>CM060919.1:619699659-629699659 GCA_030737875.1 Allium sativum | reverse complement strand
TTGTTTCCTTTACCAAAATCTTCTTTTCAACACCTATCTGACTATTGTAAAGAATTTGTTGTAAGGAATTTTGGAATAGTTGATCATATTACTAAAATACATACCATTGCTAGAATTAACTTTGTTTTTGAAAATGAAAATTATCAATATCAAACTGATTTACCAAAACTAATAATAATTCTAGCAATGATAACTTTCTTTTTTCCAGATAACCAAATGTATTTACCTTGGGGTTATCTACAGTACTTAATTGATGAAGAAAAAATGTTTGATGTATCATGGCCATTAACAATACAATGTTCGTTGTTACGTTCACTAAAAGTGTTCAAGTCCAAGCCACGTCAAATGTCCGGATGTTCCATGCTTATTTTGGTAAGAGATACACTTTTTATTAATGCATTATTCAGGCAACAACCTATGTTATTAACTTAATTGCTTCTCTAAGTACACTTAAACCAGTTACATTGAAATGATAGTTCTACATATCATTATTTTATGTTACTTTTTAACTCAACTTTAATCATTGAAACCTCCTTTTTTTTTAAATGTTTTAAATTTTGTTAATTAAACATCAGAATTTGCTTTTTCTGTCAATGTTTTTGTTCAAATGTTACATTGAAATATGTAATGATAATTTCACATATCATTTTATATAACCTTCTGTTTTAGCTACAATTGGTTTATTAACATAGATATAAAATTTCTATCTTCTTCCTTATTATATAACACATACCTTTTTGTTTGTAAATTAAAATGATAGTTGAAAATAGCATTTAATTAACTTTCACAGTTACACTGCATATTTTATTTTCCTGCATACCCAAACATATAATTTTCTCAAATGCTTTTATTTTTACTTTTGCAGTATTTTCTTTGCGAACATGTTAATTTAATTGAAGAAAAGGCAAAATGCAACAATAATTTCCCAAGGTTTTTGAAATGGGATATAAGTTGTCTGAAGAACAATGTCACAAACGATACATTAACCAGAATGGATGATGAAAAGGTAATATTCAATTTACATTTTTGTCTTGTAAATTTATATTTAATCATTTAGATACCTTATTATTGTTTTTGAATAGATTTTTGACAACTTGAGACAAATTACTGAAAATGAGAAGACTTTACTGCAACAAGAAAAATTGCAAGTTCAACATGCTCCACGCAGATCTGAAATGGAAAATGATGATGATAATAATCAAATTGCCTCTCTTCAGCAGTATATACAACAACTGGAAAGTAAACTAAGAAAAACTGAAGAAGAGCTGAAAAATGAAAGAGCTGAAAGAATAAAAGAGAAAGAGTTGATTGTAGGATTGAAAAAAGAAATTGAGAAATTGAAATCAAAAACAACCAGCACAGAAGAAGGAGATAAAAGCCAAAATGTAAATAAGCAAAATGAAATTGATTTCGAAGGTCCCACATTTGATCTGAAAATCACACAACAAATGCTAATTCTACAGGAAAAAAGGAAAGAAGCAGAAAGGAGAGAGAAGGAAAAATCAAAGTCAAAAATAGAAATAGCCCCAAGCTCATTGGTTAATAGGGTGACAACAAGGGCTGCTCGAAAGAAATCAGAAGCTGAGGGAAAAGTTGATGAAAGGAAAAATGAACATGAAGAAAATGTAGAAAAAACCGATCTGGAAAAGGAAGATCAAAATAAAATTAGTATCGACGAAGAAATTGACAGCGAGTTGAAAGATGTATCAAACATTGAAGAAGAAAGCGATGAAGAAAACATTGAAGAAGAAAGCAATGAAGAAAATGACAGCGGTACGGACAATACAGTCAAACTAGTAGATGTTGATGCATACTTGCCAAAAAGGGAAAACTATCAAACTAGTTTAAAAGTCAAAAAAAGCAAGCTTCTAAATCTTCTTGAAGAAAGCAAGAAAAGCATAGTTCTTTCGTATTTTGAAACAAATGAGAATGACAAGTAAGTAATTATATTATCATTAATAGTTTCTCATTACAATTTCATCGAAATAATACCTACTAACTTATTTTGTGTTTATGTAAAATGCAGCTCGGTGGTTTTCATATCAGATGATGGTAAAAGGGGTGGGATTACAATTGTAAAATCTATGCTTGAATCTAATTTGCTGGAATTGTACACAGATGGCCAGGTATTTTTCTTTTTATTTGTATATAACTTATATTCACATTTAATAGGATGGAAAAATAGACAATGTACACGTATGTTCAAAATGATATATATAAACTTATCATTTTGATATAAAGCCTCAACTATACATAGTATATATAAACTGTACATGCAAAAAAAAGCCTTGCATGCTATGATAATAGCTGGGATATGATTAACAGGAAAAATTGAAAATAAACAGGTGTATTTGAAATGATACATAAATGTATCATTTTGATATAATGGCACTACCACACCTGGAAAATTAGCAACATACGTATTATGCTTATATTCATATTGAATGAACAGACGAAAACAAAGATAGACAAATATTTTGTAAATGATATAAAACTTATCATTTTTGTATAAAGCTACTAACACAGGTTATTATTTTCTTTATTCTATCAGATAATTGACTGGTATGTTCAAAACCAAGAGTTGTATGAGCACAGCTATACCTTCTCCACTATAATGACGGTAAGGCAAACCTTTTTTAAAAGTAAGGTTAAGTTCTTTAAAAATTATGCTAAAAAAATTTAATATGCAGAATGCAATAAGCAATGATTTGGATAATGTGATACACAAACTAGTTCTTCCTATGATAGAAAGTATTGTTCTGAATGAGTATACCGACAACATATTCTTTCCGTTGCATCATATCAACCATTGGACGCTTTTGAAATTGAACTATGTCACAATGCAATGGACCCATTATGATTCAAATAAGCCTCTAACTAGATCTACAAGGATGTCAAATCCAAGCTACAGGCACGCTATTGATCAGGTAAAATAATTAGTATCTTGATGGACAAAAACTAAATAATGCTACATTCAACTATCATAATTTAATTATTTTCTACATATCCAGAGAAAGAAGATTGAAGGGCTATTTGAGAAAAAATGGCAGGAAAAGGGAATCTTGAATAAAAGTTTCGGGAAAAAAACACTAATACAAGAACCATCCCCGCGGCAAGAACCATCCTCGTAAGTATTTAGTCATTCCTAAAATATAGATTTAGTGGTTTACAGTTTTCATTCACATAAAGCACACAAAAAGTATTTAGTAATAACTTTGTAACAGTGATATCGTAACCATCCACGCGGCAACACTCAACTATTTTGTAAACTGTCTTAAAAAAAGCTCAATAATTGATTGTTACTAAATGCTTTTCTTGCCATTTGTAGGAATGACTGTGCTTGGTTTGTAATGACAAACATTAAATTGCTTGACAGTGGAAATCTTCCGCAGATGTATGAAAAGGAAGAGATCGACCGACTCAAAGCGGATACAGTATTTCAAATCATCTACAACGGCGGAAAAGGAACAAATGAAACCAGTAGCAGAGCAAAAAGATTGATTTTTAATTGCAATTAGATTTGATATATTGAAGTTTACTTGTAATTTTCTTATAAGTTTCCTTGCTATATTTCTAGAAAGCACAATAGACTTATGCTAACTGTTTAGTCTGTAATAATATGTGCTGATAACATCATTTGTAGTACGGTAACGTTGAAAGTTTGATATGTTTCATTTCATCATCAAATTGCAATATTGTTGTTTTGCATGCAGTAAGATGCTGTTAAATTGCGTGTAATGATATCAAAATGATATGATGTTGTCTCAAAAGTTTTCCAACATTACAGAATATCAAAATGATATATGAAACTATCATTATTTAAAAATATTATCTATTTTTTGCTGTCGATGAAATCTAAACATTAATTAGTACAATAACAGTTGTAATAGCTTTAAACATTAAAAAATATAAATTATCTTATTCTCAAAAGCACAGTGCTATATGCAGATAGCGTAAATTGTCTGTTTAAATAATACTGTCAACTAACAAAATGACAAAATGCATGCTAAACATAAATAACCATCAACCACTATTATAATTAGCAGAAATTGACGAACAATGTTATAACCAAAGATAATACAGATGGCATCATAAACATTATGTAATATAACCATTATACATAATTATAACCATCCTACAATATTATAGCAATACAAACGTATAACAAAAATCAAAATCGCCATATCACTGTCAAACATACAATATTATAAACAGCATACAGAAACTAAGCAACATTAAAATTAAAAAAAATTGCAGATAGCATTATTAAATGACAAACAATAATACATCCACTAAACATACACAGAAGCCAAAAGCAAATCTAACATAAATCAATCACTAAAACAACATTATCATAATAGTCATATAGTCAAACAGTTTATATATATGAATTGCATAATAAAAAAATGATAACTATATGTATCATTACAGTATAAAAATTGGTCATTGTGGAAAAAAACAGTATTAAACATCAACGTATAGAAGAAGCCTCACAGTTTCTTTTGTTGTGGCCTGTAGAATTACATTGGCTACATTTATTTCTTTTATTCTGAGAATAGCCATAGCCACCACGTCTCTTTGTAGAAGGTCTACCAGCTCCGCGAACTTCTTTAGGAGGCCTAATAATAACATCATTTTCAGCAATAACTGGCTTATCAAAATTAGGAATTGGATTAATGGCTTCAGCATATGAAGATCGAAAAGCATCAACAGTAAAGTAGTGCTCCACATAGTCGTAAACTGATAACCTTGACTTATTAATACATTTGATTGCATGAGCACATGGAAATCCAGTAATTCTCCATTGATTACAGCTACATAAATGATTTTCGAGATCAACAAAATGAGATTTAGGGGATTTTACTTCGAACACAAAGTCTGAAGACTTGTAAACATCCCAGCCAAAACCAACATCGACTAACTTAGACAAGCGTTCCTCCATAACAGGACAAAGAGTCGTTGTCCACAAACGACATTCCTCCCTTCGCCTAGCCATTTGCTCCATAACTTTCACTCGAATACCATCCAAACAAGAAGTTATCGGCATTACTCTATCTTCCAAAATCCAAGAGTTGAAGCTTTCTGCAACATTTGAAGTATATTCACCATACCGCTTTCCTTGAAAAAACAAATCTGCCCAGTGATCAAAAGGTTTATCTTGTAGAAAATTTTCAGCAGCCATACCCCCAATATTCTTAAATTTAGAAAGATATCGCTCAAAATCATACATATTAGAAGCTCTAGCACAAAGTTTGAATAACTCTACAACAGAAGAATCACCTTTAGCTGCCTTCACAACACTACCAATATTTTGTTCCATGTGAAGCAAACAGTAGCTATGATATGAAGAAGGAAATACTTTAGGAACACCTAATAAGAGACCCCAATGACGATCAGACATAAAAACTAGAGATCGGTCTTCATTTAGCATTTCTTTCAAATGGGACAAAAACCAAGACCAGTTAGATTCGTTTTCATGTGAAACAATACCCATAGCAAGAGGAAAGAAACCTGCAAAATAATTAATTAATGACCTTCCAAAACAAAGATACATGAGCCTCATTAAGCATCAGAAATATGATAGTAATGTCTGGCAAACACAATTGAATTAGAATCAAAATGATATATGAATATATCATATATTATATATTAGTCTTTTAGTACCTTACTGTCTAAACATTAATACTACAAACACTTCCAGTGGAACCATTGATAAATAAAGCAAACAAATCTAGTGTAAGCATTGTTGCATTAAAATTACTTAATGTGCATAAAAATGATAGTTTCATGTATCATAGGTACAAAAATAACCAAGAAAAAGAAAACAAAAGTAAAATTAAACTCGTACCTTGATTAGCATTTTTAGAAGTAGCAGCTAACAAAACTCCAGGTCTTCCCTTCAAATGAGCAGCATCTAAAAATATTAATGGTCTGCAGTGTTTAAAACCAAGCAAGCAAGCACCAAAAGCAAGACAAATTCTCTCAAACTGATTGGTTGAAGAATCAACATCCATAGATACATAACTACCAGGATTATACTGTTGTAATGCCTCCGAATACCAACGTAAATCATTATATGACATCGCATCATCCCCATATATCTCTTTCAATGCTAACTGTTTTCCGCTATAAGCATAATAGTATGATAAATTGAAATTATACTCTCTTCTAAATTCCGCAATGATATCCTTCGACTTCTTCATAGAAGCATCCCGAATTTGATCCAAAATCAAAGATTTAACAAATCTACTTGAAATAGTTACTTTATTAACATCTCTAAGACCCGCTCCACACGAATGATTAAAATTATAAGTTCTAATAAAAAATCGAGAGAGCAAACCCGGATCCGAAGAAGCATTAACATAAAACTTGCAACCATCATTAATCCAAGAACAATTTACCGAAATTCTATCCGGAGCGTTTCTAACAAAAATCAAAGCATAACCATATTTTATTTGATACGCCATTAAAAACTCTCTAAAATCCTCAGCTCCATTAAAACAAAAACCAAGAAAATCCGCAATATTTTTCTGAGAACCTTTCTTTAACATATCTTTCAAATAATGAGATGAATCGGCATGTGACTCGCAATTTGTTCCAGAATTACTACCAATCGAAGTGCTTTGTATGCTTTCAGAACCCAAACCACAGCCATTACTATCAGATTCCATAACACCAACATTCTCCTTAACCGTAAACTTGAAATATTGACTCTTCTTAAAAGTTAGAAGACATAAAAATCTAAGCAAGTCTGAATCAGTGTCGATAACTATAGTCTTATTCTCAAGAACATAAGAAATCTCAATAGAAAACCGATTAAGATGTGGCCAAACATCACATATTTCACTTTTAACACCAAATAAAGAAGAGGCCGTGGTCAGACGAGTAGAATAACAATTCTCATTGTATTCAAAGATAACAAGCAAACTATTTGCTTCATTATTGATAGTATCAGAACTGCCAAAAAAAATCCAATTAAAATACTTAAACGAATAAAACAGTAACAGCAAATGTTAAATTTACATATCATAACAAAATAGAACCAATGTTGCGGCTGGATTAAACAAGAATACATTAACTAAAAAACCGTATGATAAATAAACATATCACTGGCAAGATTATAGTCTAAATGTGAATACTGCAGTAATGCTATATAAACATAGCATAAAATAACAAACCACATATAATATTCACTAGAACGACGGAACATCATCAAACTATAAAACAATAAACATTGTTGAAGAAATACAAAAATAAACATTAAAATCTTACTTCTCCATTGAAATAAATCCAAATTCGATATCAATTACTGGAAGAAGAACAAGCTGTATAACCTAGATGAGCAAAAAATCGATTATTAATCGACAACAATTATACGCAATAAAAAACAGAAATACTCGAAAGAAATTAAAGAAGCATACCTGAATTTACCTAATTGTTTAATGAAGATAGAAATCGCCAATGGAGATCTGTAGCAATGAAAGAAGACGATAATCGATTGACAATGGAGAAATCGAATACAAAATTAGAGTGAGTGTCGTCTTGAATCGAGAAGTCGGTGATGAAGAAGATCGCAACCAAATTAAACAGAAGAAAAAATTTAAATGTTGCTAAGTCTTTTTCCTTGGAACGAAAGTTTAACGACCGCTTCCTTCAGATGAAAAAAAAGAGCCGCGTCCGTAGGCCCAAATAATTTGAATAAAACTTCCTTCAGCCCATTTTCCTGTATTTCAAATTCTATCTTTAGTTATAAAATAAATTTTATAACTTCAGTTCTATCAATTTACCTGAAGGTAAATCAATATAAACAAATCAATTTACTTTTAGATCATTTACTGCCGATTACCCAACCAATATAGCCCATTGGTTAAAACACAACACAGTTTGACTTTCCACTCAATGATCAATACTCAAATCAGTTACCCAAAACATGACAGTTCATATGATAATATGAAAATAAATAATATATTTTGAGGAATCCGGTTGGATCCCTCTAACCTGTTCTTCCCTGTATACAAATGGTTATCTCAAATCAGATCATCCAACCATTTAACTGATAATAATAAACAACAACCATTTGATCCAACCACTAGCAATTCAACCAATTACACACGTTTATTTTATAAACGTGACCAACAAGGTAAGTTACCTTTATTAGAACCAATCATTAGAATAACGATTTGGTATTTCACTGAAATTAAACAACGGTTTTATTTCATCAGTTAAACAAACAAATAAATATATATCTAGCAAACAGTTAACCATTGGCAAGCAGAGCACACAAAATAAAAACCCAATTTATATAAAATATAAATGGGAAGAATACTGAGTGAGTTTAACTCACCTTGCTTTGATTTCATCATTTAAATGGGTCATTTCAGTTAAATTAAACAGGTGTTTAATTTGACTGAAAAATCCAGTTGATTCCGATCCCGTCAGCTTCTGTTCCAAAATATATTGTTCGTAACCATGATTCCTCTTCAACTTGTGTCGTTGGATTCTGTTGAGATATGCGGTATTTATTTACGATTAAATGTTAATATAATCGAAATGGGTAATTGACTAACTAATATCCTTTAATTAATCTAATTACGTTGTAAATAATCGGCCCCTCATATTACATTTGTCGGGTATCTCATCTTCACCGGTAAACCATGCTGCAATCAATTCTTCCCGTCCCTGCATGTTCCAGCATATACGTTCAAGTTAATGGTTAATTAAAAATAATTTAACCCTAATTATAGTTTAAATAATATGGTGATTATGCTTTATTTTAACAGACCAAACTGTTCTAGGCTTCCTCCGTATACCCCTTTTTGTTGCCTAGAGATCCTGCAACCATTTCCCATATACATTTTAGTATAATATATTTTTAACTTAGAACTAATTAATTTCTCAGGTTTATAGATTAGCTTAAAAAAAATACTAACTAATGTTGAATAGTCAAGTAACAGGCAAAAATCCATTGTTCACTGTCGTTGTTCCTCCTATTCACCAAGCACGGTCCGGTTTTTTCCCAATTCCATCTGTCCAAAATGATTTAACATGGTATTAATCTTCTAATTAATTAATTAATTAAATTAACAATTAATTTTATGGTAGAAACAATACTGGTGGATCTCCTTGCTGCTTTCGCAATTCTTTCCAATAATCTTCCTTTCAGACTCAAAACCCACGCTCGACCTAACCCTTGGTTGTCGCAGCCTGTTTCCGTCCATCAGACAATGATCGGAAGTCACCAAAAACCGTCCCTCGGCCTCGTCTGCTCGCTCTCCAACCATCACGTGGATCGATGCTCCCTGCGCTTCAGAAAACACAATCGACATCTACGCCTTTCAGTCCAAATTCCGATGAGCTCGAGATACCAGACCACATCACAACCGGACAATAAGAAGATCTCGTGAGGCTCGATATTATTGTCATTAAACACATCTTGAAATAGCGAGCGGATTCGAAAAGAAAAGTGGAGGAAAGGGAGAAATTTCTGTTCGTTCATTTCTAAGGAGGATGGCGGAGGAAATTTTTGTCTGTTTAGGGTTTAGTAGACAAGAGAAGGGGTATATATATAAGGTGGCCATTACTAAAATATTAATATACGAAACTTAAGCGTGAAGTAACGCGTAAAAACCATCACAATTGACTTCTATTTTCTGATAAAAAAGCTAATCCTAGCATAGAAAAATATTCCGGACCCAATGGGACAAGTTTTGTCGAAATCCGAGGTCGTTTGAAAAAATTCCTTTATAAAACCAGAAGTAAACACGCGTTTCAATTTTCCACGATCACTAGATAAATCCAATCAACTTGAAACTTTGAAATCCCAAAATAATTAATTGATACGAACCCAACGACACCAGTTTCGTCGTATTCTGAGACTGTTTTCCCAGTAGGCTATTTTTACACGCACTGCATTGCCATTCTGGGCACCAAATTACCCGGTCTTCAAAAATAACAAACTATATACCTATCCTGACTCTAATCGTCGATACGAACTCAATGGAACTAGTTTCGTGGCCTAATTCGATCGTCTTCTCAAGTTACACTCGAATATCCCTTTATTAAATTAATTTAATTACGCGCTATAGGAAATGAATGGGCGTTTACGGCTACCGTGGTCACATACGACATCGGTTTGCCACGCAATTCAATACCGTACAATAATTTAACATTACGGTTCCAACGAAACTAATTTCATCAAAAACAAAGACCGTTTGCAAAAATGGCTATTTTAAAGGCCTATAATTAAATAAAGAATTTCATAACGACTATTTTAAAATTTGATTTGGCCATAACTAACAAACTATAATACGAAATCTGAATTTTTCTCTTTCATATGAAAATTATCATCAACACGGTTACAACGTTTCTTGTTTCACAGAAATCCAACTTATATTGGATCCTGTATATTCAGTTGAAATTCAAAATTCCAATTTTCGAACTGCCGCGCGATTTCTAGCTCGATTTATATTATATAAATATATAACGTTCAAACTTCATTTTAAATAACGAATTCAATATTAAAATCCAATAATATTCCAGATATAATATTTAAAATAATAAATTAAATTAAATATTTGACTGCCAAATACGGGACGTTACATTATTGCTGTCATTTTGCTCTCAGGACAGCAACAAACAAAAGCAATTTTGATCAAGAAAACTTCAAAATTTTAGAAAACTCATTATATAAACAAGTAGCACTAAGCCTAAGCTTTCCAAACATGTGATTGTTTCTGCTGTCATTTTGCTCTTGGGACGGCAGCAAACAAACGCAATTTTGACCAAGTAAACACCCAAATTTCAAAAAACTCAATAAATAAAATCTATAGCACTAAGTGTAACGTTCCCAGAACATCCAGAATTATCAAATCCCGATAAGAAACATGAAATATATGGCCAATACAATTCTCAGACTTTAAATTCAGTGTTGCTATCATTTATTACTAGGCCAGCGATCAACAATCGTGATTTTGGCATAGAAAAATTTCAAATTTAGAAAAACATGTAAAATGAAAGTTGTAGCTTGGATTTTAAGCTTTCTGGAACATTAAAAATCATCTAATTCGGCTAAGAAATGAAGAAGTTATGCTCAAAATAGTTTTAGATTCAAACTCAAAATAATTGGTTAAAGACATAATTGTACTTCTATTTTCAATTCGATTTCAGGTCCATCAAACAGCAAAATATAACCGGAAGAAGAATTGTTCACTATTGAATCTTGTTTCCACAGAAAAATTGACATAAATTGAATAAGAAAGAGAGAGATATGCTTGTTTTACTACAACCTATTTTCAGAAAACAAGATCTAGAGAGGTTCGAAAGAAACAACTACTAGATTTCACCAAATCATATAAAACTTAGAAATAGCCAGCTAATTATAAGCATTTTTGCTTACCTCTATTTTTTGGCAGTGATTTAGCAAGTTTATAGTAGCAAAAGTCGGAACTTTGGAGGAGACTCATGCTCTTCCTACCTATAGTTTCTGTTTCTAACTTGATTTTTCTCTAGATTGCAAGAGTATTTGGTGTATATTTTATTTGATATGGAAGCCATTTTCATTCTTTTTTTTTAGGTTTGGAGGAAGAAGAACATTTGGCAAGGGGAAAGTGATCGTTCAGAACTTTTAAAGTTTCTAGATAAGGCTAATAGGTTAAGGGGTATGGTTTTTTTTTCCATAAAGCCCATTATCAATACTTAGAATATTTTAGGCTATAGTATTTTGTATACTACACTAAATTATATATAACTTCCTCATAAAAATTCGAATTTATATGAAACAAATTGTATTTTTCATGTTTTAATAAATGGAACATGTTAGTAATTCTAAAAACTAAGTTTTCCAAATAAAAATACCATTTACTCAATTTGTTACCAATTATTTACTAATACTCACATTTGTAGTGAAAAATCAATATTTTCCTCATTTTCCACCAACAAAATTTATTTCCACATCCGGTAAATGCATAAAAATATATGTAACATTCTTATAACTCTAAAACATTATTTCAAAAATATTTGCACCACAAATATTCATTTTCTTCATATTTTCCTTTTATTACACAACGTTTGTAAGTATTGTTGTTGCTTATGGGCAAATAATGCAAATTTGCCATATTTTACTTAATAATTTTTTTTCTTGCTTATATAAACTATACAAATGTGTTTTAACAATATTTAAAATATTAAAACACCATTTCCAACAATATTACATCCCTAATAATAAAATTTCCTCCATGTTTATTCTTTTATTTCGTGTTAAAAGGCTAATAGTGAAATAAAATTTCCAATATTTAAATTTTAACCCAATACTCAACTTTTATCATTTATACTCATTCCACATTGCCATAAATAAATTATGTTACACTTTATAACCATTTGTGGTATTTATCCTAACCATCATTATGTTGAAATAACACCTTATGAGTTAAATTAACTCATTTTAAATTCAAACCCAAATTCTTATTAAACAATTATTGTTTATTGAGGTAAACCACATAAACCAACAATTTATTCCATCTATTTCAATTCCTAGCTTTAACTATCCAGATATTGTTTATATAGAAAACATACAATATAATCTTCACTTTTATTCTCCAATTTATTTTATATTTATAATATTTAAATTATAATTTGCGTTATAATTTAATATTAGTGGTAATCTCCAAACGGGGTTGTTATAGACTCTCCCCCTTAATAAAATTACGTCCTCGCAATTTCTAGAGAATAGTATGTACTTAACATCTTAATTTCATCATTCATGTATGAAATCAAAATTTCCTCATCTCTCATTCAGGATGAAAAAAATGAATAAGATAATTGCTTGGTAATTCTATAAATTCCCCCTAAGCATGTAACTTGGATAAGCGATTTATAAAAAAATTCTAAGCGACATGCCAAAAATTTGATGCCACCTCACCTTCGAAAAAGAACACAAAGGCAAAAATACCTCTCAAAATCAATCTAAAAAGAAAGATTTCTCTAAATTCCTCGAATGAGATTGAGGTATCACTCAACTTCATCTAAAACTCAAGACATCAAAGAGATCAGCAAACCAGATTTTACATATTGCCCAACGGAAAAACAACTATAATGAAAGATAAAACACCAAGAAGGATAGAGAAACTCAAAAGAAGATTGTTTCATCGTAAGCCACCAACCTCAATGAATGCAAAAATACAAGTCATTAGATTATTGCATAAGGGTAATAGAAGCTCAAGAAATTAAGATACTCTAGATAGATGTATATAGACTCAAAGTTCTAATAAATTAAAACTTGTAAATATAAAACCTTAATTTTCCTTCGCTAGAAAAATTCTTAGTCTTATAAGTTCTTAATTTAGAAGTAAATTTAATCTTATATATATTCTTACTTCATATAGATTAATTCTTTACACAGGTTTTTTTAGTCTATTCCAAAAGTAATATATTGAAATTTTTTCCAAAATTTCTAAAGATATTACAAAAGTCACTCAAATAAACATTTGAATCAATTCTTAAAGATATAAAATTTTCGGGATCAATTTTATTAAATTTTATTTATTATGTTTGATTGTCTCATCCAAGTGTTTAGAAAGTTCCTAACGATAACGTTGATCAGGTGTATCGACCAGAATCTTTAAATACTCGATGGACGACCCAACATGAAGAAAAATCATTTCCTATAAAAGAATATTTTTTGTATAGTTTTCAATTCATTTCTTATCTCAAAATAAATTTCAATCCTCTTTAAACAAATCTTTACTTTAATATATTTTAAAAACTCGGTTTAGATTCAACTGAGAAAATCAAAATCACAAAAGTACTCACTAAATATTCTTAGGATACTCAATTCTAAGGTTCAAAAAATAAACTGAAATGCTCGTCATACCATATGGTACAACTAATAATGTAGGAGAATCACTCGAGTATGAGGTATAGTAAAGACCGTGCCATTCCCCGTGATTATTAGTCTAAGGAAATAGTCGAAATGTCAGGCTAGAATAATGGTCCCACACTTTCCATGGATTAAAAGAAATATAAGTGTGGGTATCCAAGAAGAACAACACGAAGAATACAAGAACAACTAAAATACACACATTCAAGACATACCTCACTTCCGTAATCGACATTCCTATGGAAGAATGATTGGACAACTCAAAGCTCGAAATGAGGTCAAACACAACTTCCAATCGCCCGATTGGTGACAAACCCAATGGACTCAAACAAAAAGGTCGTCATTAGTGGAACTCGAAATATATCATCACTATCTCAATACTCAAGATTACGCTCAAGGGTTGTGGAGTTAAGAGAAATATTCTTAAAATAGGAAAACAAATCAAAAGGATTAGGATATCTAAATATAATATCTTATATAGCATCAATTGGGTGACTTTTTTAACATTGCCCAAACTGCTTATCTCAAATATGGAAAATTCTAGAAAGGTTCAGATCGAAAATTTTCATGCTAATACGCACGAAAATACGAATCGTAAGGAATAAATCCCATGATCCTCAACATCAGTTCAAATACCGCGGATTCTCTCTCAATCGAGTTTGCAATTCTCAAAGATTCCTTAAGATAAAACATCACAGAACTACTCTTACGAAAATACGACATCGAATAAATTTGGGGTACTATAGAATAAGTATATTCCTAGACGTGTAACACCCCATAATTTTAACAACACTAAAGAGGATAAATTAAAGAATAATTAATTGAATATTCAGAATTAAGGGAAACGGACTGCGCCATTGCTTCCATCTCGAAATTCTGGTTAAGATGGACATTTGGTTTGCGTAAAACGGACAATGTATGAAGAAGTTATGAAGATTTGAAGTTTGTATATGCACAAGAAGAATATATATATACATAGGGTCTAGAAATTCAAATTTTGGTTTAGAAAATTCAAAATCACGAAATTTGGGGTGAGCGGGAAAAATCCCGCCTAGGGGAGTCAACCCCTTAAAGGGGGTGTCGACCCTTGGGTCGACCCCTCAAGGGGGGTGCCGACCCCTGGGTCGATCTCCTAAGGGGGCGTCGACCCACCACTAAGGCAGGCGTCGACCCCTCTAGGGAAAACGTGGCAGTTAGGGTTTGGGGCTGGTGGCTATAAATATGGCTCCATTTCTCTTGTTATCTACACTGAAAATTAATGGAGGACTAGATGTTGTTGGTACCCAGACTGAATCAAACCTTTTCCCTTCTTCTGCAATCAAGTTAATCAAGTTATTCAAGTGCACACCTGTGATTCAACCTCTGCTATTCTTCTTCTATCTTTCTAGATCCAAACACTATGAGTTTAAGTTAACTTTATATTTAAATAATTAAAAGTAAAACATGATATGACTGTAATTTGAATTTATGCCTGTGACTGCTTGAATCATATCATACCAGTTATAACTTTTGAACCTATGATATTCTAACATGACTATGACTTGAATCTTATCCTTTATCAAGTCAGATCTACCATTGATTTTAGATCTAATTCACTATTTAGATCACCTTGTACCTACCATGTTTGTGGTTAAATTGGATCTGTTACTAGTTGGACATCTAAATTATTGTTTAGATCTTATCATGCCTATTATGACATCCCTACTATGTTAGAAACAATTCTATTATCTTATGTTCACCAGATCTTTTCTTATATGGCCATCTTATCAATATGCATGTATATGTTTATGTCATTTTTGTTAGTATAATCATTTCTGTCATATTCCCTTCATCTTTTCCCTTTTTATTTTATATAGCTAGGCTACTTTCGAGACTAGGCATGCTGTTGAAATTTGTGTACGCGTTAAACGGGGAACGAGGGGAAAAACATTGAAATTGGACATAACTTGAAAAGGGGGGAATTTGGCATAACTTGAATAATGTTTATGAATATTAATTTAGGGCATATAATTCATTATGAACATAATTGGGGGGAAAGGGGAATGAAACCCTATAACGACATAGGTAGAAATTGGATAATAATGAAATGCCTAGGATTACAGTAATTAGAAACTGTAATTGCGCCTAGACACGAGATTAGATTACACTTATGGTGGAAGTCTGCCCGGAACCTCCCGGCATATCCAGCGACAACAAGTGGTGAATCTAATGTGAGGGGTCTTGGTGCACAAACACGAGATGTGCTAAGACATGAGGTTAAGCCCGTTTTGTGGAATAAGTCTGCCCGGGCCCACCCGTCATATCCAGCATCTACAAATTGTAACCTTAATGTGGGAGGTCTAGCATATTGTTACCATAAATGAATATACAGTAATAAACTTGAATACTTAACCTAGTTGAATCCATAGGGATTGTGTGAGCATGAACTTGAATAGGGGTTAAGAAAATTTGTTTGAATGGTGGGTGGGTTAAGTAAATCTGAGGGGGTGGGTAATATTCATATATAGGCCCACAAACTTAACTGGAGGGGGTTATGTAATTAAAGACACAAATAGGTATACATAACCTATGGAAATCCGAGTGGGGATACAAGACAAGAGGAACATCTTGTATCTTCTTGTGTGTGGTACTCGTTTTAGTCAGTAACCCATATAATGGTATCAAACGAGTACTCCGCCCTAGGTCAGAGTCGGGGCACGCTTACTGGGCTGATTGTAAGAGATCCAAACGTGAAGGACGGTGTGGGCAGTGCAAACCGACCGGGCCATGTGCGTGCTTGTCCAGGCAGAGGGGGATAAGACGACCGTGACACCTGTAGATATGGTTGTGTCCATCAATGAAGGGTTGCCACTTTAGGAAACAATACATTCTATCGTGGGGCCGACATAAGGTATCTACATGGATTAAGGAGTCGATCGATTAGGGTAGTGGTTAGGGTACATCTACACTCTGGTAAAGTTTAGGATCCTGTTAGGTTGGGCTTCCTGTGCATTGTATGGGGTTAAAACCTCTCACCAGAAGTACGCCTAAGTCTACCATCTTATAGTTGTTGGGATCATCTCATTCTGGTTATACTAGTATTGGTGCAGAGTAATCATTAGTGAAGCATATACACTCATTTATGTTTACTTTGTCATACCTGCCTTTTGTGATATTATCTACATGCCTGTCATGCTACGTTTACTTATTTACTTGCTAAAAGTAACTGGACTCGCCAGACTTTATGTCTGACCCTTTTTGTTTCCTCTTCTATCTTTCGTTCCCCTCCTCCCCCCCCCCCCAGATTCTCAGGGCGGGAATACTCAAGCTCGACTAGGATTCTTCTATCATTTTGGTGGAGCTGGTTAGATGTATTGCTCAAGCTCCCATCTTGGCTACTATGGCTACATTTTTATTTGGGGATTATGCTTCCTTTATTTTGTACTCTGATGTTTAAGTGCAAGATAGAAGTTTTTATGATGTACTGGTTTTTATGTAATTCAGACATATGTTGTTTTGAACCACGATGCTTTATGATTAATAAAGTTTTTAATTTCGCTGCAATTTTATATCTGTCTTGTAATTTTCTATTTCCGTTTACCTATAACGCTTCACAAAACTTAATGCATTCTCTTAATGAGTGACATTAACGGACGTGGGGTGTCACACTTGGTATCAGAGCTGAAGATTACCAGATTAGATAAAAGTATTCGAAAGTAATTTTCATAAATGTTTTAAAAGTAAGCATTTTCAAAAAGAAAAGCCTATTTTGAAAAACATATTCCCCAAAGCCATATGTAATATCTTTCAATCCTTTGTCAGAATCCCTTTCCTTTTCTTTTCAACATGTCTGAGGAACCTAATATTCCATAGGGCGTTACATTACCAAGCCGGTTCTGTAGGTATCTAGAGGCCACGATGCCTGCTAGTGGTTAAGCTGATGTTCCTCCCTCAGCTGCACCCATCGTTCTTCCTCCTCCTCCAACAGCAAATAATTTCGCTAAGATTTGCAAAGATTTATGTGCCATGGGAGGGAAGCCATTCTGTGGAACCGAAACATTCGTAGAGACAAGGAATTGGCTCAAGGAGATAGAGAACTTGTTTGGAATTTTCGAAGTGGAAGATCGAAGGAAGATTCAGTTAGCTGTTTGGCTACTAAAAGCTGAAGCTTCGTTCTGGTGGGAAGTAACCCAAGCTGGACGTCCTTTGGAGACATGGGATGATTTTAGAATGACGTTTGAAATGAAGTTTCTTTCCAAGCTGAGAAAAGCATGCAAATGGAGAGGTTCTTGGCGCTCAAACAAGGAAACATGACTATTAAAGAATATGTGAACAAATTCAACCAGCTGGCGAGATTTGAATTGAAACTAGTAGACACTCCGCATAAGAAAGCTTTGTGGTTTGTTAAAGAGATGAATGAACACCTTCATGGGTTAGCTATGTCCCATATTCCAATGGGAGCTACTTTTGAAAGGCCATTGATATGGCCTTGATGCATGATGAAGACAAGGGAGAAAAGAAGGAAGTTAAGGCTGTGGAAACAACGCAAAACAAGAAAGTATGGCCCAAGAAAGGACAACAACAGCAGCAACATGAACAGAAGAAGGGCCAAAAGAATGACAAGGCTAAGGATAAAAGGAAGTGCCATAGTTGCGGACGAGAGGGTCGGTTGGTAAAGGAATGCAAAAGAAGGAAGAATACTTGCTTCAGCTGTGGAGAGGTCGGACACTTTGCTAGGGACTGTCCAAAGAAAAAAGGACAAGGTCAAAGGGCCGGAGCTTCTGGAGGGCAGAAGCATGCTCTCGCGACCAGTGCTCCAGATAGAGGTAGGAAAGTTTCCGTGGAAGGTTTGATTTCTCTTTCCAATCATCCTATTAGAACACTTTTTGAATCTGGTGCTTTACGTTCATTTATATCTAGTTCTGTGGTTGAATCTCTGCACTAAAATACTAGTATGGTAGTGGATCCTGTTATTGTCTCAAACCTCATTGGTGGTTCGACTCATTTATCCATGATTTGTTGGGGTTTGAGAATATCTGTCTTAGGCGTTGAGTTTGAGTGCGACGCGTATGTGCTCGGTATTATGGGCTACAGTTTGGTTCTACGGATGGATTGGCTAACCATGTATGGTGCCATTGTGGATTGTGAGAGGAGGGTTGTTAGGCTTCTGACTTGTCATGGGAGGACCCTCGAGATTTCTTGTGACCCTCAAGGGTCTATTATGCTTAGTTTCCTAGAATCTCTTTGTGCATCTATCGATGATCTACGATCTGTTCCAGTAACCCGAGATTATTCAGATGTTTTTGATGAGGTACGGGGCTTACCTCTGAGGCGTGAAATTGATTTTCGTATATATTTGGTGGACAATGCAAAGCTATATTCATTACTTGTGCGCCTTATGGCTCCAATGGAAAGGAGAGAGCTTAGCAAACAAGTAGGGGAGTTATTTGAGAAAGGATTTATTAGGCAAAGCATGTCTGAATGGGATGCTCCAGTAGTATTCGCGACTAAGGCAGATGGATCGCTTCGCTTGTGTGTAGACTATAGGGAGTTGAATAAACTCACAAAGAAGAACAGGCACCCACTCCTAAGGATAGATGACTTGTTTAGCCAGCTTATTGGGGGTATCAGTATTCTCTCAGTAAGACTTAGCCACAGGGTCTCATCAGTTAATGGTGGCTGAGGACAGTATAGATAAGACCGGTTTTAAGACTCCAGATGGTTTCTTTGAATGGCTCGTTATGCCTTTTGGGTTGACGAATGCACCCGCTATTTGGTTGATCTGATGAATAGGGTTATGCGGGGGTTTACAAATAAATTTTTCGTGGTCTTTTTTGATGATATCTTGATCTTCTCAAAAAGCGAGGAAGAGCATGCCTTGCATATAAGGGAGGTTTTGAAAACTCTCCGTGTGCACCAGCTTAAGGCAAAATTCTCCAAATGCCATTTTTGGAGAAAAGAGGTGAGATTTCTAGGATATGTGGTTTCTAAGGAAGGATAGTAGTGGATCCCGCAAAGGTAGTTGCAGTTCAAGATTGACAAATTACAAAGAGTGCAACGGAAGTGAGAAGTTTTCTTGGACTAGCCGGTTATTATAGGAAGTTCATTAAGGACTTCGCAAAGATATCAGCCCCAATCACCAGGCTGACAAAGAAGAACTTGGCGTTTTCGTGGGATATAAATTGTGATGTTGGTTTCCAATGATTGAAGAGGGCTATGACAATAGCCCCAGTCTTGACCTTGCCCAATGGGAGTAAAGTGTTTACAGTATACACGGATGCATGTGGTACAGGGCTTGGTGCGGTTTAGATGCGAGAGGGAAAGGTAGTATGTTATGGGGGTAGACAGTTAAGGGTTCATGAGAAGAACTACCTTACCCATGATTTAGAGCTAGCTTCCATAGTATTCGCGCTTAAGACATGACATCATTATTTGCTTGGGGAGAAGTTCGAGTTGTACAACAATCATAAACCTTTCAAGTACTTGTTCTCATAGAAGGATCTTAATTTAAGGCAGCAGAGGTGGATGGAGTTCCTAGCATCATATGACTTCGAGATTGCTTATACCCCTAGCATGGGTAATGTGGTGGCAGACGCACTGTGTAGACGTAGAATGACCTTAAGACCTCTGTTTGTGGAAAGGAAAAGCTTGGAGTTCATATCGACTTTTGACTTTAGACCCTCCACCAAGTTTTTTCCTAGTTTGTTTGCATCACTAGAGATACAAACTACTTTTATGAATCAGATAAGCGCTTCGTAGCGAGATGGTCCATAGATTTCAGATATCTTGAATAGACTCAGTAAAGGGGAGACTTCTAGTCACCTCAATAGATATTCCATAGACGATAAAGGGTGGTTGCGATGAGATGGAAGGCTTTGTGTTTCCCAGACTGGAAGTATGTTAAAGACAGTCCTAGAAGTAGCCCATCATTCTAAAATGACTATTCATCCAGGAGGTGATAAGATGTATAGGGACACGAAGAGGGTTTTCTTTTGGGTTGGGATGAAGAAAGATGTGGCAGAGTTTGTTTCACAATGTTTGGTTTGTCGGCAAGTCAAAGCTGAGAAAAAGAAGCCTAGTTATTTACTTCATCATTTGGAGGTTCCAAAGTGAAAGTGGGAGAGCGTCTCGATGGATTTCATAGAGGGTTTTCCTAGATCGAAGAAAGGTAACACCAGTATTTGGGTTGTAGTAGATAGACTTACTAAGAGCGCTCATTTCATTCCAGTTAAGAGTAAGAGGACGACAACATGGTTGGCAGCAGTTTATGTTCATGAGATAGTCCGTCTTCATGGAGTACCTTCCAGAATCGTAAGTGACCATGACCCCATTTTCACCAGTGAATTTCGGAGGAGCTTGCCAGAAGCATTAGGTACATAGTTATGTTTGAGCACCGCTTATCATCCTCAGACCGATGGACAGACGGAGAGGGTGAACCGAGTTCTAGAGGATCTTTTGAGGCTGTGTATCCTAGACTTCGGAGGGACTTGGAAAGAGCATCTTCCTTTAGTAGAGTTTGCCTACAACAACAGTTATCAAGCTAGCATTGGCATGGCACCCTTCGAAGCATTATACGGACGACCCTGTAGATCACCAACTTGTTGGTGGCTATCTACAGCAAGGTTATTACTTGGACCAGATATGGTTAGGGAAACGTCTGGGGAAATTGATCTTATCCAATGACGAATGAAGACCTCTCAAGATAGGCAGAAATCCTATGCTAACAAGAGAAGGACCGACATTGAATTTGAAGTAGGAGATATGGTTTTCATTAAAGTGCCACCTTTGAGAAATGTGGTTCGCTTCGGATCTGTAGGGAAGTTGGCACCAAGATTTGTAGGGCCATTTCCCATAACAAAAAGGATTGGCCAAATGTCCTATAGATAAAGCTACCAAAGAGACTATCTGGAGTTCATGACGTTTTCCACGTTTCTCATTTGCAGAAGTGCTTGCATGATAATGCGGAAGTAGTCGAGCCGAGTATATTTGAGGCAGTAGAGGTGGAACGGGAGGCGATAGTTAGACGAGTTCCTTCCCGTATTCTTGGATCAGAAGTTAAGAAGTTATGCAATAGGGAAGTCAGGTTGATGAAGGTTCGATGGGGAGATAACCCAAAGGATGCGACTTGGGAGACCGAAGACAAGATTCGTGCTTCGTACCCTTTTCTCTTCGAGGGTATGTTCTTACTCCTTTTCCAAAGCTTTTATTCTTGCTTGTTTCTATCATTTAATTATGTCATATCGATCAAATCTTCAACCTTTAGGTAAGAATCCTATGGATGTAAACATGTGTTTGAGACACGTTATGTTTGATGGATAAAAGTGGATGCAAGTGTTTGCTAGTGGTTGCCTGTGGATGCATACACACACACATGAGGCACTAGATCGGCTTTATCACGCTCATACAGCATATGGATGTGTGTGCATTTTTCTTTTTCTTTGTGGATGAAATTGAATGTATCATCATATGGATGTTGCATTTGGACGGATGTTTGTGCACGCATATAGAACTTACATGTTATAATAGGATTATTTGCATGCATGTTGGATTCATGACACTGACATACATTGCATTAAGGAGGTCGAATGAATCAGTAGATCGCCTGATCTTTGCATTAGTGTTGGGACATATACACACACCTTTGCATATGTTCATATAAGCATAAGAAATCTTTTAAGGACAATGGATGCCTGCGATTGGTGGATGAGTAGATGGATGTGGATGGTAGGATATACATTCTTCTTAACTTGAAGATTTCGGGGATGAAATCCTTTGAGTAGGGGAGAATGTAACACCCCGTAATTTTAACAACACTAAAGAGGTTAAACTAAAGAATAATTAATTTGATATTCAAAACTAAGGGGAATGGACTGCGCCATTGGGTCCATCTCGAAATTCTGGTTAGGATAGATATTTGTTTTGCGTAAAACAGACACCTTATGAAGAAGTTATGAAGGTTTGAAGTTTGTATACATGCAAGAAGAATATATATTTACATAGGGTCCAGAAATTCAAAATTTAGTTCAGAAAATTCAAAATTGCGAAATTTGGGGTGAGTGGGAAAAATCCCGCCTAGGGGAGTCGACCCCTTAAGAGGGGTGTCGACCCTTGGGTTGACCCCTCAAGGGGGGTGTCGACCTATGGGTCGACCCCCTAGGGAAGACGTGGCAGTTAGTGTTTGGGGGCTGGTGTCTATAAATATAGCTCCATTTCTCTTGTTTTCTGCACTAAAAATTAATGTAGGACTATATGCTGTCGGTGCCCAGACTAAATCAAACCTTTTCCCTTCTTCTGCAATCAAGTTATTAAAGTGTAGATCTATGATTCAACCTCTGCTATTCTTCTTCTATCTTTCTAGATCCAAACACTGTGAGTTTATGTTACTTTTAGATTTAAATAATTAAAAAGTAAAACATGATATGACTGTAATTTGCATCTACGCCTATGACTGCTTGAATCATATCAGATCTGCTATAACTTTTGAACCTATGATATTCTGACAGGACTATGACTTGAATCTTAACCTTTATCATGTCAGATCTACCTTTGATTTTAGATCTAATTCACTATTTAGATCACCTTGTACCTATCATGTTTGTGGTTAAGTTGGATCTGTTACTAGTTGGACATCTAAATTATTGTTTAGATCTTATCAAGCCTATTATGACATCCCTACTATGTTAGAAACGGTTCTATTATCTCATGTTCACCAGTTTCGTTCTTATATGGCCATCTTATCAATATGCCACTATATATTTATGTCAATTTTGTTAGTATAATCATTTCTGTCATCTTCCCTTTATCTTTTCCCAATTTTTTTAATATAGCCAGGCCACTTTCGAGCCTAGGCATGCCGCTAAAATATGCAAATGCGTTAAATGGGGAACGAGGGGAAAAACATTGAAATTGGGCACAACTTGAAACATGGGGAATTTGGCATAAATTGAATAATGTTTATGAATATGAATTTACGACATATAATTCATTATAAACATAATTCTGGAAAAAGGAGCATGAAAACCTACAACGACATAGGTAAAAATTGGCTAGTAATGAAATGCTTAGGATTACAATAATTAGAAACTGTAATTGCGCCTAGACACGAGGTTAGATTACACTTGTGTTAGAAGTCTGCCCGGAACTGCCCGGTATATCCAGCGACCACAAGTGGTGAATCTAATGTGAAGGGTCTAGGTGCACAAACACGAGACGTGCTAAGACACGAGGTAAGCCCGATTGGTGGAATAACTCTGCCCAGACCCGCCCGGCATATCCAGCATCCACAAATTGTAGGCTTAATGTGGGAGGTCTAGCATATTGTAACCATAAATGAATATATGGTAATAAACTTAAATACTTAACCTAGTTGAATCCATAGGGATTGTGTGAGCATGAACTTGAATTGGGGTTAAGTAAATATGTTTGAACAGTGGGTGGGTTAAGTAAATCTAAGGGGGTGGGTAATGTTTTTATATAGGCCCACAAACTTAACCTGATGGGGTTATGTAATTAAAGACACCAATAGGTATACATAACCTTTGGAAATCCTAGTGGGGATACATGACAAGGGGGAGAGCTTGTATCATCTTATGTGTGGGGCCCGTTTCAGTCAATAATCCATATAACGGTATCAAACGAGTACTCCGCCCTAGGTCGGAGTTGGGGCATGCTTACTGGGCTGATTGTAAGAGATCCAAACTTGAAGGACGGTGTGGACGGCGCAAACCGACTGGGCCATGTACGTGCATGTCCGGGAAGACGGGTATAAGACGACCGTGACACCTGTAGATATGGTTGTGAACATCAATGAAGGATTTCCGCTTTAGGAAACGATATATCCTACTGTGGGGCCGACACAAGGTATCTACGTGGATTAGGGAGCCGATTGATTAGTGTAGTAGTTAGGGTACATCTAAACTCTGGTAAAGTTTAGGAGCCTGTTAGGTTGGGATGCCTGTGGATTGTATAGGGTTAAAACCTCTCACCAGAAGTACACCTAAGTCTACCATCTTATAGTTGTTGGGATCATCTCATTCTGGTTATACTAGTATTGGTGCAGAGTAATCATTAGTGAAGCATATACACTCTATCATGTTTACCTTGTCGTACCTACCTTTTGTGATATTATCTTTCTTATCCACTTTACATGCCTGTCATGCTACTTTTACTTATTTACTTGCTAAAAGTAACTGGACTCGCCAGACATAAAGTCTGACCCTTTTTGTTTCCTCTTCTTTCTTTCGTTTCCCCCTACCCCCTCCCCCCAGATTATAAGGGCGGGAATACTCAAGCTTGACCAGGATTCTGCTATCATTTTGCTGGAGCTGCTTAGATGTATTGCTCAATCTCTTATTTTTGCTACTATGGCCACATTTTTATTTGGGGATTATGCTTCTTTTATTTTGTACTCTGATGTTTAAGTGCAAGGCAGAAGTTTTTTTTAATGTACTAGCTTTTATGTAATTTAGACATACGATGTTTTGAACCACGATGCTTTATGATTAATAAAGTTTTTAATTCTGGTGCTATTTTATATCTCTCTTATAATGTTTCTGTTTCTATTTACCTATAATGCTTCAAGAAACTTAATGCATTCTCTTAATGAGTGACATTAACGGACGTGGGGTGTCACAAGACGTATCCCAAATTTTTACCCAACAAATAAAGAAAGGATAAGAACTCAAAGATGAGGGATTGGCAACACTTTTTACATATTTGGATGTGTCATTATATTTGCTTATGTTCTGCATTTATCGTATTTTTTTTGAAAACCGTGCTCTGAAACTAAACTGTGACACCCCACTCTGAGACCAACATTAACAAAGAGAATTACATAGTAATTCTGTCTGCTAATGCGAAGAATAAGGCTGGTTAGGGACGACCAACTATAACCTTGTCTCAACCATCTACTAAACATGCCAACAGAACACTGTAACTAAATGAATATCTTATCACATAACAGTAATAGATACATATATATACACACATATGCATATACAATGATACGTCTCAATACAATACAAATACTACATCAAAGTGGTATGATGATCACTCAATATACGAGAAGTAAAGACTAAACACTAGATAATATGCCAAAAGACTATGAACAATCCAAAAGAGATAGCCCAATCTCAAAAGATAGCACCAAAAACCAGCTAAGATCAAGAGAGGTGCTAAAACTGAAACAAACTCGGTCTGACCCGAGTGAAAACACATGGGTCAGGATAGCAAAACTCAATAGTTAAATAGAATAATCGATAAGGATAAGTAGATGAAAGTTAGGATATCCTTTTTCTTAAAGGGTACCATGCCTTAAATAGGGTTTCAACATCATAAGAAAGGAAAACTTCTCTTTTTGGCAGGTAGAAGAGATAATGATGATAAAGTCATATTTAAGTGGTAGAACTGACGCTTAAGCAAATGGAACATCGATGAGGAAAGTCTTAAAGATAAGACTAAATAAACCTAGCTTTCGCCTCATATCATCGGCGACATAAAGGGATATGGCTAGTGATTTCAAATGATTCAACTGTTTTTTAAATGTGGTCGTCAATATACAATACATCAAAGGTACGTAACCTTCATAAAATAAAACTCTTCTCATCCACATTTCGTAAGGACCATTCAAAGAAATATAAAACCCAATCATAAAAGAAGCACCATACCTCATCTCATCGGTATGCGTATAGACATGTCTCATATCCAACTCTAAAACTCATCATAAAAGGTTCTTCGTAATCATTTATACCTCATCTCATTGATATAAAATATAAATACATCTCAACTCCATCTTAACATCACGTAGTTTTTAAAATCATCAAATCATCAATCCATAATGCAAATAACTCGATCAAAGAGTAACATCATAACTAATTTCAGCATATATAGACGCATCTCATATGGAACTATGTTATCAATATAATAATATAACAAAACTCAAAGATATCTTGGATTGGCTAAATCCTCGATTGCTTGCCGAAACAATGATATGCGCGCTACATCTTGACCAGTAATACTATTTGGTACCCTAACATCGTGATGAATGGAGTCATATAACATCTTAATATTGTGATGACTATAGTCTATAACATCATAATGACTCTCAGTCATAAAGATAAGAGTTAATAACATCGTGATGATCAGAGTAGGAACTACATCGTGATGACTTCGATTGAGTACTCATGGTCTATAGTACTAGTACACATTGTGAATGTGTCTCAACTTCTTGAATAGGAACCCAACAGGTGTTAATGTACGTCCTATACCATACATTTGCACCTAACGGTTTACTGTCCATCAGTTGGTACCACACTAGTAAAACATCATAAACATCATGAAAATATACTCCGCCTCATCTCACAGGCGAGTACGTACAATGCCCATCTTGTCTTATCTCCTTGATGAGTACTAGTGGCATCGCCACTGGTCTCATTTCATCGACAAGTTTAAACTATCATAATAAATCTCTACATCATAAAATCATCATAAAGAAGCTTGCCTCATCTCATCGGCAAGTAAAAATAAAATCTTGATGGTTATTAATAACCATAATTACAAGTAGAAATTTCTAGCTCTTAATTTGGCTCATTTCATTGGCGATAAAGAAATACATCTAAAAAAATAATCCTTCATCGAATATACTCCTAAATTGAAGTTCTTGGGGCTTAATAACATCTTAAATCATCTCAAACAACTCATCGAAAAGGTTTCGATCGTATAAGTCTGATATTAAACGATAAAGCAAATCTATGTGTCCCATAACACATGTTTTACTTTACTGTTTAATTTCTTTCTCATGCGTTCGAGATTCATAAAAATAAGTAATTTTTTAATAAAATAATTTTATTAGAGAGATTAGGAATTTAAAATGATTTTCCGAAAATGATTACTAAAACCAATATTTGTAATTCCTTTATTATAGGAAATAAATATATTTTTATATAGAAAAAAATTAATATGCTTTATAATAATAATTTGAAATATCCAAAGGATTAATGAAACCATGCTCGACAACAATAAAACCAGGAAAGATAACTCAAAACTGATAACTTGACTTCAATACGAATTCAATTCAAATTTAACCTAAAATCAATTCGAATTATATTACTATTTGAATTTCAAATACTCCAAGTATAGCTAGCCTATTGGTAGAAATTATAGCTTTCAAAACATCTCAAATACAACATCAAAACAAAACAAGAACGAGAGCAAAAATAAGCTAACCAAATTATTAGGTGAATAATTGTTACTGCTATCATTTTGCTCTTAGGACAGCAATAAACAAAAGCAACTTTGATTAAGCAAACTTCAAAATTTTAGAAAACCCATTATATAAACTTGTAGAACTAATTCTAAGCTTTCCAGAACATGGAAAATTATTAAATTTGAATAAGAAACGAGCAATTTATGACCAATATGAAATATGTGATTGTTGTTGTTGCGTTTTTCTCTTTGGGACAACAACAAACAAACATAATTTTGACCAAGAAAACACCAAAATTTCAAAAAAAATCAATAAATAGAATCAATAGCAGAAACAGAAATGTAGAAAATAAATCACGCACAGATATACCCAGCTTCGGTAGAACCCTACCAACTGCTGCATTTCTAAGGTTTCTACTAGATGATAAAACAGATCCCGCATAAAAGACCATGTACACTCGCAAACCCTGCTCCTATTCTAACCCTACGCTCAAAACCCTAGACTGGCTGATATCCCCTCGATCAGATTTCCCCTGATTATGACCCTGTAACCAGTAACCCAGATTTTACAGACTCTGTCAACTGTCAGTCAATACCCTGACTGATTCCCCTAGATTTTTACAGACCTCTAGAAACTGATTCAGAATGATTTACAACTCAGATTAAAATTACAAAAAAATAAATAAAAACAAAATAAAACAAAATAAACCCTAGGAGTTAAATAAAAAAAAGTCATCCCCTTTTTAATTAACACTCAAGCACACAATAACTTGGCCGGCCCATTCTCTTATTATCACTTTACCCAATTCCTCTTTTCTTCTGAAAAAAAATGGTGGCCGATCTACTTGATAAAAGAAATCTAGGGTTTCTGGCTTTTGCTCCTAAATCAAATCGAGATGTATGAAGTTTGCTGAGATGTTTTTCTAATGATAGAATTGCTCCTCTTTGTCGATTGATTTGGTTGTCCCTCTCACTCTCTGGCGATCGAATCCCTTAAAAAAAGGTGAGTTATTTGATCTCCTTTTGTTCTTGAATTTGTTATGCTTGATTTCGATTTTCGATTGAATTGTCTAGTTGGTTTTTTCGATGATCAATTGCCTGTGATGTAAAGGGCGTAGATATAGGGTTAAAATAAAACCCTTTAATTCCTCTGATTTCACATATGATGACTTGACTAATTTGTCTCGTGTTTCCCTTTTGAAATAATCGATTTAGTTGATGAAATTTGATCCCTTGATTTGCTTGATACACATAGATGATATACTGGATTTGATTGAGGCCTTTATTTAATCTGGAAAAAATTGTTTTCCCCTTTTGAAATGTCACCTTGATTTTCTCTTGCGTGATTTGGATAAAAAAATGCCAAATATTTATTTCTCTAATTGATTCAAAAACAGGAAACAAAATATATTGTTGTCCACTGGTTCGAGCCCTTTGAAATTCTGGCATTAATTTGTTGACATAAAATTATTGGCATTTCTGGAAAAAAAAATATTCCTTGGCTTCCTTAAATATATTGCAGAAATATTTGAACAGATTTGCAAATTGATTTCGAATATATCTTTGCCCAACATCATTTTGAAACTGTTTAATGTCTTGCCAAAATTATCACAAATGCACAGATTTGTTTCTTGCCAAAAAAATATATCAAAGCATATCTAGAAATTCTTCAATGCCATATTCTGATTTCTGGTTTTATATGAAAAAACTGCCTTTCATGCTGATTTGAAGCTCCACCAAATCTGTGGTTCATACATGCGGTGATGCTTGTATAATCATGCATTTGAATATCCATACTTGTCTATTCCTGCCTTCATGACCATATTCAGTATTTAACATGTCCATCCTTGTTTTATACATGCTGCCTGTATACTTTGGTTGTTCTCTTGACTTCTGCATCACCAATTTCTGTAGCTCTATTCATGCTGAAGTTGCCATTGTCTATTTGTACTTACTTGTGCACCCATGTTGGACTGTATACTTATTTGAAAACACTGCCATTCATGTATGTGCATGCTTAGATTTGAATGTTTCTTGAAACATTGAGGAAGAAGCTTGCACTATGAAAACTAAATTTGTGCATGTTAATGTAGCTGCACATTGAACCTTTGCAAACTGAAATCTCTTGGATATGAAATCATCTTGCATGTTTACACCAATGTATTTCACCTTAAATGATGATGTGCACATTGCTTGAACATGATATACATGCCACTTGGATAATTTTCCATGAATGCTTCACTTGCTTGTAAACTTCTTTGACACACGTGTGCACTGAAACATTGCTGTTGTGCTTGTACTTCCTGTTTGCTGCACTAACATTTCTTGTTGGGCTGCCATGTTTCATGATTTGCACCATCTTAAAACAGTTGTACCATTTTGCATGTCACCATGCTCCAGTTCTGCACCTTTGCTTTACTGAACATCTTGTGCATCTTGTACATGCTGCTCCACTTGTCTTTACTGCTTTTATATGAGCTGTTAACTTGAACAAATGATCTGTCATTCTCCATTGTACATGCTGTGTGAATGTGTGTTAGAACTAATGTAGCTGCTTTATATGCTTCATTATATTTGAACTTGTTGCTTCCATTTCCGATCACTTGGACTTGCTGTTACACTTATGCACTGATGCATTCATGTATGTCTTTGTAAAAACTGAGTTGATCTGCCATGATTTCCCATATGTTTTGAGCTGATTTGCAAACTGTCTTGATTTCGACTATTTCCATGTATATGTTGAGTTGTTTTTACGTGTGCACTGAGTCGAGATAGTCTACGTGGCTACTCCTCAGTTGCTCTCTGATTGGCGAGGCAGTGCACACGTGTATAATTATACACGTATTTGCAGTCGATCAGAAAATTTCCTGTCCCTGTACATATACCAACTATCTGTCTAGACACAGATGGATCAGATCAAGCCATGAAAAATGATGAGAAACACACCAGAAAACTGAGGCAAATAAAATTTAAAAAAAAAATTGAGTCTGCATGTATTCAGTTTTTATTTCTATTTCAGTGTACTGTGTGTTTCTGTATATGACAGGTATGAAGACTGGACTGACTGTGAAGACAGAAGACTGAAGATACAAGACAGAAGATGAAGCAATGTGTGTAAAAAGAATGTAAATAAGAATATGTACGACTGGGTGACTGTATGAAAAAGTACTGAAATGTATTGAAATGAAAATTATCAGTGAAGTGTACAAATAGTTAAGTTATAAGTTTGTACTGTTATAAATATTGAGATAAAATATTATATTTAAACAAAATACTGTGTAGATGTTTGAATTTCTGTATAGATGTATTCTGTTTAAATATAAATATTTATTCATGTCTGTGATGAAAATATGAAGCAGTACAATAACAAACACATTTAAAATAATATTTATTTGGTCGTTATCATCAAACAAAAATCATATATTTGTGTATACAACACCGTTATATACAACAATCTCCCCCTTTTGATGATGACAAACAAATATGAAGATTTTGAATATAATAAATGTGATTGAGAGTGAAGAACTGAACTCCCCCTATTTAAAAGCTCCCCTTGCAACAGAAACCCCCCCTATAACTATGCATGAGTGAAGAAACATGAATAATAATAAATTTTCAAAAATAAAAATATTTATAAAATATTCACTCATAAATCAAAATCTCAACTCATTCTCCTCCTTTTGTTATCATCAAAAGGATAAAGAATTTAAAATACAGATGAAAAACGACTAAAATATTATATCAGCTTAAGAGGAAGAACAGTCATCATAAATTTCAATCAGTCAAACAAAAATCGTAATATTCTAAGAACAGGTGGCATATTTCACATTTTAGAGAATGAAGGATTTACGATGAATTCCATACATAATGGAGAGAGTTTTAAAAAACAAATCATTTCCAATTATTTTCAAAAGATTTTTTATAAAAATAAAGCACAAAAACAGTGATGGATTTGGACTATAATTAATAATTCAATTTAAGTGACAAAATCGAATAATCTCAAATCCCAATAGCTATCAATCAACAAATCATAATACTTCATAAGATTTCAATACATTTCACAGATTAGAAAAATGGATTGATAGACTGGTTTTTATACACCAAGGATAATTTCAGATTAATTTCAATTTATAGCGCATTATTTCCTTTTTCTTTTTATTTTATTTAAGAGCACACTGACCACGCATAACCAGAGCTTGGATTTTTAAATGAGGTCAGTTGCAGCTTAAATTATAAGTTGTCTCATAACCATGTATAACCAGAGCTTGGAGTTTTAAATGAGATTAGAGAGACACTTATGTATTTATTATATATTTTATTATTTTCAGCCTTAAATAGAAAAACTCCTCGGTATATACAACCAATATGAATGATAGAAATGTGGTAAGTACAGAAATGGACTGTGAAATAAATTTCTAAATTAATTATATTATGAAATATGCTCGACTGTATCAGGATCACTGAAAATTTTCAATTATCACTGATTCTGAATAATAACATAGTCCAATTTCTATCATAAATATTTCCATTGTTTATTCAAGAAGATTTTAAAGCATATTAGCTATCCACATTAATATAAAATTATCATGGATGGCAGAATGATGATAGATAAAGAAGATGGTTGTGAAATAATTGCCAATTCAAAGATATTATAATAAATGTTCAACCATCATGAAAATCTAAAAAAAATCTCCTCTTGTTGTGAAATATACTGCAGTCACAATTCATCACAATTTCAAAATCTGTTAATAATTTTGATGAATTATGAGTACAGTTCAATTTGGATATAGATTTCAATTTCTGAATGAATAATCAATAAGTAATCTTAAAATTGAAATCAATTACAAGAGGGATATGGAGATTTATACAGAACAAGAGGGAAATTTTTTTACAAGGCAAAAAGAGTGTGTGGATCTATACAAGGTGAAGATTAGAATCTAAGTACAGATGAGTGAGACAAATATAAGGCACTTCTGATACCACGTGTGTCTCTATTAATGAAAAATGTAACAAGATACTGGAGATAAGCCATGATATCGCAGACAACAGAAGTTTATATCCCAAGCAGACAAATTTAGCACAGAGCAGTAAACAGATAAATAATAAGCAGTTATCTAAGAAGAGTATCAGAGCAGTACAAAGACAGTTTCCAAGCAGACAAGACAAGATGATAGTCACACAAAAAATTCCATGATCCCAGATTAAAAAATATAGTTTATTTTAAATCATTTGAAGAAATGTGAAAGTATTAGGATTTAACGAATCAATCACACCAGGTTATATTTCGGATTCAAAATTATGTGTGAGGTTCAATAAATCAATAATTTCAAATGATTTTAAACAAACATATATTCAAATCAAATAATCATGAAATAATAGTGAATTTATGACCATATTTTCAAATGAATTTTCACAAATATTTTTGACAATTATAAAGAATATTTAGATCATTTACATCTAATTTGAAGGATATTCATGATCAAGAAAATTTATTTGAAATCACTTGAATCAATGTTAAGTTTTGAGATATAATGAATCAATCACACAAGATTGATAATTTAAAATTTAAGAAGTGTGTGATATTCAAAATATCAAGGATTTCAAATGATTTCAAACAAATAACTTTCAACAAAAAATGATCATGAATAAAGATGAGATTCTAGATGTATCACTGATTTTAAGGCATTTCAAAAAATATTCAAGCCAATGTGAAAAATAATGAAATTATCACATCCGATGAATAGCAGAGTGTTGTAATAGGTATATTATTTCAAGATTTTCTAAAATAAATTAGAAAGAACTCAAAATAGCAGATTTGTGTGAAATTTCAATAATTATTCAGATCTTCAAACATTTAGAATTCAAAACAACAGTGTTCAAGATATGACAAGACTACATCAACAATGTTATGACTTCAAAAATCAGAAAATAAACTTCATAACAATTAAATATTTACAAAGTTAAAATTCAAGATCTAAGAAGATTATAACATCAGAGTTGTATTTAAATAAGGCAAATCTCCAGAAGATCATGAGTACTGCAATTTGAAGTTAAGGAAGTCCAGAAGAAGAAAATATGGCAGTGATAAATCAAAAAAAAAATCAAAGAAAAATAAACAGAAGGGAAGAAGGAGGAATATACAAATAAAAAATATTTACAAAGATGAGTTTAGAGATCATACCTGAAATCAATGTAAACCAGAATCTCTAACTCATCAGTCTTGGCTAAAGGAACTATGAATGATATAAAGTATAGACAGCTTTGCTTGACATTTCTTTTTGCATAGCAGCTCCTCCGCCTCCTCTGGTACCTAACAGTTTAGAGTGTTGAGCGGTCCAACAAAATTAGTAAAATCACTCACAGCTTTTTTCACATCTATTGGTACCCAAATCTGTTTGTATAACAATCCATTCGAATTAACTTTCGTACTCTTAGGAACCCAAATCTGTTTGAACTTGACGAAGCCCGTATTTTTTGGGATCCAAGAATGTTTAAATGGTTTATTGTAAAACGATTTCTCATCACAATTTTGATTCAAAAATCATTTGAAATTTTCAGAGTTCAAATTTTCAAAGCAGTTCTTTCCAAAGCAGTTTGAGGGATTTTTCAAATCATTTGAATTTTGTTTTCTAAAAACACCATTTTTCCCAAAGCCAAGACCAGATTTATTTCCAATAGAAACTTGGTTTTGTAACAGCTTATTCAACGATTTTTCCCCATTAGAAAATTTATCCAAAGTTGATTCTAATCGTTGAATTTTGGATTTTAGATCGCTATTTTCTTTTAATAAATTTGAGCAATTATTTATAGCGATCTTCTGTTCAGCATTAGACCATTTCAAAACCAAATTCTCATTTTCAAGCAATTTAATTTTGGCTTGGGATTCGGAAATTTCAAGTTCAAATCGTTTTTGTTTTTCAGACTCAAAATTCTTGGATTTTTTAATCTAATTTTCAAGTTCTTTCAAAATCAAACCACTTTTCACCAAATTTTCATTTTCAGCAATTACAAATTTGAAATATATATCGGTCTTAAAATTTTCAAATTTTTTTTGTAAAAAATAATTCAATCTTGTTTTCTCTTATGATCAGAATTTCCGTTTCAAACTTTTGAATATTTTTATTGAGATGAACAAGATTGGTTTTCAAATTCAAACAATTTTTGCAATCTGAATTTGAAGAATTTTTAAAATGTTCAAGTTGTGATTCCAAATCATCAATTTTGCTGGTCAACTCAAGATTTTTAGATTTCAGAAATTTGTTTTTAGATTGAAGTTTATCAACAGGCTTACTTAGATCAGCACACATATAAACTAAATCTTCATATGAGAAACTTCCTGTCTCATCGTCTGTTGAATCTCCATCCACTGATCCACCTGAATTTTCATTTGTAAGTCCTGTTAAGCAGAACTCTGAATCTAAGTTGATTTTATCGGGTTTTGAGCTGTGGTTGTCAGATCTTCCATACTTCGTATTGAGAATATCCCAGATTTCCTGTGCACATAAGCAATGACAGATAAGATTAAACTATTCAATATTAAGATAATCAAATATGATTTTCATAGCACGAGCATTGAAAGTAATATCTACACTATTAAACCCATTGATAACAACATCCCAACATTTAGTATTAACAGATTTTAAATAAAATTCCATTTTGGATTTCCAGATTGAAAAATATGTTCCATCGAAAATAGTTGGAAATGAACTGGACTGACTCTCTATCAGCTGACAACTAGGATCCATGATTATAGGGTTAATGAGATTACCGGGCTCTGATACCACTTGTTAGATCTAGATTAACCCTAGAGGGGGGGGGGGGTGAATAGGGTTTATCACAGTTTTTAACTGAATTAAAAATCTAACGAAATATATATAATAATAAACAGATCATAGAATATAGCAGAAACAGAAATGCATAAAATAAATCACACACATATATACCCAGCTTCAGCAGAACTCTGCCTACTGCTGCATTTCTAAGGTTTCTACTAGATGATAGAACATATCCCGCTTACAAGACCATGTACACTCGCAAACCCTGCTCCTATTCTAGCCCTACGCTCAAAACCCTAGACTGACCGATATCCCCTCGATCAAATTTACCCTGATTACGACCCTGTAACCAGTAACTCAGATTTTACAGACTCTGTCAACTATCAGTCAATACCCTGACTGATTCCCCTAGATTTTTACATACCTCTAGAAACTGATTCAGAATGATTTACAACTCAGATTAAAATTACAAAAAAATTAATAAAAACAAATTAAAACAAAAGAAACCTTAGGAGTAAAATAAAAAAAGTCATCCCCTTTTTGATTAATACTCAAGCCCACAATAACTTGGCCGGCCCATTCTCTTATTATCACTTTGCCCAATTCCTTTTTTCTTCTGAAAAAAAAAATGGCGGCCGATCTACTTGATAAAAGAAATATAGGGTTTCTTGCTTTTGCTCCCAAATCAAATCGAGATGTATGAAGTTTGCTGAGATGTTTTTCTGATGATAGAATTGCTCCTCTTTGTCGATTTATTTGATTGTCCCTCTCACTCTCTGGCGATCGAATCCCTTAAGAAAAAGATGAGTTATTTGATCTCCTTTTGTTCTTGAATCTGTGATGCTTGATTTCGATTTTCGATTGAATTGTCTGGTTGGTTTTTTCGATGATCAATTGCCTGTGATGTAAAGGGTGTAAATATAGGGTAAAAATAAAACCCTTTAATTCCTCTGATTTCACATATGATGACTTGACCAATTTGTCTCGTGTTTCCCCTTATGAAATAATTGATTTAATTAATGAAATTTGATCCCTTGATTTGCTTGATACACATTAATGATATACTGGATTTGATTGAGGCCTTTATTTAATCTGGAAAAATAGTTTTCCCCTTTTGAAATGTCATCTTGATTTTCTCTTGTGTGATTTGGATAAAAAAATGCCAAATATTTATTTCTCTGATTGATTCAAAAACAGGAAACAAAATATATTGTTGTCCACTGGTTCGAGCCCTTTGAAATTCTGGCATTAATTTGTTGCCATAAAATTGTTGGCATTTCTGGAAAAAAAATATTCCCTGGCCTCCTTAAATATATTGCAGAAATATTTGGATAGATTTGCAAATTGATTTCAAATGTATCTTTGCCCAACATCGTTTTGAAACTGATTATCATAAATGCACAGATTTTTTTTCTTGCCAAAAAAATATATATCAAAGCATATCTAGAAATTCTTCAATGCCATATTCTGATTTCTGGTTTTATATGAAAAAACTGCCTTTCATGCTGATTTGAAGCGCCACCAAATCTGTGGTTCATACATGCGGTGATGTTTGTATACACATGCATTTGAACATCCATACTTATGTATTCCTGCCTTCATGCACTCATGTGCATATTAAGTATTTAACATGTCCATCCTTGTTTTATGCATGCTGCCTGTATACTTTGGTTGTTCTCTTGACTTCTGCATCACCAATTTCGGCAGCTCTATTCATGATGAAGTTGCCATTGTCTATTTGTACTTACTTGTGCACCCATGTTGGACTGCATACTTAAGTTGAAAACACTGCCATTCATGTATATGCATGCTTAGATTTGAATGTTGCTTGAAACATTGAGGAAGAAGCTTGGACTACGAAAACGAAATTTGTGCATGTTAATGTAGCTACACATTGAACCTTTGCAAACTGAAATCTCTTGGACATGAAATCATCTTGCATGTTTACACCAATGTATTTCACCTTAAATGATGTTGTGCACATTGCTTGAAAATGATATACATGCCACTTGGATAATTTTCCATGAATGCTTTACTTGCTTGTAAACTTCTTTGACACACGTGTGCATTGAAACATTGCTGTTGTGCTTGTACTTCCTGTTTGCTGCACTAACATTTCTTGTTGGGCTGCCATGTTTCATGATTTGCACCATCTTAAAACAGTTGTACCATTTTGCATATCACCATGCTCCAGTTCTGCACCTTTGCATTACTGAACATCTTGTGCATCTTGTACATGCTGCTTCACTTGTCTTTACTGCTTTTATATGAGCTGTTAACTTGAACAAATGATCTGTCATTCTCCATTGTACATGCTGTGTGATTGTGTGTTAGAACTAATGTACCTGCTTGTAACAACCCGGAAAATCTGGGCCAGTTTAAAATTTTTATTTCGGCAATTTTAGCGAATTTTGATTATTTAAAATGAATTATTTTAAATAATATCGACGAGAAATTTATTTTGAATATAATTCGAACGTATATATTATACGCGTCGTCGTTAGAATATAAATATTTATAAATAATTATAAATAGAATTGAAAATGGCGCGGTAGTTCGATAATTCGATTTCAAACTTCAATTGAACATACCGGGTGCAAAACAATCCGGATTTTAATGAAACCAAAAATGATAGGATCTAATTGATAATATCTTTCCATTGAATCCGACCAATCGAAATTTCGTAGCGAGAATCAAAAGATATGTCCAGTTGAAAATTCTGAATAGTCGCTATGGAATTCAGGCCCTTAAAAATGGACATTTTGCAAATGACCTCGGATTTCGACGAAACCAGTTTTGTTAGGTCCGTGATGTCGAATTATTGCTAGATTCCAAATTTCATAATTTTTCGAATCAATATGTGAGCGTGGCAGAGGAAAACGTATTTTGACCATTTCAGTTGATTTTAATCGACTGGAAATTGGCCATTTTTCTAACGGTCTCAGAATTCGACGAAACTAGTTTTGTTAGGACCGTATCGTCAATACGAAGCTAGAAAATATTTTTCTGGAATTTTTCTAATTAGTATGTGACCTCGGTAATTTGAAAAGTACGTTTAAAATTCAATATAGTGATTTAAATGTAAATTTAACGAAAACTGATTGAAACAGCCGAATCAGCTTACGATACATATCCCATTGTGTTCGGAATGGGGGTAGAACGCTGTGGACGACAGGCGGTGGGCCTCGTTTCGAGATCGTATGTGAAAGTTAACTTTTTGCAAAATAATAATATATAATTTCCCTTCCTCCCATATATGTTCTGCCCCCCCCCCAAATCATTTCGATTCAGATAAGAGAATAAAAAAAAAAAAGAGAAACCGATCGTCGAACCACCGAGCGCCGCCGAACTCCATCCATCGCGAGCCACCCACGTCGCCGCCCTCTCCACGCGAGCCCCGCCCCCTTCCTCCTGCAATCGAGCACCGCGAAGAACCTCCTGCTCTCGCGACGCAGCGCCCCTGCCACCAGAAGTCGACCGCAACCGCCACCTCCGCCCAGTCAACCCCCGCGTCCCTCTCTCCCGGTGAAGCCCCTTACAGTGAGTTTCCGTGAACTGATTTTACTTTGTTTTAAAAATTAGATTTTTAATGTGTTAAAAGATTTAATTTTTAACGTGTTAAAGAATTTGATTTTTAATTTGTTAAAAGATATGATTTTTGGAAAATAAAATAGCTGTTTGGGAAAAAAATGTTGCTTTTGAAAATGCAATACTTTGTTTAAAAATATAAAATAAAATTTATTTTTGAAAAGATAAAAATAGAATTTTTATCGCATGTATTCTATTTATAAGATAGGCAGGTTCAGAAATTATTTCTGAAAAGATAAAATATGAATTTTAGATTATAAAAATTATTTATAAAATAATCATACTAAGAAATAAGTAATGATAGACGATATTTTTAAATTTGTAAAGGATTTTTATATATTGAACTTCGAAAGAAAAAATATAGTTTTTATATATTGAACTTCGAAAGAAAAAATATAGTTTTTATATATTGAACTTCGAAAGAAAAAATATAGTTTTTATATATTGAACTTCGAAAGAAAAATATGGTTTTTATATATTGAACTTCGAAATAAAAATTCGATTTCTTATATATTGAATAGCGAAGTAAAAATTCGATTTTTACATATATAGTGACTACGGGCAACGAAGATGGCGATGATGCGATAGCGATGAAGATTTCTATCAATGGAGAGCCGTGGAGCTAGGATAGCTATAAGTGAGAATTTCTCACCTTTCAATTTATTTTTCTAGTTATATATATATATACTAGGATGCAGACGGTGCTTAGTAGCACCCGACACAATCGTCCACAGACCATGGACTTGTTTGTTAGATTGCAAAAATAATTAGATTATTTGATTGAAATTGAATTGTTTGGTGAGATGAATGGATTTGATTGATGTGTGAATGGCGTGGGCCTTCACTAGACCGGGGATAAGGCTAGGCCTCGTCCCGTTTCTAGTATCGTGCCGTTATGCCGCCGAAATTTTCTAAAATAAATTAGAAAAAGAAAAATATCATTTTATAGAATAAATGAATTGAATAGAAATTCATATGTCGAAATAAATGTTTTGTCGTTAAAAATATAATTTTTAACGTGAATGTGAATAAATAAATATTCATTTACAAACCAGACGGTTTGTTTATGTACACTTATTTGAAGGACATTGATTGGGTTGATAAATTTTACACATCGCCCAACTGCACAAATAAAATATTTGTTCGATTGTTTGAAACCCCACACGGGTGTTAGGATGAAATTTGAAGTTCACTCATCCTGATTGATTAAATATGTCGATCGATTGATTGACAGACTGTTATAAGCGTTGAATATCTACATTTGATGCTTATACAGTGTAGTGCACTTTGGTTGATGGTTGATTATTTTTCAATGCTATTATATACATGTGTTGTATGAAAATCCATATAATTAATTTTATATGGTAATTGATTGGGCCTCATTCCAATTTGAAAAATAAAGAATATTATAAAATAAACGTTCATGTGTTGACAGTACTCATTCATTGAGATTGGTCATGTGTTGAACGAAATATTTTAGAAATAAAATTTACATCTTTATCAATTTAAAATAAACGTTCATGTGTTGACAGTACTCATTCATTGAGATTGGTCATGTGTTGAACGAAATATTTTAGAAATAAAATTCTCATCTTTATCAATTTAAAATAAACGTTCATGTGTTGACAGTACTCATTCATTGAGATTGGTCATGTGTTGAACGAAATATTTTAGAAATAAAATTTACATCTTTATCAATTTAAAATAAAAGTTCATGTGTTGACAGTACTCATTCATTGAGATTGGTCATGTGTTGAACGAAATATTTTGATAATAACAACTATTTTGAAAAAGAAATATTTGAAATAGAATATTTGAAAATAGAAATTTATGAAGCCGTGTTGATTAGATTGATGCCATTTTGACGTGAACGATATTTATATCGATATATAACGATTTCAAAATGAAATGAATTGAAAACGATTTCGAAATGAAATGAATTGAAAACGATTTCGAAATGAAATGAATTGAAAACGATTTCGAAATGAATTGAATTGAAAACGATTTCGAAATGAATTGAATTGAAAACGATTTCGAAATGAATTGAAAACGAATTCAAATTGAATTGAAAGCGAATTGAAATGAATTGAATTGAAAACGATTTCGAAATGAAATGAATTGAAAACGATTTCGAAATGAAATGAATTGAAAACGATTTCGAAATGAATTGAATTGAAAACGATTTCGAAATGAAATGAATTGAAAACGATTTCGAAATGAATTGAATTGAAAACGATTTCGAAATGAAATGAATTGAAAACGATTTTGAAATGAATTGAATTGAAAACGATTTCGAAATGAATTGAAAACGAATTCAAATTGAATTGAAAGCGAATTGAAATGAAATGAATTGAAAACGATTTCGAAATGAATTGAAAACGAATTCAAATTGAATTGAAAGCGAATTGAAATGAATTGAATTGAAAACGATTTCGAAATGAAATGAATTGAAAACGATTTCGAAATGAATTGAATTGAAAACGATTTCGAAATGAAATGAATTGAAAACGATTTCGAAATGAATTGAATTGAAAACGATTTCGAAATGAAATGAATTGAAAACGATTTCGAAATGAATTGAATTGAAAACGATTTCGAAATGAATTGAAAACGAATTCAAATTGAATTGAAAGCGAATTGAAATGAATTCAAATTGAATTGAAATTTGAATTGAATAGAAATGAATTTTAAAACGAATTTATAAAGAAGAATTCAATTTTGATTTGAATTGAAATGGAAGTTGAAAATGTTTTTGAAACGAATTCAAAACTATTTATAAAATTCGTTTTAAAAGGAAATCGACGAAATATATATTATATATATTATATATATAATATAATGGCCTGAATAGAACGCGCCGCGCCGCGGCAGTTCGTGAATTTCGACCATTTATTTCAAACGGACATTACGGGTGATCCGACCATCGGATTCTCCTAAAACCGGAACCGTTGGGTTCGTATCGAAAAGGGCTTTCTAACGAATATTAGAAATTTGAAATCTAACGGTTGGATTTGGAATTATGTCCAAATCAAATTCGAAAAAGGTCGCTGTAAGTGCAGTTCGATGGCCATTGATGGAAATCGACTGTACGGGCCTTGATAAAATTATTAAAAATAGTAATAATTTGTGTAAAATCATAAGAAATGATTTAGAAAGATGTGGGATAAAAAAACTCCCTATTTGAAAAGATAAAAATAGATTTTTATCGAAATGAACTAGTTTTGAACTAGAATTAAAATTCTATTTATTTTTAAATAAATAAATTGAATTTGAAAAGGGTTTTAAAAATAACCAGAATATCCAATGATTGCATTGGAGTGGATTTGAATCGAAATTGTCTTCGGAATATTTCGATGTTGGAATTCGTGATTACACAGGTGTTGTTATGGAAATTTGAAAGATATATTTGTATCGTTATTTCCAATACGACATTTGTTAATCGTAGAATTTGATATTGAATATAAGCCGGTATATTTTCTATTCAGAGCCTTGTATTGAATATCAAATGTGATTTGGGTTTGTCGTGAATGGTGTCTTCACTAACACTGTTCTTGAACCCAGTTGAGAAATGATTAAATCTTTTTATTTAGATTTAATGAAGTGTACCAATTAAATGATATTTAATTGGAATTGAATTGATATTGATATTTGGGTTTATCGTGAACAGTGTTTTAAATAACACTCGTTCTTTAACCCGATCATTAATGAAATGTGATTTTGGGTTGTCGTGAACGGTATCTTCAATAATACAGTTCTTAGACCTAAAGGAGTTAAGAAAATCAGAAACTAACTGGAGATTAGTTAAGTTGAATAGTTTCCGAGGTATTGATCTGATGTTGGTTTCGGCCTTCGGGATTAATACTTAGGGAATTGCTCACTTGCTAATTTACAATTAGGGACTGATTGAAATGTGATGTGATTTTGGGTTTATCGTGAACCGTGTTTTAAAGGACACTGATTCTTTAACCCAGTCACAGATTAAAACTAAGTGGAGTTTTAATGAATCTTTAATTAGATTGAAATAATCGAAATGGAGTATCACCAGTTTTGCTCCAGGCGATAGTTAAATCTTTAATTAGATTTGAACGTGAAATGGTAATTGAATTTACCGATAACACTGTGGTGTTAGATATGAAGTATTACCAGTTTTACTTCATGGGATAAATAGGTTGGGATTGGGAAATTAAAACCAATGATTACTTCGGTAAGGTTCGTTAATCTCGACTAGTTGAATCGAAATTCAAAAGAAGAATAAATTCAAGAAATTTATCTTGGATAAAATTAATGGGAACATTTCCCTATGAATGTGAAATTTAGAAACTAACTGTCGGTTGGCCAAGCAGAATGGTTTTCTGGATATTGATCTGATGTTGGTTTCGGCCTTCGGGGTTAATATTTGGGGAATTATTCTCTTGATTAATTTACGGTTAGTGACTAATGAATTGGAATGAGGCGTATGTTGTGTTTGTGTAACACTTATTTAAATATACGCGAGTTATTCGGAAAGGCCGGGTTTATCCCATTCTGAATAACTGATACGACGATAAGTCGAAGATGAAGACGATGGTCGAAGACCGGAAGTCTTCACGTCGTTTGGGTGATTACTGATGATCTTGATTGGGCTGTACACCCAAGAAGATGGAAACAGTTGGTGATCGTCCAGACGTACTTGGAGATCGATGGATATGCGGGGTACTAGGTGCCTCCGGTTTCGTTCAGACCCAGAACGGACTTGTAAATGGACTGTGTGTCTGACATTGGATTTTAGTCTGTGTGATTGATTTCTATTAAAAATATATCTGTTTGGCGGCGGAGAATTTATTCTCTTGCTTAACGCCCTTCTCTGAGACGTATGAGCTCAGGGGTTATATATTGATGGATATCAAACGCATGGAGTGAATTGCCTGTGTGGCATGCCTAAGTGGCAATTGATCGAGGCTTCTGTTGAAAAGCAAAGTCTTGTGGTGATGATCAAAGCACGGCCTTTGTGGCGTAGCTTTGTGTAACGTTTACCTCGCGTATTTCACACCCGGTATGAACCAAAAACGGGAGACGGACGTCAGGGAGGGCATACGTTTCTTTCTAGCTAGAAGTGGCGTCAGTGGTTTTACACGCCCTGACGAGTTTGACTTATGTGGTTGTTGCTGTTGCGAGGCGCCTCGGTTATATCGGTTTCGGCCGAATGCATTCTGGTCGGCTGACGGACCAGACTTACACCCCATAGGGTGGGGAGACGTATTGTTCAGGCATAATAATCCACTCCGTGTGGACCGGCCCTGAGGATCCAGGGGGTAGTTGCGGCTGTTCCTGAGGGGCGGGCTAGAGCGTCTCGAATCGGTTGAGGACTATCTTTTGCCTCGGTTCATAGACGGAAATCCAATTTCCAAATACGTGCCATTTGCGGTTTTATTTGTAAACCTATATATGGCGACATAGTGGCATGGGACGCTCATGTCGTCTATGATTGATACTTATGATTTGAAGTTGTTTTATACATTATGCACTTATAGTAGTATCAAATGATTTGTTTTTAAACGTATCAAGCATTCTTTGGCTGTTATAAGGGAAAACCCTATCCCCCGGCTTGCGTTGCATTGTGTGATAGGACCTGGGTCTTATAACGGCTTCATTTTTCTTTATCTAGCATTGCGATGTTTGTTTTATGCACTGGTATTCTTGGGAGGAAACCCGTTCCATGTTACGGCGTGGTCCCTTGATTTACCTAATGATTTAAAATAAAGATAACTGTTTTAGTTCTCACACCAGTCACATGACTGACCTGGAGTTTATTGTTTTAACCTAAACTCTGGGTGCCCCTATTTTGACACGGGCAGCTAGTAGTTTTGGTTTTGCAGATTTATATTCACAGGATCCTGGTTTACAGCTGGAACGATATCCGGAAAGCTTTGTATCCGTATATCTCTTGTAGTTGTGTATTGTATTATTTTCCGCTGCGATGTATTTAAATGTAATTTAAATCTCTGATATTTCTGTGTAATATTCGTTTTTACTCTGTATATTCTTGTAATCTGATGCATTGTTGTAATATACAATGAAATGTTCTTCTGTATGCGATCTGTTGTGGTTTGTTCTCGAACTATCCGTCGCTTTCCTTAACGGGGAAGTTACAGGTTTTCACAGTTGGTATCAGAGCTTTGGTTTACAAAGCAGAGAACAAGACACATTAGAACCGTACGAAAGAATTCATCAGATATTGGATTAGTAATATCCAATTAGAATGACTCGTTAGAGATAGGATCAGTAGTATCCTAGAACGAGTGTGAAGAGTATATTTTTCAAATGAAAACAAATTCTGTTTTGAAAATTTAAATCAATTATTCGTATTTGATTATTTATTTATATTGATTTGGACAGTCCAGTATATAAAGATTTTGCGTATACGTCTGATCCACGTGTGTTTCAAATTTTAATATACTGGATAGATATAGAATCACACTCTAGTCGCCCGAAGATGATTCTGATGATAGTTCGAACATCATCAGAATTGGTATTCGTGTTTCGAAGGTGTGATATCTATATATTTCCTATTGACTGGTGTGGGAACCAAAATTAGATAGGGCCTATTGTTGTGATTTGGCATCAAAAATCTGATTTTTGTATATGTATCAAAATTATGAATTCGAAACGTTAAATTCACTAATTGATTGATGTTTGTGTTGTTTGATAATTTTGAATCATTTTGCCTAACTGTATCAAATATTGTATTGAAAATTGGTCGCATTTGCATGCATACATGTATATCTTTGAACAGGTCATAGCAAGGAGGCTAGAGCCAGAGAATAAAATTTGTTTGCCCGACAAATAGGTACATGTTTACTACATAATTTCCTGTTTTGTTTGGGTGATGATGATTTTGTGAGCCTATTGGCTAGCCGCTTGGCTTTTTCTTTTTCTTTTTGAGATCTGAAGGACCGGGGAAGCTATTTGAAATTCCCCGATGCTCCCGGTGCAGGGGAGGTTATGGCGAAATTTTTCAAAAATTTAGGGTGTTAGCCAAATTTTTGAAATTTTAGAAAATTCTCAGAAACTGAAAAGTTAGAGAATGGAAGTCAGATCGAGCGTAGAGTTGAATAATCAAACCGCTTTCGACTTTGTTCCTTTTCGGGGACGAAAAGTTTTAAGTGGGGGAGATTGTAACAACCCGGAAAATCTGGGCCAGTTTAAAATTTTTATTTCGGCAATTTTAGCGAATTTTGATTATTTAAAATGAATTATTTTAAATAATATCGACGAGAAATTTATTTTGAATATAATTCGAACGTATATATTATACGCGTCGTCGTTAGAATATAAATATTTATAAATAATTATAAATAGAATTGAAAATGGCGCGGTAGTTCGATAATTCGATTTCAAACTTCAATTGAACATACCGGGTGCAAAACAATCCGGATTTTAATGAAACCAAAAATGATAGGATCTAATTGATAATATCTTTCCATTGAATCCGACCAATCGAAATTTCGTAGCGAGAATCAAAAGATATGTCCAGTTGAAAATTCTGAATAGTCGCTATGGAATTCAGGCCCTTAAAAATGGACATTTTGCAAATGACCTCGGATTTCGACGAAACCAGTTTTGTTAGGTCCGTGATGTCGAATTATTGCTAGATTCCAAATTTCATAATTTTTCGAATCAATATGTGAGCGTGGCAAAGGAAAACGTGTTTTGACCATTTCAGTTGATTTTAATCGACTGGAAATTGGCCATTTTTCTAACGGTCTCAGAATTCGACGAAACTAGTTTTGTTAGGACCGTATCGTCAATACGAAGCTAGAAAATATTTTTCTGGAATTTTTCTAATTAGTATGTGACCTCGGTAATTTGAAAAGTACGTTTAAAATTCAATATAGTGATTTAAATGTAAATTTAACGAAAACTGATTGAAACAGCCGAATCAGCTTACGATACATATCCCATTGTGTTCGGAATGGGGGTAGAACGCTGTGGACGACAGGCGGTGAGCCTCGTTTCGAGATCGTATGTGAAAGTTAACTTTTTGCAAAATAATAATATATAATTTCCCTTCCTCCCATATATGTTCTTGGCCCCCCCCCCAAATCATTTCGATTCAGATAAGAGAATAAAAAAAAAAAAAGAGAAACCGATCGTCGAACCACCGAGCGCCGCCGAACTCCATCCATCGCGAGCCACCCACGTCGCCGCCCTCTCCACGCGAGCCCCGCCCCCTTCCTCCTGCAATCGAGCACCGCGAAGAACCTCCTGCTCTCGCGACGCAGCGCCCCTACCACCAGAAGTCGACCGCAACCGCCACCTCCGCCCAGTCAACCCCCGCGTCCCTCTCTCCCGGTGAAGCCCCTTACAGTGAGTTTCCGTGAACTGATTTTACTTTGTTTTAAAAATTAGATTTTTAATGTGTTAAAAGATTTAATTTTTAACGTGTTAAAGAATTTGATTTTTAATTTGTTAAAAGATATGATTTTTGGAAAATAAAATAGCTGTTTGGGAAAAAAATGTTGCTTTTGAAAATGCAATACTTTGTTTAAAAATATAAAATAAAATTTATTTTTGAAAAGATAAAAATAGAATTTTTATCGCATGTATTCTATTTATAAGATAGGCAGGTTCAGAAATTATTTCTGAAAAGATAAAATATGAATTTTAGATTATAAAAATTATTTATAAAATAATCATACTAAGAAATAAGTAATGATAGACGATATTTTTAAATTTGTAAAGGATTTTTATATATTGAACTTCGAAAGAAAAAATATAGTTTTTATATATTGAACTTCGAAAGAAAAAATATAGTTTTTATATATTGAACTTCGAAAGAAAAAATATAGTTTTTATATATTGAACTTCGAAAGAAAAATATGGTTTTTATATATTGAACTTCGAAATAAAAATTCGATTTCTTATATATTGAATAGCGAAGTAAAAATTCGATTTTTACATATATAGTGACTACGGGCAACGAAGATGGCGATGATGCGATAGCGATGAAGATTTCTATCAATGGAGAGCCGTGGAGCTAGGATAGCTATAAGTGAGAATTTCTCACCTTTCAATTTATTTTTCTAGTTATATATATATATACTAGGATGCAGACGGTGCTTAGTAGCACCCGACACAATCGTCCACAGACCATGGACTTGTTTGTTAGATTGCAAAAATAATTAGATTATTTGATTGAAATTGAATTGTTTGGTGAGATGAATGGATTTGATTGATGTGTGAATGGCGTGGGCCTTCACTAGACCGGGGATAAGGCTAGGCCTCGTCCCGTTTCTAGTATCGTGCCGTTATGCCGCCGAAATTTTCTAAAATAAATTAGAAAAAGAAAAATATCATTTTATAGAATAAATGAATTGAATAGAAATTCATATGTCGAAATAAATGTTTTGTCGTTAAAAATATAATTTTTAACGTGAATGTGAATAAATAAATATTCATTTACAAACCAGACGGTTTGTTTATGTACACTTATTTGAAGGACATTGATTGGGTTGATAAATTTTACACATCGCCCAACTGCACAAATAAAATATTTGTTCGATTGTTTGAAACCCCACACGGGTGTTAGGATGAAATTTGAAGTTCACTCATCCTGATTGATTAAATATGTCGATCGATTGATTGACAGACTGTTATAAGCGTTGAATATCTACATTTGATGCTTATACAGTGTAGTGCACTTTGGTTGATGGTTGATTATTTTTCAATGCTATTATATACATGTGTTGTATGAAAATCCATATAATTAATTTTATATGGTAATTGATTGGGCCTCATTCCAATTTGAAAAATAAAGAATATTATAAAATAAACGTTCATGTGTTGACAGTACTCATTCATTGAGATTGGTCATGTGTTGAACGAAATATTTTAGAAATAAAATTTACATCTTTATCAATTTAAAATAAACGTTCATGTGTTGACAGTACTCATTCATTGAGATTGGTCATGTGTTGAACGAAATATTTTAGAAATAAAATTCTCATCTTTATCAATTTAAAATAAACGTTCATGTGTTGACAGTACTCATTCATTGAGATTGGTCATGTGTTGAACGAAATATTTTAGAAATAAAATTTACATCTTTATCAATTTAAAATAAAAGTTCATGTGTTGACAGTACTCATTCATTGAGATTGGTCATGTGTTGAACGAAATATTTTGATAATAACAACTATTTTGAAAAAGAAATATTTGAAATAGAATATTTGAAAATAGAAATTTATGAAGCCGTGTTGATTAGATTGATGCCATTTTGATGTGAACGATATTTATATCGATATATAACGATTTCAAAATGAAATGAATTGAAAACGATTTCGAAATGAAATGAATTGAAAACGATTTCGAAATGAAATGAATTGAAAACGATTTCGAAATGAATTGAATTGAAAACGATTTCGAAATGAATTGAATTGAAAACGATTTCGAAATGAATTGAAAACGAATTCAAATTGAATTGAAAGCGAATTGAAATGAATTGAATTGAAAACGATTTCGAAATGAAATGAATTGAAAACGATTTCGAAATGAAATGAATTGAAAACGATTTCGAAATGAATTGAATTGAAAACGATTTCGAAATGAAATGAATTGAAAACGATTTCGAAATGAATTGAATTGAAAACGATTTCGAAATGAAATGAATTGAAAACGATTTTGAAATGAATTGAATTGAAAACGATTTCGAAATGAATTGAAAACGAATTCAAATTGAATTGAAAGCGAATTGAAATGAAATGAATTGAAAACGATTTCGAAATGAATTGAAAACGAATTCAAATTGAATTGAAAGCGAATTGAAATGAATTGAATTGAAAACGATTTCGAAATGAAATGAATTGAAAACGATTTCGAAATGAATTGAATTGAAAACGATTTCGAAATGAAATGAATTGAAAACGATTTCGAAATGAATTGAATTGAAAACGATTTCGAAATGAAATGAATTGAAAACGATTTCGAAATGAATTGAATTGAAAACGATTTCGAAATGAATTGAAAACGAATTCAAATTGAATTGAAAGCGAATTGAAATGAATTCAAATTGAATTGAAATTTGAATTGAATAGAAATGAATTTTAAAACGAATTTATAAAGAAGAATTCAATTTTGATTTGAATTGAAATGGAAGTTGAAAATGTTTTTGAAACGAATTCAAAACTATTTATAAAATTCGTTTTAAAAGGAAATCGACGAAATATATATTATATATATTATATATATAATATAATGGCCTGAATAGAACGCGCCGCGCCGCGGCAGTTCGTGAATTTCGACCATTTATTTCAAACGGACATTACGGGTGATCCGACCATCGGATTCTCCTAAAACCGGAACCGTTGGGTTCGTATCGAAAAGGGCTTTCTAACGAATATTAGAAATTTGAAATCTAACGGTTGGATTTGGAATTATGTCCAAATCAAATTCGAAAAAGGTCGCTGTAAGTGCAGTTCGATGGCCATTGATGGAAATCGACTGTACGGGCCTTGATAAAATTATTAAAAATAGTAATAATTTGTGTAAAATCATAAGAAATGATTTAGAAAGATGTGGGATAAAAAAACTCCCTATTTGAAAAGATAAAAATAGATTTTTATCGAAATGAACTAGTTTTGAACTAGAATTAAAATTCTATTTATTTTTAAATAAATAAATTGAATTTGAAAAGGGTTTTAAAAATAACCAGAATATCCAATGATTGCATTGGAGTGGATTTGAATCGAAATTGTCTTCGGAATATTTCGATGTTGGAATTCGTGATTACACAGGTGTTGTTATGGAAATTTGAAAGATATATTTGTATCGTTATTTCCAATACGACATTTGTTAATCGTAGAATTTGATATTGAATATAAGCCGGTATATTTTCTATTCAGAGCCTTGTATTGAATATCAAATGTGATTTGGGTTTGTCGTGAATGGTGTCTTCACTAACACTGTTCTTGAACCCAGTTGAGAAATGATTAAATCTTTTTATTTAGATTTAATGAAGTGTACCAATTAAATGATATTTAATTGGAATTGAATTGATATTGATATTTGGGTTTATCGTGAACAGTGTTTTAAATAACACTCGTTCTTTAACCCGATCATTAATGAAATGTGATTTTGGGTTGTCGTGAACGGTATCTTCAATAATACAGTTCTTAGACCTAAAGGAGTTAAGAAAATCAGAAACTAACTGGAGATTAGTTAAGTTGAATAGTTTCCGAGGTATTGATCTGATGTTGGTTTCGGCCTTCGGGATTAATACTTAGGGAATTGCTCACTTGCTAATTTACAATTAGGGACTGATTGAAATGTGATGTGATTTTGGGTTTATCGTGAACCGTGTTTTAAAGGACACTGATTCTTTAACCCAGTCACAGATTAAAACTAAGTGGAGTTTTAATGAATCTTTAATTAGATTGAAATAATCGAAATGGAGTATCACCAGTTTTGCTCCAGGCGATAGTTAAATCTTTAATTAGATTTGAACGTGAAATGGTAATTGAATTTACCGATAACACTGTGGTGTTAGATATGAAGTATTACCAGTTTTACTTCATGGGATAAATAGGTTGGGATTGGGAAATTAAAACCAATGATTACTTCGGTAAGGTTCGTTAATCTCGACTAGTTGAATCGAAATTCAAAAGAAGAATAAATTCAAGAAATTTATCTTGGATAAAATTAATGGGAACATTTCCCTATGAATGTGAAATTTAGAAACTAACTGTCGGTTGGCCAAGCAGAATGGTTTTCTGGATATTGATCTGATGTTGGTTTCGGCCTTCGGGGTTAAAATTTGGGGAATTATTCTCTTGATTAATTTACGGTTAGTGACTAATGAATTGGAATGAGGCGTATGTTGTGTTTGTGTAACACTTATTTAAATATACGCGAGTTATTCGGAAAGGCCGGGTTTATCCCATTCTGAATAACTGATACGACGATAAGTCGAAGATGAAGACGATGGTCGAAGACCGGAAGTCTTCACGTCGTTTGGGTGATTACTGATGATCTTGATTGGGCTGTACACCCAAGAAGATGGAAACAGTTGGTGATCATCCAGACGTACTTGGAGATCGATGGATATGCGGGGTACTAGGTGCCTCCGGTTTCGTTCAGACCCAGAACGGACTTGTAAATGGACTGTGTGTCTGACATTGGATTTTAGTCTGTGTGATTGATTTCTATTAAATATATATCTGTTTGGCGGCGGAGAATTTATTCTCTTGCTTAGCGCCCTTCTCTGAGACGTATGAGCTCAGGGGTTATATATTGATGGATATCAAACGCATGGAGTGAATTGCCTGTGTGGCATGCCTAAGTGGCAATTGATCGAGGCTTCTGTTGAAAAGCAAAGTCTTGTGGTGATGATCAAAGCACGGCCTTTGTGGCGTAGCTTTGTGTAACGTTTACCTCGCGTATTTCACACCCGGTATGAACCAAAAACGGGAGACGGACGTCAGGGAGGGCATACGTTTCTTTCTAGCTAGAAGTGGCGTCAGTGGTTTTACACGCCCTGACGAGTTTGACTTATGTGGTTGTTGCTGTTGCGAGGCGCCTCGGTTATATCGGTTTCGGCCGAATGCATTCTGGTCGGCTGACGGACCAGACTTACACCCCATAGGGTGGGGAGACGTATTGTTCAGGCATAATAATCCACTCCGTGTGGACCGGCCCTGAGGATCCAGGGGGCAGTTGCGGCTGTTCCTGAGGGGCGGGCTAGAGCGTCTCGAATCGGTTGAGGACTATCTTTTGCCTCAGTTCATAGACGGAAATCCAATTTCCAAATACGTGCCATTTGCGGTTTTATTTGTAAACCTATATATGGCGACATAGTGGCATGGGACGCTCATGTCGTCTATGATTGATACTTATGATTTGAAGTTGTTTTATACACTATGCACTTATAGTAGTATCAAATGATTTGTTTTTAAACGTATCAAGCATTCTTTGGCTGTTATAAGGGAAAACCCTATCCCCCGGCTTGCGTTGCATTGTGTGATAGGACCTGGGTCTTATAACAGCTTCATTTTTCTTTATCTAGCATTGCGATGTTTGTTTTATGCACTGGTATTCTTGGGAGGAAACCCGTTCCGTGTTACGGCGTGGTCCCTTGATTTACCTAATGATTTAAAATAAAGATAACTGTTTTAGTTCTCACACCAGTCACATGACTGACCTGGAGTTTATTGTTTTAACCTAAACTCTGGGTGCCCCTATTTTGACACGGGCAGCTAGTAGTTTTGGTTTTGCAGATTTATATTCACAGGATCCTGGTTTACAGCTGGAACGATATCCGGAAAGCTTTGTATCCGTATATCTCTTCTAGTTGTGTATTGTATTATTTTCCGCTGCGATGTATTTAAATGTAATTTAAATCTCTGATATTTCTGTGTAATATTCGTTTTTACTCTGTATATTCTTGTAATCTGATGCATTGTTGTAATATACAATGAAATGTTCTTCTGTATGCGATCTGTTGTGGTTTGTTCTCGAACTATCCGTCGCTTTCCTTAACGGGGAAGTTACGGGTTTTCACACTGCTTCATATGCTTCGTTATATTTGAACTTGTTGCTGCCATTTCCGATCACTTGAACTTGCCGTTACACTTATGCACAGATGCATTCATGTATGTCTTTGTATCCCATATGTTTTGAGCTGATTTGCAAACTATCTTGATTTTGACCATTTCCATGTATATGTTGAGTTGTTTTTATGTGTGCACTGAGTCGAGATGGTCTACGTGGCTACTCCTCAGTTGCTCTCTGATTGGCGAGGCAGTGCACACGTGTATAATTATACACGTGTGTATTTGCAGTCGATCAGAAAATTTCCTGTCCCTGTACATATTCAAACTGTCTGTCTAGACACAGATGAATCAGATCAAGTCATGAAAAATGATGAGAAACACACCAAAAAACTGAGGTGAATAAAATTTTAAAAATAAAATTCAAATTGGCATGTATTCAGTTTTTATTTCTATTGCAGTGTACTGTGTGTTTCTGTATATGACATGTATGAAGACTGGACTGACTGTGAAGACAGAAGATTGAAGATACAAAACAGAAGATGAAGCAATGTGTGTAAAAAGAATGTAAATAAGAATATGTACGACTGAGTGACTGTATGAGTGTTGAGTGACTGTATGAAAAAGTACTGAAATGTATTGAAATGAAAATTATCAGTGAAGTGTACAAATAGTTGGAGTTATAAGTTTGTATTGTTATAAATATTGAGATAAAATATTATATTTAAACAAAATACTGTGTAGATATTTGAATTTCTGTAAAGATGTATTTTGTTTAAATATAAATATTATATTCTTGTCTGTGATGAAAATATGAAGCAGTACAATAACAAACACATTTAAAATAATATTTATTTGGTTGTTATCATCAAACAAAAATCATATAATTGTGTGTACAACACATATATAATGAAAGTTGTAGCTTGAATTCTAAGCTTTTGGAAACATTAAAAATCTTCTAACTCGGTTAAAAAATGAAGAAGTTATGCTCAAAATAGTTTCAGATTCAAACTCAAAATAATTCTATCAAAGAAAGAATTGTACTTCTTTCGATTTAAGGTCCATCAAACAAGAAAATATCAAAATATAACCTGAAAAATAATTGTTCCTTACTGAATCTAGTTTCCACAAAAGAAAATGACCTAAATCAGATAAGAAACTACATCCAATTTTTAGAAAACGAGATCTAAAGAGCTCAGAAAAAAAGCAACTATGAGATTTCATCAAATCATAGCTAACTTGGAAATAACCAGCTAATTGTAAGCATTTTTGCTTACCCCTATTTTTTGGCAGCGATTTAGAAAGTTTATGGCTGCAAAAGTAGGAACTTTGTAGGAGACTCAAGGTCTACCTACCTATAGTTTCTATTTCTGACTTGAATTGTTTCTAGATTGGAAGAGTATTTGGTGAATTTTGTATTTGATGTGAAAGCCATTTTATTTTATTTTCTAGGTTTTGAGGAAGAAGAACATTTGGTAAGGGGAAAGTGATCGTTCAGAACTTCTGAAGTTTCCAAATAAGGCAAATGGGTAAAGGGGTATGGGCTTTTTTTCTTAAAGCCCATTATCAATACTTTAGAATATTTTAGGCTATAGTATATTGTAGATTGCACTAAATTATACATAGCTTCCTCAAAAAAAATCCAATTTATACGAAACGAATTGCATTTTTCATGTTTTAATAATTGGAACATGTTAGTAATATAATTTTTCAAATTAAAAATGCCATTTACAAAATTTATTACCAAATACTTATTAATAATCACATTTATAGTGAAAAATCACTATTTTCATCATTTTCCTCCTACAAAATTTATTTCCACATCTAGTCAATGCATAAAAATATTTTTAACATTCTTATAACTCTAAAACATTATCTCAAACATATTTTGACCACAATTATTTATTTTCTTCTTATTTTCCTTTATTACACAACGTTTGTTAGTATTGTTGCTTATGGACAAATTATCCAAATTTGACATACTTTACACAATATTTTTTTTTCTCGCTTCTATAAATTATACAAATGCATTTTTTTTAAATTCTATAAATTATACAAATGCATTTCTTTTAAATACTAAAACACCATTTCCAACAATATTACATCCCTAGTAATTTTTTTCCTCCATTTTTATTCTTTTATTTTGTGTTAAAAGGCTAATAGTGGAATAAAATTTCCAATATTATAAATTTTAACCCAATACTCTACATTTATCATTTATATTCATTCCACAATCCCATAAATAAATTACGTTACATTTTATTACCATTTTTGGTGTTTATCCCAACCATCATTATGTTTAAATAACACCTTATGAGTTAAATTAACTCATTCTAAATCCAAACCCAAATTCTTATTAAAAAATTATTGTTTATTTAGGTAAACCACATTAACCAACAATTTATTCCATCTATTTCAATTCCTAGATTTAATTATCTATATATTGTTTTTATATAAAATAAACAATATAAATCTTCATTTTTGTTCTCCAATTCATCTTATATTCATAATATTTAAATTATAATTTACATTATAATTTAGTATTAATGGTATTCTCCAAACCGGGTTGTTACAACAAACATAATGCTTAAATTCATCGTGGTTATAAATAAAATCACATTCAACCCATGCAACATTCGCAAGCAGAATGTATAAAGTTTCGCTTTGATTTTGAGAGACCTTTTATGTAACTAGTTACACATGAAGCGTGATATTAGTGAAAATTTTATATTAGCTACATTTGAAGTGATGTTGTTGGCTTGGTTTCTTTACTTGATCCAAGTTTAATTACTTATGTTTTTTCATCCACTATGAGTTTGATTTTCTTATATATATTTTTCCACCTAATACAAGATCGGTTTTTTAAAGGATGCATTATTTTTTTGGGCTTGCTTCCAAATTTTTTACTTTTCTAGTGAGATAATTTGTGACTTGCTAATTTTACAGTATCAAGAGTAGTTTTTTCTAAACGAAAATTGTAAATTTGAATATACAATAGAGTAGACTAAAGTTGGAGTGTTTATACATGTGACCTAAACAAAGTCGTTGATATTGAAATTATTGTCACAATATATTATGTCAAAGGGTTATAACGAGTCAGAATCGGATATTATTTTAAAAAGGTCTCTTCTTGCAGAAAACATCAAAATTTCTTCTTCATCAAGATATATTTATTCTATATAATAGCATGTCCATTAATAATTGTAAAATAAAAGTGATTAAAAAAGATGTAGTTTTTAATCATGTTATCTACGAGAAACCCGAGAATCGTTAAAATCCAAAAAAAAAAAATAAGTTATGTTTGTCTGCTTTAAAAAACCACAATTTTTATCCATTAATATTCTTTTAATTTGATAAGCATCATTGTCTTAGCTGGTTAGAGAATTGAAGCAAAATGGTAAAAGTTATTGGTTTGGTATTGTGGTAAATAGGTTGAAGGACAAACTTAGCGAATTTTTTGTAACGAGAATTGCAACACCCCGTAATTCCGTAACGCTAAGATTCACAAATCAAGGCAGAATTAAAAGTTAAAATCAAAATCAAGGGAAACGGGCTACGCCATTGCGTTCGTCTCGGAATTCTGCATGAAAACGAGTCCGAGTTTCCGTGAATCAGAGTCCGTATGAGGAAGATATGGCCTCCGGAAGTTTCAGCAAGGTTCAAATTTCAAAACAGACTCAGAAGCGGGCTGGGCGGGAAATTTCCCGCCCAGGACCCCAGGTCGACTGGGGAGTCGACCTGGGGGTCGACCCCCCCAGGTCGACTGGGGAGTCGACCTGGGTGTCGACCCCCCCCCCCCAGGTCGACTGGGGAGTCGACCTGGGTGTCGACCCCCCTCCCCCCACCCCGCTTTTTCTAGCTTCCTGAACCAGATTCGTTTCTCTGTATTTGGACGTCCTTCTGACCAGATTCATTGACTTCTACACTACATAAATAGCCCTGGTCTTCTTCTCTATTCACAATTCTTTTCTATCCTTATGCCGACTCTAAGAAAATATATAAATAAATAATATATATAAAATAAACTAAGATGAGGAAATGCTGCTAAAGATTTCAAGAAGAGGTTCAAGTCAAGCTAGGATTCAAGAGGTGGTTCAAACGACTTCAATGACTGTTTTTCTATGAATCATAGCAACACCATCTTTCTATTCTAATCCAATCTCTGTAAGTCAGTTATTTCTAGATTTGAACGTTTTTCTCTGTTCGTGACATGAAATTAAAGGAATAAAAGAATATGCCAAATCTCTCTCTCTCTCTATTCGAATCAGTGCCTATACTCTTGAACCTAATTAAGAACTGTTATGATTCGAGGACAAATAAGACCATGACTATGAAACTATGGACCTTAAAACCATATGCCTATGACTATGAACATTTGCCTATGACTATGAACATTGCCTATGACTGTGACTATGAGGATTATTTTCTTGACTAAGCCTATGCCTTTGATTAGGAAATATAAACTATTGCCTATGACATAACAAGGACATCTATGATTAAAAACCTGTGATTCATGACTAAGAAAGTGTTGCTTAAGTTTTGTGACTATGAAATCGGGTCTAAACCCGATCATCTATTCTGTCCATTCTTGGTTATCTTTGGTTTTAGACCTTGGGAATTTACCTATTAAGTTAGGTCTACCCATGTTCTTGAACCTATGTCTCTATTCTGTCTATTCTTGGTTTTAGACCTTGGGAATTTACCTATTTAGTTAGGTCTACCCATGTTCTTGAACCGACGTCGTTATTCAACCCTTTTTATGCCAGTTAGTATGTCTATCTTTTGCATAGCATCTTTGGTTCATTCCCATTTTCTACGAACCTAGCTTTATTTATAATCTAGACTGAATCACGATTATACGAACGGTGGGAATGCGGTTTGGGCAAAATATGAAATTTACTAAAAACGTAGTTTAACTTGGAAATTGGCATAAATTGGGAACATGTATTATGGCATGTTCATAGAAATGCAAATTGGATAAATTTGACATGAATTATAAGATATGTAATTTGAATCTAGTATTGACGTGTAAATCTAGCATTTACATGAATAGTGAGCTAGAGTAATAAGTCCAGAATTAGAATGTTGAATCGGAATTGGATTAACTAATTTGGCACGGTAAGTATATTGACAAAAATGTGAAAATGGCCATAATTGGGAGTAATTGGCAGGTTTAGCAAAACCATGGTTAGTGACACTTAATTTGGTATAGTCCACATACTAAAAAGCATAAATATGATTTAGAAGGGGAAATGGGCCATAAGAATGAATGTAGACAATTTACATTAAAAGAGTAATTAGGAAATAAGTAAATTAGAAATAATTTACTTATAGAATTTGGCCTGAATGAGGAAATATAAATTTAGACAAATTAAAGATTTATTAACGACATCTCTTTTAATGAAACACCAGAAAGTTCTAGGGTGACAGAGAGGATAGTGTCTAGGCTTGGGTTTGGAAAATACAAGTTTCCTGCTCTCCCTGGCTATCCCTAACTGATCCGACGGACGAGATGGTTACTTTCAAAACATGATTTGAAAATTAATCAAAACCCTTTGAACTTAGAAAACACGAGTATGCCTAGCCCTAGGTTAGACTGAGTTGCGATGTAAACCTGCCCGGAACCAATCGGCACATCCAGTAGTCGCAACAATACCTGTCTAATGTGAGTGGCAGCGGCTTTAATTTATTTAGTTAAAGCTAGAACAAGAATGGTAGGGTTAAGTTAACTAAGACACTTAACCAGTTCAACATGATAACTAGACTGATGGGTGGGGTTAGGTTCAGACTGACACTTAACACAGTTAAGCTAGAATGGGAGGGTTAAGTCCATAGGAACACTTAACCAACTTAACACAGTTAAGCTAGAATGGGAAGGTTAAGTCCATAGGAACGCTTAACCAACTTAACACAGTTAAGCTAGAATGGGAGGGCTAAGTCCATAGAGACACTTAACCAAACTCAAGGTAGCAAAACGAGACTTGTAGGGGTTAAGTAAAGTTAATACACTTAGCCAAATTAATATGCTAACTAGACTAGAGGTTGGGGTTAAGTAAAATCTAATACACTTAGCCAATTTTGATATGTTAGCTGGGCTAGACCGTTGGGTTAAGTAAATCTGAACACTTAACCATCAGGTTATGATAAAGGAATGAGGTTAAGTCTAAAACATGAAGGGATAATACTTAACCATTAATAACATGATAGTTAAAACAGACGGGCAAGGTTAAGTTAAAAAGGAACGCTTAACCAATACAGGATGAAGGGGTAGGGTTAAGTAATAAGAAATATTCAACCAATATAACTTGGTTTGTGGTAGGGTTAAGTCAACGTGAATTGCTGATGACACTTAACTAGCTTAACAGGATAAATGAAGAGGGTTAAGTTAGCTTGAATTGACTAATGACACTTAACCAATCCAAATTGACGGGAAATAGAACTAAGTAGTAAACCTTAGTTAAAAGGAGCTAAGTAGTAAACCTTAGTTAAGAAAACAACGATTCTGGAAACTAAGTGGTAAACCTTAGTTGACAAAACTAAGTAGTAATTCTTAGTATAACACGAGGAGGAGCGAACGTCCGTCTGATTAAAAAGAAGGCTCCAACGAATTGGGTTACGAAGCCCGAGGCTTCGAGGGGACGTGAGGGTACTCTTGGTATCCCTCTGTGAGGCTGCAGATGATCCGCCTGGGCCCACAGAGGTTAAGGTCTGCGTAGAAGAACAAGGAGCATGCCTTGGTTGCAATACATGGCAACCTAAAGACTAGGATGGACCGGCGTGATTCGGCGAGCAAACGTAGCCCTGTGATAGCGACTCATCGTCTACCATCCATCTTGAGTCAATCGAGATACGTGAAGCGGAAAGGCGGAGAACTCCAAAAGACCATATACTTGCTATCAAGTTATGGTTGCGGATGGCCATAGGATAGTGGGGCACCGGGGGCCGGCGTATAGTTATCATTTTACAAGGTGTGCCGTTCATTAGTTGAGGGAGGGGTCAAGTGAGACCATAGCCACTGGAATAAAAACATACCTTAGCATCTGCATCGCAGATATCTGAAAGCTCCCGACCGAGTTCTGTATTCCTTGATTTGCCATGTCAAGGACTCGGACCGCACATTACAGGACATGTGCATCTAGACAAGCGACAACGATTCGCGATACTTGCGTGGGGAAGTATAGGAACATATACTACTCTAGGTAGTGTGTCCTAGACTTGGGGACATCGTTCATCAGGTAGCGTAATCCCTAGTTGGACTAGGTGGCATAAACCCTGAACTCGAGAAGCATTCAACAGATAGTGTAAACTCTAGTTAAATCTAGAAAGCACTTGATAGACAACCCTAGATTAGATCTAGGTAATAAATAATAAATGTATGCCTAAAGGCAATGGAAACTACAGGGGTTTGGATCACGTTATCGTTACTAGTTGGAACACTAGTTAGGTGGTGCAGAGATATAGAAACCAGTATAACAAGGAAATAGCGAAGCGGCGAAAGTATTAGAGCATATCCAGTTTATCTTATCTTAGCATATCTTGTGATTATCTTGTCTAATCTTGCTGACCCTATGGTCATGGTGTAATCTTGGATTCAGTTAATTCATGTCGTTTGTTTTTCCATGTTCACATGCTAGAAGTTACTGAACTTACTCAGGCTTTATGTCTGACTCTGTTTTTCTTTCGTCTTCTTCTCTTCCGTTCCCCCCCAGGTAGTAGAGGAGGGAGTAGTATAGCTCAGGTTAAGTTGGACTGTCACTCTTTCCCAGCTTGAAGATTTGTCAAAGTTTTTCTTGGATTCTCTTTCCAGATGCTATGGCTGGTTCTTACTACATTGGGGAATATAAATGTATTTTTATGCTTCTTTATTTTATAAGGCAGATGACACTCTGATATTGTAAAGAAATCTTTGTACAAACTATTTTATCAATAAAGCAAAGTTTTATTTTCCGCTGTTTAATTTCTGTCTGTCTTGTAATTTATCTGCATCTTTTACCCTAAATGCTCCACAGAACTTAGTGCATTCCCTTTGTGAGTGTCACTAACGGACGTGGGGTGTTACACGTGGTATCAGAGCTGAAGGTTACCAGATAAGATAAAGGATTTGAAAATTTATTTTCAAAACGGTTTTAAAAGAAGCATTTTCAGAAGAAAAGTTTTGTTTTAAAGGCATATTCCCTAAAGCCATACGAACTATTTTCTTCCTCTGTTTTCTTATCTCCTTCTTTCTTGAGTCTTTGGGGCTCCTGGCTTTCTGGGAGGTAACCTCATCGAAGGGCAAATTAGTACCCGACTTCCATCTAGGGCTGTGGTTGTTTCACTTACGGCCAGTTTTCTTTCAAGCTTATAGGGTTTTCTGTACGATGGAAGCAGCTTTAGAGAGATTTGTCAACATGACTACACACGGAAGGGGATGAGGAGTTTGGCTAGGGAGCACAACCCTAGGATGAGGAATTCATGGATGTAGATTTAGCTCACGAAGGAGGAAGAAATTATAAAACCTAAGACAAGAGGAAGTATCTTTACTAGGGAATGATAGGGCAAGAACGAGGAACAAGGTTTTCAGAAGGGCAAGAACCTACTTTCGCCACCAAGCGTACCTAGGAGAAAGGTAGTAAAGTTCTGTTGGAAGAGTCTAGTTTTGCTGTTCGTACTCTTTCCTTTGGTTTTAGCTCTTCGCATTTGTTCATATCCACTTCCATAGTTGAGTCTCTGCACCATATTACTTATATAGTAGAAAGGTCCCACTAGAAGTCTCAAATCCAATTGGTGGTCCGACCAGTTTATTTTTGGTTAGTAGGGATTTGAGAATAGCTATCGAGTTTGTTTATATCGTCTCACATAGATCGTCTAAGTTCGGAAGAGATATTCCTTGGGTGCTCGTCTGATATTGGTTTAGGCCTTTGGGGCTTGTACTTGAGGGATGTCAAGTTCGACTAGGATGGTTTGCGTGAGAGATGAATAGATGTGACAGGCACTCTAAAAAGCACGTAGTAACCTTTCGACCCTTATAGTTATGGCATGGCGGATAAGAGGGAGACCTCTAATCATCTTAGTACATATACTTGGTGCCGCAATTGACATCTGTTTATTTTGGAAATGGAGATCAGAAACTTCACAATCGTGAAGTTAAATTAGTTAAGATATAGTGGAGTAAAGCTCAAGAAGGCTAGATACTAGCATCATACCCTTTTTCCTTAAGGGTGCATCCTTGATTTCTTTGTTTAGGAGCTTTACGTATAATTGTTTCTCTTTTTCCAAAGTATATCCTCTAGGTCGTATTTTCGATCCTTAGGTAGAAGCCAATGGATGTAAACATGTGTTTGAAACATGTTATGGTTGGTGGTTGCAAGTGGTTGCTAATGGTTGCTCGTGAATGCATATGCACTAGATCAGTTCGGACGCTTTCATATTGCATTTACAGGAATGTATTTGTTTGTAAGTTGAGCCTGATATGTTATCATATGGATGTTGCAAATGGATGAATGGCTATGCACACATGTAGTATTTACATAACTAGGGATGCTTGCATACATGATTGGACGCATGGCACTGACATGATTTGCATTAAGGAGGTCAACTGAATCAGTAGACCGCCTGATTTTGCATTAGATAAAGACATATACACACACTATGCATATGAACATGAAAGCATTAGAAATCTTTTAAGGACAATGAATGCTTGTGATTGAATGGTTGAGTAGATGGGTGATTGGATGGTAGGACACATTCTTCCTAACTTGAAGATTTCGGGGATGAAATTCTTTTAAGTGGGGGAGAATGTAACACCCCGTATTTCCTTAATGCTAAGATTCACAAATCAAGGCAGAATTAAAAGTCAAAATCAAAATCAAGGGAAACGGGCTGTGCCATTGCGTTCATCTCGGAATTCTACATGAGAACGAGACCGAGTTTGCGTGAATCCGTAAGTTTCAACAAGGTTCAAATTTCAAAACAGACTCAGAAGCGGGCTAGGCGGGAAATTTCCCGCCCAGGACCCCAGGTCGACTGGGGAGTCGACCTGGGTGTCGACCCCCCCAGGTCGACCGGGGAGTCGACCTAGGTGTCGAACCCCCCAGGTCGACTGGGGAGTCGACCTGGGTGTCGACCCCCCTCCCCCCCCCCGCTTTTCCCAGCTTCCTGAACTAGATTCGTTTCTCTGTATTTGGACGCCCTTCTGACCAGATTCGTTGACTTCTACACTATATAAACAGCCCTGGTCTTCTTCTCTATTCACAATTCTTTTCTATCCTTATGCTGCCTCTGAGAAAATATATAAATAAATAATATATATAAAATAAACCAAGATGAGGAAATGCTGCTAAAGATTTCAAGAAGGGGTTCAAGTCAAGCTAGGATTCAAGAGGTGGTTCAAACGACTTCAACGATTGTTTTTCTACGAATCATAGCAACGCCATCTTTCTATTCTAATCTAATCTATGTAAGTCAGTTATTTCTAGATTTGAACGTTTTTCTCTGTTCGTGACCTGAAATTAAAGGAATAAAAGAATATGCCAAATCTCTCTCTCTCTCTATTCGAATCAGTGCCTATACTCTTGAACCTAATTAAGAACTGTTATGATTCGAGGACAAATAAGACCATGACTATGAAACTATGGACCTTAAAACCATATACCTATGACTATTAACATTTGCCTATGACTATGAACATTGCCTGTGACTGTGACTGTGACTATGAGGATTATTTTCTTGACTAAGCCTATGCCTTTGATTAGGAAATATAAACTATTGCCTATGACATAACAAGGACATCTGTGATTAAACACCTGTGATTCATGACTAGGAAAGTGTTGCTTAAGTTTTGTGACTATGAAATTGGGTCTAAACCCGATCATCTATTTTGTCTATTCTTGGTTATCTTTGGTTTTAGACCTTAGGAATTTACCTATTAAGTTAGGTCTACCCATGTTCTTGAACCTATGTCTCTATTCTGTCTATTCTTGGTTTTAGACCTTGGGAATTTACCTATTTAGTTAGGTCTACCCATGTTCTTGAACCGACGTCGTTATTCAACCCTTTTATGCCAGTTAGTATGTCTATCTTTTGCATAGCATCTTTGGTTCATTCCCAATTTTCTATGAACCTAGCTTTATTTATAATCTAGACTGAATCATGATTATACAAACGGTGGGAATGCGGTTTGGGCAAAATATGAAATTTACTAAAAACGTAGTTTAACTTGGAAATTGGCATAAATTAGGAACATGTATTATGGCATGTTCATAGAAATGCAAATTGGATAAATTTGACATGAATTATAAGATGTGTAATTTGAATCTAGTATTGACGTATAAATCTAGCATTTACATGAATAGTGAACTAGAGTAATAAGTCCAGAATTAGAATGTTGAATCGGAGTTGGATTAGCTAATTTGGCACGGTAAGTATATTGGCATAAATGTGAAATTGGCCATAATTGGGAGTAATTGGCAGGTATAGCAAAATCATGGTTAGTGACACTTAATTTGGTATAGTCCACATACTAAAAAGCATAAATATGATTTAGAAGGGGAAATGGGCCATAAGAATGAATGTAGACAATTTACATTAAAAAAGTAATTAGGAAATAAGTAAATTAGAAATAATTTACTTATAGAATTTGGCCTGAATGAGGAAATATAAATTTAGACAAATTAAAGATTTATTAACGACATCTCTTTTAATGAAACACCAGAAAGTTCTAGGGTGACAGAGAGGATAGTGTCTAGGCTTGGGTTTGGAAAATACAAGTTTCCTGCTCTCCCTGGCTATCCCTAACTGATCCGACGGATGGGATGGTTACTTTCAAAACCTGATTTGAAAATTAATCAAAAACCTTTGAACTTAGAAAACACGAATATGCCTAGCCCGAGGTTAGACTGAGTTGCGATGTAAACCTGCCCGGAACCAACCGGCACATCCAGTAGTCGCAACAATACCTGTCTAATGTGAGTGGCAGCGGCTTTAATTTATTTAGTTAAAGCTAGAACAAGAATGGTAGGGTTAAGTTAACTAAGACACTTAACCAGTTCAACATGATAACTAGACTGATGGGTGGGGTTAGGTTCAGACTGACACTTAACACAGTTAAGCTAGAATGGGAGGGTTAAGTCCATAGGAACACTTAACCAACTTAACACAGTTAAGCTAGAATGGGAAGGTTAAGTCCATAGGAACACTTAACCAACTTAACACAGTTAAGCTAGAATGGGAGGGCTAAGTCCATAGAGACACTTAACCAAACTCAAGGTAGCAAAAAGAGACTTGTAGGGGTTAAGTAAATTTAATACACTTAGCCAAATTAATATGTTAACTAGACTAGAGGTTGGGGTTAAGTAAAGTCTAATACACTTAGCCAATTTTGATATGTTAGCTGGGCTAGACCGTAGGGTTAAGTAAACCTGAACACTTAACCATCAGGTTATGATAAAGGAATGAGGTTAAGTCTAAAACATGAAGGGATAATACTTAACCATTAATAACATGATAGTTAAAACAGACGGACAAGGTTAAGTTAAAAAGGAACACTTAACCAATACAGGATGAAGGGGTAGGGTTAAGTAATAAGAAATATTCAACCAATATAACTTGGTTTGTGGTAGGGTTAAGTCAACGTGAATTGCTGATGACACTTAACCAGCTTAACAGGATAAATGAAGAGGGTTAAGTTAGCTTGAATTGACTAATGACACTTAACCAATCCAAATTGACGGGAAAGAGAACTAAGTAGTAAACCTTAGTTAAAAGGAGCTAAGCAGTAAACCTTAGTTAAGAAAACAACGATTCTAGAAACTAAGTGGTAAACCTTAGTTGACAAAACTAAGTAGTAATTCTTAGTATAACACGAGGAGGAGCGAACGTCCGTCTGATTAAAAAGAAGGCTCCAACGAATTGGGTTACGAAGCCCGAGGCTTCGAGGGGACGTGGGGGTACTCTTGGTATCCCTCTGTGAGGCTGCAGATGATCCGCCTGGGCCCATAGAGGTTAAGCTCTGCGTAGAAGAACCAGGAGCATGCCTTGGTTGCAATACATGGCAACCTAAAGACTAGGATGGACCGGCGTGATTCGGCGAGCAAACGGTAGCCCTGTGATAGCGACTCGTCGTCTACCATCCATCTTGAGTCAATCGAGATACGTGAAGCGGAAAGGCGGAGAACTCCAAAAGACCATATACTTGCTATCTAGTTATGGTTGTGGATGGCCATAGGATAGTGGGGCACCGGGGGCCGGCGTATAGTTCTCATTTTACAAGGTGTGCTTTTCATTAGTTGAGGGAGGGGTCAAGTGGGACCATAGCCACTGGAATAAAAACAGACCTTAGCATCTGCATCGGCAGATATCTGAAAGCTCCTGACCGAGTTCTGTATTCCTTGATTTTCCCTGTCACAGGACTCGGACCGCACATTACAGGACATGTGCATCTAGACAAGTGACAACGATTCGCGATACATGTGTGGGGAAGTATAGGAACATATACCACTCTAGGTAGTGTGTCCTAGACTTGGGGGCATCGTTCGTCAGGTAGCGTAATCCCTAGTTGGACTAGGTGGCATAAACCCTGAACTCGAAAAGCGTTCAGCAGATAGTGTAAACTCTAGTTAAATCTAGAAAGCACTTGATAGAAAACCCTAGATTAGATCTAGGTAATAAATAATAAATGTATGCCTAAAGGCAATGGAAACTACAGGGGTTGGGATCACGTTATCGTTACTAGTTGGAACACTAGTTAGGTGGTGCAGAGATATAGAAACCAGTATAACAAGGAAATAGCGAAGCGGCGAAAGTATTAGAGCATATCCAGTTTATCTTATCTTAGCATATCTTGTGATTATCTTGTCTAATCTTGCTGACCCTATGGTCATGGTGTAATCTTGGATTCAGTTAATTCATGTCGTTTGTTTTTCCATGTTCACATGCTAGAAGTTACTGAACTTACTCAGGCTTTATGTCTGACTCTGTTTTTCTTTCGTCTTCTTCTCTTCCGTTTCCCCCCCCCCAGGTAGTAGAGGAGGGAGTAGTATAGCTCAGGTTAAGTTGGACTGTCACTCTTTCCCAGCTTGAAGATTTGTCAAAGTTTTGCTTGGATTCTCTTTCTAGATGCTATGGCTGGTTCTTGCTACATTGGGGAATATAAATGTATTTTTATGCTTCTTTATTTTGTAAGACAGATGACACTCTGATATTGTAAAGAAATCTTTGTACAAACTATTTTATCAATAAAGCAAAGTTTAATTTCCCGCTGTTTAATTTCTGTCTGTCTTGTAATTTATCTGCATCTTTTACCCTAAATGCTCCACAGAACTTAGTGCATTCCCTTTGTGAGTGTCATTAACGGACGTGGGGTGTTACAAGAATGACACATTTTAGTGTAAAAAAGAATTGATATTTGTTACATAAACAAGAAAGCGTGAAAAAAAATTCATACCGTGGCTAACTGTGCACTCAGTATTTCAAAAAATAACAGGGTTACATTCATTCTACTCAAGCCAGCGGGAACGGTCCAATCTTTATTACATCCCTCTCCAAAATCTCAACTTTTATGTCTACCCAACTATCATTTTCTTCTACCAACTGCTTCCTTCGCAACGTCCACTCTCTCCACTCACGACAACACAACATCCGTTCTCCTACGCAACATCGACAACTTCTTCTCTGCTCGATTTAGAAGTCAATAAACCCTAAATTTACCACGCCATTACCCGATCTCAATTCAGCTACAAATCGTCACCAACGGTTAGTGTTTCCCCCACAATCGACAATGGCATCGGTTTGTTTTCAACTGCTCAAACTCGGTTAATTTTACAACGGCACAAGTTTTATTTCTACCTGCTTGCAAATATCTATTTCGAACAAATTTATAACCACTTATTGCAGAAAATCATGCATACCACCCTGTTACCTAATTGAATTCAACCTAGATATCACATGAAAACATTGTATTTTAGTAAACTGATGTTGCTGCAAAAAATCTTTAATTATTGTCGATCAATGATTGGTTCTGCTCACTCATAATTTTTTATGGCATGCTCAAATCATTGCAGCATGTCACAAATGACAAGCTCGACTGCATGCAAGTTGTAGACACTGCGTCATTATATTTTATGCATATCCCAACCTATTTGATGATCGATACCTTGTATACGCCCAACTGATTATCCCTCCTTGCCTAGTATTCCCGTACAACTAACACACACATAAATAATTCCGGCGTTTTGCAATCCGGAAACATATTCAGACGTCGCAAAAACAAAGCTATGGTATCCGGCTATACATTATGAAACTTGCAACATGATTGTTGATCACCAAATCAACAGAATAAGAGAAAAATATATGCATAGATTTTGTGCTAATTTGAATAATCAAATTTATCATTTCTTCTCAGTCGATCAACAAATTCAAGGGTCCGATGTCTGAAGCGTATATTAATGCTAACAACCTTAACGAGACTAAAATATGTTTTTTTAATAAAAATAAAGGAATGGTAATGAGAAAACAAAGCATTAGCAATCAAGAATGTACTCGAACGTATAATAGTATGCATTTTTATACTCTCATAAGATGATCGAACTATTACTTGATAAATTTTGAATAATCTAATGATTTGCACATTGTAAATATGCGTTGCTATACCTATCTTTAACCGTGTATCCACTATCATGGATCTAACTAACACTATTTTCAATATTTGCTTCATATAATTATCATCGACATATTTTACATCTATGTTCTTGAAATTTCACGTTAGATTTTTAATGTTATCAATTTGCAAACCACATATGCAAAGGCCATTACTTCAAAAATGCTTACGTATCTTGAAGCAGCCATAAATTGTGAAAGCAACAATATTAATGTTCTATGCCACAATGAATATATCTTTGCATTAATGGATATATTTTTAGTACAAGCTTTGTTCTCCAATATGTCTTTGAAAGTTAAGATGTCCATTCTAATTAAATCGACGAGTTTTAATTAAGATTACAACAATCAAACATATCTATGCATTCTTTAACCTTGCAAATTATTGTCTATGATGCAACGCCATAGTTCAACAATGTTTTTTCATTACCATTATATTAAAATTCAACACGGTTTATGGAATCTAAATCAAGTATAGGGCTCTGTAATGGAACACGTTTGATTGTCATCCAGTTGGCATCTTAAGTGGTTTGAAGCTAAAATAATCACCAGTGCAAATGTTGGAAACACCGTGTTGATTCCTCATATCGTACATATGTCATTCAGCACATTACAAGACACACAATAAATAGCGACGGCAGAAAGCCGTTGGCGGCCGTTGCTAGCCATCGCTACGTGTCATCGCTTTTTAACTCGTTGCCAACAGAAATAGCAATGGGTTGAGCGACGGTTCCGTCGCTCATTTAGCAACGGCTTGCAATGGTTAACTGTCACTGTCACCTTACGTGTCAAGTAGTTTCTTTTATCGGGAAGCCGTTGTAAACCGTCACAAGCCATTACAAAAATGACGTTATTGGTCGTCGCTAGCCGTCGCTATACAATGACCGGGAGGCCGTCGCTAGCCATCGCAAAATTTCCACACTGCACAACAATTCCTTTCCCTCAAACCACACGACATTAAACTGCACAGCAGTTCCATCCAATAACCAGTACACACCACTATCATCTCATCAAATCAACAAAGCTCAACAACAATCAATTTACCAAGTAGAAAAAAACAAAATTATAAACATCATACATATCAAAACATATCATACCATCGTCAAATACCATCATACGTATCAAAACACGTCATACCATCGTCAAATACCGTCATACATATCAAAACACATCATACCATAGTCAAATACCATTGTACGTGCATCTAGCATATAAAAAACCAAGTATATGTACATACCCGAGCATAAACCAAGAAATGAGCACCTAAACAAATCTTCCTCGCCGTCATCGTCTTATTCTTCTTCCCCACGATAAGCAGCAAAATTTCCTCCTTCTCCTCCCTCTCCAGGCATAAACCCATGCTCCTGAAAGTAAGCTGCAATGCGCTCATCTATTTCTTGTTGCATCTGGGTTTTTCACCAGTCAATCATCTCAGAGTAATAGTCGCCTCTTCCGTCAACCTCCTATAACCACGCTGAACAGCCTACGAAATAATTAAATTCACACTAAAGATATTTAAACATATTTTTACTAGTTTGTGTTAAACATGTACATAGTTAGCAATAACATTTGTTTTTCTTAACTAGATAATGCATTCTTTTATACGAAACTTCTTATCCTTTCTTTTTCCTTGGTTTATATCTATCTTCGTTGCAAAATTTGCATTTTCTGCGGTGAGCGTCTTCTTTCCAATACACATGCAACCTTTAACACATGTATCTATCTTATGATACGATAGTCCAAAAGCAGACATAAGTTTTTTCACTTTATAATGACTATCGCATATCAAATTATTGGGCGCACATGTTGTTTTGCAGTTTGTACAACTGCTATAAATGCAGATTCTATAAGATTGAATTTTGATTTCATAGTGATGAATTCGACAGTTACAGACAATTCGGTTCCGCTTGTACACCCTTCCCACAACGGCCTCTTAGCAGAATTCAATAAATCATAAAAAAATCGCTTCTGTTGTTGGTTCTTCAACATTTCCAGTCTCATCGTCGCCTTGCTCAATGTTAGGAAACATTGATCGTGCTGCATCTTGCACCATATTTTCTTTTGGATTTGTCATTGTATTATTGTTCATCATTGTACTATCGTCCTCTACCACTACAGGGTTAGACGTAGGTTGAACAAGTTCTCCATTACGATCCCATAAGTAATAATTCGACACAAAACCAAATTTATAAAGGTGTACTTCTACTACATCTGGCTTCCAATGCTTCAGATGTCTGCACTTACTACACGGACAATGATTGTCTACGTTACTTCGATTATTAGATTTAGCGAATCTAATAAATTTTTGGACTCCATTACAAAAATGTTCCTTTATCGACCCTTTCTTACCGGTTCGTGGTTGATACATCCAACTGCGATCACGAAAATAACAGAACATTTTCTTAATTTGCAACTAATATGTTAGAAAATTCGATCAAACAATTTATACTAATTGAAATCTTGTAAAATATCATTTATAACTACTAAATGTTTTTGGTTTTTTTGTTTCTTTCTTTTTTACTTTGACGGCCGGTCTACCTACTTCCCATTACAAATATTATAATGTAAGCATTTTTTATAAATCATTTCAGGTTAAACGGTTTAACAAAATTTCAGCACCACTTCCATTTGGACCCTGTATCGTATGCAAATGCGTGTACACAGGGAACAAAAAGGAAGTTCCATCGAAACTTTGTTAACCATTTAAACTGAAATGATTCATAAAATATGCTTATGTTATTATATTTGTAACTTGTCCATTACTAGGACAAATCCAATGAATATTGCATTAGATGAATATAGATTTCCGTTTTGTGTAAAAAAGTATATCCATATAACGATCATATACAACACTTGTCGGATGGGGCCAAATTTATCTAAGGAATTCACATAAGTAGTCAAAAAAACGTTCAACCTAAGTTCAAACCAAAAAACACTTCAAATGGAAAAAGCGCGCTTTTTGAGCTTTGGACTTTTTTGCGCTTTTTTTGCGCTTCACTAATAGGTGCGCCAAAAACTTCAAAAAAGCCCCATAGTTGCGCCTTGCGTCTTTTTTCGCCTATGAGCGCGCATTAACTACATAGCGTCTACATAATATTTTTCAATACTTTCAATTTGTAAACTAACATGACAATGAAAATTATGAAGTATAAATTAGTTTTAGTTGCTTTTATTTAATTTTAGTTTAAGTATAAATTATGAAGTTTATTTTAGTTAACTAGTTTAAATTTTTGAATGATAAACTAAGCTTTCAAGTTAATTAATATCATTTCAAATTTAAAGAGTTAAGTTATAAATATGATTTTTGTTGAATATAACAAGATTCTTAATGATCAAAATCTAAATTAACAACCATTTCGAATTAACATTTTGAATTAACATTTTTTTAATTAAATATTATAGCAACAAAACATCTTTTGTATATTGCAAATGCATTCTTTAAATTTGTATAGGCCAAATTTTGCATCCGAGGATGAGATAATTAATAGTGCATGCAGATGAGGGACATCATTACACCATTTTGATAATTATAATCAATTTACTACCGGTAAACAATCACGTTTATTTCATTTTTTTCTCAAATCATCCTGCAACACAATCAACGTAAGACAAATTGCATACGTGATAATCATCGTTTTCATACTCCTAAATCAATTACATATGTGTTAATCTCGTTTTCAACCTCCTAATCAATTACATTTATTCTCAAATCAACCTAAAACACAATCAACATCATATTCATCTCACAAGGTTACCAATTTCATATCCATAAACAATTGATTTACAAACCCATATAAACATGCAAGTCAACTCTAATTAAACATAAAATAGGGTTAGAGGACATACATGAAGAAATTAGGAAGCCTGGAAGTGAGATTTGGGGGGTGAAATTGCACCAGCGTCGGCGGGAGGGGGGTGACGGTTTTTTTTTCTGAATCGATTTGGGGAAGAATGGTCGCGGGTTTCTGTTTTTTATCAAGAGGCATTATTTTTTTGGGCTTGCTTCCAAAATTTTTACTTTTCTAGCGAGATGATTTGTGACTTGCTAATTTTACAGTATCAAGAGTAGTTTTTTCTAAATGAAAATTGTAAATTTGAATATACAATAGAGAGTAGACAAAGTTGGAGAGTTTATACATGTGACCTAAACAAAGTCGTTGGTATTGAAATTATTGTCATAATATATTATGTCAAAGGGTTATAACGAGTCAGAGTCGGATATTATTTTGGAAAGGTCTCTTCTTGCAGAAAACATCAAAATTTCTTCCTCATCAAGATATATTTATCCTATATAACAGCATGCCCATTAATAATTGTAAAATAAAAGTGATTAAAAAAGATGTAGTTTTTAATCATGTTTTCTACGAGAACCCCGTAGATCGTTAAAATACGAAAAAAAAGTTATGATTGTCCGCTTTAAAAAAACACAATTTTTGTCCAGTGATATTCTTTTAATTTGATAAGCATCATTGTCTTAGCTGGTTAGAGCATAGAAGCAAAATGGAAAAAGTCACGGGTTTGATATTGTGGTAAATAGGTTGAAGGACAAACTTAGCGCATTTTTTGTAAAGAGAATGACACATTTTAGTGTAAAAAATAATAAATATCTATTAATTAAACAAGAAAACATTAAAAAATCGTACCGTGGCTACCTGTGCACTCAGTATTTCAAAAACAGCAGGGTTACATTCATTCTACTCAAGCCAGCGGGAACGGTCCAATCTTTATTACATCCCACTCCAAAACTCAACTTCTATGTCTACCCAACTGTCCTTTTCTTTTACCAACCGCTTCCTTGGCAACGTCCACTCTCTCCACTCACGGCAGCACAACATCCATCCTCCTACGCACCACCGACAACTTCTTCTCCGCTCGATTTAGAAGTCAAAATAAAAAAAAACCATAAATTTACCGTGCCATTACCCGATCTCAATTCAGCTACAAATCTTCACCAACGGTTAATGTGTCCCCGCAATCGACAATGGCTTTAGGTTGTTTTCAACTGCTCAAACTTGGTTAATTTTACAATGGCACAGGTTTGATTTCAGCCTGCTTGCAAATATCTATTTTGAACAAATTTATAACCACTTAGTGCAGAAAGTCATGCGTACTACACTGTTACCTACCTGAATTCAACCTAGATATCACATGCAAACATTGTATTTTATTAAACTGATGTGACAAACGCCCATAACCCCCGCACTATACAAGAGAAATAATGCACTGAAAGGTGTGCATGGCAGCTATGGACGATCATCAGAGTAGGTAAACATAAGCAGAACCTGTCGTAAACTCACAGCGCAAGGACAAAATATAATAGAACATATACAACATGTAGTAATAGTGAAGCAGAAACACTGGACTGTCATACAACCAGAAAGTAATATCCACAAACTTGGAAATAGTGTTTTTGCAAAGTTGCCTCACTACATCACTCAGAAAAGAAAACAACGAAAATCCAATTATTAGATAGTAGTAAAACTGGTACGTGAGCCTCTTTCTCGCCGTCGATCAGCATCATCGCCCTCATTAAAGCGTTTCCTTTCACTTGTTACTTAGTCTGCCCATCCACAACCTGATGAACAACCCAAGGTAATAAGAGGAAACATAAAACCTTGAGTCAGACAACAGTCTTAGTGAGCGATAAAACAGCTAACAAACTTCAACAATAAAGTGTATGAGAATGGTTAGATAAAATATACTAATCTATCCACAATACCAGAGAAGAACTCAACATTATCTTACCTACATAGGACAGTGATAGCCTTTACAATCTATTCAACCAAAGGGATAACAATTCATACATGGGAACCAGAACAACCATTGATAACATTCATAGCATCTAGATTACATTGGTCGCACGTAGACAAGCCTAATCAAGTTTAACATTCCCCAAGTACTCACCCCAGAGGCCTAAACCAATATCATTTAAGCACTCAAAGAACATCTCCCTCGACTTTGGATAATCTATGTGAGATAGTACAAATAAAACAACCAATCATCCATGACTGACTCCGGCTATCACCGCCAATCCCGCTTTGAAACCATCGTTAATCGTATGACAGCCAACCTTGCCATATGTCAAGGGCTAATGGTCACTACATCAAAAATGTCGATTTGCAACGGCTTTAGGCCGTTGCAAACTGATTTTGCAATGGCTCTAAGCCGTTGCAAAATAATGCGTTGCTAAAAAACTGCCACGGCTCCGAGCCGTTGCAATTTCTTACTTATGCAACGGGTTTAGGCCGTTGCAATTATCCAGTTTGCAACGGCTTAAGTCCGTTGCTTATTTTAGCTTAGCAACGACTTTTAGCCATTGCTAATTCACATAATATTAAAAAAAATTATCCTCCTCCTTCGTTAGTTTCTATTCAGTACAAACAGTTACAGATTTGACATGGTATCACAAAAGATATATCAATAAACTGAAATCTAATAAATTCAACATAAAGATCAAATCTAACAACAAACTAATTTTCAAGTTCAACAATATAATATTACAAACTTAAAAGTCTTAACAGTTTGCAGTAGAAAAAGTAATATTACCGTATACTCCAAATTCAATAGCAGTAGCCAAAAAAAATAGTACGGTACATTTCAACTTCACCACCATAATATTACAATATTAATTGTTCATATATGTCATACATTACGTAATAGTATTGTTGCTTAATTTCTTCTTGAGCACTCACTGGAAATCAGCAACCTAACATTGTTGAAAGACAAATTTTCAGATTTGTAAAGTCATATTTATACTACTACATGTGCTAAATTAATACAGAGATAAGAAATGAGTAATTAAGTAAGGCTTACAAGAGCATCATCCACATCAACAGCTATTTGAGTTGATCTAGCACTCCATGTCAACGGGGTTTTGTCTACTGCTACATAAGCCAAAGATTTATTAGCAAAGTATAACTTATTTCAACTACTGATTTTTGACCGATACATTTCTACATGGAAAATCATAGCTTTGAATTTGGTCTGAGACTACTAATCACAACAGCATGCATTGAATATGTAACCCTATGTTCCAATAAATATTTTCATAGATACTAATTACATTGGCTCTTTACAGAACGCATTCCCAGACTACTAATTCTCCTATTGCATATAAAGGAATTTATAAAGGAATGTTTCCTAACCTTCTCAAAGTCGTGGCAGAAACAAATCAATGCAAGGTGTGTGCGTGTGTGTGTAAGATTTAAATGTAGTGGTCCAAAAATGTAGTGGTTATATAAGATTTAAATCAATGCAAGGGATATAAAGATGCTTACCTTGTTGCTTATAATCAAACTAAAAGGTGATTGTTCTCTTGTGTTAAGAAACAAAAACACATGGATTTGTATACTGTCAGTCGTTTTCTTATTCGTCTACAGAACTGATTAGGCATAGAATATGGACGTGAGTACATGTCGTATCTTCCAGCATCGCTAATGAATATCATTTATGGATAACTGAAATACAAACAATTCAGGGGAATGACCATCGACAGTAGAGCTAATACACGAGCAAGTTCCACTATCCGGTGATGTTAATTAAGTTGATCAATGTACCACAGGTTGGTTAATTTTAAACCGCATCTTTTCCAAGTGAAATATATAGAATACCTTTGGGATTCTTTCATGCTTTGTTAACGTTTTAGAGTTCACATAAAAAAATTATGCTATATAACATGGCACTTAATGGGACATGTGACTGTATCGTAATTAGATTGCTCTTATTGTTCATTTTGGCACCATGATTGCAAATTTCAACTGGGTGAACAATTAGAAGAATAGAGATATCTATACAAGTAAGATTTAAATTTCACAGCAATGCTTGTAGGAGGACAGGCCATGTACATTATGCAATAGCCATTAGACTGGTTATAGGGTTTAATTATCATATTGGTTGTGTTCTAGAAACATTTTGATACTATAACTATTCTAGAGCACTGTAATAATGAATGAATATGACACCTACAACATGAAAAAAGTAGTTGTAAGCCTTCCAAAGGGCGATCATTCCTTCTGTGTCAATTCCATGACCACCATTCAATTTGAAAAATAGTTAAGGCAGTCGCATATTGAAGAAATTACTTATTAATTTCTCACCAATTTTTTTTAACAATTTTTACTCAGTTAACCTGCTTGGTGCGTTCAATTTCAAGTTCGTGAATCAATGAGAAGGCATAGAATAAAATATACTGTTAATGTATGCCTTCTGCTTCATTTGTTTTTTTATATTGTTTCTATTATATCATCCTCTACTAGTTCTCAAATAGGACTTGCATCTTAATATTCAATATTTTACCAATTTTCATATAAATGCAATTTATTTCTATCATTTTATTAATGTATAGTGCTTCATATTGTTTTGATTATCTGTATCTTGCCAACATATTTCAAATTTTAGTATCTACTATTACACGTCGTCAAAAATAACAATTATTGAGACTCACTAGTTATTGTTGGATTCCTAAATTTCAACAAGTTTACGGTTCTTCATTGTACCCTAATCGCTTCTACTTACTTGCTAAATTAAATCAGTTATAAACTGAACATAAACAGCACAACACCGCCGTCCAGTTAATAAGACGGTAATCCGCATAATCTGCAGTAAATCAATTTTTACTTTGTCACTAAAATATGATTTGTGTACGCCTTAGTTACATTGGACAAAATTCGTACTGTCCAACAATGATACGTAGATTTCAGTTTAGTAATTTTAACTGCAAAAAGAGGACCTTTAATTAATTAGGAATTTTCCAATTGACACTACAACTTTGTTTCAGAACTGAAACTGGCTCTTTAAACATGTTACAGAGTGTAACCAAAAATTTCAGCTATTTCATGCTCATTATGTGCATGAATTTTCCATCATTATGCTCATTATTTAGTTAATTTTTTATGCTAATCAATAGGAAATGGATTTATAAAGCAAATTTATTTGCTACATCTAATGTTTTAGTAATAAGATATGGTAATATATTTATATTACCTTTTCAAATGTACAAAGAAAGTTCAATTTTTAAGTCATATGAAAAAAAATTCTGCTATTACTCTGTGAATATGATTTTTCTTGTGTCCGTCGTTGTGATGACTTTTCTTTAAAACAGTATGTATGCTTATAAAATTAAAAAATCATTTCATTCATTTCTTCAACTAATTAATTGCACAAATACAACTCCAACAAAGATTCAACATCTTAACTTACAATTACAGCAATATAAAATTCATGTCAAAACACTACATGTTTAATAATCATTTCTCACGGATCCAATATCTCATTTTCTATGGTTTCTAACGTTATTTCTGAGGTCGAGATCTGCACACATGGCAGATCAAGGGATCAAATAACAATCAAAGAGATTATAAAACCGGTATGTTTTACAGGCAGATTTGATATGGCGACCGCAAGTTACACACACGACATTCTCCTAAACGTGTCGCGCATATGTAAAATAAATTGTACGCATAGGTAGCTCTGTTAACGGTCGGGTATCATAAAATCTGAACTTGCGTCCAACGGCAATAACTGAAATGTAAACCTAGCTAGAACCCCGATGATATTACAAATCAATACCCAAATCCTATCCGTTGGGCTATTTAAATCTGCCGAGTAATATATGTATACCCTATTGCAGAATTGTAACTTTAGTTAAAAATTTTATATAAACTATGCTAACAAAAAAATTAAATAATGATTTAGTCAACTTCACAAAAAAAATATGCAAAATAAAATGATAACCAAATAGCATACACACCCATATTTTAATAGGATGAAAAAAAAACTAATGGTCTGATCAGACCTCTAACCGATTCAGGTATTGATATTATCAAATCCGCCCCTAATAGTAACTGAATAGGAGTTAAATGGCAAAACCAATACCCGCATTAGAATGGTTTGGTTCGAGACCCGAGCCATTAACAACTCTTATCATAAACAGTAAAAGAGAAAAACGCCTGTTAGATATTTTACTAGCATTAGGTTACCAAAGCATAACTTCCCAAAATAAATTTCAAGCATGTAGCACTGCCTATAAGTAGTATTGTTACTGTTTTGTAACAGTAAAGGCTTTAGGATCATGTTTTTGGAGAAGCAGTAAGTTACCAATCATACTGCACATGACTATAAAAAAATCGCTGGACCTTTCCCTTTTTTTATCTGTTAATGCCATGTGAGCATCAAGTCATCAATATGAATTTTCACAAGTTTGTTTACCCTCTTTTTTTCCTTTTTCTTTTTTTAATCCACTTTTGTTATTTAGAAACGTTTCAAAATAAAAAAAAAATCCTATTAAAATACCGATTTGACAAACACTCAAAGAAAGAATGAATAATCAAAATAAATCTAAAAGACCTTAATAGCTCATACCTGTTTCTACGGTTTCTAACGTTATTCCACTCGTATTTTTTTTGGTTTAGGATTGGTTCATGAAGATTACTGTAGTTATGCTACTCATTTTCTGATATAATATTCCAAAGGGTTGCATAAATCTAAAAATAACAAAATAAATCTAAAAACCCTAATAGCTCGTGCCTGCTTCACCGTCAAAAGATATTAAATTGAACTCTTTGGATGACACACATAACCACCGACTCCAACATCACCAAAGGTCATAGCAAGAGGATGATTTTGATTCGCTGTGGTCTCATCCGGTAACAATATATTGTCCATAATCACCTTCTCGTGTGTTGGAGGTACGGGCTTCCCATGTATGATGGATGTCGTCGAATCTCTGCATAGTAAACCTGTTGCAACAACCTCTAGATTAAAGTTTAACACTTCACATTTTGGATTTACTGAAACATGCAAATTCGGCGGATTAGAAACAACATCATTGTTCGATGTTCTTCCAACACATTCCTGATGTGTCCCACCACTTCCTCCTTTGTTGAAAGCAATGTCTGGTTTTCTCGATTCACAAGGCCTTTTAACATGCTGAAAATTGACATGTCAGAACTAGAATGATTTTAGTATTTTTATTTCTGTCTATCTAACGCTATCAACATTTTGAAGTTAAGTGAAAAACCAAATATCAAATATTCATAGCTACGATTTTGTGCCTCCCAACCGCTCGTATCCATTTTTGTCCTTTGTTTCTCCAAAAGTGTTCCTATCTTCACAAAATTGCAAAGGTTTAATTTAGCGTTCTCATAAATATCATATTCATTTTGCAATGACACAAACATCAAAATTCAAAAGAAAGACAGGAATAAGAAAAACTTAACCCTAAGGGTGATTTTGAGACATTTACTCTTAATTTGATTAGACCAAAAGGTGATAAAATTTAATCGAAAACATGAATTTACTAAAATTTGATTAGACCAAAAGGTGATAAATCTCTTGCTTACAACTTAATAAAACATTTCTTTACACTATCTTGCTGTTGTCTTGTTTCCTATCTTATTTTGTATAATACAACCGTAGTCAAATATCATTATCCAAAAGTGCAACCACTAAAATTTAACTATTTATTAAAAAAAACTGCAATAAATAGTTTATTGCATGTTGTTTTCTAGGCTAGCACTCTCTTATTTATTTTTCACCTTGTATTTTCGTGTGTTCATTACAGTATTCGTTGTCTGTAATAATTTTGTTGTAGGCTTATCATCTAAATGTTAGGATTTGCATGTGCTTTCCACTATTACAAGCAGTGCCTTTCTTTTTATAACTTTTGAAGCATCCAAGACTTCCAAGTTTTATGTTTTCTAGTTTCTGCTTAGACTCTTGAAATTAGAAGGGACGTACGTAGATTTTATTTGTTTTTTCTTTTTCCGGTCATGGGGCATGGATGAATATTTCTGTCTGTTTTATCAGTATAGTTGGATGTCAATTATGATAATAATTGACATCAGATCCTAAACTAAATGCAGAAAATGAGTGCTGAGTCAGTTTAAGCCTCAGAAAAGGACTTGCTGAAAAAGGTCCTAAATGCGAAACATTGTGCATGGCAAAGAGTTTTATAGTAAAAACTTTTGAAATGCTTCACATAATTAGTGCAGACAAATATTCATTTATATGCCAAATTTACTTGTGAACAGTAGGTTAGTTATATGATATATGATTACAAATGATCAACCATCCAGTCTTAACCATCATAGAAATGTTGGCTAGTACAAAGAACAGAAAAGAAATTAAATGAAGATAGTGTAAAGAAATGTTAATTTTGCATTGACACAAACCTGCTACATGGAAATGACTTTAAACATATGCTTTAAACATATAATCCATGTAGGACATCTTCGAAATGACTTTAAACATTTGATAAACTATCATCAATTACCTCCTTACAAACATACAAAATACTTTACCTGAAATAGATATATTTAAAATCATAGTCGTACAAGCTATTTAAAATAGAGGGGAAAAAACTAAAACTTGACTCATGACCTCGAGAGAAATAGGGATCCTTACGAAAACAATATGAGGTTTTAAATAATAAACATATGTATGAATATAACGGATTGTAGGTCCATAAGTACTAAATAAACATGTGAGTGTACCGAATAGTGTATGCAACTCTTTTTATAATCGGAAGTTTGCAAAAGTTTGCAAACTTGGTACTGAACTTTAAAATAGAAACGAAAACTGTAGATAAAAGTAAAATGCTAATGCAAAAGTTTGCAAACTTGGTATCATCGGAAGCCTCAACCTGCAATTTTCTCATAATCCTAAAAAGGTAAAAAATTATGACAAAATAAACTTATAATGAGCGCTAACAGATTGAACCCTACATTTGAAAACAATATAATCACAGCAAATTTAAATAATGAATTTACATTAAATCAGCAATAAATCAAAAGCCAAAACCACGTAACAATCATGCACTAATAAAATAATGAAAATCTATTTTTCCATCCTAGTCTGTTGTGAAGTTTCCGATCTGGACCCACTAGAGTCTGTTGTAAAGTTTTCGATCTGGATCCGCTGATGATTTCGATCAAGGAAAACCCTAGAAAATGTTTTTCGATTGTTAGATCTGCGAAAATAGATTTGGAAACAAGTTTTTGAACAACGAATTTTTCTAGATTGATTGAAATTGAGTAATCATTTCTGAGAAACTGAAAGGAGATCCACCTGCGAGCATTTTCTTAATCTATCTGGAGCCGTGTATTGAACGAAGAAATGAAAACGGGGTACTGTAAGGGGGGTATGGTAGGGAGTTGGTAATTGGAGAACGGACTAGACCTATTGTATAATGAAGAATGGACTAAAGCCGTAGCGAACAATTTTGCAAAGGGAAAAAGCCGTTGCTATTTAGCAACGGTCATAAGCCGTTGCAATTTGTCCACTCCTGCGGGTTGCAAATCGGTCTGTATGGTGTAGTGGGTAACCCCGGTTCTAGCATAAACTCCATATGTCCAACTTTGACAACTGGCCTTTCAACGATACCCAAGGTACTCGACCACAACCGGTCTTTTGGGTGCTTCCATCCTACCCCTGCTTTGAGTCTGCTAGAACTTACGACAACGATAATCCCTTAGCCTTCTCATGCCTAGTCATCCAACTTGACTACTTTTCATAGCCCAAGCAACCTTCTCGAGCCACCATTATCCACCAACCCACGACCTTTGAGTTGTTACCTCATTCGTTGTTCTACTCCGATCAACGGAGACATTTCAACACTTCGAACCATCCTAATTGAATTTACCTCGAAGTCACACCATCACCGAGCTGATTACATCACTGCGCGGCGGCTAGGGTTCGGGGGGTGGGGGTGTTGCCCTTGAAAAAAAAAATTCAGACCTTTTCTCCAAATCTGAGTCGTACCCGAAAAACGTAATTTTTTAGAAAATGACACTGTTGGAAACAAACCATAGCATCATCATTTATAAGCGCAGCTAAAAGCATGACCAATCTGCCCCCTTTCAGACCGACCCGACCCAAACTAGGACGACCCGATCCAGCTCCCTTCTGGCTTCAGAACTCGACCGATCCACTACTGACTGACCCACTCGATCCAATCCATATAACAACCAGCCGACCCGATGCAGTCTAGCCCGACCCAACCCAGTTGCGCTATCACGAATAGGAACTTCGATCCGACCGATCCACTTACAACTTCCCGATTCGATCCATGATGACCGATCTGATCCCCTAAATGACCGATTTGATCCAAGATGAGCGATCCGATCCAAGATGACCGATTCGATCCAATTCAGGCTGAGCCATCTACTGGCCGAGCCAATCCCTGGCCGAGCCAATTCCTGGCCGAGCCAATTCCGGCATATTGCAGTTCAACTCCGATTTTGACCAAAACTTCACCAAACGAAAAATCCGACAAAATCAACTCAACCAAAATCATCAAACACAATCATAAACATATCATAACATTGCTAACCACATAAGTATGACGATTACCACAAAAATGATGTAAATCTCACAAAAAACCATTAAAATGAACACATGATCAAAATAAGAGATCTAACTAACATAAACATATAAAATGACATGAAATTAACAACTAAAACTTGTTAGATTAGATCATAGGGTAATGCATATGAAAATGGAAATGTAATGGTGTAAACCTATGGTAGAACATCCCAAGTAAAACATCCCAAGTAAAACATCCTAATTTGATGAGAAACATGCATAAACCCTCTTATAGTTCATTGCATTCATGTGAGAGATGTAAATCACTCACCGATTTTGCCGAAATAATCAAAAATGATAGAAATAAGAGCCCGATCAACCAGCTACTCGAACCAAACTCCTTGATCCGATGAATTCGCCCTCGAAACGATGTAGATCTAGCCTCGAATGGTGTAGATCTTCGATTTCCTCCCTCGGATTTGGAGTTTAATGGTGAAAAGGTGTAGGAGGAAGAAGGAGATCAATGCCTTCAAATGAGAGAATGGGAAAGTGAACTTTTTTCCCTCCACTCTCACCCACTATTTATAGGATTCCACTAAGGCTCCAAAACCTGAACATCCAACCGAAAAACCTTAAAATAACGATTTCTCCCAAACTATTGAGCCAATTCTTTAATGCAACCACTTTACGGAAAGGATATCATCAATTCCTTTCCAATGGCACAGGTCTCACCCTCTGATTCGACCTGAGTAAAAAGTTATGCCATATTCAAGGCTGACACGGGACAAATGGTCGCAAAGAAGATCGATAAAAATTATGGGCATTTATCACATCCCCGTAAGCAACATATTAAAAGATGAAAATGGTTCAAGCCTTAGGGAATAAAATAAAATTATTTTACGATCTTCCGATACATAAAATGCGGGCTGTTACATTCTCCCCCCTTAAGAATTTCGCCCCCGAAATTCCCAACAAAAACAAGTAATCAAAAAAATTCCGCATGCATATCATCCATGAGAAGCCAATTCTATCATCCAAACTAGGAACCATCAAGTCATGCATTCATAGCCTTATCCTAGCATCCGAAATTCTAATAAACAACAAGATACAACGATATAACGAAGATACGATATCAAAGGATCCTTCCAACGAAGAGTTTTGGATGAGTTGCTCTCATACTCTCTTCCGTCTCCCATGTACAATCGTCTCCATCCTCACTCCATCTTCCTTCTAAGTTGTTTCGTGTCATTTCCCACAATACGAAGTGGCTTACGAGATTTCGGAACTGCGGTCTTTAATTCTAAGTCTTCGTACTGTTTTGGAGATACCACCACATTCGAATCATGCACGAATTTCCGTAGGAACGATACATGGAACACATTATGCACACTTGACATCTTCTCAGGTAACTCTAATATATATGCGATCTTTCCAATTCGCTCGACTATCGGAAATGTTCCAATAAACCTTGGAGCTTATTTTACTTTCTTACCAAATCTAACCATATGCTTCAACGGCGAAGATTTTACGAAAACCATATCGCCCACGTCGAATTCCAAGTCCTTACGACGCTTGTCGGCGTAACTCTTCTGACAATCCTGGGCTGCCTTCATTCGTTGCCGAGCAATCTCGATACAATCCGAGGTTTCTCTAATCATCTCAGGCCCAAGTGCCAACTTATCTCCAATTTCTAACCAACATGCTGGAGAGTTGCACGGCCTTCCATAAAACGCTTCGTATGGTGCCATCCCAATGCTAGACTGGTGGCTATTATTATATGCAAACTCAACTAGATGTAGATGGTCTTCCCATGATCCCGAAGTCTAACACACAAGCCCTCAGGAGATCTTCCAAAACTCGATTAACTCTCTCGGTCTGACCATCAGTTTGGGGATGATATGTCATACTCAAGCACAACTCGGTTCCCAAAGCTTCTTTCAAACCTTTCCAAAATCCACTCGTGAATAATGGATCTTGGTCACTTACTATACTCTTTAGGACACCATGGAATCGAACTATCCATTTCACATAAAGTTCAGCCAATTTCAATGTCGTCCTTGCTAACTTGACAGGAATGAATCTCGCACTTTTGGTCAAACGATCCACGATGACCCAAATCCCTTTGTTTTCTGCCCTTGTTCTAGGTAGTCCATAGATAAAATCCATCGATACTTGTTCCCACTTCCATGTAGGAACTTCCAACGGCTGAAGCAAACCACTCAGCTTCTTCTGTCCAGCTTTCACCAACTGACAGTTCATATACTTGGAAATGAACTTTCCAATATCTCTCTTCATTCCTTCCCAGTAGTAGACTTTTTGTATGTCCTGATACATCTTATTTCCACCGAGATGAATTTTCAGCTTCGAGTGATGACATTTTCTCAGAACACCATCCCTTAACCCGTTGATATCAGGAACAACTAATCGCCCTTGCTTTCGAAGCCAACCTTCTCGATCGGCCTCGAACTCTTTATCTTCTAGTTACAGTTTCTGAATGAACTCGACAAGCTTCACATCTTTCTTTTGGCTCTCGCCAATCCTTTTGATAAGAGTAGGTCTTATCGACATGCTTGCCAACATTTTAGGTTACAACTCACACCATCGCCTGAAATCGAACCTTGCCAAATACTCGAGGCTCTTATATTCCAAAAACATCGTTCCCAAACTTGCGTGTCTTCGACTTAACGCATCTGCAACTGCGTTGCCCTTGCCCGGAGTATAGGCTATGTTAAAATCATATGACGCCAGAAACTCTAACCATCATTGTTGCCGAAGATTCAAATCCTTTTGGGAAAAAAGATACTTTAATGACTTGTGATCCATAAACAAGTCGAATTGAACTCTAAACAGGTAATGTCTCCTCATCTTCAGAGCAAATACAATCGCCGCCAACTCCAAATCATGAGTTGGGTAATTCTTCTCATGCGACTTTAGCTGTCGACCTACGTAGACCACAACCTTATCCCTCTGCATTAGTACTGCTCCAAGTCCAGTACCACATGCATCGGTATATACCACCATCTCTTCATCCCCACTTAGAATGGTTAACACAGGTACACTCACCAATCTCTCCTTCAGGTTTCCAAATGCTTGTTCACATTTTGCATCCCATGTGAACACTTGGTTCTTCTTCGTCAATCCTGTCAACGTTGCAGCTATCTTGGAGAAATCCTTGATAAACCTTCGGTAATAACCGGCCAACCCAAGGAAACTTCGAACATCTGTCGCATTCTTAGGTCTATCCTAGTCCTGGATTCTGCTACTTTAGTGGGGCCAACCGCTATCCCATTTCCAGAAACAATATGACCTAAGAACCTCACTTCACTCTTCCAGAAGTGACACTTGGAAAACATAGCTCTCAGCTGATGCTTTCGCAAAATCTCTAACACAAATCTCAAGTGCGTCTTATGTTCTTCCTCATTTCTGGAATAAACCATAATATCATCCATGAACACAAGCACAAACTTGTTCAACTGGTCTCTGAATACTCTATTCATAAGTTCCACAAAATAGCTGGCGCGTTAGTCAACCCAGTGGCATCACCAACCATTCAAAGAAACCGGATGGTGTCCTAAAAGAAATCTTCGGCACACTATCCTTAGCCACCCTCAACTGGTGAACTCCCGTTGCTAAACCCATCTGAGAAAACACTTTAGCTTCGTGAAGTTGATCGAGCAAGTCATCTATCCTTGGCAGCGGATAATTGTTCTTCTTTGTCACCTTATTCAGCTCACGATAGTCCATACGCAATCTTAACGAGCCATCCACCTTGGTTGCAAATACGACCGGTGCACCCGATTCAGATACACTCCTCCGAATGAATCCTTTTCCCAAAAGGTCTCTAACTTGCGCCTCTAACTCTCGCTGTTCCTTAGGCATCATCCGCGTAAGTGGCTTAATGACTGGTCTAGCACCGATGACCAAATCGATCCTAAACACGATCTCACGATGCGGCGGCAACCCTTTGACCTCATCAAAGACATCTACATACCCATTAGCGATCAACATTGATGACAGGTCTTCTTGGGGAATCCCAAGTGAATATAGGTAACTCACGAAGGCCACGTCTTTGCGTTGACATCCAATCAACACCTTTCGCCCTTCCACATCCCCGAACCTCACCTCTAGCTTCTCGCAATTCACCCTTGCCGTATACCTCTTGAGCCAATCCATGCCCAAGATGATCCCAACCCCAACAAAGTTAAGAACAAAGAAATCACACATAAAAGACCAACCATGACTCGACAACACTAGACCATGACATATCATGCAAAGATTTGACGAACCCCCAATTGGATTAGTCACTACGAAGGGTCTGTCACAAATCTCAGGTTCCAAACCCAAGAGACACAAAAGCTCACTGCAAATGAAGGAATGAGATGCTCCAGTATCAAAAAGCACACGAACTGAAACACCATTAACAGAAAGAGTACCTTGCACCACGACACCCTTTCCCTTCTCCTCTACAGTAGGAGCTCTTAAAGGGGATGGCATGGCTTATAAAGCATATGCCTTCACAATCTACTTGCCCTTAACTGATTCTGGACAATCCTTCTTTTCATGCCCAGGCTTCCCACACTTGAAGCACTTCTTCTCAACTTTGGTATTCTTGCACTCACTAGCAGAATGGGCTTTCTGTTGGCAGTTAAAGCAAACCACCTCACTCTTGGGCTTCTTTTGACCATCTTTTCCCTTTTGTTATTATTGCTTCCTCTTCTTATTATTACCACCTTGCTATGGTTTCTAAACCTCTTTGGTTGCAGCCAAAACATTTGCTTCCTTAGGAAACAAGCTCTCATGATGAATAGCTTTTTCCATAATCTTCTCAAATGAATCATCAAGATGGTCCACTAATGGCTTTCCGATATAAGCATCCAAACTGAAGACAAAATTTTCCTTTTCTAATAGGGTGTATCAATGTATGAACGAGAATATCTAGATAAGGCCTCGAAATCAGAAATATAGTCGAGCATAGAACGACCATTCTGTTTCAACTCTACGAACTTTTTGAACAGAGCAGATTTCTGAGCCGTGGAGATAAATTTTGCTTCAAACTTAGCTTGGAATTGCTCCCATGAAATTTCTTCCTCTGGAGTCTCGAGTGTAACATAATTCCACCATTCCATGGCTCTGCCCTGTAATTGCCTTGATGCAAGCTTTCACTTTATTGCATCCTCAATACCCAAGTCTCCAAAGATTCAGACACATGAATCCATCCACCTTTGAACCTCTTCAGCTGGTTCAGTTACCTTAAATGGTTTTCCCCTAGAGATGTAAACTCCTTGCACAACTTTGCAAAATCTACTACTCTAGGAACTTGCACACCAACATCTACCATTGCTGCCACTGAAGCAGGTACCCTTCGCATAATTGCTTCTTCCATGGCTTCAAACATGGCCGGGTAATTAGGTTCACCACCATTTCCCCCTCCAGTATTAGCTCCCCTAGTAGCGTATCTTGATTGCCGTCTATTCAACCTAAATCTGCAATATAGAATAATTAGCCACTTCCAAGGAAAACTGCAAAAGCGATACAACTGCTACCACTATATATGCTAATATATATAGTAAGCATCCAACTGAAATCTACAAATACGTCTCTCATACGTAGTTAGGTCATCGAACTTTAGTCAAAAATCGTTGACCAGAGCTCTGATACCAAATGTGACGACCGCCCATAACCCCCGCATTATACAGGAGAAATAATGCGTTGGAAGGTGTGCAAGGCAGCTATAGACAATCATCAGAGTCGGTAAACATAAGTGGAACCTATTGTAAACTCACAGCGCAAGTATAAAATATAATAGAACATATGCAACTGGTAGTAATGGTGAAGCAGAAACACGGGACTTTCATACAACTAGAAAGTAATATCCACAAACTTGGAAATAGTGTTTATACAAAGTTGCCTTACTACATCACCCAAAAAAGCAAATAGCGGAAATCCGATCCAAGATGATTGATCCGATCCAACTCAGGCCAAGCTAATTTCTGGCTAAGCCAATTCCTGGCCGAACCAATCCCTGGCCGAGCCAATTCCTGACCGAGACAATTCCTGCATATTGCAATTCAACTCCGATTTCGACCAAAACTTCGCCAAGCGACAAATCTGATGGAAATAACTCAACCAAAATCATCAAACACAATCATAAACATGTAAAAACATTACTAACCACATGAATATGACGATTACCACAAAAATGATGTAAATCTCACCAAAAACCATTAAAATGAACATATGATCAAAATAAGAGATCTAACTAACATAAACATATAAAATGACATGAAATTAACGACTAAAACTAGTTAGATTAGATCATAAGGTGATGCATATGAAAATGGACATGTAATGGTGTAAATCTATGGTAAAATATCGCAATTTGATGAGAAACATGCAAAAACCCTCATATACTTCATTGCATTCATGTGAGAGATGTAAATCACTCACCGGTTTTCCGAAACAATCTAAAACCATAGAAATAAGAATCCGTTCAGCGAGCTACTCGAACCAAACTCCTTGATCCGATGAACTCGCCCTTGAAACGATGTAGATCTAGCCTCGAATGGTGTAGATCTTCGATTTCCTCCCTTGGATTTGGATTTTAATGGTGGAAAGGTGTAGGAGGAAGAAGGAGATCAATGCCTTCAAATGAGAGAATGGGAAAGTAAACTTTTTCCCCTCCACTCTCACCCCCTATTTATAGGATTCCACTAAGGCTCCAAAACCTGAACATCCAACTGAAAAACCTTAAAACAATGATTTCTCCCATACCACTTTACGGAAAGGCAATCATCATCCTTTCCAATGGCATATGTCTCACCCTCTAACTCGGCCTGAGTAAAAAGTTATGCCATATACAAGGCTGACACGGGCAAAATCATCACAAACAAGATCGGTAAAAATTATTGGAAAGTATCACATCCCCATAAGCAACATATTAAAAGATGAGAATGATTCAACGCTCAGGGAATAAAATAAAATTATTTTACGATCTTCTGATACGTAAAATGCGAGCAGTTAAAACTGAAGTTGTTGCAAATAATCTTTAATTATTGTCGATCAATGATTGGTTCTACTCACTCATAATTTTAGTACGGCATGCCCAACTCATTGCAACATGTCACAAATGACAAGCTCGACTGCATGTAAGTTGTATTCACTGCATCATTATGTTCTGTGCATATCCCAACCTATTTGATGACTAACACCTTGTATATGTCCAAATGATTATCCATCCTTTCTTAGTACTCCCGTACAACTAACGCACACATAAATACCTCCCATGTTTTGCATTCTGGAAACATATTCAGACGTCCAAAAAACAGTTCTATGATATCTAACTATACATTACGAGACTTGCAACATGATTGTTGATCACAAAATCAACATAATAAGATAAAATAAATGCACATATTTTGTGCTAATTTAAATAATCAAATTTATCTTTTCTTCTCAATCGATCAACAAATTCAAGGGTGCGATATCTGAAGCGAATATCAAGGCTAACAACCTTAACGAGACTGAAAAATGTTTTTTTAATAAAAATAAAGGAATGATAATGAGAAACCAAAGCATTAACAATCAAGAATGCACTCGAACGTATAATACTATGCATTTTTGTACTCTCTTAAGACGATCGAACTATTACTTCATAAATTTTGAATAATCTAATGAACTGCACATTGTGAATACGCGTTGCTAAATCTATCTTTAACCGTGTATCCACCGTAATGGATCTAACTAAAACTATTTTCAATATTTGTTACATATAATTATCATGCGACATATTTTACATCTATGTTCTTGAAATTTCATGTTAGATTTTTAATGTTATCAATTTGCAAACAACATATGCAAAGGCCATTACTTAAAAAATTCATACATATCTTGAAGCAGACATATATTGTGAAAGAAACAATATTAATGTTCCATGCCACAATGAATATATCTTTGCATTAATGGATAAATATTTAGTACATGCTTTGTTCTCCAATATGTCTTTGAAAGTTAACATGTCCGTTCTAATTAAATCGACGAATTTTAATTAAGATTACAACAATCAAATATATCTATGCATTCTTTAACCTTGCAAATTGTTGCCTATGATGCAACACAATAGTTCAACAATGTTTTTTCACTACCAATATATTAAAATTCGACATGGTTTATGGAAATCAAATATAGGGCTCTGTAATGGAACACGTTTGATTGTCACCCAGTTGGTATCTAAAGTGGTGGAAGCTTAAATAATCACTAGTGCAAATGTTGGAAACACCCTGTTGATTCATCATATCGTACAAACTTCATCCAATACACTACAAGACACACAGTAAATAGCGACGGCAGAAAGCCGTTGGCGGCCGTTGCTATGTGCCATCGCTTTTTAACTCGTTTCCAATAGACATAACAACGGGTTGAGCGGAGGCTCCGTCGCTCATTTAGCAACGGCTTGCAACGGTTAACTACCGCCTGTCACCTTACGTGGCAAGTAGTTTCTTTTACCAGGAAGTCGTTGTAAACCATAGCAAGCCATTACAAAAATTAAGATAATGGCCGTCGCAGGCCATTGCTATAAAATGACCAGAAGGCCGTCGCTAGCCATCGCAAATCTGAAGCAAAATTTTTGCACTGCACAACAAATCCTTTCCCTCAAACCACATGAACACTGCACAGCAGTTCCATCCAATAACCACTGCACACCACTATCATCTCATCAATTCACCAATACTCATCAACAATCAATTAATCAAGTAAAAAAACAAAATTATAAACACCATATACAGCAAAACACATCATACCATAGTCAAATATCATCATACGTGCATCTAGCATTTAAAAAACCAAGTATATGTACATACCCGAGTATAAACCAAGAAATGAGCACCTACACTAATCTTCCTCTTCTTCCTCATCGTCATCGTCTTCTTCTTCCCTCGATAAGCAGCAAATTCTCCTCCCTCTCCTCCCTCCCCAGGCATAAACCCATGCTCCTGAAAATAAGCTGCAATGCGCTCATCTATTTCTTGTTGCATCTGGGTATTTCGCCAGTCAATCATCTCATTCATCTGCTCCTGCATCCGAGCAATAGTCACCTCCTCCATTGACCTCCTATAACCACACTGAACAGCCTGCTAAATAATTAAATTCACATTAAAGTTATTTAAACATATTTTTACTAGTTTGTGTTAAACATGTATATAGTTAGCAATAACATTTGTTTTTCTTAAGTAGATAATGCATTGATTTATACGGAACTTCTTTTCCTTTCTTTTTCCTTGGTTTATATCTATCTTTATTACAAAATTTGCATTTTCTATGGTGAGCGTCTTATTTTCAATACAACATGCAACCTTTAACGCATGTATCTTTCTTACGATACGGTTGTCCAAAAGAAGACATAAAATTTTTCACTTTATAATGACTATCGCATATCAAATTATTTGGCACATATGTCGTTTTGTAGTTTGTACAACTGCTGTAAATGCAGCTTTTGTAAGATTGAATTTTGATTTCATAGTGATGAATTCGGCGGTTACAGACGATTCGATTCAGCTTGTACACCCTTCCCACAACGGCCTCTTAACAGAATCCAATAAATCATAAAAAAATTAGCTTCCGCTGTTGGTTCTTCAACATTTCCAGTCTCATCGTCGCCTTGCTCAATGTTAGGAAACATTGATCATGCTGCATCTTGCACCATATTTTCTATCGTCATTATATTATCGTTCATCGTTGTACTATCGTCCTCTACCACTACACGGTTAGATGTAGGTTTAACAAGTTCTCAATGACGATCCCATAAGTAATAATTCGACACAAAACCAAATTTATACTGAAGTACTTCTACTACATCTGGCTTCCAATGCTTCATTACTACACGGACAGAATGTCTACGTTACTCCGATTATTAGATTTAGCGAACCTAATATATTCTTGGACTCCATTACAAAAAATTTCCTTTATCAACCCTTTCTTACCGGTTTGTAGTTGATACATCCAACTGCGATCACGAAAATAATCGAACATTTTCCTGATTTGCAACTAATATGTTAGAAAATTCGATCAAACAATTTATACTAATTGAAATCTTGTAAAATTTCATTTATAACTACTAAATGTTTTCGGTTTTTTTTGTTTGTTTCTTTTTTTACTTTGATGGTCGGTCTACCTATTTCCCATTACAAATATAATAACGTAAGCATATTTTATAAATCATTTCAGGTTAAACGGTTCAACAGAATTTCGACAGAACTTCCTTTTGGTCCCTGTATCGTACACAAATGCATGTACATAGGGAACAAAAAGGAAATGCCATCGAAACTTTGTTAACCATTTAAACTGAAATGATAAAATATACATACATTATTATATTTGTAACTTGTCCTAGTGTGCAAAAACTAATATCCATATAATGATCATATATAACACTTGTCGGATGAGGCCAAATTTATCTAAGGGATTCACATAAGTAGTCAAAAAAACATTCAACCTAAGTTTAAACCAAAAAACACTTCAAATGGAAAAAGCGCGCTTTTTTGCACTTTGGACTTTTTTGCGCTTTTTTTTTTCGCTTCACTAATAAGTGCGCCTAAAACTTCAAAAAAGCCCCATAGTTGCGCCTTGCGCCTTTTTCCACCTATGCACGCGCGTCAGCTACATAGCGTCTACATAATATTTTTCAATACTTTCAATTTGTAAACTAACATGACAATGAAAATTATGAAGTACAAATTAGTTTTAGTTGCTTTTATTTAATTTTAGTTTAAAGTATAAATTATGAAGTTTATTTAAGTTAATTAGTTTAAATTTTTGAATGATAAACTAAGCTTTCAAGTTAATTAATTTCATTTCAAATTTAAAGAGTTAGGTTATAAATATGATTTTTGTTGCATATAACAAGATTCTTAACGATCAAATCTAAATTAACAACCATTTCGAATTAACTTTTTGAATTAACTTTTTTTATTAAATATTATAGCAACAAAACATTTTTTGTGTATTGCAAATGCATTCTTTAAATTTGTATAGACCGAAATTTTGCATCCGTGGGTGACATAATTAACAGTGCATGCAGACGAGGGACATCATTACACCTGTTTCGATAATTATAATCAATTTACTATAGGTAAACAATCACGTTTATTTCATTTTTTCTCAAATCATCCTACAACACAATCAACGTAAGCCCAATTGCATACGTGATAATCATCATTTTCATGCTCATAAATCAATTACATATGTGATAGTCATCGTTTTCAACCTCATAATCAATTACATTTATTGTTAAATCAACCTAAAACACAATCAACATCATATTCATCTCACAAGGCAACCAATTTCATATCCATAAACAGTCGATTTACAAACCCATATAAACATGCAAATTAACTCTATTTAAACATAAAATAGGGTTAGAGGACATACCTGAAGAAATTAGGAAGTCTGGAAGTGAGATTTGGGAGGTGAAATCACACCAGTATCGGAAGGGAGGGGGGCGATGGTTTTTTTTTCTTTTCTGATTCGATTTGGGGAAGATGTGTCACGGGTTTCCGTTTGTTATCAGGATGCATTTATTTTTTGTGCTTGCTTACTAATTTTTTACTTTTCTAGTGAGATGATTTGTGACTTGCTAATTGTACAGTGACAAGAGTAGACTAAGTTGGAGAGTTTATACATGTGACCTAAACAAAGTTATTGTATTGAAAATATTGTCATAATACATTATGTCAAACGGTTATAACAAGTCAATGTCGGATATTATTTTGAAAAGGTCTCTTCTTGCCGAAAACATCAAAATTTCTTCCTCATCAAGATATATTTATCTTATATAATAGCATGTCCAATAATAATTATAAAACAAAAGAGATTAAAAAAGATGTAGCTTTTAATCATGTTATCTACGACAACCCCGCAGATCGTTAAAATACAAAAAAAAATAATAATTAAGTTATGATAGTCCACTTTAAAAAGCACAATTTTTGTCCTGTAATATTCTTTTAATTTGATAAGCATCATTGTCTTAGCTGGTTAGAGCATAGCAACAAAATGGAAAAAGTCACGGGTCTGAAATTGTGGTAAATAGGTTGAAGGAAAAACTTAGCGATTTTTTTAAAAGAGAATGACACATTTTAGTGTAAAAAAGAATTGATATCTATTACTTAAACAAGAAAGCATAAAAAAATCATACCGTGGCTACCTATGCACTCAGTATTTCTAAAACAGCACGGTTATATTCATTCTACTCATGCCAGCAGGAACGGTCCAATCTTTATTACATCCCACTCCAAAATCTCAACTTCTATGTCTACCCAACTGTCCTTTTCTTCTACCAACTGCTTCCTTCGCAACGTCCACTCTCTCCACTCATGGAAGCACTCCATCCGTCCTCCTATGCACCACCAAAATTTTTTCTCCGCTCGATTTAGAAGTCAAAAAAACCCTAAATTTACCATGCCATTTCCCGATCTCAATTCGGCTATAAATCATCACCAACGGTTAATGTGTCCCCCGCAATCGACAATGGCTTTAGGTTGTTTTCAACTGCTCAAACTCGGTTAATTTTACAACGGAACAGGTTTGATTTCTAACTGCTTGCAAATATCTATTTTGAACAAATTTACAACCACCTATTGCAGAAAGTCATGCATACTACACTATTACCTACATGAATTCAACCCAGATATCACATGCAAACATTGTATTTTAGTAAACTGAAGTCGTTGCAAATAATCTTTAATTATTATCAATCAATGATTGGTTCTGCTCACTCATAATTTTATTCTCGCATGCCCAACTCATTATAGCATGTCACAAATGACAAGCTCGACTGCATGTAAGTTGTAGTCGCTGCATCATTATGTTCTATGCATATCCCAACCTATTTGATGACTGACACCTTGTATACGTCCAACTGATTATCCCTCCTTGCTTAGTACTCCCATACAACTAACGCACACATATATACCTCCCACGTTTTGCATTCCGAAAACATATTCAGACGTCCCAAAAATAGTGCTATGGTATTCGGCTATACATTATGAAACTTGCAACATGATCGTTGATAACAAAATCAACAGAATAAGTGAAAAATAAATGCAATGATTTTGTGCGAATTTGAATAATCAAATGTATCATTTCTTCTCAATCTATCAACAAATTCAAGAGTGCGATATCTGAAGTGAATATCAATGCTAACAACCTTAACGAGACTAAAAAACGTTTTTTTAATAAAAATAAAGGAACGGTAATGAGAAACCAAAGCATTAACAATCAAGAATGCACTCGAATGTATAATACTATGCATTTTTATACTCTCATAAGACGATCGAACTATTGCTTGATAAATTTTGAATAATCTAATGAATTGCACATTGTGAATATGCGTTGCTATATATATCATTAACCGTATGTCCACTATTGTGGATCTAACTAAAACTATTTTCAATGTTCGCTTCATATAATTATCATGCAACGTATTTTACATCTATGTTCTTGAAATTTCATGATAGATTTTTAATGTTATCAATTTGCAAACCACATATGCAAAGGTCATTACTTCAAAAATGCATACGTATCTTGAAGCAGCCATAAATTGTGAAAGCAACAATATTAATGTTCTATGCCACAATGAATATATCTTTGCATTAATGGATAAATTTTTAGTACATGCTTTGTTCTCTAATATATCTCTGAAAGTTAACATGTCCGTTCTAATTAAAACGATGAGTTTTAATTAAGATTACAACAATTAATTATATGTATGCATTCTTTAACCTTGCAAATTGTTGTCTATGATGCAACAAAATAGTTCAACAATGTTTTTTCATTACCAATATATTAAAATTCGACATGGTTTATGGAATCTAAATCAAATATAGGGCTCTGTAATGGAACATGTTTGATTATCACCCAGTTGGCATCTTGTAACACCCCACCTCCGCCAGTGCCACTCTTGCAAGGACACTAGCTTTGGAGGGGCGTTTAAACAAGGTAAACATGCATGCAGATATCACAAGACAGAACATATAAGTAAAAACAGAGTAAATATAGCAACGGATAAAACCAGCATATCAAAACCATAAGTTAAGTTACAACACAGTACTTGATCATTATTTTCCATAAACAAAGTCTAGAAACATAAAACTGGAAACTGAAAAGGAAAACATAAAATAGCTATCCCCAGAGTAGAAAACCATAGCAAGCTCAAGTCCGAAGCATACATGAGCTATCCAAGAAAAGCGGCTAAGATCCAAGCTAAGCTCCAATATTCCCTCTCTGAGAACCTGGGGGGCGGGGAACGGAAGAAAAGAGGCGAAAGAAAACAGGTCAGTCAAAAAGACTGAGTAAGCCCTACTACAATCAATGTAAACTGATAAAGTTAACTGGCATGAGCAGCAGGTATGATCATAAGGATACTAGCATGATGATTTACTAACAAGGTAGATAAAGGTGTCATCGCATAATCAGGATTAAGGTTTTGCACCACAGGTGTACTAGCAAACTAACATGACTTGAATAAACTTGTATTGGTCCCTTGGCCCGAGCTTTGGCCCAATAACATGAAATGACCCTAATACGAGGTCCAACCGAACGGTCTAGTCGATCGGCTCCCTAAGCCTAACTCGTCACGTGTTGGTGTCAATACGGCCCAAACATAATTGTAGTCGAACTGTGCCGGGTCCACCCTTCGGGTGTATCAAGCCCTAGGGTGTCAACCCCTGGACACCATAAACATGAGTGCACAGTCTCGATCTACTGGTACCCATGGGTGACTTCTCCAAATACGGACTACGTGCACGACCATAGTCCGTCCGGAACTACATCGGCGTACCACTCGGCCGTCGTTTATTGGGTCGCTTACCTCCAGCCCAGTAATCGTGCCCCTGACCTAGCCTAGTCCCTAGGACCTTAATGATACCCATTTTTGGGGATTTACTGCGGAGTGGGCCCCCCATTGCTAGGATTTTCTAGTGGGTTAAGTATGGTTTAACCCCTTGCTAATCATGGATTAACTTGGTTAAGTGTAACGATGAGTTCACGACTTAACCCCGATTAATCTTCCAAGCCCAAATTGGTTAAGTATTAAATGGTCCACGACTTAACCCTAATCATGAGGCATTAATTAATTAATGCGCCTTAACCTCTCACATTAGACTTTGTTGTGGTTACTAGTTAAGCCGGGCGGGTCCGGGTAGCTTTACACCACAACTTGGTCTAACCTCGGGTCCAAGGTACAACATGACCAACTTCTCACATTGGGTCCTATTGTTTGTAGCAACTAGTTAGGCCGGTCGGTTCCGGGTAGGTTTATGCTACAAACTCAACCCAACCTCGAGTTGGCCACACTTATATTCTCTAAGTGTCATGTCCATCGTGTTTCCAAAACACATTACAAGTTTTCAAGCAATTGGGTAGACCTAACTTAATAGGTAAATTCCCAATGGGTAGACCTAACTTAATAGGTAAATTCCCAAGCTCATGTTTTTATGTCTTTTAAGTTTACCCAATCCCAAACGCAATCCCATCGCTTACATATCGCAATAGCGCATAGAGGATAGAAAGAGGGAACTTGGCATAATCATGACATAAAAATGTTGAAGCCACAAGTTCAACATGGTGGCATATGAAATGTTCATGTGTTCATACACTTGCATATTACATTTTTAGGCCCAAAAAGCATGCATAAAATCAAACTTGGCATGTTCATGATAAATGGTGCTAAATGACATGTAGAAATGACCACAAGTTCGCATTTAGCCTCACATGCAAGTTATCATAAAGGATATGATAACTTACATGTTGCCAAAATGCAACCTTTGGCATAAAGCTTGAAGCTTTATGTTCACATACTCAAGATAAGCTTGCATAACATGATAACATGAACCATATGACCATCCCAAACTTGCATAACATACTTGCATATCATATGACAACTTGCATATCAAACTTGCATAACAAAACTTGCATAACATATGACAACTTGCATATCAAACTTGCATAACAAAACTTGCATAACATATGACAACTTGCATATCAAACTTGCATAACAAAACTTGCATAACATATGACAACTTGCATATCAAACTTGCATAACAAAACTTGCATAACATATGACAACTTGCATATCATACATTTAACTTTAGAGTTTAAGTATGAAAGGAATAGGGCTTACAATGCTTATGCGGACTCAAATGAGTATAGCAAATGTAAGAAAACCCTTATGCAACTAATTAAACCCCAAAAATGCAAGCAAACTTGATCAAAACTCTTCCTTTAAGATGCCAATAGAGAAACTTGACTTGAATGCAAGCTAATGATGATCATACAAGTCTAAAAACACTTGTATGCATGGAAAATCACTTAGAAATTTATTTAGGAATTGTATGAAGAGAGTGGAGGCCATGAGAGGATTGATTTTGCCATAGTTTAGTTGCTAGAATGAATAATGATGATTTAGGGTAGGTTAGGGTCTTATTTATAGATTAGGCTAGTGATTTAGACCATAGGATTAAACCCTAGTTCCAATCTCAGCCCTCTAAACCGAATCTGGCCCCCAAGCTCAACACATTCTCAAAATGGTGCACCAGGCAGGACTGCTCGGCTGAGCCAAGTCGACAGCCAAGTCGACAGGGCTGTCGACTTGGTCAGACCAAGTCGACTCCCAAGTCGACAGGGCTGTCGACTTGGGTACTGTGGCGGGAATTTTTCCCGCCTGGCCCAACTGGCCCAATTTCCAAATTCAGATTTGAATTTGAAATCTGTTTTTACTTAGAAATTTTCTGAAAACTTCGTTGGGCCTTAATCGGGTCATACGGACTCCGATTTTCGAAAACTCGGACTCTATTTCGCGTATTTTTCCGAGACGAACATAATGGCATAGCCCGTTTCCCTTGATTCAGATTTTAGAATTAAGTTCTGCCTCAATTTATGTTATAACAGGTTATTGAAAATACGGGTTGTTACATTCTCCCCTCCTTAAAGGATTTCGTCCCCGAAATCTTCAAGTTAGGAAGAACGTATCCTACCATCCAATCATCCATCTACTCAAACATCATCCACGAGCAATCATTGTCCTTACAAGATTCTAAATGTCGTATGAACATATGCAAAGGTGTGTGTATATGTACTTATCTAATGCAAACATCATCAATGCAAATTATGTTAGTGAAATGAATCCATATGTATGCAATTCCTAACATAATGTATAACATCTACATGTGTGCACATAACATACACCCATATGCAACGTCCATGTGATAACACACAATTTTCATCCATGAATAAGCATAAACACTCATGCATATGCAATATGAGGAGTGTGTGAGCCGATCTAGTGCCTAATCGTGTATAATGCATCCACGAGTAACCACTTGCAAACACTTGCAACCACTTGCAACCATCAAGCATAACATGTTTCAAACACATGTTTCATCCAAAGGGTTTCTACCTAATGTTCTCATGACAAGATTAACATGATAAACTAGATAAACATAGATAGCAAAGAGAAAGATATGCTAATCAAAGAAAAGAGATTGAGAGTGTACCCTCAAAAAGGAATGGATAAAGCCCACGCATCTTCTCCTCGGTTTCCCAAGTTGCGTCTTCTTCGGCTTCACCCCATTGAACCTTCACCAACTTGACCTCTCGATTCCTTAGCTTCTTGGTCTCCGTTCCCAAGATACGAATCGGAGCTTTCCTCAAGGTAGCCTCTTTCTCCACTTCCACATCTTCCAGAACACTTGGCTCAACAACCTCTGCTGATTCATGTAAACACTTCCGGAGATGCGAAACATGAAAAACATCGTGGACTCCGGCAAGCTTCTCGGGCAACTTCACTTTATAAGCCATCTGCCCGATCCTCTCCACAATAGGGAATGGTCCAACAAACCTCGGTGCTAACTTCCCAACGGCTCCAAATCGGACCACATTCCGCAAAGGAGAAACCTTCACGAAAACCATATCCCCAACATCAAACTCCAAATCAGATCTTCGCTTATCAGCATAGGATTTCTGTCGGTCTTGGGCCGCTTTCATCCGTCTCCGAATCAACTCGACCTTCTCGGATGTATCTCTGATCATATCAGGCCCAAGTATAAGCTTATCTGTAGTCTCCCACCAACATGTAGGCGACTTGCACGGCCTCCCATATAAAGCTTCAAATGGTGCCATCCCTATGCTTGCCTGATAACTGTTATTATATGCAAACTCAACAAGAGGAAGATGGTCTTCCCAAGTACCACCAAAATCCAGAATACAAAGCCTCAACAGATCCTCGAGTACCCTATTCACCCTTTCGGTTTGACCGTCCGTCTGTGGGTGATAAGCCGTACTTAGATTCAACCTCGTGCCCATGGCTTCTTGCAAGCTACTCCAGAATTGACTTGTAAAGATTGGGTCACGGTCACTGACAATACTGGAAGGGACCCCATGTAGTCTCACAATCTCACGAAGATATACAGACGCTAGCCAAGATGCGGTCCTCTTGCTCTTCACTGGAATAAAATGAGCACTCTTCGTAAGTCTATCCACAATAACCTAAATGCTCGTATTCCCTTTCCTTGACCTTGGTAGCCCATCGATAAAATCCATGGAGATACTCTCCCACTTCCAAAGTGGAACGTCTAGACGATGCAATAGCCCACCGGGCTTCTTTGACTCGACCTTAACTTGCTGGCAAATGATACATCTAGAGACAAACTCTGCCACATCCTTCTTCATCCCAGGCCAAAAGAAAATGCGCTTCATATCTTTATACATCTTATCTCCGCCTGGATGTATAGTCAACTTAGAGCGATGTGCTTCCTCAAGAACTTTTCTTACTAAATCTTCTACCATGGGAACACATAACCTTCCATCTCTCCTCAGCCAACCCTTGTCATCAACAGAATATCGAGCGAGATGACTAGATGTCTCTCCCCGAATCAGCTTATCCATAATCTCAACTATCTGAGGGTCTTCTCTCTGCGAAGCCCCAACTTGATCAAGAAGGGTAGGCCTGAGTTCCAGAGATGCTAAAGAACCGGTCATCGACTCAACCGCCAAAGAGAAATCAAAGGTTGCCACATACTCTAAATTCTTCATCTCAACGAATAGAGGACTTAGGGTCAACCTTCTTCTACTCAATGCATCTGCTACCACATTCCCCTTGCCAGGGGTATAAGCTATCTCAAAATCGTAGGACGCAAAGAATTCCATCCATCTTTGTTGCCTCAGATTCATATCCTTCTGAGAAAAGAGATACTTCAATGACTTGTGATCGGTATAAAGCTCAAATCTTTCTCCCTGAAGATAATGGCGCCAAGCCTTGAGTGCACATACTATTGCTGCCAACTCTAAGTCATGAGTGGGATAATTCTTCTCATGCACTTTGAGTTGTCTACCGCCAAAGCATATCACTCTTCCTTCTTGCATCAGAACAGCTCCTAACCCCGTGCCACATGCATCGGTGTATACTGTAAATAACTTCCCTCCATCGGGCAAAGCTAGAACCGGTGCTGATGTGAGGGCTCTCTTGAGCTTCTGAAAAGCAAGCTCGCATTCTATGCTCCAAGAAAAAACTAAATTCTTCTTCGTCAATTTAGTGAGAGGAGCGGAAATCTTCGCGAAGTCCTTGATGAACTTCCGGTAAAAGCCTGCAAGACCTAGAAAACTTCTCACTTCGGTTGCATTCCTTGGAGTCTTCCAATCCTGAACTGCAACTACCTTAGCGGGATCCATCGCTAAGCCTTGCTTAGATACTATATGCCCAAGGAATCTAACTTCCCTTCTCCAAAAGTGACACTTGGAGAACTTGGCCTTCAACTGATGCACTCTAAGCGTATCCATCACCTCCACGAGATGCCTTGCGTGCTCTTCCTCATCCTTAGAGAAGATCAGAATATCATCTACGAAGACCACGACAAACTTGTTCAAGAACTCCCTGAACACCCTACTCATCAAGTCCACGAAATAAGCGGGTGCATTAGTCAAGCCGAACGGCATGACAAGCCATTCGAAGAATCCATCTGGAGTCCTGAACGCCGTCTTGTCTATACTATCTTCAGCTACCCTAAGCTGATGGAATCCAGTAGCACGATCAAGCTGAGAGAAAACAGAAGCACCGACAAGCTGGTCAAAGAGATCATCAATCCTCGGTAACGGGTGTCTGTTCTTCTTAGTCAGCTTATTCAACTCTCGATAGTCAACACAAAGTCGGAGAGAACCATCTGCCTTGGTAGCAAATACCACAGGCGCTCCCCATTCAGATATACTTCGTCTAATGAAGTGCTTCTCAAGCAACTCCTTCACTTGCTTACTTAGCTCCCGCCTTTCACGCGGAGCCATGTGCCGAACGGGCAAAGAAACCGGCTTTGCATTATCCACCAGATAAATGCGGAAATCAATCTCTCGCTTAGGGGGCAACCCCCTAACTTCATCGAAAACATATGGATACTCTCGAATTACTCTCACAGACTGAAGAGTTTCCATTGACGAGTCGAGTGATTCAAGATAGCACAACATGATGGGACCTCTCGGATCACAAGAAATCTCTAGGGTGTTTCCGAGGTGAGTCACAAGCCTCACAACCCTATGCTCACAATCAAGAATGGATCCATATCTGGACAGCCAATCCATGCCCAATATCAATCCGTATCCCCTAAAACCAAGAACATAAGCACTGCACAAGAACTCTACACTCAGTATAGAGATCCTAAAATCCCTACATATTATAGACAAATGGGCGGAACCTCCAATTGGATTTGAGACACAGACGGGACCATCTACCAAGCTAGTACTAAGGTGCAAACTATCAACAAGATCATATGAGATAAAGCTATGCGATGCACCAGAATCAAACAAAGTGCGAACAGGAAAACCAGAAATATAAACAAGACTTTCCACAGAAATAGTACCTCGGTCCTGAACTGGAGCGGTGTTGAGAGCATGCACTTGCCCTCCTGAAGGTCCAACACGCTGAGTCTGACCCTGGCCCTGCCCTTGCTTCTTCGGGCAATCCTTGCTGAAATGTCCAGTCTTACCGCAGAAAAAGCATTCACCATTCTTCCTTTTCCTCTTCTTACAATCCTTAATAAGATGCCCAACTGAACCGCAATAATGGCACTTCTCCTTGCTGTTCTTGCCCTTGTCGTTCTTGTTGTTCTTGTTGTTCTGATTACTCTGATTCCCTCCCCTCTTGGGGTCTGTCTTCTTAGGCTGAGTCTCATTGGGTTTGACTTCTTTCTTCCCATTCTTATCTTCTCCCTGCAACAATGCCATGTCTACTAGGTTCTCAAAAGTGGCCCCCATGGGTATGTGTGACATGGCTAGACCTTGTAATGGCACATTTAACCCTCGTGCAAAACGTAGAGCCTTCTTCTCGGGAGTATTGACCATGTCCAAACCGAATCGGGCAAGCTTGTTGAACTTATTCACATACTCTCTCACTGTCATGTCTCCTTGCTTCAAAGCTATGAACTTCTCTAGTTGCAAATTCGCCTCTGCAGATGATAGAAACTTAAGCCCAAACCTTGCCCTAAAGTCGGCCTAGGTTTCTACGGGCCTAGAAGCGTTGGTGACCTCCCACCAATAAGAAGCTTCCTCCTTTAGTATCCAAACCGCCAACAGAACCTTTCTACGGTCCTCTATATCAAAGATGGCAAAGAGATCTTCGGTCTCCTTCAACCAATTTCTTGCCTCCACAAAAGTCTCTGTCCCAATAAAATTCTTGCCACCCATTGCCTTGAAGTCCTTGCAAACCTTGGCGAAATCGGCTTGTGGTTGCTGAGGAGGAGGAGGAGGAGGTGGAACCTCAGTGATAGTGGGAGTGGTTGCTGGACCTGCATTGTTGGCCCTAGCTTCCAAGTATCTCCGGAACCATCCGGGGATGGTGACTCCCTCAGGAAGATTGAGTTCGGCCATGCTGAAAAAGGAAAAGATAGGTTTAGAACGAGGAAACGAAGGATAGTGCTTATGGCCCTTGAGGGATAGCCTTTCAAACTAAACTAGACTTTTCTTTGGAAAATACTTAATTGGTTTTGAAAATAGCTTTTAAAAGTAACTTTAAAACCCTTTTGCTCCAATCTCGTAAACCATATGCTCTGATACCAAATGTAACACCCCACCTCCGCCAGTGCCACTCTTGCAAGGACACTAGCTTTGGAGGGGCGTTTAAACAAGGTAAACATGCATGCAGATATCACAAGACAGAACATATAAGTAAAAACAGAGTAAATATAGCAGCGGATAAAACCAGCATATCAAAACCATAAGTTAAGTTACAACACAGTACTTGATCATTATTTTCCATAAACAAAGTCTAGAAACATAAAACTGGAAACTGAAAAGGAAAACATAAAATAGCTATCCCCAGAGTAGAAAACCATAGCAAGCTCAAGTCCGAAGCATACATGAGCTATCCAAGAAAAGCGGCTAAGATCCAAGCTAAGCTCCAATATTCCCTCCCTGAGAACCTGGGGGGGGGGGAAACGGAAGAAAAGAGGCGAAAGAAAACAGGTCAGTCAAAAAGACTGAGTAAGCCCTACTACAATCAATGTAAACTGATAAAGTTAACTGGCATGAGCAGCAGGTATGATCATAAGGATACTAGCATGATGATTTACTAACAAGGTAGATAAAGGTGTCATCGCATAATCAGGATTAAGGTTTTGCACCACAGGTGTACTAGCAAACTAACATGACTTGAATAAACTTGTATTGGTCCCTTAGCCCGAGCTTTGGCCCAATAACATGAAATGACCCTAATACGAGGTCCAACCAAACGGTCTAGTCAATCGGCTCCCTAAGCCTAACTCGTCATGTCAATACGGCCCAAACATAATTGTAGTCGAACTGTGCCGGGTCCACCCTTCGGGTGTATCAAGCCCTAGGGTGCCAACCCCTGGACACCATAAACATGAGTGCACAGTCTCGATCTACTGGTACCCATGGGTGACTTCTCCAAATACGGACTACGTGCACGACCATAGTCCGTCCGGAACTACATCGGCGTACCACTCGGCCGTCGTTTATTGGGTCGCTTACCTCCAGCCCAGTAATCGTGCCCCCTCCCTTGCCTAGTCCCTAGGGCCTTAATGATACCCATTTTTGGGGATTTACTGCGGAGTGGGCCCCCCCATTGCTAGGATTTTCTAGTGGGTTAAGTATGGTTTAACCCCTTGCTAATCATGGATTAACTTGGTTAAGTGTAACGATGAGTTCACGACTTAACCCCGATTAATCTTCCAAGCCCAAATTGGTTAAGTATTAAATGGTCCATGACTTAACCCTAATCATGAGGCATTAATTAATTAATGCGCCTTAACCTCTCATATTAGACTTTGTTGTGGTTACTAGTTAAGCCGGGCGGGTCCGGGTAGCTTTACACCACAACTTGGTCTAACCTCGGGTCCAAGGTACAACATGACCAACTTCTCACATTGGGTCCTATTGTTTGTAGCAACTAGTTAGGTCGGTCGGTTCCGGGTAGGTTTACGCTACAAACTCAACCCAACCTCGAGTTGGCCACACTTATATTCTCTAAGTGTCATGTCCATCGTGTTTCCAAAACACATTACAAGTTTTCAAGCAATTGGGTAGACCTAACTTAATAGGTAAATTCCCAATGGGTAGACCTAACTTAATAGGTAAATTCCCAAGCTCATGTTTTTATGTCTTTTAAGTTTACCCAACCCCAAACGCAATCCCATCGCTTACATATCGCAATAGCGCATAGAGGATAGAAAGAGGGAACTTGGCATAATCATGACATAAAAATGTTGAAGCCACAAGTTCAACATGGTGGCATATGAAATGTTCATGTGTTCATACACTTGCATATTACATTTTTAGGCCCAAAAAGCATGCATAAAATCAAACTTGGCATGTTCATGATACATGGTGCTAAATGACATGTAGAAATGACCACAAGTTCGCATTTAGCCTCACATGCAAGTTATCATAAAGGATATGATAACTTACATGTTGCCAAAATGCAACCTTTGGCATAAAGCTTGAAGCTTTATGTTCACATACTCAAGATAAGCTTGCATAACATGATAACATGAACCATATGACCATCCCAAACTTGCATAACATACTTGCATATCATATGACAACTTGCATATCAAACTTGCATAACAAAACTTGCATAACATATGACAACTTGCATATCAAACTTGCATAACAAAACTTGCATAACATATGACAACTTGCATATCAAACTTGCATAACAAAACTTGCATAACATATGACAACTTGCATATCAAACTTGCATAACAAAACTTGCATAACATATGACAACTTGCATATCATACATTTAACTTTAGAGTTTAAGTATGAAAGGAATAGGGCTTACAATGCTTATGCGGACTCAAATGAGTATAGCAAATATAAGAAAACCCTTATGCAACTAATTAAACCCCAAAAATGCAAGCAAACTTGATCAAAACTCTTCCTTTAAGATGCCAATAGAGAAACTTGACTTGAATGCAAGCTAATGATGATCATACAAGTCTAAAAACACTTGTATGCATGGAAAATCACTTAGAAATTTATTTAGGAATTGTATGAAGAGAGTGGAGGCCATGAGAGGATTGATTTTGCCATAGTTTAGTTGCTAGAATGAATAATGATGATTTAGGGTAGGTTAGGGTCTTATTTATAGATTAGGCTAGTGATTTAGACCATAGGATTAAACCCTAGTTCCAATCTCAGCCCTCTAAACCGAATCTGGCCCCCAAGCTCAACACATTCTCAAAATGGTGCACCAGGCAGGACTGCTCGGCTGAGCCAAGTCGACAGCCAAGTCGACAGGGCTGTCGACTTGGTTAGACCAAGTCGACAGGGCTGTCGACTTGGGTACTGTGGCGGGAATTTTTCCCGCCTGGCCCAACTGGCCCAATTTCCAAATTCAGATTTGAATTTGAAATCTGTTTTTACTTAGAAATTTTCTGAAAACTTCGTTGGGCCTTAATCGGGTCATACGGACTCTGATTTTCGAAAACTCGGACTCTATTTCGCGTATTTTTCCGAGACGAACATAATGGCATAGCCCGTTTCCCTTGATTCAGATTTTAGAATTAAGTTCTGCCTCAATTTATGTTATAACAGGTTATTGAAAATACGGGTTGTTACACATCTAAAGTGGTGGAAGCTTAAATAATCAATAGTGCAAATGTTGGAAACACCCTGTTGATTCCTCATATCGTACATACTTCATCCAATACACTACAAGACACACAATAAATAACGACGACAGAAAGCCGTTGGCGGTCGTTGCTAGCCATCGCTATGTGCTGTCGCTTTTTTACTCATTGCCAACAGAAATTGCAACGGGTTGAGTGGCGGCTCCGTCGCTCATTTAGCAATGACTTGCAACAGTTAATTGCCATGTGTCACCTTACGTGGCAAGTAGTTTCTTTTACCGGGAAGCTGTTGTAAACCATTGCAAGCCGTTACAAAAATGACATTATTGGCCGTCACTAGCCATCGCTACACAATGACCAAACGGCCGTCGCTGGCCGTCGAAAATCTGAAGCAAATTTTTTGCACTACATAGCAATTCCTTTCCCTCAAACCACACGACATTACACTGCACAGCAATTCCATCCAATAACCACTACACACCACTATCATCTCAACAATTCAGCAATAACCATCAACAATCAATTCACCAAGTAAATAAACAAAATCATAAACATCATACATATCAAAACACATCATACCACTGTCAAGTACCGTCATACATATCAAAACACATCATGCCATAGTCAAATACCATCGTACGTGCATCTAGCATATAAAAAACCAAGTATACGTACATACCCGAGCATAAACCAAGAAATGAGCACCTACACTAATCTTCCTCGTTGTCACTGTCGTCTTCTTCCACTCGATAAGCAGCAAACTATCCTCCCTCTCCTCCCTCCACAGGCATAAACCCATGCTCCTGAAAGTAAGCTGCAATGCGCTCATCTATTTCTTGTTGCATTTGGGTTTTTGGCCAGTTAATCATCTCATTCATCTGCTCCTGCATTCAAGCAATAGTCGCCTCCTCCATCGACCTCCTATAACCATGCTGAACAACCTGTGAAATAATTAAATTCACATTAAAGTTATTTAAATATATTTTTACTAGTTTGTGCTAAACATGTATATAGTTAGCAATAACATTTATTTTTCTTAAGTAGATAATGCATTCTTTTATATGAAACTTCTTTTCCTTTCTTTTTCCTTGGCTTATATCTATCTTCGTTGCAAAATTTGCATTTTATACGATGAGTGTCTTCTTTCCAATACAACATGCAACCTTTAACACATGTATCTATCTTATGATATGGTAGTCCAAAAGCAGACATAAGTTTTTTCTCTTTATAATGACTATTGCATAGCAAATTATTGGGCGCGTACATCGTTTTGCAGTTTGTACAATTGCTGTAAATGCAGCTTCTGTAAAATTAAATTTTGATTTCATAGTGATGAATTCGGCGGTTACAGACAATTCGGTTCCGCTTGTACACCCTTCCCACAATGGCCTCTTAGCAGAATTCAATAAATCATAAAAAAGATTCGCTTCCACTGTTGGTTCTTCAACATTTCCAGTCTCTTCGTCGTCTTGCCCAATGTTAGAGAACATTGATCGTGCTGCATCTTGCACCATGTTTTCTATCAGATTCATCATTGTATTATCGTTCATCATTGTACTATCGTCCTCTACCACCACAGGGTTAGATGTAGGTTGAACAAGTTCTCCATGACGATCCCATAAGTAATAATTCGACACAATACCAAATTTATACAGATGTACTTCTACTACATCTGGCTTCCAATGCTTCAGATGTCTGCACTTAGTACACGGACAACATATGTCTATGTTACTCCGATTATTAGATTTAGTGAATCTAATAAATTCTTGGACTCCATTACAAAAATGTTCCTTTATCGACTCTTTCTTATCGGTTCGTGGTTGATACGTCCAACTGTGATCACGAAAATAATCGAACATTTTCCTGATTTGCAACTAATATGTTAGAAAATTCGATCAAACAATTTATACTAATTGAATTCTTGTAAAATTTCATTTATAACCACTAAATGTTTTCGTTTTTTTGTTTATTTCTTTTTTACTTTGATGGCTGGTCTACCTACTTTCCATTACAAATATAATAATGTAAGCATATTTTATGAATCATTTCAGATTAAATGGTTCAACAAAATTTCGGTACCACTTCCCTTTGGTCCATGTATCGTACACAAATGCGTGTACATAGGGAACAAAAAGGAAGTATCATCGAAACTTTATTAACCATTTAAACAGAAATGATTTATAAAATATGCTTGCGTTTTTATATTTGTAACTTGTCCATTACTAAGATAAATCCAATGAATAATGTATCAGATGAATATAGATTTTCGTTTTGTGTAAAAATGAATATCCATATAACAATCATATACAACACTTGTCAGATGCGACCAAATTTATCTAAGGGATTCACATAAGTAGTCAAAAAACATTCAACCTAAGTTTAAACCAAAAAACACTTCAAATTGAAAAAGCGCGCTTTTTGCGATTTTTTTGCGCTTCACCGATAGGTGCGCGCAAAACTTCAAAAAAGCCCCTTAGTTGCACCTTGCCCTTTTTCCGCCTATAACTACATAGCATCTACATAATATTTTTCAATACTTTCAATTTGTAAACTAACATGACAATGAAAATTATGAAGTATAAATTAGTTTATTTTCTTTTATTTAATTTTAATTTAAAGTATAAATTATGAAGTTTATTTTAGTTAACTAGTTTAAATTTTTGAACGATAAACTAAGCTTTCAAGTTAATTAATTTAATTTCAAATTTAAAGAGTTAAGTTATAAATATGATTTTTGTTGCATATAACAAGATTCTTAACGATTAAAATCTAAATTAATAACCATTTCGAATTAACATTTTGAATTAACATTTTTTTATAAAATATTATAGCAACAAAACATTTTTTGTATATTGAAAATGCATTCTTTAAATTTTTATAGACCGACATTTTGTATCCGAGGGTGACATAATTAACAGTGCATGCAAACGAGGGACATCATTACACCGTTTCGATAATTATAATCAATTTACTATAGTTAAACAATCACGTTTATTTCATTTTTTCTCAAATCATCCTACAACACAATCAACGTAAGCTCAGTTGCATACGTGATAATCGTCGTTTTCATGCTCCTAAATCAATTACATATGTGATAATCATTGTTTTCAACCTCGTAATCAATTACATTTATTCTCAAATCAAACTAAAACACAATCAACATCATATTCATCTCACAAGGCAACCAATTTCATATCCATAAACAATCGATTTGCAAACCAATATGAACATGCAAATTAACTCTAATTAAACATAAAATAGAGTTAGAGGACATACCTGAAGAAATTAGGAAGCCAGAAGTGATATTTGAGGGGTGAAATGGCACCAGCGTTGGGGGAAGGGGGGGACAGGTTTTTTTTTTTTTTTTGAATTGAGTTGGGGAAGATGGTCGCGGGTTTCTGTTTATTATCAGGATGCATTATTTTTTTGGGCTTGCTTCCAAAAAATTTACTTTTCTAGTGAGATGATTTGTGACTTGCTAATTTTACAGTATCAAGGGTAGTTTTTTCTAAATGAAAATTGTAAATTTGAATATACAATAGAGAGTAGACTAAAGTTGGAGAGTTTATACATGTGACCTGAACAAAGTCGTTGGTATTGAAATTATTGTCATAATATATTATGTCAAAGGGTTATAACGAGTCAGAGTCGGATATTATTTTGAAAAGGTCTCTTCTTGCAGAAAATTTCAACTTTTTTCTTCATCAAGATATATTTATCCTATATAATAGCATGTCCATTAATAATTGTAAAATAAAAGTGATTAAAAATGATGTAGTTTTTAATCATGTTATCTACGAGAACCCCGCGGATCGTTAAAATCCAAAAAGAAAAAATTAAGTTATGATTGTCCATTTAAAAAAAACACAATTTTTATCTAGTAATATTGTTTTAATTTGATAAGCATCATTGTCTAACTGGTTAGAGGATAGAAGTAAAATGGAAAAAGTCATGGGTTTGATATTGTGGTAAATAGGTTGAAGGACAAACTTAGCGAATTTTTTGTAAAGAGAATGACACATTTTAGTGTAAAAAAAAATTAATATCTATTACTTAAACAAGAAAGCATGAAAAAAATCATACCGTGGCTACCTTGCACTCAGTATTTCAAAAACAGCAGGGTTACATTCATTCTACTCAAGCCAGCGGGAATGGTCCAATCTTTATTACATCCCACACCAAAATCTCAACTCCTATGTTTACCGAACAATCCTTTTATTCTACCAACAGCTTCCTTCGCAACGTCCACTCTCTCCACGCACAGCAGCACTCCATCCATCCTCATACACACCACTGACAACTTCTTCTCCGCTTGATTTAGAAGTAAAAAAACCCTAAATTTACCATGCCATTATGCGATCTCAATTCGGCTACAAATCGTCACCAATGGTTAATGTGTCCCCCGCAATCGAAAATGGCTTCGGGTTGTTTACAAGTGCTCAAACTCGGTTAATTTTACAACGGCACAGGTTTGATTTCTGCCTGCTTGCAAATATCTATTTCGAACAAATTTATAACCACCTATTGTAGAAAGTCGTGCGTACTACCCTGTTACCTACCTGAATGCAACTTTTGATACCACATGCAAATATTGTATTTTAGTAAACTGAAGTTGTTACAAATAATCTTTAATTATTATCGAAAAATGATTGGTTCTGCTCACTCATAATTTTATTCTAGCATGCCCAACTCACTGCAGCATGTCACAAATGACAAGCTCGACTGCATGTAAGTTGCAGTCACTTCATCATTATGTTCAGTACATATCCTAACCTATTTAATGACTGACACCGTGTATATGTCCAACTGATTATCCCTCCTTGCTTAGTACTCTCGTACAACTAACGCACACATAAATACCTCCGATGTATTACATTTCGGAAACATATTCAGGCGTCCCAAAAACAGTGCTATGGTATCTGGCTATACATTATGGAACTTGCAACATGATTGTTGATCACAAAATCAACAGAATAAGAGAAAAATAAATGCATCGATTTTGTGCTAATTTGAATAATCAAATTTATCATTTCTTCTCAATCGATCAACAAATTCAAGGGTGCGATATCTGAAGCGAATATCAATGCTAACAACCTTAACGATACTAAAAATTGTTTTAATTTTTTTTTAAAGGAATGGTAATGAGAAACCAAAGCATTAACAATCATGAATGCACTCGAACGTATAATACTATGCATTTTTATAATCTCATAAGACGATCGAACTATTACTTGACAAATTTTGAATAATCTAATGAATTGCACATGGAAAATATGCGTTATCATATCTATATTTAATCGTGTATCCACTGTAATGGATCTAACTAAAACTATTTTCAATATTTGACATGTTTTACATATGTTTTCTTGAAATTTCATGTTAAATTTTTGATGTTATCAATCTGCAAACCACATATGCAAAGACCATTACTTCAAAAATGCATACGTATCTTGAAGCAGCCATAAATTGTGAAAGCAACAATATTAATGTTCTATGCCACAATGAATATATCTTTGCATTAATGGATAAATTTTTAGTACATGTTTTGTTCTCCAATATGTCTTTGAAAGTTAACGTATCTGTTCTAATTAAATCGACGAGTTTTAATTAAGATTACAACAATCAAATATATCTATGCATTCTTTAACCTTGCAAATTGTTGTCTATTATGCAACACATAGTTCAACAATGTTTTTTCATTACCAATATATTAAAATTTGACATGGTCTATGGAATCTAAATCAAGTATAGTGCTCTGTAATGGAACACGTTTGATTGTCACCCAGTTGGCATCTAAACTGGTGGAAGCAAAAATAATCACCAGCACAAATGTTGGAAACACCATGTTGATTCCTCATATCGTACATACGTCATCCAATATAAAATGCCCGTTCATTCTTCGATGTTTACAGTTTCCTATCAAATAATTTACCTATCTTACTTTCCTTCTTCTACAATCGTTTGGCGCATAATGTCATATTACTTCATACTTATTTCTTATTTAAATGCCTTGATAGGATAAATTTAAGTGCATATTATTGTGCATTTTACACATATAGTTTGATAATAAATACACATTATTTACTGATTTATATTTAGTATTCAATACTGAACCATTTAATATATACCAAATGTTCGGACTTGAATTCAAATTCCACCCAATATATTACTGTTAAATCCAAGGGATTATTCATGTCATTCTTATTCACTATAAATTTCAATTTCCAAACATTGTGTTCCAAGTATTATAGATTAAAATATTTATACAATTGATACATATGACACAATTTTCATACGATTGAGTTTAATTTTTGCATAACATCAAATTCGCAGTGGAAATATGGTATTTCAATGTTCTGGTAGAGGAATTCAAAAAGTGTAGAACATTGATTATTTTCCGTTAAGACCACTCCAACATCCAATAAAGAGCTAATGTTTTGTTAGGAAATAAAAGTTGGGCCTAGTATAATTTTGATAGGTTTGCTTGAGTAACAATAGTACAAATGAATATTTGATCAAATTAATTTATAAACCAACAAAAATTTGAATGAATAATCCAACAAATAACAATAAAGTAAGAAATATTACATTTCCATATATTCAAACTTTTAATAAAATGCATCATCCCTATCTCACACAACATAGAAATCTTCATTCAAAAGAATTACAACCATTTACAGGAGACAAAATCAAAGGTCATAAGTGAAAAAAACATTATCAAGCCACAAAAATAGTAAAACTAATGCTAATATAGACAAAACATTGTCATCTGCTATAATGCATATGTTTTCTAATGCTTTAATATTACTTCATCTCCTAGCCACTGTAGATGTCAAATAATTTTTTCCACTTGATCTAACAGTTATCTATTCAACAGTGATAATATGAAAGGGATTGACACGATTACCCAAAACATGATTTCAGTCAGATTTTATAAAACTCAATGTTAACTGATGCATATAATCAATAACTTTTCTTTGGCAAAAATTTCTATGGTACACAAATATAATACAACAAAGTAACACTAACCCGCGTATTGGAAATAAGGTATTGGCTCTGATATATGCACGTTACTGTTGCTCGTGACTTACACTACTATACCACAGGTAACAATATAGCCATCTACGTTATTCCCTTACCTTATGCTTTTGCATACTCAAAGTTTCATATGTTAAAACATTGCACTAACGTGTTATCTACTGTTGTAAGAAATTCAAATATAGTTTTGGTGATTAGTTAGCAGTATAATAATCTATTTCTTCTCATATACAGTTTTGCAATATTGTGTTGCACTATCACTTTCCTTTACAGCATATGAATATAGTTGCTTTTGGACTCTTGATTGTTTTTTATCCTCTCTCATTTAAATTATCTTAGTTCCTGATAGTGTGCACACACAATAAGTAATAGGGTTACATTAACACATCATGATGTTAAATTGCAAATATAAGTGCAGTATAAATTCAGTTGACAAATTTAATGGGTGGTTACTAATCACTGTTGATTTGGTTCAGCTTTTATACTTTACTTTCAAATCCTAATTTTTAAAACCATTTTTATTTGCTGACGAACAATGTCTCCTCTGCTAAGTTGTCATTCAAAAATCAGTTAACAAGAACATCTAACTCCATCTTATAATTCTATAATCAAAAAAGATTATTCACCAACATCTTTGACTTCCCACGGGACTACTGTTCACATCAATAAAAAAAAGTCCTGCAGTCGGCAGTTGTAAAACAAAGTACTATAGTCCACAGTCGTAGAACAAACAGATAATGCTTCTTAAAGTAAAATAAACGTAATGATTGGTCATCAACTCACTGTTGTATGTCCGCTACTAATTGAAAGAAATATTCTGTTTAACAATATTACACTCTACCCGTGTGCATAGCACGGACCACGCACTATTACCTATAGGATAGGAAACTAAGGAGAAACCATTCAACTCTATCCTGCTTGATGGAAAGAAATAATTTAGCTGCAATAACTTAAAGTCTTAAGGCATTTGTTTTGCAGTTTAAAATGATTCATTTTATTTCTTCTGAAGTTTACAAGAAGATACATGTTAGCCTGCTTTGTGACCAGGCTACCCAAAGCAAAGATCATGTCGAAACACTTTTTGGCAAATGCTGTCATATATGGAATCTTAGGATAACATCACTCACCGGCACTGGAAGCATCGTCATAAGACACAGGATAGTTGGTTCAAAATCACAACATTAGTATAAACTAGCCCAAAACCCCTATCAAACGACCTCATTTGGATATAAACACATCAGATACTTGTAGCACTCTGAATTAGCTTAAAATAGAGCTTTCGTTTGATCCAATCAGCCTTACGGTTTGAAAGTTACGTCTGTTTCCGTGAACGCACACAGAAATATGGAAAACCCTGCATTTTGGGCAGTTTTGAAGATCCGATCGTGACCAACCCCGGGGTCGGATCGTGACCACACCTAGGGTCGGATCGTGACCACCCCCTGGGATCGGTTCGTGACCACGACCCGGCCTGACCATCACCATCACGACCATCACCAGCTCACCACCCCGGCTCACGAACCGCGACCAGGACCCGCTACTACCCATGTAGATTTTGACCTATTCTCAAGGCTATGATCGCCCCTACTTTCCCGGATCAGCTGCCACGTGTCCTACCACGACCCCATCAACATATGAGCTCTCCTACAGCTATAAATACACCTCCAGGGGGCATTTTCAAGGGACTTTTGGCATCTCCTTGTCCATGGCTGCCATGGACAACACTTCTCCATGAATAATCATCATCTTCTCCAATAAAATTCAATGGATTTAGAGAGATTTGTTCATTGAATTCAAGTGATTGAGAGACAATATTTATTGTAATTGTAATCTATGAGTGAAATGAGAAAATATGAAGTGCACGTAGGCTCGTTAACGCCGAACCACTATAAAAATCTTGTTGTCTTGCTTTTTTCTCTATTTTTTCAGTTATTTCTTCATATCCTATGCTCAAAACATGATGATTTGGGTGTTAGGACCATTTTTTGGTCTAACATTTTGGTTCTTTCATTGAGAGTGGACTGATTCTCAACCACAGATTATCTCATCTACTAACGAATGCCATATTTCGTTGAGAGGAGATCCATAACAGAACTTTGTAAAAAAAAAGAGGTTCGCTGATTTTAGAAGCTTCCTGGAATCTGGCTAGCCACTACCCTGCGATGCCTTCAGCCATGTGGATGCTTCGATTGGATTGAATGAACTCGTGTTGGACAAAGCATATCCAGCAGCTTCAGAAATCTGGGGCTCGTTAGTGCAAAGCAATGTAAATGACTCGACCGCGAAGTAGGTTTCCTGGGTCACGTTGATGTCCACCCAGCACAACCCAAGGAAATGCATTCATGGCGTGAAGATGAACAATAGAGAACCGAAGTGAATTAGTTCAGTGGGCAAATATTTATGAGCTCACGTGAAGAAGGTTCGAGAGTGAATATGGGTTGTCTGTGAGTGACACATATGCCACGTTGGAATTATAAATGATGTGTATTGTGTGAGGCACGAGAATGAATTGTGCCCAAAGCTACATGAAATTGCAGGTGAAGAATAACTGCATAAAAATGTCAATATACATGGTTGGATGCAATACCAGTTTATTAGTGGTTCGTATTTTATGTCGTACCTGGATTGTTCAATATGTATTTGGATCGTTAAATTTTTCTGAAGCAAGCGGATCGCTAAAATAAGTAGCAGGCCGTTTATTCATGCTTGGCAGATTCGGGTCGTGGATATAGCAAGAATAAAGACGGGTCGTTCATGATATTGGGGTCGTTCCTATGATCCAGATATTGAGTCGTATGCATGTTTATATGAAACATGGAAGTACGTCGAGTCGTCCATAATATAGGGCAGCTCGCTGACGTAAATGAAACCAGGTCATTGCCAGATCTTGCTTTCAGGTCGTTGATGTATTCAGTGATGAACCAGATGATGATTTCAGCATGAACCAGATAAGCAAATTGCGGGCAATATGTAACCGACGAAGTAAAATGCACAAAGGAGACCACGTGAATAAGTTGGATATGTGGCAAGTTATGTGGGTGCTTGAAAAAATATTGAGTTGGTGGCAATAACAATATGTTAGGACGAGCCAGTATATGCCAGTTGAAGGTGTTTCAAACAAGGGATCGTGGCATGCGATCATATTGATGACGATCTACAGGTCATGACCAGGGTTCGTGATTTCATATATATATATATATATATATTACAATAGGGTGTTGTTCACATACTAATGAAAAGTCACGTGATGATGGACCACTCGTGAAGACATATCCCACCGGGGCTCGTGAAGACCTACCCGATCCGCGATCCGGAAAAACACCTGCCACAGTTCAATAGGGATCGCCCTATTCATGAATCACTGACGTGTCCTCTACACTACGAGCCACAATAGAAAAGGACGGGTCCTTCCAGAACCATGGACCGTGCAAAATTATTTAAAGTGCATGGAGCTTATGTGAAGAGGCACGCATATAAATACTTAGGCCAGTTGTGTATATATTGGAACCATGCAGCTACTTTGTTGGGTAAACATATAAAGATTAGATTAAGTCTTTTAGTTGCATGAAATCATATAGTTAAGTAAACAGGACACATGACATCAGGTAACGTGGCATGAGCAACCATGGGAAGACAACAATTGGTTGTTGTACTTATATATGGGGTGCCCATCACATTATGAATTTCAGTATGGATCGTGAGGCATGAAGGCATCACAGTATTTTGCAAAAATGTACACGATCCGCTTAGCAATCACGAACCGAAGGGATGTACGAACCGCGACCCAGAAAATCAACGACGAGCAAGGGTCACAACCTGATCCAGAAAAGTGATAGTTTTTGGGAAAAATATAATTTTTAGATCATTTCTGAAAAGGCTCCATCTTCCAAAATCAAAAAAATCACGCGGTGCCCACATTTACGACCTAACCGGTTAGGTCGATCGCCGCCGAGACTGTGGGCCCCCGGACCCCCACCGGCGCTGCGCCCAAACCCGCTTGACGGCTCGCCTTCGGCTCGGATTACATTTTGGCCCACAATTATTACAAAATGTTCATCAACCAAAATTCGGTAGATATTCTGAGGATATCAGTAGCAAAAATGGCGACGATTGGAATTCTTCCAACGACCATGCTTCCTATTTACGGATATTATTCAATCAGCAGAGCTATTAGGAAGGTTCAGCTTGATGGCTATGACAACATACGAGACATGATTATCTCATAGCGGCTCCCTCTTCCCGAGTTCTGATAGTGTACTGATTTCATCAATGCAACTGAATGCTGCAAATAGGCAAACAATTAATAGTTTTCAGAAGGATCTTGCAGATAAAGTTACTAAACTATGCAATATTTTGTCTGCTTCAATGGAAAAACAAAATAAACACCTTCAGTCTTTTGGCATAACTGCCAATCATTGCTTTCTTTCCATGACAAGGCCTTTTTAGAACTGAAGAAGAAGGTAACAACATCAAGGGCTTTGTATGTATCCCATATTGAAGTAATTCAAAATGCAGTGCGCTGGCATAAGTCTTCCTCTAATGCTGGCCTTGATGAGATTTCATCTTTGGCCACTGAAATCTGCTCCTCTCTCCTTCATCTTTTAGTTGTGGGAGAAGGAGAGGTTGATGTAGTCTTAAAGGAGTTGGAGAGTACATTATCTACTCATCGAGGAGAAGTTTCAAATTTCATCAGAGAAGTTAGAAAGAAGTTTGATTCAAGTCTAGGGCATGTGAAAGAAATGTCCTCCTTCATCACTGGATTTCTTGACAAGATGAGTGAAGAGTCAAAAACATTCCAAAACCATTCAAATCTGGTACATAAAAATCAAGCACCTGATAAATGTATACAGACGGTGCGAGAAATGATCGACGGTCCAATGTTGAAGTTTTTGCAGATAACCCCTGAAGGATGGCTCGAAATGAATTCCAGATGAAGGGACCATGACTTGCAGCTCACCTAGAATAGGTAGAAGAGCTATTAGATAGATTGAAACGTTACAACATATTTCATGTCCTACGAACAGAAGATCAGAAGGCGGATAATCTGACCAAGTTAGAAGGTTCCAACAATCCAGAAAAGATGGAGATGATCCCCATCAAGATACTACAAAATTCAACCATTGAACAGACGGAAGTTGATCCAGCATTAGGTCCTAACCCGGAAGAGAATCGTGGACAACCCTATGATGAACTTCCTGTAGCACAAAAAGCTTCCGAAAAGGAGAAGTGGGTGGTGCACCATCGTTCATTATGCCTTAAGAAATGATATGCAAGTCGACACCGCCTATTTTCCTTGGAAGATTGTCCCAAGGCAGACACCAATGAGTCACATTGCTGGATTCATCGCCCTAAATGATTCGACATAATCACAAATGAGCCACCCGTTAGATGGGGGATGTACATGAATGAAAATTCTGGTGAACGGTGTTTTGAAGCTAAAAAGCGAAGACTCACAATTCCGTTCCCTTCGTCGATTACGTGCCAAGAAAACTCATGCCCCAGACACTGGGGGCAACTGGGGATTTGAGCATGGATTGCCCGAGATTACATCATCTAATTCGAAGCAGATACCTCATAAGTTGGCACGACTGACTACCTCAGTGTTCTCCGAAGAATGGCGAGTTAAAAGTCTGAAACACTCAAGTCTGGATACTGAGTGATTGTATATGCACCAACCCTTGTCCTTGACATGGAATCGAAGGCATATCAGCAAATTTGCAAGATATGACCATTCCATCAGCAGTAATATTCTATTTCCTAGCATAGAAAGTGCAAAAGCTTCTATAAGCATGAATCCATTGTTCTCATGTCAATTGCCATCCTAAAAACAATGTCTTCTCCCCATGCTGAGGCTAAGGATAGGGTGTCAGGAGAAAATGTGATCTCATCACTTGCTTATATTACCTACCTAACCGCCTCTGCCATCTCAAGATCCCGATTCATTCTTGAGGCTGCCGCCCCTACAATAGTTTAAAAAGAAATCCTTCGTCAGCTAAAAGACTTTGACAGCCCTGCACTGGCAGAGATAGGGAGAAGCGAAATGAACCTGCAAACGATCTGCAATGCCATTTCCGCTCCGAATGATATTCATTCCTTTAACAGGATTATTATTTAACCATGACTCTTATATTTTCATGCTTTATAAGTTATTGATGTAATTAACTCAGATGAATTAATATGTGGATGGTGTAGGTTCTCCGGATTTGATACCGATCAAACTTCTAACATCTGCATCTGGAGTTATGGAATAAAACCATAATGAGCTCGACTGAACTGCTCGTCTACAAAGCCACGCCCTCTGTTTGAGGAAAGATGTATAGCTCAAGGTGGATCCGAGATGACAAGCCACTCCTTGGCTCACACGTGGCACACCTCACAATAATTGCGCATTGACTTTAGCATTTCAACGACGGATTCCAAGTCCAGATGGACGCAGTTCGACCGTCTACATGGCTCGATCCTATGCTCGGCACCACCAGATTACATGAATTCAGATAAAGGTACTCGAAGTTTGGTGCCAACCAATCCTCCCATAGATGGATCGGAGGAACCCAATGCATTGGCAAACATTTTCCGATAAACTCTAATCCTCAGAGCTTGGATAGGAGTATAAATTTAGGATGAGTATTATGGGCATGCCATGATTAAAGACTACTCGATATGGGACTCTAACTCTCAAGATTTGAGAGAGAGTATAAAGGATGCGAAGATAACGTCCGCAAGGCATGAAGGTGCACCACGATAAAAACCGCCTTGATAACACTCCACCCCACTGAAGGATCGGGAGAGTACAAAGGCGCTAGAGACTTAGCGCCCCCAGAACTTCTGCCCCACTGAAGGATCGGTGAGCAGACTAAGAACCGAGCTCGAACTCTAACCCACTAAAGGATCGTGAGAGTTTAAAGGCGCTAGAGACTTAGCGTCACAAGAACTTCTACCTCGCTGAAGGATCGGGGAGAAAACTCGCATGATGGCATATGCCGCTAAAGGGCTCCTATCCCGTTACACGACTGGAAACAAAAATGAAAAAGGGGCCCAACCCCTCATTTCCGGGAATGGAGGGCAGAACACATATGACTCTAATCAATCCTCAATAAGCCCTGGCCAGGCACCATATTAATGATTGATTGGGGGCATACTCATACTTATACACATAAAAGAACGTGGTAGTCCCGTTATCCACTTCGTCTAAATTTGAAAGGGAAGTGATCCGACCATCTATCTTATGCCATTACCTCTAAACTGGGGGCATAACCATTGAAAATATTTACAAACAACACAGCTTATTTGCTTGTACTAAACTTGTTTTGTGATCTTGACAGGCCATTTGAGGACTATGAAACGGATGCAAGGAGAATACCCATTTGTTGGTCCCATCCTATTTCCATACTAGAAAGTCTAGATGAGGCTAGACATATCCCATGCAACAATTAGGTGTGACACAACCACCCTGTCTCCGACCTTTCCCTTGATACCAGGGGGCAAGCGGGAACACTCGGGACGATTGGTCTGACCCTTCGTTGTTTGATGCTGATCCTAAGAGCTTGGATAAGAGACAAGAGAGTAGCATGGGCTGCGTACCAATGAATCGATTTGCACTCAACTAAATATGAATCCAGAGAAGATATGGATTTGAAGCGTACTACTCAACAAAACCCATGGATAGGGGGCACAGGATACGAGCCTTGAGAGACATAGTTCGACTAACCAATGCCTATATTCAGAATTGAATGACAGAAGCCTTATTGACGGCTACTACTCATGTGGAACAAAGAAGCCCGAGGCCGACCTTCACCTATTTCAAGACTTCATGCTAGAGGCACCAGCGCTAAATCAGAAGGCTGAGCAACGATTATCAATTCGATGAAAATGACAAAATCGAAGTTAAAGCAATGACGAACTTGGGACAGGTAGCAACCACCAGCTCGAGTTGAACACGAGCCAATAAGCCATGTGGCTTCGATTCAGAACGTCGTGGATGGAAACATGGGCAACAAAATAGCAACCTGCAACATCCTAGGTGAGAAAGCAAGAATTGTGACAAACTCAGGTAATATACGACCAGCTTTAGTCCTAACTCGAATGGATACTCGAGCGACGTTTCACACTTAGCTCCAAGCAAGAACGCAACAATCCGAAGACCAAGAACCCGGTAGGGTCGAATGACTCGAATCACGACCCGAGGGCAGCATCGATGCGGAATCAAGAAATCCGCAAAGACCCCCCTTGTAATCTCAGATCCGATGCTGGGGGCACCAGCCATGATCTTGATAATGTGCATCAGCTCTTTGATGGAAACCAGGGGTGCCAGTTTGATTCAGCATCTCTCAAGAAGCGGTACTTTTTATGATACTGTAGGTAACGACCATCATAGTCTTTTCACACAAGACATCAGAATATCCTGTTATTCCCATATATTTCAATTTTTCACCACAACGAGACTTTCTTAGAGATTTTGATGAATTCAACCCTGAGGTGGATAGACTTTCATGACAAAAAGGTGTTAACGTCTAGAAGAATGACCAAGATGCTTTTCCGACTAAAGAATGGAGCACCTTCCAATTCCTGAAACGATAAGGACAAAGCAAAAGCCCTGGAAAACAATGACAAGAATGTGCAATTCCAAAGAGAATCTATACCACTAATTGACCTCATGATCTTGTTTGTCAAGCTCAACTGAACCGAGCATGAGAAAGAGACTCGACAAGACTGTGACGACCATTTCAGACTATGCTGAAGCATAAACGGAGGGGCCCAACTAACTTCATAATGGCATTTATCCACTCGCATTTAGTAAGCTTACTTAACTTCACAACTGATCCAATGGGAGTAACCGAATTTGCCGACGTCCGATGAGGCAATCCTCAGTATCCAACTAAAGAGTAGAGAGGATATCAAAGAAAATATAATTCGAACATTTGCGTATACAACACTAACTCTTGCTGATTCGAGAGAGAGCACAGAATGTCTTGGGTCGACTAAGATTGCTGAACCTGTAACTCTTACCCGATGCAATGACTGGAAGTATAAGACCCTGAAGATTGGATGCCCAATTGACTTAATTTAACACCCATCGATGTTGGGGGCATAAGCCCTGACTTTGCTTGTCCTCCGATGGCACTGAGAGCACAAGTGTTGATTCGTAGACTAACTCTGAAGATAATCCTGGCTTGGAGAAAGATTCAAGACATGTACAATATGCCTTTGGAGTATGACCCAATTCATCCTCCCCGACCAAGCAAGCCAGCTTGCGGGTCAAATGTGAACTTAAAGACTCAAACTACACCGAATAGAAGGTGTAACAAATTCCTCCACTACCTTACAATAGTGACGATCATACAAGCAATGGTTCACATGATTCCAACTATGTCTCTTACTGACTTGCATGTGATTATTGAGTTACGAAGCGATCTAGAGCGATTGTGGATTCCTTAAAATATGGCCCGATATGACCATGGATTTTTTTTATTTTTTATTAGCATGATCTGGAGTGATCGTGGCGTTCGGGATCCTTATTGTTACGATTTGATGCTATCGTGAAGCCCTATATTAATATCCCGATGTCGGGATAGTTTAAAGCCGATTACAGATGACAAATTCACATGTTGATTTCAATGTGCTTTAGCCCAGCTATTCAGATAACAGCTCGGAGCCTGAAGATTATTGAACTACCCCATGATTTTCGTGGCTACTTCATACATTGACTCACATGTAAAAGAAAGTCTAACCCTACCATGCGCTTGGCTTGCATAGAATGATGATGTTGTTTGGCAACGACCTGTGCGTATAGAACCACGCTCGAGAGCCAACGATTTAGCATGATTTTTGATGAATGAATTATACCTTTTGATTCGACGAGGTCTAAACGATTACTTGATCATCTCGAATACTCCTTTCATAGAACTTGGCCCGACAAGCTCCAATGGGAGCAATGCAACAATTGGATAAAGCCTTCTCAAGGATAAATGACGCTCCGGGGAGATTTAGCTCAACATATTCAAAGCACATCTCATCTGCAATAAGATGTACTTTGGGGAGTAAAATGTTAGCCTGCTTTGTGACCAGGCTACCCAAAGAAAAGATCATGTCGACACACTTTTTGGAAAATGCTTTCACATATGGAATCTTAGGATAACATCACCCCTCGGCATTGGAAGCATCGTCATAGGACAAAGGGCAGTTTGGTCAAAATCACAACATCAGTATAAACTAGCCTGAAACCCCTATAAAACGACCTCATTTGGATCTAAACATCAAATACCTGTAGCTCTCTGAATTAGCTTCAAGTAGAGCTTTCGTTTGATCCAATCGGCCTTACGGTTTGAAAGTTACGTCTGTTTCTATGAACGCACACAGAAATATGGAAAAACCTGCATTTTGGGCAGTTTTGAAGACCAGATCGTGACCACCCCCGGGGTCGGATCGTGACCACCCCCTGGGGTTGGTTTGTGAACATGACCTGGCCTGACCATCACCATCACGACCATCACCAGCTCACCACCGCGGCTGTAACACCCCCACCCTGATATATTTATTCAGAAGCGGTAATGCTACATATAAAATGGTGCTAATAGAACAATATCACAACTTAACATAAACTTGCCGGAACATAAAATCATTCTTAGTACATGATTTTAAACGGAAGAGCTGTTATACAATCATCCCATCATAAAATGTGGTTACAAAGATTCATGAGTCTAATAATTAAACATAGGAGTACATAACGAGATAATCAACATAATGTAAGTCTTCACTTCAAAGCATCCAACTAACCATCTAACCCTGAAAAGTTTTAAGTGTAGCATCATGAGCAACACAGACCCAGTGAGACAGCTATTTAAGCTTAGTTTTTATATCATTTCTTAGTGGGTTGTATTATAGTTTCAGTATGAACCTTTTCTTCAATGGTTTCATCATCCCAAGTTTAAATCAAAAATCAAGGAAGACATCGGGATATTGACTCAAACAAATTTATGGTAACTTCATTTCATCAAAACCTCATAATTTATAAAATACATAGTTATGAGTCTAAACCACACCCTCGACTTGGTTTAGATATTAGGATGTGTTATCCTGTTGCGGTCGGCATCCCGTCACTAAGTAGGGATGTACTCTACTTAGCTCTATACCAATATAGAGTAATAGTGCACTACCCAAGATCTATTGTCTTATACCGCACCCCATCGAAGAAATAAAATGTATCTCACAAGTAATCTTAAATTACTTTTCTTTAATATTGAATAAAGATCTAAATTATTTCTAAATTAAATTTGAATTAACCTTCCCGTTCGTCGGATCAGTTAGGGATAGCCAGGGAGAGCAGGAAACTATATTTTCCAAACACAAGCCAAGACACTATCCTCTCTGTCAACCTAGAATGTTCCAGTCATTCATTTTGAAAGATACTTTATAAATATATGTGTATTTGCGCAACAATTAGGGTGTTATATTGGTAATAGGAAAATCTCCCACTTTTAAATTCATGCTTTTAAAGGGTTTAAGACAAACCAAACTATTTCGAATTATTCCGATCTACGTTAAGAAGAACCTCAAAACTACTTGAAACAAAGAAAATGTAACATTTAAAAAGTACTATAAAAACTTTCAGCATTATAAAATAAAAACTGCAACGTTTTAAAAGTGTTAGGACAAGTTTTGGATGGTTTTAGGCTCAAAGCAGTTATCTACAGCGTTTCAGCCATGCTATGGAAAGTTCTGGGTAGTCTATAATGGTTTTAGACTAAATTCAGCTACTACAGCGTTTCTGCGTGCTATAAAAAAAGAGTTTTGGTCGTGTTCAAGGCTTTATAATCAATTCAGTGGAAAGACAGCGCTTCAGAAGTGCTATAGAAAGTTCTGTTTTGATACACTTCTGCGTTAGGAACATTCAAAAAGCGTTTCAAATTTCCAAAGTGTTTCAAGTTTCGGAAAATCAGCTTTTTTTCCAGTTTTTGGGTGAAATGTTTGACACTGTTTCTCTATGATAAAAATAGATTTTGACTCCAATTTTTTTACAGAAAGAAGCTATCTTTGTCTACTTAATTATCATAAGAAGAAACTCTTAAAATTATTTACTAGTTCAATAAACAAAATTCAAGAATAAAAGGCATTTTTAACATTTCTATTTCGGGTTGATTTTTACCACACTTTGCATCCAGTTTTCGAGTATGAAAATAGCCGAATTAGAAAAGGTGGCCGAAGACAATGTTGTAGCCCTTTGAATTAGCTTTCCAAATTGATAGAGAAGTCGAAATTTCATTAAGAATTGCAGTTATGCCCAAAATATCGAACGTCATTTTCGGGGATTCACATCCAAACATTCGTTCATAAAATTCTCAACTTTTCTTCAAAATATGAAATGAATACATGAACTTAAATAGTTTTCTCACCTTAAACTTGTATCTTGATCTTTTACTTATCCTATTGCCTTCCCCTAAGCTTCTCCTCTTTATCTTATTTTATTTTTTTGTTTTCAAAATGTATGAAATGAAGTGAACCTTTACACCCTTTATATAGTAGTTTTCAAGGTTAATTTGGTAATTTAGTTTTGGACACTTTTCCACTACCTCTTTATGCATTCTTTAGGATGTAGACACATGCCCTCTTATGTGTCTTAAGAGGTTTCTACACATGGACACCTAATGTGTGTATGTGTCTTAACCTTATTTACTTATGAGACATGTGTTCCTTTCATTTGATGACACATGTCCCTATCACTTTAAGCCATTTTTCTTATTCTAGAATTTGTACACATACCATTTATAAACTACGTATTATGTATATATATCATACACATATATATATGTATTTATCATATTAAATATCTGTATTGGACTGAACTAATATATTCAAAATTTCTAGAAACTTTTACATACCTGGATTTTTGGGTTAGGCTGTTACACTCTACCACCCTTAGAAAAAGATTTCGTCCTCGAAATCTAAGCTTCAAACAATTCTGGATAATCTTTACGAATTTCGTCTTCGTTATGATGGTTCTATTGAACTTTTACTAAGGGAATTTCTTTTGTTCTTAGTTTCTTAACTTTTCTGTCAAGAATTCGAATGGGTCTTTCAATGTACTTGGTCCCCTTTTTAACTTCAATGCCGCTTAAATCAATCACATGAGATGGGTCAGAAATATACTTTCGTAGCATTGATATGTGAAACACATTATGTATATCTGATAATTTTTCATGTAAATCGAGTTCGTATGCAACTTTCCCAATTTTCCTGGTAATACAAAATGGTCCGATAAATCTTGGTGATAGTTTTGCCTTCTTCTTTCCAAATCGCATTACCCCTCGTGCCGAAGAAACTTTAAGAAGGACTTGATCTCCTACTTCGAATTCCAAATCCTTTCTTCTATGATCTGCATAACTCTTTTGCCTACTTTGGGCTGCTTGCAATCTTTCTCTTATAATGGAAATCTTCTCAGTTGTTTCCTTTACTAGGTCTGGACCAAGAAGCTCACGATCTCCAACTTCTGCCCAACATACTGGCAAACGACAAGGCCTTCCATACAAAGCTTCATATGGGGCCATACAATGCTTGCATGATAACTGTTGTTATATGCAAATTCGATTAATGGTATGTGAGTTTCCCATGTGATTTCAAATTCCATTATACAAGATCTTAACATATCTTCTATGATTCGGTTTACTCTTTCGGTTTGTCCATCTATTTGAGGATGAAAGGCTGTGCTCAGGTTTAGTGATGTCCCTAGTGCTTTTTGAAGACTTCTCCAAAACCTTGAAGTGAATCGTGAATCTCTATCTGAAACTATGGTAACAGGTATACCGTGTAGTCGAACAATTTCTTTCAAATAGAGTCTACTCAATTTCTCCATTGAGTAGGTCATGTTGTAAGGTATAAAATGTGCTGACTTTGTTAAGCGATCCACCACTACCCATATTGCATCATGACCTTGTTTTGTCATTGGTAAACCAGCGATAAAATCCATTGTTATATGCTCCCATTTCCATTCAGCAATAGGAAGTGGTTGCAGAACTCCTGCTAGTCGTTGCTGCTCTGCTTTAATTTGTTGGCACGTAAGACATTTTGCTAAAAATTCAGCAATGTCCTTCTTCATTCCGTTCCACCAAAATTGACGCTTAAGATCCTTATACATTTTTGTGCTTCCTGGATGCACCATTAGCCTTGAATGATGTGTTTCACTAAGAATTTCATTTTTCAATTCAGTTTGATTTGGAACACATAATCGATTTTTGAATCTATAACCGCCATCTTTATCAGTATTCCAATCCATGGGTTCCTTATCCTTCATTTTCATAAATAACTCTTTTAATTCCTCGTCATCTTCTTGGGCTTTCAATATTCTACTTATCAAAGTTGGTTGAATAATAAGATTACATAGAAGTGCTACTTCGTTAATCATGGATCCATTAACCATTATTGTGTAAGCGTTCATCTTAGCAAGAGTCTCTAGAGCTCTCCATTCTCTTATCATTAAATGAGCTATTACGCCATAGCTTTTTCGACTTAATGCATCAGCAACTATATTTGCCTTTCCTGGATGATAATGTAATGTAAAACCATAATCTTTTATGAATTCCATCCACTTTCCTTGTCTCATATTTAATTCATTTTGAGAGAACAAATATTTTAAACTCTTATGGTCAGAGTAAACATAGAATTGTTCTCCATAAAGATAATGTCTCCAAAATTTTAAGGCAAACACAATTGCGACCAATTCTAAGTCATGAGTTGGATAATTAGCTTCATGGGGCTTTACTCCTTGGCAAAGACAGAATTGATGCATCTGTCAATCTTTTCTTTAAGGTTTCAAATGCTATCTTACATTTTTCATCCCAAATAAACTTAGTTTCCTTACGAGTTAGTTTTGTTAATGGAGATGCTATCTTTGAGAAATCTTGAATAAATCTTCGGTGGTAACCAGCTAATCCTAGAAAACTTCGAACTTCTGTTGGTGTTTTCGGAGGATTCCATTTCAGCACCGCCTCAACCTTTGATGGGTCTACTCCTATTCCATTCTTTGACACAACATGTCCAAGAAATTTTACTTCCTCCAACCAGAATTGACATTTACTAAATTTTGCATATAGCTGATGCCCTCTTAGTGTTTGGAGACATAAACGCAAATGGCATTCATGTTCCTCCTTTGTCTTAGAATAGATAAGGATATCATCAATAAATACAATAACAAAATGATCAAGATATGGACGGAACACACGATTCATTAGATCCATGAATACTGCTGGTGCGTTGGTAAGGCCAAAAGGCATCACCAAGAATTTGTAGTGTCCGTTTCGTGTTTGGAAAGTTGTCTTTGGAATATCTTCTTCTTTTATTCTTAATTGATGATACCCAGATCTTAAGTCAATTTTTGAAAATACAATAGCTCCTTGGAGTTAATCAAATAAATCATTGATCCGAGGTAATGGATATTTGTTCTTAATTGTTACCTTGTTAAGCTCTTGATAACCTACGCATAAACGAAACGTCCCATCGTGCCACTTTACAAACAACACTGGTGCTCCCCAAGGGGATTTACTAGGTCTAATAAATCCTTGATCCTCCATCTCCTTAATTTGTCTCTTTAATTCGTTATTTTCTGTAGGTGACATACGATATGCTACTTTAGCAATAGGAGTTGTACCAGGGATTAAGTCGATGCAAAAATCAATTTCTTTTTTTGGTGGTAACCCTGGTATTTCTTGAAAAACTTCTTTAAATTCCCTTACTATCGGGATTTGATCCACCATTGGTCCCTTATCCTCATATGATATGAGCAATATATCCAGATATAAAAGCGTCTTCAACTTTATCACATGAGTAAACAAAGGTTTCATGTTCCCGAATTGTCAAACTTATGGTTTTGTTGTGACAATTCAAGATAGCTTGATATTCTATAAGCCAATCCATCCCAAGGATGATATCAAAGTGTTCCATTGGAAATATAATTAAATTAACCACCATATCCTTACCGTTAAAGTTAAGGATACAGTTCCTACATACTTTCTCAAGTTTAGTTCTCCCTCCTACTACGCTATATACTATCAAAGGTTTTAATAGTTGTTCAATAAATAATCCTATCTTAGTAGCAAATATTTCGAATATTAGAGAATGTGTGGCACCAGTATCGAATAAAATTCTTGCTTGAAAGTCAAAAATAAGCACAGTACCTTCTGCTTGAGCTTGTTCAGAAAAAACTGCATACACTCGTCCATGTTGTCCCTTTTTGTCCTTCCTTGGCTTCTTGCAATTCCGACTAATATGCCCAGGTTCATTGCAATTGTGACACACAATTGGCATTGTACAATTCGTAGAAATGTGTCTAGTTTCATTGCACCGGTAACATCTCCTTAGCTTGCAGGCTCCTTTTGTTGTCCCATCGGTCCTTTACTTTCTCCATTTGGTTTCTTCTTCTTCTCATCTGGTTTCATTTGATTATCAGAAAGATTGTTTGGTTTCCTTTTATTTGAAACCTTCCTTTCTTGCTGGAATTGAAGATAGTCTTCTTCCAAATTTAAAGCTTCAGCTACTATCATTTCATAAGTTTTACGTCTATCACCAATAACGTGCCTTCTTATGGGAGGAATTAATCCCTTCGCAAATCATCTAGCACGCTTTTCAGGTGTATCAATTAAGTGATTTCCAAATCGGGATAGTGCTTCAAACTTATTTTGATATTGAGCTACTGACATACCTTCTTGAGTAAGATTTTGAAATTTTGTCTCCATCTTTTCTCTCTCATTCTCTGGAAAATACTTATCCAAAAACTTCACCTTGAATTCTTCCCATGTCATCTGTTCCATCTCGACTGGACTAGTTGTTGTTCGAACTAGCTCCCATCAATTTCGATCTTCCTATGATAACTGAAAGACAGCCAACTTCCTCTTATCAACTTTGTTACATTCCAAAACTTCAAATATATCATCTAGATGTTGAATCCATTGCTCTGCCTTAACTGGATCTGCACCTCCAACAAATTTGTCTGGTTTCAAAATTTTAAAACGACTTAGAAGGTGATTTGTTGAAGATGTTGAAGAAACTTGCTCCATTTGCTTGATGAAAGATGCAAAAAGTTCCATAGCATTTGTTTGTGCGAAGCACTGAGCCTCTTGACTTTGAGTTGTTGAGTTATTTTGATTTGCCATGATCTTCGATAAAAATATCTTGTTATGGTCACGGATGAAATACACCTTTAGTTATAAAGAATATCTAATAACATACTCAAGTCATGAACACACAAACATATTATATTACTTATAACCCTTATTTACAGACAAAATTTGGGTGTTTTTCCACAACCTTCCCAAACTATAGATAGTCATCCATACTACTTAATTTCCTATTTCATTCTTAATCTATCACTATTATTTCCTTTGATAAAGAAGGGCTAGTTTCCTCCTTTACTACTCGAGAAGGTCCAGTGACTTCTTGAGAGTAATCATTTGAGCCAACTGTCTCAGCCTCCTCTTCATCATATTGTTCCACTATTTTATTTGGAAGTCGTTTACGTCTTATATTCCATCCTTGTGGTGGTAATGCTCCTTCTTGCCTTAGAAATTATAAAGCATCTCCATATTCGGTACGTTCTGCTAGTTTAATCGCTATTGCAAAGGGTTTCATCTTCTGGCGTAGACGGTAAAGAAAAAAATCTCTTTTTAAACCGTCTTCATAATCGTTAGCTCTGTGATAAACTTCGTGTATTTCATCGAGGAGTATCGTCCTTGCTTTCCTTTTTAACACATGCTTTTCTATTGTGCGACTTGCAGCAACTAATCGTTCGTTTGGTGTGGTGGTGCACTTAACACCACCCCATGTATCCCCCGTACACCAAGTTCGATTGCTAGCCATAATTTATAACTGCAAATAGTCATAAAGATGTCAATAATTGTATAAACTACCTATTCCGACAAATTAAATTGTGATACTATAAAGTTTCCAATAGCACCCCTTAAACCTAGGCTCTGATACCAACTTTGTAACACCCCCACTCTGATATATTTATTCAGAAGCAGTGATGCTACATATAAAATGGTGCTAATAGAACGATATCACAACTTAACATAAACTTGTCGAAACATAAAATCATTCTTAGTACATGATTTTAAATGGAAGAGCTATTATACAATCATCCCATCATAAATTATGGTTACAAAGATTCATGAGTCTAATAATTAAACATAGGATTACATAACGAGATAATCTACATAATGTAAGTCTTCACTTCAAAGCATCCAACTAACCATCTAAATCTGAAAAGTTTTAAGTGTAGCATCATGAGCAACACAGACCCTGTGAGATAGCTATTTAAGCTTAGTTTTCATATCATTTCTTAGTGGGTTGTATTGTAGTTTTATTATGACCCTTTTCTTCAAAGGTTTCATCATCCCAAGTTTAAATCAAAAATCAAGGAAGACTTCGGGATATTGACTCAAACAAATTTATGGTAACTTCATTTCATCAAAACCTCATAATTTATAAAATACATAGTTATGAGTCTAAACCACACCCTCGACTTGGTTTAGATATTAGGATATGTTATCCTATTGCGGTCGGCATCCCGTCACTAAGTAGGGATGTACTCTACTTGGCTCTATACCAACATAGAAAAATAGTGCACTACCCAAGATCTATTGTCCTATACCGCACCCCATCAAAGAAATAAAATGTATCTCACAAGTAATCTTAAATTACTTTTCTTTAATATTGAATAAAGTTCTAAATTATTTCTAAATTCAAATAATTTCAAATTAAATTTGAATTAACCTTCCCGTTCGTCGGATCAGTTAGGGATAGCCAGGGAGAGCAGGAAACTATATTTTCCAAACTCAAGCCTAGACACTATCCTCTCTGTCACCCTAGAACGTTCCAGTCATTCATTTTGAAAGATACTTTATAAATATATGTGTATTCGCACAACAATTAGGGTGTTATATTGGTAATAGGCAAATCTCCTACTTTTAAATTCATGCTTTTAAAGGGTTTAAGACAAAACCAAACTATTTCGAATTATTCCAATCTATGTTAAGAAGAACCTCGAAACTACTTGAAACAAAGAAAATGCAACATTTAAAAAGTACTATAAAAAGTTTCAGCATTATAAAGTAAAAGCTGCAGTGTTTTGAAAGTGTTAGGACAAGTTTTGGATGGTTTTAGGCTCAAAACAGCTATCTACGCGTTTCAGCCATGTTATGGAAAGTTCTGGGTAGTCTATAATGGTTTTAGACTAAATTCAACTACTACAGCGTTTCTGCGTGCTATAAAAAAAGAGTTCTGGTCGTATTCAAGGCTTTATAATCAATTTAGTGGAAAGATAACGCTTTAGAAGTGCTATAGAAAGTTCAGTTTTTATACACTTCTGCATTAGGAACATTCAGAAAGCGTTTCAAATTTTCAAAGTGTTTCAAGTTTCGGAAAATCATCTTTTTTTCCATTTTTTGGGTGAAATGTTTGACACTGTTTCTCTATGATAAAAATAGATTTTGACTCCAAATTTTTTACAGAAAGAAGCTATCTTTGTCTACTTAATTATCATAAAAAGAAACCCTTAAAATTATTTACTGATTCAATAAACAAAATTCAACAATAAAAGGCATTTTTAACATGTCTATTTCGGGTTGATTTTTACCTCACTTAGCATCCAGTTTTCGAGTATGAAAACGGCCGAATTAGAAAAGGTAGCCGATGACAAAGTTGTAGCCCTTTGAATTAGCTTTCCAAATTGATAGAGAAGTCTAAATTTCATTAAGAACTGGAAAAGTTATGCCCAAAATACCGAACGTCATTTTCGGGGGTTCACATCCAAACATTCGTTCATAAAATTCCAACTTATCTTCAAAATATGAAATGAATACATGAACTTAAATAGTTTTCTCACCTTAAACTTGTATCTTGATCTTTTACTTATCCTCTTGCGTTCTCCTAAGTTTCTCCTCTTTATCTTATTTTATTTTTTTGTTTTCAAAATGTATGAAATGAAGTGAACCTTTACACCCTTTATATAGTAGTTTTCAAGGTTAATTTGGTAATTTAGTTTTGGACACTTGTCCACTACATCTTTATGCATTCTTTAGGATGTAGACACATGCCCTCTTATGTGTCTTAAGAGGTTTCTACACATGGACACCTAATGTGTGTATGTGTGTTAACCTTATTTACTTTTGAGACATGTGTTCCTTTCATTTGATGACACATGTCCCTATCACTTTAAGCCATTTTTCTTAATCTAGAATTTGTACACATGCCATTTATAAACTATGTATTATGTATACATATATATATATATATATATGTATGTATGTATGTACTTATCATACTTAAATATATGTATTGGACTGAACTAACATTTTCAAATTTTCTAGAAATTTTTACATACCAGGATTTTTGGGTTAGGCTGTTATAGCGGCTCACGAACCGTGACCACGAACCGTGACCATGACCCGCTACTACACATGTAGATTTTGACCTATTCTAAAGGCTATGATCACCCCTACTTTCCCGGATCAGGTGCCACATGTCATACCACGACCCCATCACCATATGAGCTCTCCTACAACTATAAACACACCTCCAGAGGGCATTTTCAAGGGACTTTTGGCATCTCCTTTTCCATGGCTGCCATGGACAACACTTCCCCATGAATAATCACCATCTTCTCCAATAAAAATCAATGGATTCAGAGAGATTTGTTCATTGAATTTAAGTGATTGAGAGACAATATTCATTATAATTGTAATCTATGAGTGAAATGAGAAAATATGAAGTGGACGTAGGCTCGTTAATGCCGAACCACTATAAAAATCTTGTTGTCTTGCTTTTTTTTTTATCTATTTTTCAGTTATTTCTTCATATCCTATGCTCAAAACATGATGATTTGGGTGTTAGGACCATTTTTTGGTCTAACAATACATAAAAAGAACTATATTTCCACCACCATTTATTTTCTTAATCCATACAAATATCATTAACCTAACTTTATATTTATTAACTCCAAAATGCAGATATATAACTACAACAAAATGACCCTATAACAACGGTGGAAGATCGTTGTAATATACATTTTTTAATGGCAGACTAACCGTCATGTATTAAGAAGTTGTAATAAACTAAAACCTTTTACAGCTTTGCAACACCGTTGTAATATGTATATTTTACAGCTTTTTGCCAACGTTGTAATAAACTTTATTACAACAGTTATGCACCGTTGTTGTTGTAACTTTTAGAACTATTTATAACATTTGTGATATATTTTATTACAACTTTTATTTTACAGTTGTAATATATCCACAAATTATATGCATAAGAATATATATATATTTAATATGTGCAACAATAAATAGATAAATAACATATGAAATAGATGTAAGTTTAAAGGCATCATAATCCATTCATTGATAAAAATCACAATTTTATATCCAAAATACAAATTATAAATAATATACCACATAAAAATGTATAAAATTACAACCATGTCCTCCTCATTTGACACATCTTATATTAGATACATCACAATGAAACGCTAAATGAAACATAATGTAGATGATAAAAAAGTGTTCCATTTGGCGAATACTCAAACACCATCATCCTTGTAAAGGGTTCATTATCCTCGCAGTAATCAAGAAGATTGATGAAGTTTTTATGGTATACTTGTGAAGGCGTATCTAGCAAGGGTGGAAAACCTTTTTTCTGAAGCATAATTTTGATCGCTCCTACCATTCAGCAACAATTTATTATTGTAGAAACGACACCAATCTCAACACCACTGGATAAAGTTCCTTTATAAAGAATGCATGATGAAAACAAAGTGATGACATTACTGAAATTCTCGCAAAGCTGCTTCTAACTCTGAACGGTTTCAATTTTGACACTCCTGTTACTAGTGCTTTCTGGAACTGGCCACTTAGTCCAGTCGTTCTTCGACCAGTAGATCGGCCTATCTTTCTATGGCATATAACACATAATATTGCACTTATAAGGAGAATGGTCTTGCAATGCTTCAGGTCTTGAAAGGTCTTCATTCTTATATCAGTCTCATACTTCAAGAAAGTATAAAGCATATCAACTTGTCTTGTTCTTTCATGGACCTGTATAAACATGACAAAACCAAACCAGCCACTCACTTTATAAAAAGCTACTAAAAACATTAGGCAATTATTTTACTAAACATTATTTTCAGCTCTTAAAATACGTACAAACCTTTTAATTATTTTATGGTTATGGTTATGTTGACTACAACCAAATAATACGACCCTCACATCCAAACCCAATCAATATCATACCCACTTCACAACAACCACCATGGCACTCCCTCATCATACCAGATTTGCATCCACTTTCATCCTTAGATACAGTAGAAAAAGTACCAAATTCACTTGTCAAACTTCAACATTCGATTAGATACCTAAATCAAATACACAATAAAAAACCAACTAAATCAAACCCAGTACCAAAGTAAAAAAACAACAACTACCAAATACCCAAGAACCTGAAACCCGCTTTCATTACGATGAGCCCTTTCACGTTGCCTTCCATCTACAAATACGATGAGTTTATCGATTTGGATCTGATGCCAAAATAAGTCAAAAAGATTATGCGAATTCGGCATGAAGAGAAGATGCAAATTTTTTGATTTGGTATGAAGATTGAGATTATTAAAAGGAGGGGAATTAGAGATTTTATGCAATTTTGTCTATAACGAGATATGATGTGTTCTGGTTTTGAAAGAGTAAATAAATTGGAGATGGATTTGAAGAACGCTCACGAATACGACGATGTCGAAAACGAAGCGGTGTAACTGGGAAGTTGCAAAGTGATATAATTAGGAATCAACGCATCGATGAAAGTTTTAAAATTTGAGTTAAGAGTGAATTTTTCTTATGTTGGAGACAAAAATTTCAATATGGCGGGAAAATTTTGAGAGTTAATCTAATTGACTTGAACACGTATCATAAGTTAATTAAATGTTGTTTTAAAAATATATATATTGTATATATATGAAAAATGTTTAATACGGAGGGATGTGGACCACTAATCTCATTCACTAATTACTATATTGAAAGTAATTTAATATGGTATGTTAAATAATGTATAATAGCTATTTATTAATCTTATGATTTTTCTTTTTTTATTTTATTAAAAAATGAAATAGAATATTATATAAATTGCTTGAAATTTTGATTAAAATATTTAAAAGTAATTATTTAATTATTACTTCTTAATTAGTGTTTCTTACTTCTTATTTATTGATTACTAAAATTAATTATTCATTACTAAAAACAAATTTTTATTTATTTATTTTTAATACATAATTATAATTTATTAATTATTATACAACAAAAAGAAATTATTAATATTAGTTATTACATATTTTTAAATAAACTATTTATTATTATTATTAAACAATAGTTATTGAGTATTAATATTTTTATTAATTATCGAATTTTTATTAATTATTAATATGGTATTTTTGTTGTAGTGTAGTCATATATTACAATAGTAAAAAAATAAAAGTTGTGATAGGCTTTTATTACAACTGTCAAAATAACACAGTTGTTAAAAATAAGTTTATTACAACTTTTCTAGAAAAAAGTTGTAAAGAAACATTTATTACACCGGTGATTTTACCACCGTTGTAAAATTAAAGTTGTAATATGGTGTTTTTGTTGTTGTGTATCCAACGAATTTGAAGGAAATTTGAATTGGGTTGAAAGAGATTTACTTCGTGTTCCCCTTTTTACCGAAGGCACTTTTAGTAATGGGAAAATTATGGTGAGACTTTATTTATTTACATTTACTGATTGCACATTTTGTTGAGTATTGTTAAATCACCAGTGGGTAGAAAGCGGATGAGGTTTTACATCATTACAATGCCAACCTATTGCTAAAGTGAAATACCATAATTTTAATCATAAGTTAGATGGATTTATTTGTAAAATATTGCAATATGCTAACATCAAAACTAAAAGGGTTGATAGAAATAAATAATATTGGTATGTGTAGTCTGTCAGACGTTTAAGAAGGATTTTTTTTTTAAATATATTACTATAAGCAAGACAGAATCTTTAATGTTTTTTTATATGATTAAATGTAATCCTGTTTGAAGCATGAACCGCATTTTCTTTAATACTCTTCATCAATTTTTTTGTTATAAATGTACAAGGCTGCATGTTGCAGCTAAATTTAGCCTTTGTCTACATAGGAGCTAGATTTGAGCTACGTGTCATTGTTCCAATCTTTGCGTTTGCATACACATGTAGATCCAAAATAAGTATTTGTCCACCGTTTCACATCGACTGTCAATTATTTTTGGTTTAGGCTCTTCATTTTCCATGCCAGCCAAAATCTTAGGGTTAAATCAAATCATGCCTGCCTGGATAATTGTTGTGCAAGTTCGGTGTCTTAATTTAGCTTAATTGTTCACGTAATGCCCCATTCAACAATTTACAGATTTCATTAATTTACATGCATAATGGTGAGGCATGCCAAAAAATTGTTACTTACAGATACGTTTCTTTTCAATAGTCCGTATACATCATTAATTATTCATGTTTGAGCTTATATATGAACCATGCATCAACTGCTTTATTTTTGATCTACTTCTATAGTTCTACAAAACCAGGTTATATTGTCATATTTCAGCTATCACATGGGTTTTCTTTAAAATCCTTCCAAACAACCATGTTGTCTTACGAAACACCTTATATATACGAGTAAAATTTAACATATGACAAGTTCGTGTATAGAAGTTAGTCATATGAATAATACTTGAAGTACTAATGGTGTATAAGCATAACATATTGCATAATTGTGCCACATTGCACGAGTATAAGCACTAAAACGCCTGCTACTGGTCTGTTGCTAACTTCATAAAGTTTTAAATGCGTGCATTTTGAATCATTATCCACAAGTATTGTGTTGAACCTATTATAGTGCAGCAGTATTTATTATTATTAGTATTTGAACGTTAAATGAATATTCACATATACCCGTGTGCAAATATTGCTATATCAAATTAACTCAGTCTTATAACAAGTTATAACACTGTAACAAGAATATCAAGTTTGTTACATCTTCTTACCAATGTATTTTTGGAATCAACAAATACATTCAACATCAAAATCAAAATCAAAATCAACAGTCAAAAAACTACTACAATAACAAAATTCACATAGAGTCTAATAGTATGTTATTTTACAATCGCGTTAACTCACTACCTCCACTTGCAGATCTGCTATGGTCATTTCTCACTTCATTGTTCCTTCGGACTATTGATTTACTTACCAGTAACGTTTATCAAGGGATGCTACAATGGTTGCTACACGAGCTGACATGCCTCATGACAACATTTGTAAATCATTGGTAATAATTTATGGACTATAGCTATTACTGTACATAAGCACTATGTATTTAATTTCATTATTCAATCATGTAACTGTGAGCATTTGTTTGCAAGTAAACATTAACACTATGCAATATTACTTAGCCTACCAAGATTGATGAGCAGACTAACAACTGACACTGTCTTGTGAAATTGTAGACCTGCAGACATGCACGAGCACGGAGAATAATATTGCAATGCAGTATACGGCTTAAACAACATGTTCACCGTTCAATATCAGTTTGCCAACATTGCACAGATACATCCTCAATACTAGGAAATTGCAGCAGTTGTGCACAGTTCTGCGAAAAACAACACGCAACCAATACGGGCAATGAGTCTATAAATTTATAAGCACCAAAAAGGAGGTGTGCTACAATTTATTTCTATCAGTCATAGGTGCAACCCGTAGGTGAGCTTATGTAATAATTAAATGAAATAACATTTGCACTTTATATCTGCAGTTTGCCATCTCAATCAAGCGTCAATGCATTAGTCAAGAGCATAGAAAATTCAAGGAAAACATAAGAGCTTACAACTCTATTTTTGCATTTACTTCAATGGGTGGTCATGTTGACACAACAATTAATAATGGCCATGGCCCCTACATTTTCCGCATAAGTCTTTTGACCGTGAGGCAAAAGGATTTATTGGAACGGACGTCGATGAAAATAAAATGGTCGGACATTATTTACTTCTAGTTAGAACAAAACAAAATATCCAATGCTCCTCATTCAGTCTTTTAACTAATGTAAACTCGTATTTGTGAGTATTAAGGGCACAAAATTAAAGGCAAAATTAAATATTTGCCCTTATTAATAGTGCAATAAAGGCACAATAAGTAATGACCTCTAATAGTCTCAGCTAAGGCATAATCTAGCGCCTCTACTAAATTCGTTGAAATTTTAGGGTTGGTAGTAAAACCACCGCCTTTTTCCCCTTGTTGTTTTCTTCTGGTCTTTTGTTTAATAACTTGAGTTTTGTAACGCTCAGGGGAGGACGTCTCAGATTTACGGTATAATCCTTCCTCCTCTCAGTTCCAAAGGTATCTTAGTCTTTTGATTATTCTTTTTATTCACGTTGACCAAAATCATAAGTTACCTTCTCTTTATACTACTACAAGTTACTTAAAACTTCAGTTTGGGGATTTCTGGTGAAATCTCAAATGCTTCAGATTCGTGATTTCATATAAAATTTTGTTAATTAATTGTTGATTGTGCACTCAAAATTTCTATTAGATTGCTTTGCTGTTACATTCCAAATCATTGCTTGACTGGAATCTGAAAAATCCCAACATGATAAATTTATTTAGGGATTTTGGATGAAATGGCTATGCACCACCCAACTAATAATCCAGAGTCAAATAGACATCTTTGGATTTATTCCCTACGCGCTTATAACCAGGTTAATCCCTGTCATATAAGATTTGGTATTTCTATGAGCAGACAGTGATAATTTTACGAGCCAAATCAGACATGTTTCTTATAATAATTTCCTTGATATATTTGACAAATTTAATTAAGCGTTTTTCACTATTCATCTTTTTTTTTGGTTATGTTGGTAAATGAACATGAAGCTGAATTGAGCTGCAGGCATCTAAAATCCCTTGATTATAATGAAACCAAACATGATAACCAAGTGCGCATTTTTCTGATTTGAATTTATTGATTGTGAGTCGCATATTTATCCCATTTTGTGAATTGTAGCTATCATTTTATGTTAGCATGATTGACTCAGCAAACACGACTTGTTATTTTTAGATTAATTTAAAGAAATATTTATATTAACTACTTGAAACAAAACTGTATAAATTCTGATCTGATAAACTCTCTAGAGCACAAAATCTAAGATCTTATATTGTTTTAGCTCAATCCATAGTTAAAGGTTGACGTTATTTCCTCATTTTCCATGGAATTTGAACAAATACTGAGAATGAACGCAAAATTAATGCATCATGTTTTTACTATTAGGGTAGCAAAAGGGATAAAATAGTTACTTATTATAAGATAATTTTAAGAACACACATATTTAAGGAAATAAATTGCAAATTTAAATATTATTTTTGCAGCGTTATACATATTTCAAGTTATCCTCTCTTTCATGTATAAAATTATAGAAGTTACCAATACATGATGATTATTTATGTAGTTTTGTTAATACCGCATACATACAGAAATCTACTGTATGTTAAAGTCATTAGAGGCTTTTTACCTATGAAAACAAAAACTTTTGAATAAGGTAATGCTAACTAAATATGTATTAGCTTAAAGTAAGATTTAATTGACATTTGTGAGCTATTTATCTTCTGTTGTGAATTGTTTTAGTTTGATGTTTTTCTCATGTTTTCTTAATCAGTGGTATTTAGTTATTCAAGGGCTATTTCGTCATCTCTCATTGATTTCCACCTTGATTGATCTAAATGCATGCAAAGTTTAAAGTTAGTAGTTTAATAGCAATCCAATTACTAATCAAAATTGGGAAACTTATACTAGTAATCTATCCCGGTAATGTAAAATAGGTTCAAATATTGGTTTATGGTGTGTAATAGATTTTTCAGTCAATAACAATATTTTTTGAAACCATATGTCAATAATGTGCACATGAACTACGCACAAAATGGTTGAACTTAAAAAGCGTGTTTTGCGCTACAAAGTCATTTATGAGCGGCAACATTGTTGGTTGAATTTGCTTTAATTCCATGAATAAAGAAGATCATTTGGGGTTTGTGCTTTTCATATAAATCTTTTGCACTATGTCCAATAACTTTACAGAAAATCAAAAGTTGGCAATGTTAATCTTAATCAATATGTTTAGTATCCTAGAAATAGAATGCTTATGATACTACATAAATTTTTGTTTAGAAATGCCTAAAGTTTATTCAATCCTTATACTAATTCCAATTTCACGCACTTTTGTTTGACAAATACATTTAGCTCACTTAAAAATAATAATAAAAACTAGATGAAGAAAAGCTAAGCGAGAAACTTCTTGGTATTGAAAACAACTCATTGTCATTCTGCTTCCATCAGTTCCAAAGAACAAGGTTCTATAAGTTTTAGTCCATAGACACACATCTTGAGAATTTTCTTTTAGTACATTGTAGCTGAACTGTATAAATTGGTAAAAAAAAAAATCATCGAAGGAGAAATGAAGGATTAATAGTTGAACATGGTTATGTCAATGTTGTGCTATCTGGTACTTCCTAACGATGATTTGCGTACAAGTACACAAGTGCAGCTAAAAGGTAGATCATATTACATTATTCCTACTGATATTAAGAAATTAATCCATAGCGAATAACTATGGAATTTAAATGACTATAATGCATTAGAAGAGTTGAATTTCACCAAAATAAGTGCCTTTCATATTTGGTGACTTTGATAAGCACACAGTTCAGTATATTTGATCAAATGTAAGGTAAGTTTAAATGTCATGCAAGTTTTTTTTTTTCAAAAATTAGATACTTAAATGGTAGTATATATTAGTACTACCATTCTTAGGTACTATACAACATATTACAAGTCAATATCTGATCGGATCACGCTAGCAAAGTTTCAAAATTGTAATCTTTCGCATCAAATTCAATGCGCCTAACCATTGGAACAGTGGTGGTAGTTAATGCGCATTTGGGGAACAGATTTTGCTCCGTAAGCATCTTAAAGTGGTTTTTAAATGTAAAAGCAAAAAAAATTGGAATTTATTTTTTAAATGATCTGACGTAACTAAGAAACCTCAAGCATTCGCATTACTGCTACTAGGTTATATAAGTGAGGCATTTAAACTATCAAAGACAAAGCTATACTTGAATTTCATCACATAAGCATAGCTAATGGGCGATGATTAGGTGGTAAATCAGTCACCCATGCACCTGTTTAACCCATCAACTCTGCACTGATAACATCGTATGTTGCTCTTAGTGCAGGTGTTTTAAGCCTGTCTATATAATATGAACAAATCTTTCATCCATAAAATGCAGTTTTTCTTTCTCCCCGGTATTTAATTAGATTAAAAATTTATCTAGCATTCTTTTTTTCAAAATCAATAAAAAGTCATAGAAATATGCTAACAAACCCGCTTTTGTCAGGTTTTCTTTAAGAAAAATGTGGTGCCTTTTTTTTCTCAAATTCCAAGCTTTGTCTTCCTAAATCAAGAGTCAGCTTCATTGATTAGAATATGAATTACGAACAATAGGCGTTTTAGTTATATATTCCTAATTTATGTTGTGTTTTCCAGTATTAGAACTATTCCCAAAATCACTCGGCTTCATTAATGCATCGAAATTCTGACAGCTTCATTTGCCTGATGGATACTCAGGTATTTTCTAATACCATGTAAATTATTTATAGTCAATACTGCAAGCACCTTACTTAATTATTGTTTTTCATTAATCTGCAGTTTGCTAATTCGTATAAAGGTTAACCATAATTTTACCTGGTAATAGGAACAACCAAAGTAATAGTTGTTCCAGATTTTGATTGCCTTAATTTTTTGTTGTATTCCTTGAAGATCTTCTTCTCATATAATTAGAGTATAAATTAGTAAGGAGCGTGCTTTTAAGTTATAAATTCCTGATACAAGTTCTGTTTTCCAGTATCATAATCCATACCGATGACGCCCGACTTGGATAAGGCATTAAATTTTCCCGCTTTAGATATGCAGGTATTTTTTTTCATTTCTTTTATATCTGCAAATTATTTGTAGCCGACCATGTAAGCTTATCTGATGTATGCCATTTCTAACTTCCCTATTTCCCGCCAATGACGTTTAGAAATGGATGGAATTTTTTTTCACAGCCGCAACTAGAATATTCTTCTGTTCTCAATACTTAAAAAGAGCAAGCATCAATTATCATTAAAGATGGAAAAAACATACTAAACATCATTACAGCTTTTGATTGGACTATAACATCTACAAGTGGGCATTGCTTCCTTCTTAATGGAAAAGGTTTTTCCTCTTTTAAAATTTATTTTTTCTACACAAGCCCAGTTATGAATGCCTTTGTGTTTGAACCAGTATTGCGCAGCTACCGTCAGCTGAGCCAGACAACTCTTTTTTGTGTAAAATTTCTTCATTTTAAGAATGTCTTAGGGTAAGACAAAACAAGTTCACGACAACGGACTGCTCTTAGTCGCAGGAGAGAGGAAAAGGTAGTGGAGTTAGGTCAATTGTGTATGAAAAAAATGAAGTGAAGAAAGAAAATGGGATTATGACTAAGGTTTCATTACTGTTGAATATGTAAAGAAGAATGAAGTAGAGTTCTTTGTTACTGAACATATAACCATGGCTCACAATATCTAATATTCTGGTAAGTCTATGCATGTCGCAAATTCATTCAATTAGGATAGGTACTCAACTAACAATGATCTAAAAAACTGGAATTATTTGCTCTTCAAACAAAATAATATTTAACGGGTTTATGCACAAGGTGATAGTTTTTGTTTGAGTTACGGTGGGATATGTGAAACATAAAATTGATGTCTGACATAAGTAGAATCATAGCTAAAAATAACTACTAAAAATATGCTCATGACATTAGCAAACTTGCATGTATATAGTGGTAGAAAATATAATAAACCAAAGAGATGATATAAAGTTGCTATGGTGTACAATATTTGAATAGCGGATTGCCCAACTCTCAAGCCTCCTTTTTTTGGCCATTTGTCTTTGTGGTGCTGCTAATGGATTGAATCCGACTGATACTGATTCTAGGCATGCAACTGCATATTTTGGTCATTCATCTAAGGATTTCTTCGTTGACTTTGATGGAGTTTCTTCACAACGCTTTAGTTGTTTCGATTTAAAACTGAATTGAGATTTCTGTTTAATGTCTTAATGTTTGTTTGTTACAAAATTGAGAGGAGATAACACAGAACTTTTTCTCCTAAAATATAAAAGAAAAAATGTTGGCTTATTGTTGTTGAATTTAGTCAGTTGAAATAAGTAAATTATTTTTCTTTAACATATAAATTAGGGGGAAAAACAAGAAAAAAAAATCAAGGAGAAATGATGGTCATAAGCTCACGCTACTGAGCTCAAAATCTGACCAGGTAAGGACTTAATATTTGTTTAGAATCATTAGTAATATATGGTGATATTAGACTAAGTTGATAACTTCACTTGATTAGTTGTTTTGAAGTACGGATTCGTCCGTTGTGAAAGTGGTATGACAATGGTTTGGTATCAACTTTCGCTTCTACAATTGTAAAATTGTAAACTGGTAAGTTTAATTTATGTTAAATTATTTCTTTTCTAATAAACATTTTCATATTCCTAGAATATACGCCTAATTTTGTAAACAAAAAAAAGTGCCATTAAAAGCGAAAGAAGAAAATAAGAGAGGAAATAATACGCATTAACCACATAAAAATTTACATTAGGTAGATCAAAAATCGGTTCAAATTACTGGAATCAAACAACACAACCCTATCCGTTTAGTTATGAAGAAACAACTTATTAATATATTCCTTTCACTTTTATACATGCTTACATTTTAAGAGAAATGCAAGTTTGATGTTTGCATTCATGCTTTTTCTCGCCCCAGTGATGCATGTGAGACATGTGCTGATACTGTTGGAACATCCAAGATCTTTGACCGTTCAAATCAACAGTGATCCTTAATGTCGACATAAACCGATCAAAAATACGGAGATTTATTGGGATTAAAATAAGAAAAAGAAGAAAGAAGAAAACAAATACAGAATCTCACAGCGGAAGGACAAAATATAATAAATAAATAACAGTTCATTAAGGTGTTAAACATACATTTTATTATATTTTACAACGATTATCAGAGTAAATTAACAAACAACATACCAATGCATTTGCAGTGGAATAATAATAATAATACGTCTGTTGAGCTCCATCTTCATCTTCATAATGGTATCTTCAAAGCAAGTGAAACTTCGCAAACTGCAACTCGGTCTGACCCGAGCGTAATGCAAAAAATGAAACACAACAAACACTTCGATCAGAACTAAATCATTCTCATATTAGTTAAATCAAATTTCACGTAATAATATGAGTGCAAAAACTTAAGATATGTTACAGGAATTTCCATCTCTTAAGGATCCGTCAAACTAATATTATATAATATAATATGCTATTATAATAATGTCTATGGTTAAATATAACACAATAAAATAATGTAAGCGAGATTACTATTATTACCCTTACACCGTTTATATCATTGCCGTACAATTTGCATATAACACAACAATACGTCGGCGGATAGGGATGCGCCGTGATATGACAACGTTAAAACAAAATCGTAGGGGCCTCGATCAAGATAATATGACAAGGCACATGAGGAACGCCCAGAATATGAATATACTAGTTGCACGCCCAGACTGGTGGTAACGCATAGCCGCGACTACCGCCCACCTCGGACAACACTCCCAAATCACGGATGCGCATCAAATCAATCAAACCGAGGGACTATAGTAATAAAGGAAGAAGTGTTGCCGATGGAGGTAGCTAACCCCACTTGGTCACAGTATAGCCCTGTTTTAGTCATTTTAATTATGACCTGAAGGTCAAGGATATCCATCATCGTTCTCTTTCTTCAAATCCAGTAATCGCCTCCAACACCATTTCTGGAACTCCACCGCGTACACAGTTGTTAAAGTGGTTTTCAGTATTGGCAGAGAGTATGACAATATCCGATCCCGCTCTCTTTAACAACCAATCGTTACAATTTTCACAACGATCAGTTCTTTTACATTTCAAAGAGGTTCATACTTCATATCAAAATATCAGATTTTCAAAATTCAATATTCAAGATAGGATACTATCCATTCTAAAATCTCCATTTAAATCAATTAAAATCTTGAAACAATTTCAACTTTAATAATTTGAATATTAAAATAGTTAAAAGTATATTTAAAATAAATTAGATATATAATTGAAATAGTTTGAAAATAAAAAGTTTGTAATTAAAATAGAATTTATCAAGTTTATTAAAATATATATTTAAAACATTAAGTAATTTATAAAATAAATAGTTAATTATAAAATGATTTATTTAAAAAAATTATAAAATAAAATAGAAATAAAGAAAAATAGTTTATAAAGAAAAAAATAATTATTTTTAAAATAGATTATAAAATTATTTGAAATACTATAGTTGGAATTAGAATCGTTTCTATAACATTTTCAATTAAACTTGAAGTCATATTTCAATCTTCAATTCAACCAACTCAATTCTCAATAATTCCATTGATTAAACTTCCAATTTACACTCATTTCAGTTCGATCAAATTTATTCAAATAGTTACATTCCAAATCAGGTTTTCATTTCCAACGATTTCAATTTATAACAAATATCAAGTTCTCAATTCGTATATAATTCAAATCAATGTTGATTCATAATAAATTTCAAAGGTGGGTGAAACTATACAATTTCAATAAATTCGATTTACATTATATTTCACTTTATTTAGCTTCAGTTACAATACTAATTTATTTCCCCTTTTTGTTTATATTTCAAAATTCAAGGTTCAAGTTCAAAGGAATTTTTTTTATAAAACATCATTTATATTGTCTTTAAAACAATATTTCAAAATTCATGGTTAAATCAAATTTTATTTAACCAACCGGTGTCCGTATATAATTTTCTATCCTACGGCCAAGTGATACTTAAATTTTAATTTTAGTATTTTGGGAAAGAATATATATCATTTCAATCCAAATCAGGGTCATAGGTATTTATCATTTCAACCTACGTTCTTAATTCATTTTAATGGTTAATCCCAGGTTTATTCGATACCCGTAACATCTAGGGTAATAATTGGGAATAATCAGCACAAACAATGGTCATATATAAATAAATGTGAATAACTTGTAAGTTCACACAATTAACAGGAATACATCAAAATATCAAATTCAAGCCATTCATCACATCAATACATACAAACAGTCCAATATCATGTAAACTTACAAATTTTCAAATGTCAGGTTTTAAACAGTAATTAAATGTCGATTTTTTACTTAACTATAAAATTCTATTTAACAGTCAAGATTAACTACACCGTCGATGCAAATAAATGTAAATATGCAAATTAAACTATCAAACATCAACCATGCAATCATATCATGACATAATATTAATTTAACTAATATTAGAATACTTTAGTTACACGTGAGTCGGTTTAATCACTCACCTTGGATTTAAATGAGATTCAAATCCAATTTTTAGCCCAAAATTTAACGTTCTCAGAATCAGCCCAAACCTGCGGCATTGTGTAGAGCTCGTCGATACGATTCCAACGCAAGAAACCACGTGTCATTCTGAAGTCGTATGCAAAAGTTATACGTGCTTTACTATTGGAAATTAAATAAATAAAAACGAAAAATGGACCAAAATCAATAAAATTTGCCATGTCACCCACCTTCCACGTCAGCCACTCCAACTTCTTCTCCTTCAATTCTGCCGTGCGCGTTTCCAGTTTCAGACAACCATTGCCGCATCTTTCTCATACCATTTCTTCATCGTTACGCAATGAAAATCAAATCCGACTTTACATACAAACTCTCCTTCAAAATCTCCATCCACTGATCCCCATTTCCTGGAACTCACCCTCACTTAGTAAGATGCGACTTCAGCCCATCCCCCATGTCGCGCGACAGCAAACTTCGAGGAAACCCACAAAAAAATTTCACAAGTTGCTAATCTTCGTTACTAATCTAAATATAATCTCCGAACCGCGAATAAATCCATGTACACGTTCCAATTCCGAGCCCTACCACGTTTGCTGTTGACGTCGCTTCCGACAATTCGATTGAGTTCCACGATTTTTTTATATGGGTTTAAAGCTCCTCTCGAGATGCACATGATGCAATTTGTTTTATGATTTTAGGATGGATAAGTGATTTTATTTTTATTTATAAAGAAATGTTGTGAATAGGCCATTGAAATTTGTGAAGAAAAAAAGAGATGCGGCTATAGAAAAATGAGGCATTAGTCTATAAGGAGAGAATTAGGTTAAGCGTTGAAAGTGCATTTCTATTTATGGGGCGATATTTTTTTGATATTTTCCATATACCGGTATGAACATTGATTTAGCCCCTAAAATATTATCTCAGTGTCAATGTTATAGCCAAACATATCAAGCAACGTAAAGCTAGTTGACAAAGGATAAATCCCGGTCCGCTCAATTAATTACAGGAAATTAAAGAATTTTTATTTGTCCTTTTATTTGTTATATTACATTCAATGTCAACATTAATTAGCCCATCGTAAAAGGAAGTATAAGATTTGTTGTTCTTTCATTGAAATTTGAAATAATAATGTGAATGACAATGCAACTATTTACAACAACGAATGATAATAAAAAACTATCTATATATGAAAACGTAAGTAAAAGATATATCATTAACCCATACCAAAAATCAAAGATCATATTAAATTGGATATACAAATTAATTGAGCAATTAAATTTTAAAAATAATCAATTCATTTTAAGTCTTAATAACTTTCTATAAATTTCCAATTACATTTATAAACAATTTAAACTGCTTCCTACCAGATAAACATTTATTTTCAATTTAATTTCAAAACATGTTAATTTTACTCAAATCAACATAAATTCAAACTAACTTTGCAAATCAATTTTATTTGTATTTAATTCCAACATTGATTATTTACCAAATCAATTGAATTTCAATTGTAAATTAAATAAATCAATTTCATCTAAACATTTTAATATTAATTACAAATTTCAATATTTATAATTACAAACCAATTGTAATTTCATTTACAATAACTACAAGTTATTATTACTGTAAACAACCAAATTGCATTACTTAATCAAACTAATTAAGTTTACTAATATATTTACATAATTAAGTCATCAAATTTTATTTATAACTGTAAATACTCAAAAATCATAATAAATTCAAAATTTAAATAATAGAAAATTATGGATTGTTACACTCTCCCCCACTTAAAAATTTTTGTCCTCGAAAAGGCGTAGTAAAGGAGTTGTCAATTCATATATATTTAGCCATATAATTTCTTATTCAACTTGTCTCGTTAGTTAGTTTACATAACCAATTTAATAATATTTTAGTTCAGAATCATGAATTACCAAACCGTGATTTTTCCGAAAATTTGATTTACACATATCTTAAAATCTACAACTCGAAATCTATTTTTTTTCTCTTACATTAGAAAATTATATTCCAATAGATTCAAAAGATTCTTGTTTCAAAGAATTCCGACTTATTTTAGACTCTATATATTATTTTAAACTTTAATTCGGAAAATTTCGAATTGCCACTACGCAATTAGCTCGTTTTTAATTAATTTAATTAATTCGTTCAACCTTCGTTAAGTTTATAATTATAAGCCTTTTCACTTATATTTTCACAAAACCAATCATTAATATCAATACATTAAGTGTATTGCTAAATAATTTTCTTAATTGATATTTCATTGATTCGGTTAATCCATGTTACTTAGTTAAACTGAATTTCACAATGTCACTAAGTATACCTTGTTTTATTACATAACTTAAATTTTATTTATAACCAATCAAAATTTTCTACTTTGATTTTCCATTCTTACACTTGTGCATTAATTAATTGCTTATTCTTATAACATTCAACTTCTTAGTTAATTGGTAAGTTATTCATGTTATAGAACCGAATAGATTATTACATAAGTTCAATGGTTATCGTTCGTTTCAATTTATTATCCAATTCTTATGACATTTTTTTATAACTCTCTTAATATTCAGAAGTTTCAATTCATTACTTATTCAAGATTTCAAGAAATAAATTTCGGGTTCTTTTTTCTTCAATTTTTTTCCATATAATATATCGTTTACATAAAACCATACTGTAAAAGATTTAAATAAAGTTCAATTTCGTAAAACAAAGTATAGAAAATATTAAATGTCTCCCTACTTAGATTCTTGAAAATAAACATCGATGATGCGTGCACTTATAACTGAAATCGTTTCCAAGACAAGAGGGTATGCACTTATTTCTAAAACTCATATGAAACAATTATTCTGTATGAAACAACTTTTTTTAAAAAAATATAAATATATTATTTCAAAACCATTTACAAATCAACATTACAAAAACCGCCCGAAATAAAATTCTCAAATTCATATTTGTCTTCTTATTTTATTATCAATAAATTTCAATATTTGATTTTCTTAAACCAATCAACAACCAATGGTTTTAATTATTAATTAATCGAGTAATAAATGATAAAAAATTAATATTACCATCAACAAAATCAAAATTAACATATTTCAAATAATTCTATATATAAATAAAATACAATTCAAAACAATATTATGTCAATGAATCCTATTCGAGAGTTTAGAAATCCCTATCGATGCCATGGCGTCCCAAGTACCGACAAGAATTCATAAATACTTAACAGAACAAATTAACACAATGCAAAATCATTTTATATCAAAATTACAAGTACGCTCTCTCATATACACTCAAACTCATTCTGGGGGTATTTCTACCCTATCTCTAATGAGTTAATCCCGAATAGAGCCAAGGTTTTCGCTAAACCAAAGCTCTGATACCAAATGTAACATTCAAGATTTTTGGCCGTTCAAATCGACAATGATCCTTAATGTCGACATAAACAGATCAAAAATACGGATAATTATTGGAATTAAAATGAGAAAAAGAAGGAAGAAGAAAACAAATACAAAATCTCGCAGCGGAAGTACAAAATATAATAAATAAATAACAGTTCATGAAGCTGGTAAAACATACAGTTTATTATATTTTACAACGATTATCAGAGTAAATTAACATACAACATACCAATGCATTTGCAGCGGAATAATAATAATACGTCTGTTGAGCTCCATCTTCATCTTCATAATGGTATCTTCAAAGCAAGTGAAACTTCGCTAACTACAACTCGGTATGACCCGAGCGTATTGCAAAAAAAAAAAAACACAACAAGCACTCGGATCAGAACTAAATCATTCTCATATTAGTTAAATCAAATTTCATGTAATAATATGAGCGCAATAACTTAAGAGATGTTACGGGAATTTCCATCAATTAAGGATCCGTCAAACTAATACTATATAATATAATACGCTATTATAATAATGTCTATGGTTAAATATAACATAATAAAAGAATGTAAGCGGGATTACCATTATTACCCTTACACTGTTTATACCGTTGCCGTACAGTTTGCATATAACACACCAGTATGTCGACGGATTGGGATGCGCCGTGATACGACAACATTAAATCAAAATTGTAGGGGGTTCAATCAAGATAATATGACAAGGCACACAAGGAATGCCCAGAGTATGAATATTCTAGTTGCACGCCCGGACTGGTGGTAATGCATAGCCGCGACTACCGCCTACCTCGGACAACACTCCCAAATCACAGATGCGCATCAAATCAACAAACCGAGGGACTATAGTAATAAAGGAATAAGTGTTGCCGATGGAGGTAGCTAACCCCACTTGTTCATGGTATAGCCCTGTTTTAGTCATTTTAATTATGACCCGAAGGTCAAGGATATCCATCATCGTTCTCTTTCTTCAAATCCAATAATCGCCCCCAATTCCATCCAACACCATTTCTAGAACTCCACCGCGTATACAGTTGTTAAAGTGGTTTTCGATATTGGCAGAGAGTATGACAATATCCGATCCCGGTCTCTTTAACAACCAATCGTTACATTTTTCACACTGGTCAATTCTTTTACATTTCGAACAGGTTCATTGAAATGACCCGAACTTCCCCGTGAAGGAAAGCACGGATTGAATTGAGGACAAGACGAACCAGAACACAAACAGAAGAACATTTCATTGCTAATTACAACAATTCCATCAGAATACAAGAATATACAAATTATGAATAAATATTATACATCAGAGAAATATCATAGAAATAAATTACATTACAAAGCAACGGAAAAATAATACAAAACACAACTGAAGGAGATATATGGATACAGAGCTTTCCGAATATTGCTCCAGCTGTAAACCAGGATCCTGTGAACATAAATTTGCAAAACCAAAACTACTAGTTGCCCGTGTCGAAAATAGAGGCACGCAGAGTTTTGGTTAAAACAATAAACTCCAGGTCAGTCATGTGACTGGTGTGAGAACTAAAACAGTTATTTAAAAACTTTACTTTAAAAGAGAGTAATTCAAGGGACCACGCCGTATAACACGGAACGGGTTTCCTCCCTAGAATACCAGTGCATAAAACAAAACAGCGCAATGCTTTTTGGAAAAATGAAGCTATTATAAGACCCAGGTCCCCTCACACAATGCAACGCAAGCCGGAGGATAGGGTTTTCCCTTACAAAAGCCAAACATGCTTGGTACGTTTATAACAAATCATTTTGATACTATTATTGTGTAAAGTGTATGAAAACAATTTCAAATATAAATGTATCAATTATAGCGGCATGGGTACCATCTATCATGTCGCCAATCCTAGGCTCTACAATCAAAACCGAAAAGTCACGTATTGGAAGTTGGATTCCATCTGTGAACCAAGGCAAAGGGAATATCCTGTGCTAATTCGAGACACTCTAGCCCGTGCCTCAGGTCTCAGTCGCAACTGCACCCGGATCGTCAGGGCCGATCATCCGTCGATGATTGGCAATACCATAAACTATATGCTAGTCTGCCCTATGGGGCGCCAAAATGGGTCTGTATAAAGACCATACCATCCATCGGCCCCGCAGAGCCGATATATCTGAGGCGCCTCTTTATCCATCAAGTAATAATAAACAACATCCATATGAGTAAAATGCCAGGGCTTGTAAAACGCTGACACCCCTCCTAGCTAGAAACCAGCATATGTCAGTTTCCCTGAGGTCCTTTCCCATTTCTGGTTCACAACGGGGTGTGAGGCTCGCGAATTAATGCTATACATAAAGCTACGCTGTATTAAAGACGTGCTTTGATCATCAACCACAAGACTCTTCTTTTCAACAGAAACCTTGATCATTGCGTCTCAGCTTGCCACACAGGCAATTCATGCCATGCGACTGATATCTATCGATATATAACCTATGAGCTCGTACGTTTTAGAGAAGGGCGTTAAGCAAGAGAATAAATTCTCCGCCGCCAAATAGGCATATATTTAATAGGAATCAATCAACACGAAATAAAATCCAATGTCAGACACACAACCCATTTACAAGTCCGTTCTGGGTCTGAACGAAACCGGTGACACCTTATACCTCGCATATCCATTGATCTCCAAATACGTCTGGACGATCACCAACTATTTCCCTCCTCTTGGGTGTACAACCCAATCAATATCACCAGTAATCATTCAAACGATGTGAATACCACCGGTCTTCAACCACCTTCTTCATCTTCGACTTATCGTCGAATCAGTTATTCAGAAGGGGATGGACCCGGTCTTTCCGAATAACTCGCGTATATAATAAACAAGTGCTATAAAAACACAACATACGCCTCATTCCAATTCTGAATACTTTTTTATTTAAATATTCACATCGTTATGGATTTGTTCCCATTAATTTTATCAAAGATAAATTCTTTAAAATTTATTCTTTAATCTTCCTTTGGATATCAATTCAAACTATATTACGGTTTTCCAAACTAGTCGGGATTAACAAACCATACCGAAGTAATCATTTATTTTATTTCCCAATCCTAACCTATTCATCCCACGGAGCAGAACTATTACTACCCCACAGTGTTATCGGTAAATTTAATTACCATTTTCCCATCAAATCTAGTTAAAGATTTAATTATCGCTAGGAGTAAAACTGGCGATACTCCACTCTTGATCATTTTCCAAATTTGATAATTTAAATTATCAATCCACCTTTCAATCTAATTAAAAATTCATTAAAACTCCACTTAATTTTAATCTTACCAAAAATCAATATTAATGATTATTTAACTTTGGAAACACAAACATGTCGCATCGACAATCTACACCATACTATTGATTTCTGCGGATATATAACCTCTAAGCTCGCACGTCTCAGAGAAGGGCGTTAAGCAAGAGAATAAATTCTCCGCCGCTAAACAGATATATATTAAGCAGAAATCAACCATACAGTTCGAGATACAATGACAGACATGTAATCCTGTCTTTTACTGGGTTAAAGAACTAATGTCATTTAAAACACAGTTCACGATAAACTCAAATCACATTCCATTAATTATGGAATCTTCACGGAAAAACAAATCAATATATAATCGATATCAATTTCCGTATCCGACTAATAATATAAATGGAATAAGGACAAAGCCTTTTAAATTCCATATGAATTAACAGTCTTCCTCCATAGAATTTCATTTCGATTATTATCAAATCGAATTCCATTCAATTCCAATTCAATAAACTAAATTGGAAAATGTTACTTTGGAAAATTCCTTTAAATCTTTATAAAAAGATTTATAAATTCCAAATCATATTTCACTGTAAATCGGGTTAAAGAACGAGTGTCATTAAAAACACCATTCACAATAAACCCGAAAACAATTTTTAATTCAATTCCAATTAAATATATTAATTAATTGGTATACTTCATTAAATCTAAATAAAAAGATTTATTCTTTTCCTCAACTAGGTTTAAGAACAGTGTTAATGAAGACACCATTCACGACAAACCCAAATCCTATTTGATATTAAATACAAGGCTCTGAATAGAAAATATATCGGCTTATATTCAATATCAAATTCCGAAATCAACAAATATCGTATTGGAATAACGATATATATATATATATTCCAAATTCCTCTACAATATTCGTATAATTACGAAATCCAATATCGAAATATTCCAAAGATAATTTCAATTCAAATCCATTCCAATTCATATATTGGAAATTCTGGTGATTTTTAAAACCATTTCAAATCAAATTTATTTATTTTTAAAAATAATTGCATTTTAATTCTATTTCAAAACTAGTTCATTTCGATAAAAATATATTTTATCTTTTCAAATATGGGATTTTTCCAGCCCAATTCTTTCCAAATAATTTATTTTGATTTTACACAAATTATTGATATTTTTAATAATTTTATCGAGGCCTGTACAGTCGATTTCCATAAACGGCCATCGAACTGCACTTACAATGACCTTTTCCAAATTTGATTTGGACATAATTCAAAATCCAACTGTTTGATTTCTAATTTCTCATATTCGTTAGAAAGCTCTTTTCGATACGAACCCAACGGTTCCGGTTTTAGGAGAATCCGACGGTCGGATCTCCCGTAATGTCCGTTCGAAGTCAATGGTCGAAATTCACGAACTGCCGCGGTGCGGCGCGGTGCGGCGCGGCGCGTTCTATTCAGGCCATTATATATAATATATATATATATATTATGTTTCATCGATTTCCTTTTAAATTGTATTTTATAAATCATTTTAAATTTGTTTTCAAAATGATTTCAACTTCAAATTCAAGTTCAAATCAAAATTGAATATTCCATATCATCAATATATAAATGATAATATTTTCAAAACATTATATTTTGAAATCAATTCCTTTTCGATATTCATTATAAAAATGAATAAAATCGATATAATTATCGTTCACGTCAAAATGGCTTCAATCTAATCAGCACAGCTTTATATATCTAAATATATTCATGTCCATCCAAAATCGGACTTTAAAATCATATTTTTACCCTTTACTGAATATTATTTTAAAATATTCATTATTTTAAAATAATCGTTATTTTAAAATATTTATTCGTTCTGAACAGGAATCAGACACAGTCAATTACCATATAATTTGATTTATTTGGATTTCATACATACATGTACACAACAACGATAAACAATCAACCATCATCCAAAATGCATTCTACACTGTATAAGCATTAAATATAAATATTTAACGCTTATAACAGCCTGTCAATCAATCGATCGACATACAACAAATTATTGGGATTAGTGTATGTCCAATATCATCCCAATACCCGTGTGGGGTTTTCAAACAATCAAACACAGGTTTTATTTGTGCAGTTGGGCGATGTGTAAAATTTATCGTCCCAATCAATATCAAGCAAATGTGCATATATAAACAAATCGTCTGATTTGTTTATAAATATCTATTTCATTCATATACACTTAAAAATTATATTTTAACTATAAATTATTTTATTTCATTCCACAACACATGATCAATTTTCACAACATAATCTATCAAATAAACAAGTCGTCCATGGTTTGTGGACGACGGGTGTCGGGTGCTGCTAAGCACCGTCTGCATCCTAGTATATATTTTAACTAGAAAATAAAATAAAAGTGAGAAGTTCTCACATTTGGGTTCCACTCCGCCATTTTCTATTTCTGAATAGTATGGATTCCGTTTTGATTTCCATCGATACCATCACTGTCTTTTCCCATTGTTCACATTCAAAATCACATTTTTATCGCTTCATTCCAATAAATAAAAATCATATTTCTATTTCTACTTCATATATTTTTACAACGCTCCTTTCTATATAAAAATTATATTTTTATTTCTCTACTTATATAAAAATTATATTTTTATTCTAATACATATATAAAAATCGAATCTTTATATTATTACATACATAAGATAAAATTTATATTTTTATCTAACTAAAAATAATATTTTCTTATCGTTATTCATACTATAAAGATCATATTTTTATTATCCTAATAATATAAAAACCATATTTTTAATGTCTCTATAATGTAAAAATCATATTTTTAATGTCTCTATAATATAAAAATCATAATTTTAATGTCTCTATAATATAAAATACTTTTTTTAATGTCTCTATAATATAAAATCATATTTTTAAATATAGATAAAACCTTTTTGTTTTTCAAAATCAAATCTTTTTTGTTTCAAAATTCGTATCTTTTTTGTTTCAAAAATCCTATCTTTTTGGTTGAATAAAATCACATTTTTAATTGCTATAAAGGAATAAAATAAATAAACAAGGGAAACAAAAGACTTACAGTGCATTTTGAAAGAGAGGGGGGTTTCAGTGCCTCGCAGCAACTCAAGAGAGGGAGTTCACGAGTTGGAGGAGGAAGTAGGGCGCAGGGGTGGGGCCGTGCGTTGTCGCGAGGAGGAAGAGGGTGCGGGTCCTAGGGCGTCGGCCTTTTGGAAGAGGGAGGGAGAGGAAGGGGGTCTCGCCGACGTTTGGAGGGAGGAGGGAAATCGAGGGGGGTCTGGCGATGCGTGGGTAGGCTGGAGGGCGGCGGTGCCTCCGGCGGCGGAGGGGAGGGTTCCTCCGTCGATCGCGAGCTGGCCCCTTTTTTCCTTTTTTCTTTCTTTTTTCTATTTCGATTTGGGAAAATAATGAAGGAGGGAGGGCGTTGACTTTGAATGGGGGTGGGGGGTATATGAATATATATATATATATTATATTTAAATTTCAAAAAGCAACTTTTTATTTCGAACTCAAAATCGAACCCACCGACTGTCGTCCATAGATAATTACCCCCATTTGGAACACAATGGGATATGTATTTGTAAGCCAGTTCGACCGTTTCGATTAGTTTATGTCAAAATCAAAATATAAATCTATATATTGAATTTGAATGCACATTTCAATTTACCGGGGCCACATACGGACTCTAAAATTCCCGAAAAATATTTTCTAGCTTCGAATTGACGATACGGTTCTAACAAAACTAATTTCGTCAAATTTGGAGACCGTTTGAAAAATGGCCATTTTCTGGTCGATCAAAATTCACTAAACCTGTTCAAACACGTTTTACTTCGCTACGCTTTCATATTGATTCAGAAAATTTCAAATTTTGGAATCTAGCAATAACTTGACATCCCGGATCCAACAAAAGTGGTTTCGTCGAAAACGGAGGTCATTTGCAAAATTTCCATTTTTAAGGGCCAAAATTCCATAGCGACTATTCTGAATTTTCATCTGGGAATAACTTTTTATTCCCACTATGAAATTTTGATTTTTTGGATTCGTTAGAAAGATATTTTCACATAGATTCTAATATTTTTGGTTTCACCAAAATTCGGTTTATTTTGAATCCCGTACATTCATTTGAAATTTGAAATTTGAAATCAAAATTTTCAAACTACTACGCCATTTCCAATTCCTTTTATAATTAAAAATAAATAATTATATTCTAACGACGATTCAAATAAATATATACATTCCTATTCTATTCAAAATAAATTTCTCGTTGTAATTATTTAAAATAATTCATTTTAAATACTCAAAATTCATCAAAATTGCCAAAATAAAAATTTTAAATTGGTTCGAATTTTCCGGGTTATTGCAATCTCCCCCACTTAAAATCTTTTCATCCTCGAAAAGGAACGGAGCTGAAAGTTGTTTTACAAACCAACTCAACTTTCATTATTTTCATTACGGCTTAAGTTCTTCAGCTTTTCAGTTTCTAAGAACTTTTCAAATTTTTCAAAAATTTGGCTAGCACCCTAAATTTTCGAAAAATTTCACCATAACCTCCCCTGCACGGGAGCATCGGAAAAATCCTTAAATTGCCGTACAGGCCTCTCCAATCCAAAAAGAAAAAGAAATAGCCAAGCGGCCAATCGGCTCATAAAATCATCCAAAATCCAAGAAATTAGTAAACATGTACCTATTTATCAGGCAAACAATTTTATTCCTCTGCTCTAGCCTCCTTGCAATGACCTATTCACACATATATATGTATATGCATGCATTTTCCAACAATTTGCAATATAGTTCAATATTCGGTTCAATTTGGCATATATTTACCATTCATTCGCATAATGGTTCAAAGGAATAATCATACAACCCAATCATCAATTAGTTAATGAATTAACGTTTCAAATTCATAATTTTGATACATATACAGAAAATCATGTTTTTGATGCCGATTCACTACAAAGAACCCTATCTAGTTTTGGTTCTCACACCAGTCAATTGGAAATATATAAATATCACACCTTTCGAAACTCGAGCATCGATGCTGATGATGTGGCCACATCATCAAAATCATCCCCGGGCGACTAGAGTATGATTCTATATCTATCCAGTGTATTAAAACTTCGAATATACGTTTGCAATGCGTATATGCAAAATCTTTATATATTGGATTGTCCAAATTGAATACAAATAAGTATTCAAATACGTTGAATAAGGTTTAAATTTTCAAAACAAAAATTGTTTTCATTTTAAAAATATACTCTCCACACTCGTTCTAGGATACTACTGATCCTATCTCTAACAAGTCATTCTTATTGGATATTACTAATCCTATCTTTGATGAATTCTTTCATTTGGTTCTAATGTGTTTTGTTCTCAGGCTCTGTAAACCAGAGCTCTGATACCAGCTGAAACGATCCGAAATTCCCCGTGAAGGAAAGCACGGATTGAGTTGAGGACAAGACGAACCAGAACACAAACAGAAGAACATTTCATTGCTAATTACAACAATTCCATCAGAATACAAGAATATACAGAGTATGAATAAATATTATGCATCAGAGAAATATCAGAGATTTAAATTACATTACAAAGCAGCGGAAAAATAAAACAAAATACAACTGAAGGAGATATACGGATACAGAGCTTTCCGAATATCGTTTCAGCTGTAAACTAGGAACCTGTGAATATAAATCCGCAAAACCAAAACTACTAGCTGCCCGTGTCGAAAATAGAGGCACCCAGAGTTCAGGTTAAAACAATAAACTCTAGGTCACTCATGTGACTGGCGTGAGAACTAAAACAGTTATTTAAAAACTTTACTTTAAAAGAGAGTAATTAAAGGCACCACGCCGTATAACATGGAACGGGTTTCCTCCTAAGAATAACAGTGCATAAAACAAACAGCGCAATGCTTTTTAGAAAAATGAAGCTATTATAAGACCCAGGTCCCATCACAAAATGCAACGCAAGCCGGAGGATAGGGTTTTCCCTTATAATAGCCAAACATGCTTGGATGTTTAAAACAAATCATTTTGATACTATTATAGTGTAAAGTGTATGAAAACAACTTCAAATATAAATGTATCAATCATAGCCGGCATGAGTACCATCTTTCATGTCGCCAATACTAGGCTCTACAATCAAAACCGAAATGTCACGTATTAGAAGTTGGATTCCATCTGTGAACCAAGGCAAAGGGAATATCCTGTGCTAATTCAAGACACTCTAGCCCGTGCATCAGGTCTCAGTCGCAACTGCACCCGGATCGTCAGGGCCGGTCATCCGTCGATGATTGGCAATACCATAAACTATATGCTAGTCTGCCCTATGGGGCACCAAAATGAGGCTGTATAAAGACCATACCATCCATCGGCCCCATAGAGCCGATATGTCTGAGGTGCCTCTCTATCCATCAAGTAATAATAAGCAACATCCAAATGAGTAAAATGCCAAGGCTTGTAAAACACTGACACCATTCCTAGCTAAAACCAGCATATGTCCATTTCCTTGAAGTCCTTTCATGTTTCTGGTTCACACCGGGGTGTGAGGCTCGCGAATTAATGCTATACACAAAGCTACGCTGTATTAAAGCCGTGCTTTGATCATCAGCCACAAGACTGTGCTTTTCAACAGAAACCTTGATCATTGCATCTCAGCATGCCACACAGGCAATTCATGCCATGCGACTGATATCTATCGATATTTAACCTCTGAGCTCGTACGTCTCAGAGAAGGGAGTTAAGCAACAGAATAAATTCTTCGCCGCAAAACAGATATATATTTAATTGGAATCAATCAACATGGAATAAAATCCAATATCAGAAACACAATCCATTTACAAGTCCGTTCTGGGTCTGAACGAAACCGGAGGCACCTCATACCTCGCATATCCATTAATCTCCAAATATGTTTGGACGATCACCAACTATTTCCCTCCTCTTGGGTGTATAGCCCAATCAAGATCACTAGTAATCGTTCAAACAATGAGAAGACTTACGGTCTTCAACCACCTTCTTCGTCTTCGACTTATCGTCGAATCAGTTATTCAGAATGGGATGGACCCGGTCTTTCCGAATAATTTGCGTATATAATAAACAAGTGCTATAAAAACACAACATACGCCTCATTCCAATTTTGAATATTCTTTTACTTAAATATTCACATCTTTAGGGATTTGTTCCCATTAATTTTATCAAAGATAAATTCTTTAAAATTTATTCTTTAATCTTCCCTTGGATATCATTTCAAACCATATTATAGTTTTCCAAACTAGTCGGAATTAACGAACCATACCGTAGTAATCATTTATTTTATTTCCCAATTCCAACCTATTCATCCCATGGAGCAGAACTGTTATTACCCCATAACTAACACGACAATGTTATCGGTAAATTTAATTACCATTTTCCGATCAAGTCTAATTAAAGATTCAACTATCGCCAGGAACAAACTGGCGATACTCCACTCTCGATCATTTCCTAAATTTGATAATTTAAATTATCAATCCACCTTTCAATCTAATTAAAAATTCATTATAACTCCACTTAGTTTTAATCTTCCCAAAAATCTAAATTAATGATTATTTAACTTTGGAAACGCAAACAAGTAGCATCGACAATCTACACCATACTATTGATTTCTGCCGATATATAACCTCTAAGCTCGTACGTCTCAGAGAAGGGCATTAAGCAAGAGAATAAATTCCCCACCGCCAAACATATATATATATTAAGCAGAGATCAACCATACAGTTCGAGATACAACGACAGACATGTAATCCTGTCTTTTATTGGGTTAAAGAACTAATGTCATTTAAAACACAGTTCACGATAAACCCAAATCACATTCCATTAATTATGGAATCTTCACGGAAAAAAAATCAATATATAATCGATATCAATTTCCGTATCCGACTAATAATATAAATGGAATAAGGACAAAGCCTTTTAAATTCCATATGAATTAACAGTCTTCCTCCATAGAATTTCATTTCGATTATTATCAAATCGAATTCCATTCAATTCCAATTCAATAAACTAAACTGGAAAATGTTACTTTGGAAAATTCCTTTAAATCTTTATAAAAAGATTTATAAATTCCAAATCATATTTCACTGTAAATCGGGTTAAAGAACGAGTGTCATTAAAAACACCATTCACAATAAACCCGAAAACAATTTTTAATTCAATTCCTATTAAATATATTAACTAATTGGTATACTTCATTAAATCTAAATAAAAAGATTTATTCTTTTCCTCAACTGGGTTTAAGAACAGTGTTAATGAAGACACCATTCACGACAAACCCAAATCCCATTTGATATTAAATACAAGGCTCTGAATAGAAAATATATCGGCTTATATTCAATATCAAATTCTGAAATCAACAAATATCGTATTGGAATAACGATATATATATATATCTTCCAAATTCCTCCACAATACTCGTATAATCACGAAATCCAATATCGAAATATTCCGAAGATAATTTCGATTCAAATCCATTCCAATTCATATATTGGAAATTCTGGTTATTTTTAAAACCATTTCAAATCCAATTTATTTATTTTTAAAAATAATTGCATTATAATTCTAGTTCAAAACTAGTTTATTTCGATAAAAATGTATTTTTATCTTTTCAAATATGGGATTTTTCAGCCCAATTCTTTCCAAATCGTTTATTTTGATTTTACACAAATTATTGATATTTTTAATAATTTTATCAAGGTCCGTACAGTCGATTTCCATAAACGGCTATCGAACTACACTTACAACGACCTTTTCCAAATCTGATTTGAACATAATTCCAAATCCAACCGTTAGATTTCTAATTTCTCAAATTCATTAGAAAGCTCTTTTTGATACGAACCGAACGGTTCCGGTTTTAGGAGAATCCGACGGTCGGATCTCCCGTAATGTCCGTTCGTAGTCAATGGTCGAAATTCACGAACTACCGCGGCGCGTTCTATTCAGGCAATTATATATATATATATATATTATATTTCATCGATTTCCTTCTAAATCGTGTTTTATAAATCGTTTTAAATTCGTTTTCAAAACGATTTCAACTTCATATTCAATTTCAAATCAAAATTGAATATTCCATATCATCGATATATAAATGATAATATTTTCAAAACATTAGATTTTGAAATCAATTCCTTTTCGATATTCATTATAAAAATGAATAAAATCGATATAATTATCGTTCACGTCAAAGTGGCGTCAATCTAATCAACACGGCTTTATATATCTAAATATATTCATATCCATCCCAAATCGGACATCAAAATCATATTTTGATCCTTTACTGAATATTATTCTAAAATATTCATTATTTTGAAATAATCGTTATTTTAAAATATTTATTCGTTCTAAACTGGAATCAGAAACAGTCAATTACCATATAATTTGATTTATAGGGATTTCATACACACATGTACACACCAACAACGATAAAGAATCAACCATCATCCAAAGTGCATTCTACACTGTATAAGCATTAAATATAAATATTTAACGCTTATAACAGCCTGTCAATCAATCGATCGACATACAACTAATTATTGGGATTAGTGTATGTCCAATATCATCACAATACCCGTGTGGGGTTTTCAAACAATCAAACACAGGTTTTATTTGTGCAGTTGGGCGATGTGTAAAATTTATCGTCCCAATCAATATCAGTCAAATGTGTGTATATAAACAAATCGTTCGATTTTGTTTATAAATATTTATTTCATTCATACACACGTTAAAAATTATATTTTTAACTATAAAATATTTTATTTCATTCCACAACACACAATCAATTTTCACAACATAATCTATCAAACAAACAAGTTGTCCATGGTCTGTGGACGACGGGTGTCGGGTGCTGCTAAGCACCGTCTACATTCTAGTATATATTTTAACTAGAAAATAAAATAAAAGTGAGAAGTTCTCACCTTTGGGTTCCACTCCGCCATTTTCTATTTCTTAATGGTATGGATTCCGTTTTGATTTCCATCGATACCATCGCTATCTTTTCCCGCTGTTCATATTAAAAATCACAATTTTATCGCTTTATTCCAATAATAAAAATCATATTTTTATTTCTACTTCATAAATTTTTACAACCCTCCTTTCTATACAAAAATTATATTTTTATTTCTCTACTTATATAAAAATTATATTTTTATTCCGATACATATATAAAAATCGAATCTTTATATTATTACATACATATGATAAAATTTATATTTTTATCTAACTAAAAATAATATTTTCTTATCGTTATTCATATTATAAAAATCATATTTTTATTATCCTTATAATATAAAAATCATATTTTTAATGTCTCTATAATATAAAAATCATATTTTTAATGTCTCTATAATATAAATATCATATATTTAATGTCTCTATAATATAAAATTCATATTTTTAAATATAGACAAGACCTTTTTGTTTTTCAAAATCAAATCTTTTTAGTTTCAAAAATCCTATCTTTTTGGTTTCAAAAATCCTATCTTTTTGGTTGAATAAAACCACATTTTTAATTGCTATAAAGGAATAAAATAAATAAACAAGGGAAACAAAACACTTACAGTGCATTTTTAAAGAGAGTGGGGGTTTCAGTGTTTCGTAGCAACTCAAGAGAGGGAGGAGAGGGAGTTCGCGAGTTGGAGGAGGAAGTGGGGCGCAGGGGTGGGGTTGTGCGTCGTCACGGGGAGGAAGGGGTTGCGGTTCCTAGGGCGTCGGCCTTTTGGAAGAGGGAGGGAGAGGAAAGGGGGGGTATCGCCAGCGTTTGGAGGGAGGAGGGAAATTGAGGGGGGTCTGGCGACGCGTGGGTAGGCTGGAGGGCTGCGGCGCCTTCGGCGGCCAGAGGGGAAGGTTCCTTCGGCGGCTGCGGCCCCTATTCTCCTTTTTTTTCTTCCTTCTGTTTCGATTCGGGAAAATAATGAAGTAGGGAGGGCGTTGACTTTTAATAGGGGGTATATGAATATATATATATATATTATTTTTAAATTTCAAAAAGCAACTTTTTATTTCAAACTCGAAATCGAACCCACCCACTGTCGTCCATAGCTAATTACCCCCATTCCGAACACAATGGGATATGTATCGTAAGTCAGTTCGACCGTTTCGATCAGTATCTATCAAAATCAAAATATAAATCTATATATTGAATTTGAACGCACATTTCAATTTACCGAGACCACATACTGACTCTAAAAATTCCCGAAAAATATTTCAAGCTTCGAATTGACGATACGGTTCTAACAAAACTAATTTCGTCAAATTTGGAGACCGTTTGAAAACTGGCCATTTTCTGGTCGATCCAAATTGAATGAAACTTTTAAAACACGTTTTACTTCGCCACGCTCACATATTGATTTAGAAAATTATGAATATTGGAATCTAGTAAAAACTTGACATCCCGAATCCAACAAAAGTGGTCTCGTCGAAAACGGAGGTCGTTTGTAAAATTTCCAATTTTAAGGGCCAAAATTCCATAGCGACTATTCTGAATTTTCATTTGGGAATAACTTTTTATTCCCACTATGAAATTTTGATTTCTCGGATTCGTTGGAAAGATATTTTTACATAGATTCTAATATTTTTGGTTTCGCTAAAATTCGGTTTATTTGAATCCTGTACATTCATTTGAAATTTGAAATCGAATTTTCAAACTACTGCGCCATTTCCAATTCCTTTTATAATTAAAAATAAATAATTATATTCTAACGACGATTCAAATAAATATATACGTTCCAATTCTATTCAAAATAAATTTCTCGTCGTAATTATTTAAAATAATTCATTTTAAATATTCAAAATTCAACTAAATTGCCAAAATAAAAATTTTAAATTGGTTCAAATTTTCTGGGTTATTACATTCATACTTCATATCAAAATATCAGATTTTCAAAATCATTCAATATTCAAGATAGGATATTATTCATACTAAAATCTCCATTTAAACCAATTAAAATCTTGAAACAACTCCAACTTTAATAATTTGAATATTAAAATAGTTAACAGTATATTAAAATAAATTTGATATATAATTGAAATAGTTTGAAAATAAATAGTTTGTAATTAAAATAGAATTTATCGAATTCATTAAAATATATAGTTAAAACATTAAGTAATTTATAAAATAAATAGTTAATTATAAAATGATTTATTTAAAAAAATTATAAAATAAAATAGAAATGAAGAAAAAAAGTTTATAAAGAGAAAAAATATTTATTATTAAAATAGTTTATAAAATTATTTGAAATACTATAGTTGGAATTAGAAATGTTTTTATAACATTTTCAAATATACTTGAAGTCATATTTCAATCTTCAATTCCGCCAACTCAATTCTCAACAATTCCATTGATTAAACTACCAATTTACACTCATTTCAATTCGATCAAATTAATTCAAATAGTTACATTCCAAATCAGATTCTCATTTTCAATGATTTCAATTTATAACAAATATCGAGTTCACAATTCATATATAATTCAAATCAATGTTGATTCATAATAAATTTCAAAGGTTGGTGAAACTATTCAATTTCAATAAATTCGATTTACATTATATTTCACTTTATTTAGCTTCAGTTACAATACTAATTTATTTCCCCTTTTTGTTTATATTTCAAAATTCAAGGTTCAAGTTCAAAGGAAATAAATTAAAAAACATCACTTATATTGTCTTTAAAACAATATTTCAAAATTCATGGTTAAATCAAATTTTATTTAACCAACCGATATCCGTATATAATTTTCTATCCTATGGCCAAGTGATACTTAAATTTTAATTTTAGTATTTTGGGAAAGGATATATCATTTCAATCCAAATAAGGGTCATAGGTATTTATCATTTCAACCAACGTTCTTAATTCATTTTAATGGTTAATCCCGGGTTTATTCGATGCCTGTAACATCTGGGGTAATGATTGGGATTAATCAGCACAAATAATGGTCATATATAAACAAATGTGAATAACAGGTAATTTCACACAATTAACAGCAATACATCAAACATATCAAATTCAAGCCATTCATCACATCAATATATACAAATAGTCCAATATCATGTAAACTTACAAATTTTCAGGCATCAGGTTTTAAACAGTAATTAAATGTCGAATTTTTACTTAACCGTAAAATTATATTTAACAGTCAAGATTAACTACACTATCGACGCAAATAAATATATATATGCAAATGTAAACTATCAAACATCAATCCATACAATCATATCATGACATAATATTAATTTAACTAATATTAGAATACTTTAGTTATGTGTGAGTGGGTTTAATCACACACCTTGGATTTAATCGAGATTGAAATCCAATTTTTAGCCTAAAATTCAACATTCTCAGAATCAGCCCAAACCAGCGGAATCGTGAAGAGCTCGTCGATACGATTCCAACGCAACAAACCGTGTGTCATTCTGAAGTCGTATGCAAAAGTTATACGTGCTTTACTATTGGAAATTAAATAAATAAAAACGAAAAATGGACCAAAATCAATAAAACTTGCCATGTCTACCACCTTCCACGTCAGCCACTCCAACTTCTTCTCCTTTAATTCTACCATGTGCCCAGGTTTAGACAGCCATTGCCGCATCTTTATTATATCATATCTCCATCGTTACGCAATGAAAATCAAATCCGACTTCACATACAAACTCTCCATCAAAATCTCCATCCATTGATCCCCATTTCCTAGAGCTCACCCTCACCTTGTAAGATGCGACTTTAGCCCATCCCCCACGTCGTGCGACACCAAACTTCGAGGAAACCCACAAAAAAATTCCACAAGTTTCTAATCTTCGTTACGAATCTAAATATGATCTCCGAACCGCGAATAAATCTATGTACTTGTTCCAATTTCGAGCTCTACTGCGTTAGCTGTTGACGTCGCTTCCGACAATTCAATTGAGTTCCACGATTTTTTTTATATGGGTTTAAAGCTCCTCTCAAGATGCACTTGATGCAATTTGTTTTACGATTTTAGGATGGATAAGTGATTTTATTTTGATTTATGAAGAAATATGGTGAATAGGCCATTGAAATTTGTGGAAAAAAAAAGATGCGGCTACAGAAAAATGAGGCATTAGGCTATAAGGAGAGAATTAGGTTAAGCGTTGAAAGTGCATTTCTATTTATGGGGAGATTTTTTTTTGATATTTTCCATATACCGGTATGAACATTGATGTAGCCCCTGAAATATTATCTCAGTATCAATGTAATAGCCAAACATATCAAGCAACGTAAAGCTAGTTGACAAAGGATAAATGCTGGTCCGCTCAATTAAATATAGGAAATTAAAGAATTTTTATTTGTCCTTTTATTTGTTACATTACATTCAATGTCAACATTAATTAGTCCATCGTAAAAGGAAGTATAAGATTTGTTGTTCTTTCATTGAAATTTGAAATAATAATGTGCTTGACAATGCAACCATTTACAACAACGAATGATAATAATAATAAAACTATCTGTATATGAAAATGTAAGTAAAAGATATATCATTAAATCATAACAAAAATCAAAGAACATATTAAATTGGACATACAAATTAATTGAGCAATTAAATTTAAAAAATAATCAATTCATTTTAAGTCTTAATAACTTTCTACAAATTTCCAATTACATTTCTAAATAATTTAAACTGCTTTCTACCAAATAAACATTTAATTTCAAAACATGTTAATTTTACTCAAACCGACATAAATTCAAACTAACTTTGCAAATCAATTTTATTTGTATTTAATTCCAGCATTGATTATTTACCAAATCAATTGAATTTCAATTGTAAATTAAATAAATCAATTTCATCCAAACATTTTAATATTAATTACAAATTTCAATATTTATAATTACAAACCAATTGTAATTTCATTTACAATAACTACAAGTTATTATTACTGTAAACAACCAAATTGCATTACTTAATCAAACTAATTAAGTTTACTAATATATTTACATAATTAAGTCATCAAATTTTATTTATAACCGTAAATACTCAAAAATCATAATAAATTCAAATTTTAAATAATAGAAAATTACGGGTTGTTACACTCTCCTCCACTTAAAACTTTTCGTTCTCGAAAAGGCGTAGTAAGGGAGTTGTCAATTCATATATATTTAGCCATATAATTTCTTATTCAACTCGTCTTGTTTGTTAGTTTACATAACCAATTTCATAATATTTTAGTTCAGAATCGTGAATTACCAAACCGCGATTTTTCCGAAAATTTGATTTGCACATATCTTAAAATCTATAAGTCAAAATCTAAAATTTTCTCTTACATTAGAAAAATATATTCCAATAGATCCAAAAGATTCTTGTTTTAAAGAATTCCGACTTATTTTAGACTTTATAGGTTCATTTAAACTTTAATTCGGAAAATTTCGAACTACTGCTACCCAACTAACTCGTTTTTAATTAATTCTTTCAACCATCGTTAAGTTTATAATTATAAGCCTTTTCACTTACATTTTCGCAAAACCAATCATTAATATCAATACATTAAGTGTATTACTAAATAATTTTTTAATTGATATTTCATTGATTCGGTTAATCCATGTTACTTAGTTAAATTGAATTTCACAACGTAACTAAGTATTTCTTGTTTTATTACATAACTTAAATTTTATTTATAACCAATCAAAATTTTCTACTTTGATTTTCCATTCTTATACTTGTGCATTAATTAATTGCTTATTCTTATAACATTCAGCTACTTAGTCAATTGGTAAGTTATTCATGTTATAGAACCGAATTGATTATTACATAAGTTTAATGGTTACCGTTCGTTTCAATTTATTATCCAATTCTTATGAATTTTTTTTATAACTCTCTTAATATTTAGAAGTTTCAATTCATTACTTATTCAAGATTTCAAGAATTAAATTTCAGGTTCTTTTTTCTTCAATTTTTTTTTCATATAATATATCGTTTACATAAAACCATACTATAAAAGATTTAAATAAAGTTCAATTTCATAAAACAAAGTATAGAAAATATTAAATGTCTCCCTACTTAGATTCTTGAGAATAAACATCGATGATGTGTGCACTCGTCACTCAAATCGTTTCCAAGACAAGAGGGTACACACTTATTTCTAAAACTCGCATGAAACAACATTTTTTTTAAAATATAATATATTATTTCAAAACCATTTACAAATCAACATTACAAAACCTCCCGAAATCAAATTCTCAAATTCATATTTTACTTCTTATTTTATTATCAATAAATTTCAATATTTGATTTTCTTAAACCAATCAACAACCAATGGTTTTAGTTATTAATTAATCGAGTAATAAATGATGAAAATTTAATATTATCATCAATAAAATCAAAATTAACATATTTCAAATAATCCTGTACATAAATAAAATACAAAACAATATTATGTCAAAGAGTCCCATTCGAGTGTTTAGAAATCCCTATCGATGCCTTGGTGTCCCAAGTACCAACCAGAATTCATAAATACTCAACAGAACAAATTAACACAATTCAAAATAATTTTATATCAAAATTACAAGTACGCTCTCTCATATACACTCAAACTCATTCTTGGGGTATTACTGCCCTATCTCTAATGAGTTAATCCCAAATAGAGCCAAGGTTTTCACTAAACCAAAGCTCTGATACCAAATGTAACATCCAAGATTTTTGACCATTCAAATCGATAATGATCCTTAATGTCGACATAAACAGATCAAAAATACGGATAGTTACTGGGATTAAAATAAGAAAAAGAAGAAAGAAGAAAACAAATATAGAATCTCGCAGCAGAAGGACAAAGTATAATAAATAAATAACAGTTCTTGAAGCTGTTAAATCATACATTTTATTATATTTTACAACGTTTATCAGAGTAAATTAACATACAACATACCAATGCATTTGTAGCGGAATAATAATAATACGTCTGTTGAGCTCCATCTTCATCTTCATAATGGTATCTTCAAAGCAAGTGAAACTTCGCTAACTGCAACTCGGTCTGATCCGAGCGTATTGTAAAAAAAGAAACACAACAAATACTCGGATCAGAACTAAATCATTCTCATATTAGTTAAATCTAATTTCATGTAATAATATGAGTGCAATTACTTGAGATGTTACGGGAATTTCCATCTCTTAAGGATCCATCAAACTAATACTATATAATATAATACACTATTATAATAATGTCTATGGTTAAATATAACATAATAAAATAATGTAAGCGGGATTACCATTATTACCCTAACATTGTTTATGCCGTTGCCATGAAGTTTGCATATAACACACCAGTACGTCGGCGGATTGGGATGCGCCGTGATACGACAATGTTAAATCAAAATCGTAAGTGGCTCGATCAGGATAATATGACAAGGCACACGAGGAATGCCCGGAGTATGAATATACTAGTTGCACGTCTAGACTGGTGGCAACGCATAGCCGCGACTACCGCCCACCTCGGACAACACTCCCAAATCACGGATGCTCATCAAATCGACAAACCGGGGGACTATAGTAGTAAAGGAAGAAGTGTTGCCGATGGAGGTAGCTAACCCCACTTGGTCACGGTATAGCTCTATTTTAGTCATTTTAATTATGACCCGAAGGTCAAGAATATCCATCATCGTTCTCTTTCTTCAAATCCAGTAATCGCCTCCAAATCCATCCAACACCATTTTTGGAACTCCACCGCGTACACAATTGTTAAAGTGGTTTTCGGTATTGGTAGAGAGTATGATAATATCCAATCCCGGTCTCTTTAACAACCAATCGTTACATTTTTCACACCGATCAGTTCTTTTACATTTCGAAAAGGTTCATACTTCATATCAAAATATAAGATTTTCAAAATCATTCAATATTCAAGATAGGATATTATTCATACTAAAATCTCCATTTAAACCAATTAAAATCTTGAAATAATTCCAACTTTAATTATTTGAATATTAAAATAGTTAGCTGTATATTTAAAATAAATTAGATATATAATTGAAATAGTTTAAAAATAAATAGTTTGTAATTAAATAGAATTTATCGAATTTATTAAAATATATAGTTAAAAAATTAAGTAATTTATAAAATAAATAGTTAATTATAAAATGATTTATTAAAAAAAATTATAAAATAAAATAGAAATAAAGAAAAATAGTTTATAAAGAAAAAAATAATTATTACTAAAATAGTTTATAAATTTTTTTGAAATACTATAGCTGGAATTAGAATCGTTTCTCTAACATTTTCAATTAAACTTGAAATCATATTTCAATCTTCAATCCAGCCGACTCAATTCTCAATAATTCCATTGATTAAACTTCCAATTTACACTCATTTCAATTCGATCAAATTAATTCAAATAGTTACATTCCAAATCAGATTCTCATTTTCAATGATTTCAATTTATAACAAATATCGAGTTCACAATTCATATATAATTCAAATCAAAGTTGATTCATAATAAATTTCAAAGGTGGGTGAAACTATTCAATTTCAATAAATTCGATTTACATTATATTTCACTTTATTTAGCTTCATTTACAATACCAATTTATTTCCCCTTTTTGTTTATATTTCAAAATTCAAGGTTCAAGTTCAAAGGAAATAAATTATAAAACATCATTTATATTGTCTTTAAAACAATATTTCAAAATTCATGGTTAAATCAAATTTTATTTAACCAACCGGTGTTCGTACATAATTTTCTATCCTATTGCCAAGTGATACTTAAATTTTAATTTTAGTATTTTGGGAAAGGATATATATCATTTCAATCCAAATCAGGGTCATAGGTATTTATCATTTCAACCTACGTTCTTAATTCATTTTAGTGGTTAATCCCGGGTTTATTCGATGCCCGTAACATCTGGGGTAATGATTGGGATTAATCAGCACAAATAATGGTCATATATAAATAAATGTGAATAACAGGTAAGTTCACACAATTAACATCAATACATTAAACATATCAAATTCAAGCCATTCATCACATCAATACATACAAACAGTCCAATATCATGTAAACTTACAAATTTTCAAATGTCAGTTTTTAAACAGTAATTAAATGTAACGATACGGATTTCGCTTGGACCTAATCGATCGCTAAATCGACCAAGACCGTTCAAATCCCGTATATGCTAACTCTGGGCATACAACACATCAGAACAATTAACAGAAGACTTTTATAAACATCATAATAATGTTACATCAGAGTACAAAAATATCAGAGTACGAATAAATATAATAATACAGCGGAATACAATTTTACAACAAATGTAATACAATGCACAGCGGAAGCCTATAAATGTCTGGACACAGCTTAAAGCTTCAATCCAGAATCCTGCTCAATATATCTGCAAAATAAAACTACTCGACTGCTGGTGTGGAAAATAAGGGCACCCGAGTTTGCAAGGGAAAAACAAACTACCGGTCAGTCATGGGACTGGTGTGGAAACTCTACAGTTAAAATTAACTTATTAAATCATAAGACAAATCACAGGACCACGCCACTAATGCGGAACGGGTTTACCCCCATGTATGCCAGTGTATAAACAACAATCAGTAATATAGATATGGATCTACTATGCATCAATCAACAAGCAATATCCCTATCTACCCATTTAGATTAATCACCACACTTAGATTTTCCAAATCCAATTCAATTTACAGAAATAATTCCTTTGGACTTTATTTTCCGATTTCCATTTCAAATCATTTGAAATACATATCTAGCGTTTATATCAAAGTAGATTTCACTTCGGGATCTCAAATCAAATCATTTGGAAATAGGAATTCCAAAACATAACAATGCATACAAACAAGTATGCAACCAAATATCGGGCTCCCCTCAAACAAAGCAAAGGGCACGTACCTAAGCAACTCGATATATATATATATATATATATATATATGCACCTCCCACACATGGAGCAGGCTACACACTGACTAATCACCCTAAGGCACTGGATCCCACCCATACTTTTAGTAGACCGTGTTACCAAATCTTTAGCCATATACCAAATCATTTCATATCCCGAAGCAGGGAAAATCATTTCACAACATAATAATCATAAGTACTTTCATAATATAGTACTTCACATCAGCAGTTCACACATATGATTAGTCACTATTAATCACATAACCTTTGAGCTCGTACGTCTCAAAAAAGGGTGTTAAGCAAGAGAATAAATTCTTCGCCACCAAACAGATACATCATTAATAGAAACTAATCGGATACGCGATGAACCACAATGTAAAACCATAATACATTTCTAAATCATTTTAGAAATCATCGTGTTTAGGCCTCAAAATCCTTTTTATTTTGTAAAACATTTTTATAAAACATTCCCTGTCCAAAATCGGGAATATATTTCTTTCACTTAAGAAAAAGATCATTTCAAAATCATTAATTAAATTTGAAATGAACAATATCGCTAAACATCTTATAGTCGAATCGTGAAGTGTTTCACAAGATGCTAGCACACAGAAATTTCTACCCAAACCAATGCTAAACGTAAAAGCATATTTGCTCATAAACTGGTCGAGCACAATCCAAACAATCAACTAATCCAATTTGACATTAAATGTAAGGTTTTGAATAGAGATAGTATCGCCTTATATTCAACATCAAATCCTGAAACCAACAGATATCATATTGGGAATAACTATATCGATATCTTCCAAATTCCCATCACAATATCCGTATAATCACGGAATCCAATATCGAAATATTCCGAAGATTATTTCCATTCCAAACCATTCCAATATATTCATTGAAAAATTCTGGTTATTTAAAACCATTTCTCAATCCAATTTATTTATTTAAAAATAATCGGATTATAATTCGAGTTAATAACTAGTTCATTTCGATAAAAATATATTTTTATCTTTAAAAACATGGAATTTTTCATCCCAATTCTTTTCAAATCATTATTTTGATTTTACACAAATTATTGATATTTTTAATAATTTTATCAAGGCCCGTACAGTCGATTTCTAGAAACGGTCATCGAACTGCACTTAAAGCGACCTTTTCCTATTTTGATTTGGACATAATTCCAAATCCAACAGTTAAATTTCAAATCTCTAATATTTGTTGGAAATTTCTTTTCGATACGAACCTAATGGTTCTAGTTTTAGGAGAATCCGACGGTCGGATCTCCCATAACGTCAATTCGAAGTCAATGTCGAAATTCGCGAACTGTCGCTGCACGGCGCGTTCTATTCAGGCCATATAATATATATATTTCGTCGATTTCCATTTTAAAACGTATTTTATAAACCGTTTGAAAACAATTTCAATTTCTATTCTGGCTCAAGTTCTTCAAGTTTTCAGTTTATAAGAACTTTCTAATTTTTCAAAAATTTGGCTAACATCCTAAATTTTCGAAAAATTTCGCCATAATCTCCCCTGCATGGGAACACCGGGAAAATCCCGAAACTGCCACACAGACCTCTCCAATCCAAAAAGAAAAAGAAAAAGCCAAGCGGCTAGCCAATCGGCTCACAAAATCATCATACCCAAACAAAACAGTAAATATGTACCTATTTGTCGGGCATACAATTTTATTCCTCTTCTCTAGTCTCCTTGCTATGACCTGTTCAATATATCGTACGTGTATATTTTCCTACAATGCCTATATATACATTTTCATATGACGCTTTTATATATTCATTCAATGCATATATAATTTCACACAACCCATATATAAGCAGAAAATAATATTATTAGCGAATTAATAATTTTTCCATCGTATGACAATTTTATATATTCTATATATATGCTAAAAATGATAATTTTAGCGAACTAATATTTATTTCAAGGTGTGACTATTTTATATACTCATATATGTGTTAAAAATGTTATTTTTAACAAACTAGAATTCATTTCAACGTATGACTATTTTTATTACTTCACATACATGATAAAAATGTTATTTTTATCGTTCAATGAATTTTTTTTCAACACATGCATATTTCATATAACTCATACGTACAATAAAAATGTTATTTTTATTGTTCAAACAATTTATTTCAAACATGAATATTTTTATATACTTCATTTCACATCACCAACCAAATTCACACAAACGAATCTATCCAAACAGACAACCAAACAAACAAGTCGTCCATGGTCTGTGGACGACGGGGAGCAGTTTATATATGCAGTTATAAAATAAATACCTGAATAGAAAAATTTAGTGAGGAGTTCTCACCTTTGGGTTTCCACTCCTCCATTCTTTAGCGGACGATGGTTTGGATTTCGTTCTGCTTCCACTCGATTCCATCGCAATCTGTTTCACACGATCTTTATTTTAAAAATCACATTTTTATTTCAACGCTTCAAAAATCACATTTTTATTGCATTGTTATGTATGTAAAAATCACTTCTTTATATTGTTGTTATATATTTAAAAATCGTATCTTTTCTCTTTTTCAAAATCAAATCTTTTCTGAAGCTAAAAATCCTATTTTTACATAATTCCTTATACAATAAAAATCACATTTTCATATGTGTTTCATATACATAAAGATCTAACCTTTTTTATTTGATAAAAATCAATCCTTGCTTCATATAAAAATCTACATTTGCTAAATAAAAATTAACCCTTTTAAACTATAAAAATCATAATTTTATATCGTTATATATATATATATATATTAAAAATCACTTCTTTTTACGTTATACATATAAATAAAAATCAAATCTTTATTTGTAAAAATCACATGTTTATTATATCACTACATGTATAAAAATCGCATTTATATTTCAAAGCCATATTATAAAAATCCAATTTTTTTTACACCGCTACTTCATATATAAAAATCATATTTTTATATCCCTTCCATGTATATAAAAATCGAATTTTTATCGCTACTCCATATATATAAAAATTGAATTTTTATCGCTACTTCATATATATAAAAATCGAATTTTTATCGCTACTTCATAGATATAGAAATAATATTTTTTCTATGAATAAAAATCATAACTTTAATATGCTATCGTATAAATAAAAATCAAAATTTTATTATGCTTCTACATATGTAAAAATAATATTTTTATATTGCTATTCCTAAAAAAAAACTGATTTTTTTCAATATTGCTTTTCATGAAAAAAACTTATTTTTCCTATATTGCTCTCCATAAAAAAACTGATTTTTCCTATTTTGCTTTTCATAAAAAAAACTGATTTTTTCTTTTTTTTTAACTGATTTCCTAAAATAAATAAATAAAAATATATAAATGAATAAAAACTTACATTTCAAATTGGGAGAGGGGGCTGCGGTGCGCTGCGTCGGAGGTGAGGCTCGGCGGCTTCTAGTGGCTTCAGGGTTCTTATGCGGCTTTGAAATAAAAGAGGAGAAGGAGGTTTAGGAGGAGGGCGGTTCTGAGGTGGAGGGAGGATCCTATGGCGGCGGCGTTCACTGAAATAAAGGGTGGTGTGCTAGGGTTTTAGGAATCTCGAGTTGGTGAGGGGAGGAAGGGAGAAGAGAGAGAGGCGACGGGGATGGGAAGCAAGGGGTCCGGCGGCGCGATGGAGAGGGGGGGCGATAGACTAGATCAACGTTTTTTTAATCTCTGTATTCTATTTTTGAAATGAAGAGAAAAGGAGTCGGGGGAGAGAGTAAAAGGAGGAAAGGGTGTTGACTTTTTTTAATTTATTATTTTTAATTCTCAAAAAGTAACTTTTTGTTTCGATCTCCAAACGAGACCCACCGACTGTTGTCCATAGCTAATTACCCCCATTCTGAACACAATGGGATATGTATTGCAAGCCAATTCAGCTGTTTCGATCAGTTTCCATCAAAATCAAAATATAAATCTATATATTGATTTTGAACACACATTTCTGTTTATTGGGGCCACATACTGACTTTAAAAATTCCTGAAAGATATTTTCTAGCTTCGTATTGATGACACGGTTCTAACAAAACTAATTTCGTCAAATTTGGAGACCGTTTGAAAAATGGTCATTTTATGGTCGATCGAAATTGACTGAAACTGTCAAAACACATTTTACTTCTCCACACACACATATTGATCCCAAAAATTACGAATTTTGGATTCTAGCAATAACTAGACATCCCGGATCCAACAAAAGTGGTTTCGTCGAAAACCGAGGTTGTTTGCAAAATTTGCATTTTTAAGGGCCAGAATTCCACAGCGTGTATTCTGAATTTTCATCTGGGCATAACTTTTTATCCCCGCTATGAAATTTCAATTTTTTGGATTCGTTGGAAAGATATTCTCAATTAGATTCTAATATTTTTGGTTTCGCTAAAATCCGGATTATTTTGAATCCTGTACATTCATTTGAACTTTGAAATCGAATTTTCAAACTACCACGCTATTTTCAATTTCTTTTATAATTAAAAATAATTAATTATATTCTAACGTCGATTTAAATAAATATATACGTTCTAATTCTATTTAAAATAAATTTCTCGTCATTATTATTTAAAATAAATCATTTTAAATATTCAAAATTCATCAAAATTGCCAAAAATAATTTTTTTTAAATTGATTCAGATTTTCTGGGTTATTACAATCTCCCCCACTTAAAACTTTTCGTCCCCGAAAAGGAACGAAGCTGAAAGTTGTTTTACAAATCAACTCAACTTTCATTATTTTCATTATGGCTTACATTCTAGGGCATTTCTAACCCCCATCTCTAATGAGTCACTCTTTCTAGAATGATACTGATTCTATCTCTAATGGGGATTCTTCTATAGGATATTACTAATCCTACCTCTGTTTAGTCTTTTATTATGTTCTAAATAGTTGCACCCCAAAGATTTGAGTTAACCAAAGCTTTAATACCATTTGTAACGATACGGATTTCGCTCGGACCTAATTGATCGCTAAATCGACCAAGACCGTTCGAATCCCGTAGACGCTAACTCTGGGCATACAACACATCAGAACAAATAACAGAAGACTTTTATAAACATCATAATAATGTTTCATCAGAGTATAGAAATATCAGAGTACGAATAAATATAATAATACAGCTGAATATAATTTTACGATAAATGTAATACAATGCACAGCGGAAGCCTATAAATGTCTGGACACAGCTTAAAGCTTCAATCCAGAATCCTGCTCAATATATCTGCAAAATAAAACTACTCGACTGCCCGTGTGGAAAATAAGGGCACCTGAGTTTGCAAGGGAAAAACAAACTACAGGTCAGTCATGGGACTGGTGTGAGAAACTCTACATTTAAAATTAATTTATTAAATCATAAGAAAAATCACAGGACCACGCCGCTAACGCGGAACGGGTTTACCCCCATGAATGTCAGTGTATAAACAACAATCAGTAATGTAGATATGGATCTACTATGCATCAATCAACATGCAATATTCCATTCTACCCATTTAGATTAATTACCACACTTAGATTTTCCAAATCCAATTCAATTTACAGAAATTATTCCTTTGGACTTTATTTCCCGATTTCCATTTCAAATCATTTGAAATACATATCTAGCTTTTATATCAAAGGAGATTTCACTTCGGGATCTCAAATCAAATCATTTGGAAATATGAATTCCAAAACATAACAATGCATACAAACAAGTATGCAACCAAATATCGAGCTCCTCTCAGACAAGGCAAAGGGCACGTACCTAAGCAGCTCGTGTGTGTGTGTGTGTGTATATATATATACATATATATATATATATATGCACCTCCCACACATGGAGCAGGCTACACACTGACCACTCACCCTAAGGCACTGGATCCCACGCATACTTTTAGTAGACCGTGTTACCAAATCTTTAGCCACATACCAAATCATTTCATATCCCGGAGTAGGGAAAATCATTTCACAACATAATAATCACAAGTACTTTCATAATATAGTACTTCACATCATCAGTTCACACATATGATTAGTCACTATTAATCACATAACCTTTGAGCTCGTATGTTTCAAAGAAGGGTGTTAAGCAAGAGAATAAATTCTCCGCCACCAAATAGGTACATCATCAATAGCAACTAATCGGAACGCGATGAACCACAATGTAAAACCATAATACATTTCTAAATCATTTTAGAAATCATCGGGTTTAGGCCTCAAAATCCTTTTTATTTTGTAAAACATTTTTATAAAACATTCCCTGTCCAAAATCGGGAATATATTTCTTTCACTTAAGAAAAAGATCATTTCAAAATCATTAATTAAATTTGAAATGAACAATATCGCTAAACATCTTATAGTCGAATCGTGAAGTGTTTCACAAGATGCTAGCACACAGAAATTTCTACCCAAACCAATGCTAAACGTAAAAGCATATTTGCTCATAAACTGGTCGAACACAATTCAAACAATCAATCAATCCAATTTGACATTAAATATAAGGTTTTGAATAGAGATAGTATGGCCTCATATTCAACATCAAATCCTGAAACCAACAGATATCATATCGGAAATAACGATATCGATATCCTCCAAATTCCCATCACAATATCCATATAATCACGGAATCCAATATCGAAATATTCCGAAGATTATTTCCATTCCAAACCATTCCAATTTATTCATTGGAAAATTCTGGTTATTTAAAACCATTTCTCAATCCAATTTATTTAAAAATAATTGGATTATAATTCGAGTTAATAACTAGTTCATTTCGATAAAATTATATTTTTATCTTTACAAACATGGAATTTTTCATCCCATTTCTTTTCAAATCATTTATTTTAATTTTACACAAATTACTGATATTTTTAATAATTTATCAAGGCCCATACGGTCGATTTCCATAAACGGTCATCGAATTGCACTTACAACGACCTTATCCTATTTTGATTTGGACATAATTCCAAATCCAATTGTTAGATTTCAAATCTCTAATATTCGTTGGAAATCTCCTTTCGATACAGACCCAACGGTTCCGGTTTTAGGAGAATCTGATGGTCAGATCTCACATAACATCAATTCGAAGTCAATGGTCGAAATTTGCAAACTGTCGCTGCGCGACGCGTTCTATTCAGGCCATATAATATATATATATATATAATAATAATAATATATTATATTTATTTTGTCGATTTCTATTTTAAAACGTATTTTATAAATCATTTGAAAACGAATTCAATTTCTATTCTGGCTCAAGTTCTTCAACTTTTTAGTTTTTAAGAACTTTCTAATTTTTCAAACATTTGGCTAACACCCTAAATTTTCGAAAAATTTCGCCATAACCTCCCCTGCACGGGAGCACCGAGAAAATCCCGAAATTGCCATACAGGCCTCTCCAATCCAAAAAGAAAAAGCCAAGCGGCTAGCCAATCGGCTCATAAAATCATCATACCCAAACAAAACAGTAAATATGTACCTATTTGTCGGGCATACAATTTTATTCCTCTTCTCTAGCCTCCTTGCTATGACCTGTTCAATATATCGTATACGTATATTTTCATACAACGCCTATATATACATTTTCATATGACGCTTTTATATATTCATTCAACGCATATATAATTTCAATCAACCCATATATAAGCCAAAAATAATATTATTAGCGAACTAATAATATTTCCATCGTATGACAATTTTATATATTCCATATATATGTTAAAAATGATAATTTTAGCGAACTAATATTTATTTCAAGGTGTTACTATTTTATATACTTATATATGTGTTAAAAATGTTATTTTTAACAAACTAGAATTCATTTCAACGTATGACTATTTTTATTACTTCATATACATGATAAAAATGTTATTTTTATCATTCAACGAATTTTTTTCAACACATGCATATTTCATATAATTCATACGTACAATAAAAATGTTATTTTTATTGTTCAAACAATTTATTTCAAACATGAATATTTTTATATACTTCACTTCGCATCACCAACCAAATTCACACAAACGAATCTATCCAAACAGACAACCAAACAAACAAGTCGTCCATGGTCTGTGGACGACAGGGATCAATTTATATATGTAGTTATAAAATAAATAACTGAACAGAAAAATTTAGTGAGGAGTTCTCACCTTTGGGTTTCCACTCCTCCATTCTTTAGCGAACGATGGTTTGGATTTCGTTCTGCTTCCACTCGATTCCATCGCAATCTGTTTCACACGATCTTTATTTTAAAAATCACATTTTTATTTCAACGCTTCAAAAATCACATTTTTATTGCATTGTTATGTATGTAAAAATCACTTCTTTATATTGTTGTTATATATTTAAAAATCGTATCTTTTCTCTTTTTCAAAATCAAATCTTTTATGAAGCTAAAAATCCTATTTTTACATAATTCCTTATACAATAAAAATCACATTTTCATATGTGTTTCATATACATAAAGTTCTAACCGTTTTTATTTGATAAAAATCAATCCTTTCTTCTTATAAAAATCATTGTTTGCTAACTAAAAATCAATCCTTTCTTATAAAAAGCTACGTTTGCTAAATAAAAATCAACCCTTCTAAACTATAAAAATCGTATTTTTATATCGTTATATATATATATATAATAATCACTTCTTTTTATGTTATACATATAAATAAAAATCAAATCTTTATTTGTAAAAATCACATTTTTATTTTATCACTACACGTATAAAAATCGCATTTTTATTTCAAAGTCATATTATAAAAATCCAATTTTTTTACACCGCTACTTCATATATAAAAATCATATTTTTATATCGCTTCCATGTATATAAAAATCGAATTTTTATCGCTACTCCATATATATCAAAATCGAATTTTTATCGCTACTTCATATATATAAAAATCAAATTTTTATCGCTACTTCATATATATATAAATCATATTTTTCCTATGAATAAAAATCATAACTTTAATATGCTACCGTATAAATAAAATTCAAAATTTTATTATGCTTCCACATATGTAAAAATAATATTTTTATATTGCTATTCCTAAAAAAAACTGATTTTTTTTCAATATTGCTTTTCATGAAAAAACTGATTTTTTCTATATTGCTCTCCATAAAAAAACTGATTTTTCCTATATTGCTTTTCATTAAAAAACTAATTTTTTCCCTTTTTTAAAAAAACTGATTTCCTTTAATAAATAAATAAAAATATATAAATGAATAAAAACTTACATTTCAAATTGGGAGAGGGTGATGCGGTGCGCTGCGTCGGAGGTGAGGCTTGGCGGCTTCTAGTGGCTTCAGAGTTCTCACGCGGTTTTGAAATAAAAGAGGAGAAGGAGGCTTAGGAGGAGGGCGGTTCTGAGGCGGAGGGAGGATCCTATGGTGGCGGCGTTCGCTAAAAGAAAGGGCGGTGTGCTAGGGTTTTAGGAATCTCGAGTTGGTGAGGGGAGGAGGGGAGAAGAGAGAGAGGCGACAGGGAAGGGAAGCAAGGGGTCCGGAGGCGCGATGGAGAGGGGGGCGATAGACTAGATCGATGTTTTTTATCTCTGTATTCTATTTCTGAAATGAAGAGAAAAGGAGTCGGGGGAGAGAGTAAAAGGGGGAAAGGGTGTTGACTTTTTTATTTAATTTATTATTTTTAATTCTCAAAAATTACCTTTTTGTTTCGATCTCCAAAAGAGACCCACCGACTGTTGTCCATAACTAATTACCCTCATTCTGAACACAATGGGATATGTATCGCAAGCCAATTCAGTAGTTTCGGTCAGTTTCCGTCAAAATCAAAATATAAATCTATTTATTGATTTTGAACGCACATTTCAATTTATCCGGGCCACATACGGACTTTAATAATTCTCGAAAAATATTTTCTAGCTTCGTATTGATGTTACGGTTATAACAAAACTAATTTAGTCAAATTTGGAGATCGTTTGGAAAATGGCCATTTTATGGTCGATCCAAATTGACTGAAATTGTTAAAACACGTTTTACTTCGCTATACACACATATTGATCCCAAAAATTACGAATTTTGGATTCTCGCAATAACTAGATATCCCAGATCCAACAAAAGTGGTTTCGTCGAAAACCGAGGTCGTTTGCAAAATTTCCATTTTTAAAGGCCATAATTCCACACCGACTATTCTGAATTTTCATTTGGGCATAACTTTTTATCCCCGCTATGAAATTTCAATTTTTTGGATTCGTTGGAAAGATATTCTCAATTAGATTCTAATATTTTTGGTTTTGCGGATTTATATTCACAGGATCCTAGTTTACAGCTGAAATGATATTTGGAAAGCTCTGTATCCGTTTATCCCTTTCAGTTGTGTATTGTTTTATTTTTCCACAGCTATGTAATGTATTGTAGTCTGATATTTTTCTGATGTATAATATTTATTCATACTCTGTATATTCTTGTATTTTGATGGATTTGTTGTAATAAGCAATGAAATGATTTTCTGTTTGTGTTCTGATTGGTCTTGTCCTCAACTCAATCCGTGCTTACCTTCACGGGGAAGTTCGGGTCATTTCAGCAAATGTCCAATTTTTACTTAACTCTAAAATTGTATTTAACTGTCAAGATTAACTACACTATCGATGCAAATAAATGTGAATATGCAAATTTGAACTATCAAACATCAATCCATACAATCATATCATGACTTAATATTTATTTAACTAATATTAGAATACTTTAGTTACGCGTGAGTGGGTTTAATCACTCACCTTGGATTTAAACGAGATTGAAACCCAATTTTTAGCCCAAAATTCAATGTTCTCAGAATCAGCCCAAACCAGCGGCATCGTGAAGAGATCGTCGATACGATTCCAATGCAACATACCGTGTGTCATTCTGAAGTCGTATGCAAAAGTTATACATGCTTTACTATTGGAAATTAAATAAATAAAAATGAAAAATGGACCAAAATCAGTAAAACTTGCCATGTCACCCACCTTCCACGTCAGCCACTCCAACTTCTTCTCCTTCAATTCTGTCGTGCGCGTTCTACGTTCAGACAGCCATTGCCGCATCTTTCTTATACTATATCTCCATCATTACGCAATGAAAATCAAATTCGACTTCACATACAAACTCTCCTTCAAAATCTCCATCCACTGATCCCCATTTCCCGGAACTCACCCTCACCTTGTAAGATGCGACTTCAGCCCATCCCCCATGTCGCGCGACACCAAACTTCGAGGAAACCCACAAAAAAATTCCATAAGTTGCTAATCCTCATTACGAATCTAAATATTATCTCCGAACCGCGAGTAAATCCATATACTTATTCCAATTCCGAGTCCTATCGCGTTTGCTATTACGTCGCTTCCGATAATTCGATTGAGTTCCACGATTTTTTTTATATGGGTTTAAAGCTCCTCTCGAGATGCACTTGATGCAATTTGTTTTACGATTTTAGGATGGATAAATGATTTTGTTTTGATTTATGAAGAAATGTTGTGAATAGGCCATTGAAATTTGTGAAGAAAAAAAGAGATGCGGCTACAGAAAAATGAGACATTAGGCTATAAGGAGAGAACTAGGTTAAGAGTTGAAAGTGCATTTCTATTTGTAGGGAGATATTTTTTTGATATTTTCCATATGCCGGTATGAACATTGATTTAGCCCCTGAAATATTATCTCAGTATCAATGTAATAGCCAAACATATCAACCATCGTAAAGCTAGTTGAAAAAGGATAAATGCTGGTCCGCTCAATTAGTTACAGGAAATTAAAGAATTTTAATTTGTCCTTTTATTTGTTACATTATATTCAATGTCAACATTAATTAGCCCATCGTAAAAGGAAGTATAAGATTTGTTGTTCTTTCATTGAAATTTGAAACAATAATGTGCATGACAATGTAACCATTTACAATAACGAATGATAATTAAAAAAAACAATCTATATATGAAAACGTAAGTAAAAGATATATCATTAAATCATACCAAAAATCAAAGATCATATTAAATTGGATATACAAATTAATTGATCAATTAAATTTTAAAAATAATCAATTCATTTTAAGTCTTAATACCTTTCTATAAATTTCCAATTACATTTCTAAACAATTTAAACTGCGATAAACATTTATTTTCAATTTAATTTCAAAACATGTTAATTTTACTCAAATCAACATAAATTCAAACTAACTTTGCAAATCAATTTTACTTGTATTTAATTCCATCATTGATTATTTACCAAATCAATTGAATTTAAATTGTAAATTAAATAAATCAATTTCGTCCAAGCATTTTAATTTGAATTACAAATTTCAATATTTATAATTACAAACCAATTGTAATTTTATTTACAATAACTACACGTTGTTATTATTGTAAACAACCAAAATACATTACTTAATCAAACTAATTAAGTTTACAAATAAATTTACATAATTAAGTCATAAAATTTTATTTATAACCATAAATACTCAAAAATCATAATAAATTCAAAATTTAAATAATAGAAAATTACGGGTTGTTACAACTGTTAAGTACCACTATAGGTCTCTCGCTTATATTGGAGTGAAAATGTCAACTGTCTTTTGTTATCTAGTGTTCGAGTAGACTAAAAAAATTACAACCAACCACTCATTCGTCCGGGTAAATTCACCTTTCTCCTTTTCTAATACATCTAAGAATGGAGCACACTCATCGGTTTCTCCTTTTCAAGGACTTTAATGTTTTTTAATTTTGCTTGGATATATTTCAGGTTAGCTTTAATCCCTGGCATGTATGAAATAGCCAAAGCTTTCAAGGATACTTCAATAAAACATTTCAATAAAGTCAGATTTGTTCCAAATTTTTGTACCACATGTGGCATCTTATTCAAGTGAGTAATATAGTCATTAGTCTTCCTGAATTTTACATATCGTCAACGTATACTTACATTGTCCTTCTAAATAATTGTCAATGGAAATTGTTTGATGAAACATTCAATGGGCTACTAACGTAATATCGTTTCCACAACAACATATTGTTTTTGTATATTATTTTTTTGGTGAAATGCTATATAATTTGCTTCAGGGTGTAAAATAGTAAATGTCATGCAAATTACTAATGATGCTTATGATACTTAAATATCATCACCTCTGCGAGTTTATAAAATTTCCCTTCTGTGTAAACTAAACACATTGGCTCTTGTAGCATTCCACTTATGTTATTTCCGGTAGACATTAGGTAACTTGCTAATGTAGATGGAAATGCAACTTAAGTACTACCTTTTTTTCTCCAAGAAAAAAAACCCTACAACATTTGCAAATTTGTTTTGTCAAAATTATGTTTATTTGATTTGTAGCTACAATGTTCCACTAGAAATTGAAATCTTGTTCTTTTGATTTGCAGATCACGATGTATTGACCAACCAGGATTATTTATTTCCATACATGGCATTGGGTCTAGACTTTTTGTTGCCGCATTCTATCCATCATGAAAGAAAAACTGCCAAGCTTAATGCATTTCTATTTAGAAACTGTTGCAACTTATTAAAAGAAATTTCCTTCCTACTTAGTTTTATGTACCATTTTGATTATTTATGAGGTTATTTCATGTACCATACAAATGAGGATGTTGTTAACATTTGAATATTCTTGTAGGAATAAAATATTTCATTTGTTTTAGTGCTTAGTCATTAGTTGTTATATTATCTGAGTGATGATTATGTGTTAAGACTTGGTCCGTATATATATCTTGTATCTCAATGCATGTTATTTTGTTGAAACATTTTCATTAATGGCAACAGCTGTGCCCTGTTTTAGCACCAGCTTACTTGTAATGGCATGCATTAACAGAGGCCTTTATTAATGTCGCTATTGCTCCAGGGAAAACAAATTTGGCATACGTGGCCTATATGTATATGGAGGCGTTGTTTATATTCTAATTCATAGACAAAATTTTAACTGAAAATTTACGGAATATTATTAGCTAAATACAAGGGTGCTAGAAGTCAGATAGAAAATGATACAACGAAATTAACATAGGTTCATTAAACCAAAAGCAATAAATAAAAAAAATAAAAATAAAAAAGTGGAAAAGAAAAAGAAAAATGGTTGAAAAACAAGAATGATGAAACTACTGCCATCCGAAATTACACTAGGAACTGCATACATATACATATGCTACAAAGCTACCTTTCTATAATACTATCAAAGGACATTGAAATAAAAACATACAATAGTTTTTCTACTACATAGACAGCATTTTTCACTGTTCACATGAAACAATCGATCAAATGTCCTTTCCGTAAATTTAACTTCACCCAGTCATGAACTACCAACACCTCTCCCAGCTAAACACGGTAATTGTCACGACCCGAACTTCCCCACGAAGGAATGAACGGATTGCTTTGAGGACAATACGAATCAGAACACAAACAGAAGAACATTTCATTGCTTATTACAACAATTTCATCAGAATACAAGAATATACAGAAAATCATGTTTTTGATGCCAATTCACAACAATATATTCTAACTATATTTTGGTTCTCACACCAGTCAATTGGAAATATATAGGCATCCCACTTTCGAAACTCGAACACAAACTACTGATGCTATATAGTCATCAGTAGAATCATCCTTGGGCGACTAGAGTGTGATTCTATATATATCCAGTATATCAAAACTTTGAATATACGTTCATCCGAACTCCAAACGAATCCCAATGACTATCGCCCCTAGCCAAATACCCCCATTCCGAACATAATGGGATATGTCCGGTTAGCCAATTCTAAAGTTTTAAACATTTTTCGTCAAAATTAAAATATAAATCAATGAATATTAAATTTAAACGTACATTTTTATTTACCGAGGTCACATACAGACTCTAAAAATTCCAGAAAAATTATTTCTAGCTTCATATTGACGATACGGTCCTAACAAGACTAATTTCATCAAATTTGAAGACCGTTTGAAAAATGGCCATTTTTTGGTCGATCCAAATTGACTGAAATTGTCAAAACACGTTTTACTTCACCACGCTCACATATTACTTTCAAAAATTATGAATTTTGGAATCTAGCAATAACTTGACATACCGGATCCAACAAAATTGGTTTCGCCGAAAACAGAGGTCATTCGTAAAATTTCCATTTTTAAGGGCTATATTTTCCATAACGACTATTCTGAATTTTCTACTGTTTAGAGTTTCTCACACAAGTCCCATGACTGACCTGTAGTTTGCTTTTGCCTTGCAAACTCGGGTGCCCCTATTTTCCATATGGGCAGTCGAGTAGTTTATGTTGCAGATATATGAGCAGGATTCTGGATTGAAGCTTAAAGCTGTCCAGAGCATTGATAATCTTCCGTTGTGTTAGTTTATTTATTTCCGCTGCATTGTATTACATTTATTTTAAATAAATCTTCCGCTGTATTATATTTCGATATACTCTGATGTATTTTGTACTCTGATGTAACACTATCATGATGTTTATAAAAGTCTTATGTTATTTGTCCTGATGTGTTGTCTGCCCAGAGTTAGCGTATGCGGGATTCGAACGGTCTTGGTCGGTTTAGCGATCGATTAGGTCCGGGCGAAATCCGTATCATTACAGTAATGCTTCCACTAAACCCATCCTTTTGTACGACTGCAACAAACCAACGACCACATCCAACAATCATAGAACTTACATTCAAATTCTCACCTTGTTTCTCGGATTTTTTGCTTCTCGCATTTTATTTTAATATACGATGTTCCCTGTTTCTAGCCATTTCTGCATATAACCCTGTATGTCGCCTCTTCTTCCTCCCTTTCCTTCGCATCTCCCTCCTTTTTATACCCTTCCTCTTACGTGAATAGGACAATTCATTCATTTCTACAGCGGCCTCTTTTGTGTTCGACCCACTTCATCAAATCCGAACATCAACCATGAATTCAACTACATCAGGTTCGATTTTGTTTAAGTAAATTTGGTTCTGTATCAAGGTTCTAAATTCCGCTAGGCGAAATCACAAAAAATTCCGTTTCGTTCTGCTATAAAAAAAATTGCAACACTGTCATTCAATTACATGTAAGAAAAGGTAGAATCTTTATGCTTTAAATCCTCTAAATCAATTTGAAATCGGAATTTTTCAGCAACCCCAATATTTGGAACATAAGCATTACATGAAATTGAATCAAAATGTCGCTACAAAACCATACGAAAGTCAGATATTTTACTTCGATTACTTCATTGGCTTCTTCTTCAAAGCAGCGAAGGTTGTCTCCAGTAGTATCAATTAGCAGATCGGGACGCTTTTTGTTTCATTTATTGTCGATTTAGGTATACCAACCATGTATCATTTTTCAAGTAAGAGCAGCATCAATGAATGAATCTGATCCTCGTTGCAATTTACACCTTTTAATTCTTTTTTTTGTGCTTCTGTGTTAAAATTGCATTTATAAAATGTAAAAATTCCCCTCAAGAAAAGAAGACAAGTACAATGACTATAATACATAATGGAACGTTCTGTCATTACAAAAGATACCAACTTGCTAGTAATACTATATATGTGTCACTACAAGAATATAACCGAGACAATGTGCTGCTTAGTCAAATGTGCTTGCTGAAATTTTATAAAATAGGTACATGAAACTAGAAGCTAAATTTTAATATTGGGCTTGTCTGGGTTTTAACTAAAAAGAAAGCGAGACCCATATTCATTCATGTTCCATTTTGCAACATTGAGATTTTTAGTTTTTATCTGGATTTCCTATTTTGGTTCATTTCTTTCCTTTCGTAGTCATAGTCCATTTGGAAAATTGAATTTTGGTATCATTAGTAAAGTTTCTGCTTGTATAGCGGTCTTGTGTAGTGTGCATTAAAGTGTGCATGGTGTCGTTAATTATCTTATGTTGTTATGTATACAAAATTATAGTAGTTTCTGAGTTCAGTGCCTGATGCTATGTCTGGTAATGAGTCAGTTGTGTTCCTTTTCTCTTCTTCAGCTACTATAAAATTATCATCAAGGTCATCTCCATCATAGGAAACAGTCCTTTACAACGATTGTCTAATTGAATTCAATGCATGCACAGGAGCAAACTCATACCCAGCAAAGGAATCGCTTTGCAAAAGTATATTAATTTCTACAGTTGTCACACTTTTTCAGCTGTTAGCTATTGTAGTTTTAACTTCAGCAGCATCAACAACACCAACCAAATGTCCAGAAAAATGCGGCAACATGAGATCACATATCCATTTGGCATAAATGATGGATGTTTCCATGAAGGTTTCAAAATCATATGCAATGAAACATTGGGCACAGCAAGCACAATTGATGATTATGAAATCATCGATATATCCATTTCTCAAGCTCAAATGCGCATCTACAGCTACGTTGGCTATTCTTGCAACTATACAAAGAAAGAAGATGACATAAGCTATGACAGTTATCTAAGATTAAGTGACCAATAAAGACTTTCAAACACATGCAACAAATTTACTACAATGGGATGCCAGACTTTTGCAATTTTATACGATCCTTATTCTGGGAGCATTCACACACCTAAATCTTATATCTCTAATGCTAGATGTATATATTTATGTACCAATCAAAGTAGATTTGTGGACAATTCACCGTGTTCAGGAGTAGGATGTTGCCAAACAACTTTATCAGAAGGACTCTCGTATTATGGAATAAGTTTCAAACCTGATTTTCTGGGAAAAGCTAAAATGAACTACAGTCCTTGCAGTTATGCATTTGTTGCAAAAGAAGGGTTCTACAACTTTCTTCAATCCGACACTGAACATGGGAATTTTTACCATAAGCGATTTCAGTAGGCTCCTCTGGTGCTAGATTGGGTTTTAGGAAACGAAACCTGTAAAGATGCAGGACTGAATAAGTCAGGGGACTATGCGTGTGTTAGTTTGAAAAGCACTTTTAAGGACTCTTAGAATGGGTCGGGCTATACATGCAGTTGTAGTCCAGGCTATCAAGACAATCCTTACATCCATGGTGATGGTGGATGCACATGTATACTAATTAAATCATTTCTTTAAAAAAATTCCGTTGGATCAGATGAAATGTTTGTGTTTATTGTTGCCGCCAGATATCGATGAGTGCAAAAACATCACACTAAGTCAATGTTATGGAAACTGTACTAATCTACAAGGCAGCTATTCTTGTACATGCCCAGTTGGATGTAAAGGCACCCGAAAATAAAAGATGGTTGCATGCGGAAGAATTCAGAATTTCCAACATTTGTCATCATAATCATAGGTAAATAAATAAATTGTCTCGCTTCATTTAAGTTATATGTTGTACTTAAAATCCCAAAGCTTAAAGCTATATTATCCTCTCTCATTCGTTCTGTGTTAAGTAACGCAGTCTTGGAGATATATAGAAAGAAATAATCAAATAACATGACATTAATTTTACCTTGAATAAGATAATCATCAGTTACGCTGGCAGGAAAACTATTCATACTTTCTTTATCAATTGTAGTGGCGTAATCTGTGGATAGACATATGATATACCATATACTTAAGTTGTAATACATTTATGCAGTTGGTTTTAGTGATTTTCTCCTCAGCGTTGTTCTGTACGCAATATTTGAAAAAGTAAAGCAAATTATAGCAAAAAAGAAATGATTTGACAAAATGGAGGCTTACTGCTACAATCTCAGATGAATGCACATCAATCGGTGTGATTCAAGAAATATTCAATAGAAGAAATCAAAAAGGCAACAGACAGTTTCACTGAAAATTCCATTATAGGCCGGGGTGGCCAGGGCGTAGTCTTTCAAGGAATCACATATAACAACAGGAAAATTGCCACTAAAAGGTCTATCCTAATAGATGCAGACAGAAAAAAGGTTTTTGCAAAGGAAATGTGTATGCTATCTCTCATAAACCACAAAAACGTGATTCGAATTTTAGGCTGCTGTCTAGAAGTAAAAGTTCATATCTTAGTGTATGAGTACATACCAAAAGGTACAATGTACCAACGCATCCAGTCTAAGGATCAGCCTATGTCGTTGGCTTTTCGGCTTAAAATTTCCATTGAGACTGCATCAGCACTAGCTTATCTGCATAATGATTCTCACCCTTCGATAATTCATGGGGACATTAAATCTTCAAACATATTAATTAATGAAAACGATGTGGCTAAAGTATCTGATTTTGGAGCTTCCAAGTACCATGTTACTCTTAAAGAAGTAAATGATTCGGGTGTACCCGGTACCTTTGGGTACTTTGACCCAGAGAAATTGAATACGTATCGACTTACTACAAAGAGTGATGTATTCAGTTTTGGAGTTGTAGTTCTTGAACTATTCACAAGGATGAAGGCAGTGCATTTTGAGGAGTCCGGAGAAAAAAGATCTTATAGTGGAGACACGAAGAGGAGGGGTTGGAAAAACTTATGGATGATGAAATCAAGCACAAGATGCGTAAAGAACAAATATTAGAACTTTCAAAACTTTTAAACGTATGTTTGAAAACCAAGGGAGACAAAAGACCGACAATGACATAAGTAGTAATTTGGCTGCGTAAAGTGAGAATATGATCAGACCTTCATTTTAGATGACAAAATTGATCCAATTATACTGTCTATAAATGCAGAAGAAAGCAACCGTGGCACTAACGTTCCTGATGATTATAGTTGGGTGGATACGGAAGATTTCCATACCAACCGGAGTTTTTTCATTTTCTTCTGAACTTCGATGTAAAAGTAACATTTATTCCATGTACATATATTATTACAACACATTATATATACAGTGTATAGAATAAGTAATTTGTAACTTAGGAAGAAAGGAGTATATCTTGTCCTTTGTATTTTAATGTAATATTGTTAACATGGTTCTCTAATTAATCGAATGCATAGGAAATTGGTCACTTATAGCTGCCATTATGAACGATTCTTACATAATTGCATTTGTAAAAGTGCAAAAGTCGGAATTAAGCTTCTCAAAGAGGATGGCTATTCAAAAAAAAAAGACACAAATTAAAGGATATAAGATATGATCCGTTGGATTATCTTGTTTTCATATGGAGATGCAAATCAAAGGCAATCTGGTAGTAGAGATTAAGTATATCAGCGTTTGCGTTTAAATAGACTTTTCCTTTTCATGAAAGGTCATTAGTAAGAATCAAAACAATGGATGCTGAACAGAAACATAATAAGGTATACAAGGGAGAAGCATCAACAAACAACTACCATGTGTGATAAAAGCATCCGCGTACTATTACCAACTTATTATTTTAATTGAAAACAGAGTAGAGGTATATCATACAACAGTAAAAATCAGAGTATATATTGTTAGGAAATGAACACAATAGTAAAGATAAGTACAAAGTTCTAAAGGACCACTCGAAATGAAATTGAACTGGTGCAACAGGGGAAAATAGCCTAAAATTAAAGCAATCAAGCATTATTTTTGTGTCTTTTATCCTGAGTCTTCGAGTCGTTATAGTTGAAGTAGTCCTAACTGGAGCTCTGATGTTGGTGTATTTAAAAGTCAAAGATTAGGGCCTTGGGGGCTCTTGGGGTCTCGTGATCGGTTGGGCCTCCAAATGCAGATGGGATTGCTACGCTGCGAAGTTGTTATTTTTGAATTTAGCCGCGCAAATGCCAACAGAAATATCTATTGGTAAAGGGTTGCAACCTTTCCTACAGATGTTACCGTTGCAATTCAAAAAGAAGCAATCCTTCGTGAGCTGATGTCTCTACCTGACTATATAAAGGGCTGCGGTAATCAAATCCAAATATCTTTTTCGCTGCACTTCTTCTCTTCTCCTCTGTATACTCTGTTTTTGTAAAACGCTTTCTTTAGTTCGTCAAAACCCTGCACTGTAGCGCATCAGTGCGGCGTGCGGTCCGTTCTACCTTGGGAGGCAAATTGCTAATCATCTCCTCTGCGCCTGTGGGAAAGCAATATCGCTTTAAGGGTACAGTATGCACTGTTGGGCTCGAACATATTGTATGGTACTGCCTTTCTTCTTTTCTTCTTCTTGGTCGTATCATACGATATTCCCACTTATACATATATTGCTTGTTGTTTGCAATACTCCTGCATTGCCGATTTGTTGTAATCGGAGTTACAATCAACAATCTTAAAGCGATATTTCGTTTTTCTAACTGGCTTCTTTTGCTTTCATACGATGGGTAACGAAAGCAAAGCTTCGGCAAATAAAACTGTTGTGCCCGCACCACTAACGGGACCATTGGTTCCTCCGACTGTCACATTCTCGACGGAGAACAGCCAGAAAAATTCACTGGTGTTGACTTCAAATGATGGAAGCAAAAGATGTTGTTCTACCTGACCACTTTAGAATTGGCAAATTTCCTTACAGAGGATTCTCCTAAAGTCAATGAATTGGAGCCTGATGCTACCAAAGTCGAGGCACTCACTGCTTGGAAAATTTCCGACTTCATATGCAAAAATTACTTGAACGGCCTGGATAACAGTCTGTACAATGTGTACTATACAATGATGACGTCAAAAGAACTTTGGATGTCTCTGGACAAAAAGTACAAGACGGAAGATGTTGGCATAAAGAAATTCATCGTCGATAAATTTCTGGACTTTAAAATGGTAGACTCTAAGATAGTGATTAATCAAATTCAGGAGTTCAAGGTTATTATACATGAGATACATGATAAAGGAATGTCTCTAAGCGAGTCATTTCAAGTAGCCGTCGCAATAGAGAAATTGCCTCTGTTATGGAAAAATTTCAAAAATTATCTGAGGCACAAATGAAAAGAGATGACAATGGAAGATTTGGTTGTACGACTCAGAATTGAAGAAGAAAACCGAAAATCTAAAAAGAAAGCAACGAATACCATTGTGGCAAAGGCGAATGTGGTCGAAACTGAAAAAACAGCAAAAGAAAGAGGAAAACAACCCAAACGCAAAGAAGGAAAAGAAGTTCAAAGGAAATTGCCATAATTGCAGGAAGAAAGGACACAAGGCAAGCGAATGTCAAGGACCAAAGAATCATAACAAGAAGAAAGACCAAGCTAATATTACAGAATTCGAAGCATTTTCAGATAATGTCTCCGAAATGAATTTGTCAGCAGTGATCTCAGAATGCAACTTGATTGGCTACCCGAAAGAATGGTTTGTGGACACTGGTGCCATGAAACACATCTACGCCAACAAGTGAATGTTTTCCGACTATAAACCCGCGACATAGGAAGAGCAACTCTTTATGGGAAACTCCTCTACGTCAAAGGTTGAAGGCAAAGGAAAGTGGTTCTTAAAATGACTTATAGGAAAGAACTTACTCTAAATGATGTTCTACATGTTCCAGATATCCGCAAGAACTTGGTTCCAGGATCATTGCTGAGAAAATTGGTTTCAAATTGGTCTTTGTTTCTGATAATTTTGTATTGTATAAAAAGGGAGTGTATGTTGGAAAAGGGTAGGTTAGTGGTGGTCCGTTCAAAATGAATGTAATGACTGTTGTACCTAAAGATATTGGTAATAAAAGGGATTCTTCTGTTTATATGACTGAGTCATTTAATATATGGCATGCTAGATTAGGCCATGTTAACTCTGATACATTGGGAAAAATGATTAACCTAGAATTTATACCTAAGTTTGCAATAGATTCCAATTTCAAATGTTAAACATGTGCCGAATCAAAACTGACTAGAACTTATTTTCATCAAGTTGAAAGGAATATGAAACCTCTAGACTTTGTACTCACATATGTGTGCGACTTAAAAATGTGTCAAACTAGAGGTGGAAAACAGTATTTCATTACCTTTATTGACGATTGTACGAGATACTGTTATGTATATCTCCTTAGAAGCAAGGACGAGGCAGTCGATGTATTTAAACAATACAAAGCAGAAGTTGAAAATCAACTTAATAAAAAGATAAAATCATTAAGAAGTGACAGAGAAGGAGAGTACGAATTTCCTTTTGAGGAGTTTTGCGCCAAACATGGCATTATACACCAGACAACGGCACCATATTCCCCTTAATCAAATGGGATAGCAGAACGTAAAAACCGTACACTAAAAGAAATGATGAATGCTCTACTCATTAGCTCTGGTCTACCAGATAACCTTTGGGGAGAAGCTATACTTTCTGCTAATCACATTCTTAATAAAGTGCCTCAAAAGAAGACTTCTAAAACACCGCATGAACTGTGGAAAGGCAGACCACCATCCTACAAATACATGAGATTGCGAGGTTGTCTTGCCAAAGTAGAAATACCAAAACCAAAGAAGGTCAAAATTAGGCCAAAGACTATAGATTGCATATCTATAGGATATGCTCATAATAGTGATGCTTATCGATTTTTGGTGTACAAATCTGAAATCGACGACATTCATGAAAACACTATTATCGAATCTCGAAATGCTAGATTCTTTGAACATATTTATCCTCTAAAAATCTCTATTGAAATTGTTATTCAAGAAAGATCTAGAGATTTAGATACTCATGAGGATAATACTGATAAAAAAAACATAAAAGAAATGTTGAAAAAGAGGTAAAGGAACCAAGAAGGAGCAAACGACAATGGATTTCTACACACTTTGGATCCGATTACTATGCATACATGATAGAAAATGAACCTCTAATGTAATAACCCGGAAATTCTGATCCAATTTAAAAAAAATTATTTTAGCTATTTCAATGAATTTTGAATATTTAAAATGAATTATTTTAAATAATAACGACGAGAAAGTTATTTGAATAGAATTAGAACATATATATTTATATAGATCGCCATTAGAATATAAATATTTATTTTAAATTGTAAAAGGAATTGAAAATGATGCGGTAGTTGGATAATTCGATTTCAAATTTCAAATGAATGTACCGGGTGCAAAATAATCCGGATTTTAGTGAAACCAAAAATATTTGAATCTATTTGTGAATATCTTTCCAACGAATCCGAAAAATCAAAATTTCATAGCGGGGATAAAAAGTTATGTCCAGTTGAAAATTCAGAATAGTCGCTATGGAATTTCGACCCTTAAAAATGGGAATTTTGCAAACGACATCGGTTTTCGACGAAACTACTTTTGTTGGATCCATATGTCAAGTTATTGCTAGATTCCAATTTTCGTAATTTTTCGAATCAATATGTGAGCGTGGCAAAGGAAAACGCGTTTGGCCAGTTTCAGTTGATTTTGATCGACTGGAAAATGGCCATTTTTCAAACGGTCTCAGAATTTGACGAAATTAGTTATTTTAGGACGTATCGTCAATACGAAGCTAGAAATAATTTTTATGGAATTTTTCGAGTTAGTACGTGACCCCAGTAAATTGAAATGCGCGTTCAAATTCAATATATAGAGTTATATGTGGATTTTAACAAAAACTGATCAAAATGATCGAATCAGCCTACGATACATATCCCATTGTGTTCGGAATGGGGGTAATTAACTATGGACGACAGTCGGTGGGCTTGATTTTGAGGTCGAAATAAAAAGTACCTTTTTGAAATTAAATAAAATAATCAATAAAAACCTCTCTCTTCCTTTTTCACTTCAAGCCCCCCTCCCCCGTTCGAATCAGAAAGAAAGAAAAAAAAACGAAAAAAAGCCCTTCTCGTCGATTGCGCCGTCGGCCTCCCTCCCACCGCCACTCCGCCTCAGACACCCCCCCTAGCCGCGCCCTGCCTCCCTTCGATCCCCCTCGAGCGCCGCTCTCTCCTCCAGCCCCCTTCTCTATTTCACCGCACCCTAACCCCCTCCGACCACCGCGCCACGCCAGAGAAACCCCACCACAGCCACGACGCCCATCGCACCCCTCCGACCACCAACGCCATCCCCCAACCCCTCATCTCCGCTGTAAGTCTTCTATTTCATTTTATTTATTATTTTTCTTTATTTGTTGAATGTAAATAGGTTTTAATAGAAAAAAAAATCAGTTTTGTTTATTATGAATATGAAATCAAATTTTTATTGATAATAAAGTTTCAGTTTTTAAATTATTAAAGATTCGATTTTTTATAGTTAGAAAGGCATGATTTTTATAAACAAATGTATGATTTTTATAATTGAAGTAGCGAAATAAAAATTCGATTTTTATTATGAAGAATAACGAAGTAAAAATATAATTTTACTATAAAGAATAACGAAGTAAAAATGTAATCTTTTATATTGTAGAAGTATGGAAATATAATCTTTTACATTGTAGAAGTATAAAAATATAAACTTTTATATTGTAGAAGTATAAAAATATAATCGTTTATATTGTAGAAGTATAAAAATATAATCTTTTATATTGTAGAAGGTTAAAAATATAATTTTTATATAGAAGGAAACGGTGTAAAAATAATTTTTTTTATCTATATAGTTGCAGTATAAAAATGTGATTTTTATCCCTATAGCGTTGAAGTAAAAATGTAATTTTTATATATGTAGTGAATACGGGCAACGAAAGTGGCAGACGACGAAGATTTTCTACATATGAAGAGTCGTGGCGTTTGGTTTAGCTAGTCGGTGAGAACTCCTCACCTTTAATTTTCTTTTTCTAGTTAAAAATAAACACTAGGATGCAGACTGTGTTTAGTAGCACCGGACACCCGTCGTCTACAGGCCATGGACGGCTTGTATGCTTGTTTGTTTGATTTTGATGTGTAGATGATTGTGTGATGTGATGTGAAATGAAATAAAATATTTACATAGTTAAAAATATTTTATAGTTGAAAATAGAATTTTTAACGTGTATTTAAAATGAAATAAATATAAACAAATCGAACGATTTGTTTATATACACACATTTGACTGATATTGATTGAGACGATAAATTTTACACATCGCCCAACTGCACAAATAAAATCTGTGTTTGATTGTTTGAAACCCCACACGGGTATTGGGATGATATATGACATACACTAATCCCAATAATTAGTTGTATGTCGATCGATTGATTGACAGACTGTTATGAGCGTTAAATATTTATATTTGATGCATATACAGTGTAGAATGCACTTTGGATGATAGATGATTATTTGTCATTGTTGATATATACATGCGTTGTATGGAAATCCATAGAAATAAAATCTATGGTAATTGATTGGGCCTCATTCCAGTTTTGAAATAGAATATTTGAAGAGAAATATTTGGATAAAATCTTTGAGAAGAAATATTTGAAACGAAATATTTGAATAGAATATTCAAAATAGAAATATATAAAGCCGTGTTGATTAGATATGCGCTATTTTGACGCGAACGATATTTATATCGATTGTATTCGTTTTTATAATGAATATTGAAAAGTGATTTTAAAATCGAATATTTTGAAATGAAATTCGAATTAAATCGAAAAGAATTGAAATTTGAATTAAACTGAATAGAATTGAAATTCTAATTAAATTGAATAGAATTGAAATTCGAATTAAATTGAAAAGAATTGAAATTCGAATTAAATTGAAAAGAATTGGAATTCGAATTAAACTGAATAGAATTGAAATTCGAATTAGATTGAAATAGAATTGAAATCGTTTTGAATTGAATTTAAAACGTATTGAAAATGAACTGAAATCGATTTGAATTGAAATTGATTTGAATTGAAGTTGATTTGAAATAAAATTAAAACGAATTTATATTGAAAATTTCAATCTTGATTTGAATTTGAAAAGGAAGTTGAAATCGTTTTGAAAACAAATTTAAAACTATTTATAAAATACGTTTTGGAAAGGAAATCGATGATATATATATATATATATATATATATTATATAATGGCCTGAAAAGAACGCGCCGCGCCGCGGCAGTTCTCGAATTTCGACCATTGACTTCGAATGGGTGTTACCGGAGATCCGACCGTCGGATTCTCCTGAAACTGGAACCGTTGGGTTCGTATCGAAAAGAGCTTTCCAATGAATATTAGAAATCTGAGATCTAACGGTTGGATTTGGAATTATGTCCAAATCAAATTTGGAAAAGGTCGCTGTAAGTGCAGTTCGATGGCCGTTGATGGAAATCGACTGTATGGGCCTTGATAAAATTATTAAAAATAGTATTAATTTGTGTAAAATCATAAGAAATGATTTGTGAAGAATTGGGATGAAAAATTCCATATTTGAAAAGATAAAAATAGATTTTTATCGAAATGAACTAGTTTTGAACTAGAATAATAATTTATTTATTTTTAAAATAAATAAATTGGAATTGAAATGGTTTTGAAAATAACTAGAATTTCCAATAATTGAATTGGAATAGATTTGAATCGAAATTGTCTTCGGAATATTTCGACGTTGGATTTCGTGATGATACAGATATTGTTATGGGAATTTGAAAGATATATTAATATCGTTATTTCCAATACGATATTTGTTGGTCGTAGAATTTGATATTGAATCTAAGCCGGTATATTTTCTATTCAGAGTCTTGTATTTAATATCAAATGGGATTTGGGTTTGTCGTGAATGGTGTCCTCATTAACACTATTCTTAAACCCAGTTGAGAAGAAGATTGAATCTTTTATTTAGATTTAATGAAGCGTACCAATTAAATGGAATTTAATTGGAATTGAATTCGAATTGATTCTTGGGTTTATCGTGAACGGTGTTTTAAATAACACTCGTTCTTTAACCCGATAATTAATGGAATGTGATTTTGGGTTGTCGTGAATGGTATCTTCAATAATACTGTTCTTAGACCCAAAGGAGTTAAGAAAATCAGAAACTAACTAGTGGTTAGTTAAGTTGAATGGTTTCTGGGGTATTGATCTGATGTTGGCTTCAGCCTTCGGGGTTAATACTTAGGGAATTGCTCACTCGCTAATTTACGGTTAAGGACTGATTGAAATGTGATGTGATTTTAGGGTTTATCATGAACCGTGTTTTAAAAGACATCGATTCTTTAACCCAGTTAAAGATTAAAACCAAGTGGAGTTTTAATGAAACCTTAATTAGATTGAATGATCGAGAATGGAGTATCACCATTTTGCTCCAGGCGGTAGTTAAATCTTTAATTAGATTTAAACGTGAAATGGTAATTGAATTTACCGATAACACCGTGGTGTTAGATATGAAGTATGACCAGTTTTACTTCATGTGATGAATAGGTTGGGATTGGGAAACTAAAACAAATGATTACTTCGGTAAGGTTCGCTAATCCCGACTAGTTTAAAGGGATATTCAAAGAAAGATTAAAGAATAAATTTAAATGAATTTATCTTTGATAAAATTAATGGGAACTATTCCCTAAGAATGTGAAATATAGAAACTAACTGTAGGTTTGCAAAGCAGAATGGTTTCCTGGGTATTGATCTGATATTGGTTTCGACCTTCGGGGTTAATATTTGGGGAATTATTCTCTTGTTAATTTACGGTTAGCGACTGATGAATTGGAATGAGGCGTATGTTGTGTTTGTGTAACACTTATTTATTATATACGCGAGTTATTCGGAAAGTCCGAGTTTATCCCATTCTGAATAACTGATTCGACGATTAGTCGAAGATGTAGACGATGGTTGAAGACCGGAGGTCTTCACGTCGTTTGGATAACTACTGATGATCTTGATTGGGCCATACACCCAAGAGGAGGGAATTAATTGGTGATCGTCCAGACGTACTCGGAGATCGATGGATATGCGAGGTACAAGGTGCCTCCGGTTTCGTTCAGACCCAGAACGGACTTGTAAATGGATGTGTGTCTGACATCGGATTTCATTCTGTGTGATTGATATCGGTTGCATAGCGTGAATTGCCTATGTGGCATGCAAAGATGCAAATGATCAAGGCTTTTGTTGAAAAGCAAAGTCTAGTGGTTGATGATCAAAGCACGGCCTGTGTGGCATAGCTTTATGTAACGTGAATTCGCGAGCCTCACACCCCGGTTGTGAACTAAAAACGGGAGAGGACCTCAGGGAGCACATGCGTTTCTTTCTAGCTAGAAGTGGCGTCAGTGGTTTTACACGCCCTGACGAGTTTGACTTATTTGGTTGTTGCTGTTGCGAGGCGCCTCAGATATATCGGTGACTATGTGAAGCCGATGGAGTCATATGTTGGCTCATTTACACCCCAAAGGGTGGAGAAATGCAGTGTTCAGGCATTTTAATCCACATCGGTGGACCGGCCCTGATGATCCAAAGGCTTGGCTGAGTACTTGCCTGAGACCCGGGCTAGACAGTCTCGAATCGGTAGAGGACGATCCCTGGCCTCGGTTCACAGAGGGAAATCCAATTTCCAAATACGTGACTTTGCGGTTTTGATTGTAGAGCCTAGTATGGCGACATGATATATGGTACCCATGCCGTCTATGATTGATATTTATGATTGTAATTGTCTTGACACCTATAGTAATAATAAAAAAAATGAAATTTAGCGTATCAAGCATTCTTTGGCTATTATAAGGGAAAACCCTATCCTCCGGCTTGCGTTGCATTGTGTGATGGGACCTGGTCTTATAATAGCTTCATTTTTCTTTATTTATCATTGCGCTGTTTGTTATATGCACTAGTATTCATGGGAGGAAACCCGTTCCATGTTATACGGCGTGGTCCCTTGATATATCTGATTTAAAGTAAAGATTTAAATAACTGTTTTCGTTCTCACACCAGTCCCATGAGTGACCTGGAGTTTATTGTTTTAACCTAAACTCAGGGTGCCCCTATTTTGACACGGGCAGCTAGTAGTTTTGGTTTTGCAGATTTATATTCACAGGATCCTGATTTACAGCTGGAACGATACTCGGAAAGCTCTGTATCCGTGTATTACTTCTAGTTGTGTATTGTATTATTTTCTGCTGCTATGTAATGTATTGTAATCTCTGATATTTATCGAATGTGTAATATTGATTTATACTCTGTATATTCTTGTAATCTGATGGAATTGTTGTAATATACAATGAAATGTTCTTCTGTCTGCGTTCTTTTGTGTACTGTTCTCAACTCAATCCATGATTTCCCGTAAGGGGGATTTCGGGTCGTTACATCTAACCTATCAACAAGCAACGTGATCTCCAGATGCTCCTTATTGGAAGGAAGCTATCAACAATGAAATAGAATCCATTTTGCAAAACCATACATTGGAACCAGTGGATCTACCTAAAGGATCAAAATCACTAGGATATAAATGGATATTTAAGAAAAAAGCTCAAGGCTGACGGCTCAATAGATAAATATAAAGCTCGTACAGTAGTCAAAGGATTCAGACAGAAAGAAGATCTGGATTATTTTGACACTTACTCACCAATAACTAGAATAACATCCATTAGGATGCTTATTGCAATCGCCTCTATACTAAATTTGGAAAACATCAAATGGATTTAAAAACAACATTTTTAATAGTGAGTTAGAAGAAGAAATATATATGCTACAACCTGAAGGGTTTGTAAGCCCAGGAAATGAAAACAAAGTGCCTAAGTTGGTGAAATCACTTTATGGTCTTAAACAAGCACTAAAACAATGGCATGAGAAATTTTATGAAACTATGTTATCAAATGAATTCACTATAAACGAATCTAATAAATGTGTTTATATAAAATACACACATATTGGGTATGTCATTGTATGTCTCTATGTTGATGACTTATTGATCCTAGGCAATAACAAGGCCATAATAACATCAGCAAAAGATATGTTATCCTCTAGATTCGATATGAAAGACCTAGGACTGGCTGATGTAATATTGGGTGTCAAAATTGTGAGAATACCACAGGGATACGCATTATCCTAATCACATTAAATAACCAAGAAACTCGGAAAATTCAAGCAATATAATATAACTATTGCAAAATTGCCACTAGATATGAACCAAAATTGGGTTAAGAACACCGATGACAGTATATATCAACTTGAACACTCTCGTATATTAGGAAGTATCATGTATATAATGAACTGCACAAGGCCAGATATCGCGTATGTTGTAAGTAAGCTTAGTATATTTACTAGCAATCCTGGTAACCATCATTGGAAAGCGATTATAAGAGTTCTTGGATATCTAAAATATACACAGAACTTTGGTTTGCATTATACAAGTTTACCTTCTGTAGTGGAAGGTTACAGCGACGCGAATTGGATAACTGGATCACATGACACTAAATCCACAAGTGGATATGTATTCACATTAGAAAATGGAACAATTTCGTGGAAATCCTCCAAGAAGACTTGCATAGCAAGATCAACAATGGAACCAGAATTTATTTCACTAGAAAAAGCTGCAGAAGATGCAGACTAGCTTCAAAATTTTCTAGAAGACATTCCAAATTGGAGCAAACCCGTGCCTTCAATATGTATACATTGTGAGAGTTAATCAGCTATTGGAAGAGCCAATAGTACATTATACAATGGTAAATCCAGACATATTCGTCGTAGACATAAAACAAAAAGACAACTTCTCTCTAATGGAGTTATCACTATAGACAACGCACGGTCAAAAGATAACATAACGGATCCACAAACAAAAGGCTTACCAAGAGAGAAAGTTCAAACCATATCGAAGGGAATGGGACTAAGGCCTATATATTAAAAGTTTTTCTAAAATAGAAACCCTACCTAGTTGATTGGAGATCCCAAGATCTAAGTTCAAAGAGACAACTAAGTTCAAGAAAAACTTGAAAGCACTGTTACTCACTAACCATTCCTATGATAAGTTAGTGCATTATTTTGTTGGAGAATAGGATAAGTACTAATACTTTTAATGATCTCTGTACTTGGTAAATACTAAAGAACCAAGTGGGAAATTAAGAATTTTCTTTATAGAATCACCTACGTAATGCGAAGGCGCCGCTTCAAAGAGAATTATGAGGTCGAATTCTCCAAGCACTTATGAGACCAAGCTGGTGTTAATGGCAAAAACGAACACAAACAAAGAACCAAGAGGTTAAGAAACATTTAGCATGTGTTATCTTTATAAACTTACACAAAAAGGCTTACAGTTCAAAGACAATCTAGTACACTGATTCGCCAATAGGTTATAACGATAAAACATAAGGAAAAGTTCAAGTCCATTGTGCTACTTTTACCGATATGATAAATGTTACTGAAAATTTCAAAAACAGATTAGACAACCACTCATTCATGTGGAGGGTTGTTGTAAGAATGGATAAGTGTTTGAGGCAAACTAAGTCCCACATCGGGGAAATTTGTGCTTTAGTTCACTAATTATACTAAGGCTCGATATGTTATATCAAAAGAAAGAAGATGAAAGAGAGAGAGGAAATGGCATGATAAAGCATTCATGTTAATATTTAAAAGTCAATGATTAGGGCCTTGGGGCTCTTGGGGTCTCGTGATCGGTTGGACCTCCAAATGCAGATGGGCTTGGTACGCTGTGAAGTTGCTATTTTTGAATTTACCCGCGCAAATGCCAACGGAAATATCTATTGGTAAAGGGTCGCAACCTTTCCTAGCCGTTACCATTGCAATTCAACCAGAAGCAATCCTTCATGAACTGATGTCTCTTCCTGACTATATAAAGGGCTGCAGAAATCAAATCCAAATATCTTTTTCGCTGCATTTCTTCTCTTCTCCTCTGTATACCTCTGTTTTTGTAAAACGCTTTCTTGAGTTCGTCAAAACCCTGCACTGTAGCGCATCAGTGCAGCGTACGGTCCTATCTACCTTGGGAGGCAAATTGCGGATCATCTCCTCTACGCCTATGGGAGAGCAATATCGCTTTAAGGGAACAGTATACACTGCTGGGATCGGACACATTGTATGGTACTGCCTTTCTTCTTTTCTTCTTCTTGATCGTATCATATGATACTGTATACTCAGTGCTGATTTGCACTTATACATATATTGCTTGTTGTTTGCAATACTCCTACATTACCGATTTGTTGTAATCGGAGTAACAGTCAACAGTTTACACACTACATTCTACCCTTCTTTTATTTTAGAAGTTGAAGTAATTAACCAAATAGTTGAAAGGTGAAGACTGGTCATGGAACAACTTGACCACTTTATGCTGGGCGATTAGATCCATCTCGGTATCTATGATGGAAGACCAGGTTTCTATCCATTATCTTTCTCCCACTCTCTCTCTTACACTCTCGCTGCATAAGTTTGTCAGTTCTCTCTTATGGTTTTCAACTCTCTGCTATCATCTTGAAGAAAGCCGATTTCTTCTAAAATTTGCTGTGTAGTTTCATGAACTCCAATTTAAAAATTAGCACCTTTTAGTAATCTTTCTTGATGAAAATTTATCATGCTACTGATACACCTTAGCAGGAAAATCTACATCATGGTAACTCTTCTTTATATGTTGAATCATATTTGACAATTACATATATTCAGAATACATCGATTTCAAAAAACTTCTCTAATGTCAAAGGTCCGTGTAACTAAATTAACTTCCAAATTTTCATTCTTTGTCTATGGTTTTCTTGGTAAGAGTAAGCAACGCTTTCTGGTTGCTACCGACATTCAGTTTTGATGCCAAAATGTTTTGTGGGTGGCCAACAAGTTATAAACTACAATATATAGTTCTAGATGATCTTATTTAGACATAGCTTCTTTAGGGACATGATTATAAATAAGATACAAACACTGTTCTAAGTTGCTTAAGGACATTTGGTTCTTTTTTAGTTTTCAAAACTTCCTCTGTAGTGAAATTAAGCCAGAGTGATAATTTGTTTTGAGTTGATGCTTGAATTGAATTTCAAATCATGACTATTAACCATTATATTTCATAACAATAGCCAGTGCATACATTCTATGTTATCACTGTTATTTTAGTTTTTGGTTAGAACTTGTTGTACAATGAAATTAAGCTAGAGTGATAATTTTGTTTTGAACTGAACTTCAAATGTTATGCATTTTAAACTATTCAGGGTTTCTTTTTTCAAAATAAATACTAACCATACATTCCAATAAATATTAAAAAAAAATATTTGTCGTATGTCATGAGAGTAGTCAGTGCAAATTTATCTTTTATTATCATATACTTCCACTGTGATCACTTTTAAATCTCATAACTTTCTGCTAATGCTCCAACATTCAATCATGTGTTTTTGGCTTCGGAATTTTAGTGTTATCATAAATAGCATTATTTTGTAATCTGGAAATTTCATCTTTTGTAGAAAAATAGATTTATTGTAATGGTCATAAGGGGTCTGCTGTCGTTATGTGAAATTACTAAAGGAAAAATAACAAAACTATTATTGCCAGCAATATCATGTACGTTTCAAATGTCAGATATTTCTTGGCTTTTGGTCTTAGTTTATTGTAACCAACTGGTTGTTCTGTACCATTGAAGGTATGTAGTTGGTCAATATCCATGATTTCTGCTAGCATACTGGAAGTTTCTGAAAACAGTTGTTAATAAACTATTTGAGTTAATGCATGAAACACATCTAGGAGTTCAGGTGACTATTTTTCATAACTTTTTTGTTTTTATCTATATTCTTGGATTAGGCATTTACAAAGTATTAATGATTCAGTAATAATTCATATTTTCTTGTCTTGGTTTATAAAGTATTAATGGTTCAATAATAGTTCATATTTTTTGTCTTGGTTTATGTAAAAACTGATATTTGATGTGAAGCCCACAGCAATGTATTATGTTATGAATTTGTAATTAATTTATCACTTCCTTTTGTCTTTGGTTAGGATATTGGTTATCTTATCATCAAAATTTTATGGTTCCATTATTTGGCTAACAATACACATTTCCTGTCTGTTTTAAGAACGGTTAGGTCCATGTCACACCGCTTGAGATTTTTTGTGTCCATGTTTATATTTCTAATGATTATTTGCATCTCTAGTTGTTTTTTATATTGATATTCCAACTTGGAAAAACAGGGAAATCCCTCTATTTTTGCTATGAAGTTCTTCATCTAGTGAAAAATGGAGGTCAATCTCTCTATTTTTATACAATGAAGAATGTTTGGGGGACAAATCTATTAAATAATAGTAAAACAGAAGAATTTCTAGCTCTCTCCTTAATTCTCTCAATTCTCTCAATTCACCTTGATTCTCTCAATCCCCTCGATTCTCCTTAATTCTCTAAGGATATTTTTATTAAATCAATTCTCATGATATTTTACATTACATTTAAAATTTTAATATCATATTTTAGAGGAAAAAGGCAACAAGTAATCATCTATCTCTTGATATTTAATGTTTGAATTTTTCAATTATCAATTAAATTATTTAGCTGAACCTTTCGTTCGTCTTGCCCACTTTCACGTTCCACTTCCACACGCAATATCTTTCCCTCGAAACCATATTCCCCAAGACTGTTTCTCCTTCCTACATTCAGACTATTCCATTTTAGTTCCACAAATTGGCATCTACTTCCGATGTGAAATTGATGGCATTGCAGTTTTCGACATCACCACTACATGCAGCTCGAAAAATAGTTGCAAGGTAATTCGTTGTCTCTCCAATTTCATTGTTGCTGATTCAGTTCCAGAACATAATTTTTCAGATCTAGAATCCAGCCTTAGATCCAAGAAAAAAGAGTACCCATCAAATGTTACCAGATATCAAAAAGGGAGTTTTGCATGTTTAAATTGAAACCCTGCTCCAAAGCTTACTCTCACGACAATTATTGTGGGTTGTTCAGTCCTTAAGTACTATATATGTTTTATGCTCAGTATTAGTTTTATCACTGTTGGTTTTTTTTACTTCGTACAGTTTCATTTTAATTTCATTTGGTTCAACATACATAGTTTTGTGTATTTTTAGTACAGATGTGCTCTTTTGCTACATAATTTCCTCATTAATTTCAAGGTCAGTCAAACAGTCCAACATTTTTTTAATTTCAATGGGTTTAAATACAAGGTTAGTTGTTGTAGTGCGTATCGATATTGAGAACATTTAATGTTATCAGTTGCCTAATATTGTTCATTTTTTCTTACAATCTTTTCAGGGTTGTTGTTCACTGTTTGGTAGAATTTTCATTCTCATATGAAGTTACTAAACAAAGCTTATTTTCTGTAGTAACAGATCATTTTACTAGATATCATCTTCCATTACTTTATGTTGATAGTGCATGACAATTTATGTTTTATAGTTGATATAAGTTATTTCCGTATTTTGCAATTTTGATATATTTAAAGAGTTTTTAATATGATCTAATGATATCAGTTTTGTTTATTATCCCATTCTTTTCTCTGCTACAGAGTCAGTTCATACAATTTTTGTATGGGGTATCGATGAAATTTAAAACAAAATGAAAATGGCCTAAGCATGTTGATTGTACATTTTTTTATTGTTATTAGTGCATATTAGTGAATATCGATGCTTAACACAAAAGTAGTTCAGTTACAACAAATTGAAGATTTTTCTTTGACAATATAATGTGATTTTGATCACATCTGTTAATGCATAGTCATTTCTATTGCAGATTCATGAGATTTATGTAATAAACATCTCATTTCCACTAATTTCAAATAAAAGGCCATGCAAAGACATTCATTTTATGCCAATAATACATTGTAAATAGTATAAAATGTATTTTTTAACATATTCCCCATTTGTAGAGGTCATATGGAAGTAATAGTATAAAAAGTCGTAAGTTATTGTTAGCAGTCCCAAAGAAAGTAGACTGCATCTTACAGGCCTAAGATGAAACTATTATATTATGAAGTTAAGTTATTGTTAGCAGTCCCAAAGAAAGTAGACTGCATCTTATAAACCTAAGATGAAACTATTATATAACCAAATTTGTGCCTCTAAAGCATTTCATGATACTAAACATTTTTTTTTGCGCACTTGCCTGTCATTATATTTTGTCTTTGTTAGATGGAAAAGGACACATAAATATGACATGTGCAATGCATAGAATTAGTAAATTAAGCTTTGCTGCCAAATGCTCAAATGTCTATTTTTGCTTCTATTTAATTTGCATGCAAAAGGGTACAAGGATAAAGTAGATAAATGCTTTTCCGACTTAGAACTGCTTTTCTTTTCTCTTTACTAGTTACTTGATAACATATGAAAATATTGATTAATATTACCCAGCTAAGCCTTAAAGGCTTTCTTTTAGAAAATAAAAGGCATGCTTGATTGATATAATATATAAAATAATGTGCTAGATTATTGCTTACTCACATTTCTATATTTCAACTATCATATGTATAATTTTCTTAACTAATGCCTCTGGGTAAGAATCTCCATTTTATAAGTAATATTGTTGTAATGTTTTCTCAGTTCCCCCTTCAATAGCATTATAGCAATCCCAAGCATACCTTCGATTTTGAAATGACCATTGTACACTCATTTATAATTTCATGGACTGGCATATTGGACATTATATGATAACTTGCAATGGAATTTACAATATATTTGTTGCATGTGAAGTTTAAGGAGTGTTGTATGCATCACCTTCGGCATGTGGCTATCTCTATCTGGACACATTATTTTTTTATCCAAATTTGTTGTCCTTAGGAGTAAGTTATGTTTGGGTCAGTGGAATCTATACTATATTATAGTTAGCGCGTTCGAATTCGAGGCCTTCCAGCCATTCTAAGCATTTTGTGAAATGAGCCGTCACATTTTTAATTCGTGCGCTCCGGTTGCTTTTCACCAAATTTGAAGCGACCCGAATTTCCCTTTTCTCCCTTCTAATTATTTATTACTACTGTATTTCCCATCTATTCCTCTTCAGCATTCATTCCTGCTGATCAGAATCCATGGACGCAAGTCAAAAGTCAGGTTTGTTATTCTTGTGGCTCTCCCTAATTTATAGATTTATCAAAACACGATATTGAATTTAACCATGTTTCCCATCTTTTATTTCCTTCTTCCGGATGCTTTTTACCTAACCCTGATTTCATATATGGGTTGCGTTAAATTAAACCTTAGGCAAGTCGTTTTTCGGTTGTAGCTCGGTCGTTCTTCGTCTTTTTCAGCTACTCTTTTCTGATGGCTTTCTGGCACTTGCTTAGCTTGAATTCATCAGGTATGCTCTCGATTTGTAATTGAGCGCATGTTAGAGAGAAACATTGTATAATCATTTTATCTACAAAAATTATTTGACATAGTTAAGACAATATTGTCAGTCATATAGCTTATATTGTTAAATGTTTCTTAAAATCATGTTAATTTTCAGGAATTAAGGACATGGGTTTATTTGATTTCTAATCATAAACATGCTGCAGATCCATATGTCATTTCGTTTGAGGTTAGAAATTTTCTTTTCCAGTTATCTTCTTACTCTGTCAGTGTGCGATTACAATTTGCTGAAGTTGAAACGACAATAGCTTTTAGCATTTTGCATCTTTTGCTTCTAACTATCATTAATTTATTGTGCCGTTTTAACGTCCTTATTCAAACTTTTGATCAGGAACAAGGTATATAATTAGATGTTGTATGTTTTCTTCATTTCAATTTTTTCCCCTCAAGGCCAGTATTTTCTCATGACGCACACATAAAATTTACTTAACATGGCAATAGCTTTGAAAAGCTTAATCATTCATAGGCACGGTTTAGACTTTAATGCATTTATCCTGTGAATTACTAATTTGCATAAAACTGATATCATAATTTACCCTATGAATTATCTTGTGAAAATCAAGTTTTGTTATGTGAACATATCAGTAGTTAAATGATATCATTTCATAATATGCACGAAATTGATGATATTAGTCTCCGGTTCTGTTACTGGCAAATCTATTTCTTATTAGTTCTACCATAATCCCAAAACTGATATCGGTCTTAGGTTCTCAGCGGCAAATTTAGTTGCTACTTTCCGTTTTGTGAACATATTTTTTCATTGCTAAATGCATTTATCCTGTGAATTGCCTGGTTTTAAGTTGCACAAAAAAACCTAGCAATTTTGGCAGAACCTGAGACTTTAATGCATTTATATTGGGAGTTTGATATTTTGGAAGAGGTCGATAGGTTGAGGCTTGCTAATGAAGAAATAATATTTGACTATTGCACTACTTAATTTCAAATTTTCCAAGCTTATTTTTCAACAGAACAATAGTTGAGGCTTTCTTTCACTATGCCTTTCTCCTTTATTCTTCTTCCAACGATCCAATTTTATTTATTTGTTCTTTCTAGCCACACTGTGGCCACCAACTCCTTTCAACGCTTTTCTCATCGGTTGATAAGGTTCTGACACTGTTACGTCTTCCCGTTTCTACTACCCCTGCCGATTTCATGATTTTCATTTGGTTGACGGACAGATCTATTGTTCTGTTGTGCTTGGCCGTTTTTGGGTAAATTTCTTCTCCTATATGCACTCCATTTCTATTAACTTCATTTTCTATGTATTAGACCGAACCTTTTCGTACTTTCATGATTTTCTTTTTCTTCGTTCGCGCTGCAGCACTGGATCTCTCGGTCTAAACCTGTGACGGCAAGGAATTTCGCTCGGTCCGAACCAGTCGCTAAACCGATCCAGGCCGTTCGAAGCGCCCTATCGTTTGAGAACACGACAAAACAGAACACAGACGGAAGAACATTTCATTGTATATTACAACAACGCATCAGATTACAAGAATATACAGAGTAAAAACGAATATTACACAGAAATATCAGAGATTTAAATTACATTTAAATACATAGCAGCGGAAAATAATACAATACACAACTAGAAGGAGATATACGGATACAAAGCTTTCCGGATATCGTTCCAGCTGTAAACCAGGATCCTGTGAATATAAATCTGCAAAACCAAAACTACTAGCTGCCCGTGTCGAAAATAAGGGCACCCAGAGTTTAGGTTAAAACAATAAACTCCAGGTCAGTCATGTGACTGGTGTGAGAACTAAAACAGTTAATCTTTATTTTAAAAGTTAGGTAAATCAAGGGACCACGCCGTATAACACGGAACGGGTTTCCTCCCAAGAATACCAGTGCATAAAACAAACAGCGCAATGCTAAATAAAGAAAAATGAACCTGTTATAAGACCCAGGTCCTATCACATAATGCAACGCAAGCCGGGGGATAGGGTTTTCCCTTATAATAGAAAAAGAATGCTTGATACGTTTAAAACAAATCGTTTGATACTATTATAAGTGCATAGTGTATAAAACAACTTCAAATCATAAGTATCAATCATAGGCGGCATAAGCGCCCCATCCCACTATGTCGCCATATATAGGATTACAATTAAAACCGCAAATGTCACGTATTTGGAAACTGGATTTCCGTCTATGAACCGAGGCTAGGGGCAAGATCCTCTACCGATTCGAGACAATCTAGCCCATGTCTCAGGCAAGTGCGCAGGCAAGCCTTGGAGCGACAGGGCCGGTCCACCGATGTGGATTATTATGCCTGAACACTACGTTTCCCCATCCTATGGGGTGTAAGTCTGGTCCGTCAGCCGACCAGAAGCATCGGCCGAAACCGATATAACCGAGGCGCCTCGCAACAGCAACAACCACATAAGTCAAACTCGTCAGGGCGTGTAAAACCACTGACGCCACTTCTAACTAGAAAGAAACGCAAGTCCTCCCTGAGGTCCGTCTCCCGTTTTTGGTTCATACCGGGTGTGAAACACGCGAAGTAAACGTTACACAAAGCTACGCCACAAAGGCCGTGCTTTGATCATCACCACAAGACTTTGCTTTTCAACAGAAGCCTCGATCAATTGCCACTTAGGCATGCCACACAGGCAATTCACTCCATGCGTTTGATATCCATCAATATATAACCCCTGAGCTCGTACGTCTCAGAGAAGGGCGTTAAGCAAGAGAATAAATTCTCCGCCGCCAAACAGATATATATTTAATAGAGATCAACCACACGGACTAAAATCCAATGTCAGACACACAGTCCATTTACAAGTCCGTTCTGGGTCTGAACGAAACCGGAGGCACCTAGTACCCCGCATATCCATTGATCTCCAAGTACGTCTGGACGATCACCAACTGTTTCCATCTTCTTGGGTGTACAGCCCAATCAAGATCATCAGTAATCACCCAAACGACGTGAAGACCTCTGGTCTTCGACCATCGTCTTCATCTTCGACTTATCGTCGTAACAGTTATTCAGAATGGGATAAACCCGGTCTTTCCGAATAACTCGCGTATATTTAAAATAATTGTTACACAAACACAACATACGCCTCATTCCAATTCATTAGTCACTAACCGTAAATTAATCAAGAGAATAATTCCCCAAATATTAACCCCGAAGGCCGAAACCAACATCAGATCAATATCCAGAAAACCATTCTGCTTGGCCAACCGACAGTTAGTTTCTAAATTTCACATTCATAGGGAAATGTTCCCATTAATTTTATCCAAGATAAATTTCTTGAATTTATTCTTCTTTTGAATTTCGATTCAACTAGTCGAGATTAACGACCCTTACCGAAGTAATCATTGGTTTTAATTTCCCAATCCCAACCTATTTATCCCATGAAGTAAAACTGGTAATACTTCATATCTAACACCACAGTGTTATCGGTAAATTCAATTACCATTTCACGTTCAAATCTATTTAAAGATTTAACTATCGCCTGGAGCAAAACTGGTGATACTCCATTTCGATTATTTCAATCTAATTAAAGATTCATTAAAACTCCACTTAGTTTTAATCTGTGACTGGGTTAAAGAATCAGTGTCATTTAAAACACGGTTCACGATAAACCCAAAAATCACATCACATTTCAATCAGTCCCTAATTGTAAATTAGCAAAAGAGCAATTCCCTAAGTATTAATCCCGAAGGCCGAAACCAACATCAGATCAATACCTCGGAAACTATTCAACTTAACTAATCTCCAGTTAGTTTCTGATTTTCTTAACTCCTTTAGGTCTAAGAACTGTATTATTGAAGATACCGTTCACGACAACCCAAAATCACATTTCATTAATGATCGGGTTAAAGAACGAGTGTTATTTAAAACACTGTTCACGATAAACCCAAAAATCAATATCAATTCAATTCCAATTAAATATTATTTAATTGGTACACTTCATTAAATCTAAATAAAAAGATTTAATCATTTCTCAACTGGGTTCAAGAACAGTGTTAGTGAAGACACCATTCACGACAAACCCAAATCACATTTGATATTCAATATAAGGCTCTGAATAGAAAATATATCGGCTTATATTCAATATCAAATTCTACGATTAACAAATGTCGTATTGGAAATAACGATACAAATATATCTTTCAAATTTCCATAACAACACCTGTATAATCACGAATTCCAACATCGAAATATTCCGAAGACAATTTCGATTCAAATCCACTCCAATGCAATCATTGGATATTCTGGTTATTTTTAAAACCATTTCAAATTCAATTTATTTATTCAAAAATAAATAGAATTATATTTCTAGTTCAAAACTAGTTCATTTCGATAAAAATCTATTTTTATCTTTTCAAATATGGAGTTTTTCATCCCAAATCTTCACAAATCATTTCTTATGATTTTACACAAATTATTACTATTTTTAATAATTTTATCAAGGCCCGTACAGTCGATTTCCATCAACGGCCATCGAACTGCACGTATAGCGACCTTTTTCGAATTTGATTTGGACGTATCTCCAAATCCAACCGTTAGATTTCAAATTTCTAACATTCATTAGAAAGCTCTTTTCGATACGAACCCAATGGTTCCGGTTTCAGGAGAATCCGACGGTCGGATCTCCCGTAATGTCCGTTTGAAATAAATGGTCGAAATTCACGAACTGCCGCGGCGCAGCGCGTTCTATTCAGGCCATTATATTATATATATAATATATATAATATATATTTCGTCGATTCCTATTTAAAACGAATTATATAAATAGTTTTAAAACTCGTTTCAAAAGCAATTTCAACTTCCATTTCAATTCAAATCAAAATTGAATTCTTCTTTATAAATTCGTTTTAAAATTCATTTCTATTCAATTCAAATTTCAATTCAATTTGAATTCATTTCAATTCGTTTTCAATTCAATTTGAATTCGTTTTCAATTCATTTTCAATTCAATTTGAATTCGTTTTCAATTCATTTTCAATTCAATTTGAATTCGTTTTCAATTCATTTCATTTCGAAATGGTTTTCAATTCATTTCGAAATCGTTATATATTCAATTCATTTCGAAATCGTTATATATTCAATTCATTTCGAAATCGTTATATATTCAATTCATTTCGAAATCGTTATATATTCAATTCATTTCGAAATCGTTATATATTCAATTCATTTCGAAATCGTTATATATTCAATTCATTTCGAAATCGTTATATATTCAATTCATTTCGAAATCGTTATCAATTCAATTCATTGCGAAATCGTTTAAAATCGATATAAATATCGTTCACGTCAAAATGGCATCAATCTAATCAACACGGCTTCATAAATTTCTATTTTCAAATATTCTATTTCAAATATTTCTTTTTTCAAAATAGTTGTTATTATCAAAATATTTCGTTCAACACATGACCAATCTCAATGAATGAGTACTGTCAACACATGAACTTTTATTTTATATCGATAAAGGTGTAAATTTTATTACTAAAATATTTCGTTCAACACATGACCAATCTCAATGAATGAGTACTGTCAACACATGAACTTTTATTTTATAATATTCTTTATTTTCTAAATTGGAATGAGGCCCAATCAATTACCATATAAAGTTAATTATATGGATTTTCATACAACACATGTATATAATAGCATTGAAAAATAATCAACCATCAACCAAAGTGCACTACACTGTATAAGCATCAAATATAGATATCTAACGCTTATAACAGCCTGTCAATCAATCAATCGACATATTTAATCAATCAGGATGAGCGAACTGCATATTTCATCCTAACACCCGTGTAGGGTTTCAAACAATCAAACAAATATTTTATTTGTGCAGTTGGGCGATGTGTAAAATTTATCGACCCAATCAATGTCAGTCAAATCAGTGTACATAAACAAACCGTCTGGTTTGTAAATGAATATTTTATTTATTCGCATTCACGTTAAAAATTATATTTTTAACGATAAAACATTTTATTTCAACATATGAATTTCTATCCAGTTCATTCTTTAAATAAAATGATATTTTTATTTTCTAACTTATTTTAGAAAATTTCGGCGGCATAACGGCACGATACTAGAAACGGGACGAGGCCTAGCCTTGTCCCCGGTCTAGTGAAGGCCCACGCCATTCACACATCATCAAATCAATTCATTTCACCACACAATTCAATTTCAATCAAACAATCTCTAATCTATGCAACCAAACAAACAAGTCCATGGTCTGTGGACGATTGTGTCGGGTGCTACTAAGCACCGTCTGCATCCTAGTATATATATAAAACTAGAAAAGAAATTGAAAGGTGAGAAATTCTCACAGATAGCTATCCTAGCTCCACGGCACTTCATTGATAGAAATCTTCATCGCTATCGCATCTTCGTCATCTTCGTTGCCCGCTTTCACTACCTATGTAAAAATCGAATTTTTACTTCGCTATTCCATATATAAAAATCATATTTTTCTTTCGAAGTTCTATATATAAAAATCATAATTTTCTTTCGAAGTTCTATATATAAAAATCATATTTTTCTTTCGAAGTTCTATATATAAAAATCATATTTTTCTTTCGAAGTTCTATATATAAAAATCATATTTTTCTTTCAATGTTAAATATATAAAAATTACATTTTTACTTCGATGTTAAATATATAAAAATTACATTTTTACTTCGATGTTAAATATATAAAAATTACATTTTTACTTCGATGTTAAATATATAAAAATTACATTTTTACTTCGATGTTAAATATATAAAAATTACATTTTTACTTCGATGTTAAATATATAAAAATTACATTTTTACTTTACGAAGCTATTTTATATTTTTTTCAAAAACAAAGCATCGTTATATTTTTTTTCTAAACTTATCATATTTTTCGAAACATTGTTATTTTATAAACAATTTTAATTTCTATTTTAAAATAAAGATTTTCCTATTTTTAAAACTAAGTATAATTTATATTTTAAAACTGATTTTATTTAAACTGCTAAAATAAACAACAACAAAAAAAAACTGAAAAGAAAATAGGTGGAAAAAAAAAAACTGTTAAACCTTGTTTTCAGTTCGGCCGAACCTCCCAAGAAAGCTAGGGTTCGATATTGTCGCTGCCTCGCTCCTCCAGACCTCGATCAGCCACTGCCACATCCTCCGCCTCCGCACCACGCACCTGCACCACCCCCTCAGTGCCTACTCGACGGCGGCCTCGCGTTCGAATTGGAGGGGAAGTGGCGGAGCACTGATCAGCAGTGCAAGGAGGTGGGCGGCGCGTTCTTCGACGTTCGATGGAGGCTCCGCCATCGATCTCGGTCTTCCCCTTTTTTTTTTTTTTTTGATAATCGATTTCTGATTTAATCAGGGGGGGCAACGGGTTTTAAGGAGAGGATTTTCCTTTTTTTTTATATATTATTTAATTATTTTATTATTTTTAAAAGTTGACTTTTACATACGACCTCTAAACGAGGTCCACCGCCTGTCGTCCCTAGCGTTTTACCCCCATTCCGAACTCAATGGGATATGCCACGTGGGCTGATTCGACTGTTTGAATCAGTTTCCGTTAAATTTACATTTAAATTACTATATTGAATTTTAAACGTACATTTCAAATTACCGGGGTCACATACTAACTCTAAAAATTCAATAAAAATATTTTCTAGCTTCGTATTGACGATACGGTCCTAACAAAACTAGCTTCGTCGAATTCTGAGACCGTTAGAAAAATGGCCAATTTCCAGTCGATTAAAATCAACTGAAACTGGTCAAACGCGTTTTCCTTTGCCACGCTCACATATTGATTCGCAAAATTATGAAATTTGAAACCTAACAATAACTTCACATCCCGGACCCAACAAAACTGGTTTCGTCGAAATCCGAGGTCGTTTGCACAATGACCATTTTTAAGGGCCTGAATTCCATAGCGACTATTCAGAATTTTCAACTGGACATATCTTTTGATTCCCACTATGAAAATTTGATTATTCGGATTCGTTGGAAAGATATTATCAATTAGATCCCATTATTTTTGGTTTCATTAAAATCCGGATTGTTTTGCACCCGGTACATTCAATTGAAGTTTGAAATCGAATTATCGAACTACCGCGCCATTTTCAATTCTATTTATAATTATATATAAATATTTATATTCTAACGACGACGTATATAATTATATACGTTCTAATTATATTCAAAATAAATTTCACGTTGATATTATTTAAAATAATTCATTTTAAATAATCAAAATTCGCTAAAATGGCCAAAATAAAAATTTTAAACTGGTCCAGATTTTCGGGTTATTACAATCTCCCCCACTTAAAACTTTTTGTCCCCGAAAAGGAACAAAGTCGAAAGTGGTTTGATTATTCAGCCCTACGCTCAATCTGGCTTCCATTCTCCAACTTTTCAGTTTCTGAGAATTTTCAAATTTTCAAAAATTTGGCTAACTCCCTAAATTTTCGAAAAATTTCGCCATAACCTCCCCTGCAATGGGAGCATCGGGGAATTTCAAATAGCTTCCCCGGTCCTTCAGATCTCAAAAAGAGAAAGAAAAAGCCAAGCGGCTAGCCAATAGGCTCACAAAATCATCATCACCCAAACAAAACAGGAAATTATGTAGTAAACATGTACCTATTTGTCGGGCAAACAAATTTTATTCTCTGCTCTAGCCTCCTTGCTATGACCTGTTCAAAAGATATACATGTATGCATGCAAATGCGACCAATTTTCAATACAATTTATTATTCGATCAAATTAGGCATAAATGGCTAAAAATTAGCAAACAATTAAACAAACCACACAAACATCAATCAATTAGTGAATTAGAGTTTCAAATTCATAATTTTGATACATATACAAAAATCGTGTTTTTGATGCCAATTCACAACAATAGGCCCTATCTAATTTTGGTTCTCACACCAGTCTAATGGAAATATATAGATATCACACCTTCGAAACACGAATATAAATATTGATAATGCGGCCGCATTACCAAAATTATCTCCGGGCGACTAGAGTGTGATTCTATATCTATCCAGTATATTAAAATTTCAAATACACGTTTGCAAGGCGTATATGCAAAATTTTTATATACTGAACTGTCCAAATCAATATAAATAAATAATCAAATACGAATAATTGATTTAAATTTTCAAAACAAAATTTGTTTTCATTTTAAAAATATACTCTTCACACTCGTTCTAGGATACTTCTGATCCCATCTCTAACGAGTCATTCCCATTGGATATTACTAATCCAATATCTGATGAATTCTTTCGTATGGTTCTAATGTGTCTTGTTCTCTGAGCTTTGTAAACCAAAGCTCTGATACCAACTGTGACGGCAAGGAATTTCGCTCGGTCCGAACCAGTCGCTAAACCGATCCAGGCCGTTCGAAGCGCCCTATCGTTTGAGAACACGACAAAACAGAACACAGACGGAAGAACATTTCATTGTATATTACAACAACGCATCAGATTACAAGAATATACAGAGTAAAAACGAATATTACACAGAAATATCAGAGATTTAAATTACATTTAAATACATAGCAGCGGAAAATAATACAATACACAACTAGAAGGAGATATACGGATACAAAGCTTTCCGGATATCGTTCCAGCTGTAAACCAGGATCCTGTGAATATAAATCTGCAAAACCAAAACTACTAGCTGCCCGTGTCGAAAATAAGGGCACCCAGAGTTTAGGTTAAAACAATAAACTCCATGTCAGTCATGTGACTGGTGTGAGAACTAAAACAGTTAATCTTTATTTTAAAAGTTAGGTAAATCAAGGGACCACGCCGTATAACACGGAACGGGTTTCCTCCCAAGAATACCAGTGCATAAAACAAACAGCGCAATGCTAAATAAAGAAAAATGAAGCTGTTATAAGACCCAGGTCCTATCACACAATGCAACGCAAGCCGGGGGATAGGGTTTTCCCTTATAACAGCCAAAGAATGCTTGATACGTTTAAATCAAATCGTTTGATACTATTATAAGTGCATAGTGTATAAAACAACTTCAAATCATAAGTATCAATCATAGGCGGCATAAGCGCCCCATCCCACTATGTCGCCATATATAGGATTACAATTAAAACCGCAAATGTCACGTATTTGGAAACTGGATTTCCGTCTATGAACCGAGGCTAGGGGCAAGATCCTCTACCGATTCGAGACAATCTAGCCCATGTCTCAGGCAAGCGCGCAGGCAAGCCTTGGAGCGACAGGGCCGGTCCACCGATGTGGATTATTATGCCTGAACACTACGTTTCCCCACCCTATGGGGTGTAAGTCTGGTCCGTCAGCCGACCAGAAGCATCGGCCGAAACCGATATAACCGAGGCGCCTCGCAACAGCAACAACCACATAAGTCAAACTCGTCAGGGCGTGTAAAACCACTGACGCCACTTCTAACTAGAAAGAAACGCAAGTCCTCCCTGAGGTCCGTCTCCCGTTTTTGGTTCATACCGGGTGTGAAACACGCGAAGTAAACGTTACACAAAGCTACGCCACAAAGGCCGTGCTTTGATCATCACCACAAGACTTTGCTTTTCAACAGAAGCCTCGATCAATTGCCACTTAGGCATGCCACACAGGCAATTCACTCCATGCGTTTGATATCCATCAATATATAACCCCTGAGCTCGTACGTCTCAGAGAAGGGCGTTAAGCAAGAGAATAAATTCTCCGCCGCCAAACAGATATATATTTAATAGAGATCAACCACACGGACTAAAATCCAATGTCAGACACACAGTCCATTTACAAGTCCGTTCTGGGTCTGAATGAAACCGGAGGCACCTAGTACCCCGCATATCCATTGATCTCCAAGTACGTCTGGACGATCACCAACTGTTTCCATCTTCTTGGGTGTACAACCCAATCAAGATCATCAGTAATCACCCAAACGACGTGAAGACCTCTGGTCTTCGACCATCGTCTTCATCTTCGACTTATCGTCGTAACAGTTATTCAGAATGGGATAAACCCGGTCTTTCCGAATAACTCGCGTATATTTAAAATAAGTGTTACACAAACACAACATACGCCTCATTCCAATTCATTAGTCACTAACCGTAAATTAATCAAGAGAATAATTCCCCAAATATTAACCCCGAAGGCCGAAACCAACATCAGATCAATATCCAGAAAACCATTCTGCTTGGCCAACCGACAGTTAGTTTCTAAATTTCACATTCATAGGGAAATGTTCCCATTAATTTTATCCAAGATAAATTTCTTGAATTTATTCTTCTTTTGAATTTCGATTCAACTAGTCGAGATTAACGACCCTTACCGAAGTAATCATTGGTTTTAATTTCCCAATCCCAACCTATTTATCCCATGAAGTAAAACTGGTAATACTTCATATCTAACACCACAGTGTTATCGGTAAATTCAATTACCATTTCACGTTCAAATCTATTTAAAGATTTAACTATCGCCTGGAGCAAAACTGGTGATACTCCATTTCGATTATTTCAATCTAATTAAAGATTCATTAAAACTCCACTTAGTTTTAATCTGTGACTGGGTTAAAGAATCAGTGTCATTTAAAACACGGTTCACGATAAACCCAAAAATCACATCACATTTCAATCAGTCCCTAATTGTAAATTAGCAAGAGAGCAATTCCCTAAGTATTAATCCCGAAGGCCGAAACCAACATCAGATCAATACCTCGGAAACTATTCAACTTAACTAATCTCCAGTTAGTTTCTGATTTTCTTAACTCCTTTAGGTGTAAGAACTGTATTATTGAAGATACCGTTCATGACAACCCAAAATCACATTTCATTAATGATCGGGTTAAAGAACGAGTGTTATTTAAAACACTGTTCACGATAAACCCAAAAATCAATATCAATTCAATTCCAATTAAATATTATTTAATTGGTACACTTCATTAAATCTAAATAAAAAGATTTAATCATTTCTCAACTGGGTTCAAGAACAGTGTTAGTGAAGACACCATTCACGACAAACCCAAATCACATTTGATATTCAATATAAGGCTCTGAATAGAAAATATATCGGCTTATATTCAATATCAAATTCTACGATTAACAAATGTCGTATTGGAAATAACGATACAAATATATCTTTCAAATTTCCATAACAACACCTGTATAATCACGAATTCCAACATCGAAATATTCCGAAGACAATTTCGATTCAAATCCACTCCAATGCAATCATTGGATATTCTGGTTATTTTTAAAACCATTTCAAATTCAATTTATTTATTCAAAAATAAATAGAATTATATTTCTAGTTCAAAACTAGTTCATTTCGATAAAAATCTATTTTTATCTTTTCAAATATGGAGTTTTTCATCCCAAATCTTCACAAATCATTTCTTATGATTTTACACAAATTATTACTATTTTTAATAATTTTATCAAGGCCCGTACAGTCGATTTCCATCAACGGCCATCGAACTGCACGTATAGCGACCTTTTTCGAATTTGATTTGGACGTATCTCCAAATCCAACCGTTAGATTTCAAATTTCTAACATTCATTAGAAAGCTCTTTTCGATACGAACCCAACGGTTCCGGTTTCAGGAGAATCCGACGGTCGGATCTCCCGTAATGTCCGTTTGAAATAAATGGTCGAAATTCACGAACTGCCGCGGCGCGGCGCGTTCTATTCAGGCCATTATATTATATATATAATATATATAATATATATTTCGTCGATTCCTATTTAAAACGAATTATATAAATAGTTTTAAAACTCGTTTCAAAAGCAATTTCAACTTCCATTTCAATTCAAATCAAAATTGAATTCTTCTTTATAAATTCGTTTTAAAATTCATTTCTATTCAATTCAAATTTCAATTCAATTTGAATTCATTTCAATTCGTTTTCAATTCAATTTGAATTCGTTTTCAATTCATTTTCAATTCAATTTGAATTCGTTTTCAATTCATTTTCAATTCAATTTGAATTCGTTTTCAATTCATTTCATTTCGAAATCGTTATATATTCAATTCATTTCGAAATCGTTATATATTCAATTCATTTCGAAATCGTTATATATTCAATTCATTTCGAAATCGTTATATATTCAATTCATTTCGAAATCGTTATATATTCAATTCATTTCGAAATCGTTATATATTCAATTCATTTCGAAATCGTTATATATTCAATTCATTTCGAAATCGTTATATATTCAATTCATTTCGAAATCGTTATCAATTCAATTCATTTTGAAATCGTTTAAAATCGATATAAATATCGTTCACGTCAAAATGGCGTCAATCTAATCAACACGGCTTCATAAATTTCTATTTTCAAATATTCTATTTCAAATATTTCTTTTTTCAAAATAGTTGTTATTATCAAAATATTTCGTTCAACACATGACCAATCTCAATGAATGAGTACTGTCAACACATGAACTTTTATTTTATATCGATAAAGGTGTAAATTTTATTACTAAAATATTTCGTTCAACACATGACCAATCTCAATGAATGAGTACTGTCAACACATGAACTTTTATTTTATAATATTCTTTATTTTCTAAATTGGAATGAGGCCCAATCAATTACCATATAAAGTTAATTATATGGATTTTCATACAACACATGTATATAATAGCATTGAAAAATAATCAACCATCAACCAAAGTGCACTACACTGTATAAGCATCAAATATAGATATCTAACGCTTATAACAGCCTGTCAATCAATCGATCGACATATTTAATCAATCAGGATGAGTGAACTGCATATTTCATCCTAACACCCGTGTAGGGTTTCAAACAATCAAACAAATATTTTATTTGTGCAGTTGGGCGATGTGTAAAATTTATCGACCCAATCAATGTCAGTCAAATCAGTGTACATAAACAAACCGTCTGGTTTGTAAATGAATATTTTATTTATTCGCATTCACGTTAAAAATTATATTTTTAACGATAAAACATTTTATTTCAACATATGAATTTCTATCCAGTTCATTCTTTAAATAAAATGATATTTTTATTTTCTAACTTATTTTAGAAAATTTCGGCGGCATAACGGCACGATACTAGAAACGGGACGAGGCCTAGCCTTGTCCCCGGTCTAGTGAAGGCCCACGCCATTCACACATCATCAAATCAATTCATTTCACCACACAATTCAATTTCAATCAAACAATCTCTAATCTATGCAACCAAACAAACAAGTCCATGGTCTGTGGACGATTGTGTCGGGTGCTACTAAGCACCGTCTGCATCCTAGTATATATATAAAACTAGAAAAGAAATTGAAAGGTGAGAAATTCTCACAGATAGCTATCCTAGCTCCACGGCACTTCATTGATAGAAATCTTCATCGCTATCGCATCTTCGTCATCTTCGTTGCCCGCTTTCACTACCTATGTAAAAATCGAATTTTTACTTCGCTATTCCATATATAAAAATCATATTTTTCTTTCGAAGTTCTATATATAAAAATCATATTTTTCTTTCGAAGTTCTATATATAAAAATCATATTTTTCTTTCGAAGTTCTATATATAAAAATCATATTTTTCTTTCGAAGTTCTATATATAAAAATCATATTTTTCTTTCAATGTTAAATATATAAAAATTACATTTTTACTTCGATGTTAAATATATAAAAATTACATTTTTACTTCGATGTTAAATATATAAAAATTACATTTTTACTTCGATGTTAAATATATAAAAATTACATTTTTACTTCGATGTTAAATATATAAAAATTACATTTTTACTTCGATGTTAAATATATAAAAATTACATTTTTACTTTACGAAGCTATTTTATATTTTTTTCAAAAACAAAGCATCGTTATATTTTTTTTTCTAAACTTATCATATTTTTCGAAACATTGTTATTTTATAAACAATTTTAATTTCTATTTTAAAATAAAGATTTTCCTATTTTTAAAACTAAGTATAATTTATATTTTAAAACTGATTTTATTTAAACTGCTAAAATAAACAACAACAAAAAAAAACTGAAAAGAAAATAGGAGGAAAAAAAAAACTGTTAAACCTTGTTTTCAGTTCAGCCGAACCTCACAAGAAAGCTAGGGTTCGATATTGTCGCTGCCTCGCTCCTCCAGACCTCGATCAGCCACTGCCACATCCTCCGCCTCCGCACCACGCACCTGCACCACCCCCTCAGTGCCTACTCGACGACGGCCTCGCGTTCGAATTGGAGGGGAAGTGGCGGAGCACTGATCGGCAGTGCAAGGAGGTGGGCGGCGCGTTCTTCGACGTTCGATGGAGGCTCCGCCATCGATCTCGGTCTTCCCCCCTTTTTTTTTATTTGATAATCGATTTCTGATTTAATCAGGGGGGGCCAACGGGTTTTAAGGAGAGGATTTTCCTTTTTTTTTATATATATTATTTAATTATTTTATTATTTTTAAAAGTTGACTTTTACATACGACCTCTAAACGAGGTCCACCGCCTGTCGTCCATAGCGTTTTACCCCCATTCCGAACTCAATGGGATATGCCACGTGGGCTGATTCGACTGTTTGAATCAGTTTCCGTTAAATTTACATTTAAATTACTATATTGAATTTTAAACGTACATTTCAAATTACCGGGGTCACATACTAACTCTAAAAATTCAATAAAAATATTTTCTAGCTTCGTATTGACGATACGGTCCTAACAAAACTAGCTTCTTCGAATTCTGAGACCGTTAGAAAAATGGCCAATTTCCAGTCGATTAAAATCAACTGAAACTGGTCAAACGCGTTTTCCTTTGCCACGCTCACATATTGATTCGCAAAATTATGAAATTTGAAACCTAACAATAACTTCACATCCCGGACCCAACAAAACTGGTTTCATCGAAATCCGAGGTCGTTTGCACAATGACCATTTTTAAGGGCCTGAATTCCATAGCGACTATTCAGAATTTTCAACTGGACATATCTTTTGATTCCCACTATGAAAATTTGATTATTCGGATTCGTTGGAAAGATATTATCAATTAGATCCCATTATTTTTGGTTTCATTAAAATCCGGATTGTTTTGCACCCGGTACATTCAATTGAAGTTTGAAATCGAATTATCGAACTACCGCGCCATTTTCAATTCTATTTATAATTATATATAAATATTTATATTCTAACGACGACGTATATAATTATATACGTTCTAATTATATTCAAAATAAATTTCACGTTGATATTATTTAAAATAATTCATTTTAAATAATCAAAATTCGCTAAAATGGCCAAAATAAAAATTTTAAACTGGCCCAGATTTTCGGGTTATTACAATACCTTTACCTAAGTTTAGGTACAAGTTGATTAAACTGAACCATCTAAGTTTAAATTTTATTTTTTGGAGATTGGTTTTAGTTTTATGATTTGTAATTTCAATCGAAGGAACATGGTTTATTTAGTAAATTGTTCGCTTTTCTTATTTACTGACGTCTACTCAGAAAGTCACACCATATGCTAAATTTTTTGTTCTTGCAGTAATTAATTGATTTGTAGCTACAACCGCCCCTATCGTCAACACCCTAGATCCACTAAATGAGACAAAACTCGAAAATGGATCTTTAAAAAAATAAAGTTCTTTCCGTTTGTTACTCTCAGTTCAACATTGGTGAAGTTAACTACTTTTGAACAATCCTGAGTACTTCTCTGCTTTAATTTGTTCCAAACAAGCAATTTTCTTTCTACTAGATAATTTTGTTTGTGATCATGCCATGAAAAGTACATTTTGAAACAATGTAGTTCCCCAATGATAGTGCAAACTTCTGAAAATAACTGTTGTAAAAAAAAATCCCCCCTTCGTTATTACAGGCCGATCTGTTCTTTGTATAGAATACGTGACTTCATAGACTTCATTCCAACATAAACCTTAATATCAAATGATTACTTGGTTCGAATCACTGGGTTGTTCCTTGCTTTTTATTGTTCCTTGCTTTTTAATATGGTTGAGTTGATTAAATTAGTTCAAATTATGTTTGTCAGATATAGTAAAAATTCCTTAACTTTTCCAATTGAATGTTACTGGGTTGTAAAGAAATTTGAGTACCAATGTTCACCTGGATGTTTTCCAAGATCATGCATGCAGTCATTCACAATATTTTATTAGAACTGAATTTAAATTTTGAAATGAGGGACGCTATTCTACTACAAAGATTCATACTTAATATATCAAGCAAACTTTACGTTACATTGGTAGCATAGTTAACAAAACATCTTACTTAATGCAGGCTGTTTCTTTAGTAATTTAAATTTGAAAAAAAAATATTATTACTCATGCTTTCGTTATGCAAATTTCGGATTAAAATTAGAATGGTATGACATCACTATGTTCTTTTTTAAAGAATGGTGTAGGTTCCTTATTTTTCTGGACATAACAGCCTATATAACATCTTATAAACTGGTATTAGTTCTACCATAAAATCAACGATATGTATGGGAACATAAAAATTTGTTTGTATGATTGGTTTGCATCTGCTAACTATAATTTACCAACAGGTTAAAAACTTAAAATGCACATCTGATACTTTTGAGCATTGATCTGTTGTAAAAAAAAAATCATACTTCAAATAACTTAACCCACATGTTGTTACTTTTAGTGCCACATAGTAATAAATCTACATGTTTGCTAACAATGATTCTTCTAACAATTTTTGCCTTTGTGTTACAGCTATTTTTTCTACTTGGTTATCTGGATAAACCTGTTGAAGATGTATTTTGTCATCTACTTTGATAACAATGTAGTTAACGGTAAAATAATTTACGTCTACAAACTAGATTATTGTTTCCATGATCTATGAAGTCTGCTTTAACATACTATTTAATGGTTTTACACGTAATTCTTTATTGAACTCAACTAGACACAATCATTCGTAGTTTTAAGTAGTTATGACTTCATATGCTGAAGAAAAAAATGGCCACTACTACTACTTGAACTATGTTATCCCATTTAGGTTAAAGTTTTACACCTTATGCTGGATGCAAACTAAACTTGTGATCAACTGCAGATTCTATACTTTTCCTGCTCTTTGAATACCATTTCTCAATTTATTCTTTTTTCCCTTTTTATGCAAACCATTTTTTTTAATGCATAATATGCATATGCCATGTCTGTAATATGTAATATATAATATGTACGGTAAGCATAACACTTCTATAATATATGGTTTACAAAACAGAATATGTACAATAATATTTGTATATATTTTACCATGTTGAAAAATGACCTTGAATATGCTATTTGGATTTCTCCTGCATAAACTTTTAAGCAGCTTATTTAATACTTTATTCATAGTTCTTTTTTTTTTTTTTAAAAGGTAGCAGCTAGAAAATGCACGATAATTACTTCAATCAATGATTTAAAAAATATGATGCTACAAATTTACTGAATGATGCAGTGACCAAGTAAGCAGTTCTTATTTTGGTTTTTAGAACGAATGAAGGATTTTCGATTCGAGCTTATAATGCCACTAGGATTCATGATTATGTTTATTATGAATCTTAAACATAAGATGGTTGCTTCGCTGCCATATATGGCCACAAACATTCAATTTTCTTTTGAGTTCCTGTTAGTTAAAAATGGTTTATTGAAGTATTGTGATACTCAACGAACATTATTTGTTTGAATTTTACATTATTATGTATTGTTTCAAAAAAATAATGGCACACTTAAATGGAAGTCATTAACTGTAAATACTAAAAGATAAGACCTCTTTGTTGAATGGTATAATTGAATAAATTTAGTGATTTAAACAGTATGATCGTTAGTTACCGGTACCAAAAAATACATGCGGATCAAAATACTGCAGTCATTATAGATGAATCAATGAGTTTGTTTTGGGCAACTCATATTTTGTTACTTTCTGTATAATTTCGTTATCATAACTTCTGTATTTGATGCTTCACGTTTGCTCAAACAAACATGAATTGTGTTTACACAACGGATATGAATTTTTCTCCAACTTTTTTGACTCTTTTCCATCCCTGTTTTGATCATGTACATTTCAATAATTAAATAACTTTAAACTGTGTTTTTCTTTCTGTCCCTTTTTTGTTTGTATTCAGTGTATTTCCACTATATTTTGCTATATCCGTTTTATGCTAAATTGTACAAAAGAAGGCAGTGTCTCAGTTGGGAACAATATAAGTTATTATGATTTTGAAGTAGAGTTTCTCACGTCGGTAAGGTTACAAAAAAATTAGTGTTATAGTGCACACTGTTACACATCCTTCGCAAGGCCAATAATTTTTGGTATTATTTGATTCAATGGTCTTTTCCAATTGAAATAACGGTACAAGAAATTTGTATACAAGACTATGCATACTTGGCTTTTATTTTAAACTTTGTCTTCATTTGTTAATTTAATCTATTTTTGAACTCTTTGGCTTTGATTAGTACGATTAACTTGCTATATAACATATATACAAATTGGTTTTATAATGCATCATCTTTGTAATTCTGCTTTGTAAAGCAAAAAGTTCCATTGCATGCACAAGATGCATTCATTTTGGCTTAGCCTGCTTCTAGACCTGCTTCTAGATAAATTCCGCACTTTGTTACTTTCCTTTAATTTTAGTTTTTCATATTTAAACTTCTACATATTTCATTATGCTGCCTTGCTTTGATTATTCTTTTTGAAATATACTCATTATTTTTATTCTCTATCACTTTTCCTGGAAAATCTATCAACGCAAACTTTGTCCACTGCTGTAGTTTGTTTGTATGTTGCATGGAACTTACGGGAGAGATTATACAAATCACTGACGCACAACTTGGATTAAGTGAAGGGGTTTAATGCTGAGTCAGCTGCATTTTCTTTGTAATGCTAAGTATGCTGCAAAGATTGGGAATGGACGGTAGAAGATGTGCAAGTATTCGACGTGTGTTGATGAAGGCTGCAAGGAGTATTACAGATAAAAGGTGATGTAAATATAAGGCATACAGTAACAAGTAGGCATTCATTTCTTTATTTTGACGTACTTAAGACTGCTACGTTGCAATTCATATATGGGTAAACACTAACATTCAAGATAGTTTTTCCAATATAACTTCATGTACTGCAATCTATATAGTTAAATTACTCAGAGATAACTATGAAGACAAAAAATGGTTCAGATTATAATTTGCAAAGGCATCATGTGGTTAACTATAATTATCTCCAATCAACCACAAATAGAACCTGTTAAATCTTCGTCAATGTGCTTAACCCATCTTTGGTATCATTGGCTCTCCAAAACAATCCTCCTCCTCCACGACTACCTTGGCTAGCTCTTCAATTTATTTTTAAAAAAATTGTGTAGAAATGTCTGGGAAGTCACATTATCTACTTAATGATTTACTTTTTTCCTTACCTCACTTTTTATTTTCTACCTCATACTAAACCAAAAGGAAAAGACATGAATTTATTTTAATCTTTTTTCCATAAGTACTAACATTAATTGTCATCTCAAATTACTGGTAAATATTCAATATATTATTTCATAATTTAGTTTTTAATAGTTAAATTTTTAACTATTAATGATTCGTTAATTACTTCCTATAATTTAACAGTTATGAATCATGTTTATTATCTCATTTTAGAAAGGTTAAGCATCTTGATCATCTCTTCATATATTTTTTTGAAAGCTGTCTTGATTTATTTATTTTTCCATTTTCTCCTCTTCGATTACCTATGTAGATCCTATAACACAAATATATACATTAGCCTATCTTTTTTTTCCTGCTGTTAATTTATTTGTTTTGATTGTTTAGGACCTAAAATGGTCTCTGGATGAAGCTAAGATTTGGATTTGGAGGATTATTGTTCTCTTTTAAATATTTGGAATGTTATCTCATTAATGATGCACTAATTATGTGATTTAACTAACAAATGACCATTTACTTCCTAAGATGTAAGGGTTATGAATCATGCTTATAATCACATTTTGGAAACGTGAAGCATTGTGATCATCTCTTCATTTATTATTGTAAAACTATCTTGAATTTCTCTCTTTTAATTTTCACCACTTTCCCTATCTATATAGGTTCTATAACATAAATATATACATCACTGTTTTTCACTACTACTAAATTATTTGTCTGAATAATTTGTTTAGGACCTGGAGCTGTACTTTGGGTCAAATCAACATGTTGGATTTGGAGGATTACCGATTTTTTCTTAATATTTGGAAGATAATCTCATAAACCATGCACTGATTGTGTGTTTTAAAATGAAATATGGCAATGACGCAGACAATTTCTATTACACGTTATGCACATGAGAAGCTTCGTGCATATATAGTAAATAAGTGATATATATATATATATATATATATGTATATATATATATCTACTATTGGATTTTTAACCATTCCAACATGTATGTTTGTTTTAGACGCTTGATTTCCTATATTTGCTGATTATTTGCTCTCTTTTTTCCTAAGAGTGCATATTCAAAATTGCATGTCATGTAACCTTCCAATTTGAAGTTGTGTCCCTATGATGTGTTGGTGTTTACCTGTCGTTCATCGTGAGCCTAAAAAAATTGATGTCATTGTGCAATCTATTTTTTTATTTATGTTACACATACATTTGTGACCACGTAATTTACCATTATTCTTGATTTTTTTTATTCCTTCCATTAAAGCTTTTGAGAAGTATCTGTCAGGTAATCCCTGTTGTAAATTATCAGAAAGTACATAACGTATTCAATGGTTTTATTTTTATTTTAATTTGCAAGTTTCACTATTGGATGCTTAAAAGTAGAAAACCAATGTTTGACGTTGTGCACGTCATGGTTATTCTTTTATTGATTTAAGTGCTTCCAGTTAAATTTGATATAAGGTGACTTACCAAAATTTATTAGATTAAGACTGCTTTAATGGAGACAAATTAAAAACCAAAAGGGAAGCAAATGAATTCTCAGTATTATATGTTGTTGAATGAAGATTACAATAATGTAGGGCGCATTTAAAATTCCAAAATGGAAACATGTGGACTGCAATTGTTTTAATTGATGTGAATAATTTGCATTAGTTTTATATTGCTGAGTGTTCTTGATATTATGTAATTTACTTCACATACATATGAAAACTCTACTCATTTTCTTCGGCATAAAATTTTGAACGCCTATGAACCTCTCTAATAAAAGTAGAAGCATGGTATGTAATATGATATGAAACAAAGGAACATGAAGGTTATTTCTTTTCAAATGTTAAAGATATATCAGCCTTCCCTAAATGTTGATTTATAATTATTCACTGTAATATGTTACTAAAGAGATGTGATTATTGTAAGAACACAACACATGAGGAAATGGATCATGAAGCATAATCATAGATTTAACTAAATCTTTCAAACAAACTTAAATTTAATACTACAAAAGTTAAAATCTAAGCAATCTAAGAGCATCTCTAACGGTTGATAATAAACTACAAAATGTAATATTTACATTCATTTCACTCTCCAACAGAGTGCCGATTTCGTGAGAGATTACATTTCAATCTATTTTGGTTATTATGCTTTAGTAATCAAATCGGGTGTTTGCTGAAAAGACGCTCAGTGTTGGTGTCATGTGTCTTTTGAATAAACATATGAGACTTAGACGTCTATTCAACCAGCGCTTGAAATCATATATGAAATTAAAAAGTATAATTTCCACGCAAAGGTTGCTTTCAATGCAATGCCTGCAGCTTTAATACATGACAAAATGCACATTCACAAGTGACATTTTCCTATTCACTATCTAATGTTCGCCGCCTTACTATTTTATTACCATACCCGAATTTCCCTTGCATTATTTCAGTTACTTTAGCGTTGCTGCTTCATCTTTTACTTTCATATCCGGTCAAGGTATTCTATTCACATCTAAATTGGCTACCAACTGGTACAACGAATTAAACACACAAATTGCTTCCTCGAATGACAAAAACTACCAATGAAGTCAAAAAAATTTAAGATGGTTATTTCCTCATAATTAATAATTGTGTTTACATGTAAGCGAGTAAATAGGGAGGCTAGGATCAACCACAAATTGGTTAAAAATCCATAAATTGTACTAAAAAATGCGAGCTACAAGTTCCTATGTTCAACGTGTCATAATCTTCAAATAATGTTAGTGTGCGTTTATAATCCAATAATACAGTCATTTTTGCAACAACAAAAAAATGCATTTGTGCAAAGAAAAATAAAAACAATGTTTATATAGAAATGTGTGACTAAGTACAGATTTAATTTTTGAAATAAAACAGAAAATAATAGCAATAAAATATCAGAAAAAGTATCAATAATTCTTTCATGCATTGCAAAGATATGTTTTTTAAGCAAAAACCTTAATTTTAACCTTTTACCGAGCTATCTCAATTATGTTATAATATTCTATATTTAACTTTAGACACTAGAGTTAATCACAAATCTTAAAACTATAATTAAATTTAGTGAACTATCAGTTGTTGATGTGTCAGATAAATCATAATTTTGTTTTTTAATTTGCACAATATTCATATTAAATAAATGGTATAAAATTCATTTGGAAATACAAGTACATTAGTCACATAACATAATTATATATGTAAATAATAATCACAAGTTTAATTTATGATTCATTTATATGTATACATTGTAAAAAAAATTATTCTAACTAAAGTGCACCTTCTGGAAATTTTTAAAGTTGCCCAAAAAACCATCTCAATAACACATAATTTTGTACATTTATATCCATATATTTTCAATTAATCACGTAAATGTTGGTTTTAAATTATTTGAATAAATTTAATTAATAATTTTTCACTAATTTATCTAATAAATCCTTAAATGAGACGATTTCAATATGCACATCATATTCATATTAAAATAAGGGAAAGTCTAACTAGACACTAAATTTTGGTATAATTGGTGACACGGTTAATCCCCACCATTAGATCACCCTATGAATTTACCTCTCCATATAAGGATAAAAAGATACAACGACTCAGATCTTTTATGCCACCAATTATGTCTAATTTTGTGTCCAAATAGCCAGTCTCTTAAAAAAATAGTCAAGTGAATTTTTCATTTAAATATAAAAATATATAATTCAGATATCATAAATAGTATACATGAATAGCATCAACAAAGATAATTTATTATTCATTTATCTTAATAAATTTATCTACATTGTAGAATTATATTTTTAACTTTAAATATCCATATTTTGACATTTCTATAGTTATGTGCACCTCATCGACTGTTTACTAATTTTTTATATTTAGATCCTATATATTTAAATTGCTTACGAAATCTTGAACTCAAAGTATTTTAATAATCTATGTATTAGTCACATATGTGTAGGCTTACATATTTTAAAAATCATAATGAAAATTTTGTGCTTAACTACGTAGATACATAGATCACATGCATACATTTACGTACATAAAAAACAATAATAAAGTTATTTTGTAAATAACTATGATCGTATACGTACATAAACAATAAATTTATCGCACACCACATTAAAAGATTATACTATTTTTAACTTCAAATAACTCTACAATAAGGCCTATATAATTTTGTTATAAAATCCTTCTCAATTTATTCAGATTATTTACTCTTAAGATAATATATTCTAACCAATTACATAATTTCAAAGTTAACATACTTTTAAAAGAAATAAATAATATTTTTTAATATATCTAAAATAATTAAAATATGTTAGTTTCAAAATAAACACTTGCTCATAGTAATAAGAACAATAGAATTATTTTTTTACTTCAAACAAATAAAAGTTACATAATACATACCTTATATAAACAACAACAATAATAATTTATAGTTTATTTATTTTGTCAAATTCATCGTATGTTATATAATAAAGTTCAAATTTTAACAATAAAATTTTAAATACTATATTTTATAATATTATCGTGTGCAACGCACGGGTTACACACTAGTTCATATAGTTAACCAAATTGTCTAAATCGGAGTTTTGCAAAAGCAAAACGAGCGAAGTTGATTTTAGCATATTTTGTTTCTAAAAAAGATTACTTATTTTCTGGTATAGTATGAAGCAATTGATATGCTTGCACATATTTCAGTTAATCCACATATTTGTATTTTTATAATGAAACATTTATCTGGTACATCAGTGACGATGAGTACGTCTTTCTGACTAATTTGAAGTTATTATGATGCTTTTTTGTCAGCTACAAATAATGAGTTATGCTTATCATTGACATTCATGCTATTCGCTGATTGGTCTGACTAATAGAGCGTTCACTTTGCATGCATATAAGATGATCTTCATAATCATATGTTTTGATCTTTTTTATTATTGAACTTGAATGTGTCTTTAATATAGTCTTTTACCCAAGTTATATATCATGTTTGCAATTGATGACAATTTATTACGGTTTCTCTGTGTTTATTATTGAACTAGAATGTGTCTCTAATATAGTATTTTACCTAAGTTGTAAATCATGTTCTCAATTGAGGATAATTTATTGCAGTTCCTCTGTGTTCTTTTGCCCAATATGATGTCCTAGTTACGTATTTTTATCGTGTTGTTGTACACCACTCTTTTTTCTTTTCAGCGTTCTTTCCTTTTGTTGATCTAACAAATAAATACTCATTCAGGATATGACATGCGATACTTACTTGAAAATCGTTCAAAAATGCAAGTGAAAATTCATAATTACAAAGGTAACTTATATTCTCTTATTTACTTTCCTGTGTAGATTTAATGTCTTTACATGTACAGTTCGTTAACTTTGCCCTTGCCATATAAACTCATCACACATCTCTCTTTAGTCTTTGTTGGTCATCAATCATCATGGCTAAGTTCATGTTTCATTTGCTATCTCATATATAAGTTGTTCCCTGATTTGGAGTCTATCTCTGCTAATGCCTATCATCATGCCTAGGTTGGCGAGAGGGAGCATTTTTGTCTGAAATTCTGACTAATATTGTAGGTACTGTTGCAGCCCTGGAGCCCCATCAGATCCATTCCTTTGATGAATCGGTAATCATACATAATGAACAAGCAAGTTTCTTTTTTTTAACCACTTAACCACATCTATTTAACTGTAACTCCAACATTTTATCCTTTTCAATTGTGTTTTTGAAGGTTGGGCACATGATTCAAGAAGAGACTGCGACGGGAAAAAGGGAGAAGTATCTTTAACGGTTGATGGAACTTCCAAATCAGGTGCTTGAATTATTTTGCTTATATTCTCTTGGAAGGTCACAATATCATATTGTATACACTAGTACACATTTGCATAATTTCGTGTTTGCAGAAATGGAAATTATTGAACAAGCAAGTTATAGTGTTGATAGCTTGAAGCAACAAGAAGTAATTAAAACCGTTCTTAATATTCTGCAGGTACCTATTCCATGAACATGACAAAAATTAACCAGAGTCCCCTACCCTTTTCCTTCTCTTCATACATGCACATGCGAGCACACACGTGTTTAGTTTAGGCCACTAAATTTAATCATTGAGTGAGACACTGTACTGCCATTGTTGTAGCACAATTGTTGAGAATAACATAGTACATGTGTGGAGTTTGACACTGTATGATTTGTGATCACTTATACAATGATTATTATTTTATATAATTTGAGCTTATATGCCCGTAGGACTTATTACTGCTATGAGTTCGAAACTTCTAAACAAAATATCGCATTAGTAGCTTCTATAACTACTGGAAAGGCATGTTTTCTTTTGTCAGTAGCTTTGTATGTTGATTCCCTAATCTTTATATGATGACCGCTGATTTTAATTATGACATGATTATTTGTTGTGGCTATTTTCCTGTACAAAGTTTTCAAGTTTGATTAGCCGTTTTAGATTCATATGTGATTTTTTTTTTGAGAATGTTTCTTCTTCCTTTGCTTGAATACTAAGTGCAATTTTGGGATAGTTGACCAGCTTCCATCATTCTCTGTATCATTCCTATGATGCATGATTGTGAAATTTATTAGTAATCATTTATTTAGTTTATTGTTGAATGCTTAGAAATACACCTACCTGTAAAGACAAATTAATTATGGAATTGGAGCAATATTGTGATTTTGGATTCATCGACCACCAAATTTTGGATTCAATATTGACACAACAATATTGCCATACTTTATTTTGTTTTCGTTTAAATTATGTAGGGTTTGGTAATCATGACACCTATTCACAATGGAAGAGTTTCTCTAATTACATGATGTTTGCATTCATTTTCATTTTCCCCCTCTAATAACGCTGCGAATTTTCCATTAATTTATTGTATAAGAAAATTGTTAATAAAAATTTTCTTTTGATATATACAACTTAATGGTATGTTTTCCCACTATTGTACGGTAATACTAGTTAGAACTGGTTGTTGGTGCATTTGAAACCATAATTTTATCGTCTACCCAACTGAGTTTGGTTATATTCATTTTACGAAAAAAAGAAAACAATCGACCACAATCTATTATATAATATTTTTTAGTGTGAAAATTCTCAAATACAAAAATGGTATTTATCCTTTTTTTTTGCATGTTTGGAACATATGGAAACAAATGATCCATTTTTGTTTGCATCACATCCAGTGAACTTTTGTACACGTCAAATGGGATTAGCGTCTGTTTTTTGCTACATTTCAAAATATAACACTAAATAAATGGAAGTAATTAATCAATTTTTATGTGTTTGGATGAATAATCCAAGGTTCAGGATAATTAAATGTTCCCACACTTTGTAAAAGGGATGCGTGTAGAATATCTCCATCTTAAGGAAGGAATAAAATTTTAATTAATTTCTTAAATAAGGTATGTTGCTACTATTAATTTAAAATTGATGATATACCTAGCACCAAGGTAAATATAGATCAATTAAACAATTTAACACATCAATTTTATGGTGGAAAGCATGTAAATTTTCAGATTAACATTTTCACTGTGTGTAGAACATAATCAATTTTGATGTTATTTTCTAGTTTTGTGGGGACATGATAAGGATTGACACATATTTTATGTCAATCCCTGCATATGTTGCGCCATAATTTAAGGAATAAATATCATTAATGATATGTCATAATAAGAGAGAATAAGATAAATATCATTAATGATATTAATTCCATACCTGCAGCAGTACTTATAAATGGTATGCTATAATATGAGGAATAAATATCATTAATGATATTAATTCCATAATTATATGAATGCATGTGTCTTGTAATTATAAATTTGTGATTGCTGAATGGAAAAGAATGATTCTTCTCTTCAACTCTTTATTATGGTACCAGAGCTCAGGATTAGAGCCAATGCAAAAAATACGTATGTGCTTAACCGGCATACGTTCCCCACTCCATCCAAAATACAATGTTCAGGTAGATGGCTCAAAATACGCCACACTTGAAGGGGGAGTAATGAAAATAATAGTCCCACATCGGAAAATATGCAACTATGATCCTGAATATAAACTAAGATGTTCCTCAACACATTGGTAATTGGTTTTGTGATAATAAGGGGATTAATAAATTAAAAAAAACATATTTTATGTCAATCCCTGCATATGATGCGCCATAATTTGAGGAATAAATATCATTAATGATATGTCATAATAAGAGAGAATAAGATAAATATCATTAATGATATTAATTCCATACCTGCAGCAGTACTTATAAATGGTATGCTATAATATAAGGAATAAATATCATTAATGATATTAATTCCATAATTATATGAATGCATGTATCTTGTAATTATAAATTTGTGATTTCTGAATGGAAAAGAATGATTCTTCTCTTCAACTCTTTATCATGGTACCAGAGCTCTGATCCAAATAAGTTCAACTTCCTCTTCTAAAATGTCTCTCATTAACCAAACTTCATCATATCAAATTCTTAATGGTAGTGATCTCACAAAGCCCTACGTCTTTCTAGGAAAATGTCAATGGTGCCGAGAACAAGAACATATGATTGCTCATTGTCCTTTATTTAAGAAAAATTTTCCTAATCTCATTCCTCCTTCTTCAAATTCCCAACCTCCTCCAAACCAAATTCACACCAAAACCTCAAGCAAACATCGCAAGTCTCTCTACCTCTTCATCCTCTTCAACATGGCTTCTCGACAGTGATGCTTCTCACCACGTCACGATAAATCTGAACAATCTATCCCTCCATTCTCCTTTTGATGGAACCGAAGAATAGATTGTCGATGATGGCAAAGGCCTAAAAATCACTCATGTCGGTTCTTGTTCTTTATCATCACTCAAACTAAATAATGTCTTGGTTGTTCTTGCCATGTCAAAAAATATAATTTCCATTTCTCAACTTTGTCATGACAACAATATCTCAATTGTCTTTTCTTCCACCTCTTTTCAAATGAAGTATCTCAAAACGGGGGAATCTCTATTCCAAAGGCTGGTTACAGCAGGCATTTATCAGCTCAAATCCACAGCCCTTAAGTCTATGCAAGCACAACTAGCTCACTTGATTAGCATCATTATTTGGGGCATCCATCTTGTAATGTATTTAGGCAAATTATTTCCAAAAATAAACTTCATGTTCCTAGTATCTTCACTTTAGATTGCAATTCATGTGCTTGCAATAAAAGTCATAAACTTCCTTTTTTTCTACTTCCTCTATTGTATCTACTGCCCTACTAGAGTATGTCTATTCTGATCTTTGGACATCGCCAATTTACTCTCATGATGGCTTTAAATATTATCTTATTTTCGTTGATCATTTTTCTAAATACATTTGGTTGTATATTTTGAAACGAAAATCAGATACAAAACATGTATTCATTCGCTATAAAGCTCTAATACCATGATAAAGAGTTGAAGAGAAGAATCATTCTTTTTGATTCAGCAATCACAAATTTATAATTACAAGATACATGCATTCATATAATTATGGAATTAATATCATTAATGATATTTATTCCTCGTATTATAGCATACCATTTATAAGTACTGCTGCAGGTATGGAATTAATATCATTAATGATATTTATCTTATTCTCTCTTATTATGACATATCATTAATGATATTTATTCCTCAAATTATGGCGCATCATATGCAGGGATTGACATAAAATATGTAAGCATACATAACTACCTGTCCATCGATGGAATTTCGCATCTCACAACTCCAACCCACACCCCTCTACACAATGGCTATTCTGAGCGACGATATCGACACACTGTTGAGGCATTTCTATCACTATTAACTCATGCTTTGGAAGCTTTAAAAAAAAAATTGGCAGCACATTTCTCACTCAAAGACCTTAGAGAATTGTCCTACTTTCTGGGAGTGGAAGTAGTGTCTCATCCAGAAGGTATTTCCTTGAGTCAAAAGAGGTATATTGCTGATATTTTGTGCAAAGCTAATATGGACGATGCAAAACCAGTTGCAACACCATTAGCAACTCATCCTCCGTTAACTATACATGGAAATCTCCTTAAGGATCCTACTGGGTATCGTACTCTGATAGGTAGTTTACAATATATAAGTCACACAAGGCCTGATGTGGCATTCGCAGTGAACAAGTTAGCTCAATACATGCAGCGTCCAACTGAGGAACACATGCAATCTCTACATCGTCTTCTTCGATATCTAAGTGGAACATCTAATATGGGTTTAATTATACACAAGGATTAACCTTTCACTCTCCATGCTTACTCTGATGCGGATTGGGCTCGTGACAAAGATGACTACATTTCTACAACAGAATATATAGTCTATTTAGGCAAGAATTCTATCTCTTGGAAGTCAAAGAAGCAACGTACAAGAGCTAGATCATCCACCAAGGCCGAGTACAGGGCAATGGCAAATGCTACTGCTGAAATTCTTTGGGTAGGAAATTTATTCAAGGAGCTTGGTCATGACCTCACTCTCGCGCCAGTCATCTATTGTGATAATTTTGGAGCTACATATGTGAGTGCTAATCCGGTTTTTCATTCTAAAATGAAGCACCTGAGATTGAATTACCATTTTGTCAGAGAGAACGTGCTAAATGAAAACTTGAGGGTCTCTTACATATTCACTAATGACCAGCTTGCGGATGCCCTCACCAAGCCACTACTACATACCTCCTTCACAACATTGGTTAGCAAAACCGGTCAATCATTTTGGCCATCCGTTTTGAGGGGACGTGATAAGGATAGACATATTTTATGTCAATCCCTGCATATGATGCGCCGTAATTTAAGGAATAAGTATCATTAATGATATGTCATAATAAGAGAGAATAAGATAAATATCATTAATGATATTAATTCCATACCTGCATCAGTACTTATAAATGGTATGCTATAATATGAGGAATAAATATCATTAATGATATTAATTCCATAATTATATGAATGCATGTATCTTGTAATTATTCATTTGTGATTGCTGAATGGAAAAGAAAAGAATGATTCTTCTCTTCAACTCTTTATCATCTAGGGAGCTCCTTAAGATTACTGTTATTTAAACTTGTCAATAATATTATGGGAAAGATAACCTCAATTTATAGAACGTGATAAACCACCTACAGACAAAGAAAAGCCAGATATAATAGAGAAGTAGAGTGAGAAACACACAAACCTTGCAGCGGCTTTTATGTTGTGTTTAAGAGCGACGTCAAATGCCATTGCACCACCTTGATAAATAAAGAGAACATATCAACATACTATAATAAATTAAATAAACATATCCAAAATTATGCTATACGAATTTATAATAAATGAAGAAAGGGTTCGAAGAAAAATAACCATAAACTGTTCGAATACTTAATTATACTCCCTTCGTACATTGAAGCAAATCGACCAAGCATTTATTTCCAACTTGGACGGTAATAGTTTAAATCATCATTTTAAAAGAGTAAATGATTTTTCTACCATTATTTGACTGCAAAATTTATCCGTGGTACAATCGTAAATATTTGATGTGTAAATCAAAAGCTTAGATCGATCAACCTCTTTTAATACTTATTTTTTTGGAAATATTCAGGATTTCATTGTTGAGCAAATTATAATGGTAGACTGTAAAAAAGTACAGGATTTACTGTTTGACGACACTTAGAAGTGGTCCTGTAACATATGAATAGATTAACATATATTAAATAATGTTCATTCCCACCATAATTTATACGGAAAATGAAGATTAGAATTCTGCAGAGTAGCATGGGCAACATGATTCATGTGTATAACTTATCGCTTGGTATCTCTTTGGGTTTCCAATATAAAAAATACCACAACACTTTCTATAACATGAGAAAATGGATAACTGCATACAAATTACCCAAGATAATCCAGTGAAATAAGCTTATCCCAATAGTTGTCTAGATAACAGAAATGGAAAAAAAAATAAGATAGAAAACTAATCAAATCTCTTGTTAGAACAGTTGGATTTTTGGTTAATAGATAATACTCAAATGATTAATAAGTCTTGATTTATTTGTTCCTTACTCGATATATCACTACATCATGAAGATTCAATTTGTTGATTGTAATATTGAAACTAAAATATTAAGTGAATGCATAAAAGAAAACAATGGAAAAACATAAAAAAATTCCCATGGAGCAATGTACTTACCAAAATGTAGAAGGAATATGAGTGATTAATGTTTAATCTCGATCAACGATAATTTAATTTTGGCTAATTCTATATATACACCAAAAATTACTAAACTTACACAAAAAATTATAATAAACGACTATACACCATATATTACTTCACATACACCGTTTCTTTTACCAAATTATCCGCGTTCTCAACTTCTTTTTCTTTTCTCTTTCAAACTTAAAACACAATTACCTAAAACTAGAAATTCTTTGCATTAAATTGAGTAAAATTATATAAAATGAAATTTATGTCTTGTACTAATGCTGTAGCTTTTATAAATTTTTGAAATAAAAATAATTTCAACAAAATTACTCTAATTTTACAAAATAAATCAACACTTCTAAATTAGACCATTATTTTTGAATGTTTTCTTAATTGAAATTTTAGATTTCATGATTAAATAATTCATTAACATATCTTCATTAACATATTTAGTTTGCATTGAGTTTCAACACTTTTAAGAATAATTTGACTATTTATATGTAAAAAACTAGCTATGAGAAAAGGGTAATTTAGTAATTGAATTTTATAGAAAAATTATGATGTATGTTAAGGGATTTTTGGTGTATAAATAGAATTTGTCTTTAATTTTTGCCATTAACTGAATATTAAGTATAAAGTTAGTAAAGTGATTACTTAATGAAAGTAATTTAAGAAAATAGCACTGAATTAATGGTACTCGTATTTGGCAACACTTGTAACATATTTGGATGTATCATTATATATGCTTCTGTTCTACTTTTATCGTATTTCGTTTTGAAAACCACGCTCTGAAACTAAACTATGACACCCCACCCGGAGACCCGCATTAACAAAGAGAATTACATAGTAATTTTGTCTGGTAATGCAGAGAATAAGGCTGGTTAGGGGCGACCAACTATAACCTTGTCCCAACCATCTACTAAACACGCCAACAAATGCTATATTTATTTCTCACGTGGATCGATGTATTTAATATTTAGTTGAGATAAAGTTATAGATATCTATGGATTTACTAGAACAAAACACAATAACTAAATGAATATCTTATCACAGAACAGTAACATATACATACATACATACATACACACACACACATGCACATACAATGATACATCTCAATACAATACAAATACTACATCAAAGTGGTATGACGATCACTCAGCATACGAAAAGTAAAGACTAAACACTTGATAATATGCCAAAATACTATGAACAATCCAAAAGAGATAGCTCAATCTCAAAAGATAGCACCGAGAACCAGCTAAGATCAAGAAAGCAGCTAAACCTGAAACAAACTCGGTCCGACCGGAGTGAAAACACATGGGTCAGGCTTGTAAAACACAATAGTTAAACAGAATAATCGATAAGGATAATTAGATGAAAGTTATGGTATCCTTTTTCTTAAAGGGTACCATGCCTTAAATAGGGTTTCAACATCATAAGAAAGGACAACATCTCTTCTCGTCAAGTAGAAGAGATAATGATGATAAAGTCATATTTAAGTGGTAGAACTGACACTTAAGCAAATGGAACATCGATGAGGAAAGTCTTAAAGATAAGACTAAATAAACCTAGCTTTCGCCTCATATCATCGGCGGCATAAAGGGATATGGCTAGTGACTTCAAATGATTCAACTATTTTTTAGAGGTGGTAGTCAATATACAATACATCAAAGGTACATAACCTTATTAGAATAAAACACATATGGATGTGCCTCTTCTCATCGGCATATCCTAAGGATCATTCAAAGAAATATAAAACCCAATCATAAAAGAAGCATCATACCTCATCTCATCAGTATGCATATAGATACGTCCCATATCCATCTCTAAAACTCATCATAAAAGGTTTTTCATAATCATTTATACCTCATCTCATTGATATAAAAATATAAATACATCTCATCTCTGTCTTAACATCAAGTAGTTTATAAAATCATCAAATCATCAATCCATAATGCAAATAACTCAATCAAAGAATACATCATAACTGATTTTAACATATATATACACATCTCATATGGAACTAGGTTATCAATATAATAATATAAAAATGGAGAAATATAAAGCATCAAAACTCAAAGAAATCTCGGATTGGCCAAATCCTTGATTGCATGCTGAAGCAATGCTATGCGTGCTACATCGTAACCAGTAATACTATTTGGTAACATAATGTAATGATGAATGGAGTCAAAAAACATCTTAACATTGTGATGACTATAGTCTATAACATCATAATGACTCACAGTCATAAAGACAAGAGTTAATAACATCGTGATGAACGGAGTAGCAACTACATCGTAAGGACTTCAATCGAATACTCATGGTCTATAGTACTAGTAAACATCATGAATGTGTCTCAACTTCTTGGATAGGAACCCAATAGATGTTAGTACGTCCCATACCATACATTCGCACCTAACGGTTTACTATCCATCAATTGGTACCACACTAGTAAAATATCATAAACATCATGAAAATATACTTCGCCTAATCTCATAGGCGAGTACATTCAACGCCCATCTTGTCTCATCTCATTGACGAGTACTAGTGGCATCGCGACTGGCCTCATCTCATCGACAAGTTTAAACTATAATAATACATCTCAACATCGTAAAATCATCATAAAGAAGCTTACCTCATCTCATCGGCAAGTAAAAATAACATCTAGATGGTTATTTATAACCATAATTACAAATAGGAATTTCTAGCTCTTAATTTGGCTCATTTCATTGGCGATTAAGAAATACATCTAAAAAAAATGATCCTTCATCGAATATACTCCTAAATTGGAGTTCTTAGGCCATTAATCTACCCAAAATTTAGTAACATATTAAATTATCTCAAACAACTCATCGAAAAGGTTTCAATCGTATAAGTCTGATATTAAACGATAAAGCAAATCTATGTGTCCCATAATACATGTTTTACTTTACCGTTTAATTGTCTTTCTCTTGCGTTTGAAATTCATAAAAATAAGTAATTTATTAATAAAATAATTTTATTAGAGAGATTAGGAATTTAAAACGATTTTCCGAAAATGATTATTAAAACCAATATTTGAAATTCTTTTATTATAAGAAATAAATATTTTTTATATATAGAAAAAAATTAAAATACTTTATAATAATAATTTAAAATATCCATATATTTCAAAAAGGATTAATGAAACCATGCTCGAAAACAATAAAACCAGGAAAGAAAACTCAAAACTGATAACTTGAATTCAATATGAATTCAATTCAAATTTAACATAAAATCAATCCAAATTCTATTACTATTTGAATTTCAAATACTCCAAGTATAGCGTACCTATTGGTAGGAAATATAGCTTTCACAACATCTCAAATACAACATGAAAACTGAACAAGAATGAGAGTAAAAATGAGCTAACAAAATTATTAGGTCGATAATTGTTACTGCTATCATTTTGCTCTTAGGACAACAAAAAACAAAAGCAATTTTGATCTAGGAAACTTCAAAATTTTAGAAACGCATTACATAAACTTGTAGCACTAAGTCTAAGCTTTCCAGAACATCTAAAATTATTAAATTTGAATAAGAAACGAGTAAGTTATGACCAATACCATTTTCAAATATGTGATTATTGTTGTTGTTGTCGTTTTTCTCTTTGGGAAAACAACAAACAAACACAATTTTGATCAAGCAAACACCGAAATTTCAAAAACTCAATAAATAGAATCAATAGCTCAAAGTGTAAGGTTCCCAGAACATCCAAAATTATCAAATCCCGGTAAGAAACATGAAAGGTATGGCCAATACAATCTCAGATTTTAAATTCCGTGTTGCTGTCATTTATTACCCGGCCAACGACCACAATCGTGATTTAGCATAGAAAACTTCAAAATTTAAGAAAAAAATAAAATGAAAGTTGTAGCTTGGATTCTAAGCTTTTCGAAACATTAAAAATCATCTAATTCGGTTATGAAACGAAGAAGTTATGCTCAAAATAGTTTCAGATTCAAACTCAAAATAACTCTATCAAAGATAGAATCGTACTTTTGTTTTTAATTCGATTTAAGGTCCATCACACAACAAAATATCAAAATATAACCTGAAGAATAATTGTTCCTTACTGAATCAAGTTTCCACAAAAAATGACCTAAATCAAATAAGAAACGAGAGAGATATGGTTGTTTTACTATAGCCTATTTTCAGAAAACGAGACCTTGAGAGCTTGACAAAAATACAACTATGAGGTTTCATTAAATCATAGCAAACTTGGAAAAAACCAGCTAATTGTAAGCATTTTTGCTTACCTCCATTTTTTGGCAGCGATTTAGTAAGTTTATGGCAGCAAAAGTTGGAACCTTGGAGGAGACTCAAAATCTACCTACCTATATATTCTATTTCTAACTTGAATTTTCTCTAGATTGCAAGAGTATTTGGTGAATTTATTATTTGATGTGAAAGCCATTTTCATTTTTTTGTTTTCAAGGTTTTGAGGAAGAAGAACGTCTGGCAAGGGGAAAGTGATCGTTCGGAACCCCTGAAGTTTCCAGATAAGGCAAATGGGTAAAGGGGTATGGTTTTTTTTCTTAAAGCCCATTATCAATACTTTAGAATATTTTAGGCTATATTATATTGCACTAAATTATACATAGCTTCCTTAAGAAAATTCCAATTTATATGAAACGAATTGCATTTTCCATGTTTTAATAAATGGAATAGGTTAGTAACACTAAAAACTCAATTTTCTAATTTAAAATGCCATTTACACAATTTATTACCAATTATTTACTAATACTCACATTTATAGTGAAAAATTAGTATTTTCATCCTTTTCCACCATCAAAATTTATTCCCACATCTAGTGAATGCATAAAAATATTTTTAACATTCTTATAATTCTAAAACATTATTTCAAACTTATTTGGACCACAATTATTTATTTCTTCATATTTTCCTTTTGTTACACAACATTTGTCAGCATTGTTGCTTATGGACAAATTATCCAAATTTGACATATTTTACCCAATAATTTTTTTTCTCGCTTGCATAAATTATACAAATGTGTTTTAACAATTTTTAAAGTATTAAAACACCATTTCAAACAATATTACATCCCTAATAATTTTTTCCCTCCATGTTAATTCTTTTATTTAGTGTTAAAAGGCTAATAGTGGAATAAAATTTCCAATATTATAAATTTTAACCCAATACTCTACTTTTATCATTATATTCATTCCACAATCCCATAAAAAAATTATGTTACAATTTATTACCATTTGTGGTGTTTATCTCAACCATCATTATGTTGAAATAACACCTTATGAGTTAAATTAACTCATTTTTAATTCGAACCCAAATTCTTATTAAAAAATTATTGTTTATTTAGTAAACCACATTAACCAACAATTTATTCCATCTATTTCAATTTCTAGCTTTAACTATCAAGATATTGTTTTTATATAAAATAAACAATATAAATCTTCATTTTTATTCTCTAATTTATTTTATATTCATAATATTTAAATTACAATTTAGTATTAATGGTAATCTCCAAACTGGGTTGTTATAACAAACATAGTGCTTACATTCATCGTGGTTTTCAATAAAATCACGTTCAACCCATGCCACATTCGCAAGCTGACTATATGAATTTCGCTTTGATCTTGCGAGATTGTATATGTAACTAGTTACACATGGAGCGTGATATTAGTGAAATTTTTATATTAGCTACATTTGAAGTGATGTCGTTCGCTATGTTTCTTTACTTGATTCAAGTTTGATTACTTATGTTTTTTCATCACTATGAGTTTGATTTTCTTATATATATTTTTCCACATAATACAAGCTCTGTTTTTTTTAAGGATGCATTATTTTTTGGGCTTGCTTCCAAATTTTTTACTTTTCTAGTGAGATGATTTGTGACTTGTTAATTTTAGAGTATCAAGAGTAGTTTTTTATAAACGAAAATTGTAAATTTGAATATACAATAGAGTAAACTAAAGTTGCAGTGTTTATACATGTGACCTAAACAAAGTCGTTGGTATTGAAATTATTGTAACGATATATTAAGTCAAAGGGTTATAACGAGTCAGAATCGGATATTATTTTGAAAAGGTCTCTTCTTGCGTAAAACATCAAAATTTCTTCCTTAACAAAATATATTTATCCTATATAATAGCATGTCCATTAATAATTGTAAAATAAAAGTGATTAAAAAAGATGTAGTTTTTAATCATGTTATCTACGAGAACCCCGCGGATCGTTAAAATCCCAAAAAATTAAAAAAATAAAAGTTAATTTATGTTTGTTCTCTTTTAAAAAACACAATTTTTATCCAGTAATATTCTTTTAATTTGATAAGCATCATTATCTTAGCTGGTTAGAGCATAGAAGCAAATGGAAAAAGTCATGGGTTTGATATAGTGGTAAATAGGTTGAAGGACAAACTTAGCGAATTTTTTGTAAAGAGAATGACACATTTTAGTGTAAAAAATAATGTACTTTGCTGAAGAAACCGATTTTTTTCAATTCATAGGGGTAAGGGATTGAAATCAACGGTGGATATTAAGCTGAAATTTAGGTGGGAAATAAGAGGGTCCCATTTTTCATTTTAGAACCGCAACTTTTCGCTGGGTTAGGAGCCGGTCAAAATAGCATTTCCTAAAAAGAATTGATATCTATTATCTGTTACTTAACCAAGAAAGCATGAAAAAAAAATCATACCATGGCTACCTATGCACTAAGTATTTCAAAAACATTAGGATTACATTCATTCTACTCAAACCAGCGAGAATGGTCCATTCTTTATTACATCCCACTCCAAAATCTCAACTTCTATGTCTACCGTACTATCCTTTTCTTCTACCAACCGCTTCCTTCGAAACGTACACTCTCTCCACTCACGGCAACACTCCATCCGTCCTCTTATGCACCATCGACAACTTCTTCTCCACTCGATTTAAAAGTCAAGAAAACCCTAAATTTACCATGCCATTACCCGATCCCAGTTCAGCTACAAATCGTCATCAACGGTCAATGTTTCCTCCGCAATCGAAAATGGCTTCAGGTTGTTTTCCCCCGATCTATCCATCGTCATTAACGGTATCTAATTCCTGAAATTTCCTTCCAACCCCTGCTTGCCTATACCAACCCACAGATTGCATCGTGTGTGTCGATCAACTACAACAACCATGTTGACTTGTGGTGATTTTCAAATGATCAAACTCGGTTAATTTTACAACGCACAAGTTTGATTTCTACCTACTATCAAATATCTATTTCAAACAAATTTATAACCACCTATTGTAGAAAGTCATGCATACTACCCTGTTACCTACCTGAATTCAACCTAGATATCATATGCAAACATTGTATTTTAGTAAACTGAAGTTGTTGCAAATAATCTTTAATTATTGTCGTTCAATGCTTGATTCTGCTCACCCATAATTTTATTATGGCATGCCCAACTCATTGCAGCATGTCACAAATGACAAGCTCGACTGCATGTAAGTTGTAGTCACTGCATCATTATGTTCAGTACATATCTCAACCTATTTGACGACTGACACCTTGTATACGTCCAACTGATTATCCCTCCTTCCTTAGTACTACCGTACAACTAACACACACATAAATACCTCCCACGTTTCGCATTCTGGAAACATATTCAGACATCCCAAAAACAATGCTATGGTATCCGGCTGTAACAACCCAGAAATCAGAACCAATTTAAAATTTTTATTTTAGCAATTTTAATGGATTTTGATTATTTAAATTGATCTATTTTAAATAATAATGACTAAAAATTTATTTTCAACGAAGTTAGAATGTATAATTTTATTTTAAATCTAAAACGAGCCTGAAATGGCATGGTAGTTTTAGAATTCGATTTTAAACTTTGAATGATTATACAGAATTCAATATAAGCCAGAATTGGATAAAACTGAAAACATTAGGAACGTATTAACTATATCTTTCTAATGAATGTAAGGAATTTAGATTTCTTTTAGAAATCGTAAGTTATGTCCAGTTTAAAATTCAGAATAGTCATTATGGAATTTATATGTACTATTTATATTTATATTATATATAAGGCCCTTAAAAATAGCCATTTTGCAAACGAACCCCGTTTTCGATGAAGCCACTTTAGTTGTATCCGGAATGTCAAATTATTAGTAGATTCCAAAATTCAGTATTTTTGGAATTAATATGTGAGCGTGGCAAAGGAAAACTTGTTTGGCAATTTTAGATTGAATTTAATCGACTGAAAAATGACCATTTTTCAAATAGTTTCAAATTCGACGAAATTAGTTTTGTTAGGACCGTATCGCCAAAACATAGCCAGATTTATTTTTCTAGAATTTTTGGAGTCAGTATGTGGCCCCAGTAAATTAAAATGTACGTTAAAATCAATATTGTCTATTATATTAATTTATATTTTAGTTTTAACAAAAACTGATTGAAACGATAGAATTGGCTCATGGGACATGTCCCATTGTGTTCGGAATGGGGGTAATTAGCTATAGATGACAGTCGTTGGGTCTCGTTTGGAGTTCGAAATAAAAGTTACTTTTTGAAATTAAAAATAATAAAAAAATATATATATTTATATTACTCCCTCACCACTCTCCTTCCCAGTTGACTTCATTTCAGATTTGAAAATAAAACATAAAACAAAGAAAAACAAAATCGTGCCTCCCCAAAACCAATCGACGCCCCGCCCACCAGCGCGGCCTCCATCTCCGGCACCCCCTTCTTCTCCTCCGCGCCTCCTTCCCATCTGCCCCCTTCCTCGTAGAAACCGCCAGCTCCCCTCCGTTAAACCCAACGCTCAAACCGCGGCCTCCAACCCCAATGGGACCCACCGCCGCCTGAAGAACCACCTCCTCCGCCTTAGCGCCGGCGAGCAGCCCCTTCCTTCCAGTCGATGTCCAATCCAATAAAAGTGAGTTTTTTTTTAGTTTATTTAAAGCATTGTTTAAACTATAATAAAGCTTTGATTTTTTATGTTAATAAAGCTTTGATTTTTATAGTTCAAACGATTAGATTTTATAGTTTAAAGGATGTGAGTTTTTATTTTTATTTTTATTCGTACATGTAGATAAAAATGCGATTCTTTTTATATGGATTACATGTAGATAAAGGTGTGATTTGTGTAGGGATAGAACTATAAAAGGACATGATTTTTAATCAAAGAAAGTTTGGATTTTTATATTAATAATAATATGATTTTTGTGCTATTAAAGATTACATTTTTAAATAAGTAAAGCTTATATATTTATTCATAAAAGGCTTATATTTTTATTTATATGTATAACATAAAAAGATCATATTTTTATATATAAATTAGCGATAGAAAAATATGAAGCGTTATGGAAAAGGTGAGATTTTTAATATAGAAAATATTTGATTTTTTATAAATATGGTTTTAGGATAAAGATGAGATTTTAATCATCTTGAAAAGGAAGTAAAAATATGATTTTTATGATATGAATAGCGGTATAAGAATAGGATTTTTATCGTTTAAAGGAAATATTTTTAGTAAGTTAAAAATATGATTTTTAACTAGAGTACGACATGAAAATATTTTTAGAAAGGTAAAAACAGGATTTTTAGCCTATGTACACTATTAATAAAATAGTCATGTTATGGAATAACTTTTAACTCGATAAAAATATGATTTTCAGATTATATATGCGACGAATAAAACACAGCGATGATTTTCTACATAAGAAGAGTCGCGGCGTTTGGTTTAGCTTCTAGGTGAGAACTTCTCACTAAAACTATTTTTATATAGTTATTTGTTTTATAACTACATATATGAACTGTTCCCCGTCGTCCACAGACCATGGACGACTTGTGTGATTGTTTAATTTGGTTGATTGGATTGTTTGGTTGAATTTGGTTTGGGGAATGAAATGAAATTGATTAGAATGGGTATGTGTATGGCGCGGGCTATTGTCAGACTGGGGATAAGGCTAGACCTTATCCCGTTTCTAGTATCGTGCCGTTAAGCTGCCGAAATTTCCTAAAAAGTGTTAGAAAATTTTAGTTAAGTAAAATTTTTATTTTTAGCTTATAACGGCGATAAATAAAATAATTATTGGATAGTTAAAAATAAGTTAACACATCCATATACAAGTCGGACGACTTGTTTATGCTCGCCTCTTTTTATGATATCGATTGGGTCGATAATTTTACACATCGCCCAACTGCACAAATAAAAATCTGTGTTTGTTGTTTGAAACCCGACACGGGTATGGATGATATTTGATGTACACTAATCCCAATTGTGTAATGATATGTAGATTGATTGATCGACAAAAACTGTGATAGGCTTTATTTATTTATTTTAAGGCTTATACAGTGTAGGAAGCACTTTGGATGATGGTTGATTATTTATTTTGCTTGTTCTATACATGTATTGTATGAAATCCATATAACTAACATTATATGTAACTGATTGGATCTGATTCCAGTTCAAAAATAAAAAATATTTAAAATAAAGAATATTTTGAAATAATATTCAGTAAAGTATTAAAATATTTAAATACGTGAAGCCGTATTGATTAGAATTGCGTCATTTTAACGCGAACAATATTTATATCGATTTTATTCATTTTTATAATGAATATCGAAAAGGAAAAGATTTCAAAATCCGATATTTTTAAAATATTATAATTTAAATATTATAATGATAAAGATTATTCAATTTTGATTTAAAATTGAAGTGAAAGCGGGAATCGTTTTAAAATGAGTTTATAAAATACGTTTGAACGATATATATATATATATATATATATATATATATATATATATATATATATATCAATGGCCGGAGTAGAACGCGTCGCGCCGCGGCCATTTGCGAATTTCGACCATTGACTTCGAACTGATATTACGGGAGATCCGACCATCGGATTCTCCTAAAACCGGAACCGTTGGGTTCGTATCGAAAAGTGATTTCTAACGAATATGAGAGAATTGAAATCTAATGGTTGGATTTGTAATTATGTCCAAATCAAATTTGGAAAAGGTCGCTGTAACTACAGTTCGACGACCATTTATGGAAATCGACTGTATGAGCCTTGATAAAATTATTAAAAATATTAATAATTTGTGTAAAATCATAATAATTGATTTGGAAAGAATTAGGATGAAAAATTCCACGTTTGTAAAGATAAAAATATATTTTTATCGAAATGAACTAGTTATGAACTAGAATTATAATCTAATTATTTTTAAATAAATAAATTAGATTGAGAATGGGTTTTAAAATAACTAGAATTTCCAATATATGAATTGGAATGGATTTGAATGGAAATCATCTTCGGAATATTTCGATATTGGATTTCGTGATTATACAGGTATTGTTATGGAAATTTGGAAGATATATTTTATATCGTTATTTCCTGTACGATATTTGTTGGTTTCAGAATTCGATATTGAATATAAGTCGATATAATTTCTATTCAGAGCCTTATATTTAATATCGAACTAGATTTTGTGTTTGTCGTGAATGGTGTCTTCACTAACACTGTTCTTAAACCCAATGCAGTTAAGGAAATTAAAAACTAACTGGAGATTAGCTAAGTTGAATGGTTTCCTGGGTACTGATCTGATGTTGGTTTCGGCCTTCGGGATTAATACTTAGGGAATTGTTCTCTTACTACTTTAAGGTTTGTGATTAATGGAATGTGAATTAGGTTTAATGTGAACTGTGTTTTAACGACATTCGTTCTTTAACCTGATTTACAGTGAAATGGGATTTGGAATTTATGAATCTTTTTATTAAGATTTAGCGGGAATTTTCCAAAGTAAAATTTTCCAATTTAATATATTAAATTGGAGTTGAATGGAATTCGATTCGATAATAATCGAAATGAGCTTCTGTGGAGGAAGACTGTTAATATATACGGAATTCAAAAGGCTTTGTCATTATTCCATTTATATTATTAGTCGGATACAGAAATTTATATCGATTATATATTGATTTGTTTTCCGTGAAGATTCCATAATTAATGGAATGAGATTTGGGTTTATCGTGAGCTGTGTTTTAAATGACATTAGGTCTTTAACCCGGTTAAAGATAAGATTAATTTCTGAACTTTGAAAAGTCATTAAGTAATGATTTTTGAGATTAAAACTGAACTAGAATTTTAATGAATCTTCAATTAGATTGAAAAGAGAATGTGATAATTTAAATTATCAAATTTGGGAAATGACCGAGAATGGAGTATCACCAGTTTTGCTCCAAGCGATAGTTAAATCTTTAATTAGATTTGAACGTGTAATGATAATTGATATTTACCAATAACACCGTGGTGTTATATATGGAGTATTAAAATTTTGCTCTAGGGGATAAATAGGTTAGGATTGGGAAATAAAATAAATGATTACTTCGGTGTGGTTCGCTGATCCCGACTAGTTTGGAAAACCTTAAAATGGTTTGAAATGGTATCCAAAGGAAGATTAAAGAATAAATTTAAAAGAATTTATCTTTGATAAAATTAATGGGAACCTTTCCCAAAGAATGTGAATATTTGAATAAAGAATATTCTGGATTGGAATAATGCGTATGTTGTGTTTATAGCATTTGTTTATAATATACGCGAGTTATTCGGAAAGGTCGTGGTAGATCCATTCTGAATAACTGATTCGACAATAAGTCGACGATGAAGACGGTGGTTGAAGACCAGAGGTCATCAAATCGTTTTGATGGTTACTGATGATCTTAATTGCGCTGTACACCCAAGAGGAGGGAATAAGTTGGTGATCGTCTAGACGTACTTGGAGATCGACGGATATGCGAGGGCCTCTCTCCTGTATTGGACAAATGGGAGAGGAATAAGGTGCCTCCGGTTTCGTTCAGACCCAGAACGAACTTGTAAATGGATGTGTGTCTGACATTGGATTTTGTTCTGTGTTGATTGATCTCTATTAAATATATATCTGTTTAGCGGCGGAGAATTTATTCTCTTGCCTAACGCCCTTCTCTGAGATGTACGAGCTCAGAGGATATATACCGATAGAAATCATTCGCATGGTGTGAATTGCCTGTGTGGCATGCGTAGATGCAGTGATTAAGGCTTTTGTTGAAAAGCAGAGTCTTGTGGTTGATGATCAAAGCAGGGCCTTAAAGGGCATAGCTTTGTGTATGGCGTTAATTCGCGAGCCTCACACCTCGGTATGAGTCAAAAATGGGATCGTGACTGCAGGGAATGCACGACGTTTCTTTCTAGCTATGGGTGGTGTCAACGTTATACTAGCCCTGACAATTTACTTTTGTGGTTGTTGGATTGCGAGGCGCCTCGGTTATATCGGTCTCTACGGAGCTGATGGATAGGTCTGATAGGACAGGGAAATGTGTGTTCAGGAATATTATTCCACTAACGTAAGTGTGGACCGGCCCTGAAGATCCAGGGTTACCCAGAGTGTGTAGTCCTGAGACATTTGCTAGAGTGTCTTGAAGCGGTGAGGAGCCATCCCTGGCCTCGACACATAGATAGAATCCAATTTCCAATACGTGACATTTTGGTTTTAATTGTAGAGCCTAGTATTGGCGACATGATATATGATACCCATGTCGTCTATGATTGATACATTTATATTCGAAGTGGTTTTCTTAAATTATAGTAATAATAAAAGACTAAATTTCGTGTATCAAGCATTATTTGGCTATTATAAGGTAAAACCCTATCCTCCGGCTTGCGTTGCATTATGTGATGGGACCTGGGTCTTATAATAGCTTCACTTTCTTTATTTAGCATTGCGCTGTTTGTTATAGACACTGGTATTCTTGGGAGGTAACCCGTTCCGTGTTATACGGCGTTGGCCCTTGATTTACTTGACTTTAAAAGTAAAGATTAAATAACTACATGACTGACCTGTAGTTTATTGTTTTAACATAAACTTTGGGTGCCCTTATTTTCCACGAGCAGCTAGTAGTTGGGTTTTGCAGATATTATATTCATAGGATCCTGATTTACAGCTGAAGCGATATTCGGAAAGCTCTGTATCCGTGTATTACTTTCAGTTGTGCTTTGTATTATTTTTCCGCTACTATGTATTTAAATGTAATTGAAATACCTGATATCTATCAAATGTGTAATATTTGTTCATACTTTGGATATTCTGTAATGTGATGTAAATTGTTGAAATAAGCAATGAAATGTTCTTTGTTTGTGTTCCGATTTGTCATGTTCTCATTACTATCCGTTCTTTCTCTTCTCTTCGAAGACCAGGAAAGTTTGGGTTGTTATACCGGCTATACATTACGAAACTTGCCACACGATTGTTGATCACAAAATCAACAGGCACAATAGGAAAGATTGTACATTATTACAACCCACAGACGGCTGCCATCAGACATTGTCATTTAGTAATTGTTTTCTCACACTCATTAACTTGAACTAATTTCATTTGAAGTTATTTTTAAATGTAATCTGCCCACAAAATTTGTATTCTTATTTCCTGCATACTTAATGTTATAGAAATGATGAGATCGGCGTGCTCATCTTATTATTATTTGTTTTGCCAATAGTGTTTACTCCAGTAATGATGCATATATATGCGCACACCTCTTACCTCCTAAACATAAATCAATATTTTGATTGGATATTGACTCCACTTACAAGTAACTACTTTTGCGGAATGCTTTCGAAAATGCATGTCTTCACAACCCCACAAGATTCTGCATTTACCAAATAAAAATTTACAAACTTATATGTTGCTTTACACAGACTTAACTATAACACAAGTGCTGAAACAATATGAGCTTCCCTTCTAATTTTGTTAACCTATCTCCCTCGTATGTACCTCAACTCTTTTTTTAATTGCACCATGTTTCTAACCACTTATGCTGAATTTGTCATATGCTATAATGCATATGTTTTCTAATGCTTTAATGTTACATCATCTCCTAACCACTGCAGATGTCAAATAATTTTTTTCCACTTGATCTAACAGCTATCTATTCAGCACTGATACTATGAAAGGGATTGATACGCTTACCCAAAACATGATTTCAGTCAGATTTTATAAAAATCAATGTTAACTGATGGGTATAAACAATAAATCTTCTTTGGCAAAAAAAATTTATGGTACAGAAATAAAATACAACAAAATAACACTAACCCATGTAATGGAAATAAGGTATTGGCTCTGATATATACACGTTACTATTGCTTTTGACTTACACTACAATACCATAGGTAACAATATAGCCATCTGCGTTATTCCCTTACCTTATGCTTTTGCATACTCAAAGTTTCATATGTTAAACATTGCACTGACATGTTCTCTGTTGTTGTAAGAAATTCAAATATAGTTTTGGTGATTAGTTAGCAGTACAATAATCTATTTCTTCTCATATACCTTTTGCAATATTGTGTTGCACTATGAACTTTCCTTTACAGCATATGAATATAGTTGCTTTTGGATTGTTGGTTGTTTTATTTCATCCTCTCTCATTTAAGTAATATTAGTTTCTGATAGGATGAATGCACAATAAGTAACAGGGTTACACTAACACATCATGATGTTAAATTGCAAATATAAGTGTCATATAAATTCAGTTCACAAATTTAATGGGTGGTTACTAATCACTGTTGATTTGGTTCAACTTTTATACTTTACTTTCAAATCCTACTTTTTAAAACCATTTTTATTTGCCAATGAACAATGTCTTCTCTGCTAAGTTGTCGTTCAAAAATCGGTTGGCAAGAACATCTAACTCCATCTTATAATGCTACAGTAATAAAAAAACATATTAACCAACATCTTTGACTTCCCACGGAACTGCTAATCACATCAATAAAAAAAAGTCCTATAGTCGGCAGTTGTAAAACAAAGTACTATAGTCCACAGTTGTAGAACAAATAGACAACGCTTCTTAAAACAAAATAAACATAATAATTGGTCATCAACTCACTGTTGTATGTCTGCTACTAATCGAAAAAGATGTTCAGTTTAAGAATGTTACACTCTACCCGTGTGCATAGCACGGACCACGGACCACGCACTATTACTTATAGGATAGGAAACTAAGGAGAAACCATTTAACTCTATCCTGCTTGATGGAAAGAAATAATTTAGCAGCAATAATTTGAAGTTGTAACAACCCGTAAAATGCGAGCCAGTTTGAAATTTTTATTTTGGCAATTTTAGCGAATTTTGAATATTTAAAATGAATTATTTTAAATAAAATCGACGAGAAATTTATTTTGAATGTAAATCGACGTATATATTATATACGTCGTCGTTAGAATATAAATATTTATATATAATTATAAATAGAATTGAAAATGGCGCGGTAGTTCGATAATTCGATTTCAAACTTCAATTGAATGTACCGGGTGCAAAACAATCCGGATTTTAGTGAAACCAAAAATAATGGGATCTAATTGATAATATCTTTCTAACGAATCCGAAAAATCAAGATTTCATAGCGGGAATCAAAAGATATGTCCAGTTGAAAATTCTGAATAGTCGCTATGGAATTCAGGCCCTTGAAAATAGCCATTTTGCAAACGACCTCAGATTTCGACGAAACCAGTTTTGTTGGGTCCGGGATGTCAAGTTATTGCTAGATTCCAAATTTCATAATTTTTCGAATCAATATGTGAGCGTGGCAAAGGAAAACGCGTTTGACCAGTTTCAGTTGATTTTAATCGACTGGAAATTGGCCATTTTTCCAACGGTCTCAGAATTCGACGAAACTAGTTTTGTTAGGACCGTATCGTCAATACGAAGCTAGAAAATATTTTTCGGGAATTTTTCGAGTTAGTATGTGGCCCCGGTAATTTGAAATGTACGTTTAAAATTCAATATAGTGATTTAAATGAAAATTCAAAAGGAAACTGATTGTAACGATCAAATCAGCTTGCGAGACATATCCCATTGTGTTCGGAATGGGGGTTAAACGCTATGGACGACAGGCGGTGGGCCTCGTTTCGAGGTCGTATGTAAAAGTCAACCTTTTTGAAAAATTAAATAATAATAAAAAAAAATATATAATAATAATTTTTCTTTCCCCCCCCTTTTTTCTCTTCTGCTTGGCCCCCCCGATTCAATAAGTCAGAAAGAAAAAAAGAAAAAAAAAACTAAACCTAGACATCGCCGCCCCCCCTCCTCGAGACATCGCCGACGCCCCCCTCGAAACCGACGAAGACCCCGAAGACCCCGCCTCCACCTCGAACCCATCGCGACACCACCAGACCCAAGCCGCCATCCAGTTCGAAACCTCGAAGCTGCCACCAACCGTTCGAAACCCCGAGCGCCACCTATCTCCGTCGATCTGCAGAAAACCCCCCCTGTAAGTTTTTTTCTTGTTTGTTTAACTGATTTTTAAAGCATTTTGAAACTGATTTTTAAAAGTATTTTAAACTGGTTTTAAAAGATTTTAAAAACTGATTTTAATTATAAGCAAAAACTGGTTTTAAAAGAAATTTAAAAACTGATTTGTTTCGAATTTTAAAACTAATTTTTAGGGATTTTTAAAAACTGTTTTTTTTTAGAAATTTAAAAACTGATTTGAAAAAGAAATTTAAAAACTGATTTTATTTTAAACTTTGAAATAGGAAAAAAAAAGGGTTTAATGTTATAATAGAAAAAGATTGTTTAGAAAACATATATGAAATGGTTTTGAAAACATATATGAAATTGTTTTGAAAATATATGTTGTTTATAAAAATAAAAACAACTTTGTTTTTATAAAGATAACAACTTTGTTTTTATAAAGATAACAACTTTGTTTTTATAAAGATAACAACTTTGTTTTTATAAAGATAACAACTTTGTTTTTATAAAGATAACAACTTTGTTTTTATAAAGATATCAACTTTGTTTTTTTTTAAAAGATATGAACTTTAAAAATAAAAAGGCGAGTACTTTGAAAATAAAAAGGCGAGTACTTTAAAAATAAAAAGGCGAGTACTTTAAAAATGAAAAGGCGAGTACTTTAAAAATGAAAAGGCGAGTACTTTAAAAATGAAAAGGCGAGTTCTTTGAAAGTGAAAAGGCGAAATCTTTATTTTAGAAAAGGCAAAATCTTTAGGTGGAAAATAGCGTGATAAAAATATAATTTTTATCTATATAACATAGTAGTAAAAATATGATTTTTATATATTGAACATCGAAGTAAAAATTCGATTTTTATATATTGAATAGCGAAGTAAAAGTTCGATTTTTATATAGGTAGTGGCTACGGGCGACTAAAGTGAAAAGAGGCAGAACGACGAAGACTTCTGCAAATGAAGAGCCGTGGAGCTAGGATAGCTATTTGTGAGAACTTCTCACCTTTCAATTTAAATTTAAATTTTCTAGTTATATATATATACTAGGATGCAGACGGTGCTTAGTAGCACCCGACACAATCGTCCACAGACCATGGACTTGTTTGTTTGGCTGTGTTGTTAGTTAGATTGTTTGGGTTGATTTGAATTGTTTGGTGAAATGGAATTGATATGATTGATGTGTGAATGGCGTGGGCCTTCACTAGACCGGGGACAAGGCTAGGCCTCGTCCCATTTCTAGTATCGTGCCGTTATGCCGCCGAAATTTTCTAAAATATGTTAGAAAAATAAAAATACCATTTTATTTAAAGAATGAACTGAATAGAAATTCATATGTTAAAATAAAATGTTTTATCGTTAAAAATGTAATTTTTTAACGTGAATATGAATATGGTGAATGTGAATAAATAAATATTCATTTACAAACCGGACGGTTTGTTTATGTACACCGATTTGACTGACATTGATTGGGACGGTAAATTTTACACATCGCCCAACTGCACAACTAAAATCTGTGTTTGATTGTTTGAAACCCCACACGGGTGTTGGGATGAAATTTGAAGTTCACTCATCCTGATTGATTGAATATGTCGATCGATTGATTGACAGGCTGTCATAAGCGTTAGATATCTATATTTGATGCTTATACAGTGTAGTGCACTTTGGTTGATGGTTGATTATTTTTCAATGCTATTATATACATGTGTTGTATGAAAATCCATATAATTAACTTTATATGGTAATTGATTGGGCCTCATTCCAGTTTAGAAAATAAAGAATATTATAAAATAAAAGTTCATGTGTTGACAGTACTCATCCCTTGAGATTGGTCATGTGTTGAACGAAATATTTTAGTAATAAAAATTTACACCTTTATCGATATAAAATAAAAGTTCATGTGTTGACAGTACTCATTCATTGAGATTGGTCATGTGTTGAACGAAATATTTTAGTAATAAAATTTACACCTTTATCGATATAAAATAAACGTTCATGTGTTGACAGTACTCATTCATTGAGATTGGTCATGTGTTGAACGAAATATTTTGATAATAACAACTATTTTGAAAAAGAAATATTTGAAATAGAATATTTGAAAATAGAAATTTATGAAGCCGTGTTGATTAGATTGACGCCATTTTGACGTGAACGATATTTATATCGATTTTAAACGATTTCGAAATGAATTGAATTGAAAACGAATTCAAATTGAATTGAAAGCAAATTGAAATGAATTCAAATTGAATTGAAATTTGAATTGAATAGAAATGAATTTTAAAACGAATTTATAAAGAAGAATTCAATTTTGATTTGAATTGAAATGGAAGTTGAAATTGCTTTTGAAACGAATTTAAAACTATTTATATAATTCGTTTTAAATAGGAATCGACGAAATATATATATTATATATATTATATATATAATATAATGGCCTGAATAGAACGCGCCGCGCCGCGGCAGTTCGTGAATTTCGACCATTTATTTCAAACGGACATTACGGGAGATCCGACCGTCGGATTCTCCTAAAACCGAAACCGTTGGGTTCGTATCGAAAAGAGCTTTCTAATGAATATTTGAAATTAGAAATCTAACGGTTGGATTTGGAATTATGTCCAAATCAAATTCGAAAAAGGTCGCTGTAAGTGCAGTTCGATGGCCATTGATGGAAATCGACTGTACGGGCCTTGATAAAATTATTAAAAATAGTAATAATTTGTGTAAAATCATAAGAAATGATTTAGAAAGATGTGGGATGAAAAACTCCCTATTTGAAAAGATAAAAATAGATTTTTATCGAAATGAACTAGTTTTGAACTAGAATTAAAATTCTATTTATTTTTAAATAAATAAATTGAATTAGAAAAGGGTTTTAAAAATAACCAGAATATCCAATGATTGCATTGGAGTGGATTTGAATCGAAATTGTCTTCGGAATATTTCGATGTTGGAATTCGTGATTATACAGGTGTTGTTATGGAAATTTGAAAGATATATTTGTATCGTTATTTCCAATACGACATTTGTTAATCGTAGAATTTGATATTGAATATAAGCCGATATATTTTCTATTCAGAGCCTTATATTGAATATCAAATGTGATTTGGGTTTGTCGTGAATGGTGTCTTCACTAACACTGTTCTTGAACCCAGTTGAGAAATGATTAAATCTTTTTATTTAGATTTAATGAAGTGTACCAATTAAATGATATTTAATTGGAATTGAATTGATATTGATTTTTGGGTTTATCGTGGACAGTGTTTTAAATAACACTCGTTCTTTAACCCGATCATTAATGAAATGTGATTTTGGGTTGTCGTGAACAGTATCTTCAATAATACAGTTCTTAGACCTAAAGGAGTTAAGAAAATCAGAAACTAACTGGAGGTTAGTTAAGTTGAATAGTTTCCGAGGTACTGATCTGATGTTGGTTTCGGCCTTCGGGATTAATACTTAGGGAATTGCTCACTTGCTAATTTACAATTAGGGACTGATTGAAATGTGATGTGATTTTTGGGTTTATCGTGAACCGTGTTTTTAAATGACACTGATTCTTTAACCCAGTCACAGATTAAAACTAAGTGGAGTTTTAATGAATCTTTAATTAGATTGAAATAATCGAAATGGAGTATCACCAGTTTTGCTCCAGGCGATAGTTAAATCTTTAATTAGATTTGAACGTGAAATGGTAATTGAATTTACCGATAACACTGTGGTGTTAGATATGAAGTATTACCAGTTTTACTTCATGGGATAAATAGGTTGGGATTGGGAAATTAAAACCAATGATTACTTCGGTAAGGTTCGTTAATCTCGACTAGTTGAATCGAAATTCAAAAGAAGAATAAATTCAAGAAATTTATCTTGGATAAAATTAATGGGAACATTTCCCTATGAATGTGAAATTTAGAAACTAACTGTCGGTTGGCCAAGCAGAATGGTTTTCTGGATATTGATCTGATGTTGGTTTCGGCCTTCGGGATTAATATTTGGGGAATTATTCTCTTGATTAATTTACGGTTAGTGACTAATGAATTGGAATGAGGCGTATGTTGTGTTTGTGTAGCACTTTTATAATATATACGTGAGTTATTCGGGAAGACCGGGTTTATCCCATTCTGAATAACTGATACGACGATAAGTCGAAGATAAAGACGATGGTCGAAGACCAGAAGTCTTCACGTCGTTTGGGTAATTACTGATGATCTTGATTGGGCTGTACACCCAAGAAGATGGAAACAGTTAGTGATCGTCCAGACGTACTTGGAGATCGATGGATATGCGGGGTACTAGGTGCCTCCGGTTTCGTTCAGACCCAGAATGGACTTGTAAATGGACTGTGTGTCTGACATTGGAATTTAGTCTGTGTGATTGATTTCTATTAAATATATATTTGTTTGGCGGCGGAGGATTTATTCTCTTGCTTAACGCCCTTCTCTGAGACGTACGAGCTCAGGGGTTATATATTGATGGATATCAAACGCATGGAGTGAATTGCCTGTGTGGCATGCCTAAGTGGCAATTGATCGAGGCTTTTGTTGAAAAGCAAAGTCTTGTGGTTGATGATCAAAGCACGGCCTTTGTGGCATAGCTTTGTGTAACGTTTGATTCGCGAGCTTCACACCCGGTATGAACCAAAAACGGGAGAGGACGTCAGGGAGGGCATGCGTTTCTTTCTAGCTAGAAGTGGCGTCAGTGGTTTTACACGCCCTGACGAGTTTGACTTATGTGGTTGTTGCTGTTGCGAGGCGCCTCGGTTATATCGGTTTCGGCCGAATGCATTCTGGTCGGCTGACGGACCAGACTTACACCCCATAGGGTGGGGAGACGTAGTGTTCAGGCATAATAATCCACATCGGTGGACCGGCCCTGAGGATCCAAGGCTTGCCTGCGCGCTTGCCTGAGACACGGGCTAGAGCGTCTCGAACCGGTTGAGGACTATCTTTTGCCTCGGTTCATAGATGGAAATCCAATTTCCAAATACGTGACATTTGCGGTTTTGATTGTAAACTTATATATGGCGACATAGTGGTATGGGGCATTCATGCCGTCTATGATTGATACTTATGATTTGAAGTTGTTTTGTACACTTTACACTTATTATAGTATCAAATGATTTGTTTTAAACGTATCAAGCATTCTTTGGCTGTTATAAGGGAAAACCCTATCCCCCGGCTTGCGTTGCATTGTGTGATAGGACCTGGGTCTTATAACAGCTTCATTTTTCTTTATTTAGCATTGCGATGTTTGTTTTATGCACTGGTATTCTTGGGAGGAAACCCATTCCGTGTTATACGGCGTGGTCCCTTGATTTACCTAATGATTTAAAATAAAGATAACTGTTTTAGTTCTCACACCAGTCACATGACTGACCTGGAGTTTATTGTTTTAACCTAAACTCTGGGTGCCCCTATTTTGACACGGGCAGCTAGTAGTTTTGGTTTTGCAGATTTATATTCACAGGATCCTGGTTTACAGCTGGAACGATATCCGGAAAGCTTTGTATCTGTATATCTCCTTCTAGTTGTGTATTGTATTATTTTCCGCTGCTATGTATTTAAATGTAATTTAAATCTCTGATACTTCTGTGTAATATTCTTTTATACTCTGTATATTCTTGTAATCTGATGCATTGTTGTAATATACAATGAAATGTTCTTTTGTATGCGTTCTGATTTGTCGTGTTCGCAAACGATAGGGCGTTTCGAGCGGTCTGGGTCGGTTTAGCGACTGGTTCGGACCGAGCGAAATTCCTGTTCGTCACAGAAGTCTTAACCCATTTGTTTTGCAGTTTAAAACGATTCATTTTGTTTCTTCTGAAGTTTACAAGAAGATACACAAATAGAACTATATTTCCACCACTATTTATTTTCTTAATCCATACAAATATCATTAACCTAACTCTGTATTTCTTAATTCCAAAATGCAGACATATCCAACGAATTTGAAGGAAATTTGAACTGGGTTGAAAAAGATTTACTTCGTGTTCCTCTTTTTACAGAAGGCACTTTAGTAATGGGTACGTAGTGATGAGAGCGTACTTATTTATATTTACTGAATGTACAAATTGTTGAGTATTGTTAAATCACCAGTGAGTAGAAAATGGATGAGGTTTTACATCATTACTATGCCAACCTATTGCTAAAGTGAAATACCACAATTTTAATCATAATTTAGATGGATTTATTTGGAAGATATTGCAATATGCTAACATGGAAACTAAAAGGGTTGAAAGAAATAAATACTATTGGTATGTGTAGTCTGTTAGGCGTTTAAGAAGGATTATGTATGTTTTTTAAACATATTAATATAAGCAAGACATAATATTTTATGAATTTTTTTGTATGATTAAATGTAATCCTATTTGAAGCATGAATCGCACTTTCTTTAATACTCTTCATCAATTTTTTTGTTATAAATGTACAAGGTTGCCTATTGCAGCTAAATTTATCCTTAGCCTTTGTCCACATAGGAGCTAAATTTGAGTTACGTGTCATCATTCCAATCTTTGCATTTGCATACACATGTAGATCTGAAGTAAGTATTTGTCCACGGTTTCACATCCACTGTCAATTAGTTTTGGTTTAGGCTCTTCACTTTCCACGCCAACCAAAATCTTAGGGTTAAATCAAATCATGCCTGCCTAGATAATTGTTGTGGAAGTTTGGTGTCTTAATTTAGACTAATTGTTCGCGTAATGCCCCATTCAATAATTTACAGATTTCATTAATTTACGTGCATAATGGTGACGCATGCCAAAAAATTGTTACTTACATATACGTTTCTTTTCAACAGTCTGTATACATCATTAATTATTCATGTTTGAGATTATATATAAACCATGCGTCAACTGCTTTATTTTTGATGATCTACTTATATAGTTCTACAAAACCAAGTTACATTGCCATATTTCAACCATCACATGGGTTTTCTTTAAAATCCTTCCAGGCTACCATGTTGCCTTACGGATAACTTTATATATATCAGTAAAATTTAACATATGACAAGCTCGTGTAAAGAAGTTAGTGATATGAATAATACTTGAAGTACTAGTGGTGTATAAGCATAACATATTGCATAATTGTGCCACCATTGCACCAGTATAAGCACTAAAACGCCTACTACTGGTCTGTTGCTAACTTCATAAAACTTTAAATGCATGAATTTTGAGTCATTATCCACAAGTATTGCACTGAACCATTATAGTGCAGCAGTATTAAATATTAATAGTATTTGAACGTGAAATGAATATTCACATATACCCATGTTCAAATATTGCTATATCAAATTAACTTGGTCTTATAACAAGTTATAACACTGTAACAACAAGAGGATTTTAGGAAGAAGGACAAACTTTGCAAATTTTTTGGCCAAAAGTTTGCAAAGTTTGTTTTTTGGTCAAAAGTCCACTTTTTAGTGCAAAGGTGGATTTCAGGGGGCCCCACCACATTTTCCATTTTGCACTAAAAGTTGGTCTTTTGGCCAAAACCAAACTTTTGGCCAAACTTTTTGCTAAGTTTGGCCTTACATCTTCTTACCAATATATTTTTGGAATCAACAAATACATTCAACATCAAAATCAACTGTCAAAAAACTACCACAGTAACAAAATTCATGTAGAGTCTAATAGTATGTTATTTAACAATCGCGTTAACTTGCTGCCTCCACTTGCAGATCTGCTATGGTCATTTCTAATTTCATTGTTCCTTCGGACTGTTGATTTACTTACCAGTAACATTTATCAAGGGACGCTACAATGGTTGCTACACGAGCCGACATGCCTCATGACAACATTTGTAAATCATTGGTAATAATTTACGGTCTATAGCTATTACTGTACATAAGCACTATGTATTTAATTTCATTATTCAGTCGTGTAACTGTGAGCATTTGTTTACAAGTAAGCATTAACACTATGCAATATTACTTAGCTGTAACGTCCCACATTTTTGGTTAGTTAAATATTTAATTTATTCTATTACATTAAATATTGATTTGGAATTATGGATGGATTTATAATATATAAAATCCGTTTATATAACGAAGTTGAACGTTAAATTTATATATAACTATAATTCAAACTCGCAAACGTCGCGGTATTTCACAATTTACGATTTGAAATTCATGTATATCGGTAGGGATATAAACGCCCAACGACAATTGACAATGAAATTAAATAATTATACGAAATTAAAAATTAAAATCAATGTGTTGCTTCCTTATGATGAGGCCCATGCTTCGCAGACGGGAAATTGTTCTATATTTTATATAAGCATTAAATGTTTTCTTTCCAAACAACCTCTGTTTTCGACGAAAAAAGTTTTATTGGAATGCGCAAAGCTAATTATTGTTATATTTTCAGTTTGGGGCCAATTGGAGTTGTTTTGTTAGTAGGCGCAATTTAAAGGTGAACCAATAAATTAAAATAGCGTCGTTGTACAAACGGAGTCCGTTTTCAACGAAATAAACTTCATTGGGACCAGAACGGTAAGACATAACAGCGTGGCTATTTTCATTGCGGTTGGAGTTTGTGTGTGACGACACGAATTAAGCGGTTGGTGGTGAAGTTTAATACCCTAAAAATAAAATATACGCTTAGAATTTATACATTTGGATTCTACGAACTTATACAATAGGCACAAGCTAGTCTAACTGAATATCTATATTGATACGTATGCATGTTGGCTTTTTGTCAATAGCCACGACGTAACTCACTTTCTTAAGCTTAAGTATACAATTGCATACACATATTTTCACTTATATAACGTGGCTTTAAAATTAAGCTAAGTCTAGTTGTGCACATATTCTGATATATAATGTTCACAAAAAAGAGAATCAAATCACGGGCTACTTGGAATAGAAAATATAGAATACACAGCTATACTTCATGCTTAAGATACTTATCTCGTACACCCTAAAATCAACGGCTACACCTTGTATTTTCGAAAAGTAAAATCATATAGCTGCCAGACTATTTTTACCACCCCCATCCAGCACATGCACCTTTCCTAGATATACATAGCTAAACTATGCTCCTAAACTAAATATGTACAAACTAGCCTACCATATATTATAGATGGAAACAACTATTCCCCCTAAACATTTGTATTCGAGTGTCCCTTCTTTTCATATGACCATTGCATGCCATAGCTTGGCGTAGGTTTCAGGCTGAAACTATACAAACCGGTGGGGGTGGGCGTTGGTGGTTAACTAGACAAATCGGTTAATTTTTTTGGTTAACCGCCTAGTTCATTCGGTTCGGTTAACCGAACTTCGGTTATTCAAAGGTAGTATTATCCGACCGAACCGAAAATAATAATCCACGGTTAACCGTTCGATTTAAACGGTTAACCGTTCAATTTAAACGGTTAATTGTTTAACAGTTAACCGCATAAATTGAATGGTTAACCACCTAAATCGAACGGTTAACTGTTTTCTGCATACAAACCGATTTATAATAACAGCCCAACAGAGTCAGTCACAGTTGAAACATACAAATATACAATGATACAGACTACAGTCATACAGATACTAGTCATAGTTCCAGTTTTACTGATACAGATACAGACATACAGATACAGTGATACCATTACCAGTCATACAATGATACAGATACACTACAGTCATACAGATATGAGAATGAGATCATACTACCAGTCAAACAAATACAATGATACAGCAGTCATATATTACAAATTGTCAAATACAGTGATACTCATACAGTCATACTTCCAAGTTCCAGTCTCCACTTCCAAGTTCCAGTCTTGCTCCTCTTCAGTCATCATATCTGAAAGACTGAAACCATGAAACATTGAAACCTATTAGTAAACATATTACATATTACATAATATATGAACATATCAGTCCTCTTCAGTCAATATAAGGTATGAACATTAGTAAACAACTAAACATATTACATAATATATGATGGCTGATGCCAATTATTTAATCTGGACATAGTAAGTGGTTGGTTCAATGAATCCACGAGCAACATATGAAAGTGCCATCATGTCGTGCCATGCTGATGCCATTGCCATCATTGCCATGAGAAATGCATTGAGCAGCATTAAAAATTTAACATCAAAGTGCAAAGTGCAAACAAGTACTCAAATACCATCACAGCCAGAAAAATAATCCAAATAGCATAAAGCATTAGAACGCATGGTTTTCAACCATGACAAATAAGTAAAGCTAGCATATAAAGTTCCAAATGTTATCATAAAATGCCACTATTTTAAAAAAAATGGATGAAAAAAATAGTAATAATGTCAAGACCAGCACTACTGTTAAACAAAGCATGTAGCCATGTACAGTCATGACCAGCACTACTGTTAAACCAAGTCACTGTAAACAGAAACTAATATTAATCTCCTATATTACATAACTTATATTAACAATAACATGTACAGTCATGATTGCTCTACTGTTAAACAAAGCAGTGCACTTAGCACTGGACTCACTGGACTGAACATATGCTTCATATAAGAAGACTGAAGTAAAAACTTCCCGATGAACTCAGCGATGTCCTGTACATGGGGATAGAATATCCGTTGGTGATTCCGTAGTTAAAGAGGTTATAGAATCACGCCCATTTACAAAATCTATAGCCACCACAAACAAGTTCGCGGTAATGGATCACATCGTAATAATTTACAAATAACATTATTACCGGAAAAAACTACATCGTAATAATTCACATCATCTAAAGGGACTTCAATTCGATGGTCTACAAAAATCGGTTTAGACCTTATCCAATTTTGGGTAGTAGCCAATGCCTTAACCATCCTAGGACTAAGTGTACTGCGGAATGGATCTATAACACGCCCTCTGGTGCTAAAAGCGGACTCTGAAGCGACTGTAGATACCGGAATTGCCAAGGGATCTCGTGCAACTAAAGATAAAATCTGATATTTTGGACTATTCACCTTCCACCACAATAGAATGTCAAAATTACAAGTTTGCTTTTCAAACGGGTCATTTAAATATCTTTCTTATTCATTAGTTTCGTTATCCAATTCTTGCACTTCCTGTAAAAAAGTATTCATTCTTCTAGAACCACTACTACCAGTACTTTCACTGCTTGCATGTGAACTAGGTGGCGGTTCGTCCCAAGTTTGTATCCCAAATGTAGAATCAGTGGCATAATAATCAAAAAATCTGACTAAAATGCTTTTCAATTCTGCTAATATGTCTTTTGCCACTTCTTTACCATACATGTCTTCGAGACATGTATTCACAAAATGTAATTTATATCTAGGATTTAACACACAAGTAATAAATAGAACTTTATTCATGCTACCAATGTTTCCCCAATATTTATCAAATTTATCTTTCATACTTCTTGCCATTTGAGAAAGATTATAATCCACTTTTTCAATCAACTCATTCAATTCTTCTTGAATTCCACTTAACTCCGCAAAACATACATTTGATGTAATGGATAAAGTGCTACTGAATTTTAAGTAATTTCATAAAAGACTTTCAAAAATTTCACAAAAATTTCAGCTTTTTTCCAATCTAGCGAGTTCGGAGCTTCGTTTTCATTAGTAAAATAGGCGATATAAATACCATCGCTTTCTTTCATCTCATCAAAAACTCTTTTATATTTCAAAGCAGTTTCTAACATCAAATAAGTAGAATTCCACCTAGCAGGCACGTCTATTGCAAGCATAGACTTATCATCCATTCCCAAATTTACAGAAAGCTCTTTAAATTTAGCCAACCTAGAAGGAGATGTTCTTACAAATCTAACGACGGTACGAATCCCGGCAATAGTGCTACCAATTTCTTTTAAACCATCATGGACAATTAAATTAACAATGTGCGCACGACAACGTATATGTAGGAATTCACCATTCAAAACACAACCATTAGATCCATCATCATCATTCAACGCATTTCTCACATAATTAAGTGCTACTTCATTAGCATTAGCGTTATCGACTGTGATAGACACTATTCGCTTAAGCTCCCATTGCTTGATGCAAGAAACCAAAAGTTTTCCAATGTTTTCCCCTTTATGACTTGTGATCACACAAAAGTTTAAATTTTTTTTATGCAATTTCCAATCATTATCAATGAAGTGCGCAGTTAAAACCATATAATTTATGTTTTGACAAGACATCTATGTATCGGTAGTTAGACATACCCCATGCAAACAATTAGAAAACACGGTCTTAAGATAATCTTTTGTGTCTCCGTATAAATTAAGCACATCCCTACATATTGTCCTACATGAAGGCACTTCAAAGCTAGGACACATTTTTTGACAAAATTCAAGAAACCCTTCACCCTCAACAAAACTAAAAGGAAGCTCATCAATTATTAACATACGAGCTAGAGCCTTTTTACACTCGTTTTTGTTAAATGTCCATGCAATAAGGGTGTTACTTGCTTCGCTTTCACTAGTTGTTGTAAAAACTAAATTTTTCTGTCCCTTATTATCGCCTACTCGAGGGACTGACCTACAAGATGTTTTTATATGATAGATCAAAGGTGAAGTACCGTTTGATTTATCATCACAAGCAAATTGTGCAATAACACTTAGGATGTAAAGTATCTACCGAATCAACTTTGGTAAAATGCTCCCATACCATGGATGGTTTTCTAATAGAGGCTTTGCGCTTAGGGACTAGCGGAGGCTTTCTTGCATTATTCGGCTCTATGACGGGTTCTTCTTCTTCACCACCACTGTCCACCCAATCACTGTCCAATAAATCGTCGGCAGTGCCAATTACTGTCTGCATATCATCCAAACAAATATGATTAAATGCTATGTTTTACATGTAGAAAATGTACAAATTACTTGCAGATAAACATAGCAAGCCCAAAACAAACAGACTATTATTTATATATGCATAAGTGCATCAGAAAAATGTACAAATTACTTGCAGAAAAATATAGTGCATTCAATAAGAGTGGCTCAATGTTTGGATGAACTAATGAACTATACATATGTCACCATATAACATACAATATTCACAACTATTACTTTAAATTTTAATACATAAACAGATTACTCATATGCTTTCTCTTTCTCATTGTGGATCTCGTTGCCATGGTTTCAATTTCAGCCTTCTGGAAGATTCAAACGTCGTAGAGCAAGCAACAAGCCTAATTTCGAACCTTCGCCTTCGATTGCGCCTAATTTAGATTGTGAGATAGATCGATCTACTATCTAGTAGGGTTTATTCGTTCGTATTTTGTGGTGAATAATGAGAGCGGCGGCGCAGTAGAGTGTTGTGAATAATAGGTATTAGGTTATCGGGAAATAGGGTTACTACTTACTGGGTTAGGGTGCGATGCGGCTAAATTGAAACAGGTGAGGCTGATGATAACTGGGCTTCAATGTTCCTTTGGGCCTACCAACTAAAAAAGAAAAAAAGAAATCAGTTAACGGTTAACCGGCCGATCTATTTTTCTTGACCGTTAAGCGAACCGAAAATGTTTGGTTATGGTCGGTCGGTTAACCGAAAATATCGGTTAAGTCGGTTTGGTCTGGACGGTTAAGTCGGTTACGTCGGTTAAATCAGTTAAATGCCCACCCCTACAAACCGGTCCAATAAGCACACAGCTATCCTGCAATGTATTTTCACCTCTACTGCAGCTAACGCACTTTCACCACCAATGCACAGGCCTAAGCACTTTAATACAATCCTACTACAGAGTAGACTAAACGCTGCACATACCAATCTACATCACCACAACTTATACACAGCTACTCACAGCTTATACACAGCTACTTTGATTTGCACTTTCTATTTTGACAACTCCTTATATGGTTTCAACGCACAGCTGCACTACTCTATATTCGGAAATCTGCATCCCTGTATTTTCAAGTGACATAACATCTTCTCCACCACATGGCCAACCTACCCAACGCCCTACCCGGTAGGGAAGGAAGTGACTTCGTTCTCTATCCAAATTTGCCCCACCTATATATATACACCGCTTACTTCGTTTCGTTCCCCACAAACCAGTGAAAACCGAAGGGTCCGTTTGGTTAAAAAAGAATTTTGGGTTTTTAGTTTTCAAAATTAATTACAAAATATTAAAGGTATGAAAGGAGGGATGGTAGCATGAAAGGAAGATGGTGGGGACCGCGGAGGGGATGTAGCAATCATGTAAGGATGAATTGGTCTCTATGTCTCTCTCATTTCTCAAAACATGAAAAATAGATAAAAGTTGTTTTTTATTTTGTGTGTTAACTTTGTTTTCTAAAATGGTTGTTTTCCATGATATGCATGCGTTGTGCACACTTTTGTATAGACGAAAACCCAAAATTAAAAATTGTAAACCAAACACTACCGAAGCTTCTCAAAACAATTTAATCCCTTTCAAATACACAGGAGCTTCGAAAAATCTTCTTCACAATACGAAAACAAATCATCGCTATAACAATAAAAAAAGGAGAAAAAAAGAAGGAAAAAAAAGAAAATGGCGGTGATATATACTTCGAACTGGAATGTAAATACAGTGGGAAGGAGACTGAGTTTCTGTTCAATGGTGCAGACTGCGGGGGACGTCGGAGTCGGAGCAGCTTCGGTGTGTGAGAGATTTGTTGAAAGAGGCTTTGGCAGCAGGGAGTATGCAGCGTACGCAAGGAAAGGGCGTGTGACTGAGTTGAGTTTCGAAGTGGGTCAGAAGCAGCGTCGGAGAGGGGATGGCCAGTGAGGAGGAAAGGGTGACGTCGATGTTCTGGTGTACGTTGATGGCACGATAATGGTTCCTGGAACGAAAAACATCTTCTAAAAATATGAGGGTAGTTGCGGTGAGAATTAGTCACAAGCTTGCGGTTTAGGAATGAAGCCCAGGTATTATATAAAAAGAAGATGTATAGTAGAATTAAATAATTCCTAATCTAAGATTACAACAAGCCTAATCGTTATTTAATTAGTGTCTAATCTAGTCAGTACACATAGCCGGCCCATTTAGCTAGGATTATGTATAAGGTATTAGTATTAAAAGGTCTTGGAAAGATTTAAGCTTGCCCAATGATTTATATACAGAACGCAGTTCGAAATTTCTTAATGATAGTTTAAAAATGCCTAGTGAAGTTTATAACTAATGATAAAACTTAAGTTAGTAATTTATATATAATGTCGTGCCTAGTCTTGCCTAATCCAAGTTATAATTTTATAACGTAAGTTAGAGTGGGTTAGCAAAATATGTTAAGTTTTTATCATATGGGTGGACTGAGTTGTTTCGAATACGTCTGTTATATTGGTGCCATTCCAATAGTATATAAAGTGGCCTAAGGATACCGTTGCTGACTAGAATTATTTTTTAAACTGACACGGCTTCATAACCAGATTCTCAATCATATTATTTTTGACATAAAATAGTAATCAGGTATATTATTCAAGATTTAATAATATTAATTTATATAAGTGCATACTGTATTAAAATTTTAACTGTATCATAAAATAAAAGAAGGGAACGCATCAGAGAACATTGGGACCATATTGACGAACGTATTATTATGGAATTGGACGGAAGGAATTGAACACAGCTGGAAGCTTGTAAAACAGACTGTTCTAACAACGAAGGAAAATCAAGGTGAGTTCAGCTCACTCAGTTTTTGTCCCACTTATATTTTGTATAAGTTGGGTTTAATTATTTGTGTGCTATGATTGTTGATTGGTTGATGGATGTTGAATATATATTTATTTGTGCTGACTAAGATGATTTAAATTAAACGGTTGTTTAATTTAATTTAACGCCAGTCGATATTTTTAACGATTATTTCTAATTGAGATAACTTACCTCGTTTATTACGTTTATAAGTAATATAAACGTATTAAATTGACGTGTGAATGTTTGGATTACTGTTATTGCTTGGTTGCTGAATATTATATCGGTTTATTGAAATAAATGATATTGTTGAGATAACGTATTTGGATGCAGGGAAAGCAGGTTGGAGGGTTCCGATTGGATTCCTCAAAATTCATTATATATTTTCATGTTACAATTGAATGAACTGTTTAACTAATGTTATTTGGATGATGGATTAGTTTATTGATTGTTGAATCTAAATTCAACGGTTGTTTGATAATAACCAATGTGTAGTAATGGTTAAGTAATTGGCAGCAATTGGCCCAAAAATACATCATTTTATGAGTATGTTATAAAACGAACACAGAACAGAAGAAATAAGAGAGAGAGAACATTTCTATTCATTAATATTTGTGTTTATTTCTATTACATTGGCTCCTTTATATATAGGTTTTGGAGCTGATGTTTAACTTTTTCCCATGATGTGGGACTAAACAGAGAACTAATAAAAGCATATTCACAATATTCATATATATATATTCATATATATATATATATATATTACAACACTCCCCCTTGAATATGCGTCTTCAAAATCTTGAATTCTCTGCTAACTTGAAGTTGTCCTTTTTAAAACATATATGATGATTGCTCCCCCTTATAATTATTCGTTCAGTCGATACAACTATTGTATGTTGCCTTCAAAACTCTATCAGGAAAACCCATTGGGAAAAACCTTGATCGAGAAAAAGAGTACAACGTCTGACATTATGAATATCATATTAAAATGATATTCCTTGAAAGAGTTTGTTTATTTAGGATCAAAACAATGCCTCATTAAAAAACTTTTTATGAAAAACCCCGTGGGAAAAATCATAAACAAGGAAAAAAGTGCAAATTCATTTCATCTTTAGGTAACATGTTTTACAATGTTACAGTAAGGGTTGATACTTCAGGATCAAGATAATGCCTCATTAAAAACCTTACTAACAAAAACCCAGTGGGAAAAATATTAGTGAAGGAAAAGAGTACATTATAGCATATTTTTATATGCTCCCCCTTATTTATAACTCATTATTCAATTAGTCTATTGATGTAGTCGTTGCATGCCAATTTTGTACATCATCTTCTGGAATGTTGATTTGGAAATAGATCTACCCGCTTTTCTTGAACTGAATTTGTTTCTCCTCTATCTTTTTATCATTTCATTCATGTGTAAAGGGAAATTTAGAAGAAATGTGCTCCATCCTATCACCCTTGATATAATTCACTTGAATCTGGGCCATGCAAATTACCTTGTCTTCCTCATAAATAATAGACTACTGCATCAGAAGATGTTTGATACTTCTGGATCAAAATGTTGCCTCGTCAAAACCTTACTAAGAAAAACCCGATGAGAAAAATCTTAGTGAAGGAAAAAGAGTACAACATACAATGTTATATTTACTACGTCAAAAGTAGCATGATACTTTTGGATCAATGTTATGCCTCATTAAAACCTTATTAAGAAAAACCCAATGGGAAAAATCTTAAATAAGAAAAAAGAGTACATTATAACTTATTTTTGTATGTTACTTTTGGGTTGATACTTCTGGATCATGACCCATGCCTCATTAAAACTTTACTAAGAAAACCCAATGGGGAAAAACTTAGTTAAGGAAAAAGAGTGCATTATATCATACTTATGGATGCTCCCCCTGATTTCAAATTTCCTCTGAATTCGTATTCTTCTTTCGGTAACTCAAATTGCTTACAAATACATCTTAATGGAGTTTTTTCTTCTTTTAAAATTTCACGTGCATTTTCATGCTTTAGGCATGCTTTCTTATTTAAAATGCCTCCCTTTTGTGATTTGTATGATACTAATATTCATTTATGAATACACTTCAGGTGCTTAATATTTTCTGTTTCAATCAAACTTGCATGTTGTAATACATATTTGATGAATAAGACAACTTTAATTACTAAGCAGGAAGTAATCTACTCATCTTGAAGTATATCAAGATTTTCATTACAACAATACTCAGAAGAATGAAGTATCTCAAGATTTTTATTACAACAACACTAAGCAGGAAGTAATCTACTCACCTTGAAGTATATCAAGGTTTTCATTACAACAATACTTAGAAGAATGTTGTAATCTATCATCCATGTTCTTGGTATTCTTTATAATAACAAATGTTATTTATCTTCTTCAGGAACTTATATATTATAATAATCTTCGCATATTGCAATTACCACTTCAATGGATATTAAGAGTTTTATTACAACAATTCTTGAAAGTAGTAAGTTATCTACTCATCATGAATTATTTCAAGATTTTCATCACACCAATACTTAAAAGAATGTTGTAATCTACATTTCTTGCTCTTTACCACTGTCGAAGTTATCTAAATTCTTCTGGAATTTGTATACTTCCATCGTTTATACCTTCAGGGTATTATAAGCGTTTTAAACACTTTCACCACTTTAATCAATTCAATTATCTCTGAAAATACAATGCTCATGGCACTTAACATGTTGTTGACACTCTATGGTGCTTCAGTAACTTCCATGTGCTTTTGTCATTATATATATATTTCTATTTTTATCTTATGAACTACAGGTTCATATCTTACGGACTACAGGTCCATATATCTTATTTAGGAGAATTTCATGATGGCCAATCATGTTTCTCTCTAATATGGGATTTTTAATCCATTTATAAATATAAGCGCTTTATTATTTATCAATTTATCATCGATGATTATTTTTTGTCAGTTCTATACATAATTTATTGAGATCTCAAAACTTATCATGCTTCAGGTACCTAAACCACTTCTGGGGTTATTTTGACAATCATGTCATGGGTTTCTTTCAAAGCACCTTTTGTGTTTCTTCAGGAACACTCACCTCCTTTATTTTGCATCTTTGTGACTTACTCCAAAGATATTTTGAACTGACTTTTATACCACATTTTCAGCTGTGATTTACACCTTTTGATCCTTCGAGGATTCAAATGTACAATGGAAAAAGTCTATTGGGGACATAATTGATAATTTATGCAAGTTACATAATACTTTGCATAATTCTATATGTTAGCAAATATTTAACATCGATGATTCCTTTATCCTCCCCCTCAATGTTGACAAACATTGTCACTTTAAATAATAAACCTACTTTGGATTCATTTTTGATCCATTATAGCATCATAGCTAGCAAATACATTAGATGTATTTCAATTATAGGAGGATAATGCTATTATTAGTTAGTAAGATGCATTCATATTACATTGCTTTTTCCCTTTCATTGATCTGATGACTTGGACGAATTTTCTATCATTTGAATATGCACATGACTTCAGGTCACTCAATACTGATGTCATTCGGCTTTCTGAAATATAAAATAATATATGCATAATTTATAATATGAGCTCATTACAACTTCAGTTTGTAAATAAAATTTTCACATATATGTGTATATACGTGCGTCCACGTATTACATACGTAATTTATTTGCATATTCTCTCTCATTCAAGTTATTGATTTTAGAACAAATTGTTTATAATGTTCCAATCATTAATTTTTGCTTATCAAGCAATGTCAACGTTAATCTTAAAGATCGTTTCATAATATCCAAAATATTTGATTTGGAACTGTATTGAACTTCTGGTTCAAATGAAATATATGAACAACTTCGAGTTGTTAATCCATATTGAACTTCTGGTTCAAATAATATATAAACAATTTCAAGTTTGTTAAACTATATTGAACTTCTGGTTCAACTGTATTGAACTGCTGGTTCCACTATATTGAACTTATGATTCTGCTGTATTGAACTTCTGGTTCCACTGTATTGAACTTCTGGTTCCACTGTATCGAACTTCTGGTTCCACTGTGTCGAACTTCTGGTTCAAATAAAATATATAACAACTTGGAGTTGTTAAAATTTATTCTTCAATACAATATGTAAATATAAATATATTAGCAAGATACAACTTATTTTGAAAATTGTGAAATCTTTGGATATCAACTTTATTAATGTTATTATTTCACATTGTTTCAATAAAGCTTCAGGCTTTTGAATTATCAAGTATTTCAAATTCATTGATTGAGGAACTTCAAGTTCCTATGCGTATATATACACATACACATGCATATCAATTTTATAAATTTATAATGAACTTCTGGTTCTCAATCTTTTAACATACTTCTATTTTAGAAGCTTTTACATTCTTGCTCATTGATAAGATTTCAAACTTGTATACTTTATCAAAAATGTTTATATAATACATATACATATATATATATATATATATATATATATATATATATAATTCAAGACTTCAGGTCCAAGACTTTGAGTTATACAATTTCCAGTATAAATATTTTCTTTGCACAACTTCAGGTTGTGGTTCTATCATTTCTTCCATAACATTAGTTATTACTAGCTAAATACATCGAATAATAATACATATGTCTATTCTTATTCCAAACACAAACGTACATCATTTAACTTACAATAGCCAATGCTTTTAATACATTTATAATAATATGGTAATACAATATGTATTACCATAACAATACATTTAATGCATTTATTATAAAAATAACGGAAATAACCATTATACAGTCTAAATATATGAATCAAGTAAATAAATTTTACTCTAAACAACATAACAAAATTTGGATCTAGCTACAGTATTGATCAAAACTGAAATAAACAACTAATAATTGTACTGCATTCCCAATAATCATATTTTCTAAAATATCATATACATGCATAATATCTGATTCAGAATTGAGTACAAATGCATAATTATAGAACCAAGATTTTACATTCTTTAATATGAGTGATTCGAAAAACTTGCAGATCTATACATAAAAAAATTACATGTTTCAAATTATACTATCCATATATAGATCTTTTTTTTTTCAAAATTACTTCTTACCATCAGAGAAACTGCAGGTTCTAAGTTCTCCATTTTTATAACAAAAATTTCTTTTGCATTCACTTCCGGTGTGCAAAATTAAGATCAATATTTAGATCTTAACTTAATATGATCTTCGAGATGCATATTTTCTTTAGTCATTAAATTTGCATCATCATCTCTGATATTTGAAAAAATTTCAATGCAAATTCTTTTATAGACATATCTGAATATAATATCGCTTCTGGGATATTGCATAAACACCATTTATGAAGTTTTAATACCCCCTTCTTCTTACAAATATTTATCGCCTTTAATTGTAGAAATCTCTTCTGGAGACATTTTATTATTTTCAAATAAACAGATCTCTTCTGGAGATATTTTACCATTTCCAAATATACAAATATCCTCTAAAGATATTTTGTTATCATCACTTCTGGGATGAACTTATCTCTTCCAGAGATAAATATATACAAACTATTGAAATGTCATATCAATATACATTCAAACCTTAATTGCATTAACAAAATCAGGTGTATTAAATAAAAATATGATTCAACAGACAAAAGAAATCACTACTTCTAGAGTGTATGATATTCCTTCAGGGAACATATCTTTTACATATGCAATTGCAATGCAACAAAAAAAATATTCTAACATCTCTTCTAGGATGGTGGATTTGCTATATAAAATTAAATCTCTAAAACGTCTCTTCAAGAGATTAACATGTATACTATATCTTCAGGATATTCAATTAATATAAACTGTATATGAAAGATGTCAGTTAAATGAAACATGTTTAGAGATTTTCTATTGAATCTAATGTTTGTGTCACATATTATAATGTGTGTGTCTCTTTTAACTTGTTCTGGAAGTACAATTTTTTTATGTCACAATTTTAAGAAAGCTTCGGGCTTTTGTTTCATCTTTCTCATTTGCATATGAACTTCATGTTCTTTATTTGGATATGAACTTCAGGTTCCTCATTTGCATATGAACTTCAGGTTCCTTGCATATGAACTTCAGGTTCCTTATTAGAAAAAAATTGTATATGAACTTCAGGTCATTTACATATGAACTTCAGGTTCCTAATTGGTTTACATCATGAGTTTTCAATCTCACTTCCAGTGATAAATAAATATTGCTCTTGAATTTAAATGATATACCATTATATTCTATACCCATAATTCTGTTGAATATATATTAAAAAAATCATTTTTTTTTCAAGAGATATTTTATCTTTAGTCTATCCAAAAGAATCACATACGAAGAATAATAGTAGATCGGAAAGGATAAAACTAGATCAACCTCTACATCATCAGTAATGTAAACAATACATATATAATCAAATCTCCATTTGGATTTGCAAACTCAAAATTAGATCCGCAAAGAATTGAAAGAATATATCTACACATATTTAGGATCAGAACAGATAATTAGATCTAAAAAGTTAGATCCACTAAAATAGAATCGAGATCTACAAAAACTGGAAAAGAAAAGAGATCTAGAAGTATGGATCACATCTAAGCAGAAGATACAACAAGTTCATATATGTAGATCTATATGATTTCAAAACATAAAAAAAATACATGACAGATCCATAAATATAGATCTAGAATATTTCAAACAATAGCTCTAATAGAGCTTCATGCTGATAACGTGTTATAAAACGAACACAAAACAGAAGAAATAAGAGAGAGAGAGAACATTTCTATTCATTCAGATGTGTGTTTATTTCTATTACATTGGCTCCTTTATATATAGGTTTTGGAGCTGATGTTTAACTTTTTCCCATGATGTGGGACTAAACAGAGAACTAATAAAAGCATATTCACAATATTCATATATATATATTACAACAGAATATTGATTTTTCGTCAGTTGTATTGACGACAATGAAGTTATAAGATTTATTTATAACTAAAAATAGATTTTTAAATCTATTATTTTAAAAAAAGTTTAATAAAAGGAAATTATTATTTATTATTTATTATTTAAATATAGTTAATCATTAAAAAGGGTTTCATAAACCAGATTCTTATGTTAATAAGATTTATAAGCAAATAAACAGAAATTAACATAACAGTTAAGAATTGGATTACTTGTTTTCAAGAAACAATTAAATGAGATTATTTAACTTAATTATTATTAATTTAAAGAAGAGCTAATTGGATTTGATTAACGACATAATCATGGTTTAAGTTGACGAAGTCAACTAATGTAATTAGAATTGTCTATTTGATTACTTTGTTTTAATTAATCTAATAAACTAGTTTAACGAATATTTGTTTTAACTTTAAAAGATTTTTAAAAAGAAATTACTGTTTAATTTAATTAGGAAGTAAGCTAACTATTTCTATGATAGTTAACGATGGTGTAAATTATTTTTTTTATAAATAATTATTTAAGTGATCCAGTCGAAAATGAGATTCACTAAGGTAAGTAATAAAAGTTGATATTGGAATATAATAGGATTTTTGAAAAGAGTTGACAAACAGTTTTATATCAAAACCGAGTTTTATAACTAAGTTATAAACGAGATTTTAAGCCAAGACGATATCTTAAAATAAGTGTTTAAATTAATAAAGGAAAACGGGTGAAAAGGGGGGTTTATATTAAACTAGATTTTAAATGATGTTTATAAAAGGAGCGTGAGGTCAAAACGTTAAGTTAATTTAACGTTATTTAACAATGGAATTTGAAACTAGATTTTCAAAAAGGAAAATGATTAAACTAGGAATGGAATTTAATGGATTGATGTCGAGTTAAGATCTGAGAGGCAATTTAAAATAACCCAACTTGAATGACTTTAGGATTGTCGTGAGATGATACCAATTGCAATGGTGAAGATGTTAAAGGAAGTTTATCCGAGAAATAATAATGTGATGTTATCTGAAGAATTTGGAAATATATACATAATGGATTCCTAATCAAATGGGAATTAAAACAGGCTTGAGTATATAAAATGATATTTCAATAGAAAAAAGAAACTAAAGGAGATGTATGAAAATATAACGATATTTCCAAAATAAGAAGAAGATATTTAGAATGAGTTTATTCTAAAAAGGTAAGTGACGATTATAATGTTCAAGTAACGAAACTAGAGAAGATGTCGTAACGATTGTTTTAAGAATGACAAGTTGAATCGATAATAGATAATAATGATGTTGTAACTAATGTTTTGAAATAATAGAAGAATAGAAATTGGATATGGCTATAATATATGTATTGAATTATTTAAATAATAAAGTTTTGAGAAAACTCTTATATTAAAGTAAGAAGTAAATATATGTTTAAATTATTCAAGGTTTTAAAAGTTTAAATTAACCATTTGTTAATTATTTTGAATTCAAGAGGCCACGTGATGCTGAATACTGAACCAAAAAAAACTATTTCTATTTTCATGACTAAATGGTTGTTTATTTGATAGTTAAATAACTGACTATCAAATCTGGCCAATACGATTGTTGATACAGAAAGACAGGAGTCGAATTTACATTTGAAAACATTCCGACCAGCAAATACGTAAATATTGAAGACGTCGGATATTGATCAAGACCAAGAAATTGAAGACTGTGGATCTTCATAAAATGGTAGAGTTACTTATAACCTATGGTTAGCTCCCGGAGATACACTGTGATTCTGCTACGGTTTAAATCTACGGATTTGCAAGGACTACTCGCTACCAATCCATAGGATGATTCCTTGGATGTGATAGGAGAGTGCCTTCGGTTCATCTTGTTCCTGGATGACTTGTATGGATGAATGTCTGACAGAGTATTTCCTATGGGATCACGTACGTTGATTTCTTCAAATGTGTCATAGTTGGGTAGCTCCCAACTAGGGTATTTTGTTGGACATCAATTAGTGATATTTTGCGGATTTAACGATGTGACATTCAAAGTAAATGGTGGATAGATGTTCTAAAGTTAAATTTTAACCTCAAGCCTCACAACTGGGAAATTATAAAAGTCGGGCAGACAACATGGCTAACTGGGTCGCTCCCATTAGGGTGTATAATCACATGTTTAGAGAAATTACATTTCCTTCTTTACTCTATTTCAATGTTGTCCCATTTCGAGAAACGGTTGGTGATCCGAACCGTTGGTGACATACATTCGATACACTCAAGCGAAATTAGCGGTCGGTCATGTGTGGGCTAGGTTGCAAGACGTTCTTGTTGAACCCAGTGTATTTCCCTCTAGAGATACACTATCGGCAGGTGGTTCCATACCTTGTCATAGTCGGAATCCAATCTCCAATAAGCGCCCGTGGTTTTGATTGTATACCATTTATGTGGAGCGTGAGATGCAAGCGTTCCACTAGATTTCTATTTATTTGTATTTATACACTATTATAATATCAGAAGATATATATGATTTCAAAATGTTTTGGGTTATCGTAAGGTAAAAATCGTCCGTATTTATGTGTCGATTTGGTCTTACGATTATCTTTTCTTTCGAAATGATTTTTTGAGCTTTAAAATCAAGTTGGATGATTCCCCTTAAACTTAATGTGTTTATCTCACTCTAGTTCACCAGACTGACCCGGTGTTTGTAATGCTCGGGTTAGACCGGGTCGTACAAGTTCAGGTTTTTGGATATTACAAAGTTAAGAAGACATGCTAGAGGAATTTAGACGTATTAGTTACTATTCTGTTGTGTGTTGTATACGATGACATGATATTATAACTGTCTAGATGGATCAAAGTACTCTGATGATTGTAAGTTTATTTCAAGCTCTCAATAAAGTTATTTTTGTATTATATTTGTTCCGCTATGAAGTGAGACTCTGATTCTGGTGTATTTTCTCTTCTTACTTCTTCTATTCTAATATTTCTTTCTTTCTTATCTCATCCTCTAAATTCATTCTATTGGCATCTGCATTTCTTTTATAATTTGGGTTGGACTAGTGTTGTTTGCTCAGCTCAAAGGTATCAGAAATTTGGGTCATCATGGCCTACCAAGATTGATGATCAGACTAACAACTGACACTGCCTTGTGAAATTTTAGACCTGCAGACATACACGAGCACAGAGAATAATACTAGTATGCAGTACACGGCTTAAACAACATGTTTACTGTTCAATATCAGTTTGCCAACAGTGCACATAAACGTCTTCAATACTAGGAAACTGCAGTTGCTGTGCACAATTCTATGAAAAACACACGCAACTAATATGGGCAATGAATCTATAAATTTGTAAGCACCAAAAAGGAGGTGTGCAACACTTTATTACTATCGGTCATTGGTACAACCAGTATGTGAGCTTATGTAATAATTAAACGTGTAACGTCCCATTTTTATCGCCTAAGTTTTGAATATTTAAATTAGTTTATATATTGAATTCGTAATATAAATGGATTTTTATATTAATTAAAACGAAGTTTGAAACATATAATATATATATAATATAAACGAGCTCGAAATGGCGTGGTAGTTCGTAATATTTAATTCTAAACTTCAATTGAGTATACATAATTCATTATAAGTCGGAATTCGTTAAAACAAGTAATATTTGAATGTGTTAAACTATAATTTTGTAATAAAAGAGAAAAATCGAGATTTCGTATTGTAGATTGTTATTTATAGCCAAATCAAATTTCAAAATAGTCGCTACGGAATCGTTTATAAACCATAACGATTTATTAAATAAAATAAGTAGATTTCAAATCAATTTAATATTGGTTTAATGTGAAAATAAAATATCAAGCTCAAAATTTCAAGTTAATTTATTCTGGAATATATATAATTTAGTTTGTGTATATTTATATGATAATAATAATTTAATTTATTTATGAGTCGATTTATATTAAATCAAATTTAATGTTAATAATCAATTTATTTTAATATCATCTGTATATGGTCAAATTAGACCATGGAAATTATTCCAATGTGTTCTGAATGGTGGTAGAACCCTAGAAATGTCATTCGTTGTGCTCAAATAGGGGTTCGGAACTGTAGTATACTTTAATTTAAGTCACGTCGGTTGATAATAAAATAAATATAATTAAATTAAAAATCCTAATAGGGGACGACCTAAAATTAGAAGGACACGCTACTCTGAAATTTTTACAGCGTCTTCTCCTTTCAGTTTCACAACTGCTTTACTCTCTTCTCCATGAAATTTCAGACAACGTACACTGTGAATCTATTCCTCTCCCTAAACCAACTTGAATTTGACATCCTTTCTATCCTCCTCTTCACCTATAAATTAGCCACTACCTCTGTTTCATCCTCAAACTAATCAAGTTCATTTCCTTCATTTTCTTCTTCTATTAATCGCGAAATACCATCCACCGGAAAAGGGAAATTGGAATCGCAAATTTGGATTTGAACACCACCAAGTACTCTGAAACTCAAGCCATTTTTCTTTCCCTTTGTTCTTTTTTTCTATCATTCGTAAACTGATCTTCATATTCTAAAAAGAAAAAAAAAATATGAACTGCGATTGAATAAATCGCGATGGCAACCTAAAGCTCGACACAAAAGGGGATGCCGCAAATTAAGGAAAGAGAGCTGCGATTGAATCTGCGAGTTTGCCGAAAGCTGGGGTCAACATTGAAGACTTCTGGAATTGGAAATCGCTAATTTAAAACTTGCGAGACTCTGAAGTTGACCAGTAACTGGAAGCATTTGCACGTTAGGTGGAGTGGGTTTTGTCAGTGCGAGGTATGCTAAGATATATTAAGTGGGTTTTTGATTGTATTGGGGGTTCGATGGTGTAGTTCATAAGGAGTTTGATGCTTTGTTTTGGTCCGAAGCGTGATAAAAATGGGGATTCATGTGAAGGAGTTAATCTGGACATTGTAGTTTGTGGTGAGGTGGAAATTTGCAGGACTGTAGAAGCATGTCTATGGAAATTGTGTGGTGTTTATGAACAGGTGACTAGTTCAATGGTGGAACGTGTGATGTAGGGGTTCAGATTTTGTTTACCTGGGATGGAAGTTGCTGAACAGTAATTCGAATGGCTCGATGGACGTGAGTTTCTTGAAACAGTAGAAATTGATGCTTGAGAAATAGCAGTTAAGATTTGTAGGGTGATGTATGGTAAAAGGCTTATCCAATGGTGATGCCGAAACTCAAATTGTCTTGGACTGAGTATGAATGGTGCAACAGCAGTCAGAAAGGGTTATGAATACTGAAAAGAAGAAAGGCGGTTGTCAGTAAGGTATGCGTTCTTTTATAAATTTAAAATCGCATAGAAAATTTTATTTAAATAGTTCATTTAATTATATAAATATTTAATCATTAAATTAAATTAAATTATCGTAGGTGATAAATTCAAATAAGAGAAGTCAAATAGACGTATAGCCATGAGGTATGGAATTAAAACTGGATATTCAGCATGGAAAAAATCGAGGTGAGTTAAACTCACTCAGTTAAATTATTGGGATCTATTTTTAATAGTTCAAATTTTATTTATTGCTTGTTGGTTGATAAATTGATTGATATAAAGTGATAATAATATATAATAATAATATATAATAATTATAGGGTTCCGTTTGTCACAGGTCCCTATTAAGTTTCAAAATTAGGCTCACATCCGGTCCTAAACTTATTGTAAATTAGGTCCCTATTTTTCAAAAACATATAAAAAAATATAAAAAAATCACGAAAATTCATTATTAAATAAAACACCTTCACGCCAAAAAATTCAGGTGGAAAAACAATCAAAAACCACGTCAAAACTCAAAATAACACAAAATCAGCGAAACAGCTGGTTTTTGCATCAAAAGATGCACCTATTTGTAAATAGTTGCATACATTCATGCTTATATTTCAGTGTTGCGCCCAAACTGCAGTATAAATGCATACATGTATGCAGCTAAACTGCATTACATGCATCATTTTATGCATATATTCAAATTTGGCCTGTTTTTTAAAGCATTCGCCGTTTTCAGATATTGTTGCACACATTTATGCTCTTGTACAGAATAAATGCATGCATTCATGCGCATATCCGCAAGCCGTCGCCCCTTTTAAAATTGTTGCACACATGCATGCATATATACATAATAGTTGCATTCATGAATGCAACTTTTCGTTACACGTGAATCTCAGTTCAACTTTGTATGCATAAATGTATGTAGTTATTTGCTAATAGTTGCATACATGTATGCGTATATTGGTCCAGATTTTCAGCATAAATACACTATATAAATATATGCATACAAGTATGCTACTATAAGCAATAGTTGCACAGAAGTATGCAACTTTTTTTTTTAATTTGCGTGGACTCCTGGGATTATTTTCAGATTTTAGATTTTTTTTTTTTTAGTGTGTGGCGCATTTTTTTTGGGTCAAATTGGAAAAACACGTAACATGGCATGGGACAAGGCGGAAGGGGATGAAAATTTTGGGCGGCACATTAAAATAGGGACCGGAAATGCATTAAAACTTTCACTGGATGTGGCGTGAATTAAGTTCCATTTTAGGGATGTGAGCCTAATTTTCACATAATTATATTGGTGATTGGATAATTCCCACAGTACCATTAGCGGATGCCCGCAATATTATAATAATTCCCACAGTAATATAATAATATTATATAGTAATAATATATAATAATTTGGTAGATAATAAATATTAATAATAAATAAGTTACAAATAATATTTTAATATGTATATTTTGATATGGGATGCATTTTATGGAAATAAAGCTGAATTGAGTTGTAATAAAACTATATAGTTGTTATGAAAATTATTTATGAAATCAAGACTTTATTTTACAAAGTGTAAAATGGAATTTAATTGGTAAATGAAATCATATCGTATGAGAAGTACTTTGTTCCATTTTAGAAATAAATAAACTGTAACAATTTGGAATTTAAGATTCAATTTAAAATTTTAATTTTAGCTATTTTTATGGATTTTGAATATTTAAAATGATTTATTTTTAAATAATTACGACTAGAAATTTATTTTGAATAGAATTAGAACATATAAATTTATTTTCATTATATAACGAGCCTGAAATGGCGCGGTAGTTTGAAAATTCGATTTCTAACTTTAAATGAATATACAAAATTTATATGAATCGGATTTCAGTAAAACAAGAAACGTTAGAATCTATTTAACTATATGTTTCTAACAAATGTAAGAAATTTCGATATAAATTTATAAATTGTAAGTTATGTCTAGTTTAAAATACAGAATAGTCGCTCCGGAATTTATATATATTTTAATATAATATATAGCCCTTAGAAATAGCCATTTTGCAAACGACCTCCATTTTCGACGAAATCACTTTTTTGGTTCCGGAATGTCAAATTATTGCTATATTCTAGTTTTCATAATTTTTGGAATTAATATGTGAGCGTGGTGAATTTAAACATGTTTTGTCATTTCAGTTTGAATATAATCGACTGGAAAATAACCAATTTTCAAACGGCCTTCAAATTCGATGAAATTTGTTTTGTTATGATCGTATCGTCAAATCATAGCTAGATTTATTTTTCTGGAATTTTTGGAGTTAGTATGTGGCCTCGGTAAATTAAAATGTACGTCAAATTCAATATTGACCGTAATTTTAATTTTAAGGAAAACTGATGGTAATAGTCGAATTAGCTTACGGGACATATCCCATTGTGTTCGGAATGGGAGTAATTAGCTAGGGACAACAGTCGGTGGTTTCGATTTGGAGTTCGAATGGAACAGATGATATTTTTGGAAAGATTATATATAGAAATTTTAACCCTAGGGTTTTATAAAAAAGGGGAGCCATCGTTCAAAACCCGCTTCCTTCCCCCAATCGCCTGTCGCTCCCCTTGCAGGCCGCCATCACCACCGTTTCCCCCTCCCAGGCCACCGCGACGTCGCCGCCACTCCCCTTCAGCACGCCATGCCGCCAAACCGCCACCCCTTCTCTCCGTCCAAAAATCCCCCAAACCACTTGAATCCGCCGCCGCCTGCCACCTTGGCCCACCCCCGACCACCACACCTCCCCCTAGCCCCAGCGCCCCACACCGCCACTCCCCACCACCCCAGTCCGGCTGTGGGTCCCCATTTGTCCAATTTCCCCTTTTCTATAAATTTCAGTATTTGCAATTAAGACCCTGACCTTCTTTGGCCAATAACTCCCACACCGTGCACTTCTAGCCAAGACCCCATAGTACCAAAATCGAAGAGCATGATTTTCTCTTTGATTAGATTATATGGAATCCATATTTTGGAATGCGGAGCCGCCCGGAAAACGCATCCAAAATCTGCTGTCCGGATTCTGTCTCTTCGCGAATTCTGGTGAATTTGGGCCTTTTCAGAAAAAAGTCCATTGAACGAAAGTTGTCCAGAATGGCGCGCTTGTGCTAAAAAAAATAGCTCGGTGAAGATTGGAGCTCGTTTACAATTTCTAGGATCAGAACAGTGAATTAGAACGTCAGAAAACAATAGCGGAGTGGATCCTAAAGTGAGAACACATTCTCACTCAATTTATTTTATAGTTATATATATCATAGGTTGTAGACGGGGCTTAGTAGCTCCTAACACTATTTTATTGTACGAACCATGGATGTTTGTTGGGTTTGAATTGTGGTGAAATTGACTGGATTGTGGTTATTGACTGTATTGTGGTTTTGTTGTTTGGATTGATTATTGTGTATGGCGCGAGCCAGTGTCAGGAGAGGGGTAATGCTAACCATTACTCCGGTTCTAATATCGCGCCGTTATAATGCCGAATTTTTCTGAAACTGAAATGTATATGAAATTTTCTGAAATAAACTATATAAAATATTCATGTGTTGAATAAAAGTTCAAACAATAAAAATATCATTTTTATTTAATATATGAACTATATAAAAAAGTCAAGTGTTGAAATAAATATTTTAACCTTAAAAATATAATTTTTAACGTATATATGAAAGGCATAAAAATCTCCAGAAATGAAAATAAATATTCATTTACAAATCAGATGATTTGTTTATGTACACCCATTTAACTGACATGGATTGGGACGATTAATTTTACACATAGCCCAACTGTACAAATAATATTTAGTATTTGTTGGTTGAAACCCCACATGGGTATTGGGATGATATTTGATGTACACTAATCCCAATTGTTTAGTTGTAAGTCAATCGATAGGTTGACAGGCTATTGTAAGCGTTAGTTATTTATATTTAATGCTTATGCAGTTACGTAATGCACTCTGGAAGATGGATGATTGTGTATCATTATTGTGGTGTACATGTGTTGTATGAAATCCATATAAATACATTATATGGTAATTGATTGGGTCTGATTTCAATTCAGAAATAACGAATATTTCAAAATTACGAATATTTTAAAATAATATTCTGTAAAGGATTAAGAAGTGAATTCGATGTCCGATTTTGGATGGACACGAAAATATTGAAATATTTGAAGCCGTATTGATTAGATTTAATTTTAACGCAATCGATATTTATATCGATTTTATTCATTTTTATATTGAATATCGAAAAGGAAATGATTTCAAAATCTGATATTTTGAAAATATTATCATTTAAATATTATAATGATAAAGAGTATTCAATTTTGATTTAAACTTGAAGTGAAAGTGGGAATCCTTTTTAAAACAAATTTATAAACTATGTTTGGAACGAAATATATGTGTGTGTATATATATATATTATATGTAATTTATATATAAATGGCTGAATAGAATGCGCCGCGACCGTTCGCGAATTTCGACCATTGACTTCGAATTGATATTACAGGAGATCCGGCCGTCGGATTCTCCTATACCAGAACCGTTGGGTTCGTATCGAAAAGAGCTTTCCAATTAATATAAGAAATTTGAAATCTAACGGTTGGATTTGGAATTATGTCTAAATCAAATTTGGTAAAGGTCGCTATGGATGCAGTTCGGTGGCCCTTATTAGAAACCAACTGTACTGGCCTTGATAAAATTATGAAAAATATTAATAATTTGTGTAAAATTATATTAAATGATTTGAAATAATTGGGTTGAAAAATTACATGTTTGTAAAGATAAAAATATATTTTTATCAAAATGAACTAGTTATTAACTAGAAAGATAATCCAACGTTTTTAAATAAATAAATTGGATTTGAGAATGGTATTAATCTAACCATAATTTTCCAATATATGAACTGGAATGGATTTGAGTAGAAATCATCTTCGGGATATTTCGATATTGGATTCCGTGACTATACGGATATTGTGGAGGAATTTAGAATATATATATATATATATATATCGTTATTTCCCATTAGATTTGTGTTGGTTTTAGAATTTGATATTGAATATAAGCCAATATAATTTCTTTTCAGAGCCTTATATTCAATATCAAATTGGATTTTGGGTTTTTCGTGAATGGTATCTTAAATAACACTATTCTTAAACCCCGTGTGAAAACAATAAATCTTTTAATTAAGATTATTAGAGTTTCCAGCTATATTTAGTAATTGGAATAAAATTGAATGTGAATTGGGTTTATTATGAACTGTGTTTTTAACAACATTCATTCTTTAACCCGATTAACAGTGAAATGTGATTTGGAATATATAAATCTTTTATCAAGATTTAGTGGAAATTTTCCAAAGTGAAGTTTTCCAATTTAATAAAATAAATTGGGATGGAATGGAATTCAATTCGGTAATAATCGAAGTGAGCTTCTGCGGAGGAAGACTATTATTATACGGAATTTAAAAGGCTTTGCCGTTATTCCATTTATATTATTGGTTGGATACAGAAATTTATATTGATTATATATATTGATCTATTATCCGTGAAGATTCCATAATTAATGGAATGTGATTTTGGGTTTATCGTGAACTGTGTTTTAAATGACATCAGTTCTTTAACCCAGTTAAAGACAGGATTACATGTCTAGTATTGTATTTCGAACCATATTGTTGATCTCTGCTAAATATATATCTGTTTGGTGGTGGAGAATTTATTCTCTTGCTTAACACCCTTCTCTGAGACATATGAGCTTAGAGGTTATATATCAGAAGAAATCAATGGTACGGTGTAGATTGTAAATGTGGCATGTTTGATTTCCCAAAGTTAAATAATCATTGAGTAATGATTTTTGAGATTAAAACTAAGCGTTGTTTTAATGAATCTTTAATTAGATCGAAAGGAGAATGTGATAATTTAAATTATCAAATTTGGGAAATGATCGAGAATGGAGTGCCACCAGTTTTACTCCAGGTGATAGTTAAATCATTAGTTAGATTTGAACGTGAAATGGTAATTAAATTTACCGATAATACCGTGGGTGTTAGATATGGGGTACTACCAATTTTGCTCCATGGGATGAATAGGTTGGGATTAATATAATAAATGATTACTTCGGTAAGGCTCGATGATCCCGACTAGTTGATAAACCTTAATTTGGTTTTGAATCGATATCCAAAGGAAGATTAAAGAATAAATTTAAAAGAATTTATATTTGATAAAATTAATGGGAATCTTTCTCTAAATATGCGAATATTTGAATAAAAGAATATTCTGAATTGGAATGAAGCATATGTTGTGTTTGTGTAGCACTTGTTTATGAGATACGCGAGTTATTCGGGAGAACCAGATTTATGCCCATTCAGAATAACTAATTCGACGATAAATTGACGATGAAGACGGTGGTTGAAGACGGGAGGTCTTCGTATCTTTTAGAGATTACTGATGTCTTGATTGGGTTGTACACCAAGAGAGGGTAATAAGTGGTGATCGTCCAGACGTACTTGGAGATCGACCGGATATGTGAGAACCTCTATCTTGTATTGGACATATGGGACGAGGAATAAGGTGCCTCCGGTTTCATTCAGACCCAGAACGGACTTGCAAATGGATTGTATGTCTGACATTGTATTCCTTTATACTGTATTCGTTAATCTCTGCTAAATATATATCTATGTGGTAGCGGAGAATTTATTCTCTTGCTTAACACCCTTCTCTGAGACATATGAGCTTAGAGGTTATATATTGGTGGAAATCAGTGGTACGGTATGGATTGTCAGTGTGGCATGCAGAGATGCAATTATCAAGGCTTCTGTTGAAAAGCAAAGTCTTGTGGTTGATGATCAAAGCACGACTTTAAATAGCATAACTTTGTGCATAGCGTTAATTTGCAAGCCTCACACCTGGTATGTGTCAAAACCGGGATCAAGGACGCAGGGAGAACACGACGTTTCTTTCTAGCTATGGGTGGTGTCATGGTATGGAGCCCATACACTTATATTTTTTATCTATGTGGATGATGGATTACGAGGTGCCACAGATATACCGGTCACTACGGGGCCGATGGATAGGTCTGATAGGACTGGGAAACGTGTGTTCAGGAGTAACTAATCCACTAACGTAAGTGTGGACCGACCCTGCATGAACCAAGGGTTTCCCAGAGTGTGTAATCCTGAGGCATTTGCTAGAGTGTCTCGAATCGGAGAGGATCCATCCCTGGCCTTGACTCATAGATGGAATCCAATTTCCAATACGTGACTTTTCGATTTTAGTTGTAAACCTATATGGTGACATAATGGGATAGGGCGCTTATGTCGTCTATGATTGATACATTTATATTTGAAGTTGTTTTTAATACTATACAATTACAGTAATATCAAAATGATTTGTTTTAAACGTACCAAACATGTCTGGCTATTATAAGGGAAAAACTCTATCCTCCGGCTTGCTTTGCATTGTGTGATGGGACCTGAGTCTTATAATAGCTTCATTTTTCCAAAAAAGCATTGCGCCGTTTGTTTTATGCACTGATTTTCTTGGGAGAAAACCCGTTCCGTGTTATACGACGTGGTCCATTGATTTACTTTATTTTTAAAGTAAAGTTTCTAATAACTATTTTAGTTCTCCAGCTAGTCCCATGATTGACCTGTAGTTTATTGTTTTAAGCTAAACTCTAGGAGCCTCTATTTTCCACACGGGCAGCTAGTAGTTTTTGTTTTTGCAGATTTCTTTTTACAGGATCCTGGATTTACAGCTGGGGCTATATTCGGAAAGCTTTGTATCTGTGTATCTGTAACGACCCAGAAAATCTGAACCAATTAAATTTTTTTAAATTGGCTAAAATAATGGATTTTAGATATTTAAAATAAATATTTTAAATAATGGCGATGAAAACTGAGTTTGAATCGACATTTGAAAACGAATATAATTAATTATAATTATATATAGAATGGAAAATGGCGCGGTAGTTCGATAATTCGATTTCAAACTTCAATTGAATATACCGGATGCAAAACAATCCGGATTTTAGTGAAACCAAAAATAATGGAATCTACTTGATAATATCTTTCCAACGAATCTGACCAATCGAAATTTGATAACGGGAATCAAAAGATATGTCCAGTTGAAAATTCTGAATAGTCGCTATGGAATTCAGGCCCTTAAAATGGACATTTTGCAAACGACCTCGGATTTCGATGAAACCACTTTTGTTAGATCCGCAGTGTCAAGTTATTGCTAGGTTTCAAATTTCATAATTTTTCGAATCAATATGTGAGCGTGGCAAAAGAAAACGCGTTTGACCAGTTTCAGTTGATTTTAATCGACTGGAAATTGGCCATTTTTCCAACGGTCTCAGAATTCGACGAAACTAGTTTTGTTAGGACCGTATCGTCAATACGAGGCTAGAAAATATTTTTCTGAAATTTTTCGAGTTCGTATGTGGCCCCACTAAATTGAAATGTGCGTTTAAATTGAATATATAAAGAATTGCACTTTAAATTCAACAGAAACTGATTCAAACGATCAAATCAGCTTGCAATACATATCCCATTGTGTTCGGAATGGGGGTTAAACGCTATGGACGGCAGGCGGTGGGCCTCGTTTTGAGGTCGTATGTAAAAGTCAACTTTTTGCAAAATTAAATAATTAAATTAAAAAAAAAATCTATTTTCCCTCCCTTTATCTTTCTTCCTGCCCCCCCCCCCCCCCGATTTCATTAAACAGAAACAAACGAAAATAAAAGAAAAAAAAACCCCTAAAAACTATCGACCGCCCCCCTAAAGCGAACGCCGCCGACGCCCAAACTCCGCCCCCCGGCATCGCTCAGCGCCACCTCCGACCTGCGCCACTCTCTCCTCCGCTTCACTCTCCCACCTCCGCTCGCAGGACCTACGAGCCCCCCCTGGAAGCCAGCGCCGCCTTGCCGCTTTGCCGCCGACGTCTCCAACCCCCCCCTCTGTGTAAGTATTTCTTTTTATTTTATTATTTTATTTTTATTTTTTATAAAAACAGAATTTAAAAACTGGTTTTTACTGTGAAAAGCATTTTAAAACTGATTTGAAAAGCAATTTAAAAACTGATTTGAAAAGCATTTTAAAACTGATTTGAAAAAAGATTTAAAAACTGATTTGAAAAAAAAATAAAAACTGATTTGAAAAGCATTTTAAAACTGATTTGAAAAAAATTTAAAAACTGATTTGAAAAGCATTTTAAAACTGATTTGAAAAGCATTTTAAAAAAACTGATTTTGTTTTAAAAATAAAAACTGATTTTTGTTTTAAAAATAAAAACTGATTTTGTTTAAAAGTAAAAACTTTAAATAGGAAAAATGTTTAATCTTTAAAGAGAAAAAGGATTTGAGCTTTAAGAAGTAAAAATCAGATTTTTTGATATTGAAAGTCGAAGTAAAAATCAGATTTTTAGATATTGAAAGTCGAAGTAAAAATCATATTTTTATATATTGAATAGCGTGGTAAAAATTCGATTTTTATATATTGAATAGCATCGTGAAAATTCGATTTTTACATATGTAGAGAATACGGGTGAAAGCGACAAAAAGGCGAAGATTTCTCTAAAGGAAGAGTCGTGGAATTGGATAGCTATTGGTGAGATTTCTGATTTAAAAATTATAAATGTGTGAGAATTTCTCACTCTTCAATTTCTTTTTCTATATATATATATGTGATGAAATAAAAGTGAATTGCTATATATAAATATATATATATACGCCCCCTCGTCCACAAACCATGGACGATATTTATTGATTGAAATTGTTGTGAAAATTGATTGATAGCGAATGGTTGTTTGGGATTGTTTGTGGTTGATATTGGTTGATTGTGGTTGAAAAATACCCATTTGTGGTTGTGAAATATTTGGTTGAAACCACATAGGATTAGTTTGTGGAAATGAAATAAATATATACATGCCGCCTGCGTGCGAACTAGATGCATGATCCCCATTGTCAAAAACCGCGAGGTTTTAAGGTAGAGCGAGGAGCCGTACTAGGGACGGTCCCGGTTTTAACTACCCTGCCGTTATGCTGCCGAAATTTTGAATAATATTCGTGTGTTTGAATTATTTTCATATGCTTAAACTATATTTATTCATTGAATAGAAAACCTTCATGTGTTGAATTGATATTCATTCGTTGATTAGAAATTCATGTGTTGAATGGTATTCGCGTTTTAAAATGTAAAAATCACCTTTTATCTATATATAGAAACTATAGAAAACATTCATGTGTTGAATTGATATTCGTTCGTCGATTAGAAATTCATGTGTTGAATGGTATTCATATTTTGAAATAAATTGTTTGATAATAAAAATCACATTTTTATCTATATATAGAAACTATAGAAAACATTCATGTGTTGAACTGATATTCGTTCGTCGATTAGAAATTCATGTGTTGAATGGTATTCATACTTTGAAATAAATTGTTTGGTAATAAAAATCACTTTTTATCTATATATAGAAGCTATAGAAAACATTCATGTGTTGAATTGATATTCATTCGTTGATTAGAAATTCATGTGTTGAATGGTATTCATATTTTGAAATAAATTGTTTGATAATAAAAATCACCTTTTATCGACTATATGAACTGTGTAAAATAATCTCGTTTTAAAAGAAATTGTTTTATGATAAAAATCCTATTTTTGTCACCTATATGAACTATATAGAAAAATAGTGTTTTGAAATGAATTGTTTTACAATAAAAATCACATTTTTATTGTATGCATAAATCGTTGAAATGTAAAGGGTTAAAAATAGCCACTTGTTCAAAATAAACATATATGAGTTGAAATATTCATTAATTAGCTAATGAAATGATTTGCACCTATTTATGTAACATTAGAATGAATGGTGTTTTTAAACCAAATAGAAATCAAATATGAAGTTGAATAGAAAATGATAAATGATAAGAACTGTATATATATGTACATGCATATTCATTGAACAGGTTATAGCAAAGGGGCTAGAGAAGAGGAATAAAATTTTGTGCCCGACAAATAGGTACACATTTACTGTTTTGTTTGGGTGATGATTTTATGAGCCTATTGGCTAGCTGCTTGGCTTTTTCTTTTTGAGATTAGAAGGACCGGGAAAGCTATTTGCGATTTCCCGATGCTCCCGGTGCAGGGGAGGTTATGGCGAAATTTTCCAAAATTTTAAGGTGTTAGAAAAATATTTGAAGTGAAAACGATATGGAAATCATTGAATGAACTATATTTATATAAATATATAAATATAAATAAAATTAAAACGAAACGTGGCCGTGCAGTTCATATTTTGAAACCATGATTTCAAACAACTAGTACGGGGAATCCGACCATTGGATTTTCCCGAAACCTCAACCGTCGGGTTCGCCTTGGAATAATCTTTCCAACGGCACCAACCTTGTAAAAATCCAACGGTTGGATTGTTTGGAATGTTTAATTCAAATCTGATGAAAAACAGCGCCAGAAGCGATTATATTTATATATATATAAATATAATTATGTATTTAATCGAATAACGACGCTGCAGTTCGTATTTTGAAATCGAAACTTCAAACGATTGTACCGGGAGATCCGACCGTCGGATTTTCCCAAAACTGGAACCGTTGGATTCGTTTTGAAAAGACCTTTCTAATGATGTAAATTTTGTGAAGATCCAACGGTTAGATTTTCAGATATGTGTAAATCAAATCTGAAGAAAAACAGCGCCACGGCCGCTTTATGGCTCGAAGCGTCGTTTTGAATATATTAGCTATTTTAAAATAAATAAAAATAGCGATAAATTATTATAAAGTACCATAAACATTATGGAATGGAAATAAACTGAATTTGCTTGATTTATGTGGCTTTTGATGGTTGAATGTGTTTGGTGTGAAAATTACATTAAATAACAAGATTGGTGTTGTCAAATAAATCAACCATTGAAATAAATTGATTTGAAATTCTAAATATACGTGGATTATTTGAAAAGGCCGAGTTAATTCTCATTTCGAATAATTGACCGACGATTGAAATTCGAAGAGGAAGACGACGGTCGAAGACCAGAGATCTTCACCTCGTTTGGATGGTAACCGAGGTCCTGATTTGGAGGCATCCCGAAATATGGATAATGAGTGGTGATCGTCCAGACGTACGTGGTGATCGATGGGTTTGCGAGGTATTAAGTGCCTCCGGTTTCGTTCAGACCCAGAACGGACTCGTAAATGGACTGTGTGTCTGACATTGGAGTTTATTCTGTGTTGATTGATTTCTGTTAAATATACATCTGTTTGGCGGCGGAGAATTTATTCTTTCGCTTAACGCCCTTCTCTGAGACGCACGAGCTCAGAGGTTGTATATCGATGGACATCAGTCGCATGGCATGAATTGCCTGTGTGGCATGCTAAGATGCAGTGATCAGGACTTCTGTTGAAAAGCAAAGTCTTGTGGTGATGATCAAAGCACCGCCTATGTGGCGTAGCTTTGTGTATAACGTGAATTCGCGAGCCTCACACCCCGGTATGAACCTAAAACGGGAGGAAGGACCTCAGGGAGGGCATGCGTTTCTTTCTAGCTAGGGTGGTGTCAGTGACCTACCAGCCCTGACATTTATATACTTTTCACCTATGTGGTTGTTGCTGTTGCGAGGCGCCTCGGTTTGATCGGACGATCCGGGTCCGATGGAGTCATTCGTTGGCTCGTTTGCGCCCCAAAGGGCGGGGAAACGTATTGCTCAGGCATTTTAATCCACATCGGTGGACCGGCCCCGTCGCTCCTAGGGTCACTCGAGCTCTGATCCTGAGACATGGTAGGCTAGATTGTCTCGAATTCGGTAAGGACTATCTTTTGCCTTGGTTCATGACGGAAATCCAATTTCCAAATACGTGACGATGCGGTTTCGATTGTATATATACATTTGGCGACATAGTGGCATGGGACGCTCATGTCGTCTAGGATTGATAGTTATGATTTGAAATTGTTTTTCAAAACATATAAACACTAGCAATAATACCAAATGCCTTTGTTTTATTCGTATCAAGCATATTTTGGCTGTTATAAGGTAAAAACTCTATCCTCCGGTTTGCGTTGCATTGTGTGATGGGAACTGAGTCTTATAACGGCTTCATTTTTATAAAAAGCATAGCGATGTTTAAAAGAAATATTTGTTTGAACGCACTGGCAATCCAATGGAGTAAACCCGTTCCACGAAAGTGGCGTGGTCCTGTGATTAGCCAAATTATATATGTGTTGAGTAGATTTCTCATACCAGTCCCATGACTGACTCGTAGTTTGTTTCACTCTCAAACTCGGGTGCCCCCTTTTCTACACGGACAGCCTTGTATTCAGGTTTAGCTGGTTCTTTTTCTGGATAGCTGGAGCTGAAGATGGATTCTATCATTTATTTCTTTTTATGCTGTTCAGCTCCTATTGTACATATTTTGTTTATTTCCGCTGTAGACATTTATGTATAGCTGAACTGTATTTGTACTAAGTAAGATCCTGTATACTGTGTAACTCTGATGATTACTTTTATCCAGTATATTCTATTGTTCATTACCTGGTGTATTTATTTAATTTTGTTCTACTATTATCTGTTTCTGTGTTATATTCCAAAGATAACCCTTGTTTCCGTGAGAACGGGATTTCGGGTCGTCTCAACGTGGTATCAGAGCTTTGGTTAAGCTTAGTTCTGGAATATAACATTTGAACGAACTCGTCAGAAATAGAACCAGTAGTGTTCTAGGACGAGTAACTCTATACAGATAGGATCAGTAATATTCTAGTAGGAGTACAGCAGAATCAGAATAACTCGTTAGAGATGGGGTCAGAAGTGCCTCAGAACGAGTCAAGCGAAATATATTTTTAAATAACGTACTTGTGATTATATTTATAGTCTGGTTTTAGAAATATTATTTTTGAATATAGGATCTGATTAGTATATTTTTGTAAGGTTAAAAACACATTGGTTGTTGTGTTGTATGATTGTAGATTTATCAAACCACTTTCGACTTTATTCCTTTTTGGGGACGAAAAGTTTTAAGTGGGGGAGATTGTAACGACCCAGAAAATCTGAACCAATTAAATTTTTTTAAATTGGCTAAAATAATGGATTTTAGATATTTAAAATGAATATTTTAAATAATGGCGATGAAAACTGAGTTTGAATCGACATTTGAAAACGAATATAATTAATTATAATTATATATAGAATGGAAAATGGCGCGGTAGTTCGATAATTCGATTTCAAACTTCAATTGAATATACCGGATGCAAAACAATCCGGATTTTAGTGAAACCAAAAATAATGGAATCTAATTGATAATATCTTTCCAACGAATCTGACCAATCGAAATTTGATAACGGGAATCAAAAGATATGTCCAGTTGAAAATTCTGAATAGTCGCTATGGAATTCAGGCCCTTAAAAATGGACATTTTGCAAACGACCTCGGATTTCGATGAAACCACTTTTGTTAGATCCACAGTGTCAAGTTATTGCTAGGTTTCAAATTTCATAATTTTTCGAATCAATATGTGAGCGTGGCAAAAGAAAACGCGTTTGACCAGTTTCAGTTGATTTTAATCGACTGGAAATTGGCCATTTTTCCAACGGTCTCAGAATTCGACGAAACTAGTTTTGTTAGGACCGTATCGTCAATACGAGGCTAGAAAATATTTTTCTGAAATTTTTCGAGTTCGTATGTGGCCCCACTAAATTGAAATGTGCGTTTAAATTGAATATATAAAGAATTGCATTTTAAATTCAACAGAAACTGATTCAAACGATCAAATCAGCTTGCAATACATATCCCATTGTGTTCGGAATGGGGGTTAAACGCTATGGACGGCAGGCGGTGGGCCTCGTTTTGAGGTCGTATGTAAAAGTCAACTTTTTGCAAAATTAAATAATTAAATAAAATAAAATCTATTTTCCCTCCCTTTATCTTTCTTCCTGGCCCCCCCGATTTCATTAAACAGAAACAAACGAAAATAAAAGAAAAAAAAGCCCTAAAAACTATCGACCGCCCCCCTAAAGCGAACGCCGCCGACGCCCAAACTTCGCCCCCCGGCATCGCTCAGCGCCACCTCCGACCTGCGCCACTCTCTCCTCCGCTTCACTCTCCCTCCTCCGCTCGCAGGACCTACGAGCCCCCCTGGAAGCCAGCGCCGCCTTGCCGCTTTGCCGCCGACGTCTCCAACCCCCCCCTCTGTGTAAGTATTTCTTTTTATTTTATTATTTTATTTTTATTTTTTATAAAAACAGAATTTAAAAACTGGTTTTTACTGTGAAAAGCATTTTAAAACTGATTTGAAAAGCATTTTAAAACTGATTTGAAAAGCAATTTAAAAACTGATTTGAAAAGCATTTTAAAACTGATTTGAAAAAAGATTTAAAAACTGATTTGAAAAAAAATTTAAAAACTGATTTGAAAAGCATTTTAAAACTGATTTGAAAAAAATTTAAAAACTGATTTGAAAAGCATTTTAAAACTGATTTGAAAAGCATTTTAAAAAAACTGATTTTGTTTTAAAAATAAAAACTGATTTTTGTTTTAAAAATAAAAACTGATTTTGTTTAAAAGTAAAAACTTTAAATAGGAAAAATGTTTAATCTTTAAAGAGAAAAAGGATTTGAGCTTTAAGAAGTAAAAATCAGATTTTTTGATATTGAAAGTCGAAGTAAAAATCAGATTTTTAGATATTGAAAGTCGAAGTAAAAATCATATTTTTATATATTGAATAGCGTGGTAAAAATTCGATTTTTATATATTGAATAGCATCGTGAAAATTCGATTTTTACATATGTAGAGAATACGGGTGAAAGCGACAAAAAGGCGAAGATTTCTCTAAAGGAAGAGTCGTGGAATTGGATAGCTATTGGTGAGATTTCTGATTTAAAAATTATAAATGTGTGAGAATTTCTCACTCTTCAATTTCTTTTTCTATATATATATATGTGATGAAATAAAAGTGAATTGCTATATATAAATATATATATATATACGCCCCCTCGTCCACAAACCATGGACGATATTTATTGATTGAAATTGTTGTGAAAATTGATTGATAGCGAATGGTTGTTTGGGATTGTTTGTGGTTGATATTGGTTGATTGTGGTTGAAAAATACCCATTTGTGGTTGTGAAATATTTGGTTGAAACCACATAGGATTAGTTTGTGGAAATGAAATAAATATATACATGCCGCCTGCGTGCGAACTAGATGCATGATCCCCATTGTCAAAAACCGCGAGGTTTTAAGGTAGAGCGAGGAGCCGTACTAGGGACGGTCCCGGTTTTAACTACCCTGCCGTTATGCTGCCGAAATTTTGAATAATATTCGTGTGTTTGAATTATTTTCATATGCTTAAACTATATTTATTCATTGAATAGAAAACCTTCATGTGTTGAATTGATATTCATTTGTTGATTAGAAATTCATGTGTTGAATGGTATTCGCGTTTTAAAATGTAAAAATCACCTTTTATCTATATATAGAAACTATAGAAAACATTCATGTGTTGAATTGATATTCGTTCGTCGATTAGAAATTCATGTGTTGAATGGTATTCATATTTTGAAATAAATTGTTTGATAATAAAAATCACATTTTTATCTATATATAGAAACTATAGAAAACATCCATGTGTTGAACTGATATTCGTTCGTCGATTAGAAATTCATGTGTTGAATGGTATTCATACTTTGAAATAAATTGTTTGGTAATAAAAATCACTTTTTATCTATATATAGAAGCTATAGAAAACATTCATGTGTTGAATTGATATTCATTCGTTGATTAGAAATTCATGTGTTGAATGGTATTCATATTTTGAAATAAATTGTTTGATAATAAAAATCACCTTTTATCGACTATATGAACTGTGTAAAATAATCTCGTTTTAAAAGAAATTGTTTTATGATAAAAATCCTATTTTTGTCACCTATATGAACTATATAGAAAAATAGTGTTTTGAAATGAATTGTTTTACAATAAAAATCACATTTTTATTGTATGCATAAATCGTTGAAATGTGAAGGGTTAAAAATAGCCACTTGTTCAAAATAAACATATATGAGTTGAAATATTCATTAATTAGCTAATGAAATGATTTGCACCTATTTATGTAACATTAGAATGAATGGTGTTTTTAAACCAAATAGAAATCAAATATGAAGTTGAATAGAAAATGATAAATGATAAGAACTGTATATATATGTACATGCATATTCATTGAACAGGTTATAGCAAAGGGGCTAGAGAAGAGGAATAAAATTTTGTGCCCGACAAATAGGTACACATTTACTGTTTTGTTTGGGTGATGATTTTATGAGCCTATTGGCTTTTTCTTTTTGAGATTAGAAGGACCGGGAAAGCTATTTGCGATTTCCCGATGCTCCCGGTGCAGGGGAGGTTATGGCGAAATTTTCCAAAATTTTAAGGTGTTAGAAAAATATTTGAAGTGAAAACAATATGGAAATCATTGAATGAACTATATTTATATAAATATATAAATATAAATAAAATTAAAACGAAACGTGGCCGTGCAGTTCGTATTTTGAAACCATGATTTCAAACAACTAGTACGGGGAATCCGACCATTGGATTTTCCCGAAACCTCAACCGTCGGGTTCGCCTTGGAATAATCTTTCCAACGGCACCAACCTTGTAAAAATCCAACGGTTGGATTGTTTGGAATGTTTAATTCAAATCTGATGAAAAACAGCGCCAGAAGCGATTATATTTATATATATATATAAATATAATTATGTATTTAATCGAATAACGACGCTGCAGTTCGTATTTTGAAATCGAAACTTCAAACGATTGTACCGGGAGATCCGACCGTCGGATTTTCCCAAAACTGGAACCGTTGGATTCGTTTTGAAAAGACCTTTCTAATGATGTAAATTTTGTGAAGATCCAACGGTTAGATTTTCAGATATGTGTAAATCAAATCTGAAGAAAAACAGCGCCACGGCCGCTTTATGGCCCGAAGCGTCGTTTTGAATATATTAGCTATTTTAAAATAAATAAAAATAGCGATAAATTATTATAAAGTACCATAAACATTATGGAATGGAAATAAACTGAATTTGCTTGATTTATGTGGCTTTTGATGGTTGAATGTGTTTGGTGTGAAAATTACATTAAATAACAAGATTGGTGTTGTCAAATAAATTAACCATTGAAATAAATTGATTTGAAATTCTAAATATACGTGGATTATTTGAAAAGGCCGAGTTAATTCTCATTTCGAATAATTGACCGACGATTGAAATTCGAAGAGGAAGACTACGGTCGAAGACCAGAGATCTTCACCTCGTTTGGATGGTAACCGAGGTCCTGATTGGGAGGCATCCCGAAATATGGATAATGAGTGGTGATCGTCCAGACGTACGTGGTGATCGATGGGTTTGCGAGGTATTAAGTGCCTCCGGTTTCGTTCAGACCCAGAACGGACTCGTAAATGGACTGTGTGTCTGACATTGGAGTTTATTCTGTGTTGATTGATTTCTGTTAAATATACATCTGTTTGGCGGCGGAGAATTTATTCTTTCGCTTAACGCCCTTCTCTGAGACGCACGAGCTCAGAGGTTGTATATCAATGGACATCAGTCGCATGGCATGAATTGCCTGTGTGGCATGCTAAGATGCAGTGATCAGGAATTCTATTGAAAAGCAAAGTCTTGTGGTGATGATCAAAGCACCACCTATGTGGCGTAGCTTTGTGTATAACGTGAATTCGCGAGCCTCACACGCCGGTATGAACCTAAAACGGGAGGAAGGACCTCAGGGAGGGAATGCGTTTCTTTCTAGCTAGGATGGTGTCAGTGACCTACCAGCCCTGACATTTATATACTTTTCACCTATGTGGTTGTTGCTGTTGCGAGGCGCCTCGGTTTGATCGGACGATCCGGGTACGATGGAGTCATTCGTTGGCTCGTTTGCGCCCCAAAGGGCGGGGAAACGTATTGCTCAGGCATTTTAATCCACATCGGTGGACCAGCCCTGTCGCTCCTAGGGTCACTCGAGCTCTGATCCTGAGACATGGTAGGCTAGATTGTCTCGAATTCGGTAAGGACTATCTTTTGCCTTGGTTCATGACGGAAATCCAATTTCCAAATACGTGACGATGCGGTTTCGATTGTATATATACATTTGGCGACATAGTGGCATGGGACGCTCATGTCGTCTAGGATTGATAGTTATGATTTGAAATTGTTTTTCAAAACATATAAACGCTAGCAATAATACCAAATGCCTTTGTTTTATTCGTATCAAGCATATTTTGGCTGTTATAAGGTAAAAACTCTATCCTCCGGTTTGCGTTGCAATGTGTGATGGGAACTGAGTCTTATAACGGCTTCATTTTTATAAAAAGCATAGCGATGTTTAAAAGAAATATTTGTTTGAAAGCACTGGCAATCCAATGGAGTAAACCCGTTCCACGAAAGTGGCGTGGTCCTGTGATTAGCCAAATTATATATGTGTTGAGTAGATTTCTCATACCAGTCCCATGACTGACTCGTAGTTTGTTTCACTCTCAAACTCGGGTGCCCCCTTTTCTACACGGGCAGCCTTGTATTCAGGTTTAGCTGGTTCTTTTTCTGGATAGCTGGAGCTGAAGATGGATTCTATCATTTATTTCTTTTTATGCTGTTCAGCTCCTATTGTACATATTTTGTTTATTTCCGCTGTAGACATTTATGTATAGCTGAACTGTATTTGTACTAAGTAAGATCCTGTATACTGTGTAACTCTGATGATTACTTTTATCCAGTATATTCTATTGTTCATTACCTGGTGTATTTATTTAATTTTGTTCTGCTATTATCTGTTTCTGTGTTATATTCCAAAGATAACCCTTGTTTCCGTGAGAACGGGATTTCGGGTCGTCTCAGTATCTCTTTCTGTTGTGTTAATTATTATTTTTCCAATGCTATGTAATGTATTTTAATCTCTGATATTTTTCTGATGTATATTATTTATTCATACTCTGTTATATTCTTGTACTCTGATGTAATTGTTGTAATAGCAATGAAATGTTCTATTGTTTGTGTTTTGATTTGCTGTGTTCTCAACTCAATTCGGGCTTTCCCTTACGGGTGAGTTTGGGCCGTTTCACAATTGTTCAACAAATATTTTGAAAAATCGTATCTTCGATAACGGTAGTGGTAAATAGCTTGAAAATCATATTTTGTAAATAAAATATTTGAAATGGTTATAAGCTAAAATAAATATCTCGTTTGAAGTGATAATGAATAACTAGAATTTTTATTCATTAGAAGTAAGAAATGGAGTTAAGGAAATTAGAAATTGACTGGAGATTAGTAAGTTGGATGATTTTTTGAGTGTCGATCTGATGTTGGTTTTGGCCTTCGGCGTTGATACTTAGGGAATTATTCTCTTACTAATTTATTGTTACAGACTAATGACCGAGACAAGAAATACATTCTTAAAAGTATTTTAAGATGATAAGTTTTGAATATTCTTATATATTAATATAAGAAGAGAAACGAGTATTCCAATATTGGAAAGGAAGAAGAGTTTTGAAATAACGAATAGTTAATCGAAAAGAGACTAAAGTGGTAATGGATATTAAATCATTGAATTCAATTTTCTTTTATGGATGAATGGTTGTTATATTTGATAGTTAAATAACCGACTATCAAATATGGCCCGATATGATTGTTGGTACGGAAAGACCGAGATCAAATTTATTCGAAAACCATTCCGAACCAATTAATATGTAAACGTGGAAGATACCGATTGAAGATGGAGCAGTGAAGACTGTGGATCTTCATAAGCGAAAGGGCTACTCCTTGAATTCTCCGGAGTCGCGCCCTGAGATATTTTGATGATGATCCTGTCGTGGTTGAAATCGACGGATTGCATGGACTACTCGCTACTGATCCATTGGGTGATTCCTAAGATGTAGTAGGAGAGTGCTTTCGGTTTATCCAGTCCCAAGACAACTTGTATGGACGGATGTCTGACAGAGTATTTTCAAAGGATTCACGTACGTTGATTTCTTGAAACATACTATAGTTGGTGTTGAAGAAGGGCACTTCTCTTAGCTTAACTACTACTTTATTTTTGTGGACATCAATTAGTAATATCTGACGGATCTGATGATGTGGCATCCAAAGTGAATGGTGGCCAGATGTTCTAAAAAAATAAAAATAAACATATGAATGACTTATGACCTCAAGCCTCATCAAGTAGGAAATGACAAAAATCAGGCAAGCAACATGGCTATGTGGGTCGCCCCCATTAGGGCGTATTGTCACCATCTAGAGAATATTCGTATTTGTTACTTCTTTTCACTTCTGTATCTCCCGGGAACGGTTATGCTCACTACAATAAAACACTGATTTTGCAGCCGAAAAATCCGTCGCTAAACCCTCGCTAAAGGCCTATTAGCGACGGATTTGCAGCAGAATAAGGTTGTCGCTAAAATACACATCGGTATTTTAGGCACAATTTTGCGACGGAAATTAGCGTCGATTCTCCGTCACTTGACCGTCGTTTTCTAATATATTATTATTTCATTTTAAAATATTTCACGACGTTTTACCGACGGATATATATAACATGATAAAATCAATAAATATCTTTCCATCTCAAAATGCACACTATTTAGTGAGGGATTACCGACGGAAATACATAGCAAACATTTTACATCCCCGTTATCCGTCGGTAAATCCTAGCTATATAGCGACGGATTACCGACGGAAATATATAGCAAACATTTTATACTCCAGTTATCCGTCGGTAAATCCTAGTTATATAGTGACGGATTAGTGACGCAAAAAAATTGCAAACATTTTATAGCATTTCTAATCATCAATCTAAACATCAAATACATTCATTTCAACAATACTCAATATTCATTACTCATCGTGCAATGAAACATATATACATATATATCAACTAGAAAAATTAATGTCACAAAACATTATATAACAATAAAAAATGTTATAATAATTGATAAAATATTCACATAACAGCCAACATTCATAACATTATCCGATACAACTTAAAACTAATGTCACATAAACAAAAATCTAAACAAAAATTATGTTTTAGGAATAAAAAGTAGTCCTGGCTTTGTTGGTTTCATAACCTAACCTTGCCCATTTCCAGTTTTCCTCCTGGCTTTGTTGTGATTCTGCTGAATTGTTTAATGACAAAGACATTTCAAATTATTGTTTCTACAAATTTGTTTAATGACATACTCTCTTCTGCAAGCTCGGCAAGGGTTTTTCCAATATACAATGAACGATAATCCCTGCGTAAAGAACAATTGTACATTAAACTATACTTGTATATTCCAACAATGCACACTGTTTATTAGGAAAAACATAAATGAGGCCACCTGTATATATTTCAGAAAGAACAGGTTTATATAAACTTATGACAAATTAAGTCATTTTGCGATTTGTTGCTATTGATCGCCTTTTAAAACCAACACCATATCTATTATGTGCACATCACTATATATTGCTCAATATGCCTGCAACAGAAACTAAATTTACATAAGAAAACTATCACATATATCATCATGCTTAACAACCTGATCGATTGGTAATGTAATATTAGTGTACACCCAAACATCAAAATCAAAAAACCCAACTCAGTCACTAACATTGCAAGCTGAAACTGTAAGCTCAGCTGTGTCCTATCACACATTGCCACATGACAAAATAAATAACATGTGTTCCTGCATATAACAAATTATGTAGAAAATACAGGTACTAACCTGTCACTTCATTGATGGTGCCAAACATGCATACATCTCTTATTTCAATGATAGTGTCAAACATGTATTCCTGCATACTAATGGTGGAAAGCAAGTAAGCAAAAAGTGGCTTACCGAACAAATATATATTTACTGAGCATTTTAAATTTACTAAACTACAACTAACAAACTGGACAAAGATTCACTTAGCTTATTTACTGTTGCCTTTATAAAAAGTTGAATCAGTCATAAGCTTTAATCATTTTCTTACCGGTTTAGTGCTAATATTGCTAATATTACTTTTGTTACTGAACTGATGTGAAATGATTTCCCTGAAGTTGTTAAAGAATGCAGTTGTTACGAAGTGTAACAGACAAATGACATTGGTATTTTGTACGATAGGAATCCAAACTTAGAAATAGATATATTAAAAAAGAAATTGATTGAATTGATTAGGAAAAGAAAACAAAAAGGGAAAACAACATGAAAAGGTTATATTTACACTGTAACTAAAATATAATGTGGTCTCCATTCACCCAACAAAATATAATATTTTTGTTATCTAGAAATAAAACATGCTTATTATCTAGAAGAGGCACAGATGATTCATGTGGTGGTCAAATTGATCCAACTATAAACATTTCGTTTTTATTTTGATTTGTGAACGTATGGTGATTCAAATAGGTACAAAATTGATTATCAGTTAATTCAATCCATTTAACTTATACGCATGATCCTATTATAAAATCAATAATAAAGCACCAATAGTAGATAAACAAGAAGTTACGGGTTACAACTTACACCTAATAAATGAGATACTATTTGTCAGAAAAGCAAATACCAAAGTCAAGAGTGGAAAATCCATCAAAGCCAGTAGCCGAAGAGTGCATATTAATTATACTAAAACAGTAATAGTTTGTCACCAAAATATAAAGTATATCTCTAGTTAATTGTTTTCTTTGTGTCTGCTTAATTTGAATATCTACCAGTATTTTTTGTGCACTAAATGTACATATTTCTTTCCAACAAAAAAATTGTTTTTTTTCTCATTAATTTATAGGATTATTTGTGTCATATTTATTTGATATGTTCATTTAAACCAAAGGATACAAAGTTGCATATTTTCCCAATATCTTTTTCTGAGGTAATTAGGGGATATCAAAAGACGGTTAAAATATGTTTACAAAAATTGTCTTCATAATGAGAGTAATAACTTTATATCCATATTTTATTCTAAATGTTGTTCATTTTGCATATTTTACTTGCTAAAAATGAACTTTCTTATGTAGATGTTATATTATTTGTATTTTTGCTTAATTTGAATACTTATTAGTAATTTTTTGTGCACTAAATGTACATATTTCTTTCCAGTTATGTATTGAAAATTATTCCACTACTTATTGCTCTCTTTATCCAAGCTAATGGTGCATTCCTCTTTTACAGTAATGCATGTTTGAATATACTTTCGTATATTACTACATGCTGCAGTTTATAAGTTTCTAAAATTCATACAAACAACAAAATGGAAAGTATCAGTCTACCATGCATCGGCTATATGCACAAATACAAAATAATATTTTTCTTCCTTATTTTTAGTCATATATAACCAGATATCAATCAAAAATGTGACAGAATTCAAAACCGCTGCTAACTACCTTATAAGCAAAGACAATTAATCTTCATTACATATTTTACTTGCTAAAAATGAACTTTCTTATATAGATATTATATTATTTGTATTTGTGCTTAATTTGAATATCTATTAGTAATTTTTTATGCACTAAATGTACATATTTCTTTCCAGTTATGTATTGAAAATTATTCCACTACTTATTGCTCTCTTTATCCAAGCTAATGGTGCATTCCTCTTTTACAGTAATGCATGTCTGAATATAGAATATACTTTCGTATATTACTGCATGTTGCAGTTTATAAGTTTCTAAAATTCATACAAACACCAAAATGGAAAGTATCAGTCTACCATGCATCGGCTATATGCACAAATACAAAATAATATTTTTCTTCCTTATTTTTAGTCATATATAACCATATATCAATCAAAAATGTGACAGAATTCAAAACCGCTGCTAACTACCTTATAAGCAAAGACAATTAATCTTCATTAATCAAATTGTCACATCCGCCAAAATTGTGTACGTTAATTGTACTAATACAGGTAAGATTTTTTCATTAGATTATAAAATGTATCTCCAATTTGATTATTTAATTTGAATGTATGCCTAGGACTATACTACACATATTCTTTTTTATCATTATTTTGTCTTAGCAAACAATTAATTTCCAAATTTTCAAACCATACTTCAAAACAATGACAAAGCTATTACTCTTTTCCGTAAAACTCCTTATTTTGAAATCTTTATATATTTACTAAGAAAAAATTATTTTTCATAAAACATTCTGTGCTTTCCATGTATAAAATATTTCTATCATCGCCTTTTTTTTAATTTATTCCTCTTTCATATTGCTTTCCATCGATTTTCTTTTGCTGTTTAACAAACCCATATTTAATTTGACAGTTCACGAAATACCAATCAAATGAGATGAGGCACTAAGGGATTTTTTTTAAATAGTATACATAATAGTAAAATTTAATTATTTTAACACTGATTACTACTGTAGTTGAATTATATATTTCCTTAAATTTTCACATATCATAAGAACCAGTCATTACATTGTTGTTTACTTATGTAATTGAATAAAACATTTGCCAAAGCACTAGCAATACACAACCATTGTAGAAAATCCATGTCTGTCAACTATGCTCCACCATTCTATTCATACAAACAAATTATAATGTCAAGTAAACTATGCTTCCGTGCACGCATGGGCTTCCACTTGTCAGATTATATGTTTAGTTTTGAAGGTATTCTAGTTGTATTGATATCAAATTTGTATCGATATAACTTGTTATTTTCCATTTTAATCTGCATCCCTTAACATTTTATATTGTCCCAAAAATACTGACAACATAATCAAGGATAAAGTATACCCACTAGTATAATTATTACTATAACCACTTTGGATTTTTCCTAAACAATTGGAGCCTGTCACATACCCACTAGTGAAATTATGCTATACAGTGAAAGTAAGTCGGGGATAAATCTATTCCTAGTTTGACAAATAGCTGGAATCAAAGCATCAGGAGAATAAGTAATAGTCAATATCTACTAGTATAACTAGTGTAAAGGTACTTCATAATGTATTAAATGCACAACATCATGCACCTTAAAACCAACTGATAAGTTTGAATGGTCATCATTGCTGTCTGTAACAAATGCCATCGGAAGAAGAGCACTCAAGGGGCTGTTGAGTTCCTACAAATAAATTTTTTGATTTATATCAAGCTTTGTAAAATAAATTTATATAAGTATATGAAATGACATGAAAGGGCCGTAGTAATTTAAACAAACTACATAATATAGATTGTATATGACAAAAAATTGACTCTGTCATCTTAAATTAATTTAACATAACTTTCAAATATACAAACCACAAAATATGTATTATGTAAAGATCTGGTTAGAAGCAACCAAATACTTGATGGCAAAGAATTAAGTTCAGTCACAGAAGAAAGCTAAATTTGTGTAATTAATAACAAAACAGAGAAAATATCTAGAAGCACCTCAAAATCAAGTAATGAAGGCCCATTCTGTGATAATAAGCAAGCGTTAAGAAGATTATGCAGACTTTGTGTGGCAAGGTATGCACACTACTGATTTCTTTTGTAGCTGGTATTGTAGAACCTAAAAATCCCACCTGAAATCTATTCTGGTAAAACTTGAGAATACACAAAGCTACAGTGGATTTTCCTTAAAAAATAAAACAAAATAAAAACAAAAACCAACATATGTAAAATATTTCATCTCTTTGGGACACATGCTGGTTTTTCGCCCATACTCCAACACCGTAATGGTTTACTGTGAGTTGAACATGAAATGATTGGATTTATTGAACTAGAGCCTAAATGAATCATTTTCACATATAAAATTCAGGACGGTTCAAATAAATTAAAAATGTTGGCAGGTGCCTAAATGAATCATTTTCACATATAAAATTCTTATGCTACCTCCAAAAAAATGAAACAGATAAATGAAATGAATACAAACAGGTGCTTGAGTAAGAAATATAATGTGCAGGTGCAAAAGAAATGTATACGGAAACTAAAGAATGTAAAAATGGTTTGTGAAATGAAATGCACAGGAAAAATTATAAAATGATTATAATATGTTTTTTCTTTTTGATTTGAAAGCAAATATGGCTAAAGCAAAATGATTGAATCACTAAATAAACAAAAAGTGACCATGAGCATAACAATGAAAATGAATTGAAATGGTTTTTTTTTATGAATCTAAAACAGTGCATTGAAATGAATTAACACATAATACTGATAAAACAAAGTAAACATTTTTTTTATATGCCAGAATCGTTTTGCGCACTGATTTCATTGTCTCCTTTATTATCTATAAAACCAGTAGCATATTGACAAGAGTAAGAGTTTGAACCAGTATTGAAAAAAGTCATTTGTACTGATATATTTCATTAATCCTTTCATACAGGATGAACTAAATGTTATAAATAAACTTGAGACACAAAATTTAATGGGGAAACCCATTAAAAAAATACTTCAAACTCCATTATGTGATGACAATGGGAATATAATTACTGTATTTTTCTAAACACTGATGGAAACGCTCTCTCTTGAACACATGCAAGAGGCACTCCATCTAGTACAGGAGCTGGGTGTATCTCTCCTTCTAGAGGAACACACTTTATCTTTTCGAATAAGGGAACTCAATTTCATCTCTTCCTATAGTCGAACTCGCTTTTAACAAGTGCTTGTTCAATCTGAACTCAACACTGGAAATCAACACAGCATCAAAACATATTTCAATCAACTAACCAATCATAGATGATAGATAAAATAAAATCAAACTTACATTTTTAATTGTTGATTTGGGGCTATCCTCGATACCCGAAATTAGGGTTGCAGATTGAGAAAATCCATGCGTGCTACGATTGAGAGAGATGGAGAGATGGGAAGTCGACGATAGAGAGATGGGAACCTGAAATTAGGCTTTCGAATCCCTGCTGCTGGAAGTCGTCGATGGAGTGATGGGAACTCTGTAATGACCCGCATTGGCAGAGGTATTAGAATTAATTTATTTAATTATTTAAAAGGTAATTAAAAGAATTTATTGGTCGTGGAATTAAATAATGGTAAATATTTAATTAAAATAATAAATTAAATAATATATATAATTCGGTAATAATCAAAAATAGTGAAATTCACAGTATGGTGTAATTTGGGTTATCTAAAATATATACATATCAGTTAGGAGTTGAATTATATTGACGAATATATTCAATCGACGTCAGTTTGAACGTATAATTATAATATAATTAAAATAGAGCTTGAAATAGCGCTGCAGTTCGCTATTTGGCGATTTGAACTTCAACTGAATGTACAGGATTCGTTTTAAACCGGATTTCTGTGAAACAAGAAACGTATGGAGCTGGTGGAGTATATCTTTCTAGTGGAAGAGAAAAATCGGGATTTCGTCGTGTATATTTTGAGATACGTCCAAATCAAATTTTAGAAAAGTCGCTGTGGAATTCCTTTATAATTTATAAAGGAATTATTTATATTTTAAAAAGGAATTTCAATATAAATCGAATATCGGGTTGACCCAGTTTTGAAATATCGAGTTGTAAATCCCATTGGAGTCGTATGGTATTCCACTGTGAATATATATACGATAATATTTATTTATAAATATTTTATTTAATTTTATTTAAATATATTTATATATTTAAATGGTCATCCATAGCTTTAAAAAGAGCCGATTTTGCAAACGAAGTCGGAATTCGACGAAACTAGTTTTGTTGGATCCGAAATGTCAAATAGTTGTTAGATTTCCAGTTTCGTGATTTTTAGAGTCAGTGTGTGGCCGTACGAATTTTTAGAGTGAGAAACAGTCAGTATTTTGACAGTTAAAAATACGCTGTGTGAGCATACGAAGTCGGAATTCGACGAAACCAGTTTCGTTAGGACCGTAATATCGAACTCTAGCTATAGGTCCAGTTTGGTGATTTTTGGGTATCGTATGTGATCGTAGGGATTTTTAAGGACCAGGAACGAGTAGAAAATCATTAAAATAAAATAGAAAATTTATAAATAAAAATATCCTAATATTTTCTTGGCTAAATTGAAGGCCACCCAGCCTGTGTTCTCGGCCACAAGGGCTACCTACCCACGCAAGTCTATATAACCGTGTAAAATCTCAAACGCAGGAAGAAAATCCCAAAAGAAAATCAATGAAAAAACCAAAAGAAATTCTATAAATCCAATAGCATAGAAAATTGAGATGCTGGGACCTTGTTCTTCAATTCGGTATACTGAAACAAGGGTGCGGTTCCAGTTTCGATGGTTGGATTTTTGTACAGACAACCTAGGGTTTTGAATCTTGGTGAAAAGGAAGCATCGAGTAGTAAACCAGTTTTGATTTTTGATTCTCGAGTTCGAATGGAGTGGCGCTCGATATTTTGAGTTGTTTCCTGACCAAAAAGTTTCGGTATTCCTATGTGGTGCGTCGATGAAGGAAAGACGCGGTGGGCGAGGCTTTGGCATCGAGTAACAGTCGGAGGTGATGAGAACGGGGAGGTGCTGACGTCGAGCATTCGGGTGGTTTCGGTTTTGGAAATAGTGGAGGAATGAGTGGGATTAGTGAGGTCAAAGAAATCAATGATTGTGAAGAGGAGCAGCTGTGTTCAAAGTGAATGGGGAAGAACATGAAGTGCGGGTTTGGGCTTGAGTTAGTGGGCCGGGCAGTTAAGTTAAGCCCAAGAGTAATTAATTCAATGTTTTATTTATTATAAATCATGTACTAACTTCTAATTATCATAACTCGGTCATACGATATCAAAATTCAGCGAAACAAGTTGTGTTGGGATCGTATGGACGGGAGCAACACAATGAGACTGACCGGGAGTGAATCCGAGCTCGTTACAATTTATGGCGAAATAAATTGTCCGACAGAATCAAAGAACGCAAACCGATTATTTAACGGTTAACGCGCCAATGTGAGTAATTCTCACCAACTCTGAACAGTTTATAATTTCATGTTGTATTTTTAGAACTGTTAGATATTGGATGATTGACTGTGTGTTGACCGTTTGATTGAACTGCTAGTCAGTTAGTTGAATTTCTATATTGATTCTATTTAACAGAATATATCATATTGAAATGGAAGTGATGTTATATTATATTGTTTAACATCTGTGATGCAGGGAAACAGGTTGGAGGAATCCGACTGGATTCCTCAACATTTATTTGACTGTTTTCATATATTGTGATATATGATGTGATATATAATCTGTTGTCGATTATATGTGTTTGGACGATACTGATCATCGTGATTTGATATGTTGAATACCATAACATACCGAATGTTGATAAAGGAATATTTTCAAAGTGTATTTTGAAAATGAATTATTTATATAAAATCGATGGATTTTATATAGAAAAGGAAAGGAATTTTTATAAAAGAAATATTTATAAAATCAAAGGATAAGTTAGAATAAAAGGGAAATCATTTGTAAAGTGAAGAACCGTTACTAAAAGTAAATCTTTATAAATGAATAGTTTATTCAAAAAGGAGCTAATCGATGTTAGTTTAATCGATTAGGGTTAAAGCAAAGGAGTTAATTGATAAGGGTCAATCGAATAGAGTTAAGTGAAAAGAGTCAATCAAATATAGCTATTCGAAGGAGGGTTAAGTAAGGAAGTTAGTAAAAGGGATATAAAGTGAACCTTGACTATTTCAAAGTTAGAAATGTTGTTCAGTTAAGGTCTGAGAGGTAGTTCTACCCCAACTTGATTGGCTTCATTTTTAACTAAGGAATAGTTAAGGTTCGACAGTAAAGGAAATGGTTTGAGTTGGCATCGCGATGGTTTGTTTAAACATCGGTCTAAGTCCAATGAAGAAGCTTTGGAAATGTTTTCCAAATAAGAAACCAGAAATGTTTTCTAATAAAGATAACAAGAAATGGAAATGTTTTCCGTTGTTAATAACGTATATTTTCCAAATTTAGAAAATAAGAAATATTGAATATAGGAAAACAAGAGATAAGTAAATTAATGAAATAAAGGGATAAATGTTGAATGATGTTTGATCGATATAAATTTCCATTTTGGGAATAATATCATTGTTTGCACACCTGTTTTTCTTCGATAGTTAAATCACAGACTATCGAAGTTTTGACCATTTTAACGTTGTTAATATGGAGAGACCGGTTGGATTATTATCCAAAGAACCACTCTGTATTGGCATAAGCGTTGCGAATCATATATGCCAAAGGAAATTGAAGACGGAGTTATGCAAGGGCTATCCTGTTTACAGAATAGTGCCTTCGGTTCATCCTGTTCCTGGATGACTTGTATGGACGGATGTCTGACATAGTATTTCCAGACGATCACATATATTGATTTCTCCAACCGTACCAAGAGTGGAAGCGTAGAAGGAAACTTCTCTTAGCTAACACATAATGTATGGTTGAGGACGTCAATCGGTGATTTGATGGATTTGACGATGTGGCATTCAAAGTGAATCTGGTGTGATGATAAAGCGTAGCTTCTAGCCTCACATCCGGTAAATGACAGAAATCGGGCAGGCAGCATGGCTAAGTCGGTCGCACCGAAGTAGGGTGTATAATCACCTGATCTAGAGTTTCATTTATTTCCAAAAATCTATTGTTGATGCTGTCCCATTCGGGAAACGGTTGCTGATCCCAGCCGTTGGTGATATACATTCGATATACTCAAGCGAAATGAGTGGTCGGTCATGTGTGGCCGGGTTGCAAGATGTTCTTGTTGAACCCAGTGTATTCCTCTCTAGAGGTACACTAGCGAAAGGTGGTTCCATACCTTGTCATAGTTGGAAATCCAATACCCAATACGTGCTTGCGGTTTTGATTGTATACTATATATGTAGAACGTGAGATGAAAGCATTTCTGCTAGATGATTATTATATTGTGTTGATAGACATTATTATAATATCAAAAGGTTTTTGATATAAAGATAATTTGGATTCTCATAAGGGAAAAACCCGTTCCGTTATACGGCGTGGTCTTATGAGATATCATTACCTGCTTGAACTGTTTTAAACTCTTTTACTCACACCAGTCCCATGACTGACCCAGAGTTTATTTTGTTGTTTTCCTTAAACTCTTGGGTGCCTATATTTGTACGGGCAGTCAAGTAGTCGGGGTTTTACAGATACACTTGAAGAGCTGGAGCAGGAGGCTTCAGGATCATATAGCTATAGTTATTTCCGCTGTGTTGTAAGTGCTGTACTTTGATAATGATATGTATATTCAAGTACAGATTTGTATTTCAAAGTTATGTTATGAAATATATTTATTCGTTCCGCTGTGAGGTTCGTGTTACTCTGATGTTGTGTTCTTCTTCTTCTTCTATTCTAAGTTTCTATCTTATCTTTCCTCACCCTTTAATTTCTTTCACTAATTACCAGGATTTTTCCAGTGTTTTGGTTATCGACATCGTGCTTATGTCGATAACCAAAGTCGCTAAAAATCCGGGTCGTTACAGTTGGTATTAGAGCGAGGTTAATTGATTAACTTGGCTCTGTGGCATGACTCGGTAGAGATAGGGTTAGTAATACCCTAGACTGAGATTGAGTGTATATATACGAGTGAGCGTATTTGTTATTGATATAAAAAAAAATTGTTTTATATTGTGGAGATTCATTGGTTGAGTTGTTTATGAGTTCTGGTCGATCAGTTTGATCCACTGTATCGGTAGGAGTTACTAAACACTTGAATACGATGGGTCGACACGATATGTTTTAGGAAAAAGGGTAAATGAAAATAAGTTTACCCAAAGTATATTTTGATATATATTGGATATATTGGTTGTTATTATAATCGAGAAAGATTATAAATTAAATGGTTATGTAAATAACCAATCAGAATTCGTATAAGTGTTACGAAATGAGTTAAATCTAAATTTAAACCAGGAATTGAATTAAAATTCTGGAAAATTGGATAAGCGTTTGTAAATGGATTTGGAAAAAAAAAAATAAGGAAAATTTAAGATCCTGGGAGATTTTAAATTGTTTTACAAGCCATGTGGATTATATTTCATAAATGAATTTCAAAGTGGAAATGTTTAGAAATGGTTTTATAGTATTGAACTCACTTCGATCGCTGGAAAATAGATTCTGATGATGACTGCTGCATCATCAGTATTCATTTTCGAGTTGTAAGTGACGAATTACTACCAGAGATACTGTTTTGAATTTGTTTTGGGAAAGGCAAGTTGTGTTGAATTTCAAATGGGATTTAAAATATAGAATTTGGATTTTTAAATAGATTTGGAATATTAACTTGTTTAAAAGAAATAAAACAAGAAGTCCCTTTATAAACGAAGTTTATAAATAGTTCTTTTATAAATGAAGTTTATAAATGAAGTGAAGAGAATTATCATTGGATAATTCAGAAATAAAAATACAAGTGTGAAATTGAAAGGGGAATCTATTTTCCAAAGGTAGAAATATCGATTTCAAAAGGAATTGAAATCGAGACTTATTTAAAGAAATTTGAATAAAGGAAGTTCAAACATAGAATTTAAATAAGAAAATTCAAAGGAGGTTTAAATATAGAAATTCAAATGAGATTTGAATAAAGAAGATTTGAATAATGGAAATTTGAATATAGAATTCAAATAGAATTGAAATGAAATTCAAATATAAAATTTATATAAGAGATTTGAAATGAAATTCAAATATAAAATTTAAATAAGAGATTTGAAATGAAATTCAAATATAGAATTTGAATAAGAGAATTGAAATGGAATGTGAATATAGAAATTCAAATGAGAATTATAATATAAAAATTTGAATAGAAATTGAATAGGATTAACTAAGTCGAAGAGAAATTAGTTAATCGAGTTTTGATTTTGAAGTTGAACTTTGGAAGGTGAATTGGATTTGTAAATGTATATTCGAAATCGAATATAGAACTTAAATTTGAAATTTGGATTCAAATTAGTTAATAAGCAAGTTAAAATATATTTGAACATGTCATGTTCAAATATAAAAGTGAAATAGACTTAAGAGTTAATTAACAAATTAATTAACGAATTTAGTTAAAACGATTGGTATAGTTAAAATAGATTGGGCAGGTATAAATACACATGAGATAGGTATGGATAAGGATAATGCAAGAGTTATAAGTAGATTGCTCGATAAAAGGTATGTATTTAATTCATATATGAGACTTTATGCGCCGTATCGGCTAGCCGCTTGGCTTTTTCTTTTTCTTTTGGATTGGTGAGGGCCATGGGAGGCTATTTGAAATATCCCGATGCTCCCGGTACAAAGGAGATTATGGCGAATTTTTCTGGGAATTTAAGGAGTTAGAATATTTTTAAGGTAATTTGATAGTTAGAAATCAACGTATCGATATGTATATAGAAGTCGATAAGGAAACGAACTTAGAAATAGAATAGTAAAATCAAAAAGGTAGACTAAGAATAAAATCTAGTAAGAATAAAAAGAGAAGGTGTATATGTGTTTAAAAGTGAATAAGTAGTTGTATGGTATTGATTATTCGAGTAAGTAGTCATATCTGTTTTGACGTTATAAATGTTATTCAGTCAAGGTCTGAGAGGTAGTTATACCCCAACTTGATTGATTTCATTTTTAACAAATAAATAGTAAGATTTCAGGCTCGTAGGTCAATGTTGAATAAGAGTTAGTTGAACATAGTATTTGGGTTGTCGTAACGATGTTTTACACAACTTCCGTTTTTACCCAAATAAGTGTAAGCTTGGAAATATAATAAAGAATATTTCCTAAGTATAGAAATAAACGAGATCAGAAAAGAGATAAGTAATTGGAATATTTTCCAATTATAAATAGCATATATTTTCTAAGTTTAGAAAATAAAGGAAGGCGATATTCGGAAATGTTTTCCAAATAACATAAAAGGCCAATATGGTTATTGAAAATATTTGGTTAACAAATATTGATAAAGAAATAGAGAAGTGAATTAACTAATGGAATATTGATTATGGGCTCAGTTGGATTTCAAAAAGGAAAATTTGATTTTTGAAAAAGTAAACTGTTTAAAATTCCCAGGAAGAGACTGTTTGAATTAAGAACAAATTTAAATAGAAGTTTGCGAAAGTAAGCTGAGATTGAATTGAAACAGTTAAGTGAAAACTGAATGGAAATAGAACGATATTAGGAAAAATTTATTCTTGGATAAAACTGGATTGTCGAGATAAGAATCTGAAATGAAAATTGGATTGGGAAGTTAAGAGTTTGAAATCGAGAATGGAACTCGAATTTGAAATGATATTTGGCTCGGATATAAGCGAATGGTTGTGTTGTGGATAAAAACTGATTTGGAGTTTGATTGGCATGACATTGGTATATGCCGAATTCACAGCAGATGTAAAAGGTAAAATGATATGCCGACAAAAGGTACAAGTTTATATTTCTATTGGATATAAGATTTATGAGCCGAATTGGCAAGCCGCTTGGCTGTTTGATTTTCCTTTGGGTTGGAGATAGCCCAGAGAGGCGAGTTGGAGTTTGACCGATTGACCAGTACAAAGGAGGTGCTGGCGAAAATTTTCGAAGAGTTAAGGTGTTAGAAAATTTTCAGGATTTTTGAAAATTTTCGTTGATAAGAATTAATTAATAATTTAATTGAAATTAAATTCGTTCAATTGAAACTGAAGTTAAGAAGTGAACAAATATGTTCTAACCAGTCGATAGGGCCGTCCTCTACCTTTTAGCAATTTCGAGGACGAAATTATTTTAAGTGGGAAAGATTGTAATGACCCGCATTGGCAGAGGTATTAGAATTAATTTATTTAATTATTTAAAAGGTAATTAAAAGAATTTATTGGTCGTGGAATTAAATAACGGTAAATATTTAATTAAAATAATAAATTAAATAATATATATAATTCGGTAATAATCAAAAATAGTGAAATTCACAGTATGGTGTAATTTGGGTTATCTAAAATATATACATATCAGTTAGGAGTTGAATTATATTGACGAATATATTCAATCGACGTCAGTTTGAACGTATAATTATAATATAATTAAAATAGAGCTTGAAATAGCGCTGCAGTTCGCTATTTGGTGATTTGAACTTCAACTGAATGTACAGGATTCGTTTTAAACCGGATTTCTGTGAAACAAGAAACGTATGGAGCTGGTGGAGTATATCTTTCTAGTGGAAGAGAAAACACGGGATTTCGTCGTGTAGATTTTGAGATACGTCCAAATAAAATTTTAGAAAAGTCGCTGTGGAATTCCTTTATAATTTATAAAGGAATTATTTATATTTTAAAAAGGAATTTCAATATAAATCGAATATCGGGTTGACCCAGATTTGAAATATCGAGTTGTAAATCCCATTGGAGTTGTATGGTATTCCACTGTGAATATATATACGATAATATTTATTTATAAATATTTTATTTAATTTTATTTAAATATATTTATATATTTAAATGGTCATCCAAAGCTTTAAAAATAGCCGATTTTGCAAACGAAGTCGGAATTCGACGAAACTAGTTTTGTTGGATCCGCAATGTCAAATAGTTGTTAGATTTTCAGTTTCTTGATTTTTAGAGTTAGTGTGTGGCCGTACGAATTTTTAGAGTGAGAAACAGTCAGTATTTTGACAGTTAAAAATACGCTGTGTGAGCATACGAAGTCGGAATTCGACGAAACCAGTTTCGTTAGAACCGTAATGTCGAACTCTAGCTATAGGTCCAGTTTGGTGATTTTTGGGTATCGTATGTGATCGTAGGGATTTTTAAGGACCAGGAACGAGTAGAAAATCATTAAAATAAAATAGAAAATTTATAAATAAAAATATCCTAATATTTTCTTGGCTAAATTGAAGGCCACCCAGCCTGTGTTCTCGGCCACAAGGGCTACCTACCCACACAAGTCTATATAACCGTGTAAAATCTCAAACGTAGGAAGAAAATACCAAAAGAAAATCAATGAAAAAACCAAAAGAAATTCTATAAATCCAATAGCATAGAAAATTGAGATGCTGGGACCTTGTTCTTCAATTCGGTATACTGAAACAAGGGTGCGGTTCCAGTTTCGATGGTTGGATTTTTGTATAGACAACCTAGGGTTTTGAATCTTGGTGAAAAGGAAGCATCGAGTAGTAAACCAGTTTTGATTTTTGATTCTCGAGTTCGAATGGAGTGGCGCTCGATATTTTGAGGTGTTTCCTGACCAAAAAGTTTCGGTATTCCTATGTGGTGCGTCGATGAAGGAAAGACGCTGTGGGCGAGGCTTTGGCATCGAGTTACAGTCGGAGGTGATGAGAACGGGGAGGTGCTGACGTCGAGCATTCGGGTGGTTTCGGTTTTGGAAATAGTGGAGGAATGAGTGGGATTAGTGAGGTCAAAGTAATCGGTGATTGTGAAGAGGAGCAGCTGTGTTCAAAGTGAATGGGGAAGAACATGAAGTGCAGGTTTGGGCTTGAGTTAGTGGGCCGGGCAGTTAAGTTAAGCCCAAGAGTAATTAATTCAATGTTTTATTTATTATAAATCATGTACTAACTTCTAATTATCATAACTCGGTCATACGATATCAAAATTCAGCGAAACAAGTTGTGTTGGGATCGTATGGACGGGAGCAACACAATTAGACTGACCGGGAGTGAATCCGAGCTCGTTACAATTTATGGTGAAATAAATTGTCCGACTGAATCAAAGAACGCAAACCGATTATTTAACGGTTAACGCACCAATGTGAGTAAATCTCACCAACTCTGAACAGTTTATAATTTCTTGTTGTATTTTTAGAACTGTTAGATATTGGATGATTGACTGTGTGTTGACCGTTTGATTGAACTGCTAGTCAGTTAGTTGAATTTCTATATTGATTCTGTTTAACAGAATATATCATATTGAAATGGAAGTGATGTTATATTATATTGTTTAACATCTGTGATGCAGGGAAACGGGTTGGAGGAATCCGACTGGATTCCTCAACATTTATTTTACTGTTTTTCATATATTGTGATATATGATGTGATATATAATCTGTTGTCGATTATATGTGTTTGGACGATACTAATCATTGTGATTTGATATGTTGAATACCATAACATACCGAATGTTGATAAAGGAATATTTTCAAAGTGTATTTTGAAAATGAATTATTTATATAAAATCGATGGATTTTATATAGAAAAGGAAAGGAATTTTTATAAAAGAAATATTTATAAAATCAAAGGATAAGATAGAATAAAAGGGAAATCATTTGTAAAGTGAAGAACCGTTACTAAAAGTAAATCTTTATAAATGAATAGTTTATTCAAAAAGGAGCTAATCGATGTTAGTTTAATCGATTAGGGTTAAAGCAAAGGAGTTAATTGATAAGGGTCAATCGAATAGAGTTAAGTGAAAAGAGTCAATCGAATATAGCTATTCGAAGGAGGGTTAAGTAAGGAAGTTAGTAAAAGTGATATAAAGTGAACCTTGACTATTTCTGTAACGACCCGCATTTTTGGCCGTCAAATATTTAATTTTATTTATTTATTTTAAATATCATATTGGGAATATTAATGAAATTTAATATTGAATTCGTTATTTAAAACGAAGTTGAACGTTATATATTTATATATAATATAAAATCGAGCTCGAAAATGGCGTGCAGTTCGTGAAATGAAGTTTTGAACTTCAACTGAGAATACAGGATTCGATATAAGTCGGATTTCTGTGAAACAAGACACGTTGGAGCCGTATTGACGATAGTTTTCATATGAAAGAGAAAATTCCAAATTTCGTGTTATAGTTTGATATTTATGGCCAAATCAAATTTTGAAATAGTCGCTATGGAAAATCGTTATTAAATTATAGGCCTTTAAAATGGCCGTTTTGCAAACGGACTCAAATTTCGACGAAATCAGTTTCATTAGAACCGTATCGTTAAATTATTGTACGGTGGTGAGTGGCGGGAAAAACCGATGTCGTATGTGACCACGGTAGCCAAAAACGCTCGTTCAAATTCTATAGCGTGTATTTAAATAAGTAAATGGATATTGGAGTGTAACTTGAGCAGACGATCGAATTAGGCCACGAAACCAGTTCCGTTGAGTTCGTATCGTCGATTAGAGTCAGGATAGATATATAGTTTGTTGTTTTTAGAGATCGAGAAATTTAGCGTTAAAAAAGATAGGGCGGTTCGGGGTAAAAACAGCTTACCGGGGCAACAGTCTCAGAATGTGACGAAATTAGTGCCGTTGGGTTCGTATCGAAAAGTTATTGTCGATGTTCGCAGTTTCAAGTGGATCTGATTTATCTGGTGACCGTGAAAAAATTAAACGTGTGTTCATTTCCGGTTTCATAAAGGAAATTTTTTCATATGACCTCGGTTTTCGACGAAACTTGTTCCATTGGATCCGGAATATCTTTTTACATTGAGATTAGCCTTTTTATCAGGAAACAGAAATCGTATGTAGGGGTTTTTAACACGATTTCTCCACGACGAAGTTTCATACATTTTAATATTAATAAAAATAAACCTTCTTTCCACTGTTTGTTACTTGAAGGCCACACCATTACTTTGTCTTGCGTCCCAAACAACATTTACTTGCCTGCAAACCTATCTCTACCCTTGCCGACCACGTTTGGAGACACTCACCATCATACAGCTAGTCTATTTCTCTTTCTGCAAACCTACAATCTAAAACGTGGCCTCCACGATATTCTCTCATATAAAAGGGCATGCTTCTCCATTCTTATTTCTTTGGTTTTCAGTAATCCAGCATTGGGGAAACTGAGTTTCTTCAACGAAAATACAAACGCACAGAATCATTCCAAACTTTCCTCAATCCAATCTTTAAATCCACCAATCTTTTCCTAACGTGTTCTTCTTCAAATCTATTGTACTCCGTCGAGGTCTTACAAATAACCGGTTGAGATTTGTTCCGAGGACCGAGGTGACCGGATTGGTGATTTAAAGTCGTTGCGTTCGGATTGGCTCTGGCGGCAGAAGGGGACATGGCGCAGTCCAATACTTATGGCAGTGGACGAGGACGTTCTGGCGCTGCCACTGGTGGACTTCGATCAAGATCCGGCTGAGGACATGGCGGTGTTTGAGTCGAACTAAGTTTTTCGGTTGCTAAAGTATACGAGAGAAAGGGGTGCGATTGGTTCAAAATTATGGGGAGACGGGCTGTTATCGGTCCTGGAAGCTGAAACAGAGTGCAGAGGACGTCGGGTTTGTGTTCTTGCATGAGCAGTTCGAATGGAAAAAGGAATTAGGATCGAAGAAGGGAAATCAGTTTAGCCAAAGATTAGAAGTAGGTGATTAGTCTGTTTTAAACAAATTTCATAACTAAAGCTTAACGATTTTAATTTAATTAGTAAATTAAATCATGGGTTTTGGTTGCAGGTCTTTGGTATTGAGAGAACAGTCCGAATCTGAAAAGGGAATTCTGGACATCATTTTTAACGTAATTTGTTAGCATTTAATACAGTAACTGACTTTAATAATATTTGACCACTTATAGTTTACCGTAACACTAAATTGATATATATAAAACCGTGGACTAAAAATTGTCTAGTTAAATTGAATTATAAAGGTCCTAATAGAACTAAGATGGAGTCTGCCAGTTGATTTCAATTTATAGTAAGTTAACCATTTGGTTCCAGAAGAAAATGGACCGGCAACCTTAAAAACAAACAATTAAAAATGGTTAATGTTAATTAAGGAGTTAAATGGTTTGATTAAATCATAATTTCACAACGTTAAATAACTCGTGTATTTGTGTACAGAATTGGTCAAAACCAGAAATGTTGGAACCGTATGGACGGATATTCGAGATGGAGCGGGCCTAATTAGCATCGGAAGTGATTGGAATTTTTGATAAATTAAACCCTTGTTTAATTTATTAAAAATGACTCGTTTTATCGACAACGGAATCAACTCTAGGTGAGTTAAACTCATTCAGTTACCCTTTTTATATTTTATATAAATTGGGTATTTTTATTTTGTGTGCTCTGCTTGCCAATGGTTGACTGCTTTGCTAGTTATCTATATAACTGTTAATTTAACCGATGAAATTAAACCGTGTTTAATTTCAGTGAAATACCAAATCGTTATTTTTAACGATTGGTTCCAATAAAGGTAACTCACCTTGGTTGGTCACGTTTATCTATAAACGTGTTTAAATGGTTGAATCGTTTGAATTGCTTGTGGTTGATGTTGAATGGTTGCTATTTAGTGTTATCAGTTAAACAAAAACTGAATGGTCTGTTTTGTGATAACCATTTTGTATACAGAGACGAACAGGTTGGAGGGACCCAACCGGATCCCTCAAATGTATTATTTTCATATTATTATATATGAACTGCCCTGTTTTTAGTGTTTGATTTGATGGTTGATTATTGAATGTTCAACATCTGTTAGTTTAAACCAATGGGTGATATTGGTTGAGTATTTGGCAACGTATGGCCAATAAAATCAATCGTTTTATAGATATTGATTCACCGTCAGGTGAGTCAATAGAGATGAAGTTATAAAATGTATTTTATAACTGGAGATAGATTTTTGAACATATTATTTTGAATAAAGGTTATTCAAGAGAAAGAAATAAATATTTTATTTATGTAAGACTTTAAATTATTTTTAATTGATTTTATAAAGCAAGTTCCGATATAAATCAGATTGATAAGTACGAGATAGGAAATAAAATCACATAGTTATTCAGGATAAGTTGCCATTTCGTATGACTGCTAGCGAAATTCGCAGGGCTGCAGATAACCTACGGCGGTCGGATGTTTCCTGAGGGAATCAGGCGTAACCATTGTGATCGCTGTGATCTAGAGTCAAGCGAATGGATTTAAATCGAGTATTAGTTAATCAATTAGAGTTAAAACGGATTAGAGTTATTCAAATATCGTATTTTCAATATTTAAGAGTTAGAAGTTTTATTTAACAAAAGTAAACCAGTGTTAAAGGCCATGTGATGTTGAATACCGAACCGGTGAACTCATTGGAGTGTCATGATTGAAACACTGTATATTTTGATAGTTAAAACACCGACTATCAAATCTGGCCAATACGATTGTTGGTACGGAAAGACCGGGATCGAATGTATATTCGAAAACCATTCTGACCAACAAATACGTGAAGATACCAGGAGATGATCGAGATGGAGCATTGAAGACCGTGGATTTTCATAAACGGAAGAACCACTAATATTCTCTGCCTGGCAAGCAGAGATAAGCTGTGATTTTGTCGTAGTTGGAATCTACGGGTTGCAAGGACTTCTCGCTACTGATCCATGGGGTGATTCCTATATGGATGCGGTAGGAGAGTGCCTTCGGTTCATCCTATTCCTGGATGACGTATATGGACGGATGTCTGACAGAGTATTTCCAAAGGGTCACGTACGTTGATTTCTTCAAACGTACGATAGTTGTTGGCAGGGAATTGCCATTCTCTAGCTTTCAGCTAGAGTATTTTTGTGGACGTCAATTAGTGATATCTGACGGATCTGACGATGTGGCATTCAAAGTGAATGACGACCAGATGATCAAGAGTTAATTCTGGCCTCAAGCCTCATCAACCGGGAGATGACAAAAATCGGGCAGGCAGCATGGCTATGTGGGTCGCTCCCATTAGGGTGTATGATCACCTATCTAGAGGAAGTCCTATTTGTTTCTTAAATCTATGTTTCGATGCTGTCCCTTGTCGGGAGACGGTTGCTGATCCCAACCGTCGGTGATATACATTCGATACTCTCAAGCGAAATGAGTGGTCGGTCATGTGAGGGCCGGGTTGCAAGAAGTTCTTGTTGAACCCAGTGTATTCGTCTCTAGAGATACACGTGCGGAAGGTAGACCCATACCGTGTCAAGTTGGAATCCAATTCCCAATAAGCGCCTGCGGGTTTTGATTGTATACTATATATGTGGAGCGTGAGATGCAAGCGTTCCACTAGATTCTATTTACTTGTATTTAGACATTATTATAATATCAGACAAGATATTGGTTTTCAAAAATGTTTTGGGTTATCGTAAGGTAAAAACCGTCCGTATTTATGTGTGGACTTGGTCTTACGATTATCCTTTTCCTTTGAAAAGGTTTTTGAACTCTAAAATCAAGTTGGATGCTCACCCAAATACTGTGCGAGTTTATCTCACTCTGGTTCACCAGACTGACCCGGTGTTTTGTAAATGCTCGGGTTAGGCCGAGTTGTACAGGTTCAGGTTATCGACTGCTATGAAGAGACGAGCTGGAAGAGTCCAGACGTATGATATTACTAGTATTCCGCTGTGTGTTGTATGAGGACAGGTTATCACTGTCCAGATGTTAATGTACTCTGATATTGTAAGTATTTTCAAAGTTCCCAATAAAGATTTATTTCTGTATTATATTTTGTTCCGCTGCGATGTGAGACTCTGTGTGGTGTCGTGTTCTTCTTCTTCTTCTATTCTAAATATTTCTTTCTTTCTTATCTCACCCTCTAACTTCTTTCTATTAATGACCTGGAATGTTCGATGTCTGAATGGTCAACATGATAGTTTGATGTTGATTTTCGGAGTCGAAAATCCCGGTTCGTTACAGTGGTATCAGAGCTATTGGTTAAGTAATTACCTTGGCTCTGTGGCGTGACTCAGTAGAGATGGGGTTAGTAATACCCTAGATTGAGTTTGAGTGTATATATATGAGCGCGTATTTGTAAATTGTTATAAAAAGCTGTCTTATATTGTGTTGATTGGTTTGTCGAGTAGTTTATGAATTCTGGTCGATACAGTAATGCAAACTGTGTCGATAAGTGTTTCTAAACTCTTGAACAGAATAATTCGACACAGTATGTTTTTGAAAGAGGGTAAATGGAAATTTTTACCCGAAATATATTTTGATATAAACAAGGTATATATATTAAAATTATTATAATGTATATATTGGTTGTGTTAATTTGTTAATATAATTGAATCAGATTATAATCAAGATGGTTATAAATAACTAGCCAGGATTAATGGAAATGTAATAAATCAGTCAGATGAATTAAATCTCAATTTAAATCAGAATTTAGGTTGAAATTGTGAAAACTTAGAAAAGTGTGAAAATGGAATTGGACTTAATATATGAGATTTTTAAAATCCTGGGAGATTTTAAATTTGTTACAAGCCTTGAAAAGGATATTTTGAACTGATTTCAAAATGGAAGTGTTTAGAACTGGTTTTGAAAGTGACATAGTATTGAACTCACTTCAATAGCTGGAAAATAGATTCCGATGATGATCCGGACATCATCGGTGTTCATTTTTGAGTGGTAAGTGACGGATTACTACCAAAGATTTTGTTTTGAATTGCTTTGAATCCTGTAAAAGGAATATTTGATTTTTGAAAGAACTAAACTATTTAAAAACTCCCAGAGAAATTGTTTAAACAAAAACAAAATTAAATAAAAGATTGTGAAAGCAAATATGGATTGAATTGAAACCAATTAACTGGAAATTGAATCGAGATATATTATATCGAGCAGAACCAGATTTTGAATTGCGAGACAGGAATCTGAAATGGTGTTGGACTGGTAAGTTAAGAGTTGGAATTGGTAATGGATGGAAATTGAGTTAAGAATGGTATTTGGCTTGGAAGCATGAAGGATATGGTTCAGAGGATAAAATTTGGAATTTTGTTGGAAATACATTTGTGTATGCTGATAGGACAGCAGATGGAAGGGATATAATGATATGTCGACAAAAAGGTACACGTTTATTTTTATATGGGTTTGGTGATTTATGAGCCTGTTTGGCAAGCCGCTTGGCTGTTTTGTTTTCTTTTGAATTGAAGAAGGCCTAGAAAGGCAAGTTGGAGTTGTACCGATTGGGCCGTACAGAGGAGGTGCTGGCGAAATTTTCGGAAATTTAAAGTGTTAGAAAATTTTTGATATTTTTGAAAATATTTATTTACAGTATTGAATTGGTTTCTAATTTAATATAAAATTGGATTTGAAATTAATGAGTTTATAACGTTCTTTCTTACCTTAGCAATTTCGAGGACGAAATTATTTTAAGGGGGGAAGAATGTAACGACCCGCATTTTTGGCCGTCAAATATTTAATTTAATTTATTTATTTTAAATATCATATTGGGAATATTAATGAAATTTAATATTGAATTCGTTATTTAAAACGAAGTTGAACGTTATATATTTATATATAATATAAAATCGAGCTCGAAAATGGCGTGCAGTTCGTAAAATGAAGTTTTGAACTTCAACTGAGAATACAAGATTCGATATAAGTCGGATTTCTGTGAAACAAGACACGTTGGAGCCGTATTGACGATAGTTTTCATATGAAAGAGAAAATTCCAAATTTCGTGTTATAGTTTGATATTTATGGCCAAATCAAATTTTGAAATAGTCGCTATGGAAAATCGTTATTAAATTATAGGCCTTTAAAATGGCCGTTTTGCAAACGGACTCAAATTTCGACGAAATCAGTTTCATTAGAACCGTATCGTTAAATTATTGTACGGTGGTGAGTGGCGGGAAAAACCGATGTCGTATGTGACCACGGTAGCCAAAAACGCTCGTTCAAATTCTATAGCGTGTATTTAAATAAGTAAATGGATATTGGAGTGTAACTTGAGCAGACGATCGAATTAGGCCACGAAACCAGTTCCGTTGAGTTCGTATCGTCGATTAGAGTCAGGATAGATATATAGTTTGTTGTTTTTAGAGATCGAGAAATTTAGCGTTAAAAAAGATAGGGCGGTTCGGGGTAAAAACAGCTTACCGGGGCAACAGTCTCAGAATGTGACGAAATTAGTGCCGTTGGGTTCGTATCGAAAAGTTATTGTCGATGTTCGCAGTTTCAAGTGGATCTGATTTATCTGGTGACCGTGAAAAAATTAAACGTGTGTTCATTTCCGGTTTCATAAAGGAAATTTTTTCATATGACCTCGGTTTTCGACGAAACTTGTTCCATTGGATCCGGAATATCTTTTTACATTGAGATTAGCCTTTTTATCAGGAAACAGAAATCGTATGTAGGGGTTTTTAACACGATTTCTCCACGACGAAGTTTCATACATTTTAATATTAATAAAAATAAACCTTCTTTCCACTGTTTGTTACTTGAAGGCCACACCATTACTTTGTCTTGCGTCCCAAACAACATTTACTTGCCTGCAAACCTATCTCTACCCTTGCCGACCACGTTTGGAGACACTCACCATCATACAGCTAGTCTATTTCTCTTTCTGCAAACCTACAATCTAAAACGTGGCCTCCACGATATTCTCTCATATAAAAGGGCATGCTTCTCCATTCTTATTTCTTTGGTTTTCAGTAATCCAGCATTGGGGAAACTGAGTTTCTTCAACGAAAATACAAACGCACAGAATCATTCCAAACTTTCCTCAATCCAATCTTTAAATCCACCAATCTTTTCCTAACGTGTTCTTCTTCAAATCTATTGTACTCCGTCGAGGTCTTACAAATAACCGGTTGAGATTTGTTCCGAGGACCGAGGTGACCGGATTGGTGATTTAAAGTCGTTGCGTTCGGATTGGCTCTGGCGGCAGAAGGGGACATGGCGCAGTCCAATACTTATGGCAGTGGACGAGGACGTTCTGGCGCTGCCACTGGTGGACTTCGATCAAGATCCGGCTGAGGACATGGCGGTGTTTGAGTCGAACTAAGTTTTTCGGTTGCTAAAGTATACGAGAGAAAGGGGTGCGATTGGTTCAAAATTATGGGGAGACGGGCTGTTATCGGTCCTGGAAGCTGAAACAGAGTGCAGAGGACGTCGGGTTTGTGTTCTTGCATGAGCAGTTCGAATGGAAAAAGGAATTAGGATCGAAGAAGGGAAATCAGTTTAGCCAAAGATTAGAAGTAGGTGATTAGTCTGTTTTAAACAAATTTCATAACTAAAGCTTAACGATTTTAATTTAATTAGTAAATTAAATCATGGGTTTTGGTTGCAGGTCTTTGGTATTGAGAGAACAGTCCGAATCTGAAAAGGGAATTCTGGACATCATTTTTAACGTAATTTGTTAGCATTTAATACAGTAACTGACTTTAATAATATTTGACCACTTATAGTTTACCGTAACACTAAATTGATATATATAAAACCGTGGACTAAAAATTGTCTAGTTAAATTGAATTATAAAGGTCCTAATAGAACTAAGATGGAGTCTGCCAGTTGATTTCAATTTATAGTAAGTTAACCATTTGGTTCCAGAAGAAAATGGACCGGCAACCTTAAAAACAAACAATTAAAAATGGTTAATGTTAATTAAGGAGTTAAATGGTTTGATTAAATCATAATTTCACAACGTTAAATAACTCGTGTATTTGTGTACAGAATTGGTCAAAACCAGAAATGTTGGAACCGTATGGACGGATATTCGAGATGGAGCGGGCCTAATTAGCATCGGAAGTGATTGGAATTTTTGATAAATTAAACCCTTGTTTAATTTATTAAAAATGACTCGTTTTATCGACAACGGAATCAACTCTAGGTGAGTTAAACTCATTCAGTTACCCTTTTATATTTTATATAAATTGGGTATTTTTATTTTGTGTGCTCTGCTTGCCAATGGTTGACTGCTTTGCTAGTTATCTATATAACTGTTAATTTAACCGATGAAATTAAACCGTGTTTAATTTCAGTGAAATACCAAATCGTTATTTTTAACGATTGGTTCCAATAAAGGTAACTCACCTTGGTTGGTCACGTTTATCTATAAACGTGTTTAAATGGTTGAATCGTTTGAATTGCTTGTGGTTGATGTTGAATGGTTGCTATTTAGTGTTATCAGTTAAACAAAAACTGAATGGTCTGTTTTGTGATAACCATTTTGTATACAGAGACGAACAGGTTGGAGGGACCCAACCGGATCCCTCAAATGTATTATTTTCATATTATTATATATGAACTGCCCTGTTTTTAGTGTTTGATTTGATGGTTGATTATTGAATGTTCAACATCTGTTAGTTTAAACCAATGGGTGATATTGGTTGAGTATTTGGCAACGTATGGCCAATAAAATCAATCGTTTTATAGATATTGATTCACCGTCAGGTGAGTCAATAGAGATGAAGTTATAAAATGTATTTTATAACTGGAGATAGATTTTTGAACATATTATTTTGAATAAAGGTTATTCAAGAGAAAGAAATAAATATTTTATTTATGTAAGACTTTAAATTATTTTTAATTGATTTTATAAAGCAAGTTCCGATATAAATCAGATTGATAAGTACGAGATAGGAAATAAAATCACATAGTTATTCAGGATAAGTTGCCATTTCGTACGACTGCTAGCGAAATTCGCAGGGCTGCAGATAACCTACGGCGGTCGGATGTTTCCTGAGGGAATCAGGCGTAACCATTGTGATCGCTGTGATCTAGAGTCAAGCGAATGGATTTAAATCGAGTATTAGTTAATCAATTAGAGTTAAAACGGATTAGAGTTATTCAAATATCGTATTTTCAATATTTAAGAGTTAGAAGTTTTATTTAACAAAAGTAAACCAGTGTTAAAGGCCATGTGATGTTGAATACCGAACCGGTGAACTCATTGGAGTGTCATGATTGAAACACTGTATATTTTGATAGTTAAAACACCGACTATCAAATCTGGCCAATACGATTGTTGGTACGGAAAGACCGGGATCGAATGTATATTCGAAAACCATTCTGACCAACAAATACGTGAAGATACCAGGAGATGATCGAGATGGAGCATTGAAGACCGTGGATTTTCATAAACGGAAGAACCACTAATATTCTCTGCCTGGCAAGCAGAGATAAGCTGTGATTTTGTCGTAGTTGGAATCTACGGGTTGCAAGGACTTCTCGCTACTGATCCATGGGGTGATTCCTATATGGATGCGGTAGGAGAGTGCCTTCGGTTCATCCTGTTCCTGGATGACGTATATGGACGGATGTCTGACAGAGTATTTCCAAAGGGTCACGTACGTTGATTTCTTCAAACGTACGATAGTTGTTGGCAGGGAATTGCCATTCTCTAGCTTTCAGCTAGAGTATTTTTGTGGACGTCAATTAGTGATATCTGACGGATCTGACGATGTGGCATTCAAAGTGAATGACGACCAGATGATCAAGAGTTAATTCTGGCCTCAAGCCTCATCAACCGGGAGATGACAAAAATCGGGCAGGCAGCATGGCTATGTGGGTCGCTCCCATTAGGGTGTATGATCACTATCTAGAGGAAGTCCTATTTGTTTCTTAAATCTATGTTTCGATGCTGTCCCTTGTCGGGAGACGGTTGCTGATCCCAACCGTCGGTGATATACATTCGATACTCTCAAGCGAAATGAGTGGTCGGTCATGTGAGGGCCGGGTTGCAAGAAGTTCTTGTTGAACCCAGTGTATTCGTCTCTAGAGATACACGTGCGGAAGGTAGACCCATACCGTGTCAAGTTGGAATCCAATTCCCAATAAGCGCCTGCGGGTTTTGATTGTATACTATATATGTGGAGCGTGAGATGCAAGCGTTCCACTAGATTCTATTTACTTGTATTTAGACATTATTATAATATCAGACAAGATATTGGTTTTCAAAAATGTTTTGGGTTATCGTAAGGTAAAAACCGTCCGTATTTATGTGTGGACTTGGTCTTACGATTATCCTTTTCCTTTGAAAAGGTTTTTGAACTCTAAAATCAAGTTGGATGCTCACCCAAATACTGTGCGAGTTTATCTCACTCTGGTTCACCAGACTGACCCGGTGTTTTGTAAATGCTCGGGTTAGGCCGAGTTGTACAGGTTCAGGTTATCGACTGCTATGAAGAGACGAGCTGGAAGAGTCCAGACGTATGATATTACTAGTATTCCGCTGTGTGTTGTATGAGGACAGGTTATCACTGTCCAGATGTTAATGTACTCTGATATTGTAAGTATTTTCAAAGTTCCCAATAAAGATTTATTTCTGTATTATATTTTGTTCCGCTGCGATGTGAGACTCTGTGTGGTGTCGTGTTCTTCTTCTTCTTCTATTCTAAATATTTCTTTCTTTCTTATCTCACCCTCTAACTTCTTTCTATTAATGACCTGGAATGTTCGATGTCTGAATGGTCAACATGATAGTTTGATGTTGATTTTCGGAGTCGAAAATCCCGGTTCGTTACAATTTCAAAGTTAGAAATGTTGTTCAGTTAAGGTCTGAGAGGTAGTTCTACCACAACTTGATTGGCTTCATTTTTAACTAAGGAATAGTTAAGGTTCGGCAGTAAAGGAAATGGTTTGAGTTGGCATCGCGATGGTTTGTTTAAACATCCGTCTAAGTCCAATGAAGAAGCTTTGGAAATGTTTTCCAAATAAGAAACCAGAAATGTTTTCTAATAAAGATAACAAGAAATGGAAATGTTTTCCGTTGTTAATAACGTATATTTTCCAAATTTAGAAAATAAGAAATATTGAATATAGGGAAACAGGAGATAAGTAAATTAATGAAATAAAGGGATAAATGTTGAATGATGTTTGATCGATATAAATTTCCATTTTGGGAATAATATCATTGTTTGCACACCTGTTTTTCTTCGATAGTTAAATCACAGACTATCGAAGTTTTGACCATTTTAACGTTGTTAATATGGAGAGACCGGTTGGATTATTATCCAAAGAACCACTCTGTATTGGCATAAGCGTTGCGAATCATATATGCCAAAGGAAATTGAAGACGAAGTTATGCAAGGGCTATCCTGTTTACAGAATAGTGCCTTCGGTTCATCCTGTTCCTGGATGACTTGTATGGACGGATGTCTGACAGAGTATTTCCAGACGATCACATATATTGATTTCTCCAACCGTACCAAGAGTGGAAGCGGAGAAGGAAACTTCTCTTAGCTAACACATAATGTATGGTTGAGGACGTCAATCGGTGATTTGATGGATTTGACGATGTGGCATTCAAAGTGAATCTGGTGTGATGATAAAGCGTAGCTTCTAGCCTCACATCCGGTAAATGACAGAAATCGGGCAGGCAGCATGGCTAAGTCGGTCGCACCGAAGTAGGGTGTATAATCACCTGATCTAGAGTTTCATTTATTTCCAAAAATCTATTGTTGATGCTGTCCCATTCGGGAAACGGTTGTTGATCCCAGCCGTTGGTGATATACATTCGATATACTCAAGCGAAATGAGTGGTCGGTCATGTGTGGCCGGGTTGCAAGATGTTCTTGTTGAACCCAGTGTATTCCTCTCTAGAGGTACACTAGCGAAAGGTGGTTCCGTACCTTGTCATAGTTGGAAATCCATTACCCAATACGTGCTTGCGGTTTTGATTGTATACTATATATGTAGAACGTGAGATGAAAGCGTTTCTGCTAGATGATTATTATATTGTGTTGATAGACATTATTATAATATCAAAAGGTTTTTGATATAAAGATAATTTGGATTCTCATAAGGGAAAAACCCGTTCCGTTATACGGCGTGGTCTTATGAGATATCATTACCTGCTTGAACTGTTTTAAACTCTTTTACTCACACCAGTCCCATGACTGACCCGGAGTTTATTTTGTTGTTTTCCTTAAACTCTTGGGTGCCTATATTTGTACGGGCAGTCAAGTAGTCGGGGTTTTACAGATACACTTGAAGAGCTGGAGCAGGAGGCTTCAGGATTATATAGCTATAGTTATTTCCGCTGTGTTGTAAGTGCTGTACTTTGATAATGATATGTATATTCAAGTACAGATTTGTATTTCAAAGTTATGTTATGAAATATATTTATTCGTTCCGCTGTGAGGTTCGTGTTACTCTGATGTTGTGTTCTTCTTCTTCTTCTTCTTCTTCTTCTTCTATTCTAAGTTTCTATCTTATCTTTCCTCACCCTCTAATTTCTTTCACTAATTACCAGGATTTTTCGGTGTTTTGGTTATCGACATCGTGCTTATGTCGATAACCAAAGTCGCTAAAAATCCGGGTCGTTACAAACTCGGTTGCTATCAACATGTCGTAGGTCCAGAGGTTGCCGAAGCCGCAATTTCTGATGGCATAGAAGGCAAAAGAGGAGAAGACGACGGGTATTAAGAAATTGAGGATCTAGGCTGCAGAACAGAGAGTGGGAAATTAAAATTTGTGGAAAACTTTTTGACCTAGGTTTAAGTTGAAGAAGAGAAAAGGGGATCAAAGGCGTAATTCGATCAGTAAGGAGAATTAAAATTTCACGTTTTTCCAATTTGAAGGTCTTCATTGCACGCGGATGACCAATTACAACCGTTAGATAGTTCGATCTCAATGGCTCAAATTAACAGTGGTGTGAGAATGTGGATTGCCCTTTGTATATATTGAAAAAAAAATATAAACATATCTAGCAAATCTGTCGGAATTCCGCTGCAAAATAGCTTCTATAAATATTCGTCGGTATTCTGCCTGGATTTGCAGCGGAAAATAGTGGCAGAAATTTTCCGTCGGTGATTTGACGCAATTTGCAACGGCTTAGTGAGGGATGACAGAAAACGACGGTGATAAATAAAAGAAAAAAGTTGAAAAAACAAAAACCTATCCCTTGCAAATCGCATTGAAATCCGTCGCTAATTAGCGACGGAAATTTCCGCTTCTAAATTTTTGACGCTAAATCAGTGTTTTCTTGTAGTGGTTGATCCAACCGCAGGTGATAATATATTCGATACACTCAAGAGAAATGAGTGGTCGGTCCTATGTGGGCCAGGTTGCAAGACGTTCTTGTTGAACCCAGTGTATTCCCCTCTAGAGATACACTATTGGCAGGTGGTTCCATACCTTTTCATAGTCGGAATCCAATCTCCAGTAAGTGCCCGCAGTTTTGATTGTATATTATATATGTGGAGCGTGAGATGCAAGCGTTCCGCTAGAATTCTATTTATTTGTATTTAGACACTATCATAATATCAGAATAATTATGATTTCAAAAATGGTTTGGGTTATCATAAGGTAAACACCGTCCGTGTTTATGTGTGGATTGGTCTTACAATTGTCCTTTTCTTTGAAATGATTTTTAACTCTAAAATCAAGTTGGATGCTACCAATAATTTAGTGAGTTTTTTTCACGTTGGTTCACCAGACTGACCTTGGCGTTTGTAATGCTCGTGTCAAACCAAGTTGAGTCAGACCGAGTTGTACAGGTTCAGGGTAAGATGATTCGGACTTCAGGAGACAAGGTGGAGGAGTTTAGACATATTATATATAGTATTCCATTGTGTGTTGTAAATAAAGACAGGACATTATAACTGTCCACATGAATTGATTGTCCGCCGTACTCTGGAAAATTGTAAGTATTATTTCAAGTTTCAATAAAGATTTATTTTTGTATTATATTTTATTCCCAGCGATGTGAGACTCTGATACCGTGGCTAGTTGTCCTTCTCCTTTTTCTTCTATTTTAATCTTTCTATTTTATCTTTTCTCATCCTCTAGCTTCTTTCGCTAACATTCTGGATTTTCGGTACTCGAGTTTGGACACGGGGTATACTTGTGTCAAAAATTCGAGTATTGAATTTTCTGGTTGGTTAAAAATTAAATAATGTTTGCACTTTTTATCTTCAGTTTGCCATCTCAATCAAGCGTCAATGCATTGGTCAGGAGCATAGAAAATTCAAGGAAAACATAAGAATTACAACTCTATTTTTGCATTTACTTCAATGGGTGGTCATGTTGACACAACAATTAAAATTGATTCTATGTACTTCTACTTTGTTTTTTTACGTGTTAATGCAACTTGCTGTTACCATTTAGTAACTGTGTAAAATGAAGTGACATTTATGTCTTCAAATAAGCTGTTGATACGTGAGGGTTTTCATTTTTGTTTTCTTTGCTACCTTTTGTTTTGTTTTGTACATTGCTTCGTTTAATGTATAGAAAGAAATTTGAATGTGTCAGGCTAATTTATTTGCGAATAAATATTTTGCCCATTTCATTGTTTAGGCATGCGATAACGTACGTAGTTCTTTCAGCTTGAGAGATTGTCTGTAACAAACTTATTTTTATAGCAGATGGTAACTTATTTTACTTAATCATGTCTATTCAGTTAATGTATAAAAAAAATGTTGCTGTAGACAATTAATGGCTTAAAGATAATTAAATCTTGAATCACCAAACTATAAGACAAAAATTACGCCGTCAAATTTCTTGAATTGGAGCCTCATAACATGCCACGTGTTCGGCCACCATGGGGGATTTGAAAAGCAACTCAGATTTCTGGGTTTTCCATGATATTTCATCTCTACATAATAGATACACATAGCCAAGAGTGCAAACCGTAATGTCAATTCATTATAGTTAGATGTCTAAAATACGCTTACAAAAACATTTCTATTTTAGAAAACAGACTTTTGATAAAAAAGAAATGAATATATGAAACAGAAAGAAAGTTTATTTTGTTTTGCTAGTTTTAAGCAATAATAAGAGAATAAAAAATAACTCATCCCTTTCAGCGTCCTTTCTTCCTTCTCATCATCATCGTAATGGTCTAAAATTCTAAAATTCTCTTTCATTATCCACATTTTTATTATTATGAATGATAAATGCACAATTTTTTTTCTTTCTAAATTTACCTTTCCTTTTCATTTATATAGAGTGAAAAAGGTGTACTAACCATGTGTCTTTTTACAAGTAAGAGCAGCATCAATGAATGAATATGATCCTCGTTGCAATTTACACCTTTTAATTCTTTGTTTTGTGCTTCTATGTTAAAATTGCATTTATAAATGTATATATTCCCGTCAAGAAAAGAAGACATGTACAATGACTATAATACATAATGGAACGTTCTATCTTTACAAAAGATACCAACTTGCTAGTAATACTATATGTCATTACACGAATATAACTGAGACAATGTGTGCTACTAGGTCAAATGTGCTTGCTGAAATTTTATAAAACAGGTACACGAAACTAGAAGCTAAATTTTAATATTGGGCCTGGGTTTTAACTAAAAAGAAAGTGAGACCCATATTCATTCATGTTTCATTTTCCAGCATTGAGATTTTTAGTTTTTATATGGATTTCCTATTTTGGTTCATTTCTATCCTTTCGTAGTCGTAGCCCATTTGGAAAATTGAATTTTGGTATCATTAATAAAGTTTCTACGTGTATAGCGGTTTTATGTAGCGTGCATTAAAGTGTGCATGGTGTTGTTAACTATCTTATGTTGTTATGTATACAAAATTATAGTAGTTTCTAAGGTCAGTGGCTGATGATGTGTCTGGTAATGAGTAAGTTGTGTTCTTTTTCTCTTCTTCAGCTACTACAAAATTATCATCAAGGTCATCTCCATCATAGGAAACGGTCCTTTTAAACGATAGTCTAATTGAATTCAACACATGCGCAAGAGAAAACTCATACCCAACAATGGAATCGATCTACAAAAGTGTATTAATTTCTACAGTTGTCACACTTTTTCAGCTGTTAGTTGTTGTAGTTTTAACTTCAGCAACATCAACAGCACCAACCAAATGTCCAGAAAATTGCGGCAACGTGAGCATCTCTTATCCATTTGGCATAAACGATGGATGTTTCCGCGAAAGTTTCATAATCATATGCAATGAAACGTTGGGCACAACAAGCATAATTGACAGTAATCAAATCATTGATATATCCATTTCACAAACTCAAATGCGCATCTACAAATACATTGGCTTTTCTTGCAACTATACAAAGAGAGAAGACGACGTAAACTACGACAATTATCTAAGCTTAAGTGACCGACACTGACTTTCAAACACACACAACAAATTTACTGCAATGAGATGTCAGACTTTTGCAATTTTATACGATCCGTACTATGGGAGCATTCACACATATAAATATGATATCTCTACTGCTACATGTATATCTTTATGTACCAATCAAAATAGATTTGTGGACAATTCATCGTGTTCGGGAGTAGGATGTTGCCAAACAACTTTACCAGAAGGACTCTCGTATTATGGAATAAGTTTCGATCCTGAATTTCTGGAAAAAGCTAAAATGGACTACAGTCTTTGTAGTTATGCATTTATTGCAGAAGAAGGGTTCTACAACTTTCTTTAATCCGACACTGAACATGGCATTTTGTATTATAACCGATTTTAGAAGGCTTCTCTGGTGCTAGATTAGGTTTAGGAAACGAAACCTGTAAACAAGCAAGACTGAACAAGTCAATGCACTATGCATGCATTAGTTTGAAAAGCACTTGTAAGGACTCTCAGAATGGGTCGGGCTATACATGCAGTTGTAGTCCAGGCTATCAAGGCAATCCTTACATCCATGGTGATGGTGGATGCACATGTATACTAATTAAATCATTTCTTTGCAATTTGTATGTTGGATTAGAATGAAATGTTTATGTTTTTTTGTTGCTGCTAGATATCAATGAATGCAAAAATATCACACTAAGGCAATGTTATGGAAACTGTACTAATCTACAAGGCAGCTATTCTTGTACATGCCCAGTTGGATCTAAAGGCAACCCGAAAATAAAAGATGATTGCATATAGAAGAATTCAAATTTTCCAACATTTGTCATCATAATCACGGGTAAATAAATAAATTGTCTTGCTTTATTTAAGTTATATGTTGTACTTAAAATCCGAAAGTTTAAAGCTATATTAGCCTCTCTCTTCCGTTTTGTGTTAAGGAACGCCTTCTTGGAGATATATAGAAAGAAATAATCAAGTAACATGACATTAATTTTACCTTGAATAAGATAATCATTATGTTGCGCTGACAGGAAAACTATCCATCCTTTCTTTATCAACTGTAGTGGCATAATTTGTGGATAGACATATGATATATCATATACTGAAGCAGTAATACATTTATGCAGTTGGTTTCAGCACTTTTCTCCTCAGCGCTATTCTGGACACAATATTTTAAAAAGCAAAGCAAATTAGAGCAAAAGAGAGATGCTTTAGACAAAATGGAGGCTTAATACTACAATATCAGATAAACACACGTCAATCGGTGTGATTCAAGATATACTCAATAGAAGAAATAAAACAGGCAACACACAACTTCAATGAAAATTCCATTATAGGCCGGGGTGGATTGGGCGTAGTTTTCCAAGGAATCACATATAACAACACGAAAGTTGCCATTAAAAAGTCTATCCTAATAGATACAAAGAGAATGAAGGTGTTTGCAAAGGAAATGTATGTGCTATCTCTCATAAACCACAAAAACGTGATTTGAATTTTAGGCTGCTATCTAGGAGGAGAAGTACCTATCTTAGTGTATGAGTACATACCGAAAGGTACATTGTACCAACGCATCCAGTCTAAGGATCAACCTATGTCATTAACTTTTCAGCTTAAAATTGCAATTGAGACTGCATCAGCACTAGCCTATCTGCATAATGATTCTCAACCTTCGATAATTCATGGGTACATTAAATCTTCAAACATATTACTTAACGAAAACGATGTGGCTAAAGTATCTGATTTTGGAGCTTCCATGTACCTTTTTAAAGAAGTAAATGATACGGGTGTACCTGGTACCTTCGGGTACTTAGACCGAGAGAGCTTGGTTACACGTCAACTTACTATAAAGAGTGACGTATTCAGTTTTGGAGTGGTAGTTCTTGAACTATTCACAAGGATGAAGGCAGTGTATTCCGAGGAGTCCGGAGAAAGAAAGAAATTATCGCAGAGACACAAAGAGGAAGGATTGGAAAAACTTTTGGATGATGAAATCAAGCACCAGATGCCTAAAGAACAAATATTAGAACTTTCAGAAATTTTAACTGTATGCTTGAAAACCTACGGAGACAAAAGACCGACAATGGCATAAGTAGCAGCATGGCTGCATAAAGTAAGAGAATATGACCATACCTTCATTTCAAATGACAAAATTGATCCTATTATACTGTCTGTAAATGCAGAAGAAAAAAACCATGTCACTAACCTGCCCGAGTATTATAGTTGGGTGGATACAGAAGATTTCCGTACCAACCGGATTTTTTTCGTTTCTTCCGAACATCGATGGAAAAGTAATATTTATTCCATGTTACGTTTCATCAACTCCAGAATTCCAGTACTTGAATACCGTGAATATCAGAAATTCTGGAAAGGAATACGTTAATTCCACTTTTTCCATCGCATAGAAACAAAATTCTACTCCAGGCTGATTATGTGAACATGGATTAAGGATTAAAAAATGAAGAGGTAGCTTGTATTTTTGGACTAAGAGCTATGGCTTGCAATACCAAAGAGATACAATTTTATACTTACTCTCTCTCGATAGTTTTAGCAGACTTTTTACTTATGAAACATCGAGAAAAATATGTACGTCAAATAAATATATTTCTCACTGACGGTAACTTTCATTGTAAATAGTTGTCGACTTAGAAGTCCTTAAGCTGAAAAACTAAGTAAGAAATATACAACATCACAAACGAAGTTTTGTAGAGTCACATAAGGCATCAAACAACAATAGAATTACAACCATGAAACTACAAAGAAGACTACACAAACACATGTTAGATAACTACGATGCAATACTACTAAGCTATTAACAAGAAAACTAACTCATCAAAATTCAAAACTAACAAGCAACACTTCTAGGTAATACAAGCAAATCGACTCATCAAAACCAACCAACAAAGAAACTACAAACTGGTTGATAATATAGTAATCTGTTAATGTTCCTTTCATACAAACTATTAACAAGCAACACCATTACGTTTTTCAAGCAAAATACATATCTAGTTGATTTTTGAACTCCCTTCAGAAACTTTCCATCCGAGCTTCATTGATTTATTTCCTGATTCATATCCAAGAAGAAGAAAAAAGGCATGTTATTACGTCATTTGAACATGTTTGAATACTCTATGAAGCATGGACACGTCCGCATATATTTGAACATTATCTGAAATTGTCAAGACATAGTCAGAACTCACGATATCACCTATATTCGTCCAAACTTATTTTATATATTATTTGAACACTTCCCAACTTTCTTACATAAGAAAAGCTAACTCTATGTTGATTAAAAATTATGAAATCACAACAGTAGGTGTAATAGTGCACTAGTTTTAATATGTATATCGGCTACATTTTTGCTAGTTAGCAAGCAAAAACATCTTTCTCAATTAACATAAATATTCAACACATAATACGCACGCTAGAGATGCATAGGCTATAGACATCTTTACGTTTTACAAACCTGAAAAAATGGCTTTGTTTTTCACACGTATAACAATCAAAATCCAATTAAATTCCCAAGACAAATATAGATAATATACTTTGTTATACGGTTTTCACAAAAAAGGTATCAATTCCTGGTAATTAGGGAAATAGGCGCAGGCCATATTAACCAGTCACCCAAAAACAAAGTGGGAGCTGCTGGGCAGATTCTTATATTTAAGGTATCCAAGATATCTAACTAATCAACTAATAGTATAAAATTAGTCAAAATTTTATTTCATAAAAATTTGTGAGAAAAATTCAGATGCGTAACCACTAAAACATAGTAATAAAATACAAATGCCATTAATAATGAAACCATGAGCAAAACAAATCAAGGTAATCAACATAGACCAACATCCGTACATTAATGCTTTCGCTTAGTAACCATAAATTAACTATAAAAAATATGTTAGTTTTGAGATTTTTTATTTATTGGTGGTGATTGTAATAGATGCTTGTTGTTGGTGATTTTGAGATCTGTTATTTGTTGTTGATGATTGTAGTAGACGAGCATTATTGGTAATTTTGAGATCTATTATTTGTTGTGGTGAAAAGAAAAAAATTATGGAATTTGTAATATTTTGATAATTCTTGAATCTAGTTATTGCAAGCGAAAGAGAAGATTCACTTCAAGCTAAAGGTGAGCGATTGGATGAAGGAAATTATTCGTATGGGTGCTATGTCATGAAATTTTTTTTGAAAGGAAAGAAGTTGTGGGGATATGTTGAAGGGATTTGTAATATGCTTAAGCCTGCCTGACTGTGAGACCGACTGGTCGAACAAAGATGAAAGTCGGCTATAGTTATCCGAGAGTCCCGTGTGGAAGGGCTCTCGCTCAATGGATCAAAGGTACGCCGAAGATAACAGGCTGATGACTCCCAAGAGCTCTTGAAACCTGTTCTTCTTCATCCCAACAACCCACCTTCCTAGCCTAGTAGCCCAGATCCCCGATCGGATTCACGTAAGCCAACGCTGCTTAGGCCAAGCCCGCTTTACCAGCTAACAAGATTCTCCTGCAATAACCGGAAGCAACCATTATACCTGGCCTAATTGCTGTTAGCAGGCCTCCCGCTGGGAGGAAAAACCCGCATGAAGGGTTATTAGCTCAGTGGTAGAGCACGCCCCTGATAATTGCGTCGTTGTGCCTGGGCTGTGAGGGCTCTCAGCTACATGGATAGTTCAATGTGCTCATCAGCACCTGACCCGGAGGCCACCGCTCCTTCCTTCGGGCTAAGACCGGCTCCTTCCTCCCGGTTGTCTAAGTTTCCGCAAGGCGACCAGCGGGCGTCAACGGTCTAAGAATAGTTTGGATCGGTCCCGCTCACAATTAATATACTGGCACCTCGCTTTCGCCCAGATTAATATACTTAGCCTCATAATTAATAAAACATGGAACTAGTCCTAGCTTTGAGCCTGACTCCTAGGTTTGACTTGGGACATGGGGCAAGGCTGTTATGAAGAATACGCGATTGCTATGGATGTTTGGGAAGTAAATAATGCAAAGATTATCACATGGATAAATCATTCTGTTGAACATTCAATAGGTATGCAATTAGCAAAGTACGAGACAACAATATTGGTTTGGGAACATTTGAAAAAGTTATCACCCAATAAAATTTTGCAAAATGATATCGGTTGGAAAATGACATTAGAGCTCTTCAATAGAATAGTATAAGCATACAGGAATTCTACTCTGCTATGACGAAAATATGGGATGAATTAGCACTTACAGAACCTGATGAATTGAACGCATCCAAAGCATATGTTACTTTCAGAGTGGAACAATGCTTGGCCTAGTTTTTGATTGTTCTTTGCACTGATTTTCAAGGACTTCGAGATTTAATATTACATCATTTTCCGCTTCCATCTGTTGATTCTGTTGTTAGTGAATTGTTGGATGAAGAAATACGTGCTAAGACGTGTTCAGAAAAAGTTGTCCCTTCTGTGCTAGCGGCTGCTCCTGTACAGCGAGGTCCACCATTCAGGAAACCTTCTACAGGTTATAATCCCCTGGTACATGTAGGTTTTGTAAGGAGAAAGGTCACTGGACAAATCGGCGTTTGAAAAGAAATCGGCCAAGACAGTGTTCCCCCAGAGTTTCATCTTCTAATCATGTAACGAGTAAGAAATTTCGACATCTGAAATATAAACTAAATTCAGATTAAAACACAGATCAAATTTTAATATTTGGGATTTTTTCTATTTTTGAACAATATGTGCGAACCATTTTATAAATTTATAAACAAACGTGATTTACATTACCAACTGATTTGGATATTTAGCGATAAAACTCCTTTATTGTTTAAAAATAAACATTAAGGAAAGAATTGTACCATTATTAATTCAGTTGCAATTTAAGTAAGAAATGAATTTAATGTTTATCATGAAATGTGGTAAAAAAAAGATGAATGGTTATATTTTATATCTAGACATAACCTTTGTCTTGAACGCAATATTCACTTTTAAAAATATAATGGTGTCTGTAAATGTAAGCTCAAAACATTTTGTCAAGATTTAATGGTATTACAAGTTTGAACCGCAACAATATTAACTTGAAAATTTATTTTGTAATTTAATTAAGAAGTTATTTTGGTCATGCAAGTTGGTAAGAAGAAAATATACGCTTGAAATTCAATTTGGACTATTAATTAATGTAGTGTTCATTCTAAGAATAAAAGCATATTGGGAATATAGTATCAATATTTACGTTTGTCAAAATTTATGATGCCAACAAATGGTAAGCCGTTTGGAATATTTGACATTTAAACCAAAATCAATTTTGAAATAGATTCCATGTGAGAAATGATTTATTTTGATAAAGAATTTATTTCGTATAATAGAATATCTTTAAGATTGATCTAATCCCAATTAAACTGTTAAGTATGGATGACAATGAAAATTTACTTTAAAATATATTCCAAATTTAAATATTGATTTTGAGTAGAGAATTTTGTTGCCAAATAGAATATCATTAAAGCATTAAGTAAATAGTGCAATGAAACGATTAAATTAATTTCAATTTATAAGTTGAATTTTTTATAAATAGTAATAAATTTTGTTTTGAATAAACCATTAAAAATCTAAATTTACTATGGTATTAATTGTGATAAAGTTAATATAATGAAAACAAGGAATGAATTTTGATGTACAAACGATGTAATTAAACTAAATATATAACACATATTTATATAAGCAATGCATAATAAAAGAAAACAAATAAATTCATTACCAACTGATTTTAATTCACAGCGTTTAACGTTTGAATCAACAACGTAGTTCGTCAGTCCGTATTTTGGCATAGCATACCGCTCATGAAAACAAATAAATTTTCCTTCTTTTAAAAGTGATAGGATGTGCAATAATATTTGGTAACAAAATATGGTCTAAGATATGGTAGCAATAAAATAAATCTTACCAAAGATCTTGAAACAGTAATACCAAGATTTGAAAATACTGTACATGATTTTAGAAATCTCTCTGGGTACAGAGAATCCAATGTTTTACTAAATAAACAATTTGAGCGGCATAAATAAATGCAGCTCCTCCATGTTATCGCGTAACAAAACTTTTTCCCATTCCATTCCTTCTCCACGAAGGTTCCCTCCCACTTCTTTCCGCTTCCAGATTTCTTTTACAATAATAAAAAAACCATTAAGAATGTATGCCAGGAAGTTGAAGCTTCCCTTCTGCGTGAATAATGGCTTTTACTTGAATACTAAATCTACAAACGCCTTCCTTCGCACAAGAACAGCCCGACCTAAGACCTAGCGGCTCAACCACCCTTCACCGCTGTTTGACGTCAGAACCATCGCCATAGGCGTCGCCGCTGGTCACTGCCCATCAACTCCATCCCTCTCGAAATTGCCTCACTCCCTCCTCTCAGCTGTCCACATAAACAACTCCTTCTTCCTATCTTCCTTTGCCTTATTCCACCGCTCCACACTTATCCTTTCCACCATGTTAACAACCCCTCACCAAACCTCACCTCTGCCAACCGCTAACCCCGACACCGCTTCCCTCCTTCCCTCTCCGCTCAGCTGACAAATTGCATCATTCTCCTCCTCCATTCAACAGTCACTGCTTTTCCCTTTAACAGCCTTCGCCTCACCTCAATTCGAGCACCACCTCCTCCTCACTGGTCCGCCTCCATCAAGAACACTTGCCTCGCCAAGTCAACTCCGGCAAGTGAACAATGTCGCTCCAGATCCGGCCTCCTCTTTATACATTGCCTTAAACAAACACTTTGGCCTTACCTGTTTTGGGGCTCCAACCCACACTACTCCACCACTGAGACACCACCGATCCTCTACCTGTCCACCTAGATCTTCTATTCTCCCTCAATAGTGACACTATTCTCCATCCAAAGGCCTCTGCCTCCATTACACCCCATGCGCAAATATCACCTTTCCCTTTTTCCACTTCTGGTCCACGGCAGCAAGACCGAAGCACACACATCTTTCAGTTCCATCGCTTGCTCGGTTCAATTCTTGGCAAATTCGGCCTCTCCTTGCGTCGAAGGATATAGGGATCTATTTATGTATAATATATATTTTACATACATACAGTTGCGGAACGAAAGTAGTGTATGGAGTCGTGAGCACGTAAGACGGTTCGCAGTAGATACAAGACTTGATGACGAAGACGAAATCAAAAACATAAGTTAAATTGTTGCGAGGTGTATGCACGCAAGTTTCAGGAAAGAAGTAGTGCGCGCTGCACGTGTTCATTGTTAAAGTTAGCAATGAAATTTGGAAAGCAAATATCGATGAGAACATTTATTGAAAAATTTATCTTGTTAAATAGTTAATCATGGTTAGTGCTTAATTATAATTAGTTATAATTATAATCACTTAATGTTGGAATGGTTGCTATTGCATGTGATGGATGTTTGTAGCTAGAACACACCAAACACTAAGCGTTAATTACCGTGACTGTAACACCCCATGTCCATTAATGTCACTCACAAAGGGAATGCATCAATGCCCATGAAGCGTTATTATTGTATAGAACAGATAAATTACAAGAATAAATAAATGAAACAACACAGCGGAAGTTAAAAACTTATTTTATTGCATCGTAACTCAAATCGAGTTTACATAAGTGATCTCAAAAAACCATTACAACAAGATCAATAGTCTTTTCCAAAAACTTCAAAGTACATAAAGAAGCAAATACTTAAATAACATAGATGCATAAATTCCCACAGAGCATAAGCAAAGCCATAAAGATGAGAGAGTCCAAAGCGATACTTTTACTCTCTTCAAGCAACTGAAAGAAATCGGCACTAAGCTGTAGTATTCCCTCCTTGCAAACCTGAGGAGGGGGGGGGGGACGAAGGAAGAAAAGAAGTGGAAAGAAAAGGGGGTCAGACATAAAGTCTGGCGAGTGCGATAACTTTAACAATATAATTATCAAAATAACTAGACTAAGGCATAAGTTGGAAAATAAGGAAATGACTGTGAAAAATTGGGTATGACAGAGAAAACAACGAAATAAGGTGAACAAAGATAATGTTAAAGGCGCACCTAAACCACTATAAGTTATTTACTATACTGCACCACCACTAGTCACCCTAAGGTTGATCCCGCCTACAGAACTTAATAATGATAATGGTAGTTTCGTGCACCCCTAGTTGCCTTCATTGGTGCCGCCTGCCCCTATCTCCAATATGTGTACCCACTACCCCCATGCGATCGGCTCCCTAACTCGTAGATACTCGTGCTGGCCCCACAGTGGTTTGTATCACTCCCCAAAGTGGCAACCCGATACCACCAACAATGCACGGCTTATACCTACACGATGCAACAACGTCTTACCTACCATCCCGGGCCCACACACGCACATGAACCCGTTGGACTTGCGTTGCCACTGCCAACCCGTTTTGGCCTCTTACAGTCAAGCCTAGTATGCGTGTTCCGTCCTCGACTTGGGTCGAGCCCACAAAGATACTCATGGGTTACTGGTTGAAACGAGCCCCCATTAATTGACACAAGCTATCTACTTAAGCTTGGTCCCCTCTAGTACATCCCACTTAACCCTCTTCTTATTCATGTTCACTTACATGTTTCAAATTTTGGTTAAGTTTTTCTAATCATATTTCACAAGCCACCCAAGGCACCCACTTAACCCCCATGTCCCACCGCATGTTTATTTGGTTAAGTGTTTCTTAATTTATTAACACCGTAACCTTGTAAAGACCTCCCACATTAGACTGGCATTCGTGGCAGCTGGATTTGCCGGGTGATTCCAGGCATTCTTACACCACAAACGAGCCTAACCTCGTGTCTTTACAACTGTTACGCATTTAATTTATGCCTAAGACCTCCCACATTGGAATGGCATTTGTGGCAGCTGGATTTGCCGGGCGGGTCCAGGGAGTCTTACACCACAAAAGAGCCTAACCTCGTGTCTTAGACGATTAATTACACAAAATTAATTATTCCCCAATTTGAATTAATTTCCCTATTTAAATTATCAATCAATTCCAAATTTAACTATGTCCATAATTGACTCAATTATGTCCATCTATTTATGGTATGCAAAATTATACCAATTATCATCATAAATTTATTTTATGCCATTTAAGGCATTTATGCCAATTCTCAATATTAAATCTTTTAATATTATCCCATTGCCCCACGTTGTACGTTCGTTCGTTTAACGTAAAATATACGTTAGACTCGAATAGTCTATCTTGTGGAATAATGAGAAAACATCCCAACATACCTAGAAATAAAACTAGATCTAAACATAAGGGGTGAACTTGCATGTGTGAATAAGGTTCTTCATCTAAAACTTGCATAGGCCAAAGTCACAAACTTGCATAAAAATACACATGTCATAGATCTAAATTTAAAGGTGTAAACTTGCATAGGCAATAACCACAAACTTACATTACATGATTCATACTCCAAACATATAAATGTATATATATATATGTATATGTATATGTATATACTTGCATATGTGATTTATGCAACATAACGATGGTGTAAACTTACACCTAACATGTAAACTAGCAAGTAGAATTTTGTATACTAGCATATAACTTACACATGTCATAGCCTAACTTTAGATCCAATTTACACATAAAATAGATGTCATGAAACATGTAAGGTTATATATAATTTTCACTAACTTGCATATGATTCATATCTAAATTAACATCTAAACTTGCATAAATACATATGATTTATCATATGAATTAGTTCCAACAACATAACCAAACTAGCATATGAAACAACATTATGAATTGATTATACATAAGCCAATCATAGAATTACAAAATAGATGATAACATCACAACTTTACAACATAGATGATAACATCATAGAATTTACAACATAGATAATAACATACGGTCAATGATTCACAACATAACCATATAATCCAAATCATAGCTCTATCCAATTAAATTGTTAATTATCTTATTAAAGAAATCGAACTCACAACTCAAAGAAGGTCTTGAGTTCTGAAATCTGAGTTCTGAAATTGATTTAGCTTTCCTTTGAAGAAGACAATTTGTTGCGATTTAGATTAGAATTGAATTTGATTAGCTTTTCTTCCTCTCTAATTGGTGGCGGCTATTCTAGGTTGCAAGGTGACGGCATGGAGGCCTTGATTCTAATTTTTATTTGATTTTAGGGTTTGAGTCTACATGTGTTTTTATAGAGTTTAGGATTAATTTAGGCCATCCGATCAACCCAGAATTAACCCCAGCCATTCATACCAGATCAAAACCCTAATGACTCAGCATACCGTCATAAAAAGGTCATCAAACAAATCTTCCCGGGAGGGGAGGGGGCAGGTCGACCCTCTAGTCGACCTGTGTAGGTAGGTCGACCCCCTGGTCGACCTGGCCCTGGCGGGAAATTTCCCGCCTAGACCAATCTTGAAATCTGTTTAAATTTTTCTGAAACTTCCGATGGCCATAACTTCTTCATATGAAGTCCAATTCACGCAAACTCGGACTCTATCTCAATCAGAATTCCGAGACGAACACAATGGCGTAACCCGTTTCCCTTAATTCTCACATCTGAGATTAGTTATTCTTTAATTTGTGAACATTAATATTGAAAATTACGGGGTGTTACATTCTCCCCTCCTTAAAGGATTTCGCCCCCGAAATCTCCAAGTTAAGGAGAATGCATATCCTAACATCCAAACAACCATCTACTCAACCATCAAACACAGGCATCCATTGTCCTTACAAAATTCCTAATGCTGTATGAACATATGCAAGAAGTGTGTGTATATGTTCTTTATCTAATGCAAAATCAGGCGGTCTACTAATTCAATTGACCTCCTTAATGCAAACCATGATAGTGCCATCCGTCCATTATGTATGCGAAAGAATCCTATCGATACATATTATTTCTACATGTGTGCACAACCATTCATCAAAATGCAACATCCACATGATAGTACAACCATTACTTAAATATGTACACACATTTATATGAAATATGCAATATAAAGTGACTGAGCCGATCTAGTGCCTAAAGTGTGTGCATATGCATCCATGAGCAACCACTAGCGAACACTTGCACCCACATGCATCCATCATACATAACATGTCTCAAACACATGTTTCAACCATAGGACTACCCTATCCAAAGGTCAAAGATACTAGCGAGAGGACATACTAAAGATAAAATAAGTACAAGCTAAGCGATAAAGGAGAAATTAAAGACATACCCTCGAAAAGAAATGGGTACAATGAACGCATCTTCTCTTCCGTCTCCCAAGTAGCGTCGCTCTCATCATCTCTCCATTGCACTTTTACTAGCTTGACCTCTCGATTCCTCAACTTCTTAATCTCCGACCCAAGAATGCACATAGGAGCTCGTCGAATCGTCGCATCACGCTCTATCTCCACCTTTCTAAGCAAGCTCGGTTCTACCACTTCCGCGGTCTCGTGCAAGCACTTCCTCAAATGTGATACATGGAATACATCGTGTACACCACTAAGTCTCTTGGGCAACTCCACTCTATACGCCATCTGTCCAATCCTCTCCTTAATAGGAAACGGCCCTACGAACCTTGGTGCTAACTTCCAAACAGACCCAAAGCGAACAACATTCCGTAATGGAGACACCTTGACAAAGACCATGTCCCCAATATCAAACTCAAGATATGTCCTCCTCTTGTCTGCATAAGATTTCTACCTATCATGCGCCGTCTTCATCCTCCTTCGAATCAAATCGATCTTTTCTGAAGTCTCTCTAATCATATCGAGCCCAAGCAAGATCTTATCTGTAGATTCCCACCAACATGTAGGTGAACGACACGGCCGTCCATAAAGAGCCTCGAATGGTGCCATGCCAATGCTAGACTGAAAGCTATTATTATATGTAAACTCCACCAAAGGAAGATGTTCCTCCCATGTACCTCCAAAGTCTAAGACACACAACCTCAATAGGTCTTCTAGAATACGATTCACCCTCTTAGTCTGGCCGTCCGTCTGAGGATAATATGCGGTGCTCAAACATAACTGAGTCCATACCGCCTCTTGCAAGCTCTTCCAAAACTCGCTAGTAAAGATAGGATCGCGGTCGCTTACTATGCTTGAAGGAACAACGTGCAAACGAACTATCTCTCGAATGTATACGGAGGCTAACCATGGAGCAGTCCTCTTACTCTTCATGGGAATGAAATGGGCGCTCTTAGTAAGTCTGTCTACCATGACCCAAATCCCCGTACTACCCTTCCTCGATCTCGGTAACCCATCAATAAAGTCCATCGAGACACTTTCCCACTTCCATTGTGGGACCTCCAATGGGTGAAGCAACCCACCAGGCTTCTTTTGCTCTGCTTTTACATGTTGGCACACCAAGCATCTAATGACAAACTCAGCCACATCCCTCTTCATGCCGGCCCAAAAGCAAACTCGTCTCATGTCCATGTACATTTTGTCCCTACCGGGATGGATGGTCATCTTCGAACGATGTGCATCATCAAGAATGGTCTTCCTCAAATTCTCGTCCCGTGGTACACAAAGTCTACGGTCCCTACGTAACCAACCCTTATCATCTAGGGTATATCTACTGAGATGGCTCGATGACTTCCCCCTTTTGAGCTTCTCTACTAACTTGACCAACTGTGGGTCATCTCGCTGTGCCTCACCAATCCGTCCCAAAAGCGTAGGTCTGACCTTTAAGGATGCTAGCAAACCGGGTACAAAGTCAACGGAAGGTCTAAAGTTAAACGTAGAGATGAACTCTAAGCTTCGCCGCTCAACAAACAACGGACTCAAGGACAACTTTTTCCTACTTAAGGCGTCTGCCACCACGTTACCCTTGCCAGGGGTATATGCTATCTCGAAATCGTAGGACGCTAAGAATTCCATCCACCTTTGCTGCCTTAAGTTCAAGTCCTTCAGAGAGAACAAGTATTTTAGTGATTTGTGGTCAGTGAACAATTCGAATTTCTCACCAAGAAGATAATGGCGCCAAGACTTAAGCACGAAAACAATAGCGGCCAACTCTAGGTCAAATGTAGGGTAATTCCTCTCATGCACTCTCAACTGCCTTCCTCCATAGGCTATTACCCTTCCCTCTTGCATTAAGACTGCGCCTAGTCCTGTCCCACAAGCATATGTATAAACGGTAAATGGCTTACTGCCATCTGACAACACTAAGACTGGGGCTAGGGTCAAAGCTCTCTTTAAACGTTGGAACGCATCATCACAATCTACGTCCCATGTGAAAAGTAGGTTCTTCTTCGTCAAACGTGTTAATGGGGCTGATATTTTTGCGAAGTCTTTGATAAACTTCCTATAGTAGCCAGCCAACCCTAAGAAACTCCTCACCTTGCTAACATTTTTAGGGACCTTCCAATCTTGGATGGCTACTACCTTTGCGGGATCCACAGCTATCCCTTCTTTGGAAACCACGTGCCCTTAGAATCGCACTTCCTTCCTCCAAAAGTGACATTTAGAAAATTTAGCTTTAAGGCTATGCGCTCGAAGGGTCTCCAACACTTCTCTAAGATGTAGGGCATGCTCTTCCTCGCTCTTAGAAAAGATCAAGATGTCGTCCACAAAGACTACCACGAATTTATTAAGGTACTCCCTAAACACCTTACTCATCAAGTCAACAAAGTATGCAGGGGCGTTTGTCAAACCGAAGGGCATCACAAGCCACTCGAAGAAGCCATCTGGAGTCCTAAAGGCAGTCTTGTCTATGCTATCCTCAGCCACTCTCAACTGATGGAAACCTGTGGCTAAGTCCAACTTCGAAAACACTGAGGCGCCAACTAACTAATCGAAGAAATCGTCAATCCTCGGCAATGGGTGCCTATTCTTCTAAGTAAGCTTATTAAGTTCTCTATAGTCCACACAAAGTCTAAGGGACTCATCTGCCCTTGTGGCAAATACTACTGGAGCACCCCATTCTGATATACTACGTCTGATGAACCCCTTCTCAAGCAATTCTTTCACTTGCTTACTGAGTTCTCTTCTCTCTCTTGGAGCCATATGGCGCACTGGCAATGCAACTGGCTTTGCATTATCTACTAGATATATTCGAAAGTCTATCTCACGTTTTGGGGGTAGACCCCTCACCTCATCGAAGACATCAACATATTCACGGACTATACAAATAGAATGTAAATCATCATTGGTTGCGTCAAGGGATTCTAGGTAGCTAAGCATTAGTGGACCTCTAGGGTCATAAGAAATATCTAGGGTCTTTCCACAACGAGTCAACAATCTAACTACCCTACTTTCACAATCTAGGATGGCCCCATATCTAGTTAGCCAATCCATACCGAGAATCAAGCCGTAGCCCATGAAGCCAAGAACAAAGGCGTTGCATTCAAACCCAAAGTCCAAGATAGACACTCTCAAATCCCGACAGATCATAGAAAGACGAGCCGAACCACCAATAGGATTTGAGACTACTAAGGGATCTGTAACTAAACTAGTATTTAGGTGCAGTGTTTCAACAAATGATGTAGAGATAAACGAATGTGATGCACCAGAATCGAATAAAGTACGGACAGGATGATCAAACAGAAAAACTAAACTTTCAACGGAAATTGCTCTACCTCGTTCTTGCAGCGGTGGGACCACGAGAGCCTGAACTTGCCCCCTTGCCTGCCCTGGTGCCATAAGAGCCTGCACCTGTCCTCCCGAGGTAGACCCTACCTTCTGCCTTTTCCTGGGGCAGTCCTTAATCAGATGTCCCGCTTCGCCACAGTGGAAACAGGCAGTCTTCTTTTTCTCCCTACAAGACGCCCTGGGGTCCCACAGTTAAAGCATCTTTTCTTTCCCTTACCATTGTTGCCTTTACCACCTTTCTTGTTCTGTTGTTGCTGTTGCGATTTCTTTTGATCCCCTTTCTTCTCGGGTGCCTTATTAGCATTGGCGCCCTTCTCCTCTTCATGCATAAGCGCCATGTCAACTAGTCTCTCAAAGGTAGCCCCCATGGGGATGTGGGTCATAGCTAACCCATGAAGCGGCTCGTTCAAACCCTTAACAAATCTCAGGGCCTTCTTTTCTGGTGTATTCACCAAGTCCAAGCTAAATTTCGCCAACTAATTGAACTTGTTGACGTATTCTTTCACTGACAGATTCCCCTGCTTCAATGCCAAAAACCTTTCCATGTATAAATTCTCTTCAGTCGTGAGAGAAACTTTGCTTCAAACCTCCACCTGAAATCTGGCCATGTATCAACTGGACACTCTCCATTAGTGACCTCCCACCAAAACGAGGCCTCATCCTTCATTAGCCAGGCAACTAACTGGACCTTTCTTCCATCTTCCACTTCAAAGATCCCAAACAATTCTTCCACCTCCTTTAGCCAATTTCGAGCTTCAACAAATGTCGCCGTCCCGTGAAAAGGTTTTCCACCCATTGCCCGAAAGTCCTTACATATCTTTGCAAAAGTATCGACACGAGGAGGAGGAGGAGCATTTGCTGGACCTGTGGTGGTGGCCCTAGTCTCCAAATACCTCCTAAACAATCCTGATATCGGTATCCTCTCGGGTATCTCGGGAATTCCAGACATGCTGAAACGAAAAAGGAAAGATTCAATACAAAAGAACCGAAGGTAAGATATATGGCTCTTGGGGTTATGCTTTCTAAAATAAGCTTTTCTCTTGAAAATACTTTCCTTAAAACATAATTTTGAAGGCACTTCTTTATAAAAGTGTTTTTGAAAAACAACTTTTCAAAATTCATATCTGTTCTGTTAACCTTCAGCTCTGATACCACGTGTAACACCCCATGTCCATTAATTTCACTCACAAAGGGAATGCATCAATGTCCATGAAGCGTTATTGTTGTATAGAACAGATAAATTACAAGAATAAATAAATAAAACAACACAGTGGAAGTTAAAAACTTATTTTATTGCATCATAACTCAAATCGAGTTTACATAAGTGATCTCCAAAACCATTACAACAGGATTAATAGTCTTTTCCAAAAACTTCAAAGTACATAAAGAAGCAAATACTTAAATAACATAGATGCATAAATCCCCATTGAGCATAAGCAAAGCCATAAAGATGAGAGAGTCCAAAGCGATACTTCTACTCTCTTCAAGCAACTGAAAGAAATCAGCACTAAGCTGTAGTATTCCCTCCTTGCAAACCTGGGGAGGGGAAGGAAGAAAAGAGGTGGAAAGAAAAGGGGGTCAGATATAAAGTCTGGCGAGTGCGATAACTTTAACAATATAATTATCAAAATAACTAGACTAAGGCATAAGCTTGAAAATAAGGAAATGACTGTGAAAAATTGGGTATGACAGAGCAAACAAGGAAATAAGATGAACAAAGATAACATTAAAGGCGCACCTAAACCACTATAAGATAATTACTATATTGCACCACCACTAGTCACCCTAAGGTTGATCCCGCCTACAGAACTTAATAATGATAATGGTAGTTTCGTGCACCCCTAGTTGCCTTCATAGGTGCCGCCTGCCCCTATCTCCAGTAGGTGTACCCACCACCCCCATGCGATCGGCTCCCTAACTCGTAGATAGTCGTGCTGGCCCCACAGTGGGGTGTATCACTCCCCTAAGTGGCAACCCGATACCACCAACAATGCACGGCTTATACCTACACGATGCAATAACGTCTTACCTACCAGCCCGGGCCCACACACGCACATGAACTTGTTCGACTTGCGTTGCCACCGCTACCCGTTTAGGCCTCTTACAGTCAAGCCCAGTATGCGTGTCCCGACCTCGACTTGGGTCGAGCCCACAAAGATACTCATGGGTTACTGGTTGAAACGGGACCCCATTACATGACACAAGCTATCCACCTAAGCTTGGTCCCCTCTAGTACATCCCACTTAACCCTCTTCTTATTCATGTTCACTTACATGTTACAAATTTTGGTTAAGTGTTTCTAATCGTATTTCACAAGCAACCCAAGGCACCCACTTAACCCCCATGTCCCACCACATGTTTATCTGGTTAAGTGTTTCTTAATGCATTAACATCGTAACCTTGTAAAGACCTCCCACATTAGACTGGCATTTGTGGCAGCTGGATTTGCCAGGCGGGTCCGGACAGTCTTACACCACAAACGAGCCTAACCTCGTGTCTTTACAACTAGTACGCATTTAATTTATGCCTAAGACCTCCCACATTAGACTGGCATTTGTGGCAGCTGGATTTGCCGAGCGGGTCTGGGAAGTCTTACACCACAAAACAGCCTAACCTCGTGTCTTAGACGATTAATTACACAAAATTAATTATTCCCCAGTTTGAATTAGTTTCCCTATTCAAATTATCAATCAATTCCAAATTTAACTATGTCCATAATTGACTCAATTATGTCCATCTATTTATGGTATGCAAAATTATACCAATTATCATCATAAATTTATTTTATGCCATTTAAGGCATTTATGCAAATTGTCAATATTTAATCTTTTAATATTATCCCATTGCCCCACGTTGTACGTTCGTTCGTTTAACGTAAAATATACGTTAGACTCGAATAGTCTAACTTATGGAATAAAGAGAAAACATCACAACATGCATAGAAATAAAACTAGATCTAAACATAAGGGGTGAACTTGCATGTGTGAATGAGGTTCTTCATCTAAAACTTGCATAGGCCAAAGTCACAAACATGCATAAAATTACATATGTCATCAATCTAAATCTAAAGGTGTAAACTTGCATAGGCAATAACCACAAACTTACGTTACATGATTCATACTCTCTCTCTCTCTCTCTCTATATATATATATATATATATATATATATACACACACTTGCATATGTGATTTATGCAACATAACGATGGTGTAAACTTACATCTAAACATGTAAACTAGCATGTAGAATTTTGTATACTACCATATAACTTACACATGTCATAGCCTAACTTTAGATCCAATTTACACATAAAATAGATGTCATGAAACATGTAAGGTTATATATAATTTTCACTAACTTGCATATGATTCATATCTAAATTAACATCTAAACTTGCATACATACATATGATTTATCATATGAATTAGTTCCAACAACATAACCAAACTAGCATATGAAACAACATTATGAATTGATTATACATAAGCCAATCATAGAATTACAACATAGATGATAACATCACAACTTTACAACATAGATGATAACATCATAGAATTTACAACATAGATAATAACATACGGTCAATGATTCACAACATAACCATACAATTCAAATCATAGCTCAATCCAATTAAATTGTTAATTATCTTATTAAAGAAATCAAACTCACAACTCAAAGAAGGTCTTGAGTTCTGAAATTGATTTAGCTTTCCTTTGAAGAAGACAATTTGTTGTGGTACAGATTAGAATTGAATTTGATTAGCTTTTCTTCCTCTCTAATTGGTCGCGGCTATTCTAGGTTGCAAGGTGACGGCATGGAGGCCATGATTCTAATTTTTATTTGATTTTAGGGTTTGAGTCTACATGTGTTTTTATAGAGTTTAGGATTAATTTAGGCCATTTGATCAACCCAGAATTAACCCCAGCCATTCAGACCAGATCAGAAACCCTAATGACTCAGCATACCGTCATAAACAGGTCATCAAACAAATCTGCCCGGGGGGGAGGGGGGCAGGTCGACCCCCAGGTCGACCTGTGTGGGTAGGTTGATCCCCTGGTCGACCTGGCCCTAGCGGGAAATTTCCCGCCTAGCCCAATCTGACTCGGAAATTCAAAATTTTAAAATCTGTTTAAATTTTTCTTAAACTTTTGATGGCCATAACTTCTTCATACGAAGTCCAATTCACGCAAACTCGGACTCTATCTCAACCAGAATTCCAAGACGAACATAATGGCGCAACCCATTTCCCTTAATTCTCACATCTGAGATTAGTTATTCTTTAATTTGTGAACATTAATATTAAAAATTACGGGGTGTTACAGTGACGCTTGCGCACAAATTTGATTGTTGTTTAAACCTTACATCTTGTGTTCATATGTAGGGATTTTTTTGTATCACACATCATGGTTATGGAGATATATGGGTAGTCGATTTACATCTCCTTCTCATATGAATGACGATCACTTAATTTAATAAATGGAAAGGTTAATTCTTGAATTTAGATTTTAATGAATTTGAAATCTACGCCACGTATAATTAAACGACTTTTATATGAAACAATGTGATTTTCTAATGTCTTAAAGACTTGGTTTGAACTTCTATGTTTTAAACAAGTTTTGAAATTTATATTTGAGTTCACATAAATAATGATTTCATTTTATCCACAAGTTTTGATAATAATTTGAGTTACATCATTAAACGTTGGCTTTAGTAAACACGCTTGGTTCCATTATTTCCATGATCATCTGTAGGCTTAAAATCAATTAAAAAAGTTTGGAAATTTATAAAATGGGAAAATTTGATTTTGAGTACCAGTTAGTTTATATAAATATTTATTCCATAAGTGTTGAGATTTAATTGAAGATAAAATTTGAGTTTCACAACTAAACATTGGTTTGATTTAATATACTCGGGACTATTTCCTTTAAAAGACCAATGGTAAGCTTAAACAATTGGGATAATGTTATATTGATTTTCCAATGAATTTTTAAAAATGGTTTAATTAAAGTTATGAAACTTTAATGTAAATTTGAAAGGATTGGACAAATTTTAACCATTACCGAACGCATGATTATGTATTGACAACAACTCTTCCAATAATAATACATATACGCCGGAACGTTCTAGGGTGACAGAGAGGATAGTGTCTAAGGCTTGGGTTTGGAAAATACAGTTTCCTGCTCTCCCTGGCTATCCCTAACTGATCCGACGGATGGGATGGCTAAAGCTTCCCTTCTGCGCGAATAATGGCTTTTCCTTGAATACTAAATCTAAAAACGCCTTCCTTCGTACAAGAATAGCCAGACCTGAGACCTAGAGCCTTAGCCACCCTTCAACACAGTTTGACGACGGAACCACCGCCATAGGCGCCGCCACTGGTCACTGCCCATCAACTCCATCTATCTCGAAAACACCTCTCTCGCTCTTCCTCCTCTCAATTGTCCACATAAATATCTCCTTCTTCCTGTCTTCCTTTGCCTTACTCCACCGCTCCACACTTAGCCTTTCCACCACGTCAGCAACCCCTCACCAGACCTCACCTCCACCAACCGCCAACCCTGACTCCTCTTCCCTCCTTCCCTCTCCGCTCAGCTGACAAACTGCATCATTATCCTCCTCCATTCAACAGTCACCGCTTTTTTCCTTTAACAGCCTTCGCCTCACCTCAATTTGAGCACCACCTCCTCCTCACTGGCCCGCCTCCGTCAAGATCACTTGCCTCGCCAAGCCAGCTCCGACCAGTGAACAATGCCGCTCCAGATCCGGCCTCCTCCTCATACATTGCCTTAAACAAACACTTCGGCCTTACTTGTTTCGAGGCTCCAAGCCTCACCACTCCACCACTGAGACACAACCGATCCTCTACTAGTCCACCCAGATCTTCCATTCTCCCTCAACAATGACACCATTCTCCCTCTAAAGGCCTCCGCCTCCGTTACACCCCACACTCAAAGATCACCTTTCCTTTTTCCGCTTCTGGTCCACGGCAGCAAGACCGAAGCACACACAACTTTCAGTTCCATCGCCTGCTCGGTTCAATTCTTGGAACATTCGGCCTCTCCTCGCGTTGGTGGATATAGGGATCTATTTACGTATATAAACTTGGATATATATTTTACACACATATGGGTGCAGAAGGAAAGTAGTGTATGTAGTCGTGAGCAAAGTGGTGCGTAAGACGGTTCACAGTAGATACAAGATTTGACGACGAAGAAGAAATCGGAAATGAAAGTTAAATTGTTGCGAGATGCATGCACGCCAGGTTCCGGAAAGAAGTAGTGCGCGCCGCACGTGTTCATTGTTAAAGTTAGCAGTGAATGTTTGGAAAGCAAATATCGGTGAGAACATTTATTTAAAAATTTATTTTGTGAAATAGTTGATCATGGTTAGTGCTTTATTATAATTAGTTATAATTGTAATCACTTGATGTTGGAATGGTTGCTATCGCATGTGATGGATGTTGATAGCTAGAACACACCAAACACTAAGCGTTAATTACCATGATGCTTGCGCACAAATTTGATTGTTGTTTAAACCTTACATGTTGTGTTCATATGTATGGATTTTTGTTGTATCACACATCATGGTTATGGAGATAAATGGGTAGTCGATTTAATTCTCCTTCTCATATGAATGACGATCATTCAATTTAATAAATGGAAAGGTTAATTCTTGGATTTAGATTTTAATGAATTTGAAATCTATGCCACGTGTAATTAAACGACTTTCATATGAGACAAAGTGATTTTGTAATGTCTTAAAGACTTGGTTTGGACTTCTATGTTTTAAACAAGTTTTGAAATTTATTATTGAGTTCACATAAATAATGGTTTCATTTTATCCACAAGTTTTGATAATAATTTGAGTTACATCGTTAAACGTTGGCTCTAGTAAACATGCATGGTTCCATTATTTCCATGACCGTTTGTAAGCTTAAAATCAATTAAAGAAGTTTTGAAATTTATAAAATGGGAAAATTTGATTTTGAGTACCAATTAGTTTATATAAATATTTATTAAGTGTTGTGATTAAATTCAAAATAAGATTTGAGTTTCACAACTAAACATTGGTTTGATTTAATATACTTGGGACTATTTCCTTTAAAAGACCAATAGTAAGCTTAAACAATTGGGATAATGTTATATTGAGTTTCCAATGAATTGTTGAAAATGGTTTAATTAAAGTTATGAAAATTTAATGTAAATTTGAAAGGATTGGACAAAATTTAACCATTGCCAAATCCATAATTATGTATTGACAACAAATCTTCAAATAATAATACATATAGGCCGGAACATTCTAGTGTGACAGAGAGGATAGTGTCTAAGGCTTGGGTTTGGAAAATACAGTTTCCTGCTCTCTCTCTCTCTAGCTATCCTTAACTGATCCGACGGACGGGATGGTTATTAGAAAATCTAATTTGAAATTTAATTAAACCCCTCTTGAGATTTAGAATACTTTTTATTATAACAAGCGTTATTTATTAATTAAAATAGTTTGAGTAAAGGATTTGAACCTTTGAATGATTTGGATCCTATTTGGTTTGAATAGCTATTTTAGCACTTTAATTAACGCTTAACATTTTCTTGAAATGAATTGGTTGAGATCCTTAAATCAAGAATTAATATTTACACTTTATAAAGGGTTTCTAAAATGACGGAAGGTTTTAAAATAATATATATTGGTGTACAAAGCCTCCAATCCAAATTTAGAAATGAAAATGATAGAATAAAGAATATGGATTTATATAGAAAAAATAAGATGGTAACATTATTTAAGGAATTTGAAATAAATCCAAATGAATTGACAAACATTGGAAGGAGATTTGAATTGAAATCGGTATATTCCATAGCTTGTTTTAAAGTATGCTTATTACTTGGAAAGACCGGGGTCAGATTTAGACTAGAAAACCATTCCAAGTAATAATACGACGCTATTAAAGACTTGGAAGTGATGAATGAAGACTGGGAATCTTTGGATTATTTGGATTGATCGTTGATGTCTCGAATCGGGCCGTACACCTGAAACTAGGTTATAAGTGACATGAAGTCGGAATATATTTAAGGATTTTCGGATTTTGTTCCGTTCAGACCCAAAATAAACTTGTATGGTTTGCCTGTCTGACATTGTAATGGACCACGTAGCACTGATTCCTGTGAATATAAATATCGGATTTATGGAAATTGATTATTCCCATCTCTAAGTTACGTTCTTAGAGGTTATGTATTGATTTGAATCAGAGACAAGTGGAAGATTAACAATGTGGCATACTCAAGTTATGGAATGAGCTAATGATGATCAAAGCACGGCTTATTTAAGTGAAGCTTTGTGTATAACGTGACATCGACAAGCCTCACACCCCGGACGATGAGAAACAGGCGGTTAGGTTGTTGATATATAAACATGATTTTTTGATTGATAGCTGCGGCGGAGGTACCTCTTTTGAATTTTGGGAATAGGGTATGTTCGGGGGTCCGTGTTTAGACAAAAACCATTGACCTAGCTCGCGATTTGTAGTTGGTATCCGTGTCTTGATGAAAAAGCTGTGTTACACTTCGGTTGTATTCCAATTGATCTTCCGTGTCAGGAATCATCAAGTTGGAAACCCAATCTCCAATACGCGCTCCTACAGTTTTATTTGTATACCTACGGCGACATAGTATAATGGGTTACTATGCCGTCAAAGAATGATACATTTATTTTCGAAATTGGTTTCCATACTATGCACTAATAATAATAATATGAAAAAGGATTTTCATGTATGAAAGCATGTTTGGTTATCATAAGGCAAAACTCACCCATCTGGTGTGTGCTTGCATTATGTGATATGGGACGAGCTTAAGATAGCTTCATTTTCCAAAAGTCATTGCGATTTTGTATGCATGGGTATTCACATGGAGTAAACCCGTTCCGCATTAGCGGCGTGGTCTAGTGAATTCCCAACTTTAAAATAAACCCTAACGAAAATAACTGTTTTATGTTCTCACACCAGTCCCATGACTGACCTGGAGTTTATTATTCCTTCCTAAACTTTGGGTTCCCACTAATATTCACACGGGCAGCTAGCAGTTTAGTTTTACAGTTATAGATCCTCGAAGCAAGATCCGGAGCACTTTTGAGTTAGAGATAGAGTTGGAGCTTCCACTATATCATGTGGGTTCTTCCGTTGAGAGTGTATTTCCTTCCGCCGTATATTCTGTTGTAACTCTGATATTCCATGTTACTCTGATGTAATATTATATCATGATATAAAAAATTCTGTTATTTTATTCAATATATGTTAGTACCCATAACAATCCGCCTTTATGAACGGTTTAGGTTGGTTTAATTGCCGGCAGAAACCGGGAAAAAAGACGGTATATTACAATTGGTATCAGAGCTTTGGTTATACAAAGCTATAGGGTACGACATATTTGAACCAAAAAACAGAACTCATCGGAGTTATAATATCTCAATAGAGATAGGGTTAGGAATGCCCTAGAATGAGCGTATTTTGAAACTCCAAATTGGTTTTAAGACTAAGTAAATTATTTTGAAGACATAATACCACTTTTAATGAGAAACTTTGAGTATTTTACTTGACGTTGCAATTGGACTATTGGTATATATGAAGATTTTGAATATATGCATGGCGGCATATGTACGAAGCCTTATATGTACTAGGTAGATATAGAATCACACTCTAGTCTCTTGGGGATGATTATGTTGATGACTGCAGCATCATCAGTATTTGTTTCCGAGTTTCGAAAGTGGGATGACTATATATTTCCGATTGAAACGTCAAGGAATGCCTAAAACCATTTAGTTAAGCATTTAATAAACTTGATAAATGATTTGATAAATTAATATAGAAAATTTATTTTGAAAATAAACAAAAATGAAATTTAGTAAAAACAGGAATTTTGAAATAAAAAGGAGTGAAATTAATATAGCTTAAAATACTTTAGAACTTGTAAATAGTAATAATAAGTACTTGGAATAAATGGTACAATTATAAATTAGTCAGCTAATAAATTTGGAAATGAGGGAAAACGGAATAACCATTTTGAAAAAGTTAGGTTGCATCTTAAAGCAAAATGGAATTTTGGATGACGCCAAAGCAAGCGAAAAGAGCACTAGCTCGAAAAGAAGAAGAAGAGATCGGAAAGTTTAAAAAACTTAAGGAAATCCGGTATTATAAATGTTTCAGAAATGGTCATTATGCAGTCTGCTGCCTAGATAAATTTAAAAAGAAGAATAAGGTCGTTCGAAAGAATATATGCTGTTTCAAGTGGGATGTAACGACCCGGATTTTCGAACAATTTGTTTTAAATATTTAATACGGTTTTATATATTGAATAGATAATATAAATGAAATTTTATATTAAGTTATCGATTTAATAATCGATTTCGATTTAATAATCGATTTCGATTTAATATCGAACATATTAAATTATCGTAATACGAAAAATAATTCAATTAGATATTTAAAACTGAATTGAAAACAGTTCAGATAATCAATACAAACTTCTATTTGAATTAGAATAATAATAATAATTTATTATTGAAGAATTTATTTGTTTTGGAATTTAAATTATATTATAATATGGTTATTTTATAATATATGTTCGCACTAAATTTTGTAGTCTATTCTGTTGAATCCAGAATAGTTTAATTACGTTGAAACGTCAGTCGGTGGGTTAAAATAGCGGTTCTTGATGTCGAGTTATGAACCCCGATATCTTTTTAGTGGATAGGTTTGAAATCAAATTGATATCCATCTAAAAAGAATAAAAATCTCTTTATGTCAAATCAAATCAAATTAGAAATCAAATCACATTACCTATACTGTACACATGCGCAGACTAAATTGCTTAACGACTAAGTCTTCACCATTATAAAATCGCGCTTATCCGCGTTCTGTCCTCTCTTCTGTAAATCAATTCATTTTAGGCAAAAATGGCCGATCCTTATTTTAAAAATCATTTGTTTAGCTTATACACCTCCTCCCATTTTCTCCCTTTCAAACCGTTCTCAAGCAAATAATTCTAACCCCTCTTCAGATTAAAATGGCACGCATCCCACTTCCATTTTTTTCCTCTTCTGAAAACGAGATTTGCATAAAAATAAAGCTTCAATCCTTTGTGCTTTATTCCTGGCACGAGGTGGATTACTGGGTGCTCGAAATCTATCGAAAGCCTAGGATTTTGTCAGCGTCGTGTATAGGAGGAACGGGGAAGCATTTCAAGGTAGGCAAGGCATTCAGGGGGTAGGCGATCTGAATGGATTATCCAAGGAGTTCGAAGAAGAAAAAAATGTGTCGATGATTACCGTGGCTCGAGCGTGAAGTCGCGACATGGTTTCAAGGTTCACGATATACTGTGTTGAGCTTGTGCGATTCATGGAAGAGGCCAGCGTTAGTGGATCGATCTGAGGTGGCATTTGAAGTGTTATACTGAGGTGATTGGGAGTATGATAGTTGGATATATATATGGGAAGAGCGGTCTGTATGTATACCTTGAGAGGGGGAATTGATAAGTCTGTTGTTAGGTGCGTGAATGTATTACACAAGAAAGAAGGTAGAGAAATCAAAAGAAGGTGAATCCTTAACTAAATTAGATTTATAATTTTTTTAGTAAACAGGAACCCAAATAGTTAATTTATTTACTTGATGATAGTTTAATTTAATTCGAGCATGTAAGAAATTATTCACTTGAAATCAGATTTGAACGGCGTCAGATTCGTTGGAGATCCTCGATAGCTTTACAAATGGAATTGAATTGAGTTCGTTTGGAACCGGTTGAGTTTTCGATTAAATTAAACAATTATTTAATTTAATTGGAAACCAAATGGCTGTTGCGTCAAATCAAAAATCACGGTGTGTAAATCTCACTCAATTTATTTATTTAGAATTATTTTTAGTCATTAAAAATAATTAATGATTGTTTGGTTGCATTAGAATATTATTTGGCTGTTAGAAATATATTTGTTATTTAGGATTGGTGTTTGTGGTTATTATATATATTCGTGGTTGGATTCCCGCAGTACCATTAGCTGATGCCTGCAGTATCATTAGTGGATGGCCCTATACGCCCCACTCTATGATAGTGGATGACCTTCTATACCGCGATATCCTGCCTCGAAGCAGGATGGGTATTATTTATGTTGGCTAACATCTGTGGATGCAGGAAAACAGGTTGGAGGAATCCAACTGGATTCCCCAGAAATATTATTGTTTATTTGTTATCACATATATTGTTATTAATGATGTGTTTGAAAACCTAGGGTTGATAAATTGGGTGTTTTGAATTGTTGAATGTCACTGGCTCAAAAATGTTGATATATAAAAATATCACGAAAAGGATATTTCAGATTTTCAATGGAAAATCTATTTCTATAAAAATAGAATTCGAATTTTGAAGGGGCTAAAGATATTAACTTGTTTTGAATAAATAAAACAAGTAGTGAATTTATAACCATTGTTTATAATTTAATAATACGAGATTTGAAGTGAAATTATAAACGTTGTTTAGAAATTAAATAATGTGGGGAGTTGAAATGAATTTATAAGCAGTGTTTAAAATAAAGTGGAAAAATTATCAATGGATAATTTGAATATTTAAATTCAAATGTCAATTTAAAAATAGAAGTGGGGAAATCGTTTTAAAGAAATAAACGATGGAATTTATTCTAATGTTCAGAATATAAGAACTAAAATAAATCCATAAGGATTTATGATTTGAATTCGATTAATTCGAATTTATTTAAATAGAAGTTAAATTAAATATGAAAATAAGTTGGGTGTTATATATATAAGTTATTATAAATAGAAATTTCCAAAATAAGATTTTGGTTTTAAATAGATTTCGAAATAGACTTGTTTAAAAATATAAACAAGGAAATTTATAAAATGGTGTTTATAAATAAAATGAATTAATTATCAAGAGATAATTTCAATATTTAAATTCAAATAGGAATTTAAAAATAGAATTTGAAATCACTCGAAAGGAAGCAACAATTTTTATTCCGCAATTCGGAATATCAAAATGATGGACTTTCAAATAGAAATTTGAAAAAGGAACTTGTTTAAATATATGAAACAAGGAAGTTGAATTTATAAATTGTGTTATAAATTTAGTGAAATAAATTATCATTTGGATAATTTAAACCATTTAAGTTCAAATAGGAATTTAAAAGTAAGTTGGGAAGTCTTTTGAAATAGAACGATTGATTTTATTTCGGAATCCGAAATATAAGCCGAATTGAGAAAATTCAACGGGTTTATAAATGAAATTCGATTATATCGAATTTTATGAATAATTTATTTATAAAAGGAATTGGAATTAAATACAGAAGATTGAAGGATAAATAAATTCATTACCAAGTAAGGAAAAATCGACAATTATAGATAATAGGAAATATTAAGTTAAATTTGTAAAATTGATTTAAAATATATTAAAGTATATTAGAATGGAGTTAGAATTTATATATATAAGTGAAGTTTAAAACGTTTATATATTAAATATAATTAAAATGAGCTCGTCGCAGCGCGGTAGTTCGTAAATTTGCAATTCGAACTTCAATTGAGTATATATAACCCAAATTAAGTCGGAATTCTTTGAAACAAGAACCGTCAAGACCAATTGGATAATAGTTTTCTAATGGAAGAGAAAATTCTGAATTTCATTATATATATTTTGAGTTATGACAAAACTAAATTTTAGAAAAACAGCGCCAGAACCCTTATAAAACCATAATGGTTTATTTAAATAAATATAAGGATTTTAAGTAAATAAAAATCTGAATTTCCATTAGAAAATCCATATTAGAGATGTAAAATAAATACAAACTCAAGTTATACAAGTGAAATGATTTTTGAAACAAAAATCATATTTTTAATGTTTGAACAAGATTTACTAATTTAAAGAATAATTAGTTAAATCGAAGTTTGATAAGAATTAGGCTTTGGGATAAGTGAATGTGATGTGAGAAATTATATTCAAATTCAAAAAGGAAATCTGGGTTCGAATTTGGAACTAAATTAGTTTATAAGCAAGTTAAATTATATTTGAACGTGATATGTTCAAATAGAAAGTGAAATGGGCAAAAGAGATAATCAAAGAATAAATTAGCGAACCGAGTTAAAATGACCAGATTAAGTTGGAATAAATTAGAAATGGACGCATATGTGTTAGACAGGTATGGGAAGAAGAGAATGAAGTTTATAATTGAAGTGCCCGACAAAAAGGTACTTGTTTAAATTCCATATAAGGTTTTATGCGCCGAATCGGAAAGCCACTTGGCTTTTGATTTTCTTTTTTATTGGAGAGGGCCAGTGTGGGTTTTGGGTATTTTCCCGATACTCCCGGTACAAAGGAGGTTATGGCGAAATTTTCCGGAAATTAAAGGAGTTAGAATATTTTAAAGAAAATTAGATAACTAGAAAATCAATATATATTGAATTCGATAAGGAAACGAATTTAAAATAGAATATTATAAACAAAAAGGAAATCGATAGTCTGGTAATAGAAAGAGAAATGTATATACGTTTTAAAAACGAATAATTGGATTTATATGATGTGGTTTATTCGAGGTAAGTAGTCTTGTCCGTTTTGAAGTTAAGGATGTTTCTAGTCAAGGTCTGAGAGGTAGTTATACCCCAACTTGATTGTTTTCGATTTTAACCGATAAATAGCAAGATCCAGTCTCGAAGAGAAATGTTTGAATAAGAGTTAGTTGAATGCAGTGTTTTGGGTTGTTGTAACGATGTTTTACACAACATTCGTTTTAACCCAAGTAAGTGGAAATTAAGAAATATAATAAATAAATATTTCCTAAGTGTAGAAATGAATGGGCGTGAAAGAGATAAGTAATTAGAATGTTTTCCAGTTATAAATAGAAGATATTTTCTACGTATATAAAATCAAAAAAGCGAGATATGGAAATGTTTTCCAAATGGCGAAAAGGGCCATGATGATGGTTGAAAATATTTGGTCAACAAATATTGATAAGGAATGGATAAGTGATTTAATTAATGAAATATTTATTAAGAGGCCTAGTGATTTGTTTTGAATGGATGTTTGTTTTTCTTCGATGGTTAAATAACCGATTATCGAAGTGTTTGCCAATATCGTTGTCAATATGGAGAGACCGGTTGGGTTATTATCCGAGAACTACTCCGTATTGGCAGTAACGTTGCGAATCAGATTATATGAAGATAATCGAAGACGAAGTAAAGTGCAAAGACTTTTTCTATTAATAGAAATTGTGCCTTCGGTTTCGTTCAGTCCCAGAACGAAGTGTATGGATGAATGTCTGACAAAGTATTTCCAATGATCATATATGTTGGCCTGTGTAAATATATATTGTAGCGGAGAATTTATTCTCTTTGCATAATATCCAGAATGTATTTGTGCAAATCAATTAGTGATTAACGGATCTGACAATGTGGCATTCAAAGTGATTGTGCTATCAAGGAATGATAGGTAATCGTAGCCTCAGGCCTCAACAACCGGGAAATGACAAAAATCGGGCAGGCAACATGGCTATGTGGGTCTCTCCCATTAGGGTGCATAATCACCTATCTAGAGAAATTCCTTCTACTTCTTTAATGTATCAATGCTGTCCCTTTTCGAGAAATAGTTGCTAATCCCAACCGTTGGTGATATACATTCGATACACTCAAGCGAAATGAGTGGTCGGTCATGTGTGGGTCGGGTTGCAAGATGTTCTTGTTGGACCCAGTGTATTCCCCTCTAGAGATACACTATCAGAAGGTGGTTCAATACCTTGTCATGTTGGAAATCCAATCTCCAATAAGCACCCTGTGGTTTTTGATTTTATATTATATATGGAGCGTGAGATGCAAGCGTTCCGCTAAATTGTTATTTATTTGATTTAGACACTATTATAATATCACTGGATTTTCGTATCAAAGTGTTTTGGGTTATAGTAAGGTAAAAACCATCCATGTTTTTGTGTGGGCTAGTCTTACTGTTATCCTTTCTTTCGAAATGATTTTGAAGTTAAACAAATGATTGGATTTTACTCACACTAGTCCCATGGCTGACCCAGAGTTTATTTTGTTTGTTTTCCCTAAACTCTTGGGTGCCCAAATTTGTACGGGCAGCCAAGTAGTCGGGATTTTTTAGATTCATTTAGAAGAGCTGGAAGCAGGAGTTTTCACCAGTTAGCTATAGACTATCATATTTCAGCTGTGCACTATATTGTATCTGGAAACAGATGTTTATAACTGTTCCAGGAATATCTGTTGTGCTCTGATAATGGTATGTATATACAGTTACTGATTTGTATTTCAAAAGTTATGTTATTTAATATATTTTATTCGTTCCGCTGTGAGATTTGTGTTCTTCGTTTTTTCTTCTATTCTAACTTTTCTTCCTTTCTATTCCTCATCCTCTAACTTCATTCTACTAATGATTCGTTTTTCAATGTCATTTGGGTTGGACATGTGGTGTTATTAGTTAACTCGGATAATACGGATCTGCGGGCCATTACAGTTGGTATCAGAGCTTAGGTTAAGCGAATACCTAGGCTTTGGGGGATGTGCTCATTAGAGATAGGGTCAGTAGTACCCTAGAATGAGTTGAGTGTATATATACAAGAGAGCGTATTTCTTAATTGATATAAAAATTATTTTACATTGTGTTGTCTAGTCCGTTGAGTGTTTTATGAATTCTAATCGAATCGTGGGACGCCACGAAGTCGTTAGGAGTTTCTAAACACTTGAACAGAGAAATTTGACACGGTATTGTTTTAAAGTGGGTAAATGAAATAATTTTACCCAAAATTCTATTTTGATATAGATGGGATAATTTTCTGAAAATATCATAATATATAGATGAGTTGGTTGTTAATATTATAATCAGATAATATTATAAAATTGGAAAGGTTATATATAACCAAATAAAATTGTATATGAATGAGATATATACAAATGAGACGAATTAAAATTGGATTCAAACCATAAATTGGAATTTAAATCCTGGGAAGTTTGAAAGTATTTTCTGAAGTATATTAAAATCATATAGCTTTGTTTTGAAAGATTCCGAATAAAAATCATTTTAGATGGATTTTAAAAGTGATAAAACATTGAACTCACTTCAGTGGCTAGGAAATAATTCTGATGATAACTGTAGCATCATCAGTGTCATTTTCGAGTTTCTAAGTGATGGATTGTTACCTTAGAAAAGATTTTGATGAAAATTTGTTTGAAAGAAAGCAAACTGGTGTGAAATTTCAAATGTTTTGAATTTAAGATGGTAATAAATATATTTATGTATTTATGGGATTTCAAAAGGATTGGAGATGAAAACCCGGGGATTTGAATTCTGGAATTTAAAATTTTGACTTAAGAGAGTTGAATGGATCGAAGTAAATAAATGGAAACCAAAAATTTTGGTATAATTAAAATTTGTAGAAGTATGAAATGTTGAGTTTTAACATAAGTGAATTGTTGAAAAGTAATGAGTTCGTACTATTTTTCCTACTTTAGTAATTTCGGGGACGAAATTCTTTTAAGGAGGAAAGAATGTGACGACCCGGTTTTTCGAACAATTTGTTTTAAATATTTAATAATGTTTTATATATTGAATAGATAATACAAATGAAATTTTATATTAAGTTATCGATTTAATAATCGATTTCGATTTAATATCGAATATATTAAATTATCGTAATACGAAAAATAATCCAATTAGATATTTAAAACTGAATTTTAAACAATTCAGATAATCAATACAAACTTCTGTTTGAATTAGAATAATAATAATTTATTATTGAAGAATTTATTTGTTTTGGAATTTAAATTATATTATAATATGGTTATTTTATAATATATGTTCGCATTAAATTTTGTAGTCTATTCTGTTGAATACAGAATAGTGTAATTATGTTGAAATGTCAGCGGTAGGTTAAAATAGCGGTTCGTGATGTCGAGTTATGAACCTCGATATCTTTTTAGTGGATAGGTTCGAAATCAAATCGATATCCATCTAAAAAGAATAAAAATCTCTTTATGTCGAATCATATTAAATTAGAAATCAAATCACATTAACTATACTGTACCCGTGCGCAGACTAAGTTGCTTAACGACTAAGTCTTCACCATTATAAAATCGCGCTTATCCGCGTTCTATTCTCTCTTCTGTAAATCAATTCATTTCAGGCAAAAATGGCCGGTCCTTATTTTAAAAATCATTTGTTTAGCTTAAACCCCTCCTCCCATTTTCTCCCTTTCAAACCGTTCTCAGGCAAATAAATCTAACCCCTCTTCAGATTAAAATGGAATGCATCCCTCTTCCTTTTTTTCCTCTTCTGAAAACGAGATTTCCATAAACATAAAGCTTCAATCCTTTGTGCTTTATTCCTGGTGCGAGGTGGAGTACTAGGTGCTTGAAATCTGTCGAAAGCCTAGGATTTTGTCAGCATCGTGTATAGTAGGAACGAGGAAGCGTTTCGAGGTAGGCAAGGCATTCAGGAGTGTAGGCGATCTGATGGGATTATCCAAGGAGTTCGAAGAAGAAAAAAATGTGTTGAGGATTACTATGGCTCGAGCGTGAAGTCGCGACATGGTTTCAGGGTTCGCGATATACTGTGTTGAGCTTGTGCGATTCATGGAAGAGGCCAGCGTAATGGATCGATCTGAGGTGGCATTTGAAGTGTTATACCGAGGTGATTGGGAGTATGATAGTTGGATATATACGGGAAGAGCGGTCTGTACGTAGACCTTGAGAGGGTGAATTGTTAAGTCTGTTGTTAGGTGCGTGAATGTATTACACAAGAAAGAAGGCAGAGAAATCAAAAGAAGGCGAATCCTTAACTAAATTAGATTTATAATTTTTCAAGTAAACAAGAACCCAAATAGTCAATTTATTTATTTGATGATAGTTTAATTTAATTCGAGCATGTAAGAAATTGTTCATTCAAAATCAGATTCGAACAGCGTCAGATTCGTTGGAGATCCTCGATAGCTATACAAATGGAATTGGATTGAGTTCATTCAGAACCAGCTGGAGTTTTCGATTAAATTGAATAATTGTTTAATTTAATTGAAAATCAAATGGCTGTTGCATCAAATCAAAAACCACGGTGAGTAGATATCACTCAATTTATTTATTTAGAATTATTTTTAGTCATTAAAAATAATTGATGATTGTTTGGTTGCATTAGAATATTATTTGGCTGTTAAAAATATATTAGTTATTTAAGATTGGTGTTTGTGGTTATTATATATATATGTATATATATATATATATATTGGTGGTTGGATTCCTGCAGTACCATTAGCGGATGCCCGCAGTATCATTATCGGATGACCCTATACCACCCACGCTATGATAGTGGATGACCTTCTATACCGTGATATCCTGCCTCGAAGCAGGATGGGTATTATTTATGTTGGCTAACGTCTGTGGATGCAGGAAAACAAGTTGGAGGAATCCAACTGGATTCCCCAGAAATATTATTGTTTGTTTGTTATCACATATATTGTTATATATGATGTGTTTGAAAACCTATGGTTGATAAATTGGGTGTTTTGAACTGTTGAGTGTCACAAGCTCAAAAATGTTGATATATAAAAATATCATGAAAAGGATATTTCATATTTTTAATGGAAAATCTATTTCTATAAAAATAGAATTCGAATTTCGAAGGGGCTAAAGATATTAACTTGTTTTGAATAAATAAAACAAGTAGTGAATTTATAAACGTTGTTTATAAATTAATAATACGAGATTTGAAGTGAAATTATAAACGTTGTTTAGAAAACTAAATAATGTGGAGAATTGAAATGAATTTATAAACAATGTTTGCAAATAAAGTGGAAACATTATCATTGGATAATTTGAATATTTAAATTCAAATGTGAATTTAAAAATAGAAATGGGGAAATCGTTTTAAAGAAATAAACGATGGAATTTATTCTGATGTTCAGAATATAAATTGAACTAAAATAAATCCGTAAGGATTTATGATTTGAATTCGATTAATTCGAATTTATTTAAATTGAAGTTAAATTAAATATGAAAATAAGTTGGGTATTATATATATAAGTTATTATAAATAGAAATTTCCAAAATAAGATTTTGGTTTTAAATAGATTTCGAAATAGACTTGTTTAAAAATATAAACAAGGAAATTTATAAAATGGTGTTTATAAATAAAATGAATTAATTATCAAGAGATAATTTGAATATTTAAATTCAAATAGGAATTTAAAAATATAATTTGAAATCACTCGAAAGGAAGCAACAGTTTTTATTCCGCAATTCGGAATATCAAAGGGATGGAGTTTCAAATAGAAATTTGAAAAAGGAACTTGTTTAAATATATGAAACAAGGAAGTTGAATTTATAAATTGTGTTATAAATTTGGTGAAATAAATTATCATTTGGATAATTTAAACCATTTAAATTCAAATAGGAATTCAAAAGTAAGTTGGGAAGTCTTTTGAAACAGAACGATTGATTTTATTTCGGAATCCGAAGAATAAGCTGAATAGAGAAAATTCAACGGGTTTATAATTGAAATTCGATTATATCGAATTTGATAAATAATTTATTTATAAAAGGAATTGGAATTAAATATAGAAGGTTGAAGGATAAATAAATTTATTGTCGAGTAAGGAAAAATTGAAAATTATAGATAATCGGAAATATTAAGTTGAATTTGGAAAATTGGTTTAAAATATATTAATATATTAGAATGGAGTTAGAATTTATATATATATATATATATATATATAAACGAAGTTTAAAACGTTTATATATTAAATATAATTAAAACGAGCTCGCCGCAGCGCGGTAGTTCGTAAATTGGCAATTCGAACTTCAATTGAGTATATAGAACCCAAATTAAGTCAGAATTCATTGAAATAAGAATCGTCAGGACCAACTAGATAATAGTTTTCTAATGGAAGAGAAAATTCTGAATTTCGTCGTATATATTTTGAGTTATGTCAAAATCAATTTTTCACAAAAACAGCACCAGAACCCTTATAAAACCATAACGGTTTATTTAAATAAATATAAGGATTTTAAGTAAAAAAATCTGAATTTCCATTGGAAAATCCGGATTGGAGATGTAAAATAAATACGAACTCATGTTGTATAAGTGAAATGATTTTTGAAACAAAAATTATATTTTTAATGTTTGAACAAGATTTACTAATTTAGAGAATAATTAATTAAATCGAAGTTTGATAAGAATTGGGCTTTGGGATAAGTGAATGTGATGTGAGAAATTATATTCAAATTCAAAAAGGAAGCCTGGATTTGAATTTGGAATTAAATTAGTTTATAATCATGTTAAATTATATTTGAACGTGATATGTTCAGATAGAAAGTGAAATGGGCAAAAGAGATAATTAAAGAATAAATTAGCGAACCGAGTTAAAATGACCAGATTAAGTTGGAATAAATTAGAAATGGACACATATGTGTTAGACAGGTATGGGATGAAGAGAATGAAGTTTATAATTGAAGTGCCCGACAAAAAGGTACATGTTTAAATTCCATATGAGGCTTTATGCACTGAATCGGCAAGCCACTTGGCTTTTGATTTTCTTTTTGATTGGAGAGGGCCTGTGTGGCGGTTTGGGAATTTTCCCGATACTCCCGGTACAAAGGAGGTTATGGCAAAATTTTCCAAAAATTTAAGGAGTTAGAATATTTTAAAGAAAATTGGATAACTAGAAAATCAATACAGCAATATATATTGAATTCGATAAGGAAACGAATTTAAAATAGAATATTATAAACAAAAAGGAAATCGATAGTCTGGTAATAGAAAGAGAAATGTATATACATTTTAAAAATGAATAATTGGCTTTATATGATGTGGATTATTCGAGGTAAGTAGTCTTGTCCGTTTTGAAGTTAAGGATGTTTTCAGTCAAGGTCTGAGAGGTAGTTATACCCCAACTTGATTGATTTCGTTTTTAACCGATAAATAGCAAGATTCAGTCCCAAAGAGAAATATTTGAATAAGAGTTAGTTGAATGCAATGTTTTGGGTTGTTGTAACGATGTTTTACACAACATTCTTTTTAACCCAAGTAAGTGGAAATTTAGAAATATAATAAATAAATATTTCCTTAGTGTAGAAATGAACGGGCGTGAAAGAGATAAGTAATTGGAATGTTTTCTAGTTATAAATAGAAGATATTTTCTACGTATAGAAAATCAAAGAAGACGAGATATGGAAATGTTTTCCAAATGGCAAAAAGGGCCATGATGATGGTTCAAAATATTTGGTTAACAAATATTGATAAGGAATGGATTAGTGATTTATTAAATGAAATATTTATTAAGAGGCCCAGTGATTTATTTTGGATGGATGTTTGTTTTTCTTCGATAGTTAAATAACCGACTATCGAAGTGTTTGCCAATATCGTTGTCAATATGGAGAGACCGGTCGGATTATTATCTGAGATCCAGTCCGTATTGGCAGTAGCGTTGCGAATCAGATTATATAAAGATAATCGAAGACGGAGTAAAGTGCAAAGACTTTTTCTATTAATAGAAACTGTGCCTTCGGTTTCGTTCAGTCCCAGAACGAAGTGTATGGACGAATGTTTGATAAAGTATTTCCAATGATCATATATGTTGGTCTACGTAAATATATATGGTGGCGGAGAATTTATTATCTTAGCATAATATCCAGAATGTATTTGTGCAAATTAATTAGTGATTAACGGATCTGACAATGCGGGATTCAAAGTGATTGTGCTATCAAGGAATGATAAGTAATCGTAGCCTCAGGCCTGAACAACCGGGAAATGACAAAAATCGGACAGGCAGCATGGCTATGTGGGTAGCACCCATTTGGGTGTATAATCACCTATCTAGAGAAATTCCTTTTACTTCTTTAATCTATCAATGTTGTCCCCTTTTGGGAAACGGTTGCTGATCCCAACCGTTGGTGATATACATTCGATACACTCAAGCGAAATGAGTGGTCGATCATGCGTGAGCCGGGTTGCAAGACGTTCTTGTTGAACCCAGTGTATTCCCCTCTAGAGATACACTATCGGAAGTTGTTCCATACCTTGTCATGTTGGAAATCCAATCTCCAATAAGCGCCCTGCGGTTTTTAAATTTATATTATATATGGAGCGTGAGATGCAAGCGTTCCACTAGATTGTTATTTATTTGATTTAGACACTATTATAATATCACTGGATTTTCGTATCAAAGTGATTTGGGTTATAGTAAGGTAAAAACCGTCCATGTTTATGTGTGAGCTGGTCTTACTATTATCCTTTCTTTCGAAAGGATTTTGAAGTTAAACAAATGATTGGAGTTTACTCACACCAGTCCCATGACTGACCCAGAGTTTATTTTGTTTGTTTTCCCTAAACTCTTGGGTGCCCAAATTTGTACGGGCAGTTAAGTAGTCGGGATTTTTTAGATTCATTTGGAAGAGCTGGAAGAAGGAGATTTCACCAGTTAGCTATATACAATCATATTTCCGCTGTGTACTATGTTGTATCTAGAAACAGGTGTTTATAACTGTTCTAGGAATAACTGTTGTACTCTGATAATGGTAAAAACCGTCCATGTTTATGTGTGAGCTGGTCTTACTATTATCCTTTCTTTCAAAAGGATTTTGAAGTTAAACAAATGATTGGAGTTTACTCACACCAGTCCCATGACTGACCCAGAGTTTATTTTGTTTGTTTTCCCTAAACTCTTAGGTGCCCAAATTTGTACGGGCAGTTAAGTAGTCGGGATTTTTTAGATTCATTTGGAAGAAGGAGATTCCACCAGTTAGCTATATACTATCGTATTTCCGCTGTGTACTATGTTGTATCTAGAAACAGGTGTTTATAACTGTTCCAGGAATAACTGTTGTACTCTGATAATGGTATGTATATACATTTACTGATTTGTATTTCAAAAGTTAGGTTATTTAACATATTCTATTCGTTCCGCTGTGAGATTTGTGTTCTTCGTTTTTTCTTCTATTCTAACTTTTTTTCTTTTCTATTCCTCATCCTCTAACTTCTTTCTACTAATGATTCGTATTTTTGTGTCATTTGGGTTGGACGTGTGTTGTTATTAGTCAACTCAGATAATACGGATCTACGGGCCGTTACATGCAAGAGAATTTGACTCTTTATGAATAAATGCCCTAAGAGAAAGAAAGAAATCAAGGGCCCTGCAATGGAAAGGAGGTGTCATCTATGCAGGATGGAAAGGCATATAGTTCGGTACTGTCCAGTAAAGAAGGGTGAAAGGCCATTGGGAGAAGCAACGTCTTCGTAAAAAGTAGCGTAAGAAAGAAAATTTGCAATTCAAGAAGCTAACTCTGAAAATTATGTAAGGCCAAGAAACGAATGTATTAAGATTAAGAAATCAATGTATAATGAGTTTAGAAGGAATGTACGAGTGCTTGTGTTAATCAAATTAGTGGCTAATTTATTTCCCTAAAAATTAATTCGTCAAAGTGCAAACTAGAAGTTGAGGCCCTAATTCAAAAGCGAAAAGATTGAAACACATATACACTAAATCATAGTAGCGCAACGAAAATGTGATGGTAGTTTGGAAGGAATGTTGCAAAAAATTCTCGCTCGACTAACTGAAAAATATCTGCAACAAGAATAAATAAAATTCTTACATTTTGGAGTTCAAAGAAATTCAAGAAGAACGGTTATTCGATATTAGTCTTAAAAATTATATATATTATGGAAATTTTAAAATCAATTGAAAAGAATCTTGAAATGTTGAAACAATATTGAAAGCATATTTGTGAAGTGTAAATGGTTAAAATGTAAGTTTGAATTGGAATAAGATCAAAATTTATGGTAATATGATTTGGAAAGATCAACTTGAAAAATATTATTAAAAATGTTTGGACAAATTGAAATTCATATGATTGAAAGACTTGAAATGTTTCGACGACTTGAATCCCGATACTTTGAAATATTAGAAAACAACAATTTTTTATAATTATGGATTGAGAAATGATTTACAACTTTGAGATATGAAATAATTTGGTCTTTTCGAGTAACCCATGATAAACTAAGGTGAGATTGGTTTTTATGTAAGGGGTGATACTTAGTAGCCTGTCATGTTGGAAAACTTCTCGAACTAATGTTAATATATATATCGTTGATTTGAATTCATGTTTGAAATTGTGAAACCCCGAAGTAAAGTATGATTTTCTGTATGAAAGAAAATATGTAGTATTTCAATGGTTCAAAATAAAACGGGATTTTAAGTTCGGAAAGATCAATTTGAGGTTTTCCAATGTTTTGAATCAAAGCAATTTATATACAACACTTTAATTATACAACACTTTAATTTAACCTATGTAATCGTCTCTCTAAAACTACTACATTTTTTTCCTTTTACATATTAGCCTACTATTGTATTAGTTACTTTTAACCAAGTTACTAAATTTCTTATACTTTACCATCTTCCGTCATTTTTAAAAGCTATCGTATGATAAAATCTTTGAATTTTATAAAACATATTTTACCACAACAACTTATTACAAAGTAACTTTATCATTTGAACTGATTTTTCTTAGATACTTATGTATATATATATATATAGCAAATTACTTATTTAAATTTTATGCAATAATTTAAGGTTGCTTAAATAATAGCTTGATATAAGAAATTTTACCAATTTAGTGTACGATAAATTTTGTGTTTAGTCTATTAAGAACCTTTGATAAAAAAAATTAAGCCTATTAGAAATTATAAAGTATTCTGATTTAATAAGCTTTGTTTATATGTTGATCTAAATAAATTTTATAAATAAGATTTATTTTAAGTAAGCACATTTTTTTACAACTCTCCTTTTCGAGGATGAAAAGTTGTAAGTGGGGGAGGCTGTAACAACCTAGAAATTTTGACATCTAAAATATAAATTAAATTTAGATTAAAACAAAAATTAAATGTTAATATTTGGGATTTTGTCTATTTTTGAACATTATGTGCGAACCATTTTATAAATTTATAAACAAACGTGATTTACATTACCAACCGATTTGAATATTTAGCGATAAAACTCCTTTGTTGTTTAAAAATAAACGTTATGGAAAGAACTGAACCATTATTAATTCAGTTGCACTTTAAGTAAGAAATTTAATGTTTATCATGAAATGTGGTTAAAAAAAAGATGAATGCTTATATTTTAAATTTAGACATAACATTCGTCCTAAATGCAACATTCACTTTTAAAAATATAATGGTGTTTGTAAATGTAAGCTCAAAACATTTTGTCAAGATTTAATGGTATTACAAGTTTGAACTGCAACAATATTAACTTGAAATTTTATTTTGTAATTTAATTAAGAAGTTATTTTGGTCATGCAAGTTGGTAAGAAGAAAATATACGCTTGAAATTCAAATTGGACTATTATTTAATGTAGTGTTCATTCTAAGAATAAAAGCATATTGGGAATATAGTATCAATATTTACGTTTGTCAAAATTTATGATGCCAACAAATGGTAAGCCGTTTGGAATATTTGACATTTGAACCAAAATCAATTTTGAAATAGATTCCATTTGAGAAATGATTTATTTTGACAAAGAATTTATTTCGCATAATAGAATATCTTTAAGATTAATCTATTCCCAATAAAACTGTTAAGTATGGATGGCAATGAAAATTTACTTTAAAATATATTCCAAATTTAATTATTGATTTTGAGTAGAGAATTTGGTTGCCAAATAGAATATCATTGAAGCATTAAGTATATAGTGTAATGAAACGATTAAATTAATTTCAATTTATAAGTTGAATTTTATATATATAGTAATAAATTTTGTTTTGAACAGACCGTTAAAATCTAAATTTACTATGGTATTAATTGTGATAAAGTTAATATAATGAAAACAAGGAATGAATTTTGATGAACGATGTAATTAAACTAAAAATATAATGCATATTTATATAAGCAATCCATAATAAAAGGAAACAAATAAATTTGCTACCAATTGAATTTAATTCACGGTGTTTAACGTTTGAATCAACAACGTTGTTCGTTAGTCCGTATTTTGGCATAGCATACCGCTCATGGAAAACAAATAAAGTTTCCTTCTTTTAAAAGTGATAGGATGTGCGACCATGTCTGGTAACAAAATATGGTCTAAGATATGGCAACAATAAAATAAATCTTACCAAAGATCTTGAAGCTGTAAAACTAAGATTTGAAAATACTGTACAAGATTTTAGAAATCTCTCTAGGTATAGAGAATCCAATGTTTTACTGAATAAACAATTTGAGCAGCATAAATGAATACAGCTCCTCCATGTTATCGCGTAACAAAACTTTATCCCATTCCATTCCTTCTCCACGAAAGTTCTCCCGCTCCTTTTCCACTTTCGGATTTCTTTTACAATAATTGAAAAAAAATCAATCAAGAATGTATGCCAGGAAGCTAAAGCTTCCCTTCTGCGCGAATAATGGCTTTTCCTTGAATACTAAATCTAAAAACGCCTTCCTTCATACAAGAATAGCCAGACCTGAGACCTAGAGCCTTAGCCACCCTTCAACACTGTTTGACGACGGAACCACCGCCATAGGCGCCGCCAATGGTCACTGCCCATCAACTCCATCTATCTCGAAAACACCTCTCTCGCTCTTCCTCCTCTCAGTTGTCCACATAAATATCTCCTTCTTCCTGTCTTCCTTTGCCTTACTCCACCGCTCCACACTTAGCCTTTCCACCACGTCAGCAACCCCTCACCAGACCTCACCTCCACCAACCGCCAACCCTGACTCCTCTTCCCTCCTTCCCTCTCCGCTCAGCTGACAAACTGCATCATTATCCTCCTCCATTCAACAGTCACCGCTTTTTCCTTTAACAGCCTTCGCCTCACCTCAATTTGAGCACCACCTCCTCCTCACTGGTCCGCCTCCGTCAAGATCACTTGCCTCGCCAAGCCAGCTCCGACCAGTGAACAATGCCGCTCCAGATCCGGCCTCCTCCTCATACATTGCCTTAAACAAACACTTCGGCCTTACTTGTTTCGAGTCTCCAAGCCTCACCACTCCATCGCTGAGACACAACCGATCCTCTACTAGTCCACCTAGATCTTCCATTCTCCCTCAACAATGACACCATTCTCCCTCTAAAGGCCTCCGCCTCCGTTACACCCCACACGCAAAGATCACCTTTCCTTTTTCCGCTTCTGGTCCACGGCAGCAAGACCGAAGCACACACAACTTTCAGTTCCATCGCCTGCTCGGTTCAATTCTTGGAACATTCGGCCTCTCCTTGCGTTGGTGGATATAGGGATCTATTTACGTATATAAACTTGGATATATATTTTACACACATATGGGTGCAGAAGGAAAGTAGTGTATGTAGTCGTGAGCAAAGTGGTGCGTAAGACGGTTCACAGTAGATACAAGATTTGACGACGAAGAAGAAATCGGAAATGAAAGTTAAATTGTTGCGAGATGCATGCACGCCAGGTTCCGGAAAGAAGTAGTGCGCGCCGCACGTGTTCATTGTTAAAGTTAGCAGTGAAAGTTTGGAAAGCAAATATCGGTGAGAACATTTATTTAAAAATTTATTTTGTGAAATAGTTGATCATGGTTAGTGCTTTATTATAATTAGTTATAATTGTAATCACTTGATGTTGGAATGGTTGCTATCGCATGTGATGGATGTTGATAGCTAGAACACACCAAACACTAAGCGTTAATTACCATGATGCTTGCGCACAAATTTGATTGTTGTTTAAACCTTACATGTTGTGTTCATATGTATGGATTTTTGTTGTATCACACATCATGGTTATGGAGATAAATGGGTAGTCGATTTAAATCTCCTTCTCATATGAATGACGATCATTCAATTTAATAAATGGAAAGGTTAATTCTTGGATTTAGATTTTAATGAATTTGAAATCTACGCCACGTGTAATTAAACGACTTTCATATGAGACAAAGTGATTTTGTAATGTCTTAAAGACTTGGTTTGGACTTCTATGTTTTAAGCAAGTTTTCAAATTTATTATTGAGTTCACATAAATAATGGTTTCATTTTATCCACAAGTTTTGATAATAATTTGAGTTACATCGTTAAACGTTGGCTCTAGTAAACATGCATGGTTCCATTATTTCCATGACCGTTTGTAAGCTTAAAATCAATTAAAGAAATTTTGAAATTTATAAAATGGGAAAATTTGATTTTGAGTACCAATTAGTTTATATAAATATTTATTAAGTGTTGTGATTAAATTCAAAATAAGATTTGAGTTTCACAACTAAACATTGGTTTGATTTAATATACTTGGGACTATTTCCTTTAAAAGACCAATAGTAAGCTTAAACAATTGGGATAATGTTATATTGAGTTTCCAATGAATTGTTGAAAATGGTTTAATTAAAGTTATGAAAATTTAATGTAAATTTGAAAGGATTGGACAAAATTTAACCATTGCCAAATCCATAATTATGTATTGACAACAAATCTTCCAATAATAATACATATAGGCCGGAACATTCTAGTGTGACAGAGAGGATAGTGTCTAAGGCTTGGGTTTGGAAAATACAGTTTCCTGCTCTCTCTCTCTCTAGCTATCCTTAACTGATCCGACGGACGAGATGGTTATTAGAAAATCTAATTTGAAATTTAATTAAACCCCTCTTGAGATTTAGAATACTTTTTATTGTAACAAGCGTTATTTATTAATTAAAATAGTTTGAGTAAAGGATTTGAACCTTTGAATGATTTGGATCCTATTTGGTTTGAATAGCTATTTTAGCACTTTAATTAACGCTTAACATTTCCTTGAAATGAATTGGTTGAGATCCTTAAATCAAGAATTAATATTTACACTTTATAAAGGGTTTCTAAAATAACGGAAGGTTTTAAAATAATATATATTGGTGTACAAAGCCTCCAATCCAAATTTAGAAATGAAAATGATAGAATAAAGAATATGGATTTATAAAGAATAAATAAGATGGCAACTTAAGGAATTTGAAATAAATCCAAATTAATTGACAAACATTGGAAGAAGATTTGAATTGAAACTGGTATATTCCATAGCTTTGTTTTAAAGTACGCTTATTACTTGGAAAGACCAGGATTGGATTAGGATTAGCAAAACATTCCAAGTAATGATACGATGCTAATGAAGACTTAGAAGTAATGAATGAAGACGGGGAATCTTTGGATTATTTGGATTGATTGCTGATGTCTCGAGTCAGGCCATACACCTGAAACATGGTTATAAGTGGCACGAGTCTGAATATATTTGAGGATTTTCGAAATTCTGTTCAGACCTAGAATGGACTTGTATGGATTGTTGTCTGACATTGTATTGGACCACGTAGCACCAATTCCTGTGAATATATATATCGGATTTGATGCAATTGATTATTCTTGTCTCTAAGTTATGTTTTTAGAGGTAATGTATTGATTTGAATCGGTGACATATGGAAGATTAACAATGTGGCATACTCAAGTTATGGAATAAGCTAATGATGATCAAAGCACAACTTATTTAAGCGAAGCTTTGTGTATACCGTGACATTGATAAGCCTCACACCCCGGATGATGAGAAACGGGCGGTTAGGTTGTTGACATATATACATGATTTTGTGATTGATAGCTGCGGCGGAGGTACCTCTTTTGAATTTTAGGAAAAAGGTATGTTCGGGGGTCCGTGTCTGGACGAAAACCATTGATATACCTCATGATGTGTAGTTGGTGTCCGTATCTGGATGAAAAAACCGTGTTACACTTCGATTGTATTCTGATTGATATTTTGTGTCAGCAATCATCAAGTTGGAAACCCAATCTCCAATATGCGCTACTACGGTTTTATTTGTATACCTACGGAGACATAGTATAATGGCGTACTATGCCGTCTAAGATTGATATATTTATTTTCGAAATTGTTTTCCATACTATGCACTAATAATAATAATATGAAAAAGGATTTTAATGTATGAAAGTATGTTTGGTTATCATAAGGCAAAACTCGCCCATCTGGTGTGCGCTTGCATTGTGTGATATGGGACGAGCTTATGATAGCTTTACATTCCAAAAGTCATTGCGATTTTATATGCATGGGTATTCACATGGAGTAAACCCGTTCCGCATTAGCGGTGTGTTCCGATGAATTCCCAATTTTAAAATAAACCCTAACGAAAATAACTATTTTATGTTCTCACACAAGTCCCACGACTGACTTGGAGTTTATTGTTCCTTCCTAAACTCTGGGTGCCCACTAATTTTTACACGGGCAGCTAGCACTTTAGTTTTACAGTTATAGATCCTCGAAGCAAGATCCAGAGCGCTTTTGAGATAGAGATAGAGTTGGAGCTTCCGCTATATCACGTGGGTTCTTCCGCTGAGAGTGTATTTCCTTCCGCTGCATATTATGTTGTAACTCTGATATTCCATGTAACTATGATGTAATATTGTATCATGATATAAAAAGTTCTGTTATTTTGTTCAATATATGTTAGTACCCATAACAATGCGCCTTTATGAACGGTTTAGGTTAGTATAATTACCGGCGGAAAGCGGGAAGAAAGACGGTACGTTACAAATCAAGTGCAACATAATACTGCAACAATATCAACATTTGACCCCAATAATTTGGCTGAGCAATTTCAGAAGTCTCTCGCCTTACAGCCTCAAGCCATGTCTGCCACTTCCTCTATAGGTTAGTTGCCTCAAAAATCTTCAGGTATGTCATCTACTTATGGATCTCAGATTTTGGTGCTTCAAATCATATGACACCAGATTCTTCATCTTTTGTTTCTTTGACCCCTTCATCTTTTATTAATATTATGACCGTTGATGGCACTTTATGCCTTCAGAAGGTGTTGGATCTACATAAATTCTAAATTGCTACTTCCAAACATTTACCATGCTCCCAATCTCACATTCAATCTTGCATTTGTTGGTCAACTATGTGATATTGGTAATATAGTCATTTTCTCATCTTCTACATATTTTGTGCAGGATTTGCAGTCACAAAAGCTGGTTGGAATAGGCTACAAAAAAGTGGGGCTTTACGTTTTGAATGAGTAGAAAGCATCTGCTACTATTGATGCATCTAGTGTTGATTTATCTTCTTTTCATTTAGGTCCTTCTTCTTCTAGTTTTTATTTATGGCATTCACATTTTGGTCATGTTTCTTCATCTCATTTGAGATTTTTAGTGTCTACAAGGGGCATTAGGAAATTTGAAAATTCATGATATTTCTGATTGTAGTGGTTGCAAACTTGCCAAGTTTTATGCATTGCCTTTTAATAAAAGTACTTATGTTTCTTATGCTCCTTTTGATTTAGTTCATTTGAATGTATGGGGTCCATTCCTTAGTGCCACATAAGGAGGGTCTCGTTATTATGTTTCTTTAATTGATGATCATGAAAGTTATTGTTGGATATATTTAATGAAACATCATTCAGAATTTTTGAAATTTATACTGCTTTTCGTTTTTGATTTCTTGTTAAAATTCAACACTCAGCTGTCGTTGAACGTTTTAGATGTGATTTAGGTAGGGAATACACATCTAAGAAATTTCGAGAATTACTTACCTTAGATGGAACTATTACCAAACATCATGCACAAACACTCCTCAACAAAATGTTGTTGCAGAAAGAAAATATAGACACGTTCTTGAAACTGCTAGATCTATGCTATTATCCTCTTCTGTTCCTAATGACTTTTTGGGGGAGGCTGTTCTTACAGCCGTGACTATAATTAATACAATTCCATCTTCTCATATTTCAGGTATTTCTCCTTTTGAAAGATTGTATGGTTTTTCTTTTGATTATTCATTCTTCAAAGTTTTTGGATGTACTTGCTTTGTTCTTCATCCTCATATTGAACACAATAAATTATCATCTCATTTAACTATGTGTGTCTTTTTAGGATATGGTGCTGGACAAAAAGGACATAGATGTTTTGATCCAATTACTAACAAACTCTATATCTCTCGTCATGTTGTGTTTCTTGAACACATCTCTTTCTACTCTGTTCCAACTAAGACTCATGACATAACTAGTTCTGATCTTCTTCATATAGATCCTTTTTCATATGATATTGATGCTGGTAGTATTGCAGATGATAACATGCTTTTAGAAAATGATAACGATGAAGCTCCCTCTACTCCTATACATCCTCAAGCAACTTCTGAGACTAAATATCTTCCATCACCACCATCACCATTACCACCACCACCTCCACCACCTTTACATCATTCCACACACAATCATAAGTCTACAAAATTACCAGATTTTGCATATTCTTGTTATTCTTCATCTTTTACCTCCTTTCTGTCTTTGATCCATAGTTTTTATGAACCTTCTTCATATAAAGAGGCAATTCTTGATCCTCATTGGCAAGAGGCGATGGATGAGGAACATTCCACTTTGCATAAGAGAAATACTTAGGATTTGGTTCCTCCGCCTTCTGGTAAGAGGGCTATTGGTTGTCGTTGGGTACATAAGGTTAAAAATGATTCCAATGGATGTATTGAGAGATTAAAAGCTAGATTGGTTTAAAAAGGGTATTCTCAAAAGTATGGCATGGATAATGAGGAAATATTTGCTCATGTTGTTAAGATGACAATTGTTCGCACTTTAATTGTTGTAGCTTCAGTTCGTCAATGGTCTATCTTTCAACTTAATGCTAAGAATGCTTTCTTCAATTGAGATCTTCAAGAATAAGTTTATATGGAACCTCCTCCTGGTGTTCCACATGATTCTGGATATGTTTGTAGACTAAAAAAAGCATTGTATGGTCTAAAACAAGCTCCTCGAGCTTAATTTGAGAAATTTTCAACTATCATGTCTTCTCTTGGTTTTATCTCTAGTCGTCATGATCTTACTCTCTTTGTTAAATGCACTAATATTGGACGTATAACTTATCATTATATGTTGATGATATGATTATTACTGGTGATGATGTACAGGGAATTTCTGTATTAAAGACAGGGTTAGCTAGACAATGTGAATTGAAAGATTTGAGCTCATTAAGATATATCTTAGCTATTGAGGTTAACACATTCACCCAAAGGATATCTTCCTTCTCATCAAAATATATCACAGATATTCTTGATCGATCTAGACTCACAGATAATAAGACAGCTGATGCTCCCATTGAGATTAATGCGAAGTTTACTCCTCCTGATGGAAGTCCTTTATTAGATCCTACTTTGTATCCTACTATTGTTGGAAGCTTGGTGTATCTTACTATCACGTGTCCAAATATTTCATATGTTGTTCGTATTGTTAGTCAGGTTGTAGCTTGTCCCACTACAGCTCATTGATCTGCTGTTCTTCGCATATTGAGATATCTTTAAGTTACTATTTTTCATAGTTTGATACTTTCTTTTACTTCCTCCTTGGAGTTGCGTGCATATTTTGGTGCTGATTGTGGTAGTAATCCAACTGATCGTAAATCATTTACTGGTTATTGTATTTTTTTGGGAGATTGCAACGATAAGGAATTTCTCTCAATCTGAATCGATCCTTAAACCGACCAAGACCGTTCGAAACCCCTGATTGTTTTGAGAACACGACAAATTGGAACGCAAACAGAAGAATAGTTCATTGTTTATTACGACAATTCCATCAGAAAACAAGAATATACAGAGTACAAATAAATAGTACACAACATAAATTATCAGAGATTTAAATACATTACTGCAGCGGAAAAATAATACAATACACAACTGAAAAGAATATACGGATACAGAGCTTTCCGGATATCGTTCCAGCTGTAAGTCAGGATCTTGTGAATATAAATCTGCAAAACCAAAACTACAAGCTGCCCATGTCAAAATAAGGGCACCCCGAGTTTAGGTTAAAACAATAAACTCCAGGTCAGTCATGTGACTGGTGTAAGAACTAAAACAGTTATTTAAAGCTTTACTTTAAATAAGATATATCAAGGGACCACGCCGTATATCACGAAACGGGTTTCCCCAAAAGAATACCAGTGCATATAACAAAACAACGCAATGCTTTTTGAAAAAATGAAGCTATTATAAGACCCAGGTCTCATCAAACAATGCAACACAAGCCGGAGGATAGGGTTTTCCTTATAATAGCCAAACATACTTGGTACGTTAAAAACAAATCACTTAATACTATTATAAGTGCATAGTGTATAAAACAACTTCAAATATAAATGTATCAATCCCAGACGGTATGGGTACCATATATCATGTCGCCATACTAGGCTCTACAATCAAAAACCGCAAAGTCACGTATTTGGAAGTTGGATTTCCATCTATGAACCGAGGCAAGGGATCGTCCTCTACCGAATTCGATACTGTCTAGCTCGAGCCTCAGGACCCAGACTCGGGTGGGCTCTTGGATCATCAAGGCCGGTCCACCGATGTGGATTGAAATGCCTGAACACTGCGTTTCCCCGCCCTTTAGGGCGTACATGAGCCAAATGACTCCATCGGCTCCACAGTCACCGATATATCTGAGGCGCCTCGCAACAGCAATAACCACACAGGTGAAAATAATATAAATGTCAGGGCTGGTAGGTCACTGACACCACCCTAGTTAGAAGGAAATGCATGCCCTCCCTGAGGTCCTCTCCCGTTTCTGGTTCACAACCGGGGTGTGAAGCTCGTGAATCAATGCTACCCAAAGCTATGTCACACAGGCCGTGCTTTGATCATCAACCACAAAGCTCTGCTTTTCAACAGAAGCCTTGATCATTTGTCACTTAGGCATGCCACACAGGCAGTTCACTCCATGCGATTGACATCCATCAATATATAACCCTTAAGCTCGTACGTCTCCGAGAAGGGCGTTAAGCAAGAGAATAAATTCTCCGCCGCCAAACAGATATATATTTAACAGAAATCAATCACACAGAATAAAATCCAATGTCAGACACATAGTCCATTTACAAGTTCGTTCTGGGTCTGAACGAAACCGAAGGCACCTTGTACCTCGCATATCCATCGATCTCCAAGTACGTCTGGACGATCACCAACTGATTCCCTCCTCTTGGGTGTACAAACCAATAAAGATCATCAGTAATCAACCAAATGATGTGAAGACCTCCAGTCTTCGACCACCGTCTTCATCCTTGACACATCGTCGTATCCGTTATTCAGAATGGTATAAACCCGGTCTTTCCGAATAACTCGCGTATATAATAAACAAGTGTTACACAAACACAACATACGCCTCATTCCAATTCATCAGTCACTAACCGTAAATTAGTAAGAGAACAATTCCCTAAATATTAACCCCGAAGGTCGAAACCAACATCAGATCAATACCCAGGGAACCACTCATCTTAACTAATCTTCAGTTAGTTGCTAAATTTCACATTCTTAGGGAAAGGTTCCCATTAATTTTATCAAAGATAAATTATTTAAATTTATTCTTTAACCTTCATTTGAATAACAATTCAAACCAAATTATGGTTTATCCAAACTAGTCGGGATTAATGAACCTTACTGAAGTAATCATCTGTTAAATTTCCCAACCCCAACCTATTCATTCCATGAAGTAAAACTGGTAATACTTCATACCTAACACCACGGTGTTATCGGTAAATTCAATTACCATTTCACATTCAAATCAAATTAAAGATTTAACTATCGCCTGGAGCAAAACTGGTGATCCTCCATTCTCGATCATTTCAATCTAATTAAATATTCATTAAAACTCCACTTGGTTTTAATCTTCCCAAAAATCAATATTAATGATTGTTTAACTTGGGAAATCACATCCTGTCTTTAACTGGGTTAAAGAACCAATGTCATTTAAAACACGGTTCATGATAAACCCAAAATCACATCCTTTTCCATCAGCCTTTAACCGTAAATTAGCAAGTGAACAATTCCCTAAGTAACAACCCCGAAGGCCGAAAACAACATCAGATCAATACCCAAGAAACCATTCAACTTAATTAGTTAGTTTCTGATTTTCTTAACTCCGTTGGGTCTAAGAACAGTATTATTGAAGATACCGTTCATGACAAACCCAAATCACATTTGATATAAAATACAAGCCTCTGAATAGAAAATATATCAGCTTATATTCAATATCAAATTATACGACCAACAAATATCGTATTGGTAATGACGATATAAATATATATTTCAAATTTACATAACAATATCTGTATAATCACAAAATCCAACATCGAAATATTCCAAAGACAATTTCGACTCAAATCCATTGCAATTCAATTATTGGAAATTCTGGTTATTTTCAAAACCATTTCAAATTCACTTTATTTATTATAAAAATAAATGGGATTATAATTCTAGTTCAAAACTAGTTCATTTCGATAAAAACCTATTTTTATCTTTTCAAATATGGAAATATTCATCCCAATTCTTCACAAATCATTTCTTATAATTTTACACAAATTATAACTATTTTTAATAATTTTATCAAGACCCGTACAGTCGATTTCCATCAACGGCCATCGAACTGCCCTTATAGCGACCTTTTCCAAATTTGATTTGGACATAATTCCAAATCCAGCCGTTAGATTTCAAATCTGTAATATTCGTTAGAAACCTCTTTTCGATACGAACCCAACGGTTCCAGTTTTAGGAGAATCCGACGGTCGGATCTCCCATAACGTCCATTTGAAGTCAATGGTCGAAATTCGCGAACTGCCGCAGCACGGCGTGTTCTATTTAGGCCATTATATTAAAATATAATATATATAATATATATTTCATCGATTCCCTTTTAAAACGTATTTTATAAATCATTTTAAATTCGTTTTCAAAATGATTTCAACTTCATATTCAATTTCTAATCAAAATTGAATATTGCATATCATTAATCTATAAATGATAATATTTTCAAAACGTTATATTTTGAAATCACTTCCTTTTCTATATTCATTATAAAAACGAATATAATCGATATATCGTTCGTGTCAAAATGGCGCATATCTAACCAACACGGCTTTATATATTTCAATAATTTCGTTATTCTATTCAACAAATTAATATTTTCTTCAACACATGAATTTTCTTTTATTCAAAACATGAATATATTTTTTTTTTCAACACATGATTTTTTTTATTGGAATGAGATCCACTCAATTACAATAGAATGTTATTTATATAGGTTCTATACAACACATGTATATAATAGCAATGATAAATAATCAACCATCATCCAAAGTGCACCACACAACTGCATAAGCATTAAATATAAATAATTAACGCTTACACAGTTTGTCAACCCATCGATTGACATACAACTAAACAATCGGGATTAGTGTACATCAAATATCATCCTAATACCCGCGCGGGGTTTCAAATCAACAAACGCAGATTTTTATTTGTGCAGTTGGGCAATGTGTAAAATTTATCGTCCCAATCAATATCAGTCAAATGGGTGTACATAAACAAACCGTCCGGTTTGTTTATAATTATTTACTTTATATACACGTTAAAAATTATATTTTTAACTATAAAATATTTATTCAGTCCACATCACACAATCAACTTTCACAACACATCAATTAAACAAACAAGTCATCGATGGTCTGTGGACGATGGGTGTCGGGTGCTGCTAAGCACCGTCTGCATCCTAGTATATATTTCAAACTAGAAATTAAAATAAAAGTGAGGAGTTCTCACATTGGGGTTCCACTCTGTCGTTTTATTTCTAAAATTCAGAACAGTCTGGATCAGCCCGTACTTCCAACGCAGTCTTCTCCACGCTGTTCATATTAAAATCACATTTTTAATATGATGTTCTATACATTAAAAATCATATTTTTAATACTCTACCTATAAAAAAATCATATTTGAAAAATCAAACCTTTTTCTCATTAAAAATCCAATCTTTCTACTTTATAAAAATCCGATCTTTTTACTTTATAAAAATCCGAAATTTTCCAAAAATCTAATCTTATAAAACAAAAGAAATCATATTTTAAAACTGATTTTGTCTTCTATTATATATTTTTAAAAATCATATTTTTATTCCAAAACATTTCTATACTATGCTTTATATATACAATAAAATAAAATAAAAAATCTGAAAATAATTCAGTGTTATTTACCTTTGTTAATCGTCCTTCCAGAACTGCTCTTGCTTCGTTTTGCACTGCTCCAGATGTTCGAATCCATACACAAGGATTAAGGGCTTCAGTTCGCACTGACATCGAGCCGCCGAAGGTCTGCAGGCGGGGGAGAGAGGCACGACGGCGTTGGAGGCTGCTGAGGTGGCGCCGGAGGGTCTGACAGTCGACGATGGTCTTCTGGAGCTAGGGTTCGGTGGCGGTCTCGATTTGAGGAGGGGGGTTCGGGTTTTTTCGCTTGGGGGACGGCGGCGGGATGTTGTAGGGTGGAGAGGGAAGGAGGGGAGCGGAGGGTGGAGTAATGGTCGTGGGCCAGCGCGGTGGGCGGCGACATGAATGAGAGGGAGGGCGTGACTTCGATTTAGGGAGGAGCGCTTTTTATTTTTAATTTTTTTTCCTTCAGATCTGAAAGCGAGAGAGAGAGAGTGTAGAGGGGTGAGGGAGTTATAATAATTTATATATATTTATTTATTTTTAAATTCAAAAAGTTGACTTTTTAATTCGAACTCTCAACGAGACCCAACGACTGTCACCCCTAGCCTAATACCCCCATTCCGAACACAATGGGATATGTTTCGTAACCCATTTGGCTGTTACGATAGGTTTTCACTAAATTTAAAATATAAATCATTATATTTCAAATTCAAACGCACATTTTAATTTACCATGGTCACATATTAACTCTAAAAATTCCAAAAGAATAAATCTAGCTATGTTTTGACGATACGATCCTAACAAAACTAATTTCATCAAATTCTGAGACCGTTTCAAAAATGGCCATTTTCTGGTCGATCGAAATTAACTAAAACTAGTCAAATGCGTTTTCCTTTGCCACACTCACATATTGATTCGAAAAATTACGAATTTTGGAATCTAGCAATAACTTGACATCACGGATCCAACAAAAGTGGTTTCGTCGAAAACAGAGGTCGTTTGCAAAATTCCCTTTTTTAAGGGCCAGAATTCCATAGCGACTATTCTGAATTTTCAACTGGGCAGAACTTTTGATTCCCGCTATGAAATTTTGATTTTTCGGATTTGTTGAAAAGATATTTTCAAATAGATTCTAGTATTTTTGTTTTCGCTAAAATCCGGTTTATTTTAAATGTTGTACATTCATTTGAACTTTGAAATCGAAATTTCAATCTACCGCACCATTTTCAATTCCTTTTATAATTAAAATAAAATATTTACATTCTAACGATGATTCAAATAAATATATACGTTCTAATTCTATTAAAATTAAATTTCTCGTCATTTTTTTTAAAATAATTCATTTAAAATATTCAAAATTCATTAAAATTGCCAAAATAAAAATTTTAAATTGGCTCGGATTTCCGGGTTATTACAATCTCCCCAACATAAAACTTTTCGTCCCCGAAAAGGAACGAAGCCGAAAATTGTTTTACAAACCAACTTAACTTTTATTTTTTCATTATGGCTTAAGTTCTTCAACTTTTCAGTTTCTAAGAACTTTTCAATTTTTTCAAAAATTTGGCCAACACCCTAAATTTTCGAAAAATTTCGCCATAACCTCCATTGCACCGGGAGCTTCTGGATATTTCAAATAGCCTCCCATGGCCCTCATCAATCCAAAAAGAAAAGAAACAACCAAGCGGCTAGCCAATCGGCTCATAAAACCGTCAAAAACCCAAGAAATACAATAAACATGTACCTATTTGTCGGGCAAACAATTTTATTCCTCTTCTCTAGCCTCCTTGCTATGACATGTTCAATGTAAGTACATGTATATGCATGCCAATGCAACTAATTTTCAATACAATTCACTATTTGGTTCAATTTGGCTAAAGATTCAACATTCAATTAATCAAACACTAATCAAACAACACAATCAGCAATCAATAAGTTGATTAACGTTTCAAATTCATAATTTTGATACATAGTCCAAAAATCAGATTTTTGATGCCAAATTCTAAAAACAAACCTATCTAGCTTTGGTTCTCACACCAGTCTAATGGAAATATATAGATATAACACTTTCGAAACTCGAACATAAATACTGATGATGTGGCCACATCATCAGAATCATCCCCGGGTGTCAAGAATGCGATTCTATATCTATCCAGTATATTAAAACTTCAAATACATGCAGATCAGAAGCGTACGCAAAATCTTTATATACTTGATTGTCCAAATTCAATACAAATAAATATTCAAATACGTATAATTGATTTAAATTTTCAAAACAAAAATTGTTTTCATTTTAAAAATATACTCTTCACACTCGTTCTAGGATACTACTGATCCCGGCTCTAACGAGTCATTCCCATTGGATATTACTAATCCAATCTCTGATAAATTCTTTCGTATGGTTCTAATGTGTCTTGTTCTCGAGCTTTGTAAACCAAAGCTCTGATATCAAATGTAACGATAAGGAATTTCGCTCGATCTGAATCGATTGTTAAACCGACCAAGACCGTTTGTAACCACTGATTGTTTTGAGAACATGACAAATTGGAGTGCAAACAGAAGAACAGTTCATTGTTTATTACAACAATTCCATCATAATACTAGAATATATAGAGTACGAATAAATAGTACACATCATAAATTATCAGAGATTTAAATACATTACTACAGTGGAAAAATAATACAATACACAACTGAAAAGAATATACAGATACAGAGCTTTCCGGATATCGTTCTAGCTGTAAGTCAGGATCCTGTGAATATAAATCTGCAAAACCAAAACTACTAGCTGCCCATGTCAAAATAAGGGCACCCAGAGTTTAGGTTAAAACAATAAACTCCAGGTCAGTCATGTGACTGGTGTGAGAACTAAAACAGTTATTTAAAGCTTTACTTTAAATCAGATATATCAAGGGACCACGCCGTATAACACGGAACGGGTTTCCTCCCAAGAATACCAGTGCATATAACAAAATAACGCAATGTTTTTTGGAAAAATGAAGCTATTATAAGACCCAGGTCCCATCACATAATGCAACACAAGCCGTAGGATAAGGTTTTCCCTTATAATAGCCAAACATGTTTGGTACGTTAAAAACAAATCACTTGATACTATTGTAAGTGCATAGTGTATAAAACAACTTCGAATATAAATGTATCAATCCTAGACGGCATGGATACCATATATCATGTTGCCATACTAGGCTCTACAATCAAAAACCGCAAAGTCACATATTTGGAACTTGGATTTCCATCTATGAACCGAGGCAAGGGATCGTCCTCTACCGAATTCGAGACTGTCTAGCCCGACCCTCAGGACCCAGACTCAGGTGGGCCCTTGGATCGTCAGAGCCGGTCCACCGATGTGGATTAAAATGCCTGAACACTGCGTTTCCCCGCCCTTTGGGGCGTAAATGAGCCAAATGACTCCATCAGCTCCACATGGTAACCGATATATCCGAGGCGCCTCGCAACAGCAACAACACAGGTGAAAATAATATAAATGTCAGGGCTGATAGGTCACTGACACCACCCTAGCTAGAAGGAAACACATGCCCTCCCTAAGGTCCTCTCCCGTTTCTGGTTCACAACCGGGGTGTGAGGCTCGTGAATCAAAGTAACACAAAACTATGTCACACATGCCATGCTTTGATCATCGACCATAAGACTCTGCTTTTCAACAGAAGCCTTGATCATTTGCCACTTAAGCATGCTACACAGGCAATTCACTCCATGCGATTGATATCCATCAATATATAACCCCTGAGCTCGTACGTCTCAGAGAAGGGTGTTAAGCAAGAGAATAAATTCTTCGCCACCAAACAGATATATATTTAATAGAAATCAATCACACAAAATAAAATCCAATGTCAGACACACAGTCCATTTACAAGTTCGTTCTGGGTCTGAACGAAACCATAGGCACCTTGTACCTCGCATATCCATCGATCTCCAAGTACGTCTGGACGATCACCAACTGATTCCCCCCTCTTGAGTGTACAGCCCAATCAAGATCATCAGTAATCACCCAAACGATGTGAAGACCTCCGGTCTTCGACCACCGTCTTCATCCTCCACACATCGTCGTATCCATTATTCTGAATGGGATAAACCCGGTCTTTCCGAATAACTCGCGTATATAATAAACAAGTGTTACACAAACACAACATATGCCTCATTCCAATTTATCAGTCACTAACCGTAAATTAGTTAGAGAACGATTCCCCAAATATTAAGCCCGAAGGCCGAAACCAACATCAGATCAATACCCAGGGAACCATTCATCTTAACTAATCTTTAGTTAGTTACTAAATTTCACATTCTTAGGGAAAGGTTCCCATTAATTTTATCAATGATAAATTATTTAAATTTATTCTATAATCTTCTTTTGAATATCAATTCAAACCAAATTATGGTTTATCCAAACTAGTCGGGATTAACGAACCTTACCGAAGTAATCATTTCTTAAATTTCCCAACCCCAACCTATTCATCCCATGAAGTAAAACTGGTAATACTTCATACCTAACACCACGTTGTTATCCGTAAATTCAATTACCATTTCACGTTCAAATCTAGTTAAAGATTTAACTATCGCCTGGAGCAAAACTGGTGATACTCCATTCTCGATCATTTCATTCTAATTAAAGATTCATTAAAACTCCACTTGGTTTTAATCTTCCCAAAAATCAATATTAATGATTGTTTAACTTGGGAAATCATATCCTGTCTTTAACTGGGTTAAAGAACCAATGTCATTTAAAACACGGTTCACGATAAACCCAAAATCACATCCTATTCCATCGGCCTTTAACCGTAAATTAGCAAGTGAACAATTCCCTAAGTAATAACCCCGAAGGCCGAAACCAACATCAAATCAATACCCAAGAAACCATTCAACTTAACTAATCTTCAGTTAGTTTCTGATTTTCTTAACTCCGTTGGGTCTAAGAATAGTATTATTGAAGACAAAGTTCACGACAAACCCAAATCACATTTGATATTAAACACAAGGCTCTGAATAGAAAATATATTGGCTTATATTCAATATCCAATTCTACGACCAACAAATATCGTATTGGAAATAACGATATAAATATATCTTTCAAATTTCCATAACAATATCTGTATAATCACGAAATCCAACATCGAAATATTCCAAAGACAATTTTGATTCAAATCCATTCCAATTCAATTATTGGAAATTCTGGTTATTTTCAAAACCATTTAAAATCCACTTTATTTATTTTAAAAATAAATGGGATTATAATTCTAGTTCAAAACTAGTTCATTTCGATAAAAACCTATTTTTATCTTTTCAAATATGGAAATTTTCATCCCAATTATTCACAAATCATTACTATTTTTAATAATTTTATCAAGGCCCGTACAGTCGATTTCCATCAACGGCCATCGAACTGCCCTTACAACGACCTTTTCCAAACTTGATTTGGACATAATTCCAAATCCAACCGTTAGATTTCAAATCTCTAATATTCCTTAGAAAGCCCTTTTCGATAAGAACCTTACGGTTTCGGTTTTAGGAGAATCCGACGGTGGGATCTCCCATAACATCCATTCGAAATCAATGGTCGAAATTCGCGAACTGCCACAGAGCGGCGCGTTCTATTCAGGCCATTATATTAAATATATAATATATATTTCGTCGATTCCCTTTTAAAACTTATTTTATAAATCGTTTTAAATTCATTTTCAAAACGATTTCAACTTCATATTCAATTTCTAATCAAAATTGAATATTCCATATCATTAATCTATAAATGATAATATTTTCAAAATGTTATATTTTGAAATCACTTCCTTTTCTATATTCATTATAAAAACAAATATAATCGATATAAATATCGTTCGCATCAAAATGACGCATATCTAACCAACATGGCATTATATATTTCAATAACTTCGTTACTCTATTCAACAAATGAATATTTTCTTCAACACATGAATTTTCATTTATTCAACACATGAATATTTTTTTTATTCAATACATGAATTTTCTTTATTGGAATGAGACCCACTCAGTTACCATATAATATTATTTATATGGGTTCTATACAACACATGTATATAATAGCAATGATAAATAATCAACCATCATCCAAAGTGCACCACACAACTGCATAAGCATTAAATATAAATAATTAACGCTTACACAGTCTGTCAACCCATCGATTGACATACAACTAAACAATCGGCATTAGTGTACGTCAAATATCATCCTAATACCCGCGCGGGGTTTCAAATCAACAAACGCAGATTTTTATTTGTGCAGTTGGGCAATGTGTAAAATTTATCGTCCCAATCAATATCAGTCAAATGGGTGTACATAAACAAACCGTCCGATTTGTTTATAATTATTTACTTTATATACACGTTAAAAATTATATTTTTAACAATAAAATATTTATTCATTCCACATCACATAATCAACTTTCACAACACATCAATTAAACAAACAAGTCATCCATGGTCTGTGGACGACGGGTGTCGGGTGCTGCTAAGCACCGTCTGCATCCTAGTATATATTTCAAACTAGAAATTAAAATAAAAGTGAGGAGTTCTCACATTGGGGTTCCACTCCGCCATTTTATTTCTGAAATTCAAAACAGTCTGGATCAGCCCGTACTTCCAACGCAGCCTTCTCCACGCTGTTCATATTAAAATCACATTTTTAATGTGATGTTCTATCCATTAAAAGTCATATTTTTAGTACTCTACCAATATAAAAATCATATTTTAAAAATCAAACCTTTTTCTCATTAAAAATCCAATCTTTCTACTCTATAAAAATCCGATCTTTTTACTTTATAAAAATCCGACCTTTTCTACAAATCTAATCTTATGAAACAAAAGAAAACATATTTTAAAACAGATTTTATCTGCTATTATATATTTTTAAAAATCAGATTTTTATTCCAAAACATTTCTATACTATGCTTTATATATATAATAAAATAAAATAAAAAAATCTGAAAATAATTCAGTGTTATTTGCCTTTGTTAATCATCCTTCCAGAACTGCTCTTGCTTCGTTTTGCACTGCTCTAGATGTTCGAACCCATACACAAGGATTAAGGGCTTCAATTCGCACTGACATCAAGTCGCCGGAGGTCTGCAGGCGGGGGAGAGAGTCACGACGGCGTTGGAGGCTATTGAGGTGACGCCGGAGGGTCTAACAGTCGGCGGTGGTCTTCTGGAGCTAGGGTTCGGTGGCGGTCTCGATTTAAGGAGGGGTTTCGGGGTTTTCTGCTTGGGGGACGGCGGCGGGATGTAGTAGGGTCGGAGAGGGAGGGCAGCGGAGGGTGGAGCAGCGGTCGTGGGCCAGCGCGGTGGGCGGCGATGTGAATGGGAGGGAGGGCGCGACTTCGATTTGGGGAGGAGCGCTTTTTATTTTTAAATTTTTTTTCTTCGGATCTGAAAGCGAGAGAAAGAGTGTAGAGGGGTGAGGGAGTTATAATAATTTATATTTATTTTTAAATTCAAAAGTTGACTTTTTAATTCGAACTCTAAACGAGACCCAACGACTATCACCCCTAGCCTAATACCCCCACTCCGAACACAATGGGATATGTTTCGTAACCTAATTCGGCTGTTACAATAGGTTTTCACTAAATTTAAAATATAAACCGTTATATTTCAAATTCAAACGCACATTTTAATTTACCGAGGTCACATATTAACTCTAAAAATTCCAGAAGAATAAATCTGGTTATGTTTTGACGATACGGTCCAAACAAAACTAATTTCGTCAAATTCTGAGACCATTTGAAAAATGGCCATTTTATGGTCGATCGAAATTAACTAAAACTGGTCAAACGCGTTTTCCCATGCTCACATATTGATTCGAAAAATTACGAATTTTGGAATCTAGCAATAACTTGACATCACAGATCCAAAAAAAGTGGTTTCATAGAAAACAGAGGTCGTTTGCAAAATTCCCATTTTTAAGGGCCAGAATTCCATAACGACTATTCTGAATTTTCAACCGAGCATAACTTTTGATTCCCGCTATGTAGTTTTGATTTTTCGGATTCGTTGAAAAGATATTTTCAAATAGATTCTAATATTTTTGGTTTTGCTAAAATCTGGTTTATTTTGAATCCTGTACATTCATTTGAACTTTGAAATCGAAATTTCAAACTACCGTGCCATTTTCAATTCCTTTTATAATTAAAATAAAATATTTACATTCTAACGACGATTCCAATAAATATATACGTTCTAATTCTATTCAAAATAAATTTCTTGTCGTTATTATTTAAAATAATTCATTTAAAATATTCAAAATTCATTAAAATTGCCAAAATAAAAATTTTAAATTGGCTCGGATTTCCGGGTTAATACAGAGATTCTCTTATATCTTGGAAGATTAAGAAACAATCTATTGTTTCTCATTCTTCAACTGAAGCAGAATATTGTGTTATGCCATTTACTACTAAATAAATTGTTTGGTTATGTTGGTTACTTGAGGATATAGGAGTATCTTTTTCTCAGCCAACTCCTATGTATTGTTATAATAAAAGTACAATTCAAATAATTCACAATTTAGTGTTTCATGAATGAACCAAACATGTTGCTATTGATTATCACCTTACTCAGCATCATCTTGAGAAGAAGTGCACCATCACCTTACATTTTGTACTATCTTCTTTGTAGATTGCACATTTCTTTACCAAGTCACAATCGGTTTTTCGTTTTCGTTTTCTAGTTAGCAAACTCTTGATGCTCATAGCAACTGCATCATGAGTTTGAGAGGAATGGTAGAGAATATCTAAGAAATATGCCAAAGAGTATGCTACAGAATAAAGAATATGCTAGAGAATAAAGAATATGCTAGAGAATAAAAATCCCTGTAAATATATGGTTTAACATTGTATTCTTCAATCAATCAATAAAATAATCTCCATTATTTTCTTCTTATTTTTTATTTTCTATCCTATTTCATGTGATAAATAAAGTTATCATGGGGCATCCTTGTTTTGTAGTATACCTACCCATTCGTGAGCTACACTAATCCAAATGCAACAAGAATTTGTAGATGTTCGATGCAAATGTATTTATCATATATCCAAAATTTGAGCTCGTTCCAACAATCGTAACATTTCAAAATCTTAGCTCAATTATTCACCATTCAAACATTTATTTGAATCGTTAAATATAAACACCAAATATGTCCAGAATGTCGGAATGAACTCAAAATTTGGATAGATGATAATATATATGTGTGAATTGAACATCTATGAATTTTTGTTGGATTTGGATTGTGTAGCACACGAATGGGTAGAGATGCTAAAGGGTGTTTCAAAACAAGGGTGCCACAGAACATTTCTTATTATATGTGTGTGTATGTATATGTATATATATATATATATATATATATATATATGGGAAAATCTTTTTGAACACAAGATTTGGACACAACTGGTGACACAATAATTTTGCACCATTGGATCACCCCATGAATTCCACTCCTCCATATAAAGATAAAACGATCGAATGGTTAATATTTTATGTCTCTTAATTTATTTTCAATTTCGTGTCTAAATAGCCGTTCCATATACATACATACATACATACATACATACATACATACATATATATATATAAGTGTTCAATGACACCCCAAACAGTGTAGCGCCACTTTGGCCTCCTGATTTCAACCATCCATTTATAATTTAACATTTAATCTATCTCTCTTATCCCATTAACTTAATTTATCTCAATCGGTGGTGGAAGTCAAGAGGCCAAAGAGGTGCTGCACTATTTGGGGTGTCATTGAACAATGATATATATATATATATATATATGTGTGTGTGTGTGTGTGTGTGTGAGGAGCATTCTGGGACACCCCTATTTTGCAACGACCCTTTAGTATCGTGAGCTACACTAATCCAAATCTAACAAGATTTTGAAGATGTTCAATCCATACATATATTATCATCTAACAAAATTTTGAGCTCGTTCCGGCAATCGTGACATTATAAAAAAATTAGCTTAATTATTTACCCTTCAGACATTTATTTAAACCATAAAATTTAAACATCAATATATATTATTCTACGAATGTTGGAGCGAGCTCAAATTTTGTATAGATGATAATATATATATATATATATATATATATATATATATGGATTGAACGTATACAAAATCTTATTAGATTTTGATAATTGTAGCTCACGACAGAGTAAGGGTGCTAACGGAGTGCTGCAAAATAGGGGTGCCCCAGAACGCCCCTATATATATATATATTCGTGTGTGTTAGTGAGTGAGAGAGAGTGTGTATGTGTGTGAAAAGCATTTTGTTTGTAACGACCCGCCTTTTTGCTCGATTCTCGCCGGTAATTAAACCAACTTAAATCGCTCATAAAGATGGATGGTTATGGGTACTAACATATTTGAGCACAAAACAGAACTTTTATTTCATTACAAAATTTTACATCAGGGTTACAATGAATCAGAGTACAACATAATCTCAGTAGAAAAACTCACAGCGGAAGAAGTAAAATCTCAAACATATCTCTAGCTCCAAATCTGAATCCAACTCTAAAAGCTAAACATGCAGACTAAACTACTAGCTTCCCGTGCAAAAATAACAGGCACCCAGAGTTTAGGTGGGAAACAATAAACTCCAAGTCAGTCGTGAGACTGGTGTGAGAACGCAAAAAAATTGTTATTTCGGTTTATTTTAAAGTTGGGATAATTCATCGTACCATGCCGCTAACGCGAAACAGGTTTATTCCACGTGAATTCCCGCGCACAGAAATCCGCAATGACTTTGGAAAATGAAGCTATTATAAGATCGTTCCACATTACACAATGCAAACGCACCAGATGGGCGAGTTTTGACTTATGATAACAAAAAATGCTTTAATACGTAAAATCCTCTTTTAGTATTATCATTAGTACATAGTGTCGAAAAATTGTTTCGTAAATAAATATAGAATCATAGCCCCCATAACCCTAATTGGTTATATTGACATATAGGTATACAATCAAAATCGCATGGGCTCGTATTGGAGAATTGGTTTCCAACACAATGGTTCTTGACACGAAAGATCATTGGAGGACACAAAGCTAAGTATTCCCGGTTAACATCCAGACAACGGACACCGAATACATAACACAAAAGTATATATCCCGAATAACATCCAGACATTGGACACCATATATATTTTATTCACTCGGGTTTCAAGGTTGATCTATTGCCATAGCTTTTTGTTTTTTCTCTACAGAATATGTATACAACCAAACTGCCAGTTTACCATCAATCCGGGGTGTGAGCTACATCGATGTCACGATATACACAAAGCTGCGCTTCAATAAGCCGTGCTTTGATCATCACAAGCTCATTTCATAACTCGAGTATGCCACGTTGACAATTCACGACATGTCACTGATTTCCATCAATGCATAACCTCTAAGTTCATATATCTTAGAGATGAGAATAATATATTGCCACAAATTTAATATATATTAACATAAATCTATGTTTTGCGGTCAATTTCAATGTCAGACACACAATCCATACAAGTCTGTTCTAGGTATGAACGGAACAATAATCCGAAAATATTCAAATATATTCAGATCTCATGCCACTTATAACCTCCTATTGGGTGATCGGCCCCAAACGAGACATCAACAATCAATCTAAACAATTCGAAGATTCTCGGTCTTCAATTATCGACTTCCAAGTCTTCAATTTATTTATAACGTCGTATTATTACTTGGAATGGTTTTCGAACATATATTCAATCCCGATCTTTCCAAGTAATAGGCGCATTTTAAAACAATAGCTATGGATTATATGAGTTTTCGATTCAAATCCCCTTCCAAATTGTGATCAATTCATTTACAAACAAAGTGGGATTGATTCAAATTCATAAAACTCCGTTATCGCCTTAACCCTTCCTTGAAAGTTAATATTCACTTTCCAAATCTCATATTTCAAGCATAGCTCTTTTATTCGTGTGGTCCTTTTTACAAGTTTCCAAAATCACCAAATCTTAATTCGGTGTAAATTTCGATTCACGATAATTCAAACAATTTATATTTCAAAATAGATTTTAATCGACTTATCGTTCGCTGTCAATTCACAACCTAAGCAAAATATTAGATTGCCTTTAACAATTTATAGTTTTCTTCTCACATTGACCATTCGACTAACTCTAACCGACCTCATTCAATTTTTCCCAATTTCGAAATCTTACTCAAGGTCAGTAATATTCAAAATAAATTTTATACGCTATAAAATAGCCCTTTAAATCAAACTGGTTCAAAAAATTCGAAGATCGAATATTTCCCCCCGAATTACTTTTAGATAATAAAATATGGTTAATCATAATTTGTCCAATTTTTTAGATAATTTTTATAACCCATTCTATTCGATTTTACGCTACGGTCACCGAACTGCACGTATGGCGACTTTTTCTAAATTTGTTTTAAACATAACTTGGAAATCATACGTTGAAATTTGAAAATTTCTTTTCTATTCAAAACTATCATTAATAAAATTCTGATGTTTCTCGTTTCACATCGATCTAATTTAAAACATTCAAGTTATAGTCATTTGAAATTTAAAATCGATATTAACGAACTACCACTACGCGACGCGTTCAATTCAAAACAATATAACGATTTAAATTATAAATTGTCCAACCTTTCCAAAATAAATCAAAATCTTCATAACTTCAATTTAAGATCATATTTCCATTCCCAAATTTCTCTTCCATTGAAACTAAATAATATTTTTTTCCAAAGCTCCTTCAATAGACTTCAAATTTACAGCTAGTTGTAAACAATAAGCCAATTATTTAAATAAAAGCCATTATTTTGGTTCATAGCTTAAATCATTTCTATCAAAACTAACTTCAAAAATCAATTCAAACGTTCATAGCTTATAATGATTGCAATTACTTCCAACACTCAATTTCAATCTAACCGACACTCAATGAAATTTAATTCCTACTTATTAATTTATTTCAGGGCTTACGGATAAGTGTTATAAGAATAAATTGAATCAAATATTTGCATAAAGCCAATGTAACCCGAATCACTTCCTAAATTAAATTTCAACTTGTTAAACTTTGAGCATTTAAAATTATTGAGCATTTCCAAAATCGTTTTTTATGCTCACAGAGGTCTTTATCGTTCGTACCTTAGATTTCCAAACCATTTGAAATTGAATTGAAAGTCCATTATTATTTTAATATTTAAATAATAAAAAAATTATATAGAAAGGAGATTTTAAATCGATTACCTTTATATTCCCCAGCTACAGTGTGTGTAATATTTTATGTAACCAAATAAATCAATTAATACATCATCTGTATGAACATGGATTCAATCTATCACAATCACAACAGTTAAAACATCCAATCAATTGTGCGCAAAGCGCTATCGGTCAATAACGCTAAGTGTTCGGTGTGTTCTAACTACAAACGCTAATCACATGCAATCACAACTATTTACAATCAACTGAACTGATATTAATTATTTACTGATAATAATTAACCACTATAACTAATTTAAAATTAATTAAATTAGAGTTCTCACCGGCGTAGCGTTCCGATTAACGACCTTCCCAAACAGCGCTTCGCTTCACATAAATGTGCCTTCGCTTCCATCACCGCCTTTCCGTCTTCAAGCTCGCCTTCATTTTTTTCTTCTATTTAACCTTTCTCAGCAACTTTTAATCTCCATCATTAATAACTCCAGCATATGAAGCGCCAACATCACCATCAGACAACACTGACATCACATTCGACTCATCCACCTGCTGCATAAATATGCAGATCCATGAAGGGACGATTTCCTAGCCCTCATCAACTTACATGATCTCATTAACTTGTCAACGCTTCGATCACAAATTCCACCCTAACCAGGCAACAACATTTCATGTTTACTGCCTACCACAACTGGATCTGTCCCGAGTTCGCTACCGCTCCTTGCATCCACCTGACCAATCCCACCATTACTTCAACCATTCACCTGCACATCATCTCAACTCGTCACCAGCACCATCTGTACATAATCATGCAACACCAAACAGTTTCAAGAAATAAACAAAATCACTTTCTCATGCATGAACAACCACATCGTCCGTCCTTCAAAGCTTTTACCCATGCCACTTCCTACAACTCCGGTGATCGGACTAAGGCTGAGGCTTTTGGTGGTATTTTGTTTGGTGCATGTAGGTTTCATAGTGCTGCTTCTTACTGGGAAAGGGTCTGCGGTTTGTAGCTAGTGGAGGAAGGGCCGAGCTGCTAATGGGAACAAGTTTATTTATTATTACATATTTTTTAGAGGGGAAAGCTGATGTTTTTAAGGAGAGAGAAGAAAGAGGGTATGCACGGAGAGGAGAGGAGATAGGTCGGGATGTTGGTGAAGTGTAGAAAAGGGCGGAACATGTTTTTAATGGGAAAGGGTAGTCTCATGTTTGCAGTGAGGCTCAATTAGGAAGGACAGAACGCTTATGAGGGAAGAAGAAAGTGGATGCTGTTTTTAAGGGGAACATGGCTTCAAAGAGAGGAGAGAGTGAAGAACAGGAGATGCGCCAGTCTGGAGCGGTGGCGACGGTTGTGGAGTGGACGGTGGAGTTATAATGCGGCAGAGCCTCTATTTACTTTTTTTTTTTTTTTTTGAGACAACTTTTCGATCTTGAGCCTCGTGGAAGAAGACAGTTTTAGAGGAAAGAGAAGAGAAGAGCAACGTGGTGGAAGAAATCTCAAGATTCTCAGCCAAAGACAACTGTTGATTTTTAACCCAAGACAACATACAAGTGTACAGATAAAAACGTTATTATGTTATAAAACGAACACAGAACAAAAAAAATAAGGGAGAGAGAACATTTATATTCATTCAGATGTATCATTCTTTCTGTTACATTGGCTCCTTTATATATAGGCTTTGGAGCTGATGTTTAACTTTTTCCCATGATGTGGGACTAAACAGAGAACTAATAAAAGCATATTCACAACATTTATATATATTACAACACTCCCCCTTGAATATGCGTCTTCATAAACTTGAATGCTCTGCTAACTTGAAGTTGTCCCTTTTAAAACATATATGATGATTGCTCCCCCTTATTATTATCTTGCTTGCATATATCCGTTCAGTCGATACAATTATTGTTTGTTGCCTTCAAAACTCTATCAGGAAAACCTAATGGGAAAAACCTTGAACGAGAAAAAGAGTACAACGTCTGACATTGTGAATATCATATTAAAATGATATTCCTTAAAAGAGTTTGATTCTTCAGGATCAAAATAATGCCTCATTAAAAACCTTTTTATAAAAAACCCTGTGCGAAAAATCATAAACAAAGAAAAGAGTGCAAATTTATTTCCTCTTTAAGTAACATGTAGTGATGTAAATCTAATATCCTATTCATATACAGTTAGCTTTTCAATACAAAAGTTTTGTCAAGTGCTTGAGACAACATGCATAAGTTATAATATAAAATTATGCCAGCCGCCATATAAATTTACCAATCAACTATTATTTACTGAATGGCACATACCTAGATCCGCATGAAAATAATAATAATAATTTCTAGGATGGTCCGCAGCTTCCAATTCAAAAAGAGGAAAAAGGGAAAATAATACCTGATTGAACCTCATGCTGCTCTCGCAATCTGGCCTTTAGGCCGGAAATGTTTAATGCTGCATGAAATCTTTACCCATTGCTTACTTACTCGATCTTACCGGCTCATTTACATCTGATAAATTAGTTTGCATCCGGATTTTGTGGATCTCAGAGATGACGCCCGAATTTCGTGGATCTCAGAGATGATGCCATCTGCTTTTAGATATGGGATTATTGCTTCCATCATAGATCTGGTCAAAGAAAACCGCGAAGGCATGGCGGCTGCTTTTGATAGGACAAAGCGAAACATTGATCTGGAATATCGAGAAATGCGCCACCTATTTTTGATCTGAGACTCCTGAAAATTCAACACCCATATCTTTCAATCTCCGATCTGGATTAGGAATTAGTGATTGCAGAGCGAGCAGGAGTGGCAATTCCTAAGAAATTAATGAACAAAACGGCAGTGGAACAAAATCGTGCTGATAACGTGTTATAAAACGAACACAGAACAAAAGAAATAAGGGAGAGAGAACATTTATATTCATTCAGATGTATCATTCTTTCTGTTACATTGGCTCCTTTATATATAGGCTTTGGAGCTGATGTTTAACTTTTTCTCATGATGTGGGACTAAACAGAGAACTAATAAAAGCATATTCACAACATTTATATATATTACAACATATTATAATTATTTGCTTTCGAGATTTGTGAACTTCTTTTGCGCAAGACTTAGAGTTGAAGACACAAGGGGGAAACACAAGGGGGAAAAGAAGAGGAAGCAATGCAAGGTAACAAGTGTACATTCAAACATTTTCAATTTGAAAGTTTAGTTTATCGCACTAATATGCTATACGTATACAATTTGAACCAGTATATTAAATTAATTAGTTGAAGTAGTTAACTTATTATTATTTATTAAAATATTTACTGCCATCGATAGCAAAGTAAAAACTTATAATCATGTACAAGATTATGCCATGATCCCAAAACAGTAACAAAATAGACTGGTTAATCGATTATGTGAAGCGTCAAAAAGAACTACAGTTGCCCTTAAATATGTTAGAAAAATATATGTTTATTTTCCAAATTAAAAATTACAATAAAACTTTATAAAATATTTTAAGACTGCGCGTTCAAAAACTGAGTGATTATTTTAAACCAATATTTAATTATAATTTAAAATCGAACACCGATTGCCTTAGCCATTATATTGCGCACCGTTTCCCGTTTTTCCAAAACGAACATTGTTTCAAACTAAATTAATTTAACAAAACTGCTTAACCAATCCTTATAAAAATTTTAAGTTATCAAAATAACATACATATATCCATCGCCAAAATACCGTATGTTATAAAAATAATATTTCTTAAAAAATGTATACAAATATCCTATCCGTATTGGTCAAAATAAAATTTTTAAATATTTATAAAATTCAGGTTTATATAAAACCAATATAAATTAAATAACATCTTTTAAAACAATACATACCTATATAGTTTAATATCATATATACCAGTCAAAATTAAAATTTTATAAATCAAACATACCTAAGAGAAATTTCCATTTAAAACTCATATTGATAAACAAGACAAACGTAAAAGATTATTAAATCAATATTTGTATTTAAATATCAAAAATTTCAAATTATATTTAGAAAACCTAAATTATTATTATAGAAATTTCATTTAAACTTAGTTAAAATCCTGGGTTATTACACTGTTGCCCCTCAAACATTACAACAACTCCTAAATGTCCACTGATTTCAATTGCATATTCTCATTCCCTTTCTATCCACTAACTTCTTGTTCCAGCTCAAACATTACTTGAACACAAAGAAATGGCTAAAATATGGATGCTTTCAGAGTGATTCAAAACAAAGATGTTGTCATCCATATATAGTTATATACACACATGAAGGGGATTATATGGCAACCTCATTTGCATCCGAATAATACACACTCATTCATAATTTAATAAGCTAGTGGTGGAGAGAGAGTTAGTGGAAATAGAGTGAAAGCAGAATGTGTGATGGAAATCTGAGAGGCTATAAGGGTGCTACATACCGGTGTTCTTGATCCTATTTCATATACATATATATGGCACTCCAGTTTGCGATCACATTTTTTGCATTATAACCATAGCCACTCATTTATATTTAAATAATTATTGAGTGTAAGACATAATGGATTAATGGAGAGAGAATGCTGATTGTATGATGGAAATCTGTTGACATTCAGGGATGCTGCCCTGTTTGAGGTGCAATGAAACACAATCGCACATGTGTGCACACACACACACACACACTCAGATAAGGCAATGTTTCCCTATACCTCACTTTTACTACATTTCTTCTCTCCCTGAATATCATCCATAAGGTCTGATTTTGATAATCACTTTCCCTTTCTTTCCCTTAGAATTTATTACTTAATTTCTAGGGAGGTAATATATTTTATTCAGAATTTGTGGCTATCATTCACAGGAATTAAAGTTGTAGCGGAATATTGCCCATATATATTATTAAAGAGTAGAAACCCAAGGATATGCGAGATGTTTATGCTAGGGAAAATAACTTTTATGTAATCTAATTCACTAATGAGGTAGACTACAAACAATTGTTAGAAGGAGGTTCCAGGTTCATGGACAACAAATTAATATTCATCAAAATATTGGAATCTGACCTAAAACATGAATGAGACATGCTCGAAACAGATACTGTTTGCATTAGCCTTTTGAATCTAGATCTAACCTTATGGAATGCTGGGGGTATAAATAAACTAGCTAGTTTGATTGACATCCCCTTAGCAATGGATGATCATACAAAAAAAACATTAAGAGGCTTAATTACGCTAGAGTGCTTATGGACATAAATGGAAGTAGTGTGATAAAAAAAACACAATAACATACAAATATAAGACATTGAATACAAGTGCTCGTCCAAGTTTGTGGTTGGTGCAATTGTTTTGGGAACAACGATAGCCAATACTCCATAGTTGTATAACAAGTGTGGAGAGCAAAAGGACCTACAAATAACAATACTACCACTGTACAAACCAACAAAATGGCAGACATACCTTCTACGTCAGACCACATACATGATTTACTTGCTATTAATTTTCATAATCATACAATAGTGTTAGACACTAACACCAAGGAAAGTGAGAAGAGGCAAACCCCTATGGATCTTGCTGCGGTGGCTTTGAAGGAGGCGGTGGATGTATCCCCAGCGGTCTAGGATGCTGATGAATCGCTTGTACAAGACAAAAACCATAACATTGCTTCCAATCCACTGAACCCGGGTTTTGGATTACTAGAAGGCTTAAACGAGTTAGAAGTAGAACTACATGAACCAAAAGAAGAGAAAGCCAAGAAAATAAGCATTGAAAGGTTAATCAAGAATAACCATAAATATAAGGAATAATTTATTTTAGGTAACTCAAAAGGTAAAGCATTGCTAGTGCAAGAGGTTTCTCCTAGGAAACTGAGGAGTAATTCTCTCAAAACTAAATGAGCATCATAAACTAGAAGGTTAGAGATCCCAATATTGATACACATATCCTAGACCTCCATAACTTAAGGGGGAACCTTCATTCTTCTATAATATGTATACTTGAAAATGAATTGAATAATGGTGATTTACAATTCTTTTCTTAAAGATATAGGAATGAATGGCGTTTTACGCACACCAATGACATAAGTTCTGAAGGTCGTATTATATTAACTTGGATCAAATATATTTGGAACATTGATTTCATTGATAAAGATGAGCAACAGTTTATTGTTGAGGCAATCTGTACTCGGGTGCTCAATTTGTTTTTAACAATAGTTTATGCAAGCAATCTTTCCAGTTAGCATTTGGATCTTTAGGAGAAAATAAAAAAAAACAATTGTAGTAACATGGTGGGACTGTGGTTGACAATGGGTGATTACAATGTTGTTTTGAGGGAAGAAGAAAAATTAGGGGCTTAAATTGAGAGTAACATAGCTTTTAGAATTTAATAACCATTGGATCGTAGCAAGACTGATAAAGTCGATCCATTATGACCAGAAGTATGTATGGAAAAGTGGAGAAGTTAAAGAACTATGTGTAAACTTGATAGATTTTTTGTAAGTGTTCATTACATGAATATCTTTGCTGATATCAAAATTAACATCCTGCCTAACTCTACTAGTGATCACTGTCCTATTTACATAATGTTAAAAGGATAGAAGGCAAGGAAAAAGGCAAACCATTTAAATATGCAAATAGTTGGCAGTTTTTTATGGTTATCATGGAGCTGTTAACATCAATGAAATTCAGATAACATGTGTCATTTATTTTCTTTTGTCTCATTTCTCAAAAATGCGAAAAATGCACTTTAGATGTGGAGCAAGTCCACACTGGAGGATCATGACTACATCAACAAGCTTAAGAAGATTAATGACGAGTTTTTAAAAGAGATTAAAGTAGGGGATAATGATGAAGATAGTTGGAAGCAATATTATGAAGCACAATATAAACTTAAGTAAGTGTTGCAGATCAAAGTCAAAGAGCTCAAACAAAAAGCCAATGAAAAATGGCTAAATTATGGAGATGAATGCACTAATTTTTTACACTATGTTGTCAGCTAAAAGAAATACTAATTATAACTTGCACTCTGTTGATCAGGATGGAAATGCAACTATGAATTAAGGCAAAATAAAGAGTGAAACAAACTTACTCATTGTCAGTTAACTCGTGTGGGAAGTACTTACTGCTGAGTGGAGTCTCCTATGTTCAAATACTTAAAGCTGTTAGGTCCATTCAGAGGGAGTTAACTCCCAGCCCGGATAGGAATTTCTCTAGTTTCTCCCTGCTCCACCAAGTAATGTGAAAGATAAGTTGAATTTATCCATACAAGAATTCGTTAAATGTAGGAAAACCCTAAAGGGAATCAACCACACTTTTTTCTTCCTCATTACAGAAAATGATAAACCATATAGCATTGTAGAATACCATCCTATTACTTGTTATAATGTTGTTTATAGAATTTTGAGCAAGGTAATTTGCAATAGTGTAAAGACCCAGATTTTTTTGACCGTTCAAATCGATAATAATCCCCACATGTCGACCCAAACAAATCGCAAATGCAGGTAGTTATTGGGGAAAAGAAGAAAGAAGAGAAAAACCATCACAGAATCTCACAGCGGAAGGACAACATATAATAGACAAATAGCAGTTTAAAACAATTGAAATGTATACATTGGTTATAACATTCAATGATTATCAGAGTTACATATACATACAGAGGTACATAACAAGCAGCGGAACTAAATGCAGCTGAAATACATACTTATAATTTATATCTATATACCAAATCCTCGTCTTCAATCTCCAAGGCTAAGAAATCTTCGCTAACTCCAACATCTGTTGACCTGAGTGTAACAACCCGTATTTTTGAATAACATGTTATAACATAAATGGAGGCAGAATTAAACTGTAAAATCTGAATCAAGGGAAACGGGCTATGCCATTGCGTTCGTCTCGGAAAAATACGCGAAATAGAGTCCGAGTTTTCGAAAATCGGAGTCCGTATGACCAAGATATGGCCTCGCGAAGTTTCACGAAAAATTCCCAAATTAAAGTATACTTAATTAAGTGAAATGGGTTGCGCAGAGAAATATATATATATATTGATATATATATATATATATATATAATTGAAAATTTAATAAATAAATATGCAAAAATGTTCAAAACAGCGAATTGGGAGAGGGGAATAACCGAACCGGCCGATTTTTGAGGTCGACCCGAGCTCGCTGGGTCGACTAGGGGTTAATCCAGGGTGTTTGGCTATCAACCCGTGGGTCGATTCGCTCAAGTGCAGATTTTACATTTGAATGGTTCTCATGGTCCATCTTTAATCTAAAGGCCCTAGATGGTTCCTACACTTGACTTCTTCCCCAAGACATGCTTTGATGGCTTGGATTGAATCTAGGGTTAATCCTATGGCCTAAAACACTTGCCTAATCTATAAATAAGACCCTAACCTACCCTAAATCATCATTATTCATTCATACAACTAAACTATGGCAAAACCAATCCTCTCATGGCCTCCACTCTCTTCATAAAATTCCTAAATAAATTCCTAAGTGATTTTCCATGCATACAAGTGTTTTCAAACTTGTATGAGCATCATTAGCTTGCATTCAAGTCAAGTTTATATATTTGCATCATAAAGAAAGAGTCTTGATCATTTTGGCTCAAGGGTTTTGCTTGCATTTTGGGTTTAATTGATTTCATAAGGGCTTTGTCATATTTTTGTGACTTCTTAAGCATTGTAAGCCCTATTCCTTTCATACTTAAACTCTAAAGTTAAATGTATGATATGCAAGTTGTCATATGTTATGCAAGTTTGTTTATGCAAGTATGATATGCAAGTTGTCATATGTTATGCAAGTTTTATTATGCAAGTTTGTTATGCAAGTGTCATATGATATGCAAGTATGTTATGCAAGTTTGGGATGGTCATATGGTTCATGTTATCATGTTATGCAAGCTTATTTTGAGTATGTGAACATAAAGCTTCAAGCTTTATGCCAAAGGTTGCATTTTGGCAACATGTAAGTTATCATATCACTTATGATAACTTGCATGTGAGGCTAAATGCGAACTTGTGGCCATTCTTACATGTCATTTAGCACCATGTATCATGAATATGCCAAGTTTGGTTTTATGCATGCTTTTTGGGCCTAAAAATGTAATATGCAAGTGTATGAACACATGAACCTTTCATATGCCACCATGTTGAACTTGTGGCTTTAACATTTTTATGTCATGATTATGCCAAGTTCCCTCTTTCTATCCTTTATGCGCTATTGCGATATGTAAGCGATGGGATTGCGTTTGGGGTTGGGTAAACTTAAAAGACATAAAAACACAAGCTTGGGAATTTACCTATTAAGTTAGGTCTACCCATTGGGAATTTACCTATTAAGTTAGGTCTACCCAATTGCTTGAAAATTTGTAACATGTTTTGGAAACATGATGGACATGACACTTAGAAAAGATAAGTGTGGCCAACTCGAGGTTGGGTTGAGTTTGTAGCGTAAACCTACCCGGAACCGACCGGCTTAACTAGTTGCTACAAACAATAGGACCCAATGTGAGAAGTTGGTCAGGTTGTACCTTGAACCCGAGGTTAGACCTAGTTGTGGTGTAAAGCTACCCGGAACCGACCGGCCTAACTAGTGACCGCAACAAAGTCTAATGTGAGAGGTTAAGGCACATTAATTAATTAATGCCTCATGATTAGGGTTAAGTCATGGTCCACTTAATACTTAACCAATTTAGACATGGGGGATTAACGGGGTTAAGTCAGCCTACACTTAACCAATCTGAACTCGGTAATTTCGCGGGGTTAAGTTGAATAATACTTAACCAATCCAACTCAGTAATTTGATAAGGCTGAGAACCAATTTGATACCTGGTCTGGATAAACTAACTTGATTGATAAATTAAACGAACCTGTTTTGCGGATCTGTAGGACCCACATCAAGTTAGGCAAGTTTGTAAATCTGTTATCTGATCCGTTAGTCTGAAAACTGGTCTCTGAACTTTGTATATCTGAACTCTGTTAATAAGTTAATCTGAATCTGATAGTCTGGGGACACAAGGGGGAATACTTGTGTCATCTGTTGTTTGGGACCCATATTAGTCAGTAACCCTTTCTGGTATCAAAACTTTGACCCAACTGTAGGTAGGGTCCGGGCACGCTTACTGAACTAATTATAAGTGGTTCATTCTGATAATGGCGATGGGTGTTGATGGTGCATTCCAACCGGGTCATGTGCGTGCATGGATCCCGGTCTGCCTCTGAGGATGTAAGCCGCCGTGACATCTGTAAATATGCCTGTGCCAATTGGTTGCCACTTTAGGGAGTGATACACCCTATCGTAGGGCCGACACAGGGTATTTATGTATTAGGGAGCCGATCGCTTGTGTAGGATTTAGGGTACACTTAGCTCTGTCTGGTTCTGTTGGTACCGTCTGTTTTGTTGGGTGGCAACACCCGTCTGTTTCTGCGTGGTACCGTTCTGTTAGGGTGGTAAAGGCCCATTATTGTTAGCATTCCGTTTTTGTACTTTATCCGCTAGGGTAGTAAAGGCCCATTATTGTTAGCATTCCGTTTCTGTACTTTATCTGTTAGGATGATAAAAGCCCATTTTTCCCAAACTCTATTTCTGTATGGACCATTCTGTTCCGTTCTGTTCGGTGTGAACATTGGGGTAACACCCAATACTGTTATACTAGTATTGGTACTAAGAAGTTGGATCTTGACTTAGGTCAACACCTGGTATTGGGCCAAGCTTGGGCCAAGGGATCAATACTTGTTTATTCAAGTCATGTTAGTTTGCTAGTACACCTGTGGTGTAAAAACCTTAATCCTGATTATGCGATGACACCTTTATCTACTTGGTTAGTTAATCATCATGCTAGTATGTTATTATCCTTATGTTCATACCTGCTGCTCATGTCAGTTAACTTTATCAGTTTACATTGATTGTAGTAGGGCTTACTCAGTCTTTTTGACTGACCTGTTTTCTTTCGCCTCTTTTCTTCCGTTTCCCCCTGGTTCTCAGGGAGGGAATACAGGAGCCTAGCTTGGACCTTAGCTGCTTTTCTTGGATAGCTCATGTATGCTTTGGACTTGAGCTTGCTATGGTTTTTCCATTTGGGGATAGCTACTTTATGTTTTCCTTTTCAGTTTTCAGATGATGTGGTTTTATGTACTAGACTTGTTTATTTGGAAAATTGACATTGTGTTGTACCAGACTTGTTTTGAAATGGTTTAAAATCTTCCGCTGTTTTATCTATGTTATTTACTCTGTTTACATATATACATATGTTCTTGTTCTGCCTTGATATATCATTATGCATGTTTACCTGATTCAAACGCCCCTCCAAAGTCAGAGTGCTTGCAAGAGTCACCCTGGCGGAGGTGGGATGTTACATTTGGTATCAGAGCATATGGTTTACGAGAAGGAACAAAAAGGTTTTTAGAAAACTTTTAGAAACCTATTTTCAAAACCAAGTATAAAGTATTTTCGAAAGAAAAGTCTAGTTTATTTTGAAGGCTATTCCCCAAAAAGCCATTAGCAAAAATCCCTTCGTTTTTCTCTATTCTGAATCTGTCTTTTTCTTCGTTTTCAGTATGGCCGATAACCTTGCTATTCCGGAGGGAGTACATGTACCTGTTTGGTATAGGAGACTTTTGGAGGCTAGGGCGACCGAAGCCGGCCCCGCATATGTCCCTCCTCCTCCTCCTCCAGTAGTTAATATTCCTCCTCCTGTTGCTAATGTTCCTCCTCCTCCTGTCGCTGAGGTTCCTCTTCCTCCTCCCCCTCAGCATCCTCAGGCTGACTTCGCAAAGACTTGCAAGGATTTCAAAGCAATGGGTGGCAAGAACTTTCAAGGCACCGAGACCTTTGTAGAGGCCAGAAATTGGTTGAAAGAGACCGAGGATTTATTCGCTATCTTTGGATTAGATGATCAGAGAAAGATCTTGTTGGCGGTTTGGCTTATAAAGGATGAAGCCGCTTATTGGTGGGAGATCACCACCGCGACTAGGCCCGTTGAGACATGGGTCGATTTCAGGACAAGATTCGGGCTTAAGTTTATGTCTTCTACTGAAGAGAACTTGCAAATGGAAAGGTTTATTGCTTTGAAGCAAGGAGACATGTCTGTTAAAGAATATGTGAACAAGTTCAATCAGTTAGCTCGTTTTGGCTTGGATATGGTGAGTACTACTCAGAAGAAGGCTCTTCGTTTTGCTAGAGGATTGAATGAGCCGTTACAGGAGTTAGCTATGTCTCATGTGCCCATGGGGGCCACGTTTGAGAGTTTGGTAGATATGGCCCTACTCCATGAAGAGAACAAGAGTGCAAAGAAGGAGGTCAAGGTGAATGAGTCTCAAAACAAGAAAACGGGGCCCAAAAAGGAAATGCAAAAGAAGGAGGAGAAGTCTGAAGATAAGAAGGAAAAGAAGTGCTTTACTTGTGGAAGCTCAACCCATCTAAACAAGGATTGCAGAAAGAGGAAGGGCACTTGCTTTAACTGTGGAGAGATGGGACACTTCACTAGGGACTGCCCGAAGAAGAAAGGGACTACATCGGAAGGAACGGTGAATACTCGCATGGCGGGTGAATAGATTAGGGCTAGAATAATTTGTCTGTAGGATGTTTAATTTTCCTTGTCTAATTTTCAGTTTGAAACTCTTTTTCTGGTATTTTGATTCTGTAATGGAAACTCAGTACTTTAATGCTAGTCTTGCTTCTGATCTGGTAATAGTCTCAAACTCCCTGAGAGTTATAACTCATCTGTTTGTGATAAATTGGGATTTGAGAGTATCTGTGTTGGGCATAAGGGTGACTATGACGAATACATTCTGGGTTTCTACCATGCTTAGTTTCCTAAGAATCATTTGGGGAAAATCTGATCTGTACTAGTAGTCTGTAAGTATATGTACCAAGTTTTTGTTTTATCTGTACTCGCTTCCATCACTCGACTGTGTCTTGTTAAGATAGGAATCCTATGGATGTAAACATGTGTTTGAGACATGTTATGTTTGATGGTTGCAAGTGGATGCAAGTGGTTGCTAGTGGTTGCTCGTGGATGCATAAACACACACTAGGCACTAGATCGGCTTGAAATACACCCTCATATTGCATATGGACGTGTGTATATTTTCAATTCTTATGGTTGCAAGATGGTTAATTCGGCACATGGATGTTGCATATGGATGAATGTTTGTGCACACATATAGTATTATTTGATTAGGACTATTTGCATACATAATGGATTCATTTCACTGACATACTTTGCATTGATGATCTTTGCATTAGATAAGAACATATACACACACCTTTTGCATATGTTCATACCGCATTAGAATCTTGTAAGGACAATGATTGCTCGTGGGTGATGTTTTGAGTAGATGGATGATTGGATGGTAGGATACGTTCTTCCTAACTTGGAGATTTCGGGGACGAAATCCTTTAAGGAGGGAGGAATGTAACAACCCGTATTTTTGAATAACATGTTATAACATAAATGGAGGCAGAATTAAACTGTAAAATCTGAATCAAGGGAAACGGGCTATGCCATTGCGTTCGTCTCGGAAAAATACGCGAAATAGAGTCCGAGTTTTCGAAAATCGGAGTCCGTATGACCAAGATATGGCCTCGCGAAGTTTCACGAAAAATTCCCAAATTAAAGTATACTTAATTAAGTGAAATGGGTTGCGCAGAGAAATATATATATATTGATATATATATATATATATATATATATATAATTGAAAATTTAATAAATAAATATGCAAAAATGTTCAAAACAGCGAATTGGGAGAGGGGAATAACCGAACCGGCCGATTTTTGAGGTCGACCCGAGCTCGCTGGGTCGACTAGGGGTTAATCCAGGGTGTTTGGCTGTCAACCCGTGGGCCGATTCGCTCAAGTGCAGATTTTGCATTTGAATGGTTCTCATGGTCCATCTTTAATCTAAAGGCCCTAGATGGTTCCTACACTTGACTTCTTCCCCAAGACATGCTTTGATGGCTTGGATTGAATCTAGGGTTAATCCTATGGCCTAAAACACTTGCCTAATCTATAAATAAGACCCTAACCTACCCTAAATCATCATTATTCATTAATACAACTAAACTATGGCAAAATCAATCCTCTCATGGCCTCCACTCTCTTCATAAAATTCCTAAATAAATTCCTAAGTGATTTTCCATGCATACAAGTGTTTTCAAACTTGTATGAGCATCATTAGCTTGCATTCAGGTCAAGTTTATATATTTGCATCATAAAGAAAGAGTCTTGATCATTTTGGCTCAAGGGTTTTGCTTGCATTTTGGGTTTAATTGATTTCATAAGGGCTTTGTCATATTTTTGTGACTTCTTAAGCATTGTAAGCCCTATTCCTTTCATACTTAAACTCTAAAGTTAAATGTATGATATGCAAGTTGTCATATGTTATGCAAGTTTGTTTATGCAAGTATGATATGCAAGTTGTCATATGTTATGCAAGTTTTATTATGCAAGTTTGTTATGCAAGTGTCATATGATATGCAAGTATGTTATGCAAGTTTGGGATGGTCATATGGTTCATGTTATCATGTTATGCAAGCTTATTTTGAGTATGTGAACATAAAGCTTCAAGCTTTATGCCAAAGGTTGCATTTTGGCAACATGTAAGTTATCATATCACTTATGATAACTTGCATGTGAGGCTAAATGCGAACTTGTGGCCATTCTTACATGTCATTTAGCACCATGTATCATGAATATGCCAAGTTTGGTTTTATGCATGCTTTTTGGGCCTAAAAATGTAATATGCAAGTGTATGAACACATGAACCTTTCATATGCCACCATGTTGAACTTGTGGCTTTAACATTTTTATGTCATGATTATGCCAAGTTCCCTCTTTCTATCCTTTATGCGCTATTGCGATATGTAAGCGATGGGATTGCGTTTGGGGTTGGGTAAACTTAAAAGACATAAAAACATAAGCTTGGGAATTTACCTATTAAGTTAGGTCTACCCATTGGAAATTTACCTATTAAGTTAGGTCTACCCAATTGCTTGAAAATTTGTAACATGTTTTGGAAACATGATGGACATGACACTTAGAAAAGATAAGTGTGGCCAACTCGAGGTTGGGTTGAGTTTGTAGCGTAAACCTACCCGGAACCGACCGGCTTAACTAGTTGCTACAAACAATAGGACCCAATGTGAGAAGTTGGTCAGGTTGTACCTTGAACCCGAGGTTAGACCTAGTTGTGGTGTAAAGCTACCCGGAACCGACCGGCCTAACTAGTGACCGCAACAAAGTCTAATGTGAGAGGTTAAGGCACATTAATTAATTAATGCCTCATGATTAGGGTTAAGTCATGGTCCACTTAATACTTAACCAATTTAGACATGGGGGATTAACGGGGTTAAGTCAGCCTACACTTAACCAATCTGAACTCGGTAATTTCGCGGGGTTAAGTTGAATAATACTTAACCAATCCAACTCAGTAATTTGATAAGGCTGAGAACCAATTTGATACCTGGTCTGGATAAACTAACTTGATTGATAAATTAAACGAACCTGTTTTGCGGATCTGTAGGACCCACATCAAGTTAGGCAAGTTTGTAAATCTGTTATCTGATCCGTTAGTCTGAAAACTGGTCTCTGAACTTTGTATATCTGAACTCTGTTAATAAGTTAATCTGAATCTGATAGTCTGGGGACACAAGGGGGAATACTTGTGTCATCTGTTGTTTGGGACCCATATTAGTCAGTAACCCTTTCTGGTATCAAAACTTTGACCCAACTGTAGGTAGGGTCCGGGCACGCTTACTGAACTAATTATAAGTGGTTCATTCTGATAATGGCGATGGGTGTTGATGGTGCATTCCAACCGGGTCATGTGCGTGCATGGATCCCGGTCTGCCTCTGAGGATGTAAGCCGCCGTGACATCTGTAAATATGCCTGTGCCAATTGGTTGCCACTTTAGGGAGTGATACACCCTATCGTAGGGCCGACACAGGGTATTTATGTATTAGGGAGCCGATCGCTTGTGTAGGATTTAGGGTACACTTAGCTCTGTCTGGTTCTGTTGGTACCGTCTGTTTTGTTGGGTGGCAACACCCGTCTGTTTCTGCGTGGTACCGTTCTGTTAGGGTGGTAAAGGCCCATTATTGTTAGCATTCCGTTTTTGTACTTTATCCGCTAGGGTAGTAAAGGCCCATTATTGTTAGCATTCCGTTTCTGTACTTTATCTATTAGGATGATAAAAGCCCATTTTTCCCAAACTCTATTTCTGTATGGACCATTCTGTTCCGTTCTGTTCGGTGTGAACATTGGGGTAACACCCAATACTATTATACTAGTATTGGTACTAAGAAGTTGGATCTTGACTTAGGTCAACACCTGGTATTGGGCCAAGCTTGGGCCAAGGGATCAATACTTGTTTATTCAAGTCATGTTAGTTTGCTAGTACACCTGTGGTGTAAAAACCTTAATCCTGATTATGCGATGACACCTTTATCTGCTTGGTTAGTTAATCATCATGCTAGTATGTTATTATCCTTATGTTCATACCTGCTGCTCATGTCAGTTAACTTTATCAGTTTACATTGATTGTAGTAGGGCTTACTCAGTCTTTTTGACTGACCTGTTTTCTTTCGCCTCTTTTCTTCCGTTTCCCCCCTGGTTCTCAGGGAGGGAATACAGGAGCCTAGCTTGGACCTTAGCTGCTTTTCTTGGATAGCTCATGTATGCTTTGGACTTGAGCTTGCTATGGTTTTTCCATTTGGGGATAGCTACTTTATGTTTTCCTTTTCAGTTTTCAGATGATGTGGTTTTATGTACTAGACTTGTTTATTTGGAAAATTGACATTGTGTTGTACCAGACTTGTTTTGAAATGGTTTAAAATCTTCCGCTGTTTTATCTATGTTATTTACTCTGTTTACATATATACATATGTTCTTGTTCTGCCTTGATATATCATAATGCATGTTTACCTGATTCAAACGCCCCTCCAAAGTCAGAGTGCTTGCAAGAGTCACCCTGGCGGAGGTGGGATGTTACACTGAGTGTATTGCATAAAAATAAAACATAACAAACACTCTGATCAGCACTAAATCATTCTCAAATTAGTCAAATTAAAATACGAAATAACTTTAGTGTCAGGGGTGTAGTAACTCAAGAGATGTTACGGGATTTTCCATCTCTCGAGGATCCGTTAAACTAATACATACATAGTATAATCCATTAAACTAATACTCAAGAGATGTTACGGGATTACCATATTACCCTTACGTCGTTTACAGGCATCAACAGTCTATACAGTACCGTAAATTCACCATACAGGTGTTATCAAAGGGCACTCCATAGAAGGCAATGCTCAATCAAAATCTTATGGGACTCGATATGGATAAATATGACAAGGCACTCGAGGCAATGCCCAGGGTAGGATTCTACCAATTGCCCTCCCGGACTGGTGGTAACGCATAGCAGCCACTACCGCCCATCTCGGATCACACTCCCAATTCCAATGGGCCCAAATCATAATCATCATCATAGTCATAGAAATAATATCGAAGAAGTGTGTCCGATCAAAGGTGCTACCTCAATTAGTCACGGTATAGCTCCTGTTTTAGTCATTTCAATTCTGACCCAAAGGTCAGGGCTATTTCGTCATCGTTAATCTTCTTCAATTCAATAATCGCCTCCAAGTCATCATCTTCCATTATGGATATGTCAAAACGTTCACAGTTGTTAAAGTGGTATCGACAATGACAAAGAGTATGCCGCTTGTCGACTCCGGTCTCTTTAACAACCAACGCTTACATTTTCCACATCGGTTGGTTCTTTTACTTTTCACAAAGGTTCATTTTCATATCAAAATATCATATTTCATTTCAAACCAAGTTTTATATTCAAAAAGAATATAATTTCATATCAACATATCATAATCATTCTTAAAACCAATTATATTCCAAACTAGAATATATTCCCATATCCATATATTATAACCATATAATATTTCAAAATCCATTTATATTCACATAGAATATACTTCATCTCAAAAGATTATAATTATTCCAAATCGATTTACGCTAGAAATCCATTCATATTCAAATAGAATATATATATTTCATAACAACTCATTTTCCATCACTTAGGAGATCCATTTATATTCGAGTTGAATATAAATTTACATTTCCATATCAAAATTGGTTTAATGTCGATTCATATTCAAATAGAATAAATTTATATCAATTCCATCTGAACAATAGTTTAGATCCAAACACTTTCCATTCGGAAGATATTTATACTTTATAAAAATATAATTATGAAAACAGATGCTTATGAAAGAAACCCTTTATATAAAATATTATATATATATATATATCTATATAGAATAAAATGGTTAGAACAGGACAAGATAAATTTTAAACTCTGCACATATATACATAAATTAAAAGTTTTCTATATAGTTCTAATAATAAAATACAAGGAAAATTTAGTTACAACAAAATAGTTATTAGTAAAATAATAAAAAAAATTAAGGAAAGGAATAGTTATTTGAAATCATAGTGTAAATATATATATATAATAAGATTCTTTAACTAAAAATCGTTCCTTTCTTCCGAACTCCAATACTTGAATCTAAACTCTAGTCTCAATGGAGTTTTCCTAGCCCAATGACTTGCCCAAAACCCCATTGCAAACTCATTTTCAAAATTCAAGGATTCAAAACCATACTCGCATAATGTTTAAAACACTCCAAGTATCCTCGATTATCTTTATTCCAATATTAAATTCAATATGAATTTATTGATTTTGAGTCTACCCAATCCTTGAAAATCCCAAATCATATTAATTTTGAATCTTTAACACTTTAAATTCACTTTGGGAAAATTTCCTTAGTCATTTCAAATAAAATTCAAGATTCAGATCTTTAAAGGAAGAATAAAATTTTATCGAAATCGACACATTTCCTTTAAATGAATTTTCCATCATAGAATTTCAATCATTAAAATCATTTAACCAACCGATGTCCATATATAATTTTCTATCTTATGGCCAACTGATTTTAATTTTTCGATATTTCAGGGATGGATCTATCATTTCAATCCAAATCAGGGTCACAGAGATTTATCATTTGACTCTGTGTTCTTAATTTATTTTAAATCGATAAACCCCGGGTTTATGATGCCCATAACATCAAGGGTAAATGGGATTTACTGTCACAATCAACATGCAACACAATATACTGAACTATGGAGCATTAGCAGTGTCAATACCAATTCCGTAATAAATTTCAATGAAACGTCCATCACAAATCGTTTCATACAATTGAGTAGTATTGAACTATTTCACAGATTAACAAGGATCAGAATTTCTAACTAGAAATTTAATTTAAATTAAATAACTTGTTATTGGCCTAAATTGCATTTTAACACACTTGCATGTCAATATTAAACAACCATTCACAATCAATCATAGCCATGCAAACAAACTTATTTCATAATTTAATTCAATAAATATGGGGATAATTTAGTTATTCGTGAGCGAGAATTCACTCACCTTTGGCTCTTTAGTGGATCTAACGTCCAACCAAAGCCCAAAATTTCACAGTCTCTAAATGCAGCGAAACTAGTGCTAGAGCGTCTGCAATTCCGCCACGATTCCAACGCACCCAACCGCGTTCAAATCCGAGTCAATACGCAAAGGTTATTAGCATTTTAACATTTGGATTTTAAATATATATATAAATAAATAAGTAAATCTCCTTACCCTATCATTCTTTGACACGTCATCAACCCGTATTTCATCTTCCCGCTCCGTCATTCTCACACTATAGTGACCTATCGAGCAAAACCCCAAACTGCAGTTCACCTTTGACCGCCGATTCCTCAGCGCTCTGATAACCGAAAGACGCGGGACCACCTCCATCGCGAAGACCTTCCTCAGTCGCACCTTCTCGTACTGGTGCCCCGACCTCCGGTGATCGGAACGACCATGACGACGAGTTTAACCAACAGTGGTTTTCCGCCTTCAACCGTGAAAATCTGACGAACTACAACACTATAAATCGAACGAACACCACCCTCGGACTCGTATGGACCGCCTCTACAAAACCCAAAAACCAATTTCTTCAATTAACTCCCGAATCAGAAAACCCCAAATTCACTTCTAGGGTTTCGAAAATCTGGCTGTTTGACTAAGATTTTTGGCCGATTCAGTCACTGCATGTCGAATCTGAGAACACCCGTAGGTTTGTATCGTTGATAGCTTAGAATCTGCATATAATACGTTAGGGTTTGAAGAGATTTGATTTTCAAAGCTTGGATTTTTATTTTGAACTAGGTTTAGAATTTGATTTTTCTCCTATGGAAGATAAAATAGGCAGATGGAGTATACGTGAAGTGAAGAATGGGCTGATGGGTTTCAAAGAATTTATTTATATATAGATATAGAAGGCCCAATATAAAAAAAACAATTATCATATCAAACTGATCTCTTTCACACTTTCTCCCGTACGGTCCAACGACAAGTCTGTTTGTAACGCAGTTTGGAATCCTACCATAATTCATCATTCTGAATCCAATGGTGCCAGTTTCGTCGAATTCCGAGATAGTCGCCAAAACAGTTAAATTTCACAGTTAATTTAAATAAATAAAATATTCAATTATTCGATCAATCGTTTTAATTCAAATTAAATATTCATTCAATTCAAATTAAATCAAGTTATAACTTAAATAAATTCTATAAATAAATTTCACACATTTTTAAATCTTAATTTGATTATTTGTATTTTGATTTGAATTTCATTTATAATTTAACAACTTAAAATTCCACCATTTCCAATTTAAATTTGAATTCCACTTTTAAATTAACCCACACAAATTAATTTAATTATTTAAATATTAAATTACAAATTACAGCCTTTCTAAATAAAACTAAATTTGAAAAATCTATTTATACTCAATTCAAACAATCCCCATCATTAAAAATTAACAAAAACTTGATTTTTATCTAGTTTTATTCCATTTTAGTTATTTTCAATCGAAATTTAAATATACAGAAAATATGGGGTGTTATATTCTCCCCCACTTAAAAATCTTTTCGTCCTCGAAAAGAGAACGAAATACGATATTGACAATATTCATACTTCCAAATCCATATTTATACAATAGTATTTATAAAATAAGTTATATGATTGAAAAATCTTATAAATTTTCTAACTTCTGAAATCACGGAAAATTTCGGCAGCATCTCCTTTGTACGGAGAGGTCTGTGAAAATCCCAACATATATATATATTCAATTATACATCTCATCCTACGATGAGGCATCCCAAAAAAGGGGAAAACAAATATTTATACATCTACAAAACCATATAATTCCAAATACGTACCTTCTTTAGCATTTATATGCAATTTATTTATCTTAGCATTTAGCGCAAGCGAGCTCCAAGGCGTAGCGCGATTTCCTTACACCTGCTACATACTCATATATGCATAAGAATTAAACATATGTAATATATTTGGCAAATGCATACAACTTACACAACATATATTAACCATTTCAACTACAAAACCAACAATACTCATGACAGACCAACAAATAAATCATCGATTATAACCCTATAAATGATGGGATTGGACTAAACCACACAAGAAAAAGTTGTTGCAATCGTTTCAGGCTTTCCGAATTGTCCGGATTCGTCAAATTTGTATAATTCGTTCAAAAGTTATGATTGTTTTAGTGAAGACGAACACCTCATCCCATACACTGAAAAATGCAGATCTGAGTTATTCAACCCAGTTTTTAACCCTTTAAACATAAAAAATTTACCCAGCATATTAAGGAAAAGTTTTAATTCAGACTCTGGCCTTTCTGAATTGTGCTCGCACATTAAAATCCGACGTTCCGTTAGGAAGTTATGATCAAAACAACATTGGTATTCAGTTCAGATTTTTATTTTCTGCGCATACAACTACGACTAGTTCTTGGTTTTCAACCTAATAGACTAGGAAATTAGGCAAGGAACTATTAACAAAAGTTTTAGTTCAGTTTCTTAGGTTTCTAAAAAGTCCAGAATCGTCGAATTCCGATTAGCCCATCAAATGTTATGGCCATTTTGTTTCAGCTTATCGAATATTTCAGGTTTTTGCATAAATGCCAATTTATTTTTATTCATAGTTTCAAACCTTCGCTTCCAAAACTTTTCCAATATCTAATACTTCAATTTGTTATCACTTCATTGTTCGAGAAGCGGATTCACCTTCGATTGCTTACTTTATTTGGATATTCTTTCTATTCAATTTCCGGTTTCATTTCAAGCATTAAATTCGAATAAAACTTGAATTCATTTAACGTTTCCAACTAACTTAAATCTATTAAATTATAAATTCATGAACATGGATCAAGTTGCCAAGTTTCGTAACTTATTTTTATCCACTTCATCCATAATACAATGAATGTCATTTCCTTTATTCATATTCAGTTAGCCGTTTAGTTGAATTAATTCCGAGTTTATTCATTCTAATGATTTAAGTTCATCCATCTTCGTTTCATTCATTTATGTTTGGTTTTAAATCGACCAATTCTAAATTTTATCGAGTTTATTTCACATATTCTGATTCATTTGACTTAATTGAATCCACTTAGAACCAAATTCGTTCTATACACAAATTAAATAAATTAGCCCTCGGTTTTATATTTCCTATATCTTATTTCATATTTCAAATTCCAGGTTTGTTTCCCTTCCTCATACCACATTCCCATTCACTTAACCATTCCTTATTCCATTAACTCAATTTATTTACTTGACTCACAAATCATGGTTTGAGTTAAGGGCTGTTCACTACTCAAATTTCTATACTCAGTTCTCAAACCATTATTATTCGATTCCCTAAGTTGAATTTCATCGAACTCAATTCTTTACTCAACTTAACTTATATTCCAATTCGGCAAATAATTTACATACATTTATTTCATTATTCAAACCCATGTTACATTCAGCATATTGTTTAAATCAAGTTTTCCCATTTTAGATTTTTCTATGCTTTCATTTCACATATTCACTAATTTGCCATTTAATTTCTTTATTTTAAATTTATCGATGATTCCTATTTTATCAACAACATAAATTCCCTTTCCACTCTTTCTCGAACTAACTTGATATACTTATTTGTTTCCCAAGCCATAAGTTATTGCCACTTTTATTTACAAAACCAAAATTTTTCCAAATTCATTTTAGTCGACTTAGTTGAATTATATTTCGCGGTTAATTTCAATTTCCTTAACACTTATATCGACTAAAGTCGGAATTTGTTTAAACTTTATCACCACCCTTATTTAAGAGTTTATGTGATGATTCTTATAAATACTTAAGTCCGTTTCATGATTCCCCAATAAATATATATATATATATATATATATAATACATACATATATATATATATGTATATGTAACGACCCGGAAAATCTGAACCAATTTAAAAATTTTAAATTGGCTATATTAGTGGATTTTAAATATTTAAAATAAATATTTTAAATAATAACGATGAAAAGTAAGTTTGAATCGACATTGAAAATAAATATAATTACTTTGGATTATAAACTAGGCCTGAAATGGCGCGGTAGTTTCAAAATTTGAATTCAAACTTTGACTAACTGTAACAGGTGCAAAACAAAACGGATTTGAGTGAAACCAAAAATATTTAAATCTGTTACTGGATATCTTTCTAATGAATCTGAAAAATCGAAGTTTCATAGCGGGAAGCAAAAGTTATGGCCAAATGAATTTCTGAAAGGTCGCTATGTAGTTTATATAGCTCGTGAAAATGTCCATTTTGCAAACGACCTCGGAATTCGACGAAACCACTTTTGTTGGATCCGGGATGTCAAATTATTGCTAGATTTCAAATTTCATAATTTTTGAAGCTAATATGTGAGCGTGGCAAAGGAAAATGAGTTTTGGTCAATTATAGTTAAATTGGATCGACCAAAAATGGGCCATTTTTCAAACAATCTCAGAATTCGACGAAACTAATTTGTTGGAACCGTATCGTCAAAACATAGCTAGATTTAATTTTTTGGAATTTTTCGAATTAGTTTGTGGCCCTGGCAAATTGAAATGTACGTTCAAATCGAATATTGAATGTTATATATATTAAATTGAAGGAAAACTGACTGAAACAGTCGAATGGGCCTACAAAACATATCCCATTGTGTTCGGAATGGGGGTAAAACGCTAGGGACGATAGTCGTTGGGTTTGGATTGGTGTTCATGGGTGAAAGAGGGTATTTTCGAAATTTAAAAATATATATAAAAAAAAAAATTCATTCGTCCAACTCAGCACTCTCTCTCCCCGCTCCCTCTCTCCTCTCAACGGAAACGCGATCGAAAGTTCCTGGCCATTTTCCGGCGCTGCCACAACGAACCAGCCTCCGCCACCACCCGCAATCGAAAGTCCTTCCTCCCCTCTTCAAATCCGACCAACCCTCACACCCCCTCGTCCACCGTATCGCCTGAATCGAGCCCTCAAAGTTCGTATCTTTCTCGCGCCGCCGTGCCTCAGAGACGCCGAAGAACTGTACGAGAGCCCATCGCCGGAAAGCCCTCTCGTAGCTCTAGGCCGTGGTACCCTCCGATCGTCACCACGCTGCTCGGTTTTCGCGAAAACTACAAACCTAGTTTTGAACAGGTTTGAAAGTATATGACTGTTTTTATTTTAAACTATTTAATAGTGGTTTAAAGCGCTATGGTTTTTGATTTCACTGTAAAAATCATATCTTTTTCGTTTGTTGACGAAATGCAGTGAAACAAGAGATAGTGGACTCGTGTGGACGTCTTCTACATTCTAGAAGAGACCGCACATTTTTCTGAGCCTTCTGCTATTTTTGGTGGAGTGGAACCCAATGTGAGATTTCTAATTTATAAACGATATGGAAAACGACGATGTATAAATTATATAGTCGATGTATGGGTTATATAAGCGTTGTACACCTCTTGTATAAGCGTTGTATAAGTTGTACGTTCGATGTATAAGTTATATATGCGTTGTAAAAATTATATATGTGTTGAAATAGAAGTGAAATGCTTACATATATATATATATATATATATATATATATATATACACACATACACGCCCCTCGTCCACAAACCATGGACGATATTTATTGGTTGTGATTGGTGTGAAAATTGGTTGATTACGAATGGTTGATTGGAATTGTTTGTGGTTGAAATTGATTGATTGTGGTTGAAAAATACTCGTTTGTGGTTGAAAAATATTTGGTTAAAAACACATAGGATTAGTTTGTGGAAATGGAAAAAAAATATACATGCCGCCTGCATGCGAACTAGATGCATGAATCCCCATTGTCAAAAGCTGCGAGGCTTTAAGGTAGAGCGAGGAGCCGTACTAGGGACGGCCCCGGTTTTAACTACCCTGCCGTTATACTGCCGAAATTTTGAATAATATTCATGTGTTAGAATTATTTTCATATATTGAATAACCTTCATGTGTTGAATAGAAATTCATTCGTTGAAAAGAAATTCATGTGTTGAATGGTATTCGTGTTTTGAATAAATTGTTTTAACAATAAAAATCACATTTTTACTCTATATATACAAACTATAGAAAACCTTCATGTGTTGAATCGATATTCATTCGTTGAATAGAAATTCATGTGTTGAATGGTATTCGTGTTTTGAATAAATTGTTTTAACAATAAAATCACATTTTTACTCTATATATACAAACTATAGAAAACCTTCATGTGTTGAATCGATATTCATTCGTTGAATAGAAATTCATGTGTTGAATGGTATTCGTGTTTTGAATAAATTGTTTTAACAATAAAAATCACCTTTTTTACTTTATATATACAAACTATAGAAAATGTTCATGTGTTGAATCGAAATTCATTCGTTGAATTGAAATTCATGTGTTGAATGGTATTCGTATTTTTAAAGAAATTGTTTTATACTAAAAATCCTATTTTTATTACCTATATGAACTATATAAAATAATCGTGTTTTGAAATGAATTGTTTTACAATAAAAATCACATTTTTACTGTACACATGAGTTGTTAAAAATAGTGAAGTGTCGAAGTGAATGTTTGTTGGATAAAAATATCATTTTTATCAAATGTATGAAAAGAATATAGCTTTGAAATTGAAGAATCGATATATATATATAAATAGAATTGAAATATATCAAATAACGAAGCTGCAGTTCGTGTTTTGAAACCGTGATTTCAAACGATTAGTGCGGGAGATCCGACCATCGGATTTTCCCGAAACCGAAACCGTTGGGTTCGCTTTGGAAATATCTTTCAAACGACACCAACTTTGTAAAGATCCAATGGTTGGATTGTCTGGAATGTTTAATTCAAATCTGAAGAAAAACAACGCCAGAATCGATTATATATATATATAATTATATAATTATATTAAATCGAATAACGACACTGCAGTTCGTATTTTGAAATCGAAACTTCAAACGATTGTACCGGGAGATTCGACCGTCAGATTTTCCCAAAACTGGAACTGTTGGATTTATTTTGAAAAGATCTTTTTAATGATGTAAATTTTGTGAAGATCCAATGTTAGATTTTCAGATATGTGTAAATCAAATCTGAAGAAAAACAGCGTCACGGCCGCGTTATGGCCTAAAGCGTCGTTTGAATGAATTGGCTATTTTAAAATAAATAAAAATAGTGATAAATCGTTATAAAATATTATAAACAATATGGATGTGAAATTTAGAAACTAACTGAAGGTTGGCAAAGTCGAATGGTTTCCTAGATTTTGATCTGATGTACGTTTCGGCCTTCGGGGTTAATATTTGGGAAATCGTTCTCTTACTGATTTACGGTTAGTGACTAATGAATTGAAATGATGCGTATGTTGTGTTTGTCTAGCACTTGTTTATTATATACGCGGGTTGCTCAGAAAGACCGGGTTTATCCCATAATGAATAACTAAATCGACGATAAGAAATCGAAGATGAAGACGGCGGTTGAAGACCGGAAATCTTCACCTCGTTTGGATGGAAACTGATGTCCTGATTGGGAGGCATCCTGAAATATGGATAATGAGTGGTGATCATCCAGACGTACGTGAAGATCGATGGGTTTGCGAGGTATATAGTGCATCCGGTTTCGTTCAGACCAAGAACGGACTTGCAAATGGAATGTGTGTCTGACATTGGAATACATTCTGTGTGATTGATAGCCATCAGTTCCATGGTGTGAATTGCCGGTGTGGCATACTAAGTTGCTGTAATCAAGGCTTCTGTTGAAAAGAAAAGTCTTGTGGTTGATGATCAAAGCACCGCCTATGTGGCGTAGCTTTGTGTATAACGTGAATTCGCGAACCTCACACCCCAGTATGAACCAGAAACAGGAGAGGACATCAGGGAGGGCATGCGTTTCCTTCTAGTTAGAGGTGGTGTTGGTGCTTAAACTGGCTGACATTTATATTATTTTCACCTATGTGGTTGTTTCTGTTGCGAGGTGCCTCGGTTATATCGGTCGATCCGGGATCGATTGAGTCATTCGTTGGCTCATTTACGCCCTATAGGGCGGGGAAATGTAGTGTTCAGGCATAATAATCCACATCGGTGGACCGGCCCTGACGATCCAAAGGGTTGATGCGTTCTGATCCTGAGACATGGGCTAGATTGTCTCGAATTCGGTAAGGACTATCTTTTGCCTTGGTTCATGACGGAAATCCAATTTCCAAATACGTGACCGAGCGGTTTTGATTGTGTGTGTGTGTGTGTGTATATATATATATATATATATATATATATATATATATATATATATGGCGACATGATATATGGTACCCATGCCGTCTATGATTGATAGTTATGATTCGAAATTGTTTTTGAAACATGTAAACACTAGTAACAATATCAAATGCTTTTATTTTATTCGTATCAAGCCTATTTTGGCCATTATAAGGTAAAACTCTATCCTCCGGTTTGCGTTGCATTGTATGATGGGAACCGAGTCTTATAATGGCTTCATTTTCATATAAAGCATTGTGATGTTTTTAAAAGAATTATTTGTTTTAAAGCACTGGAAATCCCATGGAGTAAACCCGTTCCACGAAAGTGGCGTGGTCCTGTGATTAGCCAATTGTATAATTATTAAGTAGATTTCTCATACCAGTCCCATGACTGACTCGTAGTTTGTTTCACTTGCAAACTTGGGTGCCCCTTTTTCTACACGGGCAGCCTTGTATTCAGGTTTTTAGCAGGCTCTTTCTGGATAGCTGGAGCTGAAGATGGATTCTATCATTTATCTCTTTTTATGCTGTTCAGCTCCTATTGTACATATTATTTTTGTTTCCGCTGTAGACATTTATGTATAGCTGAACTGTATTTGTACTAAGTATGATCCTGTATACTGTATAACTCTGATGATTATGTTTATCCAGTATATTCTTTTGTGCATTATCTGGTGTATTTATTTATTTCTGTTCTGCTATTATCTGTTTATGTGTTATATTTCAAAGATTACCCTAGTCACCATCAGTACGGGATTTGGGGTTGTCACAACGTGGTATCAGAGCTTTGGTTAAGCTTAGTGCTGGGATATAACATATTAACGAACTCGTCAGAAATAGAACCAGTAGTGTTCTAGGACGGGTAACTCATTACAGATAGGATCAGTAATATCCTAGTATGAGTAGCAGAATGCAATAACACCTCGATAGATACATTTACATTCAAGTATTTGTCTCTATATTTTGAATTATCTTTTCTGTTGACCTGACACTTTGTCTGCTAATTGCAGACGCTCTAGAAAATGAGTGCTAGAAATAGAAGAAGTAATACTGACCCGGATATAGAAGCTCTATTTATGAAATATAGAAATATGGGTGGAAAACCGTTCTCGGGCGAAGAATCTATTATGAAAACACAAGCTTGGATTCGTTCGGCTGAGAAAATCTTTGAAGGATTAAAGCTGAGGGATGACCAGAGAAGATTACTGGCCTCCTGGGCACTCAAAGACGAAGCTTTGTTCTGGTGGGATTCAGTTATTATGGATAATCCAGAAGGTGATATCACCTGGGATAGATTCAAAGTGATTTTCCTGGAAAGATTTACTCCTCCTGAAGCGATTGAGCGACTATGTGATGAATTTTCTTATCTGATACAAGGAGATATGACCGTCCCAGAATATCATAAGAAATTCAACGAACTTTCTCACTTTGCTCCTCATCTGATTCAAGATCCAAAGAGGAAGAATCTGAAGTTTATTCATGGTCTGCAAAGAAAATATCAGAATAGTGTGATGAGGAATGTGAAGCTTCATTTTTCTGAAATGATATACATGGCTTACCAGTACGAGGATCTCGACAAGAAAAGTATGTTACAGTACGAAGAAGAAGTCAGTTCTAGTAATAAAGTTGAGTCTGAAACTGATCGTCCTGAGGCCAGTACGATGTCTGAGGTCAGTAAGAAGCCCAAAGTCAATCGAAAAAGGGCCAGATCTGAGAAAGAACCAGTAACGACTGCCATATGCAATAACTGCCATAGGAAAGGGCATTTGTAGGGGAATTGCAAATCCGCGAAGAAACGAATAAAGAGTGGATCTAAATCTAAGAAGAATTTTCAAGAGAATAGAGATTGCAGTAAATGCCATCGGACGGGTCATCTTGCAAAGGATTTCTGGCTGTTAAAAAAGACCAACACGGCTCAAGTAAATGAAGTGGCAGAAACTTCAGCACCCTCAGCTAGTCAGGGAAGATCTGATGTTTTAGAAGGAACGCTTACTGTCAAAAACATTCCAGTCAAAGTACTGTTTGACACAGGCGCGTCACGAAGCTTTATTGCAAAGAATGCAGTTAAGAAGTCGGATTTGAAATTGAGGAAGCTTAAAGAACCCATCACTGTCCAAAATCCAGTTGGAGGGTCTCTCGATCTTAGCTGGATTTATGCAGCGCCTGTCTCTTTTTCCTGCTATAAGTTCCCTACCATCTCTATCGTCATGAATTTTACTGAATTCGATCTTATCTTGGGGTTAGACTGGTTGACCAAATATGAAGCTGAGGTTAGATGCGCCGAGAGGGTTGTTAGGGCAAATATTAAATCAGGGAATTATATAACCATACCATGTGAAGGCCCGAATTCAAATAGAAAAGACTTCTGGGCAGCTTTAGATGTTTCTCCTGCTCAAATAGAAAATACCCCTGAAATCACAGAGAATATTCCCGACCTCGTAAAAGATATTCCTGTCGTCAAGAATTATGCGGATGTGTTCGAAGAAGTTGTTCGCTTACCTCCGCAGAGAGAAATAGATTTCAAGATCGCTTTGATTCCGAATGCAAGGCCGGTAGTTCACGCTATTCGAAGAATGTCCTTGAAAGAGAAAGAGGAATTAGATAATCAAACATGACAGCTTGTATGGAAGGGTCTAATCAGGCCTAGTTTCTCTGATTGGGGAGCAGCAGTGGTGTTTGTCCCAAAGTCTGACGGTACTCTACGGCTATGTGTGGATTATCGTAATCTGAACAAACAGACAAAAAGAATAAATATCCGTTGCCGCGAATCGATGATTTATTGGATCGTCTAAATGGCGCACAAGTATTTTCAAGGATGAACCTAGCTACAGGCTTCCATCAGCTTCGAATTGCTGAAGAATGTGTTCCTATGACAGTATTCAGAGGTCTCGACTTATTCTATGAGTGGTTAGTAATGCCGTTCGGCTTATGTAACGCTCCAGCTTACTTCGTCGATTTGATGAATAGAGTGTTCAGAGGAGTCCTGAATAAGTTTGTTTTGGTTTTTATTGACGATATTCTAATCTTCTCTAAATCAAAGGCCGAACATGAAAAACATTTGGAGCAAGTTCTAGAAATTCTGAGAAAGAATGTATTAAAAGCTAAACTGTCCGAATGTATATTATGGCAAGATGAAGTGAAGTTTGTTGGCCACGTCGTATCGAAAGAAGGAATTGCTGTGGATCCAAGTAAAATCACTGCTATTCAAAACTGGAAACAACCTAGTACTCCCACAGAAGTCCGAAGTTTTCTTGGATTGGCTAGTTATTACCGGAAGTTCGTTAAAAACTTTTCGAAGATATCTGGTCACTTAACAAAGCTTACGAAGAAGCACGCAAAATTCAAGTGGACTCTCGAGTGTGAAGAGGCTTTTGAGGAGCTAAAGTTAGGATTAACAACTGCTCCAGTGTTAACGATAATCGACGGCAATCAGGACTTGAAAGTCTGGACAGATGCCTCTAGAGAAGGCCTGGGTGTAGTGTTAATGCAAACAGGTCAAGTGATACCTTATGCTAGCCGTCAGCTGAAGCCACATGAAAAGAACTACGTCACTCATGATCTTGAGTTGTTGGCTATAGTATTCTCTTTGAAAATCTGGAGGCACTATCTTCTGGGTGAGAAATTTGAACTGTTTACAGATCATCAGTCGTTAAAGTATCTGTTCACCCAGAAAGACTTGAATCTGAGGCAACAACGTTGGCTAGATTTCCTTGCAGCATACGATTTTGAGATTCTATACACTCTAGGGAAAGCTAATGTCATGGCCGATGCGTTAAGCCGAAAGAATGTAATGATCGCCAGTTTTATTATCACGACTTCATTGATAGATAAAATATATGCTCTTTAGAAGGATATTCACTTCATTCAGAAGATCAGAGAGATATATCAAAAAGGCGAACCCTCGAGTTTTCAGGTTGATAATGATGGGATTCTAAGGCTAAAAGGTCGAATCTGTGTCCCTAACATTTCTGAGCTCCGAAAGGAAGTGCTGGATGAATGCCACAAGTCAAAACTTAGTATCCATCTAGGAGTAAGCAAAATTATAATGACATCAAACGCACTTTCTGGTGGAAATCGATGAAGAGGGACATTTCTTTATATGTTAGCCGATGCCCTACTTGCCAACTAGTCAAAAGCGACTAACAGAAACTGGCTGGATTGTTGCAACCGCTGGAAGTTCCAGGTTGGAAGTGGGAAGATATTTCCATGGACTTCATAGATGGTTTGCCCAGAACCAGAAAAGGAAATGACAGTATTTGGGTGATCATAGATCGCTTCACGAAGGCCGCCCATTTCATACCTGTCAGATCAAACAGAACCGCTCAGAGTCTGGCGCAGATATATATTCAAGGAAATTGTTATACTACACGGAGTGCCGATCAGTATAGTTAGTGATAGAGATCCAATATTTACTAGCAAATTCTGGGAGGCATTTCAAGTAGAACTGGGAACGAAGCTGAACTTGAGCACTGCGTATCATCCTCAGACAGATGGTCAGACTGACAGGGTGAATCGTATACTGGAAGATTTATTGCGGGCGTGTGTTCTTGACTTCGGTGGATCATGGGAAGACCATTTACATTTGGATGAATTCTCATATAACAACAGCTACCAGGCGAGCCTGACAATGTCACCATTCGAAGCATTGTATGGTAGACCGTGCCGATCCCCTGCTTGTTGGGTCGAACCTGGTAATAGGCTTGTATTGGGACCAGATATGATTCGCGAAGCTGCCGACAAAGTCGATTTCGTTAAGAAACGATTACTCGCCGCTCAAAGCCGACAGACGAGCTATGCTGATTCGAGAAGAAGAGATTTGGCTTTTTCTGTTGGTGATTATGTGTATATAAAGGTTTCTCCGATGAGGGGAGTGATCCGCTTTGGCAAAACTGGAAAATTAGCGCCCAGATTTATTGGTCCATTCCCTATACTAGAACGGATTAGAACTCTCGCTTATAGAATTCAATTACCTGATTGGTTGCCTGGAGTGCATGATGTATTTCACATATCTCAACTTCGAAAGCACATTCATGACCCAGATTTGATCGTGGAAGAAGCAGCTCAACAGGATATTGAAATTACTCCAGAATTGGCTGTGAGAAGAGAGCCGCTCAAGATTATCGGCAAAGAAACCAAAGAGCTGAGGAACAAGAAGGTTCACTTAGTCAAAGTGAAATGGAGTGGGGATCCGCGAGATTGTACTTGGGAAACCGAGGAGAGCATTCAGAAAGCCTATCCTAAGTGTCGAGTAGATATCTCTGATTGACTCCGGTGCAAGGTACATTTACCATACTTTGCATTACCAATTAGTTCTCTACTCTGTTGTTATTTTCTTTCCATGGATGTGCACTTTTAATTCTATAGTCTGAATGATTTTAAAAGAGTATAGAAATTGATTAGTATATTTTTGAAAAGTAAAAAAAATTGCTTGTTGTTTGTGTTGTGTGATAGTAGATTTGATTAATTAAATTATTAGAACGATAGTCAATTTAATCAATAAGAGAATGAATGGTAGAATTTATTCGATTAAATCACGCATTGAACTGATCTAAAAATAGATAGAAATATATATATATACATGTGCATATATATGTTTCAACAGGTAAATGGATTAGCTGTTGAGTAAAGAAATTATTTGCGTGCCCGACAAATAGGTAAACCTTAATGAGTTGGATGCAAAGTATTATTATATCAACTCCTGTGAATGCCATTGGATGCGGAGTGCTGGTTGTTCTGTGTGTAATAATAAACATCGCCATAGGATAGTAACAATTAATTTTGAACTACACTACATGGCATACTTCTCGAAGATAGGCATACTTCATCATATACCACATAAGCATTTGGGGCTTGTACGGCGAGGTGGAAGATTTACCATACGAGCGAGAGGCTTGTATGGCGATGACTATATTTTACAGGTTGAACTGATGATTGATATGACCATATAAAATTGTAACGATAAATTGCCAGATTAATAAAGAAAAACCACACGGGTCTGGAGTTGACAATAATCACGTCTCTCTAGTCATTAGATACGGCACATGGATTATTTATTTCCCGTACGGGACGAGGTGACGAGAATTTATTCTCTGGAGCAATTAAAATACACACTCCCTCAGGCTTTGACATGGTGACGAGAATTTATTCTTTGGAGTAATTATCTATACATGCTCCCCTGTAAACACCAGATTATATCACTATAAATATGTGTATGCTTTATAGGATTTATTGGGTACCTAATACAGCCCAATAAATTTCCAAACCCCTCCCCGTAAAAAGGTGGTTATGGCGAAAATTTTCGAAAATACCGGGTGTTAGCCAAATTTTTGAAGAATTTGAAAATTCTTAGAAACTGAAAAGTTGGAGACTGGAAGCCAGATTGAACGTAGAGTTGATTAATCAAATCACTTTCGACTTTGTTCCTTTTCGGGGACGAAAAGTTTTAAGTGGGGGAGATTGTAACAACCCGGAAAATCTGAACCAATTTAAATTTTTTTAAATTGGCTATATTAGTGGATTTTAAATATTTAAAATAAATATTTTAAATAATAACGATGAAAAGTAAGTTTGAATAGACATTTAAATAAATATAATTACTCTGGATTATAAACAAGGCCTGAAATGGCGTGGTAGTTTCAAAATTTGAATTCAAACTTTGACTGACTGTACCAGGTGCCGAACAAAACGGATTTGGGTGAAACCAAAAATATTTTAATCTGTTAGTGGATATCTTTCTAACAAATCTGAAAATCGAAGTTTCATAGCGGGAATCAAAAGTTATGGCGAAATGAATTTTCTAAAAGGTCGCTATGGAGTTTATATAGCCCATGAAAATGTCCATTTTGCAAACAACCTCGAAATTCGACAAAACCACTTTTGTTGGATTCGGGATATCAAATTATTGCTAGGTTTCAAATTTCATAATTTTTGAAGCTAGTATGTGAGCGTGGCAAAGGAAAATGAGTTTTGGTCAACTATAGTTAAATTGGATCGACTAGAAATGGGCCATTTTTGTCTCAGAATTCGACGAAACTAGTTTTGTTGGGACCGTATCGTCAAAATATAGCTAGATTTAATTTTCTGGAATTTTTCGAATCAGTTTGAGGCCCAGGCAAATTGAAATGTACGTTAAAATCGAATATTGAATGTTATATATTTTAAATTGAAGGAAAACTGACTGAAACAGTCGAATGGGCCTACGAAACATATCCCATTGTGTTCGGAATGGGGGTAAAACGCTAGGGACGATAGTTTTTAAGTTTGGATTGGTGTTCGTGGGTGAAATAGGGTATTTTCGAAATTTAAAAACACATAAATAAAAAAAATCATTCGTCCAACTCAGCACTCTCTCTCCCCGCTCCCTCTCTCCTCTCAACGGAAATGCGATCGAAACTTCCTGGCCATTTTCCGGCGCCGCCACGATGAACCAGCCTCCGCCACCACCCACAATCGAAAGTCCTTCCTCCCCTCTTCAAATCCGACCAACCCTCACACCCCCTCGTCCACCGTATCGCCTGAATCGAGCCCTTAAAGTTCGGATCTTTCTCGCGCCGCCGTGCCTCAGAGACGCCGACGAACTGCACGATACCCCCATTGCCGGAAAGCCCTCTCGTAGCTCTAGGCCATGGTACCCTCCGATCGTCTCCACGCTGCTCGGTTTTCGCGAAAACTACAAACCTAGTTTTGAACAGGTTTGAAAGTATACGACTGTTTTTATTTTAAACTATTTAATAGCGGTTTAAAGCGCAACGGTTTTTGATTTCACTGTAAAAATCATATCTTCTTCGTTTGTTGACGAAATGCAGTGAAGCAAGAGACAGTGGACTCGTGTGGATGTCTTCTACATTTTAGAAGAGACCGCATATTTTTCTGAGCCTTCTGCTATTTTTGGTGGAGTGGAAACCAATGTGAGATTTCTAATTTATAAACGATATGGAAAACGACGATGTATAAATTATATAGTTGATGTATGGGTTATATAAGCGTTGTACACCTCTTGTATAAGCATTGTATAAGTTGTATGTTCAATGTATAAGTTATATATGCGTTGTAAAAATTATATATGTGTTGAAATAGAAGTGAAATGCTTTTATATATATATATATATACATACATACATATATATATATATATATATATATATATATATATATGCACCCCTCGTCCACAAACCATGGACGATATTTATTGGTTGTGATTGGTGTGAATATTGGTTGATTACGAACGGTTGATTGGAATTGTTTGTGGTTGAAATTGATTGATTGTGATTGAAAAATACCCGTTTGTGGTTGAGAAATATTTGGTTGAAACCACATAGGATTAGTTTGTGGAAATGAAAAAAATATACATGCCGCCTGCGTGCGAACTAGATGCATGAATCCCCATTGTCAAAAGCTGCGAGGCGTTAAGGTAGAGCAAGGAGCCGTACTAGGGACGGCCCCGGTTTTAACTACCCTACCGTTATGCTGCCGAAATTTTGAATAATATTCATGTGTTAGAATTATTTTCATATATTGAATAACCTTCATGTGTTGAATAGAAATTCATTCGTTGAATAGAAATTCATGTGTTGAATGGTATTCGTGTTTTGAATAAATTGTTTTAACAATAAAAATCACATTTTTACTCTATATATACAAACTATAGAAAACCTTCATGTGTTGAATCGATATTCATTCGTTGAATAGAAAATCATGTGTTGAATGGTATTCGTTTTTTGAATAAATTGTTTTAACAATAAAAATCACATTTTTACTCTATATATACAAACTATAGAAAACCTTCATGTGTTGAATCGATATTCATTCGTTGAATAGAAATTCATGTGTTGAATGGTATTCGTGTTTTGAATAAATTGTTTTAACAATAAAAATCACCTTTTTAACTTTATATATACAAACTATAGAAAACATTCATGTGTTGAATCGAAATTCATTTATTGAATTGAAATTCACGTGTTGAATGGTATTCGTATTTTGAAAGAAATTGTTTTATAATAAAAATCCTATTTTTATTACCCATATGAACTATATAAAATAATCGTGTTTTGAAATGAATTGTTTTACAATAAAAATCACATTTTTACTGTACACATGAGTTGTAAAAAATAGTGAAGTGTCAAAGTGAATGTTTGTTGGATAAAAATATCATTTTTATCAAATGTATGAAAAGAATATAGCTTTGAAATCGAAGAATCGATATATATATATATATATATATATATATATATATATAGAATTGAAATATATCGAATAACGAAGCTGTAGTTCGTGTTTTGAAACCGTGATTTCAAACGATTAGTGCGGGAGATCCGACCATCGGATTTTCCCGAAACTGAAACCATTGGGTTCGCTTTGGAAATATCTTTCCAACGATACCAACTTTGTAAAGATCCAACGGTTGGATTGTCTGGAATGTTTAATTCAAATCTGAAGAAAAACAGTGCCAGAATCGATTATATATATATATAAATATAATTATATTAAATCGAATAACGACGCTGCAGTTCGTATTTTGAAATCGAAACTTCAAACGATTGTACCGGGAGATCCGACCGTCGGATTTTCCCAAAACTAGAACCATTGATTTCATTTTGAAAAGATCTTTTTAATGACGTAAATTTTGTGAAGATCCAACGGTTAGATTTTCAGATATTTGTAAATCAAATCTGAAGAAAAACAGCGCCACGACCGCGTTATGGCCTGAAGCGTCGTTTGAATGAATTGGCTATTTTAAAATAAATAAAAATAGCGATAAATCGTTATAAAATATTATAAACGATATGGATGTGAAATTTAGAAACTAACTGAAGGTTGGCTAAGTCGAATGGTTTCCTGGATTTTGATCTGATGTTGGTTTCGGCCTTCGGGGTTAATATTTGGGAAATCATTCTCTTACTGATTTACAGTTAGTGACTAATGAATTGAAATGATGCGTATGTTGTGTTTGTCTAGCACTTGTTTATTATATACGCGGGTTGCTCAGAAAGACCGGGTTTATCCCATTCTGAATAACTAAATCGACGATAAGAAATCGAAGATGAAGACGGTGGTTGAAGACCGGAAATCTTCACCTCGTTTGGATGGTAACTGATGTCCTGATTGGGAGGCATCCCGAAATATGGATAATGAGTGGTGATCATCCAGACGTACGTGAAGATCGATGGGTTTGCGAGGTATATAGTGCCTCCGGTTTCGTTCAGACCCAGAACGGACTTGCAAATGGAATGTGTGTCTGACATTGGAATTCATTCTGTATGATTGATAGCCATCAGTTCCATGGTGTGAATTGTCGGTGTGGCATACTAAGTTGCTATAATCAAGGCTTCTGTTGAAAAGCAAAGTCTTGTGGTTGATAATCAAAGCACCGCCAATGTGGCGTAGCTTTGTGTATAACATGAATTCGCGAACCTCACACCCTGATATGAACCAGAAACGGGAGAGGACATCAGGGAGGGCATGCATTTCCTTCTAGTTAGAGGTGGTGTCGGTGCTTAAACTGGCTGACATTTATATTATTTTCACCTATGTGGTTGTTTTTGTTGCAAGGCGCCTTGGTTATATCGGTCGATCCAGGACCGATGGAGTCATTCGTTGGCTCATTTACGCCCCATAGGGCGGGGAAACATAGTGTTCAGGCATAATAATCCATATCGGTGGACCGACCCTGACAATCCAAAGGGTTGATGCGTTCTGATCCTGAGACATGGGCTAGATTGTCTCGAATTCGGTAAGGACTATCTCTTGCCTTGGTTCATGTTCCAAATACGTGACCGTGCGGTTTTGATTGTATATATATATGGCGACATGATATATGGTACCCATGCCGTCTATGATTGATAGTTATGATTCGAAATTGTTTTTGAAACATGTAAACACTAGTAATAATATCAAATTCTTTTGTTTTATTTGTATCAAGCATATTTTGGCCATTATAAGGTAAAACTCTATCCTCCGGTTTGCGTTGCATTGTGTGATGGGAACTGAGTCTTATAATGGCTTCATTTTTATAAAAAGCATTGCGATGTTTTTAAAAGAATTATTCGTTTTAAAGCACTGGCAATCCCATGGAGTAAACCCCTTCAACGAAAGTGGCGTGGTCCTGTGATTAGCCAATTGTATAATTGTTAAGTAGATTTCTCATACCAGTCCCGTGTCTGACTCGTAGTTTGTTTCACTTGCAAACTCGGGTGCCCCTTTTTCTACATGGGCAGCCTTGTATTCAGGTTTTTAGCAGTCTCTTTCTGGGTGCTGGAGCTGAAGATGGATTCTATCATTTATCTCTTTTTATGCTGTTCAGCTCCTATTGTACATATTGTGTTTGTTTCCACTGTAGACATTTATGTATAGCTGAACTGTATTTGTACTAAGTATGATCCTGTATACTGTATAACTCTGATGATTATGTTTATTCAGTATATTCTATTGTGCATTATCTGGTGTATTTATTTATTTCTGTTCTTCTATTATCTGTTTATGTGTTATATTCCAAAGATTACCCTGGTCACCGTCAGTACGGGATTTGGGGTCGTCACAATATATATATATATATATATTCAAATGAATTGATTTACCTTAACATAGGACTTAACATTATTGGTTAAAATGAACTTAAATACTTGATTCTGAGTTTATAAACTAAATTTTAAAATAATATATGTACTTATACTATTTTAGAGAAACCATACCATATAATATTTACATCTAAATCCTTAATTAACAAAGGACATAGAATTTTTGTTTCTTTTCCAAATATAATTTAATTTAAGCTCAACTTAAACAACATATACTAATACCTTCATATAAAAATTATTCCATATGAAATTAAATCCAAAATACCTTTCAAACAAATTATGAAAGTACAGAGTGGTCTTCCCCACTCAGACGCTTCAGAATAAACGTCGATAATGCATGCACTCATTACCGAAGTCCTTTCTGATGTCTGAGAAGGGATTATACACTTATTCCTTTAGAAATCCTTTGAAACTATTTCCATAACTATTTCTTATAATACGATATTATTTCAAACTTTGTCAAACTATTTTAAAAGCCTCCCAGAATCAAGTTTTAAGGTCATTTCTATTTTATAGCAAGTATTATGTAACTAATTATACCCCAGGAGATTTTATCCTCAAATATTTTATAAAACCATTTGATTTTCCTTATTAGATTTATTATCAAATCAACCATAATAAGAAATAACTTAATATTACCACCTACTAAAACGATTACATCTATACTTGAACCAATAATATATATATATTTGATATATTTTAAAATATAATCGAAAACCATATTACGTCGATCCATTCTGTTCGATCATTTAGAAATTGCTATCGATCCTATGGCGTCCCATAAATCGACTAGAATCCATAAATATTCAACAGAACAATCAACAAAATATAAAACCAATTTATATCAAAATAAAAGTATGCTCTCTCAAGTATACTCTCAAACTCATTCTAGGGCGTTTCTAACCCTATCTCTAATGAGTTTACTCCTAAATAGAGCCAAAGCAACCAAAGCTCTGATACCAACTGCAAAGACCCAGATTTTTTTGACTGTTCAAATCGACAATAATCCACACATGTCGACCCAAACAAATCGCAAATGTAGGTAGTTATTGGGGAAAATAAAGGAAAGAAGAAAGAAGAGAAAACCCATCACATAATCTCACAGCGGAAGGACAACATATAATAGACAAATAGCAGTTTAAAACAATTGAAATGTATACATTGGTTATAACATTCAATGATTATGAGAGTTACATATACATACAGAGGAACATAATAAGCAACAGAACTAAATGCACCGGAAATACATAATTATAATTTATATCTATATACCAAATCCTCCTCTTCAACCTCCAAGGCCAAAAAGTCTTCGCTAACTGCAAAGTCTGCTGACTCGAGCGTATTGCATAAAAATAAAAGACAAAAAACACTCGGATCAGCACTAAATCATTCTCGTATTAGTCAAATTAAAATACGAAATAACTTTAGTGTTAGGGGTGCAATAACTCAAGAGATGTTACGGGATTTTCCATCACTCGAGGATCCGTTAAACTAATACATACATAGTATAATATGCTATTATGATAGTGTCCAACCAGTAAAGTAAATATCATAAAAAAACGTAAGCGGGATTACCATTTTACCCTTACGCCATTTACAGGCATCAACAGTCTATACAGTATCGTAAATTCACTGTACTGGTGTTATCAGAGGGCACTCCATAGAAGGAAATGCTAAATCAAAATATTATAGGGCTCGATATGGATAAATATGACAAGGCACTAGAGGCAATGCCCAGGGTAGGATTCTACCAATTGCACTCCCGGACCGGTGGTAACACATAGCAGCCACTACCGCCCACCTCGGATCACACTCCCAATTCAAATGGGCCCAAATCATCATCATCATCATAGTCATAGAAATAGTATCGAAGAAGTGTGTCCGATCAAAGGTGCTACCTCAATTAGTCACGGTATAGCTCCTGTTTTAGTCATTTAAATTCTGACCCGAACGTCAGGGCTATTTCGTCATCGTTCATCTTCCTCAATTCAATAATTGCCTCCAAGTCATCATCTTCCATTCTGGATACGTCAAAACGTTCACAGTTGTTAAAGTGGTATCGACATTGGCAGAGAGTATGCCGCTTGTCGACTCCCGTCTCTTTAACAACCAACGCTTACATTTTCCACTTCGGTTGGTTCTTTTACTTTTCATAAAGGATCGTTTTCATATCAAAATATCATATTTCATTTCGAAAAAAGTTTTATATTCATAAAGAATATATTTTCATATCAACATATCATAATCATTCTTAAAACCGATTATATTCCAAACTATAATATATTCCCATATCCATATATTATAACCATATAATATTTCAAAATCGATTTATATTCACGTAGAATATACTTCATCTCAAAAGATTATAATTATTCCAAATCAATTTACGCTCGAAATTCATTCATATTCAAATAGAATATATATATATATATATATATTTCAAAACAACTCATTTTCCATCACTTAGGAGATCCATTTATATACGAGCAGAATATAAATTTACATTTCCATATTGAAATTAGTTTAATGTCGATTCATATTCAAATAGAATAAATTTGTCTCAATTCCATCTGAACAACAGTTTAGATCCAAACAATTTCCATTCGGAAGATATTTATACTTTATAAAAATATAATTATGAAAATGGATGCTTATGAAAGAAACCCTTTATATAATATATATATATATATATAGAATAAAATGGTTAGAACAGGATAAGATAAATTTTAAACTCTGCACATATATACATAAATTAAAAGTTTACTATATAGTTTTAATAATAAAATACAAGGAAAATTTAGTTACAACAAAATAGTTATTGGTAAAATAATAATAAAAATATTTTAAGGAAAGGAATAGTTATTTGAAATCATAGTGTAAATATATATATATATATATATAATAAAATTCTTTAACTAAAAATCATTCCTTTCTTCCGAACTTCAATACTTGAATCTAAACTCCAGTCTCAATGGAGTTTGCCTAGCCCAATGACTTGCCCCAAACCCCATTCCAAACTCATTTTCAAAATTCTAGGATTCATAACCATACTCGTATTAAGTTTAAAACACTCCAAGTATCCTCGATTATCTTTATTCCAATATTAAATTCAATAAGAATTTATTAAATTTGAGTCTACCCAATCCTTGAAAATCCCAAATCATATTAATTTTGAATCTTTAACACTTTAAATTCACTTTGGGAAAATTTCCTTAGTCTTTTCAGATAACATTCAAGATTCATATCTTTAAAGGAAGAATAAAATTTTATCGCAATTGACACATTTCCTTTAAATGAATTTTCCATCAAATAGAATTTCAATCATTAAAATCATTAATCCAATCGATGTCCATATATAATTAGCTACCCTATGGGCAAGTGATTTTAATTTTTCGATATATCAGGGATGGATCTATCATTTCAATCCAGATCAGGGTCGTAGAGATGTATCACTTCACTCCGTGTTCTTAATTTATTTTAAATCGATAAACCTCGGGTTTATTCGATGCCCGTAACATCAAGGGTAAATGGGATTTATCGTCACAATCAACATGCAACATAATATACTGAACTATGGAGCATTAGTAGTGTCAATACCAATTCAGTAATAAATTTCAACCAAACATCCATCACAAATCATTTCATCCAGTTGATCAGTATTGAACTGTTTCACGGATAGGATCAGAATTTTTAACTAGAAATTTAATTTAAATTAAGTAACTAGTTATTGGCCTAAATTGCATTTTAACACACTTGCATGTCAATATTAAACAACCATTCACAATCAATCATAACAATTCAACTAAACTTATTTCATGATTTAATTCAATAAATATGGGAATAATTTAGTTATTCATGAGCAAGAATTCGCTCACCTTTGGTTCCTTAGTGGATCTGTAACACCCCACCTCCGCTAGGGTCACTCACAAAGGGAATGCACTAGTTTTGGAGGATTGTTATCGAGGTAAACAAACATAGAAATATTACAAGACAGAACATAGATAAAACAATGGAAGAATTAAAAGATAAATTTCATTACTTTCAAAAAAGTCAAAACCTTTTACATCAAAGTACCAAATAGCCAAAGTCATTATTTTCCATTACAACAAATTCTGTCTTGCATAAATAAAGAAGCTTAAACTTTAAAAACAACAAAAGTAGCTTAATTCCCCGAAGACAGCAGAAATGCAGCCATAACATAGCTCAAGATCAAGCCGTACATGAGCTGAACCGAAAGCAAGCGAAATCCAAGCTAAGTGCTATAGTTTCCTCCCTGAGAACCTGGGGGGGGGATGAAAGAAAAAGAGGCAAAAGAAAACGGGTCAGTCATAATGACTGGTAAGTCCTAGTGACTTTCAGCGTAAAAACAGTTAAAGGTAACATGATATGTGTAAACTGAAAGTAAACATAAGAATGCTGTCAAGATGGGCAAGATAAACTAAGATGGCATGATAATTCAAGTATAAATCAATTATAGCATCGCATGTTCAAGGTTCGCTGCACCGACTCTACAAATGTCCCAACCCCTGTCAAATATTAACCATGGAATGAACCCTTGGCCCAATATCGTGAAATGACCCATTACTAGGTCCAACGGAACTATCCACTACTCGATCGGCTCCCTACAATTTCTAGCTCGTCGTGTGTCTATGTCATACGTTCCTATCACGAATGTAGTCACCTATGCTAGGTCCACCATAAGGTGTATCAAGCCCTAGGTGCCAACCACCGACACGAATCAAGCATGCACAGGTAAACCTACTGATGCTCTATGCCTGCTTTTTCAACTCCGGACTACGTGCACGACCATAGCCTGCCTGAACCTACACTGGCGCACCAACTCAGCCATCGTTTTGGTCGCTTACAATCAGCCTAGTAATCGTTCACCACCCTGCCTAGTTCCAGGGTACCATGATACATCCAGTGGGTTACTGCTGAAATGGACCACGTAACTAGGGTTTTCGTCCAATAGGTTAAGTGTTGCCATTTAAATTCGTGACTTAACCCTTATCAGTCTAGTATGTCAAGTTGGTTAAGTGTTGTCATTCAAGTTCATGACTTAACCCGCCTGCGTGTCATGTCAAATTGGCTAAGTGTTGTTGTTCAAGTTCATGACTTAGCCCTACGAATCATATGTCAAGTTGGTTAAGTGTTGTCTTTCATGTTCATGACTTAACCCTATCATGTGGCATTAATTCATTAATGCACCCCAACCTCTCACATCAGACCTGTTGTTGTGGTCACTGGATATGCCGGGCGGTTCCAGGCATATTTACACCACAACTAAGTATGACCTCGGGTTTTCAAGTGCGATATGACCAACTACCCACATTGGATCCTATTGTTTGCAGTAAATGGATTTGCCGGGCGGTTCCGGGCAGAATTACACTGCAAAATCAACCCAACCTCGAGTTGACCATTTTCAATTTCATTCTAGTGTCATATCCATGTTCAAGTTTCATGTCAAGTTCGTGTCAAGTTTCATGGCAAGTTTCATGTCCATATCCAGATTCAAGATATAACAATGTTCATGTTTCAAGTTTAAAACCAATTTATGTTTTGGCTAATCTACCCAAATCGTATTCCCATCGCACGTAAATGTGAATCGATCTAGATTACAAGTAAATCCAAATACAAAGTGAAAGGGAATGACATTAAACCAATGGTGGGCAAAAGAACGAGCACAAGGTGATAAATCTAGCATGACATAGATTGAGATGATTGGTTATAACATCACTGGCATATAGAATAATAGTCCCAAAACATTAGGATTACAGATCTAGCATAATAAGGTGATAGTCATGATAAAGGTGATAATCCAAACTTGTGAAAAGTAGATTGATTCAACATCACAGGCATGATAATACTATGGACATGAAAGGATTTGATTTACAACATGAATAGGCCCAAATTAATTTCATAGTAATATTCCCAAAAGTCAAGATCCAAGACGAACAAGAATAGATTTGAATCAATTATCATACATAGGTCCAATTCCAATTTATAACATGTCCATATTAAGTTTATGGTTTTAATCTATAAGTAACTTGAACTTACAGATCGTGTTCTAAGAAATTGAGATGCAGAAGTTGAATCTATAAATTAGTTGTTGAATTGTTGAATCTTGATTTGATTGTAGAAGCAAATCCTCAATATGCAACTCCTAGCCGTAGTCTTCAAGAAATAGTCTTCGCGTTTTATTTTATTTTATTTTAATTTAAAAGAAGCCATGTCCATCAAGAATTTATGCAGCATAAGGTGTAAAGAGAATGAGGATTGGAGGCTGTTTATATAGGATTAGGCGGACGAATCTGGTCACGAAACGAGTCTAAATACATCAGAATGCATCAGGTTCGAAAAATGGGTTTCGGGAGGCAGGTCGACCCCCAGGTCGACCATAGGGCCGACCTGGCCCTTGGGAGGTCGACCATAGTGTCGACCCCCAGGTCGACCAGGTCCTGGGCGGGAAAATTCGCGCCCAGTCTTCTCTGCAGTTTGAATTCGAATTTCGAGCTGTTTTCGATTCTGAAAATTCCTGAAACTTCGGAGGGTCATATCTCCCTCATACGGACTCCGATTATCGAAAACTCGGACTCGTTTCCAAGAAGAATTTCGAGATGAATGCAATGGCGCAACACGCTTCCCTTGATTTTTGTTTTAAAAATTATTTCTGCCTTGATTTTTGGTTTTAACATATTATAAAAATACGGGTTGTTACATTCTCCCCTCCTTAAAGGATTTCGTCCCCGAAATCTTCAAGTTAAGAAGAATGCTTCCTATCATCCAATCATCTATCTACTCAACCATTATCCACAAGCAACTATTGTCCTTAAAAGATTTCTAATGCTGTATGAACTTATGCAAGAGTGTGTGTATATGTACTTATCTAATGCAAAAGATCAGGCGGTTACTAATTTAGTAGACCTCCTTAATGCAAAATATGTTAGTGTAATGAGTCCAACATGTATGCAAATTCCTAACATACTTTATAATCTCTACATGAGTGCACAAACATTCATACATATGCAACATCCATATAATAACATATCAAATTTCCATCCATATACAAGTATAAGCACCCATGCATATGCAATATGGAAAATGTGACTGAGCCGATCTAGTGCCTAATGTGTGTTATACAACCACGAGCAATAATTTGCAACCACTTGCAATCATCAACCATAACATGTTTCAACCACATGTTTACATCCAAAAGGGTTTACCTAAGGTTCTCAAGGTAGGATCAAAAAGATAAGCAAGACAAAACAAAGCATCTAGGAGAAGAAGTTAAAGATGTACCCCCAGAATGTCCTGCTTGCGGGCCTTGCCCTTTTTTTTAAGGGCAGTTCTTGCTGATATGTCCAGTATCACCACACTGAAAGCATGCTCCCATCTTCATCTTCTTCTTTCTACAATCCTGGACTATACGCCCCTCAATACCACAGAAGTTGCATTTTCTTTTCTCACGTGACTTGTTGTCATTATTGTTGTTGTTGTTCTTGCCTCCTTTCTCGGAGCCTACCTTCTTGTTTTGAGACTCATTCGCCTTGACCTCCTTCTTGCCGTTCTTGTCTTCTTAATTTAAGATTGCCATGTCCACTAACTTTTCGTAAGTAGCCCCCATAGGTATGTAGGTCATAGCCAAGCTGTGAAGTGGCTCATTCAATCCCCTGACAAAACGGAGAGCCTTCTTATGAGGAGTATTCACTAAGTCCAGTCCAAACCGAGCCAGCTGATTGAATTGATTGACGTACTCCTTGACCGTCATACTTCCTTCCTTATGAGATAAGAACTTTTCCAGTTGTAGACTTCGTTCAGCTTGTGAGAGGAATTTCATCTCAAACCTTATCCTGAAATCCATCCATCTGTCAATAGGTCTTTTAGCGATAGTGACTTCCCACCAATAAGAAGCTTCGTCTTTGAGCCACCATACTGCCAACTGTACCTTCTGCCTATCGTCCACCTCAAAGATAACGAACAGATCCTCAGTTTCTTTAAGCCAGTTCCTCGCTTCTACGAATGATTCAGTTCCCTTGAAATCCTTTCCACCCATGGCCCTAAAATCTCTATAGATCTTTGAGAAAGCAATTGCACGAGGAGGAGGAGGAACCGCTGCAACTGGAGGAGGAATATCTGCTGGGCCTGCATCGTTGGCCCTAGCCTCTAAGTACCTCCTGAACCAGCCAAGTATTGGCACGCCCTCTGGAAGGTTAAGATTCCCAGACATGTTGAAAAAAGAAGAGATTCAAAATGAGGAAACAAAGGATAGTGCTAATGGCTTTTGGGGAATAGCCTTTAAATAAAACAAGACTTTTCTTGAAAAATGATTCTTCGTAAACGGTTTTGAAAATAGTTTTAGAAAAAAACTTTTGCCCAATCTGGTAACCTTCTGCTCTGATACCAAGTGTAACACCCCACCTCCGCTAGGGTCACTCACAAAGGGAATGTACTAGTTTTGGAGGAGCGTTGTCGAGGTAAACAAGCACAGAAATATTACAAGACAGAACATAGATAAAACAACGGAAGAATCAAAAGATAAATTTCATTACTTTCAAAAAAAGTCAAAACCTTTTACATCCAAAGTACCAAATAGCCAAAGTATTTATTTCCATTACAACAAATTTTGTCTTTCATAAATAAAGATGCGTAAACTTTAAAACAACAAAAGTAGCTTAATTCCCCAAAGGCAGCAGAAATGCAGCCATAGCATAGCTCAAGATCAAACCGTACATGAGATAAATCGAAAGCAAGAGAAATCCAAGCTAAGTGCTAGAGTTTCCTCCCTGAGAACCTGGGGGGGAGGGGGTGGAAACGAAAGAAAACGAGGCGAAAGAAAACGGGTCAGTCATAAAGACTGGTAAGTCCTAGTGACTTTCAACATAAAAACAGTTAAAGGTAACATGACATGTATAAACTGAAAGTAAACATAAGAATGTTGTCAAGATGGGCAAGATAGACTAAGATGGCATGATAATTCAAGTATAAATCAAGTATAGCATCGCATGTTTAAGGTTCGTTGCACCGACTGTACTAGTGTCCCAACCCATGTCAAATATTAACCATGGAATGATCCCTTGGCCCAATATCGTGAAATGACCCATTACTAGGTCCAACAGAATGATCCACTACTCGATTGGCTCCCTACAAGTTCTAACTCGTCATGTGTCTGTGTCATACGACCCTATCGCGAATGTAGTCACCTGTGCTAGGTCCACCATAGGGTGTATCAAGTCCTAGGGTGCTAACCACTGACACGAATCAAGCATGCACAGGTAAACCTACTGATGCCCAAAGCCTTCTTTTTCAACTCCGGACTACGTGCACGACCATAGTCCGCTTAAACCTACACTGGCGCACCAACTCAGCCGTCGTTCTAGTTGCTTACAATCAGCCCAGTAATCGTGCCCCACCCTGCCTAGTTCCAGGGTACCATGATACATCCAGTGGGTTACTGCTGAAATGGACCGTGTAACTAGGGTTTCCGTCCAATAGGTTAAGTGTTGTCATTTAAATTCGTGACTTAACCCTTATCAGTCTAGCATGTCAAGTTGGTTAAGTGTTGTCATTCAAGTTCGTGACCCGCCTACATGTCACGTCAAATTGGTTAAGTGTTGTCGTTCAAGTTCATGATTTAGCCCTACGAATCATGTGTCAAGTTGGTTAAGTGTTGTCTTTCATGTTCATGACTTAACCCTATCATGTGGCATTAATTCATTAATGCACCCCAAACTCTCACATCATACCTGTTCTTATGGTCACTGGATATGCCCGGCGGTTCCGGGCAGATTTACACCAAAACTCAGTCTGACCTCGGGTTTTCAAGTGCGATATGACCAACTACCCATATTGGATCCTATTGTTTGCAGTAACTGGATTTGCCGGGCGGTTCAGGACAGAATTACACTGCAAACTCAACCAAACCTCGAGTTGGCCATTTTCAAGTTCATTCTAGTGTCATGTCCATATTCAAGTTTCATGTCAAGTTCGTGTCAAGTTTCATGGCAAGTTCATGACTTAACCCGCCTGCGTGTCATGTCAAATTGGCTAAGTGTTGTTGTTCAAGTTCATGACTTAGCCCTACGAATCATATGTCAAGTTGGTTAAGTGTTGTCTTTCATGTTCATGACTTAACCCTATCATGTGGCATTAATTCATTAATGCACCCCAACCTCTCACATCAGACCTGTTGTTGTGGTCACTGGATATGCCGGGCGGTTCCAGGCATATTTACACCACAACTAAGTATGACCTCGGGTTTTCAAGTGCGATATGACCAACTACCCACATTGGATCCTATTGTTTGCAGTAAATGGATTTGCCGGGCGGTTCCGGGCAGAATTACACTGCAAACTCAACCCAACCTCGAGTTGACCATTTTCAATTTCATTCTAGTGTCATATCCATGTTCAAGTTTCATGTCAAGTTCGTGTCAAGTTTCATGGCAAGTTTCATGTCCATATCCAGATTCAAGATATAACAATGTTCATGTTTCAAGTTCATAACCAATTTATGTTTTGCCTAATCTACCCAAATCGTATTCCCATCGCATGTAAACGTGAATCGATCTAGATTACAATTAAATCCAAATCCAAAGTGAAAGGGAATGACATTAAAACTATGATAGGCAAAAGAACGAGCACAAGGTGATAAATCTAGCATGATATAGATTGAGATGATTGGTTATAACATCACTGGCATATATAATAATAGTCCCAAAACATTCGGGTTACAGATCTAGCTTAATAATGTGATAGTCATGATAAAGGTGATAATCCAAACTTGTGAAAAGTAGATTGATTCAACATCACAGGCAAGATAATACTATGGACATGAAAGGATTTGATTTACCACATGAATAGGCCCAAATTAATTTCATAGCAATATTCCCAAAAGTCAAGATCCAAGATGAACAAGAATAGATATGAATCAATTATCATACATAGGTCCAATTCCAATTTATATCATGTCCATATTAAGTTTATGGTTTTAATCTAAAAGTAACTTGAACTTATAGATCGTGGTCTAAGAAATAGAGATGCAAAAGTTAAATTTATAAACTAGTTGTTGAATCTTTGAATCTTGATTTGATTGTAGAAGCAAATCCCCAATATGCAACTCCTAGCCGTAGTCTTCAAGAAATAGTCTTCGCGTTTTATTTTATTTTAATTTAATTTAAAAGAATCCATGTCCATCAAGAATTTGTGCAGCATAAGGTGTAAAGAGAATGAGGCTAGGAGGCTGTTTATATAGGATTAGGCGGACTAATCTGGTCATGAAACGAGTCTAAATACATCAGAAAGCATCAGGCTCAAAAAATGGGTTTCGGGAGGTAGGTCGACCCCCAGGTCGACCATAAGGTCGACCTGGCCCTTGGGAGGTCAACCATAGTGTCGACCCCCGGTCGACCTGGTCCTGGGTGAGAAAAGTCCTGCCTAGTCTGCTCTGGAGTTCGAATTCGAATTTCGAATTCGAATTTCGAGCTGTTTTCGATTCTAAAAGTTCCTGAAACTTCGGAGGGTCATGTCTCCCTCATACGGACTCCGATTCTCGAAAATTCAGACTCGATTCCAAGCAGAATTTCAAGACGAACCCAATGGCGCAACCCGTTTCCCTTGATTCTTGTTTTAAAAATTAATTCTGCCTTGATTTATAGTTATAACATGTTATAAAAATACGGGTTGTTACAGGATCGAACGTCCAACCAAAGCCCAAAATTTTACAGTCTCTAAATGCAGCGAAGCCAATGCCAGAATGTCTGCAATTCCTCTACGACTCCAACGCACAAAAACACGTCAAAATCCGAGTCCATATGTAAAAGTTATTAGCATTTTAACATTTGGATCTTAAATATATATAAATTAATAAATAAATCTCCTTACCCTATCATTCTTTGACACGTCATCAACCCGGATTTCATCTCCCCGCTCCGTCATTCTCATGCTGTAGTGAACTATTGAGCAAAACCCCAAACCGTAAGTCATCTATGATCACCGATTCCTCAGCGCTCTGACCACCGAAATACACGGGACCACCTCCATCGCGAATACCTTCCTCAGTCGCACATTCTCGTACTCGTGCCCCGACCTCCGGTGGTCAGAATGACCGCGATAGCGAGTTTAACCAACGATGTATTTCCACCTTCAACCTTGAAACTACGAACTACAGCACTATAAATCGAACGAACACCACCCTCGGACTAGTATGGACTGCCTGTAAAAAACGTAGAAACCAATTTCTTCAATTAACTCCCAAATCAGAAAACCCCAAATTCACTTCTAGGGTTTCAAAAATCTGGCTGTTTGACTGCGATTTCTGGTCGATTCAATCACTACATGTCGAATCTAAGAACACTGGTTGGTTTGTATCATCGATAGCTTCGAATCGGTATATAATACGATAGGGTTTGAAGAGATTTGATTTTCAAAGCTTGAATTTTTATTTTGAACTAGGTTTAGAATGTGTTTTTTCTGCCATGGAAGATAAAATAGGCAATTGGAGTCTACGTGAAGTGAAGAATGGGCTGATGGGGTTCAAAGAATTTATTTATATATAGATATAGAAGGCCCAATATAAAAAAACAAACAGTTATCATATCACACTGATCTCTTTCAAACTTTCTCCCGTACGGTCCAATGACAAGTCCATTTGTAACGCAGATTGGAATCCTACCATAATTCATCGTTCTGAATCCAGTGGTGCCAGTTTCGTCGAATTCCGAGATAGTTGCCAAAACAGTTAAATTTCACAGTTAATTTAAATAAATGAAATATCCAATTATTCGATTAACTGTTTTAATTCAAATTAAATATTCATTAAATTCAAATTAAATCAAGTTATAACTTAAATAAATTCTATAAATAAATTTCACACATTTTTAAATCTTAATTTGATTATTTTAAATTTGACTTGAATTTCAGTTATAATTTAACGACTTAAAATTCCACCATTTTCAATTTAAGTTTGAATTCCACTTTTAAATTAACCCACTCAAATTAATTTAATTATTTAAATATTAAATTTCAAATTACAGCCTTTCTAAATTAAACTAAATTTGAAAAATCTATTTATGCTCAATTCAAACAATCCACATCAGTAAAATTAACAAAAACTTGATTTTTATCTAATTTTATTCCATTTTATTTATTTTAAATCGAAATTTAAATATACAGAAAATATGGGATGTTACAAATAGAATGATGTAAATTTTACCTGATTTGATTTTGAAACGAAAGAATGCTTGCATAATGGGGAGAAGTTTTTGAGAATTCACTACTGGTTCATGAATTGATCAAAAACTTTAACAAGAAGATATATGGTACATTATGCGTGAAAGTTGGCCTTTACCGGGAAAATGACAAGATTAACAGAAATTTCATCCTTCATATGCTTAGATAAATGGATTTCCTAGATGAATTTGTTGATTTGATCCCATAATGTATTACTGCCCCTAACTTCCTCTATTTTGATTAATGGTGTTGCAAAAGGTTTTATCAGAAATAACAAATGTGTTAGACAAGGGTATCCCCTATCTCCGTTACCATTTTGGATAACCATGGCATATTTTTTTTCTTCAAATGAGGATATCTTCATACAATAAAGTGAACCATACGATTCATAATTTCCATTCTAGAGTTAGCCATTTATCATATGCTGATGACCTGCTCATTTGTGTGAAATCAAACCGTGTTACAAAAAAGGCTATCATTGACATTTTTCAAAATATGGAAGAACTTGTAGGGCTAAAATTAACGAATATAAAATGAAATGTTACTTTAGCAAGTTCTGTAGAGAAAAAAAAATAACGTGCTAGAGATTTTAAAGGCCAAAGAATGTGAGCTACCAGTTAAGTAGTTAGGTGTCCACCTTTGGTCTAATAAAATTAATGAAAGAGAATGATAGATCTATACTATTAGAGGTAATCTTCACTATTGGAGTTCTACAGATCTATCTTTTACTGGAAAAATTAAACAAGTGCACATGCTTATTCATGTAAAAGTTAACTTCTAGCTTGTAACAACCCGGAATTTTTGCAATAGGAATTAACTATTAGAATTTCAAAAATAATTTTTTTGCAAATGATGAAATTTGACCATGAAAATTTAACTGATGCGTTCATCTCGGAATTTTGGTCAACTTTCATGTTTGGAGTTTTGCGAGCGGAGTCTATGACAACCCCAAACCCCATACGATGGTGGTAAGGGTAATCTTTGGAATATAACACATAAACAGATAACAGCAGAACAGAAATAAATAAATATACCAGATAATGTACAATAGAATACAATGGATAAACATAATCATCATAGTTACATAGTATACAGGATAATACTTAGTACAAATACAGTTCAGCTATGCATAAATGTCTACAGCGGAAACGAAACACAATATGTACAATAGGAGCTGAACAGCATAAAAAGAGATAAATGATAGAATCCATCTTCAGCTCCAGCTATCCAGAAAGAGCCTGCTAAAACCTGAGTACAAGGCAGCCCGTGTAGAAATAGGGGCGCCCAAGTTTGCAAGTGAAACAAACTACGAGTCAGTCATGGGACTAGTATGAGAAATCTACTTAACACATTTTATAATATGGCCAATCACAGGACCACGCCACTTTCGCGGAACGGGTTTACTCCATCGGATTGCCAGTGCTTTAAAACAAGTAAATCTTTTAAACATCGTAATGCTTTTTATAAAAATGAAGCCATTATAAGACTCATTTCCCATCATACAATGCAACACAAAAAGGAGGATAGAATTTTACCTTATAATGGCCAAAATATGCTTGATACGAATAAAACAAAAGCATTTGATATTATTACTAGTGTTTATATGTTTCAAAAACAAATTTCAATCATAACTATCAATCATAGACGGCATGGGTACCATATATCATGTCGCCATATATATATACATATATATACATATACATATATATATATACATACATATATATATATATACAATCAAAACCGCACGATGTCGTATTTGGAAATTGGATTTCCGTCATGAACCAAGGCAAGGGATCGTCCTTACCGAATTCGAGGCGCTCTAGCCTGTGTCTCAGGCAAGCGCACAGGCAAGCCTTGGATCGTCAGGGCCGGTCCACCGATGTGGATTAAAATTCCTGAACATTGCGTTTCCCCGCCCTATGGGGCGTCACTGGTCATATCCGACCACACCATCGGCTCCGAAGAGACCGAAGCAAACCGAGGCCTCGCTTTCCATCATCCACATAAGTAAAATACCCGGGCGTGAAAAACCCAAAGCACCACTCCTAGCTAGAAGGAAACACATGTCCTCCCTGAAGTCCTTTTCCCGATTCTGGCTCATACCGGGGTGTGTGGCTCGCGAAACAACGCTATACACAAAGCTATGCCACACAGGCTGCGTTTTAATCATCAACCACAAGACTTTGCTTTTCAACAAAGGCCTTGATCATCTGCCACTTAGGCGTGCCACATAGGCAATTCCAACCATGCGACTGATTTCTATCGATATATAACCTCTAAGCTCGTACATCTAAGAGAAGGGCGTTAAGCAAGAGAATAAATCCCCGCCGCCAAATAGATATATATTTAATAGAGATCAATCAACATAGAACAAAATCCAATGTCAGAAACACAGTCCATTTACAAGTTCATTCTGCGTCTGAACAAAACCGGAGGCACTTAATACCTCGCACATCCGTACAATCAACAAGTACGTCCGGACGGCTACTACTTCAGCCCCTTCAAGGTAGCTACTCCTATCATGAGCATCAGTAGCACCCCTCCATTCGACGTGAAGATCGTCGGTCTTGCACCGTCTTCATATCTTCGTCTTTCAATCGTCGATCAATTATTTGAAATGAGAATCAACTCGGCCTTTTCAAATAATTCACGTATATTTAGAATTTCAAATCAATTCATTTCAATGGTTAAATTATTCGACATCAATAATTTTGTTCTTTAATGTAATTTTCACGCCAAACACATTCAACCATCAAATATCAAATAAACCGATCAAATTCAGTTTATTTCCATTCCATATCGTTTATAATATTTTATCACGATTTATCGCTATTTTTATTTATTTAAAAATAGCCAATTCATTCAAACGACGCTTCAGGCCATAACACGGCCGTGGCGCTGTTTTTCTTCAGATTTTATTTACACATATCTAAAAGTCTAACCGTTGGATCTTCACCAATTTTATGTCATTAGAAAGGTCTTTTCAAAATGAATCCAACGGTTTCGGTTTTCAGAAAATCCGACGGTCGGTTCTTCCGGTACAATCGTTTGAAGTTGCGATTCCAAAATACGAACTACAGCGTCATTATTCGATTTAATTTAATTATATTTATATATAAATATAATCGATTCTGGCGTTGTTTTTCTTCAGATTTGAATTAAACATTCAAGACAATCCAACTATTGGATCTTCACAAAGTGGGTGTCGTTGGAAAGATATTTCCAAAGCGAACCCAACAGTTTCGGTTTTGGGAAAATCCGATGGTCGGATCTCCCGCACTAATCATTTGAAATCACAGTTCCAAACCACGAATTGCAGCTACGTTATTCGATTTATTTTAATTATATATATATATATATAATTCATTATTCGACTTCAAAACCATATCCACTTCATATATTTGATAAAAATGATATTTTTATCATCAAAAATATTTATTCAACACATGAATATTTTTAGCATTTCATATTCACAATAAAAATGTAGATTTTGTTGTTCAATCTACATATTCAACACACGAATGTTTTTGACTTCACACATACGATAAAAAAATGATTTTTATCGCTCTAGTCCTTTATTCAACACATGAATATTTTCTATAGTTTATATATATAATAAAAATGTGTTTTTTATTGTAAAACAATTTATTTCAAAACACGATTATTTTATATAGTTCATACATAAGGTAAAAATGTTATTTTTGGTGTTAAAACAATTTATTTAAAATACTAATATTTTATATAGTCTATATATATAAAAATGTTATTTTTATCTTAACAAAGAATTTATTCAATACATGAACTTCATTTAACACATGAATTTCTATTCAACACATGAATATAGTTTCAACACATGAAAATAATTCTAACACATGAATATTATTGAAAATTTCGGTAGCATAATGGTAGGGTAGTTAAAACCGGCACCGTCCCTAGTACGGCTCCTCGCTCTACCTTTAAGCCTCGCAGCTTTTGACAATGGGGATTTTCAATAACTAGTTCATACGCAGACGAATTTTCCCATATACTAATCCTATTGGGATTCTAACCACAATCAATCATTTCAAATCAACCATTCATGATATTCACCAAATTTCACATCAACCAACAATCCAAATAATATCACAACCAATATATGTCGTCCATGGTCTATGGACGAGGGGAGTATATTTATATATACATATATATACATACATACATATATATATACACACACACACATATATAACTATATTTCGATTTCAATTCAATATCATTTCAATTTATTTCAACGCATATATTATTTTTACAATGCATATATAACTTATACATCGAACATACAACTTATACAACGCTTATACATGTGGTGTACAACGCTTATATAACTCATACATTGACTATATAATTTATACATCATTGTTTTCCATATCGTTTATAAATTAGAAATCTCACATTGGGTTCCACTCCGCCAAAAATTGCAAAAGGCTCAAAAAAAATATCTGGTCTCTTCTAAAATGTAGAAGACGTCCACATGAGTCTACTGTCTCTTGTTTCACTGGATTTCATTAACATATGTTAAAGATATGATTTTTTAGAAGATTGCAACGATTAAAAACGTTATTTTCAGTTCAAAGAAACAAAGGTCGTTACCTCTCGTTGAAGCTTCAAAACTAGGGTTCGATTTTTCGAATGAACCGCTGCACAATAGCAAAATCGACCAACACCCCGTTGTAGAGCTCCGTGGGGCGCGCAGAAGGGTGGCGGTCACGGTGAACTCGAACGCCTATGGTGGGCATGGAAGTGGCGGAAAGCATCAAACTTTGTGGAGGAATAAATCGATGTAGGGTGAACGATAGGGGGTGCCGCAGGTATAGATTTGAAGAGGAGGAGGAGGGCTTCAAAATTTGGGCTGGGGCAAGTCTATCGACGAACGAGGTTGTCGGAAAGTGGCCGGGAACTTTGGACAATGTTTCCGTCATCGACCTGGGGAGATAGCAGGTTTTCGATGGATTTTTATATTTTTTAAATAATGAATGAAAATTTTCTATTGGCCCATGCTTACATATTTCAAAAATTAGGGTTTTCATAAACGAACACCAATTCAAGCTCAACGACCGTCGCTCCTAGCTAATTACCCCATTCTGAACACAATGGGATATGTTTCGTAGGACCATTCGACTTATACAGTTGGTTATTTTACAAATTAAAGTATAAAACATTCAAATTCTATTTTGAACACACATTTTAATTTGCCGGGGCCACATACTGATCCCAAAAATTCCAGAAAAATAAATCTAGCTATGTTTTGACGATATGGCCCCAACAAAACTAGTTTCCTCAAATTCTAAGACCATTTGAAAAATGGCCATTTTCTGGTCGATCCAATTTAACTAAAATCAACCAAACACATTTTCCTTCGCCATGCTCACATATTAACTACAAAAATTATGGAATTTGAAACCTATCAATAATTTGACATCCCGGATCCAACAAAAGTGGTTTCGTCAAATTCTGAGATCGTTTGCAGAATGTCTATTTTCACGGGCTATATAAATTCTATAGCGACCTTTCTGAAAATTCATTGGCCATAACTTTTGACTCCTGCTATGAAACTTCGATTTTTCAGATTCGTTAGAAAGATATTCATAAACAGATTTAAATACTTTTGGTTTCACTAAAATCCGTTTTATTTTGCGCCCGGTACAGTCAGTCAAAGTTTGAATTCCAATTTTGAAACTGCCGCGCCATTTCAGGCCTTGTTTATAATTTAAAATAATTATATTTATTTTCAAAAATCGATTCAAACATACTTTTCTTCCTTATTATTTAAAATAATTTATTTTAAATATTTAAAATCCACTAAAATAGCCAAATTAAAACTTTTAAACTGGCTAAGATTTTCCGGGTTGTTACAATCTCTCCCACTTAAAACTTTTCGTCCCCGAAAAGGAACGAAGTCGAAAGTTGTTTAATTAACCAACTCGCTTCCATTCTCCAAATTTTCAGTTTCTAAGAATTTTCAAATTCTTCAAAAATTTGGCTAACACCGTAAATTTTCGAAAAATTTCGCCTGTACGGGGAGCTTCGGGATATTTCAAATAGCCTCCCATGGCCTCACCAATCCAAAAGAAAAAGGAAAAGCCAAGCGGCTAGCCAATCGGCTCATAAAATCATAAAATCCCAAGAAATACAATAAACATGTACCTATTTGTCGAGCAAACAATTTTATTCCTCCGCTTAGCAGTTTATCCATAACCTGTTCACACATATATAATGCACATGTATATATTTCTATCTATTTCTAAATCAGTTCAATACTTGATTCACTTGCATACATTTAACTTCATTCTCTTATTGATTAAATTAACTATCATTCTAATAATTTAATTAATCAAATCCACAATCACACAACACAACCAACAATCAATTTGTTTTTAACTTTTCAAAAATATGCCAAATAATTCATATACTCTTTTGAAAACATTCAGACTATATAATTAAAAAGTTTACATGCATGAAAAGAAAACAACAGCAAAGTAGAGAACAAAATGGTAATGCAAAGATATGGTAAATGTACCTTGCACCAGAGTCAATCAGAGATATCCACTCTGCACTTAGGATAGGCTTTCTTAATGCTTTCCTCTGTTTCCCAAGTACAATCTCGCGGATCTCCGCTCCATTGCACTTTGACTAAGTGAACCTTCTTGTTCCTCAGTTCTTTGGTTTCTTTGCCAATTATCTTTAGCGGTTCTTTTCTCACAGCCAATTCTGGAGTAATTTCTATATCCCATTGCACTGCTTCTTCCACGATCAAGTCTGGATCATGAACATGCTTTCGAAGTTGAGATACGCGAAACACATTATGCACTCTAGACAACCAATCAGTTAATTGAACCCTATAAGCTAGAGTTCCAACCCATAGAATAGGAAACGGACCAATAAATTTGGGCGCCAATTTCCCTGTTTTACCGAACCGGATTACTCCTCTCATTAGTGACACCTTCAAATAGACGTGGTCGCCAATAGCAAATGATATATCTCTTCTTCTCTTTATCTGCATAGCTTTTCTGTCGGCTTTGAGCAGCTAGTAATCGTTTCTTAACGAAATTGACTTTGTCCGCAGTTTCGCGAATCATATCGGGTCCCAATACGAGTCTATTACCAGGTTCTACCCAACAAGTAGGAGATCGGCACGGTCTACCATACAATGCTTCGAATGGTGACATTGTCAGGCTCGCTTGGTAGCTGTTGTTGTATGAGAACTCGGCCAAATGCAAATGGTCTTCCCATGATCCGCTAAAATCAATAACACAAGCCCGCAATAAATCTTCAAGAATACGATTCACCCTCTTAGTTTGACCATCTGTTTGAGGATGGTATGGGGTGCTCAAGTTCAGTTTCATTCCCAATTCTGCCTAGAATGCTTCCCAGAATTTACTAGCAAAAATTGGGTCATGATCACTAAAGATGCTCATGGGAACTCCATGCAGTCTAACAATTTCTTTGAAATAAAGACTCTGAGCAGTTCTATTCGATCTGACAGGTATGAAATGGGCAGTCTTCATGAAACGATCTACGATCACCCAAATATTGTCATTTCCTTTCCTAGTTCTGGGCAAACCATGTATGAAATCCATAGAAATCTGTTCCCACTTCCCACCTGGAATTTCCAAAGGTTGCAACAATCCAGCGAGCTTCTGCTGATCGCTTTTGACTTGTTGACAAGTAGGACACCGACTAAAATATAAAGAAATGTCTCGTTTCATAGATTTCCACCAGAAACTACGTTTGACGTCATTATACATTTTTCTCACCCCTGGATGGATAGTAAGCTTGGCTTTGTGACATTCATCTAATACTTCTCTCCGGAGTTCAGGAATGTTTGGCACATAAATTCGGCCTTTCAACCTAAGAATCCCATCGTTATCAATCTAAAAACTCGAGGGCTCGCCTTTCTGAATTCTCTCTGATCTTACGAATGAAGTGATCATCCTTCTGAAGAGCAGATATGTTATCAATCATTGAAGGCGTGATGATAAGACTGGCAATAATTACATTCTTTCTGCTGAGAGCATCATCCACAACATATGTTTCCCTGGTGTATATAAGATATCAAGATCATATGCCGCGAGAAATTCTAACCAACGTTGTTGTCTCATATTCAGATCCTTCTGGGTGAATAAATATTTCAATGATTGATGATCAGTGTATAATTCAAACTTATCACCCAATAGATAATGCCTCCAAGTTTTCATAGCAAACACGATGGATAACAATTCAAGATCGTGAGTTGCATAATTCTTTTTATGTGGTTTCAATTGACGGCTCGCATAAGCAACTACTTGGCCTCTTTGCATTAGCACTGCACCAAGGCCTTCTTTAGAAGCGTCGGTCCAGACTTTCAAGTCTCGGTTGCCATCAATAATTGTTAGCACTGGAGCAGTCGTCAATTTTAACTTCAACTTCTGGAAAGCTGCCTCACATTCAGGAGTCCAGTTGAATCTCGAATGTTTCTTAGTAAGATTTGTTAAGGGACTGGATGTCTTCACAAAATCCTTAATGAATTTCCGATAATAACTATCCAATTTGAGAAAATTTCTGACTTCTATGGGCGTACGAGGCTGTTTCCAATTCTGAATAGCAGTGATTTTACTGGGATCCACTGAAATTTCTTGTTTTGACACGACGTGGTCAATAAATTTGACTTCTTCTTGCCAGAATATACATTTGGAAAACTTTACTTTTAAAACATTCTTTCTGAGAATTTCTAACACTTGTTCCAAATGTTTTTCGTGCTCGCTTTCTGGCTTAGAGAAGATCAGTATATCAACAATGAAGACCAGAACAAATTTATTCAATACTTCTCTGAACACCCGGTTCATTAGATCGACAAAATAAGCGGGAGCGTTACATAAGCCGAACGACATTATTAATCACTCGTAGAATAAGTCTGGACCTCTGAATGCTGTCAAAGGAACACACTCTTCGGCAATACGAAGCTGATGGAAACCTATAGCTAGGTCCATCCATGAAAACACTTGTGCGCCATTTAATCGATCCAACAAATCATCAATCCGCGGTAATGGATATTTGTTTTTCAGCGTCTGCTTATTCAAGTCACGATAATCTACACATAGTCTAAGAGTACCATCTGACTTTGGGACAAATACCGCAGCTGCTCCCCAATCAAAGAAACTAGGTCTGATCAGACCCTTCCATACTAGCTGGCGAGTTTGACTATCTAACTCTTCTTTCTCTTTCAAGGTCATTCTTCGAATAGCGTGAACTACTGGCCTTGCATTCAGAACTAAAGAGATTTTGAAATCAATTTCTCTCTGCGGAGATAAGCTAACAACTTCTTCGAACACATCCGCATATTTCTTGACAATAGGAATATTTTCAATGTCGACCGGAATATTCTCCGGAACGACAGGAACAGGTTCTAATTGAGCAGGAGAAACATCTAAAGCTGCCTAGAATTCCTTTCTATCAGAATTCGGGCCTTCACATGGAATGGTTATATATTATCCGAACTTTGTTTTTGCCTTAACAACTCTCTCGGCGCATTTAACTTCTGCTTCATATTTGGTTAACCAATCCAATCCCAACATAAGGTCAAACTCTGTAAAATTCATGCGATAGTGGGGAACTGATAACGGGAAAAAAGACAGGCACTCCACCAACCCAACTAAGGTCAAGGGAACCCCCAACCGGATTATGAACAGTCATTGGTGCTTTGAGCTTCTTCAAATTCAAATCCAGTTTCTTAACCGCATTCTTTCCAACAAAGCTTCGCGACGCGCCTATGTCGAACAGTACTTTTACCGGAATATCTTTGACAGTAAGCGTGCCTTATGAAGCATCTGGCCTTTCCTGATTAGCTGAGGATGCAGGAACTTCTGCTATTTTATTTACCTATACCATTTCAGGTTTCTCTAATAGCCAACAATCCCGCTTTACATGACCAGCCTGATGGCACAGAATGCATTTCCTAGTGTCTTGCAACTTGTTCTTGGATTTAAATTTATCCTTTATTCATTTCTTTGAGGGTCCATAGTTTATCGCCAAGTGCCCTGGCTTCATGCAGTTATTGCCTATTGCATTCGTTACGGGTCCTTTCTCAGATATAACATTTTCCCGATTTAATCTAGGCTTCTTTCTGACTCCAGGTGTCATGCTTGACTCTGGCTGTGTACTTGCCTCTGGGCTATCAGTTTCAGTTTTCCTTTTGTTGCTAAAACTGACGTCCTCTTCATCGACAAAACGGCCTCGCTTATCTAGATATTCATACTGATAAGCCATGTATATCATTTCAGAAAAAGGAAGCTTCACATGCCCCATTATACTATTCTGGTATTTCTTTGAAGACCATTTATAAACCTGAAATTCTTCCTCTTTGGATCTTGAATTAGATGAGGGGCAAAATGAGAAAGTTCATTGAATTTCTTATGATATTCCGGAATGGTCATATCTCCTTGTATCAGATAATAGAATTCATCACATAACTGCTCGGTTGCTTCGGGAGGAGTAAATCTTTCACTGAAAATCTCTTTAAATCTATCCCATGTAATATTACCTTCTATATTATTCTTAATAATTGAATCCCACCAGAACAAAGCTTCGTCTTTGAGTGCCCAAGAAGTCAGTAATCTTTTCTGGTCATCTCTTAGCTTTAAACCTTCAAAGATTTTCTCAGCAGAACGAATTCAAGCTTGTGTTTTAATAATAGATTCTTTGCCCAAGAATGGTACTCCATCCATATTTCTATATTTCTTAAGTAGAGCTTCAACATATGATTCCAACCTACCTCTTCTACTTCTACCACTCATTTTTCAATGTCTGCAAATAGCAGACAAAGTGTTAGGCCAACAGAAAAGGTAATTTTAAAACATAGAGACATATACTTGAATGTAAATGTGTCTATCAGGATGTATTTCATTCTGCCTCACTCATTCTAGGATATTACTAATCCTATCTGAAATGAGCGATCCGTCTTAGAACACTACTGGTTCTATTTCTGACGAGTTTGTTAATATGTTATATTCCAGAACTAAGCTTAACCAAAGCTCTGATACCACGTTTATGATAACCCCAAACCCTGTACGACGGTGGCAAGGGTAATCTTTGGAATATAACACATAAACAGATAACAGCAGAACAAAAATGAATAAATACAGCAGATAATGTACAATAGAATACAGTAGATAAACATAATCATCAGAGTTACACAGTATACAGGATCATACTTAGTACAAATACAGCTCAGCTATATATAAATGTCTACAGCGGAAATAAAACAAAATATGTATAATAGGAGCTAAACAGCATAAAAAGAGATAAATGATAGAATCCATCTTCTGCTCTAGCTATCCAGAAAGAGCCTGCTAAAACCTGAGTACAAGGCTGCTCGTGCAGAAATAGGGGCACCCGAGTTTGCAAGTGAAACAAACTACGAGTCAGTCATGGGACTGGTATGAGAAATCTACTTAACACTTTTTATAATATGGCCAATCACAGGACCACGCCACTTTCGCGGAACGAGTTTACTCCATCGGATTGCCAATGCTTTAAAACAAGTAAATCTTTTAAACATCACAAAGCTTTTTATAAAATGAAGCCATTATAAGACTCAGTTCCCATCACACAATGCAAAACAAACAGGAGGATAGAGTTTTACCTTATAATGGCCAAAATACGCTTGATATGAATAAAACAAAAACATTTGATATTATTCCTAGTGTTTATATGTTTCAAAAACAAATTTCAATCATAGACGGCATGGGTACCATATATCATGTCGCTATATATATATATACAATCAAAACCGCACGATGTCGTATTTGGAAATTGGATTTCCATCATGAACCAAGGCAAGGGATCGTCCTTACCGAATTCAAGACGCTCTAGCCCGTGTCTCAGGCAAGCACGTACGCAAGCTTTGGATCGTCAGGGCCGGTCCACCGATGTGGATTAAAATTCCTGAACACTATGTTTCCCCGCCCTATTGGGTGTCACTAGTCATATCCAACCACACCATCGGCTCCGAAGAGACCGAAGCAAGCTGAGGCCTCGCTTTCCATCATCCACATAAGTAAAATACCCGGGCGTCCAAAACCCAAAGCACCACTCCTAGCTAGAAGGAAATGCATGTCCTCCCTGAAGTCCATCTCCTGTTTCTAGCTCATACGCTCGCGAAACAACGCTATACACAAAGCTATGACACACAGGCCGCGCTTTGATCATCAACTACAAGACTTTGCTTTTCAACAAAATCCTTGACCATCTGCCACTTAGGCATGCCACACGGGCAATTCCCTCCATGCGACTGATTTCTATCAATATATAACCTATGAGCTCGTACGTCCCAGATAAGGGCGTTAAGCAAGAGAATAAATTCTCCGCCGCCAAACAGATATATATTTAATAGAGATCAATCAGCACAGAACAAAATCCAATGTCAGAAACACAGTCCATTTACAAGTTCATTCTAGGTCTGAACAAAACCGAAGGCACTTAATACCTCGCACATCCGTACAATCAACAAGTACGTCCGGATGGCTACTACTTCAGCCCCTTCAAGGTAGCTACTCCTATCATGAGCATCAGAAGCACCCCTCCATTCGATGTGAAGATTGTAGCTCTTGCACCGTCTTCATATCTTCGACTTTCAATCGTCGATCAATTATTTGAAATGAGAATCAACTCGGCCTTTTCAAGTAATTCATGTATATTTAGAATTTCAAATCAATTGATTTCAATGGTTAAATTATTCGACATCAATAATTCGGTTTTTTAATGTAATTTTCACGCCAAACACATTCAACCATCAAATATCAAATAAACCGAGCAATTTCAGTTTATATCCATTCCATATCGTTTATAATATTTTATCATGATTTATCGCTATTTTTATTTATTTAAAAATATCCAATTCATTCAAACGACGCTTCAGGTCATAACGCGGCCGTAGCGCTGTTTTACACATATCTAAAAGTCTAACTGTTGGTTCTTCACCAATTTTATGTCATTAGAAAGATCTTTTCAAAACGAATCCAACGGTTTCGGTTTTGGGAAAATCCGACGGTCGGATCTCCTGGTACAATCGTTTGAAGTTACGATTCCAAAACGTGAACTGCAGCGTCGTTATTCAATTTAATTTTATTATATTTATATATAAATATGATCGATTCTGGCGCTGTTTTTCTTCAGATTTGAATTAAACATTCCAGACAATCCAACCGTTGGATCTTCACAAATTGTTTGTCGTTGGAAAGATATTTCCAAAGCGAACTCAACGGTTTCGGTTTTGGGAAAATCCGATAGTCGGATCTCCCACACTAATCGTTTGAAATCACGGTTCCAAAACACAAACTGCAGCTTTGTTATTCGATTTATTTTAATTATATATATATATATATATATAATTCATTCTTACATTTCAAAACCATACCTACTTCATATATTCGATAAAAATGATATTTTTATCATCAAAAATATTTATTCAATACATGAATATTTTTAGCACTTCATATTCACAATAAAATGTAGATTTTATTATTCAATCTATATATTCAACACATAAATGTTTTTGACTTCACACATACGATAAAAATATGATTTTTATCATTCTAGTCCTTTATTCAACACATGAATATTTTCTATATTTTATATATATAATAAAAATGTGATTTTTATTGTAAAACAATTTATTTCAAAGCATGATTATTTTATATAGTTCATACATAAGGTAAAAATGTTATTTTTGGTGTTAAAATAATTTATTTAAAATACTAATATTTTATATAGTCTATATATAATAAAAATGTTATTTTTATCTTAACAAAGAATTTATTCAATACATGAACTTCATTCAACACATGAATTTCTATTCAACACATGAATATAGTTTCAACACATGAATATTATTGAAAATTTCAACAGCATAGCAGTAGGGTAGTTAAAACCGGCATGGTCCCGAGTACGGCTCCTCGCTCTACCTTAAAGCCTCGCAGCTTTTGACAATGAGGATTTTCAATATCTTGTTCGTACGCAGACGAATTTTCCCATATACTAATCCTATTAGGATTTCAACCACAATCAATCATTTCAAATAAACCATTCATGATATTCACCAAATTTCACATCAACCAATAATCCAAACAATATCACAACCAATATATATCGTCCATAGTCTATGGACGAGGGGAGTATATATATATATATATATATGCGTATATAACTATATTTCGATTTCATTTCAATATCATTTCAATTTATTTCAACGCATATATTATTTTTACAACGCATATATAACCTATACATCGAACATACGACTTATACAATGCTTATACATGTTGTGTACAACGCTTATATAACTCATACATCGACTATATAGTTTATACATCGTTGTTTTCCATATCATTTATAAATTAGAAATCTCACATTGGGTTCTACTCCACCAAAAATTGCAGCAGGCTCAGAAAAATATCTGGTCTCTTCTAAAATGTAGAAGACGTCCACACGAGTCCATTATCTCTTGTTTCACTAGATACGATTTTTAGAAGATTGCAACGCTTAAAAACGTTATTTTCAGTTCAAAGAAACAAAGGCCGTTACCTCTCGTTGAAGCTTCAAAACTAGGGTTCGATTTTTCGAACGAACCGCTGCATGATAGCAAAATCGACCAACACCCCGTTGTAGAGCTCCGACGGGCGCGCTGAAGGGTAGTGGTCACGGTGAAATCGAACGCCTATGGTGGGCGTGGTGGCAGTGGAAAGCTTCGAACTTTGGGGAGGAATAACTCAATGTAGGGTGAACGATAGGGGGTGCCGCAGGTATAGATTTGAAGAGGAGGAGGAGGGCTTCAAAATTTGGGCTAGGGCAAGGTCTATCGACGAACGAGGTGGCCAGAATGTGGCCGGAAAGTTTGGACAACGTTTTCGTCGTCGACCTGGGGAGATAGCAGGTTTTCGATGGATTTTTATATTTTTTAAATAAAGAATGAAAATTTTCTATTGGCCCATGCTTATATATTTCAAAAATTAGGGTTTTCATAAAAAACACCAATTCAAGCCCAATGACTATCGCCCCTAGCTAATTACCCCCATTGCGAACACAATAGGATATGTTTCGTAGGCCCATTCGACTGTTACAGTCAGTTATTTTTCAAATCAAAGTATAAAACATTCAAATTCTGTTTTGAATGCACATTTTAATTTGCCAGGGCCACATACTAATCCCAAAAATTCCAAAAAAATAAATCTAGCTATGTTTTGACGATACGGTCCCAACAAAACTTGTTTCGTCGAATTCTGAGACCGTTCGAAAAATGGCCATTTTCTGGTCGATCCAATTTAACTAAAATCAACCAAACACGTTTTCCTTCGCCACGCTCACATATTAACTTCAATAATTATGGGATTTGAAGCCTAGCAATAATTTGACATCCCAGATCCAACAAAAGTTGTTTCGTCGAATTTTGATGTCGTTTGCAAAATGTCTATTTTCACGGGCTATATAAATTCTATAGCGACCTTTCTGAAAATTCATTTGGCCATAACTTTTGACTCCTGCTATGAAACTTCAATTTTTCAGATTCGTTAGAAAGATATTCATAAACAGATTTAAATACTTTTAGTTTCACTAAAATCCGTTTTATTTTGCACCCGGTATAGTCAGTCAAAGTTTGAATTCCAATTTTGAAACTGCCGCACCATTTCAGGCCTTGTTTATAATTTAAAATAATTATATTTATTTTAAAATATCGATTCAGACATACTTTTCGTCATTGTTATTTAAAATAATTTATTTTAAATATTTAAAATCCACTAAAATAGACAAATTAAAAAATTTAAACTGGCTCAGATTTTCTAGGTTGTTATAGAGTCCGTATGAAAAAGTTATGGATGAAATACGATAATGGACGGAAAATAAATAAATTAGAATATATAAATATATCATACCATATTTAACCATCCTCACTGGCCAGTTGGCATCGACCAAAGCGGTCGACCTATTGGGCGCCAGAACATCTGGTGACTACTAGGGTTAACGGGGTTAGGTTGTATTATATTATTTAATGAATGGACGTATATAAACTAGAATAAATCTAATGGTTCATGACCAATTCCACTACCATAAATAAAGGAGTACAGCCTTATTCTTTTCCACACAAATATGTAGACAACAACAAAGCTCGACCATTTCCCTTTCTCTTTCAATCAAATTTCTTAATTAAAAACATATTCCTATACAATCAATCAAACACAAATCATATAGAATTGAAAGGGATTATCAAATTTAATGGAAAAGAATGTGAATTGATGCTCTACATTAGATTCTCCCATCTCTTCTTATTTTCTAGCATATCTACAAGTCTGAAAGTATCCCCTTTCTAGATAAATTGTAGATATATAAGAATCTAGGAAGTGTAGGTCTAAAAGATTATTCAAACTTCAGATTTGGATGCTTACAGGTGAGTGAGAAATTTACATGCAAAGTTATAATAGCCTATGTATCTCGTTTGAATTAGATCTCAGAATATATTCCTATTTTCATCAGATATGTTCATAATGTTGTTGTATTTGAATTGGCATATATTAGATCTACTAGTAAATGTTGTCAAAACTAATAAATAATTAATTGTGGTTAGGAATAATATTAATTGTAGGATTCATAAATTTGTTTATACATATTTACTACAACTTTGTTGTGAAATGTATCATAGTTGTTGTAAAACACCGAGGATTTGGGAATAGTCCCAATAACACTTTTTATATGTAGTCTTCTTCCAAATCTCTAGTTTCAATGTAAGTTGGTGAATTATATGATTTTAATTTAAAAGAATTATACCTATTTTTGTTTAATGTTGTTGAGGATTTTGGCTAAATTATTTTAAATTTGCCGTTTTCCACTTTTTGAACATAAAGAAATTATTTTGAATTCACAAGAGGTATGAAAAAATATTAAAAGGAATGAGTGGTGCAAATGTACATATAAATATATACTTGTGCATAGTTTGCATCAGCTATTCAAAAATAAACGTATATATATTTCTTGTGAATTTGAAATATGTCTATTCCATTAGTTAGGCATAATTTACAATAACTACATCTAATAATCCTTTAATAAGATTTGGAACCTTGTGACAAGATAGAATGCATAAAGGAATCTTTGGATATTGATTAAACCAAATCATTAAATTTAAAAATAAAGAATAAAAAGAAATTAATTACACTAACCCTGCGAAAAATATAAATACAAAAATATATACATCCGTCCAAATCTGCGTAAAACGATAAAATATACATTGTATTGAATGTTTGAACGATATTCAATTATGGAATCATATATGAAAATGTAATCCATATTGAATTAATATATTTGTGATGACTATTGTAGCAATTAATATAATTGATTGCTATAAATAATGCCGCAAACCAATAAATAACAATTGTAACAGATGTTGATTAGGAAAACTGAATATAATAGGATAATGGTTACAATTAATAAATTGATTAGGATTAATGTTGTAGACCCCAGTTAGAGAATTTGAATTATAGCCACATTTAGACACGATGTTAAACTCAACTTGTGGTTGAGGTCAGCTTGGAACCGCCCAGCAAATCCAGCATCCACAGGTAGCCAACTTAGTGTGAGCGGTCTAATGCGTAAATATAAATGTACTAAGGCATTAGGTTAAGTTCAACTTGTGGTATAAGTTTGCCCGGAACAAACCGACAAATCCAGCATCCGCAAGTGGTCAACTTAATGTGAGAGGTCTGGTGCACAAATAAATAAATAAATATTATATATATATACAGAGCAACAAATAAATAGACAAATAAGAATACTAATTGTCTGTTAGGGTACAACAAATAGATACTTCAGGACTGATAAATTAAGGATGTCCACTGTAAATGGCTGTCTTAGGAAAATATGGCCGTTATGGCCATATATGGCAACAAACTCAGGGATGAAGCAAAACCCGGAATTTCTGAACTAATTTAAAAAAATTATTTTAGCTATTTTAATGGATTTTGAATATTTAAAATGATTTATTTTAAACAATAATGACTAAAAACTTAATTAAATTGTAGATAGAGCGTATAAATTTATATTAATTATAAAATGAGCTTGAAATGGCGTGGTAGTTTGAAAATTCGATTTTAAATTTCAATTGAATGTACAGAATTCAAAATAAATCAGATTCCAGTAAAACCAAAAACTTTTGAATCTGTTTAATTATATCTTTCTAACAAATGTGAAAAATCCATATTTCTTAATATAAATTGAAAGTTATGACCAGTCTAAAATTTAAAAGAGTCGCTATGGAATGTATATATATTTTAATTATATATATCGCCCTTAAAAATAGCCATTTTGCAAACGACCACCGTTTTCGACGGAACCACTTTTTTTGGATCTAAAATGTCAAACTATTGTTAGGTTTCAAATTACATAATTTTTGGAATTAATATGTAAGCGTGGTGAATTTAAACGTGTTTTGTCAATTTAGTTTAAATATAATCAACTAGAAAAAAACATTTTTCAAAAGATCTCCATATTCGATGAAATTAGTTTTGTTAGGACCGTATCATCAAAACATAGCTAGATTTATTGTTCAGTAATTTATGGAGTCATTATGTAGCCCCAGTAAATTAAAATGTGCATTCAAATTCGATATATGTTGATTTATATTTTAATTTAAAGAAAAAGTGATTGAAACAGTCGAATGGGCTTATAGAACATATTCCATTGTGTTCGGAATGAGCGTATTTAGTTAGAGGCGATAGTCGTGGGTTTGATTTGGAGTTCGGATCGATAAACCAATAAATGGAGAATATAATAAAAATAATAATTTAAATACCCCACTCAAGCCAAAATCCTAAAGCCCATTCTTCCCGTGATCCACGTTTTTGACCAGCCGCTATTCGAAACAAATGGCCGTGGTTATCCCATTTTTACACCTCAATCACGCAAGATATAAAGCGAATTAAATCATGGAAATAAAACGAAAATTATGGATCTCAATTAATTCTTCAAATCCATAAGGGAGAGATTGTTTTTCATGGAGTTTGGAGCTCAAATTCCTACCTGAAAGGTAGCCAGTTCGAACTGAGTTATCGGGAAGGAGGGCCCATCGAGCGACACTTGGAACTGGGCGGCGGAGGAGCATCCTGGCGGCGAAGGCGTGGCAGTCCTCAATCTCGGTCCGGTCTAGCATGGCGATGGATAACTTGAACGCTAGGTGACGGGTTTTGATGCATACAGTCCAGGAAGAAACAAAGACGAAGAGAAACAAAAGGAGCGGTCATATTTTTTCTTTTTTCTGTGTAATTAGAAAAGTAATTATAATTAATTAATTTAATTTCAATGTTTAATTATCCAGTGTAATAAAATCCATAACTTTTTCATACGAGGTCCAAATTCGACGAAATCAGTTGCTTGGAATCATCTCAACGCGATCTACATTTTAGAACTGACCAGAATGGAAACGGGGGCAGTTGGAATTTTTGACAAAATTAAACAGCTATTTAATTTTGTTAAAACAATTCAGAAGTAAAGAATGGCGGAGTGTAACCCATTGTGAGAACTTCTCACTAAAATTATTGTACAATTATTTATTTTATAATTGTAAATATATAGAACTGCCAGTATTGATTTTTATCAGTTTTAATCATTATAAATTGTGTGCGGTGCCTATGAGCTCACCTCTCTCGTCCGCAGACCATAGACGATTTAAATTGACAGTATTGTGTTGTGATTGTGATGCGAAATGGAGTAAATAAAATATATATGCGAGGAGAATAATATATATATATATATAAACATGTGATGTGAATAAAATATATATATGCGATGTGAATAAAATATATATGCGATGAGAATAAAAAATATATATGCAATGAGAATAAAACATATATATATATATGATGATAATAAAATATATATATATATATATATATATATATGCGATGAGAAATATATATATATATATATGTTTATGTGATGAGAATAAAATATATATATGCGATGTGAATAAAAAATTAATACATGCGATGAGAATAATATATATGTATATATATGATATGTGAATAAAATATATACACGTTGTAAAAAAAATATGTGTTGTATAAATCATATGTATGCATTGTATAAATTATATGTATGCGTTGTATAATATATACTCCCTCCGATTCACAATATAAGAAGTTTTAAGAATTTTGTTCTGTTTCGGAATATAAGATGTTTAAGCATGTTATTCCAACTTTATCCCTCCTATGATAAATGATAGAAATACAAAGGTTACATTATAAGAATTTTTTATACTAAAAAGATAAAACAGTGTTGATGGGAATAGGAATAGTAGTCAACAGGTATGAAAAGAGAAATTAATGTGTAAGGCAAAACTAATTAAGTATGGGGTCAATTGTCATTTGATTTTTTCCTTAAATCTTGTGCAAACCTCTAAATCATCTTATATTATGAATCGGAGGGAGTATATGAGATATATAAAATTGCAATGATATAGAATAATTATTGGATTGTTAAAAATATAACTTTTAACATATATATGCACTGTATAAAATTGTCATGTAACAAAATATTCAATTTTGTCTTAAAATTGAAAATGAAGCTGAAATCATTTTAAAATGAATTTATAATTGATTTATAAAATACGTTTTAAATGGAAATCGAAGAAAAATATTTTATATATATTTAATGGCTTGAATAGAACGTGTCGCGCAGCGACTGTTCGCGAATTTCGACCATTAACTTCAAATGGATGTAACGGGAGATCTGACCGTCGGATTCTTCTAAAACTAGAACCGTTGGGTTCGTATCGAAAATAGCGTTCCAATGAATCTATGAGATTTAAATTTAAACGGTTGGATTTTAAAATATGTCCAAATCAATTTCAGAAAAGGTCGCTATGGATGCAGTTCGTTGGTCGTTATTGGAAACCGACTGTAATAGTCTTAATAAAATTATTAAAAATATGGAAAAATTGGGTAAATTCATAAAAAATGATTTGAAAATAGTTTGGTTGAAAATTTTTCAAGTTTTGAGAAGGCAAAATATACTTTTATCTAAATGAACTAGTTAATAACTAGAATAATAATCCAATGTTTTTAGAAATAAATAAATTGGATTTGGAAATGGATTTTAAAATATTAAGAATTTTCCAGTGAATAAATTGGAATGGATTTGAATGGAAATCATCTTTGGAATATTTCGATATTGGGTTCCATGATTATACGGGTATTGTTGAGGAATTTCGATGATACTGATATCGTTATTCCCAATACGATATCCGTTAGTTTCAGAATTTGATATCGAATATAAGCCGATATTATTTTTATTAAGAGCCTTGTATTTAATATCAAATTGGATTTTGTGTTTGTCGTGATTCATGTCTTCAATAACACTGTTCTTAAACCAAGTTGAGAAAAGAATAAATCTTTTAATTAAGATTTAGAGAAGTTTTCCAATTCATAAATATAATCGGATTGAAATGAAAATTGGATTTTGGGTTTATAGTGAATAATGTTTTAAATAACATTCGTTCATTGACCAAATTAATAGTTAAGTTATGATTTGGAAATTATAATCTTTTAATTAAGATTAATGAAATTTTCCAAAGTAAAATTTTCCAACTTAATATATTAAATTGGAATTGAATGGAATTCGATTTGGTAATAATTGAGATGAGCTTCTGTGAAGGAAGATCGTTACTATTTATGGAATTTAAAAGGCCTTGTCGTTATTCCACTTATAGTATTAGTTTGATACGGAAATTTATATCGATTATATATTTATCTGTTTTCTGTGAAGATTCCATAGTTAATGGAAGATGATTTTTGGTTTATCGTGAACTTTGTTTTAAATTACATTTGCTCTTTAGCCTAGTTAAAGGCAGGATTAATTTCCTAGAAAATCGAGAAATCATTAAGTAATGATTTGTGAAATTAAAACTGAACAAGAGTTTTAGTAAATCTTTAATTAGATTTGAATGAATGCATGATAATTAAACTTACCCAAAACATGAGATGTGATATAAACCAAATATACTTGGTTATTAATATTGATTGAGATTGATTGATTGTTTGGATTGTGCTCGACCAATTTATGAGCAAAATATGCCTTTACATTTAGCATCGGGTTGGGTAGAATATTTGTATGCTAACATCTTGTGAAACACTTCGCGATTTGACTATGAGATGTTTAGCGATGTTGTTTATTTCAAAATTAATGAATGATTTTGAAAAGAGGTTTTCTTAAGTGAAAAGAAATGTTTTCCCGATTTTGGATAGGGAATTTTTATAAAAATGTTTTATAAAACAGAAAGGATTTCGAGGGCTAAACCCGATGTTGTCTAAATGATTTTGAAATGCATTATGTGTTTGACATTGTAGTTCACTTCATAACTGATTAGTTGCTATTGATGATATATCTATTCGGTGGTAGAGAATTTATTCACTTTCTTAACACCCTTCTTTGAGACGTACGAGCTCAAAGGTTATGTGATTAATAGTGATTGATCACATGTGTGAATTGTTGATGTATAGTACTATAGTTTGAAAGTACTGGTGATTATTATGTTGTGAAATGATTTTCCCTACTTCGGGATATAAAATGATTTGGTATGTGGCTAAAAATTCGGGTAACCCTGGATGATTAAAAGTGTGAGGGCAGTGGATTTTCTCCGAGGGCGCGGGAGATGCATCGTCGATGTAGCCTGCTCCATCGTGGGAGGTGCATATATATATGTATATATATATATATATAGAGAGAGAGAGTTGGAGAGGCGTGTACAGTCTCGTCCGAGGGCCGTGTCCAATATTTGGTTGCATACTTGTTTGTATGCATTGTGATAGTTTGGATTTCATATTTCTAAAGATTATGGTTTGAGATCCCGAAGTGAAATCTACTTTGATATTAAAGTTAGATATGTATTTCAAATGATTTGAAATAAGAATTCGGGAATAAAGTCCAAAGGAATAATTTCTGTAAAGTGAATTGGATTTTGAAAAATCTAAATTTGGGATTAAGCCTAAATTGGTAGATTGAGGAATTGCATGTTGTATGATGCATAGTAGATCCATATGACTATTATTGGTTATTGTTTAGGCACAGGTATTCATGGGGGTAAACCCGTTCCGTGACATGCGGCATGGTCCCATGATTTCCCTTATTTTAAATTAAAGTTTAATAACTGTTTTGAGTTCTAACACCAGTCCCATGACTGACTAAGAGTTTATTGTTTCTACCTAAACTCTGGGTGCCCATATTTTCCACACAAGTAGTCAGTAGTTTTGGTTTTGCAGATTATTTCATTTAGCAGGATCCTAGATCGAAGCTTAAAGCTGTGTCCAGAGAATTGATAGTCATCTACTGTGTTAATTTATTTGTTCCACTACATTGTTTTTTATTTACTGTAAATTTATTTTTCGTTGTATATTATTTTCGATACTCTGATATTATGTACTCTGATGTAACATTATTATGATGTTTATAAAAGTCTTTTGTTGTTTGTTCTGATGTATTGTGAGCCCAAAATTAGTGTATCCGACTTTTTGGTTCGATTTTAATCAGTTTAACGATCGACTTGGATCGACCGAGAAGGAGGATCACAACATATGGTATCAGAGCTTTGGTTAAACTCAAATCTTTGGGGTGCAACTCGTTAGAACAGAATGGAAGACTCGTCAAAGGTAGGATTAGTACTATCCTATAAAAGAATAATCATTAGAAATAGGATCAGTAGTATCCTAGAATGAGAAACTCGTTAGAGATAGGGTTAGAAATGCCCTAGAATGAGTTGGGAGTGATAAGTTTATAATTAATGCATTTGTGATTATATATATAATCCGATCTTAGAAAGTATGATTTTTGAATATATAAAAGTTATATATATGTTTGAAAAGTTAACCAACTAACTGATTGATGGTTGTGATGTGTGATTATTAATTAACTAATAACAATATTGGAATAATCAAACTAATAAGAGGATGAAAAGGTAAATTTAGCCAAATCGAATCAAAATATTGAACTGAATTGAAAATTGATTGGAATTGCATATATATACATGTATATATAATGAACAGGTCATAGAATGGAAGCTAAGATGGGGAAAAAATTGTATGCCTGACAAATAGGTATATGTTTACTATATTCATTGGGTTTGATGATTTTACGAGCCGATTGGCAAGCCGCTTGGCTTTTTCTTTTTCTTTTTGGTTGATGAGGGCCTTGTGAGGCAAGTTGCGATTTTACCGATTAGCCTGTACAAAGGAGGTTATGACGAAATTTTTCGAAAATTTAGGGTGTTAGCCAAATTTTTTAGAAATTGGAAAATTCTTAGAAACTGAAAAGTTGAAGAATGAAAGCCAGAATGAAAGTTGAGTTGGTTGGTTAAACAAATTTTAGCTCCGTTCCTTTTCGAGGATGAAAAGATTTTAAGTCAGGGAGATTGTAACAACCTGGAATTTCTGAACTAATTAAAATTTTTATTTTATCTATTTTAATGGATTTTTAATATCTAAAATGATTTATTTTAAATAATAACAATTAAAAAATTATTTAAATCTATGTTAGAGCATATAAATTTATATTAATTATAAAACGAGCTTGAAATGGTGCGTTAGTTTGAAAATTCGATTTTAGATTTCAATTGATCGTACAGAATTCAAAATAAATCGGATTCCAGTAAAACCAAAAACATTTGAATTTGTTTAATTATATCCTTCCAACTAATGTAAAAATCCAGATTTCTTAATATAAATTGAAAGTTATGACCAGTTTAAAATTTAAAAATAGTCGCTATAGAATTTATATATATTTTAATTATATATAGCCCTTAAAAAAAGCCATTTTGCAAACGGCCTTCGTTTTCGATGAAACCACTTTTGTTGGATCCGGAATGTCAAATTACTATTAGGTTTCAAATTTCATAATTTTAGTAATTAATATGTGAGCGCGGTGAACTTAAATGTGTTTTGTTAATTCAGTTTAAATATAATTGACCAGAAAAAAGTCATTTTCAAACGATCGCCAAATTAGATGAAATTAGTTTTGTTAGGACCGTATCATCAAAACATAGCTAGATTTATTTTTCTATAATTATTGGAGTTAGTATGTGGCCCCAGTAAATTAAAATGTGCGTCAAATTCGATATATATTGATTTATATTTTAATTTAAAGAAAAACAGATTGAAACAGTCGAATGGGCTTACAGAACATATTCCATTGTGTCCGGAATGGGGGTATTTAGCTAGAGGCGATAGTCGCTGGGTTTGATTTGGAGTTCAGATTGGTAAACCAATAATTGGAGAATATAATAAAAATAATAATTTAAATACCCCCCCCTCAGGTCAAGACCCTAAAGCCCATTCTTCCCGTGGTCCACGTTTTTGACTAGCCGCTATTTGAAACGAATGGCCATGGTTATCCCATTTTTACTCCTCGATCACGCAAGATATAAAGCAAATTAAATCATGGAAATAAAACGAAAATTGTGGATCTCAATTAGTTCTTCAAATCCATATTGGAGAGATTGTTTTTCGTGGAGTTTGGAGCTCAAATTCCTACCTAAAAGGTAGCCAGTTCGAACTGAGTTATCGGGAAGGAGGGCCGATCAAGCGGCACTTGGAATTGGGCGGCGGAGGAGCATCTCGGCGGCGACAGCGTGGTAGTCCTCGATCTCGGTCCAGTCTAGTGTGGCGATGGATAACTTGAACCCTAGGTGATGGGTTCTGATCCATACGCTCCAGGAAGAAACGAAGACGAAGAGAAACAAAAGGACCAGTCGGTTTTTTTTCCTTTTTCCTATGTAATTAAAAAAGTAATTTTAATTAATTAATTTAATTTCAATGTTTAATTATCTAATGTAATAAAATCAATAACTTTTCCATACGAGGTCCAAATCCGACAAAATCAGTTGCATTGTGGAATTTTTGACAAAATTAAACAGCTGTTTAATTTTGTTAAAACAATTCAGAAATAATGAATGGCAGATTGGAACACAATGTGAGAACTTCTCACTAAAAATCTTGTACAGTTATTTATTTTATAACTGTAAATATATAGAATTGCCAATACTGATTTTTATCAGTTTTGATCATTATAAATTGCATACGGTGCCTGTTAGCTCACCTTACTCGTCCACAGACCATGGACGATTTAAATTGACTGTATTGTGTTGTGATTGTGATGTGAAATGGAGTAAATAAAATATATGTGCGATGAGAATAAAATAAATATATGCGACGTGAATGAAATATATATATATATATATATATATGCGATGTGAATAAAATATATATGCAATGAGAATAAAATAAATATATGCGATGAGTATAATATATATATATATATATATATGCGATGAGAAATATATATATATATACGATGAGAACAATATATATATATATATATATATATATGTGTGTGTGTGATGTGAAATATATATATATATATATGTGATGAGAATAAAATATATATATGAGATGTGAATAAAATATATATGTGTTGTAAAAAAAATATTTGTTGTATAAATCGTATATATGCATTGTATAAATTATATATATGCATTATATAAATTATATATGAGATATATAAAATTGTAATGATATGGAATAATTATTGGATTGTTAAAAATATAACTTTTAACATATATATGCACTGTATAAAATTGTCATGTAATGGAATATTCAATTTTGTTTTAAAATTGAAAATGAAGTTAAAGTCATTTTAAATGAATTTATAAACGATTTATAAAATACATTTTAAATGTAAATTGAAGAAATATATATATATATATATATATATATATATATATATATATATATATATATTTAATGGCTTGAATAGAACGCGCCGCGCAGCGACTGTTCGCGAATTTCGAGCATTAACTTCAAATGGATGTAACGGGAGATCTGTTCGTCGGATTCCCCTAAAACCGGAACCGTTGGGTTCGTATCAAAAAGAGATTTAAAATGAATATATGAGATTTAAATTTGAACGATTGGATTTTAAAATATGTCCAAATCAATTTCAGAAAAGGTCGCTTTGGATGCAGTTCGGTGGTCGTTATTGGAAACCGACTGTAAGGGCCTTAATAAAATTATTAAAAATATGAAAAAATTGGGTAATTCATAATAAATTATTTGGAAAGAGTTTGGATGAAAAATTTCAAGTTTTGAAAAGATAAAATATATTTTTATCTAAATAAACTAGTTAATAACTAGATTAATAGTCCAATGTTTTCGGAAATAAATAAATTGAACTAGGAAATGGATTTTAAAATAACCAGAATTTTTAAATGAATAAATTGGAATGGAAATAATCTTTGGAATATTTCAATATTGGATTCTGTGATTATACGGGTATTATTGAGGAATTTGGAAGATACAGACATCGTTATTCCCAATACGATATCCCTTAGTTTCAGAATTTGATATTGTATATAACCCGATATTATTTTTATTTAGAGCCTTATATTTAATATCAAATTGGATTTTGGGTTTGTCGTAAAAGGTGGCTTCAATAACACTGTTCTTAAACCAAGTTGAGAAAAGAATAAATCTTTTAATTTAGATTTAGAGAAGTTTTCCAATTAATAAATATAATTGGATTTTAGGTTTATAGTTAACAATATTTTAAATAATATTCGTTCATTGACCAAGTTAACAGTGAAATTATGATTTGCAATTTATAATCATTTAATTATGATTAATGAAATTTTCCAAAGTAAAGTTTTCCAATTTAATACATTAAATTGGAATTGAATGGAATTCGATTTGGTAATAATCGAGATGAGCTTCTATGAAGGAAGACCGTTACAATTTATGGAATTTAAAAGGCCTTGCCGCTATTCCACTTATAGCATTAATTTGATATGGAAATTTATATCGATTATATATTGATCTGTTTTCTGTGAAGATTCCATAGTTAATGAAAGATGATTTTGGGTTTATCGTGAACTTTGTTTTAAATAACATTGGTTCTGTGAGAACCCGTAACTTCCCCGTGAGGGAAAGAGCGGATACTTTGAGAACAACACACAAATGAATGCAGACGGAAGAACATTTCATTGTTATTACAACAATTCCATCAGATACAAGAATATACAGAGTATAAATGAATAAATTACATTCGACAAATATCAGATATTACAATAAATTACATAGCAGCGGAAAATAATACAAAGCACAACTGAAGGTGATATACGGATACAGAGCTTTCCGGATATCATTCCAGCTGTAAACCAGGATCCTGTGAATATAAATCTGCAAAACCAAAACTACTAGCTGCCCATGCGGAAAATAGGGGCACCCAGAGTTTAGGTTAAAACAATAAACTCCAGGTCAGTCATGTGACTGGTGTGAGAACTAAAACAGTTATTAATATTGGTTTTAAAGTTAGGTAAATCAAGGGACCACGCCGTATAACACGGAATGAGTTTCCTCCCAAGAATACTAGTGCATAGAACAAACAGCGCAATGCTAAATAAAGAAAAATGAAGCTGTTATAAGACCCAGGTCCCATCACACAATGCAACGCAAGCCGGAGGATAGGGTTTTCCCTTATAACAGCCAAAGCATGCTTGATACGTTTAAAACACATTATTTGATACTATTATAGGTGTATAGTGTCAAAACAATTTCAATCATAAATATCAATCATAGGCGGCATAGCTACCATCTACTATGTCGCCATACTAGTTCTACAATTAAAACCGCAATTTCTGATATGACATCGCTAATCTCGACTAGTTGGGAAAACCATAATTTGGTTTGATATGACATCCAAAGGAAGCTTAAAGGATAAGTTTTAAAGAATTTATCTTGGATAAAATTAATGGGAACCTTTCCCTAAGAATGTGATTTCGTGAATAAAAGGATATTCTGAATTGGAATGAGGCGTTTGTTGTGTTTGTGTAACATTCGTTTTTAATATACGCAGGTTGTTCAGAAAGTCCGGGTTTATATCCATTCTGAGTAACCGATTCGACGATAAGTCGAAGATGAAGACGGCGGTAGAAGACCGGAAGTCTTCACATCGTTTGGGTAATTACTGACGATCCTGATTGGGCTGTACACCCAAGAGGATGGAAACAGTTGGTGGTCGTCCAGACGTATTTGGAGATGGATGGATATGAGAGGAAAGTGCCTCCGGTTTCGTTCAGATCCATAACGGACTTGTAAATGGATTGTGTGTCTGACATTGGATTTTATTCTGTGTTGATTGATTTCTATTAAATATACATCTGTTTGGCGGCGGAGAATTTATTCTTTTGCTTAACGCCCTTCTCTGAGACGTACGAGCTCAGAGGTTGTATATCGATGGACATCAGCCGCATGGCATAAATTGCCTGTGTGGCACGCTAAGATGCAATGATCAAGGCTTTTGTTGAAAAGCAAAGTCTTGTGGTTGATGATCAAAGCACGCCTACGTGGCAGCTTTGTGTATAACGTGAATTCGCGAGCCTCACACCTCGGTATGAGTTAAAAACGGGATACGGACTGCAGGGAGAGCACGACGTTTCTTTCTAGCTTTGGTGGTGTCAGTGACTTACCAGCCCTGACATTTATATACTTTTCACCTATGTGGTTGTTGGAATGCGAGGCGCCTCGATTATAGGTCTGTAAGGACCGGGAAACGTGTGTTCAGGAATAAATAATCCTCTAACGTAAGTGAGGACCGGCCCTGAAGATCCAGGGGTTGCCCAGAGTGCGTAACCCTGGGACATTTGCTAGAGTGTCTCGAACGCGGAGAGGAGCTTGCCCCTTGCCTCGACTCATGACGGAAATCCAATTTCCAATACGTGTATTGCGGTTTTAATTTTAGAACTAGTATGGCGACATAGTAGATGGTAGCTATGCCGCCTATGATTGATATTTATGATTGAAATTGTTTTGACACTATACACCTATAATAGTATCAAATAATGTGTTTTAAACGTATCAAGCATGCTTTGGCTATTATAAGGGAAAACCCTATCCTCCGGCTTGCGTTGCATTGTGTGATGGGACCTGGGTCTTATAACAGCTTCATTTTTCTTTATTTAGCATTGCGCTGTTTGTTCTATGCACTGGTATTCTTGGGAGGAAACTCGTTCCGTGTTATACGGCGTGGTCCCTTGATTTACCTAACTTTAAAACCAATATTAATAACTGTTTTAGTTCTCACACCAGTCACATGACTGACCTGGAGTTTATTGTTTTAACCTAAACTCTGGGTGCCCCTATTTTCCGCACGGGCAGCTAGTAGTTTTGGTTTTGCAGATTTATATTCACAGGATCTTGGTTTCCAGGTGGAATGATATCCGGAAAGCTCTGTATCCGTATATCACCTTCAGTTGTGCTTTGTATTATTTTCCGCTGCTATGTAATTTATTGTAATCTCTGATATTTGTCGAATGTAATTTATTCATTTATACTCTGTATATTCTTGTATCTGATGGAATTGTTGTAATAACAATGAAATGTTCTTCCGTCTGCGTTCATTTGTGTGTTGTTCTCAAAGTATCCGCTCTTTCCCTCACGGGGAAGTTACGGGTTCTCACAGGTTCTTTAACCTAGTTAGGCAGGATTAATTTCCTAGAAAATTGAGAAATCACTAAGTAATGATTTGTGATATTGAAACTGAACTAGAGTTTTAATAAGTCTTTATTAGATTTGAATGAATGAATGGTAATTAAACTTACCCAAAACATGAGATGTGATATAGAACAAATATATTTGGTTATTGATATTGATTGGGATTGACTGATTGTTTGGATTGTGCTCGACTAGTTTATAAGCAAAATATGCTTTTACTTTAGCATTGGGTTGGGTAGAAATATTTTTATGCTAACATCTTGTGAAACACTTCGTGATTTGACTATGAGATGTTTAGCGATGTTGTTTATTTCAAAATTAATGAATGACTTTGAAAAGAAATTTTCTTAAGTGAAAAGAAATGTTTTCCCGATTTTTGATAGGAAATGTTTTATAAAACAGAAAGGATTTTGTGGGCTAAACCCGATGTTGTCGAAATGATATCGAAGTTTATTATATGTTTGACATGTAGTTCATCGCATAACCGATTAGTTGTTATTGATGATATATCTATTTGGTGGCGGAGAATTTATTCTCTTGCTTAACACCCTTCTTTGATACGTACAAGCTCAAAGGTTATGTGATTAATAGTGACTGATCATATACGTGAATTGCTGATGTAAAATACTATAGTTTGAAAGTACTCGTGATTATTACGTTGTGAAATGATTTTCCCTACTTCGGGATATAAAATGATTTGGTATGTGGCTAAATATTCGGGTAACCTTGGATGACTAAAAGTGTGAGGCGGTGGATTTTCTCCGAAGGCGTGGAAGATGCATAGTCAGTGTAGCCTGCTCCATCATGGGAGGTGCACGCACACACACACACACACACACACACACACACACATATATATATATCGAGCTGGAGAGGCGAGTACAGCCTTGTCTGAGAGCCATGCCCAATATTTGGTTGCCTACTTGTTTGTATGCATTGTGATATTTTGGAATTCATATTTCCAAAGATTTTGGTTTGAGATCCTGAAGTGAAATCTACTTTGATATAAAAGTTAGATATGTATTTCAAATGATTTGAAATAATAATTCGGGAATAAAGTCCAAAGGAATAATTTCTGTAAAATGAATTGGATTTTGAAAAATCTAAATTTGGGATTAAGCCTAAATGGGTAGATTGAGGAATTGCATGTTGTATGATGCATAGTAGATCCATATGACTATTATTGGTTATTGTTTATGCACTGGTATTCATGGGGGTAAACCCGTACCGTGACATGTAACGTGGTCCTGCGATTTAACTTATTTTAAAGTGAAGTTTAATAACTGTTTTGAATTCTCACACCAGTTCCATGACTGACTCAGAGTTTATAGTTTCTACCTAAACTTTGGGTCCCCATATTTTCCACACGGGCAGTTAGTAGTTTTGGTTTTGCAGATATTTCATTTAGCAGGATCCTGGATCGAAGCTTAATGTTGTGTCCAGAGCAATGATAGTCTTCTGCTGTGTTAGTTTATTTATTCTGCTGCGTTGTATTACATTTATTGTAAATTTATTTTCCACTGTATATTATTTTCGATACTCTGATATTCTATATTTTGATGTAACATTATTATGATGTTTATAAAAGTATTCCATTGTTTGTTCTGATGTGTTGTGCGCCCAAATTTAGCGTATCCGCCTTTTTGGTTCGATTTAAGTCGTTTTAACGATCGATTTGGATCAACCGAAAAGGAGGGTCACTACACAAATGTGGGTGAAAAGGGGATTAATGGATATTGATTGTTGTTCAAATACTAAGTTCAATTAGGGAAATAACGAAATAAATATTCTAGGGTAACGAGGATATAACTTTCTTCATTTACACTAGTTAATATGGAACTTATAATTAGAAGTTAGAATTGGACTTAGTTGGTTAATAATGTAAAATATTACTAACAACAGGAACTCGAGGCGATAATAAATCGTGTGCGTATAGTATTTCCGTGAAGAGAAACTAAACGGAAAGGACTTAGTGACGTAGCCCACTTTACCCAAATAGGTAAAGGTATTAAAGGCTAAACGGGTACAAACTTAATAACCATTGCATATAGTTCGCTTTCTAGGTCTTAAGCGGTGAGGTTGAAGAGTCCACCTAGGAGTAGGTCTTTCTATTTATGGGTCTTAAATGACATGAGTGTGTGGGGCCTTCCCAAACCTGGAAACTAAAAACGTCAGAAATGGCTACCTATCCTACGGGAAGTAGTAAGTGACTAAGGAGGTTATCCAATAAGGTCATATAGATGGTATAGGAAGCAATAAAATACCATCTCTCATCTTAAACAAGAATAGGTTAACGCGTGAATAATGAAAGCCTTAACTAGTAGGGCCTCGTAGCTAGTGCCCTATAGTTTATGTCGACATTGAATATATTATAGAGGAATAATAAGTGACCAGTAGGTTCGCTTAGGGTCTTAAGCGATTAGGGAGAATCCACCATATCTATCATTAATAGTGAGGTATTAAATAATAAGAGATCAGTGGATGTTGAAAAATATGCATAAAAACTCTTTAACTAGGGGTCTAACCTCGATTAAATAACCAGCCATGTTCTAGTGCAAAGGCTTCATGAAAATATGTGTAAACGTTCTATCTCAGTATTATATCTTGGGAATACTACCTTGGGAGGCATACATCTTGCAAGGTTTGGTTAGAATCACTAAACTTAGTAGGCATACATCTTGGATTGAACCAAATGTGATACATCTATGTTTTATGAGCTGTGTTGTGCATTTCCTGTTCACCAGAATCTTGTTGTTCTGACCCCCTTCCTCATTACAACCACCCAAGTCTCCTGGAGAAGGACGTATTCTCATAGGTGTTTAAGTTTGGATTTCGGTTCTTGTTCTCTCTCATGTTCGTTATTGGCAACGTGACTTACTTTAAAAAGGTAGAGTCCTGAGTTAGTACTAGTTTATCCTATTTTGTTTCCGTTGTGAGTTATCTTATCGTACTCTGATTATGCTCATGCTCATTTTTTTATAGGTACCATATTTACATCCTCATTGCTTGGAAATGTTCGAGCTTCGTTTTTTGTCGAAATTTGGGCATAGAAAAGTGTGGGGGTGTTACATTTAGTATCATATCATAGGTTAACGATCAGACGAACTAGTTAAATTAGAACTTGTGAGGGATCGAAATTCGATTTTCTTTTCTGTTTTCCTTTATCTTTCTTACTCAACTTAAATTTATTTTGACTATGAAATTAGTCGTGGGCCTAATTATATGAAATGGGCTTTAAGCGACTAAGAGTTAAAATATATCGAGTTTGGGTTTTTAACCAATTCTGTCTTAACCCACAGTACGTTGGCGATTTCGTCGTGAAGAGCACGAGGATGACATATGATGTATTCCGATGATTCGAGTTTGGAGACCGGAAAATATATATAATATAAAATCTAGCTACAACTGAGATAGTCACTATTTCTGGTTTTTGGTTTCGTTGGTAGTTCCGGTTAAACCCATTGCTCGATCCAAAATCGGAAAAGTCCACGATATTGTGTCGTATCAATTTCGAAAATATAATTTTGAGGTATATCCATTCGTTACTTCATTGAATTTCCGAATATATCTTTGTTGAAATATTCATTTTAGTTCTTGGCCGTGTATTCGAGGGAATTTTGTTTTTAAAACTATTTAGAAAAATAAGAAAGAGATTGTATGTTTCGAATTACAGTTTTGAAAAGGGTTTTATGAAGGCCTAGTTTTATAAAGATATGGTTTTTAGATTTCCGTTTATTCGTGTTTCGAAATTATTAGGGCTATTTTGTAACTCTAATAAATATAATCTGATTGGTAGGAAGAAAGGAACTAGAAATAACAAGGAATATGCCACTAAACTTAATAATAATAAATATCAATTTCTTGTGATTTTTATTATCCCTCTCCCTATGTATACTGGATAATTTATTGAAATTATCACGATTAATCTTTAAGATTTTATAGCTCTAATGTTTTTGAACACGAAAAGGTTTTTCAGTTTGAAATATAAACCGGAATATAAATAATAATAATAATAATAAATTGGGTTTATAAATTCAAAACTGTTAGTTTATAATAAATTCCATTTTTCAAAAAGTTTTAATTTTTTCCTCGAAAATGCTAAGGAAAATCCATCGTCCTTATTTTTGGGGCATTTGATTTCGAATTGTTGAGTTCTGTATCAGCAAGTTAAGGGGAAAATCTATTTTAATTTTATTTCGAATTTCTAGCTATTTCCTGTTTTAAGTTCGTTTGTTCGGTGGCCACAACCTTTTGGAGGCATGGAAAAAGGCGTTGAAAAATAAAAATTCTCAACTCGACAAGTAGTGGAAGTCGGTACGAGATTTCGGTTTGTGTCAGAAGTTGTTTAACGTAATAAGAATTTTATTTTAATTTATCGCGCCCTTTAAGGGGCTAGCGGTCGACCGCCCTTCATAGGCCAGGTCGACCATTCCCCTTAAGGGGACATGGCCTAAACCCGACCCAATTTGGATGAAACGATATATATATATATATATATATATATATCATTGCAGCCGACTTTCGCTTCCCAAACCCCAAATTTTCACCAAACACAAACCGTCCTCCATTCTCAAGCTCTAATACGAGCAACCTTCACTCTGTTTTGTCCCTAATTACAACCAAAATCATTGTAAGACCCCATAATTTAATACACTATAACCATGCTCAAAGATAATAAAATTGGGAATCAATTAATTAAGTACACATAATTAAATGAAACTGGTTTTACCATTGCTTTCATCTCATAATTTTGGTTCAGATAGACCCCAAGTTTGCGTAAAACAGACAACATAATAAGAAGTTATAGGCTTTAGAAGTTTGTATACACATAAGGAGCTTATGTATGAATATAAATTAAAAATAATTCCAGAAAATCAAAATGAAACGAGGCGAAAAAACGAGCAGGAAACAAGCCCATTATGGGGCGACCCACGCTTATCCTGAGTCGACCCACAGGTTGACCAAGGTGGTTGGGTCGACCCTAGGGTCGACCCACCCTGATCCTTGCGAATTCAGTGTACGTATCTAGATTGTTTTGTGGGTTGTATTCATTGCTGACTCAGCATGACTTGTACAATTTGGATTTAAAATCTAAAATCTAAAGGCTGAGGTTAACTCTGTGACTCTATAAATAAACAGCTTCTCCCATTCCCAATTCACTCAAATTCTTCATATCTTCTTCTACCTCTATGAAATTATTCTGAAAAATATTAACATATAATGGTGGAATGCTCCTAAGAATTAGATAAAATAGATACAACATTAGGACTTGCATACATACAACTTGGATTGGACTTTTTCTACAGCATAGCGTTATTTATTTATCCTCACCAAGGCTCCTTGTGATTTACCCGTTTACAGATCTGACTTCTTAGACTTTGAACATGACATTTAAATGAAACTGGTTAGGATCTATAGTGTTAGTAAAATACATGTTATACATGTTTTCACTGTTAATCACATATGCTATTATGATCAGTTATACATATGCCTATGAAGTTGGATAATTAACAAGTTATATGTGTTTATCTTCCATTCCAGTTTTCCACGTTTTATGTTTATTTCCAGTCTTGCCTATATGCCTATGTAATTTGATTCTATTTTCCTTCCTCTATTTTCCCTTTTTATTTTACGCCTAGCCTAGGCCTTTTTGAAGCGTAGGCTATACCCGGTTAGAGCATGTGTATAATTGGGGCAACAATGAATGACAAAAAAAGATGAAGTTAGACATGTTATAAGTAAGACTATTTGCACATAATTTAGGAAAAAAGGATATTATACAAACGTTGTTGTAAAACTGATAAAAAGGGGTAATGTGCATATACTTATTGTAAATGAAAATATGCATAAACCTATATATGTGGTAAATATGTAACATAGTTAGTGAATAATATGCACATGAATTGGGCATGTTAGATTTAACTTAAACGACATTAAGTAAATGACATGTTTAGTATTAGATGTAGGTTAATAAACTGAAATGTTAAAGAAATTGTTTACATCTGGGAAGGAGTTTTGGGAAAGGGTTGTACACATAATGACATGTAAACAATTACAACCATGCTTATTAGTAAACTTAAACCTGTTAGGTTAAACATGTGTATTAATAAGCTAAGAGGTCCCTCGTCGGCTATTGTATCAGGTTTTGGGGACTCTTAAATACTAGTTTTGGTGGCGCAAGCTTATTGGCTTTGGCTTGTGCCAATCTGCTATTTGGAACCGATATAAGTCAGTATCCTTGTTGGTATCTTATTAGAGGGAGCCTTGCACTAGGTAGAGGCCCATGGCATGCTTTACTGAACTGGATAGTAAGAGGTTCACATGGAGGTGGGTATGGGAGCGCTCCTGCGGAGTCATGAGCGTGCATGGGTCCGACAAGGAAAACTAAGACGTTGTAACACTAGTAAATAGGTCTGTGTTATATAGTTTTTGGGTTAGGGAGTAATACTCTCTACTATTCGGGCTGACACAGGGTATCTATATAGTAGGGAGACAATCGCTTGGGTAGTAATTAGGGTACACCTAATCCTGTTGTTGTGTAATTATGTTAACACCTAATACGATTATGTAATTAGGGTATGCCTAATCCTGCTGAAATGTAATTAGGCTAAGAACCTAATCTTGTTGAACGTGTTATACTAGTATTGGTGCAGCCATACATGTCTAAGGATATAAATGTGAAGCATTACTCGATTATAATTTATTCCTGCAATTCTTGTCCATCATACTATGCTGCTTAGTTTGCATGTTACCTTATATAACACTATACCTTTTCTATTTTATGAACATTTGCAAATCCCGAACAATAAGACATTGTAACACTAGTAAATAGGTCTATGTTATACATTTTCTGGGTTAGGGAGTGATACTCCCTACAGTTGGGGCTGACACAGGGTATTTATATAGTAGGGAGACGATCGCTTGGGCAGTAATTAGGGTACACCTAATCCTGTTGTTGTATAATTAGGTTAACACCTAATATGATTATGTAATTAGGGTACGCCTAATCATGCTGAAATGTAATTAGGCTAAGAACCTAATCCTGTTGAACTTGTTATACTAGTATTGGTATAGACATAATGTCTGAGGATATAAATGTGAAGCATTACTCGATCATAGTTTATTCCTTTTATTCTTGTCCATCATACTATGCTGCTTAGTTTACATGTTACCTTATATAACACTATGCCTTTTCTATTTTATGCACATTTGTAAATCACTGGAACTCACCAGACTTTATGTCTGACCCTTTTTCTCTCACCTCTTTCTTCCTTTCCCCCCAGGTCCTCAGAGTGGAAGCACTCAACAGTGACTAGGATTTCTCTTATAGCTTGGACTTGAATTTTTTGAGATTTATCTTTTTGACTTGATCTCTACTTTATTATGGCTTTAGGTATATGATTTTGTGTACTATGATATTTTATTCCATTAGATGTTTTGGGAGACATATTTGAGACAGTTTGCTAGTTGTAACTGGTTTTGATGTATTTCTGAGACTATGCTTTATTTCTAATAATGAAGTTTCAAAATTTTCCGCTACTTATTTTTTCTGTCTTGGAAATGTTCTGTAATGATTACCTATTACGCTTCACAAAACTTAATGTATTCTCTTATGAGTGGCATTAATGGACGTGGGGTGTAAACAATCCTTTTCGTCCATATCTCTACCTAATTATACTATGAATTTGCAATTTCGTTAGCCTAGTTCACTGATTCCTCCACGAAACCTCCTCGCTATGACACCACTCAACACCGCGATGTCACGCCTCAGGAAGCCGCATTGTTGGACCGCGATTAGGAGAAGATTAAGTGCTACTTGGCCACGGCCAATTATGAGTTTAATGTTAGTCGATCGATGAAGTTCGCTGGCTTCACTGCTTTGGTTTGGAGGATATTTTTGTCAGCGTAGGCCTAGAACTGATCCTACGCTTCAACACTTTTGAGCATGACCAGTATCTATGCTACGTCCAATTGTTTGATGCCCAGATGGATGCCAACATTGATAAAGGGTCTTACGTTATCCCATCTGAGGTCGTGGGCACCCGCGTCGAGTTCACCGACGACGTGTTAGATCTGATTTTGGGCATCTCGGTAGTCGGAGACGAGCTTGAAGCTATCGAGATGGAGGACCCTCAGGTCCTTTAGCTTATCTTTCTTGGAGCCCCTAGAGCTTGGACTACCGCCAATCTACGACCCATTGCCCGAGTAATTGTGTGCATCATACAACACAACATCATCCCAAAGACGGGAAGTTTGGAGCAGATTTATCCCTCTATTCATTCCGCTACTTATGCTATTCATGGCGGTATAGCCATCAATTGAGCATGTGTACTTATGATTCATCATCATAAGCCCTTCATTGTCACCGCGCAGAGCCACTTTCCTTACAATCATCTTCTCACATGTGTCTTCCGACATTGCCAAGTGAGACTTTGTGGGGAGACAGCGGTGAAGAAGGCACCGATCGCCATTAGCCATGCCACTCTCTGAAAGATGGACATTTAGCTACCTGATGATCCTGTCCCCGCATCACCCACTCTAACTCAGCAGCCCTAGCAGCCTGGCCAGGAGATTCCAAATCTCATCGTCCTCTGCAACATCCAAGCTGAGATCCGAGATGTTCGCGAGGAGCAGCACCGACAGGCGCATGTGATTGGTTGCATCTCCTCCATGCTACGCTTCTGGCGCAGGCGTGGTAATGGATAGGGCTCCAACCGCGAAGCTCGACCAACCTACAATTGGTAGTCGTTGTTAGTATATGCTTTGCACATGTTGTATCTTATATCGTGTGTTTCCCTTTCCAGCATTTTCTTTATCATTGTTGTAGTAGTGTTTGCAACTCCTAGTGTTGAAAATCGCGTGTCTTTAGTTAATGAGATTTTTATGTTTGAAAATGTTTTTGTCATTCACACGTATTTATTTGAATGAAATCTCATTCTTAAACTAGCACTTGTCCTAGAGTTGAAAAATATATAATTTAGTGTTAGATAAATTTTATTAAAGGATTGGTTCTACGTCACGGGTATATAAATAAATAAATAGTCGTTCCTTGTTAAAGCTAAAATTTATTTTGGTCTTTTGTGTAATTTCAGTTTCCGTATTTTTGCGCGTCTGACTTTCTTCTTCGCCATCATGTGACTTGAATCGTTTAAATTTTCACAAAATACATTTTTAAAGTTTATGGGGAACGTTGTTTGAAAAAAAACTTTTTATCATTTTTGATTTTTATAGGAAAGTGAAACGGTTTTGGAAAGAAATATTTAAAACAAACGTGAGAAGTTTTCAAGCAGAAATTTATTTTTATGAAAAAAATTAGATTTTTAGTCACGTGAACGGCGTAAGTAAGATTTTTGGATGCTTTGTGTAGGCGTTTTAGTAGTGCAATTGGACCAATGATACGATAAAAACATTAACGACAACAAGGGAAAGGCTATTTCAACCTTGGGAACGTTTTTTCTATAACTTGTTAATGATGCGTGCGAGTTATTGATTAACTCATTTTACATCTTAGAGCTTGTTTAAAGCCTCTTTTGTAGTCTATTGTTGGAAATTTTTGGAGTATTTTATGTAACTGAGGTGAAATTTCCACTATAGAGCGAAAAATGGAATTTTTGTAAGCGGAGGAAACGTAAAAATTCTTCGCTTTAATTTTCTTTTTCCGGTTTAGGAGAAATTAAATAGAAAACGGCTAGATTGCATATCGTTTTGGATGGTAGAGTTTGGATGCAAAATTGGTTGCTTCACCCTTTTATTCATAGTTGTGTGAGGATTATAAATGAAAAAGAAGTTTCAAAATTTGCATTCATATAGAACTGCCCATATATTTAGGATGTTTTGCATTATGATTTCAAAAATATTTTTAAAATTTTTAATGCATACATATAGAGGGCCCGAATTAGAATTATCTTGCATGCATATTTTTATGGTTGATTTGCATTATGTACACCATGCACATATACACATAGTTGCAAAGTGGATATACACAAATTGGTTGCGTAGAATAGGACAATAGGTGCCGGAACTTCGGGATGAAATACCTTTTAAGGAGGGAAGAATATAGCAACCTTGAATTTAGGCAATCAGAATTAATTATTAGAATTTCAGAAATAGGAATTTTTGCAAACAATGCAATCTAACCATGAAACTTTAACCGATGCATTCGTCTTAGAATTTTGGTCAATTTTCATATTTGGAGTTTCCCGAAAAGAGTTCGTATGAAAAGTTACGGACGAAATACGATAACGGATATAAAATAAATAAATCAGAATATATAAATATATAATACCATATCTAACCAACCTCACTGGGTAGTTGGCGACCCAAGAGGTCGACCGACAATCGACCTACTAGGCGCCAGAACACCCAGTGATGACTAGGGTTAAGGGGATTAGGTCATATTATTTTATTAAACGAATGGACAAATATAAATTAGAATAAATTTAACGGTTCATGGCCGATTCCACTCCTATAAATAAAGCTCTGTCATTTCCCTTTCTCTTCTAATCAAATTTCTTAATTATAAACATATTCATATATAATCAATCAAATAAAAATCATATAGAATTGAAAGGAATTATCAGATTCAATGGAAAAGAATGTGAATTGATGCTCTACATAAAATTCTCCCTTTTCTTCCTATTTTCTTACATATCAACAGATCTGAAAGTATCGCCTTTTTAGATAAATTGTAGATTTATAAGAATTTGGGATTCGTAGGCCTAAAAGATTATATAAACTTCAGATTTGAATGCTTTAATTTGAATGGGAAATTTACATACAAAGTTATAATAGCCTATTTATCTCATTTGAATTAGATCTCGGAATATATTCCTATTTTCATGAGATCTTTTCATAATGTTTTTGTATTTGAATTGACACCTATCAGATCTGCTACTAAATATTATCAAAACTTACAAATTGTGAAATGTGGTTAGGACCAATATTAATTATAGGATTCTTAAATTTGTTTGCACACATTTCCTATAATTATGCTGTGAAATGTATCATAGTTGTAATAAAACACTCAGGATTTGGGAATCAGTCCCAATAACACAATTTAGATGTAGTCTTCTTCCAAATCCCTAGTTTCAGTGTATGTTGGTGAATTATGTGATTTTAATTTAAAAGAATTATACCTATTTGCATTCAATGTTGTTGTGGTTTTGGAAAAATTACAGTAAATGTGTCGTTTTCCTCTTTTTGAACAAAAAGACATTATTTTGAATTCACAAGGGATATGACAAAAAGGTTAAAAGGCAACAGTAGTGCAAATATACGTATATATATTTTCGCGTAGTTTGCATCAACTATTCCAAAATAAACATATATATATTTCTTGTGAATTTCAAATATGTCTATTCCTTTTATCAGGCATAATTTACAATAACTATAGCTAATAATCTTTTTGTAAGATTTGGAATCTTGTGGCAACATTGAATGCAAAAAGGAGCGTTTGGCTATTGATTAAACGAAATCATTAAATTTAAAAATAAATAATAAAAAGAAAATAATTATGTTAACTGTCCAAAAAATATAAATATAAATATATACATTATCATTCTAAATATGCGTAAATCTATAAAATATGCATTGTGTTGAATGTCTGAACGATATTCAATTATGGAATTATATATGAAAATCTAATCCATATTAAATTAATATATTTGTGGTGACCATTGTAGCAATTAATATAATCGATTGGTATAAAAGGGACCGCAAATCAATAAATAACAATTGTAACCGATGTTGTAAACCCCAATTAGAGAATTATATATGAAAATCTAATCCATATTAAATTAAATATAATAGGATAGTGGTTACAATTCCTAAATTGATTAGGATTAATGTTGTAAACCACAATTAGAGAATTTGAATTATAACCGCATTTAGACACAAGGTTAAACTCAACTTGTGGTAGAATCTGCCTGGAACCACCTGATAAATCCAGTATCCACAGGTGGCCCACTTAATCTGAGGTGTCTAATGTGTAAATATAAATGTACAAAGGCATGAGGTTAAATTCAACTTGTGGTAGAAATCTGCCCGGAACCAACTGGCAAATCCAACATCTGTAAGTTGTCAACTTAATGTGAGAGGTCTAGTGCGCACACTTACACATACACACACATACACAGATATATATATATATATAACAAGAAACAAATAAATAAACAAATAAGAACAGTAATTGTCTGTTAGGGTACAATAAATAGACACTTCAGTACTGATAAATTAAGGATGTCCATTGTAAATGGTTGCCTTAGTAAAATATGAATGTTATAGTCAAAAATGGTAATAAACTCAGTGATAGAAGAAAACGAGTGTGAAAAGGGGATTAATAGATATTGATTATTGTTTAAATACGAAGTCCAGTTAAGGAAATAATGAAACAAATATCCCAGGGTAAGGAGGATATAACTTTCCTCATTTATACTAGTTAATCTGGAACTTATGATTAAAAGTTAGAATTAGACTTAGCAGGTTAATGACGTAAAATATTATAAACCATAGAAACCCGCAATGATAATAAATCATGTGTACAGTATATTCGTGAAGAGAAACTAAACGGAAAGGACTTAGTGATGTAGCCCACTTTGTTCCAATATGGAAAGGTATTAAAGGCTAATGGGGTACAAACCTAATAATCTTTGCGTATAGTCCGCTTCTTGGATCTTAAGCAGCTGGCGTTGAAGAGTCCACCTGGGAGTAGGTCTTTCAGTTTAGGGGTATTAAATGGCATGGGTGTGTGGGGCCTACCCAACATGAAAATTAAAAACGTCAGATATGACTACCTATCCTACAGGAAGTAGTAAGCGACTAAGGAGGTTTTCCAATAAGGTCAGCTAGATGGTATAGCGAGCTATAAAATTCAGTCTCTCACCTTACATGGGGAATGGGTTAATGCGTGAATGACGAAAGCCTTAACTAGTAGAGCCCCGTAGCTAGTGCCCTATAGTTCATGTTGACATTGAATAAATTATTGAGGAATAACAAGTGACCAATAGGTCCGCCTAGGGTCTTAAGAGATTAGGGAGAATCCACCCTATCTATCATTAATAGTGAGACATTAAGTAATAAGAGTTTGGTGAATGAAAAAACATATATGCATAAAAACTCCGTAACTAGGGGTCTAGCATCGGTTAAATAACCAGCCATGTTCTGGTACAAAGGCTTCATGAAAATATGTGTAAACATTCTATCTCGGTATTATATCTTGGGGGTACTACCTTGGGAAGAGTAGTAGTGTCATGCGTAAACAATTACAAGGTTAGGATAGAATCACCTACCTAGGTATGCATACATCTTGGGTTGAACCAAATGGGATACATTTGTGTGTTATAAGCTGTATTGTGCATTTCCTGTTCACCGGAATCTTGTTGTTGTGACCCCACTCCTCATTACAACCACCCAGGTTTCCTAGAGAAGGTCAGGTTCTAACAGTGTTTAAATTTGGCTTTCAATTCTCGTTCCCTCGCATGCTCGATATCTGAAAAGTGACTTACTTTAAAAGAGTAGATGTTTGAGTTAATGCTAGTTTATCCTATTTTGTTTCCACTGTGAGTTATCTTATTGTACTCTAGTTATGCTCATGTTCATTTATTTGCAGGTACCATATTTACACGCTTCACATTTGGAAGTGTTCGAGTTTCAATTTTTTTTTTTAAATTTGGACACAGAAAAGTGTTGGGTGTTAGATAGCTACAAACTTTCCAATAGCTTGATGCCTCATTGGAATAAAATGAAAAGTTTGTGCTAATTTTATCTAAAGGCAGCGTTTACACAAAATTAAATTTGGGGATTTGTGCAGGCTAAAAAAGGAAGGTGGAGTTAGTCTTAGGAATATTGAAGTCATGCGAGAGGCCTTCACTTAGGAAAAAGCATGGAAAATTATAAATACAAATGGTTTATGGGCTAGATGGTTGAGATAACGATATATAAGAGACAATTTTTGGATTATGACTGTGGATACTAACACTTCTACAACTTGGGAAGACATCTAAAGAGTAAAAGACAAACTTTCCGCAATCTATAGCAGGAAATTGCTATTGGGAGTGAGATTAATATCTAGGAGGATCCCTAAATTGAGGGGGAATCCTGTATTAATCATCGTGGGTGGGATACTTACTCTTCTTATGGTTTCCCAAATGTATATGTTAGTTCTATCATACAAGATCAAAAAATGAGGTGTAATTTATCATGCAACAATGTTCATAAATATAAAATCAAGGATAAGCCTATATGTGGTGATAGACAATATGATATCTGGATATGGTCAGGCATTGTTGACATAAAAAAAGCATTGATAGACAATACGTAATTAGAAACATGGGATGCAAATTAGGGGGCTACATAAAGGGTTGTGGATCACACACAGATTAGATATAGTATCAAACATACATATAATGTCAAGAGTTTGATTTTCCATGGTAGCAACTTATATATAAAACCATGTACAATGCATTTATATGTTTCGATGCATATTTGCTCAAATTTATAAGGAAATTATAAGAAATAAATGGTTATTTTAAGTATTACTTGAACATAGTTTGATAATACAATTGCTGACACAATAGCTCACTACCACTAGTTTGTATCTAAACTGAATTCCACATACCATTCAAAGACAAAAAGATCTAGCGATTCAGTCATCCTATGTCACCGTTTATGTTTTATTTTTTAATCCAAATAGACATCCTATTAAAAATGTATGTGCAAAGTATGTATAGGCATACACATATACATATATGCATATATGTGTGTGTACATGGAGCGCTCAAAGACCTTTACGTTTTGCAGCACCTTGGTTGCCCCTATATTTCCGCCATAAAATCTGTGCTAAATAATATGATCAATACGAAGAAAGAGCGAAAGTTATGTTATTGAACTCAGGTTGTGTAGCATAAATTAGGAGGTCACAGAGATGTTACACTTTTGCAGTACCATCGAATGAACAACTACTACAGCGCATGCGCATGCGTGCATGGATGCATTGACTTGCTCACATGCACATATTGATGCGCTCACACACACAAATGTATATTAATGAATAATAAATAATGAAGATAACTTGACACACACATGCATTGGTGCGCGCGTGTGCACACTTACACATTCACACGTGTAAATACACAATTGTGTATATATACATATATTCTGAAAATTAGTACATCTTTATTAACTTGTAAAATTACTGTACATATATCAGGTTAGCATATTAAACCGTACAGCTTAAAGCGAACATGCATAAAACCTAACGTAAAAAAACGAGAAATGCAAACATAAGTAAATACAATATAAAAATAATTGGGACCTGTGATAAGGCCACTTTCTCCACTCCTGCATGTGCGTCCCTCTGCACTTCATTTCAACCCGGTGTTCTAATCTATTTTAGAGCTTTATCAATCCTCAATAATTATTTTCCATTTTATACATGTGGGGTACGGTTTAACATATATTTAAAAACTGTATGGTTCTTAGTAGCAATGATTTTCCTTAGTGTTGCTATTTATTTTATCCCGTGTTTTTGAATCATTCCATGATTCCATTTCAGGCATGAGTAGAACTACAACCCAGTGCCAAATACATCCAACAAAATACTGCAATATTCTGAACGTTAACCCCATGATCCTTCATATATTGTAATGGAATGAACAAATCAATGGAATAACCACTATCAAGACCTTCTATTCATCAGAAGCTACTATATTTCATAAAAATATAATTATAACTAATATTGTACAGTGCAACTTCTGGGTTTAAAAATCTACAATTAATTTCTAGATCGATCACTTTTTTATATGAAATTTAAGAAATCTGTCAACCAATCTAAACATTTACCTAATCATGTTTCACAGTTGCACAAATTGGTATATATGGGTTTGGTCAACATATAGTGACTTAATTTATATTGATACATTTGTAATCCTTGTTCAATCGATCATTCGCATAAGAGCATCTTTAATCCTAAATTTATTCTAATGTAATGTCATGCTACGTCAGCAATTAGAAAATGTCCTTTAAATACTTTCTGCAATGGTAATGTAATTTATAATTTTTAGATGACATTATTAAGTTCAACCTCTAGTTCTAGACATTGCACTCCACAATGTGAAGTGTTAACCATGAACAACAATTAATAAACAATATAAATTGGTTTTTTATCTACGAATGATAGAGTGCCACCTATTAAAAAAATGATCATTTTTAAAATTTGCATTGAAGAGAAGTTGTAAATGTTATTGTCATGCAAGCAAACATTGAATTAATATTGTCTATAACTAATTGACACATAAAATTTTACATGACATTATTTGTAAAATGAACTGGAGATGCTTTAAGTTAATCAGGTGGAAATACCAAAATACACTTACCAATTTCATGACTGCATTTGAGAACGTTAGACTAAGTCTGCACAACATTAAGATTAGTCAAAGAAAGAGCATATCGGCCTTGGGTATATCCTAATCCCGTAAGTTGGGTACATCTTAATCATGTAAGAATTAAATGGCCTATACATATTGCGATGAAAGCTAATTCGCCAATAAAATAAATAAAAAACCTCGAAAATTGATTTTGAAACTGTATGGGCAAGAAAACCAGATATCACCCCAAATTTTATAGATGAGACCTGACTGAAATATAATATGTTAAACCATACCCAAAATTATTTGTGTGTTAACTGAAATACTCAAAATTATTTTTATATTTGAATGGTTCCAAATTAAATTCTAATTCGGTTTCATCAAACTAACTTCTATTTGATTTTTGAAAAATTCTCTAGTTCACCATCAAAAATTTGTCTTCAATATCTAAGTTTGTGAAGGCACTTCAAAAGATTAATAAACACAAGCTCCACCACTTGACAAATATAATATGAATAATATTGCGTAACGACACAACGCGATGTTGCCGAAATAGTCTATACGAATGATTGACCGTCCAACGTCATGCGCACTCGAATTACCATTCTCGGTATGTCTAATGCACTGAGGTTGAGAATATGTAATGTTACAGATTAGTCAATTTGAGCAATGATGCATATCTATAGTTATAACAGCCCGCATTTTACGTATTGGAGGATCGTAAAATATTTTTGTTTTATTCCCTTAGGGTTGGACCATTCTCAACTTTTAATGTGTTGCTTATGGGGTTGTGAGACATGTCCATAATTTTTACCGATTTTGTTTGTGACCATTTTCCCCTGTCAGTCTTGTACAAGGAATAACTTTTGACTTAGGTCAAATTAGAGGATGAGACTTGTGCCATTGGAAAGAAATTGATGGTTGCCTTTCTATAGAGTGGTTACATTAAGGATTTGGCTTAGCGATTTGGAAGAAATCGCTGTTTTAAAGATTTTCAGTTGGTTGTTCAGGTTTGGAGAGCCCAATAGGATGAATTGGGGATGCCTATTAGTGGGATGGTGGAATCTATAAACAGAAGGTGAGGGGTATGGAGAATAGGTTACTTCTCCAATTTTGTCATTTGGAGGCTTTGTACTCCTTCCTCTAAAACACTTTTCCACCATTAGAAATCCAAATCCAAGGAGGAAAATCGAATATCTACACCATTCGAGTCTAAATCTACATCGTTCCAAGGGGAAATTCATCGGATCAAGGAACTTGGTTTGAAGTTTTCGCCGTTCGGATTCATAATTCTATCATTTTAGATTGTTTCGGCAAATAGTTGAGTGATTTACATCTCTCACATGAATGCAATGAAGTATATGAGTGTTTGTGCATGTTTCTCATCGAATTGAGATGTTTTACCATAGATTTACACCATTACAAGTTCATTTTCATATGCATCACCCTATGATCTAAACTTACAAGTTTTACTCGTTAATTCCATGTCATTTTACATGTTTATGTTAGTTAGATCTCTCATTTTGATCTTGTGTTCAATTTAATGGTTTTTGGTGAGATTTACATAATTTTTGTGGTAATCGTTATATTCATGTGGTTAGTAATGTTATGATATGTTTATAATTGTGTTTGGTGATTTTAGTTGAGTTGGTTTCGTCGGATTCGTCGTTTGGTGAAGTTTTGGTCGAATTAGAAGTTGAATTGCAATATGCAGAAATTTGGATCGGTCAGATGTGGATTGGGTGGAGTCAAATTTGGATCGGGTGGTGAAGTCAAATTCAGGTCGGTCAGATGTGGATCGGGTGGAGTCAAATTTGGATCGGTCAGATGTGGACAACGTGGAGTCAAATTTGGATCGGTCAGAAGTGGACCGGATGGAGTCAAATTTGGATCGGTCAGATGTGGATCGGGTGGAGTCAAATTTGGATCGTTCAGATGTGGACCGGGTGGAGTCAAATTTGGATCGGTCAGATGTGGACCGGGTAGAGTCAAATTTGGATCGTTCATATGTGGATCAGGTGGAGTCAAATTTGGATCGGGTGGTGGAGTAAAATTTGGATCGGTCAGATGTGGACCGGGTGGAGTCAAATTCGGATCGGTCAGATGTGGATCGGGTGGAGTCAAATTTGGATCAGGTGGTGGAGTCAAATTTGGATCGGTCAGATGTGGATCGGGTGGAGTCAAATTTGGATTGGTCTGATGTGGACCGGGTGGAGTCAAATTTGGATCGGTCAGATGTGGACCTGGTGGAGTCAAATTTGGATCGGTCAGATGTAGATCGGGTGGAGTCAAATTTGGATCGTGTTGTGGAGTCAAATTTGGATCCATCAGATGTGGACCGGGTGGAGTCAAATTTGGATCGGTCAGATGTGGATCGGGTTGAGTCAAACTAGCTTGGTGATGGTGTGACTTCGAAGTAAATTCGAGTAGAAAGGTTCAAAGTGTTCAATGTGTTCGTTGATCGAGGTGGAACAACGAATGAGGTGGCAACTCAAAGGTTGTGAGTTGGTGGATAATGGTTGCTCGAGAAGGTCACTTGAGCAGTAAATAGCCGTCAAGGTTGGACGACTAGAGATATTGAAGACCGAGAGATTATCGTTGTCGTAAGTTCTAGCAGGCTCAAAGCAGGGGTACAACGGGGGCACCCAAATGACCGATTGTAGGTCGAGTACCTTGGGTATCATTGAAAGGCCTAGTTGTTAAGGTTGGACATTGTCAAGGTTGGAAATATGGAGTTTATGCTAGAACTGGGGTTACCATTAGCCCTTGGCATATGGAAAGGTTGACCGTCATAGGATTAAAAGTGGTTTCAAAGAAAGATTAGTGGTGATAGTCAGAGTCAGTCATAGATGATTGGTTGTTCTCTTTGTACTATCTCACAGGGATTATCCAAAGTCGAGGGAGTTGTTCTTTGAGTGCTTAACGGATACTGGTTTAGGCCTCTGGGGAGAGTGCTTGGAGAATGTTAAACTCGATTAGGGTTGTCTGTGTGAGACTTATATAATCTATATGTTATGAGTGCTTTTCGTGATTGAATGGGTGTTCTGGTTTGCTTAGATAAATGATTGAATTGTTTATAGTAAAGGCTATCACTATCCGATGTGGGGAAGATAAGGTTGAATTCTTCTCTTATGTCATGGGTAGATTAGAATGCTTATCTGTCCATTCTCGTATACTTTATTGTTGAAGTTTGTTAGCTGTTTTAATGCTCACTAAGACTGTTGTCTGACTCAAGGTTTTATGTTTCTTCTTAATACCTTGGGTTGTTCATCCGATTGTTGGATGGGCAGACTAAGTAGCAGGTGACAGGTAGCTTAAGTGAGGACAATGTTGATGTTCGGAGGCGAGCAGGAGGCTGGCGTACTATCTTTACTACTATTTCTTATTTGTTTCCGCTGTGTGTTATTTCTATAAGTGTTGTAGTGAGGCAAATTGTAACCAAACTATTGTTGTTATCCACATGTATGGAAAATACTTTCTTGTTGTCATGAAAGTTTAGTATTTTCTGCTTCACTATCACTACCTGTTGTATATGATCTATCATATTTTATCCTTGCGCTGTGAGTTTACGACAAGTTTCGTTTATCTACCATACCTTGATGATCGTCCATAGCTGCCTGGCACACCTTTCAGCGCATTATCTCTTTTGTACAGTGCGGGGGTTATGGGCGGTCGTCACATTTGTATCAGAGCTCTGGTCAACAATTGTGGCCAAAGTTCGAAGACATAATTATGTATTGGAGACGTACTTGTAGATTTCAGTTAGATGTTTACTATATATATAAGTATATATAGTAGTAGCGGTTGATTTCCTTTAGCAAGTTTATCTTGTAAACAGACTAATCATTCTATTTTAGATTTAGAATGAGTCGTCAAACATATAGGAGTGAGCCTGAGACTGGAAGAATAGGAGATGGAAGCCAATTGGGAGATTTTTCTATTGCATCGGAGTATCAAGTTATGTTTAGGGCGGCCATGATGGTAGTAGCCATGATAAGGAGGCCCGTTCAAGAAACGTCAGTAAAGCGTGGTGTTCCTGTGCAAGAACCCAAAAGGGATTCGATTAAGCGATAGAGGGAATATTCTCCTACAGATGAAGAAACCTTTATAGGCCCTAGTGCTAATAAGAAGAAAAGCAAGAAGAAGAGATTTAAGAAGAATGTCACTTGCTTTAATTATCAATTGGAGGGTCATTATGCCAACGATTGTGAGAAGCCGAAAACCAAAAGGAAGTGGTTTGAAATCGGCAAGCCTGGACATAAGAAGAAAGACTGTCCGGACCTTCCAAATAATTGGAAACCGGATGGGGCATGTGTTGTGGAAGCTATTCCAATTTCCTATTGTATTCCTGAAGAGAACTAGGAGAAGTTGTTGTCTGGATGTGCTTCTACCTAGTGAAGTTGTTTGAGTTCTATTTGGTACTAAAGAATCGTCATCTTTTACCTATAATAATATTGTATGTTAAATAGGTTTCAAACTTGAAGTTGTAATAGACCATTGATCGTGACTAATCCAGTTGGGGGTTCATCCAGTTTGTGCATGTTGTGCCGTGGTCTAGTGTTGTCGAGTCATGGTTGTTTTTATTCCGCATGTGATTGTTCTTAACCTCGCTGCATTTGGGATCATCTGGGCATGGATTAGCCAAAGAGATGTGCGACAAAAGTAAGTTGTGAAAAGCTAGGGATGACAGTCGGGGATGTGGAAGGGCGGAAGGTGTTGATTCTGGGTAACTCGAAGACGGTGTTCTTATAAGTTGTTATATTCGCTTGTGATTCCACAAGAAGACTTGTCATTAGTGCTAATTGCTAAGGAGTATAAAGATGTCTTTGACGAGGTCAAAGGGTTACAGCCGCATCATGAGATTGAGTTTCAGATCGATTTGGTCGAAGGTGCTAGACCAATCATTATGCCTCTTAGGTGGATATCGCCTAAGGAATAACGAGAGTTGGAGGTGCAAGTTCTTAACCTTTTGGGAAAAGGATTAATTAGAAGGAGTGTATCCGAATAGGGTGCACCGGTCGTATTTGCCACCAAGGCGGAGGGCTCGTTAAGACTATGTGTGGACTATCGTGAGCTGAACAAGGTGACTAAGAAGAACAAGTATTCGTTGCCAAGGATTGATGACTTGTTCGATCAGCTTCACGAAGCCAAAGTGTTTTCTCAGAAGGATTTGGCAACGGGTTTTCACCAGTTGAGGGTAGCTAAGGGTGGTGTGCCAAAGACTGCTTTTTGGGCACCATCCGGTTTCTTTGAATGGTTGGTGATGCCATTCGGGTTGACTAACGCACTAGCGTATTTTGTGGATCTTATGAATAGAGTAATCAGAGACCAGTTGAACAAGTTTGTGCTTGTGTTCGTGGATGATATTCTAGTTTACTCCAGAAATTAGAAAGAACATAACACACACTTGAGAGTTGTGTTAGAGATCTTGCTGCGACATCATCTTAAGGCTAAGTTCTCAAAGTGTCACTTTTAGAAGATGAAGTGAGGTTCTTAGGTCATGTAGTTTCTGGAAAAAGGGATAGCGGTTGACCCCGCTAAAGTTGCAGTAATTCAGGACTGGGATCGACTTAAGAATGCGACAGATGTTTGGAGTTTCCTTGGGTTGGCAGGATATTACCGACGGTTTATCAAGGATTTCCCCAAGGTAGCTACACCGTTGATAGGATTGACGAAGAAGAACCAAGTGTTCACATGGGATGCAAAGTGTGAACAAGCGTTCGGAATCCTGAAGGAGAGATTGATGAGTGCTCTTGTGTTGACCATTCTAAGCAAGAATGAAGAGATGATGGTGTATACCAATGCGTGTGGTATTGGACTTGGACAAGTACTAAAGCAGAAGGATAAGGCTGTGGCCTATGCGAGTCGACAACTGAAGCCGCATGAGAGGAATTACCCAACTCATGATTTGGAGTTGGCGGCGATTGTGTTTGCTCTGAAGATATGTAGACATTACCTGTTGGGAGTTCGGTTCGAGTTGTTTACGGATCTTGAGTCGTTGATGTATCTTCTCTTCCAAAAGGATTTAAATCTTTGGCAGCAAAGATGGTTAGAGTTTCTGGCATCATATGATTTTGGTATAGCCTATACTTCTGGCAAAGGCAACGCAGTTGCAGATGCAATGAGTCGAACACACGCAGGTTTGGGAATGATATTTTCGGAATGGAAGAGGCTCGAGTACTTTGCGAGGTTCGATTTCAGGCCAAGGTGTGTGTAGAAACCTGTAATGTTGGTAAGCTTGTCGATAAGACCTGCTCTTATCGAAAGGATTGGCGAGAGCCAAAAGAAGGATGTGAAACTTGTCGAGTTCATTCAAAAACTGAAACCATAAGATAAAGAGTTGAAGGTCGATCGAGAAGGTTGGCTTCGAAAGCAAGGGTGCTTAGTTGTTCCTGATATTAACGGATTGAGAGATGAGGTTCTGAGAGAATGTCATCACTCGAAGTTGATGATTCATCCCGGTGGTAATAAAATGTATCAAGGTATGAAGTGAGTCTACTACTGGGAAGGGATGAAGCAAGATATTGGAAAGTTCATTTCCAAGTGCATGAATTTTCAGTTGGTGAAAGCAGAAAATAAGAAGTCGAGTGGGTTGCTTCAGCCATTAGAAGTTACTACGTGGAAGTGGGAGCAAGTATCGATGTATTTTACACGAGGGATGTAGAGTGTGCACAATGTTTTGTGAGTCGTTTTTGCGAAAATATTCGCACGATCCGGATGTAGTAGTACCTCCGGAGTAGTATGTCGGCCTTATAGTTGAGACCGTAGTGGCAAAACCTCGTAAGCCGCTTCGTGTTATGGAGAATGACACGAAACAGCTTAAGGAAAAGATGTTTAATTTAGTTAGGGTACAATGGAGTGGGGATGGCGACGATGTTACGAGGAAGACGGGGAAGAGTATAAAGACAACCCATCCAAAACTCTTCACCCATATGACCCATTGATATCGCGCAATCATTATTACTTGTTGATTTTGTTGTTATCTTTGTTGTTGTTTGATAGAATTCCACGTGCTAGCATAAGGCTATTGATGCATGGCTTGATGGTTGCCAGTTTGGATGACAGAATTGGCTTCTCATGGATGATAGGCATGCAGAATTGTTGTGATTACTTATGTTTGTTTGGAATTTTGGGTGCGAAATTCTTAAGCGCGGGGGGGGGGGGGGGGGATGTAACAGCCTGCATTTTACATATCGGAGGATCGTAAAATATTTTTATTTTATTCTTTGAGGGTTGGATCATTCTCATCTTTTAATATGTTGCTTATAGGGATGTGAGACATGTCCATAATTTTTACCGATTTTGTTTGTGATCATTTTTCCCATGTCAATCTTATATAGGGCATAACTTTTGACTCAGGTCGAATCAAAGGATGAGACCTGTGCCATCGGAAAGAAATTGATGATTGCATTTCCGTAGAGTGGTTATGTTAAGGATTTTGCTCAGGGGTTGGGAGAAATCGCTGTTTTAAAGTTTTTCAGTTGGTTGTTCAGGTTTGGAGAGCCTAATGGGATGAATTGGGTTGGCCCGTTAGTGGGATGGTGGAATCTATAAATAGAGGGTGAGCGCTATGGAGAATAGGTTACTTCTCCCACTCTCTCATTTGGAGGCCTTGTACTCCTTCCTCTAAAACACTTTTCCACCATTAGAAATCCAAATCCAAGGAGGGAAATCGAAGATCTACACCATTCGAGGCTAGATCTACATTGTTCCAAGGGCAAACTCATCGGATCAAGGAGCTTGGCTTGAAGTATTCGCTGTTCGAATTCATAAATCTAACATTTTAGATTGTTTCGGCAAATAGGTGAGCGATTTACATCTCTCACATGAATGCAATGAAGTATATGAGTGTGTGCATGTTGCTCATTGAATTGGGATGTTTTACCATAAATATACACCATTACAAGTTCATTTTCATATGCATCACCCTATGATCTAATCTAACAAGTTTTACTCATTAATTTCATGTCATTTTACATGATTATGTTAGTTAGATCTCTCATTTTGATCATATGTTCATTTTAATGGTTTTTGATGAGATTTACATAATTTTTGTGGTAATCGTCATATTCATGTGGTTAGTAATGTTATGATATGTTTATGATTGTGTTTGGTGATTTTAGTTGAGTTGGTTTCGTCGGATTCTTTATTTGGCTAAGTTTTGGTCGAAATAGGAGTGGAATTGCAATATGCAGAAATTTGGATCGGTCAAATGTGGATCAGGTGGAGTCAAATTTGGATCGGTCAGATGTGGACTAGGTGGAGTCAAACTTGGATCGGTCAGATGTGGACCGGCTGGAGTCAAATTTGGATTGGTCTGATGTGGATCAGGTGGAGTCAAATTTGGATTGGGTGGTGGAGTCAAATTTGGATCGGTCAGATGTGGACCGGGTAGAGTCAATTTTGGATCGGTCAGATGTGGACCGGGTGGAGTCAAATTTGGATCGGTCAGATGTGGATCGGGTGGAGTCAAATTTGGATCGGGTGGTGGATTCAAATTTGGATCGGTCAGATGTGGACCGAGTGGAGTCCAATTTGGATTGGTCAGATGTGGACCGGGTGGAGTCAAATTTCGATCGGTCAGATGTGGATCGGGTGGAGTCAAATTTGGATTGGGTGGTGGAGTCAAATTTGGATCAGTCAGATGTGGATCGGGTGGAGTAAAATTTGGATCGATCAGATGTGGATCGGGTGGAGTCAAATTTGGATCGGTCAGATGTGGTCCTGGTTGAGTCAAATTTGGATCGGTCAGATGTTGATCGGGTGGAGTCAAATTTGGATCGGGTGGTGGAGTCAAATTTGGATCCATCAGATATGGAACGGGTGGAGTCAAATTTGGATTGGTCAGATGTGGATCGGGTAGAGTCAAATTAGCTCGGTGATGGTGTGACTTCGAAGTAAATTCGAGTAGGAAGGTTCGAAGTGTTGAATGTGTTCGTTGATCGAGGTGGAACAACGAACGAGTTGGCAACTCAAAGGTTGTGAGTTGGTGGATATTGGTTGCTCGAGAAGGTCACTTGAGCAGTAAACAACCGTCAAGGTTGGACGACTAGAGATATTGAAGGCCGAGAGGTTATCGTTGTCGTAAGTTCTAGCAGGCTCAAAGCAGGGGTACGATGGGGACACTCAAAAGACCGATTGTGGGTCGAGTACCTTGGGTATCGTTAAAAGGCCTAGTTGTCAAGGTTGGACATATGGAGTTTATGCTAGAACTGGGATTACCATTAGCCCTTGGCATATGGCAAGGTTGGCTGTCATACTATTAACGGTGGTTTCAAAGCAGGATTGGCAGTGATAGTCAGAGTCAGTCATAGATGATTGGTTGTTCTGTTTGTACTATCCCACATGGATTATCCAAAGTCGAGGGAGATGTTCTTTGAGTGCTTAACTGATACTGGTTTAGGCCTTTAGGGAGAGTGCTTAGGGAATGTTAAACTCAATTAAGGTTGTCTGTGTGAGACTTATATAATCTGGATGTTATGAGTGCTTTTCATGATTGAATGGTTTTTCTGGTTTCCATGGATAAATGATTGAATTGTTTATAGTAAAGGCTATCACTGTCTGATGTGGGGAAGATAAGTTTGAATTCTTCTCTGGTGTCGTGGGTAGATTAGTATGCTTATCTATCCATTCTCATATACTTTATTATTGAAGTTTGTCAGCTATTTTATTGCTCACTAAGACTATTGTCTGACTCAAGGTTTTATGTTTCCTCTTATTACCTTGGGTTGTTCATCTGATTGTTAGATGAACAGACTGAGTAGCAGGTGAAAGGTAGCTTAAGTGAGGACGGTGCTGCTGTTCAGAGGCGAGCAGGAGGCTGGCGTACTATCTTTACTACTATTTAGTATTTGTTTATGATGTGTGCTATTTCTATGAGTGTTGCAATGACGCAAATTATACCCATACTATTTTGTTATCCACGTATATGGGAAATACTTTCTTGTTGTCATGAAAGTTTAGTATTTTCTGCTTCACTATCACTACCTGTTGTATATGTTCTATTAAATTTTATCCTTGCGCTGTGAGTTTACGACAAGTTTCGTTTATCTACCATACCTTGATGATCGTCCATACTTGCGTGGCATACCTTTTAGCACATTATCTCTATTGTATAGTGTGGGGGTTATGGGCGGTCGTCACAATAGTAGTGAAAAGCTCGAGGAAGTTGGAGGTATTAGATACGGGCAAGTGCCTCCTTCTATGCAGCCTCCAAAAAGAAGATCAAAATCTCTGAATTTGAAGAGCGGATCATTTGTGAATCTCTTACATCTTCGGGCAATGGAATTCCATCTCTCTTTGAGACCACTCAAATAATCATTCTCTTGATCACGACTCCCTCGTTCTAACAACAAAACCCTATCCCAATTAACCCAAAATCGCTCATATTGCCTCTTTTGTATATGGCACTAGTTAAAATTCAATTTGTCATTAAACTTGCTTCCGTTGATGTATAGAATAAGATAAAAGAATTCCATCCCTCCAATAGGAACTCTTACACAAATATAAAAAGTTCCCACTCTTCAGGGCATCCATAAAACACATGAAGAACCAAAAAGATGTGTTCGACATGCCGTAAAATGAAAATGGCATAATGCAACAACTTTTTTTGCAAAAAACTTTGTGTTAGATCGAAATAAAATGAACACAAAAATAGGGAAAATACTCCAACTGTGCAATAGAAAATCAAGAAGAGACAAACTATTTTATGTTGGTTTGGAGATATTGTGGGCGAGGTAACACTAAAAAAGGGAAGATGAAAAGTAGGAGCCGATGTTAAGAAACTACATGAAGTGTCCAATGCGTTGTATGCCTATGAATAATTTTCCACCAACTGGCCAACGATTCAAATGCCATGTTTGAAACATTGGTGTGCCCAAAGTATCCGATGGATCACCAATATTAACATGGCACTTTTTTTGCTACAAATGACCTCTAGTCCCCTTCCAATCTTCATCTCGCCCATTATTATCAAGTACAACACTAAATAATGATGGTGCACCTATGTATAATTACTATAATGAGGCCCGTGCTTTGCACACGAACCACTGCCTTTTATGTTGGGCAGGGAGGGTAGTTACGTGCGTAGTTTGCGTAAGTAACACGGAGTGAGCAATATTAATAGTCTGGGGTGCATTGCTAATTAGCTGCGGCATAATTCATTTGGTTAAAAGATAGAGTGCTTCATTCTTATATTAGGTAGCAACATATTGGGAAGCTAGTATATAGAAAAGTTGGTAGTTTCGGACTATAATATTATTTTGTTAGTCATGTGTACATTCTGTTTCTCCCTCCTTAATCCCCCTATGTACCTCGTGTTTGTGTTAGTTGGTAGGTTACTTGTTTGCTGGACATATATTTTTACTATAAACCTTAGCAACTGTTCAGATAATGTAGGTAATCATACTACAAGTGATAGTCTATGTGTGACATGTTTTCGCTAATGCCAGTAATAATGGGAAAGGAAATTAATGATTTTCATTTTAAATTTGCAATCTGGTTTCCTCATGGTATTAAATTATGGCATTTTAATTTCAGAAAGCAGTAGGTTCAACATGTCTGTTCATTTTTGTCCTATTGTGTACTGAAATATTGCAACCAACTCGCAAGTAGCGTGCGTACTCACTTTGAAGAACTTAGTTGGTAAATAAGTAAATGTAGGAGGCAGATGTATTAGTGGTAATAAGATTTGAGTAACGTAGGGAATGTAGTGAAAGCAGATATAACCTGCAATGTAAGTAAAATATATACAAATTTACAAACCAGTATAGAAGCAATAGTGGTGGAAGTAAATAGTAACAATGGTTCACATGGTTTAATACAACATACAATAACATAGTGGTGGCTGGCAGAGCAATGTTGAGCGTGATTATTATCCGTTCAATAGGTGCAAAACCTTAGATGTTGTCACAGCTATTGCCTCTAACCTATTTATTCTATCATTTGTTAGCTCGTCTATTTCCATTGCAGGTTTTGCCACCTGTGGTATGCTCAGCATCCTAGTGTTGTCGCAAGTAATTGGAATTAGTAGTGGTTGGAAATATGTGTAAGGATGGATTTGTAGTGTAAAAAGATTTCAAATGTCATGTTGTGACTAACATGGATTATAATAACTTGTCTTCCATATTTTCCTACAGGTTGTAGTAAGAGTTGGAACTTCATTTCTCGTTTTTGGACATCATAATCATCTCTCTCTCTACATATACATACATACATACATACATACATATATTCAAGTGTGCTTTTTTTCAAGATAATTTAATGCAAAAATAAACATTTTGGTATCTAACTAACTAGTCTATTGAATAATGCTTTTCCCTTTGTAGTAAGGTGCATCATGATGGTTGTTGCTTCCAGTTTTTTCCCATACTTTCTTCATCGACATGTATAGTAGGCTTTATCTTATAGGCTCAACAATGTAGCATATTTAATGCATAGAAGCAACAATTGCTGATATGTGTAAAGAAGTGGTTGTAGTGGAGCGAAGAATAGTGATATCTAGTGAACTTTCTGCTTTCCAAGGGAAGTACCAGGTTTGCTGCTCATTTTTCTTGCGGTTAAGTACGTACCAGGATTGTTTATTTCGTAGTTAGAAGGATGAAATTCAAACATTGCACCTAGTCAGTGCTATCCCTGACATCTCTGAGGCCCTAGGCCAAACCATACTACATAATGGCAGTTGTGATGGGAAAAACTAAAAATATATTGAATGTCGTTGCCCAGATTCGAACTGAAGCCTGCCCATTTAAGGGCAACAAAAACTAACCACTCAGTCAGCACTGCAAATGTTAATGATATTACAGACACATATAATCATACACAATCTTAAATATTTGAGGCCCTCAACAGCTCGAGGCCCTAGGGGGCCGCCTAGTTGGCCTATGCCTAGGGCCGAGCCTGCGTCTAGTCCCACCGATTGGTGCAAATTGTTTACAACTTTAGCCAGTCCATTTTCATGTTTACAGTGAAATAGGAGGTTAGCTTCAAACATGTGAATAGTGGTTAAAAAATTTGGATGAACGATGGTCGTAAACTTGTGATGTTGAAGGTAAAATATAGTCACTAGTTACCATTTTGGAGATTTCACACATTTCATCTGCGTGTTTCCCGATAAGTTGCTCTGCTTCTTTGTCAAATGCGGTGATTGTAGTTGATATACTACCGTCTAATATATCTACATTAAGCTGGTACCCTTAGTGAATTCGTTAAATTCAGAGTCGACGTCTAGATGGCAATTTGTGGAAATTTTTAAAACTACAAGTATATATGCTCGACATGCATTTCAAGGCAGTTGTTGCATAAATATGAAGTTTCGGGTTATATTCCGAATGTTTGTGTTTTTAATCTAATTAAGTGAAACAATAAAACATTGTTTTGTGAATTTAAGTTAAATAAACTTAAATTTGGTTTATTAAATATAACTATGCTTTAAAAGAAATGTTTAGATAAATCTTTTGATTTAGAAAAAGATTCCCAATTTGAATAAAAATTGGATTTGGATGGAATAATCTTCGGATATTTGGTACTGATTACAGTTGTATAGGCGTTTACTATTTAAGGAATTTGAAAAGTATTTGTATCGCTATTCCATTTATATTATTTGTAGATTATGATAATTGGTGTTGAATATAATTTGATATAATTTTATTTGAATTCTTATATTTAATATCAATTGGTTTAGGGCCTGTAGTGAATGGTGTCTTTAATAAAACTGTCCTTTAACCTAGTGAAAGATGAAGTTTATGGAATTAATCTTTTAATTAAGATTCAATGAGTTTCCAAATTTAAGTTTTCAAATTAATATATTAAATTGTAATTGAATGGAAATCGATTTAGTGATAATTGAGATGGGTCTATGTAGCTGAAAACTATTACTATATAAGGAATTTAAAAGGCTTAGCTGTTATTTCGTTTATAGTATTATTCGAATACAGAAATTTATATCGATTATAAAATGATATGATTTTTTTTTGAAAATGGAAGTATGATTTTGGAGTTATCTTGAATGATATTTTAAATAACAGTGTTCTTTAACCTTGTAAATGGAGAAGATGATTTCTAAAGACAAGTTGAAATGAAATCTTCGCTTGATTTGATTATAAAGGTTTGAATGGAAGAGGTTTCCCTAACAAAACAATAAAGGGATTGAAATTGAGAATCACTTAAAAGAAAATAAGCATGTTTTCGCGTAAGCGATAAGTTTAAGAAATCATAAATATAATTTAAGGGGAAAGATGAAATGGATGAAAGATTTAAACAAGGGTTTTAAAGGAATGTAAATCTTTGATAAGATTTAAGGGAGAAATTCCCAAATGTAAAGAATGATCTGTGTAAAAAGAACACTCCCAAAGTGGAATAAGACTCATGACATCTTGTATATCTTAATTCATTTGAAAGATGCGATAGGTATTCAGAATGACCAAGTTTCGACCCATTGTGAATAACTAAATGACGTGACAAAAACGACGTTTACTGTGATAGAAGGCCAGAGACCATCTCATAAGAAGGATAGCTCGTCAATGCCTTATTCTAGGGTGGACGCCCAATTATGGGGTTACACTGTGATAGTAATCCAACCATACTTGGAGTGATTTGGGTTGCATATGATTTTAGTTGGGTCATGAAATAAAGCGTCTTCGGTTTCGTTCAAAACCAAAAAAATACTTGTACATGGATGTGTGTTTGAAGTTGTATTTTACAACATAACCGATTGATTTCTATTGATGTTATATCAGTTGGTGGAGGATGATTTATCCTCTTTGCTTAATACCCTCCTCTGAGACTTATGTACTCAGAGGGTTATATATTAATAGACTCCGATTATATGTTTCGAATTGACAATATGGCATGCTGAGTGCTACGAGCGGATAAATAAGAGCTTTCTGTTGAAAAGAAGAGCTTGGAGAATGATGATCAAAGCATGGCAGATATAGCATATCTTTGTGTATGACATGACTTGAAAGCCTCACATCCCGATATGATGGTAAACTGGTGGTTAGATCAATATGACTTTCAAGTTGAGAAATGAACAACCTTGGGATTGAGAATGAACAAATTTTAGGGTCTTAATGGATTCGGTCGACTGAGATGATCTAGGTAGTGGTAGATCCACGCCTAAAGGGATAGAGTATAGCAGGGTTTTGAGCCTGGACTAAAGCCGTGGGGCGAGATACCTTATTCCAGAGTATAGTGTGGATGTGTATTATGGTGTTTCGAGCTTGGTATAAACCTTGGAGATACAAAATTCCACGATCGATCTTTCGAATCAGGAACTATCAAAGTTGAAATCCAACTTCCAATACGAGCTTTGCCTTTTCAATTGTAAACCTATATGGCGACATAATGGGATGTCACATAATGTCGTTTAAGATTGACACATTTATTTGTGAAGTGATTTTGACACTATGCACTAGTAATAATATCAAAAATGATTTGTTTTCCGCATATCATGCACATCTGGCTCTTATGATGTAAACCTCTTTCCTTCGATTTGTGTTGCATTATGTGATGGGACTTTAGTCTTATAATAGCTTCATTTTTCAAAAAACATTGTAAGAAGTTTATGATTGGTATTCATGTGAAAAATATCCATTCGGTATTATACAGTGTGGTCCTATGATTTACCTAACTTCAAAATACGGATTAGCAACTATTTTATTTCTCACATCAATCCTATGACTGACTCAGAGTTTATTGTTTCCCACCTAAACTCTGGGTGCCCATAATTTTCCATACGGGCAGCTAGTAGTTTATATTTTGCAAATACTTTATAGCAGGTACTGGATTGAAGCTTAAATTCGTGTCCATAACATTTTATATTCTTCCGTTGCGTATATGTTATTATGATATTGTTATTTTCTCTAAGCATTGTATTTATTAATATACTTCAATATTAAAGGTACTCTGATATAAAATTATAGTAATTATATTGAAAAAGTTATTTGTTTCACTTATTATTAGTCGTAACCTAACCAACTGGAGAATTAGTTTCGTTTGGATCGGACTTGTGTGGTTTATAATCAATTCAAAAGGCGAATATTTTTGGGTTGTCACAGTTGGAATTAGAGCTTTGGTATTATTCAAAGCTTTGGGGTACGATTCATTTGAATAGAAGGAAATAGCTCATCAGAGCTAGGATTAGTAATATTCTAGAAGAGTGACTCATTAGAGATAAGGTTAGTAATACCCTAGAGTGAGTTTGAAGAGTATTATATATAAAACAGAATGAATGAGTATTATGTACAATAATGAATTTGGTTTAGAAATATTATATATGGATAACCTAGATCACTATCATATAATAAGAGTCCGAGTATTTTTTTTTTTGACATTGAGGTTGGACTATCGAGTATAAGAAGATTTTGAATATAAATGTATATTCGAAGTCTCAAATATTCTTGATAGATATTGAATCCCATTCTAGTTACTTGGGGATGATTCTGATGATGATTGCAACATCACAGTGTTTATTTTTGAGTTCTGAAAGTGGTACGACTATATAATTCCAATTGAGACGTCGAGAGATACTCAAACACATTTAAATCAATGTTTGAAAATGATATGAGCTTTAAATTTAATTAATATAAGTTAAATAAATCGGAAGGATAGTAGTGAACTAAATGAATTAAAATTAAGCTTAAATGAAGTTAAATAAAACTGGAATGTTAAAACCAATATATGAATGGAAAATAAGTAGAGATAAATCAAATTTAACTTTAATGTTGAGTTGGATTAGAAATTATTTGGAATTGGACAATATATATTGGATAGGTTACTGTACGAAAGCTAAAAATAGGAATAAAATTGAATTCCCGACACAAAGGTACGTATCTACAGTATTGATTGGGTTTGATGATTTTGTGAGCCGATTGGCCAGCCGCTTGTCTTAAGGATTTTCTTATTGATTGATTAGGACCTAAAGAGACGAGTTGTGGTTGTACTAACAAGGCTATACAAAAAAGGTTATGGCAGAAAAAATAAAAATTTAAGTCGCTAGCCAAATTCCAGGGAATTAGGAAAGTACTTTGTAACGACCCAAATTTCTGTCAAGTTAATTTTAAATGTTTAATATATATTTAAATATTTAGTTGAGAATATAAATGGAATTTTTACATTTAGTTATCGATTTAATACTTGAATGCAATTTAATTTAGAATATAATGAATTATTGTAATTCAAAATATAATTCAATTCGAAATTTAAAACGGAGTTAAACTGATTCAAATGATTTATAGAAATGATATTCGAATATGAATGATAATAGAAATATTTTATTTTTGAAGAATTTATTTATTTTTGAATTTTAAATTGTATTATAAATTTATTATGGTTATTATATATATATATATATACACGTTCAAATTTAACTTTGGAATATATTCTTTTAAGCTCAGAGCACCGTTATTACATTGGAACGACAGTCGATACGCTAAAATAGCGGTGCACGGTTTTTAATTGTGAACCCCGAGATATTTATAAGGGATAAGATCGAAATCAAATCAAAAATCAAATCGTTATCGTTTTAAAAAGGATAAAGATCTTTTTAAATCAAATCACATTAATCAAAATCAAATCAAAATTTAAAATGTCTGTACTTTGGCCAACACCACTTTAATACATTATGTACGTTGGTCTCCTCTCCCCTTCTTTATAAATCACGTCCCCTTCCTTTATCGCCAATTCATTTTTCACAAAAAGAAAATAAACCCACAACTTCAAAACAAAAAGAAGTCCAAATCTGATCCCTTGACCGCATCCGTCGATCTCCACTGAAAGGTCCAAGTCTATGCGATGCCAGATCTAAATGTTCAAACTCGACCAGGGAAGTCGCGTTTTCAATTTAGGGGGGGCTCGACGCTTGAATATACGGTGATTTGAGGGATTTCGATCAAAGCCTGTAGCAGCAGAAGGGGTCGCAATTGTTGTTAGGGCATCGAGTTCGAGTTCGTCGTGGTTACAGAAGAAGGGGCAATGGATGATAGAGGAGTTCGGTAGAGTGGCAAATCGAATTCCGACAAGTCTTGTTTTGGGAATACTCGCCTGTGTTTTTGGAGGAAGCCGAAGTCATATTTGCTGTAGAGGTTCGAACGTGAAGTTGTGGTGCTCGGGAAGCGATTGAGGGAAAACTGAGTTTGCGTTTTGGCCAATGGAAGCTCGAGGGTAATGAACTGTGCAACTGAGTGGTGCGATGTTGTAGATGGTGAAGCAGTGCAGTTTTGATAATGGATATTGCAAGCAAGTTGTTTGTTGAAATGTCAAAGAGGAAAGTGCGGAATATTTTGGGTAGTCTGGGCTGTTGCAATAAGAGTGGATTTTTTTTGTTTGCTTCGCAGTTAATCGAGGCAGTAAGCAGAAAGATAGTTCGAGTGTGGTTGTAGCCGCAACAACACAGAATTTAACTGGTTGTTCAGTGCAAATAAATCCTGGTGAGTAAATCTCACTCACCTTTAGAATTATTTTTATTTCTTTAAAAATAATTGTTTGTTGCTTGTGTGAATGCTTTCTGGTTGTTATATATATATTAGTTATTTAGGCTATATATATATATACATATTGGGTTGATTGATTGGTTGGATTCCCGCAGTCTCATTAGCGGATGCCCGCGGTACCATAGCGGATGATTACCCTATACGCCCCACGCTATGATTAGTGGATGACCTTCTATACCGCGATATTCTGCCACAAAGCAGAATGGGTATTATTTATGTGCTAACGTCTGTGGATGTAGGGAAACAGGTTGGAGGAATCCAACAGGATTCCTCAAAAATATATTATCTGTTTGTTGTTTGTTTGATTTCATATATATTCATATATGATGTGTTAAAAATCAAATGAATGCAAATTGGTTGATTTGATTGTTTAAAATGTCACTGGGGCTTGAATATTGATTTATAAAAATATCGCGGAAGGGATATTTGGGATTTAAAAGAGAAAATTCTATTTTTCTAAAATAGGATTTGAATTTAAAATGGAATAAAAATATTTAACTTGTTTTAAAAGGAATAAAACAAGTAGTTCATTTATACACAAAGTTTTAAATGAAGTGAAAAGAATCATCATTGGACAATTCAAAAGTAAATTATAAGTGTGAATTTGTTAAGGGGAAATCTATTTTTCCAAAGTAGAAAATATTTATTTCAAAGGAAATTGGAAGTGATACTTTGTTTAAAAATATAAACAAGTAAAATAAAAGGGAATTTGAATAAAGAGAAATTTGAAAAGAAGTTTGAATATTTGAATTCAAATAAAATTTAAAAGAAGTTTTGAATATTTGGATTTCAAATAGAAACCCAAATGGAGTTAAATATTTAAATTCAAGTATGAATTTCAAATATAGGTATTCATAAAAAAAGAAAAAAAGGATTTGAATATAGAAATTAAAGTGGAATTCAAATCAAGAAGATAAAGTATGGTATTTGAATTCAACGAGGTATAAATATGGTATTTAAATTCAAAAAGAATTTAAATATGGCATTTGAATTCAAGGAAAATTTAAATATGGAATTTGAGTCCAAGGAGAATCAATATGGAATTTGAGTTAAAAGGAGTTTTAAATACTTGGAATTCAAAAGAGTTGGAATATTTGGGAGTTCAAATAAAAAGTAGAAATAAGGTTTGAATAATAGAAATTGGAAGAGAATTTGAGAATTTGAATTATATAATTCAAATGGAATTTAAAACATAGAATTTGAAACAGAATTCAAATAGAATTCAAATATGGGATTTGAATATAGCAATTCAAATAGAATTTGAATAAATGAATTTGAATATAGAATTTCAAGGTAGAATTGTAATGAAATTTGAAATATCGAACTCAAGAGAATTGAATATGGTTTTGAATTTAGAATTCAAAGAAGAATTGAATATAAACTTCAAATATAATCGAAATAGAGTTTGAATATATAACTCAAATAGAATTGAATATGAAGTTTGAATAGAGATTTGAAATAGAAATTCAAGTATTGAATTTGAATATCAAATAGAAAAGGAATTGGGATTTGAAAATAGAATTCAAAAGTGAGATTGGAATTTGAATCAAGAAATTCAAATAGAGGAAAATGGAGTTTGAATATTAGAAATTCAAATGGAGTTAAAATGGAGTTGGATTCATTTTAACGAAAGTTTAAAAGTTTATATATATAAATATAAATAAAACGAACTCGCCGCAGCGCTGCAGTTCGTAAATTGGCGATTCGAACTTCAATTGAATATACAGAACTCAATTGAAGTCGAAATTCTTTGAAACAAGAAACGTCAAGACCGATTTGATAATAGCTTTCTAATGAAGGAGAAAAATCTGGATTTCATCGAATAGATTTTGAGTTATGTCCAAAATCAAATTTTCAGAAAAGCAGCGCCAGAACCATTATAAAACCATAACGGTTTGTTTAAATAAACTAAAGGATTTTAAAGAGAGAAAAAATCCAAATTTGCCATGAGAAAAATCCAGACTTGAGTTGTAAATTAAATACGAACTCAAGTGGTGTAAATGAGATGATTGTTGAAACAAAAATCAGATTTTTAATTATTGATTAGAATTGACTAATTTAAAGAAATTTGTTAATGGAATTTTAGAATCGAAATTTGGGTTTTGAATCAGACAAGGGGTGTGTAAATTCATATTCGAAATCGAATATGAAACTTGAATTAGAAATGACATTCGATTGTTGTATCAACAAATTAATATATATTTGAACGTGATATGTTCAAATAACAAGTGAAATAGGCTAAGAAGCTAATTAAAGAATAAATGGGCGGAACTGAATTCAAACGATTGGTTTGAGTTGAATTGAATTGCAAACAGGTGAACATGTTTAAGCAGGTTTGATATGAAGTATATGAAGATTTAAATTTATGTGCTCGACAAAAAGGTACATGTTTAATTCATATATGAGATTTTATGTGCCGTATCGGCAAGCCGCTTGGCTTTTTCTTTTTCTTTTTGAGATTAGAAGGACCGAGAAAGCTATTTGAAATTTCCCGATGCTCCCGATACAGGGGAGGTTATGGCGAATTTTTCCGGAAATTTAAGGAGTTAGAATATTTTTAAGAAAATTTGATAATTAGAATCAGTGTATCGATATATATAGAATTCAATAAGGAAATGAACTTAAAAATAAAACAGTATAAACAAAATGGGAAATATATATACATTTTAGAAATGTAAAATTTGTTTAATATGGTATTGATTATTCGAGTAGCAGTCTGGCCTGTTTGAAGTTAATAATATTTTCAGTCAAGGTCTGAGAGGTAATTATACCCCAACTTGACTGATTATTATTATTGGCTGATAAATAGCAAGACTCGGTCTCGAAGATCAATGTTTAAAGAGATTCAGTTGAAGGAAGTATTTTGGGTTGTTGTAACGATGTTTTACACAACATTCGTTTATCCCAAGTGATGGAAACTTTGGAAATATAAAAGTAAATATTTCCTGAGTATAATTAAAATAGTCGGGATAGAGATAAGTGATTGAAATTGTTCCCAAATTGAAAATAGAGATATTTCCTAATATATAGAAAATAAAAGAAGTTAATATTTGGAAACGTTTTCCAAAGGGCATAAGGGCCAATATGGTTATTGAAAATATTTGGTTAACAAATATTGATAGAGAAAATGGAAAAGTGATTTAATTAATGAATAATTAATTAAAGAGCCCAGTGATTTGTTTGATATGTTTGGATGAACACTTGTTTTTATTCGATAGTTAAATCACAGACTATCGAAGTTTTGACCATCGTTGTCAATATGGAGAGACCGGTTGGATTATTATCCGAGAACCACTCCGTATTGGAAGTAGCGTTGCGAATCAGATTATATGAAGATAATCGAAGACGGAGTAAAGTGCAAGGGCTTTTTCTAGTAATAGGAATAGTGCCTTCGGTTTCGTTCAATCCCAGAACGAACGTAAATGGACGAATGTCTGATAGAGTATTTCCAATGATCAAATGGGTTGGTCTGTATAAATATATATGGTTGCAACGGATTTATTCCCTTAGCATAACATCCAGAATATTTGTGCAAACTCAACTAGTGATTAACGGATCTGACAATGTGGCATTCAAAGTGATTGTGCTATCAATGAACGGTAAGTATTCGTAGCCTCAGGCCTCAACAACCGGGAAAGGACAAAAATCGGGCAGGCAGCATGGCTATGTGGGTCGCACCCATTAGGATGTATAATCACCTATCTAGAGGTTCATTTAATTTCTTATTCTATTCGATGCTGTCCCAGTCGGGAGGCGGTTGCTGATCCCAACCGTTGGTGATATACATTCGATACACTCAAGCGAAATGAGTGGTCGGTCATGTGTGGGCCGGGTTGCAAGATGTTCTTGTTGAACCCAGTGTATTCCTCTCTAGAGATACACTAGCGGAAGGTGGTCCCATACCTTGTCATGTTGGAAATCCAATCTCCAATAAGCGCCATGCGGTTTTTGATTTTATATTAAGTATGTGGAGCGTGAGATGCAAGCGTTCCGCTAGATTGTATTTATTTGATGTAGACATTAATATAATATCACTGGATTTTCGTATCAAAGTGTTTTGGGTTATAGTAAGGTAAAAAAACCGTCCATGTTTATGTGTGGGCTGGTCTTACTATTATCTTTTCTTTGAAAGGATTTTAAAAGTTAAACAAATGGTTGGAGTTTACTCACACCAGTCCCATGACTGACCCAGAGTTTATTTTGTTTTGTTTTCCCTAAACTCTTGGGTGCCCAAATTTGTACGGGCAGTCAAGTAGTCGGGATTTCACAGATTCATTTGGAGGAGCTGGAAGCAGGAGGCTTCACCGGTTAGCTATAGGCTATCATATATTCCGCTGTGGACCTTGTTTGTATCTGGAAACAGATGTTTATAACTGTTCCAGGAATAACTGTTGTGCTCTGATCATGGTGTGTATATATACAGTTACTGATTTGTATTTCAAAAGTTATGTTATATATTATATTTTATTCGTTCCGCTGTGAGATTCGTGTTTACTTTGATTATGCTCAGTTGTGTTCTTCTTCTTCTATTCTATTAGTTCTATCTTTTCTGTCTCACCCTCTAATTTCTTTCTATTAATGATTCGGTATTTTCGATGTCTGAACAGTCAACACTGGGTTTTGTGTTGATTTTCGGAGCCGAAAATCCCGTGGTCGTTACATACTTAGAAACTGAAAAGTCAAAGAACTTGAGTTGGTTAGAACGAAGGTTGAGTTGACTGAGTAAACGACCTTCAGTTCCATCTTCGATTTCGAGGACGAAATATTTTTCAATAGGGGAGAATGTAACGACCTGGGTTTTATTAATAAATTTTTAATTGATATTAAATATTTAAAATAATTTATTAAAGGAATAGCGACTTAAAATTTATATAGGTCTAATTAAAATGATGATTGAACGTATAAATTTATAATATAATTAAAAATGAGCTCGTAACATCGTGGAAGTTCATAATATTACATTTTGAACTTTAAATGATCGTACAAATATAAGTCAGGAAATGTTGAAACAAGGAACATTAGGATTTATTGAACTATAGTTTTCTAATGAAACTGAAAAATCTAGATTTCATCTTATAGATTGTAAGTTATGTCCAAATCAAAATCCAAAGTAGTCGTTATGGAAATAATTTATATTTTATTAATTTATGTAAAAAAAATTAATTTATGTAAATAAATAAACTAAATTTTATATAAAATATGAATGCCGATTAATTCAAAATAAGTAAATATTGAATTATACATTATATACAATCCCACTAGGATATATATATATATATATGATAATAATAATTAGTTTGATATCAAATTGAATAATTTTGAAATTTTATAATAACATAATAATATTATGTAAGCCTTAAAAATAGCCATTTTGCAAACAACCTCCATTTTTGATGAAACCAATTTTGTTGGATCCAAAATGGCAAATTATTATAGGATTCTAAATTTCGCACCCATGGAGTTGTTTTGTGACCGTGAGTAATTTAAATGTGAAACGACCGATAATATGACTATAAAATAGTGCTACTGAAGCAAATAGACTCGGCATTTGACGAAACAAGTTTTATTAGGGTCGCAATAACAAACCATAAATGTATGTCAATTTTCACCCCAAACAGAGTTTGTGTGTGCCTATGCCAATTTTTAAATGATGACCGGAGTAGCGATAACATAGAAAATAATAAAATAAAAATACGAAGCTTATCCTATTAATTAGTCTACCCCTGTATAATATCCTTAACTTTACCCTAACACTATCCTACCTTATTTCCATAACCGTGTGTTTTTTTTGTGAACCAAAGGAAAAATGAGAGCTTCTAAATTCAATATCAAATGAAATAAAAATATACAAATTGCAAAGCTTGGATCTTTAAGCTTCTATGAGTGCTGGCTTCAATATGTATGAGTTAATTTGGTTTAGTGAAGTTTCTGGGGGTTACGTGGGGTTTTGTCGTATGTTTATGGGTTTGAGTTCTAGGTTTGTGATTTTAAGGAGATTTAAGTGGTGTTGCACAAATTGAAATATGCAGTTGAGTTTGTGGTATAAAACAGCATTTGTACACAAATTTTTGTGTAATTTGCAAAAAAAGTGGCGAAACCTGCACTATGACAGTATGAAGGGACTGGAGAATGCAATAATGGTGTTGCGTGTGAGTTTGATGATCTGGATATGGGGTTGTAGGGATTTTTAAGAAAAGATTTTCATGATTTTAGTTTGAATTTCAGTGGATTGGAGAAGGAGATACTGGGAGGAAAAGTTACGTGAATGGCATGGGAGGAACATGGTGGAGCTATTGTATGTGATGAAGAAGAGATGAGGAAGGTGATTAAGATGTAATTAATGTGTTAATTAAATATTATTTATATATTTAATGGCCGTTGTGTATGTTATAATTAGTAAAAATCACAAATTTTCCGTAATTGATCAGAACTTGGCGAAACAAGATTCTTTGGAACCGTATGGACGCAAGCTACGCAATGAAACTCATATAGAGTGATTTGGAGCTAGTTGAGATTTCTCCTTGAATTGAATGACTGCTCAATTCAATCAAAAACGATCGTTATTGTAGCAATCAACAAAAATCAGGTGAGAACTCCCTAAATTGATTTTAAAAAAGTTATTATAATCTTGTCTGATTATAAATTGATTTCCTGTAATTGCAATAGTTACCTCGTGGACGATGGACGCTTATTTACAGTTTTATATACATAATGTTTATTGTACAGTTAAGAGTTAAATTTATAAACGCTTATATTATGCCAGTTGTTTAATGGATGTTGAACTGTTGTGGGTGTTATTATAAATGTTTACACACATTGACACCAAAAATATGAATTATGTGGTAGTTAATTGAGTTTTATTCCAAACTAGTAATTAATTTAATATTTTAATAATAAAATATTGGTAGAAAATAAAAGTTTGAATCTAATGTCTTCTTTTTGATCGACGCAAAGTTTAAGTTGTTACAATGAACTTTTATAAGGAAAAGAAATTGATTTGAAATGACTTTCAAGTAGTTAAGGCCTATACAAGTTTTTTTTTTTTAAATGACTAATAATTAGAAAAAGTGAACTTCAGTTAGGGTATCGAGGTAATGTTTTGACAAGATTTATTGTTCAAAACATTCTTACTTATTTTTCTAAAGGTCTTCAGGAAAGCTGGGGCCTAAACGGACGAGTTTTGAAAAATAGTATTATTTTAATAATAAAATAATATTATAATAGGCATTTAATGGAATATTTGAATTTTGGGTTGGAAATGGAAGATATAGTTTCCAGAAATTTCTATATAGTTATTATATAATTAATAAACTATTTTAGAAGCAATTTGATTTATTTGAATATGTAATCGAAGTTTGGTTTGAATATAATTCGTCGCGCAACGGTATTTCGCAAATTTCAACCATTGACTTCAAAATAACACATCAGGAGATCCGACCGTCGGGTTTTCCCAAAATGAAAATGTTCGGTTCAAAATGAAAAGGGCTTTTAAATGATACGTAAAATTTTAAAATCCAACGGATAAATTTAAAGATAAGTTCAAAACAAATTTGAAGAAAAAAGCATTAGTACCGTTGGTGACCTGAACTAGATTTTAATGAAACGTGCTATTTTTAAATTATTAAAAATATGGAAAAATAAAGATAAATCATAATAAATAATTTCAAAGTGGTATGTTAAATAAATATGAAGTTTCAGATTATATTTCGCGTATTTGTGTTTTTAGCCTAATGATCTGAAATAGTAAAACGTCATTTTGTGAATTTAAGTTAAATAAGCTTAAATTATTTGGTTTATTAAATATAACCACGCTTTGAAAAAAGTGTCTAAATAAATCTTGTGATTTAGAAAAATATTTCCATTTTGAATAAAAATTGGATTTGGATGGAAATAATCTTCGGATATTTGGTATTGATTACCGTTGTTTACGGGTTTACTATTTTAGGAATTTGAAAGATATTTATATCGCTATTCTAATTATAGTATTCATTGATTACAAGAATTAGTGTTAAATATAAGTCGATATAATTCTATTTGAATTCTTATATTTAATATCAATTGGTTTGGGGTTTGTCATGAATGGTGTCTTAAATAACACTGTTCCTTACCCCAGTGAAAGATGAATTTTATGGAATTAATCTTTTAATTAAGATTTAACGAGTTTCCAATGATAAGTTATCCAATTAATTATAAATTAAATTGGGAATCTATTTAGTGATAATTGAATTGGTTCTCCGTGGATGAAGACCGTTACTATTTAAGGAATTTAGAAGGATTTGCCGTTATTCCGTTTACCGTATTAGTCGGATACGAGAATTTATATCGATTATAAACTAATATGATTTCCGTGAATGTTACATTTTTAATGGAAGTATTATTTTGGGTTAATCGTGAAAAATGTTTTAATTAACAGTGTTCTTTAACCCTATAAATGGAGAATATGAATTGTGAAGACAAGTTGAAATGAAATCATTATTTTATTTGGCAATAAAAGTTTCAGTGGAAGAATTTTCCCTAACAAAACAATAAGGGGAGCGAGATAGAGAATCGCTTAAAAGAAAGTAAGCGTGCTTTGGCATAAGCGATAAGTTTAAGAAATCGTTAATGCAACTTCGGGCAAAAGATGGGATGGAGGAAAGATTTAAACAAGGGATTAAAAGGAATGTTAATTTTGATAAGATTTAAGGGAGAAATTCCCATATGTAAAGAACGAATTGAGCAAAAATAATATTCCCAAAATGGCTTAAGACTCATGACATCATGTATATCTTCATTGATTTGAAAGATGTGATAGTTGTTGGGAATGATTGGGTTTTACCCATTGTGAATAATTAAACAACGTGATGAAAATGGCATTCACTATGATAAAAGACCAGAGACCTTCACATCAGAAGGATTGCTCATTGATGCCTCATTCTCGGGTGGCCACCCAATTATATGGTAATATTGTGACTATGATCCAACCATACTTGGAGCGATTCACATTGCAAGGGCTTTCACACCCAAAAGGGGTCGTTGAACAAAGCGCCTTCAGTTTCGTTCAAAACTAAGAAAGGAGTTGTAAATGGATGTGTGTTTTACATTGTATTTTACAACATAACCGATTGCTTTCTATTGATGTTATATCAGTTAGTGGCGGAGGATTTATTCTCTTTGCCTAACGCCCTCCTTTGAGGTTTATGTACTAAGAGGGTTATATATTAATAGCCACTAATTATATGTTGTGAATTGACAATGTGGCATGTTGAGTGTTGCGTGCAGATAGATCATGTCTTTCTGTTGAAAAGCAGATCTTTAAGGATGATGATCAGAGCATGGCTGATATAGCATAGCTTTGTGTATGACACAACTTTAAAGCCTCATACCCTGGTATGATGGTAAACTGATGGTTAGAATAGTATGACTTTTAAGTTAAGAAATTAAAAACCTAAGGTTTGAGAATAAAAAACTTTTAGTGTTGTAATGGATTCGATCGATCGAGATGATCTAGGTAGTGGTCGCTCTACGCCTAAAGGGATAGAGTATAGCAGTGTTACGAGCCAGCACTAAAGCCGTGGGGAGAGATACTTGATTCCAGAGTACAGTTTGGATGTGTATTACGATGTTCCAAACTTGGACTGAACCGTGGAGATACACAATTCCACGATAGATCTTTTGAATCAGGAACTATCAAAGATGGAATCCAACTTCCAGTACGAGCTTTGCCTTTTCAGTTATAAACCTATATGGCGATATAATGGGATGGGACATTATGCCCTCTTAGATCTATACATTTATTTGTGATGTGATTTTGACACTATGCACTAATAATAATATCAAAAATGCTTTGTTTTCCACGTATCATGCACATCTGACTCTTATAAGGTTTAACTGTTTTCTCCAGTTTGTATTGCATTGTGTGATCGAACTTGAGTCTTATAATGGTGAAATGACCCAAACTTCCCCTTTCGTGAAAGCCTGGATTAAGTTGAGAACACGACGCATTAGAACACAAAATAAGAACATTTCATTGCTATTACAAAAATTACATTAGAGTACAAGAATATATCAGAGTCTGAATAAATACTACACATTGGAAATACTATATCAGGGATTGAAGTTACAAAGCAGCGTAAAAATAATACATAACACAACTGAAAGAAAAACACAGATACAGAGCTTTCCGAATATAGCTTCAGCTTTAAATCCAGGATCCTAGGAAAGAAATATCTGCAAAACCAAAACTACTAGCTACCCGTGTGAAAAAATAAGGGCACATAGAGTTTTGGTTAAAACAATAAACTTCAGGTCAGTCATGGGACTGGTGTGAGAACTAAAACAGCTATTAACTTCTTAACTTTAAAAGTTGGGGAAATCATGAGACTGGGCCGTATATCACGAAACGGGTTTACTCAACATGAATTTCAGTTTAAAATAAAACAACGCAATGCTTTTTGAAAAATGAAGCTATTATAAGACTCATGTCCCATCACACAATGCAACACAAGCTGGAGGATAGAGTTTTCCCTTATACTATTCAAATATGTTTGGTACGTTTAAAACAATTTATTTTTAAATTACTATCAGTGTATAGTGTCAAAAACAACTTCAAATATAAATGTATCAATCATAGACCGCATGGCTACGATATATCATGTCGCCATACTAGTTCTACAATTAAAACTGAAGTGTCTCGTACTGTAAATTGGGTTTCCATCATGAGTCAAGGCTAGGGATGGTCTCCTTACCGATTCGAGACACTCTAGCAAATGACTCAGGGCTCGAACACTGGCGAACCCTTGGATCCTACTGGGCCGGTCCATAAATACTTTAGTGGATTGGCAATTCCTGAACATACGTTTCCCAGTCCTATCGGACCTATCATTAGGCCAGTAGCGACCAATATCTAAGGCACCTCATTCCATCATCCACATAAGTAAAAATGTTTGGGCTCCATACCATGACAACACTTCTAGCTAGAAACAAACGTCGTGCACTCCCTGCGTTCCCTTATCCCTTTTTCAACTCATACCAGGGTGCGTGGCTCACAAAGTAATGCTATACGAAAATCTGTGCTAATTAAAGTTGTTCTTTAATCATCAACCACAAGACTCTGCTTTTAAACAAAAGTTTTGACCATTTGTATCTTGGCATGCCACACTGACAATTCATGCCATACAACTGATGTCTATCACTATATAACCTCTAAGCTCGTACGTCTCAGAGAAGGGTGTTAAGAAAGAGAATAAATTCTCCGCCACCAAACAGATATATATTTAATTGAAATCAATTAGTATAGAATGAAATCCAATGTCAGACACACATCCATTTACAAGTCTGTTCTGGGTTTGAACGAAACCGGAGACACCTTATTCATCATCCCATATGTCCAATAAGGGAGAGAGGTCCTCGCATATCCGTCGATCTCCAAGTACGTATGAACAATCACCACTTATTACCTTATCTTGTGTTTACAGCCCAATCAAGACATCAGTAACCATCCAGACAATGTGAAGAATTCCAGTCTTCAACCACTGTCATCATCGTCGACTTTTGATCGTCGTATTAATTATTCAGAATGGGTTAAAACCCGGTCTTCCCGAATAACTTGTGTATTTTATAATCAAGTGCTACAAAACCACATCATACACCTCATTCCAATTTAGAATATTCTTTTAATAAAATATTCACATTATCAAAAAAGGTTCCCATTAATTTTATCAAAGTTTAATTCTTTTAAATTTATTCTTTAATCTTCCTTTGGATATACATTTCAAAAGAATTTATTTCATCCTTTATCAATTGTAATACCAAATTAAGGTTTATTAACTAGTTAGGATTGGTGAACCTTATCGAAATAATCATTTATTTATATTTTTCACATCCCATCCTATTTATCCCATTCTCATTTTAATCTAATTAAAGATTCATTTAAAACTCTAGTTCAGTTTTAATCTCAAAAATCATTGCTTAATGATTATCCCAATTTCGGTAAATAAATCCTGTTATTACTTGGGTTAAAGAACCAATGTCCTTTAAAACACAGTTCACGATAAACCCAAATCATTTTCCATAAAAATGGAATCTACATGGAAAACAAATCAATATTTAATCGATATAAATTTCTGTATCAGACTATTAATATAAATAGAGTAGCGGCAAAGCCTTTTAAATTCCATATATAGTAGCGGTCTTCTTTTACAGAAGCTTATCTCAATTATTATTAAATCGAATTTCCTTCAATTCCAATTTAATATTAAATTGGAAAACATTACCTTGGATAATTTTCGTATAAATCTCAATAAAATATTTATAACTTCCAAAATTATATTTTCACAGTTAATCGGGTTAAAGAACAAATGTCTTTAAAAACACGGTTCACATTAAACCCAATTCACATTTCATTTTATTCTGATTACTAAATATAATTGAAAACTCTAATAATCTTAATTAAAAGATTTATAAATGCCAAAAATATATTTTAACTGTTAATCGGGTTAAAGAACAAATGTCTTTAAAAATACAGTTCACAATAAACCTAATTCGCATTTCATTTTATTCCAATTACTAAATATAATTGGAAACTCTAATAATCTTAATTAAAAGATTTATTCTTTTCACACGGGGTTTATGAACAGTGTTATTTACGACACCATTCACGATAAACCTAAAATCCAATTTATTTTATTTTAAAACGATGGATTATTATTCTAGTTAATAACTAGTTCATTTTGATAAAAGTATTTTTTTTATTTTTACAAAATCGAAGTTTTTAGTCCAAATTCTTTCCAAATCATTTATTATGAATTGACACAATTTTTCTATATTTTTAATAATTTTATTAAGGCCCCTACAGTCGGTTTCCAATAACGGCCACCGAATTGCATTTACAACGACCTTTTCCAAAATTGATTTAGACATAATTCCAAATCTAACCGTTAGATTTCTACTCTCTTAGATTCGTGGGAAAGCCCTTTTTGATACGAACCTGAGGGTTCCAGCTTTAGGAGAATCTGGCAGTCGGATCTCCCGTTACATCAATTTGAAGTTAATGGTCGAAATTCGTGAATGGTCGCTGCGCGGCGCTTTCTATTCAGGCCATTAAATGTATATTATATATATATTATATATATTTCGTCGATTTCCTTATAAATTGTTTATATATTCGTTTTAAAACGATTCCAACTTCATTTTCGATTTTAAATCAAAATTGAATATTTTATACGGTTTATACATCAAATAAAGAATGATATTTTTATTGTTCAAACATTTTATTCTCATTAACATGTTAAAGATGACATCTTTAATGTACAAAAGTACAATTCAACAAATGATTATTTTGTTTTAATTAACATGTTAAAGGTGACATTTTCAATGTACAAAAATATAATTCAACATATGATTATTTTATTTTTATTAACATGTTCACGGTGACATTTTTAATGTACGAAAATATAATTCAACAAATGATTATTTTATTTTTATTAACATGTTAAAGGTGACATTTTTATTGTACAAAAATATAATTCAACATATGATTATTTTGTTTTTTATTAACATGTTAAAGGTGACATTTTTAATGTATGAAAATATAATTCAACAAATGATTATTTTATTTTTATTAACATGTTAAAGGTGACATTTTTAATGTATGAAAATATAATTCAACAAATGATTATTTTATTTACATTAACATGTGAAAGGTTATATTTTTTTATCTAACAAAAAAATGTATTTTAACACATGATTCTTTGTCCTCTTCATTTACATGTAAAAGGTGACATATTTTTATCTCACAAAAAATGAATTTCAACACATGCTTCTTTTATTCTTTATATAAACAATAAAAATGTGATTTTTATTGTTAAAACATTTTATTTTAAAATGTTCTTTATTTTAAAAGATTCTTTATTTTAAAAATAATCTTTATTCTAAAATATCCTTTAATAAAAATGTTCTTTATTTAAAAATGTTCTTTTATTTCTTAATCGGAATGCGACTCAATCCATTACCATATAATTTCAGTAATATGGATTTCATACATCACATGTATACAACAATAATGATAAATAATAATCAAATAGTCCATTCACATCCAGAGTGAAATTTACAACTGTGTGAGCATTAAAATAAATAAATAACGCGCATCACAGACTGTCAATCCTTCGATTGACATTCAAATAAATATTTGGACTAGTGTATGTCAAATATCATCCCAATACCCGTGTGGGGTTTTCAAACAACAACAGTCTATTTAAATAAATCATTGTTTAATAAATCTATACAATTTTAATTCGGTTTGAATTATTTCTCTACTTAACCAACTTTCACTGTTCAAATTATAAATGAACATTTATAATTTAATTTTCACTATCACATTAATATTAACATTATTTTTAATATCTTTAACATTTCAACATCACAAAGAACACACAATACAGTCAATTTAAATCGTCCATGGTTTATGGACGAGGAAGGTGACCTAGCATGCACCGTTTTCAATATATAATAATTAAACTGATAAAACCTACACTGGCAATTCTATATAATTTTTCAGTTATGAAAATAAATAAATAACTGTGCAGAATTTATAGTGAGGAGTTCTCACCTTCGTTTCCACTTCGTCAGTCTTTAACTGATGATTTTGGTACTGTTTGGGTTTGAATTTACCCCAAATTCTAACTTGCTCCAAATTGGACCCAGTTAGGGTTGTTGCGAAGCTCTCGACTCCATGATCGCAATAGATCTGAATTCGTCAGATTTTGACCTCGTATGTGAAAGATATTGCGTTACGAACATTGATTATATAATTAAGATTAATTAAATTATTAAACTCTAATTACCCTCAAAACTAGTTCACTGTCGTTCAGGCCTTACTGCCGCCGCTTGGGGCCACCGTCGGCTGACCTGGGCGCACCGTCGGAACGCCCTATGCCTGACGCCTTCTAGCTCCAGCCGCCGCCGCCCAAGCCTCATCGAAGATCAGAAATCCTAAAAAACCCCCAATTTCTCCTCCAGGCCAAATCTGGCGCCGCAATGACCAACCAGGGTCATAAATCCCACCAAATTGAACCACCACGCCACCACGAAGCTCCGCCCTTCAAACCCCCTCAACCACCTCGTCGTCGTTTGGTCGGAAATTGGCCAAATCAGTTTCGAGCTTTACCCAAAACCGTCAGCCACATTCATCTCAATTTTTCCGCTGCCACGAGCACTTTCAGATCGATCAACCAAAGACAAAGTCGTAGAGCACTCTCTCCTTTGCAATTTCTTCAACTGGTCCATCACCTTATTCTTCGCGGATTGGCCAGAAAATGGCCAAAACTAAAACTGATTTTCTGCTTTTGGATTGAGATTCCGGTGAATCCGTATGACGATAGGCCATGGAATTTTTGTGGTAGGTAGAGATCATCATGATCTACAATACGCAGAAACCGTTTGGGTTGATTGTGTATGGATTGAGAGATATAAATTATTTTGTTTTCAGGGGCTTATTGGCAAAATTTCAAGAGAGAGGGGGAGAGAGAGCTGATGTCAATTTTTGAGGAAGAAGAATAATGAGAGTTAGGGAAGGGGGAAAAGATATTATATAGCAGTGGGTTAGGATTTATTATTTATTATTAATTCTTTAGTCTAATTATTAATTCTCTAGTTCACGCTCTCTTCATTCGACGGTTAGTGATGCCCCGGTTACATACTAGCTCCAAAAATTCCAGAAAAATTATTTCTAGCTTTGTTTTGATGATACGGTCCTAGCAAAACTAATTTCATCGAATTTGGAAACCGTTTGAAAAATGACTATTTTTTGGTCGATCCAATTTTACTGAAATTGACAAAACACGTTTTAATTTGCCACGCCCGCATATTAATTCCAAAAATTATGGAAACTGGAATCTAGCAATAATTTGACATTCCGGATCCAATAATAGGGGTTTTGTTTAAAATAGAGGTCGTTTGCAAAATGCCTATTTATAAGGGTCTGCTTGTCATAGGTCCCTATTAAGTTTCAAAATTAGGCTCACATCCAGTCCTAAACTTATTGTAAATTAGGTCCTTATTTTTCAAAAACATATAAAAAATCACGAAAATTCATTATTAAATAAAACACGTTCACGCCAAAAAATTCAGGTGGAAAATCAATCAAAAACCACATCAAAACCCAAAAATTAGCGAAACAGCTGGTTTTTGCATCAAAAGATGCACCTATTTGTAAATAGTTGCATACATTCATGCTAATATTTCAGTGTTGCGCCCAAACTGCAATATAAATGCATACATGTATGCAGCTAAACTACATTACATGCATCCTTTTATGCATATATTCAAATTTGGCCTGTTTTTCAAGCTTTCGCCGTTTTCAGACATTGTTGCAACATTTATGCTCTTGTACAAAATAAATGCATGCATTCATGCATATATTCGCAAGCCGTCATCCCTTTTAAATTTGTTGCACACATGCATGCATATATACAGAATAGTTGCATTCATGTATGCAACATTTCGTTACACGTGAATCTCAGTTCAACTTTGTATGCATAAATGTATGCAGTTATTTGCTAATAATTGCATACATGTATGCGAGTATTGCTACAGATTTTCAGTATAAATACATTATATGAATATATGCAAACATATATGCTACTATAAGAAATAGTTGCATAGAAGTATGCAACTTTTTTTTTTCAATTTGCGTGGACTCCTTGGATTACTTCCAGATTTTAGAAAAAAAAAATTAATGCATGAGCGCATTATTTTTTTTCCAAAAACGGAAAAGGTGAAGTGGCATGGCAGGAGTGAGCGAAAGTGCCAAAAAAATTGGGCGGCACCTAAAAATAAGGACCGGAAACGCATGGAAACTTTGACTGGATGTGGCGTTAATTTTGAACATATTTAGGGATGTGAGCCTAAATTTCAATGTATATTATATTAAAATATATATAAATTCCATAGCAACTTTTCTGAATTTTAAACTAGACATAACATATAATTTATAAAGTGAAATCTCAGTTTCTTACATTCGTTAGAAAGATATTATTAAACAGATTCAAATATTTCTTGTTTCATCCAATTTTTATTTAAAATGAATTTTGTATACTTAATTCAAATTAAAAATCGAATTTTGAAACTACCACGCCATTTTAGGCTCGTTTTATAATTAAAATAAGTTTATACGTTCTTACTTCGTTTAAAATAAAAAAATTAGTCGTTATTATTTAAAATAAATTAGTTTAAATATCCAAAACCCATTAAAATATCTAAAATAAACATTTTAAATTGGTTCAGAAATTTCGAGTTGTTACAAATAGCTTCATTTTTCAAAAATCATTGCGAGTAGTTTATGATTGGTATTCATATGGAGAAAACCCGTTCCGTGTTATGCAGTGTGGTCCTGTGAGTTACCTAACTTTAAAATAAAGATTAGTAACTGCATTTGTTCTCACACTAGTCCCATGAATGACTAGTAGTTTATTGTTTTCCACCTAAACTCTGGGTGCTTATAATTTCCCACACGGACACATAGCAGTTTTGGTTTTGCAGATACTTTATAGCAAGTGCTGGATTGAAGCTTAAAGTTGTGTCCAGAACATTTTTCTTTCTTCCGCCGTGTATATGTTATTCCGATAATGTTATTTCTGCTAAGTATTGTATTTATAATATACTCTGATGTAAAGTTATTGTAATGATAGTGAAAAATGTTTTTTTGTTTCAGTTCTTATTAGTCGTAACCTCAAGCAACTCGAGGATTGTTGCTATTCGGATTGGATTTGTGTGGTTTATAGTCGATTCGAAAGGTCGGAATTTTCGGGTCATCACAGAATCGGTATCAATATGAATGAGTATCAATATAATTTTGTGAACTCTCAGCCAAAACTTGATCATAACTTTTGCGCTGATATGCACTCAAATTTTCAATCTGAACTCAGGCGGTGCTCTGGCTCAATTGATTTTGTATCATGCAGCTTTAGTTTGATGGCGATTCGTGCCACCATGTTTGTGCATGATTCAAGCTTCTAGAACATTGAACGATCGGTCTCGTCTGGTCGTCGCGCGATCTATCTTGATAAGTCGTCGACCGATCTAATGTGTCGGATAGATCATCGAGCGATCCGATCCTAGCTGATTGTTGCACATCTTGTCAGGTTAGGTCATTGGAAGACTTACCTTACTAGGTCGTTGGGCGACCAAACTTTGTCACACGAAGCTTGTTTTCGAAGTTTATCGCTTTTGACCATCTTAGGCTTTGAATAGTTTATATCTATATCTCGAGAATTATACATCTTTATGCCCTGTTTTTTGTATGTTGTGATTTTTTGAACAGAAAATCAGTTTTTTTTTTGGAAAGTAGATCACTTCTGCTTAGACTAGAGCTTTAATTCGAGTTTCCAAAGTTAGAACAGTTGTCGCCAATGGATTGTAAATGAATCAGATTTTGATTATCCACCGTCCTTTCGACAATTTGCTGGAGAGATGTCGTTCTGCCATAACTCGATATGTCTTTCATCAAGCATGCATTCAGTTTAGCATTCCCGAATCTAACAATTTGTCTGGTGGGATTCTGAGTTTAGCCTGTCTCATATAATTATTAGTGATGCACCAGTTACTTTGACTCTGTTCTTCGCCGATCCTTTTGGGGTGTCATGACCGCAGGATTTTTGGTAAATTGAGTAGCTTATATGCCTCATTTAATTAGTTGTAGTTGAGTCGTTATTTTATATGCTGCCTTTTGCAGTATCCACCCTGAGGGTCTTGTAGCGTTATTCCTGCATTTGCCCAAATTAGCTCTTTCTGTATTTTGAGATGCTTTTTTATGTGTTGCAATCCCCCCGAGCCAAGTGGAGTATGCATGAAAGATTCAGATGCTTCTTCTATTCTTTTCCCTAGCGCAGCTGGGCCATCCTGGACTTGAACCAGAGACCTCGCCCGTGAAGTAAATCATCGCACCTATGATCCAACCAATTGGGAGAGAATCAATAGATTCTTTTTCGGGAGCGATTCATCCTTCCCGAACGCAGCATACAACTCTCCATTGTACTGCGCTCTTCAAGTTTGCAGAATTGTTATCCCTTGCAATGATGTTTATTGCCATGGACTATCCCAGGCTATTACTTCGAAATTTTACTTAACAATGGCTTGCCCCTGTGGATGATTATTGCTCAACCTTTTTTATAACTCATGTTGTCGCCATTAATGGATAACATCTTCAATTCCTAGAGAAATGTTACCGTTCTATAGGATTCGATCTACACCATATTAGCATAGTCTCCTTTTGAGCATCATTTATCTTCGGGTTTAAAGCAGAGTACCATCAGGTTCCTAGAGTTATATACGATTGGAATTTTACAAACGAGGAAGATTTTTTGTTGAAAGACGCATAATTTTCTTAGCAAGGGGATTCATTTTCAGAAGCGGTTGCGTTTGATCCGACTTGAACAATGTACCTACCTTTTCCTTCATTAAAAGGCTCAGAACCAGCCAATGCTTAACTAATTAGACCTTTAAGGTTGATCTTTATTGATTTTTATTGGCGTATCATGTCATATTGATTTTGTCAAGATTTTCAAATGTCCCTATATTTTTTGGAAAGCAAAGCCTTCTTGCTGAACTTTCAAGGACATATCTCCAGTTGTTTTCACACTTTAGCTTACGTGCTTCTGAGTATATTTGCCTTTCGGTGGAGTGCAAATTGGGTTTTTGTTTATTGCAATGTCACTGCGATGAAACTGTTTTCTGCCTGTTGTACTTAAGCTTTGTCATACTTTCTTGTTTTGCATTCCACACCTGTTTTCTTTTCATGCTTACAACACAAATTCCCTATTATAAGTCATTTTTTTATTGTGATGTCTGGTATTATAATGATCTTGTGGTACGTTTTTGTCAGTAATTGTAACACCCCGAAAATTCTATAACTGTGAAATTCACAAATTAAAGTATAATCAAATTCAAATCAAAGAACTAAGGGAAACGGGATACGCCATTGCGTTCGTCTCGGAAAAATAAGCGAAATAGAGTCCGAGTTTTCGAAAAACGGAGTCCGTATGAAGAAGATATGGCCTTCGGAAGTTTTGAATTAAATTTAAAATTCAAACAGAATAAAATAATTAAAAATCGGACCCAATGGGCCAGGGCGGTTAAACACCCGCCTAGGCCACCCAGGTCGACTGGGCTGTCGACCTGGGCTACCCATGTCGACAGGGTTGTCGACAGCCCTGTCGACAGGGGTGTCGACCTGGTCGAGCCCAGCCAACCTGGCTGGCCAGGTCTGTGTTTGGTCGAATTTCTGGGGTCTGCTTTGTCATTAGGGCTAGGTGGCTGGTTCTAATTGGTCTCTCTATCTAATGAATGGCTATGATCAATCTAAGCAACATCAATGGTCCTAATCAGTTCCTAACCTCTATATAAACAACCCTAGACTAAACCCTAATCTATTCATTCAAAATTAAGAACATAGCCGCCATGTTGTTGAGGAACGACTAAGAGTAGCCGCCAACTAAAGAGAGAATTAGGAAGAAAGTTCTAAAGCCTAAAGCAATTCAAGCAACCTAAAGCCAATCAATTCAACAAAGGAATCATATCTCTTAATTAGAGAATTCGCCGCAACCATTGTAAGTAGAGTATTACTTTGGTATGAATAAATATCTGTGTTGATTTGTATGCTTGAATTGGGATAATAAAGTAATTCATATTTGTGCAAAATTTATGTTATTCATTATAAAGAACTACATGCGGTAGTTCTATGCAAGTATGCGTTTGGAATATTTCGCAAATTATGTAATCTATGTTGAAGCTACATGTATGTAGTTGATTGAAATTCATGCAAGTTTGGGGCTTTGTTATTATGCCATCATAATGTATATTTTTGTGCATAAATCATTTTGCAAGTAATTGAAACAAGTTTGGTTATTATAGTTCATATGAAACTATGTTGGAATTTTGACACCATAATCCATGTATTAAGTCATGCTTTTGCAAACTTATGAATATGGCTAGGCTATGAATGATATTTGGCATAATTGAAATCCATGATTAAGTCTATCTTGTTTAAAAGAACTATATGATGACATATGTGAGACATGGCTAGGTTAGACTCAAAAATCCCTTTTTTTTTTGCAAGTTTAAAGCAAACACCATGTTTAGGAATATTTATGCATAAGTATGTTTATACCATCGTTATGTGATTAGACTTAAATCATGATTAAGTTGAACTATGCTTTTGTGTTAGTAACAAAGTATCCCCTTTGTAAACATGTAGAAACCTTATGAACATGACTTGTTTATGTTTATGCCTAAATGAGAATATAGGTCTATGTTGTAGTTAAGACTATGTGACACCTAAGTTAGATTCTTATCTTAAGTTTACATGGTTTGGTTCATGTCACCTATGCTTTATGACCAAAGTATATATATGCAAGTACACCAGTTTCTATTATGTATTTCCAACGTCATATGCAAGTTCATGCGCTCACCTTCCCCTCTTTGTGTATGAAATCACGCTTTAAGCCTCCCCTTTTCGCATGGCTAAATTGGGCTTTAAAAGGCTAAGCCCAATATATATAAACGGACGTGTAAAACGGGGGAAAATAACGTTGGGTTAAAATTAATTAATGAATGAAAATATAAAATAGAAGGGCCCAAATTCAAGTATGGGTTGGGCCCGTGATTGGTGTAACCTTTACACCATTAACTTAATAATGGGCCGCAAATATTTACATATAAGAGATAAAGAAGAATGACAAAATATGTAAATTTAGAACATACGATGTGTTTAACCCGAGGTTGGATTGAGTTGTGATGTAAACCTGCCCGGAACCGCCCGGCTGTCCAGTAGTCACAACAATACCTATCCAATGTGGGAGGTTAAACATGGAGCCCAATAAGGACTCGAGGTTAGACTGAGTTGTGGCGTAAGACTGCCCGGAACCAACCGGCAACAGGCAGCCACAACAATACCTGTCTAATGTGAGAGGTCAGGGCCTTAATAAGACAATTAAGGCTGAGTCAGGATTGTTAGGATTAAGTGAACTAAAGACTTAATCAAAATGGAACATGCGAAACTAAACGGACTGGTGGGGTTAGGTTAGGAAACACTTAACCAACTTAGCATGTTGGCTAGAGATAGAAAACCTAGTAACGGGGGACCCTTTTCAGCAGTAACCCTAAAAGGTGTATCAGGATACCCTGAAACTAGGCAGGGTGGGGCACGATTACTGGGCTGATTGTAAGAGGTCAAATCGACGGCGGTGGTGTAGCAGTGTAGGTTCTAACGGAGTGCGGGCGTGCACACACTCCGGTGCAGAAAAATAAGGCACTGGACACCAGTAGCGTACCTGTGCACTCTAAGGTTGTGTCGGGTTGCCACTATGGGACTTGATACACCCCATGGTGGGACCAGCATAGGTAACTACAACATCGGGGGCCGTAAGACACATGTAACTATGCGAGTAGGAGCCGATCATCATTGAATGGATCACATCACCCTGATTATGGGGTGCCAGTTGGAAACTAGTTTATATAGGTTCAGAGAATAACATGGGGTACGATAGTATATTCGACCCTAGACAACTTAACCAAGTTATAATGCTTGCCCACTTCTTGTTTATACTTATCATACCCAGTTCTTTATTCATAGACAAAATAGTACTAGACTTACTCAGGCTTTATGTCTGACTCTATTTTTCTTTCGTCTTCTTTCTTCCGTTTCCCCCCCCCCCCCAGGTCCTCAGGGAGGGAACACAGCAGCTTGACCAACCTTAGCATCCAGCTTGAAGAAGAGAAATGTATTGCTTGGACTTTCCTGTTTTAAACTATGGCTTTGGACAATCCACTATGGGGCTTTTGCAGTTTATCTATGTTTTATTTATGCTTCTTTAAATAATGTACTCAAGACAGATTATGAAAGTGTTATGTTATGTTTTTGGAAAGGATGTTGTTGTAACACGTATTTGACTTTATGAAATAAAAGTTTGTTGTTCTTCCGCTGTTTACAAATATGTGTTCTTATATCTGTCTTGTATATCTGTGACTTGTACTTATAAACCTCCACCAAAATTAGGGCATTCCCTTTGAGAGTGACCCTAACGGAGGTGGGGTGTTTCAGTAATGCTTTTTTCAGTTGTAGCCACGGATCATTACTAGTTGGATTTACTTGGCCAATTTTGTTAAATTTTCTTGATTTTGACTGTGGTAGTATTTGAGACTTCTTTTCCGTGAATAACCACTTTTTTTGTTTACCATTGTAGTGAAGTTCTCGAGTTTGCCTTAGCCATTTCAAGAGATTCAACTTTGTCGGTCAGAGTAATCCTTGTAGATGCCAAACCTTTAGAGTAAAGTTGTTATGAGCATATGGTATGCTTAAGTGAGCATTATAGAATTTCCTTAATGTGGTGGTAATGCCCCTATACCAAAATTCGTCACTGAATTTAGAGGTTAGGCGTGACATTTGTGATCGACTATTTGAAATCTCTTGGTCATGTGCTCGTGCCTTTCAATGGAGAAGAATTTTTGTTTTTGTGCTCCCTGCTTGAGAGGTCTTATATTTTTGGTATATTCAATTGTATTTCTCGCTAACTTGGCAATCCCGGCATTTTGGAGATCAAATTTGAATATTTCCCTTAGGAAGGTCTTGGTTTTCATTCCTCCAAAAAGGTCTTTGCAAATCAGTTATTCGTTGTGACTGAATAATTCAGCCACTTGTAGAATTTGTCGGATGCCTTCGAAAAGATCTTTGGGTCGGCCGCTAACCGAATTTGGAAGACCCGACTTATGATCGGATGCCCCCAAAGGGGTCTTTAAAGTTTGTCAGTAGGTGGATTTGGAAGACCCAACATTAGTAACTGGATTTGGAAGACCCAGCATCTGATCGGATGCCTCCGAAGAGGACTTTAAAAGCTCAGGGTTTGTTGTAACACCCCATATTTTCTGAGAATATTAAAATAACAAATTAAAGAATAATTTATTTGAAAAAGAGGAATGAGAAAAGAATGATGTTTGGCATTGTTCTAAGGTTTGTAAGCAAAAGACTTAGTAGCTCATTTGGTTAGAACATGTGACTTGCATACAAGAGATACAAGGTTCGTTCCCCGCCAGCGCCATATTTCTGTTTTAGGGGAATGGCTAAAAAGTGGCTTAGTGTGAATGCAGTTCAAAAAGTGGTTTAGTGTGAAAATGGTTAATTATGAAGATATTATTAAGCCATGAAGTTTGTATGCATATGAAAGAAATATATATATATATATATATATATGTATGTATGTATGTATGTATATATATAAATTAAATAAATAAATATTCAAAAAAAGTTCAAAACAGCGAATCGGGAGGGGGAATAGCCGAACAGCACCATTTTGGAGTCGACCCGAGCCCCGCTGGGTCGAGTAGAGATCAATCCAGGGTGTTTGGCTGCCAACCCGTGGCTCGATTCGCCGTAAGGGATGATATGGCATCTGAGTGGTCCAGATCAGTTCTAGGGTTAATGCTAAGGCCTAAATAACTTCCTATAACTATATATACACCCTAAGACCTAACCCTAATTTATAAATATTATCTATGACACCATTATGCTGTCAAATTCTCTCTTAAACCCTAGCCGCCGCCTCTAAATCAAATCTCAAGTGTTTAACTTCAACTCAAATTAAAGATTAAAGCTTCTACAACAATTCAAGAAGATAAATGAACAACACCGCAACGTTTCTACACCAATTTCAGTGCATAATTCTATTCTTTAACCACGAAAGGTGAATACAGTGATTTTCACAATATAATGGGATTAAAAGTAACATGATGAAGTTGTAAAGAGGATTCATATGTATGTATGTAATTTAAATCTCATCCAAGTCTTCACCTTTTTTATTCATGTCATCATATGCCTATGTTTCTATGTAAAGTTCATACCTTTATCCGTTTATTCATGTTGAATCTGTCATTATGCCTCTATGCCAGTTTACATGCACCTTTATTTCATGATGTTGTGTTAATTCCAATTTTTTGTGATTTGATTCTCTCTTCTTATCCCTATTCCTTTTATTTTTGGATCTAGGCCACCTTCGAGCTTATGTTCAAAATACGCGCGAATGCAAATACGTGTGAACGATGGGAATATGTGAAATATGAAAAATTGGATATTATTGGATATTTTGGATAATGGGATAATATGTGAAATTGGCATATTTGGGTATGAATTACATGGAATTGATGAAATTGCCTATAATTGTAAATTTGTAATTGAGGCTAATTAATATGTAATTAGTGAAAATTTGGAATAGGAAATATTATAAACATGATTATATGTCTAATTGGATATGCATGACATGAAAATTGGGTATGGGTAAAATACGATTATTAATAAACCTTTGACACAAGGTCAGGCGCAATTGTGGCGTAAGACTGCCCGGAACTGACCGGCAAATCAAGCTTCCACAATTGGACGTCTAATGTGAGAGGTCAAAGGAATGAACTATAGGCGTATTGATTAATGACACGAGGTTAGACCCGGTTTGTGGCGTAAGACTACCCGGAACCGCCCGGCAAATCCAGCGGCCACAAAGTGTTCGGGCTAATGTGGGAGGTCATGCACCGTTCGTCATAAGTAATGAATTAAAGTATACTAACCATAATAAGACATGGGTATGGTTAGAGGGTTAAGTGGGGTGACATGTAAATTATGACATGTAAACATGGACTTAACCGGAATAAGATAAGACATGTAAATTATGACATGTAAGTATGGACTTAACCGTAGCATGCGTAAGACATGGACATTTAAATTAAAATGGTTAAGTAGGAGAAAAACCTAGTGAGGACCAAGCATAGGTGGGAGGCTTGTGTCGGATGGAGGACCCGTTTCAACCAGTAACCCGTTTGAGTATCTAATTGGGCTCGGTACTAGGCCGGGGTTGGGGCACGCTTACTGTACTTGAATGTAAGAGGTCAAAACGTGAATAGCGGTGGCAACGCAAGTCCAACGGGTTCATGTGCGTGCATGGGTCCGGGCTGGTAGGTAAGACGTTGTTGCATCGTGTAGGTATGGCCGTGCATTTTATGTTGGTATCGGGGTTGCCACTTTGGGGAGTGATACACCCCACTGTGGGGCCTGCACAGGTGCCTACGGGGTTTAGTGAGCCGATCGAATGGGTAGGGTAAGGGTACCTTAGCGGTGGTAGGAGCAAGCCAGAACCTACGATAGCAGCTAGGTACAAGTAACTACCAAGTTTGTCGTGTGGGTACAGTTAGTGGGAAGGGATCAACCTCTAGTAAATAGAGACTAGTAGATGTGCGGTGTAATTAAGTAATGTGGTGTAACATAGAAAAAGTGCAGTGTAACGAAATACATGTTGGTTGAGTTGGATGGTCCTTTGGGTGCTAGTCTGATGTTGACTTCAGTCTTCGGGGTTAGTAATTGGAGGGTTGTTCTCTTAGCCAAGGTGTCGGATTGTCTTAGTACTTAGGAACGGAATCATCTTGTCCATCCTTTTTATCTACCTTATCTATGTTATAGGCATATCATGATGCCTATTTATGTCTTGATCATTTACCTTACCTATTATTTGTTAAAATTACTGGACTCGCCAGATTTTATGTTTGACCCGTTTTGTTTCCACCTCTTTTCTTTCCTTTCCGCCCCTCAGGTTTGCAAGGAGGGAATACTACAACTTAGTGCCGATTTCTTTCAATTGCTTGAAAAGAGTAGATGTATCGCTTTGGACTCTCTCATCTTTATGGCTTTGCTTATGCTCAGTGGGGATTTATGCATTTGTGTTATTTAAGTATTTGCTTCTTTATGTACTTTGAAGTTTTTGGAAAAGACAATTGATCCTGTTGTAATGGTTTTGAAGACTACTTATGTAAGCTTGTTTTGAGTTATGATGCTATGAAATAAGTTTCATCTTCCACTGTGTTTTTTTATCTATTTACTCTTGTAATTTATCTGTTCTATACAACAATAACGCTTCATGGACATTGATGCATTCCCTTTGTGAGTGACATTAATGGACATGGGGTGTTACACATGGTATCAGAGCTATGGTTACAAGAACAGACAAAAAGTTTTGAAAAGTGTTTTCAAAAGTATCATTTTCATAGAAATTATTTTCAAAAACTTGTTTTAAAGAAGCTATTTTCAAGGAAAGTTTACTTTAAAGAGCACAATCCCCGCAAGCCATACATCTCTCTTTCGCTTCCCTTATTTTGAAATTCTTTCTTTTTCTTTTCAGCATGTCTGGAGCATCTGAGATACTAGAGGGTGTTCATGTACCCGGTTGATTTTTTCAATATCTCGAGGCTAGGGCCGCTGCCGCGGGTCCGGCCGACGTTCCTCCTCCCCCAGCTCCAGTCATTCCTCCGCGTGGTGATTATTTCTCCAAGATATGTAAAGACTTCCGTTCGATGGGTGGAAAACCTTTTAGTGGGTATGAAACGTTCGTTGAAGCTAGAAATTGGTTGAAATAAGTGGAGGATCTGTTTGGCATTTTCGATTTGGACGATTGTAAGAAGGTCCAATTAGCTGCTTGGTTGATGAAGGACGAAGCTTCATTTTGGTGGGAGGTTACTAATGGAGAGCGTGCTGCAGAGACGTGGGCAGATTTTAGGGGAAGGTTTGAGTTGAAATTCCTTTCTCAAGCTGGGGAGAGTATGTACATGGAGAGGTTCTTGACACTAAAGAAGAAAAACTTGACCGTGAAGGAGTATGTGACCGAATTTAATAAGTTGGCGAGATTTAGACTAGAGTTGGTGAATACGCCTCACAAGAAGGCCTTGAGGTTTGCAAAGGGCCTAAATGAACCGCTTCACAGTTTGGCTATGTCCCACATTCCAGTGGGGGCTACGTATGAAAAGCTTGTTGATATGGCATGCATGCATGAAGAAGAGAAGGGTATAAGTACTTTTAGGCCGCAAGATAAGAAGGAGGATCCAAAGAAAGCTCAACAACAAAAGAAAGGTGGTAAAGAAAAGAGGAAGTATCACAACTGTGGGATACCCGGCCATTTGAAGAAAGACTGTAGGAAGAAGAAGAAGTTCGCTTGTTATCATTGTGGTGATCCAGGTCATGCTGTCAAGGACTGTCCTAAGAAGCAAGGGCAGAGGGAAGGTTCTACTTCGGGAGGGCAGGTTCACGCTCTCATGGCTCCGGGACAGGAAGGAGGTAGAAAAATTTCTGTCGAAAGTTTGATTTTCTTGTTTGATCATCCTGCCCGTACATTATTCGATTCTGGCGCATCACATTCGTTTATCTCTACATCATTAGTTGAAACACTGCACTTAAACTAGTCTCGTTGTGGATCCCATTGTAGTCTCAAAGCCAATGGGTGGGTCGGTCATTTATCCATGGTTTGTAGGGATTTGAGATTGTCTATCTTAGGCGTTAGTTTTGAATGTAATGCTTTTGTGCTTTGTTTCATGGGCTATGGGTTGATTCTAGGGATGGATTGGCTAGCCATACATGGTGTCATCCTAGATTGTGAACGAAGGGTAGTAAAATTGTTGACTCGTAGTGGAAAGACCCTTGATATTTCTTGTGACCTTAGAGGATCGGTGATGCTTAGTTATCTTGAGTCACTTGACGCATCCAACGATGATTTACATTCTGTTCGTATAGTCCGTGAATTGTTGATGTCTTCGATGAGGTGAGGGGTCTACCCCTAAAACGTGAGATAGACTTTCGTATTTATCTTGTAGACAATGCAAAACCCGTATCTCTGCCAGTACGCCACATGGCTCCTCATGAGTGCAGGGAACTCAATAAGCAAGTAGGGGAGTTGTCGAGAAGGGGTTCAAAAGACGCAGTATATCAGAGTGGGGTGCTCCAGTAGTATTTGCCACGAAGGCGAATGAGTCCCTTAGAATTTGTGTGACGGCCCTCCCTGCACCAGCCTGCATTTCCTCCGAAAGTGCGCTGTACACATGACCGACTAGCACGGGACGGTCGTCAGAAGAAAGGAAAGAAGGGAACGAACTAATCAAGAACCTGTAGAATGTCTCACAACGCATGGAGTAAAATATAATAATAATAACATACTTGACATAAAACAGGTGTGACAGTGCATAAGCTGATAACTAAAATCAACACCAACATCAGAGCAGCGGAAATCCAAATACAGCTTATTACAACTTTTCAAATTTACTCTCTCTAAACAAAAGAAAGCTAAAGTAGAAGATGCACCACCAATGCCCAAGCAGTGATCTTCAACAACATAAGGAGAATACTATATATATATTACGTGGAAGCCTCCTGCTCGTCTCCGGATCATCTACCCGTGCATCACCAGCTAACCTGTCTCTAGTCTGCTCGTGTGAGCACCTAGAGTAATAAGAGGAGACATAAAACTCTGGGTCAGACATAAAGCCTGGTATGAGCGATAAGCATCTAAACAGAACAATAATAGGTAAACTAAACAAAACCTGAACCTGGACCTGCAACCAAAGAGTTAGTACCACATACCGTACAGTACTCTGAGGTGCCATAATAAATAGTGTAAAGAATACGGGGGTGGGGTGTGTATGTCATAATGATAGCAAACAAATCAACCATAGCAACCATCCTCACATCCCTCACTCAGTGCGTAAAGTATACGATGTCCACCACTGTCAATCACTAGACCCATCGAAGTAGTGACGGAGTTTGACTTGTACAACTACTGCTACTACCAAGCTTACAACATGGAGTCATGACCAAATCTTTACAAATGACCCCACTTCATTGGTTTATAGCCCTTTAGTTGTACCTAGGCCCTTTCAGCCCTGAATCCGTTCACGTACTTCCCATACATAGTGATCCAAAGTCATAAACATCGACTGCCCCTTGGCATATGTCCCGTAGCAAAGCCCAATCATGAAGTGAACTCATCGGTTCTCAACTGGATCCTAAACTCTAACTTCCCATATTGGGCTACCTTTGCATCTCGGGTTATTGGTCAATACTGGGTCGGGTCGGGTTCTCCTTCTAGCCATTGGTTCGGGTCGGGTCCTCTGCTTCGGGTCGGTTCGTAGTCTTCTCCTGTAGCGATTCGGTTCGGGTCCACAGCGTCGCATCGGTTTGGGTCGGGTGCCTCACTCCGGGTCGGGTCGGGTGTCCTCTCCCTTCCAGTTCGTGCTTCCACTCCGATCCGCTCCCTCGTTCTTCACGTGCTCCGATCCGATCCTCCCTTCTTCATCTGATCCGATCCTACTCCTTTAGCCGATCTGATCCCTTCGCCTTACTCCAGTCCTAGCTTTTCATCCTTAAGTCGATCTGATCCGAGCCCTTCGTCTTTAAGTTAGTCCGATCCCCAGCTTAACCAACATGGCCTTCCTTTTCGCCAAGTTTCTTTTGCGCCAGGTTCCAGTTCGGGTCGGGTTCCTTACCCAGATCTCCAATCCGATCCGAGCCCATATCCGATCCGATCCGAAACCGTGCACAACTTTCTGCAACTTTTCCAGCAACTTGTTTACACCATTCGACGACGTTTTCGACAAATCTAACTATACTAGTCAATCACAAATCATCCCAAACAGTCATAGCAACATAGCAAACTAACCACAAACACCAAAACAATGAATTTACATGTCAAAATGGATCAAAAATGCCCAAAATCCCATTTTTCCCATAATCCCTCTTAATCATGTTTAAGCACATACTTAGTAAAACTTAATCAAATCGTCCAAATTTTCTAACAGAGGCATAAAACATCATATTCGAGTTTATCAATATTTTTCTAGATTTTATTTGTGTATAAATTCACTAATTAACACTAATTACCCCTTAATCAACTGTAATTAGTGAGAAATCTTGCAAATCACTCACCTTTGCCACAAAATAAAACGCCAAATCTGAAATACTCTCTGTTTGGGTCGAATTCCTATGTATAGCAGCAGCTCCAACCTTGCTCTGTTGCTATTTGGCCTTGTTTTGATGTAGTTTAGGCTTAATCTTCACTAAAAATGTGTATTGAAGTGGTTTTAGAGGATGGAAGCCATTACTAAGGTCTCAAGAAGGTTTGTGGCGGCTCAAAACTGAAATGAAAGTGATTTCCTAACCCTAATCAGCCCTCCTATGCCTCTAAACCCGAAATTCCCCTCTGGGCCTAGCTGTTAATCACCCAGTTATGTCCAATTAAGCTGTTTTTCACCATCTGAAAATTGTTTCAGCCATATCTCCCAAACGGTGAGTCCGTTTGGCTAATGTGACCACTCTACGGAATTGTAAACCATCATCCGGAGCCAATGGAAGTGGTTTCAGGTCAAAATTCCTTTCCAGTCAAAAGTTATGGACAAAACAGTTCCAACTAGGGGTAAAATGGTCATTTAAAAATTGGGAAAAATCATGAACATGGAAAATGACCCCAATAGTCGTCTCCCAAAGTTACATGACCATACGACTTCGTACGTGAAAGAAATAAATATTCTACGATCTTATAATGCGTAGAATATGGGTCGTTACACTCTCCCCCCTCAAGAAATTTCGTCCTCGAAATTCTTTAACTCAAAACATACAAAAGATCCCGCATGCCTAACAACCACATACGACAATCAAACATGCAAAACAAGCAAGCAGACCTATCCTAGCATGCGGAAAACTAAATCGAAGTCAAAATATTACCAGGCAAAGAGTTCTGGATAAGTCTTCCTAATGTTCTCCTCTGTCTCCCAAGTACAATCATTCTCGTCCTCGCCCCACTGAACCTTGACTAGCTTCACCGCCTTCCTTCGAAGATGTTTCATGTCGTGCTCGACAATACGGGCCGGCTTGCGGTTCCCAACCGCCTCGGGTTCTATTTCGAAGTCCTCTAACTGATCAGGTGAAATAGTCATATTTGGGTCGTGAACGAACTTCCTTAGTTGGGAAACATGAAATACATTGTGAACTCCCGCCATCTTCTCTGGTAAGTCAACTCTATACGCCAAATTCCCGACTAGTTCAAGAACAGGGAATGGGCCAACAAATCTTGGTGCTAACTTGCCTCTCCTACCAAATCGTATTACGCTCTTCAACGGAGAAATCTTGACAAACACCAAGTCGCCAACGGAGAATTTTAAGTCTCTTCTCCTCTTATCAGCATAACTCTCATGCCTATCTTGGGCAGCCTTCATTCGTTGTTGAATGATCTTGATTTTATCTGAAGTTTCCCTCACCACATCTGGTCCAAGCATAAACTTCTCGCCAGTCTCTATCCAACATGATGGTGAGTTGCACGGTCTTCCGTACAAAGCTTCATATGGAGCCATACCGATACTGGATTGGTAGCTATTATTATATGCAAACTCTACTAGATGCAAATGGTCATCCCATGATCCACCAAAATCCAATATACATGGTCTCAAGAGATCTTCCAAAATACGATTCACCCTCTCCGTCTGACCGTCGGTCTGAGGATGATATGTGGTACTGAGATGTAACTCTGACCCTAGAGCCTCTTGTAAGCTCTTCCGAAACCCACTAGTGAACAACGGGTCTCGGTCACTCACAATGCTTTTGGGTACTCCATGAAATCTCACTACCCACTTCATATACAATTCTGCCAACTTAGCTGCCGTTCTGGTCGATTTGACTGGTATAAATCTTGCACTTTTAGTCAATCGATCCATAATTACCCAAATGCTATCATGTCCCGATCTAGTCCTTGGTAAACCATCGATGAAATCCATCGAGACTTGCTCCCATTTCCATTCGGGAATTTCTAATGGTTGCAACAACCCACTAGGCTTCTTTTGCTCGGCTTTAACTAGCTGGCAATTCAGGCATTTGGATATAAACCTCCCAATGTCTCTTTTCATCCCTTCCCAATAGTAGGTCTGCTTCCTGTCTCGATACATCTTGTTACCACCGGGGTGTATAGTTAGTTTTGAGTGATGACATTCCCTAAGCACTTCATCTCTCAATCCATTGGCATTGGGTACAACAATCTTTCCATTCTTCCTAAGCCATCCATCTCGATCAAGCCCATACTTGTTCATCTCCTCACGATACCCATCTCTAAATTGGAGATGATTTCCAATAGGTTAGGATCGTCCCTCTGACTAGAGCCGATCAGCTCAATCAAAGTAGGTCTGATCGTCAAACTTGCTAACATTTCTGGATTCAATTCGCACTTTGGTCTGTAATCATACCCAGCGATGTACTCCAGTTGCTTCCATTCTAGAAACATAGCCCCTAAGCTGGCATGTCTCTTACTCAATGCATCAACCACCGCATTGCCCTTTCCCGGTGTATACGCGATGTCAAAATCATAGGAAGCCAAGAATTCTAACCATCTTTGCTAATGGAGATTCAGATCTTTCTGAGAGAAGAGATACTTCAACGACTTATGATCTGTAAACAACTCAAATCTTTCTCCCAAGAGATAGTGTCTCCACATTTTCAATGCGAACACGATCGCTGCCAATTCCAAATCATGGGTAGGGTATCTTTTCTCATGCGGTTTCAATTGCCGACTTGCATAAGCTACAACCCTATCGCCTTGCATCAATGCAGCACCCAGTCCGGTACCACAGGCATCCGTGTATACCGTCATCTCTTCATTCCCCTTAGGAATGACTAACACTGGTGCGCTTGTCAACTTGTCCTTTAGACTCTTGAATGCATTCTCGCACCTTTCATCCTAGACAAAAGCTTGATTCTTCTTGGTCAACTGGGTCAATGGTGCTGCTATCTTAGAGAAACCTTGGATAAACTTACGATAATATCCAGCTAACCCCAAGAAACTTCTTACATCTGTTGCATTCTTGGGCGTAGGCCAATCCTGTATCTTAGCCACCTTTGTCGGGTCCACGGCAATCCCATTCTCTGATACAACATGGCCCAAGAACCTCACTTCCCTCTTTCAGAAGTGACACTTAGAAAACTTTGCTTTCAATTGGTGTTTTCTCAACACCTCCATCACTATTCTTAAATGTCCCTTGTGTTCTTCCTCTGTCCTCGAATAGACCAAAATATCATCAACGAACACAAGGACAAACTTATTCAACTGATCTCTGAATACCCTATTCATAAGATCCATAAAATATGCTGGGGCATTGGTCAGCCCGAATGGCATGACCAACCACTCATAAAATCCAGACGGCGTCCGAAATGCCGTTTTAGCTATACTCTCAGCTTCCACTCTAAGCTGATGAAAACCTGTCGCGAGATCCAACTGAGAAAATACTCTCATGCCACTCAACTGATCGAACAAATCATCTATCCGCGGTAGAGGATACTTGTTCTTCCTCGTCACTTTATTCAACTCGCGGTAGTCTACACACAAACGAAGGGAACCATCCGCCTTGGTAGCAAACACAACTGGTTCTCCCCATTCAGAAACACTCCTTCTGATAAATCCCTTCTTCAAAAGATCGCTGACTTGCACCTCGAGCTCTCGCTGCTCCCTTGGTGCCATACGACGAAGTGGCATCACTATAGGTCTGGCATCTTTTACCAAATCAATACGGAACTCAATCTCTCGGTGTGGTGGAAGCCCGGTCACTTCTTCGAAAACATCCGGATACTGGCCAACCACGGGCAAACCTGACAACTCACTGTGCGGAATGTCGAGGGAGTTTAGAAAACTAGCCAATACCCCCTCACTGGGTAGACCACCAAACACTATCCTCTGCCCATCATCCGCTCTAGCTGTCACCAAAAAGCCCTCACAGTCTACCACCAACCCGTATCTTCGGAGTCAATCTACTCCCAAAATAATGCCAAACCCAGTAAAGCCCAAAACAAAGCAATCACAAACATGCATCCATGACTCGATAAGGCCACATTGCGAAAAATCATGCTAAGGCTAGTCGAACCACCAATCGGGTTCGTCACTACTAAAGGTCTATCGACAATCTCGGGCTCCAATCCCAACCTATCTACTAGGTCACTAGATATGAAAGAACTGGAAGCTCCGGTATCAAACAAAACTCTAACAGGAACATCATAAATAGAAAGCATACCTTGAATGACGACATTCTTTCCCTTCTCCGCCGCAGTTGGGGCATTCGACGAAGAAGGAATAGCATTAAGAGCATATGCTTTCACCATTTGCTTTTCTTTGGGGGGTTGCGGACACTTGTCCTTGTGGTGTCCCATTTGGCCACAGTTGAAGCACTTCCCATCCGCTGGCTTTGCCCGACAATTACTAGCATAATGGCCCTTCTTACCATAGCTGAAGCACTCAACATCTTGCTTATTCTTTTTCTTCTGGCCATCCTTAGTCTGATTCTGCTTTCTCTTATTCTGGGAACCACCCTTGCCTCCACCACTTGCTTGTGGTTTTGGCTCTTCTGCAGATGCAATTTCAGTCTTCAGCTTAGGGTAGAGACTTTCTGATCTCAATGCTTTCCCCACAATCGACTCAAACGTATCATCGATGTGGTTAATAAGCCTTTCCCCCAAGTACTAATCCAAACCAGTTATGAATTTCTCATTGTTCTTCTCGGTAGTATCAATAAGAGATAACCCATATTTTGACAAAGTGTCGAATTCAGCAATATACTCCGAGACAGCTCTGCCATTCTGCTTGAGATCCAAGAATTTCTTAAACAACACTGACTTTTGAGCAACTGGAATGAACTTCTCGCTAAAGCGAGCCTTAAACTGCTCCCAAGTAATCTGATCTTCGGGAGTAGATGCCTTTATAGCATTCCACCAATTCATTGCCCGCCCTTGCAGTTGACGGGACGCTAGCTTTCTCTTCATCGCATCCTCGGTACCCAAATCCTCGAAGATACGTTCGCAACTATCCAACCAATCTTGAACATCCGTGGCCGACTCCGTTCCGTGAAACGGCTTCCTACCAAGACTAGTATAATCCTTATTTAGCTTGGCGAAGTCGACCCTCGGCGCCTGCACTACTGGACCACCACCATTTCCACCATTGGGAGCTGCCATCTGTACATCTCTAAGCATCTCTCTCATGAGGTCAGTAAACATCGTCCTCATGTCAGCAGCATTCCCATTATTGGTCCCTCTACCGGTACCTCTAACATATCGGCTCATTGTCAATCTGTAAAGGGAAACGATTAACAAACCTATAGTGGTGCTAGTGCAGCACGACTTCATTCTTATACTACTAATAGTATATATATATATATAGCTTTTAAAAATCAAAGTAATCACAAATACGCTCTCTCGTATACGTATACTATCTCTCCCTGATAACTTCCCTAGGTTAACTACGCAACCTGGAGCTCTGATACCAAGTGTGACGGCCCGCCCTGCACCAGTCTGCATTTCCTCCGAAAGTGCGCTGTACACATGCCCGACTAGCACAGGACGGTCGTCAGAAGAAAGGAAATAAGGGAACGAACTAATCAAGAACCTGTAGAATGTCTCACAGCGCATGGAGTAAAATATAATAATAATAACATACTTGACATAAAACAGGTGAGACAGTGCATAAGCTGATAACTAAAATCAACATCAACATCAGAGCAGCGGAAATCCAAATACAGCTTATTACAACTTTTCAAATTTACTGTCTCTAAAAAAAAGAAAGCTAAAGTAGAAGATGCACCACCAATGCCCAAGCAGTGATCTTCAACAACATAGGGAGAATACTATATATATTACGTGGAGGCCTCCTGCTCGTCTCCGGATCATCTACCCGTGCATCACCAGCTAACCTGTCTCTAGTCTGCTCGTGTGAGCACCCAGAGTAATAAAAGGAGACATAAAACTCTGGGTCAGACATAAAGCCTGGTATGAGCGATAAGCATCTAAACAGAACAATAACAGGTGTACTAAACCATACCTGAACCTGGACCTGCAACCAAAGAGTTAGTACCACATACCGTACAGTACTCTGAGGTGCCATAATAAATAGTGTAAAGAATACGGGGGTGGGGTGTGTATGTCATAATGATAGAAAAACAATTCAACCATAGCAACCATCCTCACATCCCTCACTCAGTGCGAAAAGCATACGATGTCCACCACTGTCAATCACTAGACCCATCGAAGTAGTGACGAAGTTCGACTTGTACAACTACTGCTACTACCAAGCTTACCACATGGAGTCATGACCAAATCTTTACAAATGACCCCACTTCATTGGTTTATAGCCCTTTAGTCGTACCTAGGCCCTTACAGCCCTGAATCCGTTCACGTACTTCCCATACATAGTGATCCAAAGTCATAAACATCGACTTCACCTTGGCACACGTCCCACAGCAAAGCCCAATCATGAAGTGAACTCATCGGTTCCCAACTGGATCCTGAACTCTAACTTCCCATATTGGGCTACCTTTGCATCTCGGGTTATTGGTCAATACTGGGTCGGGTCGGGTTCTCCTTCTAGCCATCGGTTCGGGTCGGGTCCTCTGCTTCGGGTCGATTCGTAGTCTTCTCCTGTAGCGGTTCGGTTCGGGTCCATAGCGTCGCATCGGTTCGGGTCGGGTGCCTCACTCTGGGTCGGGTCGGGTGTCCTCTCCCTTCCAGTTCGTGCTTCCACTCCGATCCGCTCTCTCGTTCTTCACGTGCTCCGATCCGATCCTCCCTTCTTCATCTGATCCGATCCTACTCCTTTAGCCGATCCGATCCCTTTGCCTTACTCCAGTCCTAGCTTTTCATCCTTAAGTCGATCCGATCCGAGCCCTTCGTCTTTAAGTTAGTCCGATCCCCAGCTTAACCAACATGGCCTTCCTTTTCGCCAAGTTTCTTTTGCGCCAGGTTCCAGTTCGGGTCGGGTTCCTTACCTAGATCTCCAATCCGATCCGAGCCCATATCCGATCCGATCCGAAACCCTGCACAACTTTCTGCAACTTTTTCCAACAACTTGTTTATGCCATTCGACGACGTTTTCGACAAATCTAACTATACTAATCAATCACAAATCATCCCAAACAGTCATAGCAACATAGCAAACTAACCACAAACACCAAAACAATGAATTTACATGTCAAAATGGATCAAAGATGCCCAAAATCCCATTTTTCCCATAATCCCTCTTAATCATGTTTAAGCACATACTTAGTAAAACTTAATCAAATCGTCCAAATTTTCTGACAGAGGCATAAAACATCATATTCGAGTTTATCAATATTTTTCCAGATTTTATTTGTGTATAAATTCACTAATTAACACTAATTACCCCTTAATCAACCGTAATTAGTGAGAAATCATGCAAATCACTCACCTTTGCCACAAAATAAAACACCAAATCTGAAATACTCTCTGTTTGGGTCGAATTCCTATGTATAGCAGCAGCTCCAACCTTGCTCTGTTGCTATTTGGCCTTGTTTTGATGTAGTTTAGGCTTAATCTTCACTAAAAATGTGTTTTGGAGTGGTTTTAGAGGATGGAAGCCATTACTAAGGTCTCAAAAAGGTTTGTGGCGGCTCAAAACTGAAATGAAAGTGATTTCCTAACCCTAATCAGCCCTCCTATGCCTCTAAACCCGAAATTCCCCTCTGGGCCTAGCTGCTAATCACCCAGTTAAGCCCAATTAAGCTTTTTTCACCATTTGAAACTTGTTTCAGCCATATCTCCCAAACGGTGAGTCCGTTTGGCTAATGTGACCACTGTACGGAATTGTAAACCATCATCCGGAGCCAATGGAAGTGGTTTCAGGTCAAAATTCCTTTCCAGTCAAAAGTTATGGCCAAAATAGTGCTAACTAGGGGTAAAATGGTCATTTAAAAATTGGGAAAAATCATGAACATGGGAAATGACCCCAATAGTCGTCTCCCAAAGTTACATGACCATACGACTTCGTATGTGAAAGAAATAAATATTCTACGATCCTATGATGCGTAGAATACGGGTCGTTACACTTTGTGTGGAATATAGAGAACTTAATGAGCTTACTAAGAAGAATAGGCACCCACTGCCGAGAATTGACGATCTCTTCGATCAGTTAGTTGGCGCCTCAATGTTTTCGCAGTTGGACTTAGCCACTGGTTTCCATTAGTTGAGAGTGGTTGAAGATAGCATAGACAAGACTTCCTTTAGGACACCAGATGGCTTCTTCAAGCGGCTTGTGATGCCCTTCGGTTTGACAAACGCCCCCGCATACTTTGTTGACTTGATGAGTAGGGTGTTTAGGGAGTACCTTAATAAATTCGTGGTGGTCTTGGTGGATGACATCTTGATCTTTTCTAAGAATGAGGAAGAGCATGCCCTACATCTTAGGGAAGTGTTGGAGATCCTTCAAGCGCATAACCTTAAAGCTAAATTTTCTAAATGTCACTTTTGGAGGAAGGAAGTACGATTCTTAGGGCACGTGGTTTTCAAAGAAGGGATAGTTATGGATCCCGCGAAGGTGGTGGCCATCCAAGATTGGAAGGTCCCTAAAAATGCTACCGAGGTGAGAAGTTTCTTAGGGTTGGCTGGCTACTATAGGAAGTTTATCAAGGACTTCGCATAGATATCAACCCCATTGACACGCTTGACAAAGAAGAACCTAGTTTTCACATGGGACGTAGATTGTGATGATGCGTTCCAACGTTTAAAGAGAGCTTTGACCATAGCCCCAGTCTTAGTGTTGCCAGATGGAAGTAAACCATTTACCATTTATACTGATGCTTGTGGGACAGGACTAGGCGCAGTCTTAATGCAAGAGGGGAGGGTAATAGCCCATGGAGGAAGGCAGTTGAGAGTGCATGAGAAAAATTACCCTACACATGACCTAGAGTTGGCCGCTATTGTTTTCGCGCTTAAGTCTTGGCGTCATTATCTTCTTGGCGAGAAATTCGAATTGTTTACAGACCACAAATCGCTAGAATACTTGTTCTCTCATAAGGACTTGAACTTAAGGTAGCAAAGGTGGATGGAATTCTTAGCGTCCTATGATTTCGAGATAGCATATACCCCTGGCAAGGGTAACATGGTGGCAGACGCCTTAAGTAGGAAAAGGTTGTCCTTGAGTCTGTTGTTTGTTGAGCGGCGAAGTTAGAGTTTATCTCTATGTTTGACTTTAGACCTTCCATTGACTTTGTACCCGGTTTGCTAGCTTCCTGAGAGGTCAGACCTACGCTTTTGGGACGGATTGGTGAGGCACAACGAGATGACCCAATGTTGGTTGAGTTAGTAGAGAAGCTCATAAGGGGGGAGTCATTGAGCCATCTCAGTAGGTATACCCTAGATGATAAGGGTTGGTTACGTAGGGATGGTAGACTTTGTGTACCACGAGATGAGAATTTGAGGAAGACCATTCTTGATGATGCACATCGTTCGAAGATGACCATTCATCCCGGGGGGACAAGATGTACATGGAAATGAGACAAGTTTACTTTTGGGCCGGTATGAAGAGGGATGTGGTCAAGTTTGTCGCTAGATGCTTAGCGTGCCAACAAGTAAAAGCAGAGCAAAAGAAGCCCGGTGGGTTGCTTCACCCATTGGAGGTCCCACAATGGAAGTGGGAGAGTGTCTCGATGGACTTTGTTGATGGGTTACCAAGATCGAGGAAGGGTAATACAGGGATTTGGATCGTGGTAGACAGACTTACTAAGAGCGCCCATTTCATCCCCGTGAAGAGTAAGAGGATTGCTCCATGGTTAGCCTCCGTATACATTCGAGAGATAGTTCGTTTGCACAGTGTTCCTTCTAGCATAGCGAGCGATTGCGATCCCATCTTTACTAGCGAGTTTTGGAAGAGCTAGCTTAGAGAGGTGGAAATAGAGCGTGATGCAACGATTCGACAAGCTCCTACATGCACTCTTGGGTCGGAGATTAAGAAGTTGAGGAATCGAGAGGTCAAGCTAGTCAAAGTGCAATGGGGAGATGATGAGAGCGACGCTACTTGGGAGACGGAAGAGAAGATGCGTTCATTGTACCCTTTTCTTTTCGAGGGTATGTCTTTTAATTTCTTCTTTATCGCTTAGCTTGTACTTGTTCTATCTTTAGTATGTCCTCTCACTAGTATCTTTGACCTTTAGATAAGGTAGTCCTATGGTTGAAACATGTATTTGAGACATGTTATGTATGGTGGATGCATGTGGATGCAAGTGTTTCCTAGTGGTTGCTCGTGGTTGCATATACACACACTTTAGGCACTAGATCAGCTCAGTCACTTTCATATTGCATATAAATGGATGTATTTAGTAAAATGAATGTACGTTGAATGTGTGTATCATATGGATGTTGCATTTAAATGAATGGTTGTGCACACATGTAGTAATGATATGTATAGGGTTCTTTGCATACATGATGGATACATGGCACTATCAATATTTGCATTAAGGAGGTCGACTGAATCAGTGGACCGCCTGATTTTGCATTAGTATACAGACATATACACACACTATGCATACGTACATGAAAAGCATTAGAAATCTTTTAAGGACCATGGTTGCTAGTGGTTGATGGTTGAGTAGATGGATGATTGGATGGTAGGATACGTTCTTCTTGACCTAAAGATTTCGAGGACGAAATCCTTTAAGTAGGGGAGAATATAATACCCCGTATTTTCTAAGAAATAAAAAATTAAAGAATAATTTATTTGAAAAAGAGGAATGAGAAAAGAATGATGTTTAGTATTGTTCTAAGGTTTGTAAGCAAAAGACTTAGTAGCTCATTTGGTTAGAACATGTGACTTGCATACAAGAGGTACAAAGTTCGATCCCCGCCAGCGCCATATTTTTATTTTAGGGAAATGGCTAAAAAGTGGCTTAGTGTGAACGCAGTTCAAAAAGTGGTTTAGTGTGAAAATGGTTAATTATGAAGAAGTTATTAAGCCACGAAGTTTGTATGCATATGAGGGAAATATATATATATATATATATATATATATATATATATATATATTAAATAAATAAATATTCAAAAAAAGTTCAAAACAGCGAATCGGGAGGGGGAATAGCCGAACCGCACCATTTTTGGAGTCGACCCGAGCCACACAAGGTCGACCAAAGGTCAATTCAGGGTGTTTGGCTGCCAACCCGTGGCCCGATTCGCCCTAAGGGCTGATATGGCATCTGAGTGGTCCAGATCAGTTCTAGGGTTAATCCTAAGGCCAAAATAACTTCCTATACCTATATATACACCTTAAAACCTAACCCTAATTCATAAATATTATCTATGACACCATTATGCTGTCAAATTCTCTCTTAAACCCTAGCCGCTGCCTCTAAATCAAATCTCAAGTGTTCAACTTGAACTCAAATTAAAGATTTGAGCTTCTACAATATTTCAAGAAGATAAATCAGCAACACCGCAACGTTTATACACCAATTTCAGTGCATAATTCTATTCTTTAACCACGAAAGGTGAGTACGGTGATTTTCACAATATAATGGGATTATAAGTAACATGATGAAGTTGTAAAGAGGATTCATATGTATGTATGTAATTTAAATCTCATCCAAGTCTTCACCTTTTTGATTCATGTCATCATATGCCTATGTTTCTATGTAAAGTTCATACCTTTATTAGTTTGTTCATGTTGAATCTTTCATTATGCCTCAATGCCAGTTTACATGCCCCTTTATTTCATGATGTTGTGTTAATTCCAATTTTCCGTGATTTGATTCTCTCTTCTTATCCCTGTTCTTTTTATTTTTGGATCTAGGCTAACTTCGAGCCTATGTTAAAAATACGCGCGAATGTAAATACGTAGGAACGATGGGAATATGTGAAATATGGAAAATTGGATATTATTGGATATTTTGGATAATTGGATGATATGTGAAATTGGCATATTTGGGTATGGATTACATAGAATTGATGAAATTGACTATAATTGTAAATTTGCAATTGAGGCTAATTAATATGTAATTAGTGACAATTTGGAATAGGCAATATTATAAACATGATTATATGTTTAATTGGATATACATGACATGAAAATTGGGTATGGGTAAAATACGATTATTAATAAACCTTTGACACGAGGTTAGGCGCAATTGTTGTGTACGACTGCCCGGAACCGACCGGCAAATCTAGCTGCCACAATTAGGCGTCTAACGTGAGAGGTCAAAGGAATGAATTGTAGGCGTAACGGTTAATGACACAAGGTTAGACCCGGTTTGTGGCGTAAGACTGCCCGGAACCAACCCGACAAATCCAACGGCCACAAAGTGTTCGGTCTAATGTGGGAGGTCATGCACTGTTCGTCATAAGGGATGAATTAAAGAATACTAACCATAAAAAGACATGGGTATGGTTAGACGGTTAAGTGGGGTGACATGTAAATTATGACATGTAAATATGGACTTAACCGGAGTAAGATAAGACATGTAAATTATGACATGTAAGTATGGACTTAACCGTAGCATGTGTAAACATGGACATTTAAATTAAAATGGTTAAGTGGGAGAAAAACCTAGTGGGGACCAAGCATAGGTGGGAGGCTTGTGTCGGATGGGGGACCCGTTTCAGCCAGTAACCCATTTGAGTATCTAATTGGGCCCGGTACTAGGTCGGGGTTGGGGCATGCTTACTGGACTTGAATGTAAGAGGTCAAACCGTGAATAGCGGTGGCAACGCAAGTCCAACGGGTTCATGTGCGTGCATGGATCCGGCCTGGTAGGTAAGACGTTATTGCATCGTGTAGGTATGGCCATGCATTTTATGTTGGTATCGGGGTTGCCACTTTGGGGAGTGATACACCCCACTGTGGGGCTAGCACGGGTGCCTATGGGGTTCAGGGAGCCGATTGAATGGGTAAGGTAAGGGTACCTTAGCGGTGGTAGGAGAACGCCGGCACCTACGATAGCAGCTAGGTACAAGTAACTACCAAGATTGTCATGTGGGTACAGTTAATGGGAAGGGATCAACCTTTAGTAAATAGAAACTAGTAGATGTGCGATGTAATTAAGTAATGTGGTGTAACTTAGCAAAAGTGCGGTGTAACGAAATACATGTTGGTTGAGTTGGATAGTCCTTTGGGTGCTAGTCTGATGTTGACTTCGGTCTTCGGGGTTACCACTTGGACGGTTGTTCGCTTAGCCAAGGTGTAGGATTCTCATAGTACTTAGGAACGAAATCATCTTGTCCATCGTTTTTATCTACCTTATCTATGTTACAGCCATGTCATGATGCCTATTTATGTCTTGATCATTTACCTTACCTATTATTTGTTAAAATTACTGGACTCGCCAGACTTTATGTCTGAGCCGTTTTGTTTCCACCTCTTTTCTTTCCATTCTCCCCCTCAGGTTTGCAAGGAGGGAATACTACAGCTTAGTGCCGATTTCTTTCAGTTTCTTGAAAAGAGTAGATGTATCGCTTTGGACTCTCTCATCTTTATGGCTTTGCTTATGCTCAGTGGGGATTTATGCATTTATGTTATTTAAGTATTTTCTTCTTTATGTACTTTGAAGTTTTTGGAAAGGACAATTGATCATGTTGTAATGGTTTTGAAGACTACTTATGTAAGCTTGTTTGAGTTATGATGCTATTAAATAAGTTTCATCTTCCGCTGTGTTGTTTTATTTATTTATTCTTGTAATTTATCTGTTCTATACAACAATAGCGCTTCATGGACATTGATGCATTCCCTTTGTGAGTGACATTAATGGACATGGGGTGTTACATTTGTCATATTCGGGCCGTGTATAAATGGCACTGACGATTGACCGGGTGCCCCTCGGGGAGGTCTTTGACTTAAAAGCCACGTGTTTTTCACAATCAGGATATGTATTCATTGCACTAATGCTCGACCGGATGCCCCTTGGGGAGGTCTTTGATTTAAAAGCCCAGTGTTTGTCGCAATCGAGCCATGTATTAATGGAACCGGCGATTAATTGGATGCCCCGCAGAGAGGTTTTTGTTTTAAAAGCCCAATGTTCGTCGCAATCGAGCCATGTACTAATGGCACTAACACTCGACTGGATGTCCCTCATAGAGGTCTTTGTTTTGAAAGCCCAGTGTTTGTCACAATCGGGCCATGTACTAATGGCATTGATGATCAAATGGGTTCCCCTCGGGGAGGTCTTTGGTTTAAAAGCCTAGTGTTCGTCGCAACCAGTATATGTATTAATGCTACCGTCGATCAACTGGGTGCCCCTCGGGGAGGTCTTTGGTTTAAAAGCCTAGTGTTTGTCGCAATCGGCCCATGTATTAATGGCACCGGCGATCAACTGGGTGCCCCTAGGGGAGGTCTTTGGTTTAAAAGCCCTGTGTTTGTCGTAATCGGGCCATGTATTAATGGCACCGTCGATCAACTGTGTTACGACCCGAATTCGCTAGCCTCCGAGGAGACCGAAAAACACAGATTGTAATGAGAACACGATATATTCGAACGCAAGCGACAGAACATTACATTGTTATTACAACAATTTATATCAGAGTACAAGAATATAACAGAGCATAAATAAATAATATACATCAGGAAAATATCAGAGATTAAAATACATTACATAGCAGCGGAAAAATAATACATAACACAACTGAAAGAAATACACGAATACAAAGCTTTCCGAATATAGCTCCAGCTATAAACCCAGGATCCTGTAAAAATAAATCTGCAAAACCAAAACTACTAGCTACCCGTGTGGAAAAGGAGGGCACCCAGAGTTTAGGTTAAAACAATAAACTCCAGGTCAGTCATGGGGCTCGTGTGAGAACTAAAACAGTTATTAAAACTTTACTTCAAAATAAAGTAAATCAAGGGACCATGCCGTATAACACGGAACGGGTTTCCTCCCAAGAATACCAGTGCATAAAACAAACAACGCAATGCTTTTTGAAATAATGAAGCTATTATAGGACTCAGGTCCCATCACACAATGCAACGCAAGCCATAGGATAGAGTTTTATCTTATAATAACCAAACATGCTTGGTAGGTTTAAAACAAATCATTTTTACATTACTATAAGTATGTAGTGTCAAAATCACTTCAAATATAAACGTATCAATCATATACGGCATAACTACCATATACTATGTCGCCATACTAGTTTTACAAATAAAACCAAAAAGTCGTGTATTGGAAATTAGATTTCCATCATGAGTCAAGGCAAGGGATGTACTCCTCCCCGGCTTCAAGACACTCTAGCAAATGCCTTAAGGTTCCCCGTAGTGAACCCTTGGATCCTCCAAGATCGGTCCTCCCTTACGTTTGAGGATTGGCAATTCCTAAACACCCGTTTCTGGTCCTATCGGACCTATCCATCAGCCCCATAGCGACCGATATATCCGAGGTGCCTCGCATTCCATCATCCACACAGGTAAAAATAAATAAATGTCTGGGCTCCATACCATAACACTACCCATAGATAGAAAGAAACACCATGCACTCCTTGGGTCCCTTACGCCGTTTTTGACTCATACCGAGGTGTGAGGCTCGCGAATTAACGCTATACACAAAGCTATGCTATTTAAAGTCGTGCTTCGATCATTAACCACACGACTCTGCTTTTCAACAAAAGCCTTGATCCATGCCACCCTATCAATCCATACCGTATCACTAATTTCTGCCGATATATAACCTCTAAGCTCGTAGTCTTAGAGAAGGTGTTAAGAAAGAGAATAAATTCTCTGCCATCAAACTGATATATATTTAGCAACGATCAACGAATAAAGTATAAGGGAATACAATGTCAGACATACCATCCATTTGCAAGTCCGTTCTGGGTATGAACGAAATCGGAGGCACCTTATTCCTCATCCCATATGTCTAATACAGGAGAGAGGCCCTCACATATCACGTCGATCTCCAAGTACGTCTGGAAGATCACCACTTAATACCTTATCTCGGGTGTACAACTTAATCAAGACATCAGTAATCCTCCAAAAGATGTGAAGATCTCCAGTCTTCAACCACCGTCTCCATTATCAACTTATCGTCGAATCAATTATTCAGAATGGGCATAAACCTAGTCTTTCCAAATAACTCGCATATCTCATAAACAAGTGCTACACAAACACAACATACGCCTCATTCCAATTCAGAATATTCTTTTATTCAAATATTCTCGTCTTTAGAGAAAGGTTCCCATTAATTTTTTCAAAGATAAATTCATTTAAATTTATTCTTTAATCTTCCTTTTGATATTAATACAAAAACAAATTAAGGTTTATCAATTAGTCGGGATTAGCGAACCTTACCAAAGTAATCATTTATTTTATTTCCCAATCCCAACCTATTCATCCCATGGAGTAAAACTGGTAATAATCCATATCTAACAAAACAGTTTTATCAGTAAAATTAATTACCATTTTACGTTCAAATCTAATTAAAGATTTAACTATTGCCTGGAGTAAAACTGGTGGTACTCCATTCTCGATCATTTCCCAAATTTGATAATTAAATTTATCACATTCTCATTTCAATCTGATTAAAGATTCATTAAAACCCCAATTAGTTTTATTCTTCCAACAATCATTATTAATGATTATTTTACTTTGGGAAAGTAAACATGCCACATTGACAATCTATGATGTAACATTGATTTCTGACGATATATAACCTCTAAGCTCGTTCGTCTCAGAGAAGGGTGTTAAGCAAGATAACAAATTCTCCGCCACCAAACATACATATATATTTAGCAGATATCAACTAATACAGTTCGAAATACAATGTTAGACATGTAATCCTGTCTTCAACTGGGTTAAAGAACTAATGTCATTTAAAACACAGTTCACGATGAACCCAAAATCACAATCCTTTAACTATGGAATCTTTAAGGAAAACATATCAATATACATAATCGATATCAATTTCTGTATCCGACTAATAATATAAATGGAATAACGACAAAGACTTTTAAATTCCATTTATATTAACTATCTTCCTCCACAGACGCTCACTTCAGTTATTACCAAATCGAATTCCAGTCAATTCCAATTTAATATATTGAATTGGAAAGCTTTACTTTGGAAAATTACCATTAATCTTAATTAAAAGATTTATAAATTACAAATCATATTTAACTATTAATTGGGTTAAAGAATGAATGTCATTCAAAACAAAGTTCACAATAAACCCTATTCACATTCTATTTTATTTCAATTACTAAATATAACTGGAAACTCTAATAATCTTCATTAAAAGATTTATCCTTTTCACAAGGGGTTTAAGAACAGTGTTATTTAAGAAACCATTCGTGACAAACCCAAAATCCAATTTGATTTTAAATACAAGGCTTAGAATAGAAGTTATATCATCTTATATTCAACATCAAATTATGAAACCAACACATATCGTATTGGGAATAACGATATATATCTATCTTCCAAATTCCTCCACAATATCCGTATATTCACGGAATCCAATATCAAAATATCCCGAAGATGATTTCTATTCAAATCCATTCCAATCTATACATTGGAAAAATTCTGGTTAGAATAAAGCCATTCACAAATCCAATTTATTATTTCTAAAAATCATTGGATTATCTTTCTAGTTAATAACTAGTCCATTTCGATAAAAATATATTTTATCTTTACAAAAGTGGAATTTTTCATCCAAATTTTTTCCAAATCATTTATTATGATTTTTCGCAAATTATTAATATTACTAATAATCTTATCAAGGCCCTTATAGTCGGTTTCCAATAATGACCACCGAACTGCATCCATAGTGACCTTCTCCAAATTTGATTTGGACATAACTTGAAATCCAACCATTAGATTTCAAATCCCTTATATTCTTTGGAAAGATGTTTTCGATACAAACTCAACAGCTCTGGCTTTAGGAGAATCCGACGGTCGAATCTCCCGTAATGTCAATTCGAAGTCAACGGTCGAAATTCCCGAACGGTCGCAGCACGACGCGTTCTATTCAAACCATTAATATATATAATATATATATGTAATAGATGTATAATATGTATTTCGTTCAAAATGTATTTTATAAGTTCATTTTAAAAACATTCCCACTTTCACTTCAATTTTAAATGAAAATTGAATACTCCTTATCATTATAATATTTAAAGGATAATATTTTCAAAATATCAGATTTTAAAATCATTTACTTTTCGATATTCATTATAAAAATGAATAAAATCAATATAAATATCGTTCGTGTTAAAATGGCGCAGTTCTAATCAACACGGCTTCACACATTTTAATATTTTCGTGTCCATCCAAAATCGGACATCAAATTCACATTTTAATCCTTTACTGAATATTATTTTAAAATATTCGTTATTTTAAAATATTCAATCTTTTTGAACTGGAATCAGACCCAATCAATTACATATAATGTTCGTTATATGGATTTCATACATCCCTTGTACACAACAATATGGATATACAATAATCCATCATCTAGAGTGCATTCTACACTGTATAAACATTAAATATAAATAATTAATGCTTACAATAATCTAGGGCTGCCTCTTTTCACTGGAAGGATCTCTAAAGAGAATTGTATGCCATTGTATGAAAAGAAAATTGGGAAAATTAAGCTTTGGCCTTCTTGTCAACTTTCTCAAGCTGGTAGGCTTACTATTATACAATCTATTATTACGTCAATGACTACTTATTTATCTAGACATTATATTATTCCATTAAGGCTCATTAATATGGTGGTTAGTGCCATGAATAAATTTCCTTGGCATGGTGATCCTTTTGCAAAGAAAATAACATCTATTGCATTTTCAAAATTATGTGAAGATAAGAAGCATGGGGGCTACTAATTATCAACCTTTTTCAGTGGAACAAAGCTTCCATGTCAGTTTATATTGATAAAATCTTTTCTGATGATACAGGTTTATGGACTATTTTTGTAAAAAGCAATTTGATTGGTAAGAAAAACTTCTGGACTATGCCTATACCAAGTTTCTACAGTTGAAGCTAGAGACAAATCTTGAAATTTAGACAACTTTTCTACCTTTTGTTCAATGTTCTGCTAGGAATTTTCCAAGTTTATATTTTTGGCATTCTCCCTGGGCTGGTAGAGCGCTAATTTTGAGTGATGTTGTAGAATATAATTTGAGGAGGAATTGTGGAATTCCAGATTCTGCAAATGTGGATGATTTATTATATGATGGTGATCTGCTATTACCACATAGTATCCCTACTATGTTATGAAGGTTGTGGTCAGAAATTTCTTTAAGTTTTAAATCTGTAGTTGTATATATATCATGGATGGGGCAGAAGCCCTTTATCCAGCTTGTTTATGATTTAATTGCTGGAGATAAGCCTTCTTTCCCATAGTATAAAAGAATATGGAATTTAATGAGTAATGCAAAACACAATTTTTGGCTTTGGAAAATTATGGCCAATGCATTAAACACGAAAGAAAAGTTTTTTAAGATGGGAATTATACCAGATGATTTTTGTGTACTCTGTGGGGTGGATGCAGAATGTGACACTCATTTATTTTTTGAGTGTTCTTTTGTTTCTCAATTATAGAGGCGTGTATTTGATTATGGGAAGTATCATCAGCCAGTGAGGAGCAGTCGTGATGAGTGGTTTAATTTGTTTAAAGCAACAAGATGGAAGTCTAGTAGGAGTTTGATGCTTATAAGAATTTTTGAAATCTTTGTATTTGAAATCTGGGCTGAAATAAATAGAAGAGTCTTCAAATCAGTGGCTTTGAATGTAGATGAGCTCTTCCAAATAATCCATAATGCTATTTTAAGGAAATATAGATGATTGTGAGCATTGAAGCTTTTGGTTCAATTGATTTTCTGGTTGATTGGCAGTGGTTTGCTTGGTAGCAGATAGCTTGGGAAACAATCTGTGTAGATGATGTAGTTTCTTTGGTGTTAGTTGCTGTTGCAAGTATTGTTGATTTCGTTTATTAGCATTGGGCTTTTTTCTGTATTCCTTGTATATTTCATTGTTTTTTTCTCAATGCTTTTACTTGTACAGTTGAGTCATGTTGTATTTTGTACATTATTACAGTGAATATAGTTTCATTTTGCCTTTCAAAAATTAGCGCTCATAACAGTCCGTCAACCTGACATACCATTAAACAATTAGTATTAGTGTACATCAAATATCATCCCAGTACCCGTGTGGGGTTTCAACCAACAAATACTGAATATTATTTGTGCTATAGGGCGATGTGTAAAATTTATCGTCCTAATCAATATCAGATAAATGGGTGTACATAAAAAATCTTCCGATTTGTAAATATTTATTTCATTTCAGGAGAATTTTATGTCATTCACATATACAATAAAAATTATATTTTTAACAATAAAATATTTATTTCAACACTTGACTATTTTATATAGTTCATAACTTCCATCAAAATGATATTTTTATTGTTCAAACATTTTATTAAACACATGAATATTTTATATAGTTCATACAAATGAGATTTTTAATGAATAAACATGTATTTCAAAAAAATTCGGAATTATAACTGTGCGATATTAAAACCGGAGTAATATCTAATTATCTAGCACTACCCCTCTCCTGATACTGGCTCGCGCCATGCACAATAATCACAATCCAATCCACAAACCACAATACATTTCATTTCACTACAATACAGTCAATTTTCCCAAAATTCAATCCAAACAAACAAAATAACATGGTTTGTACAAATAAATAGTGTTGGGGGCTACTAAGCCCCGTTTGCAACCTAAAATATTTTTAACTATAAAATAATTTAAGTGAGAAGGTGTTATCACATTGGGATCCACTCCGTCGTGCTTTTCTATCGCTTTGATTTGCTGTTCTGGTTCAAGAATTTGTAAATGAGCTCCAATCTTCACACGGTCCTTTTTTCTAGCTTAAACGTGCCATTCCGGACAACTTTCGCCTAGTGGCCTTTCTTCCAAAATTGCTCCATTTCGCCAGAATTTGCGAAAAGACAGTATTTGGACAGCAGACTTAGGACATGTTTTATGGGCGGCTACGAATTCCAAAATACGACTTCCATAAACTCAAATCGAAGAGAAAATCATGCTCTTCGATTTTGATACTGAGGAGTTTTGGCCAGAAGAGCTCGGATTGGAAGTTATTGGCAAAAGAATGTCAGGGGTATTTGTGTAAATATGGGATTTTGCAAAAAATAATTTTTTAGAGGAGGGAGGCCTCATGGTCGGAGCTGAGGCTGGAGGAGAGGCGGTGCGTGTTGCTGGTGGTGGCAAGGGGTGGCGCAGGCAGTGGTGGGTGCCCACGGTGGTTGGAGCGGCGAATTTGGGTTGATTTTGGGCTAGGGTTTCAAAATGGGGGTGGAGATGAGATTGGGGCGGCGGGAGAGGGAGGAGGACAAAAGGGTGGTGCCGCAGCTCACAGCGGCGGTTCGGCGAGATGGACGCGGCCTAGGGGGCGACGGGGTTTGTTCGTTGGGTCTTTTTTTTTATTTCACATGTTAACTGAAATGGGAAGAGAGAGAGGGGTATATAAATATATATTTTTTTATTTAATTTATATTACAAAAGGTTAATTTTTCATTCAAACTCTAAATCGACCCTAACAACTGTTGCCCCTAGCTAAATACCCTCATTACAGACATAATGGGATGTGTCCCGTAAGCCAGTTCGACTGTTTCGATCATTTTTCATCAAAATTAAAATATAAATTAATATAACGTTCTAAATTGGTTTCAACGTATATTTTAATTTATCGAGGCCACATACTGACTCCAAAAATTCCACAAAAATAAATCTAGCTATGTTTTGATGATATGGTCCTAACAAAACTAATTTCGTCGAATTTGGAGACGATTTGAAAAATGGTCATTTTCTAGTCGATTAAATTCAAATTGAAAGTACTATATGCATTTAAATTGACTACGCTCACATATTAATTCCAAAAATTATGAAAATTGGAAAACAATAATTTAACATTCCGGATCCAACAAAAGTGGTTTCATCGAAAACAGAGGTAGTTTGCAAATTGCCTATTTTAAGGGCTATATATTATATTAAAATATATATAAATTCCATGGCGACAATTTCTAATTTTAAACTGGACATAACTTTTAATTTATATAATGAAATCTCAGTTTCTTACAATCATTAGAAAGATATAGTTAAACATATTCTAACGTTTCTCGTTTCGTCCGATTCTGATTTAAAATGAATTACGTATACTCAATTCAAATTAGAAGTCGAATTTTCAAACTACCACGCCATTTCAGGCTCGTATTATAATTAAAATAAATTTTTTGTTCTAACTTTGAGTAAAATAAATTTTTAGTCGTTATTACTTAAAATAAATCATTTTAAATATTCAAAATCCATTAAAATAGCCAAAATAAAAAATTTAAATTGGTTCTGAAAATCCGGGTTGTTACAATCTCCGCCACTTAAAATCTTTTCGTCCTTGAAAAGGAACGGAGCTGAAAGTTGTTTAACTAACCAACTCAACTTTCATTCTGGCTTTCATTCTTCAACTTTCCAGTTTTTAAAAAATTTCTAATTTTTCAAAAATTTGGCTAACACCCTAAATTTTCGAAAAATTTCTCCATAACCTCCTTTGTATGGGTTGACCTTCAAAACCGCAACTTGTCTCACAGGGTCCTCATCAACCAAAAACCAAAAGAAAAAGCCAATCGGCTCATAAAATCAATAAAGCCTAAGAAATACAGTAAATATGTACCTATTTGTCATGCATACAATTTTATCCTCTTCTTAGCTTCCTTGCTATGACCTAGCCAATTCATTATATACACATGTACATATATGCAATTTCAATCAATTTTCAATTCAGTTCAATATTTGATTCGATTTGGCTAAATTTACCTTTTGTTCTCTTATTGGTTTTATTGTTCCAATATTTTTATTAGCTAGATTAATAATCACACATCACAACCAGTAGTCAATTTGTTAATTAAATTTCCAAATGTATAACTTCTAGTCCATTTTTGATGCCAAATCATAACAATATACTCTAACTAAGGTTTTGATTCTCACACCAGTCAATTGAAAATATATAGATATCCCACTTTTGAAACTCGAACATAGACTCTAACGATGTACATACTTTCATAGAATCATCTTCAGGCGACTAGACTGTGATTCTATATCCATCCAGTATATTTGCGACTTCGAATATACGTTCGCGAGGCGTATATGAAAAATCTTCTAATACTCGATTGTCCAAATCAATATAAAACAAAATACTCAAATACGTATAATAAGGTCTAATTTTCAAAACTAAATTTATTTTTATAAACAATACTCTTCTAACGCAATCTAGGATACTACGGATCCTATCTCTAACGAGTCATTCTCATTGGAAATTAATAATCCAATCTCTGATGAATTTTTTCATTCGGTTCTAATGTGTCTTGTTCTCGAGCTCTGTAAACCAAAGCTCTGATACCAAAATGTTACGACCCGAATTCTCTAGCCTCCAAGGAGACTGGAAAACACAGACTGTAATAAGAACACAACAGATACGAATGCAAACGATAGAACATTACATTGTTATTACAACAACTTGCATCAGTGTACAAGAATATAACAGAGTGTGAATAAATAATATACATCACGAAAATATCAGAGATTAAAATACATTATGTAGCAGCGGAAAATAATACATAACACAACTGAAAGAAATACATGTCTACAAAGCTTTACGAATATAGCTCCAGATGTAAATCCAGGATCCTGTAAAAAGAAATTGGCAAAACAAAAACTACTAGCTGCCGGTGTAGAAAATAAGGGCACCCAGAATTTAGTTTAAAACAATAAACTCCAGGTCATTCATGGGACTGGTGTGAGAACTAAAACAATTATTAAAACCTTACTTTAAAATAAAGTAAATCAAGGGACCATGCCGTATAACACGGAATGGGTTTCCTCCCAAGAATACCAGTGCATAAAACAAACAACGCAATGCTTTTTGGAAAAACGAAGCTATTATAAGACTCAGCTCCCATCACACAATGCAACGCAAGCTGAAGGATAAAGTTTTACATTATAATAGCCAAACATGCTTGGTAGGTTTAAAACAAATCATTTTAATATTACTATAAGTATATAGTGTCAAAATCACTTCAAATGTAAATGTATCAATCATAGACGGCATAACTACCATATACTATGTCGCCATACTAGTTTTATAACTAAAACCGAAAAGTCGCTTATTGGAGATTGGATTTCCATCATGAGTCGAGGCAAGAGATGTACTGCTCGCCAGCTTCGAGACATTATAGCAAATGCCTAAGGGTTCCCCGCGGTGAACCCTTAGGTCCCCCAAGGCCGGTCCACCCTTACGTTCAAGGATTGGCAATTCCTGAACACACATTTCCCAGTCTTATCAGACCTATCCATTGGCCCTGTAGAGAACGATATATCAGAGGTGCCTCGCATTCCATCATCCACATGGGTAAAAATAAATAAATGTCTGGGCTCCATACCATCACGCTACCAATAGCTAGAAAGAAACTTCATGCACTCATTGGGTACCTTATCCCGTTTTTGAATCATACCATGGTATGAGGCTCGCGAATTAATGCTATACACAAACCTATGCTATTTAAAGCTGTGCTTAGATCAACAACCACAAGATTCTGCTTTTTAATAGAAGCATTGATCCATGCCACTCAACATCCCACAATATCAATCCATAACATACCGCTGATTTCTGCTGATATATAACCTCTAAGCTCGTACGTCTCAAAGAAGGGTGTTAAGCAAGAGAATAAATTTTCCGCTGCTAAACAGATATATATTTAGTAGAGATCAATGAATACAGTATAAAGGAATAAAATTTTAGACATACCATCCATTTGCAAGTCCGTTCTGGGTCTGAACGAAACTAGAGGCTCCTTATTCCTCATCCCATATGTCCAATACAGGAGAGAGGCCCTCGCATATCAAGTCGATCTCCAAGTACGTCTGGAAGATCACCACTTATTACCTTATCTCGAGTATACAGCCCAATCAAGACATCAGTAATCATCCAAGTGATGTGAAGATCTCTGGTCTTCAACCACCATCTTCATCGTCGACTTAACGTCGAATCAGTTGTTCAGAATGGGCATAAATTCAGTCTTTCCGAATAACTCGAGTGGTGATCTCAAAATTTGAATCAACACCAAAGGTACAAGATGCACTTCACAATACTCTTGAGACCAGGGGAGAAAAAAACTATAAGAAATACAAATAAAGAGAGACACAAATTTTTATAGTGGTTCGATCAAGTGCGATCTACATCCACTTGGCTAAGTGATTCCATTATTGCATTTAGGATTACAAATCTTATATACTCTCTCAATACATTCATCATTCACCTCACTTTTCTCACTCTTAGATTTAGTAAAGTTCTTATGAGAAATAGATGAGATCCTCCAAGTATGGATGTTGATAGATCAAATCCAAGCTCTCTCACAAGTTTTGATGGATTTTCCTATTTCTCCCATGAATTCGGAGATGGGTATTTGAGTAGAAGCGTTTGAGATGATCAAATTACTTGGAAGAAGTTGAGAATAAAGTTTAACAGCCCTTCGGGATAACCAGGAAGCCTCCTCTATTAAAATGAAGCTCCATCCCTATTTATAGGAGTGAGGAATGAGTGTGTTATAGCTCTTAGGTATTGGCTCGGTTAGTCAAGTTTATACGAAAATGCCACTGCCACTTTCCATGTTTCTGATCCGATCCAGAGTTAATTTGCCCGATCCATTGCATGCCAAGTCATTCCAATATATTCTTTCTTGGTTCAGAACCTTTCGAGCCAACTTAATACGCTTCCTTCCGATTCAGAATCGCCCGAACCAAGCCAAGATGTTTCAGTCCGATCTAGAACTTCTCAAGTCAACTCAATGTGCCTTTAGCCGATCAAGACTTTGCCGGGTCAAATCATTATGCCTTTGCCCGATTGAAACTGCGCCGAGCCAATCCATCAATACCAAATTTGTATCAAACAATACAATCTAAACCAACTGTGGCCGATCAACTATTTTTAACGTGCAGACCGATCTATCCCTTATATCTAGACCGATTCGAAAAGCGTAAATTTTATAGATAACATTTTGCCCCTCGGAGCTCGCAATTTTGTTCATAAAAAGTTTGGGCTTCGAAACATTTTAAATCCCCGATATTTTTATGGGCTACTGGTCCTTTATTGTAGGTTCCAACTTTGGATCGAACATGCTACCTTTGTGGCTTGGTTTAGTTCAGTTCGGTCCAACACATGGGCACTATACAAGCAACCCATCACTTTCCCTTTTCATTTTACTTTGGTTAAAATGGTTTTTAATGGCGCCTCACTCCACTTAAGATAAATTACTTCAACTCAAGTGTTCAAGTTACTTCGGTTCAAGCCGTGAGTCCAGCCCTCCAAACCTATGCTATTCCAAATCCACCCCCTTTTAATCTTGTGTAGTTGCAGGTAATTCGCATTCTTTTCGATTTTTCTCTCTGGTTTTGGATTTGAATTGATGTGAATTGGGTTCGAGAGGTTCATGAGTTGTCACCTCGAGCTAGTTCTTTGAGTCATAGGCTTTTATATCTTGAATCTCTTGTTGTTGAAATGATTGTAACGATATTTGAATTGAATAGAATAAGCATGTAATTGCGTGTTTTGGACTTGAATTATACAAAATCCATTGAGCTTTGATTTTGTCTTGACGTACATAACATGCACGATGAAATGCTTGAACCATGAACTCGCCCTTGAATCGGATCTGTCATTAGATTGGCCATGGACGACCCATTTTGGATCAGTCATGTCTGATCCACTCAGGATCGGTCGTGGTTGATCCATTTTGGATTAGTCATGAATGATTTGAAATGGATCGGCCTTGACCGATCCAATATGGATTGGTCGTGACTGATCTACTTTGGATCGGTCATGACCGATCCGACATGGATCATTCATGTCTGATCCAATATGGATCGTCCGTGATTGATTCAATTTGGGTTGGTCCGACCGATCCGAATTGAATTGGCTTCAACCGATTCAAATTGAATTGTCTGGGCCGATCCAATTTGGATTTACCTTGGCAGAATCAATTTGAAATGGATATGTCCAACCCAATTTGATCGGCCTTAGCCGATTTGAACTGAATTGGTTCGGATTGGTGCTACTTGGATCGGTCTTAGTCGATTCAATTTTGAACTGGATGTTTGATCTAAGGATCTGACTGTTTATCATTTGCCATCCTGTAATTGATACACTTGCTTTGGACCAATATACTCTATCATCGATTGCCCATATCGACAACAAGTCAGATACTATAGAAACCATATATGCAGTTTTTCATAACTTATACTAGAATGCTCTGCTGGTGCTAAAGGATTTTGTGAGCATTTCCCTTAAACAATTGGACATAGGTTCGAAATAAAACTTGAAATCGATCATTTATGTTATGATGACTTAAGCTTATTTTTATTAAATTGCATATAATATTTTTGTCATAGAAAACACATACCTGTATCCCGTTGTCAAGCATATTTGTTTGCATAGAAATGGATACTAGGCAGAAGTCTCATCAACAACATGAGGGAACATCTAAGTTTGCATTGGTTGCTACTTCTACTTAGAGCGCAGACGTAGCTAACACTCCCGGATCCAATGTTAACCCAGAATTTCCAACAGCCAAGCCCTTGACTGGAAAACCTAGTGATAGTAAACCAAATAAACTGGATGATCGCGGGTACAAGACCTTATATGCCCAATACAGTATATCAGGGACAAATTCTGAGCTTCCAAAGGAAAACGAATTTGCTTACAATCCTCCCCCTGGATTCATTACTGTTAATCAACCCATGTTAATGATGGGCGGAGTCCCTCCTTTTAACCCCTTCATTGAGATGTTTTTAAAAAGCTTAGCCGTTGCTCCTATGCAACTTCAGCCCAATGGTTATGCTATCTTAACCTGTCTCTATGTGCTTTTTATGAGAATCAAGGAACGTCCCCTATCTTTTGAAGAAGTTTGTTCACTGTATACTTTCAAAAAGAACCAACCTTCACCGTCGATCATTAGCTTAGAAGGGAAATACCCCAAGATTATAACTGGTCTGGTGGAAAGCATCAAGGGTTACATAGAAAATTATTGCTTTGTTCATTGTTCCGATAATTTCTACGGAAGATGGATGGAAGGAGGTAATAACATATTCGCATGTCTTTTCCTCATTCCTATAGTTAGTTTCCGAATACTTAATCATCCTGTCATTTTGTAGAACTACCTTTATCTGACTCAAAAGATGCTTCCGGCGATGAGTTATATGAAACTCTACGGACCATACCCAAAGCAGATAGGAGTAGAAAAATCCTGACCGCAGAGCAGTTTATTTATCAATATCACTGGCTCGACCCTTCCCGTACTCTCAATGTGTATTCACTCCCTAAGAAAGGGATTACTGGCAAAAATCTTGTTCTCAAGTCCCCCTTACAAAAATGTTCTGACATTGCAGGAAGCATTAAAGCATCCCCTATGTCTAAGCTGGTTCCTATCAAAGAAGGGAAGTCTGGTCACAGCAAGGGTGGATATGAGGAGGCGTTAGTGAGAGTTGAGAAGGATTTAACTTCTTCAAGGACCCTTTCTGACCCAAACCAGAAAAATAAAAATAGGAGATGTTGAAGTTACTTCTGAGGATAATACCGGTGTTAAGAAAACTTCTAAGGATCCCACCACACTGGTTACCCCCAAAGGCTATTCTTCGGACACCTTTAAGGATTTAAGTGATATTAGCTCTGCTAAGCATATTATTTCTTGTGATGTTTCATTATCTGCCCCTGCATTGCTTGCAAAGGATAGGGCTAAAAGGGCTGTTGATGAAGGGACTTCCCTAGATGTCCGTCATAAGAAAACTTGCCCTGAAAAAATGACCGATGATATAGGATCCCTTATAATTGACCCTCTTAAGATTGGTCTGTTACTGAATCAATTCTGACAAGTATTTATTTTACTCACTGCTTTTTGCTCTTTGTAATTTACCTTTTGAGCCTCTGGTGACGTGAGTACTGAATTCTTGTTGCTTTTCTTTCCTCGGGTACAAGAATAATGCCGAAGCCCTTGTTCTTGTAGGACTTTAAGGAAAAACGAAATCAGCTAGACCCAAAGCATTTCTTAAACAAATCTCATCCTTCTCGATAACCTTGTCAGCCCGACCCTCCCCATCATTTGCAATCATCTCATCATTCCCGACCACTTCTGGAACTTCCCGAAACTTATGAACAAAGGCAGTGGAGGGTGGATGAAGAAGCTCGACGAGAGGAAAAGGAGAGGAAAAAGATCGAAAAGAGGAAGAAGAAATCCAAATGAAAAGACAACATCGAAGAGCGGTAAAAAAGTGATTCTGGCAAACGTCATAAGTCAGATGATTTTCCAGTGCCAAACACTCATTCTACTTTCTGTGAAATGCCCCTGGCCTGTCCGTCGGTTACCCCTGCTGTTGCTGACCTTAAGACAATTATGAACATGCCCTGCTACATTCCTGGCGCAGCTGATTTTGGCTTTGCTGATCGGTTTCCATATTGGAATCTTAGAGGAACATGTCTCAACCTGGATCTCTATCCCAATGACAAGAGAGATTTTCTTGAACAATTTGATGATTTGCAAGGCAGCGCTTCTACGCAATTTGACGTGGCTCAGAATCATCTGCAAATAGCAAGGGATCAGTTTGATGAAAAGTTGGACAAAATCAGACGTAAGGCCGAGAAGCAGTTGGGACAGTGGTGGTCCTTTGCACGTGAACTTTCAAGGGTTAACGGGGTCACCCTCAATCATATTGCTATCTCGGAGAGTGACAAGGTCGAATTGATTAAAGTCATAAAATCTCAAGAGAAAATTAATACTTCCCACTCCGAGATAGATTCAGAGTTATCAAACTTAGAGCTAGAAAACAAAAGATTCAAGGATGAGCTTGCTGCTGTAAAGCTGAATGAAAATACTTTAACAACACAATTAGAAGGGGTTCAAGCTGCTCGGCAAATGACCGAATCGCAACTAGCTATAGAGAAGAGATCATCCGTTTCCCGACAACAGGAAAATGCTACTCTTTGTGAGAAAATTTCTTCACTTAGTACAGCTCTTGAGGGGGAAAACTTAAAGTTGTCGTTGATCAAGAGAGGGTTCGCTTAGATGATGAAACTTCCTTTTTTGACTTTTACGTCTACAGCATTATGAATAAAGGCAGTTTTCATTTATTGGAAGGAAAATTTGACATTACTTTGGCTCTTGTTTGGTAGCAGATTCTAGAGATCAACGTGGGTGACCATAGTGAAGACGAGCTTATTGAGGATCTGCTTGACCCAGAATCCTGCGATGCTTTGGTTATTAGGAAAGCCAAGTTGGTAGGGCTAGAAACTTTGTTAATGACAAGGCTAGGTCTTTGGGAGGACCCAGTCAAGATGTAACTGCTAATGCCCAAGCCATTACTGTCAACATCGAGGCTTCTGGTTCATAGATTCTCGTTGACCTTACTGCTTCTCCGAAAGATAAAAGTGGAGACAATGGTGATGAAGAAACCATTGATGTAAGCGGGTTTGAGATCGAAGCCCATAGGAATGTTAAGGCGAATCTTATAGCTGTAGGTAAAACCATAATTGCTTAAATTACACCAAACTTAAGCTGTGTATTCACTTCTCCTGGCACCACCGCATACTTAACTCAATGTATGTCTACCTTAGGTCTGATCTCACCAACGCCTCCATCTGGAGGGTTTACTGCTATGACAACTAAAGCCATATTCATGGATTCAACCCTGATATCGACACCTCCTGCCCCAGTTCCTACTCACCAACTGGGTAACGAATCTTTTCTTACTGCTAAGACTCCTGGATTGCAGGATGCCAAGATTGCTGCAATTGTTGACTCGGACAAAGATGATGACTACTTACCAAGCGAAGAAGACTCCGAGCAAACCGGTGAGACTTCAACGTAGGACATTGAGACCCAAGGAAAGCGGAGACATCAGCAAGCCGCAAGCCAAAGAAAAGCATTTCCAAGCAAAAGAAAAAGGAAGGACATTTCATTAGTGTATCCTCCCAACGGACTGTCAAACAAAGCTGGAGATCAATCGCGTGGACCGGTTTTGAGATCTGGGGGCTCGAAGAATGGAAAGGAGAAGTGAAATCGCTCTTACCACTAGTTTCCTTTAATTCCTGTTATCTACTTTATGCAATGTATTCAGACCTGTTTTATATGCGAGTGACGGCCCTCGCTTACTACTTTTACACTTGTTACTTCGTGCATTTTTATGTCTGATACTTAACTAGTAACTTTGCGCTTTGATTCCATGCGGCTGAAACAGAAATGTGCTCTAATTATTGTACTTGAACTTTCTCATACCTTGCTATTTTGTATTCTGCATTTATCATACTTTAATGTCTGCAACACAGAAAATCTTATACTGCAAGCCATTCATTAGTACGGTACTTGGTACGAAAGCAATCTCATGGTGCTATGATAAAGTTAGTTTTCCAATTGTGCCCACGGATCACTGTTAATCGGACCCTACCTGACCAATTTTGCTAGATTTACTTGATTTTGACTATTTGAAATCTTTTGTGAATAACCATGTTTAAATTTGTCATAACGTTCAGGTTACCGATTTTTCCTTTGTCATCTCAAGGTTCTGCCTTATCGGTCAAGTCGGGTCGCGCGAATGCTACACCTTTAATCATTAGAATAATGACAAGCTTATGGTATGTATTGAGTGTCGTTAAATTTTCTTAATGTAGTGGTAATGCCCCTATACCAAAATCTGTCACTACTCTATAGGTTAGGAGCATTTTTGCATGACCGACTATTTTCGGGTTTTTCTGATCATATGACATGATCACGATCGGGAGTTCCCTAGTTGAGTCGATATTTCTTATTTCCTTTGGTGGAGAAGGACTCCTGTCTTCGTATCCCTACTTGATAGGTCTTATATTTCATTCCTCTTGAGAGGTATTTGTAAACCCGTTATTCTTTGTGACTGAATAACTCAGCCACTTGTATAATTTGTAGGGCGCCCTTTGAGAAAGTCTTTGGATCCGTCACTAATCGGATGACCCGACATATGATCAGATGTCCCGGTGAGGGGTCTTTGATGATCTGTCAGTAACTGAGTTTGGAAGACTCAGAATTGATAATAGGATTTGGAAGATCCGGCATCTGGTCAGATGCCACGAAGTGGTCTTTCAAAACCCATTGTTTATGTCATTATCCATCCATGTATTAATGGCATCGAAGATTAATTGAGTGCCCCTCGGGGAGGTCTTTTGTTTTAGAAACCCAATGTTTGTCGCAATCCGGCCATGTATTAATGGCGTCGGTGATCGACTGGGTGCCCCTTGGGGAGGTCTTTGATTTAGAAAACCAATGCTTGTCGCAATCCGGCCATGTATTAATGGCGTCGGCGATTGATTGGGTGCCCCTCTGGGAGGTCTTTGGTTAATTGTTATGTGGTTTCTCGGGACAAGCACTAGCTCCTTTATCGGATTACGATTTGGCAGAGCTAATGCTTGCAATCTTTCACTTAAGAAAGCTTCCCTTTGGTGAAACTCATAATTTCATTTGTAACTTGAAAGCCACACCATTTTGTAGGTCCGTCCTTGGCGTCTCGCTCTTACGTTGCTATGCTTTCGCATCTTTGAGTTGATTGCGAATGATGTTTCAAGCATTAAATAATGGAACTTTGAGCTATCCTCATCACAATGTGCATCCATTGTAGACATTTCAGTCCTTGGGGTTGCCACGTTTCATTGGATCTTGGTAGAATCAGCATTCGACGAATAGCCTACAGTATGAAATAAACTTTTAACCAGATCCTGATTTATCATAAAAAATTTGCAAGTAAAAGATTTATGCAGGCAAGTATGTTTCCATACTAGATATGATATTCTATTACAATCTCTCCTTTACTAAGGGAGGTTCGTATGCGTAAAAGAAAGTAAATCAATCTTGCATAAGAGCTAAGTAGTGCTTTTATGCAGAATGTTGTCACAAACGGTCGTTATGCATTGTGTCTCCGCCAAAGGTTCACAGTTGGTAGATTCCATTTAGCCTTTACTGAGCCTTAGTATGGAAGTGCCTGGCGATCATTGGATGAATAGGAGCTTTTAATTTAATAAGAGCTATCGCTTCTGTTGGATTATACTCCAGAGCATTCATGTAGTCTTGCATCTTGTCCCAACTTTTTTCGGTTGAGTGGGAGATATTTGCTGTTGGGGCCTTTCCTTCTGAGCTCAGTTGATTGGTGGCTACACTTTGCCCCAAGGTTGTTGAAAGAGAATTCATGTCTTACGTTTTCTTAACATAGTATTACAGCTTGTCACTTCTAACCAACATTTCAGTTGAGCTTCTTAGGTGTCTGCACTCATTGGTATCGTGGCCAGGCTGATTGTGATAACGACAGAAACTTCCGGAGTTTAATTATTTGTCACTCAAACTTAATGGTGTTGGTTCCGCGTATTCTTTAGACTGCTTTGTTTCAAGATAGATATTTTAAAGGGTGTCTTTCAAAGGTGTCAGTTCCGGTGGGTTGAAAAGGCGAATCTTCTCATGTTCTTTGTTTCTCTTTCCATCATTGGTATGTTTTTGCCCTCGGGTATCTTTCTGACTATCCTCTGAATCAATAGGAAAGAAAGGTTGCTTGAGCCCATTCTCCTCTTGATTATGGCAAATACACTTCCCATTGTGAGAAGCTGAGGCATAGGAATATGCATCTCCTTGCAAATTAATGTTTGTTAAGCAATTTGCAAAATCGGCTTGAGCGACTTTGAGAGCATACAGTTGGTCTAGTAATATCTCGTTTGAAGCATCAATTTTCTGATGCAGGCTAGCTATAGCACCATTGAACCCTTCTTTAGACACGAAATCTTTCGTAACTTTGCAAACTTGATTCTTCTTCAAGATTTGTTCTATCACATCCAAGATGTATTCTTTAGTGTCATGTTGCTCTTCGCGGGAAGGAGGTGCCCCCCATGACAAGATTGGTAATTTTTCGGGCTTTCATCTCGGAGTGATTCTTAGCTTTTGGTTTCAAGCTTTCGGTGTTAGTTTCATTCTTGCAACTTAACCATTCATTGTCGTCTTTCATGTTGATATGGACATTTTGAGAGGCTTGATTTAGTCGAGCACTAAGGACAGCGTCAACTTTTTCCATCAAAGCTTGAGTAGAAGCAACCACTCGGTGATTCATGTTGGCAATAACATTGTTTTATCCGTTCTCCATGGCGCCCACTTCACCAATGGAATTTTCACTGACTGTAGAACGATTAGCAGGTGGTGTAGCTTCTTTGTTAGTGATACTATCACCATTTGCAACACTTTTGCTTATGGTCTTCTTAGATTTTGTCATTATTTCGGAGAAGAAGGTGGTTTGGAGCTTTAATGCAAGGCTTTTGAGTAGATTGTAATGAGATAGGATTAATGGAAGGTTTTAAAACTTGTGGAAAAATGTGAGAGGACGGAGGATTGAATCGGCCCCATGGTGGGCGCCAAATGTTGATCCCAAAATTTGAATCAACACCAAAGGTGCAAGATGCACTTCACATCACTCTTCAGAATAGTAAAAACGGAGCCAAAAACTAGAAAAAAATAGAAATAAAGAGAGACACAAATTTTTATAGTAGTTCGATCAAGTGCGATCTACATCCACTTTGCTAAGTGATTCCATTATTGCATTTAGGATTACAAAGCTTGTATACTCTCCCAATACATTCTCACTCTTTGATTTATATGATTCCTATGAGAAATAGATGAGATCCTCCAAGTACGGATGTTGATAAATCAAATCCAAGCTCTCTCAGAAGTTTTGATGGATCTTCCTATTTCTCCCATGAATTCTAAGATGGATATTTGAGTAGAAGTGTTTAAGATGATCAAATTACTTGGACGAAGTTGAGAATAAAGTTTAACAGCCCTTCGGGATCACCAAGAAGCCTCTCCCATTAAAATAAAGATCCATCCCTATTTATAGGAGTGAGGAATGAGTTTGTTATAGCTTTCAGGTAACGGCTCGGCTTGTCAAGTTTTTACGAAAATGCCACTGCCACTTTCCAAGTTTCCAATCCGATCCAGAGTTACTTTGCCCAATCCACTGCATCTAGAGCCGTTACAATTTATTCTTTTCCGGTTCCGAACCTTTCGAGCCATCTTAATACGCTTCCTTTCGATTCAGAATCGCTCGAACCGAGCCAGGATGTTTCAGTACGATCCAGAACTTCTCGAGTCAAATCAATGTGCCTTTAGCCGATCCAGACTATGCCGGGTCAAATTAATATGCCTTTTCCTGATTCAAACTATGCCGAGCTGATCCATCAATAGCAAATTTGTGTCAAATAGTATGATCCGAACCAACTGGGGCCGATCCACTATTTTTAACGTGCAGACCAATCTATCACTCATATCTAGACCGATTCAAAAAGTGTAAATTTTGTGGATAACCTCGCGTATCTCATAAACATGTGCAAAAAAAACATAACATACGCCTCATTCCAATTTAGAATATTCTTTTATTCAAATATTCACATCTTTAGGGAAAGGTTCCCATTAATTTTATCAAAGATAAATTCATTTAAAATTATTCTTTAATCTTCATTTGGATATCAATTCAAAACCAAATTAAGGTTTATCAACTAGTCGGGATTAGCGAACCTTTCCAAAGTAATCATTTATTTTATTTCCCAATTCCAACCTATTCATCCCATGGTGCAAAACTGGTAATACTCCATATCTATCACCATGGTTTTATCGGTAAAATTAATTACCATTTCACGTTCAAATCTAATTAAAGATTTAACTATTGCCTAGAGTAAAACTCATGGTACTCCATTCTCGATCATTTCCCAAATTTGATAATTTAATTTATCACATTCTCGTTTCAATCAAATTAAAGAATTATTAAAACTCCAATTAGTTTTATTCTTCCAACAATCAATATTAATGATTATTTAAATTTAGGAAATTAAACATGCCACATTGACAATCTATGCCGTACCATTGATTTCTGGCGATATATAACCTCTAAGCTCGTATGTCTCAGAGAAGGGTGTTAAGCAAGAGAATAAATTCTCTTCCACCAAACTGATATATATTTAGCAAAGAGGAATGAAATCACAGTTCACGATAAACCCAAAATCACATTCCATTAACTATGGAATCTTCACGGAAAACAGATCAATATATATAATCGATATCAATTTCCGTATCCAACTAATAATATAAATGGAATAACGACAAAGCCTTTTAAATTTCATATATATTAACAGTTTTCCTCCACAAAGCTCACTTCGATTATTAACAAATTGAATTCCATTCAATTCCAATTCAATATATTAAATTGGAAAGCTTTACTTTGGAAAATTCCCATTAATCATAATTAAAAGATTTATAACTTCCAAATCACATTTAACTGTTAATTGGGTTAAAGAACGAATGTCTTTTAAAACACAGTTCACGATAAACCCAATTCACTTTCCATTTTACACCAATTACTGAATATAACTGGAAAATCTAATAAACTAAAATAAAAGATTTATCCATTTCACACATGGTTTGAGAATAGTGTTATTTAAGACACAATTCGCTACAAACCCAAAATCCAATTTGATAATAAATATAAGACTTAGAATATAAATTATATCGGCTTATATTCAACATCAAAATATGAAACCAACACATATCGTATGGGGAATAACGATATATATCTACCTTCCAAATTCCTCCACAATATCCGTATAGTCATGGAATCCAATATCAAAATATCCCGAAGAGGATTCTATTCAAATCCATTCCAATTTATACATTGGAAAAATTCTAATTAGATTAAAACCAGTCGCAAATCCAATTTATTATTTCTAAAAATCATTGGATTGTCTTTCTAGTTAATAACTAGTCCATTTTGATAAAAATACATTTTTATCTTTACAAACATGGAATTTTTCATCCAAATTCTTTCCAAATCATTTATTATGATCTTCCACAAATTATTAATGTAACACCCCACCTCCGCTAGGGTCACTCTTTCGGGGGCACTTGCTTCTGGGGGGCGTTAGAACTGGGTAAGCATGCATAATGATATATCAAGGCAGAACAAGAACATAAATATATATGTTAAACAGAGTAAGTGAGAATAAAACAGCGGAATATCTCAAACCATCTCAAAACAAGTCTAGTACATCATAAAGTCAACTGCCAAAATAAACATGTCTAGTACATCATAAACAGAAATACTGAAATACATAGTGCTATCCCCAAAATAAAGATGATAAACCACAGCGAGCTCAATGTCCTGACATACATGAGCTATCCAGCAAACAAGCAAGCGATCCAAGCTAAGCACCACTATTCCCTCCCTGAGAACCTGGGGGGGAAACGGAAGAAAAGAAGTGAAAGAAAACAGGTCAGTCAAAAAGACTGGTAAGCCCTACTACGATCAGTCTATAAACTAATAAAGTTAGCATCATGATGGAAACTGAGATGAACATACTGGCAATGGATAAAGGTGTCATCACATAGAGAAGATTAAGCTTTGCACCAAGTGTACTAGTAAACTAACATAACAGGTATTGATCCCTCAGCCCAAACTTTGGCCCAATACATGAGGTGACCTTAATACAAGGTCCAGCCCAACGGTCTAGTTGATCGGCTCCCTATAAACCTAACACGTCAAGTGTTGGTGTCCATACGGCCCACATATGGTTGTAGTCAGACTGTGCTGGGTCCACCTTCGGGTGTATCAAGCCCTCGGGTGTCAACCCCAGACACCTAAGCAATAATGCACAGTCTAAACCTACTGGTACCCGTGCCTCGAGTTTGTCCAACACCGGACTACGTGCACGTCCGTAGCCCGCCTGGACCCGCACCGCTGTACCACTCAGTCGTCGCTTTGGTCGCTTACATCAGTCCAGTAATCGTGCCCCGCCCTAGCCTAGCCTCTAGGGTTGTGAATGATACCAAACTGGGATTACTGTTAGAACAGACCACGTTGCTAGGGTTTTCTAAGAGGGTTAAGTGTGGTTTAACCCCTCACTAATCATGGATTAAATTAGTTAAGTGTAACCAACAGTTCACCACTTAACCCCATCTAATCCCTCGTATCCCCAAAATTGGTTAAGTATTAGTGGGCCATGACTTAACCCTAATCATGAGGCATTAATCAATTTAATTGTGCCTTAACCTCTCACATTAGACTTTGTTGCGGTCACTAGTTAGGCCGGTCGGTTCCGGGTAGCTTTACACCACAACTAGGTCTAACCTCGGGTCTTGGCACCACATGACCAACTTCTCACATTGGATCCTATTGTTTGTAGCCACTAGTTAAGCCGGTAGGTTCCGGGTAGAATTACGCTACAAACTCAACCCAACCTCGAGTTGGCCACACTTATGTTTTCTAAGTGTCATGTCCACTTTATTTTCAAACATAATTACAAGTTTAACAATTACTTGGGTAGACCTAACTTAATAGGTAAATTCCCAAGGGGTAGACCTAACTTAATAGGTAAATTCCCAACCTTATATTTTCATGTATTTTAAGTTTTACCCAAACCCCCCCAACGTCATTCTATCGCTTACATATTCGTCATAACGCATAAAGGATAGAAAGAGGGAACTTGGCACAACATACATGATAAATCTTACATATCATAATAAACATGCATAACGTGTTGTACTTGCATAACTTAGCATAGTGGACTTGCATAAACATGCATAACTTGTTAAACTTGCAAATCATGGCATAGTGAACTTGCATAAACATGCATAACTTGTTAGACTTGCAAATCATGGCATAGTGAACTTGCATAAACATGCATAACTTGTTAAACTTGCAAATCATGGCATAGTGATCTTGCATAAACATGCATAACTTGTTAAACTTGCAAATCATGGCATAGTGATCTTGCATAAACATGCATAACTTATCAAACATGTGTAACATAGCATAGTGAACTCACATAAGCATGCATAACTTATTAAACATGCATAACATAGCATAGTGAACTCGCATAAGCATGCATAACTTATTAAACATGCATAAATCCCAACTTTCATCACATATTAACTTTAGAGTTTCTAAAATGAAGGTAAGAGGGCTTACAAATATTATGAAGACACAAATCTATAAGTAAAGATTGAGAAGCCCTTTATGCAAGCATAAAACCCAAAACAAAGCTCCAATAAGAAACAAAAATCCCAAAAACTTTAGCTTAGCAAATAAAACTTGCAACTTGATGATGTATGCAAGATAATGATCATTCATACAACTTAGAAATGCTTGTATGAACATCATAATCTTCATAGGAATTTATGAAGAGAGTGGAGACCATGAGAGGTTTGATTTTGACATAGTTTAGTTGCTAGAATGAATAATCAATGATTTAGGGTAGGTTAGGGTCTTATTTATAGATTAGGCTAGTGTTTTAGGCCCTTAGATTAACCCTAAATTAGATTAGGACCCTTAGATTTCGGAGCCTTCCAGAAACCAGCCCTAAGACCTAGCCCAAACCCCAAACTGGTGCACCCAACCACAGAACTCTCTAGAAACTGTGCAGGTTTTCTGGCTCGACACGGGCGCACTTCCCAAGTGCGCCAGTGTAAAAAATGTATTGGCGCACTTCACAAGTGCGCCAGTGCATTTATTGTGTTGGCGCACTTCACAAGTGCGCCAGTGCATTCTGGCTAGTTTTCGGGTTTTTCTGCCAAACTTCGTTCGTCCATATCTTCTTCATACGGACTCCGATTTTCGAAAACTCAGACTCTATTTCGCGTATTTTTCCGAGACGAACGCAATGGCATAGCCCGTTTCCCTTGATTCAGATTTAAGAATTAAATTCTGCCTCGATTTATGTTATAACAGGTTATTGAAAATACGGGTTGTTACATTCTCCCCTCCTTAAAGGATTTCGTCCCCGAAATCTTCAAGTTAGGAAGAACATATCCTACCATCCAACATCCATCTACTCAAAACATCATCCACGAGCAACCATTGTCCTTAAAAGATTCTAAATGCTGTATGAACATATGCAAAAGTGTGTGTATATGTACTTATCTAATGCAAAGATCAATGCAAAATATGTTAGTGAAATGTATCCATATGTATGCAAATCCCTAACATAATGTATAATATTTACATGCGTGCTCAATCATACATCCATATGCAACATCCATGTGATAGCATACAAATTTCATCCAAGAATAAGCATAAACACTCATGCATATGCAATATGAGGAGTGTGTTAGCCGATCTAGTGCCTAATGTGTATCATGCATCCACGAGTAACCACTTGCAAACACTTGCAACCACTTGCAACCATCAAACATAACATGTCTCAAACACATGTTTCACCCAAAGGATTCTACCTAAGGTTCTCATGATAAGCTAGACACGATGAACTAGATAAACTAGATAGTTATGGAAAGATAAAGAGATTGAGAGTGTACCCTCAAAAAGGAATGGATAAAGCCTACGCATCTTCTCTTCAGTTTCCCAAGTTGCGTCTTCCTCGGCTTCACCCCATTGAACCTTCACCAACTTGACCTCACGATTCCTTAGCTTCTTGGTCTCTGTCCCCAAGATACGAACCGGAGCTCTCCTCAAGGTAGCTTCTTTCTCTACTTCCACATCTTCTAGAACACTTGGCTCAACCACCTCTGCTGACTCATGCAAACACTTCCGGAGATGCGAAACATGAAAAACATTATGCACTCCAGCTAGCTTCTCGGGCAATTCCACTCTATAGGCCATCTGCCTGATCCTCTCTACAACTGGAAACGGTCCAACAAACCTTGGTGCTAACTTTCCTACTGCTCCAAACCGAACCACATTCCGCAAAGGAGAAACCTTCACGAAAACCATATCCCCAACATTAAACTCCAAATCAGTCCTTCGCCTATCAGCATAAGATTTCTGTCTGTCTTGGGCCGCCTTCATCCGTCTTCTAATCAACTCGACCTTCTCGGATGCATCTCTAATCATGTCAGGTCCAAGTATAAGCTTATCTGTAGTCTCCCACCAACATGTAGGTGACTTGCACGGTCTCCCATATAAAGCCTCAAATGGTGCCATCCCAATGCTTGCCTGATAACTGTTATTATAAGCAAATTCCACAAGAGGAAGATGGTCTTCCCAAGTACCACCAAAATCCAGAATGCAAAGCCTCAACAAGTCCTCAAGTACCTTATTCACCCTTTCTGTCTGACCGTCCGTTTGTGGGTGATAAGCCGTACTCAGGTTCAACCATGTGCCCATAGCTTCCTGCAAACTGTCCCAGAACTGACTAGTAAAGATGGGGTCTCGGTCACTGACTATGCTAGAAGGGACTCCATGTAGTCGTACTATCTCACGAAGATATACTGATGCTAGTCCAGATGCGGTCCTTTTGCTCTTCACCGGAATGAAATGAGCACTCTTCGTAAGCCTATCCACAATGACCCATATGCTTGTATTCCCTTTTCTTGACCTTGGCAATCCGTCAACAAAGTCCATAGAAATACTCTCCCACTTCCATAGCGGGACCTCTAGAGGATGCAATAGCCCACCGGGCTTCTTCGACTCGGCTTTTACTCTCTGACAAACTACACATCTAGAGACAAACTCTGCCACATCCTTCTTCATTCCAGGCCAGAAGAAAATGCGCTTCATATCCTTATACATCTTATCTCCACCCGGATGTATAGTCAACTTGGAGCGATGTGCTTCCTCAAGAACTTTCCTCACCAAGTCTTCCACCATCGGAACACAAAGCCTTCCTTCTCTCCTCAGCCAACCCTTATCATCTATAGAATATCGAGCAAGGTGACTAGATGTCTCCCCTCGAATCAGCTTATCCACAATCTCAATTATCTGAGGGTCTTCCTTCTGCGAAGCCCCAACTTGATCCAGAAGGGTAGGCCTGAGCTCAAGAGATGCTAAAGAACCGGTCATCGACTCAACTGCCAAAGAGAAATCAAAGGTTGCCAAGAACTCTAAATTCTTCATCTCAACAAATAGAGGACTTAGTGTCAACCTTTTCCTACTCAACGCATCCGCTACAACATTCCCCTTGCCAGGGGTATAGGCTATATCAAAATCGTAGGACGCCAAGAATTCCATCCACCTTTGCTGCCTCAAGTTCAGATCCTTCTGCGAAAAGAGATACTTCAAAGACTTATGATAAGTATATAGCTCAAATCTCTCTCCCAGAAGATAATGACGCCAAGCCTTGAGTGCATATACTATTGTTGCCAGCTCTAGATCATGAGTGGGATAATTCTTCTCATGCACCTTAAGTTGCCTACCACCAAAACATATAACTTTGCCTTCTTGCATCAGAACGGCGCCCAATCCCGTGCCACAAGCATCAGTGTACACGGTAAACATCTTACCACCATCGGGTAAGGCTAGAACTGGTGCTGAGGTAAGGGCTCTCTTGAGTCTCTAAAAAGCAAGCTCACAGTCCATATCCCAAGCAAAAACTAAGTTCTTCTTCGTCAACTTAGTAAGAGGAGCGGATATCTTCGCGAAGTCCTTGATGAACTTCCGGTAAAAACCTGCAAGACCTAGAAAACTTCTCACTTCGGTTGCATTCCTTGGAGTCTTCCAATCCTGCACAGCAACTACTTTAGCGGGATCCACCGCCAAGCCTTGCTTAGATACTATATGCCCAAGGAACCGAACTTCCTTTCTCCAAAAGTGACACTTGGAGAACTTGGCCTTTAACTGATGCGTTCTAAGCGTATCCATCACCTCTACAAGATGCCTCGCGTGCTCTTCTTCATCCTTAGAGAAGATCAGAATATCATCCACAAAGACCACGACAAACTTGTTCAAGAACTCTCGAAACACCCTACTCATCAAGTCCACGAAATACGCGGGTGCATTCGTCAAACCGAACGGCATAACAAGCCATTCAAAGAATCCATCTGGAGTTCTGAATGCAGTCTTGTCTATACTATCTTCAGCCACTCTGAGCTGATGAAATCCAGTAGCAAGATCAAGCTGAGAGAAAACAGAAGCACCAACAAGCTGGTCAAAAAGATCATCAATCCTCGGTAATGGGTGTCTGTTCTTCTTAGTCAGCTTATTCAACTCTCTATAGTCCACACAAAGTCGAAGAGAACCATCTGCCTTAGTAGCAAACACCACAGGCGCTCCCCATTCGGATATACTTTGTCTGATGAAGTTCTTCTCAAGCAACTCCTTTATTTGCTTGCTGAGTTCCCATCTCTCACGCGGAGCCATGTGCCGAACGGGCAAAGAAACAGGCTTAGCATTATCTACTAGATAAATGCGAAAATCAATCTCTCGTTTAGGGGGCAACCCCTTAACTTCTTCAAAAACATCTGGATAATCTCGGACCACCCTTACAGACTGAAGGGTTTCCTCTGACGAGTCGAGAGATTCAAGATAGCACAACATGACGGGATCCTTCGGATTGCATGAAATCTCTAAGGTGTTGCCAAGGCGAGTCACAAACCTCACAACCCTATGCTCACAATCAAGAATGGCTCCATGTCTAGACAGCCAATCCATGCCCAAAATCAATCCATATCCCCTGAAACCAAGAACATACGCACTACACAAGAACTCTACACTGAGTATAGAGATCCTCAGATCCTCAGATCCTCACATATCATAGATAGATGAGCAGAACCCCCAATGGGATTCGAAACACAAACGGGATCATCCACTAAGCTAGTACTAAGGTGCAAACTATCAACAAGATCAGATGAAATAAAGCTATGTGATGCACCAGAATCAAATAAGGTACGAACTGGAAGATCGGAAATATAAACAAGGTTCTCGACAGAAACACTACCTCGTTCGGGAACTGGAGTGGTGTTGAGAGCATGCACTTGCCCTCCAGATGATCCTGCACGTTGAGTCTGACCCTGCCCTTTCTTCTTCGGGCATTCCTTGCTGAAGTGTCCGGTCTCACCACAGGAAAAACATCCACCATTAAGCTTCCTTTTCTTCTTCCTACAATCCTTAGCAAAGTGTCCAGGCGCACCACAGTAATTGCACTTTCCCTTGCCTTTGTTGTTGTTCCCCTTCTTGTTCTTGCTCTGATTCCCCTGACTGCTTTGACCACCTTGATTGCCTTTACCCTGAGAATCAGTCTTCTTTGCTTGGGCATCACTCGACTTAACCTCTTTCTTTCCCTCTCCCTGAAGAAGGGCCATATCGATTAAACTCTCAAAAGTAGCTCCATGCGGAATATGCGACATCGCCAAACCCTGCAGCGGCTCATTCAACCCCCTAGCAAATCGGAGAGCCTTCTTCTCAGGAGTGTTCACTATATCCAAACCAAAACGGGCCAGCTGATTAAACTTGTTCACATACTCCTTGACAGTCATATCATCCTGCTTTAATGCAATGAACTTCTCCATCTGTAAATTCGCCTCAGCAGAGGATAGAAACTTGGCCACAAATCTAGCCCTCAAATCGACCCAAGTCTCGACGGGCCTCGTCCCATTGGTGACCTTCCACCAATAGGCTGCTTCGTCCTTCAAAAGCCACACTGTCAATAATATCTTCCTCTCGTCATCAATCCTAAAGATAGCAAACAAGTCCTCAGTGTCTTTTAGCCAATTCCTAGCTTCAACAAAAGATTCCGTGCCTAGGAAATTCTTGCCTCCCATCGCCTTGAAGTCTTTACAAACCTTCGTGAACTCAACCTGAGGATGCTGAGGGGGAGGAGGAGGAAGAAGAGCCTCAGCAACTGGCGGAGGAGGAACATGAACCACCGGAGGAGGGACATTAGGGTGAGGATTCTCAACTACAGGAGGAGGAGTGGGAGTAGGGTTTGCGGGGCCAGCTGCCGCCCTAGCTTCCAGAAGTCTCCTATACCAGAGTGGTACGTTTACTCCATCTGGGATGGCAAGATTCTCAGCCATACTGAAACGAAAGATAAGATAAGATTAGGTCAAGGGAACAAAGGATAACGCTAATGGCTTTTTGGGGAATAGCCTTTTAAAATACTAGACTTTTCTTTGGAAAATACTTTATACTTGTTTTGAAAATAGTTTTACAAAAGTCTTTTAAAAACTTTTTGTTCTTTCTTGTAAACCTGGCTCTGATACCAAATTTGTAACACCCCACCTCCGCTAGGGTCACTCTTTCGGGGGCACTAGCTTCTGGGGGGCGTTAGAACTGGGTAAGCATGCATAATGATATATCAAGGCAGAACAAGAACATAAATATATATGTTAAACAGAGTAAGTGAGAATAAAACAGCGGAATATCTCAAACCATCTCAAAACAAGTCTAGTACATCATAAAGTCAACTGCCAAAATAAACATGTCTAGTACATCATAAACAGAAATACTGAAATACATAGTGCTATCCCCAAAATAAAGATGATAAACCACAGCGAGCTCAATGTCCTTACATACATGAGCTATCCAGCAAACAAGCAAGCGATCCAAGCTAAGCACCACTATTCCCTCCCTGAGAACCTGGGGGGGGGGGGGGGGAAACGGAAGAAAAGAAGCGAAAGAAAACATGTCAGTCAAAAAGACTGGTAAGCCCTACTACGATCAGTCTATAAACTAATAAAGTTAGCATCATGATGGAAACTGAGATGAACATACTGGCAATAGATAAAGGTGTCATCACATAGAGAAGATTAAGCTTTGCACCAAGTGTACTAGCAAACTAACATAACAGGTATTGATCCCTCAGCCCAAACTTTGGCCCAATACATGAGGTGACCTTAATACAAGGTCCAGCCCAACGGTCTAGTCGATCGGCTCCCTATAAACCTAACACGTCAAGTGTTGGTGTCCATACGGCCCACATATGGTTGTAGTCAGACTGTGCTGGGTCCACCTTCGGGTGTATCAAGCCCTCGGGTGTCAACCCCAGACACCTAAGCAATAATGCACAGTCTAAACCTACTGGTACCCGTGCCTCGAGTTTGTCCAACACCGGACTACGTGCACGTCCGTAGCCCGCCTGGACCCGCACCGCTGTACCACTCAGTCGTCGCTTTGGTCGCTTACATCAGTCCAGTAATCGTGCCCCGCCCTAGCCTAGCCTCTAGGGTTGTGAATGATACCAAACTGGGATTACTGTTAGAACAGACCACGTTGCTAGGGTTTTCTAAGAGGGTTAAGTGTGGTTTAACCCCTCACTAATCATGGATTAAATTAGTTAAGTGTAACCAACAGTTCACCACTTAACCCCGTCTAATCCCTCGTATCCCCAAAATTGGTTAAGTATTAGTGGGCCATGACTTAACCCTAATCATGAGGCATTAATCAATTTAATTGTGCCTTAACCTCTCACATTAGACTTTGTTGCGGTCACTAGTTAGGCCGGTCGGTTCCGGGTAGCTTTACACCACAACTAGGTCTAACCTCGGGTCTTGGCACCACATGACCAACTTCTCACATTGGATCCTATTGTTTGTAGCCACTAGTTAAGCCGGGAGGTTCCGGGTAGAATTACGCTACAAACTCAACCCAACCTCGAGTTGGCCACACTTATGTTTTCTAAGTGTCATGTCCACTTTATTTTCAAACATAATTACAAGTTTAACAATTACTTGGGTAGACCTAACTTAATAGGTAAATTCCCAAGGGGTAGACCTAACTTAATAGGTAAATTCCCAACCTTATATTTTCATGTATTTTAAGTTTTACCCAAACCCCCCCAACGTCATTCTATCGCTTACATATTCGTCATAACGCATAAAGGATAGAAAGAGGGAACTTGGCACAACATACATGATAAATCTTACATATCATAATAAACATGCATAACGTGTTGGACTTGCATAACTTAGCATAGTGGACTTGCATAAACATGCATAACTTGTTAAACTTGCAAATCATGGCATAGTGAACTTGCATAAACATGCATAACTTGTTAAACTTGCAAATCATGGCATAGTGAACTTGCATAAACATACATAACTTGTTAAACTTGCAAATCATGGCATAGTGATCTTGCATAAACATGCATAACTTGTTAAACTTGCAAATCATGGCATAGTGATCTTGCATAAACATGCATAACTTATCAAACATGTGTAACATAGCATAGTGAACTCACATAAGCATGCATAACTTATTAAACATGCATAACATAGCATAGTGAACTCGCATAAGCATGCATAACTTATTAAACATGCATAAATCCCAACTTTCATCACATATTAACTTTAGAGTTTCTAAAATGAAGGTAAGAGGGCTTACAAATATTATGAAGACACAAATCTATAAGTAAAGATTGAGAAGCCCTTTATGCAAGCATAAAACCCAAAACAAAGCTCCAATAAGAAACAAAAATCCCAAAAACTTTAGCTTAGCAAATAAAACTTGCAACTTGATGATGTATGCAAGCTAATGATCATTCATACAACTTAGAAATGCTTGTATGAACATCATAATCTTCATAGGAATTTATGAAGAGAGTGGAGACCATGAGAGGTTTGATTTTGACATAGTTTAGTTGCTAGAATGAATAATCAATGATTTAGGGTAGGTTAGGGTCTTATTTATAGATTAGGCTAGTGTTTTAGGCCCTTAGATTAACCCTAAATTAGATTAGGACCCTTAGATTTCGGAGCCTTCCAGAAACCAGCCCTAAGACCTAGCCCAAACCCCAAACTGGTGCACCCAACCACAGAACTCTCTAGAAACTGTGCAGGTTTTCTGGCTCGACACGGGCGCACTTCCCAAGTGCGCCAGTGTAAAAAATGTATTGGCGCACTTCACAAGTGCGCCAGTGCATTAATTGCGTTGGCGCACTTCACAAGTGCGCCAGTGCATTCTGGCTAGTTTTCCGGTTTTTCTGCCAAACTTCGTTCGTCCATATCTTCTTCATACGGACTCCGATTTTCGAAAACTCAGACTCTATTTCGCGTATTTTTCCGAGACGAACGCAATGGCATAGCCCGTTTCCCTTGATTCAGATTTAAGAATTAAATTCTGCCTCGATTTATGTTATAACAGGTTATTGAAAATACGGGTTGTTACAATTAATATATTTAATAATTTTATCAAGGCCCATGCAGTCGGTTTCCAATAACGGCAACCGAATTGCATCCATAGCGACCTTTGTCGAATTTGATTTGGACTTAATTCCACATCCAACCACTAAATTTCAAATATATTACATTTGTTGGAAAACTCTTTTTGATACGAACCCAACAGTTCCAGTTTTAGGAGAATTCGACGGCCGAATTTCGGGTAATGTCAATTCGAAGTCAATGGTCGAAATTCGCGAACGGTCACAGCGCGGCACATTCTATTCAAACCATTATTATATATATATATATATATATATATAATAGATATATAATATATATTTCGTTCAAAACGTATTTTATAAATTCGTTTTAAAAACGATTCCCACTTTCACTTCAATTTTAAATCAAAATTGAATACTCCTTATCATTATAATATTTAAATGATAATATTTTCAAAATATCAGATTTTGAAATCATATACTTTTCGATATTCGTTATATAAATGAATAAAATCGATATAAATACCGTTTTTGTTAAAATGGCGCAAATCTACTCAACACTTCTTCACACATTTCAATATTTTCGTGTCCATCTAATATCAGACATCAAATTCACATTTTAATCCTTTACTGAACATTATTTTAAAATATTCGTTATTTCAAAATATTCATTCTTTTTGAACTGGAATCAGACCCAATCAATTACCATATAATGTTAGTTATATGGATTTCATACATCACATCTACACAATAACAAGGATAAATAATAATACATCATTTAGAATGCATTCTACACTGTATAGCATTAAATATAAATAATTAATGCTTACAACAGTCCGTCAACCAATCGATTGACATACCAATAAACAATTGGGAGTAGTGTACATCAAATATCATCCCAATACTCGCGTGGGGTTTCAGCCAACAAACACTGAATATTATTTGTGCAGTTGGGCGATGTGTAAAATTTATCATCAAAATCAATATCAGATAAATAGGTGTATATAAACAAATTGTCCGATTTGTAAACGAATATTTATTTTCATTTCAAGAGAATTTTATGCCGTTCACATGTACGTTAAAAATTATATTTTTAACGATAAAATATTTATTTCAAAACTTGACTATTTTATATAGTTCATAAATTCCATAAAAATGATATTTTTATTGTTCAAACATTTTATTCAGCACATGGATATTTTATATAGTTCATATACACATTAAAAATGAGATTTTTAATGAATAAATATATATTTTATATAAAATTTCGGCATTATAACGACACGATATTAAAAAGGAGTAATGTCCAGCACCACCCCTCTCCAAATACTGGCTCGCGCCATACACAATAATCACAATCCAGTCCACAAACCACAATACAATTCATTTCACCATAATATAGTCAATTTTCACAAAATTCACTCTGAACAAACAAACAACCATGGTTTGTACAAATAAATAGGGTCGGGGGCCACTAAGCTCCACCTGCAACCTAAAATATTTTTAACTGCAAAATAATTTGGGTAAGAAGGTGTTCTCACATTGGGATCCACTCCGCCGTGCTTCTGTCTCTTTGATTTGCTGTTCTGGTTATAGAATTTGCAAACAAGCTCCAATCTTCACGCGGTTTTTTTCTAGCTTAAACGTGTCATTCTGGATAACTTTCTCCTGTGGCCTTTCTTCCGAAATTGCTCCATTTCGCCAGAATTTGCGAAAAGACAATATTTGCACAACAGACTTTGGACGCATTTTCCAAGGGGCTCCGAATTCCAAAATATGACTTCAGTTTACTCAGATCGAAGGGAAAATCATGCTATTCTATTTTGGTACTGAGGATTTTTGTCCAGAAGTGCTCGGATTTGAAGTTATTGGCGAAAGAATGCCAAGGGACTTTATGTAAATACGGGATTTTGCAAAATTTGGATTTTCAGAGGAGGGAGGCCCCACGGTCGGAGCTGAGGCTGGAGGAGGGACGGTGGGTGTTGCAAGTGGTGGCAGGGGTGGCGCAGGCGATGTTTGGGGCCCACAGTGGCTGAAGCGGCGGATTTGTGGCTAGGGTTTTGAAACTTTGGGGGGGGAGAGAGAAAAGGGGGGCGGCGAAGGACGGAGGAGGAGGAAAGGGGGTGCGGCGGCTCAGGGAGGCAGTCTGGCGAGGTGGGCGCGGCCTGGGGGCGACGGGGATAGTTCTTTGGGTCTTTTTTTATTTCATGCCTTGACTGAAATGGGAAGAGAGAGAGAGGGGTATATAAATACATATATTTTTATTTAATTTATATTCCAAAAAGTTAGTTTTTCATTCGAACTCTAAATCAAACCCAACGGCTGTCGCCCTAGCTAAATACCCGCATTCAGGACACGATGGGATATGTCCCATAAGCCAATTTGATTGTTTCAAAAAGTTTTAATCAAAATTAAAATATAAATTATATAACGTTCTAAATTGGTTTCAACGTACATTTTAATTTATCGGGGCCACATACTGACTCCAAAAATTCTACAAAAATAAATCTAGCTATGTTTTAATGATACGGTCCTAACAAAACTAATTTCGTCGAATTTGGAGACTATTTTAAAAATGGTCATTTTTCAGTCGACTAAATTCAAACTGAAAGTAATAACGCGTTTAAATTCACCATACTCACATATTAATTCCAAAAATTATGAAAACTGGAATATAACAATAATTTGATATTCCGGATCCAACAAACGTGGTTTCGTCGAAAACGGAGATCGTTTGCAAAATGACTATTTTTAAAGGCTACGTGTTATATTAAAATATTTGTAAACTCATAGCGACTATTTCTAATTTTAAACTGTGCATAACTTTCAATTTATATTATGAAATCTCAGTTTCTTATATTTGTTAAAAAGATACTATCAAATAGATTCTAACGTTTCTCGTTTCATTAAATTCTAATTTAAAATGAATTATATATACTCAATTGAATTTAGAAATCGAATTTTCAAACTATTGTGCCATTTCGGGCTCTAATTAAGATAAATTTTTACGTTCTGACTTTGATTAAAATAAATTTTTAGTCATTATTACTTAAAATAAATCATTTTAAATATTCTAAATCCATTAAAATAGCCAAAATAAAAAATTTAAATGGTTTTGAAAATCCGGGTTGTTACAATCTCCCTCACTTAAAATCTTTTGGTCCTCGAAAAGGAACAGAGCTGAAAGTTGTTTAACTATCCAACTCAACTTTCATTTTGGCTTTCATTCTTCAACTTTTCAGTTTCTAAGAATTTTCAAATTTTTCAAAAATTTGGCTAACACCCTAAATTTTTGAAAAATTTCGCCATAACCTCCTTTGTACGGGTTGACCTTTAAAACCGCAACTTGCCTCACTTGGCCCTCATCAACCAAAAAGAAAAAGAAAAAGCCAAGCGGCTAGCCAATTGGCTCATAAAATCATCAAACCCAAGAAATACAGTAAATATGTACCTATTTGTCGGGCATATAATTTTATTCCTCTTCTTAGCTTCCTTGCTATGACCTGACCAGTTCATTATATACACATGCACATAAACGCAATTTCAATCAATTTTCAATTTAGTTCAATATTTGATTCGATTTGGCTAAATTTACCTTTTATTCTTTTATTGGTTTTATTGTTCCAATATTTTTATTAGTTAAATTAATAATCACACATCACAACCAGCAGTCAATTTGTTAATTTAATTTCCAAATGTATAACTTCTATATATACAAAAATCCATTTTTGATGCCAAATCACAACAATATACTCAATGATTTTGGTTCTTACAACAGTTGATTGGAAATATATATACATATATATATATATATCCCACTTTCGGAACTCGAACATAGACTCTGATGTTGTACGTACTATCATCAAAATCATCTCCAGGCGACTAGGGTGTGTTTTTATTTCCATCTAGTATATCTGAGACTTCAAAATATACGTTTGCGAGGCGTATATGTGAAATCTTCTAATACTTGATAGTCCAAATCAGTATAAAATAAAATGCTCAAATACGTATATTAAGGTTTAAATTTCCAAAACTAAATTCATTTTTTATAAATAATACTCTTCTAACCATTCTAGGATACTACTGATCCTATCTCTAATGAGTCATTCTCATTGGATATTACTAATCCAATCTTTGATGAATTCTATCCTTAGGTTCTAATGTGTCATGTTCTCGAGCTCTGTATACCAAAGCTCTGATACAAAAATGTTACGACCTGAATTCGCAAGCCTCCGAGGAGACAGGAAAACACGGATTATAATGAGAACACGACAGATTCGAACGCAAACGATAGAACATTATATTGTTATTACAACAATTTACATCAAAGTACATAATATAACAGAGTATGAATAAATAATATACATCAGAAAAATTTCAGAGATTAAAATAAATTACATAGCAGCGGAAAAATAATGCATAGCACAACTAAAAGAAATAAATGGATACAAAGCTTTCCGAACATAGCTCTAGCATCCAGGATCCTGTAAAAAGAAATCTGCAAAACCAAAACTACTAGTTGCTCATGTGGAAAATATGGGCACCCAGAGTTTAGGCTAAACCAATAAACTCAAGGTCAGTCATGGGACTTGTATGAGAACTAAAACAGTTATTAAAACTTTACTTCAAAATAAAGTAAATCAAGGGACCACGCCATATAACACGGAATGGGTTTCCTCCCAAGAATACCAGTGCGTAAAACAAATAGCGCAATGCTTTTTGAAAAAATGAAGCTATTATAAGACTCAGGTCCCATCACACAATGTAACGCAAGCTGGAGGATAGAGTTTTACCTTATAATAGCCAAACATGCTTGGTAGGTTTAAAACAAATCATTTTAATATTATTGTAAGTATATAGTGTCAAAATCACTTCAAATATAAATGTATCAATCATAAACGACATAGCTACCATATGATATGTCGCCATACCAGTTTTACAACTAAAAACGAAAAGTCGCGTATTGGAAATTGGATTTCCATCCTGATTCAAGCCAAGGGATGTACTGCTTGCAGGCTTTGAGACACTCTAGGAAATGCCTCAGGGTTCCCCGCGGTGAATCCTAGGATCCTCCAAAGCCGGTTCTCCTTTACATTTGAGGATTGGCAATTCCTGAACACATGTTTCCCAGTCCTATCGGACCTATGCATCGGCCCCTTAGTGACCGATATATCCGAGGCGCCTCGCATTCCATCATCCACATAGGTAAAAATAAATAAATGTTTGGGTCCCATACCATGACACCACCCATAGCTAGAAAGAAATGTCATGCACACCTTGGGTCCATTATCCCCTTTTTGACTCATACCGAGGTGTGAGGCTCGCGAATTAACGCTATACACAAAGCTATGATATTTAAAGTCATGCTTTGATCATCAACCACAAGATTTTGCTTTTCAATAGAAGGCTTGAACCGTGCCACTCAGCATGCCACACCATCAATCCATACCGTACGACTGATTTCTGCCAGTTTATAACCTCTAAGCTTGTACATCTCAGAGAAGGGTGTTAACCAAGAGAATAAATTCTCTGCTACCAAACAGATATATATTTAGCAGAGATCAACGAAGACAGTATAAAGGAATACAACTCAAACATACCATTCATTTGCAAGTCTGTTTTTGGTCTGAACGAAACCGGAGGCACCTTATTACTCGTCCCATATGTCCAGTACAAGAGAGACGCCCACACATATCACATCGATCTCCAAGTACATCTGGACGATCACCACTTATTACCTTGTCTCGGGTGTACAACCTAATCAAGACATCAGTAATCATCCAAACGACGTGAAGATCTCTGGTCTTCAACCACCATCTTCATCGTCGACTTATCATCGAATCAGTTATTCAAAATGTGCATAAACCTGGTCTTTACGAATAACTCGCGTATCTCATAAACAAATGCTACATAAACACAACATACGCCTCATTCCAATTCAAAATATTCTTTTATTCAAATATTCACATCTTTAGGCAATGCATCCGATTAATTTTATCAAAGATAAATTCATTTAAATTTATTCTTTAATCTTCCTTTGGATATCAATTCAATACCAAATTATGGTTTATCAACTAGTCGGGAATAGGGAACCTCACCAAAGTAGTCATTTATTTTATTTCCCAATCCCAACCTATTCATTCCATGGAGAAGAACGGGTAATACTCCATATCTAACACCATGGTTTTATCGGTGAAATTAATTACCATTTCACGTTCAAATCTAATTAAAGGATTAACTATCGCCTAGAGTAAAACTTGTGGTACTCCATTCTCAATCATTTCCCAAATTTGATAATTTAGTTTATCACATTCTCCGTTCAATCTAATTAAAGATTCATTAAAACTCCAATTAGTTTTATTCTTCCAACTATCACTATTAATGATTATTTAACTTTGGGAAATTAAACATGCCATATCGACAATCTATGCCGTATCATTGATTTCTGCCGATATATAATCTCTAAGCTCATACGTCTCAGAGAAGGGTGTTAAGCAAGAAATTCTCCACTGCCAAACAGATATATTTTTACAAGAGATCAACTAATACAGTTCGAAATACAATGTTAAACATGTAATCATGTCTTCACTAGGTTTAAGAACTAATGTCATTTAAAAACAATTCACGATAAACCCAAAATCCCATTCCATTAACTATGGAATCTTCACGGAAAGCAGATCAATATATATAATCGATATTAATTTCCGCATCCGACAAATAATATAAATGTAATAACAACAAAGCCTTTTAAATTTATATATATTAATAGTCTATCTCCACAGATGCTTACATCGATTATAACCAAATCGAATCCCATTCAATTCCAATTTAATATATTAAATTGGAAAGCTTTACTATGGAAAATTCACTTTAATCTTAATTAAAAGATTTATAAATTGTAAATCAAATTTAATTGTTAATTGAGTTAAGGAACGGATGTCGTTTAAAACACAGTTCACGATAAACCAAATTCACATTCCATTTTATTCCGATTACTAAATATAGCTGGAAACTCTAATACTCTTAATTAAAAGATTTATCCTTTTCACACGGGGTTTAAGAACAGTGCTATTTAAGACACCATTCATGACAAACCCAAAATCTAATTTGATATTAAATATAAGGCTCATAATAGAAATTATATCGGCTTATATTCAACATCAAATTCTGAAACCAACACATATCTTATGGGGAATAACGATATATATCTATCATCCGAATTCCTCCACAATATCCGTATAGCCATGGAATCCAATATCGAAATATCCCGAAGAATATTTCTATTCAAATCCATTCCAATTTGTACATTGGAAAAATTCTAGTTAGATTAAAACCATTCACAAATCTAATTTATTATTTCTAAAAATCACTAGATTATCTTTCTAGTTAATAAATAGTCCATTTTGATAAAAATATATTTTTATCTTTACAAACGTGGAATTTTTCATCCAAATTATTTCCAAATCATTTAATTATGATTTTCCACAAATTATTAATATATTTAACACTTTTATCAAGGCCCATGCAGTCGGTTTCCAATAACGGCTACCGAACTACATCCATAGCGACCTTTTTCAAATTTGGTTAGGACATAATTCCAAATCCAACCATTAGATTATAAATCGCTTATATTCATTGGAAATCTCTTTTCGATACGAACCCAATGGTTCTGGTTTTAAGAGAATCTGACGGTCGGATCTCCCGTAATGTCAATTCGAAGTCAATGATCGAAATTCGCCAATTGTCGCAGCGCGGCGCATTCTATTCAACCCATTATTATACATAATATATATATATATATATAAAATAGATATATAATATATTTCATTCAAAACGTATTTTATAAATTCGTTTTAAAAACGATTCCCACTTTCACTTCAATTTTAAATCAAAATTGAATACTTCTTATCATTATAATATTTAAATTATAATATTTTCAAAATATCAAATTTTGAAATCATTTACTTTTCGATATTAATTATAAAAATGAATAAACTAGATATAAATATCGTTCGTGTTAAAATGGTGCAAATCTAATCAACACGGCTTCACACATTTCAATATTTTCGTGTCCATCCAAGATCGAACATCAAATTCACATTTTAATCGTTTGATAAATATTATTTTAAAATATTCGTTATTTTAAAATATTCTTTATTTTAAAATATTCGTTGTTTTTGAACTGGAATATGACCCAATCAATTACCATATAATGTTAGTTATATGGATTTCATACATCACATGTACACAACAACAAGGATAAACAATAACCCATCATCTAGAGTGCATTCTACATTGTATAAGCATTAAATATAAATAATTAACGCTTACAACTATTCGTCAACCAATCGATTGACATAAAACTAAACAATTGGGATTAGTGTATGTCAAATATCATCCCAATACTCATTTGGGATTTCAATCAACAAATACTAAATATTATTTGTGCAGTTGGATGATGTGCAAAATTTATCGTCCCAATCAATATCATATAAATAGGTGTACATAAACAAATTGTCCGATTTGTAAATGAATATTTATTTTCATTTCAGGCGAATTTTATGCCATTCACATATACGTTAAAAATTATATTTTTAACGATAAAATATTTATTTCAACAATTGACTATTTTATAAAATTCATAAATTCCATAAAAATGGTATTTTTATTGTTTTAACATTTTATTCAAACATGGATATTTTATATAGTTCATATACACATTAAAAATGAGATTTTTAATGAATAAATATTTATTTCAGAAAATTTCGGCATTATAATGGCGTGATATTAAATCCGGAGTAATGTCTAGCACTACTCCTCTCCTGATACTGGCTCGCGCCATACATAATAATCACAATCTAATCCACAAACCACAATACAATTCATTTCACCACAATACAGTCAATTTTCCCAAAATTTAATGCAAACAAACAAACAACCATGGTTTGTACAAATTAATAGTGTTGGGGGTTACTAAGCCCCGTCTGCAGCCTAAAATATTTTTAACTATAAAATAATTTGAGTGAGATAGTGTTCTCACATTGGGATCCACTCTACCGTGCTTTTCTGTCGCTTTGATTTGCTGTTCTGGTTCCAGAACTTGCAAACAAGCTCCAGTCTTCACACAATCATTTATTCTAGCTTAAACTTTCCATTTCGGACAACTTTCGCCTAGTGGCCTTTCTTCCGAAATTTTTCCATTTCACCAGAATTTGCGAAAAGACAGTATTTAGATAACATACTTTGGATGCGTTTTCCGGACAGCTCTGAATTCTAAAATACCACTTCCATATACTCAAATCGAAGAGAAAATCGTGCTCTTCGATTTTGGTACTGAGGAGTTTTGGCCAAAAGTGCTCGGATTGGAAGTTATTGGCGAAAGAATGTCAGGGGGCTTTATGTAAGTACGAGATTTTACAAAAAACTGATTTTTAGTGGAGAGAGGCCCCACGTTCGGAGCTGAGGCTAAAGGAGGGGCGGTGGGTGTTGGTGATGGTGGCACTGGATGGCGCGGGCGGTGGTGGGGGCCCACGATGGCTGGAGTGGCGGATTTGGGGCTAGGGTTTCGAAATGGGTGTGGAGAGAAGAGGGGGCGGCGGAGGAGGGAGGAGGAGATAAGGGAGTGCGGCAGCTCAGGGCGGTGGTCCGGCGAGGTAGGAGTGGCCTAGGAGAGGGGCGACGGGGATCGTTCGTTGGTTTTTTTTATTTCATGCATTGGCTGAAATGGGAAGAGAGAGAGGGGTATATTAATATATATATTATTTAATTTATATTCCAAGAAGTAAGTTTTTCATTCGAACTCCAAATCGAACTCAACGACTGTTGCCCCCAGCTAAGTACCCCCATTCTGAACACAATGGGATATGTCCCGTAAGCCGATTCGACAGTTTCGATCAGTTTTTGTCAAAATTAAAATATAAATTAATATAAGTTCCAAATTGGTATCAGCGTACATTTTAATTTATCGGGGCCACATACTGACTCCAAAAATTCCATAAAAATAAATCTAGCTATGTTTTGACGATACTGTCCTAACAAAACTAATTTCATCAAATTTGGATACCGTTTGAAAAATGGTCATTTTCCAGTCGATTAGATTCAAACTGGAAGTACTAAACGCGTTTAAATTCACCATGCTCACATATTAATTCCAAAAATTATGAAATTTTGAATATAACAATAATTTGACATTTTGAATCCAACAAAAGTGGTTTCATCGAAAACGAAGGTGGTTTGCAAAATGGCTATTTTTAAGGACTATATATTATATTAATATATATATATATATATATAAATTCCATAGCGACTATTTCTAATTTTAAACTGGACAGATCTTTCAATTTGCATTTTCAAATTTCAGTTTCTTACATTCGTTAGAAAGAAATAGTTAAAAAGATTCTAACTTTCTCGTTTCATCCAATTCTGATTTAAAATTAATAATGTATACTCAATTGAAATTAGAAATCGAATTTTCAAACTGCCACGCCATTTCAGGCTCGTATTATAAATAAAATAAATTTCACGTTCTAACTTCGATTAAAATAAATTTGTATTCGTTATTACTTAAAATAATTCATTTTAAATATTGAAAATCCATTAAAATTTCCAAAATAAAAAATTTAAATTGGTTCTGAAAATCCGGGTTGTTACAAACTGGGTGCCCCTCGGGGAGGTCTTTGGTTTAAAACCCGGTGTTTGTCGCAATCAGGCCATGTATTAATGGCACCGGCGATCAACTGGGTGCCCCTCGGGGAGGTCTTTGGTAGTTCATTTATCGTTTTGAACACGATTTGTTAGAACTAAGGCCTTGGACCTTGTAGTTAAGAAGGTGCCCCTGCGGTGAAACTTACAACCATATTTGTAATCTGAACGCCGCATCATTTGACCATTCTGATCATGGTGTCCCTTATTTGCAATGTTTTGCTCCACATCCTCGTTTTGTGGCGAATGATGTTTTGAGCACTGGGCAATGGGTGCTTGAGCTATCCCAATTGGGATGTGCAGTAATGGTCACCAGGGATTGCTAGGTTTTGGACGTGTTAACGTTCTTTTAGAAGATGTTCGCTTCAACTAGTTTCTCCTTCTCTCCCGTTTTATTAGTGAACTCAGCGATGAAATCAGTTAAAGCCTTCCTTTTTATAGCTTTTCGAGGTTGGTAAGCGATGTCATATTGGCTAAGCTCAATATTCCACTTTAATAATCTTCCCGAAATCTCTGGGTGGAAGAGAAATTGCCTTAGCGGCTAATCGGTAAGAATCTTGATAGAGTGTGCTTGGAAGCATGGCCTAAGCTTTTCCTTGGTAAGCTTTTTGATGATGTAGTACACTGGACATGGAATCATTTCTCGAAGTTTTTGACCCTTTCGGTGAAACTTACAGTTCTTTACTTCGTTTGCTGCGGTATTTGCACATTGTTTGACTCTTCATGACTTCTTCCATTCATTTTTTAAGGTAGTGCTTTTTATTTCTACATTTGAGTATATTTGTCACTTGGATTAGTGTTACTGGGGGTCATGAAGGATTGTCGATTTTCAATGGAACAAGCGTTCTTCAGGTGTCATTTGTCGCAATCAAGCCGAGTAAATCTGGTTTTGGCGATCTTTTTGACTGCACTTGTAACAATCCTGTTTCTTCTGTCAAAATTTTACCTATGTTAAAATAAAGTGTCAAGATTGAATTATGACAATTTGCTAATTGAATTAAGGGATCAAACTGAATAAGATTGTTTGTCATATTGAATAGCTTAATTTTATAAATATTGTTGAAAAAGATGAAAATATAATTATTTATAGTAAATGTTGGATTATTAAATAAATAAATAAATACCAAGCGTCGAGTTAAATAAAATTATCTTAGTCAACAAACAAATTACTGAATGTTACACAAATCAATATATCATGGATATAGACTAGTTTGGAATTATCAAATAATTTTATGTAAATAAAGTGATATGAAAATAGATATTTTATTATATCGAACTTTAAATTAATAAATAAATTAGATGAACATCGAAGGCAATAAAATTGTTTGATTATTTGGTTGTAAATTTCAAAATGAGTTGCGAATAGTTTTACAGAAAGATTGAAATTTTATTTACGATCAAGTTTAGAGCTTATTTACAATAGTCAGTAAAAGAAATGAGTAGTAAATATCAAATATATATTAAAATCCCAAATACCCTGACCCTCAACATTTGTGGAACCCTCCCTTTCAATTTCATTTATCCTGTCGTTCTAGAGGGGGCTGTGGGGGGATGAAATTCCTCATCCAACAGAAAAGTGGAAATCGCCATTTCTCTTCAAAAAAAGAAGAAGAAGAAGATAGAAAGAAAAGAGAGAGAGAGAGAACTGCTGGCAATTATGAGCATGAGCGGTGCTCAATGAATGGAGGCACGCCCTAGGGTTAGTCCGCGAGGTGTTCTCGTTTATAGGAGGAGGAACTGCTTGCAATTATGAGCGATTTGTTAAGTTCAGTTTTAGTTTTTCTTTTGACAGTGGTGATGGGAATGATAACGTTCGCTGGGATGGGTTGAGCATCTAAATAGTGAGTTTCCCCTCACTCTCATCTATGATATTTTCTATTTTAGTTATACATCTTTATCAAGTTATGATTGATCTGCTTGGGTGACTAAACGATTGAATTGTAAACTACTGGGATTAAATTGATTGCTTGATTGTCGTGATAATCGCTGAATATTATTTTTGGTGGGTGTGCAATTATTTCTGAAACTGTGTTTGATCGATGAGATTGAGTTTGTTGGATCTTTGATAATAATAATAGTAGAGGGGATGTTGTCTGTTGTTACTTTTATATTGTAGTTGGATAAATTGTTATTTTTGATGATTGATTAATTTTAAATAATTTGAGATAGTCTATATAAATATATATAGATAATATTAGTATAACGTTCAAGATTATGCTATTATAAATTTAAGCATCCAATGTAATTTCCAGTATTGATCATTGGTCAAACTATAAATATAATGAGCTCAAATAATATATTTTTAACAAACATAAGTATTTTAATTTGTAGTTCAACAAGTGTTCAAACAAGATAAATTAACTTGATTATACGAATTTTTCTATGTTCCTCGTATTGAAAATTGATATGTATAGAATAATTTTACTTTATTTTACTAGACGGTATGACACTAAACTATATTTAGTTTGAACAAATTATTTGGTAAGTTAAACTATATTAGATTATGAAATGTTTGTTGCAAACCGCTCAAGTTTTTACAAGAGATCTATTAAATGAAATGTTTTTATTACATACCCATATGTAAATGTTTATGCTTTTAATGTTTATATACTCTTTGGTGGTTTTATAAATATCATTATCATGATTTAGAATTGTTCTACCTTTAAGATTGTTTTAAGAATTTGAATATGATTTTCATTTAAATTCTTTATTTGCATTGGTTTCCTTGTTGATTTATTTATTATTCATTTCCTTCTTTAGGCATTTCTGGTTTGTGAATGCTTATGTTATTATTTAAGTCCTTGAGTATTATCATTTTATTTTATTTAATTGTGATTTATATTGGAATTTCACATTTTCTCAAATAATTCTTGAATTTAGTCACTGTAACACCCCGTGTATTCTATAACAGTGAAATTCAAAAATTAAAGTATAATTAATTTCAAATCAAAGAATTAAGGGAAACGGGATACGCCATTGTGTTCGTCTCGGAAAAATACGCGAAATAGAGTCCGAGTTTTCGAAAAACGGAGTCCGTATGAAGAAAATATGGCCTCCGGAAGTTTCAGAATTCAAGTTAAAATTCAAACAGACGAAAACAGCTCAGAAAACAAGTTTAAAATTCAAAATCGGCCCTATTGGCCAGGGCGGGAAAATTCCCGCCTAAGGCACCCAGGTCGACTTGGCAGTCGACCTGGGCTAGACAGGTCGACAGGGCTGTCGACAGGGCTGTCGACTGGGCTGTCGACCTGGCCCCAGAGCCAGGTCGAACCCAGCCCACCCTGGCTGGCCTGGTCTATGTTTAGTCGATTTTCTGAGCCTTGCCTTGTCACTAGGGCTAGGTGTCAGCTCCGGATTGGCCTCTCCTTCAAACGAGCGGCTAATATTGAATCAAGCTCCATCGACGGTCTAAAACAACTCACAAACATTATAAAAAGGACCTAAGACCTAGCCTAAATCATACTATTTCATTTTAGCCTCAGGCCGCCGCCATTAAACCTAGAGCTCTGAATTAAAAATACAAAGAATAAAATTATAGAAGATAGAGGACGATTCTTGAAGGCTACAACTAGAAGCTACAACAACTACGACGCTTTAGACAACGAATTTGAGACTAATTGATTTGGGATTTTTATTTGGATTATTTGCTTCATATTGTAAGTTCTATGTTACTTTTTAGGCAAAAACGCTAAAACAATATGGACATGCCATGAATTGAAACCGGATTTAGGAACTATTGTTAATCCATTGTTTATATTGTTTATCTTTGAATTATATTGTTTATATTGAAATCTTTATGTTGATTAAACCATGCCTATGATGCTAATTAAACCATGTCTATGACTATTGATGGAATTATGCCTATGATGTTAATATACCCATCATGATTAATGAAAAATTGCGTATTGCTAGGTTATGATGAAAAGTTGGAATTATTATGTTTATAATATTAGATATGTTAAAAATGCTAAATTGGAATCATTATGTCTATAATGTTAATTGAGAATCATTATGTTAAAAATGCTAAATTGGAATCATTATGTCTATAATGTTAGTTGAGAATCATTATGTTAAAAATGCTAACTTTGGAATAATATTAGTTGAGAATCATTATGTTAAAAACGCTAAATTGGAATCATTATGTCTATAATGTTAGTTGAGAATCATTATGTTAAAAATGCTAAGTTGGAACCATTATGTTTATAATGTTAGATGAGAATCATTATGATAAATTGGAATCATTATGTCTATGAGAATTATTATGTTAAAAATGCTAAATTGGAATCCACTATGCCTATTAGGATTTCTATGCCTTTAATGTTTCATGTTTATAATAAAATTATTATTATGCCCGCAATGATTATTATGCCTATGATGTAAAGTTGAAGTCATCATGTTAAATTAAGTTGGAATCATTACTATGCCAAGTTATCATCATACTAGTATTGCAACCATGTGATATGTTATAGCCTGTTTATTATGCAAGTGATGTTGGAATTGTCACATATGCCTATCACATGTTTGGTGTTATTCCCCTTTTTTCTCTTGAATTGTTTATGCTTGTGAACGAAGTACGTTTATATACGTTGGGGATACGATTGGGTAGAATAGGCAAAACTTGAATTAATGATAAACATAAACTGTGAAATTTGGCATAAGTAGAACATGAAATATGGCAAGAAAACTTGACTTGAACATGCCATAACTTGACTTTAAACATGCCTTAGTTGGGCATGAAGTTGACATATGAACATGATGTGGAAATAGCAAAATCTGATAAGAACATGGGCATGACTTTAGAAAACAAGAAAGTGGCCAACTCGAGGTTAGGTTGAGTTTGTAGTGTAAATCCGCCCGGAACCGCCCGGCAAATCCAGTTGCTACAAACAATAGGATCCAATGTGGGTAGTTGGTCACATCGCGCTTGAAACCCGAGGTTGGGTTGAGTTCGTAGCGTAAACCTGCCTGGAACCGCCCGGCAAATCCAGTGGCTACGAACAATAGGATCCAATGTGAGTGGTTCGGTGCATTAACGAATCAATTAATGCCAATTAGGGTTAAGTCATGAACATGAAAAGACAACTTAACCAACTTGAACACGATTTGTAGGGCTAAGTCATGAACTTGAAAACGACAACACTTAGCCAACTTGACATGACATGTAGGCGGGTTAAGTCGTGAACTGAAATGACATACTTAACCATCTTGACATGACTAGACTAGAAAAGGATTAAGTCACGAATTACATGACTTAATCTGTTAGGCGGGTTAGGTCACGAATTACATGACCTAATCTATTAGGCGAAACCCTAGACACGACCCCTTTCAGCAGTAACCCTCTAGAAGTATCAAGGTACCCTGGGGCTAGGCCGGGTGGGGCACGATTACTGGGCTGATTGTAAGAGGTGAACGACGACAGTGGGGTACGCCAGTGTAGGTTCGGCGGACTACGATCGTGCACGTATCCGGGGCAGACACTGGGTATCCGTAGATTTATCTGTGCCTCTTGAATCGTGTCAGGTGTTGACACCCTAGGGCTGATACACCCGAAGGTGGACCCAGCACAGGTGACTACATTCGTGATTAGCCGTATGACACGGACACTTGACGAGCTAGAACTTGTAGGGAGCCGATCGACTAGTTAATCGCTCCGTAGGACCCCGTACTTGGGTCAGACCCCGTTTCAGGGTCATTTCATGATATTGGGCTGTGGGATTTATTTCGTGATTAACTTGTGATATGGGCTTAGTATACTAGTACAGTCGATGCAATGAATCTCGAACATGTGATGCTTTACTTGACTTGTCTTGACTTATCCTGATCACCTTAGTCTATCTTGTTCACCTTGACACCATTCTTAAGTTTAGTTCCAGTTCATACATGACAGGTTGTTTTAACCGTTTCTACACTGAAAGTCACTAGAACTTACTCAGTCTTTATGACTGACCCTTTTCCTTTCGCCTCTTTTTCTTTCGTTTCCCCCCCCAGGTTCTCAGGGAGGGAATACCGCAGCTTGATCAGTTTTCACATCCAGCTTGAAGAGAAAGAATGTATTGCTTGGATCTTTTCCATTTTGGACTATGGCTTTGGACAGCAATTAGGGGACTTTTGCAGTTTATTTATGTTTTCTTCATGCTTCTTTAAATAATGTAATCAAGACAGTTATGACTTTGGGAAGTATTATGGCATGGTTTGTGTAACACGTATTTTAAAGAAATAAAAGTTGTTGTTTTCCGCTGTTCAAAAATATGTGTTATTATATCTGTCTTGTATATCTGTGATTTATACTTATAAACCTCCACCAAAATTAGGGCATTCCCTTTGAGAGTGACCCTAACGGAGGTGGGGTGTTTCACTTGGTATCAGAGCATAGGTTTACCAGATAAGATAAAAAAGTTTTGAAAATTTATTTTCAAAAGAAAATTTAAAGAAGCATTTTTAAAAGATAAAATATTATTTTATTTTAAAAAGGCAAAGTCCCCCAAAGCCATAGGTACTATCTCTTATCCTTCGTTTTGAATCTATCCTTCTTGTTTCAGCATGTCCGAAGAACTTAACTTGCCAAAGGGTGTACCAATACCTGGTTGGTTTAGACGATTCTTAGAAGCAAGGGCCACCCAGCCAGGTCCTACCATTCCTCCTCCCCCAGCTGCAGGAAATCATCCAGCTGCAGCAGCACCTCTTCCTCCACCTCCTCCACGGGGAAACACTTTTGCTAAGATATGTAAAGATTTTAAGGCTATGGGAGGAAAGGACTTTCATGGAACTGAGTCCTTCGTGGCAGCTAGGAATTGGTTAAAGGAAACCGAGGACTTATTCGTCATCTTTGAGGTAGAAGATAGGCAGAAGGTACAACTAGCAGTGTGGCTACTAAAAGGTGAGGCTTCCTACTGGTGGGAAGTCACTAATGCAGAAAGACCAGTGGAAACATGGGAGGACTTTAGGGCAAGGTTTGAGGCTAAATTTCTCTCAGAAGCCGAAAGGAGTTTGCAGTTGGAGAAATTTTTATTTCTTAAGCAAGGAAATATGACAGTCAAAGAGTACGTTAATCAGTTCGACGAGCTGGCTAGGTTCGGACTAGACCTAGTCAACACCCCGCACAAAAAGGCTCTCCGCTTTGTCAAAGGGTTGAATGAGCCATTACACAGTTTGGCCATGACCCATATACCCATGGGAGCTACGTACGAAAGGTTGGTGCAGATGGCATTGCTGAACGAGAAAGATAAGGGCAAGAAGGAGACAGAGGCAGAAAACTCTCAAGGGAAGAAAGAGCTCAAGCCTAACGATTCTAAGAATAAGAATGTAGACTCCGAGAAGGGAGGCAAGAACAACAACTCACGCGATAAAAGGAAATGCAATTACTGTGGTACGGAAGGGCACATAGCCAAGGATTGTAGAAAGAGGAAGAGAAAGCAAGGTGAATGTTTTCATTGTGGGAAGGCTGGACACATCAGCAAAGACTGCCCTGAGAAGCAGACCGGACCTTCTGGCGGTACATCGTTAACCTATTCTAGATGTTTTGTTTTGTCTTATTTCTCTCCTCGATCCGATCTTGAGAACCATAGTTAGAATCTTTTTGGATGTAAACATGTAATTGAAACATGTTATGATTGCGAAATGGTTGCAAGTGGTCGCAAGTGGTTGCTCGTGGATGCATGAATACACATTAGGCACTAGATCGGCTCAGACACATTTTCATGTTGCATATGCATGAGTGTTTATTTTGGAAACTTGGTTGTGCCATCATTTGGTTGTTGCATATGATTGAATGTTCGAGCAGTCATGTAGAAATTATGAATTATAATAGGAAAAATTTGCATACATATTGGATTCATTTCACTAAACATATTTGCATTTAGAAGATCAATCAGGCCTGATCATTAGCATTAGCTAAGGAACATATACACACACTTCGCATATGATCATAAAGCATTAGAAGTTTTTTTTAAGGACAATGGATGCTCATGTTTGATGGATGAGTATATGGATGTTTGGATGTTAGGATGTACATTCTTCCTGAACTTGAAGATTTCGAGGACGAAATCCTTTTAAGTGGGGGAGAATGTAACACCCCGTGTATTCTATAACAGTGAATTTCAAAAATTAAAGTATAATTAATTTCAAATCAAAGAATTAAGGGAAACGGGATACGCCATTGTGTTCGTCTCGGAAAAATACGCGAAATAGAGTCCGAGTTTTCGAAAAACGGAGTCTGTATGAAGAAAATATGGCCTCCGGAAGTTTCAGAATTCAAGTTAAAATTCAAACAGACGAAAACAGCTCAGAAAACAAGTTTAAAATTCAAAATCGGGCCCTATTGGCCAGGGCGGGAAAATTCCCGCCTAAGGCACCCAGGTCGACTTGGCAGTCGACCTGGGCTAGACAGGTCGACAGGGCTGTCGACTGGGCTGTCGACCTGGCCCCAAAGCCAGGTCGAACCCAGCCCACCCTGGCTGGCCTGGTCTATGTTTAGTCGATTTTCTGAGCCTTGCCTTGTCACTAGGTCTAGGTGTCAGCTCCGGATTGGCCTCTCCTTCAAACAAGCGGCTAATATTGAATCAAGCTCCATCGACGGTCTAAAACAACTCACAAACATTATAAAAAGGACCTAAGACCTAGCCTAAATCATACTATTTCATTTTAGCCTCAGGCCGCCGCCATTAAACCTAGAGCTCTGAATTAAAAATACAAAGAATAAAATTATAGAAGATAGAGGACGATTCTTGAAGGCTACAACTAGAAGCTACAACAACTACGACGCTTTAGACAACGAATTTGAGACTAATTGATTTGGGATTTTTATTTGGATTATTTGCTTCATATTGTAAGTTCTATGTTACTTTTTAGGCAAAAACGCTAAAACAATATGGACATGCCATGAATTGAAACCGGATTTAGGAACTATTGTTAATCCATTGTTTATATTGTTTATCTTTGAATTATATTGTTTATATTGAAATCTTTATGTTGATTAAACCATGCCTATGATACTAATTAAACCATGTTTATGACTATTGATGGAATTATGCCTGTGATGTTAATATACCCATCATGATTAATGAAAAATTGGGTATTGCTAGGTTATGATGAAAAGTTGGAATTATTATGTTTATAATATTAGATATGTTAAAAATGCTAAATTGGAATCATTATGTCTATAATGTTAATTGAGAATCATTATGTTAAAAACGCTAAATTGGAATCATTATGTCTATAATGTTAGTTGAGAATCATTATGTTAAAAATGCTAACTTTGGAATAATATTAGTTGAGAATCATTATGTTAAAAACGCTAAATTGGAATCATTATGTCTATAATGTTAGTTGAGAATCATTATGTTAAAAATGCTAAGTTGGAACCATTATGTTTATAATGTTAGATGAGAATCATTATGATAAATTGGAATCATTATGTCTATGAGAATTATTATGTTAAAAATGCTAAATTGGAATCCACTATGCCTATTAGGATTTCTATGCCTTTAATGTTTCATGTTTATAATAAAATTATTATTATGCCCGCAATGATTATTATGCCTATGATGTAAAGTTGAAGTCATCATGTTAAATTAAGTTGGAATCATTACTATGCCAAGTTATCATCATACTAGTATTGCAACCATGTGATATGTTATAGCCTGTTTATTATGCAAGTGATGTTGGAATTGTCACATATGCCTATCACATGTTTGGTGTTATTCCCCTTTTTTCTCTTGAATTGTTTATGCTTGTGAACGAAGTACGTTTATATACGTTGGGGATACGATTGGGTAGAATAGGCAAAACTTGAATTAATGATAAGCATAAACTGTGAAATTTGGCATAAGTAGAACATGAAATATGGCACGAAAACTTGACTTGAACATGCCATAACTTGAATTTAAACATGCCTTAGTTGGGCACGAAGTTGACATATGAACATGATGTGGAAATAGCAAAATCTGATAAGAACATGGGCATGACTTTAGAAAACAAGAAAGTGGCCAACTCGAGGTTGGGTTGAGTTTGTAGTGTAAATCTGCCCGGAACCGCCCGGCAAATCCAGTTGCTACAAACAATAGGATCCAATGTGGGTAGTTGGTCACATCGCGCTTGAAACCCAAGGTTGGGTTGAGTTCGTAGCGTAAACCTGCCTAGAACCGCCCGGCAAATCCAGTGGCTACGAACAATAGGATCCAATGTGAGTGGTTCGGTGCATTAACGAATCAATTAATGCCAATTAGGGTTAAGTCATGAACATGAAAAGACAACTTAACCAACTTGAACACGATTTGTAGGGCTAAGTCATGAACTTGAAAATGACAACACTTAGCCAACTTGACATGACACGTAGGCGGGTTAAGTCGCGAACTGAAATGACATACTTAACCATCTTGACATGACTAGACTAGAAAAGGATTAAGTCACGAATTACATGACTTAATCTGTTAGGCGGGTTAGGTCACGAATTACATGACCTAATCTATTAGGCGAAACCCTAGACACGACCCCTTTCAGCAGTAACCCTCTAGAAGTATCAAGGTACCCTGGGGCTAGGCTGGGTGGGGCACGATTACTGGGCTGATTGTAAGAGGTGAACGACGGCAGTGGGGTACGCCAGTGTAGGTTCGGCGGACTACGATCGTGCACGTATCCGGGGCAGACACTGGGTATCCGTAGATTTATCTGTGCATCTTGAATCGTGTCAGGGGTTGACACCCTAGGGCTGATACACCAGAAGGTGGACCCAGCACAGGTGACTACATTCGTGATTAGCCGTATGACACGGACACTTAACGAGCTAGAACTTGTAGGGAGCCGATTGACTAGATAATCGCTCCGTAGGACCCCGTACTTGGGTCAGACCCCGTTTCAGGGTCATTTCATGATATTGGGCCGTGGGATTTATTTCGTGATTAACTTGTGATATGGGCTTAGTATACTAGTACAGTCGATGCAACGAATCTCGAACATGTGATGCTTTACTTGACTTGTCTTGACTTATCCTGATCACCTTAGTCTATCTTGTTCACCTTGACACCATTCTTAAGTTTAGTTCCAGTTCATACATGACAGGTTGTTTTAACCGTTTCTACACTGAAAGTCACTAGAACTTACTCAGTCTTTATGACTGACCCTTTTCCTTTCGCCTCTTTTTCTTTCGTTTCCCCCCCAGGTTCTCAGGGAGGGAATACCACAGCTTGATCAGTTTTCACATCCAGCTTGAAGAGAAAGAATGTATTGCTTGGATCTTTTCCGTTTTGGACTATGGCTTTGGACAGAAATTAGGGGACTTTTGCAGTTTATTTATGTTTTCTTCATGCTTCTTTAAATAATGTAATCAAGACAGTTATGACTTTGGGAAGTATTATGGCATGGTTTGTGTAACACGTATTTTGAAGAAATAAAAGTTGTTGTTTTCCGCTGTTCTAAAATATGTGTTATTATATCTGTTTTGTATATCTGTGATTTATACTTATAAACCTCCACCAAAATTAGGGCATTCCCTTTGAGAGTGACCCTAACGGAGGTGGGGTGTTTCAGTCACGATTTGTATAATTTCTATTTTTTTAATTTCTTCTTCGAATCCTTATATTTTGGATGATTCACTGTTGATCTAATTTCGTTGATGATTTGAATATGATACAGTGATGACAACTTTTACATGACTTATATTATTTATATTCTATGTAACGAGAAATTTGAATAAACTGGTTGGTGAAACCGTTTGGTATGGGACTTTCGGTATCGCCTTTCTAGATATTCACTAGACTTGTTATGTAGAGTATCGAAGGATGAGTGTAGTGTACGAGCGCTAAATAAATAGATTAGTAAATCGACGTGTGAGAACATGTGAAATGTGACGCATTGTTACCACTGTTCGAGTTACTACTTGTGAGTTGATGGCATATATAAACCACTGCCTATACTGAGAAGTCATGAGCGACTATCTCCATTCCAGTACTAGATAGTCCTAAGCGGCTATCGAGGTAGTCCCGAGTAACTATCCTATATCAGTCCTGAGAGTCTGACTTATGGAGATCTGAGTATCTTCCATTATAGGTGCTAAAAATTGTTTAGTACTAGTATATGATATTTCCATTACATGTGTAGCGTTGCTGAGTCTCGCCAATGTTGTTATGGATCCATATAAACTTTTATGATTTTCTTATATTTTGATGTGATTTACATATATGATTTTTGTTTATGATTTCATCACGTTGTATTTTGATGGCCTGTGAGCTATCATGTGATTGTGATATTTTGATGATTTTATAATGCGTTATAAATCTTGAATGAGATTCACTTGAATTAGACTATGTTGTCATTTGCGGATGATTGAGACCAATTTGTAATTTATTGGATCCAGAATTGTATATTATTTTGCATAATATTAATCATCTTGTATTAAATGGATTTATTATTTTATTTATGTGAAATAAGAAAAATGTGCATATATATTGTCAGTTTAGTTAAATGTATAAATAAATGTTAAATACCATATACATATATATAATAATTTATTGTTGCCATTGACTCTGTGACCACTATATTTCTGCATATTAAGTATTGTTCTATCCTGGAGGCACACGTGTTATCACTTTGTACTGAAATTGTGTACATTTATGTAAGTTATATTTCAGAAATTAAAAAAAAGTATCAGTGTTAGTTCAAGAAAATTTACACGTGTATGCCCCCTACAGCCTCATTCTTCGTATTATCCGACAATACTACAGTGCAATACTCTTGGGTAATATGGGTATAGAGGTGGGGTGTTACAACACTGCTTGCTCCCTTCCTTGTAGCTGGACCTTAAGTGACTCTCCTTTTCGATTTTCAAGATCGTGCATTGCATTTTCGCTTTACATGCGGAATGATGCTTGTAGCACTCAACAATTGAACTATCATCGTTGGGGCGTGTTATAGGCATCGCTTAGACTTCTGGAACTGCGAGGAAGCAAACATTCCTTGAGTTGCCTGTAATATTAAATCAATTTTAGAACCATGAAATTTTAAGTTAGCAATAGAACTTTGCAAGGAACTGTAAAATTCGATTGAACACAAGCTTTATCAATAACCAAAATGGTAAATGTGCGGATACAATGCCCTCAGTCATGGTGGGTTTATCCTTATAAGAAGAGATTCGACATCTTTTATAAGAAATGAAGAATATTTTTTGTAAAGAGTTGACACGAATGGCCATTATCCCAGATTTCAGGTATTGAATCTTCATTAAAGGTTAGCAATTTGTAGATACCATCCAGAAGCCTTTGGCTGATGACATATGACTTTTGCCAGTTAGACTCGAATATTCCAACACCGGCCTTTATTGAGCTTTGGTATTGTTAGACCAAAAAGTGGTTCTAACACCCAAATTGATTAAAAGCAAAATGAAACGAGATCAAAAATAAAAATGAACACACAGGATTTATAGTGGTTCGGCGAAGAAATGCCTACGTCCACTTGTCTTTCACTATTCTCAATGATTTAGTTGCAGATACAATGAAATATTCACTTGATTTCTCTTACAACTCACTTACAATCACTCAATTGTCTAAAAACAAATAATGAAAGAAAATTTGGATTTTCCGGGAGTGCTGGAATTCGGGTTATGAAGGTGGTTGAACTCTCAAAGTGTTAGAAAAAGATCCTTTTCTTTGTCTCCAGACGGGGTATTTATAGGTGAGAATTTGCTCAGAACCCGATCCGGATCGGAGCCACGTGTCATTCATCCCATCCGCCTCGGGTTCGGATGAATTTCTATGTTGACAACGCATCAGAGTAGTGGACGTTGAGGGTAGGAACTGGTCACAGCCGATCCGAATAACCAGGCGCTCATGCAGGAGAGTGACGTGGAAGACAGGCTCGGGTCGGAGGGGTATGCACAAGGGGTTCGGATCGGAGTACCTGATCCGACCCGGATTGACTTAGGACTAATTCCTGTGTTTACTCCGCTCCGCTCAGATCTATTGCTCTCCGCTGCAGCTGGAAATAGGTTGCTCTCCGATCCGAACAGACGTGCCTATCTAATTCCAACAACAATAGCTCACCGATCCGAACAGCAGACTTTATCCGATCCGAACCGCTATACTGCTCTGATCCGACCCGCTTCAGTGTTTTTCAAGCTCTTCAATGTTTCACATCTTGACTTTGTGTTGCCCTGTTCACAAAGTGGGCTAACATTTTGCCCCCTCAAAGGATGCTTCTGTTGGAGACGGAGCATGCTTTGATTATCATTGCACAACGCTCTTCGAGGCGGTTTTTCTTTTGATTTCAATTTAATTCGTTGCTGAGCTAAAGAACTCGGTTCGGTTCGGATTCCGATCCGAACAGATCCCTTCTCCTTTCTATTTTTCACTGGACTGTTGGGCCAAGCTTCGCTTCTGGGCTGTCCATCCGATCCGAACGAGAATTCTTCTACTGGGCTGCCGATCCGAATGGGGAGACGAATAGACACTCTTCTCTCCTATACAAACACTGCCTTCTTCCTCCTTTCATTTTTACTGTTTCATTCCCGAAGTTCTGTAAAACGAGAGAAAAAACTCAATTCGTGAAACATCAAAATTCTCCTTAATTCTCGAAGTAATTACATCGGTAGGTTATAAAACTTCGAACAATTCCTTCTTTAATCATTCTCGAGTCGGATTCGTGAGCGATTAGGATGATTTAAGTATGAAACTCTGATGACCTTGCCGCCGTGACCCTCCCCCTCGTCATCGTCGCTAGTAGACTCGTCGCCATCTTGAGGTTGGAACGGAGGGGATGAGAATCCGTTGTTGAGTGCACCAGCATATAATTGCTTGGTTTTGATTTGAGTGACTGGCACGAAATTGGCCTTGGGGTCGGTTAGGGAAGAAAGAGGGTGAAGGAGAAGAAGAAGATGATGGAGAATCGGTTCGGTTCGGAGGGACATGGAAGTTGAAAAAAATGAGGGAAAGAGGAAGGGAGTTCAGGAAATCGGACCGGGTCGGGGCACGTAAAGAAAGAAAGAAGAAAAGAAATCCAGGACATCGGATCGGGTCAGAGCAAGTATTTAAAGAAGGGGAAAAGTAGCTTACCTAACCGGATCGGGTCGGACCATAAGATGACGGAGGAGAAGTATAATTACGTGATACGATCCGAACCATTAGGGGACTTTGCCTCTGATCCGATCCATCTTTGATTTCTGAGTTTCAATGTGATATTCAAGCCTAAGGCCACGCCCCCGATCCGATCCCAATGAATGGACCCGAACCGAACCGAAGCACTGTCTACCTTAACGCATAAAAACTCGTCTAACTGGCCCAATCAACTTTTGGCATGATCTTCAATTTAATGGACAGTTAGGATAGTGCCTTGCGAACGTAACTGGACATCAAGAATTACTTCAACTCTTTATATCTTGCCAAACTTTTTCGTCGCACTTTTAAACATTTACTTTGCACTTTCCGTATACACTGTTTACACTTTAGTTTGCACACACGCACGGGGGGATACGGGCTAATTTGCTCTAATTTGTGCTATTGCTTCTTCAATAGTTTTATGACCATGAGACCCAGACGCTCTTCCAGACTAGCTGAGAGGAAAGAAGCCTCGGAAACCTCTAACAAGATTACTCTCGAGGACATATCTTCTCCGTCGGATCCAAAATGGGATAATGAGGGTTCAGACTACGACGTCGGAAATCGTAAAAGTGACGAAGTGTCTTCAGAGAATGAAGTTTCTTTAGGTTTTGAAGAGGAAGGAGGGATTGGCGACGACCGGGCTCCTGATGAGTTTGAATCGGCTGTCATATTGGAATCACCTCAAGATTCTGTTGAATCAACAATTGATAACGACCGACTTACCCGAATTTGTTTGAAATATGGGATAATGAAAAGGGACACTCTAGTGCCTTCAAGCTCTGACCGTCCCCACAACCCTCCAGAAGGATATATGGCGGTCACTCGATTGATGTGTATGGTCGGTGCCATCCCTCCATTTTCTCCCTTCATCGTTGACTTTCTAAGACAAATGCGGATTGCCCCCATGCAGCTGCATCCCAATTCTTATGCCTACTTGCACACTTTATACATAGCATACCGTGAGATCTTAGGCATAGAGCTCACGTTCGATGACGTTCATTTCTTCTATAACTTCAAGCATCAAACTCGAGAGACTCCATCTTTCTGCTATTTTGAGTCTGTTCCTAAGAGGAAGATAATCTCGGCGCCATTCAGCAGTAAAGCTGGAGATTCCAGACTGGAATGGTTCTATGTGAAGCGACAGCCGGGATGTGCCAGGAGGTGGACAAAATCAAGTAAAGCACTGATTTTCTAAATCCGGGCTCTATACACTCAAGTCATCACCTTAACTTGTTTTCCTTTTTGTTTGCTGTCGACAATCCAAAACAAATATCAGATCAGGTGTTCTTTGACCGGATGCACCAACTTCTTAATGGCGATCAGAAATTCTTGATTATCGATGAAGTCCTTAAGGACGAATATCTTCACTTTCATGGGCTGTTATCAGTTTTTCGTAGTATTGGTCATGGGACGGCTCCATATGTATATATTCCTCCAGTGGATGTAGTCCCAGAGACAGGAGAAGGCTCGGGAGTTCCTACAGTGCCTCTTCAAACTTCATCTTCTCCATCTTCTACTCAGGATGACGAATTGGCTAACCTGGCCGAAAAGCATCGTGAAGGATATACTACCCCCGAGGAAGCTACTTCTCTGGAAAAATCAACATCCTCCCAAGAGTCGCCACTTAATGCTTCCGAGGGAGATGTCCCTAGTACTGATGACCCAATATTTCAGGGTTTGGGGGATCTCCCCTTACCTGAAACTATATATACTTCAGAGGATTTTAGGAAGGATCCTTTAGTCTTCACCTCTTCTGAAGAGACCACTCCTGCTAAGGCCAAAGAGCCTGCCCGTACTAGTCTAGCTTCAGACTCGGGTTGGTTGGGGGGAAACACACCACTTAGGACACACTTTATACAACAGCATTAGCATTCATTGCACCTCTTTCTCCGTGAATCCATTGATTCTAAATTTCGTTTGTCTTATTGTGCAGGCACGATGTCTCGATCTTACTATGATATCAGGATGCTTCGCCGCAGCATGTCTAATCCACCTCAGGATATCGAGTATGATCGCCGCGATGATCGCGGTAGGGAGGAGAGAAGGCCTTATGATCCCTATCGCTCTCGACCCTCACGTTCTCGCTCTCCCGTTCGGTCGGAACAAGAGAAATACAAAGGTTATCAAAGCCGTAGGGAAGAGGACAGGCCACAATCGAAAGACACCACCTCTTCCCACGAAAACGCAGCAGAGAGAGAAGCCCTCCAAAAGATACTGAGTCTCGAAGTAAGCGCAAGGTCCCTGCTACTAAACGACCTAGGACAGACAAAGAAACTACTGAATCCTCTACACACAGGGTCACTGAATTGACGATCCCCGCTCCTCCCCCACTAGATGCGGAAACTGCACTAAAGCGGGCGTATTTGGAGGAGCAATTTCCCGAACACTACTTCGAGTCTTTGACTTTTTTACCTGCCCTTGAACCTATTTCTTCTAAGTGGGCAGATGAGGCCAAAGCAAAGATAGACGCGGTTGAAAAACAGTATTCTGAGATGTTTAAATATTCACGCAATCTTTCCAGAATTATCCGTACTCTAATCACGAATGCTGATTCAATGCAAAAAACCACGGAAGAAGATGCTAAGGCCTTAAAGAACCTTGGTAAATATTTTGAGGACACACAGGCCCATCTTGCTATTGCTCAGAGGGACGCTACCAACTTCAAACAACAATTTGAGGATATGCAAAAACGTTATCATGACTTGCTTGAATCTCACACTCAGGAGCGTTCTGAGTTAAAAAAGCAAGCTGATGATGCTAAGTCATAAGCTGCTAAGACACGCCTTGCTTATACTGACCTCGAACGGAAAAATGCCGAGTTAGCAAAGAGGAATGCTGAACTAGAAAAGAAGAATGCTGACTTGGCTTCAAAGCTATAGGAGGCAGAGAACAGAGCTGCCCTGGCTGAGGGCAATGTTGAGTGTGCTATCAAATCTGCGGAGGAAGCCCGCAAACAGCTGTCAGAGGCGGAGGCTGATATTCAGGGTTTCGGCGAATTAATGATTGAATTCTTCGCACATATCATCCGTCGCCGAAACATTTCTTGGATCGAGGATTATCCATCCACTCTAGTTCAAGTATGGAATCAGATCGTCGAGTGGGAAAAAGAGGAGCTCAAGGTCGATTCCATCGATGAAGATAAGCTAATGGAGAAATACTTGAGGGATGATGAGCCGGAACGCCTAGCTGAAGGGCGCCGCCTCATTGCTGAGGCCATGGAAGAAGAGAGACGGAAGTCTAAACAGAAGAATGTTCTCGAAGCTGGTTCCTCTTCTGCTGCCCCTGCGACTTCTGATGTAGAGGGGTATGATCCTAAAAATCCGGGAATCCCCCGAACAACTCTGCTATCCCCTATTCCTGAAACAACATCAGAGGCAGTAGTCACCCCTGCCGAGAAGTCTTCGGAAGGTATCCCTACCTTTTCTCCTCAATTTGTCAAGGCTATTTCTACCTTTCGCCACATGATTGAGCAATCGATGAAAAACCCATTGTTTTCGCCTGAGTTGATAACTGTTGCTTCTCATTCTGTAGGTATTGAGCCATCCGAAAAGACAGATGTGACTCAGGGAGCCACCGCCGGGGCAGAGCCTACAGAAAAGGTAAAAGGAGGGGAGGACAAGGCTGCTCCTATAGACTTGGGAGAAGGAAGTGAGCCGACTAAGGCCGCCACTCCCCTTGATGAAGAAATGATAGCAGCTTTAAAGGATGATGGCGGTGACGGAGGTCATGAGGAGGAACCAAAAGTTGCAATAGTCGGGGAGTCAAAAAATGCTGATGATGTTACTTTGGCTGCAATGAAAGCTGATCAAGATAAACGCTTGCAATTTAAAGCCGAAGAACTAGACCCTGAAGCCCTCAAGCCCCTCGCAGTTGTGGATGCGGGATCAAGGTTAGTTGTTAAGCTCTTAACTAGATCTATTACAGAGGAACTTGCGAAAAAATCTTCTCTTGATTCCAGCGCTCCGCCCTCCGGGAAGAAGTCTACCGGTTCCAGCACCGCATCTTCAGGAAAGAAGAAATCAAAACAAATCTTGACAGAGGCCGAGAAAGAAGCAAAGGATGCGGAGAAAGCCGCCAAGAAGTCCAAGGCTCACTCAAAATCTAAATAGTGGATTGCCTTGTTTCGTTTTAGCATTTGGTGAACCAACAACTGCTGCTACAAGAGCGGCTCTTGCACCTTCTTTTTTAGCTGCTCTCCTGTACAAATTCATTCATTCGTAAATAAATAAAAAATAATTCATTTTCTGCAATGTCTGTTTGTCAGTAGTTCTGCACTTATGTAAAAATGCATGTCTTACTATAGTTATGAAATGAAGTTACGGAGGGAGGAAATATGCGTAAACATATATGCCCCCAGTCAATTCTCACAAATTATTTAATGCTTAATCAAACAATCTGAATGCTCCCGATTTTATGACGGGATAGCATTTCCTGTGTTGTCAGTGCCTGTCGTTTTTTCTGGCATTTCTTTTATACTCTCCTCTCTTATACCCAGGTTAGAGTTCTTACTGAGGCGGTCCCTTGTCTGGGTGCACCTTCATGCCTCAGAGGACGTCGTCTTCCCGTCCTTTTATACTCTCTCTCTCTCTCTCTCTCTGAAGAGTTAGAGTTCGAGCTCAGCAATCTATTCATTCCCCGATCTTTCAGCTGGGAAAGATCTATTTCTCAGCGCTCAGTCGGAGACGCTTTTATACTCTCTCTCTCTGGAGAGTTAGAGTTAGGGGAAGAATTTCTTTTTCAGCGCTCAGTCGGAGACGCTTTTATACTCTCTCTCTCTCTGGAGAGTTAGAGTTAAGAATGTCGTTTTCTCATTCTTTTATGTCTTGTCGCACAAATAGTCGTCGTGCTTTTTCTTATGTTTAAACTGTCTTCAACCTTTTCTGGTTTTGAATCATCCTGTATTCCATAATCACAACAGAATAATCGATGAATGTATATATATAATGCATAAAGGTAAATAACACACAATATTTTTATAGTGGTTCGGCTAAGTCGTAGCCTACATCCACTTTATAGTCCTTTATTCATATCGTCAGATTTTCCCAAGGCAAGTCGTGCCTTATTACAGAGTTCATAAGAAAAATAACAAAGAGTACAACATTTCTAATCCAAATATCGCATTAAGTGTTGGGCATTCCATGCTCTAGGGACTTCTTCGCCATCTACGGTCGTTAACTTGAAGGTTCCTTTTTCAAGTTTCCGTTGGATGACAAAGGGTCCTTCCCACTTTGGACCGAGGTGAGGAAGGGATGGAAAGACTCTCTTTAGCACCAAATCTCCTGGTTCATAAGTCCTGAGGCAAACTTTTTTGTCATAATAGCGTGCCATCTGACGTCGATGTCTTGCCGCACGCAAATCTGCTTCGTCCCTTTTTTCTTCGACTTCATCAAGAGACTCAAGTAAGAGTGCCCGATTCGTCATCGGGTCATAATACGTCACCCTGTGGGAAGGAACTTCCAGCTCAACTGGAATTACTGCTTCTGAGCCAAAGGAGAGAGAGAAAGGGGTATGACCAGTAGCCGTCTTAAATGTTGTCCGATATGCCCACAAAGCTAGGGGCAATTCGTCAACCCATTTTGCCTTGGCGCGCTCTAACCGTTTCTTGAGGATGGATTTTATTACTTTGTTTATTGCCTCAACTTGCCCATTCGACTGCGGATAAGCAACCGCAGTGTATCGCTTGTCGATCTTATACTTCTGGCAGAAATTTCTGAATTCAGTACCATCAAACTGGGTTCCGTTGTCAGTTATAATGGTCCTTGGGATCCCGAACCGGCATATAATATTTCTAACCACGAAACTTATCACCTTTCTTGCCGTGATTTTGGTCAAGGGCTCAGCTTCCACCCACTTCGTAAAATAGTCCACAACGACTATTGCATATTTCGCTCCTCCTTTAGCAATTGGTAGAACTCCAATGATATCAATTCCCCACGTGGCAAATGGCCAAGGACTCACCATTGATTTGAGTTGGGTCGATGGTGCTCTGGGGATTTTGGCGAATCTCTGGCACTTATCGCAGCGTCGTGAATAATCAGCTGCATCTTTATTAATTGTGGGCCAGAAGTGTCCATATCGCAATATCTTTTTTGCTAAAGTCTGACCTCCTATATGATCTCCACACCCACCTTCGTGCACTTCTCTTAGAACACGTTTGATATCGTCGTGTGTAATACATCGTAACAGGGGCATAAAAAATCCCTGCCTATAAAGAATATCATCTTGTATGACATATCTAGTAGCCTTGCGAACTATAGCCCTTTTCTCACTCTTCTTTGACGGGAGTGTCCCATTCTTAAGGAAGTACTTAATTGGGGTCATCCACGACTCCTTCTCCGGTTCTGCTTCAAAAGCGAACTCAATTTCCATCGACTCAAAGCTTGGCGATTCCAACGTTTCAATTGGAATTATTTCAGTCTCTTCTGGATTGTCGGAGCTAGCCAGCTTTGCTAGCCTATCCGCCTTCTGGTTTTCGGCTCTCGGGATATGTATTATATTGTACCGCTCCAAGTTGCTCAATAGCTCTCTCACTTTCCTGAGGTAGGCAATAAGTCGAGGTCCCCGAGCCACAAACTCCTCTCGCACTTGGCAAACAACGATTTTAGAGTCACAGAATATGTCCAACGTTTTTATTCCGAGGTCTTTAGCAAGCTTCAGCCCGGCAATCAAGGCTTCATATTCAGAGTCATTGTTAGTCGCCGAAAATTCTAATCGTAGAGCGTAATATAACGACCGTCCTTCAGGATTGACTAAGACGATTCCAGCTCCGGACCTTCGGTCGTTCTTGGCTCCATCTGTGTATAGTTTCCACGGATCTATCTTTAACTCATCCTCGGACTTAACCACTCTGTCATCGATTACTTCCTCCTCTGGGATGGTGAATTCCGCTATAAAGTCTGCCAGAGCTTGCCCCCTGATCGACTTTCGTGGTTGAAAATTTAAATCAAACTGACTTAATTCTATATTCCATTTGATCAACCTTCCCGATGCTTCGGGTCTCTGCAACACCTGCCTTAGGAGCTGGTCTGTGTATATGGTTATGGGATGAGCTTGGAAATAGTGACGAAGTTTTCGGGATGCGATTAGGAGGCTGTAAGCGAGCTTCTCAATCTTTGGGTAGTTGCGCTCTGCCGCTGCTAATTTCTTGCTTACATAATACACTGGCCTTTGTACTTTGTCTTCTTCTCGAACCAGAGCTGTGCTAACGGCGTGAGCCGAGACTGCCAAGTAAACAAACAATTCTTCGTGATCCACTGGCTTTGACAAAATCGGCGGTTTCTCTAGCAGTTCCAATAAATTTCGAAAGGCCTCAACACAGTTCGGAGTCCACTCGAAGTTCTTCTTTCCTTTTTTAATCAAATCAAAAAACGGAACGCATTTGTCTGTGGCTTTGGAGATGAATCTACTCAGCGCAGCTACTTTCCCTACAAGACTTTGGACGTCTTTAATTCTCCTCGGCTCTTCAATGTTTCTAATCGCTGCTATCTGGCTAGGATTGATTTCAATTCCTCGGGAGCTCACAATGAAGCCTAGGAACTTTCCCGATGCCACTCCAAATGAGCATTTCAGAGGATTCAACTTCATCCGATACTTTCGCAGGGTACCAAACATTTCTGCCAAGTCTTGCGTATGGCTGGAGGACTGTTTCGATTTGACAAGCATATCATCCACGTAAACTTCCATAGTCTTCCCTATTTGATTATAAAACATTCTGTTCACCAAGCGCTGATAAGTGGCTCCGGCGTTTTTCAATCCGAATGGCATTACAACATAACAATATAACCCCAAATTCGTAATGAAGCTCGTATGCTCTTGGTCTGGCACGTGCATAGGAATTTGATTATATCCGGAATATGCGTCCATGAAAGAGAGAAGTTCATGACCTGCTGTCGAATCTACAAGCTGGTCAATCCTGGGAAGTGGGAAACTATCTTTTGGGCAAGCTTTGTTCAAATCTGAAAAATCAATGCAAGTCCGCCACTTTCCATTCGGCTTCTTTACCAAGATGTGATTCGATATCCAGTCGAGATATGTCGAATCTCGAATAAATCCGTTCTGCTTCAGCTTCTCCACTTCCTCTTTGAGAACAGCCGACCTCTCTGGGCCCAGCATACGTCTCTTTTGCTTCACAGGCAGATGTTTCGGATTTACATTTAATTTGTGACTTATAATGGATGGCGATATCCCACACATGTCAGCGTGGGTCCAGGCAAACACGTCCAAGTTTGCCTTCAAGAAGTCCGTTAGTTCTTTGGCTCGACGTGGATCCAATTGAGAACCAATCTTCAAAACTTTTGTCGGATCAGCTTCATCAATGGGAATTTCCACTGTCGCTTCATTAGGAGTTGCATTTCTAGCCTCTGGCTCCTCGTCTTTTCTGGGATCCAGATCTTCAGGCGTTCCTTTGGGCAACTCCTTCGGGGTTGATTTCTCTAATTGCTACGCCGAGCCCCCCCTTTGAGGGAGACGAGGCATCTTTACTCTCGATGTTAAGTCCTTTCATCAACATCTTTAATTCGGCAACATAGCAGGCCCGTCCGGAAACTTGATCCCCTCTCATTACTCCAGTTCCGGCTTCGGTTGGGAACTTAAGCAATAAACACCAAGGGGCGATACAAGCTCTGAATTCAGCAAGGGCAGGCCTCCCCAAAAATGCATTATAAGGCGAATCAACGTCCAACACTACGAACTGAAGCATCCGCACTCTTCTGCGTTCTCCTTGCCCCAAGGTCACGGGCAATTCTATGTATCCCATGGGAGCTGTTGACGCCCCATTGAAGCCTCTGATCCATCCTTCACATGGCTTCAAATCCTCAGATTCAAGCTTCATCTGATCGAATGACTTTTTAAACAAAATATTGACGGAACTTCCGTTGCCTACTAACACCTTATGAACCAAGGCCGGCCCAATGGTGGTAGTAATGACCAACGGATCATCAGTGGGTGATTGAATCCCAGTATTATCTCTGCTGCGGAATACCACGTCGTCAAACATTGTCTTCTGTTGTTTTATGGGGGCGATATCTTCCAAATCATCACCTTCATTCACATCTACGTGTTTGGCAGCATTTACATATTGATCCATTGCTCTAAAGCTACGAATTGCCGGGTGAGGTCCACCCACTATGGAGTTGATAACAATTCCCTTGCCTTTCTGCTGCGCTGTAGGCTTGGGAGCAGGTAGAACCTGTTTTGGAGCCTGCTCTCCTTGCCCCCTGTCCCTCGGGGCAACTTTATATTCATCCAGTTTCCCTTCACGCAGCAGCTTCTCAATCACATCTCTCAAATGCCGACATTCATTGGTTGAATGCCCATGAGTTCCATGAAACAAGCAAAACTTCCCAGTTGCCATTTCTTTCTCGGTCGAGTCACGAGGTGGCGGTCTTTTGTATTGCAAAACATTGTATGTATCCAGGTAAATATTCTCAAGAGTGTCGTTCAACGGTGTATAATTCTCGTAAGTCTGGAATCGGGGCCTTTTGCTAGGATCACTTCCCCTATTTCTATTTCTCCTGTTACCGTTCGCATTACGGTTATTGTTGTTGCCCCTATTTCCAGAATTGTCGTTTCCACTCTTGTTTCCCACGTTCACTTCAACTTTTCCGGAACTTTCCCCAGACTGCTTCACGGCGACGTTACTCTGAACATTTTCTTTTGATGCCGCTTCAGACTTTCTCTTTCGGTTTTCCCTGGCTTCCTCTCGTCTTAAATAAATATCGGCCTTTTCATAGAATATCTCTCTCGTGGAGGGAGTCTTCCCAGAAAGGTAATCTCCAAACTCGGAGTCAGGATCGACTCCTTCCTTTAATGCCATCAGAATGGTGGGCTCATGCGGGTCACTAACTTCAGTCACAGCTAAGTTAAAACGGTCAAGATATGACCTCAAAGACTCTCCTGGCGCCTGCTTAATTCTTGATAATTCAATGACACTTTTGGACTTTCGGGTTTCGAGTCGGAACTGATTCATAAAACGTTCGCTCAGTTCCCTATAATTCGAAACCGAACGAGGGGGAAGTCGGGTAAACCAGAACAACGCCACATCTTCTAAATAGATCGGGAATGCTTTACACTTCACTGCATCAGGGGCAGCAGCAGCATTCATGAGCCACGAGTATCGCATCAAGCGCTGTCCCGGATCAGTTCTCCCATTGTACTTGTCCATCTGCGGCAGGTTAAAACGCCGGGGAAACTGAAAGTCGAGGATGTCGTCAGTGAAAGGAGTATGGCTTCGCTCAATGCCATAATCTTCGTTGGTATAGTTCCGGCTCTCGGACAAAATCTGGCGCACCATTGCCTGTACATCAGCATTAGTTAGGGGCCGTTCAGATTCCCTGGCCCTGGTATCTGGGTTCCTTCTGGGCTTTTGTTCAGGAGATGCCCTTCTTCTCCGAGCTGCTTCTGCTCTATTCCGTTCCCTACGCTCCCGGTCGATCTCGGGAGGAGGGGACTGGGGCCTTTGCCCCTGAGTGGGATCATTGTTTCCTAGTGCTCGTGCAATATCCTCGCGAGACCCCAAAGATCCGAATGTCAGCTGCTCCAAATTCCGAGGTCGTTCGAGCGGCCTTCGTTCACGGGGCCGCTCTTCCTCGGAAGAAGAAGACTGATCCACTGGTGTGTGACGAACCGGTGATGGGGTCCTCTGTCGACGGAGTTCGCTAATCTCCCTGCTCATGAGCCTCATATTTTCCTACATCATGAGATTGGTGCGCTCGTGGACTTTCATAGCCTCCCTAGTACTCTCAAGCATGTCAAGTAGGCGCGAGAAATCTCCTAGAGTAATGGGCGCAGATGGATTGACCTGATCATTGACCCTGGTGGCTGGAATTGGAGCATTCGTAGGGACTCGAGTAGAGGTTCCAACATCACCAAGTGTCGGGTCGGATCGGAGATGGGAGATCAGGTCGGTTCGGAGCTGGGGAGCCTGGTCGGGTCGGTACATGGCAAGATGCTCGGGTCGGTTCAGGTTGGATTAATGCACTGCTTCAGAATCTCCTACCCGGATCGGATCGGAGCTCTCCCCCTGAAGGCTGTTCGGGTTTCCTGCATCGGTTTGTCCTGCTGCTGAACTCTGCCCACGAGACCTTGTTACAACCGCATTTTGCTGATCTTCGCCAGCTCCATTTCCTCGACCAGATTGAACTTCTTTGCCTTTTCCTTTGGCCATGATTCTTCGACAATCACTTCAACAAATATCCAAGGGCGTTGAAACTTGAGGATTAACTTCTTTGAACTCAACGGTCTAAAAAGTAGAACGATAATCCCAAAAAACAAAGAATTCAGATGAGTTCTCAGTGAAAGCACCAAAATGTTAGACCAAAAAGTGGTTCTAACACCCAAATTGATTAAAAGCAAAATGAAACGAGATCAAAAATAAAAATGAACACACAGGATTTATAGTGGTTCGGCGAAGAAATGCCTACGTCCACTTGTCTTTCACTATTCTCAATGATTTAGTTGCAGATACAATGAAATATTCACTTGATTTCTCTTACAACTCACTTACAATCACTCAATTGTCTAAAAAAAATAATGAAAGAAAATTTGGATTTTCCGGGAGTGCTGGAATTCGGGTTATGAAGGTGGTTGAACTCTCAAAGTGTCAGAAAAAGATCCTTTTCTTTGTCTCCAGACGGGGTATTTATAGGTGAGAATTTGCTCAGAACCCGATCCAGATCGGAGCCACGTGTCATTCATCCCATCAGCCTCGGGTTCAGATGAATTTCTATGTTGACAACGCATCAGAGTAGTGGACGTTGAGGGTAGGAACTGGTCACAGCCGATCCGAATAACCAGGCGCTCATGCAGGAGAGTGACGTGGAAGACAGGCTCGGGTCGGAGGGGTATGCACAAGGGGTTCGGATCGGAGTACCCGATCCGACCCGGATTAACTTAGGACTAATTCCTGTGTTTACTCTACTCCGCTCAGATCTATTGCTCTCCGCTCCAGCTGGAAATAGGTTGCTCTCCGATCCGAACAGACGTGCCTATCTAATTCCAACAACAATAGCTCACCGATCCGAACAGCAGACTTTATCCGATCCGAACCGCTATACTGCTCCGATCCGACCCGCTTCAGTGTTTTTCAAGCTCTTCAATATTTCACATCTTGACTTTGTGTTGCCCAGTTCACAAAGTGGGCTAACAGGTATGGAAGTGTCGGGCGATTATTGGACGAACATGAGCTTCTAATTCCATCGGGATCAATTCCTCTATCGGGCTATATCCTTGAGAATTTGCATAGCTTTGCATCTTCTCCCGACTTTTATTGGCTGAATGAGAACTATTTGCCAGAAGATTGAACATCGGCTTCGCGCTATTTCCTGTTGGAGCCTTTCCACCTAGGCTTGATTGTTTGAAATATATGCTTTGCCCCCGAGGAGTTGAAAGAGGAACTATTGTACGCGGATTCCTAACATATTAATGTAGCTTGCTCTTCCGAACCACCATCTTGATCGAGCTTTTTAGATGTTTGCAATCATTAATATCATGACCAGGACTGAAACACCACACGCCTTAACTTCGATGGAGCATTATAGGTAAAAGATACAGATAATTAACAAGACAGAAATATAAGCAGTGGAAAACAACATTTATTTCATACGTGGTTCATAACAAAAGCATTACAGCAAACTGTCTCAAACAACTTCAAATCATTACATCAAAATATCTGTCTTGCTTAAAACATGAAGAAGCATAAAACATAAATAAGACTGCATAAATCCCCAAGTCTAGTGTGTCTAAAGCCATAGCCAAAGATAATAGATTCCAAGCTGTACATCACAGAGTCTTCAAGCTTGGAGAGATGAACGGTCCAAATTAAGCCCGGTTATTCCCTCCCTGGCTACCTGAGGGGGGAGGGAAACGGAAGAAAAGAAGAGGAAAGAAAAATGGGTCAGACATAAGTCTGAGTAAGTCTAGTGACTTTTCTGTGTGTGAATAAGGAAAAGGGTCATGATAGGAATAAACTGAAAATAGGACAGGACCAGAACAACAAACTAACATAATACTATAAGGCAGGATAAACCGAATATACATCGCAACCATGTCTAATTCTCTACACCTACTTATACTTGTCCAACTAGCACCACGTGTTCATGGTGAAATAATCCCCTTATGTCGATCGGCTCCTACTCGTATGCATTTATCACTTGTGTCATTCGGCCCCCTCTTGAGTGTAGATACCTGTGTTGGTCCCACAACGGGGTGTATCAAATCCTATGGTGGCAACCCGACACGATTCAAGATGCACAGTGTATGATTACTGATGCCCAGTTCCTGCTTTTTCCACTCCGGAGTATATGCACGCCCGTACTCCGTCGGAATCTACGCTACCGCACCACCCGCCGATGTTTTGACCGCTTACAATTCAGCCCAGTAATCGTGCCCCACCCTGCCTAGTTCAGGGTTCCATGATACATCTATGTAGGTTACTGCTGAAATGGGTCCCCGTTACTAGGGTTTTCTAGCCAACATGTTAAAATGGTTAAGCGTCCAAACCCCCACCCATCAGTTTAGTTAAGATGTTGAATTGGTTAAGTGTTTCCTTAATTGACTTAACCCTACCAATCTTGATTTAGCTTTATTAAAGCACCAACCACTCACATTAGATAGGTATTGTTGTGGTCACTAGATGTGCCGATCTGTTCCGGGCAGTTTTACACCACAACTCAGTCTAACCTGAGATCCTTTTTGGGCTCAATGCACTAACCACCTACATTAGACAGGCATTGTTGTGGTCACTGGATGCGCCGGTCGGTTCCGGGCAGTTTTACACCACAACTCAGTCTAAACTCGAGCTAGGCATATTCGTCTTTTCTAAATTTAGATATTTATCCTTTTACGCTTATATGGAAATTTGTCAACAATTTATTGTCATGGTCCACTTTCCTTCTAAATCAAATTCATAATTTTTGGTATGTAAATTATACCATTTCAATGCCAAACCATTTACATGGTTATGAGCCAAATATGTCTATTGCATGCAGTTTCATGTTTTCCCCAACGTTACCCCCGTTGTACATTCACAAAGTTTCATAGAATGTTAGGCTCGACATTTTAGCCTAACTTATAAATTAAAAGGGGAAAAAGAGGAAATTGGAACATTCCAACATCATACAAAAATATGAATCTCACTATAGATGTGTCACATGAACTTGGCATAATATACTTTTAATTATGAACTTGCAAACTAGACCTATGCAACATGAATCATAAAATAATAGTTTTACATCGAACTACCAAAACTTAATTAGCCATGTAGTGGTGAACTTGCATGGGGGTTGAATCATGCTAACATGGGTCTAGCGTAGGGGCATATAGATCTAACATATAAAGTGTAGGTGAAACACCCCACCTCCGTTAGGGTCACTCTCAAAGGGAATGCCATAATTTTGGTGGAGGTTTATAAGTATAAGTCACAGATATACAAGACAGATATAAGAACACATATTTTTGAACAGCGGAAAACAACAACTTTTATTTCATTAAAATACGTGTTACACCAACCATACCATAATTGTCTTACAATACTTCCAAAAACATAACATCTTCATAACTGTCTTGATTACATTATTTAAAGAAGCATAAAGAAAACATAAATAAACTGCAAAAGTCCCATAGTTGCTGTCCAAAGCCATAGTCCAAAACGAAAAGATCCAAGCAATACATTCTTTCTCTTCAAGCTGGATATGAAGGCTGGTCAAGCTGCGGTATTCCCTCCCTGTGGACCTGGGGGGAACGGAAGAAAAGAAGACGAAAGAAAAGTAGAGTCAGACATAAAGCCTGAGTAAGTCTAGGACTATTCAGTCTATGAATAAAGAACTGGGTATGATAAGTATAAACTAGAAATGGGAAAGCACCATAAACTTAGTTAAGTTGTCTAGGGTCGAATATACTATCGTACCCCATATTAATCTCTGTACCCATATAAACTAGTTCCCAACGGGCACCCCATAATCAGGGTGAAGTGATCCATTTTATGATGATCGGCTCCTACTCGCATAGTTACATGTGTCTTACGGCCCCCGATGTTGTAGTTACCTATGCTGGTCCCACCATGGGGTGTATCAAGTCCCATGGTGGCGGCCCGACACAATCCTAGAATGCACAGGTATGCTACTGGTGCCCAGTGCCTTATTTTTCTGCGCCGGAGTGTGTGCACGCCCGCACCCCATTAGAACCTACACTGCTGCACCACCGCCGTCGATTTGATCTCTTACAGTCAGCCCAGTAATCGTGCCCCACCCTGCCTAGTTTCAGGGTATCCTGATACACCTTATAGGGTTACTGCTGAAAAGGGTCCCCCGCTACTAGGTTTTCTATTTCTAGCCAACATGCTAAGTTGGTTAAGTGTTTTATAAACCTATCCCCCAATCAGTCTGTTTAGTTTAGCATGTTCCATTTTGATTAAGTATTAATATAATTTACTTAATCCTATCAATCCTGACTCAGCCTTAATTGTCTTATTAAAGCCTTGACCTCTCACATTAGACAGGTATTGTTGTGGCTGCCTGTTGCCGGTTGGGTCCGGGAAGTCTTACGCCACAACTCAGTCTAACCTCGGGTCCTTATTGGGCTCCGTGTTTAACCACCCACATTGGATATATATTGTTGTGACTACTGGACAGCCGGGCGGTTCCGGGCAGGTTTACATCACAACTCAATCCAACCTCGGGTTAAACACATCGTATTCTTCTACATTTACATATTTTGTCTCTTTTCTTTTTATATGTAAATATTTGCGGCCCATTATTCAAATTCATCTTTATTGATTAAGATTTATTTATGCCACTTAATTATTTTTCAAACTTATTGGCGTGCGTCAAACAAGCCAACACATATGTTCTATATTTTAGCCCAAACGTCATTACCCCCGTTTTATACGTTCGTTCCAATGTAAGGTGTGTTGGGTTTAATACTTAAACCCAATTTAGCCATATGAAAATGGGAGGCTATAACATGGTGTTTATAAGGTGATATAAAAATGGGAGTGTGAACGCATGAACTTGCAACATAACGATCTAATTAACATAAGATAGGCATATGCGAACTTGCAATTGTGACAACATATAATATAAGCAATACTTAAACATGAATCATTCTATTCACATAATCATGGTGTAAACTAAACATGTAGTCATGGCATAAATAGTACTTAAACATAAACCACTCTAATCATATAATTATGGCATAATCATAATTGAACATGAGTCCTTATATGGTCATGGCATAAACATAATTGAATATGAATCCTACTATTCATATAATCATGGTTTTTGTCTATCTATGTAACTTGTAAGGGGATGTAATTCTAGTGTAATTTCCAATGTAACTTATGTGCCAAATATATTATCATATGATTAAGATAACAACATAAGCTTAGAAAACATGTTTTTAACTAGGCATAATAACAAACATAGCTTAGTCATGTTCATAGAATTAATACAAGCTTACAACGACGCTTGCTTTTGTCACTATCACAAAATCATGATTTTTATACTTGAACTATGATGCCAATTTCAACATAACCTTCATATGAATCATAATACTTAGGTGAATCAAATTACACTAAAGATGACCATAGAATTTTACATCATGTTGTCATAACAATAGATCATAGACTTGCATGAATTTCAAAATAAACTATTACAACATATAGTTGTTGTTTCAACATGAATCTTATACTTGCATTTACCAAATGGGTTTGTAAATAACTACCCCAAACATGTAGTTTTCAATATGAATCATATGCTTGCATGAGTCCCAATAAAAATTCCACAACATGTGGTTGTCAACATAAGCCACATACTTGTATGAATCAAACCATAGCATTGCCAAATCGTTTAGAATCAAAATAACATACAAATATAAGTCATTATCGCCACAATTCCATTTCGTTTCCAACGCAAATCGCGTACTTGCAAATATCCAATCGTATACCATAATATTCCCAAATCGTTTTGCATCAAAGCAACATACAAATATAGATTATTATCGCCACAATTCCATTTCTTACATTACACAAATCAACACAATTATTTAATTCACATCGGAATAGCACTCTACTTACAGCGTATGACGAATCTTCAATTCAGGAATCTGAATTCTGAATTTGGAGATGCTATCCTTTGTTGTAGGCGTTGCTTTGATTTGATTAACGTTGCTTTAAGCTTTGAATTATCTCCTAGTTGTTTCTCTATTTCTGACGGCTATCCTCAGTCTCTCCTCAGCAGCATGACGGTCTCATCTCCATTTTAGTTTATGTGAATTAGGGTTAGTCTTAGGTCCTTTTTATAGAGTTTGTGAGTTGATTTAGACCGTCGATGAAGCTTGGTTCAATAATAGCCGTTCGTTTGAAGGAGAGACCAACCAGGAGCTGACACCTAGCCCTAGTGACAAGGCAAGGCTCAGAAAATCGACCAAACACAGACCTGGCCAGCCAGGACTTGACCAGACCTGACCAGCAGGTCATTTTTGACCTGGGCGCACTTGGCAGGTGCGCCAGGTCAAAAATGTACTGGCGCACTTCCCAAGTGCGCCAGTGCATTTTTGTTCTGGCGCACTTCCCAAGTGCGCCAGTGCATTCTGACCCGTTTTCTGGTTTTTCGCCCAACTTCGTTCGTCCATATCTTCTTCATACGATATCCGTTTTACGCAAACTCGGACTCTATCTCAAGCAGAATTCTGAGACGAACGCAATGGCGTATCCCGTTTCCCTTAATTCTTTGATTTGAAATTAGTTATACTTTAATTTATGAATTTCACAGTTATAAAATACATGGGGTGTTACATTCTCCCCCACTTAAAAGGATTTCGTCCCCGAAATCTTCAAGTTCAGGAAGAATGTACATCCTAACATCCAAACATCCATCTACTCATCCATCAAACACGAGCATCCATTGTCCTTAAAAGACTTCTAATGCTTCATGATCATATGTGAAGTGTGTGTGTACATGTACTTATCTAATGCAAAATCAGGCGGTCTACTGATTCAGTTGACCTCCTTAATGCGAATTATGTAAGTGCTATGAATCCATTATGTATGCAAATCCTCCTATTCATGATTCTACATGAGTGCACAATCATTCATACAAATGCAACATCCATATGACAACATATTAAACTTCAACCATATACGAATGCAAACATATATGCATATGCAATATGAAGTGATTGAGTCGATCTAAAACCTAGATTGTGTGTGTATATGCAACCACGAGCAACCACTAGCAATCACTGGCAACCACTTGCAATCATCATCCATAACATGTTTCAATTACATGTTTTCATCCAAAGAGTTTCTACCTAAAAGATAGGGTTGAGGAGATATACCTAAAAAAAGATAGATAAAAGCGCAACTTAAGGAAAAAGGAAAGATCAAAGATGTACCCTCGAAAAGAAAAGGGTAGGCTGCGCGTATTTTAGCTTCAGTTTCCCAAGTTGCATCTCCTTCGGCGTCTCTCCACTGAACTTTGACGAGCTTGACTTCGCGGTTGCGTAGCTTTTTCACTTCCGTTTCTAATATGCGGGTTGGAACTTTTCTTATGGTTGCTTCGCGTTCCACTTCAGCTTCTTCTAGGATATTTGGCTCTACCACTTTAGCAGACTCATGTAGACATTTTCGGAGATGTGAAACATGAAAAACGTTGTGAACTCCGGCCAGTTTTTCGGGTAGCTCTAATCTATAGGCCATTTTCCCAATTTTCTCAATGATAGGAAATGGTCCTACCTACAGGTATAGTCGAATGATAGAAGCAAGTAAAAACTTTGTGCCCATTAGGCAATGTCAAAACTGGAGATCTATGCCACATATATATTGATTAGGAGAAGAACTCTCTAAGCATCAGCCCCGAAGACCGAAATCAACATCAGACTGACACCCAAAGAATTACTAAACCCAACCACCATATATGATTCTAGGAAACTAAGCATGATGGACTCCTTTTAGGTCACAAGGGAGTCCCTTCCTAAGACCAATCCGTATCCTATAAAACCCAAAAACTTTAGTCAAACCAATGAACACCCTCGAGCCCCAACATGTGTTACTAACAGATGAGTCATACTCCCTATGGGGTTTGCAACAGAAATTGGATTGAGAATGGGACCGAGAGGATATACACAAAAGATAGCATGCAAGTAAGCTCTACAGGAAGAGAGGGATCAAAGATATACTCCTAAGGGGAGATATGATGCACGAATCTAGTTTTCAATCTTCTAAGTCGCATTTCCTTGAGCTTAACTCCATTCTGCTTTGTCCGTCTTTAACTTCACAATTTTCGTAGCTTCTTAATTCTTGTTTCCAAAATATGAGTTGGAACCTATTTCACTGTTGCCTCTCGTTCCACTTTCACTTATTCTCCTTCTAGTATACCTGGCTCAAGCCTAACTGCGTACTCATGGTTCCATGCAAGCTCTCCAAAATTCACTAGTGAATCTTGGATCTTGTTCACTTACTAGAAGGTATTCCACATAGATGAATTATCTCTTGAAAATAAACAAATGTCAACTATGTTGCCAAATGTACTTACTAAGGTGATTCTTTACGACTCATGCATAAGCGAAATGAACCTTCTGCCTTAGTGGCGAACACTACTGGAGCGCCCCATTCTGAAATGCTCCTCCTAATGAACCCCTTTTCTAGAAGCTCTTTAATCTGTTTACTGAGCTCTTTCCTTTCCCGTGGAGCCATGTGTCTAACGGGAAACGCAACGGGCTTTGCATTATCTACATGGTATATGCGGAAGTCTATCTCCCACTTCGGAGGCAAGCCCTTCACCTCTTCGAAGACATCCGGATATTCCCGGACCACTCTAACTGATTGCAAATTTTCAACAGAGGCATCTAGCGATTCAAGATAACTAAGCATAACCGCATACGATGGATTACAAGAAATTTCCAAAGTGTTACCGAGCTGGGTTAGGAGCCTGACAACACTTTTCTCACAATCAAGGATGGCCCCATTACTGGATAGCCAATCCATGCCCAAAATCAAACCATATCCCGAAAAGCCCAAAACAAAGGCACTACATTGAAATTCTACGCTTAGAATAGAAATTTTCAATCCCAAACAGATCATAGACAAATGAGCTGGGCCCCCAATTGGGTTTGAAACAATTAAGGGGTCCTCTACCATACAAGTTTTTAGGTGCAGAGATTCTACTAAAGAAGACGAGATAAAGGAGTGTGATGCGCCAGAATCAAATAAAGTGCGAACTGGGTGATCATAAAGATAAACTACACTTTCTACAGAAGTATTTATACCTCGCTGTTGCAGAGGTGGCGCTTCTAGCACATGAACCTGTGCCCCTGTAGTGGATCCAGCCCTCTGCCCCTGTCCTCGTTTCTTTGGGCAGTCCTTAGCCATGTGGCCTATCTCACCGCAAGAAAAACACCCACCATTCATCTTGGCCTTCTTTTTCCGGCAATCTTTTACTAAGTGCCCCACTTTGCCACAGAATTTACACTTCCTCTTCTCTTGGGACTTGTTGTCTTTTCCGCCCTTCTTGAAGTCTGTCTTCTCAGGGCAATCTTTGCTGATGTGTCCAGTCTCCCCACAATGAAAACATTCTCCTTGCTTTCTTTTCCTCTTCCTACAATCCTCGGCTATGTGCCCTTCCGTACCGCAAAAATTGCATTTCCTTTTTTCTCGTTTCTTGTTATTACTGTTACGATCCTTTCTTGTTTGACTATTATTCGTCTTCCTGCTCTGGGACTCTTCCGCTTGCTGGTTCACGTGGAGGAGGAGTGAAAGCGTCAGCAGCTGGGGAGTAAGGTCTCCAGACATGCTGAAACAGAAAGGATAGGTTCAAAACGAAGGATAAGAGATAGTACCTATGGCTTTGGGGGGACTTTGCCTTTTAAAACAAAATAATATTTTATCTTTTAAAAATGCTTCTTTAAATTTCTTTTTGAAAAAAAAAAATTCGAAACTTTTTATCTTATCTGGTAAACCTATGCTCTGATACCAAGTGAAACACCCCACCTCCGTTAGGGTCACTCTCAAAGGGAATGCCCTAATTTTGGTGGAGGTTTATAAGTATAAGTCACAGATATACAAGACAGATATAAGAACACATATTTTTGAACAGCGGAAAACAACAACTTTTATTTCATTAAAATACGTGTTACACAAACCATACCATAATTGTCTTACAATACTTCCAAAAACATAACATCTTCATAACTGTCTTGATTACATTATTTAAAGAAGCATAAAGAAAACATAAATAAACTGCAAAAGTCCCATAGTTGCTGTCCAAAGCCATAGTCCAAAACGAAAAGATCCAAGCAATACATTATTTCTCTTCAAGCTGGATATGAAGGCTGGTCAAGCTACGGTATTCCCTCCCTGTGGACCTAGGGGGGGGAAACGGAAGAAAAGAAGACGAAAGAAAAGTAGAGTCAGACATAAAGCCTGAGTAAGTCTAGGACTATTCAGTCTATGAATAAAGAACTGGGTATGATAAGTATAAACTAGAAATGGGAAAGCACCATAAACTTAGTTAAGTTGTCTAGGGTCGAATATACTATCGTACCCCATATTAATCTCTGTACCCATATAAACTAGTTCCCAACGGGCACCCCATAATCAGGGTGAAGTGATCCATTTTATGATGATCGGCTCCTACTCGCATAGTTACATGTGTCTTACGGCCCCCGATGTTGTAGTTACCTATACTGGTCCCACCATGGGGTGTATCAAGTCCCATGGTGGCGGCCTGACACAATCCTAGAATGCACAGGTATGCTACTGGTGCCCAGTGCCTTATTTTTCTGCGCCGGAGTGTGTGCACGCCCGCACCCCATTAGAACCTACACTGCTGCACCACCGCCGTCGATTTGACCTCTTACAGTCAGCCCAGTAATCGTTCCCCACCCTGCCTAGTTTCAGGGTATCCTGATACACCTTATAGGGTTACTGCTGAAAAGGGTCCCCCGCTACTAGGTTTTCTATTTCAAGCCAACATGCTAAGTTGGTTAAGTGTTTTATAAACCTAACCCCCAATCAGTCTGTTTAGTTTAGCATGTTCCATTTTGATTAAGTATTAATATAATTTACTTAATCCTATCAATCCTGACTCAGCCTTAATTGTCTTATTAAAGCCTTGACCTCTCACATTAGACAGGTATTGTTGTGGCTGTCTGTTGCCGGTTGGGTCCGGGCAGTCTTACGCCACAACTCAGTCTAACCTCGGGTCCTTATTAGGCTCCGTGTTTAACCACCCACATTGGATAGGTATTGTTGTGACTACTGGACAGCCGGGCGGTTCCGGGCAGGTTTACATCACAACTCAATCCAACCTCAGGTTAAACACATCATATTCTTCTACATTTACATATTTTGTCTCTTTTCTTTTTATATGTAAATATTTGCGGCCCATTATTCAAATTCATCTTTATTGATTAAGATTTATTTGTGCCACTTAATTATTTTTCAAAGTTATTGGCGTGCGTCAAACAAGCCAACACATATGTTCTATATTTTAGCCCAAACGTCATTACCCCCGTTTTATACGTTCGTTCCAATGTAAGGTGTGTTGTGTTTAATACTTAAACCCAATTTAGCCATATGAAAAGGGGAGGCTATAACATGGTGTTTATAAGGTGATATAAAAAGGGGAGTGTGAACGCATGAACTTGCAACATAACGATCTAATTAACATAAGATAGGCATATGCGAACTTGCAATTGTGACAACATATAATATAAGCAATACTTAAACATGAATCATTTTATTCACATAATCATGGTGTAAACGAAACATGTAGTCATGGCATAAATAGTACTTAAACATAAACCACTCTAATCATATAATTATGGCATAATCATAATTGAACATGAGTCCTTATATGGTCATGGCATAAACATAATTGAATATGAATCCTACTATTCATATAATCATGGTTTTTGTCTATCTATGTAACTTGTAAGGGGATGTAATTCTAGTGTAATTTCCAATGTAACTTATGTGCCAAATATATTATCATATGATTAAGATAACAACATAAGCTTAGAAAACATGTTTTTAACTAGGCATAATAACAAACATAGCTTAGTCATGTTCATAGAATTAATACAAGCTTACAACGACGCTTGCTTTTGTCACTATCACAAAATCATGATTTTTATACTTGAACTATGATGCCAATTTCAACATAACCTTCATATGAATCATAATACTTAGGTGAATCAAATTACACTAAAGATGACCATAGAATTTTACATCATGTTGTCATAACAATAGATCATAGACTTGCATGAATTTCAAAATAAACTATTACAACATATAGTTGTTGTTTCAACATGAATCTTATACTTGCATTTACCAAATGGGTTTGTAAATAACTACCCCAAACATGTAGTTTTCAATATGAATCATATGCTTGCATGAGTCCCAATAAAAATTCCACAACATGTGGTTGTCAACATAAGCCACATACTTGTATGAATCAAACCATACTATTGCCAAATCGTTTAGAATCAAAATAACATACAAATATAAGTCATTCTCGCCACAATTCCATTTCGTTTCCAACGCAAATCGCGTACTTGCAAATATCCAATCGTATACCATAATATTCCCAAATCGTTTTGCATCAAAGCAACATACAAATATAGATTATTATCGCCACAATTCCATTTCTTACATTACACAAATCAACACAATTATTTAATTCACATCGGAATAGCACTCTACTATGGTTTGATTCATACAAGTATGTGGCTTATGTTGACAACCACATGTTGTGGAATTTTTATTGGGACTCATGCAAGCATATGATTCATATTGAAAACTACATGTTTGGGGTAGTTATTTACAAACCCATTTGGTAAATGCAAGTATAAGATTCATGTTGAAACAACAACTATATGTTGTAATAGTTTATTTTGAAATTCATGCAAGTCTATGATCTATTGTTATGACAACATGATGTAAAATTCTATGGTCTTATTTAGTGTAATTTGATTCACCTAAGTATTATGATTCATATGAAGGTTATGTTGAAATTGGCATCATAGTTCAAGTATAAAAATCATGATTTTGTGATAGTGAAAAAAGCAAGCATCGTTGTAAGCTTGTATTAATTCTATGAACATGACTAAGCTATGTTTGTTATTATGCCTAGTTAAAAACATGTTTTCTAAGCTTATGTTGTTATCTTAATCATATGATAATATATTTGGCACATAAGTTACATTGGAAATTACACTAGAATTACATCCCCTTACAAGTTACATAGATAGACAAAAACCATGATTATATGAATAGTAGGATTCATATTCAATTATGTTTATGCCATGACCATATAAGGACTCATGTTCAATTATGATTATGCCATAATTATATGATTAGAGTGGTTTATGTTTAAGTACTATTTATGCCATGACTACATGTTTCGTTTACACCATGATTATGTGAATAGAATGATTCATGTTTAAGTATTGCTTATATTATATGTTGTCACAATTGCAAGTTCGCATATGCCTATCTTATGTTAATTAGATCGTTATGTTGCAAGTTCATGCGTTCACACTCCCCTTTTTATATCACCTTATAAACACCATGTTATAGCCTCCCCTTTTCATATGGCTAAATTGGGTTTAAGTATTAAACCCAACACACCTTACATTGGAACGAACGTATAAAACGGGGGTAATGACGTTTGGGCTAAAATATAGAACATATGTGTTGGCTTGTTTGACGCACGCCAATAAGTTTGAAAAATAATTAAGTGGCATAAATAAATCTTAATCAATAAAGATGAATTTGAATAATGGGCCGCAAATATTTACATATAAAAAGAAAAGAGACAAAATATGTAAATGTAGAAGAATACGATGTGTTTAGCCCGAGGTTGGATTGAGTTGTGATGTAAACCTGCCCGGAACCGCCCGGCTGTCCAGTAGTCACAACAATACCTATCCAATGTGGGTGGTTAAACACGGAGCCCAATAAGGACCCGAGGTTAGACTGAGTTGTGGCGTAAGACTGCCCGGACCCAACCGGCAACAGGCAGCCACAACAATACCTGTCTAATGTGAGAGGTCAAGGCTTTAATAAGACAATTAAGGCTGAGTCAGGATTGATAGGATTAAGTAAATTATATTAATACTTAATCAAAATGGAACATGCTAAACTAAACAGACTGATTGGGGGTTAGGTTTATAAAACACTTAACCAACTTAGCATGTTGGCTAGAAATAGAAAACCTAGTAGCGGGGGACCCTTTTCAGCAGTAACCCTATAAGGTGTATCAGGATACCCTGAAACTAGGCAGGGTGGGGCACGATTACTGGGCTGACTGTAAGAGGTCAAATCGACGGCGGTGGTGCAGCAGTGTAGGTTCTAACGGGGTGCGGGCGTGCACACACTCCGGCGCAGAAAAATAAGGCACTGGGCACCAGTAGCATACCTGTGCATTATAGGATTGTGTCGGGCCGCCACCATGGGACTTGATACACCCCATGGTGGGACCAGCATAGGTAACTACAACATCGGGGGCCGTAAGACACATGTAACTATGCGAGTAGGAGCCAATCATCATAAAATGGATCACTTCACCCTGATTATGGGGTGCCCGTTGGGAACTAGTTTATATGGGTACAGAGATTAATATGGGGTACGATAGTATATTCGACCCTAGACAACTTAACTAAGTTTATGGTGCTTTCCCATTTCTAGTTTATACTTATCATACCCAGTTCTTTATTCATAGACTGAATAGTCCTAGACTTACTCAGGCTTTATGTCTGACTCTAATTTTCTTTCGTCTTCTTTTCTTCCGTTCCCCCCCCCTCCCCAGGTCCACAGGGAGGGAATACCGCAGCTTGACCAGCCTTCATATCCAGCTTGAAGAGAAAGAATGTATTGCTTGGATCTTTTCGTTTTGGACTATGGCTTTGGACAGCAACTATGGGACTTTTGCAGTTTATTTATGTTTTCTTTATGCTTCTTTAAATAATGTAATCAAGACAGTTATGAAGATGTTATGTTTTTGGAAGTATTGTAAGACAATTATGGTATGGTTGGTGTTAGATCGAAATTTGGACCTAACACCCAAATTGTTATGAATTGTAGAGAATTCTAAATGAGGAACAAGGAAAAAGAAAATAACACACAGAATTTATAGTGGTTCGGCGTTAACGAGCCTACGTCCACTTTATATCTTATTGATTAGGCTTTAAAAGCTAGTACAACAGCGATTTCTCTCAATATTTCAAAGGTTTGACAACAATGGCGGACTCAGTATTCACTATTGTCAAAAAGCCCCCGAAAAATGCCAAGTTCTGGGCTATTTATAGCTGATTTCGTCGGACGGATCGTGGACACGTGGCACGAATCCCGAGATTTTCGGATCGCATCGCAGCCATCGAAGAAAAAGTCAAACTAGCCGTTGTGAACAGGTGTCGCCAGATCCATGCGATTCGGATCGCTGAAGACCAGCTCGTGGCTGAACGGGTCAGTGGGCTCGGTTCGCTGCAGGGGATCGGATCGCCTGGAGGTGGCGTTCGTCGACGAGACGAGAGCGATCCGTTCCTTGGGCGAGTCGATAGAGTGCGATCCAAGAGGGGCGAGACGATGACGTGCGATCCAAGAGGGGCGAGACGATGACGTGCGATCCACTTTCCTGGAGGACTTGGTTTCCTGATTTCCTTTCACGAATGGTCCTGGATGGCTTGGTCAAAAAGCAAGCCAACATTTTGCCCCCTCGAAGTATGTTTTATTGATGATGAAACATGCTTCGAAGATGCTTATTGATTCTCTCCTGAAAGGATGCAAGCTTACAGTCGCATTGGTTCAAATTGACACATGGACGAATCGGATCGCGCGTCGCGTGCGGAGTTCTTAGGGTCTTGCGCGATGCAGGGTGCGCCTTCCTTCGAGTCGTATCAGGCTCTGAGTTTCGTGGGCCATCATTCCGAAGCGGTCCGTGGGCTTCATTGCGATTCCGTCTTCAGATCGGGACTCTTCCTGGATCGAATAAGACAAAGGAGGGGAGGCCAACGGTCACCTTCATTGCCTATATAAGTCGACGTTCCCCCCCTCACTTTCCTTCTTTCTCCTCTCTGCTGAATCGTCTCGCGCGAGCTGTTGAACAACGAATCCAACCCCTCAAAACTTTCGAAAATCCAAGAACTCTCTCAGTTTTTAGAAAGGTAACTTTATAGGAAGCACCCTCGTATTACTTTCCTGAACTTCTACGGTTGATTCCAGAGAGAAACAATATAAATCCGCTACTTTTCGAAAAAATCACCCAATCGCCATGGCCACTGAACGCGGAGCTCAGAACTTGAGGATGAGAAGGAGATGAGGAAGAAGAAGGATGGAGAAGGAGGAAGGAGGCTGACTCGGATCGTGATCAACGATTGAGGACGGAAGCAAGTGGCGAGACGAAAGACTGAGAGGGCAACCAAGGATCGTACCGCGGTAGTCGCAACGGTTCGCGAGGGAGCCTTCCCTTCGCCCGGCGATTCGGTGAGGGGCAAACTTTCTGCCCTGCGATCGAAAAAGGGGTGCGATCCCTCTGCCATGCGAGTCGAAGGGGGGCGATCCCCCTGTCGTGCGAGTCGGAGGGGGGCGATCCCTCTGCTATGCGATCCGCCTCACGGCTGGTGATACGAAGAAATTTCAATCTTTAATCAGCGCCTTGTCGCTACAAAACTCTGGACAGTTAGGATAGAGCCCTGACGCTGATCTCTCTGGACTAAATGACTTCATGATTCGACTGCATACGTCGACCAATGACTTTTAATAACCTCGACTGCTCTCATGTTTTATTATCGCTTTTAATAATGCGCACACACAAGCACACACAGCAGCACTAGCACACACGGGGGGGACGGGTAGTGTTAATCTTATCATTCATATTTTCTCGTCCTAGCAGCAATGTCGAACGACCACTCTTCCTCAAGATCTGTAGCCGAGACGGAATCTGAGACTCCCGAACAGCATAATCCTCAAGTTCCTCCAATCAATCCAGAAGGTGAAAATTCTGGGTCCGAATATGAAGCCACAGAATCGGATCCGACAGAAAGCACGTCATCCAGCAACAACTCCGATTCCGATGAGCGAGCTCCGGACGAAATTCCAGGCGCAGTCGGAATAGATAAATTCTCTGACTCTTTAGTATCCAAGCTCGACGAGATAAAACTCAAGAGAATCTGCCTAAGACATTGCATACCTTGGGACGATGTCTTAACACCTGGAAGCGAAGACAGACCTCACTTAGCACCGGAAGGGTATATGTCGATCAGTCGGACAATGTGCCTAGTAGGAGCTATCCCTCCATTCCCTCCAATTGTCATTGACACTCTGAGACGATTAGGCATTGCCCCGATGCAGCTTCATCCAAACGCCTACGCGTCTCTATATTCTCTATATGTCGCTTATGCGGAAATCTTGCATGCCGAACTCAAATTCAGAGACCTGGTGTTCTTCTTTCTCTTCAAGCACCGCTCTTCTGCAACTCCCAACTTTTCCTTTTTTGAATCAGTGGCGAACAGGAAAGTTCTGTACGATGGATATAGTAACATCGGGGATCCTAAGTCTGACTGGTTTTACATAAGGAGACAGACTGGATGCTCGCGGAGGTGGCTCAAATCAAGTAAATTTTGATCGCCTAGTTGAATATCTTGCTTGGGGGAGTCTAAGTAATAACATTCTTCCGCTTTTTCCTTTGTCTTAAACAGATCATGCCTTCCCGAAAACAGAGGGCGCATTATACAACAACCGGTTATCCATTCTTTTGCAAAGTAGATCCGACTTTTTAAGGATTAAAAAATGCATTACGGATGACAACCTTCACAAGCATGGCCTCTTGGATAGGAAATTTGGACTTGGAACCGGCGGCAAACCTTATAAATACGTGCCCCCGACGGACGGAGAGGGAACTTCACAAGCGGTGGAGACCACCAAATTTCACAAAAGTCCTTCTCCGATAGTCATCCAGGACGACGAAGACTTGAATGTATACAGGGGGGATGAGTCCCGTGGCGATGCGTCGAAAGAAATCCCTACTTCTGCTCCAATGGAAACTGTCGGTGATGACGAATTGACAGAAGAACAATTATTCGATGAGCTGAGTAAAATCCCTTTGCCCGACATTGAATACACGGAAAAAGACTTCGGCGAGGAGCCTTTCTTTTCTGCTTCCGAAGAGGCGGCTGACTTAGCAAGGGGACGCGAAACGGGCTAGACGAGCCTGTCTCCAGGCCCGGGTCTGTTAGGGGGGATTATATGGGATGCACACCTCACACATACTGCCTGATCGTGCACTACTATGTCGTGGATATTCAATGTGATAATATGCTCTTCTTTTCTTTTTTGCAGGAGTGATGTCACGCAGGAGATCTTACTCGTTCCGTTCTCTTCGCGAAGGCACCCCCAGCCTTCGTTCGGGTAATGAGCGCCCTCGCGGTCCTTCTCACAAGTCGAGCTCTTCGCAACCTCGTTCTCCATCCAAATCAACTTCTACCAGGCCTTCGAGTCATCCGACAATTCCGACCGGGGGGAAGACACTTCCAAAAGAGTTGACTCCTCCAAAGAGTGCGCCTTCCCACAGTCGGTCGTCCAAAAGGCGTCACGAATCCAAAGATGGGGACAGGGATTCATCCAAAGATACCGAGCAAACGAGAAGTAACATAGTCCCCACTAGCCAACCAGAATTAGCTGCCCCCGGCTCACGGGACTACGTTCACGGTCCTGAGATCCAAGGTAGGCTGGAAAAGCTACGGGAACAATTTCCAGGAATGTTCTTCGATAGGATGGTCTTTGTTCCTGCCTTGGAACCAGTTCCTAAGAACTGGGATAAAGAAGTTATTGGGCATGTCCGTCACGTGGCCAAGCAGTACGAGGCGATGAAAAAGCACGCACTTAATCTTTCGGAGGTCGTCCGGACCCTCGAAATAGAAGCTCACAGGTCCAAAGCAAAACTCGACAATAATGAAAGGGCTAGGACAAAATTAGGGAAGGACCTGGAAGACGCTCAAGCCCAGCTCGCTTTGGCACAGAGAGACGCCGCAAACTATAAAACGGAATTAGAAAATGCCAAGCAGCGCTTTCATTCAGAACTGGATTCCAATAGCCAGGAAAAAATGGCTTTAAAAAAGGAAGTTGAAGACCTCAGAATGGCCAACATCGAATTGGTAACGGCACAAGGCCATTTTTTGACGGAGAAGGCTGCTTGGGAGGCGGAAAATGCGAGTCTAAAAGAAAGGTTGGCTCTGGCAGAGGCGGAAAAAGTGATTTTGAATGATCAGGTGGCCGACGCGGAGGGACGGGCAGCTCTTGCCGAAAAGAACGTTGATAGCGCCATCGAAATGGCCACTGCCTCCAACAACAAACTCCTTGAAAGAGAGAAAGAAATCGAGGGGTTTGAGGAGATGATCTTTGATTTCCTCGGTCAGGTTCTCAAAACCCGCAATATCTCATGGATCCCGGATTATCATGTTACATTGGCCAACCTATGGGATGCCATCGTGGAAGGCGAAAAACATAGACTAGGGGTCGAAGAGATCGATGAAGATGGATTGATGAAAAGCATTCTAAGGGACAACGAGCCTGAGGATCTGGCAGAGGGTCGTCGCTTAATCCTAGCGGAAATGGAGAAGGAGAGAACCACGGCTAAAGGCAAAAGCAAAATTGACGAAGGTTCCAGCTCCGCTGCGAAGTCTAAAACCTCCGGAGTCGAGGAGTATCACCCTGACGACCCGCTAATTCCCTTAGGCTTAACTCCCGTGGTTGTTGGAGCACCCGGGTCTGCTCAAGAGGGAGTATCCGCTGAAGGTACCTTTCTCTTTTCCCAACAATTTGCTAAAGCGATTGCGAATTGCCGCCGTCTAACAGGACAACCCATTGAATTAATAACGTGTGTCTCTTATAATGCAGGTGGCGAGCCCGCCGACAAGGGTGTTGGAAAAGAGAGAGAAGTGGAGGAGGGGACCGCCCTGCCGGGTGCTGAAATCGATGTTTCAGAACGAGTCGAGGCCGCAACAGCTGAAGGAGGCATCTCGGTGCCTGGTGCCGACGTACCCAAAGATGCTGAGACCATCGAGGCTTTAAAAGACTTGGATGGTCGGCATGTGGAAGATGAAGAGGATATCACCGGCACCAAGAAGGCCGACGATGATGATGATGATGATGATGAACCCCTGGCCAGCCGAAAAACCAGACAAGAGAAAGAATTGGCTTTGAAGAAGGTGGGGGATGAGGCTTTGAATGTGGTCCCCCTTGCAGAGTTTGATCCCAAAACTGGGATGATTGTGAAAATCCAGTCCAAGTCCATCAGCCGGCAACTTCACTTCGCGAACCCTGATGACTTCCCGGCTTCCCTCTCTGGCAGAAGCAAGGGAAAAGATGGGGGAGAGGAAACCTCAGAGGAGTCAGATGCTCCCCTTGTGGACAAGCGGAAAAGGAAGAAGGGGGATCCATCTGAAGCCGATAAGGAGAGGCTGGAGAGGCAGAAGCGAGAGAAGATATCAAAGCATAAATAGGATGTTTACTGATATTTTGCCTTTTAAGCTTCCCACTGGCCAGGAGGTGTAATTGTGAGACTGGCCCTCACTTTTGTTTCTAACTTGTTTTCACTTTGCTGATTTGCAGTATATAAACAAGAATTTGTTTCTTCTTACGTCATCGTGTACCTGTATTCATAGAAACTTTCCACATTTAGTCGTTAGCCAGCTATTAATAATTATAAGTCAGTCAGTCAACCAGAAGAAGAATGTTCATGCTATGTTACACTTGTTATATCAAAGTTTAGCGTTCGCATAGGAATGCGTGATGCCCCCTAATCAATTGTTAGAGTTTTATGCTCGGCGATTCGCTCATTCCCCGATCCTTCAGCGGGGAAGGAGCTCTTTCTCAGCGCTCAATCGGAGACGCCTTTATACTCTCTCTCTCTCTGGAGAGTTAGAGTTCGAGCTCAGCGATTCATCCGCTCCCCGATCCTTCAGCGGGAAAGGAGCTCTTTCTCAGCGCTCAATCGGAGACGCCTTTATACTCTCTCTCTCTCTGGAGAGTTAGAGTTCGAGCTCAGCGATTCATCCGCTCCCCGATCCTTCAGCGGGAAAGGAGCTCTTTCTCAGCGCTCAATCGGAGATGCCTTTATACTCTCTCTCTCTCTGGAGAGTTAGAGTTCGAGCTCAGCGATTCATCCGCTCCCCGATCCTTCAGCGGGAAAGGAGCTCTTTCTCAGCGCTCAATCGGAGACGCCTTTATACTCTCTCTCTCTCTGGAGAGTTAGAGTTCGAGCTCAGCGATTCATCCGCTCCCCGATCCTTCAGCGGGAAAGGAGCTCTTTCTCAGCGCTCAATCGGAGACGCCTTTATACTCTCTCTCTCTCTCTGGAGAGTTAGAGTTCGAGCTCAGCGATTCATCCGCTCCCCGATCCTTCAGCGGGAAAGGAGCTCTTTCTCAGCGCTCAATCGGAGACGCCTTTATACTCTCTCTCTCTGGAGAGTTAGAGTTCGAGCTCAGCCGTCTGCGATAATGCATGCCCCTCAAACTCGTCTCAGGTTTACATTTTAATCCAAGCTCTGAGGATTAAAACCAGTCGGACAAGCAGCTAGAGCATTTACCAAGGCTTTGGGTTCCTCTGATTAGTTTACTATAGGAAATGTCGGCACTGGACTTCGGGTACCTGCAATATTCACACTGATTTTCATAGGCAAATAAACAGAGATGCAATAAAGGTAAATGACACACAGTATTTTTATAGTGGTTCGGTCGAATCATGACCTACGTCCACTTTATAATCTCTTGCTTTAAGGAATCAGACTGTTCTAGGCGAGTCATGCCTTGTACATAGTTTTTTTTTTTTTTTCTTTTAAAAGGCGAAAGGGTAAGTTTGAAGCCTCTCAGGTCAAATATGGCCGTAGATGTTGGGCATTCCACACTCTGGGGATTTCCTTTCCATCTATGGTTGTCAGCTTGAAGGTTCCATTATCAAGCTTGCTGAGAATAGAGTACGGTCCTTCCCACCTTGCTCCCATGTGAGTTGGGGGTGGAAAGACGCGTTTCAGAACCAAGTCTCCGGGTTCCAAGGTTCGGGCTCGGACCTTTTTGTTGTAATATCGGGCGACCTGTTGCTTGCATTTCAGAGCACGCAGGTCGGCTTCATCCCTCTTTTCCTCGATCATATCCAGGGACTCAAGGAGCAATTCATTATTGGACATTGGATCATAATAGGTCACCCGATGAGAAGGTACCTTTATCTCAATCGGGATGACTGCTTCCGTTCCAAAAGCAAGGGAGAACGGGGTATGTCCTGTCGCTGATTTATATGTCGTCCTGTAGGCCCATAGTGCCAAGGGCAATTCGTCAGCCCACATGGCTCTAGCCCGCTTCATTCTTCTTTTCAGAATGGACTTAATTACTTTGTTTGCAGCCTCGACTTGCCCGTTCGATTGCGGGTATGCCACGGAGGTGTATCGATTCTCGATGTGGTATTTTTGGCAGAAGTTTCTGAATTCAGCACTGTCAAATTGAGTTCCGTTGTCCGTTATCACGATCCTTGGAATTCCGAATCGACAGATGATGTTTCTCACGATGAAGTTGATCACCCGTTTAGTTGTGATTGTAGTTAGTGGTCCTGCCTCGACCCACTTAGTGAAATAATCTACGGCCACAATGGCGAACTTTGCTCCGCCCCTCGCTATGGGGAGACTTCCTATGATATCGATTCCCCACATAGCAAAAGGCCATGGACTCATCATTGTTTTTAACTGGCTTGGAGGCGCCCTAGGTATCTTTGAAAATCTCTGGCACGCGTCACATCGTCGTGCATATCCTACTGCATCCTTGTTTATGGTGGGCCAGAAGTAACCATGCCGCAATATCTTTTTTGCCAAAGTTTGCCCCCCAGCGTGGTCGCCACATTCGCCTTCGTGGACTTCCTGCAGCACACGTTTGATGTCATCGTGGGCTATACACCGAAGGAGGGGCATTGAATACCCTTGTCTATAAAGGATTCCGCCTTGTAACACGTATCGGGCGGCTTTGCGAATCACTTTACGCCTCTCGCTTTTCCTGGTCGGAAGCGCTCCATCCATTAGGAAATTCCTTATAGGAGTCATCCACGACTCCTTTTCTGGTTCCGTCTCCATTACAAGGTCGATTTCCATCTGATCGATGCTGGGAGACCGAAGTACTTCAACGGGGGCTAGCCCTATCACCTTAGAATCATTAGAGCTAGCCATCTTTGCCAACTTGTCTGCCCGCTGATTTTCTGACCGCGGAATATGAGATATGCTGTAGTGATCAAACTCATTCAGCAGCTCTTTCACTTTCTTTAAGTATAGAATCAATCTTGCACTTTTAGCTTGGTATCTCCCAGTAACTTGGTTCACAACTAACTTGGAATCGCAGAAGATCTTCAGTTTTGTGACTTCTAACACCTTTGCAATCTTTAATCCGGCTATCAGAGCTTCATATTCAGAATCATTGTTAGTGGCCTGAAACTCCATTCGGATGGCATAAGTTACCAATCGTTTCTCGGGGGTTTCAAGCACTATTCCAGCGCCGGATCTTTCGTTATTTCTAGCACCATCAGTATATAATCTCCAGACATTAGGGTCGAAAAGTAACTTTGAGGGTTCCACTTCTTCGTTTGCTATGTCTTCTTCAGGAACAGTGAACTCTGCTATGAAGTCAGCTATCGCTTGCCCCCGAATTGATCGTCTGGGCTGAAAGTTCAAGTCAAATTGACTTAACTCAATATTCCATTTGAGTAATCTTCCAGACGCCTCTGGTCTCTGTAGAACTTGCTTGAGTGGGTGATCAGTATATATGATAATAGGATGCGCTTGAAAGTAGTGCCGAAGTTTTCTGGAGGCAATCAACAAACTATACGCCAGTTTTTCTATCCGTGGATAATTACGCTCTGCCGCTGTTAATTTTTTGCTCACGTAATACACAGGTCTTTGGACCTTCTCCTCTTCCCTTACCAATGCTGAGCTGACTGCATGAGATGATACTGCCAAATACACGAATAAATCCTCGTGGTCTATTGGTTTAGATAGAATTGGAGGTTTCTCCAAGTGTCTGAGCAAGTTCTGAAACGCTTCCACGCAGTCAGGTGTCCATTTAAAGTGGCGTTTTCCCCGCTTTATTAATTCGAAGAATGGGATGCACTTATCCGTAGCCCTGGAGATAAATCTGCTTAGTGCGGCCACTTTTCCAGCAAGGCTTTGCACGTCCTTAATTTGCCTAGGTTCCTGAATGTTCCTGATTGCCGTGATCTGGTCCGGATTAATCTCAATACCGCGTGAACTGACAATGAACCCCAAGAATTTTCCAGAAGCAACACCGAATGAACATTTGGTGGGATTGAGTTTCATCCCATACTTCCGAAGAACGCCGAACATCTCTGCCAAGTCAGTAGTGTGTTGAAAAGATTGTTTGGATTTAACCAACATATCGTCGACGTATACTTCCATTGTTTTCCCGATTTGGTTATAAAACATTCTGTTAACCAGACGTTGGTACGTAGCGCCTGCATTCTTCAAACCAAAGGGCATTACTACGTAACAATATAATCCTAGATCAGTGATAAAGCTCGTATGCTCTTGGTCCGGAACGTGCATCGGAATTTGGTTGTATCCTGAATAAGCATCCATGAATGAGAGAAGCTCATGACCTGCCGTCGAGTCTACCAACTGGTCAATCCGAGGTAATGGGAAACTATCCTTTGGACAAGCTTTGTTTAGATCCGAGAAGTCGATACACGTTCGCCACCTTCCGTTGGCCTTCTTCACCAGGACTGGATTCGAAATCCAGTCTGGGTAAGTGGAATCTCTGATAAACCCATTACTCTTTAGCTTTCCGACCTCTTCTTTCAAGGCAGCGGACCTCTCTGGGCCCAGCATTCGCCTTTTTTGCTTTACTGGAGGATGTTTGGGGTTAATGCTCAAAGAATGGCTCATGATTGATGGGGATATCCCGCACATGTCTGCATGGGTCCAAGCAAATACATCCAAATTGTCCTTTAAGAAATTCGTCAATTCTTCAGCAAGATTTGGACTTAACTGGGATCCAATCTTAAGGACCTTCTCCGGGTCACTGTCATCGATTGGTACATCCACAGTTGCCTCGTTGGGAGTCGCCGTTCTGCCCCCGGGTTCTTGATCCTCTCTGGGATCCATATCCTCGGGCACCACTTTAGGCAACTCTCCAACAATTGTCCTCTTTGGTTGCTATAAGGTCCCCACTCCCGAAGGGGGGGAGGTGGCTTTAGTTTCGATATCCCCTCCATTGCGAAGTAACTTTAGTTCGGCGACATAACATGCTCGCGCAGCAACTTGATCCCCTCTGACGATACCAATGCCAGCTTCTGTGGGGAATTTCAATAACAAGCACCAAGGGGCTAGACAGGCTCTGAACTTTGCGAGGGCCGGTCGGCCCAAGAAGGCATTATATGGTGATTCAACATCCAAAACCACAAAGGGAAGGATTCTCACTCTCTGGCGTTCTCCTTCCCCAAGTGTAACTGGCAACTCTACATAACCCATTGGAGCAGTGGATGCTCCGTTGAATCCACGGATCCACCCCTGGCAGGGCTTCAAGTCTTTTATTTCAAGATTCATTTGGTCAAAGGCCTTTTTGAAGAGGATATTAACGGAACTCCCGTTGTCCACCAGGACCTTATGAACAGTGGCTGGCCCAATGGGTATTGTGATTACAAGCGGATCTTCAGTTGGTGCATGGACTCCAACGCTATCCCGTTCTCGAAAAACAACATCATCAGTCATCATCTTCTGCTGCTTCACCGGGATACTGTCTTCGGGATTGCTACATTCCCCCACTTCGAGGTGTTGTTTGGCCGCATTGACGTATTGATCTAACGCTTTGGAACCATGCCCAGAAAGATAGAGTCCTCCGATCACGGTATTAATAACAATATTCTTTCCTTTTTGCTGAGCAGTCGGCCTAGCAGCGAGTCGATTTTGATTCTGATTCGGGGCCTGCACTGCTTGCCCCCTGTCCCTAGGCGCTACTCTGTATTCATCTAGCTTCCCTTCTCGAAGTAGCCTTTCGATCACGTCTCTAAGGTGACGGCATTCATTCGTCGAATGACCGTGAATTTGATGAAAGAGGCAAAACTTTCCTGTCTCACGCTCTTTTTCTGTCGATTCTCTAGGAGGTGGCCTCTTATTTTGGAGGACTTCATACGCATCCACGAAGATATTCTCCAGAGTATCATTTATGGGTGTATAACTTTCAAAGGCCCTGGGACGAGTCCTTCTCTGGGAGTCGTTCCCTCGGCCCCTCTTCCGGCTGTTGCCATTAGCATTGTTATTGTTGTTACCCGGTCGGTGACCACCCTGGTTCTGATTTCCGACGTTAGCCTCAACTTTCCCCGAGTTGTCTCCAGTCTGTTTGATAGCGCCATTGCTCTGAACCTCTTCCTTATCAGTTGTTTTAAGCTTTCGGTTCGCGTACACCTCTTCCCGGCGTAGATGTACATTGGCTTTCTCATAGAATAATTCTCTGGTGTGGGGTGGTTTGCCTGCCAAGTACCTCCCGAATTCAGTGTCCTTATCCACTCCATCAATTAGTGCTGCGACAATGGTCGGCTCATGAGGATCTTTGACTTCTGTGGCGGCCAAATTGAAACGATCCAGGTACGTCTTTAGACTTTCGCCTGGTCGCTGTTTGACAAGAAATAGATCGATCACGCTTTTCGTCTTCTGTGCGTAGATACGGAATTGCTCTACGAACTTCTCGCTTAGTTCCCTGAAGCTGGAGATCGATCTTGCTGGCAGACGAGTAAACCATAGTAAAGCCACGTCTTCCAGGAATATGGGAAACGCTTTACACTTAACCGCGTCTGAAGCGGCGGCAGCAGTCATCGACCAAGAGTATCTCATTAGGTGCTGAACAGGATCAGACCTTCCTGCGTATCGGTTCATTTGTGGCATGTTGAAACGCCTTGGAAAAGTTGCATCCAAAATATCGTCGGTAAAAGGAGTATGACTGCGACCAATCCCCCAATCTTCGTTCCGCTGTCCCCGGCTGTCGGCCAAAATCTGGTGAACCATGGCTGCGACGTTTGCACTAGTCAGAGGAGGCTCAGGGTCAGTGCCTCTGGTCCGACGAGGTTCTCTGATCTCTCTTCGGGGAGTAGCCACAAAATCTGGGACTTGGACGGGGCTTCGCTGCCCCCTGTTATCATGAGTATGCGTGCGGCGACGGGGCTGAGGTGGTCTGTCGTACACAAGACTATTCACATCTCGAGTCCTGTGAGCCGTTGCTTGACCATTCGTATTACGGTTCGTGGGTCCTGCTCCTAGTTCTTCGTCTTCCTGTGAGGGCAAGGTCCCGAACCAAAGCTGCTCTATGTTTTCGGCTCTCTCATACGGTCGCCGCGGAGGTCTCGGCGATTCTTCAGATGAAGAGGAATATGCTGGGGTGAGTGGACGAACTGGCGACGCTCTTTGCCTTGTTAGCTCGTCAAGTCTTCTATCCATAGCCGTCAGGTTTTGCCGTAGGATGGAACTTTCCTGCCTCTGGGCGGCCAACTCATCAAATAACCTATCCCACATTTTGACAAGGCGAGAAAGATCCCCCTCAGTGACAGGAGCAGCAGGATCATAGTGGTCATCGTCATCCTCTCTCATGGGCAAAGTGCTCGGACCGGGTCGAGCAGAGGTTCCAGGACGATAGGAGTAGGTCATAGGTTCTTTTCCAGGTCGAGTTGCGTTCTGACCATCAGTCTGGGTAGCTGCGGTTCGTGGAGGGCGGTTCGCTGCGCCCCCCTGAGATCGACTCGTGGTCATGGTGCGTGGAGGCTGCGAGGCGTTGCCTCGGGATCGAGTAACAACCCCCTCCGTAGCGCGGATCGTCTCATCTTCATCGGCTCGGAACGAGGTGTTTTCATCGGGTCGGATCGCCCCCTGCGCTCCGCGATCCAGAACCTCTTCGTTGCCCAATTCGTGCACATTCTCCTCGATCGTCTCGTTGGTCTGCGAAACTTTAGATCTTTTTCCAGCCATGATATCCGAACCGTCGGAATCTTCGAGAAAACGAATTAAGGCTGAGACTTCTCAGTGCAAGCACCAAAAAATGTTAGATCGAAATTTGGACCTAACACCCAAATTGTTATGAATTGTAGAGAATTCTAAATGAGGAACAAGGAAAAAGAAAATAACACACAGAATTTATAGTGGTTCGGCGTTAACGAGCCTACGTCCACTTTATATCTTATTGATTAGGCTTTAAAAGCTAGTACAACAGCGATTTCTCTCAATATTTCAAAGGTTTGACAACAATGGCGGACTCAGTATTCACTATTGTCAAAAAGCCCCCGAAAAATGCCAAGTTCTGGGCTATTTATAGCTGATTTCGTCGGACGGATCGTGGACACGTGGCACGAATCCCGAGATTTTCGGATCGCATCGCAGCCATCGAAGAAAAAGTCAAACTAGCCGTTGTGAACAGGTGTCGCCAGATCCATGCGATTCGGATCGCTGAAGACCAGCTCGTGGCTGAACGGGTCAGTGGGCTCGGTTCGCTGCAGGGGATCGGATCGCCTGGAGGTGGCGTTCGTCGACGAGACGAGAGCGATCCGTTCCTTGGGCGAGTCGATAGAGTGCGATCCAAGAGGGGCGAGACGATGACGTGCGATCCAAGAGGGGCGAGACGATGACGTGCGATCCACTTTCCTGGAGGACTTGGTTTCCTGATTTCCTTTCACGAATGGTCCTGGATGGCTTGGTCAAAAAGCAAGCCAACAGTTGGTGTAACACGTATTTTAATGAAATAAAAGTTGTTGTTTTCCGTTGTTCAAAAATATGTGTTCTTATATCTGTCTTGTATATCTGTGACTTATACTTATAAACCTCCACCAAAATTAGGGCATTCCCTTTGAGAGTGACCCTAACGGAGGTGGGGTGTTTCACTCACTTAATTGTTTTTCAAGGTTGTTGGCATGCGTCAAACATGCCAACACATATGTTCTATATTTTAGCCCAAACGTCATTACCCCCGTTTTATACGTTCGTTCCAATGTAAGGTGTGTTGGGTTTAATACTTAAACCCAATTTAGCCATATGAAAAGGGGAGGCTATAACATGTTGTTTCCCAAGTGCGCCAGTGCATTTTTGTTCTGGCGCACTTCCCAAGTGCGCCAGTGCATTCTGACCCGTTTTCTGTTTTTTCGCCCAACTTCGTTCGTCCATATCTTCTTCATACGATATCCGTTTTACGCAAACTCGGACTCTATCTCAAGCAGAATTCCAAGACGAACGCAATGGCGTATCCCGTTTCCCTTAATTCTTTGATTTGAAATTAGTTATACTTTAATTTATGAATTTCACAGTTATAAAATACACGGGGTGTTACAGTAGGTCTGAACATATAGGTTTAGGTAATCATGCTTTTAACCTATAAACTTGAAGTATTCATAACATGATAGCATCACCTAACTTGCATAAACATGGCATAATTTCCAAATTGACATACAACATATAGATGTCATCACCAAATTATACAAGTCGTAGATCTAAACATGTATTTATCATAATGGATCTAAACAGTTAGCCATAAACAACATGACTTAGCCTAAAACTTGTATGTATCATAATACCATTAGTTTCCGCATAACATGATAGGTTCGATAGATCACAATAGTTCATAGGCATGTATGATAGAATAGACATGAATAAACATGAATCAGCATCACATCCAACTTGTTACAATTCTATTTTACAATTCATTACAAGCCATGTCTTTAATTATTCACATCTGAAAGATAACTACACTTACAACCAAAAAGGAATTCTTGAGTTATGTGATCTGTATTCTGAAACTGAATTGCTCGCCTTTGATGTAGGTCATTGTATTCTCTTAGTTGAATTAGTTTTGATTTGATTTTGATGTAGCTTCTATCTTGCCTTTGAGTTGAAAGAGATGACGGCTGTTCTAGGTTCACCATTGACGACATGGCGGCTCTTGGAATGAATTAGTGTGATTTTATGTTGAGAGTTAGGTTGCTTATATAGAGTTTTAATTAATTTAGAGCTGTCAGATTAACCCTAGAAGCAATCAAGACCATCCAGTACGGATAGAACAGCCATATCAGCCCTAATGACTCAGCAAAAAGTCAGAACACATCAGTTTTCATATCTGTCCGAGGGGGTAGGTCGACCCCCAGGTCGACCTGTATGGGGGGAAGTCGACCCCCTGGTCGACCTTCTAGTCGACCTGGCCTTGGGCGGGTAGTTTCCCACCTAGCTCGCTTCTACTTCATACGGATTCCGATTTACGCAAACTCGGACTCTATCTCAAGTAGAATTCCGAGACGAACGCAATGGCATAACCTGTTTCCCTTAATTCTTAAATTTAAAATTAATTATTCTTTAATTCGTAACTTTAATGTTTATAGAAAATACGGGGTGTTACATTCTCCCTTCCTTAAAGGATTTCATCCCTGAAATCATTAAGTCAATAAGAACGTACATCTTACCGTCCAATTGTCCATCTACTCAACCATCAAACACAGGCGTCCATTGTCCTTAAAAGACTTCTAGTGCTTCATGATCATATGCATGGTGTGTGTACATGTCCTTATCTAATGCCAAAATCAGGCGGTCCACTGATTCAGTTGACCTCCTTAACGCAATTCGTATCAGTGTCATGCGTCCATTATGTATGCAATCTTCCCTAATCATAATTCTACATGAGGGCACATTATTCATACAAATGCAGCATCCACATGATAACACATCAAGCTTCAATCATATACAAGTACATATATTCATATGCAATATGAAAGTGACTAAGCCGATCTAATACCTAGTATGTGTGTGTGTGTGTATATGCATCCACGAGCAACCACTAGCAATCACTTGCAACCACTTGCAACCATCAACCATAACATGTTTCAAATACATGTTTGCATCCGTTGGTTTCTACCTAAGGATCGAGAACAGCACTGAGGAAAATACTAAAAGGATAGATACGAGCATGAACAAATTTAAGGAAAAAGATATCAAAGATGTACCCTCAAAAAGAAAAGGGTAGGTTGTGCATATCTTGGCCTCAGTTTCCCAAGTCGCGTCTTCCTCAACGTCACCCCATTGAACTTTTACAAGTTTGACTTTGCGGTTGCGTAGCTTTTTGACTTCTGTATCCAAGATACGAATTGGAACTCTTTTCACAGTCGCCTCTCTTTCTACTTCCACGTCCTCTAATATGCTTTGTTCCACCACTTCCGCAGAATCATGTAGGCACTTTCGAAAGTGAGAAGCATGAAAGACATTATGAACTCCAGCCAATCTTTCGGGCAGCTCTACTCTATAAGCCATCTTCCCAGTCCTTTCAATGATAGGAAACGACCCTACAGATCTTGGTGCCAACTTTCCTGTGGATCCGAAGCGAATGACGTTCCTCAAAGGAAATACTTTAAGGAAAACCCTGTCCCTAACCTCAAACTCAAGGTCGGTCCTTCTTTTGTCTACGTAGGATTTCTGTCTATCTTCGGCAGTCTTCATTCTTCTTTGTATCAAGTCCACTTTCTCTGAAGTTTCTCTGATCATATCTGGTCCAAGTATAATCCTATCTGTAGACTCCCACCAACAAGTTGGTGATCGACACGGTCTTCCATACAAAGCTTCGAAGGGTAGCATGCCTATGGTGGCTTGGTAGCTAATGTTGTAGGCAAACTCCACCAAAGGAAGATGATCCTCCCATGTTCCTCCGAAGTCAAGAATGCATAATCTCAAGAGGACTTCTAACACTCTGTTCACCCTTTCCGTTTGACCATTGGTTTGGAGGTGATAGGCCGTGCTTAAGCATAGCTGTGTGCCTACGGCCTCTTGCAAGCTCTTCCAAATCTCGCTCGTAAAGATAGGATCTCGGTCACTAACAATGCTGGAGGGTATCCCATGGAGTCGAACTATCTCTTTAAGGTAAATGGATGCTAAAGATGAGGCAGTCCTCCTAATTTTAATGCGTATAAAGTGAGCACTTTACGTGAGCATGTCCACTATTATCCAAGTACTGGTATTGCCCCTTTTTGATCTAGGCAGCCCATCAATAAAGTCCATTGAAATGTTATCCCATTTCCACTATAGGACCTCTAGAGGATGAAGCAAACCACCAGGCTTCTTTTGCTCTGCCTTGACTTGCTGACATACTAAGCACTTCGAGACGAATTCAGCTACATCCCTCTTCATGCCATCCCAAAAGAAAACCCTTTTTATGTCTCTATACATCTTGTCTCCACCAGGGTGTATGGTCAACTTGGAATGGTGCGCCTCTTCGAGAACCTTCTTTACCAAATCCCTTGCTTGTGGGACGCATAGCCTTCCATCCCGCCTCAAACAACCCATATCATCGATGGAGTATCTATTGAGGTGACTAGAAGTCTCACCCCTAATTAACTTGTCCATCACATCTAGCTGAGGGTCTTCATGTTGTGCGGTCCCTATTGAGTCCAAAAGAGTAGGCCGCACCTTTAGCGATGCTAACAAACCGGTCACATGATCGATAGAGGGTCTAAAATTAAAGTTGGCTATGTACTCGAAGATTTGCCTTTCTACAAAGAGAAGGCTTAGGGTTAGCTTCTTTCTACTCAAGACGTCTACTACTACATTATCCTTGCCAGGAGTATAGGAAATCTCAAAATCATATAAGGCAGGAAACTCCATCCATCTTTGCTGCCTCAAGTTGAGATCTTTCTGCAAGAAAAGGTACTTCAACGTTTTATGGTCTGATACAATTCAAATTTCTCACCTAGGAGATAATGGCGCCATGACTTAAGCGCAAAGGCGATGGCAGCCAACTCTAGATCGTGGGTTGGGTAGTTTTTCTCGTGTGCTTTCAATTGTCTTCCAAAATAAGCTACTACCTTCCTTTCTTGCATCAAGACAGCGCCTAGTCCCGTACCGCATGCATCTGTATATACGGTAAACATCTTGCTTCCTTCAGGCAATGTCAGAACTAGGGCTGTTGTCAGAGCCCTTTTCAAGCGTTGGAAAGAAATATCGCAATCCAAATCCCAAGTGAGAGTTAAGTTCTTCTTTGTCAACCTTGTAAGTGGAGCTGAGATTTTCACAAAATCTTTGATGAACTTTTGATAAAAGCCTGCTAGCCCGAGAAAGCTTCGGACTTCAGCTGGAGGAGGAGGAACGTCTGCTGGGCCTACGTCGTTGGCCCTAGCCTCTAGGTACCTCCTGAACCAGCCAGGTTTCGGTATACCCTCTGGAATGTTAAGATTCCCAGACATGCTGAAACGAAAAAGGAAAGGTTCAAAACAAAGGATAGAAAGATAGTGCATATGGCTTTGGGGGATTATGCCTTTTAAAGTAAAATAACACTTTTTCTTGAAAAATGCTTCTTTATACTTCTTTTTGAAAATAGTTTTCAAAAACTTTTATCCGATCTAGTAAACCTTTGCCTTGATACCAAGTGAAACACCCCACCTCCGTTAAGGTCACTCACAAAGGGAATGCCTTAACTTCGATGGAGCATTATAGTTAAAAGACATAGATAATTTACAAGACAGAAATATAAGCAGCGGAAAACAACATTTATTTCATACGTGGTTCATAACAAAAGCATTACACCAAACTGTCTCAAAGCAACTTCCAAATCATTACATCAAAATATCTTTCTTGCTTAAACATAAAGAAGCATAAAACATAAATAAAACTGCATAAATCCCCAAGTCTAGTGTGTCCAAAGCCATAGCCAAAGATAATAGATTCCAAGCCATACATCACAGAGTCTTCAAGATTGTAGAGATGAACGGTCCAAACTAAGCTGGGCTATTCCCTCCCTGACTACCTGAGGGGGGGACGGAAGAAAAGAAGACGAAAGAAAAATGCGTCAGACATAAGTTTGAGTAAGTCCAGTGACTTTTCAGTGTGTGAATAAGGAAAAGGGTCATGATAGGAATAAACTGAAAATAGGACAGTACCATAACTACAAACTAACATAATACTATATAAGGCAGGATAAACCGAATATACATCGCACCCATGTCTAACTCTCTGCACCTACTTATACTTGTCCAACTAGCACCACATGTTCATGGTGAAATGATCCCCTTATATCGATCAGCTCCTACTCGCATGTATTTATCACGTGTGTCATTCGGTCCCTGCTTGACTGTAGATACCTATGTTGGTCCCACCACAGGGTGTATCAAACCCTATGGTGGAAACTCGACACGATTCAACATGCATAGTATATGACTACTAATGCCCAGTGCCTGCTTTTTCCACTTCGGAGTACGTGCACGCCCGTACTCCGTCGGAACCAACGCTGACGCACCACCCGTCGACGTTTTGACTGCTTACGATTCAGCCCAGTAATCGTGCCCCACCCTGCCTAGTTCAGGGTTCCATGGTACATCTAAGTGGGTTACTACAGAAATGGGTCCCCGTTACTAGGGTTTTCTAGCCAACGTGTTAAATTGGTTAAGTGTCCTAACCCCCACCCATCAACTTAGTTAACATGTTGAATTGGTTAAGTGTTTCCTTAATTGACTTAACCTAACCAATCTTGACTTAGCTTTACTAAAGCACCAACCACTCACATTAGACAGGTATTGTTGTGGTCACTGGATGTGTCGGTCCGTTCCGAGCAGTTTTACACCACAACTCAGTCTAACCTCGGGTCCTTTTTAGGCTCAATGCACTAACTACCCATATTACACATGTATTGTTGTGGTCACTGGATGTGCCAGTCGGTTCCGGGTAGTTTTACACCACAACTCAGTCTAACCTCGGGCTAGGCATATTCGCCTTTTCTAAATTTAGATATTTATCCTTTTATGCTTATATGCAAATTTGTCAACAATTTATTGTCATAGCCCACTTTCCTTCTAAATCAAAATCATAATTTTTGGCATGTAAATTATACCATTTCAATGTCATACCATGTACATGGTTATGAGCCAAATATGTCAATTACATGTAGTTTAATGTTTTCCCCTAACATTACCCCCGTTGTACGTTCGCAAAGTTTCATAGACTGTTTGGCTCAACATTTGAGCCTAACTTATAAAGTAAAAGGGGAAAAGAGGAACTTGCAACATTCCAACATCATACAAAAATATGGATCTCACTACAAATGTGTCACATGAAGTTGGCATAATATACTTTTAATTATGAACTTGCAAACTAGACCTATGCAACATGAATCATAAAATAATAATTTTACATAGAACTACCAAAACTTAATTAACCATGTAGTGGTGAACTTGCATAGGGGTTGAATCATGCTAACATGGGTCTAGCATAGAGGCATATAGATCTAACATATAAAGTGTAGGTCTAAACATATAGGTTTACATAATCATGTTTTTGACCTATAAACTTGCAAGTATTCATAACGTGATAGCATCACCTAACTTGCATAAACATGGCATAATTTCCAAATTGACATACGAAATATAGATGTCATCACCAAATTATACAAGGTCGTAGATCTAAACATGTATGTATCATAATGGATCTAAACAATTAGGCATAAACGGCATGAATTAGCCTTAAACTTGTATGTATCATAATATCACCAATTTCCACATAACATGATAGGTTCGATAGACCACAATAGTTCATAGGCATATATGATAGAATAGACATGAATAAACATGAATCAGCATCACACACAACCAGATACAATTCTATTTTACAATTCATTATAAACCATGTCTTTAATTTATTCACATTTGAAAGATAACTACACTTACAACCAAAAAGGAATTCTTGAGTTCTGGGTTTTGTATTCTGAAACTAAATTGCTCATCTTTGATGTAGGTCGTTGAATTCTCTTAGTTGAATTAGATTATTTTGATTTGATTTTGATGTATCTTCTATCTTGCCTTTGAGTTGAAAGAGATGACGGCTATTCAAGGTTCACCATTGACGGCATGGCATCTCTTAGAATGAATAAGTGTGATTTTAGGTTGAGAGTTAGGTTGCTTATATAGAGTTTTAATTAATTTAGAGCTGTCAGATTAACCCTAGAAGCAATCAAGACCATCCAGTCAAGATAGAACAGCCAAATCAGCCCTAACGACTCAGCAGGGAGTCAAAACACATCAGTTTTCAGATCTTCCCGAGGGGTAGGTCGACCCCCAGGTCAATCTATATGGGGGGAGGTCGACCGCCTGGTCGACCTCCTGGTCGACCTGGCCTTGGGCGGGTAGTTTCCTGCCCAGCCCGCTTCTACTTCAGATTTTGAATTTTTGAACTATATTCTGAACTGTTTATTTAAATTCTGAATCTTCTGAAGGTCATAACTCCTTCAAACGGATTCCGATTTACGTAAACTCGGACTCTATTTCAAGAAGAATTCCAAGACGAATGCAATGGTGTAATCCATTTCCCTTAATTCTTATATTTGAAATTAATTATTCTTTAATTCGTAACTTTAGTGTTTATAGAAAATACGGGGTGTTACAAGGACGGTTGTGATAGTGGCAAAAACTTCCAGACTTCACTATTTTGTTCGAGATCTTTAATTTTAGTGGTAGCTCCAGAAAGAACCCTGCGCCTTTAGTAGCAAAGAAGATGTTCTCAGAGGTATCATTTAGTGGAGTTAATTCTTCAGACTTGAAAAAGTGAAATCTCTTGTTCCCTTTTTCCCTTTTGTTCCCATATGATCATTTTCGCCCTCCAACGTCCTTCTTGTTGCTTTCCTGAAAGCGGAATGGCAGAGACATCCTTTACGGCATTACCACATTTTGGCGAGTCAAATTTTAAAGATATGAAATTCGTTTGAGTGGCCAGAAGCATATCAAGCTTATCCATTAAGGCTTTGTTTGAAACCGCCATTTGTTGAATCAAGTCACCTACGATCGCATCCATTTGATCTTGAGTTATGTCGACTCTAACTCCCAAAAAATCGATCAATATTTGGAAGACTAGTTTGTGGAACGATGATGGCTTCATGATTGACAATCCCCGAACTTCCAGTGGACTTATCGTCGTACTTCTTCGGTAGAGGCATAACTTTGTGCAATTCTTCTGATTTTGGTAGGGAGCTTTTTAATTTAAAAAGGGAGTTCGTTGATTGGCCTAGATCTTAAACTTGTAAAATCTATGGTAGAAATAGTCTTAGAAATTTAATGGTAGGCTCTTAAGATTGAGAGAAGCGTGAAGGAAGGAGATGCGAACGCGGCCCGACGGTGGGCGTCAAATGTTAAAAAAGAAAATCAATTTCAACACCAATTGTGCTTTATAAGAACTTCACCAAATGGTTAGATTAAAATATGGAACCATGTAATCACAAAATAAAGAGCATAAAACGAAAAGAAAGAAATTTTTATACTAGTTCTATCTAAAATAGATCTACGTCCACTTTTCAATCGCTTTTCATTATGATATTTTTTTTACAACATGTACGAATTCTCTCTTTACATTCATTTCTCTCTTTCCCCTCTTTTCGCTCTCTTTATGATCTAAATTGCACTTGACTTGGCAAAATAATTTGAGAGATCTCTTGCTTTGTGATGGTGGATGCATGAATCTTTAATCACTTTAGCAATCAGACGATCTTCATAGATTCCGTAATGATTTAGTTTTAGATCTAGGCTTTAGAGACGATTCGAAGCAGATGGAGATCATTTGAATTGAGATAGAGTAATTTTTCGTAGCGCATGAAGAAGATTCAATAAGCTTTGATTGAATTGAAGAGAACTCTAATGTTGATTGGAATGGATTCAATCCATATGATGTTGGAAATAAGTTGTTTGATCCTTGGAAGCCATTAATGAAGTTTTTAATGGAGCTTAGAAGGTAGAAGAAATGATTTGGTGGCCTTTCGGGGTAGAAAAATTCTGTCCCCTTGATGGTAGAGGCCATAGCCTATTTATAGGTGTGGCACAAATGAGGAGAAGGCTGAAAATATATGGTTCAGGGAACTGCTCGGTGTATATCAGTATTTACGAAACTTCCATTGGTTCCAGCTGTGTACAGCTGGAAATAGTGTACCGATCGGTAGCATATCGATTGGTCGTAGACCAAGGCCACCAATCGGTTATATAAATGAAGCCGCTTCCTTCCGTGACCTTTAAATACCGACCGCCTATGTCATATTCCAGAATTAAACCATCCAGCCATGTCCAATGCGTTGCTAGCTCTCTTAGTTTCGTGGTCAACCCTTGAATGACATATATACCTTGAGCCATGCATTCACGTGACTTTATATCTTTGGCATAACACTAAACTTCCTTTTTCACAATTGGCTTCAAACTAACCGATTAACTCTTCATAATGATACCGACCGCCTATATAAAATGTGACTGATCGGTCTGGACTAAGGCCACCAACCTGTTCCATATTTGTACATCCACTATTCCAACCACTCAATCAATACATGTTCCACGTTATCTTTTCCTGATCATAAGAGCACGGATTGCTCTATGTAACACCATGCACCTCTTATGTGCTGATCCATGCGTGAAGTATACATTGATAATTACACGCCTTGATGTCTTTATTATTACAACCAATCCATAAAGTAAGATTATTTACACCATTACCACGCTTGGCTTTTGGTGCCTATCTTTCTTTTATGCATGGAACTGCATATTGTTTTGACAAATTGTTGACTCATCTAACATGACCGATCAGATGAAAAACGTTGCATATAATATGGCCTGGTTTGTATGTGTTGCACCAAGACTGCTTATCCGATTGGCTTGTTTAATCGTTTGCAAATGCGTGGTGCTTTTTGTGTTAGTGTCGTTGTTCCATTTTCCACATGTACACAACTAAGCCATGCACCATGTGGCTTTGTGTTGTGAGCTTATTTAACATGCACATCCAAGCTTGTTTCTATTTTAGTACCAACCAACATGGCAACACACTGACCGATCGGATGAAAGTTGCCCGACCATTCCGTGGCATGACGCTTGACCTATCGTCTCAATAAACAGTCGTGTATTGATTTCTGAACCTTTTTTTAACAACGGGGTTAACAACTGCAATCCTAGAAGAGGTGGGAACATTTTATTGTCTACCATCTCTAACCCTTCTTTCGTATAGTCGAATAGATATTGGGTGATATTCGATAGTGTGAAATCTATATCTTGCCATTTTGAAAAAATTTACGAGTTCATTCCACTCATCAAATATTATGACCAAGTTTTGAACCATAGCTTATTCCATGATGTGGCTACTTAATTCATCGCACGTAGATAGTCTATTGGTAATCTCATTGTTAGTGTCGCAAAAGTGTAGCTGTGCAAATTTTGATCTTCTACCTACCTCGAGTAAGGATCCTATTTTATGATGGTTCTGATCGTTGATTCGAAAAATATGTATGGCCCATGATCGCTATTGATGTTGCTACCAATGTGACACTCATTGACATAAATGCGAAAACAGAGCTATAAGCACATATGTTTTCCTTGAATTTTTGATATTCAGGGGTGGAATCTATAGTTAGTAATTATTTTAAGTACTCTGCTCTATCGTTGTAGCATGAAAATTGGACCTAACCCCTCTGTAACCAAAGAGAAAATATAGGATATGTAACTGTACTTTCCATCTTCACTCAATCTTAAACCAAGAGGATATGTCCGCCAGATGAGCAAGTGATTATTGGCAAACCAAAATTGGATGGCATGAAAAATTTACTTAAATGATTTATTACTGTTCAGTCTTGCATAAATAAGTAACTTGCTACTTTTTCAAACAATTTAGGTTCTATGCTTTACGTTGTTGTTGTGCTCTCGCTTCAGCTGCTGGAGATTTATTTTTAGCATTAGGACACACTCTCAATCGAACTCATGGGCAAGAGTTGCCAAACAATGGGAATGGTGTGACGAACTAACATTTTCACGATCCTGATTATCGGTACAAGTACCATGTCGACTAACCAAACACCTGAAATTACTGGATCATATAGTAAGAAGTTAGAATGTGAAAAATAGAAAGAAAGAGATATTAATATAGAAGAAGAAGAATATAAAACAACAACACATAATCTCACAACGTAGCGGAATATAATATATATATATATATAACAATCTTTGAAATATAGATTTTACTTACATACATTATCAGAGTACATCACATATGCAACACAATAGAAAATAAAACAGTAACTATCTAACGCTGAAGCCTCCTGGTCCAAGCTCCTCCAAGTGTATCTGTAAATACCTGAACTACTTGGCTTCCCATATAAATTTGGGCACCTAAGAGTTAAGGATAAAACAAAATAAACTCCCGGTCAGTCATGGGACTGGTGTGAGTAAACTCCAATCATTGGTTTAACTTTTGAAAAAACTTTTTTAAAGAAAGGTAATCGTACGATCGACCCACACATAACCATAGATGGTTTTTACCGTACGATAACCCAAAACATTCTTTAAAATAACTAGTTATCTTATATTATAATAGTTTCTAAATCAAATAAATAGCAATTTAGCAGAACGCTTTCATCACAAGCTCTACGCACATAGTATACAATCAAAACTGCAGGCTCTTATTGGATAATGTATTCCAACTGGAAAGATATGGGACCACCTCCCAACAGTGTATCTTTAGAGAAGAACACTCCGGGTTCACCAAGAACATCTTGCAACTCAGGCTAAACATGACCCGCCCCTCACTTCACTTAAGAGTACTGAATGTATTATCACCAACAGTTTGGATCAGCAACGATTCCGAAGCAACATCAACGATAAGATAAAGTAGAAAAAGGAATTTTTTTCTAGATCAGTTGACAATGCACCGTAATTGGGTGTGTCCCACTTAGCCATGCGACCTACTCGATTTTATACTATTTCCCGGTTGGGAGGCTTGATGTTACGATTACTTACTTTTCATTAATAGCATGATCACTTTAAATGCCACACTGCCAGATCCGTTGATCCCGAATTGATTTGCATAATGATATTCTTGATTTTATGATAAGAAAATACATTCTCCACCACCAGATGTATATTTGTATAGACCAAAATATCTAATCATTGGAAATACCCTATCACATTCGTCCATACACGTTCATTCTGGGTCTGAATGAAATCGAAGGCATAATTTACATTAATCCATCTTAGGAAATTTCTACCTAGGATTAATCGAAAAGCCCTTGCACTTTATTATGTCTTCGATTGTCTTCATATAATCTGATTCGCAATGCTATTGCCAATATGAAGTGGTTCTCAGATAATAATCCAACCGGTCTATCCATACTGATAACGATATGGGTTAATACTTTGACGGTCGGTTATTTAACTATCGAAGGATAACAAACATTCATCCAAAGCATCAAACAATTACTAGGCCCCTTAATTAATATTTCATTAATTAAATCACCTCTCTATTTCCTTATCAATATTTGTTAACGCAATATTTTCAACAATCATCTTGTCCTTTTTCGCTGTTGGAAAACATTTTCATATATCACCTTCTTTTATTTTCTATACTTAGAAAATATTTTCAATCTATAATTGGAAAACATTCCAATTACTTATCTTTTTCCCGAACTCATTTATTTCTGTACTTAGGAAATATTTTCTATTATATCTCCAAAATTCCACTTACCTTGGTTAAAACGAATGTAGTGTAAAACATCGTTACAACAACCCAAAATATTATATTCAACTAAAATCTTACTTAAACATTTATCCTCGAGACTGAATGTTTCTATTCATCAATTAATAATGAAATCAATCTAGTTGGGGTATAATTACCTCTTAGACCTTGACTGAATAACATTCTTAACTTCAAAACAGAAAATACAACTCATCTCAAATAATATGCATCATATAAAACCAATTATCCATTTTTAAACGTGCATATGTATTTATCTTTCTATACTTACCAGATTTATATTTATAGATTTCCTTTTTTGTTTACAATATTCTATCATAAGTTTGCTTCCTTATCGAACTCTATATATATACTGCTATATTGATTTCTAGTTATCAATTTTTTGTAAAAATATTCTAACTCCTTAAATTTCCGGTAAATTTTGCTAGCACCTCCTTTGTATGCCTCAGTAGATCAAACCTCAACTCGCCTCTCTAGGCCCTTTCCATTCAAATAATAATAATCAAAAAGACAAGCGGCTTGCCCAAAAGGCTCATAAAATATATTACGGAATTTTAGGGTGTTTTGTCGGGCACTTGAATTATAATCTTCATTCTCTTCATTGCATACCTATTCCACATATATACGTCCATTCCCCATTTATTCCAACTCAATCTAATCATTTTTAACTCAATTCGCTAATTCTTCTTTAATTAGCTCTTTTGCCCATTTCATAATTTTATTTGAACATATCACATTCATATACAATTTTATTTGCTTATAAACCAATTGAATTCCATTTTAAATTCAAGTTTCATATTTGATTTCGAATATAAATTTACGAATCTAATTCATCTTTCAAAGTCTAATTTCAGTAGAAAACGCTACTAACAAATTTCTTCAAACTAGTTAATTCTATTTAAAAAACCTGATTTTTGTTTCAAAAATCAATCCATTTACTTTACTTGAGTTCTTATTTATTTTATAACTTAAGTCAGGATTTTTCTAATGGAAATCTAATTTTCATTTGCTTAAAATCCTTTTATTAATTTAAATAAACCATTGTGGTTTAATAATGATTATAGTGTTGTTTTTCTAGAAATTTTGTTTTGATATGGCTCAATATCTATAAGACGAAATCCATACTTTTCTCTTCCATTACAAATCTATAATTCGGTCGGTCCTGACGATTCTATTTTCAAAGAATTCCGACTTAAATTGAGTTCTATATACTCAATTAAGTTCAAAACATCAAATTATGAACTACTACACTGCGGTGAGTTCGTTTTAAGTTATATTTAAATGTAAATGTTTAAACTTCATTTATAAATAAATACAACACCATTTATTAATTATAAATTAAACACATTTCCGAAATCTAACTTAAATTTTGATAATTCCTAATCATCGATTATTTCATTACTCAGCTATAAATCCAGTCACAACTCCAATTTTAATATTAACTACCCAACCCATCAAAAATAAATCATTTTATAAAATTTGTTGAAATCGAATTCCAAATATAATTTCTTTGATTTATTTTAATTCAGTTTATATTTCAAATATCGGAATAACATCCGTCATTCCCTTTGTGAAACTATTTCCAATTAACTTCTAAATTCGTATTTGAATTTATAATTCAAAATTATCCCATCATAATTATCTCACTTAATTTATAAACGTCATTTATAAGTTAAACTTTCTTATTTTATATATTAGACAACTTCCATTTCAAAATCTATTCGAAACCCAATTCCTTCTTTTGGAATATTTTATTTTTATAACTTACATATATAATTTTTTAATCTGTTTTCATATTTAATTTCAGTTTCTATTTAACAAAAATTAAATATCCTTTCTGGACATAATTTATTTTTGTAAGTTTGACATAGTCGATTTCCAATCATAAATCTATATAAATTTATTTTAACTCAATTTACATTACAAACATCGGAATAAGTTTCATCATTTCTTTTTGAAACTAATTTCAATTCCACTTTTCAAATTAATATTTGAATTTACATTCCCCAAATTATCTAATGATAATTTATTTCACTCCATTTATAAACTTCGTTTATAAATGAACTGCTTGTTTTTAAAACAAGTTAATAGGTTTTCCCTTTTAAATCTCTGAAATCCGTTTTCAAGATATTTTTATAAATCAGCATTTAGGCCCAGTGATATTTAAACATCCAAAAACACCCAGTTATTAATCATAGGTTTTCTAACACATCATATATGATAATATATATACGAAAACAAACAAAAATAAATTTTGAGGAATCCAGCTGGATCCCTCCAAACTATTGTCCTACATCCACAGATGTTAGCCAACATAAATAATATCCATCCAGCTTCCATGCAGGATATCACGGCATAGAAGGTCATCCACTATAATATATTATAGGACGCATAGGGTCATCCGCTAATGATACAGTGAACATCTGCTAATGGTACTGCGGGAAATATCCAATCACTAATACATTTATATATGTATATATAATAGCCACAACCAACAAGCCTAAATAAAACTAATATATATAATAGCCAAAAAAATATTTAAATGCATCCAAACAAACAACAAATAGCATAGAACATTATATTAGATAAATATTCGTTTACAATAAATTATAAACAAATCCAGGGAGTGAGTTTTCTTACCGTGATTTTCTTTTTCCAAATTTCCATTTAAAATCTCATACCTTGCATCTATGAATCGACTCTAAAAATTCCAAATCACTTCGAAGGCACATCCTACGTCCTTACGAACCAACCGTCAATCATTTTGTGAAAATCTGATCATGTATGACATTTATGTAAGCATTACAATTTTAAACGAATTTAAATGATCATTAACAAGTTAAATAAAATTTTAATTATATCATATTGATTTTTTTTATCTCTTCTTTCCACTTCTGAAAACACTATTCTGCATCAAATTTCACCCAAAATTGCCGAACCTAAATTCATGCCTCCAATCTTCTCAGCTTCAACTTCAACCCGCACCAACCACGATTGCTGTTTTTTCCCCATCCACTATGGCATTTGCCTGACCTCCCTAACCACCTCAGGACCAATACATTCAACCCTAAGTGATGCTCTGACCTATACCTAACTTGAATATACCACAAGCACCCTCCTCTAATCACAAAAGCAAACCCAGTAGAAAGGGGAGAACCCTATTTTCTCCGTTCACCGCAACTTCCACACTATCGATTGACTTTAGCTTACCAACCTACATAGAGCGAAAACTAAAATCTTCCCAAAATCTTGCTAGAGGCTTTCCTCTTCATGACTAACACAACTGTACCAACCACACTCCATGTTGTTGCTTTTTGCCAACATTGAACCAACCATTAATGAGTTCCATCAACTCGCAACCCTCGATTTCACCCAGAAGCCAACGTCGCGCCTCTAACTTCGATGGCCTGGTTCGATCTCGAGTTCTGTTGTTATGGTTGCGACTTTGAAGATACGAATAGCGATAAAAATCCTTCCCAAACCCATGATTCTTTCCCTTAAAATTCGAGCTTTAATTCGATTTTGATTTTTCTCTTTTTTATATGTTGATGGATTTTGAATAAAAGAGGGCTTTGGGTTTTTATTTGCTGAAGATGAAAATATGGAAGAGAACCATGATTAAAGTTGTTGGGTAAAATAGAACAAAAAGGAAGAATTAACATGAGTGGACATTTAAACATTGAAGCTTTTAATTTTTTATCTATGAAGAATGAAATGGAAAAAAGAAAGGGGACGCGATTTATAGATGAAGAATAACTTAGGTAGCAAGGAATAAGCTTGTACGCGGGCACATGATATGGGAGGCTAAAGTAATAAACTTGGATAGCTTTTGATATGAAGTTTATTTATTTCAATTTAATTTCATACTTGTCAATAGATTTTAAAATTAAATATTTCTTGGTTCGGAACTCCTATTTAAACGTTACAGCCGCTTTTTCTAGGGTTATACCACTATTATGAACACATGAACAGGTTTTAAAGCGTAATTTGTTTGTATGGAGAAGATATCAATTTAAATCGATGATTAAAATTTTAAATTCAAAACAATAAAAATTATAGAAAATAAGTTATTATTTTTACCGTTTATACTCAAATAGAATTTATATTGATCATCTAAATCGTTTTAATTCAGTTTTAACTTCAAATTCGATTATTCACGTTTTCGCATTACACTAATTCAATATTCATGAAATCAAATCATAATCGATTATTAAATCAATAACTCATTATAAAAATCCATTTATATTATCAAATCACAATTGAAATAATATTAAATGTTCAAAATAAAGCGACTAAAAATCCAGGTCGCTACATTCTTCCCCTGTTAAAAGAATTTCATCCTCGAAATTACTAAGGTAGGTAAAATGCTACACACCCATCAACTTTTAAAAATCCCCACTTATGTTGAAACTCAACATTTCATATTTCTATACATTTAGTTATCACCAACCATTTGGTTTCCATTCCTATTACACACCATATATGTTACGACCCGAAATCCCCCTTATGGGAAATCACGGATTGTATTAGGACAAGACGAATCAGAACACAAACAGAAGAACATTTCATTGTTAATTACAACAATTCCATCAGAATACAAGAATATACAGAGTATAAATCAATATTACACATTTACTAAATATCAGAGATTACAATAAATTACTGCAGTGGAAAAATAATACAATACACAACTAGAATTAATACACGGATAGAGAGCTTTCTGAATATTGCTTCAGCTGTAAATCAGGATCCTGTGAACATAAATCTACAAAACCAAAACTACTAGCTGCCCATGTCAAAATAAGGGCACCCAGAGTTTAGGTTAAGACAATAAACTCCAGGTCAGTCATGTGACTGGTGTGAGAACTAATATAGTTATTAATCTTTATTTTAAAGTTAGGTAAATCAAGGGACCACGCCGTATAACACGGAACGAGTTTACTCCCAAGAGTACCAGTGCATAAAACAAACAGCGCAATGCTAAATAAAGAAGAATGAAGCTATTATAAGACCCAGGTCCCATCACACAAGGAAATACAAGCCGGAGGATAAGGTTTTACCTTATAATAGCCAAAGAATGCTTGATATGCTAAATTTCATCTTTTATTACTATAAGTGTATAGTGTCAAAACAATTTCAATCATAAATACCAATCATAGACGGCATGGGTACCATATATCATGTCACCATACTAGTTCTACAATTGAAACTGCAAAGTCACGTATTGGAAGTTGGTTTCCATCTATGAACCGAGGCAAAAGATAGTCCTCACTGAATTCGAGACGCTCTAGTCCGTGTCTAAGGCTACAGCCGCAACTGCACCTAGGGGCCACAGGGCCGGTCCACTCGATGTGGATTAAATAAAACCCTGAACACTACGTCTCCCCGCCCTATGGGGCGTAAATGACCCAAATGACTCCATCGGCTCCAAACAGTCATCGATATATCCGAGGCACCTCGCAATCCAACAACCACACAGGTGAAAATAATGTAAATGTCAGGGCTGGTAGGTCACTGACACCACCTCTAACTAGAAAGAGACGCATGTTCTACCTGGATCCTCTCCCGTTTCTGGTTCATACCGGGGTGTGAGGCTTGCGAATTAACGCCATACACAAAGCTATGCCATACAGGCCGTGCTTTGGTCATCAACCACAAGACTTTGCTTTTCAACAAAAACCTCGATCATTTGCCACTTAGGCATGCCACACAGGCAATTCACTCCATGCGATTGATATCCACCAATATATAACCTCTAAGCTCATACGTCACAAAGAAGGGCGTTAAGCAAGAGAATAAATTCTCCACCGCCAAACAGATATATATTTAATAGAAATCAATCACACAGAATAAAATCCAATGTCAGACACACAGTCCACTTACAAGTTAGTTCTGGGTCTGAACGAAACCGGTGGCACCTGGTACTTCGCGTATCCATCGATCTCCAAGTACGTCTGGACGATCACCAACCGATTCCCTCCTCTTGGGTGTACAGCCCAATCAAGATCATTAGTAATCACCCAAACGATGTGAAGACCTCCAATCTTTGACCACCGTCTTCATGCCGACACATCGTCGAATCAGTTATTCAGAATGGGATAAACCCGGTCTTTCTGAATAACTCGCATATATAATAAACAAGTGTTACACAAACACAACATACGCCTCATTCCAATTCATCGGTCACTAACCATAAATTAGTAAGAGAAAAATTCCCCAAATATTAACCCCGAAGGCCGAAACCAACATCAGATCAACACCCAGGAAACCATTCATCTTGACTAATCTTCAGTTATTTGCTAAATTTCACATTCTTAGGGAGAGGTTCCCATTAATTTTATCAAAGGTAAATTCCTTAAATTTATTCTTTAATCTTCTTTTGACTATCAACTCAAACCAAATTATGGTTTATCCAAACTAGTCGGGATTAACGAACCTTACCAAAGTAATCATTTGTTTTAATTTCCCAATCCCAACCTATTCATCCCATGAAGTAAAACTGGTAATACTTCATATCTAACACACGGTGTTATCGGTAAATTCAATAACCATTTCACGCTCAAATCTAATTAAAGATTTTTCACGCTCAAATCTAATTAAAGATTTAACTATCGCCTGGAGCAAAACTGGTGATACTCCATTCCCAATCATTTCAATCTAATTAAGGATTCATTAAAACTCCACTTAGTTTTAATCTTCCCAAAAATCAATATTAATGATTGTTTAACTTGGGAAATCATATCCTGTCTTTAACTGGGTTAAAGAACCAATGTCATTTAAACACGGTTCACAATAAACCCAAAATCACATTCTATTCCATCAGTCTTTAACCATAAATTAGCAAGTGAATAATTCCCTAAGTGTTAAACCCGAAGGCCGAAACCAACATCAGATCAATACCTAGGAAACCATTCAACTTAACTAATCTCCAGTTAGTTTCTGATTTTCTTAACTCTGTTGGGTCTAAGAACGGTATTATTAAAGATACCGTTCACGACAACCTAAATCACATTCCATTAATTAACGGGTTAAAGAACAAGTGTTATTTAAAACACCGTTCATGATAAACCCAAAAATCAATTCAAATTCAATTCCAATTAGATACCATTTAATTGGTATACTTCATTAAATCTAAATAAAAAGATTTAATCTTTTTCTTAACTGGGTTTAAGAACGGTGTTAATGAAGACACCATTCACAACAAACCCAAATCACTTTCGATATTAAATACAAGGCTCTGAATAGAAAATATATCGGCTTATATTAAATATCAAATTCTACGACCAACAAATATCGTATTGGAAATAACGATATAAATGTATCTTTCAAATTTCCATAACAATATTTGTATAATCACGAAATCTAACATCGAAATATTCCAAAGACAATTTCGATTCAAATCCATTCCAATTCAATTATTGGAAATTATGGTTATTTTCAAAACCATTTCAAATCCACTTTATTTATTTTAAGAATAAATGGGATTAAATTCTAGTTCAAAACCAGTTCATTTCGATAAAAACCTATTTTTATCTTTTCAAATATGGAAATTTTCATCCAAATTCTTCACAAATCATTTCTTATGATTTTACACAAATTATTACTATTTTTAATAATTTTACCAAGGCCCGTACAGTCGATTTCCATCAACGGCCATCGAACTGCACTTACAACGACCTTTTCCAAATTTGATTTGGACATACTTCCAAATCCAACCGTTAGATTTCAAATATCTACTATTCATTAGAAAGCTCTATTCGATATGAACCCTACGGTTCCGGTTTTAGGAGGATCCGACGGTCGGATCTCTCGTAATATCCATTCGAAGTCAATGGTCAAAATTTGCGAACTGCCGCTGCGCAGCGCAATCTATTCAGGCCATAATATATAATATATATATATATATATCTTTACTAATAATACAAATACCTTCCCATGGTGAAGCTTTTTAGGATTTCCAAAAAACACCTTTGCTCTCAAACCTACTGCTCTCATGTTTCACATTTAAAACAAGGGCAACTTTGTACTTGCACCCGCACATTTCCCAGATCCACTACTTTGTCGGTTGGTCAAAACATCTGCGCTTTTTTTTGTCTTCCATTTTCCTACTGACATTCGTCCCATCTTCCGTCTTCTTCTTTTCTTTCTGGAAAAAAAAAACTAACCACATGCTTTAATTCATGGCGTCACCCTTTTATTCCATCTCCCCACAACTGCTAATTATTCCTCTTCTTCAGCTCTTCGATTATTTGCCACCTCGCTGGGATTTATCTCCTCTTGACCTCCATTTAGTTTTCCTTTCCATGCGACGATAGGTTTTTTCCTTACCAGCCCTTCTATAGCAGCCTCCTCTCCAGATCTGCAAGTTTCCTCACTCTACGACCTCTTTTCACACTGAGACGACGTCATCCAAGGTAAAATCGGATTTTACTTCATCTACTTTAACTTATTGTTGTTTGGTAATGTTATCTTCTGCATCTGTACATACCCATGTTTCCTTGGCCAGATCTGTTTTGATGGTGGAGATTTTTCTAAACAAAAAATTAGTTGCTGATGATTAAAAGCCGGAGTCTTATACCAAATGGACTTTGGTGATCGTTAATCCCAATTTTAGATTTCTTCGTAATAATGGAGTTGTCCATGGTGCAGCGAGTTTCCACTTTCATAATAATCGAGTATATATTCAAAAACATATATATTGTACCTGAACAACAAATTTGGAAGCAACAGTCTTGATGCTGCAGGTTTGAAATTTTGGAAGCAATAGTCTTTCTACTGCAGGTTTGAAAATCTGGAAACAACAGTCTTACTAATAAATCTGTTGCTACTTTCCATTCATTTGGTGATCTCTATTTTTATACACATGCTGCTAGATATACAGTTTCGGTTTTGTAATTTGGGGATTATACTACACATTGCTAATTTCATATTGTGAACTACATAATTTTAAAAACAAGGGAATGAAAACTGTGAATTGAGATTACAATACTCCACTTCTAATGTTTATAACAATTCCTTACACATTTGATATTCAGTAATTTAAGACTTCTTTCAATTTTATAATGATATACTAATTATTTTTACATCATTTTATTCAAAAAATTTAGTTATGTTCATTCAGGAAGCAAATTTATCATATTGAATTCATTCCATTACTGTTTGAAAATTTGTTGTTCAACTACAATATATATAAATTTGAATAATGACATCATATGTAGTTGGAATCATAAAACTGTCAGGATTTTAGTATCAATTTTTCTTATGTTGTTGCTAAAAATTGATTGCATTAGTTATCATATTAAACTGATTCCATTAGAGTTTGAATGCTGTGATTGAATTTGATAGTTGCTTCCTTTTACTATTCTCACTAATTTTTATATGTATAATGCTTTGCTAATAACCGCCTTCAATGTTCTTATTAGTAGTTACAATTTTCTTTTTAGTATCAGAAGTAGTTTGACTTATTTTACTGCCTAAATCATTTGTCTCACATCGCTAAACTTTCATGTATATTCATGGTGTATTTATAATATAAGGCAATCAAATTTTCCTCATACATTTAGTACGATAAGTTAATAGTTCTTTATAGCTTATAGTTGTTTTCTAATGTTCAAATTTAACTCTACTAAATCTTATAGGGTGTCAATGATAGCTTGGATTGAACTCAGATGTAGAAGATTATGATGGATCCTTTCCGCGAAATAAGAATTTGTGCGAGTGGTATCGTCCTATTACATCAGTGTTGTCTTTTGCATCTCATCATACTTCATATAAGTTCTACGAACTTAAGATGTGCCAACTGTAAGACTCATATAGTAAGTTACTCAATTATTAGACCTATATTCACTGGCATTGGAAAATTACTACCATACATTAGATTAACATATTTACCATACCTTTTTATTGCTGTTGATGGGACATATAGTTTCAATTAAAGACGGTCTAAGATTTTGGCATTAAAATGCGAAGTATAATTTTTTTCACTATAATGTAGTTGGTTATTGTATAGAATAGCAAGAAATGTAACTTAGTGAGTATGGGAGATATGTAAAGATTGCATCACAGATTGGCAAAATGGAGTATTAGGTAGGTGTTTGTTCTAAGAATATTTACTTTTTCTTTGATGCAGTCGGTTTATTTTCAGGTAGGAGAAAAGAGCCGTAGGATGAAATTATGTCATTGGTAGCAAGATTATAATTTGGCTTAAACATTGAACTTCAACAAAGCAAGGCTTTCTCGGGACCATCAGTTGGAATTGATTTTATTCTCTACCAGTATTTTGCTTGGTTGGTGTCCGGTTAATCGCAATTGGATTTTGGTTGACAGATTGATTGTTGTGGCGCATTCTTTCAGCGTCGACTGTACTGGATGCACATAAAGGATGAAGATAAATAAAGTTGCTTTTCAATCCTTCAAAACATTAGGCAAATCTTTAAGCTACAAAGTTAATTACTATAAAATAATTTAGGTCTGCATTAGACCATTTTATTTGATTACTTTACACAGATGCATTCAAATTATTGTGAGGACAGTATCTGGATTGGCACTGTGATGATTGAGGATTGATGTGGCAGCATAATGAGTTGAACCCGAGTAAGATAAGTCTTTAAGCTCAGCATAATTTGGGAATGCATACTTATGTTCTTCATAGGTCAAATAAAAGATTAGGACTTCTAGTTTTAAACTTAATGTATACTTTCACTTTTGTTTTTGTCTGACTACTTTTCTAATTAAATTTACATTATGTTAATTGCACTATACAAATTAAGGTTGAAAATATGTGATTCTATTCAAACCTTAATACAAGTTCCATTTTTTGCATGGAAATGGAATTTAGTACTGATAAATACTAAGTTATGCAATACAATTTTCATTTGGTACATATGAATTATTTTTTCTAACTATACCAATATTCTTGGTTTTGATATTGGAACATCTTTTAAAAGTTGTTTGTGGAATTAAACATTTGTATGTGTAACAAATAGCAAGCTGAACCAGATGCTGCAATTCTATATGTGTATAGGATCATCTCGATGGGAAATTAAACATTTAGTGGAATTAATGCCATTGTCAAGTATGGACCATGGTTAGTAACTATGACGTGACCCGCAAAAATTGTGTGTCCGCTTCCTAGCGCCATAGTCTAATTCTTCATTCATCAATCCAATAAAAAATAATAATGCCTGCAAGTACCTTAGAGCTTCCACGATCCCAACAAATATATTTTGTAGGTTTTTTTTTTTGGGAATGATTTTCCAGTAAGTATTTTTTGTAGGTTTCTTTGAATAATCTTATGAGGAATGGTTGAAGATGTTAAAATTGATGACGTTATGGACAATGTTGATGCAAGTATGATAGCATGATATTTATTTCATTTAGTTCTTTCCATTATTTAAGATGAATTTATTTGATATATGTATATGAATGTAATCCACCACCACTATACTACAATGACATGGTTGATAATGAAGATGTAATTCTTTCTATATATTTCGTTAACTGTATTTAATTCCAAGCCACAACACCTTAGTTTCAAGGACCGTAATTCCAGTTCTGTTTCAGTTAGTCCAAGCGTGCAAGCAAATTGGAGGTGAATGAACAATAGCAGTAATGATTTTGGTGGGCATATAAGGGCTTCTGAGTAGTAGTTTGAGGAAGTAAACGCTCAAAAGGACAGGACCAGTGACATTCTACTAAACAGGGTACTCATCCTTAATTTAGGGTTTAACTTATTCTGTTTATCATCTGCTCTTGAGATAATTTTACTAGATGTGCTGCATGTGAAAGTTGGGTGTTTTTATGTATTAATTTTTAATTAATGTGTCAGTGCGAGGCTGAGAGGCACAATGCTTGCATGTACTCTTGAAAAGTAACTGGGGAAATACTCTATTGCATTATCAAACAAAGGTGTATGGTTGTAGCATGTACTATGCGGTAGAGTCCTGTTCAATCAGGATAAATAAATATCTTAAACCTTCATAAGGAATTTCAATTAAAATTTGGAGTGGAACAAAATCTTGGCTGTGATAGCGCCTGTACACAATCAACGAAATATTATATTTAAATACAAAAATGTGATCTTTTATAGCTTTATTTTGAAATGATTTATCATCTTTTAATTGTATTTTATAGCTGGGATATTTCTGTCATTCGTGAACGCATGGTGGGAGTAAACTACCTGCTTGCGTATTTATCCATTTACCTAATCCAAAAGGCACAACTTCAATGTTTTAAATACATTATATTTGAGCTCATTATCATATCTATATGACTTCTTATTTTAAACTCTTGGATAAGGCATAAAATCTTTTGTTACCATGTTCTCATTGGTTATTAAATTATTTAAATATTCCAGTTGTTATTTTTATTTTTTAAGGTTATCAAGCATGTTATTTATATGTATATGGACTAGGATAAACATTTACGGAAATGTTGTTGAGGCAGTAGAAGTTTCAATGCAGTTTTAAGCCAGCTATGTTGAAACCAGCATTCAAAGTTATTAGTGAACTTTAAGGCTTAACATGGAGAATGGTAGTCCAAATGAATAAGAGACTTATGTAATAACCCGGAAAATACGAGCCAATTTAAAAATTTTAAATTGGTGATTTCAAAGGAATTTGAACCATTGAAATAGAAGACCCAAGGAGTGCACGACGTTTCTTTCTAGCTATGGTGGTGTCAGTGACCTCCCAGCCCTGACATTTATATCTACTTTTCACCTGTGTGGTTGTTGGAATACGAGGTGCCTCGATTATAGGTCTGTAAGGACCGGGAAACGTGTGTTCAGGAATAACTAATCCTCAAAAGTAAGAGAGGACCGGCCTTGGAGGATCCAGGGGATTGCTGTGTGCGGTCCCGAGGCATTTGCTAGAGTGTCTCGAATCGGAGAGGAGCTTGCCCCTTGCCTCGACTCATGAAGGAATCCAATTTCCAATACGAAATATGCGGATGTGATTGTATTACTAGTATGGCGACATAGTAGATGGTAGCTATGCCGCCTAGGATTGATATTTATGATTGAATTTGCTTTTGAAACATATATGCACTAGTAATAATATCAAGCACTTTTGTTTTATACGTATGAAGCATTTTTGGCCATTATAAGGGAAAACTCTATCCTCCGGCTTGCGTTGCATTGTGTGTTGGGACCTGAGTCTTATAATGGCTTCATTTTTCAAAAAGCATTGCGATGATTTAATCATTTACTTTATTTCATGCACTAGCACTCATTGGAGTAAACCCGTTCCGCGAAAGTGGCGTGGTCCTTTGATTTGCCTTATTATTGTTGTTAATAAGTTAAGTAGATTTCTCATACCAGTCCCATGACTGACTCGTAGTTTGTTTCACCTTGCAAACTCGGGTGCCCTCATTTTCACATGGGCAGCCTAGTTACAGGTTTCTGACGCACCTTTTGGCTCATGGCGAGGCTTGACTACACCGTGCTGACTTGGATTTTCTCCGCCATTATTTTATCTATATTATGATTCCGCCATTGGCGATGTAGACTGATATTCCTTTTGTGTACTCTTTATGTATGATTCCGCCTCTGGCGATGGTGACTGATTATGTATCATTATGCACTAAGTTGTATCATGTACTGTGCTTCTCTGACGTGATGATATCTATATGATTCCGCTGTCATATGTTTGTAAATTATTCTATTTTCTGTTTATGCTATTATCTGTGATCTGCTAATGATGATTAATGTGTTATATTCCAATGATTATCCTTAATACCGTGTACGGGGTTTTGGGATCGTCACAGCTTGTATCAGAGCTTTGGTTAACCTTAGTTCTGGAGTCTAATACATTAAACACTTCATCAAAATAGAATCAGTAGTATTCTAAGGCGAGTCGCTCATTAGAGATAGGACTAGTAAAGTCCTAGAATGAGCCGAGCAGAATAGCAAAAACAATTGATCAGTCCATCGTCATCTTTCCGTAAATTTTCTGCTTAATTATGCAATAGACTATCATTTCTGTTAGCTGACTTTTTCGTTGCTTATACAGAATTTGAAAAATGGCTACCAGAGCAGCCGCCGCTAGAGGAGGCCGTGCCGGCCGAGGCCGAGGAAGGGGAGAAGTCCCAGCTCAAGAAGGACCTTTGATACAACCTCCGGCAGCTCAATACTTCGAGCTTGACCGTGTAGCTAAGAGATATAAGAACTTAGGAGGCAAGACCTTCTCGGGAACAAGCACCGTAATATAGGCCCTTGCATGGCTCAAAACATGCGAGAAAATTCTTGAAGGCCTAAGGCTTGGAGACGAAGACAAAGCTATTATGGGCGCCTGGCTTATGCAGGAACAAGCTGAATTATGGTGGGAATCCCTTACCGTCGGGAATAGAGAAGCTGGAAGAACATGGGATGGGTTTAAAGAACTCTTCAAAGAAAAATATCTCCCCGAACAAGCTCTAGAAAGAATGCACGATGACTTCACCAATCTCCAGCAAGGGGATCTTTCCGTGCAAGATTATCTGAATAAATTTACACTGTTGTTGCCCTATGCTCCGGAACTCGTCGCCACTGCAAAATCCAAAAATAAGAGGTTTATCCTTGGGCTAAGGCGACAATATCATGATAGGGCCATGGCCCATGTCAAGCTGGAATTCAACGAACTGGTGGAAATGACATGCAACTATGAAGACCTTGATCAAAGGCATCTGGATCAGGATCGCACTAGAAGCCAAGCCGGAAACAAGCGCAAGCCTGCTATAAATCAAGGCGAGTCAAGCCAAGCAGCATCTTCAAAACCTCAGACTGGCAAGCCACCAAGAGGAAATTGCTTTAACTGTGGTAAGCCGGGGCACTACTTAAACGTCTGCACAGCTCCGAAGAGACAGAAGACGAATTCTCAAGGCTCGAGCCAAGGATCTCAGAACCCTCGCTCGTGCTTTAATTGCCGCAAGACCGATCATCTGGTCAAAGACTGTCCTTTGCTGAAGAAAGCTACAGTAGCTCACGTCTATGATGGGTCGAGCCCGTCAGCTGCCTCCGATGGAGCAGGTAAACCTGATGTTTTGGGAGGTACCCTTACAATTAAAAATATTCCTGTTTCTGTATTATTTGACACAGGTGCATCACATAGTTTTATTGCTAGAAACACAGTGCACAAATTAAAGTTAAAACAGCGAAAGCTCAAAGAATCGGTTGAAGTTCATAACCCGATAGGGGGTCCTATTACTCTCGGTTCATGTTGTAAAGTGCCAATCTCTTATTCTTTCTACAAGTTTCCTTTCAATTTAATCGTTATGGATTTTCCCGAATTCGATATTATTCTCGGTCTAGATTGGTTAACGAAATATGAAGCCGAAGTGAATTGTGCGGAAAGAATCGTTAAAATTCGAACGAAGCTTGGATATATTACGGTTCCCTGTCATGGTTCGAATCCGAATAGAGAAGAATTTTGGTCAGCATTAGAACTTATCCCCACTTCCATGGAAAAGATTCCGATTGTTAGAAATTATACGGATGTGTTTGAAGAAGTTGAAAACTTACCTCCGCAAAGAGAAATAGAATTCCGAATCGATTTAATTCCCAATGCCAGACCAGTGGTACATCCAATTCGCAGAATGACTCCGAAAGAAAAAGAAGAATTAGGTGATCAAACTCGTCAACTGTTGTGGAAAGGTCTAATCAGACCTAGTTTTTCTAATTGGGGTGCAGCTGTTGTGTTTGTCCCAAAGTCAGACGGTACTCTTAGATTATGCGTTGATTACCGAGACCTCAACAAACAGACGCTCAAGAATAAGTATCCATTACCCCGCATTGATGATTTGCTAGACCAATTGAATGGGGCGAAAGTATTTTCCCGAATGGACCTAGCTACAGGTTTTCATCAATTTAGAATAGTAGAAGAGTGTGTTCCTTTGACCGCTTTCAGAGGTCCAGACATATTTTATGAATGGTTAGTAATGCCGTTTGGCCTATGCAACGCTCCAGCATACTTTGTCGATCTAATGAATAGAGTGTTCAGGGGAGTTCTGAATAAATTTGTCCTCGTATTCATCGATGATATTTTAATCTACTCCAAATCAAAGCCCGAGCATGAAAAACACTTAGAACAAGTATTGGAGATTCTAAGGAAGAACGTCTTCAAAGCCAAATTCTCTAAATGTGTCTTCTGGCAAGAAGAAGTCAAATTTCTTGGCTATGTCGTGTTAGAGAAAGGAATTTCTGTTGACCCAAGCAAAATAACAACGATTCAAGACTGGAAACAACCCACGACCCCCACAGAAGTTAGAAGTTTTATGGAGTTGGCTAGTTATTATCGAAAGTTCGTTAAGGATTTTTCGAAGATATCCGGTCCGTTAACGAAGCTCACAAAGAAACATGAGAAGTTTAAGTGGACTTCCGACTGTGAAGAAGCTTTCCAGGAATTGAAATCGAAGCTGACCACCACTCCAGTGTTTACTATTATTGATGGCAATCAGGATTTAACGGTTTGGACAGATGCTTCTATTAGGGGTCTTGGTGCAGTGTTAATGCAGAGAGGCCAAGTAGTCGCTTATGCAAGCCGCCAACTGAAACCGCATGAGAAGAATTATGTGACTCATGATCTTGAGTTGCTAGCCATCGTTTTTGCCTTGAAAATCTGGAGGCATTATTTATTGGGCGAAAAATTTATACTGTACACAGATCATCAATCATTGAAGTATTTATATACCCAGAAAGATCTGAATCTGAAACAGCAGCGTTGGCTAGAATTTCTTGCAGCGTATGATCTTGATATCCTGTATACGCCGGGGAAGGCTAACGTTGTAGCGGATGCACTTAGTAGAAAGACCGCAATCGTTGCCCATCTTATAATTACACCTGGATTGATTGATAGGATTTCAGCCCTTCAAAAAGACGATGAATTCATACAGAGAATCAGTCAGAGGGTTAAGGAAGGTGAAACAACGAGTTTTGGTATTGACAATGGGGGGTTCTCAGGTTAAATAATAGGATTTGCATTCCAAATATTCCAGGCCTTCGAAGAGAAGTGCTGGATGAATGCCATAAATCCAAATTTTGCATCCATCCAGGTGTGAGTAAAATGTACAACGATATCAAATGCACTTTTTGGTGGAAGGCAATGAAAAGAGATATTTCTTTGTATGTTAGCAGATGCCCTACTTGTCAATTGGTCAAGAGTGACCAACAGAAGCTAGCTGGACTGTTGCAACTGTTGGAAGTCCCAGGCTGGAAATGGGAACAGATTTCCATGGAATTCATAGATGGTTTGCCGTGAACCAAGAAAGGTAATGACAGCATTTGGGTAATCGTAGATCGCTTCACGAAGACTGCCCATTTTATACCCGTCAGATCCAATAGAACCGGTCAAAGTCTAGCATAGATATATTTCAAAGAAATTGTTAAGCTGCATGGAATTCCCATCATCATAGTCAGTGATAGAGATCCCCTATATACTAGCAAGTTCTGGGAGGCTTTCCAGGCAGAATTGGGAACGAAACTGAATATGAGCACCGCTTATCACCCACAAACAGATGGCCAAACTGAGCGGGTGAATAGAATTCTAGAAGATTTATTGCGGGCTTGTATAATTGATTTTGGTGGGTCATGGGAAGATCATTTGCATTTGGCAGAATTCTCATATAATAATAGCTATCAAGCAAGTTTGAGAATGTCGCCATTTGAAGCATTATATGGCGGACCCTGCAGATCTCCAGCATGTTGGGTAGAACCTGGCAACAGACTTGTACTAGGACCCGATATGATTAGAGAAGCATCTGATAAAGTCGACTTCATCAAGAAGCGTTTGAAAACCGCCCAAAGCCGACAGAAAAGTTATGCAGACTCTAGAAGGAGAGATTTGACATTTGCTGTTGGTGATCATGTTTATTTGAAGGTTTCTCCGATGAGAGGAGTAATCAGATTTGGCAAGACTGGGAAGTTGGCACCGAGATTTATTGGTCCCTTTCCTATACTTGAACGAATTGGAACTCTTACTTATAGGGTTCAATTGCCAGATTGGTTGCCTGGAGTGCACAATGTATTTCACGTATCTCAACTTAGGAGACATGTGCATGATCCGGATCTGGTTGTAGAAGAAGCAGCGCAACGGGATGTGGAGATAACTCCAGAATTAGCACTCAGAAGAGAGCCATTAAAGATTGTTGGCAAAGAAACTAGAGAACTCAGAAGCAAAAAGGTTCATTTAGTTAAAGTGCAATGGAGCAGTGATCCTAGAGACTGTACTTGGGAAACTGAGGAAAGCATTAAGCAAGCTTACCCCAAATGCAGAGTGGATATCTCTGACTAACTCCGGTGCAAGGTACCTTTACAATACTTTGCATTTACATTTTATTTCCTACTTTACTGTTGTTTCCTTTTCGAGGATGAAAAGTTTTAAGTGGAGGAGATTGTAATAACCCGGAAAATACGAGCCAATTTAAAATTTTTAAATTGGTGATTTCAAAGGAATTTGAACCATTGAAATAGAACATTTCAATAAAATAGTGAATTAGGAATAGTGAGTCAGTTTGAAAATTTGAATTCAAACTTTGACTGACTGTGCAGGTTGGAAAATATAATGGATTTTAGCGAAACCAAAAATATTTAAATCTGTTAGTCAATACCTTTCTAACGAATCTGAAAAATCGAAGTTTCATAACGGGAATCAAAAGTTATGGCCGAATGAATTTTCAGAAGGGTCGGTATATGGAATATATAGCCCTGGAAAATTGATATTTTGCATACGACCTCAGAATTCGACGAAACCAATTTTGTTGGGTCCGGGATGTCAAACTATTGCTAGGTTTCAAATTTCATAATTTTTGAAGCTAGTATGAGAGCGTGGCAAAAGAAAATGTGATTGGTCAATTTCTGGTAAATTGGATCGACCAGAAAATAGCCATTTTTCAAACGACCTCAGAATTCGACGAAACTAGTTTTGTTGGGACCGTAACGTCAAAATATAGCTAGATTTATTTTTCTGGAATTTTTCGAATCAGTTTGTGGCCCTGGTAAATTGAAATGTACGTTGAAAGTTAAAAATTAAATGTTTTATACTTTAATTTGAAAAATAACTGACTGTAACAGTCGAATTGGCCAACGAAACATATCCCATTGTGTCCGGAATGGGGGTATTTAGCTAGGGGCGACAGTCGTTGGGTTTAAAAAGGAGTTCGTTTGAGAAAACACTATTTAAAAATTTAATATAGTCCTCGGCCAATCAGAATTTTCCATTCATAAATTTTAAAAATAAAAAAAATAAAAATCCCCTCGAACGAATGGCGACCCGAGCTCCTGACCTTCTCTCCTCCGCCGTCGCCGCTACAGCCGCTTCCAGACTTCGCCACCGCCAACCCTCGACGCCCCTCCGTCCCCTCTTCAAATCCGACTGACCATCGCCACCCCTTATCGCATGTGATGCCCGTATCGAAGCCCCAAAGACCCGACCTTTCCACCGCCGCCGCCACCGATCTAGACCACCGAACGCCACCAGACCACCACCGACTGGAAGCCCTCTCTTCCCTCTTCCACGTCCAACTCGCCGATCATCCCCTCGTGCCTCGATTCTCGCGAAAACTGTAAACCTAGTTTTGAAGCTTCGTGAAAGTGAGTTTTTCTTTGATCTTTACACTTTGAAAAATCATATCTTTTTGGTATGTTGACGAAATTCAATGAAACAGGAAACATCGGGACCGTAAGGAAACTCTCTACCCAATAGAAGAAGCCGCGGATTTTTCTGACATCGTATCGATTTTTAGCGCTCCGAAAACCAAGGTGAGAAATCTAAATTAATATGAAATTGAATGGAAAATGTCGTGTATAATTTATGTTAGCGAAATATAAATTACATACGTGTTGCATACCTCATGTACATACGTAGTGTAAGCTATATAAGCGAAGTATAAATTTTACATGCATAAAATAATTGATATATGTGTTGAAATGCAAGTGAAATATAGCAATTATATATATATATATACTCCCCTCGTCCACAAACCATGGACGATATTTATTGTGGTGAATTGGTGTGAAATATTGGATGAAAAATACGAATGGTTGAATAATTGTTTGTGGTTGATATTGTTTGGTTGTGGTTGAAAAATACCCATTGGTGATTGAAATGAATTGGAAATATTTGTGGAAATAAAAATAAACATGCCGCCTACGTGCGAATTAGATGCATGAATCCCCATTGTCAAAAACCGCGAGGTTTTAAGGTAGAGCGAGGAGCCGTACTAGGGACGGTGCCGGTTTTAACTACCCTGCCGTTATGCTGCCGAAATTTTGAATAATCTTTGTGTGTTAGAATTATTTTCGTATGTTGAAATTATTTTCATGCGTTGAAATTAAAGCCATATATTGAAATTATATCCATGTGTGGAAATGTTTGTGTGTTGAAAGGTGTTGTGTGAAAATTAAATTCATTTGTGAATGAATGAAGTGTTTAAACAATAAAAATCACATTTTTATATATGTATATGAAGGATGAAAAATATTCGCCTTATATATATAGTTTCAACAACAAAAATTCCATTTTTCTAATATGAACAACATAAATAAAACGTCCATGTGTGGAAATACTCATTTGTTGAGAAGTGTGTGTAGTGGAAAAGTTCATGTGTTGAATAAAAAGATCGAATAATAAAAATTACATTTTTATTGAAACTATGAAGTGTTGAAACATCTATTTGTCGAATAAATATTTTAAATGATAAAAATATCATTTTTATCATATGTGTGATATGCTAAAGATATGCGGACGTTGAAATAAATATTTGTGAAAGAAATATTATTTTTAACATGCATAGGAACTAAATAAAATAGTCATGTGTTGAAATATATTTTAGTTCGCCAAAATTATCATCTTTGAAATGTGAAGTGTTAAAAATAGCACTTGTTCAAATAAACGTGCATGAGTTGAAATATACATTAATTAGCTAATGATATGATTTTAGCCTATGCATGCAACATTAGGATGAATGGTGTTTTTGAACCAAAGCAAATCAAATATGAAATTGAATGGAAAATGATAAGTGTTAGAAATTGTATATACGTACATGCATATCTATTGAACAGGTTAAAGAAAAGGGGCTAGAGAAGAGAAATAAAATTTTGTGCCCGACAAATAGGTACACATTTACTGCTTTGTTTGGGTGATGATTTTATGAGCCTGTTGGCTAGCCGCTTGGCTTTTTCTTTTTCTTTTTGATATGAGACGCCCGTGTGGCTATTTGGGAATTTTCCCAGACCCTCTCGTACAAAGGAGGTTATGGCGAAATTTTCCGAAATTTAAAGGCGTTAGTGAAATAATTGAAGTGGAAACGATATAGGAATTTTTGAATGAACTATATTTATATAAATATATAAATATAAATAGAATTAAAACGAAACATGGCTGTGCAGTTCGTGTTTTGAAACCGTGATTTCAAACGACTAGTGCGGGAAATCCGACCATTGGATTTTCCCGAAACCGCAACCGTTGGGTTCGCCTTGGAAATATCTTTCCAACGGCACCAACTTTGTGAAGATCCGACGGTTGGATTGTCTGGAATGTTTAATTCAAAACAGAAGAAAAACAGCGCCAGAAACGATTATATATATATATATATAATTAAATTAAATCGAATAACGACGCTGCAGTTTCATAAATTGAAATCGTAACTTCAAATGGCTAGTGTGGAAGATCCGACCGTCGGATTTTCCCAAAACTGAAACCGTTGGATTCGTTTTGAAATGACCTTCCTAATGATGTAAAATTTGTGAAGATCCAACGGTTAGATTTTCAGATATGTGTAAAACAAAATTTGTGAAAAGCAACGCCAGTGCATCGACACGACCTGAAACGCCATTTAATTAAATATGGCCGTTTTAAATTAAATAAAAATGGCGATATATCGTTATAAAATACTATAGACGATATAGAGTGGAAATAAACCAATTTTGTTGTGTTTGCTTGATATGTGATGGTTGAATGTATTTGACATGAAAATTATAACTAAATAACTGAAATGTGAATGTTGAATAGTCCAACCATGTGATTAATTGATTTGAAAATCTAAATATACGTGGGTTATTTGAAAAGGCCGAGTTCATCTCATTTCAAATAATCGATCGACGTTGAGAAGTCGAAGAGTCGAAGACGGCTGAAGACCGACGATCTCCACATTGGATGGATGGGCGCTACTGATGCTCGTGATTGGAGTAGCTACCATGAAGGAATTGAAGTAGTAGTCGTCCAAACATACTGTTGATTGTACGAATATGCGAGGAATTGGTGCCTCCGGTTTCGTTCAGACCCAGAACGGACTTGTAAATGGACTGTGTGTCTGACATTGGATTTCGTTCTGTGTTGATTGATCTCTGTTAAATATATATCTGTTTGGCGGCGGAGAATTTATTCTCTTGCTTAACGCCCTTCTCTGAGACGTACGAGCTCAGAGGTTATGTATTGACAGAAATCAGTCGCATGGAGTGGATTGCCTGTGTAGTGCGCCTAAGTGGCATATTATCAAGGCTTCTGTTTCAAAGCGAAGTCTTGTGGTTGATGATCAAAGCATGGTCTGTGTGACGTAGCTTTGTGTATAACGTGAATTCGCGAGCCTCACAACCCGGTATGAGTCAAAAACGGGAGAAGGACCCAAGGAGTGCACGACGTTTCTTTCTAGCTATGGTGGTGTCAGTGACCTCCCAGCCCTGACATTTATATCTACTTTTCACCTATGTGGTTGTTGGAATACGAGGCGCCTCGATTATAGGTCTGTAAGGACCGGGAAACGTGTGTTTAGGAATAACTAATCCTCAAAAGTAAGAGAGGACCGGCCTTGGAGGATCCAGGGGATTGCTGTGTGCGGTCCCGAGGCATTTGCTAGAGTGTCTCGAATCGGAGAGGAGCTTGCCCCTTGCCTCGACTCATGAAGGAATCCAATTTCCAATACGAAATATGCGGATGTGATTGTATTACTAGTATGGCGACATAGTAGATGGTAGCTATGCCGCCTAGGATTGATATTTATGATTGAATTTGCTTTTGAAACATATATGCACTAGTAATAATATCAAGCACTTTTGTTTTATACGTATGAAGCATTTTTGGCCATTATAAGGGAAAACTCTATCCTCCGGCTTGCGTTGCATTGTGTGATGGGACCTGAGTCTTATAATGGCTTCATTTTTCAAAAAGCATTGCGATGATTTAATCATTTACTTTATTTCATGCACTAGCACTCATTGGAGTAAACTCGTTCCGCGAAAGTGGCGTGGTCCTTTGATTTGCCTTATTATTGTTGTTAATAAGTTAAGTAGATTTCTCATACCAGTCCCATGACTGACTCGTAGTTTGTTTCACCTTGCAAACTCGGGTGCCCTCATTTTCACACGGGCAGCCTAGTTACAGGTTTCTGACGCACCTTTTGGCTCATGGCGAGGCTTGACTACACCGTGCTGACTTGGATTTTCTCCGTCATTATTTTATCTATATTATGATTCCTCCATTGGCGATGTAGACTAATATTCCTTTTGTGTACTCTTTATGTATGATTCCGCCTCTGGCGATGGTGACTGATTATGTATCATTATGCACTAAGTTGTATCCTGTACTGTGCTTCTCTGATGTGATGATATCTATATGATTCCGCTGTCATATGTGTGTAAATTATTCTATTTTCTGTTTATGCTATTATCTGTGATCTGCTAATGATGATTAATGTGTTATATTCCAATGATTATCCTTAATACTGTGTACGGGGTTTTGGGATCGTCACAACTTAGGTCTGTCCTTGAGGTGCACTATCCATCTACCAGTAGGTTCTGTTTTTAATATATAAGTAAACTACATACTTATAACTTAGACATTACAAATATGCATGTTTACACACCTACATTTTCACATGCCCTTCTCTATGGGTGCACACGTACATTACCGAGGTTAGTGCTTTACATGCCCAGTGTTACCATCACACATAATTGAACAAAGGTCGGTGTGCCTTTCCCTAGCTTACACATGTTTATGAATATATTCTAATCTCTCGGATAGCGCATTCATCACACACGCATACACACAAATATATATATACACACACACACACGCATCTAAAAGCTCATGCATCGTACATACATCACCGATAGGCTCCAATTAACAAAAGAGAACAGAGAAATCAATATTGTACTTGATAGTTTTTACACATTGAAATTTTCAGATTAAGGCCAATCTTCAACCAACACAGTTTTTTTCACGTATAACAAAAAATAAGCATATATCATCAAATACAATTAGTAAAAATAGTGTGGGAAAAGCTATAATATAAGTTTTCATCTGCTGATTTAACCGTTAATTTTGTTCATACTATTATGCTTGATTGGAGTAACGTATTTGCTAATAGCAATAATAACCACATGCAAATTCTTTAATTTCTTTAAATATTATGTGGTATTTTCCTTATTTGTGTTATTCATTGTACAATGTTGTTTTATTAGGTCATACATTGTTGGGTTTTGGTGATTGAATCATGCAGTGTCGACAGGGCAAGACAGAAGCAACAAAGGCTCCAAGCAACATTGTATTCTCTGGCAACCGGCTATGAAAACATGCAACCCCCACGATGTGCTGTGGAGGGGTGAAAGGTGAGCAAACTCGGAGTACATGTAAATGAAAGCACATCCATCAAAGTAGTTGGCAGCATAGAGATGGATCGAGGGATTTAGAGTAGCAGTCTGTACTTTCATGAGTGTCAGTGTACAGAGCAGTGATAATGTAACGACCCAAGGATTTTCGGCCCTGGAAATCGACATAAATACGTTTACTGTAACTCATATCGACCTCCCAAACACCAAAAACACTAGATAGTTTAAGAAAGAATTTAAAGGGTGATATAAGAAAGAAAGAAATATTAGAATAGAAGAAGAAGAACTAACCCAACATAGAATCAGAGTCTCACATCGCAATGGAACAAAATATAATACAGAAATAAATCTTTATTGAGAGCTTTTAAAAATACGTACAAAATCAGAGTACAGCACACATCTGGACAGTTATAATAACCTGTCCTCATATATAACACACAGCGGAACAATAGCTATAATATCATACGTCTGAACTCCATCAGCTCGTCTCCTCACAACATTTGATAACCTAAACCTGTACACCCCGGGCTAACCCGAGCATTTACAAAACACCGGGTCAGTCTGGTGGACCAGAGTGAGATAAACTCAGAGTGAGATAAACTCGCACAGTATTAGGGGTAATAATTTCAATCATGATTTTAAAATTCAAAATCTTTTCAAAAGAAAAGGATAATCGTAAGACCAAATCCACACATAAATACCTTACGATAACCCAAAGCAGTTTTGAAACCAATATCTTTTCTGATATTATAATAATGTCTAAATACAAGTAAATAACAATCTAGTGGAACGCTTGCATCTCACGCTCCACATATGTAGTATACAATCAAAAACCACGGGCGCTTATTGGAGATTGGATTCCAACTATGACAAGGTATAGGACCACCTGCCGATTGTGTATCTCTAGAGGCGAATACACTGGGTTCAACAAGAACGTCTTGCAACCCGGCCCACACATGACCGGCCATTCATTTCGCTTGAGTGTATCGAATGTATATCACCGACGATTGGGATCAGCAACCGTCTCCCGAAAAAGGAACAGCATTGAAACATAGATTAAAGAAACAAATTTGGAATTTCTCTAGATAGGTGATTATACACCCTAATGGGAGCGATCCACATAGCCATGCTGCCTGCCCGATTTCTGTCATTTCCAGGTTGATGAGGCTTGAGGTTTAAATTATCTTTTGGGATATTTGGTCACCATTCACTTTGAATGCCACATCATCAGATCCGCTAGATCACACTGATTGACGTCCACAAAAATACTCTAGTTATCTGGCTAGAAAAAAACCATTTCTCCGCCATCAACTATGGTACGTTTGAAGATATCAACGTATGTAATTCCTTTGGAAATACTCTGTCAGACATCCGTCCATACAAGTCATCCAGGAACAGGATGAACCGAAGGTACTCCCCTACTGCATCTCATATAGGAATCACCTCATGGATCAGTAGCGAGAAGTCCTCGCAACCCGTAGATTCCAACCACAGTTTTTCTCTGGTCGCAATCCCAGAGATTTTTAGTAATTCCTCCGTTTATGAAAATCTACGGTCTTCACAGCTCCATCTCGATCATCTTCTGGTATCTTCACGTATTTGTTGGTTGGAATGGTTTTCTAATATAAATTCGATCCCGGACTTTCCGTACCAACAATCGTATTGGTCAGGTTTGATAGTCGGTGATTTAACTATCAAAATAAACAGTGTTTCCATCATGACACTCCAATGAGTCTACTGATTCAGTATTCAGCAAAAATTGGCCTTTTAACTTTATTATAAACCCTTCCCATCTTTCTATCCTTTTACTTAATTCAAATAATTAAGTAAACGTTGAATTTAATCTATTGCATTCGCTTAAACTTTTCTTTAACTTTGTTATAAAAATTCTGGGTTTTAAATATAAAACCCGTTCGTAAACCCCTCTCACCATTCAACTGGATTTCATTTCAACTTCGATTACTCTTGAAAAGTATTTTCTAAATTATCATTAATTAAAATAATAATTTATTACAATCATTAACTACATTAGTAGTTAATTTCTTTAAACTAAAATAAATAGTAAATTCTTTTCAATAACCTTATTTAAATGCAAACAACATTCATTTAACTATCAATTCCAATTCAAAATGATCGATTTAATTAACTCAAAACCCGATTATTTCGTTAACCGATTCCAATTTTTATTCTCACTTTAAATTAATTAATAATATAATTAATTTAAATAAATCCATTTAATTAATTCTTAACAAACCATTCTCCAAACTTAACCATTCGCTTTATTTCTTATTCTCGTACTTATAAATCTGATTAACATCAGAATTCACTTTATAAAATCAATTAATAATAAATCAAATATCTTAAATAAATAAAATATTTATTTGTTTCTCTTTAATAACTTTTATTCAAAATATTACATTTAAAAATCTAGCTTCAATTATAAAATAAATTTTATAACTTCATCTCTATCGATTCACTTGACGGTGAATCAATATAAACAAAACGATTGATTTTATAGGCCATATGCTGCCAAATACTCAACCAATACCGCCCATTGGTTTAAACTAACAGATGTTGAATATTCAATAATCAACAATCAAATCAATCACCCCAAATAGGACAGTTTACATATGATAATATGAAAATAAATAATATATTTGAGGAATCCCGTTGGATTCATCTAACCTGTACTTCCCTGTATACAAATTGGTTATCCCAAACCAGATCATTCAGTTTCATTTAACTGATAACAATAATTTACGACCATCAACATCAACCAATTCTTAAGTAATTCAAACAATTCAAACAATTTAAACACTTTTATTTTATAAACGTGACCAACCAAGGTGAGTCACCTTTATTGGGTCCAATCGTTAGAATAACGATTTGGTATTTCACTAAAATTAAACAACGGTTTAATTTCATCGGTTAAATCAACAAATAAATATATACTGGCAAACAGTCAACCATAGCAAACAGAGCACACAAAATAAAAACCCAATTTATATAAAATATAAATGTGAAAACTGAGTGAGTTTTACTCACCTTGATGTGATTTTGTCGATAATCAGCTCATTTCAGTTAAAATAAACAAGCGTTTAATTTAACTGAAAAATCCAGTTGATTCCAATTCCATCCAAAACTGTTCCATAACGTAGTGATCGATGAATAGATTCCAACCTCTCATATTTTGTCCAATTCTGTCAGTATATAAATGTTAAGTTATGGTTTTAAATATAACTAACACTTAATTAAATCCTAACTAATCGTTAATAATGTTATTAATCGTCCACGTTTGATTTACTTTAGATTAAGCATGTTATATGTTATCTAAAATCTTTATCTGTCCATTTATGGTACTAAAACCCATTCATACTATACACAGCAAATCAATTATTAATACCAATAAAATTAACCATTCTAAACCATTACTAACAATAAGTCATGGACCTTTAATCCTTAATCATTGTCGAAACTAAACAGAATAGATTAATTCACTTCGGCTTTAGATGTCTATGGAGCTTGTGATACTCGATTCCTGTGTCTGTGAGTTCAAATACACGTTATTATATACATATGTCTAGACATTTGTTAATTACATTACTGGGCACACTAGAGTATACTTATAGATTGGGTCCTATACATCTACTGTCTAAACTCTAATGACACATTTTTCTATTACTTGCTTTTCTTCGTTAATTAATGCTAATTAGCTTAGGAAAATTCAAGTAAGCTTATTTGATTAAGTAATTAGGCACATGTACCTTTCGTTCCAGGTTCTAACTCTTGCATCTCACATGCATTGGCTGACACATCACCGCTCCATCCGCTCACGTCCCCCTCTACGCAACCTTTCACTCCTACTGTCATCACCTCGTGTCCGTACACATCTGTTCACACTACAGCCCACTCTACCCTTCATGTTACTCCCGACCACACACCTTGGATCGTCACCAGACCATCACTTCGCCATGCCATTGGCCATACCCCGTACCACCTTACTTTACGTTGAAAACCCAACAGCCATTCCCATTGTACAAAACTGCACCTACCCTGAACACTCCCAGTCCTCCTCCTATGTTCAGAACTTCAAAACCCGCCCACTCCCATTCTCATGCCATCCCCACTACCTTTTCACCATATCCGAGATCCGATGAGCTTCCCTAGCCAACGACAACCCTCCCACTCTGCCTTGACACAACACCACAAACTACCCCTGTTTTCACGAACCCACGCTTGTGTTATCTTCCTTTCAAAGCTGATGTTTTCTTCACATATTATGTATTTTCCATTTATAAAGTATGTAGGATTTGTTTTGAGGAGGAGACTTCGGTTTCATGCAGTTCTCTTCTCATTATTATATGCCTGGGCTAAGTAAAACGAAAGAATAACACCCATGTATTTATAGGTGAAAAAAACGTGGTGGCCATGTTTTAGATAATATATATTTTATACATAAGTCCTTGCTATTGTATTAGGGTAGTATGACTCTGTGATGTCGGTTTCAACTGTATAATTTGATTGTGAAGGCTTCAGAGTAGGGCAGCACATATATAGGTACAATAGTTGTGCATGTGCTGTATCATCTTTGTGTGATGGTGAAAATAAGGTACGTGATTTGAAAGCATAGGGAAAAAGGCGGTATATTAGCCTCAGTATGGTGAGGTAGCTATGTTCGTTTTGTAGGCACTGTATACGTTTTAGCGTGCTGTATCGTTTGTCTTAGAACAGGTTAGGCAAGTTTTGATTTGAGAATACATAGAGCAGCTGGCGTACTTCTTTCCTTAAGACTAGAAGATGAAATGAGGCATCAGGTAGGCTTTGGCTGAGGTACTTGTGAACATCAGTATGCATGTGAATAATTTTAATGCGAAAAGAGAACTAGAGTGGCTGAAAGAAGATACTAGGATGTGATATAGATGTGCAGGCACTTGTCTTTTCTGAAAGAAAATATTGTTTAGATGAGGCTTAGCAGTGAAGATTCAGATGAAGTATAGATTAGATGCGTGTATGTCGACCAGAGTGGAAATGGTATATATAGGGTATAGAAATTATTATTTAATTATTAATGAAACTTCGTCGTGAAGTAGTTGATAAAAACCACCACAATTTATTTCTGTTTACTGATAAAAAGGCTAATCTTAGTGTAAAAATTTATTCCGGACCCAATGGGACAAGTTTCGTCGAAATCCGATATCGTTTGGAAAAATTTCCTTTATAAAACCAGAAATAAATGCGCGTTTAATTTTTTCACGATCACCAGATAAATCAAATCAACTTGAAACCTTGAAATCCTACAATAATTTGTTGATACGAACCCAACGGCACCAATTTCGTCGCATTCTGAGACTGTTTTCCCGATAGGCTATTTGTACGCGTACCGAAATGCCATTTTTAACGCCAAATTACCCGGTCTCCAAAAATAAAAAATATATATCTATCCTGACTCTAATCGACGATACGAACTCAACGGAATTCTTTTCGTGGCCTAATTCGATTGTCTGCTCAAGTTACACTTGAATATCCCTTTATTATATTAATTACGCGCTATAGAAATTGAACGGGCGTTTATGGCTACGTGGTCACATACGACGTCGGTTTGCCATGCAGTTCAACACCGTACCATAATTTAACACTACGGTCCCAATGAAACTGATTTCGTTGAAATCTGAGTCCGTTTGCAAAATGGCTATTTTAACATGTGTATTTTAATAACGATTTCCATAGCGATTATTTCAAAATTTTGATTTAGCCATAGATAACAAATTACAACACGAAATCTGGATTTTTCTCTTTCATATGAAAATTATCACCAACATGGTTCCAACGTTTCTTGTTTCACAAAAATCCGACTTATATCGGATTCTGTATACTCAGTTAAAGTTCAAAACCAAATATTACGAACTACCGCGCGATTTCGAGCTCGATTTATATTATAATTAAAATTTACATTCAACTTCGTTTTGAATAGCGAATTAAATATTAAAATCCATTAATACTTCAAATATAATATTTAAAATAATTAAATTAAATTAAATATTTGATCGCCAAAAATACGGGTCGTTACATTCTTTCCCCCTTAAAATAATTTCGTCCTCGAAATTGCTAAGGTAAGAAAGAACGTAATAAACCCATTAACTTTACAAAAATATTTGATCAAAACTCCTTTTTATTTCCCAAACTAATCTAATTGGTTTTAAAACCAATTTAATTCAAATAAAAGAATTTTCCAAAAAAATTCAAAAATTTTCTAACACCTTCAATTTTCGAAATTTTTTGGCAGAGTCTCCTCTGCACGGAGGACATCTGCAATATCGCAGGTTCAAGAAATATATAATCATCGACTCTCATGGTCGGAAAATCCAAAATCCAAACTCAAAACCCAAACCAAAATTTCATATTTTGCGCAGGCGTACCTTTTTGCGAGCGTTATTACGCGATAAACGATATATTATACACGAGCTTGCTTAGTTACTACGCAGCTCTATTCAAATTGGATTCGATTAACTCTAGAATTTTCTCTTCGATGGGTTTTAAGCTGAATTGGCACTTCTGTACCTGTTCTCAACTTCACTAAACTCATTAGTCATCAAAACAATATCAACTAAATTCAAAACTTCCACATCATCCATTCTGACCAATTTATACACAATCCAATTCACATGGGATTTATAGTTATTTCTAATCACTTCATTTATTTCTTTAATTATCCTTTAGGGTTTATTAAATTTGGATTATTTATTTAACTTATCTATTTCAGATTGGTTTTAAACCAAGTCTATCATTTTCATATTTATATTTAAGCAATCAACAGCACAATCCAAACATATCATTTAAATCAACATTAACAAATCAATCGATTTCCCATATTATAATAAATTGAGAAAATCATTACTTTTATTATAAAATAAATTAGGCAAAAATAAATTTCAAAAACGATTTTATATCAAATTACAAATACGTGCCCTCATATATACCCAAACTCAATCTAGGGTATTACTAACCCCATCTCTATCGAGTTACGCCACAGAGCCAAGGTTATCACTAAACCACAGCTTTGATACTACTGTAACGACCCGGATTTTCGGCCCTGGAAATCGACATAAATAACTTTACCGTAACTCATGCCGACCTCCCAAACACCGAAAACACTAGATAGTTTAAGAAAGAATTTAAAGGGTGAGATAAGAAATAAAGAAATATTAGAATAGAAGAAGAAGAACTAACCCAACACAGAATCAGAGTCTCACATCGCAACAGAACAAAATATAATACAGAAATAAATCTTTATTGAGAGCTTTTAAAAATACTTACAAATCAGAGTACAACACACATCTGGACAGATATAATAACCTGTCCTCATATATAACACACATCGGAACAATAGCTATATAATATCATACGTCTGAACTCCTTCAGCACGTCTCCTCACAATATTCGATAACCTGAACCTGTACACCCCGGGCTAACCCGAGCATTTACAAAACACCGGGTCAGTCTGGTGGACCAGAGTGAGATAAACTCGCACAGTATTAGGGGTAATAATTTCAATCATGATTTTAAAATTCAAAATCTTTTCAAAAGAAAAGGATAATCGTAAGACAAAATCCACACATAAACACGGATGGTTTTTACCTTACGATAACCCAAAGCAGTTTTGAAACCAATATCTTTTCTGATATTATAATAATGTCTAAATACAAGTAAATAACAATCTAGTGGAACGCTTGCATCTCACGCTCCACATATATAGTATACAATCAAAAACCGCGGGCGCTTATTGGAGATTGGATTCCAACTATGACAAGGTATGGGACCACCTGCCGATAGTGTATCTCTAGAGGAGAATACACTAGGTTCAACAAGAACGTCTTGCAACCCGGCCCATGCATAACGGACCATTCATTTCGCTTGAGTGTATCGAATGTATATCACCGACGGTTGGGATCAGCAACCATCTCCCGAAAAAAGGGATAGCATCGAAACATAGATTAAAGAAACAAATTTGGAATTTCTCTAGATAGGTGATTATACACCCTAATGGGAGCGACCCACATAGCCATGCTGCCTGCCCGATTTCTGTCATTTCCCGGTTGATGAGGCTTGAGGTTTAAATTATCTTTTGTGATATTTGGTACCATTCACTTTGAATGCCACATCGTCAGATCCGCCAGATCACACTGATTGACGTCCACAAAAATACTCTAGTTATCTGGCTAGAGAAAAACCGTTTCTCCGCCATCAACTATGGTACGTTTGTAGATATCAACGTATGTAATTCCTTTGGAAATACTTTGTCAGACATCCGTCCATACAAGTCATCCAGGAACAGGATGAACCGAAGGTACTCCCCTACTGCATCTCATATAGGAATCACCCCATGGATCAGTAGCGAGAAGTCCTCGCAACCCGTAGATTCCAACCCCTACAGAACCACGGTTTTTCTTTGGTTGCAATCCCAGATATTTTTAGCAATTCCTTCGTTTATGAAAATCCACGGTCTTCACAGCTCCATCTCGATCATCTTCTGGTATCTTCACGTATTTGTTGGTCGGAATGGTTTCGAATATAAATTCGATCCCGGACTTTCCGTACCAACAATCGTATTGGTCAGGTTTGATAGTCGGTGATTTAACTATCAAAATAAACAATGTTTCAATCATGACACTCCAATGAGTCTACTGATTCAGTATTCAGCATAAATTGGCCTTTTAACTTTATTATAAACCCTTCCCATCTTTCTATCCTTTTACTTAATTCAAACAATTAAGTAAATGTTGAATTTAATCTATTGCATTCGCTTAAACTTTTCTTTATAACTTTGTTATAAAAATTCTGGGTTTTAAATATAAAACCCGTTCGTAAACCCCTCTCACCATTCAACTGGATTTCATTTCAACTTCGATTACTCTTGAAAAGTATTTCCTAAATTATCATTAATCAAAATAATAATTTATTACAATCATTAACTACATTAGTAGTTAATTTCTTTAAACTAAAATAAATAGTAAATTCTTTTCAATAACCTTATTTAAATGCAAACAACATTCATTTAACTACCAATTCCAATTCAAAATGATCGATTTAATTAACTCAAAACCCGATTATTTCGTTAACCGATTCCAATTTTTATTCTCACTTTAAATTAATTAATAATATAATTAATTTAAATAAATCCATTTAATTAATTCTTAAACAAACCATTCTCCAAACTTAACCATTCGCTTTATTTCTTCTTCTCGTACTTATAAATCTGATTAACATCAGAATTCACTTTATAAAATCAATTAATAATAAATCAAATATCTTAGATAAATAAAATATTTATTTGTTTCTCTTTAATAACTTTTATTCAAAATAATACATTTAAAAATCTAGCTTCAATTATAAAATAAATTTTATAACTTCATCTCTATCGATTCACTTGACGGTGGATCAATATAAACAAAACGATTGATTTTATAGGCCATATGCTGCCAAATACTCAACCAATACCGCCCATTGGTTTAAACTAACAGATGTTGAATATTCAATAATCAACAATAAAATCAATCACCCCAAACATGACAGTTTACATATGATAATATGAAAATAAATAATATATTTGAGGAATCCCGTTGGATTCCTCCAACCTATGCTTCCATGTATACAAATTGGTTATCCCAAACCGGATCATTCAGTTTCATTTAACTGATAACAATAATTTACGACCATCAACATCAACCAATTCTTAAGTAATTCAAACAATTCAAATTATTTAAACACGTTTATTTTATAAACGTGACCAACCAAGGTGAGTCACCTTTATTGGGTCCAATCGTTAAAATAACGATTTGGTATTTCACTGAAATTAAACGACGGTTTAATTTCATCAGTTAAATCAACAAATAAATATATACTGGCAAACAGTCAACCATAGCAAACAGACCACACAAAATAAAAACCAATTTATATAAAATATAAATGGGAAAACTGAGTGAGTTTAACTCACCTTGATGTGATTTTGTCGATAACCAGCTCATTTCAGTTAAAATAGACAAGCGTTTAATTTAACTGAAAAATCCAGCTGATTCCAATTCCATCCAAAACTGTTCCATAACGTAGTGCTCGATGAATCGATTCCAACCTCTCAGATTTTGTCCAATTCTGTCAGTATATAAATGTTAAGTTATGGTTTTAAATATAACTAACACTTAATTAAATCCTAACTAATCGTTAATAATGTTATTAATCGTCCACGTTTGATTTACTTTAGATTAGGCATGTTATATGTTATCTAAAATCTTTATCTGTCCATTTATGGTACTAAAACCCATTCATACTATACACAGCAAATCAATTATTAATACCAATAAAATTAACCATTCTAAACCATTACTAGTAATTAGTCATGGACCTTTAATCCTTAATCACTGTCGAAACTAAACAGAATAGATTAATTCACTTCGGCTTTAGATGTCTATGAAGCTTGTGATACTCGATTCATGTGTCTGTGAGTTCAAATACACGTTATTATATAAATATGTCTAGGCATTTGTTAATTACATTACTGGGCACACAGGAATATACTTATAGATTGGGCCCTATACATCTACTGTCTAAACTCTAATGACACAATTTTCTATTACTTCCTTTTCTTCGTTAATTAATGCTAATTAGCTTAGGAAAATTCAAGTAAGCTTATTTGATTAAGTAATTAGGCACATGTACCTTTCGTTCCAGGTTCTAACTCTTGCATCTCACATGCATTGGCTGACACTTCACCACTCCATCCGCTCACGTCCCCCTCTATGCAACCTTTCACTCCTACTGTCATCACCTCGTGTCCGTACACTTCCGTTCACACTACAGCCCACTCTACCCTTCACGTTACTCCCGACCACACACCTTGGATCGTCACCAGACCATCACTTCACCATGCCATCGGCTATACCCCGTACCACCTTCCTTTACATTGAAAACCCAACAGCCATTCCCATTGTACAAAACCGCACCTACCCTGAACACTCCTAGTCCTTTTCCTACGTTCGGAACTTCAGAACCCGCCCACTCCCATTCTCATGCCATCCCCACTATCTTTTCACCATATCCGAGATCCGATGAGCTTCCCTAGCCAGCGACAACCCTCCCACTCTGCCTCGACGCGGCACCACAAACTACCCCTGTTTTCACGAACCCACGCTTGTGTTTTCTTCCTCTCAAAGATGTTGTTTTCTTCACGTATTATGTATTTTCCATTTATAAAGTATATAGGATTTGTTTTGAGGATGGAGACTTCGGTTTCATGTAGTTCTCTTCTCATTATTATATTCTTGGGCTAAGTAAAACGAAAGAATAAAACCCATGTATTTATAGGTGAAAAAACGTGGTGGCCACGTTTTAGATAATATATTTTTATACATAAGTCCTTGCTATTGTATTAGGGTAGCATGACTCTGTGATGTCGGTTTTAACTGTATAACTTGATTGTGAAGGCTTCAGAGTAGGGTAGTACATATATAGGTACAATAGTTGTGCATGTGCTGTATCATCTTTGTGTGATGGTGAAAATAAGGTACGTGATTTGAAAGCATAGGGAAAAAGGTGGTATATTAGCTTCAGTATGGTGAGGTAGCTGTGTTCGTTTTGTAGGCACTGTGTACGTTTTAGCGTGCTGTATCGTTTGTCTTAGAACAGGGTAGGCAAGTTTTGATTTGAGAGTACATAGATCAGCTGGCGTACTTCTTTCCTTAAGACTGAAGGATGAAATGAGGCATCAGGTAGGCTTTGGCTGAGGTACTTGTGAACATCAGTATGCATGTGAATAATTTTAATGCGAAAAGAGAACTAGAGTGGCTGAAAGAAGATACTAGGATGTGATATAGATGTGCAGGCACTTGTCTTTTCTGAAAGAAAATATTGTTTAGATGAGGCTTAGCAGTGAAGATTCAGATGAAGTATAGATTAGATGCGTGTATGTCGACCAGAGTGGAAATGGTATATATAGGGTATAGAAATTATTATTTAATTATTAATGAAACTTCGTCGTGAAGTAGTTGATAAAAACCACCACAATTTATTTCTTTTTACTGATAAAAAGGCTAATCTTAGTGTAAAAAGTTATTCCGGACCCAATGGGACAAGTTTCGTCGAAATCCGATATCATTTGGAAAAATTTCCTTTATAAAACCAGAAATAAACGCGCGTTTAATTTTTTCACGATCACCAGATAAATCAAATCAACTTGAAACCTTGAAATCCTACAATAATTTGTTGATACGAACCCAACGGCACCAAGTTCATCGCATTCTGAGACTGTTTTCCCGGTAGGCTATTTGTACGCGTAACGAAATGCCATTTTTAACGCCAAATTACCCGGTCTCCAAAAATAAAAAATATAAACCTATCCTGACTCTAATCGACGATACGAACTCAACGGAACTCTTTTTGTGGCCTAATTCGATTGTCTGCTCAAGTTACACTCGAATATCCCTTTATTATATTAATTACGCGCTATAGAAATTGAACGGGCATTTATGGCTACCGTGGTCACATACGACGTCAGTTTGCCACGCAGTTCAACACCGTACCATAATTTAACGCTACGGTCCCAATGAAACTGATTTCGTTGATATCTGAGTCCATTTGCAAAATGGCTATTTTAACGCGTGTATTTTAATAACGATTTCCATAGCGATTATTTCAAAATTTTGATTTAGCCATAAATAACAAATTACAACACAGAATCTGGATTTTTCTCTTTCATATGAAAATTATCACCAACATGGTTCCAACGTTTCGTGTTTCACAAAAATCCGACTTATATCGGATTCTGTATACTCATTTAAAGTTCAAAACCAAATATTACGAACTACCGCGCGATTTCGAGCTCGATTTATATTATAGTTAAAATTAACGTTCAACTTCGTTTTAAATAGCGAATTAAATACTAAAATCCATTAATACTTTAAATATAATATTTAAAATAATTAAATTAAATTAAATATTTGATCGCCAAAAATACGGGTCGTTACAGATAATACACATTGACTGTATGACTGCAGCAATTCTGTGGTCTCATTTATGTTCCGAAAACGGTTGATATGTGAATGTATATACATAAAAATATATATAAGTTTTATATTCTAGAAGTTTATGTATCCTAGGAAGCTTACAAATGGGGTTTATGAATCCAAGGGAAATCACTGGGGCACGCGTATATGAATCGCTAGATAAGGAACCAATTGTACTTAGTTGATTGATTATTGAAAAAACTGTGTTATGAAAGAAATCTATAGGGAGATTATAGCTAGAGAACGGAGCTATAAACATCATTTCCAGCTTTGGTCAAATACATTTATGCACACGTCCATCGGACGTGCATGCGTACTGGTATATATATATATCGTCGATTTCCTTTTAAAATGTATTTTATAAATCGTTTTAAATTCGTTTTCGAAACGATTTCAACTTCATATTCAATTTCGAGTCAAAATTGAATATTCCACATCATCGATATACGAATGATAATATTTTCAAAATGTTATATTTTGAAATCACTTCCTTTTCTATAATCATTATAAAAACGAATATAATCGATATAAATATCGTTCGCGTCAAAATGGCGCATATCTAACCAACACGGCTTTATATATCTCAATAACTTATCTATTCAACAAATGAATATTTTCTTCAACACATGAATTTTCTTTTATTCAACACATGAATATTCTTTTAATTCAACACATGAATTTTCTTTTATTCAACACATGAATTTTCTTTTTATTCAACACACGAATTTTCTTTTTATTCAACACATGAATATGATTTATTTTCTAAATTGGAATGAGACTAGCTCAATTACCATATAATGTTATTTATATGGATTCTACACAACACAAGTATATAATAGAAATGATAGATAATCAACCATCATCCAAAGTGCACCACACAACTTCATAAGCATTGAATATAACTAATTAACGCTTACACAGCCTGTCAATCCATCGATAAACAATCGGGATTAGTGTACGTCAAATATCACCCCAATACTCGTGTGGAGTTTCAAATCAACAAACACAGATTTTTATTTGTGCAGTTGGGCGATGTGTAAAATTTACCGTCCCAATCAATATCAGTCAAATGGGTGTACATAAACAAATCGTTCTGATTTGTTTATGTATATTTATTTTATTTACATACACGTTAAAGATTATATTTTTAACGATAAAATATTTTATTCTCAACACATGAATGTTTTGTTGTCCATTTCACATCAACATCACAAACAAACTTCAAAACACATCAAACAAGCATACAAGTCGTCCATGGTCTGTGGACGATGGGTGTCGGGTGCTGCTAAGCACCGTCTGCATCCTAGTATATATTTCAAACTAGAAAACAAGAATTAAAGTGAGAAGTTCTCACCTTTAGGTTCCACTTCGCCAGTTTTACTTCTGAACTTCTAAACCGTTTGGATTTGTTTGAAATTCCAATGCAGTCCTTACCACGCTGTTCATAATAAAATTATATTTTTATTGCTTCATTCCAATAAATAAAAATCATATTTTTATTCTTCCTAGTTCATATTTTTTTTTCCAATGCTTCTTTCTATATAAAAAATTATATTTTTTATATTCCTACTTTTTATATGAAGATTGAATTTTTATTTCGATGCTATAAAAATCACATTTTTATTTCAACCTATATATAATAAAAATCAGATTTTTATTTCGCTACATATATAAAAATTATATTTTTATATTCTCTATTATATAAAAATTCTATTTTCAATATGCTACTCGTATAAAATTCTAATTTTTATTATCTCTATAATATAAAAAACATACTTTTATTATCAACAAAAATCATTTCTTTTACCGTGCTAAAAATCGAACCTTTATCACTTTAAAAATCAAATATTTGCTTATATAAAAATCTAATCTTCAACCATTATTTATTTTATATTAAATCAGAAAATAAAACAATGTATATAATTAAATTAAAAGAGAGAAAAAAACTTACAGTAAATCGGTTTTCATCTAAGGAGGGGGTCGAGGGTGTGGTGCTTACGTCAGTCGCAAGGGGAAGGGACTGGGTCGGAGGTGCTGCACGAGGCTGGAGGAGAGAAAGGGGCGGCGGTGCTATCTCTGTTGAAGGCGGAGCCTAGGGGTAATGTTGGGGTTTTAATGGCGGCTTGGGGTTTGGATTTTGAGCCCGAGATGGAGCATGAGGAGGAAGAGGCACAAGAGAGGGGGGAGTTTTCTGGCGTGGCGGCGCTGTCCTCGAGGGCGCGACGCTAGGGCGTCGACATGCGGGTGGGTTAGGGCTTCAGCTCGATTTGTTTTTCTTTTTCTTTTTTCTTTTTCCCTGAATCGATGAGGAGAGGGAGGGTAAAAAGTGGGAAGAGAGTTTATATAATAAAATATATTTATTTTATTTTATCTCCAACAAGTAATTTCTTCATTCGATCTCCAAACGAGACCCACCGACTGTCGTCCATAACTAATACCCCCATTATGAACACAATGGGATATGTTTCATAAGCCAGTTCGGCTGTTACGATCATTTTTTGTTTAAATTAAAATTTAAATCAATATCTTGAATTTGAACGCACATTTCAATTTATCGGGGCCACATACGAACTCTAAAAATTCCCGAAAAATATTTTTATAGCTTCGTATTGACGATACGGTCCTAACAAAACTAATTTTGTCAAATTCCGAGACCGTTTGAAAAATGGCTATTTTCTGGTCGATCCAAATTGACTGAAACTGTCAAAACACGTTTTACTTCGCCACACTCACATATTGCTCTCAGAAATTATGGAAAATTGAATCTAGCAAAAATTTGACATCACGGATCCAACAAAAGTGGTTTCGTCAAAACCAAGGTCGTTCGCAAAATTTCCATTTTTAATGGCCAAAATTCCGTAGCGACTATTTTGAATTTTCAACTGGGCATATCTTTTTATTCCCGCTATGAAATTTTGATTTTTCAGATTCGTTGGAAAGATATTCTCAGATAGATTCTAATATTTTTGGTTTCGCTAAAATCCGGTTTATTTTGAATCCTGTAAATTTATTTGAAATTTGAAATCGAATTTTCAAACTACCGCGCCATTTCAGGCTCGTTATATAATTAAAATAAATTTATTTGTTTTAATTTCGTCGAAAATATATTTTCCGTCGTTACTATTTAAAATAACTCATTTTAAATATTCAAAATTCATTAAAATTGCCAAAATAAAAATTTTAAATTGGCTCAGATTTCCGGGTTATTACAATCTCCCCCACTTAAAACTTTCCGTCCCCGAAAAGGAACTGAGCCGAAAGTTGTTTAACTAATCAACTCAACTTTCATTCTTTTCATTATGGCTTAAGTTCTTCAACTTTTCAGTTTCTAAGAACTTTTCAAATTTTTCAAAAATTTGGCTAACACCCTAAATTTTCGAATTTTTTTGCCATAACCTCCCCTGCACCGGGAACTTCGAGATATTTCAAATAGCCTCCCATGGCCCTCACCAATCCAAAAAGAAAAAGAAACAGCCAAGCGGTTGCCAATCAGCTCATAAAATCATCAAAAACCCAAGAAATACAATAAACATGTACCTATTTGTCGGGCAAACAATTTTATTCCTCTTCTCTAGCCTCCTTGCTATGACCTGTTCAATGTAAGTACATGTATATGCATGCAATTGCGACTAATTTTCAATACAACTCACTATTTGGTTCAATTTGGCTAAAGGTTCAACATTTAATTAATTGAACAATAATCAAACAACACAATCAGCAATCAATTAGTTGATTAACGTTTCAAATTCATAATTTTGATACATAGTTAAAAAATCATGTTTTGATGCCAAATCACAACAATAGCCCTATCTAGTTTTGGTTCTCACATCAGTCAATTGGAAATATATAGATATCCCACTTTCAAAACTCGAACATAAATACCGATGATGCACGTGCTACCATTAGTACCATCTCCGGGCGACTAGAGTGTGATTCTATATCTATCCAGTATATTAAAACTTAGTATACACGTGGATCAGACGTATATGCAAAATCATTATATACTTGACTGTCCAAAATCAATATAAAACAAATAATCAAATACGAATAATAGATTTAAATTTTCAAAACAAAAACTGTTTTCATTAAAAAAATATACTCTTCACACTCGTTCTAGGATACTATGGATCCCATCTCAAACGAGTCATTCCCACTGGATATTGATAATCCAGTCTCTGATGAATTCCTTCGTTTGGTTCTAATGTGTTTTGTTCTTGGGCTTTGTAAACCAAAGCTCTAATACCAAACTGTTACGACCCGAAATCCCCCTTACGGGAAATCACGGATTGTACTGAGGACAAGATGAAATAGAACACAAACAGAAGAACATTTCATTGTTAATTACAACAATTCCATCAGAATACAAGAATATACAGAGTATAAATCAATATTACACATTTACTAAATATAAGAGATTACAATAAATTACTGCAGCTGAAAAATAATACAATACACAACTGGAAGTAATACACAGATACAGAGTTTATCGAATATCGCTTTATCTGTACATCAGAATCCTATGAATATAAATCTGCAAAAACAAAACTACTAGCTGCCCATGTCAAAATAAGGGCACCCATAGTTTAGGTTAAGACAATAAACTCCAGGTCAGTCATGTGACTGGTGTGAGAACTAAAACAGCTATTAATCTTTATTTTAATGTTAGGTAAATCAAGGGACCACGCCGTATAACACGGAACGGGTTTCCTCCCAAGAGTACCAATGCATAAAACAAACAGCGCAATGCTAAATAAATAAGAATGAAGCTATTATAAGACCCAGGTCCCATCACACAATGCAACACAAGCAGGAGGATAGGGTTTTACCTCATAATAGCCAAAGAATGCTTGATACGCTAAATTTCATCTTTTATTACTATAAGTATATAGTGTCAAAACAATTTCAATCATAAATATCAATCATAGATGGCATGGGTACCATATATCATATTGCCATACTAGTTCCACAATTAAAACCACAAAGTCACGTATTGAAAGTTGGTTTTCCATCTATGAACCGAGGCAAAAGATAGTCCTCACCGAATTCGAGACGCTCTAGTCCGTGTCTCAGGCTAAAGCCGCAACTGCACCTAGGAGCCACAGGGCCGGTCCACTCGATGTGGATTAAATAGAACCCTGAACACTACGTCTCCCCGCCCTATGGGGCGTAAATGAGCCAAATGACTCCATCGGCTCTACACAATCACCGATATATCCAAGGCGCCTCACAATCCAACAACCACACAGGTGAAAATAATATAAATGTGAGGGCTGGTAGGTCACTGACGCCACCTCTAACTAGAAAGAGACGCATGTTCTCCCTGGATCCTCTCCCGTTTCTGGTTCTTACCTAGGTGTGAGGCTCGCAAATTAACGCCATACACAAAGCTTTGCCAAACAGGCCGTGCTTTGATCATCAACCACAAGACTTTGCTTTTCAACAAAAGCCTTGATCATTTGCCACATAGGCATGCCACACAGGCAATTCACTCCATGCGATTGATATCCACCAATATTTAACCTCTATGCTCGTACGTCTCAGAGAAGGGCGTTAAGCAAGAGAATAAATTCTCCGCCGCCAAACAGATATATATTTAATAGAAATCAATCACATATAATAAAATCCAATGTCAGGCACACAGTCCATTTACAAGTTCGTTCTGGGTCTGAACGAAACCGGAGGCACCTCGTACCTCGCATATCCATCGATCTCCAAGTACGTCAGGACGATCACCAACTGATTCCCTCCTCTTGGGTGTACAGCCCAATCAAGATCATCAGTAATCACCCAAACAATGTGAAGACCTCCGGTCTTCGACCACCGTCTTCATCCTCGACACGTCGTCGAATCACTTATTCAGAATGGGATAAACCCAGTTTTTCTGAATAACTTGCGTATATAATAAACAATTGTTACACAAACACAACATACGCCTTATTCCAATTCATCAGTCACTAACCGTAAATTAGGAAGAGAACAATTCCCCAAATATTAACCTCGAAGGCCGAAACCAACATCAGATCAATACCCAGGAAACCATTCATCTTAACTAATCTTCAGTTAGTTGCTAAATTTCACATTTTTAGGGAGAGGTTCCCATTAATTTTATCAAAGATAAATTCCTTAAATTTATTCTTTAATCTTCTTTTGAATATCAACTCAAACCAATTATCGTTTATCCAAACTAGTCGGGATTAACGAACCTTACCGAAGGAATCATTTGTTTTGATTTCCCAGTCTCAACCTATTCATCCCATGAAGTAAAACTGGTAATACTTCAAATCTAACACCACGGTGTTATCGGTAAATTCAATTACTATTTCACGCTCAAATCTAATTAAAGATTTAACTATCGCCTAGAGGAAAACTGGTGATACTCCATTCCCGATCATTTCAATCTAATTAAAGTTTCATAAAATCTCCACTTGGTTTTAATCTTCCCAAAAATCAATATTAATGATTTTTTAACTTGGGAAATCTTATCCCGTCTTTAAATGTGTCAAAGAATTAATGTCATTTAAACACGGTTCACAATAAACCCAAAATCACATTCTATTCCATCGGCCTTTAACCGTAAATTAGCAAGTGAATAATTCCCTAAGTGTTAACCCTGAAGGCTGAAACCAACATCAGATCAATACACAGGAAACCATTCAACTTAACTAATCTCCAGTTAGTTTCTGATTTTATTAACTCTATTGGGTCTAAGAACGGTATTATTAAAGATACCATTCAAGATAACCCAAATCACATTCCATTAATTATCGGGTTAAAGAACAACTGTTATTTAAAACACCGTTCATGATAAACCCAAAAATCAATTCAAATTCAATTCCAATTAAATACCATTTAATTGGTAAACTTCATTAAATCTAAATAAAAAGATTTAATCTTTTTCTCAACTGGGTTTAAGAATAGTGTTAATGAAGACACCATTCACGAAAAACCCAAATCACATTCGATATTAAATACAAGGCTCTGAATAGAAAATATATCGGCTTATATTCAATATCAAATTCTACGACCAACAAATATCGTATTGGAAATAACGATATAAATGTATCTTTCAAATTTCCATAACAATATCTGTATAATCACGAAATCCAACATCGAAATATTCCAAAGACAATTTCGATTCGAATCCATTCCTAATCAATTATTGGAAATTCTGGTTATTTTCAAAACCATTTCAAATCCACTTTATTTATTTTAAGAACAAATGGGATTGTAATTCTAGTTCAAAACTAGTTCATTTCGGTACAAACCTATTTTTATCTTTTCAAATATGGAAATTTTCATTCCAATTCTTCACAAATCATTTCTTATGATTTTACACAAATTATTACTATTTTTAATAATTTTATCAAGGCTCGTACAGTCGATTTGCACCAACGGCCATCGAACTGCACTTACAATGACCTTTTCCAAGTTTGATTTGGACATAACTCCAAATCCAACCGTTAGATTTCAAATCTCTACTATTTGTTAGAAAGCTCTTTTCGATACGAACCCAACGGTTTCGGTTTTAAGAGGATCTGACGGTTGGATCTCCCGTAATATCCATTCGAAATCAATGGTCGAAATTCGCGAACTGCCGCGGCGTGTTCTATTCAGGCCATTATATAATATATATACATATATATATATATATATATATATATTTCATCGATTTCCTTTTAAAACATATTTTATAAATCATTTTAAATTCGTTTTCGAAACGATTTCAACTTCATATTCAATTTCGAATCAAAATTGAATATTCCACATCATCGATATACAAATGATAATATTTTCAAAACGTTATATTTTGAAATCACTTCCTTTTCTATAATCATTATATAAACGAATAAAATCGATATAAATATCGTTCGCGTCAAAATGGCGCATATCTAACCAACACGGCTTTATATATCTCAATAACTTCATTACTCTATTCAACAAATGAATATTTTCTTCAACACATGAATTTTCTTTTATTCAACACATGAATATTCTTTTTAATTCAACACATGAATTTTCTTTTATTCAACACATGAATTTTCTTTTTATTCATCATATGAATTTTCTTTTTATTCAACACATGAATATGATTTATTTTCTAAATTGGAATGAGACCCACTCAATTACCATATAATGTTATTTATATGGATTCTATACAACACATGTATATAACAGCAATGATAAATAATCAACCATCGTCCAAAATGCACCACACAACTGCATAAGCATTAAATATAACTAATTAACGCTTACACAGCCTGTCAACCCATCAATTTGCATACAACTAAACAATCGGGATTAGTGTACGTCAAATATCATCCCAATACCCGTATGGGGTTTCAAATCAACAAACATAGATTTTTATTTGTGCAGTTGGGCGATGTGTAAAATTTATCGTCCCAATTTATATCAGTCAAATGGGTGTACATAAACAAATCGTTCTGATTTGTTTATAAATATTTATTTTATTTACATACACGTTAAAGATTATATTTTTAATGATAAAATATTTTATTCTCAACACATGAATATTTTATTGTCCATTTCACATCAACATCACAAACAAACTTCACAACACATCAAACAAGCATACAAGTCGTCCATGGTCTGTGGACGACGGGTGTCGGGTGCTGCTAAGCACCGTCTGCATCCAAGTATATATTTCAAACTGGAAAACAAGAATTAAAGTAAGAAGTTCTCACCTTTGGGTTCCACTCCGCCAGTTTTACTTCTGAACTTCTAAACCGTTTGGATTTGTTTGAAATTCGAATGCAGTCCTTACCACGCTATTCATAATAAAATTATATTATTATTGCTTCATTCCAATAAATAAAAATCATATTTTTATTCTTCCTACTTCATATTTTTTTTCTAATGCTTCTTTCTGTATAAAAAATTATATTTTTATATTCCTACATTTTATATAAAGATTGAATTTTTATTTCGACGCTATAAAAATCACATTTTTATTTCAACCTATATATAATAAAAATCAAATTTTTATTTCGCTATATATATAAAAATTATATTTTTATATTCTCTATTATATAAAAATTCTATTTTCAATCCACTACTAGTATAAAAATCTAATTTTTATTAACTCTATAATACAAAAATCATACTTTTATTATCAACAAAAATCATTTATATAACCGTGCTAAAAATAGAACCTTTATCGCTTTAAAAATCAAGTATTTACTTATATAAAAATCTAATTTTCAACCATTATTTATTTTATATTAAATCAGAAAATAAAACAATGTATATAATTAAATTAAAAGAGAGAAAAGAATACAAAAAAACTTACAGTAAATCGGTTTTCATCTGAGGAGGGGGTCGAGGGTGTGGTGCTTATGTCAGTCGTAGGGGGAGGGGACGGGGTCGGAGCTGTTGCGCGAGGCTGGAGGAGAGAAAGGGGCGGCGGCGCTGTCTCTGTCGAAGGCGGACCCTAGGGCTAACGGTGGGGTTTTAACGGCGGCATGGGGTTTGGATTTCGAGCCTAAGCTGGAGCATGAGGAGGAAGAGGCGCAAGAGAGAAGGGGGAGTTTTCTGGCGCGGCAGCGCTGTCCCCGGGGGCGCGATGCTAGGGCGTCGACAGGGGTGGGTGGGTTAGGGCTTCAGCCCGATTTTGTTTTTGTTTTTGTTTTTTCTTTTTCCCTGAATCGATGAGGAGGGGGAGGGTAAAAAGGGGGAAGAGAGCTTATATAATAATATATATATATATATATTAATTTATCTCCAACAAGTAATTTCTTCATTCGATCTCCAAACGAGACCCACCGACTGTTGTCCATAACTAATTAGCCCCATTCCGAACACAATGGGATATGTTTTGTAAGCCAATTCAGCTGTTACGATCAGTTTTTGTTTAAATTAAAATTTAAATCAATATCTTGAATTTGAACGCACATTTCAATTTACCGGGGCCAAATACGGACTCTAAAAATTCCCAAAAAATATTTTCCAGCTTCGTATTGACGATACAGTCCTAACAAAACAAATTTCGTCAAATTCTGAGAAAGTTTGAAAAATGACCATTTTCTGGTCGATCCAAATTGACTGAAACTGTCAAAACACGTTTAACTTTGCCACGCTCATATATTGCTTTCAAAAATTATGGAAAATTGAATCTAGCAATAATTTGACATCACAGATCCAACAAAAGTGGTTTCGCCGAAAACCGAGGTCGTTCGCAAAATTTCCATTTTTAACGGCTAAAATTCCGTAGCGACTATTTTGAATTTTCATCTGGGCATATCTTTTTATTCCCGCTATGAAAAATTTATTTTTCGGATTCGTTGGAAAAATATTCTCAAATAGATTCTAATATTTTTGGTTTTGCTAAAATCTGGTGTATTTTGAATCGTGTACATTCATTTGAAATTTGAAATCGAATTTTCAAACTACCACGCCATTTCAGGCTCGTTATATAATTAATATAAATTTATTCGTTTTAACATCGACGAAAATATATTTTCCGTCGTTATTATTTAAAATAACTCATTTTAAATATTCAAAATTCATTAAAATTTGCCAAATTAAAAATTTTAAATTGGCTCAGATTTTCGGGTTATTACAATATATACTTATATTCATTTAATCTGAATGATTTACACCAGGTTTATTCATAATTAATTCATATTCCATTCATATGTACTCAATTTCATTCAAATTGATTCTAATCAATTATTCACTTCGATTCATTTAACTTGCTTAAGTTAAATTAAAATTCCAAAATTTAAATTCTCGGGTTTATATTTCAAATCCTTTAGAAATCACATAAATATATATATATATATATATATACATATATTTATAACCTATCACAAATTCATAACATTTGAATTTTCAAACCAATTTGCTTTCTTTCAAACAAATTTTCATCAACAACTTTTCTAAGGTAGCAACTTATCACTTAGAAACTCGAAAATGAATACTGATGATGTTGCATTCATCATCAGAATTATTTTACAGCCACTGAAATGAGTTTAGTGCATTAACAATTTCAAAATTCATTCAAAACGATCAATATTCAAAAATTCTTCCAAACTAAAGCTATATTATTTTAATATACTTTAGAAAATATATCCAACTTCCCAGGCTTTAAATTCCAATTTATGGTTTGAATCTAATTTCAGTTAGTCTCATTTATATATCTTATTATTATACAAATTATATTTGGTTATATGTAACCATTGCAGTTTTACAATCTCATTTAATTATAATAACAACATCCAACACATCCATATATTATAATAATTCCAGAAAATTATTCTTTTTATTTAAAAATTATAGTTTTCGGTAAAATTATTTCATTTACCCATTTTAAAACAATATTATGTCGAATTTTCTATTCAAGTGTTTTGAAATTCTTGCCAATGTCATGATGCTTGGATTTCTCGTTTATCGCTTAAAATTGAATTTAGTGAGCTTTTTAATAATAGCAGTTTTAAAGATGCTTTGATAAAAGATATCTATGAAGGGGATTATGATACCCCGTGGGAATTTTCATTTGTAAATATTTTGGAAGGAGAAATGATAAGACAATTAGCCTTACTTAAAACTAAGCTGGCTTTATATCATATGGATGAGAATAGTGATCTTATTAGTTTGTGTTGGGATAAAAGTTCGGTCTACTCTACTAATTCTATGTATAATTTCATTCATTTTTGGGGGGTCTCTTTTCGTCATTTCGAGTTTATATGGAAATCTAATTCCCCTCCTAAAGCTAAGTTTCTTATGTGGTTGATTACTCATAAGAAATTAAATACGGTAGAGCTTTTAAAGAAAAAGAATGTTATTTTTGATGTTAAGTGTAGCTTTTGTAATCTTTTGTACGAGGATATAGACCACCTTTTTTTCTCTTGTAAAAATTATAAATTTTGTTTTTAATATGGTATTAAGGATTTTCGTGTTTGGTCCTTATAATTCTCATAGTAGTTATGTTGAATATTGGGACTCTTGTAAATTTGTTTATAAGCCTAAATAGAGATATGTGCTTGACTCTTTAATCATTATTATAAGTTGGTTTATCTGGTTAGAGAGAAATCAGAGATTTTTTCATTCTATCTTAGTTACCCCGGATAATTTAATTATTAGGATAGTTCTACTGTCTGGACTGGATGTCCAATTCACACTATAAGTTGTTTAGAGAATTGTACTTTGAAAGTTTTTTGGTTAAGGTTAGATCTAATTTGAAGTTATTTATTAGAATTAACAGATATTTTAACAATAGATCTCGGCTTTGTTGTTAATCTCATTTTGTCGATACCATTTGTTTGTCTATATTTTATTTCTCTATTACACATATATGTATGATTAAGAGTATGTATATTTATATTTATATATATTATTAGATATATATATATATATTTACACATATATATAATCATATGTATATATATGTGTTGGAAAACTAATAGATTGTCTAGTATTGTGCAGATTCCTGGTAGTTGATATAGAAGAAGAGTTTAGTGGATAGCTGGAGATTTGGAGATAGTTATATTATAGATATTTTTCTGCGGGCGATGGAATGATTATTGGGTGTTCATTCTATTTTAGTTAGTTTTGATTGTAACGGCTAACATTTGTATTAGAGTATATATACTTAATATCGGGTGCTGGCTTTGCCGGAATTTGATATTAGAGTATGATGGGCGGTGGTTTATCCGGAGCTCATCCATCTACTTTTCTATAAACTTATATATAGCCGTGTGTCTTAGTGTTGTTATCTTTCTGTTTCTGTAGTTGGCCTTTGTAGCTTTTTGGTTATATAGTATATATGTGTGCTCTCTTCCTTATAGAAGATCACACATTTTTGGTTTCAAAAGAAATTCTTGCCAATGTCGTGTCGTCCCACGATTCGAATAGAATTCATAAACCACTTAGCAGACAAGCCATACAATATAAAACAACTTTTATATTAACTAACAAATACGCACTCCTATACATATATACACTCAACTCATTGTAGGGTACTACTGACCCTATCTCTAATTACTAAACCCTCACCAAAGCCTAGGTATTCTCTCAACCTTGCTCTAATGCCAATATAATGACTAGAAATAAAATATAAGAAGTTAGAAATTATTGGATCATTAATAAAAAGAAGTTAGACAGTGAGAAACCGAAAGAAAAAAATATTAGAATAGAAGAAGAACATAAAACAACAACACAGAATCTCACATCGCAGCAGAATAAAATATAATATATATATATAATAATCATTGAAATACATAATTTTACTTACATACATTATCAGAGTACATCACATGTGGAACATAGCGGAAAATAAAGCAATAACAATCTAACGTTGAAGCCTCCTGCTTCAAGCTCCTCCAGGGGTATCTGTAAATACTTGAACTACTTGACGGCCCGTACAAATTTGGGCACCCAAGAGTTTAGGGTAAAAAAAAAAAATTAAACTCCATGTCAATCATAAGACTGGTGCGAGTAAACTCCAATAATTGGTTTAACTTCTAAAACTGATTTTTAAAAGAATGGATAATCGTAAGACCGATCAACACATAAACACAGATGGTTTTTACTTTACGATAACCCAAACATTCTTTAAAATCAATACCTTTTCTGATATTATAATAGTGTCTAAATAAAACAAATAGCAATTTAGAAGAACGCTTGCATCTCATGCTCAACATACATATTATAAAATCAAAACTATGAGCTCTTATTGGAGAATGGAATCCAACTGGCAAGGTATGGGACCACCATCCGACAATGTATCTCTAGAGAGAAATACACGGGTTAAACAAGAACATTTTGCAAACTATGCTTAACATGACCCGCCCCTCACTTCGGTTGAGAGTATCAAATGTATTGTCACCAATGTCCAGGATCAGCAACTGTTCTGAAGCAACAACAACGAGAAAATAAAGAAGCAAAAAGATTTTCTCTAGATTAGTGACAAAACACCCTAATTAGGTGTGGACCACTTACAATGCGACTTACCCGATTTTGTGCTATTTCCGGGTTGCGAGGCTTGAGGTTACGATTACTTACCTTTCATTGGTAGCACAATCAATTTAAATGCCACTTTGCCAGATCTGTTAATCACAAATTGGTTTAGAAAATGATATACCGGATATTATGCTAAGAGAATAAATTCTCCGCCACTAGATGTATATTTGTATAGACCAACATATGCAATAATTGGAAATACTCCGTCAGACATTCATCTTTACACATTCATTCTGGGTTTAAACGAACCTAAGGCACAATTTCCATTAATCCATCTTAGGCAATTTCTACCTAGGATTAATAGAAAAAGTCCTTGCATTTTACTCTATTTTCTATTTTCTTTATATAATATGATTCGAAATGCTACTGCCAATACAGAGTGGTTCTCAGATAATAATCCAACTAGTCTCATCATACTGACAACTATATTGGATAATACTTCGACAATCAGTTATTTAACTATCGAAGAAAAACAAATATTCATCCAAAGCATCAAACAATCACTAGGCTCCTTAATTAAAATTTCATTAGTTAAATCACTTCTCCATTTCTTTATCAATATTTGTTAACTCAATATTTTCAACAATCATCTTGGCCTTTTCCGTTGTTGGGAAAACATTTTCATATATCACTTTCTTTTATTTTCTATACTTAGAAAATATTTTCTATCTATAATTGGAAAACATTCCAATTACTTATCTCTTTCCCAAACTCATTTATTTGTGTACTTAGGAAATATTTTCTATTATATTTCCAAAATTCCACTTACCTGGGTTAAAACGAATGTTGTGTAAAACATTGTTGCAACAATCCAAAATATTATATTCAACTAAAATCTTACTTAAACATTTATCCTCGAGAAAGAATCTTTCTATTTACCAATTAATAATGAAATCAATCAAGGTGGGGTATAATTACCCCTTAGACCTTGACAGAATAACATTTGTAACTTCAAAACGGATAAGACAACTTATGTCGAATAATCAACATCATATAAAACCAATTATCCATTTTTAAACGTGCATATATGTTTCTTTTTCTATACTTAATAGATTTATATTTGTATATTTCCTTTTTTGTTTACAATATTTTATTATAAGTTTGTTTCCTATCGAGTTCTATATTCATTGGTATACTGATTTCTAGTTATCAATTTTTCTTATAAATATTCTAACCCCTTAAATTTCCAGTAAATTTTCCAGCACCTCCTTTGTGCGACTCAATAGCTCAAACCCCAACTTGCCTCTCTAGGCCTTTCCATTAAAAAAATAAAAAATCAAGCGGGTTTCCAAAAAGGCTCATAAAATCTCTTTTGGAATTTAAACGTGTACCTTTTTGTCGAGGTATTGACTTATAATCTTCGTTCTCTTCATAGCCTACCTAGTCCACATATATATGTCCATTCCCCGTTTATTCTAAACTCAATCCAATCATTTTTAACTCAATTCGCTAATTCATCTTTAGTTAGCTCTTTTGCCCATTTCATAATTTTACTTGAACATATCATGTTCATATACAATTTTAATTTGCTTATAAACCAATTTAATTCCATTTTCAATTCAAGTTTCATATTCGATTGCAAATACAAATTCACGAATCTAATTCACCTTACAAAGTCCATTTTCAATCCAAAACTCTACTAACTTAATTCTTCAAACTAGTTAATTAAATTTAATGAACCTGGTTTTTGTTTCAAAAATCAATCCATTTACTCCACTTGATATATTGATTTCTAGTTATCAATTTTTCTTAAAAATATTCTAACTCCTTAAATTTCCAGTAAAATTCGCCAGCACCTCCTTTGTACGGCTCAATAGCCCGAACCCTAACTTGCCTCTCCAGGACCTTTTTTCAAAAAAAAAAATTCAAAAAGCCAAGCGGCTTGCCCAAAAGTCCCATAAAATCTCTTATGGAATTTAAACGTGTACCTTTTTGTCGGGCATTTGAATTATAATCTTCATTCTCTTCATTGCATACTAATTCCACATATATACTTCCGTTCCCCATTTATTCTAACTCAATCCAATCATTTTTAACTCAATTCACTAATTCTTCTTTAGTTAGCTCTTTTGCCCATTTCATAATTTTATTTGAACATATCACGTTCATAAACAATTTTAATTTGCTTATAAACCAATTGAATTCCATTTTCAATTCAAGTTTCATATTCGATTTCGAATATAAATTCATGAATCTAATTCAACTTTAAAAGTCCAATTGCAATCCAAAACTCTACCAACTAATTTCTTCAAACTAGTTAATTCAATTTAAAGAAACCTGATTTTTGTTTCAAAAATCAATCCATTTACTCCACTCAAATATAAACATTTAAACTTCATTTATAAATAAATTTCACTCCGTTTATTAAATATAAATTAAACCCGTTTCCCAAATCTAACTTCAAATTTGATTATTACTATTCTTCGATTATTTCATTACTCAGTTATTAATCCAATCACAACTCCATTTTTAATATTAACTTCCCATTCCATTAGAAATAAATTATTTTATAAAATTCTATGAAATCGAATTCCAAATATAATTTCTGAGATATTTCTCAATTCAATTTATATTCCGAATATCGGAATAACATCAGTCATTCCCTTTGTGAAACGATCTCCACTTAACTTTTAAATTCTTATTTGAATTTATAATTCCAAATTATCCGACGATAATTATCTCACTTAATTTATGAACATCATTTATAAATTTAACTTCATTGTTTTGTACATTAAACAAGTTCCATTTCAAAATATATATGAAACCCAATTCCATCTTTTGGAACATTTTATTTTTATAACTAACATATATAATTGTATAATCTATTTTAATGTTTACTTTTTTCTATTTAATAAAATTTAAATATCATTTCTGGACATAATTTATTTTTATAAATTTAGCATAGTCGAATTCCAATCGTAATCTATATGGATTTATTTTAATTCAATTTACATTCCGAATAGCGGAATAAATTTCATCATTTCATGTTGAAACTAATTTCAATTCCCCTTTTTAAATTCATATTTGAATTTACATTACCCAAATTACCTAATGATATTTTATTTCACTTCATTTATAAACAGAGTTTATAAATGAGCTGCTTGTTTTCGAAACAAGTTAATATTTCATAGCCCATTTGAAATTCAGATTTTATTTTAGAAAATAGGTTTTCCCTTTTAAATCTCCAAAATCCATTTTCATGATATTTTTATAGATCTCCAAAAACAACCAATTACCAATCACAGGTTTTCTAACACATCATAAATGATAATATATACGAAAACAAACAAAAATAAATTTGGAGAAATCCAATTGGATCCCTCCAACCTGTTTTCCTACATCCGCATATGTTAGCCAACATAAATAATATCCATCCAGCTTCAAGGAAGAATATCGCGGTATATAAGGTCATCCACTATAATATATTGTGGGGTGCATAGTTTCATCCGCTAATGATACTGCTAGCATCCGCTAATGGTACTACGGGAAATATCTAACCGCTTATATATATATATATATATATATATAAAATAGCCACAACCACCAGGCCTAAATATAATTAATATATATAATAGCCACAAATATATTTAAATGCATCCAAACAATCAACAAATAGCACATAACATTATATTAAATAAATTTTCATTTATAATAAATTATAAACAAATCCAGAGAGTGAGTTTACTCAACATGATTTTCTTTTCCGACTGACCAGTTAAAATGTAACGACCCGGCTTTTTGCCCGGTTCTCGCTGGTAATTAAACAAACTTAAACCATTCATAAAGACAGATTGTTATGGGTATTAACATATTTGCACAAAATAAAAACAACTTTTCCATTATCATTAAAATAATATAACATCATAGTTATAAGGAATACATCAGAGTACATCGATTTCACAGCGGAAGAAATACTAATTTAGCGGAAGATTGTGAATGCTCCAAAACATATAGCTCCAGCTAAAACAAGAATCCTGCTCCAATCAATTCCAAGGCTAAATCTGTGAACCAAACTACTAGGCTGCCCGCGTAAAAATTATGGGCACCCAGATTTTAGGTTGGGGGACCATAAACTCCAGGTCAGTCGTGGGACTAGTGTGAGAACTCAAAACAGTTGTTTTTAGAATTTATTTTAAGGTTAGGTAATTCATCGGACCACGCCGCTAATGTGGAACGGGTTTACTCCATGTGGATACTAGTGCATAGAAATCCGCGATGACTTTTTGAAAAATGAAGCTATCATAAGCTCGTCCCACATCACACAATGCAAGCGCACACCAGATGGGCGAGTTTTGCCTTATGAAAACCAAAAATGCAGTCATATGTGAAAATCCTCTTTTACTATTATATATAGTACGAAAAACCTTTTCGCAAATAAATGTATTAATCCTAGCTAGCATAATGCCCTATCCCATTATACTGACAATCCTACTGGTAACCAGTAGGCTATGCAATCAAAACAGTATAGGCTCATAGTGGAGATTGGGTTTCGAACATGATGTTTCCTTGTACGAAAGATCATTCGTGGGCTCACAAACTTTCTTGCGCGCATCATCCCAGTACTCGGGGATAACGTCCAGACTAGGACTCCGTTACAGTAACCCACCATACATGAGTCAGAGTACCCAACAAATAGCATCCCAGACTGGGGACTTCGTAGTACCCTTTCATCACCACATCCCAGTGCACCGAACATACGAAACGAACATAAAAATCTGACCACCAGTTTACCATCAATCCGGGGTGTGAGGTTCGTCGAGGTCACGATATACACAAAGCTACGCTTAAATAAGCCATGCTTTGATCATCCATAGCTCATCTCATAACGTAAGTATGCCACATTGTCCATTCACTATGCATCACTGATTTTCATCGATATATAACCTCTAAGCTAACGCGTCTTAGAGAAAGGTGTGAAGAAAGAGAATAAATTCACCGCCACTAAGCAGATATATATTTAAAAAAGATCAGTGCTACGCAGTCAATTACAATGTCAGACACACAATCTATACAAGTCCGTTCTGGGTCTGAACGGAACCACAATCCGGAATTCCTTCACATACGTTCGGGCCTCTTTCCACATAACTAATATAAAATCCATCTGCAAATGGGAGCGACCCAATCGAGACATTCAGCAAGTCATCCTTACGACATGAAGGGTCCCGGTCTTCAACGTCGTCTCTAAAGTCCTCAATTGCTCCACAACGTCATATTATTCCTTGGAATGGTTTTCAGACATACATCCGATCCTAGTCTTTCCAAATAATTGGCACAATTTAAAAAAAACACAATTATAGAAAACATAGGCTTTCTACCAATCTCCTTTCGTCTTGGATTTTGTCAAAATTAAACTTCTTTAAACCCATTCTCAAATTATTACAAAATCCATATTTAACCTTTCTCTTTTAAAACACATCCCTTAAATCAAAGATGATTTAGCCTTAAAGCCTTAATTAATTTTCCATTTGATAACTCGTTATCAAAAATCCAGTTTCCTTTGAAAATCCTTAATCCGCATTTCAAGCATAGTTTCCAATTAAACTGATTTTCCAACATTCCATTCTTTAATCTGGACTAAAAGATTATACTTTCTTTCCAATTCCCCATTTTTATTTTCCACAAATCAAAGATCTGATTAAATCCTCAAATTACGATATGAATTTCCATAACTCAATCTCATGGGGTTTCAAGAATGAAAAGATATGATTCACAACAAAACCCAAATCAATTGATATTGAACATAAGTTACTCAGAAATTGTACCTACTTATATTCGATATCAATTCTCATAATCAACGAATACTATAAGTGGAATAACAATATAATAATATCTTCCAAATCCCTCAAATAGTATACATTTACACCACAGAATTTCATATCAAATATCTGAAGATTATTTCTATCTAACTTATCCCAGCCAACTTAGGAAACACGTTTCTTAATTAAAAGATTTATCCAACTCTTTGACATTAGATCTGGATAGAAATACCATCAACTTATACTTAATATTAATCTCGATATCCAACTCACACTGTAAGAAGAATAATGGTGAACTACCTTTTAAATTCCTCAAATAATAAAAATCATCATCTACCAGATTAATATCAAACATCTGAAGATTTATCTCCAACCATATCCAATTATTAATAATTGAATATCCATATTAATATCAATTTAAATTCCATATAAACTATTTCTAATACTTTTAAACCTTTGAAAATATTCCACAAATCATACTTATAGTTCGGAAAATAGTTTACGGTTTAAAACTTCAAAATAGATTGTTTTCGAAGGAAGCGTTACAATAGCATTTCAAAAGCGTTATAAAACGGTTATCTTAACTATTTTGATCAGAATATCGTTTATCTTAGCCAAAACTTAAACTTTACAATTCAAAAAACCTTTTCATAATTTGTAATGATTTTACAATTTTTTTTCCATATTTAGCTGTTTACAGTTATGGTCAACAATTGTTCTTACATCGATCTTTTCCAAAATGGTTTCAAACATAACTTGAAAATTATAACTCGAACTTAAAATCTGCTTTCACCCATTTGAAAGTTCTTGTTAATGGAAATAAAATGTTTTTCATTTTATGGAAATCCGATTTAGATTACAAAATTTATAAGCGTTTAAAGTTTGCATCTAAAATATGTAAATTGAAGTTATGCGATAAGCTCTATTTTGACCATAATAACCATTATTCTATGATACTTCAAAATATCTTAGAAAACAATAATATCCTAATATAACCCTTTTAAAATCATTTAAATTTACTTTCCAAATTATTTTGGATCTAAAATTCAACTTTCATAAATTCCAATTCATTTCTAAATTCAAATAACTTCAAATTAACCTTCTCATTCGTCGGATCAGTTAGGGAGAGCCAGGGAGAGCAGGAAACTTCATTTCCAAACCCAAGCCTAGACACTATCCTCTCTGTCATCCTAGAATGTTCCGGTATTTATTTATTTATTCATTTAAAGGACTTTAACAATATATATGAATTCATACATATGGACTTTTCCAATTATTAACCTTCAGTTTCAATAATGATATTGCTTTTAATTATAAAGGAGATTTGTCGATCACCAATGTGATACCATAATTGTTGTGTTATAGTGTGTGCAAAACAACATCAACAACCATTTAAACATCCATAGCAGCCATCATCAACATGATTCAATAAATCGTAATTGTGCGCAAGCGTTATAACACTAATGCTTAATAGTGTATGTTCTAAATTTCGCATCCATCATCCATTACAACAAATAGCAATCGTCATTAACCAATTATAATTCATCACTATATTTAAATTAGCCTAGCTACTAATTAAATATATAAACCATGGCTAAAGAGTTCACACCTAACACCTTTCCAAATCTTCACAGTAGGCGAGCCTAGCTAAGCGAACCATCGGACAGTATTTCAACGCAACGTCTTCTTCACCAAAATATATATAATATAACATACACTAATCTCTCTTTATGTTATATAAGGAGGAGGAGAATGACGAACTTTGGCAAGGTGGTGGTGGAAAAGAGGAAGACTTATGCCATGGAAACCATGGCCATAAGCTTTAAGAAGAAGGTGGAAAGGACGAAATGGAAGGAAATGGTAGGAAAATGGAGAAAAGAGCCTCCTTATATAGGAAATGAGGAGTAAGGAGGTAAAGACACATAAGGGGGCAAGTGGAAATCATGCATGAAAAGGAGCATGCAAAAAGACATGTGTCTTAATACTTGTCTTAAGGAGAAAAATGAACTTTTGGTAGCACTTTCTTTTAAATGTTATGAAAACTAAAGGCAACACTTAATTCTAACGCTACTAATTCGTGTCATGGTTTGACAAATCCGATCGAACGACAAATAGTATATACAAATCCAAACTCATTAATAATCATTCTCGTTTATAATTCAAGTGAAATCTATCATATAACTTATCAAAATTTTTAAATATTCTTAACCATATATATTTATGTCAAATTCAAATTCAAATTAAGTAATGAATATTCCAATTTTAAATTAGATAAAAATTCTGGATCGTTACATTCACCCCCCTTAAAACTTTTCGTCCTAAAAAAGGAAAGGGAATCATAACTACTCATTCAAAAAATTCAAGATTAAGATTCTTTATACCAAAGCTCCCTGTTCTTATAATGGATATACCAGGTAAAATAGTATAACACACATATTTACAGACAACCATATCTACATGTCCTTCGATGATAACCTCCAGTTACACATTATATTCGATTCATCTTTTACTGGGCCAATTACTTATACTCAACCATTTACTTTTAAAAAAAAATCAGAGTTATAAATTTGTTCTCTTAGATCTTATCTTGCAAATACAATGGTTATGAAACTTATTCCTTTTCAGTTCCCCACAATTACAATTATTCTTTACTTGGAAAACTCAACCACCTCAAAACTCATCTTATCTAAACTTTTTAGTTTAGGTAATATCTTCGCAATATTCCCACTTTCCAGATATCCGTTAATCAAATTGTGAAACTTAATTCACAAGTATTAATGCTCACTTAAACAGTTCCTTTTGTTATCACAATATACTTTAAAACTTATCGCCTGTCCAAATTCCCCGATAATTTCAGATTTTAATTCCTTATATTGTTTAAGTTTGGTTATCCTCATTAATTATTCTAAATTGAAGTTTACAAAACTTATTTCCTTCAAACTTTAAAGAAACAACTTCAACCAATGTAGCCCTTAACAAAAATATCATCAAATATCATATCGTTATATTGAATTCTCAAGATATTTGCATTTCAAATTTAACTAGTTGGGGAGGACTAATTATAAAATATCCTGGTTAATTAATTCCAACTTAGCCTTTAAATCGTTTCCCAAACTACTTGGATTGCTTATGTAAATTACAAATTCACGTAGACATCTTTTAATCAACGGAGAAATTCCAATCACAAGATGTCCGTGCTCAAGTTTTTAATTTTCAAATATTTTCAAAGATCTTTTTCCTTTATATTCAAAATATATTCTTTCAAAATCAATTCAAAAGTAATTGCCAATTCTTACTCAAAATTTTGATTTGAGTTTTCAAATTATACATCTTGTCAAAACCTTTATATATATATATATCACAAATGCACTTTCTCATATACTCTTTACTGGCTTATCCTTATTACAGGTTTACCTGATATAATTCTTACAACTTGTCAAATTTTCACTTTCTATTTAAGTTCATATCAATTTACCAAACAACTTCAAACACTTATCTAAATTGGTTTAAGTATATATAGATATTTTAATCGGAATCATATAGTCATCGCACTTTCGAAACTCGAAAATACATACTGATAATGTTGCAGCCATCAACAGAATCATCTTCAAGTGACCAGAGTGTGATTCTATATCTATTTAGTATACTTAAGACTTCACATATACGTTGATCAAACGTATATGCAAAATCTTCTTATACTCGATAGTCCAACCTCAACATCGAATAAAATACTCAAATTCTAATTGTTAATTTCTAACCATATTGATTAGTTACCTTAACAAATTTGACCCAAGTTTATCGATATTTCGAAATGTTACACAATAGTGAAATTAAATCCAAAAGGCATTTGTACTTGGATCATTTTCCTGATTAGTGGAAGGGGCTTAATTACCATGCCATAAGAATTATATTATGTGTAATTATAATCACAAAATGTAAACTTAACTTTGATCATTTGATTAAGTATCCAAGTTATAATCAACCGTATATTTCCAAAATATGTTTCTTTCTTAAAATATAACTTTTCAAAACTCATTTCATATTTTCAAATATGCTCTCTCAAACATAATACTCAAAAATCACATTCTAGGGCGTTACTAACCCTATCTCTAGTGAGATATATAACTCTGATGGGTCTTTCCTTTTATTCAAATGTGTCGCACCCTATTGCTTTGTATAAACCAAAGCTCTGATACCAAAAATGTAACGACCCGGCTTTTTTCCTGGCTCTCGCTGGTAATTAAACCAACTTAAACTGTTCATAAAGACGGATTGTTATGGGTAATAACATATTTGGACAAAATAAAAAAAACTTTTCCATTTTCATTAAAATAATATAACATCATAATTACAAGGAATACATCAGAGTACATCGATTTCACAGCGGAAGAAATACTAATTTAGTGAAAGATTGTGAATGCTTCAAAACATATAGCTCCAGCTAAAACCCGAATCTTGCTCCAATCAATTCCAAAGCTAAATCTACGAACCAAACTACTAGGCTGCCCGTGTAAAAACTATGGGCACCAGATTTTAGGTTAGGGAACAATAAACTCCAGGTCGGTCGTGGGACTAGTGTGAGAACTCAAAACAGTTGTTTTTAGGGTTTATTTTAAATTTAGGTAATTCACCGGACCCCGCCGCTAATGTGGAACGGGTTTACTCCATGTGGATACCGGTGCATAGAAATCCGCAATGACTTTTTGAAAAATGAAGCTATCATAAGCTCGTCCCATATCACACAATGCAAGCGCACACCAGGTGGGTGATTTTTTCCTTATGATAACCAAAAATACATTCATACGTGAAAATCCTCTTTTACTATTATATATAGTGTGAAAAACCTTTTCGCAAATAAATGTATTAATCCTAGCCAGCATAATGCCCCATCCCATTATACTGACAATCCTACTGGTAACCAGCAGGCTATATAATCGAAACCGTACAGGCTCGTAGTGGAAATTGCGTTTCGAACATGATGGTTCCTGGTATGAAAGATCATTCGTGGGCTCACAAACTTTCTTGCGCGCATCATCCCAATACTCGTGGATAACATCCAGACTCGGACTCCGTTATACTAACCCACCATACATGAATCAGAGTACCCAACAAATGGCATCCCAGACTGGGGACTTCGTAGTACCCTTTCATCATCACGGCCCGGTGCACCGAACATACGAAACGAACATAAAAATCTGACCACCAGTATACCATCAATCTGGGGTGTGAGGTTCGTCGAGGTCACAATATACACAAAGCTACGCTTAAATAAGCCATGCTTTGATCATCCATTGCTCATCTCATAGCTTAACTATGCCACATTGTCCATTCACTACGCATCACTGATTTTCATCAATATATAACCTCTAAGCTCATACTTCTTAGAGAAGGGTGTTAAGCAAGAGAATAAATTCTCCGCCACCAAGCAGTTATATATTTAATAAAGATCATTGCTTCGCAGTCAATTACAATGTCAGACACACAATCCATACAAGTCCGTTCTGGGTCTGAACGAAACCACAATCCGGAATTCCTTCACATACGTTCGGGCTTCTTGCCACTTAACTGATATAAAATCCATTTGCAAATGGGAGCGACCCATTCGAGACATTCAGCAAGTCGTCCTTACGACATGAAGGGTCATGATCTTCAATGTCGTCTCTAATGTCTTCAATTGCTCCACAACGTCGTATTATTACTTGGAATTGTTTTCAGACATACATCCGATCCCGATGTTTCCAAATAATAGGCGCAATTTAAAAAAAACACAATTATAGAACCACAGGCTTTCTACCAATCTCCTTCCATCGTGGATTTTGTCAAAATTAAACTTCTTTAAACCTATTCTCAAATTATTACAAAATCCATATTTAGCCTTTCTCTTTTAAAACACATCCCTTAAATCAAGGATGATTTAGCCTTAAAGCCTTAATTAATTTTCTGTTTGATAACTCGTTATCAAAAATCCAGTTCCCTTTGAAAATCCTTAATCCACATTTCAACCATAGTTTCCAATTAAATTGATTTTCCAACATTCCATTCTTTAATCTTAACTAAAAGATTATACTTTCTTTCCAATTCCTCACTTTTAATTTCCTCAAATCAAAGCTCTGATTAAATCCTCATATTACGATATGAATTTCCATAACTCAATCTCATGGGGTTTCAAGAATGATATTACTGAAGATATGATTCATGACAAAACCCAAACAATTGATATTGAACATAAGTTACATAGAAATTGTATCTACTTATATTCGATATCAATTCTCATAATCAACGAATACTATAAGTGGAATAACGATTTAATAATATCTTACAAATCCCTCAAATAGTATACGTTTACACCACAGAAATTCATATCAAATATCTGAAGATTATTTCTATCCAACTTATCCCAGTCAACTTAGGAAACTCTATCTTAATTAAAAGATTTATCCAACTCTTTGACATTAGATTTAGATAGAAATACCATCATCTTATACTTAAAATTAATCTCGATATCCAACTCACACTATAAGCAGAATAATGATGAATACCTTTTAAATTCCTCAAATAGTGAGAATCATCATCTACCGGATTAATATCAAACATCTGAAGATTTATCTCCAACCATATCCAATTATATAAAATTGAAAACCCATATTAATATCAATTTAAATTCCATATGAAATATTTCTAATACTTTTAAACCTTTGAAAATATTCCACAAATCATTACTTATAGTTTGGAAAATAGTTTACGGTTTAAAACTTCAAAATAGATTGTTTTCAAGGAAGCGTTACAATAGAATTTCAAAAGTGTTACAAAAGCGTTACAAAACAGTTATCTTAACTATTTTGATCAAAATATCGTTTATCTTAGCCAAAACTTAAACTTTACAATTCAAAACACCTTTTCATAATTTGTAAATGATTTTACAATTTTTTTTCCATACTTTTAAAACCTTTTAAAAAAGTTGTTTATAGTTATGGTCAACAATTGTTCTTACATCGATCTTTTCCAAAACGGTTTGAAACAAAACATGAAAATTATAACTCGAATTTAAAATCTGCTTTCACTCATTTGAAAGTTCTTGTTAATGAAAATCAAATGTTTTTCATTTTATGGAAATCCGATTTAGGTTGCAAAAGTTATAAGCGTTTAAAGTTTGCATCTAAAATACGTAAATTGCCATTATGCGACAAGCTCTATTTTGACAATAATAACCATTATTCTATGATACTTCAAAATATCTTAGAAAACCATTATATCCTTATATAACCCTTTTAAAATCATTTGAATTTACTTTCCAAATTATTTTGGATCCAAAATTCAACTTTCATAAATTCCAATTCGTTTCTAAATTCAAATAACTTCAAATTAACATTCCCATTCGTCGGATCTGTTAGGGAGATCCAGGGAGAGCAGGAAGCTTCATTTCCAAACCCAAGCCTAGACGCTATCCTCTCTGTCATCCTAGAATGTTCCGGTATTTATTTATTCATTTAAAGGACTTTAACAATATATATGAATTCATACATATGGACTTTTCCAATTATTAACCTTCAATTTCAATAATGATATTGCTTTTAATTATCAAGGAGATTTGTCGATCACCAATGTGATACCATAATTGTTGTGTCAAAGTGTGTGCAAAACAACATCAACAACCATTTAAACATCCATAGCAACCATCATCAACATGATTCAATAATTCATAATTGTGCACAAGCGTTATAACACTAACGCTTAATAGTGTTTGTTCTAAACTTCACATCCGTCATCATCCATCACAGCAAATATCAATCATCATTAACCAATAATAATTCATCACTATATTTAAATTAGTCTAGCTACTAATTAAATATATAAACCGTGGTTAAAGGGTTCTCACCTAACAACTTTCCAAATCTTCACAGTAGGCGAGCCAAGCTAAGCGAACCGTTGGACAGTATTTCAGCGCAACGTCTTCTTCACCAAAATATATATAAGATAATATACACTAATCTCTCTTTATATTATAGGAGGAGGAGGAGAATGACAAACTGTGGCAAGGTGGTGGTGGAAAAGAGGAAGACTTATGCCATGGAAACCATGGCCATAAGCTTTAAGAAGAAGGTGAAAAGGAGGAAATGGAAGGGAATGGTTAGAAAATGGAGAAAAGAGCTTCCTTATATTGGAAAGGAGGAGTAAGGAGGTAAAGACACATAAGGGGGCAAGTGGCAATAATGCATGAAAGGGAGCATGCATAAAGACATGTGTCTTAACACTTGTCTTAAGGAGAAAAAGGAACTTTTGGTAGCACTTTCTTTTAAATGTTATGAAAACTAAAGGCAACACTTAATTCTAACGCTACTAATTCGTGTTATGGTTTGACAAATCCGATCGAACGACAAATAGTATCAATAAATCCAAACTAATTAATAGTCATTCTTATTTATAATTCAAGTAAAATCTATCATATAACTTATCAAAATTATTAAATATTCTTAACCATATATATTTATGTCAAATTCAAATTCAATTTTAAACTCAAATTTAGTAATGAATATTCCAATTTTAAATTGGTTAAAAATTCTGGATCGTTACATAAAATCTCATATGTTGCGTGTACGAATCGACATTAAAAATTCCAAATCACTTCGAAGGCACATCCTACGTCCTTACGAACCCACCGTCAATCGTTTTGTTAAAATATGACCATGTATGATATTCATATAAGCGTTACAATATTAAATGCAATTAAACGATCATTAACAAGTTAAATAAAAATTTAATTGTACCTCAATGGGTTTTTTTACTCTTCTTTCCCCTTCTAAAAACACTTTTCTACCTCAGATTTCACCTAAAATTAAAGATCCTAAATTCATGCCTCCAATCTTCACTGCTTTAACTTCAACCCACACAAACCACGACTGTTATTTTTCTTCATCCACTACAGCATTTGCCTTACCTCCCTAACCACCTCAGGACCAACACGTTCAACCCCAAGTGATGCTCTAACCTATATCTAACTCGAATATACAATAATCTCACCCTCCTCCAGTCATGATAGCGAACCCAGCAGAAAAGGGTGAACCCTATTTTCACCGTTCACCGAAACATCCACACTATTGATCGACTTCATCTTTCCAACCTACAAGCAATAAAAACTAAAAGATTCGAATCTCCCCAAAATCTTGCTAGAGGCTCTCCTCTTTACAATAAACATGGCCGTACTGACCAACGTCGCGCCTCTAACTTCGATGGTCTGGTTCGAACTCGAACTCTGTTGTTATGGTTGAGACTTCAAAGTCATGAATAGCGATAACAATCCTTCCCAAATCCCACGATTCTTTCCCTTAAAATTCAAGATCAAATTCGATTTTGATATTTCTTTTTTTTTTACATTGATGGATTTGGAACAAAAGAGGGCTTCGGGTTTTTATTTGCTGAAGAGGAAAATATGGAAGAGAACCTCGATTAAAGTTGCTGGGTAAAATAGAACAGAATGGAAGAATTAACATTAGGAGACATTTAGATATTGAAGCTTTGGATTTTTTTTATCCGTGAAGAATGAAATGGAAAAAAGGAAGGGGATGCGACTTATAGATGAAGAATAACTTAGGTAGTAAGGAATAGGCTTATACTCGGGTACATGGTAGGGGAGGCTGATGTACTAAACTAGGGTAGCTCTTGATATCAAGTTTATTTATTTCGATTTTATTTAATACTTATCTATAGAATTTAAAATTAACTATTTCATGGTTCCAAACTCCTATTTAAGCGTAACACTGCCTTTTCTAAGGTTATACCACTATTCTTAACACACATGAACATGTTTTAAAGCCTAATTTGATCGTACGGAGAAGATATCAATTTAAACCAACTATTAAAATTTTAAATTCAAAACAATTAAATTTATCGAAAATAAATTATTATTTTTACCGTTTATACTCAAAAAGAATTTATATTGATCATCTGAATCATTTCAATTTAGTTTTAACTTCAAACTCAATTACTATCGTTTTCGTATTATGATAATTCAATATTCTTGAAATTAAATTGTAATCAATTATTAAATCGATAAATCAATACAAATTCCATTTATATTATCAACTCACATTTAAAATAATATTAAATGTTCAGAATAAATCGACTAAAAATCCAGGTCATTACATTCTTCACCTCTTAAAATAATTTCGTCCCCGAAATTACTAAGGTAGAAAAAATGCTACAAACCCATCAACTTTTCAAAAACCCCGTTTATGTTGAAACTCAACATTTCATATTTCTACACATTTAGTTCTGACTAACCTTTTGATTTCCTTTTATATTACGCACCATATATACTTATATTCATTTAATCTGAATGATTTACACCTATTATATTCACATTTTGTTATGTATTTGATCTCATTCAAAGTAATTCTGATCAATTTATTCTCTTCGATTCATTTAACTGGCTTAATTTAAATTTAAATTCCAGAATTCAAATTTCTATTTCAAATCCTTTAGAAATCACATAAATATATACATATATTTATAATCTATCACAAATTCAAAACATTTGAATTTTCAAACCAATTTTCAACCAAATTTTCATCAAAAACTTGTCTAACGTAGCAATTTATCACTTAGATACTCGAAAATGAATATTGATGATGCTGCGGTCATCATCAAAATTATTTTACAGCCACTAAAGTGAGTTCAGTGCATTAGCAATTTCAAAATCCATTCAAAACGATTTTTATTCAAAAATCCTTCAAAAACAAAGCTATATTATTTTAATATACTTCAGAAAATATTTCCAACTTCCCAGGCTTTAAATTCCAATTTATGGTTTGAATCTAATTTTAGTTAATCTCATTCGTATATCTATTCATATACAAATTATATTTGGTTATATATAACCATTCCAATTTTATAATCTCATTTGATTATAATAACAACATCCAACACATCCATATATTATAATAATTCCCGAAAATTATGCTTTTTATATCAAAATATAGTTTTAGGTAAAATTATTTCACTTAGCCACTTTAAAACAATATTATGTCGAATTTTCTATTCAAGTATTTAGAAATTCATATCGATGTCTTGTTGTCCCACGATTAGAATAGAATTCATAAACCACTCAACAGACAAGACACACAATATAAAACAATTTTTATATCAATTAACAAATATGCACTCCTATATATACACTCAACTCAATCTACGGTATTGCTGAACCTATCTCTAATGAGTAAACCCCCACAAAAGCCTAGGTATTCACTTAACCTTTCTCTGATACCCCTGTAACGAACCGACATTTTCCCGATCTAGATTATTGATATAAATACCATATCGACTAACCAAACATTATAAATTACCGGATCATTAATAGAAAGAAGTTAGTAGGTGAGAAATAGGAAGAAAGAAAATATTAGAATAGAAGGAGTAGGACATAAAAAACAACACAGAATCTCATATCACAGCGGAATAAAAGATAATATATATAACAATGTTTGAAACACATAATTTTATTTACATACATTATCTGAGTACATCACATATGGAACATGGAAGAAAATAAAACATTAACTGTCTAACGCTGAAGCGTCCTACTCCAAGGTCCTCCCAAGGTATCTGTAAATACCTGAACTACTTGACTACATGTACGAATTTAGGCACCCAAGAGTTTACTGTAAAACAAAACAAAATAAAATTCAGGTCAGTCATGGGACTGGTGTGAGTAAACTCCACTTACTGGTTTAACTTCTAAAAATACTTTTTAAAAGAATGGATAATCATAAGACTGATCAACACATAGACACAGATTGATTTTACCTTACGATAGCCCAAATATTCTTTAAAATCAATACTTTTCCGATATTATAATATTGTCTAAATCAAATAAATAGCAATTTAGCAAAATGCTTGCATCTCACGCTCTACATACATTTTATACAATAAAAAACGTGAGCTCTTATTGGGAATGGACAAACTGGCAAGGTATGGGACACCTTCCGACAATGTATATGTAACACCTCACATTTTTAATATAATTAAAAATGTATAGAAATGTGTGTGTATATATATATATATACATGGATAGGTAAATAATGGTGATGTATAATGAAAATTAATTAATATATGAAAGAAAGAAAGAAAGAAAGGATTGGTTGCATGCGATGTAAATATGTTGCATGCACTGATTTGCAAACATAATGCATTAACATTAAAAGAAAAATAAAAGAAAAAAAGATTCATGCAATGGTTTGATTTAAGTATTGTAACTAACATGAAAAAGAGAAGTAAAGAGAGAACAATAATTATCATTGTTCTAAGACTTATTAACAAAATACTTTGTAGCTCAGTTAGTTAAGGCATTGGATTTGTAACATAAAGGTCGGGGGTTCGAACCCCGGCGGCGACATAATTTTTTATCTCTGTTTAGAGAGGGCCAACTGAGCATGCAAATATATGTACATATACAAATTCAAAATTTGAAAGGATAATAACGTACATATAAGGAAATAAAGAAAATATATGTATATATATGAGAATATATATATATATATATGCAGAAATATATGTATACGAAAGATAAAATTTAAGATAAGGCTATAGTAAATGAAATATGGCGAGAATTAAATAACGGTGCAACATTGTTTGAATTTTGAAAATAAAATGAAAGTTGTGCGTATATATATACGTGTAAAATGGTTGTTAGAGGAATTGTATACATATAAGAATATTTCATGTGAATAAAATAGTTAAATAAATTCAAGAAATTCAAAAGTTCGAAAATCAAATTTCTACGCCAAAACTATTCAAACATTCGAAATTCAAATTTCTGCGCCAAAACAGCTTGTTTGACCCAATGCTGACTCAGCACTGCATGTACGATAATATTTGAATAGATTCATCAACGAACCTGGACTATTTTCTTAATTGGGTTCAATGCTGATACAGCGCTGCGCGTACGATAAGGTCTTGAGCATCTATATAAACACCCCTGGACCCTTTGTAATCTTCACTAAAAATCATGGCAACGCCATGGCTCTGCTCTAACTCAGATTCTTCTTCCTCTCCACTAAATCTCCAATATATTCTTCTCTCACAAAACTATTCTTGAATTTAAAAAGAATTAGATTGAGGAATTCTATTACTACGAACAAAATAAAGGGGAGATTCAAGTATTGCGCAAGAACATAAAAGAAATCCAGATCTAAAATTCAAGCTATGTAACACAAAAAGGAGGGAAATCAATCCAAGATCTACGCATTAAAGCACAAAAATCACTGTGAGTGGAATTATGATAAACTTTGTATAATAGTATTACTATCGTTCATCATTTCCCGAGTTATAAATTCAATGCAAAATTTATGTTAAAATAATTGTTCCTTTATTCTCTTGCCCCTTTTTATTTTTGAGATCCAGGTTATCTCGAACCTAGACGAAATCTTATTATGTATACATACGGTTGAAATATGAAAATATTGGGGCGTAACATATTTTATGCGATCGAAGAACATAATTCGTAATTTTGGGGTTTGTGGCATAACAATTGTTATCTCATATATTAGGCATAATCTATTTTATACAGTCGAGGAATGTAATCTATAATGTGGATTTAAGTAAGTTTGACACAATTGTCATTGGATATGGATTATATGAAATTAGGTATAATTGGACATTGGAAATTTACATGTTTGGGCATAATATGGATTGGAAGGATTGGTGTATGATTTGGAATATGGACATAATTATATTGCAATATTAAATTTATGCAAATTGGGAATAATTCAAATTGACTATGGTATTGGTATAATTTAATATGAATAAATTAGTATGAACGGCATGTAATTTGATAACGTGGATTGGTGAAATTTATTTGTAAAATAAGTCTAAAAGGTGAAAGTGAGTATTATTGGATATTTTGGATAATTGGAATATATATATATATATATATATATATATGAATTGGCATATTTGGGTAGGAATTACATGGAATTGATGAAATTGCCTATAATTGGAAATTTGTAATTCAGGCTAATTAATAAGTAATTAGTGACAAGTTGGAATAGGCAAAATTGTAAACATGACTATATGTTAAATTGGAAGCACATAACATGAAAATTGGGGTTCGGATGAAATACGATGTTAATGAACCTTTGACACGAGGTTAGGCGCAATTGTGGTGTAAGACAGCCCTGAACCGCCCGGCAAATCCAGCTGCCACAATTGGACGTCTAATGTTAGAGGTCAAAGGCATGAATTGTAGGCGTAACGGTTGGTGACACGAGGTTAGACCTGCTTTGTAGTGTAAGACTGCCCGGAACCACCCGGCAAATCCAGCAGCCACAAAGTGTTCGGTCTAATGTGGGAGGTCATGCACCATTCGTCATAATGAATGAATTAAGGAATACTAACCATAATAAGACATGTGGGTGACATGGGTATGGTTAGAGGGTTAAGTGGGTGACATGTAAAATAGGACATGTAAATATGGACTTAACCATAGTAAGACAAGACATGTAAAACATGTAAATGTGGACTTAACTATAGTAAGATATTTGAAGTAAAACATGACTAATGTGACGTCCCGCCCCGCACCAACCGACATTTACTCCAAAAGTGCGCTGTACACATGTCCAATTAGCACGGGACGGGTCGTCAGAAGGAAAAGGGAAGAAGGAAATGAACTAACAAGGAACCTGTAAAATGTCTCACAGCGCATGGAACAAAATATAATAATAACATACTTGACATAAAACAGGTGAGACAGTGCATAAGCTGAAACAACTAACATAGCAGCGGAAAAATTCAAGTACAGCTTATGATCCAAAGTTAACATTATTACAACTTTCCAAACTGTCTCAAAAGCAAAAGCAAGATAAAGGAGGTACACTACTAATGCCCAAGTAGCTACCACCAACGACACAGGGAGAATATCTATATATCATACGTGGAAGCCTCCTGCTCGCCTTCGAATCAGCTACTCGCGCATCACCAGCTAACCTGTCTCTAGTCTGCTCGTGTGAGCACCCAGAGTAATAAGAGGAGACATAAAACTCCGGGTCAGACATAAAGCCTAGTATGAGCGATAAGCATCTAAACAGAACAATAACAGGTAGACTAAAAACATACCTGAACCTGGACCTGCAACCAAAGAGTTAGCACTACATACTGTACAACACTTTAAGGTGCCATTTCAAATGGTGTAAAGATAACGGGGGTGGGGTGTGCATGTCATAGTGATGGCAAACAATCAAACATAGCAACCATCCTCACATCTCTCACTCAGTGCATAAAGCATACGATATTCACCACTTCGATCACCCAACATACCTTGCTATGATCACTTTGCCCCATGAAGTCATAAATGGCTTCACTGCACTGATACATAGCCACAAATCCTTCGCTATGTCCACTTTGCCCCATGGAGTCGTAATGACCCCACTGCACTGGCTCATAGCCTTACTAATCCTTTACTATGTCCACTCTGCCGAATGGAGTCACAATGACCCCACTGCACTGGCTCATAGTCTCGCTACGCATCACTTTGCCCCTCGAGTCTTAATGACTCTACTGCACTGATAACGTAGTCTCGTTACCATCACCTTGCCCCTCGAGTCGTAATGACTCTATTGCACTGATAAGTATCCCATCATCCATTTTCAGTGGTGAATCGAAGTTATGAACGTTGACAACTCCTTAGCACACGTCCCGCAGCAAAGCCCAACCATGAAGTGAACTCATTGGTTCCCAACTGGATCCTGAGCTCTAAATTCCATTTGGACTACCTTTGCATCTCAGGTTATTGGTCATCACTGGATCGGTTCGGATCTACCCCTAGCATCAATTCGGTTCGGATCGGAGTGCTCCTTCTTCTCTGGATCGGATCGGGTCGGGTCTCCATGTCCAATCGCCATCATCGGTTCAGGTCAGAGTCCTCCAATATGCCAGTTTGGATCGGCTTCCTCTAACTAACTCAGATCGGGTCGTAGTCTCCAAGCCTCGTCGAAGTACATCGGTTCGGGTCGGGGTACCATGGCGGATTGGGTCGGAGATCATCAGGCGGGTCGGATCGGATGATGCATGCCACGAGAAGAGCGAATAGATCGAAAAGTAAAGTATGGGAGCGGATCGAATCCTCCCTCTGTTCCAATCCGGATCGGTCTGTTTTTCCTGCACTTCTTCCAACAAGCAATTTACGCCACTCGACGGCGTTTTCGACCATTCTACCTATTCTAATCAATCACAAAGCATACCATACAGTCATAGCAATATGCATAATCAACCACAAACATCAAAACATCAATATGATAGGTTAAAATGGATCAAACATACCCAAAACTCCATATTTCCCCTTAAGCATGTTTAGGTGAAACTAATGATGTGATTTGCAAAACTTAAAGAAATTAACCCAAATTCATATCAGAGGTCTAAAACATCATTTTGAATTTTATAAATATTTTTCCAGAATTTTATCATGTTTAAATTCGCTAATTAGCACTAATTACCCTTAATTAGCCATAATTAGTGAGGAACTATGCAAATCACTCACTTTAGCCACAAATAAACTAAGATCTGAAATAAATCTCTGATTTGATGCGAATCCCAATGCTAAACAGTAGCTCCAATGTCGATTTGTGTAGATCTCCCTTGATTTGATGTCGCTAAGCTTATCCCTTGATTAGAAGATGATTTGGAGGTGATTTAGAGGTTGGAGGCCATTTTTAGGGTTTCTTGGAGATAAGTGGAGGCTAGAAAACTGAAATGGAATAATTATCTAACTCCTTTTAGCCTCCCCATAACCCTAATCCCGAAATGGGTTATGGGCCCATTCACTAATCACCCTATTTGGCCCGGTTAAGCAGTTTTTCACCTTCCAAACATTATTTCAGCCATATCTCATAAACGTTAAGTCCGTTTTTCGCATGTGACCACTCTACGGAAAGGTAAACCATAAAACAAATCTAATGGAAGTGGTTTCAGATCAAAATTCCTTTCCAATCAAAAGTTATGGCCAAAACAAGATCAGCTAAGGGCAAAACGGTCATTTAAAAATTGACAAAAATCATGAACATGGGAAATGAGTCTAATGGTTGTTTCTCAAAGTTGCATGACCATACGACTTCATATGGGAAAGAAATAAATATTCTACGATCCTCCGATGCGTAGAATGCGGGTTGTTACATTCCCCCCACCCCTTAAGAAATTTCGCCCTCGAAATTCCCTAACCAAAACACACAAAGGGTCCCGCATGCCTATCAACCATATAATAACAATCAAACATGCAAAACAAGTCTATCCTAGCATGCGGAATAACTAAATCGCAAAGTAAATCTTACCAGGCAAAGAGTTCTGGATACGTCTTCCTAATGCTCTCCTCTATCTCCCAAGTACAATCATTCTCGTCCTCGCCCCACTGAACCTTGACTAGCCTCACCGCTGTAACACCCCGTATATTCTATAACAGTGAAATTCACAAATTAAAGTATAATTAATTTCAAATTAAAGAATTAAGGGAAACGGGATACGCCATTGCGTTCGTCTCGGAATTCTGCTTGGGATAGAGTCCGAGTTTGCGTAAAACGGACTCCGTATGAAGAAGATATGGCCTCCGGAAGTTTCAGAATTCAGCTTAAAATTCAAACAGACAAAAACAGCTCAGAAAACAAATTTAAATTTCAAAAATCGGTCCTGATTAGCCAGGGCGGGAATTTTCCCGCCCAACGCACCCAGGTTGACTGGGTAGTCGACCTGGGGCACCCAGGTCGACTACATAGTCGACCTGGGGGTCGACTGGGTAGTCGACGTGGACCCTGAGCCAGGTCGAACCCAGCCCCTCCTGGCTGGCCTGGTCTGTGCTTGGCCGAATTTCTGAGTCTTGCCTTGTCACTAGGGCTAGGTGTCAGCTCCTGATTGGTCTCTCCTTCAAACAAACGGCTAATATTCATCCAAGCTCCATCGACGGTCCTAATCAACTCACAAACTCTATAAAAAGGATCTAAGACTCCACCTAATTCACACAAACAAAAATGAATATGAGACCGTCATGCTGCTGAGGAAAGATTAGGAATAGCCGTCAAAATTGAAAGACAATTAGGAGACAATTCGAAAGCTTAAAGCAACGTCAATTAAAACAACGCCTACAACAAAGGATAACATCTCCAAATTCAGAATTCAGATTCCTGAATTGAAGATTCGACATACGTTGTAAGTAGAGTGTTATTCCGATGTGAATAAATAATTGCGTTTTGATTTGTGTAAAGTAGAAATAGAACTGTACTTGATTTGTGGCGATAATAATTCATATTTGTATGTTGCTATGATTCTAATCGATATGGGATGTTGTGGTTTAACGATTGGATATTTGCAAGTATGTGATTCATGTTGAAAGTTAACAACTACATGTTTATGGTAGTTTATTACAACACCTATTGGATAATTGCAAGTATATGATTCATGTTGAATGTTAACGACTATATGTTTGTGGTAGTTTATTTGAGATTCATGCAAGTATATGATTTACTATTATGCCAACATGATGTATAATTTTATGGTCATCTTTAGTGTAATTGGATCCTTTTGAGTATTATGATTCATATGAAGTTATGTTGGAATTGGCATCATGGTTCAAGTATAAAAACCATACTTTTGTATTAGTGACAAAAGCAAGCATCTTTGTGAACTTGTATCAATTCTATGAACATGACTAAACTATGTTTGTTGTTATGCCTAATTGAAAAACATGTTTTAGGCTTATGTTGTTGTCAAAATCATATGATAATATATGTGTCACATAATTAAGTTAGATTTACATTCCACTTGCAAGTTTACATGAATAGGGTAAAAACCATGATTCAAGTTTAGGTATGTTTATGCCGTGATTCTATGAATAGATTAAAAACCATGATTCATGTTTAGGTATGTTTATGCCATGATTCTATGAATAGGATAAAAACCATGATTCATGTTTAGGTATGCTTATGCCATGATTATATGCTATTACAATGCAAGTTCACAAGTGCCTAATTCATGTTAATTAGACCGTTGTGTTGCAAGTTTAAGCGTTCACACTCCCCTTTTTATGTTGCTTAGAATATATTAACACCATGTTCTAAGCCTCCCCTTTTTCATGTGGCTAAGTTGGGTTTAAATGTTAAACCCAACACATGTTATATTGTAGAGAACGTATAAAACGGGGGTAATGACGATTGGGTTAAAATATAGAACATATGTATTGGCATGTTTGACGCATGCCAACAACCTTGAAAAACAATTAAGTGGTATAAATTAATTTTACCCAATAAAGATGGATTTGAATAATGGGCCGCAAATATTTACATATAAAAAGAAAAGAGACAAAATATGTAAATTTAGAAAATACGATGTGTTTAACCTGAGGTTGGATTGAGTTGTGATGTAAACCTGCCCCGAACCGCCCGGCTATCCAGTAGTCACAACAATACCTATCCAATGTGGGTGGTTAAACACGGAGCCCAATAAGGGCCCGAGGTTAGACTGAGTTGTGGTGTAAGACTGCCCGGACCCAACCGGCAACAGGCAGCCACAACAATACCTGTCTAATGTGAGAGGTCGAGGCTTTAATAAGACAATTAAGGCTGAGTCAGGATGGATAGGAATAAGTAAATTGAATTAATACTTAATCAAAATGGAACATGCTAAACTATACAGACTGATTGGGATTTAGGTTTACAAAACACTTAACCAACTTAGCATGTTGGCTAGAAATAGAAAACCTAGCAGCGGGGGGGGGGGGACCCTTTTCAGCAGTAACCCTACAAGGTGTATCAGGATACCCTGAACTAGGCAGGGTGGGGCACGATTACTGGGCTGACTATAAGAGGTCAAATCGACGGCGGTGGTGCAGCAGTGTAGGTTCTAACGGGGTGCGGACATGCACACACTCCGGCGCAGAAAAATAAGGCACTGGGCACCAGTAGTATACCTGTGCATTTTAGAATTGTGTCGGGCCGCCACCATGGGACTTGATACACCCCATGGTGGGACCAGCATAGGTAACTACAACATCGGGGGCCGTAAGACACATGTAACTATGAGAGTAGGTGCTGATCATTAGAAACGAATCACTTCACCCTAATTATGGGGTGCCCGTTGGGAACTAATTTATATGGATGCAGAGATTAATATGGGGTACGATAAGCATATTCGAATCTAGACAACTTAACTTAGTTTATGGTGCTTTCCCATTTCCAGTTTATACTTATCATGCCCTGTTCTTTATTCATAGACTGAATAGTCCTAGACTTACTCAGGCTTTATGTCTGACTCTACTTTTCTTTCGTCTTCTTTTCTTTCGTCCCCCCCCCAAGGTCCACAGGGAGGGAATACCGCAGCTTGACCAGTTTTCACATCCAGCTTGAAGAGAAAGAATGTATTGCTTGGATCTTTTTCGTTTTGGACTATGGCTTTGGACAGCAATTATGGGACTTATGCAGTTTACTTATGTTTTTATGCTTCTTTAAATAATGTAATCAAGACAGTTATGAAGAGGTTATGTTTTTGGAAGTATTCTAAGGCAAATTATGACATGGTTTGTGTAACACGTATTTTGTTAAAATAAAAATTGCTGTTGTTTTCCGCTGTTCAAAAATATGTGTATTTATATCTGTCTTGTGTATCTGTGACTTATACTTATAAACCTCCACCAAAATTAGGGCATTCCCTTTGAGAGTGACCCTAACGGAGGTGGGGTGTTTCCCTTGGTATCAGAGCATAGGTTTACCAGATAAGATAAAAAGTTTTGAAAATTTATTTTCAAAGGAAAATTTAAAGAAGCATTTTTAAAAATAAAATATTATTTTATTTTAAAAAAAGGCATAGTCCCCCCCAAAGCCATAGGTACTATCTTTTATCCTTCGTTTTGAATCTATCCTTTTTGTTTCAGCATGTTCGAAGAACTTAACTTGCCGGAGGGTATACCAATACTTGGTTGGTTTAGACGATTCTTAGAAGCAAGGGCCACTCAGCCAGGTCCTACCGTTCCTCCTCCCCCAGCTGCAGGAAATCATCCAGCTGCAGCAGCACCTCTTCCTCCACCTCCTCCACGGGGAAATACTTTTGCTAAGATATGTAATGATTTTAAGGCTATGGGAGGAAAGGATTTTCATGGAACCGAGTCCTTCGTGGTAGCCAGGAATTGGCTGAAGGAAACCGAGGAATTATTCGTCATCTTTGAGGTAGAAGATAGGCAGAAGGTACAACTGGCAATATGGCTACTTAATGGCGAGGCTTCCTACTGGTGGGAAGTCACCAATGCAGAAAGACCAGTGGAAACATGGGAGGACTTTAGGGCAAGTTTTGAGGCTAAATTTCTCTCAGAAGCTGAAAGGAGTCTTCAGTTGGAAAAATTCTTATTTCTTAAGCAAGGGACTATGACAGTCAAAGAGTATGTTAACCAGTTCGATCAGCTGGCTAGGTTCGGACTGGACCTAGTCAACACCCCGCACAAGAAGGCTCTCCGCTTTGTCAAGGGGTTGAATGAGCCATTACACAGTTTGACCATGACCCATATACCCATGGGAGCTACGTATGAAAGGTTGGTGCAGATGGCATTGCTGAACGAAGAGGATAAGGGCAAGAAGGAGACAAAGGCAGAAAGCTCTCAAGGGAAGAAAGAGGGTTTGCAGCCTAAGAAGACAGACTTTAAGAAGGGCGGGAAAGACAACAAAGAGAAGAGGAAGTGTAATTTCTGTGGCAAAGTGGGGCACTTAGTGAAAGATTGCCGGAAAAAGAAGGCCAAGATGAATGGTGGGTGCTTTTCTTGTGGTGAGACAGGCCACCTGGCTAAGGATTGCCCAAAGAAGCGAGGGCAGGGGCAGAGGGCTGGATCCACCTCAGGGGCACAAGTTCATGCGCTAGAAGCACCACCTCTGCAACAGCGAGGTATAAATACTTCTGTAGAAAGTGTAGTTTATCTTTATGATCACCCAGTTCGCACTTTATTTGATTCTGGCGCATCACACTCCTTTATCTCATCTGCTTTAGTAGAATCTCTGCACCTAGAAACTAGAATGGTAGAGGACCCCTTAATTGTTTCAAATCCAATTGGGGGCCCAGCTTATTTATCTATGATCTGTGTGGGATTGAAAATTTCTATTCTAAGCGTAGAATTTAAATGTAGTGCCTTTGTTTTGGGCTTTTCGGGATATGGTTTGATTTTGGGCATGGATTGGCTATCCAGTAATGGTCCCATCCTTGATTGTGAGAAAAGGGTGGTTAGGCTTCTAACCCAACTCGGTAACACTCTGGAAATTACTTGTAATCCCTCATATGCGGTTATGCTTAGTTATCTTGAATCGCTAGATGCCATTGTTGAAAGTTTGCAATCGGTTAGAGTGGTCCGGGAATATCCGGATGTCTTCGAAGAGGTGAAGGGCTTGCCTTCGAAGCGGAAAATAGACTTCCGCATATATCTTGTAGATAATGCAAAGCCAGTTGCGTTGCCCGTCAGACACATGGCTCCACGGGAAATGAAAGAGCTCAGCAAACAGATTAAAGAGCTTCTAGAGAAGGGGTTCATTAGAAGGAGCATTTCAGAATGGGGCGCTCCTGTGGTGTTCGCCACAAAGGCGGATGGTTCACTCCATCTATGTGTTGACTATAGGGAGCTCAACAAGCTAACAAAAAAGAATAGGCACCCTCTCCCTAGAATTGATGATCTGTTTGATCAGCTTGTAGGAGCATTTGTTTTCTCCCAACTCGATTTAGCGACCAGATTTCATCAGCTAAAGGTGGCTGAAGATAGTATCGATAAGACAGCATTCAGAACCCCAGACGGCTTCTTTGAATGGCTTGTCATGCCTTTCGGCTTGACACGCACCCGCTTACTTCGTGGACCTAATGAGTAGGGTGTTCAGAGATATCCTCAATAAGTTCGTAGTGGTCTTCGTAGACGATATCTTGATCTTCTCAAAGAATGAAGAAGAGCATGCTCAGCACCTAAGGGCAATCATGGAAACTCTGCGAGTCCATCAGCTAAAAGCCAAATTCTCCAAATGCCACTTTTGGAGAGAGGAAGTAAGGTTTCTTGGGCATATAGTATCTAAAGAAGGGTTAGCTATGGACCCTGCTAAGGTAGTAGCAGTGCAGGACTGGAAGACACCAAAGAACGCAACAGAAGTCCGAAGCTTTCTCGGGCTAGCAGGCTTCTATCGGAAATTCATCAAAGACTTTGCAAAGATATCAGCTCCGCTCACAAAACTGACCAAGAAGAATCTAGTGTTCAATTGGGACTTGGATTGCGAATTTGCTTTCCAACGACTAAAAAGGGCTCTTACAACAGCCCCAGTTTTGACGTTGCCAGATTGAAGCAAGATGATCACAGTTTATACATATGCATGTAGGACAGGGCTGGGCGCTGTCTTAATGCAAGAAGGAAGGGTAGTAGCTTATGGCGGGAGACAGTTGAAAGTGCATGAAAAGAACTACCCGACCCACGATCTTGAGTTAGCTGCCATCGTCTTTGCACTCAAGTCTTGGCGACGCTATCTCCTAGGTGAGAAGTTCGAACTTTACACTGACCATAAATCGTTGAAATATCTTTTCTCGCAGAAAGATCTTAACTTGAGGCAACAGAGATGGATGGAATTTCTTGCCTCCTACAATTTCGAGATCTCCTACACCCCGGGCAAAGGCAACGTAGTGGAAGACGCGTTGAGCCGAAAGAAACTAACCCTAAGCCCGCTGTTTGTTGAAAGACAAAGCCTAGAGTTTATAGCCAGCTTTGACTTTAGGCCCTCCTCCGACTTTGTACCGGGCTTGCTAGCATCTCTCGAAGTACGCCCGACTTTAGTGGACTCAATAGGGACAGCACAACGCGAAGACCCTCAGCTTGTGGAGACGATTGATAGGCTAATTAGGGGTGAGTCTTCAAGTCACCTCAGCAGATACTCCATCGACGATAAGGGTTGGCTAAGGCGAGACGGAAGACTATGCGTCCCACAGACAAGGGATTTAGTAAAGAAGGTTCTCGAGGAAGCACATCACTCCAAGATGATGATACACCCAGGCGGGGATAAAATGTACAAGGACATAAAGAGAACTTTCTTTTGGAACGGCATGAAGAAGGACGTGGCAGATTTCGTTTCTAAGTGTATGGTGTGTCAACAGGTTAAGGCGGAACAGAAAAAGCCTGGCGGTCTGCTCCATCCTCTAGAGGTCCCGCAGTGGAAGTGGGATAGCATCTCAATGGACTTCATTGATGGGCTGCCTAGGTCTAGAAGAGGCAACACTAGCATTTGGGTAATAGTGGATAGGCTTACTAAAAGCGCCCACTTCTTACCTGTCAAGAGTAAAAGAACTGCCTCATCCCTAGCATCTCTTTACCTCAAGGAAATTGTTCGACTCCATGTAATACCCTCCAGCATTGTTAGTGACCGAGACCCTATCTTCACAAGTGAGTTTTGGCGGAGTCTGCAAGAAGCGGTAGGCACGCAGTTATGCTTAAGCACAACCTATCATCCCCAAACCGACGGCCAGACAGAAAGGGTAAAAAGAGTTTTGGAAGACCTTTTAAGACTGTGCGTCCTTGACTTCGGAGGGACGTGGGAAGACCATCTTCCTTTGGTGGAATTTGCCTATTAGGAATGGAAAGTTCCAACCCGCATATTAGGAATGGAAGTGAAGAAGCTACGCAACCGCGAAGTCAAGCTCGTCAAAGTTCAGTGGAGCGACGTCGAGGGAGACACAACTTGGGAAACTGAAGCTAGAATACGCGCAGCCTACCCTTTTCTTTTTGAGGGTACATCTTTGACCTTTCTTTTTCCTTAAGTTGCGCTTTTATCTATCTTTTTAGGTATATCTCCTCGACCTTATCTTTTAGGTAGAAACTCTTTGGATGAAAATATGTAACTGAAACATGTTATGGATGATGGTTGCAAGTGATTGCTAGTGGTTGCTCGTGGTTTCATATACACACACAATCTAGGTTTTAGATCAGCTCAGTCACCTCATATTGCATACGCATATATATGTTTGCATTCGTATATGGTTGAAGTTTAATGTGTTGTCATATGGATGTTGCATTTATATGAATGATTGTGCACTCATGTAGAATCATGAATAGGAAAACTTGCATACATAATGGATTCATGACACTTACATAATTTGCATTAAGGAGGTCAACTGAATCAGTAGACCGACTGATTTTGCATTAGATAAGAACATGTACACACACTTCGCATATGATCATGAAGCATTAGAAGTCTTTTAAGGACAATGGATGCTCGTGTTTGATGGATGAGTAGATGGATGTTTGGATGTTAGGATATACATTCTCCTGAACCTGAAGATTTCTGGGACGAAATCCTTTTAAGTGGGGGAGAATGTAACACCCCTGTATTCTATAACAGTGAAATTCACAAATTAAAGTATAATTAATTTCAAATCAAAGAATTAAGGGAAACGGTATACGCCATTGCGTTCGTCTCGGAATTCTGCTTGGGATAGAGTCCGAGTTTGCGTAAAACGGACTCCGTATGAAGAAGATATGGCCTGCGGAAGTTTCAGAATTCAGTTTAAAATTCAAACAGACAAAAACAGCTCAGAAAACAAATTTAAATTTCAAAAATCGGGCCAGATTGGCCAGAGCGAGAATTTTCCCGCCCAAGGCACGCAGGACGACTGGGTAGTCGACCTGGGCTACCCAGGTCGACTGGGTAGTCGACCTGGGGCACCCAGGTCGACTACATAGTCGACCTGGGGGTCGACTGGGTAGTCGACCTTGCCCCTGAGCCAGGTCGAACCCAGCCCCTCCTGGCTGGCCTGGTCTGTGCTTGGCCGAATTTCTGTGTCTTGCCTTGTCACTAGGGCTAGGTGTCAGCTCCTGATTGGTCTCTCCTTCAAACGAACGGCTAATATTCATCCAAGCTCCATCGACGGTCCTAATCAACTCACAAACTCTATAAAAAGGTCCTAAGACTCCACCTAATTCACGCAAACAAAAATGAATATGAGATCGTCATGCTGCTGAGGAAAGATTAGGAATAGCCGTCAAAATTGAAAGACAATTAGGAGACAATTCGAAAGCTTAAAGCAACGTCAATTAAAACAACGCCTACAACAAAGGATAGCATCTCCAAATTCAGAATTCAGATTCCTGAATTGAAGATTCGACATACGTTGTAAGTTGAGTGCTATTCCGATGTGAATAAATAATTGCGTTTTGATTTGTGTAAAGTGAGAAATAGAATTGTACTTGATATGTGGCGATAATAATTCATATTTGTATGTTGCTATGATTCTAATCGATATGGGATGTTGTGGTTTAACGATTGGATATTTGCAAGTATGTGATTCATGTTGAAAGTTAACAACTACATGTTTATGGTAGTTTATTACAACACCATTGGATAATTGCAAGTATATGATTCATGTTAAAAGTTAATGACTATATGTTTGTGGTAGTTTATTTGAGATTCATGCAAGTATATGATTTACTATTATGCCAACATGATGTATAATTTTATGGTCATCTTTAGTGTAATTGGATCCTTTTGAGTATTATGATTCATATGAAGTTATGTTGGAATTGGCATCATGGTTCAAGTATAAAAACCATACTTTTGTATTAGTGACAAAAGCAAGCATCTTTGTGAACTTATATCAATTCTATGAACATGACTAAACTATGTTTGTTGTTAGGCCTAATTGAAAAACATGTTTTAGACCTATGTTGTAGTCAAAATCATATGATAATATATGTGTCACATAATTAAGTTAGATTTACATTCCACTTGCAAGTTTACATGAATAGGGTAAAAACCATGATTCAAATTTAGGTATGTTTATGCCATGATTCTATGAATAGATTAAAAACCATGATTCATGTTTAGGTATGTTTATGCCATGATTCTATGAATAGGATAAAAACCATGATTCATGTTTAGGTATGCTTATGCCATGATTATATGCTATTACAATGCAAGTTCACAAGTGCCTAATTCATGTTAATTAGACCGTTGTGTTGCAAGTTCATGCGTTCACACTCCCCTTTTTATGTTGCTTAGAATATATAAACACCATGTTCTAAGCCTCCACTTGTTCATGTGGCTAAGTTGGGTTTAAATGTTAAACCCAACACATGTTATATTGTAGCGAACGTATAAAACGGGGGTAATGACGATTGGGTTAAAATATAGAACATATGTGTTGGCATGTTTGACGCATGCCAACAACCTTGAAAAACAATTAAGTGGTATAAATTAATTTTACCCAGTAAAGATGGATTTGAATAATGTGCCGCAAATATTTACATATAAAAAGAAAAGTGACAAAATATGTAAATTTAGAAAATACGATGTGTTTAACCCGAGGTTGAATTGAGTTGTGATGTAAGCCTGTCCGGAACCGCCCGGCTGTCCAGTAGTCACAACAATACCTATCCAATGTGGGTGGTTAAACACGGAGCCCAATAAGGACCCGAGGTTAGACTGAGCTGTGGCGTAAGATTGCCCGGACCCAAACGGCAACAGGCAGCCACAACAATACCTATCTAATGTGAGAGGTCGAGGCTTTAATAAGACAATTAAGGCTGAGTCGGGATGGATAGGATTAAGTAAATTGAATTAATATTTAATCAAAATGGAACATGCTAAACTATACAGACTGATTGGGAGTTAGGTTTACAAAACACTTAACCAACTTAGCATGTTGGCCAGAAATAGAAAACCTAGCAGGGGGGACCCTTTTCAGCAGTAACCCTACAAGGTGTATCAGGATACCCTGAACTAGGCAGGGTGGGGGCACGATTACTGGGCCGACTGTAAGAGGTCAAATCGACGGCGGTGGTGCAGCAGTGTAGGTTCTAACGTGGTGCGGACGTGCACACACTCCGGCGCAGAAAAATAAGGCACTGGGCACCAGTAGTATACCTGTGCATTTTAGAATTGTGTCGGGCCGCCACCATGGGACTTGATACACCCCATGTGGGACCAGCATAGGTAACTACAACATCGGGGGCCGTAAGACACATGTAACTATGAGAGTAGGAGCCGATCATTAGAAACAAATCACTTCACCCTAATTATGGGGTGCCCGTTGGGAACTAGTTTATATGGATGCAGAGATTAATATGGGGTACGATAAGCATATTCGAATCTAGACAACTTAACTTAGTTTATGGTGCTTTCCCATTTCCAGTTTATACTTATCATGCCCTGTTCTTTATTCATAGACTGAATAGTCCTAGACTTACTCAGGCTTTATGTCTGACTCTACTTTTCTTTCGTCCCCCCCCCCAGGTCCACAGGGAGGGAATACCGCAGCTTGACCAGTTTTCACATCCAGCTTGAAGAGAAAGAATGTATTGCTTGGATCTTTTTCGTTTTGGACTATGGCTTTGGACAGCAATTATGGGACTTATGCAGTTTACTTATGTTTTTATGCTTCTTTAAATAATGTAATCAAGACAGTTATGAAGAGGTTATGTTTTTGGAAGTATTCTAAGGCAAATTATGACATGGTTTGTGTAACACGTATTTTGTTAAAATAAAAATTGCTGTTGTTTTCCGCTGTTCAAAAATAAGGGTATTTATATCTGTCTTGTGTATCTGTGACTTATACTTATAAACCTCCACCAAAATTAGGGCATTCCCTTTGAGAGTGACCCTAACGGAGGTGGGGTGTTTCAACCGCATACCTCGAAGTTGCTTTGTATCGTGCTCGACAATACGGATCGGCTTGCGGTTCCCGACCGCCTCGGGTTCCACTTCGAAGTCCTCTAACTGATCAGGTGAAATAATCATATCTGGGTCGTGAACGAACTTCCTTAGTTGGGAAACATGAAATACGTTGTGAACTCCCGCCATCTTCTCTGGTAAGTCAACTCTATATGCCAAATTCCCGACTAGTTCAAGAACAGGGAATGGGCCAACAAATCTTGGTGCCAACTTGCCTCTCCTGCCAAATCGTATCACGCTCTTCAACGGAGAAATCTTGACAAACACCAAGTCACCAACGGAGAATTTTATGTCTCTTCTCCTTTTATCAGGGTAACTCTTCTGCCTATCTTGGGAAGCTTTCATTCGTTGCTGAATGATCTTAATCTTATCTGAAGTTTCCCTTACCACATTTGGTCCAAGCATAAACTTCTCGCCAGTCTCTATCCAACATGATGGTGAGTTGCACGGTCTTCCGTACAAAGCTTCATATGGAGCCATACCGATACTGGATTGGTAGCTATTGCTATATGCAAACTCTACTAGATGTAAATGGTCATCCCATGATCCACCAAAATCCAATATACATGCTCTCAAGAGATCTTCCAATATACGATTCACCCTCTCCGTCTGACCGTCGTCCTGAGGATGATATGCGGTACTGAGATGTAATTCTGACCCTAGAGCCTCTTGTAAGCTCTTCCAAAACCCACTAGTGAACAACGGGTCTCGGTCACTCACAATGCTTTTAGGTACTCCATGAAATCTCACTACCCACTTCATATACAATTCTGCTAACTTAGCTGCCGTTCTAGTCGATTTGACTGGTATAAATCTTGCACTCTTAGTCAGTCAATCCACAATTACCCAAATGCTATCATATCCCGATCTAGTCCTTGGTAACCCATCAATGAAATCCATTGAGACTTGCTCCCATTTCCATTCGGGAATTTCTAATGGTTGCAACAACCCACTAGGCTTCTTTTGCTCGGCTTTATCTAGTTGGCAATTCATGCATTTGGATATAAACTTCCCAACGTCTCTTTTCATCCCTTCGCAGTAGTAAATCTGCTTCATGTCTCGATACATCTTATTACCACCAGGATGTATAGTCAGTTTTGAGTGATGACATTCTCTAAGCACTTCATCTCTCAAACCATTCATGTTGGGTACAACTAGTCTTCCATTCTTTCTAAGCTATCCATCTCGATCAAGCCCATACAAGTTCATCTCCTCATCGTCAATGTCCATCTCTAACTTGGAGATGATTTCCAATAGATTAGGATCGTCCCTCTGGCAGGAACCAACCCGCTCTATCAAAGTGGGTCTGATCATCAAACTAGCTAGCATTTCTGGTTCTAATTCGCACTTTGGTCTGAAATCAAACCCCGCGATATACTCCAGTTGCTTCCATTCAAGAAACATAGCCCCTAAACTGGCATGTCTCCTACTTAAGGGATCGGCTACCGCATTACTTTTCCCAGGTGCGTATGCGATATCAAAATCATACGAAGCCAAGAACTCTAACCATCTCTGCTGACGGAGATTCAGATCTTTCTGGGAGAAGAGATACTTCAACGATTTATGATCGGTGAGCAACTCAAATCTTTCTCCCAAGAGATAATGTCTCCAAATCTTCAGCGCAAACACGATCGCTGCTAATTCCAAATCGTGGGTAGGATACTTCTTCTCATGCGGCTTTAGTTGCCGACTAGCATAAGCTACAACCCTACCTCCTTGCATCAACACAGCACCTAGTCCGGTACCATAAGCATTCGTGTATATCGTCATCTCTTCATTCCCTTTAGGAATGACTAATACTGGCGCACGCGTCAACTTTTCCTTTAGACTCCTGAATGCATTCTCACACACTCCGTCCCAGATGAAGGACTGATTCTTCTTAGTCAACTGAGTCAACGGTGCTGCTATCTTGGAGAAGTCCTGGATAAACTTACGATAATATCCAGCTAACCCCAAGAAACTTCTTACATTTGTTCTATTCTTGGGTGTAGGCCAATCTTGTACCGTAGCCAACTTCGCAAGGTCCACGGCAATACCATTCTATGAAACAACATGACCCAAGAATCTCACTTCCCTTCTCCAAAAGTGACACTTAGAGAATTTCGCTTTCAATTGGTGTTTCCTCAACACCTCCATCACTATCCTCAAGTGTCCCTTGTGTTCCTCTTTTGTCCTCGAGTAAACAAGGATATCGCATACGAAGAAAAAACTTATTCAACTGATCTCTGAATATTCGATTCATAAGATCCACAAAATATGCTGGTGCATTGGTCAACCCAAATGGCATGACCAACCACTCATAAAATCCAGACGGCGTCCTAAATGCCGTTTTCGGAACACTCTCATCCGCTACTCGAAGCTGATGAATTCCTGTCGCGAGGTCCAACTGGGTGAACACTCTTGCTCCTTCCAGTTGATCAAACAAATCATCTATCCGCGGTAGAGGATACTTATTCTTCCTCGTTACCTTATTCAACTCGCGATTGTCCACACACAAACAAAGGGAACCATCTTCCTTAGTGGCAAACGCAACTGGTGCTCCCTACTCGAAGACACTTCTTCTAATAAATCCCTTCTTCAAAAGATTGCTGACTTGCACCCCGAGCTCTCGCTGCTCCTTTGGTGCCATACGACGAAGTGGCATCACTATAGGTCTGGCATCATTCAATAAATCAATACGGAACTCAATCTCTCGGTGTGGTGGAAGCCCGGTCACCTCCTCGAAGACATCCGGATACTGGCCAACCACGGGCACATCTGACAGCTCATCCTGCAGGATGTCGAGGGAATTTATAAAACTAGCCATTACCCCATCACTAGGTAGACTACCAAACACTACCCTCCGCCCATCATCCGCCCTAACTGTCACCAAAAAGCCCTCACAGTCTACCACCACCCCCATATCTTTGGAGCCAATTGACCCCCAATATAATGCCATACCCAGTAAAGCCCAAAACAAAGCAATCACAAACAAACATACATCCATGACTCGATAAGACCACATTTCGGCAAATCATACTAAGACTAGTCGAACCACCAATCGGGTTCGTCACAACCAATGGTCTATCGACTATTTCGGGTTCCAGTCCCAACCTATCTACCAGGTCACTAGATATGAAGGAACGGGAAGCCCCAGTATCAAACAAAACTCGAACTGGTACATCATAAATAGAAAGCATACCTTGAATAACAACATTCTTTCCTTTCTCCGCCGCAGTTGGGGCATTCGACGAAGAAGGAACAACATCAATAGCATATGCTTTCACAATCTGCTTCTCCTTAAGAGGTTGCGGACACTAATCCTTATGATGTCCCACTTGACCACAGTTGTAGCACTTCCTTTCTGCTGGCTTGGCCCGACATTCTTTAGCATAATAGACCTTCTTACCACAGCTGAAGCACTCAACATCTTTCTTGTTCTTTTTCTGGCCACCCTTAGATTGGTCCTGTTTCCTCTTATTCTGAGAGTTATTCTTGCCTCCACCGCCTGCTTGCGGCTTCAGCCCTTCTGCAGATGCAGCCTCAATCCTTGGCTTAGGGTAAAGACTCTCTGATCTCAAAGCTTTCCCTACAATTGATTCAAAAGTCTCATCGATGTGGTTGATAAGCCTTTCCCCCAAGTATCCATCCAAACCAGTAATGAACTTCTCATTCTTCTTCTCAGGAGTATCGATAAGAGATAGTCCATACTTTGACAAAGTGTCTAACTCAGCAATATAGTCCGAGACTGCCCTACCATTCTACTTGAGTTCCAAGAATCTCTTAAACAACACTGATTTCTGGGCAGCTGGAATGAACTTCTCGCTAAAGCGAGCCTTGAACTGATCCCAAGTAACCTGATCTTCTGGGGTAGCCGTTCTAATGGCATTCCACCAATTCATCGCTCGCCCTTGCAGCTGACGAGACGCTAGCCTTCTCTTTATTGCATCCTCGATACCCAAGTCGTCGAAGATACGATCACAGCTATCCAACCAATCCTGAGCATCTGTGGCCGACTCCATTCCGTGGAACGGCTTCTCACCAAGGTTAGTGTAATCCTTGCACAACTTGGCGAAATCGACCCTAGGCACCTGCACTACTGGACCACCACCAATTCCGGGATTGGGAACTGCCCCTTGCACCTCTCTAAGCATGTCTCTTATGAGGTCAGTAAACATCGCCCTCATGTCAGCAACATTCACATTATTGGCTCCCCTACCAGAACCTCTAACATATCGGCTCATCGTCAATCTGTAAAAGGGGAAACAATTAACGACCCCATAGTGGTGCTAGTGCAGTGCGACTTCATTCTTATACTACTAATAGTATATATATATATAGCTTTTGAAAACCAAAGTAATCACAAATACACGTCTCATATACGTACTATCTCTCCCTAGTGTCTTTCCCTAGGTTAACTACGCAACCTAGAGCTCTGATACCAAATGTGACGTCCCACCCCGCACCAACCGACATTTACTCCAAAAGTGCGCTGTACACATGTCCAATTAGCACGAGACGGGTCGTCAGAAGGAAAAGGGAAGAAGGAAATGAACTAACAAGGAACCTGTAAAATGTCTCGCAGCGCATGGAACAAAATATAATAATAACATACTTGACATAAAACAGGTGAGACAGTGCATAAGCTGAAACAACTAACATAGCAGCAGAAAAATTCAAGTATAGCTTATGATCCAAAGTTAACATTATTACAACTTTTCAAACTGTCTCAAAAGCAAAAGCAAGATAAAGGAGGTACACTACTAATGCCCAAGTAGCGACCACCAACGACACAGGGAGAATATCTATATATCATACGTGGAAGCCTCCTGCTCGCCTCCGAATCAGCTACTCGCGCATCACCAGCTAACCTGTCTCTAGTCTGCTCGTGTGAGCACCCAGAGTAATAAGAGGAGACATAAAACTCTGGGTCAGACATAAAGCCTGGTATGAGCGATAAGCATCTAAACAGAACAATAACAGGTAGGCTAAAAACATACTTGAACCTGGACCTGCAACCAAAGAGTTAGCACTACATACTGTACAATGCTCTAAGGTGCCATTTCAAATGGTGTAAAGATAACGGGGGTGGGGTGTGCATGTCATAGTGATGGCAAATAATCAAACATAGCAACCATCCTCACATCTCTCACTCAGTGCATAAAGCATACGATATTCACCACTTCGATCACCCAACATACCTTGCTACGATCACTTTTCCCCATGAAGTCATAAATGGCTTCACTGCACTAATACATAGCCACAAATCCTTCGCTATGTCCACTTTGCCCCATGGAGTCACAATGACCCCACTGCACTGGCTCATAGCCTTACTAATCCTTTACTATGTCCACTCTGCCCCATGGAGTCACAATGACCCCACTGCACTGGCTCATAGTCTCACTACACATCACTTTTCCCCTCGAGTTGTAGTGACTCTACTGCACTAATAACGTAGTCTCGCTACCATCACCTTGCCCCTCGAGTCGTAATGACTCTACTGGACTGATAAGTAGCCCATCATCCATTTTCAGTGGTGAATCAAAGTTATGAACGTCGACAACTCCTTAGCACACGTCCCGCAACAAAGCCCAACCATGAAGTGAACTCATTGGTTCCCAACTGGATCCTGAGCTCTAACTTCCATTTGGACTACCTTTGCATCTCGGGTTATTGGTCATCACCGGATCGGTTCGGATCTACCCCTAGTCGTCAATTCGGTTCGGATCGAAGTGCTCCTTCTTCTCTGGATCGGATCAGGTCATCTTCACCTCAGCGGATTGGGTCGGGTCTCCATGTCCAATCGCCATCATCAGTTCGGGTCGGAGTCCTCCAATATGCCAGTTTGGATCGGCTTCCTCTAACCAACTCAGATCGGGTCGTAGTCTCCAAGCCTTGTCGAAGTACATCGGTTCGGGTCAGGGTACCATGGCGGATCGGGTCGGAGATCATCAGGCGGGTAGGATCGGACGATGCATGCCTCAAGAAGAGCGAATAGATCGAAAAGTAAAGTTTGGGAGCGGATCGGATCCTCCCCCCGTTCCGATCTGGATCGGTCTGTTTTTCCTGCACTTCTTCCAGCAAGCAATTTACGCCACTCGACGGCGTTTTCGACCATTCTACCTATTCTAATCAATTACAAAGCATACCATACAGTCATAGCAACATGCATAATCAACCACAAACATCAAAACATCAATATGATAGGTTAAAATGGATCAAACATACCCAAAACCCCATATTTCCCCTTAAGCATGTTTAGGTGAAACTAATGATGTGATTAGCAAAACTTAACCAAATTAACCCAAATTCATATCAGAGGTCTAAAACATCATTTCGAATTTTATAAATATTTTTCCAGAATTTTATCATGTTTAAATTAGCTAATTAGCACTAATTACCTTAATTAGCCATAATTAGTGAGGAACTATGCAAATCACTCACCTTAGCCACAAATAAATTAAGATCTGAAATAAATCTCTGATTTGATGCGAATCCCAATGCTAAACAGCAGCTCCAATGTCGATTTGGTGTAGATCTCCCTTGATTTGATGTCGCTAAGCTTATCCCTTGATTAGAAGATGATTTGGAGGTGATTTAGAGGTTGGAGGCCATTTTTAGGGTTTCTTGAAGATAAGTGGAGGCTAGAAAACTGAAATGGAATGATTTTCTAACTCCTTTCAGCCTCCCCATAACCCTAATCCCGAAATGGGTTATGGGCCCATTCACTAATCACCCTATTTGGCCCGGTTAAGGAGTTTTTCACCTTCCAAACCTTATTTCAGCTATATCTCCCAAACGGTAAGTCCGTTTTTCGCATGTGACCAATCTACGGAAAGATAATCCATCAAACGAATCTAATGGAAGTGGTTTCAGATCAAAATTCCTTTCCAATCAAAAGTTATGTCCAAAACAAGATCAGCTAGGGGCAAAACGGTCGTTTAAAAATCGACAAAAATCATGAACATGTGAAATGTGTCTAATGGTTGTTTCCCAAAGTTGCATGACCATATGACTTCATATGGGAAAGAAATAAATATTCTACGATCCTTCGATGCGTAGAATGCGGGTTGTTACAACTAAGGTGGACTTAACCGTAGTACAACATGTGTAAGACATGGATACAATAGTAAAAGAGGTTAAGTGTGACATGGGCAACATGTAAGACATAAGTAAATAATGCTTAACCAAAGGGGACCCGTTATGGAATTACAAATTGAATTGGGTAAAGTTTAAGTAGCGGGTTAAGTAAAAGGAAGGGTTAAGTCAAACCTAAAATTAACGACACAGTAATTGTGGAATGATAACTACCTATTATAAACTTGAATTAAATATGTAAAATTTGTCCTAGGGACAAGGCAAGATTATGACTTAAGATATAATACAAGACTTGAAGGGTGGGACGACTTATACTATGAAATAAGTTAATCTAAGTTGAAAATGTGAGAAAACACCCATACGCTATCGTTTGATAAAGAAAACTCAAGTCAAGTTTGAATTCGTTGATAAACGTTAGTTAAAAAGGTACTATGTAACGAACCTTAGTTAAAAAGAGAACTAAGTAACAGAAACTAAGTATCAAACCTTGGTTAAGAGAACCAAGTAATAAACCTTAGTTAAGATAACTAAGCAACGAGAAAGAGAACTAAGTAGTAAACCTTAGTTAAGAGGGCTAAGTAGTAAACCTTAGTTAAGAAAACGAACGATTTAGGAAACTAAGTGGTAAACCTTAGCTAAGAGAACTAAGTAGTAAACCTTAGTCAAGAAACTCAAGTGGATCACGAGAAGGAGAGAACGTCCATTTGATCATGAAGAAGGCTCCAACGAATTGGGTTACGAAGCACGCAGCTTCGATGGGACGTGAGGGTACTCTTGGTATTCTTCTGTGAGAATGCAGATGATCCGCCTGGGCTCACAGAGGTTAAGGTCTACGTTAGAAGAACCAAGAGTATGCCTTGGTTGCAATATAGGGCAACCCAAAGGCTAGGATGGATCAGCGTGATTCGGCGAGACAAGTAGCTTTGTGATAGCGACTCGTCGTCTACATACCATCTTGAGTCAGTCGAGATACGTAAAACGGAAAGGCGGAGAACTCCAAAAGACCATATACTTGCTATCTAGTTATGGGTGAGGTTAGCCAATAGGTTTGTGCGGCATAGGGGGCCCTGCATATAGTTCTCATTTTTCAAGGTGTGCCTTTCATTAGTTGAGGGAGGGGTCAAGTGGGACCATAGCCACTGGAAAAACAGACCTTAGCATCTGCATCGGCAGATAACTTAAAGCTCCCGACCGAGTCCCGTGTTTCTTGATTAGCCATGCCACGGGACTCGGGCCGCACATATAGAGGACATGTGCAACTAGATATCTAGCACGTTTACAATACGACTGGGACATCAAGTCTAGGAACACTTATCACTCTGGGTAGTGTGTCCTAGACTAAGGGGCATTGTTCGATAGGTAGCATAATCCCTTGTTGGACCTAGGTTGTGTAAACCCTAAACCCGAGAAGCGTTCAATAGGTAGCATAAACCTCAGTGGCCCCAGGTAGCGTAAACCCTGGTTGAATTTAAGAAGTTCTCGATAGTATACCTTAGATTAGATCTAGATGATACACAGAATCTAGCAAGATCGAGAGCGGTAGTCCAAACGATTTCAAAAATGGTGGCACTACACTAAAGTGGTATATATTTACATGATGAAGCCCGTACGACATACGGCAAGGGACTGTATATATACATGGAAAAGGGTTAGACGAGTTGGCGGTATCTACATATACGTTGTATTAGGTTAACCTACTAGTGAGACATGAGTATAGCCTAGAGAGCTAATATCGCGAATAACCTAATAAGCTAAGAAAATATAACTGAACGGTATATGTAGTATTACACAGAAGTTTATCCTAAGTCCACTCACACAGAACTTATGTTCTGACCCCCTCCTCATTACATACTTCCAGGTTAGGTTCAAGGCAGAGATGATATAACTATGTATATTGGTTAATAGTATGATATATATAAGGTAAAGTTATTTTTGAATATATTATATTTTAATTCCTTCTGTTGTGAGATGCTTTACGAGTTCTGACATATTTCTTTTTCTCTATCTTTTTCTGCAGGATACCAGAGCACCCAACTCAGGTCTCGATCGATCGAATTTGAAAAATTCGGTCTGTCGAAACTCGGGTTGTTACATCTGGTATTAGAACTTCGGTTTAGTGATCTTAGGGAGGTAATGAGTGAACATATTTGTATTTTCTAAAATATAAATATATTATATAAACCTAAATCCATAAAGTAGCCCACTAGGTATGAAAAGAGTTGGGATACTTAGTTTGTATACAAAAGTAATAAACATAGAAATTTTTGAGACCATTAAGTGGTTGGGAAAGTGTACAATATGACTTAGAGCTAAAGAAATAAAAGTATCCCATAGGGTGGAAACTGAAATATTAGTATTTCAGATTAGTGGGTTTAGAAATGAAAGCTTAGAAATTAGAAAAAGGTTAAAATGTGGAAAATGGATTAGGAATATATATATAGTTGAGAGCATTGGTTTGGAAAGTGCCTAGGAAAGCCTAGTTGAGTTGAAAGACCCACTTTGAGTCTAACCCAATAATAAATTTTTAAGAACTTGAATTTGTAAAAGAGTTTGTGGTGTTTTTCAAGTTTTAATCTTAAAAGTAATTTATGATGTTTGAAAAATTATTTAGTGCATTTTGGGTTTTGAAAGTAAAGTGGGGGTATAAAACAATGATTTTAAAAGAATTCTCTCATTTAAAACGTGCATAACATAGAGCATATATAGCTCACTAGTTTTCATATATATATGAAAGGATTGAAAAGAAAGTGTTGCGTTTTGTAAAAGAAATTCTATTTTGTTAACAATAAATTTTGATTTGAAAATAAATTCTGTTGGGTGGACAAAATAATTTGTAGGAATAGAATAGATGTCTACACCTTATAGCGTGTAGTTAAACTAACATTCTAATTAGAAACAATGTAAGCCCGCTAATTGTCCTTGTCTACTCCAGTTTTGGGATTTGAAAAAAAAATGTTATGCATTTTATTTTGTAACAATTTGGCAAAGGCAAGTTTTTGAGAAAAAAATAAAAGTTTTACCACTTTTAGTTTTTGGAAGAAGAATGTAATGAAAAGAAAAAAAAGGTCAAACCATGTTTTAAAAATGGAGTCGTTAAGGATTAAGGCCTAGAAAGAACGAGATAAAGTTAAAGCTATTAGAACCAACTGGGGATTGGTTGAGTTGAGTAATTCTCTGAGTGTCAATCTGATGTTGATTTCGGTCTTCGTGGTTGATACTCAGGGAGTTATTTTCTTGCCAATTTACAGTCATGGATTAGATAATATTGAACTAATGGAAAATTTCCCGTAGAATACATAAGTCGTATGGGTCTAGGATTCTTGCTTGAAAGAGAAGTATAGGCTAGTAATACACAGCATGGACTAGTAGTGACTACTAGGCAGTGAAGGGCAAGCAAGTGTATAAATCCTGTTGAGTGGACTCATGACATAGTCCTAAGATTCATGGCCCATTATTGTAGCTTTGTAGGATACAGTTTGAGTTGAAAATAGAAGAGCTTGGTTAAAAAATAAACTTAAGATGAAGACTAGCCTAACTAAAAAGAAAACAACTGAATCAATCAACCAACAAAATGTGACGGGAAAAGAAAATAAAAATCTTAAGAAAAAGATAAATAAGTATGAAATTACTCCAAGATAAGATGAAATAGAAAAGGCTTTCTTATGTAGTTGTGCTTGGATAGGAAAATAGGAAATCTTTATAGAATAGCTATGTAAAAACCCAAGTACAATTAGAGAAGAAAAACGGAGGATCTGAGTTTTTCCGTTTTTGTAACATAAGAAATAGAATTTGGAAAATTAGATTTTTCTAAATTTTGAATTTAATGATGGTTGGTAGGGTTTTGGATGCGACAATTGGATGAACTATGCTCTTATTTTGTAAGAGTATGGGAAAATTTGGGTGAAAAATGTTTTGATTTTTCAAAAATGTTGCATTCATATAAAATTGCAAGTATATTTAGGATGTGAACATCATGTTTTAAAAAGAGTTTTTAAAATTTGTATGAACATAGGTCGATCCAAATTAGGCATAAATACTTTACTATGATGTATCTCACTTTGCACATGTGCACAATGTTTGCAACAATTGGATGCACACTTGATGGATGGATATTGCGAGGGATTATCTATTTTACTCTTATCGAATTTTGGGGACGAAATTCTTTAAGGGTGGGAGAATGTAACACCCCACATTTTTAATATAATTAAAAATGTATAGAAATGTGTGTGTGTATATATATATATACATGGATAGGTAAATAATGGTGATGTATAATGAAAATTAATTAATATATGAAAGAAAGAAAGGATTGGTTGCATGCGATGTAAATATGTTGCATGCACTGATTTGCAAACATAATGCATTAACATTATAAAAAAAAGATTCATGCAATGGTTTAATTTAAGTATTGTAACTAACATGAAAAAGAGAAGTAAGGAGAGAACAATAATTATCATTGTTCTAAGACTTATTAACAAAAGACTTTGTACCTCAGTGGTTAGGGCATCGGATTTGTAACATAAAGGTGGGGGGTTCGAACCCCGATGGCGGCATAATTTTTTATCTCTATTTTAGAGAGGGCCAACCGAGCATGCAAATATATGTACATATACAAATTCAAAATTTGAAAGTATAAGAACGTACATATAAGGAAATAAGGAAAACATATGTATATATATGAGAATATATATATATGCAGAAATATATGTATACGAAAGATAAAATTTAAGATAAGGCTATAGTAAATGAAATATGGCGAGAATCAAATAACGGTGCAACATTGTTTGAATTTTGAAAATAAAATGAAAGTTGTGCGTGTATATATACGCGTAAAATGGTCGTTAGAGGAATTGTATACATATAAGAATATTTCATGTAAATAAAATAGTTAAATTAATTCAAAAAATTCAAAAGTTCGAAAATCAAATTTCTACCCCAAAACAATTCAAACATTCGAAATTCAAATTTCTGCGCCAAAACAGCTTGTGGGACCCACTGCTGACTCAGCACTGCGTGTACGATAATATTTGACTAGATTCATCTGCGAACCTGGACTATTTTCTTAACTGGGTTCAATGCTGACTCAGCGCTGCGCGTACGATAAGGCCTTGAGCATCTATATAAACACCCCTGGACCCTTTGTAATCTTCACTAAAAATCATGGCAACGCCATGGCTCTGCTCTAACTTAGATTCTTCTTCCTCTCCACTAAATCTCCAATATATACTTCTCTCACAAAACTATACTTAAATTTAAAAAGAATTAGATTGAGGAATTATATTACTACGAACAAAATAAAGGGGAGATTCAAGTATTGCGCAAGAATATAAAAGAAATCCAGATCTGAAATTCAAGCTATGCAACACAAAAAGGAGGGAAATCAATCCAAGATCTACGGATTAAAGCACAAAAATCACTGTGAGTGGAATTATGATAAAATTTTGTATAATAGTATTACTATCGTTCATCATTTCCCCAGTTATAAATTCAATGCAAAATTTTTGTTAAAATAATTGTTCCTTTATTCTCTTGACCCTTTTTATTTTTGAGATCTAGGTTATCTCGAACCTAGACGAAATCTTATTATGTATACGTACGGTTGAAATGTCAAAATATTGGGGCGTAACTTATTTTATGCGATCGAAGAACATAATTCGTAATTTTGGGGTTTTTGGCATAACAATTGTTATCTTGTATATTGGGCATAATCTATTTTATACAGTCGAGGAATGTAATCTGAAACACACCACCTACGTTAGGGTCACTCACAAAGGGAATGCCCTAATTTTGGTGGAGGTTTATAAGTATAAGTCACAGATACACAAGACAGATATAAATACACATATTTTTAAACAACGGAAATAACAGCAACTTTTATTTCATCAAAATACGTGTTACACAAACCATACCATAATTGTCTTACAATACTTCCAAAAACATTACATTTCCATAACTGTCTTGATTTCATAACTTAAAGAAGCATAAAAAAAACATAAGTAAACTGCATATGTCCCCATAGTTGCTATCCATAGCCATAGTCCAAAACGAAAGAGATCCAAGCAATACATTCTCTCTCTTCAAGCTGGATGTGAAACTGGTCAAGCTGCGGTATTCCCTCCCTAGGGGGGGGGACGAAAGAAAAGAAGATGAAAGAAAAGTAGAGTCAGACATAAAGCCTGAGTAAGTCTAGGACTATTCAGTCTATGAATAAGAAAATGAGCATGATAAGTACAAACTGGAAATGGGATAGCACCATAAACTAAGTAAAGTTGTCTAGAATCGAATACACTATCGTACCCCATACTAATCTCTGCACCCCCTATAAACGAGTTCCCATCTGGCACCCCACAATCAGGGTGAAGTGATCCTTTTTTAATGATCGGCTCCTACTCGCATAGTTACATGTGTCTTACGGCCCCCGATGTTGTAGCTACCTATGCTGGTCCCACCATGGGGTGTATCAAGTCCTATGGTGGTGGCCCGACACAGTTCTAGAATGCACAGGTACACCACTGGTGCCCAATGCCTAATTTTTCTGCGCCGGAGTGTGTGCACGCCCGCACCCCGTTAGAACCTACACTGCCGCACCACCGCCGTCGATTTGACCTCTTACAGTCAGCCCAGTAATCGTGCCCCACCCTTTCTAGTTCAGGGTTTCCTGATACACCTTGTAGGGTTACTGCTGAAAAGGGTCCCCCGCTACTAGGTTTTCTATTTCTAGCCAACATGCTAAGTTGGTTAAGTGTTCTGTATAAACCTAACCCCCAATCAGTCTGTATAGTTTAGCATGTTATATTTGATTAAGTATTAATTCAATTTACTTAATCCTATCAATCCTGACTTAGCCTTAATTGTCTTATTAAAGCTACAACCACTCACATTAGACAGGTATTGTTGTGACTGCCTGTTGCCGGTTGGGTCCGGGCAGTCTTACGTCACAACTCAGTCTAACCTCTGGTCTTTATTGGGCTCAATACTTAACCACCCACATTGGATAGGTATTGTTGTGACTACTGGACAACCGGGAGGGTCCGGGCAGGTTTATGTCACAACGCAATCCAACCTCGGGTTAAGCATGTCGTATTTTCTAAGTTTACATATTTTGTCTCTTTTTCTTTTATATGTAAATATTTGCGGCCCATTATTCAAATCCTTTATTCTTGGGTATAGTAATTTATACCATTTTAAATGTCATGAATCGTTGGCATGTGCCAAACATGCGAACACATATATTTTAATTAACCCCAACGTATTCCCCCGTTTGTACGTAATAATATAACATATGTTGGGCTTCAACATTTTAGCCCAACTTAGCCACTTAAAAAGGGGAGGCTTAGAACATGATGTATATATATTCTAAGTAACATCAAAAAGGGGTGTGTGAACGCATGAACTTGCAACGTAGCGGTCTAATTAAAATTAGGCACTTGTGAAATTGCATTGTAATAGCATAAAATCTTGACATAAAACATACCTAAACATGAATCATGGTTTTAATCTAATCATGTAAACTTTTATTTAAAGTATGAATCTAACTTAATTATGTGCCACATAAATTATCATATGGTTTCTAACAACAACCTAAGCCTAAAACATATTTTGTTTGGGCATAAAGTTAAACATGAACCAGCCGTGTTCATAAAGTCGACACAAGTTCACAAAGATGCTTACTTTTGTAACTAATACAAAAGTATGGTTTCCACTTGAATCATGATGCCTATTCCAACATAAATTCATATGAATCATAATACCCAATTGGATCTAACTACACTAAAAACGATCATAAAAATATACATAGAAGGATCATAAATCATGTTGGCATAATAGTGAATCATATACTTGCATGATTCTTAACTTGGTTGTAATGAAATATGTATAACTTCTCATTAACCATAACGTATAAGTATCAAATTTCCAACATAAGTTATATACTTGTGTCGCAACTATTCAATAGATCCAATATCATGTTAATTACACTACCACCTCCCAAATTCATTCAAGGCAAATCATAGCAACATACAATTATGAATTAACAACATTATGATTAAAGTACAATCCCATTTCTTATTCTACACAGATCAAGTCTCAATTATTCATTCACATCGGAATAACACTCTACTTACAACGTATGACGAGTCTTGTATTCAGGACTCTGAATTCTGAATTTGGTGATGCTATCCTTTGTTGTAGGCGTTGTTTTGATTTAGTTGTCGTGGCTTTAAGCTTTTGAATCAACTCCTAATCGTCTCTCAATTTGACGGCTATTCCTAGTCTTTCCTCGGCAGCATGACAGCTCCGTACTCATTTTATTTGTGTGAATTAGGTGGAGTCTTAGGTCCTTTTTATAGAGTTTGTGAATTGACTAGAGCCGTCGATGGATCCAAGATTAATATAAGCCATTCATTTTAAAGAGAAACCAATCAAGAGTTGACACATAAGCCCTAGTGACAAGACAAAGCCCAGAAATTCGGCCAAGCACAGACCAGGCCAGCCAGGAGGGGCTGGGTTCGACCTGGCTCAGGGGCCAGGTCGACTACCCAGTCGACACCCAGGTCGATTTCCCAGTCAACCTGGGTACCCCAGGTCGACTACCCAGTCGACCTGTGTCTTGGGCGGGAAAATTCCCACCCAGCCCAATCTGGGTCCGATTTTTGAATTTGAATTTGTTTTTCTCAACTGTTTTTGCCTGTTTGAATTTTAAACTGAATTCTGAAACTTCCGGAGATCATATCTCCCTTATACGGAGTACGTTTTACGCAAACTCGGACTCTATCTCAAGCAGAATTCCGAGACGAACGAAATGGCATATTCCGTTTCCTTTAATTCCTTGATTTGAAATTAATTATACTTTAATTTATGAATTTCACTGTTATAGAATATACGGGGTGTCACATTCTCCCCCACTTAAAAGGATTTCGTCCCCGAAATCTTCAAGTTTAGGAAGAACGTATATCCTACCATTCAGACGTCCATCTACTCATCCATCAAACACGAGCGTCCATTGTCCTTAAGAGACTTCTAATGCTTCATGATCATATGCGAAGTGTGTGTACATGTACTTATCTAATGCAAAATCAGTCGGTCTACTGATTCAGTTGACCTCCTTAATGCAAATTATGTAAGTGCCATGAATCCATTATGTATGCAAACCTTCCTATTTATGATTCTACATGAGTGCACAATCATTCATATAAATGCAACATCCATGTGACAACACATTAAATTTCAACCACATAAGAACATAAATACATATATGCATATGCAATATGAAGTGACTGAGCTGATCTAAAACCTAGATTGTGTGTGTATATGCAACCACGAGCAACCACTAGCAATCACTTGCAACCACTTGCAGCCATCATCCATAACATGTTTCAATTACATGTTTTCATCCAAAGGGTTTCTACCTAAAAGATAAGGTCGAGGAGATATACCCTAAAAGACAGATAAAAGCACAACTTAAGGAAAAAGAAAGATCAAAGATGTACCCTCAAAAAGAAAAGGGTAGGCTGCGCGTATTCTAGCCTTAGTTTCCCAAGTCGCGTCTTCCTCGGCGTCGCTCCACTGAACTTTGACGAGCTTGACCTCGCGATTGCGTAGCTTTTTTACTTCAGTTCCTAAGATGCGTATTGGAACTCTTCTCACAGTTGCTTCACATTCTACTTCGGCTTCTTCTAGAATGCTAGGCTCTACTATTTCAGTAGACTCGTGTAAACACTTCCGGAGGTGAGAAACATGAAAGACGTTGTGAACTCCGGCCAGTTTTTCGGGTAGCTCTAATCTATAGGCCATCTTCCCAACCTTATCGATGATAGGAAATGGTCCTACGAATCTCGGTGCTAGTTTTCCAGTGGATCCAAAACGAACAACGTTCCTTAGAGGAGATACCTTAAGAAAAACTCTGTCCCCAACTTCAAACTCAAGGTCGGTCCTTCTCTTTTCGGCGTAGGATTTCTGTCTATCTTGGGCCGTCTTCATCCTTCTTCGTATCAAGTCCACTTTTTCTGAAGTTTCTCTGATCATGTCTGGACCAAGAATAACCTTATCTGTAGACTCCCACCAACAAGTTGGTGTTCCATACAATGCTTCGAAGGGTGCCATGCCTATGATAGATTGGAAGCTATTGTTGTAAGCAAACTCCACTAAGGGAAGGTGATCCTCCCATGTCCCTCCAAAGTCTAGAACGCAAAGTCTCAAAAGATCCTCTAAAACTCTATTCACCCTTTCGTCTGCCCATCGGTCTGGGGGTGATAGGTCGTGCTCAAACATAACTGTGTGCCTACAGCTTCTTGCAAACTTCGCCAAAACTCGCTTGTGAAGATAGGGTCTCGGTCACTAACAATGCTGGAGGGTATCCCATGGAGCCGAACTATCTCCTTGATGTAAAGAGACGCTAAAGATGAGGCGGTCCTTCTACTCTTAACAGGTAAAAAGTGGGCGCTCTTAGTAAGCCTATCCACTATTACCCAAATGCTGGTGTTGCCTCTTCTAGACCTAGGCAGCCCATCAATGAAGTCCATTGAAATGCTATCCCACTTCCACTGTGGAACCTCTAGAGGATGGAGCAGACCGCCCGGTTTCTTCAGTTCCACCTTAACCTGTTGGCAAATCATACACTTAAAAACGAAATCGGCCACGTCCTTCTTCATGCCGCTCCAAAAGAAAGTTCTCTTTATGTCCTTGTACATTTTATCTCCGCCTGGATGTATCATCATCTTGGAGTGATGTGCTTCCTCGAGAACCGTCTTTACCAAATCTCTTGTCCGTGGGACGCATAGTCTTCCGTCTCGCCTTACCCAACCCTTATCGTCGATGGACTATCTGTTGAGTTGACTTGAAGTCTCACCCCTAATTAGCCTATCAATCGTCTCCACAAGCTGAGGGTCTTCGCGTTGTGTTGTCCCTATTGAGTCCAAAAGAGTAGGGCGCACCTCAAGAGATGATAATAAACCTGGTATGAAATCAGAGGAGGGCCTAAAGTTAAAACTGGCTATAAACTCTAGGCTTTGCCTTTCAACAAACAGCGGGCTTAATGTTAGCTTCTTTCTGCTCAAAGCATCTGCGACTACGTTGCCTTTGCCCAGAGTGTAGTAGATCTCGAAATCGTACGAGGCAAGAAACTCCATCCACCTTTGTTGCCTCAAGTTAAGGTCCTTCTGCGAGAAAAGATATTTCAACGATTTATGGTCAGTGTAAAGTTTGAACTTCTCACCTAGGAGATAATGTCGCCAAGACTTGAGTGCAAAGACGATGGCGGCTAACTCAAGATCGTGGGTCAGGTAGTTCTTTTCATGAACTTTCAATTGCCTTCCACCATAAGCTACTACCCTCCCTTCTTGCAACAAGACAGCGCCTAGCCCTATCCCACATGCGTCTGTATAAACTGTGAACATCTTGCTTCCATCTGGCAACGTCAGAACTGGGATTGTTGTAAGAGCCCTTTTTAGTCGTTGGAAAGCAAACTCGCAATCCAAGTCCCAATTGAACACTAGATTCTTCTTTGTCAGCCTTGTGAGTGGAGCTGATATTTTTGCGAAGTCTCTGATGAATTTCTGATAGAAGCCTGCTAGCTCGAGAAAGCTTCGGACTTCTGTTGCATTCCTTGGTGTCTTCCAATCCTGTACCGCTACTACCTTAGCAGGGTCCACAACTAACCCTTCTTTGGATACTACATGCCCAAGAAACCTTACTTTCTCTCTCCAAAAGTGGCACTTGGAGAATTTGGCTTTTAGCTGATGGACTCGCAGAGTTTCCATGATTTCCCTTAGGTGCTGAGCATGTTCTTCCTCACTCTTTGAGAAGATCAAGATATCGTCTACGAAGACTACCACGAACTTGTTGAGGAATTCTCTGAACACCCTACTCATCAGGTCCATGAAGTAAGCGGGTGCGTTTGTCAAGCTGAAAGGCATGACAAGCCATTCAAAGAAGCCGTCTGGGGTTCTGAATGCTGTCTTATCGATGCTATCTTCAGCCACCCTTAGCTGATGAAATCCGGTCGCCAGATCGAGTTGGGAGAAAATTGACGCTCCTACAAGCTGATCAAACAGATCGTCAATTCTGGGGAGAGGGTGCCTATTCTTTTTCGTTAGCTTGTTGAGCTCCCTATAGTCAACACATAGACGGAGTGAACCATCCGCCTTTGTAGCGAACATCACTGGAGCGCCTCATTCTGAAATGCTCCTTCTAATGAACCCCTTCTCTAGAAGCTCTTTAACCTATTTACTGAGCTCTTTCCTTTCCCGTGGAGCCATGTGTCTAACGGGAAACGCAACGGGCTTTGCATTATCTACAAGATATTTGCAGAAGTCTATCTCCCGCTTCGGAGGTAAGCCCTTCACCTCTTCGAAGACGTCCGGATATTCACGGACCACTCTAACTGATTGCAAACTCCCAACAGAAGCATCTAGTGATTCAAGATAACTAAGCATAACCGCATACGAGGGATTACAAGTAATTTCCAGAGCGTTACCGAGTTGGGTCAGAAGCCTAACCATCCTTTTCCCACAATCAAGGATGGCACCATTACTGGATAGCCAATCCATGCCCAAAATCAAACCATATCCCGAGAAGCCCAAAACAAAGGCACTACATCTAAATTCTACGTTTAGAATAGAAATTTTCAATCCCACACAGATCATAGACAAATGAGTCGGGCCCCCGATTGGATTTGAAACAATTAAGGGGTCCTCTACCATAATAGTTTCTAGGTGCAGAGATTCTACTAAAGCAGATGAAATAAAGGAGTGTGATGCGCCAGAATCAAATAAAGTGTGAACTGGGTGATCATAAAGATAAACTACACTTTCTACAGAAGTATTTATACCTCGTTGTTGCCGAGGTGGTGCTTCTAGCGCATGAACCTGTGCCCCTGAGGTGGATCCAGCCTTCTGCCCCTGCCCTCGCTTCTTTGGGCAATCCTTAGCCATGTGGTCTGTCTCACCACAAGAAAAGCACCCACCATTTAACTTGGCCTTCTTTTTCCGGCAGTCTTTCACTAAGTGCCCCACTTTACCACAGAAATTACACTTCCTCTTCTCTTGGGACTTGTTGTCTTTCCCGCACTTCTTAAAGTCTGTCTTCTTAGACTGTAAACCTTCTTTCTTCCCTTGAGACCCTTCTGCCTTTGTCTCCTTCTTGCCCTTATCCTCTTCGTTCAGCAATGCCATCTGCACCAACCTTTCATACGTAGCTCCCATAGGTATATAGGTCATGGCCAAGCAGTGTAATGGCTCATTCAATCCTTTGACAAAGCGGAGAGCCTTCTTGTGCGGAGTGTTGACTAGGTCCAGTCCGAACCTAGCCAGTTGATCGAACTGACTAACGTACTCTTTGACTGTCATATTCCCTTGCTTAAGAAATAAGAATTTTTCCAATTGAAGGCTCCTTTCAGCTTCTGAGAGAAATTTAGCCTCAAACCTCGCCCTAAAGTCCTCCCATCTTTCCATTGGTCTTTCTGCATTGGTAACTTCCCACCAGTAGGAAGCCTCGCCTTTAAGTAGCCATACTGCCAGTTGTACCTTCTGCCTAACTTCTACCTCAAAGATGACAAATAAGTCCTCAGTTTCCTTCAGCTAGTTCCTGGCTGCCACAAAGGACTCGGTTCCATGAAAGTCCTTCCCTCCCATAGCTTTGAAATCTTTACATGTCTTGGCAAAAGCATTACCATGCGGAGCAGGTGGAGGAGGAGGTGCTGCTGCAGCTGTGGGAGGAGGATGATTTTCTGCAGCTGGGGGAGGAGGAATATCGGGACCTGGCTGATTGGCCCTTGCTTCTAAGAATCGTCTGAACCAACCAGGTATTGGTATGCCCTCTGGCAAGTTAAGTTCTTCGGACATGCTGAAACAAAAAGGACAGATTCAAAACGAAGGATAAAAGATAGTACCTATGGCTTTGGGGGACTATGCCTTTTTTTAAAAAGAAAATAACATTTTATCTTTAAAAATACTTCTTTAAATTTTCTTTTGAAAATAAATTTTCAAAACTTTTTATCTGATCTGGTTACCCTATGCTCTGATACCAAGTGAAACACCCCACCTCCGTTAGGGTCACTCACAAAGGTAATGCCCTAATTTTGGTGGAGGTTTATAAGTATAAGTCACAGATACACAAGACAGATATAAATACACATATTTTTAAACAGCGGAAATAATATCAACTTTTATTTCATCAAAATACGTGTTACACAAACCATACCATAATTGTCTTGCAATACTTCCAAAAACATTACATTTCCATAACTGTCTTGATTTCATAACTTAAAGAAGCATAAAAAAAACATAAGTAAACTGCATATGTCCCCATAGTTGCTATCCAAAGCCATAGTCCAAAACGAAAGAGATCCAAGCAATACATTCTCTCTCTTCAAGCTGGATGTGAAACTGGTCAAGCTGCGGTATTCCCTCCCTGTGGACCTTGGGGGGGAGGGAAAACGAAAGAAAAGAAGACGAAAGAAAAGTAGAGTCAGACATAAAGCCTGAGTAAGTCTAGGACTATTCAGTCTATGAATAAGAAAATGAGCATGATAAGTACAAACTGGAAATGGGATAGCAGCATAAACTAAGTTAAGTTGTCTAGAATCGAATACACTATCGTACCCCATACTAATCTCTGCACCCCCTATAAACTAGTTCCCATCTGGCACCCCACAATCAGGGTGAAGTGATCCTTTTTTAATGATCGGCTCCTACTCGCATAGTTACATGTGTCTTACGGCCCCCGATGTTGTAGCTACCTATGCTGGTCCCACCATGGGGTGTATCAAGTCCCATGGTGGTGGCCCGACACAGTTCTAGAATGCACAGGTATACTACTGGTGCCCAGTGCCTAATTTTTCTACGCCGGAGTGTGTGCACGCCCGCACCCCGTTAGAACCTACAATGCCGCACCACCGCCGTCGATTTGACCTCTTACAGTCAGCCCAGTAATCGTGCCCCACCCTGCCTAGTTCAGGGTATCCTGATACACCTTGTAGGGTTACTGCTGAAAAGGGTCCCCGCTACTAGGTTTTCTATTTCTAGCCAACATGTTGGTTAAGTGTTATGTATAAACCTGACCCCCAATCAGTCTGTATAGTTTAGCATGTTATATTTGATTAAGTATTAATTCAATTTACTTAATCCTATCAATCCTGACTTAGCCTTAATTGTCTTATTAAAGCCACAACCACTCACATTAGACAGGTATTGTTGTGACTGCCTGTTGCCGGTTGGGTCCGGGCAGTCTTACGTCACAACTCAGTCTAACCTCGGGTCTTTATTGGGCTCAATGCTTAACCACCCACATTGGATAGGTATTGTTGTGACTACTGGATAGCCGGGTGGGTCCGGGCAGGTTTATGTCACAACGCAATCCAACCTCGGGTTAAGAATGTTGTAGTTTCTAAGTTTACATATTTTGTCTCTTTTTCTTTTATATGTAAATATTTGCGGCCCATTATTCAAATCCATTATTCTTGGGTATAGTAATTTACACCATTTTAAATGTCATGAATCGTTGGCATGTGCCAAACATGCGAACACATATATTTTAATTAACCCCAACGTATTCCCCCGTTTGTACGTAATAATATAACATATGTTGGGCTTCAACATTTTAGCCCAACTTAGCCACATAAAAAGGGGAGGCTTAGAACATGATGTATATATATTCTAAGTAACATCAAAAAGGGGTGTGTGAACGCATGAACTTGCAACGTAGCGGTCTAATTAAAATTAGGCACTTGTGAACTTGCATTGTAATAGCATATAATCTTGACATAAAACATACCTAAACATGAATCATGGTTTTAATCTATTCATGTAAACTTTTATTTAAAGTATGAATCTAACTTAATTATGTGCCACATAAATTATCATATGGTTTCTAACAACAACCTAAGCCTAAAACATATTTTGTTTGGGCAAAAAGTTAAACATGAACCAGCCATGTTCATAAAGTCAGCACAAGTTCACAAAGATGCTTACTTTTGTCACTAATACAAAAGTATGTTTTCCACTTGAATCATGATGCCTATTCCAACATAAATTCATATGAATCATAATACCCAATTGGATCCAACTACACTAAAAACGATCATAAAAATATACATAGAAGGATCATAAATCATGTTGGCATAATATTGAATCATATACTTGCATGAGTCTTAACTTGGTTGCAATGAAATATGTATAACTTCTCATTAACCATAACGTATAAGTATCAAATTTCCAACATAAGTTATATACTTGTGTCGCAACTATTCAATAGATCCAATATCATGTTAATTACACTACCACATCCCAAATTCATTCATAGCAAATCATAGCAACATACAATTATGAATTAACAACATTATGATTAAAGCACAATCCCATCTCTTATTCTACACAGATCAAGTCTCAATTATTCATTCACATCGGAATAGCACTCTACTTACAACGTATGACGAGTCTTGTATTCAGGACTCTGAATTCTGAATTTGGTGATGCTATCCTTTGTTGTAGGCGTTGTTTTGATTTAGTTGTCGTGGCTTTAAGCTTTTGAATCAACTCCTAATCATCTCTCAATTTGACGGCTATTCCTAGTCTTTCTTCAGCAGCATGACAGCTCCATACTCATTTTATTTGTGTGAATTAGGTGGAGTCTTAGGTCCTTTTTATAGAGTTTGTGAATTGATTAGAGTCGTCGATCGAGCCAAGATTAATATAAGCCGTTCATTTTAAAGAGAAACCAATCAAGAGTTGACACATAAGCCCTAGTGACAAGACAAAGCCCAGAAATTAGGCCAAGCACAGACCAGGCCAGCCAGGAGGGGCTGGGTTCGACCTGGCTCAGGGGCCAGGTCGACTACCCAGTCGACGCCCAGGTCGACTGCCCAGTCGACCTGGGTACCCCAGGTCGACTGCCCAGTCGACCTGGGTCTTGGGCGGGAAAATTCCCACCCAGCCCAATCTGGGTCCGATTTTTGAATTTGAATTTGTTTTTTCTGAACTGTTTCTGCCTGTTTGAATTTTAAACTGAATTCTGAAACTTCCGGAGGTTATATCTCCCTCATACGGAGTCCGTTTTACGCAAACTCGGACTCTATCTCAAGCAGAATTCCGAGACGAACGAAATGGCGTATTCCGTTTCCTTTAATTATTTGATTTGAAATTAATTATACTTTAATTTATGAATTTCACTGTTATAGAATATACGGGGTGTTACATAATCTATAATGTGGATTTAAGTAAGTTTGACACAATTGTCATTGGATATGGATTATATGAAATTAGGTATAACTAGACATTGGAAATTTACACATTTGGGCATAATATGGATTGGAAGGATTTGTGTATGATTTGGAATATGGACATAATTATATTGCAATATTAAATTTATGCAAATTGGGAATAATTCTAATTGACTATGGTATTGGTATAATTTAATATGAATAAATTGGTATGAACGGCATGTAATTTGATAACATGGATTGGTGAAATTTATTTGTAAAATAAGTCTAAAAAGTGAAAGTGAGTATTATTGGATATTTTGGACAATTGGAATATATATATATATATATATATATATATATATATATATGAAATTGGCATATTTGGGTAGGAATTACATGGAATTGATGAAATTGCCTATAATTGGAAATTTGTAATTAAGGCTAATTAATATGTAATTAGTGACAAGTTAGAATAGGCAAAATTGTAAACATGACTATATGTTGAATTGGAAGCACATAACATGAAAATTGGGGTTCGGATGAAATACGATGTTAATGAACCTTTGACACGAGGTTAGGCGCAATTGTGGTGTAAGACTGCCCATAACCGCCCGGCACATCCAGCTGCCACAATTGGACGTCTAATGTGAGAGGTCAAAGGCATTAATTGTAGGCGTAATGGTTGGTGACACGAGGTTAGACCCGCTTTGTAGTGTAAGACTGCTCGGAACTGCCCGGCAAATCCAGCAGCCACAAAGTGTTCGGTCTAATGTGGGAGGTCATGCACCGTTCGTCATAATGAATGAATTAAGGAATACTAACCATAATAAAACATGTGGGTGACATGGGTATGGTTAGAGGGTTAAGTGGGTGACATGTAAAATAGGACATGTAAATATGGACTTAACCATAGTAAGACAAGATATGTAAAACATGTAAATGTGGTCTTAACTATAGTAAGATATGTGAAGTAAAACATGACTAAGGTGGACTTAACCGTAGTATAGCATGTGTAAGACATGGATACAATAATAAATGAGGTTAAGTGGGACATGGGCAACATGTAGGACATAAGTAAATAATGCTTAACCAAAGGGGACCCGTTATGTCATTACAAATTGAACTGGGTAAAGTTTAAGTAGCGGGTTAAGTAAAAGGAAGGGTTAAGTCAAACCTAAAATTAACGACACAGTAATGGGGGAATGATAACTACCTTTTATAAACTTGAATTAAATACGTAAAACTTGTCCTAGGGACAAGGGAAGATTATGACTTAAGATATAATACAAGACTTAAAGGGTGGGATGACTTATACTATGAAATAAGTTAATCTAAGTTGAAAATGTGGGAAAACACCCGTACGCTATTGTTTGATAAAGAAAACTCAAGTCATGTTTGAATTCGTTGATAAACCTTAGTTAAAAAGGACTAAGTAACGAACCTTAGTTAAAAAGAGAACTAAGTAACAGAAACTAAGTATCAAACCTTGGTTAACAGAACAAAGTAATAAACCTTAGTTAAGATAACTAAGTAACGAGAAAGAGAACTAAGTAGTAAACCTTAGTTAAGAGGGCTAAGTAGTAAACCTTAGTTAAGAAAACGAACGATTCAGGAAATTATGTGGTAAACCTTAGTTAAGAGAACTAAGTCGTAAACCTTAGTCAAGAAACTCAGGTAGAACACGAGAAGAAGCGAATGTCCGTCTGATCATGAAGAAGGCTCCAACGAATTGGGTTACGAAGCATGCAGCTTCGAGGGGACATGAGGGTACTCTTGGTATCCCTCTGTGAGAATGCAGATGATCCGCCTGGGCTCACAGAGGTTAAGGTCTGTGTTAGAAGAACCAAGAGTATGCCTTGGTTGCAATATAGGGCAACCTAAAGACTAGAATGGATCAATGTGATTCGGCGAGACAAGTGGCCCTGTGATAGCGACTCGTCGTCTACCAACCAACTTGAGTCAGTCGAGATGCGTAAAACGGAAAGGCGGAGAACTCCAAAAGACCATATACTTGCTATCTAGTTATGGGTGAGGTTGGCCAATAGGTTTGTAGGGCATAGGGGGGCCTGCATATAGTTCTCATTTTTCAAGGTGTGCCTTTCATTAGTTGAGGGAGGGGTCAAGTGGGACCATAGCCGCTGGAAAAACAGACCTTAGCATCTACATCGGCTGATAACTTAAAGCTCCCGACCGAGTCCCGTGTTTCTTGATTAGCCCTGCCACGGGACTCGGGCCACACATATAGAGGACATGTGAAACTAGATATCTAACACGTTTACAATACGATTAGGACGTCAAGTCTAGGAACACTTATCACTCTGGGTAGTGTGTCCTAGACTAAGAGGCATCGTTCGATCGGTAGCATAATCCCTAGTTGGACCTAGGTCGCGTAAACCCTAAATCTGAGAAGTGTTCAATAGGTAGCACAAACCCCAGAGGCCCTGGGTAGCGTAAACCCTGGTGGAATCTAAGAAGTGCTTGATAGTATAACTTAGATCAGATCTAGATGATATACAGAATCTAGCAAGATCAAGAGCGGCAGTCGAAACGAATTCAAGAATGGTGGCACTACACTAAAGTAGTATATATTTACATGATGAAGCCCGTACGACATACGGCAAGGGACTGTATATATACATGGAAAAAGATTAGACGAGTTGGGGGTATCTACATATACGTTGTATTAGGTTAACCTACTAGTGAGACATGAGTATAGCCTAGAGAGCTAATATCGAGAATAAACTAATAAGCTAAGAAAATATAACTGAACGGTATATGTAGTATTACACAGAAGTTTATTCTAAGTCAACTCACACAGAACTTATGTTCTGACCCCCTCCTCATTACATACTTCTAGGTTAGGTTCAAGGCAGAGATGATATAACTATGGATAATGGTTAGACAGTATGATATATATATAAGGTAAAGTTATTTTTGAATATATTATATTTTAATTCCTTCCGCTGTGAGATGCTCTACGAGTTCTAAAATATTTCTTTTTCTCTATCTTTTTCTGCAAGATACCAGAGCACCCAACTCGGGTCTCGATGGATCGAATTTGAAAAATTCGGTTTGTCGAAACTCGGGTTGTTACAGTATATCTAGAGAGGAATACTATGGGTTAAAAAAGAACATCTTGCAACCCAGACTAAACATGACCGGCCTCTCACTTCGCTTGAAAGTACCGAATGTATTATCACCAATGGTTGGGATCAACAACTGTTCTGAAGGAACAACAAAGATAAAATAAAGAGGCAAAGGATTTTCTCTAGATCTGATGACAATACACCCTAACTGGGTGCGACCCACTTAGCCATGCAACTAACCCTATTTTATACGATATCCCGGTTGTAAGGCTTGAGGTTACGTGAAACGGGCCAAACTCACCTGTATGGGAAAGCCCTAGTTGAGTTCAGAACACGACAAATCAGAACTGAAACAATAAATCATTTCATTGCTTATTACAACAGTTTCATCAAAGTATAAGAATATAACAGAGTATGAATAAATAATATACATCAGAAAAATATCAGACATTAAAATACATTACATAGCAGCGGAAAAATAATACATAACACAATCGAAAAGAGATACACGGATACAAAGCTTTCCGAATATAGCTCCAGTTGTAAACTAGGATCCTGTCAAAATATCTGCAAAACCAAATCTACTAGCTGCCTATTTGGAAAATAGGGGCACCCAGAGTTTAGGTTAAAACAATAAACTCCAGATCAGTAATGGGACTGGTGTGAGAACCAAAACAGTTATTTAAAACTTTACTTTAGAAATAAAGTAAATCAAGGGACCAAGCCGTATAACACGGAACGTGTTCCATTACTGCATAAAACAACCAGCGCAATGTTTTTTGGAAAATGAAGCTATTATAAGACCTAGGTCCCATCACATAATGCAACACAAGCAGGAGGATAGAAATTTCCTTCATAATAGCCAAACATGCTTGGTACGTTTAAAACAAATCATTTTGATATTACTATAAGTGTATAGTGACAAAATAACTTCAAATATAAATGTATCAATCATATAGAGCATAGATACCATATACTATGTCACCATACTAGTTTTACAATCAAATCCGTAATGTCGTATTGGAAATTAGATTTCCATCATGAGTCAAGGCTAGGGATGGCTCCCTCCTATTTGAGACACTTTAGAAAATGCCTAAGGATCCTCCACAGTGAACCCTTCGATCTTGCAAGGTCGTTCCTCTCTTACATTTGAGGATTGGCAATTCCTAAACATATGTTTCCTGGTCCTATCGGACCTATCCATCGGCCTCGTAGTGACCGATATATTTGAGGCGCCTCACTATCCATCGTCCACATAGGTAAAAATATAAATGTCTGGGCTCTATACTGTAATTAACCAGAAATTCTAAGCCAATTCAAAATTTTTATTTTGGCAATTTTGATGAATTTTGAATATTTAAAATGATTTATTTTAAATAATAACAACGAGAAATTTATTTTGAATAAAATTAGAACGTATATATTTATATAGATCGTCGTTAGAATATAAATATTTACTTTTAAATATAAAAGGAATTGAAAATGGCGCGGTAGTTCGAAAATTCGATTTCAAAGTTCAAATGAATATACAGGATTCAAAATAAACCGGATTTTAGTGAAACATAAAATGTTTGAATCTAATTGAGAATATCTTTCCAATGAATCCGAAAAATCAAAATTTCATAGCGGGAATCAAAAAGTATGTCCATTTGAAAATTCAGAATAGTCGTTATGGAATTCTTGTCCTTAAAAATGAAAATTTTGCAAACGACCTCGGTTTTCGGCGAAACCACTTTTTTTGGATCCGTGATGTCAAGATATTGCTAGGTTTCAAAATTCATAATTTTTCGAATCAATATGTGAGCGGGGCAAAGGAAAACGCGTTTGACCAGTTTCAATTGAATTTAATCAACTGGAAAATGGCCATTTTTCGAACGGTCTTAGAATTTGACGAAATCGGTTTTGTTAGGACCGTATCGTCAATACGAAGCTAGAAAATATTTTTCGGGAATTTTTAGAGTTAGTATATGGCCCCGGTAAATTGAAATGTGCATTCAAATGTAATATATAGAGTTATATTTTGATTTTGACAAAAACTAATCGAAACGATCGAATCAGCCTGCGATACCTATCCCATTGTGTTCGAAATGGGGGTAATTAGCTATGAACGACAGTCACTGTGTTCGATTTCGAGGTCGAAATTAAAAGTTGCTTTTTGAAATTAAAAATAAATATATTTATATAACCACCTCATTCCTTTGTTCTCTCTCCCTCACCCCTTTCCTCATTACCGGGTCAACGTTAGGAATAAAAAAAACAACGTCCTTCTCCAGATCGCGATGGCCACTGCCCCACGTCCGTTCACCGTGCCTCCACCCCATCACACCAGCACCACCTCCCCAGTCGCACACCCCCTCCTCCGCCCAACCTCCATCTCGAGCGCGAGCCCGAAGCCCCAAATCAGCACCCTCCACAGCCAAACCGTCACTCCATCCGATAGCCCACCCCGACCACCCAGATTCGCCGCCACCCTCCGCCGAACACCAGAGGCCGCCGACCCCCCTCGAGCACACCTCCGATGCGTGGAAACCCCCCCTTCTTCTAATTGTAAAGGTATGTTTTTAAATTTATATTTATTTATTTTTATTTACATGATTTAATCGGTTAGTATATATGAAGTGTAATATATAAAAGAACAATTTTTAATATAAAGGATTGATTTTTATTGTAGAAAAGATTTGATTTAAAAGTGAAAGGATTATATATTTATTTATAAAAATATGATTTTTATATTTTAGTGAGAATGAAAATCCGATTTTTAATTTATAGAAGATATAATGATAAGATTTTTATATAATATAGATAATAAAAATATGATTTTTACTTAGGTAAATTATTAAAAATATGGTTTTTATTAAGGTAGAGTAATAAAAATATAATTTTTATAATATATAGATAATAAAAATTCGATCTTTAAATAAGAAGTAGAAATATAAAAATATAATTATTTTATAGAAAGAAGCATTTTAAATATATGAAGTGAAATAAAAATCTAAACTTTATTTTCATCGTGAAGAGAATATAAAAATGTGATTTTTATATATATAGCGAAGTTATAAAAATGTGATTTTTAATATGAACTTCGTGAAACAAACTGCGTTGGAAACAAGAGGAAGATTTCCTATATATGAAGAGTCGTGGTGTTTGGTTTAGCTAATCGGTCAGGACTCCTCACTTTTATTTTGATTTCTAGTTGAAATATATATTAGGATGCAGACGGTGCTTAACAGCACCCGACACCCGTCGTCCACAGACCATGGATGACTTGTTTGTTTAATTGTTGTGTAGTGAAATTTGATTGTGTGATGGTGAATGAAATAAAATATTTTATAGTGGAAAATATTTTATAGTTAAAAATATGATTTTTAACTTATATATAAAATAAATATTTATAAACAAATTGGATGATTTGTTTATACACTGATTTGACTCATATTGATTGAAACGATAAATTTTACACATCGCCCAACCGCACAAATAAAATATGTGTTTGTTGATTTGAAACCCCACACGGGTATTGGGATGATATTTGATGTATACTAATCCCGATTGTTTAGTTGTATGTCAATCGATGGGTTGACAGACTGTGTAAGCGTTAATTATTGATATTTAATGCTTATGCAGTTGTGTGGTGCACTCTGGATGATGATTTATCGTTGCTATTATATACATGTGTTGTATGGAAACCATATAATTAACATTATATGGTAATTGATTGGGCCTCATTCAAATTTGGAAAATTCATGTGTTGAATAGAAAGAAAATTCATGTGTTGAATAGAAAATTGAATAGAAAGAAAACTCATGTGTTGAATAGAAAATAAATATTCATGTGTTGAATAGAAAGAAAATTCATGTGTTGAGTAGAAAGAAAATTCATGTGTTGAATAAAATAAATATTCATGTGTTGAATAAAAACATATATTCATGTGTTGAAGAAAATATTCATTTGCTGAATAGAATAACGAAGTTATTGAAATATATAAAGCCGTGTTGGTTAGATATGCACCATTTTGATGCGAACGATATTTATATCGATTATATTCGTTTTTTATTATGAATATAGAAAAGGAAGTGATTTCAAAATATAACGTATTGAAAATATTATCATTTGTATATCGATGATGTTGAATATTCAATTTTGATTAGAAATTGAATATGAAGTTGAAATCGTTTTGAAAATGAATTTAAAACGATTTATAAAATCTATTTTGAAAGGAAATCGACGAAATATATAATATATATATATATATATTATATATAATGGCCTGAATAGAACGCGCTGCGGCAGTTCGCGAATTTCGACCATTGACTTCAAATGGACATTGCGGGAGATCCGACCATCGGATTCTCCTGAAACCGGAACCGTTGGGTTCGTATCGAAAAGAGCTTTCTAACGAATACTAGAAATTAGAAGTTTAACAGTTGGATTTGGAATTATGTCCAAATCAAATTTGGAAAAGGACGTTGTAAGTGCAGTTCGATGGCCGTTGATGGAAATCGACTGTACGGGCCTTGATAAAATTATTAAAAATAGTAATAATTTGTGTAAAATCATAAGAAATGATTTGGGAAGAATTGGGATGAAAAACTCCATATTTGAAAAGATAAAAATAGATTTTTATCGAAATGAACTAGTTTTGAACTAGAATTATAATTTTATTTATTTTTAAATAAATGAATTGGATTTGAAAGGGGTTTTAAAAGTAACCAAAATTTCCAATAATAGAATTGGAATGGATTTGAATCGAAATTGCCTTTGGAATATTTCGATGTTGGATTTCGTGATTATACAGATATTGTTATGGGAATTTGAAAGATATATTTATATCGTTATTTCCAATATGATATTTGTTGGTCGTAGAATTTGATATTGAATATAAGCCGATATATTTTCTATTAAGAACCTTGTATTTAATATCAAATGGGATTTGGGTTTTTCGTGAATGGTGTCTTCATAAACGTTGTTCTTAAGCCCAGTAGAGAAAAAGATTAAATCTTTTTATTTGGATTTAATGAAGTGTACCAATTAAATGGTATTTAATTGGAATTGAATTTGAATTGATTTTTGGGTTTACTGTGAACGGTGTTTTAAATAACACTTGTTTTTTAACCCGATAATTAATGAATGTGATTTTGGGTTTATCATTAACGGTGTTTTAAATAACACTTGTTCTTTAACCCGATAATTAATGAATATGATTTTGGGTTTATCGTGAGCCGTGTTTTAAACGACATAGGTTCTTTAACCCAGTTAAAGACAAGATATTGATTTCTGTGAAGATTAAAATTAAGTTGGGTTTTAATGAATCTTTAATTAGATTGAAATGGTCAAAAATGGAGTATCACCAGTTTTACTCCAGGCGATAGTTAAATCTTTAATTAGATTTGAACGTGAAATGGTAATTGAATTTACCGATAACACCGTGGTGTTAGATATGAAGTATGACCAGTTTTACTTCATGGGATGAATACGTTGGGATTGGGAAATAAAATAAATGATTACTTCGGCGTGGTTCGCTAATCCCGACTAGTTTGGATTGATTAAAGAATAAATTTAAAGAATTTATTTATGATAAAATTAGTGGGAACCTTTCCCAAAGTATAAGAATATTTGAATAAAAGAATATTCTGAATTGGAATGAGGCGTATGTTGTGTTTGTGTTACACTTGTTTATTATATACGCGAGTTATTCAGGAAGACCGGGTTTATCCCATTCTAAATAGCTGATTCGACGTGGTGTCGAGGATGAAGACGGTGGTCGAAGACAGGAGGTCTTCACGTTGTTTGGGTGATTACTGATGATCTTGATTGGGCTGTATACCCAAGAGGAGGGAATCAATTAGTGATCGTCCAGACGTACTTGGAGATCGATGGATATGCGGGGTACTAGGTGCCTCCGGTTTCGTTCAGACCAAGAACGAACTTGTAAATGGACTGTGTGTCTGACATTGGATTTTATTCTGTGTGATTGATTTCTATTAAATATATATCTGTTTGGCGGCGGAGAATTTATTCTCTTGCTTAACACCCTTCTCTGAGACGTACGAGCTCAGGGGTTATATATTGATGGATATCAATCGCATGGAGTGAATTGCCTGTGTGGCATGCCTAAGTGGCAAATGATCAAGGCTTTTATTGAAAAGCAGAGTCTTGTGGTTGATGGTCAAAGCACGACGTGTGTGGCATACCTTTGTGTAGCGTGGATTCGTGAGCCTCACACCCCGGTTGTGAACCAGAAACGGGAGAGGACCTCTGTAACACCCCGAAAATTCTATAACTGTGAAATTCATGAATTAAAGTATAATCAAATTCAAATCAAAGAACTAAGGGAAACGGGATACGCCATTGCGTTCGTCTCGGAAAAATACGCGAAATAGAGTCCGAGTTTTCGAAAAACGGAGTCCGTATGAAGAAGATATGGCCTTCGGAAGTTTTGAATTAAATTTAAAATTCAAACAGAATAAAATAATAATTTGAAATGGGGCCCAATGGGCCAGGCGGATAAAACACCCGCCTAGCCACCCAGGTCGACTGGGCTGTCGACCTGGGCTACCCATGTCGACAGGGCTGTCGACAGCCCTGTCGACAGGGGTGTCGACCTGGTCGAGCCCAGTCAACCTGGCTGGCCAGGTCTGTGTTTGGTCGAATTGCAGTGGTCTGCTTTGTCATTAGGGCTAGGTGGCGGGTTTTTATTGGTCTCTCTTCCTAATGAATGGCTATGATCTAACCTAGCAACATCAATGGTCCTAATCAATTCCTAACCTCTATATAAACAACCCTAGACTAAACCCTAATCTATTCATTCAAAATAAGATTATAGCCGCCATGTTGCTGAGGAACGACAAAGAATAGCCGCCAACTAAAGAGAGGATTAGGAAGAAAGTTCTAGGCCTAAAGCAATTCAAAGCAACCTAAAGCTAATCAATTCATCAAAGGAATTTGCGTCTTCAATCCCTAAACTAGAGAATTCATCAAACCATTGTAAGTAGAGTATTACTTTGGTATAATAAACAACTGTGTTGATGTGTATGCTTGAATTGTGGCAATGAAAGAAATTCATATTTGTGCAAAATTATGTTATTCATTATAAAGAACTACATGCGGTAGTTCTATGCAAATATACGTTTGGAATATTGCGCAAATTGTGTAATCTATGTTGAAGCTACATGTATGTAGTTAATTGAAATTCATGCAAGTTTGGGGCTTTGTTATTATGTTGTCATGATGTATATTTTGTGCATAAATCGTTTTGCAAGCAATTGAGACAAGTTTGGTTGTTATAGTTCATATGAATCTATGTTGGAATTTTTACACCATAATCCACGTATTAAGACATGCTTTTGCAAACTTATGAATATGGCTAGGCTATGAATGATATTTGGCATAATTGGAATTCATCTTGTTTAAAAGAATTATATGATGACATATGTGAGACATGGCTAGGTTAGACTCAAAAATCCCTTTTTGCAAGTTTAAAGCAAACACCATGTTTAGGAATATTTGTGCATAAGTACGTTTATACCATCGTTATGTGATTAGGCTTAAATCATGATTAGGTTGAACTATGCTTTTATGTTAGTAACAAAGTATCCCCTTTGTAAACATGTAGAAACCTTATGAACATGACTTGTTTGTGTTTATGCTATGCCTATGCTAGGAATATTGATGACATACTTATGTTTGACATTATGCCCAAATAAGAATATAGGTTCATGTTGTAGTTAAACCTATGCAAGTTCACATGCTTTGATTCATGTTACCTATGTTACCACTATGCAAGTACACCAATTTCTATTTTGTATTTCCAACGTCATATGCAAGTTCATGCGCTCACCTTCCCCTCTTTGTGTATACGCCATAAGCCTCCCCTTTTCGCATGGCTAAATTGGGCTTTAAAAGGCTAAGCCCAATATATATGAACGGACGTGTAAAACGGGGGAAAATAACGTTGGGTTAAAATTAATTAATGAATGAAAATATAAAATAGAAGGGCCCAAATTCAAGTATGGGTTGGGCCCGTGGTTGGTGTAATCTTTACACCACTAGCTTAATAATGGGCCGCAAATATTTACATATAAATAAAGAAGAATGACAAGATATGTAAATGTAGAAAAGACGATGTGTTTAACCCGAGGTTGGATTGAGTTGTGATGTAAACCTGCCCGGAACCGCCCGGCTGTCCAGTAGTCACAACAATACCTATCCAATGTGGGAGGTTAAACATGGAGCCCAGCAAGGACCCGAGGTTAGACTGAGTTGTGGCGTAAGACTGCCCGGAACCAACCGGCAACAGGCAGCCACAACAATACCTGTCTAATGTGAGAGGTCCGGGCCTTAATAAGACAATTAAGGCTGAGTCAGGATTGTTAGGATTAAGTGAACTAAAGACTTAATCAAAATTGAACATGCTAAACTAAACGGACTGGTGGGGGTTAGGTTAGGAAACACTTAACCAACTTAGCATGTTGGCTAGAGATAGAAAACCTAGTAACGGGGGACCCTTTTCAGCAGTAACCCTAGAAGGTGTATCAGGATACCCTGAAACTAGGCAGGGTGGGGCACGATTACTGGGCTGATTGTAAGAGGTCAAATCGGCGGCGGTGGTGTAGCAGTGTAGGTTCTAACGGTGTGCGGGCGTGCACGCACTCCGGCGCAGAAAAATAAAGCACTGGACACCAGTAGCATACCTTTGCACTCTAAGGTTGTGTCGGGTTGCCACTATGGGACTTGATACACCCCATGGTGGGACCAGCATAGGTAACTACAGACATCGGGGGCCGTAAGACACATGTAACTATGCGAGTAGGAGCCGATCATCATAGAATGGATCACATCACCCTGATTATGGGGTGCCAGTGGGAAACTAGTTTATATGGGTTCAGAGATTAACATGGGGTACGATAGTATATTCGACCCTAGATAACTTAACCAAGTTTATAATGTTACCCACTTCCTGTTTTACTTATCATACCCAGTTCTTTATTCATAGACAAAGTAGTACTAGACTTACTCAGGCTTTATGTCTGACTCTATTTTTCTTTCGTCTTCTTTCTTCCGTTCCCCCCCCCCCAGGTCCTCAGGGAGGGAACACAGCAGCTTGACCTACCTCAACATCCAGCTTGAAGAAGAGAAATGTATTGCTTGGACTTTCCTGTTTTGAACTATGGCTTTGGACAATCCACTATGGGGCTTTGGCAGTTTGTCTATGTTTTATTTATGCTTCTTTAAAAATAATGTACTCAAGACAGATTATGAAGTGTTATGTTATGTTTTTGAAAAAGGATGTTGTTGTAACACGTATTTGACTTTATGAAATAAAGTTTGTTGTTCTTCCGCTGTTTACAAATATGTGTTGTTATATCTGTCTTGTATATCTGTGACTTGTACTTATAAACCTCCACCAAAATTAGGGCATTCCCTTTGAGAGTGACCCTAACGGAGGTGGGGTGTTTCACTTGGTATCAGAGCATAGGTTTACCAGATAAGATAAAAAGTTTTGAAAATTTATTTTCAAAAAGGAAATTTAAAGAAGCATTTTTAAAAGATATATATATTATTTTATTTTAAAAGGCAAAGTCCACTCCCCAAAGCCATAGGTACTATCTCTTGTCCTTCGTTTTGAACCTGTCCTTTTTGTTTCAGCATGTCCGAAGATCTTAACTTGCCGGAAGGGGTACCAATACCTGGTTGGTTTAGACGGTTCTTAGAAGCAAGGGCCACTCAGCCAGGTCCTACCGTTCCTCCTCCCCCAGCTGCAGGAAATCATCCAGCTGCAGCAGCACCTCTTCCTCCACCTCCTCCACGAGGAAACGCGTTTGCTAAGATATGTAAGGATTTTAAAGCTATGGGAGGAAGGGATTTCCATGGAACTGAGTCCTTCGTAGCAGCTAGAAATTGGCTGAAGGAAACTGAGGATCTATTCATCATCTTTGAGGTAGAGGACAGACAAAAAGTACAATTGGCGGTGTGGCTATTGAAGGGCGAGGCTTCCTACTGGTGGGAAGTCACTAATGCTGAAAGACCAGTAGAAACATGGGAGGACTTTAGGGCAAGGTTTGAGACCAAATTTCTCTCAGATGCGGAAAGAAGTTTGCAGTTGGAGAAATTCTTATTTCTTAAGCAAGGAGACAAGACTGTTAGAGAGTATGTGAATCAGTTTGATGAGCTGGCTAGGTTTGGGCTTGACCTAGTCAACACCCCGCACAAGAAGGCTCTCCGTTTCGTCAAGGGGTTAAATGAGCCATTACATAGTTTGGCCATGACCCATATACCCATGGGAGCCACGTATGAAAGATTGGTGCAAATGGCATTGCTGAACGAAGAGGACAAGGGCAAGAAGGAGACAAAGGCAGAAAGCTCTCAAGGGAAGAAAGAGGGTTTGCAGCCTAAGAAGACAGACTTTAAGAAGGGCGGAAAAGGCAACAAAGAGAAGAGGAAGTGTAATTTCTGTGGCAAAGTGGGGCACTTAGTAAAGGACTGCCGGAAGAAGAAGGCTAAGGAGAATGGTGGGTGCTTTTCGTGCGGTCAGACAGGCCACAGGGCTAAGGACTGCCCAAGGAAACGAGGACAGGGGCAGGGCACTGGATCCACCCCAGGGGCACAGGTTCATGTGCTAGAAGCGCCACCATTGCAACAGCGAGGTATAAATACTTCTGTAGAAAGTGTAGTTTATCTTTATGATCACCCCGTTCGCACTTTGTTTGATTCTGGCGCATCACACTCCTTTATCTCGTCTGCTTTAGTAGAATCTCTGCACCTAAAAACTAGTATGGTAGAGGACCCCTTAATTGTTTCAAACCCAATTGGGGGCCCAGCTCATTTGTCTATGATCTGTCTGGATTTGAAAATTTCTATCCTAAGTGTTGAATTTCAATGTAGTGCCTTTGTTTTGGGCTTTTCGGGGTATGGTTTGATTTTGGGTATGGATTGGCTATCCAGTAATGGGGCCATCCTTGATTGTGAAAAAAGGGTTGTTAGGCTCCTAACCCAGCTCGGTAATACTTTGGAAATTTCTTGTAATCCCTCGTATTCGGTTATGCTTAGTTATCTTGAATCGCTAGATGCCTCTGTTGAAAATTTGAAATCAGTTAGAGTGGTCCGGGAATATCCGGATGTCTTCGAAGAGGTGAAGGGCTTGCCTCCGAAGCGGGAAATAGACTTCCGCATATATCTTGTAGATAATGCAAAGCCCGTTGCGTTGCCCGTTAGACATATGGCTCCACGAGAAAGGAAAGAGCTCAGTAAACAGATTAAAGAGCTTCTAGAAAAGGGGTTCATTAGGAGGAGCATTTCAGAATGGGGCGCTCCAGTGGTGTTCGCTACAAAGGCGGATGGTTCACTCCGTCTATGTGTTGACTATAGGGAGCTCAACAAGCTAACGAAAAAGAATAGGCACCCTCTCCCTAGAATTGACGATTTATTTGACCAGCTTGTAGGAGCGTCTGTTTTCTCCCAACTCGATTTAGCAACCGGTTTTCATCAGCTAAGAGTGGCTGAAGATAGCATCGATAAAACGGCTTTCAGAACCCCAGACGGCTTCTTTGAGTGGCTTGTCATGCCTTTCGGCTTGACAAATGCACCTGCGTACTTCGTGGACCTGATGAGTAGGGTATTTAGAGATTTCCTCAACAAATTCGTAGTGGTCTTCGTAGATGATATCCTTATCTTCTCAAAGAGTGAAGAGGAACATGCTCAGCACTTAAGGGCGATCATGGAAACTTTGCGAGTCCATCAACTAAAAGCCAAGTTCTCCAAATGCCACTTTTGGAGAGAAGAAGTGAGGTTCCTTGGGCACATAGTATCCAAACAAGGGTTAGCAGTGGACCCTGCTAAGGTAGTGGCAGTACAGGATTGGAAGACACCAAGGAATGCAACTGAGGTCCGAAGCTTTCTAGGACTAGCAGGTTTCTATCGAAAATTCATAAGGGATTTTGCGAAAATTTCAGCTCCGCTCACGAAATTGACCAAGAAGAATCTAGTATTCAATTGGGACTTGGATTGCGAGTTTTGGCGGAGTCTACAAGAAGCAGTAGGAACGCAGTTATGCTTAAGCACAGCCTATCATCCGCAAACCGACGGCCAAACAGAGAGAGTAAACAGAGTTTTGGAAGACCTTTTAAGACTTTGCGTCCTTGACTTCGGAGGGACATGGGAAGACCACCTTCCTTTGGTGGAATTTGCCTACAACAACAGCTATCAAGCAACCATCGGAATGGCGCCCTTCGAAGCTTTATACGGAAGACCGTGCCGATCGCCCACTTGTTGGTGGGAGTCTACTGATAAGCTCATACTTGGACCAGACATGATCCGAGAGACTTCAGAGAAAGTGGACTTAATACGAAGAAGGATGAAGACGGCCCAAGACAGACAAAAGTCCTATGCCGACAAGAGGAGGACCGACCTTGAATTTGAGGTTGGAGACAGAGTTTTTCTCAAGGTATCACCGCTAAGGAACGCTGTTCGTTTTGGAACCACAGGAAAGCTAGCACCAAGATTCGTAGGGCCATTCCCTATTATCGAGAAGATTGGGAAAATGGCCTATAGATTAGAGCTACCCGAGAAGTTGGCTGGAGTCCACAACGTTTTTCACGTTTCACATCTCCGAAAATGTCTGCATGAGTCAGCTGAAGTGGTAGAGCCAAACATCCTCGAAGAGGCCGAAGTGGAACGCGAAGCAACCATAAGGAGAGTTCCAACCCGCATATTAGGAACGGAAATGAAGAAGCTACGCAACCGCGAAGTCAAGCTCGTCAAAGTTCAGTGGAGCGACGCCGAGGGAGACGCGACTTGGGAAACTGAAGCTAGAATACGTACTGCCTACCCTTTTCTGTTCGAGGGTACATCCTTGATCTTTCATTTTTCCTTAAGTTGCGCTTTTATCTATTTTTTTAGGTATATTTCCTCGACCGTATCTTTTAGGTAGAAACCCTTTGGATGGAAACATGTAGTTGAAACATGTTATGGATGATGGTTGCAAGTGGTTGCAAGTGATTGCTAGTGGTTGCTCGTGGTTGCATATACACACACAATCTAGGTTTTAGATCGGCTCAGTCACTTCATATTGCATATGCATATATGTTTGCTTTCGTCTATGGTTGAACATTAATATGTTGACATGTGGATGTTGCATTTGTATTGAATGATTGTGCACTCATGTAGAATCAAGAATAGGAAAATTTGCATACATAATGGATTCATGGCACTTACATGATTCGCATTAAGGAGGTCAACTGAATCAGTAGACCGCCTGATTTTGCATTAGATAAGTTCATGTATACACACACACTTTGCATATGATCATGAAGCATTAGAAGTCTTTTAAGGACAATGGATGCTCGTGTTTGATGGATGAGTAGATGGATGATTGGATGTTAGGATTTACATTCCTCCTAACTTGAAGATTTCGGGGACGAAATCCTTTTAAGTGGGGGAGAATGTAACACCCCGAAAATTCTATAACTGTGAAATTCATGAATTAAAGTATAATCAAATTCAAATCAAAGAACTAAGGGAAACGGGATACGCCATTGCGTTCGTCTCGGAAAAATACGCGAAATAGAGTCCGAGTTTTCGAAAAACGGAGTCCGTATGAAGAAGATATGGCCTTCGGAAGTTTTGAATTAAATTTAAAATTCAAACAGAATAAAATAATAATTTGAAATGGGGCCCAATGGGCCAGGCGGATAAAACACCCGCCTAGCCACCCAGGTCGACTGGGCTGTCGACCTGGGCTACCCATGTCGACAGGGCTGTCGACAGCCCTGTCGACAGGGGTGTCGACCTAGTCGAGCCCAGTCAACCTGGCTGGCCAGGTCTGTGTTTGGTCGAATTGCAGTGGTCTGCTTTGTCATTAGGGCTAGGTGGCGGGTTTTTATTGGTCTCTCTTCCTAATGAATGGCTATGATCTAACCTAGCAACATCAATGGTCCTAATCAATTCCTAACCTCTATATAAACAACCCTAGACTAAACCCTAATCTATTCATTCAAAATAAGATTATAGCCGCCATGTTGCTGAGGAACGACAAAGAATAGCCGCCAACTAAAGAGAGGATTAGGAAGAAAGTTCTAGGCCTAAAGCAATTCAAAGCAACCTAAAGCTAATCAATTCATCAAAGGAATTTGCGTCTTCAATCCCTAAACTAGAGAATTCATCAAACCATTGTAAGTAGAGTATTACTTTGGTATAATAAACAACTGTGTTGATGTGTATGCTTGAATTGTGGCAATGAAAGAAATTCATATTTGTGCAAAATTATGTTATTCATTATAAAGAACTACATGCGGTAGTTCTATGCAAATATACGTTTGGAATATTGCGCAAATTGTGTAATCTATGTTGAAGCTACATGTATGTAGTTAATTGAAATTCATGCAAGTTTGGGGCTTTGTTATTATGTTGTCATGATGTATATTTTGTGCATAAATCGTTTTGCAAGCAATTGAGACAAGTTTGGTTGTTATAGTTCATATGAATCTATGTTGGAATTTTTACACCATAATCCACGTATTAAGACATGCTTTTGCAAACTTATGAATATGGCTAGGCTATGAATGATATTTGGCATAATTGGAATTCATCTTGTTTAAAAGAATTATATGATGACATATGTGAGACATGGCTAGGTTAGACTCAAAAATCCCTTTTTGCAAGTTTAAAGCAAACACCATGTTTAGGAATATTTGTGCATAAGTACGTTTATACCATCGTTATGTGATTAGGCTTAAATCATGATTAGGTTGAACTATGCTTTTATGTTAGTAACAAAGTATCCCCTTTGTAAACATGTAGAAACCTTATGAACATGACTTGTTTGTGTTTATGCTATGCCTATGCTAGGAATATTGATGACATACTTATGTTTGACATTATGCCCAAATAAGAATATAGGTTCATGTTGTAGTTAAACCTATGCAAGTTCACATGCTTTGATTCATGTTACCTATGTTACCACTATGCAAGTACACCAATTTCTATTTTGTATTTCCAACGTCATATGCAAGTTCATGCGCTCACCTTCCCCTCTTTGTGTATACGCCATAAGCCTCCCCTTTTCGCATGGCTAAATTGGGCTTTAAAAGGCTAAGCCCAATATATATGAACGGACGTGTAAAACGGGGGAAAATAACGTTGGGTTAAAATTAATTAATGAATGAAAATATAAAATAGAAGGGCCCAAATTCAAGTATGGGTTGGGCCCGTGGTTGGTGTAATCTTTACACCACTAGCTTAATAATGGGCCGCAAATATTTACATATAAATAAAGAAGAATGACAAGATATGTAAATGTAGAAAAGACGATGTGTTTAACCCGAGGTTGGATTGAGTTGTGATGTAAACCTGCCCGGAACCGCCCGGCAGTCCAGTAGTCACAACAATACCTATCCAATGTGGGAGGTTAAACATGGAGCCCAGCAAGGACCCGAGGTTAGACTGAGTTGTGGCGTAAGACTGCCCGGAACCAACCGGCAACAGGCAGCCACAACAATACCTGTCTAATGTGAGAGGTCCGGGCCTTAATAAGACAATTAAGGCTAAGTCAGGATTGTTAGGATTAAGTGAACTAAAGACTTAATCAAAATAGAACATGCTAAACTAAACGGACTGGTGGGGGTTAGGTTAGGAAACACTTAACCAACTTAGCATGTTGGCTAGAGATAGAAAACCTAGTAACGGGGGACCCTTTTCAGCAGTAACCCTAGAAGGTGTATCAGGATACCCTGAAACTAGGCAGGGTGGGGCACGATTACTGGGCTGATTGTAAGAGGTCAAATCGGCGGCGGTGGTGTAGCAGTGTAGGTTCTAACGGTGTGCGGGCGTGCACGCACTCCGGCACAGAAAAATAAAGCACTGGACACCAGTAGCATACCTTTGCACTCTAAGGTTGTGTCGGGTTGCCACTATGGGACTTGATACACCCCATGGTGGGACCAGCATAGGTAACTACAGACATCGGGGGCCGTAAGACACATGTAACTATGCGAGTAGGAGCCGATCATCATAGAATGGATCACATCACCCTGATTATGGGGTGCCAGTGGGAAACTAGTTTATATGGGTTCAGAGATTAACATGGGGTACGATAGTATATTCGACCCTAGATAACTTAACCAAGTTTATAATGTTACCCACTTCCTGTTTTACTTATCATACCCAGTTCTTTATTTATAGACAAAGTAGTACTAGACTTACTCAGGCTTTATGTCTGACTCTATTTTTCTTTCGTCTTCTTTCTTCCGTTCCCCCCCAGGTCCTCAGGGAGGGAACACAGCAGCTTGACCTACCTCAACATCCAGCTTGAAGAAGAGAAATGTATTGCTTGGACTTTCCTGTTTTGAACTATGGCTTTGGACAATCCACTATGGGGCTTTGGCAGTTTGTCTATGTTTTATTTATGCTTCTTTAAAAATAATGTACTCAAGACAGATTATGAAGTGTTATGTTATGTTTTTGAAAAAGGATGTTGTTGTAACACGTATTTGACTTTATGAAATAAAGTTTGTTGTTCTTCCGCTGTTTACAAATATGTGTTGTTATATCTGTCTTGTATATCTGTGACTTGTACTTATAAACCTCCACCAAAATTAGGGCATTCCCTTTGAGAGTGACCCTAACGGAGGTGGGGTGTTTCAACCTCAGGAAGGACATGCATTTCTTTCTAGCTAGAAGTGGCGTCAGTGGTTTTACACACCCTGACGAGTTTGACTTATGTGGTTGTTGCTGTTGCGAGGTGCCTCGGATATATCAGTGAATGTGTGGAGCCGATGGAGTCATTGGACTCATTTACGCCCAAAGGGTAGGGAAACGCAGTGTTTAGGCATTTTAATCCACATCGGTGGACCGACCCTGCCGATCCAAGGGCCCACCTGAGTCTGGGTCTTGAGACGTGGTAGGCTAGATTGTCTCGAATTGGTAGAGGACGATCCCTGGCCTCGGTTCACAGATGGAAATCCAACTTCCAATACGTGACTTTGCGTTTTTATTTGTAGAGCCTAGTATGGCGACATAGTGGGATGGGGCACTCATGCTGTCTATGATTGATACTTATGATTGAAATTGTTTTGACACTATACACTTATAGTACTAATAAAACATGAAATTTCACGTACCAAGCATGCTTTGGCTATTATAAGGTAAAACCCTATCCTCCGGCTTGTGTTGCATTGTGTGATGGGACCTGGGTCTTATAATAGCTTCATTTTTCTTTTTTTAGCATTGCGTTGTTGTTTTATGCACTAGTATTCTTGGGAGGAAACCCGTTCCGTGTTATACGGCGTGGTCCCTTGATTTACCTAACTTTAAAATAAAGATTAATACCTGTATTAGTTCTAACACCAGTCCCATGACTGACTTGGAGTTTATTATTTTAACCTAAACTCTGGGTGCCCTTATTTTGACACGGGCAGCTAGTAGTTTTGGTTTTGCAGATTTATATTCACAGGATCCTGATTTACCGCTGGAATTATACTCGGAAAGCTCTATATCCGTGTATTACTTTCAGTTGTGTTTTGTATTATTTTCCCGCTGCTATATAATGTATTGTAATCTCTGATATTTTTCTGCTGTGTAATATTTATTTATACTCTGTATATTCTTGCATTTTGATGAACTGTTGTAATAAGCAATGAAATGTTCTTCTATGTTGTGTTCTTTTATGTGTTGTTCTCAAAGTATCCGCTCTTTCCTTACCGGGGAAGTTACGGGTCCTTTACACATACCATGACACCACCCATAGCTAGAAAGAAACGTCATGCACTCCTTATTGTCCCTAATCCCGTTTCTGACTCATACCAGGTGTGAAAATGGCGAATTAACGCTATACACAAAGTTATGCTATTTAAAGTCGTGCTTTAATCATTAACCACAAGACTCTGATTTTCAACAAATGCCTTTATCATTTGCATCTCAACATGCCACACTGACAATTCATGCCATGCGACTGATATCTATCAATACATAACTTCTGAGCTCGTACGTCTCGGAGAAGGGCGTTATGCAAGAGAATAAATTCTCCTCCACCAAATAGATATATATTTAATAAAAATCAATCAACAAAGAATAAAATGCAATGTCAGAAACACATCCATTTACTAGTTCGTTCTGGGTCTGAACGAAACCAAAGGAACCTTATTCCTCGCCCTATATGACCAATATAGGAGAGAGGTCCTCGCATATCCAGTCGATCTCCAAGTATGTCTAGACGATCACCACTTATTACCTTGTCTTGGGTGTACGACCCAATCAAAACATCAGTAATCATCCAAACGATGTGAAGAACTCCGGTCTTCAACCACCGTCTTCATCGTCGACTTATCGTCGAATCAGTTATTCAGAATGGGCATAAAAGTATTTCCGAATAACTCATGTATCTCATAAACAAGTGCTACACAAACATAACATATGCCTCATTCCAATCCAGAATATTCTTTTATTCAAATATTCACATTTTCAGGGATAGGTTCCCATAAATTTTATCAAAGATAATTTCTTTGAAATTTATTTTGTATTCTTCCTTTGGATATCATTTCAGTAGATTTGATTTTATCTTTTATCAATTCTAAACCAAATTAAGGTTTACTAACTCGTCGGGATTAACAAACCTTACCGAAGTAATCATTTCGTTTATTATCCCAATCCCAACCTATTCATCCCAAGGAGCAACACTGATAGTGTTCCATATCTAACACCGATGTGTTATCGATAAAATTAATTACCATTTCACGTTCAAATCTAATTAAAGATTTAATTACCGTTTGAAGCAAAACTGGTGATACTCCATTCTCGATCATTTACCAAATTTGATAATTTAAATTATCACATTCACATTTCAATCTAATTAAAGATTCATTAAAACTTCACTTAGTTTTAATCTCATAAATCATTACTCAATGATTATTTAACTTTGGGAAATCAAACATGCCACATTGACAATCTACCCTGTACCACTGATTTCTTCTAATATATAACCTCTAAGCTCATACGTCTCAGAGAAGGGTGTTAAGCAAGATAATAAAATCTCCGCCACCAAACAGATATACATTTTGCAAAGATCAAAAAATACAGTTTGAAATACAATGTTAGACATATCATCATGTCTTTAACTAGGTTAAAGAACCAATGTCATTTATATCACAGTTCACGATAAACCCAAAATCATATTCCATTAACTATGGTATCTTCACAGAAAACAGAACAATATATAATCGATATCAATTTCCGTATCCGACTAACAATATAAATGGACTAATGACAAAGCCTTTTAAGTTCCATATATATTAATAATCTTCCTCTACAGAAGCGCTCTTCGATTATTACCAAATCGAATACCATTCCATTCCAATTTATTTTATTAAATTGGAAAACTTTACTTTGGAAATTTTCCATGAGTCTTAATTAGAAGATTTATAAATTCCAAATCACATTTCACTGTTAACTCGGGTTAGAGAACTAATGTCATTTAAAACACAGTTCACAATAAACTCAATTCACATTCCTGTCAATTCTAATTGAATGTTAATTAATTGGTAAATTTCTCTAAATCTTAATTAAAGATTTATTCCTTTCTCAAATGGGTTTAAGAACAGTGTTAATAAAGACACAATTCACGACAAACCTAAAATCCAATTTTATATTAGATACAAGGCTCTGAATAGAAATTGTATCGGCTTATATTCAATATCAAATTCTGAAACTAATGGATACCGTATTGGAAATAACGATATCTGTATCTTCCAAGTTCCCATAACAATATCCGTATAACCACGGAATCCAGTATCGAAATATTCCGAAGATTATTTCCATTCCAATCCATTCTAATTTATTCATTGGAAAATTCTGGTTATTTTTAAAGCATTCCAAATCCAATTTATTTCTTCAAAAATATTGGATTATTATTCTAGTAATAACTAGTTCATTTTGATAAAATATATTTTTATCTTTACAAACATGGAATTTTTCATCCCAATTCTTTCCAAATCATTTATTATGATTTTCACAAATTATTAACATTTTTAATAATTTTATCAAGGCCCGTATAGTCTGTTTCCAATAACGGCCACCGAACTTCATCCATAACGACCTTTTCCAAATTTGATTTGGACATAACTCCAAATCCAACCGTTCAAATTTAAATCTCTTACATTCATTGGAAAGCCCTTTTCGATATGAACCCAACAGTTCCTGTTTTAGAAAATCCGATGGTCGGATCCCCCGTAAGGTCAATTCGAAGTCAGTGACCGAAATTCGCGAATGGTCACTGAGCAACGCGTTCTATTCAAGCTATATATATATGTATAATATATTTCGTTCAAAACTTATTTTATAAATTCATTTTAAAACGTTTCTCACTTTCACTTTAATTTTAAATCAAAATTGAATACTCTTTATCATTATAATATTTAAATGATAATATTTTCAAAATATCAGATGTTGTAATCATTTCCTTTTCGATATTCATTATAAAAATGAATAAAATCAATATAAATATCGTTCGCATTAAAATGGCACAAATCGGAAATCAAATTCACATTTTAATCCTTTACTGAATATTATTTTAAGATATTTGTTATTTTAAAATATTTCCTTATTTTAAAATACTCGTTCCTTTTGAATTGAAATTAGACCCGATCAATTACAATATAATTTATTTATATGGATTTCATACAACACATGTACACAACAATCACGATACACAATCAACGATCATCTGGAGTGCATTACACAACTGCATAAGCATTAAATATATATAATTAACGCTTACAACAGTCTGTCAACTAATCGATTGACATATAACTAAGCAGTTGGGATTAGTGTACGCCAAATATCTTCCCAATACCATGTGGGGTTTCAACCAACAAATACTGAATATTATTTGTGCAGTTGGGCGATGTGTATATTTATCATCCCAATCCATGTCAGTTAAATGGGTGTACATAAACAAATCATCTGATTTGTAAATGAATATTTATTTTCATTTAAGGAGAATTTTATGTCGTTCATATATACGTCAAAATTTATATTTTTAATGATAAAATATTTATTTCAACACATGAATATTTTTTCTGTTTCATACATTCAATAAAAATGATATTTTTATTGTTCAAACATTTTATTCAACACATGAATATTTTATACAGTTCATATAAACATTAAAAATTATATTTTTAATGAACAATATTTAATTCAGAAAATTTCGGTATTATAACAGCGCGATATTAAAACCAGATTAATGCCTAGCACTACCCTTCTATGATATTTGCTCGCGCCATACACAATAATGAACCAAACCACAATACAATCCATTCAACACAATACAACCAAGTACACCACAATTCAATCCAAAAAACATACATAGTTTGTACAATAAATAGTGTCGGGGCTACTAAGCCTCGTCTGCAACCTAGGACATATTTAACTGTAAATTAATTTGAGTGAGAAGGTGTTCTCACCATTGGTTTCAACTCCGTCATTTTTAAAGGACGGTTTGGATTCAAATTTGCCATATATTCTAAGTAGCTCCAAATTGTTCCTGGTTAGTCTTGTTGTGAAGCTCTCGTCCCAATGATCGCAACTGATCCAGTTTCACGCGATTTGGACCTCATATGGAAAAGTTATGATGACAAATACATTTGAATAATTAACGAACTAATTAACTAATCATTAAAATATAATTAACCTTAATTATGTTTCTTCCTCGTTCAGACCCGTTCTCCAAACCCTTCATCGCCAAACGCTGTCGCCACGACCGTCTTCACCCCAATCAACCACCACCACGTCAATCGTCTTCATGAGTCGCGCCATCCCCTAGAACCGCAGCCAGTTCGATCGCCTCCACGTTGCCAGAATCAGTGGAGAACGACACAAATTCATGGCGGAAATCGTGCTCTACACCCCACTATAAATGATCAACACGCATCAATTTGAAGCCCTCTCCATCCTTTTTTAATTTGCTTCAGAAATAACTGAATTTCACTGAGTTGATTTAGAGTAAAGAGGGAGGAAAGAATCGAAGAAAATCATCCCTACAAAATCGCTGGCGGCGGGTTTTCAAAATCTAGGGTTATGGAAAAATTTGATTAGCCGGTGTATATATTTTTATATTTTTTTTCTTAATCCGAAAAATACCAATTTATTGTTATGAACTCCAAATCAAATCCAACGGCTATTGTCTCTAGCTAATTACCCCCATTCCGAACACAATGGGATATGTCCCGTAAGCCAATTCGACTGTTTTGATCAAATTTCATCAAAATTAAAATATAAATTTATATAACATTCAAAATTGATTTCAATGTAGATTTTAATTTACCAGGGCCACTTGTTGACTCTAAAAATTCCAGAAAAATAAATCTAGCAATGTTTTGACGATACGGTCCTAACAAAACTAAATTCATCGAACTTGGAGGCTGTTTGAAAAATGGTCATTTTCTAGTCGATTGAATTTAAATTGAATGGACCAAACACGTTTAAATTCACCACGCTCACATATTAATTCCAAAAATTAAGAAAATTGGAATGTAGCAATAATTTCACATTACGAATCTAACAAAAGTGGATTTGTCGAAAATGGAGGTCGTATGTAAAATGGCTATTTTTAAGGGCTTTATATATATTATAAATATATATAATCATATATAAATTCTGTTAGACCCAAAAGTGGTTCTAACACCCAAATTGATTAAAAGCAAATAAGATGAGATAAAAATAAAAATGAACACACAGGATTTATAGTGGTTCGACAAAGAAATGCCTACGTCCACTTATCTTTCACTATATTCAATGATTCAGTTGCAAATACAATGTAATTGTCACTTGATTTCACTCACAACTCGCTTATATTCACTCAATAGATTAAAACAAATAATGAAAGAAGATTTGGATTCTCCGGGAGCAATGGAGTTCGGATTATGGAGGTAGTTGAATTCTCAAAGTGCCTAAAAAAGATCCTTCTCTTTGTCTCCAGACGGGGTATTTATAGGTGTGAATTTGCTTGAAACTTGATCCGGGTCGGGGCCACATGTCGTCCATCCCACTATCTTCGGGTTCGGATGTACTATTATGTTGACAACGCATCAAAGGAACGGACGTTATGGGTAGGAACTGGTCACAACCGGTCCGGATATCCAGGCGCTCTTGCAGGAGAATAATATGGAACATGGGCTCTGGTCGGAGACGCACAGACAAGGGGTTCGGATCGGGATATCCGATCCGACCCGGGTTGGCTTGGATGCAACGCTCTATTCTTCTCTAATCTACACCGCTCCGATCCATTTTCGTGGCAAACAGGTGGCTTTCCGATCCAATTGAGATCATGTTGCCCTCTGATCCGATTAGATATACCTTACCAATTTCCTCAGCAGCAGTTCACCGATCCGAACAGAAGACTCTATCCGACCCGAACCGATATGTTGCTCTGACCCGACCCGAACAACTGCAGCTATCCAATCTGGATTGTAGTGTCTTCTCCAATCCGAACCGAAGTCTTCTAATTAAAAATGCTCTTCAATGTCTGGTTTCTTGACTTTGTGTTGCCTAGTTCACAAAGTAGGCTAACACTTTGCCCCCTCAAAGGATGCTTCTGTGGGGAACGGAGCATGCTTTGACTGCCATAGCGCAAAAGCTTCATCTTTTCTTTCGAATTCACATGTTAAGTTGTCGTACTTCATCCTGTTCGGTTCGGATTCCGACCCGAACGGATTTCTGGCTTGGGTTCCGACCCGAACAGATCTCCTTCCTCCTGTACTCTGCAATGAACCAGTGGGCCAAGCTGTGTTACTGCGCTTTTCGAGCCGGTCCGATCGGGAACACGAATAGTCAGCTTGTTGTTTATATAAATTCACTTCTTCTTTCTTCTTTTCTTTCATTTATTGTTTTCGTTTATCCGAACCGATTCCATATCGAAGCTCCATCCTTTCCAAGAAACTTCAAAATTTTCGCTTCCATCTTCGAATCAGACACATAGGTAGTCTTGTAATCGTGAATCTTGTTGCCATAATCGCTTTTAATTTACATTCACGGTTAGTTTGAACGACTTTAACAAAGTAATTGAATAATTCCATCACTGCGCTCTCTTCCTTCCTCCGCCTTCGTCGTCAATGACATCGACGCCCTTTCGAAACGTTGGAGGGAAGTATTGACACTTGAGTGCTCAATCTCTCGACTTTAATTAAAGCTTGAGATTTCAAGTTGGGTTCGGTATTTAAGAGGAGGAAGAGGAAGAAAACTGAAGAAGGTTGGTTCGGATAGGGGAACAGTAGGAGAAAAAGGAAAAGGGGGAGATTCACAAAGTCGGATCGGGTCGGAGCAACAAGGCCAAGAGATGAGTCTTAACTTGTTTGATCGGGTCGGGTCGGATCTATGAATACAATGAAAGTCAAGTCTTATGCGCTCGGATCGGACCCGGTTGTGAAACAAAAGGGAGAATAGAGGTCTGGCTATCCAGGTTAACCCGATCCGCTCCGAGTGTCAATCTCCGAACCGATCCGGATATATCTCTCTGAGCATGGATCTTTGCTTATCCGATCCAAACCTGGTGTCTGCATCCGAACCGAACACCACACAATCTAAAACACAAGCTTTCCTCCAACTATTTAAAAGATATTACTTCCAACTTTACGAACAGTTAGGATAGTGCCTTGCGGACATAAGTAAACATTGAGAACTACTCTGACTATCACTTTCTTTTCAAAGTTTCGTCTTACGTTGCTGTACTTTTACTTTGCATTTCTCACATTTGCTGCACACATTTTAGTTCACACACATACACAGGGGGGCACGGGATAATTTACTCTAATCCGTGCTATTGCTTCTTCAATAGTTCTATGACAATGAGGCCCAGACGCTCTTCCCGACTAGCTGAGAAGAAAGAAGCCCCAGAAACTTCTAGCAAAATCACTCTTGAGGATATATCTTCTTCGTCTGATCCAGAATGGGACAGTGAGGGTCCAGACTACGGGGTTGGAAATCGAGAAAGCAACGAGGCGTCTTCGGAGAACGAGGTTTCTCTGGGTTTTGAAGAGGAAGGAGGGATCGGTGACGATCGAGCCCCTGACGAATTTGAATCAGCCATTATATTGGAATCACCTCCAGACTCCGTAGAATCGACAAGTGACAACGATCGACTTGTTCGAATTTGCTTAAGGTATGGAATAATGAAAAGGGACACCCTAGTGCCCTCACGCTCCGATCGTCCCCACAACCCTCCAGAAGGATATATGACGGTCACTCGATTAATGTGCATGGTCGGTGCCATTCCTCCATTCTCTCCTTTCATCGTTGATTTCTTAAGACAAATGCGGATTGCCCCCATGCAGTTGCATCCCAATTCATATGCCTATCTGCACACCTTGTACATAGCATATCGTGAAATCCTAGGCATAGAGCTCACGTTCGATGACGTTCACTTCTTTTACAATTTAAAGCATCGGACTCGAGAAACTCCATCTTTCTGCTACTTTGAATCAGTTCCAAAAAGGAAGATAATCTCTGCACCATTTAGCAGTAAAGCTGGAGATTCCAGATTAGAATGGTTCTACGTGAAGCGACAGCCTGGATGCGCCAGTAGATGGACAAAATCAAATAAAGCACTGATTTTCTAAATCCAGGCCTTATACACTTGAATCATCATCTTGACCTGTTTTCCTTTTTGTTTGCAGTCGACAACCCCAAACAGATATCAGATCAGGTGTTCTTTGATCGGATGCACCGACTTCTTAATGGCGATCAGAAATTCTTGACTATCGACGAAGTCCTTAAAGACGAATATCTTCACTTCCATGGGCTATTATCTGTTTTTCGTAGCATCGGTCATGGGACAGTCCCTTACGCATACATTCCTCCAGTGGAGGTAATTCCAGAGACAGGAGAAGGCTCGGGAGTTCCTACAGTGCCTCTTCAAACTTCACCTTCTCCTTCGTCTACTCAAGATGATGAATTGGCTAATCTGGCCGAAAAGCATCGTGAAGGATATATTGCCCCCGAGGAAACTACTTCTCTAGACAAGTCAAAATCCTCCCAGGAGTCGCCACTTCATGCTTCCGAGGGGGATGTTCCTAGTACTGATGAGCAAATATTTCAGGGCTTGGGGGATCTCCCCTTACCCGAGACTATATATACTTCAGAGGATTTCAGGAAGGATCCTCTAGTCTTCACCTCTTCTGAAGAGACCACTCCCGCTAAGGCCAAAGAGCCTGCCCGTACTAGTCTAGCTTCAGACTCGGGTTGGTTGGGGGGAAACACACCACTTAGGATACACTTCACACAACAGCATCAGCATTCATTGCACTTCTTTCTCCGTGAACCCATTAATTCTAAACTTCGTTTATTTTATCGTGCAGGTACAATGTCTCGATCCTACTACGATATAAGAAAGCTTCGTCGCATCATGTCCATTCCTCCTCAGGATGTCGGGTATGATCGCCGGGATGATCGTGATAGGGAGGAGAGAAGACCTCACGATCCCTATCGTTCTCGACCCTCGCGTTCCCGCTCGCCAGTTCGATCGGAACAAGAGAAATATAAGGGCTATCAAAGCCGCAGGGAAGAGGACAGACCACCATCTAAAGACTCCACTTCTTCCCATGAAAAGCGCAGCAGAGAGAGAACTCCTCCAAAAAAACTGGGTCTCGAAGCAAGCACAAGGTCCCTGCTACTAAACGATCTAGGACAGACAAAGAAACTACCGAATCCTCTTCACCAAGGGACACCGAATTGACAATCCTCGCTCCTCCCCCACCAGATGCGGGAACTGCAATAAAGAGGGCATATTTGAAAGAGCAATTTCCCGAACACTACTTTGAAACTCTGACTTTTTTACCTGCCCTTGAACCAATTTCGTCTAAATGGGCAGATGAGGCCAAAGCAAAGATTGATTTGGTGGAAAAACAATATATTGAGATGTTCAAGTATTCACGCAATCTTTCTAAAATCATCCGCACTCTAATCACAAATACCAATTCAATGCAAAAGACCGCAGAGGAGGACGCTAAGGCCTTAAAAGCTCTAGGAACAGATTTAGAAGACACTCAAGCTCAGTTAGCTGTCGCTCAAAGGGACGCTTCTAACTTCAAACAACAATTCGAGGACATGCAAAAGCGTTATCATGACTTGCTTGAGTCTCACACTCAGGAACGCTCTGAACTAAAAAAGCAAGCTGACGAGGCCAAGTCAGAAGCTGCTAAGACACGCCTTGCTTATGCTGAGCTCGAACAGAAAAACGCCGAGTTAGCAAAGAGGAGTGCTGAATTAGAAAAGAAGAATGCTGACTTGGCTTCGAAGTTGTTGGAGGCAGAAAACAGGGCTGCTCTGGCCGAGGGCAATGTGGAGTGTGCTATTAAATCTGCGGAGGAAACCCGCAAGCAACTGTCAGAGGCGGAGGCTGATATTCAGGGCTTCGGCGAGCTAATGATTGAATTCTTCGCACACATTATTCGTCGCCGAAACATTTCTTGGATCGAAGATTATCCATCCACTCTGGTTCAAGTATGGAATCAGATTGTCGAGTGGGAAAAGGAGGAACTTAAGGTCGATTCCATCGATGAAGATAAACTGATGGAGAAATATTTGAGAGATGATGAACCGGAGCGCCTGGCTGAAGGACGCCGCCTTATAGCTGAGGCCATGGAAGAAGAGAGACAGAAGTCTAAACAAAAAACCATTCTCGAGGCTGGTTCCTCTTCCTCTGCCCCTGCAACTCCCGAAGTAGAAGGGTATGATCCTGAAAATCCGGGAATTCCCCGAACAACTCTACTATCCCCTATTCCTGAAATAGCCCCAGAGGTAGTGGTCACCCCCGCCGAGAAGTCTTCGGAAGGTATCCCCATCTTTTCTCCTCAAATTGCCAAAGCTATTACTACCTTTCGCTATGTGATTGAACATTCGATGAGAGACCCATTGTTTTCGCCTGAGTTGATAACTGTTGCTTCTCATTCTGCAGGTGTTGAATCATCCGAAAAGGCAGATGTAGCTCAAGGAGCTGCTGCTGAGACAAAGCCCGCTGATAAGGCCGAAAAAGGGGAAGACAAGGCTGCTTCTATAGACTTGGGAGAAGGCAGTGAGCCAACTAAGGTCACCACTCCCCATGATGAAGAAATGATAGCAGCTTTAAAGGACGACGGCGGAGACGGGGGGCATGAAGAGGAACCAGAAGTTGCAATAACCGGGGAGTCAAAAAGTGCTGATGACGTTACCTTGGCTGCAATGAAGGCTGATCAAGACAAGCGCTTGCAATTAAAGGCCGAAGAACTAGACCCTGAGGTCCTCAAGCCCCTCGCAGTTGTGGATGCGGGATCAAGGTTAGTTGTTAAGCTCTCAACTAGATCTATTACAGAAGAACTTGCTAAAAAATCTTCTCTTGATTCCAGTGCCCCGCCCTCCGGGAAGAAGTCTACTGGCTCCAATTTCAGGGAAAAAGAAATCAAAACGAATCTTGACCGAAGCCGAGAAAGAAGCAAAGGATGCGGAGAAAGCCGCCAAGAAATCCAAGGCTCATTCCAAATCTAAATAGTGGATGGCCCTGTATCTTTTTAGCATTTTTGTGAACCAATAATTGCTGCTACACAAGTAGCTCCTGCATTTTCTTTTTCAGCTATTTTCCTGTACAAATTCATTCAGTTGTAAATAAAAATAACTCATTTTTTTGCAATGTTTGTTTGTTGGTAGTTCTGCACTTATGTAAAAATGCATGTCTATAGTTATGAAACGAAGTTGTGGAGGGGGAAGTATGCGTGTACATAAATGTCCCCAGTCAATTTCCACAAGTTATTCAATGCTTAACCAAGCAATCTGAAAGCTCCCGGTTTTCTGACGGGATAGCACTTCCTGTGCCGTCGGTACCTGTCGTTTTTTCTGGCATTTCTTTTATACTCTCCCTCTTTCTTTTGAGAGTTAGAGTTCGAGTTCAGTCATCTGTTTATTCCCCGGTCTTTCAACGGGGAAAGATCTCTTTCTCAGCGCTCAGTCAGAGACGCTTTTATACTCTCTCTCTCTCTCTGGAGAGTTAGAGTTAGGAGGAGAATCTCTTTTTCAGCGCTCAGTCGGAGACGCTTTTATACTCTCTCTCTCTCTCTGGAGAGTTGGAGTTAGGAATAGGATCTCTTTTTCAGCGCTCAGTCGGAGACGCTTTTATACTCTCTCTCTCTCTCTCTGGAGAGTTAGAGTTAAGAATGTCGTTTTCTCATTCTTTTATGTCTTACCGCACAAATAGTCGTTGTGCGTCTTTTTATGTCTAAACCGTTTTCAACCTTTTTAGGCTGTGAGTCACCCTGTACTCCATACCCACAACAGAATAATTATCATATGTATATATACATAGTGCATAATGGTAAATAACACACAATATTTTTATAGTGGTTCAGCTAAGTCGTAGCCTACATCCACTTTATAGTCCTTTATTCATATCGTCAGATTTTCCCAAGGCAAGTCGTGCCTTATTACAGAGTTCATAAGAAAAATAACACAAAGTACAGCATCTCTAATTCAAATATCGCATTAAGTGTTGGGCATTCCATGCTCTGGGGACCTCTTCGCCATCTACGATCGTTAACTTGAAGGTTCCTTTTTCAAGTTTCCGTTGAATGACGAAGGGTCCTTCCCATTTTGGACCAAGGTGAGGAAGGGATGGAAAGACTCTCTTTAGCACCAAATCTCCTGGTTCAAAAGTCCTAAGGCGAACTTTTTTGTCATAATAGCGTGCCATCTGACGTCGATGTCTTGCCGCACGCAAATCTGCTTCATCCCTTTTTTCTTCGACTTCATCAAGAGACTCAAGCAAGAGCGCCCGATTCGTCATCGGGTCATAATATGTCACCCTGTGGGAAGGAACTTCCAGTTCAACTGGAATTACTGCTTCTGAGCCAAAGGAGAGAGAGAAAGGGTATGACCGGTGGCCGTCTTAAATGTTGTTCGATATGCCCACAAAGCTAGGGGCAATTCGTCAACCCATCTTGCCTTTGCACGCTCTAACCGCTTCTTGAGGATGGATTTTATTACTTTGTTTATTGCCTCCACTTGCCCGTTTGACTGCGGATAAGCAACTGCGGTATATCGCTTGTCTATCTTATACTTCTGACAGAAATTTCTGAATTCAGTGCTATCAAACTGGGTTCCGTTATCAGTTATAATCGTCCTTGGGATCCCGAACCGGCATATAATATTTCTGACCACAAAACTTATCACCTTTCTTGTTGTGATCTTGGTCAAGGGCTCAGCTTCCACCCACTTCGTAAAATAGTCTACGGCCACTATTGCATATTTAGCTCCTCCTTTAGCAATTGGTAGAACTCCAATGATATCAATTCCCCACGTGGCAAATGGCCAAGGACTCACCGTTGATTTAAGTTGGGTCGACGGTGCCCTGGGGATTTTGGCGAATCTCTGGCACTTATCGCAGCGTCGTGAATAATCAGCTGCATCTTTATTGATTGTAAGCCAGAAGTATCCGTATCGCAATATCTTCTTTGCTAAAGTTTGACCTCCTGTATGATCTCCACACTCACCTTCGTGTACTTCTCTTAGTACACGCTTGATGTCGTCGTGTGCGATACATCGTAACAGGGGCATAGAAAATCCTTGCCGATAGAGAGTATCATCTTGTATGACATATATGGTAGCTTTGCGAACTACAGCTCTTTTCTCACTCTTCTTCGATGGGAGTGTCCCATTCTTAAGGAAATTCTTAATTGGAGTCATCCACGACTCCTTCTCTGGTTCTGCTTCAAAAGTGAATTCAATTTCCATTGACTCAAAGCTTGGCGACTCCAACGTTTCAATTGGAATTATTTCAGTCTCTTCTGGATTGTCGGAACTAGCCAGCTTTGCCAGTCTATCCGCTTTCTGGTTTTCAACTCTGGGAATATGTGTTATGTTGTACCGATCTAAGCTATTCAATAGCTCTTTCACTTTCTTGAGGTAGGCGATAAGTCGAGGTCCTCGAGCCACGAATTCCTCTCGCACTTGACAAACTACAATTTTAGAGTCGCAAAATATGTCTATCATTTTTACTCCGAGGTCTTTAGCAAGCTTCAGCCCGGCGATCAGGGCTTCATATTCTGAGTCATTGTTAGTTGCCGAAAATTCTAATCGCAGGGCGTAATATAACGACCGTCCCTCGGGAGTGACTAAGACAATTCCAGCTCCGGACCTTCGGTCATTCTTGGCTCCATCTGTATATAGTTTCCACGGATTCATCTTTAGTTCATCCTCGGATTTAACCACTCTGTCATTGATTATTTCCTCCTCTGGAATGGTGAATTCCGCAATAAAGTCTGCTAGAGCTTGCCCCCTGATTGACTTTCGTGGTTGAAAATTCAAATCAAACTGACTTAGTTCTATGTTCCATTTGATCAACCTTCCCGATGCTTCGGGCCTCTGTAACACCTGTTTTAAAGGCTGGTCAGTGTATATGGTTATTGGATGAGCTTGGAAATAGTGACGAAGTTTTCGGGATGCGATCAGGAGGCTGTAAGCAAGCTTCTCAATTTTTGGGTAGTTGCGCTCTGCCGCTGCTAATTTCTTGCTTACATAATACACCGGCCTTTGTACTTTGTCTTCTTCTCGAACCAGGGCTGTGCTGACGGCGTGAGCCGAGACTGCCAAGTAAACAAATAATTCTTCGTGATCTACGGGCTTTGATAAAATCGGCGGTTTCTCTAGCAGTTCCAACAGATTTTGAAAGGCCTCAACACAATCCGGAGTCCACTGGAAGTTCTTCTTTCCCCTTTTTATCAAATCAAAAAACGGAACACATTTATCTGTGGCTTTGGAGATGAATCTACTCAACGCCGCTACTTTCCCTGCAAGACTTTGGACGTCTTTAATTCTCCTTGGTTCTTCGATGTTTCTAATCGCTGCTATCTGGCTAGGGTTGATTTCAATTCCTCGGGAACTCACAATGAAGCCAAGGAACTTTCCCGATGCCACTCCAAATGAGCATTTCAGAGGATTCAATTTCATCCGGTACTTTCGCAGGATACCAAACATTTCCGCCAAGTCTTGCGTATGGCTGGAGGAATGCTTTGATTTGACAAGCATATCATCCACATAAACTTCCATTGTTTTTCCTATTTGATCATAAAACATTCCGTTTACCAAGCGCTGATAAGTAGCTCCAGCGTTTTTTAATCCGAAGGGCATTACAACATAACAATATAACCCCAAATTCGTAATGAAGCTCGTATGTTCTTGGTCTGGTACGTGCATAGGAATTTGGTTGTATCCAGAATATGCGTCCATGAAAGAAAGGAGTTCATGACCTGCTGTCGAGTCTACAAGCTGGTCGATCCTGGGAAGTGGGAAACTATCTTTCGGGCAAGCTTTATTTAAATCTGAAAAGTCAATGCAAGTTCGCCACTTTCCGTTTGGCTTCTTTACTAAGACGGGATTCGATATCCAGTCGGGATATGTCGAATCTCGAATAAATCCATTCTGCTTCAACTTCTCTACTTCCTCTTTGAGAGCAGCTGACCTCTCTGGGCCCAGCGTGCGTCTCTTTTGCTTCACAGGCGGATGCTTCGGATTTACATTCAATTTGTGACTTATAATGGATGGTGATATCCCACACATGTCAGCATGGGTCCAGGCGAACACGTCTAAGTTTGCCTTCAAGAAATCCGTTAGTTCTTTAGCTTGACATGGATCCAATTGAGAACCAATCTTCAAAACTTTTGTCGGATCAGCTTTATCAATGGGAATTTCCACTGTCGCTTCGTTAGGAGTTGCATTCCTAGCCTCTGGTTCCTCGTCTTTTCTGGGATCCAGGTCTTCAGGCGTTCCTTTGGGCAACTCCCTCGGGGTCAATCTCTCTAATTGCTATGCCGAGTCCCCCTTTGAGGGAGACGAGGCATCCTTACTCTCAACGTTAAGTCCTTTCATCAACATCTTTAACTCGGCCACATAGTAGGCCCGTCCAGAAACTTGATCCCCTCTCATTACTCCAGTTCCGGCTTCGGTTGGGAACTTAAGTAACAAACACCAAGGGGCGATACAAACTCTGAATTCAGCAAGGGCAAGCCTCCCCAAAAATGCATTATAAGGCGAATCTACGTCCAATACTACGAACTGAAGCATCCGCACTCTTCTATGTTCTCCTTGCCCCAGGGTCACGGGCAACTCTATGTATCCCATAGGAGCTGTCGACGCCCCGTTGAAGCCTCTGATCCATCCTTCACATGGCTTCAAGTCTTCAGATTCAAGTTTCATTTGATCAAATGATTCTTGAACAAGATATTAACGGAACTCCCGTTGTCTACTAATACCTTATGGACCAAGGCCGGCCCAATGGTGGTAGTAATAACCAACGGATCATTGGTGGGTGATTGTATCCCAGTATTGTCTCGGCTGCGGAATACCACGTCGTCAAACATGGTCTTCTGTTGTTTTATGGGGGTGATATCTTCCAAATCATCACCCTCGTTCACATCTAGGTGCTTAGCAGCGTTTACATATTGATCCATTGACCTGAAACTTCGGATTGCCGGGTGAGGTCCGCCTACTATGGAGTTGATAACAATTCCTTTACCTTTCTGCTGCGCTGTAGGCTTGGGAGCAGGTAGAATCTGTTTTGGAGCCTGCTCTCCTTGCCCCCTGTCCCTCGGGGCAACCTTGTACTCATCCAACTTCCCTTCACGCAGCAGCTTCTCAATCACATCCCTCAGATGCCGACATTCATTAGTTGAATGCCCATGAGTTCCATGAAACAAACAAAATTTCCCTGTCGCCATTTCTTTCTCGGTCGAATCACGAGGTGGCGGTCTTTTGTACTGTAACACATTGTACGTATCCAGGTAAATATTTTCCAGGGTGTCGTTCAATGGTGTATAATTCTCGTAGTTCTGGAATCGGGGTCTTTTGTTAGGATCACTTCCCCTATTTCTGTTTCTTCTATTACCGTTTGAATTACGGTTATTGTTGTTGTTACCCCCGCTTCCAGCATTGCTGTTTCCACCCTTGTTTCCCACATTTACTTCAACCTTGCCAGAACTTTCCCCAGACTGCTTCACGGCGATATTACTCTGCACATTCTCCTTTGAAGCCGTTTCAGACTTTCTCTTTCGGTTTGCCCTGGCCTCCTCTCGTCTTAGATAAATATCAGCTTTTTCGTAGAATATCTCCCTTGTGGAGGGTGTTTTCCCAGAAAGGTAGTCTCCAAACTCAGATTCAGGATCGACTCCTTCCTTCAATGCCATCAGAATAGTGGGCTCGTGCGGGTCACTGACCTCAGTTACGGCTTGGTTAAAACGATCAAGATATGCCCTTAAAGATTCTCCTGGCGCCTGCTTGATTCTTGACAATTCAATAACACTTTTGGACTTTCGGGCATGGAGTCGGAACTGGTTCATGAAACGCTCGCTTAATTCCTTGTAATTCGAAATCGAACGAGGAGGAAGTCGGGTAAACCAGAACAGCGCCACATCTTCTAAGTAGATTGGGAATGCTTTGCACTTCACTTCATCAGGGGCGGCAGCAGCATTCATGAGCCATGAGTACCGCATTAAATGCTGTCCCGGATCAGTCCTTCCGTTGTATTTGTCCATCTGTGGCAAGTTAAAGCGTCGGGGAAATTGGAAGTCGAGGATATCATTGGTGGAGGGAGTATGGCTTCGCTCAATGCCATAATCTTCATTTGTATAATTCCGGCTTTCGGACATAATCTGGCGAACCATTGCCTGTACATCAGCATTAGTTAGGGGCCGCTCTGGTTCCCTGGCCCTAGCATCCGAGTTCCTTCTGGGCTCTTGTTCAGGGGATGCCCGTCTCCTTTGAGCTGCCTCTGCTCGATTCCGTTCCCTGCGCTCCCGGTCGATCTCGGGAGGAGGGGACTGGAGTCTTTGCCCCCGAGTGGGGCCATCGTTCCCTAATGCTCGTGCAATATCCTCACGAGATCCCAAAGATCCAAATGTCAGCTGCTCCACGTTCTGAGGTCGTTCGAGTGGCCTTCGTTCACGGGGCCGCTCTTCCTCGGAAGATGAAGATTGATCCACTGGTGTGTGACGAACCAGCGATGGAGTTCTCTGTCGACGGAGTTCACCAATCTCCCGACTCATGAGCCTCATATTTTCCTGCATCATGAGATTAGTGCGCTCGTGAACTTTCATAGCCTCCCTTGTGCTCTCAAGCATGTCAAGCAAGCGTGAGAAATCTCCTTGAGTGATGGGCGCAGATGGATTGACCTGATCACCAACCCTGGTGGCTGGAATTGGAGCATTCGTAGGGACTCGAGTAGAGGTTCCAGCTTCACCAAGCATCGGGTCGGATCGGAGGTAGGAGGTCGGATCGGTTCGGAGCTGGGGAGCCTGGTCGGATCGGTATGTGGCGAGCAGCTCGGGTCGGTTCAGATTGGGGGAATGCACAGCTTCAGAATCTCCTACCCGGATCGGATCGGAGCTTTCCCCCTGCTAGCGGCTCGGATTTCCTGCATTGGCCCTTCCTGCTGCTGAACTCTGCCCCCGAGACCTTGTTACAACAGCATTTTGCTGATCTTCGCCAGCTCCATTTCTTCGAACAGACTGAACTTCTTTGCCTTTTCCTTTGGCCATGAGTCTTCGACAATCATTTCAACAAATATAAAAAAGCAGAGAAACTTAAGGATTCACTTCTTTGAACTCAACGGTCCAAAAAGTAGAAAGAGATCCCGGAAAATAAAGAATTTAGATGAGGTTTTCTCAGTGAAAGCACCAAAATGTTAGACCCAAAAGTGGTTCTAACACCCAAATTGATTAAAAGCAAATAAGATGAGATAAAAATAAAAATGAACACACAGGATTTATAGTGGTTCGGCGAAGAAATGCCTACGTCCACTTATCTTTCACTATATTCAATGATTCAGTTGCAAATACAATGTAATTGTCACTTGATTTCACTCACAACTCGCTTATATTCACTCAATAGATTAAAACAAATAATGAAAGAAGATTTGGATTCTCCGGGAGCAATGGAGTTCGGATTATGGAGGTAGTTGAATTCTCAAAGTGCCTAAAAAAGATCCTTCTCTTTGTCTCCAGACGGGGTATTTATAGGTGTGAATTTGCTTGAAACTTGATCCAGGTCGGGGCCACATGTCGTCCATCCCACTATCTTCGGGTTCGGATGTACTATTATGTTGACAACGCATCAAAGGAACGGACGTTATGGGTAGGAACTGGTCACAACCGGTCCGGATATCCAGGCGCTCTTGCAGGAGAATAATATGGAACATGGGCTCTGGTCGGAGACGCACAGATAAGGGGTTCGGATCGGGATATCCGATCCGACCCGGGTTGGCTTGGATGCAACGCTCTATTCTTCTCTAATCTACACCGCTCCGATCCATTTTCGTGGCAAACAGGTGGCTTTCCGATCCAATTGAGATCATGTTGCCCTCCGATCCGATTAGATATACCTTACCAATTTCCTCAGCAGCAGTTCACCGATCCGAACAGAAGACTCTATCCGACCCGAACCGATATGTTGCTCTGACCCGACCCGAACAACTGCAGCTATCCAATCTGGATTGTAGTGTCTTCTCCAATCCGAACCGAAGTCTTCTAATTAAAAATGCTCTTCAATGTCTGGTTTCTTGACTTTGTGTTGCCTAGTTCACAAAGTAGGCTAACAAATTCCATAGCGACTATTTTGAATTTTAGACTTGACATAACTTTAAATTTATATTATGAAATCTCAAATTCTGACATTCATTAGAAAGATATAGTTTAATAGATTCCAACGTTTCTAGTTTTACTGAAATCCGATTTATTTTGAATTCTGTATATTCATTTGAAATTTAAAATCGAATTTTCAAACTACCACGCCATTTCTAGTTCGTTTTATAATTAAAATAAATTTATAAGTTCTAACTTCGATTTAAATAAATTTTCAGTCTTTATTATTTAAAATTCAAAATCCATAAAAATAGCTAAAGTAAAAGTTTTAAATTGGTTCTGAAAATCTGGGTTGTTCCATTCTCCCCCACTTAAAATCTTTTCATCCTCGAAAAGGAACAGAGACGAAAGTTGTTTAACTAACCAACTCAACTTTCATTCTTCAACTTTTCAGTTTCTAAGAATTTCTAATTTCTCAAAAATTTGGCTAACACCCTAAATTTTCGAAAAATTTCACCATAAACTCCTTTGTACGGGGACACCTATAAAAATGCACCTTGCCATTCATTCACATGTGAGTTTTATTCGTTAAAAAATAATCAAATACAACAACCAGCAATCCATTAGTTGATTAGCTTTTCAATCATATAACTTTAATATACTAAAAAATCATGTTTCTAGTGCTAAATCATTATAATAAATCCTATCTGAGTTTTGGTTCTCACACCAGCCAATTAGAAATATATAGACATCCCACTTTCAAAACTCAAACATAGATATTGATTATACTATAGTAATCATCAGGATCATCTCCGGGCTACTAGAGTGTGATTCTATATCCATCCAATATATTCGAAACTTTGAATACACGTCCGCGAGATGTATATGCAAAATCTTCACATACCCGATAGTCCAAATTCAATATAAAATAAAATACTCAAATACGTATAATAAGATATAAATTTCAAAATTAAATTTGTTTCTAATAAATAATACACTTCAAACTCATTCTAAGATACTACTGATCTCATCTCTAACGAGTCATTCTTATTGGATATTACAAATCCAATCTCTAATGAATTCTTTTGTTTGATTCTAATGTGTCTTGTTCTCGAGCTTTGTAAAACCAAAGCTCTGATACCAAACTGAAACAATCCAAACTCACTCGTAAGGGAATGCCCGGATTGAGTTGAGAACACAACAAATAAGAACACAAACAATAAAACATTTCATTGCTTATTACAACAGTTTCATCAAAGTACAAATTATAACGGAGTATGAATAAATAATATACATCAGAAAAATATCAGAGAACAAAATATATTACATAGCAACGGAAAAATAATACATAACACAATTGAAAGCGATATAAGAATACAAAGCTTTCTGAATATAGCTCAACTGTAAACTAGGATCCTGTCAAAATAATATCTGCAAAACCAAAACTACTCGTTGCCCATGTGGAAAATAGGGGCACCCAGAGTTTAGGTTAAAACAATAAACTCCAGGTTAGTCATGGGACTGGTGTGAGAACTAAAACAGTTATTTAAAACTTTACTTTATAAGTAAAGCAAATCAAGGGACATTCTGTATAACAAGGAACGGGTTTCCTCCCTAGAATACCAGTGCATAAAACAACCAGCGAAAGGCTTTTTGGAAAAATGAAGCTATTAAAAGACTCAGGTCCCATCACACAATGCAACGCAAGCCGGAGGATAGAGTTTTCCCTTATATTCTCCAAACATGCTTGGTACGTTTAAAACAAATCATTTTGATATTACTATAAGTGTATAGTGTCAAAATCACTTCAAATATAAACGTATCAATCATAGACGGCATAACTACTATATACCATGTCGCCATACTAGTTTTACAATCAATTCCGTAGTGTCTTATTGGAAATTGGATTTCCATCATGAGTCAAGGCTAGGGATGGCTCCCTCCAATTCGAGACACTCTAGCAAATGCCTCAGGATCCCCTGTAGTGAACCCTTTGATCTTGCAGGGCCAGTCCTCTCTTATGTTTGAGGATTGGCAATTCTTGAACACACGTTTCCCAGTCCTATCGGACCTATCCTTCGGCCCCGTAGTGACCGCGATATCCGAGGCGCCTCGCTATCCATCATCCACATAGGTAAAAATGTAAATGTCTGGGCTCCATACCATGACACCACCCATATCTAGAACGAAACGTCAGGCACTCCCTATTGTCCCTAATCTCGTTTCTAACTCATACCAGGTGTGAAGCTCGCGAATTAACGCTATACACAAAACTTGTAACACCCCAAAATTGTGGACATTTTAAATGAATATAATGGGATCACTCAATTAAATATTATGAATTAAGTAAAACAGACTATACTATTGCGTTCGTCTCGAAATTCTGGTTAAGATGGACCTAAAGTTTGTGTTAAATGGATAATGTATGAGAAAGTTATGGACCTTGGAAGTTTGTATACATATAAGAGAAATATATGTATATATAAATTAATAAAATAAAATCAACCTAAAATTCAAAAAAAATCAAAACAGCGGAAGCGGGAAGGCAAAAAACCGAACCGACGTATTTTATGGGTTGACCCAAGGCCCACTGGGTCGACCCTATGGTCGACTCCGGGTGTTTAGGGTCGACACCGGTGTCGACATCGGGGTCGACACCCAAAATGAATTTGGATCTGGGCAGATTCGATTTTCTAAACGTGGATTGATGTGTTGGCTTGGTTCGTTGACTCCTATGCTATATAAGGGACCCTAGACCTATTGTTTTCTCCATACCTAATTCATGGCGTCTCCATGTTGCTCAAATCTAAATTAAATTAGTCTTTCTTCTCTATCAAGACAAATCAGAATAAGAGTATTCGAATTAGAAGAATAGATCTACAATCAACAAAGCCTATTTCTCTTCTTTTGAAACCAGCCACTGTGAGTTCATGTTACTTTTAGAAATGAAATTTAATTGTAATCCTGACATGTTAATAAATCTAAATCTGAGACCATGCCTATTTCTGTTTATCAGATCTGTTCTTACATGCCTATTTCTATTCATCAAATATGTTCATCACATACCTATTCATGCGTTTATGACAATTTTGATGTTGATTCTCTACTCCTCTTCTTTTCCTTTTTTAATTAGATTAGCCTAATTTCGAGCCTAACATATCGCATTGAGATTTGCGTACGAATAACATTGGAATGATTGGGAAAAGATAGGAATATGTAATAAAATTAGGTTTGGCATAAATTGTTAGTAATTATGAAAATTGGTTTGGGTATGATTTGGTATAACTTGTATATATGGGATTTGGTGGCATAATACATGTTGTGGTTCAAGACCTAATTTTGGGGCCATACTATATGATGATTTATAACTTGGAAGAAAAGTAATATTGTGCATAATAATATATAACTTGGGAAACAAGGATAACTGTGAACACGCCTAAATTGGGATTTTGGGTAATTGGCATACATTGTAGTCAAGAACTTTAATTTGAGCATAGTTTGTACTATGGATCATGACTGGGTTTTTTGGGGCATAACCTGTACTGTGCAATTTGACTAAAACTTAGGGCAAATGTTATATTGTGAATTATGACTGTAATTTCGGGCATGTAAATTTGTAGGCTTAATTTACGATTAAGCGAAATATGTTAATGACACAGTAAAGAATCTATAAAGCCTGTTTAATCCGTTGAAACTGAATACTGTAATTGTAAGAAAAGCCTACAATGAACATGAATAATTGTTTAAGGATGAATATGCCTAAAACTGAATCGCGCCTAGGCACGAAGTTAGACTGCAATTGTGGTATAAGTCTGGCCGGAACCGCCGGACATATCTAGCAACCACAAGTGGTGAATCTAATGTGAGGGGCCTAGTGCACACGTATGAATTAGTACTCAGACACGAGGTTAGATTTCACTTGTGGTAGAAGTCTTCCCGGAACCGCCTGGCATATCCAACATCCACAGGTGGTAAATCTAATGTGAGAGGTCTGATGCATTATCCATAAATGATAATAATTTGTCAACTTGGAATACTTAACCAAATTGAATTTGTAGGGGTTACATGAACGTGTTAAATTGAGTAGGAATAAGTAAACTTTCCTGAATAAGTGGGAGGGGTTAAATTAATCTTAATAAACGGATGGGGTGGGTTATATGTATATAGACCCGACAAACTTAACCTATTGTCTATGTTGAATCTGTACAGTCTGATCTGTTAATCTGTAAATCTGATAACCCGTACATCTGATCCATTAATCTGCGAACAAGTTAATTCGTAAATCTATTATATCAATCTGTAAACCTGTGAGTATGTAAATCTGCTCTATTAGTCTGCAAATGTGTTAATCTGAAATCTATACATTGGAAATCTGTTAGTCTGGGGACAAAAGGTTAGGAGGTGTATTTTCTTGTGTCATCTGTTGTGTGGGACCCATATCGGTCGGTATCCCTTTCTGGTATCAAACGACGACCCAACACTAGGTAGGGGTCAGGGCACGCTTATTGAATTGGTTATAAGTGGTCCATTCTGATAATGGCGAGGGGTGTTGATGGCGCGTTCCATCCGGGTCATGTGCATGCATGGATCTAGTCTATTTGGGGAAGCTAAGACACCGTGACATATGTAAATAGGTCTGTGTCTTTCTGTAGGTTGCCACTTTAGGGAGTAATACACCCTTCTGTGGGGCCTACACAGGGTATTTATGTATTAGGGAGCCGATCGCTTGGGGTAGAATTTAGGGTACATCTAGTTCTGCCTGTTTCTGTTGGGGTACCGTCTGTTTCTGTTGGGGTGGTAACACCTGTCTGTTTCTACGTAGTACCGTCTGTTGGGGTGGTAAAGGCCCATCACTAGTGTACACCTAATTCTAACATTCTGTTTCCGTAGGAATTATTTTGTTTCTATCTCTAAATTCGTTTCCGCTTCTGTTTTTATACCGTCTGTCTCTGTTGGGGTGGTAAAGGCCCATTTCTAGCATTCTATTTCTGTAGGGATCATTATGTTTCCGTTTCTGTTTCAGTTTAGACATTAGGGAAACACCTAATCCTGTTATACTAGTATTAGTGCAGAGAATTGAAAAGTAAGTAAGAAGCATAGCTTGGTTCATATCATTCAGTTTCCTCTATTCAACCTATGTATACTTTCTACGCCTGAAACTGTTATCTCTCATCCAGTTTTATTTTCATGCCATGATACTATTATCTGTTTATATGCTGAAAGTCACTCGGCATGCCAGACTTTATGTCTGACCCTTTTTGTTTCGCGTCTTTTCTTCCTCCCCCCCAGGTTCTCAGGGTGGGAACGTATAAGCTTGATTCATATTTCTTTCCGCTTAAAGTGCTTAGAAGTGCTGAAAGTAATGCTTAGCTTTGTTTCTCTTACATATGGCATTTTGGAATGGGGTTATGGTTTTAAAAATTATGTACTCTGATGGCTTTTGTACAAGACTGATATTATGTACTTGGTTTTGATGTTTGAAGATGTAATCAAACTTATTTTTGTTTCCGCTGCAATAAAGTTATAAAATTTTCAATTAATACTTTATGTATCTGTCTTGTAGTATTCTATTCTATTTACTTAGAAAGCTCCACGAAACTTGATGCATTCCCTTTGTGAGTGACATTAACGGACGTGGGGTGTCACACTTTGCATCAGAGATGAAGATTACCAGAACAGATAAAGGCTTTTGAAAACCGTTTTCAAAAGCATTTTTAGAAAGAAGTATTTTCAAAAACATGCTTTAAAGAGGGTATTTTCAAGAGAAAAGTTTATTTTGAAAAACGTAATCCCCAAAGAGCCATATATTTGTCTTACGATTCTCTATTTTGAATTTGTTCCTTTTGCTTTAGCATGTCTGGGGAACCCGTTATACCCAAGGGCATACAGATACCAGGCTGGTTCAGAAAGTATCCGAATTCTAGGGCTACTGCCACATGCCCAGCAGACGTTCCTCTTCCCCCAGCTGCAGCCGCTCCTCCTCCGTGGGTAGAAGTTTTTCAAAGATATGCAAGGATTTCCATGCTATGGGCAGAAAAACCTTTAATGGAACTGAGACGTTTGTGGAAGCTCAGAACTGGCTCAAGGAAATAGAGGATTTGTTTGATATCTTTGAAGTCGACGATAGAAGAAAGATTTAGTTGGTCGTTTGGCAATTGAAGGACGAAGCTTCTTTTTGGTGGGAGGTTACTAATGCTGAACGTCCGATAGAGACTTGGGTGGATTTCAGATGAAGATTCGAGCTGATGTTTCTTTCGCAAGCCGAGCAGAGTTAAATGGAGAAGTTTTTGGCACTCAAACAGGGAAGCATGTCTATTAAAGAATATGTTATCAAGTTCAACCAGTTGGCAAGATTCGGGTTGGAGTTGGTTAATACTGCACACATGAAAGCTTTACGATTTGCTAGAGGATTGAATGAGCCGTTACATGGATTGGCTATGTCCCAATGGGCGCAAATTTTGAAAGGTTGGTTGATATGGCGTTGTTACATGAGGAAGCCAAAGGTGAGAAGAAAAAAGAGAAGCTCGAAGAACCACATAACAAGAAAGTGTGGCCCAGGAAGGAAAAACAAAAGAAGAATAAAATAGAATGAGGATAAGAAGGAAAAAAAGTGCTTTACTTGTGGGAGTTCGAGTCATCTGACCAAGGATTGCAGAAAAAGAGAGGGCACTTGCTTCAATTGTGGTGAAACAGGTCACTTTACTAGGGACTGCCCAAGGAAACAAGGACAAGGCCAAAGGGCAAGATATTCTGGAGGGCAGGCAAATGCTATTGAAGCCAATAGACCGAACAGAAGTAGGAAAGTTTCTATCAAAGGTTTAATTTTCCTTATTTGATTATCCAGATAGAACTCTTTTGATTCTGGCACTTCTCATTCTTTTATTCTGTGGTTGAGTCTCTGCACTTAAATACTAGTCCTGTTTCTGATTCCATTATTTTCTCAAACCCTATAGGGGGTACGGCTCATCTGTCCGATGACGGGATTTGAGGATATTTATGTTAGGCGTTTGAGTATATCCTATTGATCGAATGTTCGACCTTTAGGTAGAAACTAGTGGGTGTAAATGTAACACCACGTAATTTTAAATATTGAAATTAGTAAATTAAGGAGTAATTAATTATTAAAAGAAGAACTAAAGTGAAACGGGTTACGCCATTGCGTTCGTCTCGGAATTCCGCTTGAGATAGAGTCCGAGTTTGCATAAAACGGATACGGTATGAAAAAGTTATTGAGGTTGGAAGTTAGCATACATAAATAAAATAAAATAAATTTATATTCAAACATATTCGAAACAGCGGAAGCAGGAAGGCAAAACGCGGAACCGACCACGTTCGGGGTGTCGACCCGAGGCCCGCTGGGTCGACACCAGTGTCGACCCAGACACTTTGGGGTCGACACCGGGGTCGACATAGGTGTCGACCCCCTTGTAGGGGTCGACCCCATCGGCCAGATTTAGGCAGTGACGATTTTTGATGTGATGGACAGACCTGATGGCTTCTATGGTGATCTAAAGGCCCTAAAACACTCTCTACACCTATAAATTTGTGCCTAGACCTAACACTAATTCATAACAATTCCTTATGATGCCTCTATTCTGCTGAACACTCAATTCTCTTGGCCGCCGCCCCTAAAATCCTGAATCATATTAGAAGTTCTTCATTAACAATCAACTTTGAAGATAAATCAACATCAAATTTGGATTTTCTGCAATAACAACGATTCGATTATCTTTTCTTAATCCTAGCAAGGGAAGTTCATGTTATTTTCAGATTTGAACACCTAATTGTAATATTGACATGTAATAAAAGGAATCAAAGTCTATGCCTGATTGTAAGATAATCTTTTCAGACTTATTCCTATCCTTCTATTGAACTTATGTCTTTACATGCCTTAGAGGTTATTTTCATTTGATTAAATCCGGCATATATTTGTTGTACATCAGGCATATAATACTTTTTGGTTCATGATGTTATTCTTATGCCTGCGATAATGATTGTATCAGTTTATTCAAGAATATATCATTATGGATCTAAATTCCCTGTATTAGGTCTGATGTTACATGCCTATTTTCATGCTTATTCTTATTTTATGCTCCCACTCTCTCTTCCCCTATTTCCTTTTTCTTTTATAAATCTAGGTTACCTTCGAACCTAGGCTGAAAAAATACGAACGATTGGAATATGGGGAATATTTGGGTATAACCTACTTTGGGTAAATATTGGGCATAATGTATTTGGTGAAATAATTGGGCATAACATATTCGGTTAAATTGTCGGGCATAACTTGTAATTGATATTGGGGCATTATTATCATTATAACTAAAAGTTTGGATTAACTGGCATGTAAACCAAGTTTTGGGCGTAAACTACAAACTGGAATATTAAATCTAGATTAGGCATAACTATTGGTTGAGACACGAAGCATAATGTATATTGTGATTTTGGAGCACGACTATCATTGTAAATTTGGGAAGATTGGGTGTAGCCTATTTTGATTAATAACTTTTAATTGAATTTGTTGGGCATAACTTGAGAATTGGAACATGACTAGTTTTGTGAAATTGGGATAATTAGCATGTAAAATCTAGACTTGGACATGTACAGTAAATATGTAGATGGCTAAAAGTGGAACATGCCTAACCCGAGGTTAGATTGAGTTGCGGTGTAAAACTACCAAGAACCGCTCGGCACCTCCACTAACCGCAACAGCACAGATCTAATGTGAAAGGTTAGAGCATTTAGCCTAAAACCTGTGGTTAGAATGAGTTTGCGGTAGAAGTCTTCCCGGAACCACCCGACACATCCAGCAAACGCGAACAACAGTTCTAATGTGAGAGGTTAAGGCATTAATGAATGAATTAATGCTAATAAACAAGACATGCTAAGAATGAGTAGGGTTAAGTTAATAAGAAACACTTAACCAATATAACAGGAGTAATGAGTAGGGTTAAGTTAATAAGAAACAGTTAACTAATATAACATGATGAATGAGTGGGGTTAAGTTAATAAGAAACACTTAACCAATATAACATGAGGAATGAGTAGGGTTAAGTTAATAAGAAACACTTAACCAACATAACATGATTAATGAGTAGGGTTAAGTTAATAAAAACACTTAACCAATATAACAGAAGGAATAAGGCATTATTGAATGAATTAATGCAAATAATCAGGACATGCTAATAATGAGTAGGGTTATGTTAATATGAAACACTTAACCAATATAACAAGAGGAATGAGTAGGGTTAAGTTAATAAGAAATACTTAACCAATATAACATGATGAATGAGTGGGGTTAAGTTAATAAGAAACACTTAACCAATATAATAGGAGGAATGAGTAGGGTTAAGTTAATAAGAAACACTTAACCAATATAACATGATGAATGAGTTGGGGTTAAGTTAATAAGAAACACTTAACCAATATAACATGATGAATGAGTGGGGTTAAGTTAATATGAAACACTTAACCAATATAACAGGAGGAATGAGTAGGGTTAAGTTAATAAGAAACACTTAACCAATATAACAGGAGGAATGAGTAGGGTTAAATTAATAAGAAACACTTAACCAATATAACATGATGAATTAGCGGGGTTAAGTTAATAAGAAACACTTAACCAATATAACATGATGAATGAGTAGCGTTAAGTTAATAAGGAACACTTAACCAATATAGCATGATGAACGAGAGGGGTTAAGTTAATAAGAAACACTTAACCAATATTACATGATGAACAAGTGGGGTTAGGTTAATAAGAAACACTTAACCAATATTACATGATGAACGAGTGGGGTTAAGTTAATGGGAAACACTTAACCAATAAAAAATGATGAATGAACAGGGTTAAGTTTATAGGAAACACTTTACCAATTCAACATGATGTGTGGATGGTTTAAGTTAACATGAATGGACATCACTTAACCAATATTACATGAACAAAGTGGATAGGGTTAAGGAATGCTTAACCAATAATACATATCGACTTGATAATTGGGAGGGTTAAGTAAACCTTGGATAGGTGGGTAATATTAGTATATATAGGCCCACAAACTTAACCATTAAATAAACATGTTTGAATCAGTGGGAGTGTTAAGTACATCTCGTGTAGGTGGGTAATATTTGTATATATAGGCCCACAAACTTAACCAGTAGGAAACCCTAGTAACAGGGACCCATTTCAGCAGTAAGTCACACAGATGTATCATGGTACCCTTAACTAGGCAGGGTGGGGCACGATTACTAGGCTGATTATAAGCAGTCAAAATAGCGGCAGGGGGTACGTCAGTGTAGGTTCCAACGGATTACGGGTGTGCACGTTCTCCGGAGTGGAAAAAGCCAGCACTAGGTACAAGTAGTTATACACTGTGCATCTTAAATCGTGTCGGGTTGCTATCATAGGGATTGATACACCTTATGGTGGGCCCAACACAGGGTATCTACGCGCAAGAGAGGGCCGATTGACACAGACACAAGGAAAATTAATAAAAAAAAGGGAGCCGATCAATAAAGTAGTAAGGGTACGTCTAATATATACATGGCAATTAGGCAGATTGAGGTGGGATCCTCATAATAGATGTACACCAGAAGGCTACCATAATTACAAAGATTGGGATCACATTATCATATTATCATTTTATACAGATTACTAGTTAGGACACTAGTTAGGTGGTGCAGAGATATAGAAATCAGAATAACAGAATAACAGGGTATTAGCGAAGTAGAGAAAGAGTAGAAGCGCATTCAGTTTATCTTGCCTTATCATATCTTAGGCTAATCTTATCTTGTTATCCCTGTTATCACGGTATTCCCTTATATTCAGTTTATTCATGTCATGTTACTTTTACCTGTTTACATACTGAAAATCACTGGACTTACCAGGCTTTATGTCTCACCCGTTTTCTTTCGTCTTCTTTACTTCCGTTTCTCCCCCAAGGTAGTCAGGGAGGGAATAGCTCAGCTTAGTTTGGACCATTTCTCTTTCTAAGTTTGAAGATTCTTTGATGTATTGCTGGGATCTTCTTATCTTTGGCTATGGCTATGTTTGCACTTTAGTTTGGGGACTTATGCTACTTTGCTATGTTTTATGCTTCTTATATACTTGGAAATTTTTGAATCAAGACAGAAGTTTTATGTAGTACTTTTAAGTATGATTGAGTCAATTGTTGTAAAATCTTGACTAAACTACGTTGCTTATAAAATGACATTGTTTTTCCGCTGCTTTAGTTGTCTGTCTTGCAATTTATCTGCATTTTTTACCTATAACGCTTCACTGAAGTTAATGCATTCCCTTTGTGAGTGACTATAATGGAGGTGGGGTGTTTCACTTGGTGTCGGAGCTGAAGGTTACCGGATCAGATAAAAGATTTGAAAATTTATTTTCAAGACGATTTTAAAAGAAGCATTTTCTAAAGAAAAGTTTTGTTTTAATGGCATATTCCCCAAAGACATATGCATTATCTTTTGATCCCCTGTTTGAATCCTTGTTTTCCTCCTTTACTGAGTCTCCGGGGCTCCTGGCTTCCTGGGAGGTAAACTCATCGCGGCATGGTTCCGTAGGCTTGATGAGACTACAACACATGTCAAAGGGAAAAGAAGTGCCGAATTTCCATATACAGCCGCAGTAGTTTCAACTGCGGCTAATTTTCTTTCAAGCTTTGTAGGGTTTTCTGTGCGATGGAGGAGGATTTTCTATGCGATGGAGGCAGCTTTCAAGAGACTTGTCAACAAGTTACACAGGGATGGAAAAGATGAGAATGAGGGAGTTTGGCTAAGGAGCACAACCCAAGGATGAGAAACTCATGGATATGCCCTTGGTTCACAAAGGAGGAAAGAATAGAAAAATCTAAGACAAGCGGAAGTGTCGTTATTATGGTATAATGGGTCATATAATTAAGGACAAGGGGAAGAACAAAGGACAAGATTTTCAGGAGGGCAAGTGCATGCTCTCACTGTCAGCGTACCTGAGAGAGAGGTAGTAAAGTTTCTGTTGAAAAAGTCTATTTTTTCTTTTTGATCATCCTGTTAGTACTCTTTTTGATTTTAGCGCTTCACATTCGTTTATATCTGCTTCCATAGTTGAGTCTCTGCACCTTAGTTCTTGTATAGTAGAAGATCCCATTATTGTCTCAAATCCAATTGGTGGTTCGACTCATTTATCTTTGGTTTGTAAGGATTTAAGAATAGCTATATTAAGTATTGAGTTTAAGTGCAATGCTTATGTTTTTGGTTTCATGGGCTATGGTTTGATTCTAGGCATGGATTGGTTAGCTAGTAATTGTGAAAGGAGGGTAGTTAGACTTTTGACTTGCCTCTGGATTACCCTCGAGATTTCGTGTGATCCTAAGGGATCAGTTTGGCTTAGCTACCTAGAATCACTCGATGCATCTATCGACAATTTGCAATCCGTTAGAGTAGTCCACGAGTACACAGATGTTTTTAATCAAGTTAGGGGTTTATCCCCTAAAACGCGATGTAAACTTCCGCATATATCTAGTTGACAATGCAAAGCCAGTTGCATTACCTTTATGACACATGGCTCCAAGGGAAAGGAAGGGCTCAGTAAATAAGTAAAAGAGTTACTTAGGAAAGGGCTCATAAGGCGAAGTATTTCTGAATAAGGGTTCTCCAGTTATTTCCGCTACACAGGCGGATGGTTCACTTCGCTTGTGCATAGATTATATTTTGGTTTTCTCTAAGAATGAGGAAGAACATGCTTTGCATCTAAGGGAAGTCTTGGATACCCTCCAAACGCATCATCTTAAGGCTAGGTTCTCCAAATATCATTTTTGGAGAGAAAAAAAAGTAGGGTTTCTAAGACAGATGATATCCAAGGAAGGGATAACAGTGGATCCCGCAAAAGTAGTTGCGGTGCAAGATTAGAAGGTCCCAAGGAATGCTACAGGAGTAATAAGTTTTCTTTGTTTAGCGGGCTGGTATAGGAAGTTAATTAATGACTTTGCGAAGGTATCAGCCCCGCTTACTGGACTAACGAAGAAGAATCTAACCATTGCTCGGGATATTGATTCTGATGTCTCTTTCCAACGATCGAAGAAGGCCCTTACAACGGCCCCAGTTTTGACTTTTAACTTACAGTTGTAAAAGGTTTACTGTATACACGGATGCATGCGGCACGGGACTAGGCGCCAGTTTAATGTAAGAAGGAAGGGTAAGGTCGTAGCGGATGCCTTAAGAAGAAAAAGTTTGACTTGATGTCCTCTTTATGTGAATAGGAAAAGTTCAGAATACATATCAAACTTTGATTTTAAAACCTTCAGTTAAGTTAGTAGTTGGCATTGCTAGGAGTAAGACCTACACTTTTGAATTAAATAGGCACTTCACAAAGAAAAGACTCTCAGATAGCTTATGCAATGGATAAATTAAGTAGAGAAGAGACCTCTAATCACCTTAATAAATACACTCGGTAACATGGTTCGCATCTGTTTATTTTCAAGAGATATTTCTTCTACATGGAATACCCTCTAGTGAATTTTGGAAACAGTAATTTTGAAGCTACGCAATCGTGAAGTTGAGATAGTCAGAGCACAATGGAGTGAAGCTCAAGAAGATGAGACTTAGAAGACTGAAGACTAGGTACATCATACCCTTTTTGAGGGTATATCCTTGATCTCTCTTTTTCTGTAGAATTTATTTGCATGCTAGTCTTTATCTTTTAAGTATATCCTCTCGGTCCTATCCTCCATCCTTAGGTAGAAGCCAATGGATGTAAACATGTGATTGAGACATATTATGTTTTGTGGATGCAAGTGGATGAAAGTCTTTGCAAGTGGTTGCTCATGGATGCATATACACACACATCAGGCACTAGATCGGCTTTGTCACTTCCATATTGCATATGCATGAGTGAATTTTTATATATATAGATTGAAACTCGATGTGATATCATATGGATGTTGCATTTGTATGAATGATTGTGCACCCATGTAGAAGATATAAAGTACGATTAGGAATAATTGCATACGTGATGGACTCATGGAACTAACATAATCCGCATTAAGGAGGTCAACTGAATCAGTAGACCACCTGATTTTGCATTAGATAAGGACATATACACACACTATGCATATGTTCATGAAAAGCATTAGACACCTTTTGAGGACAATGGATACTTGTGATTGAATGGTTGAGTAGATGGATGTTGGATGGTAGGATATACATTCTTCTTGAATTGGAGATTTCGGGGACGAAATCCTTTACAGAGGGGAGAATGTAACACCCTGTAATTTAAATATTTAAAATTAGTAAATTAAGGAATAATTAATTATTAAAAGAAGAATTAAGTGAAACGGGTTGCTCCATTGCGTTCGTCTCAGAATTCTGCCTGAGATAGAGTCCGAATTTGCATAAAACGATTACAGTATGAAGAAATTATTGAGGTTGGAAGTTGGTATACATAAATAAAATAAAATCAATTTATATTCAAAAATATTCAAAACAACAGAAGTAGGAAGGCAAAACGCGGAACCGGCCACGTTTGTGGTGTCGACCCGAGTCCCGCTGGGTCAACACCAGTGTTGACCCAAACACTTTGGCGTCCACACCGAGGTCGACATAGGGGTCGACCCCCTTGTAGGGGTCGACCCCATGGGCCAGATCTGGGCAGTGACGATTTTTGATGTGCTGGATAGACCTGATGGCTTATATGCTGATCTAAAGGCTCTAAAACACTCTCTACAATTATAAATTAGTGCCTAGACCTAACCTTAATTCATAACAATTCCTTATGACCCCTCTATGCTACTGAACTCACAATTCTCTTAGCCGTCGCCTTTAAAATCCTGAATCATATTAGAAGTTCTTCATCAACAATCAACTTTGAAGATAAATCAACATCAAAATTTGAGTTTCTGCAACAACAACGATTCGATTATCTTTTCTTAATCCTAGCAAGGTAAGTTCATGCTATTTTCAGATTTGAACACCTGATTGTAATCTTGGCATGTAATAAAATGAATCATAGTCCATGCCTGATTGTAAGATATTCTTTTCAGATTTATTCCTATCCTTTTACTAAACCTATGTCTTTACATGCCTTAGAGGATATTTTCATTTGATTAAATCAGGCCTATCTTTGTTGTACATCAGGCATATAATCTTTTTTGGTTCATGATGTTATTCTTATGCATGCGATAATGATTGTATCAGTTTATTCAAGAATCTATCTTTATTAGATCTAAATTTACTGTATTAGGTCTGATGTTACATGCCTATTTTTATGCCTATTCTTATTTTATGCTCCCTCTCTCTCTACCCCTATTTCCTTTTTCTTTTATGAACCTAGGTTACCTTCGAACCTAGGCTGAAATCGCGAAATACGAACGATTGGAATACGGGGAATATTTGGGTATAACCTATTTTAGGTAAATATTGGGCATAATGTATTTGGTGAAATAATTGGGCATAACATATTCGGTGAAATTGTTGGGCATAACTTGTAATTGATATTGGGGCATTATTATCATTATTACTATAAGTTTGGGTTAATTGGCATGTAAATCAAGTTTTGGGCTTAAACTGCAAACTAGAATATTAAATCTAGATTGGGCATAACTATTGGTTGGGACGCCAAGCATAATGTATATTGTGATTTTGGAGCATGATTATTATTGTAAATTTGGGAAGATTGGGTGTAGTCTATTTTGGTTAATTACTTGTAATTGAATTTGTTGGGCATAACTTGAGAATTGAAACATGACTAGTTTTGTGAAATTGGGATAATTAGCATGTAAAATCTAGACTTGGACATGTACGTTAAATATGTAGATTGGCTAAAAGAGGAACATGCCTAACCCGAGGTTAGATTGAGTTGCGGTATAAAAATGCCTGGAACAGCCCAGCACATTCAGTAACTGCAACAACACAAATCTAATGTGAGAGGTTAGCGCATTTAGCCCAAAACCCGAGGGTAGAATGAGTTTGCGATGGAAGTCTGCCCGGAACCGCCCGGCACATCCAGCAACCACAAACAACAGTTCTAATGTGAGAGGTTAAGGCATTAATTAATGAATTAATGCTAATAAACAAGACATGCTAAGAATGAGTAGGGTTAAGTTAATATGAAGCACTTAACCAATATAACAGAAGGAATGAGTAGGGTTATGTAACACCCCGTAATTTTAAATATTAAATTTAACAAATTAAAGAATAATTAATTTCAAATGTGAGAATCAAGGGAAACGGGTTACTCTATTGTGTTCGTCTCGGAATTCTGGTTGAGATAGAGTCCGAGTTTGCGTAAATTAGACTTCGTATAAAGAAGTTATGGCTATCGGAAGTTTCCAGAAAATTCAAATAAATTCAGACAGCTCGAAACCGGATTCAAAAATCAAAACAGAAGTCAGAAGCCGGCTGACCGGGAAAATTCCCACCTAGGACCCAGGTCGACCAGGGGGTCGACCTTAGTGTCGGCTTCCCCCCTACAGGTCGACCTGCCCCCCCTCCGGGCCAGATGTGAAAGATGACGAGTTATGACTTGATGCTGAGTAACTAGGGTTTCTGGATAGTTCTGATCTGGTCTGAATGGTTGTGGTTAACTCTAGGTTCATCCGACGACTCTAATTGAATTGAAATTCTATATAAACACATGTAGACTCAAACCCTAAAACCTAATCAAAATTAGAACCATGGCCATCATGCTATCACCCCGCAACCTAGAGTAGCCGCCACCAACTAGAGGAAAAGTAAAGCTAATCAACTCAATTCAACTCAAGTCTATAACAACAACAACGAATTTGTCTACTTCAAAGGCGAGATAAATCAATTTCAGAACATAGATCCCAGAACTCAAGACCTTCTTTGAGTTGTGAGTTCAATTTCTTTAATAAGATAATTAACAAGTTAATTGGGTTGAGTTATAAATTGGGTTATATGGTTGTGTTTGTGAAACATTGGAAAATGTGGTATTTTGTGAATATATGCTAGTTGTTCATAATGACAGTCTTTGTTGTAGATTCCTTCGTATATGCCAAATCACCTATGTTCAACTTGATTCATGTTTGACATCATTTTATATGCAAGTTTGGGTGTAAATTATATGCTAGTTTTTATGTGAATTGTACACTAGTTTACATGAGAACCAAGTAAAATGACTATATGCAAGTTTAGGTAGAAATTGGATTTACATATATGCAAGTTTACACCTTTAGATTTAGATCTATGACATACATAGTTTTATGCAAGTTTTTGACTATGGCCTATGCAAGTTTTGGATGAAAACTATATTATATATATGCAAGTTCACACCTTTAGGCCCATGTTTAGATTCATGACAATACAAAGTTTATGCAAGTTATGTTGTAATCCTTATTTGCAAGATTAGATCCATTTTGTGTGTTATGCAAATTTGCGATGTTTCTTCCTTTTTATGTGTTAGACTAATTGCTAGTCTAATATATATATATATATATCATGATAAGCGAACGAACAACGTGGGGACGATAGGGGTAATATTGAATACACATATTGAGAATTGGCACAAATGGCCTTAAAAAGGCGTATAATTAATTTAAGACATTAATTGGAAAAATTGGTATTTATGGACATAATTTTGAGAGACAATTATGGACATAAATAAATTTGGAATTTATTGACAAATTTGAATAGGGATATTAATCCACTTTGGGGTTAAATAAAGATATGTAATAATTAATCGCCTGAGACACAAGGTTTGACTCGTTTGTGGTATAAGACTGCCCGGACCCGCCCGACAACTCTAGCATCCACAAATGCCAGTCTAATGTGAGAGGTCAAAGGCATGAATTAAATACGTAACAGTTGTAAAGACACGAGGTTAGGCTCGTTTGAGGTGTAAGACTGCCCGGACCCGCCCGGCAAATCCAGCGGCCACAAATGCCAGTCTAATGTGGGAGGTCTTTACGAGGTTACGGTTTTAATGAATTAAGAAACACTTAACCAGATAAACATGTGGTGGGACATGGGAGGGTTAAGTGGGTGCCTTGGGTGGCATGTGAAATTAAGAGGGTGCCTTGGGTGGCATGTGAAATTAAGATTAGATGCACTTAACCAAGATTGAAACATGTAAGAAGACATGAATAAGAATGGGGTTAAGCGGGAAAACCTTAGAGGGGACCAAGCATAGGTGGAAAGCTTGTGTCATGCATGGGGGCCCTTTTCAAACCAGTAACCTATTAAGTATCTTTGTGGGCTCGACCCAAGTCGAGGACGGGACACGCGTACTGGGTTTGATTGTAAGAGGTCAAAACGGGTTAGCGGTGGCAACGCAAGTCCAACGGGGTCATGTGCGTGTGTGGGCCCGGGCTGGTAGGTAAGACGTTGTTGCATCATGTAGGTATAAGCCGTGCATTTTTGGTGGTATCGGGTTGCCACTTTGGGGAGTGATACACCCACTGTGGGGCCAGCACAGGTATCTACGAGTGAGGGAGCCGATCGAATGGGGGTAGTGGGTACACCTAGTGGAGATAGGAGCAGACGACACCTATGTAGACAGCTTGGGGTACACGAAACTACCATTATCATTATTATGTTCTGTTGGCAGGATCAACTTTTAGGGTGTTTGGTGTGGTGCAATGTAGTAATTATCTTATAGTGATTAGGTGCGCCTTTAACGTTATCTTTGTTCATCTTATTTCCTTTGTTTGCTCTGTCATACCCATTTGTTCACAGTCATTTCCTTATTTTCCAGCTTATGACTTATCCTAGTTACTTAATGATTATATTGTTAAAGTTATTGCACTCGCCAGACTTTATGTTTGAACCCTTTTGTTTCCACCGCTTTTCTTCCTTCCCTCCCCCCCAAAGGTGCTCGGGGTGGGACTAGCACTAGTGGAGCTTGATTTGGACAGCTTTATCTCTTTTTTTGGAAGTTTCTTGGATCGCTAAAGTAAAGTTCAGCCTATCTTATTTATGGCTATTTTATGTTGGGGTTATGTCTTTTATTTTATGTACTCAGAACTTATTTATCAAGATGGATAACAAGTGTATTGGGTTTTGTAGTTGGTTTTTGATGTGATGTAGCCAAACTATTTCTCCGCTGCAATAAAAGTGGTTTTTATTTTCCAAGTACCAATATATTTATCTGTCTTGTTTACTTTTCTGTTCTATACACAATAAATGCTCCACCAAAATTAGCGCATTCCCTTTGCGAGTGACCTTAATGGAGATGGGTTGTCACACGTGGTATCAGAGCTAAAGGTTACCAGACCAGATATGAATTTTGAAAAACTATTTCTCAAAAAGCACTTTTATAAAGAAATACTTTCAAAAATATGTTTTAAGGAGAGTATTTTTAAGAGAAAAGTTTATTTTAAAAACATAACCCCCAAGAGCCATATATCTTTCTTTCGAATTATTCATTTGAATCTCTTTATTTTCTTTTTAACATGTCTGGAATTCCCGAGATACCCAAGGGGATACCGATACCAGGATGGTTTAGAAGGTATCTGGAAGCTAGGGCCCATGTCGTAGGCCCAGCAAATCCTCCTCCTCCTCCCCGTGTTGACACTTTCGCAAAGATATGCAAGGACTTTCGGGCAATGGGCGGGAAAGCTTTTCACGGGTCGGAGACATTTGTTGAAGCTCGAAATTGGCTAAAGGAGATGGAAGAATTGTTTGGAATCTTCGAGGTAGAATATGGAAGAAAGGTCCAGTTAGCTGCCTGGTTAATGAAGGATGAGGCCTCGTTTTGGTGGGAGGCCACTAATGGAGAGCGTCCGGTTGATACATGGCCGGATTTCAGGCATAGGTTTGACGCAAAGTTTTTCTCACGGGCTGAAGAGAATCTATACATGGAAAGTTTTTTGGCATTGAGGTAGGGAAATCTATCAGTGAAAGAGTATGTCAACAAGTTCAATCAGTTGGCGAGATTTGGCTTGGACTTGGTGAATACACCCGAAAAGAAGGCCCTGAGATTTATTAAGGGTTTGAATGAGCCGCTACATGGGTTAGCTATGACCCACATCCCTATGGGGGCCACCTTTGAGAGACTAGTTGACATGGCACTTATGCATGAAGAGGAGAAAGGCGCCAATGCTAATAAGGCTCCTGAGAGGAAAGGGGATCAAAAGAAACCGCAACAGCAACAGCAGAATAAGAAGGGTGGTAAAGACAACAATGGTAAGGGAAAGAAAAGATGCTTTAACTATGGGACACCAGGCCATCTAAGCAAAGACTGTAGGAAGAAGAAGAAAATGGTTGTTTCCACTGTGGCGAGGCAGGACATCTGATTAAGGACTGCCCAAAGAAAGGGCAGAGGGAAGGGCCTACCTCTAGAGGGCATATTCAGGCTCTCATGGCACCAGGGAAGGCAGGGGGGCAGGTCCAGGCTCTCGTGGTCCCACCGCTGCAAGAATGAGGTAGAGCGATTTTCGTTGAAAGTTTAGTTTATCTTTTTGATCATCTTGTTTGCACACTCATTGATTTTGGTTCATCGCACTCTTATATATCCACTGCTTTAGTTGAGACACTACACCTAAACACCAGTATAGTAGAGGATCTCTTAGGTGTTTCAAATCCAATTGGGGGCTCAACCTATTTGTCGATGATTTGTTTGGATTTGGAACTTTCTATACTTAGCATTGGGTTTAGATGTGATGCTTATGTTTTGGGCTTCACGGGCTATGGGTTAATTTTGGGCATGGATTGGTTATCCAGTAATGGAGCCATCCTAGATTGTGAAAAGAGAGAAGTTAGGCTTATGACTCTCTTGGGCAACACTCTCGAAATATCTTGTAATCCCATGAATTTTGTTATGCTAATTTATCTAGAATCGCTTAATGCGTCTATTAAGAATTTGCAGTTTGTTAGAGCGGTCCGTGAATACTCGGATGTCTTCGATGAAGTTCGAGGTTTACCCCCGAGGCGTGAGATAGACTTTCAAATATACTTAGTAGATAATGCAAAGCCAGTTTCATTACCAGTGCGCCACATGGCTCCGAGAGAAAGAAGAGAACTCAGTAAGCAAGTGAAAGGATTGCTTGAGAAGGGGTTCATAAGAAGAAGTATTTCGGAGTGGGGTAATCCAGTCGTTTTTGCTACAAAAGCTGATGGTTCACTTAGATTATGCGTGGACTATAGAGAGCTAAATAAGCTAACAAAGAAGAACAGATACCCATTACCGAGGATAGATGATTTATTCGATCAGCTAGTGGGTGCTTCGGTTTTCTCGCAACTGGATTTGGCTACAGGGTTTCATCAGCTAAGGGTGGCTGAAGATAGCATCGATAAGACTGCATTTAGAATTCCTGATGGTTTTTTCGTGTGGTCGTCATTCCTTTTGGTTTGACGAATGCACCCTCACACTTTGTTGACTTAATGAGTAGGGTGTTTAGGGAGTTTCTGGAAAAGTTTGTGGTAGTCTTTGTAGACGATATTCTGGTTTTCTCTAAAAATGAAGAAGAGCATGCCCTACATCTTAGGGAAGTCTTAGAGAACCTACGAGCACATTAGCTAAAAGAAAAGTTCTCCAAGTTCCATTTTTGGAGAAAAGAAGTGAGGTTCTTAGGACACGTGGTCTCTAAGGAAGGGATAGCTATGGATCCCGCTAAGATAGTGGTAATCCAAGATTGGAAAACGCCTAAGAACGCAACAGAAGTAAGGAGCTTTTTAGGGCTGGCTGGTTACTATAGGAAGTTCATTAAGGACTTCGCGAAGATATCGGCCCCTCTCACTCGATTAACGAAGAAGAATTTGACTTTTACTTGGGACGTTGACTGTGATGATGCTTTCCAACGTCTGAGAGGGCTTTGACGACAGCTCCAGTTTTAGTTTTGCCAGACGGGAATAAGGCATTCACTGTATATACCGATGCTTGCGGGACAGGGCTTGGCGCAGTTTTAATGCAAGAGGGAAGGGTGATATGCTATGGTGGAAGACAGTTGAAACCCCACGAGAAAAATTACCCTACCCAGGACTTGGAGTTGGCGGCCATAGTTTTTGCGCTTAAGTCATGGCATCACTATTTGCTTGGCGAAAGGTTTGATTTGTATACAGACCATAAGTCGCTAAAGTACTTATTCTCCTAGAAGGACCTAAACTTGAGGCAACAAAGACGGATGGAGTTTTTGGCATCCTATGATTTTGAGATCGCATATACCCTTGGCAAGGGTAACGTAGTAGCTGATGCCTTAAGTAGAAAGAAGTCAATTTTAATCCTTTGTTTGTAGAGCGGCAGAGTTTGGAGTATATATCTTCCTTTGACTTCAGACCCTCTGTCGATTATGTACCCAGATTGTTGGCATCATTAGAGGTGCAACCTACACTTTTGGGGCGAGTTGGAGAGGCACAGCGGAACGACCCATAGTTGGTTGAGATAGCAGGCAAGCTTATAGAAGGGGAGTCCTCAAGACATCTTGATAGATATGCTATAGATGAGAGAGGTTTGCTACATAGAGATGAAAGACTTTGCGTACCACAGGACGAAAGTTTGAAGAAGGAAATTCTTGAAGACTCACATCGCTCTAAGATGACCATCCCGGTGGTGATAAGATGTATAGGGATATGAAGCGAGTTTTCTTTTGGGCCGGAATGAAGAAGGATGTGGCCGAGTTCGTTGCTAGATGCTTAGTGTGCCAGCAAGTTAAGGTGGAGAAAAAGAAGCCCAGAGGTTTGCTCCATCTCTTAGAGATTCCACTTTGGAAATGGGAAAGCACATGGATTTTGTTGATGGGTTACCAAGATCGAGGAAGGGTAATATGGGGATTTAGGTAATTGTAGACCGACTTACTAAAAGTGCCCATTTTATTCCCGTCAAAAGTAGAAGGACCGCCGTATGGTTAGCATCTATTTACCTTTGAGAGATAGTTCGTTTGCACTGGATACCCTCCAGCATTGTGAGCGATAGAGATCCTATCTTCACAAGAAAATTTTGGAAGAGCTTACAAGAGGCGGTTGGGACACAGTTATGCTTAAGTACCTCTTATCATCCTCAAACGGACGACCAGACCGAGAGGGTGAATCGGATTCTAGAAGACCTTCTGAGGCTATGCATTCTAGACTTTGGTGGAACATGGAAAGAACATCTTCCACTAGTAGAGTTCGCCTATAATAATAGTTTTCAGGCTAGCATTGGCATGGCACCTTTTGAGGCTCTTTATGGACGACCATGCCGATCACCTACTTGTTGGTGGGAATCCACGGATAAGGTTTTGCTTGGGCCCGACATGATTAGGGAGACTTTAGAGAAGATAGACCTGATTCAATGCCGAATGAAGACGACGCAGGACCGACAGAAGCCATATGCTGATAAGAGACAAACCGATCTTGTGTTCAATGTTGGGGACATGGTTTTTGTTAAGGTGTCACCGTTGAGAAACGTAGTCCGTTTTGGACCGGTAGGGAAGTTGGCACCAAGGTTCGTAGGACCATTCCCAATTACAGAGAGGATTGGGCATATGGCATACGGAGTAAAGTTACCAGAGAAGCTCTGCGGAGTTCATGACGTGTTTCACGTTTTACATTTGCGTAAGTGTTTACACGATATGGCGGAAGTGGTAGAGCCGAGCACGCTCGAAGAAGTGGAAGTAGAGTGCAATGGTATGATCAGACGAGCTCCTACACGCATTCTCGGATCGGAGGTCAAAAAGCTTTACAACAAAGAGGTCAAGTTGGTCAAAGTGCAATGGGGAGATGATCAAAGAGACGCGACTTGGGAGACAGAAGATAAGATGTGTACATTGTACCCTTTCCTTTTTGAGGGTATGTTTTAATTTCTCCTTTTTCTACCGCTTTGTTAATAATTGTCCTATCTTTTAGTATTATCTTTGCGATGACATTTTCGATCTTTAGTTAGGAAGAACCCTATGGTTGAAACATGTGTTTGAGACATGTTATGTCTGATGGATGCAAATGGATGCAAGTGGTTGCTAGTGGTTACTCGTTGATGCATATACACACCTTAGGCACTAGATCGGCTCAATCACCTTCATGTGCATATAAATGTGTGTGCATATTTAAATTAATGGATGTATAATGGTGGTGTTATCATATGGATGCTGCATTTTGATGAATGGTTGTGCACATATGTAGAAATAATATGTATCAATAGGATTCTTTCGCATACATAATGGACGCATGGCACTATCATGAATTGCATTTCGGAGGTCAATTGAATCAGTAAACCACCTGATTTTGCATTAGATAAGGAACATATACACACACTTCTTACATATGCTCATACAGCATTAGAAATTTTGTAAGGACAATGGATGCTTGTGTTTGATGGTTGAGTAGATGGATGATTGGATGTTAGGATATGCATTCTCCTTAACTAGGAGATTTCGGGGGCGAAATCCTTTAAGGAGGGGAGAATGTAACACCCCGTAATTTTAAATATTAAAGTTAACAAATTAAAGAATACTTAATTTCAAATGTGAGAATCAAGGGAAACGGATTACGCCATTGTGTTCGTCTCGGAATTCTGGTTGAGATAAAGTCCGAGTTTGCATTAATTGGGCTTCGTATGAAGAAGTCCTGGCTGTCGGAAGTTTCCAGAAAATTCAAATAAATTCAAATAGCTCGAAACTGGACTCAAAATTCAAAACAGAAGTCAGAAGCGGGCGAGGTGGGAAAATTCCCGCCCAGGACCCAGGTCGACCCTAGTGTCGACCTCCCCCCTACAGGTCGACCTAGGGGTCGACCTCCCCCCCCCCCCCCCGGGCCAGATCTGAAAGATGACAACTTATGACTTGTTGCTAAGTAACTAGGGTTTCTGGATAGCTCTGATCTGGTCTGAATGGTTGTGGTTAACTCTAGGTTCATCCGACGGCTCAAATTGAATTGAAATTCTATATAAACACATGTAGTCTCAAACCCAAAAACCTAATCAAAATTAGAACCATGGCCGTCATGTTATCACTCCGCAACCTAGAGTAGATGCCACCAACTAGAGGAAAAGTAAAGCTAATCAACTTAATTCAACTAGACAACAACAACGACGAATTTGTCTACTTCAAAAGCGAGCTAAATCAATTTCAGAACACAGATCCCAGAACTCAAGACCTTCTTTGAGTTGTGAGTTCAATTTCTTTAATAAATTAATTAACAAGTTAATTGGGTTGAGTTATAAATTGGGTTATATGGCTGTGTTTGTGAAACATTAGAAAATGTGGTATTTTGTGAATATATGCTAGTTGTTCATAATGACAGTTTTTGTTGTAGATTCCTTTGTATATGCCAAATCACCTATGTTCAACTTGATTCATGTTTGACATCATTGTATATGCAAGTTTGGGTGTAGATTATATACTAGTTTCTATGTGAATTGTACACAAGTTTACATGAGAACCAAGTAAAATGACTATATGCAAGTTTAGGTAGAAATTGGATTTACATATATGCAAGTTTACACCTTTAGATTTAGATCTATGACATACATAGTTTTATGCAAGTTTGTGACTATGGCCTATGCAAGTTTTGGATGAAAATTATATTATATATATGCAAGTTCACACCTTTAGGCCCATGTTTAGATTCATGACAATACAAAGTTTATGCAAGTTATGTTGTAATCCTTATTTGCAAGATTAGATCCATTTTGTGTGTTATGCAAATTTGCGATGTTTCTTCACTTTTGTGTGTTAGACTAATTGCTAGTCTAATATATATATATATATATATATATATATATATATATATCATGATAAGCGAACGAACAACGTGGGGACGATAGGGTTAATATTGAATATATACATATTGAGAATTGGCATAAATGGCCTTAAAAAGGCGTATAATTAATTTAAGACATTAACTGGAAAAATTGGTATTTATGGACATAATTTTGAGAGATAATTATGGACATAAATAAATTTGAAATTTATTGAATATTTGAATAGGGATATTAATCCACTTTGGGGTTAAATAAAGATATGTAATAATTAATCGCTTGAGACACGAGGTTAGACTCGTTTGTGGTGTAAGACTGCCCGGACCCGCCCGACAAATCGAGCAACCACAAATGTTAGTCTAATGTGAGAGGTCAAAGGCATGAATTAAATGCGTAACAGTTGTAAAGACACGAGGTTAGGCTCGTTTGTGGTGTAAGTCTGCCCGTACCCGCCCGGCAAATCCGGCGGCCACAAATGGTAGTCTAATGTGGGAGTTCTTTACGAGGTTACGGTTTTAATGAATAAGAAACACTTAACCAGATAAACATGTGGTGGGACAAGGGGGTTAAGTGGGTGCCTTGGGTGAAGAGGGTGCCTTGGGTGGCATGTGAAATACGATTAGATGCACTTAACCAAGATTGAAACATGTAAGAAGACATGAATAAGAATGGGGTTAAGTGGGAAAAACCTTAGAGGGGACCAAGCATAGGTGGAAAGCTTGTGTCATGCATGGGGGCCCTTTTCAAACCAGTAACCCATTAAGTATCTTTGTGGGCTCGACCCAAGTCGAGGACGGGACACGCGTACTGGGTTTGATTGAAAGAGGTCAAAACGGGTTAGCGGTGGCAACGCAAGTCCAACGGGGTCATGTGCGTGTGTGGGCCCGGGCTGGTAGGTAAGACGTTGTTACATCGTGTAGGTATAAGCCGTGCATTTTTGGTGGTATCGGGTTGCCACTTTAGGGAGTGATACACCCCACTGTGGGGCCAGCACGGGTATCTACGAGTTAGGGAGCCGATCGAATGGGGGTAGTGGTACACCTAGTAAAGATAGGGGAAGACGGCACCTATGTAGACAGCTAGGGGTACACGAAACTACCATTATCATTATTAAGTTCTATAGGCGGGATCAACTTTTAGGGTGTTTGGTGTGGTGCAATGTAGTAATTATCTTATAGTGATTAGGTGCGCCTTAAACGTTATCTTTGTTCATCTTATTTCCTTTGTTTGCTCCGTCATACCCATTTGTTCACAGTCATTTCCTTATTTTCCAGCTTATGCCTTATCCTAGTTACTTAATGATTATATTGTTAAAGTTATTGCACTCCCCAGACTTTATGTCTGACCACCTTTGTTTCCACATCTTTTCTTCCTCCCCTCCCCCCCAAAGGTGCTCGGGGTGGGACTAGCACTAGTGGAGCTTGATTTGGACAGCTTTATCTCTTCTTTTGGAAGTTGCATGGATCGCTGAAGTAAAGTTCAGCCTATCTTATTTATGGCTATTTTATGTTGGGGTTATGTATTTTATTTTATGCACTCAGAACTTATTTATCAAGATGGATAACAAGTGTATTGGGTTTTGTAGTTGGTTTTTGATGTGATGTAACCAAACTATTTCTCCACTGCAATAAAAGTGGATTTTATTGTTCAAGTACCAATATATTTGTCTGCATTGTTTACTTTTCTGTTCTATACAAAATAAACGCTCCATCAAAATTAAGGCATTCCCTTTGTAGGTGACCTTAATGGAGATAGGGTGTCACAGGTTAAGTAAATAAGAAACACTTAACCAATATAACATGATGAATGAGTGAGGTTAAGTTAATAAGAAGCACTTAACCAATATAACAGGAGGAATGAGTAGGGTTAAGTTAATAAGAAACACTTAACCAATATTACATAACGAATGAGTACGGTTAAGTTAATAAGAAACATTTAACCAATATAACATGATGAATAAGTGGGGTTAAGTTAATAAGAAACACTTAACCAATATAACCGGAGGAATGATTAGGGTTAAGTTAATAGGAAACACTTAGCCGATATAGCATAATGAACAAGTGGGGTTAAGTTAATAAGAAACACTTAACCAATATTACATGAACAAAGTGGATAGGGTTAAGGAAAGCTTAACCAATAATACATATTGACTTGATAAGTGGGATGGTTAAGTAAACCTTGGGTAGGTGGGTAATATTAGTATATATATGCCTACAAACTTAACCGTTTAATAAACATGTTTGAATCAGTGGTAGGGTTAAGTACATCTCGTGCAGGTGGGTAATGTTTGTATATATAGGCAAACAAACTTAACCAATACGAAACCCTAGTAACAGGGACCCATTTCAATAGTAACCCACATAGATGTATCACGATACCCTGAAGTAGGCAGGGTGGGACATGATTACTGGGCTGATTATAAGTGGTCAAAATAGCGACATGGGGTATGTCAGTGTAGGTTACGACGGACTACGGACGTGTACATACTCCGGAGTGGAAAAAGCAGGCACTGGGTACCAGTAGTTATACACTGTGCACCTTGAATCGTGTCTGGTTGCTATCATAGGGATTGATACACCTTATGGTGGGACCAGCACAGGGTATCTACATGCAGGAGAGGGCCGATTCACACAGACACAAGGAAAAATTAATACAAGTAGGGCGCCGATCGATGGGGTAGAAGGGTACTTCTAACATATCCATGGCAATTAGGGAGATTGACGTGGGATCCTTATAATAGATGTACACCTGAAGTCTACCACAATTATGGGGATTGGGATCATGTTATCATATTATCATTTTATACAGATTACTAGTTAGGACAGTAGTTAAATGGTGCAGAGATGTAGAAATCAAAATAACAGGGTAATAGCGAAGCAGAGAAAGAGTAGAAGCGCATTCAGTTTATCTTGCCTTATCATATCTTATACTAATCTTATCTTGTTATCCCTGTTATCACGGTATTGTCTTGTATTCAGGTTATTCATGTCATGTTACTTTTTCCTGTTTACATAATGAAAATCACTAGACTCACCAGGCTTTATGTCTGACCCGTTTTCTTTCGTCTTCTTTTCTTTCGTTTCTCCCCCCAGGTAGTCAGGGAGGGAATAACTCGGCTTAGTTTGGACCGTTTCTCTTTCAATGCTTGAAGATTATTTGATGTATTGCTTGGATCCTCTTATCTTTGTCTATGGCTGTGTTTGCATTTTAATTTAGGGACTTATGCTACATTGTTATGTTTTATGCTTCTTACATACTTGGAAGTTTTTGAATCAAGATAGAAGTTTTATGTAGTACTTTTAAGTATGATTGAGTCAATTGTTGTAAAATCTTGACTAAACTACGTTGCTTATAAAATGAATTTGTTTTTCCGCTGCTTTATTTGTCTGTCATGTAATTTATCTACATCTTTTACCTATAACGCTTCACTAAAGTTAATACATTCCCTTTGTGAGTGACATTAATGGAGGTGGGGTGTTTCAGTAAACATGTGTTTGAGACATGTTATGTTTTATGGTTGCAAGTGGATGCAAGTGATTGCTAGTAGTTGCTCGTGGATGCATACACGCACACTAGGCACTAGACCAGCTCAAAAACACTCTCATACTGCATATGGATGTGTGTGCATTTTTAATTTTTATGGATGGAAAATGGATAATTCATCATATGGATGTTGCGTATGGATGGATGATTGTGCACGCATATAGAACCTATATGAAATAATAGGACTCTTTGCAAACATATTGGTTACATGGCACCAACATGATTTGCATTAAGGAGGTCAACTGAATCAGCGGACCGCCTGATTTCCGCATTAGAATATAAGAACATATACACACACTTTTGCATAAGTTCATACAAGCATTATAATATTTCTAAGGACAATGGATTCTTGTTGATGATGGATGAGTAGATGGTTATGGTTGTTAGGACGGTAACATTCTTCTCAACTTGAAGATTTCGGGGTCAAAATCCTGTAAGTGAGGGAGAATGTAACACCCTAAAATTTTGGACATTTTAAATGAATATAATAGGATAACTTAATTAAATATTATGAATTAAGTAAAACAGACTATGCCATTGCGTTCGTCTCGAAATTCTGGTTAAGATGGACCTTAAGTTTGCATTAAACGGATAATGTATGAGAAAGTTATGGACCTTTGAAGGTTGTATACATATAAGGGAAATATATGCATATATAAATTAATAAAATAAAATTAACCTAAAATTCAAAAAACTTCAAAATAGCGGAAGCGGCAAGGCAAAACGCCGAACCAACCTATATTATGAGTCGACCCAAGCCCCGCTGTGTCGACCCCGGGGTTGACTCAGGGTGTTTGGGGTCAGCATCGGTGTCAACACTGGGGTCGACACCCGAAATGAATTTGGATTTGGGCAGATTCGGTTTTCTGAACATGGATTGATTTGTTGGCTTGATTCGTTGACTCCTATGCTGTATAAGGGACCCTAGACCTGTTGTTTTCTCCACATCTAATTCATGGCGTCTCCATGCTGCTCAAATCTAAAGTAAATTAGTCTTTCTTCTCCAGTAAGACAAATCAAAATAGGTGTATTCGAATTAGAAGAACAGATCTACAATCAACAAAGCCAATTTCTCTTCTTTTGAAACTAGCCACGGTGAGTTCATGTTACTTTTAGAAATGAAATTTAACTGTAATCCTGACATGTTAATAAATCTGAATCTGAGACCATACCTATTTCTGTTTATCAGATCTGTTCTTATATGCTTATTTCAGTTCATCAAATATGTTCATCACATGCCTGTTTATGTATTTATGCCAATTTTGATGTTGATTCTCTCCTCCTCTTCTTTTCCTTATTTTAATGAGATTAGGCTAACTTCGAGCCTAACGTATTGCATTGAGATTTGCGTACGAATAATGTCGGAATGATTGGAAAAAGTTGGGAATATGTAATAAAATGAGGTTTGGCATAAATTATTAATAACCATGAAAATTGGTTTGGGTATGATTTGGTATAACTTGTATATATGGGATTTGGGGACATAATAAATGTTGTGATTCAAGACCTAATTTTTGGGGCATACTATATGATGATTTATAACTTGGAAGAAAAGGAATATTGTGCATAATAATATATAACTTGGGAAATAGGGATAACTGTAAACACGCCTAACCTGGGATTTTGGGTAATTGGCATATACTGTGGTCAAGAACTTTAATTTGAGCATAGTTTGTATTATGATTCATGACTGGGGCTTTTGGGGCATAACCTGTACTGTGCAATTTGACTAAAACTTGGGGCAAATGTTATATTGTGAATTATGACTGTAATTTGGGGCATGTAAATTTGCAGGCTTAATTTATGACTAAGCGAAATATGTTAATGGCACAGTAAAGAGTCTGTGAAGCCTGTTTAATCCGTTGAAACTAAATACTGTAATTGTAAGAAAAGCCTATGATGAACATGAATAATTGTTTAAGGATGAATAAGCCTAAAACTGAACCGCGCCTAGGCACGAGTTTAGATTGCACTTGTTGTATTAGTCTTCCTGGAACCGGCTGGCATATCTAGCAACTACAAGTGATGAATCTAATGTGAGGGGCCTAGTGCGTACATATGAAATAGTACTCAGACACGAGATTAGATTTCACTTGTGGTAGAAGTGTGCCCGGAACCGCCCGGCATATCCAGCATCCACAGGTGGTAAATCTAATGTGAGAAGTCGGTTGCGTTATCCAGAAATGATAATATTTGTCAACTTGGAATAATTAACCTAACTGAATCTGTAGGGGTTACATGAACCTGTTAAATTGAGTGGGTTAAGTAAACTTGCCTGAATAAGTGGGAGGGGTTAATTAATCTTAATAAACCGATGGGGTGGTTATACGTATATAGACCCGACAAACTTAACCTATTGTATGTGTTGAATCTGTACAGTCTGATCTGTTAATCTATAAATATGATAACCCGTACATCTGATCCATTAATCTGCGAACAAGTTAATTCGTAAATCTACTATATCAATCTTTAGACCTGTGAATATGTAAATCTGCTCTGTTAGTCTGCAAACATGTTAATCTGAAATTTGTACATTTGAATTCTGCTAGTCTAGGGACACAAGGTTAGGAGGGGTATTTGCTTGTGTCATCCGTTGTGTGGGACCCATATCAGTTAGTAACCCTTTCTAGTATCAAACGATGACCCAACACAAGGTACGGGTCAGGGCACGCTTATTAAATTGGTTATAAGAGATCCATTCTGATAATGGCGAGGGGTGTTGATGGCGCGTTCCAATCAGGTCATGTGCGTGCATGGATCTGGTCTGCTCTAGGGAAGCTAAGACGCCGTGACATCTGTAAATAGGTCTGTGTTTTTCTGTAAGTTGCCACTTTAGGGAGTGATACACCGGCCTTATGTGGGGCCTACACATGGTATTTATGTATTAGGGAGCCGATCGCTTGGGGTAGAATTTAGGGTACATCTAGTTCTTCCTGTTTCTGTTGGGGTACCGTCTATTTCTATTGGGGTGGTAAAACCTGTCTATTTCTGCGTGGTACCATCTGTTGGGGTGGTAAAGGTCCATCACTAGTGTACACCTAATTCTAACATTATGTTTCCCTAGGGATTATTCTGTTTCAGATTCCGTTTCCGCTTCTGTTTCTGTACCGTCTGTCTCTATTGGGGTGGTAAAGGCCTGTTTCTAGCATTCTGTTTCTATAGAGATAATTATGTTTCCATTTCTGTTTCAGTTTATACATTAGGGTAACACCTAATCCTGTTATACTAGTATTAGTGCAGAGAAGTGAAAAGTAAGTAAGAAGCATAGCTTGGTCTATATCATTCTGTTTCCTCTGTTTAACCAATGTATACCTGCTACTCGTGTTACTGTTATCTCTCATCCAGTTTTATTTACATGTCATGATACTATTATCTGTTTATATGTTGAAAGTCACTGGACTCACCAGACTTTATGTCTGACCCTTTTTGTTTCGCCTCTTTTCTTCCTTTCCTAACCTCCCTCCCCCTCCCCCCCAGGTTCTCAGGGTTGGAACGTAGAAGCTTGATTTGGATTTCTTTCTGCTTAAAGTGCTTGGAAGTGCTGAAAGTAATGTTTAGCTTTGTTTCTCTTATATATGGCATTTTGTAGTGGGATTATGGTTTTTAAAATTATGTACTCTGATGGCTTTTGTACAAGACTGATATTATGTACTTGGTTTTGGTGTTTGAAGATGTAACCAAACTTATTTCTGTTTCCACTGCAATAAAGTTATAAAATTTTCAAGTACTACTTTATATATATGTCTTGTAATATTCTGTTCTGTTTACTTAGAACGCTCCATAAAACTTAATGCATTCCTTTTGCGAGTGACATTAACAGACGTGGGGTGTCACAGAGCTATGCTATTTAAAGCCGTGCTTTGATCGTCAACCACAAGACTATGCTTTTCAACAAATGCCTTGATCATTTGCATCTTAGCATGTCGCACTGACAATTCATGCCGTGCGACTGATATCTATCAATACATAACCTCTAAGCTCGTACGTCTCAAAAAGGGCGTTAGGCAAGATAATAAATTCTCCACTGCAAAACATATATATATTTAATAGAAATCAATTAACATAGAATAAAATCCGTTGTCAGACACACATCTATTTACTAGTTCATTCTGGGTCTGAATGAAACCGGAGGCACCTTATTCATCGTCCCATATGTCCACTACAGAAGAGAGATCCTTGCATGTCCAGTCGATCTCCAAGTACGTCTAGACGATCACCACTTATTACCTTGTCTTGGGTGTACGGCCCAATCAAGACATTAGTATTCATCAAAAAGATTTAAAGAACTCCGGTCTTCAACTACTGTCTTCATCGTCGACTTATCGTCGAATTAGTTATTCAGAATGGGCAAAAACCTAGTCTTTTCGAATAACTCGCGTATCTCATAAACAAGTGCTACACAAGCACAATATACGCCTCATTCTAATCCGGAATATTCTTTTATTTAAATACTCACATTTTTAGGGATAGGTTCCCATTAATTTTATCAAAGATAAGTTTTTTGAAATTTATTCTTTAATCTTCCTTTGAATAACATTTCAAAAGATTTAATTTTATCTTTTATCAATTCTAAACCAAATTAAGGTTTATCAATTAGTCGGGATTAGCGAACCATACCGAAGTAATCATTTCTTTCATTATCCCAATCCCAACCTATTCATCCCATGGAGCAACACTAATAGTGTTCCATATCTAACACCGCTGTGTTATCAGTAAAATTAATTACCATTTCACGTTCAAATCTAATTAAAGATTTAACCATTGTTTGGAGCAAAACTGGTGATACTTCATTCTCAATCATTTCCCAAATTTGATAATTTAAATTATCACATTCACATTTCAATCGAGTTAAAGATTCATTAAAACTTCTTTTAGTTTTAATCTCATAAATCATTACTCAATGATTATTTAACTTTGGGAAATCAAATAAGCCACACTGACAATCTACCCCATATCACTGATTTCTTCCAATATATAAGCTCTAAGATCATACGTCTCAGAGAGGGGTGTTAAGCAAGAGAATAAATTCTCCGCCACCAAACAGATACATATTCAGCAAAGATCAATAAATACAGTTCGAAATACATGTTAGACATGTCATCCTATCTTTAACTGGGTTAAAGAACTAATGTCATTTAAAACGCAGTTCACGATAAACCCAAAATCATATTCCATTAACTATGGAATCTTCACGAAAAATAGATCAATATATAATCGATATCAATTTCCGTATCCGAGCAATAATATAAATGGAATAAAGACAAAGCCTTTTAAATTCCATATATATTAACAGTCATCCTCCACAGAAGCTCACTCGATTATTAGCAAATCGAATTCCATTCCATTCCAATTTATTTTATTAAATTGGAAAACTTTACTTTGGAAATTTTCCATTAATCTTATTTAGAATATTTATAAATTCCAAATCACATTTCACTGTTAACTCGGGTTAAAGAACTAATGTCATTTAAAACACAGTTCACAATAAACCCAATTCGTATTCCTTGCATTTCCAATTGAATGTTAAATAAATGGTAAATTTCTTTAAATTTTAATTAAAAGAATTATTCCTTTCTCAACTGGGTTTAAGAACAGTGTTAATAAAGAAACAATTCACGACAAACCCAAAATCCAATTATATATTAAATACAAGGCTCTGATTAGAAATTATATCGGCTTATATTCAATACCAAATTCTCAAACTAACGGATATCGTATTAGGAATAACGATATTTGTATCTTCCAAGTTCCCATAACAATATCCATATAACCATGGAATCAAATATCGAAATATTCCGAAGATTATTTGTTACAACCCGGATTTGCAGAACCAATTTAAAAATTTTATTTTAACAATTTTAATGGATTTTGAATATTTAAAATAATTTATATCAAATAATAACAAATAAAATTTAATTAAATCGATGTTAGAAAGTATAAATTTAATTTAATTATAAAACGAGCATGAAACGACGCGGTAGTTTGAAAAATTGATTTTAAACTTTAATTGAATGTATAGAATTCAAACTAAATCGGATATCAGTAAAACAAGAATCATTTGAATCTATTTAATTATATCTTTCTAACAAATGTGAAAAATTCAGATTTCATAATATATATTGAAAGCTATATCCAGTTTAAAACTTAGAATAGTCGCTATTGAATTTATATATATTTATATATTTTTTATATAATATATAGCCCTTAAAAATAGCCATTTTGCAAACGACCTCAATTTTTGATGAAACCACTTTTGTTGGATCCGGAATGTTCATAATTTTTGGAATTGATATGTGAGCGTGGTGGATTTAAACGCGTTTGGTCAATTCTATTTGAATTGGATCTACCAGAAAATGGCCATTTTTCAAATAGTCTCCAAATTTGATGAAATAAGTTTTGTTAGGACCGTATCATCAAAACATAGATAGATTTATTTTTATGGGATTTTTAGAGTCAGTATGTGGCCCCGGTAAATTAAAACGTACGTTAAAATCAATTTTGAATGTTATATTAATTTATATTTTAATTTTAATGACAACTGATCGAAACTGTCGAATTGGTTTATGGGACATATCCCATTGCATTTGGAATGGGAGTAAATAGCAAAGGACGATAGTCATTGGGTTCGATTTAGGGTTTGAATAAAAAATAACTTTTTGAAATTAATTGAATAATTAAATGAAAACCTATATAAGGGTTAAACCCTAATTTCCCTCTCAGAAAATTAAAACCGACCCCCAAATTAAAAAACCCTCGTTGCTTCAGCCTCAACCACCATCGCACCTCCCTCCGAGCCTGTCGTCGCCGTGCCCCCATCGCCGGACCTCCCCTGGCCCGCCGCCCTTCCTCCCTCCTTCTTCGGTCACTCCCAAAGCCCCAAGCTTCCCCAAACCCCAACCCCCAGCCATTGTAGGCCCCACCTCCGACTACCACCCCATGGACAGCCATCCCCCGACCCTCCAGAACTGGCGTCGGTTGTAATAACCTGGAAAATCAGAAACAATTTTAAATTTTCATTTTAGCTATTTCAATAGATTTTGAATATATAAAATGAATATTTTAAATAATAACGACTAAAAATTTATTCTAATCGAAGTTAGAAACTTAACAACTTATAAATTTAAAATAAATTATTTTACGAGCCTAAAATGGCGCGGTAGTTTGAAAATTCGATTTATAATTTCAAATGATTATATAGAATTCAATATAAGTCAGAATTGGACGAAACAAGAAATATTTGAATCTGATTAACAATATCTTTCTAACGGATGTAAGAAACTGAGATTTCACTTTATAAATTAAAAGTTATGTCCAGTTTAAAATTCAGAATAGTCGCTATGGAATTTATATATACTATATATATTTATAATATATATATTGCCCTTAAATATAGCCATTCTGCAAACGACTTCCATTTTCGATGAAACCACTTTTGTTGGATCTTGAATGTCAAATTATTGCTAGATTCCAATTTTTATATTTTTTGCAATCAATATGTGAGCGTGGTGGAATTAAACGTGTTTTGTCAATTTCAGTTGAATTGGATCGACCAGAAAATGACCATTTTCGAACGATCTTCAAATTCGATGAAATTAGTTTTGTTTGGACCGTATCGTCAAAACATAGCTAGATTTATTTTTCTGGAATTTTTTGAGTTCGTATGTGGCCCCGGTAAATTAAAATGTACGTTGAAATCAATTTTGAACATTATATTAATTTATATTTTAATCTAAACGAAAACTGATCGTAACGGCCGAATTTGCATACGAAATATATCGCATTGTGTTCGAAATGAGGGTAATTAGCAAGCGGCGACAGTCGCTGGGTTCGATTTGGAGTTCGTACGAAAAATTAACTTTATGGAGATTAAATAAATAAATATTTATTTATTTATTTATAAAAGAACCCCTTTTTTCTCTCCACATTCCCTGTCAGACCCGATTTAAAAAATAAAAGAAAAAGAAAATGAAGCCGCAGCCACGTCGACCTCGTCCACCGCGCCCCCTTCCGCCGCCAGAGCTGTGCCGCGACCCCCTCCTTGCTCCTCCTCTCTCCACATGAACCCCTCCCCCCAAACCGTAAAACTAAATCGATGCCGCCAAAATCTGCACCCCCTTTGCAGCCACCGCGAGCTCCTCCGCTCTAACCACCAGCGCTCTCCTCCGTCGGCCGCGACTACCACAACCCTCCTCCTTTGAAAAGCAGTGAGTTTTTAGTTTTTAATTACAGAAAAAATAATTTTTAATTATAGAAAAGATATGATATTTACTATAGAAAAGATATAATTTTTATTATAGAAAATCTATGATTTTTAGTTTAGAAAATATATGATATCTAATTAGATAAAAATTCGAATTTTAGTTATATAAAAATTCTATTTTAAGCTATATACAAATTCGATTTTTAGTTGTATAAAAATTCGATTTTTAGTTGTATAAAAATATGATCATTAAGCAAATAAAAAATATGATTTTTATGCTAATAAAGATATGATTTTTATGAAGATAAAAATATGATTTTTATTTTGAAGTTAGCGATATAAAAACATGATTTTTATTATGAGGTTAGCTAGATAAAAATATGATTTTTATGTATAAAGAGAAGATAAAAATATAATTTTCATATACGAAGTATAGGTATAAAAATGTGTTTTTTATATATGAAGTAACATAATAAAAATATGATTTTTATAATATAATAGCATTGTAAAAATACGATTTTTGTAATAACCCGGAAAATCTGGGCCAGTTTAAAATTTTTATTTTGGCAATTTTGGCGAATTTTGAATATTTAAAATAGATTATTTTAAATAATATCAACGAGAAATTTATTTTTGAATGTAATTCGAACGTATATTTATATACGTCGTCGTTAGAATATAAATATTTATATATAATTATAAATAGAATTGAAAATGGCGCGGTAGTTCGATAATTCGATTTCAAACTTCGATTGAATGTACCGGGTGCAAAACAATCCGGATTTTAGTGAAACCAAAAATGATAGGATCTAATTGATAATATCTTTCTATCGAATCCGAAAAATCAAGATTTCATAGCGGGAATCAAAAGATATGTCCAGTTGAAAATTCTGAATAGTCGCTTTGGAATTCAGGCCCTTAAAAATGGACATTTTGCAAATGACCTCGGATCTCGACGAAACCAGTTTTGTTGGGTCCGTGATGTTAAATTATTGCTAGGTTTTAAATTTCATAATTTTTTGAATCAATATGTGAGCGTGGCAAAGGAAAACGCGTTTGACCAGTTTCAGTTGATTTTAATAGACCGGAAAATGGCCATTTTTCTAACGGTCTCAGAATTCGACGAAACTAGTTTTGTTAGGACCGTATCGTCAATACGAAGCTAGAAAATATTTTTTGGGAATTTTTCTAGTTAGTATGTGACCCCGGTAATTTGAAATGTACGTTTAAAATTCAATATAGTAATTTAAATGTAAATTCAACGGAAACTGATTCAAACGATCGAATCAACTTGCAATACATATCCCATTGTGTTCGGAATGGGGGTAAAACGCTATGGACGACAGGCGGTGGGCCTCGTTTTGAGGTCGTATGTAAAAGTCCATTTTTTACAAATAATTAAATAATTAAATAAAATAAAATAAAAAAAGCCCTTTCTCCCCTTTAATTCGTTCTGGCCCCCCCTCTCTCTCATTTCCAATACGATTCAGAAGAAAGAAAAAAAAAACGCGCTGAAGACCATCGATCGCCAGCGAGATGCCACGGCAGGCACCGCACCTCAGCCCCACCTCCGACCGCACCTCAGCCCCACCTCCGACGAGACCTACGCCCTCCCTCCGAAGCCACAACCCCCTCTCTCCTCCGCGTCGAGCACGAAAACCGAACCCTAGCCCGAACTGAGCCGCCGCCGACCAACCAAGGCGCCCCACCACCCCTCCGACCATCTCTTATCCCCTCCGCCTGCTGATCGATCCCCAGTCACCTCCAGTTCCCCCCGACAGCCTCCTACCACCAAAACTGAAAAGTATATGTGAGTTTACTTTCATGATTTCGTTTATCTTCTTTTTGTAATTTCGTTTATTTTCTTCGATGAAAGAAAATCTGATTTTCTTTAATAGAAAAGAAATGAGTTTTTTTAATAAGCATTGTATTGTTTTTTTTTCTGATTTTAATTAATATAAAATTGTTTAAAATTTCTGATTTCTTTTTTTTTATAATAGAATAACATGGTTCAAAAATGGAGTTGTTATATGTAAAGCATAGAAAAGATGAGATGTATAAATGTGGAAAAGATCATACTTTTAGTCATGAAAAGAAATGATCTTTGGTCTGTAAAAGGTGTGATTTTTACATATGTGGTTAACGAATTACATATGTGGTTAACTAATTAAAAATGTGATTTTTATATATTGAACTTCGAATTAAAAATGTGATTTTTATATATTGAACTTCGAATTAAAAATGTGATTTTTATATATTGAACTTCGAATTAAAAATGTGATTTTTATATATTGAACTTCGAATTAAAAATGTGATTTTTATATATTGAACTTCGAATTAAAAATGTGATTTTTATATATTGAACTTCGAATTAAAAATATGATTTTTATATATTGAACTTCGAATTAAAAATATGATTTTTATATATTGAACATCGAAGTGAAAATTCGATTTCTATATATTGAATAACGAAGTAAAAATTCGATTTTTACATATGTAGTGGCTACAGCAACGAAGATGCGATAACGATGGAGATTTCTATCAAAGAAGAGTCAAGAGGATTGGATAGCTATATGTGAGAACTCCTCACCTTTCAATTTAATTTTTCTAGTTATATATATACTAGGATGCAGACGGTGCTTAGCAGCACCCGACACCCGTCATCCACAGACCATGGATGGCTTGTTTGTTAAATTGTTTGGTTGAGTAGTTAGTTAGAATATTTGATTGAATGGAAATTGTTTGGTGAAATGAAATTGATTTGATTGATGTGTGAATGGCGTGGGCCTTCACTAGACCGGGGATAAGGCTAGGCCTCGTCCCGTTTCTAGTATCGTGCCGTTATGCCGCCGAAATTTTCTAAAAAATGTTAGAAAATAAAAATATCATTTTATTGTGTAAATGAATAATAGGAATTCATATGATGGAATAAAATATTTTATCGTTAAAAATATAGTTTTAACGTGGAAGTGAATAAATATTCATTTACAAACCGGACGATTTGTTTATGTACACCTATTTGAAGGACATTGATTGGGACGATAAATTTTACACATCGCCCAACTGCACAAATAAAATATGTGTTTGATTGTTTGAAACCCCACACGGGTGTTGGGATGAAATTTGAAGTTCACTCATCCTGATTGATTAAATATGTCGATCGATTGATTGACAGGCTGTTATAAGCGTTAGATATTTATATTTGATGCTTATACAGTGTAGTGCACTTTGGTTGATGGTTGATTATTTTTCAATGCTATTATATACATGTGATGTATGAAAATCCATATAATTGACGTTATATGGTAATTGATTGGGCCTCATTCCAATTTGAAAAATAAAGAATAATATAAAATAAAGATTCATGTGTTGACAGTACTCATCCATTGAGATTGGTCATGTGTTGAACGAAATATTTTGATAATAACAACTATTTTGAAAAAGAAATATTGGAAATAGAATATTTGAAAATAGAAATTTATAAAGCCGTGTTGATTAGGTTGACGCCATTTTGACGTGAACGATATTTATATCGATTTTGAAAACGATTTCGAAATGAATTGAATTGAAAACGATTTCGAAATGAATTGAATTGAAAACGATTTCGAAATGAATTGAATTGAAAACGATTTCGAAATGAATTGAATTGAAAACGATTTCGAAATGAATTGAATTGAAAACGATTTCGAAATGAATTGAATTGAAAACGATTTCGAAATGAATTGAATTGAAAACGATTTCGAAATGAATTGAATTGAAAACGATTTCGAAATGAAATGAACTGAAAATGAATTCAAATTGAATTGAAAGCGAATTGAAATAAATTCAAATTGAATTGAAATTTGAATTGAAAAGAAATGAATTTTAAAACGAATTTATAAAGAAGAATTCAATTTTGATTTGAATTGAAATGGAAGTTGAAATTGCTTTTGAAACGAATTTTAAAACTATTTATATAATTCGTTTTAAATAGAAATCGACGAAATATATATTATATATATTATATATATAATATAATGGCTTGAATAGAACGCGCCGCGCCGCGGCAGTTCGTGAATTTCGACCATTTATTTCAAACGGACATTACGGGAGATCCGACCGTCGGATTCTCCTAAAACCGGAACCATTGGGTTCGTATCGAAAAGAGCTTTCTAACGAATATTAGAAATTAGAAATCTAACGGTTGGATTTGGAATTATGTCCAAATCAAATTTGAAAAAGGTCGTTGTAAGTGCAGTTCGATGGCCATTGATGGAAATCGACTGTACGGGCCTTGATAAAATTATTAAAAATAGTAATAATTTGTGTAAAATCATAAGAAATGATTTGTGAAAGTTTGGGATGAAAAACTCCATATTTGAAAGGATAAAAATAGATTTTTATCGAAATGAACTAGTTTTGAACTAGAATTATAATTCTATTTATTTTTAAATAAATAAATTGAATTTAAAAAGGGTTTTAAAAATAACCAGAATATCCAATGATTGCATTGGAGTGGATTTGAATCGAAATTGTCTTCGGAATATTTCGATGTTGGAATTCGTGATTATACAGGTGTTGTTATGGAAATTTGAAAGATATATATTTATATCGTTATTTCCAATACGACATTTGTTAGTCGTAGAATTTGATATTGAATATAAGCCGATATATTTTCTATTCAGAGCCTTTTATTTAATATCAAATGTGATTTGGGCTTGTCGTGAATGGTGTCTTCATTAACACTGTTCTTAAACCCAGTTGAGAAAAGATTAAATCTTTTTATTTAGATTTAATGAAGTGTACCAATTAAATGATATTTAATTGGAATTGAATTGGTATTGATTTTTGGGTTTATCGTGAACAGTGTTTTAAACAACACTCGTTCTTTAACCCGATAATTAATGAATGTGATTTTGGGTTTATCGTGAACTGTGTTTTAAATGACACTGATTCTTTAACCCAGTTAACGATTAAAACTAAGTGGAGTTTTAATGAATCTTTAATTAGATTGAAAAGATCGAGAATGGAGTATCACCAGTTTACTCCAGGCAATAGTTAAATCTTTAATTAGATTTGAACGTGAAATGGTAATTGAATTTACCGATAACACCGTGGTGTTAGATATGAAGTATAACCAGTTTTACTTCATGGGATGAATAGGTTGGGATTGGGAAATAAATGATTACTTCGGTGTGGTTCGCTAATCCCGACTAGTTTGAATTGATATTCAAAGGAGATTAAAGAATTAATTTAAAGAATTTATCTTGGATAAAATTAATGGAAACTTTTCCCAAAGTATAGGAATATTTGGATAAAAGAATATTCTGAATTGGAATGAGGCGTATATTGTGTTTGTGTAACACTTTTATAATATATACGCGAGTTATTCAGAAAGACCGGGTTTATCCCATTCTGAATAACTGATTCGACGTGGTGTCGAAGATGAAGATGGTGGTCGAAGACCGGAAGTCTTTACGTCGTTTGGGTGATTACTGATGATCTTGATTGGGCTGTACACCCAAGAAGATGGAAACAGTTGGTGATCGTCCAGACGTACTTGGAGATCGATGGATATGCGGGGTACTAGGTGCCTCCGGTTTCGTTCAGACCCAGAACGGACTTGTAAATGGACTGTGTGTCTGACATTGGATTTTAGTTCGTGTGATTGATCTCTATTAAATATATCTCTGTTTGGCGGCGGAGAATTTATTCTCTTGCTTAACACCCTTCTCTGAGACGTACGAGCTCAGGGGTTATATATTGATGGATATCAAACGCATGGAGTGAATTGCCTGTGTGGCATGCCTAAGTGGCAATTGATCAAGGCTTCTGTTGAAAAGCAAAGTCTTGTGGTGGTGATCAAAGCACAGCCTGTGTGGCACCGCTTTGTGTAACGTGAATTCGCAAACCTCGCACCCCGGTTGTGAACCAAAAACGGGAGACAGACATCAGGGAGGGCATGCATTTCTTTCTAGCTAGGGTGGTGTCAGTGACCTACCAGCCCTGACATTTATATACTTTTCACCTGTGTGGTTGTTGCTATTGCGAGGCGCCTCGGTTTGATCGGACGATCCGGGTCCGATGGAGTCATTCGTTGGCTCATTTACGCCCCACAGGGCGGGGAAACGCATGTTCAGGCATTTTAATCCACATCGGTGGACCGGCCCTGACGATCCAAGGGTCACTCGAGCTCTGATCCTGAGGGGCGGGCTAGAGCGTCTCGAATCGGTTGAGGACTATCTTTTGCCTCGGTTCACAGACGGAAATCCAATTTCCAAATACGTGATATTTGCGGTTTTATTTGTAAACCTATATATGGTGACATAGTGGCATGGGACGCTCATGTCGCCTATGATTGATACTTATGATTTGCAGTTATTTTATACACTATACACTTATAATAGTATCAAATGATTTGTTTTAAACGTATCAAGCATGCTTTGGCTATTATAAGGTAAAAACCCTATCCTCCGGCTTGCGTTGCATTGTGTGATGGGACCTGGGTCTTATAATAGCTTCATTTTTCTTTATTTAGCATTGCGCTGTTTGTTTTATGCACTGGTATTCTTGGGAGGAAACCCGTTCCGTGTTATACGGCGTGGTCCCTTGATTTACCTATCTTTAAAATAAAGATTAACTGTTTTAGTTCTCACACCAGTCACATGACTGACCTGGAGTTTATTGTTTTAACCTAAACTCTGGGTGCCCTTATTTTGACACGGGCAGCTAGTAGTTTTGGTTTTGCAGATTTATATTCGCAGGATCCTGGTTTACAGCTGGAACGATATCTGGAAAGCTTTGTATCTGTATATCTCTTCTAGTTGTGTATTGTATTATTTTCCGCTGCTATGTATTTATATGTAATTTAATTCTCTGATATTTCTGTGTAATATTCATTTATACTCTGTATATTCTTGTAATCTGATGCATTGTTGTAATATACAGTGAAATGTTCTTCTGTTTGTGTTCTGTTTTGTCTTGTTCTCAAACGATAGGGCGTTTCGAACGGCCTGGATCGGTTTAGCGACTGGTTCGGACCGAGCGAGATTCCTTCTCGTCACAATTTTTAATGTGGGCTTGGAAATATAAAGATGAGATTTTAAAAAATATAAAGATGAGATTTTTAAAAATATAAAAATGAGATTTTTATCGTATGAATCATAATGTTTTTAATGGGATAAAAATATGATTTTTAGTATAGATAGCACTGTATTATAAATGTGATTTTTAATATAAACAACGTGAAACAGATTGCGATGGAACGTACTGGAAACAAATCCAAATCCAAAACGTTCAGAAATAAAGAATAGAGGAGTGGAAAGCAAAGGTGAGAACTTCTCACTCTAATTTATTTTCTAGTTAAAAATATATACTAGGTTGTGGACGGGGCTTGGTAGCTCCTGACACCGTCGTCCACAAACCATGGACGACTTGTTTTATCATATTGTGTTATGGAAATTGAATTTGATGTGTGATGATATTTGAATGGAATTAGATTTGGTTTGTGTATGGCGCGAGCCATTAGGCGAGGGATAAGGCTAGACCTTATTCCGGTTCTAGTATCGTGCCGTTAGGCTGTCGAAATTTTCTAAAAAGTGTTAGAAAAATTTAGTTAGTGGAAAATATTATTTTTAACTTATAACTGTGATAAATAAAATAATTATTGGATAGTTAAAAATAAGTTTACACATCCATTTACAAGTCGGACGACTTGTTTATGCTCTCCTATTTTTGCAATATCGATTGGGTCGATAATTTTACACATCGCCCAACTGCACAAATAATAATCAATATTTGTCGTTTGAAAACCTCACATGGGCATTGGGATGATATTTGGCATACACTAATCCCAATATTTAATTATATGTCAATCAATGGATCGACAGACTGTGATAAGCGTTATTTATTTATTTTAATGCTTATGCAGATATGTAATGCACTCTGGATGATGGTTGAAATTTATCATTATTGTTGTGTACAAGCATTGTATGTAATCAGTATAAATAACATTATATGGTAATCGATTGGGTCTCATTCCAATTTGGAAAATAACGAATATTTTAAAATAATATTCAGAAAAATGATTAAAATATTTATGTGTTAAATAAAATACTTAAGAAAATAAAAATGTTCATGTGTTGAACAAAATATTCATGTGTTGAATAAAAGCCGTATTGATTAGATATGTGCTATTTTGACGTGAACGATATTTATATCGATTTTATTCATTTTTATAATGAATACCGAAACGGAAAATATTTCAAAATCAGAGATTTTGAAAATATTATCATTAAAATATATAATGATAAAGACTATTCAAATTTGATTTAAAATGGAAGTGAAAGTGGGGATCGTTTTAGAAAGAATTTATAAAATATGTTTTGAAGAAATATATATAATATAAATATATTATATATTTATATATAAATGGTTTGAATAGAATGCGCAGCGACCATTCGTTAATTTCGACCATTGACTTCGAATTGATATTACGGGAGATAGGACCATCGGATTCTCCTAAAACTGGAATCGTTGGGTTCGTCTTGAAAAGATCTTTCTAACAAATATAAAAAATCTGAAATCTAACAGATGGATTTGGAATTATATTCAAATCAAATTTGGAAAAGGTCTTAGTAAGTGCAGTTCGACGACCATTTATGGAAATCGACTGAAAGGGCCTTAATAAAATTATTAAAAATATTAATAATTTGTGTAAAATCATAATAAATGATTTGGAAAGAATTGGGATGAAAAATTCCATATTTGAAAAGATAAAAATATAATTTTAGCAAATTGAACTAGTTATTAATTAGAATTATAATCCAGTTATTTTTAAATAAATAAATGGAATTGACAATGTGTTTTAATATAACCAGAATTTCCAATATATGAATTGGAATGGATTTGAATCGAAATTTTCTTCGGAATATTTTGATATTGGTTTCCGTGATTATACGGATACTGTGGGGGAATTTGGAAGAAATATATATTGTTATTCCCAGTACGATATTTGTTGATTTCAGAATTTGATATGGAATATAAGCCGATAAAATTTCTATTCAGAGCCTTGTATTTAATATTAAAATAGGTTTTGGATTTGTCGTGAATGGTGCCTTAAATAACACTGTTCATAAACCCAATTGAGAAAAGAATAAATCTTTTAATTAAGATTTAGTGAAGTTTTCCAATTAATCAAGATTTAATTGGAATTGAATAAAAGAATTGAATTTTGGCGTTTGTCGTGAATGGTGTCTTAAATAACACTGTTCTTAAACCCCATGTGAAAAGAATAAATATTTTAGCTATGATTATTAGAGTATGCGGTTATATTTAGTAATTGGAATAAAATGGAATGTGAATTGTATCGTGAACTATGTTTTAAGGACATTCGTTCTTTAATCCTATTAACAGTGAAATATGATTTGGAATTTATAAGTCTTTTAATTAAGATTTAAGGGAATTTTCCAAAGAAACATTTTCCAGTTTACTAAAATAAATTGGAAGGGAATGGAATTCCATTTGGTAATAATTGAAGTGAACTTTTGTGGAGGAAGACCGTCACTATAAATGGAATTTTAAAGGCTTTGCCGCTATTCCATTTATATTATTGGTTAGATACGGAAGTTTATATCGATTACATATACTGATCTGTTTTCCATGAAGATTTCATAATTAGTGGAATGGGATTTTGGGTTTATCATGAACTAAGTTTTAAGTGACATTAGTTCTTTAACCCAATTAAAAATAAGATTAATTTCTTAACTTTGGATAATCGTTAAGAAATGATTCTTGAGATTAAAAGTGAATTAGAGTTTGAATGAGTCTTTAGTTGGATTGGAATGAGAATGGGATAAATAAATTTATCGAATTCATGAAATGGTCGAGAATGGAGTTTCACTAGTTTTTCTCCAAGCGATAGTCAAATATTTAATTAGATTTTAATGTGAAATGGAAATTAATTTTACCGATAACCCCATGGTGTTAAATATGGAGTATTAGAAGTTTTGCTCCATGGGATGAATAGGTTGGGATTGGGAAATATAATAAGTGATTACTTCGGTAAGGTTCGCTAATCCCGACAAGTTTGGATAAACCTTAATTAGGTTTGAAATGATATCCAAAGGAAGATTAAAGAATGAATTGAAAAGAATTTATCTTTGATAAAATTAATGGGAACCTTTCCCTAAAAATGTGAATATTTGAATAAAAGAATATTATAGATTGGAATGAGGCGTATGTTGTGTTTTTATAGCACTTGTTTATAATATACGTGAGTTATTCGGAAAGGCCGGGTTTATATCCATTCTGAATAACTGATTCAACGATAAGTCGACGATGAAGATGGTGATTAAAGACCGGATGTCTTCACATCGTTTGGATGATTACCGATGTCTTGATTAGGCAATACACCCAAGACGAGGTAATAAGTCGTGATCATCCAGACGTACTTGGAGATCGACAGGATATGCGAGGGCCTCTCTCCTGCATTGAACATATGGGACGAGGAATAATGTGCCTTCGGTTTCGTTCAGACCTAGAACGAACTTGTAAATGGATGTGTGTCTGACATTGGATTTTATTTTGTGTTGATTGGTCTCTATTAAATATTTATCTGTTTGGCGGCAGAGAATTTATTCTCTTGCTTAACGCCCTTCTCTGAGATGTACGAGCTAAGAGGTTATATATAGATGGACATCAGTCGGATGGCGTGAATTTCCTGTGTGGCATGCTGAGACGCAAATGATCAAGGCTTCTATTGAAAAGCAGAGTCTTGTGGTTGATGATCAAAGCACGACTTTAATATAGCATAGCTTTGTGTATAAAATTAATTTGAGAGCCTCACACGTCGGTATGAGTCAAAAACGGATAAGGGACTGCAGGGAGAGCACGAAGTTTCTTTCTAGCTATGGGTGGTGTCATGGTATGGAGCCCAGACATTTATTATATTTTTACCTATGTGGCTGTTGGATAGCAAGGCACCTCGGATATATCGGTTACAACGGAGCCGATGGATATAGGCCCTGAAGCATCCAAGGGTTCACTACGGTGGATCCTGAGGCATTTGCTAGAGTGTCTCGAAGCCGGCGAGGAGTACATCCGTTTCCTCGACTCATGACGGAAATTCGATTTCCAATACGTGACTTTCGATTTCAGTTGTAAACCTATATGGCGATATAGTAGCATGGAATACTATGCCATCTATTAATGATACATTTATATGTGAAGTTGTTTTGACACTATACACTTATAATAGTATCAAATGATTAGTTTAAAATGTACCAAGCACGTTTGGCTATAATAAGGTAAAACTCTATACTCCAGCTTGCGTTGCATTGAGTGATGGGACCTGAGTCTTATAATAGCTTCATTTTCTAAAAAAACATTAGTTGTTTGTTTATGCAGTGGTATTCTTGGGAGGAAACTCGTTCCGTGTTATACAGCGTGGTCCCTGGATTCACTTTAATTCTAAAGTAAAGTTTTAAATAACTGTTTTAGTTCTCACACCAGTCACATGACTGACCTGGAGTTTATTGTTTTAACCTAAACTCTGGGTGCCCTTATTTTCCACACGGGCAGCTAGTAGTTTGGTTTTGCAGATATTATATTCATAGGATCCTGGATTTACAGCTGGAACTATACTCGGAAAGCTCTGTATCCGTGTATTTCTTTCAGTTGTGTTATGTATTATTTTTCCGCTGCATGATAATTTAAATCTCTGATATTTATAAAATGTATATTATTTATTCAAACTCTGTTATATTCTTGTACTCTGATGTAATTGTTGTAATAAGCAATGAAATGTTCTTCTGTTCACATTCTTATTTGTCGTGTTCTCATTACAATCCGGGCTTTCCCGTAAGGGCGAGTTTGGGTCGTTTTATTTTGGTATCAAAACTTTGGTTTACAGAGCTCGAGAACAAGACACATTAGAACTGAACGAAAGAATTCATCAGATATTAGATTAGAAATATCCAATAAGAATGACTCGTTAGAGATGGGATCAGTAGTGTCCTAGAACGAGTTTAAAGAGTGTTTTTTTTTGAAATAAAAATGAAAACAAATTTTGTTTTGAAAATTTAATCTAATTATAAGTATTTGAGTATATTATTTTATTTTTATTGAATTTGGACAATTAAGTAAATAAGGATTTTGCATATATGCCTTGCAAACTTGTATACAAAGCATTAAATATACTGGATAGATATGGAATCACAATCTAGTCGCCCGGAGACGATCCTCATGGTAGCGATCGCATCATCAGTATTTATGTTCGAGTTTCGAAAGTAGGATGCCTATATATTTCCAATAGACTGGTGTGAGAACCAAAATATAGTTAGAATATATTGTTGTGACTTGGCATCAAAAATATGATTTTTGGATATATATAAGTTATATATTTGAAATGTTAACCAACTAACTAATTGCTGATTGTGTTGTTTGATTATTAGATTAACTAATAAAATTATTGAAACTAATATGTAAGTGAAAGGTTAATTTAGCCAAATCAAGTCAAGTTTGAACTGAATTGAAAATTTATTGCATTTTCATATATGTACATGTATATACATTGAACTGGTCATAGCGTGGGGGCTAAAAAGAGGAATAAAATTGTATGCCCGACAAATAGGTTCATGTTTACTAATTTATTGGGTTTTCATGATTTTATGAGCCACTTGGCTTTTTCTTTTTCATTTTGATGATGAGGCCCTGCATGGCTAGTTGTGGTTTTAAATATCTCCCCGTACAAAGGACGTTATAGCGAAAAATTTCGAAAATTTAGGGTGTTAGCCAAATTTTTGAAAAATTTGAAAAGTTTTTAGAAACTGAAAAGTTGAAGAACTTAAGCCAAAATTAAAATAAAGAAAGTTGAGTTGGTTAGCTAAACAACTTTCAGCTCTGTTCCTTTTCGAGGATGAAAAGATTTTAAGTGGGGGAGAATGTAACAACCTGGAAAATCAGAAACAATTTAAAATTTTTATTTTAGCTATTTTAATAGATTTTGAATATTTAAAATGAATATTTTAAATAATAACGACTAAAACTTTATTCTAATCGAAGTTAGAAACTTAAAAACTTATAAATTTAAAATAAATTATATTACGAGCCTGAAATGGCGCGGTAGTTTGAAAATTTGATTTCTAATTTCAAATGATTATATATAATTCAATATAAGTCAGAATTGGACGAAACAAGAAATATTTGAATCTGATTAACAATATCTTTCTAACGGATGTAAGAAACTGAGATTTCACTTTATAAATTAAAAGTTATGTCCAGTTTAAAATTAAGAATAGTCGCTATGGAATTTATATATATTATATATATTTATAATATATTATTACCCTTAAAAATAGCCATTCTGCAAACGACCTCCGTTTTCGATGAAACCACTTTTGTTGGATCCAGAATGTTAAATTATTGCTAGATTCCAATTTTTATATTTTTTGGAATCAATATGTGAGTGTGGTGGAATTAAACGTGTTTTGTCAATTTTTGTTGAATTAGATCGAACAGAAAATGACCATTTTTCAAACGATCTCCTAATTCGACGAAATTAGTTTTGCTAGGACCGCATCGTCAAAACATAACTAGATTTATTTCTATTGAATTTTTGGAGTCCGTATATGGCCTGGGTAAATTAAAATGTACGTTGAAATCAATTTTGAACATTATATTAATTTATATTTTGAGTTAAACGAAAACTGATCGTAACGGCTGAATCGGCTTATGAAACATATCCCATTGTGTTCGGAATGGGGGTAATTAGCTAAGGCGACATTCATTAGGTTCGATTTGGAGTTCGAACGAAAAAGTAACTTTATGGAGACTATTGAAATAGATTTATTTATTTATAAAAGAGCCCCTTTTTTCTCTCCTCATTCCTAGTCAAACCCGATTTTAAAAAAAAAGAAAAAAAAAGAAGCCGCAGCCGCGTCGACCGCATCCACCGTGCCTCCTTCCGCTGCCAGAGCTGCGCCGCGACCCTCCCTTCCCCGCCATAGATCTGAGACTCCCCCCTTGCTCCTCCGCTCTCCACATGAACCCCCTCCCAAACCCTAAACCTAAATCGAGGCCGCCAAAACATGCACCCCCTTTTAAAGCCACCGCGAGCACCTCCGCTCCAACCACCAGCGCCCTCCTCCGGCGACCGCGACTCCCCCAGCCCTCATCCTTTGAAAAGCAGTGAGTTTTTAATTTTTAATTATAGAAAAACTGATTTTAATTGTAGAAAAACTGATTTTTAATTATAGAAAAGATACGATATTTACTATAGAAAATATATAATTTTTATTATAGAAAAGATATGATTTTTAGTTTAGAAAAGACATGATTTCTAATTAGATAAAAATTTGATTTTAGTTATATAAAAATTCGATTTTTAGTTATATAAAATTTCGATTCTTAGTTATATAAAAATTCGATTTTTAGTTGTATAAAAATATGATCTTTAAGAAAATAAAAAATATGATTTTTATGCTAATAAAGATATGATTTTTATGAAGATAAAAATATGATTTTTATTATGATGTTAGTGATATAAAAACATGATTTTTATTATGAAGTTAGCGAGATAAAAATATGATTTTTATGTATAAAAGAGAAGACAAAATTATAATTTTTATATATGAAGTAGAGGTATAAAAATATGATTTTTATATTATGAAGTAGCGTAATAATAATATGATTTTTATAATATAATAGCATTGTAAAAATACGATTTTTAATGTAAGCCTGGAAATATAAAGTTGAGATTTTTAAAAATATAAAGATGAGATGTTTAAAAATATAAAAATGAGATTTTTATAGTATGAGTCATAATGTTTTTAATGAGATAAAAATATGATTTTTAGTATAGATAGCACTGTATTAAAAATGTGATTTTTAATATAAACCGCGTGAAACAGATTGAGATGGAACGTATTGGAAACAAGTCCACATCCAAACCATTCTGAAATAAAGAATCGAGGAGTAGAAACTAAAGGTGAGAACTTCTCACTCTAATTTATTTTCTAGTTAAAAATATATACTAGGTTGCAGACGAGGCTTAGTAGCTCCTGACACCATCGTCCACAGACCATGGACGACTTGTTTGATTGTTTTTTGTTGTGGAAATTGAATTTGATGTGTGATGATATTTGAATGGAATTAGAATTGGTTTGTGTATGGCACGAGCCATTAGGGGAGGGATAAGGCTAGACCATATTCTGATTCTAGTATTGTGTCGTTATGCTGCAAAAAAATTCTAAAAAGTGATAGAAAAATTTAGTTAGTTGAAAATATTATTTTTAACTTATAACTCTGATAAATAAAATAAATTATTTATAGTTAAAAATAAGTTTATGCATCCATTTACAAGTCGAAAGACTTGTTTATGCTCGCCTATTTTTGTGATATCGATTGGGTCGATAATTTTACACATCGCCCAACTGCACAAAGAGTAATCAATATTTGTTGTTTGAAAACCCCACACGGGTATTGGGATGATATTTGGCATACGCTAGTCCCAATATTTAATCATATGTCAATTGATGGATCGACAGACTGTGATAAGCGTTATTTATTTATTTTAATGCTTATGCAGTTGTGTAATGCACGCTGGATGATGGTTGATTTTTATCATTATTGTTGTGTACATGTGTTTTATGGAATCCATATAAATAATATTATATGGTAATCGATTAGTTCTCATTTGAATTTGGAAAATAATGAATATTTTAAAATAATATTAATAAAAAGGATTAAAATATTCATGTGTTGAATAAAATACTTAAAACAATAAAAATGTTCATGTGTTAAACAAAATATTTAAACAACAAAATATTCATGTGTTGAATAAAAGCCGTATTGATTAGACATGTGTCATTTTGATGCGAATGATACTTATATCGATTTTATTCATTTTTATAATGAATATCGAAAAGGAAAATATTTCAAAATCAGAGATTTAGATAATACTATCGTTAAAATATACAATGATAAAGATTATTCAATTTTGATTTAAAACTGAAGTAAAAGTGGGAATCGTTTTAACACGAATTTATAAAATACATTTTGAATGAAATATATATATAATATATGTATTATATATATAAACGATTTGAATAGAACGCGCGGCGACCGTTCGCGAATTTCGACCATTGACTTCGAATTGATATTACGGGAGATCCGACCGTTGAATTCTCCTAAAATAGGAACCGTTGGGTTCATATCGAAAAGAGCTTTCCAACGAATATAAGAGATTTGAAATCTAATGGATGGATTTGGAATTATGTCCAAATCAAATTTGGAAAAGGTCATTGGAAGTGCAGTTCGACGACCATTTATGGAAATCAACTGAAAGGGCCTTAATAAAATTATTAAAAATATTAATAATTTATGTAAAATCATAATAAATGATTTGGAAAGAATTGGATCGAAAAATTCCATATTTGAAAAGATAAAATTATATTTTATCGAATTGAACAAGTTATTAACTAGAATTATAATCCGATTATTTTTAAATAAATAAATGGGATTGAGAATGGGTTTTAATATAATCAGAATTTCCAATATATGGATTGGAATGGATTTGAATCAAAATTATCTTCGGAATATTTTGATATTGGTTTCCCTGATTATACAGATATGTGGGGGAATTTGGAAGATATATATATCGTTATTCCCAGTAAGATAATTATTGATTTCAGAATTTGATATTGAATATAAGCCGATATAATTTCTATTCAGAGCCTTGTATTTAATATTAAATTGGATTTTGGGTTTGTCATGAATGGTGTCTTAAATAACATCGTTCTTAAACCCAGTTGAGAAAAGAATAAATCTTTTAATTAAGATTTAGTGAAGTTTTCCAATTAATAAAGATTTAATTGGAATTGAATAAAAGAGTTGAATTTTGGGGTTTGTCGTGAATGGTGTCTTAAATAACACTGTTCTTAAACCCCATGTGAAAAGAATAAATCTTTTAACTAAGATTATAGAGTTCCCAGATATATTTAGTAACTGGAATAAAATGGAATGTGAATTGGGTTTATCGTGAACTGTGTTTTAACGACATTCATTCTTTAACCCGATTAACAGTGAAAATGATTTGGAATTTATGAGTCTTTAAATTAAGATTTAGGGGAATTTTCCATAGAAAAGTTTTACAATTTAATAAAATAAATTGGAAGGGAATGGAATTCAATTTTGTAATAATCGAAGTGAACTTCTATGGAGGAAGACCGTTACTGTAAATAGAATTTAAAAGGCTTTGTCACTATTCGATTTATATTATTAGTTGGATACGGAAGTTTATATTGATTATATATACTGATCTGTTTGATTCCATAACTAATGGAATGGGATTTTGGGTTTATCGTGAACTGTGTTTTAAATGACATTAGTTCTTTAACCTAATTAAAGACAAGATTAATTTCTTAACTTTGGGTAATCATTAAGAAATGATTTTTGAGATTAAAACTGAATTAGAGTTTTAATGAATCTTTAATTAGATTGGAATGTGAATGGGGTAATTAAATTTATCGAATTCATGAAATGATCGAGAATGAAGTTTCACCAGTTTAGCTCCAAGCGATAGTCAAATCTTTAATTAGATTTGAAAGTGAAATGGTAATTAGTTTTACCAATAACACCGTGGTGTTAGATATGGAGTATTACCATTTTTGCTCCATGGGATGAATAGGTTGGGACTGGGAAATATAATAAATGATTACTTCGGTAAGGTTCGCTAAGTTTAGATAAACCTTAATTTGGTTTGAAATGATATCCAAAGGAAGATTAAGGAATGAATTTAAAAGAATTTATCTTTAATGAAATTAATAGGAACCTTTCCCTAAAAATGTGATTATTTGAATAAAAGAATATTATGGATTGGAATGAGGCACATGTTGTGTTTTTATAGCACTAGTTTATAATATACATGAGTTATTCGGAAAGGTCGGGTTTATACCCATTCTGAATAACTAATTCAGCAATAAGTCGACGATGAAGTCGGTGGCTGAAGACTGGAGGTCTTCACGTCATTTGGATAATTACCGATGTCTTGATTGGGCTGTGCACCCAAGACGAGGTAACAAGTGGTGATCGTCCAGATGTACTTGGACCGGATATGCGAGGGCCTCTCTCCTGCATTGGACATATGGGACGAGGATTAAGGTGCTTCGGTTTTGTTCAGACCTAGAACGAACTTGTAAATGGATGTGTGTCTAACGTTGGATTTTATTCTGTATTGATTGATCTCTATTAAATGTATATCTGCTTGGCAGCGGAGAATTTATTCTCCAAGACGTACGAGCTCAGAGGTTATATATCGATGGACATCAGTCGCATGGCATGAATTTCCTATGTTGCATGCTGAGATGCAAATGATCAAGGCTTCTGCTGAAAAGTAGAGTCTTGTGGTTAATGATCAAAGCACGACTTTAATATAGCATGGCTTTGTGTATAGCGTTAATTCGCGAGCCTCACACCTCGGTATGAGTCAAAAACGGTATAAGGGAATGCACGACATTTCTTTTTAGCTATGGGTGGTATCATGGTATGGAGCCCAAACATTTATTATAATTTTACCTATGTGGTTGTTGGATTGTGAGGCGCCTCGGATATATCGGTTACTACGGAGCCAATGGATATAGGTCTGATAGGACCGGGAAACGTGTGTTGAGGAATAACCAATCCATGAACGTAAGTGTGGACCGACCCTGAAGCATCCAAGGGTTAACTGCGGGGTATCCTGAGGCATTTGCTAGAGTGCGTCGAAGCTGGCGAGGAGTACATCCCTTGCCTCGACTCATGACAAATTCAATTTCCAATACATGACATTTCGGTTTTAAAATGTAGAGCCTGGTATGGCGACATGATATATGGTACCCATGTTGTCTATGATTGATACATTTATATTTGAAGTTGATTTTAACACTGTACATTTACAGTAATATCAAAATGATTTGTTTTAAACATACCAAGCATGTTTGGCTCTCTATCCTCCGGCTTGCATTGCATTGTGTGATGGGACCTGAGTCTTATAATAGCTTCATTTTTCCAAAAATCGTTGCGTTGTTTATAAATAGTTTTATGCAATGGTATTCTTGGGAGGAAACCCGTTCCATGTTATACGGCGTGGTCCCTTGATTTACTTTATTTCAAAAGTAAAGTTTTAATAACTGTTTTAGTTCCCACACCAGCCACATGACGGACCTGGAGTTTATTGTTTTAACCTAAACTCTGGGCGTCCCTATTTTCCACATGGGCAACTAGTAGTTTTTGTTTTGCAGATTTTATTTCAAGATCCTGGATTTATAGCTAGGGTTATATTCGGAAGGCTCTGTATCCGTTTATTTCTTTCAGTTGTGTTATGTATTATTTTTCAGCTGCTATGTAATTTATTTTAATCTCTGATATTTTTCTGATGTAAATTATTTATTCATACTCTGTTATATTCTTGTACTCTGATGTAATTGTTGTAACATCAATGAAATGTTCTTCTGTTTGCGTTTTGATTTGTCATGTTCTCATTAAAATCCGGGCTTTTCTGTCACTTCGGAGATTAGGGTATTTCGGATCGTTTCATTATTTCCATTCCAATCCATTTCAATTTATTCACTGGAAAATTCAGCTTATTTTTAAAACCATTTCAAATCCAATTTATTTCTTTAAAAATATTGCATTATTATTCTAGTTAATAACTAGTTCATTTTGATAAAAATATATTTTTGTCTTTACAAACATGAAATTTTTCATTCCAATTCTTTCCAAATCATTTATTATGATTTTACACAAATTATTAATATTTTTAATAATTTTATCAAGGCCCGTACTGTAACACCCCACCTCCGTTAAGGTCATTCTCAAAGGGAATGCCTTAACTTCGATGGAGCGTTTTAAGGTACAAGATACTAATAAATTACAAGACCGATATTTAAAGCAGAGGATAATTAAAGCAGCGGAAAAGAAACCAATCTTCATTCCATAAAAACTTGTTCAATACAACATTTCAACAAATAGTTTCAATCTACCAACTTATTACATATGTCTTGAAAACATAAAGAAGCAATACTGAAAATAAAATGACATAAATCCCCAACATGTCTTTGACCACAGCCATAGCTCAAAAAGGAAAGTCCAAGCCTTACATCTACAGTCTTCAAGCTTTGATTTGATCCGGTAAAGCAGAAGTGTTCCCTCCCTGCGGACCTTGGGGGGGGGGGGGGGACAGAAGAAAAGAGACGAAAGGAAAATGAGTTAGACATAAGTCTGGTAAGCCCAGTTAGCATGAAAACAAGTAAAAGACTGTGACATGAATAAACTGAACTTAGAATGATACCACAAGGATAGGGTAGTCCTAAAATAAGATAAGGTAAGACTTAACTAGATTTGGCTATCGCACCCACTTTTACTTCTCTGCATCCACCAAGAACTTGTTTAACTAGCAATGTATGTTCATGATAAAGTGATCCCATTCATGTATTGATCAGCTCCTACTCGCATTCATGTATTCTCGGTGTCATGCGGCCTCATGTGATTATAAAGTACTTGTGCTAGTTCCTTTATAGGGTGTATCAAGTCCTATAATGGAAACCCCTGACACGATTCTAGATGCACAAGTGTACGCCTGGTTCCCAGTGCCTCCTTTTTCCACTCCGGAGCTCGTGCACGCCCGTACTCCGTCGGAACCTACATTGACGCACCTAACCGCCTCCATTTTGACCGCTTATATTCAGCCCAGTAATCGTGCCCTACCCTGCCTTGTTCAGGGTACCTTGATAAGTTCATGCGGGTTACTGTTGAAACGGGTCCCCGTTACTAGGGTTTTTCTAGTCAACATGTTAAATTGGTTAAGTGTTCTTGACTTGACTTAACCCCTATCAATCTTGCCTAGTTAACATGTTGATTTGGCTAAGTGTTTTCTAAATTACTTAACCCCACTAATCTTGTCTTGTTCACATGTTAAGTTGGTTAAGTGTTTTCTTAATTACTTAACCTCACCACTCTTGTCTTGTTAAGTTGGTTAAGTGTTTCCATAATTACTTAACCTCACCATTTCTAGCTTGATTGATCATGAGCTTTAACTAATTAATTAATTGAAGCACCAACCACTCACATTAGACAGGTACTGTTGTGGTTACTGGATGTGCCGGTCGGTTCCGGGCAGGTTTACACCACAGCTATGTCTAACCTCGGGCTTTTCTGGGCTTGATGCACTAACCTGTCACATTAGACAGGTATTGTTGTGGTTACTGGATATGTCGGTCGGTTCCGAGCAGGTTTACAACACAACTCGGTCTAACCTCGGGTAAGGCATATTCGTCTTTTCTAGATTTACTTTTTTATGTATGCAAATTTCTGCAAGTATTTCATGTCACATGTTTTAATTCAAGACTAATGGTATATAAATTATACCATTCATGGCCTTAACCAATTACATGGTTTTGGGCCCACCTACATATTTACATGTTTTGATTTAATAATTACCCCCAAAGTTACCCCCCTTTGTTCATTCACATTAATCACATAGACATTGGACCCGCTAATTGGCCCAATCTATAAACGAGAGATAAAGGGGGAACATGGATAACATAGGTTCAATCAACATATATCATGTAATTTGGCATCAACATCAGTTATAGACTAGCATGTGACATAATCATGACATGTCCAATTCCAAAACATGTATAATTATAACATTAACATATAGGTGTAAACTAGATCTAATAAGGAGAACTTGTATAAATTTACTTCAAAAATTTGCATATAAATATGGATCCGGTTTAGGATCTAACATGTAACTTGCATATGACATATATATATATATAATTAGATCGTAACTAGGATCTGTCAAAAATTATATAACGTACATTAATCATGTGAACCTAAATGGATCTTGACGTGGATCCAATCATAAAGTTTGAAACTTGCATATGGACATATGAAAATAGGCATGTGGGTCTAGCATAAAACTTGCAACTTACATATGAACATATGGATCTAACATAAAACTTGCAACTTGCATATGAACATATGGATCTAACATAAAACTTGCAACTTGCATATGAACGTATGGATCTAACATAAAACTTGCAACTTGCATATGAACATATGGATCTAACATAAAACTTGCAACTTACATATGAACATATGGATCTAATCATGTGGCATAAGGATCTAACATAAAACATAGGAATATGTACATGTAGATCTTGACTTGGATCTAATATAAAACTTACAACTTGCATAAAAACATATACATGTAGATCTTTACATGAAACACATAACTTGCATATGATATTGATAATTTCAAATAGATCCAATACCAAATCCAATAATCCACAATCATTCCAATTCATGATAAAATCATCATAATAAATCGATATGAATTAACATGGTATAATTCTAATTTCACTTTATATCAAATCACATCTTAGATTTATTTATGTCTAAAAGATAACTGCGCTTACAACGAACAAAGGTCTTGATTTCTGGATTCTGAATTCTGGAGTTGAAATGCTCGCCTTTGATGTAGACAATCGTTGTTTTGATTTAGTTTGGTTCGTCTCTATGATAGCTTCAAGTGGCGGCTACTCTAGGTTGTCTAATGGCAGCATGACTGCTCTAGGTTCAATTTTTAATATGATTTAAGGGTGAGGTATTAGGTTGCTTTTATAGAGATTAGATTGAATAGGAGTCGTCAGATCATCTCAGAATAAATCAAGACCATTAAGACAAGATAGAGTTATCTAGAACAGCCAACTCAGCCCCTAATGACTCAGTAGTGAGTCATAATTCGTCTTTTCTAAATTCACATATTTTCTATATACGTCTAGTTATATATGTAAATTAATATTAATTAAATCATGCCATAATTATTCTTTTAATTATGCTCACAATAAATGGTATACCAAATATACCATTTCATGAACCAATCTATGCCAAGAAATTTTCATGTTTTCCCTTGGTTCTCGCATTTATGATTAAGTATTCTTTAATTTTTTATTACGACATTAACAGAAAATACGGGGTGTTACATTCTCCCCTCCTTTAAGGATTTCGTCCCCAAAATCTTCAAGTCGAGAAGAACGTATATCTTACCATCCAATCGTCCATCTACTCAACCATCAAACACATGCGTCCATTGTCCTTAAAAGACTGCTAATGCTTCATGATCATATGCATAGTGTGTGTGTGTGTCTTTACCTAATGCAAAATTAGACGGTCTACTGATTCAGTCGACCTCCTTAATGCAAATTATGTCAGTGCCATGAGTCCATTATGTATGCAATTTTCCTATCCAAAATTTCTACATGAGTGCACGATCATTCATACAAATGCAACGTCCATATGGTAACACATCAAGTTTGAATCCATATACAAATACATATATGCATATGCAATATAAAAGTTACTGAGCCGATCTAATTCCTAACGTGTGTGTATATGCATCCACTAGAAACCACTAGCAACCACTTGCAACCATCAACCATAACATGTTTCAATTACATGTTTTCATCCAAATGGGTTTCTACCTAAGGATAAAGGATAGGATCGAGAAGATATACTCAAATGGATAGGTACAAGCATAAACTTGAGGAAAAAGTGATCAAGGATGTACACTCAAAAAGAAAAGGGTAGGCCGAGCATATTCTGTCCTCAGTTTCCCAAGTTGCGTCTTCCTCGGCGTCGCTCCATTGAAACTTGACAAGCTTGACTCACGGTTGCGTCGCTTTTTGACTTCTATGCCCAAGATACGAGTTGGAACCCTCCTTACAGTTGCTTCTCGTTCAACTTCTACTTCCTCTAACATGCTTGGTTCCACCACTTCCGCAGACTCATGTAAGCACTTTCGCAGGTGAGAGACATGAAAGACATTATGAACTCCAGCCAATCTTTCGGGAAGTTATACTCTATAAGCCATCTTCCCAATCTTCTCAATGATAGGAAAGGACCCTACAAATCTTGGTGCTAACTTTCCTATGGATCCCAAGCGAACGACGTTCCTCAAAAGGGATACTTTATGAAACACCTTGTCCCCAACTTCAAACCCAAGGTCGGTCCTTCTTTTGTCTGCGTAGGACTTCTGTCTATCTTGGGCAGTCTTCATTCTCCTTCGTATTAAGTCTACTTTCTCTGAAGTTTCTCTGATCATGTCTGGTCCAAGTATGAGCTTATCTGTAGACTCCCACCAACAAGTTGGTGATCGGCATGCTTTCCATGCAAAGCCTCGAAGGGTGCCGTGCCTATGGTGGCTTGGTAACTATTGTTGTAAGCGAACTCCACTAAAGGAAGATGATCCTCCCATGTACCTCCAAAATCAAAAATGCATAGTCTCAAGAGATCTTCTAGTACTCTGTTCACCCTTTTCATTTGACCATTGGTTTGTGGGTGATAGGCCGTACTTAAGCAAAGTTGTGTGCCCATAGCCTCTTGCAAACTCCTCCAGAACTCGCTTGTAAAGATAGGGTCTCAATCACTCACTATGCTGGAGGGTATCCCATGGAGTTGAACTATATCTTTAAGATATATGGATGTTAGAGATGAGGCAGTCCTTCTACTTTTGATAGGTATAAAGTGAGCGCTTTTAGTAAGCATGTCCACTATTACCCAAATGCTGGTATTGCCCCTTCTTGACTTAGGCAACCCATCTATAAAGTCCATCGAGATGCTATCCCATTTCCACTGTGGGACCTCTAGAGGATGAAGCAGACCACCAGGCTTCTTCTGCTCCGCCTTGACTTGTTGGCATATTAAACACTTAGAAACAAATTCAGCTACGTCTTTCTTCATGCTATTACAAAAGAAAGCTCTTTTGATGTCTTTATACATTTTGTCTCCGCCTGGGTGTATGGCTAGCTTTGAATGGTGTGCCTCTTCTAGAACCGTCTTTACCAAACCCCTTGCTTGTGGTACACATAGTCTTCCATCTCGTCTCAACCAGCCCTTGGCATCAATGGAGTATCTATTGAGGTGACTAGAAGTCTTACCCCTAATTATCTTGTCCATCACATTGGCTAGATGAGGGTCTTCTCTTTATGTGGCTCCGATTGAGTCCAGTAGAGTTGGCCGCACTTCTAACGTTGCTAGCAAGCCAGGTACAAAGTCAGTGGAGGGTCTGAAGTTAAAGCTTGCTATGAACTCCAAGTTTTGCCTTTCCACAAAGAGAGAGCTTAAAATCAGCTTCTTTCTACTCAAGGTGTCTGCCACTACATTGCCCTTACCAAGGGTATAGGCAATCTCAAAATCATATGAGGCGAGAAATTCCATCCACCTTTGCTGCCTCAAATTAAGATCTTTCTAAGAGAAAAGGTATTTTAATGATTTATGATCATTAAATAATTCGAACCTTTCTCCTAGCAGATAATGACGCCATGATTTAAGGGCAAAAACGATGGCAGCTAGTTCTAAATCATGAGTTCGGTAATTCTTCTCATGAACCTTCAACTGACTTCCTCCATAGCAAACTACTTTGCCTTCTTGCATTAGGACAGCGCCCAATCATGTTCTACACACGTCTGTATATACTGTAAACATCTTGCTTCCATCAGGCAATGTCAGAACTGGGGCTGTTGTCAGAGCCCTTTTTAAACGTTGGAAGCAATGTCGGAATCCAAATCCCAAGCAAAAGCCAAGTTCTTCTTTGTCAATCTTGTCACCGGAGATGAGATCTTCGCAAAGTCCTTAATGAACTTTCGATAATAGCCCGCCAGCCCGAGAAAGCTTCGGACTTCGGTTGCATTTCACGGAATCCTCCAATCTTGCACCGCGACTACTTTTGCGGGGTCCACGGCTATCCCCTCTTTGGACACCACATGTCCAAGAGACCTTACTTCTTCTCTTCAAAAGTGGCATTTGGAGAATTTTGCTTTCAGCTGATGTGCTCGAGGAGTATCTAACACTTCCTTTAAATGCACAGCATGTTCGTCCTCGCCTTTTGATAAGTTTAAGATGTCGTATACGAAGACCACTACAAATTTATTGATCAATTCCCGGAACACCCTGCTCATCAAGTCTACAAAATAGGTAGGTGCGTTTGTCAAGCCGAAAGGCATGACAAGCCACTCGAAGAAACCATCCGGGGTCCTAAATGCGGTCCTGTCAATGGTATCCTCAGCCACTCTTAGCTGATGAAACCCAGTAGAGAGATCTAGTTGGGAGAAAACGGATGCACCTACGAGTTGATCAAACAGATCGTTAATTCTTGGGAGGGGGTGCCTATTCTTCTTAGTCAGCTTGTTTAACTCCCTATAATCTACGCATAGGCGGAGTGAACCATCATCTTTGGTCGTGAATACTACTGGAGCACCCCAATCAGAAATACTCCGTCTTATGAACCCCTTTTCAAGCAGCTCTTTAATTTTCTTGCCGGGCTCCTTTCTCTCTCTTGGGGCCATGTGCCTAACGGGTAAAGCAACGGGCTTTGCATTATCAACAAGGTATATGCGGAAGTCTATCTCCCGCTTCGGAGGTAAGCCCTTCACCTCTTCAAACACATCTGAGTATTCACGGACTACTCTAACGGACTGCAAATTCTCAACAGACGCATCAAGTGATTCAAGATAACTAAGCGTGACAGAGTTCATGGGATTACAAGAGATTTGGAGAGTGTTACTGAGGCGAGTCATGAGTCTAATCTCTCTCTTTTCTCAATTAAGGATGGCACCATTACTAGATAGCCAGTCCATGCCTAAAATCAGCTCATAGCCCGTGAAGCCCAAAACAAAAGCATTACATTTAAACCCAACACTTAGAATAGAGATTTCCAAATCCAAACAAACCATTGACAAATAAACTGAGCCCCAAATTGGATTTGAAACAACCAAGGGATCCTCTACTATATGGGTGTCTAGGTGCAGAGATTCAACTAAAGCAGTAGATATAAAAGAGAGCGATGTGCCAGAATCAAAGAGAGTATGAACAGGATTATCAAACAGATAAACTAAACTCTCAATAGAAACATGACTACCTCGTTCCTGCAGAGGTGCTACGAGAGCATGAACCTGCCCTCCAGAAGAAGCTCTAGTTCTCTATCCCTGCCCTTGCCTTTTAGGGCAGTCCTTAGCCAAGTTTCCTGTATCCCTGCAATGGAAACAAGTGCCCAACTTCCTCTTTTTCTTTCTGCAGTCCCTAGCCAAATGTCTAGGTATGCCACAGTAATTGCACTTCAGCTTCTTACGGGATTTATTATCCTTCCCACCTTTCTTGGGGTCCGCTTTCTTGTTTTGAGATCCCTCTCCTTTCTTATTTTGAGACTCTTCCTTCTTCACCTCCTTCTTGCCATCTTTGTTCTCCTCTTGCAACAGAGCCATGTCCACCAGCCTTTCATAAGTTGCTCCCTGGATATATGGGACATTGCCAGGCCTTGCAGTGGCTTATTCAGTCCTTTGACAAAACGGAGAGCCTTCTTGTGTGGAGTGTTGACTAACTCCAGTCCAAATCTGGCAAGCTGATTGAATTTATTGACATATTCTTTGACTGATAGGTTGCCCTGCTTAAGTGATAGGAACTTCCCCATTTGCAGACTTTGCTCGGCTTGTGAGAGGAACTTCATTTCAAATCTCGCCTTGAAGTCCTCCCAAGTCTCTATCGGTCTTTCAGCATTGGTGACCTCCCACCAGAAGCAGGCATCATCTTTGAGCAACCACACCACCGACTGTAGTTTCTGTCTCTCATCTACTTCAAAGATAACGAATAAGTCTTCAGTTTTTTGAGCCAGTTTCTGGCTTCTAAGAAAGATTCACTACCCTTGAAGTCTTTTCCACTCATGGATCTGAAATCTCTACAGATCTTTGAGAAAGCATTTCCTCTCGAAGGAGGAGGAGCAGCAGCTGGGGGAGGCGGAGGAACGCCTACTGGGCCTGCTTCATTGGCCCTAGCTTCAAGGTACCTTCTAAACCAACCAGGCACCGGCACACCCTCAGGTAGGTTAAAGTCCCCAGACATGCTGGAACAAAAGGAAAGATTCAAAACGAAGGATAGAAAGATAGTGCATATGGCTTTGGAGATTATGTCTTTTTAAATTTAAAACAACACTTTTCATGAAAATGGTTCTTTATGGCTTCTTTTTGAAAAATAGTTTCTAAAATTTTATCCAATCTGGTAACCTTTAGCTCTGATACCAAGTATAACACCCCACCTCCATTAAGGTCACTTTCAACGGGAATGCCTTAACTTCGGTGGAGTGTTTTAAGGTACAAGATACTAATAAATTACAAGACAGATAATTAAAGCAACGGATAATTAAAGCAGCGGAAAAGAAACCAATCTTCATTCCATAAATACTTGTTCAATACAATATTTCAACAAATAGTTTCAATCTTCCAAATTATTACATCTTTCTTGAAAACATAAAGAAGCAATACTGAAAATAAAATGATATAAATCCCCAACATGTCTTTGACCACAGCCATAGCTCAAAAAGGAAAGTCCAAGCCTTACATCTACGGTCTTCAAGCTTTGATTTGATCTGGTCAAGTATAAGTGTTCCCTCCCTGCGGACCTTAAGGGGGAGGGGGAAGGGGACAAAAGAAAAGAGGCGAAAGGAAAATGAGTCAGACATAAGTATGGTAAGCCCAGTTATTTAATAGCATGTAAACAAGTAAAAGACTGTGACATGAATAAACTGAACTTAGAATGATACCACAAGGATAGGGTAGTCCTAAAATAAGATAAGGTAAGACTTAACTAGATTTGGCTATCGCACCCACTTTTACTTCTCTGCACCCACCAAGAACTTGTTTAACTAGCAATTTATGTTCATGATAAAGTGATCCCATTCATGTATTGATCGGCTCCTACTCGCATTCATGTATTCTCGGTGTCATGCAGCCTCACGTGATTATAAAGTACTTGTGCTAGTTCAATTATAGGGTGTATCAAGTCCTATAATTGAAACCCCTGACACTATTCTAGATGCACAAGTGTACGCCTGGTGCCCAGTGCCTGCATTTTCCACTCCAGAGCCTGTGCACGCCCGTACTCCGTCGGAACCTACACCGATGCACCTAACCGCCGCCCTTTTGACAGCTTATATTCAGCCCAGTAATCGTGCCCCACCCTGCCTAGTTCAGGGTACCTTGATACGTTCATGCAGGTTACTGCTGAAACGGGTCCCCGTTACTAAGGTTTTTCTAACCAACATGTTAAATTGGTTAAGTGTTCTTGACTTGACTTAACCCCTATCAATCTTGCCTAGTTAACATGTTGATTTGGCTAAGTGTTTTCTAAATTACTTAACCCCACCAATCTTGTCTTGTTCACATGTTAAGTTGGTTAAGTGTTTTCTTAATTACTTAACCTCACCACTCTTGTCTTGTTAAGTTGGTTAAGTGTTTCCTTAATTACTTAACCTCACCATTTCTAGCTTGATTGTTCATGAGCTTTAACTAATTAATTAATTAAAGCACCAACCACTCACATTAGACAGGTATTGTTGTGGTTACTGGATGTGCCAGTCGGTTCTGGGTAGGTTTACACCACAACTCAGTCTAACCTCGGGCTTTTCTGGGCTTGATGCCCTAACCTCCCACATTAGACAGGTATTGTTGTGGTTACTGGATGTGCCGGTCGTTTCCGAGCAGGTTTACACCACAACTCAGTCTAACCTCGGGTTAGGCATATTCGTCTTTTCTAGATTTACATTTCTATATATGCAAATTTCTAAAAGTATTTCATGTCACATGTTTTAATTCAAGACTAATGGTATATAAATTATACCATTCATAGCCTTAACCAATTACATGATTTTGGGCCCACCTACATATTTACATGTTTTGATTTAATAATTACCCCCAACATTACCCTGTTTGTTCGTTCACATTAATCACATGAAGACATTGGGCCCGCTAATTGGCCCATTCTATAAACGAGAGATAAAGGGGGAACATGGATAACATAGGTTCAATCAACATATATCATGTAATTTGGCATCAACATCAGTTATAGACTAGCATGTGACATAATCATGACATGTCCAATTCCAAGACATGTATGATTATAACATTAACATATAGGTGTAAACTAGATCTAATAAGGTGAACTTGCATAAATTTGCTTCACAAACTTGCATATAAATATGGGTCTAGTTTAGGATCTAACATGTAACTTGCATACCACATATCGTAACTTGAATCTATCATAAATTATATAACTTGCATTAATCATGTGAACCTAAATGGATCTTGACATGGATCCAATCATAAAGTTTGTAAATTGCATATGGACATATGAACACAGGCATGTGGATCTAACATAAAACTTGCAACTTATATACGAACATATGGATCTAACATAAAACTTGCAACTTGAATATGAACATATGGTTCTAACATAAAACTTGCAACTTGCATATGAACATATGGATCTAACATAAAACTTGCAACTTACATATGAACATACGGATCTAACATAAAACTTGCAACTTGCATATGAACATATGGATCTAATCATGTAGCATAAGGATCTAACATAAAACATAGGAATATGTACATGTAGATCTTGACTTGGATCTAATATAAAACTTACAACTTGCATAAAAACATATACATGTAGATCTTTACATGAAACACATAAGTTTCATACGATATTGATAGTTTCAAATAGATCCAATACCAAATCCAATAATCCACAATCATTCCAATTCCTGATAAAATCATCATAATAAATCGATATGAATTAACATGGTATAATTCTAATTTCACTTTATATCAAATCACATCTTAGATTTATTTACATCTAAAAGATAACTGTGCTTACAACGAACGAAGGTCTTGATTTCTGGATTCTGAATTCTGGAGTTGAAATGCTCGCCTTTGATGTAGACAATCGTTGTTTTGATTTAATTTGGCTCGTCTCTATGTTTTCTTCAAGTGGCGGCTACTCTAGGATGTCTAATGGCAGCATGACGGCTCTAGGTTCAATTTTTAATATGATTTAGGCGTGAGGTATTAGGTTGCTTTTATAGAGATTAGATTGAATAGGAGTCGTCAGATCATCTCAGAATAAATCAAGACCATTAAGACAAGATAGAGTTATCTAGACCAGCCAACTCAACCTCTAATGACACAGCAGTGAGTCATAATTCGTCTTTTCTAAATTCACATATTTTCTATATATGTCTAATTATATATGTAAATTAATCTTAATTAAATCATGCCGTAATTATTCTTTAAATTATGCTCACAAAAAATGGTATACCAAATATACCATTTCGTGAACCAATCTATGCCAAGAAATTTTCATGTTTTCCCTTGATTCTCGCATTTATAATTAAGTATTCTTTTATTTGTTATTACAACATTAACAAAAAATACGGGGTGTTACACGTACAGTCGGTTTCCAATAACGGCCACAGAACTGCATCCATAACGACCTTTTCCAAATTTGATTTGGACATAACTCCAAATCCAACCGTTCAAATTTAAATCTCTTGAATTCATTGGAAAGCTCTTCTCGATACGAACCCAACATTTCCGGTTTTAGGAGAATCTAACGGTTGGATCTCCCATAATGTCAATTCGAAGTCAATGGTCGAAATTCGCGGACGGTGCGCGACTTGTTTTATTCAAGCCATTAGTATATAAATATATACATATATATATATATACATAATATATGTATTTCGTTTAAAACGAATTTTATAAATTCGTTTTAAAAACAATTCCCACTTTCGCTTCAATTTTAAATTCAAATTGAATACTCTTTATCATTATAATATTTAAATGATAATATTTTCAAAATATCAGATTCTGAAATCATTTCCTTTTCGATATTCATTATAAAAATGAATAAAATCGATATATATATCGTTCGCGTTAAAATGGAGCAAATCTAATCAACACGGCTTTGCATACTTCAATATTTTCGTGTCCATCCAAAATTGGACATCAAATTCACATTTTAATCCTTTAATGAATATTATTTTAAAATATTCGTTATTTTAAAATATTACCTTATTTTAAAATATTTGTTCCTTTTGAATTGTAGTTATACCCAATCAATTACCATATAATTTATATATATGTATTTCATAAAACACATGTACACAACAATCACGATACATAATCAAGCATTATCCAGAGTGCATTGCACAACTGCATAAGCACTAAATATAAATAATTAATGCCTACAATAGTCTGTCAACCAATTGATTGACATATAACTAAGAAATTGGGATTAGTATATGTAACACCCCACGTCCATTAATGTCGCTCACTAAGGGAATGCATTAACTTCCATGGAGTATTATAAGTGTATGTAGAACAGAACATAACAAGACAGATATAAAGTATTACTTAAAAATTAAAACTTCATTCACTGCAGCGGAAAAGCAAAATAAGTTTGGTTACATCATCAAAACCAAACACTAGAGTCAAGTACATACATATCCATCTTGACAAATTTATTATCAGAGTATATAAAACAAAATCATAATCCCACTACTACAAATAGCCATAAAGGAAAAGAAAGATAAAGCTGAGCATTACACTTAGCACTCCAAGCAATCCAAGATAAAGAAATCCAAGCAAAGCTCCACTAATTCCCACCCTGAGGACCTGGGGGGGGGGAGGAAGGAAAGAAAAGAGGCGAAAACAAATGAGGTCAGATATAAAGTCTTGCGAGTCCAGCAACTTTAAAAATATATTACGTAAAGAAACAGGATAAGGAATAAAGTGGATTAATGAAATGATTGTAACATAACAAAGGTGACAAAGTAAATAAGGCAAATAAGATAGAACAACAACTGCGCTCCTAACTACTACAAGATATGATCTGCACCGCACTAACATACTAAAAGATGATCCCTCTTAAATAACACAAAGATGGAAATAATAATAATAATAATGGTAGTCTTGTGTGCCCCTAGCTGCTGTCATAGGTGTCGCCTGCTCCTATCTCCACTAGATGTACCCACTACCCTGCCCCATTCGATCGGCTCCCTAGCTCGTAGATACCCGAGTTGGTCCCACGGTAGGGTGTATTACTCCCTAAAGTGGCAATCCGATACTACTAAAAGGCACGGATTATACCTACACGATGGAACAGCGTCTTACCTACCAGCCCGGACCCATGCACGCACATGACCCCGTTGGACTTGCACTGCCACCGCTATTTTTTATTGACCTCTTACGATCAACCCCAGTAAGCGTGTCCCGTCGTCGACCTAGTTCGAGCTCACTTAGATACTAAATGGGTTACTGGTTGAAAAGGGCACCCACACTTGACACAATCTTCCCTCCTAAGCCTGGTGCCCTCTAGGAATTCCCACTTAACCCCTCAATATTCCCATGTCAAACTACGTGTCTCATCTAGGTTAAGTGTTCGTTAATTCATTATAATCGTAATCTTGCAAGACCTCTCACATTAGATACCGTTTGCGGTTGCTGGACATGTCGGGCGGTTCCCGACAGGCTTACACCGCAAACCCATCTAACCTCGTGTCTTTGCCCAATTACACATATAATTTCTACCTTTGACCTCTCACATTAGATAACGTTTGCGGTTGCTGGACATGCCGGGCGATTCCGGGCAGACTTACACCGCAAACTTATCTAACCTCGTGTCGTAGGCATTCATTATTACTCAAATCATGCATTATAGTGATTCCTTCCTTTACCCATAAATTCCAACCCAAATTTATGTGACAAATTCTAATCAGATTATGCCTATAATCTCAAGTTTATAGGTTATGCCAATTTTGCACCCAAACCCACTTATGCCAAATTTCACTTTTGCATGTTATATACAATTTTGCCCAAACCATAGCCATCATCAATTTATGCCCAACTACCAAATATCACAATATAGGCCAAATTACATATTATAACAATTTCCAAAACTTTTCCCCGTCGTTCCCACGTAATTCATACGCATAATTCGACAAAGTATGATTAGGCTCGAAGTTAGCCTAATCTCACAAAAAGAAAAAGGAAAAGGAGAGGGAAGAGAGTCAAGACAGGCATAAACATATGAACATAAACAGGCATGTGAACATGAACAACATATGAACATGAATAGGCATATAATAGGTTTATGAATAAAAAAGGTGACAACTTGCAAATTTGATAAGATCCATTATAGGCATAATCATATGATCACAATTTACAACTTATCATAATTACTTTAGTTTAATTATCTTGTGAAAGCTACATGAACTCACAGAGATAGGTTTAAGGATTAGAGAACGACTCTGAATTCTGATTTCTGAAGTTGATTAGCTAATCCATTGACGTAGGCTTTGATTATTGTCTTCTAACTTGAATTTGATTAGTTAGGGTGGAGGCTAGGTCAACCTAGAATTTAGCAGCATTGAGGCGCCATGAATTTGATTAATGAATTAGGGTTAGGTCTAGGTTTGTTTATATAGGTGTAGTTGTTGAATTAGGGCCTTTAGATTAGGTTAGGTTCCATCTAAACCCTCCAAATCCGAAATACACATCACTCAGCCAACCAGATGTTGCCATGTAGCCCTAAACAACAAATTTTCGTCACTGCCTGTTCAGGCCTCCAGGGGTCGACTCCCTAGGAGGGATCGACACCTATGCCGATACCCCTATAGGGGGGTCAACACCTATGTCGACTCCCATAGGAGGTCGACACCATATGGCGAGAATTTTCCCTCCTAGCCTCCCTTTTGATTTTGAATTCCGAACTTGATTATTTATTTATTTATTTAAATTCTGGTTTAAATTGAAATCTTCTAACCTCCATAACTTCTTCATACTGTATCCGTTTTATGCAAACTCGGACTCTATCACAAGTAGAATTCCAAGATGAACGCAATGGCGTAACCCGTTTTACATAATTCTTTTTCTAAAAAATAAATATTCTTTAATTTATTAACTTTAATGTTATAAAATTACGGGGTGTTACATTCTCCCCTCATTAAAGGATTTCGTCCCTGAAATCTTCAGGTTAAGAAGAATGTATCCTACCATCCAATCATCCATCTATTCAACCATCATCCACAAGAAACCATTGTCCTTAAAAGATTTCTAATGCTATACGAACATGTGAAAAAGTGTGTGTATATTTTCCTTATCTAATGCAAAGATCAGGCGGTCTACTGATTCAGTTGACCTCCTTAATGCGAATTATGTTAGTGCTATGAATCCAATATGTATGCAATTATTCCTAATGGTGCATATCATTTCTACATGAGTGCACAACCATTCACCCAAATGCAACGTCCACACGATAACACACTAAATTTCAATCAGTAAACAAATATATGCATATGCGATATGAAAGTGACTGAGCCGATTTTAGTGCCTAAAGTATGTGTAAATGCATCCACGAGCAACCACTAGCAAACACTTGCACCCACAAAACATAACATGCTTCAAGCACATTTTTACAACCATAGGATTTTTACCTAAAGACCAAAGATATACTCGAGAGGACACACTAAACGATAGAACAAGTACAAACAAAGAGGTAGAAAAAGGAGAAGTTAAGAACATACCCTCAAAAAGGAAAGGGTACAACGCACATATCTTATCTTCCGTCTCCCAAGTTGCGTCTCCTTGATCATCTCCCTATTGTACTTTAACTAACTTGACCTCTCGGTTGCATAACTTCTTGACCTCCGATCCAAGGATGCATGTAGGAACTCGTCTAATCGTGGCATCTCGCTCCACTTCCACTTCTCTGAGCATGCTCGGCTCTACTACTTCTGCAGTATCATGTAAACACTTACTCAAATGTGACACATGAAACACGTCATGCACACCACTAAGCTTCTCAGGCAACTTTACTCTGTAGGCCATCTGTCCAATTCGCTCTATAATGAGGAATGGCCCTACGAACCTTGGTGCCAATTTCGCTACAGCTCCAAAGCGAAGTACGTTCCTCAACGGTGATACTTTGATAAAGACAATGTCTCCAACATCGAACTCAAGATTGGTTCTTCTCTTATCAGCATATGACTTTTGTCTATCTTGTGTCGTCTTCATGCGTCTTTGAATCAAGTTTATCTTCTCCAAAGTTTCTCTAACCATATCAGGACCAAGCAAAATCTTATCCGTAGACTCCCTCGAATAAGTTGGTGATCGGCAAGGTCACCCATACAAAGCCTCAAAAGTAGCCATGCCAATACTAGTATGATAGCTATTATTGTACGCGAACTCTACTAATGGAAGGTGTTCTTCCCATGTCCCTCCAAAGTCCAAGATACATAACCTCAAAAGATCTTCTAGAATCCGATTCACCTTTCGGTTTGGCCGTCTGTCTGAGGGTGATAAGTGGTGCTCAAACACAATTGTGTTCCTACCGCCTCTTGCAATCTCTTCAAAAACTCACTAGTGAAAATAGGATCTCGATCGCTTACAACACTTGAAGGTATGCCATGCAAATGAACTATCTCTCAGAGATAAATAGATGCTAACCATGCCGCTGTCCTCTTACTCTTAACGGGAATGAAATGGTCGCTTTTGGTAAGTCTATCTACTACTAGCCAAATCCCCGTATTACCCTTCCTTGACCTAGGAAACCCATCAACAAATCCATGGAAACACTTTCCTATTTCCACTGTGGAACCTCTAAAGTGTGAAGCAACCCGCCAGGCTCCTTTTACTCAGCCTTAACTTGCTGGCACAATAAGCATCTAGAAACGAACTCAGCCACATCCTTCTTCATTCCGGCCCAAAAGAAAACTCTCTTCATGTCCCTATACATCTTGTCACCACTGGGATGTATGGTCATCCTAGAACGATGTGCTTCTTCAAGGATTGCCCTTCTCAAACTCTCATCTCGTGATACGCTAAGTCTTCCATCCCTACGCAACTAACCTCTCTCATCAATAGTATACCTACTAAGATGGCTTGAAGACTCCCCTCTTATGAGCTTGTCTACTATCTCTATCAATTGTGGGCCATCTCGCTATGCCGCCCCCTACCTGTCCTAAAAGTGTAGGTCACACTTCCAATGATGCCAACAAACCAGTCACATAATCAATCGAGGGTCTAAAGTCAAGGCTAGAGATATACTCTAAACTTTTCCGCCCAACAAACAAAGAACTCAAAGTCAAGTTCTTTCTAGACAAGGCCTCTGCCACAACGTTACCCTTGGCAGGGGTATATGCAATCTCAAAATCATAGAATTCTAAAAAATCCATACATCTCTGTTGCCTCAAGTTAGATCTTTCTGAGAGAACAAGTACTTAAGTGACTTATGGTCTGTATACAACACAAACCTCTCTCCAAGCTAATAGTGACTCGAAGACTTGAGCGCAAAAACTATGGCAGCTAAATCCAAGTCGTGGTTAGGGTAATTCTTCTCATGAACCTTCAACTGTCTTCCACCATAGCATATCACCCTTCCCTCTTACATCAAAACTACACCAAGCCCTGTCACGCATGCATCTACATACACTATGAATGGCTTACTCCCATCTGGAAAAACTAAAACTGGAGTTGTCGTCAAAGCTCTCTTCAAGCGTTGGAAAGCATCATCACTGTCAACATCCCAAGAAAAGGCCAAATTCTTCTTCGACAATCGAGTAAGTGGGGCTGATATCCTAGTAAAGTCTTTAATGAACTTTCTATAATAGCCCGCCAAATCAAGGAAACTTCTTACTTCTGTTGCATTCTTAGGAATCTTCCAATACTAGATAGCCACTACCTTCGCGGGATCCACCGCTATCCCTTCCTTAGAGACCACATGCCCTAAGAATCTCACTTTATTCCTCTAAAAATGACATTTGGAGAACTTAGATTTGAGTTAATATGCTCGAAGGGTTTCTAATACTTCCCTAAGATGTAGGGCATGCTCTTCCTCGCTTCTTGAGAATATCAAAATATCGTCCACAAAGACCACCATGAACTTGGTTAGAAACTCCCTAAACACCCTACTCATCAAGTCCACGAAATAGCGGGTGCATTTGTCAAACCAAAAGGCATGACAAGCCATTCAAAGAAACTGTCGGGAGTTCTGAATTCAGTCTTATCTATACTATCCTCAGCCACCCTCAACTGATGAAAACCAGTAGCTAAGTCCAACTGCGAGAAAACCGAAGCATTAACCAACTGATCGAACAAATCATCTATCCTCGGCAATGGGTGTCTATTCTTCTTCGTGAGTTTATTTAGCTCCCTATAGTCCACACACAATCTAAGTGAACCATCAGCCTTCGTAGCAAAAACAACAGGAGCACCCTACTCCGAGATACTTCTTCTTATGAACCCTTTCTCAAGCAACTCTTTCACTTGTTTACTAAGCTCCCTCCTTTCTCTAGGATCCATGTAGCGCACAGGCAATGCAACTGGCTTTGGATTATCCACCAAGTATGTACAGAAATCTATCTCATGTTTTGGAGGTAAGCACTTAACCTCCTCAAAGACATATGCAAACTCACAGACTACTCGAACAGACCGCAAATTATCAATAGAAGTGTCAAGAGATTCTAGGTTGCTAAGCATCACCGAACCCTTAGGATCGCATGAGATATAGAGAGTATTACCCATACCAGAAAATAGTTTAACTACCCTCCTTTCACAATTGAGAATGGCATCATTTCTGGCCAGCCAATCCCTTCCTAGAATCAACCCAAAGCCCGTGAAACCAAGCACATAAGCGTTGCATTCGAATTCAACGCCATACACAAAAATTCTCAAATGCCGACACAACATGGAAAGATGAGTCGTACCACCAACAGGATTTGAGATACTAACGAGATCCACTACTATACTAGTATCTAGGAGCAGAGACTCAACAATAGAAGCAGATATGAACGAGAACAGGATGATCATAAAGGGAAATTAAACTTTCAACGGAAATGGTTCTATCTCTCTTTTATGGAGGTGCTATGAGAGCGTGAACCTGCCCTCCAGAAGTAGGTCCTGTCCTCTGCCCTTGCCCTTGCCTTCTTGGATAGTCTTTAATCATATGCCCTTCCTCACCACACTGGAAGCAACTGGTCTTCTTCTTCCAGCAGTCCTTGCTCAAGTGGCCCGGTGTTCCATAATTAAAGCACCTTTTCTTCCCTTGGCCCTTGTTATCCATACCACCGTTCTTTTTTTTATTGCTGCTGAGCTTTCTTTGGATCCAACTTCTTATCATGTGCCTTATTAGCATTAGCACCTTTCTCTTCTTCATGAATCAGTGCCATATAAACTAGATTCTCGAAAGTAGCCCCCATTGGAATATAGGACATAGCCAACCCGTGTAATGGTTCATTCAGACCCTTAGCTAACCTCAAGGTCTTCTTATGTGGTGCATTAACTAACTCAATTAAAAACCTTGCTAAGTGGTTAAACTTGTTCACGTACCCTTCACAGACAAACTCCCTTTTTTCGAAGCCAAGATCCTTTCCATATATAAACTTTCCTCTGCTTGTGACAGAAATTTCAACTCGAAACTTCTCTTAAAATCCACACATGTCTCCACAGCATGTCCCTCATTAGTTACTTCCCCCCGAACTTCATCCTTCATCAACCAAGCAGCTAGCTAAACTTTCCTCTCATCATCTATCTCAAAGATACCAAATAATCTTCCACTTCCTTGAGTCAACTCCAAGCCTCAACAAATGTCTCAATTCCATTAAATGGTTTTCCGCCCATCGCATGGAAGCCTTTGCATATCTTCGATAAAGCGTCTACACGAGGAGTTGGAGGAGGAGCGTCTGTTGGGCCTGCGGCACTAGCCCTTGCCTCCAAATACCTTCTGAACTAGCTTGGTAGCTGTATGCCCTCAGGTATTTCAGGTTGATCAGCCATGCTGAAAGGAAAAAGGGAAAGATTCAAAATGGAGAATCGAAAGTTAGATATATGGCTTTTTGAGGATTATGTTTTTCATAAATACCTTTTCTCTAAAAATACTCTCTTTAAGACATGTTTTTGAAAATACTTCTTTCCAAAAATGCTTTTGAAAACGGTTTTCAAAATCTTTTATCTGTTCTAGTAACCTTCAGCTCTGATACCACGTGTAACACCCCACGTCCATTAATGTCACTCACTAAGGGAATGCATTAACTTCCATGGAGCATTATAAGTGTATATAGAACAAAACATAACTAGACACATATAAAGTAGTACTTAAAAATTAAAACTTCATTCATTACAGCGGAAAGCAAAATAAGTTTGGTTACATCATCAAAACCAAATACTTGAGTCAAGTACATACATATCCATCTTAACAAATTTGTTATCAGAGTACATAAAATAAAAGCATAATCACACTACAACAAATAGCAATAAAGGAAAAGAAAGATAAAGCTGAGCATTACTCTCAGCACTCCAAGCACTCCAAGATAAAGAAATCCAAGCAAAGCTCCACTAATTCCCACCCTGAGGACCTAAGGGGGAGAGAAGGAAAGAAAAGAGGCGAAAACAAACGAGGTCAGACATAAAGTCTGTCGAGCCCAGCAACTTTAACAATATAATAAGTAAAGCAACATGATAAGGAATAAACTAGATTAATGAAGTGACTGTAACATAACAAAGGTGATAAGGTAAATAACGCAAGTAAGATAGAACAACGATTGCGCTCCTAACTACTACAAGATATGCTCTGCACCACACTAACATACTAAAAGATGATCCCTCTTAAACGACAAAAAGATGGTAATAATAATAATGGTAGTCTCATGTACCCCTAGCTGCTGTCATAGGTGCCGCCTGCTCCTATCTCCAATAGATGTACCCACTACCCTTCCCCATTCGATCGACTCCCTAACTCGTAGATACCCATGCTGGTTCCACAGTAGGGTGTATCACTCCCTAAAGTGGCAATCCGATACTACTAAAAGGCACGGCTTATACCTATACGATGCAACAACGTCCTACCTACCAGCCCGGACCCATGCACGCACATGACCCCGTTGGACTTGCACTTCCACCGCTATCTTTTTATTGACCTCTTACAATCAACCCTAGTAAGCGTGTCCCGTACTTGACCTAGTTTGAGCTCACTTAGATACTAAATGGGTTACTGGTTGAAAAGGGTCTCCACACTTGACATAAGCTTCCCTCCTAAGCTTGGCCCCCTTTAGGAATTCCCACTTAACCCCTCAATATTCCCATGTCAAACTACATGTCTCATCTAGGTTAAGTGTTCGTTAATTCATTATAACCATAATCTTGCAAGACCTCTTACATTAGATACCGTTTGCGGTAGCTCGACATGCCGGGCGGTTCCGGGCAGGCTAACAATACAAACCGATCTAACCTCGTGTCTTTGCCCTATTACGCATCTAATTTCTTCCTTTGACCTCTCACATTAGATAACCTTTGCAGTTGCTGGACATGCCGGGTGGTTCCTGGCAGACTTACACCGCAAACCTATCTAACGTCGTGTCGTAGGCATTCATTACTACTCAAACCATGGATTATAGTGATTCCCTCCTTTACCCATAAATTCCGACCCAAATTTATGTGACAAATTCTAATCACTTTATGCCTATAATTTCAAGTTTATAGGTTATGCCAATTTTACACCCAAACCCACTTATGCCAAATTTCACTTTTGCATGTTGTATACAATTTTGCCCAAACCATAGCCATCATCAATTTATGCCCAACTACCAATTATCACAATATACGCCAAATTACAAATTATAACAATTTCCCAAACTTTCCCCCATCGTTCCCACATCATTCGTACGCATAATTCGACAAAGTATGATTAGGCTCGAAGTTAGCCTAATCTCATAAAAAGAAAAAGGAAAAGGAGAGGGAAGAGAGTCAAAACAGGCATAAACATACGAACATAAACAGGCATGTGAACATGAACAACATATGAACATAAATAAGCATACGATAGGTTTATAAATCAAAAAGGTGACAACTTGCAAATTTGATAGGATCCATTACAGGCATAATCATATGATCACAATTTACAACTTATCATAGTTACTTTAGTTTAGTTATCTTGTGAAAGCTACATGAACTCACAGAGATAGGTTTAAGGATTAGAGAACGATTCCGAATTCTGATTTTTGAAGTTGATTAGCAAATCCATTGATGTAGGCTTTTATTGTTGTCTTTTAACTTGAATTTGATTAGTTAGGGTGGAGGCTAGGTCAACTTAGAATTTAGTAGCATGGAGGCGCCATGAATTTGATTAATGAATTTGGGTTTGGGCTAGGTGTGTTTATATAGGTTTAGTTGGTGAATTAGGGCCTTTAAATTAGGTTAGGTTCCATCTAAACCCTCCAAATCCAAAATACACATCACTCAGCCAACAAGATGTGGCCACATAGCCCTAAACAACAAAATTTCGTCACTGCCTGTGCAGGAAGCCAGGGGTCGACTCCCTACAGAGGGGTTGGCACCTATGTAGACACCCCTACAGGGGAGTCGACACCTATGTCGACCACCCTAGGGGGGTCGACACCCTATGACGGGAGTTTTCCCGCCCGGCCTCCCTTCTGCTTTTGAATTCTGAACTTGATTATTTATTTATTTATTTAAATTATAGTTCAAATTGAAATCTTCTAACCTCCATGACTTCTTTATACTATATCCGTTTTACGCAAACTCAAACTCTATCTCAAGAAGAATTCCGAGACGAACGCAATGGCGCAACCCGTTTTACTTAATTCTTCGTCTATCATTAATTATTCTTTAATTTGTTAACTTTAATGTTATAAAATTATGGGGTGTTACAGTGTACGCCAAATATCACCCCAATACCCATGTAGGGATTCAACCAACAAATGCTGAATATTATTTGTGAAGTTGGGCGATGTGTAAAATTTATCGTCCTAATCCATTTTAGTTAAATGGGTGTACGTAAACAAATCATCCGATTTGTAAATGAATATTTATTTTCATTTCAGGAGAATTTTATGCCGTTCAAATATACGTATAAAATTATACTTTTAACGATAATATATTTATTTCAACACATGAATATTTTTACTTGTTCATACATTTAATAAAAATGATATTTTTATAGTTTAAACATTTTATTCAACACATGAATTTATTATACAGTTCATATACATATTAAAAAAATTATATTTTTAATGAACAATATTTATTTCAAAAATTTTTGGCATTATAATGGCGTGATATTAAAACCGAAGTAATGTCTAGCAGTACCCCTCTCCTAATGCTAGCTCGCGCCATACATAATTAATAACCAAACCACAATACAATCCATTCAACACAATACAACCAGGTGCACCACAATTCAATCCAAACAAACAAATATGGTTTGTACAATAAATAGTGTTGTGTGCTACTAAGCACCGTCTGCAACCCATGATATATTTAACTGTAAATTAATTTGAGTGAGAAGGTATTCGCACCATTGGTTTCCACTCCGTCATTCTTTAAAGGATGGGTTGGATTCGAATTTGCCTTGAATTCTAACTAGCAACTAATTGGGCCCGGTTATTAGTGTTGTGAAGCTCTCGTCCCCACGATCACAACGGATCCAGTTTTGCGCGATTTGGACCTCGTACGGAAAAGTTATGGTGATAAATACATTTGAATAATTAACGAACAAATTAACTAATCATTAAAATATAATTAACCTTAATTATATTTCTTCCTCGTTTAGACCCGTGCTCCAAACCCTTCATCGCCAAATGTCGCCGCCCCAACCATCTTCACCCCGATCAACCACTACCACGCCAACCGTCTTCATGAGCCGCGCTATCCCCTTGAACCCTGACCAGTTCGATCGCCTCCACATCGCCAGAATTAGTGGCGAACGGCTCCACTTCACGGCAGAAATCCGTGCTCTACACCCTACTATAAATAATCGACCCCACATCAATTTGAAGCCCTCTCCATCCTCTTCCAGTTTGCTTCAGAAATAATCGAATTTCATTGAGTGAATTTAGAGAAAATAGGGAGAAAAAATGTACCGACCTACTTTTTTGTACAGTTTAAGACGACATTTACTAAACCATGTCATGTCAAATTATACGGAAAAGAAGATAGCTATTAAAAAGAAATTAGAGGGTGAGATAAGAAAGAAAGAAATATAAGAATAGAAAAAGAAGAAACACATTAGAAATAGAGTCTCACATCGCAGCATAACAAAATATAATATAGAAACAATTTTTTATTGAGAGCTTGAAATGAAACTTACAATCATCAAAGTACATCACACATCTGGACTGCTATAATAACATATCCTCATACACAACACCCAATGGAGTAACAATCATATATGATATAATATCATAAGTCTGAACACATCCAGCTCGTCTTTGGACTTCGCATCATCCGATAACCTGGACCTGTACACCTCGGTCTAACCCGAGCATTACAAACATCGGGTCAGTCTGGTGAACCAGAGTGAGAAAAACACACTAAGTTTAAAGATATCATACAACTTGATTTTATAGTCAAAATCTTTTTGAAAGAAAAGAATAATCGTAAGACCAAATCCACACATAATTACGGACGGTTTTTACCTTACGAAAACCCAAAATATTTTTGAAATCAATATCTTTTCAGATATTTTAATAGTGTCTAAATACAAATAAATAGCAATCTAGCAGAACGCTTGCATCTCATGCTCTACATGTATAGTATACAATCAAAACAACGGGCTCTTATTGGTGAATGGATTTCCTGGCAAGGTATGGGACCACCTTCCTAACAATGTACCTCTGGAGATGAATATATTGGGATTCAACAAGAACATCTTGCAATCCAGGCTAACTATGACCGGCCCTTCACATTCTCTTAAGAGTACCGAATATATCATTACCACGGTTGGGGGCCAGCCAACCGAACTGATAGCATACATATACAAATAAAAAGGGACAACTTAAGGCATTTGATTTCACTGACTCAGGTAATGATATACCCATTTGATGGGTCCGACCCACATAGCCATGTGATCTACCCGATTTTGTGCCATTTCCCGGTTGACGAGGCTTGAGGTCATAATTTATTTATTTATTCATTTACCTTAATTTTTGTTTATAGAAAATCTGGCCACCATTCACTTTGAATGTCACATCGTCAGATCCGCCAAATCACTAATTGACGTCCACAAAAATAATCTGGTCGTTAAGCTAAGTGAAGTGCCCTTCTCCGCCACTAACAGGAATATGTTTGTAAAAAATCAACATATGTGATTCTTAAGAAATACTCTGTCAGACACTCGTCCATACAACTCATCTAGGAACAGGATGAACCGAAGACACCCTCCTACAACATCCTAGGCATCACCCTATAGATCTATAGCGAGTAGTCCTTGCAATCCGTAGATTCCTACCACGACAGAACTCCAGTATATCTCGTGCCGCTAAGCTAGAGATTATAAGTAATTGACATCCACAAAAAATAATCTGGTCGTTAAGCTAAGAGAAGTGCCCTTCTCCGCCACTAACAGGAATACGTTGGTAAAAAATCAACGTACGTGATTCTTAAGAAATACTCTGTCAGACACTCGTCCATACAAGTCATCTAGGAACAGGATGAACCGAAGACACCCTCCGACCACATCCTAGGTATCACCCAGTAGATCTATAGCGAGTAGTCTTTGCAATCCGTAGAATGCAACCACGACAGAACTCCAGTATATCTCGGGCCACTAAGCTAGAGATTATAAGTAATCTTTCCATTTTATGACGATCCACGGTTTTTTGTGCTCCATCTTTAAATTGGCGTCTTCGCGTATTTGTTAGTTCGGAATGGTTTTCGAATATAAATTCGATTCCGGTCATTCCATACCAACAATGCATTAGGTCAGGTTTTGATAGTCGGTTATTTAACTATCAAAATAAGCAATTATTCAACCATGAAAATAAAATGAGTTCCCTTGTTCGATATTTAGCATCAATTGACCTTTTTAATTAAAAATAGTTAACAAAAAGTCAATTAAAACTTCTAAACCTTTCAATATTTTAAATATGGTATTTACTTCTTATTTAACATAAGATTTACATTCAAACTATTTCAAATACGTTAAGATTAAATCAAATATATATATATATATATTCCCAACCTTGGTTTTAACAAATTTCACATAAAAAATTGTCACTTGGAAACAACATCCAATTTCTATTCTTAGAATAAACTCATTCCAAAAACTTAAATCTTTTTATTTCCTATTACTTTTGGAAATATTGTTATATATATATATATATGTATATATATATATATATATATACGTATGTATTCTCAAATCTTCCATATCCGTTACTTTGGAAATCTCTATATAAATTCTTTAAATTATCACCAATAATGTTGCATTATTATTTCTCTAATGGAAATAATAAATTATTACTCTTATTCACCATTATAACTAATATTATCTCAGATAATCCTGAATTCGCTCTAGTTGGGGCATTTTAATTACCTCTCAGACCTAGATCAACAACGTTTATCCTAAGATAGATATGAGTTGTAATTTCAAAATCCAATATTTCATTCTAATATCAAAACAAACCCCTTTTTAACTATTTTATTTAAAACATGGTTTTACCAAACCTTCTTACGTTTGAAAACTTCTTCTCGGTTATAAACATTATTTCTAAATTCATTAACTAAGTAATTTATTATTAAAACATCACTTTTTGACTTTTACTCCTTTAAACAATTCGTTTTTAAAATTCGGATTTTTGTTACAAAATTCTTTTACTTACTTCTTTATCATATTCCCATTTAACTATCCCCTTTTTTGATCCATTTCACCATTTCCCACTTCGAAACCTTATTTAAGTTCCTTTCATTCTCTTAACTCCATTATTAAACGATGTTAATTTAAAATTAACGATTTAACACCTCATATCATTTTATAAACTTTATTTATATACCTTTGGTTTAATCTAAGCCTTTAATTCCTAATTTCCTTTTACTTAATTAGATTATTAAGTAAATGTACAATTTAAGCTTTCTTGTTCACTTAAAATCTCTTTTATAACATTGTTATAAAAACACATGTTTTAAATATAAACCCATTCATAAACTCCTTTCATAATTCAATTCAATTCCATTTTAAATCCGATTACTTTTTAAATGATTTTCAATTCAAAAGTAATCTCCTAAATTATTACTAAAAATAATAATTTACTTCAATTATTAACTATTGTAGAAGTAGTCGATTCTTTATTAAATAAAGTAAATAATAATTTGCCTTTTAAAATCTTATTAAAATTGAAACAATATTCTTTAACCCATTTCCTATTTTAGTTCAAAAACAATCTAATTAATAATCACTATTACTTAAAACTGTTGACCTAATCAACCCAAAACACAGTTATTTCGTTATATGATTCTAATTACTCTTTCCTTTAAATTAATTAATAATATAATTAATTTAAATAATTCCATTTAATTATTTTCAAAAAAAAACAATTATCAAAATATTAACCGTCAGCTTAATTTTCTGCTCTCTTGCTTATAAATCTGATTAACATCAAAATTTGCTTTATAAAATCATTTAATAATTAATAATAAATATTAAATATTAGTTTTCCATTAATAAACTTTTATTCAAAATGATAGATTTCAAAATCAATATTATTTATAAAATAATTTTTATAACTTCATTTTTATCGATTCACTTGAAGGTAAAATCCATAATTGGAAAAGGATTGATTTATAGGCCATATACTGCCAATTAATCAACCAATATCACCCATTGGTTTAAATGAAATAATCGTTGAATTCAGATCAACGGTCAGTAAATCAAATCAATCATTCAACCAAATCAGTTCACATAATGACAATATGAAATTAAACAACATTAAATATATTTGAGGAGTCCCGTTGGATCCCTACAACCTGTTCATCCCTGTATTGAAATCGGTTATCTCAAATCAGATCATTCAATTCCATTTAACTGATAATTTTGATAACAGTAAATAACAACTATTTAACATCACCCAATTAACAATTCAAACAATTAAACACGTTTATTTTATAAACGTGACCAACAAGTTAGGTTACCTCCATTGGTTCCAATAGTTAAAATAGCGGATTGGTTTTCCACTGAAATTAAACAACGTTTAATTTCAGAAATTCAATCAATATATAACTAACAAACAGTCAGTCATTAACAACCATTAGCAACCATAGAACACAAAATAAAACCCAACTTATATAAAACATAATTGGGATAACTGAGTGAGTTAAACTCTCCTTGATTCCATTTATTTCTGAATTGGTTTGGTTACAATTGAATTAAACAGTGGTTTAATTTAGCTGTAAATTTCCACTGTATCCAGCTCCATTCAAATTAATTCCATAATGTTGATCTTGTCAATATGATTCCAGCATCTCTGGTTTGGTTCAATTCTGATAATATAAGAAAAAGTTATTGACAATTAAAGTTATTATGATTTTTATTTTATTTTTTTTAAATAAACTAAATCCTTAATTATATAATAATTAAGGTTTTAGTATTATAAATTAATAAAGCTAAGCATTACTTAATAAATTTTAAATGGTTTCAATATCCTAGAAAATGGGAGTTCAACGTGCTTAACAGTCTAAAAATTATTTATCAGTGGAAACATTCTATAAATCTTTGACTATAAATATAATCTTAATTAGGATTTGTTTTAAACTCATTACATTTAAATAACATAACTCATGTCGCTTCGTCATTTGTTCCAGTTGATCCTTTCAGACACTCGATCATTATCTACTTCATCCCACACATTCAGGTGGTGTCTAACCAACAACCTATATCGAATTCACGTGTTTGATAAATACCCTTTTTATTTATAATAATTGAACTATACTAGTATATGATTATCAAACATTACGTTATGAAATAAATACGTTGACCCCATTTACATACTGTACGTCTGTACCCCATTTCAAATTGGAACTATCGATCAAAAATAAGGACCAGATCCAAATTGTTGCTTTAGGTTATGCAAAGAATAACAGCTACCTTCTTCCTCTGTCTCGTTTTGTTCCCCCAAACTCCATCGCGTACAACCCATCACGCTGCCATCAAAGCGCACCACTGCGCCTCCCAATGTTCGCTAGACCATCTATCGATGCTTGGCCCACACTTCTCCTTAGTTCCCTCGACCCTCGCGCCTACCAGTGGCCAACTCGACTCTGCCCATTCAAAATTCCTACAGCTCCTTTGTACACTATTTTACGTTCTTCTTGAGTTCACGCAGACAACCCACGAAGGAAACAATTACCACCACCGTGCCGCCATAGGGACAACTGGACCCAAATCAGAGTCCATCACTGGACGGGTCTTCAGCTCCTCCTACTACAACACCAATCTCAATCAACCCCGTGATCCCGCTTACCATCTACAGCCTAAAGAAATTAGCGCCTTTGTGGCCAAAATTAGACCATACTAGCACCGTAAAACAGATCACCACCGCTCAGCATGGAGTACTCGTTGAGCTCTACAATATGGATGAAGAAAGTAGTTTGACATATTTCATGGATTTCAAGTTACGGAGGGAGGAAGTTTGGAATGTTTGTGGCCAGTTGGAAGAGAAGTTTGACCGTGAACAAGCGTACATTGATATTTATACGGTGGGGATGAAATAAATAATATTATATCATATTACAACTTCGTTGTGAAGTATCACATAAAACTGACCAAAATCGACTCTTGTTTTTCAATAAAAATGCTAATCCTAGCATTAAAAAAATATTCCGGACCCGATGGGACAAGTTTCGTCAAATTCCGATGTTGTTTGTGAAAAGTCCTTTACAAATATCGATGAAAAATCAAGCTTTTAAAATTCCTATAAATACAAAAAAATCAAAAAAATTGAAACCTTGACATTCTACTAGACCTTTTCCTAACGGATCCAATGAATCTTGTTTCGTTAGATTTGGAGTTCGTTTGGCCAGTCGTCTACTCGTTTAAAGTTACCCCTATCTAAATTGTCTAAACAATTAAATAGAAACAGAGACGTTTTTTATCACCGAAGTCACATAAGACATCTTTTTGCCACGAAATTTGATTTTCATACAATAATTTAACGATACGGTTCCAATGAAACAAATTTCATCGAAAATTGAAACCATTTGCAAAAATGTCTATTTTCAATGCTCAAATAATATCGAATAAAATATAATTAAAATTCCAGTTTAATTCAAATAAATCATAATAAATTATTTTTATCATATATATCCAAATAGAATATATATACAAATACAAATATAATTTACACAACTCAATATCGTCAATTTTGAGTTAAATGATTTAAATTTCCCTTTTAAATATATTAAATAAACGTTATATTTTAATAACGATTTCCATACCGACTATTTCAAAAATTGAATTGGACCTAACTAACAATCTGTCACATGAAATCTGAACTTTTCTCTTTCATATGAAAATTATAATCAATAAGATTCACACATTTCTTGTTTCACAGAAATCCGGCTTATATCGGATCCTGTATAGACAATCAAAGTTCAAAACTCTATATTACGAACTGTAACGCCATTTCGAGCACGTTTTAAATTAAACATAATTTAAAGTTCAAATTACGTTATATAACGAATATATATATATATTTAATCCATTTAAAATTCCAAATAAATATTTAAAATAATAAATTAAATTAAATATTTGACTACCAAAAATATGGGACATTAAAATCTCTCCCCTTAAAAGAATTTCGTACCCGAAATTACTAAGGTAGGAAAAATGTCACAAACCCATTATAATTTAAAATCCAATTTATTATAAATCAAAAACCAATTTATTATTGTTAATTAAAAATGTTCAAAAATATAAAAAAATCTAACACTTTAAATTCCCGAAAAAATTCGGCAGAGTCTCCCCTATACGGAGTGACATCTGCGATACCGCAGGAACAATTACTATATATACCCTGACCCTGACGGTCGGAAAACAAAACCAAAAACCAAAAAATATATTTTCACGTAGGTGTACCTTTTACGAGCGCTATTAGGCATACAAGCTCAATTTACGTGCAATCTATGTAACAAAAAACAATCCTTATGGCCATCTGGCACATGTACTTAACTCAGTTTATCATGTAAAATATACATGAAATGTTTAAATAACACTTTATTAATCAACAGTTTAACTAACCAATTTCCAAAATTCAACATATAACATTATTCATACACAAACAAAGGATTAAATCATTAATTTCAAATCATATTCGATTCATCCACATCATTGTACTGGAATTTAGTTTTTACTCCATTTAATCCTTGTTAAATTATTGATGAATTTATATCCAACTAATATAACAAATAATCAACAAACAATGCACTACCAACTCAATCAAATCATTTCATTGAATTTATACTCAACATCAACCTTTACTTGATTATCTTCACTTGGGTTTTCATATTTAAATATTAATTAATTAATACCAGATTGATTTCCAATTAATTGTTATTAATTAAATTTTCAAATTTTTCTATTCAATTCCAAATTAAAATTCTCATTCACAAATTCAAAATGTGAAATCTCTTCGTGTTATATTAAATCATTCAAATTTTTAATCCAATTTGAATTCCAATCAAATCAACCAAACACGCCAATATCTCAATAATTTGAGAAAATTATCTCTTTTCTATACAAAATATATTTTGGGTAAAAATTTTTCATTTACCCTCTTTACAAAACAATATCGTATCGGTTGTCAGCTCTAAATCGAACCGATCAAATAATACAACACAAAATATTTGTATACAAAATCTACAAATACGCTCTTATATATATATATATATATATATATACACACACACAAACACACTCAACCCAATCTAGGATATTACCAATCTCATCTCTATTGAGTTATGCCACAGAGCCAAGTTTATTACTAAACCAATAGCTCTAATACCAAGTGTAACAACCCACTTTTTAGTACATTTTAAGCCGACATTAACCAAACCATGTCATCTCAAATTATACAGAAAAGTAGATAGCAATTAGAAAGAAATATTAGAATAGAAGAAGAAGAAGAAGAAACACATCAGAAACAGATTCTCACATCGCTGCGTAATAAAATATAATATAGAAATAAATTTTTACTGAGAGCTTGATATAAAACTTACAATCATCAGTGTACATCACACATCTGGACAGTTATAACAACATGTCCTCATATACAACACACTGCGGAATAGCAATCATATATGATATAATATCGTAAGTCTGAACACATCCAGCTCGTCTTTGGACTTCACAACATCCGATAACCTGGACCTGTACACCTCGGTCTAACCCGAGCATTACAAACACCGGGTTAGTCTGGTGAACCAGATGGAGAAAAACTCACTAAGTTTAAAGGTATCACATAACTTGATTTTACTATCAAAATCTTTTCAAAAGAAAAGGATAATCGTAAGACCAAATCCACACATAAATACGGACGGTCTTTACCTTACGATAACCCAAAACATTTTTGAAATCAATATCTTTTCTGATATTATAATAGCGTCTAAATACAAATAAATATCAATTTAGCAGAGCGCTTGCATCTCACGCTCTATCTATATTGTATACAATCAAAACCGCCGGCCTTTATTGGAGAATGAATTTCCTGGCATGGTATTCGACCACCTTCCCGACAATGTACCTGTGACGGCAAGGAATTTCGCTCGGTCCGAACCAGTCGCTAAACCGATCCAGGCCGTTCGAAACGCCCTATCGTTGAGAACACGACAAATCAGAACGCATACAGAAGAACATTTCATTGTATATAACAACAATGCATCAGATTACAAGAATATACAGAGTATAAATGAATATTACACAGAAATATTAGAGATTTAAATTACATTTAAATACATAGCAGCGGAAAAATAATACAATACACAACTAGAAGTAGATATACGGATACAAAGCTTTCCGGATATCATTCCAGCTGTAAACCAGGATCCTGTGAATATAAATCTGCAAAACCAAAACTACTAGCTGCCCGTGTCGAAAATAGGGGCACCCAGAGTTTAGGTTAAAACAATAAACTCCAGGTCAGTCATGGGACTGGTGTGAGAACTAAAACAGTTATTAATCTTTATTTTCAATCATTAGGTAAATCAAGGGACCACGCCGTATAACACGGAACGGGTTTCCTCCCAAGAATACCAGTGCATAAAACAAACAGCGCAATGCTAAATAAAGAAAAATGAAGCTGTTATAAGACCCAGGTCCCATCACACAATGCAACGCAGCCGAGGATAGGGTTTTCCCTTATAACAGCCAAAGAATGCTTGATACGGTTAAAACAATTCGTTTGATACTATTATAAGTGCATAGTGTATAAAACAACTTCAAATCATAAGTATCAATCATAGGCGTCATGGGTACCATATATCATGTCGCCATACTAGTTCTACAATTAAAACCGCACATGTCACGTATTTGGAAATTGGGTTTCCATCTATGAACCGAGGCAAAAGATAGTCCTCACCGACTTCGAGACTCTCTAGCCCGAGCCTCAGGCAAGTACTCAGTCAAGCCTTGGAGCGACAGGGCCGGTCCACTGATGTGGATTAAAATGCCTGAACACTACGTCTCCCCACCCTATGGGGTGTAAGTCTGGTCCGTCAGCCGACCAGAATGCATCGGCCGAAACCGATATAACCGAGGCGCCTCGCAACAGCAACAACCACATAAGTCAAACTCGTCAGGGCGTGTAAAACCACTGACGCCACTTCTAGCTAGAAAGAAACGCATGCCCTCCCTGAGGTCCGTCTCCCGTTTTTGGTTCATACCGGGTGTGAAACACGCGAGGTAAACGTTACACAAAGCTACGCCACAAAGGCTGTGCTTTGATCATCACCACAAGACTTTGCTTTTCAACAGAAGCCTCGATCAATTGCCACTTAGGCATGCCACACAGGCAATTCACTCTATGCGTTTGATATCCATCAATATATAACCCCTGAGCTCGTACGTCTCAGAGAAGGGCGTTAAGCAAGAGAATAAATTCTCCGCCGCCAAACAGATATATATTTAATAGAAATCAACCGCACAGACTAAAATCCAATGTCAGACACACAGTCCATTTACAAGTCCGTTCTGGGTCTGAACGAAACCGGAGGCACCTAGTACCCCGCATATCCATCGATCTCCAAGTACGTCTGGACGATCACTAACTGTTTCCATCTTCTTGGGTGTACAACCCAATCAAGATCATCAGTAAGCACCCAAACGACGTGAAGACCTCCGGTCTTCGACCACCGTCTTCATCTTCGACTTATCGTCGTATCAGTTATTCAGAATGGGATAAACCCGGTCTTTCCGAATAACTCGCGTATATATTATAAAAGTGTTACACAAACACAACATACGCCTCATTCCAATTCATTAGTCACTAACCGTAAATTAATCAAGAGAATAATTCCCCAAATATTAACCCCGAAGGCCGAAACCAACATCAGATCAATATCCAGAAAACCACTCTGCTTAGCTAACCGACAGTTAGTTTCTAAATTTCACATTCATAGGGAAAGGTTCCCATTAATTTTATCCAAGATAAATTCCTGAATTTATTCTTTAATCTATCTTTTGAATATCAATTCAAAACTAGTCGGAATTAGCGAACCTTACCGAAGTAATCATTGGTTTTAATTTCCCAATCCCAACCTATTCATCCCATGAAGTAAAACTGGTAATACTTCATATCTAACACCACGGAGTTATGGGTAAATTCAATTACCATTTCACGTTCAAATCTAATTAAAGATTTAACTAACGCCTGGAGCAAAACTGGTGATACTCCATTTCGATTTTTTTCAATCTAATTAAAGATTCATTAAAACTCCACTTAGTTTTAATCGTTAACTGGGTTAAAGAATCAGTGTCATTTAAAACACGGTTCACGATAAACCCAAAATCACATTCATTAATTATCGGGTTAAAGAACGAGTGTTATTTAAAACACTGTCCACGATAAACCCAAAAATCAATATCAATTCAATTCCAATTAAACATTATTTAATTGGTACACTTCATTAAATCTAAATAAAAAGATTTAATCTTTTCTCAACTGGGTTCAAGAACAGTGTTAGTGAAGCCACCATTCACGACAAACCCAAATCACATTTGATATTCAATACAAGGCTCTGAATAGAAAATATATCGGCCTATATTCAATATCAAATTCTACGATCAACAAATGTCGTATTGGAAATAACGATATAAATATATATCTTTCAAATTTCCATAACAACACCTGTATAATCACGAATTCCAACATCGAAATATTCCGAAGACAATTTCGATTCAAATCCACTCCAATGCAATCATTGGAAATTTTGGTTATTTTCAAAACCCTTTTCGAATTCAATTTATTTATTTAAAAATAAATAGAATTATAATTCTAGTTCAAAACTAGTTCATTTCGATAAAAATCTATTTTTATCTTTTCAAATATGGAGTTTTTCATCCCAATTCTTTCTAAATCATTTCTTATGATTTTACACAAATTATCACTATTTTTAATAATTTTATCAAGGCCCGTACAGTCGATTTCCATCAATGGCCATCGAACTGCACTTATAGCGACCTTTTTCAAATTTGATTTGGACATAATTCCAAATCCAACCGTTAGATTTCTAATTTCTAATATTCGTTAGAAAGCTCTTTTCGATACGAACCCAACGGTTCCGGTTTTAGGAGAATCCGACGGTCGGATCTCCCGTAATGTCCGTTTGAAATAAATGGTCGAAATTCACGAACTGCCGCGGCGCGGAACGTTCTATTCAGGCCATTATATTATATATATAATATATATAATATATACTTCGTCGATTTCTATTTAAAACGGATTATATAAATAGTTTTAAATTCGTTTCAAAAACAATTTCAACTTCCATTTCAATTCAAAGCAAAATTGAATTCTTCTTTATAAATTCGTTTCAAAGTTCATTTCTATTCAATTCAAATTTCAATTCAATTTGAATTCAATTCAATTCGCTTTCAATTCAATTCGAATTCGTTTTCAATTCAATTCATTTCGAAATCGTTTTCAATTCACTTTGAATTCGTTTTCAATTCACTTTGAATTCGTTTTCAATTCACTTTATTTCGAAATCGTTTTCAATTCAATTCATTTCGAAGTCGTTTTCAATTCACTTTGAATTCGTTTTCAATTCACTTTGAATTCGTTTTCAATTCACTTTATTTCGAAATCGTTTTCAATTCACTTTGAGTTCGTTTTCAATTCACTTCATTTCGAAATTGTTTTCAATTCACTTCATTTCGAAATATTCGATTTCAAAATTACTTTTTAATATTCATTTTAAAATGAATAAAATCGATATAAATATCGTTCACGTCAAAATGGCGTCAATCTAATCAACACGGCTTCATATATTGATATTTTCAAATATTCCATTTCGAATATTTCTATTTCAAATATTTCTATTTTAAAACTGGAATGAGGCCCAATCAATTACCATATAAAGTTAATTATATGGATTTTCATACAACACATGTATTTAATAACATGGAAAAATGATCAACCATCAACCAAAGTGCACTACACTGTATAAGCATCAAATATAGATATCCAACGCTTAAAACAGCCTGTCAATCAACCGATCGACATATTCAATCAATCGGGATGAGTGAACTTCTAATTTCATCCCAACACCCGTGTGGGGTTTCAAACAATCAAACACAGATTTTTATTCGTGCAGTTGGGTGATGTGTAAAATTTATCGACCCAATCATTGTCCTTCAAATAGGTGTACATAAACAAACCGTCTGGTTTGTAAATGAATATTTATTTATTCACATTCACGTTAAAAATTATATTTTTAACGATAAAACATTTTATTCCAACATATGAATTTCGATTAAGTTCATTCTTTAAATAAAATGATATTTTTATTTTTCTAACACATTTTAGAAAATTTCGGCGGCATAACGGCACGATACTAGAAACGGGACAAGGCCTAGCCTTATCCCCGGTCTAGTGAAGGCCCACGCCATTCACACATCAATCAAATCAATTTCATCTCACCAAACAATTCAAATCAACCCAAACAATCTATCTAACAACACAGCCAAACAAACAAGTCCATGGTCTGTGGACGATTGTGTCGGGTGCTACTAAGCACCGTCTGCATCCTAGTATATATATATATATAACTAGAAAAATAAATTGAAAGGTGAGAAATTCTCACCTATAGCTATCCTAGCTCCACGGCACTTCTTTTTCGAATCTTCATCAGCTTCGTCGCCCGTAGCCACTACATATATAAAAATCGAATTTTTACTTCGTTATTCACTATATAAAAGTCGAATTTTTATTATACTATTCAATATATAAAAATCAAACTTTTACTTTTAAAAATATCTTCTTTTGCATTTTAAAAATCTAATCTTTTGCATTTTAAAAATCTAATCTTTTGCATTTTAAAAATCTAATCTTTATTTTATAACGCCTAAAGATTATACTTTTATACATAAGAAAAATCCCATTTTCCTTTACATAAAAAATCATATTTTTCTTTCGAAGTTCTACATATAAAAATCATATTTTTATTTCGAAGTTCTACATATAAAAATCATATTTTTATTTCGAAGTTCTACATATAAAAATCATATTTTTATTTCGACTTTCAATATCTAAAAATCTGATTTTTACTTCTAAAACAAAATCAGTTTTTATTACTTTTAAAAATATCAGTTTTAACCTTTAAACATTTTCAGTTTTTATTACTTTTAAAAATATCAGTTTTAACCTTTAAACATTTTCAGTTTTTATTACTTTTAAAAATATCAGTTTTAACCTTTAAACATTTTCAGTTTTTATTACTTTTAAAAATATCAGTTTTAACCTTTAAACATTTTCAGTTTTTATTACTTTTAAAAATATCAGTTTTAACCTTTAAACATTTTCAGTTTTTATTACTTTTAAAAATATCAGTTTTAAAATGTTTTGAAAAACCAGTCTTAAGAATTAAAATAAAAATAAAATAAAGAAAAAAAACTTACTGCATCACGAAGAAAACAAAAGGGCGTCGATGTCGGCGGCAGGAGGAGGCGGAGGGTTGGGGCGGCCTTCAGTTCGTCGGCGGTCATCACTGTGGGGGGAGGCTCTGGCGTTTGCGTCTTCGATTCGAAGGGAGGAAGGAGATGAGCGAGAGGGGAGAGGAAGGCACGAGGTCAGGAGATGGTCGGAGGGGGTGCGCCTGCCCTAGGCGGCGGCGAGGTCCTCCAGGTGGGGCGACGAGCAGATCGGGTTTTCTCCTTTTTTTTTTCTTTTTTTTTTATTTTGGTTTTGAATCGGTCAACGGGGCTGAGTAGTTAAGGAGGAGAGAGGAGGGTTCCTTTTTATTTTTATTTATTTATTTTTTTTTCTTTCGAAAAAGCAACTTTAAAATTCGAACTCGAAATTGAGCCCACCGACTGTCGTCTACAGCGTTTTACCCCCATTCTGAACACAATGGGATATGTATCGTAAGCTGATTTGGCTGTTACAACCAGTTTTCGTTAAATTTACATTTAAATCACTATATTGAATTTTAAACGTACATTTCAAATTACCGGGGCCACATACTAACTAGAAAAATTCCCGAAAAATATTTTCTAGCTTCGTATTGACGATACGGTCCTAACAAAACTAGTTTCGTCGAATTCTGAGACCGTTTGAAAAATGACCAATTTCCAGTCGATTAAAATCAACTGAAACTGGTCAAACGCGTTTTCTTTTGCCACGCTCACATATTAATTCGAAAAATTATGAAATTTGAAACCTAGCAATAATTTGACACTGCGGACCCAACAAAACTGGTTTCGTCGAAATCCGAGGTCATCTGCAAAATGTCCATTTTAAGGGCCTGAATTCCATAGCGACTATTCAGAATTTTCAACTGGACATATCTTTTGATTCTCGCTACAAAATTTTGATCTTTCGGATTCGCTGGAAAGATATCATCATATAGATCCTATTATTTTTGGTTTCACTAAAATCCGGATTGTTTTGCACCCGGTACGTTCAATTGAAGTTTGAAATCGAATTATCGAACTACCGCGCCATTTTCAATTCTATTTATAATTATATATAAATATTTATATTCAAACGACGACGTATATAATATATACGTTCGAATTATATTCAAAATAAATTACTCGTCGATTTTATTTAAAATAATTCATTTTAAATAATCAAAATTCGCTAAAATTGCCAAAATAAAATTTTCAAACTGGCTCGCATTTTACGGGTTGTTACAATCTCCCCCACTTAAAACTTTTCGTCCCCGAAAAGGAACAAAGTCGAAAGTGGTTTGATTAATCAGCTCTACGCTCGATCTGGCTTCCATTCTCCAACTCTTTAGTTTCTGAGAATTTTCAAAATTTCAAAAATTTGGCTAACACCCTAAATTTTCGAAAAATTTCGCCATAACCTCCCCTGCACCGGGAGCATCGGGGAATTTCAAATAGCTTCCCCGGTCCTTCAGATCTCAAAAAGAAAAAGAAAAAGCCAAGCGGCTAGCCAATAGGCTCACAAAATCATCATCACCCAAACAAAACAGGAAATTATGTAGTAAACATGTACCTATTTGTCGGGCAAACAAATTTTATTCTCTGCTCTAGCCTCCTTGCTATGACCTGTTCAATGATATACATGTATATGCAAGCAAATGCGACCAATTTCAATACAATTCATTATTTGATACAATTAGGCGTAATGGTTCAAAATTATCAAACAATTAAACAAACAACCCAAACATCAATCAATTAGTGAATTAGAGTTTCAAATTCATAATTTTGATACATATACAAAAAAATCAAAATTTTTGATGCCAAATCACAACAATAGGCCCTATCTAATTTTGGTTCTCACACCAGTCAATAGGAAATATATAGATATCACACCTTCGTTACTCGAACATGAATACTAATGACGACTAGTCAATCATCAGAATCATCTTCGGGCCACTAGAGTATGATTCTATATCTATCCAGTATATTAAAACTTCGAATACACGTGGATCAGACGTGTACGCAAAATCTATATATACTGGACTGTCCAACTCAATATAAATAGATAATCAAATGCGAATAATTGATTTAAATTTTCAAAACAAAAATTTGTTTTCACTTTCAAAAATATACTCTTCACACTCGTTCTAGGATATTACTGATCCCATCTCTAACGAGTCATTCTCGTTGGATATTACTAATCCAATATCTGATGAATTCTTTCGTACGGTTCTAATGTGTCTTGTTCTCGAGCTCTGTAAACCAAAGCTCTGATACCAACTGTGACGGCAAGGAATTTCGCTCGGTCCGAACCAGTCGCTAAACCGATCCAGGCCGTTCGAAACGCCCTATCGTTGAGAACACGACAAATCAGAACGCATACAGAAGAACATTTCATTGTATATAACAACAATGCATCAGATTACAAGAATATACAGAGTATAAATGAATATTACACAGAAATATCAGAGATTTAAATTACATTTAAATACATAGCAGCGGAAAAATAATACAATACACAACTAGAAGTAGATATACGGATACAAAGCTTTCCGGATATCATTCCAGCTGTAAACCAGGATCCTGTGAATATAAATCTGCAAAACCAAAACTACTAGCTGCCCGTGTCGAAAATAGGGGCACCCAGAGTTTAGGTTAAAACAATAAACTCCAGGTCAGTCATGGGACTGGTGTGAGAACTAAAACAGTTATTAATCTTTATTTTCAATCATTAGGTAAATCAAGGGACCACGCCGTATAACACGGAACGGGTTTCCTCCCAAGAATACCAGTGCATAAAACAAACAGCACAATGCTAAATAAAGAAAAATGAAGCTGTTATAAGACCCAGGTCCCATCACACAATGCAACGCAGCCGAGGATAGGGTTTTCCCTTATAACAGCCAAAGAATGCTTGATACGGTTAAAACAATTCGTTTGATACTATTATAAGTGCATAGTGTATAAAACAACTTCAAATCATAAGTATCAATCATAGGCGGCATGGGTACCATATATCATGTCGCCATACTAGTTCTACAATTAAAACCGCACATGTCACGTATTTGGAAATTGGGTTTCCATCTATGAACCGAGGCAAAAGATAGTCCTCACCGACTTCGAGACTCTCTAGCCCGAGCCTCAGGCAAGTACTCAGTCAAGCCTTGGAGCGACAGGGCCGGTCCACCGATGTGGATTAAAATGCCTGAACACTACGTCTCCCCACCCTATGGGGTGTAAGTCTGGTCCGTCAGCCGACCAGAATGCATCGGCCGAAACCGATATAACCGAGGCGCCTCGCAACAGCAACAACCACATAAGTCAAACTCGTCAGGGCGTGTAAAACCACTGACGCCACTTCTAGCTAGAAAGAAACGCATGCCCTCCCTGAGGTCCGTCTCCCGTTTTTGGTTCATACCGGGTGTGAAACACGCGAGGTAAACGTTACACAAAGCTACGCCACAAAGGCTGTGCTTTGATCATCACCACAAGACTTTGCTTTTCAACAGAAGCCTCGATCAATTGCCACTTAGGCATGCCACACAGGCAATTCACTCTATGCGTTTGATATCCATCAATATATAACCCCTGAGCTCGTACGTCTCAGAGAAGGGCGTTAAGCAAGAGAATAAATTCTCCGCCGCCAAACAGATATATATTTAATAGAAATCAACCGCACAGACTAAAATCCAATGTCAGACACACAGTCCATTTACAAGTCCGTTCTGGGTCTGAACGAAACCGGAGGCACCTAGTACCCCGCATATCCATCGATCTCCAAGTACGTCTGGACGATCACTAACTGTTTCCATCTTCTTGGGTGTACAACCCAATCAAGATCATCAGTAAGCACCCAAACGACGTGAAGACCTCCGGTCTTCGACCACCGTCTTCATCTTCGACTTATCGTCGTATCAGTTATTCAGAATGGGATAAACCCGGTCTTTCCGAATAACTCGCGTATATATTATAAAAGTGTTACACAAACACAACATACGCCTCATTCCAATTCATTAGTCACTAACCGTAAATTAATCAAGAGAATAATTCCCCAAATATTAACCCCGAAGGCCGAAACCAACATCAGATCAATATCCAGAAAACCACTCTGCTTAGCTAACCGACAGTTAGTTTCTAAATTTCACATTCATAGGGAAAGGTTCCCATTAATTTTATCCAAGATAAATTCCTGAATTTATTCTTTAATCTATCTTTTGAATATCAATTCAAAACTAGTCGGAATTAGCGAACCTTACCGAAGTAATCATTGGTTTTAATTTCCCAATCCCAACCTATTCATCCCATGAAGTAAAACTGGTAATACTTCATATCTAACACCACGGAGTTATCGGTAAATTCAATTACCATTTCACGTTCAAATCTAATTAAAGATTTAACTAACGCCTGGAGCAAAACTGGTGATACTCCATTTCGATTTTTTTCAATCTAATTAAAGATTCATTAAAACTCCACTTAGTTTTAATCGTTAACTGGGTTAAAGAATCAGTGTCATTTAAAACACGGTTCACGATAAACCCAAAATCACATTCATTAATTATTGGGTTAAAGAACGAGTGTTATTTAAAACACTGTCCACGATAAACCCAAAAATCAATATCAATTCAATTCCAATTAAACATTATTTAATTGGTACACTTCATTAAATCTAAATAAAAAGATTTAATCTTTTCTCAACTGGGTTCAAGAACAGTGTTAGTGAAGCCACCATTCACGACAAACCCAAATCACATTTGATATTCAATACAAGGCTCTGAATAGAAAATATATCGGCCTATATTCAATATCAAATTCTACGATCAACAAATGTCGTATTGGAAATAACGATATAAATATATATCTTTCAAATTTCCATAACAACACCTGTATAATCACGAATTTCAACATCGAAATATTCCGAAGACAATTTCGATTCAAATCCACTCCAATGCAATCATTGGAAATTTTGGTTATTTTCAAAACCCTTTTCGAATTCAATTTATTTATTTAAAAATAAATAGAATTATAATTCTAGTTCAAAACTAGTTCATTTCGATAAAAATCTATTTTTATCTTTTCAAATATGGAGTTTTTCATCCCAATTCTTTCTAAATCATTTCTTATGATTTTACACAAATTATCACTATTTTTAATAATTTTATCAAGGCCCGTACAGTCGATTTCCATCAATGGCCATCGAACTGCACTTATAGCGACCTTTTTCAAATTTGATTTGGACATAATTCCAAATCCAACCGTTAGATTTCTAATTTCTAATATTCGTTAGAAAGCTCTTTTCGATACGAACCCAACGGTTCCGGTTTTAGGAGAATCCGACGGTCGGATCTCCCGTAATGTCCGTTTGAAATAAATGGTCGAAATTCACGAACTGCCGCGGCGCGGCACGTTCTATTCAGGCCATTATATTATATATATAATATATATAATATATACTTCGTCGATTTCTATTTAAAACGAATTATATAAATAGTTTTAAATTCGTTTCAAAAACAATTTCAACTTCCATTTCAATTCAAAGCAAAATTGAATTCTTCTTTATAAATTCGTTTCAAAGTTCATTTCTATTCAATTCAAATTTCAATTCAATTTGAATTCAATTTGAATTCAATTCAATTCGCTTTCAATTCAATTCGAATTCGTTTTCAATTCAATTCATTTCGAAATCGTTTTCAATTCACTTTGAATTCGTTTTCAATTCACTTTGAATTCGTTTTCAATTCACTTTATTTCGAAATCGTTTTCAATTCAATTCATTTCGAAGTCGTTTTCAATTCACTTTGAATTCGTTTTCAATTCACTTTGAATTCGTTTTCAATTCACTTTATTTCGAAATCGTTTTCAATTCACTTTGAGTTCGTTTTCAATTCACTTCATTTCGAAATTGTTTTCAATTCACTTCATTTCGAAATATTCGATTTCAAAATTACTTTTTAATATTCATTTTAAAATGAATAAAATCGATATAAATATCGTTCACGTCAAAATGGCGTCAATCTAATCAACACGGCTTCATATATTGATATTTTCAAATATTCCATTTCGAATATTTCTATTTCAAATATTTCTATTTTAAAACTGGAATGAGGCCCAATCAATTACCATATAAAGTTAATTATATGGATTTTCATACAACACATGTATTTAATAACATGGAAAAATGATCAACCATCAACCAAAGTGCACTACACTGTATAAGCATCAAATATAGATATCCAACGCTTAAAAACAGCCTGTCAATCAACCGATCGACATATTCAATCAATCGGGATGAGTGAACTTCTAATTTCATCCCAACACCCGTGTGGGGTTTCAAACAATCAAACACAGATTTTTATTCGTGCAGTTGGGTGATGTGTAAAATTTATCGACCCAATCATTGTCCTTCAAATAGGTGTACATAAACAAACCGTCTGGTTTGTAAATGAATATTTATTTATTCACATTCACGTTAAAAATTATATTTTTAACGATAAAACATTTTATTCCAACATATGAATTTAGATTAAGTTCATTCTTTAAATAAAATGATATTTTTATTTTTCTAACACATTTTAGAAAATTTCGGCGGCATAACGGCACGATACTAGAAACGGGACAAGGCCTAGCCTTATCCCCGGTCTAGTGAAGGCCCACGCCATTCACACATCAATCAAATCAATTTCATCTCACCAAACAATTCAAATCAACCCAAACAATCTATCTAACAACACAGCCAAACAAACAAGTCCATGGTCTGTGGACGATTGTGTCGGGTGCTACTAAGCACCGTCTGCATCCTAGTATATATATATATATAACTAGAAAAATAAATTGAAAGGTGAGAAATTCTCACCTATAGCTATCTTAGCTCCACGGCACTTCTTTTTCGAATCTTCGTCAGCTTCGTCGCCCGTAGCCACTACATATATAAAAATCGAATTTTTACTTCGTTATTCACTATATAAAAGTCGAATTTTTATTATACTATTCAATATATAAAAATCAAACTTTTACTTTTAAAAATATCTTCTTTTGCATTTTAAAAATCTAATCTTTTGCATTTTAAAAATCTAATCTTTTGCATTTTAAAAATCTAATCTTTATTTTATAACGCCTAAAGATTATACTTTTATACATAAGAAAAATCCCATTTTCCTTTACATAAAAAATCATATTTTTCTTTCGAAGTTCTACATATAAAAATCATATTTTTATTTCGAAGTTCTACATATAAAAATCATATTTTTATTTCGAAGTTCTACATATAAAAATCATATTTTTATTTCGACTTTCAATATCTAAAAATCTGATTTTTACTTCTAAAACAAAATCAGTTTTTATTACTTTTAAAAATATCAGTTTTAACCTTTAAACATTTTCAGTTTTTATTACTTTTAAAAATATCAGTTTTAACCTTTAAACATTTTCAGTTTTTATTACTTTTAAAAATATCAGTTTTAACCTTTAAACATTTTCAGTTTTTATTACTTTTAAAAATATCAGTTTTAACCTTTAAACATTTTCAGTTTTTATTACTTTTAAAAATATCAGTTTTAAAATGTTTTGAAAAACCAGTCTTAAGAATTAAAATAAAAATAAAATAAAGAAAAAAAACTTACTGCATCACGAAGAAAACAAAAGGGCGTCGATGTCGGCGGCAGGAGGAGGCGGAGGGTTGGGGCGGCCTTCAGTTCGTCGGCGGTCATCACTGTGGGGGGAGGCTCTGGCGTTTGCGTCTTCGATTCGATGGGAGGAAGGAGATGAGCGAGAGGGGAGAGGAAGGCACGAGGTCAGGAGATGGTCGGAGGGGGTGCGCTTGCCCTAGGCGGCGGCGAGGTCCTCCAGGTGGGGCGACGAGCAGATCGGGTTTTCTCCTTTTTTTTTTCTTTTTTTTTTTTATTTTGGTTTTGAATCGGTCAACGGGGCTGAGTAGTTAAGGAGGAGAGAGGAGGGTTCCTTTTTATTTTTATTTATTTATTTATTTTTCTTTCGAAAAAGCAACTTTAAAATTCGAACTCGAAATTGAGCCCACCGACTGTCGTCTACAGCGTTTTACCCCCATTCTGAACACAATGGGATATGTATCGTAAGCTGATTTGGCTGTTACAACCAGTTTTCGTTAAATTTACATTTAAATCACTATATTGAATTTTAAACGTACATTTCAAATTACCGGGGCCACATACTAACTAGAAAAATTCCCGAAAAATATTTTCTAGCTTCGTATTGACGATACGGTCCTAACAAAACTAGTTTCGTCGAATTCTGAGACCGTTTGAAAAATGACCAATTTCCAGTCGATTAAAATCAACTGAAACTGGTCAAACGCGTTTTCTTTTGCCACGCTCACATATTAATTCGAAAAATTATGAAATTTGAAACCTAGGAATAATTTGACACTGCGGACCCAACAAAACTGGTTTCGTCGAAATCCGAGGTCATCTGCAAAATGTCCATTTTAAGGGCCTGAATTCCATAGCGACTATTCAGAATTTTCAACTGGACATATCTTTTGATTCTCGCTACAAAATTTTGATCTTTCGGATTCGCTGGAAAGATATCATCATATAGATCCTATTATTTTTGGTTTCACTAAAATCCGGATTGTTTTGCACCCGGTACGTTCAATTGAAGTTTGAAATCGAATTATCGAACTACCGCGCCATTTTCAATTCTATTTATAATTATATATAAATATTTATATTCAAACGACGACGTATATAATATATACGTTCGAATTATATTCAAAATAAATTACTCGTCGATTTTATTTAAAATAATTCATTTTAAATAATCAAAATTCGCTAAAATTGCCAAAATAAAATTTTCAAACTGGCTCGCATTTTACGGGTTGTTACAGTACCTCTGGAGATTAATAAATTGGTATTCAACAAGAACACCTTGCAACCCAGGTTAAACATGACCGACCCCTCACTTTCTCTTGAGAGTGCCGAATATATCATTACCAAAGTTAGGGGCTAGCCAACCAAACCAATATCATACATAAATAAAAAGGGACAACTTAAGGCATTTGATTTCACCAGATCAGGTAATGATATACCCTTTTAATGGGTGCGACCCACATAGCCATGCGACCTACCCGATTTTGTGCCATTTCCCGGTTGATGAGGCTTGAGGTCATAATTTATTTATTCATTCATTTACCTTAATTTCTATTTTTTTAAAAATCTGGCCACCATTCACTTTGAATGTCAGATCCACGAAATCACTAGTTGACATCCACAAAAATAATCTAGTCGTTAAGCTAAGAGAATTGCCCTTCTTCGCAACTAACAGGAATACGTTTGTAAAAATCAACGTATGTGATTCTTAAGAAATACTCTGTCAGACACTCGTCTATACAAGTCATCAAGGAACAGGATGAACCGAAAACACCTTCTGACCACATCCTAGGTATCACCCTATAGATCAGTAGCAAGTAGTCCTCGCAAAACGTAGATTCCAACCATGACAGAACTCCAGTATATCTCGAGCCGATAAGCCAGAGATTATAAGTAATCCTTCCGTTTTATGTAGATCCACGGTCTTCAGTGTTCCATCTTCAAATTCGAATTTTCACGTATCTGTTGGTTTGGAATGGTTTCCGAATGTAAATTCGATCCCGGTCATTCCGTACCAACAATACATTAGGTTAGGTTTTGATAGTCAGTTATTTAACTATCGAAATAAACAATTATTCAACCATGAAAATAAAAGGAGTTCCCTGGTTCTGTATTTTGCATCACTTAGCCTTTTTAATTAAAAATAATTAACAAATAGTTAATTAAAACTTTTAAACCTTTCAATATTTGAAATATGGCATTTACTTCTTATTTAACATAAGATTTACTTTAAAACTAATTCAAATACGTTAAGATTTAATCATATATATATATATATATATATTCCCAACCTTGGTTTTAACCAACTTCACGTGAAACATTGTCACTTGGAAACAACATCCAATTTCTATTCTTAGAATAAACTCATTCCAAATACATAAATCTTTTTATTACCTATTACCTTTGGAAATATTGTGTTATATATATATATATTCTCAAATCTTCCATATCCGTTACTTTGTAAATCTCTTTATAAATTCTTTAAATTATCACCACTAATGTTGCATTATTATTTTTCTAATGGAAATAATAAATTATTACTCTTCTTCACCATTATAACTAATATTATCTCAGGTAATCCTGAAGTCGTTCTAGTTGGGGAATTTTAATTACCTCTCAGACCTAGATCAACAACGTTCTTATCTTAAGATGGATATGAGTTGTAATTTCAAAATCCGATATTTCATTCTAATATCAAAACAAACCCCTTTTTAACTATTTTATTTAAAACATGGTTTTACCAAACCTTCTTACGTTTGAAAACTTCTTCTCGATTATAACCATTATTCCTTAATTCATTAACTAAGTAACTTATTATTAAAACATCACTTCTTAACTATTACTCCTTTGAATCAGATTTTTGTCACAAAATCCTATTACTTACTTCTTTACCATATTCTCATTTAATCAACCCCTTTTCTGATCCATTTCATCATTTCCCACTTTGAAACCTTATTTAAATTCCTTCCATTCTCTTACCTCCATTATTAAGCGAGGTTAATTTAAAATTAACGCTTTAACACCTTACATCATTTTATAAACTTTGTTTATATAACTCTAGTTTAATCTAACCCTTTAATTCCGAATTTCCATTTACTTAATTCAATTATTAAATAAACATTTAATTTAAGTTGTCTTGTTCGCTTAAAATCTCTTTTACAACTTTGTTATAGAAACACAGGTTTTAAATATTAACCCATTCATAAACTACTTTCATAATTCAACTCAATTCCATTTCAAATCCGATTACTTTTTAAATGATTTTCAATTAAAAAGTAATCTCCTAAATTACTATTAAAAATAATAATTTACTTCAATTATTAAATACTTTATAAGTAATCAATTCTTTATTAACTAAAGTAAATAATAATTCACCTTTTAAAACCTTATGAAAATTAAAACAATATTCCTTAACCCATTTCCTGCTTTAATTCAAAAACAATCTAATTAATAATCATTGTTACTTAAAGCGGTTGACCTAGTCAACCCAAAACACAGTTATTTCGTTAACTGATTCTAATTACTCTTTCCTTTAAATTAATTAATAATATAATTAACTTAAATAATTCCATTTAATTATTTTGAAAAAACAAATATAGGAATATTTACTGTTAGCTTAATTTTCTGTTCTCTTGATTATAAATCTGATTAACATCAGAATTTTCTTTGTAAAATCATTTAATAATTAATTATAAATTTAAATAATAAATAATAAATATTTATTTTACAATAATAAACTTTTATTCAAAATAATAGAATTCAAAATCTATTTCAGTTATAAAATAATTTTTGTAACTTCACTTTTGTCGATTAACTTGACGGCAAAATCCATAATTGGAAAACGATTGATTTATAGGCCATATACTGCCAATTACTCAACCAGTATCACCCTTTGGTTTGAATGAAATAAATGTTGAATTCAGATCAACGGTCAACAAATCAAATCAATTAGGGCTGACAATTAGAACCGAGAACCGAAAACTCGAACCGAACCGACTCGAAAAGACCTGAATCCGAACCAAACCCGATGGGTCTCGGGTCGGGTCTGGGTGATGAAAAATGCCATCAAGACCCGATGAAACCCGACCCGCATAGACTCGACCCGCATAGACCCGAACAAAAAGTACTGAAATATATGTATTTTTAGTGTTATTATTTAACCGGATCCGAATAGATCCGACCCGAGCTTCGACTCAACCCGACCCGAACCGAAGCTCGGGTCGGGTCGGGTCCAGATTTTTAAAATGTACAGTTTAGACCCGACAAAACCCGACCCGACTAGAACCGAGACCCGACGGGTCGGGTCCGGGTCCATCGGGTCGGGTCTAATTGCCTCCCCTAAAATCAATCATTCAACCAAATCAGTTTATATAATGACAATATGAAATTAAACAACATTAAATATATTTGAGTAATCCCGTTGGATCCCTCCAACCTGTTATTCTCTGTATTCAAATTAGTTTTCTCAAATCAGATCATTCAATTCCACTTAACTGATAATTTTGATAACAGTAAATAACGACTATTTAACATCACCCAATTATCAAAACAATTCAAACAATTAAACACGTTTATTTTATAAACGTGACCAACAAGGTAAGTTACATCCATTGGATCTAATCGTTAAAATAATGGATTGGTATTTCACTGAAATTAAACAACATTTAATTTCAGAAAATTAATCAAGATATAACTGACAAACTATCAGTCATTAACAACCATTAGCAACCATAGCACACAAAATAGAACCCAACATATATAAAATATAAGCGGGATAACTAAGTGAGTTGAACTCGCCTTGATTCCATTTATTTCTGAACTGGTTCGGTTACGGTTAAAGTAAACAGTGGTTTAATTTAACTGTAAATTTCCACTGTATCCAACTCTAGTCAAATTAATTATATAATAATTAGAATTTTAGTGTTTTAAATTAATAAAGCTAAGCATTACTTAATAAATTATAAACGGTTTCAATATCTAGAACATGAGAGTTCAACGTGCTTAACTGCCTCAAAATTATTTATCGGTTGAAACATCTTGTAAATCTTTGACTACAATATAACCTTAATTAGGATTTGATTTAAACTCATTACATTTAAATAACATAACTCAGGTCGCTTCGCCATTTGTTCCATTTTTGAGGTCTGTACCCCATTTCAAATTAGAACTATCGATCAAAAATAAGGACCGGATCCAAATTGTTGCTTCAGGTTTTGCAAAGAATGACAGCTGACTTCTTTCTCTGTCTCATTGTTATCCTCCATGCTCCATCGCGTACAACCCATCACGCTGCCATTAAAACGCACCACTGTGCCTCCCAAAGTTCGCCTGACCATCGATTGATGCTTGGCCCACACTTCTCCTTACTGCCCTCGACCCTTGCGCCTGCCAGTGGCCAACTCGGCTCCCCCCATTCAAAATTCCTACAGATCCATTGTACACTGTTTTACATTCTTCTTGAGTTCACGCAGACAACCCACATCGGAAACAATTACCACTACTGTGCTGCCATAGGGACGACCGTACCCAGATCAGAGTGCATCACCGGACGCGCCTTCAGCTCCTCCTACTACAGCATCAACCTCGATCAACCCCATGATCCCGTTCACCATCTACAGCCTCACGAAAGTCGCACCTTTGTGGCCAAATCCGACCACACCAGCACCCTAAAATAGATCACCACTGGTCAACATGGAGTACTCGTTGATCCCTCCAATATGGATGAAGAAAGTAGCTCGACATATTTCATGGATTTCAAGTTACAGAGGGAGGAAGTGTGGAATGTTTGTGGCCATCGATTTTGTCATGGCGGCTGGAGGAGTAGTCTGACCGCGAACAAGAACATTTAGGGTTAGGCATACATTGATATTTATACAGTGGGGATGAAATAAATAACGTTATATTATAGTATTACTTCATTGTGAAGTATCCATAAAACTGACCAAAATCGACTCTTGTTTTTCAATAAAAATGCTAATCATAGCACAAAAAAAATATTCCAGACCCGATGGGACAAGTTTCGTCAAATTCCGAGGTCGTTTGTGAAAATTCCTTTATAAATATCAATGAAAAATCAAGCGTTTAAAATTCCTGTAAATACAAAAAGAAATCAACATAATTTGAAACCTTGACATTCTACTAGATTTTGCCTAACGGATCCAATGAAGTTTGTTTCGTTTAATTTGGAATTTGTTTGGAGAGTTGTCTATTCTATTAAAATTACCCTTGTCAAAATTGTCTAAACAATTAAATAGAAAAGAGACATTTTTGGTCACCGAAGTCACATACGACATCCATTTGCCACGAAATATGATTTCTTACAATAATTTAACGATATGGTTCCAATGAAACAAATTTCATCGAAAACTGAGACTGTTTGCAAAAATGGCTATTTTTAACGCTCAAATAATATCGAATAAAATATTATTTACATTCCAAATTAATTCAAATAAATCATAATAAATTATTTTCATCATATATATCCAACAGGATATATATACAATTCAAAATATAATTTACACAACTCAATATCGTTAATTTTGTGTTAAATGATTTAAATTTCCCTTTTAAATATATTAAATGTTATATTTTACTAACGATTTCTGTAACAACTATTTCAAAAATTGGATTGGACCTAACCGACAATCTGTAACAGGAAATCTGAATTTTTCTCTTTCATATGAAAACTGTAATCAACAAGATTCACACATTTCTTGTTTCACAGAAATCCGGCTTATATCGGATCTTGTATATCCAATCAAAGTTCAAAACTCTATATTATGACTGCAGCGACATTTCGAGCTCATTTCAAATTTAATTTAATTTAACATTCAAATTTCGCTTTATAACGAATATATATTTTTAATCCATTTAAATTTCCAAATAAATATTTAAAATAATAAATTAAATTAAATATTTAATTACTAAAAATACGAAACGTTACAATAGAATCGAAGAAAATCGGCCATATAAAATCGCTGGCGGCGGTTTTAGAAAACTAGGGTTACAGAAATATTTGATTGGCCAGTATATATATTTTTACATATTTTTTTCTTAATCCCAAAAATACCAATTTATTGTTATGAACTCTAAATCAAACCGAACGGCTATCGTGTCTAGCTAATTACCCCCATTCTGAGCACAATGGGATATGTCCCGTAAGCCAATTCGACTGTTTCGATTAGTTTTCATAAATATTAAAATATCAATTAATATAACGTTCAAAATTAATTTCAATGTACATTTTAATTTATCGGGGCCACTTACTGACTCTAAAAATTACAGAAAAATAAATCTAGCTATGTTTTGGCGATACGGTCCTAAAAACCTAATTTCATCGAATTTGGAGGTCGTTTAAAAAATGGTTATTTTCCAATCGATTGAATTCAAACTGAATGGACCAATCATGTTTAAATTCAACACGCTCACATATTAGTTCCAAAATTATGAAAATTGGAATATAGCAATAATTTGACATTTCGGATCCAAAAAAAGTGGTTTCTTCGAAAACGGAGGTCGTATGTAAACTGGCTATTTTTAAGGGCATTATATATATTATAAATATATATAGTTATGTATAAATTCCATAGCGATTATTGATCCCTTAAAAATCCATGCGCACATTGAGCTACAAATCTGAGCAGAAGCTGTGAAACAAACGCCATCAGGGTCGGTCGTGCACAGTCTTACCCGAGGCACTTAAACGACTCACAAAGGATAAGAAGCAACTGTACATAACAAGATTCAAATATCAAATCCAAAGTAAGTCATTTGCCTTGCACGGTCAGGGACGATGGCGCAATGTATTATGGACTATATAAGTAGTGCGACCAATAAAGATAAAGGTCGTATATCCTATAAAAGATGCCTATAACAATAAAAGACACTTGACCCAGTATCAAAGTTCGGTGTCACGTGTCAGAGAAAAGGACAAAGGTCGCGCATATATTCGACAACCGCTCATGGATTGCGACACCGGTCGCTCGTTTGTTTTTCTTACCGCTTACAATTACTTTGATCAGATATCGTCTATCGGTCGATCGAACGCCAGCTCTTAGAAATGACATACTTACATCCCAAATCGCAAGCCTTGATTGGTCGCTTTCAGACTGTGGTGATATTCGCTCATTCATCCCTACTCAGATAGGCCACCCCCAGGAATTGTGATTACATCACCCACGTGATTGACGTCTGCCTGCTAGTTCAAATTGTTCACTCCTACAAAGTTGCTCGCATATAACAGCTGGATGCAACTGTCAACAGCTGGCTACGATCAAGCAATGACATATTCGTAATTAATGGGACGAGTGACCCGCAACCTGCATATATGAACTTCAGCTCATTTCTCCGAAAAGGCTCACCTATAAATACGCCATGGCTGCCAACATAAAGGGGATCATGACTTCGAAAAGCTAGAAAGTGCTGCTAAATTCAATCCTCAATCATTCCTCAAGTATTTCGAAATTATGATCATCATCTCTATTCAAAGGTCCATCACCCATCTGGCCTAGGCGTCCAGTACAGCCTTGTAATCGAAAAAATCAAAGACATCCTCCTTCTCAATCATTCACCCGTCCTTCTCGTCCTCAAACTATTCCATTCCCTCATAAAATCCCAGGATTGATTTGTATGAATAAGAGTATGTTGAGTGAATATAAAATCATATGAAAGAAGAGAGTTTATGTATTTTATATTCCCGTTTTAGAAATGCAAGCTATCTTCATAGTTGATGTAGGCCTGGCATAAGGCCGAACCACTCTAAATCTCGTCTCTGTTTTATCTTACTCGCATTTTTACTTTCAGTTGTTATTAAGTATGGATCCATTTATTTTCCTACCATATCGGTGAAGTACAATTCAAGTACCATTATTGTTTAAGCCATTTTTTGGTGAAAACATTTGGCGCCTACCATAGGGCCATGTTCATAATTCCTTGCCTCGTACTTCCTTTCAGATTCAGCAACATAAAAAATAATCCAAAATCGCTTTCTCCCTCAAAGCCATGGCCGGATCGAAGAAGAGTGTCAAATCTGCTAAAGCTACCACGATCAGTGAGGATAATAATGATAATGAAGCTACACCGCAAAGTTTGAACCAAGAGTCTGGGAGACCCCTAGGCCATCTATAACGCGAGATGATTGAATGTGGCTGTAACCAATCTGAATGAAAAAATGGATGCTATGGCGAAGATGATGATGGAAAGGTTTGATGCCATGATTAACGCGCAAGCCAATCTTCTGCCACCAAATGTTGCAAATAATGTTGATGAAAACGAGGACTCGCCCGCTTTAGACCCTAATCGATCTCACTTTTTAGTGGAGGACAAGAGGGAGGTCGGCGTTGAGGACTCTAAGGCCAGATCCCCACAGCGTATAGAAAAATGTGTGACTCAAGGTATCGCAAGTCCCACCAAAAGGACACCTCCCAAAAGAGGTGCAAGGCGTCGAAGCTCAAATCATGATTGCACTGATAAAAACATTGATGCCGATCCTGTGGAACAAGCGAGCGACGAGAGGTGCATCACAGACATGATCCAGCGAATAATGAAGGAGAAAATGACCTAAGAGGATGAAGAGAGAGAATGGGAATTTTCAACCAGCAAAAATCCGTTTACAGAAAAGATCCGTCAAGTAAAGTTCCTAAGAAATTCATGCCCCCAACAATAGCACCTTATAGTGGAGTTGGAGATCTAAACATCTTTCTGTTCAAATACGACCAACACATGAATGGAGCTAGGGTGACTGACGAAATAAAGTGCTTATACTTTCCAGTGTGCCTAGAAGGTGTAGCCTCGCTATGGTTCACCAGACTTCCACCTGAATGTATTGATCAATTCGCTGATTTGGCAATGAGGTTTCAAGATCAATTCTGACTACAGACAACCAAAGCAAGGGATGTGATGTCACTTAGCGATATGGAACAAATGCCTGGGGAAACCATCAAAGCTTTCCTTACACGCTTCCATGCTGCAGTAGCAGAGGTCATAGAACCGGAGCCTTTGTACTTGTCGGCAGCCCTAAAAGGAGTTATCGATAAGGAATCAGAATTTGGGAAATGGTTAAAAATAAAAATAGAAACAAGACTCTAAAGAAGTTCTACAAGAAAGCCGAAGAATACACAAGCGTGGAAGATGAAACCCTAGATATTCGGAAGGAAACAAAAAGTAGCACTGCCAAAGAAGGAAAAAGTAACGAGTCTCAAATAACACAGAAGGACGAGTCTGGGAAAAATAGAGGGTCTGATGAGAGGGATAACAAAATATACAAGAAATCACTATTTTTTAAGCAGGCATAATTGACTCCTTTAAAGGAAACCCCAGATAAAATCTACTCTGCTACGAAGGACTCAGGTATATTCTCTCAGGTAAAACCACAGTGGATTATGGAACAGCAGGCCAACTCCGGGAAGTTTTGTCAGTTTCATAGTCAACCTGGGCACAACACAAATGAACGTCGACACTTGAGAAGCTTAATCGAGGAGCTCATCCGAAAAACCAACTATAGTAATATGTCAAGAATCCTCAAAATACTTCAGATAATCAGGGGCAAGGTAAGGTTGCCAGTCAGCCTGGGTCACATGAGATAGCCCAAGCGCTCGAAGACCTATGGTCGATCATCGACTGACAACCACCAGTTGTAATTCAACATCCAGAACTAGAGATGTGCGATCCCTATTGCCTTTATTTTACTATTTCTGTACTTTGTTTTACAGCTAGTTGTGTTTCCGCAAAATGATTTGTGATTCACCCGTATTGTGTTAAGAGAAAACTTTACAAGATAAAAGATATTTGCTCACATATCATAATCTCGTATAAGTCAAAAGTTGTTTGTGAGCTAATGATAAAAATTAGCCTCTTAAATATAGGAAAAAATGATGAGCGACCGCTTAAACACAGCCCAACCGTAGCCGGAAGCTTCCCAAAAGAATCCTGGCCAGGGCAATTCAAGTATCAAGCACCAAAAGTATTGGTCATACCAGGCAGGGTAATCAAACCCATCATCTTAAAAAACTCAAAAGGAAAGTATCATTTTAAGTCAAGTCATGGAGAGATCGCCAAAATCAAAAGGTTGCACTCTGTATTACAAAATAAAGTAAAATGTCCAATTAAGAAATCCTAGCCGAAAGGGGGTAATAGAAATCCTAGCCGAAAGTGGGTAATAGTAATCCTAACTGAAAGGGGGTATCTAATTTAGGTCTCTGTTTGATTGTAATAAATCAGATCAAACAGGATCAAGATTGGATCGAAAACTTATAACCCAAGTCCTCCCATGGGGGCATGTACTCAAAACTAGTCTTCGAAGGGCTTGGATCGCCGAGTCAGTGAGATATGGGGTTGAGTATATTAAAAAAACAATGTGTATATACGAAGATGCAGTTAATCAAGTCTCCGAAGGACTTGGGACGCTAAGTCGATGAGGAACAAGACTAAATGCACAATAGGATAACTGCGCTTTTCAGAGGGCATGCGTTCGAATATAAGCTTCTAGAGGTTTGAACTACCAGGCCGTCGAGGAATATGAATAAATACGTGATAAGAACCACACTCCTCAAAAAGGGGTAAAGAAGAAAAATGAAATTCTAAGGTCAAAACAAACCAACGATACTGACGTTGCATGTCGTAAAATCATGACCATTACACAACCAATAAAGCGCAAAGCGATGCAAATAAAAACCGTGACAAAAGTACAACATACATATGCCAGTAAGAAAGGTAACAAACCAAAATAAAAATTCATCACAAAGATACAAGGACATAAAGTTGGCATCACAAACGTAAAATTGCAAGCGAGGACTGACACTCGCATATACAACCAGTCTGAGAATCATCATTTTCCTTCACCATCCCCATCACATCATTTGACGATGTCATCAGAAACAGCATGATCATCAGCAAGATGAACCTCGGAAGTATTTTCATTAATGATGGAAGGTTCCGTGATGAAAATCCGAGATCCTGAAACTCCAGCACTCACAGGACAAGGAGTTTCAGCAGGTACAACGTTCTGAGCCTCTTTCTCAAGGGGTTGAGCTCGTTCATCTGCTAGTATTCTCCTACCTTTATCTAAAGCATAATGATCTCTTGCCTCTAGGAGGGCCTCTTGGAGAACACTGTCTTCCTTATCCTTGGAATATTTAAGCACTTGCTCCCGACGAGAGCTAATGTGCATGGGAAATCCTCATTCTGATAACTTAGGCTCCTGCGGTTTAAAACACTAAGGATGTAAAATCGAAATAGAATCTTATCAGTTTTTATTTTGGGTTGCTCAAGATCACTGGTTAACCTCGCCTTATCACCATCCAAGGTTTCAAGGGCCTTACTTTGGGAAACAAGTCTTCCTTCAAGAGCCGCCTACTCCTGCTAACAAGAAAGAACAGCCAGTTGTGCAGAAATCCATTGATATTCGGTAGATTCGCGGTTGATTTGGGCTTCATGAATTTGTTTTTTGACAGCTTCAATCTCCTCCTGAAGTTTCTCATTGTCAGTCTCTAAGCTGCTTATCCTACTGCTCCCATCCTTGAAGGATGCAATTTTGGATGCTTGACTTTCTATTACACAGACCATTTCTGCCTTGTCATTCTCAATAAGCTCAATGCGCTCAAGATGTTGGATATTCAGTCTCTGAAATTCGAACCAAAATTTGTTCCATGACTCAAATCGATCTCTGGTGGTATCCCTGGCCCCGTCTAGGTGAACTTAAAGATGACCCTTAACAATGTCAAGCTGGGTGGTCATATTATTCTTTATGGCGCTCAGCTCCCCAACGGTATTCTGGTCATCATATAGAAACAGATCTAAGTCAAGATCCATTCCTCTTAAATCCCAACCTTCTATCCTTCAGTTTTGGTTTACAAATGGCAATTTCATAAGGAGACCTATCGAGAATCGTATGAATCTGGCAGGGAATGGATACAATAGGCTTAGAAGGTGTAAGCGATAGTTCCAAAGGGACCGCATAGATAGGACCCAAAAGTTTGGCCGATTCATGAGATCCACCAGGCTCACCCTCACCTCGTTTATCATTATCTCTTTTTCCCTCAGCGTCATCATCATTTGTAGCTTCTCTTTCAAATACCTGAGAATGATCATGCTTCTACCTCTTTCGCAAACTTGCCAAAGGTGCTTGGAGAGCATGTTGAGTTAGGGGATCTGGAGATGATTGGGGACGCTTGGAGCAAAGAGAAAGACAAGACTATAAAATATTCTGCGGGCTGACAAGGCCAACTCGCTGAAAAAAGCTGTCTGATAAAGATGATCCCATTCCTAAACCTAAGTAGAAAAATAAGATTCAGCATCTATATCCTAGAATACTAAGAGAGAAAAACAAAAAGGAAAATACGCCGAATGCATAAAGAAGATCTAAAGCAGTCCCTGGTCTTGTGAGATATCCCTTTAGCCTAGAAACAGGGTTTTTTTTGTAAACCCTAGTATTGAGAGTTCTAAACATAAATATTCGAGCGACAATTTTACCTTGGATAAGGTCTTTAGCTAAGTCAAGGGGATCAAGACCTTTAAAAGTTTCTGAACTGCCCTCTTCTTAATTATCCCGAGCAGGAAAACTTTCACCAACCCCAGAGTCTTGTAACACCCTGTGTATTCTATAACAGCGAAATTCACAAATTAAAGTATAACTAATTTCAAATTAAAGAATTAAGGGAAACGGGATACTCCATTGCGTTCGTCTCGGAATTCTGCTTGAGATAGAGTCTGAGTTTGCGTAAAACAGACTCCGTATGAAGAAGATATGGCCTCCGGAAGTTTCAAAATTCAGTTTAAAATTCAAACAGACCAAAACAGCTCAGAAAAACGAATTCAAAATTCAAAATCGGGCTGGATTGGCCAGGGCAGGAATTTTCCCGCCCAAGGCACCCAGGTCGACTGGGTAGTCGACCTGGGTCACCCGTGTCGACTGCCAAGTCGACACGGTGTCGACTGGCGTGTCGACCTGGCCTCTGCGCCAGGTCGAACCCAGTCCCCAGGCTGGCCTGGTCTGTGTTTGGTCGATTTTCTGAGCCTTGCCTTGTCACTAGGGCTAGGTGTCAGCTCCTGATTGATCTCTCCTTCAAACGAACGGCTATTATTAAACCAAGCTCCATCGACGGTCCTAATCAACTCACAAACTCTATAAAAAGGACCTAAGACTCACCCTAATACACACAAACAAAAATGGAGATGAGACCGTCATGCTGCTGAGGAAAGACTAGGAATAGCCGTCAGAAATTGAGAGACAATTAGGAGATAATTCGAAATCGTAAAGCAACGTCAATTAAATCAAAACAACGCCTACAACAAAGGATAGCATCTCCAAATTCAGAATTCAGATTCCTGAATTGAAGATTCGTCATATGTTGTAAGTAGAGTGCTATTCCGATGTGAATAAATAATTGTGTTTTGATTCGTGTAAAGTGAGAAATGGAATTGCAGCGATAATAATCTATATTTGTATGTTGCTTTGATTCTAAACGATTTAGAAATGTTATGGTATACGATTGGATATTTGCAAATATGTGATTTATGTTGGAAGTTAACAACCATATGTTGTGGTATTTTATTTGGGATTCATACAAGAATATGATTCATGTTAACAACCATATGTTGTGGTATTTTATTTGGGATTCATACAAGTATATGATTCATGTTAACAACCATATGTTGTGGTATTTTATTTAGGATTCATGCAAGTATATGATTCACTATTATGCCAATATGATGTACATACTTTTATGATCACTTTCAGTGTGTAATTGGATTCGACTAAGTACTATGGTTTATATGAATCTATGTTGGAATTGGCAAATCATACTTTTGTATTAGAAACAAAAGTAAGCATTTTTATGAACATGACTAAACTATGTTTGGTGTTATGCCTAGTTGAAACCATGTTTAGGCCTATGTTGTTATAAAAATCTTATGGTGATATATGTAACACATAAATTAAGTTAGATTTACATTCCAATTACAAGTTTACATGAATAGATTAAAAACCATGATTCATGTTTAGGTATGTTTATGCTATGATCATATGAATAGAATGATTCATGTTTAAGTATGTTTATGCCATGATTATATGATGTTACCATGCAAGTTCACATATGCCTAATTCATGTTAATTAGATCTTTATGTTGCAAGTTCATGCGTTCACACTCCCCTTTTATGTCACTTAGAATATATAAACACCATGTTATAAGCCTCCCCTTTTTCATGTGGCTAAGTTGGGTTTAAATGTTAAACCCAACATATGTTATATTTTAGTGAATGTATAAAACGGGGGTAATGACGATGGGGTTAAAACATAAAACATATGTGTGGCATGTTTGACGCATGCCAACAACCATGAAAAACAATTAAGTGACATAAATAAATTTTACCTAATAAAGATGAATTTGAATAATGGGCCGCAAATATTTACATATAAAAAGAAAAGAGACAAAATATGTAAATTTAGAAAATACGATGTGTTTAACCCGAGGTTGGATTGAGTTGTGATGTAAACCTGCCCGGAACCGCCCGGCTGTCCAGTAGTCACAACAATACCTATCCAATGTGGGTGGTTAAACACGGAGTCCAATAAAGACCCGAGGTTAGACTGTGTTGTGGCATAAGACTGCCCGGACCCAACCAGCAATAGGCAGCCACAACAATATCTGTCTAATGTGAGAGGTCGAGGCTTTAATAAGACAATTAAGGCTGAGTCAGGATTGATAGGATTAAGTAAATTGAATTAATACTTAATCAAAATGGAACATGCTAAACTATACAGACTGATTGGGGGTTAGGTTTACAAAACACTTAACAAACTTAGCATGTTGGCTAGGAATAGAAAACCTAGTAGCGGGGGACCCTTTTCAGCAGTAACCCTACAAGGTGTATCAGGATACCCTGATCTAGGCAGGGTGGGGCACGATTACTGGGCTGACTGTAAGAGGTCAAATCGACGGCGGTGGTGCAGCAGTGTAGGTTCTAACGGGGTGCGGGCGTGCACACACTCCAGTGCAGAAAAATAAGGCACTGGGCACCAGTAGCATACCTGTGCATCCTAGGATTGTGTCGGGCCGCCACCATGGGACTTGATACACCCCATGGTGGGACCAGCATAGGTAACTACAACAACGGGGGCCGTAAGACACATGTAACTACGCGAGTAGGAGCCGATCATCAGAAATGGATCACTTCACCCTGATTATGGGGTGCCTGTTGGGAACTAGTTTATATGGGTACAAAGATTAATAAGGGGTACGATAGTATATTCGACTCTAGACAACTTAACTTAGTTTATGGTGCTTTCCCATTTCCAGTTTATACTTATCATACCCAGTTCTTTTTTCATAGACTGAATAGTCCTAGACTTACTCAGGCTTTATGTCTGACTCTACTTTTCTTTCGTCTTCTTTTCTTTCGTTCCCCCCCCCCCCCCCAGGTCCACAGGGAGGGAATACCGCAGCTTGACCAGCTTTCACATCCAGCTTAAAGAGAAAGAATGTATTGCTTGGATCTTTTTCGATTTGGACTATGGCTTTGGACAACAATTATGGGACTTATGCAGTTTATTTATGTTTTCTTTATGCTTCTTTAAATAATGTAATCAAGACAGTTATGAAGTTATGTTTTTGGAAGTATTGTAAGACAAATTATGACATGGTTTGTGTAACACGTATTTTGTTGAAATAAAAATTGTCATTGTTTTCCGCTGTTCAAAAATATGTGTACTTATATCTGTCTTGTATATCTGTGACTTATACTTATAAACCTCCACCAAAATTAGGGCATTCCCTTTGAGAGTGACCCTAACGGAGGTGGGGTGTTTCACTTGGTATCAGAGCATAGGTTTACCGGATAAGATGAAAGTTTTGAAAATTTATTTTCAAAGGAAAATTTAAAGAAGCATTTTTAAAGATAAAATATTATATTTTAAAAATGCAGAGTCCCCCAAAGCCATAGGTACTATCTTTTATCCTACGTTTTGAATCTATCCTTTTTGTTTCAGCATGTCCGAAGAACTTAACTTGCCAGAGGGTATACCAATACCTGGTTGGTTTAGACGATTCTTAGAAGCGAGGGCCACTCAGCCAGGTCCCACCGTTCCTCCTCCCCCAGCTGCAGGAAATCATCCAGCTGCAGCAGTACCTCTTCCTCCACCTCCTATGCGGGGAAATACTTTTGCTAAGATATGTAAAGATTTTAAAGCTATGGGAGGAAAGGACTTTCATGGAACCGAGTCCTTCGTAGTAGCCAGGAATTGGCTGAAAGAAACCAAGGAATTATTCGTCATCTTTGAGGTAGAAGATAGGCAGAAGGTACAACGGGCAGTGTGGCTACTTAAAGGGGAGGCTTCCTATTGGTGGGAAGTCACTAATGCAGAAAGACCAGTGGAAACATGGGAGGACTTTAGGGCAACGTTTGAGGCAAAATTTCTCTCAGAAGCTGAAAGGAGTCTTCAGTTGGAAAAATTCTTATTTCTTAAGCAAGGGAATATGACAGTCAAAGAGTATGTTAACCAGTTCGATCAGCTGGCTAGGTTCGAACTGGACCTAGTCAACACCCCGCACAAGAAGGCTCTCCGCTTTGTCAAGGGGTTGAATGAGCCATTACACAGTTTGGCCATGACCTATGTACCCATGGGAGCTACGTATGAAAGGTTGGTGCAGATGGCATTGTTGAACGAAGAAGATAAGGGCAAGAAGGAGACAAAGGCAGAAAACTCTCAAGGGAAGAAAGAGGGTTTGCAACCTAAGAAGACAGACTTTAAGAAGGGCGGGAAAGACAACAAAGAGAAGAGGAAGTGTAATTTCTGTGGAAAAGTGGGGCACTTAGTGAAAGATTGCCGGAAAAAGAAGGCCAAGATGAATGGTGGGTGCTTTTCTTGCGGTGAGACAGGCCACATGACTGAGGATTGCCGAAGAAACGAGGACAGGGGCAGAGGGCTGGATCCACCTCAGGGGCACAGGTTCATGTGCTAGAAGCGCCACCTCTGCAACAGCGAGGTATAAATACTTCTGTAGAAAGCGTAGTTTATCTTTATGATCACCCAGTTCGCACTTTATTTGATTCTAGCGCATCACACTCCTTTATTTCATCTACTTTAGTAGAATCTCTGCACCTGGAAACTAGTATGGTAGAGGACCCCTTAATTGTTTCAAATCCAATTGGGGGCCCAGCTTATTTATCTATGATCTGTGTGGGATTGAAAATTTCAGTTCTAAGCGTAGAATTTAAATGTAGTGCCTTTGTTTTGGGCTTTTCGGGATATGGTTTGATTTTGGGCATGGATTGGCTATCCAGTAATGGGGCCATCCTCGATTGTGAGAAAAGGGTTGTTGGGCTCCTGATCCAGCTCGGTAACACTTTGGAAATTACTTGTAATCCCTCGTATGCGGTTTTGCTTAGTTATCTTGAATCGCTAGATGCCTCTATCGACAATTTGCAATCGGTTAGAGTGGTCCGGGAATATCCGGATGTCTTCGAAGAGGTGAAGGGCTTAACTCCGAAGCGGGAGATAGACTTCCGCATATATCTCGTAGATAATGCAAAGCCCGTTGCGTTGCCCGTTAGACACATGGCTCCACGGGAAAAGAAGGAGCTCAGTAAATAGATTAAAGAACTTCTAGAGAAGGGGTTCATTAGAAGGAGCATTTCAGAATGGGGCGCTCTAGTGGTGTTTGCTACAAAGGCGGATGGTTCACTCCGTCTGTGTGTTGACTATAGGGAGCTCAACAAACTAACGAAAAAGAATAGGCACCCTCTCCCCAGAATTGACGATCTGTTTGATCAGCTTGTAGGAGCGTCTGTTTTCTCCCAACTCGATTTAGCAACCGGATTTCATCAGCTAAGAGTGGCTGAAGACAGCATCGATAAGACAGCATTCAGAACCCCAGACGGCTTCTTGAATGGCTTGTCATGCCTTTTGGCTTGACAAACGCACCCGCTTACTTCGTGGACCTAATGAGTAGGGTGTTCAGAGATTTCCTCAACAAGTTCATAGTGGTTTTCGTAGACGATATCTTGATCTTCTCAAAGAGTGAAGAGGAGCATGCCCAGCACCTAAGGGCAATCATGGAAACTCTGCAGTCCATCAGCTAAAAGCCAAATTCTCCAAATGCCACTTTTGGAGAGAAGAAGTGAGGTTCCTTGGGCACATAGTATCCAAAGAAGGGTTAGCTGTGGACCCTGCTAAGGTAGTAGCGGTACAGGATTGGAAGACACCAAGGAATGCAACTGAGGTCCGAAGTTTTCTAGGACTAGCAGGTTTCTATCGAAAGTTCATAAGGGATTTTGCGAAAATCTCAGCTCCACGCACAAGGCTGACCAAGAAGAATCTAGTGTTCAATTGGGACTTGGATTGCGAGTTTGCTTTCCAACGACTGAAAAGGGCTCTTACAACAGCCCCAGTTTTGACGTTGCTAGATGGAAGCAAGATGTTCACAGTTTATACAGATGCATGTAGGACAGGGCTAGGCGCTGTCTTGATGCAAGAAGGAAGGGTAGTAGCTTATGGTGGAAGGCAATTGAAAGTGCATGAAAAGAACTACCCGACCCACGATCTTGAGTTAGCCGCCATCGTCTTTGCACTCAAGTCTTGGCGACACTATCTCCTAGGTGAGAAGTTCGAACTTTACACTGACCATAAATCGTTGAAATATCTTTTCTCGCAGAAAGATCTTAACTTGAGGCAACAGAGATGGATGGAGTTTCTTGCCTCGTATGATTTCGAGATCTCCTACACTCCGGGCAAAGGCAACGTAGTGGCAGACGTGTTGAGCCGAAAGAAACTAACCCTAAGCCCGTTGTTTGTTGAAAGACAAAGCCTAGAGTTTATAGCCAGCTTTGACTTTAGGCCCTCCTCCGATTTTATACCAGGCTTGCTAGCATCTCTCGAAGTACGCCCGACTTTAGTGGACTCAATAGGGACAACACAACGCGAAGACCTTCAGCTTGTGGAAACGATTGATAGGCTAATTAGGGGTGAGACTTCAAGTCACCTCAACAGATACTCCATCGACGATAAGGGTTAGCTAAGGCGAGACGGAAGACTATGCGTCCCACAGACAAGAGATTTAGTAAAGACGGTTCTCGAGGAAGCACATCACTCCAAAATGACGATACATCCAGGCGGAGATAAAATGTACAAGGACATAAAGAGGACTTTCTTTTGGAACGACATGAAGAAGGACGTGGCAGATTTCGTTTCTAAGTGTATGGTGTGTCAACAGGTTAAGGCGGAACAGAAAAAGCCTGGCGGCCTGCTCCATCCTCTAGAGGTGCCACAGTGGAAGTGGGATAGTATCTCAATGGACTTCATTGATGGGCTGCCTAAGTCTAGAAGAGGCAACACTAGCATTTGGGTAATAGTGGATAGGCTTACTAAAAGCGCCCACTTTTTACCTGTCAAGAGTAAAAGAACTGCCTCATCCCTAGCATCTCTTTACCTCAAGGAAATTGTTTGGCTCCATGGAATACCATCCAGCATTGTTAGTGACCGAGACCCTATCTTCACAAGTGAGTTTTGGCGGAGTCTGCAAGAAGCGGTAGGCACACAGTTATGCTTAAGCATAGCTTATCATCCCCAAACCGACGGCCAGACAGAAAGAGTGAACAGAGTTTTGGAGGACCTTTTAAGACTGTGCGACCTTGACTTCGGAGGGACGTGGGAAGACCATTTTCCTTTGGTGGAATTTGCCTACAACAACAGCTACCAAGCAACCATCGGAATGGCGCCCTTCGAAGCCTTATATGGAAGACCGTGCCGATCGCCCACTTGTTGGTGGGAGTCTACTGACAAGCTCAAACTTGGACCGGATATGATCCGAGAGACTTCAGAAAAGTAGACTTAATACGGAGAAGGATGAAGACAGCACAAGACAGACAAAAATCCTACGCCGACAAGAGGAGGACCGACCTTGAATTTGAGGTTGGGGACAGAGTTTTTCTTAAGGTATCTCCGCTAAGGAATGTTGTTCGTTTTGGAACCACAGGAAAGCTAGCACCAAGGTTCGTAGGGCCATTCCCTATCATCAAGAAAATTGGGGAAATGGCCTATAGATTAGAGCTACCCGAAAAGCTGGCCGGAGTTCACAATGTTTTTCACGTTTCGCACCTCCGAAAATGTCTACATGAATCTGCTGAAGTGGTAGAGCCAAATATCCTAGAAGAAGCTGAAGTGGAACGCGAAGCAACCATGAGGAAAGTTCCAATCCGCATATTAGGAATGGAAGTGAAGAAGCTACGCAACCGCGAAGTCAAGCTCGTCAAAGTTCAGTGGAGCGACGCCGAGGGAGACGCAACTTGGGAAACTGAAGCTAGAATACGCGCAGCCTACCCTTTTCTTTTCGAGGGTACATCTTTGATCTTTCTTTTTCCATAAGTTGCGCTTTTATCTATCTTTGTATATCTCCTCGACCTTATCTTTTAGGTAGAAACTCTTTGGATGAAAACATGTAATTGAAACATGTTATGAATGATGGTTGCAAGTGGTTGCAAGTGATTGCTAGTGGTTGCTCGTGGTTGCATATACACACACAATTTAGGTTTTAGATCGGCTCAGTCACTTCATATTGCATATGCATATATATATATATATATATATATATATATGTTTGCAATCGTATATGGTTGAAGTTTAATGTGTTGTCATGTGGATGTTGCATTTGTATGAATGATTGTGCACTCATGTAGAATCATGAATAGGAGAATTTGCATACATAATGGATTCATGACACTTACATACCTTGCATTAAGGAGGTCAACTGAATCAGTAGACCGACTGATTTTGCATTAGATAAGTACATGTACACACACACTTCGCATATGATCATGAAGCATTAGAAGTCTTTTAAGGACAATGGATGCTCGTGTTTGATGAATGAGTAGATGGATGTTTGGATGTTTGGATGTTAGGATGTACATTCTTCCTGAACTTGAAGATTTCGGGGACGAAATCCTTTTAAGTGGGGGAGAATGTAACACCTCGTGTATTCTATAACAGTGAAATTCACAAATTAAAGTATAACTAATTTCAAATTAAAGAATTAAGGGAAACGGGATATGCCATTGCGTTCGTCTCGGAATTCTGCTTGAGATAGAGTCCGAGTTTGCGTAAAACGGACTCCGTATGAAGAAGATATGGCCTCCGGAAGTTTCAGAATTAAGTTTAAAATTCAAACAGACCAAAACAGCTCAGAAAAACCAATTCAAAATTCAAAATCGGGCCGGATTGGCCATGGCAGGAATTTTCCCGCCCAAGGCACCCCGGTCGACTGGGTAGTCGACCTGGGGCTACCCAGGTCGACTGGGTAGTCGACCTGGGTCACCCATGTCGACTGCCAAGTCGACACGGTGTCGACTGGCGTGTCGACCTGGCCTCTGAGCCAGGTCGAACCCAGCCCAACTGGCTGGCCTGGTCTGTGTTTGGTCGATTTTCTGAGCCTTGCCTTGTCACTAGGGTTAAGTGTCAGCTCCTGATTGATCTCTCCTTCAAACGAATGGCTATTATTAAACCAAGCTCCATCGACGGTCCTAATCAACTCACAAACTCTATAAAAAGGACCTAAGACTCACCCTAATACACACAAACAAAAATGGAGATGAGACCGTCATGCTACTGAGTAAAGACTAGGGATAGTCGTCAGAAATTGAGAGACAATTAGGAGATAATTCGAAAGCTTAAAGCAACGTCAATTAAATCAAAACAACGCCTACAACAAAGGATAGCATCTCCAAATTCAGAATTTAGATTCCTGAATTGAAGATTCGTCATACGTTGTAAGTATAGTGCTATTCCGATGTGAATAAATAATTGTGTTTTGATTTGTGTAAAGTGAGAAATGGAATTGCGGCGATAATAATCTATATTTGTATGTTGCTTTGATTCTAAACGATTTGGAAATGTTATGGTATACGATTGGATATTTGCAAATATGTGATTTATGTTGGAAGTTAACAACCATATGTTGTGGTATTTTATTTGGGATTCATACAAGAATATGATTCATGTTAACAACCATATGTTGTGGTATTTTATTTGGGATTCATACAAGTATATGATTCATGTTAACAACCATATGTTGTGGTATTTTATTTAGGATTCATGCAAGTATATGATTCACTATTATGCCAATATGATGTACATACTTTTATGATCACTTTCAGTGTGTAATTGGATTCGACTAAGTACTATGGTTTATATGAATCTATGTTGGAATTGGCAAATCATACTTTTGTATTAGAAACAAAAGTAAGCATTTTTATGAACATGACTAAACTATGTTTGGTGTTATGCCTAGTTGAAACCATGTTTAGGCCTATGTTGTTATAAAAATCTTATGGTGATATATGTAACACATAAATTAAGTTAGATTTACATTCCAATTACAAGTTTACATGAATAGATTAAAAACCATGATTCATGTTTAGGTATGTTTATGCTATGATCATATGAATAGAATGATTCATGTTTAAGTATGTTTATGCCATGATTATATGCTGTTACCATGCAAGTTCACATATGCCTAATTCATGTTAATTAGATCGTTATGTTGCAAGTTCATACGTTCACACTCCACTTTTATGTCACTTAGAATATATAAACACCATGTTATAAGCCTCCCCTTTTTCATGTGGCTAAGTTGGGTTTAAATGTTAAACCCAACATATGTTATATTTTAGTGAACTTATAAAACGGGGGTAATGACGATGGGGTTAAAACATAAAACGTATGTGTGGCATGTTTGACGCATGCCAACAACCATGAAAAACAATTAAGTGGCATAAATAAATTTTACCCAACAAAGATGAATTTGAATAATGGGCCGCAAATATTTACATATAAAAAGAAAAGAGACAAAATATGTAAATTTAGAAAATACGATGTGTTTAACCCGAGGTTGGATTGAGTTGTGATGTAAACCTGCCCGGAACCGCCCGGCTGTCCAGTAGTCACAACAATACCTATCCAATGTGGGTGGTTAAACACGGAGCCCAATAAAGACCCGAGGTTAGACTGAGTTGTGGCATAAGACTGCCCGGACCCAACCGGCAATAGGCAGCCACAACAATATCTGTCTAATGTGAGAGGTCGAGGCTTTAATAAGACAATTAAGGCTGAGTCAGGATTGATAGGATTAAGTAAATTGAATTAATACTTAATCAAAATGGAACATGCTAAACTATACAGATTGATTGGGGGTTAGGTTTACAAAACACTTAACAAACTTAGCATGTTGGCTAGGAATAGAAAACCTAGTAGCGGGGGACCCTTTTCAGCAGTAACCCTACAAGGTGTATCAGGATACCCTGATCTAGGCAGGGTGGGGCACGATTACTGGGCTTACTGTAAGAGGTCAAATCGACGGCGGTGGTGCAGCAGTGTAGGTTCTAACGGGGTGCGGGCGTGCACACACTCCGGCGCAGAAAAATAAGGCACTGGGCACCAGTAGCATACCTGTGCATCCTAGGATTGTGTCGGGCTGCCACCATGGGACTTGATACACCCCATGGTGGGACCAGCATAGGTAACTACAACAACGGGGGCCGTAAGACATGTAACTACGCGAGTAGGAGCCGATCATCAGAAATGGATCACTTCACCCTGATTATGGGGTGCCTGTTGGGAACTAGTTTATATGGGTACAAAGATTAATAAGGGGTACGATAGTATATTCGACTCTAGACAACTTAACTTAGTTTATGGTGCTTTCCCATTTCCAGTTTATACTTATCATATCCAGTTCTTTATTCGTAGACTGAATAGTCCTAGACTTACTCAGGCTTTATGTCTGACTCTACTTTTCTTTCGTCTTCTTTTCTTTCGTTCCCCCCCCCCCCTAGGTCCACAGGGAGGGAATACCGCAGCTTGACCAGCTTTCACATCCAGCTTGAAGAGAAAGAATGTATTGCTTGGATCTTTTTCGTTTTGGACTATTGCTTTGGACAGCAATTATGGGACTTATGTAGTTTATTTATGTTTTCTTTATGCTTCTTTAAATAATGTAATCAAGACAGTTATGAAGTTATGTTTTTGGAAGTATTGTAAGACAAATTATGACATGGTTTGTGTAACACGTATTTTGTTGAAATAAAAATTGTCGTTGTTTTCCGCTGTTCAAAAATATGTGTTCTTATATCTGTCTTGTATATCTGTGACTTATACTTATAAACCTCCACCAAAATTAGGGCATTCCCTTTGAGAGTGACCCTAACGGAGGTGGGGTATTTCAAATCTCCTTAGAAGTCACTCCAGTTTCATCAGGATGCTCCTCTTCTCGCACTAGATCCGAGGTGGTTTTCGAAGAAGTCACACTTGCATCCCCCTGGATGACTTCCTCTAAAGAAGGCCCCTCCCTTTCAGACGAGACCGGCGAAATCACAAGATCTTTGCGCTTTGGATGCTTAGATACTACCTTTTTGGCAGAAACCGATTTGCTTTTGAAAGATGCCTTAATGCTCTCTACGGTGCTGGAGCACTCCTTTTTCGAAGACTTCTTGACGGGGATTTGTAGATAGCATCTTTTTTATCAAAAGTGTTCACCATGAAGGTGTGTAAGGGAGGAAGCAGATCATATTGCTGTAAGAACCCTTTAGTAATAAAAAAATTCCTGTTTCTCTTCCCCTCATCAACAGCTAATAGAGAATTGCATAGATCTTGGTCAAAGGTTGTGCTTTGGTCAAGGAGCACAGTAGTATAATCAAAAATTTATTTTAAAGAAATGAAAAAGGGAAAGAAGAAGTCTGAAAAGTAAATGTACTCACCTCCTTCCATCCATAAGCCACAGAAGTTATTGGAACATCAGACAAAGAAATATTGATTGGGGAATCCTCATACACGGTCCACTAAGCCAGTGATTATTCTCGAACCCGGGCTTTCGACAAAGATAAACAAAGGACGTTGGTTCCTTTTCCTAAAATCATATAATGAGCATATATCTTTAAATGAAGGAGCCCGATAATTTTCCCTCATAAAAGGATATAAAGGCTTATTTAAATTGCATAACCATTGGGGTGTAACTGGCATGGGGCAATAGCCAAGCTCTGAAGGATCATTACTAGATATGGATTAAAAGGAGGAATTGCTCACCCATCAGCATGCCACGATTAACAGCAACATATCCTTTGGGAGGAATATCTGCGAACTCCTCCCAGGCAGCTTGGCCTCCTCTTTTTCCAAAATTCCAAACTGATTGCGAAATTATTGGAACAAGCTGACAGAAAGCTCTATCCCACGCCTCTCACGAGGTACATTAGAAAGTGCACGAGGCTGTGGGAAATTTTAGGCAACGTCTGTTAAATGAATAATATTTGGTGTGGACACAACAAATTGATTAGAATTTCTAGCTTGACCAGGCATAGCTTGGTTCCTGAAATTCAGTTTTAATAGGACAAGTGAGAACAATTCGTCCAAGATCATGTCAATTTTAAGAATGACTATTGCCAAATTAAAAACGTATGACCACTTATATTCAAGCACGAAAATGCACAGTAAAGGGAAAGAAAAAAAACTCCCGGCTGAATACAAGGTGCATTACTAAAAAAATCGAAAGCTCAAAAGGTTGTACATTTTCAAAAAAAAAACATTACTTGACAACCCTGCAACAACTTAGTTAAGATCGTAAGAACCTTTGAAAGATCCACAAAGGAAAATCTTGATTGACACTTAGGAATCCTAAAATTGCATTCAAAGTTGTAAAATTCTTACTTTAAAATGGGCCAAAATAAGATCAAAAAGAAGAATTTACTTACAGGTTAGCGATTAATCTCAAGTCCAGGCGAATAGGCAGTCTAAACCAATGTCAAGATTGAGGAAGACTTGGTGGGAGAACTGCGTATGGGTGCAAATCAGAGCGATGAAAGAACTAGAATAATCGAAAGCTACGAGAAGAATCGGAACAATGAGTAGGATTTTCTAGAACAATACCGCCATTAAAAAGCTTCTTTTGAGAAAAGAAGAAAATAGAAGGACAATATATAAAGGAAGGCTAAAAGAGTTAGCAAACCAAAATAGTACATCAGTCTGGTCGATCACACGTAACATGCAGACGAGCGACCCTATGTTCAGACCAATGAATTCGGCGCTCGAGCAGTTGGAGGGCCATTCGAACGTGCGCATACATATGAACCTTGTTAAGACACGACTGCCATATGGAATTTGACTTGGACCACCAAATCATTTCAAAATCCCATGTACTAATCTACAGATATTCATGATATACCAGCCCATCACGCAAAGATAAGAAAATAAGGAGGAAGATTAAAGGACATACATCAAAAGCATTTTCGCCACTTCAACTCAGTACTCGATTGCTAAAATAAGTGTCCTATCAAGATCCAACAGGCATGATCACTTCCCCATGAAACGACCGTTTACAACGATGAAAAGACAATTCAAACATCTCGCCCACAAAAAGGAATGACATCAATCAACCAAAACGAAGCAATCCTAAGTTTTGCACGAATGACCCTTCGGTAAATCAGATTAAACCTACCAAACAATGTTGCGACCGGTCATGTCGAAGCCAATAATTCTTTGTTAAAAAATTATTATGGACTTCGAGGGGAAAATGTTGTTCTATTAAAAATCCATGCACACATTGAGCTACAAAATTTGAGCAGAAGTTATGGAATGAACGCCATCAGGGTCAGTCTTGCATAGTCTTGTCCGAGGCCCTTAAACAACTCACAAAGGATAGGAAGCAACTGTATAGAACAAGGAACAAATATTAAATCCAAAGTAAGTCATTGGCCTAGCACAGTCAGGGGCGATGGAGCAATGAATTATGGACAATATAAATAGTGCGACCAATGAAGATAGAGATCGTATATCCTATAAAAGTCGCCCATAACAACAAAAGACAATTGACCCAATATCAAAGTTCGGTCGTACGTGTCAGAGCAAAGGCCAAAGGTCGCTCATATATTTGACAACCGCTCATGGATTGTGACTCCAGTCGCTCGTATGTTTTTCTGATCGCATATCAATACTTTGATCAGATATCGTCTATCGGTCGATTGAACGCCAACTCTTAGAAAGAGCATACTTACATCCCAATCGCAAGCCTCGATTGGTTGCCTCCAGACTGTGGTGATATTCGCTCATTCATCCCTACTCAGACAGGCCACCCCCAAGAATTGTGATTACATCACCCACGTGATTGACGTCTGCCTGCCAATTCAAATTGTTCACTCCTATAAAGTTGCTCACATATGACAGTTGGATGCAACTCTCGACAGCTGGATGCAACTGTCGACAGCTGGTTATGATCAGGCAATGTCATATTCGTAATTAATGGGACGAGCGACCCGCAGCCCGCATATATGAACTTTGGCTTATTTCTCCGAGATGGCTCACCTATAAATAGGCCATGGATGCCAGCATAAAGGGGATCCCGACTTCGAAAAGCCAGAAAGTGCTGCTAAATTCAATCCTCAATCATTCCTCAAGTATTTCGGAACTATGATCACCATCTCCATTCAAAGTTCCATCACCCATCTGGCCATGGAGTCCAGTACAACCTTGTAATCGAAAAAATCCAAGGTATCCTCCTTCTCAATCATTCATCCGTCCTTCTCCTCCTCAAATTCTACCATTCCCTCATAAAATCCCAGGATTGATACGTGTGAATAAGAGTATGTTGAGTGAATATAGAGATGTATGAAAAAAGATAGTTTATGTATTTTGTAATCTCCATTTTAAGAATGCAAGCTATCTTCATAGTGGATGTAGGCCTGGCATAAGGCTGAACCACTCTAAATCTCGTCTCTATTTTATCTTACACGCATTTTTACTTTCAATTGTTATTAAGTACGCCTCCATTTATTTTCCTATCATATCGGTGAAGTACAATTTTAATACCATTAGTGTTTAAGCCATTTTTTGGTGAAAACGGCGACTATTTTTAATTTTAGGTTGGAAATAACTTTAAATTTATATTATGAAATCTCAGTTTCTTACATTCGTTAGAAAGATATAGTTAAATAGATTCCAATGTTTTTGGTTTTACTGAAATCCGATTTATTTTGAATTCTGTATATTCATTTGAAATTTAAAATCGAATTTTCAAACTACCACGCCATTTCCAGTTCGTTTTATAATTAAAATAAATTTATAAGTTCTAACTTCGATTTAAATAAATTTTCAGTCATTGTTATTTAAGTTAAATCATTTTAGATATTCAAAATCCATAAAAATAGCTAAAGTAAAAAAAATTAAATTGGTTCTGAAAATCCTGGTTGTTACATTCTCCCCCATTTAAAATCTTTTAGTCCTCGAAAAAGAACGGAGCTGAAAGTTGTTTAACTAACCAACTCAACTTTCATTTTGGCTTTCATTCTTCAACTTTTCAGTTTTTAAGAATTTCTAATTTCTCAAAAATTTGACTAACGCCCTAAATTTTCGGAAAATTCCGCCATAACCTCCTTTGTACTGGGAGACCTTTAAAACTGCAACTTGGCTCATAGTCTCCTCATCAATCCAAAAGAAAAAGAAAAGGCCAATCCGCTCATAAAATCATCAAAACCCAAAAAATATAATAAACATGTACCTATTTTTCGGGCATACAATTTTATTTCTTTTCTTAGCTTCCATGCTATGACCTGTTCACTATGTACACATGTACATATATGCAATTGCAATCAATTTTCAATTCAGTGCAATATTTGCATGATTTGTCTAAATTCTCCTTTCATTCACATGTTGGTTTTATTAGTTAAAAAATAATCAAACATAATAGCTAGCAATCCATTAGTTGATTAGATTTTCAATCATATAACTTTAACATACTCAAAAATCATTTTTTTAGTGCCAAATCACAATAATAAATCCTATTTGATTTTTGGTTCTCACACCAGTCAATTGGAAATATATTGACATCCCACTTTTGAAACTTAAATATAGATACTGATTATACTATAGTAATTATTAGGATCATCTCTAGGCGACTAGATTGTGATTCTAAATCCATCCAGTATATTTGAGACTTCGAATACATGCTCGCGAGACGTATATGAAAATTCTTCATATATCCTATAGTCCAAATTCAATATAAAATAAAATACTCAAATACGTATAATAAGATATAAATTTCAAAATTAAATTTGTTTTTAATAAATAATACTCTTCAAACTCATTCTAGGATACTACTGATCTCGTCTCTAATGAGTCATTCTCAATGGATATTTCTAATCCAATCTCTGATGAATTCTTTGGTTTTGTTCTAATGTGTCTTGTTCTCGAGCTTTGTAAAACCAAAGCTTTTATACCAAACTGAAACGACCCAAACTCAGCCGTAAGGGAAAGCCCGGATTGAGTTGAGAACACGACAAATCAGAACACAAACAATAGAACATTTCATTGTTTTTTGCAACATTTTCATCGGAGTACAAGAATATAATAGGGTATGAATAAATAATATACATCAGAAAAATATCAGAGGTTAAAATACCTTACATAACAGCAGAAAAATAATACATAACACAACTGAAAGAGATACATGGATGCAAAGCTTTCCAAATATAGCTCCAGCTGTAAACCAGGATCCTGTCATAATAATATCTACAAAACCAAAACTACTTGTTGCCCGTGTCGAAAATATGGGCACCGGGAGTTTAGGTTAAAACAATAAACTCCAGGTCAGTCATGGGACTGGTATGAGAACTAAAACGGTTATTTAAAACTTTACTTTAGAAATAAAGTAAATCAAGGGACCATGCCGTATAACACGGAATGTGTTTCCTCCCTAGAATACCCGTGCATAAAACAACCAGCGCAATGCTTTTTGGAAAAATGAAGATATTATAAGACTCAGGTCCCATCACACAATGCAACGCAAGCCGAAGAATTGAGTTTTCCCTTATAATAGCCAAACATGCTTGGTATGTTTAGAACAATTCATTTTGATATTACTATAAGTGTATAGTGTCAAAATCACTTCAAATATTAATGTATCAATCATAAACGACATAGCTACCACATACTATGTTGCTATACTAATTTTACAATTAAATCCGTAATGTCATATTGGAAATTGGATTTCCATCATGAGTCAAGGCTAGGGATGGCTCCCTCCAATTCGAGAGACTCTAGCAAATGCCTCAGGATCCCCCGCAGTGAATCCTTGGATCTTGCAGGGTCGGTCCTCCCTTACGTTTGAGGATTGGAAATTCCTGAACACACGTTTCGCGGTCCGATCAGACCTATCCATCGTCCCCGTAGTGACAGATATATCTGAGGCGCCTCGCTATCCATCATCCACATAGGTAAAAATATAAATGTCTGGGCTTCTAACTATGACACCACCTGTAACAACCCGTATTTTTTGAATAACATGTTATAACATAAATCGAGGCAGAATAAACTATAAAATCTGAATCAAGGGAAACAGGCTGTGCTATTGCGTTCGTCTTGGAAAAATATGCGAAATAGAGTCCGAGTTTTCGAAAATTGGAGTCCGTATGACCAAGATAAGGCCTCGCGAAGTTTCACGAAAAATTCAAATTCAAAACAGATTCAAATTTCAGAAAATCGGAAGTGGCGGGAAAATTCCAGCCAGACCCAGGGGGGTCGACCTCCCCCCCAGGTCGACTGGGGAGTCGACCCCAGGGTCGACCTGGGAGTCGACCTGCCTGGTCGGCCCAGACAACCTGGTGCACTCATCTTGGCTGTTTTGACCTGTTTTGGAGGCTTGTGACGGGATTTGATGGCTTGGATTGAATCTAGGGTTAATCCTATGGCTAATAATATCCTAATCTTCTATAAAAAGACCTCTAAACCTAGCCTAAATCACCATTATTCAATCCTACAACTAAACTATGTCAAATTGGTTCCTCTCATGGCCTCCACTCTCATGCTAAAATCCCTAAGTTTATTTCTATGAGAGATTGTGAGTTCATACAAGTGTTTTCAAGCTTGTATGAGTATTCTTAGCTTGCATTCAAATCAAGTTGCAACATTTCTACTTAAAAGCAAGGGTTTTTATTGGTTTGGCTCAAGGGTTTTCATTGGAGCATTCATATTTGGGTCTTTTTGGTGATTGCATAAGGGCTTCGTCTCAATCTTTTAATAACTATTTATTTGTGTCTTCATAGCATTGTAAGCCCTTTTCTACTTTCTTTCTTGAACTCTAAAGTTAAATGAATGATGCAAGTTTGGGGTTGATCATTATGATATGCAAGTTTGGGTGATCATCATGATATGCAAGTTTGGTTGATAATTATGCTATGCAAGTTGGTTGAATCATTATGTATGACACATGTTGCTATGTTATGCAAGTTTGGGTTGATCATTATACACATGCTATCATGTTATGCAAGTTAAACTTGATGTTGTGAGCTTAAAGCTTCAAGCTTTATGTTGAAGGTTGCAATTTGGCAACATGGAAGTTTTCATATCCCTTATGATAACTTGCATGTGAGGCTAAATGTGAACTTCTAGCAACTTCTACATGTCATTTATCACCATGTGTCACTCATATGCTAAGTTTGGTTTTATGCATGCTTTTGAAGCCTAATGATGCAATATGCAAGTATATGAACATATGTACATTTCATATGCCACCATGTTAAACTTGTGGCTTCAACACCTTTTTATCATGATTATGCCAAGTTCCCTATTTTATCCTTTGTGCGTTGATGCGATTATGTAAACGATGGGGTTACGTTGGGGTTGGGTAACATTATGACATAAACATGGTTTTTATAACATAGCGTGATATGTTAACTTGTAATTATGTTTTGGAAACATAATGGACATGACACTTAGAAAATATGAGTGTGGCCAACTCGAGGTTGGGTTGAGTTTGTAGCATAAATCTACCCGGACCCGCCCAGCTTAACTAGTGGCTACAAACAATAGGACCCAATGTGAGAAGTTGGTCATGTTGTGCTCGAACCCGAGGTTAGACCAAGTTGTGGTGTAAAGCTACCCGGACCCGCCCGGCTTAACTAGTAACCACAACAAGGTCTAATGTGAGAGGTTAAAGCACATTAAGTTAATTAATGCCTCCTGATTAGGGTTAAGTCATGGTCCACTTAATACTTAATCAATTTGGGCTGGATGGGTTAATCGGGGTTAAGTCAGGGACCTTGGGTACGCTTAACCAATTTAACCCACGTTTGGATCGGGTTAACCACATTTAACCCGTTAAGAAACCCTAGTTGCGTGGTCCTTTTCAGCAGTAACCTTCTAGATAGTATCATAAGACCCTAGGACTAGGCTAGGGTGGGGCACGATTATTGGGCTGATTGTAAGAGACCAAAAGAGACGGCTGAATGATGCACCGGTTGTTCAGGCGGGCCATGGTCGTGCACATTAAGTCCGGAGTTGAACACGGGGGCTGGTAGGTTTGGACTGTGCATCCTGGAATGGTGTCTGAGGGTTACACCGTAGGGCCTGATACACCCTAGGGGTGGACCCTGCACAGTCAACTACATTACATGATTAAGCCGTATGACACCGACACTTGACGAGTTAGGCTTATAGGGAGCCGATCGACTAGACCGTGTAGTTGGACCTTGATTTAGGTCACCTCATGATGTTGGGCCAAGCTTGGGGCAAGGGATCAATTCTTGTTTTTACTTGACATGTTAGAATGCTAGTACACCCGTGGTGCAAAACTTAACCTTGATTATGCGATGACACCTTTATCTATCTTGTTAGTTAATCATCATGCCAGTATGTTGTTATCCTTATGTTCATCTCAGCTTCTCATGCCAGTTAACTTTATTAGTTCATAGACGGATAGTAGTAGGGCTTACCAGTCTTTTTGACTGACCTGTTTTCTTTCGCCTCTTTTCTTCCGTTTCCCCCCCCCCCCTCAGGTCCTCAGGGTGGGAACATTGGAGCTTAGCTTGGATCTTTACAGCTTGCTTTCTGGATTTGCTCATGTATAGTCTTGGACATTGAGCTAGCTATGGTTTATCACTTCACTTTGGGGATAGTACTTTATGTATTTCAGTTTTTCAGTTTATGTTTTTCTCTAGACTTTGTTGTTGGAAAATAATGACCAAGTACTCTGTTGTAACTTAACTACGGTTTTGAAATGCTAGTTTTATCCGCTGCTTTATTTACTCTGTTTTACTTATATGTCCTGTCTTGTGATATCTGCATGCATGTTTACCTTGTTTAAACGCCCCTCCAAAGCCAGTGTGCTTGCAAGAGTTACCCTGGCGGGGGTGGGGTGTTACATTTGGTATCAGAGCATAAGGTTTACGAGATTGGACAAAAGGTTTTTAAAAACTTACCTTTTGAAAAACTATTTTCAAAACCAATTAAGTATTTTCCAAGAAAAGTCTAGTTATTTTAAAAGGCTATTCCCCAAAAGCCATAGCACTATCCTTCGTTTCTTCGTTCTGAATCTATCTTTTTCCTTTCTCAGTTTGGCCGATCTTAACCTTCCCGAGGGAGTGACTATTCCCGGATGGTTCCGGAGGTACTTGGAAGCTAGGGCCAACGATGTGGGCCCAGCAAATACCCCTAACATAACTGAGGTTCCTCCTCCTCCCCCTCCTCAGAACCCGCAAGCAGATTTCGCTAAGATTTGCAAAGACTTTAAGGCGATGGGTGGCAAGAACTTTATTGGGACGGAGACTTTTGTGGAGGCAAGAAATTGGTTGAAAGAAACTGAAGATCTCTTCGCCATCTTTGATGTGCAAGATCATAAAAGGGTTTTATTGGCAGCATGGTTATTGAAAGAAGAAGCTGCTTATTGGTGGGAGGTCACCAATGCTACGAGGCCTATAGAGACTTGGGCCGACTATAGGACAAGATTTGGGCTTAAGTTTCTATCATCAGCTGAGGCGAATCTGCAATTGGAGAAGTTTATATCTTTGAAGCAAGGGGACATGACAGTGAGGGAGTATGTGAATGAGTTAAACAAGCTCGCCCGATTCGGTTTGGACATGGTTAATACTCCCCAGAAGAAGGCTTTACGCTTTGCACGAGGGTTGAATGAGCCATTACAAGGTTTAGCCCTATCTCATATACCCATGGGGGCCACTTTTGAGGGACTAGTAGACATGGCATTGCTTCAAGGAGACGATAAGAATGGCAAGAAGGAAGTCAAGGCTAATGAGACCCAAGCCAAGAAGAAAGACTCCAAGTGGGGAGGAAATCAGAACAATCAGAACAACAAAAACAACAAGAACAACAAGGGCAACAAGGCCAAGGCGAAGGATCCAAGAAAATGCCACTACTGTGGGAATGTTGGGCACATAGCTAAAGACTGTAAGAAGAGGAAGTCTGGCGAATGCTTTCATTGTGGAGAAACCGGACATTTTAGCAAGGATTGCCCCAAGAAGCAAGGACAAGGGCAAGGACAAACTCAGCAAGTAAGACCCTCTGGAGGGCAATTGCAAGCTCTCCTCGCTCTTCCAGCTTTTGATTGAGGTAGAGTTTTTATAGAAATTCATGTTTACATTTCTGATTTTCCTGTTCGCACCTTATTTGATTCTGGCGCATCGCATAGTTTTATCTCTTCTGATATTGTTGAAAGTTTGCACCTAAGTACTAGCTTAGTTGAGGATCCCGTTTGTGTTTCAAATCCAATTGGGGGTTCCGCCCATCTGTCTATGATTTGTGTGGATTTGAAAATTTCTATCTTGGCCATAGAATTCACGTGTAGTGCTTATGTTCTCGGGGTCACGGGATATGGATTGGTCTTGGGCATGGATTGGTTGTCCAGTTATGGAGCCATCCTCGATTGTGAGCATAGGGTGGTGAGGCTCATGACTCACCTCGGTAATACCCTAGAAATTTCTTGTAACCCTAGAGGTCCCGTCATGTTATGTTATCTTGAATCTCTCGACTCGTCCATCGATGATCTGCAATCTGTAAGGGTGGTCCGAGACTATCCTGATGTCTTTGAAGAAGTTAGGGGGTTACCCCCTAAACGAGAGATAGATTTCCGCATTTATCTAGTTGATAATGCCAAGCCAGTATCATTGCCAGTTAGGCACATGGCTCCACGTGAGAGAAGGGAGCTCAGTAAGCAAATCAAGGAGTTGCTTGAGAAAATTTTATTAGGCGAAGCATTTCTGAATGGGGTGCTCCGGTGGTATTCGCTACTAAGGCGGATGGTTCGCTTCGTCTATGTGTTGATTTTCGAGAGTTGAACAAGCTGACAAAGAAGAATAGGCACCCGTTACCGAGGATTGATGATCTCTTTTGGTGCTTCTGTTTTCTCTCAACTCGATCTAGCCACCGAATTCCATCAGCTTAGAGTAGCTGAGGATAGCATTGATAAAACTGCGTTTAGGACTCCAGATGGATTCTTTGAATGGCTTGTCATGCCATTCGGTTTGACTAATGCACCCGCATACTTCGTGGACTTGATGAGTAGGGTGTTCAGGGAGTTCCTTAACAAGTTTGTTGTTGTCTTCGTAGATGATATTCTTCTCAAAGGATGAGGAAGAACATGCAAGGCATCTCAAGGAAGTGATGGATATGCTTAGAGCGCATCAGTTGAAAGCCAAGTTCTCCAAATGTCATTTTTGGAGAAGGGAAGTTCGGTTTCTTGGACATATAGTCTCTAAGCAAGGCATAGCGGTGGATCCCGCGAAAGTGGTTGTGGTTCAAGACTGGAAGACTCCTAGGAATGCAACCGAAGTAAGAAGCTTTCTTGGTCTGGCGGGCTACTATAGGAAGTTCATCAGGGACTTCGCTAAGATTTCGGCCCCTCTTACTAAGTTGACGAAGAAGAACTTAGTCTTTGCATGGGACTTGGAGTGTGAGCTTGCTTTTCAAAGGCTCAAGAGAGCCCTTACCTCAGCTCCAGTTTGGCAACATGGATTGGCACTGTTTTCAAGAGATAGTTTTCTGCGTGGGATACTGTATAATATGTAAACGAGATCCAAGATTCACTAACGAATCTTGGAAAGCTTGCACGAAACCATGAGCACGTAGTTATGTTTAAGCCAAGTATTTTAGGCAAAGAATAAGTGGAAGTGGAACGAGAGGCAACGGTGAAATGAGTTCTAACTCATATTTTGGGAACAAGAATTAAGAACTACAGAATTGCGAAGTTAAAAGACGGTCAGGGCACGATGGGATTAAGCACAAGAAAATGCGGCTTAGAAGATCGAAGACTAGATACGCGCATTTAATCTCTTTTTAAGAGTATATCCTCGATCCCTATTGTTCCGTAGAGCTTACTCGCATGCTATCTTTTAAGTATATCCTCTCGGTCCTATCCTCAATCTTAGATCTGTTGCAAACCCCCTAAGGAGTATGGCTAGCCTATTTGTGATATATGGTTGGGGTGAAGAAGTTCGTCACCAAACTATTTGGGCTTTATGGGCTATGGGTAATAATTGATAGACTTACGAAGAGTGCTCACTTCATCCCAGTAAAGAGCAAGAGGACCGCAGCAGGGTTGGCATCTATTTATCTTCGGGAGATAGTGCGGTTGCATGGAATTCCTTCTAGCATAGTTAGCGATCGTGACCCAATTTTCACTAGCCAGTTCTGGAATAGTTTGCAAGAAGCAATGGGTACACGATTGAATCTGAGTACAGCCTATCACCCCAGACAGATGGCCAAACCGAAAGGGTGAATAGAGTGCTAGAAGATCTTTTGAGGCTTTGTGTTCTCGACTTCGGTGGTACTTGGGAAGACCACCTTCCTCTTGTAGAGTTTGCTTATAATAATAGCTATCAAGCCAGCATAGGGATGGCACCATTTGAAGCTTTGTATGGGAGGCCGTGTAGGTCACCATCTTGTTGGTGGGAGACAACAGATAGACTTATACTTGGGCCCGATATGATACGGGATACATCCGAGAAAGTTGAATTGGTGAGAAGACGGATGAAAGCGGCCCAAGACAGACAGAAATCCTATGCTTACAGACGAAGGGCAGATTTGGAATTCGAAGTGGGAGACATGGTTTTCGTGAAGGTCTCGCCTTTGCGCAATGTGGTATGATTTGGAGCAGTTGGGAAGCTGGCACCAAGGTTCGTGGGACCCTTCCCTATCATAGAGAGAATTGGAAAGATGGCCTATAAGGTGGAATTGCCCGAAAAGCTAGCCGGAGTGCATAATGTCTTTCATGTCTCGCATCTCCGAAAGTGCCTACATGAATCCGCTGAGGTGGTTGAACCAAGCATTCTTGAAGACATTGAGGTAGAGAAAGAAGCAACCTTGAGAAAAGCTCCGATTCGTATCTTGGGAACAGAGATCAAGAAACTAAGGAATCGAGAAGTCAAATTGGTGAAAGTTCAGTGGGGTGAAGCCGACGAAGATGCAACTTGGGAAACCGAGGAGAAGATGTGTGGGCTTTATCCATTTCTTTTTGAGGGTACATTCTCGATCTCTTTTCCTAATTAATACATCTCTCTTTTGCTATCCATGTTTATCTTGTTTATCTAGTTATCTCGTTAATCATGTTATGAGGACCTTAGGTAGAAACCCTTTGGATGAAACATGTATTTGAAACATGTTATGCTTGATGGTTGCAAGTGATTGCAAGTGTTTGCACGTGGATACTCGTGGATGCATGATACACATTAGGCACTAAGATCGGCTCACACACTTTCATGTTGCGTATGCATGAGTGCTTATACTTATTCGTGGATGAAACTTGTAATGCTATCACGTGGATGTTGCATATGGATGAATGTTATGTGCACTCATGTAGAGATTATGAATTATGTTGGGAATTCGCATACATATGGACTCATTTCACTAACATACCTTGCATTAAGGAGGTTTACTGTATCAGTTACCGCCTGATTTTCGCATTAGATAAGTACATATACACACACCTTTGCATATGATCATACAGCATTTGGAATCCTTTAAGGACAATGACTGCACGTGGATGATGTTTTGAGTAGATGGATGATGGATGGTAGGATACGTTCTTCATAACTTGGAGATTTCGGGGACGAAATCCTTTAAGGAGGGGAGAATGTAACAACCCGTATTTTTTGAATAACATGTTATAACATAAATCGAGGCAGAATTAAACTGTAAATTCTGAATCAATGGAAACGGGCTGTTCCATTGCGTTCGTCTCGGAAAAATACGCGAAATAGAGTCCGAGTTTTCGAAAATCGGAGTCCGTATGACCAAGATATGGCCTCGTGAAGTTTCATGAAAAATTCAAATTCAAAACAGATTCAAATTTCAGAAAATCAGAAGTAGCGGGAAAATTCCCACCAGACCCAGGAGGGGTCGACTGGGGAGTCGACCTCCCCCCCAGGTCGACTGGGGAGTTGACCCCAGGGTCGACCTGGGAGTCGACCTGCCTGGTCGGCCCAGACAACCTGGTGCACTCATCTTGGCTGTTTTGACCTGTTTTGGAGGCTTGTGACGGGATTTGATGGCTTGGATTGAATCTAGGGTTAATCCTATGGCTAATACTATCCTAATCTTCTATAAAAAGACCCCTAAACCTAGCCTAAATCACCAATATTCAATCCTACAACTAAACTATGTCAAATTGGTTCCTCTCATGGCCTCCACTCTCATGCTAAAATCCCTAAGTTTATTTCTATGAGAGATTGTGAGTTCATACAAGTGTTTTCAAGCTTGTATGAGTATTCTTAGCTTGCATTCAAATCAAGTTGCAACATTTCTACTTTAAAGCAAGGGTTTTTATTGGTTTGGCTCAAGGGTTTTCATTGGAGCATTCATATTTGGGTCTTTTTGGTGATTGCATAAGGGCTTCGTCTCAATCTTTTAATAACTATTTATTTGTGTCTTCATAGCATTGTAAGTCCTTTTCTACTTTCTTTCATGAACTCTAAAGTTAAATGAATGATGCAAGTTTGGGGTTGATCATTATGATATGCAAGTTTGGGTGATCATCATGATATGCAAGTTTGGTTGATCATTATGCTATGCAAGTTGGTTGAATCATTATGTATGACACATGTTGCTATGTTATGCAAGTTTGGGTTGATCATTATACACATGTTATCATGTTATGCAAGTTAAACTTGATGTTGTGAGCTTCAAGCTTCAAGCTTTATGTTGAAGGTTGCATTTTGGCAACATGGAAGTTATCATATCCCTTATGATAACTTGCATGTGAGGCTAAATGCGAACTTCTAGCAACTTCTACATGTCATTTATCACCATGTGTCACTCATATGCTAAGTTTGGTTTTATGCATGCTTTTGAAGCCTAATGATGCAATATGCAAGTATATGAACATATGTACATTTCATATGTCACCATGTTAAACTTGTGGCTTCAACACCTTTTTGTCATGATTATGCCAAGTTCCCTATTTTATCCTTTATGCGTTGATGCGATTATGTAAACGATGGGGTTACGTTGGGGTTGGGTAACATTATGACATAAACATGGTTTTTATAACATAGCGTGATATGTTAACTTGTAATTATGTTTTGGAAACATAATGGACATGACACTTAGAAAATATGAGTGTGGCCAACTCGAGGTTGGGTTGAGTTTGTAGCATAAATCTACCCGGACCCGCCCGGCTTAACTAGTGGCTACAAACAATAGGACCCAATGTGAGAAGTTGGTCATGTTGTGCTCGAACCTGAGGTTAGACCAAGTTGTGGTGTAAAGCTACCCGGACCCGCCCGGCTTAACAAGTAACCACAACAAGGTCTAATGTGAGAGGTTAAAGCACATTAAGTTAATTAATGCCTCCTGATTAGGGTTAAGTCATGGTCCACTTAATACTTAATCAATTTGGGCTGGATGGGTTAATCGGGGTTAAGTCAGGGACCTTGGGTACGCTTAACCAATTTAACCCACGTTTGGATCGGGTTAACCACATTTAACCCGTTAAGAAACCCTAGTTGCGTGGTCCTTTTCAGCAGTAACCTTCTAGATAGTATCATAAGACCCTAGGACTAGGCTAGGGTAGGGCACGATTACTGGGCTGATTGTAAGAGACCAAAAGAGACGGCTGAATGATGCACCGGTTGTTCAGGCGGACCATGGTCGTGCACATTAAGTCCGGAGTTGAACACGGGGGCCGGTAGGTTTGGACTGTGCATCCTGGAATGGTGTCTGAGGGTTACACCGTAGGGCCTGATACACCCTAGGGGTGGACCCTGCACAGTCAACTACATTACATGATTAAGCCGTATGACACCGACACTTGACGAGTTAGGCTTATAGGGAGCCGATCGACTAGACCGTGTAGTTGGACCTTGATTTAGGTCACCTCACGATGTTGGGCCAAGCTTGGGCCAAGGGATCAATTCTTGTTTTTACTTGACATGTTAGAATGCTAGTACACCCGTGGTGCAAAACTTAACCTTGATTATGCGATGACACCTTTATCTATCTTGTTAGTTAATCATCATGCCAGTATGTTGTTATCCTTATGTTCATCTCAGCTTCTCATGCCAGTTAACTTTATTAGTTCATAGACGGATAGTAGTAGGGCTTACCAGTCTTTTTGACTGACCTGTTTTCTTTCGCCTCTTTTCTTCCATTTCCCCCCCCCCCCTCAGGTCCTCAGGGTGGGAACATTGGAGCTTAGCTTGGATCTTTACAGCTTGCTTTCTGGATTTGCTCATGTACAGTCTTGGACATTGAGCTAGCTATGGTTTATCACTTCACTTTGGAGATAGTACTTTATGTATTTCAGTTTTTCAGTTTATGTTTTTCTCTATACTTTGTTGTTGGAAAATAATGACCAAGTACTCTGTTGTAACTTAACTATGGTTTTGAAATGCTAGTTTTATCCGCTGCTTTATTTACTCTGTTTTACTTATATGTTCTGTCTTGTGATATCTGCATGCATGTTTACCTTGTTTAAACGCCCCTCCAAAGCCAGTGTGCTTGCAAGAGTTACCCTGGCGGAGGTGGGGTGTTACACCACCCATAGCTAGAAAGAAACGTCATGCACTCCCTATTGTCCCTAATCCCGTTTCTGACTCATAACGGGTGTGAAGCTAGCGAATTAACGCTATACAAAAAGTTGTGCTATTTAAAGCCGGGCTTTGATCATCAACAATAATACTCTACTTTTCAAAAAATGCCTTAATCGTTTGCATCTCAGCATGCCACACTGATAATTCATGCCATGCGACTGATATCTATCAATACATAACCTCTAAGCTCGTACGTATCAGAGAAGGGCGTTAAGCAAGAGAATAAATTCTCCGCCGCCAAATAGATATATATTTAATAGAAATCAATCAACATAGAATAAAATCCAATGTCAGACACATAACCATTTACTAGTTCGTTCTGGGTCTAAATGAAATCGGAGGCACCTTATTCCTCGTCCCATATGTCCAATATAGGAGAGAGGTCCTCGCATATCCTGTCGATCTCCAAGATGTCTGGACAATCACCACTTATTACCTTGTCTTAGGTGTACGACCCAATCAAGACATCGGTAATCATCCAAACAATGTGAAGAACTCCGGTCTTCAACCACTGTCTTCATCGTTGACTTATCGTCGAATCAATTATTCAGAATGGGCATAAACCCGGTCTTTCCGAATAACTCGCATATCTCATAAACAAGTGCTACACAAACACAACATACGCCTTATTCCAATCCAGAATATTCTTTTGTTTAAATATTCACATTTTCAGGGATAGGTTCCCATTAATTTTATAAAAGATAAATTCTTTCAAATTTATTCTTTAATCTTCCTTTGGATATCATTTCAAAAGACTTGATTTTATCTTTTACCAATTCTAAACCAAATTAAGGTTTATCAACTAGTCGGGATTAGCGAACAATACCGAAGTAATTAATTCTTTTATTATCCCAATCCTGACCTATTCATCCCATGGAGCAACACTAATATTGTTCCATATCTAACACCATTGTGTTATGAGTAAAATTAATTACCATTTCATGTTTAAATCTAATTAAAAATTTAACTATCGTTTGGAGTAAAACTGTTGATATTCCATTCTCGATCATTTCCCAAATTTGATAATTTAAATTATCACATTCACATTTCAATCTAATTAAAGATTCATTAAAAATTCACTTAGTTTTAATCTCATAAATCATTACTCAACGATTATTTAACTTTGGGAAATCAAACATGCCACACTGACAGTCTGCCCCGTACAACTGATTTCTGCTAATATATAACCTCTAAGCTCATACGTCTCAAAGAAGGTTGTTAAGCAAGAGAATAAATTCTTCTCCACCAAACATGTATATATATTTAGCAAAGAACGACCAATACAGTTCGAAATACAATGCTAGACATGTCATCCTGTCTTTAACTAGGTTAAAAAAATGTCATTTAAAACACAGTTCACGGTAAATCCAAAATCATATTCCATTTATTATGGAATCTTCACGGAAAACAGACAAATTTATAATTGATATCAATTTCCGTATTCGACTAATAATATAAACAGAATAATGACAAAGCCTTCTAAATTCCATATATATTAATAGTCTTCCTCCATAGAAGCTCACTTCGATTATTACCAAATAAAATTTAATCCCATTACAATTTATTTTATTAAATTGGAAAATTTACTTTGGAAAATTTCCATTAATCTTAATTAGAAGATTTATAAATTCCAAATCACATTTCACTGTTAACTCGGGTTAAGGAACTAATGTTATTTAAAACACAATTCACAATAAATCCAATTAACAGTCCTTTCAATTCTAGTTAAGTACAATTTTATATTAAATACAAGGCTCTGAATAGAAATTATATTGTCTTATATTCAATATCAAATTCTGAAACTAATGGATATCGTATTGGGAATAACTATATTTGTATCTTCCAAGTTCCCATAACAATATCCGTATAACCACGGAATCCAATATCGAAATATTCCGAAGATTATTTCCATTCCAATTTATTCATTAGAAAATTCTAGTTATTTTTAAAACCATTTCAAATCCAATTTATTTCTTTAAAAATATTGGATTATTGTTCTGTAACAACCCGAAAATCTGGGCCAGTTTAAAATTTTTATTTTGGCAATTTTAGCGAATTCTGAATATTTAAAATAGATTATTTTAAATAAAATCGACGAGAAATTTATTTTGAATATAATTCGAACGTATATATTTATACGCGTCGTCGTTAGAATATAAATAATTATTTATATATAATTATAAATAGGAATTGAAAATGGCGCGGTAGTTCGATAATTCGATTTCAAACTTCAATTGAATGTACCGGGTGCAAAACAATCCGGATTTTAGTGAAACCAAAAATGATAGGATCTAATTGATAATATCTTTCCAACGAATCCGAAAAATCAAGATTTCATAGCGGGAATCAAAAGATATGTCCAGTTGAAAATTCTGAATAGTCGCTATGGAATTCAGGCCCTTAAAAATGGACATTTTGCAAGCGACCTCGGATTTCGACGAAACCAGTTTTGTTGGATCCGCAGTGTCAAGTTATTGCTAGATTCCAAATTTCATAATTTTTCGAATCAATATGTGAGCGTGGCAAAAGAAAACGTGTTTGACCAGTTTTAGTTGATTTCAATCGACTGGAAAATGGCCATTTTTCAAACGGTCTCAGAATTCGACGAAATTAGTTTTGTTAGGACCGTATCGACAATAGAAGCTAGAAAATATTTTTCGAGGATTTTTCGAGTTAGTATGTGGCCCCGGTAAATTGAAATGATCGTTCAAATTGAATATATAAAGATTTATATTTTAAATATGACAAAAACTGATTGTGACGATCGAATTGGCCTACGTGACATATCCCATTGTGTTCGGAATGAGGGTAATGTGCTAGGGGCGACAGTCGGTGGGTTCGATTGTGGGCTCAAACGAAAAGTCAACCTTAAGGAATTAAATATAAAATAAAATTAAAATAAATATAAACCCCTCCCTCCCTCACTTTCTCTCTCTACCCCTCAATAGAAAAAAAAACCCGTTCAAATCAGAAACCCCCCCCCCCCGTCATGCTCAATCGCCATTGCCCCCCTTTTTTTTCTCGCCGCCGTTCACCGCCGTGCTCCCCCCCCCCCCCCCCCCAACGCCGGCGCCTCCAACCCCTCCTTCCTCCGACTTACTTCTTCTTCCCTAATTGAAACCGCAGCCCACCCCAAATTCAATTTGACACCCTCGCCGTCGTTCACCCCCGCGCCTCTTCCCCCCCCCCCCCCCTCCGCCTACAACCGCCGATCCGCCGTGAAAACCCCCTCCTCCTCCCTTTTCATTGAAGTGAGTTTTCTATCTCTTCTATTTGACTTTGTTTCTTCTTCTTTTTTTGTAATAAAAGTGATTAGATAGTAATTAACAGTGATTTTCATACAATGTAAAGAAGAAAAATACGATCTTTGTTTCAAGAAAAGATCATATAGATTTTACATAAAAAGATTCGATTTTTATTCATGTAGTAGCAATGAAATAAAGATTCGATTTTTACATATAGGAAGTGAAGTTAAAAATTCGATTCATATATATATATATGAAGTGAGGATAAAGATGTGATCTTTATAGATGTAGCTATATAAAAATATGATTTTTATATTATAAAAAGAGTAAAAATATGATTTTTATATTGTAGAGATAATAAAAATTTGATTTTTATTGTATAGAATGAATAAAAATACGATTTCTATATTATATAGAAGTAAAAATTCGATTTTTATATATTGAATAGCGAAGAAAAAATTCGATTTTTATATATTGAATAGCGAAGAAAAAATTCGATTTTTATATATTGAATAGCAAAGTAAAAATGTGATTTTTACATATGTAGTGAAAGCGGACAACGAAAGCGACAAAAGGCGAGTTGGCGAAGATCTCTTGCATTAGAAGTGCCGTGGGGCTAGGATAGCAATAGGTGAGAACTTCTCACCTTTCAATTTCTTTTTCTAGTTATATATATATACTAGGATGCAGACGGTGCTTAGTAGCACCCGACACAATCGTCCACAGACCATGGACTTGTTTGTTTGGTTGCATAAATTAATTTGATGATTTGGTTTGAATTGAATTGTTTGGTGAGATGAAATTGATATGATTGATGTGTGAATGGCGTGGGCCTTCACTAGACCGGGGATAAGGCTAGGCCTTGTCCCGTTTCTAGTATCGTGCCGTTATGCTGCCGAAATTTTCTAAAATATGTTAGAAAAATAAAAATATCATTTTATTGAATAAATGAACTGAATAGAAATTAATGTGTTGAAATAAAATGCTTTGTCGTTAAAAATATAATTTTTAACGTGAATGTGAATAAATAAATATTCATTTACAAATCGGACGGTTTGTTTATGTACACCTATTTGAATGACATTGATTGGGACGATAAATTTTACACATCGCCCAACTGCACAAATAAAATATGTGTTTGATTGTTCTAAACCCCACACGGGTGTTAGGATGAAATTTGAAGTTCACTCATCCTGATTGATTAAATATGTCGATCGATTGATTGACAGGCTGTTATAAGCGTTAGATATCTATATTTGATGCTTATACAGTGTAGTGCACTTTGGTTGATGGTTGATTATTTTTCAATGCTATTATACATGTGTTGTATGAAAATCCATATAATTAACTTTATATGGTAATTGATTGGGCCTCATTCCAGTTTTAAAATAGAAATAGTTGAAATAGAAACATTCGAAATGGAATATTTGAAGATATCAATATATGAAGCCGTGTTGATTAGATTGACGCCATTTTGACCACTACAACAAAATGACCCTATTACAACGGTGGAACACCGTTGTAATAGGGTTTTTACAACGGTGGGCAAACCGTCGTGTCTTAAGAAGTTGTAATAGCCTAATATCTTTTACAACTTTTCTGCACTGTTGCAAGACCGTTGTAATATGTATATTTTACAACTTTTTTCCACCGTTGTAATAAGTTTATTACAACAGTTATGCACCGTTGTTGTTTTAATTTTTACATTTTATTACAATTTTTATATTTTACAATTGTAATATATCCACAAATTATATACATATTACTAATAAAAGAATTCATTGCAGAACATATTATCTACAAAACTGAAAATATCAAACAAACTTAAACCATGAACCAAAACAATATATTATTAATTTCAAACTCATCATTTTTTTTACATAATACATTGACAAAACTGAAGATACAAAGACTTTATAACAGTTCTAACTTTCTTCTGCTCCTGTTAATCTCCTTGTGCTCCTTTTTCTCCTTAATATCCGTTCCTAAGAAAGAAATTATCAAACTGTTAGTGCTGCAGTATAGATTTATGCATGTAACAAAAATTGGAAAAATGTGAGTGCACAAAATAAACAGCTAATACAATGCATTCAAACCATTATATACGTAAATAACCTGACCATTATATACAATGCATGTAACGTTGGATGATTCATTTTGTTATATACAATGCACTGAAAAGCTTTGCTGCGGCAAAGCTATGCAGTGCAATCACTTTGCCGCGGCAAAGCTTTGCAGTGCAAAGCTTGTTGCGGCAAAGCTTTGCACTGCTACTTGCAGTGCAAAGATTTTCTGCAGCAAAGCTTTGCACAGCAAAGCTTTGCGGCAGCAAAGCTTTGGCAAAGCTTTGCACAGTGTGCAAAGCTTTGCCGCAGCAAAGCTTTGCACTGTAAATAGCAGTGCAAAGCTTTGCCGTGGCAAGCTTTGCACTGCAAAGCATTGCCGCGGCAAAGCTATGCACTGCAAAGCTTTGCCGCAGCAAAGCTATGCAGTGCAATAACTGCATAGCTTTGCACTGCAAAGCTTTGCCGCAGCAAAGCTTTGGCAAAGCTTTTACATAGCAAAGCTTTGCACTGCAAATAGCAGTGCAAAGCTTTGCTGCAGCAAAGCTTTGGCAAAGCTTTTGCACTGCAAATAGCAGTGCAAAGCTTTGCAATGCAAAGCTTAGGCAAAGCTTTGCAAGCTTAGGCAAAGCTTTGCAGTGCAATCACTGCATAGCTATGCCGCAGCAAAGCTTTTTTGCATATTCATCAAGTTTATAAGCAAAATAGCCTCCTGTGCCTAGAATTAGAACACAAAATGCACAGACAAACCAAAATAAAACTTGCAAGAACAGATCACAATAATCCCAAGCAGCAAAACCATAGAACCACAAGGCTGCAAAACCATAGAACCACAACAAACCCTTCGAAACTTCCTCAAAACCAACAACCAACTAACAGTTCCTCAAATTCCTCGATAACTCAATAAACCAATTCCAAAATCCACTCAACAAGCAAAGAACCCATCGAAAAAAGCAAAATAGACATACCGTAGCAGTGCAAAGCTTAATTCGTATCACACCCAATACGAAATCATATCTGAAATCAGACAATCTGATGGTCGAAATATAGATCTAACCCAATACGAGCCCCATGGTTCTGAAATCACATGAATCGAAATATAGATCTAACCCAAATTAAACAAACAAAATATTACAGCTAATTTAAAACGAGTAAAAAGGAGAAACTTAGCTTAATTCGAGATCGCTCGTCGTGAAGGCTCGGGGGTTGGCTGGCGATGGCCAAACTGGTGGTCTGTGGGGGTTTAGGGTTGATGGAGAATCATTGAGGAGGTCGAAGGGGTAGTTGCGAAGTCGGTTATCTCGTGTTACGGAGGAAGAAAAGGGGATCTAGGGTTTTTCTTCAATTCGGTTTTGAGAAATTTGTGAGGCGGCTTGAGTGAATGAAGGGGGTTACGATGGAATTAGGGTTATAAGGGATGGCGGGTCAGGTACGTTTGGTTGGGCCGACGGATCATAAGGGTAAATATACTTATTAATAGTATTAGATATTACTTTTTGTTATTAGTTGTTACCTATTAATGTTACATATTAAATATTACTTATAAATGAAATATTAAATGTTAAATATTGATCATCAAACATTTGATGTTAAATATTAAATTATAAATAATGACGTGTATAAGTTATTATCAAGAAAAACCAATTATAAAAACCCTTTATTACAAATGTCGAGAAAAATCAATTTTTATAAATTTGTTATTGCAATTGTCGTCTATCGAACGTTGCAAATATTTAGTTAATTGTAATATGGTGATTAATTTTGAATTATTAAATATTTTGTTACATATTGATTATTTATTAAATTTATTTTTTATAGTTATTATTAGTTAATAATTATTAAATTAAAAAATTACGTTCATCATAGATTATAAACTAATTGGTACATCTTAAAAAAAACATACTTGAACCTCACATGCAAATACATGTGAACTCCAGACAGATGAATTATTTGTAAATTATTAATTAATTAAGTAATATTTATTTGTTTACTTATTATTGATTATTAATTATTACTTACTAATTAGTTATTAATTAAATGTTAATTATTAATTAGGATTATTTCATATTAAGAATAGTTATTATTTAACTTTTACTTATTTCTACTTAGTTATAATCGAGTAATAACTATTAAAAGCTCATAATGTATATGTCACCTAAATATTAGTTAATAAGCAGTTAACATTAACTATTAAACATTAATTACCACTTATTAACTATTAATTATTTAATAAATATTATTGATTCCTAAGTTTATTATTAATTATTAATTATTATTAAATATTAATATAATTAGTTATTAAATATAGATATTATAAACATGAAGTTTGTAATGGGCATCTATTACAACTAACAAAACAAAAAGTTGTTAAAAATATGTTTATTACAACTTTAGGGAATGCCACCATTGTAAAAAACCATTTATTACAACGGTGCTTTTACCACCGTTGTAAAAAACCATTTATTACAACGGTGTCTTTACCACCGTTGTAAAAAACCATTTATTACAACGGTGCTTTTACCACCGTTGTAAAATTAAAGTTGTAATATGGTGTTTTTGTTTTAGTGGACGTGAACAATATTTATATCGATTTTATTCATTTTATAATGAATATCGAAAGTGATTTCAAAATCTGATATTTTGAAAAGAAATGAATTGAATTGAAAACGATTTCGAAATGAATTGAATTGAAAACGATTTCGAAATGAAATGAACTGAAAACGAATTCAAATTGAATTGAAAGCGAATTGAAATGAATTCAAATTGAATTGAAATTTGAATTGAAAAGAAATGAATTTTAAAACGAATTTATAAAGAAGAATTCAATTTTGATTTGAATTGAAATGGAAGTTGAAATTGCTTTTGAAACGAATTTTAAAACTATTTATATAATTCGTTTTAAATAGAAATCGACGAAATATATATTATATATATAATATAATGGCCTGAATAGAACGCGCCGCGCCGCGGCAGTTCGCGAATTTCGACCATTAACTTCGAACGAATATTACGGGAGATCCGACCGTCGGATTCTCCTAAAACTGGAACCGTTGGGTTCGTATCGAAAAGAGCTTTCTAACGAATATTAAAATTTGAAATCTAACGGTTGGATTTGGAGTTACGTCCAAATCAAATTTGAGAAAGGTCGCTGTAAGTGCAGTTCGATGGCCATTGTTGGAAATCGACTGTATGGGCCTTGATAAAATTATTAAAAATAGTAATAATTTGTGTAAAATCATAAGAAATGATTTGTGAAGATTTGGGATGAAAGACTCCATATTTGAAAAGATAAAAATAGATTTTTATCGAAATGAACTAGTTTTGAACTAGAATAGTAATTTATTTATTTTTAAAATAAATAAATTGAATTTGAAAAGGGTTTTAAAAATAACCAGAATTTCCAACGATTGCATTGGAGTGGATTTGAATCGAAATTGTCTTTGGAATATTTCGATGCTGGAATCCGTGATTATACAGGTGTTGTTATGGAAATTTGAAAGATATATATTTATATCGTTATTTCCAATACGACATTTGTTAGTCGTATAATTTGATATTGAATATAAGCCGATATATTTTTTATTCAGAGCCTTGTATTGAATATCGAATGTGATTTGGGTTTGTCGTGAATGGTGTCTTCACTAACACTGTTCTTGAACCCAGATGAGAAAAGATTAAATCTTTTTATTTAGATTTAATGAAGTGTACTAATTAAATGATATTTAATTGGAATTGAATTGGTATTGATTTTTGGGTTTATCGTGAACAGTGTTTTAAATAACACTCGTTCTTTAACCCGATAATTAATGAATGTGATTTTGGGTTTATCGTGAACTGTGTTTTAAATGACACTGATTCTTTAACCCAGTTAACGATTAAAACTAAGTGGAGTTTTAATGAATCTTTAATTAGATTGAAAAGATCGAAAATGGAGTACCACCAGTTTTGCTCCAGGCGATAGTTAAATCTTTAATTAGATTTGAACGTGAAATGGTAATTGAATTTACCGATAACACCGTGGTGTTAGATATGAAGTATAACCAGTTGTACTTCATGGGATGAATAGGTTGGGATTGGGAAATAAAATAAATGATTACTTCGGTGTGGTTCGCTAATCCCGACTAGTTTGAATTGATATTCAAAGGAGATTAAAGAATAAATTTAAAGAATTTATCTTGGATAAAATTAATGGGAACTTTTCCCAAAGTATAGGAATATTTGGATAAAAGAATATTCTGAACTGGAATGAGGCGTATGTTGTGTTTGTGTAACACTTTTACAATATATACGCGAGTTATTCAGAAAGACCGGGTTTATCCCATTCTGAATAACTGATACGACGTGGTGTCGAAGATGAAGACGGTGGTCGAAGACCGGAAGTCTTTACGTCGTTTGGGTGATTGCTGATGATCTTGATTGGGCTGTACACCCAAGAAGATGGAAACAGTTGGTGATCGTCCAGACATACTTGGAGATCGATGGATATGCGGGGTACTAGGTGCCTCCGGTTTCGTTCAGACCCAGAACGGACTTGTAAATGGACTGTGTGTCTGACATTGGATTTTAGTTCGTGTGATTGATCTCTGTTAAATATATATCTGTTTGGCGGCGGAGAATTTATTCTCTTGCTTAACGCCCTTCTCTGAGACGTACGAGCTCAGGGGTTATATATTGATGGATATCAAACGCATGGAGTGAATTGCCTGTGTGGCATGCCTAAGTGGCAATTGATCGAGGCTTCTGTTGAAAAGCAAAGTCTTGTGGTGATGATCAAAGCAAGGCCTTTGTGGCGTAGCATTGTGTAACGTTTACTTCGCGTGTTTCACACCCGGTATGAACCAAAAACGGGAGAGGACGTCAGGGAGGGCATGCGTTTCTTTCTAGCTAGAAGTGCCGTCAGTGGTTTTACACGCCCTGACGAGTTTGACTTATGTGGTTGTTGCTGTTCCGAGGCGCCTCGGATTGATCGGTCGTTCTCGAACCGATGGAGTCATTTAGTTGGCTCACCTACGCCCCATAGGGCGGAGAAACGCATGTTCAGGGTTTAAGTTTAATCCACATCGGTGGACTGGCCCTGAGGATCCAAGGGCCCACCTGAGTCTGGGTCCTGTGGCTCGGGCTAGAGAGTCACGAATCGGTAGAGGACTATCTTTTGCCTCGATTCATAGATGGAAACCCAATTTCCAAATACGTGACTTTGCAGTTTTATTTGTAAACTTATATATGGCGACATAGTGGTATGGGACGCTCATGCCGCCTAGGATTGATACTTATGATTTGAAGTTGTTTTATACACTATACACTTATAATAGTATCAAATGATTTCTTTTAAACGTATCAAGCATTCTTGGCTATTATAAGGTAAAAACCCTATCCTCCGGCTTGCGTTGCATTGTGTGATGGGAACTGGGTCTTATAATAGCTTCATTTTTCTTTATTTAGCATTGCGTTGTTTGTTTTATGCACTGGTATTCTTGGGAGGAAACCCGTTCCGTGTTATACGGCGTGGTCCCTTGATTTACCTAACTTTAAAATAAAGATAAATAACTGTTTTAGTTCTCACACCAGTCACATGACTGACCTGGAGTTTATTGTTTTAACCTAAACTCTGGGTGCCCCTATTTTTGACACGGGCAGCTAGTAGTTTTGGTTTTGCAGATTTATATTCATAGGATCCTGGTTTACAGCTGGAATGATATCCGGAAAGCTTTGTATCCGTATATCTACTTCTAGTTGTGTATTGTATTATTTTCCGCTGCTATGTAATTTATTGTAATCTCTGATATTTCTGTGTAATATTTATTTGTTTATACTCTGTATATTCTTGTAATCTGATGCATTGTTGTAATATACAGTGAAATGTTCTTTTGTATGCGTTCTGTTGTGGCTTGTTCTCGAACTATCCGACGCTTTCCTTTACGGGGAAGTTGCGGGTTTTTACACGTGGTATCAGAGCTTTGGTTTACAAAGCTAGAGAACAAGGCACATTAGAACCATACGAAAGAATTCATCAGAGGTTGGATTAGCAATATCCAATGGGAATGACTCGTTAGAGATAGGATCAGTAGTATCCTAGGACGAGTGGGTAGAGTATATTTTTAAAGTGAAAACAAATTTTGTTTTGAAAATTTAAATCAACTATTCGTATTTGATTATTTATTTATATTGATTTTGGACAATTCAGTATATAAAGAATTTGCATATACGCCTTGCAAACGTATATTCAAAATTTTAATATATTGGATAGATATAGAATCACACTCTAGTTGCCCGGACATGGTCCTGATGATGAAGTATACCATCACCAGCATTTATTTTCGAGTGACGAAAGTGTGATATCTATATATTTCCATTAGACTGGTGTGAGAACCAAATCTTATATAGCTAGAACACTTTGTTGTGAATTGGCATCAAAAACAAGATTTTCTGTATATGTATCAAAATTATGAATTTGAAACGTTAAATTCACTAATTGATTGATGTTTGTGTTGTTTGTTAATTTGTTTGCTAATTTTGAACCATTTAGCCTAATTGAACCAAATATTGAATTATATTGAAAATTGGTCGCATTTGCTTGCATATACATGTGCTTACATTGAACAGGTCATAGCAAGGAGGCTAGAGCAGAGAATAAAATTTGTTTGCCCGACAAATAGGTACATGTTTACTACATAATTTACTGTTTTGTTTGGGTGATGATGATTTTATGAGCCTATTGGCTAGCCGCTTGGCTTTTTCTTTTTCTTTTTGAGATCTGAAGGACCGGGGAAGCTATTTGAAATTCCCCGATGCTCCCGGTGCAGGGGAGGTTATGGCGAAATTTTTCGAAAATTTAGGGTGTTAGCCAAATTTTTGAAATTTTGAAAATTCTCAGAAACTGAAAAGTTGGAGAATGGAAACCAGATCGAATGTAGTGCTTATTAATCAAACCACTTTCGACTTCGTTCCTTTTCGGGGACGAAAAGTTTTAAGTGGGGGAGATTGTAACAACCCGAAAATCTGGGCCAGTTTAAAATTTTTATTTTGGCAATTTTAGCGAATTCTGAATATTTAAAATAGATTATTTTAAATAAAATCGACGAGAAATTTATTTTGAATATAATTCGAACGTATATATTTATACGCGTCGTCGTTAGAATATAAATAATTATTTATATATAATTATAAATAGGAATTGAAAATGGCGCGGTAGTTCGATAATTCGATTTCAAACTTCAATTGAATGTACCAGGTGCAAAACAATCCGGATTTTAGTGAAACCAAAAATAATAGGATCTAATTGATAATATCTTTCCAACGAATCCAAAAAATCAAGATTTCATAGCGGGAATCAAAAGATATGTCCAGTTGAAAATTCTGAATAGTCGCTATGGAATTCAGGCCCTTAAAAATGGACATTTTGCAAGCGACCTCGGATTTCGACGAAACCAGTTTTGTTGGATCCGCAGTGTCAAGTTATTGCTAGATTCCTAATTTCATAATTTTTCGAATCAATATGTGTGCGTGGCAAAAGAAAACGTGTTTGACCAGTTTTAGTTGATTTCAATCGACTGGAAAATGGCCATTTTTCAAACGGTCTCAGAATTCGACGAAATTAGTTTTGTTAGGACCGTATCGACAATACGAAGCTAGAAAATATTTTTCGAGGATTTTTCGAGTTAGTATGTGGCCCCGGTAAATTGAAATGATCGTTCAAATTGAATATATAAAGATTTATATTTTAAATATGACAAAAACTGATTGTGACGATCGAATTGGCCTACGTGACATATCCCATTGTGTTCGGAATGAGGGTAATGTGCTAGGGGCGACAGTCGGTGGGTTCGATTGTGGGCTCAAACGAAAAGTCAACCTTAAGGAATTAAATATAAAATAAAATTAAAATAAATATAAACCCCTCCCTCCCTCACTTTTTCTCTCCACCCCTCAATAGAAAAAAAACCCGTTCAAATCAGAAACACCCCCCCCCCCCCCCCCGTCATGCTCAATCGCCATCGCCCCCCTTTTTTTTTCTCGCCGCCGTTCACCGCCGTGCTCCCCCTCCCCCCCCCCCCCCCCAACGCCGGCGCCTCCAACCCCTCCTTCCTCCGACTTACTTCTTCTTCCCTAATTGAAACCGCAGCCCACCCCAAATTCAATTTGACACCCTCGCCGTCGTTCACCCCCGCGCCTCTTCCCCCCCCCCCCCCTCCGCCTACAACCGCCGATCCGCCGTGAAAACCCCCTCCTCCTCCCTTTTCATTGAAGTGAGTTTTCTATCTCTTCTATTTGACTTTGTTTCTTCTTCTTTTTTTGTAATAAAAGTGATTAGATAGTAATTAACAGTGATTTTCATACAATGTAAAGAAGAAAAATACGATCTTTGTTTCAAGAAAAGATCATATAGATTTTACATAAAAAGATTCGATTTTTATTCATGTAGTAGCAATGAAATAAAGATTCGATTTTTACATATAGGAAGTGAAGTTAAAAATTCGATTCATATATATATATATATGAAGTGAGGATAAAGATGTGATCTTTATAGATGTAGCTATATAAAAATATGATTTTTATATTATAAAAAGAGTAAAAATATGATTTTTATATTGTAGAGATAATAAAATTTTGATTTTTTATTGTATAGAATGAATAAAAATACGATTTCTATATTATATAGAAGTAAAAATTCGATTTTTATATATTGAATAGCGAAGAAAAAATTCGATTTTTATATATTGAATAGCGAAGAAAAAATTCGATTTTTATATATTGAATAGCAAAGTAAAAATGTGATTTTTACATATGTAGTGAAAGCGGACAACGAAAGCGACAAAAGGCGAGTTGGCGAAGATCTCCTGCATTAGAAGTGCCGTGGGGCTAGGATAGCAATAGGTGAGAACTTCTCACCTTTCAATTTCTTTTTCTAGTTATATATATATATACTAGGATGCAGACGGTGCTTAGTAGCACCCGACACAATCGTCCACAGACCATGGACTTGTTTGTTTGGTTGCATAAATTAATTTGATGATTTGGTTTGAATTGAATTGTTTGGTGAGATGAAATTGATATGATTGATGTGTGAATGGCGTGGGCCTTCACTAGACCGGGGATAAAGCTAGGCCTTGTCCCGTTTCTAGTATCGTGCCGTTATGCTGCCGAAATTTTCTAAAATATGTTAGAAAAATAAAAATATCATTTTATTGAATAAATGAACTGAATAGAAATTAATGTGTTGAAATAAAATGCTTTGTCGTTAAAAATATAATTTTTAACGTGAATGTGAATAAATAAATATTCATTTACAAACCGGACGGTTTGTTTATGTACACCTATTTGAATGACATTGATTGGGACGATAAATTTTACACATCGCCCAACTGCACAAATAAAATATGTGTTTGATTGTTTGAAACCCCACACGGGTGTTAGGATGAAATTTGAAGTTCACTCATCCTGATTGATTAAATATGTCGATCGATTGATTGACAGGCTGTTATAAGCGTTAGATATCTATATTTGATGCTTATACAGTGTAGTGCACTTTGGTTGATGGTTGATTATTTTTCAATGCTATTATACATGTGTTGTATGAAAATCCATATAATTAACTTTATATGGTAATTGATTGGGCCTCATTCCAGTTTTAAAATAGAAATAGTTGAAATAGAAACATTCGAAATGGAATATTTGAAGATATCAATATATGAAGCCGTGTTGATTAGATTGACGCCATTTTGACGTGAACGATATTTATATCGATTTTATTCATTTTATAATGAATATCGAAAGTGATTTCAAAATCTGATATTTTGAAAAGAAATGAATTGAATTGAAAACGATTTCAAAATGAATTGAATTGAAAACGATTTCGAAATGAAATGAACTGAAAACGAATTCAAATTGAATTGAAAGCGAATTGAAACGAATTCAAATTGAATTGAAATTTGAATTGAAAAGAAATGAATTTTAAAACGAATTTATAAAGAAGAATTCAATTTTGATTTGAATTGAAATGGAAGTTGAAATTGCTTTTGAAACGAATTTTAAAACTATTTATATAATTCGTTTTAAATAGAAATCGACGAAATATATATTATATATATTATATATATAATATAATGGCCTGAATAGAACGCGCCGCGCCGCGGCAGTTCGCGAATTTCGACCATTAACTTCGAACGAATATTACGGGAGATCCGACCGTCGGATTCTCCTAAAACCGGAACCGTTGGGTTCGTATCGAAAAGAGCTTTCTAACGAATATTAGAAATTTGAAATCTAACGGTTGGATTTGGAGTTACGTCCAAATCAAATTTGAAAAAGGTCGCTGTAAGTGCAGTTCGATGGCCATTGTTGGAAATCGACTGTATGGGCCTTGATAAAATTATTAAAAATAGTAATAATTTGTGTAAAATCATAAGAAATGATTTGTGAAGATTTGGGATGAAAGACTCCATATTTGAAAAGATAAAAATAGATTTTTATCGAAATGAACTAGTTTTGAACTAGAATAGTAATTTATTTATTTTTAAAATAAATAAATTGAATTTGAAAAGGGTTTTAAAAATAACCAGAATTTCCAACGATTGCATTGGAGTGGATTTGAATCAAAATTGTCTTTGGAATATTTCGATGCTGGAATTCGTGATTATACAGGTGTTGTTATGGAAATTTGAAAGATATATATTTATATCGTTATTTCCAATACGACATTTGTTAGTCGTAGAATTTGATATTGAATATAAGCCGATATATTTTCTATTCAGAGCTTTGTATTGAATATCGAATGTGATTTGGGTTTGTCGTGAATGGTGTCTTCACTAACACTGTTCTTGAACCCAGATGAGAAAAGATTAAATCTTTTTATTTAGATTTAATGAAGTGTACTAATTAAATGATATTTAATTGGAATTGAATTGGTATTGATTTTTGGGTTTATCGTGAACAGTGTTTTAAATAACACTCGTTCTTTAACCCGATAATTAATGAATGTGATTTTGGGTTTATCGTGAACTGTGTTTTAAATGACACTGATTCTTTAACCCAGTTAACGATTAAAACTAAGTGGAGTTTTAATGAATCTTTAATTAGATTGAAAAGATCGAAAATGGAGTACCACCAGTTTTGCTCCAAGCGATAGTTAAATCTTTAATTAGATTTGAACGTGAAATGGTAATTGAATTTACCGATAACACCGTGGTGTTAGATATGAAGTATAACCAGTTGTACTTCATGGGATGAATAGGTTGGGATTGGGAAATAAAATAAATGATTACTTCGGTGTGGTTCGCTAATCCTGACTAGTTTGAATTGATATTCAAAGGAGATTAAAGAATAAATTTAAAGAATTTATCTTGGATAAAATTAATGGGAACTTTTCCCAAAGTATAGGAATATTTGGATAAAAGAATATTCTGAACTGGAATGAGGCGTATGTTGTGTTTGTGTAACACTTTTACAATATATACGCGAGTTATTCAGAAAGACCGGGTTTATCCCATTCTGAATAACTGATACGACGTGGTGTCGAAGATGAAGACGGTGGTCGAAGACCGGAAGTCTTTACGTCGTTTGGGTGATTGCTGATGATCTTGATTGGGCTGTACACCCAAGAAGATGGAAACAGTTGGTGATCGTCCAGACATACTTGGAGATCGATGGATATGCGGGGTACTAGGTGCCTCCGGTTTCGTTCAGACCCAGAACGGACTTGTAAATGGACTGTGTGTCTGACATTGGATTTTAGTCCGTGTGATTGATCTCTGTTAAATATATATCTGTTTGGCGGCGGAGAATTTATTCTCTTGCTTAACGCCCTTCTCTGAGACGTACGAGCTCAGGGGTTATATATTGATGGATATCAAACGCATGGAGTGAATTGCCTGTGTGGCATGCCTAAGTGGCAATTGATCGAGGCTTCTGTTGAAAAGCAAAGTCTTGTGGTGATGAACAAAGCAAGGCCTTTGTGGCGTAGCTTTGTGTAACGTTTACTTCGCGTGTTTCACACCCGGTATGAACCAAAAACGGGAGAGGACGTCAGGGAGGGCATGCGTTTCTTTCTAGCTAGAAGTGGCGTCAGTGGTTTTACACGCCCTGACGAGTTTGACTTATGTGGTTGTTGCTGTTGCGAGGCGCCTCAGATTGATCGGTCGTTCTCGAACCGATGGAGTCATTTAGTTGGCTCACCTACGCCCCATAGGGCGGAGAAACGCATGTTCAGGGTTTAAGTTTAATCCACATCGGTGGACTGGCCCTGAGGATCCAAGGGCCCACCTGAGTCTGGGTCCTGTGGCTCGGGCTAGAGAGTCACGAATCGGTAGAGGACTATCTTTTGCCTCCGTTCATAGATGGAAACCCAATTTCCAAATACGTGACTTTGCAGTTTTATTTGTAAACTTATATATGGCGACATAGTGGTATGGGGCGCTCATGCCGCCTAGGATTGATACTTATGATTTGAAGTTGTTTTATACACTATACACTTATAATAGTATCAAATGATTTCTTTTAAACGTATCAAGCATTCTTGGCTATTATAAGGTAAAAACCCTATCCTCCGGCTTGCGTTGCATTGTGTGATGGGAACTGGGTGTTATAATAGCTTCATTTTTCTTTATTTAGCATTGCGCAGTTTGTTTTATGCACTGGTATTCTTGGGAGGAAACCCGTTCCGTGTTATACGGCGTGGTCCCTTGATTTACCTAACTTTAAAATAAAGATAAATAACTGTTTTAGTTCTCACACCAGTCACATGACTGACCTGGAGTTTATTATTTTAACCTAAACTCTGGGTGCCCCTATTTTTGACACGGGCAGCTAGTAGTTTTGGTTTTGCAGATTTATATTCACAGGATCCTGGTTTACAGCTGGAATGATATCCGGAAAGCTTTGTATCCGTATATCTACTTCAAGTTGTGTATTGTATTATTTTCCGCTGCTATGTAATTTATTGTAATCTCTGATATTTCTGTGTAATATTTATTTGTTTATACTCTGTATATTCTTGTAATCTGATGCATTGTTGTAATATACAGTGAAATGTTCTTTTGTATGCGTTCTGTTGTGGCTTGTTCTCGAACTATCCGACGCTTTCCTTTACGGGGAAGTTGCGGGTTTTTACACGTTCTAGTTAATAACTAGTTCATTTTGATAAAAATATATTTTTATCTTTACAAACACGGAATTTTTCATCCTAATTCTTTCCAAATCATTTATTATGATTTTACACAAATTATTAATATTTTTAATAATTTTATCAAACCCGTACAGTTGGTTTCGAATAATGTCCACCGAATTGCATCCATAACGACCTTTTCCAAATTTGTTTTAGACATAACTCCAAATCCAATGGTTCAAATTTAATTCTCTTATATTCATTGGAAAGCTTTTCGATACGAACCCAACGGTTGTGGTTTTAGGATAATCCGATAGTCGGTTCTCCCGTAATGTGAATTCGAAGTCAATGGTCGAAATTGGCGAAGGTCGATGGGCGGCGCGTTCTATTCAAGCCATTAATATATATAATATATATATTTCGTTGAAAACGTATTTTCTAAATTCATTTTAAAAATGATTCCCACTTTCGCTTCAATTTTAAATAAAAATTGAATACTCTTTATCATTATAATATATAATTGATAATATTTTCAAAATATCAGATTTTGAAATCATTTCCTTTTCGATATTCATTTTAAAAATGAATAAAATTGATATACATATCGTTCGCGTTAATATGGCACAAATTTAATCAACACGGCTTTACATACTTCAATATTTTCGTGTCCATCCAAAATCAGGCATCAAATTCACATTATAATCCTATACTGAATATTATTTTTAAATATTCGTTATATTAAAATATTTTCTTATTTTAAAATATTTGTTCCTTTTGAATTGGAATCAGACCCAATCAATTACCATATATTTCATACAACACATGTACACAACAATCACGATACACAATCAACCATCATCCAGAGTGCATTACACAACTGCATAAGCTTTAAATATAAATAATTAACGCTTACAACAGCCTGCCAACCAATATATTGACATATAACTAAGCAGTTGGGATTAGTGTACGCCAAATATCATCCCAATACCCGTGTGGGGTTTCAACCAACAAATACTAAGTATTATTTGTGCAGTTGAGCGATATGTATAACTTATCGTCCCAATCCATGTCAGTTAAATGGGTGTACATAAACAAATCGTATAACAAATCGTCCCAATCCAATCTAAGTAGCTCAAAATTGGGCCCGGTTAGTCTTGTTGTGAAGCTCTCGTCCCCACGATCGCAACGAATGCAGTTTCACTCGATTTGGACCTCGTATGAAAAGGTTATGATGATAAATAAATTTGAATAATTAACGAACTAATTAACTAATCATTAAAATGTATTTAACCTTAATTATGTTTCTTCCTCGTTCAGACCTGTGCTCCAAACCCTTCATCGCTAAACGCCGCCACCACAACCGTCTTCACCTTGATCAACCACCACCACGTCAACCGTCTTCATGAGCTGCGCAATCCCCTAGAACCCCGGCCAGTTCGATCGCCTCCACGCCGCCAGAATCAGTGGCGAACGGCACAACTTCACGACGAAAATCCGAGCTCTACACCCCACTATAAATGATCAACCCCGCATCAATTTGAAGCCCTGTCCATCCCCTTCCAATTTGCTTTAGAAATAATCGAATTTCACTGAGTGGATTTAGAGTAAAGAGGGAGGAAAGAATCAAAGAAAATCGGCCGTACAAAATCACTGGCGGCGGGTTTACAAAAACTAGGGTTATGGAAAATTTTGATTGGCCGGTTTATATATTTTTATATTTTTTTTCTTAATCCCAAAAACACCAATTTATTGTTATGAACTCCAAATAAGACCCAATGACCATCATCTCTAGCTAATTACCCCCATTCCGAACACAGTGGGATAGGTCTCGCAAGCCAATTCGACTGTTTTGATCAGTTTTCATCAAAATTAAAATATAAATTAATATAACATTCAAAATTGATTTCAACGTACATTTTAATTTACTGGGGCCACTTACTGACTCAGCAAAATAAATCTAGCTATATTTTGATGATATAGTCCTAACAAAACTAAATTCATCGAACTTGGCGGCCGGTTGAAAAATGGTCATTTTCCAGTCGATTGAATTCAAACTGAATGGACAAAACACGTTTAAATTCACCACGCTCACATATTAATTCCAAAAATTATGAAAATTGGAATATAACAATAATATGACATTCCGAATCCAACAAAAGTGGCTTCGTCGAAAACGGAGGTTGTACGTAAAATGGCTTTTTTTAAAAGGCTTTATATATATTATAAATATATATAATTATATTAAATTCCATAGCAACTATTTTGAATTTTAGACTTGACATAACATTAAATTTATACTATAAAATCTTAGTTTCTTACATTTGTTAGAAAGGTATAGTTAAATTGATTCCAACGTTTCTGGTTTTACTGAAATCCGATTTATTTTGAATTCTGTATATTCATTTGAAATTTAAAATCGAATTTTCAAACTACCGCGCCAATTCGAGTTCATTTTATAAATAAAATAAATTTATAAGTTCTAACTTCGATTTTAAAAAAAAATTAGTCGTTATTATTTAAAATAAATTATTTTAAATATTCAAAATCCATAAAAATAGATAAAATAAATTTTTTATATTGGTTTGGAAAATCCGGGTTTTTACATTACGATTACTTATCTTTCATTGATAGCACACTCACTTTAAATGCCACATTGCCAGATCCGTTAATCACAGTTTGATTTCCACAAAGATATTCTTGATATCATGCTGAGAGAATAAATTCTCCACTACCAGTTGTATATTTGTAGAGACAAACATATGCGATCATTGGAAATACCCCGTCAGACATTCGTCCATACACGTTCATTATGGGTCTGAACGAAATCGAAGGCACAATTTCCATTAATCCATCTTAGCCAGTTTCTACCTAGGATTAATCGAAAAAGCCCTTGCACTTTACTCCGTCTTCGATTGTCTTCATATAATCTGATTCGCAAATCTACTGCCAATACGTAGTGGTTCTCAGATAATAATACAACCGGTCTCTCCATACTGACAATAATATTGGTCATTACTTCGATGGTCAGTTATTTAACTATCGAAGAAGAACAAACATTCATCCAAAGCATTAGACAAATCACTGGGCCACTTAATTAATATCTCATTAATTAAATCCTTACCCCATTTCCTTATCAATATTTGTTAACTCAATATTTTCAACAATCATCTTCGCCTTTTTTTCTATTACGAAAAACATTTTCATATATCACCTTGTTTTAATTTACATACATAGAAAAGATTTTCTATTAATAATTCAAAACATTCTGATTACTTATCTCTTTCCCGAACTCATTTAGTTCTATACTTAGGAAATATTTTCTATTATATTTCCAAAATTCCACTTACCTAAGTTATAACGAATGTTGTGTAATATATCGTTACAACAATCCAAAATGTTACATTCAACTAAATCTTATTTAAACATTAATCTTCAAGGCTGAATCTTTCTATTCATCAACTAATAATGAAATCAATCAAGTTGGGGTATACATTCTTAACTTCAAAACGGACAAGAATTATCTCGAATAATCAACATCATATAAAACCAATTATCCATTTTTAAACGTGTAGATTTGTTTCGCTTTCTATTATTACCGGAGTTATATTTATAGATTTTCTTTTTTGTTTACAATATTATATTATAAGTTTGTTTCCTTATCAAATTCTACATATATTGATTTCTAGTTATCAATTTTTCTTAAAAGTGTTCTAACTCCATAAATATTCGGAAAATTTCACCAGTGCCTCCTTTGTACGGCTCAATAGCTCAAAGCCCAACTCGCCTCTCTGTGCCCTTTCCATTCAAAAAAAAATAAAAAAGCCAACTGGCTTGCCCAAAAGGCTCATAAAATATAATATGAATTTTAAACGAGTACCTTTTTGTCGGGCACACGAATTATAATCTTCACTCTCTTCGTTCCATAACTATTCCACATATATATGTCAATTCCCCATTTATTTCAACTTAATCCAATCTTTTTTACCCAATTCGCTAATTATCTTTAATTAGCTATTTTGCCCATTTCATAATTTTATCTGAACATATCACGTTCGTATACAATTTTAATTTGCTTATAAAACAATTTAATTCCATTTTCAATTCATGTTTCATATTCAATTTCGAATATAAATTCACGAATCCAATTCACCTTTCAAAGTACAATTTCAATCCAAAATTCTACTAGCTAATTTCTTTAAACTAGTTAATTCTATTTAAAAAACCTGATTTTTGTTTAAAAATCAATCCATTTACTCCACTTGAACTCATATTTATTTTATAACTTAAGTCTGGATTTTTCTAATGGAAATCTATTTTTTATTTTCTTAAAATCCTTTTATTAATTTAAATAAACCGTTATGGTTTAATAACGATTATAGCGCTGTTTTTCTGTAAATTTGATTTTGACATAACTCAAAATCTATAAGACGAAATCTATATTTTTCTTTTCCGTTAAAAAACTATTATTCAATCTGTCTTGACGATTCTTATTTCAAAGAACTCGACTTAAATTGAGTTCTGTATACTCAATTGAAGTTCAAGACGTCAAATTACAAACTAATGCTCTGTGGCAAGTTCGTTTTAAATTATATTTAAATATGAATGTTCAAACTTCGTTTATAAATAAAATGCATTCCGTTTATTTAATATAAATTAAACCTGTTTCCCAAATCTAACTTAAATTTTGATTTTTCCCGAGCGATGATTATTTCATTACTCAGTTATAAATACGGGTGAGCGTTTGGTTGGTTTGGTTTATCCGATGATAAATTTGTCAAACTAGACTAAAACCAATAAAAATGAAAACCAACCCAACCAAATTATTTGGTTGGTTCGGTTGGCTATCCAATTAAACCGAAATAAAAATGTTTTACACTTTGTGTTTGAAATGTTCATTATAATTTGAAACAAAATATAAATGTATGATTACAATATCATTATTTTTTATTTTTATGCTTTTTTAATATTAATTTTGACACATAGGTAATGATTAATATATACTTTGATAAATAAACTAACCTAAAATATTTATTATAATACCGCTAATTTTGAAAACATAGTAAAAATTCGGTTAAATTGTTTAAACCAATAACTGAACTTAATATTTTTCGAACCGATTACAAACCAATTTAATTTCAAAACCGAATCAAACCGACCAAAATAATTTGGCTTGGTTGGGTTAAACTACAACAAAAATACCATATTACAACTGTAATTTTACAACTGTCACAAAATCCCTGTTGTAATAAAGGTTTTTGACAACTGTCAATTTCTAAAAGATGTAATAAACATATTTTTAACAATTCTTTCATTTTGCCAGTTGTAATGAATTACTATTACAACCTTTTTTATCAGTTGTAATAGATGCCTACTTTTAACAACTTTTATTTTTTACTGGTTGTAATAAATGACTATTACAACCTTTCATTTTTAAATAATAATGATAATTAATAAAATATTAATATTAAATTATAATCACTATTAAATAATAGTTATTAATTTAAATACGATATAATTAATATTTGCAAATCACATTAAATAATTAATAATGGATATAATAATAATAACTATTAAATTGCACTCATAATTTTAAATATGAAATAACTAATAAATAGTTAATAACGAGTAACATATACATAGTGATTAACTTTTAACAATTAATATTTAATTATAACTAAGAAGAAATAAGTACTAGTTAATAATCGCTATTATTAAAAGTAATATTTAAATATAATATAATCCTCAAGAAATACATATTACTATTATATTTGATTTTATATTCTTGGGTGAAATTTTTGTTATAAACAGTAAAAAACTGGCTTTGCTCGGAAAAATACCGGGTTGCCTGTGTTAACGCAAAAGTGAAATTTAGCGGGTGATCGAAATTTTGGCTCTAACACATCCCACATGTTTACGTGCTTCTAATCCTCTGCGGCTCTACCTTTACATTCTGCCTTAATATTTCTTTGCGGGTGTTGTTATTGACACTCCAAATATTGTTAAGGGGCGGTCAAATTTTAAAAACACTCCAATCATAGCAAAAATGTTAGGGGGAGTCACATACTTAATTTTTTATATTTCCTTTTTACTCTTGTAATAACATCAGTTAGCATCTCAAATCCCAATCAATTTCAAATGCAAAAAAACCAAATCCCTAAATTATTTGCAAACAATAAATGAGTGATCGTTTGGAGAGAAATAATGGCGCAAATGAATAATGTGAAACAAATGAGATTATTGATAGTTTTACATATGAGAAATGAAATTATTTAAAAAAAAGCGATCGACAAATGAGAAATGAAATTATTTAAAAAAAGCGATCGACAAATGAAATTATTGATAATTTGATATAAAAGTCTGATGTAGTTCGACTAATATACCATATTTTTTTAATTAACAACTAAAAAAGAATTATTGTATAGAAGGCTAATTTGGTAAAATAAACTTTATTTGTTAAGGGGATGCTCTCTGCATTGATACTCCCCTTGACAAATTCTTTTTTCTTTTTAAATTGATCCTCCCCTTAACAATACTTGGAGTGTCAATAACAATCCCCTTCTTTGCCTCTTCAGCCGCCTTTTTACCCCCATTTTTCCCAAATTGCTTTTCGCTTCCAGAATCTATCCTCTTCTTCTTCTTTTTTTTTCAAACAAGGAAATATATATACCAAAAAGGAGAAACAAGCCTTTCTCCAACGGCTCACAAAAACGATTTCGGCAAGCGAAATCGTGAACACACAAAAGGAAAATAAAATGCAAGTGCAGACAATATGAAAGAGGGAAGACTCCAAGTCAATGCCACGACGGAGCATCCGCCATAGCCAACTGAGCTACAAAGCAAACCAAATCTCCGCCAAAAAGGGCAAGGTCCAAAACAAAGGGCAAGGCCTCCAACTGAAACATAGAGGGACGCACTAGTAGATGCTGAAGGCCCATCAGCAACCCTCCAGCTCTCATAAGATCAAGTGTCGTTCCTGCATCAAGGTGGAACCTCGAAACCCAACTAAAACTCCCGTCAAACCAAAAAAAATCCTAGATCTCGAATAGCTATCAAGGCGTCGGCTGGTCCAGCGGTCCGACCAAAGAGTAGAGAATCAACCCGCATGTAGCACTAAAAGATCCTGCCCGTCAACCTGTACACCAAGACCTAACCAACTAGCAAACATTGTCAGTAGGGGGGTTGGGGTGAAGGGAAAGATAAGGACTATAAAAGCACACTATCCATACTAAACAGAAATCAGCCTACACCTTGTATGGGGTTGGGTGTTAGCGTTGAGATGTCAAAGTTAACAGCCAACCTCCTAGACCGGGAACCTACCACACCTCTGAACGGCCTTCCCCGAAACGCTAGGAAAACATCATTCCTAATTTTCCGGATGATGGTCGGAGGGTCCATAGCCTCTTCGTCATAGATTGCCTTGTTCCTCGCGCACCAGATGTGCCAACAAATCAAACAAGGAATCAGACGAAAGAGGCTCGCACGGAGACATTTTCCTGAGATGCCAGTCCACCAGAATCTCAGGAATTCATCCAAAGAGTTAGCATTACAACGACAACCTAGCAGGTTTCCGAAATAATTCCAAACAGACCTAGCACAAACCCCAGAAATCAACAAATGAAAGGAAGTTTCGGTGCTACCAGCAATGCAGCACTTGCATCTGGAAACGAGCGGAATACCGATTCTTTGAATATTCTCATCCAGTGGAAAACCATTATGCATGGTTTTCCACATAAATAGAGACACCTTTGGTGGAATACGGACATTCCAAATAAAGGAGAAAAGGGGAAGCTCAGGCGTCGTATTCCGCACAGAATTCCACGCAGCAGAAAGAGAGAAGGAATTGCCGTCCCATAAGGTACCCCCGCCATGAGCATCTGATAAGGCCTTCACGGATTGCATCTGTTTCCACGTTTCACTAGCGTAGGACGGGATACCAGAGTAATGCGAACTAGCCAACCTTCGGTACTTGGCGTGAAGGAACGTAGCCCAAAGGGAGTTGTCCGCTTCAAACCGTACCCAAAGCTTGCACGTAAAGGCCACACAAACGTCTTGAGGATTGCGGAGGCCCAGACCTCCTTCACTTTTGGGACGATAGATAATGCTCCCGGAGATCCAATGGTGACGAGTAGTGTCACACTTCGATCCCCAGAAGAAAGAGGACGTCAGGGAACGGTACGAGCGGAAAAAGGAAGCCGTTGGAGTCATAGCAGCAAAGACATGAGATCCCATGGAGTCTAGGACAGACCTAATGAGAACAAGCCTACCGACCTGAGAAAGTAGGGTAGCATTCCATTTAAGGATCTTCCCCCTAACTTTGTTAGCGATAGGATTTAAAAAGGCGTTGAGCTTCCTTCCTCGATATAAGACAATGCCCAGGTAAGGAAGCGGAAGCGAGGCTACCTTAAAGGCAGTATAAGACTCGATCCAATCAGCCCTATCAGCGCTTAGATCTTTCGCGGCAAAAAAGCAGGTTTAGGAAGAGTTAACTAGTTGCCCCGAGCATCGCTCATACTGCCGAATGAAGCCCAAGAGGCCTTGAAAGGACTGACGACTGCCATTAGTAAAAATGATGATGTCATTAGCAAAGGATAAGGAAGAGATAAGAGGACATCCCCTAGGGATGCCGAATCTGTGAATCTGGCCAGCAATCATAAGGGAGTGCAAGCCCCGAATAAAAGCCTCAGCGGCAAGGACGAAAAGGGTAGGAGAGAGGGGATCTCCCTGACGAAGTCCTCTCCCCGATCTGAAAAAACCGGTGGCCGATCCGTTGATGAGAACGGAGAACCAACAGTTGGATATAAGCCTCCAAACAACATCAATAAGGGGCCAAGGAAAACCGAAAGCCCGAAGGATCTTGATGATGAAGAACCAGGACATGCGATCATAAGCCTTAGCCATATCCAGCTTAACAACCACATTCGACCCGCGGACCTTCCTATCGATCTGGGAAATCAGCTCCTGCGCTAAAAGGACGTTATCGGTGATTAAGCGTCCTTTTACAAACCCAGCCTGGGAGGGAGAGACAAGACGCTCAAGAAACGGAGCTAACCTGGAGGTTAGAACCTTCGAAATAACTTTGTTAGAGAAATTACATAAACTAATGGGCCTAAAGTCGGAACAATAGGAAGGATTGTCACATTTTGGGATGAGGATCAAGTTGGTCGAAGTCCACCCCGTGGGTAGTTCTTCACCGGAAAAGAAGGACTGAATGGCTAGACTGAAGTCCCGCTGGATGATAGGCCAAACACTCCTGTAGAAAATCCCGTTGTAACCATCAGGTCCGGGCGCACTGTCCTTGCTAAGAGAAAATACGCAAGCACGTATTTCTTCTGAGGTAGGAGGAGCGGCAAGGTCCAAGCTATCCGATGGGAGGATCAGCCGAGGAATAAAGGCAGGAAGGGAAGGATCAGAGACCGAAACCGAAGGAGAGATGAGGAAAGATTGGAAGTGGGATAAAATAGTATCTTTGACCTCTGCAGGAGAGGAGGTCATAGATAAATCTGGGCGGAGAATCTGGGAAATGGAAAGACGTCTATTCTTCTTACGAATAGAGGAATGGAAAAAACTAGAGTTTGAATCGCCTTCAATAATCCATTTGATCCTGGCTTTTTGGCGCAAATGATCTTGCTCAATGCGAAGCTCAGACGAGTAGGCTAGTTGGGCAATCGCCCACGCTTCCTTATTGGCAGAAGAGGGTGCATCATCAAAAGCCACTTCCGCTAGAACAAGGGTTTCTTCAGCAGCTCTAACGCGATCATAGATGTTCTTGAAAACAAACTGATTCCACGCCTTAAGACAAGTCTTAAGACGTTTCAGCTTGCGAGAAAACACAACACAAGGGGAACCGCTCAACGGGGAGATCCAAGATTCTTCCACAAGGCTGTGAAAGGAGTGATGAGATCTCCACATACTCTGGAACCTAAAGGAGGACGGACCGGAAAGCGAAAGGGAGGTGTAGGAAAGAAGCAGAGGGGCATGGTCGGAGAAAGTGCGATGGAGGTGAGAGACGGAGTAAGAGAAGGGAAGACCGAACCAACCTTCAGAATCGAAGACTCTGTCAAGCCTCGAGAGGATCCGGTTAGGACCTTCTTGGTTGTTACACCAAGTGAAAGCCGAACCGGTAAAGGACACTTCCGCAAGACCCGAACCGATAATGAAAGCGTTGAAGTCCGCTATCGCAAGGCGGTTAACAGCAATTCCTCCTCGTTTCTCTGCTTGGCTAGCTACTACGTTGAAGTCACCACCCACTACCGAAACAGAGAAACCTAAGTCGGAAAGAGAGAGGTAATCGGCCCAAAGAGCTTGCCTGTCAAACCTGTCGCATTTTGCATAAACTGCCGAGAACAAGAAGGAAGACGAGAAGGAGGAAGACGAACAAGCTACAGATAGCAGCTAGTCCGAGTCGAATAGAGACTGAACTACAAGGTCTTTGGACCATAGGATCCAAATCTTGTCGGAGACGTTGGCTTTGGCACCACCAAAGCCAAGGGACAACACAGACTTGGTCATTGCTTCCGGTCCGATCATAGGTTCCAGAAGAGCTACCAACCAAACGGAATGCTTCTTGACAATGCGCTTGAGTCTCGCCAGAGACTCATTATTTCCAATACCATGGACATTCCACAAGAGGATGTTCGCCATCAAAAACCGGGAAGAAAGCGAAACAGCAAAAAAAAAAGATTTGACAACACCCACCACCAGTCTCACCTACGATAAAGGGTGTGTCGAGTAGATCTAATGATCTGCTCGGACGCTGCTATAGAGCGTGTGCGAATGGTGCGAGGGGTGCGCGGGGCCGGACTACTACGACGCCTAGACGAACGACTAGTCGGTCCAGACGAGCCAACAGCAGCAGAAGGTGATAAGCTGGGACAAGAAGGGCAAGAATTCTTAGTAAGACGAGATAGCCGACCGTTAATGATCGCTATTTCAGCCTTACTAAGTAAAGGATAAGAAAAAAGAGGGGCGGGGGGACAGACTAGAGGATGACACTAAAGAACACGGGACGAGATCGGGAAGAGAAGGGGGTGAGGAAGTGGAGTTGCTCGACCAAGGCAACGCCGATTGCTGTAAGAACTGTACCGACGCCGAGCTGTCATGAGGTGGACAGATCGGACTAAAAGGTAGAGTTCTGAAGCTAACAAACCAAACCCGACTCCAAAGACAAGCGAGGAAAGGCATGGACGAAACCGATAGCGATTCAGTAGGGGGACATGTAGTTGCCATGTAGCGAGAAGCGGGAGCGCTCACTAAATGGGAACTACGCATGCCAAACCTAATGTATCGCGGACAGACATAAAAGGACCCAGCAGCTGACGAATACGAGAAAGCAGCTGAGGACACGAACTGACTACTGTCTAGCCTGCTGAGATCCAAAACAAGCAAAGCCCAACGAAGCACCACGGCTAGAAGAAACCAACCAAAAAACCAATCCAACAAGGCTAAGAACCAGCAAGCGTGAAGACGCCCCGCACGGGATGAGAAGGAAAACACCCACAAAAGCAAACCGACAAACCAAAAAGAGGTAACGAAAAAGAGGAGACCATCAGCAAAAAAAAAGAGCGAAAAAACGCAAGATCCATCAACGGATACCACTACAAGGTACTTAAGCAGCACCGCAAAATCCCAAAAAACGCACACATGACAAGGCACGACCACAGTCGATAGAAGTGTAGCCGTGTCAGGGAGCTTGCACAAAGACGTGACAGAGCTCAATAAAACAAAATCACAAAAATAAAGCACATAAGAGCTCACGAGAAGAGGGAGATCAGGAGAAACAAATCTAAGGAAAATAAACTGATCAAGAACATCCTTCAGGGAAAGAGAAGGGGGGGAGAAAGGCCCAAACAAACCATAACGACCAAAACCACAGAAATCAAGCATACATACCTTGCTGGCAATATGAGCATCAGGATAGAAGCTGTTATTGCCTACAAAAGCCACCCAACCAACACAAGAAACTGCGTCTCCCATAATAGGAACATCACCAACACCCTTAACCGAGCCTATGGAACCATTGACTTGCAAAGTTGCCACGCCAGACGAGGAAACCTTAGGTTGCAAACGCTATCTAGATTTCATGGGCCTTCTCTTACGCCTTAAGGAAGAACAACCCAGCGAACCAAGAGAAATAGAGCTGCCACAAACAAGAACAAAGGCCTTGGAAGACGGGGGAACCTCTCCCACACAATCTGAAGATGCCTCGCGGTCCAAAGCAGAGAAGGCGTTGGAAAAAACTAGGCCTGGAGCAACCATCTTGCTTGCCGAAGCATTCTTCTCTGGAAGCACAGAAATACAAGAAGCCGTTAAGGGAGAAGTCGCTCCCACCTGCCTCTCTTTACGAATAAGACGACGGCCACGACGCCTAAAACAAGGACCCTGCAGATATGAAAATACATGAGCACTAGGCACCTTTTTTACCACCGAAGGATAGTGATTCGACGGGGTGATTAAATCCCCACCGTTCACTAGTTCGGGGGAGATGAGCTTGCCAAAACCCGGCCCAAACACACCTCCACAAGCAAGAGAGCCAACCAAAAAACCATGGTCAGCCACTATCGGAGCATGCTCCGCTGATTTGAAGCTTAAACTAGGGGAAAAGTAGGTGATTAAATCCCGCTTGCCCCTAATGATGGCAGAGTGGCCACTAGATCCAAGACCTGCAGCAGACGCAGGAAGGTGAGCAGACCCACGAGGGGGGAGAGAGCTTACCAGAGATGACTGGTACACCGGAGAGAGTTCTAGAAAGGAACCCTCTATATCCAAGAAGCGGTGGCGATTGAGTCTCACAAAAGAATCGAGAGAGAAAACCCGGACCTCAATCGAAGATTGGCTAGTGAAAATCACCGCCACTGGATAGTCCGCCACCTGAAGCAGCGCATTAGCAATTGCGTCAAATCTTGGGCATAAAGAAATAAACTTTCCAGAACACACAAAAGCCCCTTCAGAAGAACAGGAGACCATGCCTAGAGCAAATCTGGCGGAAACACAAGAGAGAAAAACAAGAAAAGAAGAAGCACAAAACTGGCAGCAGAGATGCGGGAGGAGAAGGAAAGAATGAGGAAAAAGAATTAGGAGCAGGTCGCCATTATTTGACCGTTGCACATTTTTTTGTTTTGTCAGCCTATTTGATTTACTGATTTATCCTCTTCTTCATGTATTCCCTCCCTCTCGCTTTTCAAATCTCATATGTGTTCCCATTTAAGTTTACACTGCTCTCCGATTCATTTATCAAGTCCTCCTCGCAAGCGATCAACCCTCTCCTTTTGCCTATCCCTGAATTTTAGGGTTATTTCTTTGAGTACAGGTTGCAGTTTTGGTACAAGCAATGCTCGACATGCTTGAGATTTCACAGGAACTGTGCTCAGGTATGTGGTTGTATTCTTTTCTGGTTGTTTTGACTTGAGGTTTGTGGTTGCTATGATTATTGCGTTATGGTGTCTTGAGTAGCGGAGGGTATTGAATGGTGTTTGTTCGTATAATTTATATACTTGTATTTGATTAATCTATCCAGAAACATGTTTTTGTTCAACTTCCAGTTTATTTCACTCAACCTCTTTGGGTTATTCTTGTTCATGTATTTTAATCTAGTATGTGCTCACAATTCTTCTATTTGATTCCAACTATTCTTGTTCCAATTAAGTTTGTTAACGTCAAGTATATTCTTAAGTTCATGCCCCTAACTTCTGCATTCATTCATTTGCCTATTCCTGAAATAATTTTTGCATTTCCTACTTTTGGTTTCTGGGAGTTTTTTTTATTCATGTCTTGCATGCATTAGCTGTTCTGGGTACTCTAGCAATTACCGGTTGTGTCATATCCTTGCTTGTTAGCTTCATTCTTGTGTTGTTTGTTTTGTTTGTGGTCTATGTTCCGGCTGTCTTTTGCTTGGCTTTCCTGAGCTTTGGATTCCAAATTATGTACACAAGACATGAATTTATTTCTAAAGAGTTGAATAATATAGGACCAAATCATGTAATCCCGTATAATGAGAATTTTATCTTTCTATTCACTATAACTATGCAGGTATTTCCATTTTAAAACAAAAATTATATATAAAATTATCAATATTATCTAAGAAGAAGAGCTTGTTTTCAATTAAGCCAGTGAAGGCATGAGGGGTACTTTACAACATTTGTAATGAGTTAATTGTTCCAAAGGGGAATCGAGAACCTTTATATTCCGTAAGAGTACTGCATTATAAGCAGGGTTAAGATTCACTACTGCTCTTTAAGGCAGTAGTTATCCCTGATTTTTACTATTTCTTTTCTTTTTTACTTTTCTTTTCTATTAGTGAAACCAAATTGTGCCAATATGGATTTTTAACAACAACCTTGGTTAGCGAGGATTTGAATTCAAAAGGAACATCTTTAGGGACGTTTTCACATCTTTGGATCTGGTTTGACCAATGGTTGTTACTTTTCGGGGATGAGAACATGTTTCCAGACGGTGGACTAAGGGTGATCGCTACATTATTGTGGTCGTCTGCCTCCTTGAAATTCCATTCAAGTACTTTTTGAAGTTTTAAGGTTTTAGTGCATTATTCACATGATTAGAGGATATGCTGTTATTATGTCCAGATAAGGATGGGAGGTGGATATGGTATATATTCTGATTATGTAATAAATCAGAATTAGCATTATAGTTGTCACTTGTCACTATTGTTTTGCCTTGCTGATAATTTACTTGAGGTCATTTTGCACTACTGTTTAGTGTATTCATGATGGATTACAATAATGCTTATAGTATGCTTTAATATTTGCACCTATGATTTAATGTCATCGGCACCAATTTTGCATTGCATTTTTTATTAATATAAAGAGGATAATAAAAACGTTTTACTATTTCAGGTCAAAAGGGTTCACTATGTCACTTGCTATTTACTGATTTAGTTGTTGGTGTGCCTGCCTTAATTTTTTCTCTTGTTCCTGTTTTAGCTTCTCTTTTTGTTGTTTTACTGCTTTTGTTTGCTGTTTGAATCATCAACCATAAAGCAAATCCAACATTCCATGCATTTTATTTATAAGATCCTGGTCATTGAAGAAGTGGATGTGATTTCTCTCTAAATGCTTGTGTCAGCACTTATATTATTCTCTCTTGCAGGTCAAACCAGCGTAAAGAAGGCTAGCTGCAGTTGAAGATGTTGGCTAAATTATTGGTGACCTATCCTTTGAGCATGGTGAAGTTTGTGTTAGATGGTGATGGCGAGGTAAAAAATTATGTTTTCTTTTAAGTTTACCAATGTGCTAAATTAAATTTTTTCTTAGAAATTATTGCTTTTTGTAATCATCATATAAGTTCACTATTAATTTATTTCAGGTTACTTTTTGCTGTAAATTCGGATGATGGATGTTTTTCAAGCGTATAGTTTTTGTAATCACCATTTGTAATGAAGAACTGATATATATATATAGCACTGCAATGATGTATGATTCATTATTTTTGTATTTTGAATATAAAGTTGTAACTTGTTTGGTATGAATGAATTTGATGTTTTGAATTTATATCAATTGGTTTTCTATTTATTCAGCTTTTGTTGTACTTGTGAAATGTATTCAATAATAGCTGTAGTAAAATGTATTACAATTGATAGAAATAATTGTAAAAATTACAAAGTCACATAGGTGCATAACAGTTTATGTACATAATATTGCAACGGTGCATAACATTGTAGTAGTTAATACTACAACAGTGCATAAAAGTTGTAGTAGGTACTTGTAACACCAAATGTCTGTTAATGTCATTCACAAAGGGAATGCATTAACTTCGATGAAGCATTATAAGTAAACAGAACAGAATATTACAAGACAGATACATAAAGTAGTACTTGAAAATTATATAACTTTATTACAACAGAAACAGAAATAAGTTTGGTTACATCCTTCAAAATCACAATACGAAAACCCAAGTACACAAGTATCAGTCTTATACCAAAATCCTTCCGAATGCATAATTCTGAAACCATAATCCCCAACATAAACCGCCATAAGAAGGTAGAGTCAAAGTCAAGCAATACTTCAAGCAGAGAGAATATGAATCAAGCTCCTATATTTCCACCTGAGCACCTGGGGGGAAAGGAAAGAAAAAGAGGCGAAAACAAACGAGGTCAGACATAAAGTCTAGCGAGCCCAGTAACTTTCAGCATATAAACAGATAATGGTGTCATGACATGTAAATAAAGCTGGATAAGAGATTACAGCAACAGGAGTAGCAGGTATGGTTAAGTTAAACAGAATGATATAAACCAAGATATGCTTCTTACCTATATCTTACTTCTCTGCACTAATACTTAGTATAATAGGATTAGGTATTATGTAACACCCCGAAAATTCTATAACTGTGAAATTCACAAATTAAAGTGTAATTAATTTCAAATCAAAGAACTAAGGGAAACGGGATACGCCATTGCATTCGTCTCGGAAAAATACGCGAAATAGAGTCCGAGTTTTCGAAAAACGGAGTCCGTATGAAGAAGATATGGCCTTCGGAAGTTTTGAATTAAATTTAAAATTCAAACAGAATAAAATAATTAAAAATCGGGCCCAGTGGGCCAGGGCGGATAAACACCCGCCTAGGCCACCCAGGTCGACTGGGCTGTCGACCTGGGCTACCCATGTCGACAGGGCTGTCGACAGCCCTGTCGACAGGGGTGTCGACCTGGTCGAGCCCAGTCAACCTGGCTGGCCAGGCCTGTGTTTAGTCGAATTTCTGTGGTCTGCTTTGTCATTAGGGCTAGGTGGCGGGTTCTAATTGGTCTCTCTATCTAATGAATGGCTACGATCTAACCTAGCAACATCAATGGTCATAATCAATTCCTAACCTCTATATAAACAACCCTAGACTAAACCCTAATCTATTCATTCAAATTAAGAACATAGCCGCCATGTTGCTGAGGAACGACTAAGAGTAGCCGCCAACTAGAGAGAGGATTAGGGAGAAAGTTCTAAAGCCTAAAGCAATTCAAGCAACCTAAAGCCAATCAATTCAACAAAGGAATCATATCTCTTAATTAGAGAATTCGCCGCAACCATTGTAAGTAGAGTATTACTTTGGTATGAATAAACAATTGTGTAGATATGTATGCTTGAATTGTGGCAATAAAATTCATATTTGTGCGGTCTTATCAATTTATATACGTTTGGATATTCTGAATTATATCATTCAATTATAAAGAACTACATGCGGTAGTTCTATGCAAATATACGTTTGGAATATTGCGCAAATTATGTAATTTATGTTGAAGCTACATGTATGTAGTTGATTGAAATTCATGCAAGTTTGGGGCCTTGTTATTATGCCATCATGATGTATATTTTTGTGCATAAATCAAATTGCAAGTAATTGAAACAAGTTTGGTTATTATAGTTCATATGAAACTATGTTGGAATTTTGACACCATAATCCATGTATTAAGTCATGCTTTTGCAAACTTATGAATATGGCTAGGCTATGAATGATATTTGGCATAATTGAAATCCATGATTAAGTCTATCTTGTTTAAAAGAATTATATATGTGAGACATGGCTAGGTTAGACTCAAAAATCCTTTTTTTTGCAAGTTTAAAGCAAACACCATTTTTAGGAATATTTATGCATAAGTATGCTTATACCATCGTTATGTGATTAGACTTAAATCATGATTAAGTTGAACTATGCTTTTGTGTTAGTAACAAAGTATCCCCTTTGTAAACATGTAGAAACCTTATGAACATGACTTGTTTATATTTATGCCATGAACAAATTTAACTATACTTATGCCACGCTTATGTTTGACATTATGCCATGTTTATGCTAGAAGTATTTATGCCATGCTTATGTTTGACATTATGCATAAATAAGAATATAGGTTCATGTGTCAATAATGATATCTCAATTACAAGTTCACATGCTTTGATTCATGTCACCTATGTTTTATGACCCAAGTATATGTCACTACTATGCAAGTACACCAGTTTCTGTTTTGTATTCCCAACGTCATATGCAAGTTCATGCGCTCACCTTCCCCTCTTTGTGTATGTAATCACGCTTTAAGCCTCCCCTTTTCGCATGGCTAAATTGGGCTTTAAAAGGCTAAGCCCAATATATATAAACGGACGTGTAAAACGGGGGAAAATAACGTTGGGTTAAAATTAATGAATGAATGAAAATATGAAATAGAAGGGCCCAAATTCAAGTATGGGTTGGGCCCGTGATTGGTGTAACCTTTACACCATTAACTTAATAATGGGCCGCAAATATTTACATATAAGAAATAAAGAAGAATGACAAAATATGTAAATGTAGAACATACGATGTGTTTAACCCGAGGTTGGATTGAGTTGTGATGTAAACCTGCCCGGAACCGCCCGGCTGTCCAGTAGTCACAACAATACCTATCCAATGTGGGAGGTTAAACATGGAGCCCAATAAGGACCCGAGGTTAGACTGAGTTGTGGCGTAAGACTGCCCGGAACCAACCGGCAACAGGCAGCCACAACAATACCTGTCTAATGTGAGAGGTCAGGGCCTTAATAAGACAATTAAGGCTGAGTCAGAATTGTTAGGATTAAGTGAACTAAAGACTTAATCAAAATGGAACATGCTAAACTAAACGGACTGGTGGGGTTAGGTTAGGAAACACTTAACCAACTTAGCATGTTGGCTAGAGATAGAAAACCTAGTAACGGGGGACCCTTTTCAGCAGTAACCCTAAAAGGTGTATCAGGATACCCTGAAACTAGGCAGGGTGGGGCACGATTACTGGGCTGATTATAAGAGGTCAAATCGACGGCGGTGGTGTAGCAGTGTAGGTTCTAACGGAGTGCGGGCGTGCACACACTCCGGCGCAGAAAAATAAGGCACTGGACACCAGTAGCATACCTGTGCACTCTAAGGTTGTGTCGGGTTGCCACTATGGGACTTGATACACCCCATGGTGGGACCAGCATAGGTAACTACGACATCGGGGGCCGTAAGACACATGTAACTATGCGAGTAGGAGCCGATCATCATAGAATGGATCACATCACCCTGATTATGGGTGCCAGTTGGAAACTAGTTTATATGGGTTCAGAGAATAACATGGGGTACGACAGTATATTCGACCCTAGACAACTTAACCAAGTTTATAGTGCATGCCCACTTCTTGTTTATACTTATCATACCCAGTTCTTTATTCATAGACAAAATAGTACTAGACTTACTCAGGCTTTATGTCTGACTCTACTTTTCTTTCGTCTTCTTTCTTCCGTTTCCCCCCAGGTCCTCAGGGAGGGAACACAGCAGCTTGACCAACCTTAGCATCCAGCTTGAAGAAGAGAAATGTATTGCTTGGACTTTCCTGTTTTGAACTATGGCTTTGGACAATCCACTATGGGGCTTTTGAAGTTTATCTATGTTTTATTTATGCTTCTTTAAAATAATGTACTCAAGACAGATTATGAAAGTGTTATGTTATGTTTTTGGAAAGGATGTTGTTGTAACACGTATTTGACTTTATGAAATGAAAGTTTGTTGTTCTTCCGCTGTTTACAAATATGTGTTCTTATATCTGTCTTGTATATCTGTGACTTGTACTTATAAACCTCCACTGAAATTAGGGCATTCCCCTTTGAGAGTGACCCTAACGGAGGTGGGGTGTTTCACTTGGTATCAGAGCATAGGTTTACCAGATAAGATAAAAAGTTTTGAAAATTTATTTTCAAAAAGGAAATTTAAAGAAGCATTTTTAAAAGAAAAAAAATATATTATTTTATTTTAAAAAGGCAAAGTCCACTCCCCAAAGCCATAGGTACTATCTCTTATCCTTCGTTTTGAATCTATCCTTTTTGTTTCAGCATGTCCGAAGACCTTAACTTACCTGAAGGAGTGCCAATACCTGGTTGGTTTAGACGGTTCTTAGAAGCTAGGGCCACTCAGCCAGGTCCTACCATTCCTCCTCCCCCAGCTGCAGGGAATCATCCAGCTGCAGCAGCACCTCCTCCTCCACCTCCTCCACGGGGAAACACGTTCGCTAAGATATGTAAAGATTTCAAAGCTATGGGAGGAAGGGATTTCCATGGAACGGAGTCCTTCGTAGCAACTAGGAATTGGCTGAAGGAAACTGAGGATCTATTCATCATCTTTGAGGTAGAGGATAGACAAAAAGTACAATTGGCGGTGTGGCTATTGAAGGGCGAGGCTTCCTACTGGTGGGAAGTCACTAATGCTGAAAGACCAGTGGAGACATGGGAGGACTTTAGGGCAAGGTTTGAGACTAAATTTCTCTCAGATGCGGAAAGAAGTTTGCAGTTGGAAAAGTTCTTATTTCTTAAGCAAGGAGACAAGACTGTCAGAGAGTATGTGAATCAGTTCGATGAGCTGGCTAGGTTTGGGCTTGACCTAGTCAACACCCCGCACAAGAAGGCTCTCCGTTTCGTCAAAGGGTTAAATGAGCCATTACATAGTTTGGCCATGACCCATATACCTATGGGAGCCACGTATGAAAGACTGGTGCAAATGGCATTGCTGAATGAGGAGGATAAGGGCAAGAAGGAGACAAAGGCAGAAAGCTCTCAAGGGAAGAAAGAGGGTTTGCAGCCTAAGAAGACAGACTTTAAGAAAGGCGGGGAAGGCAACAAAGAGAAGAGGACGTGTAATTTCTGTGGCAAAGTGGGGCACTTAGTAAAGGACTGCCGGAAAAAGAAGGCCAAGGAGAATGGTGGGTGTTTTTCTTGTGGTGAGACGGGCCACATGGCTAAGGACTGCCCAAAGAAACGAGGACAGGGGCAGAGGACTGGATCCACCCCAGGGGCACAGGTTCATGTGCTAGAAGCGCCACCTCTGCAACAGCGAGGTATAAACACTTCTGTAGAAAGCGTAGTTTATCTTTATGATCACCCCGTTCGCACTTTATTAGATTCTGGCGCATCACACTCCTTTATCTCGTCTGCTTTAGTAGAATCTCTGCACCTAAAAACTAGTATGGTAGAGGACCCCTTAATTGTTTCAAACCCAATTGGGGGCCCAGCTCATTTGTCTATGATCTGTGTGGGATTGAAAATTTCTATTCTAAGTGTTGAATTTCAATGTAGTGCCTTTGTTTTGGGCTTTTCGGGGTATGGTTTGATTTTGGGTATGGATTGGCTATCCAGTAATGGGGCCATCCTTGATTGTGAGAAAAGGGTTGTTAGGCTCCTAACCCAGCTCGGTAATACTTTGGAAATTTCTTGTAATCCCTCGTATGCGGTTATGCTTAGTTATCTTGAATCGTTAGATGCCTCTGTTGAAAATTTGCAATCAGTTAGAGTGGTCCGGGAATATCCGGATGTCTTTGAAGAGGTGAAGGGCTTGCCTCCGAAGCGGGAGATAGACTTCCGCATATATCTTGTAGATAATGCAAAGCCCGTTGCGTTGCCCGTTAGACATATGGCTCCACGAGAAAGGAAAGAGCTCAGTAAACAGATTAAAGAGCTTCTAGAAAAGGGGTTCATTAGGAGGAGCATTTCAGAATGGGGCGCTCCAGTAGTGTTCGCCACTAAGGCAGAAGGTTCATTTCGCTTATGCTTGAGTCGTAAAGAATCACCTTAGTAAGTACATTTGGCAACATAGTTGGACTTAGGAAGGGACTCCCTTGTGACCTAAAAAAAAAAAGAGTCCATCATGCTTAGTTTCCCAGAATCATATATAGTGGTTGGGTTGAGTAATTCTTTGGGTGTCAGTCTGATGTTGATTTCGGTCTTCGGGGCTGATGCTTAGAGAGTTCTTCTCCTAATCAATATATATGTGGCATAGATTTCCAGTTTTGACATTGCCCAATGGGCACAAAGTTTTTACTTGCTTCTATCATTCGACTATACCTTTAGGTAGGACCATTTCCTATCATTGAGAAAATTTGGAAAATGACCTATAGATTAGAGCTACCCGAGAAGTTAGCTGGAGTTCACAACGTATTTCACGTTTCACATCTCCGAAAATGTCTACATGAGTCAGCCGAAGTGGTAGAGCCTAATATCCTCGAAGAGGCCGAAGTGGAACGCGAAGCAACCATAAGGAGAGTTCCAACCCGCATCTTAGGGACGGAAGTGAAGAAGCTACGCAACCGCGAAGTCAAGCTCGTCAAAGTTCAGTGGAGCGACGCCGAGGGAGATGCGACTTGGGAAACTGAAGCTAGAATACGCACTGCTTACCCTTTTCTGTTCGAGGGTACATCCTTGATCTTTCTTTTTCCTTAAGTTGCGCTTTTATCTATCTTTTTAGGTATATTTCCTCGACCGTATCTTTTAGGTAGAAACCTTTTGGATGAAAACATGTAATTGAAACATGTTATGTATGATGGTTGCAAGTGGTTGCAAGTGATTGCTAGTGGTTGCTCGTGGTTGCATATACACACACAATCTAGGTTTTAGATCGGCTCAGTCACTTCATATTGCATATGCATATATGTTTGCTTTCGTATATGGTTGAACATTAATATGTTGTCACATGGATGTTGCATTTGTATTGAATGATTGTGCACTCATGTAGAATCAAGAATAGGAAAATTTGCATACATAATGGATGCATGGCACTTACATAATTCGCATTAAGGAGGTCAACTGAATCAGTAGACCGCCTGATTTTGCATTAGATAAGTACATGTACACACACACTTTGCATATGATCATGAAGCATTAGAAGTCTTTTAAGGACAATGGATGCTCGTGTTTGATGAATGAGTAGATGGATGATTGGATGTTAGGATTTACATTCCTCCTAACTTGAAGATTTCGGGGACGAAATCCTTTTAAGTGGGGGAGAATGTAACACCCCGAAAATTCTATAACTGTGAAATTCACAAATTAAAGTGTAATTAATTTCAAATCAAAGAACTAAGGGAAACGGGATACGCCATTGCATTCGTCTCGGAAAAATACGCGAAATAGAGTCCGAGTTTTCGAAAAACGGAGTCCGTATGAAGAAGATATGGCCTTCGGAAGTTTTGAATTAAATTTAAAATTCAAACAGAATAAAATAATTAAAAATCGGGCCCAGTGGGCCAGGGCGGATAAACACCCGCCTAGGCCACCCAGGTCGACTGGGCTGTCGACCTGGGCTACCCATGTCGACAGGGCTGTCGACAGCCCTGTCGACAGGGGTGTCGACCTGGTCGAGCCCAGTCAACCTGGCTGGCCAGGCCTGTGTTTGGTCGAATTTCTGTGGTCTGCTTTGTCATTAGGGCTAGGTGGCGGGTTCTAATTGGTCTCTCTATCTAATGAATGGCTACGATCTAACCTAGCAACATCAATGGTCCTAATCAATTCCTAACCTCTATATAAACAACCCTAGACTAAACCCTAATCTATTCATTCAAATTAAGAACATAGCCGCCATGTTGCTGAGGAACGACTAAGAGTAGCCGCCAACTAGAGAGAGGATTAGGGAGAAAGTTCTAAAGCCTAAAGCAATTCAAGCAACCTAAAGCCAATCAATTCAACAAAGGAATCATATCTCTTAATTAGAGAATTCGCCGCAACCATTGTAAGTAGAGTATTACTTTGGTATGAATAAACAATTGTGTAGATATGTATGCTTGAATTGTGGCAATAAAATTCATATTTGTGCGGTCTTATCAATTTATATACGTTTGGATATTCTGAATTATATCATTCAATTATAAAGAACTACATGCGGTAGTTCTATGCAAATATACGTTTGGAATATTGCGCAAATTATGTAATTTATGTTGAAGCTACATGTATGTAGTTGATTGAAATTCATGCAAGTTTGGGGCCTTGTTATTATGCCATCATGATGTATATTTTTGTGCATAAATCAAATTGCAAGTAATTGAAACAAGTTTGGTTATTATAGTTCATATGAAACTATGTTGGAATTTTGACACCATAATCCATGTATTAAGTCATGCTTTTGCAAACTTATGAATATGGCTAGGCTATGAATGATATTTGGCATAATTGAAATCCATGATTAAGTCTATCTTGTTTAAAAGAATTATATATGTGAGACATGGCTAGGTTAGACTCAAAAATCCTTTTTTTTGCAAGTTTAAAGCAAACACCATGTTTAGGAATATTTATGCATAAGTATGCTTATACCATCGTTATGTGATTAGACTTCAATCATGATTAAGTTGAACTATGCTTTTGTGTTAGTAACAAAGTATCCCCTTTGTAAACATGTAGAAACCTTATGAACATGACTTGTTTATATTTATGCCATGAACAAATTTAACTATACTTATGCCACGCTTATGTTTGACATTATGCCATGTTTATGCTAGAAGTATTTATGCCATGCTTATGTTTGACATTATGCATAAATAAGAATATAGGTTCATGTGTCAATAATGATATCTCAATTACAAGTTCACATGCTTTGATTCATGTCACCTATGTTTTATGACCCAAGTATATGTCACTACTATGCAAGTACACCAGTTTCTGTTTTGTATTCCCAACGTCATATGCAAGTTCATGCGCTCACCTTCCCCTCTTTGTGTATGTAATCACGCTTTAAGCCTCCCCTTTTCGCATGGCTAAATTGGGCTTTAAAAGGCTAAGCCCAATATATATAAACGGACGTGTAAAACGGGGGAAAATAACGTTGGGTTAAAATTAATTAATGAATGAAAATATGAAATAGAAGGGCCCAAATTCAAGTATGGGTTGGGCCCGTGATTGGTGTAACCTTTACACCATTAACTTAATAATGGGCCGCAAATATTTACATATAAGAAATAAAGAAGAATGACAAAATATGTAAATGTAGAACATACGATGTGTTTAACCCGAGGTTGGATTGAGTTGTGATGTAAACCTGCCCGGAACCGCCCGGCTGTCCAGTAGTCACAACAATACCTATCCAATGTGGGAGGTTAAACATGGAGCCCAATAAGGACCCGAGGTTAGACTGAGTTGTGGCGTAAGACTGCCCGGAACCAACCGGCAACAGGCAGCCACAACAATACCTGTCTAATGTGAGAGGTCAGGGCCTTAATAAGACAATTAAGGCTGAGTCAGAATTGTTAGGATTAAGTGAACTAAAGACTTAATCAAAATGGAACATGCTAAACTAAACGGACTGGTGGGGTTAGGTTAGGAAACACTTAACCAACTTAGCATGTTGGCTAGAGATAGAAAACCTAGTAACGGGGGACCCTTTTCAGCAGTAACCCTAAAAGGTGTATCAGGATACCCTGAAACTAGGCAGGGTGGGGCACGATTACTGGGCTGATTGTAAGAGGTCAAATCGACGGCGATGGTGTAGCAGTGTAGGTTCTAACGGAGTGCGGGCGTGCACACACTCCGGCGCAGAAAAATAAGGCACTGGACACCAGTAGCATACCTGTGCACTCTAAGGTTGTGTCGGGTTGCCACTATGGGACTTGATACACCCCATGGTGGGACCAGCATAGGTAACTACGACATCGGGGGCCGTAAGACACATGTAACTATGCGAGTAGGAGCCGATCATCATAGAATGGATCACATCACCCTGATTATGGGTGCCAGTTGGAAACTAGTTTATATGGGTTCAGAGAATAACATGGGGTACGACAGTATATTCGACCCTAGACAACTTAACCAAGTTTATAGTGCATGCCCACTTCTTGTTTATACTTATCATACCCAGTTCTTTATTCATAGACAAAATAGTACTAGACTTACTCAGGCTTTATGTCTGACTCTACTTTTCTTTCGTCTTCTTTCTTCCGTTTCCCCCCCCCCAGGTCCTCAGGGAGGGAACACAGCAGCTTGACCAACCTTAGCATCCAGCTTGAAGAAGAGAAATGTATTGCTTGGACTTTCCTGTTTTGAACTATGGCTTTGGACAATCCACTATGGGGATTTTGAAGTTTATCTATGTTTTATTTATGCTTCTTTAAAATAATGTACTCAAGACAGATTATGAAAGTGTTATGTTATGTTTTTGGAAAGGATGTTGTTGTAACACGTATTTGACTTTATGAAATGAAAGTTTGTTGTTCTTCCGCTGTTTACAAATATGTGTTCTTATATCTGTCTTGTATATCTGTGACTTGTACTTATAAACCTCCACTGAAATTAGGGCATTCCCCTTTGAGAGTGACCCTAACGGAGGTGGGGTGTTTCATATTACCCTATTGTCTAAACTAAAACAGAAACAAAAACAGAATAATCTCTACAGAAATAGAATGCTAGTAATGGGCCTTTACCACCCCAACAGAGACAGAAGGTACAGAAACAGAATGCTAATAATGGGCCTTTACCACCCCGACTAATGGGCCTTTACCAATGTAACACCCCGGATTTTTAAATAATCGAATTAACTAAATTAAAGAATAATTAATATCAGACGTGAGAATTATGGGAATGGGGTTGCGCCATTGTGTTCGCCTCGGAATTCTGTTTGAAATAGAGTCCGAATTTGCGGGAAACGGGTACCGGATGAAGGAGTTATGGACGAACGAAGATTGGTGGCAAAAGAAAAAAATAAAAAAAATGCACTGGTGCACTTGGAAAGTGCGCTAGTACATATTTGCACTGGCGCACCTGCCAAGTGCGCCCAGGCCGAGGCAGTGAGCCTGCACAGTTTTCTGGTTCAGGCTGACCCATGTTGCTGAGTCCTTTCTGACTCCTTGCTGAGTCATTAGGGCTTACTTGTCACCCTATCTTGACTGAGTGGTTTCGATTAACCCTAAGAACATCCGACGGCTTAAATTAATTCAAAACTCTAAAAAAAAAGATCCCATAGACTCAAACCCTAAATTAGAATTAAAACTGAAACTATGGCCGTCATGCTGTTGTCTTGAACCCTAGAGCAGCTGCCACCAAATTAAAGAGGAAAAACAGCAAATCAAATCAGAACTACTCAAACCTAACATCGAATCTTCTTCAAAGGAGAGCTAATTCAACTCCAGAAATCAGAATTCAGAACTCAAGACTGCTTTTGAGTTGTGAGTTCGATAGTTTTAACAAAATAATTAGTAATTTAACTGGATTAAGATATAATGCGGATTGTATGGATGTGATCTGAAGTATTGATTTCATGTTGTAATTATGTTGTAGGATTGTGATTGAAATCTCTATGACGTTATGTTGTGATGCTATCATTTATGATGTAAAGTTATGTTGCTATCATCCATGTTGTAATTTTATATACAATCAAATCATCATGTTTCATATGCTAGTTGGTTATGTTGATTCATATGATAAATCTTATGTAGGCAAGTTTAGATTTTGATTCAAACATGAACCATATACAAGTTTGGGTAGAACTATATGTGACCTTACATGGTTATGGTACCTAGTTTATGTGAAAATTTAAATGAAAGTTAGGCTATGACATGTGCTAAATTCTACATGATACTTTACATGTTAGATACTTGTTTACACCATTGTTGCGATGTATAAATCACATATGTAAGTTTATGAGTTGGATATGAATCATGTTATGCAAGTTTAGGATTATTACCTATGCAAGTTTATTCCTTTAGATATAGATCTATGACATACATGATTTATGCAAGTTTGTGGCCATTTTCTCATCAAGTTCACACCTTTAGATTTGGATCCATGACATATGATTGTTTATGCAAGTTTGTGGCCATTATCTCATCAAGTTCACATCTTTAGATTTGGATCCATGACATATGTTGTTTATGCAAGTTGTAACTTTGGCCTACGCAAGTTTTAGATGTAGAACATCATTCACATATGCAAGTTCACCCCTATGTTATATCTATGTTTTAATTATGTGCATATTGTGATGTTTTCTCTTTATTCCATGAGTTAGACTATTCGAGTCTAATGTATATTTTACGTTAAACGAACAAACGTACAACGCGGGATAAAGGGGATAATATTAATTGGCATAAATGCCTTAAAGGGCATAAAATAAAATTGTGGCAAAAATTGGTATGATTTTACTTACCATAAATGGATGGACATAATTGAGTCAATTATGGACATTGTTAAATTTGGAATTGATTGATAATTTGAATAGGGAAAGTAATTCAAATTGGGGAATGATTAATTAGGAGTAATTAATCGTCTAAGACACGAGATTAGGCTCTTTTGTGGTGTAAGACTGCCCGAACCTGCCCGGCAAATCCAGCTGCCACAAATGCCAGTCTAATGTGAGAGGTCTTAGGCATAAACTAAATACGTAACAATTGTAAAGACGTGAGGTTAGGCTCTTCTGTGGTGTAAGATTGCCCGGACCCGCCCGGAAAATCCAGCTGCCACAAATGCCAGTCTAATGTGAGAGTCTTTATGAGGTTACGGTCTTAATGAATTAAGAAACACTTAACCAGATAAACATGTAGTGGGACATGAGGGGGTTAAGTGGGTGCCTTGGGTGGCATGTGGAATCTAGTGGGTGCCTTGGGTGACATTTGGAAATACGATTAGAAATACTTAACCAAAATTGAAACATGTAATTGAAACATGAATAAGAAGTGGGTTAAGTGGGATGTACTAGAGGGGACCAAGCTTAGGTGGATAGCTTGTGTCAAGTAATGGGGGCCCATTTCAACCAGTAACCCATACGTATCTTTGTAGGCTCAACCCAAGTCGAGGACGGGACACGCATACTGGGCTTGACTGTAAGAGGCCAAACCGGGTTAGCGGTGGCAACGCAAGTCCAACGGGTTCATATGCGTATGTGGACCCAGGTTGGTAGGTAAGACGTTGTTGCATCATGTAGGAATAAGTCGTGCATTGTTGGTTGTATCGGGTTGCCACTTTGGGGAGTGATACACCCCACTGTGGGGCCAGCACGGGTATCTATGAGTTAGGGAGCCGATCACTTGGGGGTAGTGGGTACACCTAGTGGAGATAGGGGTAGGCGACACCTATGAAGGCAGCTAGGGGTGCACGAAACTACCAATATCATTATTAAGTTCTGTAGGTGGGATCAACCTTAGGGTGACTAATGGTGGTGCAGTATAGCAATTATCCTATAGTGTTGGTGTAGTTTAGTAATCATCCTATAGCGGTTTAGGTGCGCTTTAACGATATCGTTGTTCATCATGTTTCCTTGTTTACTGTGCCATACTCAATGGTTCATGGTCATTTCCTTACTCTCCCACTTGTGCCTTAGCCTAGTTACTTTGTTAATTATATTGTTAAAGTTAGTAACAACCCACACCTCCGTTCACGCAAGATATTGTCCCCAACTTAGCCACCATATAGGTGTGGGGTTTTGTTCCTCAAAAGGCCTCGGCAAAGTTTCGAGATTTTCCAACACATGGCATTTCCACACAGGATGAGCCCACCTCTCTACTAACACCGATATGGTGGCTAAGTTGGGGACAATATCTTGCGTGAACGGAGGTGTTGGTTGTTACAGTGGTATCAGAGCCAATACCCAGCCGGAATTGTGGCTCCTGTGTGGACCGCAGCGCCTGGGTGAGGTGTTTGTGAGCCAACGGGTACGTTGGGCTCTGTAGGAGGGGAGAATTTAAAACCCCTAAGTCCCACATCGTGGAAGCCTGTGTGAAGTGGGTACTTATATAGTAGAACCCATCTCTTACTAACGCCGAGGCCTTTTGAGGAACAAAACCCCACACCTATATGGTGGCTAAGTTGGGGACAATATCTTGTGTGAACGGAGGTGCGGGTTGTTACAAAAGTTATCGCACTCGCCAGACTTTATATCTGACCCCCTTTGTTTCCTCCTCTTTTCTCCCTTCCCCCCCCCCCTCCCCCCTAGGTGCTCATGTTGGAACTAGCACCAGTGAATCTTGATTTTGGACTGCTTTTAGAAGATTTCTTGGACCGCTGAAGTAAAGTTCAGCTTCTCTTTATTTATGGCTATTTTAATGTCGGGGATTATGTCTTTCAGATTATGTACTTTGTTTTATCAAGATGGATATGATGTACTTGACTTTGGTTTATGGTTTTTGATGATGTAACCAAACATATTTACCTTCTGCTGCAATAAATAAAGTTTTAAATTTTCAAGTACTATTTTATATCTGTCTTGTTGTGATTTTCTGTTCTATATTCACTTAAAATGCTCCATGGAAGTTAATGCATTCCGTTTGTGAGTGACATTAATGGACGTGGGGTGTTACACGTGGTATTAGAGCTGAAGGTTACCAGAACAGGTATGAATTTTGAAAAACTATTTTTCAAAAACAATTTTTATAAAGAAGTACTTTCAAAAGTATGTTTTAAGGAAAGTATTTTCAAGAGAAAAGCTTATTTTAGAAAGCATAACCACAAGAGCCATATATATTTCCCTCGGTTCTTTTATATTGAATCTTCCCTTTTTCGTTTCAGCATGTCTGAAGCATCTGAGATACCAGAGGGTGTTCTTGTTCCCGGTTGGTTTCGTCAATATCTTGAGGCTAGGGCCGCCACCGCAGGTCCAGCAAATCCTCCTCCTCCTCCCCCTCCTCCTCGCGTCGATACTTTTGCTAAGATATGTAAGGACTTTAGAGAAATGGGAGGAAAACCTTTTCACGGGACGGAGACATTTGTTGAAGCTCGTAACTGCTAAAGGAGGTGGAAGAATTGTTTAGAATCTTTGAAGTGGATGATGAAAGAAAAGTCCAGCTAGCTGCCTGGCTAATGAAAGATGAGGCCTCATTTTGGTGGGAGGTCACTAATGGGGGACATCCAGTCGATACATGGCCACATTTTAGGCAGAGGTTTGAGGCGAAGTTTCTCTCCCGGGCTGAAGAGAATCTATACATGGAAAGGTTTTTGGCGCTGAAGCAAGGGAATCTATCGGTGAAAGAATACGTCAACAAATTCAACCAATTGGCAAGGTTTGGCTTGGACTTGGTGAACACTCCAGAAAAGAAGGCTCTAAGATTTGTTAAGGGTTTAAACGAGCCGCTTCATGGGTTAGCTATGACCCACATTCCCATGGGGGCTACCTTCGAGAGACTAGTTGACATGGCACTCATGCATGAAGAGAAGGGCGCCAATGCTAATAAGGCACCCGAGAAGAAAGGGGATCAAAAGAAGCCGCAACAGCTACAACAGAACAAGAAAGGTGGCAAAGGCAACAATGCTATGGGAAAGAAAAGATGCTTTAACTGTGGGACACCCGGCCATCTAAGCAAAGATTGTAGGAAGAAGAAGACCGGTTGTTTCCATTGTGGCGAGGCGGGACATCTGATTAAGGACTGCCCAAAGAAAGGGCAGAGGGCAGGGTCTACCTCGGGAGGACAGGTGCAGGCTCTTATGGCACCAGGGCAGGCAAGGGGACAAGTTCAGGCTCTCATGGTCCCACTGCTGCAAGAACGAGGTAGAGCAATTTCCGTCAAAATTTTAGTTTTTCTGTTTGATCATCATGTCCGTACTTTATTCGATTCTGGCGCATCACATTCGTTTATTTCTACATCATTAGTTGAAACACTGCACCTTGATACTAGTCTAGTTATTGATCCCTTAGTAGTCTCAAATCCTATCGGTGGTTCAGCTCATCTTTCTATGATTTGTCGGGATTTGAGAGTGTTTATCTTAGGCGTTGAGTTTGAGTGCAACGCTTTTGTTCTTGGCTTCATGGGCTACGATTTAATTCTATGTATGGATTGGCTAACTAGATATGGGGCCATCCTAGATTGTCCAAGAAGGGTAGTTAGATTGTTGACTCGTTCTGGAAAGACCATTGATATTTCTTGTGACCCTAGAGGTCCAGTAATGCTTAGCTACCTAGAATCCCTTGACGCATCCGATGATGATTTACATTCTGTTCCCATAGTCTGTGAATATGCTGATGTCTTCGATGAGGTGAGGGGTTTACCCCCAAAACATGAGATAGACTTTCAAATATATCTTGTAGATAATGCAAAGCCGGTTGCATTACCAGTGCGCCACATGGCTCCAAGAGAGAGAACAGAACTCAGTAAGCAAGTGAAGGAATTTCTTGAGAAGGGGTTCATCAGAAGTAGTATATCGGAGTGGGGTGCTCCAGTAGTGTTTGCCATGCACGAAGGCGAATGGGTCCCTTAGACTTTGTGCGGACTATAGAGAACTTAATAAGCTTACTAAGAAGAACAGACACCCACTACCGAGGATTGACGATCTCTTCGATCAGTTAGTTGGCGCCTCAGTGTTTTCGCAGTTGGACTTAGCCACGAGTTTCCATCAGTTGAGAGTGGTTGAGGGTAGCATAGACAAGATTGCCTTTAGGACTCCAGACGGTTTCTTCGAGTGGCTTTTGATACCCTTCGGTTTGACAAACGCCCCTGCATACTTCGTTGATTTGATGAGTAGGGTGTTTAGGGAGTACCTTAATAGATTCGTGGTAGTCTTTGTGGACGACATCTTGATCTTTTCTAAAAGCGAAGAAGAGCATGCCCTACATCTTAGGGAAGTGTTGGAGACTCTTCGAACGCATAGCCTTAAAGCTAAATTTTCTAAATGTCACTTTTGGAGGAAGGAAGTGCGATTCTTAGGGCACGTGGTTTCCAAAGAAGGGATAGCTGTGGATCCCGCGAAGATAGTGGCCATCCAAGATTGGACGGTTCCTAAAAATGCTACCAAGGTGAGGAGTTTCTTAGGATTGGCTGGCTACTATAGGAAGTTCATCAAAGACTTCGCAAAAATATCAGCCCCATTAACACGTTTGACGAAGAAAAACTTAGTCTTCATGTGGGACGTAGATTGTGATGATGCGTTCCAACGTTTGAAGAGAGCTTTGACCACAGCCCCAGTCTTAGTGTTGCCAGATGGGAGTAAGCCATTTACCGTTTATACTGATGCTTGTGGGACAGAACTAGGCGCAGTCTTAATGCAAGAGGGAAGGGTAATAGCCTATGGTGGAAGGCAATTGAGAGTGCATGAGAGAAATTACCCTACACATGACCTTGAGTTAGCCGCTATTGTCTTCGCGCTTAAGTCTTGGCATCATTATCTTCTTGGCGAAAAATTCAAATTATTCACTGACCACAAATCGCTAAAATACTTATTCTCTCAGAAGGACTTGAACTTAAGGCAGCAAAGGTGGATGGAATTCTTAGCATCCTACAACTTCGAGATAGCATATACCCCTGGCAAGGGTAACGTGGTGGCAGACGCCTTAAGTAGAAAAAGATTGTCCTTGAGTCCGTTGTTTGTTGAGCAGCGAAGCTTAGAGTTCATCTCTACGTTTGACTTTAAACCTTCCGTTGACTTTATACCCGGTTTGCTAGCATCCTTAGAGGTCAGGCCTACGATTTTGGGACGGATTGGCGAGGCACAGTGAGACGACCCACAGTTGGTTGAGTTAGTAGAAAAGCTCAAAAGAGGGGAGTCATCGAGCCATCTCCGTAGGTATACCCTAGATGATAAGGGGTTGGTTACGTAGGGACGGTAGACTTTGTGTACCAAAAGACGATGACCTAAGGAAGACCATTCTTGATGATGCACATCGTTCGAAGATGACCTTCCATCCCGGCGGGGACAAGATGTACATGGACATGAGACGAGTTTACTTTTGGGCCGGTATGAAGAATGACGTGGCCGAGTTTGTCGCTAGATGCTTGGTGTGCCAACAAGTAAAAGTAGAGCAAAAGAAGCCCGATGGATTGCTTCACCCATTGGAGGTCCCACAATGGAAGTGGGAAAATGTTTCGATGGACTTTGTTGACGGATTACCAAGATCGAGGAAGGGTAATACGGGGATTTGGATCGTGGTAGACAGACTTACTAAGAGCGCCCATTTCATTCCCGTGAAGAGTAAGAGGACTGCTCCATGGTTAGCCTCCGTATACATTCGAGAAATAGTTCATTTGAACGGTGTTCCTTCTAGCATAGTGAGCGACCGCGATCCTATCTTCACTGGCGAATTTTGGAAGAGCTTGTAAGAGGCGGTAGGGACTCAGTTATGTTTGAGCACCGCATATCATCCTCAGACGGACGGCCAGACCGAGAGGGTGAATCGTATTCTAGAGGACTTATTGAGGTTGTGTGTCTTAGATTTCGGAGGTACATGGGAGGAATATCTTCCCTTGGTGGAGTTTGCATATAATAACAGCTTTCAGTCTAGCATTGGCATGGCACCGTTCGAGGCTCTTTATGGACGACCGTGTCGTTCGCCTACTTGTTGGTGGGAGTCTACAGATAAGATCTTGCTTGGACCCGATATGATTAGAGAGACTTCGGAAAAGATCGATTTGATTCGAAGGAGGATGAAGACGGCTCAAGATAGACAGAAATCTTATGCGGACAAGAGGAGGTCAGATCTTGAGTTTGATGTCGGGGACATGGTCTTTGTCAAGGTGTCTCCATTACGGAACGTCGTTCGCTTTGGGTCCGTTGGAAAGTTAGCACCAAGGTTCGTAGGGCTGTTTCCTATTAAAGAAAGGATTGGGCAAATGGTGTATAGAGTGGAGTTGCCCGAGAGACTTAGTGGTGTACACGACGTATTCCATGTATCACATTTGAGGAAGTGATTGCACGAGACGGCGGAAGTGGTAGAGCCGAGCTTACTTAGAAAGGTGGAGATCGAGCGTGATGCGACGATTCGACAAGCTCCTACGTGCATTCTTGGGTCGGAGATTAAGAGATTGAGGAATCGAGAGGTCAAACTAGTCAAAGTGCAATGGGGAGATGATGAGAGCAACGCTACATGGGAGACGGAAGCGAAGATGCGTTCATTATACCCTTTTCTTTTTGAGGGTATGTCTTTTAATTTCTCCTTTATCGCTTACCTTGTACTTATCTTATCTTTAGTATGTCCTCTCGCTAGTATCTTTGATCTTTAGATAGGGCAGTCCTATGGTTGAAAGATGTGTTTGAGACATGTTATGTATGATGCATGCATGTGGATGCAAGTGGTTGCTAGTGGTTGCTCGTAGATGCATATATACACACTTTAGGCACTAGATCAGCTCAGTCACTTCATGTTGCATATTGCATATAAATGTGTGTACATATTTAAGTAATGGATGTATAATGGTTGTACCAGCATATGGATGTTACATTTTGGTGAATGGTTGTGCACACATGTAGAAATAATATGTATCGATAAGGTTCTTTTGCATACATAATGGACGCATGGCACTATCATGGTTTGCATTAAGGAGGTCAACTGAATCAGTAGACCGCTTGATTTTGTATTAGATAAGGAACATATACACACACTTCTTGCATATGTTCATACAGCATTAGAAATTTATAAGGACAATGGACGCCGTGTTCGATGGTTGAGTAGATGGTTGTTTGAATGGTAGGATATGCATTCTCCTTAACTTGGAGATTTCGAGGGCGAAATCCTTTAAGGAGGGGAGAACGTAACACCTCGGATTTTTGAATAATCGAATTAACTAAATTAAAGAATAATTAATCTCAGATGTGAGAATTATGGGAATGGGGTTGCGACATTGTGTTCGTCTCGGAATTCTGGTTGAAATAGAGTCCGAGTTTGCGGGGAACGGGTACCGGATGAAGGAGTAATGGACGAACGAAGATTGGTGGCAAAAGAAAAAAAACAAAAACTAAAATGCACTGGCGCACTTGGGAAGTGCGCCATTACATATTTGCACTGGCGCATCTGCCAAGTGTACCCAGGCCGAGGTAGTGAGCCTGCACAGTTTTCTAGTTCAGGCTGACCCATGTTGCTGAGTCCTTTCTGACTCCTTGCTGAGTCATTAGGGCTGACTTGTCACCCTTTCTTGACTGAGTGGTTTCGATTAACCCTAAGAACATCCGACGGCTTAAATTAATTCAAAACTTTATAAAAAGGCCCATAGACTCAAACCCTAAATTAGAATTAAAACTGAAATTATGGCCATCATGCTGTTGTCTTGAACCCTAGAGCAGCTGCCACCAAATTAAAGAGGAAGAACAACAAATCAAATATGAACTACTTTACCCTAACAACGAATCTTCTTCAAAGGAGAGCTAATTCAACTCCAGAAATCAGAATTCAGAACTTAAGACTGCTTTTGAGTTGTGAGTTCGATAGTTTTAACAAGATAATTAGTAATTTAATTGGATTAAGATAAAATGCGAATTGTATGGATGTGATCTGAAGTATTGATTTCATGTTGTAATTATGTTGTAGGATTGTGATTGAAATCTCTATGACGTTATGTTGTGATGCTATCATTTATGATGTAAAGTTATGTTGCTATCATCCATGTTGTAATTTTATATACAATCAAATCATCATGTTTCATATGCTAGTTGGTTATGTTGATTCATATGATAAATCATATGTAGGCAAGTTTAGATTTTGATTCAAACATGAACCATATACAAGTTTGGGAAGAATTATATGTGACCTTACATGGTTATGACACCTAGTTTATGTGAAAATTTAATTGAAAGTTAGGCTATGACATATGCTAAATTCTACATGATACTTTACATGTTAGACACTTGTTTACACCATTGTTGCGATGTATAAATCACATATGTAAGTTTATGAGTTGGATATGAATCATGTTATGCAAGTTTAGGATTATTACCTTCAAGTTTATTCCTTTAGATATAGATCTATGACACACATGATTTATGCAAGTTTGTGGCCCTTTTCTCATCAAGTTCACACCTTTAGATTTGGATCCATGACATATGATTGTTTATGCAAGCTTGTGGCCATTATCTCATCAAGTTCACACCTTTAGATTTGGATCCATGACATATGTTGTTTATGCAAGTTGTAACTTTGGCCTACGCAAGTTTTAGATGTAGAACATCATTCACATATGCAAGTTCACCCCTATGTTAGATCTATGTTTTAATTATGTGCATATTGTGATGTTTTCTCTTTATTCCATGAGTTAGACTATTCGAGTCTAACGTATATTTTACGTTAAACGAACAAACGTACAACGCGGGGTAAAGGGGATAATATTAATTGGCATAAATGCCTTAAAGGGCATAAAATAAAATTGTGGCAAAAATTGGTATGATTTTACATAACATAAATGGATGGACATAATTGAGTCAATTATGGACATCGTTAAATTTGGAATTGATTGATAATTTGAATAGGGAAAGTAATTCAAATTGGGGAATGATTAATTAGGAGTAATTAATCGTCTAAGACACGAGGTTAGGCCCTTTTGTGGTGTAAGACTGCCCGGACCCACCCGGTAAATCCAGCTGCCACAAATGCCAGTCTAATGTGAGAGGTCTTAGGCATAAAATAAATACGTAACAATTGTAAAGACATGAGGTTAGGCTCTTCTATGGTGTAAGACTGCCCGAACCCGCCCGGCAAATCCAGCTGCCACAAATGCCAGTCTAATGTGAGAGGTCTTTATGAGGCTACGGTCTTAATGAATTAAGAAACACTTAACCAGATAAACATGTAGTAGGACATGAGGGGATTAAGTGGGTGCCTTGGGTGGCATGTGGAATCTAGTGGGTGCCTTGGGTGGCATTTGGAAATACGATTAGAAACACTTAACCAAAATTGAAACATGTAATTGAAACATGAATAAGAAGTGGGTTAAGTGGGATGTACTAGAGGGGGCCAAGCTTAGGTGGATAGCTTGTGTCAAGTAATGGGGGCTCATTTCAACCAGTAACCCATACGTATCTTTGTGGGCTTGACCCAAGTCGAGGACATGACACACATACTGGGCTTGACTGTAAGAGGCCAAACCGGGTTAGCGGTGGCAACGCAAGTCCAATGGGTTCATATGCGTGTGTGGACCCAGGCTGGTAGGTAAGACGTTGTTGCATCGTGTAGGTATAGGCCGTGCATTGTTGGTTGTATCGGGTTGCCACTTTGGGGAGTGATACACCCCCACTGTGGGGCCAGCACGGGTATCTACGAGTTAGGGAGCCGATCGGTTGGGGTAGTGGGTACACCTAGTGGAGATAGGCGCAGGCGGCACCTATGAAGGCAGCTAGGGGTGCACGAAACTACCAATATCATTATTAAGTTCTGTAGGCAGGATCAACCTTAGGGTGACTAGTGGTGGTGCAGTATAGCAATTATCCTATAGTGTTGGTGTAGTTTAGTAATCATCCAGTAGTGGTTTAGGTGCGCTTTAACGATATCGTTGTTCATCATGTTTCCTTGTTTACTCTGCCATACTCAATGGTTCATGGTCATTTCCTTACTCTCCCACTTATGCCTTAGCCTAGTTACTTTGTTAATTATATTGTTAAAGTTATCGCACTCGCCAGACTTTATGTCTGACCCCCTTTGTTTCCTCCTCTTTTATCCCTTCACCCCCCCCCCCCCAAGGTGCTCAGGTTGGAACTAGCACCAGTGGAGCTTGATTTTGGACTGCTTTTAGAAGATTTCTTGGACCGCTGAAGTAAAGTTCAGCTTCTCTTTATTTATGGCTATTTTAATGTTGAGGATTATGTCTTTCATATTATGTACTTTGTTTTATCAAGGTGGATATGATGTACTTGACTTTGTTTTATGATTTTTGATGATGTAACCAAACATATTTACCTTCTGCTGCAATAAATAAAGTTTTAAATTTTCAAGTACTGCTTTATATCTGTCTTGTTGTGATTTTCTATTCTATATTCACTTAAAATGCTCCATGGAAGTTAATGCATTCCCTTTGCGAGTGACATTAATGGACGTGGGGTGTTACAACCACCCCAACATATACAGAAGGTACAGAAACAGAATGGTAATAATGGGCCTTTACCACCCCCAACTAATGGGCCTTCATTACCCTAACAGAGACAGAAGGTACCAACAGAAATAGACAGAACTAGGTGTACCCTAAATTCTACCCCAAGTGATCGGCTCCCTAATACATAAATACCCTGTGCCGGCCCCACAGAAAGGTGTATCATTCCCTGAAGTGGCAACCTATAGACACAGACCTATTTCCAAATGTCACGGCATCTTACATCCTCAGAGCAGACCAGATCCTTGCACGCACATGACCTGGACGGAATGCGTCTTCAACACCCCCCGCCATTATCAGAGTGAACCTCTTACAATTAGTTCAGTAAGCGTGCCTGGACCCCACCTAGTGTTGGGTCATAGTTTAAATAATGGAAAAGGTTTACTGGGTAATATGGGTTCCACACAACAGATGACACAAGTAATTACCCCTCCTAAGCTTTTGTCCTCAGACTAACAGATTTCAGATTAACCTGCTTACAGATTTCAAATGTACAAAGTTTAGATTAACTAGTTCTCAGATCAGGCATACAGGTTAACAAGTTTTCAAACTAACGGATCAGATATACAGATTAACAGACTTATAAATTGTTTCACCCAACCTTGTATTGGGCTTACAGATTTACGAAATGGGTTTATTAGATTCATCCGCATAGTTGGTTTAAACTTTTCCACCCAACACGTTTTAGGCATCATATTTATCCTAGATTTGCATTAAGTAATTACTAATGCACAGACTTCTCACATTAGGTTGGTAGATTGTGGCCGCTGGATGAGCCGGGTGGTTCCGGACAGAATTCTGCCACAAGCCAGACCTAACCTCGTGTCTAAGCATCTTTTAGTTATGCCTACGACCTCTCAAATTAGACTGACAGTTTGCGATTGCTGGTTAAGCCGGTTGGGTCCGGGCAGGTTTCTACCGCAACCAGAGTCTAACCTCGTGTCTCAACATTCTTATTTTTAGATAAAGTATTCATTCATAGATTATGCCAATATCAGACTAATTATGCCAATTCAACAAATTAAACTTCTTTACAAGTTATAGCAGATTATTCAAAGTTCTATTAACTTGTTTTGCTCAATTTTAGATCGAGCCTACAGATTCTCATACCCAAATTTACCGTATTCAGTTTCAACAAATTTACCAGATTAGGCAAGTTAACAGATGTAATCATAAAATTAAGCCTAATTTTACATGCCCAAATTATGGTCATAATTCACAACATAACATATGCCCCTAATTTTAGTTAAATTTACACAGTACAGAATATCCTCCAAAATCCCCAAATCATGATATACAAAAAGAATTATGCCAAATTATAGCTTTTAATTTCAGCGTATGCCTAATATCCAGAATCCCCATTTAGGCGTATTCACTTTTAATAGTTATCCTATTATAATATAGATCTTTGCGCCTAAGTCATATGCAAAATAATTCTCCTTCTTCCAAATCACAGACTATCATATATAGTATGCCCAGATCCAGATCTTAAATTACAACATATGTTCTTTTCTCAAATAAGTCACAAATCAGTCATGTCTAATTATGCATCATTCACTAATTTTCCCAAATTTAGCGTTCGTGCGTCAATCTCTTATGAGATTTGGCTCAGGCTCGTGGTAGCCTGGCTATAGAACAGAAGGAAGGAAGAGATACAGAATAGTTACTATAATATTTATAAGATAGATCTACACAGAAAAACAGATCTGATAAACAAGAATATGCATAATCTCAAATTCAGATTTATAACCATGTCAAGATCATAATTAAATTTCATATCTCAAATTCAGAAGGGGTCTAGTTGTTTTCTTTTAATCCTATTCAGATTGGAAGAAGATGAAGCACTAGTTCTAGCATAGGTTTCAGCGGAGTAGAGATGCCATTGATTTATTCTAATTGGAATTGAGGCAGCATAGCATTACACTGGTTTGGCGTGGAGAGAAAGTGGGTTTAGGGTGTTTAAATAACATAGGGATCAATGAATCTGGTCAGAACGGGCGTCCAAATACAGAAATATGAACCAGTCCTCGGATCTGGAAATATGGGGGAGGTCGACCCCCAGGTCGACCTATGTGACCCAGGCCGACACCCCGGTCCATCCCCTAGTCGACCTGGGTCCTAGGCGGGAAATTTCTCGCCCAGTCAGGGTGTGTGGTTTGAATTTCAAACTTAAACCTAAGCTGATTTAATTTATTTAAATTCCTAAAACTTCTGAGGGCTATAACTTCTTCATATGGAGTCCGATTTACGCAAACTTAGACTCTACCCTAAGCAGAAATCCGAGAACACATTGGCGTAACTCGTTTCTCTTAATTCTTCTTTTAAAAATTAAGTATACTTTGTTTTGTTATGTTTATGTTCACAGAAAATACGGGGTGTTACAATCTCCCCTCCTTAAAGGATTTCATCCCCAAAATCTTCAAGTTAAGAAGATAGTGTCCTACCATCCAATCACCCATCTACTGAACCATCATCCACAAACATCCATTGTCCTTAGAAAACTTCTAATGTTGTATGAACATATGCAAAAGTTTGTGTATATGTCTCTTATCTAATGCAAAGATCAGGTGGTCTACTGATTCAGTTGACCTCCTCAATGCGAATTATGTTAGTGCCATGAGTTTAATTATGTATGCAAGAAATCGTATTTGATACACATCATTTCTATATGAGTGCATAACCATTCATCCAAATGCAACATCCATGTGATGAGTCAATCATTTTGCATCCACAAAATTGAAAAAATGCGCACATATCCATATGTAGTATGAGGGTGCTTTTGAGCCGATCTAGTGCCTAGTGTGTGTATATGCATCCACGAGCAACCACTAGGAACCACTTGCATCCACTTGCAACCATCAAACATAACATGCCTCAAACACATGTTTACACCCATTAGTTTCTACCTAAAGGTCGAAGACTCGATTGATAGGATACAGCCGAGTGATAGAAGCAAGTACAATTAAAACAAAAGTTCTATTCTCATTAGACATCGGATAAGAGAATAAATCTCTAAGTATCAACCACGAAGACCGAAATCAACATCAGATTGGCACTTAGGGAATTACTCCCATTAAACAATGTCAAAACTAGAAATCTTCTTCACGCTTCAAGTAACAACCCCTATCCTTTTCAGAAATATTCAGATACTTACAGACTACTGGTACAGATCAGATTATCAAATGATTCTTAGGAAACTAAGCATGATAAAGCCCCACCATATCCCACAAAACCCAGAATGTATGCGTCATAGTCAACTTAATGCCCAACATAGATACCCTCAAACCCTAACCTACCACAAACAGATGAGTCGTAACCCTTATGGTGTTTGAGACTATAGCGGGATCAAAAACAAGACTAGTATTAAAGTACAGAGTCTCAATTACAGAATCAAAATGCCGGAATCAAAAAGAGGTTTACTCAATAATCAGATAAGGAAATTTAAACCTTCTACATAAATTTTCCTATCTCTATCCTATCCACCAGCCATGTGAGCATTCACCTGCCTGTAACACCCCGTATTTTCTGTGAACATAAAAGTAACAATACAAAGTACAATTAATTTTTAAAAGAAGAAGTAAGGAAAAAGGGTTACACCATTGCGTTCTTCTCGGAATTCTGGTTGAGATAGAGTTCGAGTTTGCATAAATCAGACTTCGTATGAAGAAGTTATGGCACTTAAAAGTTTCAGGAATTTAGAATAAAAACTAGCCCGAATCCAAAATTCAAAGTTCGAAATTCAAAACACACACCCAGGCTGGGCAGGAAATTTCCTGCCCAGGACCCAGGTTGACCAGGGGGTCGACCTGGGTCACATAGGTCGATCAATGGGTCAACCTGGTAGTCGACCTCCCATCTATTTCCAGATCCGATGACAGATTCATTTTTCTACATTTGGACGCCCGTTCTGACTAGATTCGTTACCCTAAGCTATTTAAACACCCCCAAACTCCACTTCCTCTCCAAACCAAACCATTGTAATGCTATGCTGCCACAATTCATATTAAAATAAATCAATGGCATCGTTACTCTGCTGAAACCTAAGCTAGAACTAGTGCTTCTTCTTCTTCCAATCAGAAAAAGGATTAAAAGATAACAACTACTACCCTTTTTCTTTTAGAATCCAACCAAGGTGAGTACAGTTATTTTCAGATATGAAATTTAATTATGATCTTGACATGGTTATAAATTTGAATGGGAGATTATGCATATTCTTGTTTATCAGATCAGTTTTTCTATGTAGATCAATCTTATTCTTGTTTATCAGATCTGTTTTTCAGTGTAGATCTGTCTTACTACTATTATTGTAGCTATTCTGTATCTCTTCCTTCCTTTTGTTCTATAGCCAGGCTACCACGAGCCTGAGCCAAATCTCATAAGAGATTGACGCACGAATGGTAAATTTGGGGAAAATAATGAATGATGCATAATTAGACATGACGGATTTGTGACTAATTTGAGAAAAGAGCATATGTTGTAATTTAATATCTAGATCTGGGCATACTATATATGATAGTCTGTGATTTGGAAGAAGGAGAATTATTTTGTATATGATTTAGGCGTAACGATCTATATTAAAATATGATAACTATTAAACATGAACTCGCCTAAATGGGGATTTTTGGACATTTGATAAATGCTTAAATAAAAGGCTATAATTTGGCATAATTCGTATTGTATATCGTGATTTGTGGCTTGTGGATAATATTCTATATTGTGTAAATTTAACTAAAATTTGGGACATATGTTATATTGTGAATTATAACCATAATTTGGGCATGTAAAATTAGGCTTAATTTTATGATTAGGCGAGGTATGTCAATGGAATCTTAAGGGATGATTAAATCAGTTAAATTGCCTAATCTGCTAAATTTGTTGAAACTGAATATGGTAATTTGGGGTATGAAAATCTGTAGGCTCTATCTAAAATTGAGCAAAACATGTTAATAGAACTTTGGATATCTGCTGTAACTTGTAAAGAAGTTAATTTGTTGAATTGGCATAACTAGTTTAATATTGGCATAATCTATGAATGAATACTTTAGCTAAAAATAAGAATGCTGAGACACGAGGTTAGACTCTGTATGCGGTAGAAGCCTGCCCGGACCCAACTAGCCTAACCAGCAACCGCAAACTGTCAGTTTAATGTGAGAGGTCGTAGGCATAAAGATGCTTAGACATGAGGCTAGGTCTGGCTTGTGGCAGAAGTCTGACCGGAACTGCCCGGCACATCCAGCGGCCACAAGCGACCGACCTAATGTGAGAGGTCTGTGCATTAATATTTAATTAATGCAAATCTAGGATAAATATGATGCCTAAAACGTGATGGGTGGATAAGGGTAAATCAACTGGACTGATGAATCTAATAAACCTGTTTGAAAATCTGTAGGCCCAATATAAGGTTAGGTGGAACAATCTGTAAGTCTGTTAATCTATATATCTAATCCGTTAGTCTGAAAACCTGTTAATCTGTATATCTGATCTGTTTGTCTGAAAACTTGTTAACCTGTCTGTCTGATCTGAGAACTAGTTAATATAGACTTTGTACATCTGAAATCTTTAAGCAAGTAAGTCTGAAATCTGTTAGTCGGGGGACACAAGGTTAGGAGGGGTAATTACTTGTGTCATCTATTGTTTGGGATCCATATTAGTCAGTAACCCTTTATGGTATCAAAACTATGACCCAATACTAGGTAGGGGTCCAGGGCACGCTTACTAAACTAATTATAAGAGGTTCACTCTGATAATGGCGAGGGGTGTTGATGGCGCATTCCAACCGGGTCATGTGTGTGCATGGATCCGGTCTGCCCTGAGGATGTAAGACACCGTGACATATGTAAATAGGTCTGTGTCTACAGGTTGCCACTTTAGGGAGTGATACACCATTATGTGGAGCCGGCACAGGGTATTTATGTATTAGGGAGCCGATTGCTTAGGGTAGAATTTAGGGTACACTTAGTTCTGTCTGTTTCTATTCAGGTACCGTCTTTTTTTGTTGGGGTGGTAACACCTATCTGTTTCCATGTGGTAGTGTCTGTTGGGGTGGTAAAGTCCCATTACTAGTGTACACCTAATTCTAATATTCTGTTTCCGTAGGGATTATTCTGTTTCTATCTCTAATTTCCATCCTGCTTCTGTTTCTGTACGTCTATCTCTGTTAGGGTGGTAAAGGCCCATTACTAGCATTCTGTTTCTGTACCGTCTGTCTTTGTTCGGGTGGTAAAGGCCCATTACTAGCATTCTGTTTCTGAACGTATGTCTCTGTTAGGGTGGTAAAGGCCCATTACTAGTATCGTGTTTCTGAAGACATCGTTGTGTTTTCTGTTTAGACATTAGGACAACATCTAATTCTGTTATACTAGTATTAGTGCAGAGAAGTGAAAACCAAGTAAGAAGCTTAGTTTATCCTGTATCAGTCTGTCTCTTCTGTTAACTTGCTACTCCTGTTACGGTTATCTCTCATCCAGTTTTATTTACATGTCATGATACTATTATCTGTTTATATGCTGAAAGCCACTGGACTCACTAGACTTGTGTCTGACCGAGTTTGTTTTGCCTCTTTTCTTCTGTTCCCCCCTTCCCCAGGTTCTCAGGGAGGAAATATGCAAGCTTAGTTCTGATATCCCTTTCTTCCAGCTTGAAGTTGAAGATGTATTGCTTGGCTTTGATTCTGCTTGTTTATGGCATTTTCTGTTGGGAATTATGGCTTTAAAATTATGCACTCTGAAGGCTTTTGTACAAGACTAATATTTATGTACTTGAGTTTTGGTATTGTGGTTTTGAAAGATGTAACCAAACTTATTTCTGTTCCTGCTGTAATAAAGTTATAAAATTTTCAAGTACTACTTTATGTATCTATCTTGTAATATTTTGTTCTGTTTACTTATAACGTTCCACAGAAGTTAAGGCATTCCCTTTGTGAGTGACCTTAACGGAGGTGGGGTGTTACACTGCCCTTCAGAAGTAGGTCCTGTCCTCTGCCCTTGCCCTCGTTTCTTCGGGCAATCCCTAGTGAAGTGTCCCATCTCACCACAGTTGAAGCAAGTTCCTTTCCTCGTTCTGCAATCCTTGTTCAGATGAGTTAAGCTTCCACAAGTAAAGCACTTCTTCTCCTTCTTATCTTCAGACTTTTCATCTTTCTTTTGTGTTTCCTTTTTCTGGCCATGCTTTCTTGTTCTGTGGTCCTTCGAGCTTTTCCTCTTTTTTCTCACTTTTGGCTTCCTCTTCATGCATCAATTCCATGTCAACCAATTTCTCGAAAGTAGCCCCCATAGGAATATGGGTCATAGCCAACCTGTGTAGTGGCTCATTCAAACCTTTAACGAATCTCAGGGCCTTCTTTTCAGGTGTGTTCACCAAGTCTAAACCAAATCTCGCCAATTGATTGAACTTGTTAACGTATTCCTTTACTGATAAATTTCCCTGCTTCAACGCCAAGAACCTCTCCATGTATAAATTCTCTTCTTCTCATGAGAGAAATTTCATCTCGAACCTATGCCTGAAATCCATCCATGTCTCCACTAGACGCTCACCATTCGTGACCTCCCACCAAAACGAGGCTTCGTCCTTCATTAACCAAGCAGCTAATTGGAACTTCCTTCCACCTTCTATCTCGAAGATACCAAACAAATCTTCCACCTCCTTAAGCCAATTTCGAGCTTCAATAAACGTCTCTAACCCATGAAAAAGTTTCCCGCCCATTGCTCGAAAGTCTTCGCATATCTTCAAAAAAGTATCAATGCGGGGAAGGGGAGGAGGAGGAGCGGCTGCAGCTGGGGGAGGAGGAACGTCTGCTGGGCCTGCGGCGGTAGCCCTAGCCTCCAAATACCTTCTGAACCAGGTTGGTATCGGTATGCCCTCGGCTATCTCGGGTACCCCAGACATGCTGAAAAGAAAAAGGAAGAGATTCAAAATGGAGAATCGAAAGACAGATATATGGCTTTTGGGGATTATGTTTTTTTTTTCAAAATAAACTTTACTTTTGAAAATACTTCCTTTTTTAAACCTTTCTGAAAATAGTTTTCAAAAACTTTTTATCAAGTCCGGTAAACTTCGGCTCTGATACCAAGTGTAACACCCCTTGCCCATTAATGTCATTCACTAAGGGAATGCATTAACTTCCATGAAGCATTATAAGTAAACAGAACAGAATATTACAAGGTAGATAGGTAAAGTAGTACTTGAAAATTTCATAACTTTATTACAGAAAAAACAGAAATAAGTTTGTTTACATCCTTCAAAATCACAATACCAAAACCCAAGTACACAAGTATCAGTCTTATACCAAAATCCTTCAGAATGCATAACTTTGAAACCATAATCCCCGACATAAACTACCATAAGAAGGTAGAGTCAAAGCCAAGCAATACTTCAAGCACTTCAAGCAGAGAGAATATAAATCAAGCTCCTATGTTTCTACCTGAGCACCTTGGGGGGAACGGAAAGAAAACGAGGCGAAAACAAACAAGATCAGACATAAAGTCTGGCGAGTCCAGTAACTTTCAACATATAAACAGATACTAGTGTCATGACATGTAAATAAAGCTGAATGAGAGGTTACAGCAACAGGAGTAGCAAGTATGCTTAAGTTAAAGAGAAGAAAGAAAATGATATAGACCAAGATATGCTTCTTACCTATATCTTACTTCTCTGCACTAAAACTTAGTATAACAGGATTAGGTATTACCCTACTGTCTAAACTGAAACAGAAACAGAATAATCTATACAGAAACAGAATGCAAGTAATGGGCCTTTACCACCCCCAACAGAGACAGAAGGTACAGAAAAAAAAATGCTAATAATGGGCCTTTACCACCCTAACTAATGGGCCTTTACCACCCCAACAGAGACAGAAGGTACAGAAACAGAATGCTAATAATGGGCCTTTACCACTCCAACTAATGGGTCTTTACCACCCCAACAGAGACAGAAGTTACCAAAACAAACAGAAAGAACTATGTGTACGTTAAATTCTACCCCAAGCGATCGGATCCCTAATGCATAAATACCCTGTGTCGGCCCCACAAAAGGGTGTATCATTCCCTAAAGTGGCAACCTATAGACACAAACCTATTTGCAGATGTCATGGCGTCTTACACCCTCAGAGCAGACCGTATCCATGCATGCACATGACCCGGATGGAATGCGCCATCAACACCCCTTGCCATTATCAGAGTGAATCTCTTACAGTTAGTTCGGTAAGCGTTCCTGGACCCCTCTTAGTGTTGGGTCATAGTTTTGATACCAGAAAAGGGTTACTGACTAATATGGTTCTACACAACAGACGACACAAATAATTACCCCTCCTAACCTTGTGTCCCCAGACTAACAGATTTTAGATTAACTTGCTTACAGATTTTAGATGTACAAAGTTCAGATTAACTAGTTCTCAGATCAGACGTACAGGTTAACCAGTTTTCAGACTAACGGATCAGATATAAAGACTTACAGATTGTTTCACCGAACCTTGTATTGGGTCTACAGATTTATGAAACTGGTTTATTAGATTCATCAGCCCAGTTGGTTTAACCTTATCCGCCGAACATGTTTTAGGCATTATATTTATCAAAGATTTGCATTAATTAATTACTAATGCATAGACTTCTTACATTAGTCGGTAGCTTGTGGCCGCTGGATGTGCCGGGCAGTTCCGGGCAGACTTCTACCACAAGCCAGACCTAACCTCGTGTCCAAGCATCTTTTATTTATGCCTACAACCTCTCACATTAGACTGACAGTTTCGGTTGCTGATTAAGCTGATAGGATCCGAGAAGGCTTCTACCGCAAACAGAGTCTAACCTCGTGTCTCAGCATTCTTGTTTTAAGCTAAAGTATTCATTCACAGATTATGCCAATATCAGACTAAATATGCCAATTCAAAAAATTAAACTTCTTTACAAGTTACAGCAGATTATTTAAAGTTCTATTAACTTGTTTTGCTCAATTTTAGATCGAGGCTACAGATTCTCATACCCAAATTTACCGTATTTAGTTTCAACATATTTTGCAGATTAGGCAATTTAACAGATTTAATCATAAAATTAAGCCTAATTTTACATGCCCAAATTATGGTCATAATTCACAACATAACATATGCCCCTAATTTTAGTTAAATTTACACAGTACAGAATATCCTCCAAAAACCCCAAATCATGACATACAATAAGAATTATGCCAAGTTATAGCTTTTGATTTCAGCGTATGCCTAATATCCAAAAATCCCCATTTAGGCGTATTCACTTTTAATAGTTATCCTATTATAATATAGATCTTTGCGCCTAAGTCATATGCAAAATAATTCTCCTTCTTCCAAATCACATACTATCATATATAGTATGCCTAGATCCAGATCATAAATTACAACATATGTTCTTTTCTCAAATAAGTCACAAATCAGTCATGTCTAATTATGCATCATTCACTAATTTTCCCAAATTTAGCGTTCGTGCGTCAATCTCTTATGAGATTTGGCTTAGGCTCGTGGTAGCCTGGCTATAGAACAGAAGGAAGGAAGAGATACAGAATAGTTACTATAATATTAATAAGATAGATCTACATAGAAAAACAGATCTGACAAATAAGAATATGCTTAATCTCAAATTTAGATTTATAACCATGTCAAGATCATAATTAAATTTCATATCTGAATATAACTGTACTCACCTAGGTTGGATTCTAAAAGAAAAAGGGTAGTAGTTGTTCTCTTTTAATTCTATTAAGATTGGAAGAAGAAGAAGCACTAGTTCTAGCTTAGGTTTTAGCAGAGTAGAGACGCCATTGATTTATTTTAATTAGAATTGAGGCAGCATAGCGTTACAAGGGTTTGGTATGGAGAGAAAGTGGGGGTATGGGGGTGTTTAAATAGCATATGTACAAACGAATCCAGTCAGAATGGGCGTCCAAATACAGAAAAACTAATCAGTCCTCGGATCTGGAAATAGAGGGGATGTCTGTTAGAGTTTATGCCCTAGAGGCAATCCATATGATGAGATAGATAACACTTATGATGTTATTATTTTATTTGGAATAAAATAAAATATTCTGTTATGTTATAATTACTGCGTAATGTAAATATTAACATAATAGAAGTCCTTAGAATAATAATATGGATTATATAGTTCGAGTAAGACTGAACTTGAGATTATGTAATGTGATAAGTATTATAATTCTTAAAAGTCCCTAGCCGAGTTTTATTGTTTATACAGGACAACAATAAAGCGTTGAGACTAGTATATTGATTGACTGATGATCACATCTCATTGATCATTAATATATATGTGATATTAAAGTCAAGATATAAATACGTATTGGAGAATAACGTATTGGACTGACCCACCATGAAATAACTACATGGAATATAATTAACAGTATCATAAGTTATTCTCATAGTGACAGTGATGTAATGATCCTCAGACCTGAAATCATTATAATTTTATTCGAGGATATTTGTGTTTTGATATCATCTAAAGTTATTTCGTAACAGAGTAATGATAACGGTGATTATTGGATATATTTAAAATCGAATGAAAATTATGAATGATCTAGATGGAATTTAACCCTACGATATATATTCGTAGTGATATCCATGGGCCTCTTGATTGAGTGAGACTGTGAAATGCATGGCCGAGCTCAAATATTGATTTGTTTTAAATAGTCTACTCATCGATCAAGGGAAAGGATTAAATTATAACGAGGATGATACGATCCATGCCTCTAGTTTAATCCTGGATATTATGGTTAAAAGGATGATATTACATTAATACACTGATCACGAAAGGTTGCATCGAATCGTTAATTGATCTTATTATAACTTGGGTAGCAGTGATTTATTACTAGATGTCGCTCACTGTTTATAATTTAAATGTGATTTAAATTATTGCCAACGTTATAATAACCTACAGGGTCACACAACTAGAACGTAATAAGGGAGAAATTATTTCTTTGGGTCATATAAAACATCAATTTGTTGGTATTTTATTTGAAGTTGGAGTTAATAAACGGGTCGGCACCTATTCAAAGGTAATTTCGGTAAAAAGAAATATCAACCCGTCATTTTATTTTATCTCCAAAACCCTAGAATTAATGGAGGCGGCTAGTATCGTTGACTTCCTTTTCCTCTTCAATTCAATTCAAGAGGAAAACCGTTCTCGTGGATTACCTGTAGAGGCTCTACACATGTCGAGCTCACGATTCAATCATCCATGCTTCAGCTATGTTCAGATCTGCAGCAGATCCGTTCTAATTTGAGTTCGAAAATCCACAAAGCATCGAAAGGTATGATTTTCTTTTTCAAATTACTTTTAATCGCAAGATCCAGTTATAAATTGTATTAATTTATAAATTAGGGTATCGATTTTGATCGAATTAATACCCAACAGTGGTATCAGAGCCTGGTTATTGCGAGAAATTGTAGATTGAACTTTAATTTTGGGGTTTTATTCATGTTTATATCCTTGTATGCGTTACAATTTCATTAGCATAAATTACACCGATTAATAATTAGGGCGTATAATTTTGCTTTGATTATAAAAGAAAACTGTTTCTTTTAATTTCGAATTGATATCAGATATCAATTCCAGTTAGTGAATCTGATACAATTCAGCAATGTATACTTGGATATGATCTAAAGCAGTAAAGTGATCTGTTCCTGCTAATAAAAGTGCTAAACTTGTTATTGAAATGATTGATTAATAAGTGAATATGTCCAGTTTTATCATATATTTTATTTTCTTAATTAAAATTGAGATTACTGATTAATGAATCAGTGAGATAGATTTCTGATTTATTTTGATTTAATGAAATCAATCATATAGAAATTTGTTATATACCATATTTTGATTTGATCTTAATACTGGAGTAAATAGTTCGAATCATTGCGTTAGTTTATTTTGAAATAAAACAGTTTGATGTTGATATGAATTGTTATTGGATATTGATTCGATTTACTTCATATTTCACAACTAAATTATATATATATGGATCTGTTCTCTTGCAAATATAAATCTGTTTATACTAGTATAGAGTGATAACATAATAATCAAAAGCACTTGATTGATAAATGTTTATAAACTGAACTCGAGATAAGATCAGTTTACTGACTGATTAGTTAGATGGACGATCTTCAAATTGGTCCTGATTTAATGAAATCAGTAATATGGAAATTTGTCAAGACTAATATTGCTTTGATCAATATACATGGAAATAAAATCAAATCCGTTTGATTTATGAATACTAAAAATCACCCAGAAATAATATGTGTTCACTAAAATCAGTGTACAAACTTTTCTGAAATTTAAAATCTGAAATTGTTTCAGTGAAACGCAAATTTGATTTTATTGTAAAATCTGAATCAAAAACATATTTTACTGATTGTAGATCAGTAATGAGATTTTCAGTTACATTTGATTTAATGAAATCAATTAGTATGAAAATCATCAGGACGGTATTCTCTGATTTCAATCTATAAGTATAAAATCAGAATACATGACTATGTTTGATTTTAGATCAAAAACTAGTCAAATGGGTTATATAGACATTCATGAATATGTCCTATGGTTTAGATTTTTCATTATATTGATAATGAAAGAAGGAATTCAGAAAATGTCGAATACAATCTGCTTTGTATCACCCTGTAAAATTTGTATATGAATCATTGAGTATGTTAATAATTACAACACTCTTACTATTCTGATTCATTTATTCTGTTTTCATTTGATCAATCAAATTTCAAACCCTATTATGATTTGGCTCTCTATGAACCTCCAATAATATAATTTTGTTGGCATAATTGCATTAGATGTAATCTTCATTCAGCACTAAATCAAAGTTGTTTGATTTGTGATAATCTGTTTTGAACATTTTGATTGGCATTCTGATTGGTTTAATGAATTCAAATAGAACTAAAAGTTATATATATATATATATATTTACATTTGTATACATATATATATGTATATTATGTTAACTGCAGTAAGCACTGTCTGTCAGTTTTATAATATTTGCAAGAATAATTTTTGATATCAAGATATTGATCTTGTCAACAAACTAGTAATTATTAAAATGTTGAATTATTAGTTATGTTCCTGCAAATGTATTATTGAAGTTACATATATATTGTCAATTTAGATTGCCTGATTTTATATGTATGCAGTATTCATATAAAAGGATGTTTTGAACAATCTTTATTTGAAATTTGGTTTAATTAGATAATGGATCTGATATATTGCATTATTAATAACATAGTTCTAAATGTATGTTGCTAATGTAGCAGGCAATACATGGGTATATACATTTGGTTTCAAATATCCTATGTATATACAGATAGTAACCTAATAAATGTCAAAATTGTGTTTTATCTAGATGGTCTATATATACTTGCTGCAATGATTTATTGTAATTCATTGTTTGAATTCATCCACATCTGTGCAGTATAAATCATAATAGGAGACTTATGCATGCCTTAACATATGTATATACATGATACATATGTATTCTGTTATATATTCTAGATATATACAGTTAGATATACACATTGATATTTGTTTGATTCACATATAGATACAAAATAGCAAATATGATTTTCCAATTGCATATTTACATGTCAGTGTTAAATTGTTCTCTGAAACATCATAATTTGATTATTGTTTTAATTTTGGAATCAAGACAAAAGGGAATAGAAATCCATCTTAATTGATTATTCGAATCTGAAAAGATAAATAAGTGTGGTTGATACAGTGATGCTAATATTATTAGAGAATAAACAAGTATGACTTGTTTTAAGCATCAATTCTCAATCATGTGTACACAGGACTATTTAGTTACATATATACTTGTATATATGTGTAATGGGTTATATTTGGTCTGTTTGAAGTAAGTCAAATTGTTTAACATGTGAACTGGGTATTTCTAATCTCAAATTCAGATTTAAATTTAGGATTTCAAGCCTTTGATCTTTGAAAGAAAATAAAATTGAAATGCCTTATCTATGTATATATATTGAATATGATTGTATGACTTTCATATATACATATACACGCTTTGAGCCTCTGTTTTGAAACATGTTTTTAGAACTAGGCAAAACCTGTGTTGAAGCCGGACAGTATTTAGATACAAAAGGGAAATATTAATGTGATTATATGTCATATATAAAGATACATTTGATGTATGTATAATATTATACAAAATATGTATACATTTGATGTATGCATAATACAGCATGTACATTTGATGTATTCAAAACGTATTAATCCTGCGAATTAAAATTGTTTTAACAGGTGATTGCTGAAATTGTTTCAGTGGAAGAAAGGTAACACAATCAAGAGTCGGGTTTGGCAATTTACTGATATTGCAGATCTGCATTTGAATTTTTTTATTTTTTTATTTTTTGGTCTGTATATGTATAAGAGTTTATACAGTTAACATTTGTTATATATATATATATATATACAATGTAAAATGAGAAGCATCACATGAAAAATTGATTGATATATACTGTTTTATACACAGCTTTAAAATTTGTAGTCTGTGTAATTGTAAGTAATATTCATTATCTTGAATATGACCCTTTTGCTTATGCTTATAATGTAATGTGCTCTCATATACAAGTACCTTGTTATATTTGTGGTCAATGTACATGAATGGTTAGAATACCTGTCTACTACATTTTATAAATATGGATATAGAATTAGTTAATTGAAGTTCATATTAGATATGAATATAATTTCTATTAGTAGAATTAAAATAACTAATTAATTTTGAAATGTTCAAAATAATATGTAGATATGATACCTATATATTGTTGAATTTAAGTAAATATATATGGTTCATATATTTTATTTAAATCCCATTTATATTATGAATATAAAACACATATATTATGATATGTGAATAACTATGATATTATTCGCCACTACGAATTATAAAATTCCCTTTAAAGCAATTTTTTTTTGTTATATTAAGTCATGGTGAAGTCTTCCAATAATATACTCATCACTGTCCAAGATCAATGGTTGTAACTAACGCCAAAGCGTTGTGCACCTTTTATTTTGGTTATATGCGATGGAGTAAAATGTGATGCTCCAACCTATTATTGGGTCTGACTTAACTAGGCTACATAATACGATTATGGCCTTAGAGACAACAGCATGAATTATTCTACATTTTGAGCAAATGAATAATACTGAACAAAATGTTCAACATGCTTTCCAAGAGTTATATAGAAAATATAATTGACATAAGATGTCTACCTAAAAGGTTGTGTTTTGAGTTCAGCCAAAGCAGGGTCAAGGCATGACTAGATATGGATCTTGGAGCACCGTTATATATGTATACCGATATGTATATATAAACAGAGGGATGTTAATTTGAGTGGGAGCGTATTTTAGTTTAAATCACATATTTATGTTAACATAAATTTTGATTGTCAAAATTTTGTAATAAATAAATATTATAGAATCAGTTATTATTTTATTATCTAATGTAGATATTAAATAATAAATAACTTGATAATTTAAATTAATCCTTAAGAAGGATATAAATTGAATTAAAATCAAATTTCTTGACTAACATTGAAATTTGAGGATTGTCCTCAAACAAATCAAACGTAATTGTTATATAAACATAGAGGATCTAGAATGAAAGGTTGAGGTAAGACTTCAACCGAATAATATATAAATGTTATAAGAATCTACTTATACATTTCTAGTATTAGATACTATATATAAATCACATAAATGTATGTTAATTTACGGAAATTGCAAAATAAGTAGAAATCTGATAAAATGACAAGTGGACTTACGAATGGAAATGAAACAAAAGTTGATGGATTATTCATAGAAAGTTGATTCTTGTTATGTATACTGGCTTAATAAAATTAATAAAATAATTGTTATTATGAAATTCCATTTAAAATAAATGTTATTATAAATTTTGTTCAGATAAGTTTAAATTTCATTTGTAATAAAAGGACAATTGTTATTCATTTTATTTAAATGAAATATCTTACGGAATTTCACAAATAGTTAACGATCTTTATAAATTGTTAACTATAATGTACTTGACATAAACACTGAGTGGATTAAATTTAATAATTTAAATCGTACACATCTTTAGCATTGTCAGTTAACCAATATAAACAAGAAACACGTATCAAAAATCCATAATGATGGAATTTTGAGGTCATTTGATTTTGAATCATATGAAGAATGCAAATCTTGTTAATAAGACAAAATAACTGAATCACCTTTCACTTGACACAGTGAATGAGTGATAAGTATTGGGTCTCATACATAATGATGTATATGGAACAATGAATACATAAGCTAGAGGCAGGTTTATTACCTCATTATATTCACTGATGATATGTATCTTATGAAACACGTATTAGAATCCTTTGAAAGGTTCAAAGAATTGAAAGTGGAGTTAGAAACCAATTTTAATAGTATATAAATACTTTTCGAATAGTTCGAAAAAGAATAATTAAGCCAATAAATTTAATGACTATCCAGATGAGTTTGAAATTGTTTCGCGACTCACACCACCTAGAACACCATATTGAAATGGTGTGCCTGAAAGGAGTAATCACACCTTATAAGATATGGTACGACCAAGATAAGTCATATAGATCTTCCAATAAATTAAATTGTGAACAATTAAATTAATCCTACTAAACAAGTCTTAAGACGCCATATAAGATATGGATTAGAAAATGTTCTAGTATGTCTAAATGCGCAGATTTGGGATGTATGGCACTTGTTAACCGTCATTCCTCTGATAAGATCAGACCCAAATCAAATAAATATTTTGTGGAATATCCAAAAGAAGAAAATGGGTATTAATTCTATAAATCCTCAGAGAATAAATTGTTTATTGCTCGAATTGGTATCATAATAAAGGAGAGTCAGTCTCTAACGTACCAATGAGAATAAAATAGAATCTGAAATGTCTCGGAAACCACAAAATACCATTGAATCTTGTATAGACAAGAAATTGAGTGGGAGTGACACAATAATTACAATGTTATATAATGATAACACATTAATTATTGTGAATAATGTTAGTTTTAAAACAAGAAATAAACACTGATTCTAAGAAAGAAATGTTTGGATTAAGAAGTTCATAATTGGACTTAATTCATTGTTGATCCAATGATATACATTGCGATAACAATGTGGCTATTGCTCAGGCCTAAAACATTAAACTCATTATCAATCCAAACATATATTTTGAGAAATATAATTCTTATGTGAAGTTGTTCATAGGAGAAATAAACATATCTGCAAAGTTATAAAAGTTGTAATGTTACAGAGCTACTGAATTAAACTCTGTCGCAGCAGAAGTTTAATAGTCACACTAGTTTCATGAGTATATGATACGTAAATGATTGACTCTAGTGCAAGTAGGAGATTGTTAGAGTTTATGCCCTAGAGGCAATCCATATGATGAAATAGATAACACTGTTGAAGTTATTATTTTATTTGGAATAAAATAAAATATTCTGTTATGTTATATTTACCGCGTAATGTAAATATTAACATAATAGAAGTCCTTAGAATAATAATACGGGTTATATAGTTCGAGTAAGAATGAACTAGAGATTATGTAATGTGATAAGTATTATAATTCTTAAAAGTCCCTAGTCGAGTTTTATTGTTTATACAGGACAACAATAAAGCGTTGAGACTAGTATATTGATTGACTGATGATCACATCTCATTGATCATTAATATATATGTGATATTAAAGTCAAGATATAAATACGTATTGGAGAATAACGTATTGGACTGACCCACCGTGAAATAACTACATGGAATATAATTAACAGTATCATAAGTTATTCTCATGGTGACAGTGATGTAATGATCCTCAGACCTGAAATCATTATAATTTTATTCGAGGATATTTGTGTTTTGATATCATCTAAAGTTATTTCGTAACAGACTAATGATAACGGTGATTATTGGATATATTTAAAATTGAATGAAAATTATGAATGATCTAGATGGAATTTAACCCTACGATATATATTCGTAGTGATATCCATGGGCCTCTTGATTGAGTGAGACTGTGAAATGCATGGTCGTGCTCAAATATTGATTTGTTTTAAACAGTCTACTCATCGATCAAGGAAAAGGATTAAATTATAACAAGGATGATACAATCCATGCCTCTAGTTTAATCCTGGATATTATGGTTAAAAGGATTATATTACATTAATACACTGATCACGAAAGGTTGCATCGAATCGTTAATTGATCTTATTATAACTTGGGTAGCAGGGATGTATTACTAGATGCCGCTCACTGTTTATAATTTAAATGTGATTTAAATTATTGCCAACGTTATAATAACCTACAGGGTCACACAACTAGAACGTAATAAGGGAGAAATTATTTCTTTGGGTCATATAAAACATCAATTTGTTGGTATTTTATTTGAAGTTGGAGTTAATAAACGGGTCGGCACCTATTCAAAGGTGAGAGTTTAAATTTAAAAGAAAGGGATATTTATCCTCCTTTTAAATATACACTCACACACTAGTATAAGGGTAATTTCGGTAAAAAGAAATATCAACCCGTCATTTTATTTTATCTCCAAAACCCTAGAATTAATGGAGGCGGCTAGTATCGTTGACTTCCTTTTCCTCTTCAGTTCGATTCAAGAGGAAAACCGTTCTCGTGGATTACCTGTAGAGGCTCTACACATGTCAAGCTCACGATTCAATCATCCATGCTTCAGCTATGTTCAGATCTGCAGCAGATCCGTTCTAATTTGAGTTCGAAAATCCACAAAGCATCGAAAGGTATGATTTTCTTTTTCAATTTACTTTTAATCGCAAGATCCAGTTATAAATTGTGTTAATTTATAAATTAGGGTATCGATTTTGATCGAATTAAAACCCAACAATGTCGACCCCCAGGTCGACCCCTTGGTCGACCTATGTGACCCAGGTCGACACCCATGTCGACCCCCTGGTCGACCTGGGTCCTAGGCGGGAAATTTCCCGCCCAGCTCGGGTGTGTGGTTTGAATTTCAAACTTAAATATGAGTTGTTTTAATTTATTTAAATTCCTGAAACTTCTGAGGGCCATAACTTCTTCATACAGAGTCCGATTTACGCAAACTCAGACTCTACCCTAAGCAGAATTCTGAGACGAATGCAATGGCGTAACCCGTTTCCCTTAATTCTTCATTTAAAAATTAAGTATACTTTGTTTTGTTACTTTTATATTCACAGAAAATACGGGGTGTTACAGTACTACTACAAAGGTGCATACCAGCTATAGTAGATATTACTACAACTGTGCTGCAACGGTGCAAAACAGTTGTAAAAGATTTTAGTCTATTACAACTTCTTAATATACAACGGTGGTATCACCATTGTAAAATGTCTTTTACAACTGTTTTGCACCATTGTAATATGGTGATCTTGTTGTAGTGTTATTTGGTTAAACCAAATAATGCGCACCCCTAGCTATAAATGCAATCACAACTACATTTTTTAATATTAACTTCCCATCTGATTAGAAACAAATTATTTTATAAAATTCAATGAAATTGAATTCCAAATATAATTTCTTATGTTTATCTTAATTCAGTTTAAATTCCGAATATCGGAATAACATCCGGCATTCCCTTTTCAAACGATTTCCAATTCACTTTTAAATTCATAATGAATTTATAATTCTGAATTATAGCATGATAATTATCTCACTTAATTTATAAATATCGTTTATAAAGTTAACTTCCTTATTTTATATATTAAACAAGTTCCATTCCAAAATCTATTTGAAACCCAATTCCTACTTTTGGGATATTTTATTTTTATAACTTACATATATAATTGTATAATCTGTTTTCATATTTAATTTTAAATTCTATTTAATAAAATTTAAATATCCATTCTGGACATAATTTACTTTTATAAATTTCCAATAATAAATCCACATGGATTTATTTTAATTCAATTTACATTCTGAATATTGGAGTAAATTTCATTATTCTTTTTGAAACTAATTTTAAATCCCCTTTTCAAATTCACGTTTTAATTTTCATTCCTAAAAATTATCTAATGATAATTTATTTCACTTCATTTATAAACATCGTTTATAAATGAACTGCTTATTTTCAAAACAACTTAATACTTCCTAGCCCTTTCGACATTTTAAATTCTGTTTTAGAAAATAGGTTTTCCCTTTTAAATATCCAAAATCCCTTTCCACTATATTTTTATAAATCAACATTTAGGCCCAGTGATATTTAAACATCCAAAAACACCTAGTTATCAATCACAGGTTTTCTAACACATCATATATGATAATATATATATATATATATATATATGAAAACAAACAAAAATAAATTTTGAGGAATCTAGTTGGATCCCTCCAAACTGTTTTCCTGCATGTACAAATGTTAGCTAACATAAATAATATCCATTCTGTTCTAAGGCAAGATATTGCGGTATAGAATGTCACCCACTATAATATATAATGGGGCACGTAGCGTCATCCGCTAATGATACTGCCGGCGTCCGCTTATGGTACTGCGGGAAATATCCAACCACTAATATATATATATAATAGCCACGACCACCAAGCTTAAATGTGACTAATATATATAATAGCCACAAAAATATTTAAATGCTTTCAAATCACCAACAAACAACATATAACATTATATTGAATAAATATTTGTTTATAGTAAATTATAAATGCATCCAGAGAGTGATTTTACTAACCGTGATTTTCCTTTGCCGAATGTCCATTTAAGATCCCATATCTTGTGTCTACGAATAACCACTAAAAATTCGAAATCACTTCGAAGGCATGTCCCATGTCCTTATGAACCCACCGTCATTCGTTTTGTTAAAATCTGATCATGTATAATATTTATATAAGCGTTACAATTTTAAATGCATTTAAATGATCATTAACAAGTTAAATAAAAATTCAATTATACCTTATTGGTTTTTTCTCTCTTCTTTCCACTTTTGAAACACTATTCTGCCTTGTTGAACCTAAATACATGCCTCCAGTCTTCGCAACTTCCACCCACACCTACCAAGACTGTTTATTTTTCATCCACTACAGCACTTGCCTGACCTCCCTTACCACCTTTAGACCAACACGTTCAACCCTAAGTAATGCTCTGACCTGCGCCTAACTCGAATATACTACAAGCACCCTCCTCTAGTCACGATAGCGAACCCCACAGGAAAAGGCGACTTATTTTCACCGTTCACCTCAACTATCCCACTATCAAATGACTTTAGCTTACCAACCTACAAGCTGCGAAATCAAAAAGCTTTGGACCTTCCCAAAAAATTTCCAGAGGCCCTCCTCTTCATGATAAACATGGTCGTGCCAACCACACTCCCTATCGCTGCTTTTTGCCAACGTCGAACCAACCAATAAAGATTTCCATCAGCTTGAAACCCTCGTTTCCACCCAAAAGCCAACGTCGTTCCTCTAACTGCGATGGCCTGGTTCGAACTCGAACTCTGTTGTTATAGTTGCGACTTCGAAGATATTAATCGCGATAATAATCCTTCCCAAATCACACGATTTTTTTCCTTAAAATTCGAGATCGAATTCGATTTTGATTTTATTTCTATTTTTATACGTTGATGTATTTCAAATAAAAAGAGGGCTTCAGGGTTTTATTTGCTGAAGGGGAAAAATGGAAGAGCAGTTCGATTAAAGTTGTTGGGAAAAATAGAACAAAAAGGAAGAATTAACATGAGCGGACATTTAAACATTGAAGCTTTCGATTTTTTTATCTTTGAGGAATGAAATGGCAGAAAGGAAAGGGGCATGATTTATAGATAAAGAATAACATAGGTAGTAAGGAATAGACCTAATACGCGGGTACATGATATGGGAGGTTGAAGTACTAAACTAGGGTAGCTTTTGATATGATGTTTATTTATTTTGATTTGATTTCAGAATTATCTATCGATTTTAAAATTAAATATTTTGGGGTTCCAAACTCCTATTTAACGTAACAACCGCCTTTTCTATTGTTATAACACTATTCTGAACACACATGAAAATGTTTTAAAGCCTAATTTGATCATATGGAGAATATATCAACTTAATACGATTGGATCTAGATTAACCCTAGAGGGGGGTCAATGGGGTTTATTGAATTTTAGCGAGATATAAAAATATTCACAGATCATAGAATATAGCAGAAGTAGAAATGCAGAAAGTAAATGACACAACATATACCCAACTTCAGCAAAATCCTGCCTACTGCTGCATTCCTAAGGTTTCTACTAGGTGATGGAAAAGATCCCACATACAAGACCATGTAAACTCGCGAACCCCTCGCTCCTATTCTAACCCTACGCTCAAAACCCTAGACTGATCTAATCCCCTAGATCAGATTTCCCCTAGTTTTACTGACTCTAGTAAACTGCCTACTTTTACAGACAAAACTAGGAGACCACCTAGATTTTACAAACTCTAGAAACTATCAGTTAAACCCCTAACAGAATCCCCTAGAATTTTATAGACTCTAGAAACTGTTCGTTTGTTTTTACAAAACAAATCAAAAACAACAAAAAATAAACTAAAGACCCCTAGTTTTAAATAGATAAATAATTCTCCCCTTTAATCTTCAAGTATGCGGGCCCTTTTGTCAAATGGTTCACCCATGTTTCATTTATCCCGTCCTCTTGCTTTAGAAAATAAACGGCGGTTGTGAATTGGGAAAATTAGGGTTTTCTGATTTGAATCCCCAAATCGATTTCGATGCTTGATGGAATGAGGTTCTCTGATGCTCGAATTTGCAGTTGTTTCTGATGCTTCGATTTGAGATATGGTGATAAAAAACAATGGATTAATTTGCGAGTTTTCTCTGAGTTTTACTTTTCGATTATACTTTGGTTTTCGATGGATTCTTTTTGCCTGTAATGAGTGGTATTTATAGGGTTAAAGAAAACCCTATAGTCTCTGATTTCATCGAGATGATTTGATCTGATTTTATTGTGGTTTCCTCTTTTGCTTCCCATGATTGAAAACGTAAAATGTTACCTTTGATTAGGTCTATAAGTGCTGGCACTTGCGTGAATCTCTTTGTTGATGTCTTGATTAATAAATTCCTGAGAAAACACTGTCTAAAACTGCAAATAAATGATATTGTTTTTGTTAAAATGTGCTTTTCCATTGCATGATTTCTGGAAATCATTATTATCTTGCCCAAAAAGATATGTCTTCGATTTTCCTTGAAAGTAAATACTCTGTATTCTCTCCAGTATTGAATGCTTGCCATATATCCTAAAATTGTTGAAAAAATTCCATGTCTGTCCATATATAATAACTGGAAACATTTGAAAACATGCCATACGTGACAATTCTGGTTTCTTGAGCATTTTTGGAAAACAAAAGTTTTGCCAAAAACAAAGATTGTGCAAAACTGGAAAAACTTTTGAACCTGCTATTGACAAACTGGAATCAGAGAAGAATAATTGTCAAATTTGAATGCTTGCCTTTCTTTAAAAAACTTTGCACATTGTCCTCACTGTTGTATTCACTACATTGATTTGGCTTGGCATGATTTCTGCATTGCTATAACATTTGCTTGATCACTGATTTCATCCATGATTAACATTCCCGAAACACTTGGAGTTGATTCACTGAGTTTATTGTTGTTGTTTCTCCATTTGCCTACTACACTTGAAATATGAACTTATTGAGATATGCAGCGTACATCCTTGAAAATATTTGATTTGTGTTTCCCTGCATGATCATACTGTATGAACAAGTATGTCAGTGTACACAACTTGAGTTGTTTGAAACATTCTTGGGCTGAACTTCATGCTTCAACCATGTTGCACTGTATTGTGTAATGTTGATCATTTCGAATTGCTCACTGTCCTTTGTGTTTACATGAATCTATTTCACTACCATTGTGTACATATATATGTAGCTGCACCATTGTGTAAGATACCATTCATATTCATTCTGAATTATCGTGTTAATTGAGTCATGCTTACTGAAACATTTTTCCATTTTGTTGCACCAAACATGTTGTGTATGAACATAATTGTCTTAGCTGTGTTGACTACTTGGTCAATGCTGCTCCACTTTTTCTTGTTGAAACTGTTTTGTGTCACCTCTTTAAAACCGCCTTTGTGAATGCTTGTTGATCCATTCATGACTGTTTGCTCCTAGAACTGTTGGTCTATTTGAATCATGTTGAACTCGTGTGCATTTGTCCCATGCATGCCTTGTGCCTGAGTCGAGTTGAGTTTGAGGCCTGCACTTGTGTCTTTAAACTGGCTCGACCAATTTAGTTTTGAGTTTTATTATTTATGCACTTAAATTGCTGCTTATTTATCCATTGACATGTGTTGGTGCATGTAGACCTGACTTGCACATTGTTGTTTTGTCACTTATAGTTGAGTAGACCATGATTTGGCATCCTTGCACTCGAATGTGATTCTACTTTTTATTTGTGATTGGCTCGACTATAACAGTTTTATCCATGTTGCATCATCATCACTTGTTTGGCTGCTTGTTATTTGTTGTGCTGCTGTGCTCGACCATTGATGTTGAGCTGCCTTGACTACTTTGATTATTGTTGCACTAAGTCGAGATGGTGCACGCTGCTACTCCTCGGTTGCCATACTGTAAACTGATTGGCGAGGCAGTGCACATGTTTATATCTACACATGTGTGTATATGCAGCCATCAGAACAGTTTTCCTATCCCTACACTGAAATATATATGTACACACTGTCTGCCTTGTGGTATTTACTATGTATCACTGTGAATATCACAAGCTGTCTAAACATAAATGGTTGGATTAATAAATTAGATCAAGACATGAAAAATGGTGAGAAACGCACCAGAAATCCGAGGCAAATAAAATTTTAAACTTAAAATTTATATTCGCATGTATTCAGTTTCATTTCTATTGCAGCGTACTATGTGTATTTAATGTGACAGGTATGCAGATGATGACTGGACTGACTGTGAGTTGTGAAGATAGAAGACAGAAGACAGAAGACAAAAGTAGTGTATGAGTACCTGTATATGAATGAATATGAATGTTTGTACAAATGAATGATAGAGTGTTGTAGTGAGGAACTGAAATTATATAAAATTGTATATGTATGAAATGAAATATGTCGGTGGAGTGTACAAATAGAGGAGTTATAAAAGTTGTACTTTTTAAAATAAATTATTCTTTTTAAATAAATTACTGTGTGAGTATTTGAATTTTTGTACAGTCGTATTCTATTTAAATATAAATATTATATACCTATCTGTGATGTAGTAATAGTACAATTACGAACACATCTAATAATAAAATATATTTGGTTGTTATGATCAAACAAAAATCGTATAATTGTGCATACAACACCATTATATACAACAAATCAGACAATTAAAATTTGAAATTCAAAACAATCAAACTTATCGAAAATAAATTATTATTATTATCTTTTATACTCAAATAGAATAGTTTATATTGGTCATCTGAATCATTTCAATTCAGTTTTAACTTCGAATTCAATTATTCTCATTTTCGTATTACGATAATTCAATATTCTTGAAATTAAATCATAATCGATTGTTAAATCAATAACTCTATATAAAATTCCATTTATATAATCAACTCACATTTAAAATAATATTAAATGTTGCTTTGCCAAAAAAAAATTTAAATGTTCAAAATAAATCGACCAACAATTCAAGTCGTTACAAATGAATTAGGTGGACACTGATTGAAATGGTTATTCGTGGATGGTAGAAAAAGGTGTTGTTATAGAAACAAAATTATACTAATAATGTAATCAACAACTTGCATGAGGTGCAAGTTATGATGTAAGCTGGTTGTATACGGTGGAGGAAATCACCTGGCGACACAAGTTGAGCTTTCCTATGCTTCACCCTTTTATGATTGTCAGCGCGATTAAGGCGATACGCTACATAGAAGTTTCTCAAGTTAGTGTTTTTGTAAATAACCACTACAATCTGTATATTACATGTGGTGTCATAGACAAACAGAAAACATATTGCGTACCTCCTTTCCTCTGTTTAGAAATTTGAATGCACATGTTGCTTACCAGGCGCTTGTGTTCACTGCATAGTTGCTCACAACTGCTATTACTAGTTGTACCTACGGACTCAAATCAACAATCTTTGCATGCAAAAATTGATCTGCTCGCAAATTTGACCAGCATTTGCTATCGAACATTAGTATTCTCCTACCTCTGGCCTGATAGCACATCTGTGTTATAAAGAGCTGATTACAAAATCATCATATTTTGAATGGAAAGAGGAGCAGGTGTATAGGGGAGTGATTGATTTTGTTGTTTGATTGGCATTGCAGAGGACATATATTAAGGTAGGTACCCGGTGCGGACGATTAAATCAGTATTGAAAGCACAGTTAGGCTTTAACTTTAATTCAACATTATTCGCATGGTAGCACAATGAGTAGTTATGATGATCTTCTGATTACCAAAGCAATATCGTAAGCTGAACTATATCATTATGAGTTAACTAGTCCGTTGTAGAACGAGGGAAGGAGGATATTGTTGTTTAAAAACATACGACTGGTTTGCAAGGATAGTTGATTCAGAGGGAAGGAAAGGAATAGAGTTGGAATAATTTCAAATTCAGCCATAACCCTAATCCATTCGAGAGGAATCAAAAAAGTAAACAAACAGAAATTAACGGAAGCATATCAGAATCCATAGCGTTAATTAATTAAAGGTTAGATCTTCCAAGAATACAGTATATCACTCCTCTTCTATGAATAGTTTCTCACTGATGGGGAAGAAAGAAACAAAAGAGCGTACAGTTTCTCGGGGACCGAACCGTTATTATTAACGGACATAATACAGTTATGTAATATTTACAATTTGGCCGCTCATCAAATTGTAAATACCTCTTATTGTTGATAGCTTTATAATATAACATACAATTACACATATGTGCCCACATATGATTTTTAATCAAACAATCTCCCACTTGGCCAATATATGTTTCCTTATAACTGTGCAACCTTATGAGCTCAAAATTTTGCTATTTAATAAAAGTAATCTTTAACAATCTCATCCATCAACCGTATTTATATAGTATCATAGTGGTTTTTTTCCATATTAATGATGACTAAACCCATCAATGGTCACATACATATATATAGTTAAATGATATAGATCAATTATGATTATGTAGCTTGAAAATCACATGTAATGTGAATAAAACATGTATATATTTCAATTGGTCCTCCTTTAACTTAAGTGAGGTCAGAATAATAAATAGTAAACTGAGTGAATGAACTGAATACTCAACTTCTGATCAGAAAACCAAATACATAATTTTGTCAAGGTAAATATATAGCATATAAAAAACAAACTCCCACTGAACCATGATATCCTCTAACAGTACAACACCCATATGAGCAGTGTGCTTATGAAAGACCTTGGGTGGTAAACCTTTTGTGAGTGGATCCGCTATCATGAAGTTTGTTCCAATATGCTCTATAGAAATCTGTCCACTCTGCATTCTCTCTTTCACAACTAAGAATTTTATGTCAATATTCTCTAGCTTAGTTGAGGTTCTATTATTATTAGAATATAGCACTGCTGACTTATTATCACGATATAGCTTCAATAATCTTTCTACATTTTCTAAAATGCGTAGCCTAGTGACAAAGTTATGTAGCCGTATTCCATGATTTGATGCCTCATAACATTGTACAAATTTTGTTTCCATGGTGGAAGAAGTTACAAGTGTCTGTTTAACACTTTTCTAGGATATAGCTCCTCCAGCCAACAGATCAATATAGCATGACTTTCTGCTATTTTGGCATCCAGCAAAATCAGTATCAAAATACTTTACAACCTCCAAATGATCTGATCTGCTATAAGTGAGCGTGTAATCTTTTGTTCTCTGAAGATACCTCATAACCCTTTTGGCTGCCTTACAATGGTCTATACCATGATTGCTTAAGTATATGCCTAACATCCCATCAATGTATGCAATATCTGGACGTCTACATACTTGAGCGTACATTAGACTTCCAACTGCTGAAGCACAGGGAATCTTTTGCATTTCCTGAATTTCAGGATGGCTTTTAGGGAACAGGCTAAGACAGAATTTGTCTCCTTTAGCGATAGGGGTATCTCCTGGTATACAATCTTGCATGCCAAATGTAACACCCCGGATTTTCTGTTAACTTTAAATTAACAAATTAAAGTATAATTAATTCTAATTGTAAGAATTAAGGGAAGCGGGTTATGCCATTGTGCTCGTCTTGGAATTCTGCTTGAGATAGAATCCGAGTTTCCGTAAATCGAACTCCGTATGAAGGAGTTATGACCTCTGGAAGTTTCAGAATTCAATTTAAAATTCAAACAGTTCAAAATTCAGTTCAAATTCCGAATTCAGAGCCAAACTGGGCTGGGCGGGAAAATTCTCGCCCAGGACCCAGGTCGACCAGGAGGTCGACCTGTGTGTCCAGGTCGACCATGTGGTCGACCTGGGGGTCGACTTGCCCAGTTGACCTAGTTTGGCCCTGACTGGCCCGGTTGGTTTCTGGTCGAATTTCTGAGCTTGGTTGTATCACTATGGTTGATTTGTCACTTTCTGATTGGATTCTCTTGAGATAGATGACCTTGATTAACTCTAGCTTCCTCGACGGCTCCAATTAGTTTGAAATTCTATATAAACAACTTAAGTCTCAACCTAAATTCACACAAATAAAATAGAGCTAGAGCCGTCATGCTGCTGGAAGAAAGCCAAGAGTAGCCTCCACTTAAAGAAAGATCAGAGACGAGCGAAACTAAACTAAAAACAAGAATCAAACAACGTTTGTCTACCCAAAGGAAAGCATTGCAAATTCAGAACTCAGAACTCAGAATTCATATCTATATGTTGTAATGATTGTCTTGTGAATGGTATTGGGATGTTTGTGGTATAATTAACTTGATGTTGGATCCACTAGAATGTTTGTGGATTAATCTAGTTGATGTTGGATCTATTCAAATTCACATACAAGTTATTTGGTTCATATCTACACCTATATGTTTAGGTGATTATGACAAGTTATATGTTGTACAATAGAACTTCTATGCCTGAATGACTAAGTTTATATACATGCTCATATGTTTATACAAAAGTTGCAAGTTCATAATTGGATTATGTCTAGATCCACTTTAATACATGTTTCATGTTGTAATTGGACATATGATTGGATCTAGTTCACACATGTGATTAAATTATACATACTTTTATGGACATGTCATATTCTTGTCACATGTTAGTGATGTTTGATGTTATGCCTAGATCTAAACATGTTTAGGCTTATGTTGTCTAAATTATATGCTAAATCATATGACACCTGTTTAGTTAGATTCCCCTTTTTAATGCAAGTTCACATGACAACTTGAAACCCATGATTCAGTCTATGTTGCAAATTCACATATATGTATGTTGACTATTTTGCAAGTTCACATATGATGTTCATATTGACTATGCCAAAAATGCTAAGTTTACACCTATGTCATGTTTGTGTTAATAGATTTCTTTATGCCAATTTTGTGTACGCAAAATTAGGATAAGTTTTTAGCCTAATATTATATGCTAAAAATCATGCAGACGAAAAGTTAGGCTAAGATTGTTAGCCTAATATTTAGATGGGGTAACGTTAGGAAAATTGGTAATTATAGGAAACTTGACATAAATTGGTGAAAAATATATGTATTGGCATGTTTGTCACATGCCAAAATTGGTGGCACTTGAATGGTATAGATTCTTATAACAAAAGTGATGAACTTGGAAAGTGGGCCATAACATTTAATTGTTAACAAATTTACATATAACAAGTAAAAGAGACAAATATGTAAATTTAGAAAATACGAGTCTGCTTAACACGAGGTTGGATTGAGTTGTGATGTAAACCTGCCCGGACCCGCCTGGCTGTCCAGTAGTCACAACAATACCTAACCAATGTGGGTGGTTAAGCATTGAGCCCAATAAGGACCCGAGGTTAGACTGAGTTACGGTGTAAACCTGCCCGGAACTGACCGGCACATCCAGTAACCGTAACAATACCTGTCTAATGTGAGTGGTCGGTGCTTTAAAAAGCTAAGGACAGACAAGTCAGGATGGTAGGGTTAAGTTAACTAAAACACTTAACCAATTCAACATGTTAATTAAACTGATGGGTGGGGTTAGGAAAATACAGACACTTAACCACTTAACATGTTTGACTAGAAAACCCTAATAACGAGGACCCGTTTCAGCAGTAACCCAATTAGGTATCATGGTACCCTGAAACTAGGCAGGGTGGGGCACGATTATTGGGCTGATTGTAAGCGGTCAAAAGCAACGGCGGTGGATGCAACAGTGTGGGTTCTAACGGAGTGCGGGCGTGCACACACTTCGGAGCAGACAAACAGGGCACTGGGAGCACCAGTAGTATAACCTATGCATTCTAGAATTGTGTCGGGCCGCCACTATGGGACTTGATACACCCCATGGTGAGATCAGCATAGGTATCTACAATCTTTGGGGGTCGACTAACACATATGATTTTGCGTGTAGGAGTTGTGACTGCCTGGAATTTTGCTCGATCTGAATCAGTCGCTAAACCGATTTAGACCGTTCAAAACCCCTGATCGTTTTGAGAAGAGGACAAAATAGAACGCAGACGGAAGAACATTTCATTGCTATTACAACAATCCCATCAGAATACAAGAATATACAGAGTATAAATGAATAAAATTACATTCGATAAATATCAGAGATTACAATAAATTACATAGCAGCGGAAAAACAATATAAAGCACAACTGAAGGTGATATACGGATACAGAGCTTTCCGGATATCATTCCAGCTGTAAACCAGGATCCTGTGAATATAAATCTGCAAAACCAAAACTACTAGCTGCCCGTACGGAAAATAGGGGCACCCAGAGTTTAGGTTAAAACAATAAACTCCAGGTCAGTCATGTGACTGGTGTGAGAACTAAAACAGTTATTTAAAACTTTACTTTAAAAGAGAGTAATTCAAGGGACCATGCCATATAACACGGAACGGGTTTCCTCCCAAGAATACCAGTGCATAGAATAAACAATGCAATGCTTTTTCGAAAAATGAAGCTATTATAAGACCCAGGTCCCATCACACAATGCAACGCAAGCCGGAGGATAGGGTTTTCCCTTATAATAGCCAAACTTGCTTGGTACGTTTAAAACAAATCATTTGATATTATAATAAGTGTATAGTGTCAAAACAATTCAAATCATAATTATCAATCATAGGCGGCATGGGTACCATCTATCATGTCGCCATACTAGTTCTACAATTAAAACCGCAATACACGTATTGGAAATTGGATTTCCGTCATGAGTCGAGGCAAGGGGCAAGCTCCTCTCCGCTTCGAGACACTCTAGCAAATGCCTCAGGACTGGGTAACCCTGGGATCCTCCAAGACCGGTCCTCTCTTACGTTTGAGGATTAATTATTCCTGAACACACGTTTCCCGGCCCTATAGGACCTATAATCGAGGCACCTCGCATCCAAACCACAAAGGTGAAAAGTATATAAATGTCAGGGCTGGTAGGTCACTGACACCACCCATAGCTAGAAAGAAACGTCGTGCACTCCTTGGTTCCTCATCCCGTTTTTGACTCATACCGAGGTGTGAGGCTCGCGAATCCACGCTATACACAAAGCTGCCACGTAGGCCGTGCTTTGATCATCAACCACAAGACTTTGCTTTTCAACAGAAGCCTTGATCCATGCAACCCAGCGTGCCACACAGGCAATTCATGCCATGCGATTGATATCTATCGATATATAACCTCTAAGCTCGTACGTCTCAGAGAAGGGCGTTAAGCAAGAGAATAAATTCTCCGCCGCCAAACAGATATATATTTAACAGAAATCAATCAACACAGAATGAAATCCAATGTCAGACACACAATCCATTTACAAGTTCGTTCTGGGTCTGAACGAAACTGGAGGCTCTTTCCTTGCATATCCGTCAATCTCCAAGTACGTCTGGACGAACACCAACTGATTCCCTCATCTTGGGTGTACAGCCCAATCAAGATCATCAGTAATCACCCAAACGATGTGAAGACTTTCGGTCTTCAACCACCGTCTTCATCTTCGACATTTCGTCGAATCGGTTATTCAGAATGGGTATAAACCCGGACTTTCCGAACAAACTGCGTATATTAAAACAAATGTTACACCAACACAACATACACCTCATTCCAATTCAGAATATTCTTTTATTCACAAAATCACATTTTTAGGGAAAGGTTCCCATTAATTTTATCCAAGATAAATTCTTTAAAATTTATCCTTTAATCTTCCTTTGGATGACATTTCAAACCAAATTATGGTTTTTCAAACTAGTCGAGATTAGCGAACCACATCGAAGTAATTATTTATTTTATTTCCCAATCCCAACCTATTCATCCCATGAAGCAAAACTGGTAATACTCCATATCTAACACCATGGTGTTATCGGTAAAATTAATTACCATTTCACGTTCAAATCTAATTAAAGATTTAACTATCGCTTTGGAGCAAAACTGGTGATACTCCATTCTCGCTCACTTTCTAAATTTGATAATTTAGATTACAAAATCACATTTCAATCTAATTGCAAATTCATTAAAACTATTCAATTCAATTCGAATTCGTTTTCTATTCAATTCAATTCGAATTCATTTTCTATTCAATTGAATTCGAATTCGTTTTCTATTCAATTCAATTCGAATTCATTTTCTATTCAATTCAATTCGAATTCGTTTTCTATTCAATTCAATTCGAATTCGTTTTCTATTCAATTCAATTCAATTCGAATTCGTTTTCTATTCAATTCAATTCGAATTCGTTTTCTATTCAATTCAATTCGAATTCGTTTTCTATTCAATTCGAATTCGTTTTCTATTCAATTCAATTCGAATTCGTTTTCTATTCAAATCAATTCGTTATATATTCAATTGAAATCAAATTTGTTATATATTCAATTGAAATCAAATTCGTTATATATTCAATTGAAATCAAATTCGTTATATATTCAATTGAAATCAAATTCGTTATATATTCAATTGAAATCAAATTCGTTATATATTCAATTCGAATTCATTTTCTATTCAATTCAATTCGAATTCGTTTTCTATTCAATTCGTATTCGTTTTCTATTCAATTCAATTCGATTGAAATCTACATCTTTATCATATATAAAATTAGAAACTAACTGAAAAATAGATAAGATGAGTCGTCTCCTGAATATTGATCTGATGTTGGTTTCGGCCTTCAGGGTTAATATTCAGGGAATCGTTCTCTTACTAATTTACGGTTGGAGTCTGATTCTAAATCAAACGATAGATACCATAATTTTTATAAAATATATTAAATAACAAAAATAGTCACACATGGACAGTACTCATTCGTTGAGATTAGTCGTGTGTTGACAAAGATATAGAGTCGTGGATTGAAAGAAATATAGATCCATTTGTTGAATATAAAGCCGTGTTGATCAGAGATGCGCTATTTCGACGCGAGCGATATTTATATCGAGTATATTCGAATTTGATTTGATTTGAATAGAAAACCGATTTGAATTGAATATAAAACGAATACGAATTGAATTGAATAGAAAACGAATTTGAATTGAATTGAATAGAAAGCGAATTCGAATTGAATATATAACGAATTTGATTTCAATTGAATATATAACGAATTTGATTTCAATTGAATATATAACGAATTTGATTTCAATTGAATATATAACGAATTGATTTGAATAGAAAACGAATTCGAATTGAATTGAATAGAAAACGAATTCGAATTGAATTGAATAGAAAACGAATTCGAATTGAATTGAATAGAAAACGAATTCGAATTGAATTGAATAGAAAACGAATTCGAATTGAATTGAATAGAAAACGAATTCGAATTGAATTGAATAGAAAACGAATTCAAATTGAATTGAATAGAAAACAATTTCGAATTGAATTGAATAGAAAACGAATTCGAATTGAATTGAATAGAAAATAATTCGAATTGAATTAAATAGAAAATGAATTGAATTTGAATTGAATAGAAAATGAATTGAATTTGAATTGAATATAAAACCAATTTGAAATGAATTGAATATAAAACGGATTCGAAATGAATAAAACGAATTCGAATTGAATTGAAAACGAATTGAAATAAATTCAAATTGAATTGAAATTTGAATTGAATAGAAATGAATTTTAAAAAGAATTTATAAGAAAAAAAAATTCAATTTTGATTTGAATTGAAATGGAAGTTGAAAATGTTTTTGAAACGAATTCAAAACTATTTATATAATTCGTTTTAAATAGAAATCGACGAAATATATATTATATATATTATATATATAATATAATGGCCTGAATAAAATGCGCCGTGCCGCGGCAGTTCGTGAATTCTTAAATAATTTAACTAATAGTAATAAGGCAAATCCATGGACCACGCCGCTAACGCGGAACGGGTTTGCTCTAATGGATTGCCGTGCATAACTTAAAGTAAATCGTAAAACAACGCAATGCTTTTTAGAAAAATGAAATCACCATAAGACTCAGGTCCCATCACACAATGCAACGCACACCAGAGGATAGAGTTTTACCTTATGGTGATTAAACATGCTTGATACGTTAAAACGAATTTAATATTATTAGTGTGTATATGTTTTAAAAACAATTTCAATCATAATGTATCAATCCTAGGAAGCAAAGGTACCATATGCTATGCCTCCGTACTAGTAATACAATCAAAACCGAATGGAGCGTATTGGAAATTGGTTTCCATCATGAGTCAAGGCTAGGGAGGAGCTCCTACCGATTCGAGACACTCTAGCTAATGTCTCAGGATTCCCCGCGGAGAACCCTTGGATAGCTGCAGGGCCGGTCCGCAAATACAGCTTAGCGGATTAGTTATACCTGAACACACGTTTCCCGGTCCTATAGGACCTATCATCCGAGGCGCCTCATTCCATCATCCACATAAGTAAAATGTCAGGGCTGGTAGGTCACTGACACCACTCTAACTAGAAAGAAACGTGCTGCTCTCCCTACGTTCCCTTCTCCCGTTTTAGACTCCGCCGGTGTGCGAGGCTCGCGAAGTCACGCTATACACAAAGCTATGCCTAAACAGACTATGCTTTGATCGTCCCACAAGGCCTGCTTTTCAACAAAGCCTCGATCATATGCATCTTAGCATGCCACATCATCACTCCATATCATACTACCAATCCTTTGCCGAAATATATGAACGGGTGTTAAGCAAGAGAATAAATTCTCCACCACCAAACATCCATACATTCGACAGAAGATTAATAACATGATATATAATGGAGTACGATGTCAGACACACAATCCATTTATAAGCTTATGCTCTGGGTCTGAGCGAAAGCCAAACCCGTACAAATCAACACTACGTCCGGGCAACTCCTACTATTACCTTATCATGGTAGCGAGCCATTCTAAGGCAACAGTTATCATCGTCCATTCGATGTCGAGATTTGACGGTCTTCAATTGCCGTCTTCCAATCTTGGATTTTTAAACGTCGTTTAATTATTTGGAATGAGATAAACTCGGACTTTCCAAATAATCCTCGTATATATACATATATATATATATATTTAAAATCCTTCTTACACATTAATAATTATTTTTATCAACGATTCATTCCTATTTTAATTATTTAAAATAATTAAATTTTTATATAACGACGCCTTAAGTCCATGGGCGACTATGGCGCTGCATTCAACCAATTTTGATTTTCACATTTCTCAGAATCTAACCGTTGGATCTTAACGTAATATATATCCTTGGAAAGATTTTTCCAAGACGGTCCTAACGGTTTCAGTTTCAAGAAAATTCGATGGTCGGATCTTCTTATATAGTCGTTTAAAAGTACGATTTCAAAACGCGAACTACCACGCCCTATTCGTTTAATTTTAATTATATATATATATATATATAATCATCGAATCGTAATAACGTCGTTTGATTAAAACAACGCTCTACACAATTACTGATACTTACTAAATTTTAATTCATTTGAAAATGAAGATAATGTTACCGCATCCTAAATTCATTCTTTCCTTACATTGAAAATGTAAATTCCATCCTTTTTATTTACATAAAAATGTAAGTTTAATTCCTATGCAAATTCCTATATTCTTTATTTACATGTAAACAAATATAAATTTTGATACATTCAAAATTTTACCTTTAAACATAGATTTCAACTTCAATGTACATTCTCATCCTAGTTACATTATAAAAATGTAACTTATTTTTGCAGTGACTCCTATTTTAAATTTACATATCAAATTGCAAGTTTACTTTACAATGCAAACTCTACTCCCTATTTACATTGTAAAAATATGATTTTTTTTTTAATTACAATGCAAACACTACTTCTAATTCACATTGTAAAAATATGATTTTCATATAAAAATGTAAATTTTAACATATGATGGAATTCTCATATTAATTACAAAGAAAAATGTAATTTTTAATATACGACATAAATTCACTTTATGATTTACATATAAAAATGTAAAATTTAACATAAAGTGGCTTTCACATGTTAATTACAAAGAAAAATGTAATTTTTACAATATGGTGTATATTCCTATATAATTTATATATAAAAAAAGTAAATTTTATCATACGATGAAATTCCCCTTTTAATTACAAAGAAATAAATGTAATTTTTAACATTCAACGTTGATTCACTTTATAATTTACCTACAAAAATGTAATTTTCGTCATGCAATGTAAATTTACATTTTAATTATATAGAAAAATGTAATTTTCAACATGCGGTGCAAATTTATATATAAATTACATATAAAAATGTAACTTTTGTTCATGCGGTGTAAATTCATATATAAATTACAAAATAAAAATATAATTTCATTCATGCGGTGTAAATTCATATATAAATTACAAAATAAAAATATAATTTCATTCATGCGGTGTAAATTCATTCATAATTTACATAATAATATGTAATATATTTCATACGATGAAAATTCATTCATAAATTACATGTAAAAATGTAATTTATTTCATGCGGTCTAAATTCATTCATAAATAACATATAAAAATATTATTTATTTCATACAATGTAAATTCATTCATACATAACATATAAAAATATTAATTATTTCACATGCCAACAATTCATTCTTTAACTTCAAATGACGATGCAATTTATTTTACATCATAAAGTTTCATTCTTTTACCTACAATGTAAAAATATTCACTTTTGTTTTTACGATGTAAAGATGTCAACTTTTTCTCTTTATAATGTAAAAATATCCCTTTTATATTTTTCAATGTAAAAATATTATCTTTTCTATTTTACCACGTAAAAACGATATATTTTTTTCTTTACGATGCAAAAATATCAACTTCTTCTATATTCACCATAAAAACTCATCTTTTTATTTTAATTTCAAAAAGATTGTCTTTTTATTTACATCGTCAAATTTTCATCTTTTTATTTACAATAAAAATATTGTCTTTTTATTTTCAACGTAAAAAGATTGCCTTTTTAATTTCAACATAAAAATGTTGCCTTTTTATTTACAACATAAAAAGATGATCTTTTTAAATTTCAACATAAAACGTTGTCTTTTTATTTTCATTATAAAATAGTGAAAAATTATCCTACATTGTAATTACTATATAATTCACATTAAAAATAATGTAAAATGTACACACGGTGAAATTCATACATATTTATATTGGGGAGAATGTAAATTTTCATTCTCTAATTACAATGTGAAATCCATTCTTTCTATTTCATTAAAAATAATGTAAATCTTCCTACGGTTAAATTCCTTTTAAATATTAACATTAAAAATGTTAATGACAACCCATAGTGTTATATTATCATTAAAAATGTTAATAGCATCCTACGGTTAAATTTACTATTTAATTTACATTGAAAATAATGTAAATTTATGCATATGGTGAAAATACTTTATTTACATAGTAACATGTAAATTTCATGTCATCACAAATTCTAATTTTAACTTACATAATAAAATGTAATTTTTGTGACATCGCCAAATTCTAATATAAATCTACATAATAAAATGTAAATTTTATGACAATGACAAATTTTAACTTTAGTTTACAAAATAAATTGTAAATCTCATATCAACGACAATTTTTAATTTACAAAATAAATTGTAAATTTCATATCAACTACAATTTCTAATTTTTAATTTACAAAATAAATTGTAAATTTCATGTCATCAAATCCACAACATTCATATAATCCAAGAGATCTAGATCTAACAGTTCAAATCATAATAACATACAGGGTGATGTATATTTTGGCATATGACAAATCGGCGAGGCATAATTCAATAATATTAACAAATAATCTATTTTAATCAGCCAATAATTTCAGATCTAACGTTTAGATTCGCGGATCTACAATCATACAGTCATAAACAACTTAGATCCGTATTTCAATATTGCTACATAGCAGATCAGTCAATATTCTTTAATAACAAAGAATTAATAAATAATTAAATAAATTAAATTTAATTAAAAATAAATTCTCACCGCTGTTTGTTCTGAGATGAATCGAGTTTGGTCAGATTTTGTATACGAATTCAAGACGGTTGCGGATCTGAAACAATTAGCATTCAAGTTCATATGAAAAATTAGAAATCAGCCTTTAACAACTGACTCTGCGACGCTTATAAGCGTGACTAAATCTGAAGCTTTTACCTTCAAGAGAGGTTCAAATCTTTGTTTTCAGATTGCGGGAGCTACGGTTGATGAAATGACGAACTGTTTGTTGGAGGTGGACCGTCTTGGAGAGAGCTACGATCGGCCAGAAGAGGGGAGGGTGCGGCTGCGGCGGTGGGGCCCAGGGGGGTGCGAACGGCGGCTGTTTGCGGGGGTATGGCGGCTTCGTCGAGGCACGGGGACGGATGCTCCTTATCTAGAATCGAAGAGCTCGCGAAGATCTTCGAAATGAGTACTCACACGCTAAATTTCGTTGAGAAATGGAGTAGAAATCGAAGTTTGAAGTTTTGAAGACTAATGGGTTTTGTGGCTCAGCATTATTGGGTTTTTGAAGATGATGAACAGTGATTTCGGGGTATTTATAATATTATATTAGGGTCATCTAATTATTTAATTAGCCCGTTAAAGCCCGTTTTGGTCCGAACTCCGATTCAGGCCTGCTTACTGTCGTTCTTAAGGTTTTGACACCTTCTGAACGCAATGAGCTATGTCACGGGGTCCAATTCCGAGGTCTGTTATGAATTTTGGAATAATTACATTATTTTATTAATATTTTAATGTATACCGTATGTGAAAATTCACTGAGGTCACAAATTAACTTCAAAAATTCTCGAAAAATATATTTAGCTATTTTTTGATGTTGTGGACCTATGAAAATTAATTTCGCTCGATTTTGAGCTCGTATGAATTTTTAATGAATTTTTAAAATCAAAAATTGTCCGTTTACACTAAAAAAATCAATTATAATTATATATTAATTCTAAAAATTACCGAAAAATCATTTTTAGCTTTGTTTTGACGATACGAACCCAACAAAATTATTTTCGTAGAATTCTGAGACTGTTTGAAAAATGGCTATTTTTAAGGCCAGTATATTTAATATTAAAAATACATTTTTAAACCAATAATTTTCGAAACTCGAAATATATAAGTTTTTACTGTTTTTCAATGCAGAAACGTCATTTCGAACTCAATGGAAGTGGTTTCGAGTCGAAATTCCTTTATATGCAAAAATAGCATTTTTGACCTATGCAAATTACCCAACGACCTTTCTAAATTTTAATTCGGGCATAACTTTTGATTCCCGCTATGAAATTTCGATTTTTTGGATTCGTTGGAAAGATATTTTTAAATAGATTCTAATATTTTTGGTTTCACTAAAATCCGTTAAATTTTGCATCCTGTATGGTCAGTCAAAGTTCAAGTTTGACTTTTCCAACTACCGCGCTATTTCTAACTCTTTTTATAATTAAAATTAAATTATTCATTCTAACTTCGATTTGAATCAAATTTGTGATCATTATTATTTAAAATAGATTATTTTAAATATCAAAACTCATTAAAATTACTTAAAATAAATTTTTAATTGGCCCTAAAATTCAGGGTTGTTACAGTCTCCCCCACTTAAAAACTTTTCGTCCTCGAAAAGGGACGAAGCTAAAAGTTGATTAATTAACTAACTAATTTATATATATATATATATTCTCCATTGGTTTAAATAATTTCATTAGTTGATTAACTTTCAAATATATAACTTTTTATATATTCAAAATCATATTTTCCAAAATATAGTATAATTAATCACAAATACGTATATTATAGGCTTGCTACTCTCAACTCATTCTAGGGCATTACTAACCCTATCTCTAATGAGTTTTCTCATTCTAGGATACTGCTGATCCTATCTCTAATGAGTATTCTTATTGGATATTACTAATCCAATCTCTGATGAGCCTTTTGTTCAGTTCTAATGAGTTGTACCCCAAAGATTTGAGCTAACCAAAGCTCTGATGCCAACTGTAACGACACCGCAAAATCCGGTAGGCTTTGCAACCATCCCTTCATCCTCCAGTACAGCAGGTAAAACCCACCGTGGCTTACAGTGGTACCCCAGACACCTTGTTTTACGGCGACCCTTTCGGAATCCCCCGGCCGCAGCCTACCAACCCAAAAAAGGGACATGTGGGGGTAAGAGTCTCCCGTTCGCCACCAAACCGCGAAGCGAGAACCCCCCATCATGCTGCATCCTATTACCAGGCATGCCAAACAAGGACTGGTGTGAGAATTTTTAACTAATTTATCTAATAGTAATAAGGCAAATCCATGGACCACGCTGCTAACGCGGAACGGGTTTGCTCTAATGGATTGTCGTGCATAACTTAAAGTAAATCGTAAAACAACGCAATACTTTTTAGAAAAATGAAATCACCATAAGACTCAGGTCCCATCACACAATGCAACGCACACCTGAGGATAGAGTTTTACCTTATGGTGATTAAACATGCTTGATACGTTAAAACGAATTTAATATTATTAGTGTGTATATGTTTTAAAAACAATTTCAATCATAATGTATCAATCCTAGGAAGCATAAGTACCATATGCTATGCCTCCGTACTAGTAATACAATCAAAACCGAATGGCGCGTATTGGAAATTGGTTTCCATCATGAGTCAAGGCTAGGGAGGAGCTCCTACCGATTCGAGACACTCTAGCTAATGTCTCAGGATTCCCCGCGGAGAACCCTTGGATAGCTGCAGGGCTGGTCCGCAAATACAGCTTAGCGGATTAGTTATACCTGAACACACGTTTCCCGGTCCTATAGGACCTATCATCCGAGGCGCCTCATTCCATCATCCACATAAGTAAAATGTCAGGGATGGTAGGTCACTGACACCACTCTAACTAGAAAGAAATGTGCTGCTCTCTCTGCGTTCCCTTCTCCCGTTTTAGACTCCGCCGGTGTGCGAGGCTCGCGAAGTCACGCTATACACAAAGCTATGCCTAAACAGACTATGCTTTGATCGTCCCACAAGGCCTACTTTTCAACAAAGCCTCGATCATATGCATCTTAGCATGCCACATCATCACTCCATATCATACTACCAATCCTTTGCCGAAATATATGAACGGGTGTTAAGCAAGAGAATAAATTCTCCGCCACCAAAACATCCATACATTCGACAGAAGATTAATAACATGATATATAATGGAGTACGATGTCAGACACACAATCCATTTATAAGCTTATGCCCTGGGTCTGAGCGAAAGCCAAACCCGTACAAATCAACACTACGTCCGGACAACTCCTACTATTACCTTATCATGGTAGCGAGCCATTCTAAGGCAACAGTCATCATCGTCCATTCGATGTGGAGATTTGACGGTCTTCAATTACCGTCTTCCAATCTTGGATTTTTAAACGTCGTTTAATTATTTGGAATGAGATAAACTCGTACTTTCCAAATAATCCTCGTATATATACATATATATATATATTTAAAATCCTTCTTACACATTAATAATTATTTTTATCAACGATTCATTCCTATTTTAATTATTTAAAATAATTAAATTTTTATATAACGACGCCTTAAGTCCATGGGCGACTATGGCGCTGCATTCAACCAATTTTGATTTTCACATTTCTCAGAATCTAACCGTTGGATCTTAACGTAATATATATCCTTGGAAAGATTTTTCCAAGACGGTCCTAACGGTTTCAGTTTCAAGAAAATCCGACGGTCGGATCTTCTTATATAGTCGTTTAAAAGTACGATTTCAAAACGCGAACTACCATGCCCTATTCGTTTAATTTTAATTTTATATATATATATATATAATCATTGAATCGTAATAACGTCGTTTGATTAAAACAACGCTCTACACAATTACCGATACTTACTAATTTTTAATTCATTTGAAAATGAAGATAATGTTACCGCATCCTAAATTCATTCTTTCCTTACATTGAAAATGTAAATTCCATCCTTTTTATTTACATAAAAATGTAAGTTTAATTCCTATGCAAATTCCTATATTCTTTATTTACATGTAAACAAATGTAAATTTTGATACATTCAAAATCCTACCTTTAAACATAGATTTCAACTTCAATGTACATTCTCATCTTAGTTACATTACAAAATGTAACTTATTTTTGCAGTGACTCCTATTTTAAATTTACATATCAAATTGCAAGTTTACTTTACAATGCAAACTCTACTCCCTATTTACATTGTAAAAATATGATTTTTTTTTAATTACAATGCAAACACTGCTTCTAATTCACATTGTAAAAATATGATTTTCATATAAAAATGTAAATTTTAACATATGATGGAATTCTCATATTAATTACAAAGAAAAATGTAATTTTTAATATACGACATAAATTCACTTTATGATTTACATATAAAATGTAAAATTTAACATAAAGTGGCTTTCACATGTTAATTACAAAGAAAAATGTAATTTTTACAACACGGTGTATATTCCTATATAATTTATATATAAAAAATGTAAATTTTATCATACGATGAAATTCCCCTTTTAATTACAAAGAAAAAAATGTAATTTTTAACATTCAACGTTGATTCACTTTATAATTTACCTACAAAAATGTAATTTTCGTCATGCAATGTAAATTTACATTTTAATTATATAGAAAAATGTAATTTTCAACATGCGGTGCAAATTTATATATAAATTACATATAAAAATGTAACTTTTGTTCATGCGGTGTAAATTCGTATATAAATTACAAAATAAAAATATAATTTCATTCATGCGGTGTAAATTCATATATAAATTACAAAATAAAAATATAATTTCATTCATGCGGTGTAAATTCATTCATAATTTACATAATAATATGTAATATATTTCATACGATGAAAATTCATTCATAAATTACATGTAAAAATGTAATTTATTTCACGCGGTCTAAATTCATTCATAAATAACATATAAAATATTATTTATTTCATACAATGTAAATTCATTCATACATAACATATAAAAATATTATTTATTTCACATGCCAATAATTCATTCTTTAACTTCAAAAGACGATGCAATTTATTTTACATCATAAAGTTTCGTTCTTTTACCTACAATGTAAAAATATTCACTTTTGTTTTTACGATGTAAAGATGTCAACTTTTTCTCTTTATAATGTAAAAATATCCCTTTTATATTTTTCAATGTAAAAATATTATCTTTTCTATTTTACCACGTAAAAACGATATTTTTTTTTCTTTACGATGCAAAAATATCAACTTCTTCTATATTCACCATAAAAACTCATCTTTTTATTTTAATTTCAAAAAGATTGTCTTTTTATTTACATCGTCAAATTTTCATCTTTTTATTTACAATAAAAATATTGTCTTTTTATTTTCAACGTAAAAAGATTGCCTTTTTAATTTCAACATAAAAATGTTGCCTTTTTATTTACAACATAAAAAGATGATCTTTTTTAATTTCAACATAAAAATGTTGTCTTTTTATTTTCATTATAAAATAGTGAAAAATTATCCTACATTGTAATTACTATATAATTCACATTAAAAATAATGTAAAATGTACACACGGTGAAATTCATACATATTTATATTGGGGAGAATGTAAATTTTCATTCTCTAATTACAATGTGAAATCCATTCTTTCTATTTCGTTAAAAATAATGTAAATCTTCCTACGGTTAAATTCCTTTTAAATATTAACATTAAAAATGTTAATGAAAACCCATAGTGTTATATTATCATTAAAAATGTTAATAGCATCCTACGGTTAAATTTACTATTTAATTTACATTGAAAATTATTTAAATTTCTGCATACGGTGAAAATACTTTATTTACATAGTAACATGTAAATTTCATGTCATCACAAATTCTAATTTTAACTTACATAATAAAATGTAATTTTTGTGACATCGCCAAATTCTAATATAAATCTACATAATAAAATGTAAATTTTATGACAATGACAAATTTTAACTTTAGTTTACAAAATAAATTGTAAATCTCATATCAATGACAATTTCTAATTTTTAATTTACAAAATAAATTGTAAATTTCATATCAACAACAATTTCTAATTTTTAATTTACAAAATAAATTGTAAATTTCATGTCATCAAATCCACAACATTCATATAATCCAAGAGATCTAGATCTAACAGTTCTAATCAAAATAACATGCAGGGTGATGTATATTTTGGCATATGACAAATCGGCGAGGCATAATTCAATAATATTAACAAATAATCTATTTTAATTAGCCAATAATTTCATATCTAACGTTTAGATTCGCGGATCTAACATCATACAGTCATAAACAACTTAGATCCGTATTTCAATATTGCTACATAGCAGATCAGTCAATATTCTTTAATAACAAAGAATTAATAAATAATTAAATAAATTAAATTTAATTAAAAATAAATTCTCACCGCTGTTGGTTCTGAGATGAATGGAGTTTGGTCAGATTTGGTGTTCGAATTCAAGACGGTTGCGTATCTGAAACAATTAGCATTCAAGTTCATATGAAAAATTAGAAATCAACCTTTAACAACTGACTCTACGACGCTTATAAGCGTGACTAAATCTGAAGCTTTTACCTTCAAGAGAGGTTCAAATCTTTGTTTTTCAGATTGCGGGAGCTACGGTTGATGAAACGACGAACCGTTTGTTGGAGGTGGACCGTCTTGGAGAGAGCTACGATCGGCCAGAAGAGGGGAGGGTGCGGCGGCGGCGATGGGGCCCGGGGGGGTGCGAACGGAAGCTGTTTGCGGGGGTATGGCGGCTTCGTCGAGGCACGGGGACGGATGCTCCTTATCTAGAATCGAAGAGCTCGCGAAGAGCTTCGAAATGAGTACTCACACGCTAAATTTCGTTGAGAAATGGAGGAGAAATCGAAGTTTGAAGTTTTGAAGACTAATGGGTTTTGCGGCTCAGCATTATTGGGTTTTTGAAGACGGTGAACAGTGATTTCGGGGTATTTATAATATTATATTAGGGTTATCTAATTATTTAATTAGCCCGTTAAAGCCCATTTTGGTCCGAACTCCGATTCAGGCCTGCTTACTGTCGTTCTTAAGGTTTTGACACCTTCTGAACGCAATGAGCTATGTCCCGGGGTCCAATTCCGAGGTCTGTTATGAGTTTTGGAATAATTACATTATTTTATTAATATTTTAATGCATACCGTACGTGAAAATTCACCGAGGTCACAAATTAACTTCAAAAATTCTCTAAAAATATATTTAGCTATGTTTTGATGCTGTGGACCTATGAAAATTAATGTCGTTCGATTCTGAACTCGTATGAATTTTTAATGAATTTTTAAAGTCAAAAATTGTCCGTTTACACTAAAAAAATCAATTATAATTATATATTAATTCTAAAAATTACCGAAAAATCATTTTTAGCTTTTTTTTGACGATACAAACCCAACAAAATTATTTTCGTCGAATTCTGAGACTGTTTGAAAAATGACTATTTTTAAGGCCAGTATATTTAATATTAAAAATACATTTTTAAACAAATAATTTTCGAAACTCGAAATATATAAGTGTTTACTGTTTTTCAATGCAGAAACGTCATTTCGAACTCAATGGAAGTGGTTTCGAGTCGAAATTCCTTTATATGCAAAAAGTAGCATTTTTGACCTATGCAAATTACCCAGCGACCTTTCTAAATTTTAATTCGGGCATAACTTTTGATTCCCGCTATGAAATTTCGATTTTTCGGATTCGTTGGAAAGATATTTTTAAATAGATTCTAATATTTTGGGTTTCACTAAAATCCGTTAAATTTTGCATCCTGTATGGTCAGTCAAAGTTCAAGTTTGACTTTTCCAACTACCACGCTATTTCTAACTCTTTTTATAATTAAAATTAAATTATTCATTGTAACTTCGATTTGAATCAAATTAGTGATCATTATTATTTAAAATAAATTACTTAAAATAAATTTTTAATTGGCCCTAAAATTCAGGGTTGTTACAAGTGTCTTAAAGCGGAGAGGAGCTTGCCCCTTGCCTCGACTCATGACGGAAATCCAATTTTCAATACGTGTATTGCGGTTTTAATTGTAGAACTAGTATGGCGACATGATAGATGGTACCCATGCCGCCTATGATTGATATTTATGATTTGAATTGTTTTGACACTATACACTTATTATAGTATCAAATGATTTGTTTTAAACGTACCAAGCATGTTTGGTTATTATAAGGGAAAACCCTATCCTCCGGCTTGCGTTGCATTGTGTGATGGGACCTGGGTCTTATAATAGCTTCATTTTTCGAAAAAGCATTGCGTTGTTTATTCTATGCACTGGTATTCTTGGGAGGAAACCCGTTCCGTGTTATACGGCGTGGTCCCTTGAATTACTCTCTTTTAAAGTAAAGTTTTAAATAACTGTTTTAGTTCTCACACCAGTCACATGACTGACCTGGAGTTTATTGTTTTAACCTAAACTCGGGGTGCCCCTATTTTCCGCACGGGCAGCTAGTAGTTTTGATTTTGCAGATTTATATTCACAGGATCCTGGTTTACAGCTGGAATGATATCCGGAAAGCTCTGTATCCGTATATCACCTTCAGTTGTGCTTTATATTGTTTTTCCGTTGCTATGTAATTTATTGTAATCTCTGATATTTATCGAATGTAATTTTATTCATTTATACTCTGTATATTCTTGTATTCTGATGGAATTGTTGTAATAGCAATGAAATGTTATTCCGTCTGTGTTCTATTTTGTCCTGTTCTCAAAACAATCAGGGATTTCGAACGGTCTAAATCGGTTTAGCGACTGATTCGGATCGAGCGAAATTCCAGGCCGTCACAGGAGCCGATCTTTAGAAAGAGGATCACTTCACCCCAACCATGGGGTGCCAGTTGAGACAATGCAAGCAGGTGCAGAGATATAGTTTGGGGTGCGATAATATATGCGTTTCAAAACTGTTTTATCTTAGTTTATGATACTTTCTTGTTTCCAGTTTATACCTATCATGCCCTTATTCTTATTCTCATATTGAAGAGTCATTAGACATACCAGGCTTTATGTCTGACTCTGTTTTTCTTTCGTCTTCTTTTCTTCTGTTGCCCCCCCGGTCCACAGGGAGGAAACAACCCAGCTTAGTCAGACTCTTTGCAAGCTTTAAGATAGTAGATGTATGGTTTGGACCCTCTTTCCTTGGCTATGGCTTTTGGACACGTTCTATGGGGATTTATGCAACTTTTATTATGTTTCATGCATGTTTATTTAATAATCAAGACAGAAATGAGGATGTAATGTTTTGGAAGTTATTATGAGACAATTATGGAAATGTTTTGTATGAACACGTATTTATGAAATAAAAGTTTGTTTGTCTTCCGCTGCTTATATATATGTGTTTATATATCTGTCTTGTGTTTTATCTGTGACTTTTAATTTTAAACCACCACCAAAGTTAAGGCATTCCCTTTGTGAGTGACCTTAATGGAGGGTGGGGTGTTTCACTTGGTATCAGAACACAGATTTACCGGACTAGATAAAAAATTTTGAAATTATTTTCAAAAAGAAGTTTAAAGAAGCATTCTTTTTCAAGGAAAAGTGTTGTTTTTAAAAAGGCATAATTCCCCATAGCCATATGCACTATCTCTCTATCCTTTTGTCTTGAATACTTTCCGTTTTGTTACAGCATGTCTGGAGATCTTACCCTTCCAGAAGGAGTACCAATACCTGGCTGGTTCCGAAGGTACCTAGAGGCTAGGGCCAATAGTGTGGGCCTAGCAGACATTCCTCCTCCCACAGTGGCAGCGGTGCCTCCTCCTCATCCTCCTCCTCATGGAAATACTTTCACTAAGACGTGTAGAGACTTCAAGGCTATGGGAGGAAAGGACTTTTACGGAACTGAATCATTTGTGGTAGCAAGGAACTGGCTGAAGGAGACTGAAGATTTATTCGTTATCTTCGAAGTTGACGACAAGCAAAAGATACAGCTAGCAGTGTGGTTGCTCAAAGACGAAGCTTCCTACTAGTGGGAAGTTACCCATTCTGAGAGGCCAGTAGAGACTTGGGAAGATTTTAGGATGAGGTTTGAGATGAAATTCCTCTCCCAAGCTGAAAGAAGCCTGCAGATGGAGAAGTTCCTAACTCTTAAACAAGGAAGTATGACGATCAAGGAGTACGTCAATCAGTCTAATCAACTGGCCAGATTTGGGCTGGATTTAGTGAACACCCAACACAAGAAGGCCCTTCGCTTCGTCAAGGGTCTGAATGAGCCTCTACACAGCCTTGCTATGACTCATATACCCATGGGAGTGACCTACGAAAGCTTGGTGGACATGGCGCTGCTACACAAGGAAGATAATGGCAAGATAGAGGGTTTACAGGCAAAGAAAACAAACTTCAAGAAAGGCGGGAAGAACAACAAATCCCATGAAAAGAGAAAGTGCAATTTCTGTGACATTGTTGGACATATAGCGAAAGACTGCAGAAAGAAGAAGGTAAAGATGAATGGTGGTTGTATCAATTGCGGCGAGACTGGACACTTGGCTAAGGACTGCCCAAAGAAGCGGGGGCAGGGACAGAGGACTGGATCCACCTCAGGGGGACAGGTTCACGCGCTGGTGGCACATCCACAGGAACAAGGTAGAAATATTTCTGTAGAAAGCTTAGTTTATCTCTATAATCATCCAGTTCACACTCTCTTTGATTCTGGTCATCACACTCCTTTATTTCATTTGCTTTAGTAGAATCTCTGCACCTAGACACTAGTATGGTAGAAGATCTCTTGGTTGTTTCAAATTCAATTGGGGGCTCGACTTATTTGTTGATGGTTTGCTTGGATTTGAAAATCTCTATTCTAAGTGTTGAATTTAGATGTAGTGCCTTTGTTTTGGGTTTCTCGAGATATGGATTGATCTTAGGCATGGACTGGTTATCCAGTAATGGAGCCATTCTTGATTGCGAGAAGAGAGTGGTTAGGCTCTTGACTCGGCTCGGTAACACTCCGGAAATTTCATGTCATCTCTTAAATGCTGTTATGCTTAGTTATCTAGAATCGCTTGATGCTTCTGTTGAGAATTTACAGTCGGTTAGAGTGGTCCGGGAATATCCGGATGTCTTTGAAGAGGTGAAAGGCTTACCTCCGAAGCGGGAAATAGACCTCCGCATATATCTTGTGGATAATGCAAAACCCGTAGCTCTACCTGTTAGACACATGGCTCCAATAGAAAGAAAGAAGCTCAGTAAGCAAGTTAAGGAGCTTCTCGAGAAGGGGTTTATAAGGCGGAGTATATCGGAATGGGGTGCTCCAGTGGTGTTCTCCACCAAAGCAGATGGCTCATTACATCTTTGTGTGGACTATAGGGAGCTAAACAAGCTGACTAAGAAAAACAGACACCCGCTTCCCAGAATAGACGATTTGTTTGATCAGCTTGTTGGTGCGTCGGTCTTCTCCCAACTTGATCTGGCTACTGGGTTCCATCAGCTAAGGGTAGCTGAAGATAGCATTGATAAGACGACGTTCAGAACTCCAAACGGTTTCTTCGAGTGGCTTGTTATGCCTTTTGGCTTGACAAACGCACCCGCTTATTTCGTAGACCTAATGAGCAGGATGTTCAGAGAATTCCTCAATAAGTTCGTGGTGGTCTACGTAGAAGGTATTTTGATCTTCTCAAAGAATGAGGAAGAACATGCTCAACAACTAAAGGAGATCATGGATACTCTCCGTGCACATAAGCTAAAAGCCAAATTCTCCAAGTGCCACTTTTGGAGAGAAGAAGTAAGATTTCTTGGACATATAGAGTCCAATGAGGGGTTAGCTGTGGACCCCGTGAAAGTGGTGGCAGTGCAAGATTGGAAGACACCAAGAAATGCAACCGAAGTCCGAAGCTTTCTCGAGCTAGCAAGTTTTTACCGGAAGTTCATTAGGGATTTCGCGAAAATTTCAGCTCCACTCACAAGGCTAACAAAGAAGAATCTAGCATTCGCTTGGGATTTGGACTGTGATATTGCCTTCCAACACTTAAAAAGGGTTCTTACAACAGCTCAGTTCTGACTTTGCCGGATGGAAGCATGATGTTCACAGTATATACGGATGCTTGTGGTACGGGGCTAGGCGTTGTTCTGATGCAAGAAGGGAGGGTAGTAGCTTATGGTGGAAGACAATTGAAAGTTCACGAAAAGAACTACCCAACCCACGACCTTGAGTTAGCCGCCATCGTCTTTGCGCTTAAGTCTTGGCTCCATTACCTCCTAGGTGAGAAGTTCGAATTATATACTGACCATAAATCATTGAAGTATCTTTTCTCGTTGAATGATCTTAACTTGAGGCAGCAAAGATGGATGGAGTTCCTTGCCTCGTATGATTTTTAGATTTCCTATACTCCTGGCAAAGGCAACGTAGTAGCAGTCGCCTTGAGCAGAAAGAAGCTGACCTTAAGCCCTCTCTTTGTAGAAATGAAAATCTTGGAGTATATAGCCAGTTTTGATTTTAGTCCCTCCTCTGATTTTGTACCTGGTTTGTTGGCATCCCTAGAAACACGGCCCACTCTTTTAGACTCAATAGGGGCCACACAACGTGAAGACCCTCAGCTTGTAGATGTGATTGATAAGCTAATTAGGGGGGAATCTTCCAGTCACCTCAATAGGTACTCCATCGATGATAAGGGTTGGTTGAGGCAAGATGGAAGACTAAGCATCCCACAAGCAAGGGATTTGGTAAAGAAGGTTCTCGAGGAAGCACACCATTCCAAGATGACAATACACCCAGGTGGAGACAGTACATAAAGAGAGTTTTCTACTGGAGCGGCATGAAGAAGGATGTGGCAGATTTCGTTTCTAAGTGCGTGACTTGCCAACAGGTCAAGGCGGAACCAAACAAACCTGGAGGACTACTTCATCCTCTAGAAGTCCCGCAATGGATGTAGGATAGCATCTCAATGGACTTCATTGATGGGTTGCCTAGGTCAAGAAGGGGCAATACTAGCATTTGGGTAATAGTGGACAGGCTCACGAAAAGCGCCCACTTTATACCTATTAAGAGTAGAAGGACTGCCTCGTCCCTAGCATCTCTTTATCGCAAGGAAATAGTTTGACTCCATGGAATACCCTCCAGCATAGTAAGTGAACCGAGATCCCATCTCTACGAGCGAGTTTTGGCGGAGTCTGCAAGAAGCTGTAGGCACACAGTTATGCTTGAGCACGGCCTATCACCCCCAAACTGATGGTCAGACAGAAAGGGTGAATAGAGTATTAGAAGATCTTTTGAGACTGTGCGTTCTTGACTTCGGAGGGACATGGGAGGATCACCTTCCTTTAGTGGAATTCACCTACAATAATAGCTACCAAGCCACCATCGGCATGGCGCCCTTCGAAGCTTTGTATGGAAGACCGTGCCGATCACCAACTTGTTGGTGAGAGTCTACAGACAAGATTATACTTGGGCCAGACATGATTAGAGAGACTTCATAAAAAGTGGACTTGATACGAAGGAGAATGAAGACTGCCCAAGATAGACAGAAATCCTACGCCGACAAAAGAAGGACCGACCTTGAGTTTGAGGCTGGGGACAGGGTTTTCCTTTAGTTATCCCCTTTAAGGAACGTCGTTCGCTTTGTATCCGCAGGAAAGGTAGCACCAAGATTTGTAGGACCGTTCCCTATCATCGAGAAGATTGGGAAAATGGCTTATAGAGTAGAGCTGCCCGAAAGGTTGGCTAGAATTCACAACGTCTTTCACGTTTCTCATCTCTGGAAATGTCTACATGAATCTGCGGAAGTGGTGGAGCCAAGCATTCTAGAAGAAGCCGAAGTGGAACATGAAGCAACTGTGAGGAGAGTTCCAACTCGAATCGTAGGAACTGAAGTGAAAAAGCTACGCAACCGCGAAGTCAGGCTTGTCAAAGTTCAGTGGAGCGACGCCGAGGAAGATGCGACTTGGGAAACTGTGGACAGAATGCGCGCGGCCTACTCTTTTCTTTTTGAGGGTACATCTTTGCTCTCTCTTTTTCCTTAAGTTGTGCTTTTATCTATCTTTCTAGGTATATCTCCTCGATATTATCCTTTATCCTTAGGTAGAAACCCATTTGGATGTAAACATATTGAAATATGTTATGGTTGATAGCTGCAAGTGGTTGCAAGCGGTTGTTAGTGGCTGCTCGGGGATGCATATACACAAACAACCTAGGTTTAAGATCGGCTCAGTCACTTCATATTGCATATGCATATATGTATTCATATTTGTATGTGGTTGAAACTTGATATGTTATCATATGGATGTCGCATTTGTATGAATGGTTGCACACTCACGTAGAATTATGAGTAAGGAAAAATTTGCATACATAATGGATTCATGACACTACATGATTTGCATTAAGGAGGTCAACTGAATTAGTAGACCGCCTGATTTTGCATTAGATAAGGACATGTACACACACTATGCATATGATCATGAAGCATTAGAAATCTTTTAAGGACAATGGACGTCTGTGTTTGTTGGTTGAGTAGATGGACGATTGGATGATAGGATGTACGTTCTCCCAGACTTGAAGGTTTCGGGGACGAAATCCTAAAAGGAGGGGAGAATGTAACACCCCGGATTTTCTATTAAGTTTAAATTAACAAATTAAAGTATAATTAATTCTAATTATAAGAATTAAGGGAAACGGGTTACGCCATTGCGCTCGTCTTGGAATTCTGCTTGAGATAGTGTTCGAGTTTTCATAAATCGGACTCCGTATAAAGGAGTTATGACCTCCGGAAGTTTTAGAATACAATTTAAAATTCAAACAGTTCAAAATTCAGTTCAAATTTCGAATTCAGAGCCAAACTAGGATGGGCAGGAAAATTCCCGCCCAGGACCCAGGTCGACCAGGGGGTCGACCAGGGGGTCGACCTGGGGGTCGACCTGGGGGTCGACCTGTGTGACCAGGTCGACCATGTGGCCAACCTGGGGGTCGACCTACCCAGTCGACCTGGTTTGGCCCTGACTGGCCTGGTCGGTTTCTGGTCGAATTTCTAAGCTTGGCTGTGTCACTAGGGCTGATTTGTCACTTTTTGATTGGCTTCTCTTGAGATGGATGACCTTGATTAACTCTAGCTTCATCGACGGCTCTAATTAGTTTGATATTCTATATAAACAACTTTAGTCTAAACCTAAATACACACAAATAAAGTAGAGCTAGAGCTGTCATGCTGCTGGAAGAAAGCCAAGAGTAGACTCCACTTGAAGAAAGATTAGAGACGAGCGAAACTAAACTAAAAACAAGAATCAAACAACGTTTGTTTACCCAAAGGAAAGCATTGAAAATTCAGAACTCAGAATTCAGAATTCTAGTTCGTCGTTTATTGTAAGTATAGTGATTTTTCCAACAGGAATAAAATTAAGATTTGATTCGATGTAAAATGGAAATGGAATTGTGCTATTGTGTAACGACGATGTTAATTCATATCTATGTGTTGTAATGATTGTCTTGTGAATGGTATTGGGATGTTTGTGGTATAATTAACTTGATGTTGGATCCATTAGAATGTTTGTGGATTAATCTAGTTGATGTTGGATCTATTAAAATTCACATACAAGTTATTTGGTTCATATCTACACCTATATGTTTAGGTGATTATGACAAGTTATATGCTGTACAATAGAACTTCTATGCCTAAATGACTAAGTTCATATACATGCTCATATGTTTATACAAAAGTTGCAAGTTCATAATTGGATTATGTCTAGATCCACTTTAATACATGTTTCATGTTGTAATAGGACATATGATTGGATCTAGTTCACACATGTTATTAAATTATACATACTTTAATGGACATGTCATATTCATGTCACATGTTAGTGATGTTAGATGTTATGCCTAGATCTAAACATGTTTAGGCTTATGTTGTCTAAATCTTATGCTAAATCATGTGACACCTGTTTAGTTAGATTCCCCTTTTTAAGGCAAGTTCACATGACAAGTTGAAACCCATGATTCAGTTTATGTTGCAAATTCACATATATGTATGTTGACTATTTTGCAAGTTCACACCTATGATGTTCATATTGACTATGCCAAAAATGCCAAGTTTACACCTATGTCATGTTTGTGTTAATAAATTTCTTTATGCCAATTTTGTGTACGCTAAATTAGGCTAAGTTTTTAGCCTAATATTATATGCTAAAAATCATGCGGACGAAAAGTTAGGCTAAGATTGTTAGCCTATAATTAGATGGGGCAACGCCGGGAAAACTGGTAATTATAGAAAACTTGACGTAAATTGGTGAAAAATATATGTATTAGCATGTTTGTCACATGCCAAAATTGGTGGCACTTGAATGGTATAGATTCTTATACCAAAAGTGATGAATTTGGAAAGTGGGCCATAACATTCAATTGTTAACAAATTTACATATAACAAGCAAAAGAGACAAATATGTAAATTTAGAAAATACGAGTATGCTTAACACGAGGTTGGATTGAGTTGTGATGTAAACCTGCCCGGACCCGCCCGGCTGTCCAGTAGTCCCAACAATACCTATCCAATGTGGGTGGTTAAGCATTGAGCCCAATAAGGACCCCAGGTTAGACTGAGTTACGGTGTAAACCTGCCCGGAACCGACCGGCACATCCAGTAACCGTAATAATACCTGTCTAATGTGAGTGGTCGGTGCTTTAAAAAGCTAAGGACAGACAAGTCAGGATGGTAGGGTTAAGTTAACTAAAACACTTAACCAATTCAACATGTTAATTAAACTGATGGGTGGGGTTAGGTAAACACAGACACTTAACCACTTAACATGCTTGACTAGAAAACCCTAGTAACGGGGACCCATTTCAGCAGTAACCCAATTAGGTATCATGGTAGCCTGAAACTAGGAAGGGTGGGGCACGATTACTGGGCTAATTGTAAGCGGTCAAAAGCAACGGCGGTGGGTGCAACAGTGTTGGTTCTAACGGAGTGCGGGCGTGCACACACTTCGGAGTAGACAAACAGGGCACTGGGGGCACCATTAGTATAAACTATGCATTCTAGAATTGTGTCGGGCCGCCACCATGGGACTTGATACACCCCTTGGTGGGACCAGCATAGGTATCTACAATCTTTGGGGGCCGTATGACACATATGATTCTGTGAGTAGGAGCCGATCTTTAGAAAGGGGATCACTTTACCCCAATCATGGGGTGCCAGTTGAGACAATGCAAGTAGGTGCAGAGATATAGTTTAGGGTTCGATAGTATATGCGTTTCAAAACTGCTTTATCTTAGTTTATGATACTTTCTTGTTTCCAATTTATACCTATCATGCCCTTATTCTTATTCTCATACTGAAGAGTCACTAGGCTTACCAGGCTTTATGTATGACTCTGTTTTTCTTTCGTCTTCTTTTCTTCTGTTCCCCCCGGTCCACCGGGAGGAAACAACCCAGCTTAGTCAGACTCTTTGCAAGCTTCAAGATAGTAGATGTATGGTTTGGACCCTCTTTCCTTGGCTATGGCTTTTGGACATGTTCTATTGGGATTTATGCAGCTTTTATTATGTTTCATGCTTCTTTATTTAATAATCAAGACATAAATGAGGATGTAATGTTTTGGACATTATTATGAGACAATTATGGAAATGTTTTGTATGAACACGCATTTATGAAATAAAAGTCTGTTTGTTTTCCGCGGCTTATATATATATATGTGTTTATATATATGTCTTGTGTTTTATCTGGGACTTTTACTTATAAACCTCCACCAAAGTCAAGGCATTCCCTTTGTGAGTGACCTTAATGGAGGGTGGGGTGTTTCACCAAACCTTTTGAGTACTTTATCAATATAGCTCTTTTGTGACAATACAAGAATACCTTGAGAAACGATCTCGAAGTATCTGAATACCTAATAAAAATAAGGCGCCGCCAAGCTATTTCAGCTCAAAATGTTTGGATAGAAATTTCTTGGTTTCGTGCAATAAGCCTATATCATTAGTGGCAAGCAAAATATTATCAACATATAGAAATAAGCATATATGTTTACTCCCATTGAACTTGTGATATACACAATCATCAACAATATTTTTCTCACAACCGAATGAGATAATTACTTGTGAATTTTTGGTACCATTGACGTGAAGCTTGCTTAAGTCCATAGATGGATTTTGTTAATTTACAAACCATATTCTTTGGATCTTCCAACACAAATTTTTTTGGTTTTACCATATAAATTATCTCATCAATATTTCCACTGAAAAACGCCATCTTAACATCCACCTGATGTAACTCATGATCTAAATGAGCAACAAGTTCCATAAATGTCCTAAAAGAGTATATCGATGAAACTGGAGAGAAAGTCTCTAGAAATTCAATGCCTTCTTTCTGAGTAAAACCTTTTGCAACAAGACGTGCCTTATACCTCTCCATATTACCTTTTGCATCTCTCTTGGTTTTAAATATCCATTTACAACCAATTGGTTTTGCACCTTCTGGTAATGGGACAAGTTCCCAAACTTTATTTTCTTGCATTGATTTATACTCCACATTCGTGGCATCTATCCATTTTTGAGAGTTAGAAATTTTCATGGCACGATGAAAGTTGATTGGGTCATGTTCCATCATTCCATTTTCATTCTTTTTCTCTTAGAGAAAGATAATACAATCATCCGAAATAGTACTTCTCCTTTCTCTCATGGACCTCCGTAATGGCACTGGTTCTTGAGGTTGTTGAGTTTGTTCTTCAGGAAAAATGAATTCATTTTGAATAAGGGGTTGTATAACATTATCTTGTTGAGGTTTCGGGTACACTTCTTGATCAATGACAAGTGTAGACAACTGAACATTGTCAAAAGTGATAATAGTGACCAGGTTTGTATCCAAGTCCTCCTCAAATGTAATGTCTTTAAACTGTGTTTCTCCCTCCACACTCAATATCCTCAAAGAATATTGCAGTTCCCGTCTTGAAAATATTCCTATACATGGGATCATAAAACTTATAGCCCCTAGAACGGTAAGAATAACCAACAAAGTAGCTGCTCACCGTTTTGGAATCCAGTTTCTTTTCATGTGGCCTATAAGGCCTTGCCTCAGCTGGACATCACCAAATGCGAAAGTGCTTTAGATTAGGCTTTCGATCTGTCCAAAGCTCATAAGATGTTTTTGTAGCTGCTTTAGTTAGTACTCTATTGAGAATATAAGTTGTTGTCTTTAATGCTTCTCCCTAGAGAGACTAAGGTAAGGTGGAATGAGAAATCATACTCCTTACCATATCCTTAACAGTTCGGTTTTGTCTTTCAGCAACACCATTCATGCTAGGTGATCCTGGCATGGTGTACTATGGGACAATACCACATTCCACTAGGAATCTAGCAAACGGTCCTAGAAGTTGTTCACCCGTGCCATCGTATCGACCATAGTACTCAATACCATGATCAGATCTGACACTTCTAATCTTTTTGTTGAGTTGATTCTCAATTTAAGCTTTTTAATCTTTGAACACATCCAATACTATGACTTTTCATGAATGATATATGGGTACCCATAACGTGAGTAATCGCCTATGAATGTTATGAAATATTGTTCGCCGTTCCAAGATGCCATAGTGTTTACACCAAAATTGGTCTAAACACCCAAGGTAATAAAGTTGTACTTCACCGATTTGGCAAGGAATTAAATAGAGTCGTGTTTAATCAACAATTGAAAATGAAAATGCGAGGAAGATAAAGTATAGACGAGATTTAGAGTGGTTCAGCCGTAAACTAGGCCTACGTCCACTATGAAGATAGTTTCCATTCTTATAATGAGGAATACAAAATACATCAACCCTCTCTTTTCATACATCTCTATATTTACTCAATATGCCCTCATTCATACATTTCAGTCATGGAATTTTAAAAGAGAATGGTAGAGTTTGAGAAGGAGAAGGATGGATGAATGATTGAGAAGGAAGATGTCTTTGTTTCCCTTGATTATAGGATTGCACTTGACGCCATCACCAGATGAGTGATGGAGCTTCAAGGTGTGGAAATGGTCATTACTTTTCGATGCTTGAGGAGTGATTAAGGACAAAATTTAGCAGCACTATGTGGTTTCAAAGATTGGATCCCCTCTATGTTGGCAGCCATGGCGTATTTATAGGTGAGCCTTCCTCGGGAAACGATCTGAAATCCGTATATGCAGGCTACGGGTTGCTCATTCTATTAATTACAATTGTACCATCGCCTAGCTGCAGCCAGCTGTTAGTAGCTGTATCCAGTTGTCATGTGCGAGCGGTTCCATAGGAGCGAGTGTTTTGGGTAGTTGAGCAGGTGACTTTATAGGAGCGAGTGCTTTGAGTAGCTTTATAAGAGAAGAATGCGGGACATGAGTAAATTTTCCTTTGTATCCTGCACGACTGACCTTCTTGGCTCGAGAGCGTTCGTCCTTTTGCTACCTTTGTATGGCGTCGTTCACCCTTATGGTTATGCTATGAGATCGCTCCAGTCTATGTTGAATGGGTGACTTGCTTTGTTTCAGCATTTGAGCGGTTGTTAGATATATGCGTGATCTTGACCCCCATTTTGATCCGTATGGCCGAACTTTGATATTAAGTCAAATGTCTTCCACGTTGTGGGAGGCCTTTATATGATATACTGCCTCTATCTTTATGTAATCGCATTATTCATAATATATCGTGCCATCATTCTCGGTCGTACTGGATGATTGACTTGTCTTGGGTTTGATGTTTGGATCTTGCTTTTCGCGGTTGCGTCCTATCCATCGTGAGTCGTTTTAGTGCCTTGGATAAGATTGTGTACGACCGACCCTGATGATGTCCGTTATGTATCCTTTGCTTAGTCTTTGTAACTCAATTTGCGTATGGATATTTTGAGGGATTAACACTTGCCCCTCGAAGTCCGTGATTTCTTTTTAGTAAGGAATTACTGGCTTCGACATGGTTGATTGCAACATTGCTTGGTAGGTCTATGCTGGTTAATTGAATGCTTGTTCGTGCAAAGGTTAAGATTGCCTCATTGTGGCTGATTGGTGTCGTTTCCTTCGGGTGAGAAGCTTGAACTATTTTTTCATCATTGCAAATGGTTAAATCATGGGGAAGTGATCATGCCAATTGGATTCTGATGGGACACTTATTTCTGTAATCGAGTATTGGACTGACGTGTCGAGAAATGCTTTTGATATATGTCCTTTAATGTTCGCCCATATTTTCTTAGTTCCCATTCAATTTTGTCTCATTTTTCTTCAAGATGGTTTCTCAATCGAGGAAAAAGAAAAGAACTCCACATTTCCTTCTATCGCCATTTCGTGCAACACAGGTTTGTCGATTTCTATTTATGTTCATTCTTCCTTTGGGCCTCACGGTTATTCCCTGATCCGTCTGCAGGATGGTTTCGTCTCCAATACGACGTCGATGGGAAAGATTCTTTGATTTGGATGTCCCGATAGACAAGATTCAGTCAACTGGTCAGCCGTCTGTAATTCTCTCTCCAGTCCTTCCTATACAGAGCTTCAAACTATCATCAATAGGCTGTGCTATGCTCTTAGGCCTTGCAGTCCTAGGCTTGCTAAGCGGTTCCGGAGGTGGAGCTTACAGAGAATACCCTCTAATGTGGGTATTTCTTCGTCTAAAACTCAGACTTTTTCTTATGACATGACCGCTGCAAAAGCTCATATGTTGGGCCATCTCGAGACTGCTGTGCATCAATTTGGAAAGCAGATGGGTTTTCTAAAAAATCGTTCTGTAAAGCGGATGAATGGTTAACACCCCGTAATTCTGTAACATTAAGCTTCACAAATTAAAGTATAGTTAATTTTTAGAAGAAGAACTAAGGAAAATGGGTTATGCCATTGTGTTCGTCTCGGAATTCTTCTTGAGATAGAGTCCGAATTTGCGTAAATCGGACTCTGTATGATGAAGTTATGACCTTCAGAAGTTTCAGAAAATTCAAACGCTTTAATTTAAATTCAAAATTCAAATCCAGAAGCAAGATTGGGCTGGGCAGGAAATTTCCCACCCAGAGATCAGGTCGACCAGGGTGTCGACCCTAGTGTCGACCTCCCCTATACAGTCGACCTTAGTGTCGACCTGGGGGTCAACCTACCCCCCTCGAGCAGATCATAAAACTGACGATTTGTGACTCCCTGCTGAGTCAATATGGCTGAGTTGGTTGTTCTTGATAACTCTATCCTATCTTAATGGTCTTGATTGATTCTGAGATGATCTAACGGCTCATATTCAATCAAATCTCAATAAAAGAAACCTAATACCTAAACCCTAATCATATTTAAAATTAAACCAAGAGCCGTCATGCTGCCATTAGACAACCTAGAGTAGCCGCGAAGCTAACAAAGAGATGAACCAAGCTAAATCAAATCTTAATTAAAAGAACGACTAATCTTCATCAAAGGAAAGCTATTCAGCTTCAGAAAATAGATTTCAGAAAAACAAGACTTGCCTATATTTTGTAAGTACAGTTATATTTCCGATTTAAACATTAATAAGAAGTCATTCCTTGTAAGAAACTGATATTAGAACGATGCCTATTAGTTTATCTATGTGGATTCATGTTTGTTCATGTAATTTTCCAATGTTATATTCTTGTGATGAAACTAATTGGGATTGATGTTCTCATGTAGTACGTTTGTGGTTTTTATATGTTTACATGATGCCATCATGTTTGTTGAATTTCCTAAGTTATGTCATATGCAAGTTCATGAGGCTAAGCTATGTTCACATAATCCTATAAGTCTAAATTCACATGACTCTATGATTAGATCTATATATATATATTAATTTAAAATGTTTATGTGATAGATCTAAGTTAGATCCATATATGTTAATTTAAACAGGTTTATAGATTAGATCCAAGTTAGATCTATATATGTTAATTTAATGTAAGTTACATATTTTTATGTTAGATCCAATCTAGATCTACATATGTTCATGGGTATGCAATCTAGATATATATATATTCGTAAGTATGTAATTTGGATCTATGCTAGTTCTAGCAATGGTGATTAGTAGATCTAATTTATTCACACTTACATGCCACACCAAGTTCATACATATATTTATATTTCAAGATGATTTTTATATTGTATGTAAGTTGTATGACATGATTCCACAAAATTTATAAGAACTTATCATGTTGTGAATTAACCTATCATGGTTAGAAACTGGGTGATTTCCTTATGCTATGTTGCACACAAGTTGTTAGGCTAAATAATGTCGTACAACCTTATATATTTAGATCTACAACCTTACATGTTTAGATCTATGTTAAGTAGATCCAATCCCATGCAAGTTCATCCTTACATGCCCAAGTCTAGTTGTGTATATCTGTGTAAAGTTAACATGCTTAGGATTCATGCGAGTTTATTATCATATGCCAAATTTATATGTTGCATTTTTTTATGCTGTTAAAATATTACATGCTCTATGCTTTTCCCATTTTTATGAGTTAGGCTAAATATCGAGCCTAACACTATATGTAATTTTGCGAACGTACAACGGGGGTAACGTTGGGGGAAAACATGATATTAAATGTAATTGGCATGTTGTCACATAAGCATGTAAATGAATAGTGGTATGAAAATGGTATAATTTATATACCAAAAACTATGTATACGATTTAGAAAGAAAGTGGGCCATAATTTACATATAAACGTGAAAGGTAAATATGTAAAAATGTAAAAGATGAATATGCCTAACCCGAGGTTAGACTTAGTTGTGGCGTAAACCTGCCCGGAACCAACCGGCACATCAAGTAACCACAACAATACCTATCTAATGTGAGAGGTTTGTGCGTCAAGCCCAGAAAGACCCGAGGTTAGACTAAGTTGTGGTGTAAAACTGCATGGAACCGACCGGCACATACCTGTCTAATGTTAGTTGTTGGTGCTTTAATTAACTAATTAAAGCTCATGAACAATCAAGCTGGAAATGGTGAGGTTAAGTAATTAAGGAAACACTTAACCAACTTAACATGTTAACAAGGCAAGATTTGTGGGGGTTAAGTAACTAAGGAAACGCTTAACCATTATAACATGTAAACTACACAAGTGGGTAATGTTAAGTAAATGTTTAACTGTTATAACATGCTAACTAGACTAGATGGTGGGGTTAAGTAAACTTAGAACACTTAGCCGTTATAGCGTGATAAATAAATAGGGTTAAGTTAATGAGAGACACTTAACCAGTATAACCTGACAAACGAGTAAGATTAAGGAATACTTAACCAATTTGACATGATGTAGGGGTGGGTTAAGTCAACATGAACCGCTAGATAACACTTAACCAATTTGACATGATATATGGGTAGGTTAAGTCAACGTAAACTGTTGGATAACACTTAACCATTTCAACATGAATGGTGAATGGATTAAGTTAACTTGAGTTAACTGATGACACTTAACCAATCCAACATGAAGAGAAAGAGAACTAAGTAGTAAACCTTAGTTAAGAGGACTAAGTTGTAAACCTTAGTTAAGAAAATGAACGAATCAGGAAACTAAGTAGTAAACCTTAGTTAAGAGAACTAAGCAGTAAACCTTAGTCAAGAAAACCAAGTAGAATACGCGGAGAAGCGAATGTCCATCTGATCATGAAGAAGGCTCCAATGAACTGGGTTACCAAGCACGCGGCTCCGAGGGGACGTGATGGTACTCTTGGTATCCATCTGCGAGGCTGCAGATGATCCTCCTAGGCTCACAAAGGTTAAGGTCTGCGTTAGAAGAGCCAAGGGCATGCTTTGGTTGCAATAATAAGGCAACCTAAAGACTAGGATGGACCAGCGTGATTCAGCGAAACCAGTGTTTGCCCTGTGATAGCAACTCGTTGTTTACCTACCATCTTGAGTCAGTCGAGATACGTAAAGCGGAAAGGCGGAGAACTCCAAAAGACCATATACTGGCTATCTAGTTATTGGTCAGGTTGGCCAATAGGTTTGTGGGGCATAGAGGGCCTGCGTATAGTTCTAATTCTTGTTTTTCTTGGGTGCCTTTCATTTGTTAGTTAAGGGAGGGGTCTAGTGGGACCATAGCCAATATAAAAGCAGACCTTAGCATCTATATCCGGCAGATATCTGAAAGCTCCCGACCAAGTTCCGTGTTTCTTGATTAGCCCTGCCATGGGACTCGGGTCGCACATATAGAGGACATGCGCATCTAGACATCGACAATGATTCACGACACATACGTGGGGAAAGTCTAGGAACATATACCGCTCTGGGTCGTGTGTCCTAGACTAGGGGGCATCGTTCGATAGGTAGCATAATCCCTAGTTAGACCTAGATCGCGTAAACCTTGAATCCAAGATGCGTTCAATTGGTAGCATAAACCCCAGTGGCCCTGGGTAGCGTAAACCCTGGTTGAATCTAGGAAGCATTCGATAAGTAAACCCTAGTTGGATCTAGGTAACACTCGATGGATAAGGGATTGCATACACAATAAAAAGGGGATTATTTTATCATGAACACATGATGCTAGTTGAAACAGTCCTTAGTGGGTGCAGAGAAATAGAAGTGGATGCGATAGCCAATTCCGTTGATCTTACCTTGTCTCGTTTTAGGATTTTCTTATCACTATGATATGGTTCTAAGTTCAATTTGTTCATGTCATAGTCCTTTTCTTTTTTACATGCTGAAGTATAACTGGACTTACCATACTTATATCTAACCTAGTTTGTTTTCGCCTCTTTTCTTCTGTTCCCCCGGTAGCCAGGGAGGGAATAGCTCAGCTCATTTTGGACCGTTACTCTTTCCGAGCTTGAAGATTCTTTGACACATTGCTTCAAACTCCTTTTTCTACTGCTATGGCTGGCTCATGCCTTTATTGAGGATTATCATTGTCAGTTTATGCTTCTTTATATTAAACAAGACAGATGCTTTGTTGTAATAAGTATTGGTGTTGTAAAAAAATCTTTGTACAAGCTGTGTTTTAATCAATAAAGGTTATTTATTTTCCACTGCTTTATTTGTCTGTCTTGTAATTTTCCTACAACTTGTACCAAAAATACTCCACCGAAGTTAAGGCATTCCCTCTGTGAGTGACCCTAACGGAGGTGGGGTGTTTCACTTGGTATCAGAGCTAAAGGTTACCGGATCAGATAAAAGATTTGAAAAATTATTTTCAAAACAGTTTTAAAAGAAGCATTTTCAAAAGAAAAGTTTTGTTTTAAAGGCGTATTCCCCAAAGCCATATGCACTCTCTTTTGATCCTCTATTTGAATCCTTGTTTCCTTCTTTCCTGAGTCTCCGGAGCTCGTGGCTTTCTGGGAGGTAACCTCATCACGACATGGTTCCGTAGGCTTGATGAGACTACGACACTTGTAAAAGGGTAAATAAGCGCCTAACTTCCACCTGTAGCCGTATTTTCTTTCGAGCTTTGTAGGGTTCTCCGTGCGATGGAGGCAGCTTTCAAGAGACATGTCAACAAGTTACACAAGGATGGCAAAGTTGAGAATGAGGGAGTTTGGCTAAGGAGCACAACACAAGGATTAAGAACCCATGGATATGGACTTGGTTCACAAAAGAGGGGATGAAAGAATAGAAAAACCTAAAAGAAGAGGAAGTATCTTTATTATATAACGGGTCGCATAATTAAGGGCAAGCTCAAGAACAAATGACAGGATTTCAAGAAGGGCAAATGCATACTCTCACCACCTACATACCTAAGAGAGAGGTAGTAAAGTTTCTGTTGAAAAAGAATATTTTTTCTTTTTGATCATCTTGTTCGTACACTATTTGATTCTGGCGCATCGCACTCATTTGTATGTGCTACTTTAGTTGAGTCTCTGCACCCTAGATATTGTATAGTAGAGGATCCCATCGTAATCTCAAATCCAATTGCTGGTTCGGCTCATTTATCTTTGACTTGTGAGGATTTGAGAATAGCTATATTAATGCTTATGTTTTTGTTTTTATGGGCTATGGGTTGATTCTAGGCACGGATTGGTTAGCTAGTAATTGTGAAACGAGGGTAGTTAGACTTTCGACTTGCCTCGGGAATACCCTCGAGATTTCATGCGATCCTAAGGGATCAGTTTGTCTTAGCTACCCAGAATGACTTTATCTATCGACGATTTTTGATCCGTTGGAGTAGTCCATGAGTACGCAAGATGTTTTGATTAGGGTAGGGGTTTTCCCCATAAACTAGAGACAAACTTCCGCATATATCTAGATGGCACTACAAAGCCAGTTATGCGATCAACGATAATTATGGAGCAAGATTAGCGAGGATAGCCAGAGTCGATAAAGTGCTCAATTGTTTGGCTGTTTTGTTAGTATCATCTCATATAGATCGTCCAAATTCGGAGGAGTTATCCATTGGGTGCTTTTCTGATATTGGTTTAGGCCTTTGGGGCTTGTACTTGAGGGATGTCGAGTTCAACTAGGATGGTTTGTGTGAGAAATAAATGGTTGGGGCTGGCACCCTAAGTAAGATTGACCTTAAGAGAGGTAAAAAAAAGCACATAGTAACCATCAGCTTTAGACCCTCAGATTTGCAACATGATGGATAAGCTAAGTATAGGAGAAACCTATAATCATCATAGGATATACACTTGGTATCATGGTTAAAATCTATTTATCTTGGAAGGGTAGCTCGACTATATTGGATACCCTCTTACACAGTAAGTGACCAAGGTCCTATCTTTACTAGTGTGTTGTGGAAATTGAGGTCAAGAAGCTTCGCAACCGTGAAGTTAAGGTACAGTGGAGAGAAGCTCATGAAGATGCAACTTAAAAGACTAAAGACTAGATACGCGCCTCATACCTTTTTTGAGGGTATATCCTTGATCTCTCTTTTTCTGTAGAGTTTATCTTCTTAACTAGTCTCTATCTTTTAAGTATATCCTCTCGGTCCTATCCTCAATTCTTAAGTAGAAGCCAATGGATTTCAACATGTGTTTGAAACATGTTATGTTTGATAGTTGCAAGTAGTTACTAGTGGTTGCTCATGAGTGCATATACACATACATTAGGCACTAGATCAGCTCAGTCACTTTCATATTGCATTTGCATATATATATATATATATATATATTTGTTTATGGATTAAACTTGATGTGTTATCCTATGGACGTTGCATTTGAGTGAATGATTGTGCACTCATATAGAAATAATATGTATCATTAGGATTGCATACATATTGGACGCACGGCACTGACATGATTTGCGTTAAGGAGGTCAACTGAATCAGTAGACCGCCTGATTTTGCATTAAATAAGGACATATATACACACTATGCATATGATCATGAAAGCATTAGAAATCTTTTTAATGACAATGGATGCCTGTGATTGAATTGTTGAGTAGATGGATGATTGGATGGTAGGACACATTCTTCCTAACTTGAAGATTTCGGGGACGAAATCCTTTAAAGGGGGAGAATGTAACACCCCGTAATTCTTAACACTAATCGTCACAAATTAAAGTATAGTTAATTTTTAGAAGAAGAATTAAGGGAAACGGATTACGCCATTGTGTTTGTCTCAGAATTTTGCTTGAGATAGAGTCCGAGTTTGCACAAATCGGACTCTGTATGACGAAGTTATGACCTTCAGAAATTTCAGAAAACTCAAACGCTTTAATTTAAATTCAAAATTCAAATCCAGAAGCAAGATTGGGCTGAGCGAGAAATTGCCTGCCCAGAGATCAGGTCGACCAGGGGGCCGACCCTAGTGTCGACCTCCACTATACAGGTCGACCTTAGTGTCGACCTGGGGGTCGACCTTGGGGTCGGCCTAACCCCCTCGGGCAGATCTAAAAACCGACGATTTGTGACTCCCTGCTGAGTCATTAGGGCTGAGTTGGTTGTTCTAGATAACTCTATCTTTTCTTAATGGTCTTGATTGATTCTAAGATGATCTGACGGCTCATATTCAATCAAATCTCTATAAAAGCAACCTAATACCTAAACCCTAAGTCATATTTAAAATTAAACTAAGAGTCGTCATGCTGCCAATAGACAACCTAGAGTAGCCGTGAAGCTAACAAAGAGATGAACCAAGCTAAATCAAATCTAAATTAAAAGAACGACTAATCTTCATCAAAGGAAAGCTATTCAACTTCAGAAAACAGATTTCAGAAAAAAAAAGACTTGCCTATATTTTGTAAGTACAGTTATATTTCCGATTTAAACAATAATTGGAAGTCATGCCTTGTAAGAAACTGATATTAGAACGATGCCTATTAGTTTATCTATGTGGATTCATATTTATTCATGTAATTTTCGTATGTTATATTCTTGTGATGAAACTAATTGGGATTGATGTTCTCATGTAGTATGTTTGTGGTTTTCATATGTTTACATGAAGTCATCATGTTTGTTGATTTTCCTAAGTTATGCTATATGCAAGTTCATGAGGCTAAGTTATGTTCGCATAATCCTGTAAGTCTAAATTCACATGACTTTATGATTAGATCTATATATATATATATATATATATAAATTTAAACATGTTTATGTGATAGATCTAAGTTAGATCCATATATGTTAACTTAAACAGGTTTATAGATTAGATCCAAGTTAGATCTATATATGTTAATTTAACGTAAGTTACATATTTTTACGTTAGATCCAATCTAGATCTACATATGTTCATGGGTATGCAATCTAGATCTGTATATGTTCATGAGTATGTAATTTGCATCTATGCTAGTTATCGCAATGGTGATTAGTAGGTCCAATTTATTCACATTTACATGCCACACCAAGTTCATACATATATTTATATGTCAAGATGATGTTTATATTGTATGCAAGTTGTATGACATGATTCCACAAAATTTATAAGAACCTATCTTGTTGTGAATTAATCTATCAGGGTTAGAAACTGGGTGTTTTCCTTATGCTATGTTGCACACAAGTTGTTAGGCTAAATAATGTCGTACAACCTTATATATTTAGATCTACAACCTTACATGTTTAGATCTATGTTAAGTAGATCCAATCCCATGCAAGTTCATCCTTACATGCCCAAGTCTAGTTGTGTAGATCTGCGTAAAGTTCACATGCTTATGATTCATGCAAGTTTATTATCATATGCCAAATCTACATGTTGCATTTTTTTATGCTGTTAAAATATTACATGCTCTATGCTTTTCCCATTTTTATGAGTTAGGCTAAATATCGAGCCTAACACTATATGTAATTTTGCGAACATACAACGGGGGTAACGTTGGGGGAAAACATGTTATTAAATGTAATTGGCATGTTGTCACATAAACATGTAAACGAATAGTGGTATGAAAATGGTATAATTTATATACCAAAAACTATATATACGATTTAGAAAGAAAGTGGGCCATAATTTACATATAAACGTGAAAGGAAAATATGTAAAAATGTAAAAGATGAATATGCCTAACCCGAGGTTAGACTTAGTTGTGGCGTAAACCTGCCCGGAACCGACCGGAACATCCAGTAACCACAACAATACCTATCTAATGTGAGAGGTTTGTGCGTCAAGCCCAGAAAGACCCGAGGTTAAACTAAGTTGTGGTGTAAAACTGCACGGAACCGACCGGCACATCAAGTAACCACAACAATACCTGTCTAATGTGAGTGTTTGGTGCTTTAATTAACTAATTAACGCTCATGAACAATCAAGCTAGAAATGGTGAGGTTAAGTAATTAAGGAAACACTTAACAAACTTAACATGTTAACAAGGCAAGATTTGTGGGGGTTAAGTAACTAAGGAAACACTTAACCATTATAACATGTAAACTAGACAAGTGGGTAAGGTTAAGTAAATGTTTAACCGTTATAACATGCTAACTAGACTAGATGGTGGGGTTAAGTAAACTTAGAACACTTAGTTGTTATAGCATGATAAATAAACACGGTTAAGTTAATGAGTGACACTTAACCAGTATAACCTGACAAACGAGTAAGGTTAAGGAACACATAACCAATTTGACATGATGTAGGGGTGGGTTAAGTCAACATGAACAGCTAGATAACACTTAACCAATTTGAAATGATATATGGGTAGGTTAAATCATAGAAAACTGCTGGATAACACTTAACAATTCAACATGACAAGTGAATGGATTAAGTTAACTTGAGTTAACTGATGACACTTAACCAATCCAACATGACGAGAAAGATAACTAAGTAGTAAACCTTAGTTAAGAGGACTAAGTTGTAAACCTTAGTAAAGAAAACGAACGATTCAGGAAACTAAGTAGTAAACCTTAGTTAAGAGAACAAAGTATTAAACCTTAGTCAAGAAAACCAAGTAGAATACGAGGAGAAGCGAACGTCCATCTGCTCAAGAAGAAGTCTCCAATGAACCGGGTTACGAAGCACGCGGCTTCGAGGGGACGTGAGGGTACTCTTGGTATCCCTCTGTGAGGCTGCAGATGATCCTCCTAGGCTCACAGTGGTTAAGGTCTATGTTAGAAGAGCCAAGGGTATGCTTTAGTTGCAATAATATGGCAACCTAAAGACTAGGATGGACCAGCGTGATTCAGCGAGACCAGTATTTTCCCTGTGATAGCAACTCGTCATCTACCTACCATCTTGAGTCAGTCGAGATACGTAAAGCAGAAAGGCGGAGAACTCCAAAAGACCATATACTGGCTATCTAGTTATGCATGAGGTTGGCCAATAGGTTTGTGGGGCATAGAGGGCATGCGTATAGTTCTCATTCTTGTTTTTCTTGGGTGCCCTTCATTTGTTTGTTGAGGGAGGGGTTTAGTGGATCCATCGCGACTATAAAAGCAGAACTTAGCATCTGCAATCGGCAGATATCTGAAAGCTCCCGACCGAGTTCCGTGTTTCTTGATTAGCCCGGCCACGGGACTCGGGTCGCACATATAGAGGACATGTGCATCTAGACATCGACAACGATTCACGACACATAAGTGGGGAAAGTCTAGGAACATATACCGCTCTGGGTAGTGTGTCCTAGACTAGAGGGCATCGTTCGATAGGTAGCATAATCCCTAGTTGGACCTAGGTCGCGTAAACCCTGAATCCATGAAGCGTTCAATAGGTAGCATAAACCCCAGTGGCCCTGGGTAGCATAAACCTTGGTTGAATCTAGGAAGCATTCGATAAGTAAACCCTAGTTGGATCTAGGTAACACTCGATGGATAAGGGATTGCATACACAATAAAAAGGGGATCATTTTATCATGAACACATGATGCTAGTTGAAACAGTCCTTAGTGGGTGCAGAGACATAGAAGTGGATGCGATAGCCAATTCCTTTGATCTTACCTTGTCTTGTTTTAGGATTATCTTATCACTATGGTATGGTTCTAAGTTCAGTTTGTTCATGTCATAGTCCTTTTCTTGTTTACATGCTAAAGTTTAACATGACTTACCAGACTTATGTCTGACATAGTTTGTTTTCGCCTCTTTTCTTCCCTTACCACCCCCCTCCCCAGGTAGCCAGCGAGGGAATAGCTAAGCTCATTTTAGACCGTTACTCTTTCCTAGCTTAAAGATTCTTTGATGCATTGCTTTGAACTCCTTTTTCTAATGCTATGGTCGTCTCATGTTTTATTGAGGAATATCATTGTCAGTTTATGCTTCTTTATATTAAACAAGACAGATGCTTTGTTGTAATAAGTATTGGTGTTGTAAAACAATATTTGTACAAAATGTGTTTTAATCAATAAAGGTTATTTATTTTCTGCTGCTTTATTTGTCTGTCTTGTAATTTTCCTGCAACTTGTACCAAAAATGCTCCATCGAAGTTAAGACATTCCCTCTGTGAGTGACCTTAACGGAGGTGGGGTGTTTCAAATTGTTGGCATACATTGTCCTGCGACCTCCAAAAACTTCACAAGGACAATCTCGAGCGCATCTCTTTTCTAGAAGATGATAAAGCAAAGTTGATCCGTGCCCTTAGGTCCAAAGATAGCGTGGTGGCTTCTTTCGCTCCAGGAGATGTCGAGTCGGTGTTTTCTAAACATGCTGATGAACTTCCATCCTGTTCTGCTCAGACTAAGAGGAAGGTAGATAGGCCAAGGAAGGTCAGAAATTTGTAGTCCCCTTTTCGCATCTTTGGTTATTTTTCTTTTTGAACTTTAAGATCGGTTGTGTAAGCGGGTGCCGGCCCTCGCTCGCGATGTTATGCTAGTTTGCGACTTTTGTTGATCTTTGACACTCTTGTGATCTTGATGAATGGTTGTTTTGTTGGCTCTACGATGCTCGTTGTGTCTTTGTCTGCCACACCATGTCTCTTTTCCCTACTTAACAACACATTTTTCTTAAAAAAATTAAATTTTCCTGGCGATCGTGCGTTAGTATCGTATTACGGGTCGATCGTATGTTAGTATTGTATTACGGGCGTTATCATTAGCATTGCTAATACATTATTGTGATTGGTCTTATTATGGTTTTATTAAGCTGGGATCATCCAGTTTTTAGTATTTGTCTTGACTGTTGAGTTTCTTGTTGTTTTTAACTTTGGTAATTAAGCCAATTGGATTTTTTATTAAATATCTTTTTGTATGTATGTTATGGTAATTTCTTCATGCATTTTTAATGCGTGTCCCCATGGGAGGACTTTCGTTTCAATGTTGTAATCTAACCCTGGCTTTGTTTGACTTGGTTAACAACAAAGAACAAGAATGGATACCCCCTTTCGGCTCGGATTCTGCTTTGTACTGGTCTTTCTAGAATGTTTGATCCTTCCCCTTTTTATGCTTCATCCTGAGGAGAGGGCACTAGTTTATCTCATCGAGTTTTGACTCAGAAGAAATAAAAACTCGTGTCCTTCACCTAACAAGGTGCCCCCCAATTTTTGGATTGGCAATTTCCTTTTTCCTTTTTGGGACATGTCGGTTTTTTTTTCGACTTTATGCCTTGCCCTAGGAAACAGACACTGGTTCATCTCAAAGATTTTTTTTTCAAGTTGGGGAACCCGTGTCCTGCACCTAAGAAGGTGATTCTTTTATGGGCTCGGCAATTTTAACCGTACGACTTTTTGAGTAGCTTTCACCCCATCATTGACTTCTTTAATCTAGTACCAAGCCTTTTGTTGGTCTTGTGTCAAAAGATTTGATATTTCCATATGAAAGTCAGAACTCCTCGAGTTGGCACCCCCTGGTCGCTTGTTTGCCTTCACAAAGAAGTCAACTTTAGTAGGAGCTTGTGAATGAGTGATTTGTAAGTGTAAACAGAACTCTATATTCATTCATTTTATGAACATCATTCAAATGCTAAGCTTTTATAAATCTTTATAGCATTTTTACATATTCGAACAACATGTTATGAAAAATAACGTCGAATATGCTTGCTATTCCATGCTCGTGGAATCTGGTTTCCATCTGTCGTAGCCAATTTGAAGGTACCATCCTTGAGTTTTTGACTTATAAAATAAGGCCCTTCCCAATTGCGTCCAAAAACTCCAGTAACAGTCATTATCATCTTCAGAACAAGGCCTCCAATTTCAAAATTCCTATGTTTGACTTTTGAATTGAAACGCCTCGCCACCAATGTGCCCTATTGCAGTTTTATGCGTGGTGCGATATGCCCATAATGCCAGTGGGAGTTCAACTACCCAACCACTTTTAGACTTCTCTAGCCATTTCTTAATGGTCGTTTTGATGATTTTATTTACTTCCTCCACCTGCCCGTTCTCTTGCAGATGAGCGGCTGCTGAAAAGCTTTTCTGGATTTTATACTCGGCGCAAAAGTTTTGAAACTCTTCACTTTCAAATTGGGTTTCGTTGTCTGTGATTATCTTTTATGGTACCCCAAACCTGCATATAATGTTTTTCAAGAAAAATTAACAACTTTCTTCAAAGTTATAGTGGCCAATGGTTCTGCTTCAACCCATTTTGTAAAGTAATCAATGGCGATAATTGCATATTTAAAACCAGATTTTGCAGTGGGAAGGGCTCCTATGAGGTCAATGCCCCAGATAGCAAATGGCCATGGGCTGGCCATGTGAGTTACAGTTGTGGATTCCACCCTTGGAATTTTGGCAAATCTTTGGCATCCGTCACATTTTTTAGTGTTGGCCGTGGAATCTTTATTGATATCTGGCCAAAAGTAATCGTATCGCAAGATTTTCTTAGCCAAAGTTAGTCCACCCGTATGACCTACGCATTCCCCTTCGTGTATTTCCGCTGTGATCTCCTTTGACTCTTTTTCTGTAACACAATGAAGTAAGGATGTAGAAAATCCACGTCTATACAGTCGTCCGTCCTGAATAAGGTAGAAAGAAGCTTTTCGCAAAAAAATTCTTCGAAGTTTGGCTTCAGCCGGGATTGCCCCAATTATGAGGTATTCTTAAATTGGTGATATCCATGAGTTTGGCTCATCGATTATTTCCATGATCTAATCCATTTCAGTTTGCTTTGTGCTTGGGCTGGAAAGGACTTCCACTGGGACTAACCCCATTAGCTGTGCATTTACTGTGCTTGCGTATTTTGACAATGAATCAGCTTTGGTGTTTTCTTCTCTAGGAATGTGAGATATGGTGTAATGCTCGAAAGCTTCCAATAATTCCAAGGCTTTAGAGAGATAATCCGGCAAGTTACCCATTTTGGCTTGGAATTCTCCCATAATCTGGCATGCTACGAGCTAAGAGTCACTGAAGATTTGTATAGTTTTTATTTGCAATTATTTTGCTAGTTTTATTCCTATGATAAGGGCTTCATACTCAGCTTCGTTGTTTGTTGACGGAAACTCTAGCCTTAGTGCATAGCATAAAGATCTTCCTTCAGGGGTTTCGAGAACTGCCCCTGCCCCAGAAAAGTGATTATTCGATGCTCCATCAAAAATTAATTTCCATTGGATATCAGTTTCAATATCATCTTCCTTATTTACCTCCCCTCGGTCGGTAAATTATGCGATAAAGTCAGCAAGCGCTCGTCCGTTGATCGCTTTTCAAGGGTGATACATAATATCGTATTGACTAAGCCCTGTATTCAATTTTAATAACCTCCGGGAGGTCTCTGGTCGGGACAGAACTTGCCTTAGTGGCTGGTCCGTGAGAACCTTGATGGGATGAGCCTAAAAGTAGGGTCGAAGTTTCTTTGATGCAATAAGCAAACAACAGGCAAGTTTTTCAAGCTTTGGATAATTAAGCTCTGCTCCGGATAATCTCTTGCTGATGCAATAGACTGGTTTCTGTACCTTCAGATCTTCTCTAACTACATGCTCTATGTTTTTACCATTTTTATGAGTTAGGCTAAATATCGAGCCTAACACTATATGTAATTTTGCGAACGTACAACGGGGGTAACGTTGGAGGAAAACATGAAATTAAATGTAATTAGCATGTTGTTACATAAGAATGTAAATGAATAGTGGTATGAAAATGGTATAATTTATATACCAAAAACTATGTATACGATTTAGAAAGAAAGTGGGCCATAATTTACATATAAACGTGAAAGGAAAATATGTAAAAATGTAAAAGATGAATATGCCTAACCCGAGGTTAGACTGAGTTGTGGTGTAAACCTACCCGGAACCGACCGACACATCCAGTAACCACAACAATACCTATCTAATGTGAGAGGTTAGTGCATCAAGCCCAGAAAGACCCGAGGTTAGACTGAGTTGTGGTGTAAAACTGCCAGGAACCGACCGGCACATCCAGTAACCACAACAATACCTGTCTAATGTGAGTGGTTGGTGCTTTAATTAACTAATTAAAGCTCATGAACAATCAAGCTAGAAATGGTGAGGTTAAGTAATTAAGGAAACACTTAACCAACTTAACATGTTAACAGGGCAAGATTTGTGGGGGTTAAGTAACTAAGTAAACGCTTAACCATTATAACATGTAAACTACACAAGTGGGTAATGTTAAGTAAATGTTTAACTGTTATAACATGCTAACTAGACTAGATGGTGGGGTTAAGTAAACTTAGAACACTTAGCCGTTATAGCATGATAAATAAATAGGGTTAAGTTAATGAGTGACACTTAACCAGTATAACCTGACAAACGAGTAAGGTTAAGGAACACATAACCAATTTGACATGATGTAGGGGTGGATTAAGTCAACATGAACCACTAGATAACACTTAACCAATTGGACATGATATATGGGTAGTGTAACAACCCGTATTTTCAACAACCTGTAATAATGAAAATCGAGGCAGAATTTAATTTAAAAATCTGAATCAAGGGAAATGGGCTATGCCATTGCGTTCGTCTCGGAAAAATACGCGAAATAGGGTCCGAGTTTTCGAAAATCGGAGTCCGTATGACCCAGTTAAGGCCCATTGAAGTTTTCAGAAAATTCCTAAGTAAAAACAGATTTAAATTTGAAATTAAAAAACAAGGGTTAGGGCAAAATGGCGCAGGCGGGAAAAATTCCCGCCAGGACCCGCATGTCGACAGGCCTGTCGACAGGGTCCCTAGGGTGTCGACAGCCCTGTCGACAGGGGGTGGCCGGGCAGTTTTGCCTGGTGCACCATTTCTGATTTGGGCTTGGTCTTGTGGCTTGGTTCTAGAGAATTCTGAAATCTGACGGACCTAAACTATCCTAGGGTTAATCCTAGGGCTAAAAACACTCTAATCTTCTATAAATAAGCCCCTAATCCTACCCTAAAACCCCATTATTCATTCTAGCAACCAAACTATGTCAAATTGAATTCTCAAATGGCCTCCACCTAAAAACCCTAGCCTCCAACCTCTTCATTAATCATTCCTATGAAGATTATGATGTTCATACAAGCATTTCTAAGTTGTATGAATGATCATTAGCTTGCATACATCATCAAGTTGCAAGTTTTATTTGCTAAGCTAGAGTTTTTGGGATTTTTGTTTCTTATTGGAGCTTTGTTTTGGGTTTTATGCTTGCATAAAGGGCTTCTCAATCTTTATAAGTAGATTTGTGTCTTCATAATATTTGTAAGCCCTCTTACCTTCATTTTAGAAACTCTAAAGTTAATATGTGATGAAAGTTGGGATTTATGCATGTTTAATAAGTTATGCATGCTTATGCGAGTTCACTATGCTATGTTATGCATGTTTAATAAGTTATGCATGCTTATGCGAGCTCACTATGCTATGTTATGCATGTTTAATAAGTTATGCATGCTTATGCGAGTTCACTATGCTATGTTATGCATGTTTAATAAGTTATGCATGTTTATGCAAGTTCACTATGCCATGATTTGCAAGTTTAACAAGTTATGCATGTTTATGCAAGTTCACTATGCCATGATTTGCAAGTTTAACAAGTTATGCATGTTTATGCAAGTTCACTATGCCATGATTTGCAAGTTTAACAAGTTATGCATGTTTATGCAAGTTCACTATGCTAAGTTATGCAAGTTCAACATGTTATGCATGTTTATTATGATATGTAAGATTCATCATGTATGTTGTGCCAAGTTCCCTCTTTCTATCCTTTATGCGTTATGACGAATATGTAAGCGATAGAGTGACGTTGGGGGGTTTGGGTAAAACTTAAAATACATGAAAAAGAATAAGATTGGGAATTTACCTATTAAGTTAGGTCTACCCCTTGGGAATTTACCTATTAAGTTAGGTCTACCCAAGTATTTGTTGAACTTGCAATGATGTTTTGAAAATAAAGTGGACATGACACTTAGAAAACATAAGTGTGGCCAACTCGAGGTTGGGTTGAGTTTGTAGCATAATTCTACCCGGAACCGACCGGCTTAACTAGTGGCTACAAACAATAGGACCCAATGTGAGAAGTTGGTCATGTGGTGCCAAGACCCGAGGTTAGACCTAGTTGTGGTGTAAAGCTACCCGGAACCGACCGGCCTAACTAGTGACCGCAACAAAGTCTAATGTGAGAGGTTAAGGCCCAATTAAATTAATGCCTCATGATTAGGGTTAAGTTATGGCCCACTAATACTTAACCAATTTTGGGGATACGAGGGATTAAATGGGGTTAAGTGGTGAACTGTTGGTTACACTTAACTAATTTAATCCATGATTAGTGAGGGGTTAAACCACACTTAACCCTCTTAGAAAACCCTAGCATTGTGGTCTGTTCCAGCAGTAATCCCAGTTTGGTATCATTCACAACCCTAGAAGCTAGGCTAGGGCGGGGCACGATTACTGGACGGATGTAAGCGACCAAAGCGACGGCTGAGTGGTACAGCGGTGCGGGTCCAGGCGGGCTACGGACGTGCACGTAATCCGGTGTTGGACAAACTCGAGGCACGGGTACCAGTAGGTTTGGACTGTGCATTATTGCTTAGGTGTCTGGGGTTGACACCCGAGGGCTTGATACACCCGAAGGTGGACCCAGCATAGTCTGACTACAACCATATGTGGGCCGTATGGACACCAACACTCGACGTGTTAGGTTTATAGGGAGTCGATCGACTAGACCGTTGGGCTGGACCTTGTATTAAGGTCACCTCATGTTATTGGGCCAAAGTTATGGGCTGAGGGATCAATACCTGTTATGATAGTTTGCTAGTACACTGTGGTGCAAAGCTTAATCTTCTTTATGTGATGACACCTTTATCTATTGCCAGTATGTTCATCTCAGTTTCCATCATGATGTTAACTTTATTAGTTTATAGACTGATCGTAGTAGGGCTTACCAGTCTTTTTGACTGACCTGTTTTCTTTCGCTTCTTTTCTTCCGTTCCCCCCCCCCAGGTTCTCAGGGAGGGAATAGTGGTGCTTAGCTTGGATCGCTTGCTTGTTTGCCGGATAGCTCGTGTATGCCTGGACATTGAGCTCGCTATGGTTTATCATCTTTATTTTGGGGATAGCACTATGTATTTCAGTATTTCTGTTATGATGTACTAGACATGTTTATTTTGGCAGTTGACTTTATGATGTACTAGACTTGTTTTGAGATGGTTTGAGATATTCCGCTGTTTTATTCTCACTTACTCTGTTTTACATATATAGTTATGATCTGGTTCTGCCTTGATATATCATGATGCATGCTTACCTAGTTCTAACGCCCCCCAGAAGCTAGTGCCCCCGAAAGAGTGACCCTAGCGGAGGTGGGGTGTTACAAATTTGGTATCAGAGCATAAGGTTTACAAGAAAGGACAAAAAGTTTTTAAAAGACTTTTGAAAAACTATTTTCAAAACAAGTATAAAGTATTTTCCAAAGAAAAGTCTAGTATTTTAAAAAGGTTATTCCCCAAAAAGCCATTAGCGTTATCCTTCGTTCCCTTGACCTAATCTTATCTTATCTTTCGTTTCAGTATGGCTGAGAATCTTGCCATCCCAGATGGAGTGAACGTACCACTCTGGTATAGGAGACTTCTAGACGCTAGGGCGGCAGCTGGCCCCGCAAACCCTACTCCCACTCCTCCTCCCGTAATCGAGAATCCTCTCCCTAATGTCCCTCCTCCTGTGGTTCCTGTTCCTCCTCCTCCAGTTGCTGAGGCTCCTCTTCCTCCTCCTCCTCCTCAGCATCCTCAAGTTGAGTTCACGAAGGTTTGTAAAGACTTCAAGGCGATGGGAGGCAAGAATTTCCTAGGCACGGAATCTTTTGTTGAAGCTAGGAATTGGCTGAAAGACACGGAGGACTTGTTTGCTATCTTTAGGATTGATGACGAGAGGAAGATCTTATTGACAGTGTGGCTTTTGAAGGACGAAGCAGCCTATTGGTGGGAGGTCACCAATGGGACGAGGCCCGTCGAGACTTGGGCCGACTTGAGGGCTAGATTTGTGGCCAAGTTTCTATCCTCTGCCGAGGCGAATTTACAGATGGAGAAGTTCATTACATTAAAGCAAGATGATATGACTGTCAAGGAGTATGTTAACAAGTTTAATCAGCTGGCCCGTTTTGGTTTGGACTTAGTGAACACTCCTGAGAAGAAGGCTCTCCGATTTGCTAGAGGGTTAAATGAGCCGCTGCAGGGTTTGGCGATGTCGCATATTCCACATGGAGCTACTTTCGAGAGTTTAGTCGATATGGCTCTACTTCAGGGAGAGGGAAAGAAAGAGGTCAAGTCAGGTGATACCCAAGCAAAGAAAACTGATTCTCAAGGTAAAGGCAATCAAGGTGGCCAAAGCAGTCAGGGGAATCAGAGCAAAAACAAGAAGGGGAACAACAACAAAGGCAAGGGAAAGTGCAATTACTGTGGTATACCTGGACACTTTGCTAAGGACTGTAGGAAGAAGAAAAGGAAGCTTAATGGTGGATGTTTTTCCTGTGGTGAGACTGGACACTTCAGCAAGGAATGCCCGAAGAAGAAAGGGCAGGGTCAGACTCAACGTACAGGATCATCTGGAGGGCAAGTGCATGCTCTCAACACCACTCCTGTTCCCGAACGAGGTATTGTTTCTGTTGAGAACCTTGTTTATATTTCCGATCTTCCAGTTCGTACCTTATTTGATTCTGGTGCATCACATAGCTTTATTTCATCCGATCTTGTTGATAGTTTGCACCTTAGTACTAGCTTAGTGGATGATCCCGTTTGTGTTTCGAATCCCATTGGGGGTTCTGCTCATCTATCTATGATATGTGAGGATCTGAGGATCTCTATACTCAGTGTAGAGTTCTTGTGTAGTGCGTATGTTCTTGGTTTCAGGGGATACGGATTGATTTTGGGCATGGATTGGCTGTCTAGATATGGAGCCATTCTTGATTGTGAGCATAGGGTTGTGAGGCTTGTAACTCGCCTTGGCAACACCTTAGAAATTTCATGCAATCCGAAGGATCCCGTCATGTTGTGCTATCTTGAATCTCTCGACTCGTCAGAGGAAACCCTTCAGTCTGTAAGGGTGGTCCGAGATTATCCAGATGTTTTTGAAGAAGTTAAGGGGTTGCCCCCTAAACGAGAGATTGATTTTCGCATTTATCTGGTGGATAATGCTAAGCCTGTTTCTTTGCCCGTTCGGCACATGGCTCCGCGTGAGAGACGGGAGCTCAGCAAGCAAGTAAAGGAGTTGCTTGAGAAGAACTTCATCAGACGAAGTATATCCGAATGGGGAGCGCCTGTGGTGTTTGCTACTAAGGCAGATGGTTCTCTTCGACTTTGTGTGGACTATAGAGAGTTGAATAAGCTGACTAAGAAGAACAGACACCCATTACCGAGAATTGATGATCTTTTTGACCAGCTTGTCGGTGCTTCTGTTTTCTCTCAGCTTGATCTTGCTACTGGATTTCATCAGCTCAGAGTGGCTGAAGATAGTATAGACAAGACTGCATTCAGAACTCCAGATGGCTTCTTTGAATGGCTCGTTATGCCGTTCGGTTTGACGAATGCACCCGCGTATTTCGTGGACTTGATGAGTAGGGTGTTTCGGGAGTTCTTGAATAAGTTTGTCGTGGTCTTCGTAGATGATATTTTGGTCTTCTCCAAGGATGAAGAAGAGCACGCAAGGCATCTTGTAGAGGTGATGGATACGCTTAGAGCGCATCAGTTAAAGGCCAAGTTCTCCAAGTGTCACTTTTGGAGAAGGGAAGTTCGGTTCCTTGGGCATATAGTATCTAAGCAAGGCTTGGCGGTGGATCCCACTAAAGTAGTTGCTGTGCAGGATTGGAAGACTCCAAGGAATGCAACCGAAGTGAGAAGTTTTCTAGGTCTTGCGGGTTTTTACCGGAAGTTCATCAAGGACTTCGCGAAGATATCCGCTCCTCTTACTAAGTTGACGAAGAAGAACTTAGTTTTTGCTTGGGATATGGACTGTGAGCTTGCTTTTCAGAGACTCAAGAGAGCCCTTACCTCAGCATCAGTTCTAGCTTTACCCGATGGTGGTAAGGTGTTTACCGTGTACACTGATGCTTGTGGCACGGGATTGGGCGCCGTTTTGATGCAAGAAGGCAGAGTTATATGTTTTGGTAGTAGGCAACTTAAGGTGCATGAGAAGAATTATCCCACTCATGATCTAGAGCTGGCAGCGATAATATATGCACTCAAGGCTTGGCGTCATTATCTTATGGGAGAGAGATTTGAGCTATATACTAATCATAAGTCTTTGAAGTATCTCTTTTCGCAGAAGGATCTAAACTTGAGGCAGCAGAGGTGGATGGAATTCTTGGCGTCCTACGATTTTGATATAGCCTATACCCCTGGCAAGGGGAATGTTGTAGCGGATGCATTGAGTAGAAAAAGGTTGACACTAAGTCCTCTATTTGTTGAGATGAAGAATTTAGAGTTCTTGGCAACCTTTGATTTCTCTTTGGCAGTTGAGTCGATGACCGGTTCTTTAGCATCTCTTGAGCTCAGGCCTACCCTTCTGGATCAAGTTGGGGCTTCGCAGAAGGAAGACCCTCAGATAATTGAGATTATGGATAAGCTGATCCGAGGGGAGACATCCAGTCACCTTGCTCGGTATTCTATAGATGATAAGGGTTGGCTGAGGAGAGACGGAAGGCTTTGTGTTCCGATGGTGGAAGACTTGGTGAGGGAAGTTCTGGAGGAAGCACATCGCTCTAAGTTGACTATACATCCAGGCGGGGATAAGATGTACCAAGATATGAGGCGTATTTTCTTTTGGCCTGGGATGAAGAAGGATGTGGCGGAGTTTGTCTCTAGATGTATCATTTGCCAGCAAGTTAAGGCCGAGTCAAAGAAGCCCGGTGGGCTATTGCATCCTCTGGACGTTCCACTTTGGAAGTGGGAGAGTATCTCCATGGACTTTATTGATGGGCTTCCAAGGTCAAGGAAAGGGAATACGAGCATTTGGGTTATTGTGGATAGACTTACGAAGAGTGCTCATTTTATTCCGGTGAAGAGCAAGAGGACAGCATCTTGGCTAGCGTCTGTATATCTTCGTGAGATAGTACGACTACATGGAGTCCCTTCTAGTATTGTCAGTGACCGCGACCCAATCTTTACTAGTCAGTTCTGGAACAGTTTGCAGGAAGCTATGGGCACGAGGTTGAACCTGAGTACGGCTTATCACCCACAAACGGACGGTCAGACAGAAAGGGTGAATAGAGTACTCGAGGATCTGTTGAGACTTTGTATTCTGGACTTTGGTGGTACTTGGGAAGACCGTCTTCCACTTGTTGAGTTTGCATATAATAACAGTTATCAGGCAAGCATAGGGATGGCACCATTTGAAGCTCTATATGGGAGGCCGTGCAAGTCGCCTACATGTTGGTGGGAGACTACAGATAAGCTCATACTTGGACCTGATATGATCAGAGATACATCCGAGAAAATCGAGTTGATTAGAAGACGGATGAAAACGGCCCAAGACCGACAGAAATCCTATGCTGATAGGCGAAGGACTGATTTGGAGTTTGATGTAGGAGATATGGTTTTCGTGAAGGTTTCTCCTTTGCGGAATGTGGTCCGATTTGGAGCCGTCGGGAAGTTAGCCCCGAGATTTGTTGGACCATTCCCCATTGTTGAGAGGATCGGGTAGAGGGCTTATAGAGTGAAGTTGCCCGAGAAGCTTGCCGGAGTACACGATGTTTTTCATGTCTCGCATCTCCGGAAGTGTTTGCATAAATCAGCAGAGATTGTGGAGCCAAGTGTTTTGGAAGATGTGGAAGTGGAGAAAGAGGCTACCTTGAGGAGAGCTCCGATTCGTATCTTGGAGACAGAGACCAAGAAGCTAAGGAATCGTGAGGTCAAGTTGGTGAAGGTTCAATGGGGTGAAGCCGAAGAAGACGCAACTTGGGAAACCGAGGAGAAGATGCGTGGGCTTTATCCATTCCTTTTTGAGGGTACACTCTCAATCTCTTTCCTTTTGTTAGCATATCTTTCTCTTTGCTATCCATATTTATCTAGTTTATCGTGTTAATCCTGTCATGAGAACCTTAGGTAGAAACCCTTTGGATGAAACATGTGTTTGAAACATGTTATGCTTGGTGGTTGCAGGTGGTTGCAAGTGTTTGCAAGTGGTTGCTCGTGGATGCATTATACACGGTTAGGCACAAGATCGGCTCACACACTCCTCATATTGCATATGCATGAGTGTTTATGCTTATTCATGGATGAAAATTGTGTGTTATCACATGGATGTTGCATATGGGTGTATGTTATGTGCACACATATAGATGATATACAATATGTTAGGAATTGCATACATATGGATTCATTTCACTAACATAATTCGCATTGATGATATTTGCATTAGATAAGTACATATACACACACCTCTGCATATGTTCATCCAGCATTTAGAATCTTGTAAGGACAATGATTGCTCGTGGATGATGCTTTGAGTAGATGGATGATTGGATGGTAGGATACGTTCTTCCTAACTTGAAGATTTCGGGGACAAAATCCTTTAAGGAAGGGAGAATGTAACAACCCGTATTTTCAACAACCTGTAATAATGAAAATCGAGGCAGAATTTAATTTAAAAATCTGAATCAAGGGAAACGGGCTATGCCATTGCGTTCGTCTCGGAAAAATACGCGAAATAGGGTCCGAGTTTTCGAAAATCGGAGTCCGTATGACCCAGTTAAGGCCCATTGAAGTTTTCAGAAAATTCCTAAGTAAAAACAGATTTAAATTTGAAATTAAAAAACAAGGGTTAGGGCAAAATGGCGCAGGCGGAAAAATTCCCGCCAGGACCCGCATGTCGACAGGCCTGTCGACAGGGTCCCTAGGGTGTCGACAGCCCTGTCGACAGGGGGTGGCCGGGCAGTTTTGCCTGGTGCACCATTTCTGATTTGGGCTTGGTCTTGTGGCTTGGTTCTAGAGAATTCTGAAATCTGACGGACCTAAACTATCCTAGGGTTAATCCTAGGGCTAAAAACACTCTAATCTTCTATAAATAAGCCCCTAATCCTACCCTAAAACCCCATTATTCATTCTAGCAACCAAACTATGTCAAATTGAATTCTCAAATGGCCTCCACCTAAAAACCCTAGCCTCCAACCTCTTCATTAATCATTCCTATGAAGATTATGATGTTCATACAAGCATTTCTAAGTTGTATGAATGATCATTAGCTTGCATACATCATCAAGTTGCAAGTTTTATTTGCTAAGCTAGAGTTTTTGGGATTTTTGTTTCTTATTGGAGCTTTGTTTTGGGTTTTATGCTTGCATAAAGGGCTTCTCAATCTTTATAAGTAGATTTGTGTCTTCATAATATTTGTAAGCCCTCTTACATTCATTTTAGAAACTCTAAAGTTAATATGTGATGAAAGTTGGGATTTATGCATGTTTAATAAGTTATGCATGCTTATGCGAGTTCACTATGCTATGTTATGCATGTTTAATAAGTTATGCATGCTTATGCGAGCTCACTATGCTATGTTATGCATGTTTAATAAGTTATGCATGCTTATGCGAGTTCACTATGCTATGTTATGCATGTTTAATAAGTTATGCATGCTTATGCGAGTTCACTATGCTATGTTATGCATGTTTAATAAGTTATGCATGTTTATGCAAGTTCACTATGCCATGATTTGCAAGTTTAACAAGTTATGCATGTTTATGCAAGTTCACTATGCCATGATTTGCAAGTTTAACAAGTTATGCATGTTTATGCAAGTTCACTATGCCATGATTTGCAAGTTTAACAAGTTATGCATGTTTATGCAAGTTCACTATGCTAAGTTATGCAAGTTCAACATGTTATGCATGTTTATTATGATATGTAAGATTCATTATGTATGTTGTGCCAAGTTCCCTCTTTCTATCCTTTATGCGTTATGACGAATATGTAAGCGATAGAGTGACGTTGGGGGGTTTGGGTAAAACTTAAAATACATGAAAAAGAATAAGAATGGGAATTTACCTATTAAGTTAGGTCTACCCCTTGGGAATTTACCTATTAAGTTAGGTCTACCCAAGTATTTGTTGAACTTGCAATGATGTTTTGAAAATAAAGTGGACATGACACTTAGAAAACATAAGTGTGGCCAACTCGAGGTTGGGTTGAGTTTGTAGCATAATTCTACCCGGAACCGACCGGCTTAACTAGTGGCTACAAACAATAGGACCCAATGTGAGAAGTTGGTCATGTGGTGCCAAGACCCGAGGTTAGACCTAGTTGTGGTGTAAAGCTACCCGGAACCGACCGGCCTAACTAGTGACCGCAACAAAGTCTAATGTGAGAGGTTAAGGCCCAATTAAATTAATGCCTCGTGATTAGGGTTAAGTCATGGCCCACTAATACTTAACCAATTTTGGGGATACGAGGGATTAAATGGGGTTAAGTGGTGAACTGTTGGTTACACTTAACTAATTTAATCCATGATTAGTGAGGGGTTAAACCACACTTAACCCTCTTAGAAAACTGTAACACCCCGAATTTCAATTAACACTAATAGTTAGTAATTAAAGTATAATTAATCTCAGATGGAAGAACCAGGGGAAACGGGCTGCATCATTGCGTTCGTCTCGGAAAAATACGCGAAATAGAGTCCGAGTTTTCGAGAATCGGAGTCCGTATGGCCCGGTTATGGCCCAAAGAAGTTTTTAGAAAATTTAAATTTAAAAACAGATTTAAAATTCAGTTGGAGCCAAAAGAGGAAAGGGGAGGGAAAAATTCCCGCCCAGCCCCGTGTCGACAGGCATGTCGACAGGGGTGTCGACAGGGGTGTCGACAGCCCTGTCGACAGGGGTGTCGACACAGGGTGTCGGCTCTGTGGATCTGGGTGCACCAGGTCTGGTCTTGGCTGAGTCTTGGGCTATGTTCTAGAGACTTCCTAAATCTAAGGGTCCTAATCTAATCTAGGGTTAATCTAAGGGCCTAAAACACTTTCTAATCCTATAAATAAGACCCCAACCCTACCCTAATTCATTCATAATTAAACCTTGTAATTAAACTATGGCAAAATGCAACTTGATCATGGCCTCCACAAATCAATGAAGAGGGTTGCATGCTAATCACTCTCTAATCAACCTCTAATCCCTTCTTAGCATCTTAATCTTCTTCATTTGGTGTGCCAAATTTGCTAGTGGTGAGTTTCTATCACTTTGATGATCTTTTGGTAAACTAATTAGATGAGATGTGGTGAGATTTATGGTTTTGTATGTGGATTAATGAGCTTTGAATCATATGATGTGATGTTAGCATTAATCCTATGTTTATGCATGTTGAGTATGTATGTTTATGCATGTTGAGTATGTAAGTTTATGCAAGTTTAATATGATGTATGTCATGTTTGCATGATGCTAAATATGCAAGTTGTGGGTTATGTAATCATATGCATGTTATGCAAGTTTATGGTGATATGCTATGCAAGTTACATGTATGTAAATATGCAAGTTACATGTTTGTTAATATGCAAGTTACATGTTTGTTAATATGCAAGTTACATGTTTGTTAATATGCAAGTTACATGTTTGTTAATATGCAAGTTACATATATGTAAATATGCAAGTTACATGTTTGTTAATATGCAAGTTACATGTTTGTTAATATGCAAGTTCATGATGACACATTAGGCAAGTCTATGAGTTAATATGCAAGTATGTTATGCAAGTGAATATGTAAGTTATGTGACATATTATATGCAAGTTATGTGACATGTTATGCAAGTTCATATGCAAGTTATGTGTTTGATTATATGCAAGATGGCACCTTTGAAACATGTTCATTCATATGCAAGTTGACACCTTTTATATGTGTTATATCATGAGAACGAAATTACGTGGGAACGATGGGGTAATTAAATGCATAAGTTAATAAGATTGTGTGAAATTAATATAATTATGCATAACATAAAATAAATGAACATAGTATGGGAATTTGCCTATTTAGTTAGGTGTACCCATACTATGTGTTGGGAATTTACCTATTGAGTTAGGTCTACCCCATGGGAATTTACCTATTAAGTTAGGTCTACCCATGTTAAGAAAAACTTAATATTAATTAGGGATAATTAATATAAAATTATGAGGGTGATTAATTAGGTGTAATTAATTGACTAAGACACGAGGTTGGACTCAGTTGTAGCGTAAAACTGCCCGGACCCAACCGGCTTAACCAGTTGCTACAAATGTTAGCCCAATGTGAGAGGTCTTAGGCACAAACTGAATACGTGATTAATGTAAAGACACGAGGTTAGACTCGGTTATGACATAAAACTGCCCGGACCCAACCGGCTTAACCAGCAGTCATAAAAGACAGTCTAATGTGAGAGGTCTTTATAAAGGTTACGATCTTAATTAATTAATTAAGAAAACACTTAACCACATTAGCATGTAGAGGGACATGAGGGGTTAAGTGGGTGCTTGGGTGGCATGATGAAATCTAGTGGTTGCCTTGGGTGGCAATAGAAAATACGATTAGAATACTTAACCAAAATGGAAACATGTAATTAAAACATGATTAAAGGGTTAAGTGGGATATACTAGTAAAAGGGACAAGCTTAGGTGGGTAGCTTGTGGAGGCCCATTTCAACCAGTAACCCATACGTATCTTTGTGGGCTCGACCCATGTCGAGGACGGGACACGCATACTGGGCTTGACTGTAAGAGGCAAACGGGTTAGCGGTGACAACGCAAGTCCAACGGGCTTCATATGCGTGAGTGGGCCGGGCTGGTAGGTAAGCCGTTGTTGCATCGTGTAGATATAAGCCGTGCACCGTTAATTATATCGGGTTGCCACATTGGGGAATGGTACACCCCATGGTGGGGCCAGCACGGGTATCTACGTTAGGGAGCCGATCGAATGGGGAGTAGTGTGTACACCTAGTGGATTGTAGGGCCCCGTGGCGCCTACTTGGTCACCTAGGGGTACGCAAGTACTATTAAGTTAATTTTATAAGTCCTTGGGTGGGATCAACCTTTAAGTTAGGAACGACTGGTGTGGTGCAGTTTAGTAATTTACCTTAGGAAGGGTAGATGCGTCTTTATCCTTTATCTTAGTTTAGTCGACTGCTTAGGGTAGCCATTCATCCCTATATGTTACCGTATATCAGTTCATGTTTTCTCTGGTTACTTTAACGATTGTATTGTTAAAGTTATAGGACTCGCTCAGACTTATGTCTGACCCCGTTGTTTTTATCTTTTTCCCAACCCTCAGGTCCTGTGGTGGATCCTAGCAGTAGTGGAGCTTGATCGGATTGCTGTTCCAGTCTTGCGGAGCTTGGATAGATGTAAAGCTCCAGTTATCCTGTTATCTTTTCTTTGTTTTGGCTATTGTATGAGAGAGGGATTATGTACTTTTTATTTTGATGGATATTGTACTTAACTTTTACTGTGGTTTTATGATGTAACCAGACATGTTTTACTTCCGCTGTTATGAGATGATATTTCAAATTTCCAGTACTATTTATATCTGTCTTGTTGTAATTTTTCTGTTCTATATTCACTAAAATACTCCACCGATGCTATGGCATTCCCTTAGTGAGTGACCATAGTGGGAGTGGGGTGTTACACGTGGTATCAGAGCTTAAGGTTACCAGAACAGATAAAATTTTTGAGAAAAACTATTTTCTAAGAGTATTTTCGAAGAAAGTATTTTCAAAAGCATGTCTTTTAAGAGAAAAAGTTTTTGAAAAAGAAAAGCATAATCCCCAATAGCCATATCTTTATCTTTCGGAATCTCCTTTTTGAATCTTTCCTCTTTCGTTTCAGCATGGCTGAAGATCTTAACATCCCGGAGGGTTTAGTTATACCACTTTGGTATAGGAGGTTGCAAGAGGCTAGGGCCGCGGCTGCGGGTCCAGCCAATGCTACTACACCGGAGACAACCGCTCCTCCTCCTCAGCCTAGAGTGGATAATTTTGCTAAGGTTTGCAAGGAGTTCAAGGCTATAGGAGGAAAACCTTTTCTAGGTTCAGAGACTTTCGTAGAGGCTAGAGATTGGCTTAAGGAAGTAGAAGAGTTGCTAGATATCTTTGAAGTGGAAGAAGGAAAGAAAGTCAAGTTGGCGGCTTGGTTAATGAAGGGAGAGGCCTCATTCTGGTGGGAGGTCACTAATGGAGAACGCCCTGTTGACTCTTGGGCAGATTTTAAGCAAAGGTTTGGGGCTAAGTTTCTCTCAATGGCGGAAGAGAATCTGTTTATGGAGAAGTTCTTGAATTTGAAGCAAGGGAATCTCACGGTGAAAGAATATGTCAACAAATTCAATCAATTAGCAAGGTTTGGCATAGAGTTGGTGAATACACCGGAGAAGAAGGCTTTGAGGTTCGTTAGAGGCTTGAACGAACCATTGCAAGGAATAGCTATGACTCACATTCCTATGGGGGCCACCTTTGAGAAACTTGTCTACATGGCACTTATGCATGAGGATGATAAGAATTCTAAGGCACCAGAGAAAAAGGGGGATCAGAAGAAACCGCAACAACAACAGCAAGGCAAGGGCGGAAAAGGCAATGGTGACAAGAAGAAGACGAAGAAGAAGTGCTTCAATTGTGGGACACCAGGCCACCTCAGCAAGGATTGTCGCAAAAAGAAGAAGACCGGTTGCTTTCATTGTGGTGAAGCAGGACATCTTGTGAAAAACTGCCCAAAGAAGGGGCAGAAGACGGGGTCTACCTCAGGAGGTCAGGTGCAAGCTCTTATAGCACCACCTCAGTCAGGGGGGCAAGTTCAGGTTCTCTCAGTTCCACCGATTCAGCAGAGAGGTAGAACTATTTCCGTTGAAAGTCTGGTTTTTCTGTTTGATCATCCAGTTCGTACTTTGTTTGACTCAGGCGCATCGCATTCTTTTATCTCATCATCGTTAGTTGAGTCACTGCACTTAGACACTAGTCTAGTTGATGATCCCTTGGTTGTTTCAAACCCAATTGGGGGCTCTATATATCTGTCTATGATATGTTTGGGTTTGAAGATTTCTATACTTAGTGTTGAGTTTAGATGTGATGCTTTTGTATTGGGCTTCACGGGCTATGGGTTGATTTTGGGCATGGACTGGTTATCCAGTAATGGTGCCGTTCTTGATTGTGAAAGGAGAGTTGTCAGGCTTATGACCCACTTGGGTAATACTCTCGAGATCACTTGTAATCCCATGGGATCTGTTTTGCTAAGTTATCTTGAATCGCTCGATGCTTCGGTCGAGAGTCTGCGTTCTGTCAGAGTAGTCCGGGAATATCCGGATGTGTTTGAAGAAGTAAAGGATTTGCCTCCGAAGCGGGAGATAGATTTCCGAATTTATTTGGTAGATAATGCCAAACCAGTGTCTTTGCCAGTGCGCCACATGGCTCCTCGTGAAAGAAGAGAACTTCATAAGCAAGTAGGGGAGTTGCTTGAGAAGGGGTTCATAAGGCGAAGTATATCGGAGTGGGGAGCTCCAGTAGTGTTTGCCACGAAGGCGGATGGGTCCCTCAGACTTTGTGTGGATTATAGAGAACTTAATAAGCTCACGAAGAAGAATAGACACCCATTACCGAGAAAAGATGATCTCTTTGATCAGTTGGTTGGCGCCTCAGTGTTTTCGCAGATGGACTTAGCTACAGGGTTTCATCAGTTAAGAGTGGCGGAGGACAGTATAGAGAAGACTGCTTTCCGGACTCCGGATGGTTTTTATGAGTGGCTAGTGATGCCATTTGGGTTGACAAACGCCCCTGCATACTTTGTTGATTTAATGAGTAGAGTGTTCAGAAAGTATCTGAATAAGTTCGTAGTAGTCTTTGTGGATGACATCTTGGTCTTTTCCAAGAGTGAAGAAGAGCATGCCTTACATCTCAAGGAAGTGTTGGAGACTCTTCGAGCACATAGTCTTAAAGCTAAATTCTCTAAATGTCATTTTTGGAGAAGAGAAGTGCGATTCTTAGGGCATGTGGTCTCTAAGGAAGGGATAGCTGTGGATCCCGCAAAGATAGTATCTATCCAGGATTGGAAAGTTCCTAGAAATGCTACCGAAGTAAGAAGTTTCTTGGGGTTGGCAGGATATTATAGGAAGTTCATCAAAGACTTCGCGAAGATATCAGCCCCATTAACCCGCTTGACGAAGAAGAATTTGGTTTTCTTATGGGACGTAGATTGTGATGATGCTTTCCGACGGTTAAAGAGAGCTTTGACCACCGCTCCAGTTTTAGTGCTCCCAGATGGGAGTAAGCCGTTTGTTGTTTATACCGATGCTTGCGGAACAGGATTAGGCGCAGTCTTGATGCAGGAGGGAAGGGTAATAGCCTATGGAGGGAGACAATTGAGAGTGCATGAGAAGAATTACCCTACCCATGATTTAGAGTTGGCCGCGATTGTTTTCGCACTTAAGTCTTGGCGCCATTATCTTCTTGGGGAGAGATTCGAGTTGTTCACTGACCATAAATCATTGAAGTACTTATTCTCTCAGAAGGATTTAAACTTAAGACAGCAAAGGTGGATGGAGTTCTTAGCATCCTATGACTTCGAGATAGCGTATACTCCTGGCAAGGGTAACGTGGTGGCGGACGCCTTGAGTAGAAAAAGGCTATCTTTGAGTCTATTGTTCGTGGAACGACGAAGCTTGGAGTTTCTTTCTTTGTTTGACTTCAGACCTTCTGTTGATTTTGTACCTGGTTTGTTGGCATCCTTGGAGGTTAGACCTACTCTTCTGAGACGGATTGGCGAGGCTCAGCGAGACGACCCACAGTTGGTTGAGTTGGTAGAGAAGCTTATGAGGGGGGAGTCGTCCAGCCACTTGGGTAGATACACCATAGATGATAAGGGATGGTTGCATAGAGACGGTAGACTTTGTGTACCGCAAGATGAGGGTTTGAAGAAGGCTATTTTGGATAATGCACATCGTTCAAGAATGACTATTCATCCCGGTGGAGACAAAATGTACCAAGACATGAAGAGAGTTTTCTTCTGGGCCGGTATGAAGAAAGATGTGGCCGAGTATGTGGCTAGATGCTTAGTGTGCCAACAAGTTAAAGTGGAGCAAAGGAAACCCGGTGGGTTGCTGCACCCATTGGAAGTTCCACAATGGAAGTGGGATAGTGTCTCGATGGATTTCATCGATGGGTTACCGAGATCAAGGAAGGGCAATACGGGAATTTGGGTTGTGGTAGACAGACTTACCAAGAGTGCCCATTTTATACCCGTGAAGAGTAAGAGGACCGCTCCATGGCTTGCTTCAGTCTATGTTAGAGAGATTGTTAGATTGCATTGCGTACCATCCAGCATTGTGAGTGATCGAGATCCTATCTTCACTAGTGAGTTTTGGAGAAGTTTGCAAGAGGCGGTAGGGACTCAGTTGTGTTTGAGCACCGCATATCATCCTCAGACGGACGGTCAGACCGAGAGGGTGAACCGTATCTTAGAAGATCTCTTGAGGCTTTGTATCTTAGATTTTGGAGGTACATGGGAAGGACATCTTCCTTTGGTGGAGTTCGCATATAATAACAGCTTTCAGTCCAGTATTGGTATGGCTCCTTTCGAAGCTCTTTATGGAAGGCCTTGTCGATCTCCTACATGTTGGTGGGAATCTACGGATAAGATCTTGCTTGGGCCAGATATGGTTAGAGAGACCTCAGAGAAGATTGATTTAATTCGTAGAAGGATGAAGGCAGCGCAAGATAGACAGAAATCTTATGCGGATCGGAGAAGGACGGATCTTGAGTTTGAGGTTGGGGATTTGGTTTTTGTCAAAGTATCTCCATTGAGAAATGTTGTTCGCTTTGGGTCCGTTGGGAAGTTAGCACCGAGATTTGTTGGGCCGTTTCCTATTAAGGAAAGGATTGGACGGATGGCATATAGGGTGGAGTTGCCCGACAGACTTAGTGGTGTTCATGATGTATTCCATGTATCACATCTGAGGAAGTGCTTACATGATACCGCAGAGGTGGTAGAGCCGAGCTTGCTTAGAGATGTAGAGGTAGAGCGTGATGCGACGATTCGACGAGCTCCTACTCGCATCCTTGGGTCAGAGACTAGGAAGTTGAGGAACAGAGAAGTTCAGCTATTGAAAGTGCAATGGGGAGATGACGAAAGCAATGCTACTTGGGAGACGGAAGCGAAGATGCGTTCTTTGTATCCATTTCTTTTTGAGAGTATGTCTTTTAACTTCTCCTTTATCGCTTGTCTAGTACTTATCTTATCTTTAGTATGTCCTCTCGTTAGTACTGTCTGACCTTTAGATAGGGTAAGCCTATGGTTGAAACATGTGTTTGAAACATGTTATGATTGATGGATGCATGTGGATGCAATTGGTTGCTAGTGGTTGCTCGTGGATGCATATACACACACATTAGGCACTAGATCGGCTCAGACACTTCATGTTGCATATTGCATAAATGGATGTGGTAGTTAGATTGATGGATGTATCATGGTTGTGTTATCATATGGGTGATGCATTTTTGTGTATGGTTGTGCACGCATGTAGAAATTTGTATGTGTCAATAGGGTTTCGCATACATATTGGATGCATGGCACTATCATGGTTTGCATTAAGGAGGTCGACTGAATCAGTAGACCGCCTGATTTTGCATTAGTATACGGACATATACACACACTTTTCGCATATGTTCATACATCATTAGAAGTTTCTAAGGATAATGGTTGCTTGTGGTTGATGGTTTAGTAGATGGTTGTTTGGTTGGTAGGTTACGTTCTTCTTAACTTAGAGATTTCGAGGACGAAATCCTTTAAGTAGGGGAGAATGTAACACCCCGAATTTCAATTAACACTAATAGTTAGTAATTAAAGTATAATTAATCTCAGATGGAAGAACCAGGGGAAACGGGCTGCATCATTGCGTTCGTCTCGGAAAAATACGCGAAATAGAGTCCGAGTTTTCGAGAATCGGAGTCCGTATGGCCCGGTTATGGCCCAAAGAAGTTTTTAGAAAATTTAAATTTAAAAACAGATTTAAAATTCAGTTGGAGCCAAAAGAGGAAAGGGGAGGGAAAAATTCCCGCCCAGCCCCGTGTCGACAGGCATGTCGACAGGGGTGTCGACAGGGGTGTCGACAGCCCTGTCGACAGGGGTGTCGACACAGGGTGTCGGCTCTGTGGATCTGGGTGCACCAGGTCTGGTCTTGGCTGAGTCTTGGGCTATGTTCTAGAGACTTCCTAAATCTAAGGGTCCTAATCTAATCTAGGGTTAATCTAAGGGCCTAAAACACTTTCTAATCCTATAAATAAGACCCCAACCCTACCCTAATTCATTCATAATTAAACCTTGTAATTAAACTATGGCAAAATGCAACTTGATCATGGCCTCCACAAATCAATGAAGAGGGTTGCATGCTAATCACTCTCTAATCAACCTCTAATCCCTTCTTAGCATCTTAATCTTCTTCATTTGGTGTGCCAAATTTGCTAGTGGTGAGTTTCTATCACTTTGATGATCTTTTGGTAAACTAATTAGATGAGATGTGGTGAGATTTATGGTTTTGTATGTGGATTAATGAGCTTTGAATCATATGATGTGATGTTAGCATTAATCCTATGTTTATGCATGTTGAGTATGTATGTTTATGCATGTTGAGTATGTAAGTTTATGCAAGTTTAATATGATGTATGTCATGTTTGCATGATGCTAAATATGCAAGTTGTGGGTTATGTAATCATATGCATGTTATGCAAGTTTATGGTGATATGCTATGCAAGTTACATGTATGTAAATATGCAAGTTACATGTTTGTTAATATGCAAGTTACATGTTTGTTAATATGCAAGTTACATGTTTGTTAATATGCAAGTTACATGTTTGTTAATATGCAAGTTACATATATGTAAATATGCAAGTTACATGTTTGTTAATATGCAAGTTACATGTTTGTTAATATGCAAGTTCATGATGACACATTAGGCAAGTCTATGAGTTAATATGCAAGTATGTTATGCAAGTGAATATGTAAGTTATGTGACATATTATATGCAAGTTATGTGACATGTTATGCAAGTTATGTGTTTGATTATATGCAAGATGGCACCTTTGAAACATGTTCATTCATATGCAAGTTGACACCTTTTATATGTGTTATATCATGAGAACGAAATTACGTGGGAACGATGGGGTAATTAAATGCATAAGTTAATAAGATTGTGTGAAATTAATATAATTATGCATAACATAAAATAAATGAACATAGTATGGGAATTTGCCTATTTAGTTAGGTGTACCCATACTATGTGTTGGGAATTTACCTATTGAGTTAGGTCTACCCCATGGGAATTTACCTATTAAGTTAGGTCTACCCATGTTAAGAAAAACTTAATATTAATTAGGGATAATTAATATAAAATTATGAGGGTGATTAATTAGGTGTAATTAATTGACTAAGACACGAGGTTGGACTCAGTTGTAGCGTAAAACTGCCCGGACCCAACCGGCTTAACCAGTTGCTACAAATGTTAGCCCAATGTGAGAGGTCTTAGGCACAAACTGAATACGTGATTAATGTAAAGACACGAGGTTAGACTCGGTTATGACATAAAACTGCCCGGACCCAACCGGCTTAACCAGCAGTCATAAAAGACAGTCTAATGTGAGAGGTCTTTATAAAGGTTACGATCTTAATTAATTAATTAAGAAAACACTTAACCACATTAGCATGTAGAGGGACATGAGGGGTTAAGTGGGTGCTTGGGTGGCATGATGAAATCTAGTGGTTGCCTTGGGTGGCAATAGAAAATACGATTAGAATACTTAACCAAAATGGAAACATGTAATTAAAACATGATTAAAGGGTTAAGTGGGATATACTAGTAAAAGGGACAAGCTTAGGTGGGTAGCTTGTGGAGGCCCATTTCAACCAGTAACCCATACGTATCTTTGTGGGCTCGACCCATGTCGAGGACGGGACACGCATACTGGGCTTGACTGTAAGAGGCAAACGGGTTAGCGGTGACAACGCAAGTCCAACGGGCTTCATATGCGTGAGTGGGCTGGGCTGGTAGGTAAGCCGTTGTTGCATCGTGTAGATATAAGCCGTGCACCGTTAATTATATCGGGTTGCCACATTGGGGAATGGTACACCCCATGGTGGGGCCAGCACGGGTATCTACGTTAGGGAGCCGATCGAATGGGGAGTAGTGTGTACACCTAGTGGATTGTAGGGCCCCGTGCGCCTACTTGGTCACCTAGGGGTACGCAAGTACTATTAAGTTAATTTTATAAGTCCTTGGGTGGGATCAACCTTTAAGTTAGGAACGACTGGTGTGGTGCAGTTTAGTAATTTACCTTAGGAAGGGTAGATGCGTCTTTATCCTTTATCTTAGTTTAGTCGACTGCTTAGGGTAGCCATTCATCCCTATATGTTACCGTATATCAGTTCATGTTTTCTCTGGTTACTTTAACGATTGTATTGTTAAAGTTATAGGACTCGCTCAGACTTATGTCTGACCCCGTTGTTTTTATCTTTTTCCCAACCCTCAGGTCCTGTGGTGGATCCTAGCAGTAGTGGAGCTTGATCGGATTGCTGTTCCAGTCTTGCGGAGCTTGGATAGATGTAAAGCTCCAGTTATCCTGTTATCTTTTCTTTGTTTTGGCTATTGTATGAGAGAGGGATTATGTACTTTTTATTTTGATGGATATTGTACTTAACTTTTACTGTGGTTTTATGATGTAACCAGACATGTTTTACTTCCGCTGTTATGAGATGATATTTCAAATTTCCAGTACTATTTATATCTGTCTTGTTGTAATTTTTCTGTTCTATATTCACTAAAATACTCCACCGATGCTATGGCATTCCCTTAGTGAGTGACCATAGTGGGAGTGGGGTGTTACAAAAACCCTAGCAAAGTGGTCTGTTCCAGCAGTAATCCCAGTTTGGTATCATTTACAACCCTAGAAGCTAGGCTAGGGCGGGGCACGATTACTGGACGGATGTAAGCGACCAAAGCGACGGCTGAGTGGTACAGCGGTGCGGGTCCAGGCGGGCTACGGACGTGCACGTAATCCGGTGTTGGACAAACTCGAGGTACGGGTACCAGTAGGTTTGGACTGTGCATTATTGCATAGGTGTCTGGGGTTGACACCCGAGGGCTTGATACACCCGAAGGTGGACCCAACACAGTCTGACTACAACCATATGTGGGCCGTATGGACACCAACACTCGACGTGTTAGGTTTATAGGGAGCCGATCGACTAGACCGTTGGGCTGGACCTTGTATTAAGGTCACCTCATGTTATTGGGCCAAAGTTATGGGCTGAGGGATCAATACCTGTTATGATAGTTTGCTAGTACACTGTGGTGCAAAGCTTAATCTTCTTTATGTGATGACACCTTTATCTATGGCCAGTATGTTCATCTCAGTTTCCATCATGATGTTAACTTTATTAGTTTATAGACTGATCGTAGTAGGGCTTACCAGTCTTTTTGACGGACCTGTTTTCTTTCGCTTCTTTTCTTCCGTTTCCCCCCCCCCCAGGTTCTCAGGGAGGGAATAGTGGTGCTTAGCTTGGATCGCTTGCTTGTTTGCCGGATAGCTCATGTATGCCTGGACATTGAGCTCGCTATGGTTTATCATCTTTATTTTGGGGATAGCACTATGTATTTCAGTATTTCTGTTATGATGTACTAGACATGTTTATTTTGGCAGTTGACTTTATGATGTACTAGACTTGTTTTGAGATGGTTTAAGATATTCCGCTGTTTTATTCTCACTTACTCTGTTTTACATATATAGTTATGATCTGGTTCTGCCTTGATATATCATGATGCATGCTTACCTAGTTCTAACGCCCCCCAGAAGCTAGTGCCCCCGAAAGAGTGACCCTAGCGGAGGTGGGGTGTTACAGGTAGGTTAAATCAACGTAAACTGCTGGATAACACTTAACCAATTCAACATGATAAGTGAATGGATTAAGTTAACTTGAGTTAACTGATGACACTTAACCAATCCAACATAACGAGAAAGAGAACTAAGTAGTAAACCTTAGTTAAGAGGACTAAGTTGTAAACCTTAGTAAAGAAAACAAACGATTCAGGAAACTAAGTAGTAAACCTTAGTTAAGAGAACAAAGTATAAAACCTTTGTCAAGAAAAACCAAGTAGAATACGAGGAGAAGCGAACGTCCATCTGATCATGAAGTAGGCTCCAATGAACTGGGTTACGAAGCACGCGGCTTCGAGGGGACGTGAGGGTACTCTTGGCATCCCTCTGTGAGGCTGCAGATGATCCTCCCGGGCTCACAGAGGTTAAGGTCTACTTTAGAAGAGCCAAGGGTATGCCTTGGTTGCAATAATAAGGCAACCTAAAGACTAGGATGGACCGGCGTGATTTGGCGAGACCAGTATTTTCCCTGTGATAGCAACTCGTCGTCTACCTACCATCTTGAGTCAGTCGAGATACGTAAAGCAGAAAGGCGGAGAACTCCAAAAGACCATATACTGGCTATCTAGTTATGGGTGAGGTTGGCCAATAGGTTTGTGGGGGCATATAGGGCATGCGTATAGTTCTCATTCTTGTTTTTCTTGGGTGCCTTTCATTTGTTAGTTGAGGGAGGGGTTTAGTGGGACCATCGCCACTGTAAAAGCAAAACTTAGCATATGCAATTGGCAGATATCTGAAAGCTTCCGACTGAGTTCTGTGTTTCTTGATTAGCCCTGCCACGGGACTCGGGTTGCACATATAGAGGACATGTGCATCTAGACATCGACAACGATTCGCGACACATACGTGGAGAAAGTCTAGGAACATATACCGCTCTGGGTAGTGTGTCCTAGACTAGAGGCCATCATTCGATAGGTAGCATAATCCCTAGTTGGACCTAGGTCGTGTAAACCCTGAATCCAAGAAGCGTTCAATAGGTAGCATAAACCCCAGTGGCCCTGGGTAGCATAAACCTTGGTTGAATCTGGGAAGTATTCGATAAGTAAACCCTAGTTGGATCTTGGTAACGCTCGATGGATAAGGGATTGCATACACAATAAAAAGGGGATCATTTTATCATGAACACACGATGCTAGTTGAAATAGTCCTTAGTGGGTGTAGAGAATAAAAGTGGATGCGATAGCCAATTCCTTTGATCTTACCTTGTCTTGTTTTAGGATTATCTTATCACTATGGTATGGTTCTAAGTTTAGTTTGTTCATGTCAAAGTCCTTTTCTTGTTTACATGCTAAAGTATAATTGGACTTACCAGACTTATGTCTGATCTAGTTTGTTTTCGCCTCTTTTCTTCCCTTCCCCCCTCCCCCCAAGGTAGCCAGGGAGGGAATAGCTCAGCTCATTTTGGATCGTTACTCTTTCCGAGCTTAAAGATTCTTTGATGCATTGCTTTGAACTCCTTTTTCTACTGCTATGGCCGTCTCATGCTATATTGAGGAATATCATTGTCAGTTTATGCTTCTTTATATTAAACAAGACAGATGCTTTGTTGTAATAAGTATTGGTGTTGTAAAACAATCTTTGTACAAGATGTGTTTTAATCAATAAAGGTTATTTATTTTCCGCTGCTTTATTTTTCTGTCTTGTAATTTTCCTGCAACTTGTACTAAAAATGCTCCATCGAAGTTAAGACATTCCCTCTGTGAGTGACCTTAACGGAGGTAGGGTGTTTCAAATGGTTGGCATACATTGGCATGCGACCTCAAAAAACTTCACAAGGACAATCTCGAGTGCATCTCTTTTCTAGAAGATGATAAATCAAAGTTGATCCGTGCCCTTAGGTCCAAAGATAGTGTGGTGGCTTCTTTCGCTCCAGGAGATGTCGAGTCGGTGTTTTCTAAACATGCTGATGAACTTCCATCCTGTTCTGCTCAGACTAAGAGGAAGATAGATAGGCCAAGGAAGGTCATAAATTTGTAGTCCCCTTTTCCCATCTTTGGTTATTTTTCTTTTTGAACTTTAAGACCGGTTGTGTAAGCGGGTGCCGGCCCTCGCTCGCGATGTTATGCTAGTTTGCGACTTGTGTTGATCTTTGACACTCTTGTGATCTTGATGAATGGTTGTTTTGCTGGCTCTACGATGCTCTTTGTGTCTTTGTCTGCCGCACCATATCTCTTTGCCCTACTCAACAACACATTTTTCATAAAAAAATTAAATTTTCCTGGCGATCATGCGTTAGTATCGTATTATTGGTCGATCGTACGTTAGTATTGTATTACGGGACGTTATCATTAGCGTTGCTAATACATTATTGTGATTGGTCTTATTATGGTTTTATTAATCTGGGATCATCCAGTGTTTAGTATTTGTCTTGACTAGTGAGTTTCTTGTTGTTTTTAACTTTGGTAATTAAGCCATTTGGATTTTTTATTAAATATCTTTTTGTATGTATGTTATGGTAATTTCTTCATGCATTTTTAATGTGTGCCCCCATGGGAGGACTTTGGTTTCAATGTTGTAATCCGATCCTGGCTTCAATGTTGCTAATACCTAAAAAAGAACAAGAATGGATACCCCCTTCCGGCTGGGTTTTCTGCTTTGTACTGGTCTTTCTAGAATGTTTGATCCTTCCCCTTTTTATGCTTCATCCTGAGGAGAGGGCACTAGTTTATCTCATCGAGTTTTGACTCAGAAGAAATAAAAACTCGTGTCCTTCACCTAACAAGGTGCCCCCCAATTTTTGGATTGGCAATTTTCTTTTTCCTTTTTGGGACATGTCGGTTTTTTTTTCCGACTTTATGCCTTGCCCTAGGAAACAGACACTGGTACATCTCAAAGATTTTTTTTTTCAAGTTGGGGAACCCGTGTCCTGCACCTAAGAAGGTGATTCTTTTATGGGCTCGGCAATTTTAACCGTACGACTTTTTGAGTAGCTTTCACCCCAGCATTGACTTCTTTAATCTAGTACCAAGCCTTTTATTGGTCTTGTGTCAAAAGATTCGGTATTTCCATATGAAAGTCGGAACTCCTCGAGTTGGCACCCCCTGGTCGCTTGTTTGCCTACACAAAGAAGTCAACTTTAGTAGGAGCTTGTGAATGAGTGATTTGTAAGTGTAAACAGAACTCTATATTCATTCATTTTATGTACATCATTCAAATGCTAAGCTTTTATAAATCTTTACAGCATTTTTACGTATTCGAACAACATGTTATAAAAAATAACGTCGAATATGCTCGTGAATCTGGTTTCCATCTGTCGTAGCCAATTTGAAGGTACCATCCTTGAGTTTTTTACTTATAAAATAAGGCCCTTCCCAATTGCGTCCAAAAACTCTAGTAATGGTCATTATCATCTTCAGAACAAGGTCTCCAATTTAAAAAGTCCTATGTTTGACTTTTGAATTGAAATGCCTCGCCACCAATGTGCCCTGTTGCAGTTTTATGCATGGTGCGATATGCCCGTAATGCCAGCGGGAGTTCAACTACCCAACCACCTTTAGACTTCTCTAGCCATTTCTTAATGGTCGTCTTGATGATTTTATTTACTACCTCCACCTGCCCGTTCGCTTGTGGATGTGCGGCTGCTGAAAAGCTTTTCTGGATTTTCTACTTGGTGCAAAAGTTTTGAAACTCTTCACTTTCAAATTGGGTTCCGTTGTCTGTGATTATCTTTTGTGGTAACCCAAACCTGCATATAATGTTTTTTAGGAAAAATTAATAACTTTCTTCGAAGTTATAGTGGCCAATGGTTCTGCTTCAGCCCATTTTGTAAAGTAATCAATGACGATAATTGCATATTTAAAACCAGATTTTGCAGTGGGAAGGGCTCTTATGAGGTCAATGCCCTAGATAGCAAATGGCCATGGGCTGACCATGTGAGTTATAGCTGTGTATTCCACCCTTGGAATATTGGCAAATCTTTGGCATCCATCACATTTTTTAGTGTTGGCCGTGGAATCTTTATTGATATCTGGCCAGAAGTAATCGTATCGCAAGATTTTCTTAGCCAAAGTTTGTCCACCCGTATGACCTCCGCATTCCCCTTCGTGTATTTCCGCCGTGATCTCCTTTAACTCTTTTTCTGTAACACAACGAAGTAAGGGTGTAGAAAATCCACGTCTATACAATCGTCCATCCTGAATAAGGTAGAAAGAAGCTTTTCGCAAAAAAATTCTTCGAAGTTTGGCTTCAGCCGGGATTGCCCCAGTTATGAGGTATTCTTTAATTGGCGACATCCATGAGTTTGGCTCATCGATTATTTCCATGATCCAATCGATTTCAGTTTGCTTTGTGCTTGGGCTAGAAAGGACTTCCACTGGAACTAACCCCATTAGCTGTGCATTTACTGTGCTTGCATATTTTGACAATGAATCATCTTTGGTGTTTTCTTCTCTAGGAATGTGAGATATGGTGTAATGCTCGAAAGCTTCCAATAATTCCAAGGCTTTAGAGAGATAATCCGGGAAGTTAACCATTTTGACTTGGAATTCTCCCAGAATCTGGCAAGCTACAAGCTGAGAGTCACTGAAGATTTGTATAGTTTTTATTTGCAATTATTTTGGTAGTTTTATTCCTGTGATAAGGGCTTCATACTTAGCTTCATTGTTTGTTGACGGAAACTCTAGCCTTAGTGCATAGCATAAAGGTCTTCCTTCAGTGGTTTCGAGAACTGCCCCCGCCCCAGAAAAGTGATTATTCGATGCTCCATCAAAAAATAATTTCCACTGGATATCAGTTTCAGTATCATCTTCCTTATTTACCTCCCCTCAGTCGGTAAATTACGCGATAAAGTCAGCAAGCGTTTGTCCGTTGATCGCTTTTCGAGGGTGATACATAATGTTGTATTGACTAAGCCCTATATTCAATTTTAATAACCTCCCAGAGGTCTCTGGTCGGGACAGAACTTGCCTCAGTGGCTGGTCTGTGAGAACCTTGATGGGATGAGCCTAAAAGTAGGGCCGAAGTTTCTTTGATGCAATAAGCAAACAACAAGCAAGTTTTTCAAGCTTTGGATAATTAAGCTCTGCTCCGGATAATCTCATGCTGATGCAATAGACTGGTTTTTGTACCTTCAGGTCTTCTCTAATTAATGCTGCACTTAGGGCATGGGCAGAAACCGCCAGGTAGAGAAACAATTCTTCTCCGTCACTAGGCTTTGATAGCATATGAGGTGTTACCAGGTGTTGGATCAGTTCCTCAAAGGATTTCTGACATTTAGAGGTCCACTGTATTTCTTTCTTTCCTTTCCTAAGTGAATCGAAGAATGGAAGACATCTGTCCATTGCCCTAGATATGAAGTGATTTAAGGCCGCAATCTTTCTATTCAAACACTGAAGTTCCATCTTGGTTCCTGGGGCATGCATTTCTCTCAAAGATGATATTTTGGCTGGATTAGATTCTATACCTCTAGCGTTGACCATGTACCCAAGGAACTTGCCCTAACCAACCCCAAAAGAACATTTCAAGGGATTCAACTTCATGCCATATTGGCATAAAATATCGAACATTTGGGCTAGGTTCTCCAAATGGTCAATTGCTCTCTTTGACTTAACCAATATATCATTGAAATAGACTTCCATCGTCCTACCGATTTGTTTTTTAAACATAGCATTTACCAGTCGCTGATAAGTTGCCCTTGCATTTTTTAGATCAAATGGCATCACCTTATAGCAGTATAGACCGAGATCAGTAATGAAGCTTGTATTTTCCTTGTTCGGGCCATACATCATGATTTGATTGTAGCCGGAATATGCGTCCATAAAAGATAGCAACTCATGACCAGCCATAGAATCCACTAATTGGTCGATTCTGGGAAGAGGGATACTATCTTTCGAACAAGCTTTATTTAGGTCTGAATAATCTAAACAAACCCACCATTTACCGTTTGATTTCTTTACGAGCACTGGGTTGGAGACCCATTTTGGATAGGTAGATTCCCTAATAAAACCATTCTCCATTAATCTGTCGACTTCTTCTTTTAAGGTGCGCGACCTCTTCATCCCCTGGGTTCTCCTTTCTTGTTTAACAGCCAGAACGTGTGGTTCAATGTTTAGCTTATGGACTGCAATGTCCGGAGATATGCCATACATGTCAGAATGGTTCCATGCAAACACATCTAAATTAGCTCTTAGAAAGACAATCAATTGAATTTTTAATTCAGGGCTTAACCGATATCCTATATTCAACACACTGATCAGGTCCTTTGGAATTACAACTATAGGAATTGTGTCTTCAGCTGATGTCGCCCTTTCGTCCTCTTCACTAGCTTCCCTAGGATCAATCTCTTTTTGCACTCCACTATGCTCGCCAGTGCATGAACCCTTCTTTAATTGCTATAAAGAGGGTTCTTGGATGCGGGGAAGAGCCTCTGCATCCTTTCCTAAGTCTTTTTTCTAAGCCTCTCTCAGCTCTGTTACATAGTAGTCTCTTGCAGTGATTTGGTCACCCTTATTTACACCTATTCCCCTTTTAGTTGGAAATTTCATAGTCAAACACCATGGAGCTAATGCAACCTTAAAACCCGAAAGAGTCGGTCTCCCAAGGAATGCATTGTAAGACGAAAACTCATCAATCAGGACAAAAGTTTGTACCATATAAACCCTACGTTCCCCATCTACCAATTCCACAGGCAAATCTACTGTTCTGATGGGTTGCGTAGGTTGATCTGTAAAACCGTGGATCTTAGTTGGGTATGCGCGCACTTTCGCCATAGGGAGATTCATCTTTTGGAAAGTATTTATAAAAATCACATTAACAAATCCCCACATGTCAACTAGGACCCTTTTTACAACTGCAGGACTGAGACCAATAGCGATCACCATGGCATCAATAGTTGGTGTAATTAAGCCTTCCGCAACTTTATCTCTGAATATCATATCATCGGTCGAAGTTTTGAACATTTTCATTAGAAGCTCGTTGTTCATGATCATACATCCTTCCCATTTCATGGTGTCCTTCAATTCGTTAGCGTATCTTACCATATCTGCCCAACTATTCCCAACCGGGTGGGGCCCCCCAAATATCATATTGATTACGGGCCTCGAATGGACGGGTATTTGGGCTTCCTCACTCGAGTTGGGTTTGCTAACCGCATTATTATGTCCTTGTGCAGCTGGAGTACTTTGCGGATTTTTCACGTACTGTTGGAGTTGGTTCTTCCTGATGAGCTCTTCAATTAAACTCTTCAGGTGCTGGCATTCATTGGTGTTGTGTCCTGGTTGGCTATGAAACCGGCAGAATTTACCGGAATTTGCCTGTTGCTTAGCTATCTTCTACAGTTCATCTGAGGTAAGAAACCTGAATCCTTTGCGGCGGAGTAAATTCTTTCTGGGTTTTTGTTTAGGAGGGTTAATTCGGGTAGTTTATACAGCCGTGTCTTTTTATAAGCTTTGCTATCCCTCTCATCACTTCCCCTCTTTTGTCCTATGTCCATCTTCTGCTCAACCCTGGACTCATTGCTTTTTCCTTCTCTAACGGCGTTACTTTCTATAGTCTTGTGGACACTTGGAGCTTTATCCTCCACACTTATGTATTCCTCATCTTTTTTATAAAACTTCTTCATGGTTTTTGTTTTCTTCATCTTGAGCCACTTTCCAAATTCTGACTTCTTACCGATAGCTCCTTTCAGGGCTGCGAATAAGTACCAAGGCTCTGGTTCTATGACCTCCGCCACTGCAGCATGGAAGCGTGTAAGGAAAGCTCTGATGGTTTCCCCAAGCTTTTGGTCCATTTCGCATAGTAACATCACATCCCTTGTCTTGCTGGTTTGTAGTCGGAATTGATCTTGAAATCTTCTTGCCAAATCGGCAAATTGGTCAATACATTTAGGTTGAAGTCTGGTGAACCATAGTGAGGCTATAACTTCTAGGCACACGGGAAAGTGTAAGCACTTGATTTTGTCAGTGGCCCTAGCTCCATTCATGTCCAGGTCATACTTGAATAGAAAAATGGTTGGATCTCTAAATCCGCTATAAGGTGCTATTGTTGGTGGTATAAATTTCTTTGGGAATTTTGCTTGACGGATTTCCTCTATGAATGGATTTTTGCTTGGGGAAAACTCCCATTCTTTCTCTTCATCTTCTCGGGTCGCCTTCTCCTTCATTATTCGGTGGATCATGCATGTGATGCGCCTCTCATCACCTGTTTGTTCATCGGAATCGGCAAGTGCCAGCACGGTTTGAGCTTCGGTGCCTTGCATCTTTTTTGGTGGTTGTTATGTTAGTGGGACTTGCGACAGTCCGAGTCGCACATTTTTCTTTTCGCTGCGGGGATCTAGCCTTAGAGTCCTCAACGTCGACCTCTCCCCTGTCTCCCACTAGGTTGTGAGGTCGACCAGTGTTTGAGGCTAATGAGTCCTCTTTTTCACCAGCATTATTTACAGTATTTGACAGTATTAAATTGGCTTGAGCATTAGTCAGGACATCAAACCTTTCCATTATCATCTTTGCCGTATTGTCCATTTTTCCGTTCAAGCAGGTTACAGCCACATTCAATTCATCTCGCGTTACAGATGGCCTATGGGTTTCTCCACCCCGTTGGTTCCATATTTGTGGCGTAGCTTCATTAACATTATCATCTCTACCGATCGTGGTAGCTTTTGCAGATTTGCTGCTTTTCTTCGATCCGACTATGGCTTCAAGGGAGAAAGCGTCTTTGGATCTATATATTCTTTAGATTGTTGAACCATGAAAGGGAGTACGAGGCAAGGAATTATGAACTCGGCCCCACGGTGGACGCCAGAATGTTTACACCAAAATTGGTCTAAACACTCAAAGTACTAAAGCTGTACTTCACCAATTTGGCAAGGAATTAAATGGAGCCGTGTTTAATCAACAATTGAAAATGAAAATGCGACGAAGATAAAGTAGAGACGAGATTTAGATTGGTTCAGCCATAAACTAGGTCTGCGTCCACTATGAAGATAGTTTCCATTCTTATAATGAGGATTACAAAATACATCAACTCCCTCTTTTCATACATCTCTATATTTACTCAATATGCCCTCATTCATGCATTTCAGTCTTGGAATTTTACAAGAGATTTGTAGAGTTGGAGGAGGAGAAGGATGGATGAATGATTGAGAAGGAAGATGTCTTTGTTTCCCTTGATTATAGGATTGCGCTTGACGCCATGGTCAGATGAGTTATGGAGCTTCAAGGTGTGGAAATGGTCATTACTTTTCCATGCTTGAGCAGTGACCGAGGACAAAATTTAGTAGCACTTTGTGGTTTCAAAGATTGGATCCCCTCAATGTTGGCAGCCATGGCGTATTTATAGGTGAGCCTTCCTCGGAAAATGATCTGAAATCCGTATATGCAGGCTACGGGTTGCTCATACTATTAATTACAATTGTACCATCGCCTAGCTGTAGCCAGTTGTTAGTAGCTGTATCCAGTTGTCATATGTGAGTGGTTCCATAGGAGCGAGTGTTTCGGGTAGTTGAGCGGGTGACTTTTTAGGAGCAAGTGCTTCGAGTAGCTTTATAAGAACAAAATGCAGAACTGGTGTCAATTTTCCATTGTATCCTGCACGACTGACCTTCTTGGATCGAGAGCGTTTGTCCTTTTGATGCCTTTGTACGACGTCGTTCACCCTTATGGTTATGCTATGAGATCGCTCCCGCCTATGTTGAATGGACGACTTGCTTTGTTTCAGTATTTGAGCGGTTGTTAGATATACGCATGATCTTGACCCCTATTTTGATACGTATGGCTGAACTTTGATATTAAGTCAAATGTCTTCCACGTTGTAAGCGGCCTTTATATGATATACAACCTTTATCTTTATGTAGTCGCACTATTCATAATATATCGTGCCATCATTCTCGGTCGTACTGGACGATTGACTTGTCTTGGGTTTGATGTTTGAATCTTGCTCTGCGCGGTTTCGTCCTATTCGTCGTGAGTCATTTAAGTTCCTTGGATAACATTGTGTACGTCCGACCCTAATGATGTCCATTCCGTATCCTCTGCTTAGCCTTTGCAACTCAATGTGTGTATGGATTTTTGAGGGAATAACACATAGGAAAAGGCCCACAAATATCTGTATGAATTTATTCTAAGACCTCTGAAGATCTATTGGCACCTAGTCTTTTAGTTTTGGTATGTTTTACCTTGACGCAATATACACATACATTAAAGTTTGTGAAGTCAAGAGACTCTAAAATACCATTAGACACTAAGCGCTCAACTCTACCTTTTGAGATATGACCTAAGTGCTTATGCCATAAAGATGCTGAATTTTCTTTAGTTAATTTACGCTTAGTACCACATGATTCTACATGCAAGGTTTCATTATATGATGCAACTGTTTCTAACAAATAAAGATTGTCATAAGCATTCAAATATCCATTTCCAACAACATTTTAATTTAAAAACAAAGTAGACGGGTTGTTTCCAAATGAATAGCAATATTCAAATTTGTCAAACACAGAAACAGAAACCAAATTCCATCTAAATGACTGTATAACAAAAGTGTCTTTTAATCCAAATAAAAACCAGTTTCTAATAACAACCTAAAATGCCCAATTGCTTCTAATTATACTAATTGTCCGTCACCTACAAAGATGTGTCTTTCATCATCACTTGGATTTTGGTAGCTCAGGCAACCTTACATACAAACACTTATATGAGTAGTAGCACCAGAATCTATCCCCCAAGTGTTTCTAGGTACCGAAGATAAATTTTGTGACACCACACATCCCTTAATGTCACTCATTAAGAGAATGCATTAAGTCTCGTGAAGCATTACAGGTAAATAGAAATAGAAACATTACAAGAGAGATATAAAATAGCAGCGAAATTTAAAACTTTTTATGAAGCAGTAAACATAACATTGTGGTTCAAAACATAATTCTGAAAATACATAAAACCTAGTACATCATTGAAATTTATGTCTTATACTTAAAATATCAGAGTAAAATAATAAAAGAAGCATAATCCCCATAACATAGCCATAGTAGAGAGATATGAAATCAAGCAGTACATCTAAGCAACTCCAAGCAAGATAAAAGCAGAGTCCCGATCAAGCTTGAGTATTCCCACTATGAGAACCGGGGGGGGGGGACAGAGGAGAAAGAAGAGGAAACAAAATGGGTCAGACATAAAGTCTGGTGAGTCCAGTTATTCTTAGCATATAAATAAGTAAAAGTACCATGACTGACATATAAAGTGGATAAGTGAGATAATATCATAAAAGGGCAGGTATGACAATGTTAACAGGATAAACATGAAAGATTATATTACGCTTCTCTAATGATTGCTCTGCACCAGTACAAGTATATCTAGGATGAGATAATCCCCAATCGTGTATAAGATGGTATACTTAGGTTCTAGTGAGAGATTTTAACCCCATACAATCAACAGGCAGCCCAACATACTGGAGTTGCCCTAAGGATAATAACGGGCTCCTAAACATAACGGAGTCTAGATGTACCCTAATTAGTACCCCAATCGATCGGCTCCCTAGTCCATAGATACCCTGTGTTTACCCCACAGTAGGATGTATCACATCCTAAACTGACAAAACTTCGTTTTTAGGATGTGCACAACCATATCTATAGGTGTCAAGGCGTCTTGGCCACCTCTTGTCTGGACCCATGCACGCACATGACTCCATCGGAATGCGTCGCCCTCACCGTCCCCCACGTTTGGATTTCTTACATTCAGCCTAGTAAGTGTACTGGGCTCCGATCTAGTTTGGAGTACTCGTTTGATACCTATATATTGGTTACTAACTGAAAAGGGTCCCACACACAAGATGATACAAGCTTTCCCCAATGCTTGCATGTAACACCCCACATCCATTAATGTCACTCACAAAGGGAATGCATTAACTTCCATGGAGGTTATAAGTGAATGTAGAACAAAAAATTTACAACAAGACAGATAATAAATAGTACTTGGAAATCTAAAACTCCATTTTATTGCAGCGGAAATTAAACATGTTTGTTACATCATAAAACCAAGTACAATACCCATCTTCATAAAAACAAAATACATAATCCCATTACATAAATAGCCATTAAAAAGATAACAAGCTGGACTTTACTTCAACGGTCCAAGCTTTCCAAGAGAGATGAAGCAATTTAATCAAACTCCACTAGAACTGGGCCCAACCTGAGGACCTGGAGGGGGAAAAAGGATAGAAATAGAGGGGGTCATACATAAAGTCAGGCGAGTATGATAATTCTAACAATACTATTATCAAAATAACTAAACTAAGGCATAAGCTGGAAGACAAGTAAATGTCTATGAACTCTTAGGAAGACAAAGATAGCGTTTAAGATAACGTTAAAGATAACGGTAAAGGCACACCTAATTACTAACGAATGATTACTACACTGCACCGCACATTACTACACTGCACCACACCAGTCACCCTATTGTTTGATCCCACTTGCTTCACACAGAAACTTTATAAATAGCCTTACGTACCCCTAGCTGACTACATAGGTGCCGTCTGCCCCTATCTCCACTAGGTGTACCCCACTACCCACTTTCGATCGGCTCCCTACTCGTAGATACCCGTGCTGGCCCCACAGTGGGTTGTATCACTCCCCTAAAGTGGCAACCCAATACAACTTGAGAATGGACGGCTTATACCTACACGATGCAACAACGTCTTACCTACCAGCCCGGGTCCACACACACATATGAAACCCGTTGGACTTGCGTTGCCACCGCTCCCCGTTTTGGCCTCTTACAGTCAAACCCAGCATGCATGTCCCGTCCTCGACTTTGGTCGAGCCCACAAAGATACGTTTGGGACACTGGTCGAAATGGACCCCTACAAGCTACCCACCTAAGCTTGTCACTAGTATATCCCACTTAACCCTCTTAGTCATGTTCATTTACATGTGTGTTTGGTTAAGTCTTACTAATCGTATTTCACATGCCACTAAGGGCACCCCCTAGATTCCTCGTGCCACCCAAGGCACCTACTTAACCCCCATGTCCCACTTTACATGTTTATCTGGTTAAGTATTTCTTAATTCATTCAGGCCATAACCTCATAAAGACCTCTCACATTAGACTGGCATTTATGGCAGCTGGATTTGCCGAGCGGGTCCAGGCAGTCTTACACCATAAAAGAGTCTAACCTCGTGTCTTTACAACTGTTATGCTTTAGTTTAGGCCTAGGACCTCTCACATTGGGCTGACATTTGTGACCACTGGATTTGCTGGGCGGGTCCGGGCAGGTTTACGTCACAAACGAGTCCAACCACGTTTCCTAAGCATTGACTAACACTTAAAATCTTTTACCCCATTTTTAATAATTCCCTATTCAAATTATTAATTAAGTCAACTTTTGATGATGTCCATAATTGACTCAATTATGGCCATCCACTTATGGCATGCAAAATCATATCAATTGCACCCCAACTTTTTAATATTAAATCCTTAATATTACCCCTACCCCACGTTTATACGTTCGCTTATTCAACACATAATATAGGCTAGACTTGTATAGTCTAACACATTGCACAAAGTTAAATTATCACAACATATAGACAATTAAAATAAATCTAATCATAATAGGGGTGAAACTTGCATAAACTACACATGTTAAGGATCAAAAGGTGTCAACTTGTTAAATGTCTCAATTTACATGATATGATCATAGCCCAAATCTATACATAAACTTGCATATGGGGTTTTTAGGCAACATAATGATGGTGTGAACTAGCATAGGATATCACATATGTCATAGCATAATTCTAGATGTTATAATAGATGTCTTGGCATATGTTCATAACTTTTCTAACCAATCTAACTTGCATGTGTGACTTGTCATATAGATCAACATAACCCAAACATGATGATTTAATTAATATGAACTAACTAGCATAGATGGTAACATCATGGCCTTTTTAACATGTATGATTCATCACAAATTAGCATAGAAACTTTCAACATACATAACATCATCATAGCATGATTTACAACATATAAGATATCATCATCACATAACATTAGATTTACAATATACATGATAGCAAATGGGGTTTACAACAACATATATGATAATTCACATCATCTACTCATAATCCATTCATAACTCAACCTAATTAAGATGATAATAATCTTGTTAAGATCATCATACTCACAATTTAGAGAAGAAAAGAGAGAGTTTTGCTTTGCTTTAGGGTTGAGAGATTAGAATTGAATTTGCTTTTCTTCTTTCTTAGTTGGCGGCGGCTCCATTGATTTCCATGGCGACGGTAACTATTCTATTTTAATTAGGTTTAGGGTTAGCATTAGGATGTATTTATAGGTGTAGGAAGTTATTTAGGACCATTAGATTAACCCTGAACCATGAGAACCAATCAGATGCAAAATCTGCATTTGAGCAAATCGGCCCACGGGTTGACAGCCAAACACCCTGGATTAACCCCTAGTCGACCCAGCGGAGCTCGGGTCGACCTCAAAAATGGGCCGGTTCGGTTATTTCCCCTCCCAATTCGTTGTTTTGAACTTTTTCGCATATTTATTTATTTAATTTTTAATTTATATATATATATATCAATATATATATATATTTCTCTGCGCAACCCATTCCACTTAATTCTTTTCTAAAAATTAAGTATACTTTAATTTGTGAATTTTAATGTTATAAAATTACGGGGTGTTACATTCTCCCCTCCTTAAAGGATTTCGTCCCCGAAATCTCCAAGTCAAGAAGAATGTATATCCTACCATCTAATCGTCCATCTACTCAACCATCAAACACCAGCATCCATTGTCCTTAAAAGACTTCTAATGCTTTAATGTTTATATGCACAGTGTGTGTATATATCCATATCTAATGCAAAATTAGGCGGTCTACTGATTCACTCGACCTCCTTAGTGCAATTCATGATAGTGCCATGCGTCCAATATGTATGCAAAAGATTCCTAATGATACATATTAATTCTATATGCGTGCACAACCATCCACCCGAATGCAGCAACTATATGATAATACAACCATTATACATCCATTTTACTAAATACATCCATATATATGCAATATGCAATATGAAGTGACTGAACCGATCTGGTGCCTAATAGTGTGTGTATATGCATCCACTAGCAACCACTAGCGAACACTTGTATCCACTTTGCATCCACCATACATAACATGTCTCAAACACATGTTTCAACCATAGGATTGTCCTAACTAAAGGTCAAAGATACTAGCGAGAGGATATACTAAAGATAATATAAGTACAAGCTAAGCGATAAATGAGAAATTAAAGGACATACCCTCAAAAAGAAAAGGGTATCATGAACACATCTTCTCTTCCGTCTCCCAAGTAGCGTTGCTCTCATCATCTCCCCATTGCACTTTGACTAGTCTGACCTCTCGATTCCTCAACCTCTTGATCTCCGACCCAAGAATGTGCGTAGGAGCTCGTCGAATTGTCGCATCACGCTCTATCTCCACCTCTCTAAGCAAGCTCGGCTCTACCACTTCCGCGGTCTCATTCAAGCACTTCCTCAAATGTGGCACATGGAATACGTCATGTACACCACTAAGTCTCTTGGGCAACTCCACTCTATATGCCATCCGTCCAATCCTCTCCTTAGTAGGAAACGGCCCTACAAACCTTGGTGCTAATTTCCCAACGGACCCAAAGCGAACAACGTTTCGTAATGGAGACACTTTGACAAAGACCATATCCCCAACTTCAAACTCGAGATATGTCCTCCTCTTATCCGCATAAGATTTCTGCCTATCTTGCGCTACTTTCATCCTCCTTCGAATCAAGTCGATCTTCTCTGAAGTCTCCATAATCATATCGGGCCCAAGTAAGATCTTATCCGTAGATTCCCACCAACATGTAGGTGAACGACAAGGTCGTCCATATAGAGCTTCGAATGGTGCCATACCAATGCTGGACTGAAAGCTATTATTATATGCGAACTCAACCAATGGAAGATGCTCTTCCCATGTACCCCCAAAGTCTTGGATACATAGCCTCAACAGATCCTCTAGAATGTGATTCACCCTCTCAGTCTGGCCGTCCGTCTGAGGATGATATGCGGTGCTCAAACATAACTAAGTCCTAACCGCCTCTTGTAAGCTTCTCCAAAATTCGCTAGTGAAAATAGGATCGCGGTCGCTCACTATGCTAGAAGGAACACCGTGCAAACGAACTATTTCTCGGACATATACAGAAGCTAACCATGGAGCAGTCCTCTTACTCTTCACGGGAATGAAATGGGAGCTCTTAGTAAGTCTATCTACTATAACCCAAATCCCCGTATTACCCTTCCTCGATCGCGGTAATCCATCCACAAAATCCATCGAGATGCTTTCCCATTTCCATAGTGGAACCTCCAATGGGTGAAGCAACCCACCGGGATTCTTTTGCTCCGATTTTACTTGTTGGCACACCAAGCATCTAGCGACATACTCGGCCACGTCTTTCTTCATGCCGGCCCAAAAGTAAACTCTCTTCATGTCTTTGTACATCTTGTCCCCGCCGGGATGAATGGTCATCTTCGAACGATGTGCTTCGTCAAGAATAGTCTTCCTTAGGTCATCGTCTTTTGGTACACAAAGTCTACCATCCCTACGTAACCAACCCTTATCATCTAGGGTATACCTACGGAGATGGCTTGATGACTCCCCTCCTTTGAGTTTTTCTACTAACTCAACCAATTGCGGGTCGTCTCGCTGTGCCTCGCCAATTCGTCCCAAAAGCGTAGGTCTGACCTCCAAGGATGCTAGCAAACCGGGTACGAAGTCAACGGAAGGTCTAAAGTCAAACATCGAAATGAATTCTAAACTTTGCCGCTCAACAAACAAAGGACTTAAGGATAATCTTTTTCTACTTAAGGCGTCTGCCACCACGTTACCCTTGCCAGGGGTATAGGCTATTTCGAAGTCGTAGGACGCTAAGAACTCCATCCACCTTTGCTGCCTTAAGTTCAAGTCCTTTTGAGAGAATAGGTATTTTAAAGATTTGTGGTCAATGAATAGTTCGAATTTCTCGCCAAGAAGATAATGACGCCAAGACTTAAGCGCGAAAACAATAGCGGCCAACTCTAGGTCATGTGTGGGTTAATTCTTCTCATGCGCTCTCAACTGCCTTCCACCATAGGCTATTACCCTGCCCTCTTGCATTAAGACTGCGCCTAGTTCTGTCCCACAAGCGTCAGTATAAACGGTAAACGGCTTACTCCCGTCTGGAAACACTAAGACTGGGGCTGAAGTCAAAGCTCTCTTCAAACGTTGGAACGCATCATCACAATCTACGTCCCATGTGAAAACTAGGTTCTTCTTCGTCAAGCGTGTCAATGGAGCTGATATCTTTGTGAAGTCTTTGGTAAACTTCCTATAGTAGCCAGCCAACCCCAAGAAACTTCTTACTTCGGTAGCATTTTTAGGAACCTTCCAATCTTGGATGGCCACCACCTTCGCGGGATCTACAGCTATCCCTTCTTTGGAAACCACGTGCCCCAAGAACCGTACTTCCTTCCTCCAAAAGTGACACTTAGAAAATTTAGCTTTAAGCTCATGTGCTCGAAGAGTCTCCAACACTTCCCTAAGATGTAGGGCATGCTCTTCTTCATCCTTAGAAAAGATCAAGATGTCATCTACAAAGACTACCACAAATTTGTTAAGGTACTCCCTAAACACCCTACTCATCAAATCAACAAAGTATGCTGGGGCGTTTGTCAAACCGAAGGGCATCACTAGCCATTCATAGAAACCGTCCGGAGTCCTAAAGGCAGTCTTGTCTATGCTATCCTCAGCCACTCTCAACTGATGGAACCTAGTGGCTAAGTCCAACTGCGAAAACACTGAGGCGCCAACTAACTGATCGAAGAGATCGTCAATCCTCGGCAGTGGGTGTCTGTTCTTCTTAGTAAGCTTATTAAGTTCTCTATAGTCCGCACAAAGTCTAAGGGACCCATTCGCCTTCGTGGCAAATACTACTGGAGCACCCCACTCCGATATACTTCGTCTTATGAACCCCTTCTCAAGCAACTCCTTCACTTGCTTACCGAGTTCCCTCCTTTCACGTGGAGCCATGTGGCGTACTGGCAAAGATACTGGTTTCGCATTATCCACAAGATATATTCGAAAATCTATCTCCCGCTTCGGAGGCAAGCCCTTCACCTCCTCAAACACATCGGAATATTCTCGGACCACTCTAACAGATCGTAGATTTTCCTCAGACGCGTCAAGCGATTCTAGATAACTTAGCATAACCGAATTTATGGGATTACAAAAGATTTCGAGAGTGTTGCCAAGGCGAGTCACGAGCCTAACTACTCTCCTTTCACAATCAAGAAGGGCCCCATTTCTGGATAACCAATCCATTCCTAAAATTAGCCCATAGCCCGTGAAGCCCAACACATAAGCATCACATCTAAATTCAACGCTAAGTATGGAAATTTTCAAATCCAAACACATCATAGACAAATAAGTTGAGCCCCCAATTGGATTCGAAACAACTAAGGGATCCTCTACTAAACTGGTGTTTAAGTGCAGTGATTCAATTAATGATGTAGAGATAAACGAATGTGATACGCCCGAATCGAATAAGGTACGGACAGGATGATCAAACAGAAAAACTAAGCTTTCAACAGAAATGGTTCTACCTCGTTCTTGCAGCGGTGGGACCGCGAGAGCCTGAACTTGTCCCCTTGCCTGCCCTGGTGCCATAAGAGCCTGCACCTGTCCTCCCGAGGTAGCTCCTGCCCTCTGCCCCTTCTTTGGGCAGTCCTTCACTAAATGTCCCGCATCGCCACAATGAAAACAGCCTGTCTTCTTTTTCTTTCGGCAATCCTTGCTGAGATGGCCTGGTGTCCCACAGTTAAAACATTTCTTCTTTCCCTTGTCGTTATTGTCTTTACCACCCTTCTTGTTTTGTTGTTGTGGTTTCTTCTGATCCCCCTTCTTCTCGGGTGCCTTATCAGCTTTAGCGCTTTTCTCCTCATGCATGAGCGCCATTTCTACTAACTTCTCAAAGGTGGCCCCCATAGGGATGTGGGTCATAGCCAACCCTTGCAATGGTTCATTCAAGCCATTCACGAACCTCAGCGCCTTCTTCTCCGGTGTGTTCACTAAGTCCAAGCCAAACCTTGCTAACTGATTAAATTTATTGACATATTCTTTCACTGATGAGCTTCCTTGCTTCAATGTCAAGAACCTTTCCATATATAGATTTTCTTCCGCCCTTGAGAGAAACTTCGCCTCGAACCTACGTCTGAAATCCGCCCAAGAGTCAACAGGATGCTCGCCATTAGTGACCTCCCACCAAAACGAGGCCTCTCCCTTCATCAACCAAGCTGTTAATCGAACTCTCCTCCCTTCTTCTACTTCAAAGATTTCTAGCAATTCTTCCACCTCCTTAAGCCAATCTCTATCTTCCACAAACGTTTCTGACCCTTGAAATGGTTTTCCACCCATAGCCCTGAATTCCTTGCACGTCTTTGCAAAAGTATCTACGCGAGGAGGAGGAGGAGAAATGGGTGCAACTGGTGGTGGAGGAACATTGGCTGGACCTGCAGCGGCCCTAGCCTCTAATAACCTCCTATACCATCCTGGTATCGTTACACCGTCGGGTAGATTAAGATCTTCAGCCATGCTGAAACGAAAAAGGAAAGATTCAAAATGGAGAATTCGAAAGATAAAGATATGGGCTATTGGGGATTATGTTTTTTTTAAAACTTTTCTCTTTAAATTTCTCATTAAAACATGTTTTTGAAAACACTTCTTCCAAAAATAACTATTTTTCTAAAGTATTTTTATCTGTTCTGGTAACCTTAAGCTCTGATACCACGTGTAACACCCCACGTCCATTAATGTCACTCACAAAGGGAATGCATTAACTTCCATGGAGGTTATAAGTGAATATAGAACAAAAAATTTACAACAAGACAGATAATAAATAGTACTTGGAAATCTAAAACTCCAGTTTATTGCAGCGGAAATTAAACATGTTTGTTACATCATAAAACCAAGTACAATATCCATCTTCATAAAAACAAAATACATAATTCCATTACATAAATAGCCATTAAAAAGATAACAAGCTGGACTTTACTTCAACGGTCCAAGCTTTCCAAGAGAGATGAAGCAATTTAATCAAACTCCACTAGAACTGGGCCCAACCTGAGGACCTGGAGGGGGAAAAGGATAGAAATAGAGGGGGTAAGACATAAAGTCTGGCGAGTATGATAATTCTAACAATACTATTATCAAAATAACTAAACTAAGGCATAAGCTGGAAGACAAGTAAATGTCTATGAACTCTTAGGAAGATAAAGATAGCGTTTAAGATAACGTTAAAGATAACAGTAAAGGCACACCTAATTACTAACGAATGATTACTACACTGCACCGCACATTACTACACTGCACCACACCAGTCACCCTATTGTTTGATCCCACTTGCTTCACACAGAAACTTTATAAATAGCCTTACGTATCCCTAGCTGACTACATAGGTGCCGTCTGCCCCTATCTCCACTAGGTGTACCCCACTACCCACTTTCGATCGGCTCCCTACTCGTAGATACCCGTGCTAGCCCCACAGTGGGGTGTATCACACCCCTAAAGTGGAAACCCGATACAACTTGAGAATGCACGGCTTATACCTACACGATGCAACAACGTCTTACCTACCAGCCCGAGACCACTCACGCATATGAAACCCGTTGGACTTGCGTTGCCACCGCTCCCCATTTTGGCCTCTTACAGTCAAACCCAGCATGCGTGTCCCGTCCTCGACTTTGGTCGAGCCCACAAAGATACGTTTGGGATACTGGTCGAAATGGGCCACCACAAGCTACCCACCTAAGCTTGTCACTAGTATATCCCACTTAACCCTCTTAGTCATGTTCATTTACATGTGTGTTTGGTTAAGTCTTACTAATCGTATTTCACATGCCACTAAGGGCACCCCCTAGATTCCTCGTGCCACCCAAGGCACCTACTTAACCCCCATGTCCCACTTTACATGTTTATCTGGTTAAGTATTTCTTAATTCATTCAGGCCATAACCTCATAAAGACCTCTCACATTAGACTGGCATTTATGGCAGCTGGATTTGCCGGGCGGGTGTAGGCAGTCTTACACCATAAAAGAGTCTAACCTCGTATCTTTACTGCTGTTATGCTTTAGTTTAGGCCTAGGACCTCTCACATTGGGCTGACATTTGTGACCACTGGATTTGCCGGGCGGGTCCGGGCAGGTTTACGTCACAAACGAGTCCAACCTCGTGTCCTAAGCATTGATTAACACTTATAATCTTTTACCCCAATTTTAATAATTCCCTATTCAAATTATTAATTAAGTCAACTTTTAATGATGTCCATAATTGACTCAATTATGGCCATCCACTTATGGCATGCAAAATCATATCAATTGCACCCCAACTTTTTAATATTAAATCCTTAATATTACCCCTACCCCACGTTTATACGTTCGCTTATTCAACGCATAATATAGGCTAGACTTGTATAGTCTAACACCTTGCACAAAGATAAATTATCACAACATATAGACAATTAAAATAAATCTAATCATAATAGGGGTGAAACTTGCATAAACTACACATGTTAAGGATCAAAAGGTGTCAACTTGTTAAATGTCTCAATTTACATGATATGATCATAGCCCAAATCTATACATAAACTTGCATATGGGGTTTTTAGGCAACATAATGATGGTGTGAACTAGCATAGCATATCACATATGTCATAGCATAATTCTAGATGTCATAATAGATGTCTTGGCATATGTTCATAACTTTTCTAACCAATCTAACTTGCATATATGACTTGTCATATAGATCAACATAACCCAAACATGATGATTTAATTAATATGAAACTAACTAGCATAGATGGTAACATCATGGCCTTTTTAACATGTATGATTCATCACAACTTAACATAGAAACTTTCAACGTACATAACATCATCATATCATGATTTACAACATATAAGATATCATCATCACATAACATTAGATTTACAATATACATGATAGCAAATGGGGTTTACAACAACATATATGATAATTCACATCTTCTACTCATAATCCATTCATAACTCAACCTAATTAAAATGATAATAATCTTATTAAGATCATCATACTCACAATTTAGAGAAGAAAAGAGAGAGTTTTGTTTTGCTTTAGGGTTGAGAGAATTAGAATTGAATTTGCTTTTCTTCTTTCTTAGTTGGCGGCGGCTCCATTGATTTCCATGGCGACGGTAACTATTCTATTTTAATTCGGTTTAGGGTTAGCATTAGGATGTATTTATAGGTGTAGGAAGTTATTTACGACAATTAAATTAACCCTGAACCATGAGAACCAATCAAATGCAAAATCTGCATTTGAGCGAATCGGCCCACGGGTTGACAGCCAAACACCCTGGATTAACCCCTAGTCGACCCAGCGGAGCTCGGGTTGACCTCAAAAATGGGCCGGTTCGGTTATTTCCCCTCCCAATTCGTTGTTTTGAACTTTTTCGCATATTTATTTATTTAATTTTCAATTTATATATATATATATATCAATATATATATATATATTTCTCTGCGCAACCCATTCCACTTAATTCTTTTCTAAAAATTAAGTATACTTTAATTTGTGAATTTTAATGTTATAAAATTATGGGGTGTTACATTGCATCCCCACTAAGGTTTCCACATGTTATGTCATACCAGAGTAAAAGATTGCATGACCCACAGGTTAAGTTTGTGGGCCTATATATAAATATTACCCACCAATCTAAGATTGACTTAACCCACCCACTGTTTCAAACAAGTTTACTTAAACCCTACTCAGTTCAACATGTTCATACAATCTCTATGGATTCATCTAGGTTTAGTATTCCTATTCACTACCATATTCATTTATGGTTATAATGTGTTAGATCTCCTATATTAAGCCTATAGCTTGTGGATGTTGGATATGCCGGTTGGTTCTGGGCAGACTTCTTCTACAAGTTGGACTTAATCTCGTGTCTTAACACGTCTCGTTTTTATGCACTTAGACCCTCACATTAGATTCACCACTTGTGGTCACTGGATATGTCGGGCGGTTCCGGGCAGACTTCCACCACAAGTGTAATCTAACCATTTGTCTAAGCGCGGTTACAGTTTTCTAATTAATGTAATTCTAGACATTTCCATTATTAATCAATTAAACCTATGTCAGTATAGGTTTTGATGCCCATTTCCCAAGTTATATCCATAATGAACCAAATGCCCCAAATTAAAGTCTTTAATCACAATTTGATATATGCCCCAAATTCATATTCCTATATTTCATTCAAGTTATGCCCCAATTTTACCATTTTTCCTTCATCCCCAATTTAACGCGTTCGCATATTTCAGCAGCGTTCCTAGGCTCGAAAGTCGCCTGGCTATAAAATAAATAGGAAAAGATGAAGGGAAGAGGATAGAAATGATCATACTATCAAGATTGACATATAACGACAGAAATAGGCATAAACATATAGTGGCATAATCACAAGATAGGCATATAGGAACAGATCTGACGAACATGTGACAACAGAAATGATTCTAACATAATAGGGAAATCATAAATAGGCATGATAAGATCAAATTATTGAATTAGATAACCAACTAACAATAGATCTGATTTAGTCATAATAGGTACAGGCATGATGTGATTTAAACAATGAATTAGATCTACAAATAATGATATATCTTTCATGATTCAATATGTATAGGCCTAGATCTAGTTCATTGTCATGTCAGAATAAATTAGATACACAGGTTATAACAGATTTGATATGATTGAAATAGTCACAGGCATAGATCCAAGTTATAGTCATGTCAAGATTAACATTTAATTATTTAGATCTAAAATTAATATAGACTCACTTTGATTGGATCTACGAAAAATATAAGAAGGATTGTTGATGTTGAATCAAAGATCTCTAAACATGAATAACTTGATTGTTGAAGAAGAAACAAGTTTGATTTAATCTGGGCAGAGGAAGCATCTAGTTCTCCATTATTTTTGGTGTGGAAAAACAAGAGAAATGGGATCATATATATAGTTGTCCACAAAACCCTAATCATCCGATATCTGCCGTAGGGGGGTCGACCCCCCTTATGGGCTAGACCCAAGGATCAACACCCCTAGGCGGGAATTTTCTCGGTCCCTTTTTTTTCGATTTTTAACTTGTTTTGAATTTCTGGATTAATTATATATATATTCTTCTTATGCGTATACAAACTTCAGACCTTAATAACTTCTTCATACGTTGTCCATTTTACGCAAACGAGGTGTCTATTCTGACTAAAATTCCAAGACGAACGTAATGGCGCAGCCTGTTTCCCTTAATTCTGAATATTAAATTAATTATTAATTAATTTATCACCTTTAGTATCATTAAAATTACAGGGTGTTACAGTCTCCCGTACTCAAAGGATTTCGTCCTTATAATCCCCAAGTTAAGAAGAATGTATATCCTACCATCCATTATCCATCTACTCATCCTCCAATCACAGGCATCCATTGTATTTAAAAAAATCTAATGATTATATGAACATGTGCAAAGGTTTGTGTATATGTCCCAATACTAATGCGAAGATCAGGCGGTCTACTGATTCGGTCGACCTCCTTAATGCAATGTAAGTTAGTGCCATGAATCCAACCTGTGTGCAAATAATCCTATTATAACAACTAAGTTATATATGCGTGCACAATCATTCATCCATATGCAACATCCATATGATGATACATTCAATTTCATCCATTAAAAGAAGAAAATGCACACATATCCATAAGCAGTATGAGAGTGATTGAGACGATCTAGTGCCTAAGGTGTGTGTATATGCATCCACGAGAAACCACTAGCAAACACTTATATCCTCTTGCATCCATCAAACATAACATGTCTTAAACACATGTTTACATCCATGGGATTCCTACCTAAAGGTCGAAGATTAGATCGATAGGATATATTTAAATGATAGAAACAAGCATAGATAAAAGCTTTGGAAAGGAAGTTAAGAACATACCCTCGAAAAGAAAAGGGTACAAAGCGCTAATCTTGTCTTTAGTCTCCCAAGTTGCATCATCTGGGTTGTCTCCCCACTGAACTTTCATCAACTTGGCTTCCTATTTCGTAGTTTCTTTACTTCTGATCCAAGAACATAGGTAGGAACTCATCTGACTGTCGCCTCCCGTTCCACCTCTACTTTCTCCAATATACTTGACTCAACCACTTCTACGGTATCGTGCAAGCACTTCCGCAAATGAAAAACGTGGAAATCATCATGAACGTCGGATAGTCTCTCTGGTAGCTTTACTTTAAATGCCACTGGGCCAATCCTCACACTTATGGGAAATGGTCCTACGAATCTTGGTGCCAATTTTCCTACAGATCCAAAGCGAACCACATTCCTCAAAGATGATACCTTAATAAAAATCATGTCTCCCACTTCAAATTCAATGTTATTCCTTCTCCTATCTGCATAGGATTTTTTTCTTATCTTGAGCGGTCTTCATTCGCCATCGAATAAGATCAACCTTCTCGGGCATTTCTCTAACTATATCTAGTCTAAGTAGTAGTCTTTCTGTAGATTCCCACAAACAAGTCGGTGATCAACAGGGTCGTCTGTATAATGCTTCAAAGGGTGCCATGCCAATGCTAGCTTGATAACTATCATCGTAGGAGAATTCTACTGAAGGAAGATGCTCTTCCCAAGTCCCTCCGATGTCTAGGATACACAGCCTTAAAAGATCCTCAAGAACTTTGTTTACCCTTTCCGTCTGTCCATTGGCCTGAGGATGATAAGCATTGTTCAAACATAACTGTGTACCTAATTCTTCTTGCAAGCTCCTCCAAAACTCACTAGTGAAAATGGGGTCATGATCACCTACGATACTGGTAGTTACTCCTTGAAGATGGACTATCTCACGAACGTAAACTGCTGCCAACCATGTTTCCGTCCTCTTGCTCTTAACCGGATTGAAATGAGCACTCTTAGTAAGTTTGTCCACTACAACCCAAATATTGGTGTTGACTTTGTTCGATCTAGGCAACCCATCTATGAACTCCATAGAGACGATCTCCCGCTTCCACTACGGCACCTCCAAAAGATGAAGTAAACCCCGGGCTTCTTTTGCTCAACTTTAATTTGCTGGCAAGTCAAACATTGAGAAACAAACTCTGCCACATCTTTCTTCATCCCAACCCAAAAGAAAACCCTCTTCATATATCCATACATCTTATCACCGCCAGGATGAATAGTCATCTTAGAATGATGGGCTTCTTATAGGGATGTCTTCAACAAACTCCCAACTTAGGGAACACAAAGCCTTCTGTCTCGTTGTAATAACCCTCTATCATCCGTGGAATATCTACTGAGGTGACTAGAAGTCTCCCATCTACTGAGCCTATCTAAGATGTCTGGAATCTATAGGTTCTCTAGCTGTGAAGCTCCTATTTGATCCATAAGAGAGGGTTGCACTTCTAGTGATGCAAATAAGCCAGGCATAAACTCGGTGGAGGGTCTAAAGTCAAAAGTCGATATAAACTCCAAGCTTTTCCTCCCCACAAACAAAGGATTTAAGACCATCGTCTGCCTACTCAGGGCATCTGCTACCACATTATCCTTGCTAGGGGCATAAGCAATCTCGAAGTCATAAGATGTTAGGAACTCCATCCACGTCTGCTGCCTTAAATTAAGATCCTTTTGGGAGAACAAGTACTTGAGATATTTCTGATCAGTGCACAATTCGAACTTCTCTCCAAGAAAATAATCGTGCCATGTCTTAAGTGCGAAGACCATGGCAGCTAGCTCTAAATCATGTGTAGGGTAGTTCTTCTCATGAACCCTTAGTTGTCTACCTCCATAACATACTACCTTTCCCTCTTGCATCAGAACCGAACTAAGCCCTGCACCACATGCATCAGTGCATAATGTAAACACTTTGTTCCCATCGGGCTAGGTCAAGACTGGGGTTGTTGTCAGAGCCCTTTTCAATCGTTGGAAAGCAACATCACAATCTATATCCCACGAAAATGTCAAAATCTTCTTCGTCAGCCTAGTAAGTGGGGCTGATATCTTTGCGAAGTCCTTAATGAATTTCCTATAATAGCCTTCCAATCCAAGAAAGCTTCTCACCTCCGTTGCTTCTTTTGGATTTGCCAATCTTGAACTGCAACTACCTTTGCGGAATATACTGCTATCCCATCTTTAGAGACCACATGCCCTAGAAATCTCTCCTCTTTTCTCCAAAAATGGCACTTGGAGAATTTTGCCTTAAGCAGATGTGCACAAAGTGTTTTAAAAACTTCCCTTATATGTAAGGCATGCTCTTCCTCACTTTTAGAGAAAATAAAAAATATTATCAACAAAGACCACGCCAAACTTATTTAGGAACTCCAGAAATACCCTACTCATTAGATCAACAAAATAGGTGGGTGCATTCGTCAACCCAGAAGGCATAACCACCCATTCAAAGAAACCATCTGAAGTCCTAAAAGTGGTCTTGTCTATACTGTCCTCGGCCACCCTCAACTGATGAACCCCGTGGCGAAGTCTAGCTAAGAGAATACCGATGCACCACCAAGGTGGTCAAACAAATCATCTATCCTCGAGAGTGGATGCATGTTCTTCTTAGTGAGTTTATTCAACTCCTTATCGTCTACACATAAGTGAAGCAAACCATCCGCCTCAGTTGCTAATACCACTAGAGCACCCCATTCAGATACGCTTCACCTAATAAACCCTTTCTAAAGTGGCTCCCCTACTTGCTTGCTAATCTCCCTTCTTTCTCTTGGAGCCATATGCCGCACAGGCAATGCAACTAGCCATGTATTGTCCATTAAATATATGCGGAAATCGATCTCGCGCCTTGGGGGTAAACCTCGAACCTTATCAAAGACATCAGGATACTCACAGACTACTGGTACAGATCGTAGATCATCGATATATTTGTCAAGTGACTCTAGGAAACTAAGCATGACAGACCCTTACTAGTCACAAGAAATCTCGAGGGTCCTCCCATGGAAAATCAAAAGTCTAATGACCCTCCTCTCACAATCCAGAATGGCACCATACATGGCTAGCCAATCCATCCCCATAATCAACCCATAGCCCATAAAACCGAGCACATATGCATCACACTCAAACTCGACGCCTAACACAGATATTCTCAAACCCCGACAAATAATGGACAAATGAGCCATACCACCAGTGGGGTTTGAAACAACAATGGGATCCACTACCACACTAGTACTAAGGTGTAAAGACTCAACTGCATAATCAGATATAAATGAATGTGAATCGCCAGAATCAAAAAGAGTTCTAATAGGATGATTGGAAAGAGAAATCAAACCTTCCACAAAAAGTTTCCTACCTCTATCTGGAGCACTGGTCACATGAGCATGCATCTACCTTCGAGAATCTCCTACCCTTTGACCTTGTCCTTATTCTTTGGGCACTCCTCAGAAAAGTGTCCAACCTCTCCACAACTGAAGCAAGCGTTCATCCTTCTTTTGCAGTCCTTGATCAAATGACCCACGCATCCACAATTATGGCACTTCCTCTTGACCATAGTCTTGTCAATCTTTCCGCCTTTCTTTTGTTGTCGTTGTTGTTGTCCCTTCTTTGGACATACTTTCTTGTTTTGTGTTTCCTCAACCTTAACTTCTTTCTTTTCAGCTTTATCTTCTTCATGCATCAAGGCCATATCAAGAAGCCTCTCAAAAGTTATCCCCATTGGAATATGAGGCATAGCTGACCCATATAGGGGTTCATTCAGTCCTCTAGCAAACCACAAAGCTTTCTTATGTGGGGTATCTACTAGTTCCAATACAAAACTTTCCAGTTGGTTAAATTTGTTAACATACTCTTTGACAGTCATCCCTCCTTGCCTGATTGCCTGAAACCTTTCCATTTGCATGCTTTTCTCAGCTTGAGAAAGAAACTTCATTTCAAATCTTTGCCTAAAATCATCCCAAGTCCCTACTAGACGCAATGCTTGTGTCACTTCCCACCAGAATGAAGCCTCATCTTTCAGTAGCCAAGCGACAACTGAATCTTCCTATGATCGTCCACTTCGAAAATCCCAAACAAGTCCTTCGTCTCCTTGAGACAATTCCTTGGCTCTACGAACGTTTTGGTTCCTCGAAAAGGCTTTCCCCCATAGCATAGAAATCATTGCAAATCTTGTAGAAATTATCTACACGTGGAGGAGGAGGAAGAACGATGGGTGTAGCTTGGGGAGGAACGTCAGCTTGACCACTAGCAGGCACCGTGGCCTCTAGATACCTACGGAAACCGACTTTTCTTTTGAAAATGCTTTCTTTTAAAAACTTTTTGAAAATAATTTTCAAAAACTTTATCTGATCTGGTAACCTTCAGCTCTGATACCAAGTATGACACCTCACGTCCGTTAATGTCACTCATTAAGAGAATGCATTAAGTTTCGTGAAGCGTTATATTTAAACAGAAACTGAAACATTACAGGGAGATATAAAATAGCAATGTAATTTAAAACTTTTTATTAAGAAGTAAACATAACATCGTGGTTCAAAACATAAGTCGAAAAAACATAAAAACCAGTACATCATTGAAATTTCTATCCTGTACTTAAAACATCAGAGTGCAATAATTAAAGAAGCATAATCCCTATAACATAGCCATAGTAGAGAGATATGAAATCAGGCAGTACATCTAAGCAGCTCCAAGCAAGATGAAAGCAGAGTCCTGATCAAGATTGAGTACTCCCACCGTGAGAACCTTGGATGAAATGGAAGCGAAAGAAGAGGAAAAAAATGGGTCAGACATAAAGTCAGGCGAGTCCAGTTACTTTTAGCATGTAAATAAGTAAAAGTACCATGACAGGCATATAAAGTGGATAAGGGAGATAACATCATAAAAGGCAGGTATGACAAAGTAAACAGGATAAAACTGAAAGAGTATATTATGCTTCTTAAATGATTCCTCTGCACCGAAATTAGTATACCAAGAATGAGTTATCCCCAATCATGTATAAGACGGTAAACTTAGGTGTACTTCTAGTAAGAGGTTTTAACCTCATACAATCACTAGGCAACTGAACATACCAGAGTTAGCCCTAAGGATAATAATGGGCTCCTAAACATAACGAAGTCTAAATGTACCCTAATTACTACCCCAATCGATCGGCTCCCTATCCGTAGATACCATGCGCTGGCCCTACACTAGGATGTATCACTTCCTAAAGTGGCAACCCTTCATTTTCAAGATATGTACAACCATATCTACAGGTTGTCCGGACCCATGCACGCACATGACTCCGTCGAAATGCACCGCCCACACCGTCCCCTACTTTTGGATCTCTTACATTCAACCCAGTAAGCATGCCCTGACTCCAACCTAGTTCGGAGTACTCGTTTAATACCTATATGTGGGTTACTGACTGAAAAGGATCCCACACACAAGATGATACAAGCTTTCCCCTACGCTTGAATCCCTACTAGGTTTTCCAAAGGTTATGTTATACCAGAGTAAAAGATTGCATAACCCCACAGGTTAAGTTTGTGGGCCTATATATAAATATTACCCACCAACCCAAGATTTGCATAACCCACCCACTTTTTCAGACAAGTTTACTTAACCCCTACTCAGTTTAACATGTTCATACAATCCCTATGGATTCGGCTAGGTTAAGTATTCCAGTTCACTACCATATTCATTTATGGTTATAATGTGACCTCCGACGTTAAGTCTCCAACTTGTGGATGCTGGATATGCCGGTTGGTTCCGGGAAGACTTCTTCCACAATTCAGACTTAACCTTGTGTCTTAACACGTCTCGTGTTTATGCACTTAGAGACATCAGATTCACCAGTGTGGTCGTTGGATATGCCAGACGGTTCCGGGAATACATCCACTACATGTGTAATCAAACCTCATTTCTAAGCATAGTTACAGTTTTCTAATTATTGTAATTCTAGGAATTTCCATTGTTAATCAATTATACCTATGTCATTATAGGTTTTCATGCCCTTTTCCCAACTTATATTCATGATCAAACATATGCCCAAAATTGAGGTCTTTAATACAATTTGATTTATGACCCCAATTCATATTACTATATTTCATTCAAGTTATGCCCAAATTTTCAAATAAAAGTTATGCCTTAATTTATCGTTTTCCCCTCGTTCCCAATTTAATGTGTTCGCATATTTCAGCGGAATGCCTAGGCTCAAAGGTAGCCTGGCTATAGAATAAAAGAGAAAAGATGAAGGGAAGAGGACAGAAATGAACATACTAACAACATTGACAAATAATGACAGAAATAGGCATAAAAATATTGTGGCATAATGACAAGATATGCATATAGGAACATATCTTATGAACATGTGGCAATAGAACTGATTCTAACATAATAGGGACATCGTAAATAGGCATGATAAGATCTAATTAATGAATTAGATAACCAACTAACAATAGATCTGATTTAGTCATAATAGGAACAAGCATGATGCGATCTAAACAATGAATTAGATCTACAAATAAAGATAGATCTGACATGATTCAATAGGTATAGGCTAAATCTAGTTCATAGTCATGTCAGAATAACTTAGATACACAGGTTATAGCAGACTTGATATGATTCAAATAGTCATAGGATAGACCCAAGTTATGGTCATATCAAGATTAACTTTTAATTATTTATATCTAAAATTAACATAGACTCACTGTGATTGGATCTAAGAAAAATAGAAGAAGGATTGCAGATGTTGAATCACAGATCTCTAAACTTGAATAACTTGATTTTTAAAAAAGAAACAGTTTTGCTTTAATATGTTCAGAGGCAGCTTCTCGTTCTCCATTATTTTTGGTGTGGTAAAACAAGAGAAACGGGACCATATATATAGTTGTCCACGTAACCCTAATCTGCTCAGATATTTCGTAGAGGGGTCAACATCCCTGGGCAGGAATTTTCCTGCTCCTTTTTTTTTATTTTTAAATGATTTTGAATTTCAGGAATAATTATATATATATATATTCTTCTTATGTGTATACAAACTTCAAACCTTAATAACTTCTTCATACGGTGTCCATTTTATGCAAAACAGGTGTCTATTTTGACCAGAATTTCGAGATGAATGCAACGGCATAGTCCATTTCCTAAATTCTAGATATTATATTAATTATTATTATTTTATCATCTTTAGTGTCATTAACATTACGGGGTGTTACAAATTTACCTCAGAACAGACCAAAGTAAGAAACGTACTTTTCTTTGCACGCCACGCATGGTATTTGGTACATTGTTTCTTCATATGTCTAGGTTTATGATAAAAGAAACAACCTTCTTTTTCCTTTGGTGGTTTCTTTTGATCCAGATCATTAGCCTCTTTATTCTTAGTTTTCTTTTTTTGCCCTTACCTTTAGAGGTGCTTGCTAAATGAGCACTTTCCGTCATATCTTGCTTCAGTCTCTCTTCCTCTTGAACACAATATGAAATGAGTTCATTAAGAGTTCACTTCTCTTTCTGGCAGTTATAACTGATCTTGAATTAACTGAATTGTGGTGGAAGAGAGATAAGCACTAAATGCACAAGCAAATCATCTGAAAACTCAAGTTTTAGTGCCTTCAATTTTGAAGCAAGGTGAGACATTTCCATATTGCACTCTCTTATGTTTTCCCTGCCTTTGGACTTCATGGAAATAAGTTTCTTTAAATGAGTACTTGTTTCCACCTTATCACTTTTCGTAAAGCATTTCTCAATTTCAACAAGAAAAGTTGTGGCATCGGTGATCTCTTCAGATACTGCACCGTTAAGATCCTTAGGTATGTTCATTTGATGATCATAAGACTCATGAGATTTGAACAATCCCATTTCTCAAAAATCCTCCTTTCCTCGGATTTGACGACCTCCCACAACCCCTGCACTAAATAAAAGGAATAATGCACTGAAAGATGTGCCAGGCAGCTGTGGATGATCATCATAGATAAAAAAAATCATCAGACCCTGTCGTAAATCTATAAGCACAAGGATAAAAATATAATAGAATATATACAACGGGTATTAATAGTGAAGCAAGAAACACTAGACTTTTAGAACGACTAGAAAGTAAAACCCATAGACTTGAGTTACGACAATTGTGTTTGTACAAATTGCCTCACTACATCACTCAAAGAATAGCAAACGACGGAATTCCAAATACTATATAGTAAAAATATAGTACGCCAACCTCCTTCTCGCCTCCGAACGGCTACATCGTCCACATTAAGAAATCACCTGCCACCTAGTCTGCCCATCCAAAACGGATGAACAGCCCAAGGTAATAAAACAGAAACATAAAACCTTGAAAAGACAATAGTCTTAGCGAGCGATAAAACAACTAAAAAAATTCATCAATAAAGTATGCGAGAATAGTTAGATTAACAAACCAGTCAACCAAACACCAGAGAAGAACTCAACTCTCGTTTTCCCCACATCAGACAGTGATAGCCTTTACATTAAACAATTCAATCATGCACCCATGGAAACCAGAACACCCATTCAATCATGGTAAAGCAGTCATCTCATCCAGATTATATATCCCACGTAAACCATCCTAATCGAATTTAACATCCCTCAAGCACAATCCCCAAAAGGCCTAAATCAATTTCAAACATGTACCCAATGAACATCTCCTATGACGTTGGGCAATCTACATGAGACGGTACAACAGAGCATCCAAACAATCAAACATCCACGACTGACTCTGGTTGTCACGACCAATCCTGCTTTGAAACCATCGTTAATCGTATGACAGCCAATCTTGCCATATGTTAGGGGCTAATGGTAACCCCAGTTCTATTGTAAACTCCATACGCCTTTCAACGATACATATGTATGTCCAACGTTGACAACAAGGCCTTTCAACGATACCCAGGGTACATGACATACAACCGATCTTTTAGGCGCCCCTATCGTACCCCTGCTTTGAGCCTACTAGAACTTACGACAACGATAATCCATCCATCTTCGCATCTCTAATTATCAAACCTAACGACTTTTCATAGCTCAAGCAACCTGCTCGAGCAACCATTATCCACCAACTCACGACCTTTGAGTTGTCACCTCATTCGATATTCTACGTCAATCAACAAACACCTTTCAATACTTCGAACATTCCTACTTGAACTTACATCGAATTCACACCCTCACCGAGCCAATTTACATCACTGCATTGCGCTGCGGCTAGGGTTTGGGGGGTTTCCCCTGATATTTTTTTTCAAGCCCTCTTCTTCAAATCTCGGTTGTACCCGAAAAGTATAATTTTTCAGAAATAACCGTGTCTGTTTGAGCCATCTTCTTAAAGCACTGACCGCCCAAACCTTTCCCAGAACACCGATCGGTCCCTTGGACCATACACACGGATCGTTCCCCTGGACACATCGACCGGTCCCCTAAAGCGTACACATACCGATCCTTCCTCCTGACAACACCCACCGATCGGTCCTCTTTCTGCACCTATCGATCGGTCCTCTGCCTTCACCCATCGATCGATCCACTACCTGCACCCATCGATCGATCCACTGCCTACAACCACTGATCAGTCCTCTTATGGAGCACACCGATCAGTCCTTCCCTGGCTTGTTCTCCAAGCCACCCCACAGCCGATCCTTCATGACTGATCGGTCCACTGTAAAGCCCCAATCTAACTCCAATTTCGACCAAAACTTCACCAAACGACAAATTCGACGAAACTGACTCATCTAATACATCCAATACAATCATAAGCATGTTATGAAACCACTAACATCATGAAAATGACAATTATCATCAAATTATGCAAATTCACCAAAAATCATGATAAATGAACATATGATCTAAATTGCGAATCCAACATGCATAAACATGTAAAATGGAATAAGAATTACCGGTTCAAACATGCTAACTTAGGTCATAGGGTGTTTCATATGAAAATGAACTTATCACGGTATATATCAATGGTAAATCACTTGAATTTGATGAAAAACATGATAAACTATCATATAGTCCATTGAGTCCATGTGAGAGATGTAAATCGCTCACCGATTTTCCAAAACAAGCTAAAATCAATGAATTAAGCTTCTAGATAGTAAGAAATTCAAACCAAACCTCATAATCCGATGAATTCTCACTTCAAATGATGCAGATCTAGCCTCCAATGATGTAGATCTTCGATTTCCTTCCCTTAGATCTCGATTTTAATGGTGGAGAGGTGTTAGAGGAAGGAGAAACATAGGCCAGCAAATCAAAGAATGAAGAGACTAAACCTTTTCCCATATCCCTCACCCCCTAATTATAGATTCCACCAGCTCACTAATGGGCCTCCCCAAATCATCCCATTAAGGCTTCATATACATGAACAACCAACTGTATAACCTGAAAACGGCGATTCCTCCCAAACCCCTGAACCAAATCTTCAATGTAACCAATATACGGAAATACAATCATCATTTCCTTTCCAATGGCACAGGTCTCACCCTCTGATTCGATCTGAGTCAAAAGTTATGCTATGTACAAGACCGGTAAGGGCAAAATTTTCACAATTAAAATTGGTAAAAATTTCGGACATGTCTCACTACCCCTTAAGCAACATATTAAAATGTGAGAATGATCCAACCCTCAGGGAATACAATAAAAATATTTTATGATCCTCCGATACGTAAAATGCAGGCTGTTACATTGGAGGTATTAGCATTTGTAAGAGAAACAGGTCGATCCATCCTTAATGCGAGGTCAAGATCAATGCAGCCAAAAACAATTAATATGTTCCCCTTCTAGCCCTTAAAGTTATTACCATTAAGGACCAGTACTGAATTAAGATTAGCAGATACAGTAGCAACAACTGAAAAGAGAACATGACAATTATATAAATAACATGCTCATATAATTAAAAATCCATATAAAATAATAAATTCAAATATTGATTAATCCCATCTCAAGATACCAAACACATCATTAATATCAAGTCTTTGGACAGTTGTATTAATTGTAAGCGGTACTCTTGTCATAGCAATTAAACATTGATAATAAATTATGTCAAACAATATGCAGTCTTTGGAATATCATATTGTTCACATAAAAATACCTTATAATTGTCACACATTTATTACCATAAGTATGCATGAAGTTCGGCCAAACACTAATTCACCTTTGGGCTTGTTAATAAATGCATGAACTACACACACACACACAACTATTTTGATATTCAATTAAATTAATCTAGACAAAAGTAATCACTTTGGTGATATTTTGTTTTAATTAATCTATTTAAAATTTAAAATTTGCACCAAAACCAAATTTGAATTTAAATTGTTTACTTCTATAAGTATAAAACTGTAACATAATTTCTTTCAATTTTCTTGACTATTTAACTTAAGCCGTATGTTATCATATTCTATGAAAAATGAATTCCATTTCAGTCGGTGCAAGGCTTGATAATCATATGTGGTATGCATATATATAATAAGATGGGACTGGTTCCAAGCCTCAAATTAAGTGAATATAGGATCTACAAGGTTGACTTTGTGGCTCTATTTAATGCAAATTAACCATCAAGAGTTACATTAACATAAAGGGCAACAAACTGACAAGTCAGCAGATTGATTTTTATTCTTTTTAAAATTGTTATAAGCACTTGATACATACACTTTATGAACCAAGGGTGTGACACCCCACGTCCATTAATAACACTCACTAAGGGCATGCATTAAGTTTCGTGAAGCGTTATAGGTAAACAAAAACATAAATATTACAAGACAAATAGCAAGAACACAGCAGAATTTAAAACAAACTTTATTTATTATAAAGCATCATAGTCAAAAGTGCATGTCTGAAATTACATAAAAGCCATTACACAAAAATACCAAACTTTCTGTCTTGTTTCATCAGAGTACATAAATAAAAAACATAATTCCCCAAATAAAAGGGTTAATCCGTAGTAGAGGCAAGAACTTGAGCCATACTCCAGAAGTAGCTTATAGCAAGATGATATCTGAGTCCTGACTAAGCCTGAGTGTTTCCTTCCTGAGAACTTGGGGGGAGGGGGAACGAAAGAAAGAAGGAGGAACAAAGGGGTCAGACATAAAGTCTGGCGAGTTTAGTTACTTTTAGCCAGTAAATAAATAAAAGTAACATGATAGGAATAAAAGTGGATAAGATAGAGATCACTACATAAATGACAGGTGTGACAAAGTAAACATGATAAGGTGTATACATTTTTCTAATGATTACTCTGCACTATTACTAGTATAACTAAAATGAGATGTTCCCTTCTGCTATAAGGTGGTAGGCTTAGGCATACGTCCAGGTGTATCCTAAGTACTACCCTAATCGATCGACTCCCTACTCTATAGATACCCTGTGTTGGCCCCACAGTTGGAGGTATCACTTCCTAAAGTGGTAACCCTTCATATCCCAAGATGTGCACAACCCTATCTACTGGTGTCACGGTCGTCTTATCCCATTTCATGCACGTACATGGCCCGGTCGATTTGCGCCTACATCGTTCGTGTCGTTTGGATCTCTTATAATCAATCAATAAGTGTTCCCCTTCTTCGCCTAGTACAGTGTACTCTATTTGATACCTACTATGGATTACTAGGTGAAATGGGTCCCACACAATATGATAAAAGCTCTCCCCTTTGTCTTGTATCCCCACTAGGTTTTCCACTGACTATGCATACCCTTATGTGTCTTTAATTACATAGCACTATACCAGTTATGCTTACCCTAAATGGTTTCTTTAATTACATAACTCTATTATATTTTTCCACTGGTTATGTAAACCATTAGGTATCTTTAATTACATAACCTTATTGGGTTAAGTTTGTTGGCCTATATATAAATATTACCCACCCCCTCTAATTTACTTAACCTACCCACTATCCATTCTATTTTACTTAACCCTAACTTAAGATAATAATCATACAACCCTTATGGATTAAATTAGGTTAAGTAGTCCAATTTCATTACCATGTCCAATTATGGTATTAATGGGCTAGACGTCCCATATTAGGACTACAACGTGTGGATGTTGGATATGTCGGTCGGGTCCAGGCAGTCTTATTCCACAGTTGGGCCTAACCTCGTGTCTTAGCCCGATTCGTATTTGCGCACTTAGACCTCTCACATTAGGCTCAACATTAGTGACTGCTAGAAATGCCGGTCGGGTCCAGACAGGCTTCCACTACTAATGCAACCTAAACTCGTGTCTTAAGTGCAATTACAATTCCTAATTGTGATTACTAAATTTCCATTTTTATACAATTCTACATATGTCATTATAGGTAATTACTTCTATTTTTTCATTTGAATTATATGTCCAATTTTTATAAATATTATATAAATTATGCCAATTCTAATCCCTTTTCACCCCGTTTCCTCACTAGCGTATTCGCACGTATTTTGGTGGCATCTAGGCTATAAAATAGCCTAGCCATAACAATAAAAAGGGAATATGACAAAGGTGATAGTTTCAACATTACTTGTCATAGACATAAACTAGCATGTGATAGGGTGGACATATAAGCATAAAACTGACGAACTTGTGGAAATTACTATGATGTCAAGCAAGCATAATGAGATCTAAATTAATCATTTTAGATGTCCAACTAATTATATCTAGCATAATTAGGGTGACATAGTAAAAGATGGATTCACATGTCAAGTTTACAACATATCTAAATTGACCACAATATGCCATGTGAAGGGTGATTAGCATAAAGGACTAGATCTAACCAATGTTACAACTGTTCAAATTAAAAAAATCTACAATTGCCACAATATAGTAACAAATCAAGATCCACATAGGTGACATAATTGAATAACCACAATTGCATTAGATCTAGAGAAATAAATCTATCATGACATAGCATAAGGTTTAACAATAGATTCATAGTTTACATCACACCCAATTCATAGTCTTTCAAAAATTACGTTTATCCATTTAAAACTAAAAGCAACTAGAAACTCACAGCATTAGGTTCAGTGAATAGAGAAAGAATGGATCTTCAATTCTAAATTTGATTTGCAAAGCACGTTGTTGTAGAAAACGGTTACGTCTCAGTTCGCAACCCGGTAGCATATGGCCTCCAAGATTTCCAATGAAGAAAATAGGAGAATAGGACTCATATATATATATATATATATATATATATATATATATATAGCTGCCAGACCCCCTGAAACTGAGTGCCACGTCAGCCCTAGGGGTGTCGACACCCCTGTGTGTGGGTCGACCTCTAGGTCGACACCCCTTAAGGGGGGTCGACCCCGGTGTCGACACCCCTCTAGGGGGGTTGACCACCTAGAGCGGGAAATTTGCCGCCTTGACGAATTTTTGAACTTCAAATTGTTCTGGAAAAGATTCTGACTTAGCTCTGACTCCTATATGACTCATATGTATATATAAGTTCTTCTACACGTATACAAAATTAAAACCCTCATAACTTTTTCATACGGAGTCTGTTTTATGCAAACCAAACGTTTACCTTGACCAGAATTTCGAGACGGACGCAATGGTGCAGTCCGTTTCCTCTATTTCCAAATATTAAATTATTTATTATTTAATTTATCCTGTTTAATGTTGTTAAAAATTCGGAGTGTTACATTCTCCCCTACTCAAATGCTTTCGTCCCGAAATCTCCAAGTTGAGAAGAATGCTAATCCTACCATCCATCATCCATCTACTCATCCAACAACCACTGGAATCCAATGTTCTTAAAGATTTCTAATGCTTATATGAATATATGCAAGGGTGTGTGTATATGTCCTAATACTAATGCAAAGATCAGGCGGTCTACTAAATCAGTTGACCCACTTAATGCAATGTACGTTAGTGCCATGAATTCAATATGTATGCAAATAATCCTATTTTAACATATTAGTTCTATATGTTTGCACAATCATTCGTCCAAATGCAACATCCATATGCTAAACATCCACTTCAATCCATTAAAAGGAAAGAAAAATGCACACACATCCATATGCAATATGAAAGCGATTGAGCCGATCTAGTGCCTAATGTATGTGTATATGCGTCTGCAGGCAACCACTAGCGAACACTTGCTTGCATCCATCAAACATAACATGTTTGAAACACATATTTACATCCTTAGGATTCCTATATAAAGGTCGATATTACTATGGATAAGATATACTCGAATGATAAAAACAAGCACTGATAAAACTTTGGAAAAAGGAGTTAAGAACATACCCTCGAAAAGGAAACGGTACGAAGCACAAATCTTGTCTTAGGTTTCCTAGGTCGCATCTTCTGGGCTATCTCCCTATTGAACCTTTGGCAACTTGATCTCCTTATTTCGCAGCTTCTATACCTCTGATCCAAGAATACGGGTAGGGACTCGTCTAAGTGTCTCTTCCCGTTCCACTTCGACTTCTTCTAACACACTCGGCTCAACAACCTCCGCGGTGTCATGTAAGCACTTAGCAACATGGAAAACATCATGAACACCGGATAGATTTTCCGAGAACTTAACTTTATAGGCCATTTGGCCAATCCTCTCGGTTATGGGAAATGGTCCCACCAACCTAGGTGCCAGCTTCCCCACTGATCCGAAGCGAACCACATTCCTCAGAGGTGATAATTTGATAAAAACTAAGTTTCCCACTTCAAATTCGATGTTAGTCCTTCTCTTGTCTGCATAGGACTTCTGCCTATCCTGAGTTGTCTTCATCCACCGTCGAATAAGGTCAATATTTTCGAACGTTTCCCTAACCGTACCTGGTCCAAGTAACAATCTTTCTGTAGATCCCCACCAACAAGTTGGTGATCTACAAGGTCATATGTACAATGCTTCGAAGGGTACCATGCTGTTGCTAGCTTGATAATTGTTATTGTAAGCAAAATCAACCAAAGGAAGATGCTCTTCCCAAGTCCCTTCGAAGTCTAGGATACACAGCCTCAAAAGATCTTCAAGAATTCTGTTCACCCTCTCCTTCTGCCCCTCTGTCTGAGGATGATAAGCAGGGCTCAAACACAAGTGTGTACCTAATGCTTCTTGCAAACTCCTCCAAAACTCGCTAGTAAAGACGGGGTCACGACCGCTTACGATGTTGGAAGGTACTCCATGAAGACGAACTATCTCACGAATATAAAGTGCTGCCAACCATGATGCCGTCCTCTTACTCTTAACTGGAATAAAGTGAGCGCTGTTAGTGAGTCTATCTACTACCACCCAGATACTGGTGTTTTCTTTCTTCGATCTAGGCAAACCATCAATGAAATCCATAGAGAAGCTCTCCCATTTCCACATGGAATATCCAACGGATGAAGCAATCCACCGGGCTTCTTTTGCTCAGCTTTGACTTGATGGCAAATTAGACACTGAGAAATAAATTCGGCCTTTCTTCATTTTAGCCCAAAAGAAAACCCTTTTAATTCCTCTGTACATCTTGTCACCGCCTGGATGAATGGTCATCTTAGAATGGTAGGCATCTTCTAGGACTGCCTTTATCAAGCTTCCAGTTTGAGGAACACAAAGTGTAACACCCCTTAATTTTATAATAATAAAATTAACAAATTAAAGAATACTTAATTTTTAGAAGAAGAATTATGTAAAATGAGTTATGCCATTGCGTTCATCTTGGAATTCTGCTTGAGATAGAGTCCGAGTTTACGTAAAACGGATACCGTATGAAGAAGTTATAGGGGTTAGAATATTTAAGTTTGAACCAGAATTAAATTAATAATTAAAATCGAATTCGAAATTCAAAAGCAGCAGAAGAGGCTGGGCGGGAAAGTTCCCACCATAAGGTGTCGACCCCCTAGGGGAGTCGACACAGGTGTCGACCCCCCTACAGGGGTGTCGACATAGGTGTCGACCCCCTATAGGGAGTCGACCCCTGGCGGCCCAGAATGAGCAGTTACGTATTTTTGTCGATTAGGGCATACTGGCGATCCCTGATTGGCTGGGTGATGTGTATTTCAGATTTGAAGGGTTTAGACGGATCCTAACCTAATATAAAGGCCCTAATTCACCTAATACACCTATATAAACACACCAAGACCTAACCCTAATTTCATTAATAAAATTCATGGCGCCTCCATGCTACTAAATTCTAAGTTAACCTAGCCTCCACCCTAATAATCAAATTCAAGTTGGAAGACAACAATCAAAGCCTACATCAACGGATTAATCAACTTCAGAAATCATAATCCAGAATTATTCTCTATCCTTAATCCTATCTCTGTGAGTTCATGTCGCTTTAACAAGATAACTAAACTAAAGTAATTATGATAGGGTTATGTACTGAATCATATGAATATGCCTGTAATGAATCTTATCAAGTTTGCTAGCTGTCACCTTTTGTTTCATAACCTATGCCTTTCTGAGCTATTTTATCAGTACATGCCTATTTATGTTCGTATGCTTATGCCAGTTTCGATACCAAGTTTCTCTTCCCTCTCCTTTTTCCTTTTTCTTTTTATGAGGTTAGGCTTACTTCGAGCCTAACATATTATGCGAAATTCGCGTACGTAAAACGCTTGAACGAGGGAGAAAAGTTTGGGAAATATTGAATAACATGTAATTTGTAATTGGGCATAAATTAATGATGGCTATGGTTTGGGCAAAATTGTATAACATGCAGATATGAGACTTGGCATAAGTGGGTTTGGGTGTAAATTTGGTATAACCTATAAACTTGAGATTATAGGCAAAAAGTGATTAGAATTTGTCACATAAACCTAGGTTGGAATTTATAGGTAAACAAGGAATCACTATAATCCCTAATTTGAGATGAACTTAGAATAATGAACGCCTACGACATGAGGTTATATAGGTTTGCGTTGTAAGCCAGCCCGGAACTACCCGACATGTCCATTAACCTCAAATGGTATCTAATGTGAGAGGTCAAAGGCAGAAATTAGATGCGTAATAAGGAAAAGACACGAGGTTAGATGGGTTTGTGGTGTAAGCCTGCCCGGAACCGCCCGGCATGTCCAGCAATCGCAAACGGTATCTAATGTGAGAGCTCTTGCAAGATTACGGTTATAATGAATTAACGAACAATTAACCTAGACATGTGGATAGACATGGGAATAAAGAGGGGTTAAGTGGGAATTCCTAGAGGGGGCCAAGCTTAGGAGGGAAGCTTGTGTCAAGTGTGGGGACCCTTTTCAACCAGTAACCCATTTAGTATCTATGTGAGCTCAAACTAGGTCGACGATGGGACACGCTTACTAGGTTTGATTGTAAGAGGTCAATAAAGAGATAGCGGTGGCAGTGCAAGTCCAACGGTATCATGTGCGTGCATGGGTTCAGGCTAGTAGGTAAGACGTTGTTGCATCGTATAGGTATAAGTCGTGCCTTTAGTAGTATCAGGCTGCCACTTTAGGGAGTGATACACCTTACCGTGGGACCAGCACGAGTATCTACGAGTTAGGGAGCCGATCAAATGGGGCAGGGCAGTGGGTGCACCTAGTGGAGATAGCAGCAGACGGCACCAATGACACCAGCTAGGGATGCACGAGACTACCATTATTATTATTATTATTATTATTACCATCTTTGTGGTTGTATAAGGGGGATTATATTTTAGTATGTTAGTGCAGTGCAGAGCATATCTTATAGTACTTAGGAGTGCAATCATTGTTCCAACTTACTTGCCTTGTTTACCTTGTCACCTCTATTTATGTTACAGTCATTTCTTATATCCAGTTTATTCCTTATCCTGTTGCTTTACTTATTATGTTGTTAAAGTTACTGGACTCGCCAGACTTTATGTCTGACCTCATTTGTTTTCGCCTTTTTCTTTCCTCCCTCCCCCCCAAGGTCCTCAGGGTGGGAATTAGTGGAGCTTGACTTAGATCTGTTTCTCTTGGAGTGCTTGGAGTGCTGAGAGTAATGTTCAGCTTTATCTTTCTTTTCCTTTATGGCTATTTACTGTAGTGGGATTATGCTTTTGTTTTATGTACTATGATAGTAATTTTGTCGAGACGGATATTTATGTACTTGACTTTAGTATGGTTTTGATGCTGTAGTCAAACATGTTTTTTTTCGCTGTAATGAATGAAGTTTTAATTTTCAAGTACTATTTTATATATCTGTCTTGTGATGTTTTGTTCTATACACACTTATAATGCTCCATGGAAGTTAATGCATTCCCTTAGTGAGTGACATTAATGGACATGCGGTGTTACATGTGGTATAAGAGCTGAAGATTACCAGAATAGATAAAGGATTTTGAAAACCGTTTTCAAAAACATTTTTGGAGAGAAGTATTTTCTAAAACATGTCTTAAAGAGAGTATTTTTAGAGAAAAAGTTTATTAGGACAAACATAATCCCCAAGAGCCATATATCTATTTTTCGATTCTCCGTTTTGAATCTTTCCCCTTTTTCCTTTCAGCATGTCTGATCAACCCGAAATACCTAAGGGCGTACAGATACCAGGCTGGTTTGAAAGGTATCTAAGGCAAGGGCTAATGCCGCAGGCCCAGCAAATGCTCCTTCTCCTGCCCTCCTCGTGTAGACACTTTTTCGAAGATATGCAAAGACTTTGGTGCGATGGGCAGAAAACCATTTGATGGAACTGAGACATTGTTGAGGCTCGGAATTGGCTCAAGGAAGTGGAAGATTTATTTGGTATCTTTGAGATAGACGATGGGAGGAAAGTTTAACTAGCCACTTGGTTGATGAAGGATGAAGCTTCTTTTTGGTAGGAAGTAACTAATGGAGGATGTGCAGTGGAAGCATGGGTGCATTTTAAGCAGAGGTTCGAGTTGAAATTTCTTTCACAAGTAGAGGAGAGTTTGTACATGGAAATGTTCCTGGCTTTGAAGCAAGGGAGTTTGTCTGTGAAAGAGTATGTTAACAAGTTTAACTAGTTAGCAAGGTTTGGGATGGAGTTAGATAATACACCATATAAGAAGGCCTTGAGATTTGCCAAGGGTCTAAATGAACCATTACATGGGTTGGCTATGTCCCACATTCCTCTGGAGGCTACTTTCGAGAATGTAGTTGATATAGTGTTGATTCATGAAGAGGAGAAAGGTGCTAATGCTAATAAGGAACAAGATAAGAAGATGGATCCAAAGAAAGCACAACAACAACAAAAGAAAGGTGGTAATGATAACAAGGTCCAAGGGAAGAAAGCTTTAATTGTGGAACATCGGGCCGCTTAAGCAAGGACCGTAGGAAGAAGAAGAAGACGGGTTGCCTCTAGTGTGGTGAGGAAGGACATATGATTAAAGACTGCCTAAGGAGGCAAGGTCAAGTACAGAGGACATGGTCTACTTCTGGAGGGCACGTTCATGCTCTCATGGCACCTCCGCAAGAAAGAGGTAGAAAAATTTCTGTTGAAAGTTGAATTTTCCTTTTTGATCATCATGTTCGTACTTTGTTTGATTCTGGCGCATCACATTCTTTCATATCTGCTTCTATTGTTGAGTCTCTGCACCTAGATACTAGTATAGTAGTGGATCCCATTAGTGTCTTAAATCCTATTGGGGGTACGACTCATCTTTCGATGTTATGTCAGGATTTGAGAATTTTTGTGTATGGCGTCGAGTTCGAATGCAACGCTTATGTTCTTGGTTTCACGGGCTATGGGTTGATTCTAGCAATGGATTTGCTAGCCAGATATGGTGCCATTCTTGACTGTGAAAGGAGGGTAGTTAGTCTATTTTCTGGTTTGGGTAATACTCTCGATATCTCATGCGATCCTAAGGGTTCGGTTATGCTTAGCTACCTAGAATCTCTTGACACTTCTATTGATGATTTGCAATCTGTTCAAGTAGTCCATGAGTTTACAGATGTCTTTGAGGACGTTAGGGGCTTACCTCCAAAACGTGAGATAAATTTCCGCATATACTTGGTGGATAATGCAAGCCAGTTGCATTGCCTGTCCGCCACATGGCTCCTAGGGAAAGGAGGGAGCTTAGTAAACAAGTAAAAGAATTGCTTGAGAAAGGGTTCATAAGAAGAAGTGTCTCGGAGTGGAGTGCTCCAGTTGTTTTTGCTACAAAGGATGATGGTTCACTTAGATTGTGTGTGGACTATAGGGAGCTAAATAAACACACGAAGAAGAATAGACACCCATTGCCGAGGATAGATGATTTGTTCGGTCAGTTGGTTGGTGCTTCGGTTTTCTCGCAGTTGGACTTAGCTACGGGGTTTCATCAGTTGAGGGTAGCTGAGGACAGTATAGATAAGACCGCATTTAGGACTCCCGAAGGTTTCTTTGAATGGCTTGTCACGCCTTTTGGTTTGACAAATGCACCCGCGTATTTCGTAGACTTGATGAGTAGGTTGTTTAGGGAGTTTCTAAACAAGTTTGTGGTGGTCTTTGTGGATGACATTTTGATATTCTCTAGAAGCGAGAAAGAGCATGCCATACATCTTAGGGAAGTATTGGAGACACTTAGAGTACATCAACTCAAATCTAAGTTCTCCAAATGTCATTTTTGGAGGAAGGAAGTGAGGTTCTTAGGGCACGTGGTCTCTAAGGAAGGGATATCTGTGTATCCTGCGAAGATAGTGGCAATCCAATATTGGAAGATGCCTATGAATGCAACAGAAGTGAGAAGTTTCCTTGGTTTGGTGGGCTATAATAGAAAGTTCATTAAGGACTTTGCTAAGATATCAACCCCACTTACTAGATTGACGAAGAAGAATTTGGCCTTTTCTTGGGATGTTGACTGTGACGATGCTTTCCAACGTTTCAAGAGGGCTATGACGACAGCTCCAGTTTTAGTTTTGCCGGATGGGAGTAAGCCATTCACAGTGTATACCGATGCTTGCAAGATAGGGCTTGGCGCAGTTTTGATGCAAGAGATAAGGGTGATATTCTATGGTGGAACACAGTTGAAGGTCCATGCGAAGAATTACCCTACCCACGACTTAGAGTTAGCTGCCATATTTTTTGCGCTCAAGTCTTGGCGTCACTATTTGCTTGGAGAGAGGTTTGAGTTATATATAGACAATAGGTCACTTAATTACTTTTTCTCTCAGAAAGATTTAAACTTAAGGCAACAGAGATGGATGGAGTTCTTGGCATCCTACAATTTTGAGATTGCATATACCCCTGGCAAGGGTAACGTTATGGCAGGCGCCTTGAGTAGAAAGAAATTGACTTTGAGTCCTTTGTTTGTTGAGCGGCAGAGTTTAGAGTATATCTCTACCGTTGACTTCAGACCCTTGATTGATTATGTACCCGGTTTTTAGCTTCGTTAGAGGTGCGACCTACGCTTTTGGGATAGGTAGGGGCAGCACAGAAAGATGACCCACGGTTGATAGAGATAATAGACAAGCTCATACGAGAGGAGTCTTTGAACCATCTTAGAAGGTATACTAATGACGATAGAGGTTGGTTGCATAGGGATGGAAGACTTTGCGTAGCACGAGATGATAGTTTGATAAGGGCAATCCTTGAAGAAGCACATTGTTCTATGATGACCATACATCCCGTTGGTGACAAGATGTATAGGGATATGAAGGGAGTTTTCTTTTGGGCCGGAATGCAGAAGAATGTAGCTGAGTTCGTTTCTAGATGCTTAGTTTGCCAGCAAGTAAAGCCTGAGAAAAAGAAGCCTGGTGGTTTTCTTTACCCTTTAGAGGTTCCACAGTGGAAATGGGAAAGTGTTTCCATGGATTTTGTTGACAGGTTGTCGAGGTCGAGGAAGGGTAATACGGGTATTTGGGTAGAAGTAGATAGACGTACCAAGAGCGCCCATTTCATTCCCGTTTAGAATAAAAGGACTATGGCATGGTTAACGTCTGTTTATCTCCGAGAGCTAGTTCGTTTGCATGGCATACCTTTGTAACACCCCACATCCGGTTAATGTCACTCACAAAGGGAATGCATTAAGTTTCGTGGAGCATTATAAGTAAACAGAACAGAATATTACAAGGCAGAAATAGTAGTACTTGAAAATTTTGTAATTTTATTACTGTATCACCCCGTATTTTGTGAGAATAATAAAAGAAAGAATTAAAGAATAATTAATTTGAAAAAGAAGAAATAGGTTAAACGGGTTGCACCATTACGTTCGTCTCGAAATGTTGCTTGAGATAGAGCCCGAGTTTGCGTAAATCGGACTCCGTATGAAGAAGATATCTTTAAATTAAATATTACAGCAAAACATGAAAAAGAAGAATGAGAAAAGAATAATGTTTAGCATTGTTCTATGGTTTGTAAGCAAAAGACTTAGTAACTCATTTGGTTAGAACATGTGATTTTCATACAAGAGGAATAGAGTTCGATCCCCGCCAGCGCCATATTTTTGTTTTAGGGGAATGGCTAAAAAGTGGCTTAGTGTGAACGCAGTTCAAAAAGTGGTTTAGTGTGAAAATGGTTAATTGGGAAGATAGATAAAAAGAAATATATATATATATAGAATATATATATATATACAAATATATATATGAAGTGTACGCATCATGTGGCGCATGTGGCGTATGTGGCGCATTTTTTTTGTTGGTCAAGGATTTTCTTTTTTACGTGGCCTTCTCTGATTGGCTTTGTGACAAATTTTGAGTGTTAGGGCTTATGTGTCATGCTATGATTGGCTGAGTGACACATTGCTTTAGTTGGATGGCTCTGGTTGCTCCTAAAACAATCTAAGGGCTCACATAAGATTTAACTTCTATAAAAGCAACCATAATCCTCAAACCCTAAATCACAAAAATTCATTCCCAGGAGCCACCATGCCCTCCATGATCGTTCTAGTTTAGCCACCATTCCTTCTTCAACTTGAAAGCAAGATTAAAGCTATGAATCAAAACTAACTTAGAGAATTGGTAGTCTTCTTCAAGGGATTGCTTTCCAATTTCAGAAAACAGATCCCAGAAAACAAGATTTTCTTTTCTTTGTAAGTCCTGTTATTATTTAGATGTGAACGATCAAAAGTTGTGATTTGTAATAAAATGAAAACTAGAGTAATTCATAGTTGTGAGATAATGGCGACGTTGATTTATGCCTATTCTTGAAACGATTCTATCGTATATTCTTGTGAGATTATTGTGGTTATTATGTTGATGTTAAACCAATCGTACATTATGAAAATTTGGTGACTTTTCATGTTATGTAACATGCAAGTTGTTTAGATCTACATTTAGATCTATGTTTATTGAATCATGCAAGTTGTTTAGATATACATTTAGATCTATGTTTATTTAATCATGCAAGTTGTTTAGATCTATTTTTATTTAATCATGCAAGTTGTTTAGATCTACGTTTAGATCTATGTTTATTGAATCATGCAAGTTGTTTAGATCTACATTTAGATCTATGTTTATTGAATCATACAAGTTGTTAGGCTAAGACATGTATTATGTTTAGATTCACATTTAGATCTATGAAAATTGGATCCAAAATTAAAGCTCATATTTACATGCCTTGTTAAACTTGTGTAAAACCATATGCTTAAGATTCATGTTTGTTGTATCCAAGATAAAAATTTCATATTTACATGCCTTGTTAAACCTGTGTAATTACACATGTTTAAGATTCATGATTATTGGATCCAAATTAAACTTTACATTCACATGTCTAGTTGAACCTGTGCAATTCTATATGTTTGAGGTTTATGTTCATTGGACCCAAAATAAAAGTTTACATTTACATGTCTAGATGGATTGGGGTAATCTCATATGCTTAAATACTCATGTTAGTTGGATCCAAAAATGCAAGTTCATTATATTATGCCACCTTTTCATGACACATGTTTAGTTAGTTCCTTATTATTTTATGCTGTGTCAATGGTACATGCTCCCTTTTTTCCCCTTTTGTATATAAGTTAGGCTAAGTTACGAGCCTAACATTCTATGTGAATTTTGCGAACGTATGACGGGGGTAACGTTGGGAAATCCTTAAATTCATATTAATGGCATAATTTGGCCGATAAATATATGAATGATTAGTGGCGTAAAAATTGGCATAATTTATATACCTAAAAATTATGAACATGATTTAAAGAGGAATTGGGCATGACTTGAATGACAATAATTTACATAAAGAGGTAAATATGTAAATTTAGAAAAGATGAATATGCCTAACCCGAGGTTAGATTGAGTTATGGTGTAAGAATTCCCGGAACCGCCTGGCACATCCAGCAACCGTAACAATATATATCTAATGTGAGAGGTTAGTGCATCAAGCCCAAAAGAACCTGAGGTTAGACTGAGTTGCGGTGTAAAACTGCCCGGACCCGACTGGCACATCTAGTAACCGCTACAATACCCGTCTAATGTGAGTGGTTGGTGCTTTAATGAATGAATTAAAGCTAAGACAAGAATGGTAGGGTTAAGTTAATTAAGGCAACACTTAACCAATACAACATGTTAACTAAACTGATGGGTGGGGTTAGGTTAATTTGAACACTTAACCAATATGACTTGATTTGTGGTAAGGTTAAGTTACATCAAGAGGGCAACACTTAACCAATGTAACTTGATTTGTGGTAAGGTTAAGTTTAAACAAGAGGGCAACACTTAACCAATATGACTTGATTTGTGGTAAGGTTAAGTAAGAACAAGAGGGCAACACTTACCCAATATGACTTGATTTGTGGTAAGGTTAAGTTAAATCAAGAGGGCAGCACTTAACCAATGTAACTTGATTTGTGGTAAGGTTAAGTTAAAACAAGAGGGCAACACTTAACCAATATGACTTGATTTGTGATAAGGTTAAGTTAAATCAAAAGGGCAACACTTAACCAATATAACTTGATTTGTGGTAGGGTTAAGTTGACACAAGAAGGCAACACTTAACCAAAGTAACATGACAAGTAGGTGGGTTAAGTAACTTGAATTGATTGATGATACTTAACCAATACAACATGATGAACACATGGGGTTAAGTTAACAAGAAACACTTGACCAATATAACTTTATGGACGAACGGGGTTAAGTTAATAGGAAACACTTAACCAATCCAACGTGATAAGTGAGGAGGGTTGAGTTAATAAGAAAACTCTTAACCCACATGACATGATGAATGGGTGGGTTAAGTTAACATGAACGGACAACACTTAACCAATATGGCATAATGTGCGGGAGGGTAAATTACATATCAAGATGGGTGGGTAATATTAGTAAATATAGGCCCACAAAGCTTAACCAATAAATAAACATGCTTGAATAAGTAGGAGGGTTAAGTACATATCGGGTTGGTGGGTAATATTAGTAAATATAGGCCTACAAAACTTAAACATTAAATAAACATGTTTGAATCGGTGGGACGGTTAAGTAAATCTCGTGTAGGTGGGTAATATTTGTATATATAGGCCTACAAACTTAACCAGTAGGAAACCCTAGTAATGGGGACCCATTTCAATAGTAACCCACATAGATGTATCGTGGTACCCTGAACTAGGCAGGGTGGGGCATGATTACTGGGCTGATTATAAGCGGTCAAAACAGCGGCAGAGTGTACGTCAGTGTACGTTCCGACGGTTTACGGTCGTGCACATACTCCGGGGTGGGAAAAAGCAGGCATTGGGTACCAGTAGTTAAACACTGTGCATCTTGAATCGTGTCGGGTTGCTATCATAAGGATTGATACACCTTATGGTGGGACCAGCACAGGATATCTACACGCAAGAGAGAGCCGACTGACGCAGACATAAGGAAAAATTAATACGAGTAAGGAGTCGATCGATAGAGTAGTAAGGGTACATCTAACATGTTCATGGCAATTAGGCATACTGAGGTGGAATCCTCACGATGGATGTACACCTGAAGGCTACCACAACTGCGGGGATTGCGATCGCATTACAATATGATCATTTTATATAGGTTACTAGCTGGGACACTAGTTAGGTGGTGCAGAGAAGTGAAATGAGCGCGATAGCATATTCAGCCTTATTATCTTTTTTCTAGGTTGTTGTCCTAGATTTAGTTTATTCATGTCATAACCCTTTTTCTTGTTTGCATACTAAAAAGTCGTTGGACTTACCAGACGCATGTCTGACCCATTTTCTTTCGTCTTCTTTTCTTCCGTCCCCCCCCCCCCCCCCAGTTCCGCAGGGAGGGAACACTTTAGCTTAGATCGGATCATTTCCAGCTTGAAGAGAGTAAATGTATTGCTTGGAAACTTTTTCTTTGGGCTATGGCTTTGGATACTCTCTTATTGGGGATTTATTCTACCTCACTGTTGTTTTAATGCTTCTTTATGTTTTTAGATCAAGACAGAAGTTCTATGTATTACTTTTAAGTATGATTGATACAACTATTGTAAGAGTTTGACTGAACCACATTGTTAATAAAATGACTTTATTTTCTGCTGCTTTATTTGTCTGTCTTGTAATTTATCTGCATCTTTTACCTAAAATGCTCCACCAAAGTTAAGGCATTCCCTTTGTGAGTGACCTTAACGGAGTTGAGGTGTTTCATTTGGTATCAGAGCTGAAGGTTACCGGATCAGATAAAAGGTTTGAAAAATTATTTTCAAAACGGTTTTAAAAGAAGCATTTTCAAAAGAAAAGTTTTGTTTTAAAGGCATATTCCCCAAAGCCATAAGCACTATCTTTAGATCCTCTGTTTGAATCATTGTTTCCTTATTTCCTGAGTCTCCGGGGCTCCTGGATTTCTTGGAGGTAACCTCTTCGCGGCATGGTTCCGTAGGCTCGATGAGACTACGATACCTGTCAAAGGGCGAAGAAGTGCCCAACCTCCATCCATAATTGTAATAGTTTCACCTACGGCTAATTCTCTTCCAAGCTTTATAGGGTTTCCCGTGCGATGGAGGCAACGTTCAAAAGGCTTGCCAACATGGTTCACAAAGGAGGTAAAGAGAAAGAGGCAAAAGGGGAAGAATCACAAACAAGGGATTGGAATATAAGAAGGGCGGAGGAAGTAATAGATCCCACAACAAGAGGAAGTATCTTTTCTGCGGTATAGGGGGTCATTTAATTATAGGAAGTAAAATACAAGTGGTTGTTTTCAGCATGGTGAGGCAGGGCATCTTATCAAGAATTTTACAAAGGACAAGGAAAAAAGGATAGGATTTTTAGTAAGGAAAGTGCATGCTTTCACCGCCAGCGTACCTGAGAGAAAGAAAAGTTTAGTTTTTCCTTTTCATCATCCTGTTAGTACTCTTTTTGATTTTAGCGCTTCACATTCGCTCATAACTGCTTCCATGGTTGAGTCTCTGCACCTTGGTACTAGTACAATAGAAGATCCCATTATTGTCTCAAATCCGGTTGGTGGTTCGGTTCATTTATCTTTGGTTTGTAAGGATTTGAGAATATCTATATTAAGGATTGAGTTTAAGTGTAATGCTTATGTTTTTGGTTTCATGGTCTATGGGTTGATTCTAGGCATTGATTGGTTAGCTAGTAATTGTGAAAGGAGGGTAGTTAGACTTTTTATTTGCCTCGGAAATATCCTCGAGATTTCGTGCAATCCTGAGCAGATCAGTTAGGCTTAGCTACCTAGAATCACTTGATGCATCTATCGATGATTTGTGATCTGTTAGAGTAGTCCATGAGTACGCAGATGTTTTTGATCAGGTTAGGGATTTTCCCTCTAAAACTCGAGATAGACTTCCGCATATATCTAGTTGACAATGCAAAGCCACTTATGCGATCAACGATAGTTTCGGAGCAAGATTGGCGAGGATAGCTAGAGTCGGTTAAGTGCTCAATTGTTTGGTTGTTTTGCTAGTATCATCTTACATAGATCGTCCAAATTCGGAGTAGGTATTCATTTGGTGCTTGTCTGATATTGGTTTAGGCCTTTGGGACTTGTACTTGAGGGGTGTCGAGTTCGACTAGGATGGTTTGCGTGAGAAATAAATGGTTGTGGAAGGCGCCCTAAAGTAAGAATGACCTTAAGAGAGGTAAAAAGTGCATAGCAACCTTTAGCTTTAGACCCTCAGATTTTTGACATTATGGATAAGCTAAGTAGAGAAGAGACCTCTAATCATCTTAGTGTATAAACTTGGTATCTTGGCTCACACCTGTTTATCTTGGAAAGATAGTTCGACTACATTGGATACCCTCTAGCATAGTAAGTGATCAAGGTCCTATCTTTACTAGTGAGTTTTGGAAATGTAGGTCAAGAAGCTTCGCAACTGTGAAGTTAAATTATTTAAGGTACAGTGGAGTGAAGCTCAAGAAGACGCGACATGGGAGACTGAAGATAAGACACGCGCATCATACCCTTTTTCTTGAGGGCATATCCTTGATCTCTTTTTCTAGGAATTCTATGCATGTTTGTTTCTATATTTTTAGGAATATCCTGTAGGTCATATCTTCAATCCTTAGGTAGAAGCTAATGGATGTAAACATGTGATTGAAACATGTTATGATTGGTGGTTGCAAGTGGTTTCAAGTGGTTGCTAGTGGTTGCTCGTGGATGCATATACACACATTAGGCACTAGATCGGCTCAGTCACTTTCATATTGCATATGCATGAGTGGATTTTTATACATATGAACTGAAACTTGATGTGTTATCATTTGGATGTTGCATTTGTATGAATGATTGTGCATTCATGTAGAAGTTATAAAGTACGATTAGGAATAATTGCATACATGATGGACTTATGGCACTGACATAATTCGCATTGAGGAGGTCAACTGAATCCGTAGACCGCCTGATTTTGCATTAGATAAGGACATGTACACACACTATGCATATGATCTTGAAAGCATTAGAAATCTTTTTAAGGACAATGGACGCCTATGATTGAAAGGTTGAGTAGATGGATGTTGGATGTTAGGATATGCGTTCTTCTTAACTTAGAGATTTCGAGGACGAAATCCTTTAAGGAGGGGAAAATGTAACACCTCGTATTTTCTGAGAATAATAAAAGAACGAATTAAAGAATAATTAATTTGAAAAATAAGAAATAGGTGAAACGGGTTGCGCCATTACGTTCGTCTCGAAATTTTTCTTGAGATAGAGCCCGAGTTTGCATAAATCGGACTCCGTATGAAGAAGATATCTTTAAATTAATTATTACAGCAAAACATGAAAAAGAAGAATGAGAAAAGAATAATGTTTAGCATTGTTCTAAGGTTTGTAAGCAAAAGACTTAGTAGCTCATTTGGTTAGAACATGTGACTTGCATACAAGAGGTATAGAGTTCGATCCCGGCCAGCGCCATATTTTTGTTTTAGGGGAATGGCTAAAAAGTGGCTTAGTGTGAACGCAGTTCAAAAAGTGGTTTAGTGTGAAAATGGTTAATTGGGAAGATATATAAAAAGAAATATATATATATATAATATATATATATATACACAAATATATATATGAAGTGTACGCATCATGTGGCGTATGTGGCGCATTTTTTTTGTTAGTCAAGGATTTTCTTTTTTACGTGGCCTTCTCTGATTGGCTTTGTGACAAATTCTGAGGTGTTAGGGCTTATGTATCATGCTATGATTGGCTAAGTGACACATTGCTTTAGTTGGATGGCTCTGGTTGCTCCTAAAACGATCTAAGGGCTCACATAAGATTTAACTTCTATAAAAGCAACCATAATTCTCAAACCCTAAATCACACAAATTCATTCCCAGGAGCCACCATGCCCTCCATGATCGTTCTAGTTTAGCCACCATTCCTTCTTCAACTTGAAAGCAAGATTAAAGCTACGAATCAAAACTAACTTAGAGAATTGATAGTCTTCTTCAAGGGATTGCTTTCCAATTTCAGAAAACAGATACCACAAAACAAGACTTTCTTTCCGTTGTAAGTCCGGTTATTATTTAGATGTGAACGATCAAAAGTTGTGATTTGTAATAAAATGAAAACTAGAGTAACTCCTAGTTGTAAGATATTGACGATGCTGATTTATGCCTATTCTTGTAACGATTCTATCATATATTCTTGTGAGATTATTGTGGTTATTATGTTGATGTTAAACCAATCGTACATTATGAAAATTTGGTGACTTTTTCATGTTATGTAACATGCAAGTTGTTTAGATCCACATTTAGATCTATGTTTATTGAATCATGCAAGTTGTTTAGATCTGCATTTAGATCTGTGTTTATTGAATCATGCAAGTTTTTTAGATCTACATTTAGATCTATGTTTATTGAATCATGCAAGTTGTTTAGATCTATATTTAGATCTATGTTTATTGAATCATGCAAGTTGTTTAGATCTACATTTAGATCTATGTTTATTGAATCATGCAAGTTGTTAGGCTAAGACATGTATCATGTTTAGATTCATATTTAGATCTATGAAAATTGGATCCAAAATTAAAGTTCATATTTACATGCCTTGTTAAACTTGTGTAAAACCATATGCTTAAGATTCATGTTCGTTGGATCCAAAATAAAAGTTCATATTTACATGTCTTGTTAAACCTGTGTAATTCCATATGTTTAAGATTCATGATTATTGGATCCAAATTAAAGTTTACATTCACATGTCTAGTTGAACTTGTGAAATTCTATATGCTTGAGGTTTATGTTCATTGGACCCAAAATAGAAGTTTACATTTACATGCCTAGTTGGACTTGGGTAATCTCATATGCTTAAAGACTCATGTTAGTTGGATCCAAAAAAGCAAGTTCATTATATTATGCCACGTTTACATGACACATGTTTAGTCAGTTCCTTATCATTTTATGTTATGTGAATGGTACATGCTCGCTTTTTTCCCCTATTGTATATAAGTTAGGCTAAGTTACGATTCTAACATTCTATGTGAATTTTATGAACGTATGATGGGGTTAACGTTGGGAAAACCTTAAACTCATATTAATGGCATAATTTGGCCCATAAATATATGGATGATTAGTGGCGTAAAAATTGGCATAATTTATATACCTAAAAATTATGAACATGATTTAGAGAGGAATTGGGCACGACTTGAATGACAATAATTTACATAAAGAGGTAAATATGTAAATTTAGAAAAGACAAATATGCCTAACCCGAGGTTAGATTGAGTTATGGTGTAAGACTGCCCGAACCGCCCTGTACATCCAGCAACCATAACAATATATATCTAATGTGAGAGGTTAGTGCATCAAGCCCAAAAGAACCCGAGGTTAGACTGAGTTGTGGTGTAAAACTGCCCGGAACCGACCGACACATCGAGTAACCACAACAATACATGTCTAATTTGAGTGGTTGGTGCTATAATGAATGAATTAAAGCTAAGACAGGAATGGTAGGGTTAAGTTAATTAAGGCAACACTTAACCAATACAACATGTTAACTAAACTGATGGGTAGGGTTAGGTTAATTTGAATGCTTAACCAATATGACTTGATTTGTGGTAAGGTTAAGTTAAATCAAGAGGGCAACACTTAACCAATGTTACTTGATTTGTGGTAAGGTTAAGTTAAAACAAGAGGGCAACACTTAACCAATATGACTTGATTTGTGGTAAGGTTAAGTTAGAACAAGAGGGCAACACTTAACCAATATGACTTGATTTGTTGTAAGGTTAAGTTAAATCAAGAGGGCAACACCTAACCAATGTAACTTGATTTGTGGTAAGGTTAAGTTAAAAAAAGAGGGCAACACTTAACCAAGATGAATTGATTTGTGGTAAGATAAAGTTAAATCAAAAAGGGCAACACTTAACTAATATAACTTGATTTGTGGTAGGGTTAAGTTGACACAAGAAGGCAACACTTAACCAAAGTAACATGACAAGTAGGTGGGTTAAGTAACTTGAATTGATTGATGACACTTAACCAATACAACATGATGAACACATGGGGTTAAGTTAACAAGAAACACTTGACCAATATAACTTTATGGACGAACGGGGTTAAGTTAATAGGAAACACTTAACCAATACAACGTGATAAGTGAGGAGGGTTGAGTTAATAAGAAAACACTTAACCAACATGATATAATGAATGGGTGGGTTAAGTTAACATGAATGAACAACACTTAACCAATATGGCATAATGTGCGGGAGGGTTTACTGCATATCAAGTTGGGTGGGTAATATTAGTAAATGTAGGCCCACAAAACTTAACCATTAAATAAACATGCTTGAATCAGTAGGAGGGTTAAGTACATATCGGGTTGGTGGGTAATATTAGTAAATATAGGCCCACAAAACTTGACCATTAAATAAATCTGCTTGAATCATTGGGAGGGTTAAGTACATCTCGTGTAGATGGGTAATATTTGTATATATAGGTCCACAAACTTAACCAGCAGGAAACCCTAGTAATGGGGACCCATTTCAGCAGTAACCCACATAGATGTATCATGGTACCTTGAACTAGGCAGTGTGGGGCACGATTACTGGGCTGATTATAAGCGGTCAAAACAGCGGCAGGGGTACGTCAGTGTAGGTTCCGACTGTTTATGGGCGTGCACGTACACCGGAGTAGGAAAAAGCTGGCACTGGGTACCAGTAGTTATACACTGTGCATCTTGAATCGTGCCGGGTTGCTATCATAAGGATTAATGTACCTATGGTAGGACCAGCACAGGGTATCTACACGCAAGAGAGGGCCGATTGACACAGACACAAGGAAAAATTAATACGAGTAAGGAGCCGATCGATAGAGTAGTAAGGGTACATCTAACATTTTCATGGCAATTAGGTGGATTGAGGTGGAATCCTCACGATAGATGTACACCTGAAGGCTACCACAACTGCGGGGATTGGGATCGCATTATAATATGATCATTTCATATAGGTTACTAGCTAGGACACTAGTTAGGTGGTGCAGAGAAGTGAAATGAGTGCGATATCATATTCATCCTTATTATCTTTTTTCTAGGGTGTTGTCCTAGATTTAGTTTATTCATGTTAAAACCCTTTTTCTTGTTTGCATACTAAATAGTCACTGGACTTACCAGACTCATGTTTGACCCATTTTCTTTCGTCTTCTTTTCTTTCGTCCCCCCCCCCCCCCGGGTCGCAGGGAGGGAACACTTCAGCTTAGATCGGATCATTTCCAGCTTGAAGAGAGTAGATGTATTGCTTGAAATATTTTTCTTTGGGATATGACTTTGGATACTCTCTTACTGGGGATTTATTCTGTTGTACTGTTGTTTTAATGCTTCTTTATGTTTTTAAATCAAGACAGAAGTTCTATGTATTACTTTTAAGTATGATTGATACAACTATTGTAAAAGTTTGACTGAACCACATTGTTAATAAAATGACTTTATTTTCCGCTACTTTATTTGTCTGTCTTGTAATTTATTTGCATCTTTTACCTAAAATGCTCCACCGAAGTTAAGGTATTCCCTTTGTAAGTGACCTTAACAGAGGTGGGGTGTTTCAATTGCAGCGAAAACAGAAATAAGTTTGATTACATTTCCAAATACCAAAATCAAGTACATAATATCAGTCTTGTACAAAACCTTCAGAGTATATAATTTTAAAGCCATAATCCCCAACAGAAAAATGCCATACGCAAAATCAAAGCAAAGCAAATATACCTTTCAACTTCAAGCTGGAAGAAAGAGATATCTGAACTAAGCTTGAGTATTTCCTCCCTAAGAACCTGGTGGGGGTGAGGCGGAAAAAAGAGGCGAAACAAACTAGATCAGACATAAGTCTGGTTAGTCCAGTGACTTTAACAATATAATCATCAAAGTAACATGATAAAAACATAAACTGGAAAGCAAGAAATGACTGTAGAATAAACAGGCATGACAAAGCAGACAAGATGAACAAGATATAACATTGATTACACTTCTAATCACTACAGGATAATTACTACACTGCACCAATGCTAGTAACACCGTATCATTACTAGTTACACCGCACCCTTACTAGTCCCATACTAAAAGTGTTAGAGTTTGTGCCCTAGAGGCAATCTGTTAGATGTGAATAATGATAACATTGTTATTGTTATGTTTTATTTGGAATAAAATATTCTGTTATTTTATATTTACTGCGTAATATAAATATTAATGTAATAGAAGTCCTTAGAATAATAATACGGGATTATATAGTTCGAGTAAGACTGAACTTGAGATTCTATGATATGTCAAGTATTGTAATTCTTAAAAGTCCCTAGTCGATTTTTATTGTTTACACAAGACAACAATAAAGCATTGAGACTAGTATATTGATTGACTGATGATCACATCTCATTGATCATTAATATACGTGATATTAAAATCAATATATAAATACGTACTGGAGAATAGCGTATTGGGCTGTCCCACCGTGAGATAACTACATGGAATATAATTAATAGTATCATAAGTTGTTCTCATAGTGATAGTGATATAATGGTCCTCAGACCTGAAATCATTATAATTTTACTCGAGGATATTTTTGTTTTGATATCATCTAAATTTATTTCATAATAGAGTAATGATAACGGTGATTATTGGATATATCTGGAATCGAATATAAATTATGAATGATCTAGATGGAATTTAACCCTATGATATATTTTAATGATATCCATGGCCCTCTTGATTGAGTGAGACTGTGAAATGCGTGTCAATGCCCAAATATTGATTTGTTCTAAAACAGTCTACTTATTGATCAAGAAAACAGATTGAATTATAAAAAGGATGATATGATCCATGCCTCCAGTTTGATCTTGGATATAATGGTTAAAAGGATTAAATTATATTGATACACTATTTACAAAGGTCATATCGAATCATTGATATTGTTGTAGTTTGGGCAGTAGTGATGTATTACTAGATGCCGCTCACTGTTTACAATTTAAATGTTTAAATTGTTGCCAACACTACAACAACCTATAGAGTCACACATATAAGTGTTGCAAATGGGGGGAATATTTAAATTAAAAGAAAAAATAAAATTAGTTTGACACTTTCTTTATGAACGGGTAAATAGGTTAAGAAATATCTCGTAAAGGTTTACTTTATAAAAGGGAATGATAAGGCCGCATACTTCACTCACTTTTTCAGAAAACCCTAATCGAGAATTCCAAACCCTAGATCTCATTCAAGCAATCGACTAGTACCGAACCTTCATACTTGGATTTGATTGTCAATCTCTAGAGAAATACTTGTGGATCTCCCATAGAGGTGTTTGATTTCAAGCACTCGATTCGAAGAAGTTCTGGATTTTGATTCAGCGGTTTCAAGCTAAAACCCTTTCAATTTAATTCGGAAATCAGAATAAAGGTATGAACTTTGATCTCTATTATGGTTTCGATTACAAATTAGGTTTAAGTTTGTTAATTTCCACTGCCAATCGATCCTAATTTCACTTCAGTGGTATCGGAGCGAGGTTGATATTGATTCAAATATCGGTTAGGCCTTAAAATTGTTATAGTAACATGCTAATCGATGTTATGAACATCAAAATGATGAGATCTGGAATTTTGTAAACATTCAATTATGAACTAAAATCATTTTGTGACAAAAAAATTTAGTCTTGTTCATCTTAATGAATTTGAATTTATATATGAAATTAATTCAATTGTGAATGTCTGAAATTCCAATTCTTATGTTAGTATAAATGGTTTAACCTATATTTTGAATCTGTTTTAAAAGGAAACCAATTGTTATTTCTGTTCTGTAATTGCTACAGAAGATTTAATATGTATAATAGATAGATTTTGAATCATATTTATTACATGTATTTAGTTTGTGCTCTGTTATGATTCCATGAATGGGATTAAAATGACACATAGTTTAAAACTAGTATGTGTTTGAATATGTATACCTTTATATATATAACAGATAGATTTTGAATCATGTCTATTATATGTAATTAATTATGCTATGTTTTCACTCTTTAACAATGCCAGTTACTGTATTACAGATCTAAATAGTAGATAGTCTTTATCCTTGTGTATATGACATGGTAAATCATACATATTAACATAGGACAATCTGTTATAATCAGAGCTGAACTTCAAACTTACCTTGGTTTCAAATTCTTGTGAGTTCAGATTCAATTGTATATCTACACTACCTTCAGATTTATGATAGAAAACTGTTTCTATAACCTTAGTTAACTAAGAACATGATTATCATATATGCTCTTGTTGGTAATAATGCTTAATATCTATTCAGATAGTGTTAAATGACAATATAGAAAATTGCCATAAGTATTGATATCTAGAATATATATACATACATATATATATACACACTTCTTGGCTGCCATGAAGGAAACTATTATATGTTTGACATATATGAAAACCTGTGATGATCAAACATAGAAAAACATGTCATAGTTTAATTAGATTTGATCTGATTATCTGTGTCAAGCAAAACAGATATAAACATATCAAACATGATATGATTTATTCTGTTTAAATACCACAGTAACATGTATTCAGGATAACTGACATAAACACATCAGATTTGATCTGATTCTATCTTATTTTATGTTTCAGATACATGTAAATATGTAACACTGTGGTACATATACCAGATCTGATTTGAAATTACCCTTTCTCTATGTTTCAGTCATGAATATATGAATGAAACTGATATTAACATATCATATATGATCTGATTCATCTTATTTCATTTCAGATATGTGTGTATATAATGGACAACAATGAACACATCAGATTATGATCTGGTTCTCATGATCCATGTTCCAGTTAATCACCTGTAATGAATTTGTTCTGTATAAATCGGTTATGGTCAATCACATTGTCATCTGATTATATGCAAACATTAGGGCGCTGTGATTTTTCTGATATATTCTGTTTTGTCTATGTTATGTTATGATGGTAATATAAGTATGCAATCTGTTATGAGCACTTCTGATTTGATCTTGTATGCAATAATTCAAATTCTGAAATGTATTCATATGTGATGTTGACTATCTGCAATTGTTTATTCTGCATTGGTCTACAGTTTAGTTTTATATCATTATCACAATTTGTCCAGAAGTGTTTGAACATTAACTGTATATAATAATTTGCAAGTTTGCTAAATTTTATGATTTTCATGAAATGAAAGCATTTTAAATTATCCAAGTTTTATTGTGAAAAGTTTATACTTTTCTGGGTTGTCCTTTTTGCTACAATGGGCCATCATTTTACTTATTGGGCCGTTTTGTTAAACTGCAATGGGCTGGGTTTATTACAAATTTGAATGGTATTGTTTAACCTTGTTTTGCAAATATTATATAATGTACAAAATTATTTTAAAATTATTTCAACCGAATTATTTTATATATGATATATGATATACCATTCCATGGCTATATATATACATATATATATATATACATATTTAATTCCAAATTAATACTATTGGATTTAGAAATCTTTGTATTCTTAATTTTGGAATTAAAGTTCTTAGATTTAAAATATTGTATTTTAAAACTTGTGTAAATAATTTTTTTTGCCCATTCAATTTTAAATCCCTATTAAAATTTTTGTTTATATTAAATCACAGAGATATCTTCCAGTAATATACTCATCACTATCCAAAATTACTGGTTGTAACTAACGCCAAAGCGTTGTTGTAACACCCCAACTCCGTTAAGGTCACTCGCAAAGGGAATGCCTTAACTTTGGCGGAGCGTTTTTAGTAGACAGAACAGAAATTTACAAGACAGATAAGGTAGTACTTGAAAATTTTGTAAATTTATTACAACAGAAACAGTAATAAATTTGGTTACATCTTTCAAAATCACAATATTGGAATTCAAGTATATAAATATCAGTCTTGTACAAAAGCCTTCAGAATGCATAGTTTTTAAAGCCATAATCCCCAATATAAACTGCCAATATAAACTGCCATGGAAAGATAGAGCCAAAGCCAAGAAATACTTCAAACACTTCAAGCAAAGAGAATCTAAATCAAGCTCCTATGTTTCCACCTTGAAAACCTGGGTGGGGGGAACGGAAAGAAAGAGGCGAAACAAACTAGGTCTGACATAAGTCTTGTGAGTCCAGTGACTTTCAGCATATGAACAGATAATAGTATCATGACATGTAAATAAAACTGGATGAGAAATAACCGTAACAGTAATAGCAGGTTAACAGAAGATACGGAATGATATGGGCTAAGCTAAGCTTTTCACTTCTCAGGACGAATACTAGTATAACAGGATTAGGTGTTACCCTAATGTCTAAACTAAAGCAGAAATGGAAACAGAACAATCTCTATAGAAACAGTATGCCAGTAACGGGCCTTTACCACCCGAACAGAATAAAGGTACAGAAACAAAATGCAAATAATGGGCCTTTACCACCCCAACAGACAGAAGGTACAAGCAGAATACTAATAATGGGCCTTTACCACCCAACAAACAGAAGGTACGGAAACAGAATCAGAAATGGAATCCGAGACGGAAACAGAATAATCCCTTTGGAAACAGAATGTTAGAATTAGGTGTACACTAGTAATAGGCCTTTACCACCCGAACAGACGGTACCACGCAGAAACAGATAGGTGTTACCACCCAACAAAAACAGACGGTACCCACATAACAGACAGAACTATGTGTACCCTAAATTCTACCCTAAGCGGTTGGCTCCCTAATACATAAATACCCTGTATCGGCCCCACAGTAGGGTGTATCACTCCCAAAAGTGGCAACCTATTGGCATAGACCTATTTACAGATGTCACGGTCTCTTACATCCTCAGAGCAGACCGGATCCATGCATGCACATGACCCGGTTGGAACGCGCCATCAACACCCCTCGCCATTATCAGAATGAACCGCTTATAATTAGTTCAGTAAGCGTGCCCGGACCCCTACATAGTGTGGGGTCAAAGTTTTGATACCAGAAAGGGTTACTGACTAATATGGGTCCCAAACAACAGATGACACAAGTATTTTCCCTCCTAACCTTGTGTCCCCAGACTAGCAGATTTCAGATTAACTTGTTTACAAGTTTCAGACAGAGGTCGGATTACTATTCACAGATCAGACAATCAAGTTAACAAGTTTTCTGATTAACAGATCAGACGTATGGATTTAACAGACTTACAGATTGTCCAACTTTGTATTGGGCCTACAGATTCACGAAACAGGTTTATTAGATTCATCAGTCCAGTTGGTTTAATCTTATCCACCCAACACGTTTTTAGACACCACATTTCTCTTAAGTTTGCATTAATTAAATATTAATGCATAGACCTCTCACATTAGGTCGGTAGCTTGTGGCCGCTGGATGTGCCACGCGGTTACGGGCAGACTTCTGCCACAATCCAGACCTAACCTCGTGTCTAAGCATATTTTAGTTATGCCTACTACCTCGCATATTAGACTGACAGTTTGTGGTTGCTGGTCAAGCCGGTTGGTTCTGGGCAGGTGCTACCGCAAACACTAACCTCGTGTCATAGCCAATTTATTCCAATACAGATTATATAGATATCATACTAATTATGTCCATTTAATAGATTAAACTTCTTTACAGGTTACAGCAGATTAATAAAATTTCCATGTTTTACTCAATCTTAGATCGAGCCTACGGATTTTCATACCCAAAATATAATTAATTAGCTTTCAACAAATTAGGCAATTCAACAGATAACAGATCTAGCAATGTAGCGACACGCATTTCGCCTGACCTTAATCGATCGCAAAATCGACCAAAACCGTTCAAAATCCGCATACGTTAACTCTGGGAATACAGCAACATCAGAACAACAACAGCAGACTTTTATTATATCATGATAATATAACATCAGAGTACAGAATATCAGAGTACATCGAATAAATTACAACAGAAGATAAATTACAATATTTTAATACAATACAGCGGAAACATAGATACAGCGGAAGATAACTATGCTCTGGACATAGCTTTAAGCTTCAATCCAGCATCCTGCTCGAGATAACAACCTGTAGACAAACTACTCGACTGCCCGGGTGGAAAGAGGGCACCCGAGTTTGTAAAGGTGGAAATAAACAACGGGTCAGTCATGGGACTGGTGTGAGAATTCTCAACTAATTTAACTAATAGTAATAAGGCAAATCCAAGGATCACGCCGCTAACGCGGAACGGGTTTACTCCAATGGATTGTCGGTGCATAAATTAAAGTAAATCGTTAAATAACGCAATGCTTTTTAGAAAAATGAAACCATCATAAGACCCAAGTCCCATCACACAATGCAACGCAAACCGGAGGATAGAGTTTTACCTTATAATGGTCAAAAATGCTTGATACGATAAAAACGAATTTGATATTATTATTAGTGTGTATATGTTTCAAAAACATTTCAATCATAATGTATCAATCCTAGGAAGCATAGCTACCATATACTATGCCTCTATACTAGTAATACAATCAAGTCTGTAGGATCGTATTGGAAATTGGGTTTCCATCAGGAGTCAAGGCGAGGGAGGAGCTCCTTACCGATTCGAGACACTCTAGCTAATGTCTCAGGGTTCCCCGCAGTTAACCCTTGGAAAGCTGCAGGGCCGGTCCACCATACGAGTTGCGGATTAGTTATTCCTGAACACACGTTTCACAGTCCTATAGGACCTATCATCCGAGGCGCCTCATTCCATCATCCACATAAGTAAAATGTCGGGCCGTGTTAAAACACAAACACCACTTCTAGCTAGAAAGAAACGTGCTACTCTCCCCGCGTTCCCTTCTCCCGTTTTAGACTCTGCCGGTGTGTGAGGATCGCGAAGTCACGCTATACACAAAGCTATGCCTAAACAGGCTATGCTTTGATCATCCACAAGGCCTGCTTTTCAACAAAGCCTTGATCATATGCATCTTAGCATGCCACATCATCACTCCATATCACACTACCAATCCTTTGCCGAAATATATGAACGAGTGTTAAGCAAGAGAATAAATTCTCTGCCACCAAACATCCATACATTCGATAGAAGATTAATAATATGATATTTAATGGAGTACGATGTCAGACACACAATCCATTTATAAGCTTATGCTCTAGGTCTGAGCGAAAGCCAAATCCGTACTAATCAACACTACGTCCGGACGGCCACCACTATAGCCCCTTCAAGGTAGCTACTCCAATCACGGGCATCAGCAGTCATCGTCCATTCGATATGAAGATCGTCGGTCTTCAATCGCCGTCTTCAACTCTTGAATTTTATACGTCGTTCAAATTATTTGGAATGAGATAGACTCGGACTTTCCAAATAATTCTCATATATATATAAGTTGGAAATCATTTCATATCGTTATTCGTAATTTGTAACGATCAATCTTTGTTTTTATTTATATAAAAACAATAATTAAATTCTAATTCATTAATGAAATTAACACCACAAACAATGAATGTTTTGTTTCACAACCTATCGATATGTTTATAATGTGTAATGAAATGTATTTTATTACACTTCATCTTGCTGACGACAAATATCCTCATTTATATCAAATATTGATATATATCATGACACCCAACAATGTTTTTTTTTTTTCAATTTTCCATACATATCATATACACAAAATGTATATTTTATGTGTCATTCCAATTACAACAAAAATGAATATTTTTGTACGTCACTTATAATTTAACAAAAATGAGTATTTTTGTGTCATTCAACTCCTAACCAAAAATGCAATATACTTGGTGTCAACTTCATTTCTATACAAATGAAAATATTTTTGTTTGTTTAATTTCAATGTAACAAAAATAATAATTTTGCTATTCTTTTAATGCCAAACAAAAATAATAATTCTTATCTCTTTCAATGCAAAACCAAAATGATCTTTTTAATTTAATCTTCAATCTTTATTTATCTATATTAAACCAAATTATGGTTTATCCAATCTAATCGGAATTTACGCGTTATCGAAATAATTATAAATTAATTAATCCCCATCCCGATTTTTTATCCCAATTGGTTCAGGCAAACTTAATTTCCATTACCCATTTAAATCTAATTAAAGATTTAATTAACGCATGGAGTTAAAATGGTGGAACTCCATTTTCGATCCTTAATTCAGTAATTTTATTTACTTAATTCCTCTCCAATCTAATTAAAGTTTTAATTAAAACCTTATTTCGTTTTAACCTTCCAAAGTCATTATTAAATAATTAATCAAAAATTAGGAAATTAATCCCCTCATTAATCTGGGTTAAAGAATAAATGTTATTTAATACATAATTCACGATAAACCCAAATTCAAATTTTATTGTAAATCCGTGGTTATAATAAAACCATTTTTAATTCCTTTTATTTATTTTAAAATAAATAAACCGTTTATTCTGATCAAAATATCATTTCTCATATTAAAATATTATTTTCAAAATATTAATTTTGAAATTAACTCTTTTAATATTCATTATAAAATGGATAATATAAGTTATTAAACTTATTCAGGTTAAAATGATGTTTCTATTTAAAATGGATTAAATAATCCAATTCGTTATATTATCCATTTATGTTTTATAATGGGCCAGACTTCTCACATTAGGCCTACAACCTGTGGATGTTGGATATGTCGGTTGGGTCCGGGCAGACTTATTCCACAGTTGGGCTTAACCTCGAGTCAAAACCCAATTTGTATTCGTGTACTTGGACCTCTCACATTAGGCCCAACATTTATGGCTGCTGGATATGCCGGTTGGTTCCGGGCAGACTTCCGCCATAAACGTGACCTAACCTCGTGTCCAAGAACAATTATAATTATAATTATAATTATTTTCTAAAAATATTATTTTAAAGTATTTCATATTTTAAAAATATCTAACTTCTAAAACATCATATGTTCCAAAGTATAACTTTACATTGAAATACACTTTATATTGCCTTTCCAATTTTCAATAAATATCGACCTTTCCATAATATTATAATAATAATTACTTCAAAAATGGTTTTAACTACGATATCAAAACCTACCATTCCAACATTAAACGTAATCTTTTCCAATCAATCCATTTATGTTAAATTTTGAAATCACATCTTTTAAATTTAGTGTTAACATAAAAACGAAAGGTTTTCAATTCTAATCTTCTTGTTATATTTGGAATGTAATTTTACTAATTTAATATTTCATTAAAACTTTCTAAATAATAGAAATTTAGTTTCCTTAATTCAAGCGTCAATTAATTCCATTAATTTAATAATAAATGAAAATTATTTCTTTCATTCAAAATTGGAATGAGACCCCCACCATTTCCATATAATTCAATTATACGGATTTCATTCATTTACCTCATAACAATTACCAAACATCCATTAACAGCCAAAGTGCATTTCTAATTAACCACAAGGGTGACGTGTATTCAAATGTCAACCCCTGACCCGTGTGGGGTTTCAACCAACACAAGTTCGAATAAAATAAACTGTGCTTCTGGACGATGTGTGAAAATTGGTCGTCCAATCACATAAACAAGTCAGGTCACTTGTAAATGGCAGTGTATACATGTGCTTAAATAGAAACATACATAACATACACAATTTGGCATGTTCACATATTTCAAGTTTCAACTATTCGATGTCAAGTTTTCATGTTGAACAAGATGATAATAACATGACACTTATGTTGCAACACATTTCTTTTAACTAATTTAAAATAAAAATAAAATCTTTTATTTCAAAAACAAAAATCAAAACTTTAATTATTCAAAAATAAAGATCAAAACTTATTTTAATCATTTCAAAATAAAGAAAAAAACTTTATTTATTTTGATCGTTTCAAAATAAAGATGTAATCTTTATTAGTTTTAATCGTTTCAAAATAAAGAACAAAACTTTATTTATTTTTGATCGTTTCAAAATAAATATGTAATCTTTATAATCAAAACAAAGATTTAGCCTGTTATACACAAAAACAAATTTTAATCTTTATAGACAAAAACAAAGATTTAGCCTTTTATAATAAAAAACAAAGTTGTAATTTTTGTAACTGAAATTAAAGTTGTAATCTTTGCAAACAAAATCAAAGTTGTAAATTTTTTTTTTTTGCTAACAAGACCAAAGGTGTAATCTTTGTTAACTAAACCAAAGGTGTAATCTTTGTTAACAAAACCAAAGGTTCAATTTTTATAAATAAAAAAATAAAGTTTTAATCTTTATAAATAAAAATAAAGTTTCAAGCTTTATAAACAAAAACAAAGATTTAATCTTTTATAAACAAAAACAAAGATTGGTTCTTTATAAACAAAATCAAAGATTTGTTCTTTTGTAACCAAAACAAAATTTCATCCTTTATAATTAAAAACAAAGAATTGGTCTTTATGAATAAACAAAAAAAAAAGGTTTCATCTTTATAAATAAACAAAAAGATTTCATGTTTTATAAATAACACAAAGATTCATTTTAATAAATCAAAAATAAAGATCGAATCTTTATTAATGTTATTCATTTCAAAATGAAAATCAAAACTTTGATTTGTAAATCATGATAAAAGATTAAACTTTATTTATAAATCAAAACAAAAGATTAAACTTTATTTATAAATCAAAACAAAAGATTAAACTTTTTATTATAATCTTTCTACTTGACATCGAATAATAATTCCCATAATCAATTCCAACACCAATCATACAACACGTCAATAACAATACATACCACAAACATCAATTCCCCCCATACAACAATTTAATCCATACAACATTCATTTTATATAATGATAATATAATTAAATTAAATTAATTATATAAAAAAAATAGAATCTCACCTTGGTTTGATTCTGAAACTCCGTTCGCATTCAAAAATTGCTGAAATTTCAATAGTCCCTGTTTCAGGTCTGGTCTGTGCCATCGCGAAGATCTCATTTTTCTGATTCCAGCGCAACTTACGGTTCGTGAAACGGACCTCGTATGTGAAAGTTATGGAATTCTAAACATTGGAAAATTTAAATATTTAATAAATAAAATAATATAAAATAAAAGACCTTTCTTCCTCGTCGTATAACCAAAACCGCCGAGACCCATCGTCGGCCTCATCCTCCTTCTGAACGCACGCTACCCGAGGCCACCAGAGGCCGATCAAACTCCGCCGCCTCGAAGCTCGCGCCAACACCTACCTCCGCCGCCGACATGGAGGAACTCGGCCTCCCCTCTAGCTCGTAAATCCACCCAAACCTGCCACGTCTCAGCCCCAAAATTGAACAATCCGTGTCGCTAATGATAATCATAGCCGTATAGATTCGAAGCTCCCGAAATTCTCTTCGATTTGATATATAATTTGTTGAAATCCATTGAGCAGATTGAGAGAAATTGATGTTTGAATTTGGGTGTTTTCTGGCCTTCGATTTTGGATATGGCGGCTGGCCAAAATTAGAGTTAGGGTTTTAGGATTTTTTTATTATTATTTTAATATTATTTTAATCTCGAAATTCGTGCTTAAAAGGTGGATTTTCGGACTGTCTCCGATTTGGGCCTGCTTACTGTCGATCTTATTGTTTTGAGGCCTTCTGAACGCAATGGGTTATGTCTCGGGCCCCAATTCTGATGTCTGTAGCGTTTTTTTATTTAAAATCCCATTAAAAATTAATTAATTAAATATTGACCGTACACTTAAATATGCCGGGGACACATATGACCTCAGAAAATTCCAAGAAAAATATTTTTAGCTTTCTTATGACGATACGAATCCAACAAAATTATTTTCATCGAATTCTGAGACTGTTTGAAAAATGGCTATTTTTTAGGCGTTTAAATTTAACTGAAATAGTCAAAACACATTTACTTTCGCCACGCTCACATATTAATTCGAAAAATTCTGAAAATCGAAATCTAACTATAATTTGACATTCCGGTTCCAACAAAAGTGGTTTCGTCGAAAATAGAGGTCGTTTGAAAAATAACTATTTTTAAGGCCAATATATTTAATATTAAAAAAATACATTTTTAAACAAATAAATCCCAAACCTCAAAATATATAAGTGTTTACTGTTTTTCAATGCAGAAACGTCATTCTGAACTCAATGGATGTGGTTTCGAGTCCAAGTTCCTTCATATGCAAAAAGTGGCATTTTTGACCTTTATAAATTTCATAGCGACCTTTCTAGATTTTAATTTTGACATAACTTTTGATTCCCGTTATGAAATTTCGATTTTTCAGATTCGTTAGAAAGATATTTTTAAAGAGATTCTAATATTTTTGGTTTTACTAAAATCCGTTAAATTTTGCATCCTGTACGGTCAGTCAAAGTTCAAGTTTGACTTTTCAAACTACAACGCTATTTCTAACTCCTTTTATAATTAAAATTAAATTATTCATTCTGACTTCGGTTTAAAACAACTTTTAATCATTATTATTTTAAATAAATTATTTTAAATATCAAAACCTCATTAAAATTACTAAAATTAAATTTTAAATTTAGCCCTAAAATTCAGGGTTGTTACAGTCTCCCCCACTTAAAATCTTTTCGTCCTCGAAATCGAAGCTAAAAGTGTTTAATTATCCTACCCCATTTTTCCACTCTTATTGGTTTAAATAATTTTATAGTTGATTAACTTTCAAATATATAATCTTTTATCCATTCAAAATCATATTTTCTAAAATAGGTTATAATTATAAATACGTATATTATAGTCTTGTTACTCTCAACTCATTCTAGGGCATTACTAACCCCATCTCTAATGAGTTTTCTCATTCTAGGATACTGCTGATCCTATCTCTAATGAGTATTCTTATTGGATATTACTAATCCAATCTCTGATGAGTCTTTTGTTCGGTTCTAACGAGTTGTACCCCAAAGATTTGAGCTAACCAAAGATCTGATACCAACTGTAACGACACGCATTTCGCCCGACCTTAATCGATCGCAAAATCGACCAAAACCGTTCAAAATCTGCATACGTTAACTCTGGGAATACAACAACATCAGAACAACAACAACAGACTTTTATTATATCATGATAATATAACATCAGAGTACAGAATATCAGAATACATCGAATAAATTACAACGGAAGATAAATTACAATATTTTAATACAATACAGCGGAAGATAACTATGCTCTGGACACAGCTTTAAGCTTCAATCCAGCATCCTGCTCGAGATAAGAACCTGTAGACAAACTACTCGACTGCCCATGTGGAAAGAGGGCACCCGAGTTTGTAAAGGTGGAAACAAACAACGGGTCAGTCATGGGACTGGTGTGAGAATTCTTAACTAATTTAACTAATAGTAATAAGGAAAATCCAAGGATCACGCCGCTAACGCGGAACGGGTTTACTCCAATGGATTGTCGGTGCATAAATTAAAGTAAATCGTTAAACAACGCAATTCTTTTTAGAAAAATGAAACCATCATAAGACCCAAGTCCCATTACACAATGCAACGCAAACCGGAGGATAGGGTTTTACCTTATAATGGTCAAAAATGCTTGATACGATAAAAACGAATTTGATATTATTATTAGTGTGTATATGTTTCAAAAACATTTCAATCATAATGTATCAATCCTAGGAAGCATAGCTACCATATACTATGCCTCCATACTAGTAATACAATCAAGTCCATAGGATCGTATTGGAAATTGGGTTTCCATTATGAGTCAAGGCGAGGGAGGAGCTCCTTACCGATTCGGGACACTCTAGCTAATGTCTCAGGGTTCCCCGCAGTTAACACTTGGAAGGCTGCAGGGCCGGTCCACCATACGAGTTGCGGATTAGTTTTTCCTGAACACACGTTTCCCAGTCCTATAGGACCTATCATCCGAGGCGCCTCATTCCATCATCAACATAAGTAAAATGTCGGGCCGTGTTAAAACCCAAACACCACTTCTAGCTAGAAAGAAACGTGCTGCTCTCCCTGCTCCCTTCTCCCGTTTTAGACTCCGCCGGTGTGTGAGGCTCGCGAAGTCACGCTATACACAAAGCTATGCCTAAACAGGCTATGCTTTGATCATCCACAAGGCCTGCTTTTCAACAAAGCCTTGATCATATGCATCTTAGCATGCCACATCGTCACTCCATATCACACTACCAATCCTTTGCCGAAATATATGAACGGGTGTTAAGCAAGAGAATAAATTCTCCGCCACCAAACATCCATACATTCGACAGAAGATTAATAATATGATATTTAATGGAGTACGATGTCAGACACACAATCCATTTATAAGCTTATGCTCTGGGTCTGAGCGAAAGCCAAATCCGTACTAATCAACACTACGTCCGGACGGCCACCACTGTAGCCCCTTCAAGGTAGCTACTCCAATCACGGGCATCAGTAGTCGTCGTCCATTCGATATGAAGATCGTCGGTCTTCAATCGTCGTCTTCAACTCTTGAATTTTATACGTCGTTCAAATTATTTGGAACGAGATAGACTCGGACTTTCCAAATAATTCTCGTATATATATAAGTTGGAAATCATTTCATATCGTTATTCGTAATTTGTAATGATCAATCTTTGTTTTTATTTATATAAAAACAATAATTAAATTCTAATTCATTAACGAAATTAACACCACAAACAATGAATGTTTTGTTTCACAACCTATCGATATGTTTATAATGTGTAATGAAGTGTATTTTATTACACTTCATCTTGCTGACGACAAATATCCTCATTTATATCAAATATTGATATATATCATGACAGCCAACAATGTTTTTTTTTCAATTTTCCATACATATCATATACACAAAATGTATATTTTGTGTGTCATTCCAATTACAACAAAAATGAATATTTTTGTATGTCACTTATAATTTAACAAAAATGAGTATTTTTGTGTCATTCAACTCCTAACCAAAAATGCAATATATTTGGTGTCAACTTCATTTCTATACAAATGAAAATATTTTTGTTTATTTAATTTCAATGTAACAAAAATAATAATTTTGCTATTCTTTTAATGCTAAACAAAAATAATAATTCTTATCTCTTTCAATGCAAAACCAAAATGATCTTTTTAATTTAATCTTCAATCTTTATTTATCCATATTAAATCAAATTATGGTTTATCCAATCTAATCGGAATTTACGCCTTATCGAAATAATTATAAATTAATTAATCCCCATCCCGATCTTTTATCCCAATTGGTTCAGGTAAATTTAATTTCCATTACCCATTTAAATCTAATTAAAGAATTAATTAACACATGGAGTTAAACTGGTGGAACTCCATTTTCGATCCTTAATTCAGTAATTTTATTTACTTAATTCCTCTCCAATCTAATTAAAGTTTTAATTAAAACCTTATTTCGTTTTAACCTTCCAAAGTCATTATTAAATAATTAATCAAAAATTAGGAAATTAATCCCCTCATTAATCTGGGTTAAAGAATAAATGTTATTTAAAACATAATTCAAGATAAACCCAAATTCAAATTTTATTGTAAATCCGTGGTTATAATAAAACCATTTTTAATTTCTTTTATTTATTTTAAAATAAATAAACCATTTATTCTAATCCAAATATCATTTCTCATATTTAAATATTATTTTCAAAATATTAATTTTGAAATTAACTCTTTTAATATTCATTATAAAATGGATAATATAAGTTATTAAACTTATTCAGGTTAAAATGATGTTTCTATTTAAAATGGATTAAATAATCCAATTCGTTATATTATCCATTTATGTTTTATAATGGGCCAGACTTCTCACATTAGGCCTACAACTTGTGGATGCTGGATATGCCGGTTGGGTCCGGGCAGACTTATTCCACAGTTGGGCTTAACCTCGAGTCAAAACCCAATTTGTATTCGTGTACTTGGACCTCTCACATTAGGCCCAACATTTATGGTTGCTGGATATGCCGGTTGGTTCCGGGCAGACTTCCGCCATAAACGTGACCTAACCTCGTGTCCAAGAACAATTATAATTATAATTATTTTCTAAAAATATTATTTTAAAGTATTTCATATTTTAAAAATATCTAACTTCTAAAACATCATATGTTCCAAAGTATAACTTTACATTGAAATATACTTTATATTGCCTTTCCAATTTTCAATAAATATCGACCTTTCCATATTATTATAATATTATAATAATAATTACTTCAAAAATGGTTTTAACTACGATATCAAAACCAACCATTCCAACATTAAACGTAATCTTTTCCAATCAATCCATTTATGTTAAATTTTGAAATCACATCTTTTAAATTTAGTGTTAACATAAAAACGAAAGCTTTTCAATTCCAATCTTCTTGTTATATTTGGAATGTAATTTTACTAATTTAATATTTCATTAAAGCTTTCTAAATAATAGAAAATTAGTTTCCTTAATTCAAGCATCAATTAATTCCATTAATTGAATAATAAATGAAAATTATTTCTTTCATTCAAAATTGGAATGAGACCCCCACCATTTCCATATAATTCAATTATACGGATTTCATTCATTTACCTCATAACAATTATCAAACATCCATTAACAGCCAAAGTGCATTTCTAATTAACCACAAGGGTGACGTGTATTCAAATGTCAACCCCTGACCCGTGTGGGGTTTCAACCAACACAAGTTCGAATAGAATAAACTGTGCTTCTGGACGATGTGTGAAAATTGGTCGTCCAATCACATAAACAAGTCAGGTCACTTGTAAATGGCAGTGTATACATGTGCTTAAATAGAAACATACATAACATACACAATTTGGCATGTTCACATATTTCAAGTTTCAACTATTCGATGTCAAGTTTTCATGTTGAACAAGATCATAATAACATGACACTTATGTTGCAACACATTTCTTTTAACTAATTTAAAATAAAAATAAAATCTTTTATTTCAAAAACAAAAATCAAAACTTTAATTATTCAAAAATAAAGATCAAAACTTATTTTAATCATTTCAAAATAAAGAACAAAACTTTATTTATTTTGATCGTTTCAAAATAAAGATGTAATCTTTATTAGTTTTAATCATTTCAAAATAAAGAACAAAACTTTATTTATTTTGATCGTTTCAAAATAAAGATGTAATCTTTATAATCAAAACAAAGATTTAGCCTGTTATACACAAAAACAAAGTTTTAATCTTTATAGACAAAAACAAAGATTTAGCCTTTTAAAATCAAAAACAAAGTTGCCATTTTTGTAACCGAAATCAAAGTTGTAATCTTTGCAAACAAAATCAAAGTTGTAAATTTTTTATTTTTTTTGTTAACAAGACCAAAGGTGTAATCTTTGTTAACAAAACCAAAGGTGTAATCTTTGTTAACAAAACCAAAGGTTCATTTTTTATAAATAAAAAATAAAGTTTTAATCTTTATAAATAAAAATAAAGTTTCAAGCTTTATAAACAAAAACAAAGATTTAATCTTTTATAAACAAAATCAAAGATTGGTTCTTTATAAACAAAATCAAAGATTTGTTCTTTTGTAACCAAAACAAAATTTCATCCTTTATAATTAAAAACAAAGAATTGGTCTTTATGAATAAAAAAAAAGGTTTCATCTTTATAAATAAACAAAAAGATTTCATGTTTTATAAATAACACAAAGATTCATTTTAATAAATCAAAAATAAAGATCGAATCTTTATTAATGTTATTCATTACAAAATGAAAATCAAAACTTTGATTTGTAAATCATGATAAAAGATTAAACTTTATTTATAAATCAAAACAAAAGATTAAACTTTATTTATAAATCAAAACAAAAGATTAAACTTTTTATTATAATCTTTCTACTTGACATTGAATAATAATTCCCATAATCAATTCCAACACCAATCATACAACACGTCAATAACAATACAGGCCACAAACTTCAATTCCCCCCATACAACAATTTAATCCGTACAACATTCATTTTATATAATGATAATATAATTAAATTAAATTAATTATATAAAAAAATAGAATCTCACCTTGTTTTGATTCTGAAACCCCGTTCGCATTCAAAAATTGCTGAAATTTCAACAGTCCCCGTTTCAGGGCTGGTCTGCGCCATCGCGAAGATCTCATTTTTCAGATTCCAGCGCAACTTACGGTTCGTGAAAAGGAACTCGTATGTGAAAGTTATTGAATTCTAAACATTGGAAAATTTAAATATTTAATCAATAAAATAATATAAAATAAAAGACCTTTCTTCCTCGTCGTATAACCAAAACCGCCGAGACCCATCGTCGGCCTCATCCTCCTTCTGAACGCACGCTACCCGAGGCCACCAGAGGCCGATCAAACTCCGCCGCCTCGAAGCTCGCGCCAACACCTACCTCCGCTTCCGACATGGAGGAACTCGGTCTCCCCTCCAGCTCGCAAATCCGCCCCGAAATCGAACAATCCGTGTCGCTAATGATAATCATAGCCGTATAGATTCGAAGCTCCCGAAATTCTCTTCGATTTGATATATAATTTGTTGAAATCCATTGAGCGGATTGAGAGAAATTGATGTTTGAATTTGGATGTTTTCTGGCCTTCGATTTTGGATATGGCGGCTGGCCAAAATTAGAGTTAGGGTTTTAGGATTTTTTTATTATTATTTTAATATTATTTTAGTCTCGAAATTCGTGATTAAAAGGTGGATTTTCGGACTGTCTCCGATTTGGGCCTGCTTACTGTCGATCTTAACGTTTTGAGGCCTTCTAAACGCAATGGGCTATGTCTCGGGCCCCAATTTTGATGTCTATAGCGTTTTTTATTTAAAATCCCATTAAAAATTAATTAATTAAATTTGACCGTACACTTTTAAATATGCTGGGGCCACATATGACCTTAGAAAATTCCAAGAAAAATATTTTTAGCTTTCTTATGACGATACAAACCCAACAAAAATATTTTCGTCGAATTCTGAGACTGTTTGAAAAATGGCTATTTTTAAGGCGTTTAAATTTAATTGAAATAGTCAAAACACATTTTCTTTCGCCACGCTCACATATTAATTCGAAAAATTCTGAAAATTGAAATCTAGCTATAATTTGACATTCCGGTTCCAAAAAAAGTGGTTTCATCGAAAACAGAAGTCGTTTGAAAAATAACTATTTTTAAGGCCATTATATTTAATATTAAAAAAATACATTTTTAAACAAATAAATCCCGAAACTCAAAATATATAAGTGTTTACTGTTTTTCAATGCAGAAACGTCATTCTGAACTCAATGGAAGTGGTTTCGAGTCCAAGTTCCTTCATATGCAAAAAGTGGCATTTTTGACCTTTATGAATTTCATAGCGACCTTTCTAGATTTTAATTTTGACATAACTTTTGATTCCCGTTATGAAATTTCGATTTTTCAGATTCATTAGAAAGATATTTTTAAAGAGATTCTATTATTTTTGGTTTCACTAAAATCCGTTAAATTTTGCATCCTGTACGGTCAGTCAAAGTTCAAGTTTGACTTTTCAAACTACAACGCTATTTCTAACTCCTTTTATAATTAAAATTAAATTATTCATTCTGACTTCGATTTAAATCAACTTTTAATCATTATTATTTTAAATAAATTATTTTAAATATCAAAACCTCATTAAAATTACTAACTTTAAATTTTAAATTTAGCCCTAAAATTCAGGGTTGTTACAAGCAGATTAGGCGATTCAACAGATTTAGCAGATTAGGCAATTCAACAGATTTAGCAGATAACAGATTTAGCAGATTAGGCAATTCAACAGATTTAACATTTCTAAAATTTTATTTACATATCTTGCCTAATCATAAATTAAGCCTAACCTTACATGCCTAAATCATGGTCATAATTCATAATAGGACATATGCCCAAATTTTAGTTAAACTTTGCACAGTACATAATATTCTCAAAAAGCCCCAAACAATATGAATTATGCTAAATTATAGCCTATGATGTCAAATTTCCAAAAACCCATGTTTAGGTGTATTCACATTAATAGTTATCATATTTTAACATAGATCTTTATTCCTAAGTCACAAATCCTTCTTTTCTTTTCAAGTCATAGATCGTGATACAAAATATGCCCCAAATCTGATCTTAAATTTTAATCATGTATTATGTCCTCAAGATCAGATCTTGCACTATAACATGCATTATATTCCAAATTCCAAGTCATATGCTATCATATAATAATTCTTCTTCCAAATCACATTCTATCATACATAGTATGCACTGACTCCAGATCTTAATTTACAACCTATTTTCTTTTCCCAAATCAGTCAAAGATCAGTCATGTCCAATTATACATTATCCATTATTTGTCCCAAAATTTAGCGTTCGTGCGTTAATCTCTTATGAGGTTTGGCGCAGGCTCGTGGTAGCCTGGATATAAACAAAAAGGAAGAAAAAAGGGAATAGATACAGAACAGTAACAATAATATTAACAAGATAGATCCACAGAAAAGTATGCATAACCTCAAATCCAGATTCACAAAAATGTCAAGATAATTATTAAATTTCATATCTGAAAATAACTGTACTCACCAAAAAGGGAACGATTCTTGTATTTAGGAATCTGTATTCTGACACTGAATAGCGCTCCTTTGGCGTAGACTATCGATTAGATTTGATTCTCTTTTAATTCTATTCAGATTGGAAGAAGATGCACTAGTCCTAGTTTTGATTCTAGCAAAGTAGCGATGCCATTTTTATTTTTTTATTTAGAATAGAGGAAGATTATAGGTAGAATGAAATTGTGTGGAGAGAAAGCTAGGTTTGGGGGTGTTTAAATAGGTTAGAGCTCTTGAATCCGGTCAGAAAGGCGTCCATGTGCAGAAAAATGGATCTGTCTCCAGATTTGGAAAGGGGGGAGGTCGACCCTAAGGTCGATCCTAGTGTTGACCTGTTTACCCAGGTCGACCCTAGTGTCGACCTGGGTTCTAGGCGGGAATTTTCCCGCCTAGCCCGGGTGTCTGTTTTGAATTTCAAAATCTGAATTTTTGAATTTCGGGCTGGTTTTTACTGAAACTTCCGAAGGCCATATCTTCTTCATACGGAGTCCGATTTACGCAAACTTGGACTCTATTCTAAGCAGAATTTCAAGACGAACACAATGGAGTAACCCGTTTCCCTTAATTATTTTGTTACAATTTAATTATTCTCTGATTTGACATTCTTATGTTCACAGAAAATACGGGGTGTTACATTCTCCCCTCCTTAGAGGATTTCATCCCCGAAATCTTCAAGTTAGGAAGAATGTGTCCTACCATCCAATCACCCATCTACTCAACCATCATCCACTAGCATCCATTGTCCTTAGAAAACTTCTAATGTTGTATGAACATATGCAAAATTGTGTGTATATGTTCCTTATCTAATGCAAAGATCAGGCGGTCCACTTATTCAGTTAACCTCATCAATGTGAATCATGTCAGTGCCATGAGTCCAACATGTATGCAATTTTCCTATTTGATACATATCATTTCTATATGAGTGCACAACCGTTCATTCATATGCAACATCCATGTGCTGAGTCAACCACTTTGCATCCATAAAAATTTTAAAAATGCACACACGTCCATATGTGGTATGAGAGTGTTTTTAGCGGATTAGTGCCTAGTGTGTGTATATGCATCCACGAGCAACCACTAGCAACCACTTGCATCCACTTGCAACCATCAAACATAAAATGTCTCAAACACATGTTTACACCCATTAGTTTCTACTTAAAGGTCGAAGATTCGGTCGATAGGATAAAGCTGAGTGATAGAAGCAAGTACAATTAAAACAAAAGCTTGGTTCCCATTAGACATCGGTTTAAGAGAATAACACCCTAAGTATTTACCCCGAAGACCGAAATCAACATTAGATTGAAACTCAGAGAATCAAGCCCATTAAACAAATGTCCAACTAGAAATCTACTTCATGCTTCGAGTAAAAACTCCAAACCTTATCAGAAATATTCAGATACTTACAAACTAATGGTACAGATCAGATTACCAAATGATTCTTAGGAAACTAAGCATGATAAAAACCCAGAATGTATGCGTCATAGTCAACTTAATGCCCAACACAGATACCCTAAAACCTCAACTTATCACAAACAGATGAGTCATAACCCTTATGGGTTTGAGTCTACAGCGGGATCAGAAACAAGACTAGTGTTAAAGTGCAGAGTTTCAATTACATAATCAAAATGCCAGAATCAGAAAGAGTTTTAACTCCACAATCAGATAAGGAAATTAAACCTTCTACATAAATTTCTTATTTCTTTTCTATCCACCAGCCTCGCAAAGCATTCGCTTGCCCTCCAGAAGTAGGTCCTGCCCTCTGCCCTTGTCCTCGTTTCTTTGGGCAGTCCCGAGTGAAGTGCCCCATTTCTCCACAGTTGAAGCAAGTGCCCTTCCTCTTTATGCAATCTTTGTTCAGATGGGTCGAGCTTCCACAAGTCAAGCACTTCTTCTCCTTCTTATCTTCAGACTTCTCATCCTTCTTTTGTGTTTTGTTTTTGGGCCCCGCCTTCTTGTTCTGTGGTCGTTCAAGCTTTTCTTCTTTCTTCTCACTTTTGGTTTCCTCTTCATGCATCAATGCCATGTCAACTAATTTCTCGAAGGTAGCCACATAGGAATGTGGGACATTGCCAATCCGTGTAGCGGCTCGTTCAAACCTTTAGCAAACCTTAGTGCCTTCTAATGCGGTGTATTTACCAAATCTAAGCCGAATCTCGCCAACTGATTAAACTTGTTGACGTACTCTCTCACTGATAAATTCCCCTGCTTCAACACCAAGAACCTCTCTACATATAGACTCTCTTCCGCTCGTGAGAGAAATTTCATCTCGAACCTATGCCTGAAATCCATCCATGTCTCTACCGTACGCTCTCCATTTGTGAACTCCCACCAAAAAGAAGCTTTGTCCTTAAGCAACTATACCGCCAACTGTATCTTCTGCCTATCATCCACCTCGAAGATAACGAACAAATCCTCAATTTCTTTGAGCTGGTTCCTTGCCTCCACGAAGGATTCAGTTCCATTAAAGTTCTTCCCACCCATGGCTCGAAAGTCTCTACATATCTTCAGGAAAGTATTCACTCGTGGAGGAGGAGGAGGAGGAACCACTGAGGGAGGAGGGACGTATGTTGGGCCCGCATCATTAGCCCTAGCTTCTAGGTACCTCCTGAACCAGACAGGTATCGGTACGCCCTCCGGAAGGTTAAGATACCCAGACATGCTGAAACAAAAGAAAAGGAAAGATTTAAAACAAAGGATAGGAAGATGGGCATATGGCTTTGGGGATTATGTTTTTCAAAATAAACTCTACTTTTGAAAATACTTCCTTTTTAAAACATTTTAGAAAATAGTTTTCGAAAACTTTTTATCAAATCTGGTAACTTTTAGCTCTGATACCAAGTGTAACACCATCCCACCTCCGTTAAGGTCACTCGCAAAGGGAATGCCTTAACTTTGGTGGAGCGTTTTTTAGAAGACAGCACAAAAATTCACAAGACAGATGAAGTAGTACTTGAAAATTTTATAACTTTTTTACAACAGAAACAGGAATAAGTTTGGTTACATCTTTCAAAATCACAATATCGGAATTCAAGTACATAAATATCGGTCTTGTACAAAAGCCTTCAGAATGCATAGTTTTTAAAGCCATAATCCCCAATATAAACTGCCATGGAAAAATTGAGCCAAAACCAAGCAATATTTCAAACACTTTAAGCAGAGAGAATCTGAATCAAGCTCTTACGTTTCCACCCTGAAAACCTAGGAGGGGGGAAACGAAAAGAAAAGAGGCGAAACAAACTAGGTCAGACTTAAGTCTGGTGAGTCCAGTGACTTTCAGCATATAAACAGATAATAGTATCATGACATGTAAATAAAACTAAATGAGAAATAACCATAACAGGAATAGCAGGTTAACGGAAGATAAAGAATGATATAGGATAAGCTAAGCTTTTCACTTCTCTGCACTAATACTAGTATAACAGGATTAGGTGTTACCCTAATGTTTAAGCTGAAGCAGAAACAAAAATAGAATAATCGCTACAGAAACAGTATGCTAGTAATGGGCCTTTACCACCCGAATAGACAGAAGGTACAGAAACAGAATGCTCATAATGGGCCTTTACCACCCCAACAGACAAAAGGTACAAAAGCAGAATACTAATAATGAGCCTTTACCACCCAACAGATGGAAGGTACGGAAACAGAATATAAAACGGAATCCGAGACGGAATTCCCTATGGAAACAGAATGTTAGAATAGTTATGGGCCTTTACCACTCGAACAGACGGTACCACGCAGAAACAGATAGGTGTTACCACCCAAAAAAAATAGATGGTACCCACGGAATAGACAGAACTAAGTGTACCCTAAATTTTACCCCAAGCGATCGTCTCCCTAATACATAAATACCCTGTGTTGGCCGCACATAGGGTGTATCACTCCCTAAAGTGGCAGCCTATTGGCACAGACCTATTTACAGATGTCATGGTGTCTTACATCCTCATAGCAGACTGGATCCTTGCACGCACATGACCCGGTTGGAACGCGCCATCAACACCCCTTGCCATTAACAGAATGAACCACTTTTAATTAGTTCAGTAAGCGTGCGCGGACCCCTACATGGTGTGGGGTCAAAGTTTTGATCCCAAAAAGGGTTACTGACTAATATGGTTCCCAAACCACAGATGTCACAAGTATTTACCCTCCTAACCTTGTGTCCCCAAACTAGCAGATTTCAGATTAATTTGTTTACAAGTTTCAGACAGAGTTCAGATTACTAGTTCACAGATCAGACAATCAAGTAATGTACGGATTTAACAAACTTACAAATTGTCTAATTTTGTATTGGGCCTACAGATTCACAAAACGGTTTTATTAGATTCATCAGTCCAAATTGTTTAACCCTATCCACCCAACACGTTTATAGAAACCACATTTCTCTTAAATTTGCATTAATTAAATATTAATGCATAGACCTCTCACATTAGGTGTGGCCGCTGGATGTGCTGGGTGGTTCCGGACGGACTTCTGCCACATGCCAGACCCAACAACGTGTCTAAGCATATTTTAGTTATGCCTATGACCTCTCACATTAGACTGACAGCTTGTGGTTGCTGGTTAAGATGGTTGGTTCCAGGCAGCCTTCTACCGCAAACAGAGTCTAACCTCGTGTCATAGCCAATTTATTCCAGTATAGATTATACAGATATCAGACTAATTATGTCCATTTAACAAATTAAACTTCTTTACAGGTTACAGTAGATTAATCAAATTTCCATGTTTTACTCAACCTTAGATCGAGCCTATGGATTTTCATACCCAAATTACAATTAATTAGCTTTCAATAGATTAGGCAATTCAACAGATAACAGATCTAGCAGATTAGGCAATTCAACAGATTTAACAGATAACAGATTTAGCAGATTAGGCAATTCAACAGATTTAGTAGATAACATATTTAGTAGATTAGGCAATTCAACAGATTTAACATTTCTAAAATTCTATTTACATATCTTGCCTAATCATAAACTAAGCCGAACCTTACATGCCTAAATCATGGTCATAATTCATAATAGGACATATGCCCAAATTTTAGTTAAACTTTTCACAGTACAGAATGTTCTCAAAAAGCCCCAAACAATATGAATTATGCTAAATTATAGCCTATGATGTCAAATATCCAAAAACCCATATTCAGGCGCATTCATATTAATAGTTATCCTATATTAACAAAGATCTTTATTCCTAAGTCACAAATCCTTCTTTTCTTTTCAAGTCATAGATCGTGATATAAAATATGCCCCAAATCTAGATCTTAAATTTTAATCATGTATTATGTCCTTAAGATCAGATCTTGCACTATAACATGCATTATATTCCAAATTCCAAGTCATATGCTATCATATAATAATTCTTCTTCCAAATCACAGTCTATCATACATAGTATGCACTGATTCCAGATCTTAATTTACAACCCATGTTCTTTTCTCAAATCAGTCAAAGATCAGTCATGTCCAATTATGCATTATCCATTATTTGTCCCAAAATTTAGCATTCGTGCATTAATCTCTTATGAGATTTGGTGCAGACTGGTGATAGCCTGGCTATAAACAAAAAAAGAAAAGAAAAGAGGGAACAAATACAGAACAGTCACAATAATATTAACAAGATAGACCCACAGAAAAGTATGCATAACCTCAGATCCAGATTCATAAAAATGTCAAGATAATTATTAAATTTCATATCTGAAAATAACTGTACTCACCAAAAAGGGAACGATTCTTGTATTCTGGAATCTGTATTCTGACACTGGATAGCGCTCCTTTGGCGTAGATTATCGATTAAATTTGATTCTCTTTTAATTCTATTCAGATTGGAAGAAGATGAACTAGTCCTAGTTTTGATTCTAGCAGAGTAACGACGCCATTTTTATTTTTTTATTTAGAATAGAGGCAGAGTATAGGAAGAATAAAATTGTGTGGAGAGAAATCTAGGTTTGGGGGTGTTTAAATAGGCTAGAGCTCACGAATCCGGTCACAAAGGCGTTCAGGTGCAGAAAAATGGATCTGTCTCCAGATCTGGAAAAAGGGGGGAGGTCGACCCTAGTGTCTACTTGTTTACCCAGGTTGACCCCCAAGTCAACCCTAGTGTCGACCTGGGTCCTGGGCGGGAATTTTCCCGCTCAGCCCGGGTGTCTGTTTTGAATTTCGAAATTTGAATTTTTGAATTTCGGGATGGTTTTTAGTGAAACTTCCGAAGGCCATATCTTCTTCATACGGAGTCCGATTTACTCAAACTTAGACTCTATTCCAAGCAGAATTTCGAGATGAATGCAATGGCATAACCCGTTTCCCATAATTACTTTGTTATAATTTAATTATTCTTTGATTTGACATTCTTATGTGCACAGAAAATATGGGGTGTTACAGTTGTGCATCTTTTAACTTTGGTTATATGCGATGGAGTAAAATGTGGTGCTCCAACCTATTATTAGGTCTGATTAAACTACGCTGCATAATATGATTATGGCTTTAGAGACAAACATCATGATTTATTTTATATTTGAGCAAATGAATAATACTGAATAACATGTTCAACATGCGATCCAAGGGTTATATAGATGATATAATTGACATAGAGATGTCTACCTAAAAGGTTGTGTTTTGAGTTTTGCCAAAGCTGGGTCAAAGCATGATTAGATATGGATTTTGAAACACCAATGTATTTATATATTAAAATAGGGATGTTGATTTGAGTAGGAGCATATTTATTTATACATTTACTATTAGCCATGATTATTGTCATTTTGATTTTCAAAATTATTTATTACTATTTATTATCTCTTGTAGATTCTAAATGGCTAACAACACCAATAACTTGTCATTGAGTTCTGTTCTTGAAAAAGAAAAACTGAATGGAATAAATATCCTAGACTGGCACCGAAACTTGAGGATTGTCCTCAAGCAAGAAAGGAAGCTGTATGTACTTGATGGGCCTACTCCAGAGGCTCCACCAAGTACTGCACCCCGTGCAGAGATTAATGCTCATAAGAAACATCAAGACGATGCTCTTGATGTTAGCTGTCTCATGCGGGCAACCATGAATCCTGTGCTTCAGAAGTAACACGAGTTCATGGATGCTTATGATATGATCGAGCACCTTTAGAAGTTGTTCGAAGGGCCTCCTCGTCAAGAAAGGTATGACACGAGCAAAGCACTATATCACTGCAAGATGGCTGAAAAGGAACACGTTGGTCCACACGTACTGAAGATGATTGGTTATATAGAGTATCTCGAGAGGTTAGGGTTTCCTTTGACATCGGAAGCTCAAACCGATCTTGTGCTCCAATCATTAAACTATAAGTATTCTCAATTTATTATGACCTATCTCATGAATGAGATTGAGAAGCCCTTGATTGTGTTATTGAGCATGTTAAGAACTTTTGAGAATAACATGAAAAAGGCAGAACCGGCTACCATGATGATGGTACAAAAGGAGACTGTTAAACCCAAAAGCAAGGGCAAAAACAAGAAAAAGCAGCTTAAGAAGACTGCTAATAAGACCAATTTCAAAAAGGGGTCAAAGCCTAAAGGAGAGGTTCCCAAAGAAGGTGATTATCACCATTGCGGAAAGCCAAGACACTGGAAACCCAATTGTTATGCTTATTTGGAAGAACTAAAGAAGAAAAAGGGAAGTTTGACTTCACCCAATTCAGGTATAAATGTTATATATGTCAATTTATCTACTTCAACATTATGGGTATTAGATACTGGATGTGGATCACATATCTGTGCCAATTTGCAAGAAATTCAAAGAAGTTGAGATTTGACAGAAGGAGAAGTGGACTTGCGTGTGGGAAATGGAGCAAAAGTTGCCACTTATCCTTACCAACTGGATTAGTTTTAAAATTAGATGATTGTTATTTTGTTCCTTCCATTAAAACGAATATTATTTCTTTATCTTGTTTGGACAAGTTAGGATTTTCATTTATAATAAAGACAGATGTTGTTTATTTTATTTAAATGAGATACTTTATGGAAGTGCACAATTAATTAATTGTCTCTATGTTCTTAATTTTGAAGTGCTAGTTTATAACATTAATACCAAAAGGATTAAATCTAATGATTTAAATCAAATGTACCTCTGGCATTGTCGTTTAGGCCATATAAACGAGAAACGGATATCAAAACTCCATAAAGATGGAATTTTGGATTCATTTGATTTTGAATCATATGAAGAATGCAAATCTTGTTTATTAGGCAAGATGACCAAAGCTCCTTTCACTGGACACAGTGAACGGGCTAAGGATCTATTGGCCCTTGTACATAGTGATGTATGTGGACCAATGAGTACATCTGCTAGAGGTGGGTTTTATTACTTCATTACATTTACTAATGATTTTAGTAGGTACGGATATGTGTATCTTATGAGACACAAATCAGAGTCCTTTGAAAAGTTCAAGGAATTCAAGAATGAAGCTCAAAATCAACTTGGTAAGAATATAAAAACTCTTCGAACAGATCGAGGAGGAGAATATTTAAGCCAAGAGTTTAATGACTATCTGAAAGAGTGTGGAATTGTTTCACAACTCACTCCACCACGAACACCACATTGGAATGGTGTATCTAAAAGAAGAAATCATACATTGTTAGACATGGTACGATCAATGATGAGTCATACAGATCTTCCGATAAATTTTTGGGGCTTTGCCTTTACAACAGCTGCATTCATACTTAATCGAGTGCCCACTAAAGCGGTTCAAATGACACCATATCAGATATGGACAGGGAGATGTCCTAATGTTTCTTACATGAGGAATTGGGGATGTGAGGCTTATATTAAGCTTCCTAACTCTGAAAAGCTCAGACCCAAATAAAAAAAAATGTTATTTTGTGGGATATCCAAAGGAAACAAAAGGATATTACATCTAAAAACCCTCAGAGTGTAAAGTGTTTATCGCTCGAACGGGCTTTTTCGTTGAAAGAGATCCAGTCTCTAATAATATCAATGGAAATAAAGTAGAACTCGAAGAAATTCGGGAACCACAAAATGTCATTGAATCTGAATATGAAATTGAGCAAGAACCACAAGCGGTTATGGAAACCGAACCTACTCAAATTACAAAAACATTCGTAGATCTGTTAGAATACGTTCGATAGATATATTTGATATCTAGTAACTCAAACAGGAGATGTAATGCTCAAGATGAGCCCACTTCTTACCAAGATGCCATGAATGGACCAGAATCTGAGAAATGGCTTGAAGCCAGGAAATCTAAAATGGATTCCATGTACACCAACCAAGTGTGGACTCTGGTTTATCCACCTAATGGGGTAAAACCAATCGGGTGCAAATGGGTTTTCAAAAAGAAAACTGAAATGGAAGGTAAATTACAAACCTATAAAGGCCGATTGGTGGAGAAAGGTTTCAAACAAATTCAAGGAGTTGATTATGATGAAACTTTCTCCCCAGTGGCTATGGTTAAATCCATAAGGATTATTCTTCCAATTGTCACCTTTTACGATTACGAAATCTAGTAGATGGATGTCAAAACTGCATTCGTTAATAGGAATCTCATCAAGGATGTGTACATGACACAACCTGAAGGTTTTATCAATCCAAAGGAAGCTACAAAAGTATATAAATTACATCGATTCGTATATGGATTGAAGCAAGAATCTCGAAGTTGGAATCTTCGTTTTGATGAAATAGTCAAAAAGTTTGGCTTCACTATGAAATGAAGATTAACCTTATGTATATAAGAAAATCAGTGGGAGCAACGTAATATTCCTAGTATTATATGTGGATGACATATTACTTATTGGGAATAATGTTGAATCATTACAAGCAATAAAGACATGGTTGGGAAAAAGTTTCTCAATGAAAGACTTAGGCGAGGCATCCTATATTTTAGGTATTAAAATCTATAGAGACAGATCAAGAAAATTAATAAGCCTAAGTCAGAATACATACATTGATAAAGTGCTGAAAAGATTTGGCATGCAAGAGGCAAAGAAAGGAAACATACCCATATCACATGGTATATCACTTCCTAGCTCTCAGTGTCCTAAGTCATCAGACGATAAGGAACGCACGAAGATGATCCCTTATGCCTCGGCAATTGGATCAATCATGTATGCAATGTTATGTACTCGTCCAGATGTCTCTTATGCTTTAAGTATGACAAGTAGATTCCAATCAGAACTAGGTGAAAGTCACTGGACAGGCGTCAAGAACATTCTTAAGTACCTGAAAAGGACTAAAGACTCATTCTTGATATATGGAGGCGAAGAGGAATTAATGGTAAAAGGTTACACAGACGCTAGTTTCCAGACTGATAAAGATGATTACAAGTCACAGTCAGGTTATGTGTTTTTCCTGAATGGTGCTGCTATTAGCTGGAAAAGTTAAAAGCAAGAAACAGTCCCTGATTCAACTATGGAGGCTGAATACATTGTCGCTTCAGAAGCTGCTAAGGAGGTTGTTTGGATTAAGAAATTCATCGCTGAACTTTCTGTTGTTCCATCCATTGTTGATCCAATAGATCTTTATTGTGACAACAACGAGGCCATTGCTCAGGCTAAGGAACCTAGATCACATCAACGATACAAACACATACTTCGGCGATACCATCTCATATGTGAAATTATTGATATAGGAGACATACATATCTACAAAGTCCCAATGGATAATAACGTTGTAGGCCCATTGACTAAAGCTTTGTCGCAGCAAAAGAATGATAGTCACACTAGTTTCATAGGTATTCGATACATGAGTGATTGGCTGTAATGCAAGTGGGAGATTGTTAGCGTTTTGGCCCTAGAGGCAATCTGTTAGACGTGAATAATGATAACTTTGTTATTGTTATGTTTTATTTGGAATAAAATGTTCTGTTATGTTATATTTACTGCGTAATATAAATATTAATATAATAGAAGTCCTTAGAATAATAATGCAGGAATATATAGTTCAAGTAAGACTGAACTTGAGATTATACGATATGTCAAGTATTATAATTGTTAAAAGTCCCTAGTCGAGATTTATTGTTTACACAGGACAACAATAAAGCATTCAGACTAGTATATTGATTGACTGATGATCACATCTCATTGATCATTAATATACGTGATATTAAAGCCAAGATATAAATATGTATTAGAGAATAGCGTATTGGGCTGACCCACCGTGAAATAACTACATGGAATATAAATAACAGTATTATAAGTTGTTCTCATAGTGATCGTGATATAATAGTCCTCAGACCTGAAATCATTATAATTTTATTCAAGCATATTTGTGTTTTGATATCATCTAAAGTTATTTCGTAACAGAGTAATGATAACGGTGATTATTGGATATATCTGGAATCGAATATAAATTATGAATGATCTAGATGGAATTTAACCCTACGATATATTCGTAATGATATCCATGGGCCTCTTGATTGAGTGAGACTGTGAAATGCATGGCCATGCTCAAATATTGATTTGTTCTAAAATAGTCTACTCATTGATCAAGAAAACAGACTGAATTATAAAGAGGATGATACGATCCATGCCTCCAGTTTGATCTTGGATATAACGGTTAAAAGGATAAAATTATATTGATACACTATTCACAAAGGTCATATCGAATCATTAATATTGTTGTAGTTTGGGCAGCAGTGATGTATTACTAGATGTCACTCACTGTTTACAATCTAAATGTTTAAATTTCTGCCAACACTACAACAACCAATAGGGTCACGCATATAAGTGTTGCAAATGGGGGAATATTTAAATTAAAAGAAAAATCAAAATTAATTTGACACTTTCTTTATGAACGGGTAAATAGGTTAGGAAATATCTCGTAAGGGTTTACTTTATAAAAGGGAATGATAAGGCCGCATACTTCACTCACTTTTTCAGAAAACCCCAATCGAGAATTCCAATCCTTAGATCTCATTCAAGTAATCTGCTAGTACCGAACCTTCATACTCGGATTTGATGGCCAATCTCGAGAGCAATACTTGTGGATCTCCCACAGAGGTGTTTGATTTCAAGCACTCGATTCGAAGAAGATATGGAATTTGATTCAGCGATTTCAAGCTAAAACCTTTCAATTTAATTCGAAAATCAGAGGAAAGGTACTAACTTTAATCTCTGTAATAGTTTCGATTACAAATTAGGTTTAAAATTGTTAATTTCCGCTGCCGATCGATCCTAATTTCACTTCAAAAAGTTGATCCCTCTTACTAATCATGAGAATGGTAGTTTCGTGTACTCCTAGCTACTATCGTGGGTGCCCCTTTTTGTTCCTACCCCCACGAGTTGCACCCACTACCTTACACGTTCGATCGGCTCCCTAACTCGCATGTATTTATTACTTGTGTCATTTGACCTCGCTTGTATGTATTCATTACTTGTGTCATTCGACCTCACTTGTATGTATTCATTACTTGTGTCATTCGACCCCGCTTGTATGTAGATACCTGTGCTGGCCCCATTATGGGGTGTATCTATTCCCATGATGGCAACCTGACATGATTCAAGATACACAGTGTATACCAGTGATGCCCAGTGCCTGCTTTTTCCACTCCGGAGCACGTACACGCCCATACTCCGTCGGAACCTACACTGCTGCACCACCCGCCACTATTTTGGCCACTTATAATCAGCCCAGTAATCGTGCCCCACCCTGCCTAATTCAGGGTACCATGATACATCTATGTGGGTTACTGCTGAAATGGGTCCCCGTTACTAGGGTTTCCTAATCAACATGTTATAATGGTTAAGGGTTCTCAATTTAACTTAATCCCACCCATTTGCTTAATTAACATGTTGTACTGGTTAATGTTGCCTATTCATATGTTACTTAACCTTCTCACTGATTCACGCATGTTTATTTAACGGTTAAGTTTGTGGGCCTATATATACTAATATTACCCACTTACCCAAGATTTACTTAACCCTTCCCCTTATCAAGTCCATATGTATTATTGGTTAAGCTTGCCTTAACCCTATCAGCTTTGTTCATGTAATATTGGTTAAGTTGTCTTCTTGTCCATGTTAACTTAATCCACCCACCAAACATGTTGTATTGGTTAAGTGTTGCCTGTTCATATACTACTTAATCTTTCCATTCGTAGCATGTTTGTTCCTTAGCTTTAATTTATTCATTAAAGCACCAACCTCTAACATTAGAACTGTTATTTGCTGTTGATGGATGTGCCGGGGGTTCTGACAGACTTCTGCCGCAAACTCATTCTAACCTCGGGTTTTTGGGCTTAATGCGCTAGCCTCTCACATTAGATCTATGTTGTTGCGGTCGCTGGATGTGTCGGGCGGTTCCGTGCTGTCTTACACTACAACTCAATCTAACCTCGGGTTAGGCGCGTTGATCTTTTAGCCAATTTAAATATTCACCATTCATGCCCAAGTTTATATGTAAATTATTCATAAGTGTGGTCAATTCAAGTTAAGCCACATTTTCTAGTTATGCCCAAAATTAATTATATGATTACAACCCCTTTTTATGACAATTACATAATATTCAACCTTTGCCTAAACTTTTCCCAAACGTCCCCACATCGTTCGTACGTATAGTTCATGTGATATGTTAGGCTCGCAATTAGCCCAACTCATAAAAAAAAGGAAAAAGGGAGGAAACAGATGACATCATAACTGGCATAAACAATATAGATCTAAGATGACATAAATCTAGTAAACATATAAAAATAGATCCAATCAACATATTGATGCGAACTAGCATGGATCTAAACATATACTTGCACGGATTTAAACATATGAACATATAGTTCTACACATATGGACTGATATGGATCTAATCATATAAACATGTAGATCTAAACATATGAACATATAGTTCTAAACATATGGACTGAAATGGATCTGAACATATAAACATGTAGATCTAAACATATGAACATATAGTTCTAAACATATGGTCTAATATGGATCTAATCATATAAACATGTAGATCTAAACATATGAACATATAAAATATGATCTTACATGTATGAACATGACTTGCATATAATCTTTCATAACTTGCATAGATTGAGCAAACTTGCATACATAACTTGCATACGTAATTAGGCATATGAATTAACACAGAACATAACTTGCATATAATGAATCTAATCAAGCATAAATCAAAACATAGTTTGCAAGGACATAAAATTTATATGATTTACAAACATTTTCATACAATCCAATTCATAACATATCACAATTACGTTTAAACAATTATCTTGTGAAAGTAACTGCACTCACAGAAAATGGATGAAACACCCCACCCTCCATTAAGGTCACTCACAAAGGGAATGCCTTAACTTTGGTGGAGGTTTATAAGTAAAAGTCATAGATAAAACACAAGACGGATACATAAACACATATATATAAGCAGCGGAAAACAAACAGACTTTTATTTCATAAAATACTTGTTCATACAAAACATTTCCATGATTGTCTCATAACAACTTCCAAAACATTACATCATCATTTTTGTCTTGGTTATTAAATAAAGAAGCATAAAACATAATAAAAGCTGAATAAATCCCCATAGAACGTGTCCAAAAGTCATAGCCAAGGAAAGAGGGTCCAAACCGTACATCAACTTTCTTGAAGCTTGCAAAAGACTAAACTGGGTTGTTTCCTCCCTGCGGACCTGGGGGGAACGGAAGAAAAGAAGACGAAAGAAAATTAGAGTCAGACATAAAGCCTGGTAAGTCTAGTGACTCTTCAGTATGAGAATAAGAATAAGGGCATGAAAGGTATAAACTGGAAACAGGAAAGTATCATAAACTAAGATAAAGCAGCTTAAACCGAATATACTATCGCACCCCCACAATATATCTCTGCACCTACATGTATCAGTTCTGAACTGGCACCCCATGATGAGGGTGAAGTGATCCCCTTCTTCTAAAGATCGGCTCCTACTCGCAAAATCATATGTGTCATACGGCTCCCAAAGAGTGTAGATACCTATGCTGGTCTCACCATGGGTTGTATCAAGTCCCATGGTGGCGGCCCGACACAATCCTAGAATGCATAGGATATACTACTGGTGCCCCCAGTGCCCTGTTTGTCTGCTCCGAAGTGTGTGCACGCCCAAACTCTGTTAGAACCCACACTGTTGCACCCACCACCGTCGCTTTTGACCACTTACAATTAGCCCAGTAATCGTGCCCCACCATGCCTAGTTTCAGGGTACCATGATACCTAATTGGGTTACTGCTGAAATGGGTCCCCGTTACTAGGGTTTTCTAGTCAAACATGTTAAGTGGTTAAGTGTCTGTATTTACCTAACCCCGCCCATCAGTTTAGTTAACATGTTTAATTGGTTAAGTGTTTTAGTTAACTTAACCCTACCATCCTGACTTGTCTGTCCTTAGCTTTTTAAAAGCACCGACCACTCACATTAGACATGTATTGTTACGGTTACTGGATGTGCCGGTCTGTTCCGGGAAGATTTACACCGTAACTCAGTCTAACCTCGGGTCCTTATTGGGCTTAATGCTTAACCTCTCACATTGGATAGGTATTGTTGTGACAACTGGACAGCCGGGCGGGTCCGGGCTGGTTTACATAACAACTCAATCCGACCTCGTGTTAAGCATACTCGTATTTTATAAATTTGCATATTTGTCTCTTTTACTTGTTATATGTAAATTTGTTAACAAGTGAATGTTATGGACCCCTTTCCAAGTTCATCACTTTTGGTATAAGAATCTATACCATTCAAGTGCCACCAATTTTGGCATGTGACAAACATGCCAATAAATATATTTTATCAATTTATGTCAAGTTTCCCTATAATTACCAATTTATCCCAGCGTTACCCCGTCTAAGTATTAGGCTAACAATATTAGCCTAATTTTCGTCTGCATGATTTTTCACATATAATATTAAGCTAAAAACTTAGCCTAATTTAGTGCACATAAAATTGGCATAAAGAAATTCATTAACGCAAACATGACATAGGTGTAAACTTGGCATTTTTGGCATAGTAAATATGAGCATCATAGGTGTGAACTTGCAAAATAATCAATATACATATATGTGAATTTGCAACATAGACTGAATCACAGGTTTCAACTTGTCATGTGAACTTGCATTAAAAAGGGGAATCTAACTAAACAGGTGTCACATGAATTAGCATATGATTTAGACAACATAAGCCTAAACATGTTTAGATCTAGGCATAACATCGAGCATCACTAGCATATAATAACAATATGGCATTTCCATAAAGTATTTTATCACAAGGGTGTGAACTAGATCAAATCATGTATAAAACTATAACATGAAACTTGTATTAAAATGGATCTTGACATGGATCCAATTATGAACTTGCAACTTTGGTATAAACATATGATCATGTATATGAACTTAATCATTTAGGCATAGAGGTTTAAGCATAATTTATATACATGAGATCTTAACTTGGTCATATCACATACAACTTATATAATCACATAAACATATAGGTGTAGATTATAACATGAACTATACAACTTGCATGTGATGTTGTTTTCATTTGAATGGATCCAATCACCAAGTAAATTTAACCACAAACCTTCCTACCATTCGCAATACAATCATTTCAATACATAGCTTAACATGTTGTTATACAATAGCACAATTCCATTTTACATCACATCAAGTCTTAATTTTTTTCACATCGGAAAAATCACTATACTTACAACAAACGACGAACTTGAATTCTGAATTCTGAGTTCTGAATTTGAAATGCTTTCCTTTGGGTAGACAAACGTTTTTTTTATTCTTGTTTTTCTTTAGTTTTGCTCGTCTCTAAACTTTCTACTAGTGGAGGCTACTCCTGGCTTCCTTCATGACGGATCTAGTTCTATATTATTTATGTGAATTTAGGTTGAGACTAGAGTTGTTTATATAGAATTTCAAATTAATTAGAGCCGTCGATGAAGCTAGAGTTAATCACAAGGTCATCCGTCTCAAGAGAAGCCAATCAGAAAGTGACAAGTAAGCCCTAGTGACACAGTCAAGCCCTAAAAATCGAGCCAGGACCAGACCAGGCAGGTCAGGTCGACCAAGCAGGTCGACCTTCAGGTCGACCCCCAGGTCGACTACATAGTCGACCTGGGTACCCAGGTCGACACCTAGGTCGACTGTAGTGCCAACCTAGTTAGGGGGGTCGACTACATAGCCGACCTCCTGGCCTAGGCAGTCTTTTCCCGCCCAGCCTGCCTGTGCATTTGAAATTCGAATTTGGCCTTGTTTTTGAGCTGTTTGAATTTTAAATCGAATTCTGAAACTTCCGGAGGTCATAACTCCTTCATACGGAGTCCGATTCACGCAAACTCGAACTCTATCTCAAGCAGAATTCCGAGACGAACGCAATGGCATAACCTGTTTCCCTTAATTCTTTCATTTAGAATTAATTATACTTTAATTTGTTAATTTACGGTTAATAGAAAATTCTGGGTGTTACATTCTCCCTCCTTAAAGGATTTCGTCCCCGAATTCTTCAAGTCTAGGAGAACGTAAATCCTAACATCCAATCGTCCATCTACTTAATCATCAAACACAGGCGTCCATTTTCCTTAAAAGACTTCTAATGTTTACGATCATATGCATAGTGTGTATATGTCCTTATCTAATGCAAAATCAGGCGGTCAATTGATTCAGTTGACCTCCTTAATGCGAATCTTGTAAGTGTCATGACTCCGTTATGTATGCAAATTTTTCCCTTACTCATAATTCTACATGAGTGTGCAACCACTCATACAAATGCGACATCCATATAACAACATATCAAGTTTCAACCACATATAAATATGAATACATATATGCATATGCAATATGAAGTGACTGAGCCGATCTAAAACCTAGGTTGTGTGTGTATATGCATCCACGAGCAACCACTAGCAACCACTTGCAGCCATCAATCATAACATGTTTCAAATACATGTTTACATCTATTAGTTCCTAACTAAGGATAAGAGGGTAAGACCGAGGAGATATACCTAAAAAGATAGATATAAGCATAACTTAAGGAAAAAGAGAGAGGTCAAAGATGTACCCTAAAAAAGAAAAGGGTAAGCTGCGCGTATTCTGTCCTCAGTTTCCCAAGTCGCGTCTTCCTCGGCATCGCCCCATTGAACTTTGACGAGCTTGACTTCGCGGTTGCGTAGCTTTTTTATTTCAGTTCCTACGATTCGAGTTGGAACTCTCCTCACAGTTGCTTCGCGTTCCACTTCGGCTTCTTCTAGAATGCTTGGCTCCACCACTTCCGCAGATTCATGTAGATATCTCCGGAGATGAGAAACGTGAAAGACTTGTGAATTCCGGCCAACCGTTCGGGCAGCTCTACTCTATAAGCCATCTTCCTAATCTTCTCGATGATAGAGAACAGTCCTACGAATCTTGGTGCTAGCTTTCCGGCGGATCCAAAGCGAACGACGTTCCTTAAAGGAGATACCTTAAGGAAAACCCTGTCCCCAACCTCAAACTCAAGGTCGGTCCTTCTTTTGTCGGCGTAGGATTTCTGTCTGTCTTGGGCAGTCTTCATTCTCCTTCGTATCAAGTCCACTTTTTCTGAAGTCTCTCTAATCATGTATGTCCCAAGTATATTCTTGTCAGTAGACTCCCACCAACAAGTTGGTGATCGGCACGGTCTTCCATACAAAGCTTCGAAGGGCACCATGCCGATGGCGACTTGGTAGCTGTTATTGTAAGCAAATTCCACTAAAGGGAGATGATCCTCCCATGTCCCTCCAAAGTCAAGAACGCACAGTCTCAAAAGATCTTCTAATACTCTGTTCACCCTTCCCATCTGACCATCAGTTTGGGGGTGATAGGCCGTGCTCAAGCATAATTGTGTGCAGCTTCTTGCAGACTCCGCCAAAATTCGATTGTAAAGATGGGATCTCAGTCACTCACTATGCTGGAGGGCATGGAGTCGAACTATTTCCTTGAGATAAAGAGAAGCTAGAGACGAGGCAGTCCTTCTACTCTTGATAAGTATAAAGTGGGCGCTTTTAGTGAGCCTGTCCACTATTACCCAAATGCTAGTATTGCCCCTTCTTGACCTAGGCAACCCGTCGATGAAGTCCATTGAAATGATATCCCACTTCCATTGCGGTACTTCTAGAGGATGAAGCAGTCCTCCAGGCTTCTTTTGTTCTGTCTTGACCTGTTGGCAGGTCACACACTTAGAAACGAAATCTGCCACATCCTTCTTCATGCCGCTCCAATAGAAAATCTCTTCACGTCCTTGTACATCTTTTCTCCACCTGGATGTATTGTCATCTTGGAATGGTGTGCTTCCTCGAGAACCTTCTTTACCAAATCCCTTGCTTGTGGGACGCATAGTCTTCCATCTCGCCTCAGCCAACCCTTATCATCGATAAAGTACCTATTGAGGTGACTGGAAGTTTCACCCCTAATTAGCTTATCAATCACATCCACAAGCTGAGGGTCTTCACGCTGTGCGGCCCCTATTGAGTCTAAAAGAGTGGGTCGTACTTCTAGGGATGCCAATAAACCAAGTACAAAATCAGAGGAGGGCCTAAAGTCAAAACTGGCTATATACTCCAAGCTTTGCCTTTCTACAAAGAGGGGGCTTAGGGTCAGTTTCTTTCTGCTCAACGCGTCTGCTACTACGTTGCCTTTGCCGGAAGTATAGGAAATCTCAAAGTCATATGAGGCAAGGAACTCCATCCATCTTTGCTGCCTTAAGATCTTTCTGCGAGAAGAGATACTTCAACGATTTATGGTCAGTATATAATTCGAACTTCTCACCTAGGAGATAATGGTTCCATGACTTAAGCGCAAAGACGATGGCGGCCAACTCTAGATCGTGGGTTGGGTAGTTCTTTTCATGAACTTTCCATTGTCTTCCACCATAAGCTACTACCCTTCCTTCTTACATCAGAACAACGCCTAGCCCCGTACCACAAGCATCCGTATATACTGTGAACATCTTGCTTCCATCCGGCAAAGTCAGAACTGGGGCTGTTGTAAGAGCCCTTTTTAAGCGTTGGAAAGCAATATCACAGTCTAAATCCCAAGCGAATGCTAGTTTCTTCTTTGTTAGCCTTGTGAGTGGTGCTGAGATTTTTGCGAAATCCCGAATGAACTTTCAGTAAAAACCTGCTAGCCCAAGAAAGCTCCGGACTTCGGTTGTATTTCTTGGTGTCTTCCAATCTTGCACTGCCACCACTTTCGTGGGGTCCACTACTAACCCCTCTTTGGACACTATATGCCCAAGAAATCTTACTTCTTCTCTCCAAAAGTGGCACTTGGAGAATTTGGCTTTTAGCTGATGAACTCGAAGAGTTTCCATGACCTCCTTCAGATGCTGAGCTTGTTCTTCCCCATTCTTTGAGAAAATAAAAATATCGTCTACGAAGACCACCACGAACTTATTGAGGAATTCTCTGAACACCCTGCTCATTAGGTCTACGAAATAAGCGGGTGCATTTGTCAAGCCGAAAGGCATGACAAGCCACTCGAAGAAACCGTTTGGGGTTCTGAACGCCGTTTTATCAATACTATCTTCAGCTACCCTTAGCTGATGGAACCCAATAGCTAGATCAATTTGGGAGAAGACCGATGCACCTACAAGTTGATCAAACAAATCGTCTATTCTGGGAAGCGGGTGTCTATTCTTTTTAGTCAGCTTGTTTAGCTCCCTATAGTCCACACAGAGACGTAGTGAACCATCTGCTTTGGTGGAGAACACCACTGGAGCACCCCATTCTGAGATACTCCTCCTTATAAACCCCTTCTCGAGAAGCTCCTTAACTTGCTTACTGAGCTCCTTTCTCTCTTTTGGAGCCATGTGTCTAACAGGCAGAGCTACGGGCTTTGCATTATCAACAAGATATATGCAGAAGTCTATTTCCTGCTTCGGAGGTAAGCCCTTTACCTCTTCAAAGACATCCGGATATTCCCGGACCACCCTAACCGACTGCAAATTCTCAACAGAAGCATCAAGCGACTCTAGATAACTAAGCATAACAGCATTCAAGGGATTACAAGAAATTTCTAGAGTGTTACCGAGTCGAGTCAAGAGCCTAGCCACTCTTTTCTGACAATCAAGAATGACACCATTACTGGATAACTAGTCCGTGCCGAAGATCAGCCCATATCCTAAGAATCCCAAAACAAAGGCATTACATCTAAATTCAACACTTAGAATAGAGATTTTAAAATCCAAGCAAACCATCGACAAATAAGCCGAGCCCCCAATTGAATTTGAAACAACCAAGGGATCTTCTACCATACTAGTGTCTAGGTGCAGAGATTCTACTAAAGCAGATGAAATAAAGGAGTGTGATGCACCAGAATCAAAGAGAGTGCTAACTGGATGATCATACAGATAAACTAAGCTTTCTACAGAAATATTTCTACCTCGTTCCTGTGGAGGTGCCACCAACGCGTGAACCTGTCCTCCTGAGGTGCATCCAGTCCTCTGTCCCTGCCCCCGCTTCTTTGGGCAGTCCTTAGCCAAGTGTCCAGTCTCTCCACAACCGAAGCAACCACCGTTCATCTTCGCCTTCTTCTTTCTGCAGTCTTTCGCTATATGTCCAACAATGCCACAAAAATTGCACTTTCTCTTTTCACGGGATTTATTGTTCTCCCCGCCTTTCTTGAAGTCTGTTTTCTTAGCCTGTAAACCCTCTTTCTTTTCTTGAGGCACTTCCGCCTTTTCCTCTTTCTTGCCTTTATCTTCCTCGTGTAGCAGCACCATGTACACCAAGCTTTCATAGGTCACCCCCATGTGTATATGGGTCATAGCAAGGTTGTGTAGAGGCTCATTCAGACCTTTGACGAAGCGAAGGGCCTTCTTGTGTTGGGTGTTTACTAAATCGAGCCCAAATCGGGCCAGCTGATTAAACTGATTGACGTACTCCTTGATTGTCATACTTCGTTGTTTAAGAGTTAGAAATTTCTCCATTTGCAGGCTTCGTTCAGCTTGGGAGAGAAATTTCATCTCAAATCTCATCGTAAAATCTTCCCAAGTTTCCACTGGCCTCTCAGCATGGGTAACTTCCCATCAATAGGAAGCTTCGTCTTTGAGCAACCACACTGCTAGCTGTATCTTTTGCCTGTCGTCAACTTCAAAGATAACGAATAAATCTTCCGTCTCCTTCAGCCAATTCCTTGCTACCACAAATGATTCAGTTCCATAAAAGTCCTTTCCACCTATAGCTTTGAAGTCTCTACACGTCTTAGCGAAAGTATTTCCACGAGGAGGGGCAGGAGGTGGAGGAACCGCTGCCACTGTGGGAGGAGGAATATCTGTTGGGCCCGCACCATTGGCCTTAGCTTCTAGGTACCTTCTGAACCAGCCAGGGATCGGTGCTCCTTCTGGAAGGTTAAGATCTCCAGACATGCTGGAACAAAAAGGAAAGTATTCAAGACAAAGGATAGAGAGATAGTGCATACGGCTTTGGGGAATTACGCCTTTTAAAAACAACACTTTTTCTTGAAAAAGATGCTTCTTTAAACTTCTTTTTGAAAATAGTTTCAAATTTTTTTATCTAGTCTGGTAAATCTGTGCTCTAATACCAAGTGAAACACCCCACCCTCCATTAAGGTCACTCACAAAGGGAATGCCTTAACTTGGGTGGAAGTTTATAAGTAAAATTCACATATAAAACACAAGACAGATATATAAACAGATATATAAACACATATATATATAAGCAGCGAAAAACAAACAGACTTTTATTTCATAAAATACTTGTTCATACAAAACATTTCCCTGATTGTCTCATAACAACTTCCAAAACATTACATCATCATTTCTGTCTTGGTTATTAAATAAAGAAGCATAAAACATAATAAAAGCTGCATAAATCCCTATAGAACGTGTCCAAAATCCATAGCCAAGGAAAGAGGGTCCAAACCATACATCAACTATCTTGAAGCTTGCAAAGAGTCTGAATAAACTGGGTTGTTTCCTCCCTGCGGACCTGGGGGGAACGGAAGAAAAGAAGACGAAAGAAAAATAGAGTCAGACATAAAGCCTGGTAAGTCTAGTAACTCTTCAGTATGAGAATAAGAATAAGGGCATGATAGGTATAAACTGGAAACATGAAAGTATGATAAACTAAGATAAAGCAGTTTAAACCGAATATACTATCGCACCCCACACTATATCTTTGCACCTACATGTATCAATTCTGAACTGGCACCCCATGATGAGGGTGAAGTGATCCCCTTCTTTTAAAGATTGGCTCCTACTCGCAAAATCAAATGTGTAATACGGCCCCCAAAGAGTGTAGATACCTATGCTTGTCCCACCATGGGGTGTATCAAGTCCCATGGTGGAGGCCCGACACAATCCTAGAATGCATAGGGTATACTACTGGTGCCCCCAGTGCCCTATTTGTCTGCTCCGTAGTGTGTGCACGCCCGCACTCCGTTAGAACCCACACTGTTGCACCCACCGCCGTCGCTTTTGACCGCTTACAATCAGCCCAGTAATCGTGCCCTACCCTGCCTAGTTTCATGGTACCATGATACCTAATTGGGTTACTGCTGAAATGGGTCCCCGTTACTAGGGTTTTCTAGTCAAATATGTTAAGTGGTTAAGTGTCTGTATTTACCTAACCCCACCCCTTAGTTTGGTTAACATGTTGAATTAGTTAAGTGTTTTAGTTAACTTAACCCTACATCCTGACTTTTCTGTCCTTAGATTTTTAAAAGCACCGACCACTCACATTAGACAGGTATTGTTACGGTTACTGGATGTGTCGGTCGGTTCCGGGCAGATTTACACCGTAACACAGTCTAACCTCGGGTCCTTATTGGGCTTAATGCTTAACCTCTCACATTGGATAGGTATTGTTGTGATAACCGGACAGCCGGGCGGGTCCGGGAAGGTTTACATCACGACTCAATCCAACCTCATGTTAAGCATACTCATATTTTCTAAATTTACATGTTTGTCTCTTTTACTTGTTATATGTAAATTTGTTAACAATTGAATGTTATGGCCCACTTTCCAAGTTCATCACTTTTGGTATAAGAATCTATACCATTCAAGTGCCACCAATTTTGGCATGTGACAAACATGCCAATACATATATTTTACCAATTTATGTCAAGTTTCCCTATAATTACCAATTTATCCCAACGTTACCCCGTCTAAGTATTAGGCTAACAATTTTAGCCTAATTTTCATCCGCATTATTTTTAACATATAATATTGGGCTAAAAACTTAGCCTAATTTAGCGCACACAAAATTGGCATAAAGAAATTCATTAACGCAAACATGACATAGGTCTAAACTTGACATTTTTGGCATAGTCAATATGAACATCATAGGTGTGAACTTGCAAAATAATCAATATACATATATGTGAATTTGCAACATAGACTGAATCATGGGTTTCAACTTGTTATGTGAACTTGCATTAAAAAGGGGAATCTAACTAAACAGGTGTCACATGAATTAGCATATGATTTAGACAACATAAGCCTAAACATGTTTAGATCTAGGCATAACATCGAGCATCACTAGCATATGATTACAATATGGCATTTCCATAAAGTATTTTATCACAAGGGTGTGAACTAGATCAAATCATGTTTACAACTATAACATGAAACTTGTATTAAAATGGATCTTGACATGGATCCAATTATGAACTTGCAACTTTGGTATAAACATATGATCATGTATACGAACTTAATCATTTAGGCATAGAGGTTTTAGCATAAAGTATATACATGAGATCTTAACTTGGTCATATCACATACAACTTATATAATCACATAAACATATAGGTGTAGATTACAACATGAACTATACAACTTGCATGTGATGTTGTTTTCATTTGAATGGATCCAATCACCAAGTAAATTTAACCACAAACCTTCCTACCATTCGCAATACAATCATTTCAATACATAGATTAACATCGTCGTTATACAATAGCACAATTCCATTTCCATTTTACATCGCATCAAGTCTTAATTTTATTCACATCGGAAAAATCACTATACTTACAACAAACGACGAACTTGAATTCTGAATTCTGAGTTCTGAATTTGAAATGCTTTCCTTTGAGTAGACAAACGTTGTTTTGATTCTTGTTTTTCTTTAGTTTTGCTCGTCTCTGAACTTTCTACAAGTGGAGGCTACTCTTGGCTTCCTTCCAGCTGCTTGACGGCTCTAGTTCTATATTATTTGTTTGTATTTAGGTTGAGACTAGAGTTGTTTATATAGAATTTCAAATTATTTAGAGCCGTCGGTGAAGCTAGAGTTAATCAATGCCATCCATCTCAAGAGAAGCGAATCAGAAAGCGACAAGTAAGCCCTAGTGACACAACCAAGCCCCAAAAATCGAGCCAGGACCATACCAGGCAGGTCAGGTCAACCAAGCAGGTCGACCCCTAGGTCGACTACATAGTTAACCTGGGTACCCAGGTCGACACCCAGGTAGACTATAGTGTCGACCTGGTTGGTGGTGTTGGCTACATAGTCGACCTCCCGGCCTGGGCGGGAATTTTCCCGCCCAGCCTGCATGTGCGTTTGAAATTTGAAATTGGCCTTGTTTTTGAGCTGTTTGAATTTTAAATCGAATTCTGAAACTTACTAAGGTCATAACTCCTTCATACGGAGTCCGATTCATGCAAACTCGGACTCTATCTCAAGCAGAATTCCGAGACGAACGCTATGGCGTAACCCGTTTCCCTTAATTCTTTCATTTAGAATTAATTGTACTTTAATTTGTTAATTTACTGTTAACAGAAAATTCGGGGTGTTACAACGGATCTTGAATTATGGGATCTGATTTCTGAAGTTGCTAAGCTAATCCGTTGATGTAGGCGTTGATTCGTTCGTTGTTGTTTTAGAATACCTTTTCACAATTCCTAGGCTTTGAATCTTTATCTCTTATCTTTTTATCTTTAATCTAGAATTTGATTTGTTATAGTGGCGGCTAGGTTAGTTTGTAGATGAATAGCGTGATGGCATCATAGTTTAGGGTTGTGAGGTCTAGGGTTGAGATTTGGGGTGATTATATAGAAGCTTAGGATTAATATGGGCCTTTAGATCAACTTATGATTCATCTAAGCCATCCAAATCATCATGACACAAAGACACCTCATCAAACCAATCAAATAAAGCCACATCAGCCCTAGTACAAGAAAAATTGTCACCCAACCAACCAGAAAAGCCACATTAAAAAAAACAATCCTTGACCAACAAAAATGTGCCACGTGTGCCACATGATGCGCAACAGCAAGGTGTTCACACCTACACGTCATATATATATATATATATATATATATATATATATATGTTCTTTTTAGCTATCTTCCCAACTAACCATATTCACACTAAACCACTTTTTTTGAACTGCGTTCACACTAAGCCACTTTTTAGCCATTCCCCTAAAACAAAAATATGGCGCTGGCGGGGTTCGAACACTGTACCTCTAATATGCAAATCACATGTTCTAAACAAATGAGCTACTAAGTCTTTTTCTTACAAATCTTAGAACAATGCTAAACATTATTCTTTTCGCATTCCTCTTTTTCATGTTTTGCTGCAATATTTAATTTAAAGATATCTTCTTCATCCTTAATCGATTTTATGCAAACCATAGGTCTAAATTGACTAGAAAATCGCCACGAACGCAATGACGCTAATTTCGTGACCAAATTCTTGAAGCTCTTCAAATTTTTCTTTTTATTTCTTTTTTCTACTTAATTGTTTGCATGCATTTCTTCGCATTTCATGTATTGCACTTAATTTTTTCCATCATTTCACTGCATAACCTTATTACATGAAATATTTATTGTCATTATTTAATTTTTCTCTTAAATATATCTATGTATATTTTATATATACATATTTCCACATTTTTAATTTCATTAAAAATGCGGGGTGTTACGTTCTCCTCATACTTAAATGATTTCATCCTCCAAATCTCCGAGTTAAGAAGAATGTAACCTACCATCCAATCATCAATCTACTCATCCATCATCCACAAGCATCCATTGTCCTTAGAAGATTTCTAATGCTTTTCATGAACATATGCATAGTGTGTGTATATGTTCTTACTCTAATGCAAAGTCAGGCAGTCTACTGACTCAGTCGACCTCCTTAATGCAATTCATGATAGTGTCATGCGTCCATTATGTATGCAAAAGAATCCTAATGATACATATCATTTTTACATGTGTGCATGATCATTCATTCAAATGCAACATCCATATCAAAACACATTCAATATACATCCATCAAATTAATTATGCACACTTATTCATATGCAATATGAAAGTGATTGAGCCGATCTAGTTCCTAATGTGTGTGTAAATGCATCCACGAGAAACCACTAGCAAACACTTGCATCCACTTGCATCCACTTGCATCCACCAAACATAACATGTCTCAAACACATGTTTACAACCATAGGATTTTCCTACCTGAAGATTGAAGAAGTAACCGAGAGGACATACTTAACGATAGAACAAGCATAAACAAAAAGGTAGAAAAAGGAGAAGCTAAGAACATACCCTCAAAAAAGAAAGGGCACGCCACACGCATCTTGTCTTCCGTCTTCCAAGTCGCGTCTCCTTGATCATCTCCCTATTGGACTTTAACCAACTTTACCTCTCGGTTGAGTAACTTCTTGGCCTCCGATCCAAGGATGCATGTAGGAGCTCATCTAATCGTGGCATCTCGCTCCACTTCCACTTCTCGTAGCATGCTCAGCTCCACCACCTCTGCGGTATCATGTAAACGCTTCTTCAAGGATTGTCTTCCTCAAGCTCTCTTCTTATGAACCCTTCCTCAAGTAGCTCCTCTACTTGCTTATTGAGTTCCCTCCTCTCTCTCGGAGCCATGTGGCGCACTGGTAATGCAACTGGCTTTGCATTATCTACTAAGTATATACGGAGGTATATCTCGTGCCTTAAGTGTAAACCCTGAACCTCAGCAATGACGTCACCATTCTCACGGACTACACGGGCAATTTCCAAATCATCTTTGGATGCGTCAAGAGATTCTAGGTAGCTAAGCATCCCCGGCCTCTATGGTCACATGAAATATCAAGGGTTCTTCCACAATGAGTCAACAATCTAACTACCCTCCTTTCACAGTCTAGGATGGCACCAAACCTGGCTAGCCAATCCATCCCTAGAATCAAGCCAAACCCCATGAAACCAAGAACGTAGGCATTTCATTCAAACCCAACGCCCGAGATAGACAATCTCAAATCCCAACAAACCATAGATAAATGAGCCGAACCACCTATAGGATTTGAGACTACAATGGGATCCATAACTAAACTAGTATTTAGGTGCAGTGTTTCAACTAACGAAGTAGATATAAAAGAATGCGAAGCGCAAGAGTCGAAAAGAGTCCTAGGAAAAAGAAATCAAATCTTCAACCGAAACGTCCTATCACTTTCCGATATACCGATCACGAGAACACAAACTGCCCTCCAGAAGATCCTGCCCTATGTCCTTGCCATTGCCCTTGCCTCCTCGGGTAATCCTAAATCATATGTCCTGCCTCACCGCAATGGTAACATCCAGTCTTCTTCTTCTTTCTAACGTCTTTCTTTAAGTGGCCAGGTATTCCACAATTGTGGCACTTCCCTTTTCTCTTGGCCCTTGTTACGCTTACCGCCTTTCTTTTGTTGTTGTTGTTGTGCCTCTTTGGATACACTTTCGTATCCTGTGTCCTGTCTGTGTCTCCCCTGCACGTTCTCCATTCGTGACCTCCCACCGAAATGAAGCTTCATCCTTCATTAACCAAGTAGCTAGTTGAACCTTCCTCCCATCGTCCATCTCAAAGATACCAACAAGTCCTCCACTTCCTTTGGCCAATTCTAGCTTCGAAAAACGTCTCGGTCCTATGAAACGGCTTTTTGCCCATCGCATGAAAGTCCTTACATATCTTAGAAAAACATCTATATGCAGAGGAAGAGATTAAAAAGGGAAAGAGGAAGAATCAAAACAAAGAATCGAAAGAAAGATATATGGCTTTTGGGGATTATGTTTTTCCATAATAAACATTTCTCTTAAAAAATGCTATCTTTAAAACATGTTTTTGAAAATACTTTTTTATATAAATACTTTTGAAACGGTTTTCATTTTTTTTATCTGTTCTGGTAACCTTCAGCACAGATACCATGTGTAACACCTCACGTCCGTTAATGTCACCCACAAAGGGAATGCATTAAGTTTCGTGGAGCATTATAAGTAAATAGAACGGAATATTACAAGATAGAAAAGTCTTGAAATTTTTGTAATTTTATTGCAGTGGAAACAGAAATAATTTTGATTACATTTTCAAATACCAAAATCAAGTACATAATATCAATCTTGTACAAAACCTTCGGAGTACATAATTTTAAACCCATAATCCCCAACAGAAAAATGCCATATGCAGAATCAAAGTCAAGAAATACACCTTTCAACTTCAAGCTGGAAGAAAGAGATATCTGAACTAAGCTTGAGTATTTCCTCCCTTAGAACCTGGGAGGGGAAATGGAAGAAAAGAGGCGAAACAAACTAGGTCAGACATAATTCTGGTGAGTTTAGTGACTTTAACAATAAAATCATTAAAGTAACAGGATAAGGACATAAACTGGAAAGCAAGAAATGACTGTAGAATAAATAGGCATGCAAAGCAGACAAGATGAACAAGATATAACATTGATTGCGCTTATAATCGCTACAGGATAATTACTACACTACACCAATGCTAGTAACACCGTATCATTACTAGTTATACTGCAACCTTACTAGTCCCACACTAAAAGTTGATCCCTGTTGCAAATCATGATAATGGTAGTTTCGTGTACTCCTAACTGCTATCATAGGTGCCCCTTTTTGCTCCTCCCCCTACGAGTTGTACCCACTACCTTCCTCGTACGATCGGCTCCCTATCTCGCATGTATTTATTCCTTGTGTCATTCGACCTCGCTTGTATATATTCATAACTTGTGTAATTCGACCTTGCTTGTATGTATTCATTAATTGTGTCATTTGGCTCCGCTTGTATGTAGATACTTGTGCTGGCCTCATCATGGGGTGTATCAATTCCCATGATGGAAACCCAGCACGATTCAAGATGCACAGTGTATACTACTGATGCCTAGTGCCTGCTTTTTCCACTCCGTAGCACGTGCATGTCCATACTCCATCGGAGCTTACACTGCTGCAACACCCGAAGCTATTTTGACCACTTATAATCAGCCCAGTAATCGTGCCCCACCCTGCCTAGCTCAGGGTACCATGATACATCTATGTGGGTTACTGCTGAAATGGGTCCCCGTTACTAGGTTTCCTAATAAACATGTTATGATGGTTAAGTGTTCTCAATTTAACTTAACCCCACCCATTTGCTTAATTAACATGTTGTACTTTTTAAGTGTTGCCTATACATATGTTACTTAACCTTCTCACTGATTCACGCATGTTTATTTAACGGTTAAGTTTGTGGGCTTATATATACTAATATTACCCACTTACCCAAGATTTACTTAACCCTTCCCCTTATCAAGTCCATATGAATTATTGGTTAAGCTTGCCTTGACCCTATCCACTTTGTTCATGTAATATTGGTTAAGTTGTCTTCTTGTCCATGTTAACTTAACCCACCCACCTAACATGTTGTATTGGTTAAGTGTCGCATGTTCATATGTTACTTAACCTTTCCATTCTTAGCATGTCTATTCCACTTCAATTTATTTATTAAAGCACCAACCTCTCACATTAGAACTGTTATTTGCGGTTGCTGGATGTGCTGGGTGGTTCCAAGCAGACTTCTACCGCAAACTCATTCTAACCTCGGGTTTTTGGGCTTAATGCGCTAACCTCTCACATTAGATCTATGTTGTTGCGGTCGCTGGATGTTCCGGGCAGTTCCGGGCAGTCTTACATCGCAACTCAATCTAACCTCGGGTCAAGCACGTTCATCTTTTAGCCAATTTACATATTTACCATTCATGTCCAAGTTTATATGTAAATTATCCATAAGTGTGGTCAATTCAAGTTATGCCAGATTTTCTAGTTATGCCTAAAATTAATTATATGATTACAACCCATTTTTATGCCAATTACATAATATTCAACCTTTACCTAAACTTTTCCCCAACGTTCCCACGTCGTTCGTATGTATAGTTCATGTGATACGTTAGGCTCGCAGTTAGCCCAACTCATAAAAAAAAAGGAAAAAGGGAAGAAACACATGACATCATAATTGGCATAAACAATATAGATCTAAGACGAAATAAATCTAGTAAACATATAAAAATAGATCCAATCAACATATTGAGTGCGAACTAGCATGGATCTAAATATAAACTTCCACAAATTTAAACATATGAGCATATAGTTCTACATATATGGACTGATATGGATCTAATCATATAAACATGTAGATCTAAACATATGAACATATAGTTCTAAACATATGGACTGATATGGATCTAATCATATAAACATGTAGATCTAAACATATGAACATATAGTTATAAACATATGGACTGATATGGATCTAATCATATAAACATGTAGATCTAAACATATCAACATATAGTTCTAAACATATGGACTGGTATGGATCTAATCATATAAACATGTAGATCTAAGCATATGAACATATAAAATATGATCTTACATGTATGAACATGACTTGCATATAATCTTTCATAACTTGCATAGATCGTGCAAACTTGCATACATAACTTGCATACGTGATTAGGCATATGAATTAACATAGAACATAACTTGCATATAATGAATCAAATCAAGCATAAATCAAAACATAGTTTGCAAAGACATAAACTTTATATGATTTACAAACATTTTCATACAGTCCAATTCATAACTCAACACAATTATGTTTAAACAATTATCTTGTGAAAGTAACTACACTCACAGAAAACAGATCCTGAATTCTCGGATCTGATTTCTGAAGTTGCTAAGCTAATCGTTGATGTAGGCGTTGATTCGTTGTTGTTCTAGAATTCCTTTTCACAATTCCTAGTCTTTGAATCTTTATATCTTTAATGCAGAATTTGATTTGTTATAGTGGCGGCTAGGTTAGTTTGTAGATGAACAGTGTGATGGCATCATAGTTTAGGGTTGTGAGGTCTAGGGTTGAGATTTGGGGTGATGATATAGAAGTTTAGGATTAGTATAGGCCTTTAGATCAACTTATGATTCATTTAAGCCATCCAAATCATCATGACACAAAGACACCCCACCAGACCAATCAAATAAAGTCACATCAGCCCTAATACAAGAAAAATCGTCACTCAACCAACTAGAAAAAGCCATGTTTAAAAAAACAATCCTTGACCAACAAAAATGTGCTACGTGTGTCACATGATGTGCAGCAGCAGGGTGTTGACACCTACACGTCATACATATATATATATATATATATATATATATTTCTTTTTAGCTATCTTCCCAATTAACCATTTTCACATTAAACCACTTTTTTTTAACTGTGTTCACACTTAGCCACTTTTTAGCCACTCCCCTAAAACAAAAGTATGGCGCTGGCGGGGATCGAACTCTATACCTCTTGCATGCAAGTCACATGTTCTAACCAAATGATCTCCAAAATCTTTTGCTTACAAACCTTAGAACAATGCTAACCATTATTCTTTTCTCATTCCTCTTTTTCATGTTTTGCTGCAATATTTAATTTAAAGATATCTTTTTCATCCTAAATCGGTTTTCTGCAAACCATAGGTCTAAATTGACTAGAAAATCGCCACTAACTCAATGACGCTAATTCCGTGACCAAATTCCCAAAGCTCTTCAAATTTATCTTTTTTATTTCTTTTTTCTATTTAATTGTTTGCATGCGTTTCTTCGCATTTCATGTATTGCACTTAATTTTTTCCTTCATTTCACTGCATGAACTTATTACATGAAATATTTATTGTCATTATTTAATTTTTCTCCTAAATATATCTACGTATATAATATTTGTACATATTTCCACATTTTCAATTTCATTAAAAATGCGGGGTGTTACAATCTTCTAGTATTGTGAGCGATCGAGATCCTATTTTCACTAGTGAGTTTTGGAAGGGCTTGCAAGAGACGGTAGGAACGCAGTTGTGTTTGAGCACCGCTTGTCACCCTCAGAAGGACGGCCAAATCGAAAGGGTGAATCATATTCTAAAAGACCTTTTGAGGTTATGTATCTTTGACTTTGGAGGGATATGGAAGGAACACCTTCCATTAGTAGAGTTCGCCTACAACAATAGTTATCAGACTATTATTGGCATGGCTCCTTTTAAGGCTTTATATGGGCGCCCTTGCCGATCACCGACTTGTTGGTGGGAATCTATATATAAGATTTTGCTTGGGCTCAATATGGTTAGAGAAACTTCGAAGAAGATAGACTTGATTCGAAGACGCATGAAGACGGCACAGGATAGGCAAAAGTCATATGCTGATAAGAGAAGGACCAATCTTGAGGTCAATGTTGGAGACATGGTCTTTATCAAAGTATCACCGTTGAGGAATGTAGTTCATTTTGGAGCTGTAGGGAAATTGGCACCAAGGTTCGTATGTCCATTCCCCGTTACAAAGCGAATTGGACAGAAGGTCTATAGAGTGAAGTTGCATGATAAGCATAGTGGTGTGCATGACGTATTTCATGTGTCACATTTGAGGAAATGTTTACATGATACTACGGAAGTAGTAGAGATGAGCATGCTTAGAAAAGTGGAAGTAGAGCGAGATGCTACGATTAGACGAGCTCCTACATACATCCTTAGATCGGAGGTCAAGAAGTTACGCAACCGAGAGGTCAAGTTGGTTAAAGTCCAATGGGGGGATGATCAAGGCGACACGGCTTGGGAGACGGAAGATAAGATACGTGCGTTGTACCCTTTCCCTTTTGAGGGTGTGTTCTTAACTTCTCCTTTTTCTACCTCTTTGTTTGGTACTTGTTCTATCGTCTAGTGTATCCTCTCAAGTATATCTTCGGTCTTTAGTTAGAAATCCTATGGTTGTAAACATATGTTTGAAGCATGTTATGTTTTGCGGATGCAAGTGGTTGCTCGTGGATGCATTTACACACACTTTAGGCATTAGGATCGGCTCAGTCACTTTCATATTGCATATTGCATATGTTTGTTTATTGATCGAAATTTTATGTGTTATCATGTGGATGTTGCATTTGAGTGAATGATTGTGCACTCACACAGATGTGATATGTATCATTATGATTCTATTGCATACATGTTGGACTCATGGCACTAACATAATTCGCATTAAGGAGGTCAGCTGAATCAGTAGACCGCCTGATCTTTGCATTAGATAAGGAACATATACACACACTTTTGCATATGTTCATATAGCATTAGAAATCTTTTAAGGACAATGGATGCTTGTGGATGATGGTTGAGTAGATGGATGTTTGGATGGTAGGATACATTCTTCTTAACTTGAAGATTTCGGGGACGAAATCCTTTAAGGAGGGGAAAATGTAACACCCCGTAATTTTATAATAATAAAATTAACAAATTAAAGAATACTTAATTTTTAGAAGAATAATTAAGTAAAACGGGTTGCGCCATTGCGTTTTTCTCGGAATTCTGCTTGAGATAGAGTCCGAGTTTGCGTAAAACGGATAAAGTATGAAGAAGTTATGGAGGTTAGAAGATTAAAGTTCAAACCAGAATTAAATTAATAATTAAAATCGAATTCAAAATTCAAAAGCAGCAGAAGAGGTTAGGCGGGAAAGTTCCCGCCATAGGGTGTCGACCCCACCTAGGGGAGTCGACACAGGTGTCGACCCCCTTATAGGGGTGTCGACATAGATGTCGACTGTAACACCCCGCCTCCGCCAGGGTGTCTCTTGCAAGCACTCTGACTTTGGAGGGGCGTTTGAATCAGGTAAACATGCATAATGATATATCAAGGCAGAACAAGAACATAAGTATATATGTAAACAGAGTAAATAACATAGATAAAACAGCGGAAGATTTTAAACCATTTCAAAACAAGTCTAGTACATCATAATGTCAATTTCCCAATTAAACAAGTCTAGTACATAAAACATCATCATCATCTGAAAACTGCAAAGAAAAACATAAAGTAGCTATCCCCAAAGTGAAAGACCATAGCGAGCTCAAGTCCAAAACATACATGAGCTATCCAAGAAAGCAGCTAAGATCCAAGCTAGGCTCCTGTATTCCCTCCCTGAGAACCTGGGGGGGGGGGAAACGGAAGAAAAGAGGCGAAAGAAAACAGGTTAGTCAAAAAGACTGAGTAAGCCCTACTACAATCAATGTAAACTGATAAAGTTAACTGACATGAGCAGCAGGGATGAACATAAGGATAACAACATACTAGCATGATGATTAACTAACAAGGTTGATAAAGGTGTCATCGCATAATCAGGATTAAGGTTTTGCACCACAGGTGTACTAGCAAACTAACATGACTTGAATACGCAAGTATTGATCCCACGGCCCAAGCTTTGGCCCAATAACATGAAGTGACCCTCATACGAGGTCCAATAACATGAAGTGACCCTACCACGAGGTCCAACCAAACGGTCTAGTCGATCGGCTCCCTAAGCCTAACTCGTCACGTGTTGGTGTCCATACGGCCCAAACATGAATGTAGTCGATCTGTGCCGGGTCCACCCGTCGGGTGTATCAAGCCCTAGGGTGTCAACCCCTAGACACCATAAACATGAGTGCACAGTCTCGATCTACCGGTACCCGTGCTTGTTTTCTCCGGCTACGGACTATGTGCACGACCAGAGTCCGCCCAGAACTACACCGGCGTACCACGGCCGTCGCTTTTGGCCCCTTACCTCCAGCCCAGTAATCGTGCCCCCTCCCTAGCCTAGTCCCTAGGGCCTTAATGATACAAACTTGGGATTACTGCGGAGTGGACCCCCCCATTACTAGGATTTCTCTAGTGGGTTAAGTACGGTTTAACCCCTTCACTAATCATGGATTAACTTGGTTAAGTGTAACGATGAGTTCACGACTTAACCCCGATTAATCTACCAAGCCCAAATTGGTTAAGTATTAAATGGTCCATGACTTAAACCTAATCATGAGGCATTAATTAATTAATGCGCCTTAACCTCTCACATTAGACTTTGTTGTGGTTACTAGTTAAGCCGGGCGGGTCCGGGTAGCTTTACACCACAACTTGGTCTAACCTCGGGTCCAAGGTACAACATGACCAACTTCTCACATTGGGTCCTATTGTTTGTAGCAACTAGTTAAGCCGGTCGGTTCCGGGTAGGTTTACGCTACAAACTCAACCCAACCTCGAGTTGGCCACACTTATCTTTTCTAAGTGTCATGTCCATCATGCTTTCCAAAACATGTTACAAATTTTCAAGCAATTGGGTAGACCTAACTTAATAGGTAAATTCCCAATGGGTAGACCTAACTTAATAGGTAAATTCCCAAGCTCATATTTTTATGTCTTTTAAGTTTACCCAACCCCAAACGCAATCCCATCGCTTACATATCGCAATAGCGCATAAAGGATTTAAAGAGGGAACTTGGCATAATCATGACATAAAAGTGTTAAAGCCACAAGTTCAACATGGTGGCATATGAAATGTTCATGGGTTCATACACTTGCATAATACATTTTTGGCCCAAAAAGCATGCATAACATGATAACATGAACCATATGACCATCCCAAACTTGCATAACATACTTGCATAAACAAACTTGCATAACATATGTCAACTTGCATATCATACTTGCATAAACAAACTTGCATAACATATGTCAACTTGCATATCATACTTGCATAAACAAACTTGCATAAACAAACTTGCATAACTTATGGCAACTTGCATATCATACATTTAACTTTAAAAGTTCAAGTATGAAAGGAATAGGGCTTACAATGCTTATGCGGACTCAAATGAGTATAGCAAATGTAAGAAACCCCCTTATGCAACAAATTAAAACCCCAAAATGCAAGCAAACTTGATCAAGACTCCTCCTTTATGATGCCAATAGAGAAACAAGACTTTAATGCAAGCTAAAGAGGATCATACAAGCCTAAATACACTTGTATGCATGGAAATCTCTTAGAAATTTGATTTAGGAATTTATGAAGAGAGTGGAGGCCATGAGAGAATTGATTTTGCCATAGTTTAGTTGTAGGATAGATTAATGATGATTTAGGGTAGGTTAGGGTCTTATTTATAGATTAGGCTAGTGATTTAGACCATAGGATTAAACCCTAGTTCTCATCTCAGCCCTCCAAATCGAATCTGGCCCCCAAGCTCAACACAAACTCAAAATGGTGCACCAGGCTAGACTGCACGTCTGAGCCAAGTCGACAGGGCTGTCGACCTGGTCAGACCCAGTCGACTCCCAAGTCGACAGGGCTGTCGACTTGGGTACTGTGGCGGGAATTTTCCCGCCCTGGCCCAACTGGCCCAATTCCCACTTTCAGATTTGAATTTGAAATCTGTTTTTACTTAGGAATTTTCTGAAAACTTCGTTGGGCCTTAATCGGGTCATACGGACTCCGATTTTCGAAAACTCGAAATCTATTTCGCGTATTTTTCCGAGACGATTGCAATGGCATAGCCCGTTTCCCTTGATTCAGATTTTAGAATTTAATTCTGCCTCGCTTTCTGTTATAACAGGTTATTGAAAATACGGGTTGTTACATCCTCCCCTCCTTAAAGGATTTCGTCCCCGAAATCTTCAAGTTGGGAAGAACGTATCCTACCATCCAATCATCCATCTACTCAAAACATCATCCACGAGCAATCATTGTCCTTACAAGATTCTAAATGCTGGATGAACATATGCAAAGGTGTGTGTATATGTACCTATCTAATGCAAATATCATCAATGCAAATTATGTTAGTGAAATGAATCCATATGTATGCAATTCCTAACATAATGTATATCATCTATATGTGTGCACATAACATACACCCATATGCAACATCCATGTGATAACACACAATTTTCATCCAAGAATAAGCATAAACACTCATGCATATGCAATATGAGGAGTGTGCGAGCCGATCTAGTGCCTAACCGTGTATAATGCATCCACGAGTAACCACTTGCAAACACTTGCAACCACTTGCAACCACCAAGCATAACATGTTTCAAACACATGTTTCATCCAAAGGGTTTCTACCTAAGGTTCTCGTGACAGGATTAACACACTAAGCTAGATAAATATGGATATCAAAGAGAAAGATATGCTAACAAAGGAAAGAGATTGAGAGTGTACCCTCAAAAAGGAATGGATAAAGCCCACGCATCATCTCCTCGGTTTCCCAAGTTGCGTCTTCTTCGGCTTCACCCCATTGAACCTTCACCAACTTGACCTCTCGATTCCTTAGCTTCTTGGTCTCCGTCCCCAAGATACGAATCGGAGCTCTCCTTAAGGTAGCCTCTTTCTCCACTTCCACATCTTCCAAAACACTCGGCTCAACAACCTCTGTTGATTCATGTAAACACTTCCGGAGATGAGAAACATGAAAAACATTGTGTACTCCGGCAAGCTTCTCGGGCAACTTCACTCTATAAGCCATCTGCCCGATCCTCTCTATAATAGGGAAGGGTCCAACAAATCTCGGTGCTAACTTCCCAACGGCTCCAAATCGGACCACATTCCGCAAAGGAGAAACCTTCACGAAAACCATATCCCCAACATCAAACTCCAAATCAGTCCTTCGCTTATCAGCATAGGATTTCTGTCGGTCTTGGGCCGCTTTCATCCGTCTCCGAATCAACTCGACCTTCTCGGATGTATCTCTGATCATATCAGGCCCAAGTATGAGCTTATCTGTAGTCTCCCACCAACATGTAGGCGACTTGCACGGCCTCCCATATAAAGCTTCAAATGGTGCCATCCCTATGCTTGCCTGATGACTGTTATTATATGCAAACTCAACAAGAGGAAGATGGTCTTCCCAAGTACCACCAAAATCCAGAATACAAAGCCTCAACAGATCCTCGAGTACCCTATTCACCCTTTCGGTTTGACCGTCCGTCTGTGGGTGATAAGCAGTACTTAGATTCAACCTCGTGCCCATAGCTTCTTGCAAGCTATTCCAGAATTGACTTGTAAAGATTGGGTCACGGTCACTGACAATACTAGAAGGGACTCCATGTAGTCTCACAATCTCACGAAGATATACAGACGCTAGCCACGATGCGGTCCTTTTGCTCTTTATCGGAATAAAATGAGCGCTCTTCGTAAGTCTATCCACAATAACCCAAATGCTCGTATTCCCTTTCCTCGACCTTGGTAGCCCATCGATAAAATCCATGGAGATACTTTCCCACTTCCAAAGTGGAACGTCTAGAGGATGCAATAGCCCACCAGGCTTCTTTGACTCGGCCTTAACTTGCTGGCAAATGATACATCTAGAGACAAACTCTGCCACATCCTTCTTCATCCCAGGCCAAAAGAAAATACGCTTCATATCTTTATACATCTTATCTCCGCCTGGATGTATAGTCAACTTAGAGCGATGTGCTTCCTCAAGAACTTTTCTTACTAAATCTTCTACCATGGGAACACATAGCCTTCCATCTCTCCTCAGCCAACCCTTGTCATCAATAGAATATCGAGCGAGATGACTAGACGTCTCCCCTCGAACCAGCTTATCCATAATCTCAACTATCTGAGGGTCTTCTCTCTGCGAAGCCCCAACTTGATCAAGAAGGGTAGGTCTGAGTTCCAGAGATGCTAAAGAACCGGTCATCGACTCAATCGCCAAAGAGAAATCAAAGGTTGCCACAAACTCTAAATTCTTCATCTCAACGAATAGAGGACTTAGGGTCAACCTTCTTCTACTCAATGCATCAGCTACCACATTCCCCTTGCCAGGGGTATAAGCTATCTCAAAATCGTAGGACGCCAAGAATTCCATCCATCTTTGTTGCCTCAGATTCAGATCCTTCTGAGAAAAGAGATACTTCAATGACTTGTGATCGGTATAAAGCTCAAATCTTTCTCCCAGAAGATAATGGCACCAAGCCTTGAGTGCATATACTATTGCTGCCAACTCTAAGTCATGAGTGGGATAATTCTTCTCATGCACTTTGAGTTGTCTACCGCCAAAGCATATCACTCTTCCTTCTTGCATCAGAACAGCTCCTAACCCCGTGCCACATGCATCGGTGTATACTGTAAATAACTTCCCTCCATCGGGCAAAGCTAGAACCGGTGCTGATGTGAGAGCTCTCTTGAGCTTCTGAAAAGCAAGTTCGCATTCTATGTTCCAAGCAAAAACCAAATTCTTCTTCGTCAATTTAGTGAGAGGAGCGGAAATCTTCGCGAAGTCCTTGATGAACTTCCGGTAAAAGCCTGCAAGACCTAGAAAACTTCTCACTTCGGTTGCATTCCTTGGAGTCTTCCAATCCTGAACTGCAACCACCTTAGCGGGATCCACCGCTAAGCCTTGCTTAGACACTATATGTCCAAGGAATCTAACTTCCCCTCTCCAAAAGTGACACTTGGAGAACTTGGCCTTCAACTGATGCGCTCTAAGCGTATCCATCACCTCCACGAGATGCCTCGCGTGCTCTTCCTCATCCTTAGAGAAGATCAGAATATCATCTACGAAGACCACGACAAACTTGTTCAAGAACTCCCTGAACACCCTACTCATCAAGTCCACGAAATATGCGGGTGCATTAGTCAAGCCGAACGGCATGACAAGCCATTTGAAGAATCCATCTGGAGTCCTGAACGCGGTCTTGTCTATACTATCTTCAGCTACCCTGAGCTGATGGAATCCAGTAGCAAGATCAAGCTGAGAGAAAACAGAAGCACCGACAAGCTGGTCAAAGAGATCATCAATCCTCGGTAACGGGTGTCTGTTCTTCTTAGTCAGCTTATTCAACTCTCGATAGTCCACACAAAGTCGGAGAGAACCATCTGCCTTGGTAGCAAATGCCACAGGCGCTCCCCATTCAGATATACTTCGTCTAATGAAGTTCTTCTCAAGCAACTCCTTCACTTGCTTACTTAGCTCCCGCCTTTCACGCGGAGCCATGTGCCGAACGGGCAAAGAAACCGGCTTTGCATTATCCACCAGATAAATGCGGAAATCAATCTCTCGTTTAGGGGGCAACCCCCTAACTTCATCAAAAACATCCGGATACTCTCGAACCACTCTCACAGACTGAAGAGTTTCCATTGACGAGTCGAGTGATTCAAGATAGCATAACATGACGGGACCTCTCGGATCACAAGAAATCTCTAGGGTGTTTCCGAGGCGAGTCACGAGCCTCACAACCCTATGCTCACAATCAAGAATGGCTCCATATCTGGACAGCCAATCCATGCCCAATATTAATCCGTATCCCCTGAAACCCAGAACATAAGCACTGCACAAGAACTCTACACTCAGTATAGAGATCCTCAAATCCCCACATATCATAGACAAATGGGCGGAACCCCCAATAGGATTTGAGACACAGACGGGATCATCTACCAAGCTAGTACTAAGGTGCAAACTATCAACAAGATCAGATGAGATAAAACTATGCGATGCACCAGAATCAAACAAGGTACGAACTAGAAAATCAGAAATATATACAAGACTCTCAACAGAAATACTACCTCGATCGGGAACTGGAGCGGTAGTGAGAGCATGAACTTGCCCTCCTGAGGGTCCAGCACGCTGAGTCTGGCCCTGACCTTGCCCCTGTTTCTTCGGGCAACCCTTGCTGAAATGTCCAGTCTTACCACATAAAAAGCATTCACCATTATTCCTTTTCCTCTTCTTACAATCCTTGATAAGATGCCCAGCTGAACCGCAATAATGGCACTTCCCCTTGACATTCTTGCCCTTGTTGTTGTTGTTATTGTTCTTGTTGTTCTGATTACTCTGATTCCCTCCCCTCTTGGAGTCTGGCTTCTTAGGCTGAGTCTCATTGGGTTTGAATTCTTTCTTCCCATTCTTATCTTCCCCTTGCAGCAATGCCATGTCTACTAGGTTCTCGAAAGTGGCCCCCATGGGTATGTGTGACATGGCTAGACCTTGTAATGGCTCATTTAACCCTCGTGCAAAACGTAGAGCTTTCTTCTCGGGAGTATTGACCATGTCCAAACCGAATCGGGCAAGCTGGTTGAACTTATTCACATACTCTCTCATTGTCATGTCTCCTTGCTTCAAAGCTATGAAATTCTCTAGTTGCAAATTCGCCTCCGCAGATGATAGAAACTTAACCCCAAACCTTGCCCTAAAGTCGGCCCAGGTTTCTACGGGCCTAGTAGTGTTGGTGACCTTCCACCAATAAGCAGCTTCCTCCTTTAGTAGCCAAACCGCCAACAGAACCTTTCTACGGTCCTCTATATCAAAGATGGCAAAGAGATCTTCGGTCTCCTTCAACCAATTCCTTGCCTCCACAAAAGTCTCTGTTCCAATAAAATTCTTGCCACCCATTGCCTTGAAGTCCTTGCAAACCTTGGCGAAATCGGCCTGTGGTTGCTGAGGAGGAGGAGGAGGAGGTGGAACCTCAGCGATAGTGGGAGTGGTTGCTGGACCTGCATTGTTGGCCCTAGCTTCCAAGTATCTCCGGAACCATCCGGGGATAGTGACTCCCTCAGGAAGATTGAGTTCGGCCATGCTGAAAAAGGAAAAGATAGGTTTAGAACGAGGAAACGAAGGATAGTGCTATGGCTTTTGGGGAATAGCCTTTAAAATAAACTAGACTTTTATTTGGAAAATACTTTATACTTGGTTTTGAAAATAGTTTTCCAAAAGTTTTAAAAACCTTTTTGTTCCTTCTCGTAAACCATATGCTCTGATACCAAATGTAACACCCCGCCTCCGCCAGGGTGTCTCTTGCAAGCACTCTGACTTTGGAGGGGCGTTTGAATCAGGTAAACATGCATAATGATATATCAAGGCAGAACAAGAACATAAGTATATATGTAAACAGAGTAAATAACATAGATAAAACAGCGGAAAATTTTAAACCATTTCAAAACAAGTCTAGTACATTATAATGTCAATTTCCCAATTAAACAAGTCTAGTACATAAAACATCATCATCATCTGAAAACTGCAAAGAAAAACATAAAGTAGCTATCCCCAAAGTGAAAGACCATAGCGAGCTCAAGTCCAAAACATACATGAGCTATCCAAGAAAGCAGCTAAGATCCAAGCTAGGCTCCTGTATTCCCTCCCTGAGAACCTGGGGGGAGGGGGGAAACGGAAGAAAAGAGGCGAAAGAAAACAGGTCAGTCAAAAAGACTGAGTAAGCCCTACTACAATCAATGTAAACTGATAAAGTTAACTGACATGAGCAGCAGGGATGAACATAAGGATAACAACATACTAGCATGATGATTAACTAACAAGGTTGATAAAGGTGTCATCGCATAATCAGGATTAAGGTTTTGCACCACAGGTGTACTAGCAAACTAACATGACTTGAATACGCAAGTATTGATCCCACGGCCCAAGCTTTGGCCCAATAACATGAAGTGACCCTCATACGAGGTCCAATAACATGAAGTGACCCTACCACGAGGTCCAACCAAACGGTCTAGTCGATCGGTTCCCTAAGCCTAACTCGTCACGTGTTGGTGTCCATACGGCCCAAACATGAATGTAGTCGATCTGTGCCGGGTCCACCCGTCGGGTGTATCAAGCCCTAGGGTGTCAACCCCTAGACACCATAAACATGAGTGCACAGTCTCGATCTACCGGTACCCGTGCTTGTTTTCTCCGGCTACGGACTATGTGCACGACCAGAGTCCGCCTAGAACTACACCGGCGTACCACGGCCGTCGCTTTTGGCCCCTTACCTCCAGCCCAGTAATCGTGCCCCCTCCCTAGCCTAGTCCCTAGGGCCTTAATGATACAAACTTGGGATTACTGCGGAGTGGACCCCCCCATTACTAGGATTTCTCTAGTGGGTTAAGTATGGTTTAACCCCTTCACTAATCATGGATTAACTTGGTTAAGTGTAACGATGAGTTCACGACTTAACCCCGATTAATCTACCAAGCCCAAATTGGTTAAGTATTAAATGGTCCATGACTTAACCCTAATCATGAGGCATTAATTAATTAATGCGCCTTAACCTCTCACATTAGACTTTGTTGTGGTTACTAGTTAAGCCGGGCGGGTCCGGGTAGCTTTACACCACAACTTGGTCTAACCTCGGGTCCAAGGTACAACATGACCAACTTCTCACATTGGGTCCTATTGTTTGTAGCAACTAGTTAAGCCGGTCGGTTCCGGGTAGGTTTACGCTACAAACTCAACCCAACCTCGAGTTGGCCACACTTATCTTTTCTAAGTGTCATGTCCATCATGCTTTCCAAAACATGTTACAAATTTTCAAGCAATTGGGTAGACCTAACTTAATAGGTAAATTCCCAATGGGTAGACCTAACTTAATAGGTAAATTCCCAAGCTCATATTTTTATGTCTTTTAAGTTTACCCAACCCCAAACGCAATCCCACCGCTTACATATCGCAATAGCGCGTAAAGGATTTAAAGAGGGAACTTGGCATAATCATGACATAAAAGTGTTAGAGCCACAAGTTCAACATGGTGGCATATGAAATGTTCATGGGTTCATACACTTGCATAATACATTTTTGGCCCAAAAAGCATGCATAACATGATAACATGAACCATATGACCATCCCAAACTTGCATAACATACTTGCATAAACAAACTTGCATAACATATGTCAACTTGCATATCATACTTGCATAAACAAACTTGCATAACATATGTCAACTTGCATATCATACTTGCATAAACAAACTTGCATAACTTATGGCAACTTGCATATCATACATTTAACTTTAAAAGTTCAAGTATGAAAGGAATAGGGCTTACAATGCTTATGCGGACTCAAATGAGTATAGCAAATGTAAGAAACCCCCTTATGCAACAAATTAAAACCCCAAAATGCAAGCAAACTTGATCAAGACTCCTCCTTTATGATGCCAATAGAGAAACAAGACTTTAATGCAAGCTAAAGAGGATCATACAAGCCTAAATACACTTGTATGCATGGAAATCTCTTAGAAATTTGATTTAGGAATTTATGAAGAGAGTGGAGGCCATGAGAGAATTGATTTTGCCATAGTTTAGTTGTAGGATAGATTAATGATGATTTAGGGTAGGTTAGGGTCTTATTTATAGATTAGGCTAGTGATTTAGACCATAGGATTAAACCCAAGTTCTCATCTCAGCCCTCCAAATCGAATCTGGCCCCCAAGCTCAACACAAACTCAAAATGGTGCACCAGGCTAGACTGCACGTCTGAGCCAAGTCGACCGGGCTGTCGACCTGGTCAGACCCAGTCGACTCCCAAGTCGACAGGGCTGTCGACTTGGGTACTGTGGCGGGAATTTTCCCGCCCTGGCCCAACTGGCCCAATTCCCACTTTCAGATTTGAATTTGAAATCTGTTTTTACTTAGGAATTTTCTGAAAACTTCGTTGGGCCTTAATCGGGTCATACGGACTCCGATTTTCGAAAACTCGGACTCTATTTCGCGTATTTTTCCGAGACGAACGCAATGGAATAGCCCGTTTCCCTTGATTCAGATTTTAGAATTTAATTCTGCCTCGCTTTCTGTTATAACAGGTTATTGAAAATATGGGTTGTTACATCGACCCCCTGTAGGGAGTCGACCCCTGGCTGCCCAGAATGAGCAGTGACGTATTTTTGTTGATTAGGGCATATGTGGATATCCCTGATTGGCTGGGTGATGTGTATTTCGGATTTCGAGGGTTTAGATGGATCCTAACCTAATTTAAAGGCCCTAATTCACCTAATAAACCTATATAAATACACCTAGACCTATCCCTAATTTCATTAATCAAATTCATGGCGCCTCCATGCTGCTAAATTCTAAGTTGACCTAGCCTCCACCCTAATTAATCAAATTCAAGTTGGAAGACAACAATCAAAGCATACATCAACGAATTTGCTAATCAACTTCAGAAACCAGAATTCAGAATTATTCTCTATCCTTAATCCTGTCTCTGTGAGTTCATGTCGCTTTAACAAGATAATTAAACTAAAGTAATTGTGATAGGGTTACGAATTGAATCATATGAATATGCCTGTAATGAATCTTATCAAATTTGCTAGTTTTCACCTTTTGATTCATAACCTATGCCTTTCTGATCTATTTTATCAGTACATGCTAGTTTATGTTTGTATGTTTATGCCAGTTTTGATACCATGTTTCTCTTCCCTTTCCTTTTTCTTTTTCTTTTTATGAGGTTAGGCTAACTTCAAGCCTAACATATTATGCGAAATTCACGTACGTTTAACGCTTGAACGATGGGGAAAAGTTTGGGAAATATTGAATAACATGTAGTTTGTAATTGGGCATAAATTGATGATGGCTATGGTTTGGGAAAAATTGTATAACATGCAAACATGAGACTTGGAATAAGTGGGTTCGGGTGTAATTTTGGTATAACCTATAAACTTGAGATTTAGGCATAAAGTGATTAGAATTTATCACATAAATTTGGGTTGGAATTTATGGGTAAATGGGGAATCACTATAATCCCTAATTTTAAATGAACTTAGAATAATGAACGCCTACGACACGAGGTTAGATAGGTTTGCGGTGTAAGACTATCCAGAACCGCCCGACATGTCCAACAACCGCAAACGGTATCTAATGTGAGAGGTCAAAGGCAAAAATTAGATGCGTAATAAGGAAAGGACATGTGGTTAGATGGGTTTGCGGTGTAAGCCTGCTCGGAACCGCCCAGCATGTCCAGCAATCGCAAAAGGTATCTAATGTGAGAGGTCTTGCAAGACTACGGTTATAATGAATTAATGAACACTTAACCTAGACATGTGGTTAGACATAGGAATAAAGAGGGGTTAAGTGGGAATTCCTAGAGGTGACCAAGCTTAGGAGGGAAGCTTGTGTCAAGTGTGGGGACCCTTTTCAACCAGTAACCCATTTAGTACCTATGTGAGCTCGAACTAGGTAGAGGACGGAACACGCTTACTGGGGTTGATTGTAAGAGGTAAATAAAGAAATAGCGGTGGCAGTGCAAGTCCAACGGGGTCATGTGCGTGCATGAGTCCGGGCTGGTACGTAAGACGATGTTGCATCGTGTAGGTATAATTCGTGCTTTTAGTAGTATCGGGTTGCCACTTTAGGGAGTTATACACGCTACTGTGGGACCAACACAGATATCTACGAGTTAGGGAGCCGATCGAATGGGGCAGGGTATTGGGCACACCTAGTGGAGATAGGAGCAGATGGCACCTATTATAGCAGCTAATGATACATGAGACTACCATTATTATTATTATTATCATATTTATGGTTATATAAGAGGAATCATATTTTAGTATGTTAGTGCGGTGCAGAGCATATCTTATAGTGGTTAGGAGTGCAATCATTGTTCTACCTTACTTGCCTTATTTATCTTGTCACCTCTATTTATGTTACAGTCATTACTTATATCCAGTTTGTTCCTTATCCTGTTGCTTTACTTATTATGTTATTAAAGTTACTGGACTCGCCAGACTTTATGTCTGACCTCATTTGTTTTCGCCTCTTTTCTTTCCTCCCCCCGCCCTCAGGACCTCAGGGTGGGAATTAGTGGAGCTTGACCTTGATCTCTTTCTCTTGGTGTGCTGAGAGTAATGCTCAGCTTTATCTTTCTTTTCCTTTATGGATATTTGTAGTAGTGGGATTATGCTTTTGTTTTATGTGCTCTGATAGTAATTTTGTCAAGATGGATATTTATGTACTTGACTTTAGTATGGTTCTGATGCTGTAATCAAACATGTTTTGTTTTCCACTGCAATGAATGAAGTCTTAAATTTTTAAGTACTATTTTATATATATGTCTTGTGATGTTTAGTTCTTTATACACATATAATGCTCCATGGAAGTTAATGCATTCCCTTAGTGAGTGACATTAGTGGACATGGGGTGTTACACAAAGCCTTCTATCTCGTCGCAACTACTCCTTTTCATCTATAGAACATCTACTGAGATGACTAGAAGTCTTCCCTCTTCTAAGCTTTTCCATGCTGTCTAAAATCTGTGAGTCACCTTTTTGTGAAGCTCCTACCTAGTCCATAAGAGTTGGTCGTATCTCCAAGGATGCAAACAAGTTAGGCAAAATCTCAATGGAGGGCCTGAAATCAAAAGCTGATATGAACTCCAAGATCTTTCTTTCCACAAACAGAGGACTCAAGGTCATCCTCTATCTCCTTAGTGCGTCTACCACCACATTACCCTTGCCAGGGGTACAAGCAATCTCAAAATCATATAAAGCTAAGAACTCCATCCACCGTTGTTGTCTTAAGTTAAGATCCTTATGTGAGAATAGATACTTGAGAGATTTGAGATCGGTGTATAACTCGAACCTTTCTCCAAGTAAATAATGACGCTACGTCATCAATGCGAATACTATGGCAGCAAGCTCTAGATCATGGGTGGGGTAGTTCTTTTCATGGACTCTCAACTGCTTACCCCCATAACATACTACTTTCCCTTCTAGCATTAGAACCGCCCCAAGCTCTGTACCGCACACATCAGTGTAAATGGTAAATGCTTTAATTCCGTCTGGCAAGGTCAAGACTAGGGCGGTTGTCAGAGCCCACTTCAGTCGTTGAAAAGCAATGTCACAGTCTATATCCCATGAAAATGCCAAATTCTTCTTCGTCGGCCTGGTGAGAGGGGATGATATCTTCGCGGAGTAGTTAATGAACTTCCTATAGTAACCTGCCAACCTAAGAAAGCTTCTCACCTCGGTTGCATTTTTAGAAATCTGCCAATCTTGCACTGCGACCAACCTCACAGGATATAGCTATCCCTTCTTTGGAGACTACATGCCCCAAGAATCTCACCTCCTTTATCAAAAAATTGCATTTGGAGAACTTTGCCTTTAGCTGACGGTCACGGAGAATTTTTCAAAACTTCTCCCAAATGTTGGGCATGCTCTTCTTCACTCTTAGAGAAGATTAAAATATTATCGACAAAGACTACAACAAATTTGTTTAGGAACTCCCGAAACATCCTACTCATCAAATCAACAAAATAGACGGGTGCATTCTTCAACCTAAAAGGCATAACTAGCTATTCGAATAAACCGTCCGGAGTTCTGAAAGTAGTCTTATCTATGCTGTCCTTAGCCACCCTCAACTGATGGAACCCCGTAGCCAAATCCAACTGAGAAAATACTGAGGCATCAACAAGCTGATCAAATATATCATCCATCCTCGGAAGCGGGTGCCTATTCCTCTTGGTGAGCTTATTCAACTCTCTATAGTCAACACACAAATGAAGTGAACCATCTGCCTTAGTTGAAAATACTAATGGAGCACCCCATTCCGATTTGCTACGTCTGATAAACTCTTTCTCAAGTAGCTCCCCTACTTGCTTGCTCAGCTCCCTCCTTTTCCTTGGAGCCATGTGGAACACTAGTAATGCAACTGGCTTTGCATTGTCCATCAGATATATGCGAAAGTCGATCTCGCGCCTTGGAGGTAAATCTCGTACCTCATCAAAAACATCGAAATAATCTCGAGCCACTGGAACATATTGCAAATCATCTATGGATGCATCTATAGATTCTTGGAATCTAAGCATAACTGACCCTTGGTGTAACACCCCGTATTTTCTATGAACGTATAAGTAATAAATCAGAGCATAATTAATTTTTAAAATAAGAATCAAGGGAAACGGATTGTGCCATTGCGTTCGTCTCGGAATTCTGCTTGGAAACGAGTCCAAGTTTGCAAGAATCGGAGTCCGTATAAGGGAGATATGACCCTTCGAAGTTTCAGGAATTTTCAGAATCGAAAACAGCTCGAAATTCGAATTCAAAATTCGAATTCAAACCCAGAAGCGGGTTGGGCGGGAAATTTCCCGCCCAGGACCCAGTTCGACTGGGTAGTCGACCCCCCGTACCCAGGTCGATTGGGGAGTCGACCCCCACCCCCCCCCCCCCCCCCCCCGACCAGGTCGACCTGGGGGTCGACCTGGTTCCCGAACCTGGTTTTGGGCTTGGGTGCATTCTTACATATCTGGTCCCGTTTTCTGCCCAGATTCATCTGCCTAAACCTATTTAAACAGCCCCAAACCCTAGCCTTCTCTACACACAATTCTATTCTGCTTCTTCTCTGCCTCCGTTCTAAATAAAAATAAAAATGGCGTCGCTACTCTTCTGGAATCAAAACTAGAAGCTAATCAACATCAACCTAAGCAACTCAATTCAAATTAGAGATTAAAGCTTCTGCAACGATTCTACAATAACTAAAGTTCTTTCTTTAATCCAATCAAGGCAAGTACAGTTATTTTCCGATATAAACGTTAATTCTGATTATGACATGAATTGTAAATCTGAATCTGAGATTATATCTGTTCTGTTTAGATCTACCTTATTCTGTATTTCTTTCTGCTTTCTGTTCTATAGTCAGGCTACCACGAGCCTGAGCCAATCTCATAAGAGATTAGCATACGCTAAAATGTTTGGGACAGTAAAATGAATGATGCATAAATTGGGCATGACCAACAGGTGACTGATTTGAGGAAAGAACATGGACTGTAGCTAGAACATAAATTTGAGAACACATAATTGGACATAAATATAGACTGTATTGAACATATGATTTGAGATAAAGAGGATATGGCTTAGGTATAAAGATTTACATGAAAGTAGGATATCTATTAATGTAAATAAACACCTAAGTAAGGGATCTTTGGGATATATGACATGCATAGTAATCGATGGCTATATTTGGTATAATTTATATATGGATCTTCTGTACTATGCAAGTTTAATAAAAGTTGAAACATATGATATACGGTAAATTATGACCATAATCTGTGCTAGGTAAATTTAATGCAAACATGGGGTATATGATCATATTGTGAATCATGACTATTATTTATGAATGTGAACTTAGGCAAGATTTATAATTAGGCAAGATATGTTTGTGAAACTTTAAGGAATGATTAAATCTGTTATATTTGCCTAATTTGCTAGTTCTGCTATATTTGCCTAATCTGCTAGTTCTGTTATATTGCCTTTCTGTCATATTGCTTAATATGCTAGTTCTGCTCTACTGCCTAGTCTGCTAGATTTGTTCATCTGCCAAATCTGTCATCTGCTAAGTCTGTTGAAAATGCCAAATCTGCTAAAATAAATCTGTTGAGATGCCTAATCTATTGTCTGATAAATCTGCTAGTTTGCTTAATCTGCTAAATCCATAATGGACGCCTGAAAAATCTGTTATCTGCTATAATTAGTCCGTTATTGACATAATCTGAATTGGCTATCGTTATGAATAATTGACATGTATATTAGGCGTGGGTATAAATGGTAAATCATTAATTAATTGGCCGCAAAGATAAACATGGCTAACTCGAGGTTAGAATGAGTTTGCGGCGTAATTCTTCCGGGAACCGCCCGGCATATTCCAGTGGCCGCAAACAATAGGTTCTAATGTGAGAAGTTAGTCATAACGTGCTTGAAACCCGAGGTTAGACTCAGTTTGCGACAGAAACCTGCCCGGAACCAACCGGCCTAACCAGTAGCCGCAAACTGTCAGTCTAATATGAGAGGTCTGGGCATTAATATTTAATTAATGAAAATCTGAGATAAATATGATGTCTAAAACGTGTTGGGTGGGTAAGGTTAAACCAATTGGACCAATGTAACGACCCAGAAAATCTGAACCAATTTAAAATTTTTAAATTGGCTAAAATAATGGATTTTAAATATTTAAAATAAATATTTTAAATAATGGCGATGAAAACTGAGTTTGAATCGACAATTGAAAACGAATATAATTAATTAGAATTATAAACAAGGCCTGAAATGGCGTGGCAGTTTCAAAAATTGAATTCAAACTTTGTCGGACTGTATCGGGTGCAAAACAATCCGGATTTTAGTGAAACCAAGAACATTAGGAGCTAATTGGTAATATCTTTCTAACGAATCCGACCAATCGAAATTTGATAGCGGGAATCAAAAGATATGTCCAGTTGAAAATTCTGAATAGTCGCTATGGAATTCAGGCCCTTAAAAATGGACATTTTGCAAACGAACTCGGATTTCGACGAAACCACTTTTGTTGGGTCCGTGATGTAAAGTTATTGCTAGATTCCAAATTTCATAATTTTTCGAATCAATATGTGAGCGTGGCAAAGGAAAACGCGTTTGACCAGTTTCAGTTGATTTTAATCGACTGGAAATTGGCCATTTTTCAAACGGTCTCAGAATTTGACGAAACTAGTTTTGTTAGGACCGTATCGTCAATACGAAGCTAGAAAATATTTTTCGAGAATTTTTCTAGTTAGTATGTGACCCCAGTAAATTGAAACGCGCGTTTAAATTCAATATATAGAGTTATATGTTGATTTTAACGGAAACTGATCGAAAAGATCGAATCAGCTTACGATACATATCCCATTGTGTTCGGAATGGGGGTAAAACGCTATGGACGACAGGCGGTGGGCCTCGTTTCGAGGTCGTATGTAAAAGTCAACTTTTTTGAAGAAAATTAAATAATAAAAATAATTTTAATTCCCTCCTATACCTTGGCCCCCCCTGTAATTCATTACCGAAGTCCAAATCAGAAAACAAAAAGAAAAAAAAAGAGAAAAGAGGAAGGACGGAGCAGCAGCGACGCCACCGCCCTGACGACCGCCGAACCCCCCCACCACGCGCCGATCCAGCTCCTCCCCCTCGCGACGCATCCCCCCCCCCCCCCCCCCGTCGAATCAAATCGAGCAGCCCCCCCTGAAGCATCGCGACACCAATTCGCGAGCCCCCCCGTTCGAGACCCCTCCGCCTGTCCCTCCTCCAACCGCGACCTCCCCGACGCCGCCGAGCTTGGCTGTCACCCCCCCCCCCCTCTTCGCAGGTTAAGGTAAATTGTTTTTATTTTATTTATTTTCATCAGAAAATTTCTGATTTTAATTAGAAGTTAAAACTGATTTTAATTAGGGTTTCAAACTGATTTTAATTAGGGTTTCAAACTGATTTTTAAAGAAGTTAAAACTGAAACGGATTTTTAAAGAAGTTAAAACTGATTTTAATTAGGGTTTCAAACTGATTTTTAAAGAAGTTAAAACTGATTTTTTTTTTACAGATTTAAAAACTGATTTTTAATTTAAACTTTAAAAAGAAAAAAGATTAGAACTTTAAACAGAAAAGATTTAAACTTTAAAAAGAAAAAAATTAGAACTTTAATCAGAAAATATTTAAACTTTATAAAGGAAAAGATTTAAAACTGACTTTAAAAAAAGAAAAAAAGATTTGATCTTTAAAATAGAAAAGACGGAATTTTTATTGAGTAGAAGAGGTAAGATATGATTTTTATATTTTTAAAGTAATAAAAATATAATTTTTACATCATAGGAATATTAAAAATATAATCTTTACTTTTGAAAAGGCGGAATCTATATTTTTGAAATTCGATTTTTATATATTGAATAGCATAATAAAAATTCGATTTTTATATATTGAATAACATAGTAAAAATTCGATTTTTACATATGTAGAGAATACGGGCAACGAAGCGACAAAGGGCGAAATTGGCGAAGATTTCTATAAAAGAAGAGTCGTGGGATTGAATTAGCTATTCGGTGAGATTTCTGATTAAAAATATATATATATATATATGTGTGAAATGAAAGTGAATTGCTATATATAAATATATATATATATATATACGCCCCTCGTCCACAAACCATGGACGATATTTATTGGTTGAAATTGTTGTGAAAATTGATTGATAGCGAATGGTTGTTTGGGATTGTTTGTGGTTGATATTGATTTGATTGTGGTTGAAAAATACCCGTTTGTGATTGGAAAATATTTGGTTGAAACCACATAGGATTAGTTTGTGGAAATGAAATAAATATATACATGCCGCCTGCGTGCGAACTAGATGCATGATCCCCATTGTCAAAAACCGCGAGGTTTTAAGGTAGAGCGAGGAGCCGTACTAGGGACGGTCCCGGTTTAACTACCCTGCCGTTATGCTGCCGAAATTTTGAATAATATTCGTGTGTTTGAATTATTTTCATATGCTTAAACTATATTTATTCATTGAATAGAAAACCTTCATGTGTTGAATTGATATTCATTCGTTGATTAGAAATTCATGTGTTGAATGGTATTCATACTTTGAAATAAATTGTTCGATAATAAAAATCACATTTTTATCTATATATAGAAACTATAGAAAACATTCATGTGTTGAATTGATATTCATTCGTTGATTAGAAATTCATGTGTTGAATGGTATTCATACTTTGAAATAAATTGTTCGATAATAAAAATCACATTTTTATCTATATATAGAAACTATAGAAAACATTCATGTGTTGAATTGATATTCATTCGTTGATTAGAAATTCATATGTTGAATGGTATTCATACTTTGAAATAAATTGTTCGATAATAAAAATAGTGTTTTGAGATGAATTGTTTTACAATAAAAATCACATTTTTATTGTATGCATAAATCGTTGAAATGTGAAGTGTTAAAAATAGTACCTTGTTCAAAATAAACATATATGAGTTGAAATATTCATTAATTAGCTAATGAAATGATTTACACCTATTTATGTAACATTAGAATGAATGGTGTTTTTAAACCAAATAGAAATCAAATATGAAGTCGAATAGAAAATGATAAATGATAAGAACTGTGTATATATGTACATACATATTCATTGAACAGGTTATAGCAAAGGGGCTAGAGAAGAGGAATAAAATTTTGTGCCCGACAAATAGGTACACATTTACTACTTTGTTTGGGTGATGATTTTATGAGCCTATTGGCTAGCCGCTTGGCTTTTTCTTTTTCTTTTTGAGATTAGAAGGACCGGGAAAGCTATTTGCGATTTCCCGATGCTCCCGGTGCAGGGGAGGTTATGGCGAAATTTTCCAAAATTTTAAGGTGTTAGAAAAATATTTGAAGTGAAAACGATATGGAAATCATTGAATGAACTATATTTATATAAATATAAATAAAATTAAAATGAAACGAAGCCGTGCAGTTCGTATTTTGAAACCGTGATTTCAAACGACTAGTACAGGAAATCCGACCATTGGATTTTCCCGAAACCGCAACCGTCGGGTTCGCCTTGGAAATATCTTCCCAACGGCACCAACCTTGTAAAAATCCAACGGTTGGATTGTCTGGAATGTTTAATTCAAATCTGAAGAAAAACAGCGCCAGAAACGATTATATTTATTTATATATATATAAATATAATTATATTTAATCGAATAACGACGCTGCAGTTCGTATTTTGAAATCGAAACTTCAAACGATTGTACCGGGAGATCCGACCGTCGGATTTTCCCGAAACTGGAACCGTTGGATTCGTTTTGAAAAGACCTTTCTAATGATGTAAATTTTGTGAAGATCCAACGGTTAGATGTTCGGATATGTGTAAATCAAATCTGAAGAAAAACAGCGCCACGGCCGCTTTATGGCCCGAAGCATCGTTCTGAATAAATTAGCTATTTTAAATTAAATAAAAATAGCGATAAATAGTAATAAAATATCATAAGCGATATGGAATGGAAATAAACTGAATTTGCTCGATTTATGTTGTATTTGATTGTTGAATGTGTTTGGTGTGAAAATTATATTAAAGAACAAAATTGGTGTTGTCGAATAATTTAACCATGGAAATAAATTGATCTGAAATTCTAAATATACGTGAATTATTTGAAAAGGCCGAGTTAAATCTCATTTCGAATAATTGACCGACGATTGAAATTTGAAGATGAAGACGATGGTCGAAGACCGGAGATCTTCACCTCGTTTGGATGGTAACCGAGGTCCTGATTGGGAGGCATCCCGAAATATGGATAATGAGTGGTGATCGTCCAGACGTACGTGGTGATCGAAGGGTTTGCGAGGTATTTAGTGCCTCCGGTTTCGTTCAGACCCAGAACGGACTTGTAAATGGACTGTGTGTCTGACCTTGGAGTTTATTCTGTGTTGATTGATTTCTGTTAAATATACATCTGTTTGACGGCGGAGAATTTATTCTTTTGCTTAACGCCCTTCTCTGAGACGCACGAGCTCAGAGGTTGTATATCGATGGACATCAGTCGCATGGCATGAATTGCCTGTGTGGCATGCTAAGATGCAGTGATCAGGGCTTCTGTTGAAAAGCAAAGTCTTGTGGTGATGATCAAAGCACCGCCTGTGTGGCGTAGCTTTGTGTATAACGTGAATTCGCGAGCCTCACACCCCGGTATGAACCTAAAACGGGAGAAGGACCTCAGGGAGGGCATGCGTTTCTTTCTAGCTAGGGTGGTGTCAGTGACCTACCAGCCCTGACATTTATATACTTTTCACCTATGTGGTTGTTGCTGTTGCGAGGCGCCTCGGTTTGATCGGACGATCCGGGTCCGATGGAGTCATTCGTTGGCTCGTTTGCGCCCCAAAGGGCGGGGAGACGTATTGTTCAGGTATAATAATCCACATCGGTGGACCAGCCCTGTCGCTCCAGGGGGCAGTTGCGTCTGTTCCTGAGACATGGTAGGCTAGATTGTCTCGAATTCGGTAAGGACTATCTTTTGCCTTGGTTCATGACGGAAATCCAATTTCCAAATACGTGATCGTGCGGTTTTGATTGTATATATATATGGCGACATGATATATGGTACCCATGCCGTCTATGATTGATAGTTATGATTTGAAATTGTTTTCAAAACATATAAACACTAGCAATAATATCAAATGCCTTTGTTTTATTCGTATCAATCATATTTTGGCCATTATAAGGTAAAACTCTATCCTCCGGTTTGCGTTGCATTGTGTGATGGGAACTGAGTCTTATAATGGCTTCATTTTTATAAAAAACATAGCGATGTTTAAAAGAAAGATTTGTTTTTTTTTAAAAAGCACTGGCAATCCAATGGAGTAAACCCGTTCCACGAAAGTGGCGTGGTCCTGTGATTAGCCAAATTATATATATATATATATGTTGAGTGGATTTCTCATACCAGTCCCATGACTGACTCGTAGTTTGTTTCACTCTCAAACTCGGGTGCCCCTTTTTCTACACGGGCAGCCTTGTATTCAGGTTTAGCTGGTTCTTTCTGGATAGCTGGAGCTGAAGATGGATTCTATCATTTATCTCTTTTTATGCTGTTCAGCTCCTATTGTACATATTTTGTTTATTTCCGCTGTAGACATTTATGTATAGCTGAACTGTATTTGTACTAAGTAAGATCCTGTATACTGTGTAACTCTGATGATTACTTTTATCCAGTATATTTTGTTGTTCATTATCTGGTGTATTTATTTAATTTTGTTCTGCTGTTATCTGTTTTTGTGTTATATTCCAAAGATAACCCTTGTTTCCGTGAGAACGGGATTTTGGGTCGTCTCAACGTGGTATTAGAGCTTTGGTTAAGCTTAGTTCTGGAATATAACATTGGAACGAACTCGTCAGAAATAGAACCAGTAGTGTTCTAGGACGGGTTACTCAATACAGATAGGATCAGTAATATCCTAGTATGAGTAGCAGAATGAAATAACACCTCGATAGACACATTTACATTCAAGTATTTGTCTCTATATTTTCAAATATCTTTTCCATTGACCTGACACTTGTTCTGCTAATTGCAGACGTACTAGAAAATGAGTGACAGGAACAGAAGAAGCAATCGTATGGCTCGACCAGCTAATGAGCCAGTTGTGCTCCCGCAGCCAGAATCCAATATAGAAGTTCTATACAAGAGATTTCGAAATCTTGGTGGATCGCCATTCTTAGGCAAGGAGCCCATTATGGAAACACAAGCTTGGATTCGTTCTGCAGAGAAAATATTTGAGGGTTTAAAGCTGAGAGACGATCAGAAAAGACTACTGGCATCCTGGGCACTCAAAGAAGAAGCTTTGTTTTGGTGGGATTCAGTTATTAAAGATAATCCAGAAGGTGATATCACCTGGGACAGATTCAAAGTAATTTTCTTAGAAAGATTTACTCCTCCCGAAGCAACCAAGCGATTATGCGATGAATTTTCTTATCTAATACAAGGCGATATGACCATCCCAGAATATCACAAGAAGTTCAATGAACTTGCTCACTTTGCTCCCCATCTGATTCAGAATACAAAAAGGAAAATCTGAGATTTATTCATGGGCTTCAAAGGAAATATCAGAATAAAGTATTGGGGCATGTGAAGCTTCCTTTTTCAGAAATGATTTATATGGCTTATCAATATGAAGACCTCCATATGAAAGGCATGTTGCGAGACGAAGAAGAAATCAGCTCTAGCAGCAAAAGAAAATTTGAGGCTGATAGCCCAGAGACAAGTGAGCAGCCTGAGGCTAGTACGAAGGCTGAAGTCAAAAAGAGGCCGAAGATCAATCAGAAAAGGGTAAAGGCAGTCGTATGTCTAAAGTGCAATCAACAAGGGCATTCGATGAGAAATTGTAGATCTTCGAACAGACGAAAGGGTGATGGGTCTAAATCCGGGATGAATTTTCAAGAAAATAGTAAATCGCATTTTAGAAGATCTATTGCGGGCTTGTGTTATAGATTTCGGTGGATCATGGGAAGACCATCTGCATTTGGCTGAATTCTCTTATAACAACAGCTACCAGGCAAGCCTGACAATGTCGCCATTCGAAGCATTGTATGGTAGACCGTGCCGATCTCCTGCTTGTTGGGTCGAGCCTGGAAATAGACTTGTGTTAGGGCCTGATATGATTCGAGAAGCTGCCGACAAAGTTGATTTTATTAAGAAGCGATTACTCGCCGCTCAAAGCCGACAAAAGAGCTATGCCGATGGAAGAAGAAGAGATATATCCTTTGAAGTTGGCGACTATGTATATTTGAAAGTATCGCCGATGAGAGGAGTTATCCGGTTCGGTAAAACTGGAAAGTTAGCGCCCAAATTCATAGGTCCGTTTCCTATTCTGGAACGGATCGGAACTCTCGCTTATAGGGTCAAACTGCCTGACTGGTTGCCTGGAGTGCATGATGTATTTCATATATCTCAACTTCGAAAGCACGTTCATGATCCAGACTTGATCGTGGAAGAAGCAGCTCAGCAGGACATTGAAATAACTCCAGAATTAGCGGTGAGAAGAGAGCCGCTAAAGATCATAGGCAAAGAAACCAAAGAGCTGAGGAACAAGAAGGTTCGCTTAGTCAAGGTGCAATGGAGTGGAGATCCGCGAGATTGTACTTGGGAAACTGAGGAGAGCATTCAGAAAGCTTATCCTAGATGCCGAGTAGATATCTCTGATTGACTCCGGTGCAAGGTACATTAACCCTACTTTGCACTACCATTCAATTCTCTATTCTGTTGCTATTTTCTTTTCATAGATGTGCACTTTTAATTATATAGTCTGAATGATTTTTAAAGGGTATAGGATTTGATTAGTATATTTTTGAAGGTTAAAAACAATTGGATTGGTTGTTGTGTTGTGTGATTGTAGATTTATCAACCACTTTCGACTTTATTCCTTTTCGGGGACGAAAAGTTTTAAGTGGGGGAGATTGTAACGACCCAGAAAATCTGAACCAATTTAAAAATTTTAAATTGGCTAAAATAATGGATTTTAAATATTTAAAATAAATATTTTAAATAATGGCGATGAAAACTGAGTTTGAATCGACAATTGAAAACGAATATAATTAATTAGAATTATAAACAAGGCCTGAAATGGCGTGGCAGTTTCAAAAATTGAATTCAAACTTTGTCGGACTGTATCGGGTGCAAAACAATCCGGATTTTAGTGAAACCAAGAACATTAGGATCTAATTGGTAATATCTTTCTAACGAATCCGACCAATCGAAATTTGATAGCGGGAATCAAAAGATATGTCCAGTTGGAAATTCTGAATAGTCGCTATGGAATTCAGGCCCTTAAAAATGGACATTTTGCAAACGAACTCGGATTTCGACGAAACCACTTTTGTTGGGTCCGTGATGTAAAGTTATTGCTAGATTCCAAATTTCATAATTTTTCGAATCAATATGTGAGCGTGGCAAAGGAAAACGCGTTTGACCAGTTTCAGTTGATTTTAATCGACTGGAAATTGGCCATTTTTCAAACGGTCTCAGAATTTGACGAAACTAGTTTTGTTAGGACCGTATCGTCAATACGAAGCTAGAAAATATTTTTCGAGAATTTTTCTAGTTAGTATGTGACCCCAGTAAATTGAAACGCGCGTTTAAATTCAATATATAGAGTTATATGTTGATTTTAACGGAAACTGATCGAAAAGATCGAATCAGCTTACGATACATATCCCATTGTGTTCGGAATGGGGGTAAAACGCTATGGACGACAGGCGGTGGGCCTCGTTTCGAGGTCGTATGTAAAAGTCAACTTTTTTGAAGAAAATTAAATAATAAAAATAATTTTAATTCCCTCCTATACCTTGGCCCCCCCTGTAATTCATTACCGAAGTCCAAATCAGAAAACAAAAAGAAAAAAAAGAGAAAAGAGGAAGGACGGAGCAGCAGCGACGCCACCGCCCTGACGACCGCCGAACCCCCCCACCACGCGCCGATCCAGCTCCTCCCCCTCGCGACGCATCCCCCCCCCCCCCCCGTCGAATCAAATCGAGCAGCCCCCCCTGAAGCATCGCGACACCAATTCGCGAGCCCCCCCGTTCGAGACCCCTCCGCCTCCGCCTGTCCCTCCTCCAACCGCGACCTCCCCGACGCCGCCGAACTTGGCTGTCACCCCCCCTCTTCGCAGGTTAAGGTAAATTGTTTTTATTTTATTTATTTTCTTCTGAAAATTTCTGATTTTAATTAGAAGTTAAAACTGATTTTAATTAGGGTTTCAAACTGATTTTTAAAGAAGTTAAAACTGATTTTTTTTTTTATAGATTTAAAAACTGATTTTTAATTTAAACTTTAAAAAGAAAAAAGATTAGAACTTTAAACAGAAAAGATTTAAACTTTAAAAAGAAAAAAATTAGAACTTTAATCAGAAAAGATTTAAACTTTATAAAGGAAAAGATTTAAAACTGACTTTAAAAAAAGAAAAAAAAGATTTGATCTTTAAAATAGAAAAGACGGAATTTTTATTGAGTAGAAGAGGTAAGATATGATTTTTATATTTTTAAAGTAATAAAAATATAATTTTTACATCATAGGAATATTAAAAATATAATCTTTACTTTTGAAAAGGCGGAATCTATATTTTTGAAATTCGATTTTTATATATTGAATAGAATAATAAAAATTCGATTTTTATATATTGAATAACATAGTAAAAATTCGATTTTTACATATGTAGAGAATACGGGCAACGAAGCGACAAAGGGCGAGATTGGCGAAGATTTCTATAAAAGAAGAGTCGTGGGATTGAATTAGCTGTTCGGTGAGATTTCTGATTAAAAATATATATATATGTGTGTGAAATGAAAGTGAATTGCTATATATAAATATATATATATATATATATATATATATATATACGCCCCTCGTCCACAAACCATGGACGATATTTATTGGTTGAAATTGTTGTGAAAATTGATTGATAGCGAATGGTTGTTTGGGATTGTTTGTGGTTGATATTGATTTGATTGTGGTTGAAAAATACCCGTTTGTGATTGGAAAATATTTGGTTGAAACCACATAGGATTAGTTTGTGGAAATGAAATAAATATATACATGCCGCCTGCGTGCGAACTAGATGCATGATCCCCATTGTCAAAAACCGCGAGGTTTTAAGGTAGAGCGAGGAGCCGTACTAGGGACGGTCCCGGTTTAACTACCCTGCCGTTATGCTGCCGAAATTTTGAATAATATTCGTGTGTTTGAATTATTTTCATATGCTTAAACTATATTTATTCATTGAATAGAAAACCTTCATGTGTTGAATTGATATTCATTCGTTGATTAGAAATTCATGTGTTGAATGGTATTCATACTTTGAAATAAATTGTTCGATAATAAAAATCACATTTTTATCTATATATAGAAACTATAGAAAACATTCATGTGTTGAATTGATATTCATTCGTTGATTAGAAATTCATGTGTTGAATGGTATTCATACTTTGAAATAAATTATTCGATAATAAAAATCACATTTTTATCTATATATAGAAACTATAGAAAACATTCATGTGTTGAATTGATATTCATTCGTTGATTAGAAATTCATGTGTTGAATGGTATTCATACTTTGAAATAAATTGTTCGATAATAAAAATAATGTTTTGAGATGAATTGTTTTACAATAAAAATCACATTTTTATTGTATGCATAAATCGTTGAAATGTGAAGTGTTAAAAATAGCCACTTGTTCAAAATAAACATATATGAGTTGAAATATTCATTAATTAGCTAATGAAATGATTTACACCTATTTATGTAACATTAGAATGAATGGTGTTTTTAAACCAAATAGAAATCAAATATGAAGTCGAATAGAAAATGATAAATGATAAGAACTGTGTATATATGTACATACATATTCATTGAACATGTTATAGCAAAGGGGCTAGAGAAGAGGAATAAAATTTTGTGCCCGACAAATAGGTACACATTTACTACTTTGTTTGGGTGATGATTTTATGAGCCTATTGGCTAGCCGCTTGGCTTTTTCTTTTTCTTTTTGAGATTAGAAGGACCGGGAAAGCTATTTGCGATTTCCCGATGCTCCCGGTGCAGGGGAGGTTATGGCGAAATTTTCCAAAATTTTAAGGTGTTAGAAAAATATTTGAAGTGAAAACGATATGGAAATCATTGAATGAACTATATTTATATAAATATATAAATATAAATAAAATTAAAACGAAACGAAGCCGTGCAGTTCGTATTTTGAAACCATGATTTCAAACGACTAGTACAGGAAATCCGACCATTGGATTTTCCCGAAACCGCAACCGTCGGGTTCGCCTTGGAAATATCTTCCCAACGGCACCAACCTTGTAAAAATCCAACGGTTGGATTGTCTGGAATGTTTAATTCAAATCTAAAGAAAAACAGCGCCAGAAACGATTATATTTATTTATATATATAAATATAATTATATTTAATCGAATAACGACGCTGCAGTTCGTATTTTGAAATCGAAACTTCAAACGATTGTACCGGGAGATCCGACCGTCGGATTTTCCCGAAACTGGAACCGTTGGATTCGTTTTGAAAAGACCTTTCTAATGATGTAAATTTTGTGAAGATCCAACGGTTAGATTTTCGGATATGTGTAAATCAAATCTGAAGAAAAACAGCGCCACGGCCGCTTTATGGCCCGAAGCGTCGTTCTGAATAAATTAGCTATTTTAAATTAAATAAAAATAGCGATAAATAGTTATAAAATATCATAAGCGATATGGAATGGAAATAAATTGAATTTGCTCGATTTATGTTGTATTTGATTGTTGAATGTGTTTGGTGTGAAAATTATATTAAAGAACAAAATTGGTGTTGTCGAATAATTTAACCATGGAAATAAATTGATCTGAAATTCTAAATATACGTGAATTATTTGAAAAGGCCGAGTTAAATCTCATTTCGAATAATTGACCGACGATTGAAATTTGAAGATGAAGACGATGGTCGAAGACCGGAGATCTTCACCTCGTTTGGATGGTAACCGAGGTCCTGATTGGGAGGCATCCCGAAATATGGATAATGAGTGGTGATCGTCCAGACGTACGTGGTGATCGAAGGGTTTGCGAGGTATTTAGTGCCTCCGGTTTCGTTCAGACCCAGAACGGACTTGTAAATGGACTGTGTGTCTGACCTTGGAGTTTATTCTGTGTTGATTGATTTCTGTTAAATATACATCTGTTTGGCGGCGGAGAATTTATTCTTTTGTTTAACGCCCTTCTCTGAGACGCACGAGCTCAGAGGTTGTATATCGATGGACATCAGTCGCATGGCATGAATTGCCTGTGTGGCATGCTAAGATGCAGTGATCAGGGCTTCTGTTGAAAAGCAAAGTCTTGTGGTGATGATCAAAGCACCGCCTGTGTGGCGTAGCTTTGTGTATAACGTGAATTCGCGAGCCTCACACCCCGGTATGAACCTAAAACGGGAGAAGGACCTCAGGGAGGGCATGCGTTTCTTTCTAGCTAGGGTGGTGTGACGGCAAGATCCTCGCTCGGTCCGAACCAGTCGCTAAACCGACCCAGACCGTTCGAAACGCCCTATCGTTCGAGAACACGACAAATCAGAATGCATACAGAAGAACCTTTCATTGTATATCACAACAATGCATCAGATTACAAGAATATACAGAGTATAAATGAATATTACACAGAAATATCAGAGATTTAAATTACATTTAAATACATAGCAGCGGAAAATAATACAATAAACAACTAGAAGAGATATACGGATACAAAGCTTTCCGGATATCGTTCCAGCTGTGAACCAGGATCCTGTGAATATAAATCTGCAAAACCAAAACTACTAGCTGCCCGTGTCAAAATAAGGGCACCCAGAGTTTAGGTTAAAACAATAAACTCCAGGTCAGTCATGGGACTGGTGTGAGAACTAAAACAGTTATTAATCTTTATTTTAAATCATTAGGTAAATCAAGGGACCACGCCGTATAACACGGAACGGGTTTCCTCCCAAGAATACCAGTGCATAAAACAAACAGCGCAATGCTAAATAAAGAAAAATGAAGCTGTTATAAGACCTAGGTCCCATCACACAATGCAACGCAGTCGAGGATAGGGTTTTCCCTTATAACAGCCAAAGAATGCTTGATACGTTTAAAACAAATCATTTGATACTATATAAGTGCATAGTGTATAAAACAACTTCAAATCATAAGTATCAATCATAGGCGGCATGAATGCCCCATACCACTATGTCGCCATATATAGGTTATACAATCAAAATCGCAAAGTCACGTATTTGGAAATTGGATTTCCGTCTATGAACCGAGGCAAAAGATAGTCCTCAACCGATTCGTGACTCTCTAGCCCGAGCCACAGGCAAGCGCGCAGGCAAGCCTTTAGATCGTCAGGGCCGGTCCACCGATGTGGATTATTATGCCTGAACACTACGTTTCCCCACCCTATGGGGTGTAAGTCTGGTCCGTCAGCCGACCAGAATGCATTCGGCCGAAACCGATATAACCGAGGCGCCTCGCAACAGCAACAACCACATAAGTCAAACTCGTCAGGGTGTGTAAAACCACTGACGCCACTTCTAGCTAGAAAGAAACGCAAGTCCTCCCTGAGGTCCGTCTCCCGTTTTTGGTTCATACCGGGTGTGAAACACGCGAGGTAAACGTTACACAAAGCTACGCCACTAAGGTCGTGCTTTGATCATCACCACAAGACTTTGCTTTTCAACAGAAGCCTTGATCATTTGCATCTTAGCATGCCACACAGGCAAACCATCCTATGCAACCGATATCAGTCACACAGAATGAAATCCAATGTCAGACACACAGTCCATTTACAAGTCCGTTCTGGGTCTGAACGAAGCCGGAGGCACCTAGTACCCCGCATATCCATCGATCTCCAAGTACGTCTGGACGATCACTAACTGTCTCCATCTTCTTGGGTGTACAGCCCAATCAAGATCATCAGTAATTACCCAAACGACGTGAAGACCTCCGGTCTTCGACCATCGTCTTCATCTTCGACTTATCGTCGTATCAGTTATTCAGAATGGGATAAACCCGGTCTTTCCGAATAACTCGCGTATATATTATAAAAGTGTTACACAAACACAACATACGCCTCATTCCAATTCATTAGTCACTAACCGTAAATTAATCAAGAGAATAATTCCCCAAATATTAACCCCGAAGGCCGAAACCAACATCAGATCAATATCCAGAAAACCATTCTGCTTGGCCAACCGACAGTTAGTTTCTAAATTTCACATTCATAGGGAAAGATTCCCATTAATTTTATCAAAGATAAATTCCTTGAATTTATTCTTTAATCCATTTTTGAATATCAATTCAAACTAGTCGGGATTAGCGAACCTTACCGAAGTAATCATTTGTTTTAATTTCCCAATCCCAACCTATTCATCCCATGAAGTAAAACTGGTAATACTTCCTATCTAACACCACAGTGTTATCGGTAAATTCAATTACCATTTCACGTTCAAATCTAATTAAAGATTTAACTAACGCCTGGAGTAAAACTGGTGATACTCCATTTCGATTTTTTTCAATCTAATTAAAGATTCATTAAAACTCCACTTAGTTTTAATCTTCGACTGGGTTAAAGAATCAGTGTCATTTAAAACACGGTTCACGATAAACCCAAAATCACATTCATTAATTATCGGGTTAAAGAACGAGTGTTATTTAAAACACTGTTCACGATAAACCCAAAAATCAACATCAATTCAATTCCAATTAAATATCAGTTAATTGGTACCTTTCATTAAATCTAAATAAAAAGATTTAATCATTTCTCAATTGGGTTCAAGAACAGTGTTAGTGAAGACACCATTCACGACAAACCCAAATCACATTCGATATTCAATACAAGGCTCTGAATAGAAAATATCCCGGCTTATATTCAATATCCAATTCCACGGCCAACAAAGATCGTATTGGAAATATCGATATATATATCTATATCTTTCAAATTTCCCTAACAACATTTGTATAATCACGAAATCCAACATCGAAACATTCCGAAGACAATTTCGATTCAAATCCATTCCAATGCAATCATTGGAAATTCTGGTTATTTTCAAAACCCTTTTTGAATTCAATTTATTTATTTAAAAATAAATAGAATTATAATTCTAGTTCGAAACTAGTTCATTTCGATAAAAATCTATTTTTATCTTTTCAAATAGGGAGTTTTTCATCCCAATTCTTTCTAAATCATTTCTTATGATTTCACACAAATTATTCCTATTTTTAATAATTTTATCAAGGCCCGTACAGTCGATTTCCATCAATGGCCATCGAACTGCACTTACAGCGACCTTTTTCGAATTTGATTTGGACATAATTCCAAATCCAACCGTTAGATTTCAAATTTCTAACATTCATTAGAAAGCTCTTTTCGATACGAACCCAACGGTTCCGGTTTTAGGAGAATCCGACGGTCGGATCTCCCGCAATGTCCGTTTGAAATAAATGGTCGAAATTCGCGAACTACCGCGGCGCGGCGCGTTCTATTCAGGCCATTATATTATATATATAATATATATAATATATATTTCGTCGATTCCTATTTAAAACGGATTATATAAATAGTTTTAAATTCGTTTCAAATTCTATTTCAACTTCTATTTCAATTCAAAGCCAAAATTGAATTCTTCTTTATAAATTCGTTTTAAAATTCATTTCTATTCAATTCGAATTTCAATTCAATTTGAATTCATTTCAATTCGCTTTCAATTCCATTTGAATTCGTTTTCAATTCAATTCATTTCGAAATCGTTTTCAATTCAATTCATTTCGAAATCGTTTTCAATTCATTTTGAATTCGTTTTCAATTCATTTCGAAATCGTTTTCAATTCATTTTGAATTCGTTTTCAATTCAATTCATTTTGAAATCGTTTTTAAAATCGATATAAATATCGTTCACGTCAAAATGGCGTCAATCTAATCAACACGGCTTCATATATTCCTTTATTTTCAAATATTCTATTTCAAATATTTCTTTTTCAAATATTTCTTTTTCAAAACTGGAATGAGGCCCAATCAATTACCATATAAAATTAATTATATGGATTTTCATACAACACATGTATATAATAGCATTGAAAAATAACCAACCATCAACCAAAGTGCACTACACTGTATAAGCATCAAATATAGATATTCAACGCTTATAACAGCCTGTCAATCAATCGATCGACATATTTAATCAATCAGGATGAGTGAACTTCAAATTTCATCCTAACACCCGTGTGGGGTTTCAAACAATCAAACACATATTTTATTTGTGCAGTTAGGCGATGTGTAAAATTTATCGACCCAATCAACGTCATTCAAATAGGTGTACATAAACAAACCGTCTGGTTTGTAAATGAATATTTATTTATTCACATTCACGTTAAAAATTATATTTTTAACGATAACACATTTTATTTTAACATATGAATTTCTATTCAGTTCATTCTTTAAATAAAATGCTATTTTTATTTTTCTAACTTATTTTAGAAAATTTCGGCGGCATAACGGCACGATACTAGAAACGGGACAAGGCCTAGCCTTATCCCCGGTCTAGTGAAGGCCCACGCCATTCACACATCAATCAAATTCACTTTCGTTATGCAAACCACAAAATTTGGAGTAAGGGTCTAACCTAGCCTTACTCCTTCGCCTTATAACGGCGCACGTCTAATCCTAACCAATTTATCGATTCGATTTTTCACACCACAAACCACATTCAAACCAATATCACAACTAATAACCAAACAGCCAAACAAACAAGTCCATGGTCTGTGGACGATTGTGTCGGGTGCTACTAAACACCGTCTGCATCCTAGTATATATATATAACTAGAAAAGTAAATTGAAAGGTGAGAAATTCTCACTTATAGCTATCCTAGCTCCACGGCTCTTCCTTTGCAGAAGTCTTCGTCGTTTCGCCTTTTTGTCACCTTCGTTGCTCGCTTTCACTACATATGTAAAAATCATATTTTTACTTCGCTATTCAATATATAAAAATCGAATTTTTAGTTCGCTATTCAATATATAAAAATCGAATTTTTAGTTCGCTATTCAATATATAAAAATCGTATTTTTAGTTCGCTATTCAATATATAAAAATCGAATTTTTAGTTCGCTATTCAATATATAAAAATCGTATTTTTATTTCGATGTTCTATATATAAAAATCATATTTTTAATTCGATGTTCTATATATAAAAATCATATTTTTATTTCGATGTTCTATATATAAAAATCATATTTTTAATTCGATGTTCTATATATAAAAATCATATTTTTAATTCGAAGTTCAATATATAAAAATCAAATTTTTATTTCGAAGTTCAATATATAAAAATCAAATTTTTATTTCAAAGTTCAATATATAAAAATCGAATTTTTATTTCAAAGTTCAATATATAAAAATCGAATTTTTATTTCAAAGTTCAATATATAAAAATCGAATTTTTATTTCAAAGTTCAATATATAAAAATCGACTTTTCTATCGCTATGTCAAATAGATAAAAATTATATTTTTATCACGCTATTTTCCACATAAAGATTTCGCCTTTTCTAAAATAAAGATTTAGCCTTTTCAAAAATAAAGTTTTCGCCTTTATAAAAATAAAGTTTTCGCCTTTATAAAAATAAAGTTTTCGCCTTATAAAAATCACCACTTTATCTCAACGTATATAAAATAAAAATCAGATTTTTATTTCGTTACATACACAAAGATGATATCTTTATATTCTCTATCCTATAAAGATTATATTTTCAATACTTTAAAAATATAAAAATCATATTTTTAATACTTTAAAAATATAAAGATCATATTTTTACAAAAATATAGATCCCGCTTTTTCCATTTTAAAGATCAAATCTTTTCTTTTACCTTTTCAAGTTTAAATCTTTTCTCCTTTTAAAATCAAAATCTTTAATCAGTTTTTAAATGCTAATAAAAAATCAAACAGTTTTAAATTACTAATTAAAATTCAGTTTTTAAATGCTAATAAAAAAAATCAAAACAGTTTTAAATTACTAATTAAAATTCAGTTTTAAATTACTTAAAAAAAATCAGTTTATATAATAAATTAAATTCAGAAAAACTTACCGGGGGGGGACCCGTGGCAGAGGCGTCGGAGGTGGGGGTTCAGGAGAGGCGCGCGAGGGGGGTCGCGGGTGGTCGCAGGCGGTGTCGATTTTTGTCTGGGGGGGCGCGGTGTTCGAACGGTAGAGGTGGGAATCGGGGAAGAAGGAGGAGGTGGGGGGAGAAGAAGAGCGGACGGCGGCATCTGAGTGGAGGGCGGCGGCTCCTCCTATGGCGGCGGCGAACGGGATCCGTCGTCCTCTTTTCCCTTTTTTTTTTTTTTTTTTTTTTAGATCGGGTTTGACTTTCTGAATGGAAGAGAGGGAGGGGTAGGAGGGAAAATATATAATTATATATTTATATTATTTTAATTTTCCAAATAAAGTTACTTTTTATTTCGAGCTCGAAATCCAATCCAACGACTGTCGCCCCTAGCTAATTACCCCCATTCCGAACACAATGGGATATGTATCGCAAGCTGATTTGATCGTTACAATCAGTTTCCTTTTGAATTTTCATTTAAATCACTATATTGAATTTTAAACGTACATTTCAAATTACCGGGGTCACATACTAACTTTAAAAATTCCAGAAAAATATTTTCTAGCTTCGTATTGACGATACGGTCCTAACAAAACTAGTTTCGTCGAATTCTGAGACCGTTTGAAAAATGACCAATTTCCAGTCGATTAAAATCAACTGAAACTGGTCAAACGCGTTTTCTTTTGCCACGCTCACATATTAATTCGAAAAATTATGAAATTTGAAACCTAGCAATAATTTTACATCCCGGACCCAACAAAACTGGTTTCGTCGAAATCCGAGGTCTTTTGCAAAATGTCCATTTTTAAGGGCCTGAATTCTATAGCGACTATTCAGAATTTTCAACTGGACATATCTTTTGGTTCCCGATATGAAATCTTGATTTTTCGGATTCGATAGAAAGATATTCACAATTTGATCCCATTATTTTTGGTTTCATTAAAATCCGGATTGTTTTGCACCCGGTACATTCAATTGAAGTTTGAAATCGAATTATCGAACTACCGCGCCATTTTCAATTCTATTTATAATTATATATAATTATTTATATTCTAACGACGACGCGTATAATATATACGTTCGAATTCTATTCAAAATAAATTTCTCGTCGATATTATTTAAAATAATTCATTTTAAATAATCAAAATTCGCTAAAATTGCCAAAATAAAATTTTCAAACTGGCTCGCATTTTACGGGTTGTTACAATCTCCCCGACTTAAAACTTTTCGTCCCCGAAAAGGAACAAAGTCGAAAGTGGTTTGATCAATCAACTCTACGCTCGATCAGGCTTCCATTCTCTAACTTTTCAGTTTCTGAGAATTTTCTAAAATTTCAAAAATTTGGCTAACTCCCTAAATTTTCGAAAAATTTCGCCATAACCTCCCCTGCAATGGGAGCATCGGGGAATTTCAAATAGCTTCCCCGGTCCTTCAGATCTCAAAAAGAAAAAGAAAAAGCCAAGCGGCTAGCCAATAGGCTCACAAAATCATCATCACCCAAACAAAACAGGAAATTATGTAGTAAACATGTACCTATTTGTCGGGCAAACAAATTTTATTCTCTGCTCTAGCCTCCTTGCTATGACCTGTTCAATGTAAGTATATGTATATGCAAGCAAATGCGGCTAATTTTCAATACAGTTCAATATTTGGTTCAATTAGGCATAATGGTTCAAAATTTGCAAACAAATTAACAAACAACACAAACATCAATCAATTAGTGAATTTAAAGTTTCAAATTCATAATTTTGATACATATACTAAAATCTTGTTTTTGATGCCAAATCACAACAATGTATTCTAGCTATATAAGATTTGGTTCTCACACCAGTCTAATGGAAATATATAGATATCACACTTTCGTTACTCGAAAATAAATGCTGGTGATGGTATACTTCATCATCAGGACCATGTCCGGGCGACTAGAGTGTGACTCTATATCTATCCAATATATTAAAACTTCGAATACACGCGGATCAGACGTATACGCAAAATCTATATATACTGGATTGTCCACATCAATGTAAATAAATAATCAACTACGAATAATTGATTTAAATTTTCAAAACAAAAATTTGTTTTCACTTTAAAAATTTACTCTTCACACTCGTTCTAGGATACTACTGATCCCATCTCTAACGAGTCATTCTCATTGGATATTACTAATCCAATATCTGATGAATTCTTTCGTACGGTTCTAATGTGTCTTGTTCTCTAGCTTTGTAAACCAAAGCTCTGATACCAACTGTGACGGCAAGATCCTCGCTCGGTCCGAACCAGTCGCTAAACCGACCCAGACCGTTCGAAACGCCCTATCGTTCGAGAACACGACAAATCAGAATGCATACAGAAGAACCTTTCATTGTATATCACAACAATGCATCAGATTACAAGAATATACAGAGTATAAATGAATATTACACAGAAATATCAGAGATTTAAATTACATTTAAATACATAGCAGCGGAAAATAATACAATAAACAACTAGAAGAGATATACGGATACAAAGCTTTCCGGATATCGTTCCAGCTGTGAACCAGGATCCTGTGAATATAAATCTGCAAAACCAAAACTACTAGCTGCCCGTGTCAAAATAAGGGCACCCAGAGTTTAGGTTAAAACAATAAACTCCAGGTCAGTCATGGGACTGGTGTGAGAACTAAAACAGTTATTAATCTTTATTTTAAATCATTAGGTAAATCAAGGGACCACGCCGTATAACACGGAACGGGTTTCCTCCCAAGAATACCAGTGCATAAAACAAACAGCGCAATGCTAAATAAAGAAAAATGAAGCTGTTATAAGACCCAGGTCCCATCACACAATGCAACGCAGTCGAGGATAGGGTTTTCCCTTATAACAGCCAAAGAATGCTTGATACGTTTAAAACAAATCATTTGATACTATATAAGTGCATAGTGTATAAAACAACTTCAAATCATAAGTATCAATCATAGGCGGCATGAATGCCCCATACCACTATGTCGCCATATATAGGTTATACAATCAAAATCGCAAAGTCACGTATTTGGAAATTGGATTTCCGTCTATGAACCGAGGCAAAAGATAGTCCTCAACCGATTCGTGACTCTCTAGCCCGAGCCACAGGCAAGCGCGCAGGCAAGCCTTTAGATCGTCAGGGCCGGTCCACCGATGTGGATTATTATGCCTGAACACTACGTTTCCCCACCCTATGGGGTGTAAGTCTGGTCCGTCAGCCGACCAGAATGCATTCGGCCGAAACCGATATAACCGAGGCGCCTCGCAACAGCAACAACCACATAAGTCAAACTCGTCAGGGTGTGTAAAACCACTGACGCCACTTCTAGCTAGAAAGAAACGCAAGTCCTCCCTGAGGTCCGTCTCCCGTTTTTGGTTCATACCGGGTGTGAAACACGCGAGGTAAACGTTACACAAAGCTACGCCACTAAGGCCGTGCTTTGATCATCACCACAAGACTTTGCTTTTCAACAGAAGCCTTGATCATTTGCATCTTAGCATGCCACACAGGCAAACCATCCTATGCAACCGATATCAGTCACACAGAATGAAATCCAATGTCAGACACACAGTCCATTTACAAGTCCGTTCTGGGTCTGAACGAAGCCGGAGGCACCTAGTACCCCGCATATCCATCGATCTCCAAGTACGTCTGGACGATCACTAACTGTCTCCATCTTCTTGGGTGTACAGCCCAATCAAGATCATCAGTAATTACCCAAACGACGTGAAGACCTCCGGTCTTCGACCATCGTCTTCATCTTCGACTTATCGTCGTATCAGTTATTCAGAATGGGATAAACCCGGTCTTTCCGAATAACTCGCGTATATATTATAAAAGTGTTACACAAACACAACATACGCCTCATTCCAATTCATTAGTCACTAACCGTAAATTAATCAAGAGAATAATTCCCCAAATATTAACCCCGAAGGCCGAAACCAACATCAGATCAATATCCAGAAAACCATTCTGCTTGGCCAACCGACAGTTAGTTTCTAAATTTCACATTCATAGGGAAAGATTCCCATTAATTTTATCAAAGATAAATTCCTTGAATTTATTCTTTAATCCATTTTTGAATATCAATTCAAACTAGTCGGGATTAGCGAACCTTACCGAAGTAATCATTTGTTTTAATTTCCCAATCCCAACCTATTCATCCCATGAAGTAAAACTGGTAATACTTCTTATCTAACACCACAGTGTTATCGGTAAATTCAATTACCATTTCACGTTCAAATCTAATTAAAGATTTAACTAACGCCTGGAGTAAAACTGGTGATACTCCATTTCGATTTTTTTCAATCTAATTAAAGATTCATTAAAACTCCACTTAGTTTTAATCTTCGACTGGGTTAAAGAATCAGTGTCATTTAAAACACGGTTCACGATAAACCCAAAATCACATTCATTAATTATCGGGTTAAAGAACGAGTGTTATTTAAAACACTGTTCACGATAAACCCAAAAATCAACATCAATTCAATTCCAATTAAATATCAGTTAATTGGTACCTTTCATTAAATCTAAATAAAAAGATTTAATCATTTCTCAATTGGGTTCAAGAACAGTGTTAGTGAAGACACCATTCACGACAAACCCAAATCACATTCGATATTCAATACAAGGCTCTGAATAGAAAATATCCCGGCTTATATTCAATATCCAATTCCGCGGCCAACAAAGATCGTATTGGAAATATCGATATATATATCTATATCTTTCAAATTTCCCTAACAACATTTGTATAATCACGAAATCCAACATCGAAACATTCCGAAGACAATTTCGATTCAAATCCATTCCAATGCAATCATTGGAAATTCTGGTTATTTTCAAAACCCTTTTTGAATTCAATTTATTTATTTAAAAATAAATAGAATTATAATTCTAGTTCGAAACTAGTTCATTTCGATAAAAATCTATTTTTATCTTTTCAAATAGGGAGTTTTTCATCCCAATTCTTTCTAAATCATTTCTTATGATTTTACACAAATTATTCCTATTTTTAATAATTTTATCAAGGCCCGTACAGTCGATTTCCATCAATGGCCATCGAACTGCACTTACAGCGACCTTTTTCGAATTTGATTTGGACATAATTCCAAATCCAACCGTTAGATTTCAAATTTCTAACATTCATTAGAAAGCTCTTTTCGATACGAACCCAACGGTTCCGGTTTTAGGAGAATCCGACGGTCGGATCTCCCGCAATGTCCGTTTGAAATAAATGGTCGAAATTCGCGAACTACCGCGGCGCGGCGCGTTCTATTCAGGCCATTATATTATATATATAATATATATAATATATATTTCGTCGATTCCTATTTAAAACGGATTATATAAATAGTTTTAAATTCGTTTCAAATTCTATTTCAACTTCTATTTCAATTCAAAGCCAAAATTGAATTCTTCTTTATAAATTCGTTTTAAAATTCATTTCTATTCAATTCGAATTTCAATTCAATTTGAATTCATTTCAATTCGCTTTCAATTCCATTTGAATTCGTTTTCAATTCATTTCGAAATCGTTTTCAATTCAATTCATTTCGAAATCGTTTTCAATTCATTTTGAATTCGTTTTCAATTCAATTCATTTCGAAATCGTTTTCAATTCATTTTGAATTCGTTTTCAATTCAATTCATTTTGAAATCGTTTTTAAAATCGATATAAATATCGTTCACGTCAAAATGGCGTCAATCTAATCAACACGGCTTCATATATTCCTTTATTTTCAAATATTCTATTTCAAATATTTCTTTTTCAAATATTTCTTTTTCAAAACTGGAATGAGGCCCAATCAATTACCATATAAAATTAATTATATGGATTTTCATACAACACATGTATATAATAGCATTGAAAAATAACCAACCATCAACCAAAGTGCACTACACTGTATAAGCATCAAATATAGATATTCAACGCTTATAACAGCCTGTCAATCAATCGATCGACATATTTAATCAATCAGGATGAGTGAACTTCAAATTTCATCCTAACACCCGTGTGGGGTTTCAAACAATCAAACACATATTTTATTTGTGCAGTTAGGCGATGTGTAAAATTTATCGACCCAATCAACGTCATTCAAATAGGTGTACATAAACAAACCGTCTGGTTTGTAAATGAATATTTATTTATTCACATTCACGTTAAAAATTATATTTTTAACGATAACACATTTTATTTTAACATATGAATTTCTATTCAGTTCATTCTTTAAATAAAATGCTATTTTTATTTTTCTAACTTATTTTAGAAAATTTCGGCGGCATAACGGCACGATACTAGAAACGGGACAAGGCCTAGCCTTATCCCCGGTCTAGTGAAGACCCACGCCATTCACACATCAATCAAATTCACTTTCGTTATGCAAACCACAAAATTTGGAGTAAGGGTCTAACCTAGCCTTACTCCTTCGCCTTATAACGGCGCACGTCTAATCCTAACCAATTTATCGATTCGATTTTTCACACCACAAACCACATTCAAACCAATATCACAACTAATAACCAAACAGCCAAACAAACAAGTCCATGGTCTGTGGACGATTGTGTCGGGTGCTACTAAACACCGTCTGCATCCTAGTATATATATATAACTAGAAAAGTAAATTGAAAGGTGAGAAATTCTCACTTATAGCTATCCTAGCTCCACGGCTCTTCCTTTGCAGAAGTCTTCGTCGTTTCGCCTTTTTGTCACCTTCGTTGCTCGCTTTCACTACATATGTAAAAATCATATTTTTACTTCGCTATTCAATATATAAAAATCGAATTTTTAGTTCGCTATTCAATATATAAAAATCGAATTTTTAGTTCGCTATTCAATATATAAAAATCGTATTTTTAGTTCGCTATTCAATATATAAAAATCGAATTTTTAGTTCGCTATTCAATATATAAAAATCGTATTTTTATTTCGATGTTCTATATATAAAAATCATATTTTTAATTCGATGTTCTATATATAAAAATCATATTTTTATTTCGATGTTCTATATATAAAAATCATATTTTTAATTCGATGTTCTATATATAAAAATCATATTTTTAATTCGAAGTTCAATATATAAAAATCAAATTTTTATTTCGAAGTTCAATATATAAAAATCAAATTTTTATTTCAAAGTTCAATATATAAAAATCGAATTTTTATTTCAAAGTTCAATATATAAAAATCGAATTTTTATTTCAAAGTTCAATATATAAAAATCGAATTTTTATTTCAAAGTTCAATATATAAAAATCGACTTTTCTATCGCTATGTCAAATAGATAAAAATTATATTTTTATCACGCTATTTTCCACATAAAGATTTCGCCTTTTCTAAAATAAAGATTTAGCCTTTTCAAAAATAAAGTTTTCGCCTTTATAAAAATAAAGTTTTCGCCTTTATAAAAATAAAGTTTTCGCCTTTATAAAAATAAAGTTTTCGCCTTATAAAAATCACCACTTTATCTCAACGTATATAAAATAAAAATCAGATTTTTATTTCGTTACATACACAAAGATGATATCTTTATATTCTCTATCCTATAAAGATTATATTTTCAATACTTTAAAAATATAAAAATCATATTTTTAATACTTTAAAAATATAAAGATCATATTTTTACAAAAATATAGATCCCGCTTTTTCCATTTTAAAGATCAAATCTTTTCTTTTACCTTTTCAAGTTTAAATCTTTTCTCCTTTTAAAATCAAAATCTTTAATCAGTTTTTAAATGCTAATAAAAAATCAAACAGTTTTAAATTACTAATTAAAATTCAGTTTTTAAATGCTAATAAAAAAAATCAAAACAGTTTTAAATTACTAATTAAAATTCAGTTTTAAATTACTTAAAAAAAATCAGTTTATATAATAAATTAAATTCAGAAAAACTTACCGGGGGGGGGGGACCCGTGGCAGAGGCGTCGGAGGTGGGGGTTCAGGAGAGGCGCGCGAGGGGGGTCGCGGGTGGTCGCAGGCGGTGTCGATTTTTGTCTGGGGGGCGCGGTGTTCGAACGGTAGAGGTGGGAATCGGGGAAGAAGGAGGAGGTGGGGGGAGAAGAAGAGCGGACGGCGGCATCTGAGTGGAGGGCGGCGGTTCCTCCTATGGCGGCGGCGAACGGGATCCGTCGTCCTCTTTTCCCCTTTTTTTTTTTTTTTTAGATCGGGTTTGACTTTCTGAATGGAAGAGAGGGAGGGGTAGGAGGGAAAATATATAATTATATATTTATATTATTTTAATTTTCCAAATAAAGTTACTTTTTATTTCGAGCTCGAAATCCAATCCAACGACTGTCGCCCCTAGCTAATTACCCCCATTCCGAACACAATGGGATATGTATCGCAAGCTGATTTGATCGTTACAATCAGTTTCCTTTTGAATTTTCATTTAAATCACTATATTGAATTTTAAACGTACATTTCAAATTACCGGGGTCACATACTAACTTTAAAAATTCCAGAAAAATATTTTCTAGCTTCGTATTGACGATACGGTCCTAACAAAACTAGTTTCGTCGAATTCTGAGACCGTTTGAAAAATGGCCAATTTTCAGTCGATTAAAATCAACTGAAACTGGTCAAACGCGTTTTCTTTTGCCACGCTCACATATTAATTCGAAAAATTATGAAATTTGAAACCTAGCAATAATTTTACATCCCGGACCCAACAAAACTGGTTTCGTCGAAATCCGAGGTCTTTTGCAAAATGTCCATTTTTAAGGGCCTGAATTCTATAGCGACTATTCAGAATTTTCAACTGGACATATCTTTTGGTTCCCGATATGAAATCTTGATTTTTCGGATTCGATAGAAAGATATTCACAATTTGATCCCATTATTTTTGGTTTCATTAAAATCCGGATTGTTTTGCACCCGGTACATTCAATTGAAGTTTGAAATCGAATTATCGAACTACCGCGCCATTTTCAATTCTATTTATAATTATATATAATTATTTATATTCTAACGACGACGCGTATAATATATACGTTCGAATTCTATTCAAAATAAATTTCTCGTCGATATTATTTAAAATAATTCATTTTAAATAATCAAAATTCGCTAAAATTGCCAAAATAAAATTTTCAAACTGGCTCGCATTTTACGGGTTGTTACAGGTGGTGTCAGTGACCTACCAGCCCTGACATTTATATACTTTTCACCTATGTGGTTGTTGCTGTTGCGAGGCGCCTCGGTTTGATCGGACGATCCGGGTCCGATGGAGTCATTCGTTGGCTCGTTTGCGCCCCAAAGGGCGGGGAGACGTATTGTTCAGGTATAATAATCCACATCGGTGGACCGGCCCTGTCGCTCCAGGGGGCAGTTGCGGCTGTTCCTGAGACATGGTAGGCTAGATTGTCTCGAATTCGGTAAGGACTATCTTTTGCCTTGGTTCATGACGGAAATCCAATTTCCAAATACGTGATCGTGCGGTTTTGATTGTATATATATATGGCAACATGATATATGGTACCCATGCCGTCTATGATTGATAGTTATGATTTGAAATTGTTTTCAAAACATATAAACACTAGCAATAATATCAAATGCCTTTGTTTTATTCGTATCAATCATATTTTGGCCATTATAAGGTAAAACTCTATCCTCCGGTTTGCGTTGCATTGTGTGATGGGAACTGAGTCTTATAATGGCTTCATTTTTATAAAAAGCATAGCGATGTTTAAAAGAAAGATTTGTTTTTTTTTAAAGCACTGGCAATCCAATGGAGTAAACCCGTTCCACGAAAGTGGCGTGGTCCTGTGATTAGCCAAATTATATATATATATATATATATATATATATATGTTGAGTGGATTTCTCATACCAGTCCCATGACTGACTCGTAGTTTGTTTCACTCTCAAACTCGGGTGCCCCTTTTTCTACACGGGCAGCCTTGTATTCAGGTTTAGCTGGTTCTTTCTGGATAGCTGGAGCTGAAGATGGATTCTATCATTTATCTCTTTTTATGCTGTTCAGCTCCTATTGTACATATTTTGTTTATTTCCGCTGTAGACATTTATGTATAGCTGAACTGTATTTGTACTAAGTAAGATCCTGTATACTGTGTAACTCTGATGATTACTTTTATCCAGTATATTTTGTTGTTCATTATCTGGTGTATTTATTTAATTTTGTTCTGCTATTATCTGTTTTTGTGTTATATTCCAAAGATAATCCTTGTTTCCGTGAGAACGGGATTTTGGGTCGTCTCAACCAAAGAATCTGATAAACCCGTTTCGTGAATCTTTAGGCCCAATACAAAGTTAGACAATCTGTAACCGGTTAATTTGTAACCGGTTAATCAGTAAGTCTGTTAATCTGTAACCAGTTAATCTGTAAGTCTGTTAATCTGTAACCAGTAACTCTGTAAGTCTGTTAATCTGTGAACTAGTTGATCTAAACTCTGTATGTCTGAACTTTGTAAACAAGTTAATCTGAAATTTGTTAGTCTGGGGACACAATGTTAGGAGGGGAATTACTTGTGTCATCTGTTGTTTGGGACCCATATTAGTCAGTAACCCTTTCTGGTATCAAAACTTTGACCCAACAGTAGGTAGGGTCCGGGCACGCTTACTGAACTAATTATAAGCGGTTCATTCTGATAATGGCGAGGGATGTTGATGGTGCGTTCCAACCGGGTCAGGTGCGTGCATGGATCCCGGTCTGCCTCTGAGGATGTAAGACGCCGTGACATCTGTAAATAGGTCTGTGCCAATTGGTTGTCACTTTAGGGAGTGATACACCCTACTGTGGGGCCGACACAGGGTATTTATGTATTAGGGAGCCGATCGCTTGGGGAAGGGTTTTAGGGTACACTTAGTTCTGTCTGTTTCTGTTGGTACCGTCTGTTTCTGTTGGATGGCAACACCTGTCTGTTTCTGCGTGGTACCGTCTGTTCGGGTGGTAAAGGCCCAATTACTAGTGTACACCTTATGCTACATTCTGCTTCTGTCTGTTTCTGATCGGGTGGTAAAGGCCCATTACCAGCGTGGAAATTATTCTGTACCCGTTTCTGTTTCTGTTTAGACATTAGGGTGACACCTAATTCTGTTAAACTAGTATTAGTGCAGAGAAGTGTAAAGAAATAGCTTATGTCATTCTGTTCTTCTGTTATATCCGCTACACCTGTTACAGTTATCTCTCATCTAGTTTTATGTTCATGTCATGTTATTATTATCTGTTCATAACTAAAAATCACTGGACTTGCCAGACTTTTTGTCTGACCCTTGTTGTTTCGCCTCCTTTCTTCCGTTTCCCCCCCCCCCCCCAAAGGTTATCCTAGGAGGGAATACTTTAGCTTGATCTGGATTCCTTCTGCTTGAAGTGCTTAAAGTATGGCTTGGCTCTGTATAGCTTCCGTTCTGTGGGGATTATGATTTTAAAGTTTTGTACTCTGATGGCTTTCGAACAAGGCTGATATATATGTACTTGAGTTTTTGGTAAAGTTGTAACCAAACTGGTTTCTGTCCACTGCAATAAAGTTATAAAGTTTTTCAAGTACTATTTTTATATCTGTCTTGTAACATTCTGTTCTGTTTACTAAAATGCTCCATCAAAGTTAAGGCATTCCCTTTGTGAGTGACCTTAACGGAGGTGGGGTGTTACACTTGGTATCAGAGCTGAAGGTTACCAGATTTGGGTAAAGTTTTTGAAAACAATTTAAAAAAAAAAAGGGTTTTGAAAGGAAGTATTTCCAAAAATAAAGCTTATTTTGAAAAACATGATCCCCAAGAGCCATATATCCTTCCTTCAGTCCTTTTTGTAATTGAATCTTTCCTTTTTCGTTTCAGCATGTCTGAAGCATCTAGGATACCAGACGGTGTTCATGTACCCGGTTGGTTTCGTCAATATCTTGAGGCTAGGACCACCGCCACAGGTCCAGCAAATGATCCCCCTCCTCCACCCCCTCCTCGTGCAATTACTTTCTCAAAGATCTATAGAGATTTTAGGGCCATGGGTGGAAAGGATTTCAAGGGAACTGAATCATTCGTAGAAGCGAGGAACTGGCTCAAAGAAACCGAGGATCTATTCGTTATCTTCGAGGTGGACGATAGGCAGAAGGTACAGTTGGCAGTATGGCTGCTCAAAGACGAAGCTTCCTACTGGTGGGAAGTCACTAACGCCAAGAGGCCGGTTGAGACATGGATGGATTTCAAAACAAGGTTCGAGACAAAATTTCTCTCGTAAGTTGAACGAAGTTTACAACTGGAAAAATTCTTATTTCTTAAACAAGGAAGTATGACGGTCAAGGAATACGTCAACCAGTTCAACCAACTAGCTAGGTTCGGATTGGATTTAGTTAACACTCAGCATAAAAAGGCTTTCCGCTTTGTTAAAGGATTGAACGAGCCACTGCACAGCCTAGCCATGACCCATGTACCCATGGGAGCGACTTACGAGAAATTGGTGGACATGGCGCTACTGCACTAGGAAGACAAGGGCCCGAAAGAGACAAAGAAGGAAGAACCACAGAATAAGAAAGCAGGGCCCAAAAAGGAAACACAAAGGAAGGATGAGAAGTCTGAAGATAAGAAGGGGAAAAGTGCTTTACTTATGGGAGTTCGACTCATCTGAACAAGGACTGCAGAAAAAGGAAGGGCACTTTCTTCAACTGTGGAGAGATGAGGCACTTCACTAGGGACTGCCCGAAGAAACGAGGGCAAGGAGGACAGGCGAACACTCTTGAGGCTAGTGGCTAGGATAGAAATAGGAAAATTCCTATAGTAGGTTTAATTTCTTTATCTGATTATGGAGTTAAGACTCTTTCTGATTCTGGTATTTTGATTTTGTAATTGATACTCTGCACTTTAATACTAGTATTATTTCTGATTTCGCTGTAGACTCAGACCCATAAGGGTTATGACTCATCTGTTGTGATAGATTGGGGTTTGAGAGATATCTGTGTTAGGCGTCAAGTAGGACGCATACATTCTGGGTTTTATCATGCTTAGTTCAATAACCTGATCTGTACCAGTAATCCATAAATATCTGAATACTTCCGATAAGGTTAAGATTTCCAGTTTTGACATTATCTGAAGAGGGTAATCCTCTGGGTGTCAATTTGGTGTTGGTTTCGGTCTTCGGGGCCGATACTTAGGACCCATGTCTAATGGGAACCAAGTTTTTGTTTTATCTGTACTCGCTTCCATCATTCGGCTGTATCCTATCGATCGAATCTTCAAACTTTAGGTAGAAACTAATGGGTGTAAACATGTGTTTGAGACATGTTATGTTTGATGGTTGCAAGTGGATGCAAGTGGTTGCTAGTTGTTGCTCGTGGATGCATATCCACACACTAGGCACTAGATCGGCTCGAAAACACTCTCATACTGCATATGGATGTGTGAGCATTTTCAATTTTTGTGGATGCAAAATGATTGACTCAGCACATGGATGTTGCATATGACTGAATGGTTGTGCACTCATATAGAAATGATATGTATCAAATAGGAAAATTTGCATACATGTTGGACTCATGGCACTCGCATAATTCGCATTAAGGATGTCAAATGAATCAGTGGATCGTCTGATCTTTGCATTAGATAAGAAACATATACACACACTTTTGCATATGTTCATACAACATTAGAATTTTCTAAGGACAATGGACGCCAGTGACTGATGATTGAGTAGATGGATGTTGGATGGTAGGACACATTCTTCTTAACTTGAAGATTTCGGGGACGAAATCCTTTAAGGAGGGGAGAATGTAACACCCCGTATTTTCTGTGAACGTATAAGTAACAAATCAGAGGATAATTAATTTTTAAAATAAGAATCAAGTGAAACGGGTTGCGCCATTGCGTTCGTCTCGGAATTCTGCTTGGAAACGAGTCCGAGTTTGCAAGAATCGAAGTCCGTATGAGGGAGATATGACCCTCCGAAGTTTCAGGAATTTTCAGAATCGAAAACAGCTCGAAATTCGAATTCAAAATTCGAATTCAAACCCAGAAGCTGGCTGGGCGGGAAATTTCCCGCCCAAGACCCAGGTCGACTGGGTAGTCGAGCCCCCATACCCAGGTCAACTAGGCAGTCGACCCCCCCCCCCCCCCCCCGACCAGGTCGACTGGGCAGTCGACCTGGTCCCCGTACCTGGTTTTGGGCCTGGGTGCATTCTTACGTATCTTCTTACGTATCTGGTCCCGTTTTCTGTCCAGATTCATCTGCCTAAACCTATTTAAACAGCCCCAAACCCTAGCCTTCTCTACACACAATTCTATTCTGCTTCTTCTCTGCCTCCGTTCTAAATAAAAATAAAAATGGCGTCGCTACTCTGCTGGAATCAAAACTAGAAGCTAATCAACATCAACCTAAGCAACTCAATTCAAATTAGAGATTAAAGCTTCTGCAACGATTCTACAATAACTAAAGTTCTTTCTTTAATCCAATCAAGGCAAGTACAGTTATTTTCCGATATAAACGTTAATTCTGATTATGACATGAATTGTAAATCTGAATCTGAGATTATATCTGTTCTGTTCTATTTAGATCTACCTTATTCTGTATTTTTTTCTGCTTTTTGTTCTATAGCCAGGCTACCACGAGCCTGAGCCAATCTCATAAGAGATTAACATATGCTAAAATGTTTGGGACAGTAAAATGAATGATGCATAAATTGGGCATGACCAATAGGTGACTGATTTGAGGAAAGAACATGGACTGTAGCTAGAACATAATTTTGAGGACACATAATTGGACATAAATATAGACTGTATTGAACATATGATTTGAGATAAAGAGGATATGGCTTAGGTATAAAGATTTACATGAAAGTAGGATATCTATTAATGTAAATAAACACCTAAGTAAGGGATCTTTGGGATATATGACTTGCATAGTAATCGATGGCTATATTTGGTATAATTTATATATGGATCTTCTGTACTATGCAAGTTTAATAAAAATTGAAACATATGATATATGGTAAATTATGACCATAATCTGTGCTAGGTAAATTTAATGCAAACATGGGATATATGATCATATTGTGAATCATGACTATTATTTATGCATGTGAACTTAGGCAAGATTTATAATTAGGCAAGATATGTTTGTGAAACTTTAAGGAATGATTAAATCTGTTATATTTGCCTAATTTGCTAGTTCTGCTATATTTGCCTAATCTGCTAGTTCTGTTATATTGCCTTTCTGTCATATTGCTTAATCTGCTAGTTCTGCTCTACTGCCTAGTCTGCTAGATTTGTTCATTTGCCAAATCTGTCACCTGCTAAGTCTGTTGAAAATGCCAAATCTGCTAAACTAAATCTGTTGAGATGCCTAATCTGTTGTCTGATAAATCTGCTAGTTTGCTTAATCTGCTAAATCCATATTGATCGCCTAATCTGAAAAATCTGTTATCTGCTATAATTAGTCCGTTATTAACATAATCTGAATTGGCTATAGTTATGAATAATTGACATGTATATTAGGCGTGGGTATAAATGGTAAATCATTAATTAATTGGCCGCAAAGATAAACATGGCTAACTTGAGGTTAGAATGAGTTTGCGGCGTAATTCTGCCCGGAACCGCCCGGCATATTCCAGTGGCCGCAAACAATAGGTTCTAATGTGAGAAGTTAGTCATAACGTGCTTGAAACCCGAGGTTAGACTCAGTTTGCGACAGAAACCTGCCCGGAACCAACCGGCCTAACCAGAGCCGCAAACTGTCAGTCTAATGTGAGAGGTCTGGGCATTAATATTTAATTAATGAAAATCTGAGATAAATATGATGTCTAAAACGTGTTGGGTGGGTAAGGTTAAACCAATTGGACCAATGAATCTGACAAACCCGTTTCGTGAATCTTTAAGCCCAATACAAAGTTAGACAATCTGTAACCGGTTAATTTGTAACCGGTTAATCAGTAAGTCTGTTAATCTGTAAGTCTGTTAATCTGTAACCAGTAACTCTGTAAGTCTGTTAATCTGTGAACTAGTTGATCTAAACTCTGTATGTCTGAAACTTGTAAACAAGTTAATATGAAATCTGTTAGTCTGGGGACACAAGGTTAGGAGGGGAATTACTTGTGTCATCTGTTGTTTGGGACCCATATTAGTCAGTAACCCTTTCTGGTATCAAAACTTTGACCCAACAGTAGGTAGGGTCCGGGCACACTTACTGAACTAATTATAAGCGGTTCATTCTGATAATGGCGAGGGGTGTTGATGGTGCGTTCCAACCGGGTCATGTGCGTGCATGGATCCCGGTCTGCCTCTGAGGATGTAAGACGCCGTGACATCTGTAAATAGGTCTGTGCCAATTGGTTGTCACTTTAGGGAGTGATACACCCTACTGTGGGGCCGACACAGGGTATTTATGTATTAGGGAGCCGATCGCTTGGGGAAGGTTTTTAGGGTACACTTAGTTCTGTTTGTTTCTGTTGGTACCGTCTGTTTCTGTTGGGCGGCAACACCTGTCTGTTTCTGCGTGGTACCGTCTGTTCGGGTGGTAAAGACCCAATTACTAGTGTACACCTTATGCTACATTCTGCTTCTGTCTGTTTCTGATCGGGTGGTAAAGGCCCATTACCAACGTGGAAATTATTCTGTACCCGTTTCTGTTTCTGTTTAGACATTAGGGTGACACCTAATTCTGTTATACTAGTATTAGTGCAGAGAAGTGTAAAGAAATAGCTTATGTCATTCTGTTCTTCTGTTATATCCGCTACACCTGTTACAGTTATCTCTCATTCAGTTTTATGTTCATGTCATGTTATTATTATCTGTTCATAACTGAAAATCACTGGACTTGCCAGACTTTTTGTCTGACCCTTGTTGTTTCGCCTCCTTTCTTCCGTTCCCCCCCTCCCCCCAGGTTATCCAAGGAGGGAATACTTTAGCTTGATTCGGATTCCTTCTGCTTGAAGTGCTTAAAGTATGACTTGGCTCTGTATAGCTTCCGTTCTGTGGGGATTATGATTTTAAAGTTTTGTACTCTGATGGCTTTTGAACAAGACTGATATATATGTACTTGAGTTTTTGGTAAAGTTGTAACCAAACTGATTTCTGTCCGCTGCAATAAAGTTATAAAGTTTTTCAAGTACTATTTTTATATCTGTCTTGTAATATTTTGTTCTGTTTACTAAAATGCTCCATCAAAGTTAAGGCATTCCCTTTTGTGAGTGACCTTAACGGAGGTGGGGTGTTACACTTGGGGTTCACAAGAAACTTCGAGGGTCCTCCCATGACAAGTTAAGAGCCTAACAACCCTCTTCTCACAATCTAGAACGGCCCCATACGTGGTAAGCTAATCCATTCCTAGAATTAAACCATAGCCTATAAACCCGAGCACATACGCATCGCATTCAAACTCGACGCCTAACACAGATATTTTCAAACCCCAACAAATCATCGATAAATGAGCCGAATCATCAATGGGGTTTGAAACAACTACGAAATCTACTGCCATACTAGTAATCAAGTGCATAGATTCAACGACAGAACTAGATATAAACGAGTGCGAAGCGCCAGAATCAAAAAGTGTTCTAACTGGGTGGTATGAAAGAGAAACTAAATTTTCTACGGAAAATTTTCCACCTCTTTTAGGAGCACTTATCGCGAGAGCATGCACTTGCCCTCTAGAAGTTCCTGCTCTTGGACCTTGCCCCTGTGATCCCTGTCTCTTTGGGCACTCTCTAGAGAAGTGTCAGGTTTCTCCGCAATTAAAGCAATTACCCTTCCTTCTCTTACAGTCTTTAACCAAGTGACCCTCCTTTCCACAATTGTGATATTTTCTTTTATCCCTGCCTTTTTCATTTTTTCCTCCTTTCTTCTGCTGTTGTTGCTATTTTTGTTGTCCCTTCTTGGGCCACACCTTCCTACTCTGTGATTTCTCTTCAGCTTTTACTTCCTTCTTCTCTCCCTTATCCTCTTCATGCATTAGGGCCATATCGACCAGCTTTTCAAAGGTGGCCCCCATTGGAATGTGGGACATAGCTAATCCATGCAGAGGCTCATTCAGCCCTTTAGCAAACCGCAAAGCCCTTTTGTGTGGTGTATCCACCAACTCTAAGCTGAACGTTGCTACTTGGTTCAACTTATTCACATACTCTTTTATTGACAAGTTACCTTGCTTGAGTGCTAAGAATCTTTCCATCTACATGCTTCTTTCGGCTTGGGAAAGAAATTTCAATTCGAACCTTTGTCAAAAATCTTCCCAATTCTCCACCGGACGTCCAGCTTGGGTGACTTCCTACCAAAATGAGGCTTCGTCCTTTAGTAGCCAGGTGGCTTGCTAAGCCTTCCTTCTATCCTCTACATCAAAGATTATGAATAAGTCCTCGGTTTCTTTGACCCAATTTGAAGCTTCTACGAAGGTCTCGTTCCCATAGAATGGCTTCCCTCCCATAGCACGGAAGTCTTTGCAGATCTTGGCAAAGTTATCTGCTTTTGGAGGGGAAGGAGGAGGTGGAATGACTGGTCTAGCTGGGGGAGGAACATTCCCTTGGCCTTCGGCAGGCGTCGTGGCCTCTAAATATCTACGGAACCATTCGGGTATAGTGATGCCCTCTGGGATATTAGGGATGTTATGAACATGTTGAAAAAGGAAAAAGGAAGAAATTTAGATAAAGGACCGAAGGATACTACATATGGCTTTTTGGGGAATGTTTTTCAAAACAGACTTTTCTTTTTGAAAACTACAAAAAAATGACCTTTCAATGGCTTTTAAAAAACGCTATAGAAATATATTATAGCGTTTTTATGAACGTTGTATGTCAACATGCTATAGTAAGTTAGGCTTGTATAATAATAAAATAAAAAACGCTATAAAAAGCATGCTATCAATATAGACATTTATAGCTCTTTTGTAGTGTTCTAAAAAGTCATATTCATGGCTTAAGCAAATTGCTATAGAAACACCTTATTATAATGGGTCGCAACGTATAACGACCACAGAACGCTATTATTTCCTGTAATAGTGTTTACCTAATGCTGTTATTTCCTACAATAGCATTTTCCTAACGCTATTATTTCATCCATTTGCAAACTATCAAAAATCATTTTTGCACCATGTGCATATCCATTATCATACTATAACTGCCAAATTTACATAAACACAATATATCGTTTCATAAAATCATATATATCACATTAAGCCAAATTTAACTAACCATTCAACCTTCATGTAAAATAATACATTGTATGTTAAATATTTAATGAACATTACATTAAAGTGTAAATGATACATGTGATAGAGGTCATACTGCACATGACAAAAGTATGCAAACCAAAAAAAATGTTAATTTGAAAGAACTTCAAATCCCTAATATACTGCTACCTGTTGTCATTTGTATGCACCAAAGATGAGCAAGTACCGATGAAAAAGAAATTCAAGAATTAGCGACTATAACTATATATGTGTGTAATTTAATTTTAAAAACTTCATTAATTTAGTTAATTTTTATAAAACTTAGTTGATTCATATGAACTAATTAAATTAACTTAGTTAATTTTATAAAATTTAGTTAATTTATAAAAACATATGGGAACGATATCAATAACATATGGAATTCCTTTAAATGAACGTAAATTTTGTTTTAAATGCTATATTCAACAATTACATGTCTATGGTTACAAGCTTATTAATTTTTATAAAACTTAAATGAATTTCATAAACAAACTTAACTTTACTTGTTTATTTAATTATTTGAAAACTTAATTAACGTAGTTACTTATTTTAATATTCGTTACTTTAGTGTTACTATTATAATTTTAGTTAACTTTTGTAAACTTAATTAACTTAGTTAATTTTTATTAAACATAATCAGCTTTTGTAACAATTTAACAAAGATTTCAAAATAGAAAAACATTTCATGTGCGCCTTTTCATACGGTATATCAAATTGTTACAAAAGTTTTGCTAAATTTTTATTAAATTGTCACAAAAAAATTATTTAAAAAAATTGATACACAACGCCTAATAATAAAATATGCATTCAGTATATCAAATTATTAAATATTACGACAATATTTTCATTAAAAATATAGATCCAAAATATAACATAAAAATAAGCAAAAATGATTTCAATTTGGATAGATTTACAGGTTGCTAGTATGAATAAATGGTAGAAATATTCATCCTTAACTAAACAATATTAACTAGATTGATGATTTACAACTACAAAAGTGAGGGGGAAGAAATGAGTAAAAGCCACACTTGAGTAAAAGATAAACCAACATTGTAAGTAACGTGTAAAATAAAGCTACAATCCCTCACGTTAACATTGTTCAAACAGGATAAAAGTCTTACTTTTTTCTCGGCAACCTGAAACAATAAGCTGACATGATGAGCATCAGCTCCTGCACAATAAACCTAACAGAAAGTAACTTGACGTAGAGAAAGACTGGTTTGCAGGAGATAGAGTGTAACAAAATAATTTTGCTGCCTTCCAACGTGTAGTAGCCCTAATTGCAGTAATTATATAAATGAACTTATAAACATAATTCTAACTTCTCTCAACTAATTCAACTGAACTAAATTATTTAAACGAACTTAGATAAATAAAACATTTTAGTTCAACCTACTTAACATATACTTACCAATTGCATTGGTTGTTGTTCATTTAGACATTTTGCTTGTTCATTTAAAAAACTTGCTAACTAACTTATAATCAGAATTAAACTAAACAATTTAACTGAACTATATTATAAAATAAACCTCACTCCAGCGTTTGCAATCCCAGTGCGTTGGAACCAATGCCTAACCAACCCATAATTCATCGGCTCCTGCATGCGTTCTTACCTCCTTCTTTCCATATACATCATCCCCAAGCACCATTCGCTTGCACCAAACTTTGGAGCCTGCCACGCTTTAGAATCCCAAGGCCATGCAAACTCTAGCAGCCCCCTCATTCATACGTCCCCTCCCTCCCCTTCTCTGATTCATGCTCATATTTGAGTGTACTTCCATACTTACACCATGTACACCAAAAAAAAAAAGGGGGGGGGGGGGGGGGGGGGGGATTTTTTCCTCAGAATAAAGTAAATAAATTCTGGAACATTGACAAGTAATGGAGGACACTATACACCTCAAATTACACGTGATGAGCATAACCCATAGGTAATGCAGAAGCCTTTGATGGTCTGATGTAGCTTCATCAATATATGGAATTTCTACATTGATCCGTGGAACATGCTGCAAATATTAATCAACGGATTAGAGGATTACGTTGGTCTGACAGATTGAATATCAAACTTACAACAGCAAGAAAATAAGGATCATATATGTTAACCATCATGGCACAATTAAGAGCGAACTTATATCATATATGTTAATACTGTCATTTAACTAATTGAGATTATGCACCGAAAATAATGGCCTCAGCATGAGCTACTCGCCCCTTCATACCGGATCTTGACTCGGATCCTGACCAGAATGACTTCATCAACTTTGAGTTCCATCCAAGCCACTCCAACTCAGTACCCACTGCTGACAAACTCTTCTTCGCTGGCAAGCCCCTTCCCCTTCATCCATCATATCCGCTTCCTGATGGACCCGGTGCTCTATCGAAACCCATTACAAAATTAGATCTCAATGGATCCGAATTGGATTTCAGTGTTACATTAAAAGCGGCCACCTGCACAAGTCCGTGACGCGATCTCCACTGCCTCAAACTGCAAATAAGTCAGCTAAGTCTGATCCGAGACCCGGTAAGCTGTTGGAAATAAACTTAGTTTTGTTAGGAAACATTAATTATGTGACATATTTAATTATTGTATTTGGGAAAGACTAAGATAAATGGAAATAAATTATAGACTTATCAAAATAAGATTAGAGAAGAAACTAGACTACACAAATATGTAAAAAGAAGAAAAGTCTAGAAAAAGAAAAGTCTGGAGATTCTCTCTTATATAAATTAGGATGTAATTATTCATTTGCATGTAGTTGAATGAAGCAATATCAAGTAATTTATTAAAATTTCCTTTTTTCTCATAATCTATTCCTCTTCCTCCTCTAAAATTCTAACAAAGTGGTATCGAAGCAAGGTTAGATAATCAAGGAAGATGCCAAATGAAACATCATTTTTTCAAATTCCATTATTGAAAAAAGATAATTATAACGCTTGGAGCATCCGCACAAAGAAGCTGCTTAAATCGCAAGACTTGTGGGATATCGTAGAAAATGGGTATGAAGAACCCGTTGATGTCACCACTTTATCCCAAATTAAAAGGGATAAATTGAAGAATTTGAAGACGACTGACTTACAAGCATTAGTCATCATTCATCAAGGCTTTGGTGATGATATATTCGAAAAAATATTGGATGCATTTACAAGCAAGGAAGCGTGGGTGATCTTGGAGAATGACTTCATTGGAATTACTAAAATAAAGAAAATTCGATTTCAGAATCTGCAATGTAAGTTAGAATCTTTACATATGGAATCTTCAGAATTAATTGTTGATTATTTTTCTTGAGTTTTTCCTCTTGTAAATCAATTGAAAAAATATGAAGAAAAAATGGAAGATTCTAGAGTTATTGGGAAAATTTTATGATCTTTAGATTCCAAATTTGACAACATAGTTATAGAAATTGGAGATTCTAAGGATGTAAAATCCATAAATATTGGTCAACTTTTGGAGATTCTTTAAGTTTTTGAAGAAAGATTAAATAGGGAAGTTGAAGAGAAGATCAATCACGTTAAAGAAATATGCTCAGAAGATGGTGCACTGCTACTAGCTCACAAACAAAATGAAGAAGAGGAAAGCGAGAAAAATAGCATTAAGAAAGAAATCCATGGAGCATCTAAGAATGTGGAGCAGGACATAAATAAAATTTGCAAGGGTGTTAATGTTGACAAAGCATCCGATGAGGAAAATATGAAGAGCACGAAAGAAAAATGCGTATCTAAAGGCGTGATTGTTGAAGATTAAGTCAAAGAAGCAGAAAGGAATGGTAACGAAAGCAATCTGAAATGCGAGGATGTTGCTGACAAACGAAAAGAAGAAAAAAATGATATTGAAGAAGAAATTGGTACCGAAGATGCGAAAAAAGCTAACAAGACAGAGGAGGAAAGATGTGAGAAGGTATTGCAAAATGATGTTGATGAAAGCAAAAAAGAAAGTGAAAGAGTCCACTTATGAATTTTATGAAGATAAGAACAAAATGGTGAGCAAAGATTATAACATTCCTATTTCAAAGAACTTTATTTTCCAACCAATATTTTCTAAAATGTCATGCAAAAGTCATATTTGGGAAGTATGCAAAGCAGTTGGATGGATAAACAATTGTAAGAATGAAATTATGAAAGAATGGAAAGATGACATATATGACTCATTCAAAGTTTATGACACCGGATTAAGATGGAAGCTAGAGCACACACTGTTTGGAACGTGTTGTGCAAATGGAGGAGAACAAAATGAATGGAGCACCTTTGAAAAAATTGCATCGAAGATCTTCATATTGGGAAAGAGGAAGAAACGAAAAAAGAAAATTTGGATGATTTCTTTAGTCCTGCCAAAGCACGTAAAATACAAAGAATCAAAATCTTGCATTAATTTGCAAAACCAAGTTTATAGGGGGGTGTTGGAAATAAACTTGGTTTTGTTAGGGAACATTAATTATGTGACATATTTAATTATTGTACTTGGGAAAGGCCAAGATAAATGGAAATAAATTATAGACTTATCTAAATAAGATTAGAGAAGAATCTAGACTAAACAAATATGTAAAAAGAAGAAAAGTCTAGAAAAAGAAAAGTCTAGAGATTCTTTCTTATATAAATTAGGATGTAATAACTCATTTGTATGTAGTTGAATGAAGCAATATCAAGTAATATATTAAAAATTCCTTTTTTCTCATAATCTATTCCTCTTCCTCCTCTAAAATTCTAACATAAGCTTCATTTTCCTCCATGCCACTTGTGGGCTTTGGTGCTGAAAGAGTCCGATCGGGAGCATGGTACATTTCCGTCCCGCCTTTCTCTTTCGTCTACTTTGTTGTCAGGACACGTAACGGATTCGGACGATCAGCGTTTGCCTCGCCTATCCTTGGGTTCAGATACGGTTCCTAGTCGGGTTTTGGGTTTGAGAATGAACGCTTTGGCGGATAGCCCGACAATGAGTGCTTCTGGTAAAGCAGTGTTCGTTGGGCCAGGGTAGAACATAAGCGGACCGAGCATGTGTCGGACGCGTGCAAAGGAGCAATGTATGGTGGATAGGTCATATTCCGGGAATGCGAGGGCGACATGTGTACTCAATGTGCCAGTCTGCTCGTTCTGGGTCGAAGCCAAATGTTTCGGGTTCGGCCCTATGCTTACCGGTTCTAGCACCTCAAACTATGGTGCTAGCAAAAAGTGAAGTTCAACAGATTGGTTTTGTGCCACTACAAAATCTTAACATGTTTTGTTATTGGGCTAGTGAGATTTTTATTTGTTTATTGTTCCTTGAAAGAAGAAAAACGAAATTGAAGGCTGGGATGATATTTTAAATTGAATTATTATTGGAAAAGTTAAACCTTAAAAAAAACTAATTGATATTATGCGGTCAAGTCAAAATAACTTAATAAAAAACTGCCAAGACTATGATGAGAAGGGAAATGTATTAGACAAACATATTTAAGAAACATCTATGTACGAAAGGAAATGTAATGCATGTGGTTGATACATCATACATGCAAAGCATGGGTATCAAGAACATGACCAAAATAGTAGAAAATTGAAATCAATTTGGCTACATATTTAAAAAGATTTCAGTAATTATATCTTAAACAAATGGATACTGATACTAAAACTGACAAAATAAGTTGAAAATAATATGAATATGTAACTAGATTGAGAGTTATTTATTTATTTACTGTTTACGTTTAACTTACAAGAATAGGAATCATCTTATTCAATTTTCTTCCCACTTCTCCCTTAAGTGTAGAGCAATCATCGTAAAGCACTAAATTTTCCCAATCAAATGATACTTTAGGCATTGAAAATGAACTTAAAGAATTTACATTAGCCTCTTCACAGACATATTCATTAATCCCTCCAAATTTTGCATATGTGAATGTAAATAAATATAGTACAAAAGGAATGTAAAAGCATATCATAGCTTTTATGTACTCGTATTTACCCAAATAGAAATCTGGAGGAGTAAACCAATCTTGCATAAGAACCGATGCATGAGAATCTTCTTCACCCTGCTGAGACTAACCATTTTCTTCCTAAAGAGCGTAAGCCATAATCTCATCATTCTCCATACAAAAATGATCTGTGTCGTAACGACCTTCTCCACTATAGTATCCATTATAATAGTGGGAATCGTTTTGGTTATATGCTTCATAATAACCATGATTAGGAAATGGTTCAACGTGAAGTATATCCATAGCCCAGCGAAGAATATCAGGATCTTGGTTGTACATAATCATCTGTGATAACCTGAAACAAATACCTATCAACTACATGACCTGGTATTCATGTAAAAATATCATCACACCAGTAGGGAAAAAGGGCAAAATATTCATTTTTAAGAATAAAAAACTATATTCAACCCGGTTCCTTAAAACCAATTTCTCTTTAAAACGTGTTTTACTATGTGTTAATCTATAAAACCCGTAGAGCTGCCCAATTGTTGTAGTGTTGAGCAGTTAAATATGATGAGTTGGACCCCATTAATGTGGCGTTATGTAAAAACCTAGGATTACCATTAAATATGTATTTGTTGATTGTCAGCATGCTTTTCTATGTTTTGCCTCTAAATTTTGATATGTATAGTTTGAATTTGTAGTGTTTAATTTAACTGGGCATCGAGACTGCCGAGAAAGAAACTTTTGACGATAATCAATCTATAATGCTTAGACATGGAGCTAAGCTTATGAAACCTGTCAATTTACTTAGGAACATAAGAGTGTGCTTTTACATGCTGTACGGTACTAACAAATCAACATATGTGATGTTCAAATTTTTATGTTCTCAACAAGTTTTGAGGACGATCCCTATGCATAGCACTAGTTTGTCCTAGTTATATTACAGTAACATGTAATATACAAATGGTCATATAAATAAAGAAACAATATCCCCTCGACTAGTATGCAACGGCTGAATGAAAAATTCCATTTCATAAACACAATATATTAACCCCTAGTGTACCAAAATAGAAGATCAAACCGACAAATCTGCTTCTCCTACCTAATCAGATGCAATAGCATTCGAAAAACATACCTCTGCTAAAGGGAAACCGACAAGTCCAATGCTATGTATTCTAGGATGTTAATGCCAAAGTGTTCATCTGTTTTGAAATGAAGGTTTTCAGTGGCACATCCAAGAGGTTGAATCAGTTGAATCAACTGGAGCTTTGGTCGAAGGAAATCAGAAACAGGTCTTTGGATTGCATTGAAAAAGCTTCAAGATTAACAAAAAGATCCAATACACATTTATTTTATTTATTTATTTTTAAAAAAACTTATCATCATCAAGATAAAAAAATTCTTTAGGCAAAAAGAAGTGCTGGTATCTAATATACACAAACCTTTCGATTTTAGCAACATATATAATACAGGATCCTCTGATGGTCCTTTCATGGGAAGCTCCTATTCATTATAGTAGAAGTATCACGTCAATGATCTAAAACTGAAAAGGCAAATACGTCGGCAAAAATACAATTGTTGCTACATGCTGAATCAATATTTCATTATAAAGTTGTGTATTATGCGACTGATTGCTAACATCCACTGTTCCCATTCATCTCAATATCAAGTTGGGTTTCTGCGCAAGTACGCGTCCTCAAGCCGAACTCATAGTAAGGAATTAAGTGGCTGAAGTTGCTAATAGTAATGCTAAAATGGCTGTAGGGCTTTTTAAAATGCACTTTCAGGATTATTTCATCAGGAAGAGCATTGCAATTCATGATTTAGGCTAAATAATTAACCTTGTAGTTAAAATACATAGCTAATGAAAGAATAATTTTCGGACTTCTTATCCATAAACAATTCTACAGGGACGTGATGGGTCAGTTCTTATAGACACAACGAGATCAAACACTGCATAAAATGATTATCCAATCAACAACACAAGCATTAGATGTTTTGAAGTCATCTACAATGAAAAGACAAGGTTGGAAAATGCATGCAGCTTGTTTCATGATATCTTAGCTTTTGAAGCTAGAGATAGCATTGCACTGGTAAGTTAACATATGTTTCTTACAACTAATTTTCCATCACCAGATTCTGATTTCAGGACACTGACTGTGAACTTTGGTAACTTAATCAGCTAAATAACAATGGAAGCTAATTTACCTACTGAAATAACATAATAAAAAAGCTAGCAAGTAGAGAACAATGGAAGTCTAGGGTCAAAAATCATATAATATAAAGCAAACTGATCTGAGTTAACCAACAAATGTTTTTACATATAAATGTATCCGAATCAATTGTCCCAATTTCCGAAGTCCAGAAAAATCAGGCAACATACCATCTTGTGGAAGAGTTGTGGCAGCGACAAATGCTCTGGAGTTGAGGCAACATAGTTGCACCAATCATGTTGAACTAACCGCAAGCTACAGTAAACACTTTACTCCATAGCCATTAATACCAACTTTTCTTGTAGTGTGATGGTCTATGCATGTTGAACTGACAAACAGGGGATGTCTCTCAATCCAGTTGGAACTATGATGCTGGCCAAACTGAGCTCCAAACTGAAGTGAGGGCGTACGCAAGCTGAATAGACGAGCATCGTCACATCTCAATCCAGTTGGAACCGTGATGCTGAACAACTGAAGTTGTGTGAAAACAGAACTTCTGCAAATAAAATCAAATTCTTATTACTAAATTGGGGTGACTATACATAACAAATGTACTACACCTGGATTTTATGCTGATAAATCGACTTTGTTGGTAAAGCAAGTGCCGATGAAACTTTATGGTGGTAAGTGAACTAGACTGTTTTATTGGAACTTTACTTGGTGGTGATGGACTAGAAGAATGACCATGCAGGTGCCGACATAGAAATAATAAAAACTTCCATTGTTATGATTTAAAGCAACTTATATCATACATACAGTTTGAATCAAATGCAAGGCTATCGGTTATATTTGTTTGCATGATGATTTATGACAAACTTGTGGTTCATTGACAAAGAAATAAGGAAGTCCACTTCCTTATTTCCTCTGATTGACGTATCATAAATCTTGCACGTTATGATCACCCTGGCTAACCAAGGTAACAATAACCCCACTACAAACAAAAACATAATCAGCACCTAATCTGAAATTGCAAGCTAAAACATTAAAGTTCATTAAATATTATTGTAATTCCAATTTCATAGAATTACCCAGCAGATTTTCTGCATGGTGCCTCATTTCAAAGCTTACAAAAGTTGACCATCTATCAGTACAAAAATGGAACACTTATATAACGAAAAGAGTGTCAGCTAACAAATGATAACTATACCATTAAATGTTGAATCCTATGAATACAAGGTGCCAATAGATGCAACAAAACCTACAAAAGTATATAGAATAAAAAAGAAAACTAATGTTGTGGATGATTAATACAAGAGGAGGCCAAAGTTTTTGTTGCACCACTCTATGAGGACAAACTTTTATAGTAAAATTCTATAATCGATTACAACTTTGACATTTGAGAAAATTTCAGCAATTGAGAAACAAATATAATTAATGACTTGCAAATTTTGCTACCATGATTTGAAGAATACAAACAAAAGATTAAATCTAGCTTGCAATCGCAAAAATATATTCATTGACCTATTCGTCCAGCACTTCTAATTTGGGAATGAATCAATCAATCAATCCCCAATGAACCATACAAAAAAAGCAAAAAACTGAAAAAATACCTAAAACCATCAGTTTGGGATGCACTTCAACAAAGTGGAGAATCACGCTTCAACAAAGTTAAGGAGTCAAATTCTGAGAAGTAAAGAAATCTCGCCTCAACGATGTTTAAGAAATTAAGTCTTAACATTTTCACAAAATTTTTGTATATTCAAGCAAAGAGAGTTATTTAACAGGTTTTGTGATTTTAGATTTTGGAAAGTGAAGGGCTAAAAAGGGTTAGCGGAGGAAGAGGAAAAAGGAGGAGGAAAAACTAAAATTGTACTGCCAATATTTCCACTTTCTACAGCGTGAGCATTAGTTTTCTTTTAGCATGAACGGCTGGCAACTTGCCAAGCAATTTAAGTTTTGGTGTTTTCCATACTTGCTATCAATACTGTTTTTTCTTGTAGTGAAAATGCTTTCTTTTAAGACCTTTTCGAATATAATTTTTCAAAAACTTTTATCAATCTGGTAACCTTCAGCTCTAATACCAAGTGTGACACCCACCGTTAGGGGTGTAAATCGGACGGACCGGACCGTACATTTTGACATCCGAACTCGGACCGAATTTGTTATCGGACGAGCCCATGTCCGACTCGTTAACTGTCGGACAATATATTAGTTGTCCAAGCTCGGTCCGGAAAATTTCAAGTTTGTCTGAATATTGTACGTGTCCGGTACAACAAGATTTGGGACTAAGTACACTGTATTATAGAAGCATGCGTGACTTCTACGCCTCGCGTGATATGCAGAAATTGAACATTATTGAACAACATAATAGGTGGGACCACCAGGCAATTATTACATTTTGAGGGAATAAAATAGTGAAAATTTTAATTTCTTCCGAGGTGCAGCTGCATTTGAAATGAATCAGCAGCTCTCTTTTTGTCAATTTTTCCTTTTCCGATGCATGCAGCATCATCTTTTTGTCAAATTAACCTTTTCCAATGCATGCTGAGCAAACGTCATGCTATTAAATGTCACAGTTTCCTATTTTTAACCACGGATCTGCAATAGTTAGTCAAATTAACGGACAATTCGGTCATACATATGTATGTTTGAACCCGAGTTCGATTTTTGAGTCGGACAACAGCAATCGTTCGAACTCGGACCGCTATTCAAACGGACCGAGCAACGGTCGAACAATTTTTCGGGTCGGACTAAATCGGACAGCGGACCGTCCGGTTCGTTTTACAGCCCTACCCACCGTCCGTTAATGTCATTCACTAAGGAAATGCATTAAGTTTCAAGAAGCGTTATAGGTAAACAGAAACATAAATATTACAAGGCAAATAATAAGAACATAGAGGAATTTGGAACAAACTTTATTTATTATAAAGCACCGTAGTCAAAAATGCACATGTCTTAAATTACATAAAAGCCATTACACAAAAATACCAAATTTTCCGTCTTGTTTCATCGGAGTACATAAATAAAAAGCATAATTCCCCAAACAAAAGAGTTAAGCCATATTAAAGACAAGAACTTGAGTCATACTTCAGAAGTAGCTCCTAGCAAGATGATATCTGAGTCCTGACTAAGCCTGAGTGTTTCCTTCGCGAGAACCTGGGGAAGTGGAGGGGACGGAAGAAAGAAGGAGAAACAAAGGGGTCAAACATAAAGTCTGGCGAGTCTAGTTACTTTTAGCTAGTAAATAAATAAAAGTAACATGATAGGAATATAAATTGGATAAGAGTGAGATCACCACATAAATGGTAGGTGTGACAAGTTAAGCAGGATAAGGTGTATACACTTTTCTAATGATTACTCTGCACTGTTACTAGTATAACTAAAATGACATGATCCCTTCCGCTATAAGGTGGTTGGCTTAGGCTTACGTTCAGGTGTATCGTAAGTACTACCCTAATCGATTGGCTCCCTACTCCGTTAATACCCTGTGCTGGCCCCACTGTAGGAGGTATCACTTCCTAAAGTGGCAATCCTTCATATCCCAAGATGTACACAACCATATCTACTAGTGTCACGGTCGTCTTATCCCCTTCTGCCCGGCTCATGCGCGCACATGGCCCAGTCGGTTTGCGCCTACACCGTTCATCTCGTTTGGATCTCTTATAATCAATCAGTAAGCGTGTCCCTTCTCCGCCTAGTACGGAGTACTCTATTTGATACCTACTACGGGCTACTGACTGAAATGGGTCCCACACAATAGATACAAGCTCTTCCCTTTGTCTTGTAACCCTATTAGGTTTTCCACTGACTATGTATACCCTTAGGTGTCTTTAATTACATAGCCCTATACTAGTTATGCTTACCTTAAAGGGTGTCTTTAATTACATAACTCTACAATATTTTTTCACCGGTTATGTATACCATTTGGTGTCTTTAATTACATAACCTTATTGGGTTAAGTTTGTGGGCCTATATGTAAATATTACCCACCCCCTCTAATTTACGTAACCCACCCACTATCCATTCCATTTTACTTAACCCTAACTTAAGTTCATAATCATACATCGCTTTTGGATTAAATTAGGTTAAGTAGTTCAATTTCATTACCATGTCCAATTATGGTATTAATCGGCTAGACCTCCCACATTAGGCCTACAACGTGTGGATGTTGGATATGCCGGTCGGGTCCGGCCAGTCTTATTCCACAGTTGGGCCTAACCTCGTGTCTTAGCCCGATTCGTATTTGCTCACTTAGACCTCTCACATTAGGTTCAACATTAGTGGCTGCTGGATATGTCGGTCGGGTCCAGGCAAGCTTCCACCACTAATGCAACCTAACCTCGTGTCATAAATGCAATTACAATTCCTAATTGTAATTACTAAACTATCCATTTTTATCCAAATCTACCTATGTCATTGTAGGTAATTATTTTTATTTTCCCCATTTGAATTATATGTCCAATTTATAAAAACATTACATAAATTATGCCAATTCTATCCTTTTTACCCCGTTTCCTAACTAGCGTATTCGCACGTATTTTGTTGGCATCTAGGCTATAAAGTAGCCTAGCCATAACAATAAAAAGGGAATATGGAAAAGGTGATAATTTCAACATGACTTGGCATAACATAAACTAGCATGTGATAGGGTGGACATATATGCATAAAACTGATGAACTTGTGGCAACTACTACGATGTTAAAGCAAGCATAATGAGATCTAAATTAATCATTTTAGATGTCCAACTAATTAGATCTAGCATAATTAGGGTGACATAGTAAAAGATGGATTCACATGTCAAGTTTACAACATATCTAAATTGACCACAATATGACAGGTGAAGGGTGATTAGCATAAAGGACTAGATCTAACCAATGTTACAACTGTTCAAATTAACAGATCTACAATTACCACAATATAGTTACAAGTCAAGATCCACATAGGTGACATAATAGAATAACCACAATTGCATTAGAACTAGAGAAATAGATCTATCATGACATAGCATAAGGTTTAACAATAAATTCATAGTTTACATCACACCCAATTCATGGTCTTTCAAAAATTACGTTTATCCATTTAAACCTAAAAGCAAGTAGAAACTCACAGCGTTAGGTTTAGATAATAGAGAAAGAATGGATCTTGAATTCTGAATTTGGTTTGCAAAGCACGTTGTTGTAGAAAACGGTTCCGTCTCAGTTCGCAACCAGGTAGCATATGGCCTCCATGATTTCCAATGAAGAAAATAGGAGAATATGACTCATATATATATATAGCTTCCATGTAACACCCGTAATTTTATAATGTTAAAATTAACAAATTAAAGAATACTTAATTTTTAGAAGAAGAATTAAGTAAAACGGGTTACGCCATTACATTCGTCTCGAAATTCTGCTTGAGATAGAGTCCGAGCTTGTGTAAAACGGATTCATTATGAAGAAGTTATGGAGGTTAGAAGATTTCAATTTAAATCAAAATTTAAATAAATAAATAATTAATCAAATTCGGGATTCAAAAGCAGAAGGGAGGCCGGGCGGGAAAATTCCCACCACAGGGTGTCGACCCCCCCCCCAAGGGGAGTCGACATAGGTGTCGACCTCCTTATAGGGGTGTCGACATAGGTGTCGAACCCCCCGTAAAGGACTCGACCCCTAGCGGCCTAAACAGGTAGTGACGATTTCTGGTGTTTTAGGGCTACGTGGTGATCCCTGGTTGGCTGGGTGATGTGTATTTCGGATTTGGAGGGTTTAGATGGAACCTAACCTAATCTAAAGGCCCTGATTTACCTAATACACCTATATAATCACACCTAGACCTAACCCTAAATTCATTAATCAAATTCATGGCGCCTCCATGCTGCTAAATTCTATGTTGACCTAGCCTCTACCCCAATTAATCAAATTCAAGTTAGAAGACAACAATCAAAGGCTACATCAATGGATTAGCTAATCAACTTCAGAAATTAGAATTCAGAATCGTTCTCTAATCCTGAAACCTATCTCTATGAGTTCATGTAGCTTTCACAAGATAATTAAACTAAAGTAATTGCTATAGGGTTATGAATTGAATCATATGATTATGCATGTAATGGATCTTATTAAATTTGCAAGTTGTCACCTTTTTCATAAACCTATCATATACCTGTTCATGTTCATATGTCGTTCATGTTCACATGTGTAACACCCCACATCCGTTAGTGTCACTCACAAAGGGAATGCACTAAGTTCTGTGAAGCATTTAGGGTAAAAGATGCAAATAAATTACAAGACATACAGAAATTAAACAGCAGAAAATAAAACTTTACTTTATTGATAAGATAGTTTGTACAACAATTGTTTTCCAATATCAGAGTATCATCTGTCTTACAAAATAAAGAAGCATAAAAAAATACATTTATATTCCCCAATGTAGCAAGAGCCAGCCATAGCATCTGAAAAGAGAATCCAAGCAAAACTTCGGCAAATCTTCAAGCTGGGAAAGAGTGACAGTCCAACTTAACCTGAGCTATACTATTCCCTCCTTTACTACCTGGGGGGGAACGGAAGAAAAGAAGACGAAAGAAAAACAGAGTCAGACATAAAGCCTGAGTAAGTTCAGTTACTTCTAGCATGTGAACGTGGAAAAACAAAACGACATGAATTAACTGAATACAAGATAACACCATGACGATAGGGTCAGTAAGATCAGACAAGGTTAACACAAGATATGCTAAGACAAGATAAAATGGATATGCTCTAATACTTTCGCCGCTTCGCTATTTCCTTGTTATACTGGTTTCTATATCTCTGCACCACCTAACTAGTGTCCCAACTAGTAACGATAACGTGATCCCAATCCCTGTAGTTTCCATTGCCTTCAGGCATACATTTATTATTTGTTACCTAGATTTAATCTAGGGTTTTCTATCAAGTGCTTTCTAGATTCAACTAGAGTTTACGCTATCTGCTGAACGCTTCTCGGATTCAGGGTTTATGTCACCTAGTCCAACTAGGGATTATGCTACCTGTCGAACGATGCCCCCAAGTCTAGGACACACTACCTAGAGTGGTATATGTTCCTAGACTTCCCCACGCATGTATCGCGAATCGTTATCGCGAGTCTAGATGCACATGTCCTGTAATATGCGGCCCGAGTCCTGTGGCAGGGCAAATCAAGAAACACAGAACTCGGTCGGGAGCTTTCAGATATCTGCCGATGCAGATGCTAAGGTCTGTTTTTATTCCAGTGGCTATGGTCCCACTCGACCCCTCCCTCAACTAGTGAAAGGCACACCTTGAAAAATGAGAACTATACGCAGGCCCCCTATGCCCCCACTAACCTATGGCCATCCTCACCCATAACTAGATAGCAAGTATATGGTCTTTTGGAGTTCTCCGCCTTTCCGCTTCACGTATCTCGACTGACTCACGATGGATGGTAGACGACGAGTTGCTATCATAGGGCTACCGTTTTCTCGCCGAATCATGCTGGTCCATCCTAGTCTTTAGGTTGCCATATATTGCAACCAAGACATACCCCTGGTTCTTCTAACGCAGACCTTAACCTCTGTGAGCCCAGGAGGATCATCTGCAGCCTCACAGAGGGATACCAAGAGTACCCTCACGTCCCCTCGAAGCCTCGGGCTTCGTAACCCAATTCGTTGGAGCCTTCTTTTTACTCAGACGGACATTCGCTCCTTCCCGTGTTATACTAAGAATTACTACTTAGTTTTGCTAACTAAGGTTTACCACTTAGTTTCCAGGATCGTTCTTTTCTTAACTAAGGTTTACTACTTAGCTCCTTTTAACTAAGGTTTACTACTTAGTTCTCTTTCCCGTCAATTTGGATTGGTTAAGTGTCATTAGTCAATTCAAGCTAACTTAACCCTCTTCATTTATCCTGATAAACTGGTTAAGAGTTATCAGTAATTCATGTTGACTTAACCCTACCACAAACCAAGTTATATTGGTTAAGTATTTCTTATTACTTAACCTTACCCGTTCATCCTGTATTGGTTAAGTGTTTCCTTTTTAACTTAACCTTGCCCGTCTGTTTTAACTAACATGTTATTAATGGTTAAGTATTATCCCTTCATGTTTTAAACTTAACCCTATTCCTTTATCACAATCTGATGGATAAGTGCTCAAGTTTACTTAACCCTACGGTCTAGTCTAGCTAACATATCAAATTGGTTAAGTGTATTAAATTTTACTTATCCCCAACCTCTAGTCTAGTTAACATGTTAGTTTAGCTAAGTGTATTAACTTTACTTAACCCCACCTTCTAGTCTAGTTAACATGTAAATTTGGCTAAGTGTTTTCTTAGTTACTTAACCCTTACAAATCTTGTCTTGTTACCATGTTAAGTTGGTTAAGTGTCCCTATGGACTTAGCCCTCCCATTCTAGCTTAACTGTGTTAAGTTGGTTAAGTGTTCCTATGGACTTAACCCTCTCATTCTAGCTTAACTGTGTTAAGTGTCTGTATGAACCTAACCCCACCCATCGGTTTGGTTATCATGTTGAATTGGTTAAGTGTCTTAGTTAACTTAACCCTACCATTCTTGTTCTAGCTTTAACTAAATAAATTAAAGCCGCGACCGCTCACATTAGACAGGTATTGTTGCGATTACTGGATGTGTCGGTTGGTTCCGGGCAGGTTTACATCGCAACTCAGTCTAACCTCGGGTTAGGCATATTCGTGTTTTCTAAGTTCAAAGGGTTTTTGATTAATTTTCAAATCAGGTTTTGAAAGTAACCATCCCGTCCGTCGGATCAGTTAGGGATAGCCAGGGAGAGAAGGAAACTTGTATTTTCCAAACCCAAGCCTAGACACTATCCTCTCTGTCACCCTAGAACTTTCCGGTGTATTATTAAAAGAGATGTCGTTAATAAACCTTTAATTTGTCTAAATTTACATTTTCTCATTTAGGACAAATTCTATAAGTAAATCATTCCTAATTTACTTATTTCCTAATTACTCTTTTAATGTAAATTGTCAACATTTATTCTTATGGCCCATTTTCCCCTCTATATCATATTTATGCTTTTTGGTATGTAAACTATACCAAATTAAGTGTCACTAACCATGATTTTTGCCAAACATGACAATTACTCGCAATTATGGCCAATTTCAAATTTATGCCAATATACTTATTATGCCAAATTAGCTAATCCAATTCTGATTTAACATTCTAATTACAGTTCATGTCAAACTAGACTTATTATTCTAGTTCACAATTCATGTAAATGCTAGATTTACAAGTCAATACTAGATTCAAATTACACATCCTATAATTCATGTCAAATTTATCCAGTTTGCATTTTTATGAACATGCCATAATGCATGTTCCCAATTCATGCCAATTTCCAAGTTTATAACTACGTTTTAGAAAATTTCATATTTTGCCCAAATCGTATTCCCATCGTTCGTATAATCGTGATTCAACCCAGATTATAAACAAATCTAGATTCGTGGAAAAAGGGAATGAACCAAAATGCCATGAAAGAATGGACATAATAACAGGCATAAGATGACAATTCACAGGCATATAGATATGGTAATATCACGACATGAAAAGGGTTGAATAGTATAGGTTCAAGAACGTGGGTAGACCTAACTTAATAGGTAAATTCCCAAGATCTAAAACCAAAGAAAACCAAGAATAGACAGAATAGAAAATCAGGTTTAGACCCAATTTCATAGTCACAAAACTTAAGCAACACTTTCCTAGTCATGAATCATAGGTGTTTAATCACAGTTGTCCTTGTTATGTCATAGGCAATAGTTTATGTTTCCTAATCAAAGGCATAGGCTTGTGTTCATAGTCAAGGAAATAATTCTCATAGCCATGAGTCACAGTCATAGGCAGTGTTCATAGTCATAGGCAATGTTCATTGTCAAAGAGGCATATGGTTTTATGGTCCATAGTTTCATAGTCACAGTCTTATTGGTCCTCGAATCATAACAGTTCTTAATTAGGTCCAAAGATATAAGCACTGATTTGAATAGAAAGATTTGGCATATTCTTTTATTCCTTTAATTTCATGTCACGGATAGAGAAAACGTTCAAATCTAAAAAGTAACCGACTTACATTGATCAGTTTTTAGAATAGAAAGATGGCGTTGCTATGATTCGTGCGACGTTGCTCGAAACCGTTTGAGTTAGCCTTTGATTCTTATCTTGAAGCTTTAATCTTGACTCGAATCTCTTCTTGACAAACTTGAGCAGCATAACCTTGTCTTGGATTTTCGTATTATTTTATTTTAATTAGAATTAGAGCAAAGTATAGGCATAGAGAAGTTGTGAGGAGAAAATATGAGGCCTAGTGGTGTTTTTATAGTGTAGAAGTCAACGAATCGGGTCATAATGGCGTCCGGATACAGAAAAACGAACCAGGCTGCAGATCTGGAAAAAGCGGGGAGGTCGACCCCCAGGTCGACCTATGGGGGGGAGGTCGACCCCTAGGTCGACACCCTGGTCGACCTGGGTACCCAGGTCGACCCCCAGGTCGACCCCCTGGTCGACCTGGGTCATGGGCGGAAAATTTCCCGCCCAGCCCGCTTCTGAGTCTGTTTTGAAATTTGAACTTCATTGAAACTACCGGAGGCCATATCTTCCTCATACAGACTCCGATTTACGCAAACTCAGACTCGTTTTCATGAAGAATTCCGAGACGAACGCAATGGCGCAGCCCATTTCCCATGATTTTGATTTTAAAATTTAATTCTGCCTTGATTTGTGAATCCTAGTGTTACCGAATTACGGGGTGTTACAACATCCTGTTTATGTTCGTATGTTTATGCCTGTTCTGACTCTCTTTCCTCTCCCTTTTTCCTTTCTCTTTTTATGAGTTAGGATAACTTAGAGCCAAATGTATTATGCGAAATTCGCGTATGTATAACGCTTGGACGTTGGGAAAAAGTTTGGGAAATATTGATTAACATGTAATTGGTAATTGGGCATAAATTATTGAAGGTTATGGTTTGGGCAAAATTATTTATAACATGCAAAAATGAAATTTGGCATAAGTGGGTTTGGGTGTAAACTTGGGATAATTTGGTATAACCTATAAACTTGAGATTTTAGGCATAAGGTGATTAGAATTTGTCACATAAATTTGGGTTGGAATTTATGGGTAATCGGGGAATCACTATAATCTCTAAATTGAGATGAACTTAGGATAATGAACGCCAATGACACGAGGTTAGATAGTTTTGCGGTGTAAGCCTACCCAGAACCGCCCAACATGTCCAACAATTGCAAACGGTATCTAATGTAAGAGGTCAAAGGCAGAAATTAGATGCGTAATAGACAAAGACACGAGGTTAGATGAATTTGTTGTGTAAGCCTTCCCGGAACTGCCTGACATGAAACGACCTGAACTTCCCCGGTAAAGAAAGCCCGGATACTTTGAGAACAAGACACAAAAGAACACAGACAGGAGAACATTTCATTGTTAATTACAACAATTCCATCAGATACAAGAATATACAGAGTATAAATGAATAAAATACATTCGATAAATATCAGAGATTACAATAAATTACAAAGCAGCGGAAAATAATACAAACACAACTGAAAGTAATACACGGATACAGAGCTTTCCGAGCATCGTTCCAGCTGTAAACCAGGATCCTGTGAATATATATCTGCAAAACCGAAACTACTAGCTGCCCGTGTCGAAATAAGGGCACCCAGAGTTTAGGTTAAAACAATAAACTCCAGGTCAATCATGTGACTAGTGTGAGAACTAAAACAGGTATTATTCTTTATTTTAAAGTTAGGTAAATCAAGGGACCACGCCGTATAACACGGAACGGGTTTCCTCCCTAGAATACCAGTGCATAAAACAAGTAGCGCAATGCTAAATAAAGAAAAATGAAGCTATTATAAGACCCATGTCCCATCACACAATGCAACGCAAGCCAGAGGATAGGGTTTTACCTTATAATAGCCAAAGAATGCTTGATACGTTAAAACAAATCATTTGATACTATTATAAGTGTATAGTGTCAAAACAATTTCAATCATAGATGGCATGGGTACCATATATCATGTCGCCATACTAGGCTCTACAATCAAAACCACGTTGTCACGTATTTGGAAATTGGATTTCCATCTGTGAACCGAGGAAAAAGATAGTCCTCTACCGATTCGAGACGCTCTAGCCCGCCCCTCGGGTCAGAGCTCGAGTGACCTTTGGATCGTCAGGGCCGGTCCATCGATGTGGATTAAAATGCATGAACACTGCGTTTCCCCACCCTTTGGGGTGTCAATGAGTCAACAAATGACTCCATCGGCTTCACATAGTCACCGATATATCCGAGGCGCCTCGCAACAGCAACAACCACATAAGTCAAACTCGTCAGGGCGTGTAAAACCACTGACACCACTTCTAGCTAGAAGGAAACGCATGCCTACCCTGATGTCCTCTCCCGTTTCTGGTTCACAACCGGGGTGTGAGGCTCGCGAATCAACGCTACACAAAGTTATGCCACACAGGCCGTGCTTTGATCGTCCACCACAAGACTTTGCTTTTCAACAGAAGCCTTGATCATTTGCCACTTAGGCATGCCACACAGGCAATTCACTCCATGCATTTGATATCCATCAATATATAACCCCTGAGCTCGTACGTCTCAGAGAAGGGCGTTAAGCAAGAGAATAAATTCTCCGCCGCCAAACATATATATATTTGATAGAAATCAATCACACAGAATAAAATCCAATGTCAGACACAAAGTCCATTTACAAGTTCGTTTTGGGTCTGAACGAAACCGGAGGCACCTAGTACCCCGCATATCCATCGATCTCCAAGTACGTCTGGACGACCACTAACTGATTCTCTCCTCTTGGGTGTACGGCCCAATCAAGATCATCAGTAACCACCCAAACGACGTGAAGACCTCCGGTCTTCAACCACCGTCTTCATGTAACACCCCACCTCCGCCAATGCCGCTCTTGCAAGGACACTAGCTTTGGAGGGGCGTTTTAAAACAAGGTAAACATGCATAATGATATATCAAGGCAGAACAAGAACATAGGTATATATGTAAACAGAGTAAATAACATAGATAAAACAGCGGAAGATTTAAACCATTTCAAAACAAGTCTAGTACATCATAAAGTCAACTGCCAAAATAAACATGTCTAGTACATCTTAAACAGAAATACTGAAATACATAGTGCTATCCCCAAAATAAAGATAATAAACCATAGCGAGCTCAATGTCCAGGCATACATGAGCTATCCAGCAAACAAGCAAGCGATCCAAGCTAAGCACCACTGTTCCCTCCCTGAGAACCTTGGGGGGGGAACGGAAGAAAAGAAGCGAAAGAAAACAGGTCAGTCAAAAAGACTGGTAAGCCCTACTACGATCAGTCTATAAACTAATAAAGTTAACATCATGATGGAAACTGAGATGAACATACTGGCAATAGATAAAGGTGTCATCACATAGAGAAGATTAAACTTTGCACCATAGTGTACTAGCAAACTAACATAACAGGTATTGATCCCTCAGCCCAAACTTTGGCCCAATAACATGAGGTGACCTTAATACAAGGTCCAGCCCAACGGTCTAGTCGATCGGCTCCCTATAAACCTAACACGTCAAGTGTTGGTGTCCATACGGCCCACATATGGTTGTATTCTGACTGTGCTGGGTCCACCTTTGGGTGTATCAAGCCCTCGGGTGTCAACCTCAGACACCTAAGCAATAATGCACAGTCCAAACCTACTGGTACCCGTGCCTCGAGTTTGTCCAACACCGGACTACGTGCACGTCCGTAGCCCGCCTGGACCCGCACCGCTGTACCACTCAGCCGCCGCTTTGGTCGCTTACATCCGTCCAGTAATCGTGCCCCGCCCTAGCCTAGCTTCTAGGGTTGTGAGTGATACCAAACTGGGATTACTGTTAGAACAGACCATGTTGCTAGGGTTTTCTAAGAGGGTTAAGTGTGGTTTAACCCCTCACTAATCATGGATTAAATTGGTTAAGTGTAACCGACAGTTCACAATTTAACCCCATTCTAATCCCTCGTATCCCCAAATGGATTGAATTGGTTAAGTGTAACTTAACCCCATTTCCATCCCTCGAATCCCCAAATTGGTTAAGTATTAGTGGACCCTGACTTAACCCTAATCACGAGGCATTAATTAATTTAATGCACCTTAACCTCTCACATTAGACCTTGTTGTGGTTACTAGTTAGGCCGGGCGGGTCCGGGTAGGTTTACACCACAACTTAGTCTAACCTCGGGTTTTGGCACCACATGACCAACTTCTCACATTGGGTCCTATTGTTTGTAGCCACTAGTTAAGCCGGTCGGTTCCGGGTAGAATTACGCTACAAACTCAACCCAACCTCGAGTTGGCCACACTTATGTTTTCTAAGTGTCATGTCCACTTTATTTTCAAACACAATTTCAAGCTTAACAAATACTTGGGTAGACCTAACTTAATAGGTAAATTCCCAAGGGGTAGACCTAACTTAATAGGTAAATTCCCAATCTTATATTTTTATGTATTTTGAGTTTTACCCAAACCCCCCAACGTCATTCTATCGCTTACATATTCGTCATAACGCATAAAGGATAGAAAGAGGGAACTTGGCACAACATACATGATGAATCTTACATATCATAATGAACATGCATAACATGTTGAACTTGCATAACTTAGCATAGTGAACTTGCATAAACATGCATAACTTGTTAAACTTGCAAATCATGGCATAGTGAACTTGCATAAACATGCATAACTTGTTAAACTTGCAAATCATGGCATAGTGAACTTGCATAAACATGCATAACTTGTTAAACTTGCAAATCATGGCATAGTGATCATGCATAACTTGTCAAACATGTGCAACATGGCATAGTGAACTTGCATAAACATGCATAACTTGTTAATCATGTTTAACAAGGCATAGTGAACTCGCATAAGCATGCATAACTCATTAAACATGCATAAATCCCAACTTTCATCAAACATTAACTTTAGAGTTTCTAAAATGAAGGTAAGAGGGCTTACAACTATTATGAAGACACAAATCTACAAACAAAGATTGAGAAGCCCCTTTATGCAAGCATAAAAACCCAAAACAAAGCTCCAATAAGAAACACCCTTAACAAAAATCCCAAAAACTCTAGCTTAGCCAATAAAGCTTGCAACTTGATGATGTATGCAAGCTAATGATCATTCATACAACTTAGAAATACTTGTATGAACATCAAAATCTTTATAGGAATGATTTTTGAAGAGGGTGGAGGCTAAGTTTTTAAGTGGAGGCCATTTGAGAATTCAATTTGACATAGTTTGGTTGCAAGAATGAATAATGGGGTTTTAGGGTAGGATTAGGGGCTTATTTATAGAAGATTAGAGTGTTTTTAGCCCTAGGATTAACCCTAGGATAGTTTTGGCCCGTCAGATTTCGGAACTCTCTAGAACCAAGCCACACAACCAAGCCCAAACCAAGATGGTGCGCCAGGCAGATTTGCCTGGCTACCCCCTGTCGACAGGGCTGTCGACTCCCTGGGGACCCTGTCGACAGGCCTGTCGACATGCCTGTCGACATGGGGGTCCTGGCGGGAGTTTTCCCGCCTGACGCCAGTTAGCCCTAATCCTTGTTTTAATTTAAAATTTAAATCTGTTTTTAACATAGAAATTTCTGAAAACTTCAATGGGCCTTAACTGGGTCATACGGGCTCCGATTTTCGAAAACTCGGACTCTATTTCGCGTATTTTTCCGAGACGAACGCAATGGCATAGCCCGTTTCCCTTGCTTCAGATTTTTAAATTAATTTCTGCCTCGATTTACATTATTACCCGTTATTGAAAATACGGGTTGTTACATTCTCCCCTCCTTAAAGGATTTCGTCCCCGAAATCTTCAAGTTAGGAAGAACGTATCCTACCATCCAATCATCCATCTACTCAAAACATCACCCACGAGCAATCATTGTCCTTACAAGATTCTAAATGCTGGATGAACATATGCAAAGGTGTGTGTATATGTACCTATCTAATGCAAATATCATCAATGCGAATTATGTTAGTGAAATGAATCCACATGTATGCAATTCCTAACATAATGTATATCATCTATATGTGTGCACATAACATACACCCATATGCAACATCCATGTGATAACACAAAATTTTCATCCATGAATAAGCATAAACACTCATGCATATTCAATATGAGGAGTGTGTGAACCGATCTAGTGCCTAACCGTGTATAATGCGTCCACGAGCAACCACTTGCAAACACTTGCAACCACTTGCAACCATCAAGCATAACATGTTTCAAACACATGTTTCATCCAAAGGGTTTCTACCTAAGGTTCTCATGACAGGATTAACACGATAAACTAGATAAATGTGGATAGCAAAGAGAAAGATATGCTAACAAAAGGAAAGAGATTGAGAGTGTACCCTCAAAAAGGAATGGATAAAGCCTACGCATCTTCTCTTCAGTTTCGCGTCTTCCTCGGCTTCACCTCATTGAACCTTCACCAACTTGACCTCACGATTCCTTAGCTTCTTGGTCTCTGTCCCCAAGATACGAATCGGAGCTCTCCTCAAGGTAGCTTCTTTCTCCACTTCCACATCTTCCAAAATACTTGGCTCCACGATCTCTGCTGATTCATGCAAACACTTCCGGAGATGCGAGACATGAAAAACATCGTGTACTCCGGCAAGCTTCTCGGGCAACTTTACTCTATAAGCCATCTACCCGATCCTCTCAACAATGGGGAATGGTCCAACAAATCTCGGGGCTAACTTCCCAACGGCTCCAAATCGGACCACATTCCGCAAAGGAGAAACCTTCACGAAAACCATATCCCCAACATTAAACTCCAAATCAGTCCTTCGCCTATCAGCATAGGATTTCTGTCGGTCTTGGGCCGCTTTCATCCGTCTTCGAATCAACTCGATTTTCTCGGATGTATCTCTGATCATATCAGGCCCAAGTATGAGCTTATCTGTAGTCTCCCACCAACATGTAGGTGACTTGCACGGCCTCCCATATAGAGCTTCAAATGGTGCCATCCCTATGCTTGCCTGATAATTGTTATTATATGCAAACTCAACAAGTGGAAGATGGTCTTCCCAAGTACCACCAAAGTCCAGAATGCAAAGCCTCAATAGATCCTCGAGTACTCTATTCACCCTCTCGGTTTGACCGTCCGTCTGTGGGTGATAAGCAGTACTTAGGTTCAACCTCGTGCCCATAGCCTCTTGCAAGCTATTCCAGAACTGACTTGTAAAGATTGGGTCACGGTCACTGACAATACTAGAAGGGACTCCATGCAGTCTCACAATCTCACGAAGATATACGGACGCTAGCCAAGATGCTGTCCTCTTGCTTTTCACCGGAATAAAATGAGCACTCTTCGTAAGTCTATCTACAATAACCAAAATGCTCGTGTTCCCTTTCCTTGACCTCGGAAGCCCATCAATAAAGTCCATGGAGATACTCTCCCACTTCCAAAGTGGAACGTCCAGAGGGTGCAATAGCCCACCGGGCTTCTTTGACTCGGCCTTAACTTGCTGGCAAATGATACATCTAGAGACAAACTCCGCCACGTCCTTCTTCATCCCAGGCCAAAAGAAAATACGCCTCATATCTTGGTACATCTTATCCCCGCCTGGATGTATAGTCAACTTGGAGCGATGTGCTTCCTCAAGAACTTTCCTCACCAAGTCTCCCACCATCGGAACACAAAGCCTTCCGTCTCTCCTCAGCCAACCCTTGTCATCAACAGAATATCGAGCGAGGTGACTAGACGTCTCTCCTCGAATCATCTTATCCATGATCTCAATTATCTGAGGGTCTTCCTTCTGCGAAGCCCCAACTTGATCCAGAAGGGTAGGCCTGAGCTCAAGAGATGCTAAAGAACCGGTCATCGACTCGACCGCCAAAGAGAAATCAAAGGTTGCCAAGAACTCTAAATTCTTCATCTCAACAAATAAAGGACTTAGTGTCAACCTTTTCCTACTCAACGCATCCGCTACAACATTCCCCTTGCCAGGGGTATAGGCTATATCAAAATCGTAGGATGCCAAGAATTCCATCCACCTTTGCTGCCTCAAGTTCAGATCCCTTTGCGAAAAGAGATACTTCAAAGACTTATGATCAGTATATAGCTCAAATCTCTCTCCCAGAAGATAATGACGCCAAGCCTTGAGTGCATATACTATCGCTGCCAGCTCCAGATCGTGAGTGGGATAATTTTTCTCATGCACCTTAAGTTGCCTACCACCAAAACATATAACTCTGCCTTCTTGCATCAGAACGGCGCCCAATCCCGTGCCACAAGCATCAGTGTACACGGTAAACACCTTACCACCATCGGGTAAAGCTAGAAATGGTGCTGAGGTAAGGGCTCTCTTGAGTCTCTGAAAAGCAAGCTCACAGTCCATATCCCAAGTAAAAACTAAGTTCTTCTTCGTCAACTTAGTAAGAGGAGCGGATATCTTCGCGAAGTCCTTGATGAACTTCCGGTAAAAACCTGCAAGACCTAGAAAACTTCTCACTTCGGTTGCATTCCTTGGAGTCTTCCAATCCTGCACAGCAACTACTTTAGCGGGATCCACCGCCAAGCCTTGCTTAGATACTATATGCCCAAGGAACCGAACTTCCCTTCTCCAAAAGTGACACTTGGAGAACTTGGCCTTTAACTGATGCGCTCTAAGCGTATCCATCACCTCTACAAGATGCCTTGCGTGCTCTTCTTCATCCTTGGAGAAGACCAAAATATCATCTACGAAGACCACGACAAACTTATTCAAGAACTCTCGAAACACCCTACTCATCAAGTCCACGAAATATGCGGGTGCATTCGTCAAACCGAACGGCATAACGAGCCATTCAAAGAAGCCATCTGGAGTTCTGAATGCAGTCTTGTCTATACTATCTTCAGCCACTCTGAGCTGATGAAATCCAGTAGCAAGATCAAGCTGAGAGAAAACAGAAGCACCGACAAGCTGGTCAAAAAGATCATCAATCCTCGGCAATGGGTGTCTGTTCTTCTTAGTTAGCTTATTCAACTCTCTATAGTCCACACAAAGTCGAAGAGAACCATCTGCCTTAGTAGCAAATACCACAGGCGCTCCCCATTCGGATATACTTCGTCTGATGAAGTTCTTCTCAAGCAACTCCTTTATTTGCTTGCTGAGCTCCCGTCTCTCACGCGGAGCCATGTGCCGAACGGGTAAAGAAACAGGCTTAGCATTATCCACCAGATAAATGCGAAAATCAATCTCTCGTTTAGGGGGCAACCCCTTAACTTCTTCAAAAACATCTGGATAATCTCGGACCACCCTTACAGACTGAAGGGTTTCCTCTGACGAGTCGAGAGATTCAAGATAGCACAACATGACGGGATCCTTCGGATTGCATGAAATTTCTAAGGTGTTGCCAAGGCGAGTTACAAGCCTCACAACCCTATGCTCACAATCAAGAATGGCTCCATATCTAGACAGCCAATCCATGCCCAAAATCAATCCGTATCCCCTGAAACCAAGAACATACGCACTACACAAGAACTCTACACTGAGTATAGAGATCCTCAGATCCTCACATATCATAGATAGATGAGCAGAACCCCCAATGGGATTCGAAACACAAACGGGATCATCCACTAAGCTAGTACTAAGGTGCAAACTATCAACAAGATCAGATGAAATAAAGCTATGTGATGCACCAGAATCAAATAAGGTACGAATTGGAAGATCGGAAATATAGACAAGGTTCTCAACAGAAACAATACCTCATTCCGGAACTGTAGTGGTGTTGAGAGCATGCACTTGCCCTCCAGATGATCCTGCACGTTGAGTCTGACCCTGCCCTTTCTTCTTCGGGCATTCCTTGCTGATGTGTCCAGTCTCACCACAGGAAAAACATCCACCACTAAGCTTCCTTTTCTTTTTCCTACAATCCTTAGCAAAGTGTCCAGGTATACCACAGTAATTGCACTTTCCCTTGCCTTTGTTGTTGTTCCCCTTCTTGTTCTTGCTTTGATTCCCCTGACTGCTTTGACCGAAATGATTGCCTTTACCCTGAGAATCAGCCTTCTTTGCTTGGATATCACTCGACTTGACCTCTTTCTTTCCCTCTCCCTGAAGTAGAGCCATATCGACTAAACTCTCGAAAGTAGCTCCATGCGGAATATGCGACATCGCCAAACCCTGCAGTGGCTCATTTAACCCTCTAGCAAATCGGAGAGCTTTCTTCTCAGGAGTGTTCACTAAGTCCAAACCAAAACGGGCCAGCTGATTAAACTTGTTAACATACTCCTTGACAGTCATATCATCTTGCTTCAATGCAATGAACTTCTCCATCTGTAAATTCGCCTCGGCAGAGGATAGAAACTTGGCCACAAATCTAGCTCTCAAATCGGCCCAAGTCTCGACGGGCCTCGTCCCATTGGTGACCTCCCACCAATAGGCTGCTTCGTCCTTCAAAAGCCACACTGTCAATAAGATCTTTCTCTCATCATTAATCCTAAAGATAGCAAACAAGTCCTCCGTGTCTTTCAGCCAAAATCTAGCTTCAACAAAAGATTCCGTGCCTAGGAAATTCTTGCCTCCCATCGCCTTAAAGTCTTTACAAACCTTTGTGAACTCAACCTGAGGATGCTGAGGGGGAGGAGGAGGAAGAGGAGCCTCAGCAACTGGGGGAGGAGGAACAGGAACCACCGGAGGAGGGACATTAGGGGGAGGATTCTCGACTACAGGAGGAGGAGTGGGAGTAGGGTTTGCGGGGCCAGCTGCTGCCCTAGCGTCTAGAAGTCTCCTATACCAGAGTGGTACGTTCACTCCATCTGGGATGGCAAGATTCTCAGCCATACTAAAACGAAAGATAAGATAAGATTAGGTCAAGGGAACGAAGGATAACGCTAATGGCTTTTGGGGAATAGTCTTTTAAAATACTAGACTTTTCTTTTGGAAAATACTTTGTACTTGTTTTGAAAATAGTTTTCAAAAAGTCTTTTAAAAACTTTTTGTTCTTTCTTGTAAACCATATGCTCTGATACCAAATGTAACACCCCACCTCCGCCAATGCCGCTCTTGCAAGGACACTAGCTTTGGAGGGGCGTTTTAAAACAAGGTAAACATGCATAATGATATATCAAGGCAGAACAAGAACATAGGTATATATGTAAACAGAGTAAATAACATAGATAAAACAGCGGAAGATTTAAACCATTTCAAAACAAGTCTAGTACATCATAAAGTCAACTGCCAAAATAAACATGTCTAGTACATCTTAAACAGAAATACTGAAATACATAGTGCTATCCCCAAAATAAAGATAATAAACCATAGCGAGCTAAATGTCCAGGCATACATGAGCTATCCAGCAAACAAGCAAGCGATCCAAGCTAAGCACCACTGTTCCCTCCCTGAGAACCTGGGGGGGGGGGGGAACGGAAGAAAAGAAGCGAAAGAAAACAGGTCAGTCAAAAAGACTGGTAAGCCCTACTACGATCAGTCTATAAACTAATAAAGTTAACATCATGATGGAAACTGAGATGAACATACTGGCAATAGATAAAGGTGTCATCACATAGAGAAGATTAAACTTTGCACCATAGTGTACTAGCAAACTAACATAACAGGTATTGATCCCTCAGCCCAAACTTTGGCCCAATAACATGAGGTGACCTTAATACAAGGTCCAACCCAACGGTCTAGTCGATCGGCTCCCTATAAACCTAACACGTCAAGTGTTGGTGTCCATACGGCCCACATATGGTTGTAGTCTGACTGTGCTGGGTCCACCTTTGGGTGTATCAAGCCCTCGGGTGTCAACCCCAGACACTTAAGCAATAATGCACAGTCCAAACCTACTGGTACCCGTGCCTCGAGTTTGTCCAACACCGGACTACGTGCACGTCCGTAGCCCGCCTGGACCCGCACCGCTGTACCACTCAGCCGCCGCTTTGGTCGCTTACATCCGTCCAGTAATCGTGCCCCGCCCTAGCCTAGCTTCTAGGGTTGTGAGTGATACCAAACTGGGATTACTGTTAGAACAGACCACGTTGCTAGGGTTTTCTAAGAGGGTTAAGTGTGGTTTAACCCCTCACTAATCATGGATTAAATTGGTTAAGTGTAACCGACAGTTCACAATTTAACCCCATTCTAATCCCTCGTATCCCCAAATGGATTGAATTGGTTAAGTGTAACTTAACCCCATTTCCATCCCTCGAATCCCCAAATTGGTTAAGTATTAGTGGACCCTGACTTAACCCTAATCACGAGGCATTAATTAATTTAATGCACCTTAACCTCTCACATTAGACCTTGTTGTGGTTACTAGTTAGGCCGGGTGGGTCCGGGTAGGTTTACACCACAACTTAGTCTAACCTCGGGTTTTGGCACCACATGACCAACTTCTCACATTGGGTCCTATTGTTTGTAGCCGCTAGTTAAGCCGGTCGGTTCCGGGTAGAATTACGCTACAAACTCAACCCAACCTCGAGTTGGCCACACTTATGTTTTCTAAGTGTCATGTCCACTTTATTTTCAAACACAATTTCAAGCTTAACAAATACTTGGGTAGACCTAACTTAATAGGTAAATTCCCAAGGGGTAGACCTAACTTAATAGGTAAATTCCCAATCTTATATTTTTATGTATTTTGAGTTTTACCCAAACCCCCCAACGTCATTCTATCGCTTACATATTCGTCATAACGCATAAAGGATAGAAAGAGGGAACTTAGCACAACATACATGATGAATCTTACATATCATAATGAACATGCATAACATGTTGAACTTGCATAACTTAGCATAGTGAACTTGCATAAACATGCATAACTTGTTAAACTTGCAAATCATGGCATAGTGAACTTGCATAAACATGCATAACTTGTTAAACTTGCAAATCATGGCATAGTGAACTTGCATAAACATGCATAACTTGTTAAACTTGCAAATCATGGCATAGTGATCATGCATAACTTGTCAAACATGTGCAACATGGCATAGTGAACTTGCATAAACATGCATAACTTGTTAATCATGTTTAACAAGGCATAGTGAACTCGCATAAGCATGCATAACTCATTAAACATGCATAAATCCCAACTTTCATCAAACATTAACTTTAGAGTTTCTAAAATGAAGGTAAGAGGGCTTACAACTATTATGAAGACACAAATCTACAAACAAAGATTGAGAAGCCCCTTTATGCAAGCATAAAAACCCAAAACAAAGCTCCAATAAGAAACACCCTTAACAAAAATCCCAAAAACTCTAGCTTAGCCAATAAAGCTTGCAACTTGATGATGTATGCAAGCTAATGATCATTCATACAACTTAGAAATACTTGTATGAACATCAAAATCTTTATAGGAATGATTTTTGAAGAGGGTGGAGGCTAGGTTTTTAAGTGGAGGCCATTTGAGAATTCAATTTGACATAGTTTGGTTGCAAGAATGAATAATGGGGTTTTAGGGTAGGATTAGGGGCTTATTTATAGAAGATTAGAGTGTTTTTAGCCCTAGGATTAACCCTAGGATAGTTTTGGCCCGTCAGATTTCGGAACTCTCTAGAACCAAGCCACACAACCAAGCCCAAACCAAGATGGTGCGCCAGGCAGATTTGCCTGGCTACCCCCTGTCGACAGGGCTGTCGACTCCCTGGGGACCCTGTCGACATGGGGGTCCTGGCGGGAGTTTTCCCGCCTGACGCCAGTTAGCCCTAATCCATGTTTTAATTTAAAATTTAAATCTATTTTTAACATAGAAATTTCTGAAAACTTCAATGGGCCTTAACTGGGTCATACGGGCTCCGATTTTCGAAAACTCGGACTCTATTTCGCGTATTTTTCCGAGACGAACGCAATGGCATAGCCCGTTTCCCTTGTTTCAGATTTTTAAATTAATTTCTGCCTCGATTTACATTATTACCCGTTATTGAAAATACGGGTTGTTACAATCTTCAACACCACGCCTAATCAGTTATTCAGAATGGGATAAACCCGGACTTTCTGAATAACTCGCGTATATAATAAATAAGTGTTACACAAACACAACATACGCCTCATTCCAATTCATCAGTCACTAACCGTAAATTAGTAAGGGAACAATTCCCCAAATATTAACCCCGAAGGCCGAAACCAACATCAGATCAATACCCAGGAAACCATTCATCTTAACTAATCTTCAGTTAGTTGCTAAACTTCACATTCTTAGGGATAGGTTCCCATTAATTTTATCAAAGATAAATTCCTCAAATTTATTCTTTAATCTTCTTTTGAATATCAATTCAAACTAGTCGGGATTAACGAACCTTACTGAAATAATCATTTGTTTTAATTTCCCAACCCCAACCTATTCATCCCATGAAGTAAAACTGGTAATACTTCATATCTAACACCACAGTGTTATCGGTAAATTCAATTACCATTTCACGTTCAAATCTAATTAAAGATTTAACTATCGCCTGGAGCAAAACTGGTGATACTCCATTCTCGATCTTTTCAATCTAATTAAAGATTCATTAAAACTCCACTTAGTTTTAATCTTTAATTGGGTTAAAGAACCGATGTCATTTAAAACACGGTTCACGATAAACCCACATCACATTCCATTCTATCAGCTTTTAACCGTAAAATAGCAAGTGAGCAATTCCCTAAGTATTAACCCCGAAGGCCGAAACCAACATCAGATCAATACCCAAGAAACCATTCATCTTAACTAATCTCTAGTTAGTTTCTGATTTTCTTAACTCAGTTGGGTCTAAGAACAGTATTATTGAAGATACCGTTCGCGACAACCCAAAATCACATTCCATTCTATCAGCTTTTAACTATAAAACAGCAAGTGAGCAATTCCCTAAATATTAACCCCGAAGGCCGAAACCAACATCAGATCAATACCCAAGAAACCATTCAACTTAACTAATCTCCAGTTAGTTTCTGATTTTCTTAACTCAGTTGGGTCTAAGAAAAGTATTATTAAAGATACCGTTCACAACAACCCAAAATCACATTCCATTAATTATCGGGTTAAAGAACAAGTGTTATTTAAAACACCGTTCATGATAAACCCAGAAATCAATTTAAATTCAATTCCAATTAAATACCAGTTAATTGGTACACTTCATTAAATCTAAATAAAAAGATTTAGTCTTTTTCTCAACTGGGTTTAAGAACAGTGTTAATGAAGACACCATTCACGACAAACTCAAATCACATTTGATATTAAATACAAGGCTCTGAATAGAAAATATATCGGCTTATATTCAATATCAAATTCTACGACCAACAAATATCGTATTAGAAATAATGATATAAATATATCTTTCAAATTTCCATATCAATATCTGTATAATCACGAAACCCAACATCGAAATATTCCGAAGACAATTTCGATTCAAATCCATTCCAATTCACGTACTGGAAATTCTGGTTATTTTCAAAACCCTTTCAAATCCACTTTATTTATTTTAAAAATAAATAGAATTATAATTCTAGTTCAAAACTAGTTCATTTTGATAAAAATCTATTTTTATCTTTTCAAATATGGAGTTTTTCATCCCAATTCTTCACAAATCATTTCTTATGATTTTACACAAATTATTACTATTTTTAATAATTTTATCAAGGCCCGTACAGTCGATTTCAATCAACGGCCATCGAACTGCACTTACAGCGACCTTTTCCAAATTTGATTTGGACATAATTCCAAATCCAACCGTTAGATCTCAGATTTCTAATATTCATTAGAAAGCTCTTTTTGATACGAACCCAACGGTTCCGGTTTAAGGTGAATCCGACGGTCGGATCTCCCGTAATATCCATTTGAAGTCAATGGTCGAAATTCGCAAACTGCCACGATGCGGCGCATTCTATTCAGGCCATTATATATATAATATATATATATATATTATATATATATTTTCGATTTCCTTTCAAAACGTATTTTATAAATTGTTTTAAATTCGTTTTCAAAATGGTTTCAACTTCCTTTTCAAATTCTAATCAAGATTGAATTTTTCAATATAAATTCGTTTTAATTTCATTTCAATTTGATTTCAATTCAAATCAATTTCAATTCAATTTCAATTCAATTTCAATTTAATTCGAATTTCAATTCTATTCAATTTAATTTGAATTCATTTTATTTTCAATTCAATTCGAATTCATTTTATTTTCAATTCAATTCGAATTCTTATTCGTTTCAATTCAATTTAATTCGAATTTCATTTCAAAATATTCGATTTTGAAATCACTTTTCAATATGCATTATAAAAACGAATATAATCGATATAAATATCGTTCGCGTCAAAATAGCGCACATCTAATCAACACGGCTTTATATATTTCTATTTCAAATATTCTATTCAAATATTTCATTTCAAATATTTCTTCTCAAATGTTCTATTCAAATATTTCTCTTCAAATATTCCATTCAAATATTTCTCTTTAAATATTCTATTTCAAAACTGGAATGAGTCCAATCAATTACCATATAATGTTAATTATATGGATTTTCTACAATACATGTATAAAATAACAACGATAAATAATCAACCACCATCCAGAGTGCACCACACAACTGCATAAGCATTAAATATAAATATTTAACGCTTATAACAGCCTGTCAATCAATCGATCGACATACAACTAATTATTGGGATTAGTGTATGTCATATATCATCCCAATACCCGTGTGGGGTTTCAATCAATCAAACACAGATTTTATTTGTGCAGTTGGGCGATGTGTAAAATTTGTCGATTGGGATTTTATTTGTGCAGTTGGGCGATGTGTAAAATTTGTCGTCCCAATCGATATCAGTCAAATCAGTGTATATAAACAAATCGCCCGATTCGTTTATAAATATTTATTTTATATACACGTTAAAAATTACATTTTTAAATATAAAATATTTTTAACTATATAAATATTTTATTTCATTTTACATCACATCATGCAATCAACTACACATCAAAATCAAACAAACAAGCATACAAGCCGTCCATGGTCTGTGGACGACGGGTGTCGGGTGCTACTAAACACCGTCTGCATCCTAGTATATATTTTTAACTAGAAATAAATATAAAAGTGAAGAGTTCTCACCGACTAGCTAAACCAAATGCCATGACTCTTCTTATGTAGAAATCTTCGCCGTGCTCGCCTTTTGTCACTTTCGTTACCCGTATTCATTACATATATAAAAATTATATCTTTATCACTTCATTTCAATAAATAAAAATCGTATTTTTATTTCTACTTAATATATATTTCTAACGCTTCTTTCTATATAAAAATTATATTTTTACATTTCTACTTCATATATAAAGATCGACTTTTTATATCATCGCTGTTTGATCAAAATTTGGCTCTAACACCCAAATTGTTCTGATTTGTAGAGAATTATAACTGAAAAATGAGGAAAAAGCAGAGAACACACACGGTTTATAGTGGTTCGGCGTTAACGAGCCTACGTCCACTTTATATGCTATTGATTATACTTTGAATGCTGGTACAACCAATGATTTCTCTCAAACTCACTCTTACGATTATGATTTCTCTCAATAATCTCGAAGTAAAACTGATAAGAAATAGTGGTATGACAGTAATGGTGGAATCAATACTCAAAACTGCCAAAAGATCCTGAAAAATGCCAAGCTCTGGGCTATTTATAGCTGATTTCTGGTGACGGATCGCGGTCATACGTGGCCCACATCCCGAAGATCTCGGACCGGTTCGTAGCTTGATGAAGAATTAGTCAAATTAGCCGTTATGGACAGGTGTCGCGATCTCGTTAAACATCGGATCGTGGATGACCAAGTCCGTGGCCATCATTGTGTCTTCCTGCTCGGATCGGATCGTGACCGTAGCTTAATGAAGAATTGGTCAATATGACAGTTGGTGACATGTGTCGCGAGATCCTGCATTCTCGGATCGTGGTGGACTTGGTCTTGGTCATCATCCACCAGCTTCGGGGATCGAATCGGGTCGAGCTAGCGATGGACGGATCAGATCGTAGTCAAAGGGGGGCGATCGCGAGCCGAGGGGAGTATGGCAATCAGATCGGGTCTTCGAGGGTTAAAGGTGTGTGACTTCATATTTTCTTCTTGTATGTGAACCTTGGTGGCTTGGTCAAAAAGCTAGCCAACATTTTGCCCCCTCGAAGTATGTTTTATCGAGGATGGAACATGCTTTGAAATCGCATAGATGTCTTTTCACAGAAAGAAGCAAATCAGAGGCCGTGTCTATCTGAAACGTTGTACTGCTTCAAAGAGTCGTGTTCCTCGATTAGCATAAATATTCAGTCGATTTTCATTCATTTCTTTGGTTATCGGGTAGCTCTTCTCTCCGGAATTTCTGGATGCTTTATTGAAAAATTGCCAGGTAAACTTCTGATATATTTTTTTGTACGTGACCTGTCGGTTCGGATCGCGTAAGAGTCCCACGATCCGAAGGGTGAAATATTCGTCTCGTGCTCGATGGACATTTGGGCTTCTCCACGAGGCGTGATGGGCTTTGGTTCGTGGCCCGTCTATTTCTGCGGTCCGAATAAAACAAAAAATGGGATACTAACGGTCGCGGTTTCTCCTATATAAACCCAAACCTTCTTTCTTCCTTCTTCCCTTTCTTCTTCTTTCTACGCCGCCAGCCTACTCATTAAAACCCTAGCTTTTAACTCTTCGAAAATTCATTTGTTTCCTGATTTAAGAAAGGTAATTATATTTGAGAATATTTTCGTACGATTTCTCTCTTATTTCCCTTGGATTTTCGTTGGTTTGAGAGGAGAGAGCAGAGGAGTTGTGTGGCCTTTGAGGCTTGGGAGGCTAACGAGGCGCCATGGATCTTGTTGTTCGAGCTCAGACACGGAGAGGAGAGAAGAAGAAGAAGGAGGAGGAGCCAACCAGTTCGGGTCGTGGGTGAGGTTTGGGTTCAGATCGTGGTGATGGCGAGGCAGTGGATCGTGAAGATGGTAAGCGGAAGAAGTGGGGTAGAATGGATCGGGTCGTGGTAGAGAATGGATTGCTGATTCACGAGGGGACGAAGAGCCATGGATCGCGAAAGACTCACCACGATCGGACCCTTGCCCACGATCCATCCTCCGCGATCCGAAAACATATTACGATCCGAATCCTGTTTTGCAATCCGATGAACTTGCTAAATAAACAATGCAACTTAACTCTAGTATGCCAATGGACAGTTAGGTTAGAGCCTTTGAGACGGACCCTCTGGACTAAATGACAGCGTAACTTGATAGCGCATTACGACCAATACCTTGCTCATATAGCTAATCTTTATGCTTTTCCTCCATGTATGCACAGGCACACACTTGCACTTACACACACGGGGGATGGGTAATTATATTCTTATTTCTTATGTTTACTCGCCTAAACAGTAATGTCGGATAACCGTTCCCCTTCAAGATCTGACACAGAGATGGATCCCGAGACATCTGAGCACCACAACCCCGAGGTTCTTCCAATTAATCCAGAGGGTGCGGATTCTGGGTCCGAATATGAGGCAGAAACGGGATCGGATTCCTCTGAGAGTACCTCGCTTGATGAGGAGTCTGAAGTAGACGACCGAGCTCCCGACGAGATTCCTGGTGCACTAGAAATAGAGAAATTCACTGACTCTTTAGCTTCCAAACTTGATGACATAAAGCTTAAGAAAATTTGCTTGAGACACTGGATCCCCTAGGATGATGTGAGGACACCTGGTAGCGAAGATAGACCTCATCTGGCTCCGGAGGGGTATATGACAGTTCGCTGACTCATGTGCTGGGTAGGCGCTATTCTCCGTTTCCTCCGATCGTCATTGAAACCTTAAAACGATTGGGTATTGCTTCAATGCAGCTTCATCCCAATGCCTACGCAGCCCTATACACTCTGTATATTGCATATGCGGAAATCCTGCAAACTGAGCTCACGTTTAAAGATTTGAAATTCTATTACCTTTTCAAGCATCGCTCTACGGCAACCCCAAATTTTTCTTTCTTCGAATCGGTGGCAAATAGGAAGGTCTTATCTGACGGTTACAGCAACATAGGGGATCCCAAGGCCGATTGGTTCTATATAAAGAGACATGTCGGGTGTTCAAGAAGATGGCTTAAATCAAGTAAATTTTAAACCTTTGAATGAATAACCTGTTTAAGAAATCGAAGCATTAACATGCTTCTTTTCTTTATGCAGATCACACCTTTCCAAAAACGGAAGGCTCGGTGTACAGTAATCGACTATCCCTTCTTCTAAAAAGCAAATCCGATTTCCTAAAGATCAAGAAATGTATTACTGACGAGAATCTTCACAAGCACCGCCTTCTGGATATAAGGTTCGGACTTGGCGCGGGTGGCAAACCTTACAAATACGTGCCCCCGACCGAGGGAGAAGAAACGTCACAGGCAACAGAGATAACTAGACTTCATAAGAGTCCTTCACCGATAATTATCCAGGACGATGAATACTTAAATGTATATAGAGGAGATGAGGCCCGTGCTGATGAGCCTAAGGAAATCCCAGCCTCTCCGGGGGGTTTCCCCTCAAGGGCCTCTCTACCGGTTGAACATGCTGCTCCTGATGATTTAACAGAGGAGCAGTTATTTAAAGAATTGAGCAAGATTCCTATACCCGACGATGTATATACGCAGGAAGACTTCGAAGGAGAGCCATTTTTCCCTATTTCTGAGGAAACAACTATCCCAGTTGAAGAACGAGAGACTACCAAGATGAGCCTAACTTCGGGCCCTGGTCTGTTAGGGGGAATTATATGGGATGCACAAATCACATGCACTGTCTGACCTCACACTTTTATACCAACAATTTTCAAGGTTTTAATATGTACTTGTTTCTTTTGCAGGAGGGATGTCTCGCAAACGATCTTATTCCTATCGCTCTCTTCGTGAAGGCACACCTAGTCTTCATCCAAATCCTGAGCGTGCCCGTAGTAGCAGTCGAGGGGGAGACAGCCATTGGTCCCGGGATTCTCACAAGCCTACTTCTTCACAGTCCAGATCTCCGTCAAAACAAACCTCTGGAAAGCCTCCCAGTCATCCAGTTCCACCTACAGGGGGAAAACAACTCCCCAAAGACTTAACTCCTCCGAAGAGTGCGCCATCTCACAGCAGGTCATCCAAAAAGCACCACGAGCCTAAGGATAAAAACAAGGATCCACACAAGGATTCTGAGAAGGAGAAAACTGACATTGTCCCTTCCAGCCAACAAAGTTTGAGTGCCCCCGGGGCACGAGACTACATCCATGGTCCTGAGACTCAGGCTAAACTGGAAAAATTACGAGAACAATTCCCAGATATTTTCTTCGAAAGGATGATGTTCGTTCCAACTTTGGAACCATTCCTTAGGAATTGGGATACTGAAGTCATCGGACACGTTCACCATGTAGCCAAGCAGTATGAGGCGATGAAGAAACATGCTGTCAATCTTTCAGACGTCATCCGAACGCTTGAGATGGAAGCGCATATTCCAAAGTGAAGATAGATAACAATGAAAGGGCTAGGGTAAAAATGGAAAAGGACTTGGAAGATACACAATCTTTGCTTGCCTTGGCTCAACGAGATGCTAAAAATTACAAGACAGAGCTGGAGGAGGCCAGGCAACGTTTTCATAATGAGCTCGATTCTAACAGCAAAGAGCGTGCGTCATTGAAGAAGGAGGTGGAAGATCTCAGGATGGTTAACACCGAACTGAAAACAGCACAAGATCATTTCGAAACTGAAAAAGCTGCTTGGGAAAAAGAAAAGGCAAACTTGAAAAATAGTTTAGCTTTGGCCGAAAAAGAGAGGGAGATTCTGAATGATCAACTCGCGCGTGTAGAGAAACGCGCGATTCTTGCTGAAAATAACGTGGAAAGTGCCATTGAAATGGCTACTATTTCTAATGAAAAGCTCCTCGAGAGAGAGAAAGATATTGAAGGATTTGAAGAAATGCTGTTTGACTTCCTTGGCCAGGTCATCAAGACCTGTAACATCTCCTGGATCCCGGACTACCACGTCACTTTAGCCAACATATGGGATGCAATCGTCCAGAGCGAGAAACAGCGATTAGGAGTTGATGAGATTGATGAGAATGAGTTGATGCGGACCATTCTTAGGGATAACGAACCTGAGGATTTAGAGAAAGGCAGACGCCTACTCCAAGAAGAAATTGATAAAGAGAAAACTCAGGCGAAGGGCAAAGATAAAATTGAAGAAGGCTCGAGCTCAGCTGCAGAGCCCAAGGCCTCCGAAATTGAGGAATACAATCCAGACGATCCATTGATTCCTCTGGGTCCAACTCCTCCAGCTGTCGGAGGTTCTGCTGCTAGTTTGGATGGAGGATTGGCGGAAGGTATCCCTATATTTTCTCTGCAATTTGTCAAAGCAATTGTCACTTGTCGTCGTCTTGTCGGACAATCAACTGAGCAAACCGCATTCTCTCCCAAAATAACATTTGTTTCTCATGATACAGGTGGCGGGCCAGTTGATAAGGATGCTGAGAAGAAGGCAGAGGCAGAGAAGGTTGACATCCTGCCAAGTGTTGGTGCTGATGTCCCCCTAGATGTTGAACCCATCGAGAGTTTGAGAGATATGGACGGGCGCCACGAAGGCGATGAGGAGGAAGTCGCCATTACCAAAGAAATCAGAGGCGATGAAGAGGAAGCCTTGGCTGAACAAAAGGCTGAAGAGGAGAGGCAGTTTCTCCTTATGAAAGGAGAACAGGATCCAGTATATGTGCCCCCTATTTCCGAGATCGATCCCAAAACTGGGTTGGTCGTAAGATTTTCCTCCCGATCAATAACTTCACAACTAGCCTCTCAATCCTCTAGTTCTTCGCGAGAGCCTCTTGTTGATAAGAGGAAGAGGAAAAAAGGTGATCGTTCGGATGTTGATAAGGAGGAGTCGGGGAAGCAGAAAAAGAGCAAGAAGCCTACATACCCCCATCCCCCCCAGCATAAGTAGGATGTAGATATTAGTTCATATTTTGTCCTTAGGATTTTTAGGCTTTCCACTGGCCATGAAATGTAATTGTGAGAATGGCCCTCACTTTTGTTTGGGTTCCTCTTTATCTTGTAGGTTTGCAGTTTATGAATGAAAGTTTATTTCTTTTGCATCATCGTGTACCTGCATCGAATAAACTCTTCACACTTAGTCACAAATCATTTGACCATAACTAAGCTGAAATTATACTACTATTCATTCAAGCAACAGAAAGAATTTAACAATTTCTATGCATGTTGCCCCCTATTTTTGAATACGGGGGACTTGGAATTTTTAGTAGGATTATAGTCCTTGAGGCACCAAATCTCCGGTGCCTCTATACTTTCCCGATCCATCAGCGGGTTAGAATTCGAACTTGTATCATGATCTGCTCACCGATCCTTCAGCGGGGCAGAAATTCTGGGGACGCTGAGTCTCCAGCATCCTTCTCAGCGCTTAATCACAGATGCTTTTATACTCTCCTGGCGGTCTCCAAGGTTAGAGTTCGAGCTCAGATGTTCAGTCGCCCCCCGATCCTTCAACGGGGTAAGAGATCTTTCTCAGCGCTTAATCGTAGATGCTTTTATACTCTCCTGGCGGTCGCCAAGGTTAGAGTTCGAGCTCAGCTGTTCAGTCGCCCCCTGATCCTTCAGCGGGGTAAGAGCTCTTTCTCAGCGCTTAATCGTAGACGCTTTTATACTCTCCTGGCGGTCGCCAAGGTTAGAGTTCGAGCTCAGCTGTTCAGTCGCCCCCCGATCCTTCAGCGGGGTAAAAGCTCTTTCTCAGCGCTTAATCGTAGACGCTTTTATACTCTCCTGGCGGTCGCCAAGGTTAGAGTTCGATCAAGGCGGTTCTTATCGTGGTGCATCGCCTTGCCATGTGGACGTCATTTTCGCATCCTTTACGTTCTCCCTCGGCTCTAGAGAGTTAGAATGCAATCAGTGGTGTGATTCATTTTATTGCACCTTCATCATCCTGGCTGCGGATTACTCTCCATTCTGATGGATGGCACCTAGAATTACACGTTTCTGTGATCGTTGTATGATTTTACAACAAACTTTATAGAGATAGAAGAGCAAATAAATAATAGTGCAAATAAAGGTAAACGACACACAATATTTTTATAGTGGTTCGGTCAAATTGTGACCTACGTCCACTTTATAATCCTTTGCTCAAGACATTGGACTATTCTAGGCAAGTCATGCCTTTTACATGGTCCTATGAAACAAAAGGATAAATATGATGACTTTACGTCAGATAAGGCCGCAAATGTTGGGCATTCCACACTCTGGGGATTTCTTTTCCATCTACGGTTGCTAGCTTGAAGGTTCCATTATCAAGACTTCGTAGAACGGAGTATGGCCCTTCCCACTTCGCACCTATATGAGTTGGGGGTGGAAAGACACGCTTCAGAACCAAGTCTCCAGGTTCAAAGGTTCGGGCTCGAACTCTTTGGTTGTAGTATCTAGCGACCTGTTGCTTGTGTCTCAAGGCACGCAGGTCTGCTTCATCCCTTTTTTCCTCTATTGTATCTAGGGATTCAAGGAGCAATTCGTTATTAGTCATCGGATCATAGTAAGTGACTCAGTGAGATGGTACTTTTAGCTCAACCGAGATGACTGCCTCTGCTCCAAAAGCAAGAGAGAAGGGAGTGTGACCTATCGCCGATTTATACGTTGTTCTGTAGGCCCATAATGCCAAGGGTAGTTCGTCAGCCCACATGGCTTTGGCCCGCTTCAATCTTCTTTTGATAACGGACTTAATCACTTTATTTGCTGCTTCGACCTGTCCGTTCGACTGCGGATGCGCCACAGAGGTGTACCGTTTCTCAATGTGGTACTTCTGGCAGAAATCCCTAAACTCGTTGCTATCAAACTAGGTTCCATTGTCAGTTATGACGATCTTCGGGATCCCAAACCGGTAAGTAATGTTTCTAACAACAAAATTAATCACTCGCTTGGTTGTGATTGACGGCTCAGCCTTGACCCATTTGGTGAAGTAGTCTACAACCACAATAACGAACTTTGCTCCGCCCTTTGCTATAGGGAGGCTTTCGATGATATCAATCCCCCACATAGCGAAAGGCCATGGACTCACCATCGTCTTTAACTGGCCAGGAGGTGCCCTGGGAATTTTTGAAAATCTTTGGCATGCATCACAACGTCGTGCGTATTTTGTCGCATCTTTATTTATGGTAGGCCAGAAGTAACCATACCGCAACACCTTTTTTGCCAATGTTTGTCCTCTAGTATGGTCACCACATTCACCCTCATGTACTTCTTGCAGTACTCGCTTGATGTCGTCATGGGCTATACACCGGAGAAGAGGCATCGAAAATCCCTGTCTGTACAGGACTCCGCCTTGCAGAACGTATCGGGAAGCTTTACGGATTATTTTACGCCTCTCGCTCTTCTTGGTCGGAAGCGTTCCATTCATCAAGAAATTCTTTAGAGGGGTCATCCATGAATCCCTTTCTGGCTCAGTCTCTAGTATCAGATCAATTTCCATCTGACCTATGCTAGGGAACTGAAGTACTTCAACTGGGGCTAGCCCGGCTTCTTCAAGATCGTCCGAAATAGCCATCTTCGCTAACTTGTCTGCATGTTGGTTCTCTGAGCGCGGAATATGAGATATACTGTAGTAATCAAAGCCAGTCAGCAACTCCTTCACTTTCTCCAAATACGAAATCAATCTTGGGCTCTTAGCTCGGAATTTTCCAGTAACCTGATTTACAACCAACTTGGAGTCACAAAATATGTCCAGCTTCACGATCTCTAATTCCTTTGCGATCCTCAGCCCGACTATCAGGGCTTCATATTCGGAGTCATTGTTAGTGGCGTGAAATTCCAACCAGATAGAATAGGATATCAGTCGTTTCTCAGGAGTTTCAAGCACCACTCCGGCACCAGATCGTTTATCATTCCTAGCACCATCAATATACAATTTCCATGCACTAGGATCGAGAAGTAATTTTGGTGGGTTAGCCTCTTCGTTTACTATGTCATCCTCCGGGAAAGTAAATTCTGCTATGAAATCTGCTAGCACTTGCCCCCGTATCGATCGTCGGGGCTGAAAATTCAGATCAAATTGACTCAGTTCAATGTTCCATTTGAGCAGCCTTCCATAAGCTTCTGGTCTCTGTAGAACTTGCTTGAGCAGATGATCAGTGTACACGGTGATAGGATGAGCTTGGAAATAATGTCGAAGCTTCCTAGATGCAATCAATAAACTGTACGCCAGCTTTTCTATCCTCGGATAATTGCGCTCAGCTGCCGCCAATTTTTTACTCACGTAGTACACTGGCCTTTGAACCTTGTCTTCTTCTCTCACTAACGCTGAGCTGATCGCGTGGGACGACACTGCTAAGTACACGAATAAATCCTCGTGATCCACTGGCTTAGACAATATCGGGGGTCTCTCCAGATGATTCAGCAGGTTCCGAAATGCTTCAATGCAATCAGGAGTCCACTTGAAATTGCGTTTTCCTCGCTTTATCAATTCAAAGAATGGAATGCATTTGTCTGTCACTCTAGAGATGAATCTGCTTAATGCTGCTACTTTCCCTGCAAGGCTTTGCACATCTTTGATTTGTCTAGGCTCCTGAATGCCTCTGATTGCTGCGATCTGGTCCGGATTAATCTCAATCCCGCGCGAGCTGACGATGAATCCCAAGAATTTCCCGGAGGCAACCCCAAATGAGCATTTCGTTGGGTTGAGTTTCATCCCATACTCTCGAAGAATACCAAACATCTCTGCCAAGTCTGTAGTGTGATCGGACGATTGTTTGGACTTAACCAACATGTCGTCAACGTACACTTCCATTGTTTTCCCAATCTGGTTATAGAACATTCTGTTCACTAACCGTTGATATGTAGTGCCTGCGTTCTTCAAACCAAAAGGCATTACCATGTAGCAGTATAATCCCAGGTCCGTAATGAAGCTAGTGTGCTCTTGATCTGGAACATGCATAGGGATCTGGTTATATCCTGAATAAGCATCCATGAAAGAGAGAAGCTCATGACCCGCTATTGAATCTACCAAGTGATCAATTCTGGGTAGCGGAAAGCTATCTTTTGGGAAGGCTTTATTCAAATCCGAAAAATCAATACACGTACGCCACTTCCCATTGGCCTTCTTTACCAAAACTGGATTTGAAATCCAATCTGGGTAGGTTGAGTCTCTGATGAATCCGTTGCTTCTTAACTTTTCAACTTCTTCTTTCACGGCTGCGGACCTCTCTGGGCCCAGCATTCGCCTTTTTTGTTTTACAGGGGGATGCTTTGGGTTAATGCTCAATGAATGGCTCATGATTGATGGAGATATCCCACACATGTCCATGTGGGTCCAAGCAAATACATCCAAGTTATCTTTCAGGAAATCCGTCAGTTCTTTAGCTCGAACTAGATCCAACTGGGATCCAATCTTCAGGACCTTCTCTGGGTCGCTATCATCGATCGGTACATTCACAGTCGTTTCGTTGGGAGCCGTCATTCTGCCCCCAGTCTCTTCATCCTCTCTGGGATCTATATCCTCAGGCAGTTCTCTGGGCGACTCACCTATAGTCATTCTCTTTAATTGCTATGACATCTCCTCCCTTGTGGGGGAAGAAGCGTCTTTAGTTTCAATATCTTTTCCTTTACGGAGTAGCTTTAGCTCTACAATGTAACATGCTCGTGCAGCAACCTGATCTCCTCTGACTATGCCAACACCAGCTTCCGTAGGAAACTTCAATAACAAGCACCAGGGGGCTATACAAGCTCTAAACTTTGCTAGGGATGGTCGGCCCAAGAAGGCATTATAAGGCGATTCAATATCCAAAACCACGAAGGGAAGAATTCTCACTCTCTGGCGTTCTCCTTCCCCAAGTGTTACCGGCAGCTCTACATATCCCATTGGAGCAGTTGAAGCCCCGTTAAATCCACGGATCCATCCTTCACATGGCTTTAAATCTTTCAATTCAAGGTTCATTAGATCGAACGTCTTTTTGAATAGAATGTTGACTGAACTCCCATTATCCACTAAAACTTTATGGACACTGGCCGGGCCAATAGGAACTGTGATTACAAATGGATCTTCGGTCGGAGCGTGGACTCCAATACTCTCTCGGTTGCGGAAAATGATGTCATCTGACATCATCTTTTGTTGTTTTACCGGGACATTATCCTCAGGGTTTCTACACTCTCTTGCCTCAAGATGATGCTTTGCTGCGTTTACGTACTGGTCCATCGCCTTGAAACTATGCCCGGCTAGGTGAAGCCCTTCGATTATGGTATTGATAACAAGATCCTTTCCTTTTTGCTGGACAGTTGGCCTGGCAGTAGGTTGATTCTGGTTTTGGTTTGGGGTCTGAATAGCTTGCCCCCTGTCTCTAGAAGTCACCCGGTACTCATCCAACTTCCCTTCTCGGAGCAGCCTCTCAACTACGTCTCTCAGATGACGGCATTCATTTGTAGAGTGGTCGTGAGTCTGATGGAAGAGACAAAACTTCCCCGTCTCACATTCTTTCTCCATCGAATCTCTTGGAGGAGGCCTTTTATGTTGGAGGACGTTGTACGAGTCTACGAATATATTCTCCAAAGTATCATTTATTGGCGTATAATTTTCGAAAGACCTGGGACGGGTCCTTCTCTGGGAGTCGTTCCCCCGATTTCTCTTCCGATTATTGCCATTACTGTTGTTACCATTGTTTCCTGACTGGCGGCCGCCGCCCTGGTTTCGGTTTCCAACATTGACTTCAACCTTTCCCGAGATGTCTCCGGTTTGCTTGATGGCCACATTACTTTGGATTTCCTCCTTATTTGCCATTTTCATCTTCCGGTTAGCATATACCTCCTCCTGACGTAAGCGTACGTTTGCTTTCTCATAGAACAATTCTCTAGTATGAGGTGGCTTGCCGGCCAGGTATCTCCCAAATTCAGTATCTTTATCTACCCCATCAATTAGGGCTGCCACAATAGTTGGCTCATGGGGATCCTTGACTTCGGTGGCGGCTAGGTTGAAACGATCCAGATACACCCTCAAGCTCTCGCCTGGTCGTTGTTTGACGAGGAACAGGTCAATCACACTGTTTGACCTCTGTGCATAAATGCGGAACTGTTCCACGAACCTTTCACTCAACTCCCTGAAACTGGAAATTGATCTTGCTGGTAAGTGAGTAAACCATAATAACGCTACATCCTCCAGGAATATAGGGAATGCTTTGCACTTTACAGCGTCAGAAGCTGCGGCAGCGGTCATTGACCAAGAATATCTCATTAGATGTTGGATTGGATCAGATTTACCCGCGTAACGGTTCATCTGAGGCATGTTGAAGCGCCTCGGGAATGTTACGTATAGAATGTCATCAGTAAAAGGGGTGTGACTGCGGTCAATTCCCCAATCTTCATTCCTTTGTCCACGGCTATCCGCCAGGATTTGATGGACCATAGCTGCAACATTTGCACTGGTCATCGGAGGCTCGGGATCAGCGCTTCTCGCTGGGTGGAATTCTCCGATCTCTCTTCTAGGAACATCCACGAAGTCCGGAGCTCGTATTGGGCTTCGTTGCCCTCTGTTACCATGAGTATTTGTACGGCGAAGGGGCTGAGGTGGTCTATTCTCAACAGGATTATCCACAACTCGAGCTCTAGGAGTTGCGGCATGATTATTCAAGTTGCAGTTTGAGGGTCCTACACCAAGTGTCTCTTCCTCTCGTGAGGGCAAGGTTCCAAATCGGAGTTGCTCTATGTTTTCAGCCCTCTCATATGGTCGCCGCGGAGGTCTTGGCGATTCCTATGATGAAGAAGAGTACTCTGGGGTGAGCGGGCCAACTGGGAGTGTTCTTTGTCTTGCGAGATCATCGATCCTTCTATCCATAGCAGTTAAGTTCTGCTCCAGCACAGAGCTTTGCTGCCTTTGAGCAGCTAATTCATCAAACAGCCTATCCCACATTTCAGAGAAGCGAGAGAGATCCCCTTCAGTGACCGGAGCAGAGGGGTCATACTGATCATCAACATTTTCTCTTATGCGCAGAGAACTTGAGCAAGGTCGAACAGAGGTACCAGGACGGGAAGAGTGAGCCATAACCTCCTTTCCAGGTCGAGTTGTAGTCTGGTCAACACTTCGGATCACAGTGGACCTATGTCTGTGGCTCGTAGCGCCCCCCGGGGTCGGATCGTGGTAACATTAGGGGGGGTTCGCGGTGTTGTCTCGGGATCGAGTGATGACCCCTTCAGATGCTCGGTTCGTGCCGCCCTCAATTCGGATTGTGGCGCCCCCTTCAAACAGGTTCGTGACGCCACGTTCGGGTCGGATCGCCCTTATGTCTCCGCGATCCGCGAAGCCTTCCTCAACCTGCTCATGCACACTTTCTTCAACTGCTTCATTCGCGACTTCAATCTCCTACGAAGCTCGTACTTCCTTAGACTTCTTTCCGGCCATGATATCAGATGCCGCTGGAATCTCCAAAAATCTGAACAGTGAAGTTTTGGGATTGTTTTCTTCGGACTTGAATATCCAAACAACGGAGCAACAATCCAATATGCCGAGAAATCAACTCTCAGTGAAAGCACCAAAATGTTAGATCAAAATTTGGCTCTAACACCCAAATTGTTCTGATTTGTAGAGAATTATAACTGAAAAATGAGGAAAAAGCAGAGAACACACACGGTTTATAGTGGTTCGGCGTTAACGAGCCTACGTCCACTTTATATGCTATTGATTATACTTTGAATGCTGGTACAACCAATGATTTCTCTCAAACTCACTCTTACGATTATGATTTCTCTCAGTAATCTCGAAGTAAAACTGATAAGAAATAGTGGTATGACTGTAATGGTGGAATCAATACTCAAAACTGCCAAAAGATCCTAAAAAATGCCAAGCTCTGGGCTATTTATAGCTGATTTCTGGTGACGGATCGCGGTCATACGTGGCCCACATCCCGAAGATCTCGGACCGGTTCGCAACTTGATGAAGAATTAGTCAAATTACCCGTTGTGGATAGGTGTCGCGATCTCCTTAAACATCGGATCGTGGATGACCAAGTCCGTGGCCATCATTGTGTCTTCCTGCTCGGATCGGATCGTGATCGTAGCTTAATGAAGAATTGGTCAATATGACAGTTGGTGACACGTGTCGCGAGATCCTGCATTCTCGGATCATGGTGGACTTGGTCTTGGTCATCATCCACCGGCTTCGGGGATCGAATCGGGTCGAGCTAGCGATGGACGGATCGGATCGTAGTCAAAGGGGGGCGATCGCGAGCCGAGGGGAGTATGGCGATCCGATCGGGTCTTCAAGGGTTAAAGGTGTGTGACTTCATATTTTCTTCTTGTGTGTGAACCTTGGTGGCTTGGTCAAAAAGCTAGCCCACAATCGCTATAAATATCACATTTTTATTTCAACATATATATAATAAAAATCATATTTTTATTTCATTACATACATAAAGATCAAATTTTTACTAACTATAGAATATAAAAATCGTATTTTTATTCTTCCTATACTATAAAAATCATATTTTTATTATCTCTACGATATAAAAATCGTATTTTTATAATCTAGAAATATAAATAAAAATCCTATCTTTTCAAATAAACGAAATGAGAAAGAAGCTTACCTTCATTGAAGAAGTGAGGGGTTATTCTCGTTGTTCAACGGAGAGGGGGGGAGTTTTCCGCGCTGGTGTTGGCGTTGATTGGAGAGGGGTGCACGCAGTAGGTGGCGGTGGTACGGTGGAGGCGGCACTGGCCGACGGTGGGCCAGAGGAGGGCTGGCGGCGCGGTTTTCGTGACTGGGGGACTAGGATTGGCGGAAATCGAAGGGGAGAGGAGCGGAGGAAGGTGGCGACGGCTGGGGAAGGGGCTGCGGCGAGGCTTGCCGGCGGTGGGCGGTCCGGGCGACGGCGTTGATCGCCTGGAGTGAGGGCGATTTCAAAACGACGAGGGTGGGGGTTCTTTTATTTTATTTATTTTTTTGATCTGAAAGAGATGAATCGAGGGGGCTATTATAAATATATATATTTTTATATTTTAAAATTCCAAAAAGCAACTTTTTATTTTGAACTCAAAATCGAACCCACCGACAGTCGTCCATAGCTAATTTCCCCTATTCTGAACACAATGGGATGTGTATCATAAGCTGATTCGACTGTTTCGATCAGTTTCCTTCAAAATCAAAATATAAATCTATATATTGAATTTGAACGCACATTTCAATTTACCGGGCCCACATACAGTCTCTAAAAATTTCCAAAAAATATTTTCTAACTTCGTATTGACGATACGGTCCTAACAAAACTAATTTCATCGAATTCTGAGACCGTTGGAAAAATGGCCATTTTCCAATCGATTAAAATCAACTAAAACTGGTCAAACGTGTTTTCCTTTGCCACGCTCACATATTGATTCAAAAAATTACGAATTTTGAAATCTAGCAATAATTTGACATCACGGATCCAAAAAAAGTGGTTTCGTCAAAAATCGAGGTCGTTTGCAAAATTTCCATTTTTAAGGGGCCAGAATTCCATAGCGACTATTCTGAATTTTCAACTGGACGTAACTTTTGATCCCCGCTATGAAATTTCAATTTTTCGGATTCGTTGGAAAGATATTCTCAATTAGATTCAAATATTTTTGGTTTCACGAAAATTCGGTTTATTTTGAATCCTGTACATTCATTTGAACTTTGAAATCGAATTTTCGAACTACCGCGCCATTTTCAATTCCTTTTATAATTTAAAATAAATATTTATATTCTAACGACGACGTATATAAATATATACGTTCGAATTCTATTCAAATTAAATTTCTCGTCGATATTATTTAAAATAATTCATTTTAAATATTCAAAATTCAAAAAAATTGCCAAAATAAAAAAATTTAATTGGCTCAGATTTCCGGGATATTACAATCTCCCCCACTTAAAACTTTTCGTCCCTATCTAATTTTGGTTCTCACACCAGTCAATAGGAAATATATAGATATCACACCTTCGAAACTCGAAAACAGACTGCTGATGTCGTACGTCATTAGTAGAATCATGACCGGGCGACTAGAGTGTGATTCTATATCTATCTAGTATATTAAAATTTCAAATACACGCGGATCAGACGTATACGCAAAATCTATACATACCGGATTGTCCAAATTCAAATATAATAAATAATCAAATACGTATAATTGAATTAAATTTTCAAAACAAAACTTATTTTCATTTTAAAAATATAGTCTTCACACTCGTTCTAGGATACTACTGATCCTATCTCTAACGAGTCATTCTTATTGGATATTACTAATCCAATTTCTGATGAATTCTTTCGTATGGTTCTAATGTGTCTTGTTCTCGAGCTTTGTAATCCAAAGCTCTGATACCAACTGGAACGACCCGAACTTCCTCGGTAAGGAAAGCCCGGATACTTTGAGAACAAGACACAAAAGAACGCAGACAGGAGAACATTTCATTGTTAATTACAACAATTCCATCTGATACAAGAATATACAGAGTATAAATGAATAAAATACATTCGATAAATATCAGAGATTACAATAAATTACAAAGCAGTGGAAAATAATACAAACACAACTAAAAGTAATACACGGATACAGAGCTTTCCGAGCATCGTTCCAGCTGTAAACCAGGATCCTGTGAATATAAATCTGCAAAACCAAAACTACTAGCTTCCCGTGTAGAAATAAGGGCACCCAGAGTTTAGGTTAAAACAATAAACTCCAGGTCAGTCATGTGACTGGTGTGAGAACTAAAACAGGTACTAATCTTTATTTTAAAATTAGGTAAATCAAGGGACCACGTCGTATAACACGGAACGGGTTTCCTCCCAAGAATACCAGTGCATAAAACAAACAGCGCAATGCTAAATAAAAGAAAACGAAGCTATTATAAGACCCAAGTCCCATCACACAATGCAACGCAAGCCAGAGGATAGGGTTTTACCTTATAATAGCCAAAGAATGTTTGATACGTTAAAACAAATCATTTGATACTATTATAAGTGTGTAGTGTCAAAACAATTTCAATCATAAATATCAATCATAGACGGCATGGGTACCATATATCATGTCGCCATACTAGGATCTACAATCAAAACCGCGCTGCCACGTATTTGGAAATTGGATTTCCATCTGTGAACCGAGGCAAAAGATAGTCCTCTACAGATTCGAGACGCTTTAGCCCGCCCCTCAGGTCAGAGCTCGAGTGAACTTTGGATCATTAAGGCCGGTCCACCGATATGGATTAAAATGCCTGAACACTGCTTTTCCCCATCCTTTGGGGTGTCAATGAGTCAACAAATGACTCCATCGGCTTCACATAGTCACTGATATATCCGAGGCGCCTCGCAACAGCAACGACCACATAAGTCAAACTCGTTAGGGCGTGTAAAACCACTGACGCCACTTCTAGCTAGAAGGAAACGCATACCCTCCCTGATGTCCTCTCCCGTTTCTGGTTCACAACCGGGGTGTGAGGCTCGCGAATCAACGCTACACAAAGCTATGTCATACAGGCCGTGCTTTGATCATCCACCACAAAACTTTGCTATTCAACAGAAGCCTTGATCATTTGCCACTTAGGCATGCCGCACAAGCAATTCACTCCATGCGTTTGATATCCATTAGTATATAACCCCTAAGCTCGTACTTCTCAGAGAAGGGCGTTAAGCAAGATAATAAATTCTCCGCCGCCAAACAGATATATATTTGATAGAAATCAATCACACAGAATAAAATCCAATGTCAGACACACAGTCCATTTACAAGTTCACTCTGGGTCTGAACGAAACCGGAGGCACCTAGTACCCCGCATATCCATCGATCTCCAAGTACGTCTGGACGACCACTAACAGATTCTCTCCTCTTGGGTGTACGGCCCAATCAAGAACATCAGCAACCACCCAAATGACGTGAAGACCTCCGATCTTCAACCACCGTCTTCATCTTCGACACCACGCCTAATCAGTTATTCAGAATGGGATAAACCCGGACTTTCTGAATAACTCGCGTATATAATAAACAAGTGTTACACAAACACAACATACGCCGCATTCCAATTCATCAGTCACTAACCGGAAATTAGTAAGGGAACAATTCCCCAAATATTAACCCCGAAGGCCGAAACCAACATCAGATCAATACCCAGGAAACCATTCATCTTTACTAATCTTTAGTTAGTTGCTAAACTTCACATTCTTAGTGATAGGTTCCCATTTTTATCAAAGATAAATTCCTCAAATTTATTCTTTAATCTTCTTTTGAATATCAATTCAAACTAGTCGGGATTAGCGAACCTTACCGAAGTAATCATTTGTTTTAATTTCCCAACCCCAACCTATTCATCCCATGAAGTAAAACTGGTAATACTTCATATCTAACACCACGGTGTTATCGGTAAATTCAATTACCATTTCACGTTCAAATCTAATTAAAGATTTAACTATCGCCTGGAGCAAAACTGGTGATACTCCATTCTCGATCTTTTCAATCTAATTAAAGATTCATTAAAACTCCACTTAGTTTTAATCTTTAACTGGGTTAAAGAACAGATGTCATTTAAAAAACGGTTCACGATATACCCACATCACATTCCATTCTATCAGCTTTTAACCGTAAAATAGCAAGTGAGCAATTCCCTAAGTATTAACCCCGAAGGCCAAAACCAACATCAGATCAATACCTAAGAATCCATTCAACTTAACTAATCTCCAGTTAGTTTCTGATTTTCTTAACTCAGTTGGGTCTACGAACAGTACTATTGAAGATATCGTTCGTGGCAACCCAAAATCACATTCCATTCTATCAGCTTTTAACCATAAAATTGCAAGTGAGCGATTCCCTAAGTATTAACCCCGAAGGCCGAAACCAACATCAGATAAATACCCAAGAAACCATTCAACTTAACTAATCTCCAGTTAGTTTCTGATTTTCTTAACTCAGTTGGGTCTAAGAATAGTATTATTGAAGATACCGTTCGCGACAACCCAAAATCACATTCCATTAATTATCGGGTTAAAGAACAAGTGTTATTTAAAACACCTTTCACGATAAACCCAAAAATCAATTCAAATTCAATTCCAATTAAATACCAGTTAATTGGTACACTTCATTAAATCTAAATAAAAAGATTTAGTCTTTTTCTCAACTGGGTTTAATAACAGTGTTAATGAAGACACCATTCACGACAAACCCAAATCACATTTGATATTAAATACAAGGCTCTGAATAGAAAATATATCGGCTTATATTCAATATCAAATTCTACGACCAACAAATATCGTATTCGAAATAACGATATAAATATATCTTTCAAATTTCCATATCAATATTTGTATAATCACGAAACCCAACATCGAAATATTCCGAAGACAATTTCGATTCAAATCCATTCCAATTCACGTATTGGAAATTCTGGTTATTTTCAAAACCCTTTCAAATCCACTTTATTTATTTTAAAAATAAATAGAATTATAATTCTAGTTCAAAACTAGTTCATTTCGATAAAAATCTTTTTTTATCTTTTCAAATATGGAGTTTTTCATCCCAATTCTTCACAAATCATTTCTTATGATTTTACACAAATTATTACTATTTTTACTAATTTTATCAAGGCCCGTACAGTCGATTTCCATCAACGGCCATCGAACTGCACTTACAGCGACCTTTTCCAAATTCGATTTGGACATAATTCCAAATCCAACCGTTAGATCTCAGAATTCTAATATTCATTGGAAAGATCTTTTCGATAATATTTCAAGTTTCAGGAGAATCCGACGGTCGGATCTCCCGTAATATCCATTCGAAGTCAATGGTCGAAATTCGCGAACTGCCGAGGCGCTGCGCGATCAATTCAGGCAATTATACATATAATATATATATAAATATATTATATATTTCGTCGATTTCCTTTCAAAACGTATTTTATAAATCGTTTTAAATTCGTTTTCTAAACGGTTTCAACTTCCTTTTCAAATTCTAATCAAGATTGAATTTTTCAATATAAATTCGTTTTAATTTCATTTCAATTCAAATCGATTTCAATTCAATTTCAATTTAATTCGAATTTCAATTCTATTCAATTTAATTCGAATTCATTTTATTTTCAATTCAATTCGAATCCATTTTATTTTCAATTCGAATTCATTTTATTTTCAATTCAATTCGAATTCATTTTATTTTCAATTCAATTCGAATTCTAATTTGTTTCAATTCAATTTAATTCGATTTTCATTTCAAAATATTCGATTTTGAAATCACTTTTCAATATGCATTATAAAAATGAATATAATCGATATAAATATCGTCCGCGTCAAAATAGCGCACATCTAATCAACACGGCTTTATATATTTCTATTTCAAATATTCTATTCAAATATTTCGTTTCAAATATTTCTTCTCAAATATTCTATTCAACTATTTCTCTTCAAATATTCTATTCAAATATTTCTCTTCAAATATTCTATTTCAAAACTGGAATGAGGCCCAATCAATTACCATAAAATTTTAATTATATGGATTTTCTACAACACATGTATAAAATAACAACGATAAATAATCAACCACCATCCAGAGTGCACCACACAACTGCATAAGCATTAAATATAAATATTTAACGCTTATAACGGCCTGTCAATCAATCGATCGACATACAACTAATTATTGGGATTAGTGTATGTCATATATCATCCCAATACCTGTGTGGGGTTTCAATCAATCAAACACAGATTTTATTTGTGCAGTTGGGCGATGTATAAAATTTGTCGTCCCAATCGATATCAGTCAAATCAGTGTATATAAACAAATCGTCCGATTCATTTATAAATATTTATTTTATATACACGTTAAAAATTATATTTTTAAATATAAAATATTTTTAACTATATAAATATTTTATTTCATTTCACATCACATCATACAATCAACTACACATCAAAATCAAACAAACAAGCATACAAGCCGTCCATGGTCTGTGAACGACGGGTGTCTGGTGCTACTAAACAACTTCTGCATCCTAGTATATATTTTTAACTAGAAATAAATATAAATGTGAGGAGTTCTCACCGACTAGCTTAACCAAACACCATGACTCTTCTTATGTAGAAATCTTCGCCGTGCTCGCCTTTTGTCACTTTCGTTGCCCGTATTCATTACATATATAAAAATTATATCTTTATCACTTCATTTCAATAAATAAAAATCATATTTTTATTTCTACTTCATATATATTTCTAACGCTTCTTTCTATATAAAAATTATATTTTTACATTTCTACTTCATATATAAAGATCGAATTTTTATTTCATCGCTATAAAAATCACATATTTATTTCAACATATATAATAAAAATCAGATTTTTATTTCGTTACATACATAAAGATCAAATTTTTACTAACTATAGAATATAAAAATCGTATTTTTATTCTTCCTATACTATAAAAATCATATTTTTATTATCTCTACTATATAAAAATCATATTTTTATAATCTAGAAATATAAATATAAATGCTACCTTTTCAAATAAACGAAATCAGAAAGAAGCTTACCCTCATTGAAGAAGTGAGGGGTTATTCTCGCAGTTCAACGGAGAGGGGGGTGTTTTCCGCCCTGGTGTTGGCGTTGATTGGAGAGGGGTGCTCGCAGTAGGTGTTGGTGGCACTGACCGACGGTGGGCCAGAGGAGGGCTGGCGGCGCGGTTTTCGTGATTGGGGGGCTAGGGTTGGCGGAAATCGAAGGGGAGAGGAGCGGAGGAAGGTGGCGACGGCTGGGGGGGCTGCGGCGAGGCTCGCCGGCGGTGGGTGGTCCTGGCGACGGCGTTGATCGCCTGGAGTGAGGACGATTTCAGAACGACGGGGGGGGGGGGGGGTTCTTTTATTCTATTTATTTTTTTGATCTGAAAGAGATGAATCGGGGGGGGCTATTATAAATATATATATATATTTATATTTTAAAATTTCAAAAAGCAACTTTTTATTTTGAACTCAAAATCGAACCCACCGACTGTCGTCCATAGCTAATTCCCCTTATTCCGAATACAATGGGATGTGTATCGTAAGTTGATTCGATTGTTTCAATCAGTTTCCTTCAAAATCAAAATATAAATCTATATATTGAATTTGAACACACATTTCAATTTACCGGGCCCACATACAACCTCTAAAAATTTCCGAAAAATATTTTCTAACTTCGTATTGACGATACAGTCCAAATAAAACTAATTTCATCGAATTCTGAGACTGTTGGAAAACTGGTCAAACGCGTTTTCCTTTGCCACGCTCACATATTGATTCGAAAAATTACGAATTTTGAAACATAGCAATAAATTGACATCACGGATCCAACAAAAGTGGTTTCGACAAAAACCGAGGTCATCTGCAAAATTTCCATTTTTATGGGGCCAGAATTCCATAGCGACTATTCTGAATTTTCAACTGGACGTAACTTTTGATCCCCGCTATGAAATTTCAATTTTTCGGATTCGTTGGAAAGATATTCTCAATTAGATTCAAATATTTTTGGTTTCACTAAAATCCGGTTTATTTTGAATCCTGTACATTCATTTGAACTTTGAAATCGAATTTTCGAACTACCGCGCCATTTTCAATTCCTTTTATAATTTAAAATAAATATTTATATTCTAACGACGACGTGTATAAATATATATGTAACAACCCGAATTTTTACAACACGTTAAATCAAGAATCAAGACAGAATTAAATTATAAATTCTGAATCAAGTGAAACGGTCTGTGCCATTGCGTTCGTCTCAGAAAAATACGCGAAATAGAGTCCGAGTTTTCGAGAATCGGAGTCCGTATGACCCGTAGAAGGCCCAAAGAAGGTTTTTGGGAATTTGAATTTCGGAAACAGTTTTGGAAATCAGATCTGGGGCCAGGCGGGAAGTTTCCCGCCTAGGCCATGTCGACAGGGCTGTCGACATGCCTGTCGACTTTGGCCCAGACCAAGTCGACAGCCCTGTCGACTTGCCTGTCGACAGGGGGTGGCCGGGGCAAGTTGCCTGGCGCACCTGTTTGTCTCACCTGGTCTGGTTCTTGGGCTGGTTCTGGAAGCTTCCGAGATCTGATGGTCCTAATCTATCCTAGGGTTAATCTAAGGGCCTAAAACTATCCTAATCTCTATAAAAACACCCTAAACCTAACCTAAATCCCTAAAAATCAAACCTAGCAACTAAGTGCTGCCAAAATCAATCTTGATCATGGCCTCCATCTCCAATCCCTAGAGCCTATGCATTCAAATCGGGTCCAAATCAAAGGGTGCAAGCTTGCTACACCAAATCAAGGCCAAATCAACGTTGCTATGCGAGTTTCATGATGGTTCTTCATCAAAGGAGCCACCTTTCTTCGTCATGATGATGCATGATCCCTTTCCTAAGCCTTGCCTATGTAAGTTCTATCTACTTGTAGATTTAAACGATGATTTTGATGTGACATGGGATAAAATGCAAAGTAACATGAGTATGTTAGCCTATGGGAACCTAGTTTGCCTCTTTAACATGAATATATTACTTTGGGTGATGTTGTAGCGACTAAACCATGCTATGCATGTTGCATTGGACTTAGTTTGCCATGCAAGATTGGACCTTTGCTTGTGGTATGTTAGCATGCACACTTGAAGCCACTTTGACTCGTGAAACATGTGCATGAATGTGACTTTGAGGCTATGCAAGTATATGAACCCGAAATCCCTTATGATAATATGCAAGTTATCCCCTTTTATGCTATGCATGTTTGTGGCCAAATCCCCTTGAGATACTATGCATGTTTGTGGCCAAATCACCTTATGACACTATGCACGTTTTTGGCCAAGGTTGTGCATGTGGAAGCCAAGCCCTTTTTGGCATCATGCATGTTTTGAGACCAATATGTGACATAGTATCCTTACTATGTTGACTCGCTTTGCTTGCGTTGGGAAAATACGATTTTGGGAAGTTAGGTAAACATGAACATGTCGTGAAATCTTAACTTGATTATGACATGTGTTTATACTTGAAAACATAACTTGAAATGTAACATGGAAGTTGACATGTAAGTATGCATAAAAACATAAGCTTGGGAATTTACCTATTAACTTAGGTCTACCCATTGGGAATTTACCTATTAAGTTAGGTCTACCCAATTGCTTGAAAACTCGACTATGAACATGACACTAGACTAAACATGAAAGTGGCCAACTCGAGGTTGGGTTGAGTTTGCAACGTAAAACTACCCGGAACCGACCGGCCTAACTAGTAGTTGCAAACAATAGGACTCAATGTGAGAAGTTGGTCATGTTGTGCTTGAACCCGAGGTTAGACCAAGTTGTGGTGTAAATCTACCCGGACCCGCCCGGCTTAACTAGTAACCACAACAAAGTCTAATGTGAGAGGTTGGGGTGCATTAAATAATTAATGCCACATAATAGGGTTAAGTTAATTTAATTAATGAGGCTTAACCAAATATGACATGGACAAATGGGTTAAGTAATTTGATTAGGCTAATGATACTTAACAAAACATGATAAGCTTGGGTAGGTTAAGTAACTTGATTTGCCTAATGACACTTGACCATTTTTATACGACTAGTGGACGGGATTAAGTTAACCAACACTTAATCAATCCAACACGATAACGTGATAAGGTTAAGTAAATTTTCTTAATGACACTTAACCGTATAATACAGTTAATGGATGGGGTTAAGATTAGACTTAACTAATCTAAACATGGTAATCGGATGGGGTTAAGTTAGCCTAGACTTAATTAATCCAACTTGGTAATTTAATGGGGTTAAGTTAAACACTTAACTAATTTAACTCGTTAATTTGATGAGGTTAAGTTAACCTATACTTAACCAATCTAACGTGAAAACATGATAAGGCTAAGTCACGAATCACTGGAATACGCTTGACCGATTTGACTCGGTAATTTGACAAGGTCAAGTTAATTTATATAATTAACCAATCTAAAATGATAATTAGACGAGGTTAAGTTATGGATTGCTTAATATACTTAGCCAACTTGACACATGGTTTGTAGGGTTAAGTCTTGGACTTGTATACTTAGCCAATTTTGACATGGGTTGTAGACGGGCTAAGTTATGAACTTAAGTGACACTTAACCCATTAGATAAACCCTAATTCGGAGGATTAGGTAAATAACCATAGTTAACAAGGATTATGGAAATAAGGCTAAGTGGTAAACCATAGTTAAGGGAAACTAAGTAGTAATTCTTAGTCAAGGAAATTTGGACCATTTCTTAGATAAATTAGTAACCCGATACGTTAGGTCAACGTTTAAGCATGCGTGTAGGAGCAGGCTATCTGATTTAGATAAAGGCTCCAACGAACTGGGTAACGAAGCAGCGGCTTTGGGGAACGTGAGGATATTCTTGGGATCCCTCTGTGAGCTGCCAGGTCATTATGCTAGGCTCACGAGAGGTTGAGGTCTGCGGTAGAAGAACCAAGAATATGCCTTGGTTGCTATGCGAGCGACCTAAAGACTGGGGTGGATAGCAGTGAGTCGACGAATACATAAGGTGCCCGAGATAGCAAGTTCGTCGATCATCTACCATCTTGAGTCAAGCGTGTACGTACGGAAAGGCAGGGAACACCCAACAGACCATAATTGCTATCTAATTATGGGTGAGGTAGGCCGTAGGATGTGGGTTGGCCGGAGTGTAGTTCTCATGCAAGATTTTCTCTTGTGTTGCCTTTCACTAGTTGAGGGAGGGGTCTCGTGGGACCATAGCCACGTGTAGAAAAGCAGACCTTAGTATCTGCATCGGCAGATAAATCTAAAGCTCCCGACCGAGTCCGGTATTTCTTGTTTTGCCCTGTGACAGGACTCGGATGGCACGATGTGATACATGTGCATACAGTTATAGAAAAACGATTCACGATGAATGCGTGGGAAAAAAGGGGCGCGGTTGAGGGTTAGCGTAATCCCTAGTGACCTAGGTGGTTTAACCCAAACCGAAATACGAAAGCGTGCAATAGGTAAGCGTAATCCCTAGTGGTGCTAGGTGGCGTAAGTCCTAGTAGTTCAAACGATGATTCATATGGAAGAGCCTAGCTAGAACAAGGGTGACAGTCCAAACGATTTCAAGGATAATACGACATGAGGAAGCCCGTACGAGGTACGGCAAAGGACTGAACTTTTATACATAGAAAGAAACATATGATTTGAGTAACCTATATATGCGATATATTAGGTTGACATGGACCATTACATAACATTGGGCAAGGGACATTCATGGTTAACACATGACGCGGGTTGGGATACTAGTACGAGAGGTGCAGAGCAAATATACATGTTAGAACCAGGAAAAATATACATAATAGATACCGTGGGATGTCAGACAGGGTAGATAACCTTGGACAGTATACTTGATAGAAACCTGACGATGTGATACCTTGACTTATCATGACACCGTAGTTTATCATGATATCTTAGTTTACCTTGCTAAAGCAGTTCAACCGGCTACCCTGGTTTAGTTTATCTATCTTGTAGTTATCCTTATGTTTTCTTTCAGTTTATGCATGTCATGTTACCTTTACCTGTTTTTATACTGGAAGTAGATAGGACTTACTCAGTCTTTTTGACTGACCCGTTTTGTTTCGCCTCTTTTCTTCCATTCCCCCCCCCCAGGTTACAGGGAGGAAACACTGCTGTTTAGTTCGGACTTCTTCTGCTTGAAGGTCATCATGGATGGCTTGGACTTTTCCTGGCTATGGCTACTTTACTGTTTTTACTTGGGGATTAATTTATGAAAAAGTCTTTATGCTTCTTTACTATTGCAAGACAGGTTTTGATGTACTCTGATGTAAAAGGCTTTAGACCTTAATTATTGATGTTTATGAAAGTTCGATTTTACTTCCGCTATTTTATGTGTTCTGTCTTGTGATATTTCTGTGCATGTTTACCAATAATGCCCCTCTAAGGCTAGTGCATTCCCTTGCGAGTGATCCTAGCGGAGGTGGGGTGTTACAATATATGTTCGAATTCTATTCAAATTAAATTTCTCGTCCCCGAAAAGGAACAAAGCTGAAAGTTGTTTCACAAATCAACTCAACTTCCATTATTTTCATTACGGCTTAAGTTCTTCAACTTTCCAGTTTCTAAGAACTTTTCAAATTCTTCAAAAATTTGGCTAACACCCTAAATTTTCGAAAAATTTCGCCATAACCTCCCCTGCACCGGGGACTTCGGGATATTTCATATAGCCTCCCATTGCCTTCTTCAATTTAAAAGAAAACGAAAAAGCCAAGCGGCTAGCCAATCGGCTCATAAAATCATCATCACCCAAACAAAACAGTAAATTATGGTAAACATGTACCTATTTGTCGGGCAAAAAAATTTATTCTTCTGCTCTAGCTTCCTTGCTATGACCTGTTCAATAGATATACATGTACATGTATACAAATTCTAACAATTTTCAATACAATTCAATTTTTGGTTCAATTTGGCCTAAATTTACTGTTCATTCACATAATGGTTTAAAGGAATAATCATACAATACAACCATCAATCAACTAGTGAATTAGCTTTTCAAATTCATAACTTTGATATATAGTCTAAAAATCAGATTTTTGATGCAAAATCACAACAATAAGCCCTATCTAATTTTGGTTCTCACACCAGTCAATAAGAAATATATAGATATCACACCTTCGAAACTCGAAAACAGACTGCTGATGTCGTACGTCATCAGTAGAATCATGATCGAGCGACTAGAGTGTGATTCTATATCTATCTAGTATATTAAAATTTCAAATACACGCGGATCAGACATATACGCAAAATCTATATATACCGGATTGTCCAAATTCAAATATAATAAATAATCAAATACGTATAATTGAATTAAAATTTCAAAACAAAACTTGTTTTCATTTTAAAAATATACTCTTCACACTCGTTCTAGGATACTACTGATCCTATCTTTAACGAGTCATTCTTATTGGATATTACTAATCCAATTTCTGATGAATTCTTTCGTATGGTTCTAATATGTCTTGTTCTCGAGCTTTGTAAACCAAAGCTCTGATACCAACTGAAACGACCCGAACTTCCCCGGTAAGGAAAGCCCGGATACTTTGAGAACAAGACACAAAAGAACGCAGACAGGAGAACATTTCATTGTTAATTACAACAATTCCATCAGATACAAGAATATACAGAGTATAAATGAATAAAATACATTCGATAAATATCAGAGATTACAATAAATTACAAAGCAGTGGAAAATAATAAAAACACAACTGAAAGTAATACACGGATACAGAGCTTTCCGAGCATCGTTCCAGCTGTAAACCATGATCCTGTGAATATAAATCTGCAAAACCAAAACTACTAGCTGCCCGTGTCGAAATAAGGGCACACATAGTTTAGGTTAAAACATTAAACTCCAGGTCAGTCATGTGACTGGTGTGAGAACTAAAACAGGTATTAATCTTTATTTTAAAGTTAGGTAAATCAAGGGACCACGCCGTATAACACGGAACGGGTTTCCTCCCAAGAATACCAGTGCATAAAACAAACAGCGCAATGCTAAATAAAGAAAAATGAAGCTATTATAAGACCCAGGTCCCATCACACAATGCAACGCATGCCAGAGGATAGGGTTTTACCTTATAATAGCCAAAGAATGCTTGATACATTAGAACAAATCATTTGATACTATTATAAGTGTATAGTGTCAAAACAATTTCAATCATAAATATCAATCATAGACGGCATGGGTACCATATAACATGTAGCCATACTAGGATCTACAATCAAAACCGCGCTGTCACGTATTTGGAAATTGGATTTCCATCTGTGAACCGAGGCAAAAGATAGTCCTCTACCGATTCGAGACGCTCTAGCCCACCACTCAGGTCAGAGCTCGAGTGACCTTTGGATCGTCAGGGCCGGTCCACCGATGTGGATTAAAATGCCTGAACACTGCGTTTCCCCACCCTATGGGGTGTCAATGAGTCAACAAATGACTCCATCGGCTTCACATAGTCACCGATATATCCGAGGCACCTCACAACAGCAACAACCACATAAGTCAAACTCGTCAGGGCATGTAAAACTACTAACGCCACTTCTAGCTAGAAGGAAACGCATGCCCTCCCTGATGTCCTCTTCCGTTTCTGGTTCACAACCGGGGTGTGAGGCTCGCGAATCAACGCTACACAAAGCTATGCCACACAGGCCGTGGTTTGATCATCCACCACAAGACTTTGCTTTTCAATAGAAGCCTTGATCATTTGCCACTTAGGCGTGACACTTAGGCGATTCACTCCATGCGTTTGATATCCATCAATATATAACCCTTGAGCTCGTACTTCTCAGAGATAGGTGTTAAGCAAGAGAATAAATTCTCCGCCGCCAAATAGATATATATATTTGATAGAAATCAATCACACAGAATAAAATCCAATATCAGACACACAGTCCATTTACAAGTTCGTTATGGGTCTCAACAAAACCGGAGGCACCTAGTACCCCGCATATCCATCGATCTCAAAGTACGTCTGGACGACCACTAACTGATTCTCTCCTCTTGGGTGTACGGACCAATCAAGACCATCAGTAACCACCCAAACGATGTGAAGACCTCTGGTCTTCAACCACCGTCTTCATCTTCGACACCACGCCTAATCAGTTATTCAGAATGGGATAAACCCGGACTTTCTGAATAACTCGCGTATATAATAAACAAGTGTTACACAAACACAACATACGCCTCATTCCAACTCATCAGTCACTAACCATAAATTAGTAAGGGAACAATTCCCTAAATATTAACCCCGAAGGCCGAAATCAACATCTGATCAATACCCAGGAAACCATTCATCTTAACTAATCTTTAGTTAGTTGCTAAACTTCACATTCTTAGGGATAGGTTCCCATTAATTTTATCAAAGATAAATTCTTCAAATTTATTATTTAATCTTCTTTTGAATATCAATTCATACTAGTCGGGATTAGCGAACCTTACCGAAGTAATCATTTGTTTTAATTTCCCAACCCCAACCTATTCATCCTATGAAGTAAAACTGGTAATACTTCATATCTAACACCACGGTGTTATCGGTAAATTCAATTACCATTTCAAGTTAAAATTTAACTAAAGATTTAACTATCGCCTGGAGCACAACTGGTGATACTCCATTCTCGATCTTTTCAATCTAATTAAAGATTCATTAAAACTCCACTTAGTTTTAATCTTTAACTGGGTTAAAGAACCGATGTCATTTAAAAAACGGTTCACGATAAACCCACATCACATTCCACTCTATCAGCTTTTAACCGTAAAATAGCAAGTGAGCAATTCCCTAAGTATTAACCCCGAAGGCCGAAACCAACATCAGATCAATACCTAAGAAACCATTCAACTTAACTAATCTCCAGTTAGTTTCTGATTTTCTTAACTCATTTGGGTCTAAGAACATTATTATTGAAGATACCGTTCGCGACAACCCAAAATCACATTCCATTCTATCAGCTTTTAACCGTAAAATAGCAAGTGAGCAATTCCCTAAGTATTAACCCCGAAGGCCAAAACCAACATCAGATCAATACCCAAGAAACCATTCAACTTAACTAATCTCCAGTTAGTTTCTGATTTTCTTAACTCATTTGGGTCTAAGAACAGTATTATTGAAGATACCATTCGCGACAACCCAAAATCACATTCCATTAATTATCGAGTTAAAGAACAAGTGTTATTTAAAGCACTGTTCACGATAAACCCAAAAATCAATTCAAATTCAATACCAGTTAATTGGTACACTTCATTAAATCTAAATAAAAAGATTTAGTCTTTTTCTCAACTGGGTTTAATAACAGTGTTAATGAAGACACCATTCACGACAAACCCAAATCACATTTGATATTAAATACAGGGCTCTGAATAGAAAATATATCGGCTTATATTCAATATCAAATTCTACGACCAACAAATATCGTATTGGAAATAACGATATTAATATATCTTTTAAATTTCCATATCAATATCTGTATAATCACGAAACCCAACTTCGAAATATTCCAAAGACAATTTCGATTCAAATCCATTCCAACTCACGTATTGGAAATTCTGGTTATTTTCAAAACCCTTTTAAATCCACTTTATTTATTTTAAAAATAAATAGAATTATAATTCTAGTTCAAAACTAGTTCATTTAGATAAAAATCTTTTTTTATCTTTTCAAATATGGAGTTTTTCATCCCAATTCTTCATAAATCATTTCTTATGATTTTACACAAATTATTACTATTTTTAATAATTTTATCAAGGCCCGTACTGTCGATTTCCATCAACGGCCATCGAACTACACTTACAGCGACCTTTTCCAAATTTGAATTGGACATAATTCCAAATCCAACCGTTAAATCTTAGATTTCTAATATTCGTTGGAAAGCTCTTTTTGATACGAACCCAACGGTTCCGATTTCAGGAGAATCCTACGGTTGGATCTCCCGTAATATCCATTCGAAGTCAATGGTCGAAATTCGCAAACTGCCGCGGCGCGGCGCGTTCTATTCAGGCCATTATATATAATATATATATATATATATATATATATATATATATTATGTTTCGTCTATTTCCTTTCAAAACGTATTTTATAAATCGTTTTAAATTCGTTTTCAAAACGGTTTCAACTTCCTTTTCAAATTTTAATCAAGAATGAATTTTTCAATATAAATTCGTTTTAATTTCATTTCAATTTGATTTCAATTCAAATCGATTTCAATTCAATTTCAATTTAATTCGAATTTCAATTCTATTCAATTTAATTCGAATTCATTTTATTTTCAATTCAATTCGAATTCATTTTATTTTCAATTCGATTCGAATTATTTTATTTTCAATTCAATTCGAATTCATTTTATTTTCAATTCAATTCGAATTCTAATTCATTTCAATTCAATTTAATTCGAATTTCATTTCAAAATATTCGATTTTGAAATCACTTTTTAATATGCATTATAAAAACGAATATAATCGATATAAATATCGTTCGCATCAAAATAGCGCACATCTAATCAACACGACTTTATATATTTCTATTTCAAATATTCTATTCAAATATTTCAATTCAAATATTTCTTCTCAAATATTCTATTCAAATAATTCTCTTCAAATATTCTATTCAAATATTCTATTCAAATATTTCTTTTCAAATATTCTATTTCAAAACTGGAATGAGGCCCAATTAATTACCATATAATGGTAATTATATGGATTTTCTACAACACATGTATAAAATAACAACGATAAATAATCAACCACCATCAAGAGTGCACCACACAACTGCATAAGCATTAAATATAAATATTTAACGCTTATAACAGCCTGTCAATCAATCAATCGACATACAACTAATTATTGGGATTAGTGTATGTGATATATCATCCCAATACCCGTGTGGGGTTTCAATCAATCAAACACAGATTTTATTTGTGTAGTTGGGCGATGTGTAAAATTTGTCGTCCCAATCGATATCAGTCAAATCAGTGTATATAAATAAATCGTCCAATTCGTTTATAAATATTTATTTTATATACACGTTAAAAATTATATTTTTAGCTATATTTTTTTTTAACTATATAAATATTATATTTCATTTCACATCACACAATACAATCAACTACACATCAAAATCAAACAAACAAGCATACAAGCCGTCCATGGTCTGTGGACAACGGGTGTCGGGTGCTACTAAACACCGTCTACATCCTAGTATATATTTTTAACTAGAAGTAAGTATAAAAGTGAGGAGTTCTCACCGACTAGCTAAACCAAACGTCACGACTCTTCTTATGTAGAAATCTTCGCCGTGCTCGCCTTTTGTCCCTTTCGTTGCCCGTATTCACTACATATATAAAAATTATATCTTTATCACTCCATTTCAATAAATAAAAATCATATTTTTATTTCTACTTCAAATATATTTCTAACGCTTCTTTCTATATAAAAATTATATTTTTACATTTCTATTTCATATATACAAATCGAATTTTTATATCATCGCTATAAAAATCACATTTTTATTTCAACATATATATAGTAAAAATCAGATTTTTATTTCGCTACATACATAATGATCAAATTTTACTAACTATAGAATATAAAAATCGTATTTTTATTCTTCCTATACTATAAAAATCATATTTTTATTATCTCTACGATATAAAAATCATATTTTTATAATCTAGAAATATAAATAAAAATCCTATCTTTTCAAATAAATGAAATCAGAAAGAAGCTTACCTTCATTGAAGAAGTGAGGGGTTATTCTTGCTGTTCAACGGAGAGGGGGGAGTTTTTCGCGTTGGTGTTGGCGTTGATTGGAGAATGGTGCTCGCAGTAGGTGGTGGTGGCACGGTGGAGGCGGCACTGGCCGACGGTGGGCTATAGGAGGGCTGGCGGCGCGATTTTCGTGACTGGGGGGCTAGGGTTGGCGGAAATAGAAGGGAAGAGGAGCGGAGGAAAGTGGCGACGGCTGAGGGGGCTGCGGCGAAGCTCGCCGGCGGTGGGTGGTCCGGGCGACGGCGTTGATCGCCTGGAGTGAGGGCGATTTTAGAACGGCGGGGGGGGGGGGGGAGGGGGGGGTTCTTTTATTTTATTTTTGATCTGAAAGAGATGAATCGGGGGGGCTATTATAAATATATATTTTAAAATTTTAAAATTCCAAAAAGCAACTTTTTATTTTGAACTCGAAATTGAACCCACCGACTGTCGTTCATAGCTAATTACCCCCACTCCGAACACAATGGGATGTGTATCGTAAGCTGATTCGACTGTTTCGATCAGTTTCCTTCAAAATCTATATATTGAATTTGAACGCGCATTTCAATTTATCGGGCCCACATACAGCCTCTAAAAAATTTCGAAAAATATTTTCTTACTTCGTATTGACGATACAGTCCTAAAAAAACTAATTTCATCAAATTCTGAGACCGTTGGAAAAATGGCCATTTTCCAGTCGATTAAAATCAACTGAAACTGGTCAAACGCGTTTTCCTTTGCTACGCTCACATATTGATTCAAAAAATTACGAATTTTGAAACCTAGCAATAATTTGACATCATGAATCCAACAAAAGTGGTTTCGTCGAAAACCGAGGTCATTTGCAAAATTTCCATTTTTAAGGGGCCAGAATTCCATAGCGACTATTCTGAATTTTCAACTGGACGTAACTTTTGATCCCCGCTATGAAATTTTAATTTTTCGGATTCGTTGGAAAGATATTCTCAATTATATTCAAATATTTTTGGTTTCACTAAAATCCGGTTTATTTTGAATCATGTACATTCATTTGAACTTTGATATCGAATTTTCGAACTACCGCGCCCTTTTCAATTCCTTTTATAATTTAAAATAAATATTTATATTCTAACGACGACGTATATAAATATATACGTTCGAATTCTATCCAAATTAAATTTCTCATCGATATTATTTAAAATAATTCATTTTAAATATTCAAAATTCACCAAAATTACCAAAATAAATTTTTTAAATTGGCTCAGATTTCCGGGTTATTACATGGCATGTCCAGCAACCTCAAATGATATTTAATGTGAGTGGTCTTGCACGATTATGGTTATAATAAATTAAAGAACACTTAACCTAGATGAGACGTGTAGTTTGACATGGGAATATTGAGGGGTTAAGTGGGAATTCCTAGTGGGGACCAAGCTTAGGAGGGAAGCTTGTGTTAAGTGTGGGGACCCGTTTCAACCAGTAACCCATTTAGTATCTAAGTGAGCTTGAATAGGTCGAGGACGGGACACGCTTACTGGGGTTGATTGTATGAGGTCAATAAAGAGATAGCGGTGGCAGGGCAAGTCCAACGAGCTCATGTGCGTGCATGTGTCCGGGCTGGTAGGTAAGACGCTGTTGCATCGTGTATGTATAAGTCGTGCCTTTAGTCGTATCGGGTTGCCACTTTAGGGAGTGATACACCCTACTGAAGGACCGACACGGGTATCTACCAGTTAGGGAGCCAATCGAATGGGGCAGGGTAGTGGGTACACTTAGTGGAGATAGGAGCAGACGACACCTATGACAGCAGCTAGGGGTACACGAGACTACCATTATTATTATTTCCATCTTGTTGGTTGTTTAAGAGGGATCATCTTTTAGTATGTTAGTGCGGTGCAGAGCATATCTCGTAGTAGTCAGGAGCGCTGTCGTTGTTCTATCTTAATTTCCTTATTTACCTTGTCACCTCTATTTATGCTACATTCATTCCTTATGTCCAATTTATTCCTTATCCTGTTCCTTTACTTATTATGTTGTTAAAGTTACTGGACGCACCAGACTTTATGTCTGACCTCATTTGTTTTCGCCTCTTTTCTTTCTTTCCCCCCTAGGTCCTCAGGGTGGGAATTAGTGGAGCTTTGCTCGGATTTCTTTCTCTTAGAGTGCTTGGAGTTCTTTTTCTCTTACGTTAATGGACGTGGGGTGTTACACGTGTTATTAGAGCTGAAGGTTACCAAAACGTACAAAAGTTTTGAAAACCGTTTTCGAAAGCATTTTATGAAAGAAGTATTTTCAAAAACATGTCTTAAAGAAAGTATTTTAAGTGAAAAGCTTTTTATGAAAAACATAGTCAGCAAAAGCCATATATCTATCTTTCGATTCTCCGTTTTGAATCTTTTCCTTTTTCCTTTCAGCATGGTTGATCACCCCGAAATACCCAAGGGCGTACAAATACCAGGCTGTTTCAGAAGGTAACTAGAGGCAAGGGATAATTCCGCAGGCCCAGCAGACGCTCCTCCTCCTCCCCCTCCTCGTGTAGACGCTTTTTCAAAGATATGGAAAGACTTCTATAACAACCTGAATTTTTGAATAATCGAATCAACTAAATTAAAGAATAATTAATCTCAGATGTGAGAATTAAGGGAAACGGGTTGCGCCATTGTGTTCGTCTCGGAATTCTGGTTGAGATAGAGTCCGAGTTTGCGTAAGTTGGACTCCGTATGAAAAATATATCTTTAAATTAAATATTGCAGCAAAACATGCAAAAAAAAAGAATGAGAAAAGAATAAATGTTTAGCAGTGTTCTAAGGTTTGTAAGCAAAAGACTTAGTAGCTCATTTGGTTGGAACACGTGACTTGCATAGAAGGGGTACAGAGTTCGATCCCCGCTAACGCCATATTTTTGTTTTAGGGGAATGGCTTAAAAATGACTTAGTGTGAACGCAGTTCAAAAATTGGTTTAGTGTGAAAATGGGTAATTGGGAAGATAGATAAAAAGAAAAAGAAAATATATATATAGAAAAAAATATATACATATACATATACATATATATATATAATATGTATGTATGAAGTGTACGCATCATGTGGCGTACGTAGCGCCTTTTTTGTTGTCAATGATTGTTTTTTTTTATGTGGCCTTCTCTGATTAGCTTTTATGACAAATTAAAGGTAAGAAAGATGTATGCATTTATAAATAGATATTTGAATATGGGTAATTAATGTATGCGGTAAAAGGGAGAATATGTAATTAACAATAATAGATTTATAATTTACATATAAATATGAAGGATAAACATGAAAATTACATGGCATAGATTGGTTCATGAAATGGTATATTTAGTATACCATTAATTGTGAGCATAATTAAAAATATAGTTATGGCATAATTAAAATGGGAATAATTTACATATGGAATTTGTCATAAATAAGAAATATGTAAATTATAGAAAAAAATGAACATTTAATACATTTGCTGAGTCATTCTTGACACTATGCTGAGTCATTGGGGCTGAGGTGTCACCCTATCTTGTTTGGATGGTTCAGGTTGCTTCGAGGTTGATTGGATGGCCTAAATTAGTCCTAAATTCTATATGAACACATGTAGACTCAAATCCTAAAATCAAATAAAAATTTAGAACCATGGCCACCATGCTGTCACCTTGCAACCTAGAGTAGCCGCCACCATTTAGGAGGAAGAAAAGGTAATCAACTCAAATCTAAACAACAACGAATTTGTCTTCTTCAAAGGAGAGCTAAATCAATTTCAGAACTCAAGACCTTCTTTGAGTTGTGAGTTCAATTTCTTTAATAAGATAATTAAAAATTTAATTGGGCTGAGTTATGATTTGGATTATATGGTTATGTTGTGAATCATTGACCGTTATGTTATTATCTATGTTGTAAATCTATGATGTTATTATCTATGTTGTAAATCTATGATGTTATCATCTATGTTGTAAATCTATGTTAATTGTTGGCTTATGTACAGTCGATTCATAATGATGTTTCATATGCTAGTTTGGTTATGTTGTTAAAACTAATTCATATGTTAAACCATATGTAAGTTTAACTTAATAATTCTGTACGCAAGTTTAGATGTTAATTTAGATATGAATCATATTCAAGTTAGTGAGAATCGTATACAACCTTACATGTTTCATGACATCTATTTTATGTGTAAATTGGATCTAAAGTTAGGCCATGACATGTGTGAGTTAGATGTAAGTTTACATCATAGTCTATGTTGTATAAATCACACATGCAAGTATATATATGTTGAAGTTTGAATCATGTAATGTAAAGTTTGTAACTATTCCTATGCAAGTTTACACCTTATGATTAGATCTATGACATCCATAGTTTATGCAAGTTTGTGAATATTGTCTATGCAAGTTTTAAATGAAAAACCTTATTCACACATGCAAGTTCACTCCTTATGTTTAGATCTAGTTTTTATTCTATGCATGTTGCGATGTTTTCTCTTTATTCCATAAGGTAGACTATTCGAGTCTAATGTATATTTTACGTTAAACGAATGAACAAACAACGTGGGGCAATGGGATAATATTAAAAGATTTAATATTGAGAATTGGCATAAATGCCTTAAATGTGATGTTAATTGGTATAATTTTATATACCATAAATAGATGGATATAATTGAGTCAATTATGGACATAGTTAAATTTGTAATTGATTGACAATTTGAAAACGGAAATTAATTCAAATTAGGGGTAATTAATTATGTGTAATCAATCGCATAAGATACGAGGTTAGACTCTTTTGTGGTGTAAGACTGCCCGGACCCGCCCGGCAAATCCAGCTGCCCCAAATGTCAGTCTAATGTGAGAGGTCTTAGGCATAAATTAAATGCATAATAATTGTAAAGACACGAGGTTAGGATTGTTTGTGGTGTAAGACTGCCCGGACCCGCCTGGCAAATCCAGCTGCCACAAATGTCAGTCCAATGTGGGAGGTCTTTATAAGGTTACGGTCTTAATGAATTAAGAAACACTTAACCAGATAAACAAGTAGTGGGACATGAGGGGTTAAGTGGGTGAATTGAGTGGCATGTGAAATTAAGTGGGTGCCTTGGGTGGCATGTGAAATACGATTAGGTGTCTCAATAATTAATTAATGCTGATTAAAGACAAATATGGATGACAAATAGAAGTTTGGTTGAGTGAGTGATTCTCTGAGTAACGATCTGATGTTGATCTCGGTCTCCGGGGTTGGTACTTAGGGAGTTATTCTCTTGACCAATGTATATGTGGACTAAGAAGTACCTAATCATAAACTAAGTGAAAGGGTTAAGACCAGCTTAACCAATAATTTGATAAGTGGGTAGGGTTAAGACAAACTTAACCAATAATATACATTGATCTGGTAGGGTTAAGACAAACTTAACCAATAGTTTGATAAGTGGATAGGTTTAAGACAAGCTTAACGAATAACACATGTTGATTTGTTGAGTAAGTAACATGGGTGACATGTGGGATATAATTATAAACACTTAACCAAGTTGAAACATGTAAGAAGACATGAATAAGGGGGGTTAAGTGGGAAATTCTAGTGGGGACCAAGCATAGAGGGAAAGCTTGTGTGGGGACCCTTTTCAAACCAGTAACCCATTTAGTATCTTTGTGGGCTCGACCCAAGTCGAGGACGGGACACGCGTACTGGATTTGATTGTAAGAGGTCAAAACGAGTTAGCGGTGGCAACGCAAGTCCAACGGGTTCATATGCGTGTGTGGGCCCGGGCTGGTAGGTAAGACATTGTTGCATCGTGTAGATATAAGCCGTGCATTTTTGGTTGTATCGGGTTGCCACTTTGGGGAGTGATACACCCCACTGTGGGGCCAGCACGGGTATCTACGAGTTAGGGAGCCGATCGAATGGGGAAGGTAGTGGGTACACCTAGTGGAGATAGGAGCAGACGGCACCTATGAAGACAGCTAGGAGTATAATTACCATATTATGAATAAATATTGTAATTAGAATGGGGAGGGTAGTGGGTACACCTAGTGGAGATAGGGGCAGACGACACCTATGAAGGTAGCTAGGGGTACACTAAACTACCATTATCATTATTAAGTTCTGTAGGCGGGATCAACCTTTAGGGTGACTAGTGGTGGTGCAGTATAGTAATTATCCTATAGTGATTAGGGCGCCTTTAACGTTATCTTTGATAGTCTTATTTCCTCGTTTGCTCTATCATACCCAATTTTTCACAGTCATTTCCTTATTTTCCAGCTTATGCCTTATCCTAGTTATTTTGATAATTGTATTGTTAAAGTTATCGCACTCGCCAGACTTTATGTCTGATCCCCTTTTCTTTCCACCTCTTTTCTTCCTTCCCCCCCCCCCCTCAGGTTTGCAAGGAGGGAATACTACAGCTTAGTGCGGATTTCTTTCAGTTGCTTGAAGAGAGTAGATGTATCGCTTTGGGCTCTCTCATCTTTATGGCTTTGCTTATGCTCAGTGGGGATTTATGCATTTATGTTATTTAAGTATTTGCTTCTTTATGTACTTTGAAGTTTTTGGAAAAGACTATTGATCCTGTTGTAATGGTTTTGGAGACTACTTATGTAAACCCGTTTTCAGTTATGATGCCATAAAATAAGTTTTAACTTCCGCTGTGTTATTTTATTTATTTATTCTTGTAATTTATCTATTCTATACAACAATATCGCTTCATGGACATTGATGCATTCCCTTTGTGAGTGACATTAATGGACATGGAGTGTTACACGTGTTATCAGAGCTACGGTTACAAGAACAGATAAAAAGTTTTGAAAAGTGTTTTCAAAAGTATTATTTTCCTAGAAAGTATTTTCAAAAACTTGTTTCAAAGAAGCTATTTTCAAGGAAAGTTCACTTAAAAAACATAATCCCTAAGAGCCATATATCTTTCCTTCGATTATCTATTTTGAATCTCTTCCTCTTTCCCTTTTTGAAACTCTTCCTCTGCGTATAGATGCTTTTTCCTAAGATATATGAGGACTTCCGTACGATGGGCGGAAAACCGCTTTATGGGACTTAGACGTTTGTCGGGGCTTGAAGTTGGCTCAAGAAAGTGGAGGACTTGTCGGTATCTTTGAGATAGATGAGGGGAGGAAGGTTCGACTAGCTGCTTGGTTGATGAAGGACAAAGTTTCTTATAGGTCGGAGGTCACGAATGGAGAACGTATAGTGGAGGCATGGATAGGGCACAGGGTAAGAAAGTAGAATCTAAGAAGGGTGCAAAGAATAATAAACCCCATGACAAGAGGAAATGTCTTTATTGTGGAACACCAGGCCATCTGAGAAAGGACTGTAGGAAGAAAAAGAAGACTGGCTGTTTCCACTGTGGTGAGGCGGGACACCTGATCAAAGGTTAAAGACTGCCCGAGGAAAAGGGCAGAGGACAGGGTCTACTTCTGGAGGGCAGGTTCAGGCTCTCATGGCACCAGGACAGGAGAGAGGTAGAAACATATCCGTTGAAAGTTTAGTTTTTCTGTTTGATCATCCTGTTCGTACTTTGTTTGACTCTGGCATATCACACTCGTTTGTATCTGCTTCGTTAGTTGAAACACTGCACCTAAATAGTCTAGTTTCGGATCCCATAGTAGTCTCAAATCCTATTGGTGGTTCGGCTCATCTTTCTATGATTTGTCGGGATTTGAGAGTGTCTATCTTGGGCGTTGGGTTTGAATGCAATGCCTTTGTTCTTGGCTTCATGGGCTACGGCTTGATTCTAGGTATGGATTGGCTAACCAGATACGGTGCCATCCTAGATTGTGAGAGAAGGGTAGTTATATTTTTGACTCGTTGTGGAAAGACCCTTGATATTTCTTGTGACCCTAGAGGTCCAGTAATGCTTAGTTACCTAGAATCTCTTGACGTATCCAATGATGATCTGAAATCTGTTCGTGTGGTCCATGAATATAGTAACGTCTTCCAAGAGGTTCGAGGTTTACCCCCGAGGCGTGAGATAGAATTTCATATTTATCTTGTAGACAATGCAAAACTAGTATCTCTGCCAGTACGCCACATGGCTCCTCGTGAGAGGAGGGAGCTCAATAAGCAAGTAGGGGAGTTGTTTGAGAAGGAGTTCATAAGACATAGTATATCGGAGTGGGGTGCTCAATTGTTTGGTTGCTTTGCTAGTATCGTCTCATGTAGATTGTCCGAATTCAGAGGAGATATTCCTTGGGTGCTTGTCTGATATTGGTTTAGGCCTTTGGGGCTTGTGCTTGGGGAATGTCGAGTTCGACTAGGATGGTTTGTGTGAGATAAATAGCTGTGGCGATTTTCATTACATGATATCTTGGTTTTCTCGAGAAGTGATGTGCAGCCGTGACATGATAAGACTATTCGATGGTATGGGCTGCTCCGAGTTAGATTCAATAGGGTTATGAGATGACTCGAGTGGGATGTGAAGTAATGGATTGTTTAGGACCCTATGTTGATGCCTTTTTTTTTAGGAAGAAGGCAGGATTCTTAGGATACGTGGTCTCTAAGGAAGGAATAGCTGTGGATCCCGCGAAGGTGGCGGTAATCCAAGAATTGAAGGTTCCAAGAAAAGCAATGGAAATAAGAAGTTTTCTAGGAGAGGATTGGACAGATGGCGTATAGAGTAGAGTTTCCCGAGAGACTTAGTGGTGTACACGACGTATTCCATGTATCACATTTGAGGAAGTGCTTGCACGAGACCGTGGAAGTGGTAGAGCCGAGCTTGGTTAGAGAGGTGGAGATAGAGCATGATGCGACGATTCGACGAGCTCCTATATGCATTCTTGGGTCGGAGATTGAGAAATTGAGAAATTGAGGAATTGAGAGGTCAAGCTAGTCAAAGTGCAATGGGGAGATGATGAGAACGACGCTACTTGGGAGACGGAAGAGAAGATGCGTTCATATTACCCTTTTCTTTTTGAGGGTATGTCTTTTAATTTCTCCTTCATCGCCTAGCTTGTACTTATTCTATCTTTAGTATGTCCTCTCGCTAGTATCTTTGACCTTTAGATAGGGTAGTCCTATGGTTGAAACATGTATTTGAGACATGGTTTGTATGATGGATGCATGTGGATGCAAGTATTTGCTAGTGGTTGCTCGTGGATGTATATACACACACTTTAGGCACTAGATCGGCTTAGTCACTTTCATATTGCATATTGCATATAAATGGATGTATTTAGTAAAATGAATGTACATTGAATGTGTGTTATCATATGGATGCTGCATTTTGATGAATGGTTGTGCACACATGAAGAAATAATATGTATCGATAGGATTCTTTTGCATACATAATGGACGCATGGCACTATCATGGTTTGCATTAAGGAGGTCAACTGAATCAGTAGACTGCCTGATTTTGCATCAGATAAAGAACATATACACACACACTATGAATATGTACATGAAAAGCATTAGAAATCTTTTAAGGACCATGGTTGCTAGTGGTTGATGGTCGAGTAGATGGATGATTGGATGATAGGATACGTTCTTCTTGACTTAGAGATTTCGAGGATGAAATCCTTTAAGTAGGGGAGAATGTAACACCCTGAATTTTTGAATAATCGAATCAACTAAATTAAAGAATAATTAATCTCAGATGTGAGAATTAAGGGAAATGGGTTGCGCCATTATGTTCGTCTCGGAATTCTGGTTGAGATAGAGTCCGAGTTTGCGTAAATTGGACTCCGTATGAAAAATATATCTTTAAATTAAATATTGCAGCAAAACATGAAAAAAAAAGAATGAGAAAAGAATAAATGTTTAGCATTATTCTAAGGTTTGTAAGCAAAAGACTTAGTAGCTCATTTGGTTGGAACACGTGACTTGCATACAAGGGGTACAGAGTTCGATCCCCGCCAGCGCCATATTTTTGTTTTAGGGGAATGGCTTAAAAATGGCTTAGTGTGAACGCAGTTCAGAAAGTGGTTTAGTGTGAAAATGGGTAATTGGGAAGATAGATAAAAAGAAAAAGAAAATATATATATATAGAAAATATATATATATACATATACATATATATATATATGTATGTATGTATGTATGTATGTATGACGTGTACGCATCATGTGGCGTACGTGGCGCATTTTTGGTTGTCAATGATTGTTTTTTTTATGTGGCCTTCTCTGATTGGATTTTATGACAAATTAAAGGTAAGAAAGATTTATGCATGTATAAATAGATATTTGTATATGGGTAATTAATGTATACGGTAAAAGGGAGAATATGTAATTAACAATAACAGATTTATAATTTACATATAAATATGAAGGATAAACATGAAATTACATGGCATAGATTGGTTCATGAAATGGTATATTTAGTATACCATTAATTGTGAGCATAATTAAAAATATAGTTATGGCATAATTAAAATGGGAATAATTTACATATGGAATTTGTCATAAATAAGAAATATGTAAATTATAGAAAAAATGAACATTTAATACATTTGCTGAGTCATTCTTGACACTGTGCTGAGTCATTAGGGCTGAGGTGTCACCCTATCTTGTTTGGATGGTTCAGGTTGCTTCTAGGTTGATCGGATGGCCTAAATTAATCCTAAATTCTATATAAACACATGTAGACTCAAACCCTAAAATCAAATAAAAATTTAGAACCATGGCCACCATGCTGTCACCTTGCAACCTAGAGTAGCCGCCACCATTTAGGAGGAAGAAAAGGTAATCAACTCAAATCTAAACAACAACGAATTTGTCTTCTTCAAAGGAGAGCTAAATCAATTTCAGAACTCAAGACCTTCTTTGAGTTGTGAGTTTGATTTCTTTAATAAGATAATTAACAATTTAATTGGGCTGAGTTATGATTTGGATTATATGGTTATGTCGTGAATCATTGACCGTTATGTTATTATCTATTTTGTAAATCTATGATGTTATTATCTATGTTATAAAGCTGTGATGTTATCATCTATGTTGTAAATCTATGTTAATTATTGGCTTATGTACAGTCGATTCATAATGATGTTTCATATGCTAGATTGGTTATGTTGTTAGAACTGATTCATATGTTAAATCATATGTAAGTTTAACTTGATAATTCTATACGCAAGTTTAGATGTTAATTTAGATATGAATCATATGCAAGTTAGTGAGAATCATATACAACCTTACATGTTTCATGACATCTATTTTATGTGTAAATTGGATCTAAAGTTAGGCCATGACATGTGTGAGTTAGATGCAAGTTTACATCATAGTCTATGTTGTATAAATCACACATGCATGTATATATATGTTGAAGTATGAATCATGTAATGTAAAGTTTGTAACTATTGCCTATGCAAGTTTACACCTTATGATTAGATCTATGACATCCATAGTTCATGCAAGTTTGTGAATATTGTCTATGCAAGTTTTAAATGAAAAACCTTATTCACACATGCAAGTTCACCCCTTATGTTTAGATCTAGTTTTTATTCTATGCATGTTGTGATGTTTTCTCTTTATTCCATAAGGTAGAATATTCGAGTCTAACGTACATTTTACGTTAAATGAACGAACGCACAACGTGGGGCAATGGGATAATATTAAAAAATTTAATATTGAGAAATGGCATAAATGCCTTAAATGTGATGTTAATTGGTATAATTTTATATACCATAAATAGATGGACATAATTGAGTCAATTATGGACATTGTTAAATTTGTAATTGATTGACAATTTGAATACGGAAATTAATTCAAATTGGGGGTAATTAATTATGTGTAATTAATCGCATAAGACACGAGGTTAGACTCTTTTGTGGTGTAAGACTGCCCGGACCCGCCCGGCAAATACAGCTGCCACAAATGCCAGTCTAATGTGAGAGGTCTTAGGCATAAATTAAATGCGTAACAATTGTAAAGACACGATGTAACACCCCACGTCCGTTAGTGTCACTCCCAATGGGAATGCACTAAGTTTTGTGGAGTATTTAGGGTAAAAGATGCAGATAAATTACAAGACAGACAGAATTTAAACAGCTGAAAATAAAACTTTGCTTTATTGATAAAATAGTTTGTACAAAGATTTCTTTACAATATCAGAGTGTTATCTGTCTTACAAAATAAAGAAGCATAAAAATACATTTATATTCCCCAATGTGGCTAGAACCAGCCATAGCGTCTGAATAGAGAATCCAAGCAAAACTTCGACAAATCTTCAAGTTGGGAAAGGGTGACCTTCCATCTTAACCTAAGCTATACTATTCCCTCCTCTACTACCTGGGGGGAGGGAACGGAAGAAAAGAAGACGAAAGAAAAACAGAGTCAGACATAAAGCCTGAGTAAGTTCAGTAACTTCTAGCATGTGAACATGGAAAAACGAAACGACATGAATTAACTGAATACAAGATTACACCATGATGATAGGGTCAACAAGATTAGACAAGGTAATCACAAGATATGCTAAGATAAGACTAACTGGAAAATGCTTTAGTACTTTCGCCGCTTCGCTATTTCCTTGTTATACTATATCCCTGCGCCGCCTATCTAGTGTCCCAACTAGTAACGATAACGTAATCCCAATCCATGTATTTTCCATTGCCTTCCGGCATACATTCATTATTTATTACCTAGATCAAATCTAGGGTTTTCTATCAAGTGCTTTCTAGATTTAACTAGAGTTTTACGCTATCTGTTGAACGCTTTTCGAGTTCAGGGTTTATGCCACCTAGTCCAACTAGGGATTACGCTACCTGTCGAACGATGCCCCCAAGTCTAGGACACACTACCTAGAGTGGTATATGTTCCTATACTTCCCCACGCATGTATCGCGAATCGTTATCGCTTGTCTAGATGCACATGTCCTGTAATGTGCGGTCCGAGTCCTGTGACAGGGCAAATCAAGGAATACAGAACTCGGTCGGGAGCTTTCAGGTATCTGCCGATGCAGATGCTAAGGTCTGTTTTTATTCCAGTGGCTATGGTCCCACTTGACCCCTCCCTCAACTAATGAAAGGCACACCTTGTAAAATGAGAACTATACGCCGTCCCCCGGTGCTCCACTATCCTATGGCCATCCTCACCCATAACTAGATAGCAAGTATATGGTCTTTTGGAGTTCTCCGCCTTTCCGCTTCACGTATCTCGATTGACTGAAGATGGATGGTAGACGACGAGTTGCTATCACTGGGCTACCGTTCTCTCGCCGAATCACGCCGGTTCATCCTAGTCTTTAGGTTGCCATGTATTGCAACCAAGGCATACCCCCTGGTTCTTCTACGCAGACCTTAACCTCTGTGGGCCCAGGCGGATCATCTGCAGCCTCACAGAGGGATACCAAGAGTACCCTCACGTCCCCTCGAAGCCTCGGGCTTCGTAACCCAATTCGTTGGAGCCTCCTTTTTACTCAGACGGACATTCGCTCCTTCCCGTGTTATACTAAGAATTACTACTTAGTTTTACTAACTAAGATTTACCACTTAGTTTCCAGAATCGTTGTTTTCTTAACTTAATTCCCTTTCCCGTCAATTTGGATTGGTTAAGTGTCATTAGTCAATTCAATCCGACTTAACCCTCTTCATTTATCCTGTCAAACTGGTTAAGTGTTATCAGTAATTCATGTTGACTTAACCCTACCACAAACCAAGTTGTATTGGTTAAGTATTTCTTATTACTTAACCTTACCCATTCACCCTGTATTGGTTCATTGTTCCTTTTTAACTTAACCTTTCCCGTCTGTTTTAACTAACCTGTTATTAACGGTTAAGTATTATCCCTTCATGTTTTAGACTTAACCCTATTACTTTATCAAAATCTGATGGTTAAGTGTTCAAGTTTACTTAACCCTACGGTCTAGTCCAGCTAACATATCAAATTGGCTTAGTGTATTAAATCTTACTTAACCCCAACCTCTAGTCTAGTTAACATGTTAATTTGGCTAAGTGTATTAACTTTACTTAACCCCACTTTCTAGACTAGTTAACATGTTAATTTGGCTAAGTGTTTTCTTAGTTACTTAACCTCTACAAATCTTGTCTTGTTACCATGAGTTTGGTTAAGTGTCCCTGTGGACTTAGCCCTCCGTTCTAGCTTAATTCTGCTTAAGTTGGTTAAGCGTTCCTGTGGACTTAACCCTCCCATTCTAGATTAACTGTATGAACCTAACCCCACCTACCAGTCTTGTTATCATGTTAAGTTGATTAAGTGTCTTAGTTAACTTAACCCTAGCATTCTTGTTCTAGCTTTAACTAAATAAATTAAAGCCACGACCACTCACATTAGACAGATATTGTTGCGATTACTGGATGTGCCGGTTGGTTCCGGGCAGGTTTACATCGCAACTCAGTCTAACCTCGGGTTAGGCCTATTCGTGTTTTCTAGTTCAAAGGGTTTTGATTAATTTTCAAACCAGGTTTTGAAAGTAACCATCCCGTCCGTCGGATCAGTTAGGGATAGCCAGGGAGAGCAGGAAATTTGTATTTTCCAAACCCAAGCCTAGACACTATCCTCTCTGTCACCCTAGAACTTTCTGGTTTATTATTAAAAGAGATGTCGTTAACAAACCTTTAATTTGTCTAAATTAACATTTCCTCATTTAGGACAAATTCTATAAGTAAATTAATCCTAATTTACTTATTTCCTAATTACTCTTTTAATGTGAATTGTCAACGTGTCTTCTTATGGCCCATTCTCCCCTTTATATCATATTTATGCCCTTTTGGTATGTAAACTATACCCAAATTAAGTGTCACTAACTATGATTTTGCTAAACCTGACAGTTATTCCCAATTATAGCCAATTTCACATTTATGCCAATATACTTACCATGCTAAATTAGCTAATCCAATTCCGATTCAACATTCTAATTCACGTCAAACTAAACTTATTACTCTAGCTCACTATTCATGTAAATGCTAGATTTGCACGTCAATACTAGATTTACACGTCAATACTAGATTCAAATTACACATCTTATAATTCATGTCAAATTTATCCAATTTGCATTTCTATGAATATGCCATAATACATGTTCCCAATTTATGCCAATTTCCAAGTTAAACTACGTTTTAGTAAATTTCATATTTTGCCCCAAATCGCATTCCCACCGTTCGTACAATCGTGTTTCAATCTAGATTATAGATAAATCTAGATTCGTAATAAATAGGGAATGAACCAAAGATTGCTATGAAAAGGATAGATATAACAACTGGCATAAAATGGTTTTGAATAACGACGTAGGTTCAAGAACATGGGTAGACCTAACTTAATAGGTAAATTACCAAGGTCTAAAACCAAGAATAGACAGAGTAGGTTCAAGAACATGGGTAGACCTAACTTAATAGGTAAATTCCCAAGGTCTAAAACCAAAGAAAACCAAGGACAGGCAGAATAAATAATCGGGTTTAGACCCAATCTCATAATCACAAAACTTAAGCAACACTTTCCTAGTCATGAATCATAGGTGTTTAATCCCAGACGTCCTTGTTATGTCATAGGTAATAGTTTATGTTTTCTAATCAAAGGCATAGGTTTAGTCAAGGAAATAATCCTCATAGTCACAGTCACAGTCATAGGCAATGTTCGTAGTCATAGGCAATGTCCATAGTCGTAGGCAATGTTCGTAGTCATAGGCAATGTCCATAGTCATAGGCAATGTTCATAGTCATAGGCAATGTTCATAGTTCCAAGGCATATGATTCCAAAGTCCATAGTTTCACAGTCACAGTCTTATTCGTCAACGAATCACAACAGTTCTTAATTAGGTCCAAAGGTATATGCACTGATTCGAATAGAGACAGAGATTTGGCATATTCTTTTATTCCTTTAATTTCATGTCACGAACAGAGAAAAACGTTCAAATCTAGAAATAACTGACTTACAGAGATTAGATTAGAACAGAAAGATGTTGTTGCTAAGATTCGTAGAAAAACAGTCGTTTGAACCTCCTCTTGAATCCTAGCTTGACTTGAACCTCTTCTTGAAAATCTTTTAGCAGCATTTCCTCGTCTTGGTTTATTTTATATATATATTATTTTATTTATATATTTTATAGGAGGAGGAGGAGCCATGACTAACAAGAATCTTTGCAGCATAAGGGTAGAAAAGAATTGTGAATAGAGAAGAAGACCAGGGCTGTTTATATAGTTGCTCAAGACCTTATCGTACACGCAGCGCTGAGTCAGCATTGAACCTAGTTAAGAAAATAGTCCAGGTTCGCAGATGAATCTAGCAAAATCTTATCGTACATGAAGTTCTAAGTCAGCATTGGGTCCCATAAGCTGTTTTGGCGCAGAAATTTGAATTTCGAACTTTTGAATTCCTGGAATTTATTTAACTGTTTTATTCACATGAAATATTCTTATATGTATACAATTTCTTTAACGACCATTTTACGCGTATATATATATATATACGCACAACTTTCATTTTATTTTCAAAATTCAAACGATGTTGCACCGTTATTTAATTCTTGCCATATTTCATTTACTATAGCCTTATCTTAAATTTTATCTTTCGTATACATATATTTCTGCATATATATATATATTCTCATGTATATACATACATTTTCTTTATTTCCTTATATGTACGTTCTTATCCTTTCAAATTTTGAATTTGTATATGTACATATATTTGCATGTTCAGTTGGCCCTCTTTAAAACAGAGATAAAAATTATGCTGCCGCCGGGGTTCGAACCCCCGACCTCCATGTTACAAATCCAATGCCTTAACCAACTGAGCTACAAAGTCTTTTGTTAATAAGTCTTAGAACAATGATAATTATTGTTCTTTCCTTACTTCTCTTTTTCATGTTAGCAACAATACTTAAATTAAACCAATGCATGAATCTTTTTCTTTTAATGTTAATGCATTATGTTTGCAAATCAGTGCATGCAACATATTTAAATCGCATGCAACCAATTTTTTTTTTCATATATTAATTAATTTTCATTATACATCACCATATTAATCCTATTTGTGGATATATATACATTTTTAATTACATTAAAAATACGGGGTGTTACATTCTCCCCCACTTAAAAGGATTTCGTCCCCGAAATCTTCTATTTAAGAAGAATGTGTCCTACCATCCAATCACCCATCTACTCAACCATCCAATCACAGGCATCCATTGTCCTTAAAAGATTTCTAATGCTTTCATGTTCATATGCATAGTGTGTGTACATGTCTTTATCTAATGCAAAATCAGGCGGTCTACTGATTCAGTTGACCTCCTTAATACGAATTATGTCAGTGCCATGCGTCCAATCATGTATGCAAGCATCCCTAGTTACGTAAATACTACATGCGTGCACAGCCATTCATCCATATGCATCATCCATATGATCACATATCAAGTTCAACTTACAAACAAATACATATCTGTAAATGCAAGATGAAAGCGTCCGAACTTGGTCTAGTGCCTAATACGTATGCATATGCATCCACGAGCAACCATTAGCAACCACTTTCAACCACCAACCATAACATGTTTCAAACACATGTTTACATCCATTGGCTTCTACCTAAGGATCGAAGATACGACCTAGGTGATATACTTTGGAAAGAGAGAAACAATTATGCGCAAAGCTCCTAAACAAAGAAATCAAGGATACACCCTTAAGAAAAAGGGTATGACGCTAGTATCTTGCCTTCTTGAGCTTTACTCCACTGTATCTTAACTAATTTAACTTCACGATTGTGAAGTTTCCGACCTCCAATTCCAAAATAAACAGATGTCAATCACGGTACCAAGTATACGTACTAAGATGATTAGAGGTTTCCCTCTTATCCGTCATGCCATAACTATAAGAGTCGAAAGGTCACTACGTACTCTTTGGAGTGCCTACCACAACTATTCATCTCTCCCGCAAACCATCCAAACCGAACTCGACATTCCTCAAGCACAAGCCCCAAACGCCTAAACCAATATCAGACAAGCACCCAAGGAATATCTCCCCCGAATTTAGATGATCTACGTGAGATGATATAAGCAAACTCGATAGCTATTCTAAAATCCATACTAACAAAAAAATAAACTGGTCGGACCACCAATTGGATTTGAGACTCTAGTGGGATCTTTCTACTATACAAGTACTATGGTGCAGAGACCCAACTATGGAAGTGGATAAGAACAAATGAGAAGCGCTAAAACCTATGGAAATAGCACGAACAGAAAACTAGACTCTTCCAACCGGACTACCCTTCTCCTAGGTACGCTTGGTGGCGAAAGCATGTACTTGTCCTTCTGAAAATCTCGTCCTCGTTCTTGCCCTTGTCCTTAAGTATATGCCCTATCATACCCTAGTAAAGATACTTCCTCTTGTCTTAGGTTTTATAATTTCTTCCTCCTTCGTGTGCTAAGTCTACATCCATGAATTCCTCATCCTAGGGTTATGCTCCTTAGCCAAACTCCTCATCCCCTTCCGTGTGTAGTCATGTTGACAAATCTCTCGAAAACTGCCTCCATCGTCCGGAAAACCTTATAAGCTTTGAAAGAAAACTGCCCGTAGATGAAACAACTACGGCTATGGATGGAAGCCGGGCACTACTTTGCCCTTCGATGAGGTTACCTCCCAGAAAGCCAGGAGCCCCAGAGACTCAAGAAAGAAGGAGACAAGAATTCAAACAGAGGAAGAGAAGACAGTGCGTATGGCTTTGGGGAATATGCCTTTAAAACAAAAATTTTCTTTTGAAAATGCTTCTTTAAAAACCGTTTTGAAAAATAATTTTTCAAATCTTTTATCTGATCCGGTAACCTTCAGCTCTGATACCACGTGTAACACCCCACGTCCGTTAGTGTCACTCCCAATAGGAATGCACTAAGTTCTGTGGAGTATTTAGGGTAAAAGATGCAGATAAATTACAAGACAGGAAGAATTTAAAACGCGGAAAATAAAACTTTGCTTTATTGATAAAATAGTTTGTACAAAGATTTCTTTACAATATCAGAGTGTCATCTGTCTTACAAAATAAAGAAGCATAAAAATACATTTATATTCCCCAATGTGGCAAGAACCAGCCATAGCGTCTGAATAGAGAATCCAAGCAAAACTTCGACAAATCTTCAAGCTGGGAAAGGGTGACCTTCCATCTTAACCTGAGCTATACTATTCCCTCCTCTACTACCTGGGGGTGGGGGAATGGAAGAAAAGAAGATGAAAGAAAAACAGAGTCAGACATAAAGCCTGAGTAAGTTCAGTAACTTCTAGCATGTGAACATGGAAAAACAAAACGACATGAATTAACTGAATACAAGATTACACCATGATGATAGGGTCAACAAGATTAGACAAGGTAATCACAAGATATGCTAAGATAAGACTAACTGGAAAATGCTTTAGTACTTTCGCCGCTTCGCTATTTCCTTGTTATACTATATCCCTGCACCGCCTATCTAGTGTCCCAACTAGTAACGATAATGTGATCCCAATCCCTGTATTTTCCATTGCCTTCCGGCATACATTCATTATTTATTACCTAGATCAAATCTAGGGTTTTCTATCAAGTGCTTTCTAGATTTAACTAGAGTTTTACGCTATCTGCTGAACGCTTTTCGAGTTCAGGGTTTATGCCACCTAGTCCAACTAGGGATTACGCTACCTGTCGAACGATGCCCCCAAGTCTAGGACACACTACCTAGAGTGGTATATGTTCCTATACTTCCCCACGCATGTATCGCGAATCGTTATCGCTTGTCTAGATGCACATGTCCTGTAATGTGCGGTCCGAGTCCTGTGACAGGGCAAATCAAGGAATACAGAACTCGGTCGGGAGCTTTCAGGTATCTGCCGATGCAGATGCTAAGGTCTGTTTTTATTCCAGTGGCTATGGTCCCACTTGACCCCTCCCTTAACTAATGAAAGGCACACCTTGTAAAATGAGAACTATACGTCGGCCCCCGGTGCCCCACTATCCTATGGCCATCCTCACCCATAACTAGATAGCAAGTATATGGTCTTTTGGAGTTCTCCGCCTCTCCGCTTCACTTATCTCGATTGACTGAAGATGGATGGTAGACGACGAGTTGCTATCACTGGGCTACCATTCTCTCGCCGAATCACGTCGGTCCATCCTAGTCTTTAGGTTGCCATGTATTGCAACCAAGGCATACCCCTGGTTCTTCTACGCAGACCTTAACCTCTGTGGGCCCAGGCGGATCATCTGCAGCCTCACAGAGGGATACCAAGAGTACCCTCACGTCCCCTCGAAGCCTCGGGCGTCGTAACCCAATTCGTTGGAGCCTCCTTTTTACTCAGACGGACATTCGCTCCTTCCCGTGTTATACTAAGAATTACTACTTAGTTTTACTAACTAAGATTTACCACTTAGTTTCCAGAATCGTTGTTTTCTTAACTTAGTTCCCTTTCCCATCAATTTGGATTGGTTAAGTGTCATTAGTCAATTCAATCCGACTTAACCCTATTCATTTATCCTGTCAAACTGGTTAAGTGTTATCAGTAATTCATGTTGACTTAACCCCACCACAAACCAAGTTATATTGGTTAAGTATTTCTTATTACTTAACCTTACCCATTCACCCTGTATTGGTTCAGTGTTCCTTTTTAACTTAACCTTGCCCGTCTATTTTAACTAACCTGTTATTAACGGTTAAGTATTATCCCTTCATGTTTTAGACTTAACCCTATTCCTTTATCAAAATCTGATGGTTAAGTGTTCAAGTTTACTTAACCCTACGGTCTAGCCCAGCTAACATATCAAATTGGCTAAGTGTATTAAATCTTACTTAACCCGAACCTCTAGTCTAGTTAACATGTTAATTTGGCTAAGTGTATTAACTTTACTTAACCCCACTTTCTAGACTAGTTAACATGTTAATTTGGCTAAGTGTTTTCTTAGTTACTTAACCTCTACAAATCTTGTCTTGTTACCATGAGTTTGGTTAAGTGTCCCTGTGGACTTATCCCTCCGTTCTAGCTTAATTCTGCTTAAGTTGGTTAAGTGTTCCTATGGACTTAACCCTCCCATTCTAGCTTAACTGTATGAACCTAACCCCACCTACCAGTCTTGTTATCATGTTGAGTTGGTTAAGTGTCTTAGTTAACTTAACCCTAGCATTCTTGTTCTAGCTTTAACTAAATAAATTAAAGCCACGACCACTCACATTAGACAGATATTGTTGCGATTACTGGATGTGTCGGTTGGTTCCGGGCAGGTTTACATCGCAACTCAGTCTAACCTCGGGTTAGGCCTATTCGTGTTTTCTAGTTCAAAGGGTTTTGATTAATTTTCAAATCAGGTTTTGAAAGTAACCATCCCGTCCGTCGGATCAGTTAGGGATAGCCAGGGAGAGCAGGAAACTTGTATTTTCCAAACCCAAGCCTAGACACTATCCTCTCTGTCACCCTAGAACTTTCTCGTTTATTATTAAAAGAGAAGTCGTTAACAAACCTTTAATTTGTCTAAATTAACATTTCCTCATTTAGGACAAATTCTATAAGTAAATTAATCCTAATTTACTTATTTCCTAATTACTCTTTTAATGTGAATTGTCAACGTTTCTTCTTATGACCCATTCTCCCCTTTATATCATATTTATGCCCTTTTGGTATGTAAACTATACCAAATTAAGTGTCACTAACTATGATTTTGCTAAACCTGATAGTTATTCCCAATTATGGCCAATTTCACATTTATGCCAATATACTTACCGTGCCAAATTAGCTAATCCAATTCCGATTCAACATTCTAATTCACGTCAAACTAAACTTATTACTCTAGCTCACTATTCATGTAAATGCTAGATTTACACGTCAATACTAGATTCAAATTACACATCTTATAATTCATGTCAAATTTATCCAATTTGCATTTCTATGAATATGCCATAATACATGTTCCCAATTTATGCCAATTTCCAAGTTAAACTACGTTTTAGTAAATTTCATATTTTGCCCCAAATCGCATTCCCACCGTACGTACAATCGTGTTTCAATCTAGATTATAGATAAATCTAGATTCGTAACATATAGGGAATGAACCAAAGATTGCTATGAAAAGGATAGATATAACAACTGGCATAAAATGGTTTTGAATAACGACGTAGGTTCAAGAACATGGGTATACCTAACTTAATAGGTAAATTCCCAAGGTCTAAAACCAAGAATAGACAGAGTAGGTTCAAGAACATGGGTAGACCTAACTTAATAGGTAAATTCCCAAGGTCTAAAACCAAAGAAAACCAAGGACAGGCAGAATAAATAATCGGGTTTAGACCCAATCTCATAATCACAAAACTTAAGCAACACTTTCCTAGTCATGAATCATAGGTGTTTAATCCCAGACGTCCTTGTTATGTCATAGGTAATAGTTTATGTTTTCTAATCAAAGGCATAGGTTAAGTCAAGGAAATAATCCTCATAGTCACAGTCACAGTCATAGGCAATGTTCGTAGTCATAGGCAATGTCCATAGTCATAGGCAATGTTCGTAGTCATAGGCAATGTCCATAGTCATAGGCAATGTTCATAGTCATAGGCAATGTTCATGGTTCCAAGGCATATGGTTCCAAAGTCCATAGTTTCACAGTCACAGTCTTATTCGTCATCGAATCACAACAGTTCTTAATTAGGTCCAAAGGTATAGGCACTGATTCGAATAGAGAGAGAGATTTGGCATATTCTTTTATTCCTTTAATTTCATGTCACGAACAGAGAAAAACGTTCAAATCTAGAAATAACTGACTTACAGAGATTAGATTAGAACAGAAAGATGGCGTTGCTAAGATTCGTAGAAAAACAGTCGTTTGAACCTCCTCTTGAATCCTAGCTTGACTTGAACCTCTTCTTGAAAATCTTTTAGCAGCATTTCCTCGTCTTGGTTTATTTTATATATATTATTTTATTTATATATTTTAGAGGAGGAGGAGGAGCCATGACTAACAAGAATCTTTGCAGCATAAGGGTAGAAAAGAATTGTGAATAGAGAAGAAGACCAGGGCTGTTTATATAGTTGCTCAAGACCTTATCGTACACGCAGCGCTGAGTCAGCATTGAACCTAGTTAAGAAAATAGTCCAGGTTCGCAGATGAATCTAGCCAAATCTTATCGTACATGCAGTGCTAAGTCAGCATTGGGTCCCACAAGCTGTTTTGGTGCAGAAATTTGAATTTCGAACTTTTGAATTCCTGGAATTTATTTAACTGTTTTATTCACATGAAATATTCTTATATGTATACAATTCCTTTAATGACCATTTTACGCGTATATATATACGCACAACTTTCATTTTATTTTCAAAATTCAAACGATGTTGCACCGTTATTTAATTCTTGCCATATTTCATTTACTATAGCCTTATCTTAAATTTTATCTTTCGTATACATATATTTCTGCATATATATATATATATATATATTCTCATGTATATACATACATTTTCTTTATTTCCTTATATGTACGTTCTTATCCTTTCAAATTTTGAATTTGTATATGTACATATATTTGCATGTTCAGTTGGCCCTCTTTAAAACAGAGATAAAAATTATGCTGCCGCCGGGGTTCGAACCCCCGACCTCCATGTTACAAATCCAATGCCTTAACCAACTGAGCTACAAAGTCTTTTGTTAATAAGTCTTAGAACAATGATAATTATTGTTCTTTCCTTACTTCTCTTTTTCATGTTAGTAATAATACTTAAATTAAACCAATGCATGAATCTTTTTCTTTTAATGTTAATGCATTATGTTTGCAAATCAGTGCATGCAACATATTTACATCGCATGCAACCAATCTTTTTTTTCATATATTAATTAATTTTCATTATACATCACCATATTAATCCTATTTGTGGATATATATACATTTTTAATTACATTAAAAATACGGGGTGTTGCACACGAGGTTAGGCTCGTTTGTGGTGTAAAACTGCCCGGACCCGCCCGGCAAATCCAGCTGCCACCAATGTCAGTCTAATGTGGGAGGTCTTTATAAGGTTACAGTCTTAATGAATTAAGAAACACTTAACCAGATAAACAAGTAGTGGGACATGAGGGGATAAGTGGGTGCCATGGGTGGCATGTGAAATTAAGCGGGTACCTTTGGTGGCATGTGAAATATGATTAGGTGTCTCAATAATTAATTAATGCTGATTAAAGACAAATATGGATGACAAACAGAAGTTTGGTTGAGTGAGTGATTCTCTGAGTAACGATCTGATGTTGATCTCAGTCTTCGGGGTTGGTACTTAAGGAGTTATTCTCTTAACCAATGTATCTGTCGACTAAGAAGTACCTAATCATAAACTAAGTGAAAGGGTTAAGACCAGCTTAACCAATAATTTGACAAGTGGGTAGGATTAAGACAAACTTAACCAATAATATACATTGATCTGGTAGGGTTAAGACAAACTTAACCAATAGTTTGATAAGTGGATAGGGTTAAGACAAGCTTAACGAATAACACATGTTGATTTGTTGAGTAAGTATCATGGGTGACATGTGGGATATAATTATAAACACTTAACCAAGTTGAAACATGTAAGAAGACATGAATAAGGGGGGTTAAGTGGGAAATTCTAGTGGGGACCAAGCATAGGGGGAAAGCTTGTGTGGGGACCCTTTTCAAACCAGTAACCCATCTAGTATCTTTGTGGGCTCGACCCAAGTCGAGGACGGGACACGCGTACTGGATTTGATTGTAAGAGGTCAAAATGGGTTAGCGGTGACAACGCAAGTCCAACGGGTTCATATGCGTGTGTGGACCCGTGCTGGTAGGTAAGACGTTGTTGCATCGTGTAGACATAAGCTATGCATTTTTGGTTGTATCGGGTTGCCACTTTGGGGAGTGATACACCCCACTGTGGGGCCAGCACGGGTTCTACGAGTTAGGGAGCCGATCAAATGGGGAAAGTAGTGAGTACACCTAGTAGAGATAGGAGCAGACGACACCTATGAAGACAGCTAGGAGTATAACTACCATATTATGAATAAATATTGTAATTAGAATGGGTAGGGTAGTGGGTACACCTAGTGGAGATAGGGGCAGATGCCAGATGGCACCTATGAAGGTAGCTAGGGGTACACTAAACTACCATTATTACTATTATGTTCTATAGGCGGGATCAACCTTTAGGGTGACTAATGGTGGTGCAGTATAGTAATTAACCTACAGTGATTAGGGGCGCCTTTAACGTTATCTTTGATCGTCTTATTTCCTCGTTTGCTCTGTCATACCCAATTTTTCACAGTCCTTTCCTTATTTTCCAGCTTATGCCTTATCCTAGTTATTTTGATAATTGTATTGTTAAAGTTATCGCACTCGCCAGACTTTATGTCTGACCCCCTTTTCTTTCCACCTCTTTTCTTCCTTCCCCCCCCCCTCTCAGGTTTGTAAGGAGGGAATACTACAGCTTAGTGCAGATTTCTTTCAGTTGCTTGAAGAGAGTAGATGTATCGCTTTGGACTCTCTCATCTTTATGGCTTTGCTTATGCTCAGTGGGGATTTATGCATTTATGTTATTTAAGTATTTGCTTCTTTACGTACTTTGAAGTTTTTGGAAAAGACTATTGATCCCGTTGTAATGGTTTTGGAGACTACTTATGTAAAGCCATTTTCAGTTATGATGCAATAAAATAAGTTTTAACTTCCGCTGTGTTGTTTTATTTATTTATTCTTGTAATTTATCTGTTCTATACAACAATAACGCTTCATGGACATTGATGCATTCCCTTTGTGAGTGACATTAATGGACATGGAGTGTTACAACTTCCGTGCGATGGGTGGAAAACCATTTAATGGAACTGAAACATTTGTTGAGGCTCGGAATTGGCTCAAGGAAGTGGAAGATTTATTTAGTATCTTTGAGATAGATGATGGGAGGAAAGTTCAGCTACCTGCTTGGTTGATGAAGGACGAAGCTTCTTTTTTGTGGGAAGTAACTAATGGGGGACATGCAGTGGAGACATGGGTGGAGTTCAAGCAAAGGTTCGAGTTGAAATTTCTATCACAACCAGAGGAGAGTTTGTACATGGAAAGGTTCTTGGGCTTGAAGCAAGGGAGTTTGTCTGTAAAGGAGTACGTCAACAAGTTTAACCAGTTAGCAGGGTTTGGGATGGAATTGGTTAATACACCACACAAGAAGGCCTTGAGATTTGCTAAAGGACTAAATGAACCGTTACACAGGTTGGCTATGTCCCACATTCCTATGGGGGCTACTTTCGGGAATCTAGTTGATATGGTGATGATTCATGAAGAAGAGAAAGGTGCTAATGCTAATAAGGCACAAGATAAGAAGGTGGATCCAAAGGAAGCACAACAACAACAAAAGAAAGGTGGTAAGGATAACAAGGGCCAAGGGAAGAAAGGTGCTTTAATTGTGGAACACTGGGCCACTTGAGCAAGGACTGTAGGAAGAAGTCGAAGACAGGTTGCTTCCAGTGTGGTGAGGAAGGACATATGATTAAAGACTATCCAAGGAGATAAGGGCAAGGACAGAGGATAGGATCTGCTACTGGAGGGCAGGTTCACGCTCTTATGGCACCTCCGCAAGAGAGAGGTAGAAACATATCTGTTGAAAATTTAGTTTTCCTTTATGATCATCCTGTTCGCACTTTGTTTGATTCTGGTTCTTTAGATTCGTTCGTATCTGCTTCTATTGTTGAGTCTCTTCACTTAGATACTAGTATAGTAGTGGATCCCGTTAGTGTCTCAAATCCTATTGGGGGTACAACTCATCTTTCTATGTTGTGTCGAGGTTTGAGAATTTTCGTGTATGCCATTAAGTTCGAATGCAATGCTTATATGCTTGTTTTCACGGGCTATGGTTTGATTATAGGAATGGATTGGCTAGCCAAATATGGTGCCATTCTAGATTGCGAAAGGAGGGTAGTTAGACTATTTTCTGGTTTGGGTAATACTCTCGATATCTCATGCGATCCCAAGGTTTCGGTGATGCTTAGCTACGTAGAATCTCTTGACACTTCTATTGAAGATTTGCGGTCTGTTCGAGTAGTCCATGAGTTTGCAGATGTCTTTGAGGAGGTTAGGGGCTAACCTCCAAAATGTGAGATAGGTTTCCTTATATACTTGGTGGACCATGCAAAGCCAGTTGCATTGCCTGTGCGCCACATGGCTCCTACAGAAAGGAGGGAGCTTAGTAAAGAAGTGAAAGAATTGTTTGAGAAAGGGTTCATAAGAAGAAGTATCTCGGAGTGGGGTGCTCCAGTTGTTTTTGCTACGAAGGCAGATAGTTCACTTAGATTGTGTGTGGACTATAGGGAGCTAAATAAACCCACGAAGAAGAATAGACACCAATTCCCGAGGATAGATGATTTGTTCAGTCAGTTGGTTGGTGCTTCGGTTTTCTTGCTTTTGGACTTAGCTACTGGATTTCATCAGTTGAGGGTGGTTGAGGATAGTATAGATATGACTGCATTTAGAACTCCCGATGGTTTCTTTGAATGGCTAGTTATGCCTTTTGGTTTGACAAATGCACCCGCGTATTTCGTAGACTTGATGAGTAGGGTGTTTAGGGAGTTTCTAAACAAGTTTGTGGTGGTCTTTGTGGATGATATTTTGATATTCCCTATAAGCGAGGAAGAGCATGCCCTACATCCTAGGGAAGTATTAGAGACCCTTCGAGCACATAACCTCAAATCTAAGTTATCCAAATGTCATTTTTGGAGGAAGGAAGTGAGGTTCTTAGGGCACGTGGTCTCTAAGGAAGGGGTAGCTGTGGATCCCGCGAGGATAGTTGCAATCCAAGATTGAAAGATTCCTAAGAATGCAACAGAAGTAAGAAGTTTCCTTGGTATGGCTGGCTATTATAGAAAGTTCATTAAAGACTTTGCTAAGATATCAGCCCCACTTACTCGATTGACGAAAAAAGAATTTGGCCTTTTCTTCGGATGTTGATTGTGACGATGCTTTCCAACTTTTGAAGAGGTATTTGATGACAGCTCCAGTTTTAGTTTTGTCGGAAGGGTGTAAGCCATTTACAATGTATACTGATGCTTGCGGGACAGGGCTTGGCGCAGTTTTAATGCAAGAGAGAAGGGTGATATCCTATGGTGGAAGACAACTGAAGTTCCATGAGAAGAATTAACCTACCCACGACTTAGAGTTAGTTTCCATAGTTTTTGCGCTCAAATCTTGGCGTCATTATTTGTTTGGAGAGAGGTTTGAGTTGTATACAAACCATAAGTCACTTAAGTACTTGTTCTCTCAGAAAGATCTAAACTTGAGGCAACAGAGATGGATGGAGTTCTTAGCATCCTACGATTTCGAGATTGCATATACCCCTGGCAAGGGTAACGTTGTGACAGACGCCTTGAGTAGAAAGAAGTTGAAATTGAGTCCTTTGTTTGTTGAGCGGCAGAGTTTAGAGTATATCTCCACCTTTGACTTTAGACCCTCAATTGATTACGTGTCTGGTTTGTTGGCATCATTAGATGTGCGACCTACGCTTTTGGGATAGGTAGGGGCGGCATAGCGAGATGACCCACAGTTGATAGAGATAGTGGACAAGCTCATAAGAGGGGAGTCTTTGAGCCATCTTAGTAGGTATGTTATTGATGAGAGAGGTTGGTTGTGTAGGGATGGAAGACTTTGCGTATCGCGAGATGATAGTTTGAAGAAGGCAATTCTTGAAGAAGAACATCGTTCTAAGATGACCATACATCCCGGTGGTGACAAGATGTATAGGGATATGAAACGAGTTTTCTTTTAGGCCGGAATGAAGAAGGATGTGGCTGAGTTTGTTTCTGGATGCTTATTGTTCCAGCACGTTAACGCTGAGAAAAAGAAGCCTGGCGGGTTACTTCACCATTTGGAGGTTCCTCAGTGGAAATGGGAAAGTTTTTCCATGGATTTTGTTAACGGGTTGCCAAGGTCAAGGAAGGGTATTACGGGGATTTGGGTAGTAGTAGATAGACTTACCAAAAGCTCCCATTTCATTCCGGTTAAGAGTAAGAGGACAGCAGCATAGTTAGCATCTGTTTTTCTCCGAGAGATAGTTCGTTTGCATGGCATACCTTCTAGTATTGTGAGTGATCGAGATCCCATTTTCACTAGTGAGTTTTGAAGATCTTGCAAGAGGCGGTAGGAATGCAATTGTGTTTGATCACCGCTTATCACCCTCAGATGGATGGCCAAACTGAGAGAGTGAATCAGATTATAGAAGACCTTTTGAGGTTACGCATCTTGGACTTTGGAGGGACATGGGAAGAGCACCTTCCATTAGTAGAGTTCGCCTACAATAACAACTATCAGACTAGTATTGGCATGGCTCCTTTTGAGGCTTTATATGGGCGGCCTTGCCGATCAACGACTTATTGTTGGGAATCCACGGATAAGATTTTGCTTGGGCCCGATATGGTTAGAGAAACTTCAGAGAAGATAGACTTGATTCGAAGGCGCATGAAGACGACACAAGACAGGCAAAAGTCATATGCGGATAAGAGAAGGACCGATCTTGAGTTCGATGTTGGAGACATGGTCTTTATCAAAGTATCACCGTTGAGGAATGTAGTTCGCTTTGGAGTTGTAAGGAAATTGGCACCAAGGTTCGTAGGGCCATTCCCCATTAAAGAGAAAATTGTTCAGATGGCCCACAGAGTGGATTTGCCTGAGAAGCTTAGTGGTGTACATGACGTGTTTCACGTGTCACATTTGAGGAAGTGTTTACATGACACTTGGGAAGTAGTGGAGCCGAGCATGCTTAGAGAAGCGGAAGTGGAGCGAGATTCTACGATTAGACTAGATCCTACCTGCATCCTTGGATCGGGGGTCAAGAAGTGCAGCAGAGTGGTCTAGTTAGATAAAGTCCAATGGGGAGATGATCAAGGAGACGCGACTTGGGAAACGGAAGACAAGATACGTGCGTTGTACCCTTTCCTTTCTGAGGGTATGTTCTTAACTTCTCCTTTTTCTATCGCTTTGTTCCATCATTTAGTGTATCCTCTCGAGTATATCTTCAGCCTTTTGGTAGAAATCCTATTGTTGTAAACATGTGTTTGAAGCATGTTATGTTTTGTGGATGCAAATGTTTGCTAGTGGTTCCTCGTGGATGCCTTTACACACACTTTAGGCACTAAGATCGGCTCAGTCACTTCATATTGCATATTGCATATATGTGTTTATTTATTGAAATTTTGATGTGTTATCATGTCGATGCTGCATTTGGGTGAATGGTTGTGCACTCATGTAGAAATGATATGTATCATTAGGGTTCTATTGCATACATGCTGGACTGATGTCACTGACATAATTCGCATTAAGGAGGTCAACTGAATTAGTAGACCACCCGATTTTTTGCATTAGATAAGGAACATATACACACACTTTTGCGTATGTTCATATAGCATTAGAAATCTTTTAAGGACAATGGATGCTTGTGGATGATGGTTGAGTAGATGGATGATTGGATGGTAGGATACATTCTTCTTAACTTGAAGATTACGGGGACGAAATCCATTAAGGAGGGGAGATTTAACACCCCATAATTTTATAACATTAAAATTAACAAATTAAAGAATACTTAATTTTTAGAAGAAGAATTAAGTAAAATGGGTTACGCTACTGCGTTCATCTCGGAATTCTGCTTAAGATAGAGTCCGAGTGGCGTAAAACGGATTCAGTATGAAGAAGTTATGGAGGTTAGAAGATTTCAATTTAAACCAGAATTTAAATAAATATATAAATAATCAAATTCGGGATTCAAAAGCAGAAGGGAGGCTGGGCGGGAAAATTCCCGCCATAGGGTGTCGACCACCCAATAGGGGGGGTCGACATAGGTGTCGATCCCCCATAGGGGGTGAAAGAACTTTTGGGTCAAATTCACATTACAAAACGAAATTTAAACCAAAACTAACAGGATCTGATGCATGAACTTGTAAATCGAATAAAATAAGATCATACCTTTTTAGGGTTTTCGAGATTCCAGGGAACCATATTGAAGATGAGGTGAATCGAATCCAAGCGAGACTGGGAAGCCATCGCCTCTAGATTTGTCCACGAGAACATCCTTCTTTTTCCGATCAGATCGAACAAGAAGACTAAGGAAGAAGATGATGCTAGCCGCCATGTTTATTCTAGGTTTTGGAAAAGAAAAATATACGGCTCTGTTATTGATCTGACCTCACCCTTATCCTTTTGTAGCCGTCTATTATAAAAGGGAATAATTATCCCTTAGTAATAGATGTTAACCAAAGAAATAGGAACGAACCAGATACTTGTTCCAACTTCGAATAAAATATCAACAAATTGATATTTTATTCGTCTAAAATATTTTCTTCTTTATAATGTTCTATATCGTGTGACCCTATATGTTATTATAACGTTGGCAATCATTCTAAATCGTATTTAAAATATTAAACAGAGATTGGCATCTAGCAATACGTCACTGCTACCCAAGTTATAATAAGATCATCGATTCAATTAAACCTTTCCGTGACCAGCGTATCAATGTAATATAATCCTTTTAACCAATATATCCAGGATTAAACTAGAGGCATGGATCGTATCATCCTCGTTATAATTTAATCCGTTTTCTTGATCGATGAGTAGACTGTTTAAAACAAATCAGTATTTGAGCACGACCATGCATTTCACAATCTCACTCAATCAAGAGGCCTATGGATATCACTACGAATATATCGTAGGGTTGAATTCCATCTAGATCATTCATAATTTTCATTCGACTCGAGATGTATCCAATAATCATCGTTATCGTTACTCTGTTACGAAATAACTTTTGATGATATCAAAACACAAATATCCTCGAATAAAATTATAATGATTTCAGGTCCGAGGACCATTACATCACTGTCACTATAAGAATAACTTATGATATTGTTAATTATATTCCATGGAGTTATCTCATGGCGGGTCAGCCCAATACGATATTCTCTAATACGTATTTATATTTTGACATTAATATCACATATATATTAATGATCAATGAGATGTAATCATCAGTCAATCAACATACTAGTCTTAACGTTTTATTGTTGTCCTATATTAACAATAAAACTCGACTAGGGGCATTTAAGAATTATAATACTTATCACATTATATAATATCAAGTTCAGTCTTACTCGAACTATATAATTCCATATTATTATTCTAAGGATTTCTATTATATTATATTTTATATTACGCAGTAAATACAATATAATAGAATAATATTTTATTCTAAATAAATTAATAACATCAACAATGTTTCAATCTCATCAAATGAATTGTCTCTAGGGCACAAACTCTAACAATCTCCCACTTGCATTAGAGTCAATCATTTACGTATCGTATACTTATGAAACTAGTGTGACTATTAAACTTCTGCTACGACAGAGTTTAATTCAGTAGATCTGCAACATTACAACTTTTGTAACTTTGCAGATATGTTTATTTCTTCTGTGAACAACTTCACGTAAGAATTATATTTCTTAAAATATATGTTTGGATCGATTATGAGTTTAACATTTTAGGCCTGAGCAGTAGCCACATTGTTATCGCAATGTAAATCATTGGATCAACAATGAATTAAGTTCAATCATGAACTTGTTAATCCAAACATTTTCTTTCTTAGAATCAGTATTTATTTCTTGTTTTAAAACTAACATTATTCACAATAATTAATGTGTTATCAATATATAACATTGTAATTATTGTGTCACTCCCACTCAATTTCTTGTCTATACAAGATTCAATGGTATTTTGTGGTCTTCGAGACATTTCGGATTCTATTTTATTCACATCGGTATGTTAGAGACTGACTCTCCTTTATAATGATACCAATTCGAGCAATAAACATTTTATTCTCAAAGGATTTATAGAAATAATATCCATTTACTTCTTTTGGATATTCCACAAAATGGTTATCTGATTTGGGTCCGATCTTATCAGTGGAAGGACGTTTAACAAACACCATACATCCCAAATCTGCGCATTTAGACATACTAGAACATTTCCTAATCCATATCTTATATGGCGTCTTAAGACTTGTTTTAGTACGATTAATTTAATTGTTCTCAATTTAATTTACTAGAAGATCTATATAACTTATCTTGGTCGTACCATATCTTATAAGGTGTGATTACTCCTTTCAGGCACACCATTTCAACATGGTGTTCTAGGTGGTGTGAGTCGTGAAACAATTTCAAACTCATCTGGATAGTCATTAAATTTATTGGCTTAAATATTCTCTTTCGAACTGTTCGAAAAATATTTATTTTCTATTAAAATTGGTTTCTAACTTCACTTAGAATTCTTTAAACTTTTCAAAGGATTCTGATATATATTTCATAAGATATACATATCTATATCTACTGATATCATCAGTAAATATAATGAAGTAATAAAACCTACCTCTAGCTTATGTATACATTGCTCCATATACATCATTATGTTCGAGACCCATTACTCTCCATTTAATAACTCTGTCAGGTGATTTAATTATTTTGCCTAATAAACAAGATTTGTATTTTCACATAATTCAAAATCAAATGATCTCAAAATTCCATCATTATGGATTTTGATATACTTTCTTGTTTATATTGGCTAACTGGTAATGCTAAAAGTATGTTGTATCACTAAATTTAACATACCCATTATTAATGTCAAGTACATTATAGATAAGGATTTACAAAGTTCATTAACTATTTGTGAAATTCCATATGACATTTCATTTAAATAAAGTGAATAAAAATTGTTCCTTTTATTACAAATGAAATTCAAACTTGTCTGAACAAGATCTTTCATAACATTTATTTTAAGTGGAATTTCATAATAACAATTATCTAATTTATTTAATTAAGCCATTATATTGAACACGAATCAACTTCTGATGGATAATCCAGCAACAATTGCTTCATATCCAATCGTAAGTCCACTTGTTCTTTTATCTGATTTCTACTTACTCTGCAATTTCTTTAAATCAACATACATTTATGTGATTTATATCTAGTATCTAATACTAGGAATGTATAAGTAGATTATTATAACATTTATATCCTGAAGTCATACTTCGACGTTGGTTTTAGATCCTCTATATTTGTTAGAACAATTATGTTTTAATTTATTTGAGGACAATCCTCAAATTTCAATGTTAGTCAAGAAATTTGTTTAATTCAATTTATCCTTCTCAAGAACAAATTTAAATTATCGGAGTAATCTGTTATTTAATATCTACAGTGGATAATAAATATTAACTGATTCTATTATATTTATTTAATATAAATACAAAATTTTGACAATCAAACTTTATATTTATATTAATGTATAATTTAAACTAAAATATGCTCCCACGCAAATTGACATCCCTCTGTTTATATATGTAAATCATTATATACATATAATGGTGTTCCAAGATCCATATCTAGTCATGCCTTGACCCAGCTTTGGCTAAACTCAAAACACAACCTTTTAGGTAGACATCTTATGTCAATTATATTCTCTATATAACTCTTGGATCGCATGTTGAATGTTTTGTTCAGTATTATTCATTTGCTCAAAATGTAGAATAATTCATGCTTTTGTCTCTAAGGCCATAATTGTATTATGCAGCCTAGTTAAGTCAGACACAGTAATAGGTTGGAGCACCACATTTTACTCCATCGCATATAACCAAAATAAAAGGTGCACAACGCTTTGGCGTTAGATACAACCATTGATCTTGGACACTGATGAGTATATTATTGGAAGGCTTCACCATGACTTAATATAACAGAATTTGCTATAAAGGGAATTTATAATTCATAGTGAAAACAGTATTAAAGTTATTTACACATAGCAAAATATGTGTGTTTTTATATTCATAATATAATTCGGATTTTAACCAATAAAATTCTTTAGTATATATAGGAATTAAGCCTACACATTCTATTTGAACACTCCAAAATGTTGGTTATCTTTAATACATGTACCAGATACAATGTTCAAATTAAATATGGAGTTTCAATTAATCAATCCAGCCAAATAACACAATCAATAATTTTTGAGCCTATATCATATTGATATGAATAAACGTTCAGAACATATAAATATTCTAGCATGCACTTGTTTGAGCACTATAAAAGTCATACATTATGATATCAACAATGAACATACATGTATATATATCAAACATTACTGAGACAGGATACGAAATACTCATGCATTATACCAGTTGAACCATTTAAATCCGATAGGTCACATGAAACACCAAATATTTACACATCTCATATTCCTTACAATCAAATGGATCAAGGGTAATTCATTATATGCAAATATTACAATTACATATAATCACTAGAAAATAAAGCCTATATGCAGTCATACTGTAAATCTATGTACAAATTTATTATTACAACGGAATCTGGTATCTCAATTTAACTATGCGGCAAAATTAAGATACAAACATTTTGAAAAATAAAACAAGTCCCACTTGTTTATCTCTCAAAATATAATGGCAGCATGTAGCCAGTCCCGCAGCTTGCAATAGAGTCGCATTTCCTGCCGAAACAGTTTCAGCAAGCACAATTTTCGCCTTGTTAAAATTGATCTAAATCATAGGGTCAGCATACATCAAATGTATATCATACAATTGTGATAAGTCATATATACATCAAATATATATATAATATATGCGCTTTAACTTAGATACATCATATGTATATCTATTATATTTGCTGTAACTTTGATTTGCACCAAAGTCATTAAACTGGTTATATCATAATAACTTCATTTTACATTTATTTACTGTTAACTTTAAATAACAATATATAAGTGTATCCATTGTAGTGATCCATCCACAACCATAATACAAGCTTAAACACAATTCCAGTTCCTAATATTTATGTACAATGATAAGTTTTAGTGGTGTGCTATGAACATGTTAGATACTAATTCTAAGCTTATAAAACCATACTACTGTCATTTGATAATATGCATTAATACCCATGAATTTATACTAGACACTTCAGACAAAATGGTGTATGAAAAGGATAAGATATCTTCCTATCTTATGAACATCTGTTTTGTGTCATAGAAAATGAAATCAGTCCAAATGATTTGAGTTTCCATAGTTCAGAAGATGACGAGAATTTTAAATAACATATTGCTGAATTTATCAAGTTCACATGGTCAAGAATCAATACATAAAACAAGTCATACTTGTTTAATCTGAATCATATTTGCATCATTGCATCAAATACAGTGATTTATCCTTTCAGATTAAATACTCAATTAAGGATGGTTTTTCTTTTGTTTTAATCCCAATATTAAAACAATAATAAGGATATGAGATTTCAAATAACAATCTATCATTGACATTTATGTATATGTCATTATTTGATATACATATATATATACAAGTCCTGATACTAGTTTTTAAAACTGCAACGATTATCTAGATAATTCATCTTTTATACATATACATATATATATATATATGTTTACAATAAAATATTGTAATATATATATATATATATGTATACATATATTATAATATTAATTTCAAAATTAAATTCCACAAATCAGATTTGTAATATATAATCATCATTGTGTTTAAACAGATTATATACTAATGACTTTTATCACATATTATAGCAAGTAATAACAGGAACTGTAAATACACGTGATTGAATTAATATCATATATCAATTCTGAGTCGATCACACAAAACAAAATCCAATGCACAATCAACTATTTATCATATTCCAGTTCAGATTTAAAAAACAAAACAGTTTTCGTTTATTGTGAAACCATCCATGTCAGAATAATATTCTTGTAACATACAGTAATTTTATACATATATCAAATATACATATATATATAACACTTTATAAATCAAAATACCATATCATGTATGAAATCTGAACATATCTGTATATATATAAAATAAAAGAATTACTTATTTTGAACCTGAATGGGTGTAAGTAAACATGTAAACATTTTACATGTTGTAACTGGATTTAAAACACTCTGCTTATCAATGTATGATTTTGCAGTGTATCAATATTGAATCAAATTCCATATAACATAGCCTGACCCAGTTTTAGTTTCAAACACTTTTGTTCGACATCATATTATGTATGCTTATGTCACAAAAGAAATCAAAATTAGAAATAAAATCCATGACTAGTTCATGAGCAAGGATAACATTATCAAGTCACTATCTAATAGAGAATGAAAATAATTCAAAACATATTGAATTATATTTATAGTCGATGTAGCAATAAATAAAACAGAAATGATATCATATATCATCTCATAATTTCATTATAAAATTTGTATCAAATACAAATTATATTAACAGCAAAAAAATGAAATTCAGGTCATATACTTGTTTACACAAAAACCTCGCTTGCCCATAAGGATCTGATTTATGAGAATTCATTTATTCTGAAATTAATTTCTATACTCAAAGAACATCTTCTTTAATCTGGATTGTATATTGTATTAACACTAGTTTGGTTTTTCAAAAGCAACAATTGTTTTGAAGAGTAAAATCAGACCACTGTGTTGTCAAATAACATAGATGCATAACATTAACCACCAAAATTAGTTAAAACAACTTAAATGAACAACTTTTAACATTTAAAATCATTGCTCAGATAAAATCCAATCTGAATAATTAAGAAAATTTAACATCAATGTCAAAACTGAATCAATTTTCAGTATTGATTATGAATCCCATTCTTTCAAATTTTGTATCATATAACAAAATTTAACTGCAGTAAACTATTTTACTTTAGTATCAAATACAATTTCAATCTGCAGTGAAACAATTTTCACTTTGATTTTATAATTGAATTTACTTTAAATTCTAATAACAGAATTCTACTTAACCAGTTGTGATAGGTAAAAGTAATTTTAAAACTCAATAAAGATCTAGTTTTAATTAACAAAATCCACTTCAAAGTTTTTATATATAAAACTTTGTTTATACAAAAATAATTTAACAGCTTATATCATAACACAGTTTTAGTTCATAATGAAACAATTTCAACTTTAAACCAAATTTATCATTTAATCTGAATTCACAGTTTTATCATTTCGATTATCCAATAATCAAACATATATAAAGCTACATCACAATTTCAAAAAAAAACTAATCAAACAATTTCATTTCAACTGGATTTACTCTAAATGATGTTATCAATTGTGTTCACAACACTGTAGATTCGATATTAATCAAATAGATCGAAAACCCTAATCGAACTCAATTTACAAATTAACATGAACCTGAGGCTCTGATACCATTGAAAGAACTTTTGGGTCAAATTCACATTACAAACGAAATTTAAACCAAAATTAACAGGATCTGATGCATGAACTTGTAAATCGAATAAAATAAGATCATACCTTTCTAGGGTTTTCGAGATTCCAGGGAACCATATTGAAGATGAGGTGAATCGAATCCAAGCGAGACTGGGAAGCCATCGCCTCTAGAGTAGTCTACGAGAACATCCTTCTTTTTCCGATCAGATAGAACAAGAAGACTAAGGAAGAAGACGATGCTAGCCGCCATGTTTATTCTAGGTTTTGGAAAAGTAAAATATACGGCTCTATTATTGATCTGATCTCACCCTTATCCTTTTGTAGCCGTCTATTATAAAAGGGAATAATTATCCCTTAGTAATAGATGTTAACCAGAGAAATAGGAACGAACCGGATACTTGTTCCAACTTCGAATAAAATATCAACAAATTGATATTTTATTCGTCTAAAATATTTTCTTCTTTACAATGTTCTATATCGTGTGACCCTATAGGTTATTATAACGTTGGCAATGATTCTAAATCGTATTTATAATCATAAACAGAGATTGGAATCTAGCAATACGTCACTGCAACCCAAGTTATAATAAGATCATCGATTCGATTAAACCTTTCTGTGACCAACGTATCAATGTAATATAATCCTTTTAACCAATATATCCAGGATCAAACTAGAGGCATGGACCGTATCATCCTCATTATAATTTAATCCGTTTTCTTGATCGATGAGTAGACTGTTTAAAACAAATCAGTATTTGAGCACGGCCATGCATTTCACAGTCTCACTCAATCAAGAGGCCTATGGATCACTACGAATATATCGTAGGGTTAAATTCCATCTAGATCATTCATAATTTTCATTCGACTCGAGATGTATCCAATAATCATCGTTATCGTTACTCTGTTACGAAATAACTTTTGATGATATCAAAACACAAATATCCTCGAATAAAATTATAATGATTTCAGGTCTGAGGACCGTTACATCACTGTCACTATGAGAATAACTTATGATACTGTTAATTATATTCCATGGAGTTATCTTACTGCGGGTCAGCCCAATACGATATTCTCCAATACGTATTTATGTTTTGACATTAATATCACATATATATTAATGATCAATGAGATGTAATCATCAGTCAATCAACATATTAGTCTTAACGTTTTATTGTTGTCCTATATTAACAATAAAACTCGACTAGGGGCATTTAAGAATTATAATACTTATCACATTATATAATCTCAAGTTCAGTCTTACTCGAACTATATAATTCCGTATTATTATTCTAAGGATTTCTATTATATTATTATTTATATTATGCAGTAAATACAATATAATAGAATAATATTTTATTCCAAATAAAATAATAACATCAACAGTGTTTCAATCTCATTAAATGAATTGCCTCTAGGGCACAAACTCTAACAGGGGGGTCGACATAGGTGTCGACCCCCCTGTAGGGAGTCGACCCCTGGCGGCTTGAACATGCAGTGACGATTTTTGACGTTTTAGGGCTACATGGCGATCCCTGGTTGGCTGGGTGATGCATATTTCTGATTTGGAGGGTATAGATGGAACCTAACCTAATCTAAAAGCCCTAATTTACCTTATACACCTATATAAACACACCTAGACTTAACCCTAAATTCATTAATCAAATTAATGGCGTCTCCATGCTGCTAAATTCTAAGTTGACCTAGCCTCCACCCCAATTAATCGAATTCAAGTTAGAAGACAATAATCAAAGCCTACATTAACGGATTAGCTAATCAACTTCAGAAATCAGAATTCAGAATCGTTCTCTAATCCTTAAACCTATCTCTATGAGTTCATGTAGCTTTCACAAGATAATTAAGCTAAAGTAATTGTGACATGGTTATGAATTGAATCATATGATTATGCCTGTAATGGATCTTATCAAATTTGCAAGTTGTCACCTTTTTCATAAACTTATCATATGCCTGTTCATGTTCATAAGTCGTTCATGTTCACATGCCTGTTTATGTTCGTATGTTTATTCCTGTTTTGACTCTCTTTCCTCTCCCTTTTTCGTTTTTCTTTTTATGAGTTAGGCTAACTTCGAGCCTAACGTATTATGCAAAATTCACGTACGTATAACGCTTAGACGTTGGGGAAAAGTTTGGGAAATATTGAATAACATGTTAATTGGAAATTGGGCATAAATTAATGATGGTTATAGTTTAGGAAAAATTGTTTATAACATGCAAAAGTGAAATTTGGCATAAGTGGGTTTGGGTGTAAACTTGGGATAATTTGGTGTAACCTATAAACTTGAGATTATAGGCATAAAGTGATTAAAATTTGTCACATAAATTTGGGTTGGAATTTATGGGTAAACGAGGAATCACTATAATCCCTAAATTGAGATGAACTTAGGATAATGAAAGCCCACGACACGAGGTTATATAGGTTTGCGGTGTAAGCCTGCCCGGAACCGCCCGGCATGTCCAGCAACCACAAATGATATCTAATGTGAGAGGAAAAAGGTAGAAATTAGATGCGTAATAAGGAAAAGACACGAGGTTAGATGAATTTGCTGTGTAAGCCTGCCCGGAACCGCCCGGCATGTGCAGCAACCGCAAACGATATCTAATGTCAGAGGTCTTGTAAGATTACGGTTATAATGAATTAAGGAACACTTAATCTAGATCAGACATGTAGTTTGACATGGGAATATTGAGGGGTTAATTGGGAATTCTTAGTGTAGACCAAGCTTAGGAGGGAAGCTTGTGTCAAGAGTGGGACCCATTTCAACTAGTAACCCATTTAGTATATAAGTGAGCTCGAACTAGGTCGACGATGGGACATGCTTACTGGGTTTGATTGTAAGAGGTCAATAAAGAGATAGCGGTGGAAGTGCAAGTCCAAAGGGGTCGTGTGTGTGCATGGGTCTGGGTTGCTTGGTAAGACGATGTTGCATCGTGTAGGAATAAGTCGTGCCTTTAGTCGTATCGGGTTGCCACTTTAGGGAGTGATACAACCTACTGTGGGGCCAACACAGGTGTCTACGAGTTAGGGAGCCGATCGAATGGGGCAGGGTAGTGGGTACACTTAGGGGAGATAGGAGCTGGCGGCACCCATGATAGAAGCTAGGGGTACACGAGACTACCATTATTATTATTATTACCATCTTGTTGGTTGTTTAAGAGGGATCATCTTTTAGTATGTTAGTGCGGTGCAGAGCATATCTTGTAGTAGTTAGGAGGGTAGTCGTTGTTCTATCTTACTTGCCTTATTTACCTTGTCACCTCTATTTATGCTACAGTCATTCCTTATGTCCAGTTTATTCCTTATCCTGTTACTTTACTTATCATATTGTTAAAGTTACTGGACTCGGCAGACTTTATGACTGACCTCGTTTGTTTTCGCCTCTTTTCTTTCTTCCCCACCACCCACCAAGGTCCTCAAGGTGGGAATTAGTGGAGCTTTGCTTGGATTTCTTTCTCTTTGAGTGCTTGGATTACTGAGAGTAATGCTCAACTTTATCTTTTTTTTCATTTATGGCTATTTGTAGTAGTGGGATTATGCTTTTGTTTTATGTACTATGATAATAATTTTGTCAAGATGGATATTTATGTACTGACTCTGGTATTTGGTTTTGATCATGTAACCAAACTTATTTTGCTTTTCCACTGCAATGAATGAAGTTTTAATTTTTATGTACTACTTTGTATCTGTCTTGTTATGTTCTGTTTTATATACATAAATAATGCTCCGTGGAAGTTAATGCATTCCGTTAGTGAGTAACATTAATGGACGTGGGGTGTTACATGCCAGACCCCCTGAAACGAGTTCCACATCATCCCAAGGGGTGTAGACACCCATGTGGGTGGGTCGACACCCCTTAAGGGGGGTCGACCCCGGTGTCGACACCCCTCTAGGGGGTCGACCCCCTAGAGTGTGATATTTTCCGCCTTGACGAATTTTTTAACATTGAATTGTTCTGCATAAGATTCTGACTCAACTCTGACTCCTATATGACTCATATGTATACATATGTTCTTCTACGCATATACAAACCTAAAACCCTCATAACTTCTTCATACGTGGTCCGTTTTACGGAAACCAAACATCTATCTTGACCAGAATTTCGAGACGGACGCAATAGAGCAGTCCTTTTCCTCTAGTTCTAAATATTAAATTAATTATTATTTAATTTATCCTCTTTAATGTTGTTAAAAATTCGGGGTGTTACAAAGGGAATAGTTGATTTTTATGTACCCAAAATCCATGCTGCAACGCTTATTCAGATTTGACACATGATTATAACAAATAAAGCATATCCTTAGATACGTTTACAACCTTAAAATACGCATACCTTGTATAATCATGATTCTGGACAGAAAAGAGCCCATAGATTAATCATTATTTACGTTTATCAATTGTAAAACCATGCCAAGGCATGCATACCAAATACCATATCCAAACGCTACGTTTTTTTTAAATTTAACTGGCATGACAGCATGATGAACTTGATAGCAATTTGGCATGACAACATTAAATCGAAAGTATGAAATAAATAAACAAAGCAAAAGTGGCACATTTACTTTATAATCAATTATAAAATAACCTATAGAATACGGTGCCAGACCATTGCATAAAACAAAAACAAAAGGACAAATCCTTAAATAAATTAACTATGTTTTGTACAGCACATGCATTACTATATGTATATTGAATGCATGGGTTATGTGCGGTGCATAGTCAATTTATTATTTACTTATGCCAGCAAACAAGACAAATGCCAAATAAAACTAGAATATTTCATTTTAGCCATCGCCTGGATAGTGGAGGCGAGCGTAGCAAATCAAATTGATTTTAGACATTGGAAGATTACATCAACTATTACAATAATCCTTAAGAATTAATTTAGGGTTGCTCTGTTACCAATTGTTGGAGTAATTTCAAATTCATCCGTAATCCTAATCAATTCGAGAGGAATCAAAACCGTAAAAAAACAGAGATAAGCGGAAGCGTACCAGGATCCGTAAAGTTTATTAATTAAGGGTTAGATCTTCCAAGAATTCAGTATATCCTCTTCTCTGAATAGTTTCTCACTGATGGAGAAGAAAGAAACAAAAAACGTACTGTTTCTCGGGGACCGAACCGTTTTTATTAACGGACAAAAAACCGTTATGTAATATTTACAATTTGGCTGCTCATCAAATTGTAAATACCTCTTATTGTTGATACCATTATAATATAACATACAATTACACATATGTGCCCACATATGATTTTTAATCCAAAAATAGTACATACGCCTTGCAATTCTTGTTATGCCATGGTTCAGTGCGATCAGAAACCATTTGATCAATCCCTGGGTAGTAAGAGAAGCATAGTAATAAGGTTTTTGTTTTGTAAATGTATTAAGATTGGTGTAACATAGGTAAACCTTTTAGACCAGTCTAAAAATAATATAGGAAGCAGTTGACTGGGAAAAAAATATCAGGTAGAACTGTAAGTTTATTCCAACCTTTTTGAAATACAGTAGGTATCAGCTCTATTGCAAAAATTTCACTTGAAATATTAAATAATTTTTAACAATTTGCAAGTTATGGATAACAAGTAAATGCGACGTTGGTAAAGCAACCCTATAGGCTGTTATGGTCGTGGTGCCTGAAAAAAGGTAAGCTAAAAAGAACAACATGAACTATTTTAATTCTGTTGTTGCTTGAATGTAATTTCAGATAGTCATATCCAAGAACCATAATTTTTTACTCTTTTAACATGCTTTAATGCATACCTGTTATGTGTATACGATGACGTCCGACACATCTTGATGCAGGAAGACAGGTACAGAGGTTTTAGTTGCACTGCACAAACACGGGTAAAAAACATATAGTCCATCACTGCTATTGAAGTATGCGATACTATATGTTAGATTGAAGAGGAAGAAAGTAGCTTTGCATCGGAGAAAACCGTTCACAAATCGGAGCTCATATGTAGAAGTTATGAGCTGGAAGGTGCATGTTCTCAGTGGGTTGGAGCGACAAACGTATGTCATAGGATATGACAGACGTCTGAGTTGTCAGGAAATTTTTTCCAAGAGTTTGGATAGACGTTTGTCTAAAGGGGACAGACGTCTGAGCTACAACAGACGTCTGCCATATTTGGGACAGATGTCTGAGCTGAGTGCTGAATGCCAAATAATTCTCTGGGAGGGACATATGTCTTTCGCCTCTCAAGATAGACGTCTGATGAGGCTTTTGGGCTATTTCGAGCTGGAAACCTGGTAAGCTAATTTGTGAATACTTAGGGGCAATTTTGGGAATTGACCGATCTCTATATAAGCTATTTTCTATTTTGAAAGTGGGAGAGCTTGGAGACTTGATTAGGATCAAGATTTTATTCTCAAGAGCCAACTAGGGTTTATAACCTAATCACAATTCTTCAATTCTATTCTCCACACTCTTTTATATATTGAAATATAGTGATCATTGGATCAATCTCTTGTATTCCTTTCATCGTCATAATAAAATACTCCCTCCAAAGTGGATGTACACTAGCAAGAAGTTAGTGGAACCACTATAAATCCTTGTGTTATTTATTTTTGCTGCTATTGTTATTATTTTATCGCTCGTGATTGAGATTTGCATTGTTTGTGATTGGTTGATCATTGTTTGGTGACTAGAGTTATTGATTTAGTAGTTTTTGCAAGTCTAACAGCGATCCCGTCTCCAGTGCGGTGCTTGTGGTTTAGATATTCGATTTGAGTGGTCTTGAATCGGATTAATCACATCAGTTACAACAACTGCGGGATTGGTTCTATGTACAATTCCTGTTTTGGTTTCACTCCATTGTAGTTGGAAGAATACTAGTTTTTTTGAACTTCAGAACTGACGAAGAAAAGGTTATGAAACAAAGGTTGTGTCATCAATGTGCGAGCTCAATTGAATATAGACAAACTGGGTGGCAGTAAGTGCATGTAGAATGTTTTACGCATATGTGTACATTGTGTGTGTTACGAAGTGTACCAGGGATTAGCTAACACTAAGCAAAGGCCGCAACAACAGTTTTCTCATTGCGTACTACGAGTCTAGGACTGTCGTCGGGTACGATCGGGTCCTCAATATTGTACCTTTCTCTTTTATACCATTCCAATTTTTGTTGGCACTTCGCCGCGTGTAACTGGTATGACCATTGTCGTGACTGTGTAATCATTGAGGTATGTGCATATCTTGAAGAAAACATAGAGCATGTTTTGATGTGCGAAAGCTAAATAATTATTATTCGTGGCCAACTTGATAACCCTCAGTCATGGTCGACTGTCGTCTACGAAGCGATGACGTCTGGTGCACATGCATACCGTTGAAAACATAGGATGACATTAGTTTGAGTTACATACGAGGGAGACATCAAAGCTGGTGGACATGCACTAGTTATTATTTTCGGGGCGGACATACTGTGAACAGGACTTACCTAACACTTTAAACTGCAGAAGGATACTCACTTGTTCAGTTAGGTGATGGTGGAAATCGTAACTTATGGACGAAGTGGAGTGGGATAAGTGATGTATGATGCGCATGCACACCATTATCCAATTCAAGTTCGTCAATAGTATAGGAAATACGCGGGGGGAAACATATCGAGAAAGGTAGCGATTTATGTGTCAGGTATAAATAATCTTTACGAATCAAACCTAGGTGTAAATAGTTCAGTTACATAATTCGGTTGGTGTAGTCATGATCATGTCTTAAATGGCCAAAAACTGCCATTCGCCTATCGAAGATCAGGTTAGGATGGTATTGGTGGGAAGTGGTATTGTAGAATAAATAAATGTATGATTTCTCAATCGGAGTTTGATGGTGGACCAGATAGTAAAGTAACGTAATATGGGTTTTATTTGATGGTTTAAGGAAGGAAAATTGGTGGTAGATTTATTTGGCAATAATTCTTAGAGGCTCGGAAACGAGGGGTGCGAATTATGCTAGAATGATAAGGGCCATGAGATTCAGAACGTGGGGAATTACCCTCCTGAATTCCACCATTTGATTTGAACTTCGTCCAATTTGACAGAATAAGCTTTGAGAGCTGAAAAAAAGCCGTGGGCGTTCATGAATTGAAGGATGGTATGGAAATTCAAATGGGTTTCCAATTTTAAAGTGAACTTAGTATCATACACATTGTATCATTCTTCAAGAATGCTGCAAAGTACAAGTGCCAAGTAACCCTGGTTCTGATTCCTGTGTTTTCGTTTAATTAATAGATTTGATCATTCCCTATGTTGTAGAAGAAGTGGTTAATAAGATTTTTGTTTTGCAAATGTATTAAGATTGGTGTAACATAGATAACCATATCAAATTAAAATGGAGAAATGAAAGAAGTCTAAAAATAATATAATAAGTAGTTAATTGGGTAAGAACACTACTAAACAAAAAGCATATACCAACGGATGGGAGCAACGACCGCCAACGATCGGTTGGCGATGCCTTCCAATGGTATGTAATTTCTGGTTTTTTTGTGTATGAATTCAAAAATATATCGATTAAAAGCTGTTTGAAACTGTTGGTTGAATCCCATTGACGGCTATTGGCAGTCGTTACTAAGTCACAAGTAAAACAACAGAACCTAGTTCTTGTTTCCCTATAACACCCCAATTTTTTTGGTAAGGCAAGTCGTTTTTATAGTAGGTGTGCCACTTTTATTAGAACAAGGAAAGAGGATAAGAGGAGTTCTGCACAGGCACAAATCTCTGCTGCTGGTTTGAAGTGCTAGCACACTAAACAGTAAAGAATAAGAGCTAGACTAAGACATCTAGGCTACAAGATATGACAACCCTTGCCCCCCTCAGAGGAGGAGGATCTACAGGTGTTGTTGGAGGGCCAACAACTCGGGTGAAAGTGGAAAAGGCCAAGTCTAGATTTAGCACATATCATGGATACTAAGCACGGAAAATGAAGTTCCTATCCCAAGGGTGATCCTAGAACTCAAGCTTATTAGTCTCTCCAACTTCACCAGTTTGTATAAGCTTAATATTATCACCCACAATCTGATACATTAATTTCCTCTTATCATTAACATCACCACTAATAAACTTATGGAAGGTGTCATTTATGGGGCAGTACCGCATACCAGACAAAACATGTATCCATACCTTATCCCCGTCACTCCAAACAATTTCCTCAGAATTAGAGTTGGTATCAGAATCAAGGACTGCAATCTCGTCTACAAAAGCATAGGAAACCGAAGCGGGATCAATATCAGTTGTAGTCGATGGAGACGTTGGTACAGCCGTAGGAGGAATAGGCTTGTGCACCCACTGAATAGTAGGGGGTTTAGGTAGGGGAGTTTGACCAACTAGAGGTAATGAGGCTAATGAAGAACCACTGGCAGTAATTGGACAAGAAGAAACTGAATGATCAAAAGTCCGACAAAACGAACAAATTTTTTGTTTCAACCCATTTTTGACTATAACTTCAACAACATAACCATCCACTATTTTTAATTTAATCTTATCTGGCAGTGGCTTATATGGGGAGATTTCGATAAGCGGATTAACATACAAGAGCTTCTCCCGAGCAACATTGGTATTATCAAAGCATTTCAATTTCTCAATATTATTAGCTAACTAATTCAATCCTGTCAAAGACTGCAATATTGAAGGAATCTGGGAGAAATAGGTCCATATTGGAATCGACAATACGTGATCTCTAGCATGATCAAAAGACTAATAAAAGGCTTCCCATTAATAAAGATCGAGTCTGAACTAAGAATCCTCAGGCGTTCATCAGGTCTAGAGAAAGAAAAAAACTAAAAAGCGCTTTAAAAAATATGCACAAGCAACATAAACTTCAGCTGGAGGTTCCATGATACCATTCTAACAAACTACCTCAAATTCTAGTGGCATATAATCGGCAGCATTCACCATATTATTATTGAATAACAAAACAAAGGAAGTAGCAGTACTACCTCTAGGACCATCAGAAACAGGCAATCCTGTACCGAACATTTGCTGACATTCAATAGGCAAGCCCATCATAGTAGAATTCACTCTACTAATTGCTTCTACACTCGCATTAGAATGAACTCTACTTGCATTCAAGGTATCAACACTACGTTCTCTCTACAAACCAACAACGTCTGCCTATGCAACATGAGGAACAGAAGCCATAACCCCATCCATAAGATCCTTATTCAACACAACATTGTTAACCATATGCAACACAACAACGTTCGTGCCATGTACACAATCATCAGTACTCAATGTGGAAGGTGTTGTATATAATGTTGTTGTATACACAATTATATTATTTTTGTTTGATGATAAAAACCAAATATATATTATTATAAATGAGTTTGTTATTGTATTGTTTCATATATACATCATAGACAGGAATATAATATTTATATTTAAATAAAATACGACTGTATAGATATTCAAATATTCACAGTATTTTATTTAGATAGAATATTTTATTTCAAACATTCAAACAGTACAGTTTTTTTAAACTCCACTATTTGAATACATCACTGATATACATTTCAATTTATATTCATTCTCATATTCAATACAACACTCATACCTTTCACATTCACTCATGTACAATTCCATTTATACATTCACTCATATACACTTTTACGCACTGTTTTTGTTTTCTGCCTTCTGTCTTCAGTTTTCTGTCTTCACAGCATCTTCACTGCCAGTCCAGTCATCTACACCTGTCATACATAGAAACACACACAGTATCTGGAACAAAAATAATATTCTAAATTCTACCGAATATAATTTTTATTTTAAAAATTTATATGCCTTAGAATTTCAGCGTGTTTCTCATCATTTTTCTGACTCGATTTGATTTTCATATCCAACCGACTGTGTCTAGACAGCTTGTGATATTCACAGCGATACACTATAAATACCACAAGGCAGCCAATGTATATATAATATATTACTATGCAGGGACAAGAAAAATAATAATGCATGGCTGCATATACACACGTGTATATACACGTGTGCACCACCTCGCCAATCCAGTGTGCAGCTGAGGAGTAGCCACGTGGACCATCTCTACTCAGTGCAAATGGATATGGTCGAGGCAATGCAAATATATGCAAAATAAATAAATATGCATGAAGACATGTCAGCACATATATAAGGTGGAGCAAGCAGCAAAAACAACAATAGGGTCAAAGTATAATGGTGCTGCTAAATGACAATCAAGCATGTGTGCACAGGTGCACATTTCAACACAAAACAGATAATACAAGCCAAACATACTTGAGCAAGGCAGATTACATGCATGTATGGTGCAGATCCATGTCAGGTGATACAAGTGCAGCTCAAAGTGAATGGTAATAAACATGGCAAATCACTCATATGCATGTGATCCTCAAGCAAGATCAGTTTAGTTTTACACTAACATACATGGCAGATAAACATAACAGCAGTATGGCAAATCGGTTCAGCACAAATAAAGAATGTGCAAGTGCACAGGCCAACAAGGGATTTTTTTTAAAGCGGCATACATGGTTCTGCAATGTGATGTCAAGCATGGTCGAGCAACGAGCACACAAGATTTTGCAGTACATCAAAACATTTTAGTTTTGCATGTGTGAAGTCAAGTGTTTATGTTACAACCCAAAGAAATACAATGCTCGAAATTTTCAGAATTAAATTCAGCAATTCTGTTTTGAGAAAATCAGGTTCAAGAATTCAGTGCAAAGAATTTTGCAAATCGTCTTTGGCAAGTCATCAACAAATTTCCAGAATTGCAAGTGAATATACAAGTTCAAAAATTGACCAGTCAACGTTGAAGCAACAAACACACACATGAATACACATTTCAGAGAAGTCGAGGCACAAGTCACAACTTTGAATGGCAAGAAAATAATTAGCATGAATGATTGTGTTTCCAAAAATCATGTTAAGGGATCAACTAACATTTCTGAAAAAGCTTTTTTTAATCAAGAAGTCCAAATTTGGAAACAACATTCCAGAATTCATATATGGGACCAGTGTATCAACATGACTAATGCATTTGTATTTATCATATTTGGAATGATGGTCTGGTATCAATCAAACAAGGCAGCAAGGATTTGATTTCTAGAAAACATTTTTTTTGCAATATTTTGAAGCAATTCCAAAAATCAACCGATCAAGAATATATTTGGAAATGTTATCAACCAAAAATTTGAGCAAGTATTTTTTTCGGTTTTCAGAATCTGTTTTTTGGCAAGATTTTATTCCCAATTTAAACAGTCCATCTGTGCTCGTGAATATTTGGCAATTGTTAAATTGACTCAAGAAATCTCACTATGTATATGAGGCAAGGATCTAATCGGTTCAAAATTTTCTGCAAACAATTTTATGTTGTTTTTTCCATAAATCAACTTTGGAATGAAACAAGGTTAAATGGCAAGAAACTTAACAAGTAATTTTGGTATAAATTCAAGTGTGGACATGCAAGAAAATCATTTATCATTTGTATCTAGTTTTTTAGAACCAATCAGAGATTTAAGGAAGAGCAGAAAATCATCCAGGTTCACAAACTTGTCACAGCACAATTTTATCAAGGAACCAAAAAGGGGAAATCACACAATTAACTAGATCGAGACATATATGGAAATCAGAGAGCAATTTTAAGGATTCTATAATTCTACTTAATCACCATTTTCATCACAGGAAAGAGAGATCGAAACCTCAAGAAAAAAATTTCAAGTAAGAATTCAAAAATCATTTCCAGAGAACTCACTTTTTATACGATTGTTTCGATCAACACCCAAATTGAAGAACCAGATAGCCATAAAGAATTCTAGCTTTAGAGATTAATCAATTCCTTCAAGCATCGGCACGATTTGGGTTTATGAAAGAACCCTAGTTCGATTTGAGAAGCCAACCGCCATTTTTATTCTCCAAAGAAGAAAAGGGAATGGGTGAAACAGTTACAAAAGGGGTCGGCATATGTTTCACTTGTTTAAGCTTAGTCTATTTTAAAAGGGGAGTTTAAATTCTTTTTAAACTAGGGTTTTTCTTATTTTCTTTATTTTGTATTGTTTTTATTTCAGGTTGTAAAACAAACGATCAGTTCTAGAGTCTGTAAAATCTAGGGGGATCCAGTCAGGATGTTGACTGACAATTTACTATAGTCTGTAAAAAACTAGGGTTACTAGTTGCGAGGTCGTAATCAGGGGAAATCTGATTTAGGGGATTATATCTGTCTAGGGTTTTGAATGCAGGGTTAGGGTAGGAGCGAGGGGTTCACGAGTTTACATGGTCTTGTAAGAGGGGTTTGTTCTTTCACCTAGTAGAAACCCTAGGAATGCAGCAGCAGGCAGGATTTTTCCGAAGCTGGGTATATCTTGTGTCATTTACTTTTCTGCATTTATTTTTTGCTGCATTTTGTGATCTGTGAATATTTTTAAATATCCCGTATTTGTTTAACTCAGCGAAAAATTGTGATAAACCCTATAACCCCCTTCTAGGGTTAATCTAAGTCCAACAATTGGTATCAGAGCTTGGTAATTTCATTAACTCTAGAGTAATAGTGATCCATTGTTTTTAGTCTTCAGAGAGTCAGTCCAGTCATATTCCATTTGTTTTTAATGGTACATATTTTTTAAATTGGAAATCAAAAATGAAATCCTATTTAAAATATGTTGATATTAAATGTTGGAATAATATTATAAATGGGTAAGATATTGTAAATATGGTTGGTATTGAATTTAACTTACGCGCTACTCATATTTTATTTTCTTATATTGATGATGTACAATATAGCCTTATTTCCCATTGTTTAACTACACAGGAAATCTGGCAGACTCTCAACGCGTTGTATGGAAAAACTGATAACTACTCAAAACCTCAGAAAGACAACTTAGCTTCAGATTTGTGCTTAATAGGTTGTACATATGGAAACACAGATGCAGACTCAACAGGAAATCCTTCTTATAAAGATTTAATTCATCGTTTAAATGGTTTAACTGAATCTATTGAGAGTCTAAAATCTAAAAATAAACTTCTGAACTCAGAGAAGCTTGAGTTGATATGCAAAAATAATCTTTTGGAATCAAAACTCAAAAACATCAAGAAGTCCTCAAATTCTAATTGCAAAAATTGTTTAAATCTGAAAAATTATCTTGTTCATTTAAATAAAAATATTCAAAAACTTGAAAATGAAATTCTGATTTTAAAAGAGAACAAGATAGTGCTTGAAAGCAGAAAAAAAATGTTTGCAAAATGAATTTGAAAATTTTAAGACGATAGAATATTCCAAATATATTTTTGCTGAAAAACACAATTTGTTGAAAACTGAGTATATTCTGAATGAGCTAGAAATTAAGATTGAAGAACTCAAGAATTTTGAATCTGAAAGTCGAAAACATTGTGAATTTGGAATTGGTGAATCCCAAACCAAAATTAAATTACTTGAATCTGAAAATTTGGTTTTGAAACAATATGATGCTGGAAGGAAGATCACTGAAAATCATTGTTCAGATTTAATGAAAGAAAATAGCTTGAAACTAAAATTAAACAACTTGAAACAACTTTGGCTAAATTTTCTAATGGTGAAAAATATCTGAATATGTTGTTGGAAAATCAATTTTCATTTGGAAATAAAAGTGGACTCGGCTTTGTGAAAAATAATGGTTTTGAAAAATAGAAATCAAATGATATTAAAAATCCTTCAGATCATTTTGAAAATATTCATTTTGAAAATTTGACTTCAAATAATTTCAAAGGGTTTTTATATCAAAAGCGAAACGAGATTTTTTTTGATAATAATTGATCAGCATAGAAATATGTTAATTTATGCACCTATATTTTATCTTTTTGTATATAAATAAATATTACGCTAGGTATTTTCTTGTTTTTTTTATAGATATGTTAACCAGACTTCATTCGACCTTAAAAGTAAAGAATAGATGTCATTTACTTGAAGAATTGCATAAGATTTCATTGGAGGATGTTTGTGTTCACATTAGCCACATGGAAGATATGGAAGATTTGAAGAATTTTGTTTTATACTTTTGGAGTCTAACATGAGTCCATTGGAAGAATTAATCGCATGCAAATCTTTTGTCAATCAATTAGCCACATGGATAATTTGGAAGATATGGAAGGTATTCAACATGATATGCACAGATATTCTTAGAGATTATTTCCAAACAAGCTTAGCCAAGAAAGGCATGTGATATGAAAACAATTCTTGGAAAAGAGGCCCATATAACCATTAGAGGATTAAGGTTTCCAATTCACCTATAAAAGCACATGTATATCCATTGTAACAAGTATCTCATTTTCTGTATTCTCTTCTCCATTAATAAAAGTTCTTCTTCTTTTTACTATTTCTGCATTTTTCTTTCTTAGCAATCGGTGTTGTCTTCACAATTAGTTTTGGAAGAGCACCAATTGTATTTCACATTTTTTTGTTAGTGATTAGTCGTTTGATTAGTTTCAACGACAATCCTAATTTACTTTCTGTGTTCTTCTTTTCCTGCAATTTTAATTTCTGCATTGTTGTTTTTGTTTTGCAATTTACTTTCTTTAGTGATTAATCGTTGATTAGATTCAACGATAATCCTAAGTTCGCAATTTCAATTTGTTTTTATTTCAACAAAATCTCCAGGCTTCGTCTAACTCGCCCAAGAGATTAGATAAATAATTTGATTTTAATTACACCTCCCTGTGTTCGACCTGTATGCTACACACCTGTACGCTTGCAGAATTTAATTTAAATGTCGCGCTTTTCTAATTCATAGACTAACATCGATCAAGTTTTTGGCGTCGTTGCCGGGGAGGTAACGATTAAATTTTGTTATTTATTTGATTTCTGATTCGTATTAGTTTTTATTTTTGTTTTGTTTCCTTTCGTTTTCTTGTATATATATATATAAAAAAAAATTCTCAATTAGTTGATTTGGTATTGATTGTTGATACTGTAATCATCTAAACAAGAGAGAAAAAAATATTTTCCTTCTCATTGTTTTCTTTTATTTCTTTCCTGTTTTCAACTTCCTTTTACTTTCTCCTTTCTTTCATTTATTAGTTTCCCTCTTACAAATTCATTCCTCTCTTTCTTTTCTGAAAAAAAAAAAAATTCTTTCCGTTTTATTTTTGTTTCTTTCCTCTTTCCCAAATCCTCTTACAAGTTGTTGTCGTTTTTCAATTTCTTTAATATCTTCTTTTACAAGTAAAAAAATAAAATTGTTATTTTCTTTCTTTTAATTTATTGCCATTTTCTGATTTCTTTCCTCTTCATTTTCCTTCCTCTTTTCAATATATTGATTTCCTCTTTTCCAAGTTTCCACAAAATAACCAAAAATAATAATAATCAATTTTCATTTATTTCCTTCCGTCTTTCAACTCCTTTCCATTCTTTTTTTTACAAGTTAAAATCCCCTTTCCTCTTCTCTGCCCTTTTCACCCTCACAAACTTTCCCAACAGTTCACCATCAACAAGCTTCCTCAACCACCCATTTTCCCACGCAGCAAACAGAACAACTTCCTGACAGTGCAATTCCAAGGAACAACAATTACAGCCACCACCCTATCTCAAATCACGCAAAGTGTAGCACAAACGAAGTTCCACACCACAACTAATCGCACAAACGTTCCACTGTTGCTCCACACAATCACCAATACAAAAGCAACCCCAGTCACAACACACACTCCAATATTCCCTAGCGCCACAACGGTCCGCACCCACAAAACTTTCAGCTACTTCCTACCAGAAGGCTACGCGCACTTCATCATCTTCTCACGCATCATCAACAGCCCAATTCCGAACTCCAGTAAAAACCCCAAATCAAATACCCCCACACTTCAACTTCCATCGAACTCCAGTCCACGCAAAAAGAAAAAGAAAAAAACCAAATCAAACACCCCCATCCCCTGTCCAATACCTGAACCATAACGCACAGTACAAGATCCACCCCCCTTCTTCATTGCAAAGTCCACCATCATCCCTTTGCAACCGCAACTTCATAAAAAAAAACCTCATCACTACCTGGACAGAGCCCCCTCCACACTTGCACCTCCTGCCAACAACAAATTCCAACCGAAACTTTCATCTCACCCTCACGTCAAACATCAACACTTCACTGCTCATCGCACAACAAACTGCAAACAAAAATCAGATCAGAACCTTTGCCGAACTCCACCTTCCATCGCCTTCATCAACCGGCCCCCTTCGAATACTCCAGATCCAACATCCATCCTCAAATTCGAAGTCTGCCGCATCTCCATCAACAACTCTTCCGCAAATCCGATCCGATTAGCACCACAATCCCTAAATCTTCAAACCCTATTCGCACATTCCCAGAAATCAAACAGATTGAAGGCGTGAGCTATTGTTTTTGCTCGATTCGGTTGAATAAGGTGTGAGTATTTTTTTTTAGGTGTGGTTTCAAAAGAAAAAAAAAGAAAAAAAAGGGAAGGAAGGTTTATTTCCGTCTGGAGCAGCTTTGAGAGAATTATAAGGGGATCTTCTTTTGTTTTGGTATATACGTGTTGCACAGTAGTGCACTGTTTTCTAAATTGGCTTACTCATACTTTTTGTTTATTTTTTATTTTTTTAATTTGTTCCTTGTCTACGCGGATGCATTATTTTTCTCTCCAACAAACCGTTAAAGCCAGATTTATTTGAGGATGTTGATCTTGTAAGATTTGTTTAATTATTTGTTTTTGATTTATACGAGCATTATTTTCTATTTCTTTAAAAAAAAGACAAGGAAGGCATTCAAAATCAAACGATCAAAGCAAAGAGAAAAGCGTTCAAGCAACAAACACAGAATATATAAGTCAAAAGCGAGAGAAGAATTCAAGCAAACAAATCAAGAATTCAGAGATCAGTCAAATTGCAAATGGTGGGATTTTAATTGCTCAAATTACTCGAATCTTCTGGATGGACAGCCATACCCCACAGTAAAATTTTCTAACTCTACAGGTGCTCTGCTGCAAAGAAAAATATATAGAAATTGTTGTAAAAAAATTCTGCAGTGGCTTGCTTGTAAAATATTTTTATTTTCTGTTATTATTCTGTGACTGTTCTGTGGCTGATATTTCTGAATCTGTTCGTGAGGCACGAATTTACATACCTGAAGTCATCACTCTCGTCAATTTTCAATTATAAAACTTGATTTGACCTTTGAAATAATATAATTGAAAAGTGGTGCTTTGTGAAGTTGACTGTCTCGTATAATTGGATCGCGGATATATAGTAGTTCAATTTATTGAACTATTAGCAAAAGAGGTTGCATACTACCCGTAAAACATTGGTCGTATCCCTTAGTTTTATACTATACGTGAACGGCCATAAGACCCTCTTCCCCCTTCCAATTGAGTCAGTTAGTTAATAGAGCACAACTCATTCTTTTATATTATTTTGAATTGAGAATAATTTCTGTCTTGCCGTGATTTCATTTCAAATGTCTGATTCAAAAAAATATTTGAGAGAATTGTGGGATAATAGTCGAAGTAGACGTCCGCTTGAAGAGTATGATTTTGAATTACAACTCATGAAGCAACATTTTCCAAAATTTCGCGAGCCAAATGTCAACAATTTTCAAAATTTTCAAAATGACCAACATTTTCAATGTTATGATCGAAATGGCGACTTCAATTCAAACTTCAATAATTTCGATTATGAGCCACATCCTCATCAAAATAGCTTTGAATCCCAATATAGCTTTGATCCACATCAATATGGGGTTGAAAACCAAAATTTTCAAAATTATAGCTCATATCAACATCATGAAAATAACCAAAATTGCAATTTTCACTCGAATTTTAATAGTTTTGGTTATGAATATAATTTCTATGATCAGAATGATTTCCAATATCACTGTCATTTTTCAGAAAATTCAAACAACCACCACATTGGAAATAATTTTGATTGTGAAATTGATGTGGACTATAATTTTGATAATAATCCATTTAAAACATTTTGAACTCCAAAAAGAAATACAGTGAATTCATCAAAATTCAAACAGATTTGGGTCCCTAAAGGTACTTTGGTAAATTCTGATGGATTGTTATATAAATAAATTTGTGTACCAAAACATATGAATACAAATGTGAGTGGTTTTACTAATTTTGTTAGACCTCTCTAAGTTGATATGTCACTGTCATATTATAGTAACTTCTTTTGGGCTTCACTAACTTCCAATTGCAGTATTCATGATCTTCTAGAAATTTACTTTATTTGAATAAAACTATAATGTCTTTAATAATTTCCAGATCTGGAATTTTTTTTGTAAATATCTGCAATTGATTTGAAGTTTGTTTTCTGAATCTCTGAATTCATAACAGTGTTGATGTATTCTTGCCATATCTTAAACACTGTTGATTCGAATTCTAAATTTTTGAAGATCTGAAAATTTTATGGAATTTCACACGCCTTTGCTGTTTTGACTCTCTTCTAATTCAATTTGGAAAGTCTTGAAAATTCATACTCATTACAACACTCTGTTGTTTATCAGTTGTGATAATTTCAAAAATTTCAGATTGGCTTGAAAATTTTAAATTGCCTTGAATATTTTAAATTGTCTTGAATCATTGATACATCTTGAAATTCATCTTTATTCATGATTATTATGATTGAAATTAGTTTTGTTTGAAATCATCTGAAATTCTTGATATTTTGAATATCACACACCACTTACTTTTGAAATTATCAATCTTGTATGAATAATTCATTATTTCTCAAACTTGACATTGATTCAAGTGATTTCGAATAAATTATTTTTAATTTTTTGCATCATGAATACCTCTCAAACTTGATCTAAATGATCTGAAATTTTCTTATACTTGTCAGAGATAATTTTGAAAATTCTTTGAATGGTCTTAAATCTCTATATTATTTCATGGTTATTTGATTTAAATATTTGTTTGTTTAAAATCATTTGAAATTATTGATTTATTGAATCACACACATCTTGAATCTGAAATTTATATTCTAGTGTGATTGATTAACTGAATCTTGAGAGTTTCGTATTTCTCAAATGATTTCAAATAAACGGTATTTTTAATCATTGGATCATGAATCATCTGATGTGACTGTCATCTTGACAAGTCTGATTTGAAACTGTTTTCTGTGCTACTCTGATACTATTTTGAAAAATGTTTGTTTTGGAATCTTCTGTTTGCTGCTCTGATAAATGGTTTTAAATTGTTGAGTTATCTGCTTGGACTTTGTGATTGATTTTCTGCTTGTCCGTGATACCCTGGTTTGTCTCTTGGTTCTTGTTACAATCCTCATTAATAGAGATACCACAATTGGTATCAGAAGTGCTGAATTTTTATGTATATATTTTTGTTTTACCCCTCTTGGCATGTTTAGATCTTAATTTCCTCTTGTAATTGATTTTCAATTTTAAAGTTATTTATTGATTATTCATTCAGAAATTGAAATCAATATCCATATTGAAATGTATTTATAATTCATCAAAATTATTATCAGATTTTGAAATTATGATGAATTGTGACTGCAATATTTCACAACAAGAGAATATTTTATTTGGATTTTCATGATGGTTGAATATTTAATAATATCTTTGAACTGGCAATTATTTCACGACCATCTTCATTATCTATCATCCTTCTGCCATCCATTATGATTTTATATTAATATGGAGAGTTAATGTATTTTTCTAAAAAAAAAAATCTTTTTTAATAAACAGTGGAATTAATTATGATAGAAATGGACTATGTTATTATTCAGAATTAGTGATAATTGAAAATTTTCAATAATCTTGGTACAGTCGAGCATATTTCATAATATAATTAGTTTAGAAATTTATTTCACAGTCCATTTCTGTACCTACCCCATTTTCTATCATCCATAATGGTTCTATATACTGAGTAGTTTTTCATTTTTTAAAACAAAAAATAATATAATTAATATATAAGTGTGTCTCAAACCTCATTTAAAAATCCAAGCTCTGGTCATGCATAACTAAGAGTAAACTTATAATTTAAGTTGCGACTGACCTCATTTAAAAATCCAAGCTTTGGTTATGCATGGTCAGTGTGCTCTTAAATAAAAAAAAAAGAAAAGGAGATAATGTGCTATAAATTGAATTAAATTGAAATTCTCCTTGCTGTATAAAAAAGGCCTATCAATCCATCTTTCTAATCTATGAAGTGTGTTAATATTTTATGACGTATTATGATTTGTTGATTGATAGCTATTGGGATTTGAGATTATTTGATTTTGTCACTTAAATTGAATTATTAATTATTGTCCAAATCCGTCACTATTTTTGAACTTCATTTTTATAAAATCTTTTTAAAATAATTGAATTTTTTATTCATATTTTAATAACTTTCCTCATTTTTATAAAATTCATTGTAAACCCATCGTTCTATAATGTGAAATATGCCACCTATTCTTAGTTTATTATGATTTTTGTTTGACTGATTGAGATTTATGATGTTCGTTCTTCCTCTTATGTAGAAATTAATTTTTGAGTCAATTTCCATTAATATTTTAAATTCTGAATCCTTTTGATGAAAACAAAAGGTGGAGAATGGATTAAGATTTTGATTTATGAGTGAATATTTTATAAATATTTTAATTTTGAAATTTCATTCAATTCTTTTTTTTCACTCATGCACAGTTATAGGGGGAGTTTCTATTGTAGGGGAAACACTCAAATAGGGGGAGTTCAATATTCACTGTCAAACACATTTATTATATTCAAAATCTTAATATTTGTTTGTCATCGTCAATAAGGGGAGATTGTTGTATATAACGTTGTTTTATACACAATTATTAGATTTTTGTTTAAGGATAACAACCAAATATATTATTATAAATGTGTTTGATATTGTACTATTTCATATATACATCACAGACAAGAATATAATATTCATATTTAAATAAAATACGACTGTACAGAAATTCAAATATTCATAGTATTTTATTTAGATAGAATATTTTATTTCAAACATTCAAACAGTACAATTTTTTTTAACTCCAATATTTGAAAAGATCACTGATATACATTTAAATTTATATTCATTCTCATATTCAATACAACACTCATACATTTCACATTCACACATGTACAATTCCATTTATACATTCACTCATGTACACTTTTACACATTGTTTTTGTTTTTTGCCTTCTGTCTTCAGTCTTCTGTCTTCACAGCATCTTCACTGCCAGTCCAGTCATCTACACCTGTCATACACAGGAACACACACAGTATCTGGAACAGAAATACAATTCTAAATTCCAACGAATATAATTTTTATTTTAAAAATCTATTTGCCTCAGAATTTCGGTTTGTTTCTCATCATTTTTCTGACTCGTTTTGATTTTTATATCCAAACGACTGTGTCTAGACAACTTGTGATATTCACAGTGATACACTGTAAATACCACAAGGCAATTAGTGTATATATAATATATTATATATTACTATGTAGGGACAAGAAAAATAATACTGAATGGCTGCATATACACACATGTATATATATATACACACATGTGCACTGCCTCGCCAATCCAGTGTGCGGCGGAGGAGTAGCCACGTGGACCATCTCGACTCAGTGGATATGAATATGGTCGAGGAAACGCAAATATATGCAAAGAAATAAATATGCATGAGGACATGTCAGCATATATACAAGATGGAACAAGCAGCAAAAACAACAATGGGGTCAAAGTATAATGGTGTAGCTAAATGACAATCAAGCATGTGTGCACATGTGCACATTTCAACACAAAACAGGTAATACAAGTCAAACATACTTGAGCAAAGCAGATTACATGCATGTATGGTGCAGATCCATGTCAGGTGATACAAGTGCAACTCAAAGAGAATGGTAATAAACATGGCAAATCACTCATCTGCAAGTGATCCTCAAGCAAGATCGGTTTAGTTTTACACTAACACAGATGGCAGATCAACATAGCAGCAGTACGGCAAATCGGTTCAGCATAAATAAAGAATGTACAAGTGCACAAGCCAACAAGGGATTTTTTTTAAAATTGCATACATGGTTCTGCAATGTGATGTCAAGCATGGTCGAGCAACGAGCATACAAGATTTTGCAGTGCATCAAAACATTTTAGGTTTGCATGTGTGAAGTCAAGTGTTCATGTTACAACCCAAAGAAAAACAATGCTCGAAATTTTCAGAATTAAATTCAGCAATTGTGTTTTGAGAAAATCAGTTTCAAGAAATCAGTGCAAAGAATTTTGCAAATCGTCTTTGGCAAGTCATAAACAAATTTCCAGAATTGCAAGTGAATATACAAGTTCAAAAAATGACCAGTCAACATTGAAGTAACACACACATGAATACACATTTCAGAGAAGTCGAGGCACAAGTCACAACTTTGAATGGCAAGAAAATAATTAGCATGAATGATTGTGTTTCCAGAAATCTTGCTAAGGGATCAACTAACATTTCTAGGAAAGCTTTTTTTTAATCAAGAAGTCCAAATTTGAAAACAACATTCCAGAATCATATATGGGACCAGTGTATCAACAAGACTAATGCATTTTTATTTATCATATTTGGAATGATGGTCTGGCATCAATCAAACAAGGCAGCAAGGATTGGATTTCCAAAAAACATTTTTTGGCAATATTTTAAAGCAATTCCAAAAATCAACCGATCAAGAATATATTTGGAAATGTTATCAACCAAAAATTTGTGCAAGTATTTTTTCGGTTTTCAGAATCTATTTTTTGGAAAGATTTTATTCCCAATTTAAACAGTCCATCTGTGCTCATGAATATTCGGCAAGTGTTAAATTGACTCAAGAAATCTCACTATGTATATGGGGCAAGGATCTAATCGGTTAAAAATTTTCTACAAACAATTTTATATTGTTTTTTCTAGAAATCAACTTTGGAATGAAACAAAGTTAAATGGCAAGAAACTTAACAAGCAATTTTGGTATGAATTCAAGTGTCAATCAAGTATGGACATGCAAGCAAATCATTTATCACTTGTTTCTAGTTTTTTAGAATTAATTAGAGATTTAAGGAATAGCAGAAAATCATCTAGGTTCACAAACTTGTCACGACACAATTTTATCAAGGAACTAAAAAGGGGAAATCACGTAATTAATCGGATCGAGACATATATGGAAATCAGAGAGCAATTTTAAGGATTCTACAATGTTACTTAATCACCATTTTCATCACAGGCAAGAGAGATCGAAACCTTAAGCAAAAATTTCAAGTAAGAATTCGAAAATCATTTCCAGAGAACTCACTGTTTTATATGAGTGTTTCGATTAACTCCTAAATTGAAGAACCAGATAGGCACAAAGAATTCTAGCTTCAGAGATTAATCAATTCCTTCAAGCATCGCCACGATTTGGGATTACAGAAGAACCTTAGTTTGATTTGAGAAGCCAGCCGCCATTTTTATTCTCCAAAGAAGAAAAAGGAATGGGTGAAACAATTACAAAAGGGGCCGACCTATGTTTCACTTGATTAAGCCAAGTCTATTTTAAAAGGGGAGTTTAAATTCTTTTTAAACTAGGGTTTTTCTTGTTTTATTTATTTTGTATTGTTTTTATTTCGAGTTGTAAAACAAACGATCAGTTCTAAAGTCTGTAAAATCTAGGGGGATCCAGTCAGGGTATTGACTGATAGTTTACTAGAGTCTGTAAAAAACTAGGGTTACTAGTTATGGGGTCATAATCAAGGGAAATCAGATCTAGGGGATTAGATCAGTATAGGGTTTTGAGCGTAGAGTTAGGATAGAAGTGAGGGGTTCGCGAGTTTACATTGTCTTGTAAGCGGGGTCTGTACTTTCACCTAGTAGAAACCCTAGGAATGCAGCAGTAGGCAGGATTTTTCCGAAGTTGGGTATATCTTGTGTCATTTACTTTTCTGCATTTATTTTCTGCTGCATTCTGTGATCTGTGAATATATTTTAATATCCCGTATTTGTTTAACTCAGCGAAAAATTATGATAAACCCTATTCACCCCCTTTAGGGTTAATCTAGACCCAACAAGTGGTATCAGAGCTTGGTAATTTCATTAACTCTAGAGTAATGGTGATCCCTTGTTGTTAGTCTTTAGAGAGTCAGTCCAGTCATATTCCATCTATTTTTAATGGTATAGATTTTTTAAATTAGAGATCAGAAATGAAATCCTATTTAAAATCTGTTGATATTAAATGTTGGAGTAGTATTATAAATGGGTATGATATTGTAAATAGGGTTGATATTGAATTTAACTTACGCGCTACTCATATTTTATATTCTTATATTGATGATGTACAATATTTCCTTATTTCCCATTGTTTAACTACGCAGGAAATCTGGCAGACTCTCAACGCGCTGTATGGAAAAACTGACAACTATTCAAAACCCCAGAAAGACAACTCAGCTTCAGATTTGTGCTTAACAGGTTGTACAGATGGAAATACAGATAGAGAATCAACAGGAAATTCTTCTTATAAAGATTTAATTCATCGTCTAAATGATTTAACTGAATTTGTTGAGAATCTAAAATCTAAAAATAAACTTCTGAAATCTGAGAAGCTTGAGTTGATAAGCAAAAATAATCTTTTGGAATCAAAACACAAAAATGTCAAGAAGTCTTCAAATTCTAATTGCAAAAATTGTTTAAATCTGAAAAATGATCTTGTTCATCAAAATAAAAATATTCAAAAACTTGAAAATGAAATTATGATTTTAAAATAGAACAAGATAGAACTTGAAAGAACAAACAATTGTTTGCAAAATGAATTTGAAAATTTCAAGGCGACTGAATATTCCAAATATATTTTCGTTGAAAAACACAATTTGTGAAAAACTGAGTCTACTCTGAATGAGCTAGAAATTGAGATCGAAAAACTCAAGTATTTTGAATCTGAAAGTCGAAAACATTGTGAATTTGAAACTGGTGAATCCCAAACCAAAATTAAATTACTTGAATATGAAAATTTGGTTTTGAAACAATATGATGCTGGAAGGAAGATCGCTGAAAATCATTGTTTAGATTTAATGAAAGAAAATAGTGTCTTTATATTAAAAATTCAACAACTTGAAACAACTTTAGCTAAATTTTCTAACGGTGAAAAATATCTGAATATATTGTTGAAAAATAAATTTTCATCTAGAAATAAAAGTGGACTCGATTTTGGGAAAAATAATGGTTTTGAAAAAGAGAAATCAAATGATTTTAAAAATCCTTTAGATCGATTTGAAAATATTCATGAATTCAAATGGTTTTCAAACCGAAAGTGAAATGAGAATCTGATTGATAATAATCCATTTACACCATCTTGGACTCCAAAAAGAAATACAGTGAATTCATCAAAATTCAGACAGATCTGGGTCCCTTAAGGTACTTTAGTAAATTCTGATGGATTGTTATATAAACAAGTTTGGGTACCAAAACATAAGAATACAACTGTTAGTGGTTTTACTAATTTTGTTAGACCAATCGATCCTTTAAACTGTTAGAAACCGAAGGTAGCTGAGGAACTGCTGTGCTGAAAGGAAATTTGAAATCAAGCTGGTCTATAATTCTGTATCATTTACAGTCTCTTTAGCCAAGATCTGATAAGTTATAGATTCTATTGTTTACATCGATTTCAGGTATAACTTCTAAACTCATCTTTGTAAATATTTTTCTTTTTCTTTGTGTATTCCTCCTTCTACCCCTTCTGGATTTTTCCTTTAACTTTTCTTAGTTGATATGTCACTGACATATCATAGTAACTTCTTTTGGGCTTCACTAACTTCCGATTGTAGTATTCATGATCTTATGGAAATTCTCTTTATTTGAATAGAACTATAATGTCTTTAATAATTTCCAGATCTTGAATTTATTTTTGTAAATATCTGCAATTGATTTGAAGTTTGTTTTCTGAGTCTCTGTGTGATGACCCCAAACTTCCACGAAATGAAAGTAAGGAATAATCATTTGGAATACAACATAAATACAATAATACAAATCACAGATACAACATAGCATAGGAAATTCATAGAGTAACAACATCATAGCAGCGGAAATATAATGTCATCAACCACAGAAAGTCCACAGTCACAGAATTCTAAGTTATTACATCAAGTTTGCAGAAAAAGAAATAAGTTCCAACTCCAACTTAAACAACGTGAAATGAAACAAGTTTGATGTCTGGAATTAAAAAGAGAAAAATGCAATAACAGCAAATGATAGATGTCTTCAAGCTCCAAGTCATCACCTCTTCACGAAAGCAAATCCAAGAGAGATAATAAGCAGCTCCAAAGAAAAGACTCCAAACAAAGAATGAACATGTTTACTTGGCTGCCCGTGTAGAAAGGAGGGCACCCGAGTTTGCAAAAAGGTGGAAACAAACAACGGGTCAGTCGTGGGACTGGTGTGAGAATTCTTAACTAATTAATCACTATTAATAAGGCAAATCCAAAGACCACGCCGCTAACGCGGAACGGGTTTACTCTAATGGATTGCCGTGCATAAAAGTGTCAGAACAAATAATAAGTAAATTGTAAAACAACGCTATGCTTTTAAGAAAAATGGAATCACCATAAGACCCAGGTCCCATCACACAATGCAACACAAACCAGAGGATAGGGTTTTACCTTATGGTGATTAAACATGCTAAATACGGCAAATATGAGTTTAATATTATTATTAGTATATATCAAAACATTTCAAAATAAATGTATCAATCCTAGGACACATAGATACCATAATACTGTGCTTCCATACTAGTAATACAATCAAATCCGTAGGTTAGTATTGGAAGTTTGGATTTCCATCATGAGTCAAGGCTAGGGAGGAGCTCCTTACCGATTTGAGACACTCAAGCTAGTGCTTCAGGATCCCCCGCAGTGAACCCTTGGATAGCTGCAGGGCCGGTCCACCATACGAGTTGCGGATTAGTTATTCCTGAACACACGTTTCCCGGTCCTATAGGACCTATCATCCGAGGCGCCTCATTTCATCATCCACATAAGTAAAATGTCGGGCCGTGTCAAAGCCCAATCACCACTTCTAGCTAGAAAGAAACGTGCTGCTCTCCCTGCGTTCCCTTCTCCCGTTTTAGACTCCGCCGGTGTGTGAGGCTCGCGAAGTCATGCTATACACAAAGCTATGCCTAAACAGGCTATGCTTTGATCATCCCACAAGGCCTGCTTTTCAACAAAGCCTTGATCATATGCATCTTAGCATGCCACATCATCACTCCATATCGCACTACCAATCCTTTGCCAAAATATATGAACGGGTGTTAAGCAAGAGAATAAATTCTCCGCCACCAAACATCCACACATTCGACAGAAGATTAATAACATGATATTTAATGGAGTACGATGTCAGACACACAATCCATTTATTAGCTTATGCTCTGGGTCTGAGCGAAAACCAAACCCGTGAAATCAACACGTACGTTTGGGCAATGACCATGACCCTTGAATTGTGAGCAAGTCAAATCAGGGCCTCGATCGTTGTCCATTCGAGGGAAGATTTACGGTCTTCATACGCCATCTTCATACTTCAATTAACGTCGTTTAATTATTTGGAATGAGAGAACTCGGACTTTCCAAATAGTCCTCGTATATATATATATATATATATATATATATATATATTTAAAATCCTTCGTATCACTTTATAATGATTACTTCCTATTTTAATTATTTAAAATAATTAAATTTTTATATAACGACGCCTTAAGTCAATGGGCGACTATGGCGCTGCATTCAACCAATTTTGATTTTTACATTTTCCAGAATCTAACCATTGGATCTTAACGTAATATATATCATTGGAAAGATTTTTCCAAGACGGTCCTAACGGTTTCAGTTTCAAGAAAATCCGACGTTCAGATCTTCTTGTATAGTCGTTTAAAGGTACGATTTCAAAACGCGAACTACCGCGCTCCATTCGTTTAATTTTAATTATATTTATATATACATATATAATCGTGATATCGTCGTTTGATTTAAACAACGCTCTAACAACTACCGATCCTACAGCTATCCTAATTCATTTGAAAATGAAGATAATATTACCGCATCCTAAATTCATTCTTTACTTACATCAAAAATGTGAATTCCATTCTTTTCATTTACATGAAAAAAAATGTAAATTTAATACCTATGTAAATTCCTATTTTCTATTTACTTGTAAAAATGTAAATTTTGGATACATTGCAAAATCCTACTTTTAAATTACATATAAAAATGTAAATTTTAACTTCAATGTACATTCTCATCTTAATTACATAATAAAAAAATGTAACTTTTATTTGCTGTGTGAATCCTATTCTAAATTTACATATAAAAATGTAAATTTAATTACAATGCAAACTCTACTTCTTATTTACATTGAAAAAGTATGATTTTTAATTACAATGCAAACTCTACTTCTTATTTACATTGAAAAAATATGATTTTTAATTACAATGCAAACTCTACTTCTTATTTACATTGTAAAAATATGATTTTTAATTACAATGCAAACTCTACTTCTTATTTACATTGAAAAAAAATATGATTTTTAATTACAATGCAAACGCTACTTCTTATTTACATTGAAAAAATATGATTTTTAATTACAATGCAAACTCTACTTCTTATTTACATTGTAAAAATATGATTTTTAATTATAATGCAAACTCTACTTCTTATTTACATTGTAAAAATATGATTTTTAATTACAATGCAAACTCTACTTCTTATTTACATTGTAAAAATATAATTTTAATCCTACGGTGTAAATTCACATTTTGATTACATAGAAAAATGTAATTTTTATCATACGGTGTAAATTCACATTTTAATTACATAGAAAAATGTAATTTTTATCATACGGTGTAAATTCACATTTTAATTACATAGAAAAATGTAATTTTTATCATACGGTGTAAATTCACATTTTAATTACATAGAAAAATGTAATTTTTATCATACGGTGTAAATTCACATTTTAATTACATAGAAAAGTGTAATTCTCATCCTACGGTGTAATTTCCTATATAATTTACATATAAAAATGTAAATTTTAACATACGATGTAAATTCATGTTTTGATTAATGAAATTTTTATCATATAGTGCAAATGCATATATAAATCACATATAAAAATGTAATTCTTGTCTTATGGTGAAATTGTATATATAAATTACATATAAAAATGTAATTTTATCTTACGGTCCTAATTCACATCTAAATAGTATACAAAAAGATCATTTTTATTTTACCGTCCTAATTTACATCTAAACTACATATAAAAATGTAATTTTTATTTCATCGTTCTAATTTACATCTAAACTACATATAAAAATGTAATTTTTATTTCATCGTTCTAATTTACATCTAAACTACATATAAAATTGTAATTTTTATTTCATCGTTCTAATTTACATCTAAACTACATATAAAAATGTAATTTTTATTTCAATCCAAATTCATGTCTAAATTTACATTATAAAAATGTAAATTTTATTTCACTACAATTTCCTAACTTTTATTTACATTAAAAAAAATGTAAATTTATATACATACAACATTCCTACTTTTATTTACATCATAAAAAAAAGAATGTAAACTTTATTTACTATGTTGAATTGATAATCTAGATCAATTCAAATAAAAAGACAAATCTTTATTTTCTATGTTGAATTGATAATCTAGATCAATTCAAATAAAAAAAACAAATCTTTATTTTCCATGTTGAATTGATAATCTAGATCAATTCAAATAAACAAAAGCACTAACATAACGATGGCAAACCATGTCTCTTTTATTATAAATCGATAAGTTTGATTAATTCAAATCATACAAAAGAGATAACATAAGAATGTGACAATCATGTTTCTATTATTTTGAATTGATAAATTAGATCAATCCAAATCGACACAAGTGATTACATAAGAGGTGATAATTATACGGATCAAAACTATCCATCACAAACACAAACCAACCATCATCAAATATGACAAAACAAAATAGATCTGTATCGTAAGCATGATATTTACCATTCAAACTTCACATAACGCTAGGATAATAATTAAATTAATTAAATTTAATTAAAAATAAATTCTCACAGTGCTTGGGACTGAAATGAAGGTCCAAACTCGATCAGATCTCGTGTTCGAAGTCACAGCGGTTTCGGATCTGAAAGATTTTAATTTGAAGTTCATATGTATAAATTAGAAACTGACTTTTTACAACTGCAGTTGCCACATCTAAAAGCGTGGCAAATTCTAAAATGAAATTTCATACCTAAAGCGTTCAAAACTTTGATTTGTGATTTCGTGAGCTGTAGTTAACGGTTTTGGGTGCCGTTTGTTGGAGATTGGAGAGCTACGAAAGGGGAATCAGCGCCGAGAAGGGGGGATGGTGCGCACGCCTGTGGTGGGGCCGAGGGGGGTGCGACGACGGTGGGTTTAGGGGGGTGGGGCGGCGGCTATAGTTGATGAGAGGTGGTGATTTGGATCGAAGAGCTCGGAATTCTCTTCGAAACGTGTATTTGTATGAAGATTTTCGTTGAGAAACGAAGGAGAAATCGAAGGATGAAAATTTGAGATGTTATGGGTTACGGCGGCTGAATTGAACGGGAAGAGGAAGACGTACACTATTTATAATATAATATTAGGTTTATCTAATTATTATTTAATTCTTAATTACCCAATAAAGGCCCGTTTAGTAACTTTCACCAATTTCAGCCCAACGACTATCGTTCTTACCTATTAACCCCCATTCCGAACTCATCTGGCTATGTCTCGCAGGCCCAAATGATCGTCTTGGCCCCTGTTTCTCAGTTTTAAATTATAAATCATTTATTTTAATTTAACCGTACAAATAAATTTACCGGGGCTACAAATTAACTCAGAAAAATCCAAAAAAATTATTTTTGGCTTTCTTATAATGATACGGTCCTAACAAAATTTATTTCGTCGAATTCTAAGACTGTTTGAAAAATGGCTATTTTTCAGTCAATTAATTTTGGCCGAAATTGACAAAATACAGTTTCTTTTGCCACGCTTACATACTAGCTTCAAAAATCATGAAATTTGAAACCTAGCAATAATTTTACATCTCGGATCCAACAAAAGTTGTTTCATCGAATTCCGAGGTCATATGCAAAATGTCTATTTTCAAGGCCGATATATTCTCTATAGCGACCTTTCTGAAAATTCATTTGGCCATAACTTTTGATTCTCGCTATGAAACTTCGATTTTTCAGATTCGTTAGAAAGATATTCATTAACAGATTTAAATATTTTTCGTTTCACCAAAATGCGGTTTATTCTGCATTCTGTGTAGTCAGTCAAAGTTCAGGTTTGACTTTTCAAACTACCGTCCTTTTCTAATTCCTTTTATAATTAAATTAAATATATTAAAAATAAATATCTAGTCATTTTTATTTAAAATAATTCATTTCAACTATTTAAACACCTTTAAAATCTCTAAAATGAAAATTTTAAATTGGCCCCAAATTCCGGGTTGTTACAATCTCCCCCGCTTAAGAACTTTTCGTCCTCGAAAAGAAAAAGAGAAGAATAGAAGGGTAGGAACCAATACAGAGAATGTTCTTAACTGAAATAGTACCACCTAAAACATCAGGCTTACCTGCTCCTTCAGAAGAAGTAGGTGCAGAAGAAGGTGGTGCACTTGCTCCCTCGTACACATGGGCAACTTGGGAACCCTTCAATAGTGGACAATTAAGTTTGATGTGACCCTTTTTATGGCATTTATAGCATTTTCCAGTGTCCTCTCTTCTGTCCTTCTTTGGATTCCTGTAGTTCTTGCTGTAGTGTCCAAATTTCTGGCAGTGGTAGCATTGCAGCTTAGTCTTATATCGTTTAACAGACAAGCCTTCCTTTTAGCTTTCATGCCTAGTTTTTAGCTATATAAGAATAAATGAAACTTGTTTTTTTACCATTCATTTGCCATATACTATATTTAGTATATATTTCTTCATAAATTCTTTTGAATAGTTTACCACTTTAATAAAAAAATATAGAAACCATTAGCCGGATTTTTTTTTGTCGTGTCTAAGAAAGTGAGTTCTCCTTCTACACCAACCAAGTCTTCTGAGAAAATTTCATCCAATTCAATTAATATCATCACGCCCCTACTCCAAACAAAGAACTAACTATTCGGTGGCAAGTGTATCAAACCGGATACCCTCCGGATGCCAAGAAAAGAAGAGAAGTTTCGGTGTCTCCATCAACGAGAGACAAAATTGATGATATACGACATTATCAACATGAACAATTAAAATTTCAAAGAGAACTGTATTTTGAGCAAAAGCAAACCTTAGACAGATTAACTTTCCTAGAAACCATAGCACTTCGAATTTGTGGAAGACCAGCTATCCTAGAACCAAGGCATTATCCACTTTCTACGACTCCTGAAACATCAAGAAGGCCCTCTACTTTATAGAGTCCATGGAAGAAAACCGACAAAAATAAGAAGGCGAGTCCAAACTCATGGGAAAAGAACTATCAACAGAATGAGGGAGCTGGTTCTAAGACCACGCGAAAATCAATCTCATCAGAAGAATAATGAACGAATCATAGGAGTATTTCTTTTCGCTTTATAAGACTTGCATTGAACAATAAAGCAAAATTTTATAACGATTTGTTTGTTGGAGTTAAAATGTATTTTTATCATCTTGCATAATAAAAATATATATTCAAATTAATAGTTATAAATATATTTAATATTCATATATAAAAAAAGAATTCAAAAAGTAAAGGTTGTTGTTCATATTATCAGCAACCACTCGATTAGTAAAATATGAACAGTCGACTGGTAAAGGGAAACCAGAAAATTGGGTTCCTACTGTGTTCGGTGCTTTTTAACCCCACTACCCCTTATTTTTCTCACTTCTCAACTTATCTAAAAACCCTAGAAACTCCGAATTTCATCATGGCACCTCCTAAACATCAAATAGACATTAGATCATCTTCAAGAACAAGTTCAAAGAAGCCAGTAGAACCCTCTATTGATAAATGGCTATGGAATGATCTAGCCAAGCAAAGGTGGAAGCTTTTATCAAATCTGAAATTCATCCCAGGGCCTTTTGCAAAATTTGAAGACCTCAATTCCTATGGGTTACAACAACTAGCTCATCAAGGTAGACTTGAATAACTCTTAGATTATTCTCAAAACAATATCAAAATCATTGTCACCATGATAAAGCTATTTTTGGCAAAGTTGAATTTGGATCATCAAAATCCCACTAATTCACAAAATTGTGTTTGGACTATTGTTTGTGGGCAACCTATCTTCATTTATATTGAAAGACTTGGTCAGGTTTTAAACTCACCTACGGATGGGATAGCTTTAACCGAATTAAATTGTGAATTTGGGGTAAGAGATGAAGTAAGTCATTTCTTTATTGATGATGACACGGACGGATCTTGAATCAAAGGGTTACGACCTAATGCAAGAATTCTTCACCCTGTTCTTACATGAATAATTCAACCGCAATCCGGAAGACATGATCTTATACATTCGGATACTTTTCGAGCATTATATGTTACTTTTGGTCACGTGAAAATTAATTGGATGCAAACTATTATGGATCATCTCCTTCACTATACACATGGAATGACTACATATTTTCACTATAGCGAATACTTAATGAGCGTTTTTGAAAGTGCAAAAATTCCTGAACCAGATTCCGAGACAATTGAAATAAAAATCTTGGATAAAAAGAATTTGAAACAAATGCATATGCCTCCTCCAACCATTTGAAACATTAGTCTAGAAAGTTGGAAAAAGAGAAGTTTGGATCAACCATCATCAAGTACTACTTATGCTAATCCCGGAGATGACCGACTAACGGAACCGTCTCAAACGTCAAGACAAGCACTTGATGTGGTTGCACGCAACCAACTCCTTTTAGAAGTAAGGCTTAGAAGAATGGATAAGAAAATGGGTAAAAAGTTTGACAAAGTCAAGGATTTTCTTGAAAGGATGTGGAAATCAGTTTCTTGCTCTCTTGCAGCTACTGGCCATGTGACAGATCCTGAAAAACGACCTATATCTCCTATCAATTGGACTTCTTCTGAAAGTACCGAATCCGATGAAATCTAACTTAGTAGTACTATATGTGTGTCCTTTGTCTTAAGTATCTTTTAGTTTTCCGAACTTGATAACGTATGTTTTGCTTGTTTTTGGTTGTGTAAAAACTTATGGTAGGGAGTTTTATGGCTTGGATGCGTTAAAACATTATGCATGTAATAACTATGTTTTATTTTGGTTCGATGGTTTATGTGTTATTCGATTACTTTGTGCTTATTATGGTTTAATTACCTTTTAATCGATGACAAAGGGGGAGAAATATTTCTCTTATGATGAATCTCATGATGGATCTAAGTATATATATTGATCTATTTGTATATATTCTATGCTCTTAAATAATGAACATATTTATTGGGGAATATATGTGCTAACATTTTGTTGCAAGAATCAAATGGTAAGTTTATAAGTTTATGAATCAAATGGTAAGTATATATATTGATCTGTTAGGATATACATTCTTCTTAACTTAGAGATTTCGGGGACGAAATCCTTTAAGTAGGGGAGAATGTAACACCCCGTAATTTATAACACATTAAGATGATAAATTAAAGAATACTTAAACAAATATTTAGAATTAAATGAAACAGACTGTGCTATTGCATTCATCTTGGAATTCTGGTTAAGATAGAAACCAAGTTTGCGTAAAATGGACACCGTATGAAGAAGATATTAAGGTTCGAAGTTTGTATACGCATAAGATGGTGTGTATATATATATGCATAATCAAGTCAAAACCGTTCAAAATAATTCAAAAATAGAAGCGGGAAGCCTGAGAGGGAATTGGACCCGTTGGGGGTGGACATACCCTAAGGGTGTCGACCTATGGGTCGACACCACAAGGGGGTGTCGACACCCATGTTGACACCCCCCAGATCCGAGCCTGATACATTTCTGCGTATGTGGACTTGTTTTCTGACCAGATTCGTTAACCCTAGGCTATAAATAAGACTCCATTCTCAGTGTTTTATTCATTCTAAAACAATGGAGAACTAGATGCTGCCTCTGCCTAAATTGAAAATAGCCTATTCTTCTTCAACAATCAAGTTATTCAAGTTTAGAGATCTGTGATTCAACATCTACAATTACTCTTCTATTTCTTAGATCTAATCACAGTGAGTCTACGTTATTTTAGATATGAATAATTAAAATGTAATATTGATATACCTATAAATTGTATCTAAGCCTATGACTAATTGAATCATATCAGATCTGCCATAACCTGTGCATCTAAGTTATTCTGACATGACTATGAATTGGTTCTGAGCCTATGCTTATTTATCATGTCAGATCTGCCTTTGTTTGTATATTTAATTCACTGATTAGACCTCATCATGCCTGTTTATGATCATGTCACTATGCCTAATCAGTTTTATTATCACATGTTCATCATATCTGTCCTTATATGCCTATCATGTCATTATGCCCAGCTTTGTCACTATATGTTTATTTCGTTGCTATGTCTATTTCTCGGGGAATTTGCCTATCTTGTTGTCATGTTTATTTTTGTTCTCTTTCCTCCTTCTTTCTCTTTTTATTTTTATAGCCAGACTACCTTCGAGCCAAGGCATGCTGCTGAAATATGCGAATGCGTGAAATTGGGAACAAGGGGAAACGTTAAAATTGGGGCATAGTATGTATTGAAAAACTGGGGCATAACTTGTATTGGAAAGTTTGGGTATAACTTGGGTTGCATACTTGAATATGAATTTAGGGCATAGACTAAACTGTAATTAAGAGACCTTAATTGGAATATTTGGTACATGATGAATATGACTTGAGAAAGGGGCATGAAAACCTATAATGAAATAGGAATAGTTGGTTAATAAAGAAGATGCCTAGAATTACAGTAATTGGAAACTGTAACCGCGCTTAGACACGAGGTTAGATTACACTTGTGGTGGAAGTCTGCCCGGAACCGACCGGCATATCCAACGACCACAAGTGGTTAATTTAATGTGAGGGGTCTAAGTGCATAAATACGTGACGTGCTAAGACACGAGGTTAAGTCCGACTTGTGTGGAAGAAGTCTGCCCGGACCCGACCAGCATATCCAGCATCCACAAGTTGTAGGCTTAATGTGGGAGGTCAAGCACATTATAACCATAAAGAATATGGTAATGAACTTGAATACTTAACCTAGTTGAATCCAGAGGGATTGTATGAACATGTTAACTTGAGTAGGGGTTAAGTAAATTCGTGTGAAACAATGGGAGGGTTAAGTATATCTTGGGATGGTGGGTAATATTTATATATAGGCCCACAAACTCAACCTGTTGGGGTTATGCAATCTTTTACTCTAGTATGGCATGCAATCTTTTACTCTGGTATGACATGCAATCTTTTTACTCTGGTATGACATAACCTGTGGAAAACCTTGTAGTGGGGATGCAAGCGTAGGGGGAAGCTCGTATCATCTTGTGTGTGGGACCCGTTTCAGTCGGTAACCCATATATAGGTATCAAACGAGTACTCCGAACTAGGTCGTAGTTGGGGCACGCTTACTGGGCTGATTGTAAGAGATCTAAAAGTGGGGGACGGTGTGGGCGGCACATTCCGACGGGGTCATGTGCGTGCATGGGCTCGGCAGATGAGGCTAAGACGTCGTGACATCGAGAGATATGGTTATGCACATCCTGAAAATGAAGGGTTGCTACTTTAGGGATTAATACATCCTCCAGTGGGGCCAGCACAGGGTATCTACGGAGTAGGGAGCTGATTGATTGGGGTAGTAATTAGGGTACATCTAGACTCTGATATGTTTAGGAGCCTGTTATTATCCTTAGGGTTAATGCCGGTATGTTCAGTTAGGCTGCCTATTATTGTATGGGGTTAAACCTCTCACTAGAAGTATGCGTAAGTCTACCATCTTATACTTGTTGGGGATCATCTTGATCATATGATACTAGTATTGGTGCAGAGAAAGAAAAGTGTTAGAGAAGCGTTATTTATTCTATCATGTTTATCCTGTTAACCTTGTCATACCTACCTTATATGTTGTTATCTACCTCTTATCCAGTTTATATGTTTGTCATGATGCTTTTACTTATTTTTATGTTAAAAGTAACTGGACTCACCAGACTTATGTCTGACCTATTTTGTTTCCTCTTCTTTCTCTTCCGTTCCTCCCCAGGTTCTCAGGGTGGGAATACTCAAGCTTAATCAGGATTCTTCTTTCCTTCTGCTTGGAGCTGCTTAGATGTACTGCTTGATTCGTACTTTCTCTACTATTGCTATGTTTTTGGGGATTATGCTCTTTTCATATTTATTGTACTCTAGTGATTTTAATACAAGACAGAAGTTTTAATGATGTACTGGGTTTTATGCATTTCAGACTTATGATGTAACCATGTTTTGAACTACGATGTTATCTTCTTAATAAAGTATTAAATTCCACTGCTATTTTATATATGTCTTGTAATGTTTCTGTTTCTTTTTACCTATAATGCTTCACGAAACTTAATGCATTCTCTTAATGAGTGACATTAACGGACGTGGGGTGTCACAGCGGATCTTCATGAGCAGAAGAACTACTTGTTGAATTTCTCTGACATGTGACTAGAATTATTTCGACAGTGCTTCAGTCATGATTGAAATATTCGGATTGCAAGGACTAATCGCTATTGATCCTTGGGGTGATTTCTATCTAGGATGCAGTAGGAGGGTGCCTTCTATTCATCATGTTCCTGGATTACCTGTATGGACGAATGAATGACAAGGTATTTCCTAAAAAGACGTACGTTGATTTTTACAAATGTACCAAATATGGTGGTGAAAAGAAAACTTCTTTTAGCTTACCACCCAAAGTATATTTGTAGATGTCAAATAGTGATTTGATGGATCTGACAATGTGGCATTCAAAGTTATCGACATGTTATCTGAAAGGTAGATCGTGACCTCAAGCCTCATCAACCGGAAAATGACAGAAATCGGGCAGGCAACATGGCTATGTGGGTCATTTCCATTAGGGGGTATTGCCACCATCTAGAGAAAATTTATTTGTTTCTTCTTCTGTCGTTTATGTATCTTACGAGAAACGGTTTGGATCCCTACCATCCATTGGTGATAATATATTCGGTACATTCAAGTTGAATGAGTAGTTGTTCATGTGTGGTCGGGTTGCAAGATGTTCTTGCTGAACCCTAGTGTGTTGCTCTATAAAGGTACATTATTCAGGAGGTGGTCCCATACCTTGTGATGTTTGAAATCCAAACTCCAATACGAGCCGTACATTTTTAATTGTAAACCAACTATGTTGGAAAGTGAGATGCAACCTTTCCGTCTATATTCTTATTTATTTATGGATTGATAGACATTTTTATAATATTATTGAATTTTGATATATAAAAGTGATTTGGTTATCGTAAGGTAATAACCATGCCATGTTTAAGTGTGGTCGTATCTTACGAGAGTTCCATTCTTTCAAAGGATTTTCTAAAGTTAAGCAAGTTCTTTGTAATACGAATTTATCATTGAAAGTATTCCAACACTGATCTAAGTTGATTTTGCTTTGCTTCAAAATGTGCTCGGGTCAGACCGAGTATATATTCCAGTTTATGTTTCGCTTGGAGCTTCCGAAGAGGAGCTGGAGTCAAGATGTATAACCATATTTTCTGATATTAATTTATTCCGCTGTGTGTGTTGTATTAAAATGAATGTGTACTCTGATTGTAATTCATATATATATATAGTTTCTTTTTGAGTAAAGAGATTTTGATATTTTATATTTTATTTGTTCCGCTGTGAGACTCTGGTCTTCTTATTCTTCTGTTCTAATATTTCTTTCTTTGCTCACCTACTAATTTTTTTTATTAAATATTCGTTTTTTCATGCAATTTGGGTTGGACATGAGTAGTAAAATGCCATCTTAAACGGTATGTAAAAGTCGGGTCGTTACAATGATAGTAAAAAAAGGTGAAACAATTGCAAATGAGAAACAATACATAAGCATTGTTGGAGCACTTCAGTATGTAACAATTACAAGACCAAATATCTCAAATCGTAAATAAACTAAGTCAATTTATGCAAAAACCACTTGACGGAAACCGAAAACAGTCAAGAGAATACTAAGATATCCCAAAGGAACAACAAATCAAGGTTTAACCATGACATCAAGCAATAAACTTAGTAATAATGGCTATCTTGACGTTGGTTGGGCAAATGACTGGAAATCCACCACGGGATACTGCATATTTTTAGGTAAAAACTTTATTTCACGGTGTGTAAAAAAGAAAAGTACAATGTTAAGATCAAGTACATAGGCTGAGTATTGAAGTATAACCAACACTACAATAATAATGTGGATTCAATCACTTTTAAGTGAACTCAAAATCGAAGTAAATGAAAAAGAAACAATCTGGTGTGAAAATCTTAGTGGAATATCAATAACCGCTAATTCAGTACTACATTCTAGAAAAAAAACATATGGAACACAATGTCTACTTTGTTAGAGAATTAGTCATAAAAGGAAAAATATAAGTAAATCACATATCTTTATCTTACCATACTGTATACATTTTAACGAAGCCATTGTCGGGACAAAGCTTCATTAAGTTGAAAGTCGAGTTATGCATCAGTGAAGTAAGTCAAAATCAAACCGCTGAAAAGCTTAATCAAGCAGCTAAAGCCGCTATAAAGCCATCGGTATTGGGAAACTAACAACAACATTTTGATCCTCTCATATTTACAACGATGAATCAAAAGACCCATCGATTGAAAGTAGAGAAAGATAATAGTGAGGAAATCACTTAGATCTAAATATTACAGAAGAAGTTCGATTAGAAATCAACTAGTCTAAGATAAATATTTCAACTGAGGTGGAGAAATCCGTTACTCTTTCCAAACCCTAACTTGTAAAAGGTAGGTTTGAGGGGGTTAGGGGGAGTGGGGAGGTATTAGCATATGGATACAACCAGAACGTTGTTTTGTAAAGCTAATATATATATATAAAGCTAGTATAGTATATTGGGTTGCAATTATTCTGAATGCCCAAGATTATTTGTATATATACCAATGTTTATGCAATCTGAAAGCTAGTAAAGTCTTTAAAACATTGATTCCTATCAGCAATTATCAAACCCTTTTCTCAAATACAAATCATAACTTTGCAATATTTCTAACAATAGGGAAATCAAAAAATGAGATACCCATGGACCCTGTATTTATAAATAACATATTATATTAGCCTATCCTAATAGGCATTTGCATAGATAATCACGAGTACATTGTAGTCACAAACTTAGTTCAACAAATAAGTCAAAAATTAATGTTGGAAAAAATAAAGTAGTAAAAATTTTTAAAAAGGAAAAAAATATACTGTTGAAAGGTAGTTCCTTTGAAAGTAGTACAATCTGGACCTTTTACGTTTTGTAGCATTTGTTTCAAATCATTGTTAGTCTATAGAAAAGGGGAAAAAATTATATCAAACTTATTTTGTAGTATAGACAGGAAAATGTAGGTTGTTAGTCCTGTTAAAGCTTGTTTTGTTAAAACTAATTTGCCATAATTATTAAGATATTCCTAGAATATTAAGAATAAAAAAAGCCGACTCAATCAATTGAATCATATAACAACATAATAAGTTAAAGCTTCCAACATTCAATAACATGGCGTATATTATAACCATTTAAAATACATGTATATTTTAATTATGGTAAATATACATAAAATAATAATGACATATAGAATAATATCTTTTTCAAATGTAGAAACATGGGCAAAGTAAACTGTAAAAAGAGTAAAAAAAAAACCAACGTATACATTTTCGCTTTCATCCCTTCTTAATGGCAGACCCACTAACGGCTACTAAAACATCAATTCTTTCCTCGAGTCTCACGCTAAGCATCCCATCTATCACATCTCCTTCGATTCCGCAACCTCTGCCTCCTCTCTTACCTCCTCCAACTCCGCCAGACCCTACCATCATTCCCTACTCCCCAGTTAACCAAGCCATCACCGAAAACCTAGCTTCCTCTGTTAACCTAGCATCCTCAACCGATTTCCCTCCACTTCCTAATGAAACTGACCAATCAGCAAGTCAACGACATTGGACTTCCTTCTTTCAGCATTTGCCAAAAAATGCAGGGAAGTACAACCCCGTTGACATGATCCCCATTTTTGATAAAGACGACGCTATGGAATACTCTCCTGACATAATCGACGTTGGCATGAAAGTGCAGAGTGATTCTTTAGTTGATTTTTCCTTGATACGCCCCTCTCTTTTACTACTATGCTACAGAAGGTCAATTCGAACTGGAAGCTGAAAGGTACATTTAGAGTGAAATCGGATGGGGTATTATTTCTTTTCCAGTTTTCACATCAAGAGGGCATAATGAAAATCCTAATGGGAGACCCACTAATTATGAGGAACAAACTATTTATTATAAAACCATATGATCCTCAGGTCAGTAACGTGTGTGGTCAAATTAAAGAAGTCCCTATATGGGTGCAATTCTCTAATATTCCCTTGTTTGCCTGGTCTCACCCTAGAATTAACTGGTTAGCTTGTCAATTGTGTAGGATGGTATGTCTTGATGAAACAACGGAGAGATTAGAGCGACTAAGCTATGCCAGATGCTTGATTGAAATCAAGCCAGATAAACTGCTAATTGATGAATTCATTGTCAAAATACCAGGAGAAGGAACTCAAAGAGTCAAAATTACATATTTATGGAGGCCTCTTGTGTACACCAGCTGTAAAACATTTGGCCACTGTAATGATAAATGTGAGGAAAGCAAAACAAGTGAACAGAGAGCGGAAGATAGTACGAAAAAGAAGGATGACAACATGGTTATTAATGAAAGGAGGCATCAAGCAAACCAAAGTGTTAGAAATAATAATTTTGTGGTTAACAACAATTCTACGAGTAGAACTGCTAACACTTATGGAAGAAAACTAGTTCAACACAACAAGCAAGCATGGTAGAAAGTGCAAAGGAACGAAAAGATAGAAGCAAACAAGAATACTAAAGGGAAGAGCACTATTGCTGATTTATAGCCGATCAATCTCAACATCTCTAATCCCAGTTCTAGTAGAACACATGATGTTGAGATGGCGAATATACAAGAAGATATCGAGGAAGGAGAAATACTGAATGAAAATAAAGATGGAAGTGGATCTAAACTAAATACAGGAAAGGAAATTGATGAAAGTAGTAAAGCTAAAAGTTTTTCCTCTGGAAAGCCTGCAAATGAGCCTCTGCTCACATCCAATAGTTATTCTACACTTCAAGATGATAATGTGGTTGAAACAGAGGCTCTACCGGCTCTAATAGAAAACAAAGTGGTGGAACTGAAGCTGAAATTCTGCAAGATAACCTGGAGAGTGAATTTGAGCAAAGCATATCTAAAGAAATCGTTGATACTATGGGACAAAGTGACATTACTGTAGGAAATTAAGAACTAAGTGAACATGGTGCAACAAAAGATAGCGAGACGACATCCAAGTGTAAATTGCACAACACCCAAGATAGGATGGAAACAGTGAACCTAGTCAGCAACGATGATCTCTTTATGAACTCGAATAGTGGATCTGAACTAGCGTTTGTTGCCACTCTTCCTACTGCTTGTTTTTTGCATGATATTACTAAGGATAGTCAAGTAAATAAAGAGCATATTGGACATGAACTAGAGCCTCTTGCTCAAGTTTACTCTAAGGATAGTTCTAAACGTAAAGAACATGCAGCTATTAAAGGAAGTGAAAGACAAGGTATTAATAAAGCTAAATATCCATATTTCAAAGTAGCACAACCTCCTGGATTCAAAGCAGCGATTGATTCTGACTTATACAACCCTGAAGGAGCTAACAGTGAAAAGAAAAGTAGCAGAAAGAATAAACTTTCAGTAGTTGAACAAAGTCAGATCTAAACGCGATCTATGGCAAGTGAGCAAAACAAACAACCAGAGTTTGCCGATGTTACACAACACTAGTGTCTGGAATATACGTGGTGCGCATGACGACACCAAGCCTGATCAATGTAAGTACCTTATTAAGAAATACAATCTTAATGCTCTGGCTATTCTTGAGACAAAGCTTAATGAAGCCTTAACCCTTCGAGATGCCAGGTGTTAGATCAAAATTTGGACCTAACACCCAAATTGTTCTGAAGCTTATAGAATTTCAACTGAAGAATGAGAAAAAAGGAAATAACACACAGAATTTATAGTGGTTCGGCGTTAACGAGCCTACGTCCACTTTATATATTATTGATAATACTTTGAAAGCTAATACAATCAAGGATTTCTCTCAATATTTCAGTAGTTTGACAACAATGGCGGATTCAGTACTCAATATTGCCAAAAGATCACAAAAAATGCCAAGCTCTGGGCTATTTATAGCTGATTTTGTCAGGCGGGTCGTGGTTACACGTGGCACGAATCCCGAGAACGTCAGATCGCATCGCCACCGTTGAGGAAATAGTCAAATTAGCCGTTGCGGACAGGTGTCGCGATCTGCTTGAAAATTGGATCGTGCAGATGGGGGGAATTGGTCCAGATGACGGTTAGGGACACGTGTCGCCAGATCCGTGCGATTCGGATCGCTGAAGACTAGCTCGCGCTTGAACTGGTCAGAGGGTTCGCCATGCACCAGGGGATCGGATCGGTTCGCTCTGGGCAACAATATAAGTTTGGATCGGATCGCCTGGATGCGTCGTTCGCTGATGAGATGGGGGCGATCCGTCGAGACGCGATTCTCGGTGGGCGATCCGTCGAGACGCGATCCTCCGTGGGCGAGTCGATAGAGTGCGATCCGTTCCTTCATATTCTTGGAGAACGTGGTTTCATGCTTTCCTCTTACGAATGATCCTGGGTGGCTTGGTCAAAAAGCGAGCCAACATTTTGCCCCCTCGAAGTATGTTTTATCGATGATGGAACATGCTTCGAAGATTCTGATCTACCTTTTCCTGAAGGGACGCAAATCAACAGTCGCATTGGTTCAAATCAACGTATGCATGAATCGGATCGCAATAGAGCGCCACGGTCCGAGTGGTCACGTGCTCGTCTCGAGCTGAGTATCTAGGCTTTTGTGCGAGACGCGGCGGACTTTTCTTCGAGCCGTGTCGGGCTTCGAGCTTGGTGGGCCATCGTTTGAGGCGGTCCGTGGGCTTCCATGCAACACAAGCTTTGGATCGTGGCCTGTATGGTGTTTCGTGGACCGAATAGGACAAAGAAAGGGAGACAAACGGTCGCCCTCTTTGCCTATATAAGCCGACCCTCTCCTCTTCATTCTCCTTCCTCTTTCTTTCTGCCGAATCGTTTCGCCTGCACTATCGAAGAACGAACCCAAGTTTTTCAAACCTTGGAAAATCCGAGCATTCTCTCAATTTTTAGAAAGGTAACTCCACAAAAAGTATTCTTATTCGTGAACGCCGCTCTTTCATGAACTTTCTCGACTAGAAACGATGGAAATTTGTGCTTTTCTGACGAAATCATCAAAACGCCATGGCTGACTGACGTAGAGCTCGGAGTTCGATGATGGAAAGGAGAGGAGGAAAACGAAGGAGGAAGAAGAAGAGGGAAGGCCGGTTCGGATCGTGGTCAAGAAGAGAAGACGAAAGCGAGTGGCGAGACGAAAGATCGTGGTGGCAGCAAAGGGACGTATCGTGGGGGTCGCAACGGTTCGTGAAGGAGCGATCCCTTCGCCCGGCGATTCGATGGGGGGCGATTCCTCTGCCCTGCGATCCGAAAGGGGCGATCCCTCTGCCATGCGATCCGAAAGGGGGCGATCCCTCTGCCTTGCGATCCGACTCATAGCTGACGATACGAAGAAATTTCAGACTTTAATCAACGCCTTGTCACCATAAAACTCTGAACAGTTAGGCTAGAGCCTTGACGTTGGACTTTCTGGACTAAATGACCTCATAATTTGACTGCATATGACGACTAATGTTTTGATGATCTTGATTGCTTTCACGCTTTATTTTTAATGCACACACAAGTACACACACCAGTACTTGCACACACGGGGGACGGGTAGTGTTAATCTTGTTGTTCATATTTTCTCGTCCTAGCAGCAATGTCGAATGATCACTCTTCTTCAAGATCCGCAACAGAAGCGGAATCCGAGGTTCCTGAGCAGTACAACCCAGAAATTCCCCCAACTAATCCGAGAGGTGGAGATTCTGGATCTGAGTACGAGGCCACGGAATCAAATCCATCCGAAAATACTTCATCTAGCGGTGATTCTGAGACTGATGAGCGAGCTCCTGACGAGATCCCAGGCGCACTCGGGATAGATAAATTTTCTGATTCTTTAGCATCCAAGCTCGACGAGATAAAACTTAAAAGAATCTGCTTAAGACACGGAATTCCTTGGGACGATGTCTTGACGCCTGGAAGCGAAGATAGACCCCACCTAGCTCCGGAAGGGTATATGGCGATCAGTCGAACAATGTGTTTAGTAGGAGCTATTCCTCCGTTTCCTCCGATCACCATCGAAACTTTAAGACGACTAGGTATTGCTCCGATGCAGCTTCATCCAAACGCCTATGCATATCTATACTCACTATATGTTGCATATGCGGAGATCCTGCACGCCGAACTTAAATTCAGAGATCTGGTATTCTTCTTTCTTTTCAAGCATCGTTCTTCTGCAACTCTAAATTTCTCTTTCTTTGAATCGGTGGCGAATAGGAAAGTTTTGTACGACGGGTATAGCAACATAGGGGATCCTAAATCCGATTGGTTTTATATAAGGAAACAGACCGGATGCTCACGAAGATGGCTCAAATCAAGTAAACTTTGATCTTCTAATCGAATATCTTGCTCAAGGAGTCTAAGTATTAACATTCTTCCGCCTTTTCCTTTGTCTTAAACAGATCACATCTTCCCGAAAACGGAGGGTCCGTTATACAACCATCGGTTATCTATTCTTCATCAAAGCAGGTCCGACTTTCTAAGGATCAAAAAATGCATTACCGATGACAATCTTCATAAGCATCGTCTTCTAGATAGAAGATTTGGACTTGGCACTGGCGGCAGACCTTACAAGTATGTGCCCCCGACGGAAGGAGAGGGAACTTTGCAAGCGGTAGAAACAACTAAGCTTCGCAAGAGTCCTTCTCCGATAGACATCCAAGACAATGAGGATCTGAACATATGCAGAGGGGATGAGATCCGCGATGACGTGTCCAAGGAAACTCCTATCTCTGCTCCAATCGAAACCGTTGCTCCCGATGATTTGACAGAAGAGCAGTTATTTGACGAGTTGAATAAAATCCCTCTACCCGATGATGTATATACAGAGAAAGACTTTGAAGGGGGCCTTTCTTTCCTGCTTCTGAAGAGATCATTGCTCCAACTAGGGAACAAGAGATTGGTCAGATGAGCCTGTCTTCAGGCCCGGGTCTGTTAGGGGGAATTACATGGGATGCACATATCACACACACTATCTGACCCTGCACTCTCATATCGTGGGCACTCAAAATTTTAATATGCTCTTCTCTTTTTTGCAGGAACGATGTCCCGCAGGAAATCTTACTCTTATCGTTCTCTTCGTGAGGGCACACCCAGCCTTCGTCCGGATACTGAGCGCTCTCGTGGTCCTTCTCATAGGCCGACTTCCTCGCAACCTCGGTCTTCACCAAAATCAACTTCTACCAGGCCTTCAAGTCATCTGGCAATTCCGACAGGGGGAAAGAAACTTCCAAAAGAGTTAACTCCTCCAAAGAGTGCACCTTCCCACAGCCGGTCGTCCAAAAGGCATCACGAATCTAAAGATAGGGACAAAGATTCATCCAAAGAGACTGAGAAGGATAGAAGTGACATTGTCCCCACCAGCCAACCAGAGTTAGCTGCCCCCGGATCACGGGATTACGTCCATGGTCCCGAGATCCAAGGTAGGCTGGAAAAGCTGCGGGAACAGTTTCCAGGCATATTCTTTGACAGGATGGTGTTTGTTCCTGCCTTGGAACCGGTCCCTAAAAATTGGGATAATGAAGTTATCGGGCACATCCAGCACGCAGCCAGGCAATATGAAATGATGAAAAAACACGCAGTTAACCTTTCGGAAGTCATCCGAACACTTGAAATAGAAGCACACAGATCTAAAGCGAAACTTGAAAATAACGAAAAGGCTAGGACAAAATTGGAGAAGGACCTGGAAGATGCTCAGTCCCAGCTTGCTTTAGCACGGAGGGACATTAAAATTATAAGACTGAATTAGAGAATGCCAAGCAGCGCTTTCATTCAGAACTGGACTCCAATAGCCAAGAGAAAATGGCCTTAAAGAAGGAGGTTGAAGATCTCAAAATGGCCAACATCGAGTTGAAAACAGCACAAGGCCATTTTGAAGCTGAGAAGGCTGCTTGGGAGGCAGAAAAAGCGAGTTTAAAAGAAAGTTTGGCTCTGGCTAAAGCAGAAAAGGTGATCTTGAATGACCAGGTCTCGGATGCAGAGAGAAGGGCAACCCTCGCCGAAAAGAACGTTGAAAGTGCCATTGAATTGGCCACTGCTTCTAACAACAAGCTCCTCGAAAGAGAGAAAGAGATCGAGGGGTTTGAAGAAATGATTTTTGACTTCCTTGGCCAGGTTCTCAAAACTCGCAACATCTCGTGGATCCCGGATTACCATGTTACTTTGGCCAACTTATGGGATGCCATCGTGGAGGGTGAAAAACATAGATTGGGGGTCGAAGAAATCGATGAGGATGAACTGATGAGGAGCATCCTAAGAGACAATGAGCCTAAGGACCTGGCAGAGGGTCATCGCTTGATTCTGGCAGAGATGGAAAAGGAGAAAACCTTGGCTAAAGGTAAAAGAAAAATTGACGAAGGTTCCAGTTCCGCCGCGGAGCCTAAAACCTCCGGAGTTGAGGAGTACCATCCTGATGATCCGCTAATCCCTTTGGGCCTAACTCCCGTGGTTGTTGGAGCCTCTGGAACTACTCAAGAGGGAGCATCTGCTGAAGGTATCTCTCTCTTTTCCCCACAATTTGTTAAAGCAATTGTGAATTGTCGTCGTCTGGCAGAACAATCAATTGAATTAGTAATGTGTGTTCCTCGTAATACAGGTGGCGAGCCCGTCGACAAGGGTGCTGAAAAAGAGAAAGAAGTGGAGAAGGAGGCCGTCTCGCCAGGTGCTGGTATTGATGTATCAAAGCAGGCCGAGGTCACAACAGCAGAAAGAAGCATCCCGGCACCTAGCACTGATGTACCCAAAGATGCTGAGACCATCGAAGCTTTGAAAGACATGGATGGGCGTCATGTAGATGACGAAGAAGACATTATCGGCGCCAAAAAGGCCGATGATGATGACGAGGAAACCTTGGCCAGCCGAAAAGCCAGGCAGGAGAAAGAGTTGGCTTCGAAGAAGGTGGGAGATGAGGCTTTAGACGTAGTCCCTCTCGCAGAATTCGATCCCAAAACTGGGATGATTGTGAAGATTCAGCCCAAATCCATCAGTCGACAACTTCACTTTGCAAACCCCGATGACTTCCCGGCTTCCCTTTCTGATAGGAGGAAGAGAAAAGAGGTGGAAGAGGAATCTTCAGAGGAGTCGGATGTTCCTCTTATTGACAAAAGGAAGAGGAAGAAAGGGGATCCGTCTGATTCCGACAAGGCGAAGCTGGAGAGGCAGAAGCAAGAGAAGAGGCCAAAGCGTAAGTAGGATATTTGTTGTTTGTTGATATTTTGTCTTTAGGTTTTCCACTGGCCAGGAAGTGTAATTGTGAGACTGGTCCTCACTTTTGTTTCTAGGTTGTTTTTCACTTTGTTGATTCGCAGTATATAAACAAAAGTTTATCTCTCCTTGCATCATTGTGTACCTGTATTCAGATAAACTTTCCATGTTTAGTCATTAGCTAACTAATAATAACTACAAATCAGTCAATCAACAGAAAGAAGAATTTTCATGCTATGTTGCACTGCTGTATCAAAGTTCAGTGTATGTATACGAGTGTATGTGCCCCCCAATCAGTTGTCATTGTAGCATCTGACTGGGGTTTACTTAGGATTGATCAGTACTGTCGGCAGGTTGCCCCTTATTTCTGAATACGGGGGACTTAGGATATTTCATGGGATAACAGTGGCGCGGTCGGCCCTTATTCCTTTAACAGGGAATGAGTTCTTTCTCAGCGCTCAATCGGAGACGCTTCTGTACTCTCTCTCTCTCTCTCTTTGGAGAGTTAGAGTTCATGCTCAACGACTCCTTCGCTTCCCGATCCTTCAGCGGGGAAGGAGCTATTTCTCAGCGCTCAATCGGAGACGCTTTTATACTCCCTCTCTCTCTGGAGAGTTAGAGTTCATGCTCAGCGACTCATTCGCTCCCCGATCCTTCAGCGGGGAAGGAGCTATTTCTCAGCGCTCAATCGGAGACGCTTTTATACTCTCTCTCTCTCTAGAGAGTTAGAGTTTTGCCCAGGCAGCTCCGATCATGGTACACCGCCGTTATTCGTAGATGTCATCTTCGTGTCCTTTATACTCTCTCTCTACTCTGGAGAGTTAGAGTCACGGATCAAGCAGTCTGCAATCATGCATGCTCATCAAACTCGTCCTAGATGTATATTTTAACCCAAGCTCCGAGGATTAAAACTAGTCGGACAAACAGTTGGAGCCTCTGTCAAGGCTTTGAGTTCCTCCGATTAGTCTACGGGAGGAACGGTTGGCACCGGACTTCGGGTACCTGCATTATTCACATTGATTTTCATAAAATAAACAGGCAGATAAATAAAGATGCAATAAAGGCAAATGACACACAGTATTTTTATAGTGGTTCGGTCGAATCATGACCTACGTCCACTTTATAATCTCTTGCTTTAAGGAATTAGACTATTCTAGGCAAGTCATGCCCTGTACATAGTTTTTTAACAAAGCAAAAGAATAAATTTGAAACTTTTATGTTAAATATGGCCGTAAATGTTGGGCATTCCACACTCTGGGGATTTCCTTTCCATCTACGGTTGCTAGCTTGAAGGTTCCATTATCAAGCTTGCTCAGAATGGAGTATGGTCCTTCCCACTTCGCTCCCATATGAGTTGGGGGTGGGAAGACACGTTTCAGAACCAAGTCTCCGGGTTCCCATGTTCGGGCTCGAACCTTTTTGTTGTAATATCGGGCGACCTGTTGTTTGCATCTCAAGGCACGCAGGTCTGCTTCATCCCTCTTTTCTTCGATCATATCCAGGGACTCAAGGAGCAATTCATTATTGGTCATTGGATCATAATAAGTCACCCGATGAGAAGGTACCTTTATCTCAACCGGGATGACTGCTTCCGTTCCAAAAGCAAGGGAGAACGGGGTGTGTCCTGTTGCCGATTTATATGTTGTCCTGTAGGCCCATAGTGCCAAGGGCAAATCATCAGCCCACATGGCTCTAGCCCGCTTCATTCTTCTTTTCAGAATGGACTTAATTACTTTATTTGCCGCTTCGACTTGTCCGTTCGATTGTGGGTGCGCCACAGAGGTGTATCGATTCTCGATGTGGTATTTTTTGCAGAAGTTTCTGAATTCAGCACTATCGAACTGAGTTCCATTGTCTGTTATTACAATCTTTGGAATCCCAAATCGACAGATGATGTTTCTCACGATAAAGTTGATCACTCGTTTGGTTGTGATTGTAGTTAGTGGTTCAGCCTCGACCCACTTAGTGAAATAATCTACGGCCACAATAGCGAACTTTGCTCCGCCCCTTGCTATGGGGAGACTTCCAATGATATCAATTCCCCACATAGCGATAGGCCATGGACTCATCATTGTTTTTAACTGACTAGGAGGCGCTCTAGGTATCTTTGAAAATCTCTGGCATGCATCACACCGTCGTGCATATCTTGCTGCATCCTTGTTTATGGTAGGCCAGAAATAACCATGCCGCAACACCTTTTTTGCCAAAGTTTGCCCTCCAGTGTGATCGCCACATTCGCCTTCGTGGACTTCTTGCAGCACACGTTTGATGTCATCGTGGGCTACACACCGAAGGAGGGGCATTGAAAACCCTTGTCTGTAAAGAACTCCGCCTTGCAGAACGTATCGGGCGGCTTTACGAATCACTTTACGCCTCTCGGTTTTCTTGGTCGGAAGCGTTCCATCCATCAGGAAATTCTTTAGAGGGGTCATCCAAGACTCCCTTTCTGGTTCCGTCTCTAGTACTAGGTCGATTTCCATCTGATCTATGCTAGGGGACCGAAGTACTTCAACGGGGGCTAGCTCAGTCACTCCAGGATCGTCAGAACTAGCCATCTTTGCCAACTTATCTGCCTGCTGATTCTCTGACCGCGGAATATGAGATATGCTGTAGTGATCAAAATCATTCAGCAGTTATTTCACTTTCTTTAAGTATAGAATCAATCTTGCACTTTTAGCTTGGAATTTTCCAGTAACTTGGTTTACAACCAACTTGGAGTCGCAGAAGATGTTCAGTTTTGTAACCTCTAATTCCTTTGCGATCCTCAATCCGGCTATCAGAGCCTCATATTCAGAATCGTTGTTAGTGGCATGAAACTCCATCCGGATTGCATAGGTTATCACTCGTTTCTCAGGGGTTTCAAGCACTATTCCAGCGCCGGATCTTTCGTCATTCCTAGCGCCATCAGTATACAATCCCCAGGCATTGGGATCGAAAAGTAATTTTGAGGGCTCAACTTCTTCGTTTGTTATATCTTCCTCAGGGACAGTGAACTCTGCTATGAAGTCGGCTATCACTTGTCCCCGAATTGACCGTCTGGGCTGAAAGTTCAAATCAAATTGACTTAACTCAATATTCCATTTGAGTAACCTTCCAGATGCCTCCGGTCTCTGTAGAACTTGCTTGAGTGGATGATCGGTGTATATGGTGATAGGATGTGCCTGAAAATAATGCCGAAGTTTTCTAGAGGCGATCAGTAAACTATACGCCAACTTTTCTATCCGTGGATAATTACGCTCTGCTGCTGTCAATTTTTTGCTCACATAATACACAGGTCTTTGGACCTTATCCTCTTCCCTTACCAATGCTGAGCTGATCGCATGGGATGACACTGCCAAATACACGAATAAATCCTCGTGATCTATTGGCTTAGATAAAATCGGAGGTTTCTCCAAGTGCCTGAGCAAATTCTGAAACGCTTCTACGCAGTCAGGTGTCCATTTGAAGTGGCGTTTTCCTCGCTTTATTAATTCGAAGAATGGGATGCACTTATCCGTAGCCCTGGAGATAAATCTGCTTAGTGCGGCCACTTTTCCGGCAAGGCTTTGCACATCCCTAATTTGCCTAGGTTCCTGAATGTCTCTGATTGCCGCGATCTGGTCTGGATTAATCTCAATACCACGGGAACTGACGATGAATCCCAAGAATTTTCCAGAGGCAACACCGAACGAACATTTGGTTGGGTTGAGTTTCATTCCGTATTTTCGAAGAATGCCGAACATCTCTGCCAAGTCAGTAGTGTGTTGAGAAGATTGCTTGGACTTAACCAACATATCGTCGACGTATACTTCCATTGTTCTCCCGATTTGGTTATAAAACATTCTGTTGACTAAGCGCTGATATGTAGCGCCCGCATTCTTCAAGCCAAAGGGCATCACCACATAACAATATAATCCCAGATCAGTGATAAAACTAGTGTGCTCTTGATCTGGAACATGCATCGGAATCTGGTTATATCCTGAATAAGCATCCATGAATGAGAGAAGCTCATGACCTGCTGTTGAGTCTACCAGCTGGTCAATCCGGGGCAACGGGAAACTATCCTTTGGACAGGCTTTGTTCAAATCTGAGAAGTCGATACACGTTCGCCACTTCCCGTTGGCCTTCTTTACCAGGACTGGATTCGAAATCCAGTCTGGGTAGGTCGAGTCTCTGATAAATCCATTACTCTTTAGCTTTCCAACTTCTTCTTTCAAGGCAGTGGACCTCTCTGGGCCCAGCATTCGCCTTTTTTGCTTTACTGGAGGATGTTTAGGGTCAATGCTCAAGGAATGGCTCATGATTGATGGGGATATCCCACACATGTCCGCGTGGGTCCAAGAAAATACATCCAAATTGTTTTTTAAGAAATCCGTCAATTCTTTAGCAAGATTCGGACTTAACTGGGATCCAATCTTAAGGACCTTCTCCGGGTCACTGTCATCGATCGGTACATCCACAGTTGTCTCGTTGGGAGTCGCCATTCTGCCCCCGGGTTCTTGATCCTCTCTGGGATCTATATCCTCGGGCATCTCTCTGGGCGACTCTCCAACGACTATCCTCTTTGTTTGCTATATGGTCTCCGCCCCCGAAGGGGGAGAGGTGCCTTTAGTTTCGATATCCCCTCCATTACGAAGTAACTTTAGTTCGGCAACATAACATGCTCGCGCAACAACTTGATCCCCTCTGACGATACCAATGCCAGCTTCTGTGGGGAATTTCAATAACAAGCACCAGGGGGCTATACAGGCTCTGAACTTTGCGAGGGCCGGTCGGCCCAAGAAGGCATTGTAGGGCGATTCAACATCCAAAACCACAAAGGGAAGGATTCTCACTCTCTGGCGTTCTCCTTCCCCAAGTGTAACTGGTAACTCTACATAACCCATTGGAGCGGTGGATGCTCCGTTGAATCCACGGATCCATCCTTGGCAGGGCTTCAAGTCTTTTATTTCGAGATTCATCTGGTCAAAGGTCTTTTTGAAAAGAATATTGATGGAACTCCCGTTGTCCACTAGAACCTTATGAACAGTGGCTGGTCCAATGGGTACTGTAATTACAAGTGGATCTTCAGTTGGAGCGTGGACTCCAATGCTTTCTCGTTCTCGGAAGATGACATCGTCGGTCATCATCTTTTGCTGCTTCAGCGGGATACTGTCCTCAGGGTTGCTACACTCCCCTACCTCGAGGTGTTGTTTGGCTGCATTGACGTATTGATCCAATGCTTTGGAACTGTGCCCAGCGAGATAAAGTCCTCCGATCACGGTGTTGATAACAATATTCTTTCCTTTTTGCTGAGCAGTCGGCCTAGCAGCAAGTTGATTTTGGTTCTGATTTGGGGCCTGCACTGCTTGCCCCCTGTCCCTGGGCGTTACTCGGTATTCATCTAACTTTCCTTCTCGAAGCAGCCTTTCGACTACATCCCTTAGGTGACGACATTCATTCGTCGAATGGCCGTGAATCTGATGAAAGAGACAAAACTTCCCTGTTTCACGCTCTTTCTCTGTCGACTCTCTGGGAGGTGGCCTCTTATTCTGGAGGACTTCGTACGCATCCATGAAGATATTTTCCAGAGTATCACTTATTGGTGTATAACTTTCAAAGGCCCTGGGACGAGTCCTTCTCTGGGAGTCGTTCCCTCGGTTCCTCTTCCGGTTGTTGCCGTTACCATTATTATTGTTGTTACCTGGCTGACGGCCACCCTGATTCTGATTTCCGACGTTAACTTCAACTTTCCCCGAGCTGTCTCCCGTTTGTTTGATGGCGACATTGCTCTGAATTTCCTCCTTATCAGTTGTTTTAGCCTTTCGGTTAGCATATACCTCTTCCCGGCGTAAATGTACGTTGGCTTTCTCGTAGAATAACTCTCTAGTGTGGGGCGGTTTGCCTGCCAGGTACCTCCCGAATTCAGTGTCCTTATCTACTCCGTCAATCAGTGCTGCGACAACGGTCGGTTCATGGGGATCTTTAACCTCAGTAGCGTCCAAATTGAAACGATCCAGGTACACCTTTAAACTCTCGCCTGGTCGCTGCTTGACAAGGAACAAATCGATCACACTTTTTGTCTTCTGTGCGTAGATACGGAATTGTTCTACGAACTTCTCACTCAGCTCCCTGAAGTTAGAAATCGATCTCGCCGGCAAGCGAGTAAACCATAACAAAGCCACGTCCTCCAGGAATATGGGAAACGCTTTGCACTTTACAGCGTCAGAGGCTGCGGCAGCGGTCATTGACCAAGAGTATCTCATCAGGTGCTGGACAGGATCAGATCTTCCCGCATATCGGTTCATTTGTGGCATGTTGAAACGCCTAGGAAAAGTCGCATCCAAAATATCATCAGTGAAAGGGGTGTGACTGCGGTCGATCCCCCAATCTTCATTCCATTGTCCACGGCTATCTGCCAGAATCTGGTGGACCATGGCTGCGACATTTGCACTGGTCAAAGGAGGTTCAGGGTCAGTGCCTCTGGCTCGGCGGGGTTCTCTGATCTCTCTTCGGGGAGCAGTCACAAAATCCGGGGCTCGGATAGGGCTTCGTTGCCCCCTATTATCATGAGTATGTGCGGCGACGGGGCTGAGGTGGTCTGTTATGCACAGGACTGTTCACATCTCGAGTCCTGAGAGCTGTGGCTTGATTGTTCACATTACGATTTGAGGGCCCCGCCCCAGTGCTTCTTCTTCCTGTGATGGCAGGGTTCCGAACCGAAGTTGCTCAATGTTCTCGGCTCTCTCATACGGTCGTCGCGGAGGTCTTGGCGATTCCTCAGACGAAGAAGAATATCCCGGAGTGGGTGAACGAACCGGCGGCGTTCTTTGCCTTGCGAGTTCGTCAAGCCTTCTATCCATAGCCATCAAATTTTGCTGCAGGATGGAACTTTCCTGCCTTTGGGCAGCCAACTCATCAAACAATCTATCCCACATTTCAGAAAAGCGAGAGAGATCCCCCTCAGTGACAGGAGCAGCAGGATCATATTGGTCATCATCACCTTCTCTTATGCGCAAAGAGCTCGAGCCGGGTCGAGCAGAGGGGCAGGACGATAGGAGCGGGTCATAGGCTCCTTTCCAGGTCGAGTTGTAGTCTGATCATCAATTCGAATAGCTGCGGTTCGTGGATGGCGACTCGCTGCGCTCCCTAAGGTCGACTCGTGGTCGTGGTACGCGGAGGCTGCGAGACGTTACCTCGGGATCGAGTAATAACCCCTTCAGCGGCCCGGATCGTCTCGTTCTCGTCGACTCGGAGCGTGGTGTCTTCATCGGATCGGTTCGCCCCCTGCGCTCCGCGATCCATAGTTTCTTCATTGCCCAGCTCGTGCACACTCTCTTCAATCGTTTCGTTGGTCTGCGAAGCTTTAGATCTTTTTCCAGCCATGATATCCGAATCGCTGGAATCTTCAAAGAAGTGAATAGTGAAACTTTAGGATCGTTTTCTCAGTGAAAGCACCAAAATGTTAGATCAAAATTTGGACCTAACACCCAAATTGTTCTGAAGCTTATAGAATTTCAACTGAAGAATGAGAAAAAAGGAAATAACACACAGAATTTATAGTGGTTCGGCGTTAACGAGCCTACGTCCACTTTATATATTATTGATAATACTTTGAAAGCTAATACAATCAAGGATTTCTCTCAATATTTCAGTAGTTTGACAACAATGGCGGATTCAGTACTCAATATTGCCAAAAGATCACAAAAAATGCCAAACTCTGGGCTATTTATAGCTGATTTTGTCAGGCGGGTCGTGGTTACACGTGGCACGAATCCCGAAAACATCGGATCGCATCGCCACCGTTGAGGAAATAGTCAAATTAGCCGTTGCGGACAGGTGTCTCTATCTGCTTGAAAATCGGATCGTGCAGATGGGGGGAATTGGTCCAGATGACAGTTAGGGACACGTGTCGCCAGATCCGTGCAATTCGGATCGCTGAAGACTAGCTCGCGCTTGAACGGGTCAGAGGGTTCGCCATGCACTAGGGGATCGGATCGGTTCGCTCTGGGCAACAATATAAGTTTGGATCGGATCGCCTGGATGCGTCGTTCGCTGATGAGATGGGGGCGATCCGTCGAGACGCGATTCTCAGTGGGCGATCCGTCGAGACGCGATCCTCCGTGGGCGAGTCGATAGAGTGCGATCCGTTCCTTCATATTCTTAGAGAACGTTGTTTCATGCTTTCCTCTTACGAATGATCCTGGGTGGCTTGGTCAAAAAGCGAGCCAACACCAGGTACATCAACCCCAATTGGATGCTTTTGCATAATTTAATTAACTCTAGTTATGGTAGAATTCTTCTTTTATTTGATCCTACTATGCATAAGTTTTCTACTATTACTTATACAAGTCAGTACATTCATTGTCATAATTATCATATTCCAACATCTACATCATACTACTTTACCTTTGTTTATGCATCTAACTCCTATAATACTAGAGACACCCTATTTCATAATCTTCTTGATTTTAGGCAGAACACACATCCTTGGATTATGTGTGGAGATTTCAACTCTCCTTTGAAGCTTTCAGATAGAGCTGGAGGTAATCCGGTTGCTCTTACTGAAATCACTGCAATTAATTTAGCTATTAGAAATTGTGACCTCCTTGAAATTAGTTCCTCTGGGCTTCCCTATACTTGGAATAACAGTAAGAGGGATGGTCCTATAATTTACTCCAGAATCAATCATGCTTTTTGTAATAATGTGGCAATTAAACTTTGGCCTAATTTATCTAATGAGTTGCCTCCCCCGCTTCTCTCTGGCCATACACTGCAAGTTCTTAGACTTGGGGAGAATACTACTACTAGATTCCCTAGCTTTAAATTCTTCAAAGTTTGGACTTTAGATCTTGATTTAAATGATATAGTAAAAAACGAGTGGGAAACTCAAACGTATGGAAACCCAATGTGTATTCTATCCAAAAAAACTAAAAACACTTAACTCGGCTCTTAAATCTTGGTCTGGAATAAGTTTGGCAGTGGAACTTCCTTGTTAAAATGCTTAGAGCAGAAACTTGCTTTAGTGCAAACAGCCATGCAAATTGATTTGAATAATTCTGTGCTTGCACAGGAGGAAAGCATTATCTCTAACGATTACAGGAATGCTCTTCACACTGAAGCCTTAATGCATAGACAGAAGTCTAGAATCAAGTGGCATGAGGAAGGCGATAGGAATACGACATACTTCCATGCGGCGGTTAAAGCTAAGCATGTCAGTGAGACGATACACACTATAACTGATGCTAGCGGTCAAGTACATTATACTAACACTGCTGTACAAAATACTTTTGTCGTTTATTTCTCTGATATTTTTGGCAACACTAAGAATTTTATCCCAGACCTTGAGGTTATCAACCCTATGATCTTACTAGTTCTGAATCAAATGTAATTCGATCTTCTATCTGAAAGAATTATGGATGATGAAATTAAAAATGCTATGTTCTCCTTGAATAAAAACTTATGTAGGGGTCCGGACGGTTTCAATGCTCTTTTTTTCAAACATAGCTGGAACACTGTTCAATTCGATGTGTTAAGTGTTGCTCATCACTTTTTTAAAACCGATAAAATGATGAACTCTTTTAGTTGCACCACAATTGCCTTGATACCTAAGGTAAAGATTGCTTGTAATGTTAGTATTTTTAGGCCTATTTCGTGATGCAATTCTATCTTTAAATGTATTTCTAAAATTGTTGCTAGTAAGCTCAAGTTAGTTCTTCCTGAGTTAATTCCATGTATCAATCTGCTTTTCTGCCTTCTAGGAGTATACTTGACAATGTTTTAGTATCACATGAACTACTTAAGGGGCACAATACCAAAAATTGTTCCCTGAGAATCATGTTAAAACTTGACATTAGAAAAGCTTTTGATACAATCCAATGGTCTTCCATAAATAGAATTTTGAGTGACATGAATTTTATTACTTGTATTGTTGCTTAGATTTACTCTTATATTAGTTCAACTCATTTTTCTGTGAATGTTAATGGTTCCCCTGCAAGTTTTTTTGAGGGTAAGCAAGGTTTTAGGCGAGGGGATCCGATTTTTGCTTATCTTTTCATAATTGTGATGGAACTCCTCACCATGCTGCTTAATGATCTAGTAAATAATGGTAGTTTTAAACTGCATCCTAAGTGTAGTAACCCTAGAATTACCTCCCTCATGTTTGCTGATGACCTCATTATTTTTTGTAAACCGGACACTCATACTCTGATTAATATAATAAGCACTTTTGACAAGTTTTACAACATGACTGGTTTGAAAGTCAATACTGATAAATCTAAATTCAAAGCAGCTGGTATTTCTAACTTGCACAAACAACAAATTCAAAACTTAACAGGTCTTGCATGTAACACTGACACAATAACTTATTTGGGCTTACCACTAGCTACTTCTAGAATCACTACTCAACAATGTTTACCTTTGTATGAAAAGATTACTGCTAAACTTGATTGCTGGTCTACCAAAATGTTAAGTCAAGCCGGTAGATTAACTTTAATTAAAGTTGTTATAGTTTCTATGCAAGTGTACCGGGCTAGGACTTTTGTCTTACCTCAAAAATTGATTCTCATGATTAGAACCTCTTTCATGAGTTTTCTGTGGAAAGGTAGTATTCATATGAAGTATTTAGCTCCTATCACTTTTTCAACGCTTGAAAAACCGACAGATAAAGGTGGCTTAGGTCTAATTAATATGTGTAAGCGGAACTTAGTTATTATAGGAAAATACATGAATGATATTCTGTGCATGAAGGAAAATCTGTGGGTTAATTGGTCTTTTTGTCATGTGCTTAAAATCTCCAGTCTCTGGACCTTAGCTAAGAATCAAAACCACAGTTGGACGTGGAAAAGTACTCTGAAACTTAGGAACTTGTTTGTGCCATATTTTAAATTTGGGGATAAAGCATTTAATAAGATAGGTTTCTGGTATGACCCTTGGCTTGAATTTGGTAAAATCTTTGCGAATATAATCACTTACCTGAAAATCTTGCAATCTGGGGTTGGATATCATACTAGTGTTGATAGTGTAATTTCTGGCAACCAGTTTACGCTACCAAACATGTCGAACCAGAACATCAATAAAGTTTGGGACGAGATCAACTCCAGCAGCGTCTTCAACTATCCCCCTAAGCAAGCAGTTTGGAAATGGCAAGGTGAGCAATATTCCATTAGTAATATGTATTATGAATTGCACGGTGTTTCAACTATGATGAAATGCAGGTGGAACAAAATTATTTGGAGGAGAGACAACTCAGCCAAAAAGAATTTAAATCTATGGAAAAAAATTCATCACGCACTGCTGACTAATGACAAGCTTATTGCACGTGGGATGCCTGTTCAACCGTCTTGCTATCTATGCAATGATCAACTGGAAACTGTCGAGCACGTCTTCTTCCTTTGCAATGCCTCACGTCCGATTTTGCAAGAAACAATGGACAAACTGGGTAACACTTCGTCTGCTCCAACTCTTGACTGGGAATCATTTTTTTAAGAATTGTAAAGGCAAGTCACCAAACGCTAGAACATACACCTTCGTTTTGAAGAAATACGCTCATAAAATCTGAAGTGAAAGGAATATTCGTGTATTCCAGCCTGATAAAGCGATGACTAATATGCAAGTAAAGAACCACCTGTGGCATAACATTCGTGATGGAGTAAAATATTTGAAGTTCACCTATGACCCTGGAATCCTTAGCTTCTAATCTCTCTAGTTGATGCTAATGTATATATTTGTTTTGTTTAGTCTCCTTAGTCTTGATATACCGTGTATTTTCAGTTCTCTGTTTTTATTTTGCTCCTCCTTATTTCTTGTAATCGTCTTTAGTGTATCAATAAAGTGGTAGGGGATCACTCAATCCCGTTGGCCTTGCTAAAAAAAAAACACACGGGAAAATTGATCTTTAAGTTCATATCTTCTATTAAAGATCTTTGGTGTTATGAAAGGTAAAATATACATTTGCAAAATAAATAGTGTAATTGTTATCGTAATGGAATCAACCAAAATTATGGAAACATAGGAAAACAAACTCTAAATATTTTGAATAATGCACATCCAAGATGGTTTAGCAGAAATTTCTTAAAATTTAAATTATTCAAGCAGGAAACTCATAAGTATTCACTCCATAATGATTCATTTTCGTCAGATTTGAAGCATTGTATGAGCAAATGGTACGTTCTTTGAAATGATAGAATAGAAATACAAGAGATTACTGCAATCTTTCTTTAACTACTAATCATTGACGTCCTAATTAACTACTAATCACTTTTGTTAAGTGCAACTGTAGTCCTAGAAAACGTATCATGGAATTGAAATAGAAAGCACAAATTAAGATAAGCTAATTGCAAAAAAAAAAAAAAAAAAAAAAAAAAAAAACTTCTTGCTTTTGTTCGCAATTTTTACAACTCTACAACGAATACCAAGTTCACTATGTCAAAAAGGAATGCTCATATCAAGCTTGATCTTAAATAACCAAATACCTATTGGCTTAACAATGAATAAATAAGTTAAATTCATTTTTTAAAAGATATAAACAGAAACCCCAAGAAGAAGAAAACTCTTAGCATTTAAGTCAAATAAAAATCATAAAAAGAAACTTCAACCGTTGACTATCTCCTATGTTCTCTGGCTCAATCCTATTGATATCTACTAAAGAAGTTTTCTACGTTAAGTTTAAATGAAATTTATCAACATATAACTAAAGTAAAGACATACCTTTTATGGAATTTTGATGTGAATCATTCCATAACTGAAATTCATATACTGACATAAGACTTCGAGACTTTTATGAATATAATAAATGAAATTCGGGGTCATACATCAGTCAATCATGGATTATCGAACAATAAAATAGAAATTTGGTATTAAAAAAAAATAACAATATTTTATGAAAGATAACAAATCAGTTAAAAAAGTTCTTAACAAAAAAAGATCAGACTTCGAAATTACTGCTCAAACTTGATATACGTCTCTTCATCATGCTCGACCATCAACTTGACTTTCAGATTTCAGAGTTTTTTTTTCTTTTTGAAAAATTAAGAGGAAGATGTTGTAACTTTGTTGAAGAAGGAAAAAGGTGAACTGGGGAGAAGCTATATTGATTAAAATTAGTGATAGGCCGTGGACTTGAAAAGTGAGGAGAATACGAAGGGCAATGTAGTGGGGAAGTGTACAAATGACAATAATGTCCTGAAACTGCTGAGTTCATCGAATTTTCAAAATGGACATCGACATTAGGGAAAAGACATCACTTTGTTGATAACCTTCCTTAAAACATAGAAAAACAAAACAAAACATAAGCATTACTGCTACATAAAATGAATCATCATGTCAATTCATTCGCATGATTTAAATAAATAAGAATTTGTCTTCTATAAAGGAAGGTTACTGATGTGCTATAATTTTAGCTAAATATCAGCAAGTTACACTAATCCTACTATTTCTAGAGTAAAAGAGTTATTGTATACGTCGATGTTGTGCCAATCATAAACAACCTAAGTAAATTTTTCGTGTACGGCTGAGCAAATGGTTATTAAAAGAAACTCGCTATTGCCTCTGCAATGGAATCTGGTCTTAAAAGTGAAGGATTGCTACGTCTAAATTACAAATTTTGCAAAGCTAAGAAGGAATGTAAAGGGATATTTGGAGAAGAACGATCGATGCATCATCCATTTAATGAAAGGTCTACATTAATCATGCCTTGAAGCCTTGAAGGCGGTACCTGTGGCAGAGTAGATTGACTTTCGATGTTTGAAGATCCAATATGCTGGGCCAAAAACTGAAACATGGTTTTCTAATATTTCGCGTTGGTTTTTAAGAGATGAAAGAAAAATACAAATGGCTTGAAACATGCGTACGTGGCATAAAGGCAACGTGAGCGCATTCTTGGGCATTGAAATTGAAATGTCTCAATTGTTCCCGCCACTTAGTTCTAAATTATAGAAACAACCAAAGTAATAAAACATTTAATGAATAAGAAAATAGTAAAATGTGGCAATTTTAAAAATCTTAAAAATGATTCCCTTTGATCTTGTTGTTAAGCATGTGTGCGCGTATGTGCATATACACACGTGTGTACACAGCTGTTTCCGCTTCGTTCTAAACTACGAAAGTAAGTAATAAAAAATTTAATAAGTAATGTCTTTTAATGAATAAGTAAGTAATAGAATTTTTTGAAAATCTCAAAGTGACTTTGCTTTGATCTTGTTGACCAAGTATGATCATACACATGTATGTATGTGTGAATATGTGAAGGAAGAGATGGTAAGTGAAGGGAAAGAGAAACTAAATGTTATATTGAGATTTGGGGTTTTCCAATTCAAAAATGCTACTATGACAAAAAAAGTACACCAGAGACAAAAAGATAGAAGGTCCACCCCTTGAATTACACAAATACTCCCTTGAATTCAATGCTTACTCCCCTGAATTCCGGAATTACCCCCGTTTTTTTTTTTTTTTTTTGACAGAAAAAAAAATCGGACTTTCTAGCATACCCTTCTAATTTATGTCAATTTTTTGTGTTTAAATGTGCCATTTTGACTTTTGAGGAAAGAAAGAAACACAACCCGACCCGTTCAAAACATTCAAGATATATGTTGTCCTCCTCAAAATGTCTCTGATCTGGATCTATCAGTCCACGTTATTACCCAAATTCTAGGCGTTTTCGCTTTTCAATCGTAGTTAACCCATCTAGGAGGTACCGGAGGGATAGTATCGGATGACCTGCGATGGCGATCGAAGCGGATGGAAAAGGCGAGAAGGTTCTATCGGTGAATGGATTGTCTATGCCCGCGTCTGAGGTGGAAGCGAAGCTTGACGAAGGGGATATTCAGGAAGCTGAGTCTTCGCTTCGTGAAGGGCTTGCTTTGAATTTTGAGGTTTGATGTACTTGATCTTCTCGGAAGTCGGATGATCTTGTGTAATGTAGGATCTGGAATTGTTTTTGGGTTAGCTTTAATTAGCGAGACGATATCTATTGTTAGGTTACATCCTGCTCATATGATTTGTATTAATCGGCTTTATTTGATTTTGATAGACTTGACTTTGATGGCTTTGAAATTATGTCGATTATAGAAGTTTGTGATATTTCAGTTCAGCTTAGATAAAATCTGGTTAGGATATGTTATTAACATGGGAATATTAGTATAAATTGTTCAAGAAATTGCTGAGATAACTGGTTTTAAGAAGGAAACTTTCCCTAATACTTGGTAGGAAGTTCCTACGTGAGATTATATTTTGGGTCTGGCTATTGGCACCCTATTGTTTGCTCTGCATACCCCAGTAAAAAATTTAGAATTTTATTTCCAAATTTACCCTTCAACGACTAATTAGATAGTTTGTTTAATGTTATACGATGACTAAAAATAATAATATCAACTACATACATATATGAGTGTTCGTGGCTAAATTACAAGCAATAATTTAAAATTTAAAATCAGCGGTGTACTTGATTTTTTTTTAAAAAAAAATTAAAAATAGAAATTACAAATAATGATTAAAAAATTTAAAATAATGATTAAAGATTAAAAACCATACAAGCAGCGATGCATATCGTTATGTATTTAAAAACCATACAACAAAATTGCAAGCTGAAAACTAGAAACAGTAAAACAAAAGGTAGTGAATGATAATATAGTAAGGGCATTTTTGAAATAAACGGGATGGGAAGAGAAAATGATGGGGTGCACATTTTATTTTTTAATTAGTGGGGGGTGAAGAGCAAATAACGAGGTGTTCATAGACAAGTCTACACTACTCGCTTTTATAAGATTTTTTAAGAGCATAGATTTAGATAATAAGATTTTTTAATAGTTTTGGTGATTTTTTAGATGAAACAATTCAATGTTTAAATATGCTGAAAACATGCCACTGATCTTTGCTATACATGGTTGGTTGTGATGGAAGTTTTATCAGGTTTATTTTATTTTATTTTATTTTATTTAAAAACGATTTCTATACGATTAGGTTTTAAAAGAAACAAGAAGTGAAGGGAAAAAACATACAAATTCCTCCAAAAAAAGAAACTGTATCGTTTCACCAAAAGATTACAAAAAAGAGCTTTAAAATTGAGAAGAATCTAAATTCCAATACTTGAAAAAAAAGAAAAAAAACACTTTCCGCTACACATATATAATAAATCGTTTACATGCCTAATTATATAAGCCTTAACAAAATACCTTCCTTAATGAACGTCTGATTACTTCTGTCCTTTAAAATAAATATTACCCATGTGATAATTTGTTGCTTTCTTTAATGCGATAAAAGAGACAACAAATCACTCTACGAAATCCATAAAATTCATACGGTAGTGTATTTGAAGCACAATCTTAATTTAATTTAAATATCTCCATAATACATTTGAATATGGTATATAGTATCACTAAATTTTCACAATCCTCTCCTTGATATGAATTCCATAATTGTCATCCACGCACCACCTAGAACATTAGTCTTTCAATAATCTCCAATACTATAATGGAAACAAATATCTCCATCGAAAAGAAAATTAACCATCCTCCAAACCACATAAATACACATGTTCCGTAATTGAACATGTATATCATTATTAAATCAAAATTGCTTATAGTAATATAGTACCATAGAGGTCTCCAAGTTGACTTTGTGGTTTTTCGTTACATGTTACATCCTGACTCAGATAAATTTGCCCCGCTAAATCTACTTTGAGAAGTTTTTCCATTCTCCATTGTATTCCAAAGCAATTTGTATACATTATTATTATTATTATTTTTTGCATGCAACACCTCCAATATTACTATTCCAAACTCTTGTGACTCCTATTTCAAATTGAAAAAATTGCACCATTTTATTTTCAATTGTCCTACTGAAATAAGGTTTTTATAATTTCTGGGATATTGCCCAACTCCTTTAAGCTTCATCACGCTTCCATTATACATCTTCAATCCAACTAAACCTATGCTCTTAACATATGGATCCACATCATTAGCTGATTTCACCTTATTATCTAAATCTTCGTAATTTATAAATGATTCTCTTTTATTGCATATATATGGATACAAACATCAGAATTAAACACTCAATTTTTGCTTTTGTCTTTATCCACACACATAGGACGTCGTCATCATTTTTTTTTTATCAAAATACACTTCACCGTCGCAATTATCTTTTAATTCCCTTTGGTCTTCTTCTAATTCCTTCATCATTGACTTATCCTTTTCAAGCTTATTGCAAAATGTGGACTGATGACAATATTTTTTTTATGGTAATCGCAGATGAAATCTCTTTCGATGTTTGATCTATTTGATCGCCTTGCATTTTTAGATGATCACCTCTTCTTGCAAGATGATTCTCTTCAATTGGATTTCCACTTATATTTTTCTCTTTATCTTTTCATTCCAGTAGGTTCGTCATTCGCATCTCTTCGTTAAGCAGACTACTAACCACCAAACCTATTGAAATAACCTCTATCCGAATTTGAGCTGTTTGATGCAACCTTGAGCATTTCTCAACTCTTCGGCAATGAATTCATCGACTAAGGCTTAGGTCTCACCATCCACTTTGTAAGTAACAACTATCAATTGGTTCATTGAGATGCTCTCTAATTGATCCACCTTCCTTAAGTCTCACATTCACAAATTTTCTCGTAAGGAGAGCCTTACTTATTGCATAGTTCTTTGCATAAATTCTTTCCAATTTCCTACCGATTTCAAATGCATATGTTTCATCAACAACAATATGAAATAATGTATTCCCAAAAAAAGCAGTGAATAACCGTTGTAACCTTCCTATCTAAATTTTCCCATTTTGCTTCAGGTATATTAGTAGGTTTCTCCCCTCTATTCTCCAATGATTGATGAAGATCACTGAAATATAAAAAATATTTTATCTTCGCCTCCTATAACCTCAAATTTCTCCTCTTAAGTTTTTCAATATTTATGTTCTCCATAACTAAAACTCTCGTCAAAAAATTTATGTAGCAAGCTCTGATGCCAATTTGTTAGATTGTTTATAGGATCTTTACACAATTAGATTTTAGAAAACATAAAAAGCAAGAAAAAACAAACACACCAATTCTTCAAAAAAAATATTGATTCATCAAAAAGCTTACAAAAAGAGCCTTAAAATTGAGAAGAAATACCAATCCTCAATAGTTGAAGAAATTACGTTTATTTTTCCCTACACACACAATGAATCATGTACTTGCCTGTATATTAGCCTTGACATAATACCCTTATTAATGAACGTTTGGTTATTTATATCTTCTAAAACAAATCTTACCCATGTAGATAATTTGTTGCTTTCTTTAGTGCGATAAAAGAGGAAATAAATCACTCTACCAAATTCATAAAATGCATAAATAAGGTAATGTATTTGAAGCACAATGCTAACTTAATTTAAATATCTCCATAATCTATTTATATATGGAATATCGTGTCACTAAAATCTAAGAAGCTTGGGTTCCTTTAAATAGGATTTCTTCACTATAGTTTTAGTATTATCAGATTTGAAAATATTGCCGTATGGATTGACTGAAAACTTTAGGTGGTTAACTATGTGGAGTTTGTCTTGCATTCCATGAATGTAATAAATACTGCCTTGTCATTTTCCTCCAAATGTGGTATTCTATGGCTAGAGTGAATGCATTTAAAAAGAAATATAAAAATAAGTTTGACATAGGAGAAACGAGAATGATTAAAATAGCAAGAGAAGTTAAAGTCAAGAATTGAGATGATGAGGGAAAAACTAGAAGTGACATGCATAAATGAGAACATTAAGGAAAATAATCTTAAATGGTAGATAAATAGAGAAAACTAGATATTGCGAGATAATATTTACATTGAAGAAAAAAGACATAAATAAAGATCTAAATTGACAGAGTATTAAAAATGGTCTTAAAAAGTTGAAATAACTAATAATACCGTTCAAGATAGAAAACTATAGAAATTGAGAATTCATGTGCAATTATTTGGGAATAATGCAAGGGTGATGATTATTATTTTACATTATGCTCATGATTGCTTCCATCATATTTTTAATGTGCATAAAACATAACAATGAAAAAACATATGTTTTTTCTTTTCAAAAAGCGTGGATATATATACTATTATGCATTTATGTTAAATATTTTTAATTAAAAAAATGTGAATATGCAAATCACCTTCAAACAAATGATGTGTCAAGTGTGGAATATATGAAATTGTATATCTGAATTCTAAAAATGCAAAAAATAAAATTGAAATGGTAAGGTGCAGGTCTCATGCATTTTTCAAAATTTCAAAAACTACATAAAACTCAATGGAACTCGTCAAGCATACACAATTCTCATTTTTATACAGATTTCTGTAACTTTCTGTAAAAAATGTCGGAATGTGAGGGTGAAAATTGGTTTTTGCTAGGGTAGAAAGTTGTCGGTTACATTGTTGAAGAAACAGATCCTTCCGTTGTACTGTTAAATCGTCGAGATACTTCCTCTACAGTTATACCGAGTATAGGGAGCTGACAATATGTTTTTGTTACAACACTTCAGATGTAACTGTTATCGAAGATATGGAGTAACCACATCATTCACTACTTAAATGGTAATTTGTATCATATATTTAAGATCATGGCAAGCCTAGGAAGCAGGGGTGCGGCTTATTTGTGACGTACTGCGTATCGGGTGCGGCGGGGGTGCATTGATGCGGCAAGGGGTACGTACGGGGTGCGCCATGTGGCGTGTCCCCGTATTTGGGCTAGGGGTGCGGGAAGAGTGTGGATTTGGGGTGCGTCGGTGGCATGAAAGGTAAATTTCAGATTGGAATGATCTTACCTATGCTTATGCTGAATACATGATAATATGATTATCATATTTTCATATGAAAACTTAAGACAAATTATGCCATTAGGACAAATATATAATAGTATATATATTTTAGCATATGAAACAAATTTAAGACAAATATATATATATACACACACATATATATATATATATATATATATATATATATACTATTATGCTATAAGCATATCAAAACTTAAGACAAATATATATACTATTAAGTGATACATGACAAAAAAATGATAAAAAAGATGTAACAGCATAATAACATAATTTGTATAAAGGTGGATACCCAATGCCAAATGCTCCCGTACTCAAGCGCGAGGACTTTCTAGATCAGTCTCCCGTTCTAGTACTATTCTCACGGCTTTTTGGGCTCTGGGGGTGGTCAATTAGCGCGCACAGTCTTTCCCTCACATTGTGAAGAGGCCGGGGCTCGAACCTGAGCGCTCCAGATTACCAGTTGGGTAACCTTACCGTTGCACCAGACACCACCTTAATAGCATAATTTGTATAAGAACATAATTCAGGATGACATAAACATAATACGACATATAACAGCATAATAGCAAATTTTTCGTAATAGATTTATCATATATATATATATATGTATATATATATATATATACACATATATATAATATTTTTGCACATGTTGTATCCCCCGCACCCGAGTTCTCATATTTTCTTATTTGTCGTATCTACGTATCCTCGTACTACGCACCCGCACCCACGCATCCGTATCCTATAGAGCACACATATGTTCAAGGCAACAATAATTGTAACAAAAGGAATCCCTTGTTGTTACATGCCACCAATCCCCCTCCTCCCCCCCCCCCCCCCCACACACACACATATACATATAATATAGGGGAGGGTTTCGCTACACCTCTTATATTGCACGTGAACTCTCCCCTTGAATCTCATCCACTCATTCCCCCACTCGTTCTCTCTCTTCCCACTAAGAAAGAATATTCAAATGGAAAGAGAGAGAATGAGTGGACGAGATTCAGGAGGAGAGTTCACGTGCAATATAAGAGGTGTAGCGGAACCCTCCTCATATATATATATATATATATATATATCCATATTCTTTAAGATATCTTGTGATGTGACTAATTGTGAGTCCAATCTACGCAGCCACTCTCGTACAATGCGAGCCACACCTAACAGATTTCCGTCTTGGCGAGCATTTCTCAACTGAACTTGAAGTTATACAGTCCTCAAACACTTGGAAATGTCGCTAACACCTCCAGTGGTTCGGCTTTGGTCGCTACCACCTCTAAGCAGTTTTGCCACATTGCTTCTACAATGAGTCACTTTTCTACGGTTGGTCAAACCGCGTTCTAACATATAACTCCACATTAATGAGAATCCGGAGCTCAAGTTATATGTTGGAGCAAACTTAGGCTAATGCCGCATCATGTTAGTCCCCTCGAACCATCAAATCGGATATCATATTGAAATTTTTTGGCATTCCAAAAGCGTTTTCATATGCGCGCACTTCGTTCATCGTAAAGGAACTACAAACCGTGAACGAAGTCCTCTTGGTGTCACCGTCATGATTGGATATCCCCTAGAGCACACATAATTGCACAAATTGCTCCAATACCAATTTGTTTGTGCAAATCAAATCAATTTTTTGCACAACAGATTGGTATTGGAGCAATTTGTGCAATTATGCACACAACAATTAGTGTTGATATATTGCATGCATGATTCATTGCATTACATTGTATGTTAATCATAATAAGAGCAAAACCAGCAATTTTGGACATATTTATAAATAAAAAGTTGGAAATGTTATGGATAGTCCCTCACTGATAGCCTGTTTTGGTAAAAGTATATTCCACAACATGTAATATAACTTATGCAACATTTTTTTTTGGCTTTCATAACTATGCCAGTTATATAGTATATACCGTGCATGTTGGCACATCAGCCTCTCAAACTTCCTCTATGTGAACAGGAAGCAAGGGCCCTTCTTGGAAGACTAGAATATCAAAGAGGCAATGTAGAAGCTGCACTTCGTGTATTTGATGGTATAGACCTCCAGGCTGCTATACAACGATTGCAATCTTCTCCTGCGCCACCTTCTAGAAGAAGTCGTTCTAGCGAGTCAGTAAACTCTGTTTCTCAGTCCCAACACGCAGCTGGCCTCGTACTAGAGGCAATTTATTTGAAGGCGGTTTCTCTTCAGAAACTTGGCAAAGCCTCTGGTGGGTACAAGTCTACACTACTTGCTTTTATATTTATGTTAGGCAACCAAATTTAATACCCTCTTCGATTTGGGCTGAAATTCTGCATACTTTAATTTTTACCACATATCGTTCGTGGTATTGATAATTTGATTATTGATTAGTTAAGTAGTAGGACCTTTGGATTTGAAACATAATGTATGTGGCTTAGATCCAAATTATATAATTATTATCTATTTTCAGAAGTACAATGAAAATCTGTAATATAGGTAGAAATTTTGAGTTGTGAAAGCATATAGTAAATGATTAATTAGTGGCAAATGTGTTGAACATTAAATTTTACTATAACAGATGTTTTGAATATTAAGTTTTACTGTAAGACTTGTATGGTTTAGGTCTTAGTCACGTGATTCTCATCTTTTTCAGAAGTACAATGAAAATTCATAATGATATAGGTAGAAAATTTGACTTGTGAAAGAAAATAGCGAACAATTAATTACTGCCAAACGTTTTGAGTATGAAATTCTACTATAATGATAGTATAGGTATTTTACTGAGTTAAAAAGGATTATGGACTATTTCAGAGGCTGCTCATGAATGTAAAAGTGTTCTGGATGCTATAGAGAAGATGTTCCAAAATGGAATGTCAGATACTTCAGCAGATACCAAGCTACGAATAACTGTTGCAAAGACAGTAGAGCTTCTCCCAGAACTTTGGAAACAATCAGGAATGTTCCAAGAAGCTATAGCTTCTTACAGACGTGCTCTTCTTAGTAACTGGAACCTAGATAGTGATTGTTGCGCTAGGATACAAAAAAGGTTTGCTGTTCTATTATTGTACGGTGGGGTTGAGGCAGGATCCCCGAGTCTAGCTGCCCAAACTGATGGTTCTTTTGTTCCCAAAAACAACATAGAGGAAGCTATTTTACTTCTAATGATATTGTTGAGAAAATGTCAGCTTGGTAAAATTCAATGGGATCCTTCTGTTATTGAACATTTGACTTTTGCATTGTCTTTATGTAATCAAACATCTACAATAGCACGACACTTGGAAGACCTCGTACCTGGAACTATTTCAAGGTGTGACAGATGGAACTGTATGGCCCTATGTTACAAGGGAGCTGGGCAAAATATGCCTGCTTTGAATTTGTTAAGGAAATCATTAAATAAACTTGAAAAGCCAAACGATGTAATTGCTTTGCTACTTGCAGCTAAGATATGTAGTGAAGATAGGTTTCTAGCATCTGAAGGTGTGGAATATGCTAAAAGGGCTTTAACAAACTGTCAAGCAAATAACGAGCATTTAAAGAGTGTGGCTTTACATCTTTTGGGCATTTGCATGGGGAAGCAAGCAAAAATTGCTTCCTCGGATCAAGAAAGATCTCAACTACAAGCTGAAGCGTTAAAATCATTAGATGAGGCAATCGCTCTCGATCGGCATAATCCTGATTTAATTTTTGACTTGGGATTTGAGTATGCTGTACATCGTAATACAAATGCTGCCTTAAGATGTGCTAAAGAGTTTATCGATGCAACAGGCGGATCAGTTGCTAAAGGCTGGCGACTGCTTGCTTTGGTTTTGTCTGCTCAGCAACGGTTTTCTGAAGCAGAGATTGTTATTGATGCAGCATTAGATGAAACAGCAAAATGGGAGCAGGGAGAGTTGCTTAGAATTAAAGCAAAGCTTAAAGTTGCTCGTTCTTTGCCCACGGATGCAATTGAGGTGTATAGTCTACTACTTGCTCTTGTTCAAGCTAGAAGAAAGTCATTTGGTTCTACAAATAGCTTAGAGGTTTGTTTGTGTTTTCTTAATTGGTATTTATTTTTGCCAGGCATTTACACATACATTCTACAATAATAGAATATTTTACGAGGCATTTACACACCAGCATTAGTAGAGAAATGGGTGCTGGCAACTTGACATTAAAAGATAATAAAGTTAGCAACCTGGGATCATTTCCTACCATACTACACAAAATTACTTGACTTAGGAGCTGATGAGCAGTAAATATAAATAGAAAGTTGTGCAAGGTTTTTTTTTTTTCTATTTTTTTGGGGTTTGGAATACGTGGTATAAGGTATCAATTGAGTATCCTTAGTATACTACAAGTCAGCATATGTCTAGCAGTTCGAGTAACGTACTACACATAATTCGACCCTGTGATCTTGTGGACCCAAGCCAGAGCGTCTAACCACTAAGACAATGGTGCTAGACATAATTTTATAGTTAATATTAAGATTCACAGCGGTTGAGTGTGTTTATGTTTTTGTCAGTTCATGTCATATATCAGTGGTTGAGTGTGTATGCTATTTTCAGTTCATGTCATATATCTTATTATCAGGGTTTCAATTATGGAAAATTGATAGAGAATATGAAATTATTCAGTATGTATCATATGACTAAAAATCTTAATTCTCCATGTTATGATCTGAAGAACATGGTGTAACAAACTACATTGAAAAATATTTCCTATATAATTTGATTATATGATACTTATTTGGATGCGTCAACCTTACAACAGGTCATTAACGAGAATTATAGTTGATTTTATTTACATACTCCCATTCACCTCAAAATGCGATGTTTTGGCATTTTGAAGTAAAACTTCTTGCGAACCTTATTTTCCCTCTGATTTCATGGCAGGTCGAAGATGACAAACTCAAGGAGTTTGAAGTCTGGCAAGGACTTGCTAGTTTGTATTCCAACCTTTCCTATTGGAAAGATGTGGATATATGTCTGGAGAAAGCTAGGGCGTTGAAGCCATATTCTGCTTCTATTTTGCACATTGAAGGTAATGGTCAAACTTCTTTTTATTTTTTTGTTACCATTCCAATTGTTTTTGTTATGTTGGTGCAATGCTTTTTATTGTCTTGAATTATTGCTTTCTTTTTAATGCTTTGCAACCTTTTTTTCTTGGCAAATTTTATTTGTACTCAACAAATTGCTGGGTTGCCCCCTATTTTAGCAAAAAAATTGTGACAAAAGTACCCTTTTCTTATGTTTGATTTAAGTTTAAGTTTTATTTTATTTTTCTTTATATTTTGTCCACCATGCAGTGGCATTGCGTGTCCCTTTCAGGGCACTACGCAGTGGAATTGCTTGGTGCTTTGAAGTCACCACGCAGTGCCACTACATTGTGACTTCATGACACCGCTCATGGCCACTGTGGTACGCTGAAGGCACTACGCAATAGCACTACATAGGAGGGTATTTTTGAATTTTTTCCCCAAGAATGGGGGTCAACTCAGCAAAACAATGTTTTTTTTTTGGGGAAATCTGAGGGTAACTCGGCAATTTTCCGAGCCGAGTTCAAATAGAATTTTTCCCTCTGGACTCTTTTGGGGATTGGGGGAAGGCTAGTGATTTTGGACTTGAAGCGTTTACTTTCAGATTGGTTGAGTTGGAACATGTAGCATGAACACAGAGCATGATTGAAAAAAAGTTATGCTTAATATTACAGGCAAGTGAATAAATAGACATCATGCAGCTTTGAGTGATTGGCAGAAAAAGTATATATGACGTTTGTTGAAGACTAGAAGCATCTTCAAACTAGTTTGTGCATGCCAAGTTTGAGATCTCGGTTTCGATCTTGGTTTCATTGTTTTATAATTGTTGGAATTTCAATCTGATTTATAAACTTGGAAGATTTCGGTTTCAATGTTTGTTTTTCATATAATTACACATATTTTTAGATTTATTGAAATAAAATGTGTAACTTTATCTTTAATTGAGAAATAAGATACAAATGATCGGTACTGATTAATTATAAATATGGAACAGTGAAACATGTATACATAATTTCGTATATAACCTTTTCAGTTGCACTATTTATGTATTTTGTAATTTTGCATGTTTCCGAAGTCAAAAATGAATATTAATATGTTCGGAACTCAATTTAATATTGTTTTGATTTTTCTTCTACAAAATTTGAATTTCGATAGTTTTTTTTTATATAAATTGAATTGGAGTTTCCTTTTGGTTTGTTTTCAGTCTGTAATGAAATCGAAACAGAGAACGACCCAAATCTCGGTATTTTGGTCGAAACCTCAAAGCTTGATGTATACCCACATCAACTGATTTGGCTAATTTCTCACGGCTATAACATGCCAGTACATTTTGCAACCCAACAGTCCCACGTTTATTAGATGATGCTCTCAAACTTGATTAGTGATCTGCGTAGAAGAACCATAAAATGGTTTCCATTTCTCCCAATAAAGATTTCAAATTTATAAAATTTTAAGAATCTTTTATTCCAAGTTAAAATTTCTTTGTATGTTTTCTTTTCTGTACGCGTTCTTTTGTTTGCTTACGTGCGTAAAAGACTCATATACTCCAAATAAGCACGTTGCCGTTACGTAATACCAGTGATGGTAAACTGGGAAAAGGCAAGCGGCGCTCCACAGTTCATTATGGCCTAGCAATATTTAGGTAATGGCATTTATGCAAATAGGTGTAAGTATTATCTTGATAATAATAAGCTAATATTTAAAACAGTTAATTAATTTTGAGAAAAATATGTATGAAAATTAGAATGGGGTGTTTGAAAGGGAAGTTAAAAAATGGAGGATGTGGAACCCTACTCATACACATTTCCTCCTTGTTCATCCACTTATTTTGCCCTTTTGTGTCAGTACACCAGAACAGCGATACAAAATTTTGTCGATTTCAGTTTTCTTTTCTTTCTTTCTTTCTTTTTTTTTTTTTTTTTTTTTTAAGCAAAATGCTATTGATGTATGGCTTTGAATGAGTTAAAGAAATTTCAAATTATATTAGAATTTGCAAGCATGGTCTTGATAGTACGATTTTTGGCCTACATCCAAAAAGAAATGAGATTATCATATGGAGGACCTGAGGGTAAACTGATGCAAGGGGATGTGCAACATCTATCCTTTATTATTCATCTGCAAAATAAACCTTAAGTCACAAACGACATTTGACTCATTAATATATACTGTAACCAGGTTCTTCACAAGAAGCTAGTGGAGAGATGCATAAAGCTTTAGCTACTTATATCAATTCCCTTTTAACCGAATCTGAATTTGTGCCGTGTAAAGTCTCCATTGGATCTCTTTTATGGAAAATGGGTTCAAAATGCCTACCGGTTTCCAAAAGTTTCTTGTCAGATGCTCTAAGGCTCGAACCCACAAACCGGATGGCTTGGTATTATTTAGGAATGGTTCATAAAGAAGATGGAAGGTTATCCGACTCTGCTGATTGCTTTCAAGCTGCAGCAATGCTTGAAGAATCTGATCCTGTAGAGAGTTTCAGTTCCATTCGCTGAAGTTCATTCTTCTCTATCTCTCTCTCTCTCTCTGAAGAATGCACATTATATTAGCTCAATTTCTGTTCATGGAATACATATTGGAGTACATATGTGAGAGTGTAATAATACCCCATTACTTTGTTATTTCCCCCCATTAAGTGTAATCTCCAAAAATCAATATTTGGGTAGTTTACCTATCACAACAATTTTTGTGGCTTATTCTCTCCATTGTTACATAGTTAAATGTAATAGAACATTGATTTTGTAAATAATGTCTGAATATGTATTAGAACAGAAAATGATATTCTACAATATTATTGTGGTTATACCATCGTTCATGGATGTGTTCTTTTCATGGTAAACCATTACCAAAAACTTGGTGCTTGTCTGGCTGAGAATTGACCAAAATTTGGAAAGCCTTACTTAGTGGCATATCCAAGAATGGCACAAGACCTGATTTAGTGGCACAGAGGCTCAAAGAATTACCCCTATGTCAACAACTTGAACTTCTCAAAATATTTGCCTAAGGCAGAGCATATTAGGTTCGGGTCGCTACTTAACTAACTCCTAGCAGTTTGAACTAATTTGCTTGACCTTCACAAAGGATGAAATGTCATATATTCCCAAATAGCCACAAAGCAACGATCGTTCGTTTCCGTACCATACAGATTTCCTTGATCGTTTACCATATGCTATTGAGCTCCACTCGAGTACATAAGAGATTCGATAGACTTCAGTTCGGGTGGCTACTTATCCAACTTCCAATAGTTTAAACCAAGTTGCCAAACCCTATATTAAAAAAATAGATGCATGATATGCTTTTGAATAGCAATCGATCAAGTACCATCCGTGTGTTAACCAACTTTTTGCCAAAAGCCGTCACCGTTCAGATCGAAGCCCAATATTCGAAAACACGCCTCCCAGCATCGACCAATCGACTAGTTCGAACAACTCACACTTTAGCAAAGCCCAAGCAAGGTCCAACTCGAGTCAGCTTCCTTCAATAGTAACCCGAAATTGGGTCGGCCCGAATTGGTCTCCTTCAAGCAAAGACTCATGGAGCCCGGAAGAATCGCTCATTCCAACTGACCGAGTTAATCGCTTCTCTCAACATCGGATCGATCGAATATCTCAGATTCATCAAGAAATATCCAGCTAAGTCATTCAATACTCGACCCGACTTTCAAGGCAATAAAGGCGGTCAACCATCTCCGGACAAGGCTCTACTTTTGATACACCTCACCTCGAGTGCCATGTAAGCCACTATTTCCGAGGATACTATTAATCAGCAGTATACCGGGTCTCACCGCCGCAATTACTTCCACTGATCGAGCTCCACGCGTCCAAGCTCCGAAAAAGAGGAAAGCTACGTGGCGGCCCTCTCAGCCCACTTCTTCACTTATAAATACACCCATGCTCAAAATGGAAAGGGGACTTTCGACTTTCAGCTTCTCCTACTTTCGGTTGAAGTTGAACCTCTCCTTCTAAAAGCTTCTCCACGGCTAAGTTAAAAAGAGATACTTCTTCTTCTTCCTCAAAATAGAAAAGGCATTGTACTTGTAATCAAAAAGAAAAGATCAATATATATATATATATATATATATATATATATATATATATAGAGAAAGTGGACGTAGGCACCATCTTTTCCGAACCACTATAAAAAGTCTTGCGTGTTTCCTGTTTTCTTTATTTTATCACATTTCATAATCATTATTCGTGTGCTTTCCACACGATTGGGGGTTGACTGTCACTAGTGACCAACTTTTGACTCAACACTTTGGCGCGCTAGGTGGGGGGCATGCACCGACATACTCTACGACCTTCGGCAAGTTCCGACCTATGACGAACAAACGGAAGAAAGATGCAACATCTTCACGCCTCGCGAATGCCGATGCAGCCGAGACAAATGCTGCAGAGGTAAGTCAGGAAGCCTCCTCTCATGAAGACATGTCCCGATATCTCACCCGGGACGACATGGAAAAGATTATTGTCGAATTCAAAGGCCATATGACATCTCAGGGTAAACTCCTCGAGTGACAACAGTTGATGGATCACCTTCTCGGTCGAATGGAAATGGGATTAAACGCTTCAACATCAATTCCTCCACCGACCGGGACTGGGGCAACAACTGATCTTCGGTCTGCACAGAATCAAGCTACTAATCAGATCACACCTTTGCTTCCTCCTGGCTCGGCTCCACCTCCCGACCAATCACAGCTAGGAGTATCGCTTACAGCGACCAACGCAGCCGTAGCTGCAGATTCACAGGAGGTCCACGATCAAGATCTAGGCCGTTCGACCACTTTGCCTCCACTCTTGGGGATAGCTCGTCCCCCCCGGACCAGTCGAGCAACCACTGGGTCAGTCAGGATCAACGCCATTCCCATTACAACCCAGTATCTTACCGCAGACTCGCCTTATGCCGCTTTTCCTTTAATGAAGAGCTGGTGGGGCCTTCCCTTCGAACCAGGGAGACCACTCTACCATACCGGTTCCTAGATTGGTGGGTGAAAACGCTACTGTAGACCCTCCTGACATCACCTCGGGCGGGGGCATTGAAGAACCCCGAACATCACATGCTATGCTGGATCAGCCCGGACCTCCTGTCTTGGGTACGGCTCGGTCCAACTCCCATCAAGTTCAAAAGCGGCCAGTCTGCCCAGAGCCAACAACTACGAAGAACCCTCGCCCTCACCTTCACTCAACTCTCGGAGGTCGGGCCCAACCAACGGCCACCCTTTCGAGCATGCTTTCGTTGGATCCCGGTGTTGGAGCTCCTTCGAATTCAGGACTCAATTCATGGCAACATCTTCTTGGAGATGGAACCTAGCTTGCCAGCATCATTAGATGCTTCACTCGGGGCACATCTTCTCAGCAGGACATAGATGACGTCCATCGTAGCCCATTCACTAAAGAGATCAGAAACTCTAGAATCCCCCGGATTTCAAGTTTCCATCCATTGAAACCTAAAATGGCCAAACTGACCCGACCGTCCATCTCATGCGATACACGCACCACATGGAAGTGCTCTCTGCATCGGCCAATGTCATGGCCAAATGCTTCTCGATCTACCTCACCGACATAACAGGCATGTGGTTCCGACAACTAACAACCGAATCGATTAACAGTTGGAACATGTTGATCACTTGCTTCATCGAGTAATTCAGAGTTCACATATCCCGACCCAAGAGTGTTATGTTCCTTTGTACCATTAAGCAACGCCCCAGAGAGACTTTACGATATTTCTTGGGGAGATTCAACACAGCCGTATCATCCGTCAGCTGACCTAAGCCGTCGGTGGTGCTTATGGCCTCCATTGTAGGCATTTAGAACCGATCAGAATTTTGGATCTCTATAACCAGAGATCCACCCAGAGATATTGATGAATTCTATGCTGAGGCCGATAGGTTCCTCCGACAAGAAGACGCCAACCTTGAGATGGAAAGCCTCGAGGTGCTCACTACCAAGGACGGAGGCCCCTCCAACTTCAATGGCCAGAACAAAGTTAAAGTGAGAGTTCCAGAAAAGAGCGTCTGTAATGTGCGTTCTCGGAGAGATGACAAGTATGACAGGTATATCGAGCTCAACTCTTCTCTGCTTGACATCTATCTTGACATACGAGAGACTCTGCCATCTCCAAAGCCTCCTCGAAGAGAGCTGACCCAGAAAGAGATCGAATCTGGGAAGCACTGCAGGTACCACAACATGCCTGTTATGTCGGTGAATGCAGATACCTACATGTATGCAGAAACGGCTGGTCACGCCACAAGTGAATGCAGATACCTACGCGATCTCATTGAGGATAAAGTTAGGCAAGGAGAGCTCCCCGAATATGTCAAGAAACCCGCACAGGCCTTGCCGCCACCCTTATCTGCCCAAGCTCCTCAGGTCGGTCCCCGAGCTCCCAGGAATGGAAAGGACCCTGAGCGTAGCAATCACGACATTATAATTAATTAGTTATATCGTTGTGTTTTTTGCTTTTTTGAATAATGAGTTATATTGAATTGTGTATGAGCGGGGATAGCCCCCAGATATGTCCAAAGTTCATCTATTGCTCTGTTAGGATTTGTTTCTCTGGCTCTGTAGCAATAATAAAATTTTCTTTCGAACATTTGACATGTTTAAATAAATTCAAGCCGAGCATAATAGTTGCTCGCCGACCCTAACCTCAGTCAATGATTGATATCATAACCAGACTAACTCCACGAGCCGAGTTCGGTCGACCCCTATCATAAAAGCCAAGTATACTTGATACTCGCCATTATCTTAAGCCGAGTGTGCTATCCACTTGCTAAATCTTTTACTATCCACTTGCTAAATCTTTCACTAATCGAGCGTCTTCTGCCATGGTCTGCACTCACCACTGTTTCGAAGAACATGGTTGATGCCTGCCACCATGTGCCTAACAGGCTCCATTAAATAATAATAAAATAACCGATGCCAACCGAGCTTGATCACCACTTGCCACCAGCCATTTATAAGAAACGCTCGCACCGCCATAAACCGAGCATAGATGACGCTCGCCCCTCAGTAAGCCGAGTACTGATAATACTCGCCATTCCCATAAGCCGAGTACCTATTACACTCGCCATTAATCATCATTCTCAAATAATTTTTATAGAAGAACTAATAATAGTTAATTTTATACAACAAAATCAAAGAATATCATCGTTATGCGCATTAAAAATGATGACTAGCTTTCTATCTTATATTGGGCACTTATGCATTAAAATTAGCGCTTTACACTAGATTTTTTGAATTTTTATAAGTGAAAAAGTTAAATCAACCTTTGTGTATTAATATTTCTAAAAAGGATGCCAAAAAGCTTTAATCTAGCGGGCTCAGCGGAATATAGCGGGGCTTAAAGCGGTTTTACTGTTCATTAGTGCTAAACTGAAATAACATAGCTGCTAAAGAGTGCTACAGACTATAACGGGATTTTACGGGGCTTTAACTGCACAGACCCGAAGGTCCAAAGATCAAATCCGGGTAGCGCCACACGACGACGATTAGTGTAGCTCACCTAAACAGTACCTGAGAACTTTTCGAGCAGAATCAACAAAACTAGTATTGAGGGATCGATACAACTCTGAGACGGATCTCCATAATGCCTCTACTTCAACAATCAAATGACCATAACTTACAAACCAGAAGTCCAAATGAAATGAAACTTCATAGAGCAGTTAAAGACAATAAGATGGACCAACACAAGGAGTCGTTGGCCCCACACCTCAATATTGATGGATTGTTATCTGTGGTAGGACGATCGTTCACTTCATCCGTTCCGAGCGTAGGCCTATTGCACTCCTCCAATGGTCCTCCGACTTTTGCTGCCTAACTTACATCTATACATACCCCATTGCATAGACAAAAAGTGAGCTTTTTGAATTTTTTTACTTTGGCATAATATATTTGGAGTCTTACCGATCCGAGCACTTTTAACTTTGTAATTTAGCAATAAAGTGTGAATAAATCTTCAAAGTAGACAAAAGCCAATCAACGTCGAAACGCTATAAATCTCATTGTCTATTTCTATTACAATTTCGTTACTTCTTATCTAATTTTACATTTATTTTAGTTTAACTGTTCGTTGAACTCATTGGGTATTATACTAAATTTTGGTATCCATATTTTGGCGCTTTCACTAAGAGATAAAAACTCGGTTTTCCTACCTTTTCACCATTCACGTTTTTGAATCTTCTCAGATTTACCAATGAAGCTTGAAGTCATGGTGAAGAAGAAATCTCAAGTTACTGGGCCTTCTAATGTTGACCATCAAGAGGCATGATCCAGCAAAAACCTTCTAATAATGTTGATCATCAAGAGGCATCGATCCAGCAAAAACCTTCTAATAATGTTGACCCTAACGCTCTTGCCACGATCGATGTGGCCACTTCCTCCAATCCCGACACTCCGGTTACCATATGCATTCTATAATGAAGAAACTGGAGGACATATAGATTCTTCTTAACTAGCTGATCAAGCAGAACCAGCTAATCAAGCAGAACTTTGAACTGATATAACAACTGTTGCAATCCATTTGAAAGGATATCAATCGCCTTGAGAGTAGTAGGAGCACTCAAGCTCCTAACAACCATATCTCTGAAAGTTCTTCATTCAACTCTCATCTTAGTAACCAGGGCTAAAGGAGAATGATATCTCAAGATGGCACGGGAGCCGCCACCATTAAGGGAGTAAATCAATTAGATCATCCCCAACTCGAAACTAATCTCGCTTGTGGGATTATGACTGAGCCCAATAACAGTTGCCTCACGCCACCACTATCCAAAACTTGATTTTTGGACTTTCAACTGCTAATTAGAACCAAGTGTCCTCTACTCAGCCTCCGCGGAATCATCCTAATAACATTATTTATCCTGGTGATGATGATAACTAGGGAGACGCTGCAGGGAATATAATTCAAAGTTGGATAACGAATGCCGGAATCTGGTAGAGATCCAACTCCTGACCTCGTCGCCAAAATTCGTAGGACCATGAGAGAGTCAGAAGGTTATGTCGGTGACGAATGGAAAGCTAGTACAAGGCATAACTCTTTTACTGATGTTGTTCTGAACATCGAATGGCCTCTGTGATTTAACATGCCACAGCTCATGGCATACGTAGGAGAAACCGATCCTCGAAAATTCCTTAATCGATAGAAGTGGCATATGGATTCAGCTCGCGCCGCATGTGATAAAGTGCAAGTGCTTTTCCATATTACTTGAAGGCCGGCTGTGCTATGGTTCTCTTGACTTCCGACAAGAACCATATCTTCTTTTGACCAACTAGCTGGAAAATTAGGGGAGTGGTTCAGGATGTATACCACCAGACCAATGGGTAACCTTAGTATATCCAATATACTTTAGAGAACAGTTGAATCATTGAAAAGTTTCATGGAAAAGTTTAACAATGCTCTTGCTGAGGTAGATAATCTGCAACCAAACATTATTCTTTTATCGCTTGTAAAGAGCATTCATCCTGAAACTGAATCAAGAAATTGGCTCAATCCAAAGCCTCCAAAAACTTTGGAGTGATTATATGAGAAGGCCAACAAGTACCTATGCCAAGAAGAAGCACGTAGGAATCGAGCTGCAAAGGGCTACCTCATAAAATTCAACAAGACACTATGCAAAGCAATGCCACTATTAAACAAACCAGAGTAATCTCTGGAAAGGTCAACGTGAATGTTCAAAACAAGCCCGAACAAGGAAAAAATAATTCTAAAGGTGTGACAATATAGAATCTAAGAAGTGATTAGATTCCCTTTATACAGTGTAACATCCTGGAATTTGGCTTTATTTAAATTAGTTATTTAGTTATATTCCAAAAATGAAATTTCAGCAAATGACGGAATTTGACAACGAAACTTGCACAATTGCCTTCATGATGGAATTCTGGTCAACTCTCATATTTGGAACTTCGTGAACCTAATTTATATGAAAAATTTACCGAGAAAATACGAAAGTGAACGGAAAATAATTAATAACCTAAACATGTATTAACTGTAATTAATATTACCATAAATTACCCCATCTCCACAGGAGACAGGTCGATCGCCCTTGCGAGCTGCTGGTCGCATCCCCTTGTGGCGGCTAGGGTTTTAAGTGTTATAATATTTATATAAACGAATGGATTTTTAACTAAAAACAATCTAATGGTTTTGGGTCATTTGAGCATCAATAAATAAAGGTCTAGATCCCCAATTTTTTGTTCATATTTTCCTGGAGGCGGCAGCGAAATTCTGTCATTTCCACTTCTCCAATCTCTTCTAAAAATACTACAATATAAATCAGTTTTCCTTCAAATAAAATAAGAATTGAACAAGATGAATTTGGAAATATGAGTAAAGGTTAGATTCAACGTATTAGTTATTTCTCTTTCTTGTTTTTTCCTTTTTCCAATTCTTTGTCAGATATATAAATCCAAACACGTATGACTATCTCCTTTTTATACATATTATATATATGTATGGATTTGGAAATATAAACCTAAAAGTTGTATTCAAATTTGGATTTGTAATGACTTTCAAGTGAGTGAGAAATATAATCATTGTTAGTAATATCATATTTACTTCGTTTGTTTTGATCTAAATTCGTATGCCTAAAAATATCAAATTTACTTCGTTTGTGTCAATCTGAATTTGTACGTCTAAAAATCTAATATGGGTTAGTAGGCTTTTCAGTTATAGTATTCAAATCTTGAACACAATTCTTTTATATATCTTGTGGTCATTGTGAACACACTAAATTTGGAAATCAATCCCTAAATATGAATAGATTTGTGTAGTTATTTATTCCAGATTTGTAGGATTGAGTGTAATTTGTTATATTTGTGTAGTTTGCTATCTTAGAATTATAAATCTAATTATGTTTGGTATTTTTGGGGATTTTTGTAAATTAGCCCTTTTTCGTTTTAAATAAAAAGGCATTATTTGAAATCGATTAGAAATATTAACAAATCATTTAGAAAGAATTGTGTAAATTCACGTTTTTTTGTACGTAGTTTACATCATCAATTCCGAATAAAATATTTTCTATTTCTTGTGATTTCAAAAATGTCAATATTCGCTCTTTCAAACTATTTAGGCAAGATTTACGTGAATTACAGTAAAAAACCTTTTCATGAGACTTTGAATCTCAACAAGACTAACACAAAAGGACGGTTCTAGTCGTTAGTTTAGGCTAGTATGTAAAATAATAAGAATTTAAAAATAATTATTAACTACATAAATAAATTTATATGTATATATAATATTGTATTATAATCCTATCCATCTAAAATATAAGCAAATAACACTATTATTATTTATTAGGTAAACGCATATTATAAGTTTGATTTTGAATGGTTTTCCATTTATGATAGGTATACAGTAGTACTTGCCAAAATGAATGGAAATAAATGTTTGTAGCCGTCATATATTTATTAGCAATAAATGTGTAGTGAATTGCTATAATTCAAAAGGTTACAAATAAATTAAAAGGGATTTAAGATTGTAACTATGAATGTTACGAGGGAGATTAATAAAGAAAATGTCAAATGGATATAATTCAATAATGAATAGGAATAGATGTTATAACTCCAATTAAGGAAATCAATATAATAAACTTATTTATATTATGTATATAAAGAACTAATAATTTAAATAATAATAGTAAACAAATGAAGGTTACAATAAGTAGAATTGGTATAATTAAACGAGACTGATATTAATGGCATTTAATAGATTGTCAATTGTCTTAAGAAATGTGACCGTTATGACCATTAATGGCATGCGACCTTCATAAGAATTAATTGATTTAATTAAATGTCCATTGCCTTAGGAAATGTGACTGTTATGGTCATTCATGGTATGAGATCGTTAGAGAATTTAACTGATTTAACTAAGTGTCCATTGCCTTAGGAAATGTGAACGGTATGGTCATTAATGGTGTGTGACCATTATAATAACTAATTTAATTAATGGAGAATTTGGAAATTAATTGTCGTAGTTAATGCAAAGTTCAGTAAGTAAGTAAATAAATATTCTAGAGCTTGAATCTTAGGACATCCTTATCTTATTTCTAGTTTAATTCTAAAAACATCATTCTTTAATTAAAATAAGGATTGGACTCAGTAGGCTAATGATGTGTGGTCAGTTGCATTATTCGGAGAAAATCTGCATTTTCCAGCAGAAGGATATAATAACAACTGATGTGATATCATTGACCATATGAATCTATAGCGATAACTAATTGTGTAACTCGAATTCATCAAGTAAAGTATGCTTTAGAACCGCATTTTCAACAGCTCTTCTTCATTTACAACCGCATACTCCAGTAAAGCATGCTTCAGTCCACAAAAATCACTATTGTAGTGTCCATCTTCCACGTCTATTTCTACTCTTATATCACCATTCCGGTTAATTCGAAAACCCCATCTCCCTTTATACTCCACGTCGCCCAGTACCCTGCTCCTGCAGTACGTTCTTCACCAACATACCGTTTTCAACCGTGCCTTAACTTCCAGAATATATATTTTTGAACTGTGCTCCATGCTGCGACTTTAAACTTCGCTTCCCCTCTGGTTTCTTTGCGAAAACATTCCACTTCAGTTTGCACCGTGTACATTCCCATAGTCATGAAAACAGCAGCGCTCCGCCTGTCCACCTGTATACGCCATCTGCTCCTCCCTATAATCCGCTTCTCCTTCTTCTTGAATACACAAAACCCGCTCCAGATAAATGCATGCCTCCCCATTTAGAAACTTCGCTCCACCACTTTCCATTTCCGATCTTCAGTCGCCCTTATCCCTATAACAAAACGCGGTTCTCCACTTTTCTGATGCCTGCTATGCATCTCAACCCCATGTAAGCTTCGACTTCACCACAGTTTGAAACCCATACAAGTACCACTTCACCACTGCATCTCCTTAACTCCATCCCATCGCACTCTTCCTTCAAGGCCAGAATTTCCCCACTAATCCAAGATAGACTCCAGCGCCTCATCGAACTTCAGAATATCCTGATTTAAATCGCGATTCAGATTTCCTTTTTGTTTATTTGTTTTTGTTTTGAAGTCATTAAATTTTGAGGTTTGTACATTTGGTTTGCAGTAATGAAAAATGACGAGAGCCAAATGATTTATGAAGTGTTTGGGGGTGTATATTTATAGAATGTAGATACTTAACTCCTAATTATAAGTACAGAAATCACAACCTAGGATAGGTTTCCAGCATGAGTTTTCACTTCAAGATTTTATGTTGATGCCTACGCAAGCTTTCTTAATGTTGAAAAAAAACTTAACTAAGAAGGAATTATTTATGATTTTCGGGTACCGTGTTATACATAATTTTATCATTTAGGGACCACTGTCGACAAAAATAAAAATACCATTGTGACAAGCAAAGTGTCACGATTTCAAAAATATAATAATATAGACAAGTTAGCTTATTCTGTGGAAATACCGAAATGCTGATTTAGGGTGTAAAATACTTCAATATAAAAAGTTGCTTACTTTCTCGAAATAAAAATTACAGAAAAATTCAATAAATCAAAATAAGTATACGTCTTAAAAATCTCGTCCAAATTCTAAACTGATATTTAATTATATTAAAATATATCGTTATGGCTTATAAATGATTTCATAGCGACTATTTGAAAATTTGATTTGGACATAACTTACAATCTATAAAGCGAAATCTCCATTTTTCTCTTCCATTAGAAAAATATAGTAGATTCCAACGTTTCTTGTTTCATAGAAATCCGACTTATAATGGATCCAGTATACTCTGTTGAAGTTCAGACCGTTAAATTACGAACTACCGCGATATTACGTGCTCGTATAAAATTATATTATAATTACTATGTTAAATCAACATTTATACAAATGTATTCGTTATTCTAATTCGAATATAACTCAATTAAATATCTTAAATTATCCAGTTTACACGATATTGCTAATTCAACTAATTGCAATTATTTCAGAATTAAATATTATTATTCAACTATTTATATTAAATTTAAACCATTTAAATTATCAATGTTTATTTGTGACATGTGTGATATGCCTTGACTATTATTGACAAATGCCATGATATGAATGTGCTATGTGACATACTAGTATTGTTATGTTTTTAATTTATGTTCTCACACTACAAGTACCTTATAGATTTAGGAAAATCATTATTGGATCGAAATGATATATACCAAAATCAATATACCGTTTGATATTGAATTAAAATACGGGTTTAAATGATATATACCTGGAAATTTACCTAAACGGGTTGAAATGATACATACCTGATTCACTTGACCATAGAATAGAAAATAATATACGGACACTGATGGTCAATAAAAACTATTTTCTAAAATTTATAAGTATGTACTAATTTTGAATTATAACTTAAATATTGTAGAAATAAATTTAAGTTAAAGTTGATTTAATGGAATTGTTGTTTACAAGCAATTTATATATCTAATAAGATTAAAAATTCAAAGTTAAAATATATTTTAAACTAAAATTTTATAATGTAAACTAATTTAATATAATATAACTTAAGTTAATATAATAATTATTTAAAAAAGTAAACGTAATATGAAGATTTATTTAATTTTAAAATATTTAATTTAAAATATATTTAATATAATATAAAGATTTGATTTAATATAATAAATTTAACGAATATAATTCAAAGGAAGAATTCAATCTAAGATTTTTTAAAATGAAATGAATGGAAGAATTTGATTTAAAAACTTAAACTGATAATTTGTTAACTCAATAATTTTGAAGTTAAAGAAATGATTTAAGAAAATTAACTTGATAATCAAACAGTGGAAGTTGTTTTGAATAATATGATGAAATGAAATGAATTTTGAACTTAAGCTTTAAATTAAACTGAAGTAATAATCTAGAATTATGATATTAATTGCAAACCACTAAATATAAAACTTGATCAGTTGAATTTAAGTTAATTTTAGTGAAAATTAGAAATTTGAATTTATGATAAGCCAAAATTGAAATACGGGCGTTTGTATGGATTGGATTATTCTATTTAAACTATTTTATCTATTTTAATTTTATTACTATTTTTTAAGGTGGTGCCTGGCGCAACGGTAAGGTTACCCAGCTGGTAATCTGGAGCGCACAGGTTCGAGCCCCGGCCTCTTCACATAATGTGAGGGAAAGACTGCGCGCGCTAATCGACCACCCCTAGAGCCCGAAACGCCATGAATAGTACCAAGACGGGAGACTGACCTGGGAAGTCCTCGCGCTTGAGTACGGGAGCCTTTGGCACTGGGTATCCACCTTAATTTTATTACTATTTTTTATTTTATATATTTTGACTATTAAAATTTTATAACTATTTTTAATAAACCTATTTTAATACTAAACTTAACTACATATACATTCTTTTATTTTAAAACTAAACCATTCTTAAATATATTTTACTAATTTAAATTGATGTTTATTTCCGATCTGAGCTATTACGTCCGAATTTATTTAAGACAAGGATTCAGATTTATAATGATATTTGTGAAATAGAGTATAAAATCAGTATTTATATTCGATAATGAATTGTTATATAATATGAAATTTGAAATTGAATCTAATTCTTAATAGTTTCAAATAAATGATAATAAAAAAATTTAATACTTGAAGTTAAATTGATTTATGGTATTGAAATATGATTTTTAATTGTAAATGATCATGGTGTGAAGAATGTAAATGTTTGGTTGTTAAATAGACTAGCCTTAGATACTGCCATACTCTCTACCAATACCGGGAATCACTTTAACAATTGTGCACATGGTGGAGAATCTAGAATAAAGTAGATTGGTTTGGCGAACACTACTGGAATGAAGTAAGAGAATGATGATGGATAGCCTTGAATTTCGAGTCATAATTAAGATGATTAAAACACGAGCTATGCCATGATAAAACGAGGTCACACCCCATATCAGATGAACTTTTTCGATAACATATCTATTACTTTGTGATTGGATTAGGCGCCTTTTGATTATGGGAGTGTTTTCGTAGGTGGGCGATAGTTGCGGCTTTGTGTTACCAGGCGTGCAACTGGTAGAAGCCTACCTTGGTTATTATCTCGTGTGTATTATCATATGATCCTGATCAATCCCCCTATGATTTTAAATTGTATCGTACCTACAGAGTCCCCTCTGATAGCCACTAGTATATGGTGGACTTTACGGTATATGTAAAGACTATGGTGCATATAAACGAAGTATGGGTGAAAATGTACTCCTTCATATGCTATTATAATACTTTACTAGATATACACTATTATAATAGCGTATTATATTATATAATAAATAGTTTCATGAATCCTTAGAGGATGGAAATCTCAAACATCCTTTAAGTTACTGAAGCATTTCATTGAATATTTCATGTTAGTTGATTTATTTTAATAAGAACGTTAGTCCTGATTCGAGTGTTTTTTCTTTACATTATTGCTCGGATCAGACCAAGTATTATAGTATTGAGAATTCACCTTTCACAGCTGGAGACTTGTTGAAGACATCATCTCTATCCATTGATTCCAGTTATCTCTTTTGTATTAGAAATCCTTGTATTTAAACTTCTTCTGTATTAATTTCATAACTCTGATATTATGTATGAATTTTGAAACTTGTATTTAGTAGCTTCATGGACTACTATTATATTTATTATGCTGCGAGATATTCAATTTTTCTGTGTCTGTGTTTTGTTTGTGATTCTGTGATGATTTTATATTTAACCACATAGAAATAACAATCTTCCGTTTTGAACGATTTGAGTTAGTTTGATTATTAAATTAAATGGCTGAAAATAGTAGGTCATTACACCAGGTCTATTTTATTAGTTACTATTTTTATTGAAAATAGTTGTTCATTTGAGCTTAATTTTTGGATCATAAAACATGTATGTTTTAAAACTAATTTCTATTTAAAAAAACCGATTTCAAATTTGACTGTTTTTTCTCTCATAATTTTGATGAATTTAGTTATTTACGTAGTTGCTCAGGAGAAATATCTTTCTTGCTCTTTCTTAGATGTATAGGTTGAGAATCCAATAATATTTTTTTGGAAATTACGCACTAATATTTTACTCCTTATTAATTTTGTAGACAAAATTGGATGCTCTAGTTTAGTAGTTCGTAAAAATGATGTCGAAGAAGAATGAATTGAACGCACATAAAAAAAATTATGTATAAAAGATGTGATAAAGGAAGAACGTTGGTTTGACATCTATTTACTATTTACTTTGGAAGAGAAACATAATGATATGCGCATGAGGAAATGAAATGAATAGATATTAGGTAGTTGTAGGTATGTATGTGAAGTGTTTGGTGGGTGGAAGGATAAAAGTGTAGAGTGTTAATTTATTATGCGTTATATAGTACCACACGTTCCTATATGCTTCCCACAAACTATATTATAGAAGAGAAAAGAAACAAAGAATATTTGTGTGCGTATATCTTTATTAATGCAATACCTTTAGTGCCATATTTATTTGCAATCAAAGTGGACTACAAAAAATGCCAAAAAAATCTACAAATCCCTTAAAGGCAGAATATAATAGTCTAACTACTTTAAAATTTCAAAACATCCCTCTATGCTTAAATATATGGTTCAATAGTGAAAAATCATTACAAATTCAGGATATCCCTCCAAGCTTAAAATTAGGATCTAACAAATAAATATCATTTAAGAAAATAAAAATCATCTACAAATTCATTTTTATTATCATCTTTATTAATAATTATATATATTTATCATTATTTATAGTTGTAATACATTTAGTGTCATATCTTTTTAGTGTCAACGTGAACTACGAAAAAAAAATATTAACAAATCTCAATACCTTGTAAAAGTACGATATAATAGTTGAACTTCTTTAAAAATTTAAAATATCTCTCTTTCTTAAAATTAAGATCTAATAGTTAGATATTTTTATGAATTAATGTAACATCCATGCCTTGATCAACATGGTTAGCAAGAAGAAGAAGGGTGAAGAGCATGTTGGAATTGGAAAAGGGGATCACCTCAGCCAGAGTTCATCAGAGTGGGACCTCGAATCATCGAGAAAGTTACTAGAGGACGGCAGGAAGGTGTCAGTAACAGTGGAAAGGATGATCAAGGCTTGAGGAAGATGCTGGATTGATGTGTCAACGTGCATGCCTATGCATGTGCACACATCTACATTTTGATTTTAAATTGTAATTGGGCCTAAGTTTTAAGATCTGTAATATAAATGTAATAAGTGTTTCGATGGGCTTTTGAACTAGTTTGTGTCATGTTGTTTTGAGGTGTGAAAAGGCTTGATGTTCGACCAGAACTCTAGGTATAAATAAGGTTGTTGGCAGATGTAAATAGGGTGATCAAATTCTGGAAAAAGCTTACATTTGCCAAGCAATTTCGTTGCCATTTTATTACAATATTTAATATCAATTTCATCCTTTAATTCAGTACCTTAGTTCGGTTTAATTCCTGCCTTTACTTCTAGTTAATTGCAGTTGTTTTCTCCTCCCTAGTTGATAGTTAACCTAGGGTTTCAAGCTGCTTAGTTGGTGAATATTTATCTAGTTTCTTGATTACAAGTTCATTGTATTTGTTGCCAATTTGTTACTATCATTGTTAGGATCTTATATTGTGATCATCGTTTATAATCCTGGTCCAAATTAGTTCATTAGCAAGAATCTTGCCGTGACATTTCATCAAACACCCATTAAGACCTCTGTTTCCTGCCTTTTCTTTGCCAAGATCCATCACCCACCTGTTGAAACAATGGTGACGACTCTACTCCTTATTTTCTCAATACTCACAAATGTTCGACGAAATTTCTCTCCCTTCAAACTTCACCAAAATCCTATGGCGACCGATCCATACTACCATGACCCTTCCAAAGTGGAATCAGAGCATGCTTCCGGGGTTGGATCTACCAATGGTCATTGGAACAATGGCGGTTCCCCACACTGCCCTTGAAATCTAACTCCAGATCAAGAACAATGACAGTGGCGACAATGACATGAAGAAACTTATGAGCGACTTGATCAAGGTATGCAAAATCTTGAGCGTAATTTTAATCAGAGAATGGATTTTTTGGGCAGAAGAATTGATCAGATTTTTCCAAGGCTTGATGAACAAGATAGACCTCCCCCACTTCCTGTGGCACCACCAAATGTACCTCATCATCCACCAACACCTCCAATCCTAAATGTACCACCACATCCTCCTGTATGACCATATAATCTAACCTCTCAACTTATCCAAACACATGATTATCCACTTTATCCATATCAACCCCCTCCACCTTATCCAAACTTTAATCATAATCAACACCCATAGTGAGGCTGGATTTCACTACTTTTTCTGGAGAGGAGACTTTGGCAGATTGGTTAAGGTAGGCGGAGCAGTATTTTAGGCTTCATGGAACTGATGACAGGATGTGGGTAGACATATGCTCTTTTTCTCTTAGAAAGGAGGCATTGTAGTGGTATTTTTGGTACACAGGCACGGTGAAGCATGCTGAAGCATAGCCTGTATTCAAGGAGGAAATTCTTGTTAGATTCAATCCTAAGGAGATGGAAAGACCATATGGAACCTATGTAAACTTAGGAAAATCACTACTGTGAGAGTCTTCCTAGGAAAGTTTGAACAATTGAAGGAAGTTCTTAAGACATTACCACTTAAATTTATGTTGGATAGATTCATCGGTGGATTGAAAGATGAGATTAGATTTAATGTGTTGACATCAAGACCTCAGGGTTTTAAGGAGGCAATTTCTCTGGCCAAGATGTTTGAATCCAAGTATATGTTGACCGAAAGAAACACCAAAAATACAGCAAGCCAAAACCCTAACACCGAAGCCATCAATACCCCATAAACTAATAAACTCAACCCACCCAAAAACCCTAGCCAGAATCCAAGGAAAAGCTTACTCCCTTAGAAAATTTGGCTAAGAGTAAAGGGCTGACCTAGCTAGTTGATTAAGAGAAGGAGATAAGGTATTTGTTGTGGTTAAAATGGAAAAAGAACTCAGGATCACAAGTGCAAAAACAATCAGGTTTATGTGTTGGAGGGTATTGTGCAGTTATGTGCAGATGAAAATGAGGACACGGTGATAGTGAACAATGTAGAAAGTGATGAATTGGATCAGGTAGTTCAAGAAACCCTCTCAATTACCCTACAAGCTCTTTATGGAATCCATGCCCTCCCTACTATTAAAGTAACTGGAAATATTAAAGGCAAGCCTGTTCAAATTTTGATAGATTCTCGATCTACTCATAGCTTCATCAATAAAGCACTGGCCAGAAATTTGGGATTTAAAGTATATGAAAGAAAAGAGTTTGAAGTGACAGTGGCTAGTGGTGAAAAGTTTTCATGGTTTGGAATTTGTAAGGGTGTTGTTATTAAGTACCAAGGATGTGTGATGCCAGTGGACTTATTGCTTTTTCCAAGGAAGGATGTTAGCTTTTTTTAGGGGCTCAATGGATGAAGGATTTGGGTGAAATGACACTTAATTTGGAGCACCTACATGTCAGATTTCATTAAAACAACAAAATGCACACATGGCAAGATATAAACCAGGAGGAAGTGAAGGTTGTTGGCAAGAAAAAATGAGTAAGGAGAGTAACCAAGGACTGTTAACTATGATGTTGTGCTTGCACAATGTCACAATTCCCAATCAGACTTAAACCAATACCCCTACAATCCCTTATGAAATTCATGAAACCTGAAGGCCTACCACTCCATCACTAATTCTAATCCAACATTACATACTCCAAGAACACATGCCTTTGCTTCCTTAATACAAACCCGTAAGTTTAAAACCCTACAGACATTACTTCAACATAAAGAATGGTTTAGAGAAAATTGTGATAGGAATGTTGGAGGTTGGCATCATTAGACCAAGCAATAGTCCCTACTAATCCCAGTTGTGGTGGTGAAATAGAAGAATGGCTCGTGGAAGACGCATATTGACTGTAGAAGCCTGAATGTTTTAACAATCAAGGATAAATTCCTCATAACTCTAATGGAAGATTTGTTTGATGAATTACATGGTTTTAAGTTCTTTTCAAAGTTGGACTTGAGAGCATGTTATCGTCAAATCAGAATGCATGAGCCAGACATTTTTTAGACAACATTCAAGACTCATGAAGGCCATTATGAGTTTGTGATGATCCCCTTCGGCTTAGTAAATGCCCCGTCAACCTTCCATTCCCCCATGAATGAATTTTTTAAGCCCTATTTGAGAAAATTTATCCTGGTTTTTTTAATGACATTTTGGTATATAGCCAGCCATTATGAGTTGATCCCCCACATTATTATCCTATATACCTCATACTGCCAAGGTGGAACAAGTGTAAGAGGGAATTTTCAAAAAGGACATTATGATTCAATTTCCAAAGGGAATTTTAAAGGTAGCTGAAGAGAGAATGAAAAGGTTTGCAGACAGAAGGAGAAAATAAAGGAATTTTGGTGTAGGAGATTGGGTTTTTCTTGAAGCTTCAACCTTACAAGCAAATCACCGCTAGAGATCAAAAGACTCATAAGCTATCTATTAAATTTTATGGGCCATATAAGTTGATTGAGAGGATAAAGGAGGTTGCTTATAAGCTGCAGTTTCCATCCATTGCCAAAATCCACCTTGCCTTCCATGTTTCTCAGCTCAAAAAGAAGGTTGGAGATCGGGTAGTCATCCAGCATGATGCTCCAAGCTTTGTTGAGGAGATATTTGATTTGCCTGAGAAGATTCTGGATAGGATAATGGTACCCAGGGATAATGATGCAGTCGTGAAAATATTGGTGAAGTGGAGAGATAAATTTGAGGAGAAGGAAACCTGGAAGGATTATTGAATATTGATCAGGAGATTTCCTACTTTAGACCTTGGAACAAGGTCCATTCTTGGAGGCGAGGGGAGTTGTAACAACCATGCCTTGATCAACATGATTAGCAAGATGAAGAAGGGAGAAAAGCATAATGGTATTGGCAAAATGGATTACATCGGCCAGAGTTCATCAAAGGGGGACCTCAGATCATTTGGAAAGTTAATGGAGGACGGAAGGAAGGGTTCAATAGCAGTGGAAGGGATGATCAAGGCTCGATGAAGATGCTGGACTGATGTGTCAGTGTGCATTCTTGTGCATGTGCACACATTTATATTTTGATTTTCAATTGTAATGGGCCTGAGTTGTTGGATCTATAATATAGATGTCATAAGTGATTTGATGGGATTTTGAACTGGTTTGTGTCATGTTGTTTTGAGATGTAAAAAGGCTTGGTGTTTAGCCATAACTCCAGCTATAAATAAGGTTGTTGGCAAATGTAAAAAGGGTGATCAAATTCTTGAAAAAGCTTTCATTTGCCAAGCAGTTTCATTGCCATTTTCTTACCTTTTTTAGTATCAGTTTCTTCATTTGATTTAGTAGCTTAGTTCAGTTTAATTCCTACCTTTACTTCCAGTTAATTGTAGTTGTTTTCTCCTTCCAAGTGATAATAAACCTAGGGTTTCAGGCTGCTTAGTTCGTGAATCTTTATCCAGTTTCTTGATTGCAAGTTGATTGTATTTGTTGCCAATTTGTTACTGTAATCATTAGGATCTTATGTTGTGGTCATCGTTTTACAATCCTGGTCCTAATTCATTTATTTACAAGAATCTTGGCCTTACATTTCATCAAACACCCATTCAAACCCCTGTTTCTCGCTTTTTCCTTGCCAAGATCCATTACATACCACTTAAAATAGCGATGACGACCCACCCTAACTATCTCCTGCCACCTAAGCATCATCCACTCCTCATTTTCCCAATACTCACAAACGTTCATGAAATTCCTCTGCCTTCAACTTTACAAAATCTCATGGTAATCGTTCCAGACCACTATGATCCTTTCAACTAAAAACTTAAATCTAGGCCTAAAATTAGAACCCAATAGATAAACACCATTAACAAATAAGAATCATTTACAAATTCATTATGTAACTTCTTCTCTAAAAATAACTATATTTATTTTGATTAATAGTTGGCTAGGAAACACAAATTTTATGTCTAATAATGAACGTCCTAAAATACCCTTTGGTTGGTGCATAATTTTAAAATACTCATTCATGCTTAAAAATATGATCAAATGGTTAAACTACTTTACAAATTCAAAGTATCCCTTAATTCTTATAATTAATATCTAATAAATAAATACTATTTAAAAAATAAACATTATTTTCAAATTTATGATTTATTTACAAATAAAATGCGGGTCAACAAAAGACTAATGTTGCATCTTATTTCAATATAAAAAGGTGGTGAAATATTTATGAAAATATATTCCCCTTCAGCGTGTTAATAAAATATAATTTATAGAAAAATAATTCATGTGTGCAGCATACACAATAAATGCACATGAAGTAGGTGCCATAACGCTCGTATTAATAGTAGTCTCAGAAGCAAAAGCTATTGGTTTAACTATGAAATTCCAATGTTTCCCTTTAAATGAAGCATGGAGAAAATATGTTAATGTACGATTAATTTAAACAAATCAGTTTATCTTGAGTTATTTTATACCATATCCCAGGATTTATGAAATCAAGACCGTGCATAAAAATGTGAATAAATGATTTGGTTATCTACATGTAAATGGTTTTACACGTTGGGAAAACATTTAATTAGTTGATCCTGATTAATAACTGTAAACAAATGAATATGTCCCCTTTTTGTATACCATATTTGTAGATTTTATAAGAGATATTTACATATATGTATGAGAAATTTAATGAGTGAAAAAAATTATTTAAGGGAAGAAGAATAAAATGTTTGATAGTGAAACCAACAGGCATAAACTTCAATTAATTTAATAATGTCATTATAATATCAATTGACCACACCATTAAACAACCTTCATAGTTGCTTCCTTTAGGGAAATGTAGTAAAAAAGTTTCTCTTTATTCAAATCCTATAAACGTCGCTCACTCAATAGGTACATATTCACATATGTTTTTCACCTTTATTCCTTTTCCACTACTCTATCCTTTCATCTTCGTTTGGGTCTCTCACCACTACTGTTTCCATACAGACATGATTCATTGAATTTCTTACCATTGTTAATCTTTTATATCACAACTTCGTGTTTGTGCAGTTGTGCCACTAAAACTATTTTTTAGACTATAGTCTTATCTTGCTCTTTTATTTTTCTAACTTACTCTATCGGAAAAAATTCATTTCTCTGATTGAAACTTCTATAATTCTGTTTTATATGGAAAAAGTAATTTGCGCATTTTAAAATTTGTTTGTATTGCTTATATAGGTGCATAGCTCTATGTATTCTCAAAATAATATTGCTATTACATGCTATTTATTGTCATACATCAGTGGATCAATGAGAATTTACTTTTTTTTTTTATCTTGTTATGCATTTTTAAATACGTCTATCCAATATTCTTCTAATAAAACATGTTCAAAAGTTCAGGTCAATCATTACGTTATTATTGCATTACTTGCATACATAACAGAAACTAATCCATCTAACTCGCTTGAAGACTAGTGCGAACTCATGCTATGCACAAGGAAATCACAAAATATTTTGACTTTTCTTTGTTGAAGTTTTTTGATAATATGAAGGTGAAACATATATTTTTGGATTGTAATTTTTGGTATCATTTTTCCCAAAAACTTAACAAAAATTATTAAATTTTGGAGCCTCAAATTTACCTACCTAGTCTTATTAGTTAACTAAGTTATATGTGTAGAGAATAAAGGGAAAGCTAAAAGAGGATATTTTTTGGAAGAGAACAAATTAAGTACTAAATAAATAAATTAGTCAATGGATTTATAAATGAAGAATTTTTTTTATTCATGAGCTCATGATTTTGCAAAATATGGAAAGAAAGCGTGCACGTGGAGATTTGGTCAATTGAGGAAATTTATGGAAACCGAAATACACATTTTTTACTTACAGTGGAATCAAATCAAGGATATTTGGATAGTTCCAAGACAATTGGGCAATTATTTCCCTTGATCTTCAAGTATTTTTGCAAGCATTCAAGGAAGCGTTCAGCATTATCCATTTTCTTCAATATAGTCTAATTTCTGCTATCAAATCAAATTTGGGGTTTCATGAAAAATCTAATCTTTGAAGAAACTGATTATTCAGCTTGAGTCTCTCCTTTCTTTTACCTAAAATTTTGTAATCTTTTTCCATTGTATTCTCTTTATTTAATAAAATAAAGAATAATTGGTTGTTCAGTGGGCGTAGCTGATCCAGTTGAGCTACATTTAGGCTAGGTTCAATATATTTAATATTGTTCATTGAATTAGTGGTTATAATTGGCTAACATGCCCGATTCCTCTTTTATTGCTCGTGTGCCTTGATATTTCGTTGTACTTTGGAACTAGCAAAAATTGATTGAAATTTTGCCTACAAAAATGGTCTTAAATCATGTCAAAGGGCACAATGTATAAGTAAAAATTTGGATATTATGTTTTATGTAATAGACAATAACATCAACTTTAAGTCATTTTTAGCTTCAATGCATTAAGTTTCTAGTAATGCCAACTTCGTAAGTTTTGTGGTTAGTGATTAAATCCACTTAGTTAATTACAAGGGAAAATTATTACCTTGACTCTAATATAAACTAAAATTAACCTAGTAAGTTGAAAAAAAATATTAATTGTAATTAATTAGATTATACTCTAGCTAAAAATTAAATGATGAATATGCTTTCCATAATTTAAAATGTGATACAAAATGACGTTAAATTCACTTTGATTTGTACGAAACTGTTGTTACTCATAAAAAATTCCAATACCAATCAACACAATATTAGTATCAACAAAGAAAAATTATACTTTTATTGTTATATACAATGTGATAATAAATTATAGTAAACCAATTTTTTAAATATATAAAGTAAAATACGAAATGTAGGATGAAATAAAATTAAGTATAATTAATCATAATTAATTTTTTTTGGATTGATTCCAATTTGATTAGAGAAATTAATACACATTCTTTCTATAATTAGTACTCTTTTATATGGATAAAAGAAGTAATTCAATTAATGGGCACTCATTTCTGTATGAATTAGTTAGGTTAAGTTCAAAGATAGGAAAATACATAATATACATTTATGATATCATTAACATGCGAACCAAGAAATAAATACATTACTAGAATTATAAGTTTGCTAAATTGCACATTTACTCTATTAAGTTTGTAAAAAACATTCCTGAGTAAATATCAATTCACTAATTTACACACAAAACCAGTTAGGAAAATAGAAAAAAAATATGTATCTTAACTATCCCACTAAGATGAATAATTTTAAAATTCATTAATGTTTGTAATGTTCCTTCACAAAACATATTCAAAAATACATATCATGTAATATTTATACAGAGAAAAGTTAATAGTGAATCAGATAAACTATTATATTCCCCTACTTTGTTACTAGAAAATTTAATCATATTTATTTGCAATGTAAAAATCCAAATCGCAATTTGGATGAGTGTTACTATCTATACACATCTGTCATCCCATCTAATCAAAAACTCCATTTATCCACAGTTACAACATATATGGATATCAAACAACTAAGGAAGAACAAGTTGAGTCAAAGAATGACAAAGAATTTAAAGCATAAAGAAAAAAAGAAATTAGGAAGCCAATAAAGAATAGCAAGCTTCTAGCAAGAACCAAATGGTCCAAAAATACCAGGTGTAGAAAACATTCCCAGCTTTTAGGGTATGAATTCCAAACAACTGGAAAGCGTTAAGGTTATAGAATATAAAGACAACAAGGAGATGGTAATGGGCCTTTACACACAACCAGTTTTCGGGACTAAGTACAATTGAAATAGAAAATGCACGAGAAGACATATCTAAAAGTAAAAGGTTATCAAACCTTAATAATAGGGAGTATGGCACCTACCAAATTATTTAAAAGATATAGAAAAGTATTAAATCACAAAATATTCCAAGTTCCATGTGTTTGGGAAATGCAAAAACTTTCAAGCATGAGAAAAATGAAAGGTAAGGTATCAAGCCTTGACAACCATATGTTGTGATTTTCGATATTCAATCACATGTATTTTGAAGACGATGTGCTTTGATGAGTGCTTTATAATGGAGAAGATGGTGTGTGAATTGGAGTTCAGAGGAAGAGGTAGGTTTCCTGTTTTTGGTAGGTTATTTTTAGGAATATTGAGGAAGAGACAGTTTTCCTGTTTTTGACATGTTATTCTAGGAATATTGAGGAAGAGACAAGTTTCCTGTTTTTGACCGGTTATTTTAGGAATGAGGAAGAGGCAGGTTTCCTATTTTTGACCGGTTATTTTAGGAATATTGAGAAAGACGCAGGTTTCCTATTTTTGATCGGTTATTTTAAGAATGTATTCCTAAAATATATTCTGAGAGACAAATTGGATATTTTGTCTAAGCCTTCTGTTCTCCTATAAAAGCAGCATATATGTTTGGATTATATCATGGGATTGAGACCAAAATAGTTTATCCAAGGGTTTGATGTCGTTCTTCTTTGTTCTCCTTCTTCAACAAAAGTTGTAGTCATCTAGATATTCTTTCCATTTCTCAATAAGGTTACTGATTCATTTTAATTTGCTTACTTTTGGTTTTTAATCCATTCAGTGTAAACAAAACTTGGTTTTGTTAATCAATAAAAAGGGTGGAATATCTTGCGTTTGTGCGTGTAATTTCATATCTGTGTTGTTTTTCCATTGAATCATCTTTAAGTAATTGGGTGAATAAGATCTTGGTCGCTTCCGCAGAAGGTGTAATTTTCCTAAATTGGTATTAGAGCTAGATCATCGCAAAGCTTAAAGTGATTTTGGATTGAAAAATCAATTTTTGTTATGTCAGATATGATGGCGTTTCCGAAGATGACTATTTTTGAATGAAGAAATTAGGGGATTTGGAAGCCTAAGATGGAGGATGTGCTTTACCTTGTTGATTTTCATGATCTGATTGACAGGTGAGTACTTTCTGTCAATTCACCTACGGAAGTTTGTAGCTAGAAGAATTGCTAGGATCAACGACATCAAGCAAATATCCTCTCTTTTGATTACTTACTTTGGTTATTATAGCATTAAATTGCTTTAATAAATTTATCAATTCCTCTTAAACATAGATGAACGTTTGGTCATATAGAATCTTAACCTATCCATAAATTTCTTCGCTAACTGTTAAAAAGATGATATGGACTTTGGTATAAGCCAAATGAACAACATTATGGAAACTCCATCCAGGGATATAGAAAATCATCTACGCCGGGATAACCGAGCAGTGATCATTAGGAAAAGTCTATATTGTTTGGCTCTGTAACACTTTAGGCTAGTTGCATGATGTCCGAACTCTCCTATTTCTAAGAGATCCATACATCCAAACCGCTTTCATCGTCGGATTGTTGTGACATATTCTTCACTAACTAGATCTACGAAACTCGTTCGAGCATGACAATTCTGACCATTTATGACTTGTGTGAAACCATCATCAACCTTCTCACGGATCTCACCCTTAGAACTGCTAAAAGCAACTAAACTAGTGTGATTGGTACTGAGTTTGGAACAATCTATTCCAACTATTATGCAAGTGGATTTTCAACATTAACTTTTCCAACTCCAGTTTTTGATGTTCGAGCACCCATCCTATTTATTTTCAGCTTGTCTTCCCCTCGACTTCTATTTGATGCAAATGAACTCTTATTTCAAAGCATACATTCATAGAGTATGACAACCATCTGGTGAGTTTAGTATTTATTCTCATGAAGATGATTTTTACATTATTAAATTTGATAGAAAAGAAGATTGCGATAAATATTGCGGGGGTCCATATTATTATAATAGGAGAGTGATGATGATAAAGAGGTGTACGATCGGAATGGTGCTTTGTAAGGATATGTTAAACACTATTCCTATATGGGTTCGTCTTCTTAAAATTCCCTTACACTACTGGACAACAGAAGCAATAAGTAGAATTGTTTATGTTCTTGGTAATCCCATTAAATTAGATAGGTTCACAGAGGGGATTAAAAAGATTGCTTTTGCTCGAGTGCTTGTAGAAATGCCGAGTTCATTTTATTTTCCCAAACGTATTCCAATATTGAATGAACATGATCAATGGATATGGCAAGAAGTTGAGTATGAATGGGATCCTCCTAGGTGCTCGAATTGCCACTGCTTTGGACATTTTGATACTAAGTGTCAATCTCAAAAGGCTTACGTCCCCAAGCAGCAGGTTCTTCCAGTAGAGAAGTCAAACAATATGGATACAGAACCTAATGGACAACCTCCTTTGCTATTTATAGATGAAATCGATAATGTATACCATTAGAAATTGCTCAACCACACTCCCCACCTTAATCCCACAGTTTTGACAAGGGATCACGACAAAAATCATAAAATAAAATAAATCGTTATCAATCATTATAGATCGATATCGAATTATCGAGTTTTGTCATCATGCTTTAGCTATCACTTTCATTTTTTAGTATGTTATGTTGACTCATTACGTGTCACAAAATAAATCGTTATAGAACTATGATGTATGTAGCATATTATATTCTTTTATTTTAAAAGGGGTTTGAAATAAAATTTAGGTGTTGAAATTAGAAATCCTCAGTTGAGTTATTATCTTGATGCATGTAGGATATGTCTTACACAGCAAAATAGCTTGCCTTTATATCTCATTTGGTATGTTGCTTGGTAGTTCCATTTATTAAAATGAAATGAAATTTCCAACGATTTTGGACATTAGTCATTATAGGCTAAACTAGGAAATACTGTTTAAGCGTTTTATGAAAACTTAAGGAAATAAGTTTAAAATTTACCAAAATGGAAATTAGTGTGAAATAGAACCAATCTAATGTGAAATTGCATACATACTTAGGGAATAGAAGAGTTATTTGCAAAAATGTAGCTATGTTTAGAATGAGGACTATATTAAGTATGTTTGTAGACTTATATAATAAAACTTAAGTATAAAAGAGTTACAGAATTCGAGGTTGTGACTATTGGTGGATATTTAACGTGGGTTATAGGATAAAAATATTAACATAAGTATGATACATTGAAAACCCTTAAGAAATGTCTTAAGTGTTAGTCCAAAGCTAAACTGGGTTGAATTGGAATGTTATTGAGCTAAGCAGGTCTTAACATGGGTATAGGATTTTAAAAAAGGATGAATAGATTTACTTTAATTGTGATGGGAGGTAAGCGTGAACTTAACTATTGGTATAATGGAATAGTTCAGGAGCAAATTTGATACAAAAAGGAAATATGCCAATATGAGAATGAATGTGAATAAAAGAGAAAATGTTATAGTAGTACGTACGATATTTATTCGCATAACTGGTTTTGATCTAGATTTGAGTGCACGAATTTGAGATGATTTATATTGGTCCAGAAAAAGATTTTTCACTCAATTCTTAACGACGAACGCTGAATACAGATTTTTGATGTTATTCTAAAATTCTCTATCATAATTATGGAATTCTTATACTTTAACGACGAACGCTGAATATAGATAGAGAATTTCATAATTATAGATTTTTGATGTGATTCTGAAATTCTCTATCATAGTTTTAGTGCCTATTTTCATGATATACGTTGTTGGCTCGCTTTTTGACCAAGCCACCCAGGATCATTCGTAAGAGGAAAGCATGAAACCACGTTCTCCAAGAATATGAAGGAACGGATCGCACGCTATCGACTCGCCCACGGAGGATCGCGTCTCGACGGATCGCCCACGGAGGATCGCGACTCGACGGATCGCCCCATGTCATCAGCGAAACGACGCATCTAGGCGATCCGATCCGTGCATCTGTTGTTGCCCAGTGTTGATCGATCCGATTCCCTGATGCGTGGCGAATCCTCTGACCCATTCAAGTGTGAGCAAGTCTTCAGCGATCCGAGACGCACGGATCTAGCGACACGTGTCCCTAACCGTCATTCTGACCGATTCTCTTCACCTGCACGATTAGATTTTCAGGGAGATCGCGACACCTGTCCGCAACGGCTAATTTGACTATTTCTTCAACGGAGGCGATGCGATCCGATGTTCTCGGGATCTGTGCCACGTGTTATCACGACCCGCCTGACAAAATCAGCTATAAATAGCCCAGAGCTTGGCATTTTTTGGGATCTTTTTGGCAATATTGAGTACTGAATCCGCCATTGTTGTCAAACTACTGAAATATTGAGAGAAATCCTTGATTGTATTAGCTTTCAAAGTATAATCAATAATATATAAAGTGGACGTAGGCTCGTTAACGCCGAACCACTATAAATTCTGTGTGTTATTTCCTTTTTTCTCATTCTTCAGTTGAAATTTTATAAGTTTCAGAACAATTTGGGTGTTAGGTCCAAATTTTGATCTAACATTTTGGTGCTTTCACTGAGAAAACGATCCTAAAGTTTCACTATTCACTTCTTTGAAGATTCCAGCGATTCGGATATCATGGCTGGAAAAAGATCTAAAGCTTCGCAGACCAACGAAACAATCGAAGAAAGTGTGCACGAGCTGGGCAACGAAGAATCTCTGGATCGCGGGGCGCAGGGGGCGAACCGATCCGACGAAGACACCACGCTCCGAGTCGACGAAAACGAAGCGATCCGGACTGCTGAAGGGGTTGTTACTCGATCCCGAGGGAACGTCTCGCACCCTCCGCGTACCACGACCACGAGTCGACCTCAGGGGGGCGCAGCGAGTCGCCATCCACGAACCGCAGCTATCCGAATTGATGATCAGACCACAACTCGACCTGGAAAGGAGCCTATGGCTCGCTCCTATCGTCCTGGACCCTCTGCTCGACCCGGCTCAAGCTCTTTGCGCATAAGAGAAGGTGATGACGATCAATATGATCCTGCTGCTCCCGTTACTGAGGGGGATCTCTCTCGCTTTTCTGAAATGTGGGAGAGGTTGTTTGATGAATTGGCTGCCCAAAGGCAAGAAAGCTCCGTCCTGCGACAAAATCTGACTGCTATGGACATAAGATTTGATGAGCTTGCGAGACAAAGAACACCGCCGGTTCGTCCACTCACTCCAGGATTGTAACGACCCGGATTTTTGGCCGTTGAATTCTGAATATTTAAATTTGTTTTAAAAATTTTAATTGAATTACTTATAGGAATTTATTAATTAAAAACGAAGTTTGAACGTTAATTTATAATATAATTATAAAACGAGCTCGAAATCGCACGGCAGTTCGTAATATAGAGTTTTGAACTTCAACTGAGGATACAGGATCCAATATAAGTCGGATTTCTGTGAAACAAGACACGTTAGAACCATATTGATTATAATTTTCATATGAAAGAGAAAAATCTAGATTTCGTGTTATAAATAGAAAGTTATGGTCAAATCAAATTTTGAAATAGTCGCTGTGGAAATCGTTATTTAAAATTATACGCGTTAAAATAGCCGTTTTGCAAACGGACTCAGATTTCGACGAAATCAGTTTCATTGGGACCGTATCGTTAAATTATTGTACGGTGGTGAGTGGCGTGGAAAGCCGATGTCGTATGTAACCATGGTAGCCGTAAACGCTCGTTCAGTGCAATTAAATTAATTCAACTGAATAAAGGGATATTAGAGTGTAACTTGAACAAACGATCGAATCAGGCCACGAAACCAGTTCCGGTGAGTTCGTAGCGTCGGATATAGTCAGGATAGGTATATAGTTTGTTATTTTTAGAGATCGGCAAATTTGGTGTTCAGAAGGGCAATGCGGTACGCGCCAAAAACAGCCTACCGGGGCAACAGTCTCAGAATGCGACGAAACTAGTGTCGTTGGGTTCGTATCGAAAAGTTATTGTCGATGTTCGCAGTTTCGAGTTGTTTCGATTTATCTGGTGATCGTGAAAAATTTAAACGCGTGTTCATTTCTGGTTTTATAAAGGAAATTTTTTCAAACGAAGTCGGAATTCGACGAAACTTGTCCCATTGGGTTCAGAATACCTTTTTACACCAAGATAAGGTTCTTTATCAGTAGACAGAAGTCGACGGTGGTTAGTTTTACTTGATACTTCACTACGAAGTTTCGTATAATATAATATAAAATAAAATATATACTACTTCTCTTCCGCATTAAATATTGCACAGCTAGTTTGCCTAGTCTAATACACTGCGAATTGCCATTTTCACTGAAGCAGATATACCTAAATATCTCGCACATGGCCAGTTTGAAATCCTCATCAGCACGTACAAAGCAAATTAAAGAGCACATGCATTACTCAGCCCCAGACAGGAAATTTAATGCTAACACATGCCGAAGCCGACCTAAGGTAACACTGTGCATACCCTATATGTATCAACCCTTGCGTGCCAAACTATTCATTCCGTGTATGCCAAGCCAATAGGTACCTTGCGTGCCACACTATCTTCTCCTTTAAAATACTCCACATCCTCTCCTGCTAGAAGAAGGACAGAACGTAGAAACGAAACTTCATAATTTCATGGGAAATAGAAAACTCAACCCGACCTTGTGATTTCAGATTTTTTTCTACTCGTGTGAACATGAGCCTCAACCTCATATGCTTGTTCTCTGGTGCGATGTGACATTATGGGGTTTCTGTTCGAACCAGCGAACACTGACGCTGGGCTTGGCGAGATGTAGATGGGGTCGGAGATGCAAGGACTCCGTTGCATCCTTAGGTAGCGACAGGCTTGAAAGGGAGGGGCACGAATTTGTCCTATTTTCAAGTGCTATAGATGATGGTCAAGGACGGAACCAGGGGAGGATTGGTGCGCTGTGGAAAGGGGATCGGAGGGGAAAGGCTGATGGGGTTTCCAACGGATGTCGAGCGATGGTTTTGATGAAGTAGAAGATGCGAGCAGCAGTTTAGTTGGGGCATGCGTGGTAATCATTAGAAGGAAGCACGGAAGGGAAGAACTACAACAGTCCTCAAATTGTTTCAGTGTGGAGGATAAAAGAGGTAACGAGTTTGTTTTAAGGGAAGTAATAATACTGGGAAAGGCAAATGGACGTTGGTTGCCTGGGATGCTGGAAGCAGTTCGAATTGGCTAAGGAAGAAAAGTGTTAACGTAATGAAAGGAGATTAGCAGACGCCTAAAATTTAATTAAGGGTAAATTGGTGGTTTGAAGGAATAATGATGGTTTGGTTGTCTTCGATGGAGTGGAGACTGGTCCGTGAAATTCGAGTCTATACGGGCAGGTTCAAATAGTTTCAGCAGGGGAAAGAGAAGGCCAATTACCTAGTGACGCTGTTATCAGATGGTTAACTAAGAATCAAATGAAACTGATCACGATGGAATCGTAGGAGCGGAATCTACGTTGCAGAACTTATTGTCGCCGAGAACGGAGCTAGTAATGTTTCGTAACAAAAATCAAACGCTAGTTTGACTATAAACAAAGTAAAAGCTGATCCGTCAACTGTAAACCGAGGTGAGTAAATTCACTAAACTCTGTTTCATTTATAAACGAAATTTAAATTTATTTTATACTGTGAAATGGTTGCTTGGTTGAATAGTTGATAAATTGGTTGATATAATCGCATCGTTGATTTATTTTTTTCATTAATGCGATATTTTTGATGTTACTAACATCTGTGGATGCAGGGAAACAGGTTGGAGGGATTCAACTGGATCCCTCAACATTTTATTTACTGTTTTATTTGATAGTGATATATGTTATGCTACATTATCCATGGTTGAATTTGTGTGTTTGATTTACCCTGGCCTTAGGAACCTGGTATTTTAGATACCGTAAAATATCATCGAATGTGAAAAAGGAAATTAGAATTTAAAAGCAGAGTTTATTTCTAAATTAGAAATAATTTCTTTTCATTGAGTTGCAAATGGAGACCTATTCCATTGGGTAAACCAAGGAAAATGTTTAAGTTAAGTGGATCATTAACCATTGGATAAATTAAAAGGTGGGTTCAAATATGAATGTATATTTGAAAGTGAGTATCGGTTTTGAAACCAATATTTGAAATGGATTTGAATTTAGCAAGGTACAGAGTAAAGTTTAAAGGAAGATTTTCAAATGCTTAAAATAAAAGAATAATAGTTTAAACAAGAAAATATTTTGCAAATAAAATTAAGTGGTTAAAAGAATGTATAGTTTATAAATATGTTTAAAGAAGAACTTGAATTGTATAAAATAAACAGAGTTTTAAAATGAACAACGGAAGCGTGTGCGCCGCACACGGTATTTTATTCTAATAGCAATTTTAACGCTGCCGTTAAAATAACTGTTTTAATAGCAATCTTAATGCTATGGTTATGATAAGTGTTCTATAATGCTAGACAGCGGGTTTAACGCTATTGTTAAAAGCAATGTTTTATAAATCAAACATTTGAAGACAGCGATTATAACGCTACCGTTATAATCAATATTTTTATAAAGAAGGTGTGTTCGTAGATCAAATCCGAGAGTCGCGTAAGCAATATTTGGTTTAAAGTTGTGAGCTCTGACTAATTCAAAGTTAAGAATGTCGTTCAGTTAAGGTCTGAGAGGTAATTATACCCCAACTTGACTAGCTGCATTATTGACGGAGAAATGGTTAAGGCTCGATAATAAGGGTTGGTTAGTGATATCGTTAGTTAACGAATGATTTATGATTTGAATTGTAATAACGATGTTTATAACATCAGTAAATTCAAAGGATTTAGAAATGTTTTCTAACTGGAGTAAAGGATATTTTCTCAATAAAGGAATTATATATATTGGAAATGTTTTCCAATGATCGAGAGGGAAAATAGTGCTTTGAAAAAAAAACACGAAAGATGGGAAAGGGAAATGATAATGTAATAAAGAACTAATATAAAGGGCCCAGTGTTGAATGATGTTTGGTCGATAGAATTTCCTCCTGGAAATAATATCATTGTTTGCACACCGACATGTTTTTATTTGATAGTTAAATCACCGACTATCAAAGTTTTGACCATTTTAACGTTGTTAATATGGAGAGACCGGTTGGATTATTATCCAGAGAACCACTCCGTATTGGCATAAGCGTTGCGAATCAAGTATGCTGAATATCTTGAAGACGGAGTTATGCAAGGGCTATCCTGTTTACGGGTTAGTGCCTTCGGTTTGTCCAGACCCAGGACAACTTGTATGGACGAGTGTCTGACAGAGTATTTCCAAAGGGGGTTACGTACATTGATTCTTTCAAACGTACGAAGTTGATGGCATAGAAGGGAAACTTCTTTAGCCTAACAATCTGAGTATTTTTGTGGGAATCAATTAGTGATTTCCGATGGATCTGACGATGTGGCATTCAAAGTGAATGATGGCCAGATGTTCTGGAAGATAATTCAAACCTCAAGCCTCATCAACCCGGAAGTGGACAAAAATCGGGCAGGCAGCATGGCTATGTGGGTCGCACCCATTAGGATGTATGATCACCTATCTAGAGAAATTCTTTTGTTCTTAAATCTATCGATGCTGTCCCTTGTCGGGAGGCGGTTGCTGATCCCAACCGTCGGTGGTATACATTCGATACACTCAAGCGAAATGAGTGGTCGGTCATGTGTGGGCCGGGTTGCAAGACGTTCTTGTTGAACCCAGTGTATTTGCCTCTAGAGATACACGTTCGGAAGGTGGTCCCATACCTTGTCAAGTTGGAATCCGATCTCCAATAAGTGCCTGCGAGTTTGATTGTATATTATATATGTAGAGCGTGAGATGCAAGCGTTCTACTAGATTTTAATTACTTGTGATTAGACATTATTATAATATCAGATAATATATGATTTCCAAAGTGTTTGGTTATCGTAAGGTAAAAACCATCCGTGTTTATGTGTGGATCGGTCTTACGATTATCTTTTCTTTGAAAAGGATTTTGAAGGTTAAACAAATGATTGGAGTTTACTCACACCAGTCCCATGACTGACCCAGAGTTTATTTTGTTTTGTTTCCCCTAAACTCTTGGGTGCCCAAATTTGTACGGGCAGTCAAGTAGTTGGGATTTTACAGATTCACTTGGAGGAGATGAAGCAGGAGGCTTCACCAGTTAGCTATAGACTATCATACTTTCCGCTGTGTATTTTGTGATATCTGGAAACAGGTGTTTATAACTGTTCCAGAGATAACTATTGTGCTCTGATGATGGTATGTATATATATACACTTATCGATTTGTATTTCAAAGTTTATGTTATCTAATATATTTTATTCGTTCCGCTGTGAGATTCGTGTTACTCTGATGTTGTTGTCTTCTTCTTCTTCTTCTATTCTATTAGTTCTTTCCTTCTACTTCTCATCCCCTAACTTCTTTCTAAAAATGGTTCGTATTTCTGTGCAATTTGAGTTGGACGTGTGGTGTTATTAGTCGACTCAAAGGGTACGGATTTGCGGGTCGTTTCATTTGGTATCAGAGCTGAAGGTTAAGTGATTACCTTGGCTCTGTGGCGTAACTCAATAGAGATGGGGTTAGTAATACCCTAGATTGAGTTTGAGTGTATATATATGAGCGCGTATTTGTGGATTTGATATAAAATTGTTTTATATTGTGTTGACTGGTTTGTTGAGTGGTTTATGAATTCTGGTCGATACAGGAAGTACAACTGTATCGATAGGTGTTTCTAAACTCTCGAACAGAACAAATCGACTCAGTATTGTTTTAAAGTGGGTAAGTGATATAATTTGCCCAAAAGTTATTTTGACATAAAGGGATAATTTTCTGAAATTATCGAATGTGTTGATTGTTATTACAATCAAATGAAATTATGAAATATTGAAATGGTTATGTAAAACCAAATTGAATTTGTATATGAATGAGATATACAAATAAGCTAAACTGGAATTGGATTAAAACCAAAATTGTGGATTTAAATCCCGGGTGTTTAGAAAATATTTTCTAATATAACATTACTTTAAGGTATTTTTGAATAAGAATGATTTTAATGGATTTTAAAAGTGATTAAGCACTGAAATCACTTCAGGGGTGAGAAAATAGTATTGATAATGGGTCGCGACATTATAGGTATTCATTTTCAAGTTTCTGAGTGGTGGATTGCTACCATGAAAATTCTTTGATTGGAAATTGGTTTGAAAAGAACAAGTTATTTCTATAAAATCCAAGTATTTGAGTTTGCAAAAAGATTTAAACATATGTGTATAGTTATATGATTTCAAACTAATTTGAAAGAAACCTTAGGGATTCGAATTCTGAATTTAATATAAGTTAAATAGATTAAAAAGGTGGAAGTAAAATCGAATGGATTAAATTTAACTAAAGTTTAGTTAAATGGAGCGGGATGACCTTAAAGAAACCAAAAATTTGTTCGAAATTCATTAAAATGGAATCTGTTTGAAAATTAGATGGAAAACTTGGCCAGATAAATGGTTTATAAGGAAGCGATATGAACTAGGTTATCATTGGACATATATTGAAGCATACAAGATGGTGTGAACCCTTTAAAGTAAATAAACTAGTTTAAACCCAATATGCAAGAAATTTGGGATTGAATGTAAAATTGTATTGGATTGGAATCTAATCTAAGTTAAATGGAATTAGATTGGATAAAGATAATTCCGAATGAAATTAAATGAGAAGAAGGGTGAGATTCGAATTATAAATATAAATTCGACCTAGGTATCAACAAGTTGAAGATATAATTTGGATGTGGTAAATTGGAATCAAGTTGCGATAAATTTGAACCCAAGTGGGGTAAGTAGATTGGTTTTGAAATAGAAATCAAGTTTGAGCTATATAATGAAAGCGAACTAGTCCAGAGATTGATTAGTGAACTGGGAACTGGAAGTTGAATTGATTTGGAATCGACTGAAGTGGATGTTGAGTCGGCAGTAAATGGAAGAAAATGCAAGAGATAGAATTATGCCCGACAAAAAGGTACATGTTTACAATATTGTTTGGGTTGATGATTTTATGAGCCTATGAGGCAAGCCACTTGGCTTTTTGATTTCCTTTTGGTTTGAAGAAGGCCTAGAAAGGCGAGTTGTGTTTGTACCGATTAAGCCGTGCAGTGGAGATGCTGCCGAAATTTTTCAGAATTTAAAGTGTTAGAAAATTTCAGAATTTTTGAAAATGTTCGTTAGTAAGAATAAATAAATATTTTAATTGAAATAAATTGGCCCAGTTAAACTAAAGTTAAGAAGTGAACAAAAGGGATTTGTGGATCGAGTTAATAGGGTATGAGGTGTCTTTTCCTACCTTAGCAATTTCGAGGACGAAATTATTTTAAGGGGGAAGGAATGTAACGACCCGGATTTTTGGCCGTTGAATTCTGAATATTTAAATTTGTTTTAAAATTTTTAATTGAATTACTTATAGGAATTTATTAATTAAAAACGAAGTTTGAACGTTAATTTATAATATAATTATAAAACGAGCTCGAAATCGCACGGCAGTTCGTAATATAGAGTTTTGAACTTCAACTGAGGATACAGGATCCAATATAAGTCGGATTTCTGTGAAACAAGACACGTTAGAACCATATTGATTATAATTTTCATATGAAAGAGAAAAATCTAGATTTCGTGTTATAAATAGAAAGTTATGGTCAAATCAAATTTTGAAATAGTCGCTGTGGAAATCGTTATTTAAAATTATACGCGTTAAAATAGCCGTTTTGCAAACGGACTCAGATTTCGACGAAATCAGTTTCATTGGGACCGTATCGTTAAATTATTGTACGGTGGTGAGTGGCGTGGAAAGCCGATGTCGTATGTAACCATGGTAGCCGTAAACGCTCGTTCAGTGCAATTAAATTAATTCAACTGAATAAAGGGATATTAGAGTGTAACTTGAACAAACGATCGAATCAGGCCACGAAACCAGTTCCGGTGAGTTCGTAGCGTCGGATATAGTCAGGATAGGTATATAGTTTGTTATTTTTAGAGATCGGCAAATTTGGTGTTCAGAAGGGCAATGCGGTACGCGCCAAAAACAGCCTACCGGGGCAACAGTCTCAGAATGCGACGAAACTAGTGTCGTTGGGTTCGTATCGAAAAGTTATTGTCGATGTTCGCAGTTTCGAGTTGTTTCGATTTATCTGGTGATCGTGAAAAATTTAAACGCGTGTTCATTTCTGGTTTTATAAAGGAAATTTTTTCAAACGAAGTCGGAATTCGACGAAACTTGTCCCATTGGGTTCAGAATACCTTTTTACACCAAGATAAGGTTCTTTATCAGTAGACAGAAGTCGACGGTGGTTAGTTTTACTTGATACTTCACTACGAAGTTTCGTATAATATAATATAAAATAAAATATATACTACTTCTCTTCCGCATTAAATATTGCACAGCTAGTTTGCCTAGTCTAATACACTGCGAATTGCCATTTTCACTGAAGCAGATATACCTAAATATCTCGCACATGGCCAGTTTGAAATCCTCATCAGCACGTACAAAGCAAATTAAAGAGCACATGCATTACTCAGCCCCAGACAGGAAATTTAATGCTAACACATGCCGAAGCCGACCTAAGGTAACACTGTGCATACCCTATATGTATCAACCCTTGCGTGCCAAACTATTCATTCCGTGTATGCCAAGCCAATAGGTACCTTGCGTGCCACACTATCTTCTCCTTTAAAATACTCCACATCCTCTCCTGCTAGAAGAAGGACAGAACGTAGAAACGAAACTTCATAATTTCATGGGAAATAGAAAACTCAACCCGACCTTGTGATTTCAGATTTTTTCTACTCGTGTGAACATGAGCCTCAACCTCATATGCTTGTTCTCTGGTGCGATGTGACATTATGGGGTTTCTGTTCGAACCAGCGAACACTGACGCTGGGCTTGGCGAGATGTAGATGGGGTCGGAGATGCAAGGACTCCGTTGCATCCTTAGGTAGCGACAGGCTTGAAAGGGAGGGGCACGAATTTGTCCTATTTTCAAGTGCTATAGATGATGGTCAAGGACGGAACCAGGGGAGGATTGGTGCGCTGTGGAAAGGGGATCGGAGGGGAAAGGCTGATGGGGTTTCCAACGGATGTCGAGCGATGGTTTTGATGAAGTAGAAGATGCGAGCAGCAGTTTAGTTGGGGCATGCGTGGTAATCATTAGAAGGAAGCACGGAAGGGAAGAACTACAACAGTCCTCAAATTGTTTCAGTGTGGAGGATAAAAGAGGTAACGAGTTTGTTTTAAGGGAAGTAATAATACTGGGAAAGGCAAATGGACGTTGGTTGCCTGGGATGCTGGAAGCAGTTCGAATTGGCTAAGGAAGAAAAGTGTTAACGTAATGAAAGGAGATTAGCAGACGCCTAAAATTTAATTAAGGGTAAATTGGTGGTTTGAAGGAATAATGATGGTTTGGTTGTCTTCGATGGAGTGGAGACTGGTCCGTGAAATTCGAGTCTATACGGGCAGGTTCAAATAGTTTCAGCAGGGGAAAGAGAAGGCCAATTACCTAGTGACGCTGTTATCAGATGGTTAACTAAGAATCAAATGAAACTGATCACGATGGAATCGTAGGAGCGGAATCTACGTTGCAGAACTTATTGTCGCCGAGAACGGAGCTAGTAATGTTTCGTAACAAAAATCAAACGCTAGTTTGACTATAAACAAAGTAAAAGCTGATCCGTCAACTGTAAACCGAGGTGAGTAAATTCACTAAACTCTGTTTCATTTATAAACGAAATTTAAATTTATTTTATACTGTGAAATGGTTGCTTGGTTGAATAGTTGATAAATTGGTTGATATAATCGCATCGTTGATTTATTTTTTTCATTAATGCGATATTTTTGATGTTACTAACATCTGTGGATGCAGGGAAACAGGTTGGAGGGATTCAACTGGATCCCTCAACATTTTATTTACTGTTTTATTTGATAGTGATATATGTTATGCTACATTATCCATGGTTGAATTTGTGTGTTTGATTTACCCTGGCCTTAGGAACCTGGTATTTTAGATACCGTAAAATATCATCGAATGTGAAAAAGGAAATTAGAATTTAAAAGCAGAGTTTATTTCTAAATTAGAAATAATTTCTTTTCATTGAGTTGCAAATGGAGACCTATTCCATTGGGTAAACCAAGGAAAATGTTTAAGTTAAGTGGATCATTAACCATTGGATAAATTAAAAGGTGGGTTCAAATATGAATGTATATTTGAAAGTGAGTATCGGTTTTGAAACCAATATTTGAAATGGATTTGAATTTAGCAAGGTACAGAGTAAAGTTTAAAGGAAGATTTTCAAATGCTTAAAATAAAAGAATAATAGTTTAAACAAGAAAATATTTTGCAAATAAAATTAAGTGGTTAAAAGAATGTATAGTTTATAAATATGTTTAAAGAAGAACTTGAATTGTATAAAATAAACAGAGTTTTAAAATGAACAACGGAAGCGTGTGCGCCGCACACGGTATTTTATTCTAATAGCAATTTTAACGCTGCCGTTAAAATAACTGTTTTAATAGCAATCTTAATGCTATGGTTATGATAAGTGTTCTATAATGCTAGACAGCGGGTTTAACGCTATTGTTAAAAGCAATGTTTTATAAATCAAACATTTGAAGACAGCGATTATAACGCTACCGTTATAATCAATATTTTTATAAAGAAGGTGTGTTCGTAGATCAAATCCGAGAGTCGCGTAAGCAATATTTGGTTTAAAGTTGTGAGCTCTGACTAATTCAAAGTTAAGAATGTCGTTCAGTTAAGGTCTGAGAGGTAATTATACCCCAACTTGACTAGCTGCATTATTGACGGAGAAATGGTTAAGGCTCGATAATAAGGGTTGGTTAGTGATATCGTTAGTTAACGAATGATTTATGATTTGAATTGTAATAACGATGTTTATAACATCAGTAAATTCAAAGGATTTAGAAATGTTTTCTAACTGGAGTAAAGGATATTTTCTCAATAAAGGAATTATATATATTGGAAATGTTTTCCAATGATCGAGAGGGAAAATAGTGCTTTGAAAAAAAAACACGAAAGATGGGAAAGGGAAATGATAATGTAATAAAGAACTAATATAAAGGGCCCAGTGTTGAATGATGTTTGGTCGATAGAATTTCCTCCTGGAAATAATATCATTGTTTGCACACCGACATGTTTTTATTTGATAGTTAAATCACCGACTATCAAAGTTTTGACCATTTTAACGTTGTTAATATGGAGAGACCGGTTGGATTATTATCCAGAGAACCACTCCGTATTGGCATAAGCGTTGCGAATCAAGTATGCTGAATATCTTGAAGACGGAGTTATGCAAGGGCTATCCTGTTTACGGGTTAGTGCCTTCGGTTTGTCCAGACCCAGGACAACTTGTATGGACGAGTGTCTGACAGAGTATTTCCAAAGGGGGTTACGTACATTGATTCTTTCAAACGTACGAAGTTGATGGCATAGAAGGGAAACTTCTTTAGCCTAACAATCTGAGTATTTTTGTGGGAATCAATTAGTGATTTCCGATGGATCTGACGATGTGGCATTCAAAGTGAATGATGGCCAGATGTTCTGGAAGATAATTCAAACCTCAAGCCTCATCAACCCGGAAGTGGACAAAAATCGGGCAGGCAGCATGGCTATGTGGGTCGCACCCATTAGGATGTATGATCACCTATCTAGAGAAATTCTTTTGTTCTTAAATCTATCGATGCTGTCCCTTGTCGGGAGGCGGTTGCTGATCCCAACCGTCGGTGGTATACATTCGATACACTCAAGCGAAATGAGTGGTCGGTCATGTGTGGGCCGGGTTGCAAGACGTTCTTGTTGAACCCAGTGTATTTGCCTCTAGAGATACACGTTCGGAAGGTGGTCCCATACCTTGTCAAGTTGGAATCCGATCTCCAATAAGTGCCTGCGAGTTTGATTGTATATTATATATGTAGAGCGTGAGATGCAAGCGTTCTACTAGATTTTAATTACTTGTGATTAGACATTATTATAATATCAGATAATATATGATTTCCAAAGTGTTTGGTTATCGTAAGGTAAAAACCATCCGTGTTTATGTGTGGATCGGTCTTACGATTATCTTTTCTTTGAAAAGGATTTTGAAGGTTAAACAAATGATTGGAGTTTACTCACACCAGTCCCATGACTGACCCAGAGTTTATTTTGTTTTGTTTCCCCTAAACTCTTGGGTGCCCAAATTTGTACGGGCAGTCAAGTAGTTGGGATTTTACAGATTCACTTGGAGGAGATGAAGCAGGAGGCTTCACCAGTTAGCTATAGACTATCATACTTTCCGCTGTGTATTTTGTGATATCTGGAAACAGGTGTTTATAACTGTTCCAGAGATAACTATTGTGCTCTGATGATGGTATGTATATATATACACTTATCGATTTGTATTTCAAAGTTTATGTTATCTAATATATTTTATTCGTTCCGCTGTGAGATTCGTGTTACTCTGATGTTGTTGTCTTCTTCTTCTTCTTCTATTCTATTAGTTCTTTCCTTCTACTTCTCATCCCCTAACTTCTTTCTAAAAATGGTTCGTATTTCTGTGCAATTTGAGTTGGACGTGTGGTGTTATTAGTCGACTCAAAGGGTACGGATTTGCGGGTCGTTTCAAGGATATTCTTCTTCGTCTGAGGAATCACCGAGACCTCCACGACGACCGTATGAGAGAGCCGAAAACATAGAACAGCTTCGGTTCGAAACCCTCCCGTCACAGGAAGAAGAAGCGCTGGGGGTGGGGCCCTCAAACCGTAATGTGAACGATCAAGCCGCAGCTCCCAGGGCTCGGGATGTGGACAGTCCCGTATGTAACAAACTACCTCAGCCTCGTCGCCGCACGCATACTCATGATAATAGGGGGCAACGAAGCCCTATTCGAGCCCCGGATTTTGTGATTGCTCCCCGAAGAGAGATCGGAGAACCCCGCCGAGCCATAGGCACTGACCCTGAACCTCCTTTGACCAGTGCAAATGTCGCAGCCATGGTCCACCAGATTCTGGCAGATAGCCGTGGACAACGAAATGAAGATTGGGGGATCGACCGCAGTCACACCCCTTTCACTGATGATATTTTGGATGCGACTTTTCCAAGGCGTTTCAACATGCCACAAATGAACCGATATGCGGGAAGATCTGATCCTGTCCAGCACCTGATGAGATACTCTTGGTCAATGACCGCTGCCGCAGCCTCTGACGCTGTTAAGTGCAAAGCGTTTCCCATATTCCTGGAGGACGTGGCTTTGTTATGGTTTACTCGCTTGCCGGCGAGATCGATTTCTAGCTTCAGGGAGCTGAGTGAGAAGTTCGTAGAACAATTCCGTATCTACGCATAGAAGAAAAAAAGTGTGATCGATTTGTTCCTTGTCAAGCAGCGACTAGGCGAGAGTTTAAAGGTGTACCTGGATCGTTTCAATTTGGCCGCTACTGAGGTTAAAGATCCCCATGAACCGACCGTTGTCGCAGCACTGATTGACGGAGTAGATAAGGACACTGAATTCGGGAGGTACCTGGCAGGCAAACCGCCCCACACTAGAGAGTTATTCTACGAGAAAGCCAACGTACATTTACGCCGGGAAGAGGTATATGCTAACCGAAAGGCTAAAACAACTGATAAGGAGGAAATTCATAGCAATGTCGCCATCAAACAGACGGGAGACAGCTCGGGGAAAGTTGAAGTTAATGTCGGAAATCAGAATCAAGGTGGTCGTCAGCCAGGTAACAACAATAATAATGGTAACAGCAACAACCGGAAGAGGAACCGAGGGAACGACTCCCAGAGAAGGACTCGTCCCAGGGCCTTTGAAAGTTATACACCAATAAGTGATACTCTGGAAAATATCTTCATGGATGCATACGAAGTCCTCCAGAATAAGAGGCCACCTCCCAGAGAGTCGACAGAGAAAGAGCGTGAAACAGGGAAGTTTTGTCTCTTTCATCAGATTCACGACCATTCGACGAATGAATGTTGTCACCTAAGGGATGTAGTCGAAAGGCTGCTTCGAGAAGGAAAGTTAGATGAATACAGAGTAACGCCCAGGGACAGGGGGCAAGCAGTGCAGCCCCCGAATCAGAACCAAAATCAACTTGCTGCTAGGCCAACTGCTCAGCAAAAAGGAAAGAATATTGTTATCAATACCGTGATCGGAGGACTTTATCTCGCTGGGCACAGTTCCAAAGCATTGGATCAATACGTCAATGCAGCCAAACAACACCTCGAGGTAGGGGAGTGTAGCAACCCTGAGGACAGTATCCCGGTGAAGCAGCAAAAGATGATGACCGATGATGTTGTCTTCCAAGAACGAGAAAGCATTGGAGTCCATGCTCCAACAGAAGATCCATTTGTAATTACGGTACCTATTGGTCCAGCCACTGTCCATAAGGTTTTAGTGGACAATGGGAGTTCTGTCAACATTCTTTTCAAAAGGACATTTGATCAGATGAATCTTGAAATAAAAGACTTGAAGCCCTGTCAAGGATGGATCCGTGGATTCAACGGGGCATCTACCGCTCCAATGGGTTATGTAGAGTTACCAGTAACACTTGGGGAAGGAGAACGCCAGAGAGTGAGAATCCTTCCCTTCGTGGTTTTGGATGTTGAATCGCCTTACAATGCCTTTTTGGGCCGACCGGCCCTCGCAAAGTTTAGAGCCTGTATAGCCCCCTGGTGCCTGTTATTGAAATTCCCCACAGAAGCTGGCATTGGTATCGTCAGAGGGAATCAAGTTGCTGCGCGAGCATGTTATGTTGCCGAACTAAAGTTACTTCGCAATGGAGGGGATATTGAAACTAAAGGCACCTCTCCCCCTTCGGGGGCGGAGACCTTATAGCAACCAAAGAGGATAGTCGTTGGAGAGTCGCCAGAGAGATGCCCGAGGATATAGATCCCAGAGAGGATCAAGAACCCGGGGGCAGAATGGCGACTCCCAACGAGACAACTGTGGATGTACCGATCGATGACAGTGACCCGGAGAAGGTCCTTAAGATTGGATCCCAGTTAAATCCGAATCTCGCTAAAGAATTGACGGATTTCTTAAAAAACAATTTGGATGTATTTGCTTGGACCCACGCGGACATGTGTGGGATATCCCCATCAATCATGAGCCATTGCTTAAGCATTGACCCTAAACATCCTCCTGTAAAGCAAAAAAGGCGAATGTTGGGCCCGGAGAGGTCTGCTGCCTTGAAAGAAGAGGTCGGAAAGCTAAAGAGTAATGGATTTATCAGAGATTCAACCTACCCAGACTGGATTTCGAATCGAGTCCTAGTAAAGAATGCCAACGGGAAGTGGCGAACGTGTATCGACTTCTCGGATTTGAACAAAGCCTGTCCAAAAGATAGTTTCCCGTTACCTCGGATTGACCAGTTGGTAGACTCGACGGCAGGTCATGAGCTTCTCTCATTTATGGATGCTTATTCAGGATACAACCAGATTCCGATGCATGTTCCAGATCAAGAGCACACTAGTTTTATCACAGATCTGGGGTTATATTGTTATGTAGTGATGCCCTTTGGGTTGAAGAATGCAGGCGCTACATATCAACGTTTGGTCAACAGAATGTTTTATAACCAGATCGGGAAAACCATGGAAGTATACGTCGACGATATGTTGGTTAAGTCCAAGCAATCTTCCCAACACACTACTGACTTGGCAGAGATGTTCGGCATTCTTCGAAAGTATGGAATGAAACTCAACCCAACCAAATGTTCGTTCGGTGTTGCCTCTGGAAAATTCTTGGGATTCATCGTCAGTTCCCATGGTATTGAGATTAATCCAGACCAGATCGCGGCAATCAGAAACATTCAGGAACCTAGGCAGATTAGGGACGTGCAAAGCCTTGCCGGAAAAGTGGCCGCACTAAGCAGATTTATCTCCAGGGCTACGGATAAGTGTATCCCATTCTTGTATTTGGACACCTGACTGCGTAGAAGCGTTTCAGAATTTACTCAGGCACCTAGAGAAACCTCCGATATTATCTAAGCCAATAGATCACGAGGACTTATTCGTGTATTTGGCAGTGTCATCCCATGCGATCAGCTCAGCATTGGTAAGGGAAGAGGATAAGGTCCAAAGACCTGTGTATTATGTGAGCAAAAAATTGACAGCAGCAGAGCGTAATTATCCACGGATAGAAAAGTTGGTGTATAGTTTGCTGATCGCCTCTAGGAAGCTTCGACATTATTTTCAGGCGCATCCTATCACCATATACACCGATCATCCACTCAGGCAAGTCCTACAGAGACCGGAGGCATCTGGAAGGTTACTCAAATGGAATATTGAGTTAAGTCAATTTGATTTGAACTTTCAGCCCAGACGGTCAATTCGGGGGCAAGTGATAGCCGACTTCATAGCAGAGTTCACTGTCCCTGAGGAAGATATAGCAAACGAGGAAGTTGATCCTTCAAAGTTACTTTTCGATCCCAATGCCTGGAGGTTGTATACTGATGGCGCTAGGAACGACGAAAGATCCGGCGCTGGAATAGTGCTTGAAACCCCCGAAAAACGATTGATAACCTATGCAATCCGAATGGAGTTTCATGCCACTAACAACGATTCCGAATATGAAGCTCTGATAGCCGGATTAAAAATTGCAAAGGAACTAGAAGTCACAAAGCTGAACATCTTTTGCGACTCCAAGTTAGTTGTGAACCAAGTCACTGGAAGATTCCAAACTAAAAGTGCAAGATTGATTTTATACTTAAAGAAAGTGAAAGAACTGCTGAATGATTTTGATCACTACAGCATATCTCATATTCCGCGGTCAGAGAATCAGCAGGCAGACAAGTTGGCAAAGATGGCTAGTTCTGACGATCCTGAAGTGACTGGGCTAGCCCCCGTTGAAGTACTTCGGTCCCCTAGCATAGATCAGATGGAAATCGACCTAGTACTAGAGACGGAACCAGAAAGGGAGTCCTGGATGACCCCTCTAAAGAATTTCCTGATGGAGGGAACGCTTCCGACCAAGAAAAGCGAGAGGCGTAAAGTAATTCGTAAAGCCGCCCGATACGTTCTGCAAGGCGGAGTTCTTTACAGACAAGGGTTTTCAATGCCCCTCCTTCGGTGTGTAGCCCACGATGACATCAAACGTGTGCTGCAAGAAGTCCACGAAGGCGAATGTGGCGACCACACTGGAGGGCAAACTTTGGCAAAAAAGGTGATGCGGCATGGTTATTTCTGGCCTACCATAAACAAGGATGCAGCAAGATACGCACGACGGTGTGATGTGTGCCAGAGATTTTCAAAGATACCTAGAGCGCCTCCTAATCAGTTAAAAACGATGATGAGTCCATGGCCTTTCGCTATGTGGGGAATTGATATCATTGGAAGTCTCCCCATAGCAAGGGGCGGAGCAAAGTTCGCTATTGTGGCCGTAGATTATTTCACTAAGTGGGTCGAGGCTGAGCCACTAACTACGATCACAACCAAACGAGTGATCAACTTTATCGTGAGAAACATCATCTGTCGATTTGGGATTCCAAAGATTGTAATAACAGATAACGGAACTTAGTTCGATAGTGCTGAATTCAGAAACTTCTGCCAAGAATACCACATCGAGAATCGATACACCTCTGTGGCGCACCCGCAATCGAACGGACAAGTCGAAGCGGCAAATAAAGTAATTAAGTCCATTCTGAAAAGAAGGATGAAGCGGGCTAGAGCCATGTGGGCTGATGAATTGCCCTTGGCACTATGGGCCTACAGGACAACATATAAATCGGCAACAGGACATACCCCGTTCTCCCTTGCTTTTGGAACGGAAGCAGTCATCCCGGTTGAGATAAAGGTACCTTCTCATCGGGTGACTTATTATGATCCAATGACCAATAATGAATTGCTCCTTGAGTCCCTGGATATGATCGAAGAAAAGAGGGATGAAGCAGACCTGCGTGCCTTGAGATGCAAACAACAGGTCGCCCGATATTACAACAAAAAGGTTCGAGCCCGAACATGGGAACCCGGAGACTTGGTTCTGAAACGTGTCTTCCCACCCCCAACTCATATGGGAGCGAAGTGGGAAGGACCGTACTCCATTCTGAGCAAGCTTGATAATGGAACCTTCAAGCTAGCAACCGTAGATGGAAAGGAAATCCCCAGAGTGTGGAATGCCCAACATTTACGGCCATATTTAACATGAAAGTTTCAAATTTATTCTTTTGCTTTGTTGAAAAACTATGTACAGGGCATGACTTGCCTAGAATAGTCTGATTCCTTAAAGCAAGAGATTATAAAGTGGACGTAGGTCATGATTCGACCGAACCACTATAAAATATTGTGTGTCGTTTACCTTTATTGCATCTTTACTTATCTGCCTATTTATTTTTGTGAAAATTAATAGAATGATGCAGGCACCCGAAGTCTGTTGCCAACCATTCCTCCCGTAGACTGTTCGGAGGAACTCAAAGCCTTGGCAAATGCTCCAACTGCTTGTCCGACTGGTTTTAATCCTCGGAGCTTGGGTTAAAATGTAAACCTAGAACGAGTTTGATGAGCATGTATGATTGCAGACCGCTTGATCCGTGACTCTAACTCTCCATAGAGAGAGAGAGTATAAAAGCGTCTCCGATTGAGCGCTGAGAAAGAGCTCCTTCCCCGCTGAAGGATCGGGGAGCGAATGAATTGCTGACCTCGAAATCTAACTCTCCAGAGAGAGAGAGAGAGAGAGAGAGAGAGAGAGAGTATAAAAGCGTCTCCGATTGAGCGCTGAGAAAGAGCTCCTTCTCCGCTGAAGGATCGGGGAGCAAATGAATCGCTGAGCTCGAACTCTAACTCTCCAGAGAGAGAGAGAGTATAAAAGCGTCTCCGATTGAGCGCTGAGAAAGAGCTCCTTCCCCGCTGAAGGATCGGGGAGCGAATGAATCGCTGAGCTCGAACTCTAACTCTCCAGAGAGAGAGAGAGAGTATAAAAGCGTCTCCGATTGAGCGCTGAGAAAGAACTTTTTCCCTGCCAAAGGATCGGGGACCGACTGAACTACTAAATTCAAAACCTTGACAACCGTTAGGAGAGTATAAAGCAGTCTGTAATTAAGCACTGAGAAAGGTGTCAGAAATTCGGTGCCACAAGAACAATTATCCTATGAAATCTTCTAAGTCCCCCATATTCAGAAATAGGGGGCGACCTGCCAACAAGGCTAACCAATTTTAAGTAAACCCCCGTCAGGCGCTATGATAACAACTGATTGGGGGCACATATACTCATATACATATGCTGAGCTTTAAAACAGCAACGCAGCATGAAAATTTTTCCTTGGCTATCTGTTGTTTGACTGATTTTTAATTATTATTAGATGGCCTATGACTAAGCATGGAAAGTTTATTTGAATACAGGTACATAAGGATGCAAAAAGAGATAAACTTTTATTTATGTACTGCGAACCAACAAAGTGAAAAATAACCTAGAAAAGAAAGTGAGGGCCAGTCTCACAATTACATTTCCTGACCAGTGGAAAGCCTAAGGACAAAATATCAACAAACAACAAATATCCTATTTACGCCTTGGCCTCTTCTCTTGCTTCTGCCTCTCCAGCTTCGCCTTGTCGGTATCAGACGGATCCCCTTTCTTCCTCTTCCTTTTGTCAATAAGAGGAACATCCGACTCCTCTGAAGATTCCTCTTCCACCTCTTTTCTCTTCCTCCTATCAGAAAGGGAAGCCGGGAAGTCATCGGGGTTTGCAAAGTGAAGCTGTCGACTGATGGATTTAGGCTGAATCTTCACAATCACCCCAGTTTTGGGATCGAATTCTGCAAGAGGGACTACGTCCAAAGCCTCATCTCCCACCTTCTTCGAAGCCAACCCTTTCTCCTGCCTGGTTTTTCGGCTGGCCAAGGTTTCCTCGTCATCATCGTCGGCCTTTTTGGCGCCGATAATGTCTTCTTCGTCATCTACATGGCGACCATCCATATCTTTCAAGGCTTCGATGGTCTCAGCATCTTTGGGTACATCAGTGCTAGGTGCCGGAATGCTTTTTTCTGCTGTTGTGACCTCGGCCTGCTTTGGTACATCAATACCAGCACCTGGCAAGACGGCCTCCTTCTCCACTTCCTTTTCTTTTTCAGCACCCATGTCGACGGGCTCGCCACCTATATTACGAGGAACACACGTTACTAATTCAATTGGTTGTTCTACCAGACGACGACAATTCACAATTGCTCTAACAAATTGTGGGGAAAAGAGAGAGATACCTTCAGCAGATGCTCCCTCTTGAGTAGTTGCAGAGGCTCCAATGACCAAGGGAGTTCGACCCAAAGGGATTAATAGATCATCGGGATGGTATTCCTCAACCCCGGAGGTCTTGGGCTCCACAGCCGAACTCGAGCCCTCATCAGCTTTGCCTTTACCCTTAGCCAGGGCTCTCTCCTTTTCCATCTCCGCCAGAATCAGGCGACGACCCTCTGCCAGGTCCTCAGGCTCATTGTCTCTTAGGATGCTCTTCATCAATTCATCCTCGTCGATTTCTTCGACCCCCAATCTATGTTTTTCACCCTCCACAATGGCATCCCATAAATTGGCCAAAGTAACATGGTAATCCAGGATCCACGAGATGTTGCGAGTCTTGAGAACCTGGCCAAGGAAATCGAAAATCATCTCTTCAAACCCCTCGATCTCTTTCTCTCTTTCGAGGAGCTTGTTGTTAGAAGCAGTGGCCAATTCAATGGCACTTTCAACGTTCTTTTCGGCGAGGGCTGCCCTTCTCTCCGCATCCGAGACCTGGTCATTCAAAATCACCTTTTCTGCTTTAGCCAGAGCCAAACTTTCTTTTAAACTCGCTTTTTCTGCCTCCCAAGCAGCCTTCTCAGCTTCAAAATGGCCTTGTGCTGTTTTCAGCTCGATGTTGGCCATTTTGAGATCTTCAACCTCCTTCTTTAAGGCCATTTTCTCTTGGCTATTGGAGTCCAGTTCTGAATGAAAGCGCTGCTTGGCATTCTCTAATTCAGTCTTATAATTTTCAGCGTCCCTCCGTGCTAAAGCAAGCTGGGACTGAGCATCTTCCGGGTCCTTCTCCAATTTTGTCCTAGCCCTCTCGTTGTTTTCAAGTTTCGCCTTAGACCTATGTGCTTCTATTTCGAGCGTTCGGATGACTTCCGAAAGGTTAACTGCGTGCTTTTTCATCATCTCATATTGCCTGGCTACGTGGCGAATATGCCCGACAACTTCGCTATCCCAATTCTTAGGGACCGGTTCCAAGGCAGGAACAAACACCATCCTGTCAAAGAATATGTCTGGGAATTGTTCCCGTAGCTTTCCCAGCCTACCTTGGATCTCGGGACCATGGACGTAATCCCGCGACCCTGGAGCAGCCAACTCTGGCTGGTTGGAGGGGACGATGTCACTCCTCTCCTTTTCGGATTCTTTGGATGCATCCTTGCCCTTATCTTTAGATTCGTAATGCCTTTTTGATGACCGGCTGTGGGAAGGTGCGCTCTTTGGAGGAGTTAACTCTTTAGGAAGTTTCTTTCCCCCTGTAGGAACTGCCGGGAAGCTGGAAGGCTTGGTAGAGGTCGGTTTAGGTGGAGACCGAGGTTGCAAGGAAGTCGGCCTGTGAGAAGGACCGCGAGAGCGCTCAGTATCCGGACGAAGGGTGGGTGTGCCCTCACGAAGAGAGCGATACGAATAAGATTTCCTGCGGGACATCGTTCCTACAAAAAAGAAAAGATCATATTACAACATTGAATATCCACGATATAAGAGTGCAGGGTCAGATAGTGTGTGTGTGATGTGTGCATCCCATATAATTCCCCCTAACAGACCCGGGCCCGAAGACAGGCTCATCTGACCAGTTTCTCGTCCTCTAGTTGGAGCACTGGTCTCTTCAGGAGCAAGGAAGAAAGGCCCCTCTTCAAAGTCCTTTTCTGTATATACAACATCGGGTAAAGGGATTTTATTCAGCTCGTCAAATAACTGCTCTTCTGTCAAGTCATCGGCAGCACCGGTTTCGATTGGAGCAGAGATAGGAATTTCCTTGGACATGTCACCGCGGGCCTCATCCCCTCTGTATATGTTCAAGTCTTCATCGTCTTGGATGACTATCGGAGAAGGACTCTTGCGAAATTTAGTTGTTTCTATCGCTTGTGAAGTTCCCTCTCCCTCTGTTGGGGGCACGTACTTATAAGGTTTGCCGCCGGTGCCAAGTCCAAATCTTCTGTCTAGAAGACGATGCTTATGAAGATTGTCGTCAGTAATGCATTTTTTGATCCTTAGAAAGTCGGATCTGCTCTGTGAAAGAATGGATAACCGATTGTTGTATAGTGGACCCTCCGTTTTCGGGAAGACATGATCTGTTTGAGATAAAGGGAGAATGTTAATGCCTAAACTTCTTGAACAAGATATTCGATTAGAGGCTTAAAAGTTTACTTGATTTGAGCCATCTTTGTGAACATCCGGCCTGTTTCCTTATGTAAAACCAATCAGATTTAGGATCCCCTATATTCCTATACCCATCGTACAGGACCTTCCTATTTGCCACCGATTTGAAGAAGGAGAAATTTGGAGTTGCTGAAGAACGGTGCTTGAAAAGAAAGAAGAACGTCAAATCTCTGAATTTAAGTTCGGCATGTAGGATCTCCGCATATGCAACGTATAGGGTGTATAAAGATGCGTAGGCGTTCGGATGAAGTTGCATCGGAGCAATACCCAGTCTTCTTAAAGTTTCAATGGCAATTGGAGGGAACGGAGGAATAGCTCCTACCAAGCACATGGTCCGGCTAATTGCCATATATCCTTCCGGAGCTAGGTGGGGTCTATCTTCGCTTCCAGGTGTCAAGACGTCATCCCAAGGAATTCCGTGTCTCAAGCAGATTCTCTTAAGCTTTATATCGTCGAGCTTAGATGCTAAAGAATCAGAGAATTTATCTATTCCGAGCGCGCCAGGAATCTCGTCGGGAGCTCGCCCATCTATCTCAAAATCGTTGCTAGATGAAGTACTTTCGACCGGATCTGATTCTGTGGCCTCGTACTCAGATCCAGAATCTTCACCTCCCGGATTGATTGGAGGAATTTCAGGGTTGTACTGTTCAGGAATCTCGGATTCGGTTTCTGTTGCGGATCTTGAAGAAGAGTGATCATTCGACATTGCTGCTAGGACGAGAAAATATGAACAATAAGATTAACACTACCCGTTCCCCGTGTGTGCAAGTGCCGGTGTGTGTACTTGTGTGTGTATTAAAAATCAAGCGTGAAAGCAATCAAGATCGTCAAAATATTAGTCGTCATATGCAGTCAAATTATGCGGTTATTTAGTCCAGGAAGTCCAACGACAAGGCTCTAGCCTAACTGTTCAAAGTTTTATGGTGACAAGGCGTTGATTAAAGTCTGAAATTTCTTCGCATCGTCAGCTATGGGTCGGATCGCAAGGCAGAGGGATCTCCCCCCTTTTTGGATCGCGAGGTTGGAGGGATCGCCCCCCATCGGATCGCAGGGCAAAGGGATCGCTCATTCACGAATCGTTGCAGCCCCCAACGATACGCGCCCTTGCTGTCACCACGATCTTCCGTCTCGCCAGTCGCCTTCATCTTCTCCTCTCCTTGCCCACGATCCGAACCAGCCTCCTCTCTTCTTCTTCCTCCTTCGTTTTCCATCTCTTCTTCTCACCCTCGAACTCCGAGCTCTACGCCCGTCAGCCATGGCGTCTCGATGGATTCCCCAAAAAATCGCAAAATTCCATCGTTCTTCCCACAAATTATTCGAAAACGTTCGTGAAACAGCAGCGTTTACGAATAATGATGTTTTCCGTGGAATTACCTTTCTAAAAAATTGGGAAAGTGATCGGATATTTGAAGGTTCGAAATACTGGGGTTCGTTCCTCGACGGAGCAGGCGAAACGATACGGCAAAAAGAAAGAAGAAGGAAAGTGAAGAGGGGAGGGTCGGCTTATATAGGCAAAGAGGGCGACCGTTTGTCTCCCTTTCTTTGTCCTATTCGATCCACGAAAGACCGACGGGCCGCGAACCAAAAGCCCACCACGACTCGAGGAGGAGCCCGTTTCGTTCCGAGGCCCAAGTTCACACCCAAGAGCGGAACGAATATCCCTCTAACGGACCGCGACTCGAGCCTGCGAAACGAGTCGATAAATTCAGAAAAATCCCAGAAAGAGAATCGTTCTCTGATCCGCGACTCATCGAGAAAAAACGATTCCATGGCTTCGAAGCATGTTCCATCATCGATAAAACATACTTCGAGGGGGCAAAATGTTGGCTCGCTTTTTGACCAAGCCACTCAGGATCATTCGTAAGAGGAAAGCATGAAACCACGTTCTCCAAGAATATGAAGGAACGGATCGCACGCTATCGACTCGCCCACGGAGGATCGCGTCTCGACGGATCGCCCACGGAGGATCGCGACTCGACGGATCTCCCCATGTCATCAGCGAAACGACGCATCTAGGCGATCCGATCCGTGCATCTGTTGTTGCCCAGTGTTGATCGATCCGATTCCCTGATGCGTGGCGAATCCTCTGACCCATTCAAGCGTGAGCAAGTCTTCGGTGATCCGAGACGCACGGATCTAGCGACACGTGTCCCTAACCGTCATTCTGACCAATTACTTCACCTGCACGATCCGATTTTCAGGGAGATCGCGACACCTGTCCGCAACGGCTAATTTGACTATTTCTTCAACGGAGGCGATGCGATCCGATGTTCTCGGGATCTGTGCCACGTGTTATCACGACCCGCCTGACAAAATCAGCTATAAATAGCCCAGAACTTGGCATTTTTTGGGATCTTTTTGGCAATATTGAGTACTGAATCCGCCATTGTTGTCAAACTACTGAAATATTGAGAGAAATCCTTGATTGTATTAGCTTTCAAAGTATAATCAATAATATATAAAGTGGAAATAGGCTCGTTAACGCCGAACCACTATAAATTCTGTGTGTTATTTCCTTTTTTCTCATTCTTCAGTTGAAATTTTATAAGCTTCAGAACAATTTGGGTATTAGGTCCAAATTTTGATCTAACATACGTGGAATGAATTCTTATATTGTTTTGGTTATGATGTATAATCTGTTATGTGTTGCGTAAGTAAATACAGGTTTATGGAAGCAAAAGTTACTAGTTCTTTTTGGCTTTCATAAGTAGAGTTTGGTTGCCAAATAAATAGGCACTGCTAATTGGATTACGTGATCTTTATGCCCCAATAAGAGCAGTCTCTTGGATTTTGTTTATTTGAGGTCCGATGCAGTATTTGCAGTTTTCTGGACCGAGCTACGCAAAGAAGGTACTACTAAAAAATTTCATAAAATTCGTACTTGGAATTTTTTTTGTAAGTCTCAACATTTTTTTTAAAGTAAACGAATTGTAGCATTCTTTCAACTTCGCGAATTTCAAGGATGAAACTTTTTTAAAAGGAAAAAATGTAATAACCAAAATTTTTAGTTGTTGAATATTTGTTTAGCTTTAAATATCATAATATTAGTTTGGGAAATTACTCAAGAATCCAAATTTTTATAAGTTGTTAAATATATTTGAATGAAAAATGATGGTAAATAGTGAAATTATGCAATTTAATAAAATTTTGAATGTAATACGAATTAGAATGGTTTTAAAAGGTATAATTAAATTCTGCCTGCATTACATTGATAAGAAGAAATTATTGTTCAATTTAAGCGATTAATATTGTTAATATTTAGTATTTTAATTAACGTATGAATTTAGCTATTTTGCAAACTGTCTCCGATTTCGACGAAACCAGTTTCACTAAATTCAAAATAACGAATTTATTGTTAAATACCAAGTATTGTGACGATCAAACTTATTGTGTGATTGTGCGTGCTAGAAACGCATAGCATCACAATTTAAATTTAATAGTATAATATAATTTTAAAAATTAGCCCATGTATATGATCAAATAGTGTCCAAGAACTAGTTTCATTGAGTTCAGAATAAGAGTAATTAATTATAAACTCTAATAAGCCTGCCTTATTTGGATTTTAAAAAATCTATCACATAATAAATAGTGTTTTGAAGATCCAATATATGGCCCCCATATCCTTCATTCTATCCATCCAAAATAGTTAGGTCCGGCTGCCATCTCAAATACTTGATCCAATAGCCAAAAGAATTCGATAAATCTGGACCGAATTGGATGATTTACCAATATTGTGACTAGGGGGTGTATCAGTGGTAGTTGATCTCCGTTAGGTGGAGGGCATTGGCTAAAAATTGATGATTATCAAATAAAGTCCGCTTTAGATATTTAGAATTTGTGGTAGCAGCATGTCGAGTTAGGTGATGACATCTGAAGGGGAAATATGAAAGGGAAGAGTTCAGGATTTTGGTGGTGTTGCGGTGGCAACTAATCGTCGGTGGCGACAAGAATCAGAATTTGAACGTTAATCTAGTTTTTTTTAGCTTTCATGCGACTGGGATCCCCATCGACGATGAAGTCGGTAGCCATATGCAGCTTGAAGATCGGTAGAGCTAGGGAGGGGGTTGTGGTTGCTTAGGATTAATTGGAGGCACGACAAAGGAAGGATGGTCAGAGCAATTTGTTTCAGCCAAAAAATCGTGATTAGAGACCGTGATTAGGATTTTCAATTTTGGTAATTAAGGATAAAATTATTTAATTAGTGAATTTAATTATTAATTAATTTATGTAACGTAAATTTAAAATTTACTCAAAATAGTTCCATATCCAACATGTTACGCGTGCTGGGTGCGTAACAACGATATCTTCAATCTAGAATTAGATTGTTTGGACTCTAAGGTTATGGAATTTTTTGATAATTTCAAATGCGATTCGAAATTAAATGAAATTTGAAAGCAGAAGCTACAACTAAAATGATGGTGAGCGAAACTAACATATCTAATGTCTAATATAGTAATAAGTGGATTAACTATTGATTGTCTGCTTGCTTGTTGATATTGCTACTTATTTGTTTCATTTAATTTATCATATCTTTATTTTCTCATTTAAATTGTTAAATTTGTTGATTGTTTGAATTGATATAGGATCAAGATATAGCATCTTGAAATGTAATTAGATTGTATGCACCTGATCGAGGATCACAATTTAGCATGTCAAACTACTATTGGATATTTTTTTGTGTTTATTTTACATTCAAACTTATTGCAAGTATTTGACCTTTGTCAAGTGTTAAATATATTGGTTAAATTACATTGTTTAAACATAATGTAATTATTTTAATTTTTGTTTGGTGTTATCCATTTTGGCCAAATAAACACTGGTTAACGAATTGGATGAATTTATTTGTCTAAAATTTCTTATGGCTTCTCCAAGAGAGAGATGTAACCATCTTGTAACTACAGTCATTAAATTAATTTAAAACAAATGTGTTCGAATCATTATTTATTTTACTTTTGATGTTTTTAAAAGAAATATCATTATGTAATCATGATGTTTTAAATAAAGTTGATTTATTTTATTAATCATGTTCAAAGATAATAAGTTATTGTCTAAATTTTAAATGTTTTAAAAGAATGTTTAGATTTTTCTATTCATAATGTCTAAAAGGGGTTCATTTGAAATTGTTTAAATTTTATTAATTTAATCGATCAGTAATATTTAATAAATAGTCAATTATGTTTTTTTATAATGTTCTAATTAATAATTGTTTTATAAAGGGTTTTATCTTACTACATAATATTTCGTAAAGATTTAAGTAATATTTTTATAAAGAAATTTTATGAAGTATTTTATAAAGGAAATTATAAATAATAGTTTTTATTGAGAATTTTATATAAAGGTTTAGCAATTTTATATAAAGGTTTAGCAAACCGTACTGTGAATGTTAATGTGTTTAAGCCATTTAATATGCTTTACACGAAATGAAGCTTTCCGAGTTGAGTTGTTAATATACTAATAATGTTGAGATAAGCGTATGGCCATGATTTCCAATTATCGAAATCATAATGTTTTGTAAGTATACCAAGGTCGGTGAGATAGATATATAAACATATTTCCTAATTATTGAAAACATGAGGTTTTATAGTTATATGAAGGTAAATATATGCATAATTATTTCTAAGTACTGAAATAATGATTTATGAATACATTTATACTATTCAAACAAGTATGGAAACGTTTTTCAAAGTTGTAAAGGGATTTACCTAATAAGGGATTAATTAAGTGAGATATAGTGAATGGTTATGGGAAATAAATCCTTAGATGATTGTTAATTGTATATTTTAAAGTTAAATAATCGACTATCAAAATTTCACTAGTTTCGAATCTGGACTATATATGTATGACAAACGATAAGAAACTCATTCTTGTAAATGGTTAGAAGATGAAATTGGCAATTATGTAATGTTGGTTTATTCCAAAGGGCATCAGATATGAGTTTATGAAAAAAATACAGATTGTCTCTTCGAAGAGACTGAAATCAGACCTAATCATTTGAAACCACTTCGATCTGGCTGAGCTACGAATGTGGAAGATACATTGAAGGTGATTAAATCCAAGATAAAGCTTTTATGTTGGGCTATCCGCAGTTAATCCTTGAGTTATTCCAAAAAGGATCTAGTAGGAGTGATGCCATCAGTTTTTCCTGTTCCTGGACAACTTGTATGATTGAGTGTCTCACATTGTATTTCTAAAACTCATTTCATTGGTTTATACAAATATACGTCAGTTAATGGTCTAGGAGGTTACCCTCTTATACTTAACACCCTTCCCTATGGCATATTAACTCGAGTGGTTTTATTTTACGGTAATCAAGTAGTGTGTTGTAATTGGCCATGTTGCATTCCAAATTAAATTTGATGTCATTTGAATGATAAAACGTAGCTTCCAAATCTAATCAATTGAAATGGGCTATATTAGGGATAAGTTTCATGGCTAAGGGTGTAGCATCTAAGTAGGGAAATGCCATCATCAACCTAAAGTCATAATTGAGTACGATTACATGCGTCTATGCGATTGTTGATCACATCCGTGGTTGTGAAATATTCGGTACTATCCAGGGGAGGGGTATTTAGAGCCTGATTAGCAAGGATTCAATGAGAAGCTCTCAAGTGCATTTTTTTATAGAGATGTATCATTCCAAGTTGGCCCTATACCTAGTCATTATATGGAATCTAAATTCTAATGAGTGCTGTATGGATATAGTTGTGCCTAAAAATGTATAAACGCGAGGTGCTAGCATTTAATGTAACACCCCACGTCCATTAATGCCACTCACAAAGGGAATGCATTAACTTCCATGGAGGTTTTAAGTGAATATAGAACAGAAAAATTACAACAAGACAGATAATAAGTAGTTCTTGGAAATCTAAAACTTCATTTTATTGCAGCGGAAATTAAACATGTTTGTTACATCATTAAACCATAAATCAGAGTCAAGTACAATATCCATCTTGATAAAACAAATACATAACCCCATTACATAAATAGCCATTAAAGAAGATAACAAGCTGGACTTTACTTCAACGGTTCAAGCTTTCCAAAAGAGAGATAAAGCAATCCAATCAAACTCCACTAGAGCTGGGCCCACCCTGAGGACCTGGAGGGGGAAAAAGATAGAAATGGAGGGGGTCAGACATAAAGTCTGGCGAGTATGATAATTCTAACAATATTATCAAAGTAACAAGACTAAGGCATAATCTAGAAAACAAGGAAATGTCTATGAACTATTGGGTATGGGAGAGCAGATAAAGATAACGTTAAAGGCACACCTAATTAATAATGAATAATTACTACACTGCACCAAACCAGTCACCCTAAAAGTTGATCCCACTTGCTTCACTTAGAAATTATATAAATAGCTTCGTGTACCCCTAGCTGACTCCATAGGTGCCGCCTGCCCATATCTCCACTAGGTGTACCCCACTACCCACTTTCGATCGGCTCCCTACTCGTAGATACCCGTGCTGGCCCCACAGTGGGGTGTATCACTCCCCTAAAGTGGCAACCCGATACGACTTGAGAATGCACGGCTTATACCTACACGATGCAACAACGTATTACCTACCAGCCCGGGTCCACACACACATATGAAACCTGTTGGACTTGCATTGCCACCGCTACCCCGTTTGGCCTCTTATAGTCAATCCCAGTATGTGTGTCCCGTCCTCGACTTGGGTTGAGCCCACAAAGATACGTTTGGGTTACTGGTTGAAATGGGCCCCCACAAGCTATCCACCTAAGCTTGTCCCCACTAGTACATCCCACTTAACCCTCTTCGTAGTCATGTTCATTTACATGTGTGTTTGGTTAAGTCTTACTAATCGTATTTCAAATGCCACTAAAGGAAACCACTAGATTCCTCATGCCACCCAAGGCACCTACTTAACCCCCATGTCCCACCTTACATGTTTATCTGGTTAAGTATTTCTTAATTCATTCAGGCCATAACCTCATAAAGACCTCTCACATTAGACTGGCATTTATGGCAGCTGGATTTGCCGGGCGGGTCCGTGCAGTCTTACACCATAAAAGAGTCTAACCTCGTGTCTTTACAACTGTTATGCTTTAGTTTGGGCCTAGGGCCTCTCACATTGGGATGACGTTTGTGACTACTGGATTTGCCGGGCGGGTCAGGGCAGTTTTACGTCACATACGAGTCCAACCTCGTGTCCTAAGCATTGATTAACACTTATAATCTTTTACCCCAGTTTTAAATATATCCCTATTCAAATCATTAATTAATTCCAACTTTTAATGATGTCCATAATTGACTCAATTATGGCCATCCACTTACGGTATGCAAAATCATATCAATTGCACCCCAATTTTCTCAATATTAAATCCTTAATATTACCCCTACTCCACGTTATACGTTCGCTTATTCAACGCAAAACATACGTTAGACTCGAATAGTCTAACTCATAGCACAAAGATAAATTATCACAACATATAGACAAATAAAATAGATCTAATCATAATAGGGGTGAAGCTTGCATAAAACTACACATGTTATGGATCTAAAGGTGTCAACTTGTTTGGTTAAATGTCACAATTTAAATGATATGATCATAACCCAAATTCATGTATAAACTTGCATATGGGGTTTTATGCAACATAATAATGGTGTGAACTAGCATCTAACATATAGAACTCACACATGTCATAGCACAATTCTAGATCTAAATAGATGTCATGGCATATGTTCATAATCTTTACTAATCAATCTAAACTTGCATACATGATTTGTCATATAAATCAACATAGCCCAAATAATATCAACGTTATGACTTGATTAACATGAACTAATTAGCATAGATAATAACATCATGATTTTATAACATGTATGATTTATCACAACTTAGCATAGAAAATTACAAACTATACAATATCATCATAACATGATTTACAACATATAGGATATCATCATCACATAACATAGGTTTTACAACATACATGATAGCATAAGGTTTGCAACAACATATATGACAATTCACATCATTCACTTATGATCCATTCATAACTTAATCTAATTAGTTTAATAATAATCTTGTTAAGATCATCATACTCACAATTAGAAGAGAAAGAGAGTCTTGATTTGCTTTAGAGTTGAGTAGAATTAGGGTTTTGATTAGCTTTCTTCCTTCTTAGTTGGTGGCGGCTACACTGAGTTCCATGGCGGCGGTATGACGGTGGCTATTCTATTTTTCATGTGAGTTTAGAGTGAGAGACTACCTAGGTATTTATAGAGTTTAGGATTTATTTAGACCGTCAGATCAACTCAGAACTAACCTGAACCGTTTAATTTGCCAACTCAGCCCTAAAGACATATCAGCAGCTCAAGATTGGGCTCAGTCAAACCCTAGCCGACTGGACCAGGTCGACACCCAGGTCGACTGCCCAGTCGACTCCCTAGTCGACCTGTGGGGGGGGGTGTCGACTCCCTAGTCGACCTGGGGTGCTGGGCGGGAAATTTCCCGCCTAGCCTGTTTGACTTCGAATTTTAAATTTTAAATTTTCTGAAATCTGTTTTGAATTTTCTGAAACTTCCGATGGCCATAACTTCTTCATACGAAGTCCAATTCACGCAAACTCGGACTCTATTTCAACCAGAATTCTGAGATGAACACAATGGCGCAACCCGTTTCCCACAATTCTCACGTCTGAGATTAGTTAATCTTTAATTTGTGAATATTAATATTAACAGAATTACGGGGTGTTACATTCTCCCCTCCTTAAAGGATTTCGACCCCGAAATCTTCAAGTCAAGAAGAATGTATATCCTAACATCCAATCGTCCATCTACTCAACCATCAAACACAGGCATCCATTGTCCTTATAGACTTCTAATGCTTTCATGTTTAAATGCACAGTGTGTGTACATGTCCATATCTAATGCAAAATCAGGCGGTCCACTGATTCAGTTGACCTCCTTAATGCAAATCATGATAGTGCCATGCGTCCATTATGTATGCAAAAGTTCCTTAATGCTACATATTATCTCTATATGCGTGCACAATCATCATCTGAATGCAACATCCATATGATAAAAAATCCTCATACATCCATTTTACTAAATACATCCATATATATGCAATATGCAATATGAAGTGACTGAGCCGATCTAGTGCCTAATAGTGTGTGTATATGCGTCCACGAGCAACCACTAGCAAACACTTGCATCCACTTTGCATCCATCATACATAACATGTCTCAAACACATGTTTCAACCATAGGATTATCCTAACTAAAGGTCAAGGATACTAGCGAGAGGATACTCTAAAGGTAAGATAAGTACAAGCTAAGCGATAAAGGAGAAATTAAAAGACATACCCTCGAAAAGAAAAAGGGTATCGTGAACGCATCTTCTCTTCTGTCTCCCAAGTAGCGTTGCTCTCATCATCTCCCCATTGTACTTTGACTAGTCTGACCTCTCGATTTCTTAACTTCTTGATCTCTGACCCAAGAATGCATGTAGGAGCTCGTCAAATCGTCGCATCACGCTCTATCTCCACCTCTCTAAGCAAGTTCGGCTCTACCACCTCCGCGGTCTCGTGTAGGCACTTCCTCAAATGTGATACATGGAATACGTCGTGTACACCACTAAGTTTCTGAGGCAACTCCACTCTATACGCCATCTGTCCAATCTTCTCCTTAATATGAAACGACTCTACGAACCTTGGTGCTAATTTCCCAATGGACCCAAAGCGAACAATGTTACGTAATGGAGACACTTTGATAAAGACCATGTCCCCAACATCAAACTCAAGATCTGTTCTCCTCTTGTCTGCATAAGATTTCTGCCTATCTTGCGCTGCTTTCATCCTCCTTCGAATCAAGTCGATCTTCTCCGAAGTCTCCCTAATCATATCGGGCTCAAGTAAGATCTTATCCGTAGATTCCCACCAACATGTAGGTGAACGACAAGGTCGTCCATAAAGAGCTTCGAAAGGTGCCATGCCAATGCTAGACTGAAAGCTGTTATTATATGCGAACTCCACCAATGGAAGATGCTCTTCCCACGTACTCCCAAAGTCTAGGATACATAGCCTCAAAAGGTCCTCTATAATACGATTCACCCTCTCGGTCTGGCCGTCCGTCTGAGGATGATACGCGGTGCTCAAACATAACTGAGTCCCTACCGCTTCTTGTAAGCTCCTCCAAAATTCGCTAGTGAAGATAGGATCGCAGTCGCTTACTATGCTAGAAGGAACACCATGCAAACGAACTATCTCTCGGACGTATATAGAAGCTAACCATGGAGCAGTCCTCTTACTCTTCACGGGAATAAAATGGGCGCTTTTATTAAGCCTATCTACTATAACCCAAATCCCCGTATTACCCTTCCTTGATCTTGGTAATCCATCCACAAAGTCTATCGAGACACTTTCCCACTTCCATAGTGGAACCTCAAATAGGTGAAGCAACCCACCTGGTTTCTTCTGTTACGCTTTTACTTGTTGGCACACCAAGCATCTAGCGATATACTCGGCCACATCCCTCTTCATACCGGCCCAAAAGAAAACTCGCTTCATGTCTTTATACATCTTGTCCCCGCCGGGATGAATGGTCATCTTCGAACGATGTGCTTCGTCAAGAATAGCCTTCCTCAAACCTTCGCCTCGAGGTACACAAAGTCTACTATCCCTACGTAACCAACCCTTATAATCTAGGGTATACCTACGGAGATGGGTTGATGACTCCCCTCCTTTGAGCTTTTCTACTAACTCAACCAACTGTGGGTCGTCTCGCTGTGCCTCGCCAATCCGTCCCAAAATCGTAGCTCTGACCTCCAAGGATGCTAGCAAACCGGGTACAAAGTCAACGGAAGGTCTAAAGTCAAACATCGAAATGAATTCTAAGTTTCGCCGTTCAACAAACAACGGACTCAAGGACAGCCTTTTCCTACTTAAGGCGTCTGCCACCACGTTACCCTTTCCAGGAGTATATGCTATTTCGAAGTCGTAGGACGCTAAGAACTCCATCCACCTTTGTTGTCTTAAATTCAAGTCCTTCTGAGAGAATAAGTATTTTAAAGATTTGTGGTCAGTGAATAATACGAATTTCTCGCCAAGAAGATAATGACGCCAAGACTAAAGCGCGAAAACAATAGCGGCCAACTCTAGGTCATGTGTAGGGTAATTTTTCTCATGCGCTCTCAACTGCCTTACACCATTGGCTATTACCCTTCCCTCTTGCATTAAGACTGTGCCTAGTCCTGTCCCACAAGCATCGGTATAAACAGTAAATGGCTTACTCCCGTCTGGCAGCACTAAGATTGGGGCTGAGGTCAAAGCTCTCTTCAAACGTTGGAACGCATCATCACAATCTACGTCCCATATGAAAACTAGGTTCTTCTTCGTCAAGCGTGTTAATGGAGCTGATATCTTTGCGAAGTCTTTGATAAACTTCCTATAGTAGCCAGCCAACCCCAAGAAACTTCTCACTTCGGTAGCATTTTTAGGGACCTTCCAATCTTGGATGGCCACCACCTTCGCGGGATCCACAGCTATCCCTTCTTTGGAAACCACGTGCCCTAAGAATCATACTTCCTTCCTCCAGAAGTGACACTTAGAAAATTTAGCTTTAATATTATGTGTTCGAAGGGTCTCCAACACTTCCCTAAGATGTAGGGTATGCTCTTCTTCGTCCTTAGAAAAGACCAAGATGTCGTCTACAAAGACTACCACGAATTTGTTAAGGTACTCCCTAAACACCCTACTCATCAAATCAACAAAGTATGCGGGGGCGTTTGTCAAACCGAAGAGCATCACTAGCCATTCATAGAAACCGTCCGGAGTCCTAAAGGCAGTCTTGTCTATGCTATCCTCAGCCACTCTTAACTGATGGAATCCAGTGGCTAAGTCCAACTGCGAAAACACTGAGGCGTCAACTAACTGATCGAAGAGATCGTCAATCCTCGGCAGTGAGTGTCTATTTTTCTTAGTAAGTTTATTAAGTTCTCTATAGTCCACACAAAGTCTAAGGGACCCATCCGCCTTCGTGGCAAATACTACTGGAGCACCCCACTCCGATATAATACGTCTTATGAACCCCTTCTCAAGCAATTCCTTCACTTGCTTATTGAGTTCCCTCCTTTCACGAGAGCCATGTGGCGTACTGGCAAAGATACTGGTTTTGCATTATCCATAAGATATATCCGAAAATCTATCTCCTGCTTCGGAGGCAAGCCCTTCACCTCCTCAAACACATCCGAGTATTCTCGGACCACTCTAACAGATCGTAGATTTTCCACAGACGCGTCAAGCGATTCTAGATAACTTAGCATAACGGAATTTATGGGATTACAAAAGATTTCGAGAGTGTTGCCAAGGCGAGTCATGAGCCTAACTACTCTCCTTTCACAATCAAGAATGGCCCCATTTCTGGATAACCAATCCATTCCTAAAATTAGCCCATAGCCCGTGAAGCCCAAAACATAAGCATCACATCTAAACTCAACGCTAAGAATAGAAATTTTCAAATCCAAACACATCATGGACAAATAAGCTGAGCCCCCAATTGGATTCAAAACAACTAAGGGATCCTCTACTAAACTGGTGTTTAAGTGCAGTGATTCAACTAATGATGTAGAGATAAATGAATGCGATGCGCCCGAATCGAATAAAGTACGGACATGATGATCAAACAGAAAAACTAAGCTTTCAACAGAAATGGTTCTACCTCGTTCTTGCAGCGGTGGGACCGCGAGAGCCTGAACTTGTCCCCTTGCCTGCCCTGGTGCCATAAGAGCCTGCACCTGTCCTCCCGAGGTAGACCCTGCCCTCTGCCCCTTCTTTGGGCAGTCCTTCACTAGATGTCCCGCTTCACCACAGTGAAAACAACCAGTCTTCTTTTTCTTTCTGCAATCCTTGCTGAGATGGCTTGGTGTCCCACAGTTAAAGCATTTCTTCTTTCCCTTGCCATTATTGTCTTTACCACCCTTCTTGTTTTGCTGTTGTGATTTCTTCTGATCCCATTTCTTCTCGGGTGCCTTATTAGCATTAGCGCCTCTCTCCTCGTGCATGAGTGCCATGTCTACTAGCTTCTCAAAGGTGGCCCCCATAGGGATGTGGGTCATAGCCAACCCTTGCAACGGTTCATTCAATCCATTAACGAATCTCAGAGCCTTCTTCTCCGGCGTGTTCACTAAGTCCAAGCCAAACTTTGCTAACTGATTAAATTTGTTGACATATTCTTTCACTGATGAGCTTCCCTGCTTTAATGTCAAGAACCTTTCCATATATAGATTCTCTTCTGCCCTTGAGAGAAACTTTGCCTCAAACCTACGTCTGAAATCCGCCCAAGAATCAACAGAACGCTCCCCATTAGTGACCTCCCACCAAAACGAGGCCTCTCCCTTCATTAACCAAGCTGCTAATTTGACTTTCCTCCCTTCTTCTACTTCAAAGATTTCTAGCAATTCTTCCACCTCCTTAATCCAATCTCTAGCTTCCACAAACGTTTCTGACCCTTGAAAAGGTTTTCCACCCATAGCCTTAAATTCCTTGCACGTCTTTGCAAAAGTATCAACGCGAGGAGGAGGAGGAACGGGTGCAACTGGTGGTGGAGGATCATTGGCTGGACCTGCAGCGGCCCAAGCCTCTAATAACCTCCTATACCATCCTGGTATCGTTACACCATCCGGAAGGTTAAGATCTTCAGCCATGCTGAAACGAAAAAGGAAAGATTCAAAATGGAGAATTCGAAAGATAAAGATATATGGCTATTGGGGATTAAGTTTTTCATAAAAACTTTTCTCTTTAAACAACTCATTAGGACATGTTTTTGAAAACACTTCTTCCAAAAATACTTTAGAAAAATAGTTTTTCTAAAAAAATTATCTGTTCTGGTAACCTTAAGCTCTGATACCACGTGTAACACCCCACGTCCATTAATGTCACTCACAAAGGGAATGCATTAACTTCCATGGAGGTTTTAAGTGAATATAGAACAGAAAAATTACAACAAGACAGATAATAAGTAGTACTTGGAAATCTAAACTTCATTTTATTGCAGCGGAAATTAAACATGTTTGTTACATCATAAAACCATAAATCAGAGTCAAGTACAATATCCATTTTGATAAAACAAAATACATAACCCCATTACATAAATAGCCATTAAAGAAGATAACAAGCTGGACTTTACTTCAACGGTCCAAGCTTTCCAAAAGAGAGATAAAGCAATCCAATCAAACTCCACTAGAGCTGGGCCCACCCTGAGGACCTGGAGGGGAAAAAAGATAGAAATGGAGGGGGTCAGACATAAAGTCTGGCGAGTAAGATAATTCTAACAATACTATTATCAAAGTTACTAGACTAAGGCATAATCTGGAAAACAAGGAAATGTCTATGAACTATTGGGTATGGGAGAGCAGATAAAGATAACGTTAAAGGCACACCTAATTACTAACGAATAATTACTACACTGCACCAAACCAGTCACCCTAAAGGTTGATCCCACTTGCTTCACTTAGAAATTATATAAATAGCTTCGTGTACCCCTAGCTGACTCCATAGGTGCCGCCTTCCCCTATCTCCACTAGGTGTACCCCACTACCCACTTTCGATCGGCTCCCTACTCGTAGATACCCGTGCTGGCCCCACAGTGGGGTGTATCACTCCCATAAAGTGGCAACCCGATACGACTTGAGAATGCACGGCTTATACCTACACGATGCAACAACGTATTACCTACCAGCCCGGGTCCACACACGCATATGAAACCTGTTGGACTTGCGTTGCCACCGCTACCCCGTTTGGCCTCTTATAGTCAATCCCAGTATGTGTGTCCCGTCCTCGACTTGGGTCGAGCCCACAAAGATACGTTTGGGTTACTGGTTGAAATGGGCCCCCACAAGCTATCCACCTAAGCTTGTCCCCACTAGTATATCCCACTTAACCCTCTTCTTAGTCATGTTCATTTACATGTGTGTTTGGTTAAGTCTTACTAATCGTATTTCAAATGCCACTAAAGGCAACCACTAGATTCCTCATGCCACCCAAGGCACCTACTTAACCCCCATGTCCCACCTTACATGTTTATCTGGTTAAGTATTTCTTAATTCATTCAGGCCATAACCTCATAAAGACCTCTCACATTAGACTGGCATTTATGGCAGCTGGATTTGCCGGGCGGATCCGGGCAGTCTTACACCATAAAAGAGTCTAACCTCGTGTCGTTACAACTGTTATGCTTTAGTTTGGGCCTAGGACCTCTCACATTGGGTTGACATTTGTGACTACTGGATTTGCCGGGCGGGTCCGGGCAGTTTTACGTCACAAACGAGTCCAACCTCGTGTCCTAAGCATTGATTAACACTTATAATCTTTTACCCCAGTTTTAAATATATCCCTATTCAAATCATTAATTAATTCCAACTTTTAATGATGTCCATAATTGACTCAATTATGGCCATCCACTTAAGGTATGCAAAATCATATCAATTGCACCCCAATTTTCTCAATATTAAATCCTTAATATTACCCCTACCCCACGTTATACGTTCGCTTATTCAACGCAAAACATACGTTAGACTCGAATAGTCTAACTCATAGCACAAAGATAAATTATCACAACATATAGACAAATCAAATAGATCTAATCATAATAGGGGTGAAGCTTGCATAAAACTACACATGTTATGGATCTAAAGGTGTCAACTTGTTTGGTTAAATGTCACAATTTAAATGATATGATCATAACCCAAATTCATGTATAAACTTGCATATGGGGTTTTATGCAACATAATAATGGTGTGAACTAGCATCTAACACATAGAACTCACACATGTCATAGCACAATTCTAGATCTAAATAGATGTCATGGCATATGTTCATAATCTTTACTAATCAATCTAAACTTGCATACATGATTTGTCATATAAATCAACATAGCCCAAATAATATCAACGTTATGACTTGATTAACATGAACTAATTAGCATAGATAATAACATCATGATTTTATAACATGTATGATTTATCACAACTTAGCATAGAAAATTACAAACTATACAATATCATCATAGCATGATTTACAACATATAAGATATCATCATCACATAACATAGGTTTTACAACATACATGATAGCATAAGGTTTGCAACAACATATATGACAATTCACATCATTCACTTATGATCCATTCATAACTTAATCTAATTAGTTTAATAATAATCTTGTTAAGATCATCATACTCACAATTAGAAGAGAAAGAGAGTCTTGATTTGCTTTAGAGTTGAGTAGAATTAGGGTTTTGATTAGCTTTCTTCCTTCTTAGTTGGCGGCGGCTACACTGAGTTCCATGGCGGCGGTATGACGGTGGCTATTCTATTTTTCATGTGAGTTTAGAGTGAGAGACTACCTAGGTATTTATAGAGTTTAGGATTTATTTAGACCGTCAGATCAACTCAGAACTAACCTGAACCTTTTAATTTGCCAACTCAGCCCTAAAGACACATCAGCAGCTCAAGATTGGGCTCAGTCAAACCCTAGCCGACTGGACCAGGTCGACACCCAGGTCGACTGCCCAGTCGACTCCCCAGTCGACCTGGGGGGGGGGTGTCGACTCCCCAGTCGTCCTGGGGTGCTGGGCGGGAAATTTCCCGCTTAGCCTGTTTGACTTCGAATTTTGAATTTTAAATTTTCTGAAATCTGTTTTGAATTTTCTGAAACTTCCGATGGCCATAACTTCTTCATACGAAGTCCAATTCATGCAAACTCGGACTCTATTTCAACCAGAATACCGAGATGAACACAATGGCGTAACCCATTTCCCACAATTCTCACGTCTGTGATTAGTTATTCTTTAATTTGTGAATATTAATATTAACAGAATTACGGGGTGTTACATTTAAGCTATTCTATTTATGAGTTTTAGACAATAGTGTGATATTACTGAATTTATAGTTAATTTTTTGTTATTGTAAGGTAAAAGCACGTCTGTGTTTATGTGTGGCATGGTCTTACGAGAACTGTTGATTTTAAAGATTTTATAAGTCAAAAATTCAATTTCTCCGTGACTGGTGTTTTTCACATGTTGGTTTACTAGACTTATTTGGGTGTTATTTTATTATAATACTCGGGTCAGACCGAGTATAGTTCCAAGCTAAAAAATTATTTCTTAAAGCTTCAAGAAATGAGATAGAGGCCTGGAAGTACTCTCTTATGTTACTTATTTTGCACCGTGTCTATTTGATACATTTATCAATATCTGCAAAGGAGGATTGGTGTAACTGTCAAGGCCGACTTTCAAATTAATGCTCTGTTGTATGTATTTGAGCTACAAATTTTTTTGGTGTGTAAAGTACATGTATATATTGTAGATTATTCATTTGCGCTATGAGATTCTATTTTGTATCTTTTTTCTTTTTCCCCCAACAATCTGTCTTTTCGACACATAATTTTTTAGCATATTAATACCGTAAATGTATCAATGTCAACTTTCAAAGGTCGAAAAGGAAGGATGTTACAATTAATAAGGGGCTATTCTTGAATCTCAAACATGTCATCACATCATCGCTGGTTGTATGTGAATCGTACTAATGATCCATAAAATATAGTTGTACATTTCTAGCTATTTTAGAATGAACTACATGAAATACATAACACTAAACACATTTGAGAATTTACTATGAATTTAATTGCTATGAATTTAAATTCATACTCAACAATGCTATTGCAGTTAACAACATTTATCAGAGCTTGGGTTGCGATGACTTTAACTATACCACTTATGATTGTTTGTACAATAAATGGTGTCGTGGGATTCTAAGCCTCGTCTGCATCCTAGTATATATTTAACTGTAAAGTAATTTTAGTGAGAAAGAGTTCTCACAGTCGGTTCCCACTCCGCCAATTTTATTTCTGAATTTCTGAACAGTTTGGATTTGAATTTGCCCGAAATTCTAACGTGCTCGAAATTGGATCCGGTCAATTTTGATGCAAAGTGCTCGGCTCCACGATCGCAATGGATCCAGTTTCACGCGTTTTGGACCTCGTATGAAAGAGATATGGTCATTAATACATTGAATAATTTAAATTCATAATTAAATTAATTAATTAAAAATTAACTTAACTAATTTAATTCTAATCCCTCCTTCCTCGTTGAAATACTGGAACGCTCAAACCCATTAGTCGATTGGAACAATCCACCGCCGCTTCATCCATAGGGGGTCGGAGTCCGATAAGCGTGCACCTCGATGATCGCCTTCACGTGCTCTCCCCGCGCCATAGGTGGCTCGAAACTCGAGCCCTTATCCACTACCAGAATCTTGAGCGAACGAGGGCACTTTAAGGCCCATTTTCTCCCTGCCTGCTTCACGAGATTAGATCATCTATATCCGATTTTCAACATCTCACCCTGCTCTTTGATTTCAGTTTTATGGGTTTGGAATATTGTTGAATAAATCTTGCGAAAATTTGAGGGGAACGCTGGAGCTTTTCAGCCTTTAAAATCCCTAATGGCGGCGCAAGCACTGAATGGAAATTAGGGTTTGGTTAAACCTAGGGGGGCTTTATACAATTTTTATATTAATATTTTAATTTTATTATTTAAATGTGAAGTTTCACGTCCTAACTCCAAATAAAGCCCAATGACTGTCGTCCCTAGCTTATTACCCCCATTCCGGACAAAATGGGATATATTTCATAAGCCAATTCTAACGTTTTGATTAGGTTCTACCATAATTAAAATATAAATCAATAGATATTGAATTTAAACGTACATTTCAATTTACCGGGGCCACATACTAACTCAAAAATTCTAGAAAAATAAATTTATCTATGTTTTGACGATACGTCCTAACAAAACTAATTTCGTCGAATTTGGAGGCTATTTGAAAAACGGCCATTTTACAGACGATTGAATTCAAACTGAAAGTACCAAACGCATTTAAATTCACCATGCTCACATATTGATTCCAAAAATTATGAAAATTGGAATCTACCAATAATTTGACATTCCAGATCCAACGAAAGTGGTTTCATTGAAAACGGAGGTCATTTGCAAAATGGAAGTTTTTAAGGGCTATATATTATATAAAAATATATATAAATTCCATAGCGACTATTTTGAATTTTAAACTGGACATAACTTTCAATTCATAAAGTGAAATCTCAATTTCTTACATTTGTTAGAAAGATATAATTAATCAGGTTCAAATAATTCTTGTTTCGTCCAATTCAGATTTATATTGAATTCTATATGTACATTTGAAATTTAAAATCGAATTTTCAAACTATCGCGCCATTTCAGGCTCGTTTTATAATTTACTAAAATTTATACGTTCTAACTTCGATTAAATAAATTTAAAATCGTTATTATTTAAAATAAATCATTTTAAATATTCAAAATCCATTAAAATTGCTAAAATAAAAATTTTAAATTGGTTCTGAAAATCCGGGTTGTTACAATCTCCCCCACTTAAAATCTTTTCTTCCTCGAAAAGGAACGGAGCTGAAAGTTGTTTAACCAACCAACTCAACTTTCATTCTGGCTTTCATTCTCAACTTTTCAGTTTCTAAGAATTTTCTAATTTTTCAAAAATTTGGCTAACACCCTAAATTTTCGAATTTTTTTGCCATAACCTCCTTTGTACGGGGAGACCTTTAAAACCGCAACTAGCCTCACAGGGCCCTCATCATCCAAAAAGAAAAAGAAAAAGCCAAGCGGCTCACAAAATCATCAAACCCAAGAAATACAGTAAATATGTACCTATTTGTCGGGCACACAATTTTATTCCTCTTCTTAGCTTCTTTGCTATGACCTGTTCACACACACACACACACACACACATATATATATATATATATATATATATATATATATGCACATGTATGCATTTCCAATCAATTTTCAATTCAGTTCAATATTTTGATTTAATTTGGCTAAATTTACCTTTCATTCATATATTGGTTAAATTAATTATCATTCTAATTTTTCTAGTTAGTTATACTAATAATCAAACATCACAACCAGCAATCAATTTATTGATTAAATTTTCAAATTCATAACTTTGATATATATATATATATATATTCAAAATCATGTTTTTGATGCCAATTCACAAACAATAAACCCTATCTAGTTTTGGTTCATACACCAGTCAATTGGAAATATATAGATATCCCAATTTCGAAACTCGAACATAGACTCTAATGATGAGGCCTCATCATCAGGATCATCCCCGAGTGACTAGAGTGTGATTCTATATCTATCTAGTATATCTGGGGCTTCGAATATACATCTCATCAGGCATATACTCAAAACCTTCTTATACTAGATTGTCCAAATTCAATTTAAAATAAAATAATCAAATATGAATAATTGATATAAAATTTTAAAACTAATTTTTTTTAAATAACACTCTTCACACTCGTTCTAGGATACTACTTATCCTATCTGTAACGAGTCATTCTTATTGGATATTAATTATCCAATCTCTGACGAATTCTTTTGTTTGGTTCTAATGTGCCTTGTTCTCGAGCTCTGTAAACCAAAGCTCTGATACCAAACTAAAACGACCCGAACTTCCCCGTAAGGGAAAGCCCGGATTGTTTTGAGAACACGACATACCAGAACACAAACAGAAGAACATTTCATTAATATTACAACAATTACATCAGAGTACAAGAATAAATCGTAGTATGAATAAATATTATACATCAGAAAAAAATCCGAGATTTAAAATATATAGCAACGGAAAATAATACATAAGTATAATGCGTAGCGGAAAATAACAACTGACACAACTGAAAGAGATACACGGATACAGAGCTTTCCGAATATAGCCTCAGCTGTGAATCCAGGATCTTGTGAAAATAATATCTGCAAAAACCAAAACTACTAGCTGCCCGTATGGAAAATAGGGGCACCCAGAGTTTAGGTAAAAACAATAAACTCTGAGTCAGTCATGTGACTGGTGTGAGAACTAAAAACAGTTATCAACTTGATTTTAAAGTTAGATAAATCAAGGGACCTCGCCATATAACATGGAACGGGTTTAACCCCAAGAATACCAGTGCATAAAACATACAGTGCAATGCTAAACAGAAAAATGAAGCTATTACAAAACTCATGTCCCATCACATAGTGCTACGCAAGCCGGAGGATAGAGTTGTAAAGACCCGCCATTTTGACCGTGCCGAATCGACTAAACATGTCAACTCGAAACGCCCAAAACAACAGATTTTTATTAGTTCTAGGGTTAATAAAATAAATCATAGAATCACAGAACTCAGACACAGATACAGAGCAGTATAATATCTCGCAGCGGAAAATACGAAGTACAAAAATCTATATTTACTTATAAAAATCATTTTAAAACATATAATTCAAAATTATAAAAAGTTAAGTCTAAAATATTTAAAATATAAATATATAAAAATAAGTTATTATTTAAAAATCAAATTCCAAAAATCGAAATACTTCGAAAATAGGAACAACGGTGTCTGTATATAGTTTTCTACCCTATGGTCAAGTGACATAGATATTTATCATTTCAATCTACAATTTATAAATTTTTATGGGTCTATAATTTCAACCCATGATCCCAAATTCAGTAGAAAACATTCAGGTCTATCATTTCAACCCATAACGATTTTTCACTATTCTAATGTCCATTCGGGTATGTATCATTTCAACCCTTAGTGATTTTTCCTAAACTAGGGGTATCAAACAACAATCACAAAGCAACGATCATAACATATATATATATTTAAAAAATTTATTTTATATATATAAAGAGATTTATATAAATTATTTTGAAAAATTGGTTGTGTTTATGTTGAGTTGGGTTTAGTGCTGAGTCCGAAATCCATTCCAATAACTCAATAACCAAATCGATCCATTGAGAATTTCCCTTACCTCCTCTGGTAAAATAAAATATATATTGAGTGGTTACCGAGTTAAGTCCATTCAGAATCGTGCATGGATATTATCTTTCCAATTTTGTGTCAATCCATTTGTCGTCTCCATTCTGTGCCACGATAGGTGAGTTTATCTCACACCTGAATTACATTTTTCATGGATGTTAGATCAATAATGAACGGTTATATGAAATGTATAGGATTACTGATAGAAATTGTTTGATTTTATATGTATGCACATTTCATATGTGACACGATATATTCATATGACACGTAGTTGCACTGATGATACATATGTTGTGATCGTTGCTTTGTGATTGTTGTTTGATACCCCTAGTTTAGGAAAAATCACTAAGGGTTGAAATGATACATACCCGAACGGACATTAGAATAGGGAAAAATCGTTATGGGTTAAAATGATAGACCTGAACGATTTTTACCGAATTTGGGATCGTGGATTGAAATGATAGACCCATAGAAATTTATAAATTGCGGATTGAAATGATATATATCCGTATCACTTGACCATAGGGTAGAAAACTATATACGGACACTATTGGTCGTATTTTCGAAGTATTTCGATTTTTGGAATTTGATTTTTATATAATAACTTAAGATTTTATATTTTAAATATTTTAAACTTAAATTTTTATAATTTTGAATTATATGTTTTAAAATGTTTTTTATTAGTAAATATAGATTTCTTTACTTTGTATTTCCGCTGCGAGGTATTATACTGCTCTATATCTGTGTCTGAGTTCTGTGATTTATTCTATTTACCCTATAAGCTAATAACAAATTGTTGTTTTGGACATTTCGAGTTGACATGTTTTGTCGATTCGGCACGGTCAAAATGGCGAGTCTTTACAGTTGGTATCAGAGCTTTTGTTTTATCAAAGCTTTAGCCTATGGGGTAAAAGCTCATTAGAAATAGGGTAGTGATACCCTAGAATGAGTGGAATCAGTCGTAGAATCCTTCTCAAGAGAGAGCGTATTTTGAAAGTACAAATGATTTTTAAAATGGTTTTAAATGTTTTTAAAACAAATATTTTCGGATATAAAATTTTGTTTAACATTTGAATCCGTTTCTGAAATTTCCTTTCCATTTGAATCCGTCTTCCTTCATATATCCTCTTTTATTAGGTTCTTTTGTACGTTCATCTTTTAACTCGAATTTTATAACTTATCCTTGTCCACAATAAGGTAAGAAGTCAAAGGAGAGTATAAGTCTTCCGCTATATTATTTATGTAAACTCTGATGTAAAATTTATTTAGTAGCTTCATGAACTACTATTGTATTTTAAAATTTTCCGCTGCGAGATATTATATTGCTTTGTATCTGTGTCTGTGATCTGTGATTCTGTGATTTATTCAGATTACCCTAGAAGCTTATAATAATCTGTTGTTTTGGACGTTTCGAGTTGACATGTTTTGTCCATTCGGTACAGTCAAAATGGAAGATCGTTACAAGAGTTTTACCTTATAATAGCCAAAAATGCTTGGTACATGAAATTTCATATTTTATTATTACTATAAGTGAAGAAATCAACTTCAAAATATAAATGTATCAATCATAAATGGCATAGTATCCCATGCTACTATGTCGCCATACTAGTTCTGCAATTAAAACCAAAATGTCACGTATTGGAAATTGGATTCCATCTACAAACCAAGGCAAGAGATCGTCCTTACCGAATTCGAGGCAATCAAGCCCATGTCTCAGGACTCGTACTCATTCAAGTCCTTGGATCTGCCAGGCCCGGTCCTCTCTTATGTTTGAGGATTGACAATTCCTGAACAATACATTTCGCCGCCCTATGGGGCATAAGTCTGACCAGTATGTCGACCATGTCATCCATCGGCCCAGTAGTGACCGATATATCCGAGGTACCTCGCTTTCCATCATCCACATAAGTAAAAAAGTCCGGGCTCCATACCATGACACCACTTCTAGCTAGAAAGAAACGCATGTTCTCCCAGGGGTCCTCTCCCGTTTCTTGTTCACACCGGGGTGTGAGGCTCGAGAATTAATGCTATACACAAAGCTATGCTATTTAAAGTCGTGCTTTGATCGTCAACCACGGGGCTCTGCTTTCAACAAAAGCCTTGATCACTTGCATCTCAGCATGCCACATTGACATTCCACGCCATGCCACTGTTGTCTATCGATATATAGCCTCTAAGCTCGTACGTCTTAGAGAAGGGGTGTTAGGCAAGAGAAAAAATTCTCCTCCACCAAACAGATATATATTTAATAGAAATCAATCAGCACAGAATAAAATCCAATGTCAGACACGCTTCCATTTACTAGTTCGCTCAAGGTCTGAACGAAACCGGAGGCACCTTATTCCTCGTCCCATATGTCCAATACAGGAGAGAGGTCCTCGCATATTCGTCAATCTCCAAGTACGTCTGGATGATCACCACTAATTACCTCCTCTTGGGTGTACAGCCCAATCAATACATCAGTAATCATCCAAACGATGTGAAGACCTCCGATCTTCAACCACCGTCTTCACCGTCGAATCAGTTATTCAAAATGGGTATAAAACCCGGCCTTTCTGAATAACCCGTGTATATTGTAATCAAGTGATATGAACACACAACATACGCGTCATTCCAATCCAGAATATTCTTTTATTCAAACATTCATATCTCTAGGAAAAGGTTCCCATTAATTTTATCAAAGATAAATTCTTTCAAATTTATTCTTTAATCCTCCTTTGGATATCAATTCAAACCAAATTAATGTTTATCCAAACTAGTCGGGCTTAGCGAACCTTACCGAAGAAATCATTTATTTTATTTCCCAATCCCAACCGATTCATTCCATGGAGAAAAACAGGTAGTACTCCATATCTAACACCACAGTGTTATTGGTAAATTTAATTACCATTTCACGTTCAAATCTAATTAAAGATTTAACTATCGCCTGGAGTAAAACTGGTGGTACTCCATTCTCGATCATTTCCCAAATTTGATAATTTAAATTATCACATTCTCATTCCAATCTAATTAAAGATTCATTAAAAATCCACTTTGTTCAAATCCCTAAAAATCATTATATAACGATTATTCAATTTTAGGAAATAAATCCTATCTTTAACTGGGTTAAAGAACCAATGTCATTTCAAACACAGTTCATGATAAACCCAAAATTACATTCCATTAATTATGGAATCTTCGAGGAAGACAGATCAATATATATAATCGATGTAAACTTCCATATCCGACTAATAATATAAATGGAATAACGACAAAGCCTTTTAAATTCCATATATAGTAACAGTCTTCCTCCAAAGAAGCTCACTTCGATTATTACTAAATCGAATTCCGTTCAATTCCAATTTATTTTATTAAATTGGAAAGCTTTACTGTTTACACCAAAAATGGTCTAAACACTCAAGGTACAAAACTGTACTTCACCAGTTCGGTAAGAAATAAATGGAACCGTATTTAATCAGCAATAAAAAGTAAAAAAATGCAAGAAAAGTAAAGTTGAGACGAGATTTAGAGTGGTTCAGCTGTTAACGAGGCCTACGTCCACTATGAAGGTGATTTCCTGCCTTATAATGAGAATTACAAAGTACATCAACTCTCTCTTTTCATACATCTCTATATCCACTCAATATACCCTCGTTTATCTATTTCAATCTAGGGAATTATACAAGAGAATAGTGGAATTTGAGGAGAAGAAGGATGGATGAATGATTGAGAAGAAGGATATCTTCGTTTTTCTTCATCATAAGATTGTACTTGACACCATGGCTGAATCTGTGTTTGAGGATGAAATTCAGCAGCACTTCGTGGTTTTTAGAAGTCGATCCCCTTTATGTTGGTAGTCATGGTGTATTTATAAGTAAACTTTCCTTAGTAAATGATCTGGAATCCGTTTATCCAGGCTGTGGATCGTTCATTTTGTTAATTACGACCATGCCACTGGCTAGCTGTAGCCAACTGTCTGTGGCTATATCCAGTTATCATGTGCGGACGGCTCGTCGGAACGAGTATCTTGAATAGCTGAGCAGGTCCATGTAAGCGAGCGTCCTGTGAGCGCTTTGGGATTGTAAGAGCGGAATGCGGGTCTGGAGTTGATTCTCCTTTGTTCCTTGGGTGACCGTCCTTCTCGGTCCAACGACGCTCGTCTTCTTGCTGCCTTTGTATGGAACTGTTTGACTTTATGGCTATGTTATGAGGTCGCTCCTGCTTATGTTGAATGGGCGACTTGCTTGATGGTGAAACGGAGGGACAAGTCAGCCATAACACATTAACGCGGTTATGTCTGATTTGGTGAGCGAGTGACAGTGTTATGACCGATTGGGGCTGCGGCTCTAAGATGCACAGGCGCTTTTCCAAAGATCGGTGTATGACCGATCAGTAGGCTTCTGGTTTGAGCATCGAGCGACATGTGTCGTCATCTATGGGCAGTTGTTCAGATATATATGCGACCTAGATTTTTGGCCTGATATGTGCGACCGAACTTTGATGTCAGATCGAGCGTTCCTGTTGGGTGAAACGATTTCGCGGGGCATTTTCCTTGATTGAGTCGTATTCCTTATAATCATTTCGTGCCATCATCTTTGGTCATGATGGCGGACCTGACTTGTCTTGGGTTTGACATTTGGATCTTATTTTATGCAGTTGCACTCCACCCATTGTGAGCCATTTAAGTGCTTCAGATATCTTTTCGCACGACCAGCCCTGATACTCTCCATTCAATGTGCGTATGAATTTTTAGGGATTAACACTTGCCCCTCGAAGTTCGTGATTTCCTTTTAGTAAGGAATTACTGGCTTCGATATATTCGATCGCGCATTGTTTGGTAGGATTGTCCTGGCTTGCCGAGGGCTCGGTCGTGCCCAAGATTAAGATTACTTTATTGTCAATGATTGGTATCGTCTTTTCCTGTGAGCGAGAGGCCCGATGTATCTTTTTGATTATTGTGTTAATAGCTGAATTTCGGAATGCCAGTTGGGACTTGATGAGACACTTTTGTGTATTCAAGCACTAGGCTAATGTGGCGAGAATTCTCTGGATGAATGCCTTTTAGTCTTCCTTATTTACCTTTCTCCTTCGAAAGGTTTTGGCTTTCTCATTCCATCACTTTACCTTTTATTTGTAGTAGCATCTGTCTATCTTGAGCAATCTTCTCCGAGGTGCCATGATTTTTCTAGGTAAGATTTTTGTATAGCGCAGATACCATTTCTGTACTTATCTTTGAAGAACATGAACCATCCGGTGGTTTTCTTTGGAACATCGATGCTTGGTATTTGTTCATAAATTGTTTGGTGAAATGCCCCAGGCTTCTTTAGTTGAAATATTATGTTTATGCTCGAACCTGAATACTTAGACCAATACACGTAAGATCTTCAACAGTCAAATAGAGAGAATCTTGAGCGACTTCATGCTTTGGAAGAAGATAGGCACAAACTTGTAACGACCGGAAAAAAATTCGATACTTGAATTTTCGACAGTAATACGAAATCTTGTATTACTCGTCAAACAAAACCAAGTATTGAACTCCTGACTGTTAATAGAAAGAAATTAGAGGATGAGATAGAAAAGATAGAACAAATAGAATAGAAGAATAAGAAAACATCACATCAGAATCTCACAGCGGAATTTTAACAAAATATAATATCACATTACATATCAGAGTCTGTTACATCATATTACAACATTATAACACAACATCATACGTGATACTGGCCCAATACACAAACTGAATACTTAGGGATAAATAGGCTGACTCCGGAACTCCTCGTCTAAACACTTCAAAAGATCTGCACTTATCACCTGGATCACTTGTCTACCCATAACAAGTGTTATGAGTACCCAAGAGTTTAGGAAAACACAGAAAATAAACTCTGTGTCAGTCAGGGGACTGGTGTGAGTAAACACAGTTAAAAACATTTGTAAACAGGGAAATAAGAATAAAGTTTTCCATATTGGACAGATTCGTTTACTTTGGAAATCTTTAGACCAATCCATAACTAATATATAGATGATGACCCAAATATTTTATATCAAAACATTTGATACTACGATAGTTTTTATCAAATAAATAATCATCTAGTGAAACGCTTGCACCTCACGTTCACGTATATAGTATAAAATCTAAAACCGCAGAGCGCTTATTGGAGATTGGATTCCAACAGACAAGGTTGGGGAGCACCTGCCGATCAGTGTACTCTAGAGAGGATACACTGGGGTTCAACAAGAACGTCTTGCAACCCGGCCTTACATGACCGTCCACTCATTTAGCTTGAGTGTAACAAATATATTACCACCTCCACGGTTGGGATCAGCAACCGATACCGAATGCTACAGAAGTGAAAAAGAGATGAGAAAACAAAAGGAATTACTCTAGATGGTGATAATACACCCTGCTTGGGTATGACCCAACTAGCCATGCTTCCTTGCCCGGTTTTTTGTCATTTCCTGGTTAATGAGGCTTTGAGGCTACGTTTATCTTCAGAACATCTGATCGCCATTCACTTTGAATGCCACATCGTCAAACCCGTCAATCACTAGTGGATCTTCCAAAAAATATTATGGGTATAAAAGTTAAGAGAAACGAATTTCTCAGCCACTAGATGAAATACCTTGAAAAGACCGTCTTATGTGATCTATTAGGAATACTCTATCAGACACTCGTCCATACAAGTTGTCCTGGGACCAGACAAACCGAAGGCACTATAAAAATAGCCCTTGCATATCTCCGTCTTCAATTATCTTCAATAATCTCTGACACGCGACGTATACATCAAATCGAAGTGGAATATAAAATTCCGGACTCTTCGAAATGATCAGCGTATGTCTTTTACAAATGAATAACTAAGGCACGTGCTTCGCACACGGTAATTAATTCAATAACGTTAATTCGCTTATTTTGACAATTATTTGTAATTAAATACTTTGTCTCACTTTGTTCATCGTCGTTTCATTTCTAAATGAACACTAATAATTGAAGTTGTATAATTTCTATTTTTATTTCTTTGGATTTAAATTATACCTATCCACCTAAGTCGATTAAATACACTTCATGTCAATAATTTAATCCATCACAACACAATATTTTAATGATCAGCCATCATCCATATATTTGGACATAACATCGCTTATCGTTCAACTAATATGACTTGAACAAATTATCTGGGTTTTAGAAATAGGTAAATCCGTTTTTAATTAATTTATTCAGAGAGAAATGAATTAATTCTATTTATTAATTTAAAATACAATGACTTATTAATCCTGCCAACGTCGAACTCCGTCCATTACGATCATTATTCGATCGTCTATTATCTTCTCTATTCTAGGCGTCTATCTAACAGACAGTACTTCCTCCTTTTACTTTCTTTTTTTTCTTTTCTATATTTTAAACTTAATCCTATTTTTCACACCAGCCCACTAATTACTATAAGAAAAAAGGCTATTTCCGACGGCTGAAAACTGTCGGCGGCCGTCGAAAGCCGTCGGAAATAGCCGTCGCTTTTAGAGGCGTCGGAAATCTGATTTTCCGACGGTTTTCGACACAGCCCGTAGTTTTTGTTTCTGACGGTTTTTGGTGGTTTATTACGGTTTCCAACGGCTTTCGACGGCCGTCGGAAGACCTGCATTTTTTTTTGAAATTTCAGCCGCTACCTTCGGAAACCGTCGGAAAACCTACATATTTTCTTTTTTGAAATTTCAGCCGCTATTTAGCCTTCCAAATATACTTCTTCACTAAAACCACTATCTAATCAATCAATAGATAACCCAACATATCAGCTCTCAACCAATTAACAAAAACACAAAAATTTCACCATAAACTTAAACCATTAACTACATAATACATAAATTTGTGCACACCACGTAGTCCACCAATATATATACTAGTAATAAATACACTACCCCAAAAAAATCTGCTTGATTTCCAAATCCTAACTCATACTTTGTACAAATTATGATGAAGTGGACAGTTTGAATCCTAACTCTTATTTGTAGCAACTGTGTAAGGGTACATGATTTTATTTCTAAACTAAAAATTATATTAAGAAAAAAATCGTTTACCACTTGATTTCCAAATCCACACCGCCTGTTTCACGTTGCTTTCGCATATGCGCATCCAAAACCAGAATTTAAGCATACCTTAAAATCAGAATTAACATACCTTAATAATATATTTAACACAAAAAATAGAAAAATATACCTTAAAATCAGAATTTAAGCATCTCTTTCCCGTAGGCCCATCCAAAATAGTTAAAGGAACTGTGTCATCATCATCATCTATAATATATATGCATTAATACTAACAAAAAAGAAAAAGGAATTGAGATTCCAACAAAAACACCAAGATATAAGTAAGGGAGTTTACCTTCGATGACTACATAAAGGGGGTGGCTACACTGTAATCGAAGAGAGGTTCAAATTCGTCCAATTTGTCTCCCTGCAATTATTGCCAAGAGTTCATTAGTTGACTACATGAAGAAGTTGGCGAAAACAAAATTGGACAAGCTCGTATCATCAAATTTGGTAGAACATGATTTAATTTCTCGTTTATTTTAAGCAAGAGATAAAGTAAAGTAGTTAATATGTCATGATGATATTATCACCAGCATCACAGACAATATGTGCGCAAGTATGGAGGTTGCTGGGCCGGGTCTTCAAAGAATGATATTATCAATCAAATATTTTTGATATTTATAAATAATTCTGTGCACTTACCTTCGCCTCATCAGTGTTCGAATACTTGATAAATACTTCCCACACGGTTGTTCCAACACTGAAAATAGTTAACTTTGTATGTTACTTCACAAGTTTATTCATACATGTAATATTCATAGATATAATGCATCGATTTCATGCATATTATCCTATTTTGATGCGTTCTCTTAAATCCGCATCGTTGATTCATAAATAACTTACATCACAAAAATGGTTTTTGTTTTGTTAGATGTACTCAAACAATTTTTGTAAGATTTTCTACTTTTGCAATAAATACAAGAATAACAAGTACATAACGGTGCACACATACACAAATAACCACAATTATACAATGGTCAAAACCAAGTTAAGGGGGATATATGCATAAATAACCAAACATTGCACATAAAATTTTCAATTTCATTATATCACATGAAATACGCACATAATAGGATGCTTTAACCCACTAGAACGCTATTTAAACCAATTGCAATCAATAGATAACCATAATTTTCTAATCTAAGCAAATATAGATTTAAGTAAAAATTGGATTTTTATGGAAAAAAGAGATTATACCTTAAATTGATTGCTCTAGATATCTGAATGAAAGCCAAGGAGGTTCTTACGCGAAGAAATCGGGATTTGGAGGCAAAAAAACGGATTTTGGGTGGTAGGGATTTAAAAACCGTAGCTGGAAAAAATGGATGAGCAAAAGAAATGAGGAAGAAAGAGTTTGGTAGTCAGTTTATCACAAAAATTTCCGACGGCCGCAGACGGCCCGTCTGAAGCCGTCGCAAATAGCCTGTTTTCTTGTAGTGTAAGCCCATTCAAACCCTTCATATATATTTTATTTATACTTGCTAAAGCCTTGAAGGCCCAATTCTTTGGTCCAACTCCAAATCATTAAAGCCACGCACCATTCTCTTCTTCTATTATCTCCTACCTGCTACTGTGTATTCCTTCCGAAGAATTATCCCCGCTCCATGATGCTTTGCACACTTTATTTTCCACCATTTGTTATTACGTCGCACCCTCTCTTTCTTTGGTTTCTTGCTACTTCATTTCTTCTTTCAATTGTTTGTTTGTTTTTAACGGCTGTGACAATGCTTTTCCTCTCCAATTTCTTTGCGGTGGAGGTTAACATATTTGTTGGGAGACGAGCTTGGTGATATCATCTTCCTTTCTTGTTGCTAGTCAGTTGTGTTTTAAACAGATGGTTGCCATGTTGTTTGTGGGATTTTCTAAGGTTACCTCCTATTCATGTCATCTTTTAGTGTTGAATGTAACTAAGGGTCGGTTTTTAAAGGATACTGGCTATGTCTCTGTAGATGGTACGTTGTTGTTTGGGTACGCGAAAGCATTTGGAGGCTATGCTATTAACAAGTCAGTTTGGGATGTTAATACAATCCTACCCTGCTACCAAGAAACTAATCCCACTCCTTTAATCATTCCAGTTTCTTTCTTCCTTCATATAGTATTTTAATTTATTTATTTTATATTATATGTTTGTTTTTACTCGTTCTTTACTTTATCAACTGGGTGTAGCCCAGAAACCATGTCAAACGTGCAACACTTGTTCCCTTTTACTTGCACTACTTCTACCCAGTTCAACGAGTCACCATTGTTTCAACCTTTTTCTTTCGTTTAACATGCCTCTCCCATTTGTAAATAACACTCTGCACTCTCCTTTTTCTTCTTCTGTCAATTCCGGTGTAATATCAGTGCACACTTGTAACACCCCGTAAATCAGTTAATACTAATATTCACAAATGAAAGAATAATTAATTTCAAATATAAGAATATTAGGAAATGGGCTGCGCCATTGTGTTCGTCTCGGAAAAATACGCGAAATAGAGTCCGAAATTTTGTAAATCGGAGTTCGTATGACCGAGATATGGCCTCGAGAAGTTTCACGAAAAATTCAAATTTTAAAACAGATTTCAAAAACGCAGAAATGGAGGCAGGGGGGAAAACTCCCGCCCAGACCAGGTCGACCTGGGGGTCGACTTGGGAGTCGACCTGGGGGTCGACTTGGGAGTCGACCTGGGGGGGGGCCATGTCGACACTAGAGTCGACCTGGGTGTCGACCTCCCTGGTCGAGCCCAGGTGACCTGGGTGCATCTGGTTGGGTTTTCGGGCTGTGTTTTGAGGGCTGGACGAAATCTAATGGCTCTAATCTATTCTCGGGTAAATCTAATGGCCTAAATGCATCCTAACATCTATAAATAAGTGGGTAGACTCTAACCCTAAATCACTTGAAAATTGGAGAGCCACCGTCATGCCGTTGCCATAGAGTTCAACGTAGCCGTCACAAATTAAAGAAGAAGAAGAAAGCCTAACCTACAAACTAAATCTACTCAACAACAAATCAAATCAAAAGACTCTTTCTCTTTCTCGTCTTAAAATTGTGAGTATGATGATTCTCACAATGTTATTATAAAATAATTTGATTAAGTTATGAATGGATCATAAGAAAGTGATATGAATTGTAATTGTAAATTCTATATTGTGGATCTCTTGTTATGCTATTGTGTTATCATATATATGTTGTTATGTTGTAGTGATTATGTTGTAAATAATCCTATGCTATGTCATATGTTGTAAATCATGCTATGCTATGTTGTAAATCATGCTATGCTATGTTGTAAATCTTATATATGTTGTAGATCTCATATTATCACATATGTTGAAATCCTTATATTATATGATAACGATGCCATGCTAAGTTGTGTTGAATCGTACAAGTTGTAAAATCATGATGATATTATTTATGCGAATTGAATCATGTTTAAAGTTTATGTTTTTATGGATCTTGGTTATGGGAATTTTCCTATTAAGTTAGGTGTACCCATATACATGAATCTACAATTTAAATGGATCTTGATTATGGGAATTTGCCTATTGAGTTAGGTGTACCCATAAACATGAATCTATGATTAAATGAAACTTGATTATGGGAATTTGCCTATTAAGTTAGGTGTATCCATATAAAACCATATTGTTAAGTTAGATGATGTTGATTCACACATGTACCTATGCAAGTTTATGAAATTGGATTAAGATCATATTATGTGAATCATGAACAAGTTGACACCTTTAGATCCATGATATGTATAATTCTTATGCAAGTTGTATTTTGGACATATATGCAAGTTTCACCCTTTTTATGACTAGATCTATTTTAGTCACATGTATATGTTGTGGTTGTTGTGATAATTTCTTTTATGCTATGAGTTAGACTATTCGAGTCTAACGTATATTTTACGTTTAATGAACGAAACGTACAACGTGGGGTTGGAATAACATTAAAAGATTTAATATTGAGAATTTGCATGAGATAGCCTTAAAAAGGCATATAACAAAATTGAGATGTTAAGAAATTGCCTTAAAAGGTGGAAAATTTAATTAAGACATTAATTGGAAAATTAATGTGGAGTAATGGACATAATCTAATTATGGATTAACTTGAATTAGAATGCCTTTAATGGCATATAATGAACTTGTGATGAAATTTGGTATGATTTTGCATACCATAAATGGATGGCCATAATTGAGTCAATTATGGACATCGTTAAAACTGGAAATTAATAATTCAAATAGGGAATTATTAAAATTGGGGGAAAATGGATTATTAATAATAATCAATGCTTAGGACACGAGGTTGGACTCGTTTGTGACGTAAACCTGCCCGGACCCGCCCGGCAAATCCAATAGTCACAAATGTCGGCCCAATGTGAGAGGTCCTAGGCCCAAACTAAAGCATAACAGTTGTAAAGACACGAGGTTTGACTCTTTTATGGTGTAAGACTGCCCGGACCCGCCCGGCAAATCCAGCTGCCATAAATGCCAGTCTAATGTGAGAGGTCTTTATGAGGTTATGGCCTTAATGAATTGAGAAATACTTAACCAGATAATCATGTAAGGTGGGACATGGGGTTAAGTAGGTGCCTTGGGTGGCATGAGGAATCTAGTGGTTGCCCTTAGTGGCATTTGAAATACGATTAGTAAAGACTTAACCAAACACACATGTAAATGAACATGACTAAAGGGTTAAGTAAGTGCCTTGGGTGGCATAAGAAAATATGATTAGTAACACTTAACCAAAGTAAATATGTAAGTGGGACATGGAGGTTAAGTGGGTACCTTGGGTGGCAGGTGGAATTACTATAGGAACCCTTAACCAAATTCAGACATGTAAGTAGACATGGAGGGGTTAAGTGGGATATACTAGAGGGGACCAAGCCTAGGTGGGAAGCTTGGTGGGGGCCCTTTTCAGACCAGTAGCCCATTTCGTATCTTTGTAAGCTCGACCCAAGTCGAGGACGGGACACGCCTACTGGGCCTGATTGTTAGAGGCCAAAGCGGATTAGCGGTGGCAACGCAAGTCCAACGGGTTCACGTGCGTGCGTGGCCCCGGGCTGGTAGGTAAGACGTTGTTGCATCGTGTAGGTATAAGCCGTGCATCTCCGTTGTATTGGGTTGCCACTTTAGGGGAGTGATACACCCCACTGTGGGTCCAGCACGGGTATCTACGAGTTAGGGAGCCGATCGAATGGGGCAGGGTAGTGGACACACCTAGTGGAGATAGGAGCAGGCGGCCCTATGTAGTCAGCTAGGGGTATATAGAGCTACCACTATCATTTAATTACTAAGGGGGTACACCTAGTGGAGATAGGAGCAGGCGGCACCTATGACGTCAGCTAGGAGTACATGGAATTACCATTTAAGGGGGTACATCTAGAGGGGATAGGTACACGTTGGTTACCTATGGTAGCAACTAGAGATATACTGTTAAACGAGGAGGATAGCGGGTACATCTAGTAGTACACGAAGCTATCATCATTCTATTTAACCAAGAGGGATCAAGTTTCTAGAGCGACTAGTATGGGTGCAGTTAGTGTTAGTACAGTACAGAACGGTACAGTACAGTAAAGTATAATAATTATCCTATATTGATTAGCAAGCGCTAGTAATATCAGCGTTAACAGACCAGTGTGGTGCAGTGTAATAATTATCCTTTAGTAATTAAGGAGCGCCTAAACAGTTGCCTTTAGCGATTGTCTATGTCCTTTATCTGCTCTTTCATAGACATTTCCTTGTTTTCCAGCTTATGCCTTAGTCTAGTTATTTTGATAATAGTATTGTAGAATTATCATACTCGCCAGACTTTATGTCTGACCCCCCCCTCTTTTCCAAATTTTTCTCCCTCCAGATCCTCAGGTTGGACCCAGCTCTAGTGGAGTCAGATTGGATTGCTTATCTCTTTCGGAAAGCTAGGACTGCTGAAGTAAAGTCCAGCTTGTTATCCTTTTTTTTATGGCTATTTGTGTAATGGGATTATGTATTTGTTTTATCAAGATGGATATTGTACTTGACTCTGATTTATGGTATTAAGATGTAATCAAACATGTTTTGACTTCTGCTGCAATAAAATAAAGTTTTTAATTTCCAAGTACTATCTTATATCTGTCTTGTTGTAATTTTACTGTTCTATATTCACTTATAACCTCCATGGAAGTTAATGCATTCCCCTTGTGAGTGACATTAATGGACGTGGGGTGTTACAACACTTGTGCATGCTGTACATATGTACAGCTCCTCTTCTCGACATAAGCCTACGCCGGCCATCGCCACATACCCGACCTCGCCTCCTGACACTTTATCGCCATGCTAGAAATTTCTCCAGTCAACCACTTTAAACAAACAGTTACCTCACCCATTATCAACGCAAAAACTCTTGCCGCAGAATTACATCGCGCCACCCTTTTTAGTTATTGATTCTTAACAGACTCCGATCAGAAGTGTTCAACCCTCTTCCCCTTCCTTTAATGTTGTTAACTTGAATAGTAGGAGTTTTGGCAATGAAGTTATGATTATCAGTATTATGCGCAAGTGACAATACTCATTTTCACATGCTCTGTTTCATCACGTGATTTCACTTCACCATCAAAGTTTTCAACATGCATAATAAGTACAGGAAATTGGCATCCTCATTTTTCACCTACCAGGTCTACACGCTGGGTCACTCATTGTTCCATTTTCAATCCATATTCTTTTGATTTGGCAAAATGCCAAATGGGAAGTGGAAAAAAAACTTAAGTTTCGTGATGCAAAAATACGTGATCACTCAAATAAAAGAATCCCCGATCTCTCTCCAACCCCTTCTTTCTCTAACCTGTTACGCCCTGTCCATGCACTATATATCCCGTGCACATGCACACACATCCCCGCAGCTATCTCGCCACCACCATCATCGTCGCAGACCACATCTACCTACCTTCTCACCAAATTGCCCCGCCAAGCCATCATAGTCCATTTATCATCCTCAAACTCCACAAGCAATAAGCTGACACAAGGACCGACCTTCACCATGAAACTGGTTCCACTCGATGCTCCCATTGTTGCGCAGTTCGACGGCGAAAGTCAAAGTAAAAATGTGATCCAAAAACCTAATGTTAAGTTAAAGCTTCAAATTTAGTCATTAGTAAGATTATCTTATATTTTTCCTAGTTTGTCGAGATCATCGTGCCCCTCTTCACAAAGTTACAGCGTCGATGATTACCTTGATCATCGGAATCGGCCATGGTTACCATTTTTGGCCAAACCACTATATCTCACTCCCCTCAATTCTAAAAAACTCGATTTTTATTTCAAAATTCATGTTTCAGCATTACAAACATGTCTAGTTGCCTGAAATTTGGAATTAACTTGGTTGAGAAATCTTGGTTTTTCACTTCTTTACTGTATATATATGCTATGACATTCTACATATTAAGCTCATGACACCATGGGGTTGTTTTACTCACAATTGTTGTTGTCCTCTATTTTCTCTGTTTTTTTTTCTACATTCAAGGTTATGGTATGCGATAGATCTTACTTAACAGTCTTTATATTTATTTACCCACATATACCCGGGTTATTCCAGTGATTAAATCATGTTATTAACTAAACACACATAGGATTGAAGAGTCTATATCTTAGTCAAGATCATTCTAAGATCATTAGCAGAATGTAAACATATAGATAAGTTACATGAAATAAGTAAGGAAAAGTTTACTCACAGTGTTTGCTTTCCCTGTTTCCAGAAGTCTGCGACCTTGTTTAGATCTCTACTGATTCAATTTTTGTGTGAGGAGAAATATGGGAATGCAGGTGCTATTTATAGACAAGTTCTCTTATTAAACAATTTTTTTATAACTTAGGGCTGAAGGCTTTTAAATTTTAAATGCACAGTATCATATAGCTTTAGGCTCCCCATTTTCCTAATCCTACTTGATTTAAATATACATATAGCAAGTATATTTTTATAAAATGTTTTTATAATATCTTTGATTTGCTTTGCAATATAAAATGTTTTACTTACCTTTTAAGTTATAAGATATTTTGCTAATATAAATTATTTATTTGCAAGTTGCATGAGGTCTCGTAGGTGATGGCTTATACCTTTCAATACTACTATTCATTTTTAAATCTAATTAAGGTTTGTTGAGTTTACTTCTTACTTTTGCTTTGTTGTCATGTACATTTCCTTTGATATTTTTCACTGCATCATTCTATCAAACATGTCATGTGCATGTATGTTTTTATATGTTTTGTGTATAATTGAATGGCCGATTTGTTTTGCACATGTTTATTTGCAAGGTTTTTTAATATGAATCCATGTTAAAACATGACTCAACATATGCATATAAGTATATACATCCATATATATATTTGTATATATATTTACATAAGTTCTTAAGTCATTTAGGTTTGTTTAGTAAATCTACATCAAATCAATATTCATTATTAACAAAGACTAGCTAAAAACTGGGACATTACAAAACTGGTCGAGGCCCTGGAGTCCAGGGAGAGGATCATTTCTTACCTCACCTAAGTATTGTGGCCTGCCAATGCTTCACCTGTTCAGTTACTTTGGTTGTGATTTTGAGTAGTACTTTTTAGTCTAGCTTGTGTATGCGGGAGCCAGCCTCGCTTATTCTCGTACGTTTTAGTTTGTGACTTTTAAGGTTTGCTTACGCGTGGGTGCGTCGCACGCTACACCTTTATTTTCTGATTTACCCATTCGTCTGGGCGCTTTATTAATCGTTCGGTTGCGCCCGATTTTCTGTTATTATTATTATGGTTAGGATTTAGTTATCCTTTTAGGTTTCTCGCTTATCGAAGGCTGTTACGCAATTGTATTATTATAAGCGCGTTTGGTATCTTTTATTTATTAGTATACAACCCCGCGCCTGACTGACCGGTAATCTGAGCCCTTCGGAGGCTGGTTTTGAATACGTGCTCCCGGGGAGGTCTTGTATTAAAGATTTTCGATCCATTTTAGGCTCTATTTGATTGTTTTAGTTATTCAAATAGGTTCTAGAATGGATACCCCCTTACGGCTAGGGTTTCTGATACCCCCTTTCGGCTAGGATTTCTGCTGTTGTAATCCATCCTTGGCTTTGTTTGACTTTGTTAACAACAAAGAACAAGAATGACCACCTCCTTTCGGCAAGGGTTTCTGTTTTTGTGCTGGTCCTTCCAGCATGTTTAATCCTTCCCCATTTTATGCTTCATCCCGAGGAGCGGACACTAATTTATCTCATCGAGCCTTGACTCAAAGAGATAAACTTCGTGCCCTTCACCTAACAAGGCGCCCCTCGTGATTGGCAATTTTTTCCGTTTCGGGACATGTCGGGTTTTCCGACTTTTTGCCTTACCTTAGGACACAGACATTGGTTTACCTCATTGAGTTTTTTTCCTCAAGTTGGAAAACTTGTGTCCAGCACCTAGGAAGGTCACCTAAGAAGGTGCTTCTTCGGTGGGCTTAACAATTTTAACCGTGGGACTTTTTCCGTGGGACCTTTTACGTGGGACCCCCCTTTTTTTAGTTGCTTCCTCTTCAGTATTGGCTCCTAGGAGATAGACATCAATCCTTGCTGCCGAATTTAACTCCGGTTTTAAGGAATTCATGTCCTTTACCTGAGAGAACACTTCTTTGGGATTAGCCATTTTATCCGAGGGAAAGATTTAGTGATATTCCTGTATTTTCAATGTGGTCTGGTGGCAGTCCTTTGAATGAGTGTTTGCCAAGCATTCAGCATACTCCATAATGAGAGGTGCATTCCTTCGCCTTGCTGTTTGTCTCAGAACAGCTTGTTTCTTCTGAGGCGATGAGTCTATTTCTCCCGTTTGACCTTGCTTGATGTTTGCAATTCCCAAACTGCTTCGTTTAGTGTGTGCCCTGGGATTTTTCGTTACAGCCCCGCTGTGTATGGCGGATTGCTTTTGCTATACCTACATTCCAAGAGATTATTCTCCTTTTAGCATGGACCAATAAGTATGTTATTCAAGTAGGCACATAATTAATTTCTGATGCACACAGTTTTTTGTAAGTAAACCATTGCTTAACACAGACATAGTGAATAATAAAGCAAGTTAAAAAAAGTTTTAACAACAAGATAAAATCAGGGGAACAAGGTAAAGCAATGAGAGCTTTAGTTTAATGCTCTATTATAGAGATATTAGCAGTTGGTCCTTCTGATGAGCATCCTCCTTGGATTTGTTTGAGCCCTTTCCTTTTTAAGGTGTACTTCCCCTTGTTTGAGAAGAGTCGGGATAATTCTTATGATTTTGTACATACTATTGCAACCGGTCCTTCCTGATCAACACTTCGATTACTGACTTCAAGTGCCTGCATCCATCGATATCGTATCCTGGCTGTTTGTGGAATTGACAAAAATTTCCTGACTTCCTGGCGGCATTTTTGACGTGTCTTTGTTTCAAAACTGGATATCTCTCGGTGCCTTTAGTTGCCATGAAGATATTTCCCACGGAATCGTTAAGGGGAGTGAATTCAGAGTTCTTGAAAAAGCGTAGCTTCTTTCTTTGTGACGAAAAGGAATTTCGCTCGGTCCGAACCAGTCGCTAAACCGACCCAGACAGTTCGAAACGCCCTATCGTTTGAGAACACGACAAATCAGAACGCAGACGGAAGAACATTTCATTGTATATAACAACAATGCATCAGATTACAAGAATATACAGAGTATAAATGAATGAATATTACACAGAAATATCAGAGATTTAAATTATATTTAAATACATAGCAGCGGAAAATAATACAATACACAACTAGAAGGAGATATACGGATACAAAGCTTTCCGGATATCATTCCAGCTGTAAACCAGGATCCTATGAATATAAATCTGCAAAACCAAAACTACTAGCTGCCCGTGTCAAAATAGGGGCACCCAGAGTGTAGGTTAAAACAATAAACTCCAGGTCAGTCATGGGACTGGTGTGAGAACTAAAACAGTTATTAATCTTTATTTTAAAGTTAGGTAAATCAAGGGACCACGCCGTATAACACGGAACGGGTTTCCTCCCAAGAATACCAGTGCATAAAACAAACAGCGCAATGCTAAATAAAGAAAAATGAAGCTGTTATAAGACCCAGGTCCTATCACACAATGCAACGCAAGCCGGGGGATAGGGTTTTCCCTTATAACAGCCAAAGAATGCTTGATACGTTTCAAAACAAATCATTTGATACTATTATAAGTGCATAGTGTATAAAACAACTTCAAATCATAAGTATCAATCATAGATGGCATGGGTACCATATATCATGTCGCCATACTAGTTCTACAAATAAAACCGCAAATGTCTCGTATTTGGAAGTTGGATTTCCATCTATGAACCGAGGCAAGGGATCGTCCTCAACCGATTCGAGACAATCTAGCCCATGTCTCAGGATCAGAGCTCGAGTAACCCTTGGAGCAACAGGGCCGGTCCACCGATGTGGATTAAAATTCCTGAACACTACGTTTCCCCGCTCTTTGGGGCGTAAATGAGCCAACGAATGGCTCCATCGGACCCGGATCGTCCGATCTAATCGAGGCGCCTCGCAACAGCAACAACCACACAGGTGAAAAGTATATAAATGTCAGGGCTGGTAGGTCGCTGACACCACCCTAGCTAGAAGGAAACGCATGCCCTCCCTGAGGTCCTCTCCCGTTTTTGGTTCACAACCGGGGTGCGAAACTCACGAAGTAAACGTTACACAAAGCTACGCCACAAAGGCCGTGCTTTGATCATCACCACAAGACTTTGCTTTTCAACATAAGCCTCGATCAATTGCCACTTAGGCATGCCACATAGGCAAACCACTCTATGCAACCGATATCAGTCACACAGAATGAAATCCAATGTCAGACACACAGTCCATTTACAAGTCCGTTCTGGGTCTGAACGAAACCGGAGGCACCTAGTAACCCGCATATCCATCGATCTCCAAGTACGTCTGGACGATCACCAACTGTTTCCATCTTATTGGGTGTACAGCCCAATCAAGATCATCAGTAATCACCCAAACGACGTGAAGACCTCCGGTCTTCGACCCTCGTCTTCATCTTCGACTTATCGTCGTATCAGTCATTCAGAATGGGATAAACCCGGTCTTTCCGAATAACTCGCGTATATTTTAAATAAGTGTTACACAAACACAACATACGCCTCATTCCAATCCATCAGTCACTAACCGTAAATTAATCAAGAGAATAGTTTCCCAAATATTAACCCCGAAGGCCGAAACCAACATCAGATCAATATCCAGAAAACCATTCTGCTTGGCTAACCGACAGTTAGTTTCTAATTTTCACATTCATAGGGAAAGGTTCCCATTAATTTTATCCAAGGTAAATTCCTTGAATTTATTCTCTAATCTTATTTTGAATTTTGATTCAACTAGTCGGGATTAACGAACCTTACCGAAGTAATCATTTGTTTTAATTTCCCAATCCCAACCTATTCATCCCATGAAGTAAAACTGGTAATACTTCATATCTAACACCACAGTGTTATCGGTAAATTCAATTACCATTTCACGTTCAAATCTAATTAAAGATTTAACTATCGCCTGGAGTAAAACTGGTGATACTCCATTCTCGATCTTTTCAATCTAATTAAAGATTCATTAAAACTCCTCTTAGTTTTAATCTGTGACTGGGTTAAAGAATCAGTGTCATTTAAAACACGGTTCATGATAAACCCAAAATCACATCACATTAATTATCGTGTTAAAGAACAAGTGTTATTTAAAACACTGTTCACGATAAACCCAAAAATCAATATCAATTTAATTCCAATTAAATATTATTTAATTGGTACACTTCATTAAATCTAAATAAAAAGATTTAATCTTTTCTCAACTGGGTTTAAGAACAGTGTTAATGAAGACACCATTCACGACAAACCCAAATCACATTTGATATTAAACACAAGGCTCTGAATAGAAAATATACCGGCTTATATTCAATATCAAATTCCACGACTAACAAATATCGTATTGGAAATAGCGATATATATATATATATATATATATATATCTTTCAAATTTCCATAACAACATCTGTATAATCACGAATTCCAACATCGAAATATTCCGAAGACAATTTCGATTCAAATCCACTCCAATGCAATCATTGGAAATTCTGGTTATTTTCAAAACCATTTCAAATTCATTTTATTTATTTAAAAATAAATAAAATTATAATTCTAGTTCAAAACTAGTTCATTTCGATAAAAATCTATTTTTATCTTTTCAAATATGGAGTTTTTCGTCCCAATTCTTTCTAAATCATCTCTTATGATTTTACACAAATTATTACTATTTTTAATAATTTTATCAAGGCCCGTACAGTCGATTTCCATCAATGGCCATCGAACTGCACTTACAGCGACCTTTTTCAAATTTGATTTGGACATAATTCCAAATCCAACCGTTAGATTTCTAATTTCTAATATTCGTTAGAAAGCTCTTTTCGATACGAACCCAACGGTTCCGATTTTAGGAGAATCCGACGGTCGGATCTCCCGTAATATCCGTTCGAAGTCAAAGGTCGAAATTCGCGAACTGCCGCGGCGCGGCGCGTTCTATTCAGGCCATTATATTATATATATAATATATACCTCGTCGATTTCAATTCAAAACGTGCTTTATAAATCGTTTTTAAATTCATTTTCAAAATGGTTTCAACTTCATATTCAATTTCAAATCAAAATTGGATATTCCAATATAAATTCGTTTTAAATTCATCTCAAATTGATTTCAATTCAAATTGATTTCTAATTCAATTTCAGTTCGTTTTCAATTCAATTTCAATTCTAATTCATTTATATTCAATTTAAATTCGAATTCATTTATATTCAATTTCAATTCGAATTTATTTATATTCAAATAATCAGATTTTGAAATCACTTTCGATATTCATTATAAAATGAATAAAATCGATATAAATATCGTTCACGTCAAAATGGCGTCAACCTAATCAATACGGCTTCATATATTCCTATTTTCAAATATTCTATTTCAAATATTTCTTTTTCAAATATTTCTATTTTAAAACTGGAATGAGGCCCAATCAATTACCATATAATGTTGATTATATGGATTTTCTACAACACATGTATATATCAACAACGATGAATAATCAACCATCATCCAAAGTGCATTCTACACTGTATAAGCATCAAATATAAATATTCAACGCTTATAACAGCCTGTCAATCAATCGATCGACATACAACTAAACAATCGGGATTAGTGTATGTCAAATATCATCCCAATACCCGTGTGGGGTTTCAAGCAATCAAACACGGATTTTTATTTGTGCAGTTGGGCGATGTGTAAAATTTATCGTCGATATTATTTAAAATAATTCATTTTAAATATCCAAAATTTGCTAAAATTGCCAAAATAAAAATTTTAAACTGGCCCAGATTTTTGGGTTATTACATTCTTGCTCGACCGTCTTCTTCTTCGTTGCTCCTTTCTTGATTATCCGAGTTGCTTTGCACCTTTCCATTCTTTCCTGCCTGTGCATTTCTTCCTTCAGTACTTGCATATTTTTCGTCTTTACTAAGTAACCGTTCGAGTGTACTTGGTTTCCTTTTCTGGATCCATCGTCCTAACTTGGTATTCTTACATATGCTCCCTTTAAGATCCATTAAGATCAGGCCAGGTTCGAGATTCTTGACTTAGCCAATGTCATATCAAAGCGAGTGAGAAAGGCGTTGATGGGCTCTCCTGGTCTTTGCCGTAGTCCGCTTAGCTCCATAGCATCCCGAGTTTCGAACGGCTGGGATCTGAACTACTCATTGAATAACCTAGCCAAGGTCACGAAATCATCCACAGACCGTGGTGGCAGCTTTGTGAACCAAAGATAAGCCAGTCCTTCTAGATAAGTTGGGAAATATAAGCATTTGATTTCGTCAGTAGCGCATGCTCCATTCATGTACTGGTCATATTTGCACAGAAATACATTAGGGTCGCTTGTCCCATCTTAGGGCTGCAATGATGGAGGCTCGAATCTTTGTTGGTATACAATTTTCTTAATCCTCTCGGTAAGTGGGGTTTTAGCTGGGAAGGATTCCCATTTTCTCTGGTCATCCTTTCTCTTTAGGCTTTCCTCCACAATTGCTTGCGTCATTCCCAAGATGTATTCTCGTTCGTTGGTTGGATCCATGGGTTGACCACCTTTTTTACTATCAACCCTCAATCTAGATGTGTCTTCATGGACCGAGGATAAGGAATTTAGGCATCCTTTCGGCAGGGACGTCCTGATGACAGTAGGACTGTCTTCCCGCTCCGCGATTGCATCATCAGAGTAATCGCGCACAGGTGCTTTGCTCCTTTCATAGTTTGGATTGGTGCGACGTGCAACTCTTGGGGAAGAATCCTACTGTCTTGAGTTTGAAGCGGGGAGCTCTGTTTCTGACTCACGATTCGTTTGAGTCAGCGAGGAACAAGTGGCGCTTGGAGCGGCTTTTGCCGTAGCGGCTTGAATGGCGAGTATTGATTCGAGCGTCTTCATCATCGCGTTGCTTGCAATAGTTATTTGACTCGTTAATCCTGTCATCGCCTTCTCCAATTTTTCCCTGGTTACAATTTCTTTAATTTCCGACAGCTCCCCTTCCTCGGAGTCGCTGTCTAGCGGCGTGACAACGTTGGTGCCGCTGTTGGCGTTGTTGACTTCATCGGTGATTCTCCTCAGCGTGCTCATGACTGTAAGCACAGTGCCTCTCAGAAAATTTCGTCAGATCTGAAATGAAGAAAGCAAAACACGGCCCCACGGTGGGCGCCAAAATGTTTACACCAAAAATGGTCTAAACACTCAAGGTACAAAACTGTACTTCACCAATTCGGAAAGAAATAAATGGAACCATGTTTAATCAGCAATAAAAAGTGAAAAAATTTGAGAAAAGTAAAGTAGAGATGAGATTTAGAGTGGTTCAGCTGTTAACGAGGTCTACGTCCACTATGAAGGTGATTTCCTGCCTTATAATGAGAATTACAAAGTACATCAACTCTCTCTTTTCATACATCTCTATATCCACTCAATATACCCTTGTTTATCTATTTCAATCTAGGGAATTATAATCTATTTCAATCTAGGGAATTATACAAGAGAATAGTGGAATTTGAGGATAAGAAGGATGGATGAATGATTGAGAAGAAGGATATCTTCGTTTTCCTTCATCATAAGATTGTACTTGACGCCATGGCCGAATCTGTGTTTGAGGATGAAATTCAGCAGACTTCGTAGTTTTTAGAAGTCAATCCCCTTTATGTTAGTAGCCATGGTGTATTTATGAGACGCCCCGTAGCTTCCCCGCGAAGGAAAGCACGGATTGCTTTGAGAACACGACAAATCAGAACACAAACAGAAGAACATTTCATTGTATATTACAACAATTCCATCAGAATACAAGAATAGTACAAAGTATGAGTAAATATTATACACAAATATCAGAGATTTAAATACATTACTGCAGTGGAAAAATAATACAAAACACAACTAGAAGAAATATACGGATACAGAGCTTTCCGAGTATCATTCCAGTTGTAAACCAGGATCCGGTGAATATAAATCTGGAAAACCCAACTACTAGCTGCCCGTTCGGAAAATAAGGGCACCCAGAGTTTAGGTCAAAACAATAAACTCCAGGTCAGTCATGGGACTGGTGTGAGAACTAAAAATAGTTATTAATCTTCACTTTAAAGTTAGGTAAATCAAGGGACCACGCCATATAACACGGAACGGGGTTTTACCCCAAGAATACCAGTGCATTAAACAAACAGCGCAATGCTAAATAAAGAACAATGAAGCTGTTATAAGACCCAGGTCCCATCACACAATGCAACACAAGCCGGAGGATAGGGTTTTATCTTATAACAGCCAAAGAATGCTTGATACGCTAAATTTCATCTTTTATTATTACTATAAGTGAAGAAATCAATTTCAATCATAAGTATCAATCATAAGCGGCATGGGTACCATATATCATGTCGCCATACTAGGCTCTACAATCAAAACCACAATGTCACGTATTGGAAGTTGAGTTTCCTTCTGTGAACCGAGGCAAAAGATAGTCCTCGCCGATTCGAGACTCTCTAGCCCGAGCCTCAGGAACAGCCCAACTGCACCTTAGGATCATCAGGGCCGGTCCACTCGATGTGGATTAAACGAAGCCCTGAACACTACGTCTCCCCGCCCTATGGGGCGTAAGTGAGCCAATGAATGACTCCATCAGTTCGAGAACGACCGATATATCAAAGGCGCCTCGCATCCAACAACCACACAGGTGAAAAGTATGTAAATGTCAGCCAGTTTAAGCACTGACACCACCTCTGGCTAGAAAGAGACGCATGTTCTCCCTGAGTCCTTCTCCCGTTTCTGGTTCACACCGGGGTGTAAGTCTCGCGAATCAACGCTACACAAAGCGATGCCACAAAGGCCGTGCTTTAATCATCAACCACAAGACTTTGCTTTTCAACAGAAGCCTTGATCATTTGCCACTTAGGCGTGCCACACAGGCAATTCATGCCATGCGATTGATGCCCATCCATTTATAACCTCTGAGCTCATACGTCTCAGAGAAGGGCGTTAAGCAAGAGACTAAATTCACCGCCACCAAACAACAGATATATATTTAATAGAAATCAATCACACAGAATAAAATCCAATGTCAGACACACAGTCCATTTACAAGTTCGTTCTGGGTCTGAACGAAACCGGAGGCACTTTCCTCGCATATTTGTCTATCTCCAAGTACGTCTGGACGATCACCAACTGATTCCCTCCTCTTGGGTGTACAACCCAATCAAGATCATCAGTAATCACCCAAACGACGTGAAGACCTCCGGTCTTCAACCACCGTCTTCATCTTCGACTTGTCGTCGAATCGGTTATTCAGAATGGGTATAAACCCGGCCTTTCCGAATAACCCGCGTATATAATAAACAAATGTTACACAAACACATCATATGCCTCATTCTAATTCAGAATATTCTTTTATTCAAATATTTACATCATTAGTGAATAGTTTCCCATTAATTTTATCAAAGATAAATTCTTTTAAATTTATTCTTTAATCTTCCTTTGGATAGCAAATCAAACCATATTACGGTTTTCCAAACTAGTCCGGATTAGCGAACCACAACGAAGTAATTATTTATTTTATTTCCCAATCCAAACCTATTCATCCCATGGAGCAAAACTAGTAATACTCCATATCTAACACCATGGTGTTATCGGTAAAATTAATTACCATTTCACGTTCAAATCTAGTTAAAGATTTAACTATCGCTTGGAGCAAAACTGGTGATACTCCATTCTCGATCATTTCAATCTAATTAAAGATTCATTAAAACTCCACTTAGTTTTAATCTTTCACTGGGTTAAAGAACCGATGTCATTTAAACACGGTTCACGTTAAACCCAAAATCACATCCCATTGTTAATCGGGTTAAAGAACAGGTGTTATTCAAAACACCGCTCATGATAAACCCAAAAACCAATTTAAATTCAATTCCAATTAAATACTAATTAACCGGACAATTTCACTAAATCTTAATTAAAAGATTTATTCTTTTCTAAACTGGGTTCAAGAACAGTGTTATTTAAGACACCATTCACGATGAACCCAAAATCCCATTTAATATTAAATACAAGGCTCTGAATAGAAAGTATATCGGCTTATATTCAATATCAAATTCTGAAACCAACAAATATCGTATTGGAAATAATGATATAAATATATCTTTCAAATTTCCACAACCATATCTATATAATCACGAAATCCAACATCGAAATGTTCCGAAGATAATTTCGATTCAAATCCATTCCAATACGTATATTGGAAATCTAATTATTTTTAAAACCACTTCAAATCCAATTTATTTATTTAAAAATATTGGATTTTAATTCTAGTTCATAACTAGTTTATTTCGATAAAAATATATTTTTATCCTTTCAAATAGGGAATTTTTCATCCCAGTTCTTTCTAAATCATTTACTATGATTTTACACAAATTATTGGTATTTTTAATAATTTTATCGAGGCCCGTACTGTCGATTTCCTATAACGGTCGTCGAACTGCACTTACAGCGACCTTTTCTAAATTTGATTTGGATGTATCTCCAAATCCCCCATTAGATTTCAAATTTCTAATATTCATTGGAAAGTTCTTTTCGATACGAACCCAACGGTTCCAGTTTCAGGAGAATCCGACGGTCGGATCTCCCGTAACGTCAATTCGAAGTCAATGGTCGAAATTCGCGAACTGCCGCGGCGCGTTCTATTCAGGCCATTTAATAAATATAATATTTATATTATATATATTTCATTGATTTCAATTAAAAACGTATTTTATAAATCGTTTTAACTTCGTTTTCAAAATGATTTCAACTTCATATTCAATTTTTAAATCAAAATTGAATATTCCATATCATCGATATATATATAAATGATAATATTTTCAAAACGTTATATTTTGAAATCACTTCTTTTTCTATATTCGAATAAAATCAATATATTTCGCGTTAAAATGGCGCAAATCTAATCAACACGGCATTATATATTTCAATAACTTCGTTATTTTATTCAACAAATGAATATTTTCTTCAATACATAAATATATATTTTATTTCATCACATGAATATACATTTTATTTCAACACATGAATATATATTTTATTATATTCTTTATTTTCCAAATTGGAACGAGGCCCAATCAATTACCATATAATGTTAATTATATGGGTTCTATACAACACACGTATATAACAGCAACGATAAATAATCAACCATCATCCCAAGTGCACAACATAATTGTCTGTCAACCTATCGATCGACATACAACTAATTATTGGGATTAGTGTACGTCAAATATTATCCCAATACCCATGTGGGGTTTCACAACAACAAACACAGATTTTATTTGTGTAGTTGGGCGACGTGTAAAATTTATCGTCCTAATCAATATCAGTCAAATCAGTGTACATAAACAAATCGTCTGATTTGTAAATGAATATTTTATTTTATTCACATACACGTTAAAAATTATATTTTTAACGATAAAATGTTTATTCCAACACATGAATTTCTATTCAGTTCCTTTATTCGATAAAATGAAAATTTCGGCGGCATAAAGGCATAATACTAGAAACGGGACAAGGCCTAGCCTTATCCCCGGTCTAATAATGGCCCACGCCATATACATACCAATTCTAATCAATTTCATTTCACCCAAACAACCAAATATAAACAAATAATCTAATCAACTACACAACCAAACAAACAAGTCGTCCATGGTCTATGGACGACGGGTGTCGGGTGCTACTAAACACCGTCTGCTTCCTAGTATATATTTATAACTAGAAAATAAATTAAAGTGAGAAGTTCTCACCAAGAGCTAAACCAAACTCCGTGACCCTTCATATGTAGGAGATCTTCGTCGTGCTTCCAACGAGATATGTTACACGCGATTCACATTAAAAATCACATTTTTAATTCGCTTCACGTATAAAAATCCTATTTTTATCCAAGTAAAAGTCATATTTTTACTTCACTAGTATATATATAAAAATCGTATTTTTATATTCTCTATCTTATAAAAATCATATTTTTATAATCTCTACTATATAAAAATCATATTTTTATGTTCTCTACTATATAAAAATCATATTTTTATATATTTTTAGAAATCATATCCTTTTGTTTATAAAGATCACATATTTATATTTTTACCGTTCATATTTCATATCTTTATTCTGTGTTTGCATATATAAAAATCATAACTTTATCGTTATAAAAATATATACTTTATCACTATAAAAATCTATACTTCTATATGATTAAAATCTATTCTTTTCTTCGATAAAAATCTATTCTTTCCTTCGATAAAAATCTATTCTTTCCTTCGATAAAAATCAAATCTTTGTCCTGTTAAAAATCTAACCTTTCTTTGTTTAAAAATCTCAACTTCCTTATTTTAAAAATCTCGACTTTCTTATGTTAAAAATCTCTACTTTCTTATGTTAAAAATCTCGACTTTCTTATGTTAAAAATCTCGACTTTATCTAAACAAAAATCTCACCTTTATCTAAACAAAAATCTCACCTTTTTCATATTATTATCGTATTTTTACCTTATCAAAAATTAAATCTTTTTACAAAGAAAAACCAAATCTTTCTGTAAAGAAAAATCAAATCTTTCTTATTCAAAATCATTGCCTTTTCCTATACAAAAATCATAGCTCTTCGCTTTTTAAAATAAAATAAAAACAAAATAAATAAATAAAAAGAAATACTCACATTTCTCTCAGCGAAGAAGGGGGGTCGGATTGAAGAAGAAGAAAGGGGAGGAGGGTTGTTCATGGTGGCTGAGCAGAGGGGCGTGGGGCCTGCAGGTGGCTAGGGTTTTCGTTGGAGCTCGATTTAGGGCTGTGGGTCTTGACGTCGAGGGGGGGGGACATGGCGTCGCTTGGGGGGGGGGTGTCTTGCCGGCGTGGCGCCACCAGAGGAGGCGCGAGGCAGAGTGGTCGACTGGAGGGGGGTTTCTCGAGTAGAACGGTCGACAAGGGGGGTTTTCTCGAGCAGATCGGAGGAAGAAAGAGGATAGAGAGAGGAGAGAAGAGGAGAGACGTCGGGGAGGGGGAGGCAGAGGGGCGAGGGTGGTGCGGCTAGGGGCGCCGGTGGCACGGTGGTGGAGGGCCGCCATTTTCTATTTGAAATTGATTTGGGGATCCGAAAGGGGAAATGAGAATAAAGGGGGAGGGCTTAAGTGTACATATATATATATATTATACTTTTATTTAATTCTCCTACATGTTGACTTTTCATTCGAACCCCAAACGAGGCCCAACAACTGTTGTCCCTAGGGTAATACCCCCCTTCCGAGTACAATGGGATATGTATCGTAAGTCGATTCGATAGTTACGACCAGTTTCCACCAAGATTAAAATATAAATCAGTATATTCAATTTTAAATGTACATTTCAAATTATCGGGGCCACAAACTAACTCTAAAAATTCCAGAATTTTTTTTTCTAGCTTCGTATTGCCGATACGGTCATAACAAAACTAATTTCGTCAAATTCTGAGACCGTTTGAAAAATGTCCAATTTCCAGTCGATCGAAATTGACTGAAACTGTTAAAACACGTTTAACTTCGCCACGCGCACATACTGATTCAGAAAATTACGCGAATTGGGATCTAGCAATAATTTGACATCCCGAACCCAACAAAAGTGGTTTCGTCGAAAACGAAGGTCATTTGCAAAATTTCCATTTTTAAGGGCCTTTATATATATTAAAATATATATAAATTCCACAGCGACTTTTCTGAATTTTAAACTGGACATATCTTACACCCTATGAAGTGAAATCTCAGTTTCTTAACTTCGTTAGGAAGATATGATCAAACAGATTCAAATATTTCTTGTTTCTTCAATTCTGATTTAAAACGAATTCTGTATATTCATTTGAAATTCGAAATCGAATTTTCAAACTACCGCGCCATTTCAGGCTCGTTATATAATTAAAATAAATTTATTCGTTTTAACTTCGTCGAAAATAAATTTTTGGCCGTTATTATTTAAAATAATCCATTTTAAATATTCAAAATTCCTTAAATTCGCCGAAATAAAAATTTTAAATTGGCTCAGAATTTCCGGGTTGTTACAATTTATAGGTAAACTTTCCTTGGTAAATGATCTGGAATCCGTTTATCCAGGCCGTGGATCGTTCATTTTGTTAATTACGACCATGCCACTGGCTAGCTATAGCCAGCTGTCCGTGGCTGTATCCAGTTATCATGTGTGGACGGCTCGTCGGAACGAGTATCTTGAATAGCTGGGCGGGTCCATGTAAGCGAGCGCTTTGGGAGATTTTGTAAGGGCGGAATGCGGGTCTGGAGTTGATTCTCCTTTGTTCCTTGCGCGACCGTCCTTCTCAGTCCAAGGGCGTTCGTCTTCTTGCTGCCTTTGTATGGCACTGTTTGAGTTTATGGCTATGCTATGAGGTCGCTCCTGCTTATGTTGAATGGGCGACTTGCTTGATGGCGAAACGGCGGGACATGCCGGCCATAACACATTAACACGGTTATGTCTGATTTGGTGAGCGAGTGATAGTGTTATGACCGATTGGGGATGCGACTCTAAGATGCACATGCGCTTTTTCCAAAGATTGGTGTGTGACCGATCAGTAGGCTTCTGGTCTGAGCATCGAGCAACAGGTGTCGTCATCTATGAGCAGTTGTTCAGATATATATATATATATGCGACCTAGATTTCTGTCCTGATATGCGCGACCGAACTTTGATGTCAGGTCGAGCGTTCCTGTTGGGCGAAACGATTTCACGGGGCATTTTTCTTTATTGAGTCACATTCCTTCTAATCATTTCATGCCATCATCTTTGGTCATGATGGCGGACCTGACTTGTCTTGGGTTTGACATTTGGATCTTATTTTATGCAGTTGCACTCCACTCATTGTGAGCCAGTTAAGTGCTTCAGATAACTTTTTGCACGACCGGCCATGATACTCTCCATTCAATGTGCGTATGGATTTTTAGGGGTTAACATTTACTTTGGAAATTTTCCATTAAATCTTAATAATAAGATTTATAAATTCGAAATCACATTTCACTGTTAATCGGGTTAAAGAACGAATGTCATTAAAAACACAATTCACAATAAACCCAATTCACATTCCATTTTCTTCCAATTACTAAATATAACTGGAAACTCTAATAATCTTAATTAAAAGATTTATTCTTTTCACACGGGGTTTAAGAACAGTGTTATTGAAGACACCATTCATGACAAACCCAAAATCACATTCTTTTATTCAATTCCAATTTAATATTAATTAATTGGAAAACTTCACCAAATCTTAATTAAAAGATTTATTCTTTTCTCAACTGGGTTTAAGAACAGTGTTATTTAAGACACTGTTCATGACAAACCCAAAATCCAATTTGATATCAAATACAAGGCTCTGAATAGAAATTATATCGGCTTATATTCAATATCAAATTCTGAAACCAAAAAATATCATTTTGGGAATAACGATATATATATATATATTCCGAATTCCTCAACAATATCCATATAATCACGGAATCCAACATTGAAATATTCCGAAGATGATTTCCATTCAAATCCATTCCAATTCATATATTGGAAATTCTGGTTATATTAAAACTCATTCTCAATCCAATTTATTTATTTAAAAATAATTAGATTATAATTCTGGTTAATAACTAGTTCATTTCGATAAAAATATATTTTTATCTTCTCAAATATGGAATTTTTCTTCCCAATTCTTTCCAAATCGTTTATTTTTAGCTTATGCAAATTATTAATATTTTTATTAAGGCTCTTTCAGTCGATTTCCATAAACGGTCACCGAACTGCACTTACATCGACCTTTTCCAAATTTTATTTGGACATAATTCCAAATCCAACCGTTTATAAATTCGTTTCCATTTAAAACGAATTTTATAAATCGTTTATAAATTCGTTTTAAAACGATTCTAGCTTCATTTTCAATTTTAAATCAAAATTGAATACTCCCTATCATTATAACATATAAATGATAATATTTTCAAAATATCAGATTTTGAAATCATTTCCTTTTCGATATTCATTATAAAAATGAATAAAATCAATTTAAATATCGTTCGCGTTAAAATGGCGCATATCTAATCAATATGGCTTCACACATTTTAATATTTTCGTGTCCATCCAAAAACAGACATCAAAATCGTATTTTCATCCTTTACTGAATATCATTTTAAAATATTCGTTATTTTAAAATATTTGTTATTTTCAAATATTCGTTCATCCTGAATTGGAATCAAACACAGCCAATTACCATACAATGTTATTTATATGGATTTCATACAACACATGTATGTAACAACAATGATAAACAATAATCTATCATCTAGAGTGCATTCTACACTGTATAAGCATTAAATATAAATAATTAATGCTTACAACTGTCTGTCAACCCATCGATTGACATACAACCAAACAATTGGGATTAGTGGACGTCAAATATCATCCCAATACCCGTGTGCGGTTTTAACCAACAAATACTAAATATTATTTTTGCAGTTGGGTGATGTGTAAAATTTATCATCCCAATCAATGTCAGTAAAATGGGTGCACATAAACAAATCGTCCGATTTGTAAATGGATATTTATTTCCTTTTCAGGAGAATTTTATGCTGTTCATATATACGTTAAAATTTATATTTTTAATGGTAAAATATTTTATTCAACAATGAATATTTTATATAATTCATATACACATTAAAAATGATATTTTTATTGGCCTGCAATGTTAAATCGATTTTTTAGCAACTTTTCAGTTATTGGCACAATCGAAATAAAGCAAATGCTGAATTTTTATCAATGGAAATGAAAATGTTCAATTACAACATTCCCCTTAGCATGGGTAGTTAATACTTATAAAAAAACTACAAGAATTTTTAATAAAAATGAGAAATGCTCTAAGTAAAATATTGATGCCAATGGTCATTATTCGATGCTCTGGACATTTAAACTCTATCAATGGTTGTTGGCTTGATTTTTCCCTTGAGAGATTGTAGAGGTGTCTGTTGCTTGCGGTTTCCTCACATATTGTTGCAGCTTATTCTGCCTGATCAGTTCTTCGATTAGGTAATTCAGATGTCGATACTCATTATTATCATGCCCCGGCTGATTGTGAAAGTGGCAAAATTTTCCAGAACTGGCTGCATTGTCCCCTATCCTTAGCTGTCGTGGCGTTGGATAATATCCTACATCCTAAGTAGCAAAGAAGATGTTCTTCGAGGTATCTCTTACCGGGGCAATTCATCGGGTTGGAAATGGCGAAACTTTTTGTTGTTACTTTCCCCTTTTTCTTTGTCCTCGTTTCTCTCTACAGGACACTGGCATTCTTCTTGTTACCTTGAGTATCATTGTTTTTCTTATCTTCCACGACACTGCTTCCAAAAAAATTCTGGATAGAAGTGTCTGCCTCTACTCTGATGAACTCTTCAGCCTTCTTGTAGAATTTGTCGAGTGTGCTGGGTTCCTTCATTTTCACCCATTTTCCAAACTCAGTCTTCTTGTCCATAGCTCGGACTAGTGCCATTAATAACATTCGGGGCACCGGATCTCCAATCTCTACTATATCAACGTTGAAACGAGTTAAAAAGCCTTGACTGCCTCTCTAGGGTTTTGCTCCAGCCCCGATAGCAACATAATATCCTTAGCTTTTGAGGCATACAACTTGAATTTCTCCTTGAACTTCTTTACCAAATCAAAGAATTGGTCTACAGATCTGGGTGGCAGCTTAGTGAACCATAGCGATGCTACTCCCTCCAAGTAGATAGGAAAGTACAAACACCTGATCTCATCCGTTGCCTTTGCAGCATTCATATGCCATTCATACTCGTACAAAAACATACTAGGATCAATGGTTCCGTTATAGCTAGGCATCGTCGGAGGGACAAACTTCTTTGGAAACTCAGCTTTATAGACCCTTTCAGTAAATGGAGTTTTACTTGGAGCAAAATTCCACTCTCGTTCTTCTTTATTTCTGGCTAAGCTTTCCTTCATGATTTGCTTAATGATCTCTGAAATATACTCTTCGTCGTTATGTCATTCCGCAGAGCGGAGGCTAGTTCCTTTATTGGATGCTTGTCTTGGTAAGTGATCGCGGTTAGAGAACCGAGGGCTTTGGCCTCCTACTTTGGTAGGTGCCCCTTGGTGGGATTAGCAACTTTGCGAAAAGTATACTTTTCGGAATGATTCTTAGCATTTGGCTTGGAATCCTTGATGTCGGCTTCATCTCTACCACTTGACAAATCATCCACTTCCTCCACATAATAATCACGATTGCGATCCGACGCGGGAGAGTTTGCATTCTCTTCTAAGTTAACTTCAACTCCACGAGGTGTAGGATTAGCTTGAGCGGTGAGAAAAGCATCTAGCTTGTCCATCAAAGCTTTGTTCGAAGTGTCCACTCGCTGATTCAAACCAGCCACAATTGCATCCAATTCATCTCGGGTTACACCAGCTCCCGAAGTTTGAGCAACATTCAGGTTATTAGTTTGAGGAGTGGTTGTAGCATCATTGGCATTATTTCCAGAAGCTCTAGCGGAATTACTACTTTTCTTCAATGGTACATGATTTCAGCAGGCCTGAACTTTAGACCGTGTAGATCTATCGTAAAATGATAGGCTTCCAATCTTCAAAATCCTCCAAGACTCTTAACCTTGTAGTCGTGGGTTTGAGCCCCATGGTGGACGCCAGAATGTTAACACCAAAAAATGACGCTAACACCCAAAGAGGTGTGAGAACACCTCTAAACTATGTAAAACAAGGTTAAGAGCAAAATGTGAAGAAAACAGTAGTGGTTTGGCCTCAGTTTTGGTTTACGTCCACTTTAAATGAGAATTTCATTATCTTCTCCATTACGAGGTACATTATTGATCTCAACTTATACATTTTTGTCTTTGGTTTATAATAATTCTCTTTCTTTTCTCTACAATTCTCTCTCTCTCTCTCTATTTCTCCATATAAATGCTTTAATCTCACTAGTAGCTGTGATTATCGGATTAGATCTTCGATAATCGAACTCGGTGATGATCTTTAATGATTTTCTCAAGGATAATGATGATGGAGATGCTTGAGTGATGCTTGATCGATGTTAGAGAAGCTTGGGCGATGTTTGAAGAATCTTTAATGGTGTTGGGGAAGCTTGAGCAATGTTGAAGATCAATAATGGCAGCCCTTCGAGAGGAGGAAAACATGTCCCATATTATATGTGAGGTGGTGGTGTATATATAGGTGCGGTTGTGAGTGGAGTGGAGGCTTGACATAGTATATGTGCAGCCCTATGAATCATGTCTGATCGATGCACTGGATCGTGATTGTTTATATGCACTCCAGGCAGAGACACATGATCCATTGTAAATAACTGATCCATGCTTTATATACTACCGAATGATCCATGTATTGTAAGTACGAACTATCCAGGCTTATAACCAGTCCATGAATACAACTTACCACCATTTTCGTGTTTAAGGTACATCCGATCCATATTTATTTGCCCACCGATCCATAATTTCAGTTCAACACGATCCATGCTCTCGATGGCCAACAACCCATAAATACCCTAACGTTCCATATTACATTTCCTGCCACGTGTACTGCATGTGAATCACAATCCAACCGATCCATCTATTATTTTGCCCAGAATTCTCTGGCCGATCCAGGCATTTGACATGCATGATCCATGGTGCAAGCACTGATACACTTTGCGTGAAAGCAACTGATCAATCATTTTGCAGTGCACAGTGCCTGCCGACCCATCATGGATCATGTGTCAGCGCCTGTCGATCCATCAATGCCTGCCGATCGATCAATGCCATCCGATCCATCGTGGATCGTGTGCCAGCGCCTGCAGATCCATCAACGCCAGCCGATCCATCGTGGATCGTGCGTTTTCCCTGTCATTGATAGTATGATCCACCTTTTGCTTCTGACCGACCCATACTATTTCATGCTTGCTGCTCACGTGGAGCCGATCCAAGCATCATATAAGTGAACGACTTATGTCATGTTTGTTCCATATTAAAACAGGAATGATCCATTACATGTTTTCTCAATATTAAAATAGGAACGATCCATGTTATATTATATTATCATGCACCATGCTCACGATCCATATATTTGTGTGATGTGATGAAATGCTGTTATGTTCGTTTGTACCTGAGGCACTTAGCATTGCATTTGTATGTATATCTACATATACACAAAACTTTATTTATATATATATATATACACTTGATGATTTTAGTTCCCATTTAACACATGTAGCTTTGTATGCTTTGTCTTCATGTGCGATCCATGCATTATTTATGCCACGACATAGTTATGTACCATTCATAGATTGGTGATCCATGTATATATGCAATTGCGGTACATTCATTTGTAGCCACGCCCCATGTACATACACATCAGCACACTGCCCATTGTGTTGTGACACTGACTCATTTATACTAGCACATTCATGCCCACTAATAATTCATGTCTTTGATCCTGTTATGCCTGCAATCCATAAACATTAGCTGATGTGCAAGCTTTAATTGTTTGCTTACAACCCAAGCATTCATGTTCCATGCTCGTACCTTTAAACTGGTACAACACTTTTGTATGTCACAATCCATGACATATACACAAAGCATGTTATATCGCATTGTCATGCACTATGTTCACGATCCATCTATTTGTGCATATACATGGCATTATGCCACCGTTTTATAATTACAACCGATCCATCCATTGATTGAACAGATCCAAAATTCATGATTAATCCGATCATGTAAAGAACCGGATTTTTGATTAATTCTGTTAAACAATAATTTATTGATTATATTAAATAATTAATATAATTGAATAAATTAGATTTAATTATTAGAGAAAATTTAATAATCTTTATATACAATTCTATGCACATATCTTATTTTCCTTCACGATTGAGTCTATGTGTGGGAACTTGTATGTAATGTCTTGTATGTTATTTTATATTTTTATAATGGTTTCAAACTTGTGGGAATATAAAAAAAAGCATTACTTCAGTTAATTAAGGTAAATAACATAAGTAAAATATAGATTTACTTCATATAAATGCAATGTTACATTTTTAAAAGATTTAACATCTTTATCAAGAACAATGACATGAAGACATGTCTTTGGTACCATAGATATGCAATCTAATACATTAAATACACGTTTATATGTTCTTTGTAGGCTATTCATATATATATATATATATATATATATATATATATATATATATATATATATATGCGTTTAATAACTAAATTGCTTTACAACCAATTTGTTTTAAAGTAGACAAACATATGCCCCTCATTGCGATATGCTTTGGTCGTATACCTACCAGTTAAAAAATTAGTATTCAGAACCCTTTGAATAACATATCATCACAATCAAACAAGTGACACAACTACCACTCTTACAAATGCAACCTATAATCTACTATTTACACATGGCTATGCTTGTATATTTGTGTATTTCATTTTCTTTGGCTGCCACGCATTTGTATGTAAAGAAAATAAGAAATACATCTTTTCTAATCACATACACAACTAGGACCTAGGAAACATTTTCTTCAATTGACCAATACACAAACTGCACACCAATATGCAGCCGTATACCCCTAAGCTACGTTCTTTCCAAGTCCAACTAGACACAGCTATGAAGCATAGAAAACATCCACTTTCAATCACTTCATACACTTCAAACCTATATTGTTTCGTTGTTTCCAATATAAACAACTGCACAGCTATTATATAGCTATCCCTTTCAATCAAATTACTAAGCTAATACAACCGCCGAAATTAGCTTCAGCTACCACTGTCCATTCTACCTACAAGCAAGTAAATTTTACATAAGCACTCTCAATTTGATACTAGGCGCAATCTCAGATTCTACCTAGTAGCAAACAGAGAGCAAGCAAGAAATAATTAGTTTGGGGTGCAATCCCAGATTGCGCCTTTGGCACAGGTGCAATCCAGGATTGCGTCCCGTGCAATTTTCTAGCAATCACTTCTTCCCATCTACCTTCTTTTCACGCTTACTATTTCACCCTCAAAATTTACCAAAATCCTTCACAAAAAATAACCCAATAATCCATTTTCACTTCCACTCAAAAATTAGATAGACAAGGTTGGAAAACTTGTCCTCTTTAGCTGGATTTTGCTCAAATTCAAAGGTACTTTCATTTCTCCCCTATTTTCATGCATTGATTGTTATACCATAGATTCCTCCCAAGTTTGATTTCATCATTAGGTAGGATTAATCAATGGGAAATTGATGACGATACTTTAATGAAGTATTAGGAAAGTTTGGAGTCGGGATCGTATGAGAACATGGTGGATGTTGATCCTCCACCACAAGCTTCATTGTCACAAAATACTCGTCGACTGAGTAATTTTTTTTGCCTCGATATGAAAACGTCTGAATTTGTTGAACTCCCAGATCATCTACCCAGTGCACCACAAAAGTATTTCATCGTGGTGGATGAGGGTAAGTATGTTAATCGAGGCCAAGCACTAGCAATCGGGGAGCTAGTACCAAGAAAACTTTGTTATTGCAGAGCAGACTATTGCGTGATTGTGAAAAAAAATAGAAGCATTAGTACATATAAGCTATTTTCTTAGGTTTGAAAGTGTATGGCTTTAGAAGTGTTATTAGTTCATCAAAGCAAGGGTTTAGTCCTCCATTAATATGGATTTGGCAATCCTGATATTTCTTTAATTCTAATCTCCACAAACTTATATTCTCTAGTAAATATTGGATCATTGTAATCAATCTCTAATACTCTTCTCATTTGATGATAATAAAAGCTCTCTCTTAAAGTGGATGTCCATTAACAAATTATTAGCGGAACCACTATAAATCTAAGTGTGATTTATTTTATTGTTATCATACTCTATATTTCTTGTTTTATGTTTGTGATAGGATTTGATTTGAATCGTTTGTGATTGGTTTGATCATTGATTGGTTGTTTGTGCACTATCTAGCACGATCTAGCTTGTTTTCCGCTGCGTTAGAGATTGGATTGAGTGGTCTCAATCGGTGTTATTCCCCCAATACATAGATCATACTGCTGACAATAGTATAATACTGCTATAACCTAAAATGTTTTAAAAAAATTAGTTCTTTTATTATAAAGGATTGTATTTCTCATATATGTGCTTGTGTAAACCAACACATAAATAGATGTATAGATATAATTGTACATGTAGAAGTAAACAGAGCTGAAACAGTTACCATTCTCGGTTATGAGTATGACTCAGTTGTCATATCTTTTCTTGATGTGGATCGATATTCCTTCATGGCATTGCAGATAGATAAACAGCCACTTAAATGCAGCCTGGGTCAATTGCACCATCATTTTCCTTAAGTATTATATATTAATTCCATAAACTTTTATATTTTGTTTACACTTTATTATCAACAAAAACGTGATGTATTTATGTACGGCCAGAATGCAAGTGAGTGCAGGGACGAAGGCAGGATTTTTTTTTAAGGGGAGGCGAATTTAAAGGTGATTCCAAAAAAAAGAAAATTTACACCAGTTTATCCTAAATTTGTTTTGATTTGAACCTATAATATTTCATATTATCAAGTTTTAGATAAAATATTTTACAAATATCAATAAAATGTCTTGAAAATAGTAACTTCTATATTATGAGGCTTAAACAGCGACAAAAAATAAATAAAATATAATCTATTACTTATACTGGAAAGCAAAAACCAGGGTGCTTCGGTGGTGACATCTGTCCCTTTTAAATTTCACGCCTTATCTCTGTCTTTGCGTCCAAAATGGTCTTCGAACCGGTAACCGCTTCCACTTTCCTTCCTCAATAATCCCATTCTCCTTAGATTCACACCCTTCTTTCCGCCTTAAATTTAACGCTCTTCTCACTACTAACTGTCCCAACTTCGAAATTTGTACACTCTCTTCTCTGTTCTTCTTTAGTTCCCTCCGGCTATTCTCTTTCGAGTTTATGCTATTTGCAGAACTTATAACCTTAACGATTACACTACTCTCGCGACGGTCACTTCTTTGATAGTCGATTTCATGCCATTTTCCCCTTCTCCAATTATACGCCTCATTCACCACTAAAAACTTTACCTCATATAGTAGACTATCTACTTTTTTCAGACTGTTTGCCGTCGTCTCACTCCTTTCCATTCTATCCAATTGAAAACCATATCAATTCTTTAATCGACCAGAAAACCTAAAGGCGATGATGGGGAAGCAATAATCTTTCATCTGTGCTCTTCTACCCGATCTTGGACTATAGGCGATACTTCTATTTGGAATCTTCAAACCATGGTATCTTTGCAACCAATTAATTACTGATTTTTTTTTTCAATTTGAATATGTTATCCGGTATTACTCTATTATAATGAATCTAATGATTAAACCTCCATCTTCACCCCTTATTATCTCAAATATTCTACTCTATTGAAGTTCGACAAATTAAGAATCATGTAATATCTTGAATATGTGATTACTTTTCTTTTTGAATTGATTTACATGCTAATTTCTTCCATGGAAAAGCCTATATTTCAGATCCAAAGGAGTTTAATCATTTTGATGTATTGAACTGTTTTGTGTTACCTAAAAACATTCTGTCTTTTCCGAAGTTCACAGTGCCAATTTGGTTTCCAGTGCTACTAGTTACCCAAACTGGTGGAAATCATTTTCATTGCTTTTTACATTTGGTTTAAATCTCTTCCCGCTAATCACCTGTGACACATACAAGTATATGCACTGACAAAACTATGGTAGTAAGTATTAAAGAATGTATTGAAATAGATATTCTTGCTCACTGTGGTATTGAATAGAAATGAAATTCTATAACCACTTATGTGGTTTCAGATTCAAATGATGATTGACTTCATCCAAGATTCCATATGATCGACTCATACTTTTGTGGTGGATGAAGAATATGAACTTCTCAAGGCTTACCATAACATTTAATACACTGCTTCAATTAATTATATATATTGGTTTGTTTGTATAGCAAACTATTAAACATAATGGTACTTTTACAATTTATTTCATATATTATTATTTGCGGAAATAGGGAGAAGGACAAACTTACCAAAAAAATTGGTGAAAAGTATGGAAAGTTTAGAATTTAGTGAAAAGGATAAATGTCAGTGTAAATGGAAAAAGGATAGTGGGCCCTTTGAATTCCACTTTTAATGTAAATGTGTCCTTCTCCCTAATTATGAAACTTTCCATACTTCTCACCAAATTTTTTTGCAAAGTTTGTCCTTAAAAAAAATCCTCGTTTTATTTTAGGTATACTTGCTTTAATTTTGTTTCCTTTCAAAATTGCTATATTATTGCTAAGTACAAAGTTGCGACCGATCAAAACATTTCACTATTTTCCTATCTATAAACAACCTTAATAAGCTGAGCCATCCATGGCTATGTGTTTTTGTGTTGTATTTGTGCACATGTCCAACTATGTGTTTTTATCTGCACATTATTACTTCACTTATTACAATTGGTCTTTAACTCATTACTTTATTAACCAAGATGTTTTTTTTTTGCTATGGGGGTAGTACGAACAAGGACAAACTTATTTTCCGTTAGTTCTTTGTTTGTTGACTAACTTTAGTGATAGCAAATTCATTACAGTAATTAAACAAAAAATCAAAATCATTCATATTATTTTTATATACTCAACTCATTTGATGTTGATTATGCTAAGCGTTAAGATGGCTTAATACAGTATAACTTTTCTCTTAGTTATAACGTTAAGACTTAGGTTATGTTTGTATGCTTACCGTCTTAAAATTTGTTTACTTGACCTATTTGCATATGTCATTTACCTTGAGTTCATAACTGTTCCTTATTATGTTTACCATCTATGTTCAAAATAGGCCGATTCAATTATAAACAACAACTAGCATTAAGTTAACCATTTACGACGTATAACATGATAACAACAATCTTTCTCCCCTTGCTACTAATATATAAATATATTAGTGCCATACTTTGTTATCCTTCTAAATTATTGTTATTATTCTTACTTTCTGATAAATTTATCTTATTGCAATTCTATGCGCTAAAAGCAGGTTGTATTCTCACCAATCAAGATCTGCTCCTCACCAACGCTCTCCTTTCGCTTACTGTTAGCTCTGCCTCTTCTCCCCTGCTCACCAACATCGCCAGGTGAGAGTTGCTAATATTCACTTACATTGCTGACTTTTGTGATTTTCCACCAGTTTGCTGTTATGATTTGTAGTTTTCGTTCGTTTATTATCTACTGTAGATATAATGACTTTCTCTGGATCTTTTGATAAATTTGTTTTGAATTTATTTGTACCAATAGTTCAAAGCTGAAATATTGGTATCAAAAATAAAGTTATATGTTTCATAATGGATTTTTTACTAGAATTGCGAGTTAATGCACAATACAAATTTTCTTTATTGATATAGCCATATTAATAAAAACTGCATATTGTAGTTATTTTTATTCATAATCAACAAGAAAGGATATTTTTTTCTCCCTTTTGAAGTATGCCATTTGATTTATTTAAGAAGAATTGGACCGTTGTTGTTGTTTATGGATTCTAATATTACATTTTTGTTCCAATAACATTAATAGTAGAGCAACAACAAATACATGAACCTCATTTGCTATGAAAGACAACGGATTGGTAGTTCATTTTATTAGGTCCATTTTTCAGTAATGCTGAAAGTCATTTGGTTTTCATATATTAGTACTTAGAATTTCTTTAACTTTCTAAATTGTAGTTGATGATATTCTATGATTTTAGTTGATATCATCCACTTATTAATTTATTATCTTTTGGTGAACAACCTGTGCATTACGAATTTGAAAAAATAACCAGTTGATAATTTAAAGATACAATTCCATGAATATTATATACTTCCATTTTTAGATTATGCAATGCCTTTTCCATATTTTTTGAGCCCAAGTTACTTTCCTATTGAAAATACAAAATTATTCCAAAAACAAGATTTTGGCAAACATTATTTTGACAGTGAGTTTGCTTGCTGTTGTAAAGATGAAATGTGTTTTTTTTTTCTTTTTTTAAATCATACTCACGATTGACTTTGTAGTTAAAAATTGCATAATGGACTTAGTATACATTTTCTATTTACTTTAACTAATAATCATATAGGGTGTTGATTACCTATTCAGATACACAATACCATTTACGAATATATTTAGTATTTTTCTTATATATATATAATAAATAAATGTTTCTTTTCCTGCATAAGATAAATACATATTTACGTTACTCAGAATCAGTTTAAAGATTTCTTTCCTGGTAACGGACAAGAATTGTTTAAAAAAAACAAGGTGAAATTGTTGACGTCAAATATTGGTCACTAGTGACAGTCAACCCCCAATCGTGAGTTCAACACACGAGTAAAGATTAAAAAGTGCAATAAAAGTAAGAAGAACGGGGAGCACACAGAATTTTTACAGTGGTTCGACAAAGACGGTGCCTACGTCCACTTCATATATTATTTCTCTTTTTTGATTACAAATACAATGCTTTTTTCTGTTTGGAGAAGAGAAAGAAGATGACTATTTTCTCTTCTTCTTTTTTGAGAGATCTGGAAAAGAGTTCCAGAGTCAGGAGTTGTAGAAAAAGGTCCATTTCCTCTTTAAGCCTAGAGGTATTTATAGGTGGAGAATGCAGCTTGGGATGTTGCGATATGGTCCGGCCATTCCGGGAAAGCTAGGACACGTGGAATCCATCTTCTGGCCTGAGAAGCCGCTGGAAGACTGATTCCAATGTTCATAAATAGTATCCTCGGAAGTTGTCACTAATGTGGCATCCATGGAGAGGTTTATAAAAGTAGCGCTTTGTCCGCATATGGTTTGACCGCCTTTACTGCCTTAAAAATCGGGATATTTGGAAGACTGGCTCTGTAGAAGATCTCCATGCTGGCCCGAGATAATCGGTCGACGCACTCTATGGCGAAAGAGATACTCGGTCGACTAGGAGAGAAATTCTTCCAGAGTGAGCGGTCAATCTTACTAGGCTGGACTCGGGCCGATATGTTACTGCTTTGGATTGCGTTTTTGCTGGGCTTCCTGAAGCGCGGCTTACATCTGTTTGCGCGTTTGGGCTTTGGTCTGGCTCATTGAGACTCTTGCCAAAAAGAGGGTTGACACTTTGCCTCTCAGAATTCATTTCCATCGATAGAGAGAGGTAAGTTCTGAAATCTGGGTTGTAGCACAAACGCCCGAACAACTATGGTTATGCCGGACCATATTAAGGCCAGAAAACCGACAGTTCCGACGTTGTTTTATGGCCAGAAAACCGACGACCGTACCAGGTTGTATTAAGGCCAGAAAACCGACAACTATCGGGAACCGTATTAAGGCCGAGATGATGATCTCCATTTGTGTGAGAGTCAATTCCTGCAAATACAAAACAAACCACCCTTATGTCGGGGGAGGGTGATGGGTCGAGCATTTTCTTCCACTTGGCTTTAGAGGGTGGCGAGCATTAACCAGGCTCGGCTTAGTGGCGAGCATAAACCATGCTCTGCTTAGTGGCAAACGCTAATCCAGGTTCGGGTTAGAGAGGTGGCGAGTATTAACCATACTCGGCTTTGGGCAAGTGTTTTTTTGTGCTCGACCTATATTAAGTTAGTTTGTCCAGCGAGCTATGAATGCTCATGGTGTAAAAAGAAAAAAGGGAGTATAATCTATACTTTGTATTTAGAAAGCATGGCCTCACTAGTATAGAGGAGTAGGTGTTTAAATTAATGGTAGGCTTTCGTGTTGACCACATAGAACAAGACGACGAGCGTTATCCATGCTCGGCTTAGAGATTTTTAAACGTACTCTATGTTTGCAAAAGAAAATGTATAGCTGCTAAATAACTATTACAAAGAAAAGAAATTCTATGGGGATAGCAATTAATCCCAGAGCAAGCTTAGGAGTTAAATTCTAACCCCGTACATGTACATCAAGGTGTCCTTATTATTGAAAGAAATACATCAAAAAGAGATTAAAGCAATCTAATTTATAATAATGCCGCGAGTGCTAGTCTCAGGGTCCTTTCCGTTTCTAGGAGCTCACGGACCAGCCTGAGGAGTTTGAGCAGAAGGTCGCGGCGGCATGGCCGAGGCGCGATCTTTGACATATTCGAGGAGCTCTCCTTTTCTGACTCGTCCTTCGATGAGATCGCGCAGATGTCGGCATTCATTTGTATTATGTCCAGCTACGTTGTGGAATATACAATGTTTGCCAGAATCGAGTTCCATCTGGGTCGGTTCTCGGCGAGGTGGTCTAGGAGTGGGCAAGGACTCGCGTATATCGAGATAGATGTCGAGCAAAGAAAAATTGAGTTCGGTGTATCGATCGTATTTGTTTTCATTTCGAGGTCGCACATTGCGCTTGTTCTTCTCTGGGGCCTTTCCTCTTCCTTTATTCTGGCCGTTGCCATTGAATGGACCTTGTTGCTTGGCTACTAAAACCTCGAGGCTCTCCATTTCAAGGCTGGCATCCTCTTGTCGGAGGAATCTCTCGGCCTCAGAGTAAAAGTCGTTTGGGAGGATCTCTGGTTAAGGAGTTTGAGAATTCCGATCTCTTCTGGACTCCCGCGATGGCGACCATAAGTACCACCGATGGCTCAGGCCGATCGACAGATGTCACGGCTACGTTGAATCTTTCAAGGAAGGATCTGAGCGTCTCTCCGGATCGCTGCTTGATGGTAGATAAGAACATGACACTTTTCGGTCAAGAGATATGTACTCGAAATTGCTCGATGAAGCGGGTGACCAGAGAATTCCAGCTGCTGATCGACTCTGTTGTCAGCTGTCGAAACCACATGTTGGCTATATCTGTGAGAAAGAGGGGAAAGCACTTAGCCATTAAACTGGTCGATGCACCAAGTACTTCCATATGTCGCATGTATCGCATGAGGTGTATGGTTGGGTCAGTGCGACCGTTATATGGCTCGATAGCTGGGAACTTGAAGTCCGGAGGGTTTCGAGAATTTCTGATTCCACTGGTGAAGGGGTTGCGATTGATATTATCTATGTCTTGCTGCGAAGAGTTGCCCCGAGTGAAGCGTCGGATGATGCTTGCAAGCTGGCACCCATCTCCGAGGAGTCGTTGCCATGAATTTAGTTCTGCATTTCGAGAGGGTTCTGCGCTAGAATCCGGCAAAAGCATGCTCGGAAGGGTGGCTGTTGACTGAGCTCGTCCTCCGAGAGTTGAGTGAAGATGTGAGGGAATGTGAGCCACAGTAGGTGGTCCTGGGTAGAATGGCCCCTCTTGAACCCGATGAGTCGTGGGTCGAGCCATGCCCGTAGCAAAGGGTCTAGGCTGATCCAGCATAGCATGTGATGTTCAGGGGCCGGGGTTGCCCCCGTTTGGAGCGAATTTAGGAGGGTCTACGGTAGCATTTTCTTCTGCCACGGTGAGGACCGACATTGTAGGGTGGCTTCCCTCGTTCGAAGGAAAGGCTATGCCAGCTCTTTGCTGAAGGGAAAGAGTGGTTAGACTGGTCTGCAGTAAGATTCCCGGTTGTAGTGGGAATGGCATTGATTTTGATGGACCCGGTGGAGGGTCGATCGATTAGATAGGTCGAGTTATTCCAAAGAGTGGAGGCATATTTGCCAGACGACCTAGATCTTGATCGCCCGCCTCCTGAGGTTCTGTGGCCACAGCTGTGCTGGTCGCTGGAAGCGATACTCCTGGTTGTGCTTGATTGGTTGGTGGGACCAAACCAGGATGAAATAAAGGTGTAGCCTGATCGGTGGCCTGATTTCGCGTAAACTGAAGGTCAGCTGCTGCCCCAGTCTCGGCTTGTGGAGGAATTGATGTTGAAGCGTTTAATCCCGTTTCCAATCGACCGAGTAGGTGATCCATCAACTTCTGTTGTTGTTCGAGGACTTTACCCTGAGATGTCATATGGTCTCTGAGCTCGACCATGATTTTATCCATGTCGTCCCGGGTTAGGAATCGAGACATGTCGTCATGAGAAGAAACTTCGTGGCTTACTTCTGCAGCATCGGTATCGGCTGCATCGGTGTTTGCGGGACGAGAGGATGTTGCGTCTTTCTTTCGTTTGTTCGCCATGGGATAAAGTGCTCAGAGGCTCGATGGCGTTGTCGGTGCGCGCCCCCTTCCTGGCGCGCCAAAGTAATGACGTCAAAAGTTGGTCACTAGTGACAGTCAACCCCCAATCGTTCGTTTAACACACGAGTAAAGATTAAAAAGTGCAATAAAAGTAAGAAGAACGGGGAGCACACATCGAATTTTTATAGTGGTTCGGCAAAGACGGTACCTACGTCCACTTTATATATTATTTCTCTTTTTTTGATTACAAATACAATGCTTTTTTCTGTTTGGAGAAGAGAAAGAAGATGACTATTTTCTCTTCTTCTTTTTTGAGAGATATGGAAAAGAGTTCTAGAGTTAGGAGTTGTGGAAAAAGGTCCCTTTCCTCTTTAAGCCTAGAGGTATTTATAGGCGGAGAATGCAGCTTGGGCTGTTGCGATATGGTCCGGCCATTCTGGGAAAGCCAGGACACGTGGAATCCATCTACTGGCCTGAGAAGCCGCTGGAAGACTGATTCCAATGTTCATAAATAGTATCCTTGGAAGTTGTGGCTGATGTGGCATCCATGGAGAGGTTTATAAAAGTAGCGCTTTGTCCGCATATGGTTTGACCGCCTTTACTGCCTTGAAAGTCGGGATATTCAGAAGACTGGTTCTGTAGAAGATCTCCATGCTGGCCCGAGATAATCGGTCGACGCGCTCTGTGGGGAACGAGATACTCGGTCAACTAGGGGAGAGAGATTCTTCCGGAGTGAGCGGTCAATCTGACTAGGCTGGACTCGGGCCGATATGTGACTGCTTTCGATTGCGTTTTTGCTGGGCTTCCTGAAAAGTGGCTTACATCTGTTTGCGCGTTTGGGCTTTGGTCTGGCTCGTTGAGACTCTTGCAAAAAAGAGGGTTAACAAAAATATATGTTTATTAGTACTCTTTAAATGAGAGAAATGGAACTGTACTTATAAACATTCAAGCCATTTATCATTAGTATTAAACCGCCCATAGAATAGAAATCAAACAAAATCCGGTTATTTTTCTACTTTATCACATCAACTACTTTTCTATCATGTCCGACTTATCTGATTATGTATCTTCTTCATTGTTTATACGACCAGGCATGGCCAGAGGACAACACACAAGTCCATGGGTTACAGTAGCATCGTAAGCTAGGTTACCAGGAATGCCTTTATTTTTTGATTAAATGACTGCTAATATATATAACTTTTATAAGAAAATTTCTAAATCAATATGTAGCTTGATAGTAAACAGAAACCAAAACATTTGTGTACCTGACATGCCTTTCATGCAATTTAGCCGATCTTACTTTTATACGGTTTTCACAACTAATACCGCTAACGGTTATACTCCAGTTTCATGACAGCCTGTTCTTGACAATCAATTTCACGCCCTTTTCTTCTTTTTTGATTTCATGGCCTTTCCATAACTTATAACCCGACTTCTGGTAGTGTACGATCCCGCCGTATCGTTTGTCAACAACAAAATCGTCGAAGCACACTGCTTTTAGTAGCACTTTCCTGTACAATGTTCTGAAGTAATATTCCTCCAACCCGTGCTCTGAAAATCTTGATGCTTACACTGATGCTACTAATTCACAACCGCTCCACATGTCTAACAGACTATGTTATAAAGGTAACAGATTTTAATGATTTCTCTCAGTTTGGGTATTCCCGTTTTAAGATGTTTCCGCTCCTGTATTTCTTATTTATCAGTAACTGCTACTCCTGCCGGTTTATTATTCCATTTATAACAGTGAGTCTACAGTCCACTCTTAAATTCTCAAAATATTTAGTACCGATTACTCCTTTTTTCTATGCTGAATGGAACCACCTTGGATGATAGCAATTGAGTATGAAGCAGAAGAAATTTTCTTTCGCATACGGTTTGACATTCAACACTCTAAAAGTTAATGATTGTCAACGTTTTCCTTTATTTGGACTTTTCTCCTTTGATCCCAGCCAACATGTATTCCTCTTCTTTTCTGATTAAGTCTCTCGCCTAATAATTATATGTGCATCAAAAAATATAAATGCGAACCATATATGAACCATGCCAACCTATCACCTAATCTAATATGAGTGCTACAATTTTCTCGAATATGAAAGTTCAATGGGTGGAGCAGATACCCATTTATCGAGCTCCATGACTCAACATACACTGTTTATTTTTTTACTTCTTTTATGTTGTATTATACAGATAAATTTGGCCTTCTTTTTAATCAATCTTCAAATGTTGTTTGCCTCCGTTATATGTTTACTTGATTAATATCAACTGCATATGATGTGCATGATTAGCAAAGTAGTATATTTTGCACTTTATATTCTAACCTGATTAATAATGTCGTATCTTTGATGTATGCTTTCTGGTTGATGTCTATATGGCTTCCTTTACCTAATGTAATAAAATATTATGTGTATAGCTACAACTAACTACAAGCCTAAGAACAACATTTAAAATATTAAAAGTAGATATAAAAAAAGAAGGCTTGTTTTCATTTGATCTCAGCAAATTTTTTATCATGCTGCTTTTAAGCACAATTAATGTTTAAGCATCATTTGTTACGTAATACATGTAATTTGTTAAATCTCCAAGCCTATGAATTTTCTTGCTAGGTACAATATTGTGAATGTCAAATTTTGTGTTTCACATTAGACTATGAATTTTCATGCTGGCAACTAATGTTGATAGCTATAAATATGTATATATCTATTAGATCTTAGTTAAAGAAGTTAATATGGAGATACTAAACATGAAACAGAGTATTGTGGTTTATAATACGTTGTACTACTGTGATTTTGAAGCTAACCTTTAAGATTGGGAATTAATAACATGTTTTCTGAAGAATGATATTAATTTGATTTAACCTATTATAATACTAAAATCAGGTTATTGCTGCAAGTTGCTACCCCTAATTATGAAATTTATAACTTTGTTTACTGATTAATTTACTATCTCTAAGATTTATGATTAATGCAAACTATTTAACGAAAATCTGTTTGTTCTACCTTTTTCCAGTGCATTCTTAATTTTTTTCTCACACTTCACTAATATTCTACCGATAATTAAAATGGATGATAAATGCCCACTAAGAAAATCAATGAAGTTAAAGCATATTCGACCTTATTTTCATAGATTACATGACAATCATGGTGAGTAATACAATTTATTTGTCCTCATTACATTTGCTTTATTTTAATTTAATTTTGATACGTTATTGTTTCAAATAGTGCAAATCAAGTTTTACCCAATTGCCGTAAAGTTCAATTTGTCATACAATCATTTTGTTCATGCCGACGTTTACCTTTTCAACATCAGAACCAAGAGTGAATAGGAATAATAGTTGACAGTATCCTATATTTTAGTACAATAAGTTTTATCCAAATTGATAATGTTAATTTAATAGTTTGTCACCTTTTAGATCAATACAAGGCATTTAAGACACCGTTCACGACAAACCCAAAATCCAATTTGATATCAAATACAAGGCTCTGAATAGAAATTATATTGGCTTATATTCAATATCAAATTCTGAAACCAACAAATATCGTTTTGGGAATAACGATATATATATATATATATATATATATATATATATATCTTCCAAATTCCTGAACAATATCCTTATAATCATGGAATCCAACATCGAATATTCCGAAAATGATTTCCATTAAAATCCATTCCAGTTCATATATTGGAAATTTTGGTTATACTAGAACTCATTCCCAACCCAATTTATTTATTTAAAAATAGTTGGATTATAATTCTAGTTAATAACTAGTTCATTTCGATAAAAATATATTTTTATCTTTTCAAATACGGAATTTATCATCCCAATTCTTTCCAAATCATTTATTACGATCTTACACAAATTATTAATATTTTTAATAATTTTATTAAGGCCCTTTCAGTCAATTTCCATAAACGGTCACCGAACTGCACTTAAAGCGACATTTTCCAAATTTATTTTGGACATAATTTCAAATCCAACTGTTAGATTTCAAATCTCTTATATTTGTTGTAAAGCTCTTTTCGATATGAATCCAACGGTTCCGGTTTTAGGAGAATCCGACGGACGGATCTTCCGTAATGTCAATTCGAAGTCAATGGTCGAAATTCGTGAACGGTTACGGCGCGACGCGTTCTATTCAGGCCATTAAATATATAATATATATATATATATATATATATATATATGTTATATACTTCGTCGATTTCCATTTAAAACGTATTTTATAAATCGTTTATAAATTCATTTTAAAACGATTCTAGCTTCATTTTCAATTTTAAATGAAAATTTAATACTCCTTATCATTATAACAAATAAATGATAATATTTTCAAAATATCGGATTTTGGAATCATTTCCTTTTCGATATTCATTATAAAAATGAATAAAATCGATTTAAATATCGTTCGCGTTAAAATGGCGCATATTTAATCAATACAGCTTCACACATTTTAATATTTTCGTGTCCATCCATAATCGGACATCAAAATAACATTATAATCCTTTACTGAATATTTTTTTAAAATATTCGTTATTTAAAAATATTTGTTATTTTCAAATATCGGTTCTTCCTGAAATGGAATCAGACACAGTCAATTACCATATAATGTTATTTATATGGATTTCATACAACACATGTATATAACAACAATGATAAACAATAATCTATCATCCAGAGTGCATTTTACACTGTATAAGCATTAAATATAAATAATTAACACTTACAACTGTCTGTCAACCCATCGATTGACATACAACCAAACAATTGGGAATAGAGGACGTCAAATATCATCCCAATACCTGTGTGGGGTTTCAACCAACAAATACTGAATATTATTTGTGCAGTTGGGCGAAGTGTAAAATTTATCGTCCCAATCAATGTCAGTAAAATGGGTGTACATAAATAAATCATTCGATTTGTAAATGGATATTTATTTTCTTTTCACGAGAATTTTATGCTATTCATATATACGTTAAAATTTATATTTTAACGATAAAATATTTTATTCAACACATGAATATTTTATATAATTCATATACACATTAAAAATGATATTTTTATTGGCCTGCAATGTTTAATCAATTGTTTAGCAACTTTTCAGTTATTGGCACAATCGAAATAAAGCAGGTGCTGACTTTTTATCAATGGAAATGAAAATGTTCAATTACAACATCCCCCTTAGCATGGGTAGTTAATACTTATAAAAAAACTACAAGAATTTTTAATAAAAATGAGAAATGCTCTAAGTAAAATATTGATGCCAATGGTCATTATTCGATGCTCTGGATATTTAAACTCTATCAACGGTTGTTGGCTTGATTTTGCCCTTGAGCGATTGTAGAGGTGTTCGTTGCTTGCGGTTTCCTCACATATTGTTACAGCTTATTCTACCTGATCAATTCTTTGATTAAGTGATTCAGATGTCGACACTCATTAGTATCTTGCCCCGTCTGATTGTGAAAGTGGAAAAAATTTCCAGAACTGGCTGCATTGTCCCCTATCCTTAACTGTCGTGGCGTTGGATAATATCCTGCATCCTAAGTGGCAAAGAAGATGTTCTTCGAGGTATCGCTTATCGCGGAAATTCATTGGGTTGGAAATAGTGAAACTTTTTGTTGTTACTTTCCCCTTTTTCTTTGTCCTCGTTTTCTCTCTTCAGGCCACTGGCATTCTTCTTGTTACCTTGAGTATCATTATTTTTCTTATCTTCCACGGCACTGCTTCCAACAACATTCTAGATAGAAGTGTCTGCCTCTACTCTGATGAACTCTTCAGCCTTCTTGTAGAATTTGTCGAGTGTGCTGGGTTCCTTCATTTTCACCCATTTTCCAAACTCAGTCTTCTTGTCCATAGCTCGAACTAGTGCCATTAATACCATTCGGGGCACAGGATCTCCAACCTCTGCTACAGCAACGTTGAAATGAGTTAAATAGCCTTGACTGACTCTCCAGGATTTTGCTCCAGCCGCGATAGCAACATAATATCCTTAGAGGCATACAACTTGAATTTCTCGTTGAACTTCTTTACCAAATCGAAGAATTGGTCTACAGATCTGCGTGGTAGCTTAGTGAACCACAACAATGCTACTACCTCCAAGTAGATTGGAAAGTACAAACACCTGATCTCATCCGTTGCCTTTGCAGCATTCATGTGCCATTCGTACTTGTACAAAAACATACTAGGGTCAGCGGTTCCGTTATAGGTAGGCATTGTCGGAGGGACAAACTTCTTTGGAAACTCAGCTTTATAGACCCTTTCAGTAAATGGAGTTTTACTTGGAGAAAAGTTCCATTCTCATTCTTCTTTATTTCTGGCTAAGCTTTCCTTCATGATTTGCTTAATCATCTTCGTAATATACTCTTCATCGTTGTGTCGTTCCACAGGGAGGACACTAGTTCCTTTATGGGATGCTTATCTTGGTAAGTGATCGTGGTTTGAGAACCGAGGGCTTTGACCTCCTACTTAGGGAGGTGCCCCTTGGTGGGATTATCAATTTTGTGAAAAGTATACTTTTCGGAATAATTCCTAGCATTTGGTTTGGAATCCTTGATGTCGGCTTCATCTCTACCGCTTAAAAAATCATCCACTTCCTCCACATAATAATCACGATTGTGATCCGAAGCCGAAGAGTTTGCATTCTCTTCTAAGTTAACTTCAACTCTACGAGGTGTAGGATTAGCTTGAGCGGTGAGAAAAGTATCTAGCTTGTCCATCTAAGTTTTGTTCGAAGTACCCACTCACTGATTCGAACCAGCCACAATTGCATCTAATTCATCTCGGGTTACACCAGCTCCCGAAGTTTGAGCAACATTCGGGTTATTAGTTTGAGGAGTGGTTGTAGCATCATTGGCATTATTTCCAGAAGCTCTAGCGGATTTACTACTTTTCTTCAATGGTGCATGATTTCAGCAGGCCTGAACTTTAGACCGTGTAGATCTATCGTAAAATGATAAGCTTCCAATCTTCAAAATCCTCCAAGACTCTTAACCTTGTGGTCGTGGGTTTGAGCCCCATGGTGGATGCCAAAATGTTAACACCAAAAAATGATGCTAGCACCCAAAGAGGCGTGAGAACACCTCTAAACTATGTAAAATAAGGTTAAGAGAATAAATGTACAGTAAGCAGTAAAGTAGAGGGCTGTTATAGTGGGCTGGCCTCAGTTTTGGCTTACGTCCACTTTAAATAAGGATTTCATTATATTCTCCATTACGAGGTACATAATCGATCTCAACTTATACATTTTTGTCTTTGATTTATAATAATTCTCTTTCTTTTCTCTACAATTCTCTATCTCTCTCGATTTCTCCGTATAAATGCTCGAATCTCACTAGTAGTGGTGATTACCGGATTAAATCTTCGATAATCGAACTCGGTGATGATCTTCGATGATCTTCTCAAGGAGAATGATGATGGATATGCTTGAGTGATGCTTGATCGATGTTAGATAAGCTTGGGCGATGTTTGAAGAATCTTTAATGGTGTTGGAGAAGCTTGAGCAATGTTGAAGATCAATAATGGCAGCCCTTCGAGAAGAGAAAAACATGTCCCGTATTATGTGTGAGGTGGTGGTGTATATATAGGTGAGGTTGTGAGTGGAGTGGAGGCTTGACGTAGTATATGTGCAACCCTATGAATCTGTGTCTGATCCACGCACTGGATCGTGATTGTTTATATGCACTCCAGGTAAGACGCATGATCCATTGTAAATAACTGATCCATGCTTTATATACTGCTGAATGATCCATGTATTGTAAGTACGAACTATCCAGGATTATAACCGGTCCATGAATACAACTTACCACCATTCATGTGTTTAAGGTACAGCAGATCCATATTTATTTTCCCACCGATCCATAATTTCAGTTCAACACGATCCATGCTCCCGATGGCCAACAACCCATAAATACCCTAACATTCCATATTACATTTTCTTCCATGTGTATTGCGTGTGAATCATAATCCAACCGATCCATATATTATTTTGCGCAGAATTCTCTGGTCAATCCAGGCATTTGACATGCACGATCTATGGTGCAAGCACTAATCCACTTTGCCTGAAAGCAACTGATCCATCGTTTTGCAGTGCACAACGCCTGCCGACCCATCACGGATCGTGCGTCAGCGCCTGTCGATCCATCAATGCCTGTCGATCGATCAACGCCTTCTGATCCATCGAGGATCGTGTTCCAGCGCCTGCCGATCCATCAACGCCTGCCGATCCATCGTGCATCGTGATCCAGCGCCTGCTGATCCATCGTGGATCGTGTGTTTTCCCTGTCATTGATAGTTTGATCCACCTTTTGCGTCTGACCGACCCATACTATTTCATGCTTGCTGCTCAGATGGAGCCGATCCAAGCATCATATAAGTGAACGACCTATGTCATGCTTGTTCCATATTAAAACAGGAACGATCCATTACATGTTTTCTCAATACTAAAATAGGAACGATCCATGTTATATTATATTATCATGCACCATGCTCACGATCCATATATTTGTGTGATGCACGCTTTATGTATGACGAAATGCTGTTGTGTTCGTTTGTACCTGAGGCACTTAGCATTGCATTTGTATGTATATCTATATATACACAAAAATTTATATATATAAATATACACTTGCTGATTTTAGTTCCCACTTAATACATGTAGCTTTGTATGCTTTGTCTTCATGTGCGATCCATGCATTATTTATGCCATGACTTAGTTATGTACCATTCATAGATTGGCGACCCATGTATATATGCAATTGTGGTACATTAATTTGTTGCCACGCCCTATGTATATACACATCAGCACAATACCCATTGTGTTGTGACACCGACTCATTTATACTGGTACATTCATGCCCAATTATAATTCATGTCTTTGATCCTGTTATGCCTGCAATCCATAAACATTGGCTGATATGCAAGCTTTAATTGTTTGCTTACAACCCAAGCATTCATGTTCCATGCTCTTACCTTTAAACTGGTACAACACTTTTGTATGTCACAATCCATGACATATACACGAAGCATGCTATATCGCATTATCATGCACTATGTTCACGATCCATCTATTTGTGCATGTACACGGCCTTATGCCACTGTTTTATAATTACAACCGATCCATCCATTGATTGAACCGATCTAGAATTCATGATTAATCTGATCATGTAACGAACTAGATTTTTGATTAATTCTATTAAACAATAATTTATTGATTATATTAGATAAATAATATAATTGAATAAATTAGATTTAATTATTAGAGAAAATTTATTAATCTTTTTATACAATTCTATGTATATATCTTATTTTCCTTCACGAATGAGTCTATCTGTTGGAACTAGTTGTTGAAATTGGTGATACGCAAATCACAATTTTGGGCAACAAATAATCTTACATATTTTGTGGAGAGATTTGTTGCTAGATTTGGTGCTAGATTTGATGAAGAGATTTGGTGCTAGATTTGATGAAGAGATTTGGTGCTAGATTTTATTGAGAGATATTGGTTGCTATATTTGTGGACATTTATTGCAATGATATTTGGTGCTTACAAAAATAGTTTTATAACATATATGAAGATAATTTGGATGCCAAGTTTTCTTGGGCATGAAGCAATTATCTCTAAAAAAAGGGCTTGCTATCATCTTCATTAGGTGTGGGTGAGATCCACCAAGTGTGGGTGAGAGCCACCAAGAGTGATCAATCTAGCTATTCCAAATTGAGTGTTCTCCTTCAAAAAATTTAGCCATTAGATATTCTCTACCTATTTCTCAATAAGGTTATTGGTTCAAGTTGTAATTGTTTGTAATGATAGTTGAGATCGATTGTAAACAATTTTTTACTAGTGAATCAATACAGAGGGTGGTAGGGTGGAATATTTTGTGTTCATATTTCTGATATTATTTGTGTTGTTTTTTGTTTTTCAATCAAATTCATCTTAAAGTAATTGGGTGATAAAGATCCTATTTTTATTGGCGTTTTGTCAAACTTCCGATGCGCACAAAACCCCAATAGTTTAATATCGGAGCAATTTTTGCATAACATATTAGTATCAGAGCAATTTTTTCTTAATATATTGGTATCGGAGCTCAGTTCATCGCATAGCTTGGAGTGATTTTGGATTGAAGATTGTAAGTGTCGTAGATAATGTTGCTTTCATGGATGGCTATTGTGGAGTAGGAGATTTTGAGAATTTGGAATGAAGAACCTAGTCCGCAGCAAGGTGGAGAGGTTAGTTTTGATCATTCCTGAGGATCCGTTGAGGATCATGTTATCGATTGTTGTCTTCATGTTGATAATTCTTAAGGGATCCATGTAGATGAAGAGGGATCAAGTGGTAGGCGTATATCGATAAAGAGGAGGTGTGACCGAGGCTGGAAATCAATTAGGTAATCTTGTGGCCTGATGAAATCAAGAAGGTGTGATTGAGATTATATATCAATTGAGCCTGGACTTGAAGATAAGACATGATGGTTTTATCTCGTAGCCGTTAAAATCGAGATTGTGTTAATTGAGAAAGAAGAGGTTGAAAGTGAGAGCTAAGGGGCTATTGTTTGAGTGGAGGAGATGTCTTTGGTACCATTGAGAAAAAAAGCATTACTTAAGTTAATTAAGGTAAATAACATAAGTAAAATGTAGATTTACTTCATATAAAAGCAATGTTACATTTTTAAAAGATTTAACATCTTTATCAAGAACAATGACATGAAGACATGTCTTTGGTTTCATAGATGTGCAATCTAATACATTAAATACATGTTCATATGTGCTTTGTAGGCTATTCATATATATATATATATATATATATATATATATATATATATGTGTGTGTGTGTGTGTGTGTGTGTTTAATAACTAAATTGCTTTACAACCAATTTGTTTTAAAGTACACAAAGATATGTCCCTCATTGCAATATGATTTGGTCGTATACCTGCCAGTTAAAAAATTAGTATGCAAAACCCTTTCAATAACATCTCATCACAATCAAACAAGTGACACAGCTACCACTCTTACAAATGCAACCCATAATTTACTATTTACACATGGCTATGCTTGTATAATTGTGTATTTCATTTTCTTTGGCTGCCATGCATTTGTATGTAAACCAAATAAGACCTACATCTTTTCTAATCACATACACAACTAGGACCTAGGCAACATTTTCTTTAATTAACCAATACACAAACTACACACCAATATGCAGCCGTATACCCCTAAGCTACGTTCTTTCCAAGTCCAACTAAACACAATTATGAAGCATAGAAAACATCCATTTTCAATCACTTCATACACTGCAAACCTATATTGTTTCATTGTTTCCAATATGAACAACTGCACAGCTATTATATAGCTATCCCTTTCAATCAAATTACTAAGCTAATACAATAACCGAAAGTAGCTTCAGCTACCACTGTCCATTCTACCTACAAGCAAGTAAATTTTACATAAGCACTCTCTATTTGCTACTAGGCGCAATCTCTGATTCTACGTAGTAACAAACAAAGAGCAAACCGGAGGATAGAGTTTTACCTTATAATGGCCAAAATATGCTTAATATGAATAAAACAAAAGCATTTGATATCATTACTAGTGTTTACATGTTTCAAAAACAATTTCAAATCATAACTATCAATCATAGACGACGTGAGCGTCCCATGCCACTATGTCGCCAAATATAGGTATACAATCAAAACCGCATAGTCACGTATTTGGAAATTGTATTTCCGTCATGAACCAAGGCAAAAGATAGTCCTTACCGACTTCGAGACAATCTAGCCCATGTCTCAGGGTCAGAGCGCATCGACCCTTGGATCGTCAGGGCCGGTCCACCGATGTGGATTAAAATTCCTGAACACTACGTTTTCCCGCCCTATGGGGCGTAAATGAGCCAACGAATGACTCCATCGGTCCCGGATCGACCGATATATCCGAGGCGCCTCGCTATCCATCATCCACATAAGTAAAATGTCAGGCCGTGTAAAAACACTGACACAACTCCTAGCTAGAAGGAAACGCATGCCCTCCCTGAGGTCCTCTCCCGTTTCTGGTTCATACCGGGGTGTGAGGCTCGCGAATTCACGTTATACACAAAGCTACGCCACACAGGCGGTGCTTTGATCATCAATCAAAAGACTTTGCTTTTCAACAGAAGCCCTGATCACTGCATCTTGGCATCTCACACAGGCAATTCACACCATGCAACTGATGGCTATCAATCACACAGAATAAATTCCAATGTCAGACACACAATCCATTTACAAGTCCGTTCTGGGTCGGAACGAAACCGGAGGCACTAAATACCTCGCAAATCCATCGACCTCCACGTACGTCTGGACGATCACCACTCATTATCCATATTTCGGGATGCCTCCCAATCAGGACATCAGTTACCATCCAAACGAGGTGAAGATCGGTCTTCAACCCCCATTTTCATCTTCGACTTCTTATCGTCGATTCAGTTATTCAGAATGGGATAAACCCGGTCTTTCTGAGTAACTCGCGTATATAATAAACAAGTGCAACACAAACATACATACGCATCATTTCAATTCATTAGTCACTAACCGTCAATCAGTAAGAGAACGATTTCCCAAATATTAACCCCGAAGGCCGAAACCAACATCAGATCAAAATCCAGGAAACCATTCGACTTAGCAAACCTTCAGTTAATTTCTAAATTTCACAACCATATCGTTTATAATATTTTATAATGATTTATCGCTATTTTGATTTATTTTAAAATAGCCAATTTATTCAAAACGGCGCTTTGGGCCATAACGCGGCCGTGGCGCTGTTTTTCATCAGATTTGATTTACACATATCTGAAAATATAACCGTTGGATTTTCACAAAATTTACATCATTAGAAAGATCTTTTCAAAACGAATCCAACGGTTCCAGTTTCAGGAAAATCCGACGGTCGGATCTCCCGGTATAATCGTTTGAAGTTTCGATTTCAAGATACGAACTGCAGCGTCGTTAATCGATTAAATATAATTATAATTATATATATATAATCGATTCTGGCGCTGTTTTTCTTCAGATTTGAATTAAGCATTCCAGACAATCCAACCGTTTGATTTTTACAAAGTTGATGTCGTTGGAAAGATATTTCCAAAGCGAACACAACGGTTGCGATTTCGGGAAAATCCGATGGTCGGATCTCCCGCACTAATCGTTTGAAATCACGGTTTCAAATTACGAACTGCAGCTTCGTTATTCGATATATTTCAATTCTATATATATATATATATCGATTCTTCGATTTCAAAACTATCTGATTTTCATACATTTGATAAAAATAATATTTTTATCTAATTGTCTTCTATTTCAACAATTCACTATTTTTAACAATTCATGTATATAATAAAAATGTGATTTTTAATGTAAAACAATTTATTTTAAAACTCGACTATTTTATATAGTTAATATAGGTGATAAAAATAGGATTTTTATTATAAAACAATTTATTTCAAAACAAGATTATTTTATATAATTCATATCGATGATAAAAATTGGATTTTTATTATAAAACAATTTCTTTCAAAATATGAATACCATTCAACACATGAATTTCAATTCAACGAATGAATTTCGATTCAACACATTAAGGTTTCCTATAGTTTATATATGTAGATAAAAAGGTGATTTTTATATTTAAAACACGAATACCATTCAACACATGAATTTCCATCCAACGAATGAATATCGATTCAACACATGAAGGTTTTCTATAGTTTATATTTATAGAGTAAAAATGTGATTTTTATATTTAAAACACGAATACCATTCAACACATGAATTTCTATTCAACGAATGAATATCGATTCAACACATGAAGGTTTTCTATAGTTTATATATATAGAGTAAAAATGTGATTTTTATATTTAAAACACGAATACCATTCAACACATGAATTTCTATTCAACGAATGAATATCGATTCAACACATGAAGGTTTTCTATAGTTTATATATATATAGAGTAAAAATGTGATTTTTATATTTAAAACAAGAATACCATTCAACACATGAATTTCTATTCAACGAATGAATATCGATTCAACACATGAAGGTTTTCTATAGTTTATATATATATAGAGTAAAAATGTGATTTTTATATTTAAAACACGAATACCATTCAACACATGAATTTCTATTCAACGAATGAGTTTCAATTCAACACATGAAGGTTTTCTATTCAACGAATCAATATAGTTTCGACAAATGAAAATAATTCTAACACATGAATATTATGCAAAATTTCGGCAGCATAATGGCAGGGTAGTTAAAACCGGGACCGTCCCTAGTACGGCTCCTCGCTCTACCTTAAAGCCTCGCAGCTTTTGACAATGGGGAATCATGCATCTAGTTCGCACGCAGGCGGCATGTATATTTTTTTCATTTCCACAAACTAATCCTATGTGGTTTCAACCAAATATTTCTCAACCACAAACGGGTATTTTTCAACCACAATCAATCAATTCCAACCACAAACAATTTCAATCAACCATTCGCTATCAATCAATTTTCACACCAATCACAACCAATAAATATCGTCCATGGTTTGTGGACGAGGGGCGTATATATATATATATATATATATATATATATATATATATATATATATATATATATATAGCATTTCACTTCTATTTCAACACATATATAATTTTTACAACGCATATATAACTTATATATCGAACGTACAACTTATACAACGCTTATACAAGAGGTGTACAACGCTTATATAACCCATACATCAACTATATAATTTATACATCGTCGTTTTCCATATCGTTTATAATTTAGAAATCTCACATTGGGTTCCACTCCACCAAAAATAGCAGAAGGCTCAGAAAAATATGCGGTCTCTTCTAAAATGTAGAAGACGTCCTCACGGTCCCAGTGTCTCTTGTTTCACTGGATTTCGACAAAGAACGAAAAAGATATGATTTTTACAAGTTTGCAACACTTAAAAGTGTAAAAATCAATTCAAAACAAATAGCCGAACCTTTTCTGAAATGGTTCCAAACTAGGTTTGGATTTTTCGATCAATCCGTGCAATGGTTCCACGATCGGGTTGCGCGAGGTCGAAGGGGGAGGGGAGTCGCGTCTGCGCGAGGTGGTGGGGTCCTGCTCGGTGGTCGGATGGCGCGGTGGTGGCTGGTTGAAGTCCCGAACTTCCTGGCTTCCGTTCTCCTTCAATGCTGAACGAAAAAATCCAATCCCTACATGGATTTGAAGCTTGTCTCGAGCTTTTCAAAAAGCTCCAACGAACCCATACCTAATTCTGCGTAGGAGGAGGAACGGAGGAGAGAAGGTGGTGAGGCCCTTTCCGTCGTGCGCTGGAAGGATAGTCGGGGAGAGAGAAAAAATATGGGCCAATGAGGTTTTTTTTATTAATTTATATATTTTTAAAATTTCAAAAATACCCCTTTCACACACAAACCCCGATCCAAACCCAACGACCGTCGTCCCTAGCGTTTTACCCTTATTCCGAACACAACGGGATATGTTTCAAAGGCCCATTCGAATGTTTCAGTCAATTTTCATTCAAATTAAAATATAAAACATTCAATATTTAATTTGAACATACATTTCAATATGCTGGGGCCACATACTGATTCGAAAAATTACAGAAAAATAAATCTGGCTATGTCTTGACGACACGATCCCAACAAAACTAGTTTCGTCAAATTCTGAGACCGTTTGTAAAATGGCCCTTTTCTGGTCGATCCATTTTAACTATAATTGACCAAAACACAATTTCTTTTGCCATGCTCACATACTAGCTTCAAAAATTATGAAATTTGAAACCTAGCAATAATTTGACATCCAAGATCCAACAAAAGTGGCTTCGTCGAATTCTGAGGTCGTATGCAAAATGTCTATTTTCAAGGGCGATATAATTTCTATAGCGACCTTTCTGAATATTCATTTGGCTATAACTTTTGATTTCCGCTATGAAACTTCGATTTTTCGAATTCGTTAGAAATATATTCACTAACAGATTTAAATATTTTTGGTTTCACTAAATTCCGTTTTATTTTGCACCCGGTACAGTCGTTTGAAGTTTGAATTCAATTTTTGAAACTGCAGCGCCATTTCAGGCCTTATTTATAATTAAAATTAATTATATTTATTTTCAAACTTCGATTCAAACATACTTTTCATCACTATTATTTAAAATATTTATTTTAAATATTTAAAATCCACTATTCTAACCAATTTAAAAATTTTAAACTGGTTCAGATTTTCCGGGTTGTTACATCACACTTACTTTTTCATCCTCAAAATTTACCAAAATCCTTCACCAAAAATAACCCAATGATCCATTTTCACTTCCACTCAAAAATTAGATAAAAAAAGGGTGGAACACTTGTTCTCTTTAGCCAGATTTTGCTCAAATTCAATGGTACTTACATTTCTCCCCTATTTTCATGCATTGATTGTAATACAGTAGATTCCTCCCAAGTTTGATTTCATCATTAGGTAGGATGAATCAACGGGAAATTGATGACGATGCTTTAATGAAGTATTAGGAAAGTTTGGAGTCAGGATCGTATGAGAACATGGTGGACGTTGATCCTCCACCACAAGCTTCATTATCACCAAATACTCGTCGACCGAGTAAAAAAAATTGCCCCGATACGAAAATGTCTGAATTGTTTGAACTCCCAGATCATCTACCCAGTGCACCACAAAAGTATTTCATCGTGGTGGATGAGGGTAAGTATGTTAATCGAGGCCGAGCACTAGCAATCGGGGAGCCATTACCAAGAAAACTTTGTTATTGCAGAGCAGACTACTGCGTGATTGTGAACAAAAATAGAAGCATTAGTACAGATAAGCTATTTTCTCAAGTTTGAAAGTGTATGGTTTTAGAAGTGTGATTAGTTCATCAAAGCAAGGGTTTTGTCCTCCATTAGTATGGATTTGGCAATCCTGATATTTCTTCGATTCTAATCTCCACGAACTTATATTCTCTAGTAAATATTGGATCATTGTAATCAATCTCTAATACTCTTCTCATTTGATGATAATAAAAGCTCTCTCTTAACGTGGATGTACATTAACAAATTGTTAGTAGAACCACTATAAATCTCGGTGTGATTTATTTTATTGTTATCATACTCTAAATTTCTCGTTTTGTGTTTGTGATCGGATTTGAATTGAATCGTTTTTGATTGATTTGATCATTGATTGGTTGTTTGTGCACTATCTAGCACGATCTAGCTTATTTTCCGCTGTGCTAGAGATTGGATTGAGTGGTCTTAATCGGTGTTATCTCCCCAACACATAGATCATACTGCAGACAATAGTATAATACTGCTATACCCTAAAATGTAAAAAAATTCTTAGTTCTTTTATTATAAAGGATTGAATTTCTCATATATGTGCTTGTGTAAACCAACACATAAATAGTTGTATAGATATAATTGTATATGTAGAAGTAAACAGAGCTGAAACCGTTACCATTCTGGGTTATGAGTATGACTAAGTTATCATATCTTTTCTTGATGTGGATCGATATTCCTTCATGGCCCTGCGGATAGATAAACAGTCACCTTAATGCAGCCTGGGTCAATTGCACCATTATTTTCCTTAAGTATTTATATATTAATTCCATAAACTTTTATATTTTGTTTATACTTTATTATCAACAAAAACGTGATGTATTTATGTACGGCCAGAATGAAAGTGAGTGCAGGGACGGAGGCAGGAATTTGTTTAAGGGGAGGCGAATTTAAAGGTGATGCCAAAAAAAAAATACACCAATTTATCCTAATTTTTTTTGATTTCAACCTATAATATTTCATATTATCAAGTTTTAGATAAAAATATCGTATAAATATCAATAAAAATGTCTTGAAAATAGTAACTTATATATTATGAGGCTTAAACAGTGACAAAAAATAAATAAACTATAATATATTACTTATACTGGAAAGCAGAAACCGGGGCGTTTCGGTGGTGACATTTGTCCCTTTTAAATTTCATGCCTTATCTCTGTCTCTGCGTCTAAAATGGTCTTCGAACTGGTAACCGCTTCCGCTTTCCTTCCTCAATAATCCCTTTCTCCTCAGACTTCACACCCTTCTTTCCGCCTCAAATTTAACGCTCTTCTCACTGCTAACTGTCCCAACTTCGAAATCTGTATACTCTCTTCTCTGTCCTTCTTCAGTTCCCTCGGCTGTTCTCTTTCGAATTTACGCTATTTGCAGAACTTATAACCCTAACGATTACACTACTCTCCCGACGGTCACTTCTTCGACAGTCGATTTCATGCCATTTTCCCCTTCTCCAATTCTACGCCCTATACACCACTAAAAACAATACCTCAGACAGTAGTCTATCTACTTTTTTTAGATTGTTTACCGTTGTCTCACTCCTTTCCATTCTATCCAATTGAAAACCAAATCAATTCTTTAATCGACCAGAAAATCTAAAGTCGATGATGGGGAAGCAGTAATTTTTCGTCTGTGCTCCTCTACCCGATCTTGGACTACAGGCGATACTTGTATTTGGAATCTTCAAACCATGGTATCTTTGCAACCAATTAATTACTGATATTTTGTTCAATTTGAATATGTTGTCTGGTATTACTCTATTATACTGAATCTAATGATTAAACCTCCATCTTCACCCCTTATTATCTCAAATATTATACTCTATTGAAGTCCGACAAATTAAGAATCATATAATATCTTGAATATGTGATTACTTTTCTTTTTGAATTGATTTACATGCTAATTTCTTCCATGGAAAAGCCTATATTTCAGATCCAAAGAATTTTAACCATTTTGATGTATTGAACTGTTTTTTGTTACCTAAAAACATTCTGTCTTTTGCGAAGTTCACACTGCTAATTTGTTTTCCTGCGCTACAAGTTACCCAAACTAGTGGAAATCATTTTCATTGCTTTCTACATTTGGTTTAAATCTCTTTCCACTAATCACCTATGGCACATACAGGTATATGCATTGACAAAACAATGGTAGTAAGTATTAAAGAATTTATAGAAATAGATCTTCCTGCTCACTGTGGTATTGAATAGAAATGAAATTCTGTTACCACTTGTATGGTTTCAGATGCAAATGATGATTGACTTCATCCGAGATTCTATATGATTGATTTATACTTTTTTCGTGGATGAAGAATATGAACTTCTCAAGGCTTACCATAACATTTAATACACTGCTTCATTTAATTATATATCTTGGTTTGTTTGTACTGCAAACTATTAAACAAAATGGTACTTTTACAAAAAAAATTGATTTACGTGTGGAACCTAAGACTTCACTCAAGCCATTGCTTGTCGGTCTTAGTAAACCCCATGGGTAGTGATATACCCCGATTTTTCAACGCCTTCACACTACCTAGGCAGTCACCCCTAGAAATTGGCAGAGGTGGCCCTCGAACCTGAGACCTATGTCTCATCCCAATTTGCCCACCTCTAAACAACTGAGCTAAGAGTGTCGGGTGGTACTTTTACAATTTATTTCATATATTATTATTATAGGTATACTTGTTTTAATTTTGTTTCCTTTCAAAATTGCTATCTTACTGCTAAGTACAAAATTTCGACCGATCAAAACATTTCACTATTTTCCTATCTATAAACAACCTTAATAAGCTGAGCCATATGTGGCTATGTGTTTTTGTGTTGTATTTGTGCACATGTCCAACTTTGCGTTTTTATCTGCACATAATTACTTCACCTGTTACAATTGGTCTTCAACTCATTACTTTATTAACCAAGATGTTTTTTTTTGCTATGGAGGAAGTACGAACAAGGACAAACTTATTTTCCGTTAGTTCTTTGTTTGTTGACTAACTTTAGTGATAGCAAATTCATCACAGTAATTAAACAAAAAATCAAAATCATTCATATTATTTTTATATACTCAACTCATTTGATGTTGATTATGCTAAGCGTTAAGATGGCTAAATATAGTATAAATTTTCTCTTAGTTATAACGTTAAGACTTAGGTTATGTTTGTAAGCTTACTGTCTTAAAATTTGTTTACTTGACTTATTTGCATATGTCATTTACCTTGAGTTCATAACTGTTCCTTATTATGTTTACCATCTATGTTCAAAATAGGCCGATTCAATTACAAACAACAATTTGCATTAAGTTAACCATTTACGACGTATAACATGATAACAACAATCTTTCTCCCCTTGCTACTAATATACAAATATATTAGTGCCATACTTTGTTATCCTTCTCAATTATTGTTATTATTCTTACCTTCCGATAAATCTATCTTATTGCAATTCTATGCGCTAAAAGCGGTTTGTATTCTCACCAATCAAGATTTGCACCTCACCAACTGTAACAACCCGAAATTTTAAGTATATTTTTATTTAATTATTTAATTTAAATTTTGATTTTTATTCTATTTTATTTGTTTAAAACTCAATTTGTTTATATTTTATTGAAATAACTATTTGATTTATGATTTCAAACTATATTTATTCTGGAATTTATCTAAAAAAAATTTTTGATTTCCTTTTAATATAATTTTATAATACCAATCAATGTTGTAAATTCAAATCTTATTTGTTGATAAATTTTTAATTATATTCATTTGAATTTGAATATATTTTTATACTTAAATTTAAATATTAAACTTGTATTGTTTGGTTTACTAATATTATTTTGATTTGAATTCGTTCTTAGATTTCTATTTCAATATATTAAAACTCGTATTGATTATATATATAATTCGTTTTCGACAAAATCTTTATCTTCGAGTTTATTTAAAAATGTTTTGATCTGTTTTAATTTTATTTATATTTGCGTTATCCAAAAACAACGTCCAACTTTATTTTGAAAATTTATAACTGTTCATTTCCTTTTTGTTTTAAAATCCGCCTGTTCACTTTCTATATATTTTAATGATCATTTGCTTTTAATTTAAAAACCGTTTGTTCCGATTGAATTTAAGCTGTCAGTGCCATTTCAATCTTTCTGCTCATTCTTCTTTTTAATGTAAACCGATCATTTTATGTATAACCATCCGTTCAATTTCCATATACCAAACTTTTTGTTTCATTTAAATGAGTTATAAACCATTCGTTCTTCAATGTCTGCTTGTTTTCAGAGCACTTGTTCGGTTTCATAATTTCATTCCTTTATTTATTAACTGGTTCCAACGTTTCAAATTGAAGACTTCAGTTCCCGATGCACTCTTTTAACTCGATTCGTATATAAAAGAAAAGGAGAACAACTGTTGTCATGCTTTATTTTCCATCAGCTCCCTGTACATTCTCTTCTGCTATTTCTCTTTTACCATCACTCTTTCTTCCATTTAGTCCACCTGCTCCATCCATATTTCCCTCCATCCCTCCCCAGGTCGTCGTGCGCTTCCTCTTCACCAATCAGCTCGCCCAAGCCCGATTGACCCGAACCTGCACCGCCCGTTTCCACCGCAAAGCCACCCAGCTCTCCGCCAAAGCCCCTGCCATGCTGACCCAAGCCCGAACCCATCTAAAACCATTTCTCCAATGTGTCGAGCCCCTGAACCACACCGAGCCTCCCTGAACCACTAGCCTGACGAGCTCCCCCACCTGCTGTCACAACCCGAACCCAACATCCACCAACCCACGTGAAGCCCTGCTGTTGTTCCTCTACGGTCACCCCGGCAAGACCCGAAGCCAAGACACATGCAGTTCGCCCTCCAGCCGTAGCCCCATTCTGACCCGAACCCACCCACGCCGAGCCGATCACCACCAGACCCCTGCAGTCCCCTTGCCTCGCTCATGGCCAACGCTTCATCAGCCCATCATTAGAGAACCCCTTTCCCAGAAAACCCACTTCCACTCATCCGCCAAAACTGAGCCCTGCTCCACTCCTGCTGACCAAGCACCCGCGGCCTTCACCGAACCCGCGCCCCACCTTGCCAGTCCCACCTGAACTCCATACGTGTTTGTGTGGTCGGTGAGTTGTGTGGTGATGCGTGGGGAGTTGCGTGGGTATTTATGAATTTTGTGTGATTAAGTGTGGACGTGAATATGTTGGTGTGAACGGTGATAAGTTATTTTCCTGTGTGTACTGGTGGGTGAGTATGAGTTTGGCTTGAGTATAGTTATTTATGGGTGTGATTCTAAATGTGTATTTGGTGTGTTTGTCTCGGCATGCTGTGTGATATATATATATATATAATATGATTTCAGTGTGATATATACAAATTATAGTATATAGATGGTTTTAATGTAGTATGGTGTGTGTGTGTATGTTTTTTTTTTGTAAGGCTGACCGGTTTTTGTAGTGTTCCGTAACACTTTTTATTAAAAAAAGATACATCATTACCAGGGATATGAAGCACATATCAACTGGTAAGAGATAGTTCCCATGCAGGGGATACAAGATGATATAACAACACTTAACATCGACCAACACAGTCAAAATAAAAATACATAGTACATAACCAAGCAATGGACCTTGGGGGTTATCCTATGCAATACACGTGCACAACGTGCCGCAGTAAGCCCTAGTCTTTCTCAAACTGCGCACGACATTAATTCTCGTTGCCTGCTACGAGTAACATGGGTTTTAACAATTTCAACAGAAGATAAAGAAGCAACCTGCGTTATAGAATTATCCGCCATCATTGGTGGAGCCCTGAATGCCGGAGAAGGAATTAGATGAGCGTAAGGGTTGCTTTTGATCAGTTTGGCACTGTCACTTTTTGAGCTTTGCACATTTAAGAAACCTGGTTTGAATGGGATTGGAGAATATTTATTACCGCTATCCTAAGGGGTCTTGGATGCATTTTGATTCCCATTAGAAATCGCTTCTGTATTCGTGAAATTTTGGTTAGGTGAAAGACTTCTAAGTAGAGTCTCGCATATTTCACTTTTTTCATCATATTCTGCACCCATAACTAGTCCAGACGCAAGCTCAGTTCTCAAAAGATCTAAAGTTTGCTATGTAGATTCACCATACACAATCTTCGGCCTTACCTTAACCTGATTGGTTTGCACCACATTGAAGTTATCCTGAAGGAAACGGTCAAGCTTATCAGTATCAGAGAGGTTATCTCGGCCATTCACTAATTTAGAAACTGCATTTGCCATGGCAAGGTGCACTGACATTTCTTCCTCCCTAAGCTTAGTGACCACCACTTCTCCTTCCAAGTCACTGCGTCCTGCATTTAAATCAATATTAGCTGCTAGCTTATCCACTTCATTCGACACAAAAGAATTTGCAACAGTCGACTCATTGACATCAACCTTTGATGGCTTTGCACACTGATGGCGCATCATTTCTTTCAACAGCTCTTGCATTGGGTTTGCCTGTGCAAGACCATTCCCATCAATATTAATAGTAGCTTCACATTCGAAGGACCTTAAATTCACTTTATTTGAAGTACCACTTCCAACGTTACCCTGTATTCCTACTATTTCACACTCTACTTCGCTAAATTCTGCGACATTCTCATCTTCTTTGCTCCTTAAATTTTCATTCATATTGTCGAGTACCCCAAACATGTTGGAGACATTTATATTGTTTTCACTAACCTTAATTTTGCCTACAACCTGATTCTTAGCAGCCTTTGCTACATAGAAGGGTTCGGCATGAGCTTTACCGAAGTTCCTCTTGTTAGCTTGTGTCCAAGCCAGCCTAGAATTTTTATCTACAATCCCAAAAAACCTGCTTGGTCCTGTATATTTCTCTTGTAAAACTCTGCTTTAAACCTCACTATTAGTATTTTTCCGTCCAGTCTCCACAATGTTAGCAGCAGCTTCAACTGTATTAGACTTACTTTTACCATCTTTCTGTCCAGTCTCCACTGCATTGGAAGCAGTTTTCCCTCTATTTATTTGGCAGTTCAGCAGGGTGTGTCCGAACACCTTACACAGCGAACACGCCTCTGGTTTCCAGATATATTCAATCTTTACAGCGTGTTTAGATCCGTTTGGGAGCAGTACAAGAAACTCAGATGGCATTTCACTGTCGGGAGTGATCTCAATTAGAAATTTGGCGTACTCTAGTAATTTGAGTTTCTAAGTAGAGTAATCAAGACACATGCATTTTCCAACTCTTGACGCTAGCCAACAAATTCCCGGCAACGACCAAGTGTAGAGAGGAACATCATAGATTTTGATCCAAACTGCGTTCCAGGGTTTTGCTGGAAAAAGGTTGGACCATTTTACTGGAGGAGGGATCATCTATACGGATAGAGAGGATGGAGGGGGATCGGAAGTGGGTGGATTAGGATTCTAAGGAGGGAAAGGGAATGCAGAAGCAATGGACGCCGGAAAAGGATTTGTGGGTGGTGGTGGATCTGGAGGAGGAGGGGTGGGAGGTGGATGATTGGCTTGAGACAGTGGAGCAAAATGGTTGAAGAAGTTGGTTGTGAGGTTCGGGCGAGCGGAGAAAAGTGGAGGAAAAAAGGCGGCCGGTTTTTATATGTATATATATAGGTATGTTTTTGAAAGAAGAATTTATCATATTTATTTTTGTGTTGAGTTGGGTGCTGAGTTGCCAAAGACGTCCCAAACCCGATAACCGTACTTGTCCATCGAGAAATTCCCCGGCTCCCCTTACAAAAAAATTAATTTAATATTAAGTGATCATCAAGCTGAAACCATTCTGTTGTGCCTGGATATCGTCATTCCAATTCTATGTCAATCCATCTGCCATCTTCAATCTATGCCACGGAAGGTGAGTTTATCTCACACCTGACTTACATTTTTCATGGATGTAAGATCAATAATGAACTGTTATATGAAATGTATAGGATTGCTGATAGAAACTGTTTGATTTGATATATATGCACATTCCATATGTGATACATAGTTGCACTGATGATATATATGCTATGATCATTGCTTTGTGATTGTTGTACGATACTCCTAGTTTAGGAAATGTCACGAAGGGTTGAAATGATACATACCCAAACGGACATTAGAATAAGGAAAAATCGTTATGGGTTGAAATGATAGACCTAAACGATTTTTACTGAATTTGGGATCGCGGGTTGAAATGATAGACCCGAAGAAATTTTATAAATTGCGGATTAAAATGATAAATATCCGTATCACTTGACCATGTGATACAAAACTATATACGGACACCGTTAGTCGTATTTTCGAAGTATTTTAATTTAGAAATTTGATTTTAAAATAATAACTTAAGATTTTTATATTTATATTTTAAATATTTTAAACTCAAATTTTTATAATTTTGAATTATATGTTTTAAAATATTTTTTATAAGTAAATATAGATTTAATGATTATTTAAGTTTTTACTTATAATTTATTTATTTTAAACTATATAATTTAATTATATAAGTGTTTTTAACTTTTGATATTATGATAAGTAATTATTTTAAACTTATTTTCTATATTATTTAAATCTTATATATGTTATAATCTATATTCTAATTAATTTTAGAATTTTATAAGCTTACATATATATTTATTTTCGTATATTTCTTTTTTAACTTTAATAATAAACCAAGAGTTGGATAAGTCAAGATTTCGTGATTTAAATTCGAGATGTAGAAGATTTAGAATTTATACAACAATACTTGATTTAACGAATTGAACTAATATAAGATATGAATATGAATTCGAACCGATATAAACTTAGGAGATGAACTTGAATTGTGAAATTGTTTTTTTTTCGAAATTGAATTTCCTAATTAAGGAATAAATTTGATTTTTATCTACTGAATGCAACTTTGAATTGGATTTAAAATATGAACTTATATAGGAAATAAACTTGAATTTTGTAAATTGATGTCTAATTTGAACATATTTGATATGAAATGAATTTGATTTCTTTAGCGACTAAAATATGAATTTGAATATATATAAATTTTATATAGAATTGATTTTATAAACGTTTGGTTTTGAATTTGGAAATTTGTTGAATTGATTTATAAGAATAGTTTTTAATCTTATAAATTGTTTTAATCGAATATGAGGCTTCGAATCAAATTTTAAGTAATGAATTTGAATAGTTCGATTTGAGTTAAGATATTATATGATTTGGTTTAAATTGAACATAAGATTTCGATTTGAATTATATAAACTAGATTTGAACCTTAGTGATCAAATTTTCGAACTGAATTAATTGTATTCCTATAAAGGAAAATTAGATTATACGAATTGTTAATTTTATAAGTAACGATTTAGAATCGTATGACATGAATATACTTTGTTTAAATCGAAATGTAAGTTTCGACTTGAATCGTATAATTTGAACTTAAACCAAATGTTTAATTTTTGAATCGACTTAAAGTGAATTCCCGAATAGTTTGAAATTTCGATTTTCGAATATATGTCAAACTAAAATATTATCGAAGTTAAATATTTTAGTATTAATCTAAATGGTAATCGAGACCATAAAGATACGATTTTATATAAGTCGATTTTCAATTATAAATCGTTATCTGAATATTTTCGGAAATTGACTTCGAATTCGAATATGGGATTTCATATAAAACTATTTTATAAAGTGATTTATAAAATAATGACCACGGTGTGAAAAATGTAAACGATTGGTTGTTAAAGAGACCGGGATCGGCTATTGTCATACTCTCTGCCAATACCAAAAACCACTTTAACAATTGTATACGTGGTGGAGTTCCAGAATGAAGGGGATGATTTGGCGAACGACTCCATTTTTCTATTTCATATTAATTACGAGACCCTGACTACCTTGAGTCAGCCTGATGTGGCTAAAATAGGAGCTACGCACGGACCAAGTGAGGTCACACCTCCTATCGAGGTGGGCGGTAGTAGCTACTATGCGTTACTACCAGTCCGGCTATGCAAATGGTGAATCCACCCTGGCATTCCTTGCGTGCCTTGTCACATGCCTTATACGAGCCCACTACGACTTTGTTTTGCACTTTGATAGCATTTGTTTTGCACTGTTTTATATGGAATTACGGTACTGCATATATTATGGGAATATATAAATGGTGTAAGGGTATTCATGGTCCGCTTACGCTATTTTGATATGTTTACTTTACTGATAGACACTATTGTATATAGCGTATCATACTATATTGTATTAGTTTGACGGATCCTTAAAGGATGGTGATTCCAAACATCCTTTAAGTTACTGATTGCATTTCATCGAACATTTCATTTGAGTTGATTTATTTTCATGAGAATGTTAGTCCTGATCCGAGTTGTTTTTGTTTTGCATTATTGCTCGGGTTAGATCGAGTATTCCAGTTTCGAGATTCATCCTTGGAGTTGGAGCTTATATTGGGTTTCACTCACTTGTGTCTACCTATTCAGTTGTTCATGTTCAACTATTCTTGTCGTTCCTGTTCATATAGTTATCTTTTATTTATGTATTAAAAATCATTGTATTTAACTTCCGCTGTTTTAATTATATAAACTCTGATGTAAAATTTATTTGGTAGCTAAATGAACTACTATTTTATTATGTATTTCCGCTGCAAAATATTATATTGCTCTGTATTTGTGTCTGTGATCTGTGATTCTGGGATTTATTCTATTTACCTCAGAAGCTAATAACAATTTGTTGTTTTGGACGTTTCGAGTTGACATGTTTTGTCGATTCGGCACAGTCAAAATGGCGGGTCGTTACAGTTGGTATCAGAGCTTTGGTGTATCAAAACTTTAGCCTATGGGGTAAAAGCTCATTAGAGATGGGGTAGTGATACCCTAGAATGAGTGGAATCAATTGCATAATCCTTCTTGAGAGAGCGTATTTTAAAAGTATAAATAGTTTTAAAATGGTATTAAAATGTCTTTAAAGAAAATATTTCTAATATAAAATTTTGTTTAATATTTGAATCTTTTTCTGAAATTTCCTTTACATTTGAATCCATCGTCCTTCGTAGATCATTTTTGGTAAGGTTCTTTCATTCGTTCAGCTTTCACCTCGAATTCTATAACTTTTCTTTGTCCATAACAAGGTAAGAAGTAGAACGAGAGTTGTATAAATCTTCTAGCGATCCATTCTTATTAAATATTGGCTTGAAATTATTATTTTGAAAGGCATTATAATATAAGATTTTTCCCTAATATATTATTGGAATTTTGATATACATATATTTTGTTTTGGTAATACCAATATTTTGAAAGGATTTGATGTTTATATTTTTTATAAACCATATATTTTATATAAGCATTAAAGATATAGATTTTTAAGAAATAATTTTATCTTGATTGAAATCTTTAATGGTGTAGTTATAAATGTATGCATATATAGGAATTTACAAATTTAAATTAGTTTACAAAGATTTTATTTGTGTTGTATATATATATACACACTATACTTATGGAATTAAGCAGGTTTCATATGTTTTAAATATAGTTAACTTGGATTTGAAAATCTTTCTGTATAACATAGAATGATATTGTTATATATTTGATTTAATAATAATATTGTTTGTTTATTTATTAAATATTAAGCTGAGTTTAAATAAATAAATGAGTGGGGGGGAGAGATATAATTTTTCCCAACTTAAATATTAATGATATGAAATATATTATTTATAATATATGATTGGAAAAACTTGATATATATTATGTTTAAATATATATAAAATGTTTTGAGTATTTATTTGACATTAAAATTGGCCTATCGAGTACCTATTGATTTGGGTAAACGTCTGATCAACGTATATGTTAAAACCTATAAGTATTTGATAGATATAGAGTCACACTCTAGTCGCTTGAAAATGGTTCTGGTGATGACTACAGCATCATTGATATCTATTTTCAGGTTTCGAAAGTGGGATAAATATATATCGCCAATCGAGACGTCGAGTGAATACTTAAACTATTTTGAAATGTTTGGAAAAAAATTAACTGATGATTTATATATATTTCAAATTGTATAGATAGGTATGAGAATAAATATGAACCATTAGTTTGAATATATATAAATTATTTAATTACTATTTCCTTGCCTCGTTCCTTTTCGGGGACGAAACGTTTTGAGTAGGGGAGAATGTAACAACCCGAAATTTTAAGTATATTTTTATTTAATTATTTAATTTAAATTTTGTTTTTTATTCTATTTTATTTGTTTAAAACTTAATTTGTTTATATTTTATTGAAATAACTATTTTGATTTATGATTTCAAACTATATTTATTCTGGAATTTATATAACAAATGAATTCGATTTCCTTTTAATATAATTTTATAATACAAATCATTGTTGTAAATTCAAATTTTATTTATTGATAAATTTTTAATTATATTTATTTGAATTTGAATATATTTTTATACTTAAATTTAAATATTAAACTTGTATTATTTGGTTTACTAATATTATTTTGATTTGAATTCATTCTTAGATTTCTATTTCAATATTTTAAAACTCGTATTGATTATATATATAATTCGTTTTCGACAAAATCTTTATCTTCGAGTTTATTTAAAATGTTTTGATCTGTTTTAATTTTATTTATATTTGCGTTATCCAAAAACATCGTCCAACTTTATTTTGAAAATTTATAACCGTTATTTCCTTTTTGTTTTAAAATCTGCCTGTTCACTTTCTATATATTTAAACGATCATTTGCTTTTAATTTAAAAACCGTTTGTTCCAGTTGAATTTAAGGTGTCAGTGCCATTTCAATTTTTCTGTTCGTTCTTCTTTTTATTGTAAACCGTTCATTTTATGTATAACCATCCTTTCAATTTCCATATACCAAACTTTTCGTTTCATTTAAATAAGTTATAAACCATTCGTTCTTCAATGTCTGCTTGTTTTCAAAGCACTTGTTCGGTTTCATAATTTCATTCCTTTATTTATTAACTGGTTCCAACGTTTCAAATTGAAGACTTCAGTTTCCGATGCACTCTTTTAACTCGATTCGTATATAAAAGAAAAGGAGAACAACTGTTGTCACGCTTTATTTTCCATCAGCTCCCTGTACATTCACTTCTTCCATTTCTCTTTTACCATCACTCTTTCTTCCACTTAGTCCACCTGCTCCATCCATATTTCCCTCCATCCCTCCCCAAGCCGTCGTGCACTTCCTCTTCACCAACCAGCTCGCCTAAGCCCGGTTGACCCAAACCCGCACCGCCCGTTTCCGCCGCAAAGCCACCCAGCTCTCCGCCAAAGCCCCTGCCACGCTGACCCAAGCCCGAACCTATCTGAAACCCTGTCTCCAACGTGCCGAGCCCCTAAACCACACCGAGCCTCCCTGAACCACTAGCCTGACGAGCTCCCCCACCGGCTATCACAACCCGAACCCAACATCCACCAACCCATGTGAAGCCCTGTTGTTGTTCCTCTGCTGTCACCCCGGCAATACCCGAAGCCAAGACACCTACAGTTCGCCCTCCAGCCGTGACCCCATTCTGACCCGAACCCACCTACGCCGAGCCGAGCACCACCTGACCCATGCAGTCCCCTCGCCTCGCTCATGGCCAACGCTTCATCAGCCCATTGTTAGAGAACCCCTTTCCTAGAAAACCCACTTCCACTCATCCGCCAAAACTGAGCCCTGCTCCACTCCTGCTGACCAAGCACCCATTGCCTTCACCGAACCCGCGCCCCACCTTGCCAGTCCCACCTGAACTCCATACGTGTTTGTGTGGTCGGTGAGTTGTGTGGTGATGCGCGGGGAGTTGCGTGTGTATTTATGAATTTTGTGTGATTAAGTGTGGACGTGAATATGTTGGTGTGAACGGTGATAAGTTAGTTTCCTGTGTGTACTGGTTGGTGAGTATGAGTTTGGCTTGAGTATAGTTATTTATGGGTGTGATTCTAAATGTGTATTTGGTGTGTTTGTCTCGGCATGCTGTGTGATATATATATGTGTGTGTGTGTGTGTGTGAGTGTTGCTGAGTGTTTATCTGTTTTGAAATATATATATATATATAGAATATGATTTTAGTGTGATATATACAAATTATAATATATAGATGGTTTTAATGTAGTATGGGGTGTGTGTGTGTGTGTGTGTGTGTTTTTTTTTTTTTTGCAAGGCTGACCGGTTTTTGTAGTGTTCCGTAACACTTTTTATTAAAAAAAGAAAAAAAAGATACATCATTACCAGGGATATGAAGCACATATCAACTAGTAAGAGATAGTTCCCACGCAGGGGATACAAGTTGATAAAACAACAATTAACATCGACCAACACAGTCAAAATAAAAATACATAGTACATAACCAAGCAATGGACCTTGGGGGTTATCCTATGCAACACACGTGCACAACGTGCTGCATTAAGCCCTAGCCTTTCTCAAACTGCGCACGCATTAATTCTCGCTGCCTGCTACGAGTAACATGGGTTTTAACAATTTCAACAGAAGATGAAGAAGCAACCTGCGTTGTAGAATTATTCGCCATCATCGGTGGAGCCCTGAATGCCGGAGGAGGAATCAGATGAGCGTAAGGGTTGCTTTTGATCAGTTTGACACTGTCACTTTTTGGGCTTTGCACATTTAAGAAACCTGGTTTGAATGGGATTGGAGAATATTTCTTACCGCTATTCAAAGGGGTCTTGGCTGCATTTTGATTCCCATTAGCAATCGCTTCAGTAGATGATCAGGCTAGTATTAAATATAACAAGTATGCATGAGCCTAACGGCTAGTATTAAATATACCAAGTATGCATGAGCCTAATGGCTAGTAGATAATTACAAAACATGCTAAATATGATAAAAATGTGTTCACACGCTAACGGCTCTATTGTAACGGCTCTATTGTCTTCATTAGATATGTATCTTCTTCATTATTTACATGATCAGGCATGGCCAGAGGACAACACACAAGTCCATGGGTTACAGTAGCATGGTAAGCTGGGTTACCAGTAATGCCTTTATTTTTTGGTTAAATGACTGCTAATATATATAACTTTTATAACAATATGTAGTTTGATAGTAAACGAAAACCAAAACGTTTGTGTACCTGACATGTCTTTTTCCAGTTTCATGCAATTTAGCCGATCTTACTTTTATGCGGTTTTTACAACTAATACCGCTAATGGTTATACTCCAGTTTCACGACAGTCCGTTCTTGACAATCAATTTCACGCCCTTTTCTTCTTTTTTGATTTCATGGCCTTTCCACAACTAATAATCCGACTTCTGGTAGTGTACGATCCCGCCGTATCGTTTGTCAGCAACAAGATCGTTGAAGCACACTGCTTTTAGTACCACTTCAACCTGTACAATGTTCAAAAGTAATATTCCTCCCACCCATGCTTTAAAAATCATGATGCTTACACTAATGCTACTAATTCACAACCATTCCACATGTCTGACATATTATGTTGTAAAGGTAACCAATTTTAATGATTTATCTCAGTTTGGGTATTCCCGTTTGAAGATGTTTCCGCTACTGTATTTCTTATTTATCTGCAACTGCTACTCCTACCGGTTTATTATTCCATTTATAGCAGTGAGTCTACAGTCCACTCTTAAATTCTCAAAATATTTAGTATCGATTACTCCTTTTTTCTATGCTGAATGGAACCACCTTGGATGATAGCAATTGAGTATGAAGCAGAAGAAAATTTCTCTCCCGTACGGTTTGACATTCAACACTCTAAAAGTTAATGATTGTCAATGTTTTCCTTCATTTGGACATTTGTCCTTTGATCCCAGCCAACATTTGTTCCTCTTCTTTTCTAATTAAGTCTCTCGCCTAATAATTTTTTGTGCATCAAAAAATATATCTGTAAACCATATATGAACCACGTCAACCTATCACCCAATCTGATATGAGTGTTACAGTTTTCTCGGACATGAAAGTTCAATGGGCGGAGTAGATACCCATTTTATCGAGCTCCATGACTCAACATTCACTTTTTTTTTTTTTTTTGCTTCTTTTATGTTGTATTCTACAGATAAATTTGGTCTTCTTTTTAATCCACCTTCAAATGTTGTTTGCCTCCGTTATATGTTTTTATACTCTAACTTGATTAATATCAACTGCATATGATGTGCATGATTAGCAAAGTAGTATATTTTGCACTTTATATTCTAACCTGATTAATAATGTCGTATCTTTAATGTATGCTTTCTGGTTGATGTCTATATGACTTTGTTAAACAACGTGAGCTATGTTAGAGATAATCATCAAATATGTTTCCTTTTATTTATGAGTTATATTAGGATTGTATTATTTATGAGTTATATTAGGATTGCATTTATTATTAGTTATATTAGGATTGTATTAATTTGGTCTATATTTGGTATAGATTCAAATATGCTCTAGAATATTCTATTCTAGAATGCTCTCTCCTATCTATAAATATGTAATTATGTAATTAAGAAATACAATTCTATTTTCTGTTTTCACATGGTATCAGAGCACCATTAAATAAAATTACACTCTTGTCTTTCTCAATCTCTAATCATGGCTAATGATAACAATCCTCCTACTGTTTCTATCAGAGCTGATCCTTATACTATCCATCACTCTGATAGTCCCTCTACTGTTCTTGTCACACCTCTCTTAACTGGTGATAATTATGGCTCTTGGAGTCATGCCATTACAATGGCGTTACGAGCCAAGAGCAAATTTGGTTTCGTCGACGGTTCCTTACCGATCCCAACGGTGGAAACCGACATTGTCAATTGGCGCCGCTGCAATGATCTTGTTGGCAGCTGGATACTCAATTCCGTATCTCCGGAAATTAGGCCAAATATTCTCTATGCCGACATCGCTGCCCAGATATGGATGGATCTCAAAGAGCGCTTCTCTCAGTCTAATGCGCCGAAGATATATCAGTTAAAACTCTCTATCTCCTCACTCAAACAAGAAGGTATGAGTGTTTCATTGTACTTCACCCAACTTAAATCTTTGTGGGATGAGTTGAGTAGCATTATTTCAATTAATTTGTGTACTTGCTGAAATGGAAAGTGTATTATTGAACAGCAAAATCAGGATCGAGCCATGGAGTTCCTTCAAGGAATGCATGATAGTTTCTCTGCTGTGCATAGTCAGATTCTCCTTATGGAGCCATTTCCGTCCATTCAGCGGATTTACAATCTTGTCCGTCAAGAAGAGAAGCAACATAAGTTGAATGTTCGATCAACCCCAGTTGTTGAGTCTGCTGCCTTCCAAGCTTCAAAGCCACCATATCGTGGGCTGTCAAAGAGGCAACATCCATTCTGTGAACATTGCAACCGATATGGACATAATCGAGATAAATGCTACCAACCACATGGCTTCCCAAGCAAGCAAGAAAAGCGCGCAGCTGAACATTATTCAACCTCTCATGCTGTGCCAAATAATCATCTGACAACTCAACAGTACAACAAGTTGCTTGCTCTCTTGGCCAAAGACGAAGTTGTGAACTCTCGGCTAACTTAGCAGGTACAATTATGTCTTGTATGTCTTCTTGTTGGATTATAGATTCAGGTGCATCAAATCATATGTGCACATCACTATCAATTTTTTCTTCATATGTTCCATTGCAAAAACATAAGTCTGTTCAATTACCTGATGGAACTTTTGCATCAGTGACTCACATTGGGATTGTTAAACATTCAAAATCACTTATTCTCAAAGATGTTTTTTTTATCCCATCATTCAAATTCAATTTATTATCTGTCTCACAATTAGCGAAACAACTTAATTGTGAAGTAATTTTTTCTAAATTTCAATGTCATTTTCAGGACCTGTTGACGAACAGGACGATTGGTCGGGGTAGAGTTCATTGTGGCCTTTACTACTTGGAGGATGTTTTCCATTTCATTTCAGCATTCAAATAATTTTGATCTTTGGCACTCTCGCCTTGGTCATCCTAGTAGTTCTCGTTTTAAATTTCTGGTTAATAATTTTCTGGATATATCTGCGAATAATAAATTTATTTGTGATGTTTGCTCACAAGCTAAGCAATGTCGTGGTTCATTTCCGCAAAGTGTATCTTGTTCTTTTGTATGTTTTGAATTATTACATGTTGATGTTTGGGGACCATTTAATGTTCCATCTAAAATTGGTTCACGTTTTTTTCTTACCATTGTTGATGATTATTCAAGATAAACTTGGTTTATTTAATGAAATTCACGTCTCAAACCTTTTATATGATAAAATATTTTTTTTAATCAAGTTAATAGACAATTTGGACTGTCAATCTCCACTATACAATCTGGAGATGGTGGTATTTTTATTCCACAACTTCAAGCTCTTCGATCTGACAATGGAACTGAGTTTCTTTCATTAGAGTTTCAAAATTGGTTTCATTCTCATGGTATAATCCATCAACGAAGTTGTGTAGCCACTCCTCAACAAAACGGGATTGTGGAACGTAAACATCGACACTTGCTTGATGTTGCTCGTTCACTACGATTTCAAGCTAATCTTCCCCTCTCATTTTGGGGCGAATGTGTTCTCACCGCTGCATTTCTCATAAATAAATTACCCACACGTACTCTTAATTTCAAATCTCCTCATGAAGTTTTATTTGGAAAGGTTCCGTCTTATTCATCTTTACGTGTGTTTGGCTGTCTGTTTTTTGCGAAAAATATGTATATTAAAAATAAATTTGATGCACAAGGTAAGCCACACATTTTTGTTGGTTACCCTTATGGTCAAAAAGGATATCGACTTTATGATCCTTATTCTCATAGCATAATAGTCTCGCGTGACGTTATTTTTCATGAATCAGTTTTTCCGTATAAAAACATTTCAGATCATAGATCTAACGACATTTCCATCACTCCACTAGATGATGATTTACCTACAAATTTCACACCATTTCAAAATGATTCATCAGTACCAACTAATATTTCTTCATCTAATACAACTGAAAATGGTGAAAATTTGCTTCAAAATCATTCTCCAAATCTGATTCCAACAGAAATCGCTAATTCAAATCAGTCTCAGCAAACTAATAATAATTCTTCAATTATAATTCCCACGAATACTGCTGATTTAAATCGTCCTTAGCGAATTCGACGAAGGCCATTACATCTCAATGATTATGCATGCAATGTCTCTCCTTCATCTACTTTTTTCCTTTATCCAAATATTTCTCTTTGGAAAAGTTTAGTCATTCTCATCATGTTTTTTTGTCCAAAATTATTAATCATGATGAACCTCAAACTTATTCTCAAGCAGTTCAATCTTCTGCTTGGCGTGATACAATGTCTGTTGAAATTTGTGCTCTCGAAGCAAACAAAACATGGTCTGTTTGCTCATTACCACCAAATAAAACACCAATTGGTTGCAAATGGGTACATAAAATTAAATATTGCTCTGATGGTTCTATTGAACGATATAAAGCACGTTTAGTATCCAAATGTTACACCCAAGTTGAAGGAATTGATTACCATGATACTTTTGCTCCGGTAGCAAAATTGGTCACCGCTCGTCTACTTCTTTCTATCGCTACAATTAAAAATTGGTCTCTTCATCAATTAGACGTAAATAATGTTTTCCTCCAAGGTGATCTAAATGAGGAAGTTTATATGAAACTTCCTCCTGATTTTCCTCGTCATGGTGACAATCAAGTTTGTAAGCTCCATAAATCTATTTATGGACTTAAGCAAGCTTCGCGTCAATGGTTCTCTAAGGTTTCTTGTACTTTAATTCAATGTGGTTTTCGTCAATCTAATTCCGATTACAGTCTCTTTACGTATATTCGTGATCATATTTCAGTATTTGTTCTTGTTTACGTAGATGATATTATCATTACAGGAAACAATGAATCTTTTATTTCCATGACAAAACAATTTCACGCCAAATCTTTCTCCATTAAAGATCTTGGGCGTCTAAGTTATTTTCTTGGTATTGAAGTTTCTCGTTCCAAAAATGGATTATTTTTGTGTCAACGTAAGTACACACTTGACATCTTAAAGGATTCAGGTATGCTTGGTTCTCGTATAACTCCAATTCCTATGGAACAACATTGTTGACTTCTTCCAGATGACGGCAATCCCTTGCCTGATCCGTCTCTTTATCGACGACTCATCGGTCGTCTCTTACATCTTACAGTTACTCGTCCTGACATTCAATATGCTGTCAACAAACTTAGCCAATTTATGCAAAGCACTCGTTCCACACATCTTGATGTTGCAAATAAAGTCCTTCGATATCTCAAAGGTTCTATTGATAAAGGTTTATTCCTATCGGCAACGAGTTCTTTTTCTCTGGTCGGTTTTGCTGATTCTGACTGGGCAGGTTGCCCCGTCACTCGCTGTTCTATTACCGGTTATTTTACAATGCTTGGTTCTAGTTCCATATCCTAGAAATCAAAGAAACAACCGATTGTTTCTTGATCATTTGCTGAAGCTGAGTATCGTTCTCTTGCTGCTATTACCGCTGAAGTCCAATGGTTACATTCAATCTTATCCGAACTTGGTTTTCCACCATCTGTTCCTATATCAATACATTGCGATAGCCAAGCTGCAATTCATATTGCATCAAATCCCGTCTTCCATGAACGAACTAAGCACATTGAAATAGATTGTCATTTCGTTCGTGAAAAGATTCTCTCCAGTATTACTACTCCTTCCTATATTCGTTCTTGCGACCAGCTAGCGGATATTTTCACAAAACCACTAGGTGCTGATAATTTCAAACGATCGACATTTCTCTCCCGGCTCCAACTTGACGGGGGGTGTTAAACAACGTGAGCTATGTTAGAGATAATCATCAAATATGTTTCCTTTTATTTATGAGTTATATTAGGATTGTATTATTTATGAGTTATATTAGGATTACGTTTATTATGAGTTATATTAGGATTGTATTAATTTGGTCTATATTTGGTATAGATTCAAATATGCTCTAGAATATTCTATTCTAGAATGCTCTCTCCCATCTATAAATATGTAATTATGTAATTATGTAATCAAGAAATACAATTCTATTTTCTGTTTTCACAGACTTCCGTTACCTAATGTAATAAAATATTGTGTGTATAGCTACCACTAACTACAAGCCTAAGAACAACATTTAAAATATTAAAAGTAGATATAAGAAAAGAAGGTTGGTTTTCATTTGATCTCAGCGAATGTTTTATCTTGCTGCTTTTAAGCACAATTAATTTTTAAGCATCATTTGTTATGTAATACATGTAATTTGTTAAATCTCCAAGCCTATGAATTTTCTTGCAAGGTACAATATTGTGAATGTCAAATTTTGTGTTTCACATTAGACTATGAATTTTCATGCTGGCAACTAATGTTGATAGCTATAAATATGTATATATCTATTAAATCTTAGTTAAAGAAGTTAATATGGACATACTAAACATGAAACAGAGTATTGTGGTTTATAATACGTTGTACTACTGTGATTTTGAAGCTAAACCTTAAGATTGGGAATTAATAACATGTTTTCTGAAGAATGCTATTAATTTGATTTTACCTATTATAATACTAAAATCAGGTTATTGCTGCAAGTTGCTACCCTAAGTATGAAATTTATAACTTTGTTTACCGATTAATTTACTATCTTTAAGATTTTTGATTAATACAAATTATTTAACAAAAATCTATTTGTTCTACCTTTTCCAGTGCATTCTTAATTTTTTTTCACACTTCACTGATATTCTACCGATAATTAAAATGGATGATAAATGCCCACTAAGAAAATCAATGAAGTTAAAGCATATTCGACCTTATTTTCATTGATTTCATGCCAATCATGGTGAGGTATACAATTTATTTATCCTCAATACATTTGCTTTATTTTAATTTAATTTTGATATGTTATTGTTTCAAATAGTGCAAATCAAGTTTTACCCAATTGCCGTAAAGTTCAATTTATCATACAATCATTTTGTTCATGCCGAGGTTTACCTTTTCAACATCAGAACCAAGAGTGAACATGAATAATAGTTGACAGTATCCTATATTTTAGTACAATAATTTTTATCCAATTTGATAATGTTAATTTAATAGTTTGTCACCTTTTAGACCAAGACAAGGCATTGAAATGAGAAAGAAAATAAAAGTAACGAATCTCTACTCAAATTTAAATATGTTTTCAGATTTTTTTCCAATTCAACAGATTGCTATCAAAAATTCTTTTCTTCCCTATTTTTTGTCACACAACTTATCATAGCAACACATTGTTCAATTAACTTAAAATTTCACACTAAACTGGTCTTTATGTCCTTTACTAACTATGCTTTCTTTTTCGGGTTGGATTGACTCAAAGTAAAGGCAAAACAAAGATCCTTCGTCAAACAACGCAGAAGAGAAGGAAAAAATATAAGCAGAGCTACATACATCAGGATACCTGTAGTTTCCCATGGTCATTTATACTGTCTTTTTTTCTTCCTTGGCACTATGTACATTTTAGCAGTTTTGTGCTACACTGGTTGACTTTGTACGCATTGTCTACATTTAACTTTTTTAATGCATTTGCAACTATTCTGTCCATATTTATACGTTTAATTTAGTAGACTGGTTTTGTTTTTTGCGCCGTTAAGAACCATTATATGAAGAAACTGTCTAGCTTTTGTCTCAAATTAGCTTGATTGCGGACCAATCTTACATCATGCGGTCGAATTTTGACCTGTTGTTCTCTCCAGTTGTAAACATGTTACATGTTTCTGGTCACATCTGTGATGTCAACTTTCCAACTATACGGTGATAAGTGATACGCATTTGAAAAAAAGCCATTTGATCAGCAGCAATATAAATCTATAGGTTCGATATCAGCCATAATTCATAGTATAATTTGTCCAGTCTTTTAATAATAACCTCCGTACGCATTTTGCTACCTTGGTAGCTTGGTTAGAACTGTAACTGCTTCGAATTATGCCTGCACAAAAATATATTCATTCCACACTTATATGCACTGATAGGATCATCCAATCCCTTGGATACCATTTGTACTTGCACAATATATTATCAATCACTATATACTTCACATGATAGCAAAATCATATTACAAATATTTCACGCACTCTAATCACAGCAATTAAATAACATTACATGACAACTCTAGAGCCATTTGTTTAATATGGCTGACAATTTATGTTGGACTGATATTAGAAAACATAACTAAAAATATTGTTACCTATGAATTTTGTTACAAGCTTCCTGATAATAAATATTAACAAGCAAGTATTGTTTGCAAAAAAAAAAAAAAAAAAAAAAAAAAAAAAAAAAAAAACCTGTTATATGCGGCAAATTTCTCATCGGTTATGATTACTGTGAATTGTATATATAAGCAGCCATTATGTTATGTCTACAAAGCTATAGATTTCTACTAACTTATCTTTTCCTCAATTGCAGCTTTTGGAGAAAACAACACCTGCAAACAAAGATTTAAAGAAGAACGGGATTAGCTACTCTCTATGATTTAATCTGAGAACTATTTTACTGACTTCTGAACTGAACGGACAAAAATTCCATTGAAGGCTATTTTTCAGAGTTTCCGGTAGGGATGGTTATAAAAAGTTGGACATAAGGATAATTCTTTGCAACTTTTAGCTCATGATAGATAAAAGAGAAATGAGGAATGTTGTGTTTGATGAACCTTTTATTGTCATATTTATTAAAAATCAATACTAGAGGCAGTCGATTTGGTGTTTGGTGGATGCTTGATTTTTTTTTCTTCAGGTTACAGATATGAACTATGATTATTACATGACATAAATATTTATGAACTGTTTTTGTTATGCAAAGAGGATGATTGTTTGGACAAATAGAATTGAATGTATCATACAACATGGTTCGATTTTTATGGCAAATCCAGACAGATGTAAGTATCTAGACTAAGGGACAAACTTCATCTTTCTTCTAACGTGATTAAGCTTCCTGATGCACAATACATCTCATGAATTATGAATGTTAGCATCGAAACTGGGTCAACATTATGTACACAGATGTAGTACAATGAGTTCAAAAAGATCCAAAGCTAGAGTTGGTTCTGTACAATGCACAAAGTTGCCACTACCTTCACAATCTATGATGAAAAAGGAGAAGAAAAGTGGGAAATTTCTAAGTTTTTCTTACATTTCCATGTATTTAATATTTAAGGATGTGTCACTTTTATGTTAATCTGCACAATTTTACCAAATATTTCACTCATTAAATTATCAAGTTATAGAACCAATTTTATTTCTATATACATCAAAATTTGTGTGCACTTGACTTTTCTAATCATCATATCCTAATATAGTAAGTGAAAATGAGGTCTTGAAAGTAATAATAGTTTAACTACTGAACAATAAATGCAAAATTTTGAACTTCACATAGTTTAAGTCTTGAAAGTAATAATAGTTTAAGTAATGAAACTGAACATAATAAACGCATAGTTTAAGTCTTGAAAGTAATAATAGTTTAAGTAATGAACAATAACAACCTTAAGGTAGAGAAAACTGACGACGAGAAGCTTGGCTCTCAACTTGATATTTTGGCTCTATTGCAATATTAGATGATTTCTTTAATTTTGGTTTTTTACTTTATTGTTTTTGAACCAAATTTTGTTTGCATTGCAGGGAAGGTTCTTTATTCATTTTTGCTAAACTATTGTATTGGCGAAGAAATTATGGTAATGTCTATGTTTGCTTATTAATATTGCATCAACTGAGTCTTTACTATGATAAATAGCAGTTTGTCTCCGGAAAAAAGAAGAAGAAAAATTCTAATGCACAGGATAAAGCAATGAAGTTTATAATCCATTTACGTTACATAAATATGACCAACCACTGACTATATTTTCAAAACTAAACATGTCCCCTGCAATGACTTTTAATCGTTATCGATTGTATATTATGACATTTTTTTCCTTTTGAAAGAGGTATGTTATTTTATCACTCAAAATTTTCAACAATATATATAAGCTATACTTATTTTCTGAAAACTGTGTACAGATATACATACTTCATAAACAATATACAATGCAGTTTGCCATAACATGATAGTAATAAACATACACTTTCCTAACAAACATAAGTTAACACAATCATTTGAATGGACGATTTTGTAGTTATAATAATACATCTGTCTATGCTTCATACACATTATCAGTTAAAGAAAGAAAAAAAAGTAAGAAATCACTACACCACATAAGCCACACGACTTCCCGTTGCATAGCACGGGTCATGCACTAGTTACATTTTGAAATTAGGGTGCGTGGCCCCTACTTGACACCCCCTCTAGTACCGTTCCTGAGTGAGTGGTGCTTAAAAAAACACATGCTTATTTGAGTAGGAAGAAAATAAAGTTCTCACCAAAGGGCCAATGGTTTTTCCACTTCGTGAACTTGTAAGAAAGAAACTGCCTTATTGTCTTGGATAGAAACAAATCATTTGTGAAAACCAAGGAAACCAAAGGATCAATGGTTAATCAACTAATTTAAAAACATTTTCATTGGTCTCATGACTATTATTAACATTGATATCATACAAACCCATTATTGCTTATAAATTAGTGCTCTATAATTTTTTGTGCTCAATCATGAATAAGACAGAATCTTATAATGTTGTCCTTGAAAATCAGGTAGAAAAGCTTAAACTCGTTAAATTTTGGCTTGATTCATACATACGATATCCTTGAAGAATTGTTCATATCAACACTGTAATATACAATCACCAAGTTTATACTCATTAAGTTGTAGCGCCTGAGTTTGAAAGTAATAGGTTTCTCTTTTATTATTATGAAATAATAATAATGCAATTGATTTGATTTTCTATATGGATATATATTGTAATGGCATGCAAACATTGATTTATTAATGGATTAAGACTAGACTACGTTCTATGTCAATATTAAAACGAAGATGATAAAAAAATGATTTTTTTTGTATTTACAGAAACGAAGTTATATTGTGTAATTATGGGTAAACAATATATTCACATTTGTAATGACAGGAAACTTGCGTAAAAATTGTAGTGCATATACTATCCATTTTAATATATCATAGTACATAGACACGAACATGTACAGTTTTTCATACATCATAGTAAATTTCTGGCTTTAAGTAGTTAATTTTTAACATAAGTTCACTTTACTTTTCTTGGATCATGGATGTAGGACATCATGCAATTGAGTGTGTCTTGTTTTATATTTAGATTTTGTTATCAAGGAAATTTGACACTGAATAATTAACGGTTTTTTTAAGTGTTGCAGCAACAACACTTGTCAAACAAACCTCAAGAAAAAGAGGTGGTAAAAGTGAGGAATAGTAAGAAAAGCGTAGGTGTCGTCGCTATACCTTATAGATAACCTCCTTAGTCGCTTATTACTTCCCGTAGGATAGATAGCCATATCTGACGTTTTTACTTTTCAGGTTTGGGTAGGCCCACACAAACTTCCATTTAAGACCCCTAAACAGAAAGACATATTCCCAGGTGGACTCTTCAACCCTAACCGCTTAAGACCCAGGAAGAGGACTTTACGCGAAGGTTATTGATTCCTATCCCTTAAGCCTTTAATACCTTTCCCTGTTTGGGATAAAGTGGGATGCGCTATTAAGTCATTCCTGTTTAGTTTCTTTGCATGGAAATACTACATGCATATGATTTATTATCGTCACGAGTTCATATGGTTAATAATATTTTATATTATTAACCTACTAAGTCCATCTTTATTTAATTTTAAGTTCTATATTCATTAATACAAATAAAAAAGTGACATTCTCTTTACTCTATAATATTTACTTGGATACCTCCTTAATTGGACTTAGTATTTAAACAACAATCAATATCCATTAATCCCCTTATGACACCCATTTACTTCTCATTTCTTTGTTTATTGTACCATAGCAGTCATAATTTCCCAAAGCAACCATTTATCTCTAATTTCCATTGATTACAATTAATATCATTTATGAGTTTAACGACCATAAATTTCCTAAGACATTAATTACAGTGGAATATCCCTATTTTATTAGTCCCGAATATATTTAATTGTTGTACCCCAACAGACATTTCTAAACTTACTTATTTATTTATTGCCTGTTATATATTTATTTATTTATTTATTTATGCACCGGGCTCTCACATTAAGTTGACTACTTGTGGATACTGGATTTGCTGGTCGGTTCCGAGCTTCTACCACAACTTGAAATTAACCTTGTGCCTTAGTACATTTATATTAACGCATTAAACCCCTCACATTAAGCTGACTACCAGTGATTGCTAGATTTGCCGTTCGGTTCTAGGCATGCTTCTACCGCAAGTGAGCTTAACCTCGTGTTTAAATGCGATTATAATTCAAATTTCCTAACTGGGATGTACAACATTTATCCTAAATAAATTTTAGGAATTGTAACCATTATCCTATCATATTCACTTTCCCCAATTTCATCTTTTTACCCAAATTCACATATTTTATTTTTCAACACTAAATGTAAGAAAGGAAAAGAAACTACTAGTTCTGGACTTGGACGAGACCCTCACACACTCAAGGCATGCTACATTTGATGATGACCCCCATGATTTATATCACATTTAGCAGATACCAGTCCAAATATTTTGTAAAAAAAAGACCAGATGTCGATAAATTCTTAGAGAGGATTGCTAAGTTATTTGATACAACAGTGTTTACTACCAATGATAAAGATTATGCAGATCATATAATGGACTTTTAAGATACTGAAGGAAAATATATTTTGAAGCGTGCACATATAGATTTAGGAGTATGTCTTCTAGATGGTTATGCTAATAACTCGATTTTTTGGAGTTGATCTTGATAAATTTGTCATCGCTAATAATTGTCCATGTAATTTTAGAATGTAGAAGAACAAAGACATTCCAATCACAAGTTGGTTTGTAGATTCAAATACATCAAATGTCATACTCAAAATTTTCAAAAGTAAGATATAGCTAAAATGGCATCTATATGACACCATACAACTACATGTTATTATAGATCATAAAGGTGCATTACCGTGAGGAATTAAATTTTCCTTAGATTTTTAATTATGTTTTCTATTCTGTGAAGTACGGTCAAAACTGTAATGACCAAGTATAATTTTCTTAGTTGATTTTTATGTATCAGCACGTAATTTTGATAGGCTTTCAAAATTTATGATCTAATTGTAAATTTATTATCAAATTAGATTAATTTACACAAAGTAATCAAATTTTAAATATTACATTAATCAATTGTGATCTTTAAGAGGTATGACCTAATATGCATAAATTAATAGCCATGGGATATGCTATACACTTAAACTATAAAAAAGGGACTTGAAAGTAATATCATATTATCTTTCAAAACGGTTTAAATAGAAATGATATTCTAAATAAATGTATCTTGCATATATAGTTTTGTTTAAAACTTAGCAGACCGTAATTTATCCAAATAGTTATTGAAGCCACTGTCTTCAAACTTGAAAACAACCGTTGGTTTGTCCATACATAAAAAAATGGAAAGCGCCTTCATGTTTATGTTTTGCACACGATTTGTAAAATGGCAATATACTACCAAACGACAATATACTACCTATAGTTAAATATTACAAATATCGAATACGAAACTCGGGTCATATATATCGAAATCTCCTCATTTCTTCCGCTTCTTCTAGACATGTCTGGCTATATGCATTCAATATCATAATAAATTAAAATTATCAGTTAAATTCGAGGCATCAATGCCCAAAGAAATGATGAACAAGTTCAACATTCAAATTCAAAGTCAGGATAACAAGGGAGTTATTTTCTCGTCGAGACTACGTGCCTTGTACTTGCTGCTTGAACTTTGTCTTGAACCTGTTACTTTTGCATTTTTGAGTCCTAAAACTGAGCCTGATGGCAGTTTGATACTCATTATAACTACGATGCTAATGGCAATGATGTGAAAAAATAGTTACAACATCAAAAATGAACTTAAGATCAATAAACTAGTTGTATGCGTCAATTTACAGCCTAAACAAAGTATTATTGCGCCATACACATATACAAAAGTGATCTGCAGTCTATATACTACAGGAGGTCCAAGGCAGAAAAACAACATATATCCAAAAAAAAAGGTCGTGATTTCAATAAAAAGTTAGAATAAATAATGACATGTCAAAGGATAGGAAGAACAATGCGATCATATTAAATTATTTATAGCAGAAGGCATCAAGATAAAAAATAAAATAACTCAAATCCAAATATTAAATTATTTATATTCTGAACATAACTTTTCATAGATGAATATTCTCAACAGTTATGTCAGAAAGATGAATAAAGTACTAAGGGTGCATTCTTAACGAACTGTAACGGGGTATTTGAGCGTGACATTTGAGCGTGGTACTGTAGAGAGCGTGGAATGTGTTTTTAGCTGCGAACGGGGTATTTGAGCATGGTATCTGAGCTTGTTATTTTTAAAATAAGATATAAATAGATATGATTTGGAAAATACAAATACAAATACAGTTTCTAATACAAATACAAATACAAGTACAAGTACAGTTACATATACAAAGACAAATTAGCGCAGACCAGCAGCAACCAACCCATCTCTAATGGTATCTCGAACTAATGATATTTCTCGATATCCATCTAGTTGTACACTTTCAGTGCCTCTATTCGTCGTATTTCTCATAGTATAATATTCCGCCAAGTACTGATCGGGGATTAGTTCAGGATCATCATCAAAAGCCATAAAATCTGGGTCACCGCTATTATATTTGCGTATGAAGTTGTGTAAGGCCATTGTAGATACGACAACTTTCACTTGAGTTTTAAACTGATATGTAGGCATCTTGCTGAGAATGGTAAAAAAAATTCCAAATGTCAAATGTTCTTTCTACGGTCATCCGTAAACTCGAATGGTAGAAATTAAACACTTCATTGGCCGACTTTGATTGATTCATGGTTTCACGGAAATGGGAATATGATACCTCATATTTCGATATGGTGGTAAATATCCAGTCTGAAGTGGATAGCCCGAATCAACCAAATAATATTATCCAGCTGGAGGGTTAGGAAAGTTAGAGTTTCCATCGTTTGTAACAGCATTAAAAATTCTACTATCATGTGCAGCCCCTTCCTAACCAGCTATAACATACGTAAACTGTAAATCGAAATCACAAACCGCTAATATATTTTGAGTTGCAAAACCTTTTTTTTTGATATAAGGGATAATTTGATCAGCGGGTAAATGTGCAGAAATGTGTGTACCATCTATATCGCCAATACAGCTTCTGAAATACAGAAACTACCGGGTTGAAGTTCTGATGTGATGTGGAACAGTATTAAATTGTTGTTCCTCTGGCTTTATTACATCAGCAGCGAGTAATTGAAAAGCGTTTAGAACATCATGAAAACAAACGGAAATTGTGCTACCTGATCTTTGAAATCTTTCTTGAAGTTGTCTATTTGAAAGCCCAGTAGCCATTGTATAAATGAATATTCCAACCATTTCGATGACAGATTTCTGGTCTGGAAGCGAGATCATGATGTTCCAGTTTTTCACATAATGAGTGGAAACAAAGTCTTTTCATCCGAAAATTATTGTGACAACGGTTTTGATGACCATTCAAAATTTCGTTGATCCAAGCTAAGCCATTAAACTCTGAAGTATTAATCCACGTCATATGATTTCTCGTTTAATTCCGACATAGAGAAACCACGTAGAGATCAATCAAATCGTCGTAATTGGAGGATGAATTGGAGTCAGACATTAATTGAAGAAGAAGAAAGAGTTGAAGAAGTTGTTGAAGTAGTAGTTGTGAAAGTAGTTAAGGAAGGGGTGATTTATAGGAAGAAAGGGGTGAAAACAGAGTATTATTGCGCCACACACATATAGTAAAGTGATCTACAGTCTATACTAGTGTGAACCCGTGCTACGCACACGGGTTGCAATTGCAACTTTCGTAATTATCAGCACAAAACATGAACATATTTTTTATTTATATTTTAGAAAATCGCTGTTAATATCATTGTAACATCATTTGCTTTTGTTCAGCCTCATTTCCAAATATTGGTCTATCGTGGGCCAACATCACTAAGCAACGACAATGACAACAAATAAGGATTCTTACCCTTAATTTATGATGGCAACCATTATTGGATCAAATATGGGGTAAAAATAAGGAATGGATAGAGTATCTACACCATAAAACTAACAGCATACAAAATCTCTTATGGTGCGAAACCCGTTAAGCACAACAATTTTATAAACAGAACTTAAACGATTTTATAGTAGGGATCTTAAATTTTCATAAACATACTGTAGAAAATGGTTAATATAGACATCTAAAATTATAATCCTTTATAATAAAAATGAAAAAATTTCAAACATTCGTGTTTCAAATGATGTAAAAAAAAAATGCATTAGGCAAAAAAAAAAAAAAAAAGAAAAAAAAAAAAGAAGAAGAAGAAGAAGAGAATACCATATCATAATTTTTAACAAAAATCATAGTCATCAATGCCGTAATATAGAAAATAATAATTATTGATTGTGCTTAGGAAATTGAAAAGGACAACAAACAGAACATCGCATAAAATAAAATGCATAACATCTCACATTTCACATTACCTAAGGTAGAGCACACCATTTAACTTTCAAACATCCTATTTTGATTTAATTAAATTTTGCATATTACATAGGCATAACATAGTCTGACATATATAATTAGAAAATTAATGCTTCCAACACCTACTAACCAGATATTCGAAGGAATTTGTGCAAGCATGTACTCTACATTGGTGGTTAAAATTTTCTCTCTACTATAAAAACAAATTATTAATATATAAAAATATGAATATGCTAATAATTTTCTATCTGGTAAGGGCATTGAATTTTTAGACAATAAAACAAAACCGAACATTAATTCCAAGTATAAGTAATCTATAATTTCCACATAGGTTTATTCTTTATTTAAGGTATAAATTCAATTACATTCTTTATTTAAGGTATAAATTCAATTACATAAACTTGGCATGACAATAACGCTTTATATCTGTAGAATGGTCTAAAGTTTCAAATTTAGTTTAAACAAAAAATAGTCAAAAGGCTTCAATAATATGTTTATGACATTATCCATTACTAACTAAATCTTAAAAATATTATAACAAATCTGAATCGTAATGTTTATAATGACTTTCTTTGTTGAGAGCAATTACATAAATGTAGAGGTCTAGTATGAACAACCAAACTGATATCCTTTATTCCAAATATTTGTAAGAAAATAATAATTGAAGAAAATGCAACAACTAACATGATCAAAGTGAAAAAATTGTTTACCATTACTTAAAATTTGGAGATACACATTTGAATGCTTTGGTTGACATTTTATTAAAAATGGTGATAAGACTACATCGCATAAGAAATGTTACTAACAACGAAAACCATGAAAGTTTGAGTATTTTTATTTTTAAAGCAAATTTGTCCTACAAAAATAATAGTAATGTAACACTTGTTAAATTGTTGTGCATTATTTTGTAAAATAATAAAATATATTGTTGAAATAACAAATATTTCATTAAATGTTTTATATGTAGTTATGTATAAGAGCAACAAATTTTGAAATGAAAGGATAAGAGTTCAGATATTAGCAAAATTAAGTCTATTATGTTAGGAACTTATATGTAGAGAACCCATAAATTAGTTCATTATATCTTGAACCAAAATCTATGTTAATCACAATTTAGTTTATTTTACTACTGTTTAGCAAATAATCGCAATTTATGCACATACATTTTGATGCATTAAAGGAAGTTATTATACTTTCGTATCACTATTTCACTCGCAATAGTAGTGAATAAAATAAAAAGAACAAATTTAGAGGACGCCTATTTTTTCAAGGATCAAAAATCCAAATAAGCTTTAATTTTATTGGAAATATGGTTCCAACCATTATTTCCCATTGTAGCATGTGAAAAGTCATTTCCAAAAACATATTTTATATTAAAACCCAACTTTAATTTTCAATTAAAAAAATTAATTGTTTTAGCAAATTAATTTGAACAATAATCGCATTTTTTATGATCAAATTTTAATTTTTTTTTTCAAACAACTATAAAGAAGTCTTCAAATATTTGTAGATCTTTTTATGAATCATTGTAGAAAATTTACAAATACCTGGTGAGATTTTTTTTCCAGATACCTACAACCCATAAATTTCAAATAATTGTAGGTTTATCCGGTTCATTGCAAATATATACTTCACAAATACTTCAAAACTGAAAAAATGTTCTGTTTAAACTTGCTTTTAATGAGAGAAGCTTGTGCAGTCAAGACATTAAAGAGTAGTTACACAAAAGAAAGTGTACTTAATTGGCCGGATGTTTATGCAAACGAAGTGAACTATAATAAGGTAAGATAAACATACGGAAATGTTTTTTAAACTACATCTCAGCCAGTGGCATGATCTATTATTTCAAATAGGATGAACATATGACGAAGACTAACATAAGATTTACACGAATACACAATGCTTTGCCAAATTGAATTAACATTCATTTATGCGCTATTTTCCAGCCAACCATTCTCTCACTGAAGGATTAATAAAGTAGTGTTGTATTAAAGTCTTTCACATATGACGCTCATATTAAAAGATTAAGAATCATCAACAACTCAAGAACCTCTGTACATTTTGGTTGTCCCTTTTATTGTGTCTAAGATGCCTTACTACCTTGTCTTAATGTCCTCTGCACATCTCCCATATTTTCATAACACAGAGCAGCATTCAAGCTTCAATGCTCACCAATGATAGTTCAAAAATCTAACTTGGTTCATATCATAAGCTCAAAACCATAAATGTCCAAAAGGCTCATAATATGATCTATTTCATGTCAAAACTGTGCCTACACTTGCTATCAACTCGTTGCAATATCATACTCCATTCTTCCCAAACAGCATCTAACGATATCGCTTGCTTGTGCTAGTTTTAGCAACAGATTTTGTTTCCTGTAACGCTATTGCATATGTACAACATGGGGGATCAAAACCTGATCTCCATCCCTCACCAACAGTAGTGCATTGCCAGTTCTTGTCTCCCATAACATCACCGTAGCTCTGCACTACTTTTCAAGTAGCTTCTTATACTAACAGGCTTATATAATTCAAGCAATGTGTCTCTAAGGAAATGAAAGATATACCAAAACTGAATTCAATCCTTATAAAGTCTACATAAAATATTGCTCTATCTGAGCATTACAAACAGTTAATATAATGGCGCCTTAAGAGTACAATTCAAAATATCAAAAGCTTGATATCTATCAATCTAATAAACATAGTAAATATTTTACATTTTTTTTCCCTTGAAGTTCACCACCATGAAAATTCAATTTTGAAATTCAAAAGATTTACATTTATCAATTTGTAATAAAACATACATTCTGTCGTAGCCATAAATGCCAAGAAAAGTAGTTGTGCACATTGACAATGAGACCTTTCGAGTCATTGAGAAACATAGTTGCCTAGAAGTTTATGCGCCAACCATGGAAGGTTCAAAAACTTCAATTCATCAAAGTCAATGGGTATTATTATGTTTTTGGATGCACTTTTTTGCATGTATCAAAGTGATATTAAAAAATAAAACTTTAAAACAAATACTTGAGTACTGACGGATTGAATGCCCAACAGAAGACCTAATTAACACCAACCGTACCATCCATGATACAAAAACGAAGCTGCAAGAGAAAAGCAAAACCATTAGATTCAATGCCTAAAGCATAAAAGCACATATAAATGGGTTGTCGGTAAAGGTAATGCAAAATTTGAGAATTTAAGAGATATATAACATGATTCTAGTATTTTAAAAAATAGTTGCATAATTTTCTCAATCTCAACCCTTTCAACTTCATACAGTGTTGATAGAAAAATAAATGCATAACTAAATATAAGAATGGACATCCCTAAGACAACCAAACCACTGCATAGATAAAAAGAATGATCAATGACCTAGTTTAGGGAGGATCAATAATCTTGTTTAGAAAGAATCAGTGAAATATTAATGAATAGCAAAAGAAAAAGAGAAAACACCAAAATCTTTTATGTTACATAGTAATGTTTCGCATGATCACCGGATTAGCATCATCGAAGAATAATATGCATTGAATGTGAAGATGAAAAATCAAATGCTGTTTCATAACCATAAACATTAACATGCTCAACTGATATTAGCAACTTGATGTTACCAAACATTATTTCCTAAACCTGTGCATATAATATATTATTCTAATTATATTAGCAATTGATATAGTCGACGTATATTGCATGTAATATATATTATTTTTAGATGTTTTATTATTTGACTAGTAAAAATAATGTGGTATTAAATTGAAACTTATTTGGGTGACGACGTATTTTTCATTCCTTGCGTTTTTGGTGAAACCATAGAAATTATATGGTTCTAATTAGAAAGCGCAATTAGTGTAACGACCCGCAAATCCGAGCTATCTGAGTTGACTAAATACAACACACGTCCAACCCAAATAACATAGAAATACGAACCATTAATAGAAAGAAGTTAGAGGGTGAGAATAGATGAGATAGAAACTTAGAATAGAAGAAGAAGAAGAACATAAACACAACACAGAACCTCACATCGCGGCAGAATAAAATATAATATATAGAATAGCTTCTGAAATACAAAATTTTGACTGCATATACATACATCATTATCAGAGTACACACTTACAATACAGCGGGAATAACACTAGATAACTAACGCTGAAACCTCCTGCTCCAAACTCCTCCAAATGAATCTGTAAAATCCCGACTACTTGACTGTCCGTACAAATTTGGGCACCCAAGAGTTTAGGGAAAACAAAAACAAAATAAAACTCTGGGTCAGTCATGGGACTGGTGTGAGTAAACTCCAACCACTTGTTTAACTTTCAAAATCCTTTTCGAAAGAAAAGATAATAGTAAGACCAGCCCACACATAAACATGGACGGTTTTTACCTTACTATAACCCAAAACACTTTGATACGGAAATCCAGGGATATTATAATAATGTCTACATCAAGTAAATAACCAAATAGCAGAACGCTTGCATCTCACGCTCCACATATATATTATAAAATCAAAACCCGCATGGCGCTTATTGGAGATTGGATTTCCAACATGACAAGGTATGAAACCACCTTCCGCTAGTGTATCTCTAGAGAGGAATACACTGGGTTCAACAAGAACATCTTGTAACTCGGCCCACACATGACCGACCACTCATTTCGCTTGAGTGTATCGAATGTATATCACCAACGGTTGGGATCAGCAACCGTCTCCCGACTGGGACAGCATCGAATAGAATAAGAATTTAAATGAACCTCTAGATAGTTGATTATACATCCTAATGGGTGCGACCCACATAGCCATGCCGCCTGCCCGATTTTTGTCCTTTCCCGGTTGTTGAGGCCTGAGGCTACGAATACTTACCATTCATTGATAGCACAATCACTTTGAATGCCACATCATCAGATCCGTTAATCACTAGTTAAGTTTGCACAAATATTCTGGATGTTATGCTAAGGGAATAAATCCGTTGCAACCATATATATTTATACAGACCAACCCATTTGATCATTGGAAATACTTTGTCAGACATTCGTCCATTTACGTTCGTTCTGGGATTGAACGAAACCGAAGGCACTATTTCTATTTAATAGAAAAAGTCCTTGCACTTTACTCCGTCTTCAATATATTCAGCATACTTGGTTCGCAACGCTTATGCCGATACGGAGTGGTTCTTCGGATAATAATCCAACCGGTCTCTCCATATTGACAACGATGGTCAAAAACTTCGATAGTCTGTGATTTAACTATCGAATAAAACAAGTGTTCATCCAACATATCAAACAAATCACTGGGCTCTTTAATTAAGATTCATTAATTAAATCTCTTCTCCATTTCCTTATCAATATTTGTTACCCAAATATTTTCAATAACCATATTGGCCCTTTACGCTATTTGGAAAGCATTTCCCAATATCAACTTCTTTTATTTCCTATATATTAGAAAATATCTCTATTTGCAATTGGAAACAATTCCAATCACTTATCTCTATCCCGACTATTTTAATTATACTCAGGAAATATTTACTTGTTATATTTCCAAAATTCCATCACTTGGGTTTAAAACGAAGGTTGTGTAAAACATTGTTACAACAACCCAAAATATTTTATTCAACTAACTCTTTTTCAAACACTTCTCTTCGAGACTGGATCTTGCTATTTATCCATTAAAAATGAAATCAATCAAGTTGGGGTAAAATTACCTCTCAGACCTTAACTGAAAACATCCTCAACTTCAAAACGGCAAAACCACTTACCTCGAATAAACACACTATACAATCCAATTATTCATTTTTAAAACATGTATAAAGTTCGCTTTGTATTTCTAATTTATGGATTTCCCTTTTTGTTTACAATATTCGATTTTTATATTCACTTACCTATCGAATTCTATACGTCGATACAATGATTTCTAACTATCAAAATATCTTTAAAATATTCTAACTCTTTAAATTTCTGGAAAATTTCGCCATAACCTCCCCTGTATCGGGAGCATCGGGAAATTTCAAATAGCTTCCCGGTAACTACTCATCTTAAAAAGAAAAAGAAAAAGCCAAGCGGCTTGCCGATACGGCGCATAAAATCTCATATATGAATTAAACATGTACCTTTTTGTCGAGCACATAAATTTAAATCTTCATATACTTCATATCAAACCTGCTTACACATGTTCACCTGTTTTCAATTCAATTCAATACCATCTAATCGTTTGCATTCAGTTTCGCCCATTTATTCTTTAATTAGTCATTTTGCCTATTTCACTTCTTTGTTGAACATAACATGTTCAAACAAAATATTTAAATCGTTCATACCCAAATTGAATTTCAATTTCAATTCTAGTTCTCTTTTCTATTTCGAATATAAATTTTCAAATCGAATTCTCTTATTTAAGGCCCAATATCAATTCAACATTTCGTTTACTAATTACTATTCGAATTAGTTAATTCTATTCAATAATCAAAAATCTGATTTCTGTTTCAAAAATCAATTCATTACTCCACCTGAGTTCACATATATTTTATAACTCAAATCTGAAATTTTCTAAATAGAAATTCGGATTTTATTTGCTTAAAATCCTTTTGTAAAATGAAATAAACCGTTATGGATTTTAAATAGTTCTGGCGCTGTTTTTCTGAAAATTTGATTTTGACATAACTCAAAATCTATACGACGAAATTCATATTTTTCTCTTTCATTAGAAAACTATTATCAAACCGGTCCTGACGTTTCTTGTTTCAAAGAGATCCGACTCCAATTGAGTCCTGTATACTCGACTGAAGTTCGAATCGCTATTTTACGAACTGCAGCGCTGCGGCGAGTTCGTTTTAATTATATTTATATATATAAACCTTTAAACTTCTTTAAAATGAATTCAACTCCATTTTAACTCTATTTGAATTTCTTGATTCAAATTCCAATCTCACTTTTATTTGAATTCTATATTCAAATTCCAATTCCTTTTCTATTTGATATTCAAATTCAATACTTGAATTTCTATTTGAATTCCCTATATTCAAATTCTATGTTTGAATTCATTTGAATTCTCTTATTCAAACTCTATATTTAAATTCCATTTGAACTTCTATATTCCAATTTCTATATTTGAATTCTATTGAAATTCAAATATTCAAACTCCTTTTTAAATCCTATATTCAAAATCCCATAGTTTAAAACCCAATTGAATTTCATATTCAAATCCCATAGATAAAATCCTATTTGAATTCAATTTGAATCTCTCATATTCAAATTTCATTTTCCATTTCCATTTGAATTCTAATATTCAAATTCATTTCCAACACCATTTGAATTCTAATATTCAAATTTAATTCTCTTGAATTCACATACCATATTTTATTTCCTTGATTTCAAATACCACATTTTAATCTCCTTGAATTCAAATACCAGATTAATTTTCTATAATCAACTCCCTTTTGAATTGTTATATTTGAAATTCATATTTGAATTTAAATAATCAAACTCCATTTTGAATTTCTATTTTAAATTCAAATATCCAAAACTCCATTCTAATACTATTTGAATTTCAAATACCACCTTTTAATTCTCTTTGAATTCCTCTTATTCAAATCCCTCTTTGGATTCTATTTGAATCCTATATTTAAACTCCATTTGAGTTTTATTTAAATTCTTATATTTAAACTCCATTCAAATTCTATTTAAATTCTTATATTTAAAACCCATTATTTAAATCCCATTTGAATTTCTTCACTCAAATCCATTTGAATTCCCTTGAGTTCAAATTCCATTTCAAAACCATTTGGATTTCCTATTTTGAAATCCTATTTTGAAATTCTATTTCCAATTCTACTTCGAAAATCCTATTTTCAAAGTTTATTTCAAATTCTATTTTGAAATTCTACATTCAAATCTCTATTTGAATTTCTTTATTCAAATTTTATATCAAACCTCTATTTGAATTTTCTTTATTTGAATTCCTTTGAATTCAAATTTTATTTTAATTCCTTTGAATTCAAATATTCAAATTTCATTCTAATTTCTCATATTCAAATTCTATTCGTATTATTTAATTTATAAACAACGTTTATAACTTCCCTTAAATTTTCACATTATAAACTTATAAATAAAGTTTATAAATCCAATTCAAATCCCGTATTTTTATTTATAAACCAAGTTTATAAATTCACTTGTTTTATATATTTAAACAGTTAATATTTTCTATACTTCATTAAAAATTCAAATTCTATTTATAAAAATAGAATTCCATTTTCCAATCTCTATTATCCTTTTCCGATATTTTTATAAATCAATATTCGAGCCCCAGTGATATTTAAACACCCCAAAACAATCAGTTATCAATCACGGGATTTTTAACACATCATATATGAGAATATATATGAAACCGACAAACAAACAGATAATATATTTTGAGGAATCCAGTTGGATTCCTCCAACCTGTTTACCTGCATCCACAGATGTTAGCACATAAATAATACCCATTCTGCTTCGTGGCAGAATATCGTGGTATAGAAGGTCATCCACTAATCATAGCGTGGGGCGTATAGGGTAATCATCCGCTATGAAACTGCGGGCATCCGCTAATGAGACTGCGGGAATCCAACCAATCAATCAACCCAATATATATATAATAGCCTAAATAACTAATATATATAAAACAACCAGAAAACATTCACACAAGCAACAAACAATTTATTTTTAATGAAATAAAAATAATTCTAAAGGTGAGTGAGATTTACTCACCTTGTCTGCCGAATATCCGATTAAAATTCCAAATGAATCCTTTGAGATTAACTAAAATTGTAGAGAGCTCGGAATCCATTCGAATTATTTCAATGAATATATTTGCACCTATAAATATTTAAATTTATTTAACGATTAACTATTATTAAATTAAATTGACTACTATAATGAATAAATAATTATTCTATGTGTATTTAAATTAAAACGTATACCTTCTGCCTCGACCAACCAATGAAGTAAACGCATCAATAACTGCATCTATTTTCTCTGCAATTAGCCCCAAAACTGTAATCTGCCTCTCTGCGGCATTTCCACAAACACTTCATAGACAATTACCATCTTACCACTACTTGCATCAACAGACCACTCTCCAAATCATCTCAGTCTTGTCACGACAACCCTTCCACATACTGAATCTCCTCTACCCAAACAACATCCTCATTCGTTCCAGAAATTGTAAACCGTCCAAACACCTGTTGTCGATTCAAAACATCACCACCAGCCCTGTCATAAGATCATCGAGCTCCCTTGAACTCCACTGCCAATTCAATACCCAGCCCTCCCTGTTTTCCCCTTGTATCGCCCCACCCAAACACCCCCTTACATCACGACTTTGCTACTGCCTTATCCCCCACCTACAGGAAAGGACGAGGTGGTTTTAGTTCACCAAAAATCAATTCCAACGATCGCTACTTTGACTACTGCACTCGCGAGACTACTACGTCAATTCTAACTTCCCCAGAAAATCGCGATGCCCTACTGCTCAACACCGCATCCTATTTACCCAGTATCGACTCCACCTTCGTTGAAATCGCACTCGTCCTCAAATAACAGTGTTGGATCCCCTTCGCTCTGCTCAATCTAGATCCAATTTCGAACCTCGTAGCGCGAGCTCCTTGGCGTCGGAGTTACAGTAGCCTTGCGATTTCGATTCCTCTATCTCCCTTTTATTTTATTTTATTAGAAGACCGGATTATGAAATGGAGTTAACGGTTTAAACAAGGAAGCGAAATGAAAATGAAGAGTAAAGGGGAGGGCAGACGAGATTATATAGAAGAAGAAAGGGAGACCAAAGTACGTGCGCCATTAATTATCTGCTTCCTAGATATCAAAAGAAGGCGACCAATTATTCTGCTAAAGGAAACAAATTAGGTCTGCACGGTTAATAGTTAGGTCGGCTGATAGGATTTTTAATTAACTTGATTTGATATAAAAAGATTTTTATTTCTTTTTAAATAGATATCGATTTGATTTTGATCCTATCCACTGATCAAATAAATCGGGGTTCACAATTAAAAATCGTGAACCACTATTTTAACGTAACCATTGTTGTTTCAACAGTGTAACATTATTCTGAACTAACCGAATATATTTTATATTTAATTTAAACGTGTATATATATATAAAATAACCAAAATAATTTAAAATAAATTCTTCGATAATAAATTATTATCATCGATTGCTTTTAAATCGAATTTCTACAAATTATCTAAATTGATTCAATTTAGTTTAAAATTCCCAATTGAATTATTTTTCATATTACGATAAATTAATATATTCGATATTAATTTGATAACTCAATATAAAAATCGATTTAAAATATCAACTCAATATTTAAACTATATTAAATATTTCAATTAAATCAATCACAATTCTGGGTCGTTACATTCTTCCCCCCTTAAAATAATTTCGTCCTCGAAATTGCTAAGGTAGGAAAAATAGTACGAACTCACTACTTTTCAATAATTCACTTATGTTGAAACTCAACTCCTCGTATTTCTATGACTTTAATTTCAACCAAAACTTTTGGTTTCCATTCATATGCATTCTAATTCATATTCATTTCAATTTATTTCAAATTGATTCTAGTCCATTTATTCTCCTCGAATCATTTAACTTGCTTAAGTTAAATTTTAATTCCAGAATCCAAATCCCGGGGTTTTCATTTCAAATCCTTTTTGAAATCATATAAATATGTACATATATATTTATAACTAATTCAAATTCAAAACATTTGAATTTTCCAACTAAACTTGTTTTCTTTCAAACAAATATTTATCACAACTTTTCTTAGGTAGCAATCCATCACTTAGAAACTCGAAAATGAACACTGATGATGTCGCGACCATTATCAGAATTATTTCCCAGCCACTGAAGTGAGTTCAGTGCTTCATCACTTTTAAAATCCATCTAAAATGATTTTAAATCAAAGACCTTTCAAAACAAAGTCATATTATTTTAATATACTTTGAAAAATATTTTCCAATTTCCCAGGATTTAAAATTCCAAATTCTGGTTTGAATTAAATTTTAACTCATCTCATTTGTATATTTCATTCATATACAGATTCTATTTGGTTCTATATAACCATTCAAATTTTTATAATCAAATTTGATTATGACGATAACAATCAACACATCCAATAATTTCAGAAAATTATTAGTTTTATATCAAAATAGAATTTTGGGTAAAATTATTCACCCACTAAAACAATATTGTGTCAATTTCTCTGTTCAAGTGTTTAGAAATTCCTATCGACTTTGTGGCGTCCCACTATTCGATCAGAATTCATAATCCACGCAACAGACTAGCCAACACAATATAAAACAGTTTTTATATCAATTTACAAATACGCTCTCTCGTATATATATGCTCAACTCATTCTAGGGTACTACTGACCCTATTTCTAATGAGTAACTCCCACAAAGCCTAGGTATTCGCTCAACCTAAGCTCTGATACCAACTGTAACGACCCGCAAATCCGAGCTATCTGAGTTGACTAAATACAACACACGTCCAACCCAAATAACATAGAAATACGAACCATTAATAGAAAGAAGTTAGAGGGTGAGAATAGATGAGATAGAAACTTAGAATAGAAGAAGAAGAAGAACATAAACACAACACAGAACCTCACATCGCGGCAGAATAAAATATAATATATAGAATAGCTTCTGAAATACAAAATTTTGACTGCATATACATACATCATTATCAGAGTACACACTTACAATACAACGGGAATAACACTAGATAACTAACGCTGAAGCCTCCTGCTCCAAACTCCTCCAAATGAATCTGTAAAATCCCGACTACTTGACTGCCCATACAAATTTGGGCACCCAAGAGTTTAGGGAAAACAAAAACAAAATAAAACTCTGGGTCAGTCATGGGACTGGTGTGAGTAAACTCCAACCACTTGTTTAACTTTCAAAATCCTTTTCGAAAGAAAAGATAATAGTAAGACCAGCCCACACATAAACATGGACGGTTTTTACCTTACTATAACCCAAAACACTTTGATACGGAAATCCAGTGATATTATAATAATGTCTACATCAAGTAAATAACCAAATAGCAGAACGCTTGCATCTCACGCTCCACATATATATTATAAAATCAAAACCCGCATGGCGCTTATTGGAGATTGGATTTCCAACATGACAAGGTATGGAACCACCTTCCGCTAGTGTATCTCTAGAGAGGAATACACTGGGTTCAACAAGAACATCTTGTAACTCGGCCCACACATGACCGACCACTCATTTCGCTTGAGTGTATCGAATGTATATCACCAACGGTTGGGATCAGCAACCGTCTCCCGACTGGGACAGCATCGAATAGAATAAGAATTTAAATGAACCTCTAGATAGTTGATTATACATCCTAATGGGTGCGACCCACATAGCCATGCTGCCTGCCCGATTTTTGTCCTTTCCCGGTTGTTGAGGCCTGAGGCTACGAATACTTACCATTCATTGATAGCACAATCACTTTGAATGCCACATCATCAGATCCGTTAATCACTAGTTAAGTTTGCACAAATATTCTGGATGTTATGCTAAGAGAATAAATCCGTTGCAACCATATATATTTATACAGACCAACCCATTTGATCATTGGAAATACTTTGTCAGACATTCGTCCATTTACGTTCGTTCTGGGATTGAACGAAACCGAAGGGACTATTTCTATTTAATAGAAAAAGTCCTTGCACTTTACTCCGTCTTCAATATATTCAGCATACTTGGTTCGCAACGCTTATGCCGATACGGAGTGGTTCTTCGGATAATAATCCAACCGGTCTCTCCATATTGACAACGATGGTCAAAAACTTCGATAGTCTGTGATTTAACTATCGAATAAAACAAGTGTTCATCCAACATATCAAACAAATCACTGGGCTCTTTAATTAAGATTCATTAATTAAATCTCTTCTCCATTTCCTTATCAATATTTGTTACCCAAATATTTTCAATAACCATATTGGCCCTTTACGCTATTTGGAAAGCATTTCCCAATATCAACTTCTTTTATTTCCTATATATTAGAAAATATCTCTATTTGCAATTGGAAACAATTCCAATCACTTATCTCTATCCCGACTATTTTAATTATACTCAGGAAATATTTACTTGTTATATTTCCAAAATTCCATCACTTGGGTTTAAAACGAAGGTTGTGTAAAACATTGTTACAACAACCCAAAATATTTTATTCAACTAACTCTTTTTCAAACACTTCTCTTCGAGACTGGATCTTGCTATTTATCCATTAAAAATGAAATCAATCAAGTTGGGGTAAAATTACCTCTTAGACCTTAACTGAAAACATCCTCAACTTCAAAACGGCAAAACCACTTACCTCGAATAAACACACTATACAATCCAATTATTCATTTTTAAAACATGTATAAAGTTCGCTTTGTATTTCTAATTTATGGATTTCCCTTTTTGTTTACAATATTCGATTTTTATATTCACTTACCTATCGAATTCTATACGTCGATACAATGATTTCTAACTATCAAAATATCTTTAAAATATTCTAACTCTTTAAATTTCTGGAAAATTTCGCCATAACCTCCCCTGTATCGGGAGCATCGGGAAATTTCAAATAGCTTCCCGGTAACTACTCATCTTAAAAAGAAAAAGCCAAGCGGCTTGCCGATACGGCGCATAAAATCTCATATATGAATTAAACATGTACCTTTTTGTCGAGCGCATAAATTTAAATCTTCATATACTTCATATCAAACCTGCTTACACATGTTCACCTGTTTTCAATTCAATTCAATACCATCTAATCGTTTGCATTCAGTTTCGCCCATTTATTCTTTAATTAGTCATTTTGCCTATTTCACTTCTTTGTTGAACATAACATGTTCAAACAAAATATTTAACTCGTTCATACCCAAATTGAATTTCAATTTCAATTCTAGTTCTCTTTTCTATTTCGAATATAAATTTTCAAATCGAATTCTCTTATTTAAGGCCCAATATCAATTCAACATCTCGTTTACTAATTACTATTCGAATTAGTTAATTCTATTCAATAATCAAAAATCTGATTTCTGTTTCAAAAATCAATTCATTACTCCACCTGAGTTCACATATATTTTATAACTCAAATCTGAAATTTTCTAAATAGAAATTCGGATTTTATTTGCTTAAAATCCTTTTGTAAAATGAAATAAACCGTTATGGTTTTTAAATAGTTCTGGCGTTGTTTTTCTGAAAATTTGATTTTGACATAACTCAAAATCTATACGACGAAATTCATATTTTTCTCTTTCATTAGAAAACTATTATCAAACCGGTCCTGACGTTTCTTGTTTCAAAGAGATCCGACTCCAATTGAGTCCTGTATACTCGACTGAAGTTCGAATCGCTATTTTACGAACTGCAGCGCTGCGGCGAGTTCGTTTTAATTATATTTATATATATAAACCTTTAAACTTCTTTAAAATGAATTCAACTCCATTTTAACTCTATTTGAATTTCTTGATTCAAATTCCAATCTCACTTTTATTTGAATTCTATATTCAAATTCCAATTCCTTTTCTATTTGATATTCAAATTCAATACTTGAATTTCTATTTGAATTCCCTATATTCAAATTCTATGTTTGAATTCATTTGAATTCTCTTATTCAAACTCTATATTTAAATTCCATTTGAACTTCTATATTCCAATTTCTATATTTGAATTCTATTGAAATTCAAATATTCAAACTCCTTTTTAAATCCTATATTCAAAATTCCATAGTTTAAAACCCATTTGAATTTCATATTCAAATCCCATAGATAAAATCCTATTTGAATTCAATTTGAATCTCTCATATTCAAATTTCATTTTCCATTTCCATTTGAATTCTAATATTCAAATTCATTTCCAACACCATTTGAATTCTAATATTCAAATTTAATTCTCTTGAATTCACATACCATATTTTATTTCCTTGATTTCAAATACCACATTTTAATCTCCTTGAATTCAAATACCAGATTAATTTTCTATAATCAACTCCCTTTTGAATTGTTATATTTGAAATTCATATTTGAATTTAAATAATCAAACTCCATTTTGAATTTCTATTTTAAATTCAAATATCCAAAACTCCATTCTAATACTATTTGAATTTCAAATACCACCTTTTAATTCTCTTTGAATTCCTCTTATTCAAATCCCTCTTTGGATTCTATTTGAATCCTATATTTAAACTCCATTTGAGTTTTATTTAAATTCTTATATTTAAACTCCATTCAAATTCTATTTAAATTCTTATATTTAAAACCCATTATTTAAATCCCATTTGAATTTCTTCACTCAAATCCATTTGAATTCCCTTGAGTTCAAATTCCATTTCAAAACCATTTGGATTTCCTATTTTGAAATCCTATTTTGAAATTCTATTTCCAATTCTACTTCGAAAATCCTATTTTCAAAGTTTATTTCAAATTCTATTTTGAAATTCTACATTCAAATCTCTATTTGAATTTCTTTATTCAAATTTTATATCAAACCTCTATTTGAATTTTCTTTATTTGAATTCCTTTGAATTCAAATTTTATTTTAATTCCTTTGAATTCAAATATTCAAATTTCATTCTAATTTCTCATATTCAAATTCTATTCGTATTATTTAATTTATAAACAACGTTTATAAATTCCCTTAAATTTTCACATTATAAACTTATAAATAAAGTTTATAAATCCAATTCAAATCCCGTATTTTTATTTATAAACCAAGTTTATAAATTCACTTGTTTTATATATTTAAACAGTTAATATTTTCTATACTTCATTAAAAATTCAAATTCTATTTATAAAAATAGAATTCCATTTTCCAATCTCTATTATCCTTTTCCGATATTTTTATAAATCAATATTCGAGCCCCAGTGATATTTAAACACCCCAAAACAATCAGTTATCAATCACGGGATTTTTAACACATCATATATGAGAATACATATGAAACCGACAAACAAACAGATAATATATTTTGAGGAATCCAGTTGGATTCCTCCAACCTGTTTACCTGCATCCACAGATGTTAGCACATAAATAATACCCATTCTGCTTCGTGGCAGAATATCGTGGTATAGAAGGTCATCCACTAATCATAGCGTGGGGCGTATAGGGTAATCATCCGCTATGAAACTGCGGGCATCCGCTAATGAGACTGCGGGAATCCAACCAATCAATCAACCCAATATATATATAATAGCCTAAATAACTAATATATATAAAACAACCAGAAAACATTCACACAAGCAACAAACAATTTATTTTTAATGAAATAAAAATAATTCTAAAGGTGAGTGAGATTTACTCACCTTGTCTGCCGAATATCCGATTAAAATTCCAAATGAATCCTTTGAGATTAACTAAAATTGTAGAGAGCTCGGAATCCATTCGAATTATTTCAATGAATATATTTGCACCTATAAATATTTAAATTTATTTAACGATTAACTATTATTAAATTAAATTGACTACTATAATGAATAAATAATTATTCTATGTGTATTTAAATTAAAACGTATACCTTCTGCCTCGACCAACCAATGAAGTAAACGCATCAATAACTGCATCTATTTTCTCTGCAATTAGCCCCAAAACTGTAATCTGCCTCTCTGCGGCATTTCCACAAACACTTCATAGACAATTACCATCTTACCACTACTTGCATCAACAGACCACTCTCCAAATCATCTCAGTCTTGTCACGACAACCCTTCCACATACTGAATCTCCTCTACCCAAACAACATCCTCATTCGTTCCAGAAATTGTAAACAGTCCAAACACCTGTTGTCGATTCAAAACATCACCACCAGCCCTGTCATAAGATCATCGAGCTCCCTTGAACTCCACTGCCAATTCAATACCCAGCCCTCCCTGTTTTCCCCTTGTATCGCCCCACCCAAACACCCCCTTACATCACGACTTTGCTACTGCCTTATCCCCCACCTACAGGAAAGGACGAGGTGGTTTTAGTTCACCAAAAATCAATTCCAACGATCGCTACTTTGACTACTGCACTCGCGAGACTACTACGTCAATTCTAACTTCCCCAGAAAATCGCGATGCCCTACTGCTCAACACTGCATCCTATTTACCCAGTATCGACTCCACCTTCGTTGAAATCGCACTCGTCCTCAAATAACAGTGTTGGATCCCCTTCGCTCTGCTCAATCTAGATCCAATTTCGAACCTCGTAGCGCGAGCTCCTTGGCGTCGGAGTTACAGTAGCCTTGCGATTTCGATTCCTCTATCTCCCTTTTATTTTATTTTATTAGAAGACCGGATTATGAAATGGAGTTAACGTTTTAAACAAGGAAGCGAAATGAAAATGAAGAGTAAAGGGGAGGGCAGACGAGATTATATAGAAGAAGAAAGGGAGACCAAAGTACGTGCGCCATTAATTATCTGCTTCCTAGATATCAAAAGAAGGCGACCAATTATTCTGCTAAAGGAAACAAATTAGGTCTGCACGGTTAATAGTTAGGTCGGCTGATAGGATTTTTAATTAACTTGATTTGATATAAAAAGATTTTTATTTCTTTTTAAATAGATATCGATTTGATTTTGATCCTATCCACTGATCAAATAAATCGGGGTTCACAATTAAAAATCGTGAACCACTATTTTAACGTAACCATTGTTGTTTCAACAGTGTAACATTATTCTAAACTAACCGAATATATTTTATATTTAATTTAAACGTGTATATATATATAAAATAACCAAAATAATTTAAAATAAATTCTTCGATAATAAATTATTATCATCGATTGCTTTTAAATCGAATTTCTACAAATTATCTAAATTGATTCAATTTAGTTTAAAATTCCCAATTGAATTATTTTTCATATTACGATAAATTAATATATTCGATATTAATTTGATAACTCAATATAAAAATCGATTTAAAATATCAACTCAATATTTAAACTATATTAAATATTTCAATTAAATCAATCACAATTCTGGGTCGTTACAATTAGCATTTAGAATAAGTAAATAGGATACAATATATATTAGTCAAAACAATTAATGAATTGGAAGATGACTTGAATAAGTTATGGACAGTAAGTAATACGTGATATTACTCAGGAAGTAAAAGGTTTTAACACAAATATTAATCCAAGATAGAAAGATGCCTACATTTTTTGGTATAATGCAACATATTTTCTCTTGAACAATCAATTCAAAATATCGCATCTTTATATATCTTTAAACGAAATAATTATTTACTATAAAATATTGACAAAGGAATCACATATGGGTCCATGAAATTAGAGAATCATCAACCAATGCAAAATTTACCATACACATGTGTGCACATTTTGCATTATTAGATAATAAATCATGCTTCTTTTAGTCTTTAAATTGAGAAATGAAAGACTAAATAAAGTTTCAATCGAATTTATACATATCATAACTTAATAGAGAGTAGGAGAACCATTTTGAACAGAGAGTATGTCAAGTTGATATAAAGCTTGATATTCTTCATCCCTTCTTCCTAAAAGCGGACACCGAGATAATCAAAACTATGCCACCTGAAGAATAAGTAATTTAAAATTATATGTGTCATGTCAATAATAAGAGAAATTATAATATTTGGAAGCTGCAATTAGCCGTTACCTTTAAATAGAATAAAACCTTCATAAGGGCATTGATTAGGTGATGATCACATTAAATGCACCACAGACCTGAATTGTTGGATGGCAATTAGCATCCTTGCTTTTATTACAGGCGGATTTACTATATATGTCTCTAAAAATATCACAATTTAACTAATGTTGAGTATCAATTTGAGGGGACCATTGATTACTATTTTTACAGTGAATGACGAATCCAATCACAGAAATAAAAGAATTGAAAAACCTGCCTTTTCTGTGTAATTATATGATAAACTATATTAATAAATTAACTTCTTATCGAAAAAAGGGTAGAACTCCTCTACAACGAAAATTTTACAGGTAAATATTGGGAAATGATATGGAGATCTATTCAGTAAAACAGAAAGGTCTGGCAAGTTAATATAGTTTCCAGTGGCAATCCTATAAACCATTACTATAAACATTCTGCTGGGAAGACCCTAAGACATAACTGACATAGAACATAGAAGCATTTATAGAATTGATGCAGGCCATAATATAATTAGAAGTTGCATTATTTGATGTAATTTTGTACTTATATTTTATTCAATTCACTTTAGAAACCAACTATTAAGATATATCTCACATAAATGCAAAGGCATTTATAGACTTGATATAAATCAAAAAATAATTAAAATTTGCATTATTTTGTATAGTTTAGTATTTGTTATTTTACTATGTCCCATCACCATCTACATATGCTAAAACTACTCCACTGTATTTATATATTCAATTTTGTGAATTTTAACAACCTAAATGTAAAATGTGAGAAGCGCCAAAAAAGTGATTCAAGGAATGCTTAAATAAAATCAATCCTGTGTCAACACAGCAAGAATATGCATCCCTTACGTGAAGCAACATAATTATACCTATAATATGCAACTTTGCCTTCTAGAACTTCAGAAAAAAATTGTCAGGTCAAAGTAACGAAAAATTGGATAGAACAATCAATTATTTTATCAAAAAATTAAAACTGTAAGGAAACTGTCTAGTAGGGAAAAAATGATCATAAAATTTTTCAAATTAAGTTTTCTTATTAAACCTACATCAATTTGTTGAAGCTCAGTTTTTTCTAAGTACCAATGTGCAACACAATTACCTAAGTCTTAACCATATAGATTTGTCAACATATGACATTACTTAAGTAAATATGGAAAATAAACAGATAACAAAAATATACGATGAGGAATATAACAACAAAACCAAAAGCAATATATTTTTAGAAATCAGCTGTTCTTTTTACAAAGTGATGGTAAAATATAACATATATTTTGAAGTCAATGGCTAACCATTTCGCTACATTCTAAAGTACATCAGACTTAATCCATTTTAAAATGCTACATTCTAATCTTAATTAGTTGTTAATGCAAGGTGTGTAACAATCTTTCTTGAATTTTAAGATTCACAAAAACTGAAAATCCTAAAGTAGTTTAGCTTACGCGATTATTAAAGCAACAAATCCAGATTTCTAAACACTATGGGGATTAAACCTGTATACCTCTACCACTGTGGTACTTTCTAAAAACATGAACTTTTTAATAATGAATATTTGTTTTGACGGTGAAAAGATAGCTCAAAAGTAGTTCTATTTTATGCATAAAATATTTAGTATAAATTACTTTTGTATGTAAATTCAAATTTCAGACAACATCAACCTAGAATGAAAACTGGAATAATTTATTAATTCAACCAAACAAAAAAGTAGCAACATACCAAAAATCTTTCTAGATGACTAAAACCTTCTACAGCAAGTTAAGTAAACCAGTGTGAATCAAGTATATTGCTTTCGTTTCAGAAATCCTGTAATGACCTGTCTATAGAAAGCGCAATTATAATTGTCTTCATCAATTCAACCAACTGCTAGTTAACTCTAATGTTTGTCTTCTATTTCCAAATCTAAATTACCATCCTTACACTCAAAATTTGATTCTTTGAGGGTTTTTTTTTTTCCTTTTTGAAAGAATATGCAAAAAAAAATACAATATTAGGAGAAGTTGAAATACAACACTTATTGATAAATGATTAAAGAAACTAAAAGTTGAAAAATCAAGATAAGACAACGTTGAATTAAAATATCTGAAAATTGCAAAAAAATAAATTAACACAGAATAACTAAAAAGGGAAACCTTCACTCTCTCAATTGGACATGCTATATTGTGCAATTTCTACATCCCACTTCTATATAGCTTACAATGATTGCTATTTATCATATAATAATAGCTCTACAATATCAAATTAGATTTACCATATCATAACTCTTCTAGCAATATCGAAATGTGAAAATGTACATGATATGTAGGAAATTAAATCCTCTGGTTTTAGATTGAACAGAACTTACACAAATGACAACACCATTAAAGGACATCAAATGATCTCACCAACACTTATAACTAACATATCATCTCTTGAACAATTACTCACATTATTGGGCTTGAGGAGTTAGTTTCCCCATTTAATGATAATATTATGTGCACTATTTTATGTTTGCTCTTTATGTTAACCTAACCTAAATTAATATTTCAAAGGTTTGAACGCACTTAAAAGACATATTTGGAATTAATAACAAAGCTCTCATAAAGATGCAAATATGATCTGAAGAAAAAATTATAAGTAATTATCTTTTATAATGTTGAATAAACATACTGTAAAATTTCAAAACCCAAAATTTTCCACTATTAGATTGTATAGTTCATTATTTCTAAACTAAATCCAAGCAAAAAATTTGAAATGATAACTTATTAGAATGTGGATCTTCATAAACTACATATTATAATATTTTGAACATATGAATAACTTAGCCACTTATCAAAGTACCAAGAAATTCCAAGATATAGAAATATAGAGGCAAGTAATAGATAGTCATGGGTGTTCTCTTTAGCTTTCTTCAGTTGAAAAAATAGTTAGAAATCAACATGTATATGGCATAGTTGAAAAAATAGTTAGAAATATCAGTGGTGACGTTTTGAATATAATTGTTTGTTCCAATGAGACTCAAGAACCCGTCACAAAACTAACATGCACCCCTTAAGAAAGAGTATTGCAAATAACTTGGACGTTGCACAATGCTCGTACATAGTAAAACAACAACGCAGATGAACTGAATATAAAGCATAGTAAGAACAAAAATGTTATATGCAGAAAATAAATATGATTTGTATGTTTATTAAGCAGAGTCTTGGATAAGGCTTATTGGTTTAAAATTGAACTGACATTGTGACACCTTACAATGAGTTATTAGATTGGTATCCAACATTATCAAAAACTAGTCTTCATAAAATAAGCTACAGAAAGGTCATTTGAAGATAAAAGTGCATTGATTGCAATTTAGTGACAAATATTCACCAAAGGCAGTTTTGAATGCCGTTTTTCTGTAAATTTTACATGGGCTGTATACGTCATGATTTGACATTTTGTATTTAACAATAACCTTCATGTCTCAAGTCCAAGATCAGTACCTATCAATTATTGCACGTGGACATGAAATATATAGGACCAGTTGACTCGTCAATGTGCCTTTGTCGGTCTTGGCTTTGATTGACATCCCTTGGAAAAATGCACTTGATTAAAAGTGGTCATTAGACATACTATTATGTACTAACAAATTAGATTGCCTTATCTTCGAGGTACAGTGCATCAACTAATAAAAAACGATTTTTAAATGAAAATAACAACAATAAAATTTAGAACTTAAAATTAATTATAGATTGCAATAACTTTTTTTTTATGAGAAACCTATTTCTCTTAAGAACATGATATATATATAATATATCTATTATTCAAATAAAAAATGTACCATTATTATTTTAGCATCATTACAAAATAGAAGTTTTTATACCATCTAACGGGAATTCTAATTCTAATTCAACCTACTTTTAGAAAAGGAAAAAAGAGACGGTATCTTAAATGTCAGGACTCAAGAGTATGATATTTTTTTCAGAATGGAAATGAAAACGAATGTTTACTACACTCATTATATTAGTAAACATGTTTTTTTAAGGAAAATCCCCATTGCTTTCATGACACAAATAAATTTGAAGACTTGTATTTTCAAGTTTCAGAAATAAGTTTTTAAAGCCTGCAAAACTTCAGCATTTTCGCCCAGATTGATGGATTCTAATATTTGTAAATGGAAATGCCATAAGGTTTGTATAAAGCTAGTTTGTGTTAACCACTGTCACATTGAAATATTCGACGAACCCAAAAAAGAATACTGAAAGGCAACGTACTTTACATTCATTGTGCGATAGTGGATCTTCCAAATGTTATGATGTCAATTAGCATATTGCCTAGTTAAGATGTAAATGGAGTTGCACTAAAATTTCATACCTACGAAATATTATAGAGAGGAATGAATGGTTTTCTTAAAATAAACATAAAGAAATGAGGCCTTGGAGTATTACATATGAGACATACGTGTGCGAACATGGAAAGTTCCCCACGTTAAGCAATGATGACATGAATGTAAACATCAAGGTTTGTTCAAATTTTCAGTATGACAACTGTATTAACTGTAAATATGGAAGCAGGACTACAAAGAGAACGCATGACAATTTTCAAAGGGTATGAAATTTGGCGGGTTAATAATTTCCTGAGAGAGAGGTCTCATGCCGATAAAACTTTTAATCAAGCAGCCCCTAGATGAATGGTTTGGTAAAGCTAACATGAAATACAAATTTTATGTAACAATCGATTTTTGTCACTTAGAAAGTAAGGTAATTGAATACATCGTAAAATCAACCTGTAAATTGATTCAATGAGTCACTAATGAGATCATCAATCAAAAACTACAGTAGTAAAGTACAATACCTACACATCTTGCATTGACCCGAATAAAATCCTCCATCCAAAAATGCAGGGACAATGAAAGCATAAGGAAAAATACTCATAGAAAGTGCAAATGAGGTGGAAAATTTTACACATCTTAAAATTTTATGTTGTGCAAAACATAATTTATTCAATCGAGCACTATTTGTGATGAAAGAATAATTCCAGTCATCACGTTGTAAGGCCACGACTACAATTTAGACCACAATAAAGACATGCTAAAACTTATTTACATTTGTTAGTTCCATTTTGAATTTTACGGATCAAAATTTTATAGATATGTAGGTGTGGTACACCTATAAACAGATAATTTAGGGCACATATATCATCGCGTTCGCAACTGAATCTGAAACCATTTTTGATATCGGCAGAAAAATATCAAATAATCATCCTATCCGCTGGCGTAAATCAAAAAATGAAATAAATTTATTTTTTTGGTACTTTTTTTAACCTCATATAACATAAACTATTAACTTAATTTAAAAAAAAAAAACATAAGTTTACTGTTGTATTAAAAAGCACAAAATAATAATTATAACCCTGACAAAAAATGGATAATTTTTGGATGCGAAAACATTTGTATATGCATTCATTTTTATTTTTTCAAACATCAGATATTTATCTATTTGTAGGATATAGATGTGAACACGTTAAGGTCTTTTAGGTACATATTAAGACGCCTTAAGGTATGGTGAAGCAAAATTGACCTATCGTGTGTCTATACAATATTTAAAAATTACAGAAAAAATTGACCATTTAAATTTCTGCTTGTGATATATGAAATCATGGTAGATGTACAGTTTTATATCATGTATTTATGCCTTGAAAATCAAAGATTGCCAACTCTATTACAGCACAAACTATAAGTAGACATAAAATGTAAGCTAGAACCATCTCATTGATTAAATTGATCACTTATCACAATTGTTCTTTATTATATTTGCTAAACTCTTGTCAGTTGTTGATGCAAAAAAAAGGGCAGTAGAGTGCAAAGGGCATGCACATAGTGCCCAATCAAATTGCTCAAGAGTTATATAGTTCCGCTGAGGTTGGTTGGCCTTTCAAAACTAAATTAATTATCTAACATTTTCATGCATCCTCATTAAATCTAAAATCAATCACCTGTACAGTTGCACAAAATAGATTATAGCAGAGTTTAAGGGGCAGTAGTCCACACCACATCCACGCTAAGCATTAACTAAATTTTGAAGCAATGATTGGCTCAATAAACCAAAAGGTTTCATAAATAATAGAATTAAAAACAGGTATCCTGTAATCAAAAATCGAACAAAGGTTGCAATCATGAATATCGAAAACACAAACCTTGCATCATGGTTGATGCTTATAAATTGGAATATATATAAACAGAAAATTATGTCAATTTGTGGTAGGGAACGAACAGTACATAAAAATCAAGCCAGAAGTCTTGAAATGTTATAATGATCGATGGAAATGCATTTCAACGGGACTATTTTTGCAACTTGGCTAATAATCTAAGTAGATAACAGAAAAAATGTTAATTTCACAAATGTCTGCCAGAGAATTCTAGGGAACAATATAAAACATGGAAAGAACAATAGAAATCAACCAAAAAATAAGTGAATCCATTCACAGGAGGAATGAAATAACAACAGGACACCAAAGCAAAACAACCTGCAAAAAGCACGATGTTGAAATAACCGCAGCCGAAGAGACTAACTTTGCAGTTACAGGAGGAAGTAAAAATACCTATCACGGTAGAAGAAGAGGGATGTTGGACGCCAAACTGTCGACACTGCATCGTAGTTAACCATCTCTGATGGGCAGAGAAGAGAAAGACCCTGCGGCGATGGAAGGGGAAACTAAACGGCACACCGGAAAAGGGTGGCCCTAGATCTGCTAGAAAGCTGGATTCTTGGAGTTGGCAACGACAGCAGGTGGGAATGTAACGATGACGGTGTACAGAAGATAAAAGTGGGAATCGTGAATATCTAGGGTTTGGCTGCTTGGATGCGACGGGAAGGAGGAATTATGCGCATACGGGAAGAAAGGTAAATGCTCCGATCCTTTGCTTTATTTTACCCCTAAATGCTCAAACGGTTCAACTTAAGGTACAGGTGGCGCAATTTCTTTGAAAGATGGGAGAATGTCTCCGAGCCGAGGAAAACAAACTCAGCTTTAATAGTATAGTATGGAAACTAGGGGAGGTCCAAGACAGAAAAATAATATATAGTCCTTAAAAAATAAAGGTCGTGATTTCAATAAAAAGTTAGAATAAATAATGACATGTCAGAGGATAGGAAGAACAATGCAATCATATTAAATTATTTATAGAAGAAGGCATCAAGATAAAAAATAAAATAACTCAAATCCAAATATTAAATTATTTATATTCTGAACATAACTTCTCATAAATGACTGCTCCCAACAGTTATGTCAGAAAGATGAATAAAGTACTAACTCAATGCTAGCTCCTGGTTAGTTCTATAATGGTCATACCTATATTAGTAACATCATCCATTAGAGGAATGTCTTTACGAGGAAAGGGAAAATCAAGATTTAACTTTTCGTTGTTGCGCAGACAATCATGCGGGGACAACATTCAAGAGACCTGGAAAGGGAAGAAGGTGTCGCATACATAGTAAATTGATGTAAAAAAAAGAAATCAGTAAATTGATGAACCGAGGAAGACTGCAGTCTATTGTAAGCCATTAAGCAGGGCAAAGGGAGGAAGCAAAAAATCAGTGGGGAAAATATGCAGTAAAAGGTGTAGGAGAAGCAATGAAAGTGGAAAGGGAAGAAGGTGTCGCATACACAGTAGGGAAAAAACTTTTTGAGATCACGAATATGGAGACCTGGTATTCAGCCTTCCAAACGTATCATTTTACATTCTTTTACCTAGTGAATTCAACAATGGTGGACATATGTTATGAATATACTGGCGCCTTATGCTGACAAGTTAAGAAGACTTGCAGGTCACGTTCACACAAACTAACTATATTACTGTTTAACCAAAAAGGATAAGGATTGTTATATCCGCCAAACAAAAGTTCAACTAATAGGCATCAAAATATTTTTTATTGTTGTATGTATATAATGACTCAAAATTCCATGCAACAAACATGCATTTAATCATAAATAAAGATTGAGAAAAAACTATTCCAAATTTTCAAACCAAGTGAACACAAAACTTGTCGAAACTCTTAAATTGGATAGCTAATGATCCTTCAATTCTTAAAACTGTCTATTGTAAAATTACTTTGGGGTTGATTCTGTAGCTCTTTGCCCAGCTGTAAAATTATACTTAAAACTATACGTGGAAACCATTTCATCTCTCTCTAATTGTTGCATGTTGCCTCAATACCGAAGTGCTATAAAGAAGCATTGCAGTCTTCTGAACAAAATTGGCATTTGATACAGTCATAGAAGAAGGTTCGACTTTAGATCGCAAAGTGGGTAGGTTAGAGAAACAAATGTTACCACACTCTGCTAAGCTATGCAAAAGTGGAACAAAGGCTTTTGACTGTATTCTCCAATATGTATCATAATCCATACCTGGAACATCAGCTATAAACTGTTGTGCATCATCAAACTTTTTTCCACGCATACGTAGATAATCTTCATCTGAAATATCTATTGTTAAATCAATTGGAGGATTAATAGGAATAGATGGCACTCCAATTACTTGTCTCAAACACCTGTCACCTAAATAATACTCACATCTGCTATTAGGAACACGAAGTGGCATTCGGGTTTGAGATAAATTATAAGCTACTACTACTTCATGGTAGTTTAACGCAATTGAGTTTAACCATGGTTGGAAATTAATAAGATTAGCCTCCTTGTGATCGATATAATGGCGTACAACGCAGAACATATTTGTACCAGCACCATAAACAGATTTCTTTACACGTTTCACCCATGCTCTTAATCGGGGATAACACTGAGATTCGGGTTCATGTTTGAAAATAAGCCCCCTACCTCCAACGTACTCATAAAACCAATACTACAAAGAAAAGCAACAACATTAGTGTAACACCCCTCTCGAAAAGCTAACACAAAGATCTTTTAGCACAGTGGTTAGTGCGTGGTGTTGCTTTCCGGGAGGTCGGGTATTCGAATTCGGGTTGTCACGTTTGCATAGACAAATCAAATAACAAATGTGACAACCCGGATACCAAATGTGACAACCCAGATTCGAACCCCCGATCTCCCGGAAAGCAACACCATGCACTAACCATTGTGCTAAAAGATCTTTGTGTTAGCTTTTCGAGAGGGGTGTTACAATTAGGTAGTGGATTTAAATTTATCTAACATGAAGGAAAGATAAATAATATGTACCTTAAGTAGATCTTTAAATCCCGTTATATGCCTACCTGTTGTTACAGCAACATCTAAACTTTGATAAAGAGAGCCAAGAATGGTAGAGCCCCAATCAAATTTTTTGGCCAAATCCAAGTCGACCAAAGCTTCTAAATATGACAATGGCACTGAGTTATCTGTTGTTGTAAAGAACAAGCTCCCCATCATTAACAAAATAAATGCTCTAGCAATGTTGTCGTACTGATCCGGATGATTATTGATGTATTCCGGGGTAAGGTATGTCATCAAATGAGATAATTTAACATTCTCATTCTTTAAAGACTCTTCTCTTAAAAGAGGTAAATACATTTTTGCATCATTGAGACGACTCCATCGATCGTCAAAAGGCATAGGTAGCTCATGTAGGCCAACAAGAATAGATGTTAAAACAGTAAAATCCATAGGGGTTATACCTAGCTCAGCAAAAGGAAATAGAAAAGTGGGCGTTGTTGGCCATCATCTCTCAACTATAGCATGAATGCATCTGCTATTTGAGTTTCCTAACTTAATATTCATAAGTTCTCCAAAAATACCATGCACAGTTTCTCGAATTTGAGGAATAGTAGATAATTGTCCCCACAACTTTGGTATTGATGCAAATGAGCCATAAAAACACATATTATCTCGATTCTGTAATTAAAATAATAAGATAAAAGTGTTGCGAATTGATTAATATAAATATAATCGTAAGACTATAATTAGAATACTGAAATGTAGAGATTACCGTAATTTCCTTTCCAGTGTTGTAAATGTGAGTTTGTCCGGGCTTTATTCTAGTTATAGGACGAAATGGGAAATTAGATGCAATAGGGGCACCCATATTCGACGAGTCTATATCAATTTGTTGAACGTACTTTGGTTTTCGACCTCTCTTTGCACGGTTTACTTCAACCTCCACATGTCTACTACTTTTCAGAACCCGAGGCGTATTCGGATTTCTTTTCCAATCATCTTTTTGATTCATGGAAATTTATCTCTACATTACATGAATAAGTTAAATTAGCAAAAACAAAGAAAACAAAAGGAACAACAAACAATTGGCTCAACCAACTAAAGCGCGAAATAATTATATAAGTTAATACGAGCCTATCACCATTTTAATTACTGGAAGTACATATCTAAATCAACAATATAGAAGATATGTTATAATGCTTTTGAGAAATTCCTTGAATTACAAGAACAATTCTTTTTCTATCGTTCTATGAACGTAATTTATATTTGTTGTAATCTCATTAATTTAAAGTCTAGATGTAGCAACCTGAAGCTTTGAACATCTTAAAATGACGCATTAATTGAAATTTAAGTTTTCAAAATTTTAAGTTTAATTTATTATTGAATTGTATGAAACAAATGAATTGTATTTATGTACACAAACATAACTAGGTACAATTTGGCAATGAAAATTTATTGTTTATCAATGAAAACTTTAATAGTTGAATTATCTTGACTTATATTATTATTTGAATGTAAGTCCACTCTTAAAATTTAAATTTGGACAATAATCTTGTAATATTGAGTAATGTAGCTGCTAAATCTATTGTAATGAAGCTTCTTTTGAAAATGCCAATTTTGATCAAACTTAGACAAAAATTAAATTTGAATTGAAAATTTAAAAGTTCTAAAACTCAATAATTTCTTTTTTTATGATTCTATTTTGAATTCTTAGTTGTCTAGCATTTTTCACTCTACCAAAAATATTCTTCCATTTGTTCTAAATCTGAGTTTTACAATGTTTAAAACGCTCAAACGGACATCATTTGTAAGTTCATACTTACATGTACTTTTTGTTTTTCATTTAGATGTTATTTAGCTTTTTAGAGAAGTTTTGTCACCTCACCCTTTATTAATAATGACTTCTCATCTCGTTCACAAAAGGATCTCTCTTTCTCTTCCTCTCATCTTCCCCAATTCATTTCTTTGAAATAAAAGGAAAAAAATTCGCAGCCAACTCCAGTTCTCTTCTTTTCATAGATTTCATATCCTAAACTACGAAAAAAATCAAATCTCCTCTTTAGTTATTATTTCCTAATTCTTATCTTTGTCCCTCTTCTTCATCCTCTGTAAACTCTTCTTGTTGAAAATTTCTATGGTCTCTCTCTCCATTTAGATTCAAAAATCAAAACAAATTACTAAATCTCTAATCTCCTCTCTCCGCTTAATCTCCTCTTTAAAATTCAAATCCCTAAAATCTAAAACTTTTCATTCTTCTTTTGTAGCTTAATTTCCAATATGAAATTCTCTCCTTCACAAATCAGAACAATCCCTAGGTAAATTTTATAATTTGGTTATTAGTTCGTAATATATTTTATCTAATTCTAATCTCAATTTCATGGATGTTGATTTATATGGGAAAAAAATCTAAAAATCTCAAAACCTAGAAATCTAGATTCTTTGTTTTTCTTGAAAGCCCCTTGTTTCCCTCTTTCCTAGCAACCTAACTGTAGCATAAACCAACTAGGCTTTACACTACCTATTAGCGCTTGGAACCACCTAAGCCATGCTACAATCGCTGGTCTCACCACACATCCATGACCCAAACCCAAAATCTATAAACTCAAACTCCATACACATGTTTCTATTTACTATTTTTTCAAATTTTACCCTGTCTTTCCATGCCCATAACTTTCTCATAGAAATTAAGAATCCCGCTTTTCTTTTCTTTTTTCAAATCATGCAAAATTGAAATAACTACAACTTTTATATTAATAACTTTTACATATTACATATTACATATTAATAACTTTTATATTAACAACCCGGAAAATCAGAGCCAATTAAAAAATTTGATTTTAGAAATTTTAATGAATTTTGAATATTTAAAATGAATTATTTTAAATAATAACGACTAAAAATTTATTTTCGTTGAAGTTAAAATGAATAAATTTATTTTAATTATAAAACGAGCCTGAAATGGCGCGACAGTTTGAAAATTCGATTTTAAATTTCAAATGAATATACAGAATTCAATATAAGTCAGAATTGGACGAAACAAGAAATATTTGAATCTGTTAAAAAATATCTTTCTAACAGATGTGAAAAATATAAATTTCGTTTTATAAATGATAAGTTACGTCTAATATAAAATTCAGAAAAGTCGCTATGGAATTTATATATATTTTAATATATATAAGACCCTTAAAAACAGCCATTTTGCAAACGACCTCCGTTTTCGACGAAACTACTTTTGTTGAATCTAGGATGTCAAATTATTGCTAGATTCCAATTTCCATAATTCTCGGAATCAATATGTGAGCGTGGCAAAAGAAAACGTGTTTTGACAGTTTTAATCATTTGGATCGAGCAGAAAATGGCCATTTTTCAAACGGTCTCTAAATTTGACGAAATTAGTTTTGTTAGGACCGTATCATCAAAACAAAGCCAGAAATAATTTTTTTGCAGTTTTTAGAGACCATGTGTATCCCCGGTAAATTTAAATGTGCGTTCAAATTAAATATATACTGATTTATATTTTAAATTTAGCGGAAACAAATCGTAACAGCCGAATTGGGTTACGATACATATCCCATTGTGTTCGGAATAGGGGTAATTAGCTAAGGGCGATAGTCGTTGGGTTTGAATTAGAGTTCGTATCATTAAACAAGATATTTTGAAATTTAATAATATTAAAAATATAATATAATTATTTATAAAACCCTATTTCTCTCTAACCCTAATCACAGTCTCAGGAGCCACTGCCTCCAACGATTAAGGGATGATATTTTCAGAAATTTGTGCCAAAATATCTCACAATCCGATTAACAATTCGAGATGCTCCTGAAGCAAAAATCATAAAGCTTCTTCCAATCTTCAACTCCATACCGCTATGATCAATTTTCATTCGATTAATCTCTCGAATCGTCCCCTAAAAGCCTGCGAGGTCGAGCTTGATTTTCGGGGCAATGGCTAGTTCGAGCTCGCCCAGGAAGGAGGCAACGGAAGCTCTGTTGATGCCCATCGACGCCCGCACCTCCGATCATCTCCACGAGCACGGTGGAGGAAGAAAATTCAAATCCTAGATTCGAAGTGGGGGCGATTTTGGTTCCAGGCGATAAACTGACGAGGAAGAGGACCCGTGTACAGCAAATGAAAAGAGAAAGGTGTTGTTTTTTTAAACTAATTATTTTATTTATAGAATAACATTGTTTAAAATATGTTTTAAAAATATATATATATATAGGATTGTTTTTATAAAATATATATACATTGTTTTACTAAAATTAAGCATTGTTTAAAAATCTGAAAATAGAATAAAAACATAGCTTTAAAAATCTGAAATTATTTATAAATATCATAGCTTCAAAATCTGAAGTTATAAATGAAAAGAAAATGAAAAGAAAAAAGCATTGTTTTTGTAAAATAAAAGTAGGATTGTTTTAAAATAAAATTAGCATTACTTTTAAAAATATGATTTTTGAAGTATAAAGCAATTTTTAAAAATGTATTTTTTATAAAGAAATGTCTTAAATAAAAATATGATTTTTATTATTTAAAGAGCATTATAAAAATACGATTTTTATTATATATGAAGCGTTATTAAGAAAAGGTGATTTTTAATATAAACTGCGTGAAACAGATTACGTTGAAATAACGGTGAAGAATACAACACATTGGAGACGGATCCCAATCGAAACCGTTCAGAAATAAAGAATGAAGGAGTGGAAACCCAAGGTGAGAACTCCTCACTATAATTTCTTGTACAGTTATTTATTTTATAACTGCTTATATGAACTGTTCCCCGTCGTCCACAGACCATGGACGACTTGTTTGATCTTATTGTGTTGTGAAAATTGATTGTGATATGGAATGGAATAAATAAAATGTTCATGTATTGAATAAAATATTTTATTGTTAAAAATATAATTTTTAACGTGTATATGAATAAAATAAATATTCATTTACAAATCGGAGGATTTGATTTTACTGATATTGATTGGGACGATAAATTTTACACATCGCCCAACTGCACAAATAAAATCTGTGTTTGTTGATTGAAACCCCACATGGGTATTGGGATGATATATGACATACACTAGTCCCAATAATTAGCTGTATGTCAATCAATTGGTTGGCAGACTGTTGTAAGCATTAATTATTTATATTTAATGCTTATGTAGTTGTGTAATGCACTTTGGATGATGGTTGATTGTTTATCATTGTTGTTGTATACATGTGTTGTATGAAATCCACATAATCAAAATTATATGGTAACTGACTGTGTCTGATTCCAGTTCAGAAAGAATGAATATTTTAAAATAACGAATATTTTAAAATAATATTCAGAAAAGAATCAAAATATGATTTTTGATGTCCGATTTGGGATGGACACGAAAATATTGAAAAATATGAAGCCGTGTTGATTAGATTTGCGCCATTTTGACGTAGACAATATTTATATCGATTTTATTCATTTTTTTATAATGAATATCGAAAAGGGAAGTGATTTCAAAATCTAATGTTTTGAAAATATTATCATTTAAAATTATAATGATAAGGAATATTCAAATTTGATTTGAAATTTGAAATGAAATTGAAATCGTTTTGAAATGAATTAAAAACGAACTTATAAAGGAATATTCAAATTTGATTTGAAATTTGAAATGAAATTGAAATCGTTTTGAAATGAATTTAAAACGAATTTATAAAGGAATATTCAAATTTGATTTGAAATCTGAAATGAAATTCAAATCATTTTAAAATGAATTTAAAACGATTTATAAAATACATTTTAAATGGAAATCGAAGAAATATATATATATATATATATATATATATTAATGGCCTGAATAGAACGCGTCGCGCAGCGACCGTTCGCGAATTTCGACCATTGACTTTGAACTGATGTTACGGGAGATCCGACTGTCGGATTCTCCTAAAACCGGAACCGTCGGGTTCGTATCGAAAAGAGATTTCCAACGAATATTAAAGATTTGAAATCTAACGGTTGGATTTGGAATTATGTCCAAATCAAATTTGGAAAAGGTCGTTGTAAGTGTCGTTCGATGACCGTTTATGGAAATCTGTTGTACGGGCCTTGATAAAATTATTAAAAATATTAATAATTTATGTAAAATCATTATAAATGATTTGGAAAGAATTGGGATGAAAAATTCATTATTTGAAAAGATAAAAATATATTTTTATCGAAATGAACTAATTATGAACTAGAATTATAATCCAATATTTTTAAAAAAATAAATTGGATTTGAAATGGTTTTAAAAATAACCAGAATTTCCAAGATATGAATTGGAATGGATTTGAATTGAAATTACCTTTGGAATATTTCGATATTGGATTCCGTGATTATACAGACATTGTGGAGGAATTTGGAAGATATATATATCGTTATTCCAATACGATATTTGTTGATTTCAGAATTTGATATTGAATATAAGCTGATATATTTTCTATTCAGAGTCTTGCATTTAATATCAAATGAGATTTTGGGTTTATCGTGTACTGTGTTTTAAATGATAGTTGTTCTTTAACCCAGTTGAAGACAGGATTTATTTTCCTAAAGTTGAATAATCATTAAGAAATGATTTTCGAGATTAAAACTGAATTAGAGTTTTAATGAACCTTTAATTAGATTGGAAAGTGAATAAGATAATTTAAATTATCGAATTCATGAAATGATCGAGAATGGAGTATCACCAGTTTTGCTCCAAGCGATAGTAAAATCTTTAATTAGATTTAAATGTGAAATGGTAATTAATATTTACTGATAACACTATGGTGTTAGATATGGAGTTTATCAGTTCTGCTCCATGGGATGTGTAACGACCCGGGTTTTTGACGATCTTGATTATCAAATATACAACACATATCGAACATCAAGAGTCGAAAATACCATATGGTTAATGAAAGAAATTAGAGGGTGAGGAAAGATAAGATAGAAACTTAGAATAGAAGAAGAAGAAGAACACAACATCAGAGTAACACGAACCTCACAGCGGAACGAATAACATATAATAGATAACATATCCTTGAAATAAAATTAGTATATGTATACAATAACATTATCAGAGTACAACACTTACAACACAACGGAAATAACTATAGATATATAATCCTAAAACCTCCTGCTCCAAGATCTTCAAGTATATCTGTAAAATCCTGACTACTTGACTGCTCGTACAATATTGGGCACCCAAGAGTTTAGGGAAAACAAAACAAAATAAACTCCGGGTCAGTCATGGGACTGGTATGAGTAAAACGGTTTAAAAACAGTTTGAACAAGTAAACGATATCTCATAAGACAACGCCGTATAACGGAACGGGTTTTCCCTTATGAGAATCCAAAATATCTTTATATCAAAACCTTTTGATATTATAATAATGTCTATCAACCACAATATAATAATCATCTAGCAGAAACACTTTCATCTCACGTTCTACATATATAGTATACAATCAAAACCGCAAGCACGTATTGGGTAATGGATTTCCAACTATGACAAGGTATGGAACCACCTTTCGCTAGTGTACCTCTAGAAAGGAATACACTGGGTTCAACAAGAACATCTTACAACCCGGCCACACATGACCGACCACTCATTTCGCTTGAGTGTATCGAATGTATATCACCAACGGTTGGGATCAGCAACCGTTTCCCGAATGGGACAACATCAACAATAGATTTTTAGAAGTAAATGAAACTCTAGATCAGGTGATTATACACCCTACTTCGGTGCGACCGACTTAGCCATGCTGCCTGCCCGATTTTTGTCATTTACCGGTTGATGAGGCTTGAGGTTACGCCTTATCAACACATCAGATTCACTTCGAATGCCACATTGTCAAATCCATCGAAAATCACTAATTGACGTCTACAACAGTACATTACGTGTTAGCTAAAGAAGTTTCCTTCTCCGCTTCCACTCTTGGTACGGTTGAAGAAATCAATGTACGTGACCTTTCTGGAAATACTCTGTCAGACATTCATCCATACAAGTCATCCAGGAATAGGATGAACCGAAGGTACTATTCAGTATATCCATCTTAGGCACTGTTATCTAAGATTTATACAACAACCCTTGCACTTTACTCCGTCTTCAATTATCTTTTGCATATATGAATCGCAACGCTTATGCCAATACAGAGTGGTTCTTTGGATAATAATCCAACCGGTCTCTCCATATTAACAATGTTAAAATGGTCAAAAACTTCGATAGTCTGTGATTTAACTATCGAAGGAAAATACATATGCAAACAACGATATTATTTCCAGATGGAAATTCTATCAATCAATCATCAATCATATATACATACCTATATATATATATATTTATATATATATATATATATATATATATCCTCATTTTCTATGATTAGAAAATATATGTTATTAACACTGGAAAACATTTCCTTTTGTTTATCTACATATCACTATCACTTTCACTCTCGAACCTTAACCGTTTCTAAATTAAAAACGAAGCCAATCAAGTTGGGGTATATTTACCTCTCAGACCTTAACTGAACATCGTTTCAAATCTCGAAATAGGTTAAGTTCATCTTTAACCCTTTAACACTTCCTTACGTAACTCTCGTTCGAATAAATCTATATTCGATAACTCCTCCCTTCGAATAACTATATTTGATAATCTCTCTTACGAATAACTAGATTTGAAAACCTTTCTTCGAATAAACTAAATTCGATTAACTCTATTTATTTAACCCTAATCGATTAACTCTTTTTACTTAACTCCTTTCGATCAAACTATAATCGATAACTCCTTTCGAATAACTAATTCGATAACTCTTATGTATTTAACTCCATTCGAATAACTAATTCGAATAACCCTTATTTATTTAACTCTATTCGAATAACTTATTCGAATAACTCTTATGTGTTTAACTTTATTCGAATAACTAATTCGAATAACCCCTTTAACTAAATTTAATTTGATTAACTTGACTAACTTCACCCATTTGGTTACTCTTATTCGAATAACTAATATTCGATTAACTCTATTCAACTAACTCGACTCGACTAACCCCTTTCGAATAACTAATTCGATTTACTAACCTTCGAATACCATATTCGTTTTAACTCCTTTCGAATACCATATTCGATTTAACTCCTTTCGAATAACTATATTCGATTTAACTCTATTTGCTTTATAAAGATTTCCTTTTTAACAACGTTTATTCATTTTTAAAGATTTACTTTTAGTAACGGTTCTCCACTTTAAAAATGATTTCCTCCTTATAACAGTTTCCTTTTTATAACGTTTTCCCTTTTTCTGAATATCTCCTATTTATAAATATTCCAATTTATAAATATTCCTTATTTATAAATATTCCATTTATAAATATTTTATTTTCAAATATCACTTTGAAAATATTCTCTTATCAACATTTCGGTATGTTATGGTATTTAACATATCAAATCACGATGATCAGTATCGTCCAAACACATATAATCGACAACAGATTATATGTCACATCATATATCACAATATATGAAAAACAGTAAAATAAATGTTAAGGAACCCAGTTGGGTTCCTCCAACCTGTTTCCCTGCATCCACAGATGTTACACAATAAAATCAACATCACTTTCAATTCCATATGATATATTCTGTTAAACAGAATCTATATTGAAATTCAACTAACTGACTAGCAGTTCAATCAAACAGTCAACACACAGTCAATCAGCCAATATTTAACAGTTCTAAAATACAACATGAAATTATAAATTGTTCAGAGTTAGTGAGATTTACTCACATTGGACGATCATCGTTCACAATGATAACCATCGCTCGATTTGATTCAGATGGACAATTTATTTGGCCATAAATTGTAACCAGCTCCGATGGACTTGCTGCCAGTTCCATCGTGTAGTGCCCGTCCATACGATCCTAACGGATCTTTTTTCGTCTAATTCCGATATCATACGAGCTAGATAACGCGTTATTAAGTCAATGCATGGTTAAAAGAGTTTAAAACTTAATTAGCTTAAATAAATTAAGTAAACAATCCTCACCCCTCTTCCTTATCACGTGACTGACCCCCCCTTTCTTCCCCAAATTAAATTACGAAATACACCATCTCCCATTTCTAATCCTTTGACCTCACGTTGATCCACTCGGTCCTCCACTACGTTCACCCGTTGGCGCCACCATCACCACCAGAGGACTCCTCGCCACCTCCTCTATCCGCCTAGACCCATGAACCCCAACTCGAACGCCCCTTCCAAATTTTCGTCGCCTGGTTCCTATCGAGCTACAGGGAGTCGCATCCCACAACTGACCACCGTTGACCGCCTACCCACCACCATTCGACTTCTCTTCGTACCACGAACCTCCCTATGCCCTCAAGATGAACTCCGGCTTCCCCATTCATACTCGCCATCCAACACTAGTTTGCCGTAGGTTTTCCAGCACCTAGGAAATTAGCATCGCACCATTCAATAACTATACAGGACTGAAGATCTCCCCTTGCCGAACTCATAAAGCCTTGGTTTGGATTTTAAAAGAATTTATTCCATTTTCCATGGATTTTTGAATTATGATTTTCACTGTGGATTTTTGTTAGAGGTGTCGGCGGATGTTTTTGACTGAGGAAAATGATTTGTTAGGTTTAGAAAAAGTTTAGGAGGTATTTATAGGGTTGATAAAATATTTAGATATTTTTAGATATTTGTTAGATATTTTATTTTATCATTTTATTTTTGTTTTTGCACTCTAAAAATCCATGTGATCACACACAGTACCTAAAAATCACGAAACTGGACATGTGGCTACAGTTTGACATTTCGGTCCCAACGAAACTGGTTTCGTCGAATTCCGACTCCGTATACTCGCACAGCGTATTTTTAACCGTCAAAATATCGAGTGTTTCTCACATTAAAAATCGGTAGGCCACATACTGACTCTAAAAATCATGATACTAGACATCTAACAATAATTTGACATTGCGGATCCAACAAAATTCGTTTCGTCGAATTATGAGGTCGTTTGCAAAACTGACTATTTTTAAAGCTCTAAATAACCCTTTTAAATATATAAATATATTTAAAAATAATTAAATTAAATATAATTAAATTATTATTATCGTGTATATATTCACATGGAATATAATACAACTCCAGTTGGATTTATAACTCGATATTCAAATCCCGGGTTGAATCGATATTCAATTTATTATGAAATTCCTTTTTAAAATATAAATAATTCCTTTATAAATTATAAAGGAATTCCATGGTGACTTTTCTAAAATTTGATTTGGACATAAATCAAAATCTACACGACGAAATCCCGATTTTTCTCTTCCACTAGAAAGATATACTCCACCAACTCCTAACGTTTCTTGTTTCACATAAATCCGACTTGAAACGGCTTCCGTATACTCGTTTAAAGTTCGAATCGCCAAATCACGAACTGCCGCGCCATTTCGAGCTCGATTTAAATTATAATATAATTATACGTTCAAACTGTCGTTTATATAATATATTCGTTATTCAAATTCAATTCCAAGCTGAATTAAATATCACAGATGATCCAGTTCACACCATATCGCCATTTCAGATAATTCTGATTATTTCAGAATTAAATATATTATTTAATTTATTATTTTAATTAAATATTCACCGTTATTTAATTAAACCACCATTTAATTCACTATATTACTATTTATATAATTAAATAAATTAATTATAATACCTCTGCCAATGCGGGTCATTACAATCTTCCCCACTTAGAATAATTTCGTCCTCGAAATTGCTAAGGTAGAGAACGCCCCTATCGACTGGTTAGAACATATTTGTTCACTTCTTAACTTCAGTTTCAACTGAACCAATTTAATTTCAATTAAATATTAATTAATTCTTATCAACGAAAATTTTCAAAAATCCTGAATATTCTCTAACACCTTAACTTTTCGAAAAATTTCGTCAGCACCTCCTTTGTACTGGTCAATCGGTAAAACTCCCACTCGCCTCTCTGGGCCATCTCCATTCCAAAAGAAAATCAAACAGCCAACCGGCTTGCCAATTCGGCTCATAAATGTTATATCCAATAGAAATATAAACTTGTACCTTTTTGTCGGCACATCACTATATCCTTTCCACCTGATATCAATTCAGAAGATACAAGGGTCATCCGAATCAAATTCCAATCTGTTTTTATCCACAAATCCAACCATTCGCTTATATCCAAGCCAAATATCATTTCAAACTCGAGTTTCATCTCGATTCCCAACTCTTAACTTGATTATCACATTACACTTCAAATTTGAATCTCACAATCCAATTTGTCTTGATATCATTCTAATTCAATCTCAGTTACCACTTTACTGGCTTTACTTTATTTCAAATTTGCTTTCACAAATTTCTGTTAAATTTGTTTTTAATTCAAACAGTCTTTCCCTGGGAGTTTTTAAACAGTTTACTCTTTTCAAAAATCAAATTTTCCTTTTGAACATGTCACTGAGCCCTTAATTAATATTCCATTAGTTAAATCACTTCTCTATTTCTTTATCAATATTTGTTAACCAAATATTTTCAATAACCATATTGGCCTTTTATGTTATTTGGAAAACATTTCCGAATATCGCCTTCCTTTATTTTCTAAACTTTAGAAAATATATGCTATTTATAATTGGAAAATATTCCAATTACTTATCTCCTTTTCGATCTCGTTTATTTCTATACTTAGGAAATATTCTTTATTATATTTCCAAGCTTACACTTATTTGGGTTAAAACGGATGTTGTGTAAAACATCGTTATGACAACCTAAATACTATATTCAACTAACTCTTATTCAACATTGATCTTCAAGCCTGAAATCTTACTATTTATTTGTTAATAATGAAATCAATCAAGTTGGGGTATAACTACCTCTCAGACCTTGACTGAATAACATTTATAACGTCAAAACAGATATGACTACTTACTCGAATAATCAATACCATACAACTACTTATTCACTTCTAAACACGTATACGCTTCCTCTTTCTATTCTTAATAGATTTTATTCTTAGTCTTCCTTTTTGATTATACTATTCTATTTCTAAGTTTGTTTCCTTATCGACTTCTATATATATATATATCGATGTGTTGATTTCTAACTATCAAATTATCTTAAAAATATTCTAACTCCTTAAATTCCCGGAAAAATTCGCCATAACCTCCTTTGTACCAGGAGCATCGGGATATTTCAAATAGCCTCCCATGGCCCTCACCAATCCAAAAGAAAAAGAAAAAGCCAAGCGGCTAGCCGATACGGCGCATAAAATCTCATATATGAATTAAATACATACCTTTTCGTCGAGCATTCTATTTATATATCTTCATACCTTATCCATACCTATCTCATGTATATTTATACCTGCCCAATCTATTTTAACTATACCTGATCGTTTTTACTCAATTCGTTAATTAATTTGTTAATTAACTCTTTTGTCTATTTCACTTTTATATTTGAACCTGACATGTTCAAATATATTTTAACTTGCTTATTAACTAATTTGAATCCAAATTTCAAACTTAAGTTCTATATTCGATTTCGAATATCCATTTACAAATCCAATTCACCTTTCAAAGTTCAACTTCAAATTCAAAACTCGATTAACTAATTCCTCTTCAACTTAGTTAATTCTATTCAATTTCTATTCAAATTTTATATCACTTCTATTATTCAAATCTATATATCAAATTCTATTCAAAATCTATATATCAAATTCTATTTAAAATCTATATATCAAATTCTATATTATAAATCCCATTTGAAATTCAACACAACTTGTCTTTCCCAAAACAAATTCAAAACAGTATCTCTGGTAGTAATTCGTCACTTACAACTCAAAAATGAATACTGATGATGCAGCTGTCATCATCAGAATCTATTTTCCAGCGATCGAAGTGAGTTCAATACTATAAAACCATTTCTAAACATTTCCACTTTGAAATTCATTTCAAAATATAATTCACACTGCTTGTAAAACAATTTAAAATCTCCCAGGATCTTAAATTTTCCTTATTTTTAATCTAATACCATTTACAAACACTTATCCAATTTTCCAAAATTTTAATTCAATTTCTGGTTTAAAATTCAGATTTAACTCATCTGATTTCACTTATTTCACTTATATGAATTCTGATTGGTTATTTACATAACCATTTAATTTATAATCTTACTCGATTATAATAACAACCAATATATCCATTATATTATAATTTCGATATATATATCTTCTCTATATCAAGATATACCTTGGGTAAACTTATTTTAATTTACCCTCTTTTCAAAACATATCGTGACGACCCATCGTATTCGAGTGTTTATAAACTCCTACCGATACAGTGGATCAAACTGATCGACCAGAATCCATAAACAACTCAACCAATGAATCTCCACAATATAAAACAAATTTTTATATCAATAACAAATACGTTCACTCGTATATATACGCTCGAACTCAATCTAGAGTATTACTAACCCCATCTCTACTGAGTCACGCCACAGAGCCAAGGTAAATCACTTAACTTAAGCTCTGATACCAACTGTAACGACCCGGGTTTTTGACGATCTTGATTATCCGATATACAACACATATCGAACATCAAGAGTCGAAAGTACCAGATGGTTAATGAAAAAATTAGAGGGTGAGGAAAGATAAGATAGAAACTTAGAATAGAAGAAGAAGAAGAACACAACATCAGAGTAACACGAACCTCACAGCGGAACGAATAACATATAATAGATAACATATCCTTGAAATAAAATCAATATATGTATACAATAACATTATCAGAGTACAACACTTACAACACAGCGGAAATAACTATAGCTATATAATCTTGAAACCTCCTGCTCCAAGCTCTTCAAGTATATCTGTAAAATCCTGACTACTTGACTGCCCGTACAAAATTGGACACCCAAGAGTTTAGGGAAAACAAAACAAAATAAACTCCGGGCCAGTCATGGGATTGGTATGAGTAAAACAGTTTAAAAACAGTTTGAACAAGTAAACGATATCTCATAAGACCACGCCGTATAACGGAACGGGTTTTGATATTATAATAATGTCTATCAACCACAATATAATAATCATCTAGCAGAAACGCTTTCATCTCACGTTCTACATATATAGTATACAATCAAAACCGCAAGCACGTATTGGGTAATGGATTTCCAACTATGACAAGGTATGGAACCACCTTTCGCTAGTGTACCTCTAGAAAGGAATACACTGGGTTCAACAAGAACATCTTGCAACCCGGCCACACATGACCGACCACTAATTTCGCTTGAGTGTATCGAATGTATATCACCAATGGTTTGGATCAGCAATCGTTTCCCGAATGGGACAGCATCAACAATAGATTTTTAGAAGTAAATGAAACTCTAGATCAGGTGATTATACACCCTACTTCGATGCGACCGACTTAGCCACGTTGCCTGCCCGATTTCTGTCATTTACCGGTTGATGAGGCTTGAGGTTACGCCTTATCAACACATCAGATTCACTTCGAATGCCACATTGTCAAATCCAACGAAAATCACTAATTGATGTCTACAACAGTACATTACGTGTTAGCTAAAGAAGTTTCCTTCTCCGCTTCCACTCTTGGTACGGTTGAAGAAATCAATGTACGTGACCTTTCTGGAAATACTCTGTCAGACATTCATCCATACAAGTCATCCAGGAACAGGATGAACCGAAGGTACTATTCAGTATATCCATCTTAGGCACTGTTATCTAAGATTTATACAATAGCCCTTGCACTTTACTGCGTCTTCAATTATCTTTGGCATATATGATTCGCAACGCTTATGCCAATACAGAGTGGTTCTTTGGATAATAATCCAACCGGTCTCTCCGTATTAACAACGTTAAAATTGTCAAAAACTTCGATAGTCTGTGATTTAACTATCGAAGGAAAATACGTGTGCAAACAACGATATTATTTCCAGATGGAAATTCTATCAATCAATCATCAATCGTATATACATATATATATATACATATATATATATCTCCTTATTTTCTATGATTAGAAAATATATGTTATAAACACTGGAAAACATTTCCTTTTGTTTATCTACATATCACTATCACTTTCACTCTCGAACCTTAACCATTTCTAAACTAAAAACGAAGCCAATCAAGTTGGGGTATAATTACTTCTCAGACCTTAACTGAACAACATTTCAAATCTCGAAATAGGTTAAGTTCATCTTTAACCCTTTAACACTTCCTTACGTAACTCTCGTTCGAATAAATCTCTATTCGATAACTCCTCCCTTCGAATAACTATATTTGATAATCTTTATTACGAATAACTAGATTCGAAAACCTTTCTTCGAATAAACTAAATTCGATTAACTCTATTTATTTAACCCTAATCGATTAACTCTTTTTACTTAACTCCTTTCGATCAAACTATAATCGCTAACTCCTTTCGAATAACTAATTCGATAACTCTTATGTATTTAACTCCATTCGAATAACTAATTCGAATAACCCATATTTATTTAACTCTATTCGAATAACTCTTATGCGTTTAACTCTATTCGAATAACTAATTCGAATAACCCCTTTAACTAAATTCAATTTGATTAACTCGACTAACTTCACCCATTTGGTTAACTCTTATTCGAATAACTAATACTCGATTAACTCTATTCAACTAACTCGGCTCGACTAACCCCGAATAACTAATTCGATTTACTAACTTTCGAATACCATATTCGTTTTAACTCCTTTCGAATACCATATTCGATTTAACTCCTTTCGAATAACTATCGAATAACTATATTCGATTTAACTCTATTCACTTTATAAAGATTTCCTTTTTAACAACGTTTATTCATTTTTAAAGATTTACTTTTAGTAACGGTTCTCCACTTTAAAAATGATTTCCTCCTTATAACAGTTTCCTTTTTATAACGTTTTCCCTTTTTCTGAATATCTCCTATTTATAAATATTCCAATTTATAAATATTCCTTATTTATAAATATTCCATTTATAAATATTTTATTTTCAAATATCACTTTGAAAATATTCTCTTATCAACATTTCGATATGTTATGGTATTTAACATATCAAATCACGATGATCAGTATCGTCCAAACACATATAATCGACAACAGATTATATATCACATCATATATCACAATATATGAAAAACAGTAAAATAAATGTTGAGGAACCCAGTTGGGTTCCTCCAACCTATTTCCTTGCATCCACAGATGTTACACAATAAAATCAACATCACTTTTAATTCCATATGATATATTCTGTTAAATAGAATCAATATTGAAATTCAACTAACTGACTAGCAGTTCAATCAAACAGTCAACACACAGTCAATCAACCAATATTTAACAGTTCTAAAAATACAACATGAAATTATAAACTGTTCAGAGTTAGTGAGATTTACTCACATCGGACGATCATCGTTCATAACGATAACCATTGCTCGATTTGATTCAGATGGACAATTTATTTTGCCATAAATTGTTACGAGCTCCGATGGACGCCGCCGATTCCATCGTGTAGTGCCCGTCCATACGATCCCAACGGATCTTGTTTCGTCTAATTCTGATATCATACGAGCAAGATAACGCGTTATTAAGTCAATGCACGATTAAAAGAGTTTAAAACTTAATTAACTTAAATAAATTAAGTAAAAAATCCTCACCCCTCTTCCTTATCACGTGACTGACCCCCCTTTCTTCCCCAAATTAAATTACGAAATACACCATCTCCCATTTCTAATCCTTTGACCTCACGTTGACCCACTCGGTCCTCCACTACGTTCACCCGTTGGCGCCACCATCACCACCAGAGGACTCCTCGCCACCTCCTCTATCCGCCTAGACCCATGAACCCCAACTCGAACGCCCCTTCTAAATTTTCGTCTCCTGGTTCCTATCGAGCTACAGGGAGTCGCATCCCACAACTGACCACCGTTGACCGCCTACCCGCCACCATTCGACTTCTCTTCGTACCACGAACCTCCCTATGCCCTTAAGATGAACTCCGGCTTCCCCATTCATACTCGCCATCCAACCCTAGTTTGCCATAGGTTTTCCAGCACCTAGGAAATTAGCATCGCACCATTCAATAATTATACAGGACTGAAGATCTCCCCTTGCCGAACTCATAAAGCCTTGGTTTGGATTTTAAAAGAATTTATTCCATTTTCCATGGATTTTTGAATTATGATTTTCACTGTGGATTTTTGTTAGAGGTGTCGGCGAATGTTTTTGACTCAGGAAAATGATTTGTTAGGTTTAGAAAAAGTTTAGGAGGTATTTATAGGGTTGATAAAATATCTAGATATTTTTAGATATTTGTTAGATATTTTATTTTATCATTTTATTTTTGTTTTTGCACTCTAAAAATCCATGTGATCACACATAGTACCTAAAAATCACGAAACTGGACATGCAGCTACAGTTTGACATTTCGGTCCCAATGAAACTGGTTTCGTCGAAATCCGACTCCGTATACTTGCACAGCGTATTTTTAACCGTCAAAATATCGACTGTTTCTCACATTAAAAATCGGTACAGCCACATACTGACTCTAAAAATCACGATACTAGACATCTAACAATAATTTGACATTGCGGATCCAACAAAATTAGTTTCGTCGAATTATGAGGTCGTTTGCAAAATTGGCTATTTTTAAAGCTCTAAATAACCCTTTTAAATATATAAATATATTTAAAAATAATTAAATTAAATATAATTAAATTATTATTATCGTGTATATATTCACATGGAATATAATACAACTCCAGTTGGATTTATAACTCGATATTCAAATCCCGGGTTGAATCGATATTCAATTTATTATGAAATTCCTTTTTAAAATATAAATAATTCCTTTATAAATTATAAAGGAATTCCACAGTGACTTTTCTAAAATTTGATTTGGACATAAATCAAAATCTACACGACGAAATCCCGATTTTTCTCTTCCACTAGAAAGATATACTCTACCAGCTCCTAACGTTTCTTGTTTCACATAAATCCGACTTGAAACGGCTTCCGTATACTCGTTTAAAGTTCGAATCGCCAAATCGTGAACTGCCGCGCCATTTCGAGCTCGATTTTAATTATAATATAATTATACGTTCAAACTGTCATTTATATAATATATTCGTTATTCAAATTCAATTCCAAGCTGAATTAAATATCACAGATGATCCAGTTCACACCATATCGCCATTTCAGCCAATTCTGATTATTTCAGAATTAAATATATTATTTAATTTATTATTTTAATTAAATATTCACCATTATTTAATTAAACCACCATTTAATTCACTATATTACTATTTATATAATTAAATAAATTAATTATAATACCTCTGCCAATGCGGGTCATTACAGATGAATAGGTTGGGATTGGGAAATATAATAAACGATTACTTCGGTAAGGTTTGCTAATCCCGACTAGTTTGGATAAACCTTAATATGGTTTAAAATTGTGAAAAGAATATTTGAATAAAAGAATATTCTGGATTGGAATGAGGCGTATGTTGTGTTTATGTAACACTTGTATATAAAATACGTGAGTTATTCGGAAAGGCCGGGTTTATCCTATTCTGAATAACTGATACGACGATTAGTCGAAGATAAAGATGGTGGTTGAAGACTGGAGGTCTTCTCATCGTTTGGATGATTACTGATGTCTTGATTGGGCTGTACACCCAAGACGAGGTAATAAGTGGTGATCGTCTAGACGTACTTAGAGATCGACGGATATGCGAGGACCTCTCTTCTGTATTGGACATATGGGACGAGGAATAAGGTGCCTCCGGTTTCGTTCAAACTCTGAACGAACTTGTAAATGGACTGTGTGTCTGGCATTGGATTTTATTCTATGCTGATTGATCTCTATTAAATACACATCTGTTTGGTGGCGGAGAATTTATTCTCTTGCTTAACACCCTTCTCTGAGACGTACGAGCTCAGAGGTTGTATATCGATAGACATCAGTCGCATGGCGTGAATTGCCTGTGTGGCATGCTGAGATGCAGTGATCAAGGCTTTTGTTGAAAAGCAGAGCCTTATGGTTGATGATCTAAGCACAACTTTAATATAGCGTTGCTTTGTGTATAGCGTTAATTCGCGAGCCTCACACCCCGGTGTGAACCAGAAATGGGAGAAGGATCCAGGGTAATGGACATATGCTGGTTTCTAGCTATGGGTTGTGTCTGGGTTTTGCACGCCCAGACATCTTTATATTTTTACCTATGTGGTTGTTGGAATGCGAGGCGCCTCGGATATATCGGCACTGCGGGGCCGATGGATGACATGGTCAAAGTACTGACCAGATTTATGCCCCAAAGTGCAGGCTAGCATATAGTTTATGGTATTTCTAATCATCGATGGATGACCGACCCTAGGGCTCCTAAAGGTCACTCGAGCTATGACCTAAGACATGGGCTAGATTATCTCGAAGCGGTAAGGACTATCCCTTGCCTTGGTTCACAGATGGAAATCCAACTTCCAATACGTGACCTTGCGGTTTTAATTGTAGAACTAGTATGGCGACATGATATATGGTACCCATGCCGTCTATGATTGATACATTTATATTTGAAGTTGTTTATGCACTTATAATAGTATCAAATGATTTGTTTTAAACGTACCAAGAATGTTTGGCTATTATAAGGGAAAACCCTATCCTCCGGCTTGCGTTGCATTGTGTAATGGGACCTGGGTCTTATAATAGCTTCATTTTTTCAAAAAGCATTACGCTGTTTGTTTCTTGCACAGGTATTCTTAGGAGAAAACCCGTTCTGTGTTATACGGCGTGGTCCCTTGATTTACTCTGTTTTAAAATAAAGTTTTAAATAACTTTTTAGTTCTCACACCAGTCACATGACTTGCCGGGAGTTTATTGTTTTAACCTAAATTCTGGGTGCCCCCTATTTTCCACACGGGCAGCTGGTAGTTGGGTTTTGCAGATTTATTCTTATAGGATCCTGGTTTACAGTTGGAATGATACTCGGAAAGCTCCGTATACATGTATTTCTTTCAGTTGTGTTTTGTATTATTTTTCCGCTGCTATGTATTTAAATGTAATTTAAATCTCTGATATTTATCGAATGTATATTATTCATTCATACTCTGTTATATTCTTGTATTCTGATGGAGTTGTTGTAATAAGCAATGAGATGTTCTTTTCTTTGTGTTCTGATTTGTCGTTTTCTCAATTCAATCCGGGCTTTCCTTCACGGGGAAGTTTGGGTCGTTATATTTTGGTATCAGAGCTTTGGTTTACAGAGCTCGAGAACAAGACACATTAGAACCGAACGAAAGAATCCATCAGAGATTGGATTAGAAATATCCAATAAGAATGACTCGCTAGAGATAGGATCAGTAGTATCCTAAAACGAGTGTGAAGAGTGTATTTTTAAAATAAAAATGAAAACAAATTTTGTTTGAAAATTTATACCTTATCGTATGTATTTGAATAATTTATTTGATATTTATTTGGACAATCTAATATATAAAGATTTTGAAATACGTCTGGCTAGTCGACGTGTATATGAAATCTTAAGTATACTGGATATATATAGAATCACACTCTAGTTGCCCGAAGATAATTCTGATGATGGTTCGAAACATCATCAGTGTTTGTGTTCGAGTTTCGAAAGTGGATATCTATATATTTCCAATTGACTGGTGTGAGAACTAAAACATAGATAGGGTCTATTGTTGTGATTTGGCATCAAAAACATGATTTTGACTATATATGTAAAAGATACATGTTTGAAAATCTAATCATCTAATTGATTGCTGGTTGTGTTGTTTGATTATTAGTTTCACTAATTAGAATAATGAAACCAATATGAACATGAATGGTAAATTTAGCCAATTTGAATCAAATATTGAACTGAATTGAAAATTGATTGCAAATGCATGCATATACATGTATATACATTGAACAGGTCATAGTAGGGGGGCTAGAGAAAAGGAATAAAATTGTATGCCCGACAAATAGGTACACGTTTATTAATTTCTTGGGTTTGGGTGATTTTATGAGCCGATTGGCTAGCCACTTGGCTTTTTTTCTTTTTGAGATGAGAGGGCCTGTGTGGCGGTTTGGGGATGTTCCCGATGCTCCTCGTACAAAGGAGGTTATGGCGAAATTTTTCGAAAATTTAGGGTGTTAGCCAAATTTTCGAAAAATTAGAAATTCTTAAAAACTGAAAAGTTGAAGAATGAAAGCCAGAATGAAAGTTGAGTTGATTAGTTGAACAACTTTCAGCTCCGTTCCTTTTCGAGGACGAAAAGATTTTAAGCGGGGGAGATTGTAACAACCCGGAAAATCAGAGCCAATTAAAAAATTTTATTTTAGAAGTTTTAATGAATTTTGAATATTTAAAATGAATTATTTTAATTAACAACGACTAAAAATTTATTTTTGACGAAGTTAAAACGAATAAATTTATTTTAATTATAAAACGAACCTAAAATGGCGCGGCAGTTTGAAAATTCGATTTTAAATTTCAAATGAATATACAGAATTCAATATAAGTCAGAATTGGACGAAACAAGAAATATTTGAATCAGTTAAACAATATCTTTCTAATGGATGTGAAAATATAAATTTTGTTTTATAAATTATAAGTTACGTCTAGTTTAAAATTTAGAAAATTCGCTATGGAATTTATATATATTTTAATATATATGCAAAAGAAAACGTGTTTTGACAGTTTCAGTCAATTTGGATCGAGCAGAAAATGGCCATTTTTCAAACGGTCTCTAAATATAACGAAATTAGTTTTGTTAGGACCGTATCATCAAAACAAAGTCAGAAATAATTTTTCTGCAATTTTTAGAGACCAAGTGTGGCCCTGTTAAATTAAAATGTGCGTTAAAATTGAATATATACTAATTTATATTTTAAATTTAGTGGAAACAGATCGTAACAGTCAAATTGGTTTACAATACATATCCCGTTGTGTTCGGAATGGGGGTAATTAGCTAGGGGCGATAGTCGTTGGGTTTGAATTGGAGCTCGTATCATTAAACAAGATATTCTGAAATTTAATAATATTAAAAAAAAATTATAAAACCCTATTTCTCTCTAACCCAATCACAATCTCAGGAGCCGCCGCCTTCAACGATTAAGGGATGATATTTTCAGAAATTTGTGCCAAAATATCTCACAATCCGATTAACAATTCAAGATGCTCCTGAAGCAAAAATCATAAACTTCTTCCAATCTTCAACTCCATACCACTATGATCAATTTCCATTCGATTAATATCTCGAATCGTCCCCTTAAAGCCTGCGAGGTCGAGCGTGATTTTCGGGGCAATGGCTAGTTCGAGCTCGCCCAGGAAGGAGGCGAAGGAAGCTCTGCTGATGCCCATCGACGCCCGAAAGTCCGATTATCTCCAGATGCATGGTGGAGGAAGAAAATTCAAACCCTAGATTCGAAGTGGGGGCGATTTTGGTTCCAGGCGATAAACTAACAGGGAAGAGGACCCGTGTACAGCAAATGAAAAGAGAAAGGTGTTATTTTTTTAAACTAATTATTTTATTTATAGAATAACATTGTTTAAAATAAGTTTTAAAAAAATAATAATATATATAGGATTGTTTTTATAAAATATATATAACATTGTTTTATTAAAATTTAGCATTGTTTAAAAATCTGAAAATAGAATAAAAACATAGCTTTAAAAATCTGAAATTATTTATAAATATCATAGCTTTAAAATCTGAAGTTATAAATGAAAAGAAAATGAAAAGAAGAAAAAAAGCATTGTTTTTGTAAAATAAAAATAGGATTGTTTTAAAATAAAATTAGCATTACTTTTAAAAATATAAAAATATGATTTTTGAAATATAAAACAATTTTTAAAAATGTGAATTTACAATATAATCACATTGCTATAAAATGTAATTTTTATAAAGAAATGGCTTAAATAAAAATATGATTTTAATTATTTAAAGAGCATTATAAAAATACGACTTTTATTATATATGAAGCGTTATTAAAAAAGGTGATTTTTAATATAAACTGCGTGAAACAGATTATGTTGAAATCACGGTGAAGAATACAACGCATTGGAGACGGATCCAAATCGAAACCGTTCAGAAATAAAGAATGGAGGAGTGGAAACCCAAGGTGAGAACTCCTCACTATAATTTCTTGTACAGTTATTTATTTTATAACTACTTATATGAACTGTTCCCTGTCGTCCACAGACCATGGACGACTTGTTTCTTCTTATTGTGAAGTGAAAATTGATTGTGATGTGGAATGAAATAAATAAAATATTCATGTATCGAATAAAATATTTTATCGTTAAAAATATAATTTTTAACGTGTATATGAATAAAATAAATATTGATTTACAAATCGGAGGATTTGTTTATGTACATCCATTTTACTGATATTGATTGGAACGATAAATTTTACACATCGCCCAACTGCACAAATAAAATCTGTGTTTATTGATTGAAATCCCACACGGGTATTGGGTGATATATGACATACACTAGTCCCAATAATTAGCTGTATGTCAATCAATTGGTTGGCAGACTGTTGTAAGCATTAATTATTTATATTTAATGCTTATGCAGTTGTGTAATGCACTTTGGATGATGGTTGATTGTTTATCATTGTTGTTATATATATGTATTGTATAAAATCCATATAATCAACATTATATGGTAATTGACTGTGCCTGATTCCAGTTTAAAAAGAATGAATATTTTAAAATAACGAATATTTTAAAATAATATTCAGAAAATAATCAAAATATGATTTTGGTGTCCGATTTGGGATGGACACGAAAATATTGAAAAATATGAAGCCGTGTTGATTACATTTGCGCCATTTTGACGCAGATGATATTTATATCGATTTTATTCATTTTTTATAATGAATATTGAAAAGGGAAGTGATTTCAAAATCTAATGTTTTGAAAATATTATCATTTAAAATTATAATGATAAGGAATATTCAAATTTGATTTGAAATTTGAAATGAAATTGAAATCATTTTGAAATGAATTTAAAAGAATTTATAAAGGAATATTCCAATTTGATTTGAAATTTGAAATGAAATTGAAATTGTTTTGAAATGAATTTAAAACGAATTTATAAAGGAATATTCAAATTTGATTTGAAATTTGAAATGAAGTTGAAATCGTTTTAAAACGAATTTAAAACGATTTATAAAATACATTTTAAATGGAAATCGACGAAATATATATATTATATATATTAATGGCCTGAATAGAACGCGCAACGCAGCAACCGTTCGCGAATTTCGACCATTGACTTCGAACTGACATTATGGGAGATCAGACCGTCGGATTCTCCTAAACCCGGAACCATTGGGTTCGTATCAAAAAGGGATTTCCAACGAATATTAGAGATTTGAAATCTAACGGTTGAATTTGAAATTATGTCCAAATCAAATTTGGAAAAGGTCGATGTAAGTGCAGTTCGATGACCGTTTATGGAAATCAATTGTACGGGCCTTGATAAAATTATTAAAAATATTAATAATTTGTGTAAAATCATAATAAATGATTTGAAAAGAATTGGGATGAAAAATTTCATATTTGAAAAGATAAAAATATATTTTTATCGAAATGAACTAGTTATGAACTAGAATTATAATCCAATATTTTTAAATAAATAAATTGGATTTGAAACGGTTTCAAAAATAACCAGAATTTCCAAGATATGAATTGGAATGGATTTGAACTGAAATTTCCTTTGGAATATTTCGATATTGGATTCCGTGATTATACGGACATTGTGAAGGAATTTGGAAGATATATATATATATATATATCGTTATTCCAATACGATATTTGTTGATTTCAGAATTTGATATTGAATATAAGCCGATATATTTTCTATTCAGAGCCTTGTATTTAATATCAAATGAGATTTTGGGTTTATCATGAACTGTATTTTAAATGACATTCGTTCTTTAACCCAGTTAAAGACAAGATTTATTTTCCTAATGCTGAATAATCATTAAGAATGATTTTCGGGATTAAAACTAAATTAGAGTTTTAATGAATCTTTAATTAGATTGGAAAGTGAATAAGATAATTTAAATTATCGAATTCATGAAATGATCGAGAATGGAGTATCACCAGTTTTGCTCCAAGCGATAGTTAAATCTTTAATTAGATTTGAACGTGAAATGGTAATTAATATTTACCGATAACATTGTGGTGTTAGATATGGAGTATTATCAGTTCTGCTCCATGGGATGAATAGGCTGGGATTGGGAAATATAATAAATGATTACTTCGGTAAGGTTTGCTAATCCCGACTAGTTTGGATAAACCTTAATGTGGTTTAAAATTGTGAAAAGAATATTTGAATAAAAGAATATTCTAGATTGGAATGAGGTGTATGTTGTGTTGGTGTGACATTTGTTTGTAAAATACGCGAGTTATTCGGAAAAGCCGGGTATATCCCGCTCTGAATAACTGATACGACGATTAGTTGAAGATGAAGATGGTGGTTGAAGACCAGAGGTCTTCACATCGTTTGGATGATTACTGAAGTCTTGATTGGGTTGTACACCCAAGACGAGGTAATAAGTGGTGATCGTCCAGACGTACTTGGAGATCGACGGATATGTGAGGACCTCTCTCCTGAATTGGATATATGGGACAAGGAATAAGGTGCCTCCGGATTCGTTCAAACCCAGAACGAACTTGTAAATGGACTGTGTGTCTGACTTTGGATTTTATTCTGTGTTGATTGATCTCTATTAAATATACATCTGTTTGGTGGCGGAGAATTTATTCTCTTGCTTAACACCCTTCTCTGAGACGTATGAGCTCAGAGGTTGTATATCGATAGACATCAGTCGCATGGCGTGAATTGCCTGTGTGGCATGCTGAGATGTAGTGATCAAGGCTTTTGTTGAAAAGCAGAGCCTTGTGGTTGATGATCAAAGCACAACTTTAATATAGCGCCGCTTTGTGTATAGCGTTAATTCGCGAGCTTCACACCCCGGTGTGAACCAGAAATGGGAGAAGGATCCAGGGAAATGGACATATGCTGGTTTCTTGTTATGGGTGGTGTCTAGGTTTTGCACGCCCAGACATCTTTATATTTTTACCTATGTGGTTGTTGGAATGCGAGAAGTCTTGGATATATCGGCACTGCAGAGACGATGGATGACATGGTCGAAGTACTGACCAGATTTATTCCCCAAAGGGCAGGCTAGCATATAGTTTATGGTATTTCTAATCATCGACGGATGACCAGCCCTAGTGCTCCTAAAGGTCACTCGAGCTCTGACCTGAGACATGGGCTAGATTGTCTCGAAGCGGTAAGGACGATCTCTTGCCTTGGTTCACAGATGGAAATCCAACTTCCAATACGTGACCTTGCGGTTTTAATTGTAGAACTAGTATGACGACATGATATATGGTACCCATGCCGTTTATGATTGATACATTTATATTTGAAGTTGTTTATACACTATGCACTTATAATAGTATCAAATGATTTATTTTAAACGTACCAAGCATGTTTGGCTATTATAAGGGAAAACCCTATCCTCTGGCTTGCGTTGCATTATGTGATGGGACCTGGGTCTTATAATAGCTTTATTCTTAAAAAAAGCATTGCGCTGTTTGTTTCATGCACTGGTATTCTTAGGAGAAAACCCGTTCCGGGTTATACGGCGTGGTCCCTTGATTTACTCTATTTTAAAATAAAGTTTTAAATAACTGTTTTAGTTCTCACACCAGTCACATGACTGACCGGGAGTTTATTGTTTTAACCTAAACTCTGGGTTCCCGTATTTTCCACACTGGCATCTAGTAGTTGGGTTTTGCAGATTTATTCTTACAGGATCCTGGTTTACGGCTGGAACGATACTCAGAAAGCTCTATATCCGTGTATTTCTTTCAGTTGTGTTTTGTATTATTTTTCCGCTGCTATGTATTTAAATCTAATTTAAACCCCTGATATTTATCGAATGTATATTATTCATTCATACTCTGTTATATTCTTGTATTCTGATGGAGTTGTTGTAATAAGCAATGAAATGTTCTTCTATTTGTGTTCTGATTTGTCGTGTTCTCAATTCAATCCGGGCTTTCCTTCATGGAGAAGTTTGGGTCGTTATATTAATGAAGAAAAAATAATTTTCTAGAACTTTTCTATGTACCACTTTTCATATTCGATGGCTAACATATCCAAAAATCTTTTTTAAAAGGGTCCAAACTTTTGTTCTGTTTCGTAAATTTTATGAAAATCAAAATTCATCTTTCCTAACCAAAACACCTCTAATCTATTCTTTTATAAACTTCTTGGGATTGATTTGTGAATTTATTCATGCCAGGGTTCTAGAGAGTGTAGCATGCTTGTATTCAGAATTGTGCATCTTGTTTTGCACGTCCATTCATTTGTCGTCTTTGTTCAGTGCCACGAAAGGTGAGTTTAAGTATAATTCATCACATATGAATGGTTAAATTGAAATGTTAGGATTGTTTTAGTTTACATGACTATTATGTTAAATTTAAATTTGCATTCATGACATGAAATTGTGTTATTTTGTGATATCTATGTTTAGTTGTGACATGTGTGATATGCCTTGACTATTATTGACAAACGACATGATATGAATGTGCTATGTGACATACTAGTATTGTTTTGTTTTTAATTTATGTTCTCACACTACAAGTACCTTATAGATTTAGGAAAATCATTATTGGATCGAAATGATATATACCGAAATCAATATACCGTTTGATATTGAATTAAGATACGGGTTTAAATGATATATACCTGGAAATTTAACTAAACGAGTTGAAATGATACATACCTGATTCACTTGACCATAGAATAGAAAATTATATACGGACACTAATGGTCAATAAAAACTATTTTCTAAAATTTATAAGTATGTACTAATTTTGAATTATAACTTAAATATTGTTGAAATAAATTTAAGTTAAAGTTGATTTAATGGAATTGTTGTTTACAAGCAATTTATATATCTAATAAGATTAAAAATTCAAAGTTAAAATATATTTTAAACTAAAATTTTATAATGTAAAATAACTTAATATAATATAACTTAATTTAATATAATAATTATTTTAGAAAAGTAAATGTAATATGAAGATTTATTTAATTTTAAAATATTTAATTTAAAATATATTTAATATAATATAAAGATTTGATTTAATATAATAAACTTAATGGATATAATACAAAGGAAGAATTCAATCTAAGATTTTTTAAAATGAAATGAATGGAAGAATTTGATTTAAAAACTTAAACTGATAATTTGTTAACTCAATAATTTTGAAGTTAAAGAAATGATTTAAGAAAATTAACTTGATAATCAAACAGTGGAAGTTGTTTTGAATAATATGATGAAATGAAATGAATTTTGAACTTAAGCTTTAAATTAAACTGAAGTAATGCTCTAGAATTATGATATTAACTGCAAACCACTAAATATAAAACTTGGATCAGTTGAATTTAAGTTATTTTAGTGAAAATTAGAAATTTGAATTTATGATAAGCCAAAATTGAAATTCGGGAGTTTGCAATGGATTGGATTATTTTATTTAAACTATTTTGTCTATTTTAATTTTATTACTATTTTTTATTTTATATATTTTGACTATTAAAATTTTATAACTATTTTTAATAAACCTATTTTAATACTAAACTTAACTACATGTATATTCTTTAATTTTAAAACTAAACCATTCTTAAATATATTTTACTATTTTAAATTGATGTTTATTTCCAATCTGAGCTATTACGTCCGAATTTATTTAAGACAAGGATTCAAATTTATAATGATATTTGTGAAATAGAGTATAAAATCAGTATTTATATTCGATAATGAATTGTTATATAATATGAAATTTGAAATTGAATCTAATTCTTAATAGTTTCAAATAAATGATAATAAAAAATCAATACTTGAAGTTAAATTGATTTATGGTATTGAAATAAGATTTTTAATTGTAAATGATCATGGTGTGAAGAATGTAAATGTTTGGTTGTTAAATAGATTAGCCTTGGATACTACCATACTCTCTACCAATACCGGGAATCACTTTAACAATTGTGCACATGGTGGAGAATCTAGAATAAAGTAGATTGGTTTGGCGAACACTACTGGAATGAAGTAAGAGAATGATGATGGATAGCCTTGACTTTCGAGTCATAATTAAGATGATTAAAACACGAGCTATGCCATGATAAAACGAGGTCACACCCCCTATCGGATGCACTTCTTCGATAACATATCTATTACTTTGTGATTGGATTAGGCGCCTTTTGATTATGAGAGTGTGTTCGTAGGTGGGCGATAGTTGCGGCTTTGTGTTACCACAGGTTCAGGCATGCATCTGGTAGAATCCTACCTTGGTTATTATCTCGCGTGTATTATCATATTATCCTGATCGATCCCCCTATGATTTTAAATTGTATCGTACCTACAGAGTGCCCTCTGATAGCCACTAGTATATGGTGGACTTTACGGTATATGTAAAGACTATGGTGCCTATAAACGAAGTATGGGTGAAAATGTAATCCTTTATATGCTATTATAATACTTTACTAGATATACACTATTATAATAGCATACTATATTATATAATAAATAGTTTCATGAATCCTTAGAGGATGGAAATCCCATACATCCTTTAAGTTACTGAAGCATTTCATTGAATATTTCACGTTAGTTGATTGATTTTCATAAGAACGTTAGTCCTGATTCAGGGTTTTTTTCTTTACATTATTGCTCGGATCAGACCGAGTAATATAGTATTGAGAATTCACCTTTCACAGCTGGAGACTTGTTGAAGACATCATCTCTATCCATTGATTCCAGTTATCTCTTTTGTATTAGAAATCCTTGTATTTAAACTTCTTCTGTATTAATTTTATAACTCTGATATTATGTATGAATTTTGAAACTTGTATTTAGTAGCTTCATGAACTACTATTATATTTGTTATGCTGCGAGATATTCAGTTTTTCTGTGTCTGTGATTTCTTTGTGATTCTGTGATGATTTTATATTTAACCACATAGAAATAACATTCTTCCATTTTAAACGATTTGAGTTAGTTTGATTATTAAATTAAATAGCTGAAAATAGTAGGTCGTTACACCAGGTTTATTTTATTAGTTACGATTTTTATTGAAAATAGTAGTTCATTTGAGCTTAATTTTTGGATCATAAAACATGTATGTTTTAAAACTAATTTCTATTCAAAAAAATCGATTTCATATTTGACTATTTTATTTCTCGAAATTTTGATGAATTTAGTTATTTACGTAGTTGCCCAGGAGAAATATCTTTCTTGTTCTTTCTTAGATGTATAGGTTGAGAATCCAATAATATTTTTTTTGGAAATTACACACTAACATTTTACTCCTTATTAATTTTGTAGACAAAATTGGATGCTCTAGTTTAGTAGTTCGTAAAAAGATGTCGAAGATGAATAAATGAACGCACATAAAAAAAAATCTGTATAAAAGATGTGATTAAGGAAGAACGTTGGTTTGACATCTATTTACTATTTACTTTGGAAGAGAAACATAATGATATGCGCATGAGGAAATGAAATGAATAGAAATTAGATAGTTGTAGGTATGTATGTGAAGTGTTTGGTGGGTGGAAGGATAAATAAGTGTAGAGTGTTAATTTATTATGTGTTATATAGTAACACACGTTCCTATATGATTCCCACAAACTATATTATATAAGAGAAAAGAAACAAAGAATATTTGTGTGCGTGTATCTTTATTAATGCAATACCTTTAGTGCCATATTTATTAGCAATCAAAGTGGACTACAAAAAATGCCCAAAAAATTCTACAAATTCCTTAAAGGCAGAATATAATAGTCTAACTACTTTAAAATTTCAAAACATCCCTCTATGCTTAAATATATGGTTCAATAGTGAAAAATCATTACAAATTCAGGATATCCCTCCAAGCTTAAAATTAGGATCTAACAAATAAATATCATTTAAAAAAATAAACATCATCTACAAATTCATTTTTATTATCATCTTTATTAATAATTATATATATTTATCATTATTTATAGTTGTAATACATTTAGTGTCATATATTTTTAGTGTCAACGTGAACTACGAAAAATGTATATTAACAAATCTCAATACCTTGTAAAAGTACGATATAATAGTTGAACTTCTTTAAAAATTTAAAATATCTCTCTTTCTTAAAATTAAGATCTAATAGTTAGATATTTTTATGAATTAATGTAACATCCATGCCTTGATCAACATGGTTAACAAGAAGAAGAAGAAGGGTGAAGAGCATGTTGGAATTGGCAAAGGGGATCACCTCAGCCAGAGTTCATCAGAGGGGGACCTCGAATCATCGAGAAAGTTACTAGAGGACGGCAGGAAGGTGTCAGTAACAGTGGAAAGGATGATCAAGGCTTGAGGAAGATGCTGGATTGATGTGTCAATTTGCATGCCTATGCATGTGCACACATCTACATTTTGATTTTAAATTGTAATTGGGCCTAAGTTTTAAGATCTGTAATATAAATGTAATAAGTGTTTCGATGGGATTTTGAACTAGTTTGTGTCATGTTGTTTTGAGGTGTGAAAAGGCTTGATGTTCGACCAGAACTCTAGGTATAAATAAGGTTGTTGGCAGATGTAAATAGTGTGATCAAATTCTGGAAAAATCTTACATTTTCCAAGTAATTTCGTTGCCATTTTATTACCATATTTAGTATCAATTTCATCCTTTAATTCAGTACCTTAGTTCGGTTTAATTCATGCCTTTACTTCTAGTTAATTGCAGTTGTTTTCTCCTCCCTAGTTGATAGTTAACCTAGGGTTTCAAGCAGCTTAGTTGGTGAATATTTATCTAGTTTCTTGATTACAAGTTCATTGTATTTGTTGCCAATTTGTTACTATCATTGTTAAGATCTTATATTGTGATCATCATTTATAATCCTGGTCCTAATTAGTTCATTAGCAAGAATCTTGCCGTGACATTTTACCAAACACCCATTAAGACCTCTGTTTCCTGCCTTTTCTTTGCCAAGATCCATCACCCACCCGTTGAAACAATGGTGACGACTCTACTCCTTATTTTCTCAATACTCACAAATGTTCGACAAAATTTCTCTCCCTTTAAACTTCACCAAAATCCTATGGCAACCGATCCATACTACCATGATCCTTCCAAAGTGGTATCAGAGCATGCTTCGGGGGTTGGATCTACCAATGGTCAATGGAACAATGGCGGTTCCCTACACTGCCCTTGAAATCTAACTCCAGATCAAGAACAACGACAATGGCGACAAAGACATGAAGAAACTTATGAGCGAATTGATCAAGGTATGCAAAATCTTGAGCGTAATTTTAATCAGAGAATGGATTTTTTAGGCAGAAGAATTGATCAAATTTTTCAAGGCTTGATGAACAAGATAGACCTCCCCCACTTCTTGTGGCACCACCAAATGTACCTCATCATCCACCAACACCTCCAATCCAAAATGTACCACCACATCCTCCTATATGACCCTATAATCTAACCTCTCCACCTTATCCAAACACATGATTATCCACTTTATCCATATCAACCCCCTCCACCTTATCCAAACTTTAATCATAATCAACACCCATAGTGAGGCTGGATTTCCCTACTTTTTCTGGAGAGGAGACTTTGGAAGATTGGTTAAGGTAGGTGGAGCAGTATTTTAGGCTTCATGGAACTGAAGACAGAATGTGGGTAGACATATGCTCTTTTTCTCTTAGAAAGGAGGCATTGTAGTTGTATTTTTGGTACACAGGCACGGTAGAGCATGCTGAACCATGGCCTGTATTCAAGGAGGAAATTCTTGTTAGATTCAATCCTAAGGAGATGGAAAGACCATATGGAACCTATGTAAACTTAGGAAAATCACTACTGTGAGAGTCTTCCTAGGAAAGTTTGAACAATGGAAGAAAGTTCTTAAGACATTACCACCTAAATTTATGCTGGATAGATTCATCGGTGGATTGAAGGATGAGATTAGATTTAATGTGTTGACATCAAGACCTCATGGTTTTAAGGAGGCAATTTCTCTGGACAAGATGTTTGAATCCAGGTATATGTTTACCAAAAGAAACACCAAAAATACTCCAAGCGAAAACCCTAACACCGAAGCCATCAATACCCCATAAACTAATAAACTCAACCCACCTAAAAACCCTAGCCAAAATCCAAGGAAAAGCAAATTTGGCTAAGAGTAAAGGGCTGACCTAGATAGTTGATTAAGAGAAGGAGACAAGGTATTTGTTGTGGTTGCAATGGAAAAAGAACTCGGGATCACAAGTGCAAAAACAATCAGGTTTATGTGGTTGAGGGTATGATGCAGTTATGTGCAGATGAAAATGAGGACATGGTGATAGTGAACAATGTAGAAAGTGATGAATTGGATCAGGTAGTTCAAGAAACCCTCTCAATTACCCTACAAGCTCTTTATGGAATCCATGCCCTCCCTACTATTAAAGTAACTGGAAATATTAAAGGCAAGCCTGTTCAAATTTTGATAGATTCTCGATCTACTCATAGCTTCATCAATAAAGCACTAGCCAGAAAGTTGGGTTTTAAAGTAGATGAAAGCAAAGAGTTTGAAGTGACAGTGGCTAGTGGTGAAAAGTTGTCATGGTTTGGAATTTGTAAGGGTTTTGTTATTAAGTACCAAGGCTGTGTGATGCAGTGGACTTATTGCTTTTTCCAAGGCAGGATGTTAGCTTTTTTTAGGGGCTCAATGGATGAAGGATTTTGGTGAAGTGACACTTAATTTGGAGCACCTACATGTCAGATTTCATTAAAACAATTAAATGCACACATGGCAAGATATAAATCAGGAGGAAGTGAAGGTTGTTGGCAAGGAAAAATGAGTAAGGAGAGTAACCAAGGACTGTTTACTATGATGTTCTGCTTGCACAATGTCACAATTCCCAATCAGACTAAAACCAATACCCCTACAATCCCTTATGAAATTCATGAAACCCTTAAGGCCTACCCCTCCATCACTGATTCTAATCCTACATTGCATCCTCCAAGAACACATGCCTTTGCTTCCTTAATACAAACCCGTTAGTTTAAAACCCTACATACATTCCTTTAACATAAAGAATGGTTTAGAGAAAATTGTGGCAGAAATGTTGGAGGTTGGCATCATTACACCAAGCAATAGTCCCTATTAATCCCAGTTCTGGTGGTGAAAAAGAAGGATGGCTCATGGAAGACGTTATAGACTGTAGAAGCCTGAATGTTTTAACAATCAAGGATAAATTCCTCATAACTCTGATGGAAGATTTTTTTGATGAATTACATGGTTTTAAGTTCTTTTCAAAGCTGGACTTGAGATCATGTTTTCGTCAAATCAGAATGCATGTGCCAGACATTTTTTTAGACAACATTCAAGACTCATGAAGGCCATTATGAGTTTGTGATGATCCCCTTTGGCTTTGTAAATGCCCCATCAACCTTCCATTCCCTCATAAATGAATTTTTTAAGCCCTATTTGAGAAAATTTATCCTGGTTTTCTTTAATGACATTTTGGTATATAGCCAGCCATTATGAGTTGATCCCCCACATTATTATCCTATATACCTCATATTGCCAAGGTGGAACAAGTGGAAGAGGGAATTTTCAAAAAGGACATTATGATTCAATTTCCAAATGGAATTTTAAAGGTAGCTGAAGAGAGAATGAAAAGGTTTGCAGACAGAAGGAGAAAATAAAGGAATTTTAGTGTAGGAGATTGGGTTTTTCTTGAAGCTTCAACCTTACAAGCAAATCACCGCTAGAGATCAAAAGACTCATAAGCTATCTCTTAAATTTTATGGGCCATATAAGTTGATTGAGATGATAAAGGAGGTTGCTTATAAGCTGCAGTTTCCATCCATTGGCAAAATCCACCTTGTCTTCCATGTTTCTCAGCTCAAAAAGAAGGTTGGAGATCAGGTAGTCATCCAGCATGATGCTCCAAGCTTTGTTGAGGAGATATTTGATTTGCCTGAGAAGATTCTGGATAGGATAATGGTACCCAGGGATAATGATGTAGTCATGCAAATATTGGTGAAGTGGAGAGATAAATTTGAGGAGGAGGAAACCTGGAAGGATTATTGAATATTGATCAGGAGATTTCCTACTTTAGACCTTGGACAAGGTCCATTCTTGAAGGCGAGGGGAGTTGTAACAACCATGCCTTGATCAACATGATTAGCAAGACGAAGAAGGGAGAAAAGCATAATGGTATTGGCAAAATGGATTACATCGGCTAGAGTTCATCAAAGGGGGACCTCAGATCATTTGGAAAGTTAATGGAGGACGGAAGGAAGGGTTCAATAGCAGTGGAAGGGATGATCAAGGCTCGATGAAGATGCTGGATTGATGTGTCAGTGTGCATTCTTGTGCATGTGCACATATTTATATTTTGATTTTCAACTGTAATGGGCCTGAGTTGTTGGATCTGCAATATAGATGTCATAAGTGATTTGATGGGATTTTGAACTGGTTTGTGTCATGTTGTCTTGAGATGTAAAAAGGCTTGGTTTTTAGCCATAACTCCAGCTATAAATAAGGTTGTTGGCAAATGTAAAAAGGCTTATCAATTTCTTGAAAAAGCTTTCATTTGCCAAGCAGTTTCATTGCCATTTTCTTACCTTTTTTAGTATTAGTTTATTCATTTGATTCAGTAGCTTAGTTCAGTTTAATTCCTACCTTTACTTCCAGTTAATTGTAGTTGTTTTCTCCTTCCTATTGATAGTAAACTTAGGGTTTCAGGCTGCTTAGTTCATGAATCTTTATCCAGTTTCTTGATTGCAAGTTGATTGTATTTGTTGCCAATTTGTTACTATAATCATTAGGATCTTATGTTGTGGTCATCGTTTTACAATCCTGGTCCTAATTCATTTATTTACAAGAATCTTGGCCTTACATTTCATCAAACACCCATTCAAACCCCTGTTTCTCGCTTTTTCCTTGCCAAGATCCATTACATACCACTTAAAATAGCGATGACGACCCTCCCTAACTATCTCCCGCCACCTAAGCATCATCCACTCCTCATTTTCCCAATACTCACAAACGTTCATGAAATTCCTCTGCCTTCAACTTTACCGAAATCTCACGGTAATCATTCCAGACCACCATGATCCTTTCAACTAAAAACTTAAATCTAGGCCTAAAATTAGGACCCAATAGATAAACACCATTAACAAATAAGAATCATTTACAAATTTATTATGTAACTTCTTCTCTAAAAATAACTATATTTATTTTGATTAATAGTTGGCTAGGAAACACAAATTTTATGTCTAATAATGAACGTCCTAAAATACCCTTTGGTTGGTACATAATTTTAAAATACTCATTCATGCTTAAAAATAAGATCAAATGGTTAAACTTCTTTACAAATTCAAAGTATCCCTTAATTGTTATAATTAATATCTAATAAATAAACACTATTTAAAAAATAAACATTATTTTCAAATTTATGATTTATTTACAAATAAAATGCAGGTCAACGAAAGACTAATGTTGCAGCTTAGAACTATTTTTTTAATTAACTACACATGATTTCAATATATAAAGTTGGTGAAATATTTATTAAAATAGATTCCTCTTCAGCGTGTTAATCAAATATAATTTATAGAAAAATAGTTAATGTGTGCAGCATACACAATAAGCGCACATGAAGTAGGTGCCATAACGCTCGTATTAATAGCAGTCTCAGAAGCAAAAGCTATTGGTTTAACTACGAAATTCCAATGTTTCCCTTTAAATGAAGCATGGAGAAAATATGTTAATGTACGATTAATTTAAACAAATCAGTTTATCTTGAGTTATTTTATACCATATCCCAGGATTTATGAAATCAAGACCGTGCATAAAAATGTGAATAAAAGATTTGATTATCTATATGTAAATGGTTTTACAAGTTGGGAAAACATTTCATTAGTTGATCCTGATTAATAATTGTAAACAAATGAATATGTCCCCTTTTTGTAGACCATATTTGTAGATTTTATAAGAGATATTTACGTATATGTATGAGAAACTTAATGAGTGAAAAAAATTATTTAAGGGAAGAAGAATAAAATGTTTGATAGTGAAGGCAACAGGCATAAACTTCGATTAATTTAATAATGTCATTATAATATCAATTGACCACACCATTAAACAACCTTCATAGTTGCTTCCTTTAGGGAAATGTAGGAAAAAAGTTTCTCTTTATTCAAATCCTATAAACGAGCTCACTAAATAGGTACATATTCACATATGTTTTTCACCCTTATTCCTTTTCCACTACTCTATCCTTTCATCTTCGTTTGGATCTCTCACCAATACTGTTTCCATACAGACATGCTTCATTGAATTTCTTACCATTGTAATATTTTATATCACAACTTCGTGTTTGTGCAGTTGCGCCACTAAAACTATTTTTTAGACTATAGTCTTATCTTGCTCTTTTATTTTCCTAACTTACTCTATCGGAAAAATTCATTTCTGTGATTGAAACTTCTATAATTATGTTTTATATGGGAAAAAGTAATTTGCACATTTTAAAATTTGTTTGTATTGCTTATATAGGTGCATAGCTCTATGTATTCCCAAAATAATATTGCTATTACATGCTATTTATTGTCATACATCAGTGGATCAATGAGAATTTACTTTTTTTTTTTATGTTGTTATGCATTTTTAAATATGTCTATCCAATATTCTTCTAATAAAACATGTTCAAAAGTTCAGGTCAATCATCACGTTATTATTGCATTACTTGCATACATAATAGAAACTAATCCATCTAACTCGCTTGAAGACTAGTGCGAACTCATGCTTTGCACAAGGAAATCACAAAATATTTTGACTTTTCTTTGTTGAAGTTTTTTGATAATACGAAGGTGAAACATATACTTTTGGATTGTAATTTTTGGTATCATTTTTCCCAAAAACTTAACAAAAATTATTAAGTTTTGGAGCCTCAAATTTAGCTAACTGGTCTTATTAGTTAACTAGGTTATATGTGTAGAGAATAAAGGGAAAGTTAAAAGAGGATATTTTTTGGAAGAGAACAAATTAAGTACTAAATAAATTAATTAGTCAATGGATTTATAAATGAAGAAATTTTTTTATTCATGAGCTCATGATTTTGCAAAATATGGAAAGAAAGCGTGCACGTGGAGATTTGGTCAATTGAGGAAACTTATGGAAACCAAAATACACATTTTTTACTTATAGTGGAATCAAATCAAGGATATTTGGATAGTTCCAAGACAATTGGGCAATTATTTCCCTTGATTTTCAAGTATTTTTGCAAGCATTCAAGGAAGCGTTCAGCATTATCCACTTTCTTCAATATAGTCTAATTTCTGCAATCAAATCAAATTTGGGGTTTCGTGAAAAATCTAATCATTGAAGAAACTAATTATTCAGCTTGAGTCTCTCCTTTCTTTTACCTAAAATTTTGTAATCTTTCTCCATTGTATTCTCTATATTTAATAAAATAAAGAATAACTGTTTGTTCGGTGGGCGTAGCTGATCCAGTTGAGCTACATTTAGGCTAGGTTCAATATATTTAATATTGTTCATTGAATTAGTGGTTATAATTGGCTAACATGCCAGATTCCTCTTTTATTGCTCTTGTGCCTTGATATTTCGTTGTACTTTGGAACTAGCAAAAATTGATTGAAATTTTGCCTACAAAAATGGTCTTAAATCATGTCAAAGGGCACAATGTATAAGTAAAAATTTGGATATTATGTTTTATGTTATAGATAATAACATCAACTTTAAGTCATTTTTAGCTTCAATGCATTAAGTTTCTAGTAATGCCAACTTCATAACTTTTGTGGTTAGTGATTAAATCCACTTAGTTAATTACAAGGGAAAATTATTACCTTGACTCTAATATAAACTAAAATTAACCTAGTAAGTTAAAAAAGAATATTAGTTGTAATTAATTTGATTATACTCTAGCTAAAAATTAAATGATGAATATGCTTTCCATAATTTAAAATGTGATACAAATGACGTTAAATTCACTTTGATTTGTAAGAAACTATTGTTACACATAAAAAAGTCCAATACCAATCAACACAATATTAGTATCAACAAAGAAAAATTATACTTTTATTGTTATATACAATGTGATAATAAATTATAGTAAACCAATTTTTTTAATATATAAAGTAAAATACGAAATGTAGGATGAAATAAAATTAAGTATAATTAATTCTAATTAATTTTTCTGGATTGATTCTAATTTGATTAGAGAAAATAGTACGCATTCTTTCTATAATTAGTACTCTTTTATGTGGATTAAAGGAAGTAATTCAATTAATGGGCACTCATTTCTGTTTAAATTAGTTAGGTTAAGTTCAAAGATAGGAAAATATGATAATATACATTTATGATATCATTAACATGCGAACCAAGAAATAAATACATTACTAGAATTATAAGTTTGCTAAATTGCACATTTACTCTATTAAGTTTGTAAGAAACATTCCTGAGTAAATATCAATTCACTAATTTACACACAAAACCAGTTAGGAAAATAGAAAAAAAATATGTATCTTAACTATCCCACTAAGATGAATAATTTTAAAATTCATTAATGTTTGTAATGTTCCTTCACAAAACATATTCAAAAATACATATCATGTAATATTTATACAGAGAAAAGTTAATAGTGAATCAGATAGACTATTATATTCCCCCACTTTGTTACTAGAGAATCTAATCATATTTATTTGCAATGTAAAAATCCAAATCACAATTTGGATGAGTGTTACTATCTACACACATCTGTCATCCCATCTAATCAGAAACTCCATTTATCCACAGTTACAACATATATGGATATCAAACAACTAAGGAAGAACAAGTTGAGTCAGAGAATGACAAAGAATTTAAAGCATAAAGAAAAAAAAAATTAGGAATCCAATAAAGAATAGCAAGCTTCTAGCAAGAACCAAATGGTGCTAAAATACCAGGTGTAGAAAACGTTCCCGGCGTTCAGGGTATGAATTCCAAACAATTGGAAAGCGTTAGGGTTATAGAATATAAAGACAACAAGGAGATGGTAATGGGCCTTTACACACAACAGGTTTTCGGGACTAGGTACAATTGAAATAGAAAATGCACGAGAAGACATATCTAAAAGTAAAAGGTTATCAAACCTCTATAATAGGGAGTATGGCGCCTACCAAATTAATTAAAAGATATAGAAAGGTATTAAATCACAAAAGATGCCAAGTTCCACGTGTTTGGAAAATGCAAAAACTTTCGAGCATGAGAAAAATGAAAGGTAAGGTATCAAGCCTTGACAACCATATGTTGTGATTTTCGATATTCAATCACATGTATTTTGAAGACGTTGTGCTTTAATGAGTGCTTTATAATGGAGAAGATGGTGTGTGAATCGGAGTTCGGAGGAAGAGGTAGGTTTCCTGTTTTTGGTAGGTTATTTTAGGTATATTAAGGAAGAGACAGTTTTCCTGTTTTTGACATGTTATTTTAGGAATATTGAGGAAGAGACAGGTTTCCTATTTTTGACCGGTTATTTTAGGAATGAGGAAGAGGCAGGTTTCCTATTTTTGACCGGTTATTTTAGGAATATTGAGAAAGACGCAGGTTTCCTATTTTTGATCGGTTATTTAGGAATATATTCCTAAAATATATTCTGAGAGACAAATTGGATATTTTGCCTAAGCCTTCTGGTCTCCTATAAAAGCAGCATATATGTTTGGATTATATCAAGGGATTGAGACCGAAATAGTTTATCCAAGGGTTTGCTGTCGTTCTTCATTGTTCTCCTTCTTCAACAAAAGTTGTAGTCATCTAGATATTCTTTCCATTTCTCAATAAGGTTACTGATTCATTTTAATTTGCTTTCTTTTGGTTTTTAATCCATTCAGCGTAAACAAAACTTGGTTTTGTTAATCAATAAAGAGGGTGGAATATCTTGCGTTTGTGCGTGTAATTTCATATCTGTGTTGTTTTTCCATTGAATCATCTTTAAGTAATTAGGTGAATAAGATCTTGGTCGCTTCAGCAAAAAGTGCAATTTTCCTAAATTGGTATCAGAGCTAGATCATCGCAAAGCTTAGAGTGATTTTGGATTGAAATTTTAATTTTTGTTATGTTAGATATGATGGCGTTTTCGAAGATGACTATTTTTGAATGAAGAAATTAGGGGATTTGGAAGCCTAAGACAGAGAATGTGCTTTACCATGTTGATTTTCATGATCTGATTGACAGGTGAGTACTTTCTGTCAATTCACCTGCCAAAGTTTGTAGCTAGAAGAATTGCTAGGATCAACGACATCAAGCAAATATCCTCTCTTTTGATTACTTACTTTGGTTATTATAGCATTAAATTGCTTCAATAAATTTATCAATGCCTCTGAAATATAGATGAATGTTTGGTCATATAGAATCTTAACCTATCCATAAATTTCTTCGCTAACTGTTAAAAAGATGATATGGACTTTGGTATAATTCAAATAAACAACATTATGGAAAATCCATCCAGGGATATAGAAAATCATATACGCCAGGATAACCGGGCAGTGATCATTAGGAAAAGTCTATGTTGTTTGGCTTTGTAACACTTTAGGCTAGTTGCATGATGTCTGAACTCTCCTATTTCTAAGAGAGCCATATATCCAAACCGCTTTCATCGTCGTCTTGTTGAGACATATTCTTCCCTAACTAGATCTACGAAACTCGTTTGAGCATGACAAGTCTGACCATTTATGACTTGTGTGAAACCATCGTCAGCCTTCTCACAGATCTCACCCTTAGAACTGCTAAAAGCAACTAAACTAGTGTGATTGGTACTGAGTTTGGAACAATCTATTCCAACTATTATGCAAGTGGATTTTCAACATTAACTTTTCCAACTCTAGTTTTTGATGTTCGAGCACCCATCCTATTTATTTTCATCTTGTCTTCTCCTCGACATCTATTTGATGCAAATGAACTCTTATTTCAAAGCATACATTCATAGAGTATGACAACCATCTGGTGAGTATAGTATTTATTCTCATGAAGATGATTTTTACATTATTAAATTTGATAGAAAAGAAGATTGCGATAAATATTGCGGAGGTCCATATTATTATTATAGGAGAGTGATGATGATAAAGAGGTGGACGATAGGAATGGTGCTTTGTAAGGATATGTTAAACACTATTCCTATATGGGTTCGTCTTCTTAGACTGCCCTTACACTATTGGACAGCAGAAACAATAAGTAGAATTGTTTATGTTCTTGGTAATCCCATTAAATTAGATAGGTTCACAGAGGGGATTAAAAAGTTTGCTTTTGCTCGAGTGCTTGTAGAAATGCCGAGTTCATTTTATTTTCCCAAACATATTCCAATATTGAATGAACATGATAAATTGATATGGCAAGAAGTTGAGTATGAATGGGATCCTCCTATGTGCTCGAATTGCCACTGCTTTGGAAATTTTGATACTATGTGTTAATCTCAAAAGGCTTACGTCCCCAAGCAGCAGGTTCTTCCAGTAGAGAAGTCAAACAATATGGATACAGAACCTAATGGACAAACTCCAAAGGCTCCAATTCCCACTAATATTTCTCATCAGCATCACTGAAAGTCGTAGGCCCAATCTGACAACAATTTGCATGTTTAGAGGACTAGTACATTACATACTAAGAGTGATATGTATACTACCGTTCATGATGATATGGAATCCGTGGAGGTGGCTGATGAAATGGAGACGACTAACAGCCTTAGCAGAGACAATAATAAAATAGACCGCATAAGGACAAGATCGAAGACGGTGCACAAAGCTAGTTCCGATGAAGCAACAGATGATATATAGGAAGATGTTGACCACGAAGTCATTGACAATCCTGAGTGGGCAAAGTTGATCAGTCAAATCAAGGGAAAGAAGAAGACAACAAAGAAACTCAAAAAACTAACTAATTTACTTGACGATGGGCAAGGCACTTCTTCTGGTACTTAGTATTACAGCATCATTCGATAGAAGAGCTTCTTGTGCCTTTCTTCAGTCGTTTAGATAGTCTTTTTAACTTGGTATCAAATAGCATGGATATGAGTATGAAAATATTTAGGCACAAGAATTAAGTAACAAATGTTAGATACCCTGTCATTTAACCTCCTTTTCTATTTATAGATGAAATCGATAATGTATATCATTATAAATTGCTCAACCACATTCGCCACCTTAATCCCACAGTTTTGATAAGGGATCAAAAACAAAAATCATAAAATAAAATAAATCGTTATTGATCATTATAGATCGATATCGAGTTATCGAGTTTTGTCATCATGCTTTAGCTATCACTTTCATTTTTTAGTACGTTATGTTGACTCATTATGTGTCATAAAATAAATCGTTATAGAACTATGATGCATGTAGCATATTATATTCTTTTATTTTAAAAGGGGTTTGAAATAAAATTTAGGTATTGAATTTAGAAATCCTCAGTTGAGTTATTATCTTGATGCATGTAGGATATGTCTTACACAGCAAAATAGCTTGCCTTTATATCTCATTTGGTATGTTGCTTGGTAGTTCCATTTATTAAAATGAAATGAAATTTTCAACGATTTTGGACATTAGTCGCTATAGGCTAAACTAGGAAATACTGTTTAAGCGTTTTATGAAAACTTAAGGAAATAAGTTTAAAATTTACCAAAATGGAAATGCGTGTGAAATAGAACCAATCTAATGTGAAATTGCATACATACTTAGGGAATAGAAGAGTTATTTGCAAAAATGTAGTTATGTTTAGATTGAGGACTATATTAAGTACGTTTGTAGACGTATATAATAAAACTTAAGTATAAAAGAGTTACAGAATTGGAGGTTGTGGCTATTGAAGGATATTTAACGTGGGTTATGGGATAAAAATATTAACATAAGTATGATACATTGAAAACCCTTAAGAAATGTCTTAAGTGTTTGTCCAAAGCTAAACTAGGTTGAATTGGAATGTTATTGAGCTAAGCAGGTCTTAACATGGGTATAGGATTCTAAAAAAAGGATGAATAGATTTACTTTAATTGTGATGGGAGGTAATTGTGAACTTAACTATTGGTATAATGGGATAGTTCAGGAGTAAATTTGATATAAAAAAGGAAATATGCCAATATGAGAATGAATGTGAATAAAAGAGAAAATGTTATAGTAGTACGTACGATATTTATTCGCATAACTGGTTTTGATCTAGATTTGAGTGCACAAATTTGAGATGATTTATATTGCTCCAGAAAAGGATTTTTCACTCAATTCTTAACGATGAACGCTGAATATAGATTTTTGATGTGATTCTGAAATTCTCTATCATAATTATGGTTACATAACAAGAATGTCTACACTAGACTAATCGAGTGAGCGATATTGTTCGAAAGTAAAAATATGTGATTGAACGAGAGGCCGAATTTGATATTGCATACGAACAATACATGCATATATGGGCTAGATAGGAGTGTACATTTTTGAAGTTAAGATTACATGGATAAATATGACATGTTCATAAAAATCAGATTGAAATGTATGAGTTTTAGTGCCTATTTTCATGATATATGTGGAATGAATTCTTATATTGTTTTGGTTATGATGTATAATCTGTTATGTGCTGCGTAAGTAAATACAGGTTTATGGAAGCAAAAGATACTAGTTCTTTTTGGCTTTCATAAGTAGAGTTTGGTTGCCAAATAAATAGGCATATATTGGCACTGTTAATTGGATTGCGTGATCTTTATGCCCCCAATAAGAGCAGTCTCTTGGATTTTGTTTATTTGAGGTCCGATGCGGTATTTGCAGTTTTCTGGACGGAGCTACGCAAAGAAGGTACTACTAAAAAATTTCGTAAAATTCATACTTGGAATTTTTTTTGTAAGTCTCAACAATTTTTTTTATAGTAAACGAATTATAGCATTCTTTTAACTTCGCGAATTTCAAGGATGAAACTTTTTTAAAAGGAAAAAAATGTAATAACCAAAATTTTTAGTTGTTGAATATTTATTTAGCTTTAAATATCAAAATATTAGTTTGGGAAATTACTCAAGAATCCAAATTTTTGTAAGTTGTTAAATATATTTGAATGAAAAATGATGGTAAATAATGAAATTATGCAAGTTAATAAAATTTGGAATGTAATACGAATTAAAATGGTTTTAAAATGTATAATTAAATTCTGCCTGCATTACATTGATAAGAAGAAATTATTGTTCAATTTAAGCGATTAATATCGTTAATATTTAGTAGTTTTAATTAACGTATGAATTTAGCTATTTTGCAAACTGTCTTGGATTTCGACGAGTTTCACTAAATTCAAAATAACGAATTTATTGTAAAATACCAAGTATTGTGACGATCAAACTTATTATGTGATTGTGCGTGCTAGAAACGCATAGGATTTCACAATTTAAATTTAATACTATAATATAATTTTAAAAATTAGCCCATGTATATGATCAAATAGTGTCCAAGAACTAGTTTCATTGAGTTCGGAATAAGAGTAATTAATTATAAACGCCAATGAGCCTGCCTTATTTGGATTTTAAAAAATCTATCACATAATAAATAGTGTTTTGAAGATCCTATATAAGGCCCCCATATCCTTCATTCTATCCATCCGAAATAGTTAGGTCCGGCTGCCATCTCAAATACTTGATCCAATAGCCAAAAAAATTCGATAAATCTGGACCGAATTGGATGATTTACCAATAATGTGACTAGGGGGTGTATCAGTGGTAGTTGATCTCCGTTAGGTGGAGGACATTGGCTAAAAATTGATGATTATCAAATAAAGGCCGCTTTAGATATTTAGAATTTGTGGTAGCAGCATGTCGAGTTAGGTGATGACATCTGAAGGGGAAATATGAAAGGGAAGAGGTCGGGATTTTGGTGGTGTTGCGATGGCAATTGATCGTCGGTGGCGACAAGAATCAGAATTTGAACGTTAATCTAGTTTTTGGCTTTCTTGCGACTGGGATCCCCATCGACGATGAAGTCGGTAGCCATATGTAGCTTGAAGATCGGTAAAGCAAGGGAGGGGATTGTGGTTGCTCAGGATTAACTGGAGGCACGACAAAGGAAGGATGATCAAAGCAATTTGTTTTAGCCAAAAAATCGTGATTAGTGACCATGATTAGGATTTTAAATTTTGGTAATTAAGGATAAAATTCTTTAATTAGTGAATATAATTATTAATTAATTTATGTGAACGTAAATTTAAAATTTACTCATAATAGTTCCATATCCAACATGTTACGCGTGCTGGGTGCATAACAACGATATCTTCAACCTAGAATTAGATTGTTTGGACTCTAAGGTTGTAATGACCCGCATTCTACGCATCGGAGGATCGTAGAATATTTATTTCTTTCTCCTATGAAGTTGTATGGTCATGTAACTTTGGGAAACATCCATTAGAGTCATTTCCCATGCTTATGATTTTTGTCGATTTTTAAATGACCATTTTGCCCTTAGTTGGTACTGTTTTGGCCATAACTTTTGATTGGAAAGGAATTTTGACCTGAAACCACTTCCATTAGATTCGTTTGATGGTTTACCTTTCCGTAGAGTGGTCATAATAGCCAAACGGGCTTATCGTTTGGGAGATATGGCTGAAATAAGGTTTGGAGGGTGAAAAACTGCTTAACCGGGCCAAATCGGGTGATTAGTGAGTAGGCCCATAACCCATTTCGGGATTGGGGTTATGGGAAGGCTGAAATGAGATGGAGAATCATTCCATTTCAGTTTTCTAGCCTCCACTTATCACCAAGGAACCCTAAAAATGGCCTACAACCTCTAAATCACCTCCAAATCATCTTTTGACCAAGGATTAAGCTTAGCAACATCTAATCAAGGGAGATCTACACCAAATCAACATTGGAGCTGCTGTTTAGCATTGGGATTTGCTGCAAATCAGAGATTTATTTCAGATCTTAGTTTATTTGTGGCTAAGGTGAGTGATTTGCATAGTTTTACACTAATTATGGTTAGTTAAGGGTAATTAGTGTTAATTAGCGAATTTAAGCATGATAAAATTATGGAAAAATGTTCATAAATTCTTAAATGATGTTTTAGACCTCTGATGTGAAATTGGGTTAATTTGGTTAAGTTTTGCTAATCCTATCATTAGTTTCACCTAAATATGCTTAAGGGGAAAATATGGGGTTTTGGGTATGTTTGATCCATTTTAATCTATCATATTGATGTTTTGATGTTTGTGGTTGATTATGCATGTTGCTATGACTGTATGATATGCTTTGTGATTGATTTCAATAGTTAGAATGGTCGAAAACGTCGTCGAATGGCGTAAACACTTGCTGGAACAGTTTCAGAAAACAGTGCAGGTTTCGGATCGGATATAGGGCTCGGATCGGATATAGGGCTCAGATCGGATATGTTGAACTGGGCAAGGGATTCGATCGGATCGGAACCTGACACTTGAGAAAATTGGCAAAAAGGAAGGCCACGCTAACTGAACTGGGATCAGATCGAATTAGGGAGGACGGATCGGAGCGGAAGCACGAAGGTGGATCGGATCGGAGCACGTGAAGGATGAGGGGACGGATCGGAGCGGAGGCACGAACTGGAGGAGAGATGGCACCCGACCCGACCCGAGGTGAAGCATCTGACCCGACCTGAGGAGAAACACCCGACCCGAACCGTACCAGAAGAAGACCCGACCCGAACCGATGGAGGATACCCGACCCGAACCGATGGCTTGAGGAGGAACCCTACCCGACCCAGTATTGACCAATAACCCGAGATGCAAAGGTAGTCCAATATGGGAAGTTAGAGCTCAGGATCCAGTTGGGAACTGATGAGTTCACTTCATGGTTGGACTTTGCTGCGGGACGTGTGCTAAGGAGTTGTCGATGTTCATAACTTCGATTCACCACTGAAAATGAATGATGGGCTACTTATCAGTGCAGTAGAGTCATTGCGACTCGAGGGGCAAGGTGATGGTAGCAAGACTATGTTATCAGTGCAGTAGAGTCATTATGACTTGAGGGGCAAGGTGATGCGTAGTAAGACTATGAGCCAGCGCAGATGGGGTGAATAACTCCATGGGGCAAGTGGACATAGTAAGGATTGGTGAGGCTATGAGCCAGCGCAGATGGGGTGAATAACTCCATGGGGCAAGTGGACATAGCGAAGAATTAGTGGCTATGTTATCAGTGCAGTGAAGCCATTTATGACTTCATGGGGCAGAGTGATCGTAGCAAGGTAAGTTGGGTGATCGAAGTGGTGAATATCGTGTGCTTTACGCACTGAGCGAGAGATGTGAGGATGGATGTTATGTTTGATTGTTTGCCATCACTATGACATGCACACCTCCCCCACCTCTGTATCTTTACACCGTTTGATATGGTACCTTAGAGTGTTGTACAGTATGTAGTGCTAACTCTTTGGTTGCAGGTCCAGGTTCAGGTATGTTTTAGTCTACCTGTTATTGTTCACTTTAGATGCTTATCGCTCATACCAGGCTTTATGTCTGACCCAGAGTTTTATGTCTCCTCTTATTACTCTGGGTGCTCACACGAGCAGACTAGAGACAGATTAGATGGTGGTGCGCGAGTAGCTGATTCGGAGGCGGGCAGGAGGCTTCCACGTATGACATATATATACACATTCTCCCTATGTCGCTGGTGGTCGCTACTTGGGCATTAGTAGTGTACCTCCTTTATCTTGCTTTTGTTTTGAGACAGTTTGAAAAGTTGTAATAAGCTATATTTTGGATTTCCGCTGCTATGATGCTCAGTTCTGGTTTTTAGCTTATGCACTGTCTCTCCTGTTTTATGTCAAATATGTTATTATTATATTTTGTTCTATGCGTTGTGAGACATTCTACAGGTTCTTTGCTAGTTCATTTCCTTCTTTCTTTTCCTTCTGATGACCCGTTCCGTGCTAACTGGGCATGTGTACAGCGCACCTTTGGAGTAAATGTCGGTTGGTGCGGGGCGGGCCGTCACACTTGGTATCAGAGCTCTAGGTTGCGTAGTTAACCTAGGGAAAGACACTAGGGAGAGATAGTACGTATATGAGAGCGCGTATTTGTGATTACTTTGGTTTTCAAAAGCTATATATATATACTATTGGTAGTATAAGAATGAAGTCGCACTGCACTAGCACCACTATGGGGTCGTTAATCATTTCCCTTTTCAGATTGACGATGAGCCGAGACACGAGGGGTGCTGGTAGAGGGACCAACCATGGGAATGCCGCTGACATGAGGGCGATGTTTACTAACCTCATGATAGACATGCTTAGAGAAGTGCAAGGGGCAGTTCCCAATCCCGGAGTTGGTGTTGGCCCAGTAGTGCAGGCACCTAGGGTCGATTTCGCCAAGTTGTGCAAAGATTACACTAACCTTGGTGGGAAGCCGTTCCACGGGACGGAGTCGGCCACAGATGTTCAAGATTGGATGGATAGCTGTGATCGTATCTTCGATGACTTGGGTCTTGAGGATGCGATGAAGAGAAGGCTAGCGTCTCGTCAGCTGCAAGGGCGAGCGATGAATTGGTGGAATGCCATTAGAACAGCTACTCCAGAGGACCAGGTTACTTGGGTTCAGTTCAAGGCTCGCTTTAGAGAGAAGTTTATTCCAGCTGCCCAGAAGTCAGTGTTGTTTAAGAGGTTCTTGGAACTCAAGCAGAACGGAAGGGCAGTTTCTGATTATATTGCTGAGTTCGACACTTTGTCGAAGTATGGACTGTCTCTTATCGACACTCCTGAGAAGAAGAATGAGAAGTTTATTACTGGCTTGGATGGATACTTGGGGGAAAGGCTTATTAATCACATCGATGAGACTTTTGAATCGATCGTGGGGAAAGCTTTGAGATCAGAGAGTCTTTACCCTAAGTCAAAGACTGAGGCTGCATCTGCAGAAGGGCCAAAGCCGCAAGCAGGCGGTGGAGGCAAGAATAACTCTCAGAATAAGAGGAAGCAGGACCAATCTAAGGGTGGTCAGAAAAAGAACAAGAAGGATGTTGAGTGCTTCAGCTGTGGTAAGAAGGGCCATTATGCTAAAGATTGTCGGGCCAAGCCAGTGGATAAGAAGTGCTTCAACTGTAGTCAAGTGGGACATTTCAAGGATAAGTGTCCGCAACCTCTTAAGGAGAAACAGATTGTGAAAGCATATGCTATTGATGCTGTTCCTTCTTCGTCTAATGCCCCAACTGCGGCGGAGAAAGGAAAGAATGTTGTTATTAAAGGTATGCTTTCTATTTATGATGTACCAGTTCGAGTTTTGTTTGACACTGGGGCTTCCCGTTCCTTCATATCTAGTGACCTGGTAGATAGGTTGGGACTGGAACCCGAGATAGTCGATAGACCATTGGTTGTGATGAACCCGATTGGTGGTTCGACTAGCCTTAGTATGATTTGCAGGAATTTGGTCTTATCGAGTCATGGATGTATGTTTGTTTGTGATTGCTTTGTTTTGGGCTTTACTGGGTATGGCATTATATTGGGAGTCAATTGGCTTTAAAGATACGGGGTGGTGGTAGACTGTGAGGGCTTTTTGGTGACAGTGAGGGCGGATGATGGGCGGAGGGTAGTGTTTGGTAGTCTACCTAGTGATGGGGTTATGGATAGTTTTGTAAATTCCCTCGACATCCCGCAGGATGAGTTGTCAGATGTGCCCGTGGTTGGCCAGTATCCGGACGTCTTCGAGGAGGTGACCGGGCTTCCACCACACCGAGAGATTGAGTTCCGTATTGATTTAGTGAAAGATGCCAGACCTATAGTGATGCCACTTCGTCGTATGGCACCAAGGGAGCAGCGAGAGCTCGGGGTGCAAGTCAGCAATCTTTTGAAGAAGGGATTTATTAGAAGGAGTGTCTCCGAGTGGGGAGCACCGGTTGTGTTTGCCACTAAGGCAGATGGTTCCCTTCGTTTGTGTGTGGACTATCGCGAGTTGAATAAGGTAACGAGGAAGAATAAGTATCCTCTACCACGGATAGATGATTTGTTTGATCAACTGGAAGGAGCAAGAGTGTTCTCCCAGTTGGACCTCGCGACAGGATTTCATCAGCTACGAGTAGCGGATGAGAGTGTTCCGAAAATGGCATTTAGGACGCCGTCTAGATTCTATGGGTGGTTGGTCATGCCGTTTGGGTTGACCAATGCACCAGCCTACTTTGTGGATCTTATGAATCGAGTATTCAGAGATCAGTTGAATAAGTTTGTTCTTGTGTTCGTGGATGATATCCTTGTTTACTCAAGGACAGAGGAGGAACACAGGGGACACTTGAGGATAGTGATGGAGGTGTTGAGGAAACACCAATTGAAAGCGAAATTCTCTAAGTGTCATTTTTGGAGAAGGGAAGTGAGATTCTTGGGTCATGTTGTTTCCGAGAGTGGTATTGCCGTGGACCCTGCGAAGGTGGCTACGGTACAGGATTGGCCTACGCCCAAGAATGCAAGAGATGTAAGAAGTTTCTTGGGATTAGCTGGGTATTATCGTAAGTTTATCCAGGACTTCTCCAAGATAGCAGCACCGTTAACTCAATTGACTAAGAAGAATCAGTCCTTCGTCTGGAACGGAGTGTGTGAGGATGCCTTCAAGAGTCTAAAGGAGAAGTTGACGCGTGTGCCAGTGTTAGTCATTCCTAAAGGGAATGAAGAGATGACGGTATACACGGATGCTTGTGGTACCGGACTGGGTGCAGTATTGATGCAAGGAGGTAGGGTTGTAGCTTATGCTAGCCGCCAGCTAAAGCCGCATGAGAAGAAGTATCCTACCCATGATTTGGAATTGGCAGCGATTGTATTTGCGCTGAAGATGTGGAGACACTATCTCTTGGGAGAAAGATTTGAGTTGTTTACCGATCATAAATCGTTAAAGTATCTTTTCTCTCAGAAAGATCTGAATCTCCGTCAGCAGAGATGGTTAGAGTTCTTGGCTTCGTATGATTTTGATATCGCATACACACCTGGGAAGGGTAATGCGGTAGCCGATGCCTTGAGTAGGAGACATGCCAGCTTAGGGGCAATGTTTTTTGAGTGGAAGCAACTGGAGTATATCGCGGGGTTTGATTTCAGACCAGTGCGAATTGGATCCAGTTATGCTAGCTAGTTTGACGATCAGACCCACTTTGATAGAGCGGATTGGTTCCAACCAAAGGAACGATCCTAATCTATTGGAAATCATCTCCAAGTTAGAGATGGGTATCGATGAGGAGATGAATGTGTATGGGCTTGATCGAGATGGATGGCTTCGAAAGAATGGAAGGCTAGTTGTGCCCAACGTGAATGGTTTGAGAGATGAAGTGCTTAGAGAATGTCATCACTCAAAACTAACTATACATCCCGGTGGTAATAAGATGTATCGAGACATGAGACAGACTTACTACTGGGAAGGGATGAAAAGAGACGTTGGGAAGTTTATATCCAAATGCATGAATTGCCAGCTAGTTAAAGCCGAGCAAAAGAAGCCTAGTGGTTTGTTGCAACCATTAGAAATTCCCGAATGGAAATGGGAGCAAGTCTCGATGGATTTCATCGATGGTTTACCAAGGACTAGATCGGGATATGATAGCATTTGGGTAATTGTGGATCGATTGACTAAGAGTGCAAGATTTATACCAGTTAAATCGACCAGAACGGCAGCCAAGTTGGCAGAATTGTATATGAAGTGGGTAGTGAGATTTCATGGAGTACCCAAAAGCATTGTGAGTGACCGAGACCCGTTGTTCACTAGTGGGTTTTGGAAGAGCTTACAAGAGGCTCTAGGGTCAGGATTACATCTCAGTACCGCATATCATCCTCAGACCGATGGTCAGACGGAGAGGGTGAATCGTATATTGGAAGATCTCTTGAGAGCTTGTATATTGGATTTTGGTGGATCATGGGATGACCATTTGCATCTAGTAGAGTTTGCATATAATAATAGCTACCAATCTAGTATCGGTATGGCTCCATATGAAGCTTTGTACGGAAGACCGTGCAACTCACCATCATGTTGGATAGAGACTGGCGAGAAGTTTGTGCTTGGACCAGATGTGGTGAGAGAAACTTCGGATAAGATTAAGATCATTCAGCAACGAATGAAAGCTGCCCAAGATAGGCAGAAGAGTTATGCTGATAAGAGGAGAAGAGACTTGAAATTCTCCGTTGGTGACTTGGTGTTTGTCAAAATTTCTCCGTTAAAGAGCGTGATTCGATTTGGCAGGAGAGGCAAGTTGGCACCAAGATTTGTTGGCCCATTCCCTGATCTTGAACTAGTCGGGAATTTGGCATATAGAGTTGGCTTACCAGAGAAAATGGCGGGAGTTCACAATGTATTTCATGTTTCCCAACTAAGGAAGTTCGTTCACGACTCAGATATGACTATTTCACCTGATCAGTTAGAGGACTTCGAAGTAGAATCCGAGGCGGTTGGGAACCGCAAGCCGATTCGTATTGTGGGGCACGATACGAAGCAACTTCGAAGGAAGGCGGTGAAGCTAGTCAAGGTTCAGTGGGGCGAGGACGAAGATGATTGTACTTGGGAGACAGAGGAGAGTATTAGGAAGGCATATCCAGAACTCTTTGCCTGGTAAGATTTACTTTGCAATTTAGTTTTCCGCATGCTAAGGTAGACTTGTTTTGCTTGTTTGCATGTTTGATTGTTGTTTTATGATTGATAGGCATGCGGGACCTTTGTGTGTGTTTTGATTAGGGAATTTCGGGGGTGAAATTTCTTAAGGGGGGAAGAGTGTAATGACCCGCATTCTACGCATCGGAGGATCGTAGAATATTTATTTCTTTCTCATATGAAGTCGTATGGTCATGTAACTTTGGGAAACATCCATTAGAGTCATTTCCCATGCTTATGATTTTTGTCGATTTTTAAATGACCATTTTGCCCTTAGTTGGTACTGTTTTGGCCATAACTTTTGATTGGAAAGGAATTTTGACCTGAAACCACTACCATTAGATTCGTTTGATGGTTTACCTTTCCGTAGAGTGGTCATAATAGCCAAACGGACTTACCGTTTGGGAGATATGGATGAAATAAGGTTTGAAGGGTGAAAAACTGCTTAACCGGGCCAAATCGGGTGATTAGTGAGTAGGCCCATAACCCATTTCAGGATTGGGGTTATGGGAAGGCTGAAATGAGATGGTGAATCATTCCATTTCAGTTTTCTAGCCTCCACTTATCACCAAGGAACCCTAAAAATGGCCTCCAACCTCTAAATCACCTCCAAATCATCTTTTGACCAAGGATTAAGCTTAGCAACATCTAATCAAGGGAGATCTACACCAAATCAACATTGGAGCTGCTGTTTAGCATTGGGATTTGCATCAAATCCGAGATTTATTTCAGATCTTAGTTTATTTGTGGCTAAGGTGAGTAATTTGCATAGTTTTACACTAATTATGGTTAGTTAAGGGTAATTAGTGTTAATTAGCGAATTTAAGCATGATAAAATTCTAGAAAAATGTTCATAAATTCTTAAATGATGTTTTAGACCTCTGATATGAACTTGGGTTAATTTGGTTAAGTTTTGCTAATCCTATCATTAGTTTCACCTAAATATGCTTAAGGGGAAAATATGGGGTTTTGGGTATGTTTGATCCATTTTAATCTATCATATTGATGTTTGTGGTTGATTATGCATGTTGCTATGACTGTATGATATGCTTTGTGATTGATTTCAATAGTTAGAATGGTCGAAAACGTTGTCGAATGACATAAACACTTGCTGGAACAGTTTCAGAAAACAGTGCAGGTTTCGGATCGGATATAGGGCTCGGATCAGATATGTTGAACTGGGCAAGGGATTCGATCGGATCGGAACCTGACACTTGAGAAAATTGGCAAAAAGGAAGGCCACGCTAACTGAACTGGGATCGGATCGGATTAGGGAGGACGGATCGGAGCGGAAGCACGAAGGTGGATCGGATCGGAGCACGTGAAGGATAAGGGGACGGATCGGAGCGGAGGCACGAACTGGAGGAGAGATGGCACCCGACCCGACCCGAGGTGAAGCATCCGACCCGACCTGAGGAGAAACACCTGACCCAAACCGTACCAGAAGAAGACCCGACCCGAACCGATGGAGGATACCCTACCCGAACCGATGGCTTGAGGATGAACCCTACCTGACCCAGTATTGACCAATAACCCGAGATGCAAAGGTAGTCCAATATGGGAAGTTAGAGCTCAGGATCCAGTTGGGAACTGATGAGTTCACTTCATGGTTGGACTTTGCTGCGGGACGTGTGCTAAGGAGTTGTCGATGTTCATAACTTCGATTCACCACTGAAAATGAATGATGGGCTACTTATCAGTGCAGTAGAGTCATTGCGACTCGAGGGGCAAGGTGATGGTAGCAAGACTATGTTATCAGTGCAGTAGAGTCATTATGACTTGAGGGGCAAGGTGATGCGTAGTAAGACTATGAGCCAGCGCAGATGGGGTGAATAACTCCATGGGGCAAGTGGACATAGTAAGGATTGGTGAGGCTATGAGCCAGCGCAGATGGGGTGAATAACTCCATGGGGCAAGTGGACATAGCGAAGAATTAGTGGCTATGTTATCAGTGCAGTGAAGCCATTTATGACTTCATGGGGCAGAGTGATCGTAGCAAGGTAAGTTGGGTGATCGAAGTGGTGAATATCGTGTGCTTTACGCACTGAGCGAGAGATGTGAGGATGGATGTTATGTTTGATTGTTTGCCATCACTATGACATGCACACCTCCCCCACCTCCGTATCTTTACACCGTTTGATATGGTACCTTAGAGTGTTGTACAGTATGTAGTGCTAACTCTTTGGTTGCAGGTCCAGGTTCAGGTATGTTTTAGTCTACCTGTTATTGTTCACTTTAGATGCTTATCGCTCATACCAGGCTTTATGTCTGACCCAGAGTTTTATGTCTCCTCTTATTACTCTGGGTGCTCACACGAGCAGACTAGAGACAGGTTAGATGGTGGTGCGCGAGTAGCTGATTCGGAGGCGGGCAGGAGGCTTCCACGTATGACATATATATACACATTCTCCCTGTGTCGCTGGTGGTCGCTACTTGGGCATTAGTAGTGTACCTCCTTTATCTTGCTTTTGTTTTGAGACAGTTTGAAAAGTTGTAATAAGCTATATTTTGGATTTCCGCTGCTACGATGCTCAGTTCTGGTTTTTAGCTTATGCACTGTCTCTCCTGTTTTATGTCAAATATGTTATTATTATATTTTGTTCTATGCGCTGTGAGACATTCTACAGGTTCTTTGCTAGTTCATTTCCTTCTTTCTTTTCCTTCTGACGACCCGTTCCGTGCTAACTGGGCATGTGTACAGCGCACCTTTGGAGTAAATGTCGGTTGGTGCGGGGCGGGCCGTCACAAAGGTTGTGGAATATTTTGATAATTTCGAATGCGATTCAAAATTAAATGAAATTTGAAAGCAGAAGCTACAACTAAAATGATGGTGAGCGAAACTAACATTTCTGATGTCTATTATAGTAATAAGTGGATTAACTATTGATTGTCTGCTTGCTTGTTGATATTGCTACTTATTTGTTTCATTTAATTTATCATATCTTTATTTTCTCGTTTAAATTATTAAATTTGTTGATTGTTTGAATTGATATAGTATCAAGATATAACATCTTGAAATGTAATTAGATTGTATGAACCTGATCGAGGATCATAATTTAGCATGTCAAACTACTATTGGATATTTTTTTGTGTTTATTTTACATTCAAACTTATTGCAAGTATTTGAACTTTGTCAAGTGTTAAATATATTGGTTCAATTACATTGTTTAAACATAACGTAATTATTTTAATTTTTGTTTGGTGTTATCCATTTTGGCTAAATAAACACTGGTTAACGAATTGGACGAATTTATTTGTCTAAAATTTCTTATGGCTTCTCCAAGAGGGAGATGTAACCATCTTGTAAATACAGTCATTAAATTAATTTAAAACAAATGTGTTCGAATCATTATTTATTTTACTTTTGATGTTTTTGAAAGAAATGTCATTATGTAATCATGATGTTTTAAATAAAGTTGATTTATTTTATTAATCATGTTCAAAGATAATAAGTTATTGTCTAACTTTTAAATGTTTTAAAAGAATATTTAGATTTTTCTATTCATAATGTCTAAAAGGGGTTCATTTGAAATTGTTTAAATTTTATTTGTTTAATCTATCAGTAAGATTTAATAAATAGTCAATTATGTGTTTTTATAATGTTTTAATTAATAATTGTTTTATAAAGGGTTTTATCTTACTACATAATATTTCGTAAAGATTTAAGTAATATTTTTGTAAAGAAATTTTATAAAGTATTTTATAAAGGAAATTATAAATAATAGTTTTTATTGAGAATTTTATATAAAGGTTTAGCAATTTTATATAAAGGTTTAGCAAACCGTACTGTGAATGTTAATGTGTTTAAGCCATTTAATATGCTTTACATGAAATGAAGCTTTCTGAGTTGAGTTGTAAATATATTAATAATGTTGAGATAAGCGTATCGCCATGATTTCCAAGTATCGAAATCATAATGTTTTGTAAGTATACCAAGGTCGGTGAGATAGATATATAAACATATTTCCTAATTATTGAAAACATGAGGTTTTATAGTTAGATGAAGGTAAATATATGCATAATTATTTCTACGTACTGAAATAATGATTTATGAATACATTTATACTATTCAAATAAGTATGGAAACATTTTGCAAAGTTATAAAGGGATTTACCTAATAAGGGATTAATTAAGTGAGATATAGTGAATGGCTATGGGAAATAAATCCTTAGATGATTGTTAATTGTATATTTTAAAGTTAAATAATCGACTATCAAAATTTCGCTAGTCTCGAATATGGACTATATATGTACGACAAACGATAAGAAACTCATTCTTGTAAATGGTTAGAAGATGAAATTGGCGATTATGTAATGTTGGTTTATTCCGAAGGGCATCAGATATGAGTTTATGAAAAAAAATATAGATTATCTCTTCGAAGAGACTGAAATCAGACCTAATCATTTGAAACCACTTCGATCTGGCTGAGCTACGAATGTGGAAGATACATTGAAGGTGATTAAATCCAAGATAAAGCTTTTATGTAGGGCTACCCGCAGTTAATCCTTGAGTTATTCCAAAAAGGATCTAGTAGGAGCGATGCCATCAGTTTGTCCTGTTCTTGGACAACTTGTACGATTGAGTGTCTCACATTGTATTTCTAAAACTCATTTCATTGGTTTATACAAATATATGTCAGTTAATGGTCTAGGAGGTAATCCTCTTAAACTTAAGACCCTTCCATATGGCATATTAACTCGAGTGGTTTTATTTTACAGTAATCAAGAAGTGTGTTGGAATTGTCCATGTTGCATTCCAAATGAAATTTGATGTCATTTGAATGATAAAACGTAGCTTCCGAATCTAATCAATTGAAATTGGCTATATTAGGGATAAGCTTCATTGCTAAGGGTGTAGCATCTAAGTAGGGAATTGCCATCATCAACCTAAAGTCATAATTGAGTAAGATTACATGCGTCTATGCAGTTGTTGAGCACATCCGTGGTTGCGAAATATTCGGTACAATCCAGGGGAGGGGTATTTATAACCTGATTAGTAAGGATTCAATGAGAAGCTATCAAGTGCATTTTTTATAGAGATGTATCATTCTAAGTTGGCCCTATACCTAGTCATTATATGGAATCTAAATTCTAATGAGCGCTGTATGGATATAATTGTGCCTAAAAATGTATAAACGCGAGGTGCTAGCATTTAAGCTATTCTATTTATGACTTTTAGACAATAGAGTGATATCACGGAATTTATAATTAATTTTTTGTTGTTGTAAGGTAAAAGCACGTCCGTGTTTATGTGTGGCGTGGTCTTACGAGACCTGTTGATTTTAAAGATTTTATAAGTCAAAAATTCAATTTCTCCATGACTTGTGTTTTTCACATGTTGGTTTACTAGACTTATTTGGGTGTTATTTTATTATAATACTCGGGTCAGACCGAGTATAGTTCCAAGCTAAAATTTTATTTCTTAAAGCTTCAAGAAATGAGATAGAGGCCCGGGACGTACTCTCTTATGTTACTTATTTTGCACTGTGTCTATTTGATACAGTTATCAATATCTGCAAAGGAGGATTGGTGTAACTGTCAAGGCTGACTTTCACATTAATGCTCTGCTGTATGTATTTGAGCTACAGTTTTTTTTTGGTGTGTAAAGTAAATGTATATATTGTAGATTATTCATTTGCGCTATGAGATTCTATTTTGTATCTTTTTTCTTTTCCCCCCAACAATCTGTCTTTTCGACACATAATTTTTTAGCATATTAATACCGTAAATGTATCAGTGTCAACTTTTAAAGGTCGAAAAGGCAGGATGTTACAATAAATAAGGGGCTATTCTTGAATCTCAAACATGGCATCACATCATCTCTGGTAGTATGTGAATCCTACTAATGATCCATAAAATATAGTTGTACATTTATAGCTATTTCAGAATGAATACATGAAATACATAACACTAAACACATTTGAGAATTTGCTATGAATTTAAATTCATACTCAACAATGTTATTGCAGTTAACAACATTTATCAGAGCTTGTGTTGCGATGACTTTAACTATACCATTTATGATTGTTTGTACAATAAATGGTGTCGGGGGCTACTAAGCCTCGTCTGCATCCTAGTATATATTTAACTGTAAAGTAGTTTTAGTGAGAAAGAGTTCTCACAGTCGGTTTCCACTCCGCCAATTTTATTTCTGAATTTCTGAACAATTTGGATTTGAATTTGCCTGAAATTCTAACGTGCTCCAAATTGGACCCGGTCAGTTTTGATGCAAAGCACTCGGCTCCACGATCGCAATGGATCCAGTTTCCCGCGTTTTGGACCTCGTATGAAAGAGATATGGTCATTAATACATTGAATAATTTAAATTAATTAATTAAAAATTAACTTAACTAATTTAATTCTAATCCCTCCTTCCTCGTTGAAATACCAGAACACTCAAACCCATTAGCCGATTGGAACAATCCACCGCCGCTTCATCCATAGGGGGGCGGAGTCCGATCAGCGTGCACCTCGATGACCGCCTTCACGTGCTCTCCCCGTGCCATATATGCCTCGAAACTCGAGCCCTTATCCACCGCCAGAATCTCGAGCGAACGAGGGCACTTTAAGGCCCATTTTCTCCCTGCCTTCTTCACGAGATAAGGTCATCTCTGTCCGATTTTCAACATCTCACCCTGCTCTTTGATTTCAGTTTTATGGGTTTGGAATATTGTTGAATAAATCTTGCGAAAATTTGAGGGGAACACTGGAGCTTTTCAGCCGTTAAAATCCCTAGTGGCGGCGCAAGCACTGAATGGAAATTAGGGTTTGGTAAAACCTATGAGGCTTTATGCAATTTTTATATTAATATTTTAATTTATTTATTCTTTAAATGTGAAGTTTCACGTCCTAACTCCAAATAAAGCCCAATGACTGTCGTCCCTAGCTAATTACCCCCATTCCGGACAAAATGGGATATGTTTCGTAAGCCAATTCTAACGTTTTGATCTGTTTTTATCAAAATTAAAATATAAATCAATATATATTGAATTTAAACGTACATTTTAATTTATCGGGGCCACATACTGACTCCAAAAATTCTTGAAAAATAAATCTAGCTATGTTTTGACAGTACGGTCCTAACAAAACTAATTTCATCAAATTTGGAGGCCATTTGAAAAACGGCTATTTTACAGACGATTAAATTCAAACTGAAAGTACCAAACGCGTTTAAATTCACCACGCTCACATATTGATTCCAAAAATTATAAAAATTGGAACCTAGCAATAATTTGACATTCCAGATCCAACAAAAGTGGTTTCGTTGAAAACGGAGGTCATTTGCAAAATGGATGTTTTTAAGTGCTATATATTAAAATATATAAAATTCCATAGCGACTATTTTGAATTTTAAACTGGACATAACTTTCAATTCATAAAGTGAAATCTCAATTTCTTACATTTGTTAGAAAGATACAGTTAATCAGATTCAAATAATTCTTGTTTCGTCCAATTCAGATTTTATTGAATTTTGTATGTACATTTGAAATTTAAAATCGAATTTTCATACTACCGCGCCATTTCAGGCTCGTTTTATAATTTATTAAAATTTATACGTTCTAACTTCGATTAAATAAATTTAAAATCGTTATTATTTAAAATAAATCATTTTAAATATTCAAAATCCATTAAATTTACTAAAATAAAAATTTTAAATTGGTTCTGAAAATCCGGGTTGTTACAATCTCCCCCCCACTTAAAATCTTTTCTTCCTCGAAAAGGAACGGAGCTGAAAGTTGTTTAACCAACCAACTCAACTTTCATTCTAGCTTTCATTCTCAACTTTTCAGTTTCTAAGAATTTTTTAATTTTTCAAAAATTTGGCTAACACCCTAAATTTTCGCCATAACCTCCTTTGTACGGGGAGACCTTTAAAACCGTAACTAGCCTCACAGGGCCCTCATCATCCAAAAAGAAAAAGAAAAATCCAAGCGGCTTGCCAATCGGCTCACAAAATCAACAAACCCAAGAAATACAGTAAATATGTACCTATTTGTCGGGCACACAATGTTATTCCTCTTCTTAGCTTCTTTGCCGTGACCTGTTCACACATATATATGTACATGTATGCATTTCCGATCAATTTTCAATTCATTTCAATATTTTGATTTAATCTGGCTAAATTTACCTTTCATTCATATATTGGTTAAATTAATTATCATTCAAATTTTTCTAATTAGTTATACTAATAATCAAACATCACAACCAGCAATCAATTTGTTGATTAAATTTTCAAATTCATAACTTTGATATATATATTCAAAATCATGTTTTTGATGCCAATTCACAAACAATAAACCCTATCTAGTTTTGGTTCTCACACCAGTCAATTGGAAATATATAGATATCCCAATTTCGAAACTCGAACATAGACTCTAATGATGAGGCCTCATCATCAGGATCATCCTCGGGTGACTAGAGTGTGATTTTATATCTATCCAGTATATCTGGGGCTTCGAATATACATCTCGTCAGGCATATACTCAAAACCTTCTTATACTAGATTGTCCAAATTCAATTTAAAATAAAATAATCAAATATGAATAATTGATATAAAATTTTAAAACTAAATTTGTTTTTTTTAAATAACACTCTTCACACTCGTTCTAGGACACTACTGATCCTATCTCTAACGAGTCATTCTTATTGGATATTAATAATCCAATCTCTGATGAATTCTTTCGTTTGGTTCTAATGTGCCTTGTTCTCGAGCTCTGTAAACCAAAGCTCTGATACCAAACTAAAACGACCTGAACTTCCCCGTAAGGGAAAGCCCGGATTACTTTGAGAACACGACATACCAGAACACAAACAGAAGAACATTTCATTAATATTACAATAATTACATCAAAGTACAAGAATAAATCAGAGTATGAATAAATATTATACATCAGAAAAAAATTTATAGATTTAAAATATATAGCAGCGGAAAATAATACATAAGTATAATGCGTAGCAGAAAATAACAACTGACACAACTAAAAGAGATACACAGATACAGAGCTTTCCGAATAAAGCCTCAGCTGTGAATCCAGGATCCTGTGAAAATAATATCTGCAAAAACCAAAACTACTAGCTGCCCGTGTGGAAAATAGGGGCACCCAGAGTTTAGGTAAAAACAATAAACTCCGAGTCAGTCATGTGACTGGTGTGAGAACTAAAAACAGTTATTAGCTTGATTTTAAAGTTAGATAAATCAAGGGACCACGCTGTACAACATGGAACGGGTTTAACCCCAAGAATACTAGTGCATAAAAATACAGTGCAATGCTAAACAGAAAAATGAAGCTATTATAAAACTCAGGTCCCATCACACAGTGCTACGCAAGCCGGAGAATAGAGTTGTAAAGACCCGCCATTTTGACCGTGCCGAATCGACTAAACATGTCAACTCGAAACGCCCAAAACAACAGATTTTTATTAGCGTATAGGGTAAATAGAATAAATTATAGAATCACATAACTCAAACACAGATACAGAGCAGTATAATATCTCGCAGCGGAAAATACAAAGTACAAAAGTCTATATTTACTTATAAAAATCATTTTAAAACATATAATTCAAAATTATAAAAAGTTAAGCCTAAAATATTTAAAATATAAATATATAAAAATAAAAAAATTAAGTTATTATTTAAAAATCAAATTCCAAAAATCGAAATACTTCGAAAATACGAACAATGGTGTCCGTATATAGTTTTCTACCCTATGGTCAAGTGATACAGATATTTATCATTTCAATCCGCAATTTATAAATTTCTACAGGTCTATCATTTCAACCTGCGATCCCAAATTCGGTAGAAAACGTTCAGGTCTATCATTTCAACCCATAATGATTTTTCACTATTCTAATGTCCGTTGGCGTATGCATCATTTCAACCCTTAGTGATTTTTCATAAACTAGGGGTATCAAACAACAATCACAAAGCAACGATCACAGCATATATATATTTAAAATTTTCTTTGTATATATATAAAGAGATTTATATAAATTATTTTGAAAAATTGGGTGTGTTTATGTTGAGTTGGGTTTAGTGCTGAGTCTGAAATCCATTCCAATAACCCAATAACCAAACCGATCCATTGAGAATTTCCCTTACCTCCTCTGGTAAAATATAATATATATTGAGCGGTAACCAAGTTAAGTCCATTCAGAATCATGTCTGGATATTATCTTTCCAATTTTGTGTCAATCCGTTTATCGTCTCCATTCTGTGCCACGAAAGGTGAGTTTATCTCACACCTGACTTACATTTTTCATGGATGTTAGATCCATAATGAACTGTTATATGAAGTGTATAGGATTACTGATAGAAATTGTTTGATTTGATATGTATGCACATTTCGTATGTGACACGATATATTCATATGACACGTAGTTGCACTGATGATACATATGCTGTGATCGTTGCTTTGTGATTGTTGTTTGATACACCTAGTTTAGGAAAAATCACTAAGGGTTGAAATGATACATACCCGAATGGACATTAGAATAGGGAAAAATCGTTATGGGTTGAAATGATAGACCTGAACGATTTTTACCGAATTTCGTATCGCGGGTTGAAATGATAGACCCATAGAAATTTATAAATTGCGGATTGAAATGATAAATATCCGTATCACTTGACCATAGGGTAGAAAACTATATACAGACACCGTTGGTCGTATTTTCGAAGTATTTCGACTTTTGGAATTTGATTTTTATATAATAACTTAAGATTTTATATTTTTATATATTTATATTTTAAATATTTTAGACTTAAATTTTTATAATTTTGAATTATATGTTTTAAAATGTTTTTTATAAGTAAATATAGATTTTTTTACTTTGTATTTCCGCTACGAGGTATTATACTGCTCTATATCTATGTCTGAGTTATGTGATTTATTCTATTTACCCCTGAAGCTAATAACAATTTGTTGTTTTGGACATTTCGAGTTGACATGTTTTGTCGATTCGGCACGGTTAAAATGGCGGGTCTTTACAGTTGGTATCAGAGCTTTGGTTTTATCAAAGCTTTAGCCTATGGGGTAAAAGATCATTAGAAATAGGGTAGTGATACCCTAGAATGAGTGGAATCAGTCGCAGAATCCTTCTCAAGAGAGAGCGTATTTTGAAAGTATAAATGATTTTCAAAATGATTTTAAAACAAATATTTTTGGATATAAAATTTTGTTTAACATTTGAATCTGTTTCTGAAATTTCCTTTCCATTTGAATCCGTCTTCCTTCATATATCCTCTTTTATTAGGTTCTCTCATTCGTTCAGCTTTTTAATCGAATTTTATAACTTATCCTTGTCCACAATAAGGTAAGAAATAGAAGAAGAGTATAAGTTTTCCGCTGTATTATTTATGTAAACTCTTATGTAAAATTTATTTAGTAGCTTCGTGAACTACTATTGTAGTTTAAAATTTTCCGCTACGAGGTATTATATTGCTTTGTATCTGTGTCTGTGATATGTGATTCTGTGATTTATTTTGATTACCCCAGAAGCTTATAACAATCTGTTGTTTTGGACGTTTCGAGTTGACATGTTTTGTCCATTCGGTACGGTCAAAATGGCGGATCGTTACAAGAGTTTTACCTTATAATAGCCAAAAATGCTTGGTGCGTGAAATTTCATATTTTATTATTACTATAAGTGAAGAAATCAACTTCAAATATAAATGTAGCAATCATAGACAACATAGTATCCCATGCTACTATGTCGCCATACTAGTTCTGCAACTAAAACCGAAATGTCACATATTGGAAATTGGATTCCATCTACGAACCAAGGCAAGGGATCGTCCTTACCGAATTCGAGAAAATCAAGCCCATGTCTCAGGATTCGTACTCATTCAAGCCCTTGGATCTGCCTGGGCCGGTCCTCTCTTACGTTTGAGGATTGGCAATTCCTGAAAAATACGTTTCGCCGCCCTATGGGGGCGTAAGTCTGATCAGTATGTCGACCATGTCATCTATCGGCCCCGTAGTGACCGATATATCCGAGGTACCTCGCTTTCCATCATCCACATAAGTAAAAAAGTCTGGGCTCCATACCATGACACCACTTCTAGCTAGAAACAAACGCATGTTCTCCCTGGGGTCCTCTCCCGTTTCTGGTTCACATCGGGGTGTGAGGCTCGCGAATTAACGCTATACACAAAGCTATGATATTTAAATTCGTGCTTTGATCGTCAACCACAGGGCTCTTCTTTTCAACAAAAGCCTTGATCACTTGCATCTCAGCATGCCACATTGACATTCCACGCCAAGCGACTGTTGTCTATCGATATATAGCCTCTAAGCTCGTACGTCTTAGAGAAGGGTGTTAGGCAAGAGAAAAAATTCTCCTCCACCAAACAAATATATATTTAATAGAAATCAATCAGCACAGAATAAAATCCATTGTCAGACATGCATCCATTTACTAGTTCGCTCTGGGTCTGAACGAAACCGGAGGCACCTTATTCCTCGTCCCATATGTCCAATATAGGAGAGAGGTCCTCGCATATTCGTCGATCTCCAAGTACGTCTGGACGATCACCACTTATTACCTCCTCTTGGGTGTACAGCCCAATCAAGACATCAGTAATCATCCAAACGATGTGAAGACCTCCGGTCTTCAACCACCGTCTTCATCGTCGAATCAGTTAATCAAAATGGGTATAAAACCCGGCCTTCCTGAATAACCCGTGTATATTATAATCAAGTGATTTGAACACACAACATACGCGTCATTCCAATCCAGAATATTCTTTTATTCAAACATTCATATCATTAGGGAAAGGTTCCCATTAATTTTATCAAAGATAAATTCTTTCAAATTTATTCTTTAATCCTCCTTTGGATATCAATTCAAACCAAATTAAGGTTTATCCAAACTAGTCGGGATTAGCGAACCTTACCGAAGAAATCATTTATTTTATTTCCCAATCCCAACCTATTCATCCCATGGAGAAAAACTGGTAGTACTCCATATCTAACACCACGGTGTTACTGGTAAATTTAATTACCATTTCACATTCAAATCTACTTAAAGATTTAACTATCACCTGGAGTAAAACTGATGGTACTCCATTCTCGATCATTTCCCAAATTTGATAATTTAAATTATCACATTCTCATTCCAATCTAATTAAAGATTCATTAAAAATCCACTTTGTTCTAATCCCTAAAAATCATTATATAACGATTATTCAATTTTAGGAAATAAATCCTATCTTTAACTGGGTTAAAGAACCAATGTCATTTAAAACACAGTTCATGATAAACCCAAAAACACATTCCATTAATTATGGAATCTTCGCGGAAGACAGATCAATATATATAATCGATGTAAACTTCCATATCCGACTAATAATATAAATGGAATAGTGGCCAAGCCTTTTAAATTCCATATATAGTAACAGTCTTCCTCAAAAGAAGCTCACTTTGATTATTACTAAATCGAATTCTGTTCCATTCCAATTTATTTTATTAAATTGGAAAACTTTACTGTTTACAGCAAAAATGGTCTAAACACTCAAGGTACAAAACTGTCTTCACCAATTCGGTAAGAAATAAATGGAACCGTGTTTAATCAGCAATAAAAAGTGAATAAATGCGAGAAAAGTAAAGTAGAGATGAGATTTAGAGTGGTTCAGCCGTTAACGAGGCCTACGTCCACTATGAAGGTGATTTCCTGCCTTATAATGAGAATTACAAAGTACATCAACTCTCTCTTTTCAAACATCTCTATATCCACTCAATATACCCTCGTTTATCTATTTCAATCTAGGGAATTATACAAGAGAATCGTGGAATTAGAGGAGAAGAAGGATGGATGAATGATTGAGAAGAAGGATATCTTCGTTTTCCTTCATCATAAGATTGTACTTGACGCCATGGCCGAATCTATGTTTGAGGATGAAATTCAGCAGCACTTCGTGGTTTTTAGAAGTCGATCCCCTTAATGTTGGTAGCCATGGTGTATTTATAGGTAAACTTTCCTTGGTAAATGATCTGGAATCCGTTTATCCAGGCTGTGGATCGTTCATTTTGTTAATTACGACCATGCCACTGGCTAGCTGTAGCCAGCTGTCTGTGGATGTATCCAGTTATCACGTGCGGACGGCTCGTCGGAACGAGTATCTGGAATAGCTGAGAAGGTCCATGTAAGCGAGCGTCCTGTGAGCACTTTGGGAGATTTTGTAAGAGCGGAATGCGGGTCTGGAGTTGATTCTCCTTTGTTCCTTGCGCGACCGTCCTTCTCGGTCCAAGGGCGCTCGTCTTCTTGCTGCCTTTGTATGGCACTGTTTGACTTTATGGCTATGCTATGAGGTCGCTCCTGCTTATGTTGAATGAGCGACTTGCTTGATGGCGAAACGGAGGGACAAGTCGGCCATAACACATTAACGCGGTTATGTCTGATTTGGTGAGCGAGTGACAGTGTTATGACCGATTGGGGCTGCGACTCTAAGATGCACAGGCGCTTTTTCCAAAGATTGGTGTATGATCGATCAGTAGGCTTCTGGTCTGAGCATCGAGCGATAGGTGTCGTCATCTATGAGCAGTTGTTCAGATATATATGCGACCTAGATTTTTGTCCTGATATGCGCGACCGAACTTTGATGTCAGATCGAGCGTTCCTGTTGGGCGAAATGATTTCGCGGGGCATTTTCCTTTATTGAGTTGCATTCCTTATAATCATTTCATGCCATCATCTTTGGTCATGATGGCGGACCTGACTTGTCTTGGGTTTGACATTTGGATCTTATTTTATGCAGTTGCACTCCACCCATTGTGAGCCATTTAAGTGCTTCAGATAACTTTTCGCACGACAGCCCTGATACTCTCCATTCAATGTGCGTGTGGATTTTTAGGTATTAACACTTGCCCCTCAAAGTCCGTGATTTCCTTTTAGTAAGGAATTACTGGCTTCAATATATTCGATCGCGCATTGTTTGGTAGGATTGTCCTGGCTTGCCGAGGGCTCGGTCGTGCCCAAGATTAAGATTACTTTATTGTCAATGATTGGTATCGTCTTTTCCTGTGAGCGAGAGGCCCGATTTATCTTTTTGATTATTGTGTTAATAGCTGAATTTCGGGATGTCAGTTGGGACTTGATGAGACACTTTTGTGTAGTCAGGCACTAGGCTGATGTGGCGAGAATTCTCTGGATGAATGCATTTTAGTCTTCCTTATTTACCTTTTTCCTTCAAAAGGTTTTGGCTTTCTCATTCCATCACTTTGCCTTTTATTTGTAGTAGCATCTGTCTATCTTGAGCAATCTTCTCCGAGGTGCCATGATTTTTCTGGGTAAGATTTTTGTACAGCGTGGATACCGTTTCTGTACTTATCTTTGAGGAACATGAACCATCCGGTGGTTTTCTTTAGAACATCGATGCTTGGTATTTGTTCATAAATTGTTTGGTGAAATGCCCCAGACTTCTTTAGTTGAAATATTTTGTCTATGTTCGAACCTGACCAGGTTGTTCCCCTTTCCATGGTTGTTGTTTGTGTCCATACTGATCCTTTTTGAAGCAGGTCGCCCGAGGATGGTATTTTTCATGTCTAAGAAGCTCAGGAAGAAGTCGGCGAGGATGGATGGTAGTAAAAAGACGCCTCGAGGTAAGGAGATATCCAGTGCGAATGGTACTCATAATCATTGTTTGCTGAATGGACTCTCTGACTCAGATATTCAGACCGACGTTAGTCATATGGTCTCTTCGTCCATCACGTTAGATCCTGAACCATACCAGAGCCTCTTCATGTTCCCAACCCTTGCCATCCTGAACTCGCTGAGGACTTTGTGGCTCAGTGTCCAACTAGTTCGCGTTCTGGTGTGTACATAGACCCATTTGACAGATGGATTATCGCAGGAAAGATGGATGCCACGAAGGACAGCATATTGGTTGAATTCAATTAGTTAGAATAACGTCCACATCTGGTTGAAGGCCTCATCACAAAAGTCAGAGACTATATTGTGGAGCAAATGGGCGGTTGGCACTCCTTGGTCGAAGATCTTCAGCAGTCAAATAGAGAGAACCTTGAGCGACTTCATGCTTTGGAAGAAGATAGGCACAAACTTGTCGAGGCCCTGGAGTCCAGGGAGAGGATCATTTCTTACCTCGTTTAAGTTTGTGGCCTGCCAATGCTTCACCTGTTCAGTTACTTTGGTTTTGATTTTGAATAGTACTTTTTAGTTTGGCTAGTGTATGCGGGAGCCAGCCTCGCTTATTATCGTACGTTTTAGTTTGTGACTTTTAAGGTTTGCTTACGCGTGGGTGCGTCGCATGCTGCACCTTTGTTTTCTGATTTACCCATCCGTCCGGGCGCTTTATTAATCGTTCGGTTGCGCCCGATTTTCTGTTGTTATTATTATGGTTAGGATTTAGTTATCCTTTTAGGTTTCTCGCTTATCGAAGGCTGTTACGCAATTGTATTATTATAAGCGCGTTTGGTATCTTTTATTTATTAGTATTCAACCCCGCGCCTGACTGACTGGTGATCCGAGCCCTTCGGAGGCTGGTTTTGAACACGTGCCCCTGGGGAGGTCTTGGGTTAAAGATTTTCGATCCATTTTAGGCTCTATTTGATTGTTTTAGTTATTCAAATAGGTTCTAGAATGGATACCCCCTTACGGCTAGGATTTTTGATACCCCCGTTCGACTAGGATTTCTGCTGTTGTAATCCATTCTTGGCTTTGTTTGACATTGTTAACAACAAAGAACAAGAATGACCACCTCCTTTCGGCAAGGGTTTCTGTTTTTGTGCTGGTCCTTCTAGCATGTTTAATCCTTCCCCATTTTATGCTTCATCCCGAGGAGCGGACACTAATTTATCTCATCGAGCCTTGATTCAAAGAGAAAAACTTCGTGCCCTTCACCTAACAAGGCGCCCCTCGTGATTGGCAATTTTTTCCGTTTCGAGACATGTCGGTTTTTCTGACTTTTTACCTTACCTTAGGACATAGACATTGGTTTACTTCATCGAGTTTTTTTCCACTAGTTGGAAAACTTGTGTCCAGCACCTAGGAAGGTCACCTAAGAAGGTGCTTCTTCGGTGGGCTTAAGAATTTTAACCGTGGGAATTTTTCCGTGGGGCCTTTTCCGTGCGACCCCCTTTTTTTGAGTTGCTTCCTCTTCAGTATTGGCTCCTAGGAGATGGACATCAATCCTTGTTGCCAAATTTTACTCCGGTTTTAAGGAATTCATATCCTGTACCTGAGAGAACACTTCTTTGGGATTAGCCATTATATCTGAGGGACAGATTTGGTGATATTCCTGTATTTTCAATGAGGTCTGGTGGTAGTCCTTTGAATGAGTGTTTGCCAAGCATTCAGCATACTCCATAATGAGAGGTGCATTCCTTCGCCTTGCTGTTTGTCTCAGAACAGCTTGTTCCTTTTGAGGCGATGAGTCTATTTCTCCCGTTTGATCTTGCTTGATGTTTGTGATTCCCAAACTGCTTCGTTTAGTGTGTGCCTTGGGATTTTTCGTTACAGCCCCGCTACGTACGGCGGGATTGCTTTTTCTATACCTACATTCCAAGAGATTATTCTCCTTTTAGCACAGACCTATAAGTATGTTATTCAAGTAGGCACATAATTAATTTCTGATGCACACAGTTTTTTGTAAGTAAACCATTGCTTAACACAGACATAGTGAATAATAAAGTAAGTTAAAAAAAAGTTTTAACAAGAAGATAAAATCAGGGGAACAAGGTAAAGCAATGAGAGCTTTAGTTTAATGCTCCATTATTGAGATATTAGCAGTTGGTCCTTCTGATGAGCGTCCTCCTTGAATTGGTTTGAGCCCTTTCCTTTTTAAGGTGTACTACCCCTTGTTTGAGAAGAGTCGGGATAATTCTTATGATTTTGTACATACTATTGCAACCGATCCTTCCTGATCAACCCTTCGATTACTGACTTCAAGTGCCTACATCCATCGGTATCGTGCCCTGGCTGTTTGTGGAATTGACAAAATTTTCCTGACTTCATGGCGGCATTTTTGACGTGTCTTTGTTTCAAAACCGGATATCTCTCGGTGCCTTTAGTTGCCATGAAGATATTTCCCACGGAATCGTTAAGGGGAGTGAATTCAGAGTTCTTGAAAAAGTGTTGCTTCTTTCTTGCTCGATTGTGTTCTTCTTCGTTGCTCCTTTTTTGATTACTCGAGTTGCTATGCACCTTTCCATTCTTTCCTGCCTGTGCATTTCTTCCTTCAGTACTTGCATATTTTTCGGCTTTGCTAAGTAACCGTTCGAGTGTACTTGGTTTCCTTTTCTTGATCCATCGTCCTAACTTGGTATTCTTACATATGCTCCCTTTAAGAGCCATTAAGATCAGGCCGAATTCGAGATTCTTGACTTTAGCCAATGCCGTATCAAAGCGAGTGAGAAAGGCTTTGATGGGCTCTCCTGGTCTATGCCGTAGTCCGCTTAGCTCCATAGCATCCCGAGTTTCGAATGCCTGGGATCTGAACTGCTCATTGAATAGCCTAGCCAAGGTCACAAATTCATCCACAGACCGTGGTGGCAGCTTTGTGAACCAAAGATAAGCTACTCCTTCTAGATAAGTTGGGAAATATAAGCAATTGATTTCGTCAGTAGCGCATGCTCCATTCATGTACTGGTTATATTTACACAGAAATACATTAGGGTCGCTTGTCCCATCTTAGGGATGCAACGATGGAGGCTCGAATCTTTGTTGGTATACAGTTTTCTTAATCCTCTCGGTAAGTGGGGTTTTAGCTGGGAAGGATTACCATTTTCTCTGGTCATCCTTTCTCTTTAGGCTTTCCTCCACAATTGCTTGCGTCATTCCTAAGATGTATTCTCGTTCGTTGGTTGGATCCATGGGTTGACCACCTTTTTTACTATCAACCCTCGATCTAGATGTGTCTTCATGGACCGGGGATAAGAAATTTAGGCATCCTTTCGGCAGGGACGTCCTGATGACAGTAGGACTGTCTTCCCGCTCCGCGATTGCATCATCAGAGTAATCGGGCACAGGTGCTTTGCCCCTTTCATAGTTTGGATTGGTGCGACGTGCAACTCTTGGGGCAGAATCCTGCTGTCTTGAGTTTGAAGCGGGGAGCTCTGTTTCTGACTTGCGATTCATTTGAGTCAGCGAGGAACAAGTGGCGCTTAGAGCGGCTTTTGCGGTAGCGGCTTGAATGGCGAATATTGATTCGAACTTCTTCATCATTGAGTTGCTTGCAATAGTTATTTGACTCGTTAATCCTATCATCGCCTACTCCAATTTTTCCCTGGTTACAGTTTCTTTAATTTCTGACAGCTCCCCTTCCTCGGAGTCGCTATCTAGCGGCGTGACGATGTTGATGCCGCTGTTGGGGTTGTTGACTTCATAGATGATTCTCCTCGGCGTGCTCATGATTGTAAGCACAGTGCCTCTTAGAAAATCTCGTCAGATCTGAAATGAAAAAAGCAAAACACGGCCCCACAGTGGGCGCCAAAATGTTTACACCAAAATTGGTCTAAACACTCAAGGTACAAAACTGCACTTCACCAATTCGGTAAGAAATAAACGGAACCGTGTTTAATCAGCAATAAAAAGTGAAAAATACGAGAAAAGTAAAGTAGAGATGAGATTTAGAGTGGTTCAGCTGTTAACGAGGCCTACGTCCACTATGAAGGTGATTTCCTGCCTTATAATGAGAATTACAAAGTACATCAACTCTCTCTTTTCATACATCTCTATATCCACTCAATATACCCTCGTTTGTCTATTTCAATCTAGGGAATTATACAAGAGATTAGTGGAATTTGAGGAGAAGAAGGATGGATGAATGATTGAGAAGAAGGATATCTTCGTTTTCCTTCATCATAATATTGTACTTGACGCCATGGCCGAATCTGTATTTGAGGATGAAATTCAGCAGCACTTCGTGGTTTTTAGAAGTCGATCCCCTTTATGTTGGTAGCCATGGTGTATTTATAGGTAAACTTTCCTTGGTAAATGATCTGGAATCCGTTTATCCAGACTGTGGATCATTCATTTTGTTAATTACGACCATGCCACTGGCTAGCTGTAGCCAGCTGTCCGTGGCTGTATCCAGTTATCATGTGCGGACGGCTCGTCGGAACGAGCATCTTGAATAGCTGAGCGGGTCCCTGTAAGTGAGCGTCCTGTGAGCGCTTTGAGAGATTTTGTAAGAGCGGAATGCGGGTCTGGAGTTGATTCTCCTTTGTTCCTTGCACGACCGTCCTTCTCGGTACAAGGGCGCTCGTCTTCTTGCCGCCTTTGTATGGCACTGTTTGACTTTATGGCTATGCTATGAGGTCGCTCCTACTTATGTTGAATGGGCGACTTGCTTGATGGCGAAATGGAGGGACAATTCGGCCATAACACATTAACGCGGTTATGTCTGATTTGGTGAACGAGTGACAGTGTTATGACCGATTAGGGCTGCGACTCTAAGATGCACAGGCGCTTTTTCCAAAGATTGGTGTGTGACCGATCAGTAGGCTTCTGGTCTAAGCGTGGAGCGACAGGTGTCGTCATCTATGAGCAGTTGGTCAGATATATATGCGACCTAGATTTCTGTCTTGATATGTGCGACCGAACTTTTATGTCAGATCGAGCGTTCTTGTTGGGCGAAACGATTTCGCGGGGCATTTTCCTTTATTGAGTCGCATTCCTTATAATCATTTCGTGCCATCGTCTTTGGTCATGATGGCGGACCTAACTTGTCTTGGGTTTGACATTTGGATCTTATTTTATGCAGTTGCACTGCACCCATTGTGAGCCATTTAAGTGCTTCGGATAACTTTTCGCACGACCGACCCTGATACTCTCCATTCAATGTGCGTATGGATTTTTAGGGATTAACATTTACTTTGGAAAATTTCAATTTAATCTTAATAATAAGATTTATAAATTCCAAATCACATTTCACTGTTAATCGGGTTAAAGAACGAATGTCGTTAAAAACACAGTTCACAATAAACCCAATTCACATTCCATTTTCTTCCAATTACTAAATATAACTGGAAACTCTAATAATCTTAATTAAAAGATTTATTCTTTTCACACGGGGTTTAAGAACAGTGTTATTGAAGACACCATTCATGACAAACCCAAAATCACGTTCTTTTATTCAATTCCAATTTGATATTAATTAATCGGAAAACTTCACTAAATCTCAATTAAAAGATTTATTCTTTTCTCAACTGGGTTTAAGAACAGTGTTATTTAAGACACCGTTCACGACAAACCCAAAATCCAATTTGATATCAAATACAAGGCTCTGAATAGAAATTATATCAGCTTATATTCAATATCAAATTCTGAAACCAACAAATATCGTTTTTGGGAATAACGATATATATATATATATATATCTTTCAAATTCCTCAACAATATCCGTATAATCACGGAATCCAACATCAAAATATTCCAAAGATGATTTCCATTCAAATCCATTCCAATTCATATATTGGAAAGTCTGGTTATATTAAAACTCATTCTCAATCCAATTTATTTATTTAAAAATAATTGGATTATAATTCTAGTTAATAACTAGTTCATTTTGATAAAAATATATTTTTATCTTCTCAAATATGGAATTTTTCTTCCTAATTCTTTCCAAATCGTTTATTTTGAGCTTATAAAAATTATTAATATTTTTAATTTTTTTATTAAGGCTCTTTCAGTCGATTTCCGTAAACGGTCACCGAACTGCACTTACAGCGACCTTTTCCAAATTTGATTTGGACATAATTCCAAATTCAACCATTTATAAATTCGTTTCCATTTAAAACGAATTTTATAAATCGTTTATAAATTCGTTTTAAAACGATTCTAGCTTAATTTTCAATTTTAAATCAAAATTGAATACTCCCTATCATTATAACATATAAATGATAATATTGTCAAAATATCAGATTTTGAAATCATTTCCTTTTCGATATTCATTATAAAAATGAATAAAATAGATTTAAATATCGTTCGCGTTAAAATGGCACATATCTAATCAATATAGCTTCACACATTTTAATATTTTCGTGTCCATCCAAAATCGGACATCAAAATCACATTTTAATCCTTTACTGAATATAATTTTAAAATATTCGTTATTTTAAAATATTCGCTATTTTCAAATATTCGTTCTTCCTGAATTGGAATCAGACACAGTCAATTACCATATAATGTAATTCATATGGATTTCATATAACACATGTATGTAACAACAATGATAAACAATAATCCATCATCCAGAGTGCATTCTACACTGTATAAGCATTAAATATAAATAATTAACGCTTACAACTGTCTGTCAACCCATCGATTGACATACAACCAAACAATTGGGATTAGTGGACGTCAAATATCATCCCAATACCCGTGTGGGGTTTCAACCAATAAATACTGAATATTATTTATGCAGTTGGGCGATGTGTAAAATTTATCGTCCCAATCAATGTCAGTAAAATGAGTGTACATAAACAAATCGTCCGATTTGTAAATGGATATTTATTTCCTTTTCATAAGAATTTTATGCTGTTCATATATACGTTAAAATTTATATTTTTAACGGTAAAATATTTTATTTAACACATGAATATTTTATATAATCCATATACACATTAAAAATGATATTTTTATTGGCCTGCAATGTTAAATCGATTTTTTAGCAACTTTTCAATTATTGGCACAATGAAATAAAGCAGATCCTGACTTTTTATCAATGGAAATGAAAATGTTCAATTACAGCATCCCCCTTAACATGGGTAGTTAATACTTATAAAAAAAACTACAAGAATTTTTAATAAAAATGAGAAATGCTCTAAGTAAAATATTGATGCCAATGGTCATTATTCGATGCTCTGGACATTTAAACTCTATCAACGGTTGTTGGCTTGATTTTTCCCTTGAGCGATTGTAGAGGTGTCTGTTGCTTGCGGTTTCCTCACATATTGTTGCAGCTTATTCTGCCTGATCAATTCTTCGATTAGGTGATTCAGATGTTGACACTCATTATTTTCATGCCCCGGCTGATTGTGAAAGTGGTAAAATTTTCCAAAACTGGCTGCATTGTCCCCTATCCTTAGCTGTCGTGGCGTTGGATAATATCCTGCATCCTAAGTGGCAAAGAAGATGTTCTTCGAGGTATCGCTTATCGGGGCAATTCATCGGGTTGGAAATAGCGAAACTTTTTGTTGTTACTTTCCCCTTTTTCTTTGTCTTCGTTTTCTCTCTTTAGACCACTGGCATTCTTCTTGTCACCTTGAGTATCATTGTTTTTCTTATCTTCCACGACACTGCTTGTAGCGACCTAGGTATTTCGACACTTGAATCTCAACACTAATACAACCCGTGTCCAAAACTCAAGTACCGAAAACCCCAGAAAGCTATAAGAAAGAAATTAGAGGGTGAGATAAGAGAGAAAGAAAGTAAGAATAGAAGAATAAGAAGAACCAATACAACACAGATTCTCACATCACAGCGGAACAAAATATAATAAAGAAATAACTTTTATTGAAAGCTTGAAATAATACTTACAACATCAGAGTACATCAATACACCTGGACAGTTATAATAGTCTGTCCTCACAAAGCGGAATAATAACGGTTGAACATCATACGTCTGAACTCCTTCAGCTCGTCTTTGGACTTCAAAACATCTGGTAACCTGAACCTGTACAACCCGGTCTATCCCGAGCATTTACAAAACACCGGGTCAGTTTGGTGAACCAGAGTGAGAGAAACTCGCACAGTATTAAAGGTATCACACAACCTGATTTTAAAGTTAAAATCTTTCAAAGAAAAGGATAATCGTAAGACCAAATCCACACATAAACACGGACGGTTTTTATCTTACGATAACCCAAAACATTTTGAAAATCAATACTTGTCTGATATTATAATAGTGTCTAAATACAAATAAATAGAATCTAGTAGAACGCTTGCATCTCACGCTCTACATATATAGTATACAAAAAAAACCGCGGGCGCTTATTGGAGATTGGATTCCGACTATGACAAGGTATGGGACCACCTGCCGATAGTGTATCTCTAGAGACGAATACACTGGGATCAACAAGAACGTCTTGCAACCCGGTCCACACATGACCGACCACTCATTTCGCTTGAGTGTGTCGAATGTATATCACCAACGGTTGAGCTCAAACCACCGTTTCCCAAAAGGGACAGCATTGATAGATTAAAGAAGTAAATGGAATTTCTCTAGATAGGTGATTATACAACCTAATGGGAGCGACCTACATAGCCATGCTGCCTGCCCGATTTTTGTCATTTCCTGGTTGATGAGGCTTGAGGTTATAATCGACTTTTGAAACTTCTGGCCACCATTCACATCGTCCATACAAGTCATCCAGGAACAGGATGAACCAAAGGCACTCTCCTACCACATCCTAGGAATCACCCTATAGATCAGTAGCGAGTAGTCCTTGCAACCCATAGATTTCAGCCACAACAGAATCACAGTATATCTCTAGGGATCAGCTAGAGATTGTAAGTAACACTTCCGTTTCATGAAGATCTATGGTCTTCAATTTCTCCATCTCGATCAGCATCTCCGACATATTCTTATTTATTGGTCGGAATGGTTTTCGAATATAAGGTCTTTCCGTACCAACAACGCATTGGGCACGATTTAGATAGTCGGTTATTTAACTATCAAAATAAACAACCATAAAAATAAAATAGATCCACTGGTTTATCCCACAGCGTCACTTGGCCATCAAAAATAATATATCAGTTTATTAATGTTCTCAAATCGTTTTATTTATATACTTGGAAAAATATCTTGAAATCATATCCAATTTCTCCTTAATTACCATTCCAAACCATTTGTTACAACATTACTTATTTTCTAATATTTGGGAGAACGATTTAACTTATCAAGGTAAACACTTGTTACGATATCTCCTTTGTTCTGTTACTCGAATACCATAATCGTCACTTTCCTTTTTAGAATAAATACATTCTAAACTTATCTCTTTACTTGGAAAATATCGTTATATTTCCACAAATCTCCTTTTATTACTATGGGAATATCATTTCAGATACTCAATCCCCTTTTACTTCCGCTACTTTGTAAATGTCAACATGCATCTCTTCAAATTCTTTTATTTCCTATAGTGGCATCTCATTATTTATCCTCAAATCTTCCAAATAATGTTACATTATATATATTCTCAAAATAAATCTCCTTTACGTTTTTATCATTACAACTAATATCATCCTTCGATAGTCCTGAAGTCGCTCAAGTTGGGGTATTTTAATTACCTCTTAGACCTTGATCAACAACATTCTTATCTTAGGATAAATATGAATTGTAATTCAAAAACCCATGTTCATTCTACAATTACCATTTCACTATTTATTTATCATACGGTTTAAAAGCCCTCTCACTTTTGAAATTTCCTTTATAAGTATATTATCATTACTAATTTATCGACTTAGTAAATGATTCGTAAAGCATCATCTTTTAAACTTTAATATCTTTAAACTATTGGTTTTAATACCAATCTCATTACCCGATCCTTTACCAAATTCAATTACAAGAATTGAGCTTTTCTAAACCTTTCAGCATTTATTCTGGGAAATCTCATTTTCAAATCCCATCCATTTCACTTAATGCCATTAGTAAGTAACGTTTATTTAAAATTAACGTTGTAACTTCCCATATCCTTTTATAACTCGTTTATACACCTTTGGTTTATTATGAAACCCTTTTCACTTCGATTCTCCTTACTTAATTCAAACATTAAGTAACATTTACTTTAGGCTTATCATATTTTTCCTAAAATCAATTTATAACTTCATTTATCAAACTTGGTTTAAATATAAACCTGTTCATAAACTCACTTTGAAATTCAATTATATTCACTTAAATGAACTTCATTTCAGAAGGAATTCCTTAAATTATTCTTCTTTATCATTAACCGGAATTAATATCGATTTTCCCTTTTTATTCTTATTTGGTTAAACAACTATTAGTTAAGTTACTTCATTAGATTAATCAACTTAAACTAATTTCATTTAATAATCAATTCTTGTTAAAATAGTTGACATTGTTAATTCTTTGATCAACTCCAATTCGTCCCTTCATTATTAGTTTAAAAAACGTAAATATCAATTACTCCGATAATAATCCATTTCAAAATAAATCTCATTAATTATTTAAAAACAATTAATTTCAGTTATTAATCATTACATTAATCATTGCTCATTCGCTTATCAATCTTAGTAATATAGGATGAGGCACGTGCTTCACACATGGTAGATTTGATACAAAAATGTTGATCAAGAATTAAAACAAATAATATATATATATATGGTTGGTTTATTCCCTTTAAAAAATCCATTTAAAATAATATATTTATATACATATATACACCTATTCAGTTATAAAACAAATTTCATAATTTTATTTCCAACGGTAAATCAATCTCTATAAAAAGTTGTATTTTGGCCATCTGCTTTAAATTCCTCAACCAATATCACTCATTTGTTAATACCACAACAACGTCGAATTTGAATTCAACAACCGGTAATCAAATCAATAATCCAATCACAAGGGTTAAACAGTTCATATAATGATCATATGCAGCTAAATTATCAATTCCGATGATAGCGGACAATCAGAAATAATCATTCAAGCATCCAATACGTTTATATTCTTATAAACGCAACCAACAAGGTAAGTTACCTCTATTGGAAATAACCGTTAAAAACAACGATTTCATTTCATTTAAATTAAACAACCGTTTAATTTAAATAATATTCAACAATCAAGCAACAATCAGTCAATAAATAGCAAACGTAGCACACAAATATTTAAAACCCGACTTGTATAAAATATGAGTGGGAGAACTGAGTGAGTTTAACTCATCTTGGGTTTTCATTTGTCTGGATAACGACTGTTTTCAGTTGAATTAAGCAGACGTTTTAATTTAACTGAAAATCCCAGTTGCATTCAAACGCATTCCAATCTATCCCAAAGTGAAGCGCTCGTCAACACGATTCCGACATCTCCTTTTGTCCAATTCTGCCAGCATATGAGGACGTTACATAATTTATACGTTCATGTTACGAATTTAAATAAATTGAACTCCCATTTTTATTTGTTTATTTTACATTAATTAGATTACATTTTAATTGTGTAATAACATTAAATTGGCTACTTAAATTTTTTGATGAGGCGTTTTAAACCCTTCATGTTGTTCCCATTAATCTTTCCCACCTTGCTATATGAACCCGGTGTATTAAAGTATAGCTATATTCAGTGCCGGCCCTGACGAAGTCGGGGCCCTAGGCAAAAAAAATTTTTTAGGCCCCAAGCTTACATGTAGAAGCTAAAAAGTAAAAACAGAATTTGATGATAAGAAGAGCAGGAATTGAACCTAGGTTGCAAGCTTATGATTTGAATATGTTACCACTAAGCCACAACAGTTTCACAACAATGAAAACAAATAAGCTCTATCAGTATCATTCTTAAACCAAAGGGCTGAGGCCCCCCTTCTCCTTCCTCCTCCTCCTCCCGGACCTGAGGCCCTAGGCGGCCGCCTAGGACGCCTATGCCCAGGGCCGGGCCTGACTATATTTTATAAAATCTGCCACCTTACATAAGTTGTTGACATGATTATCAAATAGGTAAGAACTCTTGGTAAAACTCTGACCACGTCAAGTGCTGATTAGACCAATTTAAACAAGGGTTAGGCACTAAAGAATTTAATTAGGCCCGTTCATATATAGCAACCTTATTTTAGGCATTAGTGAAAACGTTAGGCATAATCTAAATAGAATTAGGCATCTTTAAACACTTCCTCACCTGGTATGTAACGCGAACAGGCCATCCTGCCTTCAGAAGGATCGTGGACCATTCTTTTCTCATTTTTTTATAAAGGCCCATAGCCCAAAATCTTCTGCAAGCCCACGTGTGCCTTCATAAAAAGATCCGCCACTTGTACCCGATCTCTCCTTCCCAGTTTCTTTTTCTTCCCCAAATTGCAATTTCCTGGAGCTTAATATCACTGCTCCTCCTTGCGTTCAAAACCGTTCACACAAAATCATTGACACCCCTAAACCCCCACGATTCTCCAATCTAACACCACCCATCAACTTCTCTTCCCAAAACAAACTCGCCTAAGCCATTCCCCTTCCTTTACTGATGAAAACTCAACCCAAGCCATCGAAAAATGCTGCCGCCCTCTCTGGATGACATAGCATCTGCAGTTTGTACCGGCTGGCATGTGTATTTGTCCAACATACTATACGTCTAAAAGGTTTTTCTTTGCTTAACACTTGGCACTGTGTACAATATATAGGGTAAAGTGGTAAACTGTGTACATTTTCATTTCAACGCCAGGTGATGTAAACATTGATGGCAATGTGATTGATGCGTCTCGTATAGGGTAGGAAAACAGATCATTGAGGTGAAAGCCGGGCGTGAAGTAGGCAAACAAAAAGGGTTCAAACTTGTATATAATATAATTTATACGGTACCGCTGACCGTTAAATACACGTATCGTGCTATACACCATTTTATCTTTTTAAGGGCCGCTATCGACAAAAATAAAATTACCGTTGTGTCAAGCAACGCCTCACGACTCCAAAAATATAATAATATCGGTAGGTTAATTTATATTGAGAAACCCCAAAATATTGATATAGGGTGCAAAATACTCCAAATAAAAAGTTGCTTATTTTACGAAATAAAAATTATAGTAAAATTCTAAAAATTAAATTATACTTACGTCTCAAAAGAATCTTGTCTAGATTCAAAACCGATATTTAATTATAATTAAATATATCGTTATGGCTTATAAACGATTCCACGGCGACTATTTTAAATTTTGATTTGGACATATCTAACAATTTGTACGATGAAATCTCGATTTTTCTCTTCTGTTAGAAAATTATAATCAATCTGATTCTAACGTTTCTTGTTTCACAGAATTTTGACTTAAAATGGATTATGTATATTCAGTTGAAGTTCAAAACTCAATAATACGAACTACCGCGCAGTTTCGAGTTCGTTTTATATTAAATATAAATATAAACGTTTTAATCGTCGTTTTATAAATGAACTCAATATTAATTCCATTAATATTTTCAAATATAATATTTAAAACCAATTTAAATATTCAATTCAAATGATCGAAAAATCTGGGTCGTTACACTGCTTCCAACAACATTCTGGAAAGAAGTGTCTACCTCTACTCTAATGAACTCTTCAGCCTTCTTGTAGAATTTATCGAGTGTGTTGGGTTCCTTCATTTCCACCCATTTTCCAAACTCAGTCTTCTTGTCCATAGCTCGGACTAGTGCCATTAATACCATTCGGGGCACTGGATCTCCAACCTCTGCTACAACAACGTTGAAACGAGTTAAAAAGCCTTGACTGACCCTCTAGGGTTTTGCTCCAGCCCGATAGCAACATAATATCCTCAGCTTTTGAGGCATACAACTTGAATTTCTCCTTGAACTTCTTTACCAAATCAAAGAATTGGTCTACAGATCTGGGTGGTAGCTTAGTGAACAATAGCGATGCTACTCCCTCCAAGTAGATAGGAAAGTACAAACACCTGATCTCATCCGTTGCCTTTGCAGCATTCATATGCCATTCATACTCGTACAAAAACATACTAGGATCAGTGGTTCCGTTATAGGTAGGCATTGTCGGAGGGACAAACTTCTTTGGAAACTCAGCTTTATAGACCCTTTCAGTAAATGGAGTTTTACTTGGAGCAAAATTCCACTCTCGTTCTTCTTTATTTCTGGCTAAGCTTTCCTTCATGATTTGCTTAATGATCTCTGAAATATACTCTTCGTTATTGTGTCGTTCCGCAGGGCGGAAGCTAGTTCCTTTATTGGATGCTTATCTTGGTAAGTGATCGCGGTTAGAGAACCGAGGGCTTTGACCTCCTACTTAGGGAGGTGCCCCTTGGTGGGATTAGCAACTTTGCGAAAAGTATACTTTTCGGAATGATTCTTAGCATTTGGCTTGGAATCCTTGATGTTGGCTTCATCTCTACCACTTGACAAATCATCCACTTCCTCCACATAATAATCACGATTGCGATCCGAAGCAGGAGAGTTTGCATTCTCTTCTAAGTTAACTTCAACTCTACGAGGTGTAGGATTGGCTTGAGCGGTGAGAAAAGCATCTATCTTGTCCATCAAAGCTTTGTTCGAAATGTCCACTCGCTGATTCAAACCAGCCACAATTACATCCAATTCATCTCGGGTTACACCAGCTCCCGAAGTTTGAGCAACATTCGGGTTATTAGTTTGAGGAGTGGTTGTAGCATCATTGGCATTATATCCAGAAGCTCTAGCGGACTTTCTATTTTTCTTCAATGGTGCATGATTTCAGCAGGCATGAACTTTAGACCGTGTAGATCTATCGTAAAATAATAGGCTTCCAATCTTCAAAATCCTCCAAGACTCTTAACCTTGTGGTCGTAGGTTTGAGCCCCATGGTGGACGCCAAAATGTTAACACCAAAAAATGACGCTAGCACCCAAAGAGGTGTGAGAATGCCTCTAAACTATGTAAAACAAGGTTAATAGCAGAAATGTGTAGAAAACAGTAAAGTAGAGAGCTGTTATAGTGGTTTGGCCTCAGTTTTGGCTTACGTCCACTTTAAATGAGGATTTCATTATCTTCTCCATTACGAGGTACATTATCGATCTCAACTTATACATTCTTGTCTTTGATTTATAATACTTCTCTTTCTTTTCTCTACAATTCTCTATCTCTCTCGATTTCTCCGTATAAATGCTCGAATCTCACTAGTAGCTGTGATTATCGGGTTAGATCTTCGATAATCAAACTCGGTGATTATCTTCGATGATTTTCTCAAGGAGAATGATGATGGAGATGCTTGAGTGATGCTTGATCGATGTTAGAGAAGCTTGGGCGATGTTTGAAGAATCTTTAATGGTGTTGGGGAAGCTTGAGCAATGTTGAAGATCAATAATGGCAGCCCTTCGAGAGGAGAAAAACATGTCCCGTATTATGTGTGAGGTGGTGGTGTATATATATGTGAGGTTGTGAGTGGAGTGGAGGCTTGACATAGTATATGTGCAGCCCTATGAATCAGTGTCTGATCCATGCACTGGATCGTGATTGTTTATATGCGCTTCAGGCAGAGACACATGATCCATTGTAAATAACTGATCCGTGCTTTATATACTGCTGAATGATCCATGTATTGTAAGTACGAACTATCTAGGCTTATAACCGGTCCATGAATATAACTTACCACCATTTTCGTGTTTAAGGTACAGCCGATCCATATTTATTTGCCCACCGATCCATAATTTCAGTTCAACACAATCCATGCTCTCGATGGCCAACAACCCATAAATACCCTAACGTTCCATATTACATTTTATGCCATGTGTACTGCGTGTGAATCACAATCCAACCGATCCATCTATTATTTTTCCCAGAATTCTCTGGCCGATCCAGGCATTTGACATGCATGATCCATGGTGCAAGCACTAATACACTTTGCCTGAAAGCAACTGATCCATCATTTTGCAGTGCACAGTGCCTGCCGACCCATCATGGATCATGTGTCAGCCTTTGTCGATACATCAATGCCTGCTGATCCATCAACGCCATCCGATCCATCGTGGATCGTGTGCCAGCGCCTGCCGATCCATCAACGCCTGTCGATCCATCGTGGATCATGCGTTTTCCATGTCATTGATAGTATGATCCACCTTTTGCATCTGACCGACCCATACTATTTCATGCTTGATGCTCACGTGGAGCCGATCCAAGCATTATATAAGCGAACGACCTATGTCATGTTTGTTCCATATTAAAACAGGAACGATCCATTACATGTTTTCTCAATATTAAAATAGGAACGATCCATGTTATATTATATTATCATGCACCATGCTCACGATCCATATATTTGTGTGATGTGATGAAATGCTGTTGTGTTCGTCTGTACCTGAGGCACTTAGCATTGCATTTGTATGTATATCTATATATACACAAAACTTTATATATATATATACATACTTGCTGATTTTAGTTCCCACTTAATACATGTAGCTTTGTATGCTTTGTCTTCATGTGCGATCCATGCATTATTTATGCCACGACATAGTTATGTACCATTCATAGATTGGCGATCCATGTATATATGTAATTGTGGCACGGTCATTTGTAGCCACGCCCCATGTACATACAAATCAGCACACTGCCCACTGTGTTGTGACACTGACTCATTTATACTAGCACATTCATGCCCACTTATAATTCATGTCTTTGATCCTGCTATGCCTGCAATCCATAAACGTTAGTTAATATGCAAGGTTTAATTGTTTGCTTACAACCCAAGCATTCATGTTCCATGCTCGTACCTTTAAACTGGTACGACACTTTTGTATGCCACAATCCATGACATATACATGAAGCATGTTATATCGCATTATCATGCACTATGTTCACGATCCATCTATTTGTGCATATACACGGCCTTACGCCACCGTTTTATAATTACAACCGATCCATCCATTTATTGAACCGATCCAGAATTCATGATTAATCCGATCATGTTAAGAACCGGATTTTTGATTAATTCTGTTAAACAATAATTTATTGATTATATTAAATAATCAATATAATTGAATAAATTAGATTTAATTATTAGAGAAAATTTAATAATCTTTATATACAATTCTATGCATATATCTTATTTTCCTTCACGAATGAGTCTATGTGTGGGAACTAGTATGTAATGTCTTATGTGTTATTTTATATTTTTATAATGGTTTCAAACTTGTGGGAATATAAAAAAAAGCATTACTTAAGTTAATTAAGGTAAATAACACAAGTAAAATATAGATTTACTTCATATAAAAGCAATGTTACATTTTTAAAAGATTTAACATCTTTATCAAGAACAATGACATGAAGACATGTCTTTGGTACCATAGATGTGCAATCTAATATATTAAATACATGTTCATATGTTCTTTGTAGGCTATTCATATATATATATATATATATATATATATATATATATATATATATATATATATGCGTCTAATAACTAAATTGCTTTACAACCAATTTGTTTTAAAGTACACATCAATATGTACATGCCTGTTATTTTATGTATATATATGGCAAGTTCAATTGTAATTCCTTTCTTTTCTTGTGAATGAGACATGAATAAATAAGATGAAAATTTTGAAGATTGTTTTGCATGAATGAGATGTCTGGATGTTTGAATTTTGAAGATTCCTTTCTTTTCATTTTCCTGCTTCTAGATTTTGTTTGTATTATGCTTTCCATTTTCCATTTTTCAGTGTTTTACATTTTCGATTTGCCAATGCAATTCTGAAAAAGATAGAATATCAGAACTTTGAATTTTGAATTCCTGTTATCATTACGGTTGATTTTTGTTACAGCTTGTTCAACATCTTGTTATCGGTACAACAAAGAAAAGTTTGAATTTCCATAAAAAAATTATTGATGGATTGATTCACAGTTTTTGATATTTGTAAATTAACTATCCTCTAAAGTTTCCAAAGTAACTACAGATTCAATAATCCATCAACAGAACCAAAGAGAATAGTTCAACCTGTGGGGGGGGGGGGGGGGGGGGGGGTTAATTAAATCAATGTACAAATTCAATCAGACCAGTTATTTGAGTTCATGCAAATGTTTTCTGCAACATCCTCCTCCATCCTAACATCCTCTTCCATGCTAGCAACAAAACCAAAAATCAAATCCATTATTCCTTTTGTAAAAAACCATAAATTCAGTGGATTCTAGAATTAAAAAACATCCTCTATTACTACCCACTAGCAAACATAATTACCATTAAATATACCAGTAATGGCATGGGTAACTTATTGTCTTTAAATAACATTTTTGAACTGAAAAGTTATATACTTAAAATCAACATCAGGTAATTCAAACAATCCTAGAAACTAACAGAGTGAAGACCATTGCATTTAAAATCTGTATACTGAATTGCTTTCAAACTGTTTGAATCCTGGTGCTTACATTTTGCATTCTAAAACAAATGATCTCAAACATTTCAAACTGAATGATCATTTTGTGAGATGAGATGAGTGTCTTTAATACTATAATTTCACTTCAGAATTTTTTCAAATGAAAATTCTCTCTTACAGTTACAATTTTTCAGATACAATTTTATAATTTTCCGCATTGATATTTTTGTGTGATCATTTGTTTTTCCATTAAGTTTTAGTAAGAAGAAGAACAATACGTTTCCCCTATATTTTTATCAAACTGAATTTTAATAACATTTAATTCCATTTAATACCATTTAATTAGCATTGGTGTTGTAAAATGATCCGTTAATTTCCATTTGATTCCATTTAACTAGCAAATACACTACCACCTATTACAAGTTTACAACATAGTAAAGAACTAATAAAAAGATGTTTAGATGGAAATATCATTAATATTTGTGCTAAATGCTAACGAAGCTTGGTATAGTATATTTTTTTCATTTAATTTTACTATATTTCATACAACTTTTATAATGACATTAACAGTGTATCTAGTTCCATTTGGAACATAGAACATTATTAATTTATTATATATTGAATATAAAATGTTTCTATGTACTCTGTCCTTTAATAACAAATATATAAAATTAACTACATGATTGGTGCGGTATCAATTAATACTAATGTTTTAATAGAAAAAATAAATTTGTACTTTCTATTTAGGTTTTCTCATATTTGATACCTGCTCTTTTCATTAAAATATGCTTATGTGTCCATATATAAAACTCCTCAAGTTGTAATATATACATCAAATCAAATTGATCTACGTATAGGCAATAAAACGGTGAAAATACTACCATGGAAAAACACAATCATAGCTCATGCCATATAATTTATAGCTAAACAGCAGTATTTCTATAAAGGGATCATGTTAACTATGGCTTTGCTTATCTGTTTATTATAACATTTTCAAATGCACTACCTGCGTACTTGTGCACATTATAAACTCATTATACTTCATATTTTGACCATTGCTTCTGCTTACTCCATACCTAGATACTCATTATTACATTAGTTTGTTGGAGTGCATGAATATATGAAGTGATACCTGAATATAGTTCTCATAGCACCACTGTGTGGAGAAGTTAGTTTCCTTCCAAGAATTATAAACATTGAGAAATGCAATATGGTCTCCAACGTTTCTAGTATGGAAGTTCAACCTGTCTCCAACGTTTCTAGCATGTCACTGCGACATAAATGATCATCATAGTCCGCTGGTATTCGTCACTGTTCCCTAGCTCATCCATAACTTAAGCACTCTATCCTTGCCTCCAAATGCAACTTTCTCACCATCTGGACTCTAGTCAACAGCGAAAACCTCATCTGCATGCCCAGGTAGATTTTGCTTCAGCTTTTTTGTCTGAATATCCCACACCTTAAGAGTGGAATCCTTACTTCCACTTAGTAGAAGCCTGCTATCAGCTGACCAACTAATTTGGTATACAGGTCCCACATGCCCCCTAAATGATGTGACAAAACTCCCTGTAATGCCATTCCCCAACTTAACAGATTTGTCAAAAGACGCACTTGCAATCCATTGCCCGTCCGGAGAAAAATATACATAGTTTACCAGCTCCTGATGTCCACTCATATGAGCTTTTGGTTCTTTGCTAATTTCAGGTTCCCACAAATACGTTGTAAAATCATCTGATCCTGAAACCAGTCTCTCAGAGGCATTACCCTTCATTTTTTTTGTATTTTGCAAGTACTGCCTCTTTCATTTCCTCAGGAGAGGAAAAGCTTTTTCTGGTATGATCAAATGCCCCAATACGAAGAGTATATTTGGTGCTCAAAGCTAGTGAGTTAACCCAATGCCTATGCTTCTTTAATGTGCATATACACTTTCCTTGTTCGGATTCCCATACTTTGATAGTGCAATCTTGAGAGCCTGTATAGATCTTTCCATTGCCACCCCATTTCACGCATGTAACTGCGAGTGTGTGACCTGCAAGGAAAATAGATTTGTGTAGTATAACATCCCAAATACATGCATCTCCATCTTTGCTAGAACTAACAAAACAACGAATTGGAGCATTCAAATGCACAGGCTCTCATGAAATTCCAGTAATCCACTTCTTGTGGCCTTTAAGAGGGTTGCGAAGTTGTTTGCCAGTTTTCGGATCCCACAGAATAAGTTCTTCTGTTTTACTACCACTCACTAGATGGTTCCCATCTGCTGACCATTCAACGTACAACACCTACTTTTTATGTCCTAACCAAAACATATAATTAGGTGATAAAACTACACCATCTTAAAATTAAGAAATTTGACACGGTAGAAATGCACTTTGCTATTTATTTACTTGTAAATTCTACACAATACAAAGATTCATATTTAACATTAGAACACCTCGTTATGCACAAAGAGAAAAGCGTTACTTGTAGAAATGTTAAGAACTGCAATAACTTCATCAACCAGTTTTAAAACATTCATTATTTTTATTATGATGCTACATGGCACATTTGGAACATTAGTTCTGAAGTGTAAAAAAAGAAAAACTATAATTCTTTACCCTTAGAAAGACACTACTAAATATAAGAGCACATGCAATTCTAAATGTACAGGAATTATGGCCCTAGCTCCGCAGGCTTAAGAAAACAATGACAGTTCGAAATTTAATTATTCAAGAACCAAGAGACTCATAACAACTAGCCAACTGTTGAATATTAGCACTTCGTAGGTTAACATGAAATCTTAAAAAAAAAAAACCAACAAACTTACCAGTACATGTGAACAACGGAGTTTGTGTACTAAGATCCCACAACCGTATGCCAGTGTCCCCAGATCCACTAGCAAGTTGCCTACTATCAAGACTAAATGCAACTGAAAGAACTGCTTCTGTGTGACCTGTGATAATTGATTAAATGCATAAAACAATTAGCAGCCAATACACAACACAACAAATATCAAAATAAATAACCACAGGACATTCAGCCCTTCCTAAGCTATAAAGTTCAGAGTGGATGGTTGTTAGTTTCTAGCAAGTTGCATTATATGCCGCTTTACTTTTTAAAGAGTAATAACATTAAGGTCGAGCAACTAATTTCATAATGAATCACTATTCACATTGATAAGGAAGAAGACAGTGAAGTTTTAACATATATGTTAGGCATTGATAACTTCAAACAATATAAGAAATGCCCAAAAAAATATTATGTTACTCATGTGACGTACTTGATAATAATTTATGCAACTATCTAAACAAATCTTGAAGCTAAAAGTAGAATTAGTAATATAGTCAAAGCGGTACAATTTGAACAACATTCCAAATAATGAGTACCTGTTATATAGAAGAACATTGATTCACTGGACGGATTCAAAACATTGCTTGTGACTGGTAGATAATCCGTAACACCCTCTCAACCGAAACTGCACAAACATCCCCAAAAAAAAGAAAAAGAAACATAACCAATCAATTGCATGTCAAATGTAAAACAGAACTTGCAACAACGAACAAGTTGAAAACAAATTTTAAATACAAACATCACCCCACCCTTATTCGTCTACAAGTAAACACCAAGCTCAACCACAAGCTTTTGGTCATCTATGTAAAATGCATACAGCAATTTCTCCTCCTAAATCCCAAAAAGAAAAGAAAATAATAGCAGCAACAACAACAATAATAATAAATAAAATAAATTGTTGAAAAAAATTCACCATATGAAATTAATAAATCGCATAAAATTTCTAAAATAGTTATGTTTTGGAGAAGGGTGTTGACGAGATGTTGAAGCTGAGCAGGCCCTGCGTTTTGTGGAAGATAGATGGCATCGCCAAGCAGGTTCCCTTCCGGATCCGTAAGCCGACAAATAATATTGATGTTAGTGTAGCCATCACCGCTACGTTGCCTATTCATATCCTGATTATTGACTGCAACCGCCATCAGATTTTGACACTTAATTTAATTCAGATCTTTAATTTTTTGTACTATTCTCGAAGAGAAGCACAGGAATTAATAATTACTACTTTTTTCAACTACTGCGGCAGAGAGGGGGGCATAATGGAAGACGAGAAGGGACACAAACACAAACCGATTCACAACAGAATAGAAACAGGCTAAAGCTCAAGCCATTCCCTGTCTAAATCCCACTGTTATCAAATATAAAAAGCTTACATTGTAATCATTGTAGTATTCGTCATATAGAAATAGGAGTATACATGGTAAAAGTGTTGTGATTTGTGATATAAAATCACAAATGTTGATAGAGACGAGGCGTTGACGTGCTTAGCAGTAGAAGAGATGGTGCAACAACAGAAAGAAGGTTAGAATGAGCAGTTTGGCGTTTGAGTGGATTTATTGCTGGATTTTGACCCGGTCTTTTTGTGACTTATTCTGCAAGTATTGAGGGGATATATTCCTAATATATCTTTAAGGGGAAAATTGGATATTTTTCCTAAGCCTTCTGTTCTCCTATAAAAGAAGCACATAGGGTTGGATTAATAGAAGACTGAATAGAGTGGAGGTTGTGTGCCTCTAGGGCTTGTGTGCCCTAGAGAGGAAGATTAGGAATTGAGGGCTGAGAGAAGCTATTCCTATTGGTGCCTCCAGGTTGTCCAAAGGTTTGTCGTCGTTCTTCATTGTTCTCCTTCTCCAACAAGTGTTGTAGTCATCTAGATATTCTTTCCCTTTCTCAATAAGGTTATTGATTCTTGTTGTTTGTTTATTGTTGGTTGTTGAACCAGTGAGTGTAAACAAAATTTGTTTTTGTGAATCAATAAAAAGGGTGGTTGGGTGGAATATCTTGTGTTTGCGCGTGTGATTTCATATTTGTGCTTGTTTCCATAGAAATCATCTTTAAGTAATTGGGTGAAGAAGATCCTGGACGCTTCCACAAAGGCACAAAATCATAACAGTTGGTATCGGAGCTAGATCATCGCAAAGCTTAGAGTGATTTTGGATTGGAAAAATTGATTTTTGTTCGAAAAAAAATAATTTTTTTTTGTTGAATTTTTTTTGATTTTTTCTTATGTTGGATATGATGGCGCTGTTGGTGATGACTAATTTTGATTGGGGATTTGAAGGCCTCAATGGTTTGGTTGATGGAGATGAAGAGAAGCCCTCCGATGTGGTTGAGGGAAGATGGAAGAAGACTTAGAAGAAGGCGGGTGACGGTTAAAGAACCTAGTCCACAGCAAGGTGGAGAGGTTAATATGGTCACTGGTTATGGTCCTAAGGTGGAGGATCATGGTATCGACAAGGGTCTAGATGTTGATGATACTCGAGGGATCCCTGAGATGAAGAGATCATGTCAAACGAAAGACGAATGTCGAGTTTTGAAATCCACAAAGACAATGGTGATCTTGTGGTATTGCAAGTACTTTTAGACCGTTGGTTTATGCATGGTGCAGCTCAGGTGGTAGATGCATCTTTTGCAGACGGTGGGTCGTGTTTGTAATTGAGGTGTGGTCGTAGTCCTTTCAAATCGACTGGGTGTGATTGTTGCCCTGAAATCAATTAAGTCCCTATACTCGGAACAGGTGGGGTGTATCTCGTTGCCTGGAAATCGAGGTTGGTTTTAATTAAGAGAAGGTGTCGTTGAAAGAGCTAGATGACTTGTTTGGTGATTGTTGGAGTGTTGATATGATTTCAGATTAAGGTGGAGCGTTGTGATGGTGATTTCACATGTCCATGGAAGTCGGTTGACTTGTTGATGTGATTTCATATCAAGGTGGAGTGTTGTGATTTGTGATATAAAATCACATATGTTGATAGAGACGAGGCGTGGATGTGCTTAGGGGTAGAGGAGATGGTGCAACAACAGAAAGAAGGTTAGAATGAGCAGTTTGGCGTTAGAGCGGACTTATTGCTGGATTTTGACCCGGTCTTTCTATGACTTATTCTGCAAGTATTGAGGGGATATATTCCTAATATATCTTTAAGGGGAAAATTGGATATTTTTCCTAAGCCTTCTATTCTCCTATAAAAGAAGCACATATGGTTGGATTAATATAAGACCGAATAGAGTGGAGGCTGTGTGCCTCTAGGGCTTGTGTGCCCTAGAGAGGAAGATTAGGAATTGAGGGCTGAGAGAAGCTATTCCTATTGGTGCCTCCATGTTGTCCAAAGGTTTGTCGTCGTTCTTCATTGTTCTCCTTCTCCAACAAGTGTTGTAGTCATCCAGATATTCTTTCCCTTTCTCAATAAGGTTATTGATTCTTGTTGTTTGTTTATTGTTGGTTGTTGAACCAGTGAGTGTAAACAAAATTTGTTTTCGTGAATCAATAAAGAGGGTGATTGGGTGGAATATCTTGTGTTTGCGCATGTGATTTCATATGTGTGTTTGTTTCCACAGAAATCATCTTTAAGTAATTGGGTGAAGAAGTTCCTGGACGCTTCCGCAAAGGCGCAATTTTCCTAACAAAAAGAACTTAAGCGAGAACAAACCAGGAGAACAAATCATCATTGTTACTTCTGCCTGTTGATACTTGAAACCACATGATCAAGATTTCGTTCTCAGATTTTGTTGTTTAAAGAAAAAGTACTATTTCTATTCAATCATAATTTCAATCCAATATTGTTCTCTACAAAAATGGGAACTGATCAACCGCAAATCTTAAGGTCTCAATCAAAACCACGGTACCTGAACGAACAAAAATTGAACTATAGTTTCTCAGCATTCATAACAAAGAGAAGCAATTTTAACAAATAATAAGAATATCGCAACTAGCAAGAAGTGATCTAGGATAAGTATAAAAGCACCAAATCTGTATCTGGATTTCGTACCTGAAAATTACTGATGAAAGGCAAAATCAAAGATTAGGGTTTCAGACATCTTTGAATTGACTACTGAGGAGCGAACTATTTTAGTAGAGGAGAACGGTTGCGTAGATCTGAGATGGAGACAGTTTTGATTAGGGTTATTTGGTTGGAGATAAAATTGGGGATACAAAAACGATTGTTATTTTGGAGGGAAGAGGAAAATTTTGGAGCAGAGAGAGCGTTACACACCACGGTATAGAAGGAAATAAGTTAAAAAATAAATGTTTAACCATAAACAATAACACCTTAGAATAACGCGTTATTAAATCGCGTTATTAATAACATATTTTCTTGTAGTGTATAGAAGAAGCCAATGATGTCAACGAAATGAAGATTGAAGAGCTAATTGGGAATTTGATGTCATATATGAAGTTCAATTATAGAAAAGAAAAGAGAATATATCGACTGAAAAGAAATCTATTGCACTGAAAGCAACAACAAATGATTCTGAAGTAGTGAAGATGATGAAGAAACATCACTCATGACAAATCATTTTAGAAGATTTCTAAAGTATAGAAGGAAGGGTTATAATCAAGCAAAATTAAATGATGGACGATGTTTTAACTGCAACAAACCAGGTCATATAAAAAGAATGTGTCCATATCCAGACAAATCCACTCAACAAACGGACAACACCGATTCATCAAAGAAAAGAAAGAAAGCATACACAGCAACATTAGACGATTCAGATTCATCATCAAGTGACGAAGAACCAAAAACTGGAAATACAAATATATGCTTTACAGCAATTCAGAGTTCAGAAGATCAAGAAGAAAAGGATCAAAAAACCGGGTACGCATTTTAATTTTATTTGGTTGAATGGTTGCTTTGTTTGTTCGATTAAAACTTTAAATAATTTAATAAATTTTTGAAATTTAAAATTCAAATTTGAAACTTGAATTTTGAAACTCAAAATAATAATATAATATTAAATAACTAATAAATTAATAAAATAAATTGTTTGTGTGTTTATTAGGATTTGAATTATTTCAGGAAATCGTTAAACCTGAAATATAAATCGATAATTTAATTCAAAGCTTGAAAATCCAAACTCCTTTTGAAATAAGCCCTGTATGTCGACATATAGAAACATACATGTCGACATATCAAACAGATTTGAAATTAAAAATTTGAATTTCAAAAGTTTAAACTTTCAAACTTCCCTCCAATCTTTTCACCAACTCCCAAGGTCTGAAAAGATGTCCTTTCAATTTGAAACGTTGTGCCTATTCAATTCATATTCATTCAATTCATATTTATTCATTTTCTTTATATATCCATCCTTTCTACCTTTCATTCATATCTCAAAACAATATTCTTCATATCTATTCTCTTCAAAATTATCATTTCAATGGCTTCCTCAAATTCATCTCAGAAATTGTAGATAAACAAAACCATAAAAGGTTATCTTTACAATGACAAAGAGGCCATCAAAACCTATGGTAACTATTTAGCAAATGCTAAAGTTAACACGGGTGCTTTTGCCGTCTTTAGCGACTCTCCATCTTACGATCTCACTTCTCTTTTCCAATACAACGAAGTCTTGAGTCTAATTGACTCTTATGAAAACGATGAAGTATGTTATCCCAAACTCGTGAAGATGATCTATGGAAATCTCAACTGCGGATTTTATCAAGGCAATGAAAATCAAATTTGGAGTAGTGTCAAGGGACCTCAAATTGTTCTCGATGCCGATCTTTTAGGCGAAATTCTAAACTGTAGAAGCGAGGGCACGGATTTCTCAACTTTCGCTATCGATGAAACCGATAGGGAAACATATCACGATATCTTCGAAGATGGTGCTCCAATGGACTTCAAAAATCATTTCTTTCATCCAAAAATAAGAATTGTCAACCTTCTCCTTCAACATACCATCACTCCTCATTCTGGAAATTTAAACAATCCAACTCTTAAAGTTCAAAAGGCTCTCTTTGCCATAATAGGTGGATATAATATCAATTGGGCCGAAATGATTCTTAATGAATTTAAGCCCATAGATGTATCTACAAGAGAAAACATTCTCTACTATGGTGTTTATCTCACTCATATTTTCAAATACTTTGGAGTTGATCTTCACGGAGAAGAATTTGTCCTTAGAAAAGTGTTTGACGCATCAAACATTCATCTCATGCAAATTCCTCTCACTTTCAAACCTTATGAGACATATGAGGCTAAACAAGCTCGATTGCAACAAGAACAAGATCCAATGGAAGTCGAAGAAGAAGAAGAGACTTCGATGGAAAGCATTGAGTATCCAACCTCAAATCGTAATCTCAAAGACACGATTATTCAAAATAAGGTGAAAATCGTCAAAAATCAAAAGAATCTTAACAAGAGGTTTAATAAGAAGCTTTCTAAATTATCCAAATTCATGGTCGAAATAGGAAGAAAGCTTGGAATTTCATCTTCCTCATCATCATCCGAAAACTAGGCCATCTAGTTTAATCTATCTTTATATATATTTCCTTGTATTTGCTTTCGAATCTCGTATTTAAGTGTGTTTTGTTTAGTTGGATGTATTTTCTTTCTATTAAGTACTGAATGATGTTTTATTTCTGTTTTAATCATCTTTATGTTTCTAAAAAAACATAAAATATTTCAAGAAGTTCAAAAGAATTCAAAAATTCAAATTTTCAAAAACATACTATAATATGTCGACATGTCAAAACATGTATGTCGACATATAATTTTCAAATTTTCAAATTAAAATAACTACTCATGTCCATTCAAAATCCAATGAATTCCAGACTCTATTTAAGTCTATTTCTTCCAGAAAACTTCATTATTCCATTACTCCTTCTTCCTTAATCATTTCTCATCAAATCCAAGGCAAATCGTATCCATAATCTAAGTGAAAATCTAGAAGAAACTCTCAATTCATTCAAAAACATTCTTTCTATCATTCTACGAAATCGACGTAATCTAGAATTGAGTCAAACAAAGATGTTCGAACAACAAGAAAAGCACTTTGATGCAATGTGATGGCTAATTTCTTCTCTTTTCAGAGATGAAAAAATAATCTCGAAAGGCTCCACCAACCAAAGAAGATGAAGATTGAGAAGTAATTAAGAAGGATCCTATCTTTGGAAAAGATGGTTGGGTTGAAGTTCCAAGAGACGTTTAGTTGTTGGTACGATTTGATTGATTTGTTTTTCTAAAACATATGGTGTGGTGTGAATTAGATTATATTGTTTGAAACTTGTATATATTAAAACATATGGTGTGATTTAGTTTGATCTGATTTGTATCAAACAAACATATGTAATAATACTAATACTTTGATTGGCCTGTATTTAATCATCAGAATACTACGTATTATCATGAGTTTGATTAGATTAAGGGAAATGTTCTACTTAGAATTGGTTAATAAATTAAGGGACAGTATTTTTATTAGGGGTAATTACTTATATTCTATTCAGGGTATTGTACAATTTAGGAGGAGTAAAGTATTTCTTGGAATATTACTTAGGTTCTAGGGTTGTATAACTTAGGGGAAGTATCTTTAGGATTTCTTTTTGATAACGCCAAAGGGTGAGAAATTATAAAATATAGGCATAGTTTAGAGGATTCTTACAAATAGGGGGAGTAGAAGAGGAACATCATCGAACAGGTACAATATTTTATAAACTAAGGTTGTCATCATCAAAAAGGGGGAGATTGTTGGAGAATGGAGTTTTGATGACAACTTTATTTCAATTATCATTGATTATAAAAGATACAATAACACCTTTTATATAGAATATATATATGCGTGTGTGTTTGTGTGCAGGAATTATATACAGGAAATATTACTGAAGACTGTACAATTATAAAGATGATAGAGACTCAAAGATCAGAGAAATTTCAAGACTCATGAGTAATCAAGATTTCAAGAGTTCAAGAATAATATATTTATAGAGTCTAGAATTTGTAAGACTCTAAATAGCACTCCAGGTTCAAATCCAAATTCATATCCAAATTCTGATTTTTCAATTCTTTCCTCAATCCTCTCTATTTTGTTTTCCTATTTTATTCTCAATCCTCTTTATTTTGTTTTTATATTTGATTCTAACTTTATTCTTCTTTATTTTTCAAACTTAAATTCTTTATATAGTTTAAAACCTTATAATTTTAAAAATATATTTATATAGTTTAAAAATATGTTTTCAAATGTTTTTCTATCATATAATATTGATTTACAACATTAGAATTTTACTCAAGAATTTTCAGAATTAGTTTTATATCAAAATACTTGAAAAATGCTTTGAAAAGGAAATTTACACATAAGTATGTCGACATACTAAAATATGTATGTCGATATATAACAGCTAGTTTTCTAATTTTGAAGGGAAGTGTCTTTTCACTATTTGAAACGCTTCAGAACCGTTGCAACCCTTCATTCTCTATAAAAAGAGGTTAAAACCGAATTTTCTAACATCTCTTCTTCTCCATATTCACATCCTTTCATCCTATCATTATTCTTAATCATTTTTATGATTCTTACACTTATACTCTACCGAATTCACTTCTGTTTTGATCAAAATTCTTCTCTCTACACTTTCTACTCTCTACTCTCTGAATCAAGTGATATTGAAGAGTTATAGGGCAGTTAGGTTGAGTAATCCTTGTTGTGAGTCAAAGAGGAGTCGGTGTGTCTTTGTGGGCCGTGAAATCAAGGAAATAGGAGTCGGTGTGTTCTTGTGAGCCGTGAAATCAAGAAAGTAAGAATCGGTGTCTCCTTGTGAGCCGTAAAATCAGGGAGGGTGTAATTGACTATTGAAAGAGTAATAAAACTCTGCACAATCCAGCGTTGTGCGGGACTGGACGTAGGAGTAATCCGAACCAGTATAAAATCCGGTGTGTTCTTTCCTTTTCTACATTTTTTTCTGTTTATCTTATTTGTGTCTGAATCTGTATCTGTTATTGTGTTTGTGTTGTTTGATTCAATCCATACTTCTCTTTAGTTTTAAGTTTTGTTTAAATTCCTACAAACACTATTCACCCCCGCCCCCCTCTAGTGTTTGCTTTGCCTGAACGATCCATTCCGCAATCCCTAACATCTTCAACCCTAACCGCTTAAGACCCAGGAAGAGGACTATACGCGAAAGTTATTGATTCCTACCCCATAAGCCTTTAATACCTTTCCATGTTTGGGATAAAGATGGTTGCGTTATTAAGTCATTCCCGTTTAGTTTCTCTGCACGAAAATACTACATGCATATGATTTATTATCGTCATGGATTCATATGGTTAATAATATTTTACATTATTAACCTACTAAGTCCAACTTTATTGAATTATAAGTTCTATATTCATTAATACAAATAAGAAAAGTTATATTCTCTTTACTCTAGAATATTTACTTGGTTGCCTCCTTATTTGGACTTAGTATTTAAACAACAATCAACATCCATTAATCCCCTTATGACACCCATTTACTTCTCATTTCTTTGTTTATTGTCCTTTATGACCATAACAATCATAATTTCCTAAGGCAACCATTTATCCCAAATTTTCATTGATTACAATTAATGTCATTTATGAGCCTAACGACCATAATTTTCCTAAGACATTAATTATAGTGGAATATCCCTATTTTATCAGTCTCGAATATATTTAATTGTTGTACCCCAACAAGCATTTCTAAACTTATTTATTTATTTATTGCCTGTTATATATATATATATATATTTATTTATTTATTTATGCACCGGGCTCTCACATTAAGTTGACTACTTGTGGATGCTGGATTTGCCGGTCGGATCCGAGCAGGCTTCTACCACAACTTGAACTTAACCTTGTGCCTTAGTACATTTGTATTAACGCATTAGACTACTCACATTAAGCTGACTACCAGTGGTTGCTGGATTTGCCGTTCGGTTCCAAGCAGGCTTCTACCACAAGTGAGCTTAACCTCGTGTCTAAATGCGATTATAATTCAAATTTCCTAACTGGGGTGTACAACATTTATCCTAAATAAATTTTAGGAATTGTAACCATTATCCTATCATATTCACTTTCCCCATTCAACATTTGATTACAATTGTTATTTATTGATTTGCGGTCCTATTTATAGCAATTAATTATATTGATTGCTACAATTGGTCACTAGAAATATATCCATTTAATATGGAATACAATTTACATATATGGTTCCATAAATGAATAACCATTCAAACATTCAGTGCAATGTATGTTTTACCGTTTTACGCTGATTTCGACGGATGATATGCATATATTTATATGTTATATTTTCGTACGGTCAACGTAGTTATCTTTTATTATTATCATTAATTTTTATTTAAATGATTTGGTCTAACCAACAACCAATCATTCCTTTTTGCATTCAATCTTGCCAAGATATTTCAAATCTTCCAAAAAGACCATTAGCGGTAATTACTGTAACTTATGCCTAATTTGTGAAATAGTCACATTTTAAATTCACAAGAAATATATGCATGCATGTATGTGTGTATATATATATATAATAGTCGATGCAAACTACGCACAAATATTTATTTTTATATTTGTACTTACGTTTGCACCACTTTTCCTTTTTAAATCTATTTGTCGTACCTCTTGTGAATTAAAAATGGCATCTTTTTGTTCAAAAAAAGAAAATGTCATATTTACAATAATTAAACCAAAATCCAACAATATTGAATACAAATAGGTACAATTACAATAACATAATTTAACAATCATATCTTTCCAAATTCACATAATTTACCAATTTCCTCTTTTTACCCAAATTCACATATTTTATTTTTCAACACTAAATGTAAGCAAGGAAAAGAAACTGCTAGTTCTGGACTTGGACAAGACCCTCACACACTCAAGGCATGCTACATTTGATGATGAACCCCATAATTTATATTTCACATTTAGCAGATACGAGTCCAAATATTTTGTAAAAAAGAGACCAGGTATCGATAAATTCTTAGAGAGGATTGCTAAGTTGTTAGATACAACGGTGTTTACTACCAATGATAAAGATTATGCTGATCATATACTGGACTTTTAAGATATTGAAGGAAAACATATTTTGAAGCGTGCATATATAGATTTAGGAGTATATCTTCTAGATGGTTATGCTAAAGACTCGATTCCTTTTGGAGTTGATCTTGATAAATTTGTCATCGCTAATAATTGTCCATGTAATTTTAGAATGCAGAAGAACAAAGACATTCCAATCACAAGTTGGTTTGTAGATTCAAATACATCAAACGTCATACTCAAAATTTTCAAAAGTAAGATATAGCTAAAATGGCATCAATATGACACCATGCAACTACATATTATTACAGATCATAAAGCTGCATTACCGTGATGGTGTTTTGACAAGAATAACGTCAAGCAGAAAAAACCCAAATAACGATTTAGTTTCAATTGGAATGTTTCAAAATTTAAACCCATAAAATTATTAAGGAATTAAATTTTCTTTAGATTTTTAATTATGTTTTCTATTCTATGGAGTACGGTCAAAACTGTAATGACCAAGTATAATTTTCTTAGTTGATTTTTATGTATCAGCACGTAATTTTGAGAGGCTTTCAAAATTTATGATCGAAATGTAAATTTATTATCAAATTAGATTAATCTACAGAAAGTAATCAAATTTTAAATATTACAGTAATCAATTGTGATCTTTAAGAGGTATGACCTAATATGCATAAATTAATAGCCATAGGATATGTTATACACTTAAACTACAGAAAAGAGACTTGAAAGTAATATCATGTTATCTTTCAAAACGGTTTAAATAGAAATGATATTCTAAATAAATGAATATCTTGCATATATAGTCTTGTTTAAAACTTAGCAGACCGTAATTTATCCACATAGTTATTGAAGCCATTGTCTTCAAACTTGAAAACAACTGTTGGTTTGTCCATACATAAAAAAATGGAAAGCGCCTCCATGTTTAGGTTTTGTACACAATTTGTAAAATGGCAATATACTACCAATCGACAATATACTTGCTGTTTGAACTTTGTCTTGAGCCTGTTACTTTTGCATTTTTTAGTCCTGAAACTGAGCCTGAAGGCAGTTTGATACTCATTATAACTACGATGCTAATGGCAATGATGTGAAAAAATAGTTACAAAATCAAAAATGAAACTTAAGATCAATAAAATAGCTGTATGCGTCAGTCTATCAGCCTAAACAAAGTAATATTGCGCCATACACATATACAAAAGTGATCTGTTGTCTATATACTAAAGGAGGTCCAAGGCAGAAAAACAACATAGAGTCCTAAAAAAAATAAAGGTCGTGCTTTCAATAAAAAGTTAGAATAAATAATGACATGTCAGAGGATAGGAAGAACAATGCAATCATATTAAATTATTTATAGCAGAAGGCATCAAGATAAAAAATAAAATAACTTAAATCCAAATATTAAATTATTTATATTCTGAACATAACTTTTCATAGATGACTGTTCTCAACAGTTATGTCAGAAAGATGAATAAAGTACCAACTCAATATTAGCTCCTGGTTAGTTCTATAATGGTCATACCTATATTAGTAACATCATCCATAAGAGGAATATATTTAGGAGGAAAGGGAAAATCAAGATTTAACTTTCCGTTGTTGCGCAGACAACCATGCGGGGACAACATTCAAGAGAAACTACCCAACGAAAAGAAAGAAAGTGCAAATATTTACTTAATTACCAGCGCAATAACGTACCAAGAAACCAATTTGATGTAAAAAAATGAAATCAGTAAATTGGTGAACCGAGGAAGACAGCAGTCTATTGTAAACCATTAAGAAGGGCAAAGGGAGGAAGCAAAAAATCAGTGGGGAAAATATGCAGTAAAAGGTGTAGGCGATGCAGCAGGACGAAAGTGGAAAGGGAAGAAGGTGTCGCATACACAGTAGGGAAAAAACTTTTTGAGATCACTAATATAGGGACCTAGTATTCAGCCTTCCAAACGTATCATTTTACATTCCTTTACCTAGTGAATTCAGCAATGATGGACATATGTTATGAATATACTGGCACCTTATGCTCACAAGTTAAGAAGACTTGTAGGTCACGTTCACACAAACTAACTATATTGCTGTTTAACCAAAAAGGATAAGGATTGTTATATCTGCCAAACAAAAGTTCAACTAATAGGCGTCGAAATATTTTTTCATTGCCGCAGGTATACAATGACTCAAAATTCCATGCAACAAACATGCATTTAATCACAAATAAAGATTGATAAAAAACGATTCCAAATTTTCAAACCAAGTGAGCACAAAACTTGTCAAAACTCTTAAATTGGATAGCCAATGATACTTCAATTCTTAAATCTGTCTATTGTAAAATTATTTTGGGGTTGATTTTGTAGCTCTTTGCCCAATTGTAAAATTATTCTTAAAACTATATGTGGAAACCATTTCATCTCTCTCTAATTGTTGCATCTTGCCTCAATACCGAAGTGCTATAGAGAAGCATTGCAATCTTCTAACAAAAATTGGCATCTGATACAGTCACAGAAGAAGGTTTGACTTCAGATCGCAAAGTGGGTAGGTTAGAGAAACCAATGTTACCACAATCAGCTAAGCCATGCAAAAGTGGAACAAAGGCTTTTGATTGTATTCTCCAATATGTATCATAATCCATACCTGGAACATCAACTATAAACTGTTGCGCATCATCAAACTTTTTTCCACGCATACGTAGATAATCTTCATCTGAAATATCTATTGTTAAATCAATTGGAGGATCAATGGGAATAGATGGCACTCCGGTTACTTGTCTCAAACACCTGTCACCTAAATAATACTCACATCTGCTATTAGGAATACGAAGTGGCATTCGGGTTTGAGATAAATTATAAGCTACTACTACTTCATAGTAGTTTAATGCAATTGAGTTTAACCATGGTTGGAAATTAATAAGATTAGCCTCCTTGTGATCGAGATAATGTCGTACAAGGCAAAACATATTTGTACCAGCATCATAAACAGATTTCTTTACACGTTTCTCCCATGCTCTTAATCGGGGATAACATTGAGATTTGGGTTCATGTTCGAAAATAAGCCCCCTACCTCCAACGTACTCATAAAACCAATACTACAAAGAAAAGCAACAACATTAGGTAGTGGATTTAAATTCATCTAACATGAAGGAAAGATAAATAATATGTACCTCAAGCAGATCTTTAAATCCCGTTATATGCCCACCTGTTGTTACAGCAACATCTAAACTTTGATAAAGATAGCCAAGAATGGCAGAGCCCCAATCAAATTTTTTGGCCAAATTCAAGTCGACCAAAGCTTCTAAGTATGACAATGGCACTGAGTTATCTGTTGTTGTAAAGAACAAGCTCCCCATCATTAACAAAATAAATGCTCTAGCAATGTTGTCGTACTGATCCCGATGATTATTGATATATTCCGGGGTAAGGTATGTCATCAAATGAGACTTTTTAACATTCCCATTCTTTAAAGACTCTTCCCTTAAAAGAGGTAAATACATTTTTGCATCATTGAGACGACTCCATCGATTGTCAAAAGGTATAGGTAGCTCATGTAGGCCAACAGGAATAGATGTTAAAACAGTAAAATCCATAGGGGTTATACCTAGCTCAGCAAAAGGAAATAGAAAAGTGTGTGTTGTTGGCCACCATCTCTCAACTATAGCATGAATGCATCTGCTATTTGAGTTTCCTAACTTTATATTCATAAATTCTCCAAAAATACCATGCACGGTTTCTCGAATTTGAGGAATAGTAGATATTCGTCCCCACAACTTTGGTATTGATGCAAATGAGCTATAAAAATACATATTATCTCGATTCTGTAATTAAAATAATAAAATAAAAGTGTTGCGAATTGATTAATATAAATATAGTCGTAAGATGATAATTAGAATGCTGAAATTTAGAGAATATCGTAATTTCCTTTCCAGTGTTGTAAATGTGGGTTTGTCCGGGCTTTAATCTAGTTATAGGACGAAATGGGAAATTATATGCAATAGGGGCACCCATATTCGAAGAGTCTATATCAAATTGTTGAACGTGCTTTGGTTTTCGACCTCTCTTTGCACGGTTTACTTCAACCTCCACATGTCTACTACTTTTCAGAACCCGAGGCGTATTCAGATTTCTTTTCCCACCATCTTTTTGATTCATGGAAATTTAGCTCTACATTACATGAACGAGTTAAATTAGCAAAAACAAAGAAAACAGAAGAAATTTTTTGTTTAAGCAAGGGTATTGCTGTTTTCACACGCCTTAACTATCTGTATTGCCACTTAAAGATACATTAAAATTAGACTAGCGAAAAAACTACAATTACCAACTTCGTCTGGTAATGCAAAAATGAGCGACGAAACAACCAAACAATTGGCTTAACCAACTAAAGCGCGAAATAATTATATAATTTAATACGAGCCTATCACCATTTTAATTAATGGAAGTACATATCTAAATTAACAATATAATGAAGATATGTTATAATGCTTTTGAGAAATTCCTTGAATTACAAGAACATTTCTTTCCCTATCATGCTATGAATGTGATTTATAATTGTTGTAATCTCATTAATTTAAAGCCTGGACGTAGCAACCTGAAGCTTTGAACATCTTAAAATGGCGCATTAATTGAAATTTAAGTTTCCAAAAATTTAAGTTTAATTTATTATTGAATTGTATGAAATAAATGAATTATATTTATGTACACAAACATAACTAGGTACAATTTGGCAATGAAAATTTATTGTTTACCATTGCAAACTTTAATAGTTGAATTATCTTGATTTATAATATTATTTGAATGTAAGTCCACTCTTAAAATTTAAATTTGGACAATAATCTTGAAATACTGAGTAATGTAGTTGCTAAATCTATTGAAATTAGGATCCAATAGATAAACACCATTAAGAAATAAGCATCTTTTACAAATTCATTATGTAACTTATTCTCTAATAATAACTATATTTATTTTGATTAATAGCTGGCTAGGAAACGCAAATTTTATGTCTAATAATGAACATCCTAAAATACCCTTTGGTTGGTGCATAATTTTAAAATACTCATTCATGCTTAAAAATATGATCAAATGGTTAAACTTCTTTACAAATTCAAAGTATCCCTTCATTCTTAAAATTAATATCTAATAAATAAATACAATTTAAAAAATAAACATTATTTTCAAATTTATGATTTTTATTTATAAATAAAATGCAGATCAACAAAAGACTAATGTTGCAGCTTAGAACTATATTTTTTAATTAACTACACATGATTTAAATATAAAAAGGTGGTGAAATATTTATGAAAATATGTTAATGTATGATTAATTTAAACGAATGAGTTTATCTTGAGTTATTTTATACCATATCCTAGGATTTATGAAATCAAGACCGTGCATAAAAATGTGAATAAATGATTTGATTATCTATATGTAAATGGTTTTACAAGTTGGGAAAACATTCAATTAGTTGATCATGATTAATTACTGTAAACAAATGAATATGTCCCCTTTTTGTATACCATATTTGTAGATTTTAAAAGAGATATTTACGTATATGTATGAGAAACTTAATGAGTGAAAAAATTTATTTACGGAAAGAAGAATAAAATGTTTGATAGTGAAGGCAACAGGCATAAACTTCGATTTATTTAATAATGCCATTATAATATCAGTTGACTACACCATTAAATAACCTTCATGGTTGCTTCCTCTAGGAAAATTGTAGTAAAAAATTTCTCTTTATTCAAATCCTATAAACGCCGCTCACTGAATAGGTACATATTCACATATGTTTTTCACCCTTATTCCTATTCCACTTCTCTATCCTTTCATCTTCGTTTGGATCTCTCACCACTACTGTTTCCATCCAGACATGCTTCATTGAATTTCTTACCATTGTTAATCTTTTATATCACAACTTCATGTTTGTGCAGTTGCGCCACTAAAACTATTTTTTAGACTACAGTCATATCCTGCACTTTTATTTTTCTAACTTACTCTACCGGAAAAAATTCATTTATGTGATTGAAACTTGTATAATTTTATATAGAAAAAGTAATTTGCGCATTTTTAAATTTGTTTGTATTGCTTATATAGGTGCATAGCTCTATGTATTCTCAAAATAATATTGCTATTACATGCTATTTATTGGCATACATCATTGGATCAATGAGTTTTTTTTTTCACGTTGTTATGTATTTTCAAATACGTCTATCCAATATTCTTCTAATAAAACATGTTCAAAAGTTCAGGTCAATCATCACGTTATTATTGCATTACTTGCATACATAACAGAAACTAATCCATCTAACTCGCTTGAAGACCGGTGTGAACTCATGTTATGCACAAGGAAATCATGGAATATTTTGACTTCTCTTTGTTGAAGTTTTTTGATAATATGAAGGTGAAACATATACTTTTGGATTTTAATTTTTGGTATCATTTTTCCCAAAAACTTTAGTAAAAACTTAACAAAAAATTATTAAATTTTGGAGCCTTGTATTTAGCTAATTGGTCTTATTAGTTAACTGGGTTATATATGTAGAGAATAAAGGGAAAGCTAAAAGAGGATATTTTTTGGAAGAGAACAAATTAAGTACTAAATTAATTAATTAGTTAATGGATTTATAAATGAAGAAAAAAATTTATTCATGAACTCATGATTTTGCAAAATATGGAAAGAAAGTGTGCACGTGGAGATTTGGTCAATTGAGGGAACTTATGGAAACTGAAATACACATCTTGTACTTACAGTGGAATCAAATCAATGATATTTGGAAAGTTCCAAGACAATTGGGCAATTATTTCCCTTGATCTTCAAGTATTTCCTTCTTTATTAAATCTATTCAAATGAACAATGTCCATCTTTGTATTTGCAAGCATTCGAGGAAGCGTTCAACATTATCCACTTTCTTCAATATAGCCTAATTTCTGCAATCAAATCAAATTAGAGGTTTTGTGAAAAATCTAATCTTTGAAGAAATTGATTATTCAGCTTGAGTCTCTCCTTTCTTTTACCTAAATTTTTGTAATCTTTCTCCATTGTATTCTCTATATTTGATAAAATAAAGAATAACTGGTTGTTCGGTGGGCGTAGCTGATCTAGTTGAACTACATTTAAGCTATCAACATGTGTACTTCAATTCACATAATAGGGTAAGGGAAATATATGACAACATAATGAACATCAGCAAAAACATGGTGATAAAGACACAATGATAACAGTAAATTGGAAGCAAAGAGGCAACAACAAAAGACAACCAAAAACATGGCATAAACAACAAACAAAACAACAATTATTATATTTCGATTTTCATTGATGTTGAAAAACTTGCATAAAGTAAATCGTGAGATAACCCACCTTGTGTGGATATGATGAAAACAACAAATAAACATGGACAACAACCAATCCTAAGCAACAGATTTGAAATTGAAAATCCTATTTTTCTTTTGAGAAGGAGGACGGACAAAATTTAAGAAGAGGATACCATGAATTTACTTCAGGAAGAGGAGGCTGATGAAGAAGAAAGAAATATAGATTTAATTTTTTGTTTTATGTGGACAGGAAGAATAAAGATCTAAAATTTATAGAAGACAATTATAGAGAAAAAAAAATGAGGAAGGAAATTGAGAAAGTTACTTTATTTATTTCTCTAATGTGTCCCTTCATATTAGATAGATTATAAAGTAATAAATTGGCTGACTAAGGCTGAGGTGGCATATTTATTTCTCAATTAGTTTCAAAAGTAAGTTACAAAGAAAAAGAGATTAAACGGAAAGAAATGAATGCAAGATAAAAAAAAAATGACGCTGATTGTTAGAAAGTTTGTGGCTTCTTAAATTTCAAAACATAGAGTATTAAAATTTCATTACTTAAGAAATCTATTCAATGAGCAGACGAAAATAAAAAGAAAAGAAATATATACTTGGGTTCATTAATTTTTGGAGAGAAACAATGAAGAGAGAAAGGGGAAAGAAAAAAATAAGAGGATGTAAAGTTAAGGAATGAGATTACGAAATAAGATGCATGAAAATAAGAGGATGTAAAATAATTTCCCAAAAATAAGAGGATGTAAAGTTAAGGAATGAGATTACGAAATAGGATTAAGCAAAAAAATTAATATATTAAAGGAAAGAAATAATTTCGTAATTAGTGGAGAAAAAAGAGAAGTGAAGCGAAAGAGATAAAAGCTTTGAAGATAAATACTCAAAAGGAGCAATGCCAGAAATGAATGGCCTTGCAGATAAATGCATGCATGAATTAATTTTGTGGGAACTAAAAAAAGAAAAGGCGCATATTGTCTGCTCGGTTTCCCCTCTAGTAACCTTTTTTCCTTTCGCTGTATCCCCTTCAGAATCCATTAATCGCCGTCATCCACCAAGTCCACCACCCGAAAGCATAATTCCTGCAAAATCGATCCTAATTTCTATCTTCAACAGTCGATATACGCCATAAATTTCTTTTCTCGCTCATCTCCCAAATCGATCCCAATCCCAAACCTAAACAGTCTTTTCCAATTAGAACTTCTGTCAGAGGTATTATTGTTTGTTTTTCCTATAAATTTAATTATCAGACTATTTGAACAACTCCTTTTCTTGCGATTGTTCTATTATGGTCTGTCTATGCTTCTAAATTTAATTATTCCATTATATTCTATTTATAATCCACTACAGGTTATGTCGTTGTTTAGATTGTCATTGATAGTGTATATGAGTTTACTATTTTATAGTCTACAGTTTTTTCAAATTATGCTAATTAATATGAAAAATATTATGTTTAGGCTAATTGTGTTACATTTATTTATATTAATTGCTGTAATGCCAAGACAGTGGCATGTGGCTACTTATTTTCTACATGCTTTTACCCATTCTGACTAGTTCCCCTTCATTATCGATGATCTAAAGTTTGGCTACATATTGATTGTCTAAATTGAAATTTTAACTAAGTATATAACTGCGTTTCAAGAATTTCAAAGTAGCCGTACAACCTGGTTTGTGAAAGTCGTGTCCAGACTGGTATGGCAAGCAATGTATCTTATGGCAAATTGATATACATTATGATATATATATTTTGTACACAGCAATTTATCACGATAACAAAGACCAAGTGTCACTTGTAAACAGTGATACATATGCAAAAGTAAATTAGTTTGAGACCTTAAAAATATATTACACAAACTAAGCAAATGAAATAATTATAGTGTTAATTTTTATTTGTACACAACTGATAATGCTGAGTGTAGTAGACAATATTCATTTGCAGACTGTACGTACCAATTTTCTTCGGAACCACGTCCGAAGTTGACGTATGCTTATAATACAATCAGTTTGTGCGTACTTCTTAATTAACTTGGTATATACCAATGAATTATCATTGTGCATGTTAAGATAATATGATGAAAATGATTAGGGGCTGCACATAGTAGATATGTAGAACATTTTCTCACACAGCTTAGAAGATATATGGACTAATGCATATTTTCTAAAATAATATTAACTACTGCAATTACTTGTCCATGATAAAAAATATTAACTACTGCAATTACTTGTCCATGATAATTAACTTGATGTATGCAGATTTTCTAAACAGTCTTTAGCATATATTTTTGGTTAAAAAAGAAGGTAATGAAACTTGGTTGTAGTGAAATAACCATGCATCAACACTGTCCAGAACTTTGGACTTGACAGGCATGTTTGTAAATTTAAAAAGAGCTCAACATGCAAGTAACAGAATTTCATATTAAAAATGTCATCAAACAATAACCACGCCGCATAAGCAGAGGTGTAAATTTACTTGCAGAACATAAGGTTAATTAACACCCAGTCTGAAGCTTATGTGAACATCAGCATACGGGAATTAAAAGTGAAAGCGACTGAGCACTAAGCACTATCTCAGTATAAAGTGAGCTTATTAAAGTTGAGCGTGGTGCTTAGTAGAACTGGGCTTAGTTGTACTAAGCACTATCTCAGTGCTCAGTAAAAACTGAGCACTAAGTCCAGTGCTCAATTTTTCTAAGCACTGAACTCAATGCTACTAATCACTAAACATTAAGATTCAGTGCTTAGCAAAACAGAGCACTGGGCCGAATTCAGTATGCCCAACATGGGGCTTAGTAAAACTGAGTGGGGTTCTCGGAAAACTGTACATCAAAGAAAAATTGCTGAAATTTAATGCTAATATTGCACATTCGTCATCCATGTTATCTCGTCCGAGTTATTGACTTTGATTGTGAAGTCGAAGATCCACTAAAAGTTATTGACTTTGATTCATATTTCATATAATGTAGGATATGGAAATTTAGATATCGCTCAGTGCCAATCCAGATATGTATCCGAATCTAAGTCTAAGCTTGTTGATTGATCAGAAGAAAACTTTTTTGCGCTCTAATTGTAAGTAATTTAAACGTTTATTTGTGATTTGTTTGTAACTCATCCGTCAAAACCAATGTGATTTATTTGTAAATCATCCCTACAACAAGATAAGCAACCAGCGATACCATTGAGATGCCAAAAATAGGCGGTGATGGCATTATACTCCTTAAACTGTGCAAGGTTTGGATATGGTTTTGGACTGGAACCCACCAAAACAGTCAATATCCAACTAAAGTTCCAAACCGCTGAAAGCTTTGTTAGCCTTTTTTTTTTTTTTTTGGCATTGGTTACAACATTAACGTGAGGAGTACCAGCTCAAGGCAAAAAGAAACTTTGTTCTTCCTACCTCAGAAATTAATTCTATAAATAGATTTCTTCATTTATATTGTAGCTTTTCTGATGATGTCCATAAGGTCAACGATTGACCTCTTTAAGCATTGTTGTCTCCTACGATAGTCATTAACCAAGACATTGCCTCCATCACCCTCACTTAAAGGGGTTACCACTTGCTTTCATAGTCAATTGGTTTTGGCTCCTTTTCAGGTGTTCATTCTTATTATCATCATATTCCAATAAGCATCAAGGACCCACATGAGTGTATCTACTGCCATCAAGCACATGCAATAAAAGCACTTGGTGACAATGGCGCTGGAAGAAAATCTATCAAGTTCACCTTAAGTTCGGAGGAGGCATATGTTTTCTTTGAAGGGTTGATATCTGAAATAAAACTCGGAGGTTTGAGTGATCCAGTTGTGTTACCTGACATAGCTTTTAAAGTATTATTTTTCATTGTCTGAAGTATTGTTTTTTATTAGGTCAATTTTGTGCTTATTTATTCTTAATATATTCCGCTTGTGTATGATATAATGTAGGTTCTGTATTTGTACATTTGCTGATAAATCTCTATTCAGGGTGCAATTTTCATACTACAAGCTGTACAAAATGGTCGGCGAAAATGACTTCGATAGTTATAATTATGGCTGAATTAGAAGGGTTTGTGCGGTTTAATCTTTTATATTTTTCTGTTTAATTTTGTGAAGTTGCTTGGACACTTTGAATTTAATTAACCAATAAAAGAAAGAAAACAAGAAGGCTAAAATGGTAGATGAAAATGAATTTGATGATTATAATTATGCTTGAATTAGGTAGGTTTGTAAGTTTTAATTTTATATTTTTCTGTATAGTCTGTGAAGTCTTTTGGACACGTTGAATGGTTTTAACCAAGAATAAAAGAGAGAAAGCAAAAAGACATTGGCCCGTGTGAATGATATATGGTATGATGTGTAATCTGCTGCAAATGCTCAGATGCCGCTGACATGAAAATGAGACTGAGTTTGTTACGTGACCTTGGCCTACTGCTGGTGGAAATCAAGGAGGTCCATATGGGTCCTTCTCATTTTCACCAATGGGAAGGTGGTGTCAACAAAATAGTATTGCATGAAAATGGTGTTTTCCCTAATGGTCATGATTAGTATCCATTGATGCTCTGCTGAATAGTTGAATAGTTTAATCTGGATAACTCATGTGCTGTGTCTTTTTTACTATCGGGGTTTATGATATTCTGCCTTCGTTAACAAGTAGATAAAATGAGTTATAAAAGTGAGTTGTCTCTTAATAAATTCGAATGTAAAAAATTGTCTTTGTTATTTATTCATCTTTTGCTAATGAGTAGATAAAATTGAACAAGGTTGCCAATAAATTATGATCAGGTGGAATCTCGTTGATAAGGTAGCCTTAGCCATAACAGTTGGGATTTGTTTCTTAGTTAACCTTAATGTAGGAAACTGAGTTTGTAATCCATGCTGACGTTTTCTGCAGATAACAGAATGTATACTCTATCATGTACGCTTGTAGTATTTGATTAGACCCTCTGAGAAATAGGTAGGTGATTAAGCGTTTTCTGCTCTCCAGTTCGTCCCTGAAAATATTCTTTACTGCCCTAAGTCCATATACCTTCCTGCTTTTCAGCATGTCAGGATTTTGAAAATGTTATAGAGAGAACTAACAAACAATCCATAGCTATTAAGGGTGCACGGTGCAAGACCTTTTTGGAGAATTGGCATGGCAAACAACATGATGTTATACAGAGAATTCTGTATTGGTACAGTAACCGCAGAAAACTTGTAGTAATCTGGCAACACATTAGTTGAAATACAACAGCGAATAGAGTATACCGTCGCAGTTGATCAGAGAGCAATTGATAATCCGAGTCCAGTCTTGAACGACTGTTTCCTTAAATCGTATTTGCGCCCCTTTCTCAGCACTAAAGGGCTTTGGTGCAAATCGATTTCGAAGATAAAACAGATTCAACTTCGCTGTACAGTGCAGTAGGCGAAGCAACGACGAACGCAAGGATGTTTTATTTACAGAACAGAGCGGTGGAGGAAGAAGGGCGAAAGTCAGAAAATTCGGTACTGATTTGATTTTTCGCTGCCCTTTATATAGGCTGTGAAGAGGTATTCAATCGTGAAGGTATGCTACTATTCGAATTGCAACGGCAACGACTGTTGGAAATGTTGCGACCATTTACCAACAATCATTTCCGTTGGTATTTGGTGGCTATGTTCAAAAAATAGCCGTTTGAACAGCGCAAGCAGGCCTGGCGGCATTCGGAGGCCCGTACGATCACAAGACCCCAAGAGCCCCAAGGCCCAATGCCTTAATCTTTGACCTTTTTAATATTAACATGAATATATAATCATGTCATTGCCTCTCCCTCTTCTATCTCCTCTTTATATTGATATAATACATCAAGCATTAGTATAGGTAGTGGCATAAGGCACAAATTTCCCCGATGTGGGACTTAGTTTGCCTCAACCACTTTACTCATTCTTCCAACAATCCCCCACATGAGTGAGTGGTTGTATAATCTGTTATGAAACTTTGTGTAACATTTATCATATCGGTAAAAGTAGCACAGAGGTCTTGAACTTTTCCTAGTGTTTTATCGTTATAACTAACTGGCGAATCAGTAGACTGGACTGTCTTTGAACTGTAAGCCATTTGTGTAAGTCTATAAAGATAACACATGATAAATGCTTGTTAACCCCTTGGTTCTCTGTTTGTGTTCGTTTCTGCCATGAACACCGTCTTGGTTTCATGAGTGCTTGAAGAATTCGACCTTACAATTCTTCTTGAAGCGGCGCCTTCGCACTCACATAGGTGATTCTATAAAGAGTATCCCGTAATACCCCACTTGGTTCTTTATAACACCACAGTATAGACATCATTAAAAGCCAAGCTTATCCTATTCTCCGACGGGTTATGCACTGACTTATCATAGGAATGGTTTATATTTAACAGTGCCGTCAAGTTTATCTTAAACTTAGTTGTCCCTTTGAACCTAGATCTTGGGATCTCCAGTCAACTAGGTGGGGTTTCCGTTTTAGAAAACTTTTAGTTCATAGGTCTTAAGCCCATTCCCATCGATAAGGTTTGAACTTTCTCTCTTGGCAAGCCTTTTGTTAGTGGATCCGCTATGTTATCCTTTGACCTTACATAGTCTATAGTGATAACTCCATTAGAGAGAAGTTGTCTTTTGGTTTTATGTCTACGACGAATATGTCGAGACTTACCATTATACAATGTACTATTTGCCTTTCCTATAGCAGATTGACTATCACAATGTATACATATTGGGGGTACTGGTTTTTCCCATTTTGGAATGTCTTCTAAAAATCCCCTAAGGCAATCTGCTTCTTCCGCGGCTTTATCCAGAGCAATGAACTCAGATTCCATTGTTGACCTTGCTATGCAAGTCTGTTTGGATGATTTCCACGAAATTGCTCCATTTCCTAAAGTAAACACATATCCACTTGTGGATTTTGTGTCATTTGAGCCCGTTATCCAATTAGCATCACTATATCCTTCTACTACTGAAGGATACTTATCATATTGCAACACATAGTTTTGTGTATACTTTAGATATCCTAGGACTCTGATTATTTCTTTCCAATGATTTTTACCAGGATTGCTGGTATATCTACTTAGCTTGCTTACAACGTACGCAATATTAGGTCTAGTGCAATTCATGACATACATAATACTTCCCAATATACGAGAGTATTCCAGTTGATATATATCATCACCAGTGTTCTTTACCCAATTTTGGTTCATATCTATTGGTGATTTTGTAGTAGTTATATTATGCGGTTTGAATTTTTCAAGAATTTTAGCAATGTAATGTGATTGAGATAACGCATATCCCTGTGGTGTCTTTATAATTTTTACACCTAAAATTACATCGGCCACTCCTAGGTCCTTCATATCAAATCTAGAGGATAGCATATCCTTCGTAGATTTTATTATGACCTTATTATTTCCTAGGATCAGTAAATCATCAATGTAGAGACAAACAATGACATACCCAACATCTATACATTTTATATAGACGCATTTATCTGATTCATTTATTTTGAATCCATTTGATAACATAGTTTCATCAAATTTCTCATGCCATTGTTTTGGTGCTTGTTTAAGGCCGTAAAGAGATTTCACTAACTTGCACACCTTATTTTCATTTCCTGGGTTTACAAACCCTTCTGGTTGCTGCATATATATTTCCTCTTCCAGTTCACCGTTCAAAAACGCAGTTTTCACATCCATTTGGTGTATTTCCAAATTCAATATAGATGCGATTGCAATAAGCATCCTAATTGATGTTATTCTAGTAACTGGAGAGTATGTATCAAAGTAATCCAGATCTTGCTTTTGTCTGAATCCTTTTATTACAAGTCTTGCTTTATACTTGTCTATTGAGCCATCAGCCTTTAGTTTCTTCTTAAATATCCGTTTATATCCTAGTGGTTTTGATCCTTTAGGGAGATCCACTAGTTCCCACGTAAGGTTTTGCAGAATGGATTCTATTTCACAATTGACGGCTTCTTTCCAATAAGGAGCATCGGGAGATGACATTGCTTGTTGGTAAGTTAGAGGTTCATTTTCAATCATATATGCACAGAAATCAGGTCCAAAGGATTTAGAGATCCTTTGTCGCTTGCTCCTTCTCGGTTCCTCTATCTCAGTTTCATCATTCATTTTTCTATGATCAACATTATCCTCGGGAGTCTCTGCATCTCCTGGCCTCTTTTGAACACTTGTTTCAATAGAGGCTTTTAGAGGAAAAATGTGTTCAAAGAATCTTGCATTTCGAGACTCGATAATGGTGTTTTCATGAATGTCATCAATTTCAGATTTATACACCAAAAATCGATATGCACTACTATTATGAGCATATCCAATGAATATGCAATCTATAGTCTTTGGTCCTATTTTGACCTTTTTCGGTTTTGGAATTTCCACTTTGGCAAGACACCCCCACACTTTTAAGTATTTGTAGGATGGGAGTCTGTTTTTCCAAAGTTCATGGGGAGTCTTAGATGTTTTCTTTCAGGGTATTTTATTCAAAATGTGATTTGCCAAAAGAATAGCTTCTCCCCAAAAGTTATCTGGCAATCCAGAACTAATTAGGAAGGCATTTATCATTTCTTTAAGAGTTTTATTTTTCCGTTCGGCTATATCGTTGGATTGAGGTGAATACGGAGCTGTAGTTTGATGTATAATTCCATGGTCAGCACAGAATTCCTCAAATGGAGATTCATATTCTCCTCCTCTATCACTTCTTAAAGATTTTATTTTCTTATTGAGTTGATTCTCAACTTCAGCCTTATACTGTTTAAACATGTCGATTGCTTCGTCCTTACTTCTAACGAGATATACATGACAATATCTAGTACAATCATCAATGAATGTGATAAAGTACCTCTTTCCACCTCTAGTTTGACACATTTTCAAATCACATACATCAGTATGTATTAATTCTAGAGGTTCGGTCTCTCGTTCAACGTGATGAAACGAGGTTCTAGTCATTTTCGCTTCTGCACAGATTTGACATTTATAGTTGGAGTCTATGTTACATTTTGGTATAAAATCTAGATTAATCAATTTTCGCAATGTTTCAAAGTTAACATGCCCTAATCTAGAATGCCAAATGTTAGAAGAGTCTACGATATAAACAGAAGATTCAACTTTATTCATATCGTCTTTCGGTACAATGGTAGTTACATTAGCTTTAAACAAGCCATCACTAACATAGCCCCTTCCCACATACACCCCATTTTTCGATAATACAAATTTATCAGCTACAAATATAAGTTTGAAACCATGCTTGCTAAGAAGTGATCCAGAAATCAAGTTCTTACGAATGTCTGGAACATGAAGGACATCAGTCAAGGTAAGCTCCTTTCCAGAAGTCAGTTTGAGCACGATCTTTCCTTTTCCTTCAACTTTTGAAGCTGATGAGTTGCCCATAAACAACTTTTCCTCCTCGGTAGCAGCCTTGTAAGTTGCGAACATCCATTTATTTGCACAAATGTGGCGAGTAGCCCCAGTGTCCACGAACCATTCCTTGTTGTTGCCAACAAGGTTACATTCAGAAACTACCGCGCACAAGTCCATGTCAGTAATGCCATCAGAAACTTCAGTCACATTTGCTTCAGACTTTTTCTTCTTTCCTCGACATTCTGTTGCCTTGTGTCCTTTCTTTCCGCAGTTATGACAAGATCCTTTAAACCTTTTAGCCTTTTTATTAGGACCATTTTCGCGCTTTCTTTTGTTGGGCTTTTCTTCTTCAACTACATTCGCCTTAGCAGCCATGTTGAAGGACCCCTTTTTCTCTGATTTTCGGTTGTCTTCCTCAATCCTCAATCGAACCACCAGTTCTTCAACAGTCATCTCCTTGCGTTTATGCTTTAAATAATTTTTGAAATCCTTCCATGAAGGGGGAAGTTTTTCAATTGTAGCAGCCACTTTGAATGATTCGCTGAGCGTCATTCCTTCATCATTTAATTCGTTGAAGATGACTTGCAATTCCTGCATTTGACTGATAACAGTTTTGCTATCAATCATTTTGAAATCGAGGAATTTCCCTGCTATGAACTTCTTCATTCCTGCATCCTCAGATTTGTATTTCTTATCGAGTGCAGTCCATAGTTCCTTTGAAGTCGCAACAGTACAGTAGACATTATACAGAGAATTGTCCAGGCCATTAAGTATATAATTCTTGCACATAATATCTGCATTTTTCCAGACATTGAGGGCTTCAACCTTCGTTGCATCTGGTTCCAATTCAGCCACCGTCGGAGCATCTTCTGTCAGATACTTCGCTAGGCCCAGAGTTGTCAAATAAAACAACATCTTTTGCTGCCACCTTTTGAAATCCATCCCTGTGATTTTTTCGGGCTTTTCGCCATGGGACAGTGTTGGAAGGACTGTCGGTGGGTGGATTGTCGGAGGCTGAGTGACAGCAATCACTGGTGCTGCGGAGTCGGTTTGTTTAGACATATTCGCCTATACAAACAACAACAACAAAAATACGATTTAAGATTGTTATACAGAGAATTCTGTATTGGTACAGTAACCGCAGAAAACTTGTAGTAATCTGGCAACACAGTAGTTCAAATACAACAGCGAATAGAGTATACCGTCGTAGTTGATCAGAGAGCAATTGATAATCCGAGTCCAGTCTTGAGCGACTGTTTCCTTAAATCGTATTTGCGCCCCTTTCTCAACACTAAAGGGCTTTGGTGCAAATCGATTCCGAAGATAAAACGGATTCAACTTCGCTGTACAGTGCAGTAGGCGAAGCAACGGCGAACGCAAGGATGCTTTATTTACAGAACAGAGTGGTGGAGGAAGAAGGGCGAAAGTCAGAAAATTCGATACTGATTTGATTTTTCGCTGCCCTTTATATAGGCTGTGACGAGGTATTCAACCGTGAAGGGATGCTACTATTCGAATTGCAACGGCAACGACTGTTGGAAAGGTTGCGACCCTTTACCAACAGTCATTTCCATTGGTATTTGGTGGCTATGTTCAAAAAATAGCCGTTTGAACAGCGCAAGCAGGCCTGGCGGCATTCGGAGGCCCGTACGATCACGAGACCCCAAGAGCCCAAAGGCCCTAATCTTTGACCTTTTTAATATTAACTTGAATATATAATCATGCCATTGCCTCTCCCTCTTCTATCTCCTCTTTCTATTGATATAATACATCAAGCATTAGTATAAGTAGTGGCATAAGGCACAAATTTCCCCGATGTGGGACTTAGTTTGCCTCAACCACTTTACTCATTCTTCCAACAATCCCCCACATGAGGTAGTGGTTGTATAATCTGTTCTGAAACTTTGTGTAACATTTATCATATTGGTAAAAGTAGCACAGATGCCTTGAACTTTTCCTAGTGTTTTATCGTTATAACTAACTGGCGAATCAGTAGACTGGACTGTCTTTGAACTGTAAGCCGTTTGTGTAAGTCTATAAAGATAACACATGATAAATGCTTGTTAACCCCTTGGTTCTCTGTTTGTGTTCGTTTCTGCCATGAACACCGTCTTGGTTTCATGAGTGCTTGAAGAATTCGACCTTACAATTCTTCTTGAAGCGGCGCCTTCGCACTCACATAGGTGATTCTATAAAGAGTATCCCGTAATACCCCACTTGGTTCTTTATAACACCACAGTATAGACATCATTAAAAGCCAAGCTTATCCTATTCTCCGACGGGTTATGCACTGACTTATCATAGGAATGGTTTATATTTAACAGTGCCGTCAAGTTTATCTTAAACTTAGTTGTCCCTTTGAACCTAGATCTTGGGATCTCCAGTCAATTAGGTGGGGTTTCCGTTTTAGAAAACTTTTAGTTCATAGGTCTTAAGCCCATTCCCATCGATAAGGTTTGAACTTTCTCTCTTGGCAAGCCTTTTGTTAGTGGATCCGCTATGTTATCCTTTGACCTTACATAGTCTATAGTGATAACTCCATTAGAGAGAAATTGTCTTATGGTTTTATGTCTACGACGAATATGTCGAGACTTACCATTATACAATGTACTATTTGCCCTTCCTATAGCAGATTGACTATCACAATGTATACATATTGGGGGTACTGGTTTTTCCCAATTTGGAATGTCTTTTAAAAATCCCCTAAGCCAATCTGCTTCTTCCGCGGCTTTATCCAGAGCAATGAACTCAGATTCCATTGTTGACCTTGCTATGCAAGTCTGTTTGGATGATTTCCACGAAATTGCTCCATTTCCTAAAGTAAACACATATCCACTTGTGGATTTTGTGTCACTTGAGCCCGTTATCCAATTAGCATCACTATATCCTTCTACTACTGAAGGATACTTATCATATTGCAACACATAGTTTTGTGTATACTTTAGATATCCTAGGACTCTGATTATTGCTTTCCAATGATTTTTACCAGGATTGCTGGTATATCTACTTAGCTTGCTTACAACGTACGCAATATCAGGTCTAGTGCAATTCATGACATACATAATACTTCCCAATATACGAGAGTATTCCAGTTGATATATACCATCACCAGTGTTCTTTACCCAATTTTGGTTCATATCTACTGGTGATTTTGTAGTAGTTATATTATGTTGTTTGAATTTTTCAAGAATTTTAGCAATGTAATGTGACTGAGATAACGCATATCCCTGTGGTGTCTTTATAATTTTTACACCTAAAATTACATCGGCCACTCCTAGGTCCTTCATATCAAATCTAGAGGATAGCATATCCTTCATAGATTTTATTATGACCTTATTATTTCCTAGGATCAGTAAATCATCAACGTAGAGCCAAACAATGACATACCCAACATCTATACATTTTATATAGACGCATTTATCTGATTCATTTATTTTGAATCCATTTGATAACATAGTTTCATCAAATTTCTCATGCCATTGTTTTGGTGCTTGTTTAAGGCCATAAAGAGATTTCACTAACTTGCACAACTTATTTTCATTTCCTGGGTTTACAAACCCTTCTGGTTGCTGCATATATATTTCCTCTTCCAGTTCACTGTTCAAAAACGTAGTTTTCACATCCATTTGGTGTATTTCCAAATTCAATATAGATGCGATTGCAATAAGCATCCTAATTGATGTTATTCTGGTAACTGGAGAGTATATATCAAAGTAATCCAGATCTTGCTTTTGTCTGAATCCTTTTATTACAAGTCTTGCTTTAAACTTGTCTATTGAGCCATCAACCTTTAGTTTCTTCTTAAATACCCATTTATATCCTAGTGGTTTTGATCCTTTAGGGAGATCCACTAGTTCCCACGTATGGTTTTGCAGAATGGATTCTATTTCACTATTGACGGCTTCTTTCCAATAAGGAGCATCGGGAGATGACATTGCTTGTTGTAAGTTAGAGGTTCAATTTCTATCATATATGCATAGAAATCAGGTCCAAAGGATTTAGAGATCCTTTGTCGCTTGCTCCTTCTCGGTTCCTCTATCTCAGTTTCATCATTCATTTTTCTATGATCAGCATTATCCTCGGGAGGCTCTGCATCTCCTGGCCTCTTTTGAACACTTGTTTCAATAGAGGCTTTTAAAGGAAAAATGTGTTCAAAGAATCTTGCATTTCGAGACTCGATAATGGTGTTTTCATGAATGTCATCAATTTCAGATTTATACACCAAAAATCGATATGCACTACTATTATGAGCATATCCAATGAATATGCAATCTATAGTCTTTGGTCCTATTTTGACCTTTTTCGGTTTTGGAATTTCCACTTTGGCAAGACACCCCCACACTTTTAAGTATTTGTAGGATGGGAGTCTGTTTTTCCAAAGTTCATGGGGAGTCTTAGATGTTTTCTTTCAGGGTATTTTATTCAAAATGTGATTTGCCGAAAGAATAGCTTCTCCCCAAAAGTTATCTGGCAATCCAGAACTAATTAGGAAGGCATTTATCATTTCTTTAAGAGTTTTATTTTTCCGTTCGGCTATATCGTTGGATTGAGGTGAATACGGAGCTGTAGTTTGATGTATAATTCCATGCTCAGCACAGAATTCCTCAAATGGAGATTCATATTCTCCTCCTCTATCACTTCTTAAAGATTTTATTTTCTTATTGAGTTGATTCTCAACTTCAGCCTTATACTGTTTAAACATGTCGATTGCTTCGTCCTTACTTCTAACGAGATATACATGACAATATCTAGTACAATCATCAATGAATGTGATAAAGTACCTCTTTCCACCTCTAGTTTGACACATTTTCAAATCACATACATCAGTATGTATTAATTCTAGAGGTTCGGTCTCTCGTTCAACGTGATGAAACGAGGTTCTAGTCATTTTCGCTTCTGCACAGATTTGACATTTATAGTTGGAGTCTATGTTACATTTTGGTATAAAATCTAGATTAATCAATTTTCGCAATGTTTCAAAGTTAACATGCCCTAATCTAGAATGCCAAATGTTAGAAGAGTCTACGATATAAACAGAAGATTCAACTTTATTCATATCGTCTTTCGGTACAATGGTAGTTACATTAGCTTTAAACAAGCCATCATTAACATAGCCCCTTCCCACATACACCCCATTTTTCGATAATACAAATTTATCAGCTACAAATATAAGTTTGAAACCATGCTTGCTAAGAAGCGATCCAGAAATCAAGTTCTTACGAATGTCTGGAACATGAAGGACATCAGTCAAGGTAAGCTCCTTTCCAGAAGTCAGTTTGAGCACGATCTTTCCTTTTCCTTCAACTTTTGAAGCAGATGAGTTGCCCATAAACAACTTTTCCTCCTCGGTAGCAGCCTTGTAAGTTGCGAACATCCATTTATTTGCACAAATGTGGCGAGTAGCCCCAGTGTCCACGAACCATTCCTTGTTGTTGCCAACAAGGTTACATTCAGAAACTACCGCGCACAAGTCCATGTCAGTAATGCCATCAGAAACTTCAGTCACATTTGCTTCAGACTTTTTCTTCTTTCCTCGACATTGTGCTGCCTTGTGTCCTTTCTTTCCGCAGTTATGACAAGATCCTTTAAACCTTTTAGCCTTTTTATTAGGACCATTTTCGCGCTTTCTTTTGTTGGGCTTTTCTTCTTCAAATACATTCGCCTTAGCAGCCATGTTGAAGGACCCCTTTTTCTCTGATTTTCGGTTGTCTTCCTCAATCCTCAATCGAACCACCAGTTCTTCAACAGTCATCTCCTTGCGTTTGTGCTTTAAATAATTTTTGAAATCCTTCACTAAGGGGGAAGTTTTGACTGATAACTTGCAATTCCTGCATTTGACTGATAACAGTTTTGCTATCAATCATTTTGAAATCGAGGAGTTTCCCTGCTATGAACTTCTTCATTCCTGCATCCTCAGATTTGTATTTCTTATCAAGTGCAGTCCATAGTTCCTTTGAAGTCACAACAGTACAGTAGACATTATACAGAGAATTGTCCAGGCCATTAAGTATGTAATTCTTGCACATAAAATCTGCATTTTCCAGACATTGAGGGCTTCAACCTTCGTTGCATCTGGTTCCAATTCAGCCACCGTCGGAGCATCTTCTGTCAGAAACTTCGCTAGGCCCAGAGTTGTCAAATAAAACAACATCTTTTGCTGCCACCTTTTGAAATCCATCCCTGTGATTTTTTCGGGCTTTTCGCCATGGGACAGTGTTGGAAGGACTGTCGGTGGGTGGATTGTCGGAGGTTGAGTGACAGCAATCACTGGTGCTGCGGAGTCGGTTTGTTTAGACATATTCGCCTATACAAACAACAACAGCAAAAATATGATTTATGATTGTTATACAGAGAATTCTGTATTGGTACAGTAACCGCAGAAAACTTGTAGTAATCTGGCAACACAGTAGTTGAAATACAACAGCGAATAGAGTATACCGTCGCAGTTGATCAGAGAGCAATTGACCTTTTTAATATTAACATGAATATATAATCATGCCATTGCCTCTCCCTCTTCTATCTCCTCTTTCTATTGATATAATACATCAAGCATTAGTATAAGTAGTGGCATAAGGCACAAATTTCCCCGATGTGGGACTTAGTTTGCCTCAACCACTTTACTCATTCTTCCAACACTTGCACCTTTCTAATTTACCAGGCATACTTTAGAATTTTCATGTATTATTGCGTGATAACTATACAACAAGGCTGACATTTTAGATAACTTCTTAAAAACACCCTCTTTAAATTTTAAAATACACATCAGCCTCTCCTTAAAAACAAGTTTTAATATTAAAACTTGTACTTTTAGGTTTCCCTTTTTGCCAAACTAACATTAGAGGTGTGATTTAAACACGTTTTCTAGAGTTTGGGATAATGCACATAATGTCTTTGGTTGTTCTCCTGTATGACTTTCACCACCTCTCTTCAATTTTTTTACATGAAATCCAAGTCTTTTGTTTATTACTATTTAAGGAGTGGTTGTTGAATATTGGTAAACTTCTTAATATATCATGCTTATTTTGTGCATAATTGTGGTATGGTTTATAATAACCCATGAAACCATATGAATTTTTAAGTATATTTGAATTTACGTTTACGAGCATTTTTTAGGGAGTTTTCAATATTGCTAGCCTGTTCCCGGGTGAGAATAATTACTCATTTTTTATTCACACTTATTTTATGAAAAATAATCATTCATTGTTTCAACATTTGCAATTTATGTAAAAAAAATCAATGATCGTTTCCTCTCGTGAACGGTATTAGTTAATGTCGCTACCCTTAGAAATTCCATATTATGGTCAGTGTAAAAACATAACTTTTATTCATATTGCAATTAGAAAATACGAATTAGCATTCACTATATATATATATATATATATATATACATACAATTTTTGCAAATACTCTGAAGTTTACAAATTATGAAAGAAACTTCCTATTTAATTGGCAACGATTGTTGTAAAGTTCAGAGTATTTGCAAAAATAACATGCTATAAAATGTGCATCCAACATGCATGCAATTACTGGACGTTTCTTTTTATGCTTTTCAAAATGCAACCCTATGGTCCTGTGGACATGATTCCAGCACTAAATATTTGCATTAAACTTTTGCTTAACGCTTCACTTCAACATTAGCATGCAACAATAACATGCTTTAAATGTGCATGCAACATGCATGGAATTAAATGGACATTTCTTTTTATTATCAGCATGATGAAATACAAAAATAAATAATATTGAATGCTCTAGCTAATTATTTTTTATTTTGTGTATAATTTGCGCCACTTATATATATGGCACAGCTTATTTCAAACGTTTTTATGCTAAATGCTCAATCAATTCTTTTTTTTTTTTTTGCTATCTATTCTTTAGGTACAAGGATATAGTTTTGCATCAATTGTCATTTTTAAGGACAGTAGTTTCCTGTGAAGTTGTCATACTCAATGACTATAAATAAAGCACAAGGATAGTCAGTGAAGTACGTAAGTGTTGATTTACGTATCCCAATTTTCACTTATGGACAAATATATGTTTCCCTTTATAGATGCACTACTTTTCGTCAAATATCCGTCCTCCTTCCAACAGAAGAGGAGACTACTACTGCGAATATTGTATATCCTAAGGTTCTTCTGCAACAAGAATAGAAAGACAGAAGAGGACATATTATGTGCTAGCGAGAGTCCTTACGATTAAATGTATGTATTGCATTTCATTGACAATTTTTTGCATTAAATTCTTACTATGATTGTTACTATATATCATTTATGTTCCAAAAGAAATATATATCACAAGCTTATCTATGCTACTAACCATAAAAAAAAATGTTGCAGATCCCAAGGATAGGTATGCAAGTTGGAAATGTTCCAAGCATATTAGATTGTCATGACATAGCGTAATTGGTGAAGGCACCATGCAAAATCATGTTTAAATTTATAATTTTTTTATTCTATGAACATGTACTCTAATATGAATCTACAATATTGTCTATACATGTACTCATTTCAGTACAACATATTTATTTTTAATTACAGTGTTATTATTGCTTTCTACGCTATTTAAATGTATGCAAAAGAAATACCATTTCAAACTTGATAGTTATAAACCTTATGGCATGTCTTCGGATTATGCACTCTAATTTCTATTATGACGGACTACATCATAAACGTTTTTTTTACACATTTGGTTATTTTTCCAACATATTGAATAATATAAAACATACTAGGACAATTGCGAAATTCACTATATCTGAAATAAATAATAAATGTAGCCGTACAAAATGAACTTCAATGTATTGTCATGTATAATTGATCGAAATTAACTCTATTTCCACCATCAATACACTGAGACAAAAAACAATAACAACCTACAGACCCGTGCTGAGCACGGGCTTCATACTCGTTTTATTATAATACAACATTCAATATATAATCATTATTTAGAAGTTAAATTTCAAGCTAAAGGCTTAGGTCATCTCAACCAATTCTGATTGAATTTTCATCTCTCGAGTTGGGTTGAATATGAATAAGCGCTCCAACAGTCGGATGTCCATTGCATAAGCGTCAAGGTTTTAAATCATGGATATCGATCGTGCTTTGTCTCGGGGATTTCAGAGGCTTGATCTCGGACATTGAACAACTAGTGTTGAGACCTAACTTGCAGATGAAGCATGGTGATGACTCAGACATTGAACAGAGACAAATGCAAGCATTTGAAATATCAGCGCAGGTACATACTTTGCAGCAGAGGTACAAGATGGACTGTTTTTGTAATAGGTTTTGACAAGCTTCAGGACTTACATAAGGTAATAACTTCAATTTATGCACTTGTGCTTGACATATATTGATTTATCAACTTAGTTGAAAAATGGTCACAGTTGGTGTAGTGGCCCGAAAAATCCGTACCAATTTGAGCTAACTAATATCCTACAAATTCAACTCAAAGTGCACGAAAGTTCATATCATTAATAGAAAGAAATAAGAGGATGAGAAAGATAAGATAGAACTAATAGAATAGAAGAAGAAGAACATACTGAACAGAATCAGAGTAAATACGAATCTCACAGCGGAACAATAAATTGTATTATATAATATTGGAAGGACGCAAATACTGGTTTTAAGGTATTTGGGTCAAAGGTGGGGTTTGATTTTATTATAAGGGACGCTCAAGTATGAAATGGGTTGAAAAAACATCACTCTAGAGGATACACATCAACTTACACTTAATTCACATAGCTATTCATGTTTATTCATTTCTAGAGGTGTTATGCTATGTAGAAACATGGAATATTTAGGGTGTTGTAGTGACTGCATGCTTGCAAACACATTCATGGTAATGGTTACTTTTTTTGCTATTCATTAAATTAATGTTTCGTGTACCACATTACATAAAATTCCCCTGCATTTATGAATGGTTACGAACAGATATAAAAATGTGTTGAAATGAGCAAGGTGCCACGATCCCAAAAATATAATAATATCGGTAGGTTGATTCATATTTTGAAACACCAAAATATTGATATGGGGTGCAAAATACTACAAATAAAAAGTTGCATATTTAATTAATTAGAAATTACAGTAAAATTCTAAAAATTAAATTATCACTATGTCTAAAAAGAACCTTGTCCAAATTCGAAACTGATATTTAGTTATATCGAATAAATCGTTACGGTCGATAAATAGTTTTGCAACGACTATTTGAATATTTGATTTGGATATAACTCAGAATCTATAATCCAAAATCTCGAATTTTCACTTCTGTTAGGAAGACACATTTAAACAGATCCCATCGTTTCTTGTTTCGAGGAAATCCGGCTTATAACGAGTCCTGTACACTCATTTGAAGTTCAGAACGTTAAATTACGAACTGCAGCGTCGTTGTGAGCTCGATTATAATTAATATATATTTTTATACGTTCAATTTCATTTTAATTAATATATACGTCCACTTATATTAAGAATTCAATATTTAAATTGATTTAAATATTCAAATTCAAACCGATAGAAATGTGGGACATTACATTCCTTCCCCCTTAAAAGAATTTCGTCCCCGAAATTACTAAGGTAGAAAAATTGTTATGATCCCTATTATAACCAGGTTAAAAATCTTTTATTTAATTTCTTACATTCAGTTTCAACAGAACTGATTAATTCTAATTAAAAATTTAATTCCTTCTTATTAACAATACTTTTCAGAAATTCTGAAAATTTCCTAACGGCTTTAATTTCCAGAGAATTTCGTCAATATCTCCTCGGCACGGCTCATTCGGTACTACTACAACTTGCCACTCTGGGCTTTCTCCAATCCAAAAGAAAATCAAATAGCCTAGTGGCTGGCCAATCCGGCTCATAAATCTCATATTCATATAAAATATAAACTTGTACATTTTTGTCGGTCATTCAACTTTATCCCTTTCATTTGCTATCACCTCAGTTGATCTCCTCAAACCCATCATTCACCTTTACCAAGCCAAATTTCATCTCAACTTCCAATTCTAATCTCAATCCCAATCTCTTTCTCAATAATCCAATTTCATAGTCAAGCTTGGTTCATTCCAAATCTTAATTCACAAATTCCACTATTTTGCCAAGTCAAATCCTTATTCCAGTACGATTTCCACTTACTTGGCTTTAATTCAACTCCAGTTTTATTTTTCTTAGTTAAATTCTCTATTTATTTACTTCATAAGTAAATTTTAAATTTCAGAATTCAAATTCCTGGGGTTTTTATTTCAAATCAGTTTGAAATCATATATATATATATATATATATTCATAACATAGCAATTCAGAACATTTGAATTTTCGAACAACTTATTTCAAAACAAAATCTATGGTGGTAATCCGTCACTTAGAAACTCGAAAATGAACACCGATGATGGTCGACTTCATCATCGTAACTTATTTTCCAGCGAACAAAGTGAGTTCAATACTGTATTACTTTAAAAACTCATTTATAAACACTTCATTTTTGAAATTTCTTCAGAATATCCTTTCAGAATGCTTGGAAAAACATTTCTAAATTCCCAGGATTTAAAATTCCATGTATTAAATCCAATTTCATTTACAAACCTTTTCCATGGTTTTAAATTCCAAATCTGATTTAAATTCAGAGTTAGTTCATCTGATTTGTATTTTATACTTATATAATATTTCGATTGGTTATTTATATAATCAACTCAATTATAAATCTTATTTGATCATAATAATGATCATACATCCAATATATTATAATAATATCAAGTTATATACTTCTTTTATATCAAAATATATTTTGGGTAAAATTATTTAATTTACCCTCTTTTCAAAACATACCGTGTTGAATTACTCTGTTCAAGAGTTTAGAAACACCTATCGACACAGTTGGCATTACTGTTTCGACCAGAATTCATAAACTACTCGACTGACCAGTCAACACAATATAAAACAGTTTTTATATTAATTTATAAATATGCGCTCATATATATACACTCGTACTCAATCTGGGTTATTACTAACCCCATCTCTATTAAGTTACGCCACAGAGCCAAGGTAATCACTTAACCTTCAGCTCTGATACCAACTGTAGTGGCCCGAAAATCCGTACCAATTTGAGCTAACTAATATCCTACACATTCAACTCAAAGTGTACGAAAATTCAGATCATTAATAGAAAGAAATAAGAGGATGAGAAAGATAAGATAGAACTAATAGAATAGAAGAAGTAGAACATACTGAACAAAATCAAAGTAAATACGAATCTCACAGCGGAACAATAAATTGTATTATATAATATTGGAAGGACGCATATACTGGTTTTAAGGTATTTAGGTCAAAGGTGGAGTTTGATTTTATTATAAGGGACGCTCAAGTATGAAATGGGTTGAAAAAAACATCGCTCTAGAGGATACACATCAACTTACACTTAATTCACATAGCTATTCATGTTTATTCATTTCTAGAGGTGTTATGCTATGTTGAAACATGGAAGATTTAGGGTGTTGTAGTGACTGCATGCTTGCAAACACATTCATGGTAATGGTTACATTTTTCGCTATTCATTAAATTAATGTTTCGCGTACCACATTACATAAAATTCCCCTGCATTTATGAATGGTTACAGATAGATATAAAAATGTCGTTGAAATGAGCAAGGTGCCACGATCCCAAAAATATAATAATATCGGTAGGTTGATTCATATTTTGAAACACCAAAATATTGATATGGGGTGCAAAATACTCTAAATAAAAAGTTGTGTATTTAATTAATTAAAAATTACAGTAAAATTCTAAAAATTAAATTATCACTATGTCTGTAATGACCCTCATTTCCAACGATATAATAATTAATTTATTTAATTATTTAAAAGGTGATTAAGAGGATTTAATGGTCATTTAATTAAATAAAGTGAATATTTAATTAAATTAAATAATTAAATAATATGTTCAATTCTGAAATAATCAGAATTGGCTAAGATGGCGATCTAGTGTGAATTGGGAAAATTCAAAGTATATAATTCAGTTTAGAGTTGAATTATATTAACGAATATATTTAATTAACGATGGTTGAACATATAAATTATATTATAGTTATAATCGAGCTCGAAATGGCGCTGCAGTTCGTAATCTGGCGATTCGAACTATAAACGAATATATAGAAGCTGTTTTAAATCGGATTTCTGTGAAATAAGAAACGTTAGGAGTTGGTGAAGTATATTTTTCTAGTGGAAGAGAAAAATCAGGATTTCGTCGTGTAGATTTTGATTTATGTCCAAATCAAATTTTCAGAAAAACAGCGGTATATTCATTCATAGCCATAACGGTTATTTAAAAATATTTGAATATCAGTTGTGAATTTAGACAAGGTTTCTTTGAGACATAACGATAATTTAATTTTTAGAATTTTATTGTAATTTTTAATTAATTAAATAAGCAACTTTTTATTTGGAGTATTTTGCACCATTAATCAGCGATTTTGGGGTTTCACAATATGGGTTAATCTACCGGTATTATTATATCTTTGGGGTCATGGTACGTTGGTCGTCACAACGGTATGTTCAACTCTGTCTATAGCAGTCTGTACAATTGTATAAATTTTGTGTAACGAAGTTGGTGCACTGAGGTACACTAAAATATTAAATACACTTCTCCTTTCTCTTATTAAAACAACCATCCACGTTCACTTGTTCTCAGCCACCCGTTCTCTTGGCCATCGAAGCAAGTACGTGGCCAAATCCTTCATCACATCTTTTAACTTAGCATTAAAGGAAAAAGCATCATAAATATAACATTCTCTCTTATAACCTAATTTTCGTTCTGCTCAAACAAAGAGCCGCCGCAACTCCTCTCCACTTCAGCAAAACGCAAAGAACCCGAACCAAAGTGAAGAAATAAAAAAAAATAAAACTCTCAAGATACACTTGCGATGAGGACTGTGAATGGGGAAGTGAAGAGAATCACTGGCGTGAGGAGGATGGTGCGAACTGTTTTAAATGAATATGAAAGGAGTGGCGTAGGCTGAGGAAGTGGTGACCATGACATGGATACTGGAGCGGAGTTGAGCACATTGGGAAGTATGTGCATTATATTATGCACAGTAGCTTGCGGTTATACTGATGAAGATGCCACTGTACATTCGCATGTGGGTAGGGTGTTTCCATCGTGGGTTTGCCATGTGGCCTTGGGCCGATAAAGCCCGGTATTACAAAAAGAGAAATAAAAAGAAAGGGAGAGGGTGGTACTGGAACATGAAGTAGCATGGAGTGTGGGTTTCAGAGAATAGAACATGAAGTGGAGCTTGCGGCAAATACAGATTGAGGCGGGTTCCTGTTTATCTTTGGGGAAGGAAAGTTGAGTCACGAGTTGGGTTTTTAGGAATGGAGGTGATGAGATTTGGTTTATATGGAGTATTGAAGTGGAAAGGGTATTGGAAAGTTTATAAATGGTGGAGTTCATACAGGAAGCTCTCGCGATTTTTGCTTCCTGGAGTTGGAGAAGAACGGGTACCACGTGGAGGGAGTGGGCTTTAAAATGACTACATGGGCCGGGGGAAATAAATGGTAAATCCCAAAGTCAAATATTATTTAGTTTAAATTAAAACAAAATATTGTATTGACTTAGAAAATACGTAACTTTATCATACGTTGTCAGAACCAGACGAAACAAGATCCATTGGGATCGTACGGACGATGGCTCCACAATGGAACTAACTGGGAGCGAATCTGAGCTCGTTACAATTTATACCAAAATAAATTGTCCGTCTGAATCAAGCGATGGTAATCGTTATTAACGATGATCGTCCAATGTAAGTAAAACTCACCAACTCTGAACAGTTATATTTTTCTAATGTATTTTTAGAACTGTTAAATCATCTGTTGATTTCTATGTGTTAACTGTTTGGTTGAATTGCTTACGTGTTGGTTGAAATTATAGATAACGATATTTATATAAATCGTTAATCAAATATTGATTCTGTTTATCAGAATATTTCATATCGAAATGAAATCGATGTTATTATGTTGATTAACATCTATGATGCAGGGAAACAGGTTGGAGGGACCCAATTGGGTTCCTGTAATGACCTGCATTGGCAGAGGTATTATAATTAATTTATTTAATTATATAAATAGTGATATAGTGAATTTAATGGTCATGGTTTAATTAAATAATGGTGAATATTTAATTTAAAATAATAAATTAAATAATATATTTAATCCCGAAATAATCAGAATTGGCTGAAATGGCGATATGGTGTGAACTGGATCATCTGTGATATTTAATTCAATTTAGAATTGAATTAGAATAATGAATATATTATTTGAACGACAGTTTTAACGTAGAATTATAATATAATTAAAATCGAGCTTGAAATGGCGCTGCAGTTCGTAAATTGGTGATTCGAACTTCAACTGAATGTACATGATTCGTTTTAAGCCGGATTTCTGTGAAACAAGAAACATGTGGAGCTGGTGGAGTATATCTTTCTAGTGGAAGAGAAAAATTGGGATTTCGTCATGTAGATTTTGATCCACGTCCAAGTCAAATTTTAGAGAAGTCGCTGTGGAATTCCTTTATAATTTATAAAGAAATTATTTATTTTTTTAAAAGGGATTTCAATATAAATCGAATATCGGGTTGACCCAGAAGTGAATATCGAGTTAGAAATTCATATAGGAATATTCTAGAGCAATATGGTATTCCACTGTGAATATATACGATAATATTTAATTTAATTATATTTAAATATATTTATATATATTTATTTAAATGGGTCATTCAGAGCTTTAAAAATAGCCACTTTTGCAAACGAAGTCGGAATTCGACGAAAATAATTTTGTTGGATCCGCAATGCCAAATAGTTGTTAGATTTCTAGTTCCGTGATTTTTAGAGTCACTGTGTGGTGGTACGGATTTTTAGAGTGAGAAACAGTCAGTATTCTGACAGTTAAAAATACGCTGTGTGAGCCTACGAAGTCGGAATACGTCGAAACCAGTTTCGTTGGGACCGTAATGTCAAACTCTAGCTACATGTCCAGTTTCGTGATTTTTGAGTATCGTGTGTGATCACACGGATTTTTAGAATGCTTAAACGAATATTAAATAAATAAAATAAAATATCCTAAGCTATGAGTGGACCAAACAAAAGCCACACACATGTTGTTACAGCCACACACACATATAGGATCCCGTATATAACTCCTTTTGAGCCGCCACATTCTTTTCATCTTACAGCAACATTTTTGAGAAAAAGAAAAATCCTCAAAATTCAAAATAAAATCTATAAATCATAATAATAATACATCTCGACTCCTGCTGCGATTCCTCTCCTCGCCATATAGATATTGTTGAGCTCGGTCATTCTTTTTCATGCTGGAAGTTTAGCAGCGTTGCTAGGGTTTACGAAAATCATGGAGTTGGAGCTTCGATTGGTAGTTGTGTGTTCGTTTGTGGATCCAAGGGACTGAATCGAGGTCGGCGGGCAGTTTTGAGGTATTACGGTGGTAGTTTGGGGTTTCCGTTCTACTGAGATGGTGTGACAGGGTTCGAACGGAATTCGATCGAGTGGAGCAAGAATTACATGATGAGGAAGAGGACGTGACAAGGAGTGATTTGGTGATGTCCTCTGGTCGAACGATGTTGCGAGGAGGGAGATTTGGGAGCAGGAACGATCGGTTATGGATGAGAATAGCAACAGGGAGGTCACGGTGCTTTTGAGGAAGAAAGGTTAATCGGGTCTGGTTATGTTGGAAAGGGAGATGGGCCGGAAGGTAGAAGTTAAGCCCGTTTAATTTTAATTAAGTTTTGTTCTTAATTTAAATAGTGTATTACTTCGTAAAATCGTAACTTGATCATACGATATCAGATTGGCGAACCGTAAGTTGCTTTGGGATCGTATGGACGAGCACTCCGCAATGAAATTGACTGGAAGTCCATAGGAGCTCGTTACAATTTATAGCAAAATAAATCGTCCGATCTGAATCAACGACAATTATCGTTAATTAACGATGATAGTCCAATGTGAGTAAATCTCACTAACTCTAAACAGTTTATAATTTCATGTTGTATTTTTAAAACTGTTAAATATTGGCTGATTGACTATGTGTTGGATGTTTGATTGAACTGCTAGTCAGTTAGTTGAATTTCTATATTGATTCTGTTTAACAGAATATATCATATGAAACTGAAAGTGATGTTGATTTTATTGTGTAACATCTGTGGATGCAGGGAGACAGGTTGGAGAAATCCGACTGGATTCCTCAATGGTTATTTTATTGTCTTTCACATATTTTGATATATGACGTGAATTATAACCTGTTGTTGATTGTGTGTGTATGGACGATATTGGACATCTTAATGTGATATGTTAAACACCATAACATACCGGGATTTGGAGAAAAGGGGAATTTGTCAAAGTGAATATTGAAAAGAGAATATTTGTAAAATCAGAGGATTTTATAGAATAGAATTATTTATAAATGGAATATTTATAAATAGAAATATTTACAAATGGAATATTTATAAATAGGAAATACGTATAAAGTAGGAATTATAAATGAAGGAAATCTTTATAAATAGAATATTTGTAAAGTGGATTACTTAATTAGAAAAGTAATAGGATAAGATAATGAGATATTTATTTGTTAAATAAATAGAATTAAAATGAGATATTTATTTGTTAAATAAATAGAGTTAAAGGGGAGTTATTCGAATATAGTTTAATCGAATAGAGTTAAAGTAGTAAATCAGTTAGAGTTAATCAGTTAGATTTAATCAGTTAGAGTTAACTAGTGAGTTAATCAAATAGAGTAAAAAAATATAGAGTTAAACAAGATTAGAAACTGACTAGAGATTAGTTAAGTTGAATAGTTTTCTGAGTATCGATCTGATGTTGGTTTCGGCCTTCGGGGTTTATACTTAGAGAATTGTTCTCCTACTAGTTTACAGTTAGGGACTGATAATTGTGAAGTGATAGTGATATGTAAATAAGCTATGGAATTTTTTTTCCAGTGTTAATAACATATATTTTCTGATAATAGAAAATAAGAAAATATGAATATATATATATATAATTGATGAATGATTGATAGAATTTCCTCCTCGAAATAATATCGTTGTTTGCACACCTGTTTTTCTTTTATGGTTAAATCACAAACTATCGAAGTTTTGACCATTTTAACGTTGTTAATATGGAGAGACCGGTTGGATTATTATCCAAAGAACCACCCTGTATTGGCATAAGCGTTGCGAATCATATACGCCAAAGATAATTGAAGACGGAGTAAAGTGCAAGGGCTATTGTATAAGTCTTAGATAACAGTGCCTAAGATGGATATACTGAATAGTACCTTCGGTTCATCCTGTTCCTGGATGACTTGTATGGATGAATTTCCGACAGAGTATTTCCAGAAAGGTCACGTACATTGATTTCTTCAACCGTACCAAGAGTGGAAGCGGAGAAGGAAACTTCTTTAGCTTACACATAATGTACTGTTGTAAACGTCAATTAGTGATTTTCGATGGATCTGACAATGTGGCATTCGAAGTGAATCTGATGTGATGATAAAGCGTAGCTTCTGGCCTCATCATCCGGTAAATGACAGAAATCTGGCAGGCAGCATGGCTAAGTCGGTCGCTCCGAAGTAGGGTGTATAATCACCTGATCTAGAGTTTCATTTACTTATAAAAAATCTATTGTTGATGCTGTCCCATTCGGGAAACGGTTGCTAATCCCAACTGTTGGTGATATACATTCGATACACTCAAGCAAAATGAGTGGTCGGTCATGTGTGGCCGGGTTGCAAGATGTTCTTGTTGAACCCAGTGTATTCCTTTCTAGAGGTACACTAGCGAAAGGTGGTTCCATACCTTGTCATAGTTGGAAATCCATTACCCAATACGTACTTGCGGTTTTGATTGTTTACTATTATATGTAGAACGTGAGATGAAAGCGTTTCTGCTAGATGATTATTATATTCTGGTTGATAGACATTATTATAATATCAAAAGGTTTTTGATATAAAGATAATTTGGATTCTCATACGGGAAAATCCGTTCCGTTATACGGCGTGGTCTTATGAGATATCATTTACCTGCTTGAACTGTTTTTAACTGTTTTACTCATACCAGTCCCATGACTGACCCGGAGTTTATTTTGTTTTGTTTTCCCTAAACTCTTGGGTGCCCAATTTTGTACGAGCAGTCAAGTAGTCAGGATTTATAGATACTTGAAGAGCTTGGATCAGGAGGCTTCAAGATTATATAGCTAAAGTTATTTCCGCTGTGTTGTAAGTGTTGTACTCTGATAATGTTATTATATACATATAATGATTTTATTTCAAGGATATATTATCTATTATATGTTGTTCTTTCCGCTGTGAGATTTGTGTTACTCTGATGTTGTGTTCTTCTTCTTCTTCTTCTTCTTCTTCTATTCTAAGTTTTTATCTTATCTTTCCTCACCCTCTGTTTTCTTTCTATTAATTTCCTGATTTCTAGTACAATTTGGGTTGGACGTGTGTTATTTAGTCAGCTCAAATTGGACCGGATTTTTGGGTCATTACAGTTGGTATCAGAGCTTAAGTTAAGTTATTACCTTGGCTCTGTGGCGTGACTCGGTAGAGATAGGGTTAGTAATACCCTAGATTGAGTTTGAGTGTATATATACGAGTGTGCGTATTTGTTATTGATATAAAAATTGTTTTATATTGTGGAGATTTATTGGTTGATTCATTTATGAGTTCTGGTCGATCAGTTTGATCCACTGTATCGGTAGGGATTTTGTATACACTCGAATACGATGAACCATCATGGTATGTTTTGAAAAGAGGGTAAATGAAAATAAGTTACCCAAGGTATATCTTGATATAGAGAAGATATATATATATATATATGTATATCAAAATTATAATATAATGGATATATTGGTTGTCATTATAATCGAGTAAGATTATAAATTAACTGGTTATGTAAATAGCCAATCAGAATTCATATAAGTGAAATACGTGAATTCAGATGAGTTAAATCTGAAATTTAAGCCAGAAATTGAATTAAAATTCTGGAAAATTGGATAAGTGTTTGTAAATGGATTTGGATTAAAAATAAGGAAAATTTAAGATCCTGGGAGATTTTAAATTGTTTTACAAGCAGTGTGAATTATATTTTGAAATAAATTTCAAAGTGGAGATGTTTAGAAATGGTTTTATAGTATTGAACTCACTTCAATCGCTGGAAAATAGATTCCGATGATGACAGCTGCATCATCAGTATTCATTTTCGAGTTGTAAGTGACGAATTACTACCAGAGATACTGTTTTGAATTTGTTTTGGGAAAGACAAGTTGTGTTGAATTTCAAAATAGAATTTGATATATAGAATTTGAATAGAATTTGATATATAGAATTTGAATAATAGAAGTGAAATAGATTTGAATAATAGATGTGATATAAAATTTAAATAGAAATTGAATAGAATTAACTAAGTCGAAGAGGAATTTGTTAATCGAGTTTTGAATTTGAAGTTGAACTTTGAAAGGTGAATTGGATTTGTAAATGGATATTCGAAATCGAATATAGAACTTAAATTTGAAATTTGGATTCAAATTAGTTAATAAGCAAGTTAAAATATATTTGAGCATGTCATGTTCAAATATAAAAGTGAAATAGAATAAAGAGTTAATTAACAAATTAATTAACGAATTGAGTTAAAACAATCAGGTATAGTTAAAATAGATTGGGCAGGTATAAATATACATGAGATAGGTATAGAAAAGGCAAGAAGGTATATAAATAGAATGCTCGACGAAAAGGTATGTATTTAATTCATATATGAGATTTTATGCGCCGTATTGGCTAGCCGCTTGGCTTTTTCTTTTTCTTTTGGATTGGTGAGGGCAATGGGAGGCTATTTGAAATATCCCGATGCTCCTAGTACAAAGGAGGTTATGGCGAATTTTTCCGGGAATTTAAGGAGTTAGAATATTTTAAAGATAATTTGATAGTTAGAAATCAATGTATCGATATATATATATATAGAAGTCGATAAGGAAACGAACTTAGAAATAGAATAGCAAAATAAAAAAGGAAGACTAAGAATAAAATCTAGTAAGAATAGAAAGAGGAAGCGTGTACGTGTTTAAAAGTGAATATGTAGTTGTATGGTATTGATTATTCGAGTAAGTAGTCATATCTGTTTTGACGTTATAAATGTTATTCAGTCAAGGTCTGAGAGGTAGTTATACCCCAACTTGATTGATTTCAATATTAACAAATAAATAGCAAGATTTCAGGCTCGAAGATCAATGTCGAATAAGAGTTGGTTGAATATAGTATTTGGGTTGTCGTAACGATGTTTTACACAACATCCGTTTTAACCCAAATAAGTGTAAGGTTGGAAATATAATAAAGGATATTTCCTAAGTATAGAAATAAACGAGATCGGAAAAGAGATAAGAAATTGGAATATTTTCCAATTATAAATAGCATATATTTTCTAAAGTTTCGAAAATAAAGGAAGGCGATATTCGGAAATGTTTTCCAAATAACATAGAAGGCCAATATGGTTATTGAAAATATTTGGTTAACAAATATTGATAAAGAAATAGAGAAGTGATTTAACTAATGGAATATTAATTAAGGGCTCAGTGACATGTTCAAAAGGAAAATTTGATTTTTGAAAAGAGTAAACTGTTTAAAAACTCCCAGGGAAAGATTGTTTGAATTAAAACAAATTTAACAGAAATTTGTGAAAGCAAAATTTGAATTAAAGTAAAGCCAGTAAAGTGGTAACTGAGACTGAATTAGAATGATATCAAGACAAATTGGATTGTGAGATTCAAATTTGAAGTGTAATGTGATAGTCAAGTTAAGAGTTGGGAATCGAGAAGAAACTCGAGTTGAAATGATATTTGGCTCGGATATAAGCGAATGGTTGTGTTGTGGATAAAAGCAGATTGGAATTTGATTGGGATGACCCTTGTATCCGCTGAATTGATAACTAGTGGAAAGGATATGCCGACAAAAGGTACAAGTTTATATTTCTATTGGATATTAGATTTATGAGCCGAATTGGCAAGCAACTTGGCTGTTTGGTTTTCTTTTGGGTTGGGGATGGCCTAAAGAGGCAAATTAGAGTTTTACTGATAGGGCTGTACAAAGGAGGTGCTGGCGAAATTTTTCGAAAAGTTAGGGCGTTAGAAAATTTTCAGGATTTTTGAAAATTTTCGTTGATAAGAATTAATTAATATTTTAATTGAAATTAAATTGGTTCAGTTGAAACTGAAGTTAAGAAGTGAATAAATAAGTTTTAACCAGTAGATAGGGTCGTCTTCTAGCCTTAGCAATTTCGAGGACGAAATTATTTTAAGTGGGGAAGAATGTAATGACCCGCATTGGCAAAGGTATTATAATTAATTTATTTAATTATATAAATAGTGATATAGTGAATTTAATGGTCATGGTTTAATTAAATAATGGTGAATATTTAATTTAAAATAATAAATTAAATAATATATTTAATCCTGAAATAATCAGAATTGGCTAAAATGGCGATATGGTGTGAACTGGATCATCTGTGATATTTAATTCAGTTTAGAATTGAATTAGAATAACGAATATATTATTTGAATGACAGTTTGAACGTAGAATTATAATATAATTAAAATCGAGCTTGAAATGGCGCTGCAGTTCGTAAATTGGCGATTCGAACTTCAACTGAATGTACTGGATTCGTTTTAAGCTGGATTTCTGTGAAACAAGAAATGTGTAGAGCTGGTGGAGTATATCTTTCTATTGGAAGAGAAAAATCGGGATTTCATCGTGTAGATTTTGATTCACGTCCAAATAAAATTTTAGAGAAGTCGCTGTGGAATTCCTTTATAATTTATAAAGGAATTATTTATATTTTTAAAAGGGATTTCAATATAAATCGAATATCGGGTTGACCCAGGAGTGAATGTCGAGTTAGAAATTCATATAGGAATATTCTAAAGGTGTATGGTATTCCATTGTGAATATATACGATAATATTTAATTTAATTATATTTAAATATATTTATATATTTAAATGGGTCATTCAGAGCTTTAAAAATAGTCAGTTTTGCAAACGAAGTCGGAATTCGACGAAACTAATTTTGTTGGATCTGCAATGTCAAATAGTTGTTAGATTTCCAGTTTCATGATTTTTAGAGTCACTGTGTGGTCATACGGTTTTTTAGAGTGAGAAACAGTCAGTATTCTGACAGTTAAAAATATGCTGTGTGAGCATACGAAGTCGGAATTCGACGAAACCAGTTTCGTTGGGGCCGTAATGTCAAACTCTAGCTACATGTCCAGTTTTGTGATTTTTGGGAATCGTGTGTGATCACACGGATTTTTAGAATGCTTAAACGAATATTAAATAAATAAAATAAAATATCCTAAGCTATGAGTGGACCAAACAAAAGCCACACACATGTTGTTACAGCCACACACACATATAGGATCCCGTATATAACTCCTTTTGAGCCGCCACATTCTTTTCATCTTACAGCAACATTTTCGAGAAAAAGAAAAATCCTCAAAATTCAAAATAAAATCTATAAATCATAATAATTATACATCTCGACTCCTGCTGAGATTCCGCTCCTCCCCATATAGATATTGTTGAGCACGGTCATCCTTTTTCATGTTGGAAGTTTATCAGCGTTGCTAGGGTTTACGAAAATCGTGGAGTTGGAGCTTCGATTGGTAGATGTGTGTTCGTTTGTGGATCCAAGGGACTGAACCGAGGTCGGCGGGCAGTTTTGAGGTATTACGGTGGTAGTTTGGGGTTTCCGTTCTACTGAGATGGCGTGATAGGGTTCGAACGGAATTCAATCGAGTGGAGCAAGAATTACATGATGAGGAAGAGGATGTGACAAGGAGTGATTTGGTGATGTCCTCTGGTTGAACGGTGTTGCGAGGAGGGAGATTTGGGAGCAGGAACGATCGGTTATGGTGGAGAATAGCAACAGGAAGGTCACGGTGCTTTTGAGGAAGAAAGGTTAATCGGGTCTGGTTATGTTGGAAAGGGAGATGGGCCGGAAGGAAGAAATTAAGCCCGTTTAATTTTAATTTGGTTTTGTTTTTAACTTAAATAGTGTATAACTTCGTAAAATCGTAACTTGATCATACGATATCAGATTGGCGAACCGTAAGTTGCGTTGGGATCGTATGGACGAGCACTCCGCAATGAAATTGACTGGAAGTCCATAGGAGCTCGTTACAATTTATAGCAAAATAAATCGTCCGATCTGAATCAACGACAATTATCGTTAATTAACGATGATAGTCCAATGTGAGTAAATCTCACTAACTCTAAACAGTTTATAATTTCATGTTGTATTTTTAAAACTGTTAAATATTGGCTGATTGACTGTGTGTTGACTGTTTGATTGAACTGCTAGTCAGTTAGTTGAATTTCTATATTGATTCTGTTTAACAGAATATATCATATGGAACTGAAAGTGATGTTGATTTTATTGTGTAACATCTGTGGATGCAGGGAGACAGGTTGGAGGAATCCGACTGGATTCCTCAACGGTTATTTTATTGTCTTTCATATATTTTGATATATCATGAATTATAACCTGTTGTTGATTGTGTGTGTATGGACGATATTGGACATCGTAATGTGATATGTTAAACACCATAACATACCGGGATTTGGAGAAAAGGGGAATTTGTCAAAGTGAATATTGAAAAGAGAATATTTATAAAATCAGAGGATTTTATAAAATAGAATTATTTATAAATGGAATATTTATAAATAGAAATATTTACAAATGGAATATTTATAAATAGGAAATACATATAAAGTGGGAATTATAAATGAAGGAAATCTTTATAAATAGAATATTTATAAAGTGGATTACTTACTTAGAAAAGTAATAGGATAAGAAAATGAGATAATTATTTGTTAAATAAATAGAATTAAAATGAGATATTTATTTGTTAAAGAAATAGAGTGAAAGGGGAGTTATTCGAATATAGTATAATCGAATAGAGTTAAAAGAGTAAATCAGTTAGAGTTAACCAGTGAGTTAATCAAATAGAGTAAAAAAATATAGAGTTAAACAAGATTAGAAACTGACTAGAGATTAGTTAAGTTGAATAGTTTTCTGAGTATCAATCTGATGTTGGTTTCGACCTTCGGGATTTATACTTAGAGAATTGTTCTCCTACTAGTTTACAGTCAGGGACTGATAGTTGTGAAATGATAGTGATATGTAAATAAGCTATGGAAATGTTTTCTAGTGTTAATAACATATATTTTCTGATAATAGAAAATAAGAAAATATGAATATATATATATATGATTGATGATTGATTGATAGAGTTTCCTCCTGGAAATAATATCGTTGTTTGCACACCTGTTTTTCTTTGATGGTTAAATCAAAGACTATCGAAGTTTTGACCATTTTAATATTGTTAATATGGAGAGACCGGTTGGATTATTATCCAAAGAACCACTCTGTATTGGCATAAGCGTTGCGAAACATATATGCCAAAGATAATTGAAGACGGAGTAAAGTGCAAGGGCTATTGTATAAGTCTTAGATAACAGTGCCTAAGATGGATATATTGAATAGTACCTTCAGTTCATCTTGTTCCTGGATGACTTGTATGGATCAATGTCTGACAGAGTATTTCCAGAAAGGTCACGTACATTGATTTCTTCAACCGTACCAAGAGTGGAAGCGGAGAAGGAAACTTCTTTAGCTAACTCATAATGTACTATTGTAGACGTTAATTAGTGATTTTCGTTGGATCTGACAATGTGGCATTCGAAGTGAATCTGATGTGATTATAAAGCGTAGCTTCTAGCCTCATCATCCGGTAAATGACAGAAATTGGGCAGGCAGCATGGCTAAGTCGGTCGCTCCGAAGTAGGGTGTATAATCACCTGATCTAGAGTTTCATTTACTTCTAAAAAATCTATTGTTGATGTTGTCCCATTCGGGAAACGGTTGCTGATCCCAACCGTTGGTGATATACATTCGATACACTCAAGCGAAATGAGTGGTCGATCATGTGTGGCCGGGTTGCAAGATGTTCTTGTTGAACCCGGTGTATTCCTTTCTAGAGGTACACTAGCGAAATGTGGTTCCATACCTTGTCATAGTTGGAAATCCATTACCCAATAATATTTGCGGTTTTGATTGTATACTACATATGTAGAACGTGAGATGAAAGCGTTTCTGCTAGATGATTATTATATTCTGGTTGATAGACATTATTATAATATCAATAGGTTTTTGATATAAAGATAATTTGGATTCTCATAAGGGAAAACCTGTTCTGTTATACGGCGTGGTCTTATGAGATATCATTTACCTGCTTGAACTGTTTTACTCATACCAGTCCCATGTCTGACCTAGAGTTTATTTTGTTTTCCCTAAACTCTTGGGTGCCCAATTTTGTACGGGTAGTCAAGTAGTCGGGATTTACAGATACTTGAAGAGCTTGAAGCAGGAGGCTTCAGGATTATATAGCTATAGTTATTTCCGCTGTGTTGTAAGTGTTGTACTCTGATAATGTTATTGTGTACATATAATTATTTTATTTCAAGGATATATTATCTATTATATGTTGTTCGTTCCGTTGTGAGTTATCTATTATATAGTTATCGATTAGTTTAATCGAAAGGAGAAATCGAATTTAGTTATTCGAAAAGGAGTAATCTAATATAGTATTCGAAAAGAGAGATTATCGAATATCGTTTATTCGAAAGAAAGAGTAATCGAATATTAGTTATTTGAAGTGAGTTAATCGAATATTTGTTATTCGAAGAGAGTTAATCATCGAATTCGATTATATCGAATTCGATTATATCGAATTCGGGAAAGCACTTATACTTTCCGGTGTTTAAATCAAGATTTATTTATTTATAAATCAGGTGTTTATTTATTTATTCACATTAAAGAATAAAAGTTATAATGGAAGTTAGATATTTTGAAAGTAGGGATTATAACATTATTGTTATAACCAATGTTTTCAATAAAGAAGTGGATTCGTAAATAGAATCCGAGAGTTTCGTAAGGAAGTTTGTTAAAGATTTAAAAGATAAACTTTGACTATTTCGAAGTTAAAACGTTGTTCAGTTAAGGTCTGAGAGGTAATTATACCCCAACTTGATTGACTTTTTTCTTAACTAAGGAATGGTAAGGTTTGATCGTGAAGGAGTTTGGAAATGCTTTCCAAATACGAATCAAAAATGTTTTCTGATAATAGAAAATAAGAATTTAGAATATATGGAAACCAGGGATAAGTAAATTAATGAACTAAAGAGATAAATGTTAAATGATGATTGATCGATATAATTTCCATTAGGAAATAATATCATTGTTTGCACACGTGTTTTTCTTTGATAGTTAACTCACCGACTATCGAAGTTTTCGACCATTTTAACGTTGTTAATATGGAGAGACCGGTTGGATTATTATCCAAAGAACCACTCTGTATTGGCATAAGCGTTGCAAACCATATATGTCAAAGATAATTGAATACGGAGTAAAATGCAAGGGCTGTTGTATAAATCTTAGATAACAATTGCCTAAGATGGATGTACTGAATAGTGCCTTTGGTTTGTCCAGTCCAAGGACAATTTGTATGGAAGAAGGTCTGACAGAGTATATTTGGTAGATCACGTAAGTTGATCGTTTCAAACGTATTTACGTTGGTGGCGGAGGAATTCGTTTCTCTTAGCTTATACCCGTGGTATTTTTGGGGAAATCAATTTGTGATTTGACGGGTATGATGACGTGGCATTCAAAGTGAATGAATTAGTAATCTGTTGAAAGATACGTTATGACCTCCAGCCTCATCAACTGGGAAATGACAAAAATCCGGCAGGCAACATGGCTATGTAGGTCGCACCTATTAGGGTGTATAATCACCTGATCTAGAGTTTCATTTACTTCTAAAAATCTATTGTCGATGCTGTCCCATTCGAGAAACGGTTGCTGATCCCAACCGTTGGTGATATACATTCGATACACTCAGCGAAATGAGTGGTCGGTCATGTGTGGCCGGGTTGGAATATGTTCTTGTTGAACCCAGTGTATTCCTCTCTAGTGGCACACAAGCGAAACGTGGTTCCATACCTTGTCATAGTTGGAAATCCATTACCCAATACGTGCTTGCGGTTTTGATTGTATACTATATATGTAGAACGTGAGATGAAAGCGTTTTCTGCTAGATGATTATTATATTATGGTTGATAGACATTATTATAATATCAATGAGTTTTGATATAAAGATTATTTTGGATTCTCATAAGGGAAAACCCCGTTCCGTTATACGACGTGGTCTTATGAGATATCGTTTAATGGCTAAAACTGTTTTAAACTGTTTTACCCATACCAGTCCCATGGATGACCCGGAGTTTATTTTGTTTTGTTTTCCCTAAACTCTTGGGTGCCCAATTTTGTACGGGCAGTCAAATAGTCAGGATTTTACAGATATACTTGAAGAGCTGGAGTAGGAGGCTTCAAGATTTATAGCTATTGTTTTCCACTGTGTTGTAAGTGTTGTACTCTGATAATTTCCATTGTGTACATAACTATTTTATCTCAAAGGTTATGTTATATTTTATTCGTTCCGCTGAGAGATTCGTGTTTACTCTGATGATGTTAGTTCTTCTTCTTCTTCTATTCTAAGTTCCTATCTTATCTATTCTCATCCTCTAACTTCTTTCATTAACTACCGGTATTTTTCGATGTTTGGTTAGTCGTCATTGAGTTTATGGCGATGACCAAAGTCGACAAAAACCGGGTCGTTACAGTTGGTATCAGAGCTTAAGGTTAAGTGAATTACCTTGGCTCTATGGCGTGACTCAGTAGAGATGGGGTTAGTAATACCCTAGATTGAGTTCGAGTGTATATTTATGAGTGAACGTATTTGTTATTGATATAAAAATTATTTTATATTGTGGAGATTTATTGGTTGAGTTGTTTACGTGTTCTGGTCGATCAGTTTGATCCACTGTATCGGTATGAGCTTCTAAACACTCGAATATGATGAATCGTCATGGTATGTTTTGAAAAGATGGTAAACGAAATAATTTTACCCAAATTATACTTTGATATAAAGGATTTATATTGGTTGTTGTTATAATCGAGTAAGATTATAAAAAGTGAAATGTTTACGTATATAACCAAATAAAATTCGTACAAGTGTTACGAGATGAATTAAATCTGAAGTTAAATCAGAATTGAAATTAAACCCTGGAAATTTGAAAAAAAGTGTCGTAAATGGATTAGAATTAAATATATGTGAATTTTAAAATCCTGGGAGATTTTAAATTGTTTTACAAGTCGTGTGAATGGGATTTTGAAATGTATTTCAAAATGGAAGTGTTAGAAATGGTTTTGAAAGGTGATATAGTATTGAACTCACTTCGATCGCTGGAAAATAAATTCTGATGATGACAGCTGCATCATCAGTGTTCATTTTCGAGCTGCTGAGTGACGGATTACTACCAAATGATTTTGTTTTTGAATTGTTTTGAGAGAAACAAGTTGTTTGAGATTCAAAAAGCATTGTTTGATTTTAGAAAAATCCAAGGTGTTTAAAACTCCCAGGAAAAAGGTGTTTGGATTAAAACCAAATTGAATTAGAATTTGTAAAAGCAAACAGAAATTGAAAGTGAATTGAAACCCGTAAGTAGGAATTGAATTGAAATAGGAAAATCGAGAATGGAAGTCTGGTTTGAAACGAAATTCGACTTAGGTATAAGCGAATGGTTGAATTTGTGGATAAAAATAGAGTGGAGTTTGATTGGGATAACATTGGTATATGTTGAATTGGTAACAGATGCAAAGGACATAGTGATATGCCCGACAAAAAGGTACAAGTTTATATTTGGTATAAGCATGAGATTTATGAGCCGAATTGGCAAGCTGCTTGGCTGTTTGATTTTCTTTTGGGTTGGAGAAGGCCCAGAGAGGCGAGTTGGAGTTTGAGCTATTGACCAGTACAAAGGAGGTGTTGGCGAAATTTTTCGAAAAGTTAAGGTGTTAGAAAATTTTCAGGATTTTTAAAAATTTTCGTTGATAAGAATAAATTAATAATTTAATTGAAATTAAATTGGTTCAGTTGAAACTGAAGTTAAGAAGTGAACAACTAAGTTCTAACCGGTCAATAGGGTTGTTTTCTACCTTGGAAATTTCGAGGACGAAATTATTTTAAGGGGGGGGGGGGGGAAGAATGTAATGACCCACATTTTCAATGACATAATAATTAATTAATTTAATTATTAAAAGGTGATTAAGAGGATTTAATGGTCGTTTAATTAAATAAAGCGAATATTTAATTAAATAATTAAATAATATGTTTAATTCTGAAATAATCAGAATTGGCTGAGATGGCGATTTGGTGTGAATTGGGCAAATTCAAAGTATATAATTCAGTTTAGAGTTGAATTATATTAACGATGGTTGAACGTATAAATTATACTATAATCGAGCTCGAAATAGCGCTGCAGTTCGTAATTTGGCGATTCGAACTTTAAACGAATATACAGAAGCCGTTTTAAATCGGATTTCTGTGAAACAAGAAACTTTAGGAGCTGGTGAAGTATATTTTTCTAGCGGAAGAGAAAAATCAGGATTTCGTCGTGTAGATTTTGATTTATGTCCAAATCAAATTTTCATAAAAACAACGGTATATTCATTCATGGCCATAACAGTTATTTAAAAATATTTGAATATCGGTTATGAATTTGGAAAAGGTTATTTTGAGACATAACGATAATTTTATTTTTAGAATTTTATTGTAATTTTTAATTAATTAAATAAGCAACTTTTTATTTGGAGTATTTTGCACCCTTAATCAACGACTTTGGGGTTTCACAATATGAGCTAATCTACCGGTATTATTATATCTTTGGGGTCATGGTACGTTGGTCGTCACAACGGTATGTTCAACTCTGTCTATAGCAGTCCGTACAATCGTATAAATTTTGTGTAACGAAGTTGGTGCACCGAGGTACACTAAAATATTAAATACACTTCTCCTTTCTCTTATTAAAATAACCATCCACGTTCACTTGTTCTCAGCCATCCGTTCTTTTGGCCCTCGAAGCAAGTACGTGGCCAAATCTGTGACGGCCCGCCCCGCACCAGCCTGCATTTCCCCCAAAAGTGTGCTGTACACATGTCCAGTTAGCACGGAACGGTCGCCAAAGGAAGGAAAGAAGAGAATGAACTAATCAAGGGACCTGTAGAATGTCTCACAGCGCATGGAATAAAATATAATAATAACATACTTGACATAAAACAGGTGAGACAGTGCATAAGTTGATAACTAAAGTCAACATCAATCATCAAAGCAGCGGAAATCCAAATACAGCTTATTACAATTTTTTTTTCAAATTTACTGTCTCTAAACAAAAGAAAGCTAAAACAGAAGATACACCAACAATGCCCAAGCAGTGATCTTCAACAACACAGGGAGAATATTATGTATATAGTACGTGGAAGCCTCCTGCTCGTCTCCGGATCATCTACCCGTGCATCACCAGCTAACCTGTCTCTAGTCTGCTTGTGTGAGCACCCAGAGTAATAAGAGGAGACATAAAACTCTGGGTCAGACATAAAGCCTGGTATGAGCGATAAGCATCTAAACAGAATGATAACAGGTATACTAAACCATACCTGAACCTGGACCTGCAACCAAAGAGTTAGTACCACATACCGTACAATACTCCAAGGTGCCATAAAAATAGTGTAAGGATACGGGGGTGGGGTGTGCATGTCACAATGATAGCAAACAAATCATCCATAACAACCATCCTCACATCTCTCACTCAGTGCGTAAAGCGTACGATATCAACCACTTTGGAACACTAGACAAACTGAGGTAACGACGAATCCCGACTTGTAGAAACCCTGCTATGACCAAGCCAAACACTTGGAGTCATGACCAAACATTTCAATGACCCACTTCATTGGTCGTAGCCCTTGGTTCTACCGATGCCATAATGGCCCTGAATCCGCCTTCGTACCTCCTACCATAGTGGTCCAAAGCTATAGACGTCGATAACTCCTTGGCACGCGTCCCGCAGCAAAGCCCAACCATGAAGCGAACTCGTTGATTCCCATCTGAATCTTAAGCTCTAACTTCTCATTTGGACTTCCTTTGCATCTCGGGTTTGGTCGAATTGGAGTGGGTCTTCAGAAGAGTTGTCGCGCATTAATAGTTCTAGAATTCTGTTCGGTTCGGTAGTCATCACCTTCATCGGTTCAGGTCGGTAGTCATCACCTTCATCGGTTCGGGTCGGATACTCCACTTCGGGTCGGGTCGGTGTCCTCCTCCGGGTCGGGTCGGGTGCTGTCCTCCTCCAGTTCATGCTCCTTCTCCAATCAGCTCCCTCGTTCCTATCTACTCCGATCCGATCACTTCGCCTTACTCTAGTCGTAGCCTTCCACTCTTCCGATCCGATCCGCTCTCTCCTACTCCGATCCGATCCTGCTCCATAGTTCTTCTGATCCGATCCCCTTATCCACTCCAACTCTAAGGAAATGGCCTTCCTTCTTGCCAAGTCTTCTATGTGCTAAACTCCGGTTCGGGTTGGGTTTCCTGCCCAGTTCACATTTCCGATCCGAGCCCCCCCATCCGATCCGATCCGGTTAGGAACCTGCACATTTCTGCAACTTTCCAGCGAGCTTTCTACGCCATTCGACGACGTTTTCGACAAATCTAACTATTCTAATCAATCACAATTCATGTCAAATAGTCATAACAACATGTAATGGTAACCACAAACAGCAAACAACAATTCAAATGAATCAAAATGGATCAAAAGTGAGTAAAACTTCATATTTTCCTAAAATCCTTCTTAATCATGTTTAAGCACATACTTAGTAAAACTTAATCAAATCGTCTAAATTTTCAAACAGAGGCATGAAATGTTATTTAAGAATTTCTAAACATTTTTCCAGAATTTATTAGTGTATAAATTCGCTAATCTTCACTAATTACCCTTTATTAACTGTAATTAGTGTAAAAATGATGCTATCACTCACCTTGGCCACAAAATAAAACACTAAATCTGAAATATCCTCTGTTTGGGTCGAATTCCTATGTATAGCAGCAGCTCCAACCTTGCTTTGTTGCTATTTGGCCTTGTTTTGATGTAGTTTAGGCTTAATCTTCACTAAAAATGTGTTTTGGAGTGGTTTTAGAGGATGAAGGCCATTACTAAGGTCTCAAGAAGGTTTGTGGCGGCTCAAAACTGAAATGAAAGTGATAACCTAACCCTAATCAGTCCCCCTATACCTCTAAACCCGAAATTCCCCTATAGGCCTAGCTGCTAATCGCCCGGTTAAGCCCAATTAAGCTGTTTTTCACCATCTGAAACTTGTTTCAGCCATATCTCCCAAACGGTAAGTCCGTTTGGCTAATGTGACCACTCTACGGAAAGAGAAACCATCATCCGAAGCCAATGGAAGTGGTTTCAGGTCAAAATTCCTTATCAGTCAAAAGTTATGGACAAAACAGTGCTAACCAGGGGTAAAATGGTCATTTAAAAATCGGGAAAAATCATGAACATGGGAAATGACCACAATAGTCGTCTCCCAAAGTTACATGACCATACGACTTTGTATGTGGAAGAAATAAATATCCTACGATCCTATGATGCGTAGAATGCGGGTCGTTACACTCTCCCCCCTTAAGAAATTTCGTCCCCGAAATTCCTTAACCCAAAACATACACAAGATCCCGCATGCCTAACAACCACATACAACAATCAAACATGCAAAGCAAGCAAACAAGTCTATCCTAGCATGCGGAAAACTAAATCGAAGTCAAAATCTTACCAGGCAAGGAGTTCTGGGTGCGTCTTCCTAATGTTCTCCTCTGTCTCCCAAGTACAATCATTCTCGTTCTCGCCCCACTGAACCTTGACTAGCTTCACCGCCTTCCTTCGAAGTTGCTTCGTATCGTGCGCGACAATACGGGCCGGCTTGCGGTTCCCAACCGCCTCGGGTTCTACTTCGAAGTCCTCTAACTGATCAGGTGAAATAGTCATATCTGAGTCGTGAATGAACTTCCTTAGTTGGGAAACATGAAATACGTTGTGAACTCCTGCCATCTTCTCTGGCAAGTCAATTCTATATGCCAAATTCCCGACTAGTTCAAGAACAGGGAATGGACCAACAAATCTTGGTGCCAACTTGCCTCTCCTGCCAAATCGTATTACGCTCTTCAACGGAGAAATCTTGACAAACACCAAGTCACCAACGGAAAATTTTAGGTCTCTTCTCCTTTTATCAGCATAACTCTTCTGCCTATCTTGGGCAGCCTTCATTCGTTGTTGAATGATCTTGATCTTATCTGAAGTTTCCCTCACCACATCTGGTCCAAGCATAAACTTCTCGCCAGTTTCTATCCAACATGATGGTGAGTTGCATGGTCTTCCGTACAAAGCTTCAAACGGAGCCATACCGATACTGGATTGGTAGCTATTATTATATGCAAACTCTACTAGATGCAAATGGTAATCCCATGATCCACCAAAATCCAATATACATGCTCTCAGGAGATCTTCCAAAATACGATTCACCCTCTCCGTCTGGTCGTCGGTCTGAGGATGATATGCGGTACTGAGATGTAACTCTGACCCTAGAGCCTCTTGTAAGCTGTTCCAAAACCCACTAGTGAACAACGGGTCTCGGTCACTCACAATGCTTTTAGGTACTCCATGAAACCTCACTACCCATTTCATATACAATTCTGCTAATTTAGCTGCCGTTCTGGTCGATTTGACTGGTATAAACCTTGCACTTTTAGTCAGTCGATCTACAATTACCCAAATGCTGTCATGTCCCGATCTAGTCCTTGGTAAACCATCGATGAAATCCATCGAGACTTGCTCCCATTTCCATTCGGGAATCTCTAAGGGCTGTAACAACCCACTAGGCTTCTTTTGCTCGGCTTTAACTAGCTGGCAATTCATGCGCTTGGATATAAACTTCCCAACGTCTCTTTTCATCCCTTCCCAGTAGTAAGTCTGCTTCATATCTCGATACATCTTGTTACCACCGGGGTGTATAGTCAGCTTTGAGTGATGACATTCTCTAAGCACTTCATCTCTCAATCCATTGACATTGGGTACAACAAGCTTTCCATTCTTTCTAAGCCATCTATCTCGATCAAGCCCATACTTGTTCATCTCCTCATCGATACCCATCTCTAACTTGGAGATGATTTCTAATAGGTTAGGATCGTCCCTCTGACTAGAGCCGATCCGTTCAATCAAAGTGGGTCTGATCGTCAAACTTGCTAACATTTCGGGATCCAATTCGCACTTTGGTCTGAAATCAAACCCCGCGATAAACTCTAGTTGCTTCCATTCAAGGAACATAGCCCCTAAGTTGGCATGTCTTCTACTTAATGCATCAGCCACCGCATTGCCCTTTCCCGGTGTGTATGCGATGTCAAAATCATAGGAAGCTAAGAACTCTAACCATCTCTGCTGACGGAGATTTAAATCCTTCTGGGAGAATAGATACTTCAACGACTTATGATCTGTAAACAGCTCAAATCTTTCTCCCAAGAGATAGTGTCTCCACATCTTTAACGCGAACACGATCGCTGCCAATTCTAAATCATGGGTAGGGTATCTTTTCTCGTGCGGTTTCAATTGCCGACTTGCATAAGCTACAACCCTACCGCCTTGCATCAATACAGCACCCAGTCCGGTGCCACAGGCATCCGTGTATACCGTCATCTCTTCATCCCCCTTAGGAATGACTAACACTGGTGCGCTTGTCAACTTGTCCTTTAGATTTTTAAATGCATTCTCGCACCTTTCATCCCAGACAAAAGCTTGATTCTTCTTGGTCAACTGGGTCAATGGTGCTGCTATCTTGGAGAAACCTTGGATAAACTTACGATAATATCCAGCTAATCCCAAGAAACTTCTTACATCTGTTGCATTCTTGGGCGTAGGCCAATCCTGTACCGTAGCCACCTTTGCTGGGTCCACGGCAATACCATTCTCTGATACAACATGGCCCAAGAACCTTACTTCCCTCTTCCAGAAGTGACACTTAGAAAACTTTGCTTTCAATTGGTGTTTTCTCAACACCCCCATCGCTACTCTTAAATGTTCCTTGTGTTCTTCCTCTGTCCTTGAATAGACCAAAATATCATCAACGAACACAAGGACAAACTTATTCAACTGATCTCTGAATACCCTATTCATAAGATCCACAAAATATGCCGGGGCATTAGTCAGCCCAAATTGCATAACCAACCATTCATAAAATCCAGAGGCGTTCGAAATGCCGTTTTAGCTATACTCTCAGCTTCCACCCTAAGCTGATGAAAACCTGTCGCGAGATCCAACTGAGAAAATACTCTCGCGCCACTCAACTGATCAAACAAATCATCTATCCGCGGTAGAGGGTACTTATTCTTCCTCGTCACTTTATTCAATTCGCGGTAGTCTACACACAAACGAAGGGAACCATCCGCCTTGGTAGCAAACACAACTGGTGCTCCCCATTCAGAAACACTCCTTCTGATAAATCCCTTCTTCAAAAGATCGCTGACCTGCACCTCGAGCTCTCGCTGCTCTCTTGGTGCCATACGACGAAGTGGCAACACTATAGGTCTGGCATCTTTTACCAAATCAATACGAAACTCAATCTCTCGGTGTGGTGGAAGTCCGGTCACTTCTTCGAAAACATCCGGATACTGGCCAACCACGGGCAAACATGACAACTCACTATGCGGAATGTCGAGGGAGTTTAGAAAACTAGCCAATACCCCCTTACTGGGTAGACCACCAAACACTATCCTCCGCCCATCATCCGCTCCAGCTGTCACCAAAAAGCCCTCACAGTCTACCACCACCCCATACCTTCGGAGCCAATCTACTCCCAAAATAATGCCAAACCCAGTAAAGCCCAAAACAAAGCAATCACAAACAAACATGCATCCATGACTCGATAAGACCACATTACGACAAATCATGCTAAGGCTAGTCGAACCACCAATCGGGTTCGTCACTACTAAAGGTCTATCGACAATCTCGGGCTCCAATCCCAACCTATCTACCAGGTCACTAGATATGAAAGAACTGGAAGCTCCGGTATCAAACAAAACTCTAACAGGAACATCATAAACAGAAAGCATACCTTGAATGACGACATTCTTTCCCTTCTCCGCCGCAGTTGGGGCATTCGACGAAGAAGGAATAGCATTAAGGGCGTATGCTTTCACCATTTGCTTTTCTTTAGGGGGCTGTGGACACTTGTCCTTGTGATGTCCCAATTGGCCACAGTTGAAGCACTTCCTATCTGCTGGCTTGGCCCGACAATTACTAGCATAATGGCCCTTCTTACCACAGCTGAAGCACTCCACATCTTGCTTATTCTTTTTCTTCTGGCCATCCTTAGCCTGATTCTGCTTTCTCTTATTCTGGGAACCACCTTTGCCTCCACCACTAGCTTGTGGCTTTGGCTCATCTGCGGATGCAACCTCAGTCTTCGGCTTAGGGTAGAGACTTTCTGACCTTAACGCTTTCCCCACAATCGATTCAAACGTCTCATCGATGTGGTTAATAAGTTTTTCCCCCAAGTACTGATCCAAACCAGTTATGAATTTCTCATTCTTTTTCTCGGCAGTATCAATAAGAGATAACCCATATTTTGACAAAGTGTCAAATTCAGCAATATACTTAGAGATAGCCCTGCCATTCTGCTTGAGCTCCAAGAATTTCTTAAACAACATTGACTTCTGAGCAGCTGGAATGAACTTCTCACTAAAGCGAGCCTTAAACTGCTCCCAAGTAATCTGGTCTTCGGGAGTAGCTGCCTTTATAGCATTCCACCAATTCATTGCCCGCCCTTGCAGCTGACGGGACGCTAGCTTTCTCTTCATCGCATCCTCGATACCCAAATCCTCGAAGATACGTTCGCAACTATCCACCCAATCCTGAACATCCGTAGCCGACTCCGTTCCATGGAACGGCTTCCCACCAAGGCTAGTATAATCCTTATTCAGCTTGGCGAAGTCGACTCTTGGTGCCTGCACTATTGGACCACCACCATTTCCACCATTGGGAGCTGCCCTCTGAACATCTCTAAGCATCTCCCTCATGAGGTCAGTAAACATCGTCCTCATGTCAGCAGCATTCCCATTATTGGCCCCTCTACCGGTACCTCTAACATATCGGCTCATCGTCAATCTGAAAAAGGAAACGATTAACGACTCCATAGTGGTGCTAGTGCAGTACAATTCCATCCATATACTACTAATAGTATACATATATATAGCTTTTAAAAACCAAAGTAATCACAGATACGCTCTCTCGTATACGTATTTTATCTCTCCCTGATAACTTCCCTAGGTTAACTACGCAACCTCGCTCTGATACCAAGTGTGACGGCCCGCCCCGCACCAGCCTGCATTTCCTCCAAAAGTGCGCTGTACACATGTCCAGTTAGCACGGAACGGTCGCCAAAGAAAGGAAAGAAGAGAATGAACTAATCAAGGGACCTGTAGAATGTCTCACAGCGCATGGAATAAAATATAATAATAACATACTTGACATAAAACAGGCGAGACAGTGCATAAGCTGATAACTAAAGTCAACATCAATCATCAAAGCAGCGGAAATCCAAATACAGCTTATTACAATTTTTTTTTTCAAATTTACTGTCTCTAAACAAAAGAAAGCTAAAACAGAAGATACACCAACAATGCCCAAGCAGTGATCTTCAACAACACAGGGAGAATATTATGTATATAGTACGTGGAAGCCTCCTTCTCGTCTCCGGATCATCTACCCGTGCATCACCAGCTAACCTGTCTCTAGTCTGCTCGTGTGAGCACCCAGAGTAATAAGAGGAGACATAAAACTCTGGGTCAGACATAAAGCTTGGTATGAGCGATAAGCATCTAAACAGAATGATAACAGGTATACTAAACCATACCTGAACCTGGACCTGCAACCAAAGAGTTAGTACCACATACCGTACAATACTCCAAGGTGCCATAAAAATAGTGTAAGGATACGGGGGTGGGGTGTGCATGTCACGATGATAGCAAACAAATCATCCATAACAACCATCCTCACATCTCTCACTCAGTGCGTAAAGCGTACGATATCTACCACTTTGGAACACTAGACAAACTGAGGTAACGACGAATCCCGACTTGTAGAAACCCTGCTGTGACCAAGCCAAACACTTGGAGTCATGATCAAACATTTCAATGACCCACTTCATTGGTCGTAGCCCTTGGTTCTACCGATGCCATAATGGCCCTGAATCCGCCTTCGTACCTCCTACCATAGTGGTCCAAAGCTATAGACGTCGATAACTCCTTGGCACGCGTCCCGCAGCAAAGCCCAACCATGAAGCGAACTCGTTGATTCCCATCTGAATCTTAAGCTCTAACTTCTCATTTGGACTTCCTTTGCATCTCGGGTTTGGTCGAATTGGAGTGGGTCTTCAGAAGAGTTGTCGCGCATTAATAGTTCTAGAATTCTGTTCGGTTCGGTAGTCATCACCTTCATCGGTTCGGGTCGGTAGTCATCACCTTCATCGGTTCGGGTCGGATACTCCACTTCGGGTCGGGTCGGTGTCCTCCTCCGGGTCGGGTCGGGTGCTGTCCTCCTCCATTTCATGCTCCTTCTCCAATCAGCTCCCTCGTTCCTATCTACTCCGATCCGATCCGATCACTTCGCCTTACTCTAGTCGTAGCCTTCCACTCTTCCGATCCGATCCGCTCTCTCCTACTCCGATCCGATCCTGCTCCATAGTTCTTCTGATCCGATCCCCTTATCCACTCCAACTCTAAGGAAATGGCCTTCCTTCTTGCCAAGTCTTCTATGTGCTAAACTCCGGTTCGGGTCGGGTTTCCTGCCCAGTTCACATTTCCGATCCGAGCCCCCCCATCCGATCCGATCCGGTTAGGAACCTGCACATTTCTGCAACTTTCCAGCGAGCTTTCTACGCCATTCGACGACGTTTTCGACAAATCTAACTATTCTAATCAATCACAATTCATGTCAAATAGTCATAACAACATGTAATGGTAACCACAAACAGCAAACAACAATTCAAATGAATCAAAATGGATCAAAAGTGAGTAAAACTTCATATTTTCCTAAAATCCTTCTTAATCATGTTTAAGCACATACTTAGTAAAACTTAATCAAATCGTCTAAATTTTCTAACAGAGGCATGAAATGTTATTTAAGAATTTCTAAACATTTTTCCAGAATTTATTAGTGTATAAATTCGCTAATCTTCACTAATTACCCTTTATTAACTGTAATTAGTGTAAAAATGATGCTATCACTCACCTTGGCCACAAAATAAAACACCAAATCTGAAATATCCTCTGTTTGGGTCGAATTCCTATGTATAGCAGCAGCTCCAACCTTGCTTTGTTGCTATTTGGCCTTGTTTTGATGTAGTTTAGGCTTAATCTTCACTAAAAATGTGTTTTGGAGTGGTTTTAGAGGATGGAGGCCATTACTAAGGTCTCAAGAAGGTTTGTGGCGGCTCAAAACTGAAATGAAAGTGATAACCTAACCCTAATCAGTCCCCCTATACCTCTAAACCCGAAATTCCCCTATGGGCCTAGCTGCTAATCACCCGGTTAAGCCCAATTAAGCTGTTTTTCACCATCTGAAACTTGTTTCAGCCATATCTCCCAAACGGTAAGTCCGTTTGGCTAATGTGACCACTCTACGGAAAGAGAAACCATCATCTGAAGCCAATGGAAGTGGTTTCAGGTCAAAATTCCTTTCCAGTCAAAAGTTTTGGCCAAAACAGTGCTAACCAGGGGTAAAATGGTCATTTAAAAATCGGGAAAAATCATGAACATGGGAAATGACCACAATAGTCGTCTCCCAAAGTTACATGACCATACGACTTCATATGTGGAAGAAATAAATATCCTACGATCCTATGATGCGTAGAATGCGGGTCGTTACAAAATCCTTCATCACATCTTTTAACTTAGCATCAAAGGAAAAAGCATCATAAATATAACATTCTCTCTTATAACCTAATTTTCGTTCTGCTCAAACAAAGAGCCGCCACAACTCCTCTCTACTTCAGCAAAACGCAAAGAACTCGAACCAAAGAGAAGAAATCAAAATAACTAAAACTCTCAAGATACACTTGCGATGAGGACTATGAATGGGGAAGTGAAGAGAAGCACTGGCGTAAGGAGGATAGTGCGAACTGTTTTAAATGAATATGAAAGGAGTGGCATAGGCTGAGGAAGTAGTGACCATGACATGGATACTGGAGCGTAGTTGAGCACGTTGGGAAGTATGTGCGTTATATTTTGCACAGTAGCTTGTGGTTATACAGATGAAGATGCCACTATACATTCGCATGTGGGTAGGGTGTTTCCATCGTGGGTTTGCCATGTGGCCTTGGGCCGATAAAGCCCGGTATTACAAAAAGAGAAATAAAAAGAAAGGGAGAGGGTGGTACTGGAACGTGAAGTAGCATGGAGTGTGGGTTTCAAGTAATAGTACGTGAAGTGGAGCTTGCGGCAAATACAGATTGAGGCGGGTTCCTGTTTATCTTTGGGGAAGGAAAGTTGAGTCACGAGTTGGTTTTTTAGGAATGGAGGTGATGAGATTTGGTTTATATGGAGTATTGAAGTGGAAAGGGTATTCGAAAGTTTATAGATGGTGGAGTTCATACAGGAAGCTCTCGCGATTTTGTTTCCTGGAGTTGGAGAAGAACGGGTACCACGTGGGGGGAGTGGGCTTTAAAATGACTACATGGGCCGGGGGAAATAAATGGTAAAGCCCAGAGTCAAACTTTATTTAGTTTAAATTAAAACAAAATAGTGTATTGACTTAGAAAATACGTAACTTTATCATACGTTGTCAGAGCCAGACGAAACAAGATCCTTGGGATCGTACGGACGGTGGCTCCACAATGGAACTGACTGGGAGCGAATCTGAGCTCGTTACAATTTATAGCAAAATAAATTGTCCGTCTGAATCAAGCGATGGTTATCGTTACTAACGATGATCGTCCAATGTGAGTAAAACTCACCAACTTTGAACAGTTATATTTTTCTAACGTATTTTTAGAACTGTTAAATCATCTGTTGATTTCTATGTGTTAACTGTTTGGTTGAATTTCTTATGTGTTGGTTGAAATTATAGATAACGATATTTATATAAATCGTTAATCAAATATTGATTATGTTATCATAATATTTCAGATCGAAATGAAACTGATGTTATTATGTTGATTAACATCTATGATGCAGGGAAACAAGTTGGAGGGACCCATCTGGGTTCCTCAATATTTAAATACTGTTTTGTTTCATATATTGTGATATATGATGTGATATATAATTTGTTGATGATTATGTGTGTTTAAATGATATCGATCATTGTGATTTGGTATTTTAAATACCGTAAGAAATACTAGGATGTAAAAAGAAATTTTTTAAAGTATATATTTGAAAAGAAATAATTATAAAATCAAAGGATTTTATAAAAGGAAGAAATAATTATAAAATCAAAGGATTTTATAAAAGGAATATTTATCATTTGATAAATAAATAAAAGGGAGATTTATTTAGAAAATGAATTGCATTATAAATGGAATATTTATTTGAGAAATAAATAGAATAAAAAGGGAGATATTCATTTGTTATACAAATAGAATTGAAAAAGAATTTATTTATTTAGAAAATAAATAAAGTTGAAAAAGAAAATATTTATGAAATAAATAGAATTATATGAAGGATAATATTTGTGAAATCAAATATAAAGGAAAATATTTGTAAAACAAATATAAAAGAAATATTTGTTGGATAAATAGAAAAGATAAAAGAAATATTTATTTGTTAAATAAATAGAATTGAAAAGGGAATGGTTATTTGTTAAGTAAACAAATAGAAAAGGAATTTATCAAAGGAGTTAATTCAAAAGAGTTCATCAAAATGAGTTAATCGAAATGAGTTAATCAAATATTAGTTATTCGATTAGAGTTAATCGAATAGAGTAAATGAGTTAGAGTTAACCAGTTATGGTTGATCAATCAGGGTTGACCAGTTAGAGTTGAATAGTTAGAGTTAACCAGTTAGAGTTAATCAATCAAGGTTGACCAGTTAGAGTTGATCAGTTAGAGTTAACCAGTTAGAGTTAATCAATCAGGGTTGACCAGTTAGAGTTGATCAGTTAGAGTTAACCAGTTAGAGTTAATCAATCAGGGTTGACCAGTTAGAGTTAACCAGTTAGAGTTAATCAATCAGGGTTGACCAGTTAGAGTTAACCGGTTAGAGTTAATCAATTAGGGCTGACCAGTTAGAGTTGATCAGTAGAGTTAACCAGTTAGAGTTAGAGTTAACCAATAGAGTAATTAAATAGAGTTAATCGAATTAGAATAAATCGATTAGAGTTAGTCGAATTAGGAGTTATCGAATATTAGTATTCGAATCGAGTTAAAAGGAGTTATCGAATATTAGTTATTCGAATAGAGTTAAAAGGAGTTATCGAATATTAGTTATTCGAATCGAGTTAAAAGGAGTTGTCGAATATTAGTTATTCGAATTGAGTTAAAAGGAGTTATCGAATCTAGTTATTCGAAAGGAGTTATCGAATCTAGTTATTCGAAAGGAATTATCGATTAGTTTAATCGAAAGGAGTAATCGAATTTAGTTATTCGAAAGGAGTTATCGATTAGTTTAATCGAAAGGAGAAATCGAATTTAGTTATTCGAAAAGGAGTAATCGAATATAGTATTCGAAAAGAGAGATTATCGAATATCGTTTATTCGAAAGAAAGAGTAATCGAATATTAGTTATTCGAAGTGAGTTAATTAAATATTTGTTATTCGAAGAGAGTTAATCGTCGAATTCGATTATATCGAATTCGATTATATCGAATTCGATTATATCGAATTCGGGAAAGTACTTATACTTTTCGGTGTTTAAATCAAGAGTTATTTATTTATAAATCAGGTGTTAATTTATTTGTTCACATTAAAGAATAAAAGTTATAATGGAAGTTAGATATTTCGAAAGTAGGGATTATAACATTATTGTTATAACCAATGTTTTCAATAAAGAAGTGGATTCGTAAATAGAATCCGAGAGTTTCGTAAGGAAGTTTGTTAAAGATTTAAAAGATAAACTTTGACTATTTCGAAGTTAAAACATTGTTCAGTTAAGGTCTGAGAGGTAATTATACTCCAACCTGATTGACTTTTTTCTTAACTAAGGAATGGTAAGGTTTGATCGTGAAGGAGTTCGGAAATGTTTTACAAATACTAATCAGAAATGTTTTCTGATAATAGAAAATAAGAATCCAAAATATATGGAAACCGGGGATAAGTAAATTAATGAACTAAAGAGACAAATGTTAAATGATGATTGATCGATATAATTTCCATTTGGAAATAACATCGTTGTTTGCACACGTGTTTTTCTTTGATAGTTAACTCACCTACTATCGAAGTTTTCGACCATTTTAACGTTGTTAATATGGAGAGACCGGTTAGATTATTATCCAAAGAACCACTCTGTATAGGCATAAGCGTTGCAAATCATATATGCCAAAGATAATTGAAGACGGAGTAAAATGCAAGGACTGTTGTATAAATCTTAGATAACAATTGCCTAAGATGGATGTACTGAATAGTTCCTTCGGTTTGTCCAGTCCCAGGACAACTTGTATGGAAGAAGGTCTGACAGAGTATATCGGATAGATCATGTAAGTTGATCGTTTCAAACGTATTTACGTTGGTGGCGGAGGAATTCGTTTCTCTTAGGTTATACCCGTGGTATTTTTTGGGAAATCAATTTGTGATTTGACGGGTATGACGATGCGGCATTCAAAGTGAATGAATTAGTAATCTGTTGAAAGATACGTTATGACCTCCAGCCTCATCAACTGGGAAATGACAAAAACCGGGCAGGCAACATGGCTATGTAGATCGCACCTATTATGGTGTATAATCACCTGATCTAGAGTTTCATTTACTTCTAAAAATCTATTGTCGATGCTGTCCCATTTGAGAAACGGTTGCTGATCCCAACCATTAGTGATATACATTCGATACACTCAGCGAAATGAGTGGTCGGTCATGTGTGGCCGAGTTGCAAGATGTTCTTGTTGAACCCGGTGTATTCCTCTCTAGAGGTACACTAGCGAAAGGTGGTTCCATACCTTGTCATATTTGTAAATCCATTACCCTATACGTGCTTGCGGTTTTGATTGTATACTATATATGTAGAACGTGAGACGAAAGCGTTTTCTGCTAGATGATTATTATACACTACACCAAATCATGAAATTTCTAACAAAAATATTTCCTCAGTACTAACACCTATTTGCCGTTATAATGTAACAACGCGTATATTCGTTATAAACCTTTAAAATATTGTTATGAATTGGACAATCGTATTATATAACGGGTTTGCACCGTTATGAAATTGAAGAAAAACAAAAAACGAGGGGTAAAAGCGGAAAATGTTAAAAATACACATTTTTACGCTACACCGTTACCTAACGCGCTTCTTCCAAAATTCACGAAAGAAAGATTCAGCCAAAAGCAAAATCAAAGCGGGAAGATTAAATCGAAGCGGGAAGATTAAATCGAGGCGTAAATTTTCGTATGCGAAATATTAAATAGAAATGACATCGAAGCCGGAATCTTCGTACGGGAAATCGAAGTGGGAATCGAAAGGGAATATCTTCTCAAATTGGAATCGAAACGGTTCCAAGATTTTACCTGTAGCTCAGGTATATGTGTACTATTTTATTACTTTTCAGTGCCTGCTTTCATCAAATCCGATCTGTGATATGTTTTTGTGTGGTTTTTTGATGTTATTTTGTTGTGTTGTTATGTTATTTTTTGGGGGATTTTTGATGTTATTTTGTTGAGTTGTTATGTTTTCATGCATTTGATTGTCTATAAGGGAAGCATGAAAAAAAATGCAGTATTCCGAAACCATCCAAAATCCATTTCAGTTTAGATTCTTGTTTGGCTGTCTCCTTCTCAACAAAGGTTCATGCACCTAAGTATTAAATTTTTTAGAATTTGAGTTTCCGTTCATGACAGATCCTCCCAGTTGGATTATTTAAATAGAATGGTCACAAAAAATAGGATTGGGCTTATGGTTGAGGTTGGTTGGCCAAGTAATTAGAGTTTTGTCGATTAACTTGTTTACTAGTAGTAAGATTCTACCGAATATTGGGAGATTCATCTTTTCTAACGTACTTCCAAAGCGGTCTGAATTACAGTTACAGCAGCATTTATACTTTTCTTCAGCTGCTGGAGCAATCTTGTAAATTTATAGATAACCTTTTATGTATTGAGTAAAAGAAGTAAGAAGCAATCACAGAGGGTTAATGATGTATAACTGAGAACTAAGATATTAATCTATACATTTCAGAAATAAAATAAGAGAAAAAAGGGGACAACACGCAACCAGTATATGCTGGAACTATGATTTAACAATGGTGATGAATATAACAATGATGAGGGTCTAGAAGAAAAATGAAAATGCTAAAATTAGCATGGTATATGTCTTCTTTCATGTCGTAGATTATTTACAGTCTTTCTCTGTTTTATTGAACCTGTTCCGCTTCTTAACTCATAGATTATGGTCATACTCTCTTTTGTATCCAGAATCATTGATTTTCTTCGATCAGCATTTGGTCATAATGCAATATGTATAACCACATTATTGTTATCATACATTTTCATCTAGCCAACATGTTTTTACATTAGCTTGATTTTCTTCAGTCTAGCCAATATGGGTTGCTCAAAGTAGAGGATCAACATGCTTTTACATTTTGGGCCAGACTTTTAATAGTAATAGATTATCATTCCTTTGTTAACGAATTACAAAATGATAATAAAAATTGTCCAGCATCGTTTAGTGTAAAATTGTTTGTATTAAGTTACTATATTAGTTATAAAATTATTCCTACAAAAGTTAAATTAGATTTATTTTTGTTTATTTCTAACCATTTCCAAATTGTTTAGTGAAACCGTTATACCAAATAGTGTATCTATTAAAAAAAAGGTTATAGGCTAGTTTAAGTTCAAACTGGATGCACGAAAAGTCATGCAAAATGCTGTTCTGTGAATCAACCTGATTGTATGTTCACACGTTTAAGTAAATGATTTTGGCTTAAAGAATTTATATTGGTTGCCTAAATATATACGTTTGCCAAATAGTGCCTAAATATGGCTGTTTCATATGTTTACAGTCAAGGATAGCTTTTTCGTCACCGAATGTATGTTAACATTTAGTTAAAATTGAATGTGCTTTTTCTATTATGATTTAGTTGTGGATGACTGACGACTGGATTATGAAATCTTTAAATCAATGATGCCTCTAAGGATCAGTGCATATTTCCTATTTATATCACTATTTATGCTGCTGTATATTCATTGTTTCAACAACTGAGTAGCAAAATGATTTTAATTCGCAAACCTATGTGTAAAAGATTTCAGAATTCCTTTTGTTTTCAGTCTATCCTTATTAACACTTTCGAAGAAAACATGAAAAAAACTAGATGCAAAATTTAGGCAAACATTCATTTGAAACTACTATTTTTCCTACACATCATGCACCGCAATTGTAAAAATAATTTTTGTTACCTCTTACGGCTGACTTTCAATTATTATTATTTCCAATTTTTATATGTTTGACATAGTCGAAACAAATGATGTTTTCAACTATTATTATTTTGATATTGATTTTCTTACTCTGTTTTATTTATCATAAGTTCTGGTGTTAACATAGTAAAACCTTAGGATGTTAAGAAGACAAAGAGATAAGATGTTTACAAAGGTGAATAAACTAACAAAATTTGAGAACGGCAATACAACAGCGCACGTTGTCTACGAACACTGCGCTAAAGCTTTCAGAATATATTGTGACCAATTTAGCTGTCTCAGGTAGCGCTCTATTTCAAGATGATCATTTAGTCCATTTTCCTGCTTGTTTGCTCACATATTTTCCACTAATGGAAGCATCAACTTTTCACTGCACAAGGTAATCTTTGAGCAAAAACCATCTGATAGTATGTTACCAATCATAATATTAAATAAGTTGCACATTACAATTGGCAGTATATAAATGAGCCCACTATTGTATTTAAGTCTATAACTCTGAATTGCACTTCATTATGGAGGCTTTATTACAGTGTTATTTGATTGAATTAAAACTAATTGTAAATTCAATATCAGTTGGCAAACATGCATATGGCATGTATTTTGTATTGAGGCAATATTTAAATGAGCGCTCTGTTGATATGCATGTTTTGATAGGATGGTTTGTGAATTTTTTGTCTTATAGTTTTGTCTCAGGTTGTTATGTCTACATAATAATACATAACTTATATACTAAGATTTACTAAGTTTTCCAGTTGGCCACGTGTTTAGCTTTAATTTTGCCTTGGTTTTGTTTTACCAGAGCCTTATGCATTAATGTTGACAAATATTTCCAATGTTGTTTCAGTACAGTATCTAGCATAGGAACATGATTTGACAAGAACATTTATAATAAAAGAATTATTTTATATGATTTTGATATATTTATTTTATCTATCCATATCTTCCTATAACGTACACAAAGAACTATCTGCGGAAATGTTTCTTACCGTTGTTAATTAGGCCTCAGAAGTGACTATTTTTAAGGGAAATATGGATTCAACCCTAGTTAAGGTTGAGGGGGTAGGAAGGTCATTTGGAGAATTTTGTGCATGTCTGTAGGGCCATGTATGAGAACAAAAAAACAAATACAAAATGATGATCTCAGAGTTGAGGAACGTTAAGAAAGGCTTTGGGAAGGAAGTAGCTCCCTAGTTCCTTTTGCCGCAAGGCCTTACCACATTTGGATGAGGCTTCTGCGCCACCCTCGGTAATGATTCAATGGATCTTCTTAGATGGAAAAACAGTGTGAGGAATTATAACGAGACGAAAACTATGCAATTGCAGGATAACTAAAAGAAAGAATTGGGGACCTTGGATCACATCTTTCTCTTTCTTTCATATAAGGAGATTCTTTTTAGCCTATCTCTTTTGAAGCATATTGTCTTCAGGCATGTTAAAGCTTGTGAAAACAAAGCATCTAACTCATAACGTGTAGCCTTCTTTGATTCTACAGTGGTCTCTAAAGGCGGGCTATCTAGGGTGGATTTACTGTAGGAAGTTAAGGAAGATAAAGTTAATTGAACGATGGCCCAAACCGAGCATCACCAATCTATTGATGTCTTTAAGTGTAATTAGTCTGGCCTAGATTTGACCTTCTTATATAATTATGCTGACTACATGTAATTACCTCACGATGATGGGAACTCATTAACTGGTTGTTGCTTATTACAATTTAACACAAAGTACTGGGGCTTACATGAAGTCATCAGTTGTGATTATAAAGATGAATGACTAGCTTCTTGGGCTTAGCAACCTATTAGACCCATGGTTTTTCCCTCCTTGAGTTATGCTGTCGTTTATAATCAGTTTTAGCCTGAATATGGTGGTTAAAGTCATATATAATGAAGCATATGTAAAAATCTATTTATGTAAACTTCTATTACTTGAAAATCCTTTGAGTGGCTTAACATCTATTTTTATGTTTCTTTTTTTTCGTGCTTGTTTGTTATAGTTAGTCCATGAAGCGGATTATGTTCCTGCATACTAAGTCAAGCGCTACAACTTAGCAAATGATAACAAATTTGCCCCTCCGAATTCAACAAATGATAGCAAATGCAAGACTACATGCTTTCTTTGTTTAGCAATTTCTTTTTTAAGCCTATGCGTACCAAACTGTAATGCTTCTACTTGGTAGCTTACATATGTACACACTTCTTTGTCTCAATGCTCATATTTTTCTTTTCTTTCAGATTTCATGCTTACAAGTGGACATAAGCATTTGCCAAATTCATGTGCACTCCATTACCATCAAAACTTCTTTTTTTATGTGTTCTTCATATGGATTTAATATTTTTGTATCCTACTTCATTGTGCCTGTGGTATTTTTGGAAGTTTCCTATATCAATATAATTTGTACCCATGGGCATATAGTGTTATATACTTTCCATTTCTCAAAGTTAACAATCGTATAGACTGATGTTTTACTTTGCTTGATCCATATTTGACTTTAACTTTTATGTGGACTTTCTATGGGGAAAAGAATTATGATTTTAATTCAATACTATAATTTCCATTGAGTTGGCATGGCATGCATAAGGAAATAATAAATTTCTTGTTAGATCGTTTGTCCAAAAGTCAGAACTATTAAGTTTATCATCCTTTATTATGTATAGCGAACCACATGTGCTATTGAAGTTCTGGAAAATCACCTCTGTCTTATAACCAAGCAAGGGTGCATGTATGGTTTGTTAGTACTGATTTTGTTCATATGCATTGCTAATTATTTATTTGGACAAATACATTTTATTATATGTATTTTGGTTCCGGTCATTATTAGAAATGACACCGAATAATAATCATTATTTTCATAATAAATTAGGTAATCCACGAGCTTTGGCTAATGTCAGACCCTACTTCAAGTGAATGGATTAGAATTCGACATAGAAATACGACCGAATATATTCAAGGTGTTTGATATTTTAAGAATTTCTTGAAGCCTTCATTCACCGCCTGATTTTGAAGTATGCAATTGTCCATGTATAAAGTGTAGAAATTCTAAAAAATTGCCTTTGGAAATAGTTGAGAAGCACTTAATTCTTTATGGTATGGATCCAACATACGATGAATGATTTTTTCATGGAGAACGAAATGACAATGAAGCAGCTATCAATCCTACGCTCCATGTTGTCAATGAAGATTCAATCAATCCTACGCTCCATGTTGTCAATGAAGATTCAATCGCTCATCAATTTCAAGGGGAAAACCCTATAGAAGGTGGTCTTGAAAACCTTGTTGATGATGCATATGGTTTATATCATGGTGCACAAACACCTTATGGTGGAAACTATGAAAAGTACAATGAACACAAAAGAAAAGCAAGTGAAAAATTGTATTCTTCTTGTGAAGATGGTCTTACAACATTAAATATACTTATAGAGCTCCATGGCTTGAAAAAAGAATTTAATTGGTCAGGAAACAGTATGACTGAGTTGTTGAAGCGGTTGAAACTATGGCTTCCGAAGGAAAATACATTACTCGATAAGTATCCTACAATGAAAAAAAATGCTAAAAGATCTAGGAATGAATGTAAAAGGAATACATGCTTGTGAAAATGATTGCATATTATTTTGGAAGGGGTACGAGGATGCATCAGAATGTCCGAATTGTAATACTTTAAGATTTAAAGAACATGAAGAAAAGAAAATCGAAGTCAAAACAACCAAGAAAAGTTTTGAAATATTTTCCCATTATTCCTACATGGATAACTCGAAAAATGTTATGGCATAGTGAACCAAAGCCTTCTTGGGACTTTATGCGTCGTCATATTGATTCAGCTGAATGGAGATCGCTTAAAAATAGATGGTTGGATTTTTCTATAGATGGAAGAAATGTTTGGCTTAACATAGCAACTGATGGATTTAATCCAAGTGGTGTTCAATCTATTAGTTATAGTTGTTGGCCCGTGTACATGTTTTCCTACAATTTACCCCCTTCATTATGTATGAAACCTGAGTTTCAAATGTTGTGTTTGTTGATTCCTAGACCTAAAGCACCAAGCCAAGACACTGATGTATATTTAGAACCTCTCCTAGATGAGTTAAAGCAACTTTGGATAGGAGCGCCTGCATTTGACATGAACAAGAAAGAGCACTTTTCTTTGAGAGCGATGCTTTTATGGGGAATCCATGACTTAACATCATTTGGAAATTTATCTAGTTGTGTGACACATGGTTACAAAGCATGTCCGATTTGTGCTACAGAGACCGAGTCAGAGCGTATTGGTAATAAGATTATCTATACAAAGTATAGAAGATTTTTGAATAATGATCATCCATATAGAGAATTAAAACATGGAAGGTATAAAGATGTAGAGCATAAGGAACCTCCTACACGATTGCTAGGATCAATGCTTTTGGAAAAGCTTGCTCATATCAAATATGTACCGGGTTAAAAAAAAAACTAATATAAAACGTAAAGAATTTGATGATGATGATCATTTTGTAAATGAGAATGAAGATGAAGAAAGAACATCGTGGTATAAGAAATCGATTCTTTTTACCTTAGAGTATTGGAGTAGTCATAAAGTGTGACATACGATTGATGTGATGCATACTTAAAAAAACGTAGTGGAGCATCTTATCAACTTGCTTTTTGGTAAGAAATATTCTTCCAAATTTGCATTTGATAAGGCTTACAAAATTCAATGTTGCAAGGTCTTAAAAGATGCAAAGCTTCCATCATGCTTCTAAACAAAGATAGGCAATTTAGTTAACATTCAACCACCTGCTTTGAGCATTAGAAAATCGTACGATTATCATATTATTATTCAATATTTTCTTCCAATCATGGTTCAACATGTCTATCCAAAGTGTCGTGACTTAAGACATGCGAATTTGCAAGTATGTTTATACTTCAAAATTATTTGTTCGAAGGTTTTAGTTCGAGATCATGTTCAAGCTGCTAAAGATATGATTTCTGAAGCGTTATGTGTGTTGGTCCACTACTTTCCTGCTGACTTCTTTGATATAAGCATACATCTAATGATGCATTTGGCTGATCAAGCATTACTTTGTGGACCTGTAAATTATATATGGATGTATCCGTTTGAGAGGTGCATTATATCTTTATAAAATTACTTATTTTATCTTTAAACACTATATAAAATGACATATTCTTTGTTTCTTGAATAGAGCTATGAAGGAGTGCAAGAATATACCAAGCAATAAGCGATATGTGGAAGGCTCAATTTCCGAAGCATATCTTGTTTCAGAATCGATTAGATATGCAATGGAATATATGCCAAATCCACGTGTGGGTAATCATAGTGCTAAACAAGCTCCATTTTTGGATGAGAATGACAATGATATATACAAATGTTCAATTATGGAAGGCAAAACTATCAAGTTGTCTAGTGTACAACGTTTGCAGATTCGAAGATGGATACTTTTTAGAATTGACATACTAGATATGGATGATTATTATAGGTTCGTATTATTCTCATTGCGCACTTCGTAAGATATAACATTATATTTATTAAAAATATTACTTATAATTTGTAGCGAGTATTGTTTGTCCATAGAAAATGTTCAACGTGGTAAAAAAAGACTGCAGACAAAAGCCGAAGTGATAATACAATCTGAATTTATTGATTGGTTGCACAATAAGGTTTGTTAGACATGGTTCCTATTTCTTAGTTTAGTAATGTATAAAAATAATGTTTAATGTATTTTAGTCGATTTAACAACTAATTGAAGAAAAATGCATGAATTCAATGTTATGGCGTTATGTTAGTGGACCGCAATGGGAAGCTAGAACTCACCTTAAGTATAGAATCAATGGTTATATATTCTCTCCACAACATTATGATAACAAACTGTCAACCCAAAATAGCGGTGTATGCATGAATGCGATCACAACATTAGTTGCAAGTGCGAAAGATTTAAATCCCATGGATGATGATACTACCTGGTATGGTGTTATCAAGGAGATTATTGAAGTTGATTATTATGAAACTCAACATGTAGTTTTCTATTGTGATTGGATCAATGTAGTAGACAAATCAAGTGGTTGTAAGATTTGTACCGACTCTAATTTGTTAATGGTAAATCTAAAAAAAATGAAAAGCAGTAGTGGAGAATATGACGAGCCTGCCATTTTATCGTCCGAAGCAAGTCAAGTCTTCTACATAAGTGATATGCATGATGCAGATTGGTCCATCATACAACACTCTCCTAAGCGCATGACAGATAGCATAGATGATTATGAGATGCCAACTAGCTTTCAGTCTATTTTAAAGGAGCAACCTAACTTAACTACATTGTTGAAATGTATCAGATCAAAATAAACATGCTTGATTGAATAATAATTATTTTGTTTACTTGTTTCTATGTTGTATTGATGTTATTATATGCTTGGGAATGCTTCTTTTTGTTGAATATTTTTGACGTTATTACACTTGTCTTGAATACATCATATTAATGCTATCATTTACTCTTTCTGTGTGGTATTGATATCTTTTACAAATATGACCTAGTGTAAACAATAAATGACAAGAATTTAGATTTTGTTATTTTACTATTGTTTTCCTTTTAACCTTCACATTTGCTTTTATGTTTTAATATGCGCTCATCGTTTCTAAAGTATTTGCATTGTAGATGTTAGGCAGTTGTAATCCCGCATCATTACATACAAATGACATAGAGGACGATGATGTTCCTCCTCCCCCTTCAAATAAAAAGTATTCAATACTTGTGGATTTGGAAGGTGCAAAAGGTAGTGATGCGAAAAAGTGGGCCTCTCGTTCTGGCGTTTGGATTCGCTCTCTCATTCCAGTTGGATATGAAGGATGGAAAGATGTAGATAGTGTTTTCAAAGATAATTTATGGAAGGCACTAATGGTATGTAGCTGTTTATTTCTAGTATATTTTAATGTCTATTCTTAGTTCATGTTTACTGATATGTGGATATGCTAGCAACAGATCACTCAGTTATTAACACATCTTATATCATCAAAAACATCCGTTGTAAATGTACATTTTCTATCAAGGAATTAAACCTAATAAGTTAGGCAACATTACCTACCTGCAAGAACAAATTTGTTATGTATGCTCAGTAATGCAATTGATGCTTTGTAAAATTGCAAAACAGAATTGTAAAAAGCCATAACATTGCGCCAAACATAAATATTCTGCAGTACAGTGATAATAAATTTCTGAACCACTACGTTATATGAAATGAGGTCATATGCGGGAATAAATGACCCAATATGTGATTCATTTCAGCCTGCGCCGAGCTGAGTCTGTCCATGGTTACCCATCAACATGCAAAATGCTAAAGAGTAAAAGGCTACCATTAAAAGTAATTGAGTCCTTACCAACAACTGCAGATCAATCGTTTTCCTTGTATGCAAATAATTTGATTTGATATAATATCGGTGACCAATTCTTCAAAAGTTCAAATAAATAATTGGAACCACATAAAAAATATTTCCAAAAAGCATGTTTATCTGCTTAAGCAGGCACCAATCATATGTATCATCTTAAACAATACTTATATCAAGTAGTTTTCTACTGCTCAGCTTATAAATGCCATTCCCTTTTTTTGGGTAGGATCCATACAAAAATATGGCACTGGTGTGCGTGAAGCTAAAGTAACAATAGTATTTATACTATTCGAGGGGTGACCAACTATTGATGGGTCTGATTTTGTAATGTAAAACACCTGTTGCTTTCCTTATATATAGTTTGACTTGTAATCCCTAAATTACAGTTATAGATGCATGAATTTGTGATCTTGGTTGCAAGAATTTTTTTACACAGCGGATAGCAACTAATCTCCTTTATGATTTCACTACTATTTATTTAGGATAGGTATTGAAGTGAGTAGAGATTTTTTTGATTTTTTTGATATTTACACACTTCTAGTTATGCTTTTATGCTATATGTGCTAAAATTTTGTTTTTGTTTCAACAAAAAGAGTTTGACTTAAATATCGACCCCATGGTAGCTAGACCAATATCGGAGAAGTGATTTTCGCAACGTTATCGAACTTTCAAGTCAACGGTACGTAATAGATTCCTCAAAAAAGATGGAGCTCTCATACCCAAACAAGTTGCACTTAACATTCGTCCTGAAGACATTGATAAAGTATGGTGGCAGAGGTTTGTTGATATCGAATATAGTGATAAGAAAAAGAAACAATGTAAGACAAATTCCGAAAATAAAGCCAAAAGCACTTTGACCCATACATTGGGAAGAAAACCCTATCTTAAAGTATACGAAGAATTGGTATGTAAAAGAGTTTTCTATATTAATATTTCAATAACAAAAATATATTTCATGAAAATTTTCAAATGCAGGCAGCGGAGAATCCAGGACGAAAGGTCACGCACACAATGGTATGGAAAGTGGCTCATACAAGTAGAAAAACGGGGAAGGTGATTCCATGTGCTACCGAAAAATTTGTAAGTAATTCTAATACATTCCATGTCTTATTCTGTTATTACCCATGTTATGCAACTTTCTGTCCGTCACATATTATTATTTTTGATAATGTGTTTCCGATTTAGTGCCCAGTGCATAGACTGTTTTGGCAGTTCATACTTTGCTTTTTGTTAAAGTTATATCAAAGGTTTGTGTTGTCAAAAAATAAGTTAAAAGCTGTATCTTGTATTTGATCATAGCAACTTGGAACGTTTTAAACCAAAAATAAATCTGTTGGTTATAAACTTATAATTAATGCTCTCAATTATAATACTGTCAAATTTCATGTGGTATTCATATCATATACTGCACATATCAATCATGCATTCATTCCCAAACAAAAGCATGTTAAAGAACATAAAATGACATATATTACGGGATCATATCACATGTGAGAACTGGACAGTCATAGCTGAGAAAAATAATAATATAAATGCTTGAAATGAGGGGAAACAAGAGTAGTATGAAATGAAATCATGGACACGACCACATTTGTTGAAGATGTAATTGAATATCCAGCCATATGAGAAGTAGAACAATTATTAGTGTATATTTTAAAGCTGGCTGTTGCTTATAATGCAGCCTGGATTATATTATATTGTGATTAGGACGTTTTCAAACAGCATCGCTGAATAATCGAGCATGACAAAGTTAATTGTATTATTAATGTTTGTCCTGGTCATGGTAACATGAAGTAGATTAAATAAGAGTGCGTCTATAACGGCATTGCACCACTTCTATATGTCTACCATTCCCTTGAAACGCTACTAAGATAGTTACGACTTAACTTGTCTACCGTTCAATACGGTTTCCTATGTATTGACATTCATTAAGATAATGCAGTGCGATTGTCAAAATTTATTTAAAAAGTCCGGTTAACATTTTGTATCGAGCAAACTATATGTACTGTACCAGCGAAGTCATCTTCAAACTGTTGGAAGTTTTGAATTTGAGTTACATTTTGATTCATGACAGCAGATAAATCCCATCCATGCTATTTTTGTCACACACACGCACATATATATACACACACACTCGTCAAACTAGGATATAGCTACCTAACCTATATTTAAGTATTATAAAGCATTTCTGCATATTATATAGTTGCTCTTATTTCTTTTTCGTTGACATAGCTGACACTGGCATACCCTTTCATGCATATGTAAGTGTGTGCTTGACATATTTATATCAATATACCAATATTACTGTACTGCCATATCGCATATCATGTTAAGGCTGGAGTTAAGACTATCATAAAAAGTGATTTTAATTCTCACTACTTTGCCATTTATGGAGTGGTTTTGTCTGCTTATTTATCTGCCAGGCTAAATAAAAAGATATGTTTACCTTATATGTCTATATTATTATTTTTCTTCATTGATTGTGCAACTGGAAGTATCAAATTGCTTCTATAAGATATTAGTTTAGTAACCTGATAAATTTCGATTTATTGAAGATGCTTACGGTGATATATTTTTTTGTACTCAAACTCAGAATACTGTAACTGCTAAATAATGTAGCATGGTAGGCATATTCTGAAACTAACTTTATGGATGAACTAGTATTTGCTTTTAAAAGTGCAATAATAATCATTCAGTTGTACTTGTACCTCCATGGTCATTGTTCTATAGTCTAGTTGGGTTTTGTTATTTTTGTAAGTTGTTTTAAGCAATACTGTATTATCATATGTTATGCATATTTATTCTCTTATTTCTGTTATTGTGTTTTTACCAACTTATTTGCTGTACTGCCATATGGCATATCATGCGCCAATTAATCTGCTCATTTAATGTTGGAAAGTAACAATATCATTTGGTATGTAAATTAGCTCAGTTTGAATTTATGTTGGATTTTGATACTCCTGAAGATCCTGCTATATTTCTCTGCCCAAATATGTCAATTAGTTATTTTTCAGTCTGCGCTAATTAGCTCAATTTATTTGCTGTACTGCCATATCGCATATCATGTGTAGAATCATATCATGTGTACACTTAGGCTTACTGACTTGTAGAAGTTCAGCTGTTCTGACTGTAGTATTCAAGTATCTTTCATTGCAATTTATACTATAAGACTATAACAGGAAGTTGCGTTTTACTGCATTAATCAAGCTAATTAACCTCACATACATTAACTCACTTTAATTTTTGTTATTTGGGTATTATGCAGGCGTTAGTTGAAGCAGCGGAGGAAAGACAAAAGGAAGGTCTCGGTGACAACAATGAAAGAAGTTTCGAAGATTTTGAGAATGGTCCCATCGCCGAAGTGTTTGGAAATAAGAAAAGAAAAAGTTATTGTCGTGCGGTTAGCTCTTCATCCACTTTAAAGCAAGTGAAGCTTACATAAGCATCAAAAGCAATAACTAATTTCAAGGAAGACAAAGATAGAAAGTGGAAAACAAAGATGGAAAACAACCAAGAGAGACTAGTTGAACAATTTACATCGATGAATTCGGTTATGATGAATATGCAACAAACTTTATTACAATTTATGAATCAGTTTGGAGGGATGTGACACCAAGCTATGAAGTTGCTTCCAACAACCAGCATGAGAGTTCTAGAGCTAATGGGTGTTCAATCCAATGGTGCTATTGGATCTTCCACAAAAGATAAACAGTCTGTAGTCTTATTGTCAGAAGAGTTGAAAGAGGTTGCTAAAGGCCACCTTGGGACACAGAAAACATGCCATCATAGAGAGGTGGTGAACGAGGAAAGAGTTGCGTTGGTGGAGAAAGTGTTTGATCCAGAAGCAACTATTTGTGAAGCACCACAAAATGGTAATTACAAGCTATATGATATAATTGATGGAGGTTTTGTTATTTGGCCTGAGTGTCGTATTCGCTATTTGTAGGATCTAGAATTTATTTCAAATTATGTTAGAAGTTGTAACATTTTGATTTCATACTCTTTGGTTATGAATGATGAACTTATGAAAATTTGAATTTTTCTTCAATTTGTTATCAAATATTTGTGCAATTATAAGTATATTCTTAGATGTGTAATCGTTTATAACTATCGAAATTCTGTGATTATTGATATACATGTATCTGCTGTATTGTGAATGCTAGCTGAAATTTAGTAATATATTGGTTGGTAATTGTAACGAACATATTCGTTGCTAACGAAGAAATTCATAACGAACATATTCGTTGCAAATGAATTATTTATAACGAAAAGACTCGTTGCAAATGAAGGTATTTATAACGCACATAGTCGTTATAATCCTGTATCGGCAGACCCCAACCAAGATAGAGGAGATTTAGTAATGGAAAATAGCCGTTACAAAAGGGTGATATTAATAACGAACTATTTCATTATAAAATTTCATCTTCCCAACGAAACAGTCCGTTGGTAAGTTATAATGGTAATAACGGGTTTAGGCCGTTACTAATATTTGTAACGACATTTCCCACGCCTATACCACTCACTATTATATGTGTTATAAATTTACTTTGTAACGGCTATGTTCGTTACAAATACACTGTTTTGGTGTTGTGATATTTTGGTTAATAGACATTATTATAATATCAATGAGTTTTGATATAAAGATTATTTTCGATTCTCATAAGGGAAAAACCCGTTCCGTTATACGGCGTGGTCTTATGAGATATCGTTTAATGGCTCAAACTGTTTTAAACGGTTTTACTCATACCAGTCCCATGACTGACACGGAGTTTATTTTGTTTTGTTTTCCCTAAACTCTTGGGTGCCCAATTTTGTATGGGCAGTCAAGTAGTCAGGATTTTACTGATACACTTGAAGAGCTGGAGCAGGTTGCTTCAAGATTTATAGTATTGTTTTCCGCTGTGTTGTAAGTGTTGTACTCTGATAAGTGCCATTGTGTACATAACTGTTTTATCTCAAAGGTTATGTTATATTTTATTCGTTCCGCTGTGAGATTCGTGTTTACTCTGATGATGCAAGTTCTTCTTCTTCTATTCTAAGTTTCTATCTTATCTATTCTCACCCTCTAACTTCTTTAATTAAGTACCGGTAGTTTTCGATGTTTGGTTAGTCGTCATTGAGTTTATGGCGATAACCAAAGTCGACAAAAACCGGGTCGTTACAATGTCTCAAAAGAACCTTGTCCAAATTCGAAACCGATATCTACTTATATCGAATAAACCGTTACGGTCGATAAACGGTTTTACAACGACTATTTGAATATTTGATTTGGATATAACCCAGAATCTATAATCCGAAATCTCGAATTTTCACTTCTGTTAGGAAGACACATTTAAACAGATCCCATCGTTTCTTGTTTCGAGGAAATTCGACTTGTAACGAGTCCTGTACACTCATTTGAAGTTCAGAACGTTAAATTACGAACTGCAGCGTCGTTGTGAGCTCGATTATAATTAATATATATTTTTATACGTTCAACTTCATTTTAATTAATATATACATCCACTTATATTAAGAATTCAATATTTAAACTGATTTAAATATTCAAATTCAAACCGATAAAAATGCGGGACATTACAGTTGGAAAAATCATTAAGAGAATATTTTTGTTTGTGTGGAGCGATCATGTGTGCATCAACCCCAACAAATCGTGAATCTAGCGGCTCTAAATGGTTTGTGTTTTTTATACCCTTCAATTCTGCAAGCATGTAATATTGTAATCAAACATTGCCTATTTTATATAGTATTGCATATCGGGATTTCAAAGATCAAGCTGCCTTTTCAAAAGCATTAAAGTTAAACAAAACTAAAATGGGCGATTGTACTTTGGCTGTAGTAAAAGCGAAACCAAAAAGTGATACCCAAGGAGATAGTTTTGGTGGAAGAGGCAGTCGTCGTGGTAATAGCCATGGTGGTGGAGTTGCCGGGAGAGGTATATGTTATTTTCATCTGCAACTTTTGCATTATATGACCAATTTTACTAGACACGTTAAGCCTCAACACGAATTCATACAAAGTAGTATTTATCCAGTACTATCTAGCATTATCAGGTTTAATTCAATTTAGTTGAATCTGTTTCATTAGCAACCTTCATTTGTTTTCACTCATTTTGGTCAATTTGGCAATTGTCAATCCAACATTTAATGATTTAGCTATAAACAATGTTGTTTTATAATTCCTAGCAAACAGGTCATTGGATTGATGGGAAGCATTACTTTGCTCTCCTAAACTGCTTAAACCTGAGGCTAGCAGCGCTGTACTTGCTTTCGGGCTAGGCAGCTGGTCGCCAGCATGCACCGTTAGTAGGCCTTTGGGCATGGGTTCTGTTTTGCCACTGGTTATAGAGTGATGAAGTGTGGTCGGACAAAGGGCTAGGCCACTAGCCTGGCCTTCAAATTCAACTGCAGCAGCATGCTGCTGCTATGTGCAGCAGCACACTGTTGCTTTGTGCAACAGTTCACTGCTTCCATGCGGCTGCAAGGGCTGTTACAATTGTCTATGTTCTACAATTCACTGCTATATGCAGTAGCACACTGTTGCTTTGTGCAACAGTTCTATTGGATGAATGAGTAGTTGTTGAACTAGCTTACGTATTAGAAACACTGAAATTAGCCCATTTATAAGTATACAATTTAGTTTTTGGAAATCGGATAATTGAGGCATGACTGTATGTTAACCCATGCTTGCATGCTTGGACCTAGCCTCTTGTTTTCTTTTCCATTTTCTTCCTTGCTTACCAATCCACTTTAGAATTTTTTTTATGGGAACCTATTACTTCACATTGTGTAGGTTCTTTGCCTTTTGGCATTGCGAATGGCAGTTTAAACTTTAATTTGATTTGAGTAATGATGGTTTGGCTTGGTGTTAGTAATATTTAGTGATAAGGCAATTACCTATACCAAGAACCACATGTTCTAGAGTAGGGGTCTGCATATAATTTATCATTCATGCTAGAATTACTGAAATTAAATCATAAATAAGTAACAGTGTGAGAACTTGAGATATCTCCTAGTAGGCTTCTACTAGTGTTTAGTGATGACATAATGCTAGTACTTTCTAGCCTGGATGTTGTATCATGCATGTGGAATCATGCCTTTATGAATTAGTGATGTGGCTTCTTCTAGTTTCGGCTCAAAATTTTCTGGGATTGAGTGTAGCCTGCTAACACCTGACTATGGTACTTTCTCTTCTTCTTTTTTTCATTAGCAAGTGATTTATCCTCTAAATAATTGTCTAAATGGATATGCCAATGCTTGTAACCAACATTGGTTCACATGTTTTTTGTTAGCATGCTACATCTTTAATAACTCAAGTCTCAACTATGCAAGTTGTAAATATTTCGGTATAAAACTTTCAGTGATCCAAGTGATATCCAATCAACATCAACAGGGCCCATGCTACAAATACATTTGCTTGATCTATGTTCTTTTTCAATATGTTATTCATGGCTCTATGATAGGAATTTCCATCTATATTTGAATTATTTTATATTATTTATATGACTATCAAATATGTTGAACTAAATATTGCTTATCTTTGTTGTAACAGGACCAAAATGCTTATGTTACAGAAAAAATATCAAAAGCAAAGCAAGATTAAATCAACCATTTGACTTCTTTGTAAGTAACTTGTTAATGCAAGTATATATGATATATTATGGACATTGAAGAGGTGATCAAACAATATGTATGAATTGTTAAGTTTGGATATGTGAAAAGTAGTTTGAATGATATGTATGGAACATTAAGTTTGGATATATGAAGATGTTCGAATGATATGTATGGAATACTATATTGCAGTTTACATGTTTGTTGTTTGTGAAAATGTGTTATGTTTGTATGCGTTTGAGAAATAGGTATATGTATATATATATATATATATATATATATATATATATATATATATATATGAACGTTTTCTGAAAGGTATGTACGTATATAAAAATAATGTAAGAGCTGGAATGGTGGTATACAAAGAGCAAATGCTATGAAATTGTATATGATATTATAGCATTTTAAAAACGCTATGGAAGTATACAAATAAACACTATTAGAATTAGGAAATAAACGCTATAGAAATAATAAGAAATGCTGCAATAGAAGGTGATTAAAACGCAATATATATAAGCGAAAAATGTTATAGAAAGGTACACACAAACGCTATAAGAGCTCAATATTGGATAATATATTTTATACCCTTTTTTTATAGCAAACAAAAACGCTATATAAAAGTAATTTTTCATAGCGTTTCTGTTTCCGCTATTCAAAGTAGAAGATCTAAGATAGCATGTCGTTACATGGCGTTCTCTAAAACGCTATGTTAGGCTATAATAGCGTTTTTCAAACGCTATGAGATCCTCATTTTGTTGTAGTGAAGTGAATAGATAGGGTAATGTAAGCATACATTTAAATAAATAAAAAAACTTGAGAGAAAATGGGGTAAAGCAAATATATATGGTAAGGAACATTTCTTTTCATAATCGTGGCTTGCGTTTTCTTTTATGTATAAAGTGACACAAAATATGTAACATGGATGAATGCGTTAAAATAAGAAAGGGAAGAAGCAAGTTACAAAATCTTACACATTTTACTTCAAAATGATAAAGCGTATGCATGGAAAATAAATAGGAAAGAATGAACGCTGGATTAAGGGAACAACGAAGAGGGAAGGGCATTGAAAACTGCTGAACTCTTCACATTTCAAAATAAATAAATCAATGAAGGCTTTCCAAATTCCTAGATGTTACAATCAAAATAGACAAGGAAATAAATAAAGACGATAACCAAAGATATATATAAGTATGTTATCAAAAAAATAATTCATTTAGAATTTACATATTATTGGAAATCAAACTTCCAATAGAAATAAATAAATTTCATTAATAACATCATAATTTTATTTAAAAACCATTTTAAATTCAATAATTCAATTTAATTCGACAACTTGAATGGTCAAATTTTATGGGATGTTACATTAATCATAATTAAATTTTTTCGGATTGATTCCAATTTGATTGGAGAAATAAGTATGCATTCTTTCTATAATTAGTACTCTTTTACGTGGACTAAAGGAAGTAATACAATTAATGGGCACTCATTTCTGTATGAATTAGTTAGGTTAAGTTCAAAGATAGGAAAATATGATAATATACATTTATGATATCATTAACATGCGAACCAAGAAATAAATACATTACTAGAATTATAAGTTAGCTAAATTGCACATTTACTCTATTAAGTTTGTAAGAAACATTCCTGAGCAAATATCAATTCACCAATTTACACACAAAACCAATTAGGAAAATAGAAAATTTTTGTATATAGATTAACTATCCCACTAAGATGAATAATTTTAAAATTCATTAATGTTTGTAATGTTCCGTCACAAAACATATTCAAAAATACATATCATGTAATATTTATACAGAGAAAAGTTAATAGTGAATCAGATAAACTATTATATTCCCCCACTTTGTTACTAGAGAATCTAATCATATTTATTTGCAATGTAAAATCCAAATCACAATTTGGATGAGTGTTACTATCTACACACATCTATCATCCCATCTATCAAAAACTCCATTTATCCACTGTTACAACATATATGAATATCAAACAACAAAGGAAGAACAAGTTGAGTCAAAGAATGACAAAGGATTTAAAGCATAAAGAAAAAAAGAAATTAGGAAGCCAATAAAGAATAGCAAGCTTCTAGCAAGAACCAAATGGTGCTAAAATACCAGGTGTAGAAAACATGCTCGGCTTTTAGGGTACGAATCCCAAAAACTGGAAAGCGTTAGGGTTATAGAATATAAATACTACAAGGGAATGGTAATGGGCCTTTACAACTCAACAGGTTTTCCGGACTAAGTACAACTGAAATAGAAAATGCACGAGAATACATATCTAAAAGTAAAAGGTTATCAAACCTCTATAATAGTGTAACAACCCGGAAATGCGAGCCAATTTAAAAATTTTATTTTGGCAATTTTTGCGAATTTTGATCATTTAAAATGAGTTATTTTAAATAATATCGACGATAAATTTATTTTGAATAGAATTTGAACGTATATATTATATAAATCGTCGTTAGAATATAAATATTTATTTTAAATTATAAATGGAACTGAAAATGGCGCGGTAGTTCGATAATTCGATTTCAAATTTCAAATGAATGTACCGGGTGCAAAATAAACCGGATTTTAGTGAAACCAGAAATATTAGAATCTAATTGAGGATATCTTTCCAACGAATCCAAAAAATCGAAATTTCATAGCGGAAATCAAAAGTTACGTCCAGTTGAAATTTCAGAATAGTCGCTATGGAATTTCGGCCCTTGAAAATGGCCATTTTGCAAATGACCTCAGATTTCGACGAAACCACTTTTGTTGGATCCGCGATGTCAAATTATAGCTAGGTTTCAAATTTCATAATTTTTCGAATCAATATGTGAGCGAGGCAAAGGAAAACGCGTTTGACCAGTTTTAGTTGATTTTAATCGACTGGAAAATAGCCATTTTTCAAACGGTCTCAGAATTTGACGAAATTAGTTTTGTTAGGACTGTATCGTCAATACGAAGCTAGAAAATATTTTTCGGGAATTGTTAGAGTCCGTATGTGACCCCAGTAAATTGAAATGTGTGTTCAAATTCAATATATAGAGTTATATGTTGATTTTGACAAAAACTGATCGAAAAGATCGAATAGGTCTACGATACATATCCCATTGTGTTCGGAATGAGGGTAATACGCTAGGGACGGCAGGCGGTGGGTTCGATTTTGAGGTCGAAATAAAATGTTGCTTTTTGAAAAATAAATAAAAATAAAATAAAAATATAACTTTATCTCCTATACCCCCCTCCTATTTTCGAAATCAGAAAACAAAAAAAAAGTGGCGGAAGCCCTAATCGATCGCCCCCCCGTATCGTCACCGCCGCGGCCACCAGGGGCGGCGCGCCTCCGGCGCCGCCACCCAGGAAAGCCCCCCCAGTCTCGCTCTCCTCCTCCCCTCTATCTCTCCACCCCTCCGTTCCTCGATTCACGCGAGAGCAGCACCCCATCGACTTCGATGCCGACCACCGCTTCCCACCAGACCGACCACCTGCGCCGCCTCCATAACCCCCCGTCTCCTCAGCACTCCCCCCCTCCACAGTCCTCCGCGCTCGAGCCCCCCGACCCTCCGCAGCTCCGACGCAAGCTCCGTCAGCTCGAGACGCCCCTCTACCTGCTGTAAGTTTTTTTTATTTTTATTTTTATTTACTTAGTTTATTTATTTATTTTAAGGTAATATGTTTTATAAAAAAATATGGTTTCTATATATGATTTTGACATGGAAAAATACGATTTTTATTTCTATACTTACGATTTTCAGAAATGAAAGGTGATGATTTTTAAACATGAAGGCTGTGATTTTTATGTTAAGAAAAGGAGTGATTTTTATTTTATGAAAACTATAATTTTTGGTGAAGAGAAAGATTATATTTTTATAATATGAAAGGTATGATTTTTATACAGTAGAAGTTATAAAAATATAATTTTTATAATATAGAAAGGTTAAAAATATATTTTTTTATATAATATAGATAATAAAAATTCGATCTTTATTAGGTAGGAGATATAAAAATATGATTTTTATAAAGTAGAAGTAATAAAAATCTGATTTTTATTATATATATGTTGAGATAAAAATGTGATTCTTATAGCGATAAAATAAAAATTCGATCTTTGTATATGAAATAGAAATATAAAAATATAATTTTTATATAGAAATAAGCATTGTAAAAATATATGAAGTAGAAATAAAAATACGATTTTTATTTATTGAAATGGAATACTAGAAATATAATTTTTATATTTGAACAGCGTGAAAAGGACTGCATTGGAATTTCAATCAAATCCAGATGTTCAGCAGTTCAAAAGCAAAGCACGGCGGAGTGGAACCCTCTGTGAGAACTCCTCACCTTTTATTTAATTTTCTAGTTGAAATATATACTAGGATGCAGACGGTGTTTAATAGCACCCGACACCCGTCGTCCACAGACCATGGACGGCTTGTATGCTTGTTTGTTTGATTTTGATGTGTAGTTGATTGTGTGATGTTATGTGAAATGAAATAAAATATTTATATAGTTGAAATAAAATATTTTATAGTGGAAAATATTTTATAGTTAAAAATAGAATTTTTAACGTGTATATGAAATGAAATAAAAATAAACAAATTGGACGATTTGTTTATATACACACATTTGACTGATATTGATTGGGACGATAAATTTTACACATCTCCCAACTGCACAAATAAAATTTGTGTTTGATTGTTTGAAAACCCCACACGGGTATTGGGATGATATATGACATACACTAATCCCAATAGTTAGTTGTATGTCGATCGATTGATTGACAGACTGTTATAAGCGTTAAATATTTATATTCGATGCTTATACAGTGTAGAATGCACTTTGAATGATGGTTGATTATTCATCGTTGTTATTGTATACATGTGTTGTAGAAAATCCATATAATTAACATTATATGGTAATTGATTGGGCCTCATTCCATATTTGAAAAAGAAATATTTGAAATAGAAATATTTGAAATAGAAATATTTGAAAAAGAAATATTTGAAAAAGAAATATTTGAAATAGAATATTTGAAAATAGAAATATATGATGCCGTGTTGATTAGATTGACGCCATTTTGACGTGAACGATATTTATATCGATTTTATTCATTTTATAATGAATATCGAAAGTGATTTCAAAATCTGATATTTTGAAAAGAATTGAAATTCGAATTAAATTGGATAGAAATGAATTCGAAAAGAAATTGAATATAAATGAATTCGAATTGGAATTGAATATAAATGAATTCCAATTGGAATTGAATATAAACGAATTCGAATTGAATATAAATGAATTCGAATTGAAATTGAATTAAAAACGAACTAAAATTGAATTAAAATTCAATTTTGATTTGAATCTGAAAAGAAGTTGAAATCGTTTTGAAAACGAATTTAAAACGATTTATATAATATGTTTTAAAAGGAAATCGACGAAGTATATATTATATATATAATATAATGGCCTGAATAAAACGCGCCGCGCTGCGGTAGTTCATGAATTTCGACCATTGACTTCAAATGGATATTGCGGGAGATCCGACCATCGGATTCTCCTAAAACCGGAACCGTTGGGTTCGTATCGAAAAGAGCTTTCTAATGAATATTAGAAATTAGAAATCTAACGGTTGGATTTGGAATTATGTCCAAATCAAATTTGGAAAATGTCGTTGTAAGTGCAGTTCGATGGCCATTGATGGAAATCGACTGTACGGGCCTTGATAAAATTATTAAAAATAGTAATAATTTGTGTAAAATCATAAGAAATGATTTGTGAAGATTTGGGATGAAAAACTCCATATTTGAAAAGATAAAAATAGATTTTTATCGAAATGAACTAGTTTTGAACTAGAATTATAATTCTATTTATTTTTAAATAAATAAATTGAAATGGTTTTGAAAATAACCAGAATTTCCAATAAATATTATTAGAATGGATTTGAATCGAAATTGTCTTCGGAATATTTCGATGTTGGATTTCGTGATGATATAGATATTGTTATGGGAATTTGAAAGATATATATGTATATATATCGTTATTTCAAATACGATATTTGTTGGTCGTAGAATTTGATATTGAATATAAGCCGGTATATTTTCTATTCAGAGCCTTGTATTTAATGTCAAATGTGATTTGGGTTTGTCGTGAATGGTGTCTTTATTAACACTATTCTTGAACCCAATTGGGAAAAGATTAAATCTTTTTAGTTAGATTTAATGAAGTGTACCAATTAAATAATATTTAATTGGAATTGAATTGGTATTGATTTTTGGGTTTATCGTGAACAGTGTTTTAAATAACACTTGTTCTTTAACCCGATAATTAATGGAACGTGATTTTGGGTTGTCGTGAACGGTATCTTCAATAATACTGTTCTTAGACCCAAAGGAGTTAAGAAAATCAGAAACTAACTGGAGATTAGTTAAGTTGAATGGTTTCTGAGGTATTGATCTGATGTTGGTTTCGACCTTCGGGGTTAATACTTAGGGAATTGCTCACTTGCTATTTTACGGTTAGGGACTGCTTGTAATGTGATGTGATTTTGGGTTTATCGTGAATCGTGTTTTAAATGACACTGATTCTTTAACCCAGTTAAAAATTAAAACTAAGTGGAGTTTTAATGAATCTTTAATTAGATTGAAAAGATTGAGAATGGAGTATCACCAGTTTTGCTCCAGGCGATAGTTAAATCTTTCATTAGATTTGAACGTGAAATGGTAATTAAATTTACCGATAACACCGTGGTGTTAGATATGAAGTACTACCAGTTTTACTTCATGGGATGAATAGGTTGGGGTTGGGAAATTTAAACAAATGATTACTTCGGTAAGGTTCGTTAATCCCGACTAGTTTGAATTGATATTCAAAGGAAGATTAAAGAATAAATTTAAAGGATTTATCTTTGATAAAATTAATGGGAACCTTTCCCTAAGAATGTGAAATTTAGAAACTAACTGTCGGTTAGCTAAGCAGAATGGTTTTCTGGATATTGATCTGATGTTGGTTTCGGCCTTCAGGGTTAATATTAGGTGAATTATTCTCTTGATTAATTTACGGTTAGTGACTGATGAATTGGAATGAGGCGTATGTTGTGTTTGTGTAACACTTGTTTATTATATACGAGAGTTATTCGGAAAGACCGGGTTTATCCCATTCTGAATAACTGATTCAGCGATTAGTCAAAGATAAAGACGGTGGTTGAAGACCGGAGGTCTTCACGTCGTTTGGGTGATTACTGACGATCTTGATTGGGATGTACACCCAAGAAGATGGAAACAGTTGGTGATCGTCCAGACGTACTTGGAGATCGATGGATATGCGCGGTACTAGGTGTCCCCGGTTTCGTTCAGACCCAGAACGGACTTGCAAATGGACTGTGTGTCTGACATTGGATTCAGTCTGTGTGATTGATTTCTATTAAATATATATCTGTTTAGCAGCAGAGAATTTATTCTCTTGCTTAACGCCCTTCTCTGAGACGTACGAGCTCAGGGGTTATATACTGATGGATATCAAACGCATAGAGTGAATTGCCCATGTGGCATGCCTAAGTGGCGAATGATCAAGGCTTCTGTTGAAAAGAAAAGTCTTGTGGTTGATGATCGAAGCACGGCCTTTGTGGCGTAGCTTTGTGTAACGTTTACTTCGAGAGTTTCACACTCGGTGTGAACCAGAAACGGGAGAGGACCTCAGGGAGGGCATGCGTTTCCTTCTAGCTAAAAAGTGGCGTCAGTGGTTTTACACACCCTGACGAGTTTACTTATGTGGTTGTTACTGTTGCGAGGCGCCTCGGTTTGATCGGACCACCCGGGTCCGATGGAGTCATTTATTGGCTCACTTACGCCCCAAAGGGCGGGGAAACGCAGTGTTCAGGAATTTTAATCCACATCGGTGGACCGGCCCTGGCGATCCAAGGGTCACTCGAGCTCTCATCCTGAGACATGGGCTAGATTGTCTCGAATCGGTAGAGGACTATCTTTTGCCTCGGTTCATACCATAAATGATAACCCAACTTCCAAATACGTGATTTTGCGGTTTTAATTGTAGAACTAGTATGGCGACATGATATATGGTACCCATGCCATCTATGATTGATACTTATGATTTGAAGTTGTTTTACATGCTATGCACTTATAGTTGTATCAAATGATTTGTTTTAAACGTACTAAGCATGTTTGCTATTATAAGGGAAAACCCTATCCCCCGGCTTGCGTTGCATTGTGTGATAGGACCTGGGTCTTATAATAGCTTCATTTTTCCAAAAAGCATTGTGTTGTTTTGTTATATGCACTGGTATTCTTGGGAGGAAACCTGTTCCGTGTTATACGGCGTGGTCCCTTGATATATCTGATTTAAAGTAAAGTTTTAAATAACTGTTTTAGTTCTCACACCAGTCCCATGACTGACCTGGAGTTTATTGTTTTAACCTAAACTCTGGGTGCCCCTATTTTGACACGGGCAGCTATTAGTTTTGGTTTTGCAGATTTATATTCACAGGATCCTGGTTTACAGCTGGAATGATATCCGGAAAGCTTTATATCTGTATATCTCCTTCAGTTGTGTATTGTATTATTTTCCGCTGCTATGTAATGTATTGTAATCTATGATATTTTTCTGATGTATATTATTTGTTTATACTCTTTATAATCTTGTATTTTGGTGAATTGTTGTAATAGACAATGAAATGTTCTTCCGCCTGCGTTCTATTTTGTCGTGTTCTCAAAACAATCAGGCGTTTCGAACGGTCTGGGTCGATTTAGCTACTGATTTGGATAGAGCGAAATTCCCTGTTGTCACAGTTGGTATCAGAGCTTTGGTTAACAAAGCTCAGAGAACAAGACACGTTAGAACCATACGAAAGAATTCATTAGATATTGGATTAGTAATATCCAATGGGAATGACTCGTTAGAGATGGGGTCAGTAGTATCCTAGAACAAGTGTGAAGAGTATATTTTTGAAAGCGAAAATAAATTTTGTTTTGAAATTTAAATCAATTATTCGTATTTGATTATTTATTTATATTGACTTGGACAGTCCAGTATATAAAGATTTTGCGTATACGTCTGATCCACGTGTATTTGAGATTTTAATATACTGGATAGATATAGAATTACACTCTAGTCGCCCGGAGATGGTACGGATGATTGTCATGACATCATCAGTATTTATGTTCGAGTGACGAAAGTGGGCTTTCTATATATTTCCTATTGACTGGTGTGAGAACCAAAATTAGATAGGGCTTATTGTTGTGAATTGGCATCAAAAATGTGATTTTTTGACTATATATCAAAGTTATGAATTTGAAATGATAATTCACTTATTGATTGCTGATTGCATTGTTTGATTATAGTTTGATTAATTAAATGTTGAACCTTTAGCCAAATTGACTAAAAAGTGAATTGTGTTGAAATTTGGTCGCATTTGCTTGCATATACTTGTACTTACATTAAACAGGTCATAGCAAAGAGGCTAGAGCAGAAGAATAAAATTGTTTGCCCGACAAATAGGTACATGTTTACCATAATTTACTATATTGTTTGGGTGATGATGATTTTATGAGCCTATTGGCTAGCCGCTTGGCTTTTTCTTTTTGAGATCAGAGGGCCTGTATGGCAATTTCGGGATTTTCCCGGTGCTCCCGGTGCAGGGGAGGTTATGGCGAAATTTTCCGAAAATTTAGGGTATTAACCAAATTTTTGAAATTTTTGAGAAGTTCTTAGAAACTGAAAAGTTGAAGAACTTAAGCCGTAGTCAAAATATTGAAAGTTGAGTTGATTAGTTAAACTACTTTCGGCTTCGTTCCTTTTCGGGGACGAAAAGTTTTAAGTTGGGGAGACTGTAACAACCCGGAAATGCGAGCCAATTTAAAAATTTTATTTTGGCAATTTTTGCGAATTTTGATCATTTAAAATGAGTTATTTTAAATAATATCGACGAGAAATTTATTTTGAATAGAATTCAAATGTATATATTATATAGATCGTCGTTAGAATATAAATATTTATTTTAAATTATAAAAGGAACTGAAAATGGCGCTGTAGTTCGATAATTCGATTTCAAATTTCAAATGAATGTACCGGGTGCAAAATAAACCGAATTTTAGTGAAACCAAATATATTAGAATCTAATTGAGGATATCTTTCCAACGAATCTGAAAAATCGAAATTTCATAGTGGGAATCAAAAGTTACGTCCAGTTGAAATTTCAGAATAGTCGCTATGGAATTTCAACCCTTGAAAATGGCCATTTTGCAAACGACCTCGGATTTCGACGAAACCACTTTTGTTGGATCCGCGATGTCAAATTATTGCTAGGTTTCAAATTTCATAATTTTTCGAATCAATATGTGAGCGTGGCAAAGGAAAACGCGTTTGACCAGTTTCAGTTGATTTTAATCGACTGGAAAATAGCCATTTTTCAAACGGTCTCGGAATTTGACGAAATTAGTTTTGTTAGGACCGTATTGTCAATACGAAGCTAGAAAATATTTTTCGGGAATTGTTAGAGTCTGTATGTGACCCCAGTAAATTGAAATGCGTGTTCAAATTCAATATATAGAGTTATATGTTGATTTTGACAAAAATTGATCGAAAAGATCGAATCAGTCTATGATACATATCCCATTGTGTTAGGAATAGGGGTAATACGCTAGGGACGGCAGGCGGTGGGTTCGATTTCGAGGTCGAAATAAAATGTTGCTTTTTGAAAAATAAATAAAAATAAAATAAAAATATAACTTTATCTCCTATACCCCCCTCCTATTTTCGAAATCAGAAAAAAAAAGTGGCGGAAGCCCTAATCGATCGCCCCCCCTTATCGTCACCGCCGCGGCCACCAGGGGAGGCGCGCCTCCGGCGCCGCCACCCAGGAAAGCCCCCCAGTCTCGCTCTCCTCCTCCCCTCTATCTCTCCACCCCTACGTTCCTCGATTCACGCGAGAGCAGCACCCCATCGACTTCGATGCCGACCACTGCTCCCCACCAGACCGACGCCGCCTCCATAACCCCTCCGCCTCCTCATCACTCCCCCCTCCGCAGTCCTCCGAGCTCGAGCCCCCCGACCCTCCGCAGCTCCGACGCGAGCTCCGTCAGCTCGAGGACCCCCTCTACCTGCTGTAAGTTTTATTTATTTATTTATTTTTATTTACTTAGTTTATTTATTAATTTTAAGGTAATATGTTTTATATAAAAAAAATATGGTCTCTATATATGATTTTGACATGGAAAAATACGATTTTTGTTTCTATACTTACGATTTTCAGAAATGAAAGGTGATGATTTTTAAACATGAAGGCTGTGATTTTTATGTTAAGAAAAGGAGTGATTTTTATTTTATGAAAGCTATATTTTTTGGTGAAGAGAAAGATTATATTTTTATAATATGAAAGGTATGATTTTTATATAGTAGAAGTTATAAAAATATAATTTTTATAATATAGAAAGGTTAAAAATATATTTTATTATATAATATAGATAATAAAAATTCGATCTTTATTATGTAGGAGATAAAAAAATATGATTTTTATAAAGTAGAAGTAATAAAAATCTGATTTTTATTATATATATGTTGAGATAAAAATGAGATTCTTATAGCGATAAAATAAAAATTCGATCTTTGTATATGAAATAGAAATATAAAAATATAATTTTTATATAGAAATAAGCATTGTAAAAATATACGAAGTAGAAATGAAAATACGATTTTTATTTATTGAAATGGAATACTAGAAATATAATTTTTATATTTGAACAACATGAAAAGGACTGCATTGGAATTTCAATCAAATCCAGATGTTCAGCAGTTCAAAAGCAAAGCACGGCGGAGTGGAACCCTCTGTGAGAACTCCTCACCTTTTATTTAATTTTCTAGTTGAAATATATACTAGGATGCAGACGGTGTTTAGTAGCACCCGACACCCGTCGTCCACAGACCATGGACGGCTTGTATGCTTGTTTGTTTGATTTTGATGTGTAGTTGATTGTGTGATGTTATGTGAAATGAAATAAAATATTTATATAGTTGAAATAAAATATTTTATAGTGGAAAATATTTTATAGTTAAAAATAGAATTTTTAACGTGTATATGAAATGAAATAAAAATAAACAAATCGGACGATTTTTTTATATACACACATTTGACTGATATTGATTGGGACGATAAATTTTACACATCTCCCAACTGCACAAATAAAATCTGTGTTTGATTGTTTGAAAACCCCACACGGGTATTGGGATGATATATGACATACACTAATCCCAATAGTTAGTTGTATGTCGATCGATTGATTGACAGACTGTTATAAGCGTTAAATATTTATATTCGATGCTTATACAGTGTAGAATGCACTTTGGATGATGGTTGATTATTCATCGTTGTTATTGTATACATGTGTTGTAGAAAATCCAGATAATTAACATTATATGGTAATTGATTTGGCCTCATTCCATATTTGAAAAAGAAATATTTGAAATAGAAATATTTGAAATAGAAATATTTGAAAAAGAAATATTTGAAATAGAAATATTTGAAATAGAATATTTGAAAATAGAAATATATGAAGCCGTGTTGATTAGATTGACGCCATTTTGACGTGAATGATATTTATATCGATTTTATTCATTTTATAATGAATATCGAAAGTGATTTCAAAATCTGATATTTTGAAAAGAATTGAAATTCGAATTAAATTGAATAGAAATGAATTCGAATAGAAATTGAATATAAATGAATTAGAATTGGAATTGAATATAAATGAATTCGAATTGGAACTGATTATAAATGAATTCGTATTGGAATTGAATATAAATGAATTCGAGTTGAAATTGAATTGAATTGAAAACGAACTGAAATTGAATTAAAATTCAATTTTGATTTGAATTTGAAAAGAAGTTGAAATCGTTTTGAAAACGAATTCAAAACGATTTATATAATACGTTTTAAAAGGAAATCGACGAAGTATATATTATATATATTATATATATAATATAATGGCCTGAATGGAACGCGCCGCGCTGCGGTACTTCGTGAATTTTGACCATTGACTTCAAATGGATATTGCCGGAGATCCGACCGTCGGATTCTGCTAAAACCGGAACCGTTGGGTTCGTATTGAAAAGAGCTTTCTAACGAATATTATAAATTAGAAATCTAACGGTTGGATTTGGAATTATGTCCAAATCAAATTTGGAAAAGGTCGTTGTAAGTGCAGTTCGATGGCCGTTGATGGAAATCGACTGTACGAGCCTTGATAAAATTATTAAAAATAGTAATAATTTGTGTAAAATCATAAGAAATGATTTGTGAAGATTTGGGATGAAAAACTCTATATTTGAAAAGATAAAAATAGATTTTTATCAAAATGAACTAGTTTTGAACTAGAATTATAATTCTATTTATTTTTAAATAAATAAATTGAATTTGAAATGGTTTTGAAAATAACCAGAATTTCCAATAAATATTATTGGAATGGATTTGAATCGAAATTGTCTTCGGAATATTTCAATGTTGGATTTTATGATGATACAGATATTGTTATGGGAATTTGAAAGATATATATATATATATCGTTATTTCAAATACGATATTTGTTGGTCGTAGAATTTGATATTGAATATAAGCCGGTATATTTTCTATTCAGAGCCTTGTATTTAATGTCAAATGTGATTTGGGTTTTCGTGAATGGTGTCTTTATTAACACTGTTCTTGAACCCAGTTGGGAAAAGATTAAATCTTTTTAGTTAGATTTAATGAAGTGTACCAATTAAATAATATTTAATTGGAATTGAATTGGTATTAATTTTTGGGTTTATCGTGAATAGTGTTTTAAATAACACTTGTTCTTTAACCCATAATTAATGAAACGTGATTTTGGGTTGTCGTGAACGGTATCTTCAATAATACTGTTCTTAGACCCAAAGGAGTTAATAAAATCAGAAACTAACTGGAGATTAGTTAAGTTGAATGGTTTCAGAGGTATTGATCTGATGTTGGTTTCGGCCTTCGGGGTTAATACTTAGGGAATTGCTCACTTGCTATTTTACGGTTAGGGACTGATTGAAATGTGATGTGATTTTGGGTTTATCGTGAATCGTGTTTTAAATGACACTGATTCTTTAACCCAGTTAAAGATTAAAACTAAGTGGAGTTTTAATGAATCTTTAATTAGATTGAAAAGATCGAGAATGGAGTATCACCAGTTTTGCACCAGGCGATAGTTAAATATTTAATTAGATTTGAACGTGAAATGGTAATTAAATTTACCGATAACACCGTGGTGTTAGATATGAAGTATTACCAGTTTTACTTCATGGGATGAATAGGTTGGGGTTGGGAAATTAAAACAAATGATTACTTCGGTAAGGTTTGTTAATCCCGACTAGTTTGAATTGATATTCAAAGGAAGATTAAAGAATAAATTTAAAGGATTTATCTTTGATAAAATTAATGGGAACCTTTCCCTAAGAATGTGAAATTTAGAAACTAACTGTTGGTTAACTAAGCACAATGGTTTTCTGGATATTGATCTGATGTTGGTTTCGGCCTTCGGGGTTAATATTAGGGGAATTATTCTCTTGATTAATTTACGGTCAGTGACTGATGAATTGGAATAAGGCGTTTGTTGTGTTTGTGTAACACTTGTTTATTATATACGCGAGTTATCGGAAAGACCGGGTTTATCCCATTCTGAATAACTGATTCAGCGATTAGTCGAAGATAAAGACGGTGGTTAAAGACCGGAGGTCTTCACGTCGTTTGGGTGATTACTGACGATCTTGATTGGGATGTACACCCAAGAAGATGGAAACAGTTGGTGATCGTCCATACGTACTTGGAGATCGATGGATATGCGGGGTACTAGGTGCCCCCGGTTTCGTTCAGACCCAGAACGGACTTGCAAATGGACTGTGTGTCTGACATTGGATTTCAGTCTGTGTGATTGATTTATATTAAATATATCTCTGTTTGGCGGCGGAGAATTTATTCTCTTACTTATCGCCCTTCTCTGAGGCGTACGAGCTCAGGGGTTATATACTGATGGATATCAAGTGCATAGAGTGAATTGCCCGTGTGGCATGCCTAAGTGGCGAATGATCAAGGCTTCTGTTGAAAAGCAAAGTCTTGTGGTTGATGATCGAAGCACGACCTTTGTGGCGTTGCTTTGTGTAACGTTTACTTCGAGAGTTTCACACCCGGTGTGAACCAGAAACGGGAGAGGACCTCAGGGAGGGCATGCGTTTCCTTCTAGCTAAAAAGTGGCGTCAGTGGTTTTACACGCCCTGACGAGTCTGACTTATGTGGTTGTTGTTGTTGCGAGGCGCCTCGGTTTGATCGGACGATCCGGGTCCGATGGAGTCATTTATTGGCTCACTTACGCCTCAAAGGGCGGGGAAACGCAGTGTTCAGGAATTTTAATCCACATCGGTGGACCGGCCCTGACGATCCAAGGGTCACTCGAGCTTTGATCCTGAGACATGGGCTAGATTGTCTCGAATCGGTAGAGGACTATCTTTTGCCTCGGTTCATACCATAAATGATAACCCAACTTCCAAATACATGATTTTGCGGTTTTAATTGTAGAACTAGTATGGCGACATGATATATGGTACCCATGCCATTTATGATTGATACTTATGATTTGAAGTTTTTTTACACGCTATGCACTTATAGTAGTATCAAATGATTTGTTTTAAACGTACTAAACATGTTTGGCTATTATAAGGGAAAACCCTATCCCCCGGCTTGCGTTGCATTGTGTGATAGGACCTGGGTCTTATAATAGCTTCATTTTTCCAAAAAGCATTGCGCTGTTTTGTTATATGCACCGGTATTCTTGGGAGGAAACCCGTTCCGTGTTATACGGCGTGGTCCCTTGATATATCTGATTTAAAGTAAAGTTTTAAATAACTGTTTTAGTTCTCACACCAGTCCCATGACTGACCTGGAGTTTATTGTTTTAACCTAAACTCTGGGTGCCCCTATTTTGACATGGGCAGCTAGTAGTTTTGGTTTTGCATATTTATATTCACAGGATCCTTGTTTACAGCTGGAATGATATCCAGAAAGCTTTGTATCCGTATATCTCCTTCAGTTGTGTATTGTATTATTTTCCGCTGCTATGTAATGTATTGTAATCTCTGATATTTTTCTGATGTATATTATTTGTTTATACTCTGTATATTCTTGTATTCTGGTGAAATGTTGTAATAGACAATGAAATGTTCTTCCGCCTGCGTTCTATTTTGTCGTGTTCTCAAAACAATCAGGCGTTTCAAACGGTCTGGGTTGGTTTAGCTACTGAGTCGGATAAAGCGAAATTCCCTGTTGTCAAAAATAGGAAGGATGTCACCAATTCAATTAATTAAAAGATATAGAAATGTAATAAAACACAAAAGATGCCAAGTTCCACGTGTTTGGAAAATGCATAAACTTTCGAGCATGAGAAAAATGAAAGGTAAGGTATCAAGCCTTGACAACTATATGTTGTGATTTTTGATATTCAATCACATGTATTTTGAAGACGATGTGCTTTGATGAGTGCTTTATAACGGAGAAGATGGTATGTGAATCGGAGTTCGGAGGAAGAGGCAGCTTTCCTGTTTTTGACCTATTATTTTAGGAATATTGAGGAAGAGACAGGTTTCCTGTTTTTGACCGGTTATTTTAGGAATGAGGAAGAGGCAGGTTTCCTATTTTTTACCTGTTATTTTAGGAATATTGAGAAAGAGGCAGGCTTCATATTTTTGATCGGTTATTTCAGGAATATATTCCTAAAATATATTCTGAGGGACAGATTGGATATTTTGCCTAAGCCTTCTGTTCTCCTATAAAAGCAGCATCTATGTTTGGATTATATCACGGGATTGAGACCGAAATAGTTTAGCCAAGGGTTTGCTGTCATTCCTCATTGTTCTCCTTCTCCAACAAAAGTTGTAGTCATCAAGATATTCTTTCCCTTTCTCAATACGGTTACTGATTCATTTTAATTTTCGTACTTTTGGTTTTTAATCCATTCAATGTAAACAAAACTTGATTTTGTTAATCAATAAAAAGTGTGGAATATCTTGCGTTTGTGTGTGTAATTTCATGTCTATGTTGTTTTTCCATTGAATCATCTTTAAGTAATTGGGTGAATAATATCTTGGTCGCTTCCGCAAAAAGTGCAATTTGGCTAAATTGGTATTAGAGCTAGATCATCGCAAAGCTTAGAGTGATTTTGGATTGTTAAAATAATTTTTGTTATGTCAAATATGATGGCGTTTCCAAAGATGACTATTTTTGATGGAAGAAATAGGGGATTTGGAAGCCTAAGATGGAGGATGTGCTTTACCTTGATGATCTTCATGATTTGATTGGTAGGTGAATACTTTCTGTCAATTCACCTACCAAAGTTTGTAGCTAGAAGAATTGCTAGGATCAATGACATCAGGAAAATATACTCTCTTTTGGCTACTTACTTTGGTTATTATAACATTAAATTGCTTCAATAAATTTATCAATGCCTCTGAAACATAAATGAACGTTTGGTCGTATAGAATCTTAACATATCCATAAATTTCTTCGCTAACTGTTAAAAAGATGATATGGACTTTGCTATAAGCCAAATGAACAAAATTACGGAAACTCCATCCATGGATATAGAAAATCATCTACGCCTGGGAAACCGGGCAATGATCATTAGGTAAAATCTATATTGTTTGGCTCTGTAAACACTTTAGGCTAGTTGCCCGATGTCCGAACTCTCCTATTACTGAGAGAGCCATATATCCAAACCACTTTCATCGTCGCCTTGTTGAGACATATTCTTCCCTAACTAGATCTTCAAAACTCGTTCGAGCATGACAAGTCTGACCATGACTTGTGTGAAACCATCATCAACCTTCTCACGGATCTCACCCACAGAATTGCTAAAAGCAACCAAACTAGTGTGATTGGTACTGAGTTTGAAACAATCTTTTCCAACTATTATGCAAGTGGATTTTCAACATTAACTTTTCCAACTCCAGTTTTTGATGTTCGAGCACCCATCCTATTTATTTTGATCTTGTCTTCCCCTCGACTTCTATTTGATGCAAATGAACTCTTATTTCAAAGCATACATTCATAGAGCATGACAACCATCTGGAGAGTTTAGTATTTATTCTCAGGAAGATGATTTTTACATTATTAAATTTGATAGAAAAGAAGATTGCGATAAATATTATGGGGGTTCATATCATTATAATAGGAGAGTGATGATGATAAAGAGGTGGACGATAGGAATGGAGCTTTGTAAAGATATGTTAAACACAATTCCTATATGGGCTTGTCTTCTTAGACTGCCCTTACACTACTGCACAACAGAAGAAATAAGTAGAATTGTTTCTGTTCTTGGTAATCCCATTAAATTAGATAGGTTCACAGAGGGGATTAAAAAGATTGCTTTTGCTCGAGTGCTTGTAGAAATGTCGAGTTCATTTTATTTTCCCAAACATATTCCAATATTGAGTGAACATGATCAATTGATATGGCAAGAAGTTGAGTATGAATGGGATCCTCCTAGGTGCTCGAATTACCACTGCTTTGGACATATTGATATTGTCAATCTCAAAAGGCTTGGGTCCCCAAGCATCAGGTTCCTCCGATAGAGGAGTCAAACAGTATGGATACAGAACCTAATGGACAAACTCCAAAGGCTCCGATTCCAACTAATATTTCTCATCAGCATCACTGAAAGTCGCATGCCCAATCTGACAAAAATTTGCATGTACATAGGACTAGTACATTACATACAGAGAGTGATATGTATACTACTGATCGTGATTGTGACACCCACGAGAATCGTACCCCCGACCTCCCGGAAAACAACACCACGCACTAACTACTGTGCTAAAAGATCTTTGTGTTATATTTTCGAGACGGGTGTTACAGACTACCCCCTTAAAGAGCCCAACATCCTCGTTGGCTCATATCGCTCACCACCCAGGCGTTGTGCATGTAACCCGCATCAATACCACACCGACTGACATCCGCATTATTATACACACAATTCCGGCTGGGTATAGGCTCTGATACCAAATGTGACAACCGTGGGTATCGAACCCCCGACCTGCCGGAAAACAACACCACACACTAACCACTGTGCTAAAAGATCTTTGTGTTAGATTTTCGAGAGGGGTGTTACAATGATGATATGGAATCCATGGATGCTGCTGATGAAATGGAGACGACTAACAGCCTTAGCAGAGACAATAATAAAATAAACCGCATAAGGACAAGATCGACGGCGCACAATGCCAGTTCTGATGAAGAAGCGGATGATATACAAGAAGATGTTGACCATGAAGTCATTGACAATCCTGAGTGGGAAAAGTTGATCATTCAAATCAAGAGAAAGAAGAAGAAAACAAGGAAACTCAAAAAGCTAACTAATTTACTTGACGTTGGTCCAGGCTCTTCTTCTGGTACTTAGTATTACAACATCATTCAATAGATGAGCTTCATGTGCCTTTCTTCAGTCGTTTAGATAGTCTTTTATATGGATTGTGTTAGGTTTTTCTTTTATAATGCCAATGATTTTATATCTTCGGCTTGTACAGTGTCTCCGTACAAGTGAGTTTTTGCAGAGTGAGTAATTCGTCACTTGTTGTGAGTTGTACTATTGAGGGTGTAAAATCTTTTATATATAATAAAGTAATAATTTTCTATAAAAAAAAACACGCTTTTATTGTATTTGGCACACTTGCAGCTTCAGAAGGGGTTAATTGCTTTGATTCCATTCCATATTGAGTTTTTTCATCATTTTTTTTGTGATGGTTCTTGAGGCAATCGATATTCCATTACCTTTCAAAGGGACAATTTTTTAGTCCAACGAAAGTTTTATTTTTAAGCTAAATAACCATGAATCCTAGAGTCATAATCTTCAGATCTAGCTTATGGATTTTCCAAATACATATGTTTAAGTAAGACCACTAACTAAATCTTGTTGTCCATGACAAGTGCTCCAAAAGTTGATAGATATCCATTCAAGTAACAAACGAAAATTATAAAAATTAATGACTAAAAAGAAGTGTGCAAAAAATTAAAATGGTTCATCGTGAATAATAACATACATCCACTATTAAATTGTTAAGGGTATACATTTGCAAAGGAGATCGTACAACTTGGTATCAAATAGTATGGATATGAGTATGCAAATATTTAGGCACAAGAATTAAGTAACAAAAGTTAGATACCCTGTCATTTAACCTCCTTTGCTATTTATAGATGAAATCGATAACGTATATCCTTAGAAATTGCTCAACCACATTCCCCACCTTAAGCCCATAGTTTTGACAAGGGATCATGACAAAAATCACAAAATAAAATGGATCATTATCAATCATTATAGATCGATATCGAGTTATCGATTTTTGTCATCATGCTTTAGCTATCGCTTTCATTTTTTACTATGTCATGTTGATTCATTACGTGTCACAAAATAAATCCTTATAGAATTATGATGCATGTAGCATATTATATTATTTTATTTTAAAAGGGCTTTGAAATAAAATTTAGGTGTTGAATTTAGAAATTCTCAGTTGAGTTATTATCTTGATGCATGTACGATATGTCTTACACAACAAAATAGCTTGCCTTTATATCTCATTTGGTATGTTGCTTGGTAGTTCCATTTATTAAAATGAAATGAAATTTCCGACGATTTTGGACATTAGACTTTCAAGGCTAAACTAGGAAATACTGTTTAAGCGTTTTATGAAAACTTAAGGAAATAAGATTAGAATTTACAAAAATGGAAATGGGTGTGAAATAGAACCAATCTAATGTGAAATTGCATACATACTTAGGGAGTAGAAGAGTTATTTGCAAAAAAGAAGTTATGTTTAGAATGAGGACTGAATTAAGTATGTTTGTAGACGTATATAATAAAACTTAAGTATAAAAGAATTACGGAATTCGAGGTTGTGACTATTGGTGGATACTTAACGTGGGTTACGGGGTAAAAATATTAACATAAGTATGATACATTGAAAATCCTTAAGAAATGTCTTAAGTGTTAGTCCAAAGTTGAACTGGGTTGAATTGGAATGTTATTGAGCTAAGCAGGTCTTAACATGGGTATAGGATTCTAAAAAAAGGATGAATAGATTTACTTTAATAATGATGGGATGTAATTGTGAACTAAACTATTGGTATAAAGGAATAGTTTAGGAATAAATTTGATATAAAAAAGGAAATATGCTAATATGAGAATGAATGTGAATAAAAGAGAAATTGTTATAGCAGTACGTACGATATTTATCCGCATAACTGTTTTTGATCCAAATTTGAGTGCACGGATTTGAGATGATTTATATTGGTCCAAAAAAAGAAATTTCACTCAATTCTTAACGATGAATGTTGAATATAGATTTTTGATGTGATTCTGAAATTCTCTATCATAATTATGGATATGCAATAAGAGTGTCTACACTAGACTAATCGAGTGAGCGATATTGTTCAAAAGTAAAATTATGTGATTGAACGAGAGGCCGAATTTGATATTGCATACGAAGAATACATGCATGTATGGGCTAGAGAGTAGTGTACGCTTTTGAAGTTAGGATTACACGGATAAATATGACATGTTCATACAAGTCAGATTGAAATGTATGAGTTTTAGTGCCTGTTTTCATGATATATGTGGAATGAATTCTTATATTGTTTTGGTTATGATGTATAATCTTGTATGTGCTGCCTAAGTAAATACAGGTTTATGGAACCAAAAGTTGCTAGTTCTTTTTTGGATTTCATAAGTAGAGTTTGATTGCCAAATAAATAGTCACGTATTAGTATTGTTAATTGGATTGCGTGATCTTTATGCCCCAATAAGGGCAGTCTCTTGGATTTTGTTTATTTGATTTATTTGAGGTCCAATGCAGTATTTGTAGTTTTCTGGACTAAGCTACGCAAAGGAGGTGCTACTAATTTTTTTTGTAAAAATCGTACTTGGAAATTTTTTTGTAAGTCTCAACAAAAAAAATTATAAAGTAAACGAATTGTAGCATTCTTTCAACTTCGCAAATTTCAAGGATGAAACTTTTTTAAAAGGAAAAAAATGTAACAACCAAAATTTTTAGTTGTTGAATATTTATTTAGTTTTAAATATCAAAATATTAGTCTGGGAAATTACTCAAGAATCCAAATTTTTATAAGTTGTTAAATATATTTGAATGAAAAATGATGGTAAATAATGAAATTATGCAAGTTGATAAAATTTGGAATATAATACGAATTAGAATGGTTTCAAAAGGTATAATTAAATTCTGTCGACATTACATTGATAAGAAGAAATTATTGTTGAATTTAAGCGATTAATATCGTTTGATATTTAGTAGTTTTAATTAACGTATGAATTTAGCTATTTTGCAAACTATCTCGGATTTCGACGAAACCAGTTTCACTAGATTTAAAATAACGAATTTGTTGTAAAATACCAAGTATTGCGACGATCAAACTTATTGTGTAATTGCGCGTGCCAGAAACGCATAGCATTTCATGATATAAATTTAATACTATAATATGATTTTAAAAATTAGCCCATGTATATGATCAAATAGTGTCCAAGAACTAGTTTCATTGAGTTCGAAATAAGAGTAATTAGTTATGAACGCCAATGAGCTTACCTTATTTGGATTTTAAAAAATCTATCACATAATAAACTGTGTTTTGAAGATCCAAAATAAGGACCCCATATCCTTCATTCTATCCATCCTAAATAGTTAGGTCTGGCTGCCACCTCAAATACTTGATCCAATAGCCAAAAAAAATTCGATAAATCTGGACCGAATTGGATGATTTACCAATATTGTGACTAGGGGATGTATTAGTGGTAGTTGGTCTCCGTTAGGTGAAGGGGATTGGCTAAAAATTGATGATTATCAAAGAAAGGTCGCTTTAGATATTCAGAATTTGTGGTAGCAGCATATCGAGTTAGGTGATGACATCTGAAGGGAAAATATGAAAGGGAAGAGGTCGGGATTTTGGTGGTGCTGCAGTGGCAATTGATCGTCGGTGGCGACAAGAATCAAAGTTTGAATGTTAATCGAGTTTTTTTGGCTTTCTTGCGACTGGGATCCCCATCGACGATGAAGTTGGTAGCCATATGTAGCTTGAAGATCGGTAGAGCTAGGGAGGGGGTTGCGGTTGCTCAGGATTAATTGGAGGCATGACAAAGGAAGGATGATCAGAGCAATTTGTTTCAACCAAAAAATCATGGTTAGAGACCGTGATTAGGATTTCCAATCTTAGTAATTAAGGATTAAATTCTTTAATTAGTGAATTTCGTTATTAATTAATTTATGTGAATGTAAATCTAAAATTTACTCACAATAGTTCCATATCCAACATGTTACGCGCGCTGGGTGTGTAACAACAATATCTTCAATCTGGAATTAGATTGTTTGGACTCTAAGGTTGTGGAATTTTTTAATAATTTCAAATGCGATTCGAAATTAAATGAAATTTGAAAGCAGAAGCTACAACTAAAATGATGGTGAGCGAGCTAACATTTCTGATTTCTAATATAGTAATAAGTGGATTAACTATTGACTATCTGCTTGCTTGTTGATATTGCTACTTATTTGTTTCATTTAATTTATCCTATCTTTATTTTCTCGTTTAAATTGTTAAATTTGTTGATTGTTTGAATTGATCTAGGATCAAGATATAACATCTTGAAATGTAATTAGATTGTATGAACCTGATCGAGGATCACAATTTAGCTATTCAAACTACTATTGTATATTTTTTTGTGTTTATTTTACATTCAAACTTATTCAAAGTATTTGACCTTTGTCAAGTGTTAAATAAATTGGTTCAATTACGTTGTTTAAACATAATGTAATTATTTTAATTTTAGTTTGGTGTTATCCATTTTGGCCAAATAAACACTGGTTAATGAATTGGACGAATTTATTCGTGATGACATATGTTGAGCAGAATAAATCCTCGTGCGTTAGTATATTAATATGGAATTGCTATAATTAATAGCGATGATTGTGATATTAGATATTGATCATTAATTATTGATTTATTTGTGATACCAATGTTGATTGAAAAATGAATTGGATTAGTGGTAACTTATTTATGTACCATTGCGATCGCTAAGCTCCGGAGAGTAAATGTTTTAAATTACATATTTGTCTAAAAAAAATTATGGCTTCTCCAAGAGGGAGATGTAACCATCTTATAACTACAACCATTAAATTCATTTAAAACAAATGTGTTCGAGTCATTATTTATTTTACTTTTGTTGTTTTTAAAAGAAATATCATTATGTAATCATGATGTTTTAAATAAAGTTGATTTATTTTATTAATCATTTTCAAAGATAATAAGTTATTGCCTAACTTTTAAATGTTTTAAAAGAATGTTTAGATTTTTCTATTCATATTGTCTAAAAGGGGTTCGTTTGAAATTGTTTAAATTTTATTTGTTTAATCTATCAGCAAAATTTAATAAGTACTCAATTATGTTTTTTTATAATGTTTTAATTAATAATTGTTTTTTAAAGGGTTTATCTTATTACGTAATATTTCGTAAAGATTTAAGTAATATTTTTATAAAGAAATTTTATGAAGTATTTTATAAAGGAAATTATAAATAATAGTTTTTCTTAGGGGTGGAATCGGTTCGGTACCGGAACTTTGTATTCAAAACCATTACTGTACCGACTTTATATGGTAATAGAAAAATCATACCATTACCAACCAAAGAAACCGGTTACCAATAGTTCGGTTTATGGTTGGCAATGGTTGGTAGAGGTCAGTAATAAGTTTTTGCCGTTTACTAGTATAAGATCTTTTTATTTACAATATTTCACATTAAAATATTAAATATTAAAAAAAAATTTGTTATTATATTATTATTTTTTTATCTTATTTTATGTAGTCAAACATGCACGAAAACAGTATAGATGAACTAAAATATCATATAAATATATACTATTTCTAAGATATATGGCAAAAATTGCGTTCAATCTTGTATCGTAAAAGTATTTTCCTAGGTATTTTATTAAATCATTATATATTATAAGTTCGTTGTTATGTAATAAACATATATGATGAAATATAAGAATATACGTGTATTATTTAAGATATGTGGTAGGTATGGTAATTACCATTACCGTACCACATATATTCATGTGGTTTGGCATACCGTACAAATCAAATCGGTTACCAATTGTTCGGTACCACTTTCGTTGGTAGCGGTTGTTAATCGTTGGTAAGTGGTAATATGGTAAAAATGTCCAGCGCTAGTTTTTTCTTGAGTATTTTATATAAAGGTTTAGCAATTTTATATAAAGGTTTAGCAAACCGTACTGTGAATATTATGGGTGGAATCGGTTCGGTACCAGAACTTTGTATTCAAAACCATACCGTACCGACTTTATATGGTAATAGAAAAATCATACCATTACCAACCAAAGAAATCGGTTTAGTTCGGCTTATGGTTGGTAATGGTTGGTAGAGGTCGGTAATAAGTTTTTGCCGTTTACTAGTATAAGATCTTTTTATTTACAATATTTCACATTGAAATATTAAATATTAAAATTGATTTTTTTGTTATTATATTATTATTTGTTTATCTTATTTTATGTAGTCAAACATGCACGAAAACAGTACAGATGAACTAAAATATCATATAAATATATACTATTTCTAAGATATATGGTAAAAATTGCGTTCAATCTTGTTTCGTAATAGTATTTTCCTAGGTATTTTATTATATCATTACATATTATAAGTTCGTTGTTATGTAATAAACATATATGATGAAATATAAGAATATACATATGTATTATTTAAGATATGTGGTAGGTATGGTAATTACCATTGTTAATGCTTAACTACCATTACCGTATCGCATATATTCATGTGGTTTGGCATACCGTACGAATCAAATCGGTTATCAATTGTTCGGTACCACTTTCGTTGGTAGCGGTTGGTAATGGTTGGTAAGTGGTAATATGGTAAAAATGTCCAGCCCTAGTGAATATTAATGTGTTTAACCCATTTAATATGCTTTACACGAAAGGAAGCTTTCCGAGTGATTTGTAAATATACTAATAATGTTGAGATAAGCGTATGGCCATGATTTCCAAGTATCGAAATCATAATGTTTTGTAAGTATAGATATATAAACATATTTCCTAATTATCTAAAATATGAGGTTTTATAGTTATATGAAGGTAAATATATACATAATTATTTCTACGTACTGAAATAATAATTTATAAATACATTTATACTACTCAAATAAGTATGGAAACATTTTTCAAAGTTATAAAGTGATTTACCTAATAAGGGATTAATTAAGTGGGATATAGTGAATGGCTATGGGAAATAAATCCTTAGATGATTGTTAGAAATATATTTTAAAGTTAAATAATCTACTATCAAAATTTCACTAGTCTCGAATTTGGACTATATATGTACCACAAACGGTAAGAAACTCATTCTTGTAAATTGTTAGGAGATGAAATTGGCGATTATGTAATGTTGGTTTATTCTGAAAGGCATCGGATATGAGTTTATGAAAAAAATACAGATTGTCTCTTCGAAGTGACTGAAATCAGACCTAATCATCTGAAACCACTTCGATCTTGCTGAGCTACGAATGTGGAAGATATATTGAAGGTGATGAAATCTAAGATTAAGCTTTTACGTAGGGCTATCCGCAGTTAATACGTGAGTTATTCCAAAAAGGATCTAGTAGGAGTGATGCCATCTGTTTGTCCTGTTCTTGGACAACTTGTATGAATGAGTGTCTCACATTGTATTTCTAAAACTCATTTCATTGGTATTTACAAATATACGTCAGTTAATGGTTTAAGAGGTAACCCTCTTAAACTTTAGCATCCTTCCCTCTGGCATATTAACTCGAGCGGTTTTATTTTACGGTAATCAAGCAGTGTGCTGGAATTGGCCATGTCGCATTCCAAATGAAATTTGATGTCATTTGAATGATAAAACTTAGATTCCGAATCTAATCAATTGAAATTGGCTATATTAGGGTTAAGCCTCATGGCTAAGGGTGTAGCATCTAAGTAGGGAATTTCCATCATCAACCTAAAGTCATAATTGACTAAGATTACATGCGTTTATGTGGTTGTTGATCACATCCGTGGTTGTGAAATATTCGGTACTATCCAGGGGAGGGGTATTTAGAACCTGATTAGCAAGGAATCAATGAGAATCTCTCAAGTGAATTTTGTCTACGGATGTTCCATTCCAAGTTGGCCCATACCTAGTCATTATATGGAATCTAAATTCTAATGAGCGCTGTATGGATAAAGTTGTGCCTAAAAATGCATAAACATGAGGTGCTAGCATTTAAGCTATTCTATTTATGACTTTTAGACAATAGTGTGATATCACTGAATTTATAATTAATTTTCTGTTGTTGTAAGATAAAAGCACGTCCGTGTTTATATGTGACGTGGTTTTACGAGATACCGTTGATTTTAAAGATTTTATGAGTCAAAACTTCAATTTCTCCATGACTTGAGTTTTTCACATGTTGGTTTACTAGACTTATTTGGGTGTTATTTAATTATAATACTCGGATCAGACCGAGTATAGTTCCAAGCTAAAATTATATTTCTTAATGCTTCAAGAAATGGGATAGAGGCCCGGAACATACTCTCTTATGTTACTTATTTTGCACCGTGTCTATTTGATACATTTATCAATACTTGCAAAGGAGGATTGTTGTAATTGTCAAGGCCGACTTTCAAATTAATGCTCTACTGTATGTATTTGAACTACAGTTTTTTTGGTGTGTAAAGTGCTTATATATATTGTAGAATATTCATTTGCGCTATGAGATTCTGTTTTGTATCTTTTTTCTTTTTTCCCCCAACAATCGTCTTTTCGACACATAAATTTTAGCATATTAATACCGTAAATGTATCAATGTCAACTTTTAAAGGTCGAAAAGGCAGGATGTTACAATAAATAAGGGGCTATTCTTTGAATCTCAAACATGTCATCACATCATCTCAGGTAGTATGTGAATCCTACTAATGATCCATGAAATATAGTTATACATTTCTAGCTATTTCAGAATGAACTACATGTAATACATAACACTAAACACATTTGAGAATTTTCTATGAATTTAAATTCATACTCAACAATGCTATTGCAATTAACAACATTTATCAGAGCTTGTGTTGCGACGACTTTAACTATACCATTTACGATTGTTGTTACCAGCTGTATACCAAAAAGCTATTACTGTGACAAACTGCGAAACATCAAACTAAAAATGGAAAATCATTGTTTGTTTAAAAGGCCAAAATGTTAGTATTTTATATACTATCGCTATGCTTCATCATATAACATACTAAGCAATTTAAGAAGAAAAAACATCATTAAGAAAGAAAAGAAATACAATAAAGATAGGGGAAACGAAGGCATAAATTATGTATGGTGACCGCTAAATATTTATCAGGCAAATAATTATATTTGTATTAGGGGATTGTTAAAGGAACCCCACATTTGGTTAACGGGAGGATAATTTTAAGGGCACTCCAGCTTATTTTTTTTTGTTAGGGAGGTCCATTTTTTTCTAATGAAAAAAGAGACCTAAGTACCCCAGCTCGTCACTTATGTTAAACCCTAACTTACTAAATTCGACGCAAGTAAGAAATGTGTGAATTACTAAACATCTTAAACACACAAATTCCATACAACATACTAGATTAAAATTTTGTTTTTGCATTTATTTTAAATGAACCATACTAATTCCAATATGAAATTTCTATTAATTACCTAATCTGATGTCTTCTGATCACCCACAAAACTTTCTTGTGTTTCCATTACATAAACTATATCCATTTTTTATTTTATGCACAACATTAAATTGTAAGCATAATTAATGTTTAGATTTTATGGTTTATATTAATGAGGATTATAGGGGGTTAATTTCGAAATTTGAATTTATATGTTTAAGGGGAGACAAAATTTTGTCCTCTCCATAACAATTATACAATAAATAAAAATTGTTCCTCCCATTAACCAAATATGGAGTCCTTTTAACAATGCTCTTGTATTACCATTATCGTTAATTCAAAAAAAATGTTACTAATATTTTACCACTTAATATGGTTGATTTAGCATAATAATACCAATAATGTTGATATATAGCTTAGCTCTAAAGTATTTATCAATCGCACATTAATGTTGTAGTAAGAGTAAATTTTTCTTTGAAATAACATGCTAAATTTTAAGTTTAATTAGTGCTAGTATTAATAATGATAACAACATTAGTTTTGATGAACACAAATAATGCTCAATTCAATTATAAAAGTTGAAACTTTTTTTTATGGTTAAGCTTGTATTTAATGCCTTACTATAACTAGGTGGATTCGATTCAGTATCGGAACTTTGTATTCAAAACCATTACCGTACTGACTTATATGGTAATAGAAAAACCATACCGTTACCAGCCAAAGAAATTAATTACCATACCGTTCCCAACCAAAGAAATTAATTACCAACAGTTTGGTTCATGGTTGGTAGAGGTCGGTAATAAACTTTTATCATTTGCTAGTATAGTATCTTTTTCTTTATAATATTTTACGTTAAAATATTAAAATAAAATTTTTGTTATTATATTATTATTTATCTATCTCATTTTACATAGTAAAAAATACAAGAAAACATTATGAATGAAGCTAAAATATCATATAATTTTATTGTTTCTAAGATATATGATAAAAATTGCATTCAATCTTGTATTATAATAGTATTTTTCATGTTATTTTGTTGAACCATTAAATATTAGAAGTTTGATGTTATATAATAAATATATATGATGAAATATAAGAATATACAAATGTACTGTTTAGGGTATGTGGTAGGTATGGTAATTATTATTGTTAATGCTTCATTATCATTTCCGTGCAACATATTTTCATTTGGCTTGTCATACTGTACCAATCAGGTCGGTTACCATTTGTTCGGTAAAACTTTCGGTGGTGGAGGTTGGTAATGATTAGTAGGTGGTAATATGGTAAAAATGTTCAGCCCTAACTATAACCATAATTACAACATCATTGCTATGAAACAATTCCATTACTCATTGGCTATTGCGACATATTTCCATTGATTTCTCTAATGGTATAATATGTCTACAAGTAAATTGTAACAACCCGGATTTTCAGAACCAATTTAAAAATTTTGTTTTAGCCGTTTAATGGATTTTGAATATTTAAAATGATTTATTTTAAATAATAATGACCAAAAATTTATTTTAAATGAAGTTAAAACGAATAAATTTATTTTCATTATAAAACGAGCCTGAAATGGCGCGGTAGTTTGGAAATTCGATTTCTAATTTCAAATGAATATACGGAATTCAATATAAGTCAGAATTGGACGAAACCAGAAATATTTGAATCTGTTTATCTATATCTTTCTAAAGAATGTGAAAAATTGAGATTTCATAATATAAATTGAAAGTTAGTCCAGTTTAAAATTTAAAATAGTCGCTATGGAATTTATATATATTTTAATATAATATATAGCCCTTAAAAATATCCATTTTGCAAACAACCACCGTTTTCGACGAAACCACTTTTGTTGGATCCGGGATATTAAATTATTGCTAGATTCCAATTTTCATAATTTTTGGAATTAATATGTGAGCACAGTAAATATAAATGGGTTTTAATAGTTTCAATTGAATTTAATCGACTGGAAAATGACCATTTTTTAAAAGGTCTCCAAATTCAACGAAATTAGTTTTGTTAGGACCGTATCATCAAAACATTGCTAGATTTATTTTCTGTAATTTATGGAGTCAGTATGTGGCCTCGGTAATTTAAAATGTACGTTCAAATTCAATATATATTGATTTATATTTTAATTTTTGATAAAAACTAATCAAAACAGTCGAATGGGCTTATGAAACGTATCCCATTGTGTCCGAAATGGGGGTATTTAGCTAGGGACGACAGTCGTTGGACTTTGTTTGGAGGTAGAAACGTTAAACTTCAGTTTTCAGAAATAGTAGAATAAAATAATATTAAATTTTCTATAAAAGGGAAATGAAAAAAACCCTAACCCTATCACTTTTATCAGCCGCCACTTATCGTTTTCAAGGAGCTGAAACATCCGAAATTAAACCCATAAATTCTCCCTCCACACTTCAAATTAGATGATGAAATCAAAACAAGAATTAAAGTGCGAAGTGAGATCTTGAAATAAAGACGGGTCTGATCGTTGTTAATGGAGTAAACTGTTCAGATTTTGACCAGGAAGTGGCCAACTTTGACGGTGATTTTCGGGGTGGATGGGGGTGCGAGCATGGCACCGCTTAGGGTGGTGACGGAGGGCACGACGGGGCTTCGAGTGGTGGTCTCTGATCGTCGGCGAGGTCCCCCAAGTCACGTGTGATTTTGGTCAACGGGTTAGAGCTTTTGGGGTTCTTCGGTTGGAACTGGAACGATGAAGAAGAAAGGGGGGGCACGACAACATATTTCTAAACGTTGTTAAAGGAGAAAATAGTGTAATTAATTTTAATTAATTATATTTAATTTATAAATAATGTCATCAATGTATAAATACTGATATCTCTTACATACGAGGTCTGAACTGGACGATTCAAAATGCGTTGGACTAGTCTCGACGAGCTCTACAACATGAGACCGACTGGGACAGAAATGGAGCATGTTAGAATTTCAGAAAAATTCAAATCCGAACCGTACCAGAAATTCAGAAATAAACACGGGCGGAGTGGATCCCAAAGTGAGAAGTCCTTACTCTAATTATTTTACAGTTAAATATATATTAGGAAGCAGACGGGGCATAGTAGCCCCCGACACCATTTATTGTACAAACTATGGATGTTTGTTTAAATTGGTTGTATTGTGGATGTTAATTGTGAATTCATGTGTTGAATAAATTATTTGAGTAATAAAAATATCATTTCTATTGAATATATGCACTATATAAAATAGTCATGGGTTGAAATATATATTTTATCGTTAAAAATATAATTTTTAACGTGTATATGAATGGCATAAAATTCTCCTAAAATGAAAATAAATATTCATTTACAAATCGGATGATTAGTTTATGTACACCCATTTAATTAACATGGATTGGGACGATAAATTTTACACATCGCCCCACTGCACAAATAATATTCGGTTTTTGTTGGTTGAAACCCCACACGGGTATTGGGATGATATTTGAAGTACACTAATCCCAATTGTTTAGTGGTATGTCAATCTATTGGTTGACATATTGTTGTAAGCGTTAATTATTTATATTTAATGCTTATGCGGTTGTGTAATGCACTTTGGATGATGGATGATTGTTTACCGTTGTTGTTGTATACATGTGTTGTATGAAATCCATATAAATAAATTATATGGTAATTGATTGGGTCTGATTCCAATTCAGAAATAACGAATATTTTAAAATAAGGAAATATTTTAAAATAACGAATATTTTAAAATAATATTCAGTAAGGGATTAAAATGTGAATTTGATGTCCGATTTTGGATGGACAAGAAAATATTGAAATATACGAAACCATGTTGTTTAGATTTGTGCATTTTAACGCGAATGATATTTATATCGATTTTATTCATTTTTATAATGAATATCGAAAAAGAAATGATTTCAAAATCTGATATTTTGAAAATATTATCATTTTAATATTATAATGATATGGAATACTCAATTTTGATTTAAAATTGGAAATGAAGTTAGAATCGTTTTGAAACGAATTTATAAACGATTTATAAAATACGTTTTAAATGGAAATCGATGAAATATATATAATATATATATTATATATATTGAATGGTCTGAATAGAACGCACCGCGATCGTTCGCGAATTTCGGCCATTGACTTCAAATTGACATTACGGGAGATCCGACCATCGGATTCTCCTAAAACCGGAACCATTGGGTTCGTATCAAAAAGAGCTTTCCAACGAATATAGGATATTTGAAATCTAATGGTTGGATATGGAATTATGTCCAAAAAACTGCAAGTGTTGTTCGATGATCGTTTATGGAAATCGACTGAAAGGGCCTTAATAAAATTATTAAAAATATTAATAATTTGTGTAAAATCATAATAAATGATTTGGAAAGAATTTGGATGAAAAATTCCACGTTTGTAAAGATAAAAATATATTTTTATCTAAATGAACTAGTTATTAACTAGATTTGAAATCCAATAATTTTTAAATAAATAAATTGGATTTGATAAAGGGTTTTAATATAACCAGAAATTTCCAGTCTATGGATTGGAATGGAAATCATCTTTGGAATATTTTGATATTGGATTCTGTGGTTATACAAATATTATTATGGGAATTTGGAAGATACAGATATCATTATTCCCAATACGATATCCGTTAGTTTCAGAATTTTATATTGAATATAAGCCGATATAATTTCTATTCAGAGTCTTGTATTTAATATTAAATTGGATTTTGGGTTTGTCGTGAATGGTGTCTTCATTAACACTATTCTTAAACCCAGTTTAGAAAAGAATAAATCTTTTAATTAAGATTTAGTGAAGTTTACCAATTAATTAACATTTAATTGGAATTGAAATGAAAGTTGATTGTGGGTTTATTGTGAACTGTGTTTTTAACGACATTCGTTCTTTAACTCGATTAACAGTGAAATGTGATTTGGAATATAAATCTTTCTACTAAGATTTAATGGAATTTTCCAAAGAAAAGTTTTCCGATTTAATAAAATTAATTGGAATGTAATGGAATTCGATTTGGTAATAATCGAAGTGAGCTTCTGTGGAGGAAGACTGTTAATATATATGGAATTTAAAAGGCTTTGCCGTTATTGCGTTTATATTATTGGTTGGATATGGAAGTTTATATCGTTTATATATATTGATCTGTTTTCCGTGAAGATTTCATAAATAACTGAATGTGATTTTGGGTTTATCGTGAACTGTGATTTAGATGACAATGGTTCTTTAACCCAGTTAAAGATAGGATTTATTTCCTAAAATTGAATAATCATTATATAATGATTTTTAGGGATTAAAACTGAATTAGAGTTTTAATGAATCTTTAATTAGATTGAAACGAGAATGTGATAATTTAAATTATCAAATTTGGGAAATGATCGAGAATGGAGTATCACCAGTTTTGCTCCAGGCGATAGTTAAATCTTCAATTAGATTTGAATGGGAAACGGTAATTAATTTTTACCGATAAAACAGTGGTGTTAGACATGGAGTGCTACCAGTTTTGCTCTATGGGATGAATAGGTTGGGATTGGGAAATAAAATAAAGGATTTCTTCGGTAAGGTTCGCTAATCCCGATTAGTTTGGAAAACCTTAATTTGGTTTAAATTGTGAAAAGAATATTTGAATAAAATTATATTCTTGATTAGAATGAGGCGTATGTTGTGTTTTTATAGCACATGTTTATAAGATACGCGAGTTATTGGAAAAAACCGGGTTTATGCCCATTCTGAATAACTGATCCGACGATAAGTCGACGATGAAGACGGTGGTTGAAGACCGGAGATCTTCACATCGTTTGGATGACTACTGATGTCTTGATTTGGACCCAAGACGAGGTAATAAGTGGTGATCGTCCAGACGTACTTGGTGACCGACAGATATGCGATGGCCTCTCTTCTGTATTGGACATATGGAACGAGGAATAAGGTGCCTCCGGTTTCGTTCAGACCCAGAACGAACTTGTAAATGGATGTGTGTCTGATATTGGATTTTATTCTGTGTTGATTGATCTCTATAAAATATATATCTGTTTAGTGGCGGAGAAATTATTCTCTTGCTTAACACCCTTCTCTGAGACGTACGAGCACAGAGGTTATATATCGATAGACATCAGTCGCATGGCGTGAACTGCCTGTGTGGCTTGCTGAGATGCAAATGATCAAGGCTTTTGTTGAAAAGCAAAGCCTTATGGTTGATGATCAAACCACGGCTTTAAATAGCATAGCTTTGTGTATAGCGTTAATTCGCAAGTTTCACTCTCCGGTATGAACCAGAAACGGGAGAAGGATGACAGAGATGGCATGTGTTTCCTTCTAGCTAGGAGTGGTGTCATGGTATGGAGCCCAGACATTTTACTCATGTGGATGTTGCATGATATTTGATGGATATCGAGGTACCTCAGATATATCGGTCACTACGGGGCCGATGGATGACATGGTCAACATACTGACCATTATGCCACATAGGGTAGGGAAACGTATTGTTCAGGAATAACTAATCCTCAAAAGTAAGAGAGGACCGACCCTGCTGCTCCAAGGGCTCACATGAGTCTGGGCCTAAGGCTCGGGCTAGAGAGTCTCGAATTCGGTAAGGACGATCCCTTGCGTTGGTTCATGATAGAAATCCAACTTCCAATACGCGACTTTGCGGTTTTAATTGTAGAAATAATATGGCAACATAGTAGCATGGGATACTTTGCCGTCTATGATTGATACATTTATATTTGAAGTTGTTTTTGACACTATACACTTATAGTAATAATAAAAGATGAAATTTCGCGTAACAAGCATTATTAGGCTATTATAAGGTAAAACTCTATCCTCCGGCTTGCATTGCATTGTGTGATGGGACCTGAGTCTTGTAATGGCTTCATTATTCCAAAAAGCATTGCGCTATTTGTTTATTGCACTGGCATTCTTGGGAGAAAACCCGTTTTGTGTTATACGACGTGGTCCCTTGATTTACTAAATTTTAAAGTAAAGTTTTAAATAACCGTTTTAGTTCTCACACCAGTCACATGACTGACCTGGAGTTTATTGTTTTAACCTAAACTCTGGGTGCCCCTATTTTCCACACGGGCAGCTTGCAGTTGGGTTTTTGCAGATATTTATTTTCCAGGATCCAAGATTCACAGCTGGAGCTATATTCGGAATGCTTTGTATCCGTATATTTCTTTCAGTTGTGTTATGTATTATTTTTCGGCTGCTTAATAATGTATTTTAATCTGTGATATTTTTCTGTTGTATATATTTATTCATACTCTGTTATATTCTTGTACTCTTATGTAATTGTTGTAATAAGCAATGAAATGTTGGATAATTTATACAACTAACATTTGAAAAAGATACAATGCATTTTATTAACATGCCAAATCTGTTTTCACCTTATTTTTCTACCCCGTGAAAAAAATCAAGAAATAAATTTGACTTTTTTCTCAACCTGTATACTAGGAACTAGTTATAATGATAACGATAACTTTTATCGATATAAAGAAACCTATACTCTAGCATAATAATGGTAAGTCCAAAATTGTTACCATTACTTTACTGTTATGACCGGTAAAATGTTCATTGGTACATTGGTTAACCAGTAAACAATTTTGTGGTAATGTTAAATTTGATAGTATATAAAACATTAAAACTTTGTTGCATTAAAGCTTTGATAATGATTAAGTAATAAACGTTTTATATTTCTATGTTATATTTGTGTCCTTCAATTTGGCCCTCCAATTTAATGGTTAAGAATTTGTGTTCTCTAATTTGTGTCATATTTCTGTGTTTGTAATCAAATGATTGGTTTCTCCACCATTCTGCGGTTATACTAGTATAAGTCAATTCAAACGAGTCATAAATCAATATTTGTAAGTTCAAGTTTACTAATTTGGATATAAAAGTTCTAATCAGCACAAAAAATAACAATTTACAGATTAAGAGACCATATCCAAATAAAAACAAATTTGTTCAATTGGTTGCTGTCTAAAATATAAGATAAAAATATGAATTTAACGCTAAAAGCAAAAAAGCATACCTTGAACGATGGTCTGACAGCGGCGGACACCTTCAAGCAGACTCTTGAACGAAGGCGGCTGTTATATATGAATAAAAAATTGACCCTTAAAATAAAAGGCTATGGTTATATCAATAAATTGACTCTAAAAATAAAGGATTGGATGGGTTGGATTAGCGTTAATTGCTCCCGGCCCAATCAAACCATCCTAATTTTCTTCATGGAATTCAAATCAAAGCATCCTCTCGTCCTCATTTCATTTGATTTTTTCTTTCCTGAATATGTTTCTCCATACTCCTCTATCTCACGCCCTTTATACATTTCACTAAACTCCGCTATGTTTATCCAACCCTCCAATCCACTTATTTATCTTCAGATCCATCCAGCTGATATTTTTATTCGGGTCGGAAACAGCTCCTTCTCCGATGGCTCTGCCGTGCCCTCCTCCGCCTTACCTCTCATGTCTCAAGTCCAATCCAGGTAAACTTTCACGTTACCGTCTGAAATCAAATCCAAGTTTTGTGCATTGAAGCCCTTCAGTTTCCGAATTATATATTGTTTTAAATTTTTGAGATACGTTGTTTTGTTATTTTGATCATGTATTTCGGTTTATGTTGCAAAAAATTGACAAAACAATTGAATACCTTGTTTTGTTATTTCGGGGCTTTTTTGCCCCGTGCTCACAGATGCGCCTTAAGACCTAAAAAAGCCTACTTAGTGCGCTTTGCACCTAGGCGCGCGCCTTGACTATAGAGCATATAGACAGTATAATATATGTAGATATATCATTACATGTGATATTTTCATTATAATTTTGAACCATGGTACATTATGTTTAGACACAGGATTTATTCTATTTTCGAAGGGTGTAAGTCCTAGAATTCATTAGTACAAATCCGTTATGTTTAAAACCTCAAACCTGATTACTTCTACGTCTAATACTACATGAAAAAATAGTGGCACCATAGACTATATTTTACCCATGTATTACATCATTTCCATAGTTAAAGAGAATACCAAGACAAGTTGATAGAATTCCTATATTGTATTCATTTTTTTAATCTGGTGTCTGATGCTAAATTGGATATTATATGCATTACTTATGTAGAAATAAAACTTCTGCACTACTCTAATCTGGTGCAGGATGTTGTCATTTCTACTAGTAAGTTGATAATTTACTCTTGTTATATCTCTCTTTTCAATATGGTTTTCATAAATCTGATGTACATGCATGCACAGGTTTCTTGTTATCATTGTCATAAGGTAGCAAATACTTCTGATCAATTATTTTTCATTGATTACATTACATATAACATATTAGAATGGTTTAAGCAGCTCACATAACATTACTAATTTCGTAGGGTTCGGAAATGGCTCGATTTCCTCCACCAAAAAACATACTTGGAGTTCTGACCATTAATTGTAAAGACCTAAACTGATGTTTGGGATTTTACTAAAGACAACAATTTGACGATCTTGGAATTCATATGTTATTCGTTTGTTGTAGTTCCTCATGGTGGTCATACATGGATGTGGCGATTTGATATTTTCACCGCACATGATATTTACTTCAGTTTTTGTTCTCTTATACCATAAATATGGCACTAAAAGGTAAATCCATAAGTCAAATTTATATATTACTTGACAATTATTTATGTACACATGATGACATTGTTCAAAACTTATATGTAGACATATCAGGGTGCTAGCTTGGTTGTTGGCTGTCACACAAAGTCTTCTTATAATAGCTTCTCACAGACATTACTCCGTGGATGTTGTTGTACCGTGGTAATACGAATCTTATATATGATATATCAAATGTCGAAACAAGAAACCTAATTTCAAATTAAATCTTTAACTTTCATTGCAGGTACACTGAAAATTTGGTGTTCTTTTTTGTTGACAACAAATTACCAGGTTTGCCTTCATTATTTCTTGAAACAACTTACTTTCAATGTATGTGTGATTTGAAGATATTTGTTGTTGTTTAAATAACTATTCAGGAAATTTTAATATCAGCCATAAGTTTTGATGGTAGCAAAGATTAAACTGGAACATACACCATCCCAATATCGGACGAACATGAATTTGATATATGCGAGGCCATGTTAATGTACAACCCAGACAAGGCCTGTGATAAAATTGTGATGGGCCGTGAACGGACTGAAGTGTTTCTCACGTCCAACAACAGTATGGCAACTTAGATGAGATATGCTAATGCCATGGGTTACAGGAAATTTACTACACTTGCTTTTGTGCTGAGCTTATGAACCAGTATGAACACGTTGGCTTTTAAGTGGTTGTCGTTCTTCTGATGTAGTCAAGTTCTTTCTATGTTTAGTAAGTACTTATAAGCTCATTTCTTTTAGGGAAATGGATTGAAATAAGTACTTATATTCTCTTTGATATTGTGGGTCATCCTGCTTTGCATGAATCATGGTTATTAATATGGACTACTTATGGTTGTTTCGCATGACAACGCATCTTTGTCAATTCTTGCACATAAAGAATGCACCGGCCAATTGGTAGCTCCTTCCTTTGTATATTAATAGTGTGGTGCTAAGGACACCCCAATTTCTCTTCCTATTAGCACAACTAAAAATTACCGCAAAAATTACTCTTTCACTTTTCCTAACACCTCGCATTAAAAAATAGGGGCTACCACCATTTATCTATGTATTTCACCCTCTTAGCTTCAGTTCATCCGTTCTTACTCTTTCGAAAACCTTAAACTGCCATGATTTTGGTTTCCGACGTGTTCATCCATCTTTTTTTTCACCTAATTATATGCTACTACAAGAATGAGTGGATACAAATAAAAAACTTGTGAATAAAGGTCGAATTTAGCAAAATAGAAGAAGAAGTGAAGATAAATTTTGAAGCCATGAAAAGCAGTGTCGGTAAAGGAACGAATGAATTGTGGTTTTATATTAGGGTTGAATATGTGATTATTTCGACAATCAATGGCTGAGTGAGAGATTAGAAAGAGATCAATGCGGTAATAGGAAACATATAAAATTTAATGTGTTTTAATATTTTAATTGTGGTAATAGGAAGACGTAATTGGGATGCTCTTAGCACCACACAATTAATATGATAATTAATAGGTAGATACAAGACTTAAAACTTTCCTATATGATTATGTTATGGTTTCCTAATCTATTTATTACAATATAATGATAAATGGTCTGTAATAGGATTACATTTATGTATTACATAGCCTAAGTTTGGATAAAAACTGAAGAGTAAGGTGCAGTGCTTTCACTTAAGTTTTTAAACTGAAGCGCTATGTGTATGTTTCTGTTTTAAACTGAAGTGCATGCTTCATTTAAAGATTGAAGCACGTTAGCTTTTTAAACTGAAGAAGATGATTCATTTTTAAATCTGAAACCAGTTAAGGAGTTTTTCAGTTTTGAAATTAAAATCACTAAAGAAACTCTATAGTTTTACAACTGAAGCCACTGAAGCGGTGCTTCAGTTACAAACTGAAGTTCGCTACAGATTTTAAACTGAAGAGCTTCAGTTTTCAAAATGAAGAACACTTCAGCTTTAAAACTAAACTGAGGTGGACTACGGTTTAAAATTTGAAGCAGACTTCTGTTTTTATTAAAAAAATTCAACGTACTATTTCAAGTGTGAGATGCTTAGTTTTTTTTCGGTTATCAGGTTTGTGACGTAACAGAGTGGAAAACCACAAGTGAAGCATTATGGTGTTTGTGACATAGAGGAATGGAAAACTGCAAGTGAAGGCAATACAAGTTAACCAAATAAAATATCTAATGCACCGCAATGTCCTAGTGCAAGTTTAATCTGTCATATACATCACCGTTTATTGTTCATTTTGTCTGGTTAGCTCCATTGATGTGTGCACTTCAGCATGGCCATGTAGTATGGTCTGTCAAATATAAAGAACACATTATAGGCTTAGTTATATATATTTAGCTGGTGTTGACGCCTTCCCCAGGTTAAATTTTTATACTAATATAGAAAATGAGGTTTAAAATATATACCCCATTCATCTTTTTTTTTGTTCCTTGCTATGCCCCCCTCTTCCTCCTCCTCCAGGCCTAACTTGAGATTTTTAGTTAAGGATCTAACCATGATTCAATTTAGGTTTGATTAAACTCCTATTGGTGCTTAAATATAAAATGTATATTAAATAACACGTACTGAAGCCGTTTTAGGAGCAAAGCCTAACGTGTTATTTCTGGGAAGTTTATATGCTAAACAGTATATGCTCATTGGATTGGAAAGATGTACAAAAGAGGGCCGATGGTAATGATATTCATAGGACCAACGTGCCTCATATTAAATTTGAATTCTGGTGCATGGTAAGAGGCACAATATAGCTGTTTGTATCCTTTTATGCCTTTCCTTTTTTGTCTTTATTTTGTTTTGTTAAAATTATAAAGCAGCCTTCCATGCCTCGTATGAAAATGTAAATTGTAATGACCCGCATTTTTAGTTGTCAAATAATTAATTAATTTAATTATTTAAATAAGGATTTGGAGATTTAAATAGGGGTTTAATTAAATTATAGTGGTTATTTAATTAAATTAAATAATAGAATAATATATTTAATATGGAAATAATCAAAAATATTAGGAATCACAATATTTGTGGACTGGGTCATCCCTAAGATTTTATTTCAGTTTAGGATTGAAATATATTAACAAATATATTTAAATAACGACAGTTCGAACGTAGAATTTTAATATAATTAAAATTGAGCTCGAAATGGCGCGGTAGTTCGTGATTTGGCGATTTGAACTTCAACTGAATGTACAGGGTCCGTTTTAAATCGGATTTCTGTGAAACAAGAAACGTTAGGAGCTGGTGAAGTATATCTTTCTAGTGGAAGAGAAAAATCTGGATTTCGTCAGGTAGATTTTGATTTACTTTCAAATCAAATTTCAGAAAAGTCGCTGTGGAATTCCTTTATAATTTGCAACGCTTTATATACGTTATAAAAAGGAATTTCGTTATAAATTGAATATCGATTCAACCCGGACCTGGAATATCGAATATATATAATTACCTTGGAGCTATATGATATTTTGTTGTGAATATATACGATAATATTAATTCATTAATATTTTATTTAATTTTATTTAAATATATTTATATATTTAAATGGGTCGTTCAAAGCATTAAAATAGCCACTTTTGCAAACGAAGTCGGAATTCGACGAAACTAATTTTGTTGGATCCGAAACATCAAATTATTGTTAGATTTCCAGTTTCGTGATTTTTATAGTCAGTATGTGGCCATACGGATTTTTAGAGTGAGAAACAGTCAGTATTTTGACGGTTAAAAATACGCTGTGTGAGCAAACGAAGTCGGAATTCGACGAAACCAGTTTCGTTGGGACCGTAATGCCAACTGTAGCAGCATGTCCATTTTCGTGATTTTTGGATATTGTATGAAATCGTACGGATTTTTATTCGATGAATTTAGTTAACGGCCAAATATAAAGTAATATTTAAATCCAATACAAAACCCTGTAAATACATCTTTAACTTTCCCAACCCTAGGAAATTCTCTCTGGGGTCAAACACTCCATCCGCCGTTCTTATTCCTTTCACAGAGAAAAGAAAATCGAAAGAAGAAAAATCAAAAGAAATTCAAACACAAATCCTAAAAACCCGTTTGTTGATCTTCTATTGACAAGTACTTCAGGATTGCATCAGTTTTTGAGGGTGCGATGGAGGTTACTGGAACCGGTGGAAGTAGAAGCGGCTCCTAGGGTTCGCAAATTCGGGGAAGGGGGTCATCGATTTGAATTTCTGGCGTTGGATTTGGTATTAGCATACGACATAGCACCCGCGTGAACTTGGTTAGTGGATTCCATTCAGAAAGATGTCGGTATTGATTGCAGGGTCGAGGGTTTGAAGCCGAGAACGGAAGTAAGGTGGTAGCTCGAGTTAGAGGTTGGTAGCATGAGTTGATGCGGTTTTGGGTAAGGAGAATTTTGGTGGAAGTTTAACTTGGTTTCATGTAATGGAGAGGGAGCAGTAGTCGATGGAAGGAGCGGTAAGGTCATGGTGATTCCACGTTGTCTGTTTGAAGTGAATGTTGGGGAAGAAGCTTTTTAAATGGGCGGGTTTAATTGTTTGGGTTTTCTCATTGGAGTGATGAAGTGTTTGGGGTCGGGGCTGTTGCTGTGTATAGCGTGAAGGAGGAGCAGCCTTTTTTGTTTAGTTGTGGCAAGAATGGGAGTTGTTGATGGAAAGAGCAGTAGCGAGCTGTAGTTTTGGTGATGGGTTTTACTCGTTTTCGAAATGGAGAACTGAAGGATTAAGCTTCGGAGAAAATTACTGAAAGGGGAACATGATTTCTTGGTTTTGGAAAGTTGTTGTGTTTTTTATTTGCATGTATGAAATCGTGAGGGGATCAGAGGGCAATCAAAGAACATAAGATTGGCTGCGAAGAGGAGTTGTAGGGGGAGATGACAGTAATGTTGTTGATTTTCCCATGAGGAAATTTGAGGGGGTTGTAGTGCGAAATGAACAACAATTGGAGTGGAGCAGCGTTGGAATATTTGGAGCAGATAGAAGAAGCGGGTTTAGTGTACAACAAATGGATGGGCAGACCTATATGGTAAAAGCCCAAACGATATTCAATTTAGCTTAATTCAAATATTAAATAGTATGTATAAAATTGTAACGTCCATAACTTAAGTGCTAGTTATCAGAACTACGCAAATCTGGATCCGATAGGATCGTATGAACGAGGACAACATTCTGGAATTGGTTGGAAATGATTTTGAGCTTGTCTGGATTTATGACGGGATTAAAACGTCTGATCTGAAATCAAACAAATAGTTTATCGTTCTTTAACGATGAACTGCTAAAGTGTGTAAAACTCACCAACTCTGAACAGTTATATTTTTATAACGTATTTTTAGAACTGTTAAACATCTGTTGATTGTTGTGTGTTGATTTGGTTGATTGAACTGCTAGTCAGTTAGTTGAAATTATATATATATAAACCGTTAAATATATATATATATATATTGATTCTATGTATCAGAATAATCCGTACTGAACTAAAATTGATGTTGATTTTTATTGTGTAACATCTGTGGATGCAGGGAAACAGGTTGGCGGGACCCAACTGGGTTCCTCAACATTGATTTTACTGTTTTTATATATTGTGATATATGATGTGATATATAATCTGTTGTCGATTATTTGTGTGGGGACGATATTGATCATCTTGATTTGATATGTTGAATACCATAACATACCGGAATGTTGATAAGGGAATTTTCAAAGTGATATTAAAAATAAAAATAATTATAAATGGAATATTTATAAATAAGAGATATTTACAAATTGGAATATTTATAAATAAGAAATATTTATAAATTGTAATATTTATAAATAGGAGATATTTAGAAAGGAAATATTTGCAAAACCATTTGCAAGTAGAATAATAGAAAAGGAAATATTTGCATATCATTTACAGATAGAACTGAAAGGAAATATTTAGAAAATAAATAGAATTAAAAAGAGAAATTTATTTATAACGGAATAGGATGTTATAAAAAGGGGAAAACGTTATAAAAAAAGGAAATCATTTTTAAAGTGAAGAACCGTTACTAAAAGTAAATCTTTAAAAATGAATGAACGTTGTTAAAAGTAAATCTTTATAAAGCGAATAAAGTTAGTTAATCGAATATGTATTCGAAAGTTAGTCAATCGAATATGGTATTCGAAAGTTAGTCAATCGAATATGGTATTCGAAAGTTAGTAAATCGAATATGTTAGTCGAAAGGGGTTGGTCGAGTCGAGTTAGTTGAATAGAGTTAATCGAATATTAGTTATTCGAATAAGAGTTAACTAGTTAGAGTTAATCGGTTGGAGTTAATCAGTTATAGTCAACCATTTAGAGTAAATCAGTTAGAGTTAATCATTTAGAGTTAAAACGAACTAGAGTAAATCAAATATAGTTATTCGAGACAGAGTTAGTCAAACATAGTATTCAGGGTGAGTTGCCATCTCGTACGACTGCTAGCGTAATCTGCAGGCTGTAAATAGCCTAAGGCGATCGGATGTTTCCTGAGGGAATCAGGCATAACCATTGTGATAACTGCGATCTACAGTCAAGCAAATAGAGTTAAATCGAATATTAGCTATTCGAAATAAAGTTAAAATAGACATAGTTATTCGAATATAAGTTAATCGATTATTAGTTATCCGATAGGTGTTAATCAAGTTGAATTAAACGAGTTAAGATTTATCGAGTTAAGTTACCAAGTTAAGATAATCAATTTAAGATTTATCGAATTAAGATAATCGAGTTATAGTTATTCGAAGTAGAGTTATCGAATATAGCTTATTCGAATAGAGTTATCGATTATAGTTTAATTGAAAGGAGTTATCGATTATCGTTAAATCGAAAGGAGTTATCGATTATCGTTTAATCGAAAGGAGATTTTCGAATCTAGTTATTCGGAAGGAGTTATCGAATATAAGTTATTCGAAGAGAGATAATCGAATATAGGTTATTCGAAGAAGAGTTAATCAAATAGAGATTACTCGAAGAGAGTTAATCGGCGAATTCGATTATATCGAATTCGGGAAAGTACTTATACTTTCCATTGTTTAAATCAAGATTTATTTATTTATAAATAAATTAAGTAGGTAAATTATTCAAAGTAAGAAATAAAAAGTTAGATGTTAAGTTACATATTTCGAAAGTAGGGATTATAATGTTATCGTTGTAATCAATGTTTTCAATAAAAGAAGTGGATTCGTAAATAGAATCCGAGAGTTTCGTAAGGAAGTTTGTTAAAGATTTAAAAGATAAACTTTGACCATTTCGAAGTTAAAACGTTGTTCAGTTAAGGTCTGAGAGTTAATTATACCCCAACTTGATTGACTTCCTTCTTAATTAAGGAATGGTAAGGTTTGATAGTGAAGGAGTTTGGAAATGTTTTCCAAATAAGAATCAGAAATGTTTTCTGATAATAGAAGATAAGAATTTAAAATATATGGAACATGAGATAAGAAAATTAATGAACTAAAGAGATAAATGTTGAATGATGATTGATCGATATAATTTCCATCTGGAAATAATATCGTTGTTTGCACACTTGTTTTTCTTTGACGGTTAAATCACAGTCTATCAAAGTTTTAACCATTTTAACGTTGTTAATATGGAGAGACCGGTTGGATTAATATCCAAAGAACCACTCTGTATTGGCATAAGCGTTGCGAATCATATATCCCAAGGATAATTTAAGACGGAGCAAAATGCAAGGGCTATTGTATAAGTCTTAGATAACAGTGCCTAAGATGGATGTACTGAATAGTGCCTTCGGTTTGTCTAGTCCCAGGACAACTTGTATGGACGAATGTCTGACAGAGTATTCCTAACGAATCATATATGTTGATCTCTTCAACGTATTACGTTTGGTGGTAGAGGAATTTGTTTCTCTTAGCTTCATACCCGTGATACCGTTAAGGAAATCGAAAATGATTTGGCGGGTATGACGATGTGGTATTCCAAGTAAATGAAGATATGATGTGGAAAAGATAAGTGTAGCTTCTAGCCTCACATCCGGTAAATGACAGAAATCGGGCAGGCAGCATGGCTAAGTCGGTTGCTTCTTAAATCTATCAATGTTGTCCCATATATATATACGGGAACGGTTGCTGATCCCAACCGTTGGTGATGTACATTTGATACACTCAAGCGAAATGAGTGGTCGGTCATGTGTGGCTGAGTTGCAAGATGTTCTTGTTGAACTCCAGTGTATCGTTCCTAGAGTACACTGATCGGAAGGTGGTTCCATACCTTGTCATAGTTGTAAATCCATTACCAATATGTGCTTGCGGTTTTGATTGTATATTATATGTAGAACGTGAGATGAAAGCGTTTTTGCTAGATTTATATCTATTTGTACATAGACATTATTATAATATCAAAAGGTTTTTGATATAAAGATATTTTGGATTCTCATAAGGGAAAAACCCTTCCGTTATGCGGCGTGGTCTTATGAGATATCGTTTACTTGTTCAAACTGTTTGAATTGTTTTTACTCATACCAGTCCCATGATTGACCCGTAGTTTATTTTGTTTTGTTTTCCCTAAACTCTTGGGTGCCCAATTTTGTACGGGCAGTCAAGTAGTCGGGATTTACAGATACTTAAAGAGTTGGAGCAGGAGGCTTCAAGATTTTATAGCTATTGTTTTTCCGCTGTTGTTGTAAGTGTTGTACTTTGATAAGTGCTATTGTATACATAACTGTTTTATTTCAAAAGTTATGTTATATTTTATTTGTTCCGCTGTGAGATTCGTGTTACTCTGATGATGATGTTCTTCTTCTTCTTCTATTCTAATAGTTTCTATCCTATCTACTCTCACCCTCTGTTTTCTTTCGATTAGCTTCCTGGTTTCCAATGCAATTTGGGATTGGACTTGTGTTATTTGGTCAGCTCAAATTGGACCGGATTTTTGGGTCATTACAGTTGGTATCAGAGCTTAAGGTTAAGTTATTACCTTGGCTCTATGGCATAACTCGATAGAGATGGGATTAGTAATATCCTAGATTGAGTTTGAGTGTATATATACGAGAGCGTATTTGTTATTCAATATAAAGTGATTTTATATTGTCGAGATTTATTGGTTGAGTCGTTTATGAGTTCTGGTCGATCAGTTTGATCCACTGTATTGGTAGGAGTTTTATAAACACTTGAATACGATGAACTGACATGGTATGTTTTGAAAAGAGGGTAAATCAAATAATTTTACCCGAAATATATTTTATATATATTGGAAATATTGTATTGGATATGTTGGTTGTTATTATAATTTTAAAAGTGAAATGGTTGTAAATAACCAATCAGAATTCATATAAGTAAAGTGTATGAAAAAAAGATGAATTAGATCTGAATTTAAATCAGAATTTGAATTTAAAATAAGGAAATTTTAAGTTCCTGAGAGATTTTAAAAACGTTTTTCAAACTGAAAGTGATATAGTATTGAACTCACTTCGATTTCTGGAAAATAATTCCGATGATGATCCGGACATCATCGGTGTGATTTTCGAGTTTGTAAGTGACGGACTACTACCAAAGATTTGGTTTTTGAATTGTTTGAGAAAACAAGTTATTTAGAAATTCAAAGGTTTTGAATTGGTATTATGATTTCAAATTGAATTGGAATAAACCCAGGAATTTAAATTATGGAATTTAAATTTAACTTATGAAGTTAAATAAAATAAGATGGTAAAATTAAATTAAAATTTAGCTTGAGTAAAAAATGATTGAATTGGAAATAATCTGGAATTAACTTGGATTAATAAGTTAGGAGTTTGAAATCGAGAATGGAACTCGAGTGGAAAAAGAATTCGACTTAGGGATAAGCGAATGATTTGGTTTTGAGGATGAACTGATTGGAGATCAAGTTGGTAATGCATTGTTATATGCAGAAGTGGTAACGAATGGTAGGGATATAATGATGTGCCCGACAAAAAGGTACAAGTTTATATTTTATATGAGTTTGGAGTTTATGAGCCAATTTGGCAAGCCGCTTGGCATTTTGATTTTTCTTTTGGGTTGGAGATAGCCTAAAGAGGCGAGTTGGAGTTTTACCGATAGGGCTGTACAAAGGAGGTTATGGCAAAATTTTCCGAAAATTTAAAGTGTTAGAAAATTTTCAGAATTTGTGAAAATTTAAGTTAGTCGGACTAGATTAATATTTGAATCGATATTTGTTGGTTCAGTTTAAACTAAAGTTAAGTGGTAAACAGATAAATTTTTACCCAGTAGATAGGGTCGTCCACTACCTTAGCAATTTCGATGACAAAATTATTTTAAGGGGGAAAGATTGTACTGACCCGCATTTTTAGCTGTCGAATAATTAATTAATTTAATTATTCAAATAAGGATTTAGATATTTAAATAGGGGTTTAATTAAATTATAGTGGTTATTTAATTAAATTAAATAATTGAATAATATATTTAATTCAGAAATAATCAAAAATATTGGGAATTACAATATTCTGTGAACTGGGTCATCCCTAAGATTTTATTTCAGTTTAGGATTGAAATATATTAGCGAATATATTTGAACAACGACAGTTCGAATGTAGAATTTTAATATAATTAAAATCGAGCTCGAAATGGCGCGGTAGTTCGCGATTAGGTGATTTGAACTTCAACTGAATGTACATGGTCCGTTTTAAATCGGATTTTTGTGAAACAAGAAACGTTAGGAGCTGGTGAAGTATATCTTTCAAGTGGAAGAGAAAAATCTGGATTTCGTCGGGTGGATTTTGATTTACGTCCAAATAAAATTTCAGAAAAGTCGTTGTGGAATTCCTTTATAATTTGCAATGCTTTGTATACGTTATAAAAAGGAATTTCATTATAAATTGAATATCGATTCAACCCGGACTTGGAATATCGAATATATATAATTACCTTGGAGCTATATGATATTCTGTTGTGAATATATACGATGATATTAATTTAATAATATTTTATTTAATTTTATTTAAATATATTTATATATTTAAATGGGTCGTTCAGCGCTTTAAAAATAGCCACTTTTGCAAACGAAGTTGGAATTTGACGAAACTATTTTTTTGGATCCGCAACATCAAATTATTGTTAGATTTCCAGTTTTGTGATTTTTAGAGTCAGTATGTGGCCGTACGGATTTTTAGAGTGAGAAACAGCCAGTATTTTAACGATTAAAAATACGCTGTGTGAGCAACCGAAGTCGGAATTCGACGAAACCAGTTTCATTGGGACCGTAATGTCAAACTGTAGCTGCATGTCCATTTTCGTGATTTTTGGATATTGTATGTAATCGTACGGATTTTTATTCGATGAATTTAGTTAACGGCCAAATATAAAGTAATATTTAAATCCAATACAAAACCCTATAAATACATCTTTAAGTTTCCCAACCCTAGGAAATTCTCTTTGGGGTCAAACACTCCATCCGCCGTTCTTATTCCTTTCACAGAGAAAAGAAAATCGAAAGAAGAAAAATCAAAAGAAATTCAAACACAAATCCTAAAACCCCGTTTGTTGATCTTCTATTGGCAAGTACTTCAGGACTGCATTAGTTTTTGAGAGTGCGATGGAGGTTACTGGAACCAGCGGAAGTAGAAGCGGCTCCTAGGGTTCGTAAATTCGGGGAAGGGGGTGATCGATTTGGATTTCTGGCGTTGGATTTGGTATTAGCATACGACATAGCACCCGCGTGAACTTGGTTAGTGGATTCCGTTCAGAAAGTTGTCCGTACTGATTGCAGGGTCGAGGGTTTGAAGCCGAGAACGGAAGGAAGGTGGTAGCGCGAGTTAGAGGTTGGTAGCATGAGTTGATGCGGTTTTGGGTGAGGAGAATTTTGGTGGAAGTTTTGCTCGATTTCATGTAATGGAGAGGGAGCGGTAGTCGATGGAAGGAGCGGCAAGGTCATGGTGATTCCACGTTGTCTGTTCGAAGTGAATGTTGGGGATGAAGCTTTTTAAACGGGCGGGTTTAATTGTTCGGGTTTTCTCGTTGGAGTGATGACGTGTTTGGGGTCGGGGTTGTTGTTGTGTACAGCGTGAAGAAGGAGCAGCCTTTTTTGTTTAGCTGTGGGAAGAATGGGAGTTGTTGATGGGAAGAGCAGTAGCGAGCTGCGGTTTTGGTGATGGGTTTTACTGGTTTTCAAAATGGAGAACTGAAGGAGCAAGCTTCAGAGAAAATTACTGAAAAGGGAACGTGATTTCTTGGTATTGGAAAGTTGTCGTGTTTTTTATTTGCATGTATGAAATCGTGAGGGGATCAGAGGGAAATCAAAGAACATAAGGTTGGCTGCGAAGAGGAGATGAAGGGGGAGATGACAGTAATGTTGTTGATTTTCCCATGAGGAAATTTGAGGGGGTTGTAGTGCGAAATGAACAGCAATTGGATTGGCGCAGCGTTCGAATATTTGGAGAAGATAGAAGAAGTGGGTTTAGTGTACAACAAATGGATGGACCGACCTATATGGTAAAAGCCCAAACGATATTTAATTTAGCTTAATTCAAATATTAAGTAGTATATATAAAATTGTAACTTCCATAACTTAACTGCTAGTTATCAGAACTACGCAAATTTGGATCCGTTAGGATCGTATGAACGAGGACAACATTCTGGAATTGGTTGGAAATGATTTGGAGCTTGTCCGGATTTATGACGGGATTAAAACTTCTGATCTGAAATCAAACAAACAGTTTATCGTTCTTTAACGATGAACTGCCAAAGTGAGTAAAACTCACCAACTCTGAACAGTTATAATTTTATAACGTATTTTTAGAACTGTTAATCATCTATTGATTGTTGTGTGTTGATTTGGTTGATTGAACTTGTAACAACCCGAAAATCTGGGCCAGTTTTAATTTTTTATTTTGGTAATTTTAGCGAAGTTTGAACATTTAAAATGAATTATTTTAAATAATATCGATGAGAAATTTATTTTGAATATAATTCGAACGTATATATTATATACGTCGTCGTTATAATATAAATAATTATAAATAGAATTGAAAATGGCACGGTAGTACGATAATTCGATTTCAAACTTCAATTGAATGTACGGGGTGCAAAATAAACCGGATTTTAGTGAAACCAAAAATAATTGGATCTAATTGAGAATATCTTTCCAACGAATCCGAGAAATCAAAATTTCATAGCGGGAATCAAAAGATATGTCCAGTTTAAAATTCTGAATAGTCGCTATGGAATTCAGGCCCTTAAAAATAGGAATTTTGCAAACGACCTCGGTTTTCGACGAAACCACTTTTGTTGGATCCGTGATGTCAAATTATTGCTAGATTCCAAATTTCATAAGTTTCCGAATCAATATGTGAGCGTGGCAAAGGAAAACGCGTTTGACCAGTTTCAGTTGATTTTAATCGACTGGAAAATGGCCATTTTCCAACGGTCTCAGAATTCAACGAAACTAGTTTAGTTAGGACCGTATCGTCAATACGAAGCTAGAAAATATTTTTCCGCAATTTTTCGAGTTAGTATGTGACCCTAATAAATTGAAATGCGCGTTCAAATTCAATATATAGAGTTATATGTTGATTTTGACGAAAACTGATTGTAACGATCGAATCAGCTTATGGTACATATCCCATTGTGTTCGGAATAAGGGTGAAACGCTATGGACGATAGGCGGTGGGCCTCGTTTAGAGGTCAAATGAAAAAGTCAGCTTTCCGGGAATATAAGAATAAAATTAAATAAAAAATTATGGCCCCCTCCTTTCCTTATGTTGACCAGCCCCCATTCTCAAATTCGATTCAGTCGAAAGTATATAAAAAAAAAGACGGAGAAAGAAGGCGAATGGGGGGAGGAGCGCCGTCGCTCCTCCCATCGGGGCGCCGCCGCGCCACCGCGGGCGCTGGCCCCCCTCGCCTCCCCCTCCGTTCGACCTCCATCCTCCTCCACCTCCCGATCTTCTCCCCTTCCTCCTCGTGACGGAATCCGCACACCCCCCCAGCCTCCTTCCTCCCCTCCTCTTCTTCTCCTTCCCCTCCGCCGCAGTGCAACAGCCCCCTCCGCCAAGCCCTCCCTCGAGCGAACGCTGTAAGTTTTTAATTTTATTTTTATTTATAAAATCAGTTTTTTTATATATGAATTAGCATTTATAAAATCTGAAAAGAAAGTGTATATGAAGATAGGATTTTTATTACTCTAAAGGTTAGAATTTTGACTAAGTAAAAAGGCGATGTTTTTAACATATAAAAGATACGATTTTTAACAAATAAAAATTTGATTTTTATGTGTGTACTAGCATGGTAAAAATATGATTTTTACATAGTAGGAATTATAAAAATATATTCTTTATAAGATAGAGAATATAAAAATATCATCTTTGTATATGTAGCGAAATAAAAATCTGATTTTTATTATATATACGTTGAAATAAAGAGGTGATTTTTATAGTGATGAAATAAAAATGAAATCTTTATAATTGAAAAGGCGAAATCTTTATAATTGAAAAGGCGAAATCTTTATAATTGAAAAGGCGAAATCTTTATAATTGAAAAGGCGAAATCTTTACAATAGAAAAGGTGAAATTTTTATATAGAGAATAGCGATGTAAAAATAGAATTTTTATCTATATAGTAGCGGTGTAAAAATAGAATTTTTATCTATATAGTAGCGGTGTAAAAATAGGATTTTTATATATTGAATAGCGAAGTAAAAATAGGATTTTTATATATTGAATAGCGAAGTAAAAAATTCGATTTTTATTTATTGAGTAGCAAAGTAAAAATGCGATTTTTATGTAGAGAGGAGCGTTGTAAAAATGGAATTTTTATCTATATAGCATCGATGTAAAAATGGAATTTTTATCTATATAGTAGCGATGTAAAAAAAGAATTTTTATCTATATAGTTGCGATGTTAAAATAGAATTTTTATCTATATAGTAGCGATGTAAAAATAGAATTTTTATCTATATAGTAGCGATGTAAAAATAGAATTTTTATATACATATCAACATATAAAAATGTGATTTTATATATGTAGTGGCTACGGGAAACGAAAGTGACAAAAGGCGAGAACGACGATGATTCCCTACAAAAGGAGAGTCGTGGAGTTGGGATAGCTATTGGTGAGAACTTCTCACTCTAAATTTCTTTTCTAAGTTATATATATACTAGGATGCAGACGGTGCTTAGCAGCACCCGACACCCGTCATCCACAGACCATGGATGGCTTGTTTGTTTGATTGATGTGGGGTGAAAATTTGTTTGTGAAGTTGATGTGAAATAGATAATGAAATATATTCATGTGTTGAAATAAATTAATTATCGTTTAAAATATAATTTTTAACGTGAAAGTGAATAAATGAATATTTATAAACAAATCGGCCGATTTATTTATATGCACTGATTTGACTGATATTGATTGGGATGATAAATTTTACACATCACCCAACTGCACAAATAAAAATATGTGTTTGTTGATTTGAAACCCCACACGGGTGTTGGGATGATATTTGACGTACACTAATCCCAATTATTTCATTGTATGTCGATCGATTGGTCGACAGGCTGTGTAAGCGTTGATTATTTATATTTGATGCTTATGCAGTTGTGCTGTGCACTTTGGATGATGGTTGATGGTTTATCGTTGCTATTATATGCCTGTGTTGTATGGAATCCATATAATTAACGTTATATGGTAATTGATTGGGCCTCATTCCAATCGGGGAAAATATTCATGTGTTGACGATGTTCATGTGTTGAAAATATTCGTGTGTTGAGTAAAATATTTTAATAATAAAATTTACATCTTTATCATATTTAAGATTAGACACTACTTCACGGTGGAGTCTAATTAAAAATCAAACGATAGATACCATAGTTTTATAAAATATTTTACATAACAAAAATAGTGATGCGTTGACAGTACTCATGTGTTGAGATTAGTCGTGTGTTGAAAGAAATATAGATTCATGTATTGAATAGAATAAATATTCATTTGTTGAATAGAATAACGAATTTATTGAAAAATATAAAGCCGTGTTGATTAGAGATGCGTTATTTTGACGCGAACGATATTTATATCGATTTTATTCGTTTTATAATGAATATTGAAAAGTGATGTCAAAATTTAATATTTTGAAATGAAATTCAAATTAAATTAGATTAAAATTCTAATTGAAATTTTATTGAAATGAATTCGAATTGAATAGAAAATGAATTCGATTCGAATTGGATAGAAAGTGAATATGAATTCGAATTGAATAGAAATGAATTCAAATTGAATTAAATTGAAATTGAATTAAAAACGAATTGAAATCGTTTTGAATGAAATTTAAAATGAACTGAAATTGAATTGAAATCAATTCGAAATGAATTCGAATTGAATTAAATAGAAGGTAAATTCAAATTGAAATTGAATTGAAATGAATTAGAATTTGAATTGAATTGAAACGAATTGAATTCGAACTAAATAAAATTGAAATGAATTAGAATTGAATTGAAATCAAATCGATTTGAAATTGAAGACGAAGTTGAAATTGTTTTTGAAACGAATTTAGAACTATTTATAAAATTCGTTTTAAAAGGAAATCGACGGAATATATGTTATATATATTATATATATAATATAATGGCCTGAATAGAACGCGCTGCGCCGCGGCAGTTCGTGAATTTTGACCATTGACTTCGAACGGACATTACGGGAGATCCGACCGTCGGATTCTCCTAAAACCGGAACCGTTGGGTTCGTATCGAAAAGAGCTTTCCAATGAAATTTAGAAACTTGAAATATAACGGTTGGATTTGGAATTATGTCCGAATCAAATATGGAAAAGGTCGTTGTAAGTGCAGTTCGGTGGCAGTTATTGAAATCCGACCGTACGGGCCTTGATAAAATAATTAAAAATATCTACAATTTGTATAAAATCATAAGAAATGATTTGGAAAAAATTAGGATGAAAAACTCCATATTTGAAAAGATAAAAATAGATTTTTATCGAAATCAACTAGTTTTGAACTAGAATAAAAATCAATTTATTTTTGAAACAAATAAATTGAATTTGAAATGGGTTTTAAATAACCAGAATTTATAATATATTTAATTGGAATTGAAATAGAATGTGATTTGAGTTTATAGTGAACTATGTTTTAAATGACACTAGTTCTTTAACCGAGTAAAAGGAGTTTTAATGAATCTTTAATTAGATTGAAATAGGAATTGATAATTTAAATTATCAAAATTGGGAAATGATCGAAAGGGGAGTATCACCAGTTTTACTCCTAGCGATAGTTAAATCTTTAATTAGATTTGAACGTGAAATGGTAATTAAATTTACCGATAACACCGTGGTGTTAGTTATGGGGTGATAACAGTTTTGCTCCATGGGATGAATAGGTTGGGATTGGGAAATAAAATAAATAATTACTTCGATGTGGTTCGCTAATCCCGACTAGTTTGGAAAACCATGATATGGTTTGAAATGATATCCAAAGGAAGATTAAAGAATAAATTTAAAAGAATTTATCTTTGATAAAATTAATGGGAACCTTTCCCTAAGAATGTGAAATTGACCGATGAATTGGAATGAGGCGTATGTTGTGTTTGTATAACAATTGTTTATTATATACGTGGGTTATTCAGAAAGGCCGGGTCTATACCCATTCTGAATAACCGATTCGACGATAAGTCGAAGATGAAGACGGTGATATGCGAGGAAAGTGCCTCCGGTTTCGTTCAGACCCAGAACGAACTTGTAAATGGACTGTGTGTCTGACATTGGATTTTATTCTGTGTGATTGATTTCTATTAAATATATATCTGTTTGGCGGCGGAGAATTTATTCTCTTACTTAACGCCCTTCTTTGAGACGTACGAGCTTAGAGGTTATATATCGATGGATATCAATCGCATGGCGTGAATTGCCTTTGTGGCATGCCTAAATGGCAATTGATTAAGGCTTCTGTTGAAAAGAAAAGTCTTGTGGTTGATGATCAAAGCACGGCCTGTGTGGCATAGCTTTGTGTAGCGTTGAATCGCGAGCCTCACACCTTGGTGTGAACCAAAAACGGGGAGGACCTCCGGGAAATGGACATATGCTGGTTTCTAGTTAGAAGTGGTGTCAGTGCTTAAACTGGCTGGCATTACTTATGTGGATGTTTCTTATCGTTACTTATTGCCCAGTGGGGCATCTCGGTTAACGGTGGTTGCAGAGGCTTACGGGTCCCAGATCACTATGAGGTTCCATAGAACCGGCTAGCATATCGTTTACGGCATTACTAACCATCGACGGGTGGCCGGCCCCGATGTTCCGGGTGCAGTCGCGGCTGCAACCTGAGGCTCAGGCTAGAGAGTCTCGAATTAAGCACAGGATATTCCCTTTGCCTTGGTTCACAGATGGAAATCCAATTCCCAATACGTGATATTGCGGTTTTAGTTGTATACCTATATTTGGCGACATAGTGGGATGGGGCACTTATGCCGTCTATGATTTGTACTTATGATTGAAGTTGTTTTCTTCACTTATAGTAGTAATAAAAGATGAAATTTCACGTATCAAGCATTCTTGGCTGTTATAAGGTAAACACCCTATCCTCCGGCTTGCGTTGCATTGTGTGATGGGACCTGGGTCTTATAACAGCTTCATTGTTCTTTATTTAGCATTGCGCTGTTTGTTTATGCACTGGTATTCTTGAGGTAAAAACCCGTTCCGTGTTATACGGCGTGGTCCCTTGATTTACCTAACTTTAAAAATAAAGATTAATAACTGCTTTAGTTCTCACACCAGTCACATGACTGATCTGGAGTTTATTGTTTTAACCTAAACTCTGGGTGCCCTTATTTTGACACGGGCAGCTAGTAGTTTTGGTTTTGCAGATTTATATTCACAGGATCCTGACTTACAGCTGGAACGATATCCGGAAAGCTTTGTATCCGTATATCTCCTTCTAGTTGTGTTTTATATTGTTTTTCCGCTGTTATGTAATTTATTGTAATCTCTGATATTTATCGAATGTAATTTATTCATTTATACTCTGTATATTCTTGTATTCTGGTGGAATTGTTGTAATAAACAACGAAATGTTCTTTTGTCTGCGTTCTATTTTGTCGTGTTCTCAAAACAATCAAGCATTTCGAAAGGTCTAGATCGGTTTAGCGACTGATTCAGATCGTGCTAGTCAGTTAGTTGAAATTATATATATATAAAAACCGCTAAATATATATATATATATATATATATATATATTGATTCTGTGTATCAGAATAATCCGTACTGAACTGAAATTGATGTTGATTTTTATTGTGTAACATCTGTGGATGTAGGGGAAACAGGTTGGAGGGACCCAACTGGGTTCCCCAACATTTGTTTTACTGTTTTTATATATTGTGATATATAATCTGTTGTCAATTATATGTGTGGGGACGATATTGATCATCGTGATTTGATATGTTGAATACCATAACATACTGGAATGTTGATAAGGGAATTTTCAAAGTGATATTGAAAATAAAAATAATTATAAATGGAATATTTATAAATAAGAGATATTTATAAATTGGAATATTTATAAATAAGAAATATTTATAAATTGGAATATTTATAAATAGGAGATATTTAGAAAGGAAATATTTGCAAAACCACTTGCAAATAGAATAATAGAAAAGGAAATATTTGTAAATCATTTACAGATAGAATTGAAAGGAAATATTTAGAAAATAAATAGAGTTAAAAAGGGAAATTTATTTATAACGGAATAGGATGTTATAAAAAGGGAAAAACGTTATTAAAAAAGGAAATCATTTTTAAAGTGAAGAACCATTACTAAAAGTAAATCTTTAAAAATGAATGAACGTTGTTAAAAGGAAATCTTTATAAAGCGAATAAAGTTAGTTAATCGAATATGGTATTCGAAAGTTAGTCAATCGACTATGGTTTTCAAAAGTTAGTCAATCGAATATGGTATTCGAAAGTTAGTAAATCAAATATGTTAGTCGAAAGGGGTTGGTTGAGTCGAGTTAGTTGAATAGAGTTAATCGAATATTAGTTATTCTAATAAGATTTAACCAGTTAGAGTTAATCAGTTGGAGTTAATCAGTTAGAGTCAACCAGTTAGAGTTAATCAGTTTGAGTTAATCGATTAGAGTTAAAACGAACTAGAGTAAATCAAATATAGTTATTTGAGACAGAGTTAGTCAAACATAGTATTCAGGGTGAGTTGCCATCTCGTACGACTGCTAGCGTAATTCGCAGGACTATAAATAGCCTAAGGCGATCGGATGTTTCCTGAGGGAATCAGGCGTAACCATTGTGATCGCTGCGATCTAGAGTCAATCGAATAGAGTTAAATCGAATATTAGCTATTCGAAATAAAGTTAAAATAGACATAGTCATTCGAATATAAGTTAATCGAATATTAGTTATCTGATAGGAGTTAATCAAGTTGAATTAAACGAGTTAAGATTTATCGAGTTAAGTTACCAAGTTAAGATAATCAATTTAAGATTTATCGAATTAAGATAATCGAGTTATAGTTACTCAAAGTAGAGTTATCGAATATAATTTATTCGAATAGAGTTATCGATTATCGTTAAATCGAAAGGAGTTATCGATTATCGTTAAATCAAAAGGAGTTATCGATTATCGTTTAATCGAAAGGAGATTTTCGAATCTAGTTATTCGGAAGGAGTTATCGAATATAAGTTATTCGAAGAGAGATAATCGAATATAGGTTATTCGAAGAAGAGTTAAATCAAATATAGATTACTCGAAGAGAGTTAATCGGCGAATTCGATTATATCGAATTCGGGAAAGTACTTATACTTTCCGGTGTTTAAATCAAGATTTATTTATTTATAAATAAATTAAGTAGGTAAATTATTCAAAGTAAGAAATAAAAAGTTAGATGTTAAGTTACATATTTCGAAAGTAGGGATTATAATGTTATCGTTGTAATCAATGTTTTCAATAAAAGAAGTGGATTCGTAAATAGAATCCGAGAGTTTCGTAAGGAAGTTTGTTAAAGATTTAAAAGATAAACTTTGACCATTTCGAAGTTAAAACGTTGTTCAGTTAAGGTCTGAGAGTTAATTATACCCCAACTTGATTGACTTCCTTCTTAATTAAGGAATGGTAAGGTTTGATAGTGAAGGAGTTTGGAAATGTTTTCCAAATAAGAATCAGAAATGTTTTCTGATAATAGAAGATAAGAATTTAAAATATATGGAACATGAGATAAGAAAATTAATGAACTAAAGAGATAAATGTTGAATGATGATTGATCGATATAATTTCCATCTAGAAATAATATCGTTGTTTGCACACCTGTTTTTCTTTGATGGTTAAATCACAGTCCATCAAAGTTTTGACCATTTTAACGTTGTTAATATGGAGAGACCGGTTGGATTAATATCCAAAGAACCACTTTGTATTGGCATAAGCGTTGCGAATCATATAAGCCAAGGATAATTTAAGACGAAGCAAAATGCAAGGGCTATTGTATAAGTCTTAGATAACAGTGCCTAAGATGGATGTACTGAATAATGCCTTCGGTTTGTCCAGTCCCAGGACAACTTGTATGGACGAATGTCTGACAGAGTATTCCTAACGAATCATATATGTTGATCTCTTCAACGTATTACGTTTGGTGGTAGAGGAATTTGTTTCTCTTAGCTTCATACCCGTGATACCGTTAAGGAAATCGAAAATGATTTGGCGGGTATGACGATGTGGTATTCCAAGTAAATGAAGATATGATGTGGAAAAGATAAGTGTAGCTTCTAGCCTCACATCCGGTAAATGACAGAAATCAGGCAGGCAGCATGGCTAAGTCGGTCGCTCCGAAGTAGGGTGTATAATCACCTTTCTACAGAATATTCAGTTGCTTATTAAATATATCAATGTTGTCCCATATATATATATATATATATATATATATATATATATATATATATATATATATATATATATATATATACGGGAACGGTTGCTGATCCCAACCGTTAGTGATGTACATTCGATACAATCAAGCGAAATGAGTGGTCGGTCATGTGTGGCTGAGTTGCAAGATGTTCTAGTTGATCTCCAGTGTATCGTTCCTAGAGTACACTGATCGGAAGGTGGTTCCATACCTTGTCATAGTTGGAAATCCATTACCAATACGTGCTTGCGGTTTTGACTGTATACTATATGTAGAACGTGAGATGAAAGCGTTTCTGCTAGATTTATATCTATTTGTACATAGACATTATTATAATATCAAAAGGTTTTTGATATAAAGATATTTTGGATTCTCATAAGGGAAAAACCCGTTCCGTTATACGGCGTGGTCTTATGAGATATCGTTTACTTGTTCAAACTGTTTTTACTCATACCAGTCCCATGACCGACCCAGAGTTTATTTTATTGTGTTTTCCTTAAACTCTTGGGTGCCAAATTTTGTACGGGCAGTCAAGTAGTCGGGATTTACAGATACTTGAAGAGCTGGAGCAGAAGGCTTCAAGATTTTATAGCTATTGTTTTTCCGCTGTTGTTGTAAGTGTTGTACTCTGATACGTGCTACTGTATACATAACTGTTTTATTTCAAAAGTTATGTTATATTTTATTCGTTCGGCTGTGAGATTCATGTTACTCCGATGATCATGTTCTTCTTCTTCTTCTTCTTCTTCTATTCTATAAGTTTCTATCTTATCTATTCTCACCCTCTATTTCTTTCTATTAGTTTCCTGGTTTCCAGTGCAATTTGGGGTTGGACTTTTGTTATTTGGTCAGCTCAAATTGGACCGAATTTTCGGGTCATTACATAAATGTTATATGAATTCCGATGATGTTATGTTTATAGGCACAAGTAGAACGAAAGAAACAGAAAAAAAGAAGAAAAAACAACCAATTCATTATCTTCAAATCTTTTCTAATGCGGCGTCGGCAATCAGTTTTGCATTTCTATTTGGATTTGTTCACAGGTTTTCCATTATGAGCGTGTAATTTCATGAATAAGTTATTCATAATGCCATGTATTGGATTTTTCTTTGGAACTTGATGTAGTTTTGAGTTTGATAATAAAGAAGTTTATTGGGATTCGACACCACATGTTGATTATACATGCTTGATTTAACACCCAAGGAGGCGTGAGAACATCTCTAAACTATGTAAAACAAGGTTAAGAGCAGAAATGTGCAGAAAATAGTAAAGTAGAGAGCTGTTTATAATGGTTTGGCCTCAGTTTTGGCCTCAAACAAATGTACTTTGAATGAGGATTTCGTTATCTTCTCCATTACAAGGTACATCATCGATCTCAACTTATACATTTTTGTCTTTGATTTACAATAATTCTCTTTCTTTTCTCTACAATTCTCTATCTCTCTCTATTTCTACGTAGAAATGCTTGAATCTGACTAGTAGCGGTGATTATCGGATTAAATCTTCGATAATCGAGCTCGGTGATGATCTTCGATGATTTTCTCAAGGAGAATGATGATGGAGAAGCTTGGGTGATGTTTGAAAAATCTTTATTGGTGTTGGAGAAGCTTGAGCAATGCTGGAGATCAATAATGGAATCCCTTCGATAGGAGAAAAACATGTCACCTATTATGTGTGAGGTGGTGGTGTATTTATAGGTGAGGTTGTAAGTAAATAAATACACAACCAAGTAAATAAATACATGATTAATTGTTGTGATTAATTCGATCATGTTCAACACATAGGGGGTCGTAGTCCGATCAGTGTGCCCCTCGATGACCGCCTTCACGTGCTCTCCCAACGCCATAGGTGGCTCAAAACTCGAGCCCTTATCCACAGCTAGAATCTCCAACGAACGAGGTCACTTTGAGGCCTATTTTCTCCCTGCCTGCTTCACAAGATTAGATCATCACTATCCGAATTTCAAGATCTCACCCTGCTCTTTGATTTCGGTTTTATAGGTTTGGAAAATTGTGGAAAAAATCTTGCGAAAATTTGAGGGGAACGCTGGAGCTTTTCAGCCGTTAAAATCTCTAGTGGCGGGGCAAGCATTGAACAGAAATTAGGGTTTGGGAAAACCTAGGGGCCTTTTATTTAATTTTTATATTTACATTTTAATTTATTTATTCTTCAAATGTGAAGCTTCACGTCCAAACTCCAAATAAAGCACAAATACTGTCGTCTTTAGCTAATTACCCCCATTCCGGACACAATGGGATATGTTTCGTAAGCCAATTCTAACATTTTGATCAGTTTTTATCAAAATTAAAATATAAATCAATATATTTTGAATTTGAACGTACATTTTAATATACCGGGGCCACATACTGACTCCAAAAATTCTAGAAAAATAAATCTAACTATGTTTTGACTATACGGCTGAAAAACCTAATTTCATCGAATTTGGATGTCTTTTGAAAAACGGCCATTTTCCAGTCGATTAAATTCAAACTGAAAGTACCAAACGTGTTTAAATTCACCACGCTCGCATACTGATTTCAAAAATTATGAAAATTGAAATCTACCAATAATTTGACATTCCGGATGCAACAAAGTGGTTTCGTCGAAAACGGAGGACATTTGCAAAATGGCTATTTTTAAGGGCTATATATTATATTAAATTATATATAAATTCCATAGCGACTATTTTGAATTTTAAACTGGACATAACTTTCAATTCATAAAGTGAAATCTCAATTTCTTACAATCGTTAGAAAGATATAGTTAATTAGATTCAAATAATTCTTGTTTCGTCCAATTCTGATTTATATTGAATACTGTATGTACATTTGAAATTTAAAATCGAATTTTCAAACTACCGCGCCATTTCAGGCTTGTTTTATAATTTTTTAAAATTTATACGTTCTAACTTCGATTAAATAAATTTTAAATATTCAAAATCCATTAAAATTGCTAAAATAAAAAATTTAAATTGGTTCTGAAAATCCGGGTTGTTACATGCTCGCTTGCTCGCTCGCAATCTGATAAGACCTGGTGACTTTACAACAAATCCCGATAGAGGCAGCTCAAGGGCAAGTGCCGTTAACATCATTTTGCACAAACGAGAGGATGTACTGCATCGCCTTATAGATCAAAAGGGGGAGTCACTAAGAATCAAGTGGCAAAAGATGGGGAAAGCAAGCACAATAAAAGAAAATACTCGTCTGAGGGCATCCAATCTAGTTTCTCCAATGCCTGATTTACATGGTCGGACGAGACGAGTGTTGGATCAAAACAAAAATCCTCACATAGCAAAGGTAAAATAAATGTAACGACCTGGTTTTTAGCGACTTTGGCTATTGCCATAAACTCAATGATGACTAACCAAACATCGAAAAATACCGGAAAGTTAATAGAAAGAAGTTAGAGGGTGAGAATAGATAAGATAGAAACTTAGAATAGAAGAAGAGGAAGAACACAACATCAGAGTAACAAGAACCTCACAACGGAACGAATAACATGTAATATATATCATAACATTGAAATATAAATCTGTACTTGAATATACATATCATTTCCAAAGTACGACACTTACAACACAGCGGATATAAATAATAGCTATATGATCCTGAAGCCTCCTGCTCCAAGCTCTCCAAATATATCTGTAAAATCCTAACTACTTGACTGCCCATACAAAATTGGGTACCCAAGAGTTTAGGGAAAACAAAACAAAATAAACTCTGGGTCAGTCATGGGACTGGTATGAGTAAAACAGTTTAAAACAGTTCGAGCAATAAATGATATCTCATAAGACCACGACGTATAACGAAACGGGTTTTCCCTTATGAGAATCCAAAATAATCTTTATACTAAAATTCTTTGATATTATAATAGTGTCTATCAACCACAATATAATAATCATCTAGCAGAAACGCTTTCATCTCACATTCTACATATATAGTATACAATCAAAACCGCAAGCACGTATTGGGTAATGGATTTCCAACTATGACAAGGTATGGAACCACCTTTCGCTAGTGTACCTCTAGAGAGGAATACACTGGGTTCAACAAGAACATCTTGCAACCCGGCCACACATGACCGACCACTCATTTCACTTGAGTGTATCGAATGTATTTCACCAACGGTTGGGATTAACAACCGTTTCTCGAATGGGACAGCATCAACAATAGATTTTTAGAGGGAAATGAAACTCTAGATCAGGTGATTATACACCCTAATAGGTGCGACCTACATAGCCATGCTGCCTGCCCGATTTTTATCATTTCCCGGTTGTGAGGCTAGAGGCCATGCTTGTCTCTGACAGATCACACATTTATTCACTTTGAAAGTCACATCGTCATACCCGCCAGATCACAAATTGATTTCCCCAAAAATAACACGGGTATACAGCTAAGATAAACGAATTCCTCCGCCACCAAACGTCAATACGTTTAAAGAAATCAACTTACGCGATCTATTAGTATACTCTGTCAGACCTTTGTCCGTACAAATTGTCCTGGGACTGGACAAACCGAAGGCACTATTCAGTACGTCCATCTTAGGCAATTGTTATCTAAGATTTATACAATAACCCTTGAACTTTACTCCGTCTTCAATATATTCATCATACTTGATTCGCAACGCTTATGCCAATACGGAGTGGTTCTTCGGATAATAATCCAATCGGTCTCTCCATATTAACAACGTTAAAATTGTCAAAACTTTGATAGTTGGTGATTTAACTATCAAATGAAAACATGTCTGTATACACACAACGATCTTATTTCCGAATGGAATTATCGATCCAATCATCAAACACACACACACACACACACACACATATATATATCCTCATTTTTTATGTTTAGAAAATATACGTTACTAACACTAGAAAACATTTCCATGGCTTAATTATGTATCACTATTCTTCCACATATATCAGACTCTAACTATAAACTAACAAGAGAACAACTTCCTAAGTATAAACCCCGAAGGCCGAAACCAACATCAGATCGATACTTAGGAAACCATTCAACTTATTAATCTCTAGTCAGTTTCTAATTTTTTGTTTAACTCCATTTTGATTAACTATGTTCGATTAACTCCCTCTGGTTAACTCTAACTGGTTAACTCTAATCGATATAACTTACCTCGATTAACTCTAATTCGATTAATTCTTTTATATAATCCATTAAGTTTCTAATACTTAAATCTTATTTAAAATTCCCTTGTTTAACTCTATTTATTTTCTAAGTAAATATTTCTTAATACTCCTTTATTTACTAAATAATTCCCTTTTTTATCTTTATTTATTTTCTAAATAAATAAATTCTTTTTCAATTCTATTTGTAAATGGTTTACAAATATTTATCTTATATTTAATTTGTAAATGTTTTACAAATCTTCATCCTTCTATTTTATTTGTTTAACAAATAAATATTTCCTTTCCAATTCTATTTATTTTCTAAATAAATATCCTTTTATAATTCTATTTATTTCTTAAATAAATATTCCATTTTAATTCGATTTATTTAACAAATAAATAATTCTTTTCACATTTGTTTCACCAATATTTTCCCTTATCTTTGTTTTACAAATAATTTCCTTTATATTTTTTTACTAATCTTTTTCCTTTTCAACTCTTTGATTTTATAATTATCTCCTTTTATAAAATCCTTTTTGTTTTATATATAAAATCCATTGATTTTATAAAATAATTTATTTTCAAAATATACTTTGAAATCCCCTTTTCTACATCCCAGTATTTCTTACGGCATTTAAAATGCCAAACAACAGTGATCGATATCATTCAAACACACATAATTAACAACAAATTATATATCGCATCATATACACAATATATGAAAAACATAAAAATGTATGTTGAGGAACTCGGTTGGATTCCTCCGACCTGTTTCCCTGCATCCACAGATGTTAAACAATATAATAACATCGATTTCACTTCGATATGAAGTATTCAGATAAACAGAATCAACATTTGATTAACGAAATATATATAAATATCGTAATCTATAATTTCAACCAATACATAAGCAATCCAACCAAACAGTTAACACACGGCAATCAACAGATAATTATCAGTTCTAAGAATACGTTATAAAAATATAACTGTTCAGAGTTGGTGAGTTTTACTCACATTGGACGATCATCGTTAATAACGATAACCATCGCTTGATTCAGACAGACAATTTATGTCGCTATAAATTGTAACGAGTCCCCATTTCACTCCCAGTCAGTTCCAGTACGTAGCCTTCGTCTACTCGATTCCAACGTGACAAATGGTTTGTGAAACTGATGATGTATGAGATAGATATTGAAATTATAATTTGGTTAAAAAATAAAAACTTGGATTTTATTTAAAACATGGCCTTACCCCCTTTCTTCTCGGCCCATTTCTTACCCCATTCAACCAAATAACGTGTTCCACTTTCTTCCCTCCCCAGCCAACTAATCCCGCGCCATCCCTCTTTCGGTTTTAACGGGCCAGTATTTTTAAATTTATTATCTTTTAAATCAAAACAAAACTATACTTAAATTACAAAGTTGGGCCTCACCTTAAAACTTACTTCCGGCCCATCCTTTGCGTTAAAACCCAGACCCACCATCATATACTCATCTTCTCTAATGCATATATTCCGCTCTAGATACTTTATTTTCACGCAAGAACCTTCACTTTGCGCCTTCAAACTCATCCGCCCTTCACTGTTTTTAATAACTCCAAGACCATCATTTGTTTTAAATACAGTTCCCTCTTCCCATCCTCTTTCTTCTCATACCATTGTCGATCAATTCGGTCCCCTTCTCTGAAATCCGCGTTTGAATCACAAATGGCCTGCTGTAGCTTCAGCTACATATATATATATATATCACAATTTTCGAACTAAAACTCCATCCCTTCCTCACTTCTGCAAAAGATCGAACTCTGGTTCATCCCGAAACTCACATCAGATTCGGACGACTACTTCACAATGGGTTCACTATTCCCACTACGCTACAGATGGTTTAATTCCACAAACCCAACCGTATACTGCACAATTCGAATTAAAGCCTTCAACTGCAACCATGGTGGACCCCAGATCTACGTTATGGTACGAAATAACGAATGTAAATGAAATGGAACGTCTTGAAAGGCATGCTAGATAGAAGAGAAACGAAACAGATCCAAATATATAAATGTATGATGATTTATGGAAGTTTTTCATTTTCCCTTTGATGTATTGAACTCGGTTTAAGGATTTGCAGAAATATAACATTTGGATTTTATAGAAGATTATTTGGTTTGGTATGATTATCTAAGGAGGAGGCTTTTCCACGTTTTAGAAGGAACGAGAGGCTGAGAAAACAACAATGGGTGGCCTCTTTTGATCCAAGAAAGGGTTGAGATATTTTAGGGTAGGTTTTGGATATTAAAAAAATTTAACGTACCTCATTTCATAAAATTCCTTTCACATACTGACTGAAATAAAAATACCGTTGTATTCAGTAAGGTGCCACGATCTCAGAAATATAAAAATACCGGTAGGTTGATTCATATTGTGAAACCCCAAATTATTGATTACAGGGTGCAAAATGCTCCAAATAAAAATTTGCTTGTTTAATTAAATAAAAATTACAATAAAATTCTAAAAATTAAATTATTGTTATGTCTCAAAAGAACCTTGTCTAAATTCAAACCGGATATTCAAATACTTTTAAATTACCGTTATGGCCACGGATGAATATACCGCTGTTTTTCTGAATATTTAATTTGGACATAACTAGAAATCTGCACGACGAAATCCCGATTTTTCTCTTCCACCAGAAAAATATACTTCACTAGCTCCATTCGTTTCTTATTTCACAGAAATCCGATTTAAAACGGACCCTGTATATTCAGTTGAAGTTCAAATCGCCAAATAGCGAACTACCGCACCATTTCGAGCTCGAATTTAATTATAATATAATTATACTCTCAACTGTCATTAATTAACTTTATTCGTTATTCTAATTCAATTATAAACTGAATTATATAATTTGAATTGCCCAGTTCACATTATATTGTCAATTCACTATTTCTGATTATTTCTGAAATTAAATATATTATTCTATTATTTAATCTAATTAAATATTCGATATTATTTAATTAAACAACGATTTAATTCCCTAAATCACAATTTTAAATAATTAAATAAATTAATTATTACCCGTAAAAATACGGGTCGTTACATTCTTCCCCACTTAAAATAATTTCATCCTCGAAATTGCTAAGGTAGAAAACTAACCCTATTGACCGGTTAAAACTTATTTGTTCACTTCTTATCTTTAGTTTAAACTAAACCAATTTAATTAAATACTAATTAATTTCGACCAATGAAAATTTTCAAAAATCCTGAAAATTTTCTAACACCTTAACTTTTCGAAAAATTTCGCCAGCACCTCCTTTGTACTGGTCAAATGGTCAAACTCCAACTCGCCTCCCTGGGCCAAATATAAACTTGTACCTTTTTGTCGGGCATATTATTATATCTCTTCCTTTTTTTACCAACAATTCAGCATATACCAATGCACTCCCATCAATATCTAATCGATTTATCCTCAAATCCAATCATTCGCTTATATCCAAGCTAAATTTCATTCAAACTCCAATATCAAATTTCAAACTCTTAACCCATCAACTCAATTCCATGTCAGATTCTATCTCACATTTAAAAATCTAATTCTACTTGATATATCATCACAAATTTCTATTTAAATCTGTTTTTAATTCAACAGTCTTTTCCTGGGAGTTTTAAATAACTTTGTTTTTCACAGATCAAATATTCCCTTTCGGAATCAAACAACTTGTTTCTCTCAAAACAATTCAAAAACAAAATCTTTTCGGGAGTAATCCATCACTTAGAAACTCGAAAATGAACACCGATGATGCACAATCGGAATTTATTTCCCAGCGATCAAAGTAAGTTCAATACTATATCACTTTTCAAACAATTTCTTAAACCATTTCTATTTTGAAATCACTTCAAAATATCATTCCAATGTTAGTAAACAATTTAAAATCTCCCAGGATCTTAAAATTCCCATATATTTAACCCAAATCCAAATACAACCACTTTCCTGTGACAACAAGGAATTTCGCTCGATCCGAATCAGTCGCTAAACCGATCTAGACCTTTCGAAACACCTGATTGTTTGAGAACACGACAAAATAGAACACGAACAGAAGAACATTTCATTGTATATTACAACAATTCCATCAGAATACAAGAATATACAGAATATGAATTAATATTACACAGAAAATATCAGAGATTTAAATTACATTTAAATACATCGTAGCGGAAAAACAATATAAATCACAACTGAAAATAATGCACGGATACAGAGCTTTCTGAACATCGTTCCAGCTGTAAATCAGGATCCTGTGACTATAAATCTGCAAAACCAAAACTACCAGCTGCCCGTGTGGAAAATAGGGGCACCCAGAGTTTAGGTTAAAACAATAAACTCCAGGTCAGTCAGGTGACTGGTGTGAGAACTAAAACAGTTATTAATATTTGTTTTTAAAGTTAGGTAAATCAAGGGATCACGCCGTATAACACGGAACGGGTTTCCTCCCAAGAATACCAGTGCAGAAAACAAACAGCGCAATGCTAAATAAAGAACAATGAAGCTATTATAAGACCCAGGTCCCATCACACAATGCAACGCAAGCCGGAGGATAGGGTTTTCCCTTATAATAGCCAAATATGCTTGATATGCGAAATTTCATCTTATATTATTACTATAAGTGAAGGAAACAACTTCAAATATAAATATATCAATCATAGACGGCATGGGTACCATATATCATGTCGCCAATACTAGGCTCTACAATCAAAACCGCAAAATGTCATATTTGGAAATTGGATTTCCATCATGGTGGCTCCTGATTCGAAAGATCGATCGCGTAGTGCCATCTCAACGGCTTACGTCTCGGCTAGAGAAAACACCATAATGCACATCCGCACTTTCGGGAAATCGAGCATCACTGCGGCTTACGTCCCGGCGAGAGAAAACACCGCTTACCCTATCCCTCTGAGCACTAAGCTCAATCTCGGTCGACCGAATCCACGACACCACGAAGGTGCCCATCCACAAAAAAAAACATACTGATCAAACCACCAGTTTACCACCATACCGGGGTGTGAGGCTCGCGAATCAGCGCTATACACAAAGCCGTGCTATATTAAAGCTGCGCTTTGATCATCATCCACCAAACTTTGCTTTTCAACAAAAGTCTGGATCACTGCATCTCAGCATGCCACACTATCAATCCATATCGTACCACTGATTTCTGCCAATATATAACCTCTAAGCTCGTATGTCTCAGAGAAGGGCGTTAAGCAAGAGAATAAATTCTCCGCCGCCAAACAGATATATATTTAGTAGAGATCAACGAATACAATATAAAGGAATGCAATGTCAGACACACCATCCATTTACAAGTCCGTTCTGGGTCTGAACGAAACCGGAGGCACTTTCCTCGCATATCCGTCGACCTCCAAGCACGTCCGGATGGCTACCACTTCAGCCCCCTTCAAGGTAGCTACTCCCATCGTGAGCGTCAGTAGCCCCCATCCATTCGATGTGAAGATCGTCGGTCTTGCACCGTCTTCAATCTCTTCGACTTATCGTCGAATCGGTTATTCAGAATGGGTATAGACCCGGCCTTTCTGAATAACCCACGTATATAATAAACAATTGTCATACAAACACAACATACGCCTCATTCCAATTCAGATATTCACACTCCTAGGGAACAGTTCCCATTAATTTTATCAAAGATAAATTCTTTTAAATTTATTCTTTAATCTTCCTTTGGATATCATTTCAACCCATATTATGGTTTTCCAAACTAGTCGGGATTAGCGAACCACACCGAAGTAATTATTTATTTTATTTCCCAATCCCAACCTATTTATCCCATGGAGCAAAACTGTTATTACCCCATAACTAACACCACGGTGTTATCGGTAAATTTAATTACCATTTCACGTTCAAATCTAATTAAAGATTTAACTATCGCTTTGGAGCAAAACTGGTAATACTCCATTCTCGCTCAATTTCTAAATTTGATAATTCAGATCATCAATTCACATTTCAATTTAATTGCAGATTCATTAAAACTCCTTTTACTGGGTTAAAGAACTAGGTGTTATTTAAAACACAGTTCACGACAAACCCAAATCACATTCTATTTATTATCGGGTTAAAGAACTAGTGTTATTTAAAACACCGTTCACGATAAACCCATTTCAAATTCAATCAAATATATTAGAAATTCCGATTATTTAAAACCCCGTTTTAAATCTAATTTCTTTATTTAAAAATAATTGGGTTTTAAATTTAGTTCAAAACTAGTTCATCTCGATAAAAATCTATTTTTATCTTTTCAAATATGGAGTTTTTCATCCCTAATTTTCCCAAATCATTTCTTATGATTTTACACTAATTATTACTATTTTTAATAATTTTATCAAGGCCCGTACAGTCGATTTCCAACAATGGCCATCGAACTGCACTTACAGCGACCTTTTTCAAATTTGATTTGGACGTAACCCCAAATCCAACCGTTAGATTTCAGATTTCTAATATTCGTTAGAAAGCTCTTTTCGATACGAACCCAACGGTTCCGGTTTTAGGAGAATCCGACGGTCGGATCTCCCGTAATGTCCGTTTGAAATAAATGGTCGAAATTCACGAACTGCCACGGCGCGGCGCGTTCTATTCAGGCCATTATATTATATATATAATATATAATATATATATTTCGTCGATTACTATTTAAAACGAATTTTATAAATCGTTTTGAATTCGTTTCAAAAATAATTGTGACGGCAAGGAATTTCGCTCGGTCCGAACCAGTCGCTAAACCAACCCAGACCGTTCGAAACGCCCTATCGTTTGAGAACAGGACAAAACAGAACGCATACAGAAGAACATTTCACTGTATATTACAACAATGCATCAGATTACAAGAATATACAGAGTATAAATGAATATTACACAGAAATATCAGAGATTTAAATTACATTTAAATACATCGCAGCGGAAAAATAATACAATACACAACTAGAAGGGATATACGGATACAAAGCTTTCCGGATATCGTTCCAGCTGTAAACCAGGATCCTGTGAATATAAATCTGCAGAACCAAAACTACTAGCTGCCCGTGTCAAAAATAGGGGCACCCAGAGTTTAGGTTAAAACAATAAACTCCAGGTCAGTCATGTGACTGGTGTGAGAACAAAAACAGTTATTAATCTTTATTTTCAAAGGTAAGTCAAGGGACCACGCCGTATAACACGGAACGGGTTTCCTCCCAAGAATACCAGTGCATAAAACAACAGCGCAATGCTAAATGAAGAAAAATGAAGCTGTTATAAGACCCAGGTCCCATCACACAATGCAACGCAGTCGAGGATAGGGTTTTCCCTTATAACAGCCAAAGAATGCTTGATACGTTTAAAACAAATCATTTGATACTAATATAAGTGCATAGTGTATAAAACACTTCAAATCATAAGTATCAATCATAGGCGGCATGAATGCCCCATACCACTATGTCGCCATATATAGGTTATACAATCGAAATCGCAAAGTCACGTATTTGGAAATTGGATTTCCGTCTATGAACCGAGGCAAAAGATAGTCCTCAACCGATTCGTGACTCTCTAGCCCGAGCCACAGGACCCAGACTCAGGTGAGCCCTTGGAGCGACAGGGCCGGTCCACCGATGTGGATTAAAATGCCTGAACACTACGTTTCCCCACCCTATGGGGTGTAAATGAGCCAACTAAATGACTCCATCGGTTCGAGAACGACCGATCAATCCGAGGCGCCTCGCAACAGCAACAACAACATAAGTCAAACTCGTCAGGGCGTGTAAAACCACTGACGCCACTTCTAGCTAGAAAGAAACGCAAGTCCTCCCTGAGGTCCGTCTCCCGTTTTTGGTTCATACCTGGTGTGAAACACGCGAGGTAAACGTTACACAAAGCTACGCCACAAAGGCCGTGCTTTGATCATCACCACAAGACTTTGCTTTTCAACAGAAGCCTTGATCATTTGCATCTTAGCATGCCACACAGGCAAACCATCCTATGCAACCGATATCAGTCACACAGAATGAAATCCGATGTCAGACACACAGTCCATTTACAAGTCCGTTCTGGGTCTGAACGAAACCGGAGGCACCTAGTACCCCGCATATCCATCGATCTCCAAGTACGTCTGGACGATCACTAACTGTTTCCATCTTCTTGGGTGTACAGCCCAATCAAGATCATCAGTAATTACCCAAACGACGTGAAGACCTCCGGTCTTCGACCATCGTCTTCATCTTCGACTTATCGTCGTATCAGTTACTCAGAATGGGATAAACCCGGTCTTTCCGAATAACTCGCGTATATTTTAAATAAGTGTTACACAAACACAACATACGCCTCATTCCCATTCATTAGTCACTAACCGTAAATTAATCAAGAGAATAATTCCCCAAATATTAACCCCGAAGGCCGAAACCAACATCAGATCAATATCCAGAAAACCATTCTGCTTGGCTAACCGCCAGTTAGTTTCTAAATTTCACATTCAAATCTAATTAAAGATTTAACTATCGCCTGGAGCAAAACTGGTGATACTCCATTCTCGATCTTTTCAATCTAATTAAAGATTCATTAAAACTCCACTTAGTTTTAATCTGTGACTGGGTTAAAGAATCAGTGTCATTTAAAACACGGTTCACGATAAACCCAAAGTCACATCCCATTAATTATCGGGTTAAAGAACAAGTGTTATTTAAAACACTGTTCACGATAAACCCAAAAATCAATATCCATTCAATTCCAATTAAATATCATTTAATTGGTACACTTCATTAAATCTAAATAAAAAGATTTAATCTTTTCTCAACTGGGTTCAAGAACAGTGTTAGTGAAGACACCATTCACGACAAACCCAAATCACATTCAATATTCAATACAAGGCTCTGAATAGAAAATATATCGGCTTATATTCAATATCAAATTCTACGACTAACAAATGTCGTATTGGAAATAACGATATAAATATATATCTTTCAAATTTCCATAACAACACCTGTATAATCACGAATTCCAACATCGAAATATTCCGAAGACAGTTTCGATTCAAATCCATTCCAATGCAATCATTGGAAATTTTGGTTATTTTCAAAACCATTTCAAATTCAATTTATTTATTTAAAAATAAATAGAATTATAATTCTAGTTCAAAACTAGTTCATTTCGATAAAAATCTATTTTTATCTTTTCAAATATGGAGTTTTTCACCCCAATTCTTTCTAAATCATTTCTTATGATTTTACACAAATTATTACTATTTTTAATAATTTTATCAAGGCCCGTACAGTCGATTTCCAACAATGGCCATCGAACTGCACTTACAGCGACCTTTTTCGAATTTGATTTGGACGTATCTCCAAATCCAACCGTTAGATTTCAAATTTCTAACATTCGTTAGAAAGCTCATTTCGATACGAACCCAACGGTTCCGGTTTTAGGAGAATCCGACGGTCGGATCTCCCGTAATGTCCGTTTGAAATAAATGGTCGAAATTCACGAACTGCCGCGGCGCGGCGCGTTCTATTCAGGCCATTATATTATATATATAATATATATAATATATATTTCGTCGATTTCTATTTAAAACGAATTATATAAATAGTTTTAAATTCGTTTCAAAAACAATTTCAACTTCCATTTCAATTCAAATCAAAATTGAATTCTTCTTTATAAATTCGTTTCAAAATTCATTTCTATTCGATTCGAATTTCAATTCAATTTGAATTCATTTCAATTCGCTTTCAATTCCATTTGAATTCGTTTTCAATTCGATTCATTTCGAAATCGTTTTCAATTCATTTTGAATTCGTTTTCAATTCATTTTGAATTCGTTTTCAATTCATTTCATTTCGAAATCGTTTTCAATTCATTTTGAATTCGTTTTCAATTCAATTCATTTCGAAATCGTTTTCAATTCATTTCATTTCGAAATCGTTTTCAATTCATTTTGAATTCGTTTTCAATTCAATTCATTTCGAAATCGTTTTCAATTCATTTTGAATTCGTTTTCAATTCAATTCATTTCGAAATCGTTTTCAATTCAATTCATTTCGAAATCGTTTTCAATTCATTTTGAATTCGTTTTCAATTCAATTCATTTCGAAATCGTTTTCAATTCAATTCATTTCGAAATCGTTTTCAATTCATTTTGAATTCGTTTTCAATTCACTTCATTTCGAAATCGTTTTCAAAATCGATATAAATATCGTTCACGTCAAAATGGCGTCAATCTAATCAACACGGCTTCATATATTCCTTTATTTTCAAATATTCTATTTCAAATATTTCTTTTTCAAATATTTCTTTTTCAAAACTGGAATGAGACCCAATCAATTACCATATAAAATTAATTATATGGATTTTCATACAACACATGTATATAATAGCATTGAAAATAATCAACCATCAACCAAAGTGCACTACACTGTATAAGCATCAAATATAGATATTCAACGCTTATAACAGCCTGTCAATCAATCGATCGACATATTTAATCAATCAGGATGAGTGAACTTCAAATTTCATCCTAACACCCGTGTGGGGTTTCAAACAATCAAACACATATTTTATTTGTGCAGTTAGGCGATGTGTAAAATTTATCGACCCAATCAACGTCATTCAAATAGGTGTACATAAACAAACCGTCTGGTTTGTAAATGAATATTTATTTATTCACATTCACGTTAAAAATTATATTTTTAACGATAACACATTTTATTTCAACCTATGAATTTCTATTCAATTCATTTACACAATAAAATGATATTTTTATTTTCTAACACATTTTAGAAAATTTCGGCGGCATAACGGCACGATACTAGAAACGGGACAAGGCCTAGCCTTATCCCCGGTCTAGTGAAGGCCCACGCCATTCACTCATCAATCAAATTCACTTTCATTATGCAAACCACAAAATTTGGAGTAAGGGTCTAACCTAGCCTTACTCCTTCGCCTTATAACGGCGCACGTCTAATCCTAACCAATTTATCGATTCGATTTTTCACACCACAAACCACATTCAAACCAATATCACAATCAATAACCAAACATTCAAACAAACAAGTCCATGGTCTGTGGACGGTTGTGTCGGGTGCTACTAAGCACCGTCTGCATCCTAGTATAAATATATAACTAGAAAAGAAATAGAAAGGTGAGAAATTCTCACCTATAGCTATCCTAGCTCCACGGCACTTCTAATGTAGGAAATCTTCGCCAACCCGCCTTTTGTCGCTTTCGTTGTCCGCTTTCACTACATATGTAAAAATCACATTTTTACTTCGCTATTCAATATATAAAAATCGAATTTTTAGTTCGCTATTCAATATATAAAAATCGAATTTTTAGTTCGCTATTCAATATATAAAAATCGAATTTTTAGTTCGCTATTCAATATATAAAAATCGAATTTTTAGTTCGCTATTCAATATATAAAAATCGAATTTTTAGTTCGCTATTCAATATATAAAAATCGAATTTTTAGTTCGCTATTCAATATATAAAAATCGAATTTTTAGTTCGCTATTCAATATATAAAAATCGAATTTTTAGTTCGCTATTCAATATATAAAAATCGAATTTTTAGTTCGCTATTCAATATATAAAAATCGAATTTTTAGTTCGCTATTCAATATATAAAAATCGAATTTTTAGTTCGCTATTCAATATATAAAAATCGAATTTTTAGTTCGCTATTCAATATATAAAAATCGAATTTTTACTTCGAAGTTCACTAAATAAAAATCATATTTTCTATTTCAAAGTTCAATATATAAAAATCATATTTTCTATTTCAAAGTTCAATATATAAAAATCATATTTTCTATTTCAAAGTTCAATATATAAAAATCATATTTTCTATTTCTATATAGTAAAGACTATATTTTTAATACTTTAAAAATATAAAAATCATATTTTTATTACTTTTATTAACTAAAAATCTCGTCTTTTCTATTTTAAAAATCTCGTCTTTTCCTATTAAAAATCCAAACTTTCTTGATTATAAAAATCTCATTTTTATATTCTAGTTATCTAAATTAAAATCAAATCTTTATGTTGTAAAAATAATATATTTTCTATATTAAACTGATTTTAAATTACACTTCATAAATTAATAAACATAATTTAAATAAATAAAAGCTCACCGGCTTGGCTTGGATGTCGGACTGCCCTAGGGGGCGCTCACGGTGATGCTCCGTTTGGTCGGAGGCAGCAGTGGTGCTCGATGGAGGTGGGACTGGCGCAGGCGGGGTCGACTTCGGTGGTGGGGTCTTCAGTGCTGAAGCGAAGGGGTGGAAGGGGGGGGGGGGTTTAACGGGTTTGGGTTCGAACTGAAAAAGGGCGTCGATCATCTGGGGAGGGGTCGGCGGCGGCGAGTGGGAGGGGGGATTCAGGCGTCGTCGGTTCTGGTCTTCGCGAGGTGGAGAAGTAGAAAGGAGAGAGAGAGAGCTGGAGGGGGGTGGGCCTCGCCATAGGCGGCGACGGTGATCGCCAGGTCTGGGCGGAGGGAGGCGTCGCGGTCTCCTTCCCCTTTCCGTTCTCTTTTTTTTTTTTTTTTTTTTTTTTTTCCTGGATCGAAATGAAAATGAGGGGGGGGCCAGAAGTTATAGAAGAAGGGTTTTTTTTTTTTATTTTAATTATTTAATTCCTTTTAAAGTTGACTTTTCGTTTGAACGCGAAATCAAGCCCACCGACTGTCGCCCCTTGCGTTTCACCCCCATTCCGAACACAATGGGATATGTATCGTAGGTTGATTCGACTGTTTGAATCAGTTTCCGTTAATATTTACATTTAAATTACTATATTGAATTTTAAACGTACATTTCAAATTACCGGGGTCACATACTAACTAGAAAAATTCCAGAAAAATATTTTCTAGCTTCGTACTGACGATACGGTCCTAACAAAACTAGTTTCGTCGAATTCTGAGACCGTTTGAGAAATGGCCAATTTCCAGTCGATTAAAATCCACTGAAAATGGTCAAACGCATTTTCCTTTGCCACGCTCACATATTGATTCGAAAAATTATGAAATTTGAAACCTAGCAATAACTTTACATCACGGATCCAACAAAAGTGGTTTCGTCGAAATCCGAGATCGTTTGCAAAATTGCTACTTTTAAGGGCCTTATATATATAAAAATATATATAAATTCCACAGCGACTATTTCTAATTTTAAACTGGACATATCTTATCATTTCTAAGATGAAATCTCGGTTTGTTAACTTCGTTAGAAAGATATTCACTATTAGATTCCATTATTTTTGGTTTCACTAAAATCCGGATTGTTTTGCACCTGGTACATTCAATTGAAGTTTGAAATCGAATTATCGAACTACCGCGCCATTTTCAATTCTATTTATAATTATATATAATTATTTATATTCTAACGACGACGCGCATAATATATACGTTCGAATTCTATTCAAAATAAATTTCTCGTCGATATTATTTAAAATAATTCATTTTAAATAATCAAAATTCGCTAAAATTGCCAAAATAAAATTTTTAAACTGGCTCAGATTTTGCGGGTTATTACAATCTCCCCCACTTAAAACTTTTCGTCCCCGAAAAGGAACAAAGTCGAAAGTGGTTTGATTATTAAGCTCTACATTCGATCTGGCTTTCATTCTCCAACTTTTCAGTTTCTGAGAATTTTCAAAATTTCAAAAATTTGGCTAACACCCTAAATTTTCGAAAAATTTCGCCATAACCTCCCCTGCAATGGGAGCATCGGGGAATTTCAAATAGCTTCCCCGGTCCTTCAGATCTCAAAAAGAAAAAGAAAAAGCCAAGCGGCTAGCCAATAGGCTCACAAAATCATCATCACCCAAACAAAACAGGAAATTATGTAATAAACATGTACCTATTTGTCGGGCAAACAAATTTTATTCTCTGGCTCTAGCCTCCTTGCTATGACCTGTTCAATGTAAGTATATGTATATGCAAGCAGATGCGACCAATTTTCAATATAGTTCAATATTCGATCAAATTAGGCATATTGGTTCAAAATTATCAAACAACTAAACAAACAACACAAACATCAATCAATTAGTGAATTGGAGTTTCAAATTCATAATTTTGATACATATGCAGAAATCGCATTTTTGATGCCAAATCACAACAATAGGCCCTATCTAATTTTGGTTCTCACACCAGTCAATAGGAAATATATAGATACCACACCTTCGTCACTCGAAAATAAATGCTGATGATGTTTCGAACCACCATCAGAACATTGTCGGGCTACTAGAGTGCGGTTCTATATCTATCCAATATATTAAAATTTCAAATACACGTGGATCAGACGTATACGCAAAATCTTTATATACTGGACTGTCCAACTCAATATAAATAGATAATCAAATACGAATAATTGATTTAAATTTTCAATATAAAAATTGTTTTCATTTGAAAAAAAAATACTCTTCATACTCGTTCTAGGATACTACTGATCCCATCTCTAACGAGTCATTCCCATTGGATATTACTAATCCAATATCTGATGAATTCTTTCGTATGTTTCTAATGTGTCTTGTTCTCTAGCTTTGTAAACCAAAGCTCTGATACCAACTGTGACGGCAAGGAATTTCGCTCGGTCCGAACCAGTCGCTAAACCAACCCAGACCGTTCGAAACGCCCTATCGTTTGAGAACAGGACAAAACAGAACGCATACAGAAGAACATTTCACTGTATATTACAACAATGCATCAGATTACAAGAATATACAGAGTATAAATGAATATTACACAGAAATATCAGAGATTTAAATTACATTTAAATACATCGCAGCGGAAAAATAATACAATACACAACTAGAAGGGATATACGGATACAAAGCTTTCCGGATATCGTTCCAGCTGTAAACCAGGATCCTGTGAATATAAATCTGCAGAACCAAAACTACTAGCTGCCCGTGTCAAAAATAGGGGCACCCAGAGTTTAGGTTAAAACAATAAACTCCAGGTCAGTCATGTGACTGGTGTGAGAACAAAAACAGTTATTAATCTTTATTTTCAAAGGTAAGTCAAGGGACCACGCCGTATAACACGGAACGGGTTTCCTCCCAAGAATACCAGTGCATAAAACAACAGCGCAATGCTAAATGAAAAAAAATGAAGCTGTTATAAGACCCAGGTCCCATCACACAATGCAACGCAGTCGAGGATAGGGTTTTCCCTTATAACAGCCAAAGAATGCTTGATACGTTTAAAACAAATCATTTGATACTAATATAAGTGCATAGTGTATAAAACACTTCAAATCATAAGTATCAATCATAGGCGGCATGAATGCCCCATACCACTATGTCGCCATATATAGGTTATACAATCGAAATCGCAAAGTCACGTATTTGGAAATTGGATTTCCGTCTATGAACCGAGGCAAAAGATAGTCCTCAACCGATTCGTGACTCTCTAGCCCGAGCCACAGGACCCAGACTCAGGTGAGCCCTTGGAGCGACAGGGCCGGTCCACCGATGTGGATTAAAATGCCTGAACACTACGTTTCCCCACCCTATGGGGTGTAAATGAGCCAACTAAATGACTCCATCGGTTCGAGAACGACCGATCAATCCGAGGCGCCTCGCAACAGCAACAACAACATAAGTCAAACTCGTCAGGGCGTGTAAAACCACTGACGCCACTTCTAGCTAGAAAGAAACGCAAGTCCTCCCTGAGGTCCGTCTCCCGTTTTTGGTTCATACCTGGTGTGAAACACGCGAGGTAAACGTTACACAAAGCTACGCCACAAAGGCCGTGCTTTGATCATCACCACAAGACTTTGCTTTTCAACAGAAGCCTTGATCATTTGCATCTTAGCATGCCACACAGGCAAACCATCCTATGCAACCGATATCAGTCACACAGAATGAAATCCGATGTCAGACACACAGTCCATTTACAAGTCCGTTCTGGGTCTGAACGAAACCGGAGGCACCTAGTACCCCGCATATCCATCGATCTCCAAGTACGTCTGGACGATCACTAACTGTTTCCATCTTCTTGGGTGTACAGCCCAATCAAGATCATCAGTAATTACCCAAACGACGTGAAGACCTCCGGTCTTCGACCATCGTCTTCATCTTCGACTTATCGTCGTATCAGTTACTCAGAATGGGATAAACCCGGTCTTTCCGAATAACTCGCGTATATTTTAAATAAGTGTTACACAAACACAACATACGCCTCATTCCCATTCATTAGTCACTAACCGTAAATTAATCAAGAGAATAATTCCCCAAATATTAACCCCGAAGGCCGAAACCAACATCAGATCAATATCCAGAAAACCATTCTGCTTGGCTAACCGCCAGTTAGTTTCTAAATTTCACATTCAAATCTAATTAAAGATTTAACTATCGCCTGGAGCAAAACTGGTGATACTCCATTCTCGATCTTTTCAATCTAATTAAAGATTCATTAAAACTCCACTTAGTTTTAATCTGTGACTGGGTTAAAGAATCAGTGTCATTTAAAACACGGTTCACGATAAACCCAAAGTCACATCCCATTAATTATCGGGTTAAAGAACAAGTGTTATTTAAAACACTGTTCACGATAAACCCAAAAATCAATATCCATTCAATTCCAATTAAATATCATTTAATTGGTACACTTCATTAAATCTAAATAAAAAGATTTAATCTTTTCTCAACTGGGTTCAAGAACAGTGTTAGTGAAGACACCATTCACGACAAACCCAAATCACATTCAATATTCAATACAAGGCTCTGAATAGAAAATATATCGGCTTATATTCAATATCAAATTCTACGACTAACAAATGTCGTATTGGAAATAACGATATAAATATATATCTTTCAAATTTCCATAACAACACCTGTATAATCACGAATTCCAACATCGAAATATTCCGAAGACAGTTTCGATTCAAATCCATTCCAATGCAATCATTGGAAATTTTGGTTATTTTCAAAACCATTTCAAATTCAATTTATTTATTTAAAAATAAATAGAATTATAATTCTAGTTCAAAACTAGTTCATTTCGATAAAAATCTATTTTTATCTTTTCAAATATGGAGTTTTTCACCCCAATTCTTTCTAAATCATTTCTTATGATTTTACACAAATTATTACTATTTTTAATAATTTTATCAAGGCCCGTACAGTCGATTTCCAACAATGGCCATCGAACTGCACTTACAGCGACCTTTTTCGAATTTGATTTGGACGTATCTCCAAATCCAACCGTTAGATTTCAAATTTCTAACATTCGTTAGAAAGCTCATTTCGATACGAACCCAACGGTTCCGGTTTTAGGAGAATCCGACGGTCGGATCTCCCGTAATGTCCGTTTGAAATAAATGGTCGAAATTCACGAACTGCCGCGGCGCGGCGCGTTCTATTCAGGCCATTATATTATATATATAATATATATAATATATATTTCGTCGATTTCTATTTAAAACGAATTATATAAATAGTTTTAAATTCGTTTCAAAAACAATTTCAACTTCCATTTCAATTCAAATCAAAATTGAATTCTTCTTTATAAATTCGTTTCAAAATTCATTTCTATTCGATTCGAATTTCAATTCAATTTGAATTCATTTCAATTCGCTTTCAATTCCATTTGAATTCGTTTTCAATTCGATTCATTTCGAAATCGTTTTCAATTCATTTTGAATTCGTTTTCAATTCATTTTGAATTCGTTTTCAATTCATTTCATTTCGAAATCGTTTTCAATTCATTTTGAATTCGTTTTCAATTCAATTCATTTCGAAATCGTTTTCAATTCATTTCATTTCGAAATCGTTTTCAATTCATTTTGAATTCGTTTTCAATTCAATTCATTTCGAAATCGTTTTCAATTCATTTTGAATTCGTTTTCAATTCAATTCATTTCGAAATCGTTTTCAATTCAATTCATTTCGAAATCGTTTTCAATTCATTTTGAATTCGTTTTCAATTCAATTCATTTCGAAATCGTTTTCAATTCAATTCATTTCGAAATCGTTTTCAATTCATTTTGAATTCGTTTTCAATTCACTTCATTTCGAAATCGTTTTCAAAATCGATATAAATATCGTTCACGTCAAAATGGCGTCAATCTAATCAACACGGCTTCATATATTCCTTTATTTTCAAATATTCTATTTCAAATATTTCTTTTTCAAATATTTCTTTTTCAAAACTGGAATGAGACCCAATCAATTACCATATAAAATTAATTATATGGATTTTCATACAACACATGTATATAATAGCATTGAAAATAATCAACCATCAACCAAAGTGCACTACACTGTATAAGCATCAAATATAGATATTCAACGCTTATAACAGCCTGTCAATCAATCGATCGACATATTTAATCAATCAGGATGAGTGAACTTCAAATTTCATCCTAACACCCGTGTGGGGTTTCAAACAATCAAACACATATTTTATTTGTGCAGTTAGGCGATGTGTAAAATTTATCGACCCAATCAACGTCATTCAAATAGGTGTACATAAACAAACCGTCTGGTTTGTAAATGAATATTTATTTATTCACATTCACGTTAAAAATTATATTTTTAACGATAACACATTTTATTTCAACCTATGAATTTCTATTCAATTCATTTACACAATAAAATGATATTTTTATTTTCTAACACATTTTAGAAAATTTCGGCGGCATAACGGCACGATACTAGAAACGGGACAAGGCCTAGCCTTATCCCCGGTCTAGTGAAGGCCCACGCCATTCACTCATCAATCAAATTCACTTTCATTATGCAAACCACAAAATTTGGAGTAAGGGTCTAACCTAGCCTTACTCCTTCGCCTTATAACGGCGCACGTCTAATCCTAACCAATTTATCGATTCGATTTTTCACACCACAAACCACATTCAAACCAATATCACAATCAATAACCAAACATTCAAACAAACAAGTCCATGGTCTGTGGACGGTTGTGTCGGGTGCTACTAAGCACCGTCTGCATCCTAGTATAAATATATAACTAGAAAAGAAATAGAAAGGTGAGAAATTCTCACCTATAGCTATCCTAGCTCCACGGCACTTCTAATGTAGGAAATCTTCGCCAACCCGCCTTTTGTCGCTTTCGTTGTCCGCTTTCACTACATATGTAAAAATCACATTTTTACTTCGCTATTCAATATATAAAAATCGAATTTTTAGTTCGCTATTCAATATATAAAAATCGAATTTTTAGTTCGCTATTCAATATATAAAAATCGAATTTTTAGTTCGCTATTCAATATATAAAAATCGAATTTTTAGTTCGCTATTCAATATATAAAAATCGAATTTTTAGTTCGCTATTCAATATATAAAAATCGAATTTTTAGTTCGCTATTCAATATATAAAAATCGAATTTTTAGTTCGCTATTCAATATATAAAAATCGAATTTTTAGTTCGCTATTCAATATATAAAAATCGAATTTTTAGTTCGCTATTCAATATATAAAAATCGAATTTTTAGTTCGCTATTCAATATATAAAAATCGAATTTTTAGTTCGCTATTCAATATATAAAAATCGAATTTTTACTTCGAAGTTCACTAAATAAAAATCATATTTTCTATTTCAAAGTTCAATATATAAAAATCATATTTTCTATTTCAAAGTTCAATATATAAAAATCATATTTTCTATTTCAAAGTTCAATATATAAAAATCATATTTTCTATTTCTATATAGTAAAGACTATATTTTTAATACTTTAAAAATATAAAAATCATATTTTTATTACTTTTATTAACTAAAAATCTCGTCTTTTCTATTTTAAAAATCTCGTCTTTTCCTATTAAAAATCCAAACTTTCTTGATTATAAAAATCTCATTTTTATATTCTAGTTATCTAAATTAAAATCAAATCTTTATGTTGTAAAAATAATATATTTTCTATATTAAACTGATTTTAAATTACACTTCATAAATTAATAAACATAATTTAAATAAATAAAAGCTCACCGGCTTGGCTTGGATGTCGGACTGCCCTAGGGGGCGCTCACGGTGATGCTCCGTTTGGTCGGAGGCAGCAGTGGTGCTCGATGGAGGTGGGACTGGCGCAGGCGGGGTCGACTTCGGTGGTGGGGTCTTCAGTGCTGAAGCGAAGGGGTGGAAGGGGGGGGGGTTTAACGGGTTTGGGTTCGAACTGAAAAAGGGCGTCGATCATCTGGGGAGGGGTCGGCGGCGGCGAGTGGGAGGGGGGATTCAGGCGTCGTCGGTTCTGGTCTTCGCGAGGTGGAGAAGTAGAAAGGAGAGAGAGAGAGCTGGAGGGGGGTGGGCCTCGCCATAGGCGGCGACGGTGATCGCCAGGTCTGGGCGGAGGGAGGCGTCGCGGTCTCCTTCCCCTTTCCGTTCTCTTTTTTTTTTTTTTTTTTTTTTTTTTTTTTTTTTCCTGGATCGAAATGAAAATGAGGGGGGGGGCCAGAAGTTATAGAAGAAGGGTTTTTTTTTTTTATTTTAATTATTTAATTCCTTTTAAAGTTGACTTTTCGTTTGAACGCGAAATCAAGCCCACCGACTGTCGCCCCTTGCGTTTCACCCCCATTCCGAACACAATGGGATATGTATCGTAGGTTGATTCGACTGTTTGAATCAGTTTCCGTTAATATTTACATTTAAATTACTATATTGAATTTTAAACGTACATTTCAAATTACCGGGGTCACATACTAACTAGAAAAATTCCAGAAAAATATTTTCTAGCTTCGTACTGACGATACGGTCCTAACAAAACTAGTTTCGTCGAATTCTGAGACCGTTTGAGAAATGGCCAATTTCCAGTCGATTAAAATCCACTGAAAATGGTCAAACGCATTTTCCTTTGCCACGCTCACATATTGATTCGAAAAATTATGAAATTTGAAACCTAGCAATAACTTTACATCACGGATCCAACAAAAGTGGTTTCGTCGAAATCCGAGATCGTTTGCAAAATTGCTACTTTTAAGGGCCTTATATATATAAAAATATATATAAATTCCACAGCGACTATTTCTAATTTTAAACTGGACATATCTTATCATTTCTAAGATGAAATCTCGGTTTGTTAACTTCGTTAGAAAGATATTCACTATTAGATTCCATTATTTTTGGTTTCACTAAAATCCGGATTGTTTTGCACCTGGTACATTCAATTGAAGTTTGAAATCGAATTATCGAACTACCGCGCCATTTTCAATTCTATTTATAATTATATATAATTATTTATATTCTAACGACGACGCGTATAATATATACGTTCGAATTCTATTCAAAATAAATTTCTCGTCGATATTATTTAAAATAATTCATTTTAAATAATCAAAATTCGCTAAAATTGCCAAAATAAAATTTTTAAACTGGCTCAGATTTTGCGGGTTATTACAATAATTCCAACCTTTATTTCAAATTCAAATCAAAATTGAATTTTCTGTTATAAATCCTTTATACTTTCATTTCTATTTGATTTCAATTCAAATCGATTTTAATTCGATTCGAATTCATTTCGAAATCACTTTATATTCATTTCATTTCGAAATCGTTTTCAATTCAATTCATTTCGAAATCGTTTTATATTCAATTCTATTCGAATTCGTTTTATATTCAACTCTATTCGAATTCGTTTTATATTCAATTCTATTCGAATTCGTTTTATATGCTATTCATTTCAAATCTGTTTCTATTCTATTCATTTCAAATCAATTTCTATTCTATTCATTTCAAATCAATTTTAGTTTACTTTCAATTCTTATTCAATTCAAATTCATTTTAAAAACGAATATAATCGATATCAATATCGTTCGCATCAAAATAGCGCATTTCTAATCAACACGGCTTTATACTATTCAATAACTTCGTTATTCTATTCAACAAATGAATATTCATTATATTCAACACATGAATCTATATTTCTTTCACCACATGACTAATCTCAAAAAATGAGTACTGTCAACACGTTAATCTTTATTTTATCAATTGGAATGAGGCCCAATCAATTACCATATAATGTTAATTATATGGATTCCATACAACACATGTATATAATAGCAACCATAAATAATTAACCATCATCCAAAGTGCACCACAAAACTGCATAAGCATTAAACATATATAATCAACGCTTACTCAGTCTGTCGACCAATCGATCGACATACAATTAAATAATTGGGATTAGTGTATGCCAAATATCATCCCAACACCCGTGTGGGGTTTCAACAATCAAACACAGATTTTATTTGTGCAGTTGGGCGATGTGTTAAATTTATCGTCCCAATCAATATCAGTCAAATGTGTGTATATAAACAAATCGTTCGATTTGTAAATGAATATTTATTTATTCACATTCACGTTAAAAATTATATTTTTAACGATAAAATATTTTATTTTAACACATGAATTTTTATTCAGTTCATTTACAAAATAAAATGATATTTTTATTTTTCTAACTTATTTTAGAAAATTTCGGTGGCATAACGGCACGATACTAGAAACGGGACAAGGCCTAGCCTTATCCCCGGTCTAGTGAAGGCCCACGCCATTCACACATCAATCAAATTCATTTCATTTCACCAAACAATTCAATTCAAACCAAATAAACTAACCAACTACACAACCAAACAATTTAACAAACAAGCCATCCATGGTCTGTGGATGACGGGTGTCGGGTGCTGCTAAGCACCGTCTGCATCCTAGTATATATTTTTAACTAGAAATTTAAAATAAAAGTGAGGAGTTCTCACTGATAGCTAATCCAATACCACGACTCTTCCTATGTAGAAAATCTTGTCGTTCTTGCCTTTCTTCACTTTCGTTGCCCGTAGTCACTACATATATAAAAATCGAATTTTCACTTCGCTATTCAATATATAAAAATCGAATTTTTACTTCGCTATTCAATATATAAAAATCCCATTTTCATCCTTTCTATATTATAAAAATTATATTCTTGTCATATTTAAAAATCAAATCTTTATGATATTAAAATCATATCTTTCTACGATAAGTATCATATTTTTATATAAGATGAAATCATACATTTCAAATCAAAGAAAACATATTTTTCTTATCAAGGAAAACGTATTTCTTGAATCAAAGAAAATGAATTTTTCGAATCAAAGACAATTCCATTTTCCATTCAAAGAAAATCCTATATTTTAATTTATGCTATTTCTTTTTATATTGTTCTATATATTATTTTATTTTTAAAACAATTTTTCTATTCTTGCTATAAATATTTAAAAATAATGCTCCTTCTTCTATTCTATTTTTTTTATATATATAAAAACCGATTTTAAACAATGCTTATTTTTCTTCAAAACAATATGATTTTATATTTCATGTATATTTAAAAAAAAAATCAGATATATATATATATATTTAAACTAATATGATAAATAAAATAAAATTTACCTTCCATTCGTTATTCTGTAATGCGCTCCAGGGAAAAACGCAACTTGCTTGAATCCTAGGGCTCCCTATCGCACTGACCTCGAGTCGCCGTTCATCCATCCAAGGTCGCCACCACGTCGAGCCATGTCAGAGCCACCACCGCCGAGAGGATGGCTGAACTCGAGCTCGCCTAGGGCTCTGAAATCGGACGTGAACGATGGCGCTTTGGGCAGTGATTGCTCACAATCCGCCGCAATTCACACGATCATGGCCGTTGAATTCACCGAGCTCGAGAAGCTCTATCGATTCGTGGTGGAAGTTTCGAATTTAGTTGAGTAAGGAGGGAGATCGGAAGTGGAGAAGGACAGGTGATTATGGCCTTTGATTTTTCCTGGAGGCACGGAAAAAGGATTGACCCCGAAAATGAAAAGGAGCGTTGACCTAGGGTTAAGGGTATAGGAGTGGGATATATAATAATATATTTTTTTATTTATTTAATCAATTTCGAAAAGCAACTTTTATTTTCGACCTCTAAACGAGACCCACCGCCTGTCGTCCATAGCTAATTACCCCCATTTCGAACACAATGGGATATGTATCGTAGGCTGATTCGATCGTTACAATCAGTTTCCGTTAAATTTACATTTACATCACTATATTGAATTTTAAACGTACATTTCAAATTACTACCGGGGTCACATACTAACTATAAAAATTCCCAAAAAATATTTTCTAGCTTCGTATTGACGATACGGTCCTAACAAAACTAGTTTCGTCGAATTCTGAGACCGTTTGAAAAATGTCCATTTTTAAGGGCCCGAATTTCATAGCGACTATTCAGAAATTTCAACTGGACATATCTTTTGATTCCCGCTATGAAATCTTGATTTTCCAGATTCGTTGGAAAGATATTCACGAATAGATCCTAATGTTTTTGGTTTCACTAAAATCCGGATTGTTTTGCACCCGGTACGTTCAATTGAAGTTTGAAATCGAATTATCGAACTACCGCGCCATTTTCAATTCTATTTATAATTATATATAATTAATTATACTCTAACGACGACGTATATAATATATACGTTCAAATTCTATTCAAAATAAAGTTTTCGTAGAAATTATTTAAAATAATCTATTTTAAATATTCAAAATTCGCTAAAATTGCCAAAATAAAATTTTCAAACTGGCTCGCATTTTACGGGTTGTTACATTTCCCAAATTTTTAGGGTTTTAATTTCAATTCTGATTTAAATTCAGATTTACTCCATTTCGTAACACTTATACGAATTTTGATTGGTTATTTACATAATCATTTAATTTATAATCTTACTCGATTATAATAACAACCAATATATCCAATATATATATTTTCTTTATATCAGGATATAATTTGGGTAAATTTATTTCATTTATCCTCTTTTCAAAACATATCGTGTCGATCCATTGTATTCGAGTGTTTAGAAACTCCTACCGATACAGTGGATCAAACTGATCGGCCATAACTCATAAACAACTTAACCAATAAATCTTCACAATATAAAACAATTTTATATCAAATAACAAATATGTTCACTCGTATATATACACTTAACTCAATCTAGGGTATTACTAACCCCATCTCTACTGAGTCACGCCACAGAGCCAAGGTAATCCACTTAACCTTAAGCTCTGATACCAACTGTAACGACCTGGTTTTTAGCGACTTTGGTTATCGCCATAAACTCAATGACGACTAACCAAACATTGAAAAATACCGGAAAGTTAATAGAAAGAAGTTAGAGAGTGAGAATAGATAAGATAGAAACATAGAATAGAAGAAGTAGAACACAGCATCAGAGTAACACGAACCTCACAGCGGAACGAATAACATATAATATATATCATAACTTTGAAATATAAATCTGTACTTGAATATATATATATATATATATATATATCATTTCCAAAATACGGCACATACAACACAGCGGAAATAAATAATAGCTATATGATCCTGAAGCCTCCTGCTCCAAGCTCTCCAAGTATATCTGTAAAATCCTGAATACTTGACTACCCGTACAAAATTGGGAACCCAAGAGTTTAGGGAAAACAAAACAAAATAAACTCTGGTTCAGTTATGGGACTAGTATGAGTAAAACAGTTTAAAACAGTTAGAGCAATAAATGATATCTCATAAGACCACGCCGTATAATGGAACGGGTTTTCTCCTTTTGGGAATCCAAAATAATCTTTATACCAATATTCTTTGATATTATAATAGTGTCTATCAACCATAATATAATAATCATCTAGCAGAAATGCTTTCAACTAACGTTGTACATATATAGTATACAATCAAAACCGCAAGCACATATTGGGTAATGGATTTCCAACTATGACAAGGTATGGAACCACCTTTCGCTAGTGTACCTCTAGAGAGGAATACACTGGGTTCAACAAGTATATCTTGCAACCCGGCCACACATGACCGACCACTCATTTCGCTTGAGTGTATCAAATGTATATCACCAACGGTTGGGATCAGCAACCGTTTCCCGAATGGGATAGCATCGACAATAGATTTTTAGAAGTAAATGAAACTCTAGATCAGGTGATTATACACCCTAATAGGTGCGACCTACCTGGTCATTCTGCCTGCCTGATTTTTGTCATTTCCCGGTTGTCAGGCTAGAGGTCACGCTTATCTCTGACAGATCACACATTTATTCACTTTGAATGTCATATCATCATACCCGCCAGATCACAAATTGATTTCCCCAAAAATAACACGGGTATACAGCTAAGAGAAACGAATTCCTCCGCCACCAAACGTGAATACGTTTGAAGAGATCAACTTACGCGATCTATTAGATATACTCTGTCAGACCTTCGTCCGTACAAGTTGTCCTGGGACTGGACAAACCGAAGGCATTATTCAGTACATCCATCTTAAGCAATTGTTATCTAAGATTTATACAATAGCCCTTGCACTTTACTCCATCTTCAATATATTCAGCATACTCGATTCGCAACGCTTATGTAGTCAATACGGAGTGGTTCTTCGGATAATAATCCAACCGGTCTCTCCATATTAACAACATAAAATTGGTCAAAACTTTGATAGTCGGTGATTTAACTATCAAATGAAAACATGTATGTGTACACACAATGATCTTATTTCCAAATGGAATTATCGATCCAATCATCAAACACACACACACACACACATATATATATATATATCCTCATTTTTTATGTTTAGAAAATATACGTTACTAACACTAGAAAACATTTCCATGGCTTAATTACGTATCACTATTCTTCCACATATATCAGACTCTAACTATAAACTAACAAGAGAACAACTTCCTAAGTATAAACCCCGAAGGCCGAAACCAACATCAGATCGATACTTAGGAAACCATTCAACTTATTAATCTCTAGTCAGTTTCTAATTTTTTGTTTAACTCCATTTTGATTAACTATGTTCGATTAACTCCCTCTGGTTAACTCTAACTAGTTAACTCTAATCGATATAACTTACCTCGATTAACTCTAATTCGATTAATTCTTTTATATAATCCATTAAGTTTCTAATACTTAAATCTTATTTAAAATTCCCATGTTTAACTCTATTTATTTTCGAAGTAAATATTTTTTAATACTCCTTTATTTACTAAATAATTCCCTTTTTTTCTTTATTTATTTTCTAAATAAATAAATTCTTTTTCAATTCTATTTGTAAATGGTTTACAAATATTTCTCTTATATTTTATTTGTAAATGTTTTACAAATCTTCATCCTTCTATTTTATTTGTTTAACAAATAAATATTTCCTTTACAATTCTATTTATTTTCTAAATAAATATCCTTTTATAATTCTATTTATTTCTTAAATAAATATTCCATTTTAATTCGATTTATTTAACAAATAAATATTTCTTTTCACATTTGTTTCACCAATATTTTCCCTTATCTTTGTTTTACAAATAATTTCCTTTATATTTTTTTTACAAATCTTTTTCCTTTTCAACTCTTTGATTTTATAATTATCTCCTTTTATAAAATCCTTTTTCTTTTATATATAAAATCCATTGATTTTATAAAATAATTTATTTTCAAAATATACTTTGAAATCCCCTTTTCTACATCCCAGTATTTCTTACGGCATTTAAAATGCCAAACAACGGTGATCGATATCATTCAAACACACATAATTAACAACAAATTATATATCACATCATATACACAATATATGAAAAACATAGAAATGTATGTTGGGGAATCCGGTTGGATTCCCCCGACCTGTTTCCCTGCATCCACAGATGTTAAACAATATAATAACATCGATTTCACTTCGATATGAAATATTCTGATAAACAGAATCAATATTTGATTAACGAAATATATATAAATATCGTCTTCTATAATTTCAACCAATACATAAGCAATCCAACCAACAGTTAACACACAGCAATCAACAGATAATTATCAGTTCTAAGAATACGTTATAAAAATATAATTGTTCAGAGTTGGTGAGTTTTACTCACATTGGACGATCATCGTTAATAACGATAACCATTGCTTGATTCAGACAATTTATGTCGCTATAAATTGTAACGAGTCCCCATTTCACTCAAAGTCAGTTCCAGTATGTAGCAGCCTTCGTCTACTCGATTCCAACGTGACAAACGGTTTGTGAAACTGATGATGTATGAGAGAGATATTGAAATTATAATTTGGTTAAAAAATAAAAACTTGGATTTTATTTAAAACATGGCCTTACCCCCTTTCTTTTCGGCCCATTTCTTACCCCATTCAACCAACTAACGTGTTCCACTTTCTTCCCTCCCCAGCCAACTAATCCCGCGCCATCCCTCTTTCGGTTTTAACAGGCCAGCATTTTTAAATTTATTATCTTTTAAAACAAAACAAAACTATACTTAAATTACAAAGTTGGGCCTCACCTTAAAACTTACTTTCGGCCCATCCTTTGCGTTAAAGCCTAGACCCACCATCATATACTCATCTTCTCCAATGCATATATTCCGCTCTAGATACTTTATTTTCACGCAAGAACCTTCACTTTGCGCCTTCAAACTCATCCTCCCTTCACTGTTTTTAATAACTCCAAGACCATCATTTGTTTTACATACAGTTCCCTCTTCCCATCCTCTTTCTTCTCATACCATTGTCGATCAATTTGGTCCCCTTCTCTGAAATCCGCGTTTGAATCATAAATGGCCTGCTGTAGCTTCAGCTACATATATATATATATCACCATTTTCGAACTAAAACTCCATCCCTTCCTCACTTCTACAAAAGATCGAACTCTAGTTCATCCCGAAACTCACATCAGATTCAGACGACTACTTCACAATAGGTTCACTATTCCCACTATGCTACAGATGGTTTAATTCCACAAACCCAACCGTATACTCCACATTTCGAATTAAAGCCTTCAACTGCAACCATGATGGACCCCAGATCTATGTTATGGTACGAAACAACGAATGTAAATGAAATGGAACGTCTTGAAAGGCATGCCAGATAGAAGAGAAACAACACAGATCCAAATATATAAATATATGATGATTTATGGAAGTTTTTCATTTTCCCTTTGAAGTATTGAACTCGGTTTAAGGATTTGCAGAAATATAACATTTGGATTTTATAGAAGATTATTTGGTTTGGTATGATTATCTAAGGAGGAGGCCTTTCCAAGTTTCAGAAGGAACGAGTGGCTGAGAAAACAACAGTGGGTGGCCTCTTTTGATCCAAGAAAGGGTTGAGATATTTTAGGGTAGGTTTGGATATTAAAAAAATTTAACGTACCTCATTTCATAAAATTCCTTTCACATACTGACTGAAATAAAGATACCGTTGTATTCAGTAAGGTGCCACGATCTCAGAAATATTAAAATACCGGTAGGTTGACTCATATTGTGAAACCCCAAATTATTGATTACAGGGTGCAAAATACTCCAAATAAAAATTTGCTTGTTTAATTAAATAAAAATTACGATAAAATTCTAAAAATTAAATTATTGTTATGTCTCAAAAGAACCTTGTCTAAATTCAAACCGGATATTCAAATACTTTTAAATTACCGTTATGGCCACGAAAGAATATACCGCTGTTTTTCTGAATATTTAATTTGGACATATCTAGAAATTTGCACGACGAAATCCCGATTTTTCTCTTCCACCAGAAAAATATACTTCACCAGCTCCGTACGTTTCTTATTTCACAGAAATCCGATTTAAAACGGACCCTGTATATTCAGTTGAAGTTCAAATCGCCAAATAGCGAACTACCGCGCCATTTCGAGCTCGAATTTAATTATAATATAATTATACTCTCAACTGTCATTAATTAACTTTATTCGTTATTCTAATTCAATTATAAACTGAATTATATAATTTGAATTGCCCAGTTCACATTATATTGTCAATTCACTATTTCTGATTATTTCAGAAATTAAATATATTATTCTATTATTTAATTTAATTCAATTCACAACTTCCTAAGTATAAACCCCGAAGGCCGAAACCAACATCAGATCGATACTTAGGAAACCATTCAACTTATTAATCTCTAGTAAGTTTCTAATTTTTTGTTTAACTCCATTTTGATTAACTATGTTTGATTAACTCCTTCTGGTTAACTCTAAATGGTTAACTCTAATCGATATAAGTTACATCGATTAACTCTAATTCGATTAACTCTAATTCGATTAATTCTTTTATATAATCCATTTAGTTTCTAATACTTAAATCTTATTTAAAATTCCCTTTTTTAACTCTTTTTATTTTCTAAGTAAATATTTCTTAATACTCCTTTATTTATTAAATAATTCCCCTTTTTATCTTTATTTATTTTCTAAATAAATAAATTCTTTTTCAATTCTATTTGTAAATGGTTTACAAATATTTTTCTTATATTTTATTTGTAAATGTTTTACAAATCTTCATCCTTCTATTTTATCTGTTTATAAATAAATATTTCCTTTCCAATTCTATTTATTTTCTAAATAAATATCTTTTTATACTGCTATTTATTTCTTAAATAAATATTCCATTTTAATTCCATTTATTTAACAAATAAATATTTCTTTTCACATTTGTTTCGCCAATATTTTCCCTTATCTTTGTTTTACAAATAATTTCCTTTATATTTGTTTTACAAATCTTTTTCCTTTTCAACTCTTTGATTTTATAATTATCTCCTTTTATAAAATCCTTTTTCTTTTATTTATAAAATCCATTGATTTTATATAATAATTTATTTTCAAAATATACTTTGAAATCCCCTTTTCTACATCCTAGTATTTCTTATGGTATTTAAAATACCAAACAATGGTGATCGATATCATTCAAACACACATAATTAACAACAGTTTATATATCACATCATATACACAATATATGAAAAACAGAAAAATGTATGTTGCGGAATCCAGTTGGATTCCTCCGACTTGTTTCCCTACATCCACATATGTTAAACAATATAACAACATGGATTTCACTTCGATATGAAATATTCTGATAAACAGAATCGACATTTGATTAATGATATATATAAATATCGTTATCTATAATTTCAACCAATACATAAGCAATCCAACCAAACAGTTAACACATAGCAATCAAAAGATAATTATCAGTTCTAAGAATACGTTATAAAAATATAACTGTTCAGAGTTGGTGAGTTTTACTCACATTGGATGATCATCATTAATAACGATAACCATCACTTGATTCAGATAGACAATTTATGTCGCTATAAATTGTAACGAGTCCCCATTTCACTCCCAGACAGTTCCAGTACGTAGCCTTCGTCTACTCGATTCCATTGTGACAAACGTTTTGTGAAACTGATGATGTATGAAAGAGATATTAAAATTATAATTTGATACGCTATTAAATTAAAATAAAAAATTGGATTTTATTTAAAACATGGCCTTACCCCCTTTTCTTCTCGGCCCATTTCTTACCCCATTCAACCAACTAACGTGTTACACGTTCTTTCCTCCCCAGCCAATTAATCCCACGCCATCCCTCTTTCGGTTTTAACGGACCAGCTTTTTTATTTTTATTTTCTTTTAAAACAAAACAAAACTATACTTAAATTACAAAGTTGGGCCTCACCTTAAAACTTACTTCCGGCCCATCCTTTGCGTTAAAACCCAGACCCACCATTATATACTCATCTTCTCCAATGCATATATTCCGCTCCAGATACTTTATTTTCACGCAAAAACCCTTACTTTGCAGCCTTCAAAAACATCCGCCCTTCACTGTTTTTAACAACTCCAAGACCATCATTTGTTTTACATACAATTCCCTCTTCCTATCCTCTTTCTTCTCATACCATTGTCGATCAATTCGGTCCTCTTCTCTGAAATCCGCGTTCGAATCATAAATGGCCTGCTGTAGCTTCAACTACATATATATATATATATATCACCATTTTCGAACTAAAACTCCATCCCTTCCTCACTTCTGCAAAAGATCGAACTCTGGTTCATCCCGAAACTCACATCAGATTCGGACGACTACTTCACAATGGGTACACTATTCCCACTACGCTACAGATGGTTTAATTCCACAAACCCAACCGTATACTCCACATTTCGATTTAAAGCCTTCAACTTCAACCATGGTGGACCCAAGATCTACGTTATGGTACGAAAAAACGAATGTAAATGAAATGGAATGTCTCAAAAAGCATGCCAGATAGAAGAGAAACGACACAGATCCAAATATATAAACGTATGATGATTTATGGACGTTTTTCATTTGCCCTTTGAAGTGTTGAACTCGGTTTAAGGATTTGCAGAAATATAACATTTGGATTTTATAGAAGATTATTTGGTTTGGTATGATTATCTGAGGAGGAGGCCTTTCCACGTTTCAGAAGGAACGAGTGGATGAGAAAACAACAGTGCGTGGCCTCATTTGATCCAAGAAAGGGTTGAGATATTTTAGGGTAGGTTTTGGATATTAAAAAAATTTAACGTACCTCGTTTCATAAAATTCCTTTCACATACAGACTGAAATAAAGATACCGTTGTATTCAGTAAGGTTCCACGATACCAAAAATATAAAAATACCGGTAGGTTGACTCATATTGCGAAACCCCAAATTATTGATTATAGGGTGCAAAATACTCCAAATAAAAAGTCGCTTATTTAATTAATTAAAAATTACAACAAAATTCTAAAAATTAAATTATCGTTATGTCTCAAAAGAACCTTGTCTAAATTCAAACCCGATATTCAAATACTTTCAAATTACCGTTATGGCCCCGAACGAATATACCGCTGTTTTTTTGAATATTTAATTTGGACATAACTAAAAATCTACACGATGAAATCCCGAATTTTCTCTTCCACTAGAAAAATATACTTCACCAGCTCTGTACATTTCTTGTTTCACCGAAATCCGATTTAAAACGGACCCTGTATATTCAGTTGAAGTTCAAATCGCCAAATAGCGAACTACCAAGCCATTTCGAGCCCGAATTTAATTATACTCTCAATTGTCGTTAATTTACTTTATTTGTTATTCTAATTCAATTACAAACTGAATTATATAATTTGAATTGCCCAGTTCACATTATATTGTCTATTCACTATTTCTAATTATTTCAGAAATTAAATATATTATTCTATTATTTAATTTAATTAAATATTCAATATTATTTAATTAAACAATGATTTAATTCCCTAAATCACAATTTTAAATAATTAAATAAATTAATTATTACCCATAAAAATACGGGTCGTTACAATAAAAGTCCTCCCATAGTGGGGTCGAGATAAAAATCCTCCCATGGCAGAGGTAAAATAGAAGTCCTCACATAACATAGGTGAGATAAAAAAATCCTCCCATAGCATAGGTAAAATAGAAGTCCTCCTATAGCGGAGGCAAGATAAATAATTCTCCCATAGCAGAGGTAAAATAGAAGTCCTCCTATAGCGAAGGCGAGATAAAAAAATCCTCCCATAGTAGAGGTAAAATAGACGTCCTCCAATAGCAGAGGCGAGAAAAAAGTCCTCCCATAGCAGAGGTAAAACAAAAATCCTCCCATTGTAGAGGTAAAATAGAAGTCCTCCATATCATAGGTGAGATAAAAAAAAATCCTCTTACAGTAGAGGTAAAATAGAAGTCCTCCATATCATAGGTGAGATAAAAAAATCCTCTTACAATAGAGGTAAAATAGAAGTCCTCCCATAGCAGAGGCGAGATAAAAATCCTCCCATAGCAAAGGTAAAACAAAAAACCTCCCATAGTAGAGGTAAAATAAAAGTCCTCCCATAGCAGAGGCAAGATAAAAAAAATCCTCCCATGGCAGAGGTAAAAAAAAGTCCTCTCATAGCAAAGGCAAGACAAAAGTCCTCCCATAGCAGAGGCGAGACAAAAGTCCTCTCGTAGAAGAGGTGAGGAAAAAGTCCTTCCATAGCAAGGGAAAAATAAAAAGTCTTCTCACAATGAGGCAGAAGTCCCCCCCAAAGCAGATGCACAGGAAATAAAAATTTCCCAAGAAGAAGCACTTCATCAGCTAATAAAGTCGAGCCTCCTAATACAGTGACAAGCTAAGAATCTCCACACATGTTAGCAAGAACAAAGAGCTCTCGTCAACAAATCTAAAAGTTCTAGTGCGTCTATCAGAATTAAAAGGACTCCACAAACTGATAACATCTAGCTTTTGCAGCTCGTGATGACCCATGGTATGGGGAAAACACAAACACACTGGGATTGGAAAATGATCGTAAAACATACCACGGGTTCATCACGATAGCGCAATAAGAAAAAACTAACCTTCGCTCGAAAAAGGCGAATACGCTTGGAAATATGTGAGCTAGAGTGCAGCAAACAAGAGATCTCGCCTTAGAAGCTTGGCAAAATGACCTCGCCCTCAAAAGCGGGGCATCTGATAATTTGATAAAATCTATATGCTCGATTCGTTGATGTAACTCTATGCACCGGTAAAAGTCAACCATAAAGTTGAGATCGAGCAATAGTCATGCACTAGGGGCAAGCCATCATAAAGTTGAGATCCAAGTTTTATACAGCCCAGGATATATAATCCATGGTATCAAACACCATTGGAAGAGATTACACTCCACGAAGCTGTAATAAACCAAAGGCATCCCAGAATAAAGAGAAAGTCAATATGGGATAAGTTCTCAAGATGGATGTTGCAAAAGCAGAATATAAAATGCTATCTTAGTACAACTTACTAAGAAAGCACATAAGTCACTCATTTTCCCGAAGATCCTGCGGTCATTGCCACCTAAAAGGATTGGCGGAGAACATGAGTCATGCTGACTGGGCATAGCTAATAATTGTATGACTCAGGCTAGACTCAAAATTCTCATCAAGTAAAATGTCAGGTACGCACCTTTCATAAATATTGCTATAACAGTTCAAAAAGACGATGCTGAGAACTCGCAGTCCGAAATCGAGACTGACAAATCTTAAGTGTCATTAACAAGCAAATGAAGTGTTTTACCAATGTGAACTGCACCTAGCGAATCATAAACTCTTAAATAAAAACAGCTTCACATTGATGACACATTTGAATTTGTAAATGATTCTCATGATCTATCCCTCTTATTGTACTAACCCATTGTCGTCTTGAGCAATCGACAACAAGTTCGCCGCCAAATGGGCGCAAAAGCTATTCATGACAGGTTCTCTGGAAAAACACATATACCAAGAGAAACCATCCAATAAAATTTGGCCAATGTTGCACTACTATTCATCGAAATGAGGCAAAGGATCAAAACGAGCCAGTGTGCATCATTGATTAGTTCAAAAGCCATGTGCAAAATTAAACTCAAAATTTTGAGTCCGACCAAGCTACTGCAACAAAGCTACGAGCAAATGATCAACAAATTCCACCTTTCCCGACAATTTTACGTTAGATCCGGGAGTGTCAAACAAAGTAAAAACACAGCGAGTTAACACAGAATGACATCTCTCTGGTGGATTGACGAGAGGGCGGGGAATAGGAAAGGATCGATCTACTCCCGACCGTGAAGCTACAATCGCTCTAATCTCGGAAACTTAGATTGAAGCTCCAGTTTCAGCAGAAGCGATTTTATTTCCAGAACGATAACTAGTGTTCTAACTGGTGTTTACTCTGCACATGGAATCTCGTTTAAAAACAACGTACAAGTACACGTTTCATAAAATATGAACCGTCGTACAAAATTATATATGTCATTAAACAGTGAAGCTTGAAATCTACAGTCGGCGTGTGTCGATTAGTCGATATCAAATGTCGTCGCGAATTCAATTTAGAGTGTTGTGTCTATACAAGCGATGTTCGACAAATCATAAATGGTTAAATGAAACAATTCTATTTAGTTACCTCACTCGGTTCAAGTCAATAAATTTGTTGTCGTTCATTTTTAATGATTAAACTAATCTGTCGTTGATATGGGCTATCGTACACAAAATATTCAGCAAATCGTGCAAGTGTTCTTATTGTTATAGGACAAATGACAATAAAAGGTACATTCAAATTATAAGTTGCAAGTTCAAGTTGTTGATTATTTTTCGAACTTGGATCGCTTCAAAATCTCTACGATTAAAAGATTTTTATTACAACAGTTTTAGCAATCAACGTGAGATACAGAGCAGTATAATATCTCGCAGCGGAAAATACAAAGTACAAAAATCTATATTTACCTATAAAAATCGTTTTAAAACATATAATTCAAAATTATAAAAAGTTAAATCTAAAATATTTAAAATATAAAAATATAAAAATATAAAATCTTAAGTTATTATTTAAAAATCAAATTCCAAAAATCGAAATACTTCGAAAATACGACCAACCGTGTCCGTATTTAGTTTTCTACCCTATGGTCAAGTGATACAGATATTTATCATTTCAATCTGAAATTTATAAATTTCTGTGGGTCTATCATTTCAACCTGCGATCCCAAATTCAGTAAAAATCGTTCAGGTTTATCATTTCAACCCATAACGATTTTTCACTATTCTAATGTTCGTTCGGGTATGTATCATTTCATCCCTTAGTGATTTTTCCTAAACTAGGGGTATTAAACAACAATCACAAAGCAACGATCACAGTATATATATCATCAGTGCAACTACATGTCATATGAATATATCTTGTCACATATGAAATGTGCATATATATCGAATCAAACAATTTCTATCAGTAATCCTGTACATTTCATATAACAGTTCATTATTGATCTAACATCCATTAAAAATGTAAGTCAGGTGTGAGATAAACTCACCTTTCGTGGCATAGAATGGAGACGGCAAACGGATTGACACAAAATTGGAAAGATAATATCCAAGCATGATTCTAAATGGATGTAACTCAGTAACCGCTCGATATATATTTTATTTTACCAGAGGAAGTGACTCAACATAAACACAACCAATTTTTCAAAATAATTTATATAAATCCCTATATATATATTGAACGGTTACCGAGTTAAATTCATTCAGAATCGTGCCTGGATATTATCTTTCCAATTTTGTGTCAATCCGTTTGTCGTCTCCATTCTGTGCCATGAATGGTGAGTTTATCTCACACTTGACTTACATTTTTCATGGAGATTAGATCAATAATGAACTGTTATATGAAATGTATAGGATTACTGATAGAAATGGTTTGATTTGATATATATGCACATTTCATATATGACACGATATATTCATATGACACGTAGTTTCACTGATGATATATATGCTGTGATCGTTGCTTTGTGATTGTTGTTTGATACCCCTAGTTTAGGAAAAATCACTAAGGATTGAAATGATACATACCCGAACGGACATTGGAATAGGGAAAAATCGTTATGGGTTGAAATGATGAACGATTTTTACTAAATTTGGGATCGCGGGTTGAAAATAGACCGGTAGAAATTTATAAACTATGGATTGAAATGATAAATATCCGTATCACTTGACCATAGGGTAGAAAACTATATACGGACACCGTTGGTCGTATTTTCGAAGTATTTCAATTTTTGGAATTTGATTTTTAAATAATAACTTAAGATTTTATATTTCTATATATTTATATTTTAAATATTTTTGACTTAAATTTTTATAATTTTGAATTATATGTTTTAAAATTATTTTTATAAGTAAATATAGATTTTTGTACATTGTATTTCATCTTCGAGATATTATACTGCTCTGTATCTGTGTTTGAGTTCTGTGATTTATTCTATTTACCCCAGAAGCTAATAACAATTTGTTGTTTTGGATGTTTCGAGTTGACATGTTTTGTCGATTCGGCATAGTCAAAATGGCGGGTATTTACAGTTGGTATCAGAGCTTTGGTTTTATCAAAGCTTTAGCCTATGGGGTAAAAGCTTATTAGAGATAGGGTAGTGATACCCTAGAATGAGTGGAATCAGTCGCTAAATCCTTCTCAAGAGAGAGCGTATTTTGAAAGTATAAATGATTTTTAAAATGGTTTTAAATGTTTTTAAAACAAATATTTTCGAATATAATTTTTTTTTAACATTTGAATCCTTTTTTGAAATCTCCTTTCCATTTGAATCTGTCTTCCTTCATATATCCACTTTTATTAGGTTCTTTCGTTCGATCATCTTTTAACTCGAATTCTATAACTTATCCTTGTCCACAATAAGGTAAGAAGTAGAAGGAAAGTATAAGTCTTCCGCTGTATTATTTATGTAAACTCTGATGTAAAATTTATTTAGTAGCTTCATGAACTACTATTGTATTTTAAAATTTTCCGCTGCGAGATATTATATTGCTTTGTATCTGTGTTTGTGATCTGTGATTTATTCTGTTTACCCAGAAGCTAATAACAATCTGTTGTTTTGGACAATTTGAGTTGACATGTTTTGTCCATTCAGTACGGTCAAAATGGCGGATCGTTACAAGAGTTTTACCTTATAATAGCCAAAAATGCTTGGTGTGTGAAATTTCAAATTTTATTATTACTCTAAGTGAAGAAATCAACTTCAAATATAAATGTATCAATCATAGACGGCATAGTATCCCATGATACAATGTCACCATACTAGTTCTGCAATTAAAACTGAAATGTCACGTAGTGGAAATTGGATTCCATCTATGAACCAAGGCAAGGGATCGTCCTTACTGAATTCGAGACAATCTAGCCCATGTCTCAGGACTCGTACTCAGTCAAGCCCTTGGATCTACCAGGGTTGGTCCTCTCTTACGTTTGAGGATTGGCAATTCCTGAAAAATACGTTTCCCCACCCTATGGTGCGTAAGTCTGGTCAGTATATCGACCTTGTCATCCATCGGCCCCGTAGTGACCGATATATCCGAGGTACCTCGCTTTCCATCATACACATAAGTAAAAATGTCCAGGCATCATACCATGACACCACTTCTAGTTAGAAAGAAACGCATGTTCTCCCTGGGGTCCTCTCCCGTTTCTGGTTCACACCAAGGTGTGAGGTTCGCGAATTAACGCTATACACAAAGCTATGCTATTTAAATCCATGCTTTGATCATCAACCACAAGCTCTGCTTTTCAACAAAGGCCTTGATCACTTGCATCTCAGCATGCCACATTGACATTCCATGCCATGCGACCGATGTCTATCGATATATAGTGTCTAAGCTCGTACGTCTTAGAGAAGGGTGTTAAGCAAGAGAATAAATTCTCCACCACCAAACAGATATATATTTAATAGAAATCAATCAGCACTAAATAAAATCCAATGTCAGACACACATCCATTTACTAGTTCGTTCTGGGTCTGAACGAAACTGGAGACACCTTATTCCTCATCCCATATGTCCAATATAGGAGAGAGGTCCCCGCATATCCGTCGATCTCCAATTACGTCTGGACGATCACCACTTATTACCTCGTCTTGGGTGTACAACCCAATCAAGACATCAATAATCATCCAAACGATGTGAAGACCTCTGGTCTTCAACCATCGTCTTCATCATCAACTTATTGTCGAATCAGTTATTCAGAATAGGTATAAAACCCGGCCTTTTTGAATAACCCATGTATGTTATAATCAAGTGATATGAACACACAAGATACGCCTCATTCAAATCTAGAATATTCTTTTGTTCAAACATTCATATCTCTAGGGAAAGGTTCCCCATTAATTTTATCAAAGATAAATTCTTTCAAATTTATTCTTTAATCTTCCTTTGGATATCAATTCAAACCAAATTAAGGTTTATCCAAACTAGTCGGGATTAGTGGACCTTACCAAAGAAATCATTTATTTTATTTCCCAATCCCAACCTATTCACTCCATGGAGCAAAACTGGTAGTACTCCATATCTAACACCACGGTGCTATTGGTAAATTTAATTACTATTTCTTGTTCAAATCTAATTAAATATTTAACTATCGCTTGGAGTAAAACTGGTGGTACTCCATTCTCGATCATTTCCCAAATTTGATAATTTAAATTATCACATTCTCATTTCAATATAATTAAAGATTCACTAAAACTCCACTTAGTTTTAATCCGTAAAAATCATTATATAATGATTATTCAATTTTAGGAAATAAATCCTATCTTTAGCTGGGTTAAAGAACCAATGTCATTTAAAACACAGTTCACGATAAACCCAAAATCACATTCCATTCGTTATGGAATCTTCATGGAAGACAGATTAATATATATAATTGATGTAAACTTCCATATCCTACTAATAATATAAATGTAATAACGACAAAGCCTTTTAAATTCCATATAAAGTAACAGTCTCCCTCCAAAGAAGCTCACTTCGATTATTACTAAATTGAATTCCATTCCATTCCAACTTATTTTATTAAATTGGAAAACTTTACTTTGGAAATTTTCCATTAAATCTCAATAATAAAATTTATAAATTCCAAATCACGTTTCACTATTAATCGGGTTAAAGAAGAATGTCGTTAAAAACACAGTTCACAATAAACTCAATTCACATTCCATTTTCTTCCAATTACTAAATATAACTGGAAACTCTAATAATCTTAATTAAAAGATTTATTCTTTTCACATGGGGTTTAAGAACAGTGTTATTGAAGACACCATTCATGACAAACCCAAAATCACATTCTTTTATTCAATTCCAATTTAATATTAATTAATTGGAAAACTTCACTTAATCTTAATTAAAAGATTTATTCTTTTCTCAACTGGGTTTAAGGATAGTGTTATTTAAGACACCGTTCACGACAAACCCAAAATCCAATTTGATATCAAATACAAGGCTCTAAATAGAAATTATATCGGCTTATATTCAATATCAAATTCTGAAACCAACAAATATCGTTTTGGGAATAACGATATATATATATCTTCCAAATTCCTTAACAATATCCATATAATCATAGAATCCAACATTGAAATATTCCGAAGGTGATTTCCATTAAAATCTATTCCAATTCATATATTGGAAATTATGGTTATATTAAAACTCATTCCTAATCCAATTTATTTATTTAAAAATAATTGGATTATAATTCTAGTTAATAACTAGTTCATTTCGATAAAAATATTTTTTTGACTTTTCAAATATGGAATTTTTCAATCCAATTCTTTCCAAATTATTTATTATGATCTTACACAAATTATTAATATTTTTAATAATTTTATTAAGGCCCTTTCAGTCGATTTCCATAAACGGTCACCGAACTGCACTTAAAGCGACATTTTCCAAATTTAATTTGGACATAATTTCAAATCCAACCGTTAGATTTCAAATCTCTTATATTTGTTGTAAAGCTCTTTTCGATACGAACCCAACGGTTCCGGTTTAGGAGAATCCGACGAACAGATCTCCTGTAATGTCAATTTGAAGTCAATGTCGAAATTCGTGAGCGGTCGTGGCGCGACGCGTTCTATTCAAGCCATTAAATATATATAACATATATATTATATATACTTCATCGATTTCCATTTAAAACGTATTTTATAAGTCGTTTATAAATTCGTTTTAAAACGATTCTAGCTTCATTTTCAATTTTATATCAAAATTGAATACTCCTTATCATTATAACATATAAATGATAATATTTTCAAAATATCATATTTTGAAATCATTTCCTTTTCGATATTCATTATAGAAATGAATAAAATCGATTTAAATATCGTTCGCGTTAAAATGGCGCATATCTAATCAATACGGCTTCACACATTTTAATATTTTCGTGTCCATCCATAATCGGACATCAAAATAACATTTTAATCCTTTACTGAATATTATTTTAAAATATTCGTTATCTAAAAATATTCCTTATTTTCAAATATTCGTTCTTCCTAAATTGGAATCCGACACAGTCAATTACCATATAATGTTATTTATATGGATTTCATACAACACTTGTATATAACAACATTGATAAACAATAATCCATCATCCAGAGTGCATTTTACACTGTATAAGCATTAAATATAAATAATTAATGCTTACAACTGTCTATCAACCCATCGATTGACATACAACCAAACAATTGGGATTAGTGGACGTCAAATATCATCCCAATACTCGTGTGGGGTTTCAACCAACAAATACTGAATATTATTTGTGCAGTTGGGCGATGTGTAAAATTTACGTCCCAATCAATGTTAGTAAAATGGGTGTACATAAACAAATCTTCCGATTTGTAAATGGATATTTACGTTCTTTTAAGGAGAATTTTATGCTGTTCATATATACATTAAAATTTATATTTTTAACGATAAAATATTTTATTCAACACATGAATATTTTATATAATTCATATACACATTAAAAATGATATTTTTATTGGCCTACAATGTTTAATCGATTGTTTAGCAACTTTTCAGTTATTGGCACAATCGAAATAAAGCAGGTGCTGACTTTTTATCAATGGAAATGAAAATGTTCAATTACAACATGTAATGACCCGCATTTGCAGAGGAATTATAATTAATTTATTTAATTGTTTAAATAGTGAATTAAAGGATTTAATGGTCGTGGAATTAAATAATGGTGAATATTTAATTAAAATAATATATTTAATAATATATTTAATTCTGAAATAATCAGAATTGGCTGAAATGGCGATATGGTGTGAACTGGAACATCTGTGATATTTAATTCAGCTTGGAATTTAATTTGAATAATGAATATATTATATAAACGACAGTTTGAATGTAGTGTTATAATATAATTAAAATCTAGCTCGAAATGGCGCTGCAGTTCGTAAATTAGCGATTCGAACTTCAACTGAATGTACAGGACTCGATTTAAATCGGATTTCTATGAAACAAGAAACGTGTGGAGCTGGTGGAGTATATCTTTCTAGTGGAAGAGAAAAATGGGATTTCATCGTGTAGATTTTGATTTACGTCCAAATCAAATTTCAGAAAAGTCACTGTGGAATTCCTTTACAAATTTGCAACACTTATTTTACGTTATAAATAGATTTTTAATATAAATTTGAATATCGGGATAATCTGGAATTCTGAGATATCAAGATAAACTCTGATATGATTATTCTAGAGCTGAATGATATCGTATACGAATATATACGATAATATATATTTATTTATATTTTATTTAATTATATTTAAATATATTTATATATTTAAAAGGGTTATTTAGGACTTTAAAATAGCCACTTTTGCGAACGAAGTCGGAATTCGACGAAACTAATTTTGTTGGATCCGCAGTGTTAAATTATTGCTAGATGTCAAGTTTCGTAATTTTTGAAGACAGTATGTGGCCGTACGGGATTTTAATGTGAAAAACAGTCAGTATTTTGATGGTTAAAAATACGATGTGTGAGCAAATGGAGTCGGAATTTGATGAAACCAGTTTCGTTGGGACCATAATGTCAAGCTGTAGCTGCATGTCCATTTTCGTGATTTTTGGGTTTCATATGTGATTACAGGAATTTTAGAGGACAAAAAAAATAGCGTTTGCTTATAATTTAATATAATAATTGAATATTAAATTATTAAAAACTATCCTATATAATAACTTAAAACTCCTAAACCTAAATCAGAAGTCAACACTCCTTCTTTTTCTGCCATCTCATTTCTTTGAGTAGCAAAAATGTTGAGAGGAATTAAATCAAAAGAATATACAATCAAAATCCTAAAATCATTTAAATTATATATGTGAGCTCCTCAAAGGATTCTGTACATCGCTGTGTTGGTTCTGGCATGTTCGAAGCTCGTTGTGGTTGCCCAGTTTTCCAACAACAAGGCTAGGGTTTCCAATCGTGTGTAATAGAGGCAATTAGACGGTGATTCAACATTGAATTAGTGTTGACGATACCGAATTGTAGTTGTGGAATTATTTTGGGTATTTTAGAAAATAAAATATGTCGATCTCGACTGTAACCCACGGTCGACGGAAAATGAAAAGGGGGTTTGAGTTGGATATTGTTGATACTGGGTGATAGAGAAAGGAAAGAGCAGTTCAATGGTGATGTAGGCTGTTCTTATCGTGGAGTGTGGAAAGGAGCAATGGAGGGTCAAACGTGGCCATGGTTGCTGCTGCTTCGGTTCTCTGGAGCGACTACAGAACGGGGAGAAGAAGTGTAGAAAACGGGCCTTGCTTGTAGTTGGGCCGGTGAGTTGTTGGGCCGACAAAGCCTTGTTCATATGTATAAAATAAGAAGGAGAGATCGATTGGCTTAAAGGAATGGAAATGGTGGATATGAGTAATGGAAACTTGCAGATTTTCCTTGGTGACGATGATAACACTAGAGCAGCAGGTCTGAGCTTAGCAAGGGTGGATGGGCCAAAAGGGTGAGGCCCGATTTCATTTAAATTCGAGTTAATTTAAATTAAATTATGTAAATGTTTGTACAAACTTGTATAAGTAATAACTTGATCATATGTCATCGAAATTCAGCGAAACTAGTCACGTTGGGACTGTATGAACGAGAGCTTCACAATGAAGCTGACTGGAAGTGGATTTGAGCTCGTTTGAATTTATGGTGAAATAAATTGTTTGATTCAAATCAAATAACAGTTTATCGTTCTTTAACGATGAACTTCCAAAGTGAGTAAATCTCACTAACTCTGAACAGTTTATAATTTCATGTTGTATTTTTAGAACTGTTAAATATTGGCTGATTGACTGTGTGTTGACTGTTTGATTGAACTGCTAGTCAGTTAGTGGAAATTATATATATATATATATATAAATATATATAAATATATATATATAAATTGTTAAATCTATCTAGATAGATTCTGTTAACAGAATATATCATATGGAACTGAAAGTGATGTTGATTGTATTGTGTAACATCTGTGGATGCAGGGAAACAGGTTGGAGGAATCCGACTGGATTCCTCAACAGTTATTTTATTGTTTTTCATATATTTTGATATATGATGTGAATTATAACCTATTGTTTATTATGTGTGTATGGACGATATTGGACATCGAAATTTGATATGTTAAACACCATAACATATCGGAATGTTGATAAGGGAATTTTCAAAGCGATATTTGAAAATAAAATATTTATAATATCAAAGGATTTTATAAAAGAGGAAATATTTATAAAATCAAAGAAGATTTTATAAACGGGAATATTTATAAATAGGAAATATTTATAAAAAGGATATTTATAAATGGGATATTTATAAAGTGAATTATTTATTAAGATAAATAAGTAAGACATTTAAATGGATTATTTATTTGGTAAATAAATAAGATATTATAAAGGGAAATATTTGTGAAAACAAATATAAAGGAAAACATTTGTGAAATCGAATATAAAAGAAGATATTTGTAAAAACAAATATAAAAGAAAGCATTTGTAAAACATTTACGAATGGAAATAGAAAGAAGGATATTTGTAAAACATTTAAATATAAGATTAAAAGGAGTTATTTATTAGAAAATAAATAATAGATTAAAAAGAGTCATTTATTTAGAAAACAAATAAAAGATTTTTAAGGAGATATTTATTTAAAAAATAAATAAAGTTAAAAGGAAATATTTATTTGTTAAATAAATAGTAAAGATAAAAGAAATATTTATTTGTTAAATAAATAGAATTGAAAAGGGGATAGTATTTGTTAAGTAAAACAAATAGAAAAGGAATTAATCAAAGAAGTTAATTCAAAGAAGATAATTCAAAAGGAGGTATTTCAAAAGGGATAATTCAAAGGAATTATCCAAAGGAATAATTCAAAGGAGTAAATTCAAAGAAATAAATCAACGGAGGTAATTCAAAGAGATAAATCAAAGGAGTTAATTCAAACGAGTTAACCCGAAAGAGTAAATCGAAATGAGTTAATCAAATATTAGTTATTCGAATTAGTTATTTGAATAGAGTTAAATAAATAAGAGTTATTCGAATTAGTTATTCGAATAGAGTTAAATAAATAAGAGTTATTCGAATTAGTTATTCGAATAGAGTTAAATAAATAAGAGTTATTCGAATTAGTTATTCGAATAGAGTTAAATAAATAAGAGTTTTTCGAATAGAGTTAAATAAATAAGAGTTATTCGAATTAGTTATTCGAATAGAGTTAAATAAATAAGAGTTATTAGAATTAGTTATTCGAATAGAGTTATCGATTATAGTTTAATCGAAAGGAGTTATCGATTATAGTTTAATCGAAAGGAGTTATCGATTTAGTTATTCGAAAGGAGTTATCGATTATAGTAATTGAAAGGAGTTATCGAATTAGTTATTTGAAAGGAGTTATAGATTATAGTTTAATCGAAAGGATTAATCAAATGTTGTTTATTCGAATAGAGTTAAAGGAGTTAATCGAATATAGTTTATTCGAATAGAATTAAAGGAGTTAAGCGAATATAGTTTATTCGAATAGAGTTAAAGGAATTAATCAAATGTAGTTTATTCGAATAGAGTTAAAGAAGTAAATCGAATCAGAAATATTCGAAGTGAGATAATCGAATCAGGGATATTCGAAGTGAGATAATCGAATTCGAAATATTCGAAGTGAGTTGATCGAATCTAGTTATTCGACAGGAGTTAAATCGAATAAGATTTATTCGAAGAAAGAGATTATCGAATATAAGTATTCGAAAGTAAGCAAAACGAATATGAGTTATTCGAATAAGAGTTAATCTAGTAAGAGTTATTAGGTTGGAGTTATTCAAATAAGAGTTATAGATTAGAGTTAACCGAATATGTAACAACCCGGAAAATGCGAGCCAGTTTGAAATTTTTATATTGGCAATTTTAGCGAATTTAGAATATTTAAAATAGATTATTTTAAATAATATCGACGAGAAATTTATTTTGAATATAATTCGAACGTATATATTATACGCGTCGTCGTTAGAATATAAATATTTATATATAATTATAAATAAAATTGAAAATGGTGTGGTAGTTCGATAATTCGATTTCAAACTTCAATTGAATGTACCGGGTGCAAATCAATCCGGATTTTAGTGAAACCAAAAACATTAGGATCTAATTGATAATATCTTTCCAACGAATCCGACCAATTGAAATTTGATAGCGGGAATCAAAAGATATGTCCAGTTGAAAATTCTGAATAGTCGCTATGGAATTCAGGCCCTTAAAAATGGACATTTTGCAAACGACCTCGGATTTCGACGAAACTAGTTTTGTTGGGTCCGGGATGTGAAGTTATTGCTAGGTTTCAAATTTCATAATTTTTCAAATCAATACGTGAGCGTGGCAAAGGAAAACGTGTTTGGACCATTTCAGTTGATTTTAATCGACTGGAATTTGGCCATTTTTCCAACGGCCTCAGAATTCGGCGAAACTAATTTTGTTAGGACCGTATCGTCAATACGAAGCTAGAAAATATTTTTATGGAGTTTATAGAGTTGTTATGTGCCCCCGGTAATTTGAAATGTACGTTTAAAATTCAATATAGCGGTTTAAAAGTAAATTCAACAGAAACTGATTGTAACAGCCGAATCGGCCTACGATACATATCCCATTGTGTTCGGAATGGGGGTAATACGCTATGGGCGACAGGCGGTGGGCCTCGTTACGAGGTCGTATGTAAAAGTCAACTATTAGCAAAATAAAATAATTAATAATAATAAAAAAAAATTATTCACTCTCCTCCTCCTTCAAAACCGCTGGCCCCCCCTTTCCCCAATACCGATTCAGAATTGAAAAAAAAAAATATTATTCTCTCTCCTCCTCCTTCAAAACCGCTGGCCCCCCTTTCCCCAAAACCGATTCAGAATTGAAAAAGAAAAAAAAAAACTCCCGTCGCCCTCGTTTAAAACCCCGACGCTGCCAGTCCCTCGACCGCGCCACCTTCACCTTCCACCACAAGATCCCGACGAGGCCCCCTCCAGCCTCGCACAGACCGGAAAACCCCATCCCCGAATTGAAATCCCCTCAACGCCCTATCCCATTATCGCGAGCCCCTTTCAGGCGAGCAAGGACCATCGGAGGCGGAGCTGCTCCGGCAAGGGATGGCGCCGGTCGAGGCGCACTTCGTGGGGCCTGGCGATGGCCGTTCGTTCTACTGTGGTGGTGGCAGCGGCGTCCCTTCCAGTTGGAGCTCCAGTTCGACATCTAGACAGTGAGCGTTCCTTCCTCTTTATTATTAAATAATCAAACCCTGAACTTCGAATTATAAATGTGATTTTTATATATTGAACTTCGAATTAAAAATGTGATTTTTATATATTGAACTTCGAATTAAAAATGTGATTTTTATATATTGAACTTCGAATTAAAAATGTGATTTTTATATATTGAACTTCGAATTAAAAATGTGATTTTTATATATTGAACTTCGAATTAAAAATGTGATTTTTATATATTGAACTTCGAATTAAAAATGTGATTTTTATATATTGAACTTCGAATTAAAAATGTGATTTTTATATATTGAACTTCGAATTAAAAATGTGATTTTTATATATTGAACTTCGAATTAAAAATGTGATTTTTATATATTGAACTTCGAATTAAAAATGTGATTTTTATATATTGAACTTCGAATTAAAAATGTGATTTTGATATATTGGACATCGAAGTGAAAATTCGATTTTTATATATTGAATAACGAAGTAAAAATTCGATTTTTCCATATGTAGTGGCTACAGCAACGAAGATGCGATAACGACGGAGATTTCTATCAAAGAGGAGTCAAGAGGATTGGATAGCTATCGGTGAGAACTTCTCACTCTAAATTCTCTTTTTCTAGTTTATATTTATATATACTAGGATGCAGACGGTGCTTATTAGAAGCACCCGACACCCGTCCACATACCATGGACTTGTTTGTTTGGTTGTGTAGTTGGTTAGATTATTTGATTTGGATTTGATTGATTGGTTGAATTGGAAATTGATTAAAATTGATATGTGAATGGCGTGGGCCTTCACTAGACCGGGGATAAGGCCAGGCCTTGTCCCGTTTCTAGTATCGTGCCGTTATGCCGCCGAAATTTTCTAAAATAAGTTAGAAAAATAAAAATATCATTTTATTGAATAGAAATGAATTGAATAGAAATTCATAGGTTGAAATAAAATGTTTTGTCGTTAAAAATATAATTTTTAACGTGAAGTTAATAAAATAAAATATTCATTTACAAACCAGACGGTTTGTTTATATACACCTATTTGAAGGACATTGATTGGGCCGATAACTTTTACACATCGCCCAACTGCACAAATAAAATCTGTGTTTGATTGTTTGAAAACCCCACACGGGTGTTGGGATGAAATATGAATTTCACTCATCCTAATTGATTAAATATGTCGATCGATTGATTGACAGGCTGTTATAAGCGTTAGATATCTATATTTGATGCTTATACAGTGTAGTGCACTTTGGTTGATGGTTGATTATTTTTCAATGCTATTATACATGTGTTGTATGAAAATCCATATAATTAACTTTATATGGTAATTGATTGGGCCTCATTCCCATTTAGAAAATAAAGAATATTATAAAATAAAAGTTCATGTGTTGACAGTACTCATCCATTGAGATTGGTCATGTGTTGAACGAAATATTTTAGTAATAAAATTTACATCTTTATCAATATAAAATAAAAGTTCATGTGTTGACAGTACTCATCCATTGAGATTGGTCATGTGTTGAACGAAATATTTTAGTAATAAAATTTACATCTTTATCAATATAAAATAAAAGTTCATGTGTTGACAGTACTCATCCATTGAGATTGGTCATGTGTTGAACGAAATATTTTAGTAATAAAATTTACATCTTTATCAATATAAAATAAAAGTTCATGTGTTGACAGTACTCATCCATTGAGATTGGTCATGTGTTGAACGAAATATTTTAGTAATAAAATTTACATCTTTATCAATATAAAATAAAAGTTCATGTGTTGACAGTACTCATTCATTGAGATTGGTCATGTGCTGAACGAAATATTTTGATAATAACAACCATTTTGAAAAAGAAATATTTGAAATAGAATATTTGAAAATAGAAATTTATGAAGCCGTGTTGATTAGATCGACGCCATTTCGACGTGAACGATATTTATATCGATTTTTAACGATTTCGAAATGAATTGAATATATAACGGTTTCGAAATGAATTGAATATATAACGATTTCGAAATGAATTGAATATATAACGATTTCGAAATGAATTGAATATATAACGATTTCGAAATGAATTGAATATATAACGATTTCGAACTGAATTGAATTGAAAACGAATTCAAATTGAATTGGAAACAAATTGAAATGAATTCAAATTGAATTGAAATTTGAATTGAATAGAAATGAATTTTAAAACGAATTTATAAAGAAGAATTCAATTTTGATTTGAATTGAAATGGAAGTTGAAATTGCTTTTGAAACGAATTTTAAAACTATTCATATAATTCGTTTTAAATAGAAATCGACGAAATATATATATTATATATATTATATATATAATATAATGGCCTGAATAGAACGCGCCGCGCCGCGGCAGTTCGTGAATTTCGACCATTTATTTCAAACGGACATTACGGGAGATCCGACCGTCGGATTCTCCTAAAACCGGAACCGTTGGGTTCGTATCGAAAAGATCTTTCTAATGAATATTAGAAATTGGAAATCTAACGGTTGGATTTGGAATTATGTCCAAATCAAATTTGAAAAAGGTCGCTGTAAGTGCAGTTCGATGACCGTTGATGGAAATCGACTGTACGGGCCTTGATAAAATTATTAAAAATGGTAATAATTTGTGTAAAATCATAAGAAATGATTTGTGAAGATTTGGGATGAAAAACTCCATATTTGAAAAGATAAAAATAGATTTTTAGCGAAATGAACTAGTTTTGAACTAGAAATATAATTCTATTTATTTTTGAATAAATAAATTGAATTTGAAAAGGGTTTTAAAAATAACCAGAATTTCCAATGATTGCATTGGAGTGGATTTGAATCGAAATTGTCTTCGGAATATTTCGATGTGGGATTTCGTGATTATACGGATGTTGTTATGGAAATTTGAAAGATATAGATATATATATCGTTATTTCCAGTACGACATTTGTTAATCGCAGAATTTGATATTGAATATAAGCCGATATATTTTCTATTCAGAGCCTTGTATTGAATATCAAATGTGATTTGGGTTTGTCGTGAATGGTGTCTTCACTAACACTGTTCTTGAACCCAGTTGAGAAAAGATTAAATCTTTTTATATAGATTTAATGAAGTGTACCAATTAAATGATATTTAATTGGAATTGAATTGGTATTGATTTTTGGGTTTATCGTGAACAGTGTTTTAAATAACACTTGTTCTTTAACCCGATCATTAATGAAATGTGATTTTGGGTTTATCGTGAACCGTGTTTTAAATGACACTGATTCTTTAACCCAGTTAACGATTAAAACTAAGTGGAGTTTTAATGAATCTTTAATTAGATTGAAATAATCGAAATGGAGTATCACCAGTTTTGCTCCAGGCGATAGTTAAATCTTTAATTAGATTTGAACGTGAAATGGTAATTGAATTTACCGATAACACTGTGGTGTTAGATATGAAGTATTACCAGTTTTACTTCATGGGATAAATAGGTTGGGATGGGGAAATTAAAATAAATGATTACTTCGGTAAGGTTCGCTAATCCCGACTAGTTTGAATTGAGATTCAAAAATAGAATAAAGAATAAATTCAAAGAATTTATCTTGGATAAAATTAATGGGAACCTTTCCCTATGAATGTGAAATTTAGAAACTAACTGTCGGTTAGCCAAGCAGAAGGGTTTTCTGGATATTGATCTGATGTTGGTTTCGGCCTTCGGGGTTAATATTTGGGGAATTATTCTCTTGATTAATTTACGGTTAGTGACTAATGAATTGGAATGAGGCGTATGTTGTGTTTGTGTAACACTTATTTAAAATATACGCGAGTTATTCGGAAAGACCGGGTTTATCCCATTCTGAATAACTGATACGACGATAAGTCGAAGGTGAAGACGATGGTCGAAGACCAGAGGTCTTCACGTCGTTTGGGTGATAACTGATGATCTTGATTGGGCTGTACACCAAAGAAGATGGAAACAGTTGGTGATCGTCCAGACGTACTTGGGGATCGATGGATATGCGGGGTACTAGGTGCCTCCGGTTTCGTTCAGACCCAGAACGGACTTGTAAATGGACTGTGTGTCTGACATTGGATTTTAGTCCGTGTGATTGATCTTTATTAAATATATATCTGTTTGGCGGCGGAGAATTTATTCTCTTGCTTAACGCCCTTCTCTGAGACGTACGAGCTCAGGGGTTATATATTGATGGATATCAAACGCATGGAGTGAATTGCCTGTGTGGCATGCCTAAGTGGCAATTGATCGAGACTTCTGTTGAAAAGCAAAGTCTTGTGGTGATGATCAAAGCACGGCCTTTGTGGCGTAGCTTTGTGTAACGTTTGCTTCGCGAGTTTCACACCCGGTATGAACCAAAAACGGGAGACGGACCTCAGGGAGGGCATGCGTTTCCTTCTAGCTAAAAAGTGGCGTCAGTAGTTTTACACGCCCTGACGAGTTTGACTTATGTGGTTGTTGCTGTTGCGAGGCGCCTCGGATTGATCGGTCGTTCTCGAACCGATGGAGTCATTTAGTTGGCTCACTTACACCCCAAAGGGTGGGGAAACGTAGTGTTCAGGCATAATAATCCACATCGGTGGACCGGCCCTGTCGCTCCATGGGGCAGTTGCGGCTGTTCCTGAGACATGGGCTAGATTGTCTCGAATCGGTTGAGGACTATCTTTTGCCTCGGTTCATAGTTGGAAATCCAATTTCCAAATACGTGACATTTGCGGTTTTAATTGTAGAACTAGTATGGCGACATGATATATGGTACCCATGCCGCCTATGATTGATACTTATGATTTGAAGTTGTTTTATACACTATGCACTTACAATAGTATCAAACGATTTGTTTTAAACGTATCAAGCATTCTTTGGCTGTTATAAGGGAAAACCCTATCCTCGGCTGCGTTGCATTGTGTGATGGGACCTGGGTCTTATAACAGCTTCATTTTTCTTTATTTAGCATTGCGCTGTTTGTTTTATGCACTGGTATTCTTAGGAGGAAACCCGTTCCGTGTTATACGGCGTGGTCCCTTGATTTACCCATCTTTAAAATAAAGATTAACTGTTTTAGTTCTCACACCAGTCACATGACTGACCTGGAGTTTATTGTTTTAACCTAAACTCTGGGTGCCCTTATTTTGACACGGGAAGCTAGTAGTTTTGGTTTTGCAGATTTATATTCACAGGATCCTGGTTTACAGCTGGAACGGTATCCGGAAAGCTTTGTATCCGTATATCTTCTTCTAGTTGTGTATTGTATTATTTTCCGCTGCGATATATTTAAATGTAATTTAAATCTCTGATATCTCTGTGTAATATTCATTTTTACTCTGTATATTCTTGTAATCTGATGCGTTGTTGTAATATACAATGAAATGTTCTTCTGTATGCGTTCTGTTGTGGTTTGTTCTCGAACTATCCGACGCTTTCCTTTACGGGGAAGTTACGGGTTTTTACAGTTGGTATCAGAGCTTTGGTTTACAAAGCTTAGAGAACAAGACACATTAGAACCGTACGAAAGAATTCATCAGATATTGGATTAGTAATATCCAGTTAGAATGACTCGTTAGAGATAGGATCAGTAGTATCCTAGAACGAGTGTGAAGAGTATAATTTTTAAAGTGAAAACAATTTTGTTTTGAAAATTTAACTCGTTTTAAACGTATTTGAATATTTATTTACTTTGAATATGGACAATCCAATATATATAGATTTTGCGTATACGTCTGATCCGCGTGTATTCAAAGTCTTAATATATTGGATAGATATAGCATCACACTCTAGTCGCCCGGAGATGATTCAGATGATGAGGCCTCATCATCAGTGTTTATATTCGAGTGACGAAAGTGAGATTCCTATATATTTCCATTAGATTGGTGTGAGAACCAAAACTTATCTATATAGCTAGAATACCATGTTGTGATTTGGCATCAAAAACAGGATTTTTGTATATGTATCAAAATTATGAATTTGAGACTCTAATTCACTAATTGATTGATGTTAGTGTTGTTTGTTTAATTGTTTGATAATTTTGAACCATTATGCCTAATTTGATCAAATATTGAATTGTATTGAAAATTAGTCGCATTCGCTTGCATATACATGTATATCATTGAACAGGTCATAGCAAGGAGGCTAGAGCAGAGAATAAAATTTGTTTGCCCGACAAATAGGTACATGTTTACTACATAATTTCCTGTTTTGTTTGGGTGATGATGATTTTGTGAGCCTATTGGCTAGCCGCTTGGCTTTTTCTTTTTCTTTTTGAGATCTGAAGGACCGGGGAAGCTATTTGAAATTCCCCGATGCTCCCGGTGCAGGGGAGGTTATGGCGAAATTTTTCGAAAATTTAGGGTGTTAGCCAAATTTTTGAAATTTTAAAAATTCTCAGAAACTGAAAAGTTAGAGAATGGAAGCCGGATCGAACGTAGAGTTGATTAATCAAACCACTATCGACTTTGTTCCTTTTCGGGGATGAAAAGTTTTAAGTGGGGGAGATTGTAACAACCCGGAAAATGCGAGCCAGTTTGAAATTTTTATATTGGCAATTTTAGCGAATTTAGAATATTTAAAATAGATTATTTTAAATAATATCGACGAGAAATTTATTTTGAATATAATTCGAACGTATATATTATACGCGTCGTCGTTAGAATATAAATATTTATATATAATTATAAATAAAATTGAAAATGGCGCGGTAGTTCGATAATTCGATTTCAAACTTCAATTGAATGTACCGGGTGCAAATCAATCCGGATTTTAGTGAAACCAAAAACATTAGGATCTAATTGATAATATCTTTCCAACGAATCCGACCAATTGAAATTTGATAGCGGGAATCAAAAGATATGTCCAGTTGAAAATTCTGAATAGTCGCTATGGAATTCAGGCCCTTAAAAATGGACATTTTGCAAACGACCTCGGATTTCGACGAAACCAGTTTTGTTGGGTCTGGGATGTGAAGTTATTGCTAGGTTTCAAATTTCATAATTTTTCAAATCAATACGTGAGCGTGGCAAAGGAAAACGTGTTTGGACCATTTCAGTTGATTTTAATCGACTGGAAGTTGGCCATTTTTCCAACGGCCTCAGAATTCGGCGAAACTAGTTTTGTTAGGACCGTATCGTCAATACGAAGCTAGAAAATATTTTTATGGAATTTATAGAGTTGTTATGTGCCCCCGGTAATTTGAAATGTACGTTTAAAATTCAATATAGCGGTTTAAAAGTAAATTCAACAGAAACTGATTGTAACAGCCGAATCGGCCTACGATACATATCCCATTGTGTTCGGAATGGGGGTAATACGCTATGGGCGACAGGCGGTGGGCCTCGTTACGAGGTCGTATGTAAAAGTCAACTATTAGCAAAATAAAATAATTAATAATAAAAAAAAAATATTATTCTCTCTCCTCCTCCTTCAAAACCGCTGGTCCCCCCCCCTTTCCCCAAAACCGATTCAGAATTGAAAAAAAAAAAATTATTCTCTCTCCTCCTCCTTCAAAACCGCTGGCCCGCCCCTTTCCCCAAAACCGATTCAGAATTGAAAAAGAAAAAAGAAACAAAAAAAAAACTCCCTTCGCCCTCGTTTAAAACCCCGACGCTGCCAGTCCCTCGACCGCGCCACCTTCACCTTCCACCACAAGATCCCGACGAGGCCCCCTCCAGCCTCGCACAGACCGGAAAACCCCCATCCCCGAATTGAAATCCCCTCAACGCCCTATCCCATTATCGCGAGCCCCTTTCAGGCGAGCAAGGACCATCGGAGGCGGAGCTGCTCCGGCAAGGGATGGCGCCGGTCGAGGCGCACTTCGTGGGGCCTGGCGATGGCCGTTCGTTCTACTGTGGTGGTGGCAGCGGCGTCCCTTCCAGTTGGAGCTCCAGTTCGACATCTAGACAGTGAGCGTTCCTTCCTCTTTATTATTAAATAATCAAACCCTGAACTTCGAATTATAAATGTGATTTTTATATATTGAACTTCGAATTAAAAATGTGATTTTTATATATTGAACTTCGAATTAAAAATGTGATTTTTATATATTGAACTTCGAATTAAAAATGTGATTTTTATATATTGAACTTCGAATTAAAAATGTGATTTTTATATATTGAACTTCGAATTAAAAATGTGATTTTTATATATTGAACTTCGAATTAAAAATGTGATTTTTATATATTGAACTTCGAATTAAAAATGTGATTTTTATATATTGAACTTCGAATTAAAAATGTGATTTTTATATATTGAACTTCGAATTAAAAATGTGATTTTGATATATTGAACATCGAAGTGAAAATTCGATTTTTATATATTGAATAACGAAGTAAAAATTCGATTTTTCCATATGTAGTGGCTACAGCAACGAAGATGCGATAACGACGGAGATTTCTATCAAAGAGGAGTCAAGAGGATTGGATAGCTATCGGTGAGAACTTCTCACTCTAAATTCTCTTTTTCTAGTTTATATTTATATATACTAGGATGCAGACGGTGCTTATTAGAAGCACCCGACACCCGTCCACATACCATGGACTTGTTTGTTTGGTTGTGTAGTTGGTTAGATTATTTGATTTGGATTTGATTGATTGGTTGAATTGGAAATTGATTAAAATTGATATGTGAATGGCGTGGGCCTTCACTAGACCGGGGATAAGGCCAGGCCTTGTCCCGTTTCTAGTATCGTGCCGTTATGCCGCCGAAATTTTCTAAAATAAGTTAGAAAAATAAAAATATCATTTTATTGAATAGAAATGAATTGAATAGAAATTCATAGGTTGAAATAAAATGTTTTGTCGTTAAAAATATAATTTTTAACGTGAAGTGAATAAAATAAAATATTCATTTACAAACCAGACGGTTTGTTTATATACACCTATTTGAAGGACATTGATTGGGCCGATAACTTTTACACATCGCCCAACTGCACAAATAAAATCTGTGTTTGATTGTTTGAAAACCCCACACGGGTGTTGGGATGAAATATGAATTTCACTCATCCTAATTGATTAAATATGTCGATCGATTGATTGACAGGCTGTTATAAGCGTTAGATATCTATATTTGATGCTTATACAGTGTAGTGCACTTTGGTTGATGGTTGATTATTTTTCAATGCTATTATACATGTGTTGTATGAAAATCCATATAATTAACTTTATATGGTAATTGATTGGGCCTCATTCCCATTTAGAAAATAAAGAATATTATAAAAGAAAAGTTCATGTGTTGACAGTACTCATCCATTGAGATTGGTCATGTGTTGAACGAAATATTTTAGTAATAAAATTTACATCTTTATCAATATAAAATAAAAGTTCATGTGTTGACAGTACTCATCCATTGAGATTGGTCATGTGTTGAACGAAATATTTTAGTAATAAAATTTACATTTTATCAATATAAAATAAAAGTTCATGTGTTGACAGTACTCATCCATTGAGATTGGTCATGTGTTGAACGAAATATTTTAGTAATAAAATTTACATCTTTATCAATATAAAATAAAAGTTCATGTGTTGACAGTACTCATCCATTGAGATTGGTCATGTGTTGAACGAAATATTTTAGTAATAAAATTTACATCTTTATCAATATAAAATAAAAGTTCATGTGTTGACAGTACTCATTCATTGAGATTGGTCATGTGTTGAACGAAATATTTTGATAATAACAACCATTTTGAAAAAGAAATATTTGAAATAGAATATTTGAAAATAGAAATTTATGAAGCCGTGTTGATTAGATCGACGCCATTTCGACGTGAACGATATTTATATCGATTTTTAACGATTTCGAAATGAATTGAATATATAACGATTTCGAAATGAATTGAATATATAACGATTTCGAAATGAATTGAATATATAACGATTTCGAACTGAATTGAATATATAACGATTTCGAAATGAATTGAATATATAACGATTTCGAACTGAATTGAATTGAAAACGAATTCAAATTGAATTGGAAACAAATTGAAATGAATTCAAATTGAATTGAAATTTGAATTGAATAGAAATGAATTTTAAAACGAATTTATAAAGAAGAATTCAATTTTGATTTGAATTGAAATGGAAGTTGAAATTGCTTTTGAAACGAATTTTAAAACTATTCATATAATTCGTTTTAAATAGAAATTGACGAAATATATATATTATATATATTATATATATAATATAATGGCCTGAATAGAACGCGCCGCGCCGCGGCAGTTCGTGAATTTCGACCATTTATTTCAAACGGACATTACGGGAGATTCGACCGTCGGATTCTCCTAAAACCGGAACCGTTGGGTTCGTATCGAAAAGAGCTTTCTAATGAATATTAGAAATTGGAAATCTAACGGTTGGATTTGGAATTATGTCCAAATCAAATTTGAAAAAGGTCGCTGTAAGTGCAGTTCGATGACCGTTGATGGAAATCGACTGTACGGGCCTTGATAAAATTATTAAAAATAGTAATAATTTGTGTAAAATCATAAGAAATGATTTGTGAAGATTTGGGATGAAAAACTCCATATTTGAAAAGATAAAAATAGATTTTTAGCGGAATGAACTAGTTTTGAACTAGAAATATAATTCTATTTATTTTTGAATAAATAAATTGAATTTGAAAAGGGTTTTAAAAATAACCAGAATTTCCAATGATTGCATTGGAGTGGATTTGAATCGAAATTGTCTTCGAAATATTTCGATGTGGGATTTCGTGATTATACGGATGTTGTTATGGAAATTTGAAAGATATAGATATATATATCGTTATTTCCAGTACGACATTTGTTAATCGCAGAATTTGATATTGAATATAAGCCGATATATTTTCTATTCAGAGCCTTGTATTGAATATCAAATGTGATTTGGGTTTGTCGTGAATGGTGTCTTCACTAACACTGTTCTTGAACCCAGTTGAGAAAAGATTAAATCTTTTTATATAGATTTAATGAAGTATACCAATTAAATGATATTTAATTGGAATTGAATTGGTATTGATTTTTGGGTTTATCGTGAACAGTGTTTTAAATAACACTTGTTCTTTAACCCGATCATTAATGAAATGTGATTTTGGGTTTATCGTGAACCGTGTTTTAAATGACACTGATTCTTTAACCCAGTTAACGATTAAAACTAAGTGGAGTTTTAATGAATCTTTAATTAGATTGAAATAATCGAAATGGAGTATCACCAGTTTTGCTCCAGGCGATAGTTAAATCTTTAATTAGATTTGAACGTGAAATGGTAATTGAATTTACCGATAACACTGTGGTGTTAGATATGAAGTATTACCAGTTTTACTTCATGGGATAAATAGGTTGGGATGGGGAAATTAAAATAAATGATTACTTCGGTAAGGTTCGCTAATCCCGACTAGTTTGAATTGAGATTCAAAAATAGAATAAAGAATAAATTCAAAGAATATATCTTGGATAAAATTAATGGGAACCTTTCCCTATGAATGTGAAATTTAGAAACTAACTGTCGGTTAGCCAAGCAGAAGGGTTTTCTGGATATTGATCTGATGTTGGTTTCGGCCTTCGGGGTTAATATTTGGGGAATTATTCTCTTGATTAATTTACGGTTAGTGACTAATGAATTGGAATGAGGCGTATGTTGTGTTTGTGTAACACTTATTTAAAATATACGCGAGTTATTCGGAAAGACCGGGTTTATCCCATTCTGAATAACTGATACGACGATAAGTCGAAGGTGAAGACGATGGTCGAAGACCGGAGGTCTTCACGTCGTTTGGGTGATAACTGATGATCTTGATTGGGCTGTACACCCAAGAAGATGGAAACAGTTGGTGATCGTCCAGACGTACTTGGGGATCGATGGATATGCGGGGTACTAGGTGCCTCCGGTTTCGTTCAGACCCAGAACGGACTTGTAAATGGACTGTGTGTCTGACATTGGATTTTAGTCCGTGTGATTGATCTTTATTAAATATATATCTGTTTGGCGGCGGAGAATTTATTCTCTTGCTTAACGCCCTTCTCTGAGACGTACGAGCTCAGGGGTTATATATTGATGGATATCAAACGCACGGAGTGAATTGCCTGTGTGGCATGCCTAAGTGGCAATTGATCGAGACTTCTGTTGAAAAGCAAAGTCTTGTGGTGATGATCAAAGCACGGCCTTTGTGGCGTAGCTTTGTGTAACGTTTGCTTCGCGAGTTTCACACCCGGTATGAACCAAAAACGGGAGACGGACCTCAGGGAGGGCATGCGTTTCCTTCTAGCTAAAAAGTGGCGTCAGTGGTTTTACACGCCCTGACGAGTTTGACTTATGTGGTTGTTGCTGTTGCGAGGCGCCTCGGATTGATCGGTCGTTCTCGAACCGATGGAGTCATTTAATTGGCTCACTTACACCCCAAAGGGTGGGGAAACGTAGTGTTCAGGCATAATAATCCACATCGGTGGACCGGCCCTGTCGCTCCATGGGGCAGTTGCGGCTGTTCCTGAGACATGGGCTAGATTGTCTCGAATCGGTTGAGGACTATCTTTTGCCTCGGTTCATAGTTGGAAATCCAATTTCCAAATACGTGACATTTGCGGTTTTAATTGTAGAACTAGTATGGCGACATGATATATGGTACCCATGCCGCCTATGATTGATACTTATGATTTGAAGTTGTTTTATACACTATGCACTTACAATAATAACAAACGATTTGTTTTAAACGTATCAAGCATTCTTTGGCTGTTATAAGGGAAAACCCTATCCTCGGCTGCGTTGCATTGTGTGATGGGACCTGGGTCTTATAACAGCTTCATTTTTCTTTATTTAGCATTGCGTTGTTTGTTTTATGCACTGGTATTCTTGGGAGGAAACCCGTTCCGTGTTATACGGCGTGGTCCCTTGATTTACCCATCTTTAAAATAAAGATTAACTGTTTTAGTTCTCACACCAGTCACATGACTGACCTGGAGTTTATTGTTTTAACCTAAACTCTGGGTGCCCTTATTTTGACACGGGCAGCTAGTAGTTTTGGTTTTGCAGATTTATATTCACAGGATCCTGGTTTACAGCTGGAACGGTATCCGGAAAGCTTTGTATCCGTATATCTTCTTCTAGTTGTGTATTGTATTATTTTCCGCTGCGATATATTTAAATATAATTTAAATCTCTGATATCTCTGTGTAATATTCATTTTTACTCTGTATATTCTTGTAATCTGATGCGTTGTTGTAATATACAATGAAATGTTCTTCTGTATGCGTTCTGTTGTGGTTTGTTCTCGAACTATCCGACGCTTTCCTTTACGGGGAAGTTACGGGTTTTTACAGAATATGAGTAAATAAATTAGTTGTCGTTATATTATTCGAGTTAGGAAATAAAAGTCATATTAAAGATAATATAGTTTGGATGCAGGAGATTATAACACCATTGTTATAATCACGTAAACTTGTAAAAGAAGGGAGTTCGTAAATAGAATCCGAGGGTTCGTAAGGAAGTGTTAAAGGGTTAAAAGATGAACTTACCCTATTTTGAGATTTGAAATGTTGTTCAGTTAAGGTCTGAGAGGTAGTTATACCCCAACTTGATTGACTTCGTTTTTAATGTAGAAATGGTTAAGGTTCGAGAGTGAAAGTGGTTAAGTGATTTAGTAAATAAGTTTAGTGGTTTGAGTTGTCGTCGAAATGTTGAGTTAAACGTCTGTTTAAATCCAAGTAAAGAAGATTTGGAAATGTTTTCCAAATAGAATCAGAAACGTAATCAAATATTGAAATTTGAAATATGGATTAGGAATGGAAATGTTTTCCAGTGTTAACGTATATTTTCTAAACATAGAAAATAAGGAAATATGAATATATATATATATATATATATATATATATATATATATATGATTGATGATTGATTGATAGAATTTCCTTCTGGAAATAATATCGTTGTTCGCACATGTATTCTTTGATAGTTAACTCACCGACTATCAAAGTTTTTGACCATTTTAACGTTGTTAATATGGAGAGACCGGTTGGATTATTATCCAAAGAACCACTCTGTATTGGCATAAGCATTGCGAATCATATATGCCAAAGATAATTGAAGACAGAGTAAAGTGCAAGGGCTATTGTATAAGTCTTAGATAACAGTGACTAAGATGGATGTACTAAACAGTGCCTTCTGTTCATCCTGTTCCTGGATGACTTGTATGGATGAATGTATGACAGAGTATTTCCAGAAAGGTCACGTACATTGATTTCTTCAACCATACCAAGAGTGGAAGTGTGACGGCAAGGAATTTCGCTCGATCCGAATCGGTCGTTAAACCAACCAAAACCGTTCGAAACCTCTGATCGTTTTGAGAACAGGACAAATTGGAACGCAAATAGAAGAACATTTCATTGCTATTACAACATTTCCATCAGATACAAGAATATACAGAGTACGAATAAATATTATACAACAGAAAAATATCAGAGATTATAATAAATTACATAGCAGTGGAAAAACAATACAAAACACAACTGAAAGTAATACATGGATACAGAGCTTTCCGAGCATCGTTCCAGCTGTAAATCAGGATCCTGTGAATATAATCTGCAAAACCAAAACTACTAGCTGCCCGTGCGGAAAATAAGGGCACCCTGAGTTTAGGTTAAAACAATAAACTCCAGGTCAGTCATGTGACTGGTGTGAGAACTAAAACAGTTATTTAAATATTTACTTTAGAAGAGAGTAATTCAAGGGACCACGCCATATAAAACGGAACAGGTTTCCTTCCAAGAATACCAGTGCATATCAATAAACAACGCAATGCTTTTTCGAAAATGAAGCTATTATAAGACCCAGGTCCCATCACACAATGCAACGCAAGCCGGAGGATAGGGTTTTCCCTTATAATAGCCAAACATTCTTAATACGTTTAAAAAAAAGCATTTGATACTATAATAAGTGTATAGTGTCAAAACAATTTCAATCATAAATATCAATCATAGACGGCATAGTATCCCATGCTACTATGTCGTCATACTAGGCTCTACAAATAAAACCGAAATATATCGTATTGGAAATTGGATTCCATCATAAGTCGACGAAAGGGGCAAGCTCCTCTCCGCTTCGAGACACTCTAGCAAATGCCTCAGGACTACACACTCTAGGTAGCCACTTGGATCGGTTGGGCCGGTCCTCTCTTACGTTTGAGGATTGGCAATTCCTGAACACACATTTCCCAACAACCACAAAGGTGAAAAGTATATAAATGTCAGCTAGTTTAAGCACTGACACCATCCATAGCTAGAAAGAAACGTCGTGTTCTCCCAACGGTCTGTATCCCGTTTTTGACTCATACCGAGGTGTGAGGCTCGCGAATTCACGCTATACACAAAGCTATGCCACGTAGGCCGTGCTTTGATCATCAACCACAAGACTTTGCTTTTCAACAGAAGCCTTGATCATCTGCCACTTAGGCATGCCATACTGGCAATTCATGTCATGCGACTGATGTCCATCGATATACAACCTCTGAGCTCTACGTCTCAGAGAAGGGCGTTAAGCAAAAGAATAAATTCTCCGTTGCCAAACAGATGTATATTTAATAGAGATCAATCAACATAGAATAAAATCCAATGTCAGACACACAGTTCATTTACAAGTTCGTTCTGGGTCTGAACGAAACCGGAGGCACTATCCTCGCATATCCATCGATCTCCAAGTACGTCTGGATGACCACCAACTGATTACCTCATCTTGGGTGTACAGCCCAATCATCAGTAATTACCCAAACGATGTGAAGACTTCTGGTCTTCAATCACCGTCTTCATCTTCGACATATCGTCGAATCGGTTATTCAGAATGGGTATAAACCCGGCCTTTCTGAATGACCCGCGTATATAATAAACAAATGTTACACAAACACAACATACGCCTCATTCCAATTCAGCAGTCGCTAACCGTAAATTAGCAAGAGAACAATTCCCCAAATATTAACCCCGAAGGCCGAAACCACCATCAGATCAATACCCAGGAAACCATCCTTCTTAGCTAACCTACAGTTAGTTTCTAAATTTCACGTTCTTAGGGAAAGGTTCCCATTAATTTTATCAAAGATAAATTCTTTAAACTTTATTCTTTAATCTTCCTTTGGATGTCATATCAAACCAAATTATGGTTTTCCAAACTAGTCAAGATTAGCGAACCACACCGAAGTAATTATTTATTTTATTTTCCAATCCCAACCTATTCATCCCATGAAGCAAAACTGGTAATACTCCATATCTAACACCACGAGGTTATCGGTAAAATTAATTACCATTTCTCGTTCAAATCTAATTAAAGATTTAACTATCGCTTTGGAGCAAAACTGGTGATACTCCATTCTCGCTCACTTTCGAAATTTGATAATTTAAATTATCAATTCAAATTTCAATCTAATTGCAGATTCATTAAAACTCCCTTTACTGGGTTAAATAACTAATGTCATTTAAAACATAGTTCACGAGACCCACCAATCAATTCTAATTCAATTCCAATCAAATATATTATAAATTCCGATTATTTAAAACCCCTTTCAAATCCAATTTATTTATTTAAAAATAATTGGGTTTTAAATTTAGTTCAAAACTAGTTCATTTTGATAAAAATCTATTTTTATCTTTACAAACGTGGGATTTTTCATCCCAGTTCTTAACAAATCATTTCTTATGATTTTACACAAATTATTACTATTTTTAATAATTATATCGAGGCCCGTACAGTCGATTTCCATCAATGGCCATTGAACTGCACTTACAGCGACCTTTTCCAAATTTGATTTGGACGTATCTCCAAATCCAACTATTAGATTTCAAATTTCTACTATTCATTAGAAAGCTCTTTTCGATACAAACCCAACGGTTCTAGTTTTAGGATAATCCGACGGTCGGATCTCCCGTAATGTCCGTTCGGACTCAATGGTCGAAATTTATGAACTGCCGCGGCGCGGCGCGTTCTATTCAGGCCATTATATATATAATATATATATATATTATCTATATTTCGTCGATTTCCTTTTTAAAACGAATTTTATAAATTGTTTCAAATTTGTTTCAAAAACAATTTCAACCTTCATTTCAAATTCAAATCAAAATTGAATTTTCCCTTATAAATTCTTTTTACATTCATTTCTATTTAATTTCAATTCAAATCGATTTCAATTCTATTTCAGTTCGTTTTCAATTGAATTCAATTCAATTCGAATTCGTTTTCTATTCAATTCAATTCGAATTCGTTTTCTATTCAATTCAATTCGAATTCGTTTTCTATTCAATTCAATTCAATTCAAATTCGATTTCTATTCAATTCAATTCGAATTCGTTTTTCGAAATATTCGATTTTTAAATTTCTTTTCAATATTCATTATAAAACGAATATAATCGATGTAAATATCGTTCGCGTCAAAATAGCGCATCTCTAATCAACACGGCTTTATATTTTTCAATAGCTTCGTTATTCTATTCCACAAATGAATATTTATTCTATTCGACAAATGAATCTATATTTCTTCCAACGCATGACTAATCTCAACAAATGAGTACTGTCAACATTCGACTATTTTTGTTATTTTATATATTTTATAAAAATTATGGTATCTATCATTTGATTTCAAATCAGACTCCAACCATAAATTTGTAAGAGAACGATTCCCTAAATATTAACCCCGAAGGCCGAAACCAACATCAGATCAATATCCAGGAGACCACTCATCTTATCTATTTTCCAGTTAGTTTCTAATTTTATATATGATAAAGATGTAAATTTTATTGTTAAAATATTTCGTTCAACACATGACTAATCTCAAAGAATGAGTACTGTCAACACATGAACCTTTATTTTATAATATTCTTTATTTTTCCAATTGGAATGAGGCCTAATCAATCACCATATAATGTTAATTATATGGATTCCATACAACACATGTATATAATAGCAACGATAAATAATCCACCATCATCCAAAGTGCACCACACAACTGCATAAGCATCAAATATAAATAATTAACGCTCACACAGTCTGTCGACCAATCGATCGACATACAACTAAATAATTGGGATTAGTGTACGCCAAATATCATCCCAATACCCGTGTGGGGTTTCAAACAATCAAATTTTATTTGTGCAGTTGGGCGATGTGTAAAATTTATCGTCCCAATCAATATCTTTCAAATAGGTGTACATAAACAAACCGTTCGGTTTGTAAACGAATAATTATTTTATTCACATTCACGTTAAAAATTATATTTTTAACGATAAAATATTTTTAACTATGTAAATATTTTATTTTATTTCACATCACACAATCAGTTCAATCAAACTTATCAACCAAACAATTAAATCAATCACCAAACAATTAACTAAACAAACAAGCCGTCCATGGTCTGTGGACGACGGGTGTCGGGTGCTACTAAACACCGTCTGCATCCTAGTATATATTTTTAACTAGAGAAACAAGATTTAAAGTGAGAAGTTCTCACAGAGGGTTCCACTCCGCCGTGCTTTGCTTCTGAACTGCTGAACCATCTGGATCAGTTTGAAATTCTGATGCAGTCCTTTCTCTGCTGTTTACAATAAAAATTATATTTTTATCACTTCATTCTAATAAATAAAAATCATATTTTTATTCCTTCTTTATATATATTTTCTCGACACTTCATTCTATATAAAAATTATATTTTATATTTCTATTTCATATATAAGGATCGAATTTTATTGCTATAAAAATCACATTTTTATTTCAACTTATATATAATAAAAATCAATTCTTTCCTTCGCTACATATATAAAGATCAAATTTTTACTAACTATATAATATAAAAATCGTATTTTTATAATCTCTATAATATAAAAATCATATTTTTAATACTTCTACTTTATAAAAATCACATTTTTATATTTCACATATGATAAAAATCATATTTTTAATTCACTATATATATAAAGATCATATTTTTAACCTTTACATGATATAAAAATTATATTTTTATCCTTTGATTATATAAAAATTATATTTTCTTTTCAACGATCACTTCATAATCAAAATCATGATATAAATAAAAATCACAATACATAATAAAAATTGAGTTTTTATCTTGCTATTAAATATATAAAAATCAAAATTTTATAATGCTACTTTTATTTTTTTAAAACAACATTAATACAACAAAGTTATTTCATGATAGAAATTTCATAAATAAAGCAAAATTAAAAAGGAAAACTCACATTTTTTGGAAGAAAAAAGGGTTTGCTTGCATGCTAACCAAAGGTGGAGGGGCTACGTCGAAGTCGAGAGGTGGTGGCGATGTTTTTTCTTTGGGTTCGGGGCTGTGAAGCGACCCACAGGCGGTCTGAGGCGTCGGGGTGGTCGATGTGGGGTCGCCGTGGTGGTGGGGGTTAATGCAGGCGGCGGCAGCGCGTTCAGGGTGGCCGGAGGCGTTAGGTTTGGGGGCTAGGTCAAAATCGTGGAAGGGAGTTCGATTTTTGAGAGGAGGAGGAGATTGGTGCGAGGCCGGGGGAAGAGGCTGGCGTCGGAGGCGGGTGGCGGCCTGGCGCAGCGCCGGGCGGAGCTCCGGCGGGTGGTAGCGGCGGTGGGAGTGCGTCGTTCCCCCCTTTTTCTTTTTTTCTTGAATCTTTGACTGAACAATGAAGAGGGGAGAGAGAGTATAAAGGTTTTTATATTATTTAATTTATTTTAATTTTAAAAAGTAACTTTTTCATTCGAACTCGAAACAAGGCCCACCGCCTGTCGTCCATAGCTAATTATCCCCACTCCAAACACAATGGGATATGTATCGTAGGCCAATTCGACCATTTCGATTAGTTTTTATCAAAATTAAAATATAAATCAGTATATTCAATTTTAAACGTATATTTCAATTTACCGAGGCCACATACTAACTCTAAAAATTCCAGAAAAAAATTTCCTAGCTTCTTATTGACGATACGGTCCTAACAAAACTAATTTCGTCGAATTCTGAGGCCTTTGGAAAAATGGTCATTTTCCAGTCGATTAAAATCAACTGAAACTGGTCAAATGCGTTTTCTTTTGCCACACTCACATATTGATTTGAAACATTACGAAATTTGAAACCTAGCAATAACTTGACATCACCGATTCAACAAAAGTGGTTTTGTCAAAATCCGCGGTCGTTTGCAAAATTTCCATTTTCAAGGGCCAGAATTCCATAGCGACTATTCTGAATTTTCAACTGGACGTATCTTTTGATTCCCGCTATGAAATTTTGATTTTTCAGATTCTTTGGAAAGATATTCTCAATTAGATTCAAATATTTTTGGTTTCGCTAAAATCCGGTTTATTTTGAATTCTGTACATTCCTTTGAAGTTTGAAATCGAATTATCGAACTACCGCGCCATTTTCAATTCCTTTTATATATATATATATAATTTATATTCTAACGACGACGTATATAAATATATACGCTCGAATTCTATTCAAAATAAATTTCTTGTCGATATTATTTAAAATAATTCATTTTAAATATTCAAAATTCGCTAAATTTGCCAAAATAAAAATTTTAAATTGGCTCGCATTTCCAGGTTATTACAATCTCCCCCACTTAAAACTTTTCGTCCTCGAAAAGGAACAAAGCCGAAAGTTGTTTAACTAATCAACTCAACTTTCATTGTTTTCATTACGGCTTAAGTTCTTCAACTTTTTAGTTTCTAATAACTTTTCAAAATTTTCAAAAATTTGTCTAACACCCTAAGTTTTCAAAAAATTTCGCCAAAACCTCCCCTGCACCGGGAGCACCGGAAAAATCCCGAAATTGCCATACAGGCCCTCTGATCTGAAAAAGAAAAAGCCAAGCGACTAGCCAATCGGCTCATAAAATCATCATCACCCAAACAAAACAGTAAATTATGGTAAACATATACCTATTTGTCGAGCAAAATTTTTTATTTCTCTGCTCTAGCCTCCTTGCTATGACCTGTTCAATGTAAGTATATGTATATGCAAGCAAATGCGACCAATTTTCAATACACTTCAGTATTTGGTTCAATTAGGCTAAATGGTTAAACATTTCAAACAAATAAACAGACAACACAACCATCAATCAATTAGTGAATTAGAATTTCAAATTAATAATTTTGATATATATACAGAAAAGTCATGTTTTTGATGCCAAATCACAACAATAAATCAAACTATATAAGTTTTGGTTCTCACACCAGTCTGATGGAAATATATAGATATCACACCTTCGAAACACGAAAATAAATACTAGTGATGGCGCGCCATCATCAGGATCATGTCCGGACGACTAGAGTGTGATTCTATATCTATCCAATATATTAAAACTTCGAGTATACGTTCATGACGCGTATATGCAAAATCTTTATATACTCGATTGTCCAAATCAATTCAAATAAAATATTTAAATACGTATACAATGGTTTAAATTTCCAAAACAATATTATTTTCATTTTTTAAAAATATACACTTCACACTCGTTCTACGATACTACTGATCCTATCTCTAACGAGTTATTCTAATTGGATATTACTAATCCAATATCTGATGAATTCTTTCGTATGGTTCTAATGTGTCTTGTTCTCAAGCTCTGTAAACCAAAGCTCTGATACCAAATGTGACGGCAAGGAATTTCGTCGATCCGAATCGATCGTTAAACTGACCAAAACCGTTCGAAACCCCTGATCGTTTTGAGAACAGGACAAATTGGAATGCAAACAGAAGAACATTTTATTGCTATTACAACATTTCCATCAGATACAAGAATATACAGAGTACAAATAAATATTATACAATAGAAAAATGTAAAAACCCGTAACTTCCCCGTAAAGGAAAGCGTCGGATAGTTCGAGGACAAGCCACAACAGAACGCATATAAAAGAACATTTCATTGTATATTACAACAATGCATCAGATTACAAGAATATACAGAGTAAAAATGAATATTACACAGAAATATCAGAGATTCAAATTACATTTAAATACATCGCAGCGGAAAATAATACAATACACAACTGGAAGAGATATACGGATACAAAGCTTTCCGGATATCATTCCAGCTGTAAACCAGGATCCTGTAAATATAAATTTGCAAAACCGAAACTACTAGCTGCCCGTGTCGAAAATAAGGGCACCCAGAGTTTAGGTTAAAACAATAAACTCCAGATCAGTCATGTGACTGGTGTGAGAACTAAAACAGTTAATCTTTATTTTTAAAGTTAGGTAAATCAAGGGACCACGTCGTATAACACGGAACGGGTTTCCTCCCAAGAATACCAGTGCATAAAACAAACAGCGCAATGCTAAATAAAGAAAAATCAAGGTGTTATAAGACCCAGGTCCTATCACACTATGCAACGCAAGCCGGGGGATAGGGTTTTCCCTTATAACAGCCAAAGAATGCTTGATACGTTTAAAACAAATCATTTGATACTATTATAAGTGCATAGTGTATAAAACAACTTCAAATCATAAGTATCAATCATAGGTGGCATGGGTACCATATATCATGTCGCCATACTAGTTCTACAATTAAAACCGCAAATGTCGTATTGGAAGTTGGGTTATCATTTATGGTATGAACCGAGGCTAGGGGCAAGATCCTCTACCGTTTCGAGACGCTCTAGTCCGTGTCTCAGGAACAGCCGCAACTGCCCCCTAGATCGTCAGGGCCGGTCCACCGATGTGGATTATAATGCCTGAACAATACGTTTCTCCGCCCTTTGGGGCGTAAGCCTGGCCCGTCAGCCGACCAGAAGCATCGGCCGAAACCGATATCACGAGACGCCTCGCTTTTCAGCAAGTAATAATAAGCAACATCCACATGAGTCAAACTCGTCAGCCAGTTCAAGCACTGACGCCACTCCTAACTAGAAAGAAAACGCATGTCCCCCCTGAGGTCCGTCTCCCGTTTTTGGTTCATACCGGGTGTGAAACTCGCGAAGTAAACGTCACACAAAGCTACGCCACAAAGGCCTTGCTTCGATCATCAACCACAAGACTTTGCTTTTCAACAGAAGCCTTGATCATTTGCCACTTAAGCATGCCACACAGGCAATTCACTCCCTGCGATTGATATCCATCAATATATAACCCCTGAGCTCGTACGTCTCAGAGAAGGGCGTTAAGAAAGAGAATAAATTCTCCGCCGCCAAACAGATATATATATTTAATAGAGATCAATCACACGGACTAAAATCCAATGTCAGACACACAGTCCATTTACAAGTCCGTTCTGGGGCTGAACGAAACCGGAGGCACCTAGTACCCCGCATATCCACTGATCTTCAAGTACGTCTGGACGATCACCAACTGTTTCCATCTTCTTGGGTGTACAGTCCAATCAAGATCATCAGTAATCACCCAAACGACGTGAAGACTTCTGGTCTTCGACCACCGTCTTCATCTTCGACTTATCGTCGTATCAGTTATTCAGAATGGGATAAACCCGGTCTTTCCAAATAACTCGCGTATATTTTAAATAAGTGTTACACAAACACAACATACGCCTCATTCCAATTCATCAGTCACTAACCGTAAATTAATCAAGAGAATAATTTCCCAAATATTAACCCCGAAGGTCGAAACCAACATCAGATCAATATCCAGGAAACCATTCTGCTTGGCTAACCGACAGTTAGTTTCTAAATTTCACATTCATAGGGAAAGGTTCCCATTAATTTTATCCAAGATAAATTCCTTGAATTTATTCTTTATTCTATTTTTGAATCTCAATTCAAACTAGTCGGGATTAGCGAACCTTACCGAAGTAATCATTTATTTTAATTTCCCCATCCCAACCTATTCATCCCATGAAGTAAAATTGGTAATACTTCATATATAACACCACAGTGTTATCGGTAAATTCAATTACCACTTCACGTTCAAATCTAATTAAAGATTTAACTATCGCCTGGAGCAAAACTGGTGATACTCCATTTTCAATCATTTCAATCTAATTAAAGATTCATTAAAACTTCACTTAGTTTTAATCTTCGACTGGGTTAAAGAATCAGTGTCATTTAAAACACGGTTCACGATAAACCCAAAATCACATTCCATTAATTATCGGGTTAAAGAACAAGTGTTATTTAAAACACTGTCCACGATAAACCCAAGAATCAATATCAATTCAATTCCAATTAAATATCATTTAATTGGCGCATTTCATTAAATCTAAATAAAAAGATTTAATCTTTTCTCAACTGGGTTCAAGAACAGTGTTAATGAAGACACCATTCACGACAAACCCTAATCACATTTGATATTTAATACAAGGCCCTGAATAGAAAATATATCGGCTTATATTCAATATCAAATTATACGATTAACAAATGTCGTATTGGAAATAACGATATAAATATATATCTTTCAAATTTCCATAACAACATCTGTATAATCACGAATTCCAACATCGAAATATTCCGAAGACAATTTCGATTCAAATCCACTCTAATGCAATCATTGGAAATTCTGGTTATTTTTGAAACCGTTTTTAAATTCAATTTATTTATTAAAAATAAATAGAATTATAATTCTAGTTCAAAACTAGTTCATTTCGATAAAAATCTATTTTTATCTTTTCAAAATTGGAGTTTTTCATCCCAATCCTTTCTAAATCATTTCTTATGATTTTACACAAATTATTACTATTTTTAATAATTTTAACAAGGCCCGTACAGTCGATTTCCAACAACGGCCATCGAACTGCACTTACAGCGACCTTTTTCAAATTTGATTTGGACATAATTCCAAATCCAACAGTTAGATTTCTAATTTCTAATATTCGTTAGAAAGCACTTTTCGATACGAACCCAACGGTTCCAGTTTTAGGAGAATCCGACGGTCGGATCTCCCGTAAAGTCCGTTTGAAATAAATGGTCGAAATTCACGAACTGCCGCGGCGCGGCGCGTTCTATTCAGGCCATTATATTATATATATAATATATATATAATATATATTTCGTCGATTTCTATTTAAAACGAATTATATAAATAGTTTTAAATTCGTTTCAAAAGCAATTTCCACTTCCATTTCAATTCAAATCAAAATTGAATTCTTCTTTATAAATTCGTTTTAAAATTCATTTCTATTCAATTCAAATTTCAATTCAATTTGAATTCATTTCAATTCGTTTCCAATTCAATTCGAATTCGTTTTCAATTCAATTCGAATTGGTTTTATATTCAATACAATTCAAATTCGTTATTTATTCAATTAAATTCGAATTCGTTTCGTTTGCTATTCAATTGAAATCGAATTCGTTTTCCATTCAATTCGAATTCATTATATATTCAATTCATTTCGAAATCGTTTTATATTCAATTCATTTCGATCTCATTTCAAAATATGCGTTTTCGAAATCACTTTTCAATATGCATTTTAAAATGAATAAAATCGATATAAATATCGTTCACGTCAAAATGGCGTCAATCTAACCAACACGGCTTCATATATTTCTATTTTCAAATATTCTATTCAATAAATGAATATTTATTTTTGTCAACACACGACTAATCTCAACGTATGAGTACTGTCCACGTGTGACAATTTTTGTTAAATTATTTCGTTCAACTCATGACTAATCTCAACGGATGAGTACAGTCCACACATGAACCTTTATTTTATATTAATAAAGATGCAAATTTTATTATTAAAATATTTCGTTCAACACATGACTAATCTCAACGAATGAGTACCGTCAACACATGAACTTTTATGTTATAATATTCTTTATTTTCTAAATGGGAATGAGGCCCAATCAATCACCATATAAAATTAATTATATGGATTTTCATACAACACATGTATATAATAGCATTGAAAAATAATCAACCATCAACCAAAGTGCACTACACTGTATAAGCATCAAATATAGATATCTAACGCTTATAACAGCCTGTCAATCAATCGATCGACATATTTAATCAATCAGGATGAGTGAACTTCAAATTTCATCCCAACACCCGTGTGGGGTTTCAAACAATCAAACGCATATTTTATTTGTGCAGCTGGGCGATGTGTAAAATTTATCGACCCAATCAATGTCCTTCAAATAGGTGTACATAAACAAACCGTCTGGTTTGTAAATGAATATTTATTTATTCACATTCACGTTAAAAATTATATTTTTAACGATAAAACATTTTATTCCAACATATGAATTTCTATTCAGTTCATTCTTTAAATAAAATGATATTTTTATTTTTCTAACTTATTTTAGAAAATTTCGGCGGCATAACGGCACGATACTAGAAACGGGACAAGGCCTAGCCTTATCCCCGGTCTAGTGAAGGCCCACGCCATTCACACATCAATCAAATCTATTCATTTCACCAAACAATTCAGTTTCAAATCAAATCATCTAACTAATCTATGCAACCAAACAAACAAGTCCATGGTCTGTGGACGATTGTGTCGGGTGCTACTAAGCACCGTCTGCATCCTAGTATATATATATAGCTAGAAAAGAAATTGAAAGGTGAGAAATTCTCACCGATAGCTATCCTAACTCCACGGCACTTCAAATGCAGGAAATCTTCACTGTTCTCGTCTCTTATCACTTTCTTCGCCCGTATTCTCTACATATGTAAAAATCGAATTTTTACTTCGCTATTCAATATATAAAAATCATATTTTTACTTTGATGTCCAATATATAAAAATCATATTTTTACTTCGATGTTCAATATATAAAAATCATATTTTTACTTCGATGTTCAATATATAAAAATCATATTTTTACTTCGATGTTCAATATATAAAAATCATATTTTTACTTCGATGTTCAATATATAAAAATCAGATTTTTTCTATCGATTCACATGAATAAAAATCCCTCCTTTCCTTTGTTAAAAAAAAATCGTGTCTTTAATCGAAGAGATTGCATGTAAAAATCTAAACTTTTCATGTTAACGTATATATTAAAAATCCGAACTTTTTCATAGATAAAAATATATTCTTTTCTCACGTAAAAATGTCATCTTTTCTCGTACAAAAATATTATATTTTCTCATATAAAAATATTATCTTTACATTAATAAAAATCATATTTTCTGTAACAACCCGAAATTCTGGGCCAGTTTAAAAATTTTATTTTGGCAATTTTAGCGAATTTTGATTATTTAAAATGAATTATTTTAAATAAAATCGACGAGAAATATATTTAGAATATAATTCGAACGTATATATTATATACGCCGTCGTTAGAATATAAATAATTATATATAATTATAAATAGAATTGAAAATGGCGCGGTAGTTCGATAATTCGATTTCAAACTTCAATTGAATGTACCGGGTGCCAAACAATCCGGATTTTAGTGAAACCAAAAATAATGGAATCAAATTGATAATATCTTTCCAATGAATCAGACAAATCGAAATTTGATAGCGGGAATCAAAAGATATGTCTAGTTGAAAATTATGAATAGTCGCTATGGAATTCAGGCCCTTAAAAATGGAAATTTTGCAAACGACCTTGGATTTCGACGAAACCAGTTTTGTTGGGTCCGCAGTGTCAAATTATTGCTAGATTCCAAATTTCATAATTTTTCGAATCAATATGTGAGCGTGGCAAAGGAAAACGCGTTTGACCAGTTTCAGTTGATTTTAATCGACTGGAAAATGGCCATTTTTCCAACGGTCTCAGAATTCGACGAAACTAGTTTTGTTAGGACCGTATCGTCAATACGAAGCTAGAAAATATTTTTCTGGAATTTTTAGAGACAGTATGTGACCCCGGAAATTTGAAATGTACTTTTAAAATTCAATATAGTGATTTAAATGTAAATTTAACGGAAACTGATTGTAACAGCCGAATCAGCCTACGATACATATCCCATTGTGTTCGGAATAGGGGTAAAACGCTATAGATGACAGGCGGTGGGCCTCGTTTCGAGGTCGTATGTAAAAGTCAACTTTTTGAAAATAAATTAATTAAATAAATTAATAAATTAAACCTTTCCTCTCCTATACCCAGGCCCGCCATTTCATTTGACAGAAAAAAAAAGAAGAAGAGGGCGTCGAAGCGGGGAGGAGCCGCCGCCCTCCCCGAGACCACCGAGCCACACCCCCCTCTTCTTCTTCCCCCCTCCTCGATCCCCTCGCGACCACCGCACGCCTCTTCCCCCAAACCGCGCCCCACGATTCCACCATCGGAGCCACCGAAGGCCGCCGCCACCCGCCTCAGCCAGCGCCCACCCCCATTCCCGTCCCCTCCTCCAGCTCGAAGAAGCCACACCCACCCTCGCGCGAGCAACCCTCAGTCGACCACCGGTCAGACCCTCCAACCCACCCTGCAAACGAAAAACAGAAAAAGGGGCAAAGGTGAGTTTTTTTAATTAGGTTTAATTAATTTTAATTTAACTAAATAGGATGGTTTTTAAAACTGAAATTAATATTGAATAGCGAATTCAAAATATGATTTTTATCATATAAAAGAATGTATTTTATTTGTATAAAATATAATTCTTATCGCAAAAAGGGAAATATTTTTGGTTTGATAAAATAGGATTTTATCGTATGTGAAAAAAAATTAGAAATATAAAAATATGATTTCATTAAATTGAAATATACGATTTTCTTGAATTGAAGAATTGGATTTCTTTGATTTATAGAATACGTTTTCTTTGATTCGAAAAATATATTTCCTTTGTTTTATCATATAAAAGAAAATTCGATTTTTATATATTGAATAGCGAAGTAAAAATGTGATTTTTATATATTGAACATCAAAAGAAAATGTGATTTTTATATATTGAATAGCGAAGTAAAAATTTGATTTTTATATATTGAATAGCGAAGTAAAAATGTGATTTTTATATAATGAACATCGAAGTAAAAATTCGATTTTTACATATGTAGTGGCTACGGGCGACGAAGCTGACGAAGATACGAAAACGATGAAGATTTCTATCAAAGAAGAGTCAAGATGATTGGATAGCTATCTGTGAGAACTTCTCACTCTTCAATTTCTTTTCTAGTTATATATATATACTAGGATGCAGACGGTGCTTAGTAGCACCCGACACAATCGTCCACAGACCATGGACTTGTTTGTTTGGTTGCATAGATTAGTTAGATTATTTGATTGAAATTTGACTGTTGGGTGAAATGAAATTGATTTGATTGATGTGTGAATGGCGTGGGCCTTCACTAGACCGGGGATAAGGCTAGGCCTCGTCCCGTTTCTAGTATCGTGCCGTTATGCCACCGAAATTTTCTAAAATATGTTAGAAAAATAAAAATATCATTTTATTGAATAAATGAACCGAATAGAATATTCATAGGTTGAATAAAATGTTTTATCGTTAAAAATATAATTTTTAACGTGAATGTGAATAAATAAATATTCATTTACAAACCGAACGGTTTGTTTATGTACACCTATTTGAAGGACATTGATTGGGACGATAAATTTTACACATCGCCCAACTGCACAAATAAAATATGTGTTTGATTGTTTGAAACCCCACACGGGTGTTAGGATGAAATTTGAAGTTCACTCATCCTGATTGATTAAATATGTCGATCGATCGATTGACAGGCTGTTATAAGCGTTAGATATCTATATTTTATGCTTATACAGTGTAGTGCACTCTGGTTGATGGTTGATTATTTTTCAATGCTATTATATACATGTGTTGTATGGAATCCATATAATTAACTTTATATGGTAATTGATTGGGCCTCATTCCAATTTGAGAAATAAAGAATAATATAAAATAAAGGTTCATGTGTTGACAGTACTCATCCATTGAGATTGGTCATGTGTTGAACGAAATATTTTAGTAATAAAATGTACATCTTTATCAATATAAAATAAAGGTTCATGTGTTGACAGTACTCATCCATTGAGATTGGTCATGTGTTGAACGAAATATTTTGATAATAACAACTATTTTGAAAAAAAAATATTTGAAATAGAATATTTGAAAATAGAAATTTATGAAGCCGTGTTGATTAGATTGACGCCATTTTGACGTGAACGATATTTATATTGAATTGAAAACGATTTCGAAATGAAATGAATTGAAAACGATTTCGAAATGAAATGAATTGAAAACGATTTCGAAATGAAATGAATTGAAAACGATTTCGAAATGAAATGAATTGAAAACGATTTCGAAATGAAATGAATTGAAAACGATTTCGAAATGAAATGAATTGAAAACGATTTCGAAATGAAATGAATTGAAAACGATTTCGAAATGAATTGAATATAAAACGAATTCAAATTGAATTGAAAGCAAATTGAAATGAATTCAAATTGAATTGAAATTTGAATTGAATAGAAATGAATTTTAAAACGAATTTATAAAGAAGAATTCAATTTTGATTTGAATTAAAATGGAAGTTGAAATTGCTTTTGAAACGAATTTAAAACTATTTATAAAATTCGTTTTAAATAGAAATCGACGATATATATATATTATATATATTATATATATAATATAATGGCCTGAATAGAACGCGCCGCGCCGCGGCAGTTCGTAAATTTCGACCATTTATTTCAAACGGACATTACGGGAGATCCGACCGTCGGATTCTCCTAAAACCGGAACCGTTGGGTTCGTATCGAAAAAAGCTTTCTAAGGAATATTAGAAATTTGAAATCTAATGGTTGGATTTGGAATTATGTCCAAATCAAATTTGAAAAAGGTCGCTGTAAGTGCAGTTCGATGGCCATTGATGGAAATCGACTGTACGGGCCTTGATAAAATTATTAAAAATAGTAATAATTTGTGTAAAATCATAAGAAATGATTTAGAAAGAATTGGGATGAAAAACTCCATATTTGAAAAGATAAAAATAGATTTTTATCGAAATGAACTAGTTTTTGAACTAGAATTATAATTCTATTTATTTTCAAATAAATAAATTGAATTTGAAATGGTTTTGAAAATAACCAGAATTTCCAATGATTGCATTGGAATGGATTTGAATCGAAATTGTCTTCGGAATATTTCGATGTTGGAATTCGTGATTATACGGACGTTGTTATGGAAATTTGAAAGATATATATTTATATCGTTATTTCCAATACGACATTTGTTAATCATAGAATTTGATATTGAATATAAGCCGATATATTTTCTATTCAGAGCCTTGTATTGAATATCAAATGTGATTTGGGTTTGTCGTGAATGGTGTCTTCACTGACACTGATTCTTGAACCCAGTTGAGAAAAGATTAAATCTTTTTATTTGGATTTAATGAAGTGTGCCAATTAAATAATATTTAATTGAAATTGAATTGATATTGATTTTTGGGTTTATCGTAGACAGTGTTTTAAATAACACTCGTTCTTTAACCCGATAATTAATGAATGTGATTTTGGGTTTATCGTGAACTGTGTTTTAAATGACACTGATTCTTTAACCCAGTTAGCGATTAAAACTAAGTGGAGTTTTAATGAATCTTTAATTAGATTGAAAAGACCGAGAATGGAGTATCACCAGTTTTACTCCAGGCGATAGTTAAATCTTTAATTAGATTTAAACGTGAAATGGTAATTGAATTTACCGATAACACCGTGGTGTTAGATATGAAGTATAACCAGTTTTACTTCATGGGATGAATAGGTTGGGATTGGGAAATTAAAACAAATGATTACTTCGGTAAAGTTCGTTAATCCTGACTTGTTTGAATTGATATTCAAAAATAGATTAAAGAATAAATTCAAGGAATTTATCTTGGATAAAATTAATGGGAACCTTTCCCTATGAATGTGAAATTTAGAAACTAACTGTCGGTTAGCCAAGTAGAATGGTTTTCTGGATATTGATCTGATGTTGGTTTCGGCCTTCGGGGTTAATATTTAGGAAATTATTCTCTTGATTAATTTACGGTTAGTGACTGATGAATTGGAATGAGGCGTATGTTGTGTTTGTGTAACACTTATTTAAAATATACGCGAGTTATTCGGGAAGACCGGGTTTATCCCATTCTGAATAACTGCTACGACGATAAGTCGAAGATGAAGACGGTGGTCGAAGACCGGAGGTCTTCACATCGTTTGGGTGATTACCGATGATCTTGATTGGGCTGTACACCCAAGAAGATGGAAACAGTTGGTGATCGTCCAGACGTACTTGGAGATCGATGGATATGCGGGGTACTAGGTGCCTCCGGTTTCGTTCAGCCCCAGAACGGACTCGTAAATGGACTGTGTGTCTGACATTGGATTTTAGTCCGTGTGATTGATCTCTATTAAATATATATCTATTTGGCGGCGGAGAATTTATTCTCTTGCTTAACGCCCTTCTCTGAGACGTACGAGCTCAGGGGTTATATATTGATGGATATCAATCACATGGAGTGAATTGCCTGTGTGGCATGCCTAAGTGACAAATGATCAAGGCTTCTGTTGAAAAACAAAGTCTTGTGGTTGATGATCGAAGCACGGCCTTTGTGGCATAGCTTTGTGTAACGTTTACTTCGCGAGTTTCACACCCGGTATGAACCAAAAACGGGAGACGGACCTCAGGGAGGGCATGCGTTTCTTTCTAGTTAGAAGTGGCGTTAGTGGTTTTACACGCCCTGACGAGTTTGACTTATGTGGTTGTTGCTGTTGCGAGGCGCCTCGGTTATATCGGTTTCGACCGATGCTTCTGGTCGGCTGACGGACCAGACTTACGCCCCAAAGGGCGGGGAAACGTATTGTTCAGGTACTATAATCCACATCGGTGGACCGGCCCTGACGATCCAAGGGGCAGTTGCGGCTGTTCCGGTGGCTCGGGCTAGAGAGTCACAAATCGGTAGAGGATCTTGCCCCTAGCCTCGGTTCATACCATAAATGATAACCCAACTTCCAATACGAAATTGCGGTTTTGATTGTAAACTTATATATGGCGACATAGTGGTATGGGTCATTCATGCCGCCTATGATTGATACTTATGATTTGAAGTTGTTTTATACACTATACACTTATAATAGTATCAAATGATTTGTTTTAAACGTATCAAGCATTCTTTGGCTGTTATAAGGGAAAACCCTATCCCCCAGCTTGCGTTGCATTGTGTGATAGGACCTGGGTCTTATAACAGCTTCATTTTTCTTTATTTAGCATTGCGCTGTTTGTTTTATGCACTGGTATTCTTGGGAGGAAACCCCTTCCGTGTTATACGGCGTGGTCCCTTGATTTACCTAACTTTAAAAACAAAGATTAATAACTGTTTTAGTTCTCACACCAGTCACATGACTGACCTGGAGTTTATTGTTTTTAACCTAAACTCTGGGTGCCCTTATTTTGACACGGGCAGCTAGTAGTTTTGGTTTTGCAGATTTATATTCACAGGATCCTGGTTTACAGCTGGAATGATATCCGGAAAGCTTTGTATCCGCATATCTCCTCTAGTTGTGTATTGTAATATTTTCCGCTGCTATGGATTTAAATGTAATTTAAATCTCTGATATTTCTGTGTAATATTCATTTGTACTCTGTATATTCTTGTAATCTGATGCATTGTTGTAATATACAATGAAATGTTCTTCTGTATGCGTTCTATTTTGTCTTGTTCTCAAACGATAGGGCGTTTCGATCGGTCTGGGTCGGTTTAGCGACTGGTTCGGACCGAGCGGAATTCCTTCTCGTCACAGTTGGTATCAGAGCTTTGGTTTACAAAGCCCAGAGAGCAAGACACATTAGAACCATACGAAAGAATTCATCAGATATTGGATTAGTAATATCCAATGAGAATGACTCGTTAGAGATAGGATTAGTAGTATCCTAGAACGAGCGTGAAGAGTATATTTTTAAAATGAAAGTCAATTTTGTTTTGAAAATTTAAAATCAATTTTTCGTATTTGATTATATATTTATAAGATTTGGACAATTCAGTATATAAAGAATTTGCATATGCGCCTTGCAAACGTATATTCAAAGTTTTATTATATTGGATAGATATAGCATCGCACTCTAGTCGCCCGAAGATGATATTGATGATAGCGATCGCATCATCAACATTTATGTTCGAGTTTCGAAGGTGTGATTTTCTATATATTTCCATTAGACTGGTGTGAGAACCAAAACTTATATAGCTAGAATACATTGTTGTGATTTGGCATCAAACATCTGATTTTTGTATATGTATCAAAATTATGAATTTGAAACTCTAATTCACTAATTGATTGATGTTTGTGTTGTTTGTTTATTTGTTTGATAATTTTGAACCATTATGCCTAATTGAATCAAATATTGAATTGTATTGAAATTTGGTCGCATTTGCTTGCATATACTTGCACTTACATTGAACAGGTCATAGCAAGGAGGCTAGAGCCGAAGAATAAAATTTGTTTGCCCGACAAATAGGTACATGTTTACTACATAATTTACTGTTTTGTTTGGGTGATGATGATTTTATGAGCCTATTGGCTAGCCGCTTGGCTTTTTCTTTTTCTTTTTGAGATCTGAAGGACCGGGGAAGCTATTTGAAATTCCCCGATGCTCCCGGTGCAGGGGAGGTTATGGCGAAATTTTTCGAAAATTTAGGGTGTTAGCCAAATTTTTGAAATTTTTGGAAATTCTCAGAAACTGAAAAGTTGGAGAATGGAAGCCAAATCGAACGTAGAGTTGAATAATCAAACCACTTTCGACTTTGTTCCTTTTCGGGGACGAAAAGTTTTAAGTGGGGGAGATTGTAACAACCCGAAATTCTGGGCCAGTTTAAAATTTTTATTTTGGCAATTTTAGCGAATTTTGATTATTTAAAATGAATTATTTTAAATAAAATCGACGAGAAATATATTTAGAATATAATTTGAACGTATATATTATATACGCCGTCGTTAGAATATAAATAATTATATATAATTATAAATAGAATTGAAAATGGCGCGGTAGTTCGATAATTCGATTTCAAACTTCAATTGAATGTACCAGGTGCCAAACAATCCGGATTTTAGTGAAACCAAAAATAATGGAATCTAATTGATAATATCTTTCCAATGAATCTGGCAAATCGAAATATGATAGCGGGAATCAAAAGATATGTCCAGTTGAAAATTCTGAATAGTCGCTATGGAATTCAGGCCCTTAAAAATGGAAATTTTGCAAATGACCTTGGATTTCGACGAAACTAGTTTTGTTGGGTCCGCAGTGTCAAATTATTGCTAGATTCCAAATTTCATAATTTTTCGAATCAATATGTGAGCGTGGCAAAGGAAAACGCGTTTGACCAGTTTCAGTTGATTTTAATCGACTGGAAAATGGCCATTTTTCCAACGGTCTCAGAATTCGACGAAACTAGTTTTTTTAGGACCGTATCGTCAATACGAAGCTAGAAAATATTTTTCTGGAATTTTTAGAGACAGTATGTGACCCCGGAAATTTGAAATGTACTTTTAAAATTCAATATAGTGATTTAAATGTAAATTTAACGGAAACTGATTGTAACAGCCGAATCATCCTACGATACATATCCCATTGTGTTCGGAATAGGGGTAAAACGCTATAGACGACAGGCGGTGGGCCTCGTTTCGAGGTCGTATGTAAAAGTCAACTTTTTGAAAATAAATTAATTAAATAAATTAATAAATTAAACCTTTCCTCTCCTATACCCAGGCCCCCCATTTCATTTGACAGAAAAATAAAAAAAAAATAAAAAAAGAAGAAGAAGAAGGCGTCGAAGCGGGGAGGAGCCGCCGCCCTCCCCGAGACCACCGAGCCACACCCCCCTCTTCTTCTTCACCCTCCTCGATCCCCTCGCGACCACCGCACGCCTCTTCCCCCAAACCGCGCCCCACGATTCCACCACCGGAGCCACCGAAGGCCGCCGCCACCCGCCTCAGCCAGCGCCCACCCCCATTCCCGTCCTCTCCTCCAGCTCGAAGAAGCCACACCCCCCCTCGCGCGAGCAACCCTCAGTCGACCACCGGTCAGACCCTCCAACCCACCCTGCAAACGAAAAACAGAAAAAGGGGCAAAGGTGAGTTTTTTTAATTAGGTTTAATTAATTTTAATTTAACTAAATAGGATGGTTTTTAAAACTGAAATTAATATTGAATAGCGAATTCAAAATATGATTTTTATCATATAAAAGAATGTATTTTATTTGTATAAAATATAATTCTTATCGCAAAAAGGGAAATATTTTTGGTTTGATAAAATAGGATTTTATCGTATGTGAAAAAAAATTCGAAATATAAAAATATGATTTCATTAAATTGAAATATACGATTTTCTTGAATTGAAGAATTGGATTTCTTTGATTTATAAAATACGTTTTCTTTGATTCGAAAAATATATTTCCTTTGTTTTATCATATAAAAGAAAATTCGATTTTTATATATTGAATAGCGAAGTAAAAATGTGATTTTATATATTGAACATCAAAAGAAAATGTGATTTTTATATATTGAATAGCGAAGTAAAAATGTGATTTTTATATATTGAATAGCGAAGTAAAAATGTGATTTTTATATATTGAACATCGAAGTAAAAATTCGATTTTTACATATGTAGTGGCTACGGGCGACGAAGCTGACGAAGATACGAAAACGATGAAGATTTCTATCAAAGAAGAGTCAAGATGATTGGATAGCTATCTGTGAGAACTTCTCACTCTTCAATTTCTTTTCTAGTTATATATATATATATATACTAGGATGCAGACGGTGCTTAGTAGCACCTGACACAATCGTCCACAGACCATGGACTTGTTTGTTTGGTTGCATAGATTAGTTAGATTATTTGATTGAAATTTGACTGTTGGGTGAAATGAAATTGATTTGATTGATGTGTGAATGGCGTGGGCCTTCACTAGACCGGGGATAAGGCTAGGCCTCGTCCCGTTATGCCGCCGAAATTTTCTAAAATATGTTAGAAAAATAAAAATATCATTTTATGGAATAAATGAACCGAATAGAATATTCATAGGTTGAATAAAATGTTTTATCGTTAAAAATATATTTTTTAAAGTGAATGTGAATAAATAAATATTCATTTACAAACCGGACGGTTTGTTTATGTACACCTATTTGAAGGACATTGATTGGGACGATAAATTTTACACATCGCCCAACTGCACAAATAAAATATGTGTTTGATTGTTTGAAACCCCACACGGGTGTTAGGATGAAATTTGAAGTTCACTCATCCTGATTGATTAAATATGTCGATCGATCGATTGACAGGCTGTTATAAGCGTTAGATATCTATATTTGATGCTTATACAGTGTAGTGCACTCTGGTTGATGGTTGATTATTTTTCAATGCTATTATATACATGTGTTGTATGGAATCCATAAAATTAACTTTATATGGTAATTGATTGGGCCTCATTCCAATTTGAGAAATAAAGAATAATATAAAATAAAGGTTCATGTGTTGACAGTACTCATCCATTGAGATTGGTCATGTGTTGAACGAAATATTTTAGTAATAAAATGTACATCTTTATCAATATAAAATAAAGGTTCATGTGTTGACAGTACTCATCCATTGAGATTGGTCATGTGTTGAACGAAATATTTTGATAATAACAACTATTTTGAAAAAGAAATATTTGAAATAGAATATTTGAAAATAGAAATTTATGAAGCCGTGTTGATTAGATTGACGCCATTTTGACGTGAACGATATTTATATCGATTTTAAACGATTTCGAAATGAAATGAATTGAAAACGATTTCGAAATGAAATGAATTGAAAACGATTTCGAAATGAAATGAATTGAAAACGATTTCGAAATGAAATGAATTGAAAACGATTTCGAAATGAATTGAATTGAAAACGATTTCGAAATGAAATGAATTGAAAACGATTTCGAAATGAAATGAATTGAAAACGATTTCGAAATGAATTGAATATAAAACGAATTCAAATTGAATTGAAAGCAAATTGAAATGAATTGAAATTTAAATTGAATAGAAATGAATTTTAAAACGAATTTATAAAGAAGAATTCAATTTTGATTTGAATTAAAATGGAAGTTGAAATTGCTTTTGAAACGAATTTAAAACTATTTATAAAATTCGTTTTATATAGAAATCGACGATATATATATATATATATTACATATATTATATATATAATATAATGGCCTGAATAGAACGCGTCGCGCCGCGGCAGTTCGTAAATTTCGACCATTTATTTCAAACGGACATTACGGGAGATCCGACCGTCGGATTCTCCTAAAACTAGAACCGTTGGGTTCGTATCGAAAAGAGCTTTCTAACGAATATTAGAAATTTGAAATCTAACGGTTGGATTTGGAATTATGTCCAAATCAAATTTGAAAAAGGTCGCTGTAAGTGCAGTTCGATGGCCATTGATGGAAATCGACTGTACGCGCCTTGATAAAATTATTAAAAATAGTAATAATTTGTGTAAAATCATAAGAAATGATTTAGAAAGAATTGGGATGAAAAACTCCATATTTGAAAAGATAAAAATAGATTTTTATCGAAATGAACTAGTTTTTGAACTAGAATTATAATTCTATTTATTTTCAAATAAATAAATTGAATTTGAAATGGTTTTGAAAATAACCAGAATTTCCAATGATTGCATTGGAATGGATTTGAATCGAAATTGTCTTCGGAATATTTCGATGTTGGAATTCGTGATTATACGGATGTTGTTATGGAAATTTGAAAGATATATATTTATATCGTTATTTCCAATACGACATTTGTTAATCATAGAATTTGATATTGAATATAAGCCGATATATTTTCTATTCAGAGCCTTGTATTGAATATCAAATGTGATTTGGGTTTGTCGTGAATGGTGTCTTCACTAACACTGATTCTTGAACCCAGTTGAGAAAAGATTAAATCTTTTTATTTGGATTTAATGAAGTGTGCCAATTAAATAATATTTAATTGAAATTGAATTGATATTGATTTTTGGGTTTATCGTAGACAGTGTTTTAAATAACACTCGTTCTTTAACCCGATAATTAATGAATGTGATTTTGGGTTTATCGTGAACTGTGTTTTAAATGACACTGATTCTTTAACCCAGTTAGCGATTAAAACTAAGTGGAGTTTTAATGAATCTTTAATTAGATTGAAAAGACCGAGAATGGAGTATCACCAGTTTTACTCCAGGCGATAGTTAAATCTTTAATTAGATTTAAACGTGAAATGGTAATTGAATTTACCGATAACACCGTGGTGTTAGATATGAAGTATAACCAGTTTTACTTCATGGGATGAATAGGTTGGGATTGGGAAATTAAAACAAATGATTACTTCGGTAAAGTTCGTTAATCCCGACTAGTTTGAATTGATATTCAAAAATAGATTAAAGAATAAATTCAAGGAATTTATCTTGGATAAAATTAATGGGAACCTTTCCCTATGAATGTGAAATTTAGAAACTAACTGTCGGTTAGCCAAGTAGAATGGTTTTCTGGATATTGATCTGATGTTGGTTTCGGCCTTCGGGGTTAATATTTAGGAAATTATTCTCTTGATTAATTTACGGTTAGTGACTGATGAATTGGAATGAGGCGTATGTTGTGTTTGTGTAACACTTATTTAAAATATACGCGAGTTATTCGGGAAGACCGGGTTTATCCCATTCTGAATAACTGATACGACGATAAGTCGAAGATGAAGACGGTGGTCGAAGACCGGAGGTCTTCACATCGTTTGGGTGATTACCGATGATCTTGATTGGGCTGTACACCCAAGAAGATGGAAACAGTTGGTGATCGTCTAGACGTACTTGGAGATCGATGGATATGCGGGGTACTAGGTGCCTCCGGTTTCGTTCAGCCCCAGAACGGACACGTAAATGGACTGTGTGTCTGACATTGGATTTTAGTCCGTGTGATTGATCTCTATTAAATATATATCTGTTTGGCGGCGGAGAATTTATTCTCTTGCTTAACGCCCTTCTCTGAGACGTACGAGCTCAGGGGTTATATATTGATGGATATCAATCGCATGGAGTGAATTGCCTGTATGGCATGCCTAAGTGGCAAATGATCAAGGCTTCTGTTGAAAAGCAAAGTCTTGTGGTTGATGATCGAAGCACGGCCTTTGTGGCATAGCTTTGTGTAACGTTTACTTCGCGAGTTTCACACCCGGTATGAACCAAAAACGGGAGACGGACCTCAGGGAGGGCATGCGTTTCTTTCTAGTTAGAAGTGGCGTCAGTGGTTTTACACGCCTGACGAGTTTGACTTATGTGGTTGTTGCTGTTGCGAGGCGCCTCGGTTATATCGGTTTCGACCGATGCTTCTGGTCGGCTGACGGACCAGACTTACGCCCCAAAGGGCGGGGAAACGTATTGTTCAGGCACTATAATCCACATCGGTGGACCGGCCCTGACGATCCAAGGGGCTGTTGCGGCTGTTCCGGTGGCTCGGGCTAGAGAGTCACAAATCGGTAGAGGATCTTGCCCCTAGCCTCGGTTCATACCATGAATGATAACCCAACTTCCAATACGACATTGCGGTTTTGATTGTAAACTTATATATGGCGACATAGTGGTATGGGTCATTCATGCCGCCTATGATTGATACTTATGATTTGAAGTTGTTTTATACACTATACACTTAGAATAGTATCAAATGATTTGTTTTAAGCGTATCAAGCATTCTTTGGCTGTTATAAGGGAAAACCCTATCCCCCGGCTTGCGTTGCATTGTGTGATAGGACCTGGGTCTTATAACAGCTTCATTTTTCTTTATTTAGCATTGTGCTGTTTGTTTTATGCACTGGTATTCTTGGGAGGAAACCCGTTCCGTGTTATACGGCGTGGTCCCTTAATTTACCTAACTTTAAAAACAAAGATTAATAACTGTTTTAGTTCTCACACCAGTCACATGACTGACCTGGAGTTTATTGTTTTTAACCTAAACTCTGGGTGCCCTTATTTTGACACGGGCAGCTAGTAGTTTTGGTTTTGCAGATTTATATTCACAGGATCCTGGTTTACAGCTGGAATGATATCCGGAAAGCTTTGTATCCGCATATCTCCTCTAGTTGTGTATTGTAATATTTTCCGCTGCTATGGATTTAAATGTAATTTAAATCTCTGATATTTCTGTGTAATATTCATTTGTACTCTGTATATTCTTGTAATCTGATGCATTGTTGTAATATACATTGAAATGTTCTTCTGTATGCGTTCTATTTTGTCCTGTTCTGAAACGATAGGGCGTTTCGATCGGTCTGGGTCGGTTTAGCGACTGGTTCGGACCGAGCGGAATTCCTTCTCGTCACATTTTCAATCTTCATATATGATAAAAATCATATTTTTACAATCATAACTATTTACATATATGTGTTAGGATAAAGGGGAAAAAAGAATAAAATAAAGTAAAAAAAAACGTACTGTTCAAATATGAAGAGGGGGGGTTATGCTGCGTTCTCGGTGGTGGGAGGAGGTGCTGCGGCCTTCTGGAGTGGCGGCGCCAGGTCTTCAAGGTGGCGGGTGGACTGCGGTTTGCTCGAGAGCAGAAGGGGGCGGAAGAGAAGAGGTTGGAGGAGGAGTAGAGGGGAGCTCGAGGGTGGTGGGCGCTGGCTTCGTCGGGCGGTGGCGATGGGTGGTGGTGCGTGGGTGACGGCTGAGCGATTTAGGGCATCGGTTTTTTTTCTTTTTTCTTTTTTGTTCGATCTGAGTATATGAGAGAGAAGAGGGGTTAAGGGAATATATATTTAATTATTTTAAATTTCAAAAAGGGTTGACTTTTATTTCGAACACGAAACGCGACCCACCGCCTGTCGTCCATAGCGTTTTACCCCCATTCCGAACACAATGGGATATGTATCGTAGGCTGATTAGGCTGTTACAATCAGTTTCCGTTAAATTTACATTTAAATCACTATATTGAAATTTAAACGTACATTTCAAATTACTGGGGTCACATACTAACTAGAAAAATTCCAGAAAAATATTTTCTAGCTTCGTATTGACGATACGGTCCTAACAAAACTAGTTTCGTTGAATTCTGAGACCGTTTGAAAAATGACCATTTTCCAGTCGATTAAAATCAACTGAAACTGGTCAAACGCATTTTCTTTTGCTACGCTCACATATTGATTCGAAAAATTATGAAATTTGGAATCTAGCAATAATTTGACATCACGGACCCAACAAAACTGGTTTCGTCGAAATACGAGGTCGTTTGCAAAATGTCCATTTTTAAGGGCCTGAATTCCATAGCGACTATTCAAAATTTTCAACTGGACATATCTTTTGATTCCCGTTATGAAATTTCGATTATTCGGATTCGTTGGAAAGATACTATCAATTAGATCCTAATGTTTTTGGATTCACTAAAATCCGGATTGTTTTGCACCTGGTGCATTCAATTGAAGTTTGAAATCGAATTATCGAACTACCACGCCATTTTCAATTCTATTTATAATTATATATAAATATTTATATTCTAACGACGACGTATATAATATATACGTTCTATTTATATTCAAAATAAATTTCTCGTCGATATTATTTAAAATAATCTATTTTAAATATCAAAATTCGCCAAAATTGCCAAAATAAAAAATTTAAACTGTCCCAGATTTTCGGGTTGTTACAATCTCCCCCACTTAAAACTTTTCGTCCCCGAAAAGGAACAAAGTCGAAAGTGGTTTGACTAATCAACTCTACGTTCGATCTGGCTTCTATTCTCCAACTCTTTAGTTTCTGAGAATTTTCAAAATTTCAAAAATTTGGCTAACACCCTAAATTTTCGAAAAATTTCGCCATAACCTCCCCTGCACCGGGAGCATCGGGGAATTTCAAATAGCTTCCCCGGTCCTTCAGATCTCAAAAAGAAAAAGAAAAATCCAAGCGGCTAGCCAATAGGCTCATAAAATCATCATCACCCAAACGAAACAGTAAATTATGTAGTAAACATGTACCTATTTGTCGGGCAAACAAATTTTATTCTCTGCTCTAGCCTCCTTGCTATGACCTGTTCAATGTAAGTACAAGTATATGCAAGCAAATGCGACCAAATTTCAATACAATTCATTATTTGATCAAATTAGGCATAATGGTTCAAAATTATCAAACCATTAAACAAACAACACAAACATCAATCAATTAGTGAATTAGAGTTTCAAATTCATAATTTTGATATATATAAAGAAAATCATGTTTTGATGCCAATTCACAACAATGTATTCTAACTATATAAGTTTTGGTTCTCACACCAGTCTAATGGAAATATATAGATATCACACCTTCGAAACACGAAAATAATTACTAATGATGACGCGTCAATCATCAGAATCAGGTCCGTGCGACTAGAGTGCGATTCTATATCTATCCAATATATTAAAATTTTGAATATACGTTTGCAAGGCGTATATGCAAATTCTTTATATACTGAATTGTCCAAAATCAATATAAATAAATAATCAAATACGAATAGTTGATTTAAATTTTCAAAATTAAATTTATTTTCACTTTAAAAATATATTCTTCACACTCGTTCTAGGATACTACTGATCCTATCTCTAACGAGTCATTCCCATTGGATATTACTAATCCAATATCTGATGAATTCTTTCGTACGGTTCTAATGTGCCTTGTTCTCTAGCTTTGTAAACCAAAGCTCTGATGCCAACTGTAAAAACCCGTAACTTCCCCGTAAAGGAAAGCGTCGGATAGTTCGAGGACAAGCCACAACAGAACGCATATAAAAGAACATTTCATTGTATATTACAACAATGCATCAGATTACAAGAATATACAGAGTAAAAATGAATATTACACAGAAATATCAGAGATTCAAATTACATTTAAATACATCGCAACGGAAAATAATACAATACACAACTAGAAGAGATATACAGATACAAAGCTTTCCGGATATCATTCCAGCTATAAACCAGGATCCTGTGAATATAAATCTGCAAAACGGAAACTACTAGCTGCCCGTGTCGAAAATAAGGGCACCCAGAGTTTAGGTTAAAACAATAAACTCCAGGTCAGTCATGTGACTGGTGTGAGAACTAAAACAGTTAATCTTTATTTTTAAAGTTAGGTAAATCAAGGGACCACACCGTATAACACGGAACGGGTTTCCTCCCAAGAATACCAGTGCATAAAACAAACAGCGCAATGCTAAATAAAGAAAAATGAAGCTGTTATAAGACCCAGGTCCTATCACACTATGCAACGCAAGCCGGGGGATAGGGTTTTCCCTTATAACAGCCAAAGAATGCTTGATACATTTAAAACAAATCATTTGATACTATTATAAGTGCATAGTGTATAAAACAACTTCAAATCATAAGTATCAATCATAGGCGGCATGGGTACCATATATCATGTCGCCATACTAGTTCTACAATTAAAACCGCAAATGTTGTATTGGAAGTTGGGTTATCATTTATGGTATGAACCGAGGCTAGGGGCAAGATCCTCTACCGATTCGAGACGCTCTAGTCCGTGTCTCAGGAACAGCCGCAACTGTCCCCTGGATCGTCGGGGCCGGTCCACCGATGTGGATTATAATGCCTGAACAATACGTTTCTCCGCCCTTTAGGGCGTAAGCCTGGCCCGTCAGCTGACCAGAAGCATCGGCCGAAACCGATATCACGAGGCGCCTCGCTTTTCAGCAAGTAATAATAAGCAACATCCACATGAGTCAAACTCGTCAGCCAGTTCAAGCACTGACGCCACTCCTAACTAGAAAGAAAACGCATGTCCCCCCGAGGTCCGTCTCCTGTTTTTGGTTCATACCGGGTGTGAAACTCGCGAAGTAAACGTCACACAAAGCTACGCCACAAAGGCCTTGCTTCGATCATCAACCACAAGACTTTTCTTTTCAACAGAAGCCTTGATCATTTGCCACTTAAGCATGCCACACAGGCAATTCACTCCCTGCGATTGATATCCATCAATATATAACCCCTGAGCTCGTACGTCTCAGAGAAGGGCGTTAAGCAAGAGAATACATTCTCCGCCGCCAAACAGATATATATATTTAATAGAGATCAATCACACGGACTAAAATCCAATGTCAGACACACAGTCCATTTACAAGTCTGTTCTGGGGCTGAACGAAACCGGAGGCACCTAGTACCCCGCATATCCATTGATCTCCAAGTACGTCTGGACGATCACCAACTGTTTCCATCTTCTTGGGTGTACAGCCCAATCAAGATCATCAGTAATCACCCAAACGACGTGAAGACTTCTGGTCTTCGACCACCGTCTTCATCTTCGACTTATCGTCGTATCAGTTATTCAGAATGGGATAAACCCGGTCTTTCCAAATTACTCGCATATATTTTAAATAAGTGTTACACAAACACAACATACGCCTCATTCCAATTCATCAGTCACTAACCGTAAATTAATCAAGAGAATAATTTCCCGAAATATTAACCCCGAAGGCCGAAACCAACATCAGATCAATATCCAGGAAACCATTCTGCTTGGCTAAACGACAGTTAGTTTCTAAATTTCACATTCATAGGGAAAGGTTCCCATTAATTTTATCCAAGATAAATTCCTTGAATTTATTCTTTATTCTATTTTTGAATCTCAATTCAAACTAGTCGGGATTAGCGATCCTTACCGAAGTAATCATTTATTTTAATTTCCCCATCCCAACCTATTCATCCCATGAAGTAAAACTGGTAATACTTCATATCTAACACCATAGTGTTATCGGTAAATTCAATTACCACTTCACGTTCAAATCTAATTAAAGATTTAACTATCGCCTGGAGCAAAACTGGTGATACTCCATTTTCAATCATTTCAATCTAATTAAAGATTCATTAAAACTTGACTTAGTTTTAATCTTCGACTGGGTTAAAGAATCAGTGTCATTTAAAACACGGTTCATGATAAACCCAAAATCACATTCCATTAATTATCGGGTTAAAGAACAAGTGTTATTTAAAACACTATCCACGATAAATCCAAGAATCAATATCAATTCAATTCCAATTAAATATCATTTAATTGGCGCACTTCATTAAATCTAAATAAAAAGATTTAATCTTTTCTCAACTGGGTTCAAGAACAGTGTTAATGAAGACACCATTCACGACAAACCCAAATCACATTTGATATTCAATACAAGGCCCTGAATAGAAAATATATCGGCTTATATTCAATATCAAATTCTACGATTAACAAATGTCGTATTGGAAATAACGATATAAATATATATCTTTCAAATTTCCATAACAACATCTGTATAATCACGAATTCCAACATTGAAATATTCCGAAGACAATTTCGATTCAAATCCACTCTAATGCAATCATTGGAAATTCTGGTTATTTTTGAAACCGTTTTTAAATTCAATTTATTTATTAAAAATAAATATAATTATAATTCTAGTTCAAAACTAGTTCATTTCGATAAAAATCTATTTTTATCTTTTCAAAATTGGAGTTTTTCATCCCAATCCTTTCTAAATCATTTCTTATGATTTTACACAAATTATTACTATTTTTAATAATTTTAACAAGGCCCGTACAGTCGATTTCCAACAACGGCCATCGAACTGCACTTACAGCGACCTTTTTCAAATTTGATTTGGACATAATTCCAAATCCAACCGTTAGATTTCTAATTTCTAATATTCGTTAGAAAGCACTTTTCGATACGAACCCAACGGTTCTGGTTTTAGGAGAATCCGACGGTCGGATCTCCCGTAAAGTCCGTTTGAAATAAATGGTCGAAATTCACGAACTGCCGCGGTGCGGCGCGTTCTATTCAGGCCATTATATTATATATATAATATATATATATAATATATATTTCGTCGATTTCTATTTAAAATGAATTATATAAATAGTTTTAAATTCGTTTCAAAAGCAATTTTCACTTCCATTTCAATTCAAATCAAAATTGAATTCTTCTTTATAAATTCGTTTTAAAATTCATTTCTATTCAATTCAAATTTCAATTCAATTTGAATTCATTTCAATTCGTTTCCAATTCAATTCGAATTCGTTTTCAATTCAAATTCATTATTTATTCAATTAAATTCGAATTCGTTTCGTTTGCTATTCAATTGAAATCAAATTCGTTTTCCATTCAATTCGAATTCATTATATATTCAATTCATTTCGAAATCGTTTTATATTCAATTCATTTCGATTTCATTTCAAAATATGCGTTTTCGAAATCACTTTTCAATATGCATTTTAAAATGAATAAAATCGATATAAATATCGTTCACGTCAAAATGGCGTCAATCTAACCAACACGGCTTCATATATTTCTATTTTCAAATATTCTATTCAATAAATGAATATTTATTTTTGTCAACACACGACTAATCTCAACGAATGAGTATTGTCCACGTGTGACGATTTTTGTTAAATTATTTCGTTCAACACATGACTAATCTCAACGGATGAGTACAGTCAACACATGAACCTTTATTTTATATTAATAAAGATGCAAATTTTATTATTAAAATATTTCGTTCAACACATGACTAATCTCAACGAATGAGTACAGTCAACACATGAACTTTTATGTTATAATATTCTTTATTTTCTAAATGGGAATGAGGCCCAATCAATCACCATATAAAATTAATTATATGGATTTTCATACAACACATGTATATAATAGCATTGAAAAATAATCAACCATCAACCAAAGTGCACTACACTGTATAAGCATCAAATATAGATATCTAACGCTTATAACAGCCTGTCAATCAATCGATCGACATATTTAATCAATCAGGATGAGTGAACTTCAAATTTCATCCCAACACCCGTGTGGGGTTTCAAACAATCAAACACATATTTTATTTGTGCAGCTGGGCGATGTGTAAAATTTATCGACCCAATCAATGTCCTTCAAATAGGTGTACATAAACAAACCGTCTGGTTTGTAAATGAATATTTATTTATTCACATTCACGTTAAAAATTATATTTTTAACGATAAAACATTTTATTCCAACATATGAATTTCTATTCAGTTCATTCTTTAAATAAAATGATATTTTTATTTTTCTAACTTATTTTAGAAAATTTCGGCGGCATAACGGCACGATACTAGAAACGGGACAAGGCCTAGCCTTATCCCCGGTCTAGTGAAGGCCCACGCCATTCACACATCAATCAAATCTATTCATTTCACCAAACAATTCAGTTTCAAATCAAATCATCTAACTAATCTATGCAACCAAACAAACAAGTCCATGGTCTGTGGACGATTGTGTCGGGTGCTACTAAGCACCGTCTGCATCCTAGTATATATATATAGCTAGAAAAGAAATTGAAAGGTGAGAAATTCTCACCGATGGCTATCCTAACTCCACGGCACTTCAAATGCAGGAAATATTCACTGTTCTCGTCTCTTATCACTTTCTTCGCTTGTATTCTCTACATATGTAAAAATCGAATTTTTACTTCGCTATTCAATATATAAAAATCATATTTTTACTTCGATGTTCAATATATAAAAATCATATTTTTACTTCGATGTTCAATATATGAAAATCATATTTTTACTTCGATGTTCAATATATAAAAATCATATTTTTACTTCGATGTTCAATATATAAAAATCAGATTTTTTCTATCGATTCACATGAATAAAAATCCCTCCTTTCCTTTGTTAAAAAAAAACGTGTCTTTAATCGAAGAGATTGCATGTAAAAATCTAAACTTTTCATGTTAACGTATATATTAAAAATCCGAACTTTTTCATAGATAAAAATATATTCTTTTCTCACGTAAAAATGTCATCTTTTCTCATACAAAAATATTATATTTTCTCATATAAAAATATTATCTTTACATTAATAAAAATCATATTTTTAATCTTCATATATGATAAAAATCATATTTTTACAATCATAACTATTTACATATATGTGTTAGGATAAAGGGGAAAAAAAGAATAAAATAAAGTAAAAAAAACGTACTGTTCAAATCGGAAGAGGGGGGTATGCTGCGTTCTCGGTGGTGGGAGGAGGTGCTGCGGCCTTCTGGAGTGGCGGCGCCAGGTCTTCAGGGTGGCGGGTGGACTGCGGTTTGCTCGAGAGCAGAAGGGGGCGGAAGAGAAGAGGTTGGAGGAGGAGTAGAGGGGAGCTCGAGGGTGGTGGGCGCTGGCTTCGTCGGGCGGTGGCGATGGGTGGTGGTGCGTGGGTATCGGCTGAGCGATTTAGGGCATCGGTTTTTTTTTTCTTTTTTTTTGTTCGATCTGAGTATAAGAGAGAGAAGAGGGGTTAAGGGAATATATATTTAATTATTTTAAATTTCAAAAAGGGTTGACTTTTATTTCGAACACGAAACGCGACCCACCGCTTGTCGTCCATAGCGTTTTACCCCCATTCCGAACACAATGGGATATGTATCGTAGGCTGATTAGGCTGTTACAATCAGTTTCCGTTAAATTTACATTTATATCACTATATTGAAATTTAAACGTACATTTCAAACTATCGGGGTCACATACTAACTAGAAAAATTCCAGAAAAATATTTTCTAGCTTCGTATTGACGATACGGTCCTAACAAAACTAGTTCCGTTGAATTCTGAGACCATTTGAAAAATGACCATTTTCCAGTCGATTAAAATCAACTGAAACTGGTCAAACGCATTTTCTTTTGCTACGCTAACATATTGATTCGAAAAATTATGAAATTTGGAATCTAGCAATAATTTGACATCACGGACCCAACAAAACTGGTTTCGTCGAAATCCGAGGTCGTTTGCAAAATGTCCATTTTTAAGGGCCTGAATTCCATAGCGACTATTCAGAATTTTCAACTGGACATATCTTTTGATTCCCGTTATGAAATTTCGATTATTCGGATTCGTTGGAAAGATACTATCAATTAGATCCTAATGTTTTTGGTTTCACTAAAATCCGGATTGTTTTGCACCCTGTACATTCAATTGAAGTTTGAAATCGAATTATCGAACTACCGCGCCATTTTCAATTCTATTTATAATTATATATAAATATTTATATTCTAACGACGACGTATATAATATATACGTTCTATTTATATTCAAAATAAATTTTTCGTCGATATTATTTAAAATAATCTATTTTAAATATCAAAATTCGCCAAAATTGCCAAAATAAAAATTTTAAACTGACCTAGATTTTCGAGTTGTTACAAAAAATATCAGAGATTACAATAAATTACATAGCAGTGGAAAAACAATACAAAACACAACTGAAAGTAATACACGGATACAGAGCTTTCCGAGCATCATTCCAGCTGTAAATCAGGATCCTGTGAATATAATCTGCAAAACCAAAACTACTAGCTGCCCGTGCGGAAAATAAGGGCATCCAGAGTTTAGGTTGAAACAATAAACTCCAGGTCAGTCATGTGACTGGTGTGAGAACTAAAACAGTTATTTAAATATTTACGTTAAAAGAGAATAATTCAAGGGACAACGCCGTATAACACGGAACGGGTTTCCTCCCAAGAATACCAGTGCATATCAATAAACAACGCAATGCTTTTTCGAAAAATGAAGCTATTATAAGACCCAGGTCCCATCACACAGTGCAACGCAAGTCGGAGGATAGGGTTTTCCCTTACAATAGCCAAACATGCTTAATACGTTTAAAACAAATCATTTGGTACTATAATAAGTGTATAGTGTCAAAACAATTTCAATCATAAATATCAATCATAGACGGCATAGTATCCCATACTACTATGTCGCCATACTAGGCTCTACAAATAAAACCGAAATATCTCATATTGGAAATTGGATTCCATCATGAGTCGAGGCAAGGGGCAAGCTCCTCTCCGCTTCGAGACACTCTAGCAAATGTCTCAGGACTAAACACTCTGGGCAGCCACTTGGATCGGTTGGGTCGGTCCTCTCTTACGTTTGAGGATTGGCAATTCCTGAACACACGTTTCCCGGTCCTATCAGACCTAATATCGAGGCGCCTCATTTCAACAACCACAACGGTGAAAAGTATATAAATGTCAGCCAGTTTAAGCACTGACACCACCCATAGCTAGAAAGAAACGTCGTGTTCTCCCAACGGTCCATATCCCGTTTTTGACTCATACCGAGGTGTGAGGCTCGCGAATTCACGCTATACACAAAGCTATGCCACGTAGGCCGTTCTTTGATCATCAACCACAAGACTTTGCTTTTCAACAGAAGCCTTGATCATCTACCACTTAGGCATGCCACACTGGCAATTCATGCCATGCGATGATGTCGATCGATATACAACCTCTGAGCTCGTACGTCTTAGAGAAGGGCGTTAAGCAAAAGAATAAATTATCCGCCGCCAAACAGATGTATATTTAATAGAGATCAATCAACATAGAATAAAATCCAATGTCAGACATACAGTCCATTTACAAGTTCGTTCTGGGTCTGAACGAAACCGGAGGCACTTTCCTCGCATATCCATCGATCTCCAAGTACGTCTGGACGACCACCAACTGATTCCCTCATCTTGGGTGTACAGCCCAATCAAGATCATTAGTAATCACCCAAACGATGTGAAGACTTCTGGTCTTCAATCACCGTCTTCATCTTCGACATATCGTCGAATCGGTTATTCAGAATGGGTATAAACCCGGCCTTTCTGAATGACCCGCATATATAATAAATAAATGTTACACAAACACAACATACGCCTCATTCCAATTCAGCAGTTGCTAACCGTAAATTAGCAAGAGAACAATTCCCCAAATATTAACCCCGAAGGCCGAAACCAACATCAGATCAATACCCAGGAAACCATCATTCATAGCTAACCTACAGTTAGTTTCTAAATTTCACGTTCTTAGGGAAAGGTTCCCATTAATTTTATCAAAGATAAATTCTTTAAAAATTTATTCTTTAATCTTCCTTTGGATGTCATATCAAACCAAATTTTGGTTTTCCAAACTAGTCAAGATTAGCGAACCACACCGAAGTAATTATTTATTTTATTTCCCAATCCCAACTTATTCATCCCATGAAGCAAAACTGGTAATACTCCATATCTAACACCACGGGGTTATCGGTAAAATTAATTACCATTTCTCCTTCAAATCTAATTAAAGATTTAACTATCGCTTTGGAGCAAAACTGGTGATACTCCATTCTCGCTCACTTTCCAAATTTGATAATTTAAATTATCAATTCAAATTTCAATCTAATTGCAGATTCATTAAAACTCCCTTTACTGGGTTAAAGAACTAATGTCATTTAAAACACAGTTCACGATACCCACCAATCAATTCTAATTCAATTCCAATCAACTATATTATAAATTCCGATTATTTAAAACCCCTTTCAAATCCAATTTATTTATTTAAAAATAATTGGGTTTTGAATTTAGTTCAAAACTAGTTCATTTTGATAAAAATCTATTTTTATCTTTACAAATATGGGATTTTCCATCCCAGTTCTTCACAAATCATTTCTTATGATTTCACACAAATTATTACTATTTTTAATAATTTTATCGAGGCCCGTACAGTCGATTTCCATCAATGGCCATCGAACTGCACTTACAGCGACCTTTTCCAAATTTGATTTGGTTGCATCTCCAAATCCAACCGTTAGATTTCAAATTTCTACTATTCATTAGAAAGCGCATTTCGATACGAACCCAACGGTTCCAGTTTTAGGAGAATCCGACGGTCGGATCTCCCGTAATGTTCGTTCGAAGCCAATGGTCGAAATTTACGAACTGCCGCGACGCGGCACGTTCTATTCAGGCCATTATATATATATATATATATATATATATAATCTATATTTCGTCGATTTCCTTTTTAAAATGAATTTTATAAATCGTTTCAAATTTATTTCAGAAATAATTTCAACCTTTATTTCAAATTCAAATCAAAATTGAATTTTCCCTTATAAATTCTTTTTACATTCATTTCTATTTGATTTCAATTCTATTTCAGTTTGTTTTCAATTGAATTCAATTCAATTCGAATTCGTTTTCTATTCAATTCAATTCGAATTCGATTTCTATTCAATTCAATTCAAATTCGTTTTCTATTCAATTCAATTCAAATTCGTTTTCTATTCAATTCAAATTCGATTTTTATTCAATTCAATTCAAATTCGTTTTTCTAAATATTCGATTTTTAAATCTCTTTTCAGTATTCATTATAAAACGAATATAATCGATGTAAATATCGTTCGCGTCAAAATAGCGCATCTCTAATCAACACGGCTTTATATTTTTCAATAGCTTCGTTATTCTATTCCACAAATGAATATTTATTCTATTCAACAAATGAATCTATATTTCTTTCAACGCATGACTAATCTCAACAAATGAGTACTGTCAACACGCGACTATTTTTGTTATTTAATATATTTTATAAAAAATATGGTATCTATCGTTTGATTTCAAATCAGACTCCAACCATAAATTAGTAAGAGAACGATTCCCTAAATATTAACCCCGAAGACTGAAACCAACATCAGATCAATATCCAGGAGACCACTCATCTTATCTATTTTCCAGTTAGTTTCTAATTTTATATATGATAAAGATGTAAATTTTATTGTTAAAATATTTCGTTTAACACATGACTAATCTCAACGAATGAGTAATGTCAACACATGAACCTTTATTTTATAATATTCTTTATTTTTCCAATTGGAATGAGGCCTAATCAATCACCATATAATGTTAATTATATGGATTCCATACAACACATGTATATAATAGCAACGATAAATAATCCACCATCATCCAAAGTGCACCACACAACTGCATAAGCATCAAATATAAATAATTAACGCTCACACAGTCTGTCGACCAATCGATCGACATACAACTAAATAATTGGGATTAGTGTACGCCAAATATCATCCCAATACCCGTGTGGGGTTTCAAACAATCAAATTTTATTTGTGCAGTTGGGCGATGTGTAAAATTTATCGTCCCAATCAATATCTTTCAAATAGGTGTACATAAACAAACCGTCCGGTTTGTAAATGAATATTTATTTTATTCACATTCACGTTAAAAAGTATATTTTTAACGATAAAATATTTTTAACTATGTAAATATTTTATTTTATTTCACATCACACAATCAGTTCAATCAAACTTATCAACCAAACAATTAAATCAATCACCAAACAATTAACTAAACGAACAAGCGGTTCATGGTCTGTGGACGACGGGTGTCGGGTGCTACTAAACACCGTCTACATCCTAGTATATATTTTTAACTAGAGAAACAAGATTAAAAGTGAGAAGTTCTCACAGAGTGTTCCACTCCGTCGTGCTTTGCTTCTGAACTGCTGAACCGTTTGGATCGGTTTGAAATTCTGATGCAGTCCTTTCTCTGCTGTTTATAATAAAATTTATATTTTTATCACTTCATTCTAATAAATAAAAAATCATATTTTTATTCCTTCTTTATATATATTTTCTCGACGCTTCATTCTATATAAAAATTATATTTTATATTTCTATTTCATATATAAGGATCGAATTTTATTGCTATAAAAATCACATTTTTATTTCAACTTATATATAATAAAAATCAATTCTTTCCTTCGCTACATATATAAAGATCAAATTTTTCTAACTATATAATATAAAAATCATATTTTTATAATCTCTATAATATAAAAATCATATTTTTAATACTTCTACTTTATAAAAATCACATTTTTATATTTCACATATGATAAAAATCATATTTTTAATTCACTATATATATAAAGATCATATTTTTAACCTTTACATGATATAAAAATTATATTTTTATCCTTTGATTATATAAAAATTATATTTTCTTTTCAACGATCACTTCATAATCAAAATCTTTATATGAATAAAAATCACAATACATAATAAAAATTGACTTTTTATCTTGCTATTAAATATATAAAAATCAAAATTTTATAATGCTACTTTTATTTTTTTAAAACAACATTAATACAACAAAGTTATTTCATGATAGAAATTTCATAAATAAAGCAAAATTATAAAGGAAAACTCACATTTTTTGGAAGAAAAAAGGGTTTGCTTGCATGCTAACCGAAGGTGGAGGGGCTACGTCGAAGTTGAGAGGTGGTAGAGGTGTTTTTTCTTCGGGTTCGGGGATGTGAAGCGACCCACAGGCGGTCTGAGGCGTCGGGGTGGTCGATGTGGGGTCGCCGTGGTGGTGGGGGTTAATGTAGGCGGCGACAGCGCGTTCAGGGTGGCCGGAGGCGTTAGGTTTGGGGGCTAGGTCAAAATCGTGGAAGGGGGTTCGATTTTTGAGAGGAGGAGGAGATTGGTGCGAGGACGGGGGAAGAGGCTGGCGTCGGAGGCGGGTGGCGGGCTGGTGCAGCGCCGGGCGGAGCTCCGGCGGGTGGTAGCGGCGGTGGAAGCGCGTCGTTCCCCCCTTTTTCTTTTTTTTCTTGAATCGTTGACTGAACAATGAAGAGGGGAGAGAGAGTATAAAGGTTTTTATATTATTTAATTTATTTTAATTTTAAAAAGTAACTTTTTCATTCGAACTCGAAACAAGGCCCACTGTATGTCGTCCATAGCTAATTACCCCCACTCCGAACACAATGGGATATGTATCGTAGGCCCATTCGACTGTTTCGATTAGTTTTTATCAAAATTAAAATATAAATCAGTGTATTCAATTTTAAACATACATTTCAATTTACCAAGGCCACATACTAACTCTAAAAATTCCAGAAAAATATATCCTAGCTTCGTATTGACGACACGGTCCTAAAAAAACTAATTTCGTCGAATTCTGAGGCCGTTGGAAAAATGGCCATTTTCCAGTCGATTAAAATCAACTGAAACTGGTCAAACGCTTTTTCTTTTGCCACGCTCACATATTGATTCGAAACATTACGAAATTTAAAACCTAGCAATAACTTGACATCACTGATCCAACAAAAGTGGTTTCGTCGAAATCCGAGGTCGTTTGCAAAATTTCCATTTTTAAGGGCCAGAATTCCATAGCGACTATTTTGAATTTTCAACTGGACGTATCTTTTGATTCCCGTTATGAAATTTTGATTTTTCGGATTCATTGGAAAAATATTCTCAATTAGATTCAAATATTTTTGGTTTCGCTATAATCCGGTTTATTTTGAATCCTGTACATTCCTTTGAAGTTTGAAATCAAATTATCGAACTACCGCGCCATTTTCAATTCCTTTTATATATATATAAATGAAATTTATATTCTTACAACGACGTATATAAATATATACGCTCGAATTCTATTCAAAATAAATTTCTCATCGATATTATTTAAAATAATTCATTTTAAATAATCAAAATTAGCTAAATTTGCCAAAATAAAATTTTTAAATTGGCTCGCATTTCCGGGTTATTACAGAAAGCGGAGAAGGAAACTTCTTTAACTAACACGTAATGTATTGTTGTAGACGTCAATTAGTGATTTTCGATGGATCTGACGATGTGGCATTCGAAGTGAATCTGATGTGATGATAAAGTGTAACCTCAAGCCTCATCATCCGGTAAATGACAGAAATCGGGCAGGCAGCATGGCTATGTAGGTCGCACCTATTAGGGTGTATAATCACCTATCTAGAGTATATTCATTTGCTTCTTAAATCTATCAATGTTGTCCCATATATACGGGAAACGGTTGCTGATCCCAACCGTTGGTGATATACATTCGATACACTCAAGCGAAATGAGTGGTCGGTCATGTGTGGCTGAGTTGCAAGATGTTCTTGTTGAACTCCAGTGTATCGTTCCTAGAGTACACTGATCGGAAGGTGGTTCCATACCTTGTCATAGTTGGAAATCCATTACCCAATACGTGCTTGCGGTTTTGATTGTACACTATATATGTAGAACGTGAGATGAAAGTGTTTCTGCTAGATTATTATTATATTGTGGTTGATAGACATTATTATAATATCAAAAGGTATTTGATATAAAGTTATTTTGGATTCTCATAAGGGAAAACCCGTTCCGTTTTACGGCGTGTGTAACAACCCGTATTTTCAATAACCTGTAATGATGTAAATCGAGGCAGAATTTAATTCTAAAATCTGAATCAAGGGAAACGGGCTATGCCATTGCGTTCATCTCGGAAAAATACGCGAAATAGAGTCCGAGTTTTCGAAAATCGGAGTCCGTATGACCCGATTAGGGCCCAACGAAGTTTTCTGAAAATTTCAAAGTAAAAACAGATTTCAAATTCAAATCTGAATTTGGAAATTTGGGGTATTTGGGCCAGGCGGGAAAATTCCCGCCAGAACACCCCAAGTCGACAGCCCTGTCGACTTGGGAGTCGACTTGGTTAGACCAAGTCGACAGCCCTGTCGACTGGGCTGTCGACTTGGCTCAGCCGGGCCATTTAGCCTGGTGCACCATCTTGGGTTTGTGTTGAGCCTGGGGGCCAGATTCGGTTTTGAGGGCTGAGATTGGAACTAGGGTTTAATCCTATGGCCTAAAACACTTGCCTAATCTATAAATAAGACCCTAACCTACCCTAAATCATCATTATTCATTCTAGCAACTAAACTATGGCAAAATCAATCCTCTCATGGCCTCCACTCTCTTCATAAAATTCCTAAACAAATTTTTATGAGATTTTCCATGCATACAAGTGTTTTTAGACTTGTATGAGTATCATTAGCTTGCATTCAACTCAAGTTGCTATATTTGCATCATAAAGGAAGAGTTTTGATCAATCTTGCTTGCATTTTGGGGTTTTATTGGTTGCATAAGGGTTTTCTTACATTTGCTATACTCATTTGAGTCCTCATAAGCATTGTAAGCCCTATTCTACTTTCATACTTAAACTCTAAAGTTAAATGTATGATATGCAAGTTTATATGCAAGTTTACTATGCTATGATATGCAAGTTTACTATGTTATGATATGCAAGTTTATCATGTTGTAATATGCAAGTTTGTATGCAAGTTTATCATGTTGTAATATGCAAGTTTATGTGCAAGTATGCCATGTTATGATATGCAAGTATGTTATGCAAGTTTGGGTTGAACACTTTGTTCATGTTATCATGTTATGCAAGCTTATCTTGGGCTTATGAACATAAAGCTTCAAGCTTTATGCCAAAGGTTGCATTTTGGCAACATATAAGTTATCATATCTCTTATGATAACTTGTATGTGAGGCTAGATGCGAACTTATGGCTATTTTTACATGTCATTTATCACCATGTATCACCATTATGCTAAGTTTGGTTTTATGCATGTTTTTGAGGCCTAATGCAAGTATATGAACATATGTACATTTCATATGCCACCATGTTAAACTTGTGGCTTCAACACTTTTATGTCATGATTATGCCAAGTTCCCTCTTTCTATCCTTTATGCGCTATTGCGATATGTAAGCGATGGGATTGCGTTTGGGGTTGGGTAAACTTAAAAGACATAAAAACATGAGCTTGGGAATTTACCTATTAAATTAGGTCTACCCATTGGGAATTTACCTATTAAGTTAGGTCTACCCAATTGCTTGAAAATTTGTAACATGTTTTGGAAACATGATGGACATGACACTTAGAAAAGATAAGTGTGACCAACTCGAGGTTGGGTTGAGTTTGTAGCGTAAACCTACCCGGAACCGACCGGCTTAACTAGTTGCTACAAACAATAGGACCGAATGTGAGAAGTTGGCCATGTTGTACCTTGAACCCGAGGTTAGACCAAGTTGTGGTGTAAAGCTACCCGGACCCGCCCGGCTTAACTAGTAACCACAACAAAGTCTAATGTGAGAGGTTAAGGCGCATTAATTAATTAATGCCTCATGATTAGGGTTAAGTCATGGACCATTTATACTTAACCAATTTGGGCTTGGTAGATTAATCGGGGTTAAGTCGTGAACTCATCGTTACACTTAAACAAGTTAATCCATGATTAGTGAAGGGGTTAAACCGTACTTAACCCACTAGAAAAATCCTAGCAATGGGGGTCCACTCCAGCAGTAGTCCCTAGTTTGTATCATCATGACCCTAGGGACTAGGCTAGGGTGGGGGCACGATTACTGGACTGGAGGTAAGCGACCAATAAACGACGGCAGGGTGGTACGCCGGTGTAGTTCCGGGTGGACTCTGGTCGTGCACATAGTCCGTAGCCGGAGAAAACATGCACGGGTACCAGTAGATCGAGACTGTGCACTCATGTTCATGGTGTCCAGGGGTTGACACCCTAGGGCTTGATACACCCGAAGGGTGGACCCGGCACAGTTGGACTACAATTATGTTTGGGCCGTATTGACACCAACACGTGACGAGTTAGGCTTAGGGAGCCGATCGACTAGACCGTTTGGTTGGACCTCGTGTTAGGGTCACTTCATGTTATTGGACCTCGTATGAGGGTCACCTCATGTTATTGGGCCAAAGCTTGGGCCAAGGGATCAATACTTGCTTATTCAAGTCATGTTAGTTTGCTAGTACACCTGTGGTGCAAAACCTTAATCCTGATTATGCGATGACACCTTTATCTACCTTGTTAGTTAATCATCATGCTAGTATGTTGTTATCCTTATGTTCATCCCTTGCTGCTCATGCCAGTTAACTTTATCAGTTTACATTGATTGTAGTAGGGCTTACTCAGTCTTTTTGACTGACCTGTTTTCTTTCGCCTCTTTTCTTCCGTTCCCCCCCCCCAGGTTCTCAGGGAGGGAATACTGGAGCTTAGCTTGGATCTTAGCTGCTTTTCTTGGATAGCTCATGTATGCTTTGGACTTGAGCTTGCTATGGTTTCCACTTTGGGGATAGCTACTTTATGTTTTCCTTTTCAGTTTTCAGATGATGTTTTATCTAGACTTGTTTATTTGGAAAATTGACATTATATTGTACCAGACTTGTTTTGAAATGGTTTGAAATCTTCCGCTGTTTTATCTATGTTATTTACTCTGTTTACATATATACATATGTTCTTGTTCTGCCTTGATATATCATTATGCATGTTTACCTGATTCAAACGCCCCTCCAAAGTCAGAGTGCTTGCAAGAGTCACCCTGGCGGAGGTGGGGTGTTACAATTTGGTATCAGAGCATATGGTTTATGAGAAGGAACAAAAAGGGTTTTAGAAAACTTTTGGAAAACTATTTTCAAAACCAAGTATAAAGTATTTTCCAAAGAAAAATCTAGTTTATTTTAAAGGCTATTCCCCCAAAAAGCCATTAGCAAAATCCCTTCGTTTTTCTCCATTCTGAATCTGTCTTTTTCTTTTTCAGTATGGCTGATAACTTTTCTATTCCGGAGGGAGTACACGTACCCGTTTGGTATAGGAGACTTTTGGAGGCTAGGGCGACCGAAGCCGGCCCCGCAGATGTACCTCCTCCTCCTCCAGTAGTTAATGTTCCTCCTCCTGTCGCTAATGTTCCTCCTCCTCCTGTCGCTGAGGTTCCTCTTCCTCCTCCCCCTCAGCATCCTCAACCTGACTTCGCAAAGACTTGCAAAGATTTCAAAGCAATGGGTGGCAAGAATTTTCAAGGCACTGAGACTTTTGTAGAGGCTAGAAATTGGTTGAAAGAGACCGAGGATTTATTTGCTATCTTTGGGTTAGACGATCAGAGGAAGATCTTGTTGGCGGTTTGGCTTATGAAGGATGAAGCCGCTTATTGGTGGGAAGTCACCAATGGTACTAGGCCTGTTGAGACTTGGGCTGATTTCAGGGCAAGGTTCATGCTTAAGTTTCTATCTTCTGCTGAGGAGAATCTGCAAATGGAGAGGTTCATAACTTTGAAGCAAGGAGATATGTCTGTCAAAGAATATGTGAACAAGTTCAATCAGTTAGCTCGTTTTGGCTTGGATATGGTGAATACTCCTCAGAAGAAGGCTCTTCGTTTTGCTAGAGGATTAAATGAGCCGTTGCAGGGATTGGCTATGTCACATATTCCCCATGGGGCCACGTTTGAGAGTTTGGTTGATATGGCGTTACTTCAGGGAGATGCCAAGAAAGAGGTCAAGACGAATGATACTCAAGCGAAGAAGACTGATTCCCAGGGAAAAGGAAATCAGGGTAATCCAAGTGGTCAGAGCAGTCAAGGCAACCAGAACAAGAACAAGGGTCAAGGCAACAAGGGGAACAACAACAAGGGCAAGAACAACAAGGGGAAGTGCCATTATTGCGGTTCAGTTGGGCATCTTATTAAGGATTGTAAGAAGAGGAAAAGGAATAATGGTGAATGCTTTTTCTGCGGTAAGACTGGACATTTTAGTAAGGATTGCTCGAAGAAGCAAGGGCAAGGCCAGGGTCTGACTCAGCGTGCTGGACCTTCAGGAGGGCAAGTTCATGCTCTCAGTACCGCTCCAGTTCCCGATCGAGGTAGTATTTCTGTTGAGAGCCTTGTATATATTTCTGATTTTCCAGTTCGTACCTTGTTTGATTCTGGTGCATCGCATAGCTTTATCTCATCTGATCTTGTTGATAGTTTGCACCTTAGTACTAGCTTGGTAGAGGATCTCGTCTGTGTCTCAAATCCTATTGGGGGTTCCGCCCATTTGTCTATGATATGTGGGGATATGAGGATCTCTATACTGAGTGTAGAGTTCTTGTGCAGTGCTTATGTTCTTGGTTTCAGGGGATACGGATTGATATTGGGCATGGATTGGCTGTCCAGATATGGAGCCATTCTTGATTGTGAGCATAGGGTTGTGAGGCTCGTGACTCGCCTCGGAAACACCCTAGAGATTTCTTGTGATCCGAGAGGTCCCGTCCTGTTGTGCTATCTTGAATCACTTGACTCGTCAATGGAGACTCTTCAGTCTATGAGAGTGGTTCGAGAGTATCCTGATGTTTTCGATGAAGTTAGGGGGTTGCCCCCTAAGCGAGAGATTGATTTCCGCATTTATCTGGTGAATAATGCAAAGCCGGTTTCTTTGCCCGTTCGGCACATGGCTCCGCGTGAAAGGCGGGAGCTAAGTAAGCAAGTAAAGGAGTTTCTTTAGAAGAACTTCATTAGACGAAGTATATCTGAATGGGGAGCGCCTGTGGTATTTGCTACCAAGGCAGATAGTTCTCTCCGACTTTGGGTTGACTATCGAGAGTTAAATAAGCTGACTAAGAAGAACAGACACCCGTTACCGAGGATTGATGATCTCTTTGACCAGCTTGTCGGTGCTTCTGTTTTCTCTCAGCTTGATCTTGCTACGGGATTCCATCAGCTCAGGGTAGCTGAGGATAGTATAGACAAGACTGCGTTCAGGACTCCAGATGGATTCTTCGAATGGCTTGTCATGCCGTTCGGCTTGACTAATGCACCCGCATATTTCGTGGACTTGATGAGTAGGGTGTTCAGGGAGTTCTTGAACAAGTTTGTCGTGGTCTTCGTAGATGATATTCTGATCTTCTCTAAGGATGAGGAAGAGCACGCAAGGCATCTCGTGGAGGTGATGGATACGCTTAGAGCGCATCAGTTGAAGGCCAAGTTCTCCAAGTGTCATTTTTGGAGAAGGGAAGTTAGATTCCTTGGGCATATAGTATCCAAGCAAGGCTTAGCGGTGGATCCCGCTAAGGTAGTTGCAGTTCAGGATTGGAAGACTCCAAGGAATGCAACCGAAGTGAGAAGTTTTCTAGGTCTTGCGGGTTTTTACCGGAAGTTCATCAAGGACTTCGCGAAGATTTCCGCTCCTCTCACTAAATTGACGAAGAAGAATTTAGTTTTTGCTTGGAGCATAGAATGCGAACTTGCTTTTCAGAAGCTCAAGAGAGCTCTCACATCAGCACCTGTTCTAGCTTTGCCCGATGGAGGGAAGTTATTTACAGTATACACCGATGCATGTGGCACGGGGTTAGGAGCTGTTCTGATGCAAGAAGGAAGAGTGATATGCTTTGGAGGTAGACAACTCAAAGTGCATGAGAAGAATTATCCCACTCATGACTTAGAGTTGGCAGCAATAGTATATGCACTCAAGGCTTGGCGCCATTATCTTCTGGGCGAAAGATTTGAGCTTTATACCGATCACAAGTCATTGAAGTATCTCTTTTCTCAGAAGGATCTGAATCTGAGGCAACAAAGATGGATGGAATTCTTGGCGTCCTATGATTTTGAGATAGCTTATACCCCTGGCAAGGGGAATGTGGTAGCAGATGCATTGAGTAGAAGAAGGTTGACTCTGAGTCCTTTATTCGTAGAGATGAAGAATTTAGAGTATGTGGCAAACTTTGATTTCTCTTTGGCGATTGAGTCGATGACCGGTTCTTTAGCATCTCTGGAACTCAGACCTACCCTTCTTGATCAAGTTGGGGCTTCGCAGAGAGAAGACCCTCAGATAGTTGAGATTATGGATAAGCTGATTCGAGGAGAGACGTCTAGTCATCTCGCTCGATATTCTATTGATGACAAGGGTTGGCTGAGGAGAGACGGAAGGTTATGTGTTCCATTGGTAGAAGATTTAGTAAGGAAAGTTCTTGAGGAAGCACATCGCTCTAAGTTGACTATACACCCGGGCGGAGATAAGATGTATAAAGATATGAAGCGCATTTTCTTTTGGCCTGGGATGAAGAAGGATGTGGCAGAGTTTGTCTCTAGATGTATCATTTGCCAGCAAGTTAAGGCCGAGTCAAAGAAGCCCGGTGGGCTATTGCATCCTCTAGACGTTCCACTTTGGAAGTGGGAGAGTATTTCCATGGATTTTATCGATGGGCTACCAAGGTCAAGGAAAGGGAATAGGCATTTGGGTTATTGTGGATAGACGTACGAAGAGTGCTCATTTCATTCCGGTGAAGAGCAAGAGAACCGCATCTTGGCTAGCGTCTGTATATCTTCGTGAGATTGTGAGACTTCATGGAGTCCCTTCTAGTATTGTCAGTGACCATGACCCAATCTTTACAAGTGAGTTCTGGAATAGCTTGCAAGAAGCTATGGGCACAAGGTTGAATCTAAGTACTGCTTATCACCCACAGACGGACGGTCAAACCGAAAGGGTGAATAGGGTACTCGAGGATCTGTTGAGGCTTTGTATTCTGGATTTTGGTGGTACTTGGGAAGACCATCTTCCTCTTGTTGAGTTTGCATATAATAACAGTTATCAGGCAAGCATAGGGATGGCACCATTCGAAGCTTTATATGGGAGGCCGTGCAAGTCGCCTACATGTTGGTGGGAGACTACAGATGAGCTTATACTTGGGCCTGATATGATCAGAGATACATCCGAGAAGGTCGAGTTGATTCGGAGACGGATGAAAGCGGCCCAAGATCGACAGAAATCCTATGCTGATAAGCGAAGAACTGATTTGGAGTTTGATATTGGGGATATGGTTTTCGTGAAGGTTTCTCCTTTGCGGAATGTGGTCCGATTTGGAGCCGTTGGGAAGTTAGCACCGAGGTTTGTTGGACCATTCCCTATCATAGAGAGGATCGGGCAGATGGCTTATAGAGTGAAGTTGCCCGAGAAACTTGCCGGAGTACACGATGTTTTTCATGTCTCGCATCTCCGGAAGTGTTTGCATGAATCAGCAGAGGTTGTTGAGCCAAGTGTTTTGGAAGATGTGGAAGTGGAGAAAGAGGCTACCTTGAGGAGAGCTCCGATTCGTATCTTGGGGACGGAGACCAAGAAGCTAAGGAATCGAGAGGTCAAATTGGTGAAGGTTCAATGGGGTGAAGCCGAAGAAGACGCAACTTGGGAAACCGAGGAGAAGATGCATGGGCTTTATCCATTCCTTTTTGAGGGTACACTCTCAATCTCTTTTCTTTGTTAGCATATCTTTCTCTTTACTATCCATGTTTATCTAGTTTATCGTGTTAATCTTGTCATGAGAACCTTAGGTAGAAACCCTTTGGATGAAACATGTGTTTGAAACATGTTATGCTTGATGGTTGCAAGTGGTTGCAAGTGTTTGCAAGTGGTTACTCGTGGATGCATTATACATGATTAGGCACTAGATCGGCTCACACACTCCTCATATTGCATATGCATGAGTGTTTATGCTTATTCATGGATGAAAATTTTTGTGTTATCACATGGATGTTGCATATGGATGTATGTTATGTGCACACATATAGATGTTATACATTATGTTAGGAATTGCATACATATGGATTCATTTCACTAACATAATTTGCATTGATGATATTTGCATTAGATAAGGACATATACACACACCTTTGCATATGTTCATACAACATTTAGAATCTTGTAAGGACAATGATTGCTCGTGGATGATGTTTTGAGTAGATGGATGATTGGATGGTAGGATACGTTCTTCCTAACTTGAAGATTTCGGGGACGAAATCCTTTGAGGAGGGGAGAATGTAACAACCCGTATTTTCAATAACCTGTAATGATGTAAATAGAGGCAGAATTTAATTCTAAAATCTGAATCAAGGGAAACGGGCTATGCCATTGCGTTCGTCTCGGAAAAATACGCGAAATAGAGTCCGAGTTTTTGAAAATCGGAGTCCGTATGACCCGATTAGGGCCCAACGAAGTTTTCTGAAAATTTCAAAGTAAAAACAGATTTCAAATTCAAATATGAATTTGGAAATTTGGGGTATTTGGGCCAGGCGGGAAAATTCCCGCCAGAACACCCCAAGTCGACAGCCCTGTCGACTTGGGAGTCGACTTGGTTAGACCAAGTCGACAGCCCTGTCGACTCGGCTGTCGACTTGGCTCAGCCGGGCCATTTAGCCTGGTGCACCATCTTGGGTTTGTGTTGAGCTTGGGGGCCAGATTCGGTTTTGAGGGCTGAGATTGGAACTAGGGTTTAATCCTATGGCCTAAAACACTTGCCTAATCCATAAATAAGACCCTAACCTACCCTAAATCATCATTATTCATTCTAACAACTAAACTATGGCAAAATCAATCCTCTCATGGCCTCCACTCTCTTCATAAAATTCCTAAACAAATTTTTATGAGATTTTCCATGCATACAAGTGTTTTTAGACTTGTATGAGTATCATTAGCTTGCATTCAACTCAAGTTGCTATATTTGCATCATAAAGGAAGAGTTTTGATCAATCTTGCTTGCATTTTGGGGTTTTATTGGTTGCATAAGGGTTTTCTTACATTTGCTATACTCATTTGAGTCCTCATAAGCATTGTAAGCCCTATTCTACTTTCATAATTAAACTCTAAAGTTAAATGTATGATATGCAAGTTTATATGCAAGTTTACTATGCTATGATATGCAAGTTTATATGCAAGTTTACTATGCTATGATATGCAAGTTTATCATGTTGTAATATGCAAGTTTGTATGCAAGTTTATCATGTTGTAATATGCAAGTTTATGTGCAAGTATGCCATGTTATGATATGCAAGTATGTTATGCAAGTTTGGGTTGAACACTTTGTTCATGTTATCATGTTATGCAAGCTTATCTTGGGCTTATGAACATAAAGCTTCAAGCTTTATGCCAAAGGTTGCATTTTGGCAACATATAAGTTATCATATCTCTTATGATAAGTTGTATGTGAGGCTAGATGCGAACTTATGGCTATTTTTACATGTCATTTATCACCATGTATCACCATTATGCTAAGTTTGGTTTTATGCATGTTTTTGAGGCCTAATGCAAGTATATGAACATATGTACATTTCATATGCCACCATGTTAAACTTGTGGCTTCAACACTTTTATGTCATGATTATGCCAAGTTCCCTCTTTCTATCCTTTATGCGCTATTGCGATATGTAAGCGATGGGATTGCGTTTGGGGTTGGGTAAACTTAAAAGACATAAAAACATGAGCTTGGGAATTTACCTATTAAGTTAGTTTTATCCATTGGGAATTTACCTATTAAGTCAGGTCTACCCAATTGCTTGAAAATTTGTAACATGTTTTGGAAACATGATGGACATGACACTTAGAAAAGATAAGTGTGACCAACTCGAGGTTGGGTTGAGTTTGTAGCGTAAACCCACCCGGAACCGACCGGCTTAACTAGTTGCTACAAACAATAGGACCCAATGTGAGAAGTTGGCCATATTGTACCTTGAACCCGAGGTTAGACCAAGTTGTGGTGCAAAGCTACCCGGACCCGCCCGGCTTAACTAGTAACCACAACAAAGTCTAATGTGAGAGGTTAAGGCGCATTAATTAATTAATGCCTCATGATTAGGGTTAAGTCATGGACCATTTATACTTAACCAATTTGGGCTTGGTAGATTAATCGGGGTTAAGTCGTGAACTCATCGTTACACTTAACCAAGTTTATCCATGATTAGTGAAGGGGTTAAACCGTACTTAACCCACTAGAAAAATCCTAGCAATGGGGGTCCACTCCAGCAGTAATCCCTAGTTTGTATCATCATGACCCTAGGGACTAGGCTAGGGTGGGGGCACGATTACTGGACTGGAGGTAAGCGACCAATAAACGACGGCAGGGTGGTACGCCGGTGTAGTTCCGGGCGGACTCTGGTCGTGCACATAGTCCGTAGCCGGAGAAAACATGCACGGGTACCAGTAGATCGAGACTGTGCACTCATGTTCATGGTGTCCAGGGGTTGACACCCTAGGGCTTGATACACCCGAAGGGTGGACCCGGCACAGTTCGACTACAATTATGTTTGGGCCGTATTGACACCAACACGTGACGAGTTAGGCTTAGGGAGCCGATCGACTAGACCGTTTGGTTGGACCTCGTGTTAGGGTCACTTCATGTTATTGGACCTCGTATGAGGGTCACCTCATGTTATTGGGACAAAGCTTGGGCCAAGGGATCAATACTAGCTTATTCAAGTCATGTTAGTTTGCTAGTACACCTGTGGTGCAAAACCTTAATCCTGATTATGCGATGACACCTTTATCTACCTTGTTAGTTAATCATCATGCTAGTATGTTGTTATCCTTATGTTCATCCCTTGCTGCTCATGCCAGTTAACTTTATCAGTTTACATTGATTGTAGTAGGGCTTACTCAGTCTTTTTGACTGACCTGTTTTCTTTCGCCTCTTTTCTTCTGTTCCCCCCCCCCCAGGTTCTCAGGGAGGGAATACTGGAGCTTAGCTTGGATCTTAGCTGCTTTTCTTGGATAGCTCATGTATGCTTTGGACTTGAGCTTGCTATGGTTTTCCACTTTGGGGATAGCTACTTTATGTTTTCCTTTTCAGTTTTCAGATGATGTTTTATCTAGACTTGTTTATTTGGAAAATTGACATTATGTTGTACCAGACTTGTTTTGAAATGGTTTGAAATCTTCCGCTGTTTTATCTATGTTATTTACTCTGTTTACATATATACATATGTTCTTGTTCTGCCTTGATATATCATTATGCATGTTTACCTGATTCAAACGCCCCTCCAAAGTCAGAGTGCTTGCAAGAGTCACCCTGGCGGAGGTGGGGTGTTACAGCGTGGTCTTATGAAATATCGTTTACTTGTTCAAACCGTTTTAAATTGTTTTACTCATACCAGTCCCATGACTGACCCAGAGTTTATTTTGTTTTGTTTTCCCTAAACTCTTGGGTGCCCAATTTTGTACGGGTAGTCAAGTAGTCGGGATTTACAGATACTTGAAGAGCTGGAGTAGGAGGCTTCAGGATCATATAACTGTAGTTTATTTCTGTTGTGTTGTAAGTGTTGTACTCTGAAAATGTTATTGTATACATATACTTATTTTATTTCAAGGATATATTATCTATTATATGGTATTCATTCCGCTGTGAGGTTCATGTTACTCTGATGTTGTGTTCTTCTTCTTCTTCTATTCTAAGTTTCTATCTTATCTTTCCTCACCCTTTGTTTTCTTTTATTAACTATTCGGTTATTTTCGATTTTGGATGTTCGATATGTGTTGTATATCGGATAACCAACATCTCTAAATTTCCAGGTCGTTACAGTTGGTATCAGAGCATAAGGTTAAGTGAATTACCTTGGCTCTGTGGCGTGACTCAGTAGAGATGGGATTAGTAATACCCTAGATTGAGTTGATGGTATATATACGAGTGAACGTATTTGTTATTCAATATAAAATGATTTTATATTGTGGAGATTTATTGGTTGAGTTGTTTATGTGTTCTGGTCGATCAGTTTGATCCACTGTATCGGTAGGAGCCTCTAAACACTCGAATACGATGAACTGTCATGGTATGTTTTGAAAAAAGTGGGTAAACGAAATAATTTTATCTAAATTACATTTTGATATAAAGGATTTATATTGGTTGTTGTTGTAATCGAGTAAGATTATAAAAAGTGAAATGGTTACGTATATAACCAAATAATATTCGTATAAGTGTTACGAAATGAATTAAGTCTGAATTTGAATCAGAATTGAAATTTAAAACCCTGGAAATTTGGAACAGAGTTTTAAATAGACTTGGATTAAATATATGTAAATTTCAAGATCCTGGGAGATTTTAAATTGTATTCCAAGCATTTGTGAATGATATTTTGAATTGATTTCAAAATAAAAGTGTTTAGAATGATTTTGAAAGTGATATAGTGTTGAACTCACTTCGATAACTGGAAAATAATTCTCATAATGACTGCAGCATAATCAGTGTTCATTTTCGAGTTCTAAGTGACGGATTACTAACAGAGATACTGTTTTGAATTTGTTTTGGGGAAAAACAAGTGTGTTGAATTTCAAAAAGAAAATTTTGTTTTTTGAAAAAGGTAAACTATTTTAAAACTCCCAGGAAGAATATTGTTTGAATTAAGAACAAATTAAACAGAAATTTGTGAAAGCAAATTGGAATTAAAGTAAAACTAGTTAAGTTGAAATTGAATTGAAATAGAATGGTGTCAAGTAGAATTGGACTTGATTCGAGATAATCTGGAATTATGTTGGACTGGTAAGTTAAGAATTGAAATTGGTAATGGCATCGATTTGAAATTGAATTCGACTTAGGTATAAGCAAATGGTTGGATTTGTGGATTAAAATAGCTGGGAGTTTGATTGGAAATTGGTTGAGGTGACATTGGTATATGCTGAATTAGCAACAGATGTAAAGGATATAATGATATGTCGACAAAAGGTACAAGTTTATATTTCTATTTGATATGAGATTTATGAGCCGAATTGGCAAGCCGCTTGGCTGTTTGATTTTCTTTTGGGATGGAGATGTCCCAGAGAGGCGAGTTGGAGTTTGACCGATTGACCAGTACAAAGGAGGTGCTGGCGAAATTTTTCGAAGAGTTAAGGCGTTAGAAAATATTTAGGATTTTTGGAAATTTTCGTTGATAAGAACTAAATAAATTTTTAATTGAAATTAAATTGGTTCAGTTGAGACTGGAGTTAAAGAGGTGGACAAATATGTTCTAACCAGTCGATAGGGTTGTCCTCTACCTTAGCAATTTCGATGACGAAATTATTTTAACTGGGGAAGATTGTAATGACCCGCATTTGCAGAGGTATTATAATTAATTTATTTAATTATTTAAATAGTGAATTAAAGGATTTAATGGTCGTGGAATTAAATAATGGTGAATATTTAATTAAAATAAAAAATTTAATAATATATTTAATTCTGAAATAATCAGAATTGGCTGAAATGGCGATATGGTGTGAACTGGATCATCTGTGATATTTAATTCAGCTTGGAATTTAATTTGAATAACGAATATATTATATAAACAACAGTTTGAATGTAGAGTTATAATATAATTAAAATCGAGCTCGAAATGGCGCTGCACTTCGTAAATTGGCGATTCGAACTTCAACTGAATATACAGGACTCGATTTAAATCGGATTTCTATGAAACAAGAAACGTGTGGAGCTAGTGGAGTATATCTTTCTAGTGGAAGAGAAAAATCGGGATTTCGTCGTGTAGATTTTGATTTACGTCCAAATCAAATTTCAGAAAAAGTCGCCGTGGAATTCCTTTATAAATTTGCAACGCTTATTTTACGTTATAAATAGATTTTTAATATAAATTTGAATATCGGGATAATTTGGAATTCTGAGATATCAAGATAAACTCTGATATGATTATTCTGGAGCTGAATGATATCGTATACGAATATATATGATAATGTATATTTATTTATATTTTATTTAATTAAATTTAAATATATTTATATATTTAAAAGGGTTATTTAGGACTTTAAAAATAGCCACTTTTGCAAACGAAGTCGGAATTCGACGAAACTAATTTTTTTGGATCCGCAGTGTTAAATTATTGCTAGATGTCAAGTTTCGTAATTTTTGAAGTCAGTATGTGGCCGTACAGGATTTTAATGTGAAAAATAGTTAGTATTTTAATGGTTAAAAATACGCTGTGTGAGCAAACGGAGTTGGAATTTGACGAAACCAGTTTCACCATAATGTCAAACTGTAGCTGCATGTCCATTTTCGTGATTTTTGGGTGTCATATGTGATTACAGGAATTTTAGAGGACATAGAAAAATAGCGTTTGCTTATAATTTAATACAATAATTGAATATTAAATTATTAAAAACTATCCTATATAATAACTTAAAACTCCAAAACCTAAATCAGAAGTCAACACTCCTTCTTTTTCCGCCGTCTCATTTCTTTGAGCAGCAAAAATGTTGAGAGGAATTAAATCAAAAGAAAATACAATCAAAATCCTAAAATCATTTAAATTATATATGTGAGCTCCTCAAAGGATTCTGTACATCGCTGTGCTGATTCTGGCGTGTTCGAAGCTCGTTGTCGTTGTCCAGTTTTCCAACAGCAAGGCTAGGGTTACAAATCATGTGTAATAGAGGCGATTAGATGGTGTTTCAGCATTGAATTAGTGTTGACGATACCGAATTGTAGTTGCTGGAATTATTTTGGGTATTTTAGAAAATAAAATATGTCGATCTCGACTGTAACCCACGGTCGACGGAAAATGAAAAGGGGGTTCGAGTTGGATATTTTTGATACTGGGTGATAGAGGAAGGAAAGAGCTGTTCAATGGTGATGTAGGCTGTTCTTATCGTGGAGCGTGGAAAGGAGCGATGAAGGGTCAAACGTGGCCATGGTTGTTGCTGCTTCGGTTCTCTGGAGCGACTATAGAACGGGGAGAAGAAGTGTAGAAACGGGCCTTGCTGGGTAGTTGGGCCGGTGAGTTATTGGACCGACAAAGCCTGGTTCATATGTATAAAATAAGAAGGAGAGATCGATTGGCTTAAAGGAATGGAAATGGTGGATATGAGTAATGGAAACTTGCAGATTTTCCTTGGTGACGATGATAACACTAGAGCAGCGGGTCTGAGCTTAGCAAGGGTGGATGAGCCAAAGGGGTGAGGCCCGATTTCATTTAAATTCGAGTTAATTTAAATTAAATTATGTAAATGTTTGTACAAACTTGTATAAGTAATAACTTGATCATATGTCATCGAAATTCAGCGAAACTAGTCACGTTGGGACTGTATGAACGAGAGCTTCACAATGAAGCTGACTGGAAGTGGATTTGAGCTCATCTGAATTTATGGAGAAATAAATTGTTTGATTCAAATCAAATAACAGTTTATCGTTCTTTAACGATGAACTGCCAAAGTGAGTAAATCTTACTAACTCTGAACAGTTTATAAATTCATGTTGTATTTTTAGAACTGTTAAATATTAGCTGATTGATTGTGTGTTGACTGTTTGATTGAACTGCTAGTCAGTTAGTGGAAATTATATTTATATATATATATGTGGAAATTATATTTATATATATATATGTGTATATATATATATATGTATATATATATAAATCGTTAAATCTATCTAGATAGATTCTGTTAACAGAATATATCATATGGAACTGAAAGTGATGTTATTGTATTGTGTAACATTTGTGGATGCAGGGAAACAGGTTGGAGGAATCCGACTGGATTCCTCAACAGTTATTTTATTGTTTTTCATATATTTTGATATATGATGTGAATTATAATCTGTTGTTGATTGTGTGTGTATGGACGATATTGGACATCGAAATTTGATATGTTAAACACCATAACATACCAGAATGTTGATAAGGGAATTTTCGAAGTGATATTTGAAAATAAAATATTCATAAAATCAAAGGATTTTATAAAAGAGGGAATATTTATAAAATCAAAGAAGTATTTATAAACGGGAATATTTACAAATAGGAAATATTTATAAAAAGGATATTTATAAATGGGATATTTATAAAGTGAATTATTTATTAAGATAAGTAAGTAAGACATTTAAATGGATTATTTATTCGGTTAATAAATAAGATATTATAAAGGAAAATATTTGTGAAAACAAATATAAAGGAAAACATTTGTGAAATCGAATATAAAAGAAGATATTTGTAAAAAAATATATAAAAGAAAGCATTTGTAAAACATTTACGAATGGAAATAGAAAGAAGGATATTTGTAAAACATTTACATATAAGATTAAAAGGAGTTATTTATTAGAAAATAAATAATAGATTAAAAAGAGTTATTTGTTTAGAAAACAAATAAAAGATTATTAAGGAGATATTTATTTAGAAAATAAATAAAGTTAAAAGGAAATATTTATTTGTTAAATAAATAGGAAAGATAAAAGAAATATTTATTTGTTAAATAAATAGAATTGAAAAGGGAATAGTATTTGTTAAGTAAAACAAATAGAAAAGGAATTAATCAAAGAAGTTAATTCAAAGAAGATAATTCAAAAGGAGGTATTTCAAAAGGGATAATTCAAAGGAAATATCCAAAGGAATAATTCAAAGGAATAAATTCAAAGAAATAAATCAAAGGAGATAATTCAAAGAGATAAATCAGACGAGCTAAATCAAAGGAGTTAACCCGAAAGAGTAAATCGAAATGAGTTAATCAAATACTAGTTATTCGAATTAGTTATTCGAATAGAGTTAAATAAATAAGAGTTATTCGAATTAGTTATTCGAATAGAGTTAAATAAATAAGAGTTATTCGAATTAGTTATTCGAATAGAGTTAAATAAATAAGAGTTATTGAATGAGTTAATCGAAAGGAGTTATCGATTATAGTTTAATCGAAAGGAGTTATTGATTGTAGTTTAATCAAAAGGAGTTATCGAATTAGTTATTCGAAAGAAGTTATCGATTATAGTAATTGAAAGGAGTTAGCGAATTAGTTATTCGAAAGGAGTTATCGATTATAGTTTAATCGAAAGGATTAATCAAATGTAGTTTATTCGAATAGGGTTGAAGGAGTTAATCGAATATAGTTTATTCGAATAGAATTAAAGGAGTTAAGCGAATATAGTTTATTCGAATAGAGTTAAAGGAATTAATCGAATGTAGTTTATTCAAATAGAGTTAAAAAAGTAAATCGAATCAGAAATATTCGAAGTGAGATAATCGAATCAGGGATATTCGAAGTGAGATAATCGAATCAGAAATATTCGAAGTGAGTTGATCGAATCTAGATATTCGACATGAGTTAAATCGAATAAGATTTATTCGAAGAAAGAGATTATCGAATATAAGTGTTCGAAAGTAAGCAAAACGAATATAAGTTATTCGAATAAGTTATTCGAATAAGAGTTAATCCAGTAAGAGTTATTAGGTTGGAGTTATTCAAATAAGAGTTATAGATTAGAGTTAACTGAATAGGAGTAAATAAATTAGTTGTCGTTATATTATTCGAGTTAGGAAATAAAAGTCATATTAAAGATAATATAGTTTGGATGCAGGAGATTATAACACCATTGTTATAATCACGTAAACTTGTAAAAGAAGGGGGTTCGTAAATAGAATCCGAGGGTTCGTAAGGAAGTGTTAAAGGGTTAAAAGATGAACTTACCCTATTTCGAGATTTGAAATGTTGTTTAGTTACGGTCTGAGAGGTAGTTATACCCCAACTTTATTGACTTCGTTTTTAATTTAGAAATGGTTAAGGTTCGAGAGTGAAAGTGGTTAAGTGATTTAGTAAATAAGTATAGTGGTTTGAGTTGTCGTCGAAATGTTGAGTTAAACATATGTTTAAATCCAAGTAAAGAAGATTTGGAAATGTTTTCCAAATAGAATCAGAAACGTAATAACGTATATTTTCTAAGCATAGAAAATAAGGAAATATGAATATATATATATGATTGATGATTGATTGATAGAATTTCCATCTGGAAATAATATCGTTGTTCGCACATGTATTTTTCTTTGATAGTTAACTCACCGACTATCGATGTTTTTGACCATTTTAACGTTGTTAATATGGAGAGACCGGTTGGATTATTATCCAAAGAACCACTCTGTATTGGCATAAGCGTTGCGAATCATATATGCCAAAGATAATTGAAGACGGAGTAAAGTGCAAGTGTGTAATGTCCCGATTTTTAGCGACTTTATTTAATAATAAATATTGATTTATTTATGAGTTAATTAAATAAAGTGGAATCAAATCAAGATTTATAAGCAAACTTAAACAATTTTATTTATATGTGTAAATATATAAATGTATATAAACATTAACATGCTTATATTTAGTTATAATAAGAAAATACATAAGAAAAGCTTGCAACAAAAAGGAAATCCTAAACATAAATCATAACATACATATTTATGTAACTTGGCATGTAATTGTTTTAAATAGAAACAAAACTTTAGTAGACAACAAAAGGGAAACATCATCACAGCAAACCTAAATTGTAATGACCCGCATTTTCAGGGATATAATAATTAATTTATTTAATTATTTAAAGGGTGATTAAAAGGATTTAATGGTCGTGGAATTAAATAATGGTAAATATTTAATTTAAAATAATAAATTAAATAATATATTTAATCCTGAAATAATCAGAGTTGGCTGGAAGGGGCGAGATGGTGTGAACTGTATCATCTGTGATATTTAATACATCTTGGAATTTAATTTGAATAACGAATATATTATATAAACGATAGTTTGAACGTATAATTATAATATAATTATAATCGAGCTCGAAATGGCGCTACAGTTCGTAAATTGGCGATTCGAACTTCAACTGGATGTACAGGATTCGTTTTAAGCCGGATTTCTGTGAAACAAGAAACGTGTAGAGTTGGTGGAGTATATCTTTCTAGTGGAAGAGGAAAATCGGGATTTCGTCGTGTAGATTTTGATTTACTTCCAAATCAAATTTTAGAAAAGTCGCTGTGGAATTCCTTTATAATTTATAAAAGAATTATTTATATTTTAAAAAGGAATTTCAGTATAAATCGAATATCGGGTTGACCCAGATTTGAAATATCAAGTTATAAATCCCAGTAGAGCTGTATGGTATTCCACTGTGAGTATATACGATAATATAAATTTAATTGTATTTAATTTAATTATTTTTAAATATATTTAAATGGGTCATCCAGAGCTTTAAAAATATCCAGTTTTGCAAACGAAGTCGGAATTCGACGAAACTAATTTTGTTGGATCTGCAATGTCAAATAGTTGTTAGATTTCCAGTTTCGTGATTTTTAAAGTCACTATGTGGCCGTATGGATTTATAGAGTGAAAAATAGTCAGTATTTAACGGTTAAAAATATGCTATGTGAGCAAACGGAGTTGGAATTCGACGAAACCAGTTTCGTTGGGACCGTAATGTCGAACTCTAGCAGTATGTCCAGTTTGGTGATTTTTGGGTACTTTATGTGATTACAGGGATTTTAAAGACTGGATTGACAATATAAATGTAAATAAAAATAGAATATGCTAAGGAATATTCCGACCCCAAATTCTATAAATACCCTAAAATCCTTCTAACCCTAATTCAACTCATTTCACAGTCAAATTCACTCCCGCCGTCATCGGTTTTCTTCGAACAGTGGAATCGTGGGTTGAAAAATTATATCAATTCATATAAAATCGTTTAAAATCCAAAACTTGTATCTTTGGCTCCGTATGAGGTTAAGCTTCAACATCGTATAACTTTTGAAGTGTGCGCACCCATTTCCAGAAGATCGACTTTTGCCCAGCGCAGCTAGGGCACCCGATTTCGGGTATGGGGATCATCAAAGGGATAGTTCGAATGCGTAGCTGCGTTCGAGACCGGATTCTGGACTTTGTGGAAATTTCTGGGATTTAATAGAAAAAATAAATGTCGATGATGATACTGGGATGTGACGATTGGAGGCTGTAGACGGAAATGGAAGGGGAGATCGAGCGTGAACTTGAGGAGACAGAGAGGAGCGGTTTTTGATGAGCGAGCTCACGGTGGTGTTGGTAGTGGTTTCGGCGAAGGGAGGTTTCCGAAATGGCTGTGAAGAAATGAGGCGATGGGGGTTGAAGCTTTCTGGAGTGGGAGGATTAAAACGAGAAGAAGAGGGAAGAACGAGGAGTTTACAGTGTTGTTTTTCTTGGATGGTGATGAAGCTAGGAAGGTATTGGAAGTCGTCGGTTAACAGATTGTGAATTTCTTTGGCAAAATGAAGGAGCATTGAGGAGATTTAATTCAGAAATGGCCATGAACAACTCGCGTGTGATTTTACAGAGAAGAAGAAAGAACGGGTCGGTGATTGGGCTTCAAGGGATTGTTATTGGGCCAGAGTAATAAGTTAAGGCCCCTCTTTTTATTTAAATCCATGTTATTTAATTTAAAGTGTATAGGAACTTCGAAACTGAATAACTTCGTCCTATGTTAACGAAATTCAGAAAAACCAGGATCCGATAGGATTGTTTGAACGACGGCTACACTCTGGAATTGGTTGTGAGTGATGCAGAGCTTGTCTGGATTTACGGAAAAATAATACGTCCGATCTGAATCGACAATCGATTATCGTTCTTTAACGATAATCGACAAATGTGAGTAAATCTCACTAACTCTGAACAGTTTATAATTTCATGCTGTATTTTTAGAACTGCTAAATATTGGTTGATTGACTGTGTGTTGACAGTTTGATTGAACTGCTAGTCAGTTAGTTGAATTTCTATATTGATTCTGTTTAACAGAATATATCATATGGAACTGAAAGTGATGTTGATTTTATTGTGTAACATCTGTGGATGCAGGGAAACAGGTTGGAGGAATCTGACTGGATACCTCAACAGTTATTTTATTGTTTTTCATATATTGTGATATATGATGTGATATATAATCTATTGTCAATTATATGCGTTTGGACGATACTGATCATCGTGATTTGATATGTTGAATACCATAACATACCCAAATGTTGACAAGGGAATATTTTCAAAGTGATATTTGAAAATAAAATATTTTTAAATGGAGTATTTATAAATAAGAAATATTTATAAATTGGAATATTTATAAATAGGAGATATTTTAGAAAAAGGAAAATTTAAAATCAAAGAATAGATTTGAAAAGGAAATATTTGCAAACCATTTGCAAATAGAATAATAGAAAAGGAAATATTTGTAAATCATTTACAAATTGAATTGATAGGAAATATTTAGAAAATAAATAGAGTTATAAAAAGAAAATTTGTTTATAACCGAATAGGATGTTATAAAAAGGAAAACGTTACTAAAAAGGAAATCATTTGTAAAGTGAAGAACTGTTACTAAAGGTAAATCTTTATAAATGAATAGTTTATTCGAAAAGGAGTTAATCGAATTTAGTTATTCGAATAGAGTTAAATCGAATAAGTTATTTGAAGGGAGTTAAATCGAATATGGTATTCGAAAGTTAGTAAATCGAATTAGTTATTCGAAAGGGGTTAGTCGAGTCGAGTTAGTTGAATAGAGTTAATCGAATATTTGTTATTCGAATAGGAGTTAACCAGTTAGAGTTAATCAGTTAGAGTAAATCGAACTAGAGTTATTCAAATGGAGTTATCGAACATTAGTTATTCGAATAGAGTTAAATAGAGTTATCGAATATTAGTTATTCGAAAAAGAGTTAAATAGAGTTAATCCAATAGCGTTAGTCTAATAGAGTAAATTGAATAGAGTTATCGAATATACCTTATTCGAAGGAAAGAATTATCGAATAGAGATGATTCGAAAGAAAGTTACGTAAGGAAGTTTGTAAAGAATTAAAAGGATGAACTTTGTCTATTTCAAGGTTAGAAACGTTGTTCAGTTAAGGTCTGAGAGGTAGTTCTACCCCAACTTGATTGGCTTTGTTTCTAACTGAGGAATGGTTATGGTTCGGCAGTAAAGGATGGTAAAGTGAATTTAGTAATTAAAGGAAATGGTTGAGTTGGCATAGCAATGTTTTATCTAAACATCTACTTAATCCAAACGTAGGAGTTTTGGAAATGTTTTCCAAACAAGAATCAGAAATGTTTTCTAATATAGAAAACAGGAAATGGAAATGTTTTCCAGTGTTAATAACGTATATTTTCTAAACAAAGAAAATAAGGAATATATATATATATTTGATGATTGATTGATATAATTTCCATCTTGAAATAATGTCGTTGTTTGCACACTTGTTTTTATTCGATAGTTAAATCATAGACTATCGAAGTTTTGATCATTTTAACGTTGTTAATATGGAGAGACCGGTTGGATTATTATCCAAAGAACCACTCTGTATTGGCATAAGCGTTGAGAATCATATATGCCAAAGATAATTAAAGACGGAGTAAAGTGCAAGGGCTATTGTATAAGTCTTAGATAACAGTGTCTAAGATGGATGTATTGAATAGTGCCTTCGGTACATCCTGTTCCTGGATGACTTGTATGGACGAATGTCTGACAGAGTATTTCCAAACGATCACGTATATTGATTTCTCCAACCGTACCAAGAGTGGAAGCGGAGAAGGAAACTTCTTTTAGCTAACACATAATGTATGGTTGAGGACGTCAATCGGTGATTTGATGGATTTGTTGATGTGGCATTCAAAGTGAATATGGTGTGATGACAAAGCGTAGCTTCTAGCCTCACATCCGGTAAATGACAGAAATCGGGCAGGCAGCATGGCTAAGTCGGTCGCACCGAAGTAGGGTGTATAATTACCTGATCTAGAGTTTCATTTACTTCTAAAAATCTATTGTTGATGCTGTCCCATTCGGGAAACGGTTGTTGATCCCAACCGTTAGTGATATACATTCGATACACTCAAGCGAAATGAGTGGTCGGTCATGTGTGGTCGGGTTGCAAGATGTTCTTGTTGAACCCAGTGTATTCCTTTCTAGAGGTACACTAGCGAAAGGTGGTTCCATACCTTGTCATAGTTGGAAATCCATTACTCAATACGTGCTTGCGGTTTTTTGTATACTATATATATAGAACGTGAGATGAAAGCGTTTCTGCTAGATGATTAATATATTGTGGTTGATAGACATTATTATAATATCAAAAGGTTTTTAATATAAAGATAATTTGGATTCTCATAAGGGAAAAACCCGTTCCGTTATACGGCATGGTCTTATGAGATATCGTTTACTTGTTCGAACTATTTTAAACTGTTTTACTCATGCCAGTCCTATGACTGACCCGGAGTTTATTTTGTTTTTGTTTTCCCTAAACTCTTGGGTGCCCAATTTTGTACGGGCATTCAAGTAGTCGGGATTTACAGATACTGGAAGAGCTTGGAGCAGGAGGCTTCAAGATTATATAGCTATAGGTTATTTCCGCTGTGTTGTAAGTGTTGTACTCTGATAATGTTATTGTATACATATAATGATTTGATTTCAATGATATGTTATCTATTATATGTTGTTTCGTTCCGCTGTGAGATTCGTGTTACTCTGATGTTGTGTTCTTCTTCTTCTTCTATTCTAAGTTTCTATCTTATCTTTCCTCACCCTCTATTTTCTTTCTATTAATTTCCTGATTTTCAGTTTAATTTGGGGTTGAACTTGTATTTTGGTCAGCTCAAATTGGACTGGATTTTCGGGTCATTACATAAATGGTCAAAAACAAATATACATAACATTGAACACGACATATATGATTAAATGCCGAAGTAAAATAAAAAGGTAAAATGCAAGTAACAACAAAACAAAAGTAAGCAACCAAAGTCAAATCTCTTAATGTGATTTAACCAGGGAATAGTGTGGCTAAAATAGACTTGAACCATTCCCTAGAGCTAGGCTGTAGCAACTTGCGTAAATACAATACTTCTAAGCAAAATATCATACAATTAAAAAGCTATTTTATATGTTTACAAATCCAAAGTAGATCTTGTGGCCATTATGAGAATTTAAGAGGCATGTGTATTACTTCTAGAAGCAAGGAAGTGACAAGAAAAATGTTAATATCTAGCATTAAAGAAATCATATTAGCTATAATAGGATATAGGAAATGGGAGGTCTAAAGACAAGGTGTACTATAGCCTTAAGGGTTAAGTTATAAAGAAAATAAATTGTTTAATATGAGAACTTGCCTATAAATACCACAAAACCTATACATTTCCTCACACAAAATTCACTAAAAAACTGAGAAGTGAAGAACTGCAGGCTTCTAAATGTTAAATTTTGGCGATTAAAATATATTAATGAGAAGGCATTATTTGTTTCCATAATCAAGTCAATTATGGGAAATAAATTAATATAGAGAAGGAAACTGATTTAAAGAATCAATCAAGAATTGGTAGGGTGAGAGAGGCATTAATTGTTCCCATAATCAAGCCAAATATGGGAAATAATTAATTGATTTGGAGAATCAATGAAGAATTTATATAGGTGGAAACCAAATTAATGCGCAAGATTTGTGGTGGATAAAATCAAGGAAATTCCTAAACATCTTCATCCTTATCTTCTAGAATTCTCTATTCTTCCTATATATATGAAGCCATTTGCTCACTTTTGTATCATCACAAGAAAATATATCTCTCCATATTATTTCTCAATAGATCCCTATTTTCTGTATCTATTATAGGGTGAGAATTAGTATTGAGTTTTTTGTTGTAATTCTTCTCATTTTTGTAACATCCTCTTGAAGTAAAGAAATAAAGAAGTTGTTAGGTCTCCGTGGACGTAGGATATTCATATCCAAACCACGTTAAATCTTTTGTGTCTTCTCCTCCTCTTCTATTTTTGTTCTTTTTGTTTGGTGATTATTTTTATTGAGTTAGTGGTTGATAACTAATCGACAAGCTAGATCCATTTTAGCTTCGCTTCCGCATTTGTGCAATTTTTGCACAACAGTTTGGTATCAGAGCTAGCTGTCTTGTTCTAGATTAGTTACCAATGGCTAATTCTTCTAGTAGTTGTATGAAATATTATGGTGTCACCAAATTTGTTAGAAGAGAAGTTTTTGGGACATGGAAGGTCAAAGTGAAGACTAATGACGGTGTTCTTCATCAACAACTTCATTCACTTAGAGGAAGAGATAAGATGCAGCAGCGCCTTAAAGGAGATATGCATAGATTCCACTTCTTGGGTTCTAGAAGAGGTGCTTGCTATTATTGTAAGAAGAAGGGACATTTTATATGAAATTGTTCAGCCCTGAGAAAGAAGAAAGAGAAGAAAGAGAAAGCTTCAATTCAGACAACATTTAGATCAGATGCAGATAGATGTGATAGTGATACATCATTATTTTCAGCCACCATTCCACCTTTAGAGAGTACAAGTTGGGTGATTGATTCTAGAGCCTCTTTTCATATGACGCCAGATAGGAGCTGTTTTGTCAGTTATGAGAAAATTGATGGCGGAGCAGTTCATTTGGAGAATGACATATCTTGTCATGTTGTGGGCGTTGGTAGTGTGAGGTTTAAGATGCATGATGGTGTTATTAGGACTATCACGGATGTTCGACATGTTCCGATGCTGCAAAAGAGTGTGTTGTCAGTTGGAGCTTTGAGTAGGCTTGGTATGAAGATAATAATAGATGGGGAGAATTTAAAAGTGGCGAAGGGTTCCTTAGCAGTAATAAAAGGGGTGTGAGTCGATGATATTTATATGCTTCGTGGAGAGACATTATTTGAAGATTCAGTAGTTTCTACTGATTGTAGTGTTCCAGATTCTACTCAATTATGGCACCTTCGTTTAGGTCATGTTGATGAGGAGAGCCTGGAAGTATTGAAGAAGCGTAGGTTAATTGTTGTTGGTTCTCAATTAAAGCCTACCTCTTGTGAAGATTGAAGCATGTCACATTTGATGTTGGAAGACCTAGAGCTACAGACTTTCTAGAGTATATTCATTCATATGTTTGGGGACCCACCCTAATTGCATCTTTAGGTGGAGCCAGTTTCTTCGTCATATTTGTGGATGATTTTTCGCATATGGTTTGGGTCTATTTCATGAAGACTAGATCCGAAATATTTGCCTAATTTCAGAAGTGGAAGACCTTAGTTGAAAAGAAGTCAGGAAAGCGGCTGCAAGTTCTTAGAGTTGGCAATAGTAGTGAATTTGTGTCACAAGAATTCACTTACTATTGTGCGTCCGAGCATGTACTTAGAGATTTTTCTATGAAGTCACATTCTTTTGAAGTGGCGGAGAGCATGTGTCGGATATTATGGGAAAGAGCTATGAGCTTGAGACTGACTGCTGGTCTAGAAGAGGGATTTTGGGCAAAAGCGATATCTATGGCAGTATTTCTCATCAACCGTACACCTTCTATTGCCATATATATGAAGATCCAAGAAGAAGTATGGAAAAGAGAGTATGTTGATTATTCATTCCTTAAAGTGTTTGGTTGTTCAGCTTATTTAGAAGATGAGAGACATGATAGGCTGAAGCCTAGAGGAAGCAAGCACATTTTGTTAGGCTATGGAGAAGGAATGAAGAAGTATAGGTTGTGATGCAAAACAACCAAGAGAATTGTGACTAGCAGACATGTAATATTTGATGAGAAGTCTTTATTGAAGTTGGAGCCTCTATCAAGTGATGACATTAGGAGGACACAAAATCCCCAAACACATTTGGAGTCATCAGATTGTTTCCATATTCAGAGAGAAAGTGGTATTTCCGATGGTACCATGGTTGATGAGAAGATTTCAAAGGTTCAGACTCTAGGTGGAGCTCGGTCGCAGTTAAGGCATTTTAGTTCAGTTGGCCCTATTGGTAAGCATATTTGTAATGATGATTATTCATCTTATGCTTTGAATGTTGCGGAGCTTGGCGTTGAATTTGATAAGGTAGACTTGGTGAAGTCGAGTAAAATTCTTGAAAAGGAGGTTGAAGTAGATAATATTGAGTATGTCCTTACTCAATGTAGGATGGAGAAGGTGAAGCGCGCTATGATATCTCAATTAGTCTCTCAGATTTCTGTATCTACAAGTTTGTCTCCTTCATCGGCTTTTCTGAAGAATTTTGATATTTGTTCATATGTATTTTGCTTGTTGATGTGCATATTATCTTTCTTATGCTTGGGAAAGATTTGGAAGCTCTGTTTGGGCAATATTGCCCAAAGTAGTTCACATTGAGCTAGATGGCATAGACCCAACAATTTTGTTGATTTTTGGTGATTGATGAATATATTTAATCGAGGTGGAGTGTTAAATTTTGGCGATTAAAATATATTAATGAGAAGGCATTATTTGTTTCCATAATCAAGTCAATTATGAGAAATAAATTAATATAGAGAAGGCAACTGATTTAAAGAATCAATCAAGAATTGGTAGGGTAAGAGAGGCATTAATTGTTCCCATAATCAAGCCAAATATGGGAAACAATTAATTGATTTGGAGAATCAATGAAGAATTTATATAGGTGGAAACCAAATTAATGCGCAAAATTTGTGATGGATAAAATCAAGGAAATTACTAAACATCTTCATCCTTATCTTCTAGAATTCTCTATTCTTCCTATATATATGAAGTCATTTGCTCACTTTTGTATCATCACAAGAAAATATATCTCTCCATATTATTACTCAATAAATCCCTATTTTTTGTATCTATTATAGGATGAGAATTAGTATTGAGTTTTTTGTTGTAATTTTTCTCATTTTTTTAACCTCCTCTTGAAGTAAAGAAATAAAGAAGTTGTTGGGTCTCCGTGGACGTAAGATATTCATACTCGAACCACGTTAAATCTTTTGTGTTTTCTCTTCCTCTTCTATTTTTGTTCTTTTTGTTTGGTGATTATTTTTATTGAGTTAGTGGTTGATAACTAATCGACAAGCTAGATCCATTTTAGCATTGCTTCCGCATTTGTGCAATTTTTGCACAACACTAAGATCAAGTGAGAGCAAACCGGTGAGTAAACTCTAAAAAAAAATTCTCTTTAAACTTACTTTAAGATTTCTATCCAAACTCTTGTATGAACACATACATGTATGTTTCTAGTTATCATGGAAAAATCATTGTGCTGTTTGGTGCTTGAAATAAATCTCTTTAAAAATATCTGAGCATGTCCGTAGTGTATGTAATGTGAGTAAACACTCATTCCTTTACTTCTGTTTTTAATATATCCTTGAATGTTAGCTAATTGGTATCCTGTATAGGCATTTATCTATCAGCTGAGGATAGTTAATACTCATTAAAAACCAAATATTTGAGTTGTGTGTTGAATTGAAGTCTTGTCCTCTGTGAAAAATCACCTCTGCATGTTTTAACTAAATCACTCTGTTAAAAATAAACTTGATCCCAGAAAGTCATAAGCTTTACATAAATGATGGTTGTTTTTCCCTATAGAGAAGTTTAAAAATAACTTTAATTTAAATAGCACTTTATATGTGCAGAAAGAACCTGTTTTACAACAGGGGTTTGAAATTTCAAAATTTCAAGCATCGTAAAAACTGGAATCAGGCGTCTGAATAGATACTTAAGTATAAATCATGATTTTTAAGACAAGTTTCATGATTTATAAGACCCTAGATCGTTTGCTATGATATTTTGTTTGGTTGGAATACAAAAATTAAATTCGTGAAATATCATTGATGAAATTAAGAACTGTTTACATGGGAGCTTCATGAGTGTTAGCTAAATACATGGCCAAAGTCTGGTCAGCGCTAGTAGCCTGAGGAGGGCGAACGAGGTAAATTTGTGGATTTTGGGATAAGTTTTGGGTAGGGTTTTGATCACGTTGTGTATACTGCTGGGTTGACCGAGTGATATGAAAACCGGTGGGAGGTACGTACGGAGTTGGAGATCGCTTCGGTGGTGCGTAGATGATCAGGCAATCGGAGTTGATGTGGAAAATCGGTTTGGGCGAGGCCTCCTGTAGCATACTTTCGGGTATTAATGATGTTAAGGTGAATTTGTGAAGGAGGACACATGGAGGCGTGGAAATTGATTGAGGTTGACCTGGAGTAGACTCGGGGTTTGTGGGAGAGGTGGTCCGGTGGCCGTTCGGTAACCGGAGGCCGTGTGCATGTGCACAGGAGAAGAGGTGCACAGAAGTGTGAAAAATAGAAACGCAGCGGACAAGTTAAAGGAGAAGGGAGAAGTAGCAGAAGGGAGAGGATCGGAGCAGCAAGCATGGATGGGACGATGAGTGACATGCGGCGAAGGTCGAGGCAACATGACAGTCGAAGGCAGGACTGTGTAGGTGCACACATACACGGGTATGTATCTCGGTAAACAAGTTTAGAAGAAGAAAAAAAAGAAAAAGAAAAAAAAGAAGAAGAAATGTATTTTTGTAAAGGAGAAAAGCAGCATGTTAAAGAGAAAAGTTAAGGGAAGGAAGAATGGAAAAGTCTGGGAAGAATTCCATGCATCATAACGGATGCATGAGGTGAACGCATCAGGTAAAATATGATCGAATCAAAGAAAAAAACGTATATATGAAATTGAACACATGAGGATTAACGCATGAGGTTGAATGAAAAATATAGAGATGAAGTAAAAAAATAAAAATCATGATATAACAAGATGAAAACCCGAACAGAAACAGTTTAGAACAGAGGACTTAAAACAAGATGAGTAAACATTGTTTTGCTTCATGTTCAAAGCATTGGTTCTAGGTGAAGACAATACATAAGACAGTGGATGGTTTTAAAGGATAATACTTCACGTGAACAAAGAGTATATGAACTACATTTATCCCAGTTGTTCCTTATTTCATAAACTGGAAATGGAAGTAAAAGAGGCCGAACTATCGGCACCACTAAGATGCATGGATGGATTGTTTAATGGTTCAGCAACAAAGGGATGTTAAAATTAGAAGAAGAGGGGCGCAGCATGTAAGAAGAAGTGGATAGAACAGCAGAAAAGGAGGACGGCAAATGAACAGCCATTGTTTGCTTTCATGAAATCAAAAGCAGCATGTCACGCTGGGCCTTGTCCCATTTGGTATGGCATCACATAAATATAAATAAATATATATATATATATATATATATATATATATATATATATATATATATATATATATATATATAAAGAAAGAAAGAAAGAAAGGGGGCGCAGCAGGTCAGACGCAAGAAGAGGAGTAACCACCGTAAGAAATGGATGGGGGAAGGACTTATGGGTGCAAAGGTTTTGTATTGGGTCATGGGTTTAATTGCTGCGTTGATTTCTAGATGGGGCTTGGCCCATTAGATAAATTAAAAATATAAAAGATTAAAGGAGGGTTCGGGCCAGGTAGAGGAATAGGAAACAAATGAAGAGAAAAGATAACATAAAGGGAATGGGCCGAGACATTCGGGCCGATGGGCTGAAGTAGTTATGGAGAGAAGGGAATTATAGATACTAAGAAGAGGGTTAAAAAGTTTTATAACATATTTTAAATGAAATAAACTAAAATGTATTATAAAAATATGGATTATTTAAATATAGATATATGTATGAAATGAACTAAAAACTCAAAGGTTTGGTCTGATGACATCCATTAGAAAAGAGAAATGAGGAGCAGTAGTAAATGAAGACAAAACAAAGAAGTGGTAGGAAAGAAATGGTAACGGATAAACAAGGACGGGGAAGCGGGCTGGTATCATTTGGGCCTGTTCGGGCCATGAGAAAAAAATAAAATAAATAAATAAATAAATAAAAATGTAATAAAAGAAAGAATAAAGAATGGAAGGCAGGCCAAAAAATTGGGTTGCGGGCTAGATCAAAAGAAGAAAGAGTGGAAAGATAAAAGAGAAGAAATAGAAAGGAGACCAAGAGAAGAAATTTATACAAAGAAGTAGTAGAAAAGAGAAGTGAAACAATGTCATTATAAAACAAATATATGTTGAACACATACAAATTAACTGTTTAATAATAGCGATGTGTGTGTGTATATATATATATATATATATATATATGTATGTATGTATGTATGTATGTATGTATGTATATAAAGTGATATAAACGTATGAAATATAACTATACAGTTTAAAAATTGTCGAAATTAATGAAGTAACATTATTGTATTCAATACCGTGTGCGAAACACGTGCCTTCTAGTTATAAAATTAAATGATGTAATTAAGTAAAGATTTTATATAAGTTAGTTCTCTTAAATATCGTCTGACTTTAAAAGAACACGCTAATCGTTTCGAAGAGTCCGGGATTAATATCCCACTTCGATTCAAGTTATACGTCGCGTATTAAAGATTTACTGAAGATAATTGAAGACTGAAATATGCAGGGGCTATTTTTACAAAATAGTACTTTCGGTTTGTCCAGTCCCAGGACAACTTGTATGGATGAGTGTCTGACAGAGTATTCCCAATGGTCACGCCGTTGATTCTACGAATATACCAAGTTGGTGGGGAGAAGGTAACTTCTCTTTATTTTACACCCAGAGTGTATTTGTATAATCGATATGTGATTACGGATTTGACGATGTGACATTCAAAGTGAACGGTGGACAGGTGTTCTAGAAGATAACGTAACCTCAAACCTCATCAACCAGGAATGACAAAAAACCGGGCTAGGCAGCATGGCTAGTTGGGTCATACCCAAGCAGGGTGTATTATCACCATCTAGAGTAATTCCTTTTTTTTTCTCATCTCTTTTTCACTGCTACAACATTCGGTAGCGGTTGCTGATCCCAACCGTTGAGGTGGTAATATATTCGTTACACTCAAGCTAATTGAGTGGACGGTCATGTGAGGCCGGGTTGCAAGACGTTCTTGTTGAACCCCAGTGTATCCTCTCTAGAGTACACTGATCGGTAGGTGCTCCCCTACCTTGTCTATTGGAATCCAATCTCCAATAAGAGCTCTGCGGTTTTAGATTTTATACTATATACGTGAATGTGAGATGCAAGCGTTTCACTAGATGATTATTTATTTGATAAAAACTATTATAATATCAAATGTTTTGATATAAAATAATTGGGTCATTATCCATATATTAGTTATGGATTGGTCTAAAGTTTTCCAAAGTAAATGAATCTGTCCGCTATGGAAAACTTTATTCCTTATTTCCCTGTTTACAATCCTTTTAACTATGTTTACTCACACCAGTCCCCCGACTGACCCAGAGTTTATTTTCTGTGTTTTCCTAAACTCTTGGGTACTCATAACACTTGTTATGGGTAGACAAGTGATCCAGGTATCTAATGGAATCCTTTGAAGTATTATGGAGTACGAGTCTAAGTCCAAGAACCGTCTAGTAGTTATATCTATCTCTGAGTATCTAGTTGAATATCTGTATTGAACTAGTAATCACGTATGATGATGTGTTTTGATAATGTATTGTGATGTAACAAACTCTGTTATGTAATATATCATGTATTTGTGAAATTCCGTTGTAAGATTAATTCCACTGTGTAATTCTGATGTTCTTCTTACTCTTATATTCTATTAGTTCTATCTCATATTTCTCATCCTCTAAATTCTTTCTCTTAACAGTCAGAGTTCGATACCTGGATTTTTAACAATTAATACGGGATTTCGTGTTACTGTTGAAAATTCGAGCGTCAAATTTTTCTGGCCGTTACAAAGGGCTATTGTATAAGTCTTAGATAACAATGCCTAAGATGGATGTACTGAATAGTGCCTTCGGTTCATCCTGTTCCTGGATGACTTGTATGGATGAATGTCTGACAGAGTATTTCCAGAGAGGTCACGTACATCGATTTCTTCAACCATACCAAGAGTGGAAGCGGAGAAGGAAACTTCTTTAACTAACACGTAATGTACTGTTGTAGACGTCAATTAGTGATTTTCGATGGATCTGACGATGTGACATTCGAAGTGAATCTGATGTGATGATAAAGCGTAACCTCAAGCCTCATCATCCGGTAAATGACAGAAATCGGGCAGGCAGCATGGCTATGTAAGTCGCACCTATTAGGGTGTATAATCACCTATCTAGAGAATATTCATTTGCTTCTTAAATCTATCAATGCTGTCCCATATATACGGGAAACGGTTGCTGATCCCAACCGTTGGTGATATTCATTCGATACACTCAACCGAAATGAGTGATCGGTCATGTGTGGTTGAGTTGCAAGATGTTCTTGTTGAACTCTAGTGTATCGTTCCTAGAGTACACTGATCGGAAGGTGGTTCCATACCTTGTCATAGTTGGAAATCCATTACCCAATACGTGCTTGCGGTTTTGATTGTATAATATATATGTAGAACGTGAGATGAAAGTGTTTCTGCTAGATGATTATTATATTGTGGTTGATAGACATTATTATAATATCAAAAGGTTTTTGATATAAAGTTATTTTGGATTCTCATAAGGGAAAACCCGTTCCGTTATACGGCGTGGTCTTATGAGATATCGTTTACTTGTTCAAACCGTTTTAACTTGTTTTACTCATACCAGTCCCATGACTGACCCAGAGTTTAGTTTTGTTTTCCCTAAACTCTTGGGTGCCCAATTTTGTACGGGCAGTCAAGTAGTCGGGATTCATAGATACTTGAAGAGCTGGAGCTGAAGGCTTCAGGATCATATAGCTATAGTTTATTTCCGTTGTGTTGTAAGTGTTGTACTCTGAAAATGTTATTGTATACATATACTGATTTTATTTCAAGGATATGTTATCTATTATATGTTATTCGTTCCGCTGTGAGGTTCGTGTTACTCTGATGTTGTGTTCTTCTTCTTCTTCTATTCTAAGTTTCTATCTTATCTTTCCTCACCCTCTGTTTTCTTTCATTAACTATTCGGTTATTTTCGATCTTGGATGTTCGATATGTGTTGTATATCGGATAACCAACATCGCTAAATTTTCGGGTCGTTACACAACATCCCCTTAGCATGGGTAGCTAATACTTATAAAAAAAACTACAAGAATTTTTAATAAAAATGAGAAATTCTCTAAGTAAAATATTGATGCCAATGGTCATTATTCGATGCTCTGGACATTTAAACTCTATCAACGGTTGTTGGCTTGATTTTTCCCTTGAGCGATTGTAGAGGTGTCCGTTGCTTGCGGTTTCCTCACATATTGTTGCAGCTTATTCTGCCTAATCAATTCTTCGATTAGGTGATCAGATGTCGACACTCATTAGTATCATGCCCCGGCTGATTGTGAAAGTGGCAAAATTTTCCAGAACTGGCTGCATTGTCCCCTATCCTTAGCTATCGTGGCGTTGGATAATATCCTGCATCCTAAGTGGCAAAGAAGATGTTCTTCGAGGTATCGCTTATCGGGGCAATTCATTGGGTTGGAAATAGTGAAACTTTTTGTTGTTACTTTCCCCTTTTTCTTTGTCCTCGTTTTCTCTTTCCAGACCACTGGCAATCTTCTTGTTACCTTGAGTATCATTGTTTTTCTTATCTTCCACGACATTGCTTCCAACAACATTCTGGATAGAAGTGTCTGCCTCTACTCTAATGAACTCTTCAGCCTTCTTGTAGAATTTGTCGAGTGTGTTGGGTTCCTTCATTTTCACCCATTTTCCAAACCCAGTCTTCTTGTCCATAGCTCGAACTAGTGCCATTAATACCATTCGGGGCACCGGATCTCCAACCTTTGCTACAACAACGTTGAAACGAGTTAAATTGCCTTGACTGACTCTCTAGGATTTTGCTCCATCCCCGATAGCAACATAATATCCTTAGAGGCATACAACTTGAATTTCTCCTTGAACTTCTTTACCAAATCGAAGAATTGGTCTATAGATCTGCGTGGCAGCTTAGTGAACCATAGCAATGCTACAACCTCCATGTAGATAGGAAAGTACAAACACCTGATCTCATCTGTTGCCTTTGCAGCATTCATGTGCCATTCGTACTTGTACAAACACATACTAGGGTCAGCGGTTCCGTTATAGGTAGGCATTGTCGGAGGGACAAACTTCTTTGGAAACTCAGCTTTATAGACCCTTTCAGTAAATGGAGTTTTACTTGGAGAAAAATTCCACTCTCGTTCTTCTTTATTTCTGGCTAAGCTTTCCTTCATGATTTGCTTAATCATCTCCGAAATATACTCTTCGTCGTTGTGTCGTTCCACAGGGCGGACTCTAGTTCCTTTATTTGATGCTTGTCTTGGTAAGTGATAACGGTTAGAGAACCGAGGGCTTTGACCTCCTACTTTGGGAGGTGCCCCTTGGTGGGATTATCAATTTTGCGAAAAGTATACTTTTCGGAATGATTCTTAGCATTTGTTTGGAATCCTTGATGTCGGCTTCATCTCTACCGCTTAACAAATCATCCATTTCCTCCACATAATAATCACGATTGCGATCCGAAGCCGAAGTGTTTGCATTCTCTTCTAAGTTAACTTCAACTCTACGAGGTGTAGGATTAGCTTGAGCGATGAGAAAAGTATCTTGCTTGTCCATCAAAGTTTTGTTCGAAGTATCCACTCGCTGATTCGAACCAGCCACAATTGCATCCAATTCATCTCGGGTTACACCAGCTCTCGAAGTTTGAGCAACATTCGGGTTATTAGTTTGAGGAGTGGTTGTAGCATCATTGGCATTATTTCCAGAAGCTCTAGCGGACATACTACTTTTCTTCAATGGTGCATGATTTCAGCAGGCCTGAACTTTAGACCGTGTAGATCTATCGTAAAATGATAGGCTTCCAATCTTCAAAATCCTCCAAGACTCATAACCTTGTGGTCGTGGGTTTGAGCCCCATGGTGGACGCCAAAATGTTAACACCAAAAAATGATGCTAGCACCCAAAGAGGCGTGAGAACACCTCTAAACTATGTAAAACAAGGTTAAGAGCAGAAATGTGCAGAAAACAGTAAAGTAAAGAGCTGTTATAGTGGGTTGGCCTCAGTTTTGGCTTACGTCCACTTTAAATAAGGATTTCATTATCTTCTCCATTACGAGGTACATAATCGATCTCAACTTATACATTTTTGTCTTTGATTTATAATAATTCTCTTTCTTTTCTCTACAATTCTCTATCTCTCTCGATTTCTCCGTATAAATGCTCGAATCTCACTAGCAGCGGTGATTACCGAATTAGATCTTCGATAATCGAACTCGGTGATGATCTTCGATAATTTTATCAAGGAGAATGATGATGGAGATGCTTGAGTGATGCTTGATCGATGTTAGATAAGCTTGGGTGATGTTTGAAGAATCTTTAATGGCATTGGAGAAGCTTGAGCAATGTTGAAGATCAATAATGGCAGCTCTTCGAGAGGAGAAAAACATGTCCCGTATTATGTGTGAGGTGGTGGTGTATATATAGGTGAGGTTGTGAGCAGAGTGGAGGCTTGACATAGTATATGTGCAGCCCTATGAATCTGTGTCTAATCCACGCACTAGATCGTGATTGTTTATATGCACTCCAGGCAGAGACGCATGATCCATCATAAATAATTAATCCATGCTTTATATACTGCTGAATGAACCATGTATTGTAAGTACGAACTATCCAGGATTATAACTGGTCCATGAATACAACTTACCACCATTCATGTGTTTAAGGTACAGCAGATCCATATTTATTTGCCCACCGATCCATAATTTCAGTTCAACACGATCCATGCCCCCGATGGCCAACAACCCATAAATACCCTAACATTCCATATTACATTTTCCGCCATGTGTACTGCGTGTGAATCATAATCCAACCGATCCATCTATTATTTTTCCCAGAATTCTCTGGTCGATCCAGGCATTTGACATGCACTATCCATGGTGCGAGCACTGATCCACTTTGCCTGAAAGCAACTGATCCATCGTTTTGCAGTGTACAGTGCCTGCCGAACCATCATGGATCGTGCGTCAGCGCCTGTCGATCCATCAATGACTGTCGATCCATCAACGCCTTTCGATCCATCGTGGATCGTGTTCCAGCGCCTGCCGATCCATCAACGCCTGCCGATCCATCGTGGATCGTGAGCCAGCGCCTGCTGATCTATCGTGGATCGTGTGTTTTCCCTGTCATTGATAGTATGATCGACCTTTTGCGTCTGATCGACCCATACTATTTCATGCTTGCTGCTCACGTAGAGCCGATCCAAGCATCAGATAAGTGAACGACCTATGTCATGTTTGTTCCATATTAAAACAGGAACGATCCATTACATGTTTTCTCAATACTAAAATAGGAACGATCCGTGTTATATTATATTATCATGCACCATGCTCACAATCCATATATTTGTGTGATGCACGCTGTATGTACGACGAAATGCTGTTGTGTTCGTTTGTACCTGAGGCACTTAGCATTGCATTTGTATGTATATCTATATATACACAAAACTTTATATATATAATGTACACTTACTGATTTTAGTTCCCACTTAATACATGTAGCTTTGTATGTTTTGTCTTCATGTGCGATCCATGCATTATTTATGCCATGATTTAGTTATGTACCATTCATAGATTAGCGACCCATGTATATATGCAATTGTGGTACATTCATTTGTTGCCACGCCCCCTGTATATACACATCAGCACACTACCCATTGTGTTGTGACACCGACTCATTTATACTGGTACATTCATGCCCAATTATAATTCATGTCTTTGATCCTGTTATGCCTGCAATCCATAAACATTGGCTGATATGTAAGCTTTAATTGTTTGCTTACAACCCAAGAATTCATGTTCCATGCTCGTACCTTTAAACTGGTACAACACTTTTGTATGTCACAATCCATGACATATATACGAAGCATGCTATATCTCATTATCATGCACTATGTTCACGATTCATCTATTTGTGCATATACACGGCCTTATGCCACCGTTTTATAATTACAACTGATCCATCCATTGATTGAACCGATCCAGAATTCATGATTAATCCGATCATGTAACGAACCAGATTTTTGATTAATTCTATTAAACAATAATTTATTGATTATATTAGATAAATAATATAATTGAATAAATTAGATTTAATTATTAGAGAAAATTTAATAATCTCTTTATACAATTCTATGTATATATCTTATTTTCCTTCACGAATGAGTCTATGTTTTGGAACTAATTGTTGAAATTGGTAATACGCAAATCACAATTTTAGGCAACAAATAATCTTACATATTTTGTGGAGAGATTTGTTGCTAGATTTGGTGCTAGATTTGATGAAGAGATTTGGTGCTAGATTTGATGAAGTGATTTGGTGCTAGATTTTATGGAGAGATATTAGTTGCTATATTTATGGACATTTATTGCAAGGCTATTTGGTGCTTATAAAAATAGTTTTATAACATATATTGGATGCCAAGTTTTCTTGGGCATGAAGCAATTCTCTCTATAAAAAAAGGACTAGCTATCATCTTCATTAGGTGTGGGTGAGATCCACCAAGTGTGGGTGAGAGCCACCAAGAGTGATCAATCTAGCTATTCCAAATAGAGTGTTCTCCTTCAAAATTTTTAACCATTAGATATTCTCTACCTATTTCTCAATAAGGTTATTGGTTCAAGTTGTAATTGTTTGTAACGATAGTTGAGATCGATTGTAAATAATTTTTTATTAGTGAATCAATAAAGAGCGTGGTAGGGTGGAATATTTTGTGTTCATATTTCCGATATTATTTGTGTTATTTTTTGTTTTTCAATCAAATTCATATTAAAGTAATTGGGTGATAAAGATCCTATTTTTATTGGCATTTTGTCAAACTTCCGCTTCGCACAAAACCCCAACAGTTTGGTATCAGAGAAATTTTTGCATAACAGATTAGTATCAGAGCAATTTTTTTCTTAATAGATTGGTATCGGAGCTCAGTTCATTGCATAGCTTGGAGTAATTTTGGATTGAAGATTGTAGGTGTCGTAGATGATGTTGCTTTCATGGATGGCTATTGTGGAGTAGGAGATTTTGAGAATTTGGAATGAAGAACCTAGTCTGCAGCAAGGTGGAGAGGTTGGTTTTGATCACTGCTGAGGATCCGTTGAGGATCATGTTATCGATTGTTGTCTTCACGTTGATAATTCTCGAGGGATCCATGTAGATGAAGAGGGATCAAGTGGTAGGCATATATTGATAAACAGGAGGTGTGACTGAGCCTGGAAATCAATTAGGTAATCTTATGGCCTAATGAAATCAAGAAGGTGTGATTGAGACTATAAATCAATTGAGCCTGGACTTAAAGAGAAGACATGATGGTTTTATCTCGTAGCCGTTAAAATCGAGATTGTGTTAATTGAGAAAGAAGTGGTTGAAAGTGAGAGCTAAGGGGCTATTGTTTGAGTGGAGGAGATGCCTTAGGTACCATAGATGTCTTTGGTACCATTGAGAAAAAAAGCATTACTTAAGTTAATTAAGGTAAATAACATAAGTAAAATGTAGATTTACTTCATATAAAAGCATTGTTACATTTTTAAAAGATTTAACATCTTTATCAAGAAAAATGACATGAAGACATGTCTTTGGTACCATAGATGTGCAATCTAATACATAAAATACATGTTCATATGTGCTTTGTAGGCTATTCATATATATATATATATATATATATATATATGCGTTTAATAACTAAACTGTTTTACAACCAATTTGTTTTAAAGTACACAAAGATATGTCCCTCATTGCAATATGATTTGGTCGTATACCTTCCAGTTAAAAAATTAGTATGCAAAACCCTTTCAATAACTTCTCATCACAATCAAACAAGTGACACAGCTACCACTCTTACAAATGCAACCCATAATTTACTATTTACACATGGCTATGCTTGTATAATTGTGTATTTCATTTTCTTTGGCTACCGCACATTTGTGTGTAAAGCAAATAAGTCCTACATCTTTTCTAATCACATACACAACTAGGACCTAGGAAACATTTTCTTTAATTAACCAATACACAAACTACACACCAATATGCAGCCGTATACACCTAAGCTACGTTTTTTCCAAGTCCAACTAAACACAGCTATGAAGCATAGAAAACATCCATTTTCAATCACTTCATACACTGCAAACCTATATTGTTTCATTGTTTCCAATATGAACAACTGCACAACTATTATATAACTATCCCTTTCAATCAAATTACTAAGCTAATACAATAACCGAAACTAGCTTCAACTACCACTGTAACACCCCACCTCCACTAGGGTCACTCACAAAGGGAATGCCCTAGTTTTGGAGAGGTATTATCGAGATAACATCACAGAATTATCACAAGACAGAACATAAATAAATAATTAAGTAAACAGCGGAAGAATTTCTGAGCAAAACATAACTTCATTTCATTCCAAATTAAACCATGTCTTTTACAAACATTTCAAGTAACTTCATTACAACTGTCTTGTAATAATAGCCAAAGAAGCAATAATTTAAAAACAGTAAAACAGCTTATTCCCCAAGTGCAGTAAAAAGAAGCAGCCATAGCGAACCGTACATGCTGAGCCAAAGCAAGTGATATCCAAGCTAAGAGCTAGTTATTCCTCCCTGAGAATCTGGGGGGGAAACGAAAGAAAAAGAGGCGAAAGGAAAAGGGTCAGTCATAAAGACTGAGTAAGTTCTAGTGACTTTCAGTGTAAAAACGGTTAAAACAACCTGTCATGTATGAACTGGAACTAGTCTTAAGAATAGTGTCAAGGTGAACAAGATAGACTAAGGTGATCAGGATAAGTCAAGACAAGTCAAGTAAAGCATCACATGTTCGAGATTCGTTGCATCGACTGTACTAGTATACTAAGCCCATATCACAAGTTAATCACGAAATAAATCCCACGGCCCAATATCATGAAATGACCCTGGAACGGGGTCTGACCCAAGTACGGGGTCCTACGGAGCGATTATCTAGTCGATCGGCTCCCTACAAGTTCTAGCTCGTCAAGTGTCCGTGTCATACGGCTAATCACGAATGTAGTCACCTGTGCTGGGTCCACCTTCGGGTGTATCAGCCCTAGGGTGTCAACCCCTGACACGATTCAAGATGCACAGATAAATCTACAGATACCCAGTGTCTGCCCCGGATACGTGCACGATCGTAGTCCGCCGAACCTACACTGGCATACCCCACTGCCATCGTTCACCTCTTACAATCAGCCCAGTAATCGTGCCCCACCCGGCCTAGCCCCAGGGTACCTTGATACATCTAGAGGGTTACTGCTGAAAGGGGTCGTGTCTAGGGTTTCGCTTAATAGATTAGGTCATGTAATTCGTGACCTAACTCACCTAACAGATTAAGTCATGTAATTCGTGACTTAACCCTTTTCCAGTCTAGTCATGTCAAGATGGTTAAGTATGTCATTTCAGTTCGCGACTTAACCCGCCTACGTGTCATGTCAAGTTGGCTAAGTGTCGTCGTTTTCAAGTTCATGACTTAGCCCTTCAAATCGTGTTCAAGTTGGTTAAGTTGTCTTTTCATGTTCATGACTTAACCCTACTTGGCATTAATTGATTCGTTAATGCACCGAACCACTCACATTGGATCCTGTTGTTCGTAGCCACTGGATTTGCCGGGCGGTTCCGGGCAGGTTTACACTACAAACTCAACCCAACCTCGGGTTTCAAGCGCGATGTGACCAACTACCCACATTGGATCCTATTGTTTGTAGCAACTGGATTTGCCGGGCGGTTCCGGGCAGATTTACACTACAAACTCAACCCAACCTCGAGTTGGCCACTTTCTTGTTTTCTAAAGTCATGCCCATGTTCTTATCAGATTTTGATATCATGTTCATATGTCAACTTCGTGCCCAACTAAGGCATGTTTAAAGTCAAGTTATGGCATGTTCAAGTCAAGTTTTTCGTGCCATATTTCATGTTCTACTTATGCCAAATTTCATAGTTTATTCCTATAATTAATTCAAATTTTGCCTATTCTACCCAATCGTATCCCCAACGTACATAAACGTACTTCGTTCACAAGTATAAACAATTCAAGAGATAAAGGGGAATAACACCAAACATGTGATAGGCATATGTGACAGTTACAACATTACTTGCATAATAAACAGGCTATAACATATCACATAGTTGCAATACTAGTATGATCATAACTTGGCATAGTAATGATTCCAATATGATGATTTCAACTTTGCATCATAGGCATAATAATCATTGCGGCATCATAATAATTTTATTATAAACATGAAACATAAAAGGCATAATAATCCTAATAGGCATAGTGGATTCCAATTTATCATCTTAACATAATAATTCTCATAGACATAATGATTCCAATTTATAATGATTCTCAATCAACATGATAGACATAATGATTCCAATTTAGCGTTTTTAACATAATTAACATGATAGACAATTTAGCATAATTAACATGATAGACATAATGATTCCAATTTAGCGTTTTTAACATAATTAACATGATAGACATAATGATCCCAATTTAGCTTTTTTAACATGATAGACAATTTAGCATAATTAACATGATAGATAATTTAGCGTCTTTAACATAATTAACATGATAGACAATTTAGCGTTTTTAACATAATTAACATGATAGACAATTTAGCGTCTTTAACATAATTAACATGATAGACAATTTAGCGTCTTTAACATAATTAACATGATAGACAATTTAGCGTCTTTAACATAATTAACATGATAGACAATTTAGCGTCTTTAACATAATTAACATGATAGACAATTTAGCGTCTTTAACATAATTAACATGATAGACAATTTAGCGTCTTTAACATAATTAACATGATAGACATAATAATTCCAACTTTTCATCATAACCTAGCAATACCCAATTTTTCATTAATCATGATGGGTATATTAACATCACAGGCATAATTCCATCAATAGTCATAGCCATGGTTTAATTAGCACCATAGGCATGGTTTAATCAACATAAAGATTTCATAGCGATTCCATGGACATGAATTAGTCCAACTTGCCAAACAATTAAGCCCAAATGATTCATAACAACATAAAAATCATGACAAGTTTAACTTGCAACGTTGCCATAGCAATATCCCCAAATTATAATTCAACGATAAATAATATAAACAATGGATTAGCAATAGTTCATAAATTCGGTTTCAATTCATCGCATGTCCATATTGTTTTAGCATTTTTGCCTAAAAAGTAACATAGAACTTACAATTATGAAGAAAATAAAAATCCCAAATCAATTAGTCTCGAATTCGTTGTCTAAAGCGTCGTAGTTGTTGTAGCTTCTAGTTGTAGCCTTCAAGAATCATCCTCCATCTTCTAAAATTTTATTCTTTATATTTTTAATTCAGAGCTCTAGGTTTAATGGCGGCGGCCTGAGGCTAAAATGAAATAGTATGATTTAGGCTAGGTCTTAGGTCCTTTTTATAATGTTTGCAAGTTGTTTTAGACCGTCGATGGAGCTTGATTCAACAATAGCCGTTCGGTCAGGATAGAGTTATCCTATTGACTCAGCCATGAGTCAGAAATGACTCAGCATTGACTCAGCGATGAGTCAGAAATGACTCAGCGTATTAAATGTTCACCAATTCAAATGTAAATACGTATTTAATAGATACATTTTCCCCTTTACCGTATTAATTACCCATATATAAATATTTATTTATATATGAATAAATATTTTCTTACCTTTAATTTGTCATAATTAAAAATTGGAGAAGGCCAAAAAAACCATCCTTGACAACCAAAAATGCGCAACGTACGCTACATGATGCGTACACGTCATATATATATATATATGCGTATATGTATATATATATTATATATATATATATTCATTTTTTTTCTCTATCTTCCCAATTACCCATTTTCACACTAAACCACTTTTTGAACTGCGTTCACACTAGGCTATTTTAAGCCATTCCCCTAAAACAAAAATAGGGCGCTGGCGGGGATCGAACTCTGTACCTCTTGTATGCAAGTCATGTGTTCCAACCAAATGAGCTACTAAGTCTTTTGCTTACAAACCCTAGAACAATGCTAAACATTATTCGTTTCCCATTCTTTTTTTTTTTCATGTTTTGCTGCGATATTTAAATTAAAGATATCTTCTTCACACGTTATCCGTTTTGCGTAAACTCGGACTCTATCTCAAGCAGAATTTCGAGGCGAATGCAATGGCGTAACCCGTTTCCCTTAATTCTTTGATTTCAAATTAATTATACTTTAGTTTATGAATTTCACTGTTATAGAATTCACGGGGTGTTACATTCTCCCCCACTTAAAAGGATTTCGTCCCCGAAATCTTCAAGTTAGGAGGAATGTATATCCTAACATCCAAACATCCATCTACTCATCCATCAAACACGAGTATCCATTGTCCTTAAAAGACTTCTAATGCTTTATGATCATATGCGAAGTGTGTGTATATGTTCCTTAGCTAATGCTAATGATCAGGCCTGATTGATCTTCTAAATGCAAAATATGTTTAGGGAAATGAATCCAATATGTATGCAAATTTTTCCTATTATAATTCATAATTTCTACATGAGTGCTCAAACATTCAATCATATGCAACAACCAAATGATAGCACAACCAAGTTTCCAAAATAAACACTCATGCATATGCAACATGAAAATGTGTTTGAGCCGATCTAGTGCCTAATGTGTATTCATGCATCCACGAGCAACCACTTGCGACCACTTGCAACCATTTCGCAATCATAACATGTTTCAACTACATGTTTACATCCAAAAAGATTCTACCTATGGTTCTCAAGATAGGATCAAAGAGATAACAAAACAAACATGGATAGCAAGAGAAATGTATGTAAACCTATAGGAAAATAGATCTAGAATGTACCCTAAAAAGAAATGGGTATAGCGCGCTTATCTTTTCTTGAATTTCCCAAGTTGCGTCTTCTAGGGCTTCACCCCACTGTATTTTAACTAGCTTGACTTCTTGATTCCTTAGCTCCTAGATCTCCGTTCCTAAGACACGAATCAGAACTCACCTCAATGTTTCCACTTTTACGCCTTCAAGGATGCTTGGCTCAATCACTCCGGAAGACTCATCCGCCTTATCTTTATCCTTATCACTCATACCTATCCTATATAACATGTTAACAAGCTCACGAAAACTATCTCCATCATACGGGAAAACCCTCTACGAAGCTAGAAAGAAGATTAGCCGTAGGTAAAGCTACAGTGACTACAGATGGAGAAAAGAAAGGGAAAGAGATTCAAACAAGGAAACAAAGGATAGTGCTAATGGCTTTTGGGGAATAGCCTTTAAAAACTTTTTATTGGAAAATGCTTCTTTGTAAATGGTTTTGAAAAAAATTCAAAAGGTTTTCAAAACTTTTGCCCAGTCTTGGTAACCTTCTGCTCTGATACCAAGTGTAACACCCCACCTCCACTAGGGTCACTCACAAAGGGAATGCCCTAGTTTTGGAGAGGTATTATCGAGATAACATCACAGAATTATCACAAGACAGAACATAAATAAATAATTAAGTAAACAGCGGAAGAATTTCTGAGCAAAACATAACTTCATTTCATTCCAAAATAAACCATGTCTTTTACAAACATTTCAAGTAACTTCATTACAACTGTCTTGTAATAATAGCCAAAGAAGCAATAATTTAAAAACAGTAAAACAGCTTATTCCCCAAGTGCAGTAAAAAGAAGCAGCCATAGCGAACCGTACATGCTGAGCCAAAGCAAGTGATATCCAAGCTAAGAGCTAGTTATTCCTCCCTGAGAATCTGGGGGGGAAACGAAAGAAAAAGAGGCGAAAGGAAAAGGGTCAGTCATAAAGACTGAGTAAGTTCTAGTGACTTTCAGTGTAAAAACGGTTAAAACAACCTGTCATGTATGAACTGGAACTAGTCTTAAGAATAGTGTCAAGGTGAACAAGATAGACTAAGGTGATCAGGATAAGTCAAGACAAGTCAAGTAAAGCATCACATGTTCGAGATTCGTTGCATCGACTGTACTAGTATACTAAGCCCATATCACAAGTTAATCACGAAATAAATCCCACGGCCCAATATCATGAAATGACCCTGGAACGGGGTCTGACCCAAGTACGGGGTCCTACGGAGCGATTATCTAGTCGATCGGCTCCCTACAAGTTCTAGCTCGTCAAGTGTCCGTGTCATACGGCTAATCACGAATGTAGTCACCTGTGCTGGGTCCACCTTCGGGTGTATCAGCCCTAGGGTGTCAACCCCTGACACGATTCAAGATGCACAGATAAATCTACAGATACCCAGTGTCTGCCCCGGATACGTGCACGATCGTAGTCCGCCGAACCTACACTGGCATACCCCACTGCCGTCGTTCACCTCTTACAATCAGCCCAGTAATCGTGCCCCACCCGGCCTAGCCCCAGGGTACCTTGATACATCTAGAGGGTTACTGCTGAAAGGGGTCGTGTCTACGGTTTCGCTTAATAGATTAGGTCATGTAATTCGTGACCTAACTCACCTAACAGATTAAGTCATGTAATTCGTGACTTAACCCTTTTCCAGTCTAGTCATGTCAAGATGGTTAAGTATGTCATTTCAGTTCGCGACTTAACCCGCCTACGTGTCATGTCAAGTTGGCTAAGTGTCGTCGTTTTCAAGTTCATGACTTAGCCCTTCAAATCGTGTTCAAGTTGGTTAAGTTGTCTTTTCATGTTCATGACTTAACCCTACTTGGCATTAATTGATTCGTTAATGCACCGAACCACTCACATTGGATCCTGTTGTTCGTAGCCACTGGATTTGCCGGGCGGTTCCGGGCAGGTTTACACTACAAACTCAACCCAACCTCGGGTTTCAAGCGCGATGTGACCAACTACCCACATTGGATCCTATTGTTTGTAGCAACTGGATTTGCCGGGCGGTTCCGGGCAGATTTACACTACAAACTCAACCCAACCTCGAGTTGGCTACTTTCTTGTTTTCTAAAGTCATGCCCATGTTCTTATCAGATTTTGATATCATGTTCATATGTCAACTTCGTGCCCAACTAAGGCATGTTTAAAGTCAAGTTATGGCATGTTCAAGTCAAGTTTTTCGTGCCATATTTCATGTTCTACTTATGCCAAATTTCATAGTTTATTCCTATAATTAATTCAAATTTTGCCTATTCTACCCAATCGTATCCCCAACGTACATAAACGTACTTCGTTCACAAGTATAAACAATTCAAGAGATAAAGGGGAATAACACCAAACATGTGATAGGCATATGTGACAGTTACAACATTACTTGCATAATAAACAGGCTATAACATATCACATAGTTGCAATACTAGTATGATCATAACTTGGCATAGTAATGATTCCAATATGATGATTTCAACTTTGCATCATAGGCATAATAATCATTGCGGCATCATAATAATTTTATTATAAACATGAAACATAAAAGGCATAATAATCCTAATAGGCATAGTGGATTCCAATTTATCATCTTAACATAATAATTCTCATAGACATAATGGTTCCAATTTATAATGATTCTCAATCAACATGATAGACATAATGATTCCAATTTAGCGTTTTTAACATAATTAACATGATAGACAATTTAGCATAATTAACATGATAGACATAATGATTCCAATTTAGCGTTTTTAACATAATTAACATGATAGACATAATGATCCCAATTTAGCTTTTTTAACATGATAGACAATTTAGCATAATTAACATGATAGATAATTTAGCGTCTTTAACATAATTAACATGATAGACAATTTAGCGTTTTTAACATAATTAACATGATAGACAATTTAGCGTCTTTAACATAATTAACATGATAGACAATTTAGCGTCTTTAACATAATTAACATGATAGACAATTTAGCGTCTTTAACATAATTAACATGATAGACAATTTAGCGTCTTTAACATAATTAACATGATAGACAATTTAGCGTCTTTAACATAATTAACATGATAGACAATTTAGCGTCTTTAACATAATTAACATGATAGACAATTTAGCGTCTTTAACATAATTAACATGATAGACAATTTAGCGTCTTTAACATAATTAACATGATAGACATAATAATTCCAACTTTTCATCATAACCTAGCAATACCCAATTTTTCATTAATCATGATGGGTATATTAACATCACAGGCATAATTCCATCAATAGTCATAGCCATGGTTTAATTAGCACCATAGGCATGGTTTAATCAACATAAAGATTTCATAGCGATTCCATGGACATGAATTAGTCCAACTTGCCAAACAATTAAGCCCAAATGATTCATAACAACATAAAAATCATGACAAGTTTAACTTGCAACGTTGCCATAGCAATATCCCCAAATTATAATTCAACGATAAATAATATAAACAATGGATTAGCAATAGTTCATAAATTCGGTTTCAATTCATCGCATGTCCATATTGTTTTAGCATTTTTGCCTAAAAAGTAACATAGAACTTACAATTATGAAGCAAATAAAAATCCCAAATCAATTAGTCTCGAATTCGTTGTCTAAAGCGTCGTAGTTGTTGTAGCTTCTAGTTGTAGCCTTCAAGAATCATCCTCCATCTTCTAAAATTTTATTCTTTATATTTTTAATTCAGAGCTCTAGGTTTAATGGCGGCGGCCTGAGGCTAAAATGAAATAGTATGATTTTAGGCTAGGTCTTAGGTCCTTTTTATAATGTTTGCAAGTTGTTTTAGACCGTCGATGGAGCTTGATTCAACAATAGCCGTTCGGTCAGGATAGAGTTATCCTATTGACTCAGCCATGAGTCAGAAATGACTCAGCATTGACTCAGCGATGAGTCAGAAATGACTCAGCGTATTAAATGTTCACCAATTCAAATGTAAATACGTATTTAATAGATACATTTTCCCCTTTACCGTATTAATTACCCATATATAAATATTTATTTATATATGAATAAATATTTTCTTACCTTTAATTTGTCATAATTAAAAATTGGAGAAGGCCAAAAAAACCATCCTTGACAACCAAAAATGCGCAACGTACGCTACATGATGCGTACACGTCATATATATATATATATATATGCGTATATGTATATATATATTATATATATATATATTCATTTTTTTTCTCTATCTTTCCAATTACCCATTTTCACACTAAACCACTTTTTGAACTACGTTCACACTAGGCTATTTTAAGCCATTCCCCTAAAACAAAAATAGGGCGCTGGCGGGGATCGAACTCTGTACCTCTTGTATGCAAGTCATGTGTTCCAACCAAATGAGCTACTAAGTCTTTTGCTTACAAACCCTAGAACAATGCTAAACATTATTCGTTTCCCATTCTTTTTTTTTTTCATGTTTTGCTGCGATATTTAAATTAAAGATATCTTCTTCACACGTTATCCGTTTTGCGTAAACTCGGACTCTATCTCAAGCAGAATTTCGAGGCGAATGCAATGGCGTAACCCGTTTCCCTTAATTCTTTGATTTCAAATTAATTATACTTTAGTTTATGAATTTCACTGTTATAGAATTCACGGGGTGTTACAACCACTGTCCATTCTACCTACAAGCAAGTAAATTTTACATAAGCACTCTCTATTTGCTACTAGGCGCAATCTCTGATTCTGCCTAGTAACAAACAGAGAGCAAGCAAGAAATAATTATTCTGGGGCGCAATCCCAGATTGCGCCTTTGGCACAGGCGCAATCCAGGATTGCGCTCCGTGCAATTTTCCAGCAATCACTTCTTCCCGTCCACCTTCTTTTCACACTTACTTTTTCATCTTCAAACTTTACCAAAATCCTTCACTAAAAACAACCCAATGATCCATTTTCACTTCCACTCAAAAATTAGATTGAAAAGGGTGGAACACTTGTTCTCTTTAGCTGGATTTTGCTCAAATTCAATGGTACTTACATTTCTCCCCTATTTTCATGCATTGACTGTTATACAGTAGATTCCTCCCAAGTTTGATTTCATCATTAGGTAGGATGAATCAACCGGAAATTGATGACGATGCTTTAGTGAAGTATTAGGAAAGTTTGGAGTCAGGATCGTATGAGAACATGGTGGACGTTGATCCTCCACCACAAGCTTCATTGTCACTAAATACACGTCGACCGAGTAAAAAAAAAATGCCCCGATACGAAAATGTCTGAATTGGTTGAACTCCTAGATCATCTACCCAGCGCACAACAAAAGTATTTCATCGTGGTGGATGAGGGTAAGTATGTTAATCGAGGCCGAGCACTAGCAATCGGGGAGCCATTACCAAGAAAACTTTGTTATTGCAGAGCAGACAACTGCATGATTGTGAACAAAAATAGAAGCGTTAGTACATATAAGCTATTTTCTCAAGTTTGAAAGTGTATGGTTTTAGAAGTGTGGTTAGTTCATCAAAGCAAGGGTTTTGTCCTCTATTGATATGGATTTGGCAATCCTGATATTTCTTCAATTCTAATCTCCACGAACTTATATTCTCTAGTAAATATTGGATCATTGTAATCAATCTCTAATACTCTTCTCATTTGATGATAATAAAAGCTCTCTCTTAAAGTGGATGTACATTAACAAATTGTTAGTAGAACCACTATAAATCTCGATGTGATTTATTTTATTGTTATCATACTCTAAAATTTCTCGTTTTGTGTTTGTGATCGGATTTGAATTGAATCGTTTTTTATTGGTTTGATCATTGATTGGTTGTTTGTGCACTATCTAGCACGATCTAGCTTATTTTCCGCTGTGCTAGAGATTGGATTGAGTGGTCTTAATCGGTGTTATCCCCCCAACACATAGATCATACTGCTGACAATAGTATAATACTGCTATAACCTAAAATGTTAAAAATTTCTTAGTTCTTTTATAAAATATCTTTATGTACTTTGTGTGAAGTAAAAATGTATTATTATTTTCAAGTATATCTCATTATTTCTTTAAGTAACTCTATGTTTTCACAAAAGTAAGTTTTTAAATGTAACATGTTTAAACAACAAACAATAGTCTATGTACATATATACACATAATAAGACATGTTATTATATATACACATATGATTTTTTTAAAATAATTCTAATTTAAAAGGATTGGTCTAGTCAATATTATCAAATAAGATAAATAGCTTGCATTCATTGGTCATATACTTGTGTTTTCCTTTTTACATGAAGTATTAAAATTTTTCTTATAAAAATTCTATTTTAACTACCAATGTGAAAAATCTAAATTAGTGTAATAACCTGGAAATCTGAGCCAATTTAAAAATTTTATTGTGGCAATTTTGATGAATTTTGAATATTTAAAATGATATATTTTAAATAATAACGACGAGAAATTCATTTTGAATAGAATTAGAACGTATATATTTATATAGATCGTCGTTAGAATATAAATATTTATTTTAAATTATAAGAGGAATTGAAAATGACGCGGTAGTTTGAAAATTCGATTTCAAAATTCAAATAAATGTACAAGATTCAAAATAAACCGGATTTTAGCGAAACCAAAAATATTAGAATCTATTAGAGAATATCTTTCCAATGAATCCGAAAAATCAAAATTTCATAGTGGGAATAAAAAGTTATGTCCAGTTGAAAATTCAGAATAGTCGCTATGGAATTCTGGCCCTTAAAAATGGAAATTTTGCAAACGACATCGGTTTTCGATGAAACCACTTTTTTTGGATCCGTGATATTAAGTATTGTTGGTTCAAAATTCGTAATTTTTCGAATCAATATGTGAGCGTGGCGAAGTAAAACGCGTTTGACCAGTTTCAGTTGATTTTAATCGACTGGAAAATGGTCATTTTTCAAACGGTCTCAGAAATCAACGAAGTTAGTTTCGTTAGGACCGTATCGCCAATACGAAGCTAGAAAATATTTTTCGGGAATTTTTAGAGTCCGTATGTGGCCCCGGTAAATTGAAATGTGTGTTCAAATTCAATATATAGATTTATATTTTGATTTTGATGGAAACTGATCGAAATGATCGAATCAACTTACGATACATATCCCATTGTGTTCAGAATGGGGGTAATTAGCTATGGACGATAGGCGGTGGGTCTCATTTGGAGATCGAAATTGTAAGCTATTTTATGGGAATATAAAATAATTAAATATAAAATTACTTAGACTAAGTCAACCACTTTATTACTCTCCCTCCACCCCCGTTATTTCAGATCTGAGAAAATAGAATAGAAAAAAAAGGAAAAAAAAGGAAACACCTAACTACCCGTCGCTCATCTCGATTCTCCCCACGCCGCAGCAGGAGGCCACGCCACCATCGCCTCTGCATCCCTAGGCAATCGCCTCCTCACCCCTCCCCTCGCACTCCTCTCTCGAAACCCCAAAACGCCCCATGGAAGCCCTAGCTCGAGCGCCCTCACCTTGGGCCCAACGACGGCGATCTGCACCTCGCCCCTCCACCGTCGAGGGTGCCACCCAAGGAGGCTGCCACCTCAGCGCAGTAAGCACCCCCCTCCTACAACAGTAAATGTGAGTTTTCTTTTTTCATGATTTTATTTATTTTCTTCGAGGGACAAATCTGAATTTCTGCAAATAAAAGATCTGACTTTCTATAAGTAAAAGATTATATTTTTAGATAAGGAAATATTATATTTTTACATGAACAAAAGAAAAATAGATTTTTCACTAGAGAAAAGATTCGATTTTTATTTTAGAAAATATTAAATTTGTATGAAAAGTTTTGATTTTTAGTATAATAATTGATTTTTTTAGAAAGATATGATTTTTATAATTAAAAAGATTATATTTTTATCATACTAAAAATTAGATTTTTACAAATATAAAAGGTAAGGCTTTTATATAAAGAACATTATTATAAAAATATGATTTTTATATAGTAGCAAATATAAAGATATGATTTTTATACAGTAGCGAATATAAAAAATATGATTTTTATATAGTAGCGAATATAAAGATATGATTTTTATATAGTAGCGAATATAAAGATATTATTTTTATAAGATAGAGAATATAAAAATACGATTTTCATATATGGTGTAGCGAAATAAAAATTCGGTTTTTATATGAGTAGCGGATTAAAAATAGAATTTTTATAGGATAGGAAATACAAAAATATGATTTTTTTATATATGTAGCGAAATAAAAATCTGATTTTTATTATATATATTGAAATTGAACAAATAAAAATGTGATTTTTATATATGTAGTGAATACAGGCAACGAAAGTGACAAAAGGCGAGGACGACGAAGATTTCCTACATATGAAGAGTCGCGGCGTTTGGTTTAGCTACTCGGTGAGAACTCCTCACTTTTATTTTTATTTCTAGTTTGAAATATATGCTACGATGCAGACGATGCTTAATAGCACCCGGCACCCGTCATCCACAGACCATGGATGACTTGTTTGTTTGATTGCTGTGTTGTGAAATTTGATTGTGTGATGTGGAATGAAATAAAATATTTTATAGTGGAAAATATTTTATAGTTAAAAATATGATTTTTAACGTGTATATAAAATAAATAGTAATAAACAAATTGGACGATTTGTTTATATACACCGATTTGACTGATATTGATTGGGACGATAAATTTTACACATCGCCCAACTGCACAAATAAAATCTGTGTTTGATTGTTTGAAACCCCACACGGGTGTTGAGATGAAATTGGACATACACTAATCCCAATAATTAGCTGTATGTCGATCGATTGATTGACAGGCTGTTATAAGAGTTGAATATTTATATTTGATGCTTATACAGTGTGGAATGCACTTTGAATGATGGTTGATGATTTATCGTTGCTGTTATATACATGGGTTGTAGGGAACCCATATAATTAACGTTATATGGTAATTGATTGGGCCTCATTCCAATTTGGAAAATAAGAAATATAATATTCATGTGTTGAATAGAAGTATAAATTCATGTGTTGAATAGAAAAATAAATATTCATGTGTTGAATAGAAATATAAAATTCATGTGTTGAATAGAAGTATATATTCATGTGTTGAATAGAATAAAAATTCATGTGTTGAATAAAAATATATTTTCATGTGTTGAATAAAAATATGAATTCATGTGTTGAATAAAAATATATATTCATGTGTTGAATAGAATCAATATTCATGTGTTGAATAGAATAAAATTCATGTGTTGAATAGAATAAATATTCATGTGTTGAATAGAAAGGAAATTCATGTGTTGAATAGAATATATATTCATTTGTTGAATAGAATAACGAAGTTCTTGAAATATATAAAGCCGTGTTGGTTAGATATGCGCCATTTTGACGCGAACGATATTTATATCGATTTTATTCATTTTTATAATGAATATAGAAAAGGAAGTGATTTCAAAATATAACGTTTTGAAAATATTATCATTTATAGATTAGTGATATGGAATATTCAATTTTGATTCGAAATTGAATATGAAGTTGAAATCGTTTCGAAAACGAATTTAAAACGATTTATAAAATACGTTTTGAAAGGAAATCGACGAAATATATAATATATAATATATATATATATTATATAATGGCCTGAATAGAACACGCCGCGCCGCGACAGTTCGCGAATTTCGACCATTGACTTCGAATTGACGTTGTGGGAGATCCGACCATTGGATTCTCCTAAAACCGGAACCATTGGGTTCGTATCGAAGAGAGCTTTCTAACGAATTTTAGAGATTTGAAATCTAACGGTTGGATTTGGAATTATGTCCAAAACAAATTTGGAAAAGGTCGCTGTAAGTGCAGTTCGATGGCCGTTGATGGAAATCGACTGTACGGGCCTTGATAAAATTATTAAAAATAGCAATAATTTGTGTAAAATCATAAGAAATGATTTGTGAGGAATTGAGATGAAAAATTCCAAATTTGAAAAGATAAAAATAGATTTTTATTGAAATGAACTAGTTTTGAACTAGAATAATAATTTATTTATTTTTAAATAAATAAATTGGATTTGAAAGGGTTTTATAAGTAACCAGAAGTTTCAATAATTGAATTGGAATGGAATGTGATTTTGCGTTTATGGTGAACCATGTTTTAAATGACATTGGTTTTTAACCCAGTTAAAGACAAGATATTGATTTTTGGGAAGACTAAAACCAAGTGGAGTTTTAATGAATCTTTAATTAGATTGAAATGATCGAGAATGAAGTATCACTAGTTTTGCTCCAGGTGATAGTTAAATCTTTAATTATATTTGAACGTGAAATGGTAATTGAATTTACCGATAACACCGTGGTGTTAGATATGAAGTATGACCAGTTTTACTTCATGGGATGAATAGGTTGGGATTGGGAAACAAAATAAATGATTACTTCAGTGTGGTTCGCTAATCCCGACTAATTTGAATTGATATTCAAAGGAAGATTAAAGAATAAATTTAAAGAATTTATCTTTGATAAAATTAATGGGAACCTTTCCCAAAGTGTGAGAATATTTGAATAAAAGAATATTCTCAATTGGAATGAGGCGTATGTTGTGTTTGTGTAACACTTGTTTATTATATACGCGAGTTATTCAGAAAGACCGGGTTTATCCCATTCTGAATAACTGATTCGACGATGTCTCGAGGATGAAGACGGTGGTCGAAGACCGGAGGTCTTCACATCGTTTGGGTGATTACTGATGATCTTGATTGAGCTGTACACCCAAAAGGAGGGAATCGGTTGGTGATCGTCCAGACGTACTTGGAGATCGATGGATATGCGAGGTACAAGGTGCCTCCAGTTTCGTTCAGACCCAGAACGAACTTGTAAATTGACTGTGTGTCTGACATTGGATTTTATTCTGTGCGATTGATTTCTATTAAATATATATCTGTTTGGCGGCGGAGAATTTATTCTCTTGCTTAACGCCCTTCTTTGAGACGTATGAGCTCAGGGGTTATATATTGATGGATATCAATCGCATGGAGTGAATTGCCTGTGTGGCATGCCTAAGTGGCAAATGATCAAGGCTTCTGTTGAAAAGCAAAGTCTTGTGGTTGATGATCAAAGCACAGTCTGTGTGGCACAGCTTTGTGTAGCGTTGATTCACGAGCCTCACACCCCGGTTGTGAACCTGAAATGGGAGAGGACTTCAGGGAGGGCATGCGTTTCCAACTAGCTAGAAGTGGCGTCAGTGGTTTTACACGCGCTGATGAGTTTGACTTATGTGGTTGTTGGGTTGCGAGGCGCCTCAGATATATCGGTGACCGTGTGGAGCCGATGGAGTCATTGGACTCATTGACACCCCATAGGGTGGGGAAACGCAGTGTTCACGCATTTTAATCCACATCGGTGGACCGACCCTGACGATCTAAGGCTTGTCTGCGCGCTTGCCTGGGACAAGGGCTAGAGCGTCTCAAATTCGGTAAGGACGATCCCTTGTCTTGGTTCACAGATGGAAATCCAACTTCCAATACGTGACATTTGCGGTTTTGATTGTAGATTCTAGTATTGGCGACATGATATATGGTACCCATGCCGTCTATGATTAATACTTATGATTGAAATTGTTTTGACACTATACACTTATAGTAATAATAAAAGATGAAATTTAGCATATCAAGCATTCTTTGGCTATTATAAGGTAAAACCCTATCCTCCGGCTTGTGTTGCATTGTGTGATGGGACCTGGGTCTTATAATAGCTTCATTGTTCTTTATTTTAGCATTGCGCTATTATTTTATGCACTGGTATTCTTGGGAGGAAACCCGTTCCGTGTTATACAGCGTGGTCCCTTGATTTACCTAACTTTAAAATAAAGATTAATAACTGTTTTAGTTCTCACACCAGTCCCATGACTGACCTGGAGTTTATTGTTTTAACCTAAACTCTGGGTGCCCCTATTTTCCGCACGGGCAGCTAGTAGTTTTGGTTTTGCAGATTTATATTCACAGGATCCTGATTTACAGCTGGAACGATATCCGGAAAGCTATGTATCCATATATTCTTTTCAGTTGTGCTTTGTATTATTTTTCCGATGCATTGTAATTTGTAAATCTCTGATATTTATTGAATGTGTAATATTTAATCATACTCTGTATATTCTTGTATTCTGATGGAATTGTTGTAATTAACAATGAAATGTTCTTCTGTTTACGTTTTGATCTGTCGTGTTCTCAAAACAATCAGGGGTTTCGAACGGTCTTGGTCGGTTTAGCGATCGACTCGGATCGAGCGAAATTGCTTATCGTTACAATTAGATATTTTATGAATTTATCCATCTTTCCTTTTATTTATACTTAGGTAATTTATATCCAAAAGAGTTTAAAAGAAATTTAAAAACATAACAAAATGATAAAACATCAATTACTTGTGTTATATATATACATTGGTTAAGGGACTTGTTAACCATCAACAAATATATTTGTAATTTACTTGGTATTTACCAGATATAAAAATCTTATTAAATTAAATTATCAGTATAATCTACACATAATAGGTTATAGAATTAGTAAAAAAAAATGGGTCGTTATAGAAAAATGGTCAAAAATTTGATAGTTGGTTAATTAACTATCAAAAGAAAACATCCATACACATAATGATCTTATTTCCAAATGGAAATTTTATCAATCAATCATCAATCAACATTTTTCCCTTTAAATTAATTTATCATTAATTTACTCATTTCCCTATTTCCTGTTTCCATATATTTGTGAATCCTTATTTTTCTAAATTTAGAAAATTTACGTTATCAACATTGGAAAACATTTCCATTTCATATTCACGCATCATTACTCTCCCACATCTATCAGTCTCTAACTATAAACTACTAAGAGAACAATTCCCTGAATATCAATCCCGAAGGCCGAAACCAACTTCAGATCGACATTCAGAAAACAATTCAACTTAACTAATCTCCGGTCAGTTTCTTATTTCAATAACTCTATTTTAATTCGTATTTCAAAACCCAAATTCCTTTATATAAGCCTTATTTGCAAATATTTACTTTAATCCATTTTTCACATCAAATGTGGATAATATTTCTTTTACATAATCAATTCAGTTTGATTTCGTGTTTAAAAATAATATCCTATTCCCAAATTCTATTTATAGAATTATTTATAAAAAATCTTATTTTGTTCCAACACTTATAATCTCATGGATAATTCCCTTTATAACTGCTACATTCACATTCAATTTTCTAATATCGGTGTTAAAACCGACTTGTTTACTTCTCTATATAAATTCAGACTTATATATTCCATTTATCAAATGATAAATATTTTATTTTATTTATAAAACATTATTTATAAATTAATCTTCTCAATCTATCTGTTAAAACAGATTCTATTTAAAATCTACTTTAAAAGCATATCTCATAGTTCTTTTATATTTCACCATTTTTTTATTATATTAATTATCCAAATATTTCCTTTTATAAAATCTACTGATTTTATATAAATTTTTAAATTCAATATCTACTTCAAAAATTCCTTTTTTATATTCTAATATTACTTATGGTATTTAAAACACCACACCAGTACCATCCAAACACACATGATCAAGAATAGATTATATATCAAATCATATATCACAATATATGAAAAACAATAATATAAACGTTGAGGAATCCAGTTGGATCCCTCTAACCTGTTTCCCTACATCCATAGATGTTAATCAACATAAATAACACTATATGAAATATTATGATAAACAGAATCAATATTTAATTAACGATTTATATATATAATGATATCTATATTTTCAACCAATTAACTAGCAATTCATCCAAACAACCATCATATAGAAATCAATTAACATTTATCAATACTAAATTAAGTTTATAAAACTATAAACTGGACATAGTTAGTGAGTTTTACTCACTTTGGTTGGCAGTTGATGATTCTGCTTTTGTTCGTCTAAAATCCAATAAGCGTTTGATTTTATCACGAAAATCCAGTTGCTATGTTCTTAACCCTCTCAGTTCCATAACGTAGATATCTTTATTACAATCCTAACGTGACTGTTTTCATTGGATTCTGCTAATATATGAAATATAGATGCTTGTTATAAGTTGTTAAATTAAATAGCACATTAGTAAAAATTTAATAATTACTTAATTTTGTCTTGTCCTTTAATTAACCTTTTTGATTGCTGTTAATCATCGGCTTAAGCCTCTTCTGGGTATGGAAATAATAACCCAACATCATCTTCCTTCGTCTACTGCTTTGAACCCCATGTCAGTGCCATAAACATCTCGATACAAACTAAATATCCACTTTTCTTCACGCTTTTTCACATATGTTTTCCTTCATGTTGTCTTCATTTAAAACTAAAACCTACACGTGCCATGCTTAAAACTGCCGCGCCATCTTCCAAGTGATTTCCAACACCTCCATTGTTCACTTAACTTCCTAAAGCATTACTCCCTCTCTCCTATGTTTCATCAACACTATGCACTACTTTCCCGAAATAAACAGAACTCGCTACAACACTTACATCCCCAATTCAATTTCTGTGCTTTACCAGAAAGCATGACTGAACCATATTTACCCTGTAGAAGAGTTCAAAATTCCTTCTTCCCTTTATTACTGTTCGAACAAACTCCATCCCACTGTGCTCTCCAAAGCCGACCAAAACCGTTGCCCCACAGTCCACTAAAGTCGAACTTCGAAATGCCTTATCCCCTTCATTTCAAACTCGTGCCAATCCTCCACTGCATGTCAAACCATGCTCCACGCCCCTGTATAGTTCGCATCGATCTTTTAGTGATTGAGTTCCACAAAAATTTGCAAAAACGTGTAACTCACCACACAAATCCAACTACAACCCTTGTTTCTCCATCCGTGCTCGAAACTCCCGCACCCATGAACCCTAGAATTCGCTGTATACAGATCGACATACGGAAATGGAGTCGAACTGAGAAAAACGCATATAGAAATGAAGCCCTTTAGTTGCTGAATTTATATATATATATATATACCGTGAATTTAAGCGGTGAGTACGGTTTTATTAAGGCCATTTCTCTCCTAGTATCTTGCGTGAACTTCCGCAGCAAAAGGAAGAGGAACAAGAGCTTGTATTTGTAGATTTTAGGAAACTTAATTTCTAAGTAACAGGACACCTTGATTTGCCTACACACTGTTTGCAAAAGACAAGCTAGAATGTGTACTTTATGTTTTAGGCATGGTACGCAAGACTTTAGCCTATGCAATTAAGTTTCTTAGGAGCTAAGGTGTTTTTATTTTATTAATTCATAATATTATGGTGGATTTTTAAGGTTACGATGACAGTTTCATTTGTCTCTATAATGGTCATGGAAATATATAAAAATAACACTATCAGAGAGCTTGAAATAATTTGCATAGGGATGTGATTAGAACAGTTTACCAATGTCTAGATAAATTGACTTATCACCCTTTGGTTTATATATATAATTAGACTTATATATGAGTTTAAGATTACTACTCTTAGGATGTCATATGACTTTAGAATGATTTTGTTATGTGAGCATTTTATAGTAACTCGCTGATGATGTGTGGCGTGATGCTCATTGGTTATTTTTCTAAGGTCTTCTTTAAAAAAACAATCTAATTTATTGAAAATAAATTAATATTTTCTTATATATTCAAATAGGATATCATTTAGCTTCATAATAAACATATTTGGATTTATTACTCCATATTTTCAATCCAAGTTAATCAATATTTAATGTATAAAATAAAAATCCTTTTATTACATAAATAAATCGTTATATATTATAAATGAACTCCATAACGAATTTCTGGAAATTTGATTTGGATGTAACGCATAAAATACACGACGAATTCTCGATTTTTCTCTTCCATTAGAAAAATATATTTCACCAGATCCGAATGTTTCTTATTTCGCAGAATCCCGACTAGAAGTGAATTCTGTATATTCAATTGAAGTTCAAAATGTAATATTACGAACTACCACGCCATTAAGAGCTCGATTTTAATTATAATATAATTAATACGTTCAACTGTCGTTTATTAAATAGATATGTTATAAAAATTCAAAACTAAACTCAACCAAATCTTTTATACTATCCAATTCACAAAATATTGCCAATTCTAATATTTTCGATTATTTCAGAATTAAATATATTATTCTGTTAATTATATTAATTAAATATTCCATATAATTTAATTCAAGTCGTTTAAATTACCAAACCATTATTTAAATAATTAAATAAATTAATTATTCGACCGTTAAAAATACGGGATATTTTATTCTTCCCCCCTTAAAAGAATTTCATCACCGAAATTACTGAGGTAGAAAACAAACCCTATTAACTAGGTTAAAAATTATTTGTTTAATTCTTTAACTTCAGTTTCAACTGAACCAATTAATTTAAATTAACATATTAATTCATTTCGACTAATGAAAATTTTCAAAAATTCTGAAAATTTTCTAACACCTTAAATTTTCGAAAAATTTCACTAGCGTCTCCGTTGTATGGCTCAATCGGTGCAACTACAACTCTCCTTTCTAGGCCTTCTCCAATCCAAAAGAAAACCAAACAGCCAAGCGGCTTGCCAAATAGGCTCATAAATCCCCAAACTCATATAAAAATAAACTTGTACCTTTTTGTCAGGCATTTAAATCGACCTCTTTCACTTGCTACCAAATCAGCATATACCGAAACTTTTCCAACTTGATCTCCAATATATTAATTCTCAAAACCAAATCATCTTCTTATAACCAAACCATATCCATTTCAAACTCAAGTTCCATTCTTGATTCCAAACTCTTAACTCATCAATCCAACTTACTCGATATAATTATATTCTAATTCCATTCAATTACCACTTAACTAGCTTTATTTTAAATCTCAATTTGTTTTGACAAATTTCTACTTAATCTGTTTTTAATTCAAATAGTCATTTTGTTAGATCAAAATTTGGCTCTAACACCCAAATTCTTCTGATTTGTAGAGAATTATAACTGAAAAAATGAGAAAAAAGCAGCGAACACACAAGGTTTATAGTGGTTCGGCGTTAACGAGCCTACGTCCACTTTATATGCTATTGATTATACTTTGAATGCTAGTACAACCAATGATTTCTCTCAAACTCACTCTTACAATTATGATTTTTCTTAATAATCTCGAAGTAAAACTGATAAGAAATAGTGGTGCGACAGTAATGGTGGAATCGATACTCAATACTGCCAAAAGATCCCCAAAAATGCCAATCTCTGGGCTATTTATAGCTGATTCTGTCAGGCGGATCGCGGTCACACGTGGCGCAAATCCCGAGAATATCGGATCGGATCGAAGCTTGATGAAGAATTGGTCAATATGATAGTTGTGGACAGGTGTCGCTGGATCCATGCATCTCGGACCGCTGAAGACCAGTTCATGGTAACCGTTGCGTCTTCTGGACTCAGACTGGATCGGGTCGCGACGAGGTGGACGGATCGGTTTGCACCATCTTGTGGCGATCCGATGGAGTCGCGATGAGGTAGGCGGATCGGCTCGCACCAGCTCGTGGCGATCCAATGGGAGTGTGGCGATCCGAAGGCTGGCGAATGACCGCTATCGAGTTTTCTCTGGATCAAAGGCACGAAACCTTATACTCTTTTCTCATGTGTGAACCTTGGTGGCGTGGCCAAAAAGCTAGCCAACATTTTGCCCCCTCGAAGTATGTTTTATCGAGGATGGAACATGCTTCGAAATTGCAGAGATATCTTTTCACCGAACGGTGTGAATCAATGGTCGCATCTGTCTAAAATGCCGTGTTTCTCAGGAAAGTTGCATTCTTTGACCGCTATAAATATCAGTATAACTCGTCCATCGTTTCTTCGTTCATTGAGCAGTTCTTATTTCTGGAATCTTTGAAGACTTCATTCTCCAATTTGCCGGGTAAACTTCTATATATATATTAATATATATATATATATATTTTTAAAATCATTGGCTCGGATCGCATATTCATGTCACGATCCGAGGGGTGAAGTGTTCATCTCGGGTTTGTCCATGGAGCGCAATAGGCTTCTCTTCGGAACGTTGTGGGCTTTGGTTGGCGGAGTGGGCTTCATCACGAATCGCGATGGGCTTCGATCCACCGCCCATCTATTTTCACGGGTCGAGTAAGACAAAAAAGGGAAGATTAACGGTCGCCTCCCGGTCTATATAAACCGAACCCCCCTTTACTTTTTCCTTTTCTTTTTCATTCCTCGTTACGCCGCCAGACCCCTTGAAAGAAAATCCTAATTTCTTTTTCAATCTCCAAAAATCCACTCGCTTTTCCATTCTTTAAGAAAGGTAATTATATTAAAAGCTTTCTCTCTCGTGATTTCTGAGTTTTTTGACTGATTTGAGGAAGGAATGGGCGGAATTCGGTGGTTTTTGAGGTGTTGAAGGCTAGGGAGACGCCATGAATCCCTTCGTTCGAGCTCGGAGGTGAGGCAGGGAAGAGGAAGGAGAAGAAAGGAGCAGGTCGAATCGGATCGTGAGTGAGGCGAGACGATGGGATTTGGTTGGCAGTCGGATCGAGGCAGCGGTTCGTGGTGATGCAAGGGTCAGAGAGGAAGTTACGGTGCAGAGTCTGGCATCGGATCGGATCGTGCTCGAAGCAAGGGTGCGTATCGTGGCGATGTAACGAGGATACGGATCGCGATGAGCTCATAGCGACCCGATCAGGAACACTCTCATGGGCTAGCGCCCCCGCTACGGATCCATACTCGCTTCACGATCCAGATTCACGCCGCGATCCGAATGCCACCACACACGATTCGGAGATGTATCACGATCCAGATTGCAGACGACCCAACAAACTTGTAAAAATAAGCAATCTAACTTAACCCCGGTACATCAATGGACAGTTAGGCTAGAACCTTGGAAACGGACTTCCCGGACTGGACAGAAGCATAACTTGACTGCATATGACGACTAATACTTCGATGATCTTGATAACCTTTATGCTTTTTCTTTAAGACATGCGCAGGCACACACTTGCACTCACACACACAGGGGGGACGGGTAATTATATTCTTATTTCTCATGTTTACTCGCCTAAACAGTAATGTCGGATAATCGTTCCCCTTCAAGATCTGATACAGAGACGGATCCCGAGGTGTATGAGCATCTCAACCCCGAAGTTCTTCCAAATAATCCAGAGGGAGCGGATTCTGGATCCGACTATGAGGCAGAAACAGAATCGAATCCGTTTGAGAGTACCTCGCTTGATGAAGAGTCAGAGGTAGACGGCCGAGCTCCCGACGAAGTTCCTGGTGCAATAGAAATAGAGAAATTCACAGACTCTTTAGCTTCCAAACTTGATGACATAAAGCTTAAGAGAATTTGCTTGAGACATGGGATCCCCTGGGATGATGTGAGGACACCCGGCAGCGAAGATAGACCTCATTTGGCTCCGGAGGGGTATATGACAGTCAGCCGACTCATGTGCTGGGTAGGAGCTATTCCTCCGTTTCCTCCAATCGTCATTGAGACCCTAAAACGATTGGATATTGCTCCAATGCAGCTTCATCCCAATGCCAACGCTACTCTATACACTCTATATATCACATATGCGGAAATCCTGCATACCGAGCTCACGTTTAAAGATTTGAAATTCTTTTATCTTTTTAAGCATCGCTCCTCGGCAACCCCAAATTTCTCTTTTTTCGAATCGGTAGAAAATAGGAAGGTTTTGTCTGACGGATATAGCAACATAGGGGATCCCAAGGCCGATTGGTTCTATATAAAGAGACAGGCTGGGTGTTCAAGAAGATGGCTTAAATCAAGTAAACTTTAAACTTTTGACTGAATAACTTGTTTAAGAAATCGAAGTATTAACATGTTTTTTTCCTAAGCAGATCACGCCTTTCCCAAGACGGAAGGCTCGGTATACAATAATCGACTGTCTCTTCTTCTGCAAAGCAAATCCGATTTTCTAAAGATCAAGAAATGCATTACTGACGTGAACCTTCACAAGCACCGCCTTCTGGATATAAGGTTTGGACATGGTGCAGGCGACAAACCCTACAAATACGTGCCCCCGACAGAGGGAGAAGGAACGTCACGGGCATTAGAAACAATTAAATTTCGTAAGAGTCCTTCGCCGATAATCATCCAGGATGACGAAGACCTAAACATATATAGAGGAGATGAGGCCCGTGATGATAAGTCTAAGGAAATCCCAGTTTCTCCGGGGGGTTTCCCCTCAAGGGCCTCTCTTCCGGTTGAACCTGCTGCTGCCGATTATTTAACAGAAGAGCAGCTATTTAAAGAGCTGAGCAAAATTCCTTTGCCTGATGATGTATATACACAGAGAGATTTCGAAGGGGAGCCATTTTTCCCTATTTCTGAGGAAACAACTGTTCCAGTTGGAGAACGAGAAACTACTCAGATGAGCCTGACTTCGGGCCCTGGTCTGTTAGGGGGAATTATATGGGATGCACAAATCACATGCACTGCCTGCCCCCACACTTTTATATCAACAGTATTCAAGGTTTTAATATGTTCTTGTTTCTTTTGCAGGAAAGATGTCTCGCAGACGATCCTATTCCTATCGCTCTCTCCGTGAAGGCACACCTAGCCTTCATCCAAATCCTGACCGTGCTCGCGGCCTTTCTCACAAGTCTACTTCTTCACAATCCAGGTCTCCATCAAAACCAACCTCTGGTAAGCCTCCCAGTCATTCAGTGCCGCCTTCAGGGGGAAAACAACTTCCCAAAGACTTAACCCCTCCGAAGAGTGCACCCTCTCACAGCAGGTCATCAAAAAGACACTACGAGCCCAAGGATAAAAGCAAGGATCCAACCAAGGATTCTGAGAAGGAGAAAATTGACATTGTCCCTTCCAGCCAACAAGGTTTGATTGCTCCCGGGTCACAAGATTACATCCATGGTCCTGAGACTCAGGCTAAGCTGGAAAAGTTGCGAGAACAATTCCCCGATATCTTCTTCGAAAGTATGATGTTTGTTCCATCCTTGGAACCAGTCCCTAGGAACTGGGATACTGAAGTCATTGGGCACATTCGCCATGTAGCCAGGCAGTATGAGGCGATGAAGAAACATGCTGTTAATCTTTCAGAGGTCATCCGAACACTTGAGATGGAAGCACATAGATCCAAAGTGAAGATAGATAACAATGAAAGGGCCAGGGCAAAAATGGAGAAGGACTTAGAGGATGCACAATCTCTGTTTGCCTAGGCTCAACGAGACGCTAAAGCTTACAAAACAGAGCTGGAGGAGGCCAGGCAACGTTTCCATAATGAGCTTGATTCTAATAGCAAAGAGCGAGCGTTATTGAAGCAAGAAGTGGAAGATCTCAGGATGGCCAACTCCGAATTGAAAACAACACAGGATCACTTCGAGGCCGAAAGTGCTGCTTGGGAGAAAGAAAAGGCAAGTTTGAAAGATAGCTTAGCTCTGGCCGAAAAGGAGAAGGCGATTCTGAATGATCAACTCGCGTGTGCTGAGAAGCGCGCTATTCTTGCTGAAAATAATGTGGAGAGTGCCATTGAAATGGCCACTGTTTCTAATGAAAAGCTCTTTGAGAGAGAGAAGGAGATCGAAGGATTTGAAGAAATGTTATTCGACTTCCTTGGTCAGGTCATCAAGACCCGTAACATCTCCTGGATCCCAGACTATCATGTCACTCTAGCCAACATATGGGATGCAATCGTTGAGAGCGAGAAACAGCGATTAGGAGTTGACGAGATTGATGAGAATGAGTTGATGCGGACCATTCTGAGGGATAATGAGCTTGAGGATTTAGAGAAAGGCAGACGCCTGCTCCAAGAAAAAATTGAAAAAGATAAAACTCAGGCGAAGGGCAAAGAGAAAATGGAAGAAGGCCCGAGCTCAGCCGCAGAGCCCAAGGCTTCCGAAATTGAGGAATACAATCCAGATTATCCATTGATTCCTCTGGGTCCAACTCCTCCAGTTGTCGGCGGTTCTGCTGCTAGCTTCGATGGAGGATCGGCGGAAGGTATCTCTATATTTTCTCCGCAACTTGCCAAAGCAATTGTCACTTGTCGTCGCTTTGTCGGACAATCAACTGAGCAAACCGCATTCTCTCCCAAAATAACATTTGTTTCTCATGATACAGGTAGCGGGCCGATTGATAAGGATGCTGAAAAGAAGGCAGGGGCGGAGAAGATTGACATCCTGCCAGGCGTTGGTACTGATGCCCCCCAGATGCTGAAACTATTGAGGCTTTGAGAGACATGGACGGGCGCCACGACGGTGATAAAGAGGAAGTCGCCATTACCAAAGAGAGCAGAGGCGGTGATAAGGAAATCTTAGCTGAACAACAGGCCGAAGGGGAGGAGCAGTTGCTCCTTATGAAAGGGGGACAGGATCCAGTATATGTGCCCCCTATTTCTGAGATCGACCCCAAAACTGGGTTGGTTGTAAGATTTTCCTCCCGATCGATAACTTCACAACTAGCCTCTCAGTCCTCTAGTTCTTCACCGGAGCCTCTTGTTGATAAGAGGAAGAGGAAAAAAGGTGTTCGTTCGGATGTTGACAAGGAGGCGTCAGGGAAGTAGAAAAAGAGCAAGAAGTCTACATAGTCTCCTCCCCCCAGCATAAGTAGGAGGCAAATATCAGTTCATATTTTGTCCTTAGGATTTTTTAGGTTTTCCACTGGCCATGAAATGTAATTGTGAGAATGGCCCTCACTTTTGTTTAGGTTCCTCTTTATCTTGTAGGTTTGCAGCTTATGAATGAAAGTTTATTTCTTTTGCATCACCGTATACCTGCAGTCAATAAACTCTTCATATTTAGTCACTAGTCACTTGGCTACAACCAAACTAAAATTATATCATAAATCATTCAAGCAACAGAAAGAATTTAACAATTTCTATGCATGTTGTCCCCTAAATTCGAGTACGGGGGACTTGGAATTTTTTAGTAGAATTATAGTCCTTGAGGCGCCGAATCTCTGGTGCCTCTATGCTTTCCCGATTCATCAGCAGGTTAAAGTTTGAATTTGTATCATGATCTGCTCACCGATCCTCTAACGTGGCAGGAATTCTGGGGACGCCGAGTCTCCAACATCCTTGTCAGGGCTTAATTGCAAATGTTTTTATACTCTCCTGGCGGTCGCCAAGGTTAGAGTTCGAGCTCGGCTGTTCAATCGCCCCCCGATCCCTCAACGGGGTAAGAGCTCTTTCTCAGCGCTCAATCATGGACGCTTTTATACTCTCCTGGTGGTCGCCAAGGTTAGAGTTCGAACTCGGCTGTTCAATCGCCCCCCGATCCTTCAGCGGGGTAAGAGCTCTTTCTCAGCGCTCAATCATGGACGCTTTTATACTCTCCTGGCGGTCACCAAGGTTAGACTTCGGTCAATGATGTGATCCACTCCATTGTACCTTCAAAGTTCTAGCTACGGATTGCTCTCCATCCTGATGGAAGGCACCTGGAGTCACATGTTCCTGTGATTGCCGCAAGGTTTGCAGCAAATTTCATAAAGATAAAAAAGCGGATAAATAATAGTGCAATAAATGTAAACGACACACGGTATTTTTATAGTGGTTCGGTCAAATCGTAACCTACGTCCACTTTATAACATTTTGCTTAAAAAATAGGACTATTCTAGGCAAGTCGTGCCTTTTACATGGTCCTATGAAACAAAAGAATAAATTCGACATCTTTATGTCAGATAAGGCCGCAAATGTTGGGCATTCCACACTCTGGGGATTTCCTCTCCATCCACTGTAGCTAGCTTGAAGGTTCCATTATCAAGCTTTCGTAGAATGGAGTACGGTCCTTCCCACTTCGCACCCATATAAGTCGGGGGTGGAAAGACACGCTTCAGAACCAAGTCTCCGGGTTCAAAGGTTCGGGCTCGAACCTTTTTAGTGTAGTATCGGGCGACCTGTTGCTTGTGTCTCAAGGCACGCAAGTCTGCTTCATCCCTCTTCTCTTCTATTGAATCTAGGGATTCGAGGAGCAACTCGTTATTAGTCATTGGATCGTAATAAGTAACTCGGTGAGACGGTACTTTTAGCTCAACCGGGATGACCGTTTCTGCTCCAAAAGCAAGGGAGAAGGGGGTATGGCCTGTTGCTGATTTATATGTCGTCCTATAGGCCCATAATGCCAAGGGTAATTCATCGACCCACATAGCTTTGGCCCGCTTCAATCTTCTTTTGATAATGGACTTAATCACTTTATTTGCTGCTTCATCTGTCCGTTCGACTGCAGATGCGCCACAGAGGTGTATCGTTTCTCAATGTGGTATTTCTGGCAGAAGTTCCTGAATTCGCTACTGTCAAACTGGGTTCCATTGTCAGTTATGACGATCTTCAGAATCCCGAACCGGCAAATAATGTTCTTAACAATGAAATTGATCACTCGCTTGGTTGTAATTGCAGTCAACGGTTCGGCCTCAACCCACTTGGTGAAGTAGTCTATGGCTACAATGGCGAACTTTGCTCCGCCTTTTGCTATAGGGAGGGTTCCAATGATATCAATTCCCCACATAGCGAAAGGCCACAGACTTGTCATCATTTTTAACTGACCATGAGGTGCCCTAGGAATCCTCGAAAATCTTTGGCAAGCATCGCAACGTCGCGCGTACTTTGTTGCGTCTTTGTTTATGGTAGGCCAGAAATAACCATACCGCAACACCTTTTTTGCCAGAGCTTGTCCTCCTGTGTGATCGCCACATTCACCCTCATGCACTTCCTGCAGTACACGTTTGATGTCGTCATGAGCTATACACCGAAGGAGAGGCATCGAAAATCCCTGTCTATACAGGACTCCGTCCTGCAGAACATACCAGGAAGCTTTACGAATTACTTTACGCCTCTCGCTCTTCTTGGTCGGAAGCGTTCCATTCATTAGAAAATTCTTTAGTGGGGTCATCCATGATTCCCTTTCTGGCTCGGTTTCTAGTACCAGATCAATTTCTATCTGATCTATACTAGGGAACTGAAGCACTTCAACTGGGGCTAGTCTGATCTCTTCAGGATCGTCGGAACTAGCCATCTTGGCTAATTTATCTGCCTGTTGGTTCTCTGACCGCGGAATATGAGAGATACTGTAGTGATCAAAACCTATCAGCAACTCTTTTACTTTTTCCAAATACGAAATCAATCTTGGACTCTTGGCTCTAAATTTTCCAGAAACCTGATTTACAACCAACGTGGAGTCACAAAATATGTCCAGCTTCGCAATCTTTAATTCTTTTGCGATCCTTAACCCGGCTATCAGGGCTTCATATTTGGAGTCGTTGTTAGTGGCGTGAAATTCCAGCCGGATAGCATAAGATATCAGTCTTTTCTCAGGAGTTTCAAACACCACTCCGGCACCAGATCGTTTATCATTCCTAGCGCCATCAATATACAATTTCCATGCACTAGGATCGAGAAGTAACTTTGGGGGGTCAGCCTCTTCGTTTACCATGTCGTCCTCTGAAGCAGTAAATTCTGCTATGAAATCTGCCAGCACTTGCCCCCGTATTGATCGTCGGGGCTGAAAATTTAAATCAAATTGACTCAGTTCAATGTTCCACTTAAGCAACCTTCCAGAAGCTTCTGGTCTCTGTAGAACTTGCTTGAGCGGATGATCTGTGTACACGGTAATAGGATGAGCTTGGAAATAATGTCAGAGTTTCCTAGATGCAATCAATAAACTGTACGCCAGCTTTTCGATCCTCGGATAATTGCGTTCAGCTGCCGCCAATTTTTTACTCACGTAGTACACTGGCCTTTGAATCTTATCTTCTTCTCTCACTAATGCTGAACTGATCGCGTGGGATGACACCGCTAAGTACACGAATAAATCCTCGTGATCCACCGGCTTAGACAGTATCGGAGGTCTCTCCAGATGATTCAGCAAGTTCTGGAATGCTTCAATGCAATCAGGAATCCACTTAAAGTTGCGTTTTCCTTGCTTTATCAATTCAAAGAACGGGATGCATTTGTCTGTCGCTCTAGAGATGAATCTGCTTAATGCCGCTACTTTCCCCGCAAGGCTCTGCACATCTTTGATTTGTCTAGGCTCCTGAATGTCTCTGATGGCTGCAATCTGTTCTGGATTAATTTCAATCCCGCGCGAGCTGACAATGAATCCCAAAAATTTCCCGGATGCAACTCCAAATGAGCATTTTGTTGGGTTGAGTTTCATCCCATACTTTCGAAGAATGCCAAACATCTATGCCAAGTTTGTAGTGTGATCGGACGATTGTCTGGACTTAACCAACATGTCGTCAACATACACCTCCATCGTTTTCCCAATCTGGTTATAGAACATTCTGTTCACTAACCTTTGATATGTAGCACCTGCGTTCTTCAAACCAAAAGGCATTACCACGTAGCAGTATAATCCCAGATCAGTAATGAAGCTAGTGTGTTCTTGATCTGGAACATGCATAGGAATCTAGTTATATCCTGAATAAGCATCCATGAAAGAGAGAAGCTCATGACCTGCCGTTGAATCTACCAACTGATCAATTCTGGGTAACGGAAAGCTATCTTTTGGGCAAGCTTTATTCAAATCCGAAAAATCAATACACGTACGCCACTTTCCATTGGCTTTCTTTACCAAAAATGGATTTGAAATCCAATGTGGGTAGGTTGAATCTCTGATGAAACCGTTACTCCTTAACTTTTCAACTTCTTCTTTTAAGGCTGCAGACCTCTCTGGGCCTAACATTCGCCTTTTTTGTTTTACAGGGGGGGTGCTTTGGGTTAATGTTCAACGAATGGCTCATGATTGATGGAGATATCCCACACATATCCGCGTGGGTCCAAGCAAATACATCAAAGTTATCTTTCATGAAATCCGTCAGTTCTTTAGCTCGAACTGGATCCAACTGGGATCCAATCTTCAGGACCTTCTCTGGGTCGCTATCATCGATTGGTACATCCAAAGTCGTTTCGTTGGGAGCCGCCTTTCTGCCTCCAGCCTCTTCGTCCTCCCTGGGATCTACATCCTCGGGCAGTTCTCTGGTCGACTCACCTATAGTGATTCTCTTTAATTGCTATGACGTCTCCTCCCTCGTGGGGGAAGAAGCGTCTTTAATCTCAATATCTTTTCCTTTACGGAGTAGCTTTAGCTGTGCAATGTAACATGCACGTGCAGCAACCTGATCTCCTCTGACTATGCCAACACCAGCTTCTGTAGGAAACTTCAATAACAAGCACCAGGGGGCTATACAAGCTCTAAACTTCGCTAGGGCCGGTCGGCCCAAGAAGGCATTATAAGGTGATTCAATATCCAAAACTACGAAGGGAAGAATTCTCACTCTCTGGCGTTCTCCTTCCCCAAGTGTCACTGGCAGTTCTACATATCCCATTGGAGTAGTTGATGCCCCATTAAATCCACGGATCCATCCTTCACACGGCTTTAAATCTTTCAATTCAAGGTTCATTAGATCGAACGTCTTTTTGAATAGAATGTTGACTGAACTCCCGTTATCCACTAAATCTTTATGGACAATGGCCGGACCAATAGGAACTGTGATTACAAATGGATCTTCGGTCGGAGCGTGGACTCTAATGCTCTCTCGGTTGCGGAAAATGACATCGTCCGACATTATCTTTTGTTGTTTTACCGGGACATTGTCTTCAGGGTTGCTGCAATCTTCTGCCTCGAGATGATGCTTTGCTGCGTTTATGTACTGGTCCATTGCCCTGAAACTATGCCCGGCTAGGTGAAGCCCTCCGATTATGGTATTAATAACAAGATCCTTTCCTTCTTGCTGGGCTGTTGGCCTGCCGGTAGGTTGATTCTGGTTTTGGTTCGGGGTCTGAATAGCTTGCCCCCTATCTCAAGGAGTCACTCGGTACCCATCCAACTTCCCTTCTCGGAGCAACCTCTCAACTACGTCTCTCAGATGACGGCATTCATTTGTAGAGTGGCCATGAGTCTGATGGAAGAGACAAAACTTCCCTGTCTCACGTTCTTTCTCAGTCGAATCTCTTGGAGGAGGCCTTTTATGTTGGAGAATGTTGTACGAGTCGACGAATATATTCTCCAAAGTATCATTTATTGGCGTATAATTTTCGAAAGACCTGGGATGGGTCCTTCTCTGGGAATCGTTCCCTCGATTTCTCTTCCGATTATTGCCATTACTATTGTTACCATTGTTTCCTAACTGGCGGCCGCCACCCTGGTTTCGGTTTCCAACGTTGACTTCAACCTTTCCCGAGCTGTCTCCGGTTTGCTTGACGGCGACATTACTTTGGATTTCCTCCTTATTTGCCTTTTTCATCTCTCGGTTAGCATATACCTCCTCCTGACGTAAGCGTACGTTTGCTTTCTCGTAAAACAATTCTCTAGTATGAGGTGGTTTACCGGCCAGGTATCTCCCAAATTCAGTATCTTTATCTACCCCATCAATTAGGGCTGCCACAACGGTCGGCTCATGAGGATCCTTCACTTCGGTGGCGGCTATCCAAATACTCCCCTCAAACTCTCACTTGGTCGTTGCTTGACAAGGAACAAGTCAATCACACTTTTCGATCTTTGAGCGTAGATACGAAACTGTTCTACGAACTTTTCACTCAATTCCCTGAAACTGGAAATTGATCTTGCTGGTAAGCGAGTAAACCATAATAACGCTACATCCTCCAGGAATATAGGGAATGCCTTGCACTTTACAGCGTCGGAGGCTGCGGCAGCGGTCATTGACCAAGAATATCTCATTAGATGTTGGATTGGATCAGATTTACCCGCGTAACGGTTCATTTGAGACATGTTGAAGCGCCTAGGGAATGTTACATCTAGAATGTCATCGGTAAAAGGGGTGTGGCTGCGATCAATCCCCCAGTCTTCATTCCTTTGTCCACGGCTATCTGTCAGGATTTGATGGACCATAGCCGCAACATTTGCACTGGTCATCGGAGGCTCGGGGTCAGTGATTCTAGCTCGGTGGAATTCTCTGATCTCTCTTCTAGGAACATCCACAAAGTCCGGCGCTTGGATTGGGCTTCGCTGCCCCCAGTTACTATGAGCATTTGCATGGCGGAGGAGCTGAGGTGGTCTATTCTCAACAGGATTATTCACAACTCGAGCTCTAGGAGTTGTAGCGTGATTATTCAAGTTGTAGTTTGAGGGTCCCTCACCAAGTGTCTCTTCCTCCCGTGACGGCAAGGTTCCAAATCGGAGCTGCTCTATGTTTTCTGCCCACTCATATGGTTGCCGCGGAGGTCTTGGCGATTCTTCCGATGAAGAAGAATATTCTGGGGTGAGCGAACGGACTGGAGGAGGTGTTCTTTGCCTTACAAGATCATCCAGACGTCTATCCATAGCAGTCAAATTCTGTCGCAGCATGGAGTTTTCCTGCCTTTGAGCGGCTATTTCATCAAACAGCCTATCCCACATTTCAACGAAGCGAGAGAGATCTCTTTCAGTAACTGGAGCAGAGGGGTTATACTAATCATCAATATTTTCCCTTATGCGCAGAGAGCTTAAACCAGGTTGAACAGAGGGACCAGGACGGGAAGAGCGAGTCATAGGCTCCTTTCCAGGTCGAGTTGTAATCCGGTCATCGTCTCGGATCGTGGTGGATCGGTGTCGGTTGCTCGCAGCATCCCTCTGGGATCGGATCGTAGTAACATTGGGAGGGAGGTTCGTGGTGTTATCATGGGACCGGGTGACAACCCCTTCAACGGTTGGATTCGGATCGCCCTCCACGGTTCGGTTCGCCATCTCCGTTCCGCGATCCGAGGGTCTTTCGTTGAACTATTCATGCATGCTTTCTTTAATCGCTTCATTCGCAGCTTCACCCGCCTGTGAAGCTCGCACTTCCTTAGACTTCTTTCCAGCCATGATATCAGGTATTGTTGAAATCTTCGAAGGCCTGAACAGTGAGGTTTCGGGACTGTTTTCTTCGGACTTGAATATCCAAACAACGGAGAAACAATCCAATATCTTGGGTTCAATTCTCAGTGAAAGCACCAAAATGTTAGATCAAAATTTGGCTCTAACACCCAAATTGTTCCGATTTGTAGAGAATTATAACTGAAAAAATGAGAAAAAAGCAGCGAACACACAAGGTTTATAGTGGTTTGGCGTTAACGAGCCTACGTCCACTTTATATGCTACTGATTATACTTTGAATGCTAGTACAACCAATGATTTCTCTCAAACTCACTCTTACAATTATGATTTTTCTCAATAATCTCGAAGTAAAACTGATAAGAAATAGTGGTGCGACAGTAATGGTGGAATCGATACACAATACTGCCAAAAGATCCCCAAAAATGCCAATCTCTGGGCTATTTATAGCTGATTCTGTCAGGCGGATCGCGGTCACACGTGGCGCAAATCCCGAGAATATCGGATTGGATCGAAGCTTGATGAAGAATTGGTCAATATGATAGTTGTGGACAGGTGTCGCTGGATCCATGCATCTCGGACCGCTGAAGACCAGTTCATGGTAACCGTTACGTTTTCTGGACTCAGACTGGATCGGGTCGCGACGAGGTGGACGGATCGGTTCACACCATCTTGTGGCGATCCGATGGAGTCGCGATGAGGTAGGCGGATCGGCTCGCACCAGCTCGTGGCGATCCGATGGGAGTGTGGCAATCCGAAGGCTGGCGAATGACCGCTATCGAGTTTTCTCTGGATTAAAGGCATGAAGCCTTATACTCTTTTCTCATGTGTGAACCTTGGTGGCGTGGCCAAAAAGCTAGCCAACACACTTCCTGGGAGATTTAAATAGCTTAGGTTTTTCTAAAATCAATTATTCCCTTTTTCGAATATCAAACAACTTGTCTCCCAAAACAATTCGAAACATTATCTTTGATAGTAATCCGTCACTTAGAACTCGAAAATGAACACTAATGATGTGGCCATCATCATCAGGATTATTTCACAGCAATCCAAGTGAGTTCAATACTATATCACTTTTAAAACCATTTTTAAACACTTCCATTTTGAAATTATTTCAATATATCCTGCACAATGCTTGTAAAACAATTTAAAATCTCCTAGGATTTTAAAATTTTCATATATTTGATCCATGTCTGTTTATAAACATCTTCCCAACCTTTAGGAATTTTAATTCGAATTCAGATTTAAATTTAGATTTAATTCAATTCATAACATTTATATGATTTCGGATTGGTTATTTATAATCATCCTAGTTATAATCTTATTTGGTTATAACAACCAACACAACAAATATACTATAATAATTCCAATATTAAACATTCTTTTGTATCAAAATATAATTTGGGTAAAATTGTTTCATCTACCCTCTTTTCAAAGCAGACAGTGTCGGTTCACTGTATTCTAGTGTTTAGAAACTCCTACCGATACAGTGGATCAAACTGATCGACCAGAATTCATAAGGCACTGAACCAATAAATCTCCACAATATAAAATCATTTTATAATAAATAACAAATACACGCTCATATATGTACACCCTGACTCAATCTAGGGTATTATTAACCCTATCTTTATCGAGTTACGCCACAGAGCCAAGATAATCACTTAACCTTCTGCTCTGATACCACTGTAATGGCCCGGGATTTTCAACTCCGAAAATTGACACAATTACCAATGTCAACTATTCAAGAATCGAAAATACCAAAACGTCAATAGAAAGAAGTCAAAGGGTGAGAATTAGATAAGATAGAATCTAAATAGAAGAAGAAGAATATAAAACAACAGAATCAGAGTAAACACGAATCTCATAACATAACGAATAAAATATATTATATAACATAACTTTTGAAATACAAACTTATAACTGTATATAAATACCCTTTCAGACTACAACACATAACATCATAATGGAAAAATGAGATAACCTGAACTTCCCCGGTCTACGAAGAGAAGAGAAAGCACGGATTGCATTGAGAACGGAACAAACCAGAGCACAAACAGAAGAACATTTCATTACTTATTACAACAATTTACATCAGAGTGCAAGAATATACAGAGTATAAATAAATATTATACATCAGAAAATATCAGAGATTTACAAATTATAATGCAGCGGAAAATAATACAAAACACAACATAAAGGAATATACAGATATAAAGCTTTCCGAATATCATTCCAGTTGTAAACTAGGATCTTGTGAATATAAATTTGCAAAACCAAAACTACTAGCTGTGGAAAATAGGGGCACCTAGAGTTTAGGTTAAAACAATAAACTCTAAGTCAGTCATGTGACTGGTGCGAGAACTAAAACAGTTATCAATCTTTATTTTAAAGTTCGGTAAATCAAGGGACCACGCCGTATAACACGGAACGGGTTTCCTCCCAAGAATACCAGTGCATATAACAAAACAGCGCAATGCTTTTCGAAAAAATGAGGCTATTATAAGACCCAGGTCGCATCACACAATGCAACGCAAACTGGAGGATAGGGTTATCCCTTACAATAGCCAAACATGCTTGGTACATTTAAAACAAATCATTTTGATACTATTATAGTGTAAAGTGTATAAAACCAACTTCAAATATAAATGTATCAATCATAGACGGCATAGCATCCTATGCTACTATGTCGCCATACTAGGCTCTACAAATAAAATCGATCATCACGTATTGGAAGTTGGATTTCCAACTGTGAACCAAGGCGAAGGATCGTCCTTACTGCTTCGAGACAATCTAGCCCATGTCTCAGGACCTAGACACAAGTGAGCCCTTGGATCGTCAGGGCCGGTCCACATGTAGTGGATTAAAATGCCTGAACACCGCGTTTCCCGCCCTATGGGGTGTAAATCTGGTCTGTATAAAGACCATCCATCGGCTCCGTAGAGACTAAAATAACCGTGGTGCCTCACTATCCATCATCCATATAAGTAAAACGTCAGGGCTTGCAAAATGCTGACACCACTCTTAGCTAGAAGGAAACACATGCCCTCCCTGAAGTCCTCTCCCGTTTCTGGTTCACACCAGGGTGCGAGGGCTCGCGAATTAACGCTACACAAAGCTATGCTATATTAAAGCCGCGCTTTGATCATCAACCACAAGACTCTACTTTTCAATAGAAGCCTTGATCATTTGCATCTCAGCATGCCACACAGGCAATTCACGCTATGCAACCGATGTCTATCAATCACACAGAATGAAATCCAATGTCAGACATACATCCATTTACAAGTACATTCTGGGTTTGAACGAAACCAGAGGCACCTTATTCCTCATCCCGTATGTCTAATACAGGAGAGAGGTCCTCGCATATCCGGTCGATCTCCAAGTATGTCTGGACAATCACCACTTATTACCTTGTCTTGGGTGCACCACCCAATCAAAACATTAGTAATCATCCAAATGATGTGAGGACCTCCGGTCTTCCACCGCCGTTTTCATCCTCGAAATATTGTCTAATCAGTTATTCAGAATGGGATAAACCCGGTATTTCTGAATAACTCGCGTATATAATAAACAAGTGTAATAAAAACACAACATGCGCCTCATTACAATCCAGAATATTCTTTATTCAAATATTCACATAATTTGGGAAAGGTTCCCATTAATTTTATCAAAGAGAAATTCTTTAAATTTATTCTTTAATCGTCCTTTGGATATCAGTTCAAACCAAATTATGGTTTATCCAAACTAGTCGGGATTAGCGAATCTTGCCAAAGTAATCATTTGTTTAATTTCCCAATCCCAACCTATTCATCCCATGAAGCAAAACTGGTAATACTTCATATCTAACACCACGGTGTTATCGATAAATTCAATTACCTTTTCACGTTCAAATCTAATTAAAGATTTAACTATCGCCTGGAGTAAAACTGGTGGTACTCCATTCTCGATCATTTCTTAAATTTGATAATTTTAGTTATCAAATTCACCTTTCAATCTATTTAAAGATTCATTAAAACTACGATTCAGTTTTAATTTCCAAAATTCATTACTTAATGATTATTCAAAGTTAAGAAACAAATATTGTCTTTAACTGGGTTAAAGAACTAATGTCATTTAAAACACAGCTCACGATATGCCCAAAATCACATTCCATTAACAATGGAAACTTCACGAAATACAGATCAATATATATAATCGATATGAACTTCCATATCTAACCGATACTATAAATGGAATAACGGCAAAACCTCTTAAATTCCATATATAGTAATAGTCTTCCTCTATAGAAGTCCGCTTCGATTATTACCAAATCAAATTCCATTCCAATTTATTTTGTTAAATTCGAAAACTTCACTTTGGAAAATTTCCTTTAAATCTTAACAAAAGATTTATAAATTCCAAATCACATTTCACTATAAATCGGGCTAAAGAACGAATGTCATTAAAAACATAGTTCACGATAAAACCAATTCTCATTCCATTTTATTCCAATTATTAAATATAATTGGAAACTCTAACAATCTTAATTAAAAGATTTATTCTTTTCGCATGGGGTTCAAGAACAGTGTTACTGAAGAAACCGTTCACGACAAACCAAAAATCCCATTTGATATTAAACACAAGGATCTGAATAGAAAATATATCGACTCATATTCAATATCAAATACTACAACCAACAAATATCGTATTGGAAATAACGATATAACTATATCTTTCAAATTTCCATAACAATAACTATATAATCATGAAATCCAACATAGAAATATTCCGAAGACAATTTCGATTCAAATCCATTCCAATTTATATATATTGGAAATCTTGGTTATTTTTAAAACCATTTCAGATCCAATTTATTTATTTAAAAATATTGGATTATAATTCTAGTTAATAACTAGTTCATTTTGATAAAAATCTATTTTTATCTTTTCAAATATGGAATTTTTCATTCCAATTCTTTTCAAATCATTTCTTATGATTTTACACTAATTATTGATATTTTTAATAATTTTATCAAGGCCCATACAGTCGATTTCCATAAATGGCCATCAAACTGCACTTACAGCGACCTTTTCCAAGTTTGATTTGGACATAATTCCACATCCAATCGTTAGATTTCAAATATGTAATATTCGTTAGAAAGCTCTTTTCGATACAAACCCAATGGTTTTGGTTTTAGGAGAATCTGACGGTCGGATCTCCCGTAATGTCCATTTGAAGTCAATGGTCGAAATTCACGAACTGCCGCAGCGCGACGCATTCTATTCAGGCTATTATATTATATATATAATATATATTTCATCAATTTCCATTTAAAACGTATTTTATAAATCGTTTTAAATTTGTTTTCAAAACGATTTCAACTTCATATTCAATTTCAAATCAAAATTGAATATTCCATATCATTAATATATGAATGATAATATTTTCAAAACATTAGATTTTGAAATCAATTCCTTTTCAATGTTCATTATAAAAATGAATAAATTGATATAAATATCGTTCGCATAAAAATAGCGCATATCTAATCAACACAACTATATATATTTAAATATATTTGTGTCCATCCCAAATCGGACATCAAAATCAAATTTTGATCTTTTACTGAATATTATTTTAAACATATTCATTATTTGAAAATTATTCGTTATATTAAAAATTCGTTCGTTCTGAATTGGAATCAGACACAGTCAATTACCGTATAATATTATTTATATGGATTTCATACAACACACGTATATAACAACCATAATCAATAATCATCCATCATCCAGAGTGCATTCTACACTGCATAAGCATTATATATTAATATTTAACGCTTACAACAGCCTGTCGATCAATCGATTGACATACCACTAAACAATTGGGATTAGTGTACGTCAAATATCATCCCAACACCCGTGTGGGGTTTCAATTTACAAACACTGAATACTATTTGTGCAGTTGGGCGATGTGTAAAATATATCGTCCCAATCCATATCAGTAAAATGTCTGTACATAAACAAATCGTTCGATTTGCAAATGAATATTTATTTTATTCATATACATGTTAAAAATTATATTTTTAACGATAAAATATTTTATTCAACATATGAATATTCTATTCAGTTCATTTATACAATAAAAATGATATTTTTATTGTTTTAACATTTAGGAAATTTCAGCAGCACAACAGCGTGATACTAGAACCGGGATAAGGTCTAGCCTTATCCCTCGCCTACTAATGGCTCGCGCCATGTGCACACCAATCCTAATTAATTCATTTCACCCAAACAAAATTCAAACAGATAATTCAATCAACTACATAACCAAACAAACAAGTCGTTCATGGTCTGTGGACGACGGGTGTCGGGTGCTGCTAAGCACCGTCTGCATCCTAGTATATATTTTAACTAGAAAATGAAATTAAAGTGAGAAGTTCTCACCTTTGGGATCCCCTTTTCCGTGCTTTGATTATCGATCTATGTAGTATACCTACGTTAAAAATTATATTTTTAACCAATTTATAATTATTTATTCGTATGATTCTTTTATAAATAACATACATAGGCTAAAAAAATATTTTTATCTTTCCAAAAATCATTTCATATTTTTATAGCAACGCTACATAGATAAAAATCACAATTTTATTTTCTCTATTATATAAAAATCATATTTTTATTATCTCTGTAATATAAAAATCATATTTTTATTATCTCTATAATATAAAAATCATAATTTTATTTTGCTATAATATAAAAATCAAAACTTTATATAAGTAAAAATTATAACTTTATATAAATAAAGATTACATCTTCATGTAATTAACAATGACCATTCAAAGAAATATATAAAAAACAATTAAAAACAAAAAAATAGAAAACTCACAAATTCCTAGGGCTTTTGGCGAATGGGGAGGTCCATGGTGACCGAGGGGGCGCGCAGGTGGAAGGGGGCTGCTTTGGCCGACGGCGGGCCGAAGAGAGGGTGGCCGTGGTTAATTTGGACGGATTTGGGGAAGTGTTCAATTGAAGAAGAAGAGGGGGAAGAGGAAGAAGGAGGGGGTCGAGGGTATGTGGCGCGCCGTCATCGAAGTGGGAGGGGTGTCGCGGTGGCGGCGGATCGCCTAGGGGAGGAGCGCCTGAACGATTTGGGGCTGGGTATTTTTGAGTGACGGGTTGTGTAACACCCCGTATTTTCTGTTAATGGTATAGTAACAAATTAAACAATACTTAATTTAAAATGTGAGAATTAAGGGAAATGGGTTACGCCATTGTGTTCGTCTCGGAATTCTGGTTGAGATAAAGTCCGAGTTTGCGTAAATTGGACTTCGAATGAAGAAGTTATGGCTGTCGGAAGTTTCCAAAAAATTCAAATAAATTCAAACAGCTCGAAAACAAATTCAAATTCAAATCAGAAGTCAGAAGCGGGCTGAGTGGGAAAATTCACGCCCGGGACCCAGGTCGACCAGGGGGTCGACCCTAGTGTCGACCTCCCCCCTACAGGTCGACCTGGTGGTCGACTTGCCCCCTGGGCAGATCTGAAAGGTGACAATTTTATGACTCAGTGCTGAGTCACTAGGGCTGAGGTGTCACCCTATCTTGATTGGATGGTTGTGGTTAACCCTAGGATCATCCGACGGCTCAAATTGAATTGAAATTCTATATAAACAACCCAATGCTCAAACCTAAAAATCACACAAAAATAATCCTAGAACTATCATGCAGTCAATAGAAAACTTGGAGTAGCCGTCACCAATTCAAAGACAAGATAAGAACCTAAATCAAATTAAAAGTTATCAAATTTAACGATCTACATCAAAGGCGAGCTTACCAATTTCAGAATTCAGATTTCAGAACGTAAGAATTCCTTTTTAGTTTGTAAGTTGGTTATTACGCAAATTTAAACATTCTTTCAAATGAATCATGACATGTTGTAATTTGAGTATAGAATGATGCTTATGTATAAGATTTGATTCTCGTTTATCTTAAAGTATCACTGTAATTAATCATGTCTATATGCTTGTGGAGATGAACATATTGTATATTAATCATGTCTATATGCTTGTGGTGATGAACATATTGTATGATATTGGAATCTATTATGATTGGGTAGTGGATTTATTTTGCCAATTAAATGATGAAACATGTCATGTTATAAATTGGTGGTTATTTGCAACTTTATGATCCAAAACACATGTTTATATGTTAGATCAACACCCATGTATATTCATGTTAGATTGAATCTATTTATGTTGTAAAACTTGGAATTGTAGTCTTCTTATGTTTTAACACATAATTCTCATGCTAAGTTGTGATTCGAATACGTTTATAATAACCCTCTTATGTTTAACACACACACACATAAGTTATCATGTTAAGTTGCGATTCGAATATGTTTATAGTAGCTCTCTTATGTTTAACACACATAAGTATCATGCTAAGTTGCAATTTAAAAATGATTATAGTAGCTTTCTTATGTTTTGACATACATAAGTTAATATGCTAAGTTGTGGGTTGAAACTGTGATTATATGTTAAAAGTCCATGCTAGACCTTTGTCAAGTTTACATGACAATTCGACCCAACTTAGTCACAAGTTCACCTTTACCCATTTAATTAAAGTTAATAATACTTCTATGCCAAGTTACACATGACAAGTTGAAATGTATGCTATTTTATGTTTATTTCATGTCCCTTATTTATTACCCTTTTTGTTTATGGGTTTGGGCTAATTTACTAGCCCAACATTTTCTGTGATTCATGCGTACGTTCCACGGGGGTAGGGATGGGAAAATATGAAAATTCATGGCATAGATTTGTCCATAAAATTGTACATTTGATATACCATTTATGGTGAGCATAATCAAAGGGTAATTATGGCATGATTAAAATTAATTTAATTTACATAAAGAAATTAGACATATATAGAAAATTGTGAATTTAAAAAAAGATAAATATGCCTAACCCGAGGTTAAACTGAGTTATGGTGTAAATTTGCCCGGAACCGACCGGCATATCCAGTGACCACAACAAGACCTGTCTAATGTGGGTGGTTAGTGCATCAAGCCCAAAAAGAACCCGATGTTAGACTAAGTTGCGGTGTAAATCTTCCCGGAATCGACCAGCGTATCCAGTGACCACAACAAGACCTATCTAATGTGAGTGGTTGGTGCTTTAATAAGTTAAAGCTAAGTCAGGATTGGTAGTGTTAAGTCAATTAGGGAAACACTTAACCAATTAAACATGTTAACTAAACGAATGGGTGGGGTTAGGTAAACTTGGACGCTTAACCAAATAAACATGTTGATTAGAAACCCTAGTAATGGGGACCCATTTCAACAGTAACCCACATAGATGTACCATGGTACCCTAAAACTAGGCAGGGTGGGGCACGATTACTGGGCTGAGTATAAGCGGTCAAAACGTCGGCGGTTGGTGGGCCAGTGTAGGTTCCGACGGAGTATGGGCGTGCACGTACTCCGAAGTGGAAAAATCAGGCACTGGGCTTCAGTAGTATACACTGTGCATCTTGAATCGTGTTGGGTTGCCACCAGAGGGACTGATAAACCCCATGGTGGGACCAACACAGGTATCTACAGTCATGCGGGGCCGAATGACACAGGATATGAATGCATGCGAGTAGGAGCCGATCATTAAGGGATCGTTTGTTATGAACACGTAAGGATGATTGAACCAATGGTTAAGTAGGTGCAGAGACTATATTAATGGGTGCGATCACATGTTCCTCTTATCTTATATTAGGGTATTGTCCTATGTTCTGTTATTACTATCATGATCCCTTTCCTTGCTTAAATACTAGTAATCACCGAACATACCAGACTTATTGTCTGACCCGTTTTCCTTCGTCCTCTTTTCTTCCATTCCCCCCTAAGTCCACAGGGAGGGAATACTGCAGCTTAGTCAGACTCTTTGCAAGCTTCAAGAAATTAGATGTATGATTTGGACTCTCTCTCACCTTGGCTATGGCTCTTGGACATTATCCTTGGGGATTTATGCAGTTTTATTTATGGTTTATGCTTCTTTATTGAATAATCAAGACAGAAATTATGTTGTAATGTTTTGGAAGTTATTTTGAGACAATTTGATGTAATGCTTTTGTATTGAACCACATATGAAATAAATAATTGAATTTTGCTGCTTATATTTATCTATCTTGTAAAGTTTTCTGTGTCTTGTACCTACAACCCTCCACTAAAGTTAAGGCATTCCCTTTGTGAGTGACCTTAACGGAAGTGGTGTGTTTCACTTGGTATCATATCCAGGTTTACCAAATCAGATAATAGTTTTTGAAAATTATTTTCAAAAAGGAATATAAAGAAGCATTTTACAAGAAAGAGTGTTGTTTCAAATTTAAAAAGGCATAATCCCCAAAGCCATATGCACTATCTTTCTGTCCTTCGTTTTGAATCTTTTCTTTTTCGTTTCAGCATGTCTGGGAATCTTAACCTTCCAGAGGGTGTACTGATACCTGGCTGGTTCGGGAGGTACTTAGTGGCTAGGGCCAACGACGCAGGCCCAGCAGATATTCCTCCTCCTCCAGCTGCAGCCGTTCCTCCTCCTCCTCCTCATCGTGTAAATGCTTTCTCAAAGATTTGTAAGGATTCTGGGGCCATGGGTGGAAAGGATTTCAAAGGAACTGAATCATTCGTAGAAGCAAGGAACTGGCTCAAAGAAACTGAGGATCTGTTCGTTATCTTCAAGGTGGACGATAGGCAGAAGCTACAGTTGGCTGTATGGTTGCTTAAAGACCAAGCTTCCTATTGGTTGGAAGTCACTAACGCTGAAAGACCAGTTGACTCATGGATGGATTTTAGAATAAGGTTTGAGATGAAATTCCTCTCACAGGCTGAACGAAGTTTACAGCTAGAAAAGTTCTTATCTATTAAGTAATGAAGTATGACGGTCAAGGAGTACGTCAATCAATTCAATCAGCTGGCCCGATTTGGACTGGACTTAGTGAATACTCCTCATAAGAAGGCTCTCCGTTTTGTCAAAGGATTGAATGAGCCACTTCACAACTTGGCTATGACCCATATACCTATGGGGTCTACTTACGAGAGATTAGTGGACATGGCACTCTTACATGAGGAAGACAAGGGCAAGAAAGAGGCAAAAGCGGAAGTGCCACAAGAAAAGAAGGGGGAGGGGTCGCAGAACAAGAAGGCTGATTCAAAGAAAGGCGGGAAGAACAACAAACCCCGTGAAAAGAGAAAGTGTAATTTCTGTGGCATTCCCGGACATCTGATCAAAGACTGCAAGAAGAAGAAAAGGAAGATGGGTGGCTGTTTCCACTGTGGTGAGACAGGACACATGGCTAGGGCCTGCCCAACGAAGCAAGGGCAGGGAGTTGGACCTTCTTCTGGAGGACAAGTTCACGCTCTCACGACACCTCCGCAAGAACAAGGTAGAGATATTTCTGTCGAAAATTTGGTCTATCTTTTTTATCATCATGTTCGTACACTATTTGATTCTGGCGCATCGCACTCTTTTATATCTACTGCTTTAGTGGAATCTCTGCACCTAGACACCAGTATAGTAGAGGATCCCTTGGTTATTTCAAATCCAATTGGGGGCTCAGCTTATTTGTCAATGGTTTGTTTGGATTTGAAAATATCTATACCAAGCGTTGAGTTTAGATGTAATGCCTTTGTTTTGGGCTTCACGGGCTATGGGTTGATTCTAGGCATGGACTGGCTATCCAGTAATGGTGCCGTCCTCGATTGTGAAAAGAGAGAGGTTAGACTCATGACTCGCCTCGGTAACACTCTCGAAATTTTTTGTAATCCCGTGAACTCCGTTATGCTTAGTTATCTAGAATCTCTTGATGCATCCGTTGAGAACTTGCAGTCTGTAAGGGTAGTCCATGAATACTCGGATGTGTTTGAAGAGGTAAAGGGCTTACCTCCGAAGCGGGAGATAGATTTCCGCATATACCTCATGGACAACGAAAAACCCGTTGTTTTACCCGTTAGACACATGGCTCCAAGGGAGTGGAAAGAACTCAGCAAGCAAGTTAAAGAATTGCTTGAGAAGGGGTTTATAAGGCAGAGTATTTCTGAATGGGGTGCTCCAGTAGTGTTCGCAACTAAAGAGGACGATTCGCTTCGCTTATGCGTTGATTATAGGGAGCTAAACAAGCTGACCAAGAGGAATATGCACCCCCTCCCGAGAATAGATGATTTGTTCGATCAGCTTGTAGGTGCATCAGTTTTCTCCCAATTAGATTTAGCTACCGGGTTTCATCAGCTAAAGGTGGTTGAAGACAACATTAGTAAGACCGCGTTCAGAACTCCAGATGGTTTCTTCGAGTGGCTTGTCATGCCTTTCGGCTTGACAAATGCACCCGCTTACTTTGTTGATTTAATGAGCAGGGTGTTCCGAGTGTTCCTCAATAAGTTTGTGGTGGTCTTCGTAGACAATATTTTGATCCTCTCAAAGAATGAGGAAGAGCATGCTGAGCATCTAAAATAAGTCATGGATACTCTCTGTGCACATTAATTGAAGGCGAAATTCTCCAAATGCCATTTCTGGAGGGAAGAAGTTAGGTTCCTTGGACACGTGGTGTCCAAAGAGGGGATAGTTGTGGACCCTGCGAAAGTGGTTGCTGTGCAAGATTGGAAGGTTTCCCGAAACGCAACCGAAGTCCGAAGCTTTCTCGAGCTACCAGGCTTTTATCGAAAATTTATCAAAGATTTTGCAAAAATCTCAGCTCCACTTACAAGATTGACAAAGAAGAACCTAGCTTTCAATTGGGATTTGGATTGCGATATTGCTTTCCAACGTTTGAAAAGGGCTCTAACAACAACCCCAGTTCTGATATTGCCTGATGGAAGCAAGATGTTTACAGTATACATAGATGCCTGTGGAACGGGACTAGGCGCTGTTCTGATGCAAGAAGGGAAGGTAGTGGCTTATGGTGGAAGATAGTTGAAAGTACACGAGAAAAACTACCCAACCCACGACCTAGAGTTGGCAGCCGTCGTTTTTGCACTTAAGTCTTGGCGCCATTATCTTCTAGGTGAGAAATTTGAACTGTATACTGACCATAAATCATTGAAATACCTTTTCTCGTAGAAAGATCTCAATTTGAGGCAGTAAAGATGGATGGAGTTTCTTGCCTCGTTCGATTTTGAGATTTCCTACACTCCAGGCAAGGGCAATGCAGTAGCAGACGCCTTAAGTAGAAAGAAGCTGGCCTTAAGCCCTCTCTTTGTGGAAAGGCAAAGCTTGGAGTTCATAGCAAGCTTTAACTTCAGAACCTCCTCTAACTTTGTACCTGGCTTGCTACCAACGTTAGAAGTGCGGCCAATTCTATTAGACTCAATTGGAGCCATGCAAAGAGAAGACCCTCAGCTAGCTGATGTGATGGACAAGTTAATTAGGGGTGAGACTTCCAATCACCTCAATATGTACTCCATTGATGCCAAGGGCTGGTTGAGACGAGATGGAAGACTATGTGTCCCACAAGTAAGGGATTTGGTAAAGACGATTCTAGAAGAGGCACACCATTCCAAGCTGACCATACACCCAGGCGGAGACAAAATGTATAAAGATATCAAAAGAGTTTTCTTTTGGAATGGCATGAAGAAAGACGTAGCTGAATTTGTTTCTAAGTGTTTAATATGCCAACAAGTCAAGGTGGAGCAGAAGAAGCCTGGTGGTCTGCTCCAACCTCTAGAAGTCCCACAGTGGAAATGGGTAGCATCTTGATGGAATTTATAGATGGGTTGCCTAGGTCAAGAAGGGCAATACCAGCATTTGGGTAATAGTGGACATGCTTACAAAAAGCGCCCACTTTATACACGTCAAAAGTAGAAGGACATCCTCATCTCTAGCATCCATATATCTGAAAGAGATAGTCCGACTCCATGGGATACCCTCCAGCATAGTGAGTGCTCAAGACCCTATCTTCACAAGCGAGATTTGGAAGAGTTTACAAGAGGCTGTAGGCACACAGTTATGCTTAAGCACGAACTATCACCCTCAAACCGATGGCCAGATGGGAAGAGTTAACAGAGTATTAGAAGACCTCTTAAGATTATGCATTATTGACTACGGGGATACATGGGAGGATCATCTACCTTTGGTGGAATTCTCTTACAACAATAGATACCAAGCCACCATAGGCATGGCGCCTTTCAAAGCTTTATATGGAAGACCGTGCATGAAACCAACTTGCTGGTGGGAGTCCACAGACAAGCTCATGCTTGGACCAGACATGATTAGGGAAACTTCAGAGAAAGTAGACTTGATACGAAGAAGAATGAAGACTGCCCAAGATAGACAGAAGTCTTACGCAGACAAAAGAAGAATTGACCTTGAGTTCGAAGTTGGAGACAAGGTGTTCATTAAAGTATCTCCTTTGAGGAACGTCGTTCGCTTTGGATCCGCAGGAAAGTTAGCACCAAGATTTGTAGGGTCGTTCCCTATAATCGAGAAGATTGGGAAGATGGCTTATAGGGTACAGCTCCCCGAAAGATCGGTCGGGGTTCACAATGTCTTTTATGCCTCTCACCTGCGAAAATGCTTACAAGAGTCTGCGGAAGTGGTAGAACCAAGCATGCTAGAGGAAATTGAAGTTGAACGAGAAGCAACCGTGAGGAGAGTTCCAACCCGTATCTTGGGAACATAAGTCAAAAATCTACGCAACCGTGAAGTTAAGCTCATCAAAGTTCAATGGAGCGACACCGAGGAAGACGCGACTTGGGAAACTGAGGACAGAATACGCGCAGCCTACTTTTTTCTTTTTGAGGGTACATCCTTAATCTCTTTTTCCTTAAGTTTATGCTCGTATCTTTTATCTCCTCGATCCTATCCTTTATCCTTAGGTAGGAACCCATTTGTATGTAAACATGTAATTGAAACATCTTATGATTGATGGTTGCAAGTGGTTGCAAGTGGTTGCTAGTGGATGCACATACACACACATTAAGTATAGATCGGCTCAGTCACTTCCATATTGCATATGCATATATGTATTGGTATATGGATTGAAACTTGATGTGTTATCATATGGATGTTGCATTTGTATGAATGATTGTGCACTCATATAGGAAATTTTGAGTAGGAAAAATTGCATTCATAATGGACTCATAGCACTGACATAGTTTGCATTAAGGAGGTCAACTGAATCAGTAGACCGCCTGATTTTGCATTAGATAAGGACATGTACACACACAATGCATATGATCATGAAGCATTAGAAATGTTTTAAGGACAATGGATGCCTGTGTTTGATGGTTGAGTAGATGGGTGATTGGATGGTAGGATATAAGTTCTTCTCGACTTGAAGATTTCGGGGATGAAATCCTAAAAGGAGGGGAGAATGTAACACACCGTATCTTCTGTTAACGGTATAGTAACGAATTAAACAATACTTAATTTAAAATGTGAGAATTAAGGGAAACAGGTTATGCTATTGTGTTCGTCTCGGAATTCTGGTTGAGATAGAGTCCGAGTTTGCGTAAATTGGACTTCGTATGAAGAAGTTATGGCTGTCGGAAGTTTCTAGGAAATTCAAATAAATTCAAACAGCTCGAAAACAAATTCAAATTCAAATCAGAAGTCAGAAGCAGGCTGGGAGGGAAAATTCCCGCCCAGGAGCCAGGTCGACCAGGGGGTCGACCTTAGTGTCGACCTCCCCCCTACAGGTTGACCTGGGGGTCGACCTGCCCCCCCGGCAGATCTGAAAGGTGACGATTTTGTGACTCAGTGCTGAGTCACTAGGGATGAGGTGTCACCCTATCTTGACTGGATGGTTGTGGTTAACCCTAGGATCATCCGACGGCTCAAATTGAATTGAAATTCTATATAAACAACCCAATGCTCAAACCTAAAAATCACAAAAAATAATCCTATAACTATCATGCTGTTAATAGAAAACTTGGAGTAGCCGTCACCAATTCAAAGACAAGATAAGAACCTAAATCAAATTAAAAGTTATCAAATTTAACGATCTACATCAAAGGCGAGCTTACCAATTTCAGAATTCAGATTTCAGAACGCAAGAATTCCTTTTTAGTTTGTAAGTTGGTTATTACGCAAATTTAAACATTCTTTCAAATGAATCATGACATGTTGTAATTTGAGTATAGAATGATGCTTATGTATAAGATTTGATTCTCGTTTATCTTAAAGCATCGTTGTAATTAATCATGTCTATATACTTGTGGTGATGAACATATTGTATATTAATCATGTCTATATGCTTGTGGTGATGAACATATTGTATGTTATTGGAATCTATTATGATTGGGTAATGGATTTATTTAGCCAATTAAATGATGAAACATGTCATGTTATAAATTGGTGGTTATTTGCAAGTTTATGATCCAAAACACATGTTTATATGTTAGATCAACACCCATGTATATTCATGTTAGGTTGAATCTATTTATGTTGCAAAACTTGGAATTGTAGTCTTCTTATGTTTTAACACATAAGTATTATGCTAAGTTGTGATTCGAATATGTTTATAATAACCCTCGTATGTTTAACACACACATAAGTTATCATGCTAAGTTGTGATTCGAATATGTTGATGATAGTCTTCTTATGTTTAACACACATACGTATCATGCTAAATTGCAATTTAAAAATGATTATAGTGGCTTTCTTATGTTTTGACATACATAAGTTAATATGCTAAGTTGTGGATTGAAACTGTGATTATATGTTAAAACTCCATGCTAAACCTTTGTCAAGTTTACATGATAATTAGACCCAACTTAGTCACAAGTTCACCTTTACCCATTTAATTAAAGTTAATGATACTTCTATGCCAAGTTACACATGACAAGTTGAAATGTATGCTATTTTATGTTTATTTCATGCCCCTTATTTATTACCCTTTTTGTTTATGGGTTTGGGCTAATTTACTAGCCCAACATTTTATGTGATTCATGCGTACCTTGCACGGGGGTAGCAATGGGAAAATATGAAAATTCAAGGCATAGATTTGTTCATAAAATGGTATATTTGATATACCATTTATGGTGAGCATAATCAAAGGATAATTATGGCATGATTAAATTAAATTAAATTTACATAAAGAAAGTAAACATATATAGAAAAATGTGAATTTAGAAAAAGACGAATATGCCTAACCCGAGGTTAGACTGAGTTGTGGTGTAAATCTTCCCGAAACCGACCGGCATATCCAGTGACCACAACAAGACCTGTCTAATGGTGGGGGTTAGTGCATCAAGCCAAAAAAACCCCGAGGTTAGACTGAGTTGAGGTGTAAATCTGCCCGAAACCGACCGACATATCCAGTGACCACAACAAGACCTGTCTAATGTGAGTGGTTGGTGCTTTAATAAGTTAAAGCTAAGTCAGAATTGGTAGGGTTAAGTCAATTAGTGTAATAACCCGGAAATGCGGGCCAATTTAAAATTTTTATTTTGGCAATTTTAATGAATTTTGAATATTTAAAATGAATTATTTTAAATAATAACAACGAGAAATTTATTTTGAATATAATTCGAACGTATATATTTATATACATCGTCGTTAGAATATAAATATTTATTTTAAATTATAAAAGGAATCAAAATGGCGCGGTAGTTCGATAATTCGATTTCAAACTTCAATTGAATGTACCGGGTGCAAAACAATCCGGATTTTAGTGAAACCAAAAATAATAGGATCTAATTGGGGATATCTTTCCAACGAATCCGAAAAATTGAAATTTCATAGCGGGGATCAAAAGATATGTCCAGTTGAAACTTGTAACAACCCGTATTTTCAATAACCTGTAATAACATAAATCGAGGCAGAATTTAATTCTAAAATGGGAATCAAGGGAAACGGGCTATGCCATTGCGTTCGTCTCGGAAAAATACGCGAAATAGAGTCCGAGTTTTCGAAAATCGGAGTCCGTATGACCAAGATATGGCCTCGCGAAGTTTCACGAAAATTCCCAAATTAAAGTATACTTAATTAAGTGAAATGGGTTGTGTAGATATATATATATATATATATATTGATATATATATATATATATATAATTGAAAATTTAATAAATAAATATGCAAAAATGCTCAAAACAGCGAATTGGGAGAGGGGAATAACCGAACCGGCCGATTTTTGAAGTCGACCCGAGCCCGCTGGGTCGACTAGGGGTTAATCCAGGGTGTTTGGCTGTCAACCCGTGGGCCGATTCGCTCAAGTGCAGATTTTGCATTTGAATGGCTCTCATGGTCCATCTTTAATCTAAAGGCCCTAGATGGTTCCTACACTTGACTTCTTCCCCAAGACATGCTTTGATGGCTTGGATTGAATCTAGGGTTAATCCTATGGCCTAAAACACTTGCCTAATCTATAAATAAGACCCTAACCTACCCTAATTCATTCATAATTAAACCTAGTGACTAAACTATGGCAAAATGCTAGCTCTCATGGCCTCCACTAATTTTATGAAGAGGGTTGCATACTAATCACTCTCTAATCAACTTCTAATCCCTTCTTAGCATCTTAATCTTCTTCATTTGGTGTTCAAAGTTGCTAGTTGTGAGTTTCTATCACTTTGATGATCTTTTGTTAAACTAAGTAGATGAGATATGATGAGATTTATGGTTTTGTATGTGGATTAATGAGTCTTGAATCATATGATATGATGTTAGCATTAATCTTATGTTTATGCATGTTGAGTATGTAAGTTTATGCAAGTTTAATATGATGTATGTTATATTTGCATGATGCTAAATATGCAAGTTGTGGGCTATATGCATGTTATGCAAGTTCATGGTGATATGCTATGCAAGTTACATGTATGTTAATATGCAAGATATGCTATGCAAGTTACATGTTTGTTAATATGCAAGTTACATGTATGTTAATATGCAAGATATGCTATGCAAGTTACATGTTTGTTAATATGCAAGTTACATGTATGTTAATATGCAAGATATGCTATGCAAGTTACATGTTTGTTAATATGCAAGTTACATGTATGTTAATATGCAAGATATGCTATGCAAGTTACATGTTTGTTAATATGCAAGTTACATGTATGTTAATATGCAAGATATGCTATGCAAGTTACATGTTTGTTAATATGCAAGTTACATGTATGTTAATATGCAAGATATGCTATGCAAGTTACATGTTTGTTAATATGCAAGTTACATGTATGTTAATATGCAAGATATGCTATGCAAGTTACATGTTTGTTAATATGCAAGTTACATGTATGTTAATATGCAAGATATGCTATGCAAGTTACATGTTTGTTAATATGCAAGTTACATGTATGTTAATATGCAAGATATGCTATGCAAGTTACATGTTTGTTAATATGCAAGTTACATGTATGTTAATATGCAAGATATGCTATGCAAGTTACATGTTTGTTAATATGCAAGTTACATGTATGTTAATATGCAAGATATGCTATGCAAGTTACATGTTTGTTAATATGCAAGTTACATGTTTGTTAATATGCAAGTTACATGTTTGTTAATATGCAAGTTACATGTTTGTCAATATGCAAGTTACATGTTTGTTAATATGCAAGTTCATGATGACACATTATGCAAGTCTATGGGTTAATATGCAAGTATATTATGCAAGTGAATATGTAAGTTATGTGACATATTATATGCAAGTTATGTGACATATGCAAGTTATGTGACATATTATGCAAGTTCATATGCAAGTTATGTGTTTGTTAATATGCAAGATGGCACCTTTGAAACATGTTCATTCATATGCAAGTTGACACCTTTTATATGTGTTATATCATGAACGAAATTACGTGGGAACGATGGGGTAATTAAATGCATAAGTTAATAAGATTGTGTGAAATTAATATAATTATGCATAACACAAAATAAATAAACATAGTATGGGAATTTGCCTATTTGGTTAGGTGTACCCATACTATGTGTTGGGAATTTACCTATTGAGTTAGGTCTACCCCATGGGAATTTACCTATTAAGTTAGGTCTACCCATGTTAAGAAAACTTGATTAATTAGGGATAATTAATATAAAATTATGAGGGTGATTAATTAGGTGTAATTAATTGACTAAGACACGAGGTTGGACTCAGTTGTAGCGTAAAACTGCCCGGACCCAACCGGCTTAACCAGTTGCTACAAATGTTAGCCCAATGTGAGAGGTCTTAGGCACAAACTAAATACGTAATTAATGTAAAGACACGAGGTTAGACTCTGTTATGACATAAGGCTGCCCGGACCCAACCGGCTTAACCAGCGGTCATAAAAGACAGTCTAATGTGAGAGGTCTTTACAAAGGTTACGTTCTTAATTAATTAATTAAGAAACACTTAACCACATTAGCATGTAGAGGGACATGAGGGGTTAAGTGGGTGCCTCGGGTGGCATGAGAAAATCTAGTGGTTGCCTTGGGTGGCAATAGAAAATACGATTAGAATACTTAACCAAAATGGAACATGTAATTAAAACATGATTAAAGGGTTAAGTGGGATATACTAGAAAAAGGGACAAGCTTAGGTGGGTAGCTTGTGGAGGCCCATTTCAACCAGTAACCCATACGTATCTTTGTGGGCTCGACCCATGTCGAGGACGGGACACGCATACTGGGCTTGACTGTAAGAGGCAAACGGGTTAGCGGTGGCAACGCAAGTCCAACGGGCTTCATATGCGTGAGTGGGCCCGGGCTGGTAGGTAAGCCGTTGTTGCATCGAGTAGATATAAGCCGTGCACCTTTAGTTCCATCAGGTTGCCACATTGGGGAATGATACATCCCACGGTGGGGCCAGCACGGGTATCTACGTTAGGGAGCCGATCGAATGGGAAGTAGTGTGTACACCTAGTGGATTGTAGGGCCCCGTGGCGCCTACTTGGTCACCTAGGGGTACGCAGGTACTAATTAGTAAATTTTATAAGTCCTTGGGTGGGATCAACCTTTAAGTAGGAATTAATCTTAGGTAGGTAAAACTGGTGTGGTGCAGTGTAGGAATTATCTTTGAGTAGGTCTGGGGCGGTGTAATTTAGTAATTATCCTTGGGTGGGTAAATGCGTCTTTACGGTGATCTTAGTTTATCCTAAGTTTACCAAGCTGCTTAGTGTAGCCATTCATCCCCAGTCGTTACCGTATATCAACTTATGTCTTCTCTGGTTATTTTAATGATTGTATTGTTAGGGTTATAGGACTCACTCAGACTTATGTCTGACCCCGTTGTTTTTATCTTTTTCCCCCAACCCCAGGTTATTAGAGTGGGCCTGGTGCTAGTGGGCTTTGATCTGATTGCTGTATCTATCCTATGGAGCTTGGACCTCTGAAGTGAAGCCGAGCTTATCTTTCCTTTTATGGCTATTAGTTATGTAGTGGGATTATGTACTTCTATTTTATCAAGATGGATATTATGTACTTGACTCTGGTTTATGGTTTTGTGATGTAACCAAACATGTATTACTTTCCGTTGCAATGAAATGATGATTTAAATTTTCAAGTATTACTTATATCTGTCTTGCTGTAATTTTACTGTTCTATATTCACTCAAAATACTTCACCGAAACTAAGGCATTCCCCTGGTATGAGTGACCTTAGCGGACGTGGGGTGTTACACGTGGTATCAGAGCTTAAGGTTACCAGAACAGATAAAATTTTTAGAAAAACTATTTTTCTAAGAAAATTTTTGAAGGAATGTTTTCAAAAACATGTCTTTTAAGAGAAAAGTTTTTGAGAAAAGCATAATCCCCGATAGCCATATCTTTATCTTTCGAATTCTCCGTTTGAATCTCTTTCTCTCTCGTTTTGAGTTTCCCCTCCATGTGTAGATGATCTTTCTAAGATAGATAAGAATGGAAAACCGCTTCAAGGGAATTAGACGTAAATCAGATTAGAAGTTGGTTCAAGAAGGAGGAGGACTTGTAAGTACTTATTGGATGGACGATGGGAGGAAGGCTCTAATAGTTGTTTGGTTAATAAAGGACGAAGCCTCATTGATGGGAGGTTACGAGTGGAGAATGGGAAGGAGAAGGCTAGTAGTTATCCTTTTGGGAGGAATAGGACACCTTATTAGGATTGACCAAAGAAGCAAGGACAAGGTATGGAATCTTCTGGAGGGTAGTTGTATTCCCTCACGACTAGGGTGCCGTATGGGGATAAGACCGTCTAGGTTGGAATTTGGATTTCTTTATTATCCGATTCGAACTTTATTTGATTTGGATGCATTAAGTTCGTTTATCTCATCATTGTTAGTGAGTCACTGCACTTAGACACCAGTTTAGTAGATGATCCCTTAGTTGTTTCAAACCCAATTGGGCTCCATGATGTGTTTGGGTTTGAAAGTTTCTATACTTAGCATTGAGTTTGGATGTGATGCTTGTTGGGCTTCACGAGCTATGGGTTAGTTTGGGCATGGACTGGTTATCCAGTAGGGATGCCATTCTTGATTTTGAAAAGAGAGTTGTTAGGCTTATGACCCGCTTGGGTAACACTCTCGAGATCTCTTGTAATCCCATAGAGACTGTTATGCTAAGTTATCTAGAATCGCTGGACACGTCGGTCGAGAGTTTGCGATCTGTTAGAAGTGGTCCGGGAATACTCGGATGTGTTTGAGAAGGTGAAGGGCTTACCTCCGGAGCGGGAGATTGACTTCCGAATATATCCGGTAAACAATGCCAAACCAGTGACTTGGCCAGTGTGCCACAAGGCTCCTCGTGAGAGGAGGGAACTCCATAAGTAAGTAGGCGATTGCTTGAGAAGGGGTTCATAAGAAGAAGTATATCGGAGTGGGGCGCTCCAGTAGTTTTTTCCATGAAGGCGGATGGGTCCCTCAGACCTTGTGTAGGCTAAAGAGAACTAAATAAACTCACAAAGAAGAATAGACACCCATTGCCAAAGATTGATGATCTCTTTGATCAGTTGGTTGGCGCCTCAGTATTTTCGCAGTTGGACTAAGCCACATGGTTTCGTCAGTTGAGAGTGGCTGACGATAGTATAGAGAAGATTGCCTTTAGGACTCCGGATGGTTTTATGAGTGGCTGGTGATGCTATTTGGTTTGACGAACGCCCCCGCATACTTTGTTGATTGGAAGAGAAGGGTGTTCAGAGAGTACCTAAATAAGTTTGTGATGGTCTTTGTGGATGACATCTTGGTCTTTTCTAGGAGCGAAATAAGTTTTCATATGTGCTCAATAGGTTGAGCAAAGCCAGTTATGGGATAAAACAGTGGTTTTGGAGCGAGACTGGCAAGGACATCCAAAGTTGGTCAAAGGCTTAATTGTTTAGCCATTATTATTATTATTTTTAGTATCATCTCACGTAGGTTGCCTGAACTCGAAGGAGATATCCCTTGGGTGTTTGTCTGATATTGGTTTCGGCCTTTGGGGCTTGCATTTGGGGGATGTCGAATTCGACTAGGGTGGTCTGCGTGAGAGATGGACAGTTGTGACGATTTTGGATAGGATTCTTAGCATCTTATGAGTTGAGATAGCGTATACCCCTAACAAGGGAAGCATGGTAGCAGACGCCTTAAGAAGAAAAAGGTTGTCCTTGAGTTCATTGATCGATTAAACGACGGAGCTTAGGGTTTATTTCTATGTTTGACTTTAGACCTTCCGTTGACTTTGTACCCGGTTTGCTAGCCTCCTTGGAGGTTAGGCCTACTCTTTTGGGACGGGGTGGCGAGGCACAGCAAGACGACCCACAGTAGGTTGAGCTATGAGAGAAGCTCATAAGGGGGAGGAGTCGTCCAGCCATTTGAGTAGGTACACCCTAGATAGTAAGGGGTGGTTGCGTAGAGACGGTAGACTTTGTGTACCGCAAGACGAGGGTTTGAGGAAGGCTATACTTGATGATACACATCGGTCGAAGATGACCATTCATCCCGGTAGGGACAAGATGTACCAAGACATAAAGCGAGTTTTCCTTTTTGCCAATCTGAAGAAAGATGCGGCCAAGTATGTCGCTAGATGCTTGGTATGCTAACAAGTGAAAGTGGAACAGAAGAAACCCGGAGGGTTGCTTCACCCGTTGGAAGTTCCGAAATAGGAAGTAGGATAGTGCCTCGTTGGATAACCGAAATCAAGGAAGGGTAATACGGGGATTGGGCTTATGGTAGATAGACTTACTAAGTGTGCCCATTTCATACCCGTGAAGAGCAAGAGGACTATTCCATGTCTAGCTTCAGTTTACCTTCAAGGGATTATTAGATTTCATGGTGTACCTTCCAGCATTGTGAGTGATCAAGATCCTATCTTCACTAGTGAGTTTTGGAAGATTTTGCAAGAGGGCGGTAGGGACTCAGTTGTGTTTGAGCACCGCATCTCATCCTCAGACGGACGGTCAGACCAAGAGGGTGAACCGTATCTAGAACATCTTTTGAGGTTATGTATTTTGGATTTTGGAGGTACATGGGAAGAGCATCTTCCGTTGGTGGAGTTCGCATATAATAGCAGCTTTCAGTCCAGTATTGGTATGGCTCATTTCAAAGCTCTTTATGGAAGGCCTTGTCGATCTCCTACATGTTGGTGGGAATCTACGGATAAGATCTTGCTTGGGCCAGATATGGTTAAAGAGACTTCAGAGAAGATGGGTTGGATTCGAAGAAGGATGAAAGCGGCGGAATCTTATGCGGACAAGAGGAGAACAGAGCTTGAGTTTGATATTAGGACATGCTTTTTATCAAGGTGTCTCCGTTACGGAATGTGGTTCACTTTGGATCTGTTAGGAAGTAAGTACCAAGGTTTGTAGGGCCATTTCCCATTAAGGAAAGAATTGGAGGGATGGCATATAGAGTGGAGTTGCCTGACAGACTTAGTGGTGTACCGGATGTATTTCATGTGTCCCATTTGAGGAAGTGCTTACATGAGACCGCTGAGGTGGTAGAGCCGAGTTTGCTTAAAGAAGTAGAGTTAGAGCACGATGAGACGATTCGACGAGCTCCTACTCGCATCATTGGGCCAGAGACTAGGAAGTTGAGGAACAGAGAAGTTCAGCTAGTTAGAATGCTACTTGGGAGACGGAAGCGAAGATGCGTTCTTTGTATCCATTTCTTTTGGAGAGTATGTCTTTTAACTTCTCCTTTATCGCTTGCCTAGTACTTATCTTATCTTTAGTAGGTCCTCTCGTTAGTCCTGTTTGACCTTTAGATAGGGAAAACCTATGGTTGAAACATGTGTTTGAGACATGTTATGGTTGATGGATGCAAGTGGATGCAAGTGTTTGCTAGTGGTTGCTCGTGGATGCATATATACACACATTAGGCACTAGATCGGCTCAGTCACTTCATGTTGCATATCGCATAAATGGATGTGGTAGTTAGATTGATGGATGTATCATGGCTGTGTTATCATATGGATGATGCATTTTTGTGTATGGTTGTGCACGCATGTAGAAATTTGTATGTGTCAATAGGGTTTCGCATACATATTGGATGCATGGCACTATCATGGTTTGCATTAAGGAGGTTTACTGTATCAGTAACCGCCTGATTTTCGCATTAGGTAAGTACATATACACACACTTTTGCATATATCCATCCAGCATTTAGAATCTTGTAAGGACAATGATTGCTCGTGGATGATGCTTTGAGTAGATGGATGATTGGATGGTAGGATGCGTTCTTCCTAACTTGAAGATTTCGGGGACGAAATCCTTTAAGGAGGGGAGAATGTAACAACCCGTATTTTCAATAACCTGTAATAACATAAATCGAGGCAGAATTTAATTCTAAAATGGGAATCAAGGGAAACGGGCTATGCCATTGCGTTCGTCTCGGAAAAATACGCGAAATAGAGTCCGAGTTTTCGAAAATCGGAGTCCGTATGACCAAGATATGGCCTCGCGAAGTTTCACGAAAATTCCCAAATTAAAGTATACTTAATTAAGTGAAATGGGTTGTGTAGATATATATATATATATATATATTGATATATATATATATATATAATTGAAAATTTAATAAATAAATATGCAAAAATGCTCAAAACAGCGAATTGGGAGAGGGGAATAACCGAACCGGCCGATTTTTGAAGTCGACCCGAGCCCGCTGGGTCGACTAGGGGTTAATCCAGGGTGTTTGGCTGTCAACCCGTGGGCCGATTCGCTCAAGTGCAGATTTTGCATTTGAATGGCTCTCATGGTCCATCTTTAATCTAAAGGCCCTAGATGGTTCCTACACTTGACTTCTTCCCCAAGACATGCTTTGATGGCTTGGATTGAATCTAGGGTTAATCCTATGGCCTAAAACACTTGCCTAATCTATAAATAAGACCCTAACCTACCCTAATTCATTCATAATTAAACCTAGTGACTAAACTATGGCAAAATGCTAGCTCTCATGGCCTCCACTAATTTTATGAAGAGGGTTGCATACTAATCACTCTCTAATCAACTTCTAATCCCTTCTTAGCATCTTAATCTTCTTCATTTGGTGTTCAAAGTTGCTAGTTGTGAGTTTCTATCACTTTGATGATCTTTTGTTAAACTAAGTAGATGAGATATGATGAGATTTATGGTTTTGTATGTGGATTAATGAGTCTTGAATCATATGATATGATGTTAGCATTAATCTTATGTTTATGCATGTTGAGTATGTAAGTTTATGCAAGTTTAATATGATGTATGTTATATTTGCATGATGCTAAATATGCAAGTTGTGGGCTATATGCATGTTATGCAAGTTCATGGTGATATGCTATGCAAGTTACATGTATGTTAATATGCAAGATATGCTATGCAAGTTACATGTTTGTTAATATGCAAGTTACATGTATGTTAATATGCAAGATATGCTATGCAAGTTACATGTTTGTTAATATGCAAGTTACATGTATGTTAATGCAAGATATGCTATGCAAGTTACATGTTTGTTAATATGCAAGTTACATGTATGTTAATATGCAAGATATGCTATGCAAGTTACATGTTTGTTAATATGCAAGTTACATGTATGTTAATATGCAAGATATGCTATGCAAGTTACATGTTTGTTAATATGCAAGTTACATGTATGTTAATATGCAAGATATGCTATGCAAGTTACATGTTTGTTAATATGCAAGTTACATGTATGTTAATATGCAAGATATGCTATGCAAGTTACATGTTTGTTAATATGCAAGTTACATGTATGTTAATATGCAAGATATGCTATGCAAGTTACATGTTTGTTAATATGCAAGTTACATGTATGTTAATATGCAAGATATGCTATGCAAGTTACATGTTTGTTAATATGCAAGTTACATGTATGTTAATATGCAAGATATGCTATGCAAGTTACATGTTTGTTAATATGCAAGTTACATGTATGTTAATATGCAAGATATGCTATGCAAGTTACATGTTTGTTAATATGCAAGTTACATGTATGTTAATATGCAAGATATGCTATGCAAGTTACATGTTTGTTAATATGCAAGTTACATGTTTGTTAATATGCAAGTTACATGTTTGTTAATATGCAAGTTACATGTTTGTCAATATGCAAGTTACATGTTTGTTAATATGCAAGTTCATGATGACACATTATGCAAGTCTATGGGTTAATATGCAAGTATATTATGCAAGTGAATATGTAAGTTATGTGACATATTATATGCAAGTTATGTGACATATGCAAGTTATGTGACATATTATGCAAGTTCATATGCAAGTTATGTGTTTGTTAATATGCAAGATGGCACCTTTGAAACATGTTCATTCATATGCAAGTTGACACCTTTTATATGTGTTATATCATGAACGAAATTACGTGGGAACGATGGGGTAATTAAATGCATAAGTTAATAAGATTGTGTGAAATTAATATAATTATGCATAACACAAAATAAATAAACATAGTATGGGAATTTGCCTATTTGGTTAGGTGTACCCATACTATGTGTTGGGAATTTACCTATTGAGTTAGGTCTACCCCATGGGAATTTACCTATTAAGTTAGGTCTACCCATGTTAAGAAAACTTGATTAATTAGGGATAATTAATATAAAATTATGAGGGTGATTAATTAGGTGTAATTAATTGACTAAGACACGAGGTTGGACTCAGTTGTAGCGTAAAACTGCCCGGACCCAACCGGCTTAACCAGTTGCTACAAATGTTAGCCCAATGTGAGAGGTCTTAGGCACAAACTAAATACGTAATTAATGTAAAGACACGAGGTTAGACTCTGTTATGACATAAGGCTGCCCGGACCCAACCGGCTTAACCAGCGGTCATAAAAGACAGTCTAATGTGAGAGGTCTTTACAAAGGTTACGTTCTTAATTAATTAATTAAGAAACACTTAACCACATTAGCATGTAGAGGGACATGAGGGGTTAAGTGGGTGCCTCGGGTGGCATGAGAAAATCTAGTGGTTGCCTTGGGTGGCAATAGAAAATACGATTAGAATACTTAACCAAAATGGAACATGTAATTAAAACATGATTAAAGGGTTAAGTGGGATATACTAGAAAAAGGGACAAGCTTAGGTGGGTAGCTTGTGGAGGCCCATTTCAACCAGTAACCCATACGTATCTTTGTGGGCTCGACCCATGTCGAGGACGGGACACGCATACTGGGCTTGACTGTAAGAGGCAAACGGGTTAGCGGTGGCAACGCAAGTCCAACGGGCTTCATATGCGTGAGTGGGCCCGGGCTGGTAGGTAAGCCGTTGTTGCATCGAGTAGATATAAGCCGTGCACCTTTAGTTCCATCAGGTTGCCACATTGGGGAATGATACATCCCACGGTGGGGCCAGCACGGGTATCTACGTTAGGGAGCCGATCGAATGGGAAGTAGTGTGTACACCTAGTGGATTGTAGGGCCCCGTGGCGCCTACTTGGTCACCTAGGGGTACGCAGGTACTAATTAGTAAATTTTATAAGTCCTTGGGTGGGATCAACCTTTAAGTAGGAATTAATCTTAGGTAGGTAAAACTGGTGTGGTGCAGTGTAGGAATTATCTTTGAGTAGGTCTGGGGCGGTGTAATTTAGTAATTATCCTTGGGTGGGTAAATGCGTCTTTACGGTGATCTTAGTTTATCCTAAGTTTACCAAGCTGCTTAGTGTAGCCATTCATCCCCAGTCGTTACCGTATATCAACTTATGTCTTCTCTGGTTATTTTAATGATTGTATTGTTAGGGTTATAGGACTCACTCAGACTTATGTCTGACCCCGTTGTTTTTATCTTTTTCCCCCAACCCCAGGTTATTAGAGTGGGCCTGGTGCTAGTGGGCTTTGATCTGATTGCTGTATCTATCCTATGGAGCTTGGACCTCTGAAGTGAAGCCGAGCTTATCTTTCCTTTTATGGCTATTAGTTATGTAGTGGGATTATGTACTTCTATTTTATCAAGATGGATATTATGTACTTGACTCTGGTTTATGGTTTTGTGATGTAACCAAACATGTATTACTTTCCGTTGCAATGAAATGATGATTTAAATTTTCAAGTATTACTTATATCTGTCTTGCTGTAATTTTACTGTTCTATATTCACTCAAAATACTTCACCGAAACTAAGGCATTCCCCTGGTATGAGTGACCTTAGCGGACGTGGGGTGTTACAAAACTCTGAATAGTCGCTATGGAATTCAGGCCCTTAAAAATGGAAATTTTGCATACGACCTCGGATTTCGACGAAACCACTTTTGTTGGATCCGCAGTGTCAAATTATTGTTAGATTCCAAATTTCATAATTTTTCGAATAAATATGTGAGCGTGGCAAAGGAAAACACGTTTGACTAGTTTTAGTTGATTTTAATCGACTAGAAAATGGCCATTTTTCCAACGGTCTCAGAATTCGACGAAACTAGTTTTGTTAGGACCGTATCGTCAATACGAAGCTAGAAAATATTTTTCTGGAATTTTTAGAGTTCGTATGTGACCCCAGTAAATTAAAATGTACGTTTAAATTGAATATATAAAGAAATATACTTTAAATTCAATGAAAACCTGTCAAAATGATTGAATTTGCCTACGACACATATCCCATTATGTTCGGAATGGGAGTAAAACGCTAGGGACGACAGGCGGTGGGTGTCGTTTAGAGTTCGAATGAAAAGTCAACGTGTAAGGAGAAAATAATAATATTAAATTATTATAAATATATATATTTAAACCTTAGCCCCCTTTTACCTTTCTCCTTCCCGTTCAGATTTAGAAATAAAAAAAAATCCTAAGACCTAATCGCGCCTCCACCTGCAGTGACGCCATCGTCGCGCCGCTCCTCTGGCGCCGGAGCACCACCACCCCACGACCCCCTCCGTTCTTCTCTCCCTCCTCCTCGCGTTGACCTGTCGTTCATCCCCCTCCACCGATCCCTCGTCGCCTGCCTCCCCCTTCTTCCCCGACCTCTTTCTCTTCCTCCCTCCGCCCTCCGCCCTCCTGAAACCCTCGCCCAGTCCCAGTCTGCCGTGGCCCACAGTCCCCCCCCCTCCGCTGATTCCGATGCAACCGACCCCCCTCCTTCCGATCTGAGCAGTAAGTTTGTTATCCTATCTTATTTTATTTAATGTTTAATTATAATATCTTGGTTTTATTTTATTTTTGCGTATAAACGACATAGTTTTTTATTTCATTTTATTTTTCTTTAGAGTTTTATATGCAAAACTGAATTTAAAAATGAGATTTTTATATGCAAAACTGAATTTTAAAAATGTGATCTTTAGTTGTAAATCTCATATGTGAAAGTATGATTTTGAATGAAGTAAAAATAAGATTTTTATTTAGCTAAAAATATGATTTTTAGTCGAATAAAAAGGTGTGATTTTTATCGGTGTAAAGACTAGATTTTTATCAACATAAAGTATGGATTTTTAATGATGAACAAGATTAGATTTTTGGTTTAGGGAAAGTGATTATTTTGTTAAGATAAAAATTATATTTTTATGAGATGAAGATGAGATTTTTAGCATCGTGAAAGCGAGGTTAAAATAGATTTTTATATTGTAAGCAAACAACGTAAAAATGTGATTTTTGTTTAGGTATTAACAATATAAAATTTTGATTTTATATTTGTTTGAAAAGTGGAATAAAAATTCGATTTTTATATATATGAAGTGAAGATAAAAATTCGATTCTTATATATATGGCAAATTAAAAATATAATTTTTATATACATAGCAACAATATAAAAATGTGATTTTTATATGTAGTGGCTACGGGCAGCGAAAGTGACAAAGGGCGAGAACGATGAAGATTTCCTACATATGAAGAGTCACGGAGTTGGATTTAGCTTTCGGTGAGAACTTTTCACCTTTTAAAATTCCTTTTTCTAGTTATATTATAATATATGCTAGGATGCAGACGGTGTTTAGTAGCACCCGACACCCGTCATCCACAGACCATGGATGGCTTGTTTGTTTGATTGATGTGTGGTGAAAATTGTTTGTGATGTTGATGTGAAATCGATAATAAATTGTAAATGTGTTGAAATGAATTATTTGGTCGTTAAAAATATAATTTTTAACGTGAAAGTGAAAAAAAAAATTATAAACAAATCAGCCGATTTGTTTATATACACTGATTTGACTGATATTGATTGGGTGGATAAATTTTACACATCGCCCAACTGCACAAATAAAATATGTGTTTGATTGTTTGAAACCCCACACGGGTATTGGGATAAAATACGGCATACACTAATCCCAATAATTAGTTGTATGTCGATCGATTGATGGACAGGCTGTTACAAGCGTTAGATATCTATATTTGATGTTTATACAGTGTCGTGCACTTTAGATGATGGTTGATTATTTATCGTTGCTATTATATACATGTGTTGTATGGAATCCATATAATTAACTTTATATGGTAATTGATTGGGCCTCATTCCAATTTAGAAAATAAAGAACATTATAAAATAAGGGTTCATGTGTTGACCGTACTCATCCGTTGAGATTAGTCATGTGTTGAACGAAATATTTTAACAATAAAATTTACATCTTTATCATATATAAAATTAGAAATTAACTGGAAAATAGATAAGATGAGTGGTCTCCTGGATGTTGATCTGATGTTGGTTTCGGCCTTCGGGGTTAATATTTAGGGAATCGTTCTCTTACTAATTTACAGTTGGAGTCTAATTTGAAATTTAATGATAGATACCATAATTTTTATAAAATATATTAAATAATAAAAATAGTCACACGTGGACAATACTCATTCGTTGAGATTAGTCATGTGTTGACAAAAATATAGATTCACGTATTGAATAGAATAAATATTCATTTGTTGAATAGAATAGCGGGATTATTGAAATATATAAAGCCGTATTGATTAGAGATGCGCTATTTTGACGCGAACGACATTTATATCGATTATATTCGTTTTTAGATTTGAATTGAATATAAACCGAATTCGAAATGAATTGAAAAGAAAACGAATTTAAATTGAATCGAATAGAAAACCAATTTGAATTGAATTGATTAGAAATCGAATTTAAGTTGAATCGAATAGAAAACCAATTTGAAATGAATTGAATAGAAAACCAATTTGAATTGAATTGATTAGAAAACGAATTTAAGTTGAATCGAATAGAAAACCAATTTGAAATGAATTGAAAAGAAAACGAAGTTAAATTGAATCGAATAGAAAACCAATTTGAATAGAATTGATTAGAAAACAAATTTCAGTTGAATCGAATAGAAAACCAATTTGAAATGAATTGAATAGAAAACCAATTTGAATTGAATTGATTAGAAAATGAATTTAAGTTGAATCGAATAGAAAACCAATTTGAAATGAATTGAAAAGAAAACGAATTTAAATTGAATCGAATAGAAAACCAATTTAAATTGAATCGATTAGAAAACGAATTTAAGTTGAATCGAACAGAAAACCAATTTGAAATGAATTGAAAAGAAAACGAATTTGATTTGAATTGAATAGAAAACGAATTTGATTGAATTGAATAGAAAACGAATTTGATTTGAATTGAATATATAATGAATTTGATTTGAATTGAATAGAAAACGAATTTGATTTGAATTGAATAGAAAACGAATTTGATTTGAATTGAATATATAATGAATTTGATTTGAATTGAATAGAAAACGAATTTGATTTGAATTGAATATATAACGAATTTGATTTGAATTGAATATATAACGAATTTGATTTGAATTGAATAGAAAACGAATTTGATTTGAATTGAATATGTAACGAATTTGATTTGAATTGAATAGAAAACGAATTCGAATTGAATTGAAAAGAAAACGAATACGAATTGAATTGAATTGAAAAGAAAATGAATTCGAATCGAATTAAAATCGATATGAATTGAAATCAAATAGAAATGAAAGTAAAAGGGATTTATAATAGAAAATTCAATTTTGATTTGGATTTGAAATAAAGGTTGAAATTGTTTTTGAAACGAATTTAAAACTATTTATAAAATTCGTTTTAAATAGAAATCGACGAAATATATATAATATATATATATATATATATATATATATATTATATATAATGGCCTGAATAGAACGCGCCGCGTCGCGGCAGTTCGTAAATTTCGACCATTGACTTCGAACGGACATTACGGGAGATCCGACCGTCGGATTCTCCTAAAACCGGAACCGTTGGGTTCGTATCGAAAAGAGCTTTCTAACGAATATTAGAAATTTGAAATCTAACGGTTGGATTTGGAGATACGTCCAAATCAAATTTGGAAAAGGTCGCTGTAAGTGCAGTTCGATGGCCGTTGATGGAAATCGACTGCACGGGCCTTGATAAAATTATTAAAAATAGTAATAATTTGTGTAAAATCATAAGAAATGATTTGGGAAGAATTGGGATGAAAAACTCCATATTTGAAAAGATAAAAATAGATTTTTATTGAAATGAACTAGTTTTGAACTAAAATTAAAACCCATTTATTTTTAAATAAATAAATTGGATTTGAAACGGGTTGTAAATAGAATTGATTTGTGGGTTTATCGTGAACAGTGTATTAAACAACACTTGTTCTTTAACCCGATAATAAATAGAATGTGATTTGGTTTATTGTGAACTGTGTTTTAAATAACATTAGTTCTTCAACCCAGTAAAGGGAGTTTTAATGAATCTGCAATTAGATTGAAATGTGAATTGATAATCTAAATTATCAAATTTAGAAATTGAGCGAGAATGGAGTATCACCAGTTTTGCTCCAAAACGATAGTCAAATCTTTAATTAGATTTGAACGTGAAATGGTAATTAATTTTACCGATAACACCGTGGTATTAGATATGGAGTATTACCAGTTTTTCTTCATGGGATGAATAGGTTGGGATTGGGAAATAAAATAAATAATTACTTCGGTGTGGTTCGCTAATCTCGACTAGTTTGAAAAACCATAATTTGGTTTGATGACATCCAAAGGAAGATTAAAGAATAAATTCAAAGAATTTATCTTGGATAAAATTAATGGGAACATTACCCTAAGAATATGAAGTTTAGAAACTAGCTGTAGGTTAGCTAAGAAGAATGGTTTCCTGGGTATTGATCTGTTGTTGGTTTCGGCCTTCGGGGTTAATGTTTGGGAAATTGTTCTCTTGTTGATTTATGGTGAGTGACAAATGAATTGGAATGAGGCGTATGTTGTGTTTGTGTAACATTTGTTTTAATATACGCGGGTTGTTCGGAAAGGCCGGGTTTATACCCATTCTGAATAACCGATTCGACGATAAGTCGAAGATGATGACGGTGGTCAAAGACCGGAAGTCTTCACATCGTTTGGATAATTACTGACGATCCTGATTGGGCTGTACACCCAAGAGGATGGAAATAGTTGGTGGTCGTCCAGACGCACTTGGAGATCGATGGATATGCGAGGAAAGTGCCTCCGGTTTCGTTCAGACCCAGAACGAACTTGTAAATGGATTGTGTGTCTGACATTGGATTTTATTCTGTGTTGATTGAATTCTGTTAAATATATATCTGTTTCGCGGCGGAGAATTTATTCTCTTGCTTAACGCCCTTCTCTGAGACGTACGAGCTTAGAGGTTATATATCGATGGACATCAGTCGCATGGCATGAATTGCCTGTGTGGCATGCTGAGTTGCATTGATCAAGGCTTCTGTTGAAAAGCAAAGTCTTGTGGTTGATGATCAAAGCACGGCCTACGTGGCAGCTTTGTGTATAACGTGAATTCGCGAGCCTCACACCTCGGTATGAGTTAAAAACGGGATAAGGACTGCAGGGAGAGCACGACGTTTCTTTCTAGCTTTGGTGGTGTCAGTGACTTACCAGCCCTGACATTTATATACTTTTCACCTCTGTGGTTGTTGGATGAGGCGCCTCGATTTTAGGTCTGTAAGGACCGGGAAACGTGTGTTCGGGAATAATTAATCCTCAAACGTAAGAGAGGACCGACCCTGAAGCATCCAAGGGTTACCCAGAGTGCGTAGTCCTGGGACATTTGCTAGAGTGTCTCGAAAGCGGAGAGGAGCTTGCCCCTTGCCTCGACTCATGACGGAAATCCAATTTCCAATACCTGTATCTCGGTTTTATTTGTAGAGCCTAGTATGGCGACATGATAGATGGTACCCATGCCGCCTAGGATTGATATTTATGATTGAAAATGTTTTGACACTATACACTTATTATAGTATCAAATGATTTGTTTTAAACGTATCAAGCCTGTTTGGCTATTATAAGGGAAAACCCTATCCTCCGGCTTGCGTTGCATTGTGTGATGGGACCTGGGTCTTATAATAGCTTCATTTTTCGAAAGAGCATTGCGTTGTCTTTTCTATGCACTGGTATTCTTGGGAGGAAACCCGTTCCGTGTTATATTGCGTGGTCCCTTGAAATACTCTCTTTTAAAGTAAAGCTTTAAATAACTGTTTTAGTTCTCACACCAGTCACATGACTGACCTGGAGTTTATTGTTTTAACCTAAACTCTGGTTGCCCCTATTTTTGACACGGCCAGCTAGTAGTTTTGGTTTTGCAGATTTATATTCGCAGGATCCTGGTTTACAGCTGGAATGATATCCGGAAAGCTCTGTATCCGTATATCACCTTCAGTTGTGCTTTGTATTATTTTTCCGCTGCTATGTAATTTATTGTAATCTCTGATATTTGTCGAATGTAATTTATTCATTTATACTCTGTATATTCTTGTATCTGATGGAATTGTTGTAATAACAATGAAACGTTCTTCCGTCTGTGTTCTGATTTGTCCTGTTCTCAAACGATCAGGGGTTTCGGACGATCTAGATCGGTTTAACGACTGATTCGGATCGAGCGAAATTCCAGGCCGTCACATTTGGTATCAGAGCTTTTGGTTTACAGAGCTCGAGAACAGGACACATTAGAACCATACGAAAGAATTCATCAGATATTGGGTTAGTAATATCCAATTAGAATGACTCGTTAGAGATGGGATCAGTAGTATCCTAGAACGTGTGTGAAGAGTATATTTTTCAATTGAAAACAATTTTGTTCTGAAAATTTAAACCATTTTATACGTATTTGAATATTTTATTTATTTTGAATTTGGACAATCCAATATATAAAGATTTTGCATATACGCGTCATGAACGTATATTCGAAGTTTTAATATACTGGATAGATATAGAATCGCACTCTAGTAGCCCGGGGATGATTCCACTGATGACGTACGGCATCAGTGGTTTATTTTCGTGTTTCGAAGGTGTGATATCTATATATTTCCATTAGAATGGTGTGAGAATCAAAACTAATATAGATAAATTTATTGTTGTGAATTGGCATCAAAAACAAGATTTTCAGTATATATATCAAAATTATGAATTTAAAACATTAAATTCATTAATTGATTGATGTTTGTGTTGTTTGTTTATTTGTTTGATAATTTTGAACCATTATGCCTAATAGAATCAAATATTGAATATTATTGAAAATTGGTCGCATTTGCTTGCATATACATGTACTTACATTGAACAGGTCATAGCAAGGAGGCTAGAGCAGAGAATAAAATTTGTTTGCCCGACAAATAGGTACATGTTTACTATAATTTACTGTTTTGTTTGGGTGATGATGATTTTATGAGCCTATTGGCTTTTTCTTTTTCTTTTTGAGATTAGAGGGCCTGTATGGCAATTTCGGGATTTTCCCGTGCTCCCGGTGCAGGGGAGGTTATGGCGAAATTTTTCGAAAATTTAGGGTGTTAGCCAAATTTTTGAAAATTTGAAAAGTTCTTAGAAAATGAAAAGTTGAAGAACTTAAGCCGTAATCAAAATACTGGAAGTTGAGTTGAATTGTTAAACAACTTTCGGCTTCGTTCCTTTTCGGGGACGAAAAGTTTTAAGTGGGGGAGATTGTAATAACCCGGAAATGCGGGCCAATTTAAAATTTTTATTTTGGCAATTTTAATGAATTTTGAATATTTAAAATGAATTATTTTAAATAATAACAACGAGAAATTTATTTTGAATATAATTCGAACGTATATATTTATATACATTGTCGTTAGAATATAAATATTTATTTTAAATTATAAAAGGAATTAAAATGGCGCGGTAGTTCGATAATTCGATTTCAAACTTCAATTGAATGTACCGGGTGCAAAACAATCTGGATTTGAGTGAAACCAAAAATAATAGGATCTAATTGGGGATATCTTTCCAACGAATCCGAAAATCGAAATTTCATAGCGGGGATCAAAAGATATGTCCAGTTGAAAATTCTGAATAGCCGCTATGGAATTCAGGCCCTTAAAAATGGAAATTTTGCATACGACCTCGGATTTCGACGAAACCACTTTTGTTAGATCCGCAGTGTCAAATTATTGTTAGATTCCAAATTTCATAATTTTTCGAATAAATATGTGAGCGTGGCAAAGGAAAACACGTTTGACTAGTTTCAGTTAATTTTAATCGACTGGAAAATGGCCATTTTTCCAACGGTCTCAGAATTCGACGAAACTAGTTTTGTTAGGACCGTATCGTCAATACGAAGCTAGAAAATATTTTTCTGGAATTTTAAGAGTTCGTATGTGACCCCAGTAAATTGAAATGTACGTTTAAATTGAATATATAAAGAAATATACTTTAAATTCAATGAAAACCTGTCAAAACGATCGAATTGGCCTACGACACATATCCCATTGTGTTCGGAATGGGAGTAAAACGCTAAGGACGACAGGCGGTGGGCGTCGTTTAGAGTTCGAATGAAAAGTCAACGTGTAAGGAGAAAATAATAATATTAAATTATTATAAATATATATTTAAACCTTAGCCCCCTTTTACCTTTCTCCTTCCCGTTCAGATTTAGAAATAAAAAAAAAATCCTAAGACCTAATTGCGCCTCCACCTGCAGCGACGCCATCGTCGCGCCGCTCGTCCGGCGCCGGAGCGCCACCACCCCACGACCCCCCTCCGTTCTTCTCTCCCTCCTCCTCGCGTTGACCTGTCGTTCATCCCCCTCCACCGATCCCTCGTCGCCTGCCTCCCCCTTCTTCCCCGACCTCTTTCTCTTCCTCCCTCCGCCCTCCTGAAACCCTCGCCCAGTCCCAGTCTGTCGTGGCCCACAGTCCCCCCCCTCCCCGCTGATTCCGACGCAACCAACCCCCCTCCTTCTGATCTGTGTAGTAAGTTTGTTATCCTATCTTATTTTATTTAATGTTTAATTATAATACATTGGTTTTATTTTATTTTTGCGTATAAACGACATAGTTTTATTTTATTTTATTTTTCTTTAGAGTTTTATATGCAAAACTGAATTTAAAAATGAGATTTTTATATGCAAAACTGAATTTTAAAAATGTGATCTTTAGTTGTAAATCTCATATGTGAAAGTATGATTTTGAATGAAGTAAAAATAAGATTTTTATTTAGCTAAAAATATGATTTTTAGTCGAATAAAAAGGTGTGATTTTTATCGGTGTAAAGACTAGATTTTTATCAACATAAAGTATGGATTTTTAATGATGAACAAGATTAGATTTTTGGTTTAGGGAAAGTGATTATTTTGTTAAGATAAAAATTATATTTTTATGAGATGAAGATGAGATTTTTAGCATGTGAAAGCGAGGTAAAAATAGATTTTTATATTGTAAGCGAACAACGTAAAAATGTGATTTTTGTTTAGGTATTAACAATATAAAATTTTGTTTTTATATTTGTTTGAAAAGTGGAATAAAAATTCGATTTTTATATATATGAAGTGAAGATAAAAATTCGATTCTTATATATATGGAAAATTAAAAATATAATTTTTATATACATAGCAACAATATAAAAATGTGATTTTTATATGTAGTGGCTACGGGCAGTGAAAGTGACAAAGGGCGAGAACGATGAAGATTTCCTACATATGAAGAGTCGCGGAGTTGGATTTAGCTTTCGGTGAGAACTTCTCACCTTTTAAAATTCCTTTTTCTAGTTATATTATAATATATGCTAGGATGCAGACGGTGTTTAGTAGCACCCGACACCCGTCATCCATAGACCATGGATGGCTTGTTTGTTTGATTTATGTGTGGTGAAAATTGTTTGTGATGTTGATGTGAAATCGATAATAAATTGTAAATGTGTTGAAATGAATTATTTGGTCGTTAAAAATATAATTTTTAACGTGAAAGTGAAAAATTTTTTTTATAAAAAATCAGCCGATTTGTTTATATACACTGATTTGACTGATATTGATTAGGTGGATAAATTTTACACATCGCCCAACTGCACAAATAAAATATGTGTTTGAAACCCCACACGGGTATTGGGATAAAATACGGCATACACTAATCCCAATAATTAGTTGTATGTCGATCGATTGATGGACAGGCTGTTACAAGCGTTAGATATCTATATTTGATGCTTATACAGTGTAGTGCACTTTGGATGATGGTTGATAATTTATCGTTGCTATTATATACATGTGTTGTATGGAATCCATATAATTAACTTTATATGGTAATTGATTAGGCCTCATTCCAATTTAGAAAATAAAGAACATTATAAAATAAGGGTTCATGTGTTGACCGTACTCATCCGTTGAGATTAGTCATGTGCTGAACGAAATATTTTAACAATAAAATTTACATCTTTATCATATATAAAATTAGAAATTAACTGGAAAATAGACAAGATGAGTGGTCTCCTGGATGTTGATCTGATGTTGGTTTCGGCCTTCGGGGTTAATATTTAGGGAATCGTTCTCTTACTAATTTACAGTTGGAGTCTAATTTGAAATTTAACGATAGATACCATAATTTTTATAAAATATATTAAATAATAAAAATAGTCACACGTGGACAGTACTCATTCGTTGAGATTAGTCATGTGTTGACAAAAATATAGATTCACGTATTGAATAGAATAAATATTCATTTGTTGAATAGAATAGCGGGATTATTGAAATATATAAAGCCGTATTGATTAGAGATGCGCTATTTTGACGCGAACGATATTTATATCGATTATATTCGTTTTTAGATTTGAATTGAATATAAACCGAATTCAAAATGAATTGAAAAGAAAACGAATTTAAATTGAATCGAATAGAAAACCAATTTGAATTGAATAGATTAGAAAACGAATTTAAGTTGAATCGAATAGAAAACCAATTTGAAATGAATTGAATAGAAAACCAATTTGAATTGAATTGATTAGAAAACGATTTTAAGTTGAATCGAATAGAAAACCAATTTGAAATGAATTGAAAAGAAAACGAATTTAATTTGAATCGAATAGAAAACCAATTTGAATTGAATTGATTAGAAAACGAATTTAAGTTGAATCGAATAGAAAACCAATTTGAAATGAATTGAATAGAAAACCAATTTGAATTGAATTGATTAGAAAACGAATTTAAGGTTAATAGAATAGAAAACCAATTTGAAATGAATTGAAAAGAAAACGAATTTAAATTGAATCGAATAGAAAACCAATTTGAATTGAATTGATTAGAAAACGAATTTAAGTTGAATCGAATAGAAAACCAATTTGAAATGAATTGAAAAGAAAACGAATTTGATTTGAATTGAATAGAAAACGAATTTGATTTGAATTGAATAGAAAACGAATTTGATTTGAATTGAATATATAACGAATTTGATTTGAATTGAATAGAAAACGAATTTGATTTGAATTGAATATATAACGAATTTGATTTGAATTGAATATATAACGAATTTGATTTGAATTGAATAGAAAACGAATTTGATTTGAATTGAATATATAACGAATTTGATTTGAATTGAATAGAAAACGAATTCGAATTGAATTGAAAAGAAAACGAATTCGAATTGAGTTGAATTGAAAAGAAAATGAATTCGAATCGAATTAAAATTGATTTGAATTGAAATCAAATAGAAATGAAAGTAAAAGGGATTTATAATAGAAAATTCAATTTTGATTTGGATTTGAAATAAAGGTTGAAATTGTTTTTGAAACGAATTTACAACTATTTATAAAATTCTTTTTAAATAGAAATCGACAAAATATATATAATATATATATATTATATATATAATGGCCTGAATAGAACGCGCCGCGCCGCGGCAGTTCGTAAATTTCGACCATTAACTTCGAACGGACATTACGGGAGATCTGATCGTCGGATTCTCCTAAAACCGGAACCGTTGGGTTCGTATCGAAAAGAGCTTTCTAACGAATATTAGAAATTTGAAATCTAACAGTTGGATTTGGAGTTATGTCCAAATCAAATTTGGAAAAGGTCGCTGTAAGTGTAGTTCGATGGCCGTTGATGGAAATCGACTGCACGGGCCTTGATAAATTTATTAAAAATAGTAATAATTTGTGTAAAATCATAAGAAATGATTTGGGAAGAATTGGGATGAAAAACTCCATATTTGAAAAGATAAAAATAGATTTTTATCGAAACGAACTAGTTTTGAACTAAAATTAAAACCCATTTATTTTTAAATAAATAAATTGGATTTGAAATGGGTTGTAAATAGAATTGATTTGTGGGTTTATCGTGAATAGTGTATTAAACAACACTTGTTCTTTAACCCGATAATAAATTGAATGTGATTTGGTTTATTGTGAACTGTGTTTTAAATAACATTAGTTCTTCAACCCAGTAAAGGGAGTTTTAATGAATCTGCAATTAGATTGAAATGTGAATTGATAATCTAAATTATCAAATTTAGAAATTGAGCGAGAATGGAGTATCACCAGTTTTGCTCCAAAACGATAGTCAAATCTTTAATTAGATTTGAACGTGAAATGGTAATTAATTTTACCGATAACACCGTGGTATTAGATATGGAGTATTACCAGTTTTTCTTCATGGGATGAATAGGTTGGGATTGGGAAATAAAATAAATAATTACTTCGGTGTGGTTCGCTAATCTCGACTAGTTTCGAAAACCATAATTTGGTTTGAAATGACATCCAAAGGAAGATTAAAGAATAAATTCAAAGAATTTATCTTGGATAAAATTAATGGGAACCTTTCCCGAAGAATATGAAATTTAGAAACTAGTTGTAGGTTAGCTAAGAAGAATGGTTTCCTGGGTATTGATCTGATGTTGGTTTCGGCCTTCGGGGTTAATGTTTGGGAAATTGTTCTCTTGTTGATTTACGGTGAGTGACAAATGAATTGGAATGAGGCGTATGTTGTGTTTGTGTAACATTTGTTTTAATATACGCGGGTTGTTCGGAAAGGCCGGGTCTGAATAACCGATTCGACGATAAGTCGAAGATGATGACGGTGGTCGAAGACCGGAAGTCTTCGCATCGTTTGGATAATTACTGACGATCCTGATTGGGCTGTACACCCAAGAGGATGGAAATAGTTGGTGGTCGTCCAGACGTACTTGGAGATCGATGGATATGCGAGGAAAGTGCCTCCGGTTTCGTTCAGACCCAGAACGAACTTGTAAATGGATTGTGTGTCTGACATTGGATTTTATTCTGTGTTGATTGATTTCTGTTAAATATATATCTGTTTGGCGGCAGAGAATTTATTCACTTGCTTAACGCCCTTCTCTGAGACGTACGAGCTTAGAGGTTATATATCGATGGACATCAGTCGCATGACATGAATTGCCTGTGTGGCATGCTGAGTTGCATGGATCAAGGCTTCTGTTGAAAAGCAAAGTCTTGTGGTTGATGATCAAAGCACGGCCTACGTGGCAGCTTTGTGTATAACGTGAATTCGAGAGCCTCACACCTCGGTATGAGTTAAAAACGGGATAAGGACTGCAGGGAGAGCACGACGTTTCTTTCTAGCTTTGGTGGTGTCAGTGACTTACCAGCCCTGACATTTATATACTTTTCACCTATGTAGTTGTTGGATGAGGCGCCTCGATTTTAGGTCTGTAAGTACCGGGAAACGTGTGATCAGGAATAATTAATCCTCAAACGTAAGAGAGGACCGGCCCTGAAGCATCCAAGGGTTACCCAGAGTGTGTAGTCCTGGGACATTTGCTAGAGTGTCTCGAAAGCGGAGAGGAGCTTGCCCCTTGCCTCGACTCATGATGGAAATCCAATTTCCAATACCTGTATCTCGGTTTTATTTGTAGAGCCTAGTATGGAGACATGATAGATGGTACCCATGCCGCCTAGGATTGATATTTATGATTGAAAATGTTTTGACACTATACACTTATTATAGTATCAAATGATTTGTTTTAAATGTATCAAGCATGTTTGGCTATTATAAGGGAAAACCCTATCCTCCGGCTTGCGTTGCATTGTGTGATGGGACCTGGGTCTTATAATAGCTTCATTTTTTGAAAGAGCATTGCGTTGTCTTTTCTATGCACTGGTATTCTTGGGAGGAAACCCGTTCCGTGTTATACGGCGTGGTCCCTTGAATTACTCTCTTTTAAAGTAAAGCTTTAAATAACTGTTTTAGTTCTCACACCAGTCACATGACTGACCTGGAGTTTATTGTTTTAACCTAAACTCTGGGTGCCCCTATTTTCGACACGGGCAGCTAGTAGTTTTGGTTTTGCAGATTTATATTCGTAGGATCCTGGTTTACAGCTGGAATGATATCCGGAAAGCTCTGTATCCGTATATCACCTTCAGTTGTGCTTTGTATTATTTTTCCGCTGCTATGTAATTTATTGTAATCTCTGATATTTGTCGAATGTAATTTATTCATTTATACTCTGTATATTCTTGTATCTGATGGAATTGTTGTAATAACAATGAAATGTTCTTCCGTCTGTGTTCTGATTTGTCCTGTTCTTAAACGATCAGGGGTTTCGGACGATCTAGATCGGTTTAACGACTGATTCGGATCGAGCGAAATTCCAGGCCGTCACAATTAGGGAAACACTTAACCAATTCAACATGTTAACTAAACGAATAGGTGGGGTTAGGTAAACTTGGACACTTAACCAAATAAACATGTTGATTAGAAAACCCTAGTAACGGGGACCCATTTCAGCAGTAACCCACATAGATGTATCATGGTACCTTGAAACTAGGCAGGGTGGGGCACGATTACTGGGATGAGTATAAGCGGTCAAATCGTCGGCGGTTGGTGGGCTAGTGTAGGTTCCGACGGAGTATGGGCGTGCACTTACTCCGGAGTGGAAAAATCAGGCACTGTGCATCAGTAGTATACACTATGTATCTTGAATTGTGTCGGGTTGCCACCAGAGTGACTGATACACCCCATGGCGGGACCAGCACAAGTATCTACAATCAAGCGGGGCCGAATGACACAGGATATGAATGCATGCGAGTAGGAGCCGATCAGTAAGGGGATCGTTTGTTATGAACACGTAAGGCTGGTTGAACCAATGGTTAAGTAGGTGCAGAGACTATATTAATGGGTGCGATCACATGTTCCTCTTATCTTATATTAGGGTATTGTCCTATGTTCTGTTATTACTGTCATGATCCCTTTCCTTGCTTAAATACTAGTAATCACCAAACTTACTAGACTTATTGTCTGACCTATTTTCCTTCGTCCTCTTTTCTTCCGTCCCCCCCTCCCAAGGTCCACAGGGAGGGAATACTGCAGCTTAGTCAGACTCTTTGCAAGCTTCAAGAAAGTAGATGTATGATTTGGACTCTCTCTCTCTCACCTTGGCTATGGCTCTTGGACATTGTCCTTGGGGATTTATGCAGTTTTATTTATTGTTTATGGTTCTTTATTGAATAATTAAGACAGAAATTATGTTGTAATGTTTTGGAAGTTATTTTGAGACAATTTGACGTAATGCTCTTGTATTGAACCACGTATGAAATAAATAATTGAATTTCGTTGCTTATATTTATCTGTCTTGTAAAGTTTTCTGTGTCTTGTTCCTATAACCCTCCACCAAATTTAAGGCATTCCCTTTGTGAGTGACCTTAAAGGAGGTGGGGTGTTTCAAGTTGTGAGAGAGAGGGTAGGGTTAGATGGTAATATAATAATATATATATTTTTTAATATATTTCAGTTCCAAAAGGTTGACTTTTAATTCGAACCCCAAATCAAGCCCAACGACTATCACCCCTAGCTTATTACCCCCATTCCGAACACAATGAGATATGTTTCGCAAACAAATTCGGCTGTAACGATCAGTTTCCGCTAAATTTAAAATATAAATTATTATATTTTAAATTCAAACGCACATTTTAATTTACCGGGCCCGCATACGGACTCCAAAAATTCCAAAAAATAAATAAATATGGCTATGTTTTGATGATATGGTCCTAAAAAAACTAATTTCGTTGAATTTGGAGATCGTTTGAAAAATGGCCATTTTCTGGTCGATCCAAATTGACTGAAACTGTTTAAACACGTTTTCTTTTGCCACGCTCACATATTGATTTCAAAAATTATGAAAATTGGAATCAAGCAATAACTTGACATCCCGGATCCAACAAAAGTGGTTTCGTCGAAAACGGAGGTCGTTTGCAAGATCGCTATGTTTAAGGGCTATACTTTCCATAGGACTATTCTGAATTTTCAATTGGACATAACTTTTTATCCCCACTATGAAATTTTAATTTTTCGGATTCCCTGGAAAGATTTTTTCAAATAGATTCTAATATATTTGGTTTCACTAAAATCCGATTTATTTTTAACCCTGTACATTCATTTGAAATTTGAAATCGAATTTTCAAACTACCGCGCCATTTCCAATTACATTTATAATTAAAATAAATATTTATATTCTAACATAGATTCAAATAAATATATACGTTCTAATTCTATTCAAAATAAATTTCTTGTCGTTATTATTTAAAATAAATCATTTTAAATATCCCAAATTCCTTAAAATTTCCAAAGTAAAAATTTTTAAATTGGTTCTGATTTTCCAAGTTGTTACAATCTCCCCCACTTAAAACCTTTTCGTTCTAAAAAGGAACGGAGCTGAAAGTTGTTTTACTAATCAACTCAACTTTCAGTTTGGCTTTCATTCTTCAACCTTTCAATTTCTAAGAATTTCTAATTTTTCAAAAATTTGGCTAACACCCTAAATTTTCGAAAAATTTCCCCACAACCTCCTTTGTACGGGGAGCACCGGTAAAATCCCCAAACCGCCACACAGGCCCTCTCATCTTAAGAAGAAAAAGAAAAAGCCAAGCTGCTAGCCAATCGGCTCATAAAATCACCCAAACCCAAGAATTTGTAAACATGTACCTATTTGTCGGGCATACAATTTTATTCCTCTTCTCTAGCCTCCTTGCTATGACCTGTTCAATATATATGCATGTATATGCATGCTATTTCAAACAATTTTCAATTCAGCTCAATATTTGATACAATTTGGCTACATGGTTCAAAATTTTAGTTAATCAAACCAATAACCCAACAACACAATCAGCAATCAATTAGTTGATTATCATTTCAAATTCATAATTTTTATATATATAAAAATCCATTTTTGATGCCAAGTCACAACAGTAGACCCTATCTAGTTTCGGTTCTCACACCAGCCAATTGGAAATATATATAAATCCCACTTTCGAAACTCGAACACAAATACTGATGATGATGCATCATCATCAGAATTATCCCCGGGCGACTAGAGTGTGATTCTATATCTATCCAGTATATTAAAAATACGAATATACATTCATGACGCGTACATGAAAAATCTCATATACTCAATTGTCCAAATTAAATATAAAATAAACAATCAAATACTATAGCGTCTCGAAATTCCGGTACCATTAGAGCTGACCCAATAACACAAGTCCAACCCAAATCGCACTGGAAACCAGAAAAATAATAGAAAGAAAATAGAGGGTGAGAATAGATAAGATAGAAACTTAGAATAGAAGAAGAAGAAGGAGAAGAAGAAGAACACACAACATCAGAGTAAACACGAATCTCACAGTGGAATGAAGAATATATAATAGATACATAACTTTGAAATAAAATTAGTATATGTATACAGTAACATTATCAGAGTATAACACTTACAACACAGTGGAATAATAATAGCTATATAAAATCCTGAAGCCTCCTGCTCCAGCTCTTCAAGTATATCTGTAAAATCCTGACTACTTGACTACCCGTACAAAATTGCGCACCCAAGAGTTTAGGGAAAACAAAACAAAATAAACTCTGGGTCAGTCAAGGACTGGTGTGAGTAAAATAGTTTGAGCAATTAAACGATATCTCATAAGACCACACCGTATAACGGAACGGGTTTTTCCCTTATGAGAATCCAAAATAATCTTTGTATCAAATTTTTTTTTTTGATATTATAATAGTGTCTATCAACCACAATATAATAATCATCTAGATGAAACACTTTCATCTTATGTTCTACATATATAGTATACAATCAAAACCGCAAGCACTTATTGGGTAATGAATTTACAACTATGACAAGGTATCGAACCACCTTCTGATAGCGTACCTCTAGAGAGGAATACAATGGGTTCAACAAGAACATCTTGCAACCCGACCATAAATGACCGACCACTCATTTGCTTGAGTGCATCGAATGTGTATCACAATGCCTAGGATCAGCAACCATTTCCCGAATGGGACAACATCGAATATATTAAAGAATGAAATGAATATCTCTACTTAGGTGATAATACACCCTAATTGGCAACCAACTACTTAGCCATGCTGCCTGCCCAATTTTTGTCATTTCTTGGTTGTGAGGCTAGAGGCCATGCTTATTTCTGATAGATCACACAATTATTCACTTCGAATGTCACATCGTCATACCCGCCAAATCACAAATTGATTTCCCTAAAAATACAACAGGTATAAAGCTAAGAGAAACAAATTCCTCTGCCACCAAATGTAAATACGTTTGAAGAGATCAACCTACACGATCCATTAAATATACTCCGTCAGACATTCTTCCATACAGGTCGTCCTGGGACTGGACAAACCGAAGGTACTATTCTGTAAACAGGACAGCCTTTGCATAACTCCGTCTTCAATTATCTTCATCATATTTGATCGCAACGCTAACGCCCATACGGAGTGGTTTTTCAGATAATGAATCTGATCCCGGTCTCTCCGTATTAACGACAGAAAAATGGTCAAAAACTTGGAAAGTCGGTGAGTTAACTATAAAAGAAGAAAACGTGTGCAAATAACGATATTATTTCCATATGGAAATTATATCGATCAAACATAATTTAATATTTATCTCTTTAGTTCATTTATCTATTCATTTTTCATTTCCTGTTTCCGTATATTCAACATTTCTTACTTTCTAAATTTAGAAAATAAACGTTATTAACATTGGAAAACATTTTCATTTCCTATTTTCTATATTAGAAAACATTTCTGATTTTTATTCGGATAACATTTCCAAACTCCTACATTTGGATTTAAACAGATGTTTAAATAAAACATCGCTATGCCAACTCAAAACATTGCACTCATTAACTAAATTTACTTAACTAACCTTTACTATCGAACCTTAACCATTCCCTAGTTAAAAACGAAGTCAATCAAGTTGGGGTATAACTACCTCTCAGACCTTGACTGAACAACATTTCTAACCTCAAAATAGACAAAGTTCACCCTTTAAATCTTTAACAAACTTCCTTACGTAACTCTAGGATTCTATTTACGAATCCACTTCTTTCACAAAAATCATTTGATTATAACAATAGTGTTATAATCCCATGCTTCCGAAGTATAATAACTTAAGTATTACTTTTTTTTATTAATTTGGATAAATAAAAAAATAAATAATTTATTTATAAATAAATAAATCTTGATTAAAAACGGAAAGTGAATAGTACTTTCCCGAATTCGATATAATCGAATTTCTACGTATAACTCTCTTTCGAATAATCTCTATTCAATACTCCTTTCTCTTCAAATAAACTATATTCGATTAACTCCTCTCTTCGAATAACTAATATTCGATAATCTCTCTTTCGAATAAACTATATTCGATAATCTTCTTTCAAATAAACTATATTCGACTAGCACATTTCTTCGAATAAACTATATTCGATTAACTCCTCTCTTCGAACAAACTATATTCGATTAACTCCTTTTTCTTTGAATAAACTATATTCGATTAACTCCTCTCTTCGAACAAACTATATTCGATTAACTCCTTTTTCTTCGAATAAACTATATTCGATTAACTCCTCTCTTCGAACAAACTATATTCGATTAACTCCTTTCGAAAAAACTATATTCGATACTCCTTTCGAAAAAACTATATTCGACTAACTCTAACTCGATTAACTCTTATACGATTAACTAATATTCAATTAACTCTATTCGATTAACTAAATATTCGATTAACTAAATATTCGATTAACTCTAATTGATTAACTCTTATACGACTTACCCTAGTCGATTAACTCTATTTGATTAACTCTAATCAATAAATTCTATTTGATTAACTCTAATACAATTAACTAATATTCAGTTAACTCTATTTCGATTAACTCTAACCGATTAACTCCAATTGATTAACTCTAACTCGATTAACTCTATCTCAATTAACTCTAACTCGATTAACTCCAATTAATTAACTCTAACTCGATTAACTCTAATCGATTAACTCCATTAATTTTGACTTCGTATTTCAAATTAGTATTCCCAAATTCTATTTACACTTCTATTTATAGAATTATTACAAATTCTCCTTTTTATTTCTAACACTTAAATCTCATTTAAAATTCCCTTTTATACTCTATTTATTTCATAAATAAATATTTCCTTTTCTAACTCTATTTATTTTCTAAATAAATATTTCCTTTTCAATTATATTAATTTCCTATCTCCTTTTCTATTCTATTTGTTTCAAAAATATTTCCTTTTATATTTGTTTCACAAATATTTTCCTTTTATATTTGTTTCACAAATATTTTCCTTTTATATTTGTTCTTTGATTTTATAAAATATTTTCTTTTATAAAATCATTTTCCTTTTATATATAAAATCAATTGATTTTAAATAAATAATTTATTTTCAAAATACACTTTGAAAATCCCTTTTCTACATCCCAGTGTTTCTTACGGTATTTAACGTACCATATAACAATGATCAGTATCATTCAAACATACAAAATCCGCAATAGATTTCGTATCACATCATATAACACAATATATGAAAAACAGTAAAATAAATTTTGAGGAATCCAGTTGGATTCCTCTGACCTGTTTCCCTGCATCCACAGATGTTACAGAATATAATTAACATCAATTTTAGTTCAATATGAAATATTCTGATAAACAGAATCAATATTTGATTAACGATATATATATATATATCATTATCTATAATTTCAACAAATACATAAGCATTTCAACCAAACCGTCAACACATAGAATCAACCATCATTTATCATTACTAGAAGTACGTTATAAAAATATAAACTGATCAGAGTTAGTGAGATTAACTCACTTTGGTAGTTCATCGTTAAATATCAATAAACTGTTGTTGATTCAGACAGACAGATTATTTCGCTATAAATTGCAACGAGCTCTGATTCACTCCCTGTCAGTTCCATTGCGTAGCCCCGTCCATACGATCCCAACAGATCTTGTTTCATGAAATTCTGATAATGCACGGGTAAGTTACAAGCATTACAAATTTATACACTATTTTTATTTAAAATTAAATTTAGATTTAATTTATTTGGGCCTTACCCATATAATCAGATCTATACCTGTGTTTTACTATGCTACAATATTATCATCATCACTCAGGAAAATCCGCAGCTTCGTGACTCATACCCACCACCATTTCGATCCCTCAACAAATCCATGATTCACACAACCTATTTATAGAATGATAATTAATTAATAACTTAATTATAACTAACTCACGTTTAACCTTTAAACCACCGGCTAATACCTTTTCTTCCCCGACAGTATCTCGCTCATGTTCCAACACCATTTCCATTTTGTTCAAATCCACCTTTCTCCCTTGATCAAAAAAACAACCGCCCCTGCCTTTCTTACACTCTAGTATTCACCACTAATCAATAATTAAAGTCTTAACCATTTCATAAATCTGTATCTTACTGTTTACCCCTCCTTCCACTTGCGAAATGCTCGATCCCGTAAAAACTCCTTCTTCCAGACCTTCTACAGACCGACCATTCTCCAAACTATTAATAGCGTAATGACCCTCTTCGAAATCACTTTCCACTTATACTAATTTCATCCATCTCGCACCATTCATCACAAATGCATCGAACAACTTACTGTCACCGCACCAGAAATAGATCGAACCCCAAACTCACCGTTCAACCCAAAATCGTGAACCCAAGTCACAATCAACCCCACGAACTCAAAACAATTCATGAAAACTTGAATCAAATCTTCAAAACTCCAAAATCTTTAACCCTAGCTGCGTCTCTCACATTTTCAGCAAAAATAAAAACCACCGGACCTCCTAAAACATATACAGAATCGAAGAGGAAGTCAACGAGATCACAAATACATGAGTTTGAGAATTTATGGAATTTTAGATGAATTTATATAAATTTATGAGTATCGACATTTTTGCTGAAAGAAGAAAAAAAAACAGCGGCGCCTTTTGTCTGTTGACTATGAGAAAAATGGTTTAGGGTTTGCAATAGGCTAGTGGTACTTATAGTGTGGAAAAACTATTTTTATAATCATTGTTTTACTAAATTTTAGTCAATCGTTGTTTGTATTAGTCATCGAAAAATCCGTATAATCACATACGATACCCAAAAATCATGAAAATGGGCATGTAGGTACATCTCAACACTACGGACCCAACGAAACTTGTTTCGTCGAATTCCGACTTGGTTCGCTCACATAACGTATTTGTAAAGTAAAATTATCCACTATTGTTCACATTAAAATTCCGTACGGCTACATACTGACTTAAAAATCACGAAAATTGAAATCTAGCAATAATTTAATATTACGGATCCAACAAAATTAGTTTCGTCGAAAATGGAGATCGTTTGTAAAAACGGCTATTTTTAAAGCTCTAAATACACCCTTTTAAATATTAATATATTTAAAAATAATTAAATTTAATATTTATAAATAAATATTATCGTATATATTCACACTAGAATATCATACGGCTCCAGAATAAATATATATGGATTTACAACTCGATATTTCATCATTAGAGTTATATCGATATTCGATTTATATTTAAATCCTTTTTTAAATCGTTATAAATTATAAAGGAATTCCATAGCGAATTTTTGAAAATTTGATTTGGACATAAGTCAAAATATACACAATAAAATCTCAGTTTTTCTCTTCCATTAGAAAAATATACTTCACCAGCTTCGAACGTTTCTTGTTTCATAGAAATCCGATTTAAAACGGCTTCTGTACATTCGTTTAAATTAATATATTATTCTATTATTTAAAGTATATTATTTAAATTATATTATTCTATTATTTAAATTCTAAGCTGAATAATATATTATTCTATTATTTAAATTAATTAAATATTCAATATTATTTAATTAAACAACCCTTTATTTCTCTAAATCACTAATTAAATAATTAATTATTATATCGTAAAAAATACGAGACATTACATTCTTTCCCCCTTAAAATAATTTCGTCCTCGAAATTGCTAAAGTATAAAATAAACCCTATTAACTGGGTTAGAAATTATTCGTTCACTTCTTAACTTCAGTTTCACTGTACCAATTAATTTCAACTAAATTATAAATTTATTCTTACTAACGAAAATTTCCGTAAACTCTGAAATTTTTCTAACACCCAAAATTTCTAAAAAATTTCGCTAGCACCTCCTTTGTACTGGTCAATAGCTCAAACTCCAACTCACCTCTCTAGGCCTTTTCCAACCCAAAAGAAAATCAAAACGCCAAGCGGGTTGCCAAATTGGCTCATAACTCATCAAACTCATATGAATATAAACGTGTACCTTTTTGGTCGGACATATAATTATATCCTTTACATCTGCTACCAGTTCTGCATATACCAATGTCATCTCAACCAATTTCCAATCAATATCTGTTCAACACCGCTATTCGCTTATATCCAAACCAAATTCTGTTTTTAACACAGATTCCAATATTCATTTCAACTCCTAACTTACCAGTCAAATTCCATTTTGGATTATCTCTAATCCAATCTATTTCGATATTTTCTATCTCAATTCATTTTCCACTTAACTGATTTCAATTCAATTTCTATTTCTATTTGCTTTTACAAATTCTAATTTAACTTGTTTTTAATTCAAACAATCTCCCCAGGGAATTTATACAGTTTACCATATCGAAAATCAAACTTTCCTTTTCAGGATGCAAAACAACTTGCTTTTCTCAAATTAAATTCAAAAACAAAATCCCTGGTAGTAATATGTCACTATGTAACCCGAAAAAGAACACTGGTGATGCAGCTGCCACAATCGGAATATATTTTCCAGCGATCGAAGTGAGTTCAATACTATATCACTTTCAAAACCATTTCTAAACACTTCTATTTTGAAATACATTTCAAATTACCATTCACAATGCTTTGTAAACAATTTAAAATCTCCTAGGATTTAAAAATTCTCATATACTTAACTCAAATCCAATTACAAACACTTCGCCAACTTTCAAAGTTTTTAATTCCAATTTTGATTTTAGTTTCAGATATAATTCATTTCGTAACACTTAAACGAATTTTTATTGGTTATTTACATAACCGTTTCAATTATAATCTCATTTGATTATAATAACAATGAACGCATCCAATATATTATAAAAATTCCAATTCTTTCGTATCAAAATATATTTGGGTAAAATTATTTCACTGACCCTCCATTTAAAACATACAATGTCAGTTCATCGTATTCGAGTGTTCAGAAACTCCTACCGATACAATGGATCAAACTGATCGACCAGAACTTATAAACAACTCAACCAATAAATCTCCATAATATAAAACATTTTTTATAAAATCTACAAATACGCTCTCTCGTATATATACACTCATGTCAATTTAGGGCATTACTAACCCCATCTCTACTGAGTCACACCACAGAGCCAAGGTAATTACTTAACCTTTAGCTTTGATACCAACTATAGCATCCCGAAATTCCGGTACCATTTGAGCTGACCCAATAACACAAGTCCAACCTAAATTGCATTGGAAACCAGAAAACTAATAGAAAGAAACAGAGGGTGAGAATAGATAAGATAGAAACTTAGAATAGAAGAAGAAGAAGAACATGCAACATCAGAGTAAACAAGAATCTCACATCGGAACGAACAATATATAATAGATACATAACTTTGAAATAAAATCAGTAAATGTATACAGTAACATTATCAGAGTATAACACTTACAACACAGCGGAATAACAATAGCTATATAAAATCCCGAAGCCTCCTGCTCCAGCTCTTCAAGTATATCTGTAAAATCCTGACTACTTTACTGCCCGTACAAAATTAGGCACCTAAGAGTTTAGGGAAAACAAAACAAACTCTCGGTCAGTCATGGGACTTGTGTGAGTAAAACAGTTTAAAATAGTTTGAGCAATTAAATGATATCTCATAAGACCACGCCGTATAATAGAAACAGTTTTTCCCTTATGAGAATCCAAAATAATCTTTGTGTCAATTTTTTTTGATATTATAATAGTGTCTATCAACCACAATATAATAATCATCTTGCAGAAATGCTTTCATCTCACGTTATACATATATATTATACAATCAAAACCGCGAGCACTTATTGGGTAATGGATTTCCAACTATGACAAGGTATGGAACCACCTTCTGATAGTGTACATCTAGAGAGGAATACACTGGGTTCAACAAGAACATCTTGCAACCCGGCCACACATGATCAACCACTCATTTCGCTTGAGTGTATCAAATGTATATCACCAACGGTTGGGATCAACAATCGTTTCCCGAATGCGACAACATCAAATAGATTAAAGAAAGAAATGAATATCTCTAGATAGGTGATAATACACCCTAATTGGCAGCCAACCACTTAGCCATGCTGCGTGCCCGATTTTTGTCATTTCCCGGTTGTGAGGCTAGAGGCCACGCTTATCTCTGACATATCTCACAATTATTCACTTTGAATGTCACATCGTCATACCTGCCATATCACAAATTGATTTCCCATAAATACAACGGGTATACAGCTAAGTGAAATGAATTCCTCCATCACCAAACGTAAATACATTTGAAGAGATCAACTTACATGATCCATTAAATATACTCCGTCAGACATTCTTCCATACAGATCATCCTGGGACTGGACAAACCGAAGGTACTATTATGTAAACAGGATAGCCCTTGCGTAACTCCATCTTCAATTATCTTCATCATATTTGATCACAACACTAACGCCCATACGGAGTGGTTTTCAGATAATGAATTTGATCCCGGTCTCTCCGTATTAACGACGGAAAAATGGTCAAATACTGCGATAGTCAGTGAGTTAACTATCAAAGAAGAACACGTGTGCAAACAACGATATTATTTCCAGATGGAAATTATATCAATCAAACATCATTTAACATTTATCTATTCATTTTCATTTCCTATTTCCGTACATTCAACATTTCTTCTTTTCTAAATTTAGAAAATAAATGTTATTAACAATGGAAAACATTTCCATTTCCGATTTTCTATATTAGAAAACAGTTCTGATTCTTATTTGGAAACCATTTCCAAACTCCTACATTTGGATTTAAAAAGATGTTTAAATAAAACATCACTATGCCAACTCAAAACATTACACTCATTAACTAAATTTACTTAACTAACCTTTACTATCGAACCTTAACCATTCCTTAGTTAAAAACGAAGTCAATCAAGTTGGGGTATAACTACCTCTCAGACCTTAACTGAACAACATTTCTAACCTCAAAATAGACAAAGTTCACCTTTTAAATCTTTAACAAACTTCCTTACGTAACTCTCGGATTCTGTAATGACCTGAAAATCCGGACCAATTTGAGCTGACTAAATAACACAAGTCCAACCCCAAATTGCACTGGAAATTCAAGAAATTAATAGAAAGAAGATAGAAGGTGAGGATAGATAAGATAGAAACTTAGAATAGAAGAAGAAGAAGAACACAACATCAGAGTAACACGAACCTCACAGCGGAACGAATAACATATAATAGATAACATAACTTTGAAATATAACAGTTATGTATACAATAGCACTTATCAGAGTACAGCACTTACAACACAGCGGAAATAACTATAGCTATATGATCCAAAAGCCTCCTGCTCCAGCTCTTCAAGTATATCTGTAAATCCCGACTACTTGACTTCTCGTACAAATTTAGGCACCCAAGAGTTTAGGGAAAACAACAAAGTAAAATCCGGGCCAGTCATGGGACTGGTATGAGTAAAACAGTTTAACACAGTTTAACATGTATATGATATCTCATAAGACCACGCCGTGAATACGGATCGGGTTTTTCCCTTATGAGAATCCAACATCTTTGACAAGCAATATCATTCTGATATTATAATAATGTCTAAGTACAAATATATATCAATCTAGCAGAAACGCTTTCATCTCACGTTCTACATATATAGTATACAATCAAAATCGCAAGCACGTATTGGATAATGGATTTCCAACTATGACAAGGTATGGAACCACCTTCTGCTAGTATACCTATAGAGAAGAATACACTGGGTTCAACAAGAACATCTTGCAACCCGGCCACACATGACCGACCACTCATTTTGCTTGAGTGTATCGAATGTATATCACCAACGGTTGGGATCAGCAACCGTTCCCGTTGGGACAACATTGATAGATTTAAGAAACAAATGAATATTCTCTAGATAGGTGATTATACACCCTACTTCGGTGCGACCGACTTAGCCATGCTGCCTGCCCGATTTCTGTCATTTACCGGTTGATGAGGCTAGAAGCTACGCTTTATCATCACATCAGATTCACTTCGAATGCCACATTGTCAGATCCATCGAAAATCACTAATTGACATCTACAACAGTACATTACGTGTTAGCTAAAGAAGTTTCCTTCTCCGCTTCCACTCTTGGTACGGTTGAAGAAATCAAAGAACGTGACCTTTCTGGAAATACTCTGTCAGACAATCATCCGCACAAGTCATCCTCATTCACTTAGAATGTCACATCGTCATACCCGCCAAATCACAAATTGATTTATCCAAAAATAACACGGGTATACAGCTTAGAGAAACGAATTCCTCCGCCACCAAACGTGAATACGTTTGAACAGATCAACTTACGCGATCCATTACATATACTCTGTCAGACCTTCATCCATACAAGTTGTCCTGGGACTGGACAAACCGAAGGCACTATTCAGTATATCCATCTTAGTCACTGTTATCTAAGACTTATACAACAGCCCTTGCATTTTACTCCGTCTTCAATTATCTTTGGCATATATGATTCGCAACGCTTATGACAATACAGAGTGGTCCTTTGGATAATAATCCAACCGGTCTTTCTATATTAACAACGTTAAAATGGTCAAAACTTCGATAGTTTGTGAGTTAACTATCGAAGAAAAACAAGTGTGCGAATTACGCTAGCAGTCGTGCTAAATGGCATCTCATTTGGATTAACTCCAATTGATTAACTATAACTGATTAACTCTAACCGATTAACTCTAACTGTTTAACTCTAACTGTTTAACTCTAACTGGTTAACTCTAACTGTTTAACTCTAACTGTTTTAACTCTAACTGATTTACTCTAACTGGTTAACTCTAACTGATTAACCCGACTTACTTAACCCAACTGGTAAACTCGACTTACTTAACCCAACTGGTAAACTCGACTTACTTAACCCAACTGGTTAACTCTAGTGAACTGGTTAACTCTACTGAACTGGTTAACTCTATTCAACTAACTCGACTTGACTAACCCCTTTCGAATAGCATATTCGTTTTACTAACTTTTGAATACCATATTCGATTTACTCCCTTCGAATACCATATTCGATTTACTAACTTTCGAATACCATATTCGATTTACTCCCTTCGAATACCATATTCGATTTAACTCCTTTCGAATAACTAGATTCGATTAACTTTATTCACTTTATAAAGATTTCCTTTTTAACAACGTTTTATTCATTTGAAAAGATTTACTTTTAAATAACGGTTCTACACTTTAAAAATGATTTCCTTTTTATAACGTTCCCTTTTCAATTCTATTTGTAAATGGTTTACAAATATTTCCTTTTCAATTTTATTCTTGAAATATTCTAACTCCTTAAATTCTCTGAAAAATTCGCCATAACCTCCTTTGTAACGGGAGCATCGGGAAAATCCCCAAACCCACCACACAGGCCTTTCCATTCAAAAAGAAAATGGTTTGTAATTATTTCCTTTTTGAATATCTCCTATCTATAAATATTCCAATTTATAAACATTTCTTATTTATAAATATTCCACTTTATAAATATCTCTTATTTATAAATATCCCATTTTATAAATATTCTATTTTCAATATCACTTTGAAAAATCTCCTTTATCAACATTTCGGTATGTTATGGTATTCAATCATATCAAATCACGATGTTCAATATCGTCCAAGCACATATAATCGCCCACAAATTTTATATCACATCATATAACAATATATGAAAAACAATAAAATAATTGTTGAGGAATCCAGTCGGATTCCTCCAACCTGTCTCCCTGCATCCACAGATGCTACACAATATGATTATCATTACTTTCAGTTCAATATAAATTATTCTGATAGCAGAATCAATATATAAATATTTAACGGTTTATATATATATAATTACATATATATATATATATATATATATATATATATAATTTTCACTAACTGACTAGCAGTTCAATCATTCAACCAACACACAACAATCAACAGATGATTAACAGTTCTAAAAATACATTATAAAAATATAACTGTTCAGAGTTGGTGAGTTTTACTCACATTGGACGATCATCGTTGATAACGATAACCATCGCTTGATTCTGACGGACAATTTATTTTGCTATAAATTGTAACGGACTCCAATTGACTCGCGGTCAGTTCCATTGTGTAGTGTCCGTCCCTACGATCCCAACGGATCAAACTGCTCGCAATTCTGATATCATATGGTCGAGATATTTAATTTACAAGTTATATAACTTTTTAAATAGTTTTAAACTAAATACTCAAGCAAATTGGGCTTTACCCAATCTCCACCGGCCCAAAACCTGTTGAACCCACGTTGAACAGTACTCTTCTTCTCTGTAACTTCGATCCCAACGCTCTCTGGCCCTTCTTGCTCCATGCGACCTCACTCCCTCTCCATACATCAACGAAACCCTAAATGAAATCCAAAAACAACTGCCTCGTCGAACTCCTCTTGACAATCTCCATCTTCTCCTACCCTCCAAACTCAACTCGAGTTCAACCCTGTTACCGACCTCGTTCCCAAATCCTGTAGCAGATGCGACATCGAAGGGTACCGATTCCACTCAAAATCCGCTACATCGTGCCATTCGATCCCAGTACCAAGTTTCTATATTCCAATCCGAACAACAACGCCCCTATAAAAAGAAAAAGGGAACCCTAGGACGCAAGCCAACGCTGTACACGAGACAGCGAACAAAAATGTGATGGAACCGAACAACATCCATCTCAGATGGAAGAGAACCACTCTACGATCATAACTATATGTATATTTCGATTTTAGGCATTTGTTTGGATTTCTTTGATTTTATTTTCTCTCATTTTGGTTGAGGAGATAATGTTGGCGGCTGGCAATTCATTGGGCTGTGAAGAAGAAGTGTTTAGGGTTTAGAAGGAAGGTTGGTTATTTATAGTGAGAGGATATTATTTTTATATTGATTTTCTATTTAACCGTTACTCGTATTCATATTCTAAAAATCCGTATGATCACATATGATACCTAAAAATCACGAAAATGGTCATGTAGCTACAGTTCGACATTACGGTCCCAACGAAACTGGTTTCGTCGAATTCCGACTCCGTATGCTCATACAGCGTATTTTTAACTGTCAAAATACTGACTGTTTCTCACTCTAAAAATCCTTACGGCCACACAGTGCCTCTAAAAATCACGAAAACTGACATCTAGTAATAATTTGACATTACGAATCCAACAAAATTGGTTTCGTCGAATTCTGAGGTCATATGAAAAACTGGCTATTTTTAAAGCTCTGAATGACCCTTTTAAATATATAAATATATTTAAATATTATTAAATTAAATATAAATAAATTTATATTATCGTATATCTTCACATATGATATCGTCCAGCTCTAGAATATCATGTCAGAATTTACAGCTTGGTATTTCAGATTCCAGAATATCTCGATATTCAGTTTATACTGAAAATCTATTTATAACGTATATAAAGCGTCACAAATTATAAAGGAATTCTACAACGACTTTTCTGAATTTTGATTTGGTCGTAAATCAAAATCTACACGACGAAATCCAGATTTTTCTCTTCTATTAGAAAAATATACTCCACCAGCTCCACACGTTTCTTGTTTCACAGAAATCCGATTTAAAACGAACCCTATACATTCAGTTGAAGTTCAAATCGCCAAATAGCGAGCTGCCGCGTCGTTTCAAGCTCTATTTTAAATATATTATAATTCTACGTTCAAACTGATGTCGATTGAATATATTCGTTAATATAATTCAACTCTAAGCTGAATTACATCTTAGGGACGACTCAGTTCACAAAATATTGTGATTTCCAATATTTTTGATTATTTCTAAATTAAATATATTATTTAATTATTTAATTTAATTAAATATTCACTATAATTTAATTAACGTTGATTTAATTACCTAAATCACTATTTTAAACAATTAAATAAATTAATTATACCCTTGGAAAATGCGGGTCATTACATTCTTCCCCACTTAAAATAATTTCGTCCTCGAAATTGCTAAGTTAGAGGACGACCCTATCTATTGGAATTCCTAAGATTTGTTTACCCCTTATCTCTGGTTTCAACTAAACCAACTAATATCGATTTCAATATTAATTCCTTCCGACTAACTAAAATTTTCAAAAATTCTGAAAATTTCCTAACACTTTAAATTTTCGGAAAATTTTGCCATAACCTCCTTTGTACAGCCCTATCGGTAAAACCACAAATCGCCTCTCTAGGCCTTCTCCAACCCAAAAGAAAATCAAACAGCCAAGCGGCTTGCCAATTCAGCTCATAAATCACCAAACTCAAATGAAATATAAACTTGTACCTTTTTGTTGGGCATATCATTATATCCCTACCATCTGTTATCAACTCGGCATATACAAATGCCATCCCAATCAAACCCAATCACTTTTATATCGTCAAACCAAATCATTCGCTTATACTCAAGTCGAATCCCATTTTCAATCTCAAGTTTCATCCTTGATTTTCAAATTCTAAGTCCAGCTAAATTTCAAATTCTTGACTTATCCATTCAATTCTATTTAACTTAGTTCAAGTTAAATTTCAATTTATTTTTACCATCTCACTTTATTTAACTTCATAAGTTAAATTTAAATTCCAAAACTTAAATTCCTGGGTAAATTTCAAATCAATTTGAAATCATAATACCTATTCAAAATCTTTGAATTTCTAAACAACTTGTTTTCTCAAAACAATTCAAATCAAAATCTTTGGTAGTAATCCACCACTTAGAAACTCGAAAATCACACCGATGATACTGCGCAGTCATCATCGGAATTATTTTCCAGCGACCCAAGTGATTTCAATACTATATCATTTTCAAAACCATTACTGAATACTTCCATTTTAAAAACATTTCAAAATCTCCCAAGAACTTAAAATTTCCTTATTTTAATTCCAAATCTGATTTAAATTCATATTTAATTCATCTTATTTCATATACTTTACTTATATGATTCTGATTGGTCATATATAACCATTTCACATTTTATAATCTTATCTGATTATAATTACTACCAGCACATCCTATATGTGATAATATATCACATATCCATACTGTGTCGGTCCATCGTATTCAAGTGTTTATTTACTCCTACCGATACAGTGGATCAAACTGATCGACCAGAACTCATAAACAACTCAGCCAATGAATCTCCACAATATAAAACCATTTTTATATCAAATACAAATACGCACTCGTATATATACACTCAACTCAATCTAGGGTATTACTAACCATATCTCTACCGAGTCACGCCACAGAGCCAAGGTAATTCTTAACTTAAGCTCTGATACCAACAGTAATGACCCGAAAATCCAGACCAATTTGAGCTGACTAAATAACACAAGTCCAATCCCAAATTGCACTGGAAATTCAAGAAATTAATAGAAAGAAGATAGAAGGTGAGGATAGATAAGATAGAAACTTAGAATTGAAGAAGAAGAAGAACACAACATCAGAGTAACACGAACCTCACAGCGGAACGAATAACATATAATAGATAACATAACTTTGAAATATAACAGTTATGTATACAATAGCACTTATCAGAGTACAACACTTACAACACAGCGGAAATAACTATAGCTATATGATCCAAAAGCCTCCTACTCCAGCTCCTCAAGTATATCTGTAAATCCCGACTACTTGACTGCCCGTACAAATTTAGGCACCCAAGAGTTTAGGGAAAACAACAAAGTAAACTCCGGGTCAGTCATGGGACTGGTATGAGTAAAACAGTTTAACACAGTTTAACATATATATGATATCTCATAAGACCACGCCGTGAATACGGAACGGGTTTTTCCCTTATGAGAATCCAACATCTTTGACAAGCAATATCATTCTGATATTATAATAATGTCTAAGTACAAATATATATCAATCTAGCAGAAACGCTTTCATCTCACGTTCTACATATATAGTATACAATCAAAATTGCAAGCACGTATTGGATAATGGATTTCCAACTATGACAAGGTATGGAACCACCTTCTTCTAGTGTACATCTAGAGAGGAATACACTGGGTTCAACAAGAACATCTTGCAACCCGGCCACACATGACCGACCACTCATTTTGCTTGAGTGTATCGAATGTATATCACCAACGGTTGGGATCAGCAACCGTTCCCGTATATATATGGGACAACATTGATAGATTTAAGAAACAAATGAATATTCTCTAGATAGGTGATTATATACCCTACTTCGGTGCGACCGACTTAGCCATGCTGCCTGCCCGATTTCTGTCATTTACCGGTTGATGAGGCTAGAAGCTACGCTTTATCATCACATCAGATTCACTTCGAATGCCACATTGTCAGATCCAACGAAAATCACTAATTGACGTCTACAACAGTACATTACGTGTTAGCTAAAGAAGTTTCCTTCTCCGCTTCCACTCTTGGTACGGTTGAATAAATCAAAGTACGTGACCTTTCTGGAAATACTCTGTCAGACAATCATCCACACAGGTCATCCTCATTCACTTAGAATGTCACATCGTCATACCCGCCAAATCACAAATTGATTTATCCAAAAATAACACGGGTATACAGCTTAGAGAAACAAATTCCTCTGCCACCAAACGTGAATACGTTTGAACAGATCAACTTACGCGATCCATTGGATATACTCTGTCAGACCTTCGTCCATACAAGTTGTCCTGGGACTGGACAAACCGAAGGCACTATTCAGTATATCCATCTTAGTCACTGTTATCTAAGACTTATACAACAGCCCTTGCATTTTACTCTGTCTTCAATTATCTTTGGCTTATATGATTCGCAACGCTTATGACAATACAGAGTGGTTCTTTGGATAATAATCCAATCGGTCTCTCCATATTAACAATGTTAAAATGGTCAAAACTTCGATAGTCTGTGAGTTAACTATCGAAGAAAAACAAGTGTGCAAACAACGATATTATTTCCAGATGGAAATTATATCAAACAAACATCATTTAACATTTATCTCTTTAGTTCATTTATTTACTTATCTCCTGTTTCCCTATATTCTAAATTCTTATTTTCTTTTATCAGAAAACATTTCTGATTCTCGTTTGGAAAACATTTCCAAAACTCCTTTACGATCAAACCTTACCATTTCTTAGTTAAGAAGGAAGTCACTCAAGTTGGGGTATAATTACCTCTCAGACCTTAACTGAACAACGTTATAACTTCGAAATGGTCAAAGTTTATCTTTTAATCTTTAACAACTTCTTTACGCCTTTCTCGAATCCAATTTTACTAATCCACTTCTATATTTAAAACATTGGTTTTAACGATAACGTTATAATCCTTACTTTCGCAATACCTAACTTCAATTATAACTTTTATTCTTTAATGTGAATAATTAACCTACTCCAATTTATTTATACATAAATAACTCTTGATTTAAACACCGGAAAGTAAATAATACTTTCCCGAATTCAATATAATTGAATTCAACGTATAGCTCCCTTTCGAGCAATCTCTATTTGATTAGCTCTTCTTCGAATAACCTATATTCGATTATCTCTCTTCGAATAACTTATATTCGATAATCTCTCTCTTTCGAATAAACTATATTCGATCTCTTTCTTTCGAATACGCTATATTCGAAAATCTCCTTTCGATTAAACAAATCGATAACTCCTTTCGATTAAACTATAATCGATAATTCCTTTCCTTTAACTCTATTCGAATAAACTATATTCGATAATCTCTGTTAACTCCATTCGAATAACTAACATTCGACTAACTCCTTTTACTTTATTCGAATAACTAATATTTGACTAACTCCTTTAACTCTATTCGAATAACTAATATTCGACTAACTCCTTTGGATTAACTCATTTGGATTAACTCGGTTTGATTAACTCCTCTTGACTAACTTAACTTAATTAACTCGACTTATTTAACTCCTATCGAATAACTAATATTCGATTAACTTATATTCGAATAACTATGTATGTTTCAACTTTATTTCGAATGGCTAATATCCGATTTAACTCCATTCGCTTGACTCTAGATCGCAGCTATCACAATGGTTACGCCTGATTCCCTAAGGAAACATCCGACCGTCGTAGGCTATTTACAGCCCTGCGAATTACGCTAGCAGTCGTGCTAAATGGCATCTCATTTGGATTAACTCCAATTGATTAACTTTAACTGATTAACTCTAACCGATTAACTCTAACTGTTTAACTCTAACTGTTTAACTCTAACTGGTTAACTCTAACTGTTTAACTCTAACTGTTTTAACTCTAACTGATTTACTCTAACTGGTTAACTCTAACTGGTTAACTCTAACAGATTAACCCGACTTACTTAACCCAACTGGTAAACTCGACTTACTTAACCCAACTGGTAAACTCGACTTACTTAACCCAACTGGTTAACTCTAGTGAACTGGTTAACTCTACTGAACTGGTTAACTCTATTCAACTAACTCGACTCGACTAACCCCTTTCGAATAGCATATTCGTTTCACTAACTTTTGAATACCATATTCGATTTACTCCCTTCGAATACCATATTCGATTTACTAACTTTCGAATACCATATTCGATTTACTCCCTTCGAATACCATATTCGATTTAACTCCTTTCAAATAACTAGATTCGATTAACTTTATTCACTTTATAAAGATATCCTTTTTAACAACGTTTTATTCATTTGAAAAGATTTACTTTTAAATAACGGTTCTATACTTTAAAAATGATTTCCTTTTTATAATGTTCCCTTTTCAATTCTATTTGTAAATGGTTTACAAATATTTCCTTTTCAAATTTATTCTTGAAATATTCTAACTCCTTAAATTCTCTAAAAAATTCGCCATAACCTCCTTTGTAACGGGAGCATCGGGAAAATCCCCAAACCCGCCACACAGGCCTTTCCATTCAAAAAGAAAATGGTTTGTAATTATTTCCTTTTTGAATATCTCCTATCTATAAATATTCCAATTTATAAACATTTCTTATTTATAAATATTCCACTTTATAAATATCTCTTATTTATAAATATCCCATTTTATAAATATTCTATTTTCAATATCACTTTGAAAAATCTCCTTTATCAACATTTCGGTATGTTATGGTATTCAATCAAATCAAATCATGATGTTCAATATCGTCCAAGCACATATAATCCCCCACAGATTTTATATCACATCATATAAAAATATATGAAAAACAATAAAATAATTGTTGAGGAATCCAGTCGGATTCCTCCAACCTGTCTCCCTGCATCCACAGATGTTACACAATATGATTATCATTACTTTCAGTTCAATATAAATTATTCTGATAGCAGAATCAATATATAAATATTTAACGGTTTATATATATATATATAATTACATATATATATAATTTTCACTAACTGACTAGCAGTTCAATCAATCAACCAACACACAGCAATCAACAGATAATTAACAGTTCTAAAAATACATTATAAAAATATAACTGTTCAGAGTTGGTGAGTTTTACTCACATTGGACGATCATCGTTGATAACGATAACCATCGCTTGATTCTGACGGAAAATTTATTTTGCTATAAATTGTAACGGACTCCAATTGACTCGCGGTCAGCTCCATTGTGTAGTGTCCGTCCCTACGATCCCAACGGATCAGACCGCTCGCAATTCTGATATCATACGGTCGAGATATTTAATTTACAAGTTATATAACTTTTTAAATAGTTTTAAACTAAATACTCAAGAAAATTGGGCTTTACCCAATCTCCACCGGCCCAAAACCTATTGAACCCACGTTGCACAGTACTCTTCTTCCCTGTAACTTCGATCCTAACGCTCTCTGGCCCTTCTTGCTCCACGCGACCTCACCCCCTCTCCATACATCAACGAAACCCTAAATGAAATCCAAAAACCAACTGCCTCGTCGAACTCCTCTTGACAATCTCCATCTTCTCCTACCCTCCAAACTCAACTCGAGTTCAACCCTGTTACCGACCTCGTTCCCAAATCCTGTAGCAGGTGCGACATCGAAGGGTACCGATTCCACTCAAAATCAGCTACATCGTGCCATTCGATCCCAGTACCAAGATTCTATATTCCAATTCGAACAACAATGCCCCTATAAAAAGAAAAAGGGAACCCTAGGACGCAAGCCAACGCTGTACACGAGACAACGAACAAAAATGTGATGGAACCGAACAACATCCATCTCAGATGGAAGAGAACCACTCTACGATCATAACTATATGTATATTTCGATTTTAGGCATTTGTTTGGATTTCTTTGATTTTATTTTCTCTCGTTTTGGTTGAGGAGATAATGTTGGCGGCTGGCAATTCATTGGGCTGTGAAGAAGAAGTGTTTAGGGTTTAGAAGGAAGGTTGGTTATTTATAGTGAGAGGATATTATTTTTATATTGATTTTCTATTTAACCGTTACTCGTATTCATATTCTAAAAATGCGTATGATCACATATGATACCTAAAAATCACGAAAATGGTCATGTAGCTACAGTTCGACATTACGATCCCAACGAAACTGGTTTCGTCGAATTCCGACTCCGTATGCTCACACAGCATATTTTTAACTGTCAAAATACTGATTGTTTCTCACTCTAAAAATCCGTACGGCCACACAGTGCCTCTAAAAATCACGAAAACTGACATCTAGCAATAATTTGACATTACGAATCCAACAAATTGGTTTCGTCGAATTCTGAGGTCATATGAAAAACTGGCTATTTTTAAAACTCTGAATGACCCTTTTAAATATATTTAAATATTATTAAATTAAATATAAATAAATTTATAATATCTTATATCTTCACATATGATATCGTCCAGCTCCAGAATATCATATCAGAATTTACAGCTTGGTATTTCAGATTCCAGATTATCTCGATATTCAGTTTATACTGAAAATCTATTTATAACGTATATAAAGCGTCGCAAATTATAAAGGAATTCTACAGCGACTTTTCTGAATTTTGATTTGGACGTAAATCAAAATCTACACGACGAAATCCCGATTTTTCTCTTCTATTAGAAAAATATACTCCACCAGCTCCACACGTTTCTTGTTTCACAGAAATCCGATTTAAAACGGACCCTGTACATTCAGTTGAAGTTCAAATCACTAAATAGCGAACTGCCGCATCGTTTCAAGCTCTATTTTAAACATATTATAATTCTATGTTCAAACTGACGTCGATTGAATATATTCGTCAATATAATTCAACTCTAAGCTGAATTACATCTTAGGGACGACCCAGTTCACAAAATATTGTGATTTCCAATATTTTTGATTATTTCTAAATTAAATATATTATTTAATTATTTAATTTAATTAAATATTCACTATAATTTAATTAACGATGATTTAATACCCTAAATCACTATTTTAAACAATTAAATAAATTAATTATACCCTTGGAAAATGCGGGTCATTACAGATTCTATTTACGAATCCACTTCTTTCACAAAAATCATTTGATTATAACAATAGTGTTATAATCCCATGATTCTGAAATATAATAACTTAAGTATAACTTTTACTAATTAATTTGGATAAATAAACAAACAACTAATTTATTTATAAATAAATAAATCTTGATTAAAAACGGAAAGTGAATAGTACTTTCCCGAATTCGATATAATCGAATTTCTACGTATAACTCTCTTTTGGATAATCTCTATTCAATACTCCTTTCTCTTCAAATAAACTATATTCGATTAACTCCTCTCTTCGAATAACTAATATTCGGTAATCTCTCTTTAGAATAAACTATATTCGATAATCTTTTTTCAAATAAACTATATTCGACTAGCACCTTTCTTCGAATAAACTATATTCGATTAACTCCTCTCTTCGAGCAAACTATATTCGATTAACTCCTCTCTTCGAGCAAACTATATTTGATTAACTGCTCTCTTCGAACAAACTATATTCGATTAACTCCCTTCAAATAAACTATATTCGATACTCCTTTCAAATAAACTATGTTCAACTAACTCTAGCTCGATTAACTAATATTAAAATAACTAAATAGTCGATTAACTCTAATTGATTAACTCTTATACGATTTATCCTTATCGATTAACTCTATTTGTTTAACTCTAATCAATTAACTCTATTTGATTAACTCCAATACATTTAACTAATATTCAATTAACTCTATTTCGATTAACTCTAACCGATTAACTCCAATTGATTTACTCTAACTCGATTAACTCCAATTGATTAACTCCATTAAGTTTGACTTCGTATTTCAAATTAGTATCCCATTCCCAAATTCTATTTACGTTTCTATTTATAGAATTATTCATACGAAATCTCCATTTTATTTCTAACACTTAAATCTCATTTAAAATTCCCTTTTATACTCTATTTATTTCATAAATAAATATTTCCTTTTCTAACTCTATTTATTTTCTAAATAAATATATCCTTTTCAATTCTGTTTATTTCCTATCTCCTTTTCTATTCTATTTGTTTCACAAATATTTCCTTTTATATTTGTTTCACAAATATTTTCCTTTTATATTTGTTCTTTGATTTTATAAAATATTTTCTTTTATAAAATCCTTTTCCTTTTATATATAAAATCCATTGATGTTATATAAATAATTTATTTTCAAAATATACTTTGAAAATCCCCTTTTCTACATCCCAGTATTTCTTATGGTATTTAACGTACCATATAACAATGATCGGTATCATTCAAACATACAAAATCCGCAACAGATTTCATATCACATCATATAACACAATATATGAAAAACAGTAAAATAAATGTTGAGGAATCTAGTTGGATTCCGCCGACCTGTTTCCCTGCATCCACAGATGTTATGCAATATAATTAACATCAGTTTCATTTCAATATGAAATATTCTGATAAACAGAATCAATATTTGATTAACAATTTATATATATATATCGTTATCTATAATTTCAACCAATAGATTAGCAGTTCAAACAAACTGTCAACAAACAGAATCAACCATCATTTATCATTACTAGAAGTACGTTATAAAAATATAAACTGATCAGAGTTAGTGAGATTTACTCACTTTGGCAGTTCATCGTTAAATAACAATAAACTGTTGTTGATTCAGACAGATAATTTATTTTGCTATAAATTGTAACGAGCTCTAATTCACACCCTGTCAGTTCCATTATGTAGCCCCCCATCCATACGATCCCAACGGATCTTGTTTCATGGAATTCTGATAAAGCACGGGTAAGTTACAAGCATTATAAATTTATACACTATTTTTATTTAAAATTAAACTTAGATTTAATTTATTTGGGCCTCACCCATATAAACAAACCCATACCCGTGTCTTACTATGCTGCAGTATTATCATAATCACACAAAAAAAATCCATAGCTTCCTTACTCATACCCACTACTATTTCGATCCCTCAACAAATCCATGATTCACACAACCTATATATTAGAATGATAATTAATTAATAACTTAATTATAACTAACTCGCGTTTAAACTTTAAACCACCTGCTAATACCTTTTCTTCGCCGACAGTATCTCGCTCATGTTCCAACACCATTTCCGTGTTGTTCAAATCCACCTTTCTCCCTTAATCAAAGAAAACAACCACCCTTGCCTTTCTTTACAGTCCAGTATTCACCACTAATCAATAATTAAAGTCTTAACCATTTCATAACGTCCGTATCTTACTGTTAACCCCTCCTTCCACTTACGAAATGCTCGATGCCGTAAAAACTCCTTCTTCTAGACCTTCTACAGACCGACCATTCTCCAAACTATTAATAGCATAATGACCCTCTTCGAAATCACTTTCCACTTATACTACTTTCATCCATCTCGCACCATTCATCACAAATGCATCGAACAACTTACAATTACCGTACCAGAAAAAGATCGAACCCAAACTCACCGTTCAACCCAAAATCGTGAACACAAGTCACAACCAACCCCATGAACTCAAAACAATTCACGAAAACTTGAATCAAATCTTCAAAACTCCAAAATCTTTAACCCTAGCTGCGTCTCTCACATTTTCAGCAAAAATAAAAACCACCGAACCGCCTAAAACATACACAGAATTGAAGAGGAAGTCGACGAGATCACTAATACATGAGTTTGAGAATTTATGGAATTTTATATGAATTTATATAAATTTATGAGTATCGACATTTTTGCTGAAAGAAGAAAAAAAAACAACGGCGCGTTTTGTCTGTTGACTATGAGAAAAATGGTTTAGGGTTTGCAATAAGTTAGTGGTACTTATAGTGTGGAAAAAGTATTTTTATAATCATTATTTTATTAAATTTTAATCAATCGTTGTTTTTATTAGTCATCGAAAAATCCGTAATATCACATACGATACCCAAAAATCATGAAAATGGGCATGTAGTTACATCTTGACATTACGGACCCAACGAAACTTGTTTCATCGAATTCCGACTTGGTTTTCTCACACAACGTATTTTTAAATCAAATTATCGACCATTTTTCACATTAAAATTCCGTACGGCCACATACAGACTTCAAAAATCACGAAAATTGAAATCCAGCAATAATTTAATATTACGTATCCAAAAAAATTAGTTTCCTCGAAATGGGGATCGTTTGTAAAAACGGCTATTTTTAAAGCTCTAAATATACCCTTTTGAATATTAATATATTTAAAAATAATTAAATTTAATATTTATAAATAAATATTATCGTATATATTCACAATAGAATATGATACGGATCCAGAATACATATATATGGATTTACAATTCGATATTTCATCATTAGAGTTATATCGATATTCGATTTATATTTAAATCCTTTTATAAATCGTTATAAATTATAAAGGAATTCCATAGCGACTTTTTGAAATTTTATTTGGACATAAATCAAAATCTACACAATGAAATCCCAGTTTTTCTCTTCCATTAGAAAAATATACTTCACCAGCTCCGAACGTTTCTTGTTTCATAGAAATCCGATTTAAAACTGCTTCTGTACATTCGTTTAAAATTCGAATCGCCAAATAGCGAACTACCGTGCCATTTCGAACTGGATTATAATTATTATATAATTTATACGTTCAACTATCGTTCAAATAATATATTCGTTATTCTAATTCAAATTCTAAGCTGAATTAAATATTTTAAATTGTCCAGTTCACATTATATTGTCAATTCACTATTCCGACTGTTTCAGAATTAAATATATTATTCTATTATTTAAATTAATTAAATATTCAATATTATTTAATTAAACAACCCTTTATTTCTCTAAATCACTAATAAAATTAATTAATTATTATATCATAAAAAATACGGGACATTACAAATACGTATCATTAGATTAAATTTTCAAAACAAAGTTTGTCCTCGTTTTTTCTTTAAAAATAGCACTCTTCACACTCGTTCTAGGATACTACTGATCCTATCTCTAACGAGTAATTCTCCTTGGATATTACTAATCCAATCTCTAATGAATTCTTTCGTTTGGTTCTAAAGTGCCTTTTTCTCCGAGCTCTGTAAACCAAAGCTCTGATGCCAAAATGAGATGACCCGAACTTCCTCGGTCTCCGAAGAGAAGAGAAAGCACGGATTGCTTTGAGAATGGAACAAATCAAAACATAACAGAAAAACATTTCATTGCTTATTACAACAATTTACATTAGAGTGCAAGATTATACAGAGTATGAATAAATATTATACATCAACAAAATATCAGGGATTCACAAATTACAATGCAGCGAAAAATAATACAAAACACAAATGAAAGGAATATACAGATACGGAGCTTTCTGAATATCATTCCGGCTGTAACCAGGATCCTATGAATATAAATCTGCAAAACCAAAACTAATAGCTGCCCGTGTGGAAAATAGGGGCACCAAGAGTTTAGGTTAAAACAATAATCTCCAAGTCAGTCATTTGACTAGTGTGAGAACTAAAACAGTTATCAATCTTTATTTTAAAGTTCAGTAAATCAAGGGACCACGCCGTATAACACATTACAGGTTTCCTCCCAAGAATACTAGTGCATATAACAAAATAGCACAATGCTTTTTGGAAAAATGAGGCTGTTATAAGACCCAGGTCCCATCACACAATGCAACGCAAGCCGGAGTATACGGTTTACCCTTATAATAGCCAAACATGCTTGGTACATTTAAAACAAATCATTTTGATACTATTATAGTGTGAAGTGTATAAAAACAACTTCAAATATAAATGTATCAATCATAGATGGCATAACATCCCATGCTACTATGTTGCCATACTAGGCTCTACAAATAAAATCGATCGTCACATATTGGAAGTTGGATTTCCATCTGTGAACCAAGGCGAGGGATCGTCCTTACCGCTTTGAGACAATCTAGCCTATGTCTAAGGACGGAGACACAGGTGGGCCCTTGGATCATCAGGTCCGGTCCACACGGAGTGGATTAAAATTCCTGAACACTGCGTTTTCCCGCCCTATGCGGTGTAAATCTGGTCTGTATAAACACCATCCATCGGCTCCGCAAAGACCGAAATAACCGAGGCGCCTCGCCATCCATCATCCACATAAGTAAAACATCAGGTCTTGCAAATCGCTGACACCACTCCTAGCTAGAAGGAAATGCATGCCCTCCCTGAAGTCCTCTCCCGTTTCTGGTTCATACCGGGGTGCGAAGCTCGCGAATTAAAGATACACAAAGTTATGCTATATTAAAGGCGTGCTTTGATCATCCACCATAAGACTCTGCTTTTCAACAGAAGCCTTGATCATTTGCATCTCAGCATGCCACACAGGCAATTCACGCTATGGAACCGATGTCTATCAAACACATAGAATGAAATCCAATGTCAGACACACATCCATTTACAAGTTCGTTCTTGGTTTGAACTAAACCGGAGACACCTTATTCCTCATCCCGTACGTCCAGTACAGGAGAGAGGTCCTCGCATATCCGGTAGATCTCCAAGTACGTCTGGACGATCACCACTTATTACCTTATCTTGGGTGTACAGCCCAATCAAGACATCAGTAATCATCCAAACGATGTGAGGACCTTCGTTCTTCCACCACTGCCTTCATCCTCGACATATCGTCGAATCGGTTATTCAGAATGGGATGAACCAGGTCTTTCTGAATAACTCGCGTATATAATAAACAAGTGTTATAAAAACACAACATACGCCTCATTCCAATCCAGAATATCCTTTATTCAAATATTCACATACTTTGGGAAAGGTTACCATTAATTTTATCAAAGATAAATTCTTTAAATTTATTCTTTAATCTTCCTTTGGATATCAATTCAAACCAAATTATGGTTTATCCAAACTAGCCGGGATTAGCGAACCCTACCGAAGTAATCATTTGTTTAATTTCCCAATCCCAACCTATTCATCCCATGAAGCAAAACGAGTAATACTTCATATCTAACACCATGGTGTTATCGGTAAATTCAATTACCATTTCATGTTCAAATCTAATTAAAGATTTAACTATCGCCTGGAGTAAAACAGGTGGTACTCCATTCTCGATCATTTCTTGAATTTGATAATTCTAGTTATCAAATTCACCTTTCAATCTATTTAAAGATTCATTAAAACTCTGATTCTGTTTTAATTTCCAAAAATCATTACTTAATGATTATTCAAAGTTATGAAATAAATCTTATCTTTAACTGGGTTAAAGAGCTAATGTCATTTAAGACACAGCTCACGATAAACCCAAAATCACATTCCATTAACAATGGAAACTTCACGGAATAAAGATCAATATATATATATATACATATATATATATATATAATCGATATGAACTTCCATATCCAACCGGTACTATAAATGGAATAATGGCAAAGCCTCTTAAATTCCATTTATAGTAACAGTCTTCCTCCACAGAAATCCACTTCGATTATTACCAAATCGAATTCCATTCCAGTCCAATTTATTTTGTTAAATTGGAAAACTTCATTTTGGGAAATTTCCTTTAAATATTAACAAAAAATTTATAAATTCCAAATCACATTTCACTGTAAATCGGGTTAAAGAACGAATGTCATTAAAAACATAGTTCACGATAAACCACGTCACATTTCATTTTATTCCAATTATTAAATACAACTGGAAACTATAACAATCTTAATTAAAAGATTTATTCTTTTAACATGGGGTTCAAGAATAGTGTTACTGAAGACACCATTCACGAAAAACCCAAAATCCCATTTGATACTAAACACAAGGCTCTGAATAGAAAATATATCGGCTTATATTCAATATCATATACTACAACCAATAAATATCGTATTGGAAATAACGATATAACTATATCTTTCAAATTTCCATAACAATATTCGAAATATTCCAAATACAATTTTGATTCAAATCCATTCCAATTTATATATATTGGAAATCCTGGTTATTTTTAAAACCATTTCAAATCCAATTTATTCATTTAAAAATATTGGATTATAATTCTAGTTAATAACTAGTTCATTTCAATAAAAAATTATTTTTATCTTTTCAAACATGGAATTTTTCATCCCAATTCTTTCCGAATCATTTCTTATGATTTTACACTAAGTATTGATATTTTTAATAATTTTATCAAGTCCCGTACATTCTATTTCCATAAACGGCCATCGAACTGCACTTACAGCGACCTTTTCCAAATTTGATTTGGACATAATTCTACATCCAACCATTAGATTTCAAATCTCTAATATTTGCTAGAAAGCTCTTTTCGATCCGAACCCTACCGTTCCGGTTTTAGGAGAATCCGACGGTCGGATCTCCCGTAATGTCCATTCGAAGTCAATGGTCGAAATTCACGAACTGCCACAGCGTGGCGCGTTCTATTCAGGCCATTATATTATATATATAATATATATTTCATTGATTTCCATTTAAAAGTATTTTATAACTCGTTTTAAATTCGTTTTCAAAACAATTTCAACTTCATATTCAATTTCAAATCAAAATTGAATATTCCATATCATTAATATATAAATGATAATATTTTCAAAACATTAGATTTTGAAATCAATTCCTTTTCAATATTCATTATAAATATGAATAAAATCGATATAAATATCGTTTGCGTCAAAATAGCGCATATCTAATCAACACGGCTATATATATTTAAATATATTCGTGTCCATCCCAAATCGGACATCAAAATCAAATTTTGATCATTTACTGAATACTATTTTAAACATATTCATTATTTGAAAATATTCGTTATTTTAAAATACTCTTTCGTTCTGAATTGGAATCAAACACAGTCAATTATCACATAATGTTATTTATATGGATTTCATACAACACACGTATATAACAACCATAATCAACAATCATCCATCATCCAGAGTGCATTCTACACTACATAATGTAACACCCCACCTCCGCCAGGGTCACTCGCAAAGGAATGCACTAGCTTTGGAGGGGCATTATTGGTAAACATGCATAATGATATAGCAAGGTAGGACATGACATATATATGTATATGTAAATAAACAGAGTAAGCAAATAGAACAGCGGAAGATTTATAAACCATTTCAAAACTCAAGTCTGGTACATCAAAATGTCACTTTTCCCAAAATTACAAGTCTAGATAAATACATCATCTGATAAACTGAAAATACATAAGTACTATCCCCAAATAAGAGTGATAAACCATAGCGGCTCAAGTCCAAAGCATACTTGAGCTATCCAAGGAAGCAGCTAAAATCCAAGCTAGACTCTAGTATTCCCTCCCTGAGAACCTGGGGGGGGGGGGGGGGACGGAAGAAAAGAGGCGAAAGAAAACAGGTCAGTCAAAAAGACTGAGTAAGCCCTGCTACGATCAGTCTATAAACTAATAAAGTTAACATCATGATGGAAACTGAGATGATCATAGATAACAACATACTGGCATGATAAATCAACTACAAGATAGATAGAGGTGTCATCGCATAAACAGAGTTAAGTTTTTGCACCACGGTGTACTAGCAAACCAACATAACAGGTATTGATCCCTTAGCCCAAACTTTGGCCCAATAACATGAAGTGACCTTAGTATAAGGTCCAGCCCCACGGTCTAGTCGATCGGCTCCCTATAAACCTAACACGTCAAGTGTTGGTGTCCATATGGCCCACATATGGTTGTAGTTAGTCTGTGCTGGGTCCACCTTTGGGTGTATCAAGCCCTCGGGTGTCAACCCCGGACACTTAAGCAATAATGCACAGCCCTAAACTACTGGTACCCGTGCCTCGAGTTTGTCCAAAATCGGACTACGTGCACGTCCGTAGCCCGCCGAACCCGCACCGCTGTACCACTCGGCCATCGCCCTTTGGTCGCTTACATCTGCCAGTAATCGTGCCCCGCCCTAGCCTAGCTTCTAGGGTTGTGAATGATACCAAACTGGGATTACTGTTAGAACAGACCACGTTGCTAGGGTTTCCCAAGAGGGTTAAGTGTGATTTAACCCTTCACTAATCCTGGATTAAACTGGTTAAGTGTGGCTTAACCCCATTCTAATCCCTTGAGCTCCCAAATGGATTAAACTAGTTAAGTGTAACCAATGGTTCACGACTTAACCACATTCTAATCCCCCGAACTCCCAAATTGGTTAAGTATTAGTGGACCCTGACTTAACCCTAATCATGAGGCATTAATTAGTTTAATGCACCTCAACCTCTCACATTAGACCTTGTTGTGGTTACTAGTTAGGCCGGGCGGGTCCGGGTAGGTTTACACCACAACTTAGTCTAACCTCGGGTTTTGGCACCACATGACCAACTTCTCACATTGGGTCCTATTGTTTGTAGCCACTAGTTAAGCCGGTCGGTTCCGGGTAGGATTACGCTACAAACTCAACCCAACCTCGAGTTGGCCACACTTATGTTTTCTAAGTGTCATGTCCACTTTATTTCAAAACATAATTACAAGTCAACAAATACTTGGGTAGACCTAACTTAATAGGTAAATTTTCAAGGGGTAGACCTAACTTAATAGGTAAATTCCCAATCTTATATTTTCATGTATTTTAAGTTTACCCAAAACCCCCAACGTCATTCTATCGCTTACATATTCGTAATAACGCATAAAGGATAGGAAGAGGGAACTTGGCACAACATACATGATAAACTTGCACAACAATCATGCATAACATGTTAGACTTGCACCACTTAGCATAGTGAACTTGCATATTACCATAAACATGCATAACGTGTTAAACTTGCATAACTTAGCAAAGTGAACTTGCATATTACCATAATCATGCATAACTTGTCAAAACATGCACAACTTGTCAAAACATGCGCAACTTGTCAAAACATGCACAACTAGACTTGCATAAACATGCACAACTTGTCAAAACATGCACAACTTGTCAAAACATGCACAACTTGTCAAAACATGCACAACTTGTCATTTTAAACTTGCATAAGCATGCAAAACTAATTAAACTTGCAAATCAAGGTTTAGTAAGCTTGCATAAACATGCATGACTCAATTAACTTGTAAATCATGACTTAGCAAACATGCATAAACATGCATAACTCATTTAACTTGTAAATCATGGCTTAGCAAACATGCATAAACATGCATAACTCATTTAACTTGCAAATCAAGGCTTAGCAAACTTGTATAAACATGCATACTCAAATAAACTTGCAAATCATGTCATAGTAAATCCGCATATGCATGCATAACTTGTGAAACATGTAAAACATGGCATAGTGAATCCGCATATGCATGCATAACTTGTGAAACATGTAAAACATGGCATAGTGAGTTCGCATAAGCAAGCATAATCAAATAAACTCACACAAATCTCAATTTTCACCACATATTAACTTTAGAGTTTACAAAGTGAAAGTAAGAGGGCTTACAATGCTTATGCGGGCTCAAATGACTATAGCAAATGTAAAGAACCCCTTATGCAACTAATTACAACCCCCAAATGCAAGCAAACTTGATCAAAACTCCTCTTTTATGGTGCCAATTGAAAAACAAGCCTTTAATGCAAGTTAAGGAGGATCATACAAGCCTAAATATGCTTGTATGCATGGAAAATCACTTAGGAATTAAATTAGGATTTGTATGAAGAGGGTGGAGGCCATGAGAGGATGAATTTTGGCATAGTTTAGTTACTAGGATGAATAATGAATGATTTAGGGTAGGTTAGGGTCTTATTTATAGATTAGGTTAGTGATTTGAACCATAGGATTAACCCTAGATTCAATTAGGGCCATCAGATCCCGGAACTCTCTAGAAACAAGCCACAAGACCCAACCCCAATCAGAAATGGTGCACCAGGCTAAGCAGCCCGGGCACCCCCTGTCGACAGGGCAGTCGACATGCCCAGGACCCTGTCGACAGGCCTGTCGACATGCGGGTCCTGGCGGGATTTTTCCCGCCTTGGCCCAGCTGGCCCAAACCCTTGTTTTTAATTTTAAATTTAAATCTGTTTTTACTTAGAAATTTTCTGCAAACTTCAACGGGCCTTAACTGGGTCATACGGACTCCGATTTTCGAAAACTCGGACTCTATTTCGCGTATTTTTCCGAGACGAACGCAATGGCATAGCCCGTTTCCCTTGATTCCCATTTTATAATTTAATTCTGCCTCAATTTATGTTATAACAGATTATTAAAAAATACGGGTTGTTACATTCTCCCCTCCTTAAAGGATTTCGTCCCCGAAATCTTCAAGTTAGGAAGAACGTATCCTACCATCCAATCATCCATCTACTCAAAGCATCATCCACGAGCAATCATTGTCCTTACAAGATTCTAAATGCTGGATGAACATATGCAAAAGTGTGTGTATATGTACTTACCTAATGCAAAAATCGGGCGGTTACTGATACAGTAAACCTCCTTAATGCATATGTATGTCAGTGAAATGAATCCATATGTATGCAAATTCCTAACATAATGTATAATATCTACATGCGTGCTCAATCATACATCCATATGCAACATCCATGTGATAGCATACGAATTTCATCCAAGAATAAACATAAACACTCATGCACATGCAATATGAGGAGTGTGTGAGCCGATCTAGTGCCTAATCGTGTATAATGCGTCCACGAGCAACCACTTGCAAACACTTGCAACCACTTGCAACCATCAAGCATAACATGTTTCAAATACATGTTTCATCCAAAGGGTTTCTTCCTAAGGTTCTCATGACAAGATCGACACGATAAACTAGATAAACTAGATAAACTCCTTTTTGGATTACAAGAAATCCATTCAAACTTTGACATATAGTACTAACCGATGAGTCTTAACCCCCTTATGGAGTTTACAACAGAAATAGGATCGAGAATGGGACCGAGAGGATATATGCAAAAGACAACTTGCAAGCAAGCTCCACAGGAAAACGAGGATCAAGGATGCTCTCTTAAAAAGAGATATGATGCGCATATCTAGTCTTCACTCTTCTCAGTTACGTTTCCTTGAGCTTAACTCCACTGTGCTTTGACTATCTTTCCCTTCATGATTCCTTGGCTTCCTAACCCCTATTTCCCAAATTCGAGTTGGAAGTCATTTCATTATCGCCTCTCGTCTTTCTTTTCCACTTATTCTTCCTTCTGTATACCTGGCTTAAACATACAATAAACTCATGATTTCATGCAAGCTCTCCAAAATTCACTAGTGAATCCTGGATCTCGTCTACTTACTATAAAGTATTCCATGCAACAGAACTTTTCTTGAAAATACCAATCCACGTTGCCAATTGCCCTTATAAACGTGATTTTTCTATAACTCATGCTTAACCGAAATGAACCATCCGCCTATGAGTGATAGACCATACCTAGATTCAATTGCCTACCCATGGCTTCCTGTAGGTTATTACAAAACTGGCCAACTTCTTGAGGGTAAACCGTTGCTAACCATGATGCAGTCCTCTCGCTCTTCACTGGGCTGAAATGAGCACTCTTCATGAGTCTTCCTATTATGACCCTCATACCCGTATTCCCTTTCTCTGATCTAGGTAGTCTATCCACATAATCTATCGAGATGTTTTCACACTTCCCTTGCGAAACCTCCAATAGATGTAATGGCCCACTGGGCTTCTATGACTTGGCCTTAACTTGGTGGCACAACATGCATCCCGAGACCGACTCGGCCACCTCCTCGAGTGATGCGCATCTCCAAGGACCTTCTTTACCAAGTCTTTCACTCGAGGAACACATAATCTCTTGTCGCGCCTTAGTCATCCTTTATAATATATCTAGCGAGGTGACCTAACATCTCGCCTCGAATCGACTGGTCCATGTTCTTGACCAACTGCGGGTCTTCTTCCCGTGAAACCCCCTTCTTGATCTAGAAGAGTAAGTCTAAGCTCCGGGAATGCTAACTAGCCAAACGGAGAAAGTTTCTTACTTCAATTGCCCTTCTCAGAGCTTTCCGGTCTCAAACCGCAGCCACTTTAGCGGAATCCACCGCTAAGCCTTACCTAAGAACTATGTGCCCAAGAAATCCAACTTCTTTCCTCCAAAGTGACATCTGGAGAACTTGACCTTCAACTGGTGGCTCTAAGCGTATCCATCTCCTTCTCGAGATGTCTAGCATGCTCTTCCTCGTTGTTTTTGAGGAGATAAAAATATCGTCTTCGACGACCCTGACAAACTTGTTCAAGGACTTCCTAAACACCCTACCCATCAAGTTCACGTAATATGCGGGTGTATTAGTCAAACCAAATAGCATGACTAGCCATTCTAAAACCCATCCAGAGTCCTAAACGCAGTCTTGTCAATTCCATTCTCAGCCATCCTAAGCTGATGGAATCCGGTAGCTAGATCAAAAGAAAACGGATGCTCCTACAAGCTGATCAAACAAATCATTGATCCTTGGTAACGGTTATCTCACGATAATCAACATATAAGCGACACAAACCGTCCACATCAGTAACTAATACTACTGGAGCACCCTACTCGAAAATGCTTCGTCTCAGGAAGTTCTTCTCAAGCAACTCCTTGACTTGCTTTCTTAACTCTCATCTCGTGAGGTCACGTGCCTAGCCGGCCACGAAGCTGGCTTGGTATTACCAACCAGAAAATACGGAAATCTATCCCACGTCTAGGGATAACCCCTTTTTCTCCAGATATCAGGATATTCTCGGACCACCCTCACAGATTGCAAACTATCGGTAGACGAGTTGAGGGATTCAAGATAACATGACGGGACCCCTAGGGTTGCTAGAAATTTCTAGGGTATTACCGAGGCGGGTCATGAGCCCCACACCCTATATACAAAAACCCAGAATGGCCCAAAACAGAACGACCATTCCATGCCCAAAACCAACCCATATCCCCTGAAACCGAGAATATAAACATCCCACGAGAATTCTATACTCAAGATAGAAATTTTCAAATCCACTCAGACCATAGACAAACGGGCCGAACCCCCAACTGGATTTGAAACACATACGGGATCATCAACTATACTAGTACTTAGGTGCAAAACTTTCAACTGGATCAGATGAAATAAAACTATGCGATGTGCCAGAATCAAACAAAGTTCGAACAGGGAAAATCAGAAAATGTAAACAAGATTTTCAACAGAAACACTACCTCTATCATGAGCTGGAAGAACGGGGTTGAGGGGATGAATTCGCCCTCCAGATAGTCCTGCATACTGAGTCTGACCTTGCCCTTGTTTCCTCGGGCAATCCTTGCTGAAATGTCCAAACTCACCACAATCAAAGCATTCGCCCCGCTTTCTCTTCTTCTTCCTACATTCCCTGGCTACATGTCCAACTTCACCACAGAAGTTGCATTTCCTACTCCCTCTTGGCTTGTTCTTGCGGTTGTGGTTATTCTTGCCCCGTTTCCCGGAATTTACTCTCTTGCCTTGAGACTCATTCGCCTTGACCTCTTTTTTGTCATTGTTATCTTCTTCTTGAAGTAGGGCCATATTCACCAAATTCTCGAAAGTCGCCCCCAAGGGTATCTGAGACATGGCCAAACCATGTAATGGCTCGTTTAATCCTAGAGCAAAGTGTAGGGCCTTCTTCTGAGCTGTATTAACCAAGTCTAAATCGACACGAGCCAGTTGATTAAACTTATCTATGTATTCCCTAATAGTCATGTCCCCTTGCTTTAGTGATAAGAACTTAGTCCAAACCTTCCTCTAAAGTCATCCCAAGTCTCGATTGGCCTAGTAGCGGTGGTAACTACCCACCAACGTGCAGCTTCTTCCTTTAGCAACCATACTGCCAATAAAACCTTCCTGCGGTCACCTATATCAAAGGTGGCTAAAAGATCTTCGGTCTCTTTCAACCAATTCCTTGCCTCTACAAAAGTCTCGGTTCCAAAGAAATTCTTGCAACCCATCGCCTTAAAATCTTGGCAAATCTCTGCGAAGTCAGTTTGAGGATGCTGAGGGGAAGGAGGAAGAGGAACATCAGCTATGGGAGGAGGAGGAGGAGGAACAGCGGCCTCGACTGGGGAGACAACATTCGGGACACCCGGGACCGGTGCCGTGACTCCCAAGTACCGACGAAACCAATCGGGTATCGTTACTCCCTCGGGCAAGATGAGATTATCAGACATGCTGGAAACGAAAAGAAAAGAGTTCAAACGAGGAGTCAAAGGATAGTGCTAATGGCTTTTGGGGAATAGCCTTTAAAAACATCTAGACTTTTCTTTGGAAAATACTTTATACTTGGTTTTGAAAATAGTTTTTCAAAGAGTTTTAAAACCTTTTTATCCCTTCTCGTAAACCATATGCTCTGATACCAAATGTAACACCCCACCTCCGCCAGGGTCACTCGCAAAGGAATGCACTAGCTTTGGAGGGGCATTATTGGTAAACATGCATAATGATATAGCAAGGTAGGACATGACATATATATGTATATGTAAATAAACAGAGTAAGCAAATAGAACAGCGGAAGATTTATAAACCATTTCAAAACTCAAGTCTGGTACATCAAAATGTCACTTTTCCCAAAATTACAAGTCTAGATAAATACATCATCTGATAAACTGAAAATACATAAGTACTATCCCCAAATAAGAGTGATAAACCATAGCGGCTCAAGTCCAAAGCATACTTGAGCTATCCAAGGAAGCAGCTAAAATCCAAGCTAGACTCTAGTATTCCCTCCCTGAGAACCTGGGGGGGGGAACGGAAGAAAAGAGGCGAAAGAAAACAGGTCAGTCAAAAAGACTGAGTAAGCCCTGCTACGATCAGTCTATAAACTAATAAAGTTAACATCATGATGGAAACTGAGATGATCATAGATAACAACATACTGGCATGATAAATCAACTACAAGATAGATAGAGGTGTCATCGCATAAACAGAGTTAAGTTTTTGCACCACGGTGTACTAGCAAACCAACATAACAGGTATTGATCCCTTAGCCCAAACTTTGGCCCAATAACATGAAGTGACCTTAGTATAAGGTCCAGCCCCACGGTCTAGTCGATCGGCTCCCTATAAACCTAACACGTCAAGTGTTGGTGTCCATATGGCCCACATATGGTTGTAGTTAGTCTGTGCTGGGTCCACCTTTGGGTGTATCAAGCCCTCGGGTGTCAACCCCGGACACTTAAGCAATAATGCACAGCCCTAAACTACTGGTACCCGTGCCTCGAGTTTGTCCAAAATCGGACTACGTGCACGTCCGTAGCCCGCCGAACCCGCACCGCTGTACCACTCGGCCATCGCCCTTTGGTCGCTTACATCTGCCAGTAATCGTGCCCCGCCCTAGCCTAGCTTCTAGGGTTGTGAATGATACCAAACTGGGATTACTGTTAGAACAGACCACGTTGCTAGGGTTTCCCAAGAGGGTTAAGTGTGATTTAACCCTTCACTAATCCTGGATTAAACTGGTTAAGTGTGGCTTAACCCCATTCTAATCCCTTGAGCTCCCAAATGGATTAAACTAGTTAAGTGTAACCAATGGTTCACGACTTAACCACATTCTAATCCCCCGAACTCCCAAATTGGTTAAGTATTAGTGGACCCTGACTTAACCCTAATCATGAGGCATTAATTAGTTTAATGCACCTCAACCTCTCACATTAGACCTTGTTGTGGTTACTAGTTAGGCCGGGCGGGTCCGGGTAGGTTTACACCACAACTTAGTCTAACCTCGGGTTTTGGCACCACATGACCAACTTCTCACATTGGGTCCTATTGTTTGTAGCCACTAGTTAAGCCGGTCGGTTCCGGGTAGGATTACGCTACAAACTCAACCCAACCTCGAGTTGGCCACACTTATGTTTTCTAAGTGTCATGTCCACTTTATTTCAAAACATAATTACAAGTCAACAAATACTTGGGTAGACCTAACTTAATAGGTAAATTCCCAAGGGGTAGACCTAACTTAATAGGTAAATTCCCAATCTTATATTTTCATGTATTTTAAGTTTACCCAAAACCCCCAACGTCATTCTATCGCTTACATATTCGTAATAACGCATAAAGGATAGGAAGAGGGAACTTGGCACAACATACATGATAAACTTGCACAACAATCATGCATAACATGTTAGACTTGCACCACTTAGCATAGTGAACTTGCATATTACCATAAACATGCATAACGTGTTAAACTTGCATAACTTAGCAAAGTGAACTTGCATATTACCATAATCATGCATAACTTGTCAAAACATGCACAACTTGTCAAAACATGCGCAACTTGTCAAAACATGCACAACTAGACTTGCATAAACATGCACAACTTGTCAAAACATGGACAACTTGTCAAAACATGCACAACTTGTCATTTTAAACTTGCATAAGCATGCAAAACTAATTAAACTTGCAAATCAAGGTTTAGTAAGCTTGCATAAACATGCATGACTCAATTAACTTGTAAATCATGACTTAGCAAACATGCATAAACATGCATAACTCATTTAACTTGTAAATCATGGCTTAGCAAACATGCATAAACATGCATAACTCATTTAACTTGCAAATCAAGGCTTAGCAAACTTGTATAAACATGCATACTCAAATAAACTTGCAAATCATGTCATAGTAAATCCGCATATGCATGCATAACTTGTGAAACATGTAAAACATGGCATAGTGAATCCGCATATGCATGCATAACTTGTGAAACATGTAAAACATGGCATAGTGAGTTCGCATAAGCAAGCATAATCAAATAAACTCACACAAATCTCAATTTTCACCACATATTAACTTTAGAGTTTACAAAGTGAAAGTAAGAGGGCTTACAATGCTTATGCGGGCTCAAATGACTATAGCAAATGTAAAGAACCCCTTATGCAACTAATTACAACCCCCAAATGCAAGCAAACTTGATCAAAACTCCTCTTTTATGGTGCCAATTGAAAAACAAGCCTTTAATGCAAGTTAAGGAGGATCATACAAGCCTAAATATGCTTGTATGCATGGAAAATCACTTAGGAATTAAATTAGGATTTGTATGAAGAGGGTGGAGGCCATGAGAGGATGAATTTTGGCATAGTTTAGTTACTAGGATGAATAATGAATGATTTAGGGTAGGTTAGGGTCTTATTTATAGATTAGGTTAGTGATTTGAACCATAGGATTAACCCTAGATTCAATTAGGGCCATCAGATCCCGGAACTCTCTAGAAACAAGCCACAAGACCCAACCCCAATCAGAAATGGTGCACCAGGCTAAGCAGCCCGGGCACCCCCTGTCGACAGGGCAGTCGACATGCCCAGGACCCTGTCGACAGGCCTGTCGACATGCGGGTCCTGGCGGGATTTTTCCCGCCTTGGCCCAGCTGGCCCAAACCCTTGTTTTTAATTTTAAATTTAAATCTGTTTTTACTTAGAAATTTTCTGCAAACTTCAACGGGCCTTAACTGGGTCATACGGACTCCGATTTTCGAAAACTCGGACTCTATTTCGCGTATTTTTCCGAGACGAACGCAATGGCATAGCCCGTTTCCCTTGATTCCCATTTTATAATTTAATTCTGCCTCAATTTATGTTATAACAGATTATTAAAAAATACGGGTTGTTACACATAAGCATTAAATATAAATATTTAACGCTTACAACAGCCTGTCGATCAATCGATTGACATACCACTAAACAATTAGGATTAGTGTACGTCAAATATCATCCCAACACCCGTGTGGGGTTTCAATTCACAAACACTGAATACCATTTGTGCAGTTGGGTGATGTGTAAAATATATCATCCCAATCCATATCAGTAAAATGGGTGTACATAAATAAATCGTTCGATTTGTAAATGAATACTTATTTTATTCGTATACATGTTAAAAATTATAATTTTAATGATAAAATAATTTATTCAACATATGAATATTCTATTTAGTTCATTTATACAATAAAATGATATTTTTGTTGTTTTAACATTTTAGAAAATTTCGGCAGCACAACGGCGCGATACTGGAACTGGGATAAGGTCTAGCTTTATCTCTCGCCTACTAATGGCTTGCGCCATGTATATACCAATTCTAATTAATTCATTTAACCCAAACAACCAAATTCAAACAGATAATCCAATCAACTAAACAACCAAACAAACAAGTCGCCCATGGTCTGTGGACAACGGTTGTCGGGTGCTGCTAAGCACCGTCTGCATCCTAGTATATATTTTAACTAGAAAATGAAATTAAAGTGAGAAGTTCTCACCTTTGGGATCCACTCCGTCGTGCTTTGATCATCGATCTATGTATCATACCTATGTTAAAAATTATATTTTAACCAATCAATAATTATTTCTTCATATGATTCTTTTATAAATAACATACATGGGCTAAAAATTATATTTTTATCTTTCCAAAAATAATTTCATATTTTTATAACAATGCTACATTGATAAAAATCACAATTTTATTTTCTATATTATGTAAAAATCATATTTTTTATTATCTCTATAATATAAAAATCATATTTTTATTATCTCTATAATATAAAAATCATATTTTTATTATCTCTATAATATAAAAATCATATTTTTATTTCGCTACAATATAAAAATCAAAACTTTATATAAATAAAAATTATAACTTTATATAAATAAAGATTACATCTTCATGTAATTAAAAATTATCATTCAAAGAAATATATAAAAAATAATTAAAAACAAAAAAATAGAAAACTCACAAATTCCTAGGGCTTTTGGCGAATGGGGAGGTCCATGGTGACCGAGGGGGCGCGCAGATGGAAGGGGGCTACTTTGGCTTGCGGCAGGCCCAAGAGATGGTGGCGGTGGTCGATTTGGACGGATTTGGGGAAGTGTTCAATCGAAGAAGTAAAGGAGGCGGAGGAAGAAAGAGGGGGTCGGGGGTATGTGGCGCGCCGTCATCGGAGTGGGAGGGGGGTCGCAGTGGCGGCGGATCGCCTAGGGGAGAAGCGGTTGAACGATTTGGGGCTGGGTATTTTTGAACGATGGGTTGTGTGAGAGAGGGTATGGTTAGGTGGTAATATAATAATATATATATTTTAATATATTTCAATTCCAAAAGGTTGACTTTTAATTCGAATCCCAAATCAAGCCCAATGACTGTCGCCCCTAGCTAATCACCCCCATTCCGAACACATTGGGATATGTTTCGCATGCCAATTCAGCTGTTACGATCAGTTTCCACTAAATTTAAAATATAAATCATTATATTTTAAATTCAAACGTACATTTTAATTTACCGGGCCCACATACGGACTCCAAAAATTCCAGAAAAATAAATCTGGCTATGTTTTGACGATACGGTCCTAACAAAACTAATTTCATCGAATTTGGAGACCGTTTGAAAAATGGCCATTTTCTGGTCGATCCAAATTGGCTGAAACCGTTTAAACACGTTTTCTTTTGCAACGCTCACATATTTATTTTAAAAATTATGAAAATTGAAATCAAGCAATAACTTGACATCCCGGATCCAGCAAAAGTGCTTTCATCGAAAACGGAGGTCGTTTGCAAAATCGCTATTTTTAAGGGCTATATTTTCCATAGTGACTATTCTGAATTTTCAATTGATAATAACTTTTTATCCCCACTATGAAATTTCAATTTTTCAGATTCGTTGAAAAGATATTTTCAAATAGATTCTAATATTTTTGATTTCACTAAAATCCGGTTTATTTTGAATCCTGTACATTCATTTGAAATTTGAAATCGAATTTTCAAACTACCGCGCCATTTCCAATTCCTTTTATAATTAAAATAAATATTTATATTCTAACGTCGATTCAAATAAATATATACGTTCTAATTCTATTCAAAATAAATTTCTTGTCGTTATTATTTAAAATAAATTATTTTAAATATCACAAATTCCTTAAAATTGCCAAAATAAAAAATTTAAATTGGTTCTGATTTTTCGGGTTGTTACAAAGTAAGAAACATGTATAAAATCCTGTAGCCTCCTGCTCCAAGCTCTCCAAGTAAATACCGACTATTTGACTGCAAATACAAAATTGGGCACCCAAGAGTTTAGGGAAAACAAAACAAAATAAACACTGGGTCAGTCATGTGACTGATGTGAGTAAACTCCAATCATTTGTTTTAACTTTTTAAATCCTTTTAAAAGAAATAATAATCATAATACCAATCCACACATAAACACGGATGGTTTTTACCTTATGATAACCCAAAATATTCTTATAAAATCCACACTCTTATGATATTATAATAATGTCTAAATCAAATAAATAGCAATCTAGTGGAACGCTTTCATCTCACGTTCCACATATATAATATAAAATCAAAAACGGCGATCACTTATTTTGAAATGGATTCCAACTGGCAAGGTATAGGACCACCTTCAGACAGTTTATTTCTAGAGAGGAATACACAAGGTTCAACAAGAACATCTTGTAACCTAGGCTAAACATGACTGGTCACTCATTTCGCTTGAGTGTACCGAATGTATTGTCACCAACGGTTGCGATCGGCAACTGTTTCCCAAAAGGGACAACATCGAAATAGTTTAAAGAAGTAAATGGAATTTCTCTAGATCAGGTAAAAATACAACCTAATTGGGAGCTACCCACTTAGCCATGCAACCTACCCGATTTATACCATTTCTCGGTTGTGAACCTTAAGGCCATACATATCTTTTTGATAGATCACTCATTTATTCACTTTGAATGCCACATCATCATACCTGCTAAATCACAAATTGATTTCTCTAAAAATACCATGGGTATACAGCTAAGTGAAACGAATTCTCCGCCACCAAACATAAATATGTTTGAAGAGATCAACTTACGCGGTCCATTAAATATACTCTGTCAGACATTCTTCCATACAGGTTGTCCTAGGACAGGAAAAACTGAATGCACTATTCTGTAAATCCATCTTAGGAAATTTCTACCTAGGATTTTCCAGAACAGCCCTTGCATAAACTCTGTCTTCAATTATCTTCATCATATTTGATTTGCAACACTATTGCCCATACAGAGTGGTTTTCAGATAATAAATCTGATTCCGTTCTCTCCATATTGACGATGGAAAAATGGTCAAAACTTTGATAGTCTGTTATTTAACTATCAAAAGAAAACATCCATACACACAACGATCTTATTTCCAAATGGAAATTTTGTCATCGGTCAACATTTTTCCCTTTAAATTAATTTACTCATTTCCCCATTTCCTGTTTCCATATATTCGTGAATCCTTATTTTTCTAAACTTAGAAAATATACATATCAATATTGGAAAAAAAATCCATTTCTTATTCACGCATCATTATTCTCCCACATCTATCAATCTCTAACTGTAAACTAGTAAGAGAACAATTCCCTGAATACCAACCCCGAAGGCCGAAACCATCATCAGATCGACATTCAGAAAACCATTCAACTTAACTAATTTCTGGTCAGTTTCTAATTTCAATAACTCTATTTTAATTCCTATTTCAAAACCCAGTTTCCTTTATAAAAGCTTCATTTGCAAATATTTACTTTAATCCTTTTTCACATCGAATGCGAATAATATTTCTTTTACATAATCAATTCAGTTTGATTTCGTATTTAAAAATAATATCCCATTCCCAAATTCTACTTATACTTTATTTATTGAATTATTCATAAAAAATCTTATTTTATTCCGACACTTATAATCGCATGGATAATTCCCTTTATAACTACTACGTTCACATTCAATTTTCAAATATTGGTGTTAAAACCGATTTGTTTACTTCTCTATATAAATTATGACTTATATATTCCATTTATCAAATGATAAATATTTTATTTAATTTATAAAACATTATTTATAAATTAATCTTCTCAATCTATCTGTTAAAACAGATTCTATTTAAAATCTACTTCAAATCTACTTCAAATCCATATCTCATTTATATCTTGCCATTTCTTTTTTTATTATTATATTAATTTTCCAAATATTTCCTTTTTATAAAATCTACTGATTTTATATAAAATTTTAAATTCAATATCCACTTAAAAAATTCCTTTTTTATATTCTAATATTACTTATTATTTTTAAAATACCACACCAGTACCATCCAAATACTGTAACGACCCAGAAAATCTGAACCAATTTAAAATTTTTAAATTGGCTAAAATAATGGATTTTAAATATTTAAAATAAGTATTTTAAATAATGGCGATAAAAACTGAGTTTGAATCGACAATTGAAAAAGAGTATAATTAATTATAATTATAAACAAGGCCTAAAATGGCGTGGCAGTTTCAAAAATTGAATTCAAACTTCGTCGGACTATACCGGGTGCAAAACAATCCGGATTTTAGTGAAACCAAAAATATTTAAATCTGTTAGTGAATATCTTTCTAACGAATCCGACCAATCGAAATTTCATAGCGGGAATCAAAAGATATGTCCAGTTGAAAATTCTGAAAAGTCGCTATGGAATTCAGGCCCTTAAAAATAGACATTTTGCAAACGACCTCGGATTTCGACGAAACCACTTTTGTTGGATCCGCAGTGTCAAGTTATTGCTAGGTTTCAAATTTCATAATTTTTCGAATCAACATGTGAGCGTGGCAAAAGAAAACGCGTTTGACTGGTTTCAGTTGATTTTAATCGACTGGAAATTGGCCATTTTTCAAACGGTCTCAGAATTCGACGAAACTAGTTTTGTTAGGACCGTATCGTCAATACGAAGCTAGAAAATATTTTTCTGGAATTTTTCTAGTTAGTATGTGACCCCGGTAATTTGAAATGTACGTTTAAAATTCAATATAGTGATTTAAATGTAAATTCAACGGAAACTGATCAAAGCGTTCGAACCAGCTTACGATACATATCTCGTTGTGTTCGGAATGGGGGTGAAACGCTAGGGATTACAGTCGTCGGGCTCGATTTGAGATTCGTATGTAAAAGTCAACATTTAGGAATTAAAATAAATAATAAATAAAAAAAAGGAAAATCATTCTCTCTCCTCTCCCCTTCATCTCCTCTGGCCTCCCCCGTTCATTTCGATTTCAAAAAAGAAAAAAAGAAGAAGAAAGGAGCAGCAGCAGCCGCCGCCTCCACCAAGCTCCAGCCACCAGCAGCTCCGACGCCAGTTCGAGACCCCCTCCGACTCTCCACCCACATCGCGACACCTATTCCGCCGCCCCCCCTGAAGCCATCGCGACACCTATTCCGCCGCCCCCCCTGAAGCCATCGCGACACCTATTCCGCCGCCCCCCCTGAAGCCATCGCGACACCTATTCCGCCGCCCCCCCTCGAAGCCAGTTCCGACCCTGACGACCCCCTCCTCCTTAACAAATCAATGTAAGTTGTTTTTATTTTATTTTATTTTAATTCTGAAAAATTCTGATTTTTAGTAAAAGGGTTTAAAAACAGATTTTTGAAAGGGTTTAAAACAGATTTTTGAAAGGGTTTAAAAACAGATTTTTGAAAGGGTTTAAAACAGGTTTTTAAAAAGGTTTAAAAACTGATTTTTAAAGAGTTTAAAACTGATTTTATTTTAAACTTTTAAAAGAAAAAGATTAGAACTTTAAAAAGAAAAAGGTTTAAACTTTAAAAAGAAAAAGGTTTAAACTTTAAAAAGAAAAAAAGATTTGAACCTTAAATAGAAAAAGATTTGAATTTTAAATAGAAAAAGATTTGAACTTGGATAATAAAGATCATATTTTTAAAATAGAAAAGACGGAATTTTTATTAAGGAGAAGAAGTAAGATATGATTTTTATATTTTTAAAGTAATAAAAATATAATTTTTACATCATAGGAATATTAAAAATATAATCTTTATTTTTGAAAAGGCGGAATCTATATTATTGAAATTCGATTTTTATATATTGAATAACATAGTAAAAATTCGATTTTTACATATGTAGAGAATACGGGCGAAAGCGACAAAAAGGCGAGATTGGCGAAGATTTCTCTAAGTGAAGTGTCGTGAAGTTGGATAGCTATAGGTGAGAATCTCTCACTCTTCAATTTCTTTTTCTATATATTTATGTGTTGAAATAAAAGTGAATTGCTATATATAATATATATATATCTATCTACGCCCCTCGTCCACAAACCATGGACGATATTTATTGGTTGAAATTGTTGTGAAAATTGATTGATAGCGAATGGTTGTTTGGGATTGTTTGTGGTTGATATTGATTTGATTGTGGTTGAAAATACCCGTTTGTGGTTGGAAAATATTTGGTTGAAACCACATAGGATTAGTTTGTGGAAATGAAATAAATATATACATGCAGCCTGCGTGCGAACTAGATGCATGATCCCCATTGTCAAAAACCGCGAGGTTTTAAGGTAGAGCGAGGAGCCGTACTAGGGACGGTCCCGGTTTTAACTACCCTGCCGTTATGCTGCCGAAATTTTGAATAATATTCGTGTGTTTGAATTATTTTCATCTGCTTAAACTATGTTTATGCAATGAATAGAAAACCTTCATGTGTTGAATTGATATTCATTCGTTGATTAGAAATTCATGTGTTGAATGGTATTCGCGTTTTAAATACAAAAATCACATTTTTATCTATATATAAAAACTATAGAAAACATTCATGTGTTGAATTGATATTCATTCGTTGATTAGAAATTCATGTGTTGAATGGTATTCATATTTTGAAATAAATTGTTTGATAATAAAAATCACCTTTTATCTATATATAAAAACTATAGAAAACATTCATGTGTTGAATTGATATTCATTCGTTGATTAGAAATTCATGTGTTGAATGGTATTCATATTTTGAAATAAATTGTTTGATAATAAAAATCACCTTTTATCTATATATAAAAACTATAGAAAACATTCATGTGTTGAATTGATATTCATTCGTTGATTAGAAATTCATGTGTTGAATGGTATTCATATTTTGAAATAAATTGTTTGATAATAAATATCACCTTTTATCTATATATAAAAACTATAGAAAACATTCATGTGTTGAATTGATATTCATTCGTTGATTAGAAATTCATGTGTTGAATGGTATTCATATTTTGAAATAAATTGTTTGATAATAAAAATCACCTTTTATCGACTATATGAACTGTGTAAAATAATCTCGTTTTAAAAGAAATAGTTTTATGATAAAAATCCTATTTTTGTCACCTATATGAACTATATAGAAAAATAGTGTTTTGAAATGAATTGTTTTACAATAAAAATCACATTTTTATTGTATGCATAAACCGTTGAAATGTGAAGTGTTAAAAATAGCCACTTGTTCAAAATAAACATATACGAGTTGAAATATTCATTAATTAGCTAATGAAATGATTTGCACCTAGGTATGTAACATTAGAATGAATGGTGTTTTTAAAACCAAATAGAAATCAAATATGAAGTTGAATAGAAAATGATAAATGATAAGAACTGTATATATATGTACATGCATATTCATTGAACAGGTTATAGCAAAAGGGGCTAGAGAAGAAAAATAAAATTTTGTGCCCGACAAATAGGTACACATTTACTGTTTTGTTTGGGTGATGATTTTATGAGCCTGTTGGCTAGCCGCTTGGCTCTTTCTTTTTCTTTTTGAGATTAGAAGGACCGGGAAAGCTATTTGCGATTTCCCGATGCTCCCGGTGCAGGGGAGGTTATGGCGAAATTTTCCAAAATTTTAAGGCGTTAGTGAAATATTTGAAGTGAAAACGATATTGAAATTGTTGAATGAACTATATTTATATAATTATATAAATATAAATAAAATTAAAACGAAACGTGGCCGTGCAGTTCGCATTTTGAAACCGTGTTTTCAAACAACTAGTGCGGGGAATCCGACCATTGGATTTTCCCGAAACCGCAACCGTCGGGTTCGCCTTGGAAATATCTTTCCAACGGCACCAACCTTGTAAAAATCCAACGGTTGGATTGTCTGGAATGTTTAATTCAAATCTGAAGAAAAACAGCGCCAGAAACGATTATATTTATTTATATATATAAATATAATTATATTTAATCGAATAACGACGCTGCAGTTCGTATTTTGAAATCGAAAATTCAAACGATTGTACCGGGAGATCCGACCGTCGGATTTTCCCGAAACTGGAACCGTTGGATTCGTTTTGGAAAGACCTTTCTAATGATATAAATTTTGTAAAGATCCAACGGTTAGATTTTCAGATATGTGTAAACCAAATATGAAGAAAAACAGCGCCACGGCCGCTTTATGGCCCGAAGCGTCGTTTTGAATAAATTAGCTATTTTAAAATAAATAAAAATAGCGATAAATAGTTATAAAATATCATAAGCGATATGGAATGGAAATAAACTGAATTTGCTCGATTTATGTGGCTTTTGATGGTTGAATGTGTTTGGTGTGAAAATTACATTAAAGAACAAAATTTATGTTGTCGAATGATTTAACCATTGAAATAAATTGATTTGAAATTCTAAATATACGTGAATTATTTGAAAAGGCCGAGTTAATTCTCATTTCAAATAATCGACCGACGATTGAAAGTCGAAGATGAAGACGGTGGTCGAAGACCGGAGATCTTCACCTCGTTTGGATGGTAACCGAGGTCCTGATTGGGAGGCATCCCGAAATATGGATAATGAGTGGTGATCGTTCAGACGTACGTGGTGATCGAAGGGTTTGCGAGGTATTTAGTGCCTCCGGTTTCGTTCAGACCCAGAACGGACTTGTAAATGGACTGTGTGTCTGACATTGGATTTATTCTGTGTGGCATGCTAAGATGCAGAGATCAGGGCTTCTGTTGAAAAGCAAAGTCTTGTGGTGATGATCAAAGCACCGCCTGTGTGGCGTAGCTTTGTGTATAACGTAAATTCGCGAGCCTCACACCCCGGTATGAACCAGAAACGGGAGAAGGACCTCAGGGGGGACGTGCGTTTTCTTTCTAGCTAGGGTGGTGTCAGTGACCTACCAGCCCTAACATTTATATACTTTTCACCTATGTGGTTGTTGCTGTTGCGAGGCGCCTCGGTTTGATCGGACGATCCGGGTCCGATGGAGTCATTCGTTGGCTCATTTACACCCCAAAGGGTGGAGAAACGCATTGTTCAGGCATTATAATCCACTTCGTGTGGACCGGCCCTGACGATCCAGGGTATGGTTGCGGCTGTACCTGAGACATGGGCTAGATTGTCTCGAATTCGGTAAGGACTATCTTTTGCCTTGGTTCAGGACGGAAATCCAATTTCCAATTACGACATCGTGCGGTTTTGATTGTATACCTATATATATGGCGACATAGTGGAATGGGACGCTCATGCCGTCTATGATTGATAGTTATGATTTGAAATTGTTTTCAAAAACATACAGACACTAGCAATAATATCAAATGCCTTTGTTTTATTCGTATCAAGCATATTTTGGCCATTATAAGGAAAAACTCTATCCTCCGGTTTGCGTTGTATTGTGTGATGGGAACTGAGTCTTATAACGGCTTCATTTTTATAAAAAGCATAGCGATGTTCTAAAGAAAGATTTGTTTTAAAGCACTGGCAATCCAATGGAGTAAACCCGTTCCATGAAAGTGGCGTGGTCCTGTGATTAGCCAAACTATATATGTGTTGAATGGATTTCTCATACCAGTCCCATGACTGACTCGTAGTTTGTTTCACTTTCAAACTCGGGTGCCCCTTTTTCTACACGGGCTGCCTTGTATTCAGGTTTAGCTGGTTCTTTTTCGGGATAGCTGGAGCTGAAGATGGATTCTATCATTTATTTCTTTTTATGCTGTTCAGCTCCTATTGTACATCTTTTGTTTATTTCCGCTGTAGACATTTATGTATAGCTGAACTGTATTTGTACTAAGTAAGATCCTGTATACTGTGTAACTCTGATGATTACTTTTATCCAGTATATTCTATTGTTCATTATCTGGTGTATTTATTTAATTCTGTTCTGCTATTATCCGTTTCTGTGTTATATTCCAAAGATAACCCTTGTTTCTGTCGGAACGGGATTTTGGGTCGTCTCAACGTGGTATCAGAGCTTTGGTTAAGCTTAGTTCTGGAATATAACATTTGAACGAACTCGTCAGAAATAGAACCAGTAGTGTTCTAGGACGGGTAACTCTATACAGATAGGATCAGCAATATCCTAGTATGAGTAAGGCAGAATGAAATTACACTTCGATAGACACATTTACATTTGAAGTATATGTTTCTATGTTTTAAAATATCTTTTCTGTGACCTGACACTTGATCTGCTAATTGCAGAAGTACTAGAAAAATGAGTGCCAGGAACAGAAGGAATACAGAACCCGATCTAGAGGCTCTATTTAAGAGATATCGAAATCTGGGTGGAGCACAATTCTCGGGCAATGAATCTATTATTCAAACTCAAGCTTGGATGAGTTCTGTCGAAAGAATCTTTGAGCATATCCAGCTGAGAGATGACCAGAAACGGTTAGTAGCATCTTGGGCGCTTAAAGAAGAAGCTTTAATCTGGTGGGAAACAATCATCAAAAATAATCCAGAAGGTGATATCACCTGGGACAGACTCAAAGTGATTTTCCTACAAAGATTTACTCCTCCCGAAGCAACCGAGAGATTATGTGATGAATTTTCTTATTTGATACAAGGTGATATGACCATCCCAGAATATCATAAGAAGTTCAACGAACTTGCTCACTTTGCTCCTCATCTAATTCAAGACCCAAAGAGGAAGAATCTGAGATTTATTCATGGCCTGCAAAGGAGATATCAGAATAGCGTAATGAGGAATGTGAAGCTTCCTTTTTCTGAAATGATATACATGGCTTATCAGTACGAAGATCTAGACAAGAAAGGTATGCTACAGTACGAAGAGGAAGTCAGCTCTAGTAATAGAAATGAGTCTGAAACTGATCGTCCAGAGGCCAGTACAAAGTCTGATGTCAGTAAGAAGACCAGTGCCAAGAGGAAAAGGGCCAAATCTGAGAAGAAACCAGTAACGACAACTGTATGCTCTAACTGCAATAAGCAAGGACATCTCTAGATAAGTTGCCGATCTCTAAAGAAACAAAGAAAGGAAGGATCTAAGTCTATTAAGAAGTTTCAAGAGACTAGAGAATGCAGCATTTGCCATCGGTTTGGCCATGTGAGACAGGATTGCCGGCTGTTAAAGGCAACCAAGGAGGCTCAAATAAATGAAGTAGCAGAAACCTCAGCACCCTCAGATAATCAGGGAAGATCTGATGTTTTAGAAGGCACGCTTACTGTCAAAAACATTCCAGTTAAAGTATTGTTTGACACAGGCGCGTCGCGAAGCTTCATTTCAAAGAGTGCCGCTAAGAAACTGGATTTGAATTTGAAGAAGCTCAAAGAGCCAATGACTGTCCAAAATCCGGTTGGAGGTTCCATCAATCTCAGTTGGATTTGTGCAGTACCTGTCTCTTTTTCTTGCTATAAATTCCCTATTATCTCTATCATCATGAATTTTAATGAATTCGATCTTATTCTGTGGTTGGATTGGCTAACCAAATATGAAGCTGAAGTTAAATGCGCCGAGAGAGTGGTTAAAGCAAAGGCCCAATCGGGGAATTATATAACCATACCATGTGAAGGCCCGACTTCAAATAGAAAAGATTTCTGGTCAGCTCTCGATGTTTCTCCAGCCCAAATGGAAAATATCCCTGAAGTTACGGAGGATATTCCCGACCTAGTGAAAGATATTCCTGTTGTCAAGAACTATGCAGATGTGTTCGAGGAAGTCGTTCGCTTACCTCCGCAGAGAGAAATAGATTTCAAAATTGCTTTAATTCCCAATGCAAGGCCGGTAGTTCACGCTATTCGAAGAATGTCCTTGAAAGAGAAGGAGGAATTAGACAATCAAACACGACAGCTAGTATGGAAGGGTCTGATCAGACCTAGTTTCTCTGATTGGGGAGCAGCAGTGGTGTTTGTCCCAAAATCTGACGGTACTCTACGTCTATGTGTGGATTATCGTGATCTGAACAAACAGACAATAAAGAACAAATATCCATTGCCGCGGATTGATGATTTGTTGGATCGATTAAATGGAGCACAAGTATTTTCACGAATGGACCTAGCTACAGGTTTCCATCAACTTCGAATTGCCGAAGAGTGTGTTCCAATGACAGCGTTCAGAGGCCCCGACTTATTCTACGCGTGGTTAGTAATGCCGTTCGGCTTATGTAACGCTCCTGCTTACTTCGTCGATCTAATGAACAGGGTTTTCAGAGGAGTATTGAATAAATTTGTTCTGGTTTTCATTGATGATATTCTAATCTTCTCTAAATCAAAAGTCGAACATGAAAAGCATCTGGAACAGGTTCTAGAAATCCTGAGAAGGAATGTGTTAAAAGCCAAGTTTTCTAAGTGTATATTCTGGCAAGATGAAGTAAAATTTCTAGGCCACGTCGTATCAAAGGAAGGAATCGCTGTGGATCCAAGTAAAATCACTGCTATTTAGAACTGGAAACAGCCTAGTACCCCCACTGAAGTCCGCAGTTTTCTCGGATTGGCTAGTTATTACTGGAAGTTCGTTAAAAACTTTTCGAAGATATCTGGTCATTTAACAAAGCTTACGAAGAAGCACTCTAAGTTCAAATGGACTCCAGAGAGTGAGGAGGCTTTTGAAGAGCTAAAGCTGAGATTAACGACAGCTCCAGTGTTAACCATCATCGATGGCAACCAGGATTTAAAAGTATGGACTGATGCTTCTAGAGAAGGCCTTGGCGCAGTGTTAATGCAGAGGGGCCAAGTGATTGCTTATGCTAGCCGTCAACTGAAGCCGCACGAGAAAAACTACGTAACTCATGATCTTGAGTTATTGGCTATAGTGTTCGCTTTGAAAATCTGGAGACACTATCTTCTGGGCGAGAGATTTGAACTGTTTACAGATCACCAGTCGTTAAAGTATCTATTCACTCAGAAGGACTTAAATTTGAGGCAGCAGCGTTGGCTGGAGTTTCTTGCAGCATATGACTTTGAAATTATATATACTCCAGGGAAAGCCAATGTCGTGGCCGATGCGTTAAGCCGAAAGAGTGAAATGATCGCCAGTTTCATCATTGCGACTTCGTTGATTGATAAGATATCGGCTCTCCAAGAAGACGACCAATTTATCAAAGGAATAAGTCAGCGAATTCGTGAAGGCAATGCTTCGGATTTCCAGTTAGACAGCGAAGGGATTCTGAGGTTAGAAGGGCGAATTTGCGTTCCAGATATTCCTGAACTCAGAAGAGAGGTGCTTGATGAATGCCACAAATCTAAGCTCAGTATCCATCCGGGTGTGAATAAAATGTATAACGATATCAAACGCACATTCTGGTGGAAGTCGTTAAAAAGAGACATCTCGATATATGTTAGTCGATGCCCTACTTGCCAGCTAGTCAAAAGCGACCAGCAGAAATTGGCTGGATTATTACAACCACTGGAAGTTCCTGGTTGGAAGTGGGAGCATATTTCTATGGATTTCATCGATGGTCTGCCCAGGACCAGAAAAGGAAATGACAGTATTTGGGTGATCGTGGATCGCTTCACGAAGACCGCCCATTTCATACCTGTCAGATCAAACAGAACTGCTCAGAGTCTGGCGCAGATATACTTCAGGGAAATTGTTAGACTACATGGAGTGCCGCTCAGCATAGTCAGTGATAGAGATACAATATTCACTAGCAAATTCTGGGAAGCATTTCAAGTCGAGCTCGGAACGAAGTTGAACTTGAGCACCGCTTATCATCCTCAGACAGACGGTCAGACTGAGAGGGTGAATCGCATTTTAGAAGATCTATTGCGGGCTTGTGTTATAGATTTCGGTGGATCATGGGAAGACCATCTGCATTTGGCTGAATTCTCTTATAACAACAGCTACCAGGCAAGTCTGACAATGTCGCCATTCAAAGCATTATATGGTAGACCGTGCCGATCTCCAGCTTGTTGGGTCGAGCCTGGAAATAGACTTGTGTTGGGTCCGGATATGATTCGAGAAGCTGCCGACAAAGTCGATTTTATTAAGAAGCGATTACTCGCCGCTCAAAGCCGACAAAAGAGCTATGCCGATAGAAGAAGAAGAGATATATCCTTTGAAGTTGGCGACTATGTATATTTGAAAGTATCGCCGATGAGAGGAGTTATCCGGTTCGGTAAAACGGGAAAGTTAGCGCCTAAATTCATTGGTCCGTTTCCTATTCTAGAACGGATCGGAACTCTCGCTTATAGGGTCAAACTGCCTGACTGGTTGCCTGGAGTGCATGATGTATTTCATATATCTCAACTTCGAAAGCACGTTCATGATCCAGACTTGATCGTGGAAGAAGCAGCTCAACAGGACATTGAAATTACTCCAGAACTAGCTGTGAGAAGAGAGCCGCTAAAGATTATCGGCAAAGAAACCAAAGAGCTGAGGAACAAGAAGGTTCGCTTAGTCAAAGTGCAATGGAGTGGAGATCCGCGAGATTGTACTTGGGAAACTGAGGAGAGCATTCAGAAAGCTTATCCTAGATGCCGAGTAGATATCTCTGATTGACTCCGGTGCAAGGTACATTTACCATACTTTGCATTACCATTTAATTCTCTACTCTGTTGTTATTTTCTTTTCATGGATGTGCACTTTTAAATTCTATAGGCTGAATGATTTTGAAAAGAGTATAGAGATTCATTAGTATACTTTTGAAGGTTAAAAACAATTGGATTGGTTGTTGTGTTGTGAGATTGTAGATTTATCAAACCACTTTCGACTTTGTTCCTTTTCGGGGACGAAAAGTTTTAAGTGGGGGAGATTGTAACGACCCAGAAAATCTGAACCAATTTAAATTTTTTAAATTGGCTAAAATAATGGATTTTAAATATTTAAAATAAGTATTTTAAATAATGGCGATGAAAACTGAGTTTGAATCGACAATTGAAAACGAATATAATTAATTATAATTATAAACAAGGCCTAAAATGGCATGGCAGTTTCAAAAATTGAATTCAAACTTCGTCGGACTATACCGGGTGCAAAACAATCCGGATTTTAGTGAAACCAAAAATATTTAAATCTGTTAGTGAATATCTTTCTAACGAATCCGACCAATCGAAATTTCATAGCGGGAATCAAAAGATATGTCCAGTTGAAAATTCTGAATAGTCGCTATGGAATTCAGGCCCTTAAAAATAGACATTTTGCAAATGACCTCGGATTTCGACGAAACCACTTTTGTTGGATCCGCAGTGTCAAGTTATTGCTAGGTTTCAAATTTCATAATTTTTCGAATCAACATGTGAGCGTGGCAAAAGAAAACGCGTTTGACCGGTTTTAGTTGATTTTAATCGACTGGAAATTGGCCATTTTTCAAACGGTCTCAGAATTCGACGAAACTAGTTTTGTTAGGACCGTATCGTCAATATGAAGCTAGAAAATATTTTTCTGGAATTTTTCTAGTTAGTATGTGACCCCGGTAATTTGAAATGTACGTTTAAAATTCAATATAGTGATTTAAATGTAAATTCAACGGAAACTGATCAAAGCGTTCGAACCAGCTTACGATACATATCCCGTTGTGTTCGGAATGGGGGTGAAACGCTAGGGATGACAGTCGTCGGGCTCGATTTGAGATTCGTATGTAAAAGTCAACATTTAGGAATTAAAATAAATAATAAATAAAAAAAGGAAAATCATTCTCTCTCCTCTCCCCTTCATCTCCTCTGCCCCCCCCCCCCCCCGTTCATTTCGATTTCAAAAAAGAAAAAAAAAGAAGAAGAAAGGAGCAGCAGCAGTCGCCGCCTCCACCAAGCTCCAGCCACCAGCAGCTCCGACGCCAGTTCGAGACCCCCTCCGACTCTCCACCCACATCGCGACACCTATTCCGCCGCCCCCCCTGAAGCCATCGCGACACCTATTCCGCCGCCCCCCCTCGAAGCCAGTTCCGACCCTGACGACCCCCTCCTCCTTAACAAATCAATGTAAGTTGTTTTTATTTTATTTTATTTTAATTCTGAAAAATTCTGATTTTTAGTAAAAGGGTTTAAAAACAGATTTTTGAAAGGGTTTAAAACAGATTTTTGAAAGGGTTTAAAAACAGATTTTTGAAAGGGTTTAAAACAGATTTTTAAAAAGGTTTAAAAACTGATTTTAAAGAGTTTAAAACTGATTTTATTTTAAACTTTTAAAAGAAAAAGATTAGAACTTTAAAAAGAAAAAGGTTTAAACTTTAAAAAGAAAAAGGTTTAAACTTTAAAAAGAAAAAAAGATTTGAACCTTAAATAGAAAAAGATTTGAATTTTAAATAGAAAAAGATTTGAACTTGGATAATAAAGATCATATTTTTAAAATAGAAAAGACGGAATTTTTATTAAGGAGAAGAAGTAAGATATGATTTTTATATTTTTAAAGTAATAAAAATATAATTTTTACATCATAGGAATATTAAAAATATAATCTTTATTTTTGAAAAGGCGGAATCTATATTATTGAAATTCGATTTTTATATATTGAATAACATAGTAAAAATTCGATTTTTACATATGTAGAGAATACGGGCGAAAGCGACAAAAAGGCGAGATTGGCGAAGATTTCTCTAAGTGAAGTGTCGTGAAGTTGGATAGCTATAGGTGAGAATCTCTCACTCTTCAATTTCTTTTTCTATATATTTATGTGTTGAAATAAAAGTGAATTGCTATATATAATATATATATCTATCTACGCCCCTCGTCCACAAACCATGGACGATATTTATTGGTTGAAATTGTTGTGAAAATTGATTGATAGCGAATGGTTGTTTGGGATTGTTTGTGGTTGATATTGATTTGATTGTGGTTGAAAATACCCGTTTGTGGTTGGAAAATATTTGGTTGAAACCACATAGGATTAGTTTGTGGAAATGAAATAAATATATACATGCCGCCTGCGTGCGAACTAGATGCATGATCCCCATTGTCAAAAACCGCGAGGTTTTAAGGTAGAGCGAGGAGCCGTACTAGGGACGGTCCCGGTTTTAACTACCCTGCCGTTATGCTGCCGAAATTTTGAATAATATTCGTGTGTTTGAATTATTTTCATCTGCTTAAACTATGTTTATGCAATGAATAGAAAACCTTCATGTGTTGAATTGATATTCATTCGTTGATTAGAAATTCATGTGTTGAATGGTATTCGCGTTTTAAATACAAAAATCACATTTTTATCTATATATAAAAACTATAGAAAACATTCATGTGTTGAATTGATATTCATTCGTTGATTAGAAATTCATGTGTTGAATGGTATTCATATTTTGAAATAAATTGTTTGATAATAAAAATCACCTTTTATCTATATATAAAAACTATAGAAAACATTCATGTGTTGAATTGATATTCATTCGTTGATTAGAAATTCATGTGTTGAATGGTATTCATATTTTGAAATAAATTGTTTGATAATAAAAATCACCTTTTATCTATATATAAAAACTATAGAAAACATTCATGTGTTGAATTGATATTCATTCGTTGATTAGAAATTCATGTGTTGAATGGTATTCATAGTTTGAAATAAATTGTTTGATAATAAAAATCACCTTTTATCTATATATAAAAACTATAGAAAACATTCATGTGTTGAATTGATATTCATTCGTTGATTAGAAATTCATGTGTTGAATGGTATTCATATTTTGAAATAAATTGTTTGATAATAAAAATCACCTTTTATCTATATATAAAAACTATAGAAAACATTCATGTGTTGAATTGATATTCATTCGTTGATTAGAAATTCATGTGTTGAATGGTATTCATATTTTGAAATAAATTGTTTGATAATAAAAATCACCTTTTATCGACTATATGAACTGTGTAAAATAATCTCGTTTTAAAAGAAATTGTTTTATGATAAAAATCCTATTTTTGTCACCTATATGAACTATATAGAAAAATAGTGTTTTGAAATGAATTGTTTTACAATAAAAATCACATTTTTATTGTATGCATAAACCGTTGAAATGTGAAGTGTTAAAAATAGCCACTTGTTCAAAATAAACATATACGAGTTGAAATATTCATTAATTAGCTAATGAAATGATTTGCATCTAGGTATGTAACATTAGAATGAATGGTGTTTTTAAAACCAAATAGAAATCAAATATGAAGTTGAATAGAAAATGATAAATGATAAGAACTGTATATATATGTACATGCATATTCATTGAACAGGTTATAGCAAAAGGGGCTAGAGAAGAGGAATAAAATTTTGTGCCCGACAAATAGGTACACATTTACTGTTTTGTTTGGGTGATGATTTTATGAGCCTGTTGGCTAGCCGCTTGGCTCTTTCTTTTTCTTTTTGAGATTAGAAGGACCGGGAAAGCTATTTGCGATTTCCCGATGCTCCCGGTGCAGGGGAGGTTATGGCGAAATTTTCCAAAATTTTAAGGCGTTAGTGAAATATTTGAAGTGAAAACGATATTGAAATTGTTGAATGAACTATATTTATATAATTATATAAATAAAATTAAAACGAAACGTGGCCGTGCAGTTCGCATTTTGAAACCGTGTTTTCAAACAACTAGTGCGGGGAATCCGACCATTGGATTTTCCCGAAACCGCAACCGTCGGGTTCGCCTTGGAAATATCTTTCCAACGGCACCAACCTTGTAAAAATCCAACGGTTGGATTGTCTGGAATGTTTAATTCAAATCTGAAGAAAAACAGCGCCAGAAACGATTATATTTATTTATATATATAAATATAATTATATTTAATCGAATAACGACGCTGCAGTTCGTATTTTGAAATCGAAAATTCAAACGATTGTACCGGGAGATCCGACCGTCGGATTTTCCCGAAACTGGAACCGTTGGATTCGTTTTGGAAAGACCTTTCTAATGATATAAATTTTGTAAAGATCCAACGGTTAGATTTTCAGATATGTGTAAACCAAATCTGAAGAAAAACAGCGCCACAGCCGCTTTATGGCCCGAAGCGTCGTTTTGAATAAATTAGCTATTTTAAAATAAATAAAAATAGCGATAAATAGTTATAAAATATCATAAGCGATATGGAATGGAAATAAACTGAATTTGCTCGATTTATGTGGCTTTTGATGGTTGAATGTGTTTGGTGTGAAAATTACATTAAAGAACAAAATTTATGTTGTCGAATGATTTAACCATTGAAATAAATTGATTTGAAATTCTAAATATACGTGAATTATTTGAAAAGGCCGAGTTAATTCTCATTTCAAATAATCGACCGACGATTGAAAGTCGAAGATGAAGACGGTGGTCGAAGACCGGAGATCTTCACCTCGTTTGGATGGTAACCGAGGTCCTGATTGGGAGGCATTCCGAAATATGGATAATGAGTGGTGATCGTTCAGACGTACGTGGTGATCGAAGGGTTTGCGAGGTATTTAGTGCCTCCGGTTTCGTTCAGACCCAGAACGGACTTGTAAATGGACTGTGTGTCTGACATTGGATTTATTCTGTATGGCATGCTAAGATGCAGAGATCAGGGCTTCTGTTGAAAAGCAAAGTCTTGTGGTGATGATCAAAGCACCGCCTGTGTGGCGTAGCTTTGTGTATAACGTAAATTCGCGAGCCTCACACCCCGGTATGAACCAGAAACGGGAGAAGGACCTCAGGGGGGACGTGCGTTTTCTTTCTAGCTAGGGTGGTGTCAGTGACCTACCAGCCCTGACATTTATATACTTTTCACCTATGTGGTTGTTGCTGTTGCGAGGCGCCTCGGTTTGATCGGACGATCCGGGTCCGATGGAGTCATTCGTTGGCTCATTTACACCCCAAAGGGTGGAGAAACGCATTGTTCAGGCATTATAATCCACTTCGTGTGGACCGGCCCCGACGATCCAGGGTATGGTTGCGGCTGTACCTGAGACATGGGCTAGATTGTCTCGAATTCGGTAAGGACTATCTTTTGCCTTGGTTCAGGACGGAAATCCAATTTCCACTTACGACATCGTGCGGTTTTGATTGTATACCTATATATATGGCGACATAGTGGCATGGGACGCTCATGCCGTCTATGATTGATAGTTATGATTTGAAATTGTTTTCAAAAACATACAGACACTAGCAATAATATCAAATGCCTTTGTTTTATTCGTATCAAGCATATTTTGGCCATTATAAGGAAAAACTCTATCCTCCGGTTTGCGTTGCATTGTGTGATGGGAACTGAGTCTTATAACGGCTTCATTTTTATAAAAAGCATAGCGATGTTCTAAAGAAAGATTTGTTTTAAAGCACTGGCAATTCAATGGAGTAAACCCGTTCCACGAAAGTGGCGTGGTTCTGTGATTAGCCAAACTATATATGTGTTGAATGGATTTCTCATACCAGTCCCATGACTGACTCGTAGTTTGTTTCACTTTCAAACTCGGGTGCCCCTTTTTCTACACGGGCAGCCTTGTATTCAGGTTTAGCTGGTTCTTTTTCGGGATAGCTGGAGCTGAAGATGGATTCTATCATTTATTTCTTTTTATGCTGTTCAGCTCCTATTGTACATCTTTTGTTTATTTCCGCTGTAGACATTTATGTATAGCTGAACTGTATTTGTACTAAGTAAGATCCTGTATACTGTGTAACTCTGATGATTACTTTTATCCAGTATATTCTATTGTTCATTATCTGGTGTATTTATTTAATTCTGTTCTGCTATTATCTGTTTCTGTGTTATATTCCAAAGATAACCCTTGTTTCCATCGGAACGGGATTTTGGGTCGTCTCAAATACATATTAGATTATATATCAAATCATATATCACAATACATGAAAAACAGTAATATAAATGTTGAGGAATCCAGTTGGATCCCTACAACCTGTTTCCCTGCATCCACATATGTTAATCAACAAAAATAACACTAATATGAAATATTCTGATAAACAGAATCAATATTTAATTAAATATTTATATATAACGATATCTATATTTTCAACCAATTAACCAGCAATTCATCCAAACAACCATCATATAAAAATCAATCAACATTTATCACTAGTAAATTACGTTTAAAAAATATAAACTGGACAGAGTTAGTGAGTTTTACTCACTTTGGTTCGTAGCTGATGATTCTGCTTTTGTTCGTCTAAAATCCAACTAGCGTTTGATTTTATCACAAAATTCCAGTTGCTCTGTTCTCAACCCTCTTAGTTCCATAACGTAGATATCTTCGTTACAATCTTAACGTGACTGTTTTCATTGGATTATGTTAATATATGAAATATAGATGCATGTTATAAGTTATTAAATTAAATAACACATTAGTAAAAATTTAATAATTACTTAATATTGTCTTATCCTTTAATTAACCTTTTTGATTGTTGTTAATCACCGGCATAAGCCTCTTCTGGGTATGGAAATAATAACTCAACATCATCTTCCTTTGTTTACTGCTTTGAACCCGTGCCAGTGCTATAAACATCTCGATACAAACAAAATATCCACTTTTCTTCACGCTTGTTCACATAAGTTTTCCTTCCTGTCGTCTTCATTTAAAACTAAAACCCACGCATGCCATGCTTCAAACTGCCGTGCCATCTTCCAGGCGATTTCCAACACCGCCACTATTCACTTAACTTCCCAAAGCATTACTCCCTCTCTCTTGTGTTTCATCAACACCGTGCACTACTTCCCCAAAAAAACAGAACTCGTTACAGCACTTACATCACCAATTCGATTTCTGTGCTTTACCAGAAAGCATGACTGATCCATCTTTACCCTGTAGAAGAGATTCGAAATCCCTTCTTCCCTTTCTTACTGTTCGAACAAACTCCATCCCACTGTGCTCTCCAAAGCCGATCAAAATCGCTGCTCCACACACCACCAAAGTTGAACTTTGAACTGCCTTATCCCCTTCATTTCAAACTCACGCCAATCCTCCACTGCGCGTCAAACTATGCTCTACGCCCCTGTACAGTTCACATCGATCTTTTAGTGATCGAGTTCCACAAAAATTTGCAACAACATGCTAAATCACCACACAAATCCAACTACAACCCTTGTTTCTCCATCCGCTGGTCGAAACTCCCGCACCCAAGAACCCTAATTTTGCTGTATATAGATTGACGTACAGAAATGGAGCCGATCTGAGAAAAATGCATATAGAAATGAAGCCCTTTAGTTGCTGAATTCACATATATATATATATTTCATGAACTTAAGTGGTGAGTATGATTTTCTTGAGGCCATTTCTCTCCTTGTGTCTTGCGTGAATTTCACTAGCAAATGGAATGTAGATTTTGGGAAACTTAATTGCTAAGTAACATGACACCTTAATTTTCCTACACACTGTTTGCAGCAGACAAGCTAGGATGTGTAATTTATGTTTTAGGCATGGTACGCAAGACTTTAGCCTATGCAGTTGAAACGACCTAAACTTGCCCATAAAGGAAAACCCATATTGTAATGAGAACACGACAAATAAGAACACAAACAGAAGAACATTTCATTGCTTATTGCAACAATTTACATCAGAGCACAAGAATATACAGAGCATAAAAAATAATATATATTGGATAAGTGTAAGAGATCTACAAATTACAATGCAGTGGAAAATAATACAAAACACAACTGAAAGGGATGCATGGATACAGAGCTTTCTGAATATCATTCCAGCTGTAAACCAGGATCATGTGAATATAAATCTGAAAAATCCAAATTCCATAGCGGGAATAAAAAGTTATGCCCAGTTGAAAATTAAGAATAGTCGCTATGGAAATATAGCCCTTAAAAATAGTGATTTTGCAGACGACCTCCGTTTTCGACAAGACCACTTTTGTTGGATCCGGAATGTCAAATTATTGCTTGATTCCGATTTCCATAATTTTTGGAATCAATATGTGAGTGTGGAGGATTTAAACGTGTTGGTCAATTTTGTTTTAATTTAATCGACTGGAAAATGACCGTTTTTCGAACGGTCTCCAAATTCGACGAAATTAGTTTTGTTAGGACTGAATCATCAAAACATAACCAGATTTATTTTTCTGGAATTTTTGGAGTCACTATGTGACACCAGTAAATTAAAATGTGCTTTCATATTCAATATAAGGATTTATATTTTAAATTTAACGGAAACAAAATGTAATGGCCGAATTGGCTTACGAAACATATCCCATTGTGTTCAGAATGGGGGTAATTAGCTGGGGTTGATAATCGGTTGGTTTGATTTGGAGATTGCATAGAAAAGTTGCTTTTTGATATATATATATGTATGTATGTATATATATATAAGGTTTGAAGGGGTCAAACCCCTAAATATTTTATCTCGTGGTCAACACGAGAAAACTGCCCCTCGCGCCATTTTCAAATCGCGACGCCCTTATTCACCCCGCCGCCAGCCACGCTCCGGCCAAGCGCCGCCACCGCGACCCCCTCCCTCACCAACGCAGCCCTCCGCGTGCCCCCTCTGATCAACCCCGCCCCCTCCTTTCTCCCCACTCTTTCTCCTCGCCTCCAATCACAAACCCTACCCCAAACAGCCCTAAACTGACCAGTGGACCCTGTAGCCCAGCCTGCGCTGCCACCTATACCACCACCGCCACCTTCCAACGCCCCACCGCCCTTCCTTTGACCATCATCTTCCCCCGTAGCACCCTCCGTCACCCGAAACCATTTTGCACCAATTTTCAGTTTACAAAAATTTCCCTTCGCCTTCGCTGAAGCCAACATCCACGGACCCTCGTCCACCTACAGGCGGTGTCTTCTAGAATTTCGGTTTTCTTCGGTGCTCGAAAAATGCCGGTGAGTTTCTATTTTATTTTTATTTATTTATGTGAATAAAAATAGGATTTTTATATGAAAAATAAAAATGTGATTTTTATAATATCAACATTAGTATAAAAATGTGATTTTTATTTCATAGAAAGCATAATAAAAATATGTTTTTTATTTTAAAGATAGCATTAGAAATAAAAATTCGATTTATATATATATATATGAAGTAGCAATAAAAATTCGATTTATATATATATATAAAGTAGTGATAAAAATTTGATTTATATATATATATATATAAAGTAGCAATAAATATTCGATTTTTATATATATGAAGTAGCGATTAGAAATATGATTTTTATTATATATATAGCGAAGTAAAAAATATGATTTTTATTATCATGAAGGAGAAGTAAAAATATGATTTTTGTATATATAGGCGATGGTAAAAACTGATTTTTATATTATTAGAAATATAAAAATTCGATTTTTATTTGTATAATAATGATATAAAAATATGGGTTTTATTATATAAATAACATTATAAAATGTGATTTTTATAGTGTTAAAATAAAATTTGATTTTTATAGTATTGAAAAAAAATGGGATTTTCAATATAAAAATCGTATGAAACAGATTACGATGGAACTGACGGGAATCAAATCCAAATCCGGACTGTTCAGAAATAAGGAATGCAGGAGTGGATCCCAAAGGTGAGAACTTCTCACTTTAATTTTATTTTCTAGTTAAAATATATACTAGGATGCAGACGGTGCTTAGCAGCACCAGACACCGTCGTCCACAGACCATGGACGACTTGTTTGATTATAATGTGTTGTGAAAATTGATTGTGATGTGGAATGGAATAAAATATTCATGTATTGAATAAAATATTTTATAGTTAAAAATATAATTTTTAACGTGTATATAAATGAAATAAATATTCGTAAACAAATCGGATGATTTGTTTATGTACACACATTTGGCTGATATTGATTGGGACGATATATTTTACACATCGCCCAACTGCACAAATAATAACTAATGTTTGTTGTTTGAAAATCCCACACGGGTATTGGGATGATATTGGACGTACACTAATACCAATATTTAGTTATATGTCAATCGATGGGTTGACAGACTGTTGTAAACATTAATTATTTATATTTAGCGCTGATGGATTATACGGGTATTGGGATGATATTGGACTGTCGTGAATTGTGTTTTAAATGACATCATTCTTAAACCTAGTGTGAAAAGAATAAATCTTCTAATTAAGATTTGAAGAAGAATTATCGATTAATTAACATTTAATTGAAATTGAAAATGGAATGCGAGTTGGGTTTATTGTTAACTGTGTTTTTAACGACATTCGTTCTTTAACCCGATTTACAGTGAAATGGGATTTGGAGTTTATAAATCTTTTTATTAAGATTTAACGAGAATTTTCCAAAGTAAAGTTTCCAAATTAATTTATTAAATTGGAATTGAATGGAATTCGATTTGATAATAATTGAAGTGAACTTCTGTGGAGGAAGACTATTAATACATATGTAATTTAAAAGGCTTTGCCGTTATTCCATTTATATTATTAGTCGGATACGGAAATTGATATCGATTATATATATTAATCTGTTTTCCGAAAAGATTCCATAATTAATGGAATGTGATTTGGGTTTATTGTCAACTGTGTTTTAAATGACATTAGTTCTTTAACCCAGTTAAAGACATGATTACATGTCTAGCATTTTATTTTTGAACTGTATGGTTAATCTCTGCTAAATATATATCTGTTTGGTGGCAGAGAATATATTCTTTTGCTTAACACACTTCTCTAAGACGTACGAGCATAGAGATTATATATCGGTAGAAATCAATAGTACGGTGTAGATTATCGATGTGACATGTTAATGTTTCCAAAGTTATATAATCATTAATATTGGTTTTTGGGAAGATTAAAACTAAGGGGAGTTTTAATGAATCTTTAATTAGATTGAAATGTGAATTGATAATTTAAATTATCAAATTTGGGAAATGATTGAGAATGGAGTATCCTAAGTTGCTCCTAGCGATAGTTAAATCATTAATTAGATTTAAACGAGAAATGGTAATTAAATTTACCGATAACACCATGGTGTTAGATATGGAGTATGACCAGTTTTGCTCCATGGGATGAATAGGTTGGGATTGGGAAATTAAACAAATGATTACTTCGGTAAGGTGCGTTAATCCCGACTAGTTTGGAAAATCTTAATATGATTTGAATTGATATCCGAAGGAAGATTATAGAATAAATTTAAAGAATTTATCTTTGATAAAATTAACGGGAACCTTCCCAAAGGATATGAATATTTAAATAAAAGAATATTCAGAATTGGAATGAGGAGTATGTTGTGTTTTTTATCACTAGTTTATTATATACACGATTTATTCGGAAAGGCCGGGTTTATACCCATTCTGAATAACAGATTCGATGATATGTCGACGTTGAAGATGGTGGTTGAAGACCGGGGGTCTTCAGATCGTTTGGATGATTAATGATGTCTCAATTGGGCGGTACACCCAAGACAAGATAATAAGTGGTGATTGTCCAGACGTACTTGGAGATCGACCGGATATGCGAGGACCTCTCTCCTATATTGGACATATGGGACAAGGAATAAGGTGCCTCTTGTTTCGTTCAGACCCTGAACGAACTAGTAAATGGATATGTGTCTGACATTGGATTTTATTCTGTGTTGAATGATCTGTATTAAATATATATTTGTTTGGCGGTGGAGAATTTATTCTCTTGCTTAATGCCCTTCTCTAAGACGTACGAGCTCTAAGGTTATGTACCAATAGACATCAGTCGCATGCCGTGAATTGCTAGTGTGGCATGCTGAGATGCAAATGATCAAGGCGTCTGTTGAAAAGCAGAGTCTTGTGGTTGATGATCAAAGCTCGAATTTAATATAGCGTAGCTTTGTGTATAGCGTTAATTTGCGAGCCTCACACCTCAGTATGAGTCAAAAATGGGATCTGTTGGGAGAACATGATGTTTCTTTCTAGCTATGGGTGGTGTCAGGATTTTGCAAGCCCTAACAATTTATATTTTTACCTATGTGGTTATTGGATTGCGAGGCGCCTCAGATATATCGGTCTTTACGGAGCCAATGGATATAAAGTCATCTATCTCATAGACGCCCGATAGGGCGGGGAAACGTGTGTTCAGGAATTGCCAATCCTAAAACATAAGGGAGGACCGGCCCAACCGATCCAAGGGTTCTCTACGAGGAGTCCGGAGGCATTTTCTAGAGTGTCTCGAAGCGGTGAGGAGCCATCCCTGGCCTCGACTCATGATGAAAATCCAATTTCCAATACGTGACATATTGGCTTTATTTGTAGAGCCTAGTATGGCGACATAATGGGATGGGGCACTATGCCGTCTAGGATTGATAAAACTATATTTGAAGTTGTTTTCATGCACTTTACACTATAATAGTATCAAAACGATTTTGTTTAAACATACCAAGCATGTTTGGCTATTATAAGATAAACTCTATCCTCCGGCTTGCGTTGCATTGTGTGATGGGACCTGAGTCTTATAATAGCTTCATTTTTCCAAAAAGCATTGCATTGTTTATTCTATGCACTGGTATTCTTGGGAGGAAACCCATTCCATGCTATATGGCGTGGTCCCTTGATTTACTCCATTTTAATATAAAGTTTTAAATAACTGTTTTAATTCTCACACCAGTCACATGATTGACCTAGAGTTTATTGTTTTAAACCTAAACTCTGGGTGCCCCTAATTTTTACATGGGCAACTAGTAGTTTTGGTTTTGCCGATTTATATTCACAGGATCCTTGTTTACAGCTGGAATGATATTCGAAAAGCTTTGTATCCGTGTATCCCTTTCAGTTGTGTTTTGTATTATTTTTCACTGCATTGTAATTTGTAAATCTCTGACACTTATCCAATGTATATTATTTGTTTATGCTCTATATATTCTTGTACTCTGATGTAAATTGTTGTAAGAGGCAATGAAATGTTCTTCTGTTAGTGTTCTGATTTGTCGTGCTCTCATTACAATCCAGGCTTTCCTTTATGGGGAAGTTTGGGTCATTTCAGCAGTTAAGTTTCTTAGGAGCTAACGGTGTTTTTATTTAATTAATTCGTACTGTTATGGCGTATTTATAAGGTTAGATTGACAGTTTCATTTATCTCAATAATGGCCATGGAAATATATAAAAATTACACTATCAGAGAGCTTGAAATAATTTGCAAAGGGATGTGATTAGAACAGTTTACTAATGTCTAGATAAATTGACTTATCACCCTTTGGTTTATATATATATAATTAAACTTATATATGAGTTTAAGATCAGTACTCTTAGGATGTCATATGACTTTAGAATGATTTTGTTATGTGAGCATTTTATAGTAACTCGCTGATGATGTGTGGCGTGATGCTCATTGGCTATTTTTCTAAGGTCTTCTTTAAAAAAAAATCTAATTTATTAAAAATAAATTAATATTATCTTATATATTCAAACAAAATATCATTGTAACACCCCACCTCCGCCAGGGTCACTCACAAAGGGAATGCACTAGTTTTGGTGGAGTATTATCTAGGTAAACATACACAGAGATATCACAAGGCAGAACATAAATAAAGCAGCGATAGAAATTAAAAACCAAATTTTTATTACTTTCAAGAAAAGAGTCAAAACCTCATATATCCAAGGTATAAATCATTCCATTACATCAAGTTCCAAATAAAGAAGCATAAACTTAAGATAACAAAAGTAAATTATTCCCCATAAATAGAAGAAGTGCAGCCATAGCATAACTCAAGACCAAACCGTACATGAGCTGACAAAAAGCAAGCTAAATCCAAGCTAAGAGCTAGTGTTTCCTCCCTGAGAACCTTGGGGGGTGGGAGGAACGAAAGAAAAATAGGCGAAAGAAAAAGGGTCAGTCATAAGACTGGTAAGCCCTAGTGACTTTCTGTATAAAAACTAGTAAAGGTAACATGACATGTGGAAACTGGAATTAAACATAAGGATGATAACAGGACTGGTATGGTAATTAAGATATCAAGATAAGTCAAGTCTAGCATCGCATATTCAAGATTCGTTGCACCCACTGTACTAGTGTAACACCCCACCTCCGTTAAGGTCACTCACAAAGGGAATGCCTTAACTTTGGTGGAGCATTTTAGTAAACAGAAACAGAATACTACAAGATAGATAAACAGTACTTGAAAAATTATAATTTTATTTCAAACAGAAGCTTGGTTACATCCTTTCAAATCACAATATCAGAATTCAAGTACAAAATATCAGTCTTGTACAAAAGCCTTCAGAATGCATAGTTTAAAATCATAATCCCCACAGAAGAAGACAAGCCATACTTTAAGCACTACAAGCAGAAGAAATCTGGATCAAGCTAGAGTATTCCCTTCTACAAAACCTGGGGGGGGGGGAACGGAAGAAAGGAGGCGAAACAACAAGGGTCAGACAAAAGTCTGGCAAGTCCAGTGATTTTCAGTTATGAACAGATAATAATAACATCACATGAAAATAAAACTGGATGAGAGATAACTGTAACAGATGTAGCAGATATAACAGAAGAACAGAATGATATAAGCTATTGCTTTACACTTCTCTGTACTAATACTAGTATAACAGAATTAGGTGTCACCCTAATGTCTAAACTGAAACAGAAACGGGTATAGAATAATTTAACAGAAACAGAATGCTAATAATGGGCCTTTACTACCCGATCAGAAACAGACAGAAGCAGAAACAGATTAATCCCTACGGAAACAGAATGTAGAATTAGGTGTACACTAGTAATGGGCCTTTACCACCCGAACAGACGGTACCACGCAGAAACAGATAGGTGTTACCACCCAACAGAAACAGACGGTACCAACAGAAACAGACAGAACTAAGCGTACCCTAAAACCCTACCCCAAGCGATCGGCTCCCTAATACATAAATATCCTGTGTCGGCCCCACAGTAGGGTGTATCACTCCCTAAAGTGACAACCAATTGGCACAGACCTATTTACAGATGTCACGGCGTCTTACATCCTCAGAGGCAGACCGGGATCCATGCACGCACATAACCCGGTTGGAACGCACCATCAACACCCCTCGCCATTATCAGAATGAACCGCTTATAATTAGTTCAGTAAGCGTGCCCGGACCCTACCTACTGTTGGGTCAAAGTTTTGATACCAGAAAGGGTTACTGACTAATATGGGTCCCAAACAACAGATGACACAAGTAATTCCCCTCCTAACCTTGTGTCCCTAGACTAACAGATTTCAGATTAACTTGTTTACAAGTTCAGACATACAGAATTCAGATCAACCAGTTCACAGACAAGTTTTCAGACTAACGGATCAGATATACAGATTTAACAGACTTACCGATTAACAAGTTACAGATTAACAGACTTACAGATTTGTCTAACTTTGTAATTGGGCCTACAGATTCACGGAACAGATTTATTAAATTCATCAGTCTAGTGGGTTTAATCCTATCCGCCCAACACGTTTTAGACATCATGTTTATCTCAGATTTTCATTAATTAATTATTAATGCCCAGACCTCTCACATTAGACTGACAGTTTGCGGCTACTGGTTAGGCCGTTTGGTTCCGGGCAGATTTCTGTCCCAAACCGAGTCTAACCTCGGGTTTCAAGCACGTTATGACTAACTTCTCACATTAGAACCTATTGTTTGCGGCCACTGGAATATGCCGGGCGGTTCCGGGCAGAATTACGCCGCAAACTCATTCTAACCTCGAGTTAGCCATGTTTATCTTTGCAGCCAATTAATTAATGATTTACCATTTATACCCACGCCTAATATACATGTCAATTATTCATAGCTAATTCAGATTATGTCAATAACAGACTGAATATATCAACTTAACAGACATAGCAGATAACAGGTTTAGGCGACTTAACGGATTCAGCAGATTAAGCAACTTGCAGATTTAGCAGATAACAGATTAGGCATCTCAACAGATTTAGGTTGCATTCTTAACAGAATTAGCAGATGACAGATTTGGCAGATGAACAGATCTAGCAGACTAGGCAGTAGGGCAGAACTAGCAGATTAAGCAATATAACAGAACTAGCAGATTAGGCAAATATAGCAGAACTAGCAAATTAGGCAAATATAACAGATTTAATCATTCCTTAAAGTTTCACAACATATCTTGCCTAATTATAAATCTTGCCTAAGTTCACATGCATAAATAATAGTCATGATTCACAATGTGGTCATATACCCCATGTTTGCATTAAATTTGCATGTCACAGATTAAGGTCATAATTTACACGTCCCAATTTAGTTCAACTTGCCTAGTACAAAAGATTCACATATAAATTATACCAAATATAGCTATTGACAAAATTCTCCTACTTAGGTATTATTCACATTTGATAGATATCCTACTTTAATGTAAATCTTTATACCTAAACCATATTTTCTTTGTCTCAGGTCATATGTAAACATACCATGGTTCCTCTTCTTCCAATTCACAGAATATGCATAGATCTAAATCTAGTTTACAACCTATGTCCTTTTTCTTAAATCAGTCACAGATTAGCCAACTTCTCAAGTCATAGGTTCAATTATATTCCTTAGATTTATGTCCTAAGTTCCAAGTTCAACCTATGTTCTTTCCTCAACTCAGTCACATATCGTTCATGCCCATTTCATGCATTATTCATTTTATTGTCCAAAATATTTTAGCGTATGTTAATCTCTTAGGAGATTGGCGCAGCTCGTAGTAGCCTGGCTATAGAACAGAAAGAAGAAGAGATACAGAATAAAATATATCAGAACAGAACATACACAATCTCAAATTCTGATTTACAATCATGTCACAATTATGATTAAAGTTTATATCGGAAAATAAGTGCACTTGCCTTGGTTGGATTCTAAAAGAAAAAGGTGTTGTAGCTGTTCTCTTTTAATCCTAATCAGAATTGGAGGAAGAAGCACAAGTCCTAGCTTAGGTTTCAGCAGAGTAGAGATGCCATTGATTAATTTATTTTTAGAGAGGAAGAGAGCAATGGAGGCTAGAGAATTGTATATGAGATTTAGATTTAGGTTAGGGATGTATATATAGGTGTAGGAAGTTATTTAGGACCATTAGATTAACCCTGAATCATGAGAACCATTCAAATGCAAAATCTGCATTTGAGCGAATCGGCCCACGGGATGACAACCAAACACCCTGGATTAACCCCTAGTCGACCCAGCGGGGCTTGGGTCGACCTCAAAAATGGGCCGGTTCGGTTATTCCCCCTTCCAATTCGCTGTTTTGAACCTTTTTTGCATGTTTATTTATTTAATATATATATATATCTATATATATTTCTCTCATATGCATATAAACTTCAAGGCTTAATAACTTCTTCATAATTAACCATTTTATTTTTATATTCTCAGAAAATACGGGGTGTTACATTCTCCCCTCCTTAAAGGATTTCGTCCCCGAAATCTTCAAGTTAAGAAGAATGTATCCTAACATCCAACATCCATCTACTCAACCATTCAATCACAGGCATCCATTGTCCTTAAAAGGTTTCTAATGCCGTATGAACATATGCAAAGTGTGTGTATATGTTTCTTATCTAATGCAAAATCAGGCGGTCTACTGATCCAGTTGACCTCCTTAATGCGAATCATGTTAGTGTCATGAGTCCAAATATGTATGCAAGAAATCCTATTTGATACACATCATTTCTATATGAGTGCATAACCATTCATCCAAATGCAACATCCATGTGAGGAATCAATCATTCTGCATCCACAAAAATTGAAAAATGCACACACATCCATATGCAGTATGAGAGTGTTTTTGAGCCGATCTAGTGCCTAGTGTGTGTATATGCATCCAAGAGAAACCACTAGCAACCACTATGCATCCAAGAGAAACCGCTAGCAACCACTTGCATCCACTTGCAACCATCAAACATAACATGTCTCAAACACATGTTTACACCCATTAGTTTCTACCTAAAGTTCGAAGATTCGATCGATAGGATACAATCGAACGATGGAAGCGAGTACAGATAAAACAAAAACTTGGTTCCCATTAGACATTGGTTGAGAGAATAATTCCCCTAAGTATCAACCCCAAAGACCGAAATCAATATCAGATTGACACTCAGAGGATTACCTTCTTTAGACAATGTCAAAACTGGAAATCTTAACCTTATCATAGATATTCAGATATTTACAGACTACTAGTACAGATCAGTTTACCATATGATTCTTAGAAAACTAAGCATGATAAAACCCAGAATGTATGCGTCCTACTTGACGCCTAACACAGATATCTCTCAAACCCCAATTTATCACAAGCAGATGAGTCATAACCCTTATGGGTTTGAGTCTACAGCGGAATCAGAAACAATACTAGTATTAAAGTGCAGAGTATCGATTACAGAATCAAAATGCCAGAATCAGAAAGAGTTTTAACTCAACAATCAGATAAAGAAATGAAACCTCTCACAGAAAGTTTTCCTAATTCTATCCTATCCACTAGCCTCGAGAGTGTTCGCCTGCCCTCCAGAAGTAGGTCCTATCTTCTGCCCTTGCCCTCGTTTCTTCCGGCAGTCCCTAGTGAAGTGTCGCATCTCACCACAGTTGAAGCAAGCAGCCTTCTTTGGATCCACTTTCTTATTGTGTGTCCTATCCATATCTCCCATGTACGTTCTCCATTCGTGACCTTCCACCAAAATGAAGCTTCATCTTTCATTAACCAAGCAGTTGGTTGAACCTTCCTCCCATCGTCTATCTCAAAGGTACCAACAAGTCCTCTACTCCGTTGAGCCAACTTCTAGCCTCGACAACGTCTTAGTCCCATAAAGCGGTTTTCCGCCCATCACACGGAAGTTCTTACATATCTTAGAAAAAGCATCTATACGTGGAGGAAGAGATTCAAAAAGGGAAAGAGGAAGGAACTCGAAAGAAAGAATCGAAAGAAAGATATATGGCTTTTGGGGATTATTTATTTTATTTTTCAAAAATAAGATTTACTTTTGAAAATACTTCCTTTTTAAAACATAGTTTTCAAAAACTTTTTATCAAATCTAGTAACCTTCAGCTCTGATACCAAGTGTAACACCCCACCTCCGTTAAGGTCACTCACAAAGGGAATGCCTTAAATTTGGTGGAGCATTTTAGTAAACAGAAACAGAATACTACAAGACAGATAAACAGTACTTGAAAAATTATAATTTTATTTCAAACAGAAGCTTGGTTACATCCTTTCAAATCACAATATCAGAATTCAAGTACAAAATATCAGTCTTGTACAAAAGCCTTCAGAATGCATAGTTTAAAATCATAATCCCCACAGAAGAAGACAAACCATACTTTAAGCACTGCAAGCGGAAGAAATCTGGATCAAGCTAGAGTATTCCCTTCTACAAAACATGGGGGGGGGGAGAAACGGAAGAAAGGTGGCAAAACAACAAGGGTCAGACAAAAGTCTGGCAAGTCCAGTGATTTTCAGTTATGAACAGATAATAATAACATGACATGAAAATAAAACTGGATGAGAGATAACTGTAACAGATGTAGCAGATATAACAGAAGAACAGAATGATATAAGCTATTGCTTTACACTTCTCTGTACTAATACTAGTATAACAGAATTAGGTGTCACCCTAATGTCTAAACTGAAACAGAAACGGGTACAGAATAATTTAACAGAAACAGAATGCTAATAATGGGCCTTTACTACCCGATCAGAAATAGACAGAAGCAGAAACAGATTAGTCCCTACGGAAACAGAATGTAGAATTAGGTGTACACTAGTAATGGGCCTTTACCACCCGAACAGACGGTACCACGCAGAAACAGACAGGTGTTACCACCCAACAGAAACAGACGGTACCAACAGAAACAGACAGAACTAAGTGTACCCTAAAACCCTACCCCAAGCGATCGGCTCCCTAATACATAAATATCCTGTGTCGGCCCCACAGTAGGGTGTATCACTCCCTAAAGTGACAACCAATTGGCACAGACCTATTTATAGATGTCACGGCGTCTTACATCCTCAGAGGCAGACCGGGATCCATGCACGCACATGACCTGGTTGGAACGCACCATCAACACCCCTCTCCATTATCAGAATGAACCGCTTATAATTAGTTCAGTAAGCGTGCCCGGACCCTACCTACTGTTGGGTCAAAGTTTTGATACCAGAAAGGGTTACTGACTAATATGGGTCCCAAACAACAGATGACACAAGTAATTCCCCTCCTAACCTTGTGTCCCCAGACTAACAGATTTCATATTAACTTGTTTACAAGTTCAGACATACAGAATTCAGATCAACCAGTTCACAGACAAGTTTTCAGACTAACGGATCAGATATACAGATTTAACAGACTTACCGATTAACCAGTTACAGATTAACAGACTTACAGATTTGTCTAACTTTGTAATTGGGCCTACAGATTCACGGAACAGATTTATTAAATTCATCAGTCTAGTGGGTTTAATCCTATCCGCCCAACACGTTTTAGACATCATGTTTATCTCAGATTTTCATTAATTAATTATTAATGCCCATACCTCTCACATTAGACTGACAGTTTGCGGCTACTGGTTAGGCCGGTTGGTTCCGGGCAGATTTCTGTCGCAAACTGAGTCTAACCTCGGGTTTCAAGCACGTTATGACTAACTTCTCACATTAGAACCTATTGTTTGCGGCCACTGGAATATGCCGGGCGGTTCCGGGCAGAATTACGCCGCAAACTCATTCTAACCTCGAGTTAGCCATGTTTATCTTTACGGCCAATTAATTAATGATTTACCGTTTATACCCACGCCTAATATACATGTCAATTATTCATAGCTAATTCAGATTATGTCAATAACAGACTGAATATATCAACTTAACAGACATAGCAGATAACAGGTTTAGGCGACTTAACGGATTCAGCAGATTAAGCAACTAGCAGATTTAGCAGATAACAGATTAGGCATCTCAACAGATTTAGGTTGGCATTCTTAACAGAATTAGCAGATGACAGATTTGGCAGATGAACAGATCTAGCAGACTAGGCAGTAGGGCAGAACTAGCAGATTAAGCAATATAACAGAACTAGCAGATTAGGCAAATATAGCAGAACTAGCAAATTAGGCAAATATAACTGATTTAATCATTCCTTAAAGTTTGACAACATATCTTGCCTAATTATAAATCTTGCCTAAGTTCACATGCATAAATAATAGTCATGATTCACAATGTGATCATATACCCCATGTTTGCATTAAATTTGCATGTCACAGATTAAGGTCATAATTTACACGTCCCAATTTAGTTCAACTTGCCTAGTACAAAAGATTCACATATAAATTATATCAAATATAGCTATTGAAAAAATCTCCTACTTAGGTATTATTCACATTTGATAGATGTTCGCCCACTTTGTGAACTGGGCAACACAAAGTCGAGATGTGAAACATTGAAGAACTTAGAGAGCATCATAGCGGGTCGTGTAACACCCCACCTCCACTAGGATCACTCCTTAGAATGTACTAGCTTTGGAGGGGCGTTATTGTGACGGTAAACTTGCACAGAGATATCACAAGACAGAATATATATACAAATAAGTATAAGTAAAGCAGCGGTAGCAGATAAAACCCATCATCATCATTTCAGAAAACCAACATAGTCAAGTACATACTATCAAAATGTCATGATCCAAAATACAACATAAGTCTAGATACGTGATAACAAAATACATGGTAAAACATCAGTACTAATCCCCAGAAATAAAAGATAAGCCACAGCTAGCTCGGATCCATACATGAGCTATCCAACAAGCAAGTCAAAGATCCACTAAGCAGATGTAGCCCCTCCCTGAGAACCTGTGGGGGGGGGGGGAAACGGAAGAAAAGAAGCGAAAGAAAACAGGTCAGTCAAAAAGACTGGTAAGCCCTACTACGATCAATCTATAAACTAATAAAGTTAACAGTATGATGGAAACTGAGATGAGCATACTGGCAATAGATAAAGGTGACATCACATAGACGAGATTAAACTTTGCACCACGGTGTACTAGCAAACCCACAAGACAGATCTTGATCCCTTAGCCCAAACTTTGCCCCAATAACATGAAGTGACCTTAGTATAAGGTCCAGCCCAACGGTCTAGTCGATTGGCTCCCTATAAACCTAACACGTCGAGTGTTGGTGTCCATACGGCCCACATGGATGTAGTCAGACTGTGCTGGGTCCACCTTCGGGTGTATCAAGCCCTAAGGTGTCAACCCCAGACACCTAAGCAATAATGCACAGTCTAACCCTACTGGTACCCGTGCCTCGAGTTTGTCCAACATCGGACTACGTGCACGTCCGTAGCCCGCCGGACCCGCACCGCTGTACCACTCAGCCGTCGCTTTGGTCGCTTACATCAGTCCAGTAATCGTGCCCCGCCCTAACCTAGCTGTAGGGTTGTAGTGATACCAAACTGGGATTACTGCTGGAACAGACCACGTTGCTAGGGTTTCTAAGAGGGTTAAGTGTGGTTTTAACCCCTCACTAATCCCGGATTAAATTAGTTAAGTGTAACCACTTAACCCCATCTAATCCTCGCATCCCCATTATTGGTTAAGTATTAGTGGGCCATGACTTAACCCTAATCATGAGGCATTAATTACTTAACGCACCCAACCTCTCACATTAGACATCCGTGGTTACCTGGGAAGATTTACACCACGTCTAGGTCTAACCTCGGGTCTTATGGTGTAACATGACCAACTACCCACATTAGACCCCACGTTGTGGTTACCTGGGAAGATTTACACCACAACTAGGTCTAACCTCGAGTTGGCCATATCATGTTATCTAATGTCATGTCCACTTCAAAACATATTTACAAGTTAACATATACTTGGGTAGACCTAACTTAATAGGTAAATTCCCAAGGGGTAGACCTAACTTAATAGGTAAATTCCCAATCTTTTAGTTTCATGTATTTTTAAGTTTACCCAAACCCTCCCAACGTCATTATCTCGCTTACATGTTCGTCATAACGTATAAGGGTATAAAAGGTAACTTGGCATAACATACATGGTGAACTTCACATGTCATAATAAACATGCATACATGTTAAACTTACAAATCATGTCATGGTGAATTCGCATAAACATGCATAACTTATTAAATATGCACAACATGGTAAGGTGAACATGCATAATCCATTAAACTTGCATAACATGGTAAGATGAACATGCATAATCCATTAAACTTGCATAACATGGTAAGATGAACATGCATAATCCATTAAACTTGCATAACATGGTAAGGTGAACATGCATAATCCATTAAACTTGCATAATATGGTAAGGTGAACATGCATAATCCATTAAACTTGCATAATATGGTAAGGTGAACATGCATAATCCATTTAACTTGCATAATATGGTAAGGTGATCTTGCATAAACATGCATAACCCATGAAACATGTAGAACATGACATAATAAGCTCGCATAAGCATGCATAACTTGTGAAACATGTAAAACATGGCATAGAAATCTCACATATGCATGCATAACTTATGAATCATATAAAACATGACATAGTGAGTTCGCATAAGCATGCATAATCAACTAAACTCACATTAATCTCAACTTTCACCAAACATTAACTTTAAAGTTTGTAAAGTGAAGGTAAGAGGGCTTACAAATATAAACAAGCCACAAATCCACCAAATAAGATGAAGAAGCCCTTTTAAAAACCAAAACAAAGCCTCAAATAAGAAAACCCTTTTGCAAGATCCCAAAAACACAAACTTAGCAAATCAAACTTGCTACTTAATGAAGTATGCAAGTTATTAAGCATTCATACAACATAGAAAAGGTTGTATGATCATCATATCATCATAGGATTTAACTTTGAGGAAGGTGGAGGCTAGGGATTTTAGATGGAGGCCATTTGAGGTTTCAATTTGGCATAGTTTAGTTGCAAGATTGATTAATGAGGCTTTAGGGTAGGATTAGGGGTATATTTATAGAGAATTAGAGTGTTTTAGGCCCTAGGATTAACCCTAGATTAGGTTTGGCCCGTCAGATCTTAGAATTCTCCAGAACCAAGCCACATGACCCAACCCAAATCAGAAATGGTGCACCAGGCTGAACTGCCTGGGCACCCCCTGTCGACAGGGCTGTCGACAGGGCAGTCGACACCCTGGGTGCCCTGTCGACATGCCTGTCGACATGGGCCCCCTGGCGGGAATTTTCCCGCCTAACCCTGATTAGCCCTAATCCTTGATTTTAATTTGAAATTTAAATCTGTCTTTAGCATAGAAATTTCTGAAAACTTCCATGGGCCTTAACCGGGTCATACGGACTCCGATTTTCGAAAACTCGGACTCTATTTCGCGTATTTTTCCGAGACGAACGCAATGGCATAGCCCGTTTTCCCCTGATTCTGATTTTTAAATTAAATTCTGCCTCGATTTATGTTATAACAGTTTATTGAAAATACAGGTTGTTATATTCTCCCCTCCTTAAAGGATTTCGTCCCCGAAATCTTCAAGTTAGGAAGAACATATCCTACCATCCAACATCCATCTACTCAAAACATCATCCACGAGCAACCATTGTCCTTAAAGGATTCTAAATGCTGTATGAACATATGCAAAAGTGTGTGTATATGTGCTTATCTAATGCGAAGATCAATGCAAAATATGTTAGTGAAATGTATCCATATGTATGCAAATACCTAACATAATGTATAATATCTATATGCGTGCTCAACCATACACCCATATGCAACATCCATGTGATTGCATACAAATTTCATTCAAGAATAAGCATAAACACTCATGCACATGCAATATGAAGAGTGTGTGAGCCGATCTAGTGCCTAATGTGTATCATGCATCCACGAGTAACCACTTGCAAACACTTGCAACCACTTGCAACCATCAACCATAACATGTCTCAAGCACATGTTTCATCCAAAAGGGTTTCTACCTAAGGTTCTCATGACAAGCTTAGCACGATAACTAGATAAATATGGATTAGCAAAGAGAAAGATATACTAACAAAGGGAAGAGATTGAGAGTGTACCCTCAAACAGGATTGGATAAAGCCCACGCATCTTCTCCTCGGTTTCCCAAGTTGCGTCCTCTTCGGCTTCACCCCATTGAACTTTCACTAACCTGACCTCGCGATTCCTTAGCTTCTTGGTCTCTGTCCCCAAGATACGAATCGGAGCTTTCCCTAAAGTTGCTTCTTTCTCTACCTCCACGTCTTCAAGCATGCTAGGCTCAACCACCTCAGCGGACTCATGCAGGCACTTTCGGAGATGCGAGACATGAAAGACATTATGTACTCCGGACAGCTTCTCGGGCAATTGCACTCTATAAGCCATCTTCCCAATTCTCTCAATGATGGGGAAGGGTCCCACAAATCTCGGTGCCAGCTTCCCAACAGCTCCAAATCGGACCACATTCCGCAAAGGAGAAACCTTCACGAAAACCTTGTCCCCAACCTCAAACTCCAATTCGGACCTTCGCCTGTCAGCATATGATTTCTGGCGGTCTTGCGCCGCTTTCATCCGTCTTCTAATCAACTCAACCTTCTCGGACGTATCCCTAATCATGTCGGGTCCAAGTATAAGCTTATCCGTGGATTCCCACCAACATGTAGGTGACTTGCACGGCCTCCCATATAAAGCCTCAAACAGTGCCATACCAATGCTCGCCTGATAACTGTTATTATAAGCAAATTCTACAAGAGGAAGATGGTCTTCCCAAGCACCACCAAAATCCAAGATGCAAAGTCTCAACAAGTCCTCAAGCACTCGATTCACCCTTTCGGTCTGGCCATCCGTCTGTGGGTGATAGGCCGTACTCAGATTCAACCTTGTGCCCATAGCTTCCTGCAAACTGTTCCAGAACTGACTAGTAAAGATGGGGTCTCGGTCACTGACTATGCTGGAAGGGACTCCATGTAATCGCACTATCTCACGAAGATACACTGATGCTAGTCCAGATGCGGTCCTTTTGCTTTTCACTGGGATAAAATGAGCACTCTTCGTGAGCCTATCCACAATGACCCATATGCTCGTATTCCCCTTCCTGGACCTTGGAAGCCCATCAATAAAGTCCATAGAAATGCTCTCCCACTTCCATAGCGGGACCTCTAGCGGATGTAATAGCCCACCGGGCTTCTTCGACTCAGCTTTTACTCTTTGACAAATAACACATCTCGAGACAAACTCCGCCACATCCTTTTTCATTCCGGGCCAGAAGAAAACGCGCTTCATGTCCTTATACATCTTATCACCCCCTGGATGTATGGTCATCTTGGAGCGATGTGCTTCCTCGAGAACTTTCCTCACCAAGTCTTCTATCATCGGGACACAAAGCCTTCCATCTCTCCTCAGCCAACCCCTATCGTCTATAGAATATCGAGCAAGGTGACTAGATGTCTCCCCTCGAACCAGCTTATCCAAGATCTCAATTATCTGAGGGTCTTCCTTTTGCGAAGTCTTTAATGAACTTCCGATAGAAACCCGCAAGACCCAGAAAGCTTCTCACCTCGGTTGCATTCCTTGGCGCCTTCCAATCCTGAACTGCAACCACCTTAGCGGGATCTACCGCTAAGCCTTGCTTGGATACGATATGCCCAAGAAATCTGACTTCCCTTCTCCAAAAGTGGCACTTGGAGAACTTGGCTTTTAACTGGTGTGCTCTGAGTGTATCCATCACCTCTACTAGGTGCCTCGCATGCTCTTCCTCATCCTTGGAGAAGACCAGAATATCATCAACAAAGACCACGACAAACTTATCCAAGAACTCCCGAAACACCCTACTCATCAAATCCACAAAATACGCGGGTGCATTCGTCAAGCCGAACGGCATAACAAGCCATTCAAAGAATCCGTCTGGAGTTCTGAATGCAGTCTTGTCTATACTGTCTTCAGCCACTCTGAGCTGATGAAAACCCGTAGCAAGGTCAAGCTGAGAGAAAACAGAAGCACCAATAAGTTGATCAAAGAGATCATCGATCCTTGGTAACGGGTGTCGGTTCTTCTTAGTCAGCTTATTCAATTCTCTATAATCCACACAGAGTCGAAGAGAGCCATCTGCCTTAGTTGCAAACACCACAGGCGCTCCCCATTCGGATATACTCCTTCTGATGAAGCCCTTCTCAAGCAATTCTTTCACTTGCTTGCTCAGCTCCCGTCTCTCACGCGGAGCCATATGCCGAACGGGCAAAGAAACAGGTTTAGCATTATCTACCAGATAGATGCGAAAGTCAATCTCTCGTTTAGGGGGCAACCCCTTAACTTCTTCAAAAACGTCGGGATAATCTCGGACCACCCTTACAGACTGAAGGGCCTCCTCCGATGAGTCGAGAGATTCTAGATAGCATAACATGACGGGATTCTTCGGATTGCATGAAATCTCTAAGGTGTTGCCCAGGCGAGTCACAAGCCTTACAACCCTATGCTCACAATCCAGAATGGCTCCATGTCTAGACAGCCAATCCATGCCCAAGATCAATCCGTATCCCCTGAAACCTAGAACATACGCACTACACAAGAACTCAACGCTGAGTATAGAGATCCTTAGATCCTCACATATCATCGATAGATGAGCAGAACCCCCAATGGGATTCGAAACACAAACGGGATCATCCACTAAGCTAGTACTGAGGTGCAAGCTATCAACAAGATCAGATGAAATAAAGCTATGTGATTCTCCGGAATCAAACAAGGTATGTACTGGAAGATCAGAGATATAAACAAGGTTCTCAACAGAAACACTACCTCTCTCGGGAACTGAAGCGGCATTGAGAGCATGAACTTGCCCTCCTGAAGATCCAGCCTGTCCTTTCTTCTTTGGGCAGTCTTTGCTGAAGTGCCCAGTCTCTCCACAAGAAAAGCAGAGAGAGAATATGAATTTTACCCTTAATTTCATGGTATACTACATAGAAGAATCTATATACTACAACAAGACTTTATGTGCACTAGTATACTAGTGTAAATAACCTAATTTTAGACATTATTTAGCCTAGTAAAATTCAAAGGCTAAATAATGTATAAAATATTTATGAGGTTGTGAATTTATTAAAGAGAGAATATGAATTTTACCCTTAATTTCATGGTATACTACATAGAAGAATCTATATACTACAACAAGACTTTATGTGCACTAGTATACTAGTGTAAATAACCTAATTTTAGACATTATTTAGCCTAGTAAAATTCAAAGGCTAAATAATGTATAAAATATTTATGAGGTTGTGAATTTATTAATAAATTCACAACCTCATAAATATTTTATACATTATTTAGCCTTTGAATTTTACTAGGCTAAATAATGTCTAAAATTAGGTTATTTACACTAGTATACTAGTGCACATAAAGTCTTGTTGTAGTATATAGATTCTTCTATGTAGTATACCATGAAATTAAGGGTAAAATTCATATTCTCTTCATGGTATACTACATAGAAGAATCTATATACTACAACAAGACTTTATGTGCACTAGTATACTAGTGTAAATAACCTAATTTTAGACATTATTTAGCCTAGTAAAATTCAAAGGCTAAATAATGTATAAAATATTTATGAGGTTGTGAATTTATTAATAAATTCACAACCTCATAAATATTTTATACATTATTTAGCCTTTGAATTTTACTAGGCTAAATAATGTCTAAAATTAGGTTATTTACACTAGTATACTAGTGCACATAAAGTCTTGTTGTAGTATATAGATTCTTCTATGTAGTATACCATGAAATTAAGGGTAAAATTCATATTCTCTCTTCACAACCTCATAAATATTTTATACATTATTTAGCCTTTGAATTTAGAGAGAATATGAATTTTACCCTTAATTTCATGGTATACTACATAGAAGAATCTATATACTACAACAAGACTTTATGTGCACTAGTATACTAGTGTAAATAACCTAATTTTAGACATTATTTAGCCTAGTAAAATTCAAAGGCTAAATAATGTATAAAATATTTATGAGGTTGTGAAGAGAGAATATGAATTTTACCCTTAATTTCATGGTATACTACATAGAAGAATCTATATACTACAACAAGACTTTATGTGCACTAGTATACTAGTGTAAATAACCTAATTTTAGACATTATTTAGCCTAGTAAAATTCAAAGGCTAAATAATGTATAAAATATTTATGAGGTTGTGAATTTATTAATAAATTCACAACCTCATAAATATTTTATACATTATTTAGCCTTTGAATTTTACTAGGCTAAATAATGTCTAAAATTAGGTTATTTACACTAGTATACTAGTGCACATAAAGTCTTGTTGTAGTATATAGATTCTTCTATGTAGTATACCATGAAATTAAGGGTAAAATTCATATTCTCTCAGCGTCTTGAAATAATACCCGGAGCAGGAGATTCAATTAATCGAGATTCAGAAGCAGAAATTTCACCTCCACCACTAAGCTTCCTTTTCTTCTTCCTGCAATCCTTAGCAAAATGACCGGCTATGCCACAGTAATTGCACTTCCCCTTGCCATTGTTGTTGCCCTTCTTGTTCTTATTCTGATTTCCTTGACTGCTTTGACCTTGGTTGCCTTTGCCTTGAGAATCAGCCTTCTTTGCTTGAGTATCGCCTGACTTGACTTCCTTCTTTCCCTCTCCCTGAAGCAGAGCCATATTGACCAAACTCTCGTAAGTGGCTCCATGCGGAATATGTGACATCGCCAAGCCCTGTAGTGGCTCATTCAATCCTCTGGCAAATCGAAGAGCCTTCTTCTCCGGGGTGTTTACTATATCCAAACCAAAGCGGGCCAGCTGATTGAACTTGTTCACATACTCCTTGACAGACATATCCCCTTGCTTTAATGCAAGGAACTTCTCCATTTGTAAGTTCGCCTCGGCTGAAGATAGAAACTTGGTCACAAATCTAGCCCTCAAATCGGCCCAAGTCTCAACGGGCCTCGTCCCATTGGTGACCTCCTACCAATAGGCCGCCTCATCCTTCAAAAGCCATACGGTCAATAAGATTTTCCTCTCGTCATCAATTCCAAAGATAGCAAACAAGTCCTCCGTGTCCTTCAGCCAATTCCTAGCTTCAACGAAAGATTCTGTGCCTAGGAAATTCTTGCCTCCCATTGCCTTGAAGTCTTTACAAACCTTTGTAAACTCAATCTGAGGATGCTGAGGGGGAGGAGGAGGAAGAGGAGCCTCAGCTACGGGAGGGGGAGGAACATTAGCAACGGGAGGGGGAATATTAACTGCTGGAGGAGGGGGAGCAGGGACCACCGGAGGAGGGATATTAGGGATAGGGTTCTCAACCACAGGAGGAGGAGTGGGAGTAGGGTTGGCGGGACCAGCTGCCGCCCTAGCTTCAAGGAGTCTCCTATACCAGAGTGGTACGTTCACTCCATCTGGGATGTCAAGATTCTCAGCCATACTGAAACAAAAGATAAGATAAGATTAGGTCAAGGGAACGAAGGATAACGCTGATGGCTTTTGGGGATTAGCCTTAAAATAATCTAGACTTCATTTTGGAAAATACTTAGTAGGTTTTTGAAAAATAGTTTTTCGAAAAGGGTTTTTTTTTTTTCAAAAGTTTTGTTCAATCTTGTTAACCTTGTGCTCTGATACCAAATGTAACACCCCACCTCCACTAGGATCACTCCTTAGAATGTACTAGCTTTGGAGGGGCGTTATTGTGACGGTAAACTTGCACAGAGATATCACAAGACAGAATATATATACAAATAAGTATAAGTAAAGCAGCGGTAGCAGATAAAACCCATCATCATCATTTCAGAAAACCAACATAGTCAAGTACATACTATCAAAATGTCATGATCCAAAATACAACATAAGTCTAGATACGTGATAACAAAATACATGGTAAAACATCAGTACTAATCCCCAGAAATAAAAGATAAGCCACAGCTAGCTCGGATCCATACATGAGCTATCCAACAAGCAAGTCAAAGATCCACTAAGCAGATGTAGCCCCTCCCTGAGAACCTGTGGGGGGGGGGGGAAACGGAAGAAAAGAAGCGAAAGAAAACAGGTCAGTCAAAAAGACTGGTAAGCCCTACTACGATCAATCTATAAACTAATAAAGTTAACAGTATGATGGAAACTGAGATGAGCATACTGGCAATAGATAAAGGTGACATCACATAGACGAGATTAAACTTTGCACCACGGTGTACTAGCAAACCCACAAGACAGATCTTGATCCCTTAGCCCAAACTTTGGCCCAATAACATGAAGTGACCTTAGTATAAGGCCCAGCCCAACGGTCTAGTCGATTGGCTCCCTATAAACCTAACACGTCGAGTGTTGGTGTCCATACGGCCCACATGGATGTAGTCAGACTGTGCTGGGTCCACCTTCGGGTGTATCAAGCCCTAAGGTGTCAACCCCAGACACCTAAGCAATAATGCACAGTCTAACCCTACTGGTACCCGTGCCTCGAGTTTGTCCAACATCGGACTACGTGCACGTCCGTAGCCCGCCGGACCCGCACCGCTGTACCACTCAGCCGTCGCTTTGGTCGCTTACATCAGTCCAGTAATCGTGCCCCGCCCTAACCTAGCTGTAGGGTTGTAGTGATACCAAACTGGGATTACTGCTGGAACAGACCACGTTGCTAGGGTTTCTAAGAGGGTTAAGTGTGGTTTTAACCCCTCACTAATCCCGGATTAAATTAGTTAAGTGTAACCACTTAACCCCATCTAATCCTCGCATCCCCATTATTGGTTAAGTATTAGTGGGCCATGACTTAACCCTAATCATGAGGCATTAATTACTTAACGCACCCAACCTCTCACATTAGACATCCGTGGTTACCTGGGAAGATTTACACCACGTCTAGGTCTAACCTCGGGTCTTATGGTGTAACATGACCAACTACCCACATTAGACCCCACGTTGTGGTTACCTGGGAAGATTTACACCACAACTAGGTCTAACCTCGAGTTGGCCATATCATGTTATCTAATGTCATGTCCACTTCAAAACATATTTACAAGTTAACATATACTTGGGTAGACCTAACTTAATAGGTAAATTCCCAAGGGGTAGACCTAACTTAATAGGTAAATTCCCAATCTTTTAGTTTCATGTATTTTTAAGTTTACCCAAACCCTCCCAATGTCATTATCTCGCTTACATGTTCGTCATAACGTATAAGGGTATAAAAGGTAACTTGGCATAACATACATGGTGAACTTCACATGTCATAATAAACATGCATACATGTTAAACTTGCAAATCATGTCATGGTGAATTCGCATAAACATGCATAACTTATTAAATATGCACAACATGGTAAGGTGAACATGCATAATCCATTAAACTTGCATAACATGGTAAGATGAACATGCATAATCCATTAAACTTGCATAACATGGTAAGATGAACATGCATAATCCATTAAACTTGCATAACATGGTAAGGTGAACATGCATAATCCATTAAACTTGCATAATATGGTAAGGTGAACATGCATAATCCATTAAACTTGCATAATATGGTAAGGTGAACATGCATAATCCATTAAACTTGCATAATATGGTAAGGTGATCTTGCATAAACATGCATAACCCATGAAACATGTAGAACATGACATAATAAGCTCGCATAAGCATGCATAACTTGTGAAACATGTAAAACATGGCATAGAAATCTCACATATGCATGCATAACTTATGAATCATATAAAACATGACATAGTGAGTTCGCATAAGCATGCATAATCAACTAAACTCACATTAATCTCAACTTTCACCAAACATTAACTTTAAAGTTTGTAAAGTGAAGGTAAGAGGGCTTACAAATATAAACAAGCCACAAATCCACCAAATAAGATGAAGAAGCCCTTTTAAAAACCAAAACAAAGCCTCAAATAAGAAAACCCTTTTGCAAGATCCCAAAAACACAAACTTAGCAAATCAAACTTGCTACTTAATGAAGTATGCAAGTTATTAAGCATTCATACAACATAGAAAAGGTTGTATGATCATCATATCATCATAGGATTTAACTTTGAGGAAGGTGGAGGCTAGGGATTTTAGATGGAGGCCATTTGAGGTTTCAATTTGGCATAGTTTAGTTGCAAGATTGATTAATGAGGCTTTAGGGTAGGATTAGGGGTATATTTATAGAGAATTAGAGTGTTTTAGGCCCTAGGATTAACCCTAGATTAGGTTTGGCCCGTCAGATCTTAGAATTCTCCAGAACCAAGCCACATGACCCAACCCAAATCAGAAATGGTGCACCAGGCTGAACTGCCTGGGCACCCCCTGTCGACAGGGCTGTCGACAGGGCTGTCGACACCCTGGGTGCCCTGTCGACATGCCTGTCGACATGGGCCCCCTGGAGGGAATTTTCCCGCCTAACCCTGATTAGCCCTAATCCTTGATTTTAATTTGAAATTTAAATTTGTCTTTAGCATAGAAATTTCTGAAAACTTCCATGGGCCTTAACCGGGTCATACGGACTCCGATTTTCGAAAACTCGGACTCTATTTCGCGTATTTTTCCGAGACGAACGCAATGGCATAGCCCGTTTTCCCCTGATTCTGATTTTTAAATTAAATTCTGCCTCGATTTATGTTATAACAGTTTATTGAAAATACAGGTTGTTATAGGTCGGATCGGAGGAACGTTGTTGATCGGATCGGAAAACCACTACTGTTTGGATCAAGGAGACACTGCTATCCGGATCGGAGAGTTGTTTACTGTCAGCCGGAGCGGAGGGCCACCTACTATCAGTTAGATCGGAACGGAGCGGAGCAAAGTGAATAAAAATTTAGTTCTAAGTTAATCTAGGTCGGATCGGGTACTCCGATCCGAACCCCCTTTGCAGGCTCCTCCAAATCGAACCAGTAACCCACATCGCTTTCCCCCATGATCGCCTGAAGATGCAGAGCGGTTGTGACCAGTTCTTGCCCACAACGTCCACTGCACTGATGCGTTGTCAACACTGAAATCCATCCGAACCCGAGGATGATGGGATGGAAGGCACGTGGCTCCGATCCGGATCGGGTTCTGAGCAAATTGTCACCTATAAATACCCTGTTTGGAGACAATGAAAAGGATCTTTTTTTTTGCACTTTGAGAGTTCAACCACTTTCATAAACCGAATTCCAGCACTCCCGGATAATCCAAATCATCTTTCAACATTTGTTTTGAGACAATTGAGTGAATGTATGTGAGTTGTGAGTGAACTTGAGTGAATATCTCATTGTAATTGCAACTACATCATTGAAAATAGTGATTGACAAGTGGACGTAGGCTTTTCTTCGCCGAACCACTATAAATTCTGTGTCTCTATTTTACTTTTGATCTTATTTCATTCTGCTTTTAATCAATTTGGGTGTTAGAACCACTTTTTGGTCTAACATTTTGGTGCTTTCACTGAGAACCATCTGAATTCTTTGTTTTTCGGGATTATCGTTCTACTTTTTGGACCGTTGAGTTCAAATAAGTTAATCCTCAAGTTTCGACACTCTTGAATATTAGTTGAATTGATTGTTGAAGAACTATGGCCAAAGGAAAAGGTAAGGAAGTTCAAACTAGTCGAGGAAACGGAGTTGGTGAAGATCAGCAAAATGCAGTTGTGACAAGGTCTCGCGGGCAGAGCTCAGTAGCAGGACGGACTGATACAGGAAATCCGAACCACACTCAGGGGGAGAGCTCCGATCCGATCCGGGTAGGAGAATCTGAAGCAGTGCATTCCCCCAATCTGAACCGACCCGAGCAGCTCGCCCTACACCGACCCGACCTGGCTTTCCAGCTCCGACCCGAACAGGCTTCCCAACTCCGACCCGACCCGATTTCCCATCTCCGAACCGAACCGACACTTGGTGATGTTGGAACCTCTACTCGAGCCCCCACAAATGCTCCGATTCCAGCCACCAGGGTCAATGATCAGGTCAATCCATCCGCACCTATTACTCAAGGAGATTTCTCGCGCCTACTTGACATGCTTGGGAGTACTAAAGAGGCTATGAAAATCCACGAGCGTACCAATCTCATGATGCAAGAAAACATGAGACTCATGAGCCGGGAAATCAGCGAACTCCGTAGACAGAGAACCCCATCCCCGGTTCGCCACACACCAATGGATCAGTCTTCTTCTTCCGAGAAAGAACGGCCCCGTGAAAGAAGGCCGCTCGAACGACCTCAGAATTTGGAGCAACTGACGTTTGGATCTTCGGGGTCCCGTGAGGATATTGCACGAGCACTAGGAACCAATGATCCAAGCTTGAGAGATACTAACCATACTAATCCCACTCAGGGGAAGATGCTCCAGCCCCCTCCTCCCGAGATCGACCGGGGGCGTAGGGAACGAAGCAGAGCAGAGGCAGCTCAGAGAAGAAGGGCATCTCCTGAACAAGAGCCCAGAAGGAACCCGGATACCAGGGCCATGGAGCCTGAACGGCCCCTAACTAATGCTGACGTACAGGAAGTGGTACACCAGATTATGTCCGAAAGCCGGAACTATACCAATGAAGATTATGGCATTGAACGAAGCCATACTCCTTTCACTGACGACATCCTCAATTTTCAGTTTCTCCGACGTTTTAACCTGCCGCAGATGGACAAGTACAATGGGAGAACCGATCCGGGACAACATTTGATGCGATACTCGTGGCTCATGAATGCTGCTGGTGCTCCTGACGCAGTGAAGTGTAAAGCATTCCCGATCTATTTAGAAGATGTGGCGCTGCTATGGTTTACCCGACTTCCCCCTCGTTCGATATCGAATTATAGGGAATTGAGCGAACGTTTTATGAATCAGTTCCGACTCCATACCCGAAAGTCTAAGAGTGTTATTGAATTATCAAGAATTAAGCAAGCGCCAGGAGAGTCTTTGAGGTCATATCTAGACCGTTTCAACTTAGTTGTGACTGAAGTTAGTGACCCGCATGAGCCCACCATCTTGATGGCTTTGATGGAAGGAGTCGATCCTGACTCCGAGTTTGGAGATTACCTTTCTGGAAAGACACCGTCCACGATAGAGTTATTTTATGAAAAGGCCGATATTCACTTAAAACGAGAGGAGGCCAGGGCAAACCGAAAGAGAAAGTCTGAAGCGGCTTCAAAAGAAAATGTTCAGAGTAACGTCGCCGTGAAGCAGTCTGGGGAAAGTTCCGGAAAAGTTGAAGTGAATGTGGGAAACAAGAGTGGAAACGACAATTCTGGAAACGGGGGCAACAACAATAACCGTAATGCGAATGGTAACAGAAGAAATAGAAATAGGGGAAGTGATCCTAGCAAAAGGCCCTGATTCCAGACTTATGAGAATTATACACCGTTGAACGACACTCTAGAGAACATCTACTTGGATACATACAATGTTTTGCAATACAAAAGACCGCCACCTCGCGATTCAATGGAGAAAGAAATGGCAACTGGGAAGTTTTGTTTGTTTCATGGAACTCATGGGCATTCAACCAATGAATGTCGACATTTGAGAGACGTGATTGAGAAGTTGCTGCACGAAGGGAAACTGGATGAATATAAGGTTTCCCCGAGGGACAGGGGGCAAGGAGAGCAGGCTCCAAAACAGATTCAATCTGCTCCAAAGCCTACGGTGCAACAGAAAGGCAAGGGAATTATTATCAACTCCATAGTGGGTGGACCCCACCCAGCAATCCGCAGTTTTAGAGCGATGGATCAATATGTAAATGCTGCCAAGCATGTAAATGTGGATGAATGTGATGATTTGGAAGATATCGCCCCCATAAAGCAACAAAAGACAATGTTTGACGACGTGGTATTCCGTAGCAGAGATAATACTGGGATTCAGTCACCTACCGATGATCCGATGGTCATTACTACCACCATTGGGCCGGCCTTGGTTCATAAGGTGTTAGTAGACAACGGAAGCTCTGTTAATATTTTATTTAAAAAGTCATTCGATCAGATGAAGCTTGAATCTGAAGATTTGAAGCCATGCAAAGGTTGGATCCGGGGCTTCAACGGGGCGTCGACAGCCCCAATGGGGTACATAGAATTGCCCGTAACCTTGGGACAAGGAGAACGCCGAAGAGTACGGATGCTTCAGTTCGTAGTGTTGGACGTATATTCGCCTTATAATGCATTTTTGGGAAGGCCTGCCCTTGCTGAGTTCAGGGCTTGCATCGCCCCTTGGTGTTTATTGCTTAAGTTCCCAACTGAAGCTGGAACTGGAGTAATGAGAGGGGATCAAGTCTCCGGACGGGCCTGCTATGTTGCCGAATTAAAGATGTTGATGAAAGGACTTAACATCGAGAGTAAAGATGCCTCGCCTCCTCCGAAGGAGGGCTCGGCGTAGCAATTAGAGGGATCGGCCCCGAAGGAGTTGCCCAAAGGAACGCCTGAAGACCTGGATCCCAGAAAAGACGAGGAACCAGAGACTAGAAATGCAACTCCTAATGAAGCGATAGTGGACATTCCTATTGAAGAAGCTGATCCAACAAGAGTTTTGAAGATTGGATCTCAGTTGGATCCACGTCGGGCCGAAGAACTAACGGACTTCTTGAAGGCGAACTTGGACGTGTTTTCCTGGACCCACGCTGACATGTGTGGGATATCGCCATCCATCATAAGTCACTCACTAAATGTAAACCCGAAACACCCGCTTGTGAAGCAAAAGAGACGTATGCTGGGCCCAGAGAGGTCGGCTGCTCTCAAAGAAGAAGTGGAGAAGCTGAAACAGAATGGATTTATTCGAGATTCGACATATCCCGACTGGATATCGAATCCCGTTTTAGTAAAGAAGCCGAATGGAAAGTGGCGGACTTGCATTGATTTTTCAGATTTGAACAAAGCTTGCCCGAAAGATAGTTTCCCACTTCCCAGGATTGACCAGCTTGTAGATTCGACAGCGGGACATGAACTTCTCTCTTTCATGGATGCATATTCCGGATACAACCAAATTCCTATGCACGTGCCAGATCAAGAACATACGAGCTTCATTACAAATTTGGGGTTATATTGTTATGTTGTAATGCCATTCGGATTGAAAAACGACGGGGCCACTTATTAGCGCTTAGTGAACAGAATGTTTTATAATCAAATAGGGAAGACTATGGAAGTTTATGTAGATGATATGCTTGTCAAATCGAAACAGTCCTCCCGCCACACGCAAGACTTAGCAGAAATGTTCGGTATCCTGCGAAAGTATCGGATGAAGTTGAATCCTTTGAAGTGTTCATTTGGAGTGGCATCGGGAAAGTTTCTAGGCTTCATTGTGAGCTCCCGAGGAATTGAAATCAATCCCAGCCAAATAGCAGCGATTAGAAACATTGAAGAGCCGAGAAGAATTAAAGATGTCCAAAGTCTTGCAGGGAAAGTAGCCGCGTTGAGTAGATTTACCTCCAAAGCCACAGACAAATGCGTCCCGTTTTTTGATTTGATTAAAAAGGGAAAGAAGAACTTCGAGTGGACTCCGGACTGTGTTGAGGCCTTTTGAAATTTATTGGAAATACTAAAAAAACCGCCGATTTTGTCAAAGCCAGTGGATCACGAAGAATTGTTTGTTTACTTGGCAGTCTCGGCTCACGCTCTTAGCACAGCCTTGGTTCGAGAAGAAGACAAAGTGCAAAGGCCAGTATATTATGTAAGCAAGAAATTGGCAGCGGCAGAACGCAACTACCCAAAGATTGAGAAGCTCGCTTACAGCCTCCTAATCGCATCCCGAAAACTTCGTCACTATTTCCAAGCTCATCCAATAACTGTATACACTGACCAGCCTCTGAGGCAAGTGTTGCGGAGACCCGAAGCATCGGGAAGGTTGATCAAATGGAATATAGAATTAAGTCAGTTTGATTTAAATTTTCAGCCACGAAGGTCGATCAGGGGGCAAGCTCTGGCAGACTTTATAGCAGAGTTCACTATCCCAGAGGAGGAAGTGATCGATGACAGGGTGGTCAAGTCCGAAGATGAGTTAAAGATAGATTCATGGAAGCTATACACAGATGGAGCCAAAAACGACTGAAGGTCCGGAGCTGGAATCGTCTTAGTTACTCCTGAAGGGCGGTCGTTATATTACGCTCTACGATTAGAATTTTCGGCGACTAACAATGACTCTGAATACGAAGCCCTGATTGCCGGGCTGAAGCTTGCTAAAGACCTCGGAATAAAAATGTTGGACATATTCTGCGACTCCAAAATCGTTGTTTGCCAAGTGCGAAAGGAATTTGTGGCTCGGGGACCTCGACTCATCGCCTACCTCGAGAAAGTGGAAAAGCTGTTGAGCAACCTGGAGCGGTACAGTATAAAGCATATCCCAAGAGCCGAAAACCAGAAGGCAGACAGGCTGGCAAAGCTAGCTAGTTCCGACAACCCAGAGGAAATTGAAATAATTCCAATTGAAACGTTGGAATCGCCAAGCTTTGAATTGATGGAAATTGAGTTCGCTTTCGAAGCGGAACCGGAGAAGGAGTCGTGGATGACCCCAATTAAGAGCTTCCTTAAGAGTGGAACACTCCCATCAAAGAAGAGTGAGAAAAGGGCTATAGTTCGCAAGGCTACCAGATATGTCATACAAGATGATACTCTTTATAGGCAAGGATTTTCTATGCCCCTGTTACGATGTATAGCACACGACGACATCAGACGTGTACTAAGAGAAGTACACGAAGGTGAGTGTGGAGATCATACAGGAGGTCAGACTTTAGCGAAAAAGATATTGCGGTATGGATACTTCTGGCCCACAATTAATAAAGATGCAGCTGATTATTCACTATGCTGCGATAAGTGCCAGAGATTCGCCAAAATCCCCAAAGCACCGTCGACCCAACTCAAATCGATGGTGAGTCCTTGGCCTTTTGCCATGTGGGGAATTGATATCATCGGAGTTCTACCGATTGCTAAAGGAGGAGCGAAATATGCAATAGTCGCTGTGGACTATTTTACGAAGTGGGTGGAAGCTGAGCCCTTAACCAAGATCACGGCGAGAAAGGTGATAAGTTTCGTGGTTAGAAATATTATATGCCGATTCGGGATCCCAAGGACCATTATAACTGACAACGGAACCCAGTTCGATGGTACTGAATTCAGAAATTTCTGCCAGAAATATAAGATTGACAAACGGTATACTGCGGTTGCTTATCCACAGTCGAACGGGCAAGTTGAAGCAATAAACAAAGTTATAAAATCCATCCTCAAGAAACGGTTAGAGCGCGCAAAGGCAAAGTGGGTTGACGAATTGCCCTTAGCTTTGTGGGCATATCGAACAACATTTAAGACCGCTACTGGTCATACCCCTTTCTCTCTCTCTTTTGGTTCAGAAACAGTAATTCCAGTAGAGCTTGAAGTTCCTTCCCACCGGGTGACGTATTATGACCCGATGACGAATCGGGCACTCTTACTCGAGTCTCTTGATGAAATCGAAGAAAAAAGGGACGAAGCGGATTTGCGTGCGGCAAGACATCGACGTCAGATGGCGCGCTATTACGACAAAACAGTTCGCCTTAGGACTTTTGAACCAGGAGATTTGGTGCTAAAGAGAGTCTTTCCATCCCTTCCTCACCTCGGTCCAAAGTGGGAAGGACCCTTTGTCATCCAACGGAAACTTGAAAAAGGAACCTTCAAGTTAACGACCGTAGATGGCGAAGAAGTACCTAGGGCATGGAATGCCCAACACTTGATGCGATATTTGGATTAGAAATGTTGTACTCTTTGTTATTTTTCTTATGAACTCTGTAAAGAGGCACGACTTGCCTTAGGAAAATCTGATGATATGAATAAAGGACTATAAAGTGGATGTAGGCTACGACTTAGCCGAACCACTATAAAAATATCGTGTGTCATTTACTTTCATGCATTATATATATATGCCTTCATCTACTATTCTGTTGCGATTATGGAATATAAGATGATTTAAAACCTGAAAGGTTGAAAACAGTTTATACGCAAGAAAAAGCACAACGACTATTTGTGCGACAAGACATAAAAGAATGGGAAAACGACATTCTTAACTCTAACTCTCGAGAATTGAGAGAGAGTATAAAGGACGGGAAGACGACGTCCTCTGAGGCGTGAAGGTGCACCCAGACAAGAGACCGCCTCAGTAAGAACTCTAACCTGAGTATAAGATAGGAGAGTATAAAAAAAAATGCCAGAAAAAATGATAGGCATTGACGACACAGAAAATGCAATCCCGTCAGAAAATCGGGGGGGGAGGGGGGGGTTTAGACTACTTGATTAAGTCTTGAATAGTTTTTGAGATCGACTGGGGGCATATATGTATATACATATTTCCCCCTACCATAACTTCATTACACAACTGTAGTAAAACATGCATTCTTACATAAGTGCAGAACTAATGGTTAACAGACATTGCAGAAAATGAATTATTTTTTATTTACGAATGAATGAATTTTTACAGGAAAATAGCCAAAAAGAAGGTGCAGGAACCGCCCTTATAGCAGCAATTGTTGGTCTACCAAATGCTAAAACAACGCAAGACAACCCACTATTTAGATTTCGAGTGAGGCTTGGACTTCTTGGCGGCTTTCTCCGCATCCTTTGCCTCTTTCTCGGCCTCCGTCAAGATGCGCTTTGATTTTTTCTTTCCTGAAGATGCGGCGCTGGAACCAGTTGACTTCTTCCCGGAGGGCGGAGCGCTGGAATCAAGAGAAGATTTTTTTGCGAGTTCCTCTGTAATAGATCTAGTTGAAAGCTTAACAACTAACCTTGATCCCGCATCCACAACTGCGAGAGGCTTGAGGATTTCAGGGTCTAAGTCTTCATCTTTTAACTGCAAGTGTTTATCTTGGTCAGCTTTCATTGCAGCCAAAGTAACATCATCTGCACTTTTCAACTCCCCGACTATTGCCACCTCTGGATCTTCCTCATGTCCTCCGTCGCCGCCATCATCCTTTAAGGCTTCTATCATTTCTTCATCATGGGGAGTGTCAGCCTTAGACGGTTCGCTTCCTTCTCCCAAATCTATAGGAGCAGCCTTGTCCTTCCCCTCTTTTGCCTTCTCCGTAGGCTCTGCCCCAGACGCGGCTCCCTGAGTCACATCTGTCTTTTCGGATGGCTCAATACCTACAGAGTGAGAAGCAACAGTTATCAACTCAGGAGAAAATAATGGGTTTTTCATCGATTGCTCAATCACGTGGCGAAACGTAGAAATGGCCTTGACGAATTGAGGAGAAAATGTAGGGATACCTTCCGAAGACTTCTCGGCAGGGGTAACTGCTGTCTCTGATGCCATTTCGGGGATAGGGGATAGCAGAGTTGTTCGAGGGATTCCCTGGTTTTCAGGATCATACCCCTCTACTTCAGAAGTTGCGGGGGCAGTAGAAGAGGAACCAGCCTCGGGAACGTTCTTCTGTTTAGTCCTCCGCCTCTCTTCTTCCATAGCATTAGCAATGAGGCGGCGCCTTTCAGCTAGGCGTTCTGGCTCATCATATCCCTTAAGTATTTCTCCATCAGCTTGTCTTCATCGATGGAATTGACCTTGAGCTCCTCTTTTTCCCACTCAACGATCTGACTCCATACTTGAAATAGAGTAGATGGATAATCCTCAATCCAAGAAATGTTCCGGCGACGGATGATATGTGCAAAGAATTCGATCATTAATTCGCCAAAACCCTGAATCTCTGCCTCCGCCTCTGACAATTGTTTGCGGGCCTCCTCCGCGGATTTGATAGCACATTCGACGTTACCCTCCGCCAGGGCAGCTCTGTTCTCCGCCTCCATTAGCTTAGAAGCCAAGTCAGCATTTTTCTTTTCTAGCTCAGCATTCCTCTTTGCTAACTCGGCATTTTTCCGTTCAAGGTCAGTGTAGGCAAGGCGCGTTTTAGTGGCATCCAACTTCGCATCTTCAGCTTGCTTTTTTAACTCAGAACGCTCTTGAGTGTGAGATTCAAGCAAATCATGATAACGTTTTTGCATATCTTCAAACTGTTGTTTGAAGTTTGTAGCGTCCCTTTGAGCAACAGCAAGCTGGGCCTGTGTGTCCTCTAAATCTTTTCCTAGATTTTTTAAGGCCTTTGCATCTTCTTCTGCGGTTTTTTGCATTGAATCAGCATTCGTGATTAGAGTACGGATGATTCTGGAAAGGTTGCGCGAATATTTGAACATTTCAGAATACTGTTTCTCAACCGCATCTATCTTTGCTTTGGCCTCATCTGCCCACCTGGAAGAAATAGGCTCGAGGGCAGGTAAAAAAGTTAAGCTCTCGAAATAATGTTCAGGAAATTGCTCCTCCAAATACGCCCACTTGACTGCAGTTTCAGCATCTAGTGGTGGAGGGGCGGGGATCGTCAATTCAGTGTCCCTGTGTGTGGAGGATTCAATAGTTTCTTTATCTGCTCTAGGCCGTTTAGCAGGGACCTTACGTTTACTTCGCGACTCAGTATCTTTTGGTGGACTTCTCTCCCTGCTGCGCTTTTCTTGGGAAGAGGTGGAGTCTTTTGATTGTGGCATGTCCTCTTCCCTACGACCTTGATAACCTTTGTATTTCTCTTGGTCCGACCGAACGGGAGAGCGAGAACGCGAGGTTCGAGAGCGATAGGGATCATAAGGCCTTCTCTCCTCCCTACTGCGATCGTCGCGGCGATCATACTCAGTGTCATAAGGTGGATTAGACATGCTGCGGCGGAGCTTCCTGATATCATAGTAAGATCGGGACATCGTGCCTGCACAATAAGACAAATGAAATTCAGAATCAATAGTTTCACAGAGAAAGAGGTGCAATGAGTGGTAATGCTATTGTGTAAAGTGTGTCCTAAGTGGTGTGTTTCCCCCCAACCAACCCGAGTCCGAAGCTAGACTAGTACGGGCAGGCTCTTTGGCCTTAGCAGGAGTGGTCTCTTCAGAAGAGGTGAAAACTAAAGGATCTTTCCTAAAATCCTCTGAAGTGTATATAGTTTCAGGTAAGGGGAGATCCCCCAAACCCTGAAATAATGGGTCATCAGTACTAGGGACATCTCCCTCGGAAGCATCAAGTGGCGTCTCTTTGGAGGACGTTGACCTTTCTGGAGAAATGGCATCCTCAGGAGCAGTATACCCTTCGCGATGCTTTTCGGCCAGGTTAGCCAATTCATCGTCTTGAGTAGAAGATGGAGAAGGTGAAGTTTGAAGAGGCATTGTAGGAGCTCTCGAACCTTCTCCTGTCTCTGGGACTACATCCACTAGAGGAATATATACGTAGGGAGCCATCCCATGACCGATGCTACGAGTAACAGATAGCAGCCCATGAAAATGAAGATATTCGTCCTTAAGGATTTCATCAATAGTCAGGAACTTCTGATCGCCATTAAGGAGCTGGTGCATCCGGTCAAAGAACACCTGGTCTGATATTTGTTTTGGGTTGTCGACTGCAAACAAAAAGAAAAACGAGTTAAGGCGATGACTTGAATGTATAGAGCCAAGATTTAGAAAATCAATGCTTTACTTGATTTCGTCCACCTCCTGGCACACCCAGGCTATCGCTTCACATAAAACCATTCCAGTCTAGAATCTCCAGCTTTACTACTGAATGGCGCTGAAATTATCTTCCTCTTAGGGACAGACTCAAAATAGCAGAAAGAAGGAGTTTCTCGAGTCCGATACTTGAAGTTGTAGAAGAAATGAACGTCATCGAAAGTGAGTTCTACGCCTAAGATCTCACGGTATGCTATATATAAGGTGTGTAAGTAAGCATAAGAATTGGGATGCATCTGCATAGGGGCAATCCGCATTTGTCTTAGAAAATCAGTGATGAAGGGAGAAAATGGAGGGATAGCACCGAACATGCACATCAACCGAGTGATTGCCATATATCCTTCTGGAGGGTTGTGGGGATGGTCAGATCTCGAAGGCACTAGAGTGTCCCTTTTTAGTAGCCCGTATTTCAAAAAAATTCGGATAAGTCTGTCGTTGTCGATTGTTGATTCAACAGAATCTTGGGGTGATTCTAGTATGATAGCGGTTTCAAACTCATCAGGAGCCCGATCGTCACCAATCCCTCCTTCCTCTTCAAAACCTAGAGAAACTTCACCCTCCGAAGACACATTGTCACTTTCGCGATTTCCAACCTCGTAGTCTGAACCCTCATTATTCCATTCTGGATCCGACGGAGAAGATATGTCCTCGAGAGTAATTTTGTTGGAGGTTTCTGGGGCCTCTTTCTTCTCAGCTAGTCTGGAAGAGCGTCTGGGTCTCATGATCACTAAACTATCGAAGAAGTAATAACAGAAGTTAGAGTAAATTAGCCCATGTCCCCCTGTGCACATGTGTGAACTAAAGTGTGTACGGTGTGTGCAGAAGATGTAAAGTAACACTTGAAAGTGTAATACAAAATCTGGACAAAGTAATGATGTTAAGAACAGTTCTTGATGTTCGTTTATGTTCGCGAGGCACTATCCTAACTGTCCATTAAGTTGAAGATTATTCTAAGAGTTGATTGGGCCAGTTAAACAAGTTCTTATGCACTAAGTTGGACGGCTCATCTGTTCGGTTCGGATGCATTCATTGGGATCGGATCGGGGGCACAGTCTCGCCTTGGAAATCAAACAAACATTGAAGCCCAGGGATCAAAGTCGGATCGGTTCGGAAGTAGTCTCCTCGAACGGATCGGATCGAATTAAGTGACCATGCCCCTCTCCTCCCTTATTTCACTTTCCGATCCGATCCAATTGCGAGAGTACTATCCGACCCGATCCAGTTAGTTAAGCTCTGTCTCCCTCTTCGACTTTTGCCCCGACCCGACTTGGCTTTCTGAGCCTTTTCTTCCTTTTCTTCTCCTCCGTCTTCCACATCTCCTCGCCCGAACCGATTACCTATGCCCTCCGTCCTCCTCTTCCTCCTCAGTCACAACCAGACCCAATCCTGTTTTCAAAGCTCCAGTTAAGAAGGGACGTATATCCCCTCCAACATCCCAGTGCCTAGATGTGGTGGCGAAGCCACCAGCGACGATGGCAAGGGGGAGGAGGTCATGGTGTCAAGGTCAATTAAATACCATGCTCAAACCGCTCAACTTATCCACAAATTCGAATCAAGATCAACTAAAAAGGAATTGACAGAAATTCTTTAACCCACCTATGTAATCGATTGGAGAATTGAAAGGGGAGTTTTGAAGATTTTAGGGTTAGGGTTTTTTCTTATCTTTTGAGAAAATCCTAGAAAGTGACGGAGGTAAAAAGAGAGGAAGGAGGAAGTAGAGAAATAGTGAATATATACATGAATTTGGGGGCGACTCTTTGTGTTCTCGCCGACGTGTCATCTTACTCCGTTCGTACCGGAGGCCGAACCCTTGGACATATGCTTAGCCCATTATTTCGACAATGGTGGATTTGAACGAGAACTCGTCCGAGCTGGACCATTAGCCCATGAAACATTTGCAGCCCGTGAGTTTGAGAAATCATTAGTCGAAGGGCAGAGGCCGTTCGGATCGGAATCCGAACCGGAGGGAGTTTCATTTATCAACTCGACATTCTAATGGAATCGGACTAAAAAGAAAATAAAGAAAATGCGTACCCGAAAGAATTACTGGACATCAAGAAGAGCTCCTAAGGTTGTTTAAAAATAAGGAAAAATTACCTAGAAGACGCTGTGCAATGATAATCAAAGCATGCTCCGTCTCCAACAGAAGCATCCTTTGAGGGGGCAAAATGTTTGCCCACTTTGTGAAGTGGGCAACACAAAGTCGAGATGTGAAACATTGAAGAACTTAGAGAGCATCATAGCGGGTCGGATCGGAGGAACGTTGCTGATCGGATCGAAAAACCACTACTGTTTGGATCAAGGAGACACTGCTATCCGGATCGGAGAGTTGTTTACTGTCAGCCGGAGCGGAGGGCCACCTACTGTCAGTCAGATCGGAACGGAGCAATGTGAATAAAAATTTAGTTCTAAGTTAATCCGGGTCGGATCGGGTACTCCGATCCGAACCCCCTTTGCAGGCTCCTCCGAACCGAACCAGTAACCCACATCGCTTTCCCCCATGATCGCCTGAAGATGCGGAGCGGTTGTGACCAGTTCTTGCCCACAACGTCCACTGCCCTCATGCGTTGTCAACACTGAAATCCATCCGAACACGGGGATGATGGGATGGAAGGCACGTGGCTACGATCCGGATCGGGTTCTGAGCAAATTTTCACCTATAAATACCCTGTTTGGAGACAATGAAAAGGATCTTTTTTTGGCACTTTGAGAGTTCAACCACTTTCATAAACCGAATTCCAGCATTCCCGGATAATCCAAATCGTCTTTCAACATTTGTTTTGAGACAATTGAGTGAATGTATGTGAGTTGTGAGTGAACTTGAGTGAATATCTCATTGTAATTGCAACTACATCATTGAAAATAGTGATTGACAAGTGGACGTAGGCTTTTCTTCGCCGAACCACTATAAATTCTGTGTCTCTATTTTACTTTTGATCTTATTTCATTCTGCTTTTAATCAATTTGGGTGTTAGAACCACTTTTTGGTCTAACAATAGATATCCTACTTTAATGTAAATCTTTATACCTAAACCATATTTTCTTTGTCTCAAGTCATATGTTAACATACCATGGTTCCTCTTCTTCCAATTCACAGAATATGCATAGATCTAAATCTAGTTTACAACCTATGTCCTTTTTCTTAAATCAGTCACAGATTAACCAACTTCTCAAGTCGTATGTTCAATATTCTTTATGCCACAAACTCAAGTCATAGGTTCAATTATATGCCTTAGATTTATGTCCAAAGTTCCAAGTTCAACCTATGCTCTTTCCTCAACTCAGTCACATATCGGTCATGCCCATTTCATGCATTATTCATTTTATTGTCCCAAATATTTTAGCGTATGTTAATCTCTTAGGAGATTGGTGCAGGCTCGTAGTAGCCTGGCTACAGAACAGAAAGAAGAAGAGATACAGAATAAAATAGATCAGAACAGAACATACACAATCTCAAATTCAGATTTACAATCATGTCACAATTATGATTAAAGTTTATATCGGAAAATAACTGCACTTGCCTTGGTTGGATTCTAAAAGAAAAAGGTGTTGTAGCTGTTCTCTTTTAATCCTAATCAGAATTGGAGGAAGAAGAAGCACAAGTCCTAACTTAGGTTTCAGCAGAGTCGAGACGCCATTGATTAATTTATTTCTAGAGAGGAAGAGAGCAATGGAGGCTAGAGAACTGTATATGAGATTTAGGTTTAGGTTAGGGATGTATATATAGGTGTAGGAAGTTATTTAGGACCATTAGATTAACCCTGAATCATGAGAACCATTCAAATGCAAAATCTGCATTTGAGCGAATCGGCCCACGGGATGACAGCCAAACACCCTGGATTAACCCCTAGTCGACCCAGCGGAGCTCGGGTCGACCTCAAAAATGGGCCGGTTCGGTTATTCCCCCTTCCAATTTGCTGTTTTGAACCTTTTTTGCATGTTTATTTATTTAATTTTTATATATATCTATATATATTTCTCTCATATGCATATAAACTTCAAGGCTTAATAACTTCTTCATAATTAACCATTTTATTTTTATATTCTCAGAAAATACGGGGTGTTACAACTAGTATCTTAACCCATGTCAAGTATTAACCATGAGATGACTCCTTGGCCCAATATCATGAAGTGACCCATTACGGGGTCCTACGGTACGATCTATTAATCGATCGGCTCCCTACAAGTTCTAGCTCGTAATGTGTCTGTGTCATACGGCCCTATCCTGAAATGTAGTCACCTATGCTAGTTTCACCTTAGGGTGTATCAAGACCTATGGTGCCAACCACCGACACGAATCAAGCACGCACAATGTAAACCTAATGGTGCCCAATGCCAGCTTTTTCAACTCCGGACTACGTGCACGACCATAGTCCGCCTGAACCTACAATGGCGCACCTACTCAGCCGTCGTTCTGGTCGCTTACATTCAGCCCAGTAATCGTGCCCCACCCTGCCTAGTCCCAGGGTATCGTGATACATCTAAGTGGGTTACTGCTGAAAAGGACCACGTAACTAGGGTTTCTAATGGGTTAAGTGTTGTCATTCAAATTCGTGACTTAACCCTATCCAAATCATGTATCAAGTTGGTTAAGTGTGTTCAAGCGGTTCATGACTTAACCCTACCAAATCATCGTGTCAAATTGGTTAAGTATATTCAAGTGGTTCATGACTTAACCCTATCATGTGGCATTAATTCATTAATGCACCCCAACCTCCCACATTAGACTAATTGTTGTGGTCACTGGATTTGTCGGGCGGTTCCGGGCAGATTTACACCACAACATAGTCTAACCTCGGGTTTTACGTGTGATATGACCAACTACCCACATTGGATCCTATTGTTTGCAGTCACTGGATTTGCCGGGCGGTTCCGGGCAGATTTACACTGCAAACTCAACCCAACCTCGAGTTGGCCATTTTCAAATTCATTCTAAGTGTCATGTCCAGATTCAAGTTTCGAGTCTAAATTCATGTCAAGTTTTCAGGTTAGGTTTCATGTCAAATCGTGTCAAGTTCATGTCCATATCCAGGTTCAAGTTATAACAACGTTCATGTTCAAGTTCAAAGCCAATTCATGTTTTACCTAATCTACCCAAACCGTATTCCCATCGCACGTAAACTCGAATCGATACAAATAAATCTAATTAGGGAATAACATAAAAAGGGACGGGTATAAGGTGGCAAAAGTGATTACTAGCATAGCATGTTATAACTTGAGATAAATGATTATAACATTACCGGCATATGGAATATCGGCCTCAAACATAAAGATTCCAAATCTAGCAAAATAAGGTACTAGTCAAGATAACAGTTGACATAAGGTGATAGTCATGGTAACGGTTGACATAAGGTGATAGTCATAAACTTGTGACTAATAGCAGATTCAACATTTCAGGCATGATAATATGAGGGGGTTTTCTTTTTGATTTACAACATGAATAGGCCCCAAATCAATGTCATAGTAATATACCCAAAAGTCAAGATCCAAGATGAACAAGAATGGATGTAAAACAGTCATCATACACAAGTCCAATTTCAATTTACAACATATTCATATTACATTTACAGTTTAAATCTAAAAGTAACTGGGGCTTACAGATCGTGGTTCGAGAATTAGAAAAAGAAAGTCGATGTTGAATCTTTATATGCTTAGTCGAGTCCTAACAGAAATCCCCAAATCAGCAATTCTCTTAACGTAGTTTCGACGTAGAAGAAGTTGTCCCTTTTTCTAACTTTTCAACCAAAATTAGAGTAGCATAAGGTCAGAGAGAATTTTGTGCAGAGAGACTAGTGTTAGGGGTTGTTTATATAGGGTCAGGTCAACGAATGTAGACAGAAACGAGGCCAGAAACATCAAAGTGAATCCAGCTTCAAAAGTGGGCTCGGCCACCAGGTCGACCCCCAGGTCGACACTATGGTCGACCTGGTCCTGGGCAGGTCGACTCTACGGTCGACCCCCAGGTCGACCTGGTCCTGGGCGGGAAATTTCCCGCCTAGTTTGTTCTGTGATTTGAATTCGAAATTTGAATTTGAATTCTGAGCTGTTTTGAACTTGAAATTTTCTGAAAACTTAGAAGGGTCATAACTTGGTCATAAGGACTCCGATTTTCGAAAACTCGGACTCGTTTCCAAGCATAATTTCGGGACGAACGCAATGGCGTAACCCATTTCCCTTGATTCTCATTTTAAAAATTAATTCTGCCTTGATTTATAGTTATAACATGTTATCAAAATACGGGTTGTTACATTCTCCCCTCCTTAAAGGATTTCGTCCCCGAAATCTCTAAGTTAGGGAGGATGTGTCCTACCATCCATCATCTATCTACTCAAAACATCATCCACAAGCAACCATTGTCCTTAAAAGGTTTCTAGTGCTGTATGAACATATGTAGAAAGCGTGTATATATGTACTTATCTAATGCAAAAGATCAGGCGGTTACTGATTCAGTAGACCTCCTTAATGCAAAATATGTTAGTGTAATGAATCCAACATGTATGAAAAATTCCTGACATACTTTATAATTTGTACATGAGTGCACAAACATTCATTCATATGCAACATCCACGTGATAGCATAACAAGTTCCATCCATGTACAAGTATAAGCACTCATGCATATGCAACATGAAAATGTGACTGAGCCGATCTAGTGCCTAATGTGTGTCATGCATCCACTAGCAATCACTTGCAAACACTTGCAACCATTTGAAAATATCAACCATAACATGTTTCAATCACATGTTTACATCCATATGATTCTACCTAAGGTTCTCAAGGTAAGATCGAGAAGATAACAAGACAAACGTAGGTAGTAGAATCATGATACTAAAAGGTTTTTAAGTTTATAGGAAAAAGAGATCGAGAATGTACCCTAAAAAAGAAATGGGTAAAGCGCGCGTATCTTCTCTTCGGTTTCCCAAGTTGCGTCTTCTTGGGCTTCACTCCACTGAACTTTAACTAGCTTGACTTCTCGATTCCTTAGCTTCTTGATCTCCGTTCTTAAGATACGAATCGGAACTCACCTCAATGTTGCTTATTTTTCCACTTCTATGCCTTCAAGGATGCTTGGCTCAACAACTTCGGCTGATTCATGTAAGCACTTTCGGAGATGCGAGACATGAAAGACATTGTGTACTCCGGCCAGCCTCTCGGGTAATTCTACCTTATAGGCCATCCGCCCAACCCTCTCAGTGATAGGGAACGGTCCTACTAACCTTGGTGCTAGCTTTCCAACCGCTCCAAAACGAACTACATTGCGTAACGGAGAAACTTTTATAAAGACCATATCTCCGACTTCGAACTCTAAGTCTGTCCTTCTCTTGTCCGCATAAGATTTCTGTCTATCTTGGGCCATTTTCATCTGTCCTCGTATCAACTCAACCTTCTCAGAAGTGTCCCTTATCATGTCGGGCCCAAGTATAAGCCTGTCTGTCGTCTCCCACCAACAAGTTGGCAATTTGCATGATCTTCCATACTGGGCTTCGAACGGTGCCATTCCGATGCTAGCTTGGTAGCTATTATTATATGCAAACTCCACGAGAGGAAGATGGTCTTCCCAAGTACCACCAAAGTCAAGAATGCATAGCCTCAGGAGATCTTCTAGTACCCTATTTACCCTTTCGTTTTGTCCATCCGTCTGTGGGTGATAGGCCGTGCTTAAACTCAGTCGTGTACCCATTGCTTCTTGCAGACTATTCCAAAACTGGCTAGTGAAAATCGGGTCACGATCACTAACTATACTAGAAGGAACCCCGTGCAATCGTACTACCTCTCGAAGGTAAATAGACGCTAGCCATGATACGGTCCTCTTGCTTTTCACCGGAATGAAGTGAGCACTTTTCATGAGTCTATCAACTATGACCCATATGCTAGTATTCCCTTCCTTGACCTAGGCAGTCCATCCACGAAATCCATCGAGATACTCTCCTATTTCCATTGCGGAACCTCCAAAGGATGTAATAGCCCACCAGGCTTCTTCGACTCGGCCTTTACTTGTTGGCACACCATGCACTTCGAAACGAACTCTGCCACGTCCTTTTTCATTCCAGCCCAAAAGAAAATCGTTTCATATCTCTGTACATCTTATCCCCTCCAGGATGTATGGTCATCTTCGAGTGATGCGCCTCTTTGAGGACTTTCCTTACTAGGTCTCCCACTTGTGGGACACATAGCCTTCCATCGCGCCTTAGCCATCCCTTGTCATCTATGGCATACCTACCGAGGTGACTTGACGTCTCACCACTAATCAGCTTGTCCATGATTTCGACTATCTGTGGGTCTTCCTTCTGTGAAGTCCCTACTTGATCCAGAAGTGTAGGTATTAACTCAAGAGATGCTAACGTAGCAGTCAATGACTCAACAGCAGGTGTAAAATCAAAGGTTGCTATAAACTCAAGGCTTTTCCTTTCAACAAACAAGGGGCTCAAAGTCAACCTTTTTCTACTTAGCGCGTCCTCCACCACGTTACCCTTGCCAGGGGTATAAGCTATATCGAAGTCATATGATGCCAAGAATTCCATCCACCTCTGTTGTCTCAGATTCAAATCTTTCTGTGAGAAGAGGTACTTAAGCGATTTGTGGTCGGTATACAGCTCGAGCCTCTCCCCTAGAAGATAATGGCGCCAAGCTTTAAGCGCAAAAACAATCGCGGCCAACTCCAAGTCATGCGTGGGATAGTTTTTCTCATGAACTTTAAGTTGTCTGCCCCCGTAGCATATTACTCTTCCATCTTGCATTAGGACAGCGCCTAATCCCGTGCCGCACGCATCTGTGTACACCGTAAACACCTTGCCTCCGTCAGGTAATGCCAAAACTGGAGCTGTGGTGAGGGCTCTCTTGAGTCTCTGAAAAGCAACGTCACACTCTATGTCCCATGCAAAATCTAGGTTCTTCTTTGTTAACTTAGTAAGAGGGGCTAAAATCTTAGCGAAGTCCTTAATGAACTTCCTGTAGTAGCCCGCCAAACCGAGAAAGCTCCTCACCTCCGTTACATTCTTAGGAGTTTTCCAATCTTGTACCGCAACTACCTTTGCGGGGTCCACGGCTATGCCTTGCTTAGAAACTACATGTACAAGAAACCGAACTTCCTTCCTCCAAAAATGGCATTTGGAGAACTTAGCCTTTAACTGGTGTGCTTTAAGCGTTTCCATGACTTCCTTGAGATGTCTACCATGCTCTTCTTCATCTTTTGAGAAGATCAAAATGTCATCCACGAAAACTACCACAAACTTGTTAAGGAACTCCCTTAACACCCTACTCATCAAATCCACAATGTACGCGGGTGCATTCGTTAACCCAAACGGCATGACGAGCCATTCGAAGAACCCATCTGGAGTCCTAAACGCAGTTTTGTCAATGCTATCTTCATCCACTCTAAGCTGATGGAATCCTGTGGCTAGATCGAGTTGAGAGAAAACAGATGCTCCCACAAGTTGGTCAAACAAATCGTCGATTCTTGGTAGTGGGTGCCTACTTTTCTTAGTTAGCTTGTTTAAATCACGATAATCTACGCATAGACAAAGCGAACCATCCGCCTTAGTAGCGAATACCACTGAAGCACCCCTTTCAAAAATGCTTCGTCTTATGAAATTTTTCTCAATCAACTCCTTAACTTGTTTACTAATGAGACGACCCCAAACCCCGTACTGACGGCGGCAAGGGTAATCCTTGGAATATAACACAGAAACAGATAATAGTAGAACAAAAAAAAAATACACCAGATAATGCACAATAGAATATACTGGATAAATGTAATCATCAGAGTTACACAGTATACAGGATCATACTTAGTACAAATACAGTTCAGCTATACATAAATGTCTACAGCGGAAAACAAACATAATATGTACAATAGGAGCTGAACAGCATAAAAAGAGATAAATGATATAATCCATCTTCAGCTCCAGCCATCCAGAAAGAGCCTACTAAACCTGAATACAAGGCTGCCCGTGTAGAAAAAGGGGCACCCGAGTTTGAAAGTGAAACAAACTACGAGTCAGTCATGGGACTGGTATGAGAAATCTACTCAGCACAATTAAAATATGGCTAATCACAGGACCACGCCACTTTCGTGGAACGTGTTTACTCCATCGGATTGCCAGTGCTTCAAAACGAATAATTCCTTTAAACATCGCAATGCTTTTTATAAAAATGAAGCCATTATAAGACTCAGTTCCCATCACACAATGCAACGCAAACCGAAGGATAGAGTTTTGCCTTATAATGGCCAAAATATGCTTGATACGAATAAAACAAAAGCATTTGATATTACTACTAGTGTTTATATGTTTCAAAAACAATTTCAAATTATAACTATCAATCATAGACAACATGAGCGTCCCATGCCACTATGTCGCCATATATAGGTATACAATCAAAACCGCACAGTCACGTATTTGGAAATTGGATTTCCGTCATGAACCAAGGCAAAAGATAGTCCTTACCGACTTCGAGACAATCTAGCCCATGTCTCAGGAACAGCCGCAACTGCCCCTTGGATCATCAGGTCCGGTCCACTGATGTGGATTATTATACCTGAACACTACGTTTCCCTGCCCTATGGGGCGTAAATGAGCTAATGGATGACTCCATCGGTCCCGGATCGACCGATAAAACCGAGGCGCCTCACTATCCATCATCCACATAAGTAAAATGTCAGACCGTGTAAAAGCACTGACACAACTCCTAGCTAGAAAGAAACGCTGGCCCTCCCTGATGTCCTCTCCCGTTTCTGGTTCATACCGGGGTGTGAGGCTCGCGAATTCACGTTATACACAAAGCTACGCCACACAGGCGGTGCTTTGATCATCAATCACAAGTCTTTACTTTTCAACAGAAGCCCTGATCACTGCATCTTAGTATGCCACACAGGCAATTCACACCATGCAACTGATGGCTATCAATCACATAGAATAAATTCCAATGTCGGACACACAATCCATTTACAAGTCCGTTCTGGGTCAGAACGAAACCGGAGGCACTATATACCTCGCATATCCATCGATTTCCACGTACGTCTGGACGATCACCACTCATTATCCATATTTCGGGATGCCTCCCAATCAGGACATCAGTTACCATCCAAACGAGGTGAAGATTGGACTTCGACCACCGTCTTCATCTTTGATTTCTTATCGTCGATTCAGTTATTCAGAATGGGATAAACCCGGTCTTTCTGAGCAACTCGCGTATATAATAAACATGTCCTACAAAAACACTATATACACATCATTTCAATTCATTAGTCACTAACCGTAAATCAGTAAGAGAACGATTTCCCAAATATTAACCCCGAAGGCCGAAACCAACAACAAATCAACACCCAGGAAACCATTCGACTTAGCCAACCTTCAGTTAGTTTCTAAATTTCACATCCATATCGTTTATAATATTTTATAACGATTTATCGCTATTTTTATTTATTTTAAAATAGCCAATTTATTCAAAACGACGCTTCGGGCCATAACGCGACCGTGGCGCTGTTTTTCTTCAGATTTGATTTACACATATCTAAAAATCTAACTGTTGAATCTTCAAAAAAATTACATCTTTAGAAAGATCTTTTCAAAACGAATCCAACGGTTTCAGTTTCGGGAAAATCCGACGGTCGGATCTCCCGGTACAATCGTTTGAAGTTTCGATTTCAAAATACGAACTGCAGCGTCGTTATTCGATTTAATATAACTATATATATATATATATAATCGATTCTGGCGCTGTTTTTCTTCAGATTTGAATTAAACATTCCAGACAATCCAACCGTTGGATTTTTACAAAGTTGGTGCCGTCGGAAAGATATTTCCAAAGCGAACCCAACGGTTGCGGTTTCGGGGAAATCCGATGGTCGGATCTCCCGGTATAATCGTTTGAAATCATGGTTTCAAAATACGAACTGCATCTTCGTTATTCGATATATTTCAATTCTATTTATATATATATATCGATTCTTCGATTTCAAAACTATATGATTTTCATACATTTGATAAAAAATGATATTTTTATCTAACTGTCTTCTATTTCAACACTTCACTATTTTTAACAATTCATGTATATAATAAAAATGTGATTTTTAATGTAAAACAATTTATTTCAAAACTCAACTATTTTATATAGTTAATATAGGTGATGAAAATAGGATTTTTATTGTAAAACAATTTATTTCAAAACAAGATTATTTTACATAGTTCATATTGATGATAAAAGTAGGATTTTTATTATAAAACAATTTCTTTCAAAATATGAATACCATTCAACACATGAATTTCAATTCAACGAATGAATTTCGATTCAACACATGAAGGTTTTCTATAGTTTGTATATATAGATAAAAAGGTGATTTTTTTATATTTAAAACACGAATACCATTCGACACATGAATTTCAATTCAACGAATGAATTTCGATTCAACACATGAAGGTTTTCTATAGTTTGTATATATAGATAAAACGGTGATTTTTATATTTAAAACACGAATACCATTCAACACATGAATTTCAATTCAACGAATGAATTTCGATTCAACACATGAAGGTTTTCTATAGTTTGTATATATAGATAAAAAGGTGATTTTTATATTTAAAACACGAATACCATTCAACACACGAATTTCAATTCAACGAATGAATTTCGATTCAACACATGAAGGTTTTCTATAGTTTGTATATATAGATAAAAAGGTGATTTTTATATTTAAAACACGAATACCATTCAACACATGAATTTCAATTCAACGAATGAATTTCGATTCAACACATGAAGGTTTTCTATTCAACAGACGAATATAATTTCAACATAGGAAAATAATTCTAATACATGAATATTATTCAAAATTTCGGCAGCATAACGGCAGGGTAGTTAAAACCGGGACCGTCCCTAGTACGGCTCCTCGCTCTACCTTAAAGCCTCGCAGCTTTTGACAATGGGGAATCATGCATCTAGTTCGCACGCAGGCGGCATGTATATTTTTTTTCATTTCCACAAACTAATCCTATGTGGTTTCAACCAAATATTTCTCAACCACAAATGGGTATTTTTCAACCACAATCAATCAATTTCAATCAACCATTCGCTATCAATCAATTTTCACACCAATCACAACCAATAAATATCGTCCATGGTTTGTGGACGAGGGGCGTGTGTGTATATATATATATATATAGCATTTCACTTCTATTTCAACACATATATAATTTTTACAACGCATATATAACTTATACATCAAACGTACAACTTATACAATGCTTATACAAGAGGTGTACAACGCTTATATAACTCATACATCGACTATATAATTTATACATCGTCGTTTTCCATATCGTTTATATATTAGAAATCTCACATTAGGTTCCACTCCACCAAAAACTGCAGAAGGCTCAGAAAAATATGCGGTCTCTTCTAAAATGTAGAAGGCGTCCACACGAGTCCACTATCTCTTGTTTCACTGAATTTCGTCAACAAACGAAAAAGATATGATTTTCCAAAGTTTGCAACACTAAAAAGTGTTTAAATCAATTTAAATAATACACAGCCGTATACCACTCTGAAATCTTCAAAACTAGGGTTCGGATTTTTGTTCAATCCGTGATGTTAGGCCTCAATAAGGTTGTGCCACGTTGTGGAGCCTCGAAAACCGCACCAGGGCGTGGTGGTGATGACGAATTCGAACCGATGAGGAGGGGGAATCGGCGGCGGGAAGTTCGAAACTTTGAGGGGCTCAATCTCGATGCACACAGCACGATAGAAGATGAACCTTATATGGATTTGAAGAGTGGAGAGAGTACTTTAAAAAGTTCAACTGGAGGGAGGTCTATAGATGCGTGGATTGATCGAAAAATGGCTGGGAAGCGGGGGAGGCTTAATCGCCGTTCGACGAGGGCTGTAAAGCGGGGAGAGAGAAAATGAAGGCCCAATCACGTTTTTTTCTTTATTTTATATATTTTTAAATTTCGAAAATACCCCCTTTCACACACGAACTCCAATCCAAACCCAACGACTGTCGTTCCTAACGTTTTACCCCCATTCTGAACACAATGGGATATGTTTCGTAGGCCCATTCGACTGTTTCAGTCAGTTTTCCTTCATATTAAAATATAAAACATTCAATATTTGATTTGAACGTACATTTCAATTTGCCAGGGCCACAAACTGATTCGAAAAATTCCAGAAAAATAAATCCAGCTATGTTTTGACGATACGGTCCCAACAAATCTATTTTCGTCGAATTTTGAGACCGTTTGCAAAATGGCCCATTTCTGGTCGATCAAATTTAACGGTAATTGACCAAAACACATTTCTCTTTGCCACGCTCACATACTAGCTTCAAAAATTTTGAAATTTGAAACCTAGCATTAACTTCTCATCCCGGATCCAACAAAAGTGGTTTCGTCGAATTCCGAGGTCGTTTGCAAAATGGCCAATTTCACGGGCTATATAAATTCCATAGCGACCTTTCTGAAAATTCATTTGGCCATAACTTTTGCTTTCCGCTATGAAACTTCAATTTTTCAGATTCGTTAGAAAGGTATTCACTAACAAATTTAAATATTTTTGGTTTCACTCAAATCCATTTTGTTTTGCACCCGGTACAGTCAGTCAAAGTTTGAATTCAAATTTTGAAACTACTGCGCCATTTCAGGCCTTGTTTATAATTGGAATTAATTATATTCCATTTCAATTGTCGATTCAATCTCAGTTTTCATCTTTATTACTTAAAATATTTATTTTAAATATTTAAAATCCACTATTTTAGCCAATTAAAAATTTTTAAATTGGTTCAGATTTTCCGGGTCGTTACAATCTCCCCCACTTAAAACTTTTCGTCCCCGAAAAGGAACAAAGTTGAAAGTGGTTTGATTAATCAACTCTACGTTCAATCTGGCTTCCATTCTCCAACTTTTCAGTTTTTGAGAATTTTCAAATTCTTCAAAAATTTGGCTAACACCCAGAATTTTCGAAAAATTTCGCCATAACCTCCTTTGTACGGGGAGAGGTTTGGAAATTTATTGGGCCGTATTAGGTACCCAATAAATCCTAATAAGCATACACATATTTATAGTGGTATATTCTGGTGTTTACAGGGGTGCGTGTATAGATAATAACTCCAGAGAATAAATTCTCGTCACCTTGTCAAAGCCTGAGGGAGTGTGTATTTTAATTGCTCCAGAGGATAAATCCTCGTCACCTCGTCCCGTGTGGGAAATAAATAATCCATGGGCCGTATCTAATAACTAGAGAGACATGATTATTGTCAACTCCAGACCCGTGTGGGGTTTTTATTAATCTGACAATTTTATCGTTACATTTTAAATAGTCCATATCAGTCATCAGTTCAACCTGTAAAATATAGTCATCGCCATACAAGTCTCTCGCTCGTATGGTGAATCTTCCACCTCGTCACACAAGCTCCAAATGCTTATGTGGTATATGATGAAGTATGCCTATCTTCAGAAGTATGCCATGCAGTGTAGTTCAAAATTAATTGTTACTATCCTATGGCGACGTTTATTATTACACACAGAATAACCAGCACTCCGCATCCAATGGCATTCACAGGAGTTGATATAATAATATTTCGCATCCAACTCATTAAGGTTTACCTATTTGTCGGGCACGCAAATAAAATCTTTACTCAACAGCTATCCAATTACCTGTTCAAACATATATAATGCACAAGTATATATTTCTATCTATTTCTAATCAATTCAATGTGTGATTTAATCGAATAAATCCTACCATTCATTCTCTTATTAATTAAATTAACTATCGTTTCAATAATTTAATTAATCAACTCTACTATCACACAACACAAACAATCAAATTGTTTTTAACTTTTCAAAAATATACTAATCAATTTCTATATTCTTTTTAAAATCATTCAGACTATAGAATTAAAAGTGCACATCCATGGAAAGAAAATAACAACAGAGTAGAGAATTAAATGGTAGTGCAAAGTATGGTAAATGTACCTTGCACCGGAGTCAATCAGAGATATCTACTCGACACTTAGGATAAGCTTTCTGAATGCTCTCCTCAGTTTCCCAAGTACAATCTCGCGGATCTCCACTCCATTGCACTTTGACTAAGTGAACTTTCTTGTTCCTCAGCTCTTTGGTTTCTTTGCCGATGATCTTTAGCGGCTCTCTCCTCACAGCTAATTCTGGGGTAATTTCAATATCCTGTTGAGCTGCTTCTTCCACGACCAAGTCTGGATCATGAACGTGCTTTCGAAGTTGAGATATGTGAAATACATCATGCACTCCAGGCAACCAATCAGGCAATTGAACCCTATAAGCGAGAGTTCCAATCCGTTCAAGAATAGGAAATGGACCAATGAATTTGGGCGCCAACTTCCCAGTTTTACCGAACCGGATAACTCCTCTCATCGGCGATACTTTTAATTATACATAATCGCCAACAACAAATGATATATCTCTTCTTCTCCTATCCGCATAGCTCTTTTGTCGGCTTTGAGCAGCGAGTAATCGTTTCTTAACGAAATCGACTTTGTCGGCAGCTTCTCGGATCATATCAGGCCCTAACACAGGTCTATTACCGGGTTCGACCCAACAAGCAGGGGATCGACACGATCTACCATACAATGCTTCGAATGGCGACATTGTCAGGCTCGCCTGGTAGCTGTTGTTATATGAGAATTCAACCAAGTGCAGATTGTCTTCCCATGATCCACCGAAATCTAGAACACAAGCCTGCAATAGATCTTCTAGTATACGGTTCACCCTCTCAGTTTGACCATCTGTCTGAGGATGATAAGCGGTGCTTAGATTCAGCTTTGTTCCCAGTTCTACTTGAAACACCTCCCAGAATTTACTAGTAAATATCGGGTCTCTATCGCTGACTATACTGAGCAGCACTCCATGTAGTCTAATAATTTCCTTGAAGTATATCTGCGCCAGACTCTGAGCAGTTCTGTTTGATCTAACAGGTATGAAATGAGCGGTCTTCGTGAAGCGATCTACGATCACCCAAATACTTTCATTTCCTTTTTTGGTTCTGGGCAAACCATCAATGAAGTCCATGGAAATATGTTCCCACTTCCAACCTGGAACGTCCAGCGGTTGCAACAATCCAGCCAGTTTCTATTGATTGCTTTTGAATAGCTGGCAAGTAGGGCATCGACTAACATATATCGAGATGTCTCTTTTTAACGACTTCCACCAGAATGTTCGATTGATATCGTTATACATTTTACTCACACCCGGATGGATACTGAGCTTAGATTTGTGGCATTCGTCAAGCACATCTCTTCTGAGTTCAGGAATTTCTGGAACACAAATTCGTCCTTGCAACCTCAGAATCCCTTCGCTGTCGAGCTGGAAATCCGAAGCATTGCCTTCACGAATTCGCTGACTCATTCCTTTAATAAATTGGTCGTCTTTTTGGAGAGCCGATATCTTGTCAATCAAAGAAGTCGCAATGATAAAACTGGCGATCATTTCATTCTTTCGGCTTAACGCATCGGCCACGACATTGGCTTTCCCTGGAGTGTATAGAATCTCAAAATCATATGCTGCAAGGAACTCTAACCAACGTTGTTGCCTTAGATTCAAGTCTTTCTGTGTGAACAGATATTTTAACGACTGATGGTCTGTAAACAGTTCGAATTTCTCACCCAGAAGATAGTGTCTCCAGATTTTCAAAGCGAATACGATTGCCAACAACTCAAGATCATTAGTGACGTAGTTTTTCTCGTGCGGCTTCAATTGACGGCTAGCATAAGCAATCACTTGACCTCTTTGCATTAACACTGCGCCAAGGTCTTCTCTAGAGGCATCTGTCCAGACTTTTAAATCCTGATTGCCGTCGATAATGGTTAACACTGGAGCAGTCGTTAATCTTAACTTTATCTCTTTAAAAGCCTCCTCACATTCTGGAGTCCACTTGAATTTCGAGTGCTTCTTTGTAAGCTTCGTTAAGTGACCAGATATCTTCGAAAAGTTTTTAACGAACTTCCGGTAATAACTAGCCAATCCGAGAAAACTGCGGACCTCTGTAGGAGTACTGGGCTGTTTCCAATTTTGAATAGCGGTGATTTTACTTGGATCCATAGCAATTCCTTCTTTCGATACGACATGGCCTAGAAATTTCACTTCATCTTGCCAGAATATACATTTGGATAGTTTGGCTTTTAATACATTCCTTCTGAGGATTTCCAGAACCTGTTCCAAATGCCTTTCATGTTCGGCCTTTGATTTAGAGAAGATTAGAATATCGTCAATAAAAACCAGAACAAATTTATTCAAAACCCCTCTGAACACTCTATTCATCAGATCGACGAAGTAAGCTGGAGCGTTACATAAGTCGAACGGCATTACTAACCACTCGTAGAATAAGTATGGACCTCTGAATGTTGTCATTGGAACATACTCTTCGGCATTTCGAAGCTGATGGAAGCCTGTAGCTAGGTCCATCCTTGAAAATACTTGTGCTCCATTCAGACGATCCAATAAGTCATCGATTCGCGACAATGGATATTTGTTCTTTATTGTCTGCTTGTTCAAATGATGATAATCCACACATAGCCGTAGAGTACCGTCAGATTTTGGGACAAACACCACTGCTGCACCCCAATCAGAGAAACTAGGCCTGATCAGACCCTTCCATACGAGTTGTTGTGTTTGATTGTCTAATTCCTCTTTCTCTTTCAAGGACATTCTTCGAATAACGTGAACTACCGGCCTTGCATTCGGAATTAAAGCAATTTTGAAATCTATTTCTCTCTGCGGAGGTAAGCGAACAACTTCTTCAAACACATCCGCATAATTCTTGACGATAGGAATATCTTTCACTAGGTCGGGAATATTCTCTGTGACTTCAGGGATATTTTCTATTTGGGCTGGAGAAACATCAAGAGCTGCCCAGAAGTCTTTTCTATTAGAATTCTGACCTTCACACGGTATGGTTATATAATTCCCCAATTTAATCTTAGCCCTAACAACTCTCTCGGCGCATCTAACCTCTGCCTCATATTTGGTTAGCCAATCCAATCCCAAAATAAGATAGAATTCAGTAAAATTCATGACGATAGAGATAGTAGGGAATTTATAGCAGGAAAAAGAGACAAGTACTGCACAAACCCAACTGAAATCGATGGAACCCCCGACCGGATTTTGGACAGTCATTGGTTCTTTAAGCTTCCTCAATTTCAAATCCAACTTCTTAACTGCATTCTTTGCAATAAAGCTTCGCGACACGCCTGTGTCAAACAGTACTTTGACTGGAATGTTTTTGATAGTAAGCGTGCCTTCTAAAACATCTGGCCTGTCCTGAGTAGACGAAGATGCAGGCACTTCTGCCACTTCATTTACCTGAGCCTCTTTGGTCTTTTTCAATAGCCAGCAATCTTGCTTTACATGACCATCCTGTTGGCAGAGATTGCATTCCCTACTTTCCTGAAACTTTTCGCCGGATTTAGATCCATCATTCTTTCGTTTCTTCGAGGATTTACAATTCCCTTGCAAATGCCCTTGCCTATGGCAGTTATTGCATGTGGCAGTCGTTGCTGGTTCTTTTTCAGATCTGGCCCTTTTCCGATTCACTTTAGACTTCTTACTGACCTCAGACATCGTACTGGCCTCAGGACGATCAGTTTCAGACTCAATTTTATTACTAGAGCTGACTTCCTCTTCGTACTGTAACATACCTTTCTTGTCTAAATCTTCATACTGATAAGCCATATAAATCATTTCTGAAAAAGGAAGCTTCACATGCCCCATTACTTTATTCTGGTATTTCCTTTGAAGCCCGTTAATAAATCTCAAATTCTTTCTCTTCGTATTTTAAATTAGGAGAAAAGTGAGAAAGTTCATTGAATTTCTTATGATATTCTGGAATGGTCATATCTCCTTGTATCAGATAAGAAAATTCATCACATAGTCGCTCAATCGCTTCAGGAGGAGTAAATCTTTCCAGGAAAATCACTTTGAATCTATCCTAGGTGATATCACCTTCTGGATTATCCTTAATAACTAAATCCCACCAGAATAAAGCTTCATCTTTGAGTGCCCAGGAGGCCAGTAATCTTTTCTGGTCATCCCTTAGCTTTAATCCTTCAAAGATTTTCTCAGCCGAACGAATCCATGCTTGTGTTCTCATAATATATTCTTCGCCCGAGAAGGTTTTTCCACCCAGATTTCTATATTTCATAAATAGAGCTTCTATATCCGGGTCAGTATTACTTCTTCTGTTTCTGGCACTCATTTTCTAGTACTTCTGCAAATAGCAGATCAAGTGTCAGGTCACAGCGATGATATTTCAAAATATAGAGACAAATACTTGAATGTAAATGTGTCTATCTAGGTGTTATTTCATTCTGCTACTCATACTAGGATATTACTGATCCTATCTGTAATGAGTTACCCGTCCTAGAACACTACTGGTTCTATTTCTTAACGAGTTCGTTAATATGTTATATTCCAAAACTAAGCTTAACCAAAGCTCTGATACCAAATGAGACGACCCCAAACCCCGTACCGACGGCGGCAAGGGTAATCCTTGGAATATAACACAGAAACAGATAATAGTAGAACAGAAATAAATAAATACACCAGATAATGCACAATAGAATATACTGGATAAATGTAATCATCAGAGTTACACAGTATATAGGATCATACTTAGTACAAATACAGTTCAGCTATACATAAATGTCTACAGCGGAAAACAAACATAATATGTACAATAGGAGCTGAACAGCATAAAAAGAGATAAATGATAGAATCCATCTTCAGCTCCAGCCATCCAGAAAGAGCCTGCTAAACCTGAATACAAGGCTGCCCGTGTAGAAAAAGGGGCACTCGAGTTTGAAAGTGAAACAAACTACGAGTCAGTCATGGGACTGGTATGAGAAATATACTCAACACATTTAAAATATGGCCAATCACAGGACCATGCCACTTTCGTGGAACGGGTTTACTCCATCGGATTGCCAGTGCTTCAAAACGAATAATTCCTTTAAACATCGTAATGCTTTTTATAAAAATGAATCCATTATAAGACTCAGTTCCCATCACACAATGTAACGCAAACCGGAGGATAGAGTTTTACCTTATAATGGCCAAAATATGCTTGATACGAATAAAACAAAAGCATTTGATATTACTACTAGTGTTTATATGTTTCAAATCATAACTATCAATCATAGACGACATGAGCGTCCCATGCCACTATGTCGCCATATATAGGTATACAATCAAAACCGCACACTCACGTATTTGGAAATTGGATTTCCGTCATGAACCAAGGCAAAAGATAGTCCTTACCGACTTCGAGACAATCTAGCCCATGTCTCAGGAACAACCGCAACTGCCCCTTAGATCGTCAGGGCCGGTCCACCGATGTGGATTATTATACCTGAACACTACGTTTCCCCGCCCTATGGGGCGTAAATGAGCCAACGAATGACTCCATCGGTTCTGGATCGACCGATAAAACCGAGGCGCCTCACAATCCATCATCCACATAAGTAAAATGTCAGGCCGTGTAAAAACACTGACACAACTCCTAGCTAGAAAGGAACGCAGGCCCTCCCTGATGTCCTCTCCCGTTTCTGGTTCATACCGGGGTGTGAGGCTCGCGAATTCACGTTATACACAACGCTATGCCACACAGGCAGTGCTTTGATCATCAATCACAAGACTTTGCTTTTCAACAGAAGCCCTGATCACTGCATCTTAGTATGCCACACAGGCAATTCACACCATGCAACTGATGGCTATCAATCACATAGAATAAATTCAAATGTCGGACACACAATCCATTTACAAGTCCGTTCTGGGTCGGAACGAAACCGGGGGCACTATATACCTCGCATATCCATCGATTTCCACGTACGTCTGGACGATCACCACTCATTATCCATATTTCGCGATTCCTCCCAATCAGGACATCAGTTACCATCCAAACGAGGTGAAGATCGGTCTTCGACCACCGTCTTCATCTTCGATTTCTTATCGTCGATTCAGTTATTCAGAATGGGATAAACCCTGTCTTTCTGAGGAACTCGCGTATATAATAAACACGTGCTACAAAAACACTACATACACATCATTTCAATTTATTAGTCACTAACCGTAAATCAGTAAGAGAACGATTTCCCAAATATTAACCCCGAAGGCCGAAACCAACATCATATCAACACCCGGGAAACCATTCGACTTAGCCAACCTTCAGTTAGTTTCTAAATTTCACATCCATATCGTTTATAATATTTTATAACGATTTATCGCTATTTTTATTTATTTTAAAATAGCCAATTTATTCAAAACGATGCTTCGGGCCATAACGCGACCGTAGTGCTGTTTTTCTTCAGATTTGATTTACACATATCTGAAAATCTAACCGTTGGATCTTCACAAAATTTACATCTTTAGAAAGATCTTTTCAAAACGAATCCAACGGTTCCAGTTTCGGGAAAATCCGACGGACGGATCTCCCGATACAATCGTTTGAAGTTTCGATTTCAAAATACGAATTGCAGTGTCGTTATTCGATTTAATATAACTATATATATATATATGTATATATATAATCGATTCTGGCGCTGTTTTTCTTCAGATTTGAATTAAACATTCCAGACAATCCAACCGTTGGATTTTAACAAAGTTGGTACCGTCGGAAAGATATTTCCAAAGCGAACCCAACGGTTACGGTTTCGGGGAAATCCGATGGTCGCATCTCCCGGTATAATCGTTTGAAATCACGGTTTCAAAATACGAACTGCAGCTTCATTATTCGATATATTTCAATTCTATTTATATATATATATATATATATATCGATTCTTCGATTTCAAAACTATATGATTTTCATACATTTGATAAAAAATGATATTTTTATCTAACTATCTTCTATTTCAACACTTCACTATTTTTAACAATTCATGTATATAATAAAAATGTGATTTTTAATGTAAAACAATTTATTTCAAAACTCAACTATTTTATATAGTTAATATAGGTGATGAAAATAGGATTTTTTTTGTAAAACAATTTATTTCAAAACAAGATTATTTTATGTAGTTCATATTGATGATAAAAGTAGGATTTTTATTATAAAACAATTTCTTTCAAAATATGAATAGCATTCAACACATGAATTTCAATTCAACGAATGAATTTCGATTCAACACATAAAGGTTTTCTATAGTATATATATATAGATAAAAAGGAGGGGGTATCGACGGCGGGAAGTTCGAAACTTTGAGGGGCTCAATCTCGATGCACACAGCACGATAGAAGATGAACCTTATATGGATTTGAAGAGTGGAGAGAGTACTTTAAAAAGTTCAACTGGAGGGAGGTCTATAGATGCGTGGAATGATCGGAAAATGGCTGGGAAGCGGGGGAGGCTTAATCGCCGTTCGACGAGGGCTGTAAAGCGGGGAGAGAGAAAATGAAGGCCCAATCACGTTTTTTCTTTATTTTATATATTTTTAAATTTCGAAAATACCCCCTTTCACACTCGAACTCCAATCCAAACCCAACGACTGTCGTTCCTAGCGTTTTACCCCCATTCCGAACACAATGGGATATGTTTCGTAGGCCCATTCGGCTGTTTCAGTCAGTTTTCCTTCATATTAAAATATAAAACATTCAATATTTGATTTGAACGTACATTTCAATTTGCCAGGGCCAAAAACTGATTCGAAAAATTCCAGAAAAATAAATCTAGCTATGTTTTGACGATACGGTCCCAACAAAACTAGTTTCGTCGAATTCTGAGACCGTTTGCAAAATGGTCCATTTCTGGTCGATCCAATTTAACGGTAATTAACCAAAACACATTTCTCTTTGCCACGCTGACATACTAGCTTCAAAAATTATGAAATTTGAAACCTAGCAATAACTTCTCATCCCGAATCCAACAAAAGTGGTTTCGTCGAATTCCGAGGTCGTTTGCAAAATGGCCAATTTCACGGGCTATATAAATTCCATAGCGACCTTTCTGAAAATTCATTTGGCTATAACTTTTGCTTTCCGCTATGAAAATTCAATTTTTCAGATTCTTAGAAAGGTATTCACTAACAGATTTAAATATTTTTGGTTTCACTCAAATCCATTTTGTTTTGCACCCGGTACAGTCAGTCAAAGTTTGAATTCAAATTTTGAAACTACCACGCCATTTCAGTCCTTGTTTATAATTAGAATTAATTATATTCCTTTTCAATTGTCGATTCAAACTATGTTTTCATCTTTATTATTTAAAATATTTATTTTAAATATTTAAAATCCACTATTTTAGCCAATTTAAAATTTTTAAATTGGTTTAGATTTTCTGGGTCGTTACAACTGAGCTCTCTTCTTTCTCGCGGGGCCATGTGCCTTACGGGCAATGAAACTGGCTTGGCATTATCAACAAGATAAATTCGGAAGTCTATCTCACGTTTAGGAGGTGACCCCCTCACCTCATCAAAGACATCTGGATATTCTCGGACCACTCTTACAGATTGCAAATTATCAACGGACGAGTCAAGAGATTCAAGATAACACAACATGACCGGACCCTTAGGGTTACAAGAAATTTCAAGGGTATTACCAAGGCGAGTCATGAGCCTCACTACCCTTCGTTCACAATCAAGAATGGCTCCATAATCGGACAGCCAATCCATACCTAGGATCAAACCGTATCCCATAAATCCGAGAACATAAGCATTACACGTGAATTCTATGCTTAAGATAGAGATCCTCAAATCCACACACAACATAGATAAATGGGAGGAGCCCCCAATTGGATTTGAAACTATAACGGGATCCTCAACCAGACTAGTACTTAGGTGCAGATTTTCAACAATATCAGAAGAAAATAAAAGTATGCGATGCGCCAGAGTCAAATAAGGTTCGAACAGGAAAGTCAGAAATGTAAACAAGGCTTTCTACGGAAATATTACTACTTCGGTCAAGAGTTGGAGTGGTGTTGAGACCATGCAACTGCCCTCCAGAAGATCCTACTCGCTGGGTCTGCCCTTGCCCCTGTCCTTGCTTCTTAGGGAAATCCTTGCTGATGTGTCCAGTATCTCCACAATGAAAGCATTCACCCAACTTTCTCTTCTTCTTTCTACAGTCTTTAGCTAGATGTCCCGTAATACCACAAAAGTTGCACTTCCTTGTCTCACGTGCCTTGTTATTATTTTTTTTGTTGCCCTTGTTATTCTTGTTATTCTTGTTATTCTTGTTGCCTCCCATCTTGAAGTCAACTTTCTTATTCTGAGTCTCATTAGGCTTAACCTCCTTCTTGCTATTCTTGTCTTCCTCATGAAGTAGAGCTATATCCACCAGGTTTTCAAAGGTCGCCCCCATGGGTATATGAGTTATGGCCAAACTGTGTAGTGGCTCGTTCAATTCTCGAGCAAAGCGTACAGCCTTTTTCTGGGCTGTGTTGACCAAATCCAAACCGAACCGAGCAAGCTGATTAAACTTATTCACGTACTCCCTAACAGACATGTCCCCTTGCTTGAGTGCTAGGAACCTCTCCATCTGAAGGTTCTCTTCTGCTGACGATAAGAATTTAAGCCAAACCTCTCTCTAAAGTCTGCCCAAGTCTCAACTGGCCTGTTAGCGTTAGTGACTTCCCACCAAAATGCAGCTTCCTCTTTCAACAACCATGCTGCCAACTGAACTTTCCTATTGTCCTCCACATCAAAGATAATAAACAAGTCTTCCGTCTCCTTTAGCCAGTTTCGTGCCTCAACAAAGGTTTCAGTTCCAACGAAGTTCTTGCCGCCCATTACTTTAAAGTCTTTGCATATTTTGGCAAAGGCGGTACCAGGAGGAGGAGGAACCGCAGCCACTGGGGGAGGAGGAGGAGGGATGTCTGCCGGGCCCGCGCCGTTGCCCCTAGCTTCTAAGTACCTTCGGAACCATCCAGGTACGGGTACTCCCTCAGGAAGGTTAAGATCAGACATGCTGAAAAACGAAAAGAGAATGATTCGAACGAGGAAACAAAGGAAAGTGCTAATGGCTTTTGGGGAATAGCCTTTTTAAACATAAAACTTTTATTGAAAAATGCTTCTTTATATACGGTTTTGAAAAATAGTTTTAGAAGGTTTTTAAAACTTTTGTCACGTCTGGTAACCTTCTGCTCTGATACCAAGGGTAATACCCCACCTCCGCTAGGGTCACTCACGAAGGGAATGCACTAGTTTTGGTGGAGTATTATCTAGGTAAACATACACAGAGATATCACAAGGCAGAACATAAATAAAGCAGTGGTAGAAATTAAAAACCAAATTTTTATTACTTTCAAGAAAAGAGTCAAACCCCCATTTATCCAAGGTACAAATTATTCCATTACATCAAGTTCCAAATAATGAAGCATAAACTTAAGATAACAAAAGTAAATTATTCCCCATAAATAGCAGAAGTGCAGCCATAGCATAGCTCAAGACCAAACCATACATGAGCTGACAAAAAGCAAGCTAAATCCAAGCTAAGAGCTAGTGTTTCCTCCCTGAGAACCTGGGGGGACGAAAGAAAACGAGGCAAAAGAAAAAGGGTCAGTCATAAGACTGGTAAGCCCTAGTGACTTTCAGTATAAAAACTAGTAAAGGTAACATGACATGTGGAAACTGGAATTAAACATAAGGATGATAACAGGACTGGTATGGTAATTAAGATAACAAGATAAGTCAAGTTTAGCATCGCATATTCAAGATTCGTTGCACCCACTGTACTAGTATCTTAACCCATGTCAAGTATTAACCATGGGATGATTCCTTGGCCCAATATCATGAAGTGACCCATTACAGGGTCCTATGGTACGATCTATTAATCGATCGGCTCCCTACAAGTTCTAGCTCGTCATGTGTCTGTGTCATACAGCCCTATCCTGAAATGTAGTCACCTGTGCTAGGTCCACCATAGGGTGTATCAAGCCCTATGGTGCCAACCACCGACACGAATCAAGCACGCACAGTGTAAACCTACTGGTGCCCAATGCCTGCTTTTTCAACTCCGGACTACGTGCACGACCATAGTCCTCCTGAACCTACAATGGCGCACCTACTCAGCCGTCGTTCTGGTCGCTTACAATCAGCCTAGTAATCACGCCCCACCCTGCCTAGTCCCAGGGTATCGTGATACATCTAAGTGGGTTACTACTGAAAAGGACCGTGTAACTAGGGTTTCTAATGGGGTTAAGTGTTGTCATTCAAATTTGTGACTTAACCCTATCCAAATCATGTATCAAGTTGGTTAAGTGTGTTCAAGCGGTTCATGACTTAACCCTACCAAATCATCGTGTCAAATTGGTTAAGTATATTCAAGTGGTTCATGACTTATCCCAATCATGTGGCATTAATTCATTAATGCACCCCAACCTCCCACATTAGACTAATTGTTGTGGTCGCTGGATTTGCCGGGTGGTTCCGGGCAGATTTACACCACAACATAGTCTAACCTTGGGTTTTACGTGCGATATGACCAACTACCCACATTGGATCCTATTGTTTGCAGTCACTGGATTTGCCGGGCGGTTCCGGGCAGATTTACACTGCAAACTCAACCCAACCTCGAGTTGGCCATTTTCAAATTCATTCTAAGTGTCATGTCCAGATTCAGGTTTCGAGTTTAAATTTATGTCAAGTTTTCAGGTCATGTTTCATGTCAAATCGTGTCAAGTTCATGTCCATACCCAGGTTCAAGTTATAAAAACGTTCATGTTCATGTTCAAAGCCAATTCATGTTTTACCTAATCTACCCAAACCATATTCCCATCGCACGTAAACTCGAATCGATACAAATAAATCTAATTAGGGAATAACATAAAAAGGGATGGGTATAAGGTGGCAAAAGTGATTACTAGCATAGCATGGTATAACTTGAGATAAATGATTATAACATTACTGGCATAAGGAATATCGGCCTCAAACATAAAGATTCCAAATCTAGCAAAATAAGGTACTAGTCAAGATAACAATTGACATAAGGTGATAGTCATGGTAACGGTTGACATAAGGTGATAGTCATAAACTTGTGACTAATAGCAGATTCAACATTTCAGGCATGATAATATGAGGGGGTTTTCTTTTTGATTTGCAACATGAGTATGCCCCAAATCAATGTCATAGTAATATACCCAAAAGTCAAGATCCAAGATGAACAAGAATGGATGTAAAACAGTAATCATACACAGGTCCTATTTCAATTTACAACATATTCATATTACATTTATAGTTTAAATCTAAAAGTAACTGGGGCTTACAGATCGTGGTTCGAGAATTAGAAAAAGAAAGTCGATGTTGAATCTTTATACGCTTAGTCGAGTCCTAACAGAAATCCCCATATCAGCAATTCTCTTAACGTAGTTTCAACGTAGAAGAAGTAGTCCCTTTTTCTAACTTTTAAACCAGAATTAGAGTAACATAAGGTCAGAGAGAATTTGTGTAGAGAGACTAGTGTTAGGGGCTGTTTATATAGGGTCAGGTCAACGAATGTAGACAGAAACGAGGCCAGAAACATCAAAGTGAATCCAGCTTCAAAAGTGGGCTCGGCCACCAGGTCGACCCCCAGGTCGACACCCAGGTCGACACTATGGTCGACCTGGTCCTGGGCAGGTCAACTCTATGGTCGACCCCCCGGTCGACCTAGTCCTGGGCGGGAAATTTCCCGCCCAGCCTATTCTGTGGTTTGAATTCGAAATTTGAATTCGAATTCTGAGCTGTTTTGAACTTGAAATTTTCTGAGAACTTCGAAGGGTCATAACTTGGTCATACGGACTCCGATTTTCGAAAACTCAGACTCGTTTCCAAGTAGAATTTCGAAACGAATGCAATGGCGTAACCCGTTTCCCTTGATTCTCATTTTAAAAATTAATTTTGCCTTGATTTATAGTTATAACACGTTATCAAAATACGGGTTGTTACAATCATTTAGCCCCAAAATAAACATATTTGGATTTGTTACTCCATATTTCAAATCCAAGTTAATCGATATTCAATATATAAAATAAAAATCCTTTTATTATATAAATAAATCATTATAAATTATAAATAAATTCCATAGCGAATTTTAAGAAATTCGATTTGGACGTAACTCACAATCTACACGACGAAATCTCATTTTTTTCTCTTTCATTGGAAAACTATATTTCACCAGATCCGAATATTTCTTGTTTCGTAGAAATCCGATTTAAAACGGATTCTGTATATTCTATTGAATTTCAAAACGTAATATTACGAACTAACGCGCCATTACGAGCTCGATTTTAATTATAATATAATTAATATGTTCAACCGTCGTTTATTAAATAGATTTGTTATAAAAATTCGAATCCAAACTCAACCAAATCGCTCTATCTAATTCACACAATATTGCGAATTCTACTATTTTCGATTATTTCGGAATTAAATATATTATTCTACTAATTATATTAATTTATCCTATATAATTTAATTCAAGTCATTTTAAATTACCAAACCATTATTTAAATAATTAAATTAATTAATTATTCGACCGTTAAAAATACAGGACATTACATGTTATCACCGTTGCGTTCATCTCGGAATTTTTGTTCAGATAGACCCCAAGTTTGTGTAAAACGGATAACATATGAAGAAGTTATGCGCAGTAGAAGTTTGTACACATATATGGAACTTATATGTACATATGTTAAACAAATTTTACAGAAAATCAAATTTACGCAGCGGGAAGGGTGAGCAGGAAAATATACCGTTGAGGGTCGACCAAGGGGTCAACCCACCGAGAGGGGGGTCGATCAACCAAAGATCTGGGCACAATATTCAGTAAACGTGGGATCTTTTTCAGACGTTTTGCGAATATGGACTGTTTTGTGGACTATATTCGTTGTTGAGCACCTATAAATAATTCTATAGAGCCTACCCTGAATCTCATATTTCTGAGACAACACCAAAGCACTTCCATTCCTCTTCCTTCTCAAATCTCTTCAGAAAAATTAAGATTATTAGTTTAGGGAAAATTCTAAATCAAGATTTGGAGGGAAAGAATTGACGTTAATAAAAAGGTGTTCAGAATCATATGCAAAGTAAGGTAATTTTCTAGATCCGGTCTATTTCAATTTCCTCCTCTTTCTTCCCTTTTTCTTTCCTTTTCTTTTAAGAATTATGAATCCATGGTTGTTAGGTTCTGAATCCAATTAAGGGGAAAAAATATGGAATGCTAGATCTGGACCAGATCAAGGATTTGGAAAGCAACTTAGGTGGGTGGATTTAAGTTATATCATTTTTGATAATGGTATATTATCGTTTAAACATTCCTCATTATCATGTCATGTAAATCTGATATAATGATTAAAAGTGTTGAAATGCTATTATGACATGTTGAGATATTAATATGATAAAATACTAATATGTTAGAAATTTATATGTTGAAACGTTTAATGTGCTTAAATGTTCACCAATTTACATGTAAACTTGTTAAAAATACGTGTATCAGTTACTATTGTTATAATTACATGTTAGCTTGGGACGGTTATGTACTTGAACCCTTAATTGTAGAAATGGGAATAATTGCATGTTAAATTAGAATAATTACATGATTTGGCGATCACATGTTATTTTGAGATAAAAATTAATTAGATGTTTGAAAGGATATGCGACGTAAAATGGGCTTAATATGATGATATGTAAAATATAGATTACAGCGAAAATTTGAAAGAATGGAAAAGCCTAAATTATATAGAAAATTTACCGCAAATAGAAAATTGTAACTACACTTTGACAAGAGGTTAAATTCAATTTGTGGTAGAAGTCTGCCCGGAACTGCCCAAAAAATCCAACATCCACAAGTTGTCAATTTCATGTGAGAGGTCTAGTGCGTAAATAAACATGTAACGGTGCTAAGACACGAGGTTAAGTCAACTTGTAGAAGAAGTCTGCCTGAAACCGCCCGGCAAATCCAGCATCCACAAGTGGTCTAGTGCATAAACACACACACACACACACACATACACACACACACACACACACATATATATATATATATATATGTAAATAGCAGGATTGATAAATAGCATTAATTGTAATTAATGGAAATGAATGGGATTGATTGAAAGTTACAATAGTAAAAGGAATGAAATGAACGGGGAATGATAATAACCTATTATAAATTAATTATATTAATGATAATGTTATATAATAGGTAAACTTGTCCTAGGGACAAGTGGAGATTATAACTTAGGTTATAATAAACGATTAAGAAAATGATATAACTTACGAAATGAGATGAGTGGTACTTAATTATAAATTAAGTAATCAGTAAATGGGGAAAACTAAAACCAATTGTTTGTAATAAGTAGATAAAATGGGAAATTTATGAAATGTAAGAAGTTGTACTTAATTATAAATTAAGTATTCTATAAACTTGGAAATCTGAAATCTGCTGATAAGAATAACATGTTGAGGCCTGTTATAGGGACGAGAGGAAATTATAACATAGGTTATAATAAATGGAAAGGAGACTTATTAGTGAACCTTAGTTAAGAGAACTAAGTTAATAAGTAAACAACGATAAGTTATAGTGATAATGTAAGATGTAATTATGGTTAAATAGGAAAGAGTGAGGCAAAATTATGAAATGTAAAAAATTATTTTAATCATAAATAATGACTGACATGTTAAAAAGAAAACATGTGAATCGAGATATACTTAATTACATATTAAGTAGAACATGTTATTATGACTATGAAATCAAACAAGAATATAAAGGAAATGTGGATTACAGACCTTGGATCACAATCTAGGAAATAACATGTTGTGGGCTTATTAATAAACTTAAATGGGTTAAGTTATATGACTGAAATTAATAAGCAAGAGGAACTCGGTAACTTGAATAAGAAGTCAATGTGAACAGGAAAAACCAAGTTAAATGGAAATCTGATGAGGTAAATAAAGAACATAAAAGAATGTTTTGACATAAGGTCTAATAACATATTAAAATGAGGGGCATGGACCGGTCCGCATGTTTGAGGGTGAATAACCCAACGGGGTAGATCATCGAGGTCATGAGGCACAAGGGGAGCACACGTTCATCTAATTATTCTGTCAGCTCCGAAGGACTAGAAAGGGAGACACGCGGCTTCTTGACAAACGTAAGGTGCTCCTGGTAGTCCTCTATGTGGTGGTAGATGTTTAGGCTGTGCTCGCAGAGGTTGGGTCAGCGCGTTACTACCAGGTGGGTGGGCCTTGACTACAAAAGTAGCTTTGCAGTCAGAATTCTATGACAAGGTGACACTAGGGTGATTCGACAATCGCCTCAACGAGAGGCGTGGTCGGGACCAACAAGGATAGTAGATCGTCGGGTACCCATTATCGGCAGTCAGTGGGATGCGAAAAGACTAGAGCTAAATCCAAGATGCCATTCACCTTTCACTATCGAGGTACAGCGGTTAAGGGGAGACGCCAACTAGATGTTTGGATTGATTGTTAGAGAAAAGTCGCTTAGCACTTGTAGTCTTTACTAGTTGAGGGAGGGGTCGAGGTAGGTCCATAGCCATCATGAAAAACAGACCTGAGGGATATCTGTATTTTGAGGCTCTCAAAGGCGGGCCTGTACATATATGGAAAATCTCCCGACCGAGTTCCGTGTTTCTTGTATCGCCCTGCCATGGAGCTCGGTGCACATTAGAGGTTATGTGCGGTTAAGGCATCGAATATGATTGATGATACGTATATGGGAAAGTCTGTATACATGCATGTCTGCTCTGGGTGGTGTATCGTAGACTTGAGGGCATTACTCTATGATGGAATCTGATTCGATCGAAGGTGGCAGTCTGTACGCTTTTGTAGCATAGTAACGATAGATATATGAGGAATGTAATATTGTTATGTGGAGACCTGTACGTCACTCCGACGTAGGATGAGGTACTACGTTCATTTCTGTGGCATTACAGTGGAGACCATGCGAGTGGGGTACCATGGGGTGTACCTCAGTATTGAGGGTAGCTACATATATACTATATTAGGTTAATCCAATGGGAAGTAAATGGGTACGACGTGTGTGTAAGACTTGAGTGTTGTTAACCCAAGTAACCTAACAAATAAGAAAATGTGATTGAATGATATATATAGGCTTATCAAAAGTGTATAGTTTTAAGTGTTCTGACCCCCTCCTCATAACATACTTGCAGGTTAGATTTGTGGCAGAGATATGATAGCTTTGGATACTGGTTAGGCAGTATTATTACTACGGTAAGGCTATACTTTGATTATATTATACTTTACCCATTCCACTGTAAGATTTTTTGAGCTCTGATATATTTTATGTCTCTGTCTTTTCTGCAGGATACCAGAGAAACTAACACGGGTTTCAATGAATTAGAATTTAAAAAAAACTTGTCTGTCGGAATTTGGGTTGTTACATTTTGTATTAGAGCCAGGTTTAGGATTCCTGTATAGATAGTGAGTGAACGTATTTGTATTTTTAAAATATAAATATATATTATATATATACCTAGATCCATAAGAGGAACCCACTAAACTGAAAGAGTATAATATGGTAAGAATTGGGATATCTATTTTGTACACTAAAGGAATGAATAAGGAAATTTAAGACCCTTGGGAAATTTGGGTGGGAAGTGTACAATATATTTTGATATAGAGAAAGGAGGATCCCATATGTTAGTATTTCGGATTAGCGGGCTTGGTAGTAAAACCTTATAAATTGGAAAATGGTTAAAAAGAGAAAAATGGATTTGGAATATATGTAGTTGAGAGAATTGACTTTATGGGAGCGTTTAGGAAAGCCTAGAAAAATTGGAAAGCCGCTTTGAGTCTAACCCCATTGTTAACCTTTAAGAACTTGAAATTATAAAAGTTTTGGGAAAATGGTTTATGGTGTTTTCAAATTTTAATCCTAAAAGTTATAGTTTTAATTATGTAAAGCACACATATTGAGTTTTAAAGTAAAATGGGGTATATTTTGTAAATAGTGATTTCTTGCGAAAACTTTATCTAAAGTAAAATTCTTTTAGTAAAAGGTGCATATTATAGAGCATGTATAGCTCGCTGTTTTCTTGTTATATTTCATACAAGAATTTTTAATAAAGAAAGTTTTGAAGTCTCTATTCTTTTGACAATCATTTTTGATAAATTGTTCAAAAGAGAAAATTTTGTTGGGTGGACAAAATGAGTTGTATAAATTAAGAATAGAGTGGATGGTTGCATCTTGTAGTAACAAATTGAACCGACCTTATAGGCAAGAACAAGTCGTAAACCCAATTGAGAAACAATTGTCCTTATCTACTCCAGTTTTTTTTTGTGATTTGAAAAGAAAATTATTCACATTTTTTTATATGACATGTTTTATGGTTTGGGAAAAGTAAGTTTTCATGAGGAAAATAAAAATTTTGAAACTTTTAATTTTTGGAAGGAAATTTAAATGAAAGGGCCAAACCGTGTTTTAGAAGTATGAAGTAGGTAAGGATTAGTTCCCAGGAAGGACGGGAAAAGTTTTGAGGCTATGAAGAAAATAGCGAGAATCATCTTGGAATAATAGTAAGTTCTCTTAGAATGCGTAAGCATTGGAAAGCCTAGGATGTTGCTTGAAATAATTGTTAGTACACAGCTAGGAGTAGTGTTGACTACTAGCTAGTAAAAGGGAAAGTAAGTATTTAGATCATGTTGCTAATATTCATGTTAGGGGTACAACCCGTTATTACATTTCTGTTGGGATCATTCTGTTATTTTTCTTGTTGGGTAGTTAGGGTAACACCTAAACCTGTCGTGGATCCCGTGGTTTGAACTTTTCTATCTGAGAGGTCATAGTCCTGAGATTCATGGCCCTTAGTAGTAGCTAAGTATAGTGTCTGTTTTCCTGTTTTAGTTGAAGGCTTATTTGAAATTAAATTAGATGATTAAATAAGCTAAGAAAAGAAGAATGGTACAACTAAAAAGGAAACAACAATTTCAGTAAAGCGAAAAACTTGACAAATTATGAGAAAAGATGAATAAGAGTAAAAACTTCCAAGATAAGATGAAAAGAAAATTAGTAACAAAGAAAATTTTCTTATGTGGGTTGTGCTTGGATAGGGAATATTTAATAAATAGTTTCATAAAATCCAAGTACGGTTGGAAAAAGGTACATAAAAGAATAACGGAACATGTGAAATTTTCTGGTTTCCACCTTTTTGTAACATAATAAATCAAATTTAGAAAATTAGTTTTTTTTTTTGAAATTCGAAAGATAAAGTTGCTTGATAGGGTTTTGGATGAAAAAATTGGATGAACTACGCTCTCGCTCAGTAAGAGTGTGGGAAAATTTTGGATGAAAATGTATATTTGATTTTCAAAATATTGCATTCATGTAGGATAGCCAGTATATTTAGGATCTGAGCTTCATGCTTTTAAAGGAGTTTTGAAAATATTTGCATACATATAGGAGGTACTGCTTAGGAATACATGTATTATTATGGTGTATTACACTTTGCACTGGTGCACAATGGTTGCAAAAATTGGATGCACACATGATGGATGGATATTAGACAAGGGGTTATTTGATTTTACCCTTATTAAATTTCGTGGATGAAATTTCCTAATGATGAGAGAATGTAACACCCCGCATTTTTAAGACAACAAAATGTGAATAACATAATCAAATATATAGAATTAAGCAGAGTCGGTATCATCGTTGCGTTCGTTTTGGAATTTAGGTTCAGATAGACCCTAAGTTTGCATAAAACGGATAATGTATGAAGAAATTATGGGCGATAGAAGTTTGTATAAAAATAAGGAACTTATATGGACATATATTTAATAAATTTGTCCAAAAAATCAAATTTACGCAGCGGGAAGGGTGATCAGGAAAATATACGATTGGGGGTCGACCTAGGGATCAACCCACCAAGAAGGGGTGGGCGCAGTATTCAATGAACATAGGCTCTTTCTCAGACGTTCTACGAATATGGACTGTTTTCTGGACTATATTCATTACTAAGCACCTATAACAAAGTCTATAAAGCCTACCCTAAATCTCATATTTCTAAGACAAATCTCATATTTCTGAGACAACGCCGAAGCTCTTCCATTCTTCTTCCTCCTCAATTCTCTTTAGAAAAATTAAGATTATTAGTTTAGGGAAAATTCTGAATCAAGATCTGGAGAAAAAGAATGACGTTAATAAAAATGTGTTTGGAATCATATGCGAAGTAAGGTAATTTTCTAGATCTGGTCTATTTCAATTTTCTCCTCTTTCTTCGCTTTTTCTTTTAAGAATTATGAATCCATGGTTGTTAGGTTCTGAATCCAATTAAGGGGAAAACCATGAAATTCTAGATTTGGACCAGATCTAGGATTTGGAAAGCAAATTAGATGAGTGGATTTAAGTTATATCATTTTTTTATAATGGTATATTATCGTTTAAACATTCCCCGTTAACATGTTATGTAAAACTAATATAATGATTAAAAGTGTTGAAATGCTATTATGACATGTTGAGATATTAATATTATAAAATATTAATATTTTAGAAATTCATATGTTGAAACGTTTAATGTGCTAAAATGTTCACCTATTGACATGTAAAGTTGTTAAAAATACGTGTAGCGAATACTGTTGTCATAATTACATGTTGGCTTATGACAGTCATGTACTTGAACCCTTAATTGTAGAAATGGGAATAATTAGGTGTTAAATTAGAATAATTACATTATTTGGCAATCACATGTTATTTTTGACATAAAAATTAATTACATGTTAGAAAGGACATGCGACGTAAAATGGGCTTAATATGATGACATGTAAAACATAGATTGCAGTGAACTATAACATGTTAAACAGAAAACATGTGAATTGAGATATACTTAATTACATATTAAGCAGAACATGTTATTGTTACTATGAAATCAAACAAGAATATAAAGGGAATGTGGATTACAGATCCTGGATCATTATCTGGGAAATAACATGTTGTGGACTTATAAATAAACTTAAATGGGTTAAGTTATATGACTGAAATTAATAAAAAAGAGGAACTCGGTAACTTGAATAAGAAGTCAATGTGAATGGGAATAACCAAGTTAAATTGAAACCTAGTGAGGTAAAGCAAGCACATAAAGGATTGTTTGGAGATAGGGTCTAATAACATATTAAAATGAGGCGCTTGGACCGGTCCACCCATTTAAGGGTGAATAACCCAAATGGGTAGATCATCGGGGTGTCTTGAGGCACAAGGGGAGCACACGCTCGTCTAATTATTCTGTTGGCTCCGAAGGACTGGAAGGGGAAGCATGAAGCTTCTTGAGATACGTAAGGTACTCCTAGTAGTCCTCTGTGCGGTGGTAGATGTTTAGGCTATGCTCGCAGAGGTTGGGTCAGCGCGTTACTACCAGGTGGATGGGCCTTGACTGCAAAAGTAGCTATGCAGTTAGAATGTTGTGACGAGGTGACACTAGGGTGATTTGGCGATAGCCTTAATGGGAGGCGAGATCTGGAGCAACAAGGATAATAGATCGTCGGATACCCGTTATTGGCAACCAGTAGGACACGAAAAGACTACAACTAAAACCAAGATGTCATTCACCTTTCACAATCGAGGTACGGTGGTTGAGGGGAGACGCCAACTGGATGTCTAGATTGTTTGTTAGGGGCAAGCCGCTTAGCTCTTATACTCTTTACTAGCTGAGGGAGGGGCTGAGGTGGGCCCATAGCCATCATGAAAAACAGATCCGAGGGATATCTGTATTTTGAGGCCCTTTAAGGCGGGCCGATAAAGATATGGAAAAGCTCCCAACCGAGTTTCATGTTTCTTGTATCGCCCTGCCACGGAGCTTGGTGCACATTAGAGGTGATGTGCGGTTAAGGCATCGAATATGATTGACGATACGTACATGAGAAAGTCTAGATATATGCATGTCTGATCTGGGTGGTGTATCGTAGACTTGAGCGCATTACTCTATGATGGAATCTGATTTGATCGAAGGTGGCAATCCGTATGCTTACGAAGCATAATAATGACAGATATATGCGGAACGTAACATTGTTATGTAGAGACCCGTACATCACTCCGGCGTAGGATAAGGGTCTGCGTTCATTTCTGTAGCATTATGGTGGAGACCTTACGAGTGGGGTACCATTGGGTGTACCTTAATATTAGGGGTAGCTACATATATACTGTATTAGGTTAATCCACTGGGAAGTAAATGGGTACGATGTGTGTGTAAGCCTTGAGTGTTGTTGACCCAAGTAACCTAATAAATAAGAAAATGCAATTGAACGGTATATGTAGGATCATCCAAAGTGTATAGTTTAAATCTAGTCACCAGAACTTGTGTTCTGACCCACTCCTCATAACATACTCGCAGGTTAGATTTGTGGCAAACATACGATAGCTTTGGATACTGGTTAGGCAGTATTATTACTATGGTAAGGCTATACTTTGATTATATTATACTTTATCCATTCCGCTGTGAGATATATTTTAAACTCTGATATATTTTATATCTTTGTCTATTCTTTAGAATACCAGAGCAACCAATACGGATTTTGAAGGATTAGATTTTTGAAAAAAATTCGGTCTATCGGAATTTGGGTTGTTAAAATGTCTTGATTTGCTCCATGCAAAATCATCATGAAGAGCCTCACGATAGGGGCAATCCATATGTCCTCTTCAAACTTCCAGCAGTTTAGATTAGTCGAAGTCATCCCAAGAAAGTCTTAGATTTGAAGAAAAAGTTGTCTACCTAGGTGGATAAATGTAGAAAAAAAATTTACATAGGTTACTGTGGCTCTAAAGTTAAACGCCTCTACACAGAAATGGAAGTGCTAAATTTAAGCTATATTTCCAAGATTTAACATACCTAGTGTAACGACGCGACTTTCGATGACTTCGGAAGCCATGTCGTTAATAAAGAAATAGAAATAGATAGAAGAATATAACTAAGAAAAACATCAAAATCTCACAGCGGAATTTCAACAAAATATAATACCACATAATATTTTAGATATCAGAGTATTTTACATTATAGAACACTTCATGATAATACATCTTACATTTACTGGCCCAATACAACTTACACACTTGATACTTAGATATAGATATAACTAATAGGCTTACTCCTGAACTTCTATTCAAAATACTCCAAAAGATTTCCATTTTCACCTGGATCACTTGTCTACCCATAACAATTGTTATGAGTACCCAAGAGGTTAGAAAAACACAGAAAAATAAACTCCGGGTCAGTCGCAGGACTGGTGTGAGTAAACAAAATTTTAATACAGCTTGAAGACAAGAAAGTGACGGAATGGGGTTCTTCTCTTATGAGAACGAATTGATTTATCTTTTAAAAAAATCTTTTGAAAGAAAATATAATAGTAAGACCAGCCCAAACATAAACATGGACGGTTTTTACCTTACTATAACCCAAACCATTTTTGATATCAAAATCATCTGATATTTTAATAGTTTTTATCAAATAAATAACCATCTAGCGGAATGCTTGCATCTCATGCTACACATATATAATATAAAATCAAAAACTGCGGGCGCTTATTGTGAAGTGGATTCCGACTATGACAAGGTATGGAACTAAGTGCCGATTTGTGTACTCTAGGAAATACACTAGGGTTCAACAAGAACATCTTGCAACCCGGCCACACATGACCGCCCACTCATTTAGCTTGAGTGTAGCGAACATATTGTCACCCTCTTTTGTCGTGACCACCGTGATTTCCGGGAGATACAGAAGTAAAAGAAGAACAAATAAGGATTTTCTCTAGATTGAAGACAATATACCTTACTTGGGAATGACCCACCTAGCCATGCTGCCTGCCCGATTTTTGTCATTTCTCGGTTGATGAGGCTTGAGGTCATAACGTATCTTTTGAACATGTCACATCTTCATTTACTTTGAATGTCACATCGTCATATCTGTCAGAACACTCATTTATTTATCCAAAAAATATGTGGGCGTAAAGCTAAGAGGAACGAATTCCTCTTCCACCAAACATAATACATTTAAGAAAAGTCCATGAGTAAGATCTGATAGATATAATCTGTTAGACATCCGACCATACAAGTTGTCCTGGGACTGGACAAACCGAAGGCACTATTTTGTAAATCCATCTTAGGCAATTTCAACCTAGGATAAACAAAACAGCCCTTGCATAACTTCGTCTTCAATTATCTTCAATAATCTCTGACACGCACGTATAAATCGAATTGAAGTGGAATATACATTCCAGTCTCTTCGAAACGATTAGCGTAATGTCTTTTTCAGTCATCTGATTAACTAAAAATATTTATTTTACCTTGAAATCATTCCTTGTTTGATCATCGCCTGAAATCATTTAAACTAATACTTTAAAAGTTTAATTTCAAACAAACAAGTTCATCGCAATACTATATATTGATGATCAACCACTATCCATAAATAACAACATTCCATTGGTTATGGTTCAACTAATCAGATATTTACTAATTACCTTGTTATGGTAATGAATCAAATATCCCTCCTTTCTTTATTTATTATATATATTTTTTAAATTTATTCAAAACAACAAGTTAATCAATTTTAAATATTTTGATTATAGATGAATGTTTACCTTCACTTTCATTCTAATGGTTATATTTCTATCTCATGTCGCTATCATGAAGCTAATATAATTATGTTACTTCATATGTGTTATAATAAATAAATAATCTAAGTTATAAACTCTGAAGATTTCTACAAGCACTTGTTTATTTTCATTTCTTATAATTTCATTTACTAATCCGTCCCTATCTTTCCTATTTTTCTTAGTTTCTAACTCCACTCCCCTTCTTTTCCTTGTTTCCTATTATATTTTGCTGGCCCAATTTCCTTTTTAGCCCACTTCCCCTTTATTCCTTATCCCTTTTTTTTCTTTGTCCCAAGTGGCCCAATATCCTCTCTTAGCCCACGCAAGCTTCTCCCCTTACCTTTCTTTATTTTCTACCACCCACTTCGTATTCATTCTCCTATTTACATTGTTGTGCCTCTACTTCCTATTTTTAATACCCCTTTCTTTTCTTTTCTTTTCCTATTTCTATTTTCTATTTTCTTCTTGCGTGGCCCAGTGCCCTTCGCGTGCCTCTCCTCCTCTTCTTAATTTCCACTTGCCTGCTTTTCTAATCCCACTTCTCTATTTTCTTTAACGTGCATTCCTCTTTTTATATGTTTAAATCCCTTATTTTGTTTGCCAGTAAATTGCCATATGTATACAACTTACTGTTTACAAACTACAGAATAAATAGTTCTTTGTTGATTCAATGTCAGCTAGTTTCTTTCTTCTTCTTCTTCTTCCAATATTATAGATGTGGAGAAAAAATGGCGGACGTGGGTTCTTGCTTTCTTTCTTCTTCTTCCAATATCCCTCTTTCTTGTTCTCGATTTCCTACCTTTAACAATCAGACTCCCCTTGCTGATCAGTCTAGATCGTTTGCAGAAGTGGTTAGGACTTCGTATCCTCATAACTCCAAGTTTGGGTCTCAGAAGGAAATAATGTTTGATCGATCTAGAGGGATTCGGAAATGTTTTAGTTGTGGTATTTTGGATCATTTTGCGAGATTTTGTAAACTCGTTTCGTTATTTCCATTGCAATAAAATTAGGCATCGTAAATTCCATTTTCCAGTTCTTTTTAGAGGGAAATCTTGATTTGAGTTAGTGCAGTTCAACTGTTTAATGTTATGCCGCAAACTAGGTTATTCATTGACATTTTCGATCAGGTTGTTTCTAACCAGAAAAAAGATGGGGAGTATTTGATGTTGGTTTTGGGATGGCATTTGGAGGGAATGGTTGATTGTGTTTTACGGGATAAAAAGAACATCCCCAATTCAAGATTGGATAGAGTAATCCCTCCATTGCCGTCGCCATTAGACAGGAGAGAAAATGCTGTGTCTTTCTGTGTTGCTTTTCTGAGGCTAAAATCCATTTTCTCTGATTCTTTCTCTATAAAGAAGGATAGAGGGGTTCATCTGTTGAATGAAATTTTGACACACTTTGACGTTATTAATTCGGCAATTAATTGTGAGCCTAGGATGGATAGAATGGAGGTGCGGAATTCTGAAATTGGACAGAATACTGATGCGATTAATGGTGGTTCTAAGGGGTCTGATGATATTTCTTTGTTGAATAAATCTGATGTGGTTATTAAGGCTCATGATGGGGCTGCAGTTGATTCTTATGAGGGTTGGATTGATTTTGGTGTTTTGTCTAACGATTCTGATATGCATTTTAATTCGCATGGATCTATTGGGGATGATGTGGATTGCATGCTATTGGATCCATGTGTTTTGAATTGTTTGACTCTTTCTAACCCTTTCTTGGCTGTGATTGTGGAGGATAAGAGGATTTAATTATCAGGGGAGGCGATGACACGATTATGGCAATGTGGAGAAATTTGTTTTAGGATTTGATTCAAACTTTCTTTATGATTTTGATCCTGTTGTTGAAGCAGCTGCGTTGGAAGTTGATGGCGATATGGATAAGGATGGCTGGGTAGTGGCTGAGGATATTTCTTTGTTTAACTTTTTTGAGATCTTAAATCAATTGGGTGACAAAGAAATGTTGATGGGGAGTGAGGTAGAGTCTTCTGGTTTGGGGTTTGGCAATGTTGAGGCTGTCAAGTCATATAAGAATCATGATATAGACTTTCATGCTTCTGCTAATGATAAGATAATTCGGCGGCCATGGCTGCATAGAGACTCTGTCTCTTCGGCTAGTTCTGCTAGTATGACTTTTGAGAGAGTGTCTAGGAAGGTTTGCCTTTCCAATGGTATTGGATCTTCTGGTCTGGTTTCTGATAGTCTCAGGTGTTTGAATGGTTATGTGGATGAGTTTGTTGTTGGCCTGAGGAAGGGTAGAGAGGTCTGTAGTTTGTTGAATAATGGAGGTGAGGTTGTTTTCGCTAGGGCTATGCTGGTGCGAGGATAGGCTTTCTCAAGTGGTGGTAGTAAGATAGTTGAATTTTGGAAAGGTCGTGGGAGGGCTGATTCAAGTTGGTTGGTTGATATTGACATGTACGGCTTTAGTTTTCATATTGATGGTTGTTGTGGTTCGTTGCATGTTCGTGTTTCTGGTGTGAGTTTTTTTTCTTTGGATTTGTGTCCGGAGTTTCATTTTTTTAGTGAGGAGAGTGGATGGTCTTGTTCGGCGCTTGTGTTTCATGTCCAGGATGATGGTTCAGACAATGTTAGCTATCTTGAGGATGGTCGCGAGGTTTTTTCGGATAGGGTTGCTTCCATTTCTTCTTCTAGGAGGGGGAGGCGTAAGAGAGCAACACCTATTTCGGGTTTGGTTTGTCGCAGCACTAGGATTGGATCTCTCTCTTCGGCATCTCATGGTAGGTTCCCAAATTCGAGTGCTTGTAGTAGCACTTCGACTTTTGGCTCAGGTATGGTTCCTGTTTTTGGTAGTGATTATTCTCCTTTTGCTTTGAGTAGTCTTTCGACTAGTCAGTTATTTCAACTGGCTAATGATACTGCTTTTATCTTTACTGATGCTGAGTTAGATGCAAATTTCATTAGGAGTAGGGAATTAGAGCGTGTGCGTTCTTTGAGATGCTAAGGATTGTCAGTTGGAATATTAGGGGTCTGAACGATCCTAAAAAATGTGATAAGGTTAGGTCCTTTTTTAGGGATTACCATGTTGATATTGTTTTGATTCAGGAAACTAAAATTGAGAACCCTGACCCTAGTTTTTATTTGAGGTTAGGTGGGTCTCTTTTCCGCAATTGGGCTTGTCTTCCGGCCAATGGTAGTCCTGGGGGACACATGATTGGTTGGAAAGATAATAAATTTAGGCTCATTTAGGAGTTTCCTAAGTTATTTTCTCTTCACATTTTTCTTGCCTCTCTTTCTGATAACTCTTTGTTAGGCATTTCAAATGTTTATGGTCCTCATACTAAAGTTGAGAGGAGGCGCTTATGGATTGAATGTTCTGAGTTCAGAGATCTTATCCCTAATCAATGGATTGTAGGGGGTGATTTCAATGTAACTAGATTTTTAGGGGAGAGATCACCCCGTGAAGGTGATTTCTCTGACATGGAGGAATTCAATGATTTCATCTCAGATAATAATTTGATTGAGATTCCTCTTAACAATAGATCTTTTTCTTGGTCTAATGCCAGAGTTAGTCCTTCTTTTGCTTTATCAGATAGATTTTTTATTAGCACTGAGGCAGATGATAGGTTCATTGTTTGTAGAGTTAAAGGTCTGCTGTTTTTATATTCAGACCATTGTCCTATCATTCTTTCGTGTGATTCAAATATTACTATTAGTAGCAGTTTCAAATTTGAGAAGATGTTGTTATTATATTCTAGTTTTATTAACCTTGTTTCTGTCAAGTGGTTTTCTTTGTCCTTTTTTAATATTTTGTATAGGGGTAATTCTGCGAAGATTTTTGTTGCTAAGCTTGGTAAGTTAAGATTTTTCTTAAGCGTTGGAATAAATATATTTTTGGTAGTGTTAGGATTAAGAAAGATAAGATTATGTGTGAGTTGTTAGATTTAGACAGAATCAGTGAGAGCAGGAGACTTAATCCCAATGAGAGGGATAGACTTTGCTACCTTAGGAATGATCTCAAGTTGAGTTTAGAAAAAGAAGAGATCATGTGGAAGCAAAGGGCCCGAGTTCAATGGATTAAGGAGGGAGATAACAACACTAAGTTTTTTCGTAATGTGGCTAATAAGAGGAGGCGTGATTATTTGATCCACTCCATTTTTATTAATGATGTGGAAGTGACTGTTCAGAGGGATTTAATTGAGGCTTTCACTAGTTATTATAAGCAGATTTTTGGAGCTAAGATTAAGAGAAGGATTAATGTTAGTTGGAATGACATTTATCCGCCTGATTCTAAGATTGAGTTAGGTGATTTAGACAAGCCTTTTTCTGAATAGGAGATATGGAAGGCTATTAATGATATGCCAAGCGATAAAGCTCCCGGGCCAGATGGTTTTTCTGTTCTTTTTTATAAGCAATTTTGGGAGGTCCTGAAATTTGATATCATTAATCTTTTTAATGATTTTTACTGTGGTAATCTGCGTTTAGGTAATTTTAATTTTGCCAATGTTATTCTTATTCAAAAGAGAGAGGGTGCAAATTATTTAAAGGATTTCAGATCTATTTCCTTAATTAATGTTTCCGTCAAGATTATCTCCAAAGTCCTTGCCAATAGGATTAGTATTAGAATGAATGAGCTCATTGATTGTTCCCAAACTGCTTTTATTAAAGGCAGAAACATTGTGGACGGAGTGGCCGCAGTGCAGGAATATATTAATGTTTGTTGTAAAAATAATTTGACCTGTGCCATTTTGAAGTTAGATTTTGAGAAGGCGTTTGACTCTGTTGATTGGGACTTCATTAGAGTTGTTCCTTGCTAGAGGTTTTAGTGTTAGATGGATCAACTGGATCATGCTTTTGCTTAGACCCGGTTGTTTTCATATTGTGGTTAATGGGATTGTGGGTAAGAAGATTCAATCTAAGAGAGGACTTAGACAAGGTGATCCCCTATCACCTTTTCTCTTTAATTTAGCGGTTGATGTTTTCTCTAGAATTATTAAGAGAGCTTCTAGATTGGGTGTCTTAGGTCGTATTGGTTATGAGGATTTTAATAATGATTTATCTGTTTTACAATTTGCAGATGATACATTATTATTTTCCTTGCATCTTCCCAAGCATATTATTACTCTGAAGTTTATTCTTTATTGTTTTGAGATGTTATCGGGGCTTAGAATTAATTTCGAAAAGAGTGCTTTAATGGTTCTTAACGACTTGAATAATGTTGAGCCTCTAGTTGCTGGCACTTTAAACTGTTCTGTCATGAAATTTCCCTTTGATTATTTAGGTTTTAAGATCAGACCTTCGAAACTTAAGAAGGATGATTGGTTAGTTATTATTGATAAGGTCAATAATAGATTATCGGGTTGGAATAATAGATTCCTGTCTAGAGCAAGTAGATTAGTGCTTGTTAATTCGGTGTTGTCTACTATTCCCACTTATTGGATGGCGGTGTTGTCTACTATTCCCACTTATTGGATGGCTGTTCATCGATTTCCTCGATGGGTTATTGAGGAAACTGACAGAATCAGGCAAAATTTCCTTTGGAGTTGTGTTTCTATTTGTAGAGGATTTAATTGCTTAGTTAACTGGGAGGTGTGTTGTAAGCCCAAGAAGGATGGAGGCTTGGGAATCAGTATTTTGTTTAACTTTAATTCTTCCTTGTTAGCCAAATGGCTTTGGAGATATAGATGCCCTGATATGTTAGCTATTTCGAAGAATATTATTTCCAAGTTTTATTGTTCTGGGGGGGAATTTATTGTTGGTTCTGGTTATAGTTGGCGCAATAGATTATCGTATTTTCGGAAGTCTGTTCAGATGTGTTTTGATCTTTTTAATTTAGGGTGTAAGTTTACTGTTCATTCTGGGAATCTTACTCACTTTTGGCATGATGCTTGGATTTCTCATCTACTCTTAAAATTGAATTTAGTGAGTTTTTAATAATTGTTGCTTTAAGAATGCTTTAATTATTGATGTTTATAAAGGTGATTTGGATCCCTCGTGGGAGTTTTCCTTTGATAATATATTAGAAGGGGGTATGTTAAGGCAATTAGCCTTACTTAAAGCTAAGTTAGCTCTTTATCATCTTGATATCAATAGTGATTCTATTAGTTGGGGTTTTGATAGGAGTTTAGGGTTCACTGTTAATTCTATGTATAATTTCATTAATTTTTCTGGTGTTTCTTTGCTTCCTTTCAAGTTTCTTTGGAAATCTAATGCTCCCCCTAAAGCTAAGTTTCTTATGTGGCTGATTATTCATAAGAAGTTTAATAGGGTGGAGCTTTTAAAGAAGAAGAATATTGTGTTTGATGGTAAGTGTTGTTTTTGTTGTCTTTTTGACGAAGATGTTGATCATTTATTTTTCTCTCGTTGTGTTACAAATTACATCGTAATCATGGTTTTTAGGATTTTTGGTATTGGTAATTCTTTTTCCTTTAGTAATTATTTTGATTATTGACATTACTATAGAGTTTCTTATAATTCTAGAAGGAGATATGTGTTGGATTCTTTAGTCATTATCACTTGTTGGTTCATTTGGTTAGAAAGGAATCAGAGATTTTTTAATTCCTCCTTTGCGTCTGCTGATTTGTTAATTACTAGGATTGTTAATTTCTGTTTGTGGATATCTAGCTCTCACTGTAAGTTTTTTGGTGAATCATTTTTTGAGAGTTTTCTGTCTAAGGTTAGATTTAATTTGTGTCTTTTCTTTAGATTCAGTAGTTATTTTAGCTGTAATAGATCTCGTATTTGTTTTTAGTTTTTTCTTTCTTTATTTTCTTCTTCACATGTGTATATATATATATATAGATATTTGGTAATATATATATATATATATGCACATATATCCATATATATATATGTTGGTTTACTTATGTTTCTGTTTAGTTTTCTTTCAGGTTTTTAGTAGCTGTGTTTAGCTGTGGAGCTTGATGGTTAGCTGTCTGGGATGTTACTCATTTATCTTTCTCAAGTTTATTAGTGAGAGGTTTCAGCTCGCTGATCATTGTTTTGGAGCTTTCTGGATAGCCGTCTGGCCAGGCGATTGGCTTTAGCTTTGGAGTTATTATGTTTCTTGGTTATTGTCTGTTTCGGGGAGGTGTTCTTTGGTTTTTGTTGTTTTTGTTTGGGAGACTGGTCTATTGCATTGGAGTAGATATACTTCAATATCGGGTGGTGGCCTTGCCGGAATTCGATATTGGAGTATGATGGGCGGTGGTTTTACCGGAGCTCATCTATCTACTATCCTCTGTAATCTTAGAGTTGTGTTTTTATTTTTGCTTTCTCTGTTTTTACTCTGTAGCCGGATGTTGTATTCTTGTTGATTTATTTTATATATGTGTGCTCTCTTCTTTATAGAAGATCACACATTTCTGTTTTCAAAAAAAAATGTCAGCTAGTTTCTAATCAGAAGTATGGCTACCGATGCACCTTATGAATTATACCATGTCTTTTTGAAGTGAAAATACAAGTCTTCGGAAGTTCAAAGTCTCCCAGTTTCCTGTTTTATTTAACATGATGATGCAAAATGTGCGTGGTGCACAACTACACCGCCGACGATCATGCTGCCTCAACCGTCACCGCGCACCGCTTGTTGCTTCCTGATTTCATTCTTCTTTCCTATTCCATGCCAGCGCATGAATTTAACAATCACCTTTTCATGTCACTCGCCACGATTGTCCCCTTCACGCCTGCTCTCTTCATTCTTTAATCAGCTTCATCCTTTCCCATTTACTAATCCCGTTCGCCATCCGTTAAACAAATGTATGTACACGTCATCCCCCTCCTAGTTGTCTTATGTCTGCGCCAGCTCACCACGCAGCATACTTGCCTACACACCATACCGGACAACTACAAATACTCAATTCTTCATGCATCCATGTACACTCCTTTATTTTTGTATGGTTTAGTTTATAGACTCAAAGTGTACAACATACATTGTTTTAACTGTGTCTAAGATTACACGCAACTCTTCCCACGAGAAACTCTAATGCTTTTTTCAATGTTTTATATATTCCAGACCTACATAATTTCCATTCCTATAAAACTTCCCATTTACCACACAATTATACCCAGACAAGACTATTTCATCTACCCTTACATGCACAGCTATGGTGTTGTTTTCTGTAAAACAATATTGGATCAAACTTGGTGGCAAACTAAATGACAGTAGCACTCTCCTCTTGATTGGACTGTCTCTACACTGTCTCCTTAACTTTGATCAACTTAAACATCGAAACCTTATACATATACACGCCTAAACCAAGCTAAAAAGATTGTATTTGCTGCTTACCAATTCGCCAACGTTTGTTAAGCGATGCGAATAAACATTAGAGCATTCGAAATCAGATTACGGTGAACATGACAATGAGCGTACACATGTTGATAATGTTTAAAACAATATTAGTGTTTATATGATCTTCCATGCAAATGCATGTATACAATATGAATCAATACTAGAAAAGATAGGATGTTCATACATAATCAGTTCAATGTCTCATTGATGTTGTTCTCTATTTAATTCCAGTCTAAGTTTGTATATATTTCAAGGCTTAAACAAAATGATTAAGTCAACACAATGCAACATAATCAGAATCATATACGTATCAATCATAGATAGATATAGACTGGGAGAAAAGAAGTTTACTCACTTATTTTCAGCTCCTCTATGTTTTCCTTGCATCTCGTAGAATCTACTACTTTGTTTATGATCTTTACTGGTTCAATTTTTTGTGTGAAGAGTGTATGGGTCTTTAGAGGTATTTATAGGCATAATTAAGTATAAATAATTAGCTTTATTAATTGATTGCAATAATTTTTCCTTACAGACTGAACACATGATAACACAATTCATTGCATTAATTGGTTGTAAGCTCTAACACTCTACAGACAAAACATATGACATTACAACACAATTAGGCTTAGGTTTCCGGTTCCTATTTAGATTTGGTTTTTCAGCAAACACATGCTAGGCTAAATAAAAATATACCTTACTTTGTACAAATGGGTACTAATGCTTAGTTTCTAGGAGCATGGCATCTCTTCTAAGGTCATATCTAATTAATGAATGTTGCCGAACTGGTTTAAAGATGAAATGACTTGTCTTTTCATTGCTTTGATAAAATATGTTAAAAGTTGTTGTATACACATTTTAGCCATAGCCTTGTAATCTTATATAGGTTAGGTGATATCCATTTTGAATTTTTAGTATGGTCTTTCAAAAGATTTTATAGCACATCTCATAAATATTTGTACAATTGCATTTAGAAAATAGCTTACAACATTTGCAACCATACCTTTATTTGATATGCAGCCATTCCACATGTTACATCATATTAATGTTTTCAATTCTTGGTTTAGGTAATGACATCCATATCTACAGCCATGTCTTCTCTTGACTTGCGGCCATTTCAATCACATAAATGTTTTACCCCTTTTTGGTTTGTTTCTTATATATGTAGTAAAAACCAATCTGTAGTGGCAATTTGAATTTTGAAGAGAAATCATTTTCTATATTAAACAAGGCTTAGCTATATAAGGCTTAGCTACTTATATGTTATATACATGTTATGTTGATGTACATATCACATTGTTTTAAAACATGACCATACACATGTTTTTACACTCAACAACATATATTGGATTTTAAATAAAAGGTTACCTTTAATTTTCTTAAGAAACAAAGAATCATATCCTAATTACAGCAAAAAGAAATATTTAGTTATTATCCTATTATGTATTCGATAAGTAATATTACTCTACTATAATATGTTCACACATATATATATTTATATACAAACATGAGTTTTAGTCAGAAAGTTACTTAAGTTTTGTTATTGTTATATTTTAATTCCCTTTTATTTTAATTAACTCATTTATATTGAAAATTTATTATTAAACAAAGTCGGTAAGAAAACAGTACATTATAATCCACCCCCTTAAAAGAATTTCGTCCCCGAAATTAAAAAGTAACGAGTAGATTTCAGTTCTAACTAAAGTTAATCACACATCTGTAACTACTTATCATGTCTTTCGGATAAATTTCTTATTTATTTAATTAATTAGAACTCAAAATCTGATTTATGTTTCAAGAATTTCAATTCAAAATGAATCTCATACATTAAATTTAAGTTTAAAATTTTAAATTATGAATTAACTCATTGCGACAAACTCGTTTTAAATCCAATTAATACTTCGAAACTCTATTCACTTTTCTTACATTAATTTCCACTTAATACCCTTCTAATTCAAGTTAGCTTCTTTTAACTTATCTCGAGCCAGACCCTAATTCATTTAACTCCTCCTAGTTATAACTTGGATTTTTATTATCCAATCTTTTATTTGATCGGGAGATAATTAGTAAGTAACTCAAGTTGATGACTCGAGTTGATTTATACTAAGTATATATATAACAGTTTAAAATTTACGGATATGCTTTCTCAATACTCACCCAGAGCCTAGGTATTCAGTAAACCTTTTGCTCTGATACCAACTGTAACGACACGACTTTCGATGACCTCAGAAGACGTGTCGTTAATAAAAAATAGAAATAAATAGAGAATAGAACTAATAAAAACATCAGAATCTCAAAGCGGAATTTTAGTAAAGTATAATATCACATAATATATTACATATCGGAGTCTATTACATCATAGAACACTTCATGATAATACGTCTTACATGCTTATGGGCCCAGTACAACATACACATTTAATACTTAGATATAAATATAACTAATAGGCTGACTCCCGAATTTTTATGCCTAAATACTCCAAAAGATTTCATTTTCACCTGGATCACTTGTCTGCCCATAAAAATTGTTATGAGTACCCAAGAGTTTAGAAAAACACAAAAAGATAAACTCTGGGTCAGCCGCGGGACTGGTGCAAGTAAACAAAATTTTAAAACAGCTTGAAGACAAGAAAGTGACGGAACGCGGTTCTTCTCGTATGAGAACAGATTGATTTATCTTTTAGAAAAAACCTTTTGAAAGAAAAGATAATAGTAACACCAGCCCACACATAAACATAGACTATTTTTACCTTACTATAACTAAAACCATTTTTGATATCAGAATCATCTGATATTATAATAGTTTTTAACAAATAAAAACCCATATAGCGGAACGTTTGCATCTCATGCTCCACATATATAATATAAAATCAAAAACCGCGAGCGCTTATTGTAGAGTGGATTCCGACTATGACAAGGTATGGAACCACCTTCCAATTAGTGTACTCTAGAGGGAAATACACTGGGGTTCAACAAGAACATCTTGCAACCCGGCCACACATGATAGCCCACTCATTTAGCTTAAGCGTAGCGAATATATTGTCACCCTTACTGCTTTTGTCGCGACCACCGTGATTACTGGGAGATACAGAAGCGAAAGAAGAACAAATAAGGGTTTTCTCTAGATTGGTGACAATATACCCTGCTTGGGAATGACCCACCTAGCCATGCTGCTTGCCCGATTTTTGGCATTTCTCGGTTGATGAGGCTTGAGGTCATAACATATCATTTATTTTCCCAAAAAATATTGCGGGCATAAAGCTAAGAGAAACGAATTCCTCCTCCACAAGACGTAATACATTTAAGAAAAGTCCATGAGTAAGATCTGATAGATATACCCTGTTAGACATCTGACCATACAAGTTGCCCTAGGACTGGATAAACCGAATTCGCTATTTTGTAAATCCATCTTAGGCAATTTCTACCTAGGATAAAAAAACAACCCTTGCATAACTCCGTCTTCAATTATCTTCAATAATCTCTGACATCCACGTATAAATCGAATCGAAGTGGAGTATACATTCCGGTCTCTTTGAAACTATTAGCATAATGTCTTTTTCGGTCACCTGATTGACTAAAAATCTTTATTTTATCTTGAAATCGTTCTTTGTTTGATCATCGACTGAAATCACTTAAACTAATGCTTTAAAAGTTTAATTTCAAACAAACAAGTTCATCGCAGTACTATATTGTTAGATCCAAAATTGGCTCTAACACCCAAGTTATTCAATTATGCAGAAATTAATATCAGAAAAATACTAGAAAATCAGAAAAGACACGAGATTTATAGTGGTTCGGCGTTAATGAGCCTACGTCCACTTTATATATTTGATTATAATTGGAATCAGAGTACAATCGATGATTATCCCTCAATCTCACTCTTACAATGTTTATTCACTCAATAATTTCGAGACAACTCTGAATAATAATGGAGATGTAATAACGGTGGATTCAGAACTCAGAGTTGCCAAAAAAGATCCTGAAAAATGCCAAGTTCTGGGCTATTTATAGGTGATTCCTTCAGGCGGATCGCGGTCATACGTGGCACACATCTCGAGAATCTCGGACTGGTTCGTGGCTTGATGGAGAATCGGTCAATATGACAGTTGTGGACAGATGTCATGAAATCCAACATTCTCGGATCGTGGTGGACTTAGTCATGGCCTTTACCATGTCTCTTGGGCCTGGATCAGATCAGGTAGAAGAGGAGAGGATGGATCGGATCGGGTAGAAGAGGAGAGGACGGATCAGATCGGGAGGACATGGGGGCGATCGCGAGCTGGAGGAAACATCACGAACCAATGTAGGAGGAGCGATCGTGACCGAGTCTTCATGGATCAAAGGCATGAGGCATCATGTTTTCTTTGTGTGTGAACCTTGGTGGCTTGATCGAAAAGCTAGCCAACATTTTGCCCCCTCGAAGTATGTTTCATCAGGGATGGAACATGCTTCGAAATTGCAAAAATATCTTTTCATAGAACGGTGCAAACCAGTGGTCATATCCATCTGAAATGTCATAATGCTTCAAGAAGTCGCGCTTTTTGACTGGTATAAATATCGGTTTACATCATCCATCATTTCTTTGTTTATCGGATAGTTCTTATCTTTGGGAGTTTCAGATACCTCATCGCCAGGCTACCAGGTAAACTTTTAAATCTTCACAAGTATTTCTGAATCTTCATTTTCGATAATTATTCGCTGAGTCGGATCGCCAAACACCTCATGGTTCGTGAGACAAGGTCTTTATTTTGGGCTGACAAACATTCGAGCTTTTCTCCACGAGGCGCGACAGGGCCTTCCTGCTTCGGTCACGAGATGCCTTGAAGGATCGGCCTTCCATTTTCTCTGCTGGGCTTGGTTCTATGGCCCACGAAGCTCCACGGTCCGAGTGGGACAAAAATCATAATATCAACGGTTGCGGGTTTTGGCTGTATAAACCGAACCTCCCCCTTCCTTTCCTTTTCTTCTTCTTCCTATTGCCGCCGCTCTTCCTTTTGAAACCCTTTCTTCAATTTCCAAGAAAAACCCACTCGTTTTCTCATTTTTAAGAAAGGTAATCATATTAAAGATATATTTTCACATTTCTATCCTTGTTCTTCTTGAGTTTTTGTTGATTTAAGGGAAGAGGTGGCGGAGTTTCGTGGTTTTTCAAGGTTTTGGGAGCGGTGGTGGTGCCACAGGTTCAGTTGTTCGAGTTCGGAGATGGAGGGGAGAAATGAGAAGGAAGAAGAAGGAGCAGGTCGAGCCGGATCATGGTGATGGTTCGTGAGAAGGATAGATGAATGGATTATTGGTTTGGCTAGCGGATCGGATCGAGGACATGAAGGAGCATTGGTTCGTGGTAACATGAAGTAGAGCAGATCGCGAGGGGTTGTCACGATCCATTATGGTAAAGTATGACGGATCAGAAATTCCAGCGATCCGACTTTTGAAGCTCCTCCACGATCCGATCTGAAGCTTCTTCACAATCTAACACATACTCCACGATCCGTCGACACATGACAATTCGATCCGTATCTCATGATCCAATGCAACGAGCGATCCGATGGACTCGTTGACCAAATAATACAATGTAACCTTGATAAACAAAGGACAGTTAGGCTAGAGCCCTCGGGACTTTCTACACTGGACAACAGCATGATCTTGACTACATATGACGACTAATCCTTCGATGATCTTGTTAACTTTAATGCTTTTCTTTAATGTATGCACAGGCACACACTTGCACTTGCACACACGGGGATCGGGTAACTGTATTCTGATCTCTCATATTTTCTCACCAAAAAAGCAATGTCGGATAATCGTTCTCCTGAATGATCTAAAACAGAGGTGGACCCGTAGGTGTCGGAACAACATAATCCTGAGGTTCCTTCAATTAACCCAGAGGATGAGGATTCTGAATCCGAATATGAGGCTGAGACAGAGTCAAATTCATCTGAGAGTACCTCGTTAGAGGAGGAGTCCGAAGTGGATGATCGAGCTCCCGATGAGATTCCCGGCGTTCTAGGAATTGAGAAATTCACTGACTCGATAGCTTCCAAACTAGACGATATAAAACTTAAGAAAATTTGTTTGAAACATGGGATCCCGTGGGACGATGTGAAAACACCCGAAAGCAGAGATAGACCTCATCTTGCTCCAGAAGGGTACATGGCAATCAGCTGACTCATGCGCTGGGTAGGCTCTATTCCTTCATTTCCTCCAATCGTCATTGAAACCTTAAGACGATTGTGTATTGCCCCTATGCAACTTCATCCTAATGCTTACGCAACCTTGTACACTCCATATGTCGCGTATGCAGAGATTCTGCAAACTGAGCTTACTTTTAAAGACTTGAAATTCTACTATCTTTTCAAGCACTGTTCCACAGCGACTCCAAATTTCCCTTTCTTTGAATCAGTAGCCAACAGGAAGGTTCTGTCCGATGGTTATAGCAACATAGGGGATCCCAAAGATGATTGGTTTTACATAAAACACCAGGCCGGATGTGCGAGGAGGTGGCTCAAATCTAGTAAGTTTCGAGCCTCCAGATGCATGACTGAATTACATAATCGAAGTATTAACATGTTTCCTCTAAAAAGCAAGTCTGACTTCTTGAGAATTAAGAAATGCATTAGCAAAGAAAACCTCCACAAACATCATCTTTTGGATATAAGATTCAGACTTGGCGCAGGTGGCAAACCTTACAAGTATGTGCCCCCAGCTGAAGGAGAAGGAACTTCTCAAGCTGCAGAGACGACTACTCTTCGCAAGAGTCCTTCGCCGATGATTAATCAGGACGACGAAGATTTAAACGTGTATAAAGGAGATGAGGGATGAGCTGATAAATCAAAGGAGGTTGCAACCTCCGAGGGACAGTCTCCACTGAGGACTTCATCGCCAGTTGTGTCTGTCCCTCACGACGAATTAACGGAGAAACAGATTTTCGGGGAATTAATTAACATTCCTTTGCCAGATGATATCTATACCCAAGAAGATTTCGGAGGGGAACCAATCTTTCCCCTCTCCGAAGAAACGGGTGCTCCAGTTGGAGAAAAAGAAGTTACCCAAACGAGCCTAACTTCGGGCCTTGGTCTGTTTTTTAAAAAAGGGGTTCCACGGGATGCACAAAACACATGCACCACTTATCATAACACTCTTTTGCTACTGTGGCTCACAGTTCTAACACGCACTTGTTTTCTTTGTAGAAAAAATGTCTCGCAAACAGTCTTATTCCTACCGTTCCCTTCGCGAGGGCACACCAAGCCTCCTTCCGGATCCTAAGCACACTCGTAGCGATTGTCGGGGAAGGGATAGTCGTCGACCCTGGGATTCTCATCAATCTTATCCTGCACGACCTCGATCTCCGCCAAAGCAAAGTTATGGAAAGCCACCTAGTCGTCCAATGCCACCAGCTGGGGGAAGCAATTTCCTAGAGATTTAATCCCTCCAAAAAGCACTCCTTCTCACGCCCAACTTTCTAAGAAACACGCCGAGCCAAAGGACAAGGACAAAGATGAGGGCAGGATCATAGAGAAGGGGAAGACAGTTCCTACTTCCTTTGGTGAGCGTGACTTGGACACTACTGCTACAAGGGATGTTGCCCCCAGTTCTGAGATTATGGCCAGGTTAGAGCCTTTACGAAAATAGTTTCCCGACATTTACTTTGAGAGGATGTTTTTCGTCCCAGATCTTGAACCGGTCCCCGAGGATTGGGACACATAGGTGATAGGGTATGTGTGCCATGCAGCTAAACAATACGGGGTATCGAAGAAACATGCGGCTACACTCTCTTCCATCATCCGCCGGATGGAGACGGACGCAGCCAGAGCCAGAGTAAAGATTGACAATGATGCTAGGGCCAAGTGCAAAATGGAAAAAGAACTGGCGGATGCACAGGCCCAACTGGCTTTAGCTCGGAGAGACGCAGAAAATTATAAGTCCGAGTTGGAAAGTGCCAGGGAGCATTTTCGCAATGAGCTTGACTTAAATAGCCAGGAACGGGTGGCCCTGAGGAAAGAAGTGGAGGATCTCAGGGCTGTTAACACCGAACTGAAGACAGTTTAAGATCGCTTTTCTGCTGAGAAAGAGGCTTGGGAGAAAGAGAAGGCGAGCTTAAAAAATGACCTTTCCCTTGCCAAGAAGGAGAAGGAGGTTCTAAATGATCAACTTGATCAAGCTGAGGAGCGGGTAGTTGTCACCGAAAGCAATGCCAATAGCGCTCTTGAGTCAGCAGCTGCTGTGGCTGATAAGCTTGCGGAAAAAGAGAAGGTTATAGATAGCTTTGAGGGATTGTTGTTCGATTTCTTAGGTCAAGTTATCAAGCATCGAGATATCTCTTGGATTCCCGACTACCATGTTACCCTTGCCAATATATGGGACACTATTGTCGAGGGTGAGAAGCAGCGACTGGGGGTCGACGAAATTGATGAGCACCAGCTGATGCAATCTTTTCTCAGAGGTGAAGAGCCCGCGGCTTTAGAGGAAGGTAGACGCCTTAACCATGAGGAAATGGAGAAGGAGAAGAGCAGGCTCAAGGGTAAGGATAAAATTGACGAGAGCTCGAGCTCGGTGGTAGACCCCAGAACCTCCAAAGTTGAGGGATATAACCCCGATGATCCATTGATCCCCTTGGTACCTACTCCTCCGATTGTCGGGACCACCAGTACAAGTTTGGGAGATGGGTCAGCCGAAGGTATTTCCACATTTTCTCCACAGTTCATTAAAGCAATCGTAACTCGTCGTCGTCTCATGGGACAGATAACTGACATGGCCACATCTCCTCCTGATTTGCTAACCCTTATTTCTATTGATGTAGGTACCAATGTGGTCGAAAAGGGTGCAGAGGAGAAGGCAGAGGCCGAGAGGGTTGAGATTCCCCCGAGTTCTGGTATCGAAGCTTCTGAGGTCTCAAAGCAAACCGGGGGCTCAACCAGTGATAGAGTTACAGTAGCACCCATGGGGTCTAGCACTGGCGCTCCTGCAGATGCCGAGATCATTGCTGTTTTGCGTGACACAGATGGCTGTCATGGAGATGAGGAAGAGGAGGTAGAAATCATTGACGAGGCCAAGGGTGATGATAGCAAAACCTTGGCTGACATACATGCTAGGAAGGAGAAGAAGCTGGCTCTTAAGAGGGAGGAACATAATCCTGTGTTCGTGACTCCTATTTCTGAAATCAACCCCAAGACCGGGTTAGTTATAAGATTCTCTTCTAGGTCGATAAGTTCACAGCTTGCCTCCGAACCTTCCAGTCCTTCCCCAGAGCCCCTTGTCGACAAGAGGAAGAGGAAGAAAAGTGACCGATCTGGTACTGATAAAGAGGAGTTAGAAAAATAGAAGAAGGACATGAAATCAAAACCATCTCCCAAGTGCAAATAGAATGCAGATATTGGCTCATGTTTTAGTTTTAGGATTTCTTTTGGCCAAAATATGTAGTCGTGAGATTGGCCCTCACTTTTTGCTTAGTTTCTTGTTTTTTGTATATCCGTTTCCAGTAAATAAGGACCTATTTCTTTTGCATCAAAGTGTTCCTGCAAATTCATCGTCTTAGCAGAGTTTAAGTAATCATAATTGAAGCTTTCATAGTTAAATGTTGAAGTTGTAAGTAACGATAATTAATCATAACGAAAACAATCATCAATAAATACATGTGCTAAGTAATCGTGTAGTAAGGCACGTATACATTCCTAATTGATCGTCATTGTAGTGCCTGGCCAGGGCATGTTGGCGATCGATTAGAATTATATTCGTACTACCCCGATTTTTCCATGGGGTAATGGTTCTTGCGATGTTGACTCTCTAGATCTTTTATACTCTCCCGATCCTTCAACGGGTTGGAGTTTGAGTGGCACTAAGTCTCTAGCGCCTTTATACTCTCCCGATCCTTCAACGGGTTAGAGTTCCAGTGGCACTAAGTCTCTAGCGCCTTTATACTCTCCCGATCCTTCAGCGGGTTAGAGTTCGAGCTCGATCTTTGGTCTGCTCACCGATCCTTCAGCGGGGCAGAAGTTCTGGGGGCGCTAAGTCTCTAGCGCCTTTATACTCTCCCAATCCTTTAGCGGGTTAGAGTGTTGCCAAGGCGGTTTTATCATGGTGCACCTGCACGCCTCGGGGACGTCATCTTCGCGTCCTTTATATTCTCTCCTTGATCTCAGGAGTTAAGTTGTAATGCAATTTACCCTGCTGTACCTTTTGAAGTTTTAGTCATTGCAAACTTTCCGATTCACCGAACGATATCTTGAATTAGTTATTTTGAGATTACTACATAAATTTAAAACAATTTCCTGAAATGGTAACAGTATATATATATATAAAGACTACATAAATTTAAAAACAATTTCCTGAAATGGTAACAATTTCCTGAAATGGTAACACTACATAAATTTAAAACAATTTCCTGAAATGGTTGAACGAGAAAATGATGTCAAAGGAAAACCGTTTCGATACACTAATCATTGGAGTGCTATACAAGGGTATTACTCTACAGTAGACAGTCAAAGCTTTGAGGTGTCTACAGATAACCACATGCTTCACTTCCTTCGATTTCTCAAGAATACCAAAATCAAACTCAAAGAATGGAATAAAACTCGACCTAAAGACGATGCTCATATCAAAGATCTTGAAAAACGCAATGCTGAACTTCTGCAACAAATAGATGATGGGGATGATAGCAATGAAATGTGGAGGCAGTATCAAGAGTGTAGAACTGAGCTAACAGATGCATTAAAAATTAAGGCAGTAGAGCTAAAACAAAAATCCAAGGAGAAATGGATAACAGATGGAGATGAATGCACAAAAATTTTTTACACTAAAATGTCAGTTAGACGTAATACTAACTTTAATTTTCAACTTCTTGATCAGGATGGCAATGCTATAACAGACTTGAAGAAATTTGAAGATGAAGCAATACAATACTTTACAGAACTATATAATGGTGAATGTGAGACAATCTTACCCAACATCAACCCCCGCAAACTGTTGAATGCCAGAGGGCGCAGAATGCTGTGCAGGCGCATAACTGAGGAGGAGCTGAAGGAAGCCACCTGGTCCATTGGTGTTGACTCCGCCCCCGGGCCCGACGGGTTCGGGTCCAGCTTCTTCCACACCCACTGGGTTGACCTGAAAGATAATTTGCTGTCAGTTGTGCAAGAAGCCTTCAATTTAGGTAAAATTATTAAAGAAATTAACCACACGTTCCTATGCCTTATACCAAAAAATGAGAAACCTTCCAGGGTTGCTGACTACAGACCTATTGCATGCTGCAATGTGCTATATAAAATTTTAAGCAAAGTCATATGCAATAGAATTAAGGTGGTTCTACCGAATTTGATCGCTGAATGCCAAAGTGCTTTTATTAAAGGCAGAAGTATCTCTGATAATTCCCTCCTAGCTCATGAACTTATTAGAAATTTCAATAAAAAGGGAGTAGACAAATTTTGTTTAAAAGTTGATTTGCAAAAAACATATGATAAAGTCAACAGACAGTTCATTATTCACATGTTATTAGCGATGGGCTTCCCTGTGAAAATTACTAGATTAATTTCAGAATGTATACAATCCCCTACTTTTTCTATTCTAATCAACGGAGTGCCAAAAGGATTTATTACCAGCAACAGAGGTATCAGACAAGGGGATCCTCTTTCCCCTTATTTGTTTGCTATTGCTATGGAGTATTTTACACTGCAGATGGAGTTAGCAGAGTTTGCTAAAGAGATACAACCAATTCATAATTTCCAACCGTCCATTAGCCACTTGTTGTATGCTGACGACCTGATAATATGTGTCAAGTCAAATGTTAAAGCAGCGAATTCGATCACTTTGATTTTTGACAATTTGGGGAAATATGCTGGGCTCAAGCTGAATGAGCAAAAGACTAAATGTTACTTCAACAAGTTCTGTGTGAACAAGGAAAGGGTGCTTAACATTTTGGGGGTTAAAGAGGGTGAATTACCTGTAAAATATCTAGGAGTCCCTCTCTCTTCAAATAAAATAACTGATAGAGAATGTGCAGTGCTTATCACCAAGATCAGAGAAAGACTACAGGGGTGGAACTCTAGATTATTATCTTTTGCTGGAAGAATTGAACTTGTCCACACAGTAATTCAAGCAAAAATCAATTTTTGGTTACAGACATTTCAGATTCCTGAGACTTCTATTGGAAAAATTGAAAGTGTGTGTGCAGATTTTATTTGGAAGGGAGGTCTACATAAAATAAAATATGATGATCTATGCAGACCAAAAGAAGAAGGGGGTGTTGGATTGAGGAGAATTAGAGACATGAGAGAGGCTTTTACTCTAAAGCAAGCATGGAAAATCATAAATGCTAATGGATTATGGGCTAGATGGATGAGGAAAAGATATGTCAGGACTAATTTCTGGACTATGGAAATAGATAATAATGCATCGGCTACGTGGAAAGCTATTCTCAGAGTTAGAAACAAGCTAGCTGTGAATTGTGAAAGATTTTTGCAAATGGAAATGAAACTGATTTGTGGCATGACCCTTGGATCAAAGGTAAATCTTTAATCAACACTCTGGGATGGGACACTTATTCAGCTTATGGGTGCCCGAATCAAACTGTTAAACACATCATTCAAGACGGCAGATGGAACTGCGATGGCATTCCTTGTAATTTTGCGATGAAGAAGGAAATCGAATTCATGCCTTTATATTTTGATAGAGATTTTGATATATGGAAATGGTCATCAGGCACTGACTTCAAATTAAAAGAAGCATGGAATGCAAGCAGAATATCTGAACCTAAGGTGGAGTGGCACAAAGTGATTTGGGACAAATTATTTCCCCCAAAAGTGTCACACACTGCATACAAAATTATGCTAAATCGTCTTCCCACTAGAGACAGGCTGTTTAATTAGGGTATTATTCCTATCAATAGTTGCGCCTTATGTGATAATAATGTAGAGACTCATCAACACTTATTTTTCCAGTGTAACTTTGCATGTGAAATTCTTGGATTCATCAAACAGAAATACACTACAAACACACAAGATGAAAGCTTTCAGAGCATAATTACTCACCTGAGCTTGAATTGGGCGGACATAGATGCAAAAGTAAAAGAGTACGGCATTTGCGTAGTTACTGCTTGTTGGTGGATATGGAAGGAGAGGAATAGGCGCATTTTTCAAAACAAAAAGAAATCAGCGACTGAGATTACAAAGCTAATCGAATTTGAAGTCAATTTGATTCTACGCACAAGGGGGAGAAGACTTACAACATCTGCGGTAACACTACTACCTCGTATTGGAGTAGAGGATCGAGTGGATGCGCTGGAACCACGGTCAGCAGCTCAAAACCTAAAGCCGCCATGAATTGATCGTTGAAGACGAAGCTGGCCGCCATCCCTAATTTGGAAAGTTGCGGTTAAAGTAAAATAATGTTAATGATTTCGTTTACCACGTCTGTATAATCATTGCTACTGTGCATTGTCGAATGTTGATGCGCATCTCTTTTGGGCTGGAATAGGCCTTAATAATATCTACCCAGTTTCAAAATATATATATATATATATATATATATATATATATATATTGATCAAAATAAGAGAGTAGATAAGAAATGGTGCAGTAAGGGTAAATAACAAACAGCATTTTTATAGTGGTTCGGTCGAATCATGACCTACGTCCACTTTATAATCTTTTGTTCAAGTAACCAGACTGTTCTTAGGCAACTCGAGCCTTTTTACATAGTTCTAAAAACAAAAGAATAGAACTGATACTTTTTGTGTCAGGTAAAGCCGCAAATGCTAGGCATTCCATACTCTGGGGATTTCTTCTCCATCTATGGTTGCTAGCTTGAAGGTTCCGTTATCAAGCCTTCATAAAATGGAGTACGGTCCTTCCCATTTCGGGCCCATATGCATCGAGGGCGGAAAGACACATTTCAGAACCAAGTCTCCGGGTTCGAATGTGCGAGCTCGGACTCTCCTGTTGTAGTACCGAGCTATTTGTTGTTTGTACCTCAAGGCACGTAAGTCGGCTTCGTCCCTTTTTTCCTCAATCATGTCCAGGGATTCAAGGAGCAACTCATTGTTGGTCATCGGGTCGTAATAAATGGTACGATGGGATGGTACTTCTAACTCGACCGGAATAACTGCTTCAGCTCCGAATGATAGGGAAAACGGGGTGTGACCCGTTGCCGACTTGTACGTCGTTCTGTAGGCCCATAGTGCCAGGGGAAATTCATCAACCCACATAGCTTTGGCCCTCTTCAACCTTTTCTTCAGAATGGATTTGATCACCTTATTTGCCGCTTCAACCAGTCCGTTCGACTGCGGATGTGCCACAGAGGTGTATCTTTTCTCGATGTGATACTTCCGACATAAATCTCGAAACTCCATGCTGTCGACTTGGGTCCCATTGTCGGTTATGATGACTTTTGGAATCCCAAACCGACAGATGATGTTCTTGACGACAAAGGTGATCACTCGTTTGGTCGTGATCGTGGTCAAAGGTTCTGCTTCTACCCATTTAGTAAAATAATCCACATCCACAATAGTGAAATTTGCTCCGCCCTTTGCTATGGGGAGGCTTCCAATGATATCAATTCCCCACATAGCAAAAGGACATGGGCTTATAATTGTTTTCAACTGGTTAGGTGGCGCCCTAGGGATTTTAGAACTTCTGGCAAGCATCACAACGTCGCGCATGCTTGGCTGCATCCTTGTTTATAGTGGGCCAGAAATAGCCATATCGCAATATCTTCTTTTCGAATGTTTGGCCTCCTGTGTGGTCGCCACACTCACCTTCATGGACTTCCTTTAGCACATGCTTGATGTCGTCATGAGCAATGCACCGGAGGAGAGGCATCGAGAAAACTTGTCTGTACAGGACTCCGCCTTGCAACACATATCGGGAAGCCTTCCGTATGACCGCGCGCCTCTCGCTTTTCTTATTTGGGAGCATTCCATTCATCAAGAAATTCTTCAAGGGGGTCATCCATGACTCCCTTTCAGGTTCAATTTCCAGTACCGGATCAACTTCAATCTGATCTACACTGGGGAACCGTAATACTTCAATCGGGACTAGCTCTGTATGTTTTGGATTATCGGAACTAGCCATTTTTGCTAACTTGTCCACTCTTTGATTTTCTGCTCGAGGAATGTGAGATATACTATGGTGCTCAAAACCACTCAATAATGTTCTTACTTTTTCCAAATATGATATCAACCTTGGACTCTTAGCCTGAAATTTTTCATTAACTTGGTTCACGACCAAATTGGAGTCGCAAAAGATGTCTAGCTTTGTTACCCCTAGCTCCTTTACAAGATTCAATCCGGCAATCAGAGCTTCATACTCGGAATCATTATTGGTCACGTGGAACTCCAATCTAAGAGCATAGTATATTTTTCGTTTTTCCGGAGTTTCAAGGGCCACTCCGGCACCTGATCGTCTATCGTTCTTGGCTCCATCAGTATACAGCTTCCAGGCATTAGGGTCAAGGAGTAGCTTTGGCGGATTGTCTTTTTTAGTTTCCGCGTCATCTTCTGGGATGGTAAATTCTGCTATGAAGTCTGCAAGTGCCTGCCCTCTTATTGACCTTCGAGGTTGGAAGTTTAGGTCGAATTGACTGAGTTCAATGTTCCATTTGAGCAATCTTCCCAATGCTTCTGGCTTTTGCAGGACTTGCTTAAGTGGGTGATCAGTATAAACAGTAATGGGATGAGCTTGGAAGTAGTGACGAAGCTTCCTAGATGCGATCAGCAGACTGTACACGAGATTTATTATCTTTGGGTAATTTCGTTTTGCGGCTGCCAATTTCTTGCTCACATAGTATACTGGTCTTTGCACCTTATCCTCTTCTCTTACCAAAGCCGAACTGATCGCATGGGATGACATTGCCAGAGACACGAATAAATCCTCGTGATCCACAGGCTTAGATAGTATCGGGGATCTCTCCAGATGATTCAACATATTTTGGAAAGTTTCTACACAATCAGGAGTCCATTTAAAGTTGCGCTTGCCTCGCTTTATTAATTCGAAGAACGGGATGCATTTATCTGTAGCTTTCGAAATAAATCAGCTTAGCACTGCCACTTTTCCAGCAAGGCTTTGCACATCCTTAGTCTGCTTTGGTTCTTGGATATTTTGGATTGCTGTAATTTGATCTGGATTAATCTCGATTCCATGCGAGCTTACAATGAACCCTAGGAATTTTCCAGATGCTACTCCAAACGAGCATTTCAAAGGATTCAATTTCATCCCATATTTTCGGAGAATTTGAAACATCTTTGCCAAATCGTTGCTATTATCGGACGACTGTCTGGACTTTACCAGCATATCGTCGATGTATACCTCCATTGTTTTCCCAATCTGGTTGTAGAACATCCTATTCACCAACCGCTGATATGTTGCACCGACATTTTTCAGATCGAAAGGCATTACCACATAGCTATGTGATCCCAAATCTGTAATAAAGCTGGTATGCTCTTGGTCTGGGACATGCATAGGGATCTGATTATATCCTGAATAGGCATCCATAAAGGAAAGGAGTTCATCACCTGCAGTTGAATCTACTAATTGATCAATCCTGGGCAACGGGATACTATCCTTCGGACAAGCTTTGTTTTAATCAGAGAAATCGATACACGTTCGCCACTTTCCATTGGCTTTTTTTTACCAAAACCGGATTCGAAATCCAGTCAGGGTACGTCGGATCTTTAATAAATCCATTACTCTTCAGTTCCTCGACTTCTTCTTTCAATGCAGCAGACCTTTCTGGACCCAACATTCACCTTTTCTTCTTGACAGGAGGATGTTTCGGGCTAATGCTCAGAGAATGACTCATAACCGAGGGAGATATCCCGCACATGTCTGCATGAGTCCAGGCAAATACATCCAAGTTAGTTTTCAAAAACTTTGTTAATTCCTTGGCTCGAACAGGATCCAATTGGGATCCAATCTTCAGGACCTTCTCTGGGTCACTATCATCGATTGGTACATCCATAGTTGCTTCATTGGGAGTCGCCGTGCTGCCCACAGGCCCTTCATCCTCTCTGGGATCTATGTCCTCAGGCAACTCTCTGGGCGACCCTCCCTAAGGTACTTCCTTTAGTTGCTATGACGATTCCTCCCTCGGAGGGGAGGAGCCACCTTTCGCTTCTATATCTCTTCCTTTGCGGAGCAGTTTTAACTCTGCAATGTAGCATGCTCGTGCCACAACTTGATCTCCTCTAACAATACCCACATCGGAATCCGTGGGAAATTTCAACAATAAGCACCAGGGTGCAATACAGGCCCTGAATTTGGCTAGGGCCGGTCGGCCCAAGAAAGCATTGTATGGCGATTCAATATCCAAGACCACGAAGGGGAGGATCCTCACTCTCAGGTGTTCCCCTTCCCCAAGGTTTGCTGATAATTCCACGTACCCTATTGGAGTTGTCGAAGCCCCATTAAATCCACATATCCACTCTTCACATGGCTTTAAGTCCTTCGGCTCGAGTTTCATTTGGTCGAACGTTTTCTTGAACAAAATGTTGACGGAACTCCCGTTATCTACCAAGACCTTATGAACTATTGCTGGGCCAATGGTGACGGTGATCACCAACGGATCTTCAGTTGGGGAGTGTACTCCAATACATTCTCGCTCGCGAAATATGACGTCATCGGACATCGTCTTTTGTTGCTTAATCGGAGCGTTGTCCTCAGGGTTACCACACTCTCCCACTTCAAAATGATGTTTAGCTGCATTTATGTATTGATCCATAGCTCTGAAACTGTGCCCTGCTAGGTGGAGCTCACCAATTATGGTATTGATAACGATATTTTTTCCCTTTTGCTGAGCTGTCGGTTTAGCAGTAGGTTGGCTTTGGTTCGGGGCTTGTACGGCTTGCCCCCTGTCCCTGGGAGTCACTTTATACTCATCAAGCTTCCATTCTCGGAGCAGCCTTTCAACCACTCTCTCAAGTGACGACATTCGTTTGTGGAATGACCGTGGATCTGATGAAAAAGACAGAATTTCCCAGTTTCACGCTCTTTCTCGGTAGAATCTCTCGGAGGAGGTCTATTATACTGGAGGACATTATATGTATCCAGGAAGATGTTCTCCAATGTATCATTTAACGGTGTGAAGCTCTCAAATGGTCTGAACCGGGATCTCCTCTGAGAGTTGTTTCCTCGATTTCTCTTCCAATTGTTGTTATTATTATTCCCTGATTGGCGACCGCTGTCTTGATTCTTGTTCCCAACGTTAACTTCAACCTTTCCTGAGCTATCTGCCGTTTTCTTGATGGCCACATTGCTTTGGATATCTTCCTTATCAGTAGCTTTTCTTTCTCGATTAGCGTATATCTCCTCCCGACGCAGGCGAATATTAGCTTTTTCATAAAATATTTCTCTGGTCGAGGGTGGTTTACCAGCCAGATGTCTTCCAAACTTGGTATCTTTATCGACGCCATCGATCAAAGCCATCAACACAGTTTGCTCATGCAGATCTTTGACTTCTGTGACAGCCAAGTTAAAACGATCCAAATATTACCTCAGGCTTTCGTCCAGTCGTTGTTTAATGAGGGATAACTCGATCACATTCTTAGACCTCTGGGCATGAAGACGGAATTGGTTTACGAATTTCTCACTTAATTCCCTGAAGCTAGATATTGATCGCGCTGGAAGGCGGGTAAACCACAATAACGCCACATCTTCCAAGAATATAGGGAACGCTTTACATTTAACCGCGTCTGTAGCTGCAGCGACATTCATTGACCAGGAGTACCGCATTAAATGTTGGATGGTGTCAGTCCTACCCATATAGCGATTCATGGTTGGCATATTGAAGCTCCTCGGGAATGTAACATCCAGTATGTCGTCAGTAAAAGGTGTGTGACTATGGTTTATGCCCCAATCTACATTCCTCTACCCATGGCTATCTACCATGACTTTTCTAATCATTTCTTCAACCTCTGCATGGGTCAGGGTAGATTCGGGATCAGCACTCCTTGCCGGACGTCCTCCTCCGTCGTTTCTTTGACGTGCTGCTATAAAATTTAGGCCCTGAGCCGAACTCCCTTGCCCCATGTTGCCACGGTCGATCATGCGACGAGCGGGAGGCATGCCATTCCTTGGTGGTAGAACAGGTTCATTTAAGTTGTGGTTACCGGTTCCCTGATTAAATGCCTCCTCTTCGCGAGACGGAAGCGACCCAAATCGAAGTCGTTCTATGTTTTCGGGCCTTTCTAACAGGGGCCATCGTTGGTTCCTTCGGGGCTCTTCAGATGACGATGTATGTTCCATAGAGAAAGGGTGAGCTGGAGGTGGTGAAACCTGCCTTTGAATATCGTTGATTCTTCTGCCTAAGGTAGTTATATTTTGACGCAGCAATGAGCTCTCCTGCCTTTGAGCGGCCAGTTCATCGCTTTGCCTGTCTAATGCTTCAAGTATTCGAGTTAAATGTCCCTCGGTAACTGGGGCAGAAGGGTCAAATTGATCATCAACATTCTCTCTTATACGTAGAGAGCTTGAGCCGGGTCGAGCAGATGTTCCAGCACGAGAGGAACGAGCCATAACCTCCTTTCTGGGTCGGGTCGTAGTCTGTTTGTCTCTTTGGATCGCGGAATCCTTACCCCGGTGGCTCGAAGCGCCCCCCTGGGACCAGATCGTAGAATTGTTGGGGGGATGGTTCGTGACGAGATCGTGGGAGCGAGTGGTGACCCCTTCAGCTGGTTGGATCGTGATCCCCTCAACGGATCGGTTCGCCCCCTCCTCTCGGCGATCTGAGAGCTCCTCCTCGACCTGCTCGTGGACACTTTCTTCAATTGCTTCGTTTTCAGCTTCGTTCGCCTACAAAGCTCGTACTTCCTTATACCTCTTTCCAACCATAATATCTTAACTTCGTTGAAATCTTCAAAAACTGAAACAGTGGAGTTTTGGACTGCTTTCTTCGGACTTGAGTATCCAAACAACGGAGCAACAATCCAATATACCTGAGTTCAATTCTCAGTGAAAGCACCAAAATGTTAGATGCAAAATTGTCTCTAACACCCAAGTTGTTCAATTATGCAGAAATTAATATTAGAAAAATACTAGAAAATCATAAAAGACACGAGATTTATAATGGTTCGACGTTAATGAGCCTACGTCCACTTTATATCTTTGATTGTACTTGGAATCAGAGTACAATCGATGATTTATCCCTCAATCTCACTCATACAATGTTTATTCACTCAATAATTTCGAGACAACTCTGAATAATAATGGAGATGTAATAACGGTGGATTCAGAACCCAAAATTGCCAAAAAATATCCCGAAAATTGCCAAGTTCTGGGTTATTTATAGGTGATTCCTTCAGGCGGATCACGGTCATACGTGGCACACATCTCGAGAATCTTGGACTGGTTCGTGGCTTGATGGAGAATCGTCAATATGACAGTTGTGGACAGATGTCACTAAATCCAACATTCTCGGATCGTGGTGGACTTAGTCACAGCCTTCACCACGTCTCTTGGGCCTGGATTGGATCGGGTAGAAGAGGAGAGGATGGATCAGATCGGGTAGAAGAGGAAAGGACGGATCGAATCGGGAGGACATGGGGGCGATCGCGAGCTGGAGGAAACATCAGGAACCGATGTAGGAGGAGCGATCGTGAACGAGTCTTCATGGATCAAAGGCATGAGGCATCATGTTTTCTTTGTGTGTGAACCTTGGTGGCTTGATCGAAAAGCTAGCCAACATATATATTGATGATCAACCACTATCCATAAATCACAAAATTCCATTGGTTATGGTTCTACTAATCAGGTATTTACTAATTACCTAGTTATGGTAATGAATCAAATGCCCCTCCTTTCTTTATTTATAATATTTTTTTAATTTATTCAAAACAACAAGTTAATCGTTCATAAATATTTTGATTAGAGATGAATGTTTACATTCACTTTCATTCAAATGGCTTTTATTTTCTATCTTATGTCATTATCATGAAGCCAATATAATTGTGTTACTTCATATATGTTATGATAAATAAATAATCTAATTTATAAACTTTGAGATTTCGAAAAACACTTGTTTATTATCATTTCTTATAATTTCATTTACTAATCCTTCCCTCTCTTTCCTATTTTTCTTAGTTTCTAACTCCTCTCCTGTAACACCCCTAATTTTGAACGACATTAAAGAGAATAAATTAGATGGTAATTAATTTAATATACATAATTAGAGGGGTGTCGACCTAGGGGTCGACCATCCTTAAGGGGTGTCGACCTATGGGTCGACCCACCCACAGAGGTGTCGACACCTCTAGGGCTGAGGTGGCAGTCAGTTTCAGAGGGTTCTGTAGCTATAAATATGTGTTCAAATCCCTTATTTCTTCATTGGAAATTATGGGAGCCATATGTTGCCGGGATACGAACTGACACGGAACCGTTTTCTACAACAACGTACTTTACAAATCAAATTCAGAAATTCAAGATCCGTTCTTTCTCTATTCTCTACACCTAACACTGTGAGTTTCTAGTTGCTATTAGGTTTAGATAAATAAAAGTAAATTGTGAAAGACTATGAATTGGATATGTTGTAAAGTATGATTCTGTGCTAGTGTTAAAACCTATACTATGCCACGATAGATATATGTCCCAAGATCTAATACAATTTTGGTTATTCTATTATGTTGCCTATGTGGATCTTGACTTGTAACTATATTGTGGTGGATGTACATCTATTAAATTGGACAGTTGTAACATTGGCAAGATCTAGTTCTTTATGTAAATCCCCTTTCACCTGTCATATTGTGATCAATCTAGATATGTTGTAAACTTGACATGTGAAGCCATCTTTAGATCTAAACATGTTACTATTTCACCCTAATTATGCTAGATCTAAATATTTGGACACCTAAATGGTTAATTTATATCTTATTATGCTTGCTTTGACATCGTAGTTGCCACAAGTTCATCAGTTTTATGTCTACCTTGTTATTATGTTAATTACATGTCCATTCACCTTGTTATCATGCTAGTTTATGTTTATGCCAAGATATGTTGAAACTATCACCTTTGTCATAATCCCTTTTTCATTGTTATGGATAGGCTACTTTATAGCCTAGATGTCGCCAAAATACGTGCGAATACGTTAGTTAGGAAACGGGGAAGAGGGATTTATAAATGGCATAATTTAGGTAATATTTATATGAATTGGACATATAATTCAAATGGGGAAACATAGAAATAATCACCTATAATGACATAGGTACATTTGGATAAATATGGAATGTTTAGTAATTACAATTAGGAATTGTAATTGTACTTTTGACATGAGGTTAGGTTACATTAGTGGTGGAAGCTTGCCCAGACCCGACCGACAAATCCAACAGCCACTAATGTCTAACATAATGTGGGAGGTCTAAGTACGTAAGTACGAATCGGGCTATGACACGAGATTAGGCCCAACTGTGGAATAAGTTTGCCCAAACCCGACCGGCATATCCAGCATCCACATCTTGTAGGCCTAATGTGGGAGGTCTAGCCCATTATAACCATAATTGGACATGGTATTGTACTAGACTACTTAAGCTAATTTAATCCATAAGGATTATATGATTATGAACTTAAGTTAGGGCTAAGTAAAATTGGATGGGTAGTGGGTGGGTTAAGTAAATTAGAGGGGGTGAGTAATATTTACATATAGGCCCACGAACTTAACCCAATAAGGTTATGTAATTAAAGACACCCTTTAGGGTAAGCATAAGTGACATAGGGCTATGTAATTAAAGACACCTAAGGGTATACATAGTCAGTGAAAAACCTAGTGGGGATACAAGACAAAGGGGAGATCTTGTATCATTTTGTATGGGACCCATTTCAGTTAGTAACCCGGAGTAGGTATCAAATAAAGAACTCCGTACTAGGCGGAGAAGGGCCACGCTTACTGATTGATTATAAGAGATTCAAACGAGACGGACGGTGTGAGCGGCGCAAACCGACCGGGCCATGTGCGTGTATGAGTCGGGCAGAGGGGGATAAGACGACCGTGACACCAGTAGATATGGTTGTGTACATCTTGGGAAATGAGGGGTTTCACTTTAAGGAGTGATACCTCCTACTGTGGGGCCAGCATAGGATATCTACGGGGTAGGAAGCCGATCGATTAGGGTACAATCGAACGTATGCCCTAAGTATACCAACTTATAGTGGAAGGGATCATATCATTTTAGTTTCACTAGTAATAGTGCAGAGTAATCATTAGTGAGGAACATACACCTTATCTTGCTTACCTTGTCACACCTACCATTTATGTAGTGATCTCTCCCTTATCCACTTTATATGCCTATCATGCTACTTTTATTTGTTTACTGGCTAAAAGTAACTAGATTTGCCAGACTTTATGTCTGACCCTTTTGTTTCTCTTCTTTCTTCCGTTTCCCCCCTTTCCCCAGGTTCTCAAGGAGGAAACAAACAAGCTTAGTCAGGATTCATATATCATCTTGCTAGGAGCTACTTCTGAAGTATGGCTCAAGTTCTTGTCTCTACTATGGATTAACTCTTTCAATTTGGGAAATTATGCTTTTTATTTACTTATGTACTCTGATGGTGCAAGACCGAAGTTATTTTATTGTAATGGTTTTTGTGACTTATGGTATTGTGGACCATGGTATTATGATTTATGTTTGAAATAAAAATTTAAATTTCCGCTGCTATCTTATTTATATCTGTCTTGTAATTATTTTGTGTCTGTTTACCTATAACGCTTCACGAAACTTAATGCATTCCCTTAGTAAGTGACTTTAACGGACATGGGGTGTCACACTTGGTATCAGAGCTGAAGGTTACCAAATTAGATGAAAATATTTGAAATTTTATTTTTCAAAAAAAAAGTTTTAAAAGAAAGTATTTTCAAAAAGAAAAGTCTGTTTTGAAAATATTCCCCAAGAATCCATATGTAATATCCTTCGGTCCTTTATCTAAATTTCTTCCTTTTTCCTTTTTCAGCATGTTTGGGGAACATAACATTCCTAATATCCCAGAGGGCGTCACAATACCTGGATGGTTCCGTAGGTATTTAGATGCCTCGATGCCTGCCGAAGGCTAAAGAGATGTTCCTCCCCCAGCTGCACCAGTCATTCCTCCTCCCTCCTCCAAGAGTAGACAACTTCGCCAAGATCTGCAAGGACTTTTGTGCTATGGGTGGGAAGCCATTCCATGGGAACGATACATTAGTAAAAGCTAGGAACTGGCTTAAGGAGACCGAGGACTTCTTCGTAATCTTTGAAGTAGAGGATCGAAGAAAGATTCAGTTAGTTGCTTGGCTATTAAAGGACGAAGCCACATTTTGGTGGGAAGTCATCCAAGCTGGACGTCCGATGGAAACTTGGGAAGATTTTAGACAGAGGTTCGAAATGAAATTTCTTTTCCAAGCTAAGAGAAGCATATAGATGGAGAGGTTCTTAGCACTTAGACAAGAAAACTTGATGGTGTAGGAGTATGTGAACAAGTTCAACCAACTGGCAAGGTTTGGGTTAGAGTTGGTGGATACACTGCAGAAAGGGCTTTGCGGGTTTCTAAAGGGCTGAATGAGACTCTACATTGTTTAGCCATGTCCCATATTCCAATGGGGGCCACTTTTGAAAAGCTTGTTGATATGGCCTTAATGCATGAGGAGGACAAGGGAGAAAAGAAGGAAGCAAAAGACGAGGGAGCATCACAGAATAGGATGGTGTGGCCCAAGAAGGGGAAGCAACAACAACAGAAGAAAGGAGGCAAAGATGACAAAGGCAGGGATAAGATAAAATGTCACAATTGTGGAAAGGAGGGTCACTTGATCAAAGTTTGTAAGAGAATGAAGGCCAATTACTTTAATTGCGGAGAGGTCGGACACTTCTCTAAAGAGTGCCCGAAGAAATAGGGATCACAGGGAGAACGTCAAAGAGCAGGAACTTCTAGAGGGCAGGTGCATGCTCTCGCGATCAGTGCTCCTGAAAGAGGTAGAAAAATTTCCGTAGAAAGTTTAGTTTCTCTTTCAAACCATCAGGTTAGAACACTTTTTGATTCTGTCACTTCACACTCATTTATATCAAGTTCTGTAGTTGAATCTCTACACTTAATTACTAGTATGGTAGTAGATCCTGTAGTTGTTTCAAACCCATTGGTGGTTCGGCTCATTTATCGATGATTTGTCAAGGTTTGAAAATATCTTTGTTAGGCGTCGAGTTTGAGTGCGATGCGTATGTGATCGGGTTTATAGGCTATGGGTTGATTCTAGTAATGGATTGGCTTACCACATATGGGGCCACTCTAGATTGTGAGAGGAGGGTTGTTAGACTCCTGACTTGTCGTGGGAAGACCCTCGAAGTTTCTTGTGACCCCCAAGGGTCTGTTATGCTTAGCTTTTTAAAGTCTCTAGATGCATCCATAGATGATTTGCAATCTGTTCTAGTGGTTCGAGATTATTCCGATGTTTTTGATGAGGTACGTGGTTTACCTCCAAGGCGTGAGATCGACTTCTGTATATATCTGGTGGACAATGCAAAGCCAGTTACATTACTAGTGCACCACATGGCTCCAAGGGAAAGGAGGGAGCTGAGTAAGCAAGTAGGGGAGCTACTTGAGAAAGGGTTTATCAGACGAAGCATATCTGAATGGGGTGCTCCAGTAGTATTCTCAACTAAGGCGGATGGTTCACTTCGTTTATGTGTTTACTATAGAGAGTTAAATAAGCTCACCAAGAAGAATAGGCACCCGCTTCCGAGGATGGATGATTTATTTCATCATCTTGTAGGTGCCTCGGTATTTTCTCAGTTAGACTTGGCTACGGGGTTCCATCAGTTGAGGGTGGCTGAGGATAGCATATATATAACTGCTTTCAGAACTCCGGATGGTTTCTTTGAATGGCTAGTTATGCCTTTTGGGTTGACAAATGAACCTTCCTATTTTGTTGATTTGATGAGTAGGGTGTTTCGGGAGTTCCTAAACAAATTTATCGTAGTCTTTGTTGATGATATTTTGATCTTCTCCAAAAGCGAAGAAGAGCATGCCCAATATTTGAGAGAAGTTTTGAAAACTCTTTGTGACCATCAGCTTAAGGCAAAGTTCTCCAAATGCCATTTTTGGAGAAAGGAGGTGAGATTCTTGGGGCATGTACTCTCCAAAGAAGGTATAGCTGTAGATCCCGCGAAGGTGGTTGCAGTGCAGGATTGCCAGATTCCTAAAAATGCAATCGAGGTGAGAAGCTTTCTTAGGTTTGCAGGTTATTATAGGAAGTTCATTAAGGACTTCGTGAAGATATCAGCCCCTCTCACCAGGTTGACAAAGAAGAATTTGGCATTTTCATGGGACATAGACTGTGACGTTGCTTTCCAACTACTGAAGAGGGCTCAGACAACAACCCTAGTATTGACCTTGCCTGATGGAAGTAAAGTGTTTACTGTTTACACTAATGCGTGCGGTACTGGGCTTGGTGTGGTTCTGATGCAATAAGGGAAATTAATATGTTATGGGGGTAGATAGTTGAGAGTTCATGAGAAGAACTACCCTACCCATGATCTAGAGCTAGCTTCCATAGTATTCGCGTTAAAGACGTGGCATCATTATTTACTTGGATAAAGGTTAAACACCAATCATAAATCTCTCAAGTATCTATTCTCATAGAAGGATCTCAACTTAAGGCAACAATGGTGGATGGAGTTCTTAGCTTCATATGATTTTGAGATTGCTTATACCCCTGGCAAGGGTAATATGGTGGCAGACGCACTAAGTAGGCAGAGGATCGCCCTGAGTCCTCTGTTTGTGGAAAGAAAGGACTTGTAGTTCATATCAGGCTTTGATTTTAGACCCTCCATCGAGGTTTTTCCTGATTTGTTTGCATCCTTGGAGATACGACCGACCCTTATGGACCAGATAGGAGCTTCGCAACATGGTGACCACAGATTCTAGACATCATGGATAAGCTCAGAAGAGGGGAGACTTCTAGTCACCTCAGTAGATATGCCATAGATGAAAAGGGTGGTTGCGACAAGATGGAAGGCTTTGTATTCCTCAAACTGGAAGCTTGATAAAGGCAGTCCTAGAAGAAGCCCACCATTCTAAGATGACCATTCATCCAGGTGGTGATAAGATGTACAGGGACACGAAGAGGAACTTCTTTTGGGCTGGGATGAAGAAAGATGTAGGCGAATTTGTTTCTCAATGTTTAGTTTTCTAGCAAGTCAAGTCTGAGCAAAAGAAGCCCGGAGGATTACTTCATCCGTTGGAGGTTCCACAGTGGAAATGGGAGAGCGTCTCTATGGATTTCATAGATGGTTTTCCTGGATCAAAGAAAGGCAATACCAGTATCTGGGTTGTGGTGGATAGACTCACTAAGAGCGCTCACTTTATTCCAGTTAAGAGTAAGAGGACGACATCATGGTTGCCAGCAATTTATGTTCGCGAGATAGTTCGTCTTCATGGAGTACCTTCCAGCATCATGAGCGACCGTGACCCCATCTTTACCAGCAAATTTTGGAAGAGCTTGCAAGAAGCATTAAGTACACAGTTGTGTTTGAGCACCACTTATCATCCTCAGACCGATGGACAGATGGAGAGGGTAAACAAAATTCTTGAAGTTCTTTTAAAACTGTGTATCCTAGACTTCGGAGGGACTTGGGAAGAGCATCTTCCTTTAGTAGAGTTTGCCTATAATAACAATTATCAAGCTAGCATCAGCATGGCATCTTTCGAAGCATTGTACGGACAATCCTGTAGGTCACCAACTTGTTGGTGGGAATCTACAGAAAGATTATTACTTAGACCAAATATGGTTAGGGAAACATCCAAAAAGATTGACCTTATTCGACGACGGATGAAGGCAGCTTAAGATAGGCAAAAGTCCTATGCAGAAAAGAGAAGAACTGACATCGAATTTGAAGTGGGAGACTTAGTTTTTATCAAAGTATCACCTCTGAGGAATGTGGTTCCTTCGGAGCAGTAGTGAAGTTGGCACCTAGGTTTTTCCCATAACCAAAAGAATTGGCCAAATGGCCTATAGAGTGAAACTCCCAGAAATTCTATCCGGAGTTCATGGCGTTTTCCATATCTTCCATCTGCGGAAGTACCTACATGACACCATAGAAGTTGTGGAGCCGAGTATGTTGGAAGAAGTAGAGGTGGAACGGGAGGCGACAGTCAGACGAGTCCCTATCTGTATTCTTGGGCCAGAAGTTAAGAAGCTGCGCAATAAGGAGATCAAATTTCTAAAGGTTCAATGGGGAGATAGCCCAGAGGATACGACTTGGGAGACCGAAGACAAGATTCGTGCTTCGTACCCTTTTCTTTTCGAGGGTATGTTCTTAACTCCTTTTTCAAAGTTTTATCAGTGCTTAATTCTGTCAATAGAGTATATCTTATCCATAGTATTTTCGGCCTTTAGATACGAATCTTATGGATGTAAACATGTGTTTGAAACATGTTATGTTTGATGGATGCAAGTGTTTGCTAGTGGTTGCCTGTGGACGCATATACACACACATTAGGCACTAGATCGGCTCAATCACTCTCATACTGCATATGGATGTGTGTGCATTTTCTTTTCTTTTATGGATGAGTTAGCATATAGATGTTGCATTTGGACGAATGAATGTGCGCACATATAGATATCACATGATATAATAGGATTATTTGCATACATATTGGATTCTTGGCACTAACATACATTGCATTAAGGAGGTCAACTGAATCAGTAAACCGCCTGATCTTCACATTTGTGTTGGGACATATACACACACTTTTTCATATATTCATATAAGCATTAGAAACCTTTAAGGACAATGGATGCCAGTGATTGGTGGATGAGTAGATGGATGATGGATGGTAGGATACAAATTCCTCTCAACTTAGATATTTCGGGGATGAAATCCTTTGAGTAGGGGAGAATGTAACACCACAAATTTTTAACGACATTAAAGAGAATAAATTATATAGTAATTAATTTAATATATAGAATTTGAGGAAATGGACTGCACCATTGCGTCCGTCTCGAAATTCTAGTCAAGGTCATGGTTTTAAATCTCGGATATTGATCGCGTTTCGTCTTGGGGATTTTATAGACTCGGTCTCGTATCAGGGGATATCTCAGACGAGATGAGTCTAACTCGGGAACTCGTCTCTGATTTTCATCTCGAGTCTGAAAGTTCATATCGGAATAATCTCGGATTTTGCGAAAGATCATTCATACTCTAAAATGTAATATGCTCAAACCCGAAATATTGTTAGACAGGAAACATTAAAAGGATCGAAAACATTTAAAAATTAAGCATAAATAGACCATAAAATACATAATTTCATAAGTAACATGTATGTAAAAGGACGAATATAAAAATCATAAGCATTGTAAAACATATACGAACATACAATATAGTCATTTAACATGCAAAATGTAAAATAACAAATGATTGATATGGCTAGATTTGAGTTTTTTAATTATAGTTCTAGTTTAGGCACAAATTTAAATTTTAATCAAAAAACTAAGATCTCGGACGATATTCTAGTATTTTGTCTCGGTCGATATATCGTTCGATATTGAAGTATCTCAGGCGATATATTTGAAAGGAGATTTAGAGTGATATTTGCTGTTTCGTTTCGGAAGGAGCCCAAAACGAGATCTCAGAGGAGATCTCGGGCGATATTTGCGAGATTTGAAACAGTGGTCAAGACAAACATTTGGTTTACGTAAAACGGATACCGTATGACAAAGTTATGAGGGTTTTAAGTTTGTATACGCGTAGAAAGATTATATATACACGCATGAGTCAGAATTTCAACCAGAACAGTTCAAATTTGAAAAATTCGTCACAGCGGCAAAATTCCCACTCTAGGGGGTCGACCCCCTAGAGGGTTGTCGATCTAGGGGTCGACCCACCCACAAGGGTGTCGACACCCCCAAGGCTGAGGTGGCAGTCGGTTTCAGAGGGTTCTACAGCTATAAATATGTGTTCAAATCCCCTATTTCTACATTGGAAATTATGGGAGCCATATGTTGCTTGGATACGAGCTGGGACTGAACCGTTTTCTACAACAACGTACTTTGCAAATCAAATTCAGAAATTCAAGATCCGTTCTTTCTCTATTCTCTAAACCTAACGCTGTGAGTTTCTAGTTGCTTTTAGGTTTATATAAATAAAAGTAAATTGTGAAAGAATGTTAATTGGACATGTTGTAAAGTATGATTCTGTGCTAGTGTTAAATCCTATACTATGTCATGATAGATCTATTTCCCTAGATCTAGTACAGTTGTGGTTATTCTATTATGTTGCCTATGTGGATATTGACTTGTGACTATATTATGGTGGATGTACATCTATTAAATTGGATAGTTGTAACATTGGCTAGATCTAGTTCTTTATGTAAATCCCCTTTCATTTGTCATATTGTGATCAATCTAGATATGTTGTAAACTTGACATGTGAAGCCATCTTTAGATCTAAACATGTTATTATGTCACCCTAATTATGCTAGATCTAAACAGTTGGACACATAAATGGTTAATTTATATCTCATTACGCTTGCTTTGACATCGTAGTTGCCACAAGTTCATTAGTTTTTTATCCACCTTGTTATGATGTTAATTACATGTCAATTCACCTTGTTATCATGCTAGTTTATGTTTACGCGAAGATATGTTGAAACTATCACCTTTGTCATATTCCCCTTTCCCCTTTTCATTGTTATGGCTAGGCTACTTTATAGCCTAGATGCCGCCAAAATACGTGTGAATACGTTAGTTAGGAAACGGGGAAAAGGGATTTATAATTGTCATAATTTATGTATTATTTGTATGTATTGGACATATAATTCAAATGGGGAAACATAGAAATAATCACCTATAATGACATAGGTAGATTCGGATAAAAATGGAATGTTTAGTAATTACAATTTGGAATTGTAATTGTACTTATGACACGTGGTTAGGTTACATTAGTGGTGGAAGTCTGCCCGGATCCGACCGACATATCCAGCAGCCACTAATGTTGAACCTAATGTGGGAGGTATAAGTACGTAAATACGAATTGGGCTATGACACGAGATTAGGCCCAACTTTGGAATAAGTCTGCCCGGACTCGACCGGCATATCCAGCATCCACATGTTGTAGGCCTAATATGGGAGGTCTAGCCCATTATAACCATAAGTGGACATGGCGTTGAATTAGACGACTTAACCTAATTTAATCCACAAGGATTGTATGATTATGAACTTAAGTTATGGTTAAGTAAAATTAAATGGGTAGTGGGTGGGTTAATGTGATGACCCGCCTCGCACCAGTTGACATTTCCAATGAAAGTGCGTTGTGCCAATGCCCGACTAGCACAGGTCGGTCGCCAAAGAAAGGAAAAGAAAGGAATTTTAACTAACAAGGAACCTGTAGAATGTCTCACAGCGCATGGAATAAAATATAATAATAACATACTTGACATAAAACAAGAGATACAGTGCATAAGCTGAAAACTAAACCATAATCATCATAGCAGCGGAAATCTAAAATACAGCTTATGATCCATAACCATTATTACAACTTCAAAAAAATGTCTCTAAAGCAAAAGAAAGGAAAGGTACACAACTAATGCCCAAAGCAGTGACCATCAACAACACAGGGAGAATATATGTAGATAATACGTAGGAGCCTTCTGCTCGTTTCTGGATCAGCTACTCATGCATAACCAGTTAACTTGTCTCTGGTCTGCTCATTTAGGAGCACCTAGAGTAATAAGAAGAGACATAAAACTCTGGGTCAAACAAAAGTATGGTATGAGCGATAAGCAGTAAAACAAAACAATAACAGGTATACTAGCCATACCTGAACCTGGACCTGCAACCAAAGAGTTAACACAATAAGAGGTACAATACTCTATGGTGACACTAACATATGGTGTAAAGATACGGGGGTGGGGGTGTGCATGTCATAGTGATGTCGAACAATCAAGCATAGCAACCATCCTCACATCTCTCGCTCAGTGCGTAAAGCATACGATATCCACCACTTTGATCACCCAAAATCCTTGCTATGATCACTCTGCCCCATGGAGTCATGGCGACTCCACTGCACTGATCCATAGCCACTACTCCTTACTATGTCCACTCTGCCCCATGAAGTCATAACGACTCCATTGCACTGGCTCATAGCCATGCTACGATCACTCTGCCCCATGTAGTAATAACTACCCCACTGCACTGATCCATAGCCTAACAATCGTCTCTCGGTGGTGAATCAAAGCTATGGACGTCGACAACTCCTTATCACACGTCCCGCAGCAAATCCCAACTCATGAAGTTAACTCGTTGGTTCCCAACTGGATCCTGAGTTCTACTTCCCATTTGGACTACCTTTGCATCTCTTGTTTTGGTCTCCTCCGGACCGGTTTGGCCCTTTACTTCACTTTGCTTCGGATCGTAGTCACCCATCGGTTTGATTTCCATCTGGTTCGTGATGCATGGGGCGGATCATGGTGCTCCATACGGGTTGGGTCGTGGTGGCATGCTCTAGATCGGTGCGTCCATGTTAACTCATCCGGTTCGGATCGTGAGCACCTATTGGTTTGGGTCGGGAGTCCATCAGTGGTTCGTGGCAACCTCTCTGGGTCAGGTCGTGGTACTCGCCCTTCAGCTGATCCATTCGTGGTACTTGAGCAGGAGCGGGCTTCTTGGTTCCACTAGCGATTCGTGGGAATGGGTTCTTCACGGGCGGGTCTAGTCGCCCTCCACCGATCCGATCCGATTCAGGTCAAATTCTTGCAACTCTTCCTACGACTGTTTTAGGCCATATTACGGCGTTTTCGACTATTCTAACTGTTCTAATCAATTACAAAGCATACCATACAGTCATAGCAACATATAGAATTGACCACAATAACCCAAACAACAATTTGATGTCTTAAAACGGATCAAACATGCCTAAAACCCATATTTTTTCCTTAATCATTTTTAACAATGACTAATGATAAGATTAGAAAAACTTAACCAAATTATCCCAAACTTCCAACAGAGGTCTAAAATAATATTTAAGAATTTCTAAACATTTTTCCAGATTCTTAACATGCATAACTTCGTTAATCGTCACTAATCACCCTAATTAATTGTAATTAGTGTGAAAACAATGCTAATCACTCACCTTTGCCACAATTAAAACTTTCAAAACTAAAACTCCTCTGATTTGGGCGAATACCAATGTCTAACAGCAGCTCTAACTCAGAAATGGTGCTATTTCTCCTTGTTTTGATGTTGCTAAGCTTAATCCTTGATTAGAGAGCGATTTGGGATGAAATTAGAAGCTGAAGGCCATTGTTAGGGTTTCAACGAGGTAAATGGCGGCTAGAAAACTAAAATAGAATGAAAACCTAACTCATTTTAGCCTCCCCATAACCCTAATCCTGAAATGGGTTATGGGCCCATTCATTAATCACCTCATTTGGCCCAGTTAAGCATTTTTTCACCTTCTAAACCTTATTTCATCCATATCTCCCAAACAGTAAGTCCATTTTTCACATATAACCCCTCTACGGAAAGGTAAACCATCGTCCGGATCTAATGGAAGTGGTTTCAAGTTAAAACTCCATACCAATAAAAAGTTATGGCCAAAACAAGATCAGCTAAGGGCAAAATGGTCATTTAAAAATCGGCAAAAATCATGAACATGGGAAATGACCCCAATGGTCATCCCCCAAAGTTACATGGCTATAGGACTTCGCACGAGAAAGAAATAAATATTCTACGATCCCTAGATGCGTAGAATGCAGGTCATTACATTCTCCCCTCCCTTAAGAAATTTCGCCCCCGAAATTCCTTAACTAAGAAACAATTAAAGGATCCCGCATGCCTACCAACCATTCACAACAATCAAACATGCAAAACAACAAACAAGTCTATACTAGCATGCGGAAAACTAAATTGCGATTAAAATCTTACCGGGCAAAGAGTTCTGGATATGTCTTCCTAGTGCTCTCCTCTGTCTCCCAAGTACAGTCTTTCTCATTCTCGCCCCATTGAACTTTAACTAGATTCACCGCTTTCCTTCGAAGTTGCTTCGTGTCGTGCTCGACAATACGAATCAGCTTGCGGTTCCCAACCGCCTCGGGTTCAACCTCTATATCGTCCAACTGATCCAGTGAAATAGTCACACTAGGGTCGTGCACGAATTTCCTTAACTGAGAAATATGAAATACGTTATGAACTCCTGCCATCTTCTCTGGTAATTCAACTTTATATGCCAAATTCCCAACTTGCTCGAGGATTGAGAATGGACCAACAAATCTTGGTGTTAACTTGCCTCTCCTACCAAATCATATCATGCTCTTGAATGGAGAAATCTTAACGAACACCAAGTTGCCAATGGAAAATTTTAAATCTCTTCTCCTTTTGTCTGCATAACTCTTCTGCCTATCTTAGGCAGCCTTCATTTGTTGTTGAATGATCTTAACCTTGTCTGAAGTTTCTCTTATCACATCTGGTCCGAGCAAAAACTTCTCACCAGTTTCTAACCAACATGACAGTGAGTTGCATGGTCTTCCGTACAAAGCTTCATATGGAGCCATACCAATACTAGATTGATAACTGTTATTATATGCGAACTCCACTAGATGTAAATGGTCATCCCATGATCCGCCAAAATCCAATATGCAAGCTCTCAAGAGATCTTCTAATACTCGATTCACCCTCTCTGTTTGACCATCCGTTTGAGGATGATACGCGGTACTGAGATGTTATTCTGATCCCGATGCCACTTGTAAGCTCTTCCAAAGTCCACTAGTGAACAACGGATCTCGGTCACTCACAATGCCATTGGGTATTCCATGAAATCTCACAACCCATTTCATATATAGTTCCGCTAACTTAGCTGCGGTTCTATTCGACTTGATGGGTATAAACCTTACACTCTTAGTCAATTGGTCCGCAATCACCCAAATGCTATCATGGCCCGATCTAGTTCTTGGTAACCCATCAATGAAATCCATTGAGACTTGTTCCCATTTCCATTCGGGAATTTCCAATGGCTGTAACAAACCACTAGGCTTCTTTTGCTCAGCTTTAACTAGCTGGCAATTCATGCACTTGGATATAAACTTCCCAATGTCTCTTTTCATCCCTTCCCAGTAGTAGGTCTGCTTCATGTCTCTATACATTTTGTTACCACTGGGATCTATAGTCAGTTTTGAGTGATGACATTCTCTAAGCACTTCATCTCTCAATCCATTGACATTGGGCACAACTAGTCTATCATTATTTCTAAGTCATCCATCTCAATCAAGCCCATACTTATTCATCTCTTCATCGATTCCCATCTCTAACTTGGAGATGATTTCCAATAAGTTAGGATCGTCCCTCTGATTGGAACCAATCCGCTGAATCAAAGTAGGTCTGATCGTCAAACTTGCTAACATTTCTGGATCCAATTCGCACTTTGGTCTGAAATCATACCCAGCGATGTACTCCAGTTGCTTCCATTCTAGAAACATAGCCCCTAAACTGGCAAGTCTTCTACTCAATGCATCATCTACCGCATTGCCCTTTCCCAGTGTATATGCGATATCGAAATCATAGGAAGCCAAGAATTCTAACCATCTTTGCTGTCGGAGATTTAGATCCTTCTGAGAGAAAAGATACTTTAACAATTTATGATTGGTAAACAATTCGAATCTTTCTCCCAAGAGGTAATGTCTCCACATCTTCAATGCGAACACGATCGCTGCCAATTCCAAATCATGGGTAGGATATCTTCTCTCGTGCGGTTTCAGTTGCCGACTAGCATAAGCTACAACCCTACCTCCTTGCATCAATACAACACCTAGTCCGGTACCACAGGCATTTATGTATACCGTCATCTCTTCATTCCCTTTAGGGATGACTAACACTGGTGCACATGTCAAATTTTCCTTTAGACTCTTAAATGCATTCTCGCACTTTTGGTCCCCGATGAAAGCTTGATTTTTCTTAGTCAACTGAGTCAACGGTGTTGCTATCTTGGAGAAGTCTTGGATAAACTTACGATAATATCCAGCCAATCCCAAGAAACTTCTTACGTCTGTTGCATTCTTGAGCATAGACCAATCATGTACCGTAGCCACCTTCGCAGGGTCCACGACAATACCATTCTCTGAAACAACATGACCCAAGAATCACACTTCCCTCCTCCAGAAGTGACACTTAGAATACTTTGCTTTCAATTGGTGTTTTCTCACCACCTCCATCACTATCCTCAAGTATTCCTTGTGTTCTTCCTCTGTCCTCGAATAAACCAAGATATCGTCTACGAACACAAGAACAAACTTATTCAACTGATCCCTGAATACCCTATTCAATAAGATCCAAAAAATGTGTTGGTGCATTGGTCAACCCGAATGGCATGACCAACCACTCATAGAATCTATATGGCGTCTGAAAGGCCGTTTTAGCTATAGTCTCAGCCTCCACTCTAAGCTGATGAAAACCTGCTGCGAGATCCAACCAGGGGAACACTCTCGCGCCACTCAACTGATCAAACAAATCATCTTTCCGCGGTAGAGGATACTTATTATTCCTCGTCACCTTATTCAACTCGCGGTAGTCCACACACAATCAAAGGGAACCATCTGCCTTGATAGCAAATACAACTGGTGCTCTCACTCAGAAACACTTCTTCTAATAAATCCCTTCTTCAACAGATCGCTTACTTGCACCCCGAGCTCTCGCTGCTCCTTTGGTGCCATACGACGAAGTGGCATCACTATAGGACTGGCATCTTTCACTAAATCAATACGGAACTCAATCTCTCGGTGTGGTGGAAGTCCGGTCACTTCCTCGAAAACGTCCGGATGCTGGCCAGCCATGGGCACATCTGACAACTCATCATGAAAACTAGCCATTACCCCATCTCTAGGTAGACACCAAACACTACCCTCCACCAATCAGCCGCTCTAACTGTCACCAAAAATCCCTCACAGTCTACCACCACCCCGTACCTTTGGAGCCAATCGACTCCCAAAATAATGCCAAACCCAGTAAAGCCCAAAACAAAGCAATCATAAACAAATATGCATCCATGACTCGATAAGAACACATTATGACAAATCATGCTAAGGCTAGTTGAACCACCAATCTGGTTCGTCACCGCTAAATGTCTATCGACTATCTCGGGTTCCAATCCCAACTTATCTATCAGGTCACTAGATATGAAGGAACGGGAAGCTCCGGTATCAAACAATACTCGAACAGGAACATCATATATAGAAAGCATACCTTGAATGACGACATTCTTTCATTGCTCCGCCGCGGTTGGGGCATTCGACGAAGAAGTAACAGCATTAAGAGCATATGCTTTAACAATCTACTTCTCTTTAGGGGGTTGCGGACATTTATCCTTGTGATGTCCCACTTGGCCGCAGTTGAAGAACTTCCTGTCTGCTGGATTTGCTCGACATTCTTTAGCATAATGGCCCTTCTTGCCACAGCGAAAGCATTCAACATCTTTCTCATTCTTTTTCTTCTGGCCATCCTTGGTCTGATTCTGCTTTCTCTTATTCTGAGAACAATTCTTGCCTCCACCGGTTGCTTGCGGTTTTGGCTCCTCTACAGATGCAACCTTAGTCTTCGACTTAGGGTAAAGACTCTCTGACCTCAATGCTTTCCCCATAATCGATTCAAACGTCTCATCGATGTGGTTAATAAGCCTTTCCCCCAAGTATCCATCCAAACCGGTTATAAACTTCTCGTTCTTCTTCTCGGCAGTATCAATAAGGGATAGTCCATACTTCGATAAAGTATCGAACTCTGCAACGTACTCTGAGACTGCCCTACCATTCTGCTTAAGCTCCAGAAATTTCCTAAACAGTTCCGACTTCTGGGCAGCTGGGATAAACTTATCACTAAATCGGGCCTTAAACTGATCCCATGTAACTTGATCCTTTGAAGTAGCCGCCTTAATAGCATTCCACCAATTCATCGCCCGTCCTTGTAACTGACGGGATGCTAGCTTTCTCTTCGTCACATCCTCGATACCCAAGTCTTCGAAGATGCGCTTACAACTATCCAACCAATCCTGAACTTATGTTGCAAATTCCTTTCCATGGAACAGATTTCCACCAAGGCTAATGTAATCCTTGAATAGCTTGGCGAAATCGGCCCTTGGCGCCTGCACCCCTACCATTTGCAGCATTGGGAACTGCTCCTTGCACATTTCTGAGCATCTCTCTCAAGAAGTCAGTGAACATCGTCCTCATTTCAGGAGCATTCCCATTATTATCTCCTCTACCCAGTACCCCTAGTATATCGGCTCATCGTTCAATCTGTAAGGAGAAAACGATTAACCATCTCTTCAGTGGTGCCAGTGAAGTGCGGCTTCATCCTTAAATATACTAATAGTATATATATATAGCTTTTGAAAGCCAAAATATCACAAATACGCGCTCTCATATACATACTATCTCTCTCTGGTGTCCTCCCTAGGTTAACTACGCAACCTAGAGCTCTGATACCAAATGTGACGACCCACCCTGCACAAGCCAACATTTCCAATGAAAGTGCGTTGTGCTAATGCCCGACTAGCACATGACGGTTGCCAAAGAAAGGAATTTGAACTAACAAGGAACCTGTAGAATGTCACACAGCGCATGTAATAAAATATAATAATAAGATACTCGACATAAAACAGGTGAGACAGTGCATAAGCTGAAAACTAAACCATAATCATCATAGCAGCGAAAATCCAAAATACAGCTTAGGATCCATAACCATTATTACAACTTCAAAATACTGTCTCTAAAGCGAAAGAAAGGAAAGGTACACTACTAATGCCCAAAGCAGTGACCATCAACAACATAGGGAGAATATATGTAAATAATACGTAGGAGCCTCCTGCTCGTCTCTGGATCAGCTACTCATGCATAACCAGCTAACCTGTCTCTAGTTTGCTCGTTTAGGAGCAACCAGAGTAATAAGAAGTGACATAAAACTCTGGGTCAGACAAAAGTCTGGTATGAGCGATAAGCAGTAAAACAGAACAATAACAGGTACACTAACCATACCTGAACCTGCAACCAAAGAGTTAGCACAACAAGATGTACAATACTCTAAGGTGACACTAACATATGGTGTGAAGATACGGGGGTGGGGGTGTGCATGTCATAGTGATCTCAAACAATCAAGCATAGCAACCATCCTCACATCTCTCACTCAGTGCGTAAAGCATACGATATCCACCACTTTGATCACCCAAAATCCTTGCTATGATCACTCTGCCCTATGGAGTCATGGTGACTCCACTGCACTGATCCATAGCCACTAGTCCTTGCTATGTCCACTCTGCCCTATGAAGTCATAGCGACTCCACTGCACTGGCTCATAGCCACGCTACAATCACTCTGCCCCATGGAGTAATAACTACCCCACTGCACTGATCTGTAGCCTAACAATCGTCTTTCGGTGGTGAATCAAAGCTGTGGACGTCGACAACTCCTTAGCACATGTCCCGCAACAAAGCCCAACTCACAAAGTTAACTCGTTGGTTCCCAACTGGATCCTGAGTTCTACTTCCCATTTGGACTACCTTTGCATCTCGGGTTTTGGTCTCCTCCGGATCGGTTTGGCCCTTTTACTTCACTTTGCTTCGGAAGTCACCCATCGGTTTGATTTCCATCTGTTTCGTGATGCATTGGGAGGATCGTGGTGCTCCATACGGGTCAGGTCATGGTGGCATGCTCCAGATCGGTGCGTCCATGTCAACTTATCTGGTTCGGATCGTGAGCACCTATTGGTTCGGGTCGGGGGTCCATCAGTGGTTTGTGGCAACCTCTCCGGGTCGGATCGTGGTACTCGCCCTTCAGCTGATCCGTTCGTAGTACTTGAGCCGAAGCAGGTCGGGTCATTGCCATCAAGCTTCTTGGTTCCGCTAGCAATTCGTGGGAATGGGTTCTTTACGGGCGGGTCAAGTGGCCCTCCACCGATCCGATCCGATTCAGGTCAAATTCCTGCAACTCTTCGTACGACTGTTTTAGGCCATACTATGACATTTTCGACTATTCTAACTGTTCTAATCAATTACAAAGCATACCATATAGTCATAGCAACATATAAAATTGACCACAATCACCTAAAAAACATTTGATGTGTTAAAACGGATCAAACATGCCCAAAACCCATATTTTTTCCTTAATCATTTTTAACAATAACTAATGATAGGATTAGCAAAACTTAACCAAATTATCCCAAACTTCCAACAGAGGTCTAAAATAATATTTAAGAATTTATAAACATTTTTCCAGATTTTTAACATGCATAACTTCGTTAATCGTCACTAATCACCCTAATTAACTGTAATTAGTGTGAAAACAATGCTAATCACTCACCTTTGCCACAATTAAAACTTTCAGAACTGAAACTCCTCTGATTTGGGCAAATACCAATGTCTAAAAGTAGCTCTAACCCAAAAATGGTGCTATTTCTCCTTATTTTGATGTTGCTAAGCTTAATCCTTGATTAGAGAGCGATTTGGAATGAAATTAGAAGCTGGAGGCCATTGTTAGGGTTTCAACAAGGTAAATGGCGGCTAGAAAACTGAAATAGAATGAAAACCTAACTCATTTCAGCCTCCCCATAACCCTAATCCTGAAATGGGTTATGGGCCCATTCATTAATCACCTCATTTGGCCCGGTTAAGCAGTTTTTCATCTTCTAAACCTTATTTCATCCATATCTCCCAAACAATAAGTCCGTTTTTCACATATGACCACTCTACGGAAAGGTAAACAATCGTCCGGATCTAATGGAAGTGATTTCAGGTTAAAGCTCCTTACCAATCAAAAGTTATGGCCAAAACAAGATCAGCTATGGGCAAAACAGTCATTTATAAATCGGCAAAAATCGTGAACATGGGAAATGACCCCAATAGTCGTCCCCCAAAGTTACATGGCTATACGACTTCGCACGAGAAAGAAATAAATATTCTATGACCCCTAGATGCGTAGAATGCGGGTCATTACAGGCAAGTAAATTAGAGGGGGTGGGTAATATTTACATATAGGCCCACGAACTTAACCCTATAAGGTTATCTAATTAAAGACACTCTTTAGGGTAAGCATAACTGACATAGGGCTATGTAATTAAAGACACCTAAGGGTATACATTGTCAGTGAAAAAATTAGTGGGGATACAAGACAAAGGGGAGAGCTTGTATCATATTGTGTGGGACCAATTTCAGTCCATAACCCGAAGTAGGTATCAAATAAAGAACACCGTACTTAGCGGAGAAGGGGCCTCTTTTTGATTGATTATAAGAGATCCAAACGAGATGGACAATGTGGGCGGCGCAAACCGACTGGGCCATGCGCGTGCATGAGCCGAGCAGAGGGGGATAAGACTTCCGTGACACCAGTAGATATGGTTGCACATTTCTTGGGAAATGAGGGGTTGCCACTTTAGGGAGTGATACCTCCTACTGTGGGGCCAGCACAAGATATCTACGGAGTAGGGAGCCGATCGATTAGGGTAGTGGTTAGGGTACGCTCGGACGTATGCCCTAAGTCTACCAACTTATAGTTGAAGGGATCATCTCATTTTCGTTACACTAGTAATATTGCTGAGTAATCATTAGTGAGGCACATACACCTTATCTTGCTTACCTTGTCACACTTGCCATTTATGTAGAGATCTCTCTCTTATCCACTTTATATGCCAATCATGTTACTTTTATTTATTTACTGGCTAAAAGTAACTAGACTCGCCAGACTTTATGTGTGACCCTTTTGTTTCTCTCTTTCTTCCGTTCCCCCACCTCCCCTCAGGCTCTTTGGGAGGAAACACTCGGGCTTAGTCAGGATTCATATATCATCTTGCTAGGAGCTACTTCTGAAGTATGGCTCAAGTTCTTGTCTCCACTATGGCTTAACTCTTTCAACTGAGGAAATCATGCTTTTTATTTACTTATGTACTCTGATGGTGCAAGATAGAAGTTATGTTATTGTAATGGTTTTTGTGACTTATGGTATTGTGGACCACGGTATTATGATTTATGTTTGAAATAAAAATTTAAATTTCCGCTGCTAGCTTATTTATATCTGTGTTGTAACTATTCTCTGTCTATTTACCTATTATGCTTCACAAAACTTAATGCATTCCCTTAGTGAGTGATATTAACGGATGTGGGGTGTCACAACTCCTCTTCTTTTCCTTATTTCCTATTATATTTCGCTGGCCCAATTTCCTTTTTAGCCCACTTTCCCTTTCTTCATTATCCCTTTTTTTCCTTGTCCCAAGTGGCCCAATATCCTCTATTAGCCCACATAAGCTTCTTCCCGTACATTTCTTTATTTTCTACCACCCACTTCGCATTCCTTCTCCTGTTTACATTGTTTCTCCTCTACTCCCTATTTTTAATACCCCTTTCTTTTTCCTATTTTCTATTTTCATGTTGCGTGGCCCAGTACCCTTCGCATGCCTCTCCTCCTCTTCTTAATTTCCACTTGCCTTCTTTTCTAATCCCATTTCTCTATTTTCTTTAACACGCATTCCTCTTTTTTTATGTTTAAATCCCGTATTTTGTTTGCCTGTAAATTACCATATGTATACACCTTACTGTTTACAAACTTCAGAATAAAAAGTTCTTCGTTCATTCAATGTCAGCTAGTTTCTAATCAGAAGCGTGGCTACGAATGCACCTTATGAATTATACCCTTTCTTTTTGAAGTGAAGATAAGTCTTTGGAAGTTCAAAGTCTCCCAGTTTCCTATTTTATTTAACACGCTGATGCACAGTGTGTTTTGTGCACAGCTACACCGTCGTCGATCAAGCTGCCTCGACTGTCACTGCGCACCGCTTGTTGCTTCCTGATTCCATTCTTCTTTCTAGTTCCATGCCAGCACATGAATTCACCAATCACCATTTCATGTCACATTCCACGATTGTTGTAACACCCCACCTCTGCTAGTGTCACTCACAAAGGGAATGCGCTAGCTTTAGTGGAGCATTATCTAGGTAAACATACACAGAAATATTACAAGACAGAACATATAAAACAGCGGAAGAAGAACCAAATTTCATTGCTTTAAAATCTAGAAAGGTCTAAAGCCTTTTACATCAAAATGCTATTAAAAATCCATTACATCGAAATCTGTCTTGCAATTGTAAAGAAGCATAAAACCATAGTTATAAATCATTCCCCAATAAAGCAGCAAAGCAAGCCAGAGCCAAGAGCAATCCAAGCCTTCATGAAATAACCTTGGAGCTTGGTAAGATCCGAACTAAGCTGTATTCCCACCCTGTGAACCTAGGGGGGGGGGAAACGGAAGAAAAAGAGGCGAAACGAACTAGGTCAGTCATAAAGACTGAGTAAGTCCTAGTGACTTTCAGCATAAAAACAGGTAAAGATAATATGGCACGAATAAACTGAAAGTAAACATAAGCATGATGAAAAGATAAGCTATAGGCACGATAACTAAGAATAACATCATAGGATAACATTGCAAGGTTCCTATTCAGGATGAACTAAGTATAGTTTCGCGAGATTTCTATCAAGCGTCGCAAGATTTCTCTGCTTCACCATTAAAATGATATCTATTTGCTCTGATTTCCTAAATTCTCTGCACCACTGTACTAATATCCCAACCCGTATCATCCTTTCCATGTATATGTACAGTCCCTTGCCGTATATCGTACGGGTTCCATCACGTATTTCTATACTACTTCAACATAGTGACACCATTCTTGAAATCGTTTGACCGCCACCCTTGTTCTGGCTAGGTTTCCTTATCATGAGCTATCGCGTGTTCAACTAGGATTTATGCCACCTAGGACCACTAGGGATTATGCTACCTATTGAACGTTTTCTAGATTCGATTAGGGTTTATGCCACCTAGGACCACTAGGGATTACGCTACTTAACGAATTCCACGTAACGATTTATTAATCGATCGGCTCCCTACAAGTCCTAGCTCTCATGTGTCTGTGTCATACGACATAATCACGAAATGTAGTCACCTGTGCTAGGTCCACCATAGGGTGTATCAAGCCCTATGGTGCCAACCATCGACACGAATCAAGCACGCACAGATAAACCTACTGATGCCCAATGCCTGCTTTTTCTGCTCCGGAGTGTGTGCACGCCCGCACTCCGTTAGAACCTACACTGGCGCACCCACACAGTCGTCATTCTGGTCGCTTACAATCAGCCCGGTAATCGTGCTCCACCCTACCTAGTTCCAGGGTACCATGATACATCTAGTGGGTTACTGCTGAAACGGACCGCGTAACTAGGGTTTCCGTCTGGTAGGTTAAGTGTTGTCATTTAAATTCGAGACTTAACCCCATCAGTCTAGCATGTCAAGTTGGTTAAGTGTTGTCATTCAAGTTCGTGACTTAACCCGTCTACGTGTCATGTCAAATTGGCTATGTGTTGTCATTTAAGTTCATGACTTAGCCCTACGAATCATGTGTCAAGTTGGTTAAGTATATTCAAGAGGTTCATGACTTAACCCTATCAAGTCATCGTATCAAATTTGTTAAGTATATTCAAGCGGTTCATGACTTAACCATATCAAATCATCATGTTAAATTGGTTAAGTATATTGAAGCGGTTCTTGACTTAACCCTATCAAATCATCGTGTTAAATTGGTTAAGTATATTCAAGCGGTTCAGGACTTAACCCTATCAAGTCATCGTGTCAAATTGGTTAAGTATATTCAAGCGGTTCAGGACTTAACCCTATCAATTCATCGTGTTAAATTGGTTAAGTATATTTAAGTGGCTCATGACCTAACCCTATCATGTGGCATTAATTCATTAATGTACTTCAACCTCTCACATTAGACTAACTGTTGTGGTTACTGGATTTGCTGGGCGGTTCCGGGCAGATTTACACCACAACTTAGTCTAACCTCGGGTTTTACATCCGATATGACCAACTACCCACACTGGATCCTATTGTTTGCAGCAACTGGATTTGTCGGGCGGTTCCGGGCAGATTTACACTGCAAACTCAACCCAACCTCGAGTTGGCCATTTTCAAGTTTATCTAATTGTCATGCCCATATTCAAGTTTTCATGTCAAAATTCATGTCGAGTTTTCATGTCATGTTTCATGTCAAATCGTGTCAAGTTTTCAAGGCAAGTTTCATATCAAGTCGATGTCAGGTTCGTGTCCATATCCAGGTTCAAGTTATAACAGCATTCATGTTTCAAGTTTTGCCTATTATCGAGTTCATAATTCATGTTCATAACCAATTCATGTTTTGCCTAATCTACCCAAATCGTATTCCCTTCGCACGTGAACGTGAATCGATCTCTACTACAAATAAATCCAAATCTCGAAATAGAGGGAATAGCATCAAAACTATGATAGGCAAAAGGGACTAGCATAAAGCAATAAAAGGGGTTACAAGACTAGCATAACATAACTTGAGATAATTGGTTACAACAGCACTGGCATATAGGATTTCAAATCTAGCAAGATAAGGTGATAGTCATGGTAAACGCTGACATAAAAGAATAGGCATGCAAAGGCAAGCCAAATACAAGAAAAAATGGATCCAATGGTTTTGGTGTACATAATAGTGAATAAACTCAGCAAGTCGCACCCTTGGTATGAGGTCCAAAAAACTGCAAATTCGGTATACAACATGGATTTCAATCAACTATAATAGTCCCAGGTAATTAACCTCGATAGTCATAGTCATGGTCATAGGTAGAAATCTCATAATTAAGAATCATAAGCAATTAATCACAATAGTCATGGTTAATTATCCAAAATAGTTCTAGGCAATAGTCATAGGCAATTAACAGTAATAGTTTCAAGGTCATGGTCATAGATAATGGCCTTATGTTCATAATCATAGATAATGATTCTCATAGTCAAGAGTCATAGTTGATTAGCCACAATTGTCCTTGTCATAGTCCTAGATAACAGTCTTTCGTTCACCGTCATAGGCATAGGCTTAGTCTTATTAGTCATAGGCAGTCTTATGTTCACCGTCATAATCATTGGCATAGTCGTATTAGTCATAGGCAGTCTTATGTTTTCAGTCATAGTCCTTGTCCATTAACAATAGATTCAACGTCATAGGCATGTTAAGGTTATAGACACGAGATAGTTTGATTTACAACATGAATAGGTCCAAAGCAATATTCACGAAATTCAAGATCCAAGACGAACAAGAATAGATACAAATCAATTACCATACATAGATCCAATTCCAATTTACAACATGGATATTACATTTACAGCTTTTATCTAAAAGTAACTTGAACTTACAGTGCGTGGATCGAGAATTAGAAAGCAGAATTTGATTGTTGAATCTCTATTTGATTGATTGTGTTCCAATTGAAATCCCCCAATTTGCAAATCCCTAAGCGTAGTCTTGATGGAGAAGGAGCAGTCCTATTTCTTCCTTTTTATCTTATTATTTTGATTATCTTAGAAGCAGCATAAGGGCAAAAAGAAATGGTGTGGAGAAAATGAGGCTAGGGGGCTGTTTATATAGGGTTAGGCAGACGAATCTGGTCAGAAAACGAGCCTAAATACATCAGAATGCATCTGGTTCAAAAAAGTGGTTCGGGAGGCAGGTCGACCCCCAGGTCGACCTGGTCCCTGGGAGGTCGACACTATGGTCGACCCCCAGGTCGACCTGGTCCCTGGGCGGGAATTTTCCTGCCCAGCCTGTTCCGGGGTTTGAATTCGAATTTCGAATTCAAATTTCGAGCTGTTTTTGATTCTGAAAATCCCTGAAACTTCGGAGGGTCATATCTCTCTCATACGGACTCCGATTTTCGAAAACTTGGACTCTATTTCATGTAAAATTTCAAGACGAATGCAATGGCGCAACCCGTTTCCCTTGATTCTTGTTTTAAAAATTAATTCTGCCTTGATTTCTTGTTTTAACATGTTATAAAAATACGGGTTGTTACATTCTCCCCTCCTTAAAGGATTTCGTCCCCGAAATCTTAAAGTTAAGAAGAATGTGTCCTACCATCCAATCATCCATCTACTCAATCATCAATCACAGGCATCCATTGTCCTTAAGAGATTTCTAATGCTGTATGAATATATGCAGAAAGTGTGTGTATATGTTCCTTATCTAATGCAAATGATCAGGCCTGATTGATCTTCTTAATGCAAAATATGTTTAGTGCCATGAGTCCAACATGTATGCAAATAGCCCTAATCACATAAACACTATATGTGTGCTCAAACATCCATCCATATGCAACATTCACATGATAACACATTCAATTTCATCCATAAACAAGTATAAACACTCATGCATATGCAATATGAAAATGTGTCTGAGCCGATCTAGTACCTAATGTGTGTTTTGCAACCACGAGCAACCACTTGTGACCACTTGCAACCACTTGCAACCATCAATCATAACATGTCTTAAACACATGTTTCACCCAGTTGTTCCTACCTAAAGGTATAGTCGAACGATAGAAGCAAGTAAAAACTTTGTGCCCATTAGGCAATGTCAAAGATGGAAATCTACGTCACATATATACTGAATAGGAGAAGAACTCCCTGAGCACCAGACCCGAAGACCGAAATCAACATCAGGATGACACCCAAAGGTTTACTCAACCCAATGGACACCCTCAAGCCCCAACATGTATTACTAACAGATGATCCCTATGGGGTTTTGCAACAGAAATAGGATTAAGAATAGGATCGAGAGGTTATACTTAAAAGATAGCATACAAGTAAGCTCTATAGGAAAAGAGGGATCAAGGATATACTCTTAAAAAGAGATATGATACGTGTATCTAGTCTTCAATCTTCTGAGTCGCATTTCCTTGAGCTTAACTCCATTGTGCTTTCACCGTCTTTAACTTCACAATTCTCGTAGCTTCTTAATTCTTGTTTCCAAAATATGAGTTGGAACTCATTCCACTGTTGCCTCTCGTTCCACTTTTACTTATTGTTCTTTCTAGTATACTCGGCTTAAACATAACTGCGTACTCATGGTTTCATGCAAACTCTCCAAAATTCACTAGTGAATCTTGGATCATATTCACTTACTAGAAGGTATTCCACATAAATGAATTATCTCTTGAAAATAAACAAATGCCAACCATGTTGCCAAGTGTACTTACTAAGGTAATTTTCTATAAATCATGCATAAGCGAAATGAACCATCCGCCTTAGTGGCGAAGACTACTCAAGTGGATCGATAAATGTATCAAGAGATTCTAGGTAACTAAACATGGCAGAACCCTAAGGGTTACACTAGACTGCGAGGGCATTACCAAGGCTAGTCAAGCGTCTAACTACCCTCTTTTCATACTTGAGAATGGCACCATTACTGGACAACCACTCCATCCCCAGAATCAACCCATAGCCCAAAAACATAAGCTTTACTTCTAAACTCAACACTTAGCATAGACATTCTCAAATCCAAACAAGTCATGAATAAATGAGCCGATTCCCCAACAGGATTTGAGACAAAAATGGGATCCTCTACTACGCTAGTACTAAGGTGCAGAGACTCAACTATCGAGGCAGAATCAAAAGGATGCGGTGTATAAAAACAAAGTTCCCACGGTATGATAGAAAAGAGAAGCTAAACCTTTAACAGAAACGTCACCACCTCTCTTAGGTATGCTAGTAGTGAGAGCATACAATTGCCTGCTCGACGATCTTGTTCTTTGCCCTTGTCCTTGTCCTATGATACTTAACCACATGTCCCTTTTTATCATGCTAAAGATACTTTCTCTTGTCATGGGTTTTATTATTCTCTCACTTTGGCTTCTTTCCTTTCACCTTTTCCTCCTTCGTGGATTAAGCCATATCAACAAGTTTCTCATTCTTAAGCTTGTGTTCTTTATCCTCATTCTTACTATCCTTGTAAAGTTTCTCGAAAGCTACTTCCATCGCACGGCAACCCTACAAAGCTTGAGATAAGATTAGTCGCAGGTAAAACTACTGCGGCTGCAGATGGAGGTTGGACACTACTTTGCCCTCCGACATGCATCGCATGCCTACAAACTATGGTGAAAAAGAAAGGGGGAAGAGACTCAAGGAGAGAATCAAAAGATAGTGCATATGGATTTGGGGAATAGCCTTTAAATAAAACAAGATTTTTCTTGAAAAATGCTTCTTTGTAAATGGTTTTGCAAATAATTTCAAAAGGTTTTAAAAACTTTTTCCCAGTCCGGTAACCTTCTGCTCTGATACCAAATGTAACACCCCACCTCTGCTAGGGTCACTCACAAAGGGAATGCACTAGCTCTGGTGGAGCATTATCTAGGTAAACATATACAGAAATATTACAAGATAGAACATATAAAACAGCGGAAGAAGAACCAAATTTCATTGCTTTAAAATCTAGAAAGGTCTAAAGCCTTTTACATCAAAATGCTATTAAAAATCCATTACATCGAAATCTGTCTTGCAATTGTAAAGAAGCATAAAACCATAGTTATAAATCATTCCCCAATAAAGCAGCAAAGCAAGCCATAGCCAAGAGCAATCCAAGCCTTCATGAAATAACCATGGAGCTCGGTAAGATCCGAACTAAGTTGCGTTCCCACCCTGTGAACCTGGGGGGGGGGAATGGAAGAAAAAGAGGCGAAACGAACAGGGTCAGTCATAAAGACTGAGTAAGTCCTAGTGACTTTCAGCATAAAAACAGGTAAAGATAATATGGCATGAATAAACTGAAAGTAAACATAAGCATGATGACAAGATAAGCTATAGGCACGATAACTAAGAATAACATCATAGGATAACATTGCAAGGTTCCTATTCAGGATGAACTAAGTATAGTTTCGTGAGATTTCTATCAAGCATTGCAAGATTTCTCTGCATCACCATTAAAATGATATCTATTTGCTATGATTTCCTAAATTCTCTGCACCACTGTACTAGTATCCCAACCCGTATCATCCTTTCCATGTATATGTACAGTCCCTTGCCGTATATCGTACGGGTTCCATCACGTATTTCTATACTACTTCAACGTAGTGCCACCATTCTTGAAATCGTTTGACCGCTACCCTTGTTCTGGCTAGGTTTCCTTATCACGAGCTATCGCGTGTTCAACTAGGATTTATGCCACCTAGGACCACTAGGGATTATGCTACCTATTGAACGTTTTATAGATTCGATTAGGGTTTATGCCACCTAGGACCACTAGGGATTATGCTACCTATTGAACGTTTTATAGATTCGATTAGGGTTTATGCCACCTAGGACCACTAGGGATTATGCTACCTAACGAATTCCACGTAACGATTTATTAATCGATCGACTCCCTACAAGTCCTAGCTCTCATGTGTCTGTGTCATATGGCCCAATCACGAAATGTAGTCACCTGTGCTAGGTCCACCATAGGGTGTATCAAGCCCTATGGTGCCAACCAATGACACGAATCAAGCACGCACAGATAAACCTACTGATGCCCAATGCCTGCTTTTTCTGCTCCGGAGTGTTTGCACGCCCGCACTCCGTTAGAACCTACACTGGCACACCCACACAGCCGTCGTTCTGGTCGCTTATAATCAGCCCAGTAATCGTGCCCCACCCTGCCTAGTTCCAGGGTACCATGATACATCTAGTGGGTTACTGCTGAAACGGACCGCGTAACTAGGGTTTCCATCTAGTAGGTTAAGTGTTGTCATTTAAATTCGAGACTTAACCCCATCGGTCTAGCATGTCAAGTTGGTTAAGTGTTGTCATTCAAGTTCGTGACTTAACATGTCTACATGTCATGTCAAATTGGCTAAGTGTTGTCGTTTAAGTTCATGACTTAGCCCTATGAATCATATGTCAAGTTGGTTAAGTATATTCAAGCGGTTCATGACTTAACCCTATCAAGTCATCATATCAAATTGGTTAAGTATATTCAAGCGGTTCATGACTTAACCCTATCAAATCATCATGTTAAATTGGTTAAGTATATTTAAGCGGTTCATGACTTAACCCTATCAAATCATCGTGTTAAATTGGTTAAGTATATTCAAGCGGTTCAGGACTTAACCCTATCAAGTCATCGTGTCAAATTGGTTAAGTATATTCAAGCGGTTCAGGACTTAACCCTATCAAATCATCGTGTTAAATTGGTTAAGTATATTCAAGTGGCTCATGACTTAACCTTATCATGTGGCATTAATTCATTAATGTACTTCAACCTCTCACATTAGACTAACTGTTGTGGTTACTGGATTTGCCAGGCGGTTCCGGGAAGATTTACACCACAACATAGTATAACCTCGGGTTTTACGTGCGATATGACCAACTACCCGCATTGGATCCTATTGTTTGCAGCAACTGGATTTGCCGGGCGGTTCCGGGCAGATTTACACTGTAAACTCAACCCAACCTCGAGTTGGCCATTTTCAAGTTTATCTAATTTTCATGCCCACATTCAAGTTTTCATGTCAAAATTCATGTCGAGTTTTCATGTCATGTTTCATGTCAAATCGTGTCAAGTTTTCGAGGCAAGTTTCATATCAAGTCGATGTCAGGTTCGTGTCCATATCCAGGTTCAAGTTATAACAGCGTTCATGTTTCAAGTTTTGCCTATTATCGAGTTTATAATTCATGTTCATAACCAATTCATGTTTTGCCTAGTCTACCCAAATCGTATTCCCTTCGCACGTGAACGTGAATCGATCTCTACTACAAATAAATCCAAATCTCGAAATAGAGGGAATAGCATCAAAACTATGATAGGCAAAAGGGACTAGCATAAAGCAATAAAAGGGGTTACAAGACTAGCATAACATAACTTGAGATAATTGGTTACAACATCACTGGCATATAGGATTTCAAATCTAGCAAGATAAGGTGATAGTCATGGTAAACGATGACATAAAAGAATAGGCATGAAAAGGCAAGCCAAATACAAGAAAAAATGGATCCAACGGTTTTGGTGTACATAATAGTGAATAAACTAAGCAAGTCGCACCCTTGGTATGAGGTCCAACAAACTGCGAATTCGGTATACATTATGGGTTTCAATCAACTATAATAGTCCCAGGTAATTAACCTCGATAGTCGTAGTCATGGTCATAGGTAGAAATCTCATAATTAAGAATCCTAAGTGATTAATCACAATAGTCATGGTTAATTATCCAAAATAGTTCTAGGCAATAGGCATAGGCAATTAACAGTAATAGTTTCAAGGTCATGGTCATAGATAATGGCCTTATGTTCATAATCATAGATAATAATTCTCATAGTCAAGAGTCATAGTTGATTAGCCACAATTGTCCTTGTCATAGTCATAGACAACAGTCTTTCGTTCACCATCATAGGCATAGGCTTAGTCTTATTAGTAATAGGCAGTCTTATGTTCACCGTCATAATCATTGGCATAGTCATATTAGCCATAGGCAGTCTTATGTTTTCAGTCATAGTCCTTGTCCATTAACAATAGATTCAACGTCATAGGCATGTTAAGGTTATAGACACGAGAGAGTTTGATTTACGACACAAATAGGTCCAAAGAAATATTCACGAAAGTCAAGATCCAAGACGAACAAGAATAGATATGAATCAATTACCATACATAGATCCAATTCCAATTTACAACATGGATATTACGTTTACAGCTTTCATCTAAAAGTAACTTGAACTTACAGTGCGTGGATCGAGAATTAGAAAGCAGAATTTGATTGTTGAATCTCTATTTGATTGATTGTGTTCCAATTGAAATCCCCCAGTTTGCAAATCCCTAAGCGTAGTCTTGATGGAGAAGGAGCAGTCCTTTTTCTTCCTTTTTATCTTATTATTTTGATTATCTTAGAAGCAGCATAAGGGCAGAAAGAAATGGTATGGAGAAAATGAGTCTAGGGGGCTGTTTATATAGGGTTAGGCAGAAGAATCTGGTCAGAAAACGAGCCTAAATACATCAGAATGCATCTGGTTCAGAAAAGTGGTTCGGGAGGCAGGTCGACCCCCAGGTCGACACTATGGTCGACCTGGTCCCTGGGAGGTCGACACTATGGTCGACCCCCAGGTCGACCTGGTCCCTGGGCGGGAATTTTCCCGCCCAGCCTGTTCCGGGGTTTGAATTCGAATTTCGAATTCAAATTTCGAGCTGTTTTTGATTCTGAAAATTCCTGAAACTTCGGAGGGTCATATCTCCCTCATACGGACTCCGATTTTCGAAAACTCGGACTCTATTTCATGTAAAATTTCAAGACGAAGGCAATGGCGCAACATGTTTCCCTTGATTCTTGTTTTAAAATTAATTCTGCCTTGATTTCTTGTTTTAACATGTTATAAAAATACGGGTTGTTACAATTATCCCCTTCAAGCCTGCTCTCTTCATTCTTTAAGCAGCTTCATCCTTTCCCATTTACTAATCCCGTCTGCCATCCATAAAACAAATGTACGTACACGTCATCCCCCTCCTGTTCGTCTCATGTCCACGCTATCTCACCATGCATCATACTTGCCTACAAACCATACCCAGACAGCTACAAATACTCACTTCTGCATGCATCAATGTCCTCTCCTTTTTTTCGTGTGGTTTAGTTTAAAGACTCAAAGTGTACAACAGACATTGTTTTAACTGTGTTTAATATTACACGCAACTCTTCCCACGAGAAACTCTGTTACTTCTTTCAATGTTTTATGTATTCCAGACCTACATGATTTCCATTCCTATAAAACTACTTTGTGCATTAAGCTTCCCATTTACCAAACAACTATACCTAGACAAGACTATTTCGTCTACCCTTACATGCACAACAATGGTGCTGTTTTCAGTAAAACAATAGTAGATCAAACTTGGTGGCAAAGTAAATGACAGTGGCACTCTCCTCTTGATCGGACTGTCTCTACACTGTCTCCTTAATTTTGATCAACTTAAACATCGAAACCTTATACATATACATGTCTAAACCGAGCTAAAAAGATTGTATTTTTTGCTTACGAATTCGCCAACGCTTGTTAAGCGATGCGAATAAACGTTGGAGCATTTGAGATTAGATTATGGTGAACATGCCAACCAGCGTACACATGTTTACATGCTGATAATGTTTAAAAAAATATTAGTGTTTATATGATCTGCCATACAAATGCACGTATACTATATGAATCGATACTAGAAAAGATTGGATGTTCATACTTAATCAGTTCAATGTCTCATTGAGGTTGTTCTATGTTTAATTCCAGTCTAAGTTTGCATATATTTCAGGGCTTAGACAAAATGATTAAATCAACACAATGCAGCATATTCAGAATCATATACGTATCAATCATAGATAGATTTAGTGTGACAACCCGAACTTTCCCGGTCTCCGAAGAGTAGAGAAAGGATGGATTGCTTTGGGAACACAACAAACTAGAACATAAATAGAAGAACATTTCATTGCTTGTTACAATAATTCCATCAGAATACAAGAATATAACAGAGTATGAATAATTATTACACCGAAAAAATACCAGAGGTTAAATCACATTTAAATACATAGCAGCGGAAAAATAATACATAACGCAACTGAAAGAAATACGCGGATACAGAGCTTTTTGAATATCACTTCAGCTGTAAACCAGGATCCTGTGAATATAATATCTGCAAAACCCAACTACTAGCTGCCTGAAGCGACCCGAACTTCCCCGGTCTCCGAAGAGATGAGAAAGAACGAATTACTGTGAGGACAAGACAAAACAGAACGCAGACGGAAGAACATTTCATTGTTATTACAACAATCCCATCAGAATACAAGAATATACAGAGTATAATGGAATAAATTATATTTGATAAATATCAGAGATTACAATAAATTACATAGCAGCGGAAAATAATACAAAGCACAACTGAAGGTGATATACGGATACAGAGCTTTCCGGATATCATTCCAGCTGTAAACCAGGATCCTGTGAATATAAATCTGCAAAACCAAAACTACTAGCTGCCCGTGCGGAAAATAGGGCACCCAGAGTTTAGGTTAAAACAATAAACTCCAGGTCAGTCATGTGACTGGTGTGAGAACTAAAACAGTTATTTAAAACTTTACTTTAAAAGAGAGTAATTCAAGGGACCACGCCGTATAACACGGAACGGGTTTCCTCCCAAGAATACTAGTGCATAGAATAAACAACGCAATGCTTTTTCGAAAAATGAAGCTATTATAAGACCCAGGTCCCATCACACAATGCAACGCAAGCCGGAGGATAGGGTTTTCCCTTATAATAGCCAAACATGCTTGGTACGTTTAAAACAAATCATTTGATACTATAATAAGTGTATAGTGTCAAAACAATTTCAATCATAAATATAAATCATAGACGGCATAGTATCCCATGCTACTATGTCGCCATACTAGGCTCTACAAATAAAGCCGCAATACACGTATTGGAAATTGGATTTCCGTCATGAGTCGAGGCAAGGGGCAAGCTCCTCTCCGCGTTCGAGACACTCTAGCAAATGCCTCAGGGTTACGCACTCTAGGCAACCACTTGGATCGGTTGTGCCGGTCCTCACTTACGTTAGAGGATTGGCAATTCCTGAACACACGTTTCCCGGTCCTTACAGACCTATAATCGAGGCGCCTCATCCAACAACCACAAAGGTGAAAAGTATATAAATGTCAGGGCCGGTAAGTCACTGACACCACCAAAGCTAGAAAGAAACGTCGTGTTCTCCCAACGGCCCGTATCCCGTTTTTAACTCATACCGAGGTGTGAGGCTCGCGAATCCACGCTATACACAAAGCTGCCACGTAGGCCGTGCTTTGATCATCAACCACAAGACTCTGCTTTTCAACAGAAGCCTTGATCATTGCATCTTAGCGTGCTACACAGGCAATTCATGCCATGCGACTGATGTCCATCGATATACAACCTCTGAGCTCGTACGTCTCAGAGAAGGGCGTTAAGCAAAAGAATAAATTCTCCGCCGCCAAACAGATGTATATTTAATAGAAATCAATCAACACAGAATAAAATCCAATGTCAGACACACAATCCATTTACAAGTCCGTTCTGGGTCTGAACGAAACCGGAGGCACTTTCCTCGCATATCCATCCGTCTCCAGGTACGTATGGACGACCACCAACTATTTCCATCCTCTTGGGTGTACAGCCCAATCAGGATCGTTAGTAACTATCCAAACGATGTGAAGACTTCCGGTCTTCGACCACCGTCTTCATCTTCGACATATCGTCGAATCGGTTATTCAGAATGGGTGTAAACCCGGACTTTCCAAACAACCCGCGTATATTTAAAACAAATGTTACACAAACACAACATACACCTCATTCCAATTCATTAGTCACTAACCGCAAATTAGCAAGAGAACAATTTCCCAAACATTAACCCCGAAGGCCGAAACCAACATCAGATCAATACCCAGGAAACCATTCTTCCTAGCCAACCTACAGCTAGTTTCTAAATTCCACATTCTTAGGGAAAGGTTCCCATTAATTTTATCCAAGATAAATTCTTTAAAATTTATCCTATAATCTTCCTTTGGATGTTATTTAAAACCAAATTATGGTTTTTCCAACTAGTCGAGATTAGCGAACCACAACGAAGTAATTATTTATTTTATTTCCCAATCCCAACCTATTCATCCCATGAAGCAAAACTGGTAATACTCCATATTTAACACCACTGTGTTATCGGTAAAATTAATTACCATTTCACGTTTAAATCTAATTAAAGATTTAACTATCGCTTCGGAGCAAAACTGGTGATACTCCATTCTCTCTTATTTCCTAAATTTGATAATTTAGATTTTCCATTCACATTTCAATCTAGTTGCAAATTCATTAAAACTCCTTTTATTGGGTTAAAGAACTAGGTGTTATTTAAAACACAGTTCACGACAAACCCAAATCACATTCTATTTGTTATCGGGTTAAAGAACTAGTGTTCTTTAAAACACCGTTCACGATAAACCCATTTCAAATCTAATCAAATATATTAGAAATTTCGATTATTTAAAACCCCTTTTTAAATCTTATTTATTTATTTAAAAATAAAAACCCGGGTTTTAAATTTAGTTCAAAACTAGTTCATTTCGATAAAAATCTATTTTTATCTTTTCAAATATGGGGTTTTTCACCCCAATTTTTCCCAAATCATTTCTTATGATTTTACACAAATTATTACTATTTTTAATAATTTTATCAAGGCCCGTACAGTCGATTTCCAACAACGGCCATCGAATTGCACTTACAGCGACCTTTTCCAATTTTGATTTGGACATATCTCCAAATCCAACCGTTAGATTTCAAATTTCTAATATTCGTTAGAAAGCTCTTTTCGATACGAACCCAACGGTTCCGGTTTTAGGAGAATCCGACGGTCGGATCTCCCGTAATGTCCGTTTGAAATAAATGGTCGAAATTCACGAACTGCCGCGGCGCGGCGCGTTCTATTCAGGCCATTATATTATATATATAATATATATAATATATATTTCGTCGATTACTATTTAAAACGAATTATATAGATAGTTTTGAATTCGTTTCAAAAACAATTTTAACCTTTATTTCAATTCAAAGCAAAATTGAATTCTTCTTTATAAATTCGTTTTAAAATTCATTTCTATTCAATTCAAATTTCAATTCAATTTGAGTTCATTTCAATTCGCTTTCAATTCAATTTGAATTCGTTTTCAATTCAATTCAATTCAAATTGGTTTTCTATTCGATTCAAATTCATTTTCTATTCAAATCAAATTCATTTCGTTTTCTATTTGAATCAAATTCATTATATATTCAATTGAAATCAATTGGTTTTCTATTCCATTCAATTCGAAATCGTTTTATATTCAATTCAAATCGAAATCGTTATATATTCAATTCATTTCGAAATCGTTATATATTCAATTCATTTCGAAATCGTTATATATTCAATTCATTTCGAAATCGTTATATATTCAATTCATTTCGAAATCGTTATATATTCAATTCATTTCGAAATCGTTATATATTCAATTCATTTCGAAATCGTTATATATTCAATTCATTTCGAAATCGTTATATATTCAATTCATTTCGAAATCGTTATATATTCAATTCATTTCGAAATCGTTATATATTCAATTCATTTCGAAATCGTTATATATTCAATTCATTTCGAAATCGTTATATATTCAATTCATTTCGAAATCGTTATATATTCAATTCATTTCGAAATCGTTATATATTCAATTACGAATGTAATCGATATAAATATCGTTCGCGTCAAAATGGCGCATCACTAATCAACACGGCTTTATATATTCTATTTCAAATATTTCTTTTTGTCAACACACGACTAATCTCAACGAATGAGTACCGTCCACGTGTGACTATTTTTGTTAAAATATTTCGTTCAACACATGACTAATCTCAACGGATGAGTACAGTCAACACATGAACCTTTATTTTATATTGATAAAGATGTAAATTTTATTATTAAAATATTCGTTCAACACATGACTAATCTCAACGGATGAGTACAGTCAACACATGAACCTTTATTTAATAGTGATAAAGATGTAAATTTTATTATTAAAATATTTCGTTCAACACATGACTAATCTCAACGGATGAGTACAGTCAACACATGAACCTTTATTTAATAATGATAAAGATGTAAATTTTATTATTAAAATATTTCGTTCAACACATGACTAATCTCAACGGATGAGTACAGTCAACACATGAACCTTTATTTAATAGTGATAAAGATGTAAATTTTATTATTAAAATATTCTTTATCTTCTAAATTGGAATGAGACCCAATCAATCACCATATAATGTTAATTATATAGATTTTCATACATCACACGTATATAATAGCATTGAAAAATAATCAACCATCAACCAAAGTGCACTACACTGTATAAGCATCAAATATAGATATCTAACGCTTATAACAGCCTGTCAATCAATCGATCGACATATTTAATCAATCAGGATAAGTGAACTTCAAATTTCATCCCAACACCCGTGTGGGGTTTCAAGCAATCAAACACAGATTTTAGTTGTGCAGTTGGGCGATGTGTAAAATTTATCGTCCCAATCAATGTCCTTCAAATAGGTGTACATAAACAAACCATCCGGTTTGTAAATGAATATTTTATTTTATTCACATTCACGTTAAAAATTATATTTTTAACGATAAAACATTTTATTTTAACACATGAATTTCTATCCAGTTCATTCTTTAAAAAAAATGATATTTTTATTTTCTAACTTATTTTAGAAAATTTCGGCGGCATAACGGCACGATACTAGAAACGGGACGAGGCCTAGCCTTATCCCCGGTCTAGTGAAGGCCCACGCCATTCACACATCAATCAAATTCACCAATCAACCAAATTCAAATCAAATCATCTAACTAATTTATTCAACTAAACAAACAAGTCCATGGTCTGTGGACTATTGTGTCGGGTGCTACTAAGCACCGTCTGCATCCTAGTATATATATATAACTTAGAAAAAGAGATTTTGAGTGAGAAGTTCTCACCAAAGCTATTCCAACATCTTGACTCTTCTTTGATAAAAATCTACATCGTTATCGCCCTTTTTGTCATCTTCGTTGCCCGTATTCTCTACATATGTAAAAATCGAATTTTTACTTCGCTATTCAATATATAAAAATCGAATTTTTACTATGCTATTCAATATATAAAAATCGAATTTTTACTATGCTATTCAATATATAAAAATCGAATTTTTTATTTCGTTATTCAATATATGAAAGTAGAATTTTTTATTTCGTTATTCAATATATGAAAGTAGAATTTTTATTATGCTGTTCAATATATAAAAATCCTATTTTTACATCGCTGCTATATAAAAAGATTTCGCCTTTTCAAATGTAAAGATTTTATTTTTAATATTCCTATCATGTAAAAATTATATTTTTAATTCTCTACCTAACCAAAAATCATATTTTTACATCTTTTATATAGTAAAGATTATATTTTTAATACTTTAAAAATATAAAAATCATATTTTTATTTCGTCTATATAGTAAAGACTATATTTTTAATACCTTAAAAATATAAAAGTCATATTTTTATTACTTTAAAAATATAAAAATCATATTTCTTTTTACCTTTCTATACAATAAACATTATATTTCAAACTCCTCTATATAAAAAAATCAGTTTTTATCACTATAAAAATTCAGTCTTTTCAATACATGAAATCGAAATCTCAGAATTAAAATAAAAATAAAATAAAATAAAAACAACTTACTGTAATCTGCGAAGAAAGGGGGGGATCCTTTGCGGGGTCGCAGCTGACGTCAGGGGGGGTTTGGGGCTGGAGTGGTCGGAGGGGAGGGGTTCGAATCGGGTTGGGGGGGGAGGACGTCGGTTGCGGTGGCAGAAGGGGGAGGACTGGCGGCTTGGGGTTTCGAAGGGGGAGGCGGCGGTTGTAGATCGATCGAGGGGGGCTTGGAGGGTGTCGCGGCACCTGGGGAGGGCGAGGGGGTGTGCGCGCCAGGCGATGGCGCGGCGGCGGCCATCAGAGGGTGCGATTTCCCCTTTTTTTTTCTTTTCTGCTTTGAAATCATTTTGAACGAGGGGGGGGGCAGAATGAAATAAGGGGGAGGGGAGAGATAATTAAATTTTTAATTTATTTTAATTGCAAAAAGTTGACTTTTACATACGACCTCTAAACGAGGCCTACCGCCTGTCGTCCATAGCGTTTTACCCCCATTCCGAACACAATGGGATATGTATCGCAAGCTGATTTGATCGTTTCGATTAGTTTCCGTTGAATTTACATTTAAATCACTATATTGAATTTTAAACGTACATTTCAAATTACCGGGGTCGCATACTAACTAGAAAAATTCCAGAAAAATATTTTCTAGCTTCGTATTGACGATACGGTCCTAACAAAACTAGTTTCGTAGAATTCTGAGACCGTTAGAAAAATGGCCATTTTCCAGTCGATTAAAAATCAACTGAAACTGGTTAAACGCGTTTTCCTTTGCCACGCTCACATATTGATTCAGAAAATTATGAAATTTGAAACCTAGCAATAATTTGACACTGCGGATCCAACAAAAGTGGTTTCATCGAAATCCGAGGTCGTTTGCAAAATGTCCATTTTTAAGGGCCTGAATTCCATAGCGACTATTCAGAATTTTCAACTGGACATATCTTTTGATTCCCGCTATGAAATTTTGATTTTTCGGATTCGTTGGAAAATATCCTCAATTAGATCCTAATGTTTTTGGTTTCACTAAAATCCGGATTGTTTTGCACCCGGTACATTCAATTGAAGTTTGAAATCGAATTATCGAACTACCGCGCCATTTTCAATTCTATTTATAATTATATATAAATATTTATATTCTAACGATGGCGTATATAATATATACGTTCTAAATATATTCAAAATAAATTTATTGTCGTTTTTATTTAAAATAATTCATTTTATATTATTCAAAATTCGCTAAAATTGCCAAAATAAAAATTTTAAACTGGCCCAGAATTTCCGGGTTATTACAATCCGTGTGGAAAACAAAGGAACCCAGAGATTAGGTTAAAACAATAAACTCCATGTCAGTCATGTGACTGGTGTGAGAACTAAAACATTTATTATTTTGATTTTTAAAGTTAGGTAAATCAAGGAACCACGCCGTATAACACGGAATGGGTTTACCCCCAAGAATACCAGTGCATATGACAAACAGCGCAATTCTAAATAAAGAACAACGAAGCTATTATAAGACCCAGGTCACATCACACAATGCAACGCAAGCCGGAGGATAGGGTTTTACCTTATAATAGCCAAATAATGCTTGATATATGAAATTTCATCTTTTATTATTACTATAAGCGAAGAAAAAACTTCAAATATAAATGTATCAAACATAGACAGCACAAACGCCCCATCTCACTATGTCGCCATACTAGGCTCTACAATCAAAGCCGAAATGTCATGTATTTGGAAGTTGGATTTCCATCATGGTGGTTACTGATTCGAAAGATCTATCACATAGTACAATTCCTAACGGCTTACGTCGCAGGCATGTGAAAACGCCGAATGCACATCCGCACTATCCAGGAAACAAGTTACCACAGCTTACGTCGCAGGTATGCGAAAAACCGCTAGCTCTATCCATCAGGGAATCAGGGGGTGTGCCCTATCCCTCACCTCGGTCGACCGAATCCATGACAACCCATAGGGTGTCTATCCTCATCTCTAAAGCATACTGATCTAACCATCAGTTTGCCACCATACCGGTGTGTGAGGCTCGCGAATTAATGGTACACAAAGTTGTGCTATATTAAAGTTGTGCTTTGATAATCAACCACAAGACTCTGATTTTCAACGGAAGCCTTGATCATTTTCCACTTAGGCATGCCACATAGGAAATTTACGCCATGCGACTAATGTCTATCTGTATACAACCTCTGATCCCGTACGCCTCAAAGAAGGGTGAAGTAAGGGAATAAATTCCCCTTCACCAGGCAGATGTATATTGAATAGAGATCAATTAGCATAGAATAAAATCCATTGTCAAACACACCATCCATTTACAAGTCCGTTCTAGGTCTGAACGAAACCAGAGGAACCTTATTCCTCGTCTCGTATGTCCAATACAGGAGAGAGGCCCTCGCATATTCGTACAATCAACAAGTACGTCCGGACGGCTACCACTTTAGCCTCTTCAAGGTAGCTACTCCAATCATAAGCATCAGTAGAACCCATCCATTCGATGTGAAGATCGTCGGTCTAGCACTGTCTTTAATCTCTTCAACTTATCGTCGAATCAGTTATTCAGAATGGGTATAAACCCGGCCTTTCCGAATAACCCGCGTATCTTATAATCAAGTGCTATAATAGCACATCATACGCCTCATTCCAATCTAGAATATTCTTTTATTCAAATATTCTTTTCCTTTGGGAAAGGTTCCCATTAATTTTATCAAAGATAAATTCTTTAAATTTATTCTTTAATCTTCCTTTGGATATCAAACCATATTAAGGTTTTCCAAATTAGTCGGGATTAGCAAACTACACTGAAGTAATCAATTATTTTATTTCCCAATCCCAACCTATTCATCCCATGGAGCAAAACTGGTAATACTCGATATCTAACACTATAGTGTTATCGGTAAATATTAATTACCATTTCACGTTCAAATCTAATTAAAGATTTGGCTATTGCCTGGAGTAGAACTGGTGGTACTCCATTTTCGATCATTTTCTTGAATTGATAATTTTAATTACCACACTCACTTTTCAATCGAATCAAAGATTCATTAAAACCACATTTAGTTTTAATCTCCCTAAAAATCAATATTAATAATTATTCAAAGCTAAGAAATTAATAATATCTTTAACTGGGTTAAAGAACCAATGTCATTTAAAACACGGCTCACGATAAACCCAAAATCACATTCCATCAGTCTCTAACCGTAAATTAGTAAGAGAACAGTTCCCCAAGTATTAATCCCGAAGACCGAAACCAACATTCCAGTACCCAGGAAACCATTCAACTTAGCTAGTCTCAAGCTAGTTTCTAATTTTCTTAACTCCATTGGGTTTAAGAACAGTATTTTTGAACATACCATTCACGACAAAATCAAAATCTCATTTGCATTGTAAATCAGGTTAAAGAACAAGTGTTATTTAAAAACACCATTCACGATAAACCCAAAAATCCAATTCTTTTATTCAATTCCAATTAAATATTAATTAATCGGAAAACTTCACTAAATCATAATTAAAATATTTATTCTTTACTTCAATTGGGTTAAAGAACAGTGTTAATGAAGACACCATTCATGACAAATCCAAAATCCAATTTGATATCAAATATAAGGCTCTGAATAGAAAATATATCGGCTTGTATTCAATATCAAATTCTGAAACCAACAAATATCGTATTGGAATAACGATCTATATATCTTCCAAATCCCTCTACAATATCCGCATAATCACAGAATACAATATCGAAATATTCCAAAGATAATTTCGATTCAAATCCATTCCAATTCATATATTGGAAATTTCGGTTATTTTTAAAACCATTTCAAATCCAATTTATTTATTTAAAAATATTGGACTATAATTCTAGTTCATAACCAGTTCATTTTGATAAAAATATATTTTTATCTTTTGAAATATGGAATTTTCATCCTAATTCTTTCCAAATCATTTATTATGATTTTACACAAATTATTGATATTTTTTATATTTTTATCAAGGCCCTTTCAGTCGATTTCCATAAACAATCATCGAACTGCACTTACAACGACCTTTTTCAAATTTGATTTGGACATAATTTCAAATCCAACCGTTATATTTCAAATCTCTTATATTCATTGGAAAGCCCTTTTCAATACGAACCCAACGGTTCTGGTTTTACGAGAACCCGACGGTCGAATTTTCCGTAACGTCCATTTGAAGTTAATGGTCGAAATTCGCGAACTACCGTTGCACGGCGCGTTATATTCAGACCATTATAATATATATATATATATATTTCATCGATTTCTGTTTAAAACGAATTTTATAAATCATTTTAAATTCGTTTTAAAAATGATTTCCACTTCCATTTCAATTTCGAATCGAAATTGAATATTCCAATATAAATTCGTTTTAAATTCATTTCAAATCGATTTCAATTCATTTCGATTTCAATTTCATTTCAATTCGTTTTGAATTCATTTTAAATCGATTTCAATTCAATTTCCATTTCAATTCGTTTTGAATTCATTTTAAAACGATTTCAATTCGATTCGATTTCCATTTCAATTCGTTTTAAATTCATTTTAAATCGATTTCAATTCGATTTCCATTTCAATTCGTTTTAAATTCATTTTAAATCGATTTAAATTCTATTTTCAAATTCTAATCAAAATTTAATTTTCCATATCATTTCAATATTAAATGATAATCAAATATCGGATTTTGAAATCACTTTTCGATATTCATTATAAAATGACTAAAATCGACAAATTTCCCGTTCGTGTTAAAATTGCATTCAACTACTTAACATGGCTTCACATTTCAATATTCATTGAATATTATTTTAAAATATTTGTTAATCCTGAACTGGAATCAGACTCAATCAGTTACCATATAATTTTATTTATATGGATTTCAACATCATATATATGCAACAATAATGATAAGCAATCATTAAAAATTCAAACAACATCCAGAGTGCATTCTACAACTTTATAAGCATTAAAATAAATAATTAATGCTTATATAGCCTGTCAACCCATCGACTGACATACCACTAATTATTGGGATCGGTGTATGTCAAATATTATCCCAATACTCGTATGGGGTTTTCAAACAACAAATATTGTTTATTATTTGTGCAGTTGGGCGATGTGTAAAATTTATCATCCCAATTAATATCAGATAAATACGTGTACATACACAAACCATCCGGTTTGTAAAAGAATATTTATTTTAGTTTCATTTCACAATAAATTATATATTTATTTTATACAAATAATTTTTATATACAATAATAACAATACATGACAATCACTATCAATTTCTACATCACAATACAATCAAACAAGTCATCCATGGTCTGCGGACGACGGGGAGCAGTTCATATGTGCAGTTACAAAATAATTTAAATAAATATACAAAAATAATAGTGAGAAGTTCTCACAATCGTTTTCCACTCCGTCAGTTTTATTTCTGAATCTTCGTTCTGTTCGGATTCAAATTTGTCTCGAATTCCAACATGCTCCGTTTTGGTTCTGCATAGTTCTGTTGTGTAGCTCTCATTGAGACGAATCCAACGCTTCTGAAATCACGCAATTTCGTTTCTGTTCGATAGAGATATGGTCGTTTAAACAATTGATTACATTCAAGATAATTAAAATAAATTAATTACTTTAATTCCTCCTCTAATTACCATTCTACGTCATCATCTCCTTTCCCCCTTCATCGTTTTTCTTTAGGAAACCGAACCCAAAACCTCAACCCCATCTCTCCAAATCGCACCCGCAACCAAGCACCCTAGAGCCAATCGGATTTCGCCACACCCTCCTACTTTGTTGGCGCCACCACCAGCCTGAGTTTGGTGGAGCTCGGCCTCCCCAACACGCCTGAAATGGCGCTTGAACATGGCCAATTCGAGCTCATAATCACATAGAACACTTCACTGAGAATGATCATAGCCATACCAAATTAAAGATCTGAATTTGATCTTTAATTTTCGCTTTATAACCCAAAACCTATTCAACATATTTCGAACGCGATTAATGGTTGAAATTCGAACGGTATTGGCCACTGGAGCTAAAATGACGGCGCATAATTGTGTTAGGGAAATTAGGGTTTTCTTGGCTATTTATATCAGTTTTTTAATATTATTTTATTCTATTTTTCTATTTATTGAAGTTTACGGGTTTGAACTCCAATTAAAACCCAACAACTATCGCCCTTAGCTAAATACCCCCATTCCGAACACAATGGGATATGTTTCGTAACCCAATTCGGCTATTACGATTAGTTTCCACTAAATTTAAAATATAAATCATTATATTTTAAATTCAAATGCACATTTTAATTTACCGGGACCACATACGGACTCTGAAAATTCCAAAAAAATAAATCTAGCTATATTTTGACGACACGGTCCTAACAAAACTAATTTCATTGAATTTGGAGACGTTTGAAAAATGGCTAATTTCTGGTCGATCCAAATTTAATGAAACTGTTAAAACACGTTTTCCTTTGCCACGCTCACATATTAATCCCAAAAATTATGAATTTTGGAATCTAGCAATAATTTGACATTCCAGATCCAAAAAAAATGGTTTCGTCAAAAAAGAAGGTCGTTTGTAAAATCGCTATATTTAAGGGCTATATTTCCATAGCGACTATTATGAATTTTCAACTGGACATAACTTTTTATTCCCGTTATGAAATCTGGATTTTTCACATCCATTGGAAAGATATTTTCAAACAGATTCTAATATTTCTGGTTTACTAAAATCCGATTTGTTTTGAATCTTGTACATTCAATTGAAATTTGAAATCGAATTTTCAAACTACCACGCCATTTTCAATTCCTTTTATAATTAAAATAAATATTTGTATTCCAACTTCGATTTAAATAAATATATACGTTCAAATTATATTCAAAATAAATTTCTTGTCGTTATTATTTAAAATAAATCATGTTAAATATTCAGAATTCATTGGAATTGCCAAAATAAAACTTTTTAATTGGTTCTGATTTTTCGGGTTGTTACAATCTCCCCCACTTAAAATCTTTTTGTCCTCGAAAAGGAATGGAGCTGAAAGTTGTTTAACTAACCAACTCAACTTTCAGTTTGGCTTTCATTCTTCAACTTTTCAGTTTCTAAGAATTTTCGAATTCTTCAAAAATTTGGCTAACACCCTAAATTTTCGGAAAATTTGGCCATAACCTCCTTTGTACGGGAGGATCGGGAAAATCCCCAAACCGCCACACAGACCCTCTCAGCTCAAAAAGAAAAAGAAAAAGCCAAGTGCCTGGCCAATCGGCTCATAAAATCATCATCACCCAAGAAATTAGTAAACATGTACCTATTTGTCAGGCATACAATTTTATTCCTCTTATCTAGCCTCCAACTATGACCTGTTACACACATATACATGTATGCATTTCCAATAAATTTTTAATTCAGTTCAATATTTGATCCAATTTGGCTAAATTGCCTTACATTCTCATATTGGCTAAATTAATTATTTTTCCAATACTTTTAATAGTACAACTAACAATCAAACAGCACAACCAACAATGTAACACCCCGTATTTTCTGAGAATACTAAAATAACAAATTAAAGAATAATTTATTTGAAAAAGAGGAATGAGAAAAGAATGATGTTTAGCATTGTTCTAAGGTTTGTAAGCAAAAGACTTAGTAGCTCATTTGGTTAGAACATGTGACTTGCATACAAGAGGTACAAAGTTCGATCTCCGCCAGCGCCATATTTTTGTTTTAGGGGAATGGCTAAAAAGTGGCTTAGTGTGAACGTAGTTCAAAAAGTGATTTAGTGTGAAAATGGTTAATTATGAAGAATTTATTAAGCCATGAAGTTTGTATGCATATGACAAACATATATATATATATATATATATATAAATTAAAAAAATAAATATTCAAAAAAAGTTCAAAACAACAAATCGGGAGGGGGAATAGCCAAACCGCACCATTTTTGGAGTTGGCCCTAGCCCCACTGGGTCGACTAGAGGTCAATCCAGGGTGTTTGGCTGCCAATCCGTGGCCCGATTCGCCCTAAGGGCTGATATGGCATCTGAGTGGTCCCAGATCAGTTCTAGGGTTAATCCTAAGGCCTAAATAACTTCCTACTCCTATATATACACCCTAAGACCTAACCCTAATTCATAAATATTATTTATGACACCATTATGCTATCAAATTCACTCTTAAACCCTAGCCGTCGCCTCTAAATCAAATCTCAAGTGTTCAACTTCAACTCAAATTAAAGATTAGAGCTTCTACAACAATTCAAGAAGATAAATCAGCAACACCGCAACTTTCTACACCAATTTCAGTGCATAATTCTATTCTTTAACCATGAAAGGTGAGTACAGTGATTTTCACAATATAATGGGATTAAAAGTAACATGATGAAGTTGTAAAGAGGATTCATATGTATGTATGTAATTTAAATCTCATCCAAGTCTTCAACTTTTTGATTCATGTCATCATATGCCTATGTTTCTATGTAAAGTTCATACCTTTATCCGTTTATTCATGTTGAATCTGTCATTATGCCTCTATGCCAGTTTACATGCCCCTTTATTTCATGATGTTGTGTTAATTCCAATTTTCTATGATTTGATTCTTTCTTCTTATCCCTATTCCTTTTATTTTTGGATCTAGGCTACCTTCGAGCCTATGTTAAAAATACGCGCGAATGCAAATACGTGGGAACGATGGGAATATGTGAAATATGGAAAATTGGATATTTTGGATAATTGGATAATATGTGAAATTGGCATATTTGGGTATGAATTACATGGAATTGATGAAATTGCCTATAATTGTAAATTTGTAATTGAGGCTAATTAATATGTAATTAGTGACAATTTGGAATAGGCAATATTATAAACATGATTATATGTTTAATTGGATATACATGACATGAAAATTGGGTATGGGTGAAATACGATTATTAATAAACCTTTGACACCAGGTTAGGCGCAATTGTGGCGTAAGACTGCCCGGAACCGCCCGGCAAATCCAGCTGCCACAATTGGACGTCTAATGCGAGAGGTCAAAGGAATGAATTGTAGGCGCAACGGTTAATGACACGAGGTTAGACCCGGTTTGTGGCGTAAGACTGCCCGGAATCGCCGGCAGATCCAGCGGCCACAAAGCATTCGGTCTAATGTGGGAGGTCATGCACCGTTCGTCATAAGGAATGAATTAAGGAATACTAACCATAATAAGACATGGGTATGGTTTGAGGGTTAAGTGGGGTGACATGTAAATTATGACATGTAAATATGGACTTAACCGGTATAAGATAAGACATGTAAATTATGACATGTAAGTATGGACTTAACCATAGCATGTGTAAGACATGGACATTTAAATTAAAATGGTTAAGTGGGAGAAAAACCTAGTGGGGACCAAGCATAGGTGGGAGGCTTGTGTCGGATGGGGGACCTGTTTCAACCAGTAACCCATTTGAGTATCTAATTGGGCCCGGTACTAGGCCGGGGTTGGGGCACGCTTACTAGACTTGAATGTAAGAGGTCAAAACGTGAATAGCGGTGGCAACGCAAGTCCAACGGGTTCATGTGCGTGCATGGGTCCGGGCTGGTTGGTAAGACGTTGTTGCATCGTGTAGGTATGGCCGTGCATTTTATGTTGGTATCGGGGTTCCCACTTTGGGGAGTGATACACCCCACCGTGGGGCCAGAACGGGTGCCTACGGGGTTTAGGGAGCCGATCGAATGGGTAAGGTAAGGGTACCTTAGCGGTGGTAGGAGCAAGCCGACACCTACGATAGCAGCTAGGTACAAGTAACTACCAAGTTTGTCATGTGGGTACAGTTAGTGGGAAGGGATCATGTAACACCCCGTAATTTGAACATAAAAATTCACAAATTAAAGTATACTTAATTAAGTGAAATGGGTTGCGCAGAGAAATATATATATATTGATATATATATATATATAATTGAAAATTTAATAAATAAATATGCAAAAATGTTCAAAACAGCGAATTGGGAGAGGGGAATAACCGAACCGGCCGATTTTTGAGGTCGACCCGAGCTTGCTGGGTCGACTAGGGGTTAATCCAGGGTGTTTGGCTGTCAACCCGTGGGCCGATTCGCTCGAATGCAGATTTTGCATTTGAATGGTTCTCATGGTTCAGCTTTAATCTAAAGGCCCTAAATGGTTCCTACATGTGACTTCTTCCCCAAGACATGCTTTAAAGGCTAGGATTGGTTCTAGGGTTTATCCTATGGCTAAAACTATCCTAGTCTTCTATAAAAAGACCCCTAACCCTCTCCTAAAACCCTCATAAATTGATCCTACAACTAAACTATGCCAAAATGATTCCTCATCATGGCCTCCACTTCAACCCATGGCCTCCATCTTCTTCTTCATGATAGCTTAAGTGGTCTAAGCTAGTTTCAAAGTAAAGGAGCCTCTTTTCTTCATTCATGAGAGATTCTATGATCATTTGAGTGATTTCATGTTTGTATGAGAGTTCATAAGTTGCATTCTAGCCAAAGTTGCAACCTTTTCTTGACCAAAAAGCAAGGATCTTGCATGAGAGCTCATAAGCTTCATTCAAAGCCAAAGTTGAAACCTTTCGTCTTCAAAGCAAGGATTTTTATTGATATTTGCTCAAGGGTTTCATTTGGAGCTTGTTCTTTTGGGGTTTTTGGGTGATAGCATGAATGGCTTCGTCTCAATCTTTGTTTTATATGTTGATTTGTGCCTTCATAGCATTGTAAGCCCTCTCCTACTCTTAGATATTAACTATAAATTAAATGAATGTTGCAAGTTTGGGTTAGATCATTAAGTATGATACATGCTATCATGTTATGCAAGTCTATAAAGTCATTACCTTGATCTTGTGGGTTAAAAGCTATAACCTTTATATTGAAATGTTGCATTATGCAACATGAGAACCCTCATAACCTTTAGGTTAACTTGCATATGAAGTCATAACCCTTATGTGATGTTATATGCGAGTTACTTGTCATCATTTCATGTCATCTATGACCATGTATCACCTATTTGCCAAGTTTGAATGTTATGCATGTTTTTGAGGCTTGACAATGTAACATGCAAGTTTGTGAGCACATTTATGCCTCATTTCCACCATGTTTAACTTTTGGCCTTATACCCTTTTTGTCATGCCTTTGCCAAGTTCCTTCTTTAAATCCATTATGCGTTGTTGTGAATGTATATGCGAGTTTAAAAGCGTTGGGGTTAGGTTATGGGGAAACTTTAATGACATGAAACATGATTTGGGTAAGTTGGTATAAACGTGACAACATGTAACTTTGGCTATGAGCATGGGACTTGGAAACTTGACACGTATGGGTTGTAAGTGTAACAAGACACTAGACCAAACATGAAAATGGCAACTCGAGGTTGGGTTGAGTTTGTAGCATAAATCTACCCGGACTCGCCCGGCTTAACTAGTGGCTACAAACAATAGGATCCAATGTGAGAAGTTGGTCATGTCGCGCTTAAGACCCGAGGTTAGACTAGGTTGTGGTGTAAATCTACCCGGACCCGCCCGACTTAACTAGTAACCACAACAAAGTCTAATGTGAGAGGTTGAGAGTGCATTAATTAAATTGATGCCACATGATAAGGTTAAGTAAATTTGACTAATGACACTTAACCGATATGACACAAATGGGTAGGTTAAGTGGGACCGGGCTTGATTTCTTAATGACACTTAACCATACAAGACAGTTAGGGGATGGGGTTAAGTAATTTACGCTTAACTAATCTAAACACGGTAATTAGATGGGGTTAAGTAACTAAGACTTAACTAATCTAAACACGGTAATTAGATGGGGTTAAGTAATTTACGCTTAACTAATCTAAACACGGTAATTAGATGGGGTTAAGTAATCTATACTTAACTAATCTAAACACGGGAATTCGATGGGGTTAAGTTAAACACTTAACCAATCTAAACTTGGTTATTCAATGGGGTTAAGTAACCAATACTTAACCAATTTAACATGATAATTTAATGGGGTTAAGTAACTTATACCTAACCAATTATACGTGATGATTTGATGAGGTTAAGTAACCTATACTTAACCAATCTAATAGGTGGACCTAATAAGGGTTAAGTCACAAGACCTTTTAAGATTAGGCTTAACCATTGTAATACGATTAGTGGATGGGGTTAAGCTAACCCATACTTAACCAATCCGACTCGATAATCTGATGGGATTAAGATAATCCATGCTTAATCAATCTAACATGAAAATCTGATAGGGTTAAGGCAAATAAATACTTAACCAATTTGACTTGATAGGGTTAAGTCATGAGCTTCTTGGTACACTTAACCAACTTGTATGGCTAAGCCTTGAACTTGAGTACTTAGCCAATCTTGACATGATTTGTAGGCGGGTCAAGTCACGAACTTGGATAACAACACTTAACCCATTTGACAAAACCCTAGCTCAAAGGACTAGGTTGGAAATCGTAGTTAACAAGGATAGCGGAAAGAGGGGCTAAGTGGTAAACCTTAGTTAAGGGTAACTAAGTAATAATTCTTAGCTAAGGACATGAGACTAGTTCATAAAGAGATGAGTAACCCGGTACGGTAGGTCATCGCTTAGTATACGAGGAGGAGCAAGTTATCTGACTAGGATAAAAGCTCCAGCGAACTGGGTGACGAAGTGAAAGCTTCGGGGAACGTGAGGGTACTCTTGGTATCCCTCTGTGAGGTGGCGAGTGGTCCATGAAACCCGGCCTCACAGGGGTTAAGGTCTGCGGTAGAAGAGCCAAGAGTATGCCTTGGTTGCTATGCGAGCGACCTAAAGACTGGGATGGATTAGCGTGGAGTCGACGATACTTGATTTTGCCCCGGGATAGCATGTCGCCGACTACCTACCATCTTTAGTCAATCGTGTACGTACGGAAAGGCAGGGAACTCCCAAAAGACCATATACTAGCTATCAAGTTATGGGTGAGGTTGGCTATCTGGAAGTGGGCATCGATGGGCCTTAGTGTAGTTCTCATACATGATTTTTCTTGGATTGCCTTTCAGTAGTTGAGGGAGGGGTCACGTGGGACCATAGCCACGGGTACAAAAACAGACCTTGATATCTGCATCAGCAGACGACTTAAAGCTCCCGACCGAGTCCCGTATTTCTTGATTTGCCCTGGCACGGAACTCGGATGGCACATTGAGGAACATGTGCACCTAGACATGGAAAACGATTCACGATACATACGTGGGATAAAGGGCGCGGTTGACGGGTGGCATAATCCCTAGTGGCCCTAGGTGGCTGAACCCAAACCGAGACACAGAAACGTTCATTAGGTAGCATAATCCCTAGTGGTCCTAGGTGGCATAAATCCTAAGTGGACACGCGATAGTTCATGGTAAGAAAACATAACTAGATCAAGGGTAGCAGTCCAAAATAACTTCAAGGATAAGACGTTTACATGGGAAAGCCCGTATGGCCTACGGAAAAGGACTAAACTTATACATGGAAAGAAACATACGAGTTGGGAAAACCTACATATGCTATATATTAGGTTGACATGGACCATTACGTGGCGTTGGGCAAGGGACATTCACAGTTAACACATGACACGGGTTGGGATACTAGTACGAGGGGTGCAGAGCAAATATACATGATATATACCTTAGGATGTTATACATGATAAATACCTTGGGATAGTATACTTGATAGAAACCTGACAATGTGGTACCTTGATTTATCTTGACACCGTAGTTTATCATGACACACTCGTTTATTTTGGTACCGTAGTTCATCCTGTTATTTTGGTTTAGCTTATCTATCTTGTCATCATACTTATGTTCATCTCAGTTCCTCATGCCAGTTAACTTTACTAGTTTATATACTGATAGTAGATAGGGCTTACCAGTCTTTATGACTGACCCTATTTTGTTTCGCCTCTTGTCTTCCGTTCCCCCCAGGTTACAGGGAGGAAATGCTATTGTTAGTTTGGACTTCTTCTGTTTGAAGGTCATCACGCATGGCTTGGACTTCTCTTGGCTATGGCTACTTTACTGTTTTACTTGGGGAATAATTTATGAAATGGTTTTATGCTTCTTTATTATTGCAAGACAGGTTTAGATGTATTTGATGTAAAAGGCTTTTAGACCTTATTTTATAAGGTAATGAAATTTGTTTTACTTCCGCTGTTTTATATATATTTGTTCTGTCTTGTAATATTTCTGTACATGTTTACCAATAATACCCCTCTAAAGCTAGTGCATTCCTTTGCGAGTGACCTTAGCGGAGGTGGGGTGTTACATTTGGTATCAGAGCAGAAGGTTACCAGACTGGGCAAAAGTTTTTAAAAACCTTCTGAAAATTATTTGAGAAACCGTTTACAAAGAAGCATTTTTCAAGAAAAGTTTTTAAAGGCTATTCCCCAAAAGCCATTAGCACTATCCTTTGTTCCCTTGATCGAATCTCTTTTCCCTTTCTTTCCTCCATCTGGAGTCACAGTAGTTTTAACTGCGACTAATCCTTGTCTAGCTACGTAAGTGTTTTCCCGTGCGATGGAGGAAGTTCTCGAGAGACCGGTTACCGAAGTTATAAGAAGGGATAATAAGAACAAGGATAAAGGACGCGAGCTTAAGGATAAGCAACTGTTGCTATGGCTTAGTCCATCAAGGAGGACAAGGACAAGATCATCGGAGAGGGCAATTGTACGCTCCCATTTCTAGGGTACCTAAAAGAAATGTTACCGTTTCTGGTAAAGGTTTAGTCGTTCTTTTCTATCATCCCGTCCAGACTTTGTCTTGACCATCGTATCATTTAAGTCTGCTTGGATAGTTAAGTCTCTGCACCTTAGTACTAGCATGGTAGAGGATCCCAGTTTTTGTCCCAAAATATAGGTGGGAGAGTCGGTCCATTTATTCATGACTTGTTGGATTTGAGAACATCTATGCCAAGTGTTGAGATTAGAAGCAATACTTCTATTGTTGAGCTATGGATGGATTCTAGGGGTAAAGTGGTTATCCAGTAAGGGATACCATTCTCGGTTTTGAAAAGAGGGCAGTCAGACTCTTGGCTTGCTTTGGTAATACCTTCGAAGTCTCGTGTAACCTTTTAGGTTCTGTCATGGTTAGTTACCTAGAATCTCTTGATGCATTTATCGGAAATCTCTGATCCAATCGAGTAACGTCTGCCAATAAGACGGATGGTTCATTCCGCTTAAGCATGGGTTATAGGAATCACCCTAGTAAGTGCACGTGGTAACATAAATTGGCATTGGTAAACGAGATCCAGAATTCACTAGTGAATTTTGGAGAGCTTGCATGAGTACGTAGATATGGTTGAGCCAAGTATACTAGGGAAAGAATAAATGAAAGTGGAACGAGAGGCGACAGTGAAAAGAGTTCCGACTCATACCTTGGAAATAGGAATCAAGGAGCTACGAAACCATGAAGTTAAAGGCGGTCAAGGCACAATGGAATTAAGTTCGTGGAAATGCGGCTCAGACGCGCGCATCATGTCTCTTTTTAAGAGTGTGTCTTTGATCCTTGGTTCACCTGTAGAGCTTACTTGCATGCTATCGCTTGGTGGATATCCTCTCGGTCCTGTTTCTGTTACAAACCCCGTAAGGAGTTTGTCTTGTTTATCTCCTCGATCTTATCTTGGGAACCTTAGATAGAACTCTATGGATGTAAACATGTATTTGAAACATGTTATGATTGATATGGTTGCAAATGGTTGCAAGTGGTTGCTCGTGGATGCGCGAATACACATTAGATACTAGATTGACGCGGTCACGTTTCATGTTGCATATGCACGAGTATTTATACTTGTTTATGGATGAAATTGAATGTGTTATCATACGGATGTTGCATATGAATGAATGTTTGTGCATGCATATAGTACTTATATGACTAGGACTATTCGCATACATGTTGGACTCATGGCACTAAACATATTTTGCATTAGAAAGATCATTCAGGCCTGATCATTAGCATTAGCTAAGGAGCATATACACACACGTTCTGCATATGTTCATATGGCATTAGAAATCGTCTAAGGACAATGATGCCAGTGTTTGATGGTTTGAGTAGACGGTTGTTTGGTTGGTAGGATACGTTCTTCTTGACTTAGAGATTTCGGGGACGAAATCCTTTAAGGAGGGGAGAATGTAACACCCCGTAATTTGAACATAAAAATTCACAAATTAAAGTATACTTAATTAAGTGAAATGGGTTGCGCAGAGAAATATATATATATTGATATATATATATATATATATAATTGAAAATTTAATAAATAAATATGCAAAAATGTTCAAAACAGCGAATTGCGAGAGGGGAATAACCGAACCGGCCGATTTTTGAGGTCGACCCGAGCCCGCTGGGTCGACTAGAGGTTAATCCAGGGTGTTTGGCTGTCAACCCGTGGGCCGATTCGCTCGAATGCAGATTTTGCATTTGAATGGTTCTCATGGTTCAGCTCAAATCTAAAGGCCCTAAATGGTTCCTACATGTGACTTCTTCCCCAAGACATGCTTTAAAGGCTAGGATTGGTTCTAGGGTTTATCCTATGGCTAAAACTATCCTAGTCTTCTATAAAAAAACCCCTAACCCTCTCCTAAAACCCTCATAAATTGATCCTACAACTAAACTATGCCAAAATGATTCCTCATCATGGCCTCCACTTCAACCCATGGCCCCCATCTTCTTCTTCATGATAGCTTAAGTGTTCTAAGCTAGTTTCAAAGTAAAGGAGCCTCTTTTCTTCATTCATGAGAGATTCTATGATCATTTGAGTGATTTCATGTTTGTATGAGAGTTCATAAGTTGCATTCTAGCCAAAGTTGCAACCTTTTTTTGACCAAAAAGCAAGGATCTTGCATGAGAGCTCATAAGCTTCATTCAAAGCCAAAGTTGAAACCTTTCGTCTTCAAAGCAAGGATTTTTATTGATATTTGCTCAAGGGTTTCATTTGGAGCTTGTTCTTTTGGGTTTTTTGGGTGATAGCATGAATGGCTTCGTCTCAATCTTTGTTTTATATGTTGATTTGTGCCTTCATAGCATTGTAAGCCCCCTCCTACTCTTAGATATTAACTATAAAGTTAAATGAATGTTGCAAGTTTGGGTTAGATCATTAAATATGATACATGCTATCATGTTATGCAAGTCTATAAAGTCATTACCTTGATCTTGTGGGTTAAAAGCTATAACCTTTATGTTGAAATGTTGCATTATGCAACATGAGAACCCTCATAACCTTTAGGTTAACTTGCATATGAAGTCATAACCCTTATGTGATGTTATATGTGAGTTACTTGTCATCATTTCATGTCATCTATGACCATGTATCACCTATTTGCCAAGTTTGAATGTTATGCATGTTTTTGAGGCTTGACAATGTAACATGCAAGTTTGTGAGCACATTTATGCCTCATTTCCACCATGTTTAACTTGTGGCCTTATACCCTTTTTGTCATGCCTTTGCCAAGTTCCTTCTTTAAATCCATTATGCGTTGTTGTGAATGTATATGCGAGTTTAAAAGCGTTGGGGTTAGGTTATGGGGAAACTTTAATGACATGAAACATGATTTGGGTAAGTTGGTATAAACGTGACAACATGTAACTTTGGCTATGAGCATGGGACTTGGAAACCTGACACGTATGGGTTGTAAGTGTAACAAGACACTAGACCAAACATGAAAATGGCCAACTCGAGGTTGGGTTGAGTTTGTAGCATAAATCTACCCGGACCCGCCCGGCTTAACTAGTGGCTACAAACAATAGGATCTAATGTGAGAAGTTGGTCATGTCGCGCTTAAGACCCGAGGTTAGACTAGGTTGTGGTGTAAATCTACCCGGACCCGCCCGGCTTATCTAGTAACCACAACAAAGTCTAATGTGAGAGGTTGAGAGTGCATTAATTAAATCGATGCCACATGATAAGGTTAAGTAAATTTGACTAATGACACTTAACCGATATGACACAAATGGGTAGGTTAAGTGGGACCGGGTTTGATTTCTTAATGACACTTAACCATACAAGACAGTTAGGGGATGGGGTTAAGTAATTTACGCTTAACTAATCTAAACACGGTAATTAGATGGGGTTAAGTAACTAAGACTTAACTAATCTAAACACGGTAATTAGATGGGGTTAAGTAATTTACGCTTAACTAATCTAAACACGGTAATTAGATGGGTTAAGTAATCTATACTTAACTAATCTAAACACGGGAATTCGATGGGGTTAAGTTAAACACTTAACCAATCTAAACTTGGTTATTCAATGGGGTTAAGTAACCAATACTTAACCAATTTAACATGATAATTTAATGGGGTTAAGTAACTTATACCTAACCAATTATACGTGATGATTTGATGAGGTTAAGTAACCTATACTTAACCAATCTAATAGGTGGACCTGATAAGGGTTAAGTCACAAGACCTTTTAAGATTAGGCTTAACCATTGTAATACGATTAGTGAATGGGGTTAAGCTAACCCATACTTAACCAATCCGACTCGATAATCTGATGGGATTAAGATAATCCATGCCTAATCAATCTAACATGAAAATCTGATAGGGTTAAGGCAAATAAATACTTAACCAATTTGACTTGATAGGGTTAAGTCATGAGCTTCTTGGTACACTTAACCAACTTGTATGGCTAAGCCTTGAACTTGAGTACTTAGCCAATCTTGACATGATTTGTAGGCGGGTCAAGTCACGAACTTGGATAACAACACTTAACCCATTTGACAAAACCCTAGCTCAAAGGACTAGGTTGGAAATCGTAGTTAACAAGGATAGCGGAAAGAGGGGCTAAGTGGTAAACCTTAGTTAAGGGTAACTAAGTAATAATTCTTAGCTAAGGACATGGGACTAGTTCATAAAGAGATGAGTAACCTGGTACGGTAGGTCATCGCTTAGTATACGAGGAGGAGCAAGTTATCTGACTAGGATAAAAGCTCCAGCGAACTGGGTGACGAAGTGAAAGCTTCGGGGAACGTGAGGGTACTCTTGGTATCCCTCTGTGAGGTGGCGAGTGGTCCATGAAACCCGGCCTCACAGGGGTTAAGGTCTGCGGTAGAAGAGCCAAGAGTATGCCTTGTGTAACAACCCTGAATTTTGGGGCCAATTTAAAATTTAAAATTTAGTAATTTTAATGAGTTTTGATATTTAAAATAATCTATTTTAAATAATAATGATCACAAATTTGATTCAAATCGAAGTTAGAATGAATAATTTAATTTTAATTATAAAAGGAGTTAGAAATAGCGCTGTAGTTTGAAAAGTCAAACTTGAACTTTGACCGGCCGTACAGGATGCAAAATTTAACGGATTTTAGTGAAACCAAAAATATTAGAATCTATTTAAAAATATCTTTCTAACGAATCTGAAAAATCAAAATTTCATAGCGGGAATCAAAAGTTATGCCCAGTTTAAAATTTAGAAAGGTCGTTATGAAATATATAAAGGTCAAAAATGCTACTTTTCACATACGAAGGAATTTGGACTCGAAACCACTTCCATTGAGTTCAGAATGACGTTTCAGCATTAAAAAACTGTAAACACTTATATATTTCGAGTTTTCATAAATTATTGTTTAAAAATGTATTTTTAATATTAAATATATTGGCCTTAAAAATAGTCATTTTTCCAACGACCTCTGTTTTCGACGAAACCACATTTGTTGGAACCGGAATGTCAAATTATCGCTAGGTTTCAATTTTCAGAATTTTTCGAATTAATATGTGAGCGTGGCGAAATAAAATGTGTTTTGACTATTTTCAGTTAAATTTGAACGCCTTAAAAATAGCCATTTTTCAAACAGTCTCAGAATTCGACGAAAATAATTTTGTTGGATTCGTATCGTCATAAGAAAGCTAAAAATATATTTTTTTAGAATTTTCTGAGGTCGTATGTGGCCCCAGCATATTTGTATGTACGGTTAAATTAAATAATTAAATGACTTATAATTAAATTTTAAGAAAAACATATCGTAATAGCCGAACTGGGTTACGAAACATATTTCATTGTGTCCGGGACGGGGGTATTTAGCTAGGGGCGACACTCGTTGGATTTGATTTGGAGTTCGTATTGATAAACTTGAATTTTTGAAATAAATAAATATAAATACACTGAAAATACGCAGTATAAATACACAGTATACCAAACCCTAATTCCCTATACGCTACAGCCGCCTTTCATCTTCATCAATGGCCTACGTGCTCCTATCTTCTTCCCCTTTTATCTTCCAAATTACTCAATGGTTTTCAAGAATTCTAAGCACAAATCGAAGAGCTTCTGGAGCTCTCCATTTTGGTACGGCGATGATCGTCTCTGGAGGTGCGTGCTGTTCGAATTTCGAGGAGGAAGTGGCGATGTTCGCGGTGGTTTCCAGGGTGGCAGGGACCACCGAGCTCGGCCTCGGTTTGGGCTTGGGTGGTGCTGGTCGAGCCGCGTCTTGTGGTGGTGGTGGATCATCGGCAGGTGGCCTGAGGTTGGAGCGACGGGCAAGTTCTTCTTTGGAGTATGGGTTCCGACGTGTTGGAGGGTGTAAACGAAGGAAGAAGGATTAACAAAAAGGTTAAGGCAAATAATTAAAGTAATTATATAATTAATTAATATATTAATTGGATTAATGTTTAAACAGACGTAACTCATTCATATGACAACGGAATCGAACGATTTCAGTTTTGTTGAAATCGTCTTGGCCTGATCTTCACAATGGAACTGACCAGATCCGAATCTGAACACTTTGAAAATTCAGTCATATAAAGGTGAGAATTCTATTTATAAATATAATTATTTATTTATTTGATTCACTGCAAAATTGATTGTATAATTATTTCAGTGTTGACTTGTTCTGTGATGACGATTGCTGAATTATATTGTTGTATGACTGTTGCGACAAATCATTGATTGTTGTGTTTCATGCTTGTATGGTTGAAAACAAATATCTCAAGTTGTTCTGATGAAAAACCAAATAACCATTCGAGATTAGAATTATTCGTAGGGGTTTGTTAATAAATAAAATTCACCTTTTATTAGATCATGTGAGATAAAATGAATTTGTTTATTAATAAAATATCGCTTTGTATGTAAATTTGAAATGGTAAAATTTGGTTAACATATAAAATATCACTTTATATGTAAATTTGAAATGGTAAAATTTGGTTAGCATATAAAATTCATATTTTATATGTCATTAGAAATAGAAAGTATATTAATATATATAAGATTTATCTTGTATGACATTAGAAATGGAGATCATGTTAATCGACAAATTCACTTTTGTCAATATAATTAAGTAGCGATGAATTCACTTTTGTCAATATAATTGAGTAGCGACAAATTCACTTTTGTCAATATAATTAAGTAGCGATGAATTCACTTTTGTCAATATAATTAAGTAGCGATAAAATCACTTTTGTCAATATAATTAAGTAGCGACAAATTCACTTTTGTCAATAAATGAAGTAGCGACAAATTCACTTTTGTCAATAAATGAAGTAGCGACAAATTCACTTTTGTCAATATAATTAAGTAGCGATGAAATCACTTTTGTCAATATAATTAAGTAGCGATGAATTCACTTTTGTCAATATAATTGAGTAGCGATAAAATCACTTTTGTCAATATAATTAAGTAACGATAAATTCACTTTTATCAACAAAAATGAAGTAGCGACAAAAATCATATTTTTGTAAATGTAAAAGAAAGATTAAAAAACAAAAGATTCATTTTGACAATTGAAGAAGAATGACAATAGAAATTTCATTTTTATTTAATGTAATTAAAGAAAATATATAGGTTACATTTTTATAATGTAATAAAAAGAATGTGAAGGTTACATTTTCATAATGAAATAAAAGACAAGATTATGAAACATACTTTTATTTGGATTTTATGAGTAAATAAAAGAACTGAAAAGGAATTTAGTATTTTTATTGTAATTCCATTGCGATAGAAAGAATGGACATTAGGGACTTGGTTTCTTTAAAGCCACTTTTTATTGTCATTTTATATTCAGTAAAAGAGTCGCATATGAAAATATGTTCATTTGTTAATGTCATTTATCGCATATGAAAATATGTTCATTTGTTAATGTCATTTATCGCATATGAAAATATATTCATTTGCTAATATCATTTTATCGCATATGAAAATATATTCATTTGTTAATATCATTTTATCGCATTTGAAATTTTAGTCATTTGTTAATGTCATACACTGCATATGAAGTGAAATGCAGGGTTAAAGTCATATTTTTGCCAATGAAAAATGGTAGCGATGAAATTTACATTTTTACATGTAAACAAAAATAGGAATGTGCATTGATAATAAATATTACCTTTTTATTATGTAACTTAGAATGAGGACTTGCATTGCAAATAAAAATTTCATTTTTATTTGAACTAAAGATATGATATTTGCTTTGTAAAAAAAAAAATTACTTTTTATTTGAAACTATGATATGAAATTTGGCAAGCGAACAAAATTTACATTTACCAATGTAGCTATGAGATGAAATTTAAAATTTACATTTGCACTGAGAATTAGGATTACATTTTTATGTAAACAAAAGTATTTATTTTGTCAAATATGAAAGAGTGATAAATTTCATTTTTATCAAATGTAAAAGAAGGATAAATACAAAGAATGAAATAAAACATTCATTTTATGAAATAAGAATGAAGTAAAATATTACATTTTATGTAATTTAGATTTAAAGAAGGAAAGTCACATTTATGATGTAAGTAGGAAAAAGGAGAATTTACATTTATGATATAATTAGATAAAAAGGATCTTACAATTTTCATGCAAATGGAATTTAAGAAATTTACATTTATATATGTAACTATGAATGAGGATTTACACTATAAATTAGAAATTACATTTTTATTATGTAATGAGGGTATGATATTACATTGTGAGTTAAATTACAATTTTATGATGTAATTTAAGAATAGAATTTACCCTGCCATTCTAAAAGTCAAGATAATTTTGGTTTTGCATTGAAAGAAATAAGGAAAATTATTTTTGTTTGGCATTTAAAAGAATAGCAAGATGATTATTTTTGTTGTATAGAAATTAAACAAACACAAATATATTAGTTGGTATAGAAAAGAGGTCGACACCAAAATGTGCATGTTTGTTGTAATGGAAATGAAACACAAAAATACTTATTTTTGGTTGAAATTGGAATGATATACAAAATATACATTGTGTGTATTGGATGTATGGAAATTGAAGAACAATAATAAAAGAAAACATTGTTGCGTGTGATGATATATATATCAATATTGGATATAAATAAGAAGATTTGTTGTTAGCAAAATATAGTAAAATGAAATGGACGAGGAATTATATTTATATAAATTATATATATATATATATATATATATATAAAAATTAGAAGTACTTGAATCGAGCATGGTAGTTCACATTTTAGAATCGTATTTTTAATTGATTATACCGTATGATCCGACCGACGGATTTTCCCAAAACTGAAACCGGTAGGTTCGCCTTGGGAAGATCTTTCTAATAATATGAAGTATATTGAAATCCAACGGTTAGATTTAGAGAAATGTGTAAAACAAATTTGGGTGAAAACAGCGCCAAAGTCGCCTGTTGACATGAGACGTCGTTAAATAGAATTTAATTAAAAATAAAGATTGATCGTTATAAATTAATTTTAACGATATGAAATTGCTTTCAAATTTATATATGCGAGAATTATTTGGAAAGTCCGAGTTTACTCTCATTCCAAATAATGATACGACGTTCGAAGAGTTGAAGACAGTGATTGAAGACCGACGATCTTCACATCGAATGGGTGTGTTGCTATTGAGACCCATGATGGGAGTAGCTACCTTGAAGGGGCGACAGTAGTAGCCGTCCGGACGTAGTGTTGATTGCACGGGTTTGGCTTTCGCTCAAACCCAGAGCATAAGCGCGTAAATGGATTGTATGTCTGACATTGTATTCCTTTATACTGTATTCGTTGATCTCTGCTAAACATATATCTGTTTGGTGTTTTACACCCTTCTCTGAGACGTATGAGCTCAGAGGTTATATGTGGGTAGAAATCAATGGTATGGTATGGATTGACGATGTGGCATGCTAAGATGCATATGATCAAGGCTTTGTTGAAAAGCAGGCCTTGTGGGATGATCAAAGCATAGTCTGTTTAGGCATAGCTTTGTGTATAGCGTGACTTCACGAGCCTCACACACCGGCGGAGTCTAAAACGGGAGAAGGGAACGCAGGGAGAGCAGCACGTTTCTTTCTAGCTAGAGTGGTGTCAGTGACCTACCAGCCCTGACATTTTACTTATGTGGATGATGGAATGAGGCGCCTCAGATAGGTCCTATAGGACCGGGGAACGTGTGCTTGGGAATTGCCAATCCTCTAAGCTGTATTTGAGGACCGACCCTGCCATTTCCAAGGGTTAACTGCGGGTAATCCCGAGGCATCAGCTAGAGTGTCTCGAATCGGTAAGGAGCTCCTCCCTAGCCTTGACTCAGATGGAAATCCAAATTCCAAATACGACCCTTGCGGTTTTGATTGTATTACTAGTATGGAGGCATAGCATATGGTACCTATGCTTCCTAGGATTGATACATTTACTTTGAAATGTTTTAAAACATATACACACTAATAATAATATCGTTTTTATCGTATCAAGCATGTTTGACCATTATAAGGTAAAACCCTATCCTCCGGTTTGCGTTGCATTGTGTGATGGGACTTGGGTCTTATGATGGTTTCATTTTTCTACAAAGCATTGCGTTGTTTTGACGATTTACTTAAATTATGCACGGCAATCCATTGGAATAAAACCCGTTCCGCTTTAGCGGCGTGGTCCTTGGATTTGCCTTATTACTATCAGTTATATTAGTTAAGAATTCTCACACCAGTCCCACGACTGACCCGTTGTTTGTTTCCACTTTTGCAAACTCGGGTGCCCTCTTTTCCACACGGGCAGTCGAGTAGCTTTTTTGCAGATATTTATCTCTTTAGCAGGATCCTGGATTGAAGCTCAAAGCTGTGTCCAGAGCATAGAAAAGTCTTCCGCTGTCTTAGTTATTTTATTTCCGCTGCACTGTATTAAAGTAATGTAAAATTATCTTCCGCTGTAAATTTATTTAATGTACTCTGATATATATTCTGTACTCTGATGTAACATTTATTATGATGTTATAAAAGTCTGCTGTTATTGTTCTGATGTTGTTGTATTCCCAAAGTTAAAGTATTCGTGGATTTCCGACCTTTAGGTCAGACTTGTGTGGTTTATGGTCGATCCAAAGAGCGGGAATTTACGGGTCTTTACAGTTGGTATCAGAGCCAGGTTAGCTCAAATCTTTGGGGTACAACTCGTTAGAACTGAACAAAAGACTCATGAGAGATTGGATTAGTAATGTCCAATAAGAATACTCATTAGAGATAGGATCAGCAGTATCCTAGAATGAGAAAACTCATTAGGGATGGGGTTAGTAATACCCTAGAATGAGTTCAGAGTGATAAGCTTATAATTAACGTATTTTGATTATATATATAATCCTATTTCAGAAAATATGATTTTAAATATATAAAAGTATATATATATATTTGATAAGTTAATCAATAAATGAAATTAATAAAAGTAAAGTAAAAAAAAAATTGTAAATTAAACAACTTTTAGCCAGTTCCTTTTCGAGGACGAAAAGATTTTAAGTGGGGGAGACTGTAACAACCCTGAATTTTGGGGCCAATTTAAAATTTAAAATTTAGTAATTTTAATGAGTTTTGATATTTAAAATAATCTATTTTAAATAATAATGATCACAAATTTGATTCAAATCGAAGTTAGAATGAATAATTTAATTTTAATTATAAAAGGAGTTAGAAATAGCGCTGTAGTTTGAAAAGTCAAACTTGAACTTTGACTGACCGTACAGGATGCAAAATTTAACGGATTTTAGTGAAACCAAAAATATTAGAATCTATTTAAAAATATCTTTCTAACGAATCCGAAAAATCGAAATTTCATAGCGGGAATCAAAAGTTATGCCCAGTTTAAAATTTAGAAAGGTCGCTATGAAATATATAAAGGTCAAAAATGCTACTTTTCACATACGAAGGAATTTGGACTCGAAACCACTTCCATTGAGTTCAGAATGACGTTTCAGCATTGAAAAACAGTAAACACTTATATATTTCGAGTTTTCATAAATTATTGTTTAAAAATGTATTTTTAATATTAAATATATTGGCCTTAAAAATAGTCATTTTTCAAACGACCTCTGTTTTCGACGAAACCACATTTGTTGGAACCGGAATGTCAAATTATCGCTAGGTTTCAATTTTCAGAATTTTTCGAATTAATATGTGAGCGTGGCGAAATAAAATGTGTTTTGACTATTTTCAGTTAAATTTGAACGCCTTAAAAATAGCCATTTTTCAAACAGTCTCAGAATTCGACGAAAATAATTTTGTTGGATTCGTATCGTCATAAGAAAGCTAAAAATATATTTTTTTAGAATTTTCTGAGGTCGTATGTGGCCCCAGCATATTTGTATGTACGGTTAAATTAAATAATTAAATGACTTATAATTAAATTTTAAGAAAAACATATCGTAATAGCCGAACTGGGTTACGAAACATATTTCATTGTGTCCGGGATGGGGGTATTTAGCTAGGGGCGACACTCGTTGGATTTGATTTGGAGTTCGTATTGATAAACTTGAATTTTTGAAATAAATAAATATAAATACACTGAAAATACGCAGTATAAATACACAGTATACCAAACCCTAATTCCCTATACGCTACAGCCGCCTTTCATCTTCATCAATGGCCTACGTGCTCCTATCTTCTTCCCCTTTTATCTTCCAAATTACTCAATGGTTTTCAAGAATTCTAAGCACAAATCGAAGAGCTTCTGGAGCTCTCCATTTTGGTACGGCGATGATCGTCTCTGGAGGTGCGTGCTGTTCGAATTTCGAGGAGGAAGTGGCGATGTTCGCGGTGGTTTCCAGGGTGGCAGGGACCACCGAGCTCGGCCTCGGTTTGGGCTTGGGTGGTGCTGGTCGAGCCGCGTCTTGTGGTGGTGGTGGATCATCGGCAGGTGGCCTGAGGTTGGAGCGACGGGCAAGTTCTTCTTTGGAGTATGGGTTCCGACGTGTTGGAGGGTGTAAACGAAGGAAGAAGGATTAACAAAAAGGTTAAGGCAAATAATTAAGGGTCCATTAGGCACACATCCCTATAAACTTTTAAAATTAGTAAAAAACCCGTCCATAAACATAATACAGAATACGTCCCTATTTTTGAATCGTGCGCACTAAAATTCATGTGTTGCCCTTCACGCATGTCTTAAACCCTCAAAGCACGATTCGTCTTCCTTTCATTTTTCATTTCGATATGCTAGTCTGAATCAAAACCCTAAACCGACGATTCTAGAAAAAACTTCAAGCGAGAACTCATTTTCAAAAAAAAACAGCCGATCGTCAACAACTTAATCGCAATCTAATATATTTGTTCAGAATTGTTTTCGTCGTCTTCAAATTGCAAGAAATGGCTAAAAAGAAGGTATAACTTTGATTATTTTAATACCTATCTGAATTAATACATGATTGCTAGAAGGAAAAACGAATTATTGCATGATTATATGCTATTAATTTGTTGCTTACCTATTTTATTCCGTGTTAGTATGAATTCATAAAGTTTTCTTGCGTGATTGTATAATTTGTAGTCAGTAATTTTGTATGTTTGTATGATAAAGATTATTTGGACTAGAAGAAAACTGGTATGTTGATATTCGAAATACTTGCATAATTGTCTGCTTAGAGTTTAATATGTTGCATTTTTTTATGCATATTTTCAAAACATATGCATGCAAGGATGAATATATTAAAAACAGTGGCATATACGAATACATGCATAGGAATAGTAAGGTTAATGTATATGTTTATTGTAAAATGTTGAGAAGAAGAAAGATTTTTTCATCAGTTCTGAAAAAGTGGTATAAAGTAATTTAGAAATCTTGCATAATTATATGCATGTATAATGAATAATTGTATACTGGTATGCAAATATTGCAAAAATGGATGCATCTGTTCAGAAATCTTGCACAATTCTGTGCATATATTGAAAATAGATGAAATTAGTTTCCATGTATTTGAAATATTAGCACAAAAAAGTGCTTATTATCAGAATAATTGCATAATAACGTGCTAATATTCAAAATAATTGCATCTTAGTGCTACATGTACAAATATTTTTACATCTTTGTTCTTTTTTGTTAAGTATTATATGCAGAATTATGTGAAATTATTGACAGTATTTGCACACAATTGGTCAAGTATTAAAAGTAATTTCCATAATTTGTACATTTACCCAGAATACACGCACACTTGTATGCATTCATTCTGAATTATTGCACAGTTCTACGCATATATTTAAAACACTTTAAACCCGATTATTATTTTATTTCTACTCCTTTATGCAGAGAATTTCAGCAGAAGATGATAGTATAGAAAAGATTGAACAGAATAAAGCAATAGTAGTAAAAGAACAGCCATCCTATTCTGAAATACTATGCAAGGAAGAACACGTTGAAGAAGTACAAAAGGTTAACAAGAAAGAAAACGTTTATAGGAATAATCTCAAGTCATTCCTCAAGCTGATTGAAAGACTGAATGAAGATAAGCTATTAACTCATAACCATTCAATATTTCTTGAAAAAATACCATTAAATGGATTCATTCAGATGATCATAGATGGCTTAATCTCACCATCTGAAGCTGTTAAAACTTCGACAACATTAGATTTCATAATCAAAAGTTACAAGAAGAATCTGAAATATTTTCAGTTTGGAGAGTTATTGTTGACATTTACAGAACAAGATGTTGCATTATTATTGGGAGCTCCTTTGCAAGGACAGTTGATTAAGACCAGTGCACACTTAAAGAAAGAAGATAAAAATGATCAACATTTCAAAGAATTCATTGAGCGACATTTTAATGGAGAAGATACAGTCAACAAGAAAAATGTTGAAAGAGAAATATTTGCTACAATTAAAGACAACTCAGAAGTAGCATTTTTTGATACTGTAAAACTTTTGCTACTCTACTTAGTAGCAACTTTTCTCATATCCACTCCTAATTATGCTTTACCATGGGCGTTGGTACCCTATTGTGTTTGTGATCAGAAGTTAAATACAATTTCATGGCCAAAAACTGTGCACCACCATCTAATCAGCCAAGTAGACAAGTATTGTGAGACTCCCCGCAAAATAAATGCTTGTGTGACACTGTTTTTGGTATGTTTTTAACAAAATGTATTAATTTTTTTATTAAATTATTGTTCATACTATGCATAATGGTTTGTTATCATGTAAATTTTGTAGTGGTGGATTTGCGAAAAGACTCATGTTCTATCAACATCAAAGGCAGAGTACAGTGAACATTTTCCACGAGCTGGAAAATGGGATATCAAATTGTTAAAGCCTACAATGCTTATGGATATCAAATTCAACCATGTAAGTATAATGTATATCTGCATCATTTTTATTGAAATACTTAAGTATCATGATTACCTGAATAAATATATGATTATATATGCATGCTTGTATGCAAATATTTTTGATTTTTTTCACACTCGTATGCAAGTATGTAGTATAAATGCATTAATGTATTCTGATGTACTTGATTTATGCTTATGTTTGTGAAAAAATAATAATTAATATTTGCATGCTTTTATGCATATATTGTGTATTATTGCATGCTTATATTGCTATATACTCCATATCTGCATACTTGTATTCAAATATTATCAAAATTTGCATAATTTTATGCTAATATCAATTTATTCTTTTTTCCTTGTTGCAATCTAGAAGAATATTTGCGTGTTTGTATGCACATGTTTACATTATTTTCATTTTTGAAACCTGATATTTATAATATATGTATAACTACATGAAGATACTAAAAATATTTGCATATTTTTATGCATAAGTTGCCAATAGTTCCATACTTTTATGTACGTATTTTAAATATATAAACGCATATATGAATGTATCAACATTTGCATACTTGTATGAAAAGTTTATCGATACTTGCATGCTTGTATGCTTTTATTGCCAATTTTTGCACAGTTGTAAGAAATTATTCTCAAATCTTGCTAACTAGTGTGCAAATCAAGACATTTTTTGCATGATTTTGTGCAGATTTTCCATATGCATATTTACAAAAATGCTAATTACTGTATTGTTAGTAAAAAATTAAGTGTGAAATTTTTATTTTCAGGACTTACAAGGAAAAGAATTGAAATTAATTCAACAAAATGTGGACAAAGATGATGAATATGAGGAATTTTACAAAAAAAAGGAACGAAGATTGAGAGATCTGATAACAAAATTAAAACAAGAGAATAGGCAATTAGCAGAAGAGAATAGAATGCTAAAATTAAGAATTCAGGAGCTTACTGCCGATACGACATCAGAAAGTGTTGAAGATGAACAGTTACAATTAGGGAAAAATGAAGTTGAGTTTAATACAGACTGTGATGATAATGATGAAAATGAAGAAAAAGAATACAAAGAAAATGATGAAATTATGGATAAGGAAGATACTGAAGAAACTGAAGGCGAAAACGAATTAGACGAAGAGAAGATTGACAAGGAGAGAGAGCAATACAGCATTAGTTTAATAATAGATGAAATGGGAAAAAATGATGATGGAATAAACGAAAAAGCAGATGAAGTTATTGAAGATTGTAATGAGGAACTGGAGAAAGAAGAGGAGCAAAATAAAATGGATACTGACATTGAAAAAAATTACAATGACAGCAATAGTAAAGAAAAACCTGAAGAAGTAAAAGACAATGAGATTGAAGATGATCAAAATAAGAACATGGAAAAGCATGAGGATAAATCACAAGAAAAGAATGATCCTGAGAAGACTGTAGAAGAAGCAGAAAAGAAAAACGATAAAGGAATAGAAAATAAGCAAGATAAGATGATAGACAAGGATAAGGACAATTCAATTGAAGAGAAGCAAAAGAAGATTAAGAATGCGAACATTGGTACCAGTAATGCTGAAAGTCTAAAAGATCAAAAACAGAAGGAAATTGTTGAGTACAAGGAGCAGGTTGAAAAGCAAGGGAAAAACAAGAGACATTTAACTTTAAGAAACAGAAAAGGTAAACAAATTTTTTTTATTGTACCAATATTTGTATTGTGTAATTTACAACATTACATGGCTAATAAATTTGATTTTATTCTTAGTTGTAGATAAAAGAAGAAAGAAAGAAAGAGAAACGCTGGAAGTAGATGACTTTGACGAAGGACCAAGGGATGTAGAAATGAGTACTAACGCTAAAGTGAAAGTTAGAAAGTATAAGAATGTTAGAAAATTAGAGGAGTGGCAAATCCAGAGACTAGACCAATTTTTTACACTTTCAGATCTAAGGTAAAAGTATTCAAAAATTTAATCAAATTTACTTTAACTATTAATGTATCATAGCAGTAGCAAAAGTGAAGCAGAATACTACATATATCTACATGAATGTATGCAGATGTGGACACTATCTGCATATTTGTATGATGATTTTCAAAATATTTTTATGATTCAGTGCATACATCTAGTATTTTTGCATGATTGTATGCAGATATTGACAATATCTGCTCATTTGTATAATGATTTTCAAAATATTTTTATGATGCAGTGCATACATCTAGTATTTTTGCATGAATGTATGCAGATATTGACAATATCTGCATATTTGTATGATGATATTCGAAATATTTTTATGATTCAGTGCATACAAATAGTATTTTTGCATGATTTCATGATATATATTGACAATATTTGAATAATTTTGCCAGTAAAAGTGCTTACTTGAATGGTCCTGATGGAATATGCATAATTGGTTCTTCTTTGGGAGATTTAATAACTGGAAGATTTATTGATGGACAGGTATAAGTTCATTCAAACTCAAATATAATAATACTAATTTCATTGATATTTTATTACATAAGTATTAATTGACCTTTCTATATCACTTACAATCTACTAATGCAAATAGATAATTGACTTTGTTGCACACAATCTGCAAAAAATACATCCAGAAATTTTATTCATCAGAACATGGGCTTCTGTAAGTTTCCTTCATTTCTTCTCTTGATGAAAATAATGAACATCTTTACACTTTTCCACTAAAATGATTACAATTACAGGCATATGTCGATCCACATAGAGAAAAAGAGTTGGAGCATTTCATTGATAAACCGATGGAAACAGGCTTCCAATCATGCACAAAAATATTCATTCCTATCCACGATGACAAACATTTTTCATTTTTGGAATTTATTAAAGATAGTAGACGATGGATTCACTACGATTCCAACAAACCACGCCGTGAAGGAAGACATCAAAGAAGAGCAAAACTAATTGTACGTAGATTGAAAATATTTCATATGCAAGTTGGTATATAAAACTTTAACAACGTGTGTATATATATATATATACATATATATATATATATATATATATTATATGTGTGTTTTTGTTTTTAAGCAGAGACTGTACATAAATGAAGTGATCAGAAAAATTGAGAAGAGGAGTTTTCAACAACCTAAAGAGCTTGAAATTGCTAATTGCCCACAACAGGGTGCTACGTAAGCAAATAAACTCTATTCACTTGCAAGTATCCATATGCATATATGTATGTTTCTGCATGATTGTTGCTAGTTATCATGTATATTTGCATGCTTGTGTGCAAATAATTAAGTTATGTGCATGCTTCTATGCATTTATTGATAATATTTTCCATGTTTATTTGCAGATATTATTAATATCTGCAGGTTTTAATGCATTTTTTTAAAAAATCTGCATGTGTTAATGCAAATAACAAGTACAGTTGCATAATTTAAGTCAAATATTAAAAAATTGATAATGTCTTATAAATTTTTGCAGTGTTGATTGTGGCATGTTTGTTATAAACATCATGAAGCAGAGATGTGAAAACCAACAAATCGTTGAAGATGATAAAGTGTATGGTGCAGAGGCTGTTAATGATCAACGTGCAGAACTTGCTAACGAAATACTGAATTGCAAATTCTATAGTTGGACTGTAGACACTTACATGACGCAGAAGTTTATGGATTCAGAATTTAACGGACTAAAAGTTTAAAATGTTGAAAACTGTTGTGTATATATGTCTGCTAAAAATATTGACTGATATAATGTTTTTGAATCACGTGGTCCAGAATATGTAGTGTCTGAAATGATTTAGCTTGAAAATTTTTGTACTGTATCAAGTTCTACTACTTTTTCTAGATGTTATGAAATGTTAATTTCTTGTGTGCTGTTATAAATGATGTATAGCATACTTTTATCCATTTTTCAATATTATTTATTACTCAGGTGCTAATTTTTGCATCATTGAAAATTAAAAAACTTGCATGCACATAATAAGAAAATGTTGCATACATATAAGCAACAATATATAATACTTCCGTATATTACCAGGAATAAAAATACTTGAAATGTATACAAGCAAACAGAATTTAAAAAGAAATGAACATAAGTATGCATATAAACTAAATATATGCATACTTAAATGCAAATTTTCGTGAACATATGTAGAACATCATGCACATTTCTACCAGTAATTGCATACTAATAAATTAATATAAAATGTATGTATGCAGGATAATAAACAATTATTCAGAATTACAGCAATAAAACCTCCAGTGAAAAATTAATAAACACAATCGAAATGAAGACTGGATACATATACTAAGAATTAAATAATACTGAATAATTGCGTATATGTATATAATTAAACTGAATAATAGCATATGTATATGCAACTATATTGAATAATTGCATATATCTATGCACCTATTAAAAAGATGCAAATTTGATTCAATTATTCAATATAACTGCATATATGTATGCAAATATACTGAATAATTGCATACATCTAAGCTATAAACAAAAATGTAAGATAAAAAACACAGAATTAACCTTAAAAAACTGTACCAACTTTATTGCAGCAAGGAAAAATTCACAACAGTAAACAGTATAACCAAGTTTAAAAAAAAATTAAAAAAAAACATCTACAAGTCTTTTGAAGAGCACGTCCTTCTATTATGACCCAACTTCTTGCACAAAGCACATCTAGTAGTCTTGGTAAATTCTCCTGCAGATTTCAATCTTTTAGAAGATGATGGACGACCAGGCATTCTTCTACCTTTTGGAGGAGCTATAATTGCATCTTCAACAGCCACATCTTCACCCATATAGTTTATAATAGGATTGATTGGATGAGAATAGGATGATTGAAAATAACTAACTTTGAAATAATCTTCAATGTAGTCATACACATTCAACTTTTCACAACTTAGAATACATCTAACAGCATGAGCACAAGGAAAACCACTAATTTTCCACACATGACAAGAGCAAGCTCGATTATATAAATCAACAAATTGATGAATGGGAGAATGAACTTCATAATTATATTCACTTGATTTGATAACAAACCACGAACCTCCTTCCAAATGAAGATTTCTCAACCGACTTTCATTAACAGGACATAAAACACTATTCCAAGTAGAAGCAACTTCACGACGATCGAACATAAGTTTCATTAACTTCAATCTAATTCTATCCATACATGCAGTGATTGGTAGATGTCTTTCTTCCAATATCCACTTGTTAAAACTTTCTGAACAATTTGAAGACATTTCACCATAACGGCAACAAGGGAAAAATACATTAGTAAACTTCTCAAAAGGGATTCCATTCAAGAAGTTTGAAACAATCGATCCACCAACATCTCTTAAATTCTTCAATGCAGCATTAAAATCAGTCAAGTTGTATGCATAAGCAAGTCTTGCAAATGTATCCAACAACAACCTCTTATTTGTTTTGGAAAAATGAGATTTTAAAGCAACCTTTAAATTGTTGGTCAAGTGATAAAAACAAGATCCATGAACAGAATTTGGAAACACCTTTGGAATAGCAACAAGAATACCAGGATGACGATCAGAAATGAAAACAAACCGTCTACTATCATCGTGAAGAAACTCTTTAAGCTGTTCACAAAACCAAATCCAATTATCTTCATCTTCCCCAGACACAACAGCTGTAACGACCCAGATTTTTGAATAGTTTATTTTAAATATTTAATGTGGATTTAAATATCAAATTGGTAATATAAATCGATTTTTATATTGAGTTTTCGATATAAAAATAAATTTCAATTTTATATCGAATTATCGTAATAAGAAATATATTGAAATCGAAGTTAAACCCGAAAAGAAATGATTCAGATGATCAATGTCAGTTCTGTCTGAATACGAACGATAATAATGATTTATTTTCGAGAAAATGATTAATTCTGAATTTAAATCAAGTTAATATGGTTATTTTATATATATACGTTCAAAATAAATTTCAGAAATATTCTGTTGAGTTCAGTATAGCGCTATAACATTGAAACGACGGTCGGTACGGTAAAATAGCGGTTCGCGATTTTTAATTTTGAACCCCGAGATATTTATAGTGGATAGGATCGAAATCAAATCTATATCATTTTTAAAATGGATAAAAATCTCTTTAAATCAAATCAAATTAAATTCGAAATCAAATCGATTTGAATATTGTCGTGTACTTAACCAACATATAGTTAATACCGTGTACTTCCTGTTTCCTTTCTTTTTCTATAAATCGCGATACCCACCTCTCATTTCCTTCTACTGAGAATCAAAAATCGAAGATGGCCAAACTCCTTATATTCGAAATCGAAATCCTCATATCCTTTAAATCGAATTTCATGAGACTTAGGGAAGCAAATCTTCAACCCTATCTGCTTTACTTCGGCACGAGGTGGATTACTGGGTGCTCGACATCCGCCTCCCTAGGATTTGATCAGCGTCAGGTTTAGAAGGAACAAGAGGGAATCAGAAGTGGCGATGCTAGGACTGAGGCCCATGGACGATGTAGATGAGGATAGGGGATCGATCTGTACAAATTTGCGAATTAGATCTGTCGATTTTTGGGGCTTATGGTCATCGATGGTCTTGGGTGTTGGTTCGACTTTAGTATTGAGTTTCTGTATGGGAGGCGAGCATGTAGGCGGAGCGTGGGATATTGCGATGACTTGTGGGAGATTGAAATTTGTGGGGAAGCCAGTATCGGCTGTCGCAATTTTTATTGACCCAGAAGCAACGTCGATGGTGGCGGTGTTTGTTCGAAGTGATGGGGAGGTTCACACAACGACATTGATTTGAGATAGTAGAAGCGGTGGAGGCCAGGGGGACTCGGTTATCAGTTCTGCAGAGTTACAGAGAGATCGGGGATGGGATTGAAGGTGCGATAGTGAATGAATGGGGGTTTGTGCGATTCTAAAATGGAATTGGTGAAATGACACAGCTGGTTCATTTGTAGCAATCTCGAGCTTGGAAGAGAATTGTTGAAATTGCTAAGAAATGGAAAGGGAGAAGGTAACCGATTTTGTTCGGATGGGGTTGCATTACAGTATTGGAAATTAAGGAAGAAAAAGGGATTAAGGTAAATTTGTGTTAATTAGTTTAGTAAATGTCTTAATTAAATAAAATTAGTTTAATGATGATTAATCCTTTTAAAACTTATAACACTCATGACTCCATCATATTATTTCAGATTCAAGTAAAACAAATAGCATTAGAATAATACCGACAGTATATACGCATACGAGCTGAAATTGGAGCCTTCGGAGTTAATCTGAAAATAAATCGTTATTCCGACAAAAGAAAAACCAATGTGAGTAAATCTCACTCACCTTTAGAATTATTTTTATTTCATTAAAAATAATTGTCTGTTGCTTGGGTGAATGATTTCTGGTTGTTTTATATATATTAGTTATTTAGGCTATATATATATATATATATTGGGTTGATTGATTAGTTGGATTCCCGCAGTCTCATTAGCGGATGCCCGCAGTTTCATAGCGGATGATTACCCTATACGCCCCACGCTATGATTAGTGGATGACCTTCTATACCGCGATATTCTGCCACGAAGCAGAATGGGTATTATTTATGTGCTAACATCTGTGGATGCAGGAAAACAGGTTGGAGGAATCCAACTGGATTCCTCAAAAATATATTATCTGTTTGCTTGTTGTTTGTTTGATTTCATATATATATTCATATATGATGTGTTAAAAATCAAATGATTGAGAATTGGGTGATTTGATTGTTTTAAATATCACTGGGCTTAAGTAATGATATTTAAAAATATCGTAAAAAGGATATTGTAGATTTAAAAAGGAAAAATTCTATTTTTAAATAGAATTTGAATTTTTAATGGGAAATAAAACAAGTAGTTTCTTTATAAACGAAGTTTATAAATAATTCTTTTATAACGAAGTTATAAATGAAGTAAAAAGAATTATCATTTGAAAATTCAGAAATAGAAATACAAGCATGGAATTGGGATTTGAAATGGAATTTCAAAATAAGATGTAAAAAGGAAATTTTAAAGATATAACTCAAATGAAATTTGAGTATAACAATTGAATAGTAGAATTAGAAAAGGAGTTTAAATATTTGAATTTTAAAAGGGGATTGAATATTAGAAATTCAAATAGAAGTTCAAATAGAACTTGAATAGATGAAATTAGAATGCAAAATAGAATTTGAATTCAAGGAATTAAAATAAAATTTGAATTCAAAGGAATTCGAATAAAGAAATCCAAATAGAGATTTCAATGTAGAATTTCAAAATAGAATTTGAAATATAGTATTTCAAAGAAGAATTCAAATGTGAAATTTGAATAGAGATTTGAAATAGGAATTCGAGTATTGAATTTGAACATGGAATTGAATACAGAAATTCAAGTAGAAATTTGAATATGAGATTTCAAAATAGAATTTGAGATAAACTTTGAAATAGGATTTTCAAAGTAGAATTGGAAATAGAATTTCAAATAGGATTTCAAAATAGGAAATCCAAAGGGTTTTGAAATGGAATTTGAATTCAAGGGAATTCAAATGGCTTTGAGTGAAGAAATTCAAATGGCATTGAAAATAAGTTTGAATATTAGAATTCAAATGGGGTTGGAATAAAGGAAATTCAAAAATGGAATTTCAAATAAAAGAAGAATGTAATTTGAAATTTCGGAAATTTCAAATAAGAGAAATGGAATCTGAAACATTTAGAATTTCAAATAGAAATTTAAATGGTGTTTGGATATTTGAATTCAAGTATGAATTTCAAGTATGAATTTGAAATGGAATTTCAAGTATGAATTTCAAATATAGAAATTCAAAAGGAATTGAATTTAAGTGAAAATTAAATAAAGGATTTGAAATAGAATTCGAATAAATGATTTGAAATGGAATTCGAATAAAGGATTTCAAATGGGATTTGAATACAGGATTTAAAACTACGAAATCTGAAATGTAAAAGATTCAAATGGAATTTGGAATATATATATTAGAAGGAAGTTGAATTCATTTAAAGAAGTTTAAAAGGTTTATATATATATATATATAATTAAAACGAACTCGCCGCAGCGCTGCAGTTCGTAAAATAGCGATTCGAACTTCAATCGAGTATACAGAACTCAATTGAAGTCGAAATTCTTTAAAACAAGAAACGTCAGGACCGATTTGATAATAGCTTTCTAATGAAGGAGAAAAATCTGAATTTCGTCGTATAGATTTTGAGTTATGTCAAAATCAATTTTTTTGAAAAGCAGCGCCATAAACCATTATAAACCATAATGGATTTTATATATAAATATTGGGATTTTTAAGCAAATAAAAATCCGGATTTTCATTTAAAAATCTAGACTTGAGTTAGAAAATAAATATGGACTCAAGTGAAGTAAAGAAGATGATTTTTGAGACAATAATCATATTTTCGATTATTGAATAGAATCAACTAAAGAAAAATTAGTTAAGCAAGTTGAACTAAAAATCGAACATGTTATGTTCAACAAAGAAGTGAAATAGGCAAAAGGCTAATTAAAGGATAATTGAGCGAAACTGAATTCAAACGATTCAAAGTTTAATTCAAACGAATGGATTGAGTTGAATTGAATTGAAACAGGTGAACATGTGTTAGACAGGTATGGGATAAAGTGATGAAGGTATATAATTAGTGTGCCCGACAAAAAGGTACATATTTAAATTCATATATGAGATTTTATGCGCCGTATCGGCAAGCCGCTTGGCTTTTCCTTTTTCTTTTTGATTGAGGAAGATACCGGGATGCTATTTGAAATTTCCCGATGCTCCCGATACAGGGGAGGTTATGGCGAATTTTTCCGGAAATTTAAGGAGTTAGAATATTTTTTAAGAAATTGGACAATTAGAAATCTATATAGTGATATATAGAATTTGATAAGGCAACGAAATCAAAAATAGCGGAAAGGGCCAAGATTGGTTATTGAGAATATTTGGTTAACAAATATTGATAAGAGAATATAGAAGAGATTTAATTAATGAAATATTAATTAAAGAGCCCAGTGATTTGTTTGATATGTTGTGTGAACACTTGTTTTTATTCGATAGTTAAATCACAGACTATCGAAGTTTTTGACCATCGTTGTCAATATGGAGAGACCGGTTGGATTGTTATCCGAAGAACCACTCCGTATCGGCATAAGCGTTGCGAACCAAGTATGCTGAATATAGTGAAGACGGAGTAAAGTGCAAGGGCTTTTCTATTTATAGAAATAGTGCCTTCGGGTTCGTTCAATCCCAGAACGAACGTAAATGGACGAATGTCTGACAGAGTATTTCCAATGATCAAATGGGTTGGTCTGTACGAATGTATATGGTTGCAACGGATTTATCCCTTAGCATAATATCCAGAATATTTGTGCAAACTCAACTAGTGATTAACGGATCTGACGATGTGGCATTCAAAGTGATTGTGTTATCGATGAATGGTAAGTATGCGTAGCCTCAGGCCTCAACAACCGAAAAGGACAAAAATCGGGCAGGCAGCATGGCTATGTGGGTCGCACCCATTAGGATGTATAATCACCTATCTAGAGAAATTCCTTTTGTTTCTAAATCTATCGATTCTGCCCATTCGGGAACGGTGGTTTGAGTCCAACCGTTGGTGATATACATTCGATACACTCAAGCGAAATGAGTGGTCGGTCATGTGTGGGCCGGGTTACAAGATGTTCTTGTTGAACCCAGGTGTATTCGCCTCTAGAGATGCACTGTCGGAAGGTGGTTCCATACCTTGTCATGTTGGAAATCCAATCTCCAATAAGCGCCATGCGGTTTTTGATTATATACTATATATGTGGAGCGTGAGATGCAAGCGTTCTGCTATTTGGTTATTTATTTGATGTAGACATTATTATAATATCATTGGATTTGATATCAAAGTGTTTTGGGTTATAGTAAGGTAAAAACCATCCATGTTTATGTGTGGGCTGGTCTTACTATTATCTTTTCTTTTGAAAGGATTTTTAAAGTTAAACAAGTGGTTGGAGTTTACTCACACCAGTCCCATGACTGACCCAGAGTTTATTTTGTTTTGTTTTTTCCTAAACTCTTGGGTGCCCAAATTTGTACGGGCAGTCAAGTGTTTCAGGCTTTTACAGATACACTTGGAGGAGCTTGAAGCAGGAGGCTTCAACGTTGGTTATTTAGAGTTACTTCCGCTGGATCAAATGTTATGTGTACTCTGATGATGGTATGTATGTATGTACAAAACAGATTTGTATTTCGAAGCTTATGTTATATAATATATTTTATTCGTTCCGCTGTGAGTTGTGATCTTCGTTTTCTTCTATTCTAATATTTCTTTCTTTCTATTTCTCATCCTCTAACTTCTTTCTAATAATGAGTCGTATTCTGTGCAATTTGGGTTGGACGTGTGGTGTTATTAGTCAATTCAGGTAGCACGGATTTGCGGGTCATTACAGTTGGTATCAGAGCTTAGGTTGAGCGAACACCTAGGCTTGTGTGGCATGTGCTCATTAGAGATAGGGTCAGTAGTACCCTAGAATGAGTTGAGCGTATATATACGAGAGAGCGTATTTGTAAATTGATATAAAAGCTGTTTTATATTGTGTTGACTAGTCTGCGAGTGGTTTATGAATTCTGGTCGAATCGTGGGACGCCACGAAGTCGATAGGAATTTCTAAACACTTGAGCAGAAAATACGACATGATATTGTTTTTAAGAGGGTAAATGAAATAATTTTACCCAAAATTTCTATTTTGATATAGAAAGAATAATTTTCTAGAATTATTATTATATGGATGTGTTGGATGTTGATTTTATAATCAAATGAGATTATAAAATTAGAATGGTTAATTATAACCAAACAGAATTTGTATAGAAATTTAATATACAAATGAGATGAATTAGAATTAAATTCGAACCAGAATTAAGAATTCAAAATCCTGGGAGGTTTGGAAAATATTTTCAAAGTATATTAAAATAATATAGCTTTGTTTTGGAAGGATTTGAAAGAAAATCATTTTAGATGAATTTTGAAATAATAAAGCACTGTACTCACTTCAGTGGCTGGGAAATAATTCTGATGATGATGGCAACATCATCAGTGTTCATTTCCGAGTTTCTAAGTGATAGGTTGCTACCTTAGAAAATTTTTGATGGGAATTTGTTTGAAAGAAAACAAGTTTAGTTGAAATATTCAAATGTTTTAAATTTGAAATGAAAATAAATATATGTATATATTTATAGGATTTCAAAAGAATTTGAAAAGAAAAACCCAGGGATTTGAATTCTGGAATTGAAATTTAACTTAAGCAAGTTAAATGGGTCGAAGTGAATGAATTGATTAGAATCAATTTGAATAGGTTTATTGGAATACAGACTGGATATAAATGGATTGATCGTAGATCATTCAAATTAAATGAAGGAAGACCAAAAGTTTTGGTGGAATTAAATTTGTTGAAATATGAAGAGGTGAGTTTCAACATAAGTGAGATTTTGAAAAAAATATGGATTCGTACCATTTTCTTACCTTAGCAATTTCGGGGACGAAATTATTTTAAGGGGGGAAGAATGTAACGACCCAGATTTTTGAATAGTTTATTTTAAATATTTAATGTGGATTTAAATATCAAATTGGTAATATAAATCGATTTTTATATTGAGTTTTCGATATAAAAATAAATTTCAATTTTATATCGAATTATCGTAATAAGAAATATATTGAAATCGAAGTTAAACCCGAAAAGAAATGATTCAGATGATCAATGTCAGTTCTGTCTGAATACGAACGATAATAATGATTTATTTTCGAGAAAATGATTAATTCTGAATTTAAATCAAGTTAATATGGTTATTTTATATATATACGTTCAAAATAAATTTCAGAAATATTCTGTTGAGTTCAGTATAGCGCTATAACATTGAAACGACGGTCGGTACGGTAAAATAGCGGTTCGCGATTTTTAATTTTGAACCCCGAGATATTTATAGTGGATAGGATCGAAATCAAATCTATATCATTTTTAAAATGGATAAAAATCTCTTTAAATCAAATCAAATTAAATTCGAAATCAAATCGATTTGAATATTGTCGTGTACTTAACCAACATATAGTTAATACCGTGTACTTCCTGTTTCCTTTCTTTTTCTATAAATCGCGATACCCACCTCTCATTTCCTTCTACTGAGAATCAAAAATCGAAGATGGCCAAACTCCTTATATTCGAAATCGAAATCCTCATATCCTTTAAATCGAATTTCATGAGACTTAGGGAAGCAAATCTTCAACCCTATCTGCTTTACTTCGGCACGAGGTGGATTACTGGGTGCTCGACATCCGCCTCCCTAGGATTTGATCAGCGTCAGGTTTAGAAGGAACAAGAGGGAATCAGAAGTGGCGATGCTAGGACTGAGGCCCATGGACGATGTAGATGAGGATAGGGGATCGATCTGTACAAATTTGCGAATTAGATCTGTCGATTTTTGGGGCTTATGGTCATCGATGGTCTTGGGTGTTGGTTCGACTTTAGTATTGAGTTTCTGTATGGGAGGCGAGCATGTAGGCGGAGCGTGGGATATTGCGATGACTTGTGGGAGATTGAAATTTGTGGGGAAGCCAGTATCGGCTGTCGCAATTTTTATTGACCCAGAAGCAACGTCGATGGTGGCGGTGTTTGTTCGAAGTGATGGGGAGGTTCACACAACGACATTGATTTGAGATAGTAGAAGCGGTGGAGGCCAGGGGGACTCGGTTATCAGTTCTGCAGAGTTACAGAGAGATCGGGGATGGGATTGAAGGTGCGATAGTGAATGAATGGGGGTTTGTGCGATTCTAAAATGGAATTGGTGAAATGACACAGCTGGTTCATTTGTAGCAATCTCGAGCTTGGAAGAGAATTGTTGAAATTGCTAAGAAATGGAAAGGGAGAAGGTAACCGATTTTGTTCGGATGGGGTTGCATTACAGTATTGGAAATTAAGGAAGAAAAAGGGATTAAGGTAAATTTGTGTTAATTAGTTTAGTAAATGTCTTAATTAAATAAAATTAGTTTAATGATGATTAATCCTTTTAAAACTTATAACACTCATGACTCCATCATATTATTTCAGATTCAAGTAAAACAAATAGCATTAGAATAATACCGACAGTATATACGCATACGAGCTGAAATTGGAGCCTTCGGAGTTAATCTGAAAATAAATCGTTATTCCGACAAAAGAAAAACCAATGTGAGTAAATCTCACTCACCTTTAGAATTATTTTTATTTCATTAAAAATAATTGTCTGTTGCTTGGGTGAATGATTTCTGGTTGTTTTATATATATTAGTTATTTAGGCTATATATATATATATATATTGGGTTGATTGATTAGTTGGATTCCCGCAGTCTCATTAGCGGATGCCCGCAGTTTCATAGCGGATGATTACCCTATACGCCCCACGCTATGATTAGTGGATGACCTTCTATACCGCGATATTCTGCCACGAAGCAGAATGGGTATTATTTATGTGCTAACATCTGTGGATGCAGGAAAACAGGTTGGAGGAATCCAACTGGATTCCTCAAAAATATATTATCTGTTTGCTTGTTGTTTGTTTGATTTCATATATATATTCATATATGATGTGTTAAAAATCAAATGATTGAGAATTGGGTGATTTGATTGTTTTAAATATCACTGGGCTTAAGTAATGATATTTAAAAATATCGTAAAAAGGATATTGTAGATTTAAAAAGGAAAAATTCTATTTTTAAATAGAATTTGAATTTTTAATGGGAAATAAAACAAGTAGTTTCTTTATAAACGAAGTTTATAAATAATTCTTTTATAACGAAGTTATAAATGAAGTAAAAAGAATTATCATTTGAAAATTCAGAAATAGAAATACAAGCATGGAATTGGGATTTGAAATGGAATTTCAAAATAAGATGTAAAAAGGAAATTTTAAAGATATAACTCAAATGAAATTTGAGTATAACAATTGAATAGTAGAATTAGAAAAGGAGTTTAAATATTTGAATTTTAAAAGGGGATTGAATATTAGAAATTCAAATAGAAGTTCAAATAGAACTTGAATAGATGAAATTAGAATGCAAAATAGAATTTGAATTCAAGGAATTAAAATAAAATTTGAATTCAAAGGAATTCGAATAAAGAAATCCAAATAGAGATTTCAATGTAGAATTTCAAAATAGAATTTGAAATATAGTATTTCAAAGAAGAATTCAAATGTGAAATTTGAATAGAGATTTGAAATAGGAATTCGAGTATTGAATTTGAACATGGAATTGAATACAGAAATTCAAGTAGAAATTTGAATATGAGATTTCAAAATAGAATTTGAGATAAACTTTGAAATAGGATTTTCAAAGTAGAATTGGAAATAGAATTTCAAATAGGATTTCAAAATAGGAAATCCAAAGGGTTTTGAAATGGAATTTGAATTCAAGGGAATTCAAATGGCTTTGAGTGAAGAAATTCAAATGGCATTGAAAATAAGTTTGAATATTAGAATTCAAATGGGGTTGGAATAAAGGAAATTCAAAAATGGAATTTCAAATAAAAGAAGAATGTAATTTGAAATTTCGGAAATTTCAAATAAGAGAAATGGAATCTGAAACATTTAGAATTTCAAATAGAAATTTAAATGGTGTTTGGATATTTGAATTCAAGTATGAATTTCAAGTATGAATTTGAAATGGAATTTCAAGTATGAATTTCAAATATAGAAATTCAAAAGGAATTGAATTTAAGTGAAAATTAAATAAAGGATTTGAAATAGAATTCGAATAAATGATTTGAAATGGAATTCGAATAAAGGATTTCAAATGGGATTTGAATACAGGATTTAAAACTACGAAATCTGAAATGTAAAAGATTCAAATGGAATTTGGAATATATATATTAGAAGGAAGTTGAATTCATTTAAAGAAGTTTAAAAGGTTTATATATATATATATATAATTAAAACGAACTCGCCGCAGCGCTGCAGTTCGTAAAATAGCGATTCGAACTTCAATCGAGTATACAGAACTCAATTGAAGTCGAAATTCTTTAAAACAAGAAACGTCAGGACCGATTTGATAATAGCTTTCTAATGAAGGAGAAAAATCTGAATTTCGTCGTATAGATTTTGAGTTATGTCAAAATCAATTTTTTTGAAAAGCAGCGCCATAAACCATTATAAACCATAATGGATTTTATATATAAATATTGGGATTTTTAAGCAAATAAAAATCCGGATTTTCATTTAAAAATCTAGACTTGAGTTAGAAAATAAATATGGACTCAAGTGAAGTAAAGAAGATGATTTTTGAGACAATAATCATATTTTCGATTATTGAATAGAATCAACTAAAGAAAAATTAGTTAAGCAAGTTGAACTAAAAATCGAACATGTTATGTTCAACAAAGAAGTGAAATAGGCAAAAGGCTAATTAAAGGATAATTGAGCGAAACTGAATTCAAACGATTCAAAGTTTAATTCAAACGAATGGATTGAGTTGAATTGAATTGAAACAGGTGAACATGTGTTAGACAGGTATGGGATAAAGTGATGAAGGTATATAATTAGTGTGCCCGACAAAAAGGTACATATTTAAATTCATATATGAGATTTTATGCGCCGTATCGGCAAGCCGCTTGGCTTTTCCTTTTTCTTTTTGATTGAGGAAGATACCGGGATGCTATTTGAAATTTCCCGATGCTCCCGATACAGGGGAGGTTATGGCGAATTTTTCCGGAAATTTAAGGAGTTAGAATATTTTTTAAGAAATTGGACAATTAGAAATCTATATAGTGATATATAGAATTTGATAAGGCAACGAAATCAAAAATAGCGGAAAGGGCCAAGATTGGTTATTGAGAATATTTGGTTAACAAATATTGATAAGAGAATATAGAAGAGATTTAATTAATGAAATATTAATTAAAGAGCCCAGTGATTTGTTTGATATGTTGTGTGAACACTTGTTTTTATTCGATAGTTAAATCACAGACTATCGAAGTTTTTGACCATCGTTGTCAATATGGAGAGACCGGTTGGATTGTTATCCGAAGAACCACTCCGTATCGGCATAAGCGTTGCGAACCAAGTATGCTGAATATAGTGAAGACGGAGTAAAGTGCAAGGGCTTTTCTATTTATAGAAATAGTGCCTTCGGGTTCGTTCAATCCCAGAACGAACGTAAATGGACGAATGTCTGACAGAGTATTTCCAATGATCAAATGGGTTGGTCTGTACGAATGTATATGGTTGCAACGGATTTATCCCTTAGCATAATATCCAGAATATTTGTGCAAACTCAACTAGTGATTAACGGATCTGACGATGTGGCATTCAAAGTGATTGTGTTATCGATGAATGGTAAGTATGCGTAGCCTCAGGCCTCAACAACCGAAAAGGACAAAAATCGGGCAGGCAGCATGGCTATGTGGGTCGCACCCATTAGGATGTATAATCACCTATCTAGAGAAATTCCTTTTGTTTCTAAATCTATCGATTCTGCCCATTCGGGAACGGTGGTTTGAGTCCAACCGTTGGTGATATACATTCGATACACTCAAGCGAAATGAGTGGTCGGTCATGTGTGGGCCGGGTTACAAGATGTTCTTGTTGAACCCAGGTGTATTCGCCTCTAGAGATGCACTGTCGGAAGGTGGTTCCATACCTTGTCATGTTGGAAATCCAATCTCCAATAAGCGCCATGCGGTTTTTGATTATATACTATATATGTGGAGCGTGAGATGCAAGCGTTCTGCTATTTGGTTATTTATTTGATGTAGACATTATTATAATATCATTGGATTTGATATCAAAGTGTTTTGGGTTATAGTAAGGTAAAAACCATCCATGTTTATGTGTGGGCTGGTCTTACTATTATCTTTTCTTTTGAAAGGATTTTTAAAGTTAAACAAGTGGTTGGAGTTTACTCACACCAGTCCCATGACTGACCCAGAGTTTATTTTGTTTTGTTTTTTCCTAAACTCTTGGGTGCCCAAATTTGTACGGGCAGTCAAGTGTTTCAGGCTTTTACAGATACACTTGGAGGAGCTTGAAGCAGGAGGCTTCAACGTTGGTTATTTAGAGTTACTTCCGCTGGATCAAATGTTATGTGTACTCTGATGATGGTATGTATGTATGTACAAAACAGATTTGTATTTCGAAGCTTATGTTATATAATATATTTTATTCGTTCCGCTGTGAGTTGTGATCTTCGTTTTCTTCTATTCTAATATTTCTTTCTTTCTATTTCTCATCCTCTAACTTCTTTCTAATAATGAGTCGTATTCTGTGCAATTTGGGTTGGACGTGTGGTGTTATTAGTCAATTCAGGTAGCACGGATTTGCGGGTCATTACAGTAGCAATAGCTAGCGGGAAAAAACCTATAGAAAAAATAATAGATAACAAAAGAGTAGACTAAAGAACAACAATTATACAAACAATTTCAACTAATATTATTACCATATGTAATATTAATTTCACAATTGTATGCATTTTTTAAATATATTAGCATACCTGAATGCACATTAACATAACAATTGTATATGTCAGAATAATAGCATTCAGGTATGCATATGTCTAAAATATTTGCATACATTCGTGCAGTTTTTCAAATATTTCAGTACTATATGTCAGAATAATTGCATTCAGGTATGCATATGTCTAAAATATCTGCATAAATTCGTGCAGTTTTTCAAATATTTCAGAACTATATGCCAGGATTAATGCATAAATGTATGCAGTTATTTAAAATAATTGCATTCTTGCACGCTAGAATTAAACAGTAGAAAAATAATTGAATGAGTATACAAAGCATGCAAATTTATTCATAATAATTGCATATATTAATGCATATATTTTACAAAATTGCATAAATTTATGCATAAAAATAGTTCATTTGCTGTTAATAATGAAAACTAAAGTGCAAAACAACATAACTTCATTGTATGCAGATATTAATAATATTAGCATACCTGAATGCACATTAACATAACAGTTGGATATGTCAGAATAATAGCATTCAGGTATGCGTATGTCTAAAATATTTGCATACATTCGTGCAGTTTTTCAAATATTTCAGTACTATATGTCAGAATAATAGCAGTCAGGTATGCGTATGTCTAAAATATTTGCATACATTCGTGCAGTTTTTCAAATATTTCAGTACTATATGTCAGAATAATAGCAGTCAGGTATGCATATGTCTAAAATATTTGCATACATTCGTGCAGTTTTTCAAATATTTCAGTATTGTTTACCAAGATTAATGAATAAATGTATGCAGTTATTTAAGATAATTGCATTCTTGCATGCTAGAATTAAACAGTAGAAAAACAATTGAATGAGTATACAAAGCATGCAAATTTGCTGATAATAATTGCATATATTAATGCATATATTTTACAAAATTGCATAAATTTATGCATAAAAATAGTTAATTTGCTATTAATAATGAAAACTGAAGTGCAAAGCAACATAACTTCATTGTATGCAGATATTAATAATATTAGCATACCTGAATGCACATTAACATAACAGTTGTATATGTCAGAATAATAGCATTCAGGTATGCGTATGTCTAAAATATTTGCATACATTCGTGCAGTTTTTCAAAAATTTCAGTACTATATGTCAGAATAATAGCAGTCAGGTATGCATATGTCTAAAATATTTGCATACATTCGTGCAGTTTTTCAAATATTTCAGTACTGTATACCAAGATTAATGCATAAATGTATGTACTGGATTAAAATAATTGCATTCTTGCACGCAAGAATTAAACAGTAGAAAAACAATTGAATGAGTATACAAAGAATGCAAATTTGTTCATAATAACTGCATATATTAATGCATATATTTGATAAAATTGCATACATTTATGCATTAAATTACTTAAATTTGCTGTTAATAATGAAAACGGAAGTACAAAACAACATACCTTCATTACCATTTTTACCAGTAGCAGCCATTAAACATCCTTGAGCTCTTCCCTTCATAAATGTAGCATCAACAAAAATTAATGGTCGACAAAATTGAAATCCATATGAACAAGCTTCAAATCCAATAAAAACCCTTTCAAATTGCCTTGTAGAATCATTGCACTCCAAAACAACTTTACTTCCAGGGTTAGTAGTACCAATTGCATCACAAAATGACTGCAAATGATGATACGACATTACATCACTTCCATGCAAATCTTCTAGAGCCAACCTCTTCCCACTATAAGCATAATAATATTTCAAGATAACATTGTACTCGGTTTGAAACAAGTTAACAATGTCTTTCGTCTTCATTAATGGATTAGCTTGAATATGATCAGCAACCAACAACTTAATCAATTTACTAGATATAACAGGATTGTTGATGTCATGAATTCCAGCACCACAAGAATGTTCCGGTTGAAATTTCTTTACAACAAAATATCCAGGAAGATTAAATTTCAGAGAAGCATGAATCCTGAAACTACAATTTTGTTTAGAACAAATAGTTGTTACTCGTTCTTTGTCATTCTTAACCAAAGTAAGTTTATATCCAGTCTTCATACTGTACATCATAATATACAGTCTAAATTCAGTAACACCTCCTGGAAATTGCTGACCAACACCAGAAAAAACAGGTTGTTGCATATCACTTCTCAACAATTGCCTAATTTGATTATTTGAATCACTAGTACTCGCAAACGACGAATCACTACCAAAAGAACAATCACTACAATTATTAACTGAAGAACTACTATGATTGGTGTCAACAAAAATAACCAAATAATCCTCTCGATTATGTGCAGCCAACAAAAGAATAGATTGAAGATCAGAATTACTTTCAATGTTCCTTTTCAAACCATCTCTGAGATGATATAATTCAAACGACAATGGACTTAAATCAGTCCACTTACCACAAACAGCTTCTCTTACCATAGAAACACAACTATCAAAATATAAACGAATAGAGCAACTATCACTGCCAAACTTCAACAACACCAATACACCAATATCAGGCGGAACACTGTTATAGAAACAAGAAATTCAACATTAATTAGACAAATTATGCAGTAAATAATGTATAAAATTATGTAAACGCCTTAAGAATAATAATAAATAAATCAATAAATGTCTGCAGATATCAATAATATCTGCATACTTGTATGCAAATATTCAAGAAATTACACATACTTATGTTCATAATATATGAAACAGACGTATAACAAACATATATTACGAATATATGCATATTTGTATGCAACTAATCATCATACACGCAATCAAAAAAAATTACAAAACAGCTGTACATAAGCATGCATATATTCAGAATATATGCATACTTATATGCAACTTTCATGAACATATACCAACAAGTACGCACGTTTCTTTCAATAGTTGCATACTTCTCCGCTAATATTAAATATATATGCACGATTTTATACACGTATTCAGATTTAAAAAACAAACATATTGAAAAATTAATAAATACGACTGCTCAATGAATAAAACCCAAAAAAAAAAAAATTACGTAATTACATTACAGCTGTACATAAGCATGCATATATTCAGAATATATGCATACTTATATGCAACTTTCATGAACATATACCAACAAATACGCACGTTTCTTTCAATAGTTGCATACTTCTCCGCTAATATTAAATACATATGCACGATTTTATACACGTATTCAGATTTAAAAAACAAACATATTGAAAAATTAATAAATACAACTGCTCAATAAATAAAACCAAAAAAAAAAAAAAATTACGTAATTACATTATCCATCGATGAAAAAAAAACAATAAAATAACATCTGAATTAATAATTAATTAACAAACATCGGAAAAAAAAAATGATATCGGAACACATTATTTTTTATTTAAAACTATAAATTACCTTGAAGAAGAACAGCCATTATATTACCAAGAATTCAAGATCGACAGACTCCAAAAGAGCAACCGAGCAGCAAGAATTTTAGATCAAGGAACGATCAAGGATCGATATAATTAAATATCGGAAAAAAGAACCTAGTAACAAATTTAGATCGATCGATTACAAAATTGATAAAATTGTAATTGATTACTGCGCCGCCATGGACACAGAAATTTTAGATCGAGAGAATGATTAAATCTTAATTACGGATATTCAGACATCTTAATTACACCGTTGATTATACGAAGGGCAGTTTTGGAAGAAAAAAACCCGCTGCACGCTTAATTTCAAAAATAAGGATGAAATTTATACGTTTTAAAATGGGAGGATGTGTGCTTAATAAAGTTTGCTTTTAAGGACGTGAGCCTAATTTTCACAATAATTAAAGTAATTATATAATTAATTAATATATTAATGGGATTAATGTTTAAACAGACGTAACTCATTCATATGACAACGGAATCGAACGATTTCAGTTTTGTTGAAATCGTCTTGGCCTGATCTTCACAATGGAACTGACCAGATCCGAATCTGAACACTCTGAAAATTCAGTCATATAAAGGTGAGAATTCTATTTATAAATATAATTATTTATTTATTTGATTCACTGCAAAATTGATTGTATAATTATTTCAGTGTTGACTTGTTCTGTGATGACGATTGCTGAATTATATTGTTGTATGACTGTTGCGACAAATCATTGATTGTTGTGTTTCATGCTTGTATGGTTGAAAACAAATATCTCAAGTTGTTCTGATGAAAAACCAAATAACCATTCGAGATTAGAATTATTCGTAGGGGTTTGTTAATAAATAAAATTCACCTTTTATTAGATCATGTGAGATAAAATGAATTTGTTTATTAATAAAATATCACTTTGTATGTAAATTTGAAATGGTAAAATTTGGTTAACATATAAAATATCACTTTATATGTAAATTTGAAATGGTAAAATTTGGTTAGCATATAAAATTCATATTTTATATGTCATTAGAAATAGAAAGTATATTAATATATATAAGATTTATCTTGTATGACATTAGAAATGGAGATCATGTTAATCGACAAATTCACTTTTGTCAATATAATTAAGTAGCGATGAATTCACTTTTGTCAATATAATTGAGTAGCGACAAATTCACTTTTGTCAATATAATTAAGTAGCGATGAATTCACTTTTGTCAATATAATTAAGTAGCGATAAAATCACTTTTGTCAATATAATTAAGTAGCGACAAATTCACTTTTGTCAATAAATGAAGTAGCGACAAATTCACTTTTGTCAATAAATGAAGTAGCGACAAATTCACTTTTGTCAATATAATTAAGTAGCGATGAAATCACTTTTGTCAATATAATTAAGTAGCGATGAATTCACTTTTGTCAATATAATTGAGTAGCGATAAAATCACTTTTGTCAATATAAAAAGTAACGATAAATTCACTTTTATCAACAAAAATGAAGTAGCGACAAAAATCATATTTTTGTAAATGTAAAAGAAAGATTAAAAAACAAAAGATTCATTTTGACAATTGAAGAAGAATGACAATAGAAATTTCATTTTTATTTAATGTAATTAAAGAAAATATATAGGTTACATTTTTATAATGTAATAAAAAGAATGTGAAGGTTACATTTTCATAATGAAATAAAAGACAAGATTATGAAACATACTTTTATTTGGATTTTATGAGTAAATAAAAGAACTGAAAAGGAATTTAGTATTTTTATTGTAATTCCATTGCGATAGAAAGAATGGACATTAGGGACTTGGTTTCTTTAAAGCCACTTTTTATTGTCATTTTATATTCAGTAAAAGAGTCGCATATGAAAATATGTTCATTTGTTAATGTCATTATCGCATATGAAAATATGTTCATTTGTTAATGTCATTTATCGCATATGAAAATATATTCATTTGCTAATATCATTTTATCGCATATGAAAATATATTCATTTGTTAATATCATTTTATCGCATTTGAAATTTTAGTCATTTGTTAATGTCATACACTGCATATGAAGTGAAATGCAGGGTTAAAGTCATATTTTTGCCAATGAAAAATGGTAGCGATGAAATTTACATTTTTACATGTAAACAAAAATAGGAATGTGCATTGATAATAAATATTACCTTTTTATTATGTAACTTAGAATGAGGACTTGCATTGCAAATAAAAATTTCATTTTTATTTGAACTAAAGATATGATATTTGCTTTGTAAAAAAAAAATACTTTTTATTTGAAACTATGATATGAAATTTGGCAAGCGAACAAAATTTACATTTACCAATGTAGCTATGAGATGAAATTTAAAATTTACATTTACACTGAGAATTAGGATTACATTTTTATGTAAACAAAAGTATTTATTTTGTCAAACATGAAAGAGTGATAAATTTCATTTTTATCAAATGTAAAAGAAGGATAAATACAAAGAATGAAATAAAACATTCATTTTATGAAATAAGAATGAAGTAAAATATTACATTTTATGTAATTTAGATTTAAAGAAGGAAAGTCACATTTATGATGTAAGTAGGAAAAAGGAGAATTTACATTTATGATATAATTAGATAAAAAGGATCTTACAATTTTCATGCAAATGGAATTTAAGAAATTTACATTTATATATGTAACTATGAATGAGGATTTACACTATAAATTAGAAATTACATTTTTATTATGTAATGAGGGTATGATATTACATTGTGAGTTAAATTACAATTTTATGATGTAATTTAAGAATAGAATTTACCCTGCCATTCTAAAAGTCAAGATAATTTTGGTTTTGCATTGAAAGAAATAAGGAAAATTATTTTTGTTTGGCATTTAAAAGAATAGCAAGATGATTATTTTTGTTGTATAGAAACTAAACAAACACAAATATATTAGTTGGTATAGAAAAGAGGTCGACACCAAAATGTGCATGTTTGTTGTAATGGAAATGAGACACAAAAATACTTATTTTTGGTTGAAATTGGAATGATATACAAAATATACATTGTGTGTATTGGATGTATGGAAATTGAAGAACAATAATAAAAGAAAACATTGTTGCGTGTGATGATATATATATATATATATATATATATATATATCAATATTGGATATAAATAAGAAGATTTGTTGTTAGCAAAATATAGTAAAATGAAATGGACGAGGAATTATATTTATATAAATTATATATATATATATAAATTAGAAGTACTTGAATCGAGCATGGTAGTTCACATTTTAGAATCGTATTTTTAATTGATTATACCGTATGATCCGACCGACGGATTTTCCCAAAACTGAAACAGGTAGGTTCACCTTGGGAAGATCTTTCTAATAATATGAAGTATATTGAAATCCAACGGTTAGATTTAGAGAAACGTGTAAAACAAATTTGGGTGAAAACAGCGCCAAAGTCGTCTGTTGACATGAGACGTCGTTAAATAGAATTTAATTAAAAATAAAGATTGATCGTTATAAATTAATTTTAACGATATGAAATTGCTTTCAAATTTATATATGCGAGAATTATTTGGAAAGTCCGAGTTTACTCTCATTCCAAATAATGATACGATGTTCGAAGAGTTGAAGACGGTGATTGAAGACCGACGATCTTCACATCGAATGGGTGTGTTGCAATTGAGACCCATGATGGGAGTAGCTACCTTGAAGGGGCGACAGTAGTAGCCGTCCGGACGTAGTGTTGATTGCACGGGTTTGGCTTTCGCTCAAACCCAGAGCATAAGCGCGTAAATGGATTGTATGTCTGACATTGTATTCCTTTATACTATATTCGTTGATCTCTGCTAAACATATATCTGTTTGGTGTTTTACACCCTTCTCTGAGACGTATGAGCTCAGAGGTTATATGTGGGTAGAAATCAATGGTATGGTATGGATTGACGATGTGGCATGCTAAGATGCATATGATCAAGGCTTTGTTGAAAAGCAGGCCTTGTGGGATGATCAAAGCATAGTCTGTTTAGGCATAGCTTTATGTATAGCGTGACTTCACGAGCCTCACACACCGACGGAGTCTAAAACGGGAGAAGGGAACGCAGGGAGAGCAGCACGTTTCTTTCTAGCTAGAGTGGTGTCAGTGACCTACCAGTCCTGACATTTTACTTATGTGGATGATGGAATGAGGCGCCTCGGATAGGTCCTATAGAACCGGGGAACGTGTGCTTAGGAATTGCCAATCCTCTAAGCTGTATTTGAGGACCGGCCCTGCCATTTCCAAGGGTTAACTGCGGGTAATCCCGAGGCATCAGCTAGAGTGTCTCGAATCGGTAAGGAGCTACTCCCTAGTCTTGACTCAGATGGAAATCCAAATTCCAAATACGACCCTTGCGGTTTTGATTGTATTACTAGTATGGAGGCATAGCATATGGTACCTATGCTTCCTAGGATTGATACATTTACTTTGAAATGTTTTAAAACATATACACACTAATAATAATATCGTTTTTATCGTATCAAGCATGTTTGACCATTATAAGGTAAAACCATATCCTCCGGTTTGCGTTGCATTGTGTGATGGGACTTGGGTCTTATGATGGTTTCATTTTTCTACAAAGCATTGCGTTGTTTTGACGATTTACTTAAATTATGCACGGCAATCCATTGGAATAAAACCCGTTCCGCTTTAGCGGCGTGGTCCTTGGATTTGCCTTATTACTATCAGTTATATTAGTTAAGAATTCTCACATCAGTCCCACGACTGACTCGTTGTTTGTTTCCACTTTTGCAAACTCGGGTGCCCTCTTTTCCACACGGGCAGTCGAGTAGCTTTTTTGCAGATATTTATCTCTTTAGCAGGATCCTGGATTGAAGCTCAAAGCTGTGTCCAGAGCATAGAAAAGTCTTCCGCTGTCTTAGTTATTTTATTTCCGCTGCACTGTATTAAAGTAATGTAAAATTATCTTCCGTTGTAAATTTATTTAATGTACTCTGATATATATTCTGTACTCTGATGTAACATTTATTATGATGTTATAAAAGTCTGCTGTTATTGTTCTGATGTTGTTGTATTCCCAAAGTTAAAGTATTCGTGGATTTCCGACCTTTAGGTCAGACTTGTGTGGTTTTTGGTCGATCCAAAGAGCGGGAATTTACGGGTCTTTACACCTTGGTTGCTATGCGAGCGACCTAAAGACTGGGATGGATTAGCGTGGAGTCGACGATACTTGATTTTGCCCCGGGATAGCATGTCGCCGACTACCTACCATCTTTAGTCAATCGTGTACGTACGGAAAGGCAGGGTACTCCCAAAAGACCATATACTAGCTATCAAGTTATGGGTGAGGTTGGCTATCTGGAAGTGGGCATCGATGGGCCTTAGTGTAGTTCTCATACATGATTTTTCTTGGATTGCCTTTCAGTAGTTGAGGGAGGGGTCACGTGGGACCATAGCCACGGGTACAAAAACAGACCTTGATATCTGCATCAGCAGACGACTTAAAGCTCCCGACCGAGTCCCGTATTTCTTGATTTGCCCTGGCACGGAACTCGGATGGCACATTGAGGAACATGTGCATCTAGACATGGAAAACGATTCACGATACATACGTGGGATAAAGGGCGCGGTTGACGGGTGGCATAATCCCTAGTGGCCCTAGGTGGCTGAACCCAAACCGAGACACGGAAACGTTCATTAGGTAGCATAATCCCTAGTGGTCCTAGGTGGCATAAATCCTAAGTGGACACGCGATAGTTCATGGTAAGAAAACATAACTAGATCAAGGGTAGCAGTCCAAAATAACTTCAAGGATAAGACATTTACATGGGAAAGCCCGTATGGCCTACGGCAAAGGACTAAACTTATACATGGAAAGAAACATACGAGTTGGGAAAACCTACATATGCTATATATTAGGTTGCATGGACCATTACGTGGCGTTGGGCAAGGGACATTCACAGTTAACACATGACGCGGGTTGGGATACTAGTACGAGGGGTGCAGAGCAAATATACATGATATATACCTTAGGATGTTATACATGATAAATACCTTGGGATAGTATACTTGATAGAAACCTGACAATGTGGTACCTTGATTTATCTTGACACCGTAGTTTATCATGACACACTCGTTTATTTTGGTACCGTAGTTCATCCTGTTATTTTGGTTTAGCTTATCTATCTTGTCATCATACTTATGTTCATCTCAGTTCCTCATGCCAGTTAACTTTACTAGTTTATATACTGATAGTAGATAGGGCTTACCAGTCTTTATGACTGACCCCGTTTTGTTTCGCCTCTTGTCTTCCGTTTCCCCCCAGGTTACAGGGAGGAAATGCTATTGTTAGTTTGGACTTCTTCTGTTTGAAGGTCATCACGCATGGCTTGGACTTCTCTTGGCTATGTCTACTTTACTGTTTTACTTGGGGAATAATTTATGAAATGGTTTTATGCTTCTTTATTATTGCAAGACAGGTTTTGATGTATTTTGATGTAAAAGATCAACCTTTAGTAAATAGAGACTAGTAGATGTGTGGTGTAATTACGTAATGTGGTGTAACTTAGAAAAAGTGCGGTGTAATGAAATACATGTTGGTTGAGTTGGATAGCCCTTTGGGTGTTAGTCTGATGTTGACTTCGGTCTTCGGGGTTAGTACTTGGAGGGTTGTTCGCTTAGCCAAGGTGTAGGATTGTCTTAGTACTTAGGAACAGAATCATCTTATCCATCCTTTTTATCTACCTTATCTACGTTACAGCCATATCATAATGCCTATTTATGTCTTGATCATTTACCTTACCTATTATTTGTTAAAATTACTGGACTCGCCAGACTTTATGTCTGACCCGTCTTGTTGCCACCTATTTTCTTTTCTTCCCCCCCTCAGGTTTGCAAGGAGGGAATACTACAGCTTAGTGCCGATTTCTTTCAGTTGCTTGAAAAGAGTAGATGTATTGCTTTGGACTTTCTCATCTTATGGCTTTGCTTATGCTCAGTGGGTATTTATGCATTTATGTTATTTAAATATTTGCTTCTTTACGTACTTTGAAGTTTTTGGAAAAGACAATTGATTCTGTTGTAATGGTTTTTGGAGACTACTTATGTAAGCTTGTTTTGAAGTTGTGATGCTATGAAATAAGTTTTATCTTCTGCTGTGTTTTATTTATTTATTCTTGTAATTTATCTGTTCTATACTACTATAACGCTTCATGATATTAATGCATTCCCTTTGTGAGTGACATTAATGGCCATGGGGTGTTACAAACAATTAATTTATAACGACCCGAACTTCCCCGTGAAGGAAAGAGAGGATTGCTTTGAGGACAAGACGAATCAGAACACAAACAGAAGAACATTTCGTTGTTTATCACAACAATTCCATCAGAATATAAGAATATACAGAGTATGAATAAATATTACACAATTGATAAATATCAGAGATTTAAATTACATTTGAATACATAGCAGCGGAAAGATAATACAACACACAACTGAAAGAAATACACGGATACAGAGCTTTCCGAGTATCATTCCAGCTGTAAACCAGGATCCTGTGAATATAAATCTGCAAAACCAAAACTACTAGCGGCTCGTGTCGAAAATAAGAGCACCCAGAGTTTAGGTTAAAACAATAAACTCCAGGTCAGTCATGCGACTTGTGTAAGAACTAAAAAAATTATTTAAAATTTTCTTTTAAAAGAGAGTAATTCAAGGGACCACGCCGTAAAACACGGAACGGGTTTCCTCCCAAGAACACTAGTGCATATATCAAAACAGCGCAATGCTTTTTGGAGAAATGAAGCTATTATGAGACCCATGTCCCATCACACAATGCAACGCAAGGCGGAGGATAAGGTTTTTCCTTATAATAGCCAAACATGCTTGGTACGTTTAAAACAAATCATTTGATACTATTATAACTGTATAGTGTCAAAACAATTTCAATCAGAAATATCAATCATAGACGGCATGGGTACCATATATCATGTCGCCATACTAGGCTCTACAAATAAAACAGCAAAGGTCGTAATGGAAATTGGATTTCCATCATTCGTCAAGGCAAGGGGCAAACTCCTCTTCGTTCGAGACACTCTAGCAAATGTCTCAGGACCACACACAGCGATCCTTGGAATCAGTTGAGCCGGTCCTCTCTTACTTTTGAGGATTAGTTATTCCTGAACACACGTTTCCCGGTCCTATCAGACCTATATCCGAGGCGCCTCGCATTACAATAACCACACAGGTAAAAGTATATAGATGTCAGGGCTGGTAGGTCACTGACATCACCCATAGCTAGAAAGAAACGTCGTGTTCTCCCACCGGTCGTTATCCCGTTTTTGACTCATACAGAGGAGTGAGGCTAGCGAATTAACGCTATACACAAAGCTATGCCACATAGGCCGTGCTTTGATCATCAACCACATGACTTTGCTTTCCAACAGAAGCCTTGATCTTCTTCCACTTAGGCATGCCACACAAGCAATTCATGCCATGCAATTGATATCTATCAATATATAACCTTTGAGCTCGTACGTCTCAGAGAAGGGCGTTAAGCAAGAGAATAAATTCTCCGCCGCCAAACAGATATATATTTACTAGAAATCAATCACACAGAACAAAATCCAATGTCAGACACACAGTCCATTTACAAGTTCATTCTGGGTCTGAACGAAACCGGAGGAACCTTATTCCTCGCATATCCATCGATCTCCAAGTACGTCTGGACGATCACCAATTGATTCCCTCCTCTTGGTTGTATAGCCCAATCAAGATCATCAATAATCATCCAAACGATGTGAAGACCTCCGGTCTTCAACTACCGTCTTCATCTTCGACTTATCGTCGAATCGGTTATTCTGAATGGGTAAAAACCCGGACTTTCCGAATAACCCGCGTATATAATAAACAAGTGTTACACAAACGCAACATACACCTCATTCCAATTCAGAAGATTCTTTTATCCAAATATTCACATTCTTAGGGAAAGGTTCCCATTAATTTTATCAAAGATAAATTCTTCTAAATTTATTCTTTAAACCTCTTTTGTATATCATTTCAAACCATGTCAAGATTTTCCAAACTAGTTGAGATTAGCGAACCACACCGAAGTAATTATTTATTTTATTTCCCAATCCCAACCTATTCATCCCATGGAGCAAAACTGGTCATACTCCATATCTAACACCACGGTGTTATCGGTAAATATTAATTACCATTTCACATTCAAATCTAATTAAAGAATTAACTATCGCTTTGGAGCAAAATGGGGGATACTCCATTCTCGATTATTTCAATCTAATTAAAGATTCATTAAAACTCCACTTAGTTTTAATCTTCTCAAAAATCAATATCCTGTCTTTAACTGGGTTAAAGAATCAATGTCATCTAAAACACGGTTCACGACAAACCCAAAATCACATTCCCTTGTTAATCGGGTAAAAGAACAGGTGTTATTCAAAACACCGCTCACGATAAACTCAAAAACCAATTTAAATTCAATTCCAATTAAATACCGATTAACCGGACAATTTCACTAAATCTTAATTAAAAGATTTATTCTTTTCTAAACTGGGTTCAAGAACAGTGTTATTCAAGACACCATTCACGACGAACCCAAAATCCCATTTGATATTAAATACAAGGCTCTGAATAGAAAATATATTGGCTTATATTCAATATCAAATTCTGAAACTAACAAATATCATATTGGAAATAACGATATAAATATATCTTTCAATTTCCACAACCATATCTGTATAATCACGAAATCTAACATCGAAATATTCCGAAGATAATTTCGATTCAAATCCATTCCAATTCGTATATTGGAAATTCTGATTATTTTAAAACCACTTCAAATCCAATTTATTTATTCAAAAACATTGGATTATAATTCTAGTTCAAAACTAGTTCATTTCGATAAAAATATATTTTTATTCTTACAAACGTGGAATTTTTCATCCCAGTTCTTTCCAATTCACATATTATGATTTTACACAAATTATTAATATTTTTAATAACTTTATCAAGGCCCGTACAGTCGGTTTTCAATAACGGCCACCGAACTGCACTTACAGTGACCTTTTCCAAATTTGATTCGGATATTATTCCAAATCCAACCATTATATTTCAAATTTCTAATATTCATTGTAAAGCTCTTTTCGATACGAACCTAACGGTTCTGGTTTCAGGAGAATCCGACGGTCGGATCTCCCGTAACGTCAATTCGAAGTCAATGGTCGAAATTCGCGAACTGCCGCGACGCGGCGCGTTCTATTCAGGCCATTTAATATATATAATATATATTATATATATTTCGTCGATTTTAATTCAAAACGTATTTTATAAATCGTTTTAAATTCATTTTCAAAACAATTTTAACTTCATATTCAATTTCAAATCAAAATTGAATATTCCATATCATTAACATATAAATGATAATATTTTCAAAACGTTATATTTTGAAATCACTTTCTTTTCTATATTCATTATAAAAACGAATACAATCGATATAAATATCGCCCACGTCAAAATGGCACAAATCTAATCAACACGGCTTTATATATTTCAATAACTTCGTTATTCTATTCAACAAATGAATATTTTCTTCCACACATGAATATATATTTCTTTCAACACATGAGTATCGTCAGCACATGAGTATTTATTCTATTCAACACATGAATCTTTATTTTATAATATTCTTTATTTTCCAAATTGGAATGAGGCCCAATCAATTACCATATAATGTTAATTATATGGATTCCATACAACACATGTATATAATAGCAGTGATAAATAATCAACCATCATCCAAAGTGCACCACACAACTGCATAAGCATTAAATATAACTAATTGACGCTTACACAGTCTGTCAATCAAACGATCGACATACCACTAAATAATCGGGATTAGTGTATGTCAAATATCATCCTAACACCCGTGTGGGGTTTCAATCCACAAACACTGAATATTATTTGTGCAGTTGGGCGACGTGTAAAATTTATCGTCCCAATCAATATACTTCAAATTGGTGTACATAAACAAATCGTTCGATTTGTAAATGAATATTTATTTATTCACATTCACGTTAAAAATTATATTTTTAACTATATAATATTTTATTTCAACACATCAATATATTTCCATTCATTCCATACCACAATCAATTTTCACAACACACAAAACCAAACAAGTCGTCCATGGTCTGTGGACGACGGGTGTCGGGTGCTGCTAAGCACCATTTGCATCCTAGAATATAATTTTAACTAGAAAACAAGATTTAAAGTGAGAAGTTCTCACCGATTAGCTAAACCAAACACCATGATTCTTCATATGTAGAAAATCTTCGTCGTGCTCACCTTTTGTCACTTTCGTTGTCCGTAGCCACTACATATATAAAAATCACATTTCATTTATGATTCATATATTTTTACAACACTCCTTCCTATATAAAAATATCGAACTTTCCTATATAAAAATATCGTCTTTACTATGATAAAAATATAATTTTTACTACGATAAAAATCGAATCTTTTCACTGTTCACATTAAAAATCACATTTTTATTTCAACGCTACAAAAACCACGTTTTTATCTCACTATATATATAATAAAAATTGAAATTTTATTTCGCTACATAAATAAAAATCATATTTTTATATTCTCTATTATATAAAAAATCTATTTTTAATCCGCTACTCATATAAAAATCGAATTTTTATTCTCGCTATTTCATGATAAAGATAAAGTTCACATTTTTATATCGATGTTTGCATTATAAAAATCATATTTTTAACTTGCTAAAAATATTTTCTTTTTACTATAAAAATCACGTTTCTCATTTGCTAACTTCTTAATAAAAATCTCATTTTTATTATATCCCTTCATGTATAAAAATCAAATTTTTTATCGCCTTAAAAATCAAATCTTTTTCATATATAAAATCAAATCTTTTTATTATGTTGTCATTCATATGAAAATCATGTTCTTCTTCGCTATTTTATATATAAAAAATCAAAATTTTATGGTCCTAAAAATCAAATCTTTTTAACTATTAAAATTAAACCTTTTTAACTATAAAAATTAAACCTTTTCGTATATAAAACCTCTAATTTTTATGCTATGTTTTTATTAATAAAAATCATATTTTTGTTTTACAAAAACAGTGCCATATAAATTTAAACACCATGATTTTTAATTAAACTAAACTGAATATATAAATTAATGAATGAATGAATAAGAACTCACGGGTCTCCACGTTGGACTGAGCGCAAGCTCGCCGGAACAGCTATGGCGCGGGGGGGGGGGGGGTGGGGGGGGGTAGGGGGAGGATCCTGATCGCTGGCGGCGGGCCCAGGGAGGGGGTTGCGGCGGATTTTCGATCGAGATTGGGGAGGGGTTTGAAGCGGCTGTTTCAACTCGAGGAGGAGAGAGGACAGCGAGAGGGGGGTCACAATTGAGGGCGGCGGCTACCCAGAGCGGTGGCAGGTGATCGATTCCGTTGGGTGACGGCTTAGTTAGGGTTTTTCCCTTTTTTTCCTCTTATTTCGTTTGATTGAGTGAGGGATGAGGGGGGCGATATATAATTATATAATTTAATTTAATTTTCAATTCCCCAAAAAGTAGCTTTTTGTTTCGAACTCAAAATCGAACCCGCCGACTGTCGCCCCTAGCTAATTTTCCCCATTCCAAACACAATGGGATATGTATCGTAAGCTGATTCGACTGTTTCGATCAGTTTCCTTCAAAATCAAAATATATATCTATGTATTGAATTTGAACACACATTTCAATTTCCCGGGGCCACATACTGATTCCAAAAATTAAATAAAAATTATTTCTAGCTTTGTATTGACGATACGGTCCTAACAAAACTAATTTCGCCAAATTCTGAGACCGTTTGAAAAATGACCATTTTCCAGTCGATTAAAATCAATTGAAACTGGTCACATGCGTTTTCCTCTTCCACGCTCACATATTGATTCATAAAATTATGAATTTTGAAACCTAGCAATAATTCTACATCCCGGATCCAATAAAAGTGGTTTCGTCGAAAACCGAGGTCGTTTGCAAAATTTCCATTTTTAAAGGCCAGAATTCCATAGTGACTATTCTGAATTTTCAACTGAGCATAACTTTTTATCCTCGCTATGAAATTTCGATTTTTCGAATTCGTTGGAAAGATATTCTCAATTAGATTTAAATATTTTTGGTTTCGCCAAAATTCGGTTTATTTTTAATCCTACACATTCATTTGAAATTTGAAATCGAAATTTCAAACTACCGCGCCATTTTCAATTCCTTTTATATTTAAAATAAAATATTTATATTCTAACGTCGATCTATATAAATATATACGTTCTATTTCTATTCAAAATAAATTTCTTGTCGTTATTATTTAAAATAATTCATTTTAAATATTCAAAATTCATCGAAATCGCCAAAATAAAAATTTTAAATTGGCTCAGAGTTTCCGGGTTATTACAATCTCCCCCACATAAAACTTTTCGTCCCCGAAAAGGAACGAAGTTGAAAGTTGTTTTACAAACCAACTCAACTTCCATTATTTTCTTTATGGCTTAAGTTCTTCAACTTTTTTGTTTCTAAGAACTTTTCAAATTTTTCAAAAATTTGGCTAACACCCTAAATTTTCGAAAATTTTCGCCATAACCTCCCCTGCACCGGGAGCTTCGGGATATTTCAAATAGCCTCCCATGGCCCTCACCAATCCAAAAAGAAAAAGAAACAGCCAAGCGGTTAGCCAATCGGCTCATAAAATCATCCAAACCCAAAGAAATACAATAAACATGTATCTATTTGTCAGGCAAATAATTTTATTCTTCTGCTCTAGCCTCCTTGCTATGACCTGTTCACACACACACACACACACACACACACACACATATATATATATATATATATATATGTACATGCATGCATTTTCAAATAATTTTCAATACAGTTCAATATTCGGTTCAATTTAGCCTAAATTTACCATACTTTCACATAATGGTTTAAAAAATAATCACACAACACAATCATCAATCAATTAGCTGATTAGATTTTCAAACACATAGTTTTGATACATAGTCCAAAAATCAGATTTTTGATGCCAAATCACAACAATAAGCCCTATCTAGTTTTGGTTCTCACACAAGTCTAATGGAAATATATAGATATCTCGCTTTCAAAGCTCGAACATAAATGCTGATGATGTTTCGAACCACCATCAGAACATCTCCGAGCTACTAGAGTGCGATTCTATATCTATCAAGTATATTAAAACTTCGAATATACATTCATGACACGTATACGCGAAATCTTCATATACTAGACTGTCCAAATTCAATACAAATAAAATATTCAAATACATATACTTGAATTTAGTTTTAAAAACAAAATTCGTTTTCGTTTTTATTTTAAAAATAACACTCTTCGCACTCATTCTAGGACACTACTGATCCCATCTCTAACGAGTTATTCTCATTGGATATTACTAATCCAATCTCTGATGAATTCTTTCATTTGGTTCTAATGTGTCTTGTTCTCGAGTTCTGTAAACCAAAGCTTTGATACCACTTTATAACGACCTGAACTTCCCCATGAAGGAAAGCGCAGATTGCTTTGAGGACAAGACAAATTAGAACACAAACAGAAGAACATTTCATTGTTTATCACAACAATTCCATCAGAATACAAGAATATACAGAGTACGAATAAATATTACACAATTGATAAATATCAGAGATTTAAATTACATTTAAATACATAGCAGCGGAAAAATAATACAACACACAACTGAAAGAAATACACGGATATAGAGCTTTCCAAGTATCATTCCAGCTGCAAACCAGGATCCTGTGAATATAAATCTGCAAAACCAAAACTACTAGCTACCGGTGTCGAAAATAAGGACACCCAGAGTTTAGGTTAAAACAATAAATTCTAGGTCAGTCATGTGACTGGTGTGAGAACTAAAATAGTTATTTAAAACTTTACTTTAAAAGAGAGTAATTCAAGGGACCACGCCATATAACACGGAACGGGTTTCCTCCCAAGAAAACTGGTGCATATATCAAAACAGCGCAATGCTTTTTGGAGAAATGAAGCTATTATGAGACCCATGTCCCATCACACAATGCAACGCAAGCCGAAGGATAGGGTTTTTCCTTATAATAGCCAAACATGCTTGGTACGTTTAAAACAAATCATTTGATACTATTATAAGTGTATAGTATCAAAACAATTTCAATCAGAAATATCAATCATAGACGGCATGGGTAACATATATCATGTCGCCATACTAGGCTCTACAAATAAGACATCAAAGGTCGTATTGGAAATTGTATTTCCGTCATGAGTCGAGGCAAGGGGCAAGCTCCTCTCCGTTCGAGACACTCTAGCAAATGTCACAGGATCACACACAGCGATCCTTGGAATCGGTTGGGCCGGTCCTCTCTTACTTATGAGGATTAGTTATTCCTGAACACACGTTTCCCGGTCCTATCAGACATATATCTGAGGCGCCTCGCATTCCAACAACCACACAGGCAAAAGTATATAAATGTCAGGGCTGGTAAGTCACTGACATCACCCATAGCTAGAAAGAAACGTCGTGTTCTCCCAACGGTCCTTATCCTGTTTTTGACTCATACCGAGGAGTGAGGCTTGTGAATTAACGCTACACACAAAGCTATGCCACATAGGCCATGCTTTGATCATCAACCACAAGACTTTGCTTTTCAACAGAAGCCTTGATCATCTGCCACCTAGGCATGCCACACAGGCAATTCATGCCATGTGATTGATATCCATCGATATATAACCTCTGAGCTTGTACGTCTCAGAGAAGGGCGTTAAGCAAGAGAATAAATTCTCTGCCGCCAGACAGAAATATATTTAATAGAAATCAATCACACAGAATAAAATCCAATGTCAGACACACAGTCCATTTACAAGTTCATTCTGCGTCTGAACGAAATCGGAGGAACCTTATTCCTCGCATATCCATCGATCTCCAAGTACGTCTGGACGATCACCAACTGATTCCCTCCTCTTGGGTGTACCGCCCAATCAAGATCATCAATAATCATCCAAACGATGTGAAGACCTCCGGACTTCAACCACCGTCTTCATCTTCGACTTATCGTCAAATCGGTTATTCAGAATGGGTACAAACCCGGCCTCTCCAAATCACCCGCGTATATAATAAACAAGTGTTACACAAACGCAACATACGCCTCATTCCAATTCAGAAGATTCTTTTATCCAAATATTCACATTCTTAGGGAAAGGTTCCCATTAATTTTATCAAAGATAAATTCTTCTAAATTTATTCTTTAATCCTCTTTTGGATATCATTTCAAACCATGTCAAGGTTTTCCAAACTAGTCGGGATTAGCGAACCACACCGAAGTAATTATTTATTTTATTTACCAATCCCAACCTATTCATCCTATGGAGAAAAACTGGTAATACTCCATATCTAACACTACGGTGTTATCGGTAAATATTAATTACCATTTCACAATCAAATCTAATAATGGAATTAACTATCGCTTTGGAGCAAAACGGGTTATACTCCATTCTCGATTATTTCAATCTAATTAAAGATTCATTAAAACTCCACTTAGTTTTAATCTTCCCAAAAATCAACATCCTGTCTTTAACTGGGTTAAAGAATCCATGTCATCTAAAACACGATTCACGATAAACCCAAAATCACATTCCCTTGTTAATCGGGTTAAAGAACAGGTGTTATTCAAAACACCGCTCACGATAAACCCAAAAACTAATTTAAATTCAATTCCAATTAAATACCAATTAACTGGACAATTTCACTAAATCTTAATTAAAAGATTTATTCTTTTCTCAACTGGGTTCAAGAACAGTGTTATTTAAGACACCATTCACGACGAACCCAAAATCCCATTTGATATTAAATACAAGGCTCTGAATAGAAAATATATCGGCTTATATTCAATATCAAATTCTGAAACCAACAAATATCGTATTGGAAATAACGATATAAATATATCTTTCAAATTTCCACAACCATATCTGTATAATCACGAAATCTAACATCGAAATATTCCAAAGATAATTTCGATTCAAATCCATTCCAATTCATATATTGGAAATTCTGATTATTTTAAAACCACTTCAAATCCAATTTATTTATTCAAAAACATTGGATTATAATTCTACTTCAAAACTAGTTCATTTCGATGAAAATATATTTTTATCCTTACAAATGTTGAATTTTTCATCCCAGTTCTTTTCAATTCACATATTATGATTTTACACAAATTATTAATATTTTTAATAATTTTATCAAGGCCCGTACAATCGGTTTTCAATAACAGCCACCGAACTGCACTTACAACGACCTTTTCCAAATCTGATTTGGACATAATTCCAAATCCAACCGTTAGATTTCAAATTTCTAATATTCACTGGAAAGCTCTTTTCGATACGAACCCAACGGTTCCAGTTTCAGGAGAATCCGACAGTCGGATCTCCCGTAACGTCAATTCGAAGTCAATGGTCGAAATTCGCGAACTGCCGCGACGCGGCGCGTTCTATTCAGGCCATTTAATATATATATATATATAATATATATATATATATATATATATATTATATACATCTCGTCGATTTTGATTTAAAACGTATTTTATAAATCGTTTTAAATTCGTTTTCAAAATAATTTCAACTTCATATTCAATTTCAAATCAAAATTGAATATTCCATATCATTAACATATAAATGATAATATTTTCAAAACATTATATTTTGAAATCACTTTCTTTTCTATATTCATTATAAAAACGAATATAATCAATATAAATACCGCTCGCGTCAAAATGGCGCAAATCTAATCAACATGGCTTTATATATTTCAATAACTTCGTTATTCTATTCAACAAATGAATATTTTCTTCAACACATGAATATATATTTCTTTCAACACATGAGCATCGTCAACACATGACTATTTATTCTAGTCAACACATGAATCTTTATTTTATAATATTCTTTATTTTCCAAATTGGAATGAGGCCCAATCAATTACCATATAATGTTAATTATATGGATTCCATACACCACATGTATATAATAGCAGTGAGAAATAATCAATCATCATCCAAAGTGCACCACACAACTGCATAAGCATTAAATATAACTAATTGACGCTTATATAGTCTGTCAATCAAACGATCGACATACCACTAAACAATTGGGATTAGTGTACGTCAAATATCATCCCAACTCCCGTGTGGGGTTTCAATCCACAAACACTGAATATTATTTGTGCATTTGGGCGACGTGTAAAATTTATCGTCCTAATCAATATCCCTTAAATAGGTGTACATAAACAAATCGTTCGATTTGTAAATGAATATTTATTTATTCACATTCACGTTAAAAATTATATTTTTAACTATATAATATTTTATTTCAACACATGAATATATTTCCATTCATTCCACATCACAATCAATTTTCATAACACACAAAACCAAACAAGCCGTCCATGGTATGTGGACGACGGGTGTCGGGTGCTGCTTAGCACCGTCTGCATCCTAGAATATAATTCTAACTAGAAAACAAGATTTAAAGTGAGAAATTCTCATCGATTTGCTAAACCAAACACCACGATTCTTCATATGTAGAAAATCTTCGTCGTGCTCACCTTTTGTCACTTTCGTTGTCCGTAGCCACTACATATATAAAAATCACATTTCATTTATGATTCATACATTTTTACAACACTCCTTCCTATATAAAAATATCGAACTTTCCTATATAAAAATATCGTCTTTACCACGATAAAAATATAATCTTTACTATGACAAAAATCGAATCTTTTCATTGTTCACATTAAAAATCACATTTTTATTTCAACGCTACAAAAACCACGTTTTTATCTCACTATATATATAATAAAAATCGGAATTTTATTTCGCTACATAAATAAAAATCATATTTTTTTATTCTCTATTATATAAAAATTCTATTTTTAATCCGCTACTCATATAAAAATCGAATTTTTATTCTCGCTACTTCATGATAAAGATAAAGTTCATGTTTTTATATCGATGTTTGCATTATAAAAATCATATTTTTAACTGGATAAAAATATTTTCTTTTTACTATAAAAATCACATTTCTCATTTGCTAACTTCTTAATAAAAATCTCATTTTTATTATATCCCTTCATGTATAAAAATCAAATTTTTATCGCCTTAAAAATCAAATCTTTTTCTTATATAAAATCAAATCTTTTTATTATGTTATCATTCATATGAAAATCATGTTCTTCTTCGCTATTTTATATATTAAAAATCAAATTTTCATGGTCCTAAAAATCAAATCTTTTTAACTATTAAAATTAAACCTTTTTAACTATAAAAATTAAACCTTTTCGTATATAATAAATCTAATTTTTATGCTATGTTCTTATTAATAAAAATCATATTTTTGTTTTACAAAAACAATGCTATATAAATTTAAACACCGTGCTTTTTAATCAAACTAAACTGAATATATAAATTAATGAATGAACGAATAAAAACTCACGGGTCTCCACGTTGGACTGAGGGCAACCTCGCCGGAGCAGCTATGGCGCGGCGAGGGGGGAGGGTCCTGATCGCTGGCGGCGGACCCAGGGAGGGGGTTGCGGCGGATTTTCGATCGGGATTGGGGGGGGGGGGTTTGAAGCGGTTGTTTCAACTAGAGGAGGAGAGAGGGCAGCGATAGGGGGGGTCGCAATTGAGGGCGGCGACTACCCCGAGTGGTGGCGGGTGATCGATTCCGTTGGGGGGCGGCTTAGTTAGGGTTTTTCCCTTTTTTTCCTCTTATTTCGTTTGACTGAGTAAGGGATGAAGGGGGAGATATATAATTATATAATTTAATTTTTAATTCCCCAAAATGTAACTTTTTGTTTCGAACTCAAAATCGAACCCTTCGACTGTCTCCCTTAGCTAATTACCCCCATTCCGAACACAATGAGGTATGTATCATAAGCTGATTCGACTGTTTCGATCAGTTTCTGTCAAAATCAAAATATAGATCTATATATTGAATTTGAACGCACATTTCAATTTACCGGGGCCACATACTGATTCTAAAAATTACAAAAAAATTATCGCTAGCTTCGTATTAACGATACGGTCTTAACAAAACTAATTTCGTCAAATTCTGAGACCGTTTGAAAAATGGCCATTTTCCAGTCGATTAAAATCAACTGAAACTGGTCAAACACGTTTTCCTTTGCCACGCTCACATATTGATTCAGAAAATTATGAATTTTGAAAACTAGCAATAATTCTACATCCCGGATGCAACAAAAGTGGTTTCGTCGAAAACCGAGGTCGTTTGCAAAATTTCCATTTTTAAGGGCCAGAATTCTATAGCGACTGTTCTGAATTTCCAACTGGGCATAACTTTTTATCCCCGCTATGAAATTTCGATTTTTCGGATTCTTTGGAAAGATATTCTCAATTAGATTCAATTGTTTTCTCCAAAATCCGGTTTATTTTGAATCCTGTACATTCATTTGAAATTCGAAATCGAAATTTCAAACTACCGCGCCATTTTCAATTCCTTTTATATTTAAAATAAAATATTTATATTCTAACGTCGATTTATATAAATATATACGTTCTATTTCTATTCAAAATAAATTTCTCATCGTTATTATTTAAAATAATTCATTTTAAATATTCAAAATTCATCGAAATTTCCAAAATAAAAATTTTAAATTGGCTCAGAATTTCCGGGTTATTACACAATTGGTTAATTAGCTTTTCAAACATATAATTTTTATATATAGTCAAAAATCATATTTTTGATGCCAAATCACAATAAATAAATTATATCTAATTTTGGTTCTCACACCAGTCAATTGGTAATTATATAGAGTTCGAAACTCGAACATAGATGCTGATGATGTCTAGAATATCATCAGAATCATCTCCGGGCGACTACAGTGTGATTCTATATCTACCCAGTATACTTGAGAATTCGTATACACGTCGACTAGTCAGACGTATATTCAAAATCTCCTCATACTTAATATTCCAAATCAATATAAAATAAAATAGTCAAATACGTAAATAAATTTTAAATTTTCAAAACAAAGTTTGTTTTCATTTTTATTTTAAAAATATACTCTTCACACTCGTTCTAGGATACTACTGTTCCCATCTTTAACGAGTCGTCCTCATTGGATATTACTAATCCAATATCTGATGAATTCGTTCGTTCGGTTCTAATGTGTCTTTTTCTCGAGCTCTGTAAACCAAATCTTTGATACCACTTTGAGAACCCGAACTTCCCTGGTCTCTGAAGAGAAAAGAAAGGACAAATTGCTTTGAGAACACGACAAATCAGAACATAAATAGAAGAACATTTCATTGCTAGTTACAACAATTCCATCAGAATACAAGAATATAATAGAGTATGAATAATTATTACACCAAAAAAATATTAGAGATTAAATCACATTTAAATACATAGCAGCGGAAAAATAATACATGCACAACTGAAATAAATACGCGGATACATAGCTTTCCGAATATCACTTCAGCTGTAAACCATGATCCTGTGAATATAATATCCACAAAACCCAACTACTAGCTGCCCGTGTGGAAAATAAGGGAACCTAGAGTTTAGGTTAAAACAATAAACTCCAGGTCAGTCATGTGACTGGTATGAGAACTAAAACAGTTATTATTTTGATTTTAAAGTCAGGTAAATCAAGGGACCACGCCGTATAACACGGAACGGGTTTACCCCCAAGAATACCAGTGCATCTGACAAACAAAGCAACGATAAATAAAAACATGAAGCTATTATAAGGCCAAGGTCCCATCACACAATGCAAAGCAAGCCGGAGAATAGGGTTTTACCTTATAATTGCCAAATAATGCCTGATACGTGAAATTTCATCTTTTATTATTACTATAAGTGAAGAAAACAACTTCAAATATAAATGTATCAATCATAGACAGCATAAGCGCCCCATCCCACTATGTCGCCATACTAGGCTCTACAATCAAAACCAAAATGTCACGTATTTGGAAGTTAGATTTCCATCATGGTGGTTACTGATTCGAAAGATCTATCGCGTAGTACAATTCCCAATGGCTTACGTCGCAGGCATGCGAAAACGCCGTAATGCACATCCGCACTATCCAGGAAACAAGTTACCGCGGCTTACGTCGCAGGCATGTGAAAACACCGCTAACTCTATCCATCAGGGAATCAGGGAGTGTGCCCTATCCCTCACCTCGGTCGACTGAATCCATGACAACCCATAGGGTGTCTATCCTCATATCTAAAGCATACTGATCTAACCATCAGTTTGCTACCATACCGGTGTGTGAGGCTCGCGGATTAATTCTACACAAAGCTGTGCTATATTAAAGCTGTGCTTTGATCACCAACCACAAGACTCTGCTTTTCAATAGAAGCCTTGATCATTTGTCACTTAGGCATGCCACACAGGCAATTTACGCCATGCGACTGATGTCTACCGATATACAACCTCTGATCCCGTACGTCTCAAAGAAGGGTGAAGTGAGGGAATAAATTCCCCTTCACTAGACAGATGTATATTTAATAGAGATCAATTAGCACAGAATAAAATCCAATGTCAGACACACCATCCATTTACAAGTCCGTTGTAACGGCCCAGATTTTTTGACCATTTAGTTATTATTTAAAAATGTTTTTTTATTGTTTTGGAAGTTTAAATGGTTTAATTTCAATAATTTTGAATATTTTATGTTATTCCGAAATGGTAGAAATTTAGTGGATCTGCAGTATAATGTGAACTGGCAGTATAAAAGGATAAATTTTTAATTAAAAATAGTACGTTTACAAAGGAAGTAGTAGCTAACGAACTCGGATTTCGATGAAATCAGTTTCATTAAATCCGAAATGATGAAATTAGGTAACCAACCAAATTACGTCAGAAATGGCATCCGTATGTGGAAAAGGAAAAATAAAAGGCCAAAATTTGAACTAAATTTTGACGGTAATTGGAATTTGCTAATGCTAACGACAAAACTGGAACCTGAGACCTATCCAGGAAAATTCTAAACATAGGATATTAGCTATATATGAAATCTGGGAAAATCCTATAACGGATATATAAAGTTATTAAGGAAACAAAATTTAAATAAATTATTTGAAAATCTAAACGAACTCCGATTTTTGATTTGAATACATAGGATTGAAGTACGTTAAAAACCGGACCAGACGGTGGAAGAATTTCTGAAAACCTTTATCGTTTGATACTCCAACATGAGACCGAAAGGTGTTGAAACTAACACAAAACACTATTTTGAATTTGAATTTAAATTATTTGAAAGTTCAAACGAATTCAAAATTTAAATATTTTTATATATTATTGAAGAGCAAGAAAAATTGAACAACATGGTTGAAAAAGATTTTGGATAAGGTATCAATAAGTAAGTCAAATTAACGTCCGAATAGGGTTGAGAAAACACACTTAACTATTCATAAATTATTAAATTTATTTATAATTTAATTAATTTAAGGATTAATCCTAGCCATCCATTTTCGACCGTTAGATTCGCGCCACCTCAGCAATCCATGTGACTCCTTCGGCTATAAATAGCCCCCCCCCTTCATTTTAAACTCACTCCTCCTCCTCCTCTTTCAAGCTTTGGCAATGGCAGAAATAATAATAAAATAATAGAAAATAGGGAAAAGGAAGGAAGGGAGAAAGGAGGGCAAGACGGGGAGCTAAGGACTCTTAGGCAGAGGCTTGGGCTTCACGGGGTAAGTTTTTAAATAATATTTATTTATTTATTTATTTATTTTTGTAATATATATATATATATATAATAATTAAAATAGAATTTGTAAAAATAAATATCGAAACATTCTAAGGGTGACAGAGAGGATAGTGTCTAAGGTTTGAATTTGGAAAATATAGTTTCCTGCTCTCCCTGGCTATCCCTAACTGATCCGACGAATGGGATGATTAATTTAGATTTTAAATTTTAAATTTAATTTGAATTTAAAACAAACCAGGGGCATTTTCGTAATTTTTAACTATAAACTTTAAAAGCTTATAACTTTTTCAAAACAAGTCGGATTTCCACGAAACAAGGACCGTTGGATTCTTATCGAAAAATACTTTAAAATGAGTGGAAGCAGATTTTTGATCCGGATTATAATTTTTAAGTTATAATTAAATGAATATTTTTAAGTATTTTATTTGAAAATTTAATTTAATTAATATTAAAATGGTTTTTCAATTTTAAAAAAAAATTGGATATGGCTAGAGATGAGAAAGTAGGATTTTTTTAGAAGGGCAGGGAAGGTAATTTGGCTAATAACGCAATTAGAAATTAATTAAGATAAAAATAATTTAATTAATTTAATTAAATATATATTCATTTAAATTAGGTAAATATTGTAAATAGCATAACTTTTGCATACATTAACGAAATTTAATGAAACAGGATCCGTTGGGATCGTATGGACGAGCACTACGCAATGGAACTGACCACAAGTGGATTGAAGCTCGTTTGGATTTATTGTGAAATTTAACATCTGAACCAAATCAATGACCGACTATCGTTATTCAACGATAAACTGTCCAATGTGAGTAAATCTCACTAACTCTGAACACTTTATATTTTTATAAAGTATTTTTAGAACTGGTAAATATTGGTTGAATTGCTGAGTGTTGATTGTTTGGTTGAACTGCTAGTCAGTTGGTTGAAAATACCGATATAGTTATATATATCGTTAACCGATGTTGATTTTGTTTATCAGAATACCTCATATTGAAATGAAATTGATGTGAATTATATTGTGTAACATCTGTGGATGCAGGGAAACAGGTCGGAGGGATCCAATTGGATTCCTCAACATTTATTTTACCGTTTTTCATATATTCTGATATATGATGTGTTATATCATCTATTGTTGACCCTGTGTGTTTGGATGATGATCAAACTTTTTGATTTGGTATTTTTATACCATAAGTGATACCAGGAAGTGAAAAGGTGATTTTCAAAGTATATTTTGAAAATAAATTATTTATATAAAATCTATGGATTTTATATATGGAAAGAAAAGAGTTTCATAAAGAAAATAATTATAGAAGTCCAAGAAATTTAGGAAAGGAAAATATTTATGGAAACAAATATAAAAGAAAATATTTGCGGAAACAAGAATTGAAAAGGAAACATGTATAATTAGAATTGAAAAGGAGATATTTACTTATGAAATAAATTGAATTAAAAGGGATTATTTATATTGTTAAATAAACAAGAGATATTTAGAAATGGAATTAGTATAAAATCAAAGTAAAATGTGAAACGGAGATATTTGCAAACTATTTGCAAATAGAATAAAAAGGAAATGTTTGTTTGGAAAACAAATAGATTACAAAGGAAATATTTGTTTAAAATCAAATAGATTATAAAGGGATCATTTATCTTTTGATAAATAAATATATATATAAGTCTGAACTTATATATATAAAGAAGTGAACAGGTGGATGGAGCATATTAATTTATAAATGATATTTATAAATTAAGTAAATATTTATCAGTGGATAAATAGGACATATATAAGTCAGGACTTATATAGCGCAATGAGAATCGATTTCAACATCGATATTTGAAACTGAATAAGGACGTAAAGTTGATCAAAAGGAGTTATCGAATATGGGTTACTCGAGTAAAGTAACCAAATAGAGTCATTCGAAAGAGAATTTATCGAACAAGAGTTATTCAAGGTAAAGTTATCGGATATCAGCTTATTCGAAAAAGGAGTTAATCCAATAGAATAAATTGATAGAGTTAATCTGTTAGAATTAAACAGTTATAGTTAACCAGTTGGAGTTAAACTATTAAGGTAAACAGTTAGAGTTAAACAGTTATAGTTAATCAGTTAGAAGGTTAGAGTAAATCAGTTAGAGTTAAACAGTTAGATTTAATCGATTAGAGTTAAACAGTTAGAGTTAATCGATTTGAGTCAAATCAAACTAGAGTTATTCAAATATAGTAATCAAATAAGAGTTATTCGAGAAAGGGTTTATCGAATATTAGTTATTTGAGTTAAGTTAATCGAATAGAGTAAATCGAATATAAGTTATTCGAATAAGTGTTAATCCAAAGGAATTGCCATTTAGCACGACTGCTAGCGAAATTCGCAGGGCTGTAGATAGCCTAAGGCGGTCGGATGTTTCCTGAGGGAATCAGGCGTAACCATTGTGATCGCTGCGATCTAGAGTCAAGCGAATGAAGTTAAATCAAATATTAGCTATTCAAAATGAAGTTAAAAACAGACATAGTTAGTTGAATATAAGTTAATCAAATATTAGTTATTCGATAATAGATAGTCAAATTAAGTTAAATAAATTGAGTTAAATAAGTCGAGTTAATTAAGTTAAGTTAGTCAAGTTGAGCTGATCAAGTAAGTTGGTCGAGTTGAGTTAATCAAGATGAGTTAATCAAACCGAGTTATCCAAATAAGAGTTAATCCAGTAAGAGTTAATAGAATAAGGGTTATAGATTATAGTTAACCGAATAGGAGTTGATAAATTAGTTGTTCGTGTATTTATTTGAGCTAAAAAGAAAAAGTCATATTAAAGTTATTATATTTTGGATGCAGGAATTATAACACCATTGTTATAATCAAATGACTTCCGTAAAGGAAGTGGATTCGTAAATAGAATCCGAGAGTTACGTAAGTAAGTGGTTTTAAGAGTTAAAGTTTGAACTTTGTTTATTTCGAAGTTAGAAATGTTGTTCAGTTAAGGTCTGAGAGGTAATTATACCCCAACTTGATTGACTTCAGTTTTAACTAAGAAGTGGATAAGTTCGATAGTGAAAAGTGGTTAAGTGAATTTAGTTAATGAGCATAATGGTCTGTGTTGACATAGCGATGTTTATTCAAACATCTGTTTAAACCCAATGAAGGAATTTTGGAAATGTTTTCCAAATAAGATCAGGATATTTTCTAATATAGAAAACAAGAAGTGGAAATGTTTTCCATTGTTAATAACGTATATTTTCTAAATATAGTAAATAAGAAACATAGAGAAACATGAATAAGGAAAAGAATAAATTTATGATAATTTAATTTAAGAATTAATGATGATTGATCGATAGAATTTCCATTTGGAAATAATATCGTTGTTTGCACACAGACATGTTTTCATTTGATAGTTAAATCACCGACTATCAAAGTTTTTGACCATTTTACGTTGTTAATATGGAGAGACCGGTTGGATTATTATCCAGAGAACCACTCCGTATTGGCACAAGCGTTGCGAATCAAGTATGCTGAATATATTGAAGACGGAGTGAAGTGCAAGGGCTATCCTGTTTACAGAATAGTGCCTTCGGTTTGTCCAGTCCCAGGACAAACGTGTATGGAAGAATGTCTGACAGAGTATATTCAATAGATCGCGTAAGTTGATCTCTTCAAACGTACTTACATTTGGTGGCGGAGGAATTCGTTTCTCTTAGCTTTATACCCGTGGTGTTTTTGGGGAAATCAATTTGTAATTTGGCGAGTATGACGATGTGGCATTCAAAGTGAATGATCTGTCAGAGATAAGCGTGGCCTCTAGCCTCATCAACCGGGAAATGACAAAAATCGGGCAGGCAGCATGGCTATGTGGGTCGCACCCATTAGGATGTATAATCACCTATCTAGAGAAATTCCAATTGTTTCTTAAATCTATCGATGCTGCCCCATTCGGGAGACGGTTGCTGATCCCAACCGTTGGTGATATACATTCGATACACTCAAGCGAAATGAGTGGTCGGTCATGTGAGGGCCGGGTTGCAGGATGTTCTTGTTGAACCCAGTGTATTCGCCTCTAGAGATACACTATCGGCAGGTGGTCCCATACCTTGTCAAAGTCGAAATCCAATTTCCAATAAGTGCCCGCGAGTTTGATTTGTATACTATATATGTAGAGCGTGAGATGCAAGCGTTCTACTATATTTTAATTACTTGTGATTAGACATTATTATAATATTAGATAATATATGATTTCCAAAGTGTTTTGGGTTATCGTAAGGTAAAAACCGTCCGTGTTTATGTGTGGATTGGTCTTACGATTATCTTTTCTTTCGAAAGGATTTTGAAAGTTAAACCAAATGATTTGAGTTTACTCACACCAGTCCCATGACTGACCCAGAATTTATTTTGTTTTTTTTCCCTAAACTCTTGGGTGCCCAAATTTGTACGGGCAGTCAAGTAGTCAGGATTTACAGGTATGCTTGAAGAGCTTGGAGCAGGAGGCTTCAAGATTTTTCTAGCTATTGATTATTCCGCTGTGATGAAAGTGTTGTACTCTGATAATGGTATGATATACATATACTACTTTGATTTCAAGATATGTTGTCTATTATATTTTATTCGTTCTGCTGTGAGATTCGTGTTACTCTGATGTTGTTGTGTTCTTCTTCTTCTGTTCTAATTTTCTATCTTATCTATCCTCACCCTCTAATTTCTTTCTTGGACTATCCGGTAATTTCGACTTTTGATTGTTCGATAGGTGTTATATATCGGATAACCAAGGTCGCTTTTTCCCGCGTCGTTACATCCGTTCTAGGTCTGAACGAAACCGGAGGCACCTTATTCCTCGTCCCGTATGTCCAATACAGGAGAGAGGCCCTCTCATATCCGTACAATCAACAAGTACGTCCGGACAGCTACCACTTTAGCCCCTTCAAGGTAGTTACTCCAATCATAAGCATCAGTAGCACCCATCCATTCGATGTGAAGATCGTCGATCTTGCACTGTCTTCAATCTCTTCAACTAACTGTTGTATCAGTTGTTCACAATGGGTACAAACCCGGCCTTTCCTAATGACCCACATATCTTATAACCAAGTGCTATAATAACACATCATATGCCTCATTCCAATCTAGAATATTCTTTTATTCAAATATTCTTTTCATTTGGGAAAGGTTCCCATTAATTTTATCAAAGATAAATTCTTCAAATTTATTCTTTAATCTTCCTTTCGATATCAAACCATATTAAGGTTTTCCAAACTAGTCGGGATTAGCAAACTATACCGAAGTAATCATTTATTTTATTTCCTAATCCCAACCTATTCATCCCATGGAGCAAAAATGGTAATACTCCATATTTAACACCACGGTGTTATCGATAAATATTAATTACCATTTCACGTTCAAATCTAATTAAAGATTTGGTTATCGCCTGCAGTAGAACTGGTGGTACTCCATTTTCGATCATTTTTTTGAATTGATAATTTTAATTATCACATTCACTTTTCAATCTAATCAAAGATTCATTAAAACTCCATTTAGTTTTAATCTTCCCAAAAATCAATATTAATGATTATTCAAAGCTAAGAAATCAATCTTTTCTTTAACTGGGTTAAAAAACCAATGTCATTTAAAACATGGTTCACGATAAACCCAAAATCACATTCCATTCCATCAGTATCTAACCGTAAATTAGTAAGAGAGCAATTCCCTAGGTATTAATCCCGAAGGCCGAAACCAACATCAGATCAATAGCCAGGAAACCATTCAACTTAGCTAATCTCTAGTTAGTTTCTAATTTTCTCAACTCCATTGGGTTTAAGAATAGTATTTTTGAAGTTACCATTCACGACAAACCCAAAATCTCATTTCCATTATTAATTGGGTTAAAGAACAAGTGTTACTTAAAAACACCGTTCACGATAAACCCAAAAATCCAATTCTTTTATTCAATTCCAATTAAATAGTAATTAATCAGAAAACTTCACTAAATCTTAATTAAAAGATTTATCCTTTTCTTCAACTGGTTAAAGAACAGTGTTAATGAAGACACCGTTCACGACAAACCCAAAATCCAATTTGATATCAAATATAAGGCTATGAATAGAAAATATGCCGACTTATATTCAATATCAAATTTTGAAACCAACAAATATCGTATTGGAATAACGATCTATATATCTTCCAAATCCCTCCGCAATATCCGTATAATCACAGAATCCAATATCGAAATATTCCGAAGATAATTTCGATTCAAATCCATTCTAATTTATATATTGGAAATTCCGGTTATTTTTAAAACCATTTCAAATCCAATTTATTTATTTAAAAATTTTGGATTATAATTCTAGTTCATAACTAGTTCATTACGATAAAAACATACTTTTATCTTTTCAAATATGGAATTTTTATCCCAATTCTTTCCAAATCATTTATTATGATTTTACACAAATTATTGATATTTTTAATAATTTTATCAAAGCCCTTTCAGTCAATTTCCATAAACGATCATCGAACTGCACTTACAGCGACCTTTTCCAAAATTGATTTGGACATAATTCCAAATCCAACAGTTAGATTTCAAATCTCTTATATTCATTGGAAAGCTCTTTTCAATACGAACCCAACAGTTCTAGTTTTAGGAGAATCCGATGGTCGAATCTCCCGTAACGTCCATTTGAAGTTAATGGTCGAAATTCGCGAACTGCCGCTGTGCGGCGCGTTCTATTCAGGCCATTATAATATATATATATATATATATATATATATATATATATATATATATACACACATTATATATTTCGTCGATTTCTGTTTAAGACGAATTTTATAAATTGTTTCAAATTCGTTTTAAAAACGATTTCCACTTCCATTTTAATTTCAAATCCAAATTGAATATTCCAATATAAATTTGTTTTAAATTCATTTCAAATCGATTTCAATTCTATTTGATTTCAATTCAATTCGATTTCAATTCCATTTCAATTCCATTTCAATTCGTTTTGAATTCATTTTAAATTGATTTCAATTCAATTTCATTTCGTTTTAAATTCATTTTAAAATGATTTCAATTTGATTCGATTTTGTAACAACCCGGAAAATCTGAAACAGTTTAAAAAATTTTAATTGGCTAAAATAGTGGATTTAAATATTTAAAATAAATTATTTTAAATAATAATGACGAAAAGTATGTTTGAATCGATGCTTGAAAATAAATATAATTATTTTAAATTATAAACATGGCCTGAAATGGCGCGGTAGTTTCAAAATTTGATTTCAAATTTTGACTGACTGTACCGGGTGCAAAATAAAACGGATTTTAGTGAAACCAAAAATATTTAAATCTGTTCATGAATATCTTTCTAACAAATTTGAAAAATCGAAGTTTCATAGCGGAAATCAAAAGTTATGGCCAAATGAATTTTCAGAAAGGTCGCTATAGAGAATATATAGCCCTTGAAAATAGACATTTTGCAAACTACCTCGGAATTCGACGAAACCACTTTTGTTGGATCGGGGATGTCAAATTATTGCTAGATTTCAAATTTCATAATTTTTGAAGTTAATATGTGAGTGTAGCAAAGGAAAATGTGTTTGGTCAATTACAGTTAAATTGGATCGACCAGAAAATGGCCATTTTTCAAACGGTCTCAGAATTCGACGAAACTAGTTTTGTTGAGACCGTATCGTCAAAACATTGCTAGATTTATTTTTCGGGAATTTTTAAAATCAGTATGTGGCCCCGACAAATTGTAATGTACATTAAAATCAAATATTGAATATTTTATATTTTAATTTGAAGAAAAACTGACTGAAACAGTCGAATTGGCCTACGAAACATATCCCATTGTGTTCGGGATGGGGGTATTTAGTGAGAGACGACAGTCGTTGGGTTTAGATTGGAGTTCGTAGGAGATAAGGGGTATTTTAGAAATTTAAAAATATATAAATAAATAGAAAAAAAAATCCTATTGGCCCATTCAAACTCACCCTCCCCTTCGTTCAGACCCGACTCTCTCTCTTCTCTATACAGCCGACGACGATAAAGGCTCCACCGCTTCCCTCCTCCATAACTCCTCAACCACGCCTCAAATCCGTTCGGTCCTTTGGAGGATTTTAAAGAGCTCTCCATCCTCTTCCAATCCATACCTGTGGCGCCCTTCCTCGTTCAGTGTGGTGTGAGATTCCAAGCCCGAGAAGAATGCAACTTTCGAGCGCCGCCACTCCTCCAGGTCGCCGATGAGCTCAACGGCGTGGGGACCCCTAGCGCGGATTTCAGAGCTGTTTCAGGTGGCGCCGACCGATCTTGACGTCGAGTGACGGTTTGGCCAGAATTTTGTAACCCTAGTTCGAACCAAATTAGAAAAGGTTCGAGTTTGTTTAATGAAGCTGATTTCAACAGTTTAAAAGTGTCGCAAAACATGATTAACTTCTAAAATGATATCCTTTTGCTATGTGATCGAAATTCAGTGAAACAAGAGACACCGGGACCGTGAGGACGTCTTCTACATTCTAGAAGAGACCACATATTTTTCTGAACCTTCTGCAATTTTTGGTGGAGTGGAACCCAATGTGAGATTTTTAAATTATAATCGATATGGAAAACAATGATGTATAAATTTTATAGTCGATATATGAGTTATATAAGCGTTGTACACCTCATGTATAAGCGTTGCATAAGTTTTAAGTTCGATGTATAAGTTATATATGCGTTTTAAAAGTGATATATGCGTTGAAATAAATTGAAATGATATTGAAGTGAAATCGAAATATATTTATATACGAATATATATATACACACACTCCCCTCGTCCACAGACCATGGACGATATATATTGGTTGTGATATTGTTTGGATTATTGGTTGATGTGAAATTTGTCGAAAATCATGAATGATTGATTGTGGTTGAAAAATACCTGTTTGTGGTTGAGAATCATTTTGGATGAAACTACATAGGATTAGTTTGTGGAAAAGAAAAATAAACATGCTCGCCTGCGTGCGAAATATATGCATGAAATCCCCATTGTCAAAAACCGCGAGGTTTTAAGGTAGAGCGAGGAGCCATACAAGGGACGGTCCCGAGTTTAACTACCCTGCCGTTATGCTGTTGAAATTTTCAATAATATTCATGTGTTAGAATTATTTTCATGTGTTGAAACTATATTCATGTGTTGAATAGAAATTCATGTGTTGAACGAAGTTCATGTGTTGAATTAATTATTTGAAGGATAAAAATCACATTTTTATTATACATATAGCCTATATAAAATATTAGTATTCTAAATAAATTGTTTTAAAACAAAAAATAACATTTTTACCTTATGTGTAGACTATATAAAATAATCGTGTTTTGAAATAAAACGTTTTACAATAAAAATCACATTTTTATTATATATATAAACTATAGAAAATATTCATGTGTTGAATAAAGAACTAGAATGATAAAAATCATATTTTTATCGTATGTGTGAAGTCGAAAATGTTCATGTGTTGAATATATAGATTGAACAATAAAATCTACATTTTTATTGTGAATATGAAGTGTTAAAAATGGTGATGTGTGGAATAAATATTTTTGATGATAAAAATATCGTTTTTATCAAATATATAAAGTGGATATGGTTTTGAAATCGAAGAAAGGATTATATTTATATATATTTATATAAATATAATTAAAATAAATCGAATAACGAAGCTGCAGTTCGTGTTTTGAAACCATGATTTCAAACGATTAGTGCGGGAGATCCGACCATCGAATTTTCTCGAAACTGAAACCGTTGGGTTCGCTTTGGAAATATCTTTCCAACGACACCAACTTTGTGAAGATCTAACGGTTGGATTGCCTGGAAAGTTTAATTCAAATCTGAAGAAAAACAGTGCCAAAATCGATTATATATATATATATAATTAAATTAAATCGAATAACGATGTTGCAGTTCGTATTTTGAAATCGTAACTTCAAACGAATGTACTGGGAGATCCGTCCGTCGGATTTCCCAAAACTGAAACCGATGGATTCGTTTTGAAAAGATATTTCTAATGATATAAATTTTTTGAAGATCCAACGGTTAGATTTTCAGATATGTGTAAATCAAATCTAAAGAAAAATAGCGACACGGTCGCGTTATGGCCTGAAGCGTCGTTTGAATGAATTGGCTATTTTTAAATAAATAAAAATAGCGATAAATCGTGATAAAATATTATAAACAATATGGAATGGAAATAAGCTGAATTTGCTCACTTTATGTGATATTTGATGGTTGAATGTGTTTGGTGTGAAAATTACATTAAAGAATAGAATTAGTGATATCGAATAATTTAACCATTGAAATGAATTGATTTGAAATTCTAAATATACGTGAATTATTTGAAAAGGCCAAGTTGACTCTCATTTCAGATAATTGTTCGACGAGTGAAAGTCGAAGATATGAAGACGGTGCAAGACCGATGATCTTCACGTCGAATGGAGGGGTGCTACTGATGCTCATGATAGGAGTAGCTACCTTGACGGGGCTGAAGTAGTAGCCGTCCGGACGTACTTGTTGATTGTACGGATATGCGAGGTATTGAGTGCCTCCGGTTTTGTTCAGACCCAGAACGAACTTGTAAATGGACTGTGTGTCGGACATTGGATTTTGTTCTGTGCTGATTGATCTCTATTAAATATATATCTGTTTGGTGGTGGAGAATTTATTCTCTTGCTTAACGCCCTTCTCTGAGACGTACGAGCTCAGAGGCTATATATAGATAGAAATCAGTCGCATAGAGTGAATTGCCTGTGTGGCATGCCTGAGTGGCAGATGGTCAAGGCTTCTGTTGAAAAGCAAAGTCCTGTGGTTGATGATCATAGCGCGGCCTGTGTGGCATAGCTTTGTGTATAGCGTTTTTTCGCGAGCCTCACACCCGGTATGAGCCAGAAACGGGAGAAGGACTTCAGGGAGGACATGCGTTTCCTTCTAGCTATGAGTGGTGCTTTGGGTTTTGCACGTCCGGATATTTTACTTATGTGGATGATGGAAAGCGAGGCCTCGGTTTGCTTCTGTCTCTTCGGAGTCAATGATGTGGTCGGATATGACCAGTGACGCCCCACAGGGCGGGGAAACACAGTGTTCAGGCATTTTAATCCACATCGGTGGACCGGCCCTGACGATCCAAGGGTCGATGCGTTCTGATCCTGAGGGGCGGGCTAGAGTATCTCGAATTCGGTATGGACTATCTTTTGCCTTGGTTCATGACGGAAATCCAATTCCCAATTACAACATCATGCGGTTTTGGTTGTATACCTATATATGGCGACATAGTGGTATGGGGCATTATTGCCATCTATGATTTATACTTATGATTGAAATTGTTTTTGAAATGTATAAACACTAGTAATAATATCAAGTGCTTTTGTTTTATTCGTATCAAGCATATTTTGGCCATTATAACGTAAAACTTTATCCTCCAGTTTGTGTTGCATTGTGTGATGGGAACTGAGTCTTATAATGGCTTCATTTTTATAAAAAGCATTGCGATGTTTAAAAGATTTATTTGTTTTAAAGCATTGGCAATCCAATGGAGTAAACCCGTTCCGCAAAAGTGGCATGGCCCTGTGATTGGCCATATTATAAAGTGTGTTAAGTAGATTTCTCATACCAGTCCCATGACTGACTCGTAGTTTGTTTCACCTGCAAACTCAGGTGCCCCTATTTCTACACGTGCAACCTTGTATTCAAGTTTTAGCATGCTCTTTCTGGATAGCTGGAACTGAAGATTGATTCTATCATTTATCTCTTTTTATGCTGTTCAGCTCCTGTTGTACATATTATGTTTGTTTTCTGCTGTAGACATTCACGTATAGCTGAACTTTATTTGTACTAAGTATGATCCTGTATATTGTGTAACTCTGATGTTTATATTTATCCAGTATATTTTGTTTTACATTGTCTGGTGTATTTATTTATTTTTGTTCTGCTGTTATCTGTTTTTGTGTTATATTCCAAAGATTACCCTTGCCTTCGTGTTACGGGGTTTGGGTGGTCACAAACGTGGTATCAGAGCTTTGGTTAAGCTTAGTTCTGGAATATAACATATTAACGAACTCGTCAGAAATAGAACCAGTAGTGTTCTAGGACGAGTAACTCATTATAGATAGGATCAGTAATATCCTAGTATGAGTATAGAAGAATGAAATACACCTCTATAGATGCATTTACATTCAAGTTTATGTTTCTATGCTTTATAATCTCTTTTCTGTTGACCTGACACTTGGTCTGCTATTTGCAGAAGTACTATAAAATGAGTGCCAGAAACAGAAGAATTAATACTGACCTAGATATAGAAGCTCTATTTATGAAATATAGAAATCTGGGTGGAGTACCGTTCTCAGGTAATGAATCTATTATTCAAACACAAGCATGGGTGTACTCTGCTGAGAAAATCTTTAAAGGTTCAAACTTGAGGGATGACCAGAAAAGATTTATAGCAACTTGGGCACTCAAAGACGATGCTTTGTTCTAGTGGTATTCGATTGTTAAAGATAATCCAGAAGGTGATATCACCTGGGATAGATTCAAAGAGCTTTTCAGTGAAAAATTTATTCCTCCAGAAGCAACTGAGCAGTTATGTGATGAATTATACTATTTGATACAAGGAGATATGAATATCCCAGAATATCATAAGAGACTCAATGAACTTTCCCATTTTGCCCCTCATCTAATCCAAGAACCAAAGAGGAAGAATCTGAGGTTTATTAATGTTCTTCAAAGGAAATACCAGAATAAAGTAATGGGGCATGTGAAGCTTCCTTTTTCTGAAATGATATACATGGCTTATCGGTATGAAGATCTAAATAATCAAGGTCTTTTGGTCGATGAAGAGGAAGTTAGTTCGAGCAACAAAAGGAAATTTGAAACTGATATCCCAGGGAAGAGTACACAGCCTAAGGCCAGTACGATGTCTGAGTTCAGAAAGTAGCCTAGAGTAGATAAGAAAAAGGCTGAATCTGAGGAAGCGCCAATAACGACTGCCACATGCTCGAGCTGCAATAGGCGAGGACATTTGGCAATAAATTGTAAATCTTGGAACGAAAGGAAGAAGGATAAATCTAAACCCAAGAAAAATTTCCAATAGAATAGGAAATGCAGTCATTGCCATCGGACTGGTCATCTTGAAAAGGATTGCTGGCTCTTAAAGAAATCTGAAAAGATTCAAGTCAATAAAGTTGCAGAAGTTCCTGCATCTTCATCCGGTCAGGAAAGGCCAGATGTTTTAGAAGGCATGCTTACTGTCAAAGATATTCCAGTTAAAGTACTGTTTGACACAGGCGTGTCGCGAAGCTTTGTTGCAAAGAATGCGGTTAAGAAACTGGATCTGAATTTGAAGAAGCTCAAAGTACCAGTGACTTTTCATAATCCGGTTGGGGGTTCCCTTGACCTTAGTTGGGTATGTGGAGTGCCTGTCTCTTTTTCCCGTTATCGGTTCCCCACTATCGCGATCGTAATGAATTTTACAGAATTTGATCTTATTTTGGGATTAGATTGGTTAACCAAATATGAAGTTGAGGTTAAATGCACCGATAGGGTTGTTAAGGCAAAAACAAAGTTCGGAGAATATATAACCATTCCATGTGAAGGGCCGAATTCTGATAGGAAAGATTATTGGTCATAGGAAAGATTATTGGTCAGCATTAGATGTTTCTCCTGCTCAACTAGAACCAGTTCCTGTCGTTCCTGAGAATATTTCAGTCGACATTGAAAATATCCCAGTTGTCAAGAATTATGCGGACGTGTTCGAAGAAGTTGTTAGCTTACCTCCGCAGAGAGAAACTGATTTCAAAATCTCTTTAGTTCCGAATGAAAGGCCAGTAGTCCACGTTATTCGAAGAATGACCTTGAAGGAAAAAGAAGAGTTAGACAGTCAAACTAGACAGCTTGTATGGAAAGGTTTGATCAGGCCTAGTTTCTCTGATTGGGGAGCAGTAGTGGTATTTGTTCCAAAGTCAGACGGTACTCTCAGACTATGTGTATATTATCGTGACTTGAATAAGCAGACGCTAAAGAATAAATATCCGTTGCTACAGATTGATGATTTATTGGATCGATTGAATGGCGCGCAAATATTTTCCCGAGTGGACCTAGCTACAGGTTTCCATCAGCTTCGTATTGCCAAAGAGTGTGTTCCTTTGACAGCATTCAGAGGTCCAGACTTATTCTACGAGTGGTTAGTAATGTCATTCGGCTTATCTAACGCTCCAACTTATTTTGTCGATCTAATGAACCGAGTATTCAGATGTGTGTTGAACAATTTTGTTCTGGTCTTCATTGATGATATTCTAATCTTCTCTAAGTCAGAAAGCGAGCACAAAAAACATTTGGAACAAGTGTTAGAAATTCTCTGAAAGAATGTGTTGAAAGCAATGTTTTCCAAATGTATATTCTGGCAAGAAGAAGTCAAATTTCTTGGCCACGTCGTGTCAAAGCAAGGAATTTCAGTGGATCCCAGTAAAATCACTGCTATTCAGAATTGGAAACAGCCTCGTATGCCCACAGAAGTCAGAAGTTTTCTCGGATTGGCCAGTTATTATCGGATGTTCATTAAGAATTTTTCGAAGATATCCAGTCACTTAACAGGGCTTACTAAGAAACATTCGAGATTCAACTGGACTCCCGAATGTGAGGCAGCTTTCCAGGAGCTGAAGTTAAAATTGACGACTGCTCCAGTGCTTACAATTATTGACGGCAACCAGGATTTAAAAGTCTGGACCGATGCTTCTAAACAAAGCCTTGGCGCAGTGTTAATGCAAAGAGGCTATGTAGTCTCTTATGCTAGCCTTCAATTTAAACCACATGAAAAGAATAATGTAACTCACGATCTTGAATTGCTAGCTATCGTGTTTGATATGAAAATCTGAAGGCATTATCTATTGGGTGAGAAGTTTGAATTATACACTGATCATCAATCATTGAAATATTTATTCACCCAGAAGGATCTGAATATGAGACAGCAGCATTGGTTAGAATTTCTCGCAGCTTATGATCTAGATATTTTATATACTCCGGGAAAAGCCAATGTTGCAGCTGATGCGCTCAGTAGGAAGAATGTGATCATCGCCAGTATTATCATTACACCATCGTTGATTGATAAAATAGCTATTCTTCAGAAATACGATAGTTTTACTAAGGAGATGACCAGAAGAATTCAAAAGGGCGAAGTCTCCAGTTTCCAAGTGGATGGCGCAGGAGTTCTGAGATTGAAAGGTAGAATTTGTGTTCCCGACAATCTTAAGCTTAAAAGAGAAGTAATGGACGAGAGCCACAAGTCCAAATTGAGCATCCATCCGGGGGATAGTAAAATGTACAATGACCTCAAGCGAACTTTCTGGTGGAAGGCAATGAAAAGAGATATCTCTATATATGTTAGCCGGTGTTCTACTTGCAAGCAAGTCAAAAGCGATCAGCAGAAGCTTGTTGGATTGTTGCAACCTTTGGAAATTCCACGTGGAAAGTGGTAACAGATTTCTATGGATTTCATAGATGGTTTGCCCAGAACCAGGAAAGGAAATGACAGTATTTGGGTGATCGTAGATCGTTTCACGAAGACAGCCTATTTCATACCTGTCAAATTGAATAGAAATGCTCAGAGTCTGGCGCAGATTTATTTTAGAGAAATTGTTAGACTGCACGGAGTTCCCATAAGCATCGTTAGTGATTGTGACCCGATTTTTGCTAGTAAATTCTGGGATGCATTCCAAGCAGAATTGGGAACGAAGATGAATTTGAGCACCGCATATCATCCTCAAACATATGGCCAAACTGAGAGGGTGAATCGTATTCTTGAAGATCTATTGCGGGCGTGTATTATTGATTTTGGCGGATCATGGGAAGACCATTTACATTTGGCCGAATTCTCATATAACAACTGCTACCAGGCGAGCCTGAAAATGTCTCCATTCGAAGTATTGTATGGTAAACCGTGCCGATCTCCTGCTTGTTGGGTAGAACCTGGTAATAGACTCGTATTGGGGCCTAATATGATTCGTGATGCTGCTGACAAAGTCGATTTCGTTAAGAAACGATTACTAGCTGCTCAAAGCCGACAGAAGAGCTATGCAGATAAGAGAAGAAGAGATATATCATTTGCTGTTGGCGACTATGTATATTTGACGGTATCTCCAATGAGAGGAGTCATCCGATTCGGTAAAACGGGGAAATTGGCACCCAAATTTATTGGTCTGTTTCCTATCCTTGAACGGATTGGAACTCTCGCATATAGGGTTCAATTGCCTGGAGTGCATGATGTATTTCACGTATCTCAACTGCGAACACATGTGCATGATCCAGATCTCATTGTAGAAGAAGCCGCACAACAGGATTTGGAAATCACTCCAGAATTGGCAGTTAGAAGAGAGCCGATGAAGATCATTGGCAAAGAAACCAAAGAACTGAGGAACAAGAAGGTTCACTTAGTCAAAGTACAATGGAGTGGAGATCCGCGAGATTGTACTTGGGAAACAGAGGAGAGTATTAAGAAAGCCTATCCTAAGTGCAGGGTGGATGTCTCTGATTGACTCTGGTGCAAGGTACATCTACCATATTTTGAATTTCCATTCTGTTCTTTACTTTGCATTTGTTTTCTTTGCATAGATATAAACTTTTTAATTATATAGTCTGATTAATTTAAAAGAGTGTATGAATTTATTGGTATATTATTGAAAAGTTAAAGACAGATTGATTGCTGTTTGTGTTGTGTGATTGAGAACTTGATTAATTAAATTATTAGAATGATAGCTAATGTAATCAATGAATGAATGGTAGATCTATGCAATTAAATCAAGTATTGAACTAATTTAAAAATAGATAGAAATATATATATATATATATATATGCACTATAAATGTTTGAACAGGTTGGATTAGCCGTTGAGTAAAGAAAAATTATTTGCGTGCCCGACAAATAGGTAAACCCTAATGAGTTGGTTGCGCGATTTTATTATTATATCAACTCCTGTGAATGCCATTGGATGCGGAGTGCTGGTTGTTCTGTGTGTAATAATAAATGTCACCATAGGATAGTAACAATTAATTTTGAACTACACTACATGACATACTTTTTGAAGATAGGCATACTTCATCATATACCACATAAGCATTTGGAGCTTGTGTGACGAGGTTGAAGATTTACCATACGAGCGAGAGGCTTGTATGGCGATGACTATATTTTACAGGTTGAACTGATGACTAATACAGACCATATAAAATATAACGGTAAATTTCCAGATTAATAAAAAAAAACCACACGGGTCTGGAGATGACAATAAACACGTCTCTCTGGTCATTAAGGCACAAAAACCATTTGTAGGGTGATGAGAATTTATTCTCTGGAGTAATGATCTATACACACTCCCCTGTGGACACCGGAATATATCACTATAAATATGTGCATGCTTATTAGGATTTATTGGGTACCTAATACGACACAATAAATTTCCAAACCCCTCCCCGTGAAAAGGAGGTTATGGAGAAATTTTTCGAAAATTTAGGGTGGTAGCCAAATTTTTGAAGAATTTGAAAATTCTTAGAAACTGAAAAGTTGAAGAATGAAAGCCAGAAGGAAAGTTGGGTTGGTTAATTAAACCACTTTCGACTTTGTTCCTTTTTGGCGATGAAAAGTTTTAAGTGGGGGAGATTGTAACAACCCGGAAAATCTGAACCAGTTTAAAAAAATTTAGTTGGCTAACATAGTGGATTTAAATATTTAAAATAAAGTATTTTAAATAATAACGACGAAAATTATGTTTGAATCGATATTTGAAAATAAATATAATTATTTTAAATTATAAACATGGCCTGAAATGGCGCGGTAGTTTCAAAATTTGAATTCAAATTTTGACTGACTGTACCGGGTGCAAAATAAAACGGATTTTAGTGAAACCAAAAATATTTAAATCTGTTAATGAATATCTTTCTAACTAATCTGAAAAATCGAAGTTTCATAGCGGGAATTAAAAGTTATGGCCAAATGAATTTTCAGAAAGGTCGCTATAAGGAATATATAGCCCTTGAAAATAGACATTTTGCAAACGACCTCGGAATTCGATGAAACCACTTTTGTTGGATCCGGGATGTCAAATTATTGCTAGGTTTCAAGTTTCATAATTTTTGAAGTTAATATGTGAGCGTAGCAAAGGAAAATATGTTTGGTCAATTATAGTTAAATTGGATCGACCAGAAAATGGCCATTTTTCAAACGGTCTCAGAATTCGACGAAACAAGTTTTGTTGAGACCGTATCGTCAAAACATAGCTAGATTTATTTTTCGGAAATTTTTAGAATCAGTTTGTGGCCCCGACAAATTGAAATGTTCATTCAAATCAAATATTGAATGTTTTATATTTTAATTTGAAGAAAAACTGACTGAAACAGTCGAATGGGCCAACGAAACATATACCATTGTGTTCGGGATGGGAGTATTTAGGTAGGGACGATAGTCGTTGGGTTTAGATTGGAGTTCGTAGGAGATAAGGGGTATTTTAGAAATTTAAAAATATATAAATAAATGGAAAAAAATCCTAGTGGCCCATTCAAAATCACTCTCCCCTTCGTTCAGACCCGACTCTCTCTCTTCTCTATACATCTGAGAACAATAAAGGCTTCGCCGCTTCCCTCCTCCATAACTCCTCAACCACGCCACGAATCCATTCGGTCCTTTTGAGGTTTTTAAAGAGCTCTCCATCCTCTTCCAATCCATACCTGTGGCGCCCTTCCTCGTTCAGTGTGGAGTGAGATCCAAGCCCGAGAAGAACGCAACTTTCGAGCGCCGCCACTCCTCCAGGTCGACGACGAGCTCAACGGCGTGGGGTCCCACTGGCGCGGATTTCAGAGCTGTTTCACGCGGCGCCGACCGATCTTGACCTCGAGCAATGGTTTGGCCAGAATTTCGTAACCCTAGTTCGAACCAAATTAGAAATGGTACGGGTTTGTTTAATGAAGCTGATTTCAACAGTTTAAAAGTGTCGCAAAACATGATTAGCTTCTAAAATGATATCTTTTTGCTATGTGATCGAAATTCAGTGAAACAAGAGATACCGGGGTCGTGAGGACGTCTTCTACATTTTAGAAGAGACCGCATATTTTTCTGAGCCTTCTGCAATTTTTGGTGGAGTGGAACCCAATGTGAGATTTCTAAATTATAATCGATATGGAAAACAACGATGTATAAATTATATAGTCGATTTATGAGTTATATAAGCATTGTACACCTCATGTATAAGCGTTGTATGAGTTGTATGTTCGATGTATAAGTTATATATGTGTTGTAAAAGTGATATATGCATTGAAGTAAATTGAAATGATATTGTAGTGAAATCGAAATATATTTATATACGAATATATATATACACACACTCCCCTTGTCCACAAACCATGGACGATATATATTGGTTGTGATATTGTTTGGATTATTGGTTGATGTGAAATTTGGTGAAAATCATGAATGATTGATTGTGGTTGGAAAATATCTGTTTGCAGTTGAGAATTATTTTGGATGAAACCACATAGGATTAGTTTGTGGAAAAGAAAAATAAACATGCTCGCCTGCGTGCGAAATAGATGCATGAAATCCCCATTGTCAAAAACCGCAAGGTTTTAAGGTAGAGCGAGGCGCCGTACTAGGGACAATCCCGGTTTTAACCACCCTACCGTTATGCTGTCGAAATTTTCAATAATATTCATGTGTTAGAATTATTTTCATGTGTTGAAACTATATTCATGTGTTGAATAGAAATTCATATGTTGAATAGAAATTCATGTGTTGAATGAAGTTCATGTGTTGAATAAATTATTTGAAAGATAAAAATCACATTTTTATTATATATATAGCCTATATAAAATATTAGTATTTTAAATAAATTGTTTTAACACCAAAAATAACATTATTACCTTATGTATGGACTATATAAAATAATCGTGTTTTGAAATAAATTGTTTTACAATAAAAATCACATTTTTGTTATATATATATATAAACTATAGAAAATATTCATGTGTTGAATAAAGAACTAGAACAATAAAAATCATATTTTTATCGTATGTGTGAAGTCGAAAACGTTCTTGTGTTGAATATATAGATTAAACAATAAAACCTACATTTTTATTGTGAATATGAAGTGTTAAAAATGGTGATGTGTGGCATTAATATTTTTGATGATAAAAATATCATTTTTATCAAATATATAAAGTGGATATGGTTTTGAAATCGAAGAAAGAATTATATTTATATATATTTATATAAATATAATTAAAATAAATCGAATAACGAAGTTGTAGTTCTTGTTTTGAAACCGTGATTTAAAACGATTAGTGCGGGAGATCCGACCATCGGATTTTCCCGAAACTGAAACCGTTGGGTTCGCTTTGGAAATATCTTTCCAGCGACACCAACTTTGTGAAGATCCAACGATTGTATTGTCTGGAATGTTTAATTCAAATCTGAAGAAAAACAACGGCAGAATCGATTATATTTATATATGTATAAATATAATTAAATCAAATCGATTAACGACGTTGCAGTTCATATTTTGAAATCGTAACTTCAAACGATTGTACCGGGTAATCCGACCGTCACATTTTCCCAAAACTGAAACCATTGGATTCATTTTGAAAATATCTTTCTAATGACATAAAATTTGTGAAGATCCAACGGTTAGATTTTCATATATGTGTAAATCAAATCTGAAGAAAAACAGCGCCACGGCCGCGTTATGGCCTGAAGCGTCATTTGAATGAATTGGCTATTTTTAAATAAATAAAAATAGTGATAAATTGTGATAAAATATTATAAACGATATGGAATGGAAATAAAGTGAATTTGCTCGGTTTATGTGATATTTGATGGTTAAATGTGTTTGGTGTGAAAATTACATTAAAGAACAGAATTAGTGATATCGAATAATTTAACCATTGAAATGAATTGATTTGAAATTCTAAATATACGTGAATTATTTGAAAAGGCCGGGTTGATTCTCATTTCAAATAATTTTTCGACGAGTGAAAGTCGAAGATACGAAGACGGTGCAAGACCGATGATCTTCACGTCGAATGGAGGGGTTCTACTGATGCTCATGATAGGAGTAGCTACCTTGATGAGGCTGAAGTAGTAGCCGTCCGGACATACTTGTTAATTGTATGGATAGGCGAGGTATTGAGTGCCTCCGGTTTCGTTCAGACCCAGAACGAACTTGTAAATGGAATGTGTGTCGGACATTAGATTTTGTTCTGTGCTGATTGATCTCTATTAAACATATATCTGTTTGGCGGCGGAGAATTTATTTTCTTGCTTAACGCCCTTCTCTGAGACGTACAAGCTCAAAGGTTATATATAGATAGAAATCAGTCGCATGGAGTGAATTGCCTGTGTGGCATGCCTGAGTGGCAGATGATCAAGGCTTCTATTGAAAAGCAAAGTCTTGTGGTTGATGATCAAAGCGCAGCCTGTGTGGCATAGCTTTGTGTATAGCGTTGTTTCGTGAGCCTCACACCCCGGTATGAGCCAGAAACGAGAGAAGGACTTCAGGGAGGACATGCGTTTCCTTCTAGCTAGGAGTGGTGCTTTGGGTTTTGCACGTCCGGGTATTTTACTTATGTGGATGATGGAAAGAGAGGCCTCGGTTTGCTTCGGTCTCTTCGGAGCCGATGGTATGGTCGGATATGACCAGTGACGACCCGGGGAAACGCAATGTTCAGGCATTTTAAACCACATTGGTGGACCGACCTTGACTATCCAAGGGTCGATGCGTTCTGATCCTGAGGGGCGAGCTAGAGCGTCTCGAATTCGGTAAGGACTATCTTTTGCCTTGGTTCATGACGGAAATCCAATTTCCAATTACGACATCGTGCGGTTTTGGTTGTATACCTATATATGGCGACATAGTGGTATGGGGGCATTAATGCCGTCTATGATTTATACTTATGATTGAAATTGTTTTTGAAACGTATAAACACTAGTAATAATATCAAATGCTTTTGTTTTATTCGTATCAAGCATATTTTGGCCATTATAAGGTAATACTCTACCCTCCGGCTTGTGTTGCATTGTGTAATGGGAACTGAGTCTTATAATGGCTTCATTTTTATAAAAAGCATTGCGACGTTTAAAAGATTTATTTGTTTTAAAGCACTGGCAATCCAATGGAGTAAACCCGTTCCGCGAAAGTGGCGTGGTCCTATGATTGGCCATATTATTAACTGTGTTAAGTAGATTTCTCATACCATTCCCATGACTAACTCGTAGTTTGTTTCACTTGCAAACTCGGGTGCCCCTATTTCTACGCGGGCAGTCTTGTATTCAAGTTTTAGCAGGCTTTTTCTGGATAGCTGGAGCTGAAGATGGATTCTATCATTTATCTCTTTTTATGTTGTTCAGCTCCTGTTGTACATATTATGTTTCTTTTCCGCTGTAGACATTCATGTATAGCTGAACTGTATTTGTACTAAGTATGATCCTGTATACTGTGTAACTCTGATGTTTATATTTATCCAGTATATTCTGTTGTACATTATCTGGTGTATTTATTTATTTTTGTTCAGCTGTTATCTGTTTATGTGTTATATTCCAAAGATTACCCTCGCCTTTGTGTTACAGGGTTTGGGTGGTCACAGATTTCCATTTCAATTCATTTTAAATTGATTTCAATTCGATTTCCATTTCAATTCTTTTTAAATTCATTTTAAATCGATTTCAATTCTATTTTCAAATTCTAATAAAAATTTAATTTTCCATATCATTTCAATAATAAAATGATAATATTTTCAAAATATCGGATTTTGAAATCACTTTTCGATATTCATTATAAAATGAATAAAATCGACAAAATTCATGTTCATGTAAAAATGGCGTTTAACTAATTGACACGGCTTCACATTTCAATAATCACCGAATATTATTTTAAAATAATCGTTAATCCTGAACTAGAATCAGACTCAATCAATTACCGTATAATTTTATTTATATGGATTTCAGCATCATATATATGCAACAATAATGATAAGCAATCATTAAAAATTCAAACAACATCCAGAGTGCATTCTACAACTGCATAAGCATTAAAATAAATAATTAACGCTTATATAGCCTGTCAACCCATCGATTGACATACCACTAATTATTGGGATCAGTGTATGTCAAATATTATCCCAGTACCTATGTGCGGGTTTTCAAACAACAAATACTGTTTATTATTTGTGCAGTTGGGCGATGTGTAAAATTTATCGTCCCAATCAATATCAGATAAATACGTATACATAGACGAACCGTCCGTTTTGTAAATGAATATTTATTTTATTTTCATTTCACAATAAATTATATATTTATTTTATATAAATAATTTTTATATACGACAATAACAATACATGACAATCACAATCAATTTCTACATCACAATACAATCAAACAAGTCGTCCATGGTCTATGGACGACGAGGAGAAGTTCATATGTGCAGTTACAAAATAATTTAAATAACTACACAAAAATAATAGTGAGAAGTTCTCACAGTCAGTTTTCACTCCGTCAGTTTTATTTCTGAATCTCCGTTCTGTTTGGATTAAAATTTCTCGAATTCCAGCGTGCTCCGTTTTGGTTTTGGTCAGCCCTGTGTTGTAGCTCTCGTTGAGACGAATCCAATGCTTCTGAAATCACGCAATTTCATTTCTGTTCGAGAGAGATATGGCCGTTTAAAAAATTGATTACATTTAAGATAATTAAAATAAATTAATTACTTTAGTTCCTCCCCCATTTACCATTTCATGTCATCATCTCCTTCCCTCTTCATCGTTTTTCTTCCGGAACCGAACCCAAAACCTTAACCTTATCTCCCCAAATCGCACCCGCAAAGCACCATGGAGCCAATTGGATTTCACCACGCCCTCCTACTTTGTCGGCGCCACCACCGGCCTGAGTTTTGGTGGAGCTCGACCTCCCCAACGCGCCTGAAACGGCGCTCGAACTTGGCCAATTCGAGCTCAAAAATCACGCAGCACACTTCACTGATAATGATCATAACTATACTAAATTAAAGATCTGAATTTGATCTTTAATTTTCGCTTTATAACCCTAAACCAATTCATCATATTTCGAGCGCGGTTAATGGTTGAAATTCGAATGGTAATGGCCATTAGAGCTAAAATGATGGCGCATAATTGTGTTGGGGAAATTAGGCTTTTCTTGGCTATTTATATCACATTTTTTAATATAATTTTATTTTATTTTTCTATTTATTGAAGTTTACACGTACGAACTCCAATTAAAACCCAAAGACTGTCGCCTCGAGCGAGATACCCCCATTCTGAACACAGTGGAATGTGTTTCGTAATCCAATTCAGATGTTATGATTAGTTTCCGCTAAATTTAAAATATAAATCATTATATTTTAAATTCAAATGCACATTTTAATTTACCGGGGCCACATACGGACTCTGAAAATTCCAGAAAAATAATTCTAGCTATGTTTTGATGATATGGTCCTAACAAAACAAATTTCGTTGAATTTGGAGACCCTTTGAAAAATGGCCAATTTCCGGTTGGTCCAAATTGAATGAAACTGTTAAAACACGTTTTCCTTCGCCACGCTCTCATATTAATCCCAAAAATTATGAATTTTGGATCTAGCAATAATTTGACTTTACGGATCCAACAAAAGTGGTTTCATAAAAAACGGAGGTCATTTGCAAAATCGCTATTTTTAAGGGCTATATTTCCATAGCGACTATTCTGAATTTTCAACCGGACATAACTTTTTATTCCCGCTATGAAATATGGATTTTTCACAACCGTTGGAAAGATATTTTCAAATAGATTCTAATATTTCTGGTTTTACTAAAATCCGACTTGTTTTGAATCCTGCACATTCAATTGAAATTTAAAATCAAATTTTCAAACTACCGCACCATTTTCAATTCCTTTTATAATTAACATAAATATTTATATTCCAACTTCAATTTAAATAAATATATATGTTCCAATTCTATTCAAAATAAATTTCTTGTCGCTATTATTTAAAATAAATCATTTTAAATATTCAAAATTCATTAAAATTGCCAAAATAAAATTTTTAAATTGGTTCTGATTTTCCGGGTTGTTACATTTAGATTGGGAAAAACAGGAAGTTTACTCACTTATTTTAGCTCCTCTTTGTTTTCCTTGCTGCTCTTAGAATCTACTACTTTGTTTATGATCTTCACTGCTTCAATTTGTTTGTGTGAAGAGTGTATGGGTTTTCAGTGGTATTTATAGACATAATACATTATAACACAATTCATTGCATTAATTGGTTGTAGGCTCTAACACCCTACAGACGAAACATATGACATTACAACACAATTAGGCTTAGGTTTTCGGTTCCTATTTAGATTTGGTTTTTCAGCAAACACATGCTAGGATAAATAAAAATATACCTTACTTTGTTCAAATGGGTACTAATGCTTAGTTTCTTGGAGCATGGCATCTCTTCTAAGGTCATATCTAATTAATGGATGTTGCTGAATTGGTTTAAAGATGAAATGACTTGTCTTTCCATTACTTTAATAAAATATGTTAAAAGTTGTTGTATACACATATTAGCTGTAGCCTTGTAATCTTATATAGGTTAGGTGATATCCATTTTGAGTTTTAGTATGATCTTTCAAAACATTTTATAGCACATCTCATAAATATTTGTACACTTGCGTTTAGAAAATAGCTTACAATATTTGCAGCCATACCTTTATTTGATATGCAGCCATTCCACAAGTTACATCATATTAATGTTTTCAATTCTTGGTTTAGGGAATGGCATCCATATCTGTAGCCATGTCTTCTCTTGACTTGCGACCATTTCAATCACATAAATGTTTTACTGCCTTTTGGTTTGTTTCTTATATATGTAGTAAAAATAAATCTGTAATGGCAATTTGAATTTTGAAGAGAAATCATTTTTTATATTAAACAAGGCTTAGCTATATAAGGCTTAGCTACTTAAAGCATCCCCAATCGGGCGGGTTGCTCCACGTCAAGTCTTCGCGGGTTGACACAAGCAAACCCCGAAGGGGAGAGTCAAGAAGGCTTAGTCGGCTTTTGCAAAGCCGGCTAAGGCTTTAACCCCTTAGAAGGCTTGGGTTAATGGGGGAGAATTTTAATAATTCTCCCTACCTTAGCCGGCTTTAACTAAGCCGGCCAAGGTAGGGACAGATGGGTCCCCACTTAGCCGGCTTGATTAAAGCCAGCTATGCCTTAGGCGGCTTTAATCAAGCCGGCTAAGGATGGGTTGTTGGAGCAACCAAACGGTTGCTCCAACACCCTTCAGTGTTACCACGACAACACTGAAGTGACTGCTGACCCAACTGTTGGGGGTCGGTTGCCAAGCAACCGACCCACGGTTGGGGATGCTCTTATAGGTTATATACAGGTTTTGTTTATGTACATATTACATTGTTTTAAAATATGACCATACACATGTTTTTACACTCAACAACATATATTGGATTTTAAATAAAAGGTTACCTTTAATTTTCTTAAGCAATAAAGAATCAAATCCTAATTACAGCAAAAAGAAATATTTACTTATTATCCTATTATGTATTCAATAAGTAATATTACTCTCCTATAATATGTTCACACATATATATTCATATACAAATATGAGTTTTAGTAAGAAAGTTACTTATGTTTTGTTATTATTATATTTTAATTCCCTTTTACTTTAATTAACTCATTTATGTTGAAAATTTATTATTAAACAAAGTCGGTAAGGTAAGAAAACGGGACATTACACCCAGATTGAAATTCATTAACAAAATTCATACAAAGCCCTATGAAATTGGAAAATAAATTATGGACTGGGTCTTTTACATATATGTGGAATATAGGAAGATGGTCAATACAGTTGGAAAACTTTGTAAACCGTAAATGAACTGGAACTTGAAATTGATAACACTAAACTTGAAGCTAGTGTTAACTAGGATAAACTATAGATCTTGACGTAGAGCTAGTTGATTATAAGATCAAACTTGTAGACGTAGAGAAAAGAGTCGAGATTTCCTAAAGATAACTTAAGGACAGTAGGAAATAGCTTTAAGTTGAATCAGATACCTTATCATTCAAAACCAACACTCTTAAGGCCAACTATATGGCCATAACGAGAGAGAATGAAAAGATAATAAAAGAGAATGAGATGTTGAAGAAGGATAAGGATGCACTTGCTAATGAGAATGCTGAGCTCGAGGCCAAGTTCGGTAAAGCGGAGAAGGCTAAAAAGATAATATTGCCCAATTAGTTTTCCGGGAGATTATGGATGCTAAAGTCCGCTGCGATAAGGAATCAGATGATCTTGAGCTCAGGTCAAAGAATAAAATCAAGCCAATGCAGTTCTCAATCCATTTATTATTAGGTTTTATGCACATGTCCTTTGATGCAGTGTATATCTTAGGTACATGAATACCCACAAACACTAACTAATGCATAGGAATACTTGATTGAAGATGAAGAGTAACAAACCAAGAGAGATACGATGGAAAAAGATGAATGGATCAAGTTCTATCTGAAAGGTGATATGCTTGAAATTTTACATGAACATCATATTCTACTAAAGATGGAGGAGGAGGAAAAGTGGGCATGGGAGAAAGGCGAGGAGGAAGTCGGCAGAAATCTAGGTGTTGCTCATAATGCTGTCTCGACGGGTCAATTATCGAGCTTATATGCTTCCATCTAAGATCCCGTTATACCTCATACTACTCTCGAGTCCTTTACTTCTCAATAAACTTCCATCATTTCACAGTAGGATCCTATAAATTTTGGCTTTTCGACGCTAAAATTGCTAACTCTTGTCCAGAAGGTTAAGACAACGATGCATAGCGAGCAACATAATTAGAAGGTATTTTGGTCCGTTTTCAGTATTTGAAAAAGAATTGACTGCTCGCGAGCAGGATAACATTCTTTTTCTTATGTTACTACTAGAAAAACTGCTACTTGTAGGGTAGTTTTTTCATAACCATGGTTCAAGCGCCTTCCACCGATCCTCCCAAAGTTATGCCCAGCATGGACGTCGAAAGAATGCAAATCCAGGGTAACTTACACCCAAGGTATTCGTTACGAAGGCGAGGGATAAGAGGTTGTCTTTAGGGAGAAACTCGACCAATTGGTTCGCTTGGCGGGGGAAAATCATTAAAGAACAAATGCATCAGTTGGTAGCTAAAAAGGAAAAACCATTTCTTATGCTGCAACCACTTTGGATTGTAGCTTCGGACGGTCCTAAATTAAATTTAAGACCCAACCTTCCAAGTGGTGGAAGTTGAGCTCTCCATTTTGCAAAAGACCATGTCCAATAGAGGCGATGAAAGAGGAAGCAGAAGGAGCTCAAATATTAAGAAGGATATGGGCTATAGTAACACTTTAAATATTTATACTCATTCCCTCTGTCACAGTATGCTATAGTTCATATGGATGTCAATTTGTTGCACTTAGACTTATACTTTCCTATTGTAAGTCACGAATGTCGGGGTTTATCCCTTATATTCTCTTATCAAATTTTAAGTTAGCATTTCAGAATGAGCGGTTGAACCACCCTTATTCTAGCTTTACAATTATATCCTAGCTCTGAGGACCGGAATAAGTTCGGTAAGAGGTCGAGTTGCATTTGCTTGGACATCTTTCCTACACCAAGCAAAGATATCCATGGAGGTGGTTCGTCCTATTTACGACCAAGAGGTACTCGATTCTCTTTCGGATAGGCCCTGAAAAGACCACGTCAAAATAAAGGGTTTCTTTAAGGATGGTCAAACCATAGGAAAGCAGTCAAGTCACATATTTCATCATCGTAGCATCTTTCTTTTGTCCCCACATTGAAAGGAAAGTTACCCAACTATGAGTTGAATCACGTATATTGTACCCACATTGAAAGGAAAGGCCACCCAACTGTGAGTTGAATCATGTATAATGTACCTTTTGTCATACCTCTTTATGTTTCACGGCATTAATCAATAGCGGATGGTCGATTCATATCAAATTTTAAGCCTATAACCTGAGAATGAGTTTGTTGACACCAAAAGTGGTGGTTTCACCGTGACTCACACACCCGATTGGTGGAAATCGGGGGGCCCATATGGGCCCGCCAGATTTCCACCAATCACACGGTGGAGTCATGGTGACACTATCCCTTTTGGTGTCAACAAACTCGTGTTGCTATAACCTTCTCTTCGAATCATAAGCAAGAGCAAGTCAGTGAACAATCAAGTCATTCTCTTATAGACATTAGTTGGTCATATCACAATAATTACTCTAATTATGTCACAATCATTGGAGAAACAAATGCTTTTGTTGCCCTCGAAATATTATATCTTGCCTGATTACATAATATATAAATAAATTGATAGCTATGAGTGAATGAACTAAGCAAAATAAACTTTAACTGAAATAGCACCTGAAATGCTCGCTATTCCATGTTCTTGATAATTAATCACCGTCAACTGTCCTTACATTGGAAGCCCAGTTTACAAGGCTCCATTGAATGGCCTATGGTCCTTGCCACTTCGGGACCGAGTATGCAAGCTAGGGGATACTTTCTTAAGTTCAAGCCCATTGATTTCAAAGTTCCTAGACTAAACCTTGGTGTTGTAATATATAGTGACCTGGTGCCAATGTGAAGCTGCCTCAAGTCAGCTTCTTAACATTGATCATGTGCAAAGATCACAAAATTGGATCTTCATTTATCAAGGGATCATAATAAGTCACTTGGAGAAGGGACTTCTGGTTCAATTGGATGACGATTCCAAGCGTATGCTAAGGCCAATGGAGTGTGGTCATTCGTTGACTTGTGAGTGGTTCGGTAAGCTCAAATGCAAATGGTAGTTTATCCAATGCACTTGCCTCCAGCCATTTCAAAATTCTTTTTTGAAATGGACTTGACAATTTATTTACAGCATCAAATTTTCCATTTGATTGAGGATAAGAAACTGCCAAATATCGATTGTCAATGCGACGACAATGGTAGAAGTCGCTAAACTCAACATTGCAGACTTAGGTCCTGTTATGGTTACGATAGTATGGGGGAGACCGAAGCGACATATGATATTTCAAAGGATAAATTAATTGCTTTCTTTATTGAAATAGTTGGAAATGGCTCAGCTTTAGCCTACTTGGTGAAGTAAACTACGAAAATAGGGTACTTTGCACCACCTTTGGAGATCGAGCGATTTCCGATAATGGCAGTGCCCATACTGCGATGGACTGAATATCATAGTTAGCTCTATTGATGGGGCTCTTGAGATCCTATCAATTCTTTGGCATTTATCGCAATGTCATGTGTAATTAACTACATCTATAATTAGCCAGACATAGTCAATTGGAGTATCTTCTTTTCTAAGGTATGCCCGTCGATGTGGTCACCGCACTCACCTTCGTGCACTTTATGTTACACTTGTTTGGCATTGTTATGGCTACAAACCAGAGAAGTGGAATGGAAAAATATTTTCTATACAATGTGCCTTCTTAAGAAATATAGCATGTGGCTTGACGAGCTCATTTATTATTCTTTCTTTCGGGAAGGACCCTGCGTTATAGGAAATTCTTGATTGGAGTCATCTGTGACCCTCTCTCGGGATCCATTTCTTATACCTGATTAACTTGCATGATACACATACCATTTAGTACCTCTAATCAAACTAAGTCCATATGTCATGCATCCTCGGGACTAACTAACTTTGTTAGTGAATTTACCTTCTCATTTTTCTCATAAGGAATATTCAAGATATTGTAATGCTCAAAGACAACTTGTGGTCTTGGTTGAGATAATAAGAAAGTCATGTTTCTTTTGCAAGACACTTGCATTTAACTTAGTACCAAATAATCTGCAAATTATTGAGAAATTGAATTGACTTTACTCCTTAAACCTTGGCAAGTTCAAGCCTTGCTATTAGGGTTTCATATTCAGCTTCATTGTTCATTAGATCAAAATTGAGTTTTAAGGCATTGCAGATTGGTCATTCCTTAAGAGTAACTAGCACGACTCCAGCGCGTGAACATGGATCATTGTGTGCTTCATCTATACACATCGTCCAATGGATAGATGGTTGCTCACTGCTCTCTAGAGATTCAGCTAGTGCACTGAACTTAGTAATGAAGTCCACCAATGCTTGTTCTTGGATACCCCTTCGAGTAATATAGTGATGTCAAATAGCTTCAACTTGATGTTCCATTTGAGTGACCTACTATATGCTTTATGCTGTTATAGTATCTGTTGTAGCAGATAGTTGATGTAAACTTTGATTAGATGAGCTAAGAACTAGTGGTGGTACTTACTAGAAGTGATTAGAAGGAAGTGTGCTAGCTTCTCATGCTATGTGTAGTTTCGATCATCTCCTGTTAATCTCATGCTAACATAATAAATCGTCCTTTGGATCTGATAGTCTTCGCATACGAGTGCGGAACTGATAGCATGCAGTGAAATGGTCAAATAAGCAAACAAGTCCACATGTTCCTAGGTTTTTGATAGAATAGGAGGTCTTTCCAAGAGATTCAATAAATTATGAATCATGTCAACACAGTCTTGCATCCAAGAGAAATTGTGTTTAACTCTTTTAATAAGATAAAATAAGGGGAATACATTTATTAGTCACTTTCGAAATGAATCCACTTAAGGCGGCGACCTTCCAATTTAAACTCTGCACATTCTATATCTTTATCAAAACTTTGATATCTCTCATAGAATCGATCTTCTCATGATTGAGCTCAATCCCACACGATTAGATAGAATATTCCTGATGCAATGCCAAATAATAATTTAAAATAATTAAGTTTCACGTCATATGTATAGAGAACACTAAACACCTCTACAAACTTATCGATGCGGTCGTTCAATAACTATGGCTTATGATCTTCTCATGATTGAGCTCAATCACACACGATTAGATAGAATACTCCTGATGCAGTGCCAAATAATAATTTAAAATAATTAAGTTTCACGTCATATGTATAGAGAACACTAAACATCTCTACAAAGTTATCGATGCGGTCGTTCAATAACTGTGACTTCATAAGCATGTTATCCATGTATGTTACCATTGATGTTCGGATGTGGTCTTTGAACGTGCGATTCTCCAGATGTTAGTAAATTGCTTTGGCATTTTTCAACTTGAAGGGCATGACAACATAACAATATAACCCAAGTCGAATGGAACCAGTGTGCTCTTGTTCTGTAACAGGCATTGAAATTTATTTGTACCCGAACATGCATCCATGAAGTATAAAGCTTATTTCCAACCATTAAGTCTACAAGCTGGTTTATCCATGTGAGTAGAAAACTATCATTTAGGCATGCTATATTCAAGTCGGAATAATCTACACATGTCACCCACTTCGCATTAGATTTCTTCACTAAGACTGGATTAGAGACCCAGTCCGGATATATGGCTTCATAGAATAAATCCATTGTTTTTTAACTTATCCACAACCTTTTTGAGTGCAGTTGATCTCCCCAAACCTAGGACATGTCTCTTTTTCTTTATTGACATGAACTTTGAATTAATATTCAATGCATAACTCGCAACAGTTAGCATGATACCACACAAATCAGCATCAGTCCAAGCGAACTCGTTTTGGTTCTCCTAAAGGAAATTGGCATGTTCCTTCATTTTTCTAGGATTGAGGCGAGATCTGATTTTCAAGAAACCATAAATGAGTTGCGGTTATTGAACAGAATATCAATTATCATTATGGTAGGGGTAGCTCTTGGATATCCAGGCTCCTTTCTTTTATGGAATCTATGTCTTTGAAAAGTAGACTATGCGACCCAGAATGAAATCCAATTTTCGGTTGCTATTTGTCTAAGATTTTGATTCAAAGAGAAGTCTTTACTTCTTTTCCCTTCTCTCTTACCCGAGCATCCTTCCACTCATCCATATAACAAGCTCTCTTTTCTACCTAATCTCCATGAACCATTTGGACACCATTCTCCGATGAAACTTCATTAGTAGGGACCAACTGGGAATGCATGCCCTAAACTCAGGAAGGGGTGGTCGGCTCAAAAATAATTATAAGGTTAGTAGATATCCAAAGCGACAAATGAGACGATCCACACTCCTTAGTGGTCCCTCTCACCTAGTTCAACCAATAACTCCACTATTCATACCGATTTGCTTATTGTCCTATTAAAATCATGAATACAAGTTATACATGATTTCATGTCCTTAGCATCTAGAATCATTTGATCAGGTATTTTATAATATTATGTTAACAAAATTCCTACAGTCCACAAAGTCTTTTTATACAAGGGCTTGACCAAACATCTTTGTAATCACCAATGGATCTATCATTGGTACATCCACCACGTTTACATCTCTATTTTAAGATATGACATCGCCATTTGTCGTCTTCCTTCTTTTTTCCAATATCGATTATTTTATAGCATTGCACACCTCATAATAAATGTGCTTAATCGCTATAACATATTGTTCAATGGTTCATCTACTTTTACCGGCTAGGTGGAGTCCAACAATAATGGTGTTTGTCACAATTTTTTTTGCTTTTGTTGGGCTGTAGCTTTAGGTGCTACTTGTTGAAATTTATTATCTGGATTTAACGTCCCTTGGCCCATGTCCCGCCTGACATTTTCACACCCTTTTGTTTTGCTTCTCCGATCAACTTCTCTTTCAAATATCCCAAACGATAGAAGCCGTAAATTTCCTGAAACCAAATAAACTTCTGCCATTGCTTATCCATTTTCAATGACTCTGTAGGAGTGGGTTTATGTATTTTGCCATGTTGCTTGCACCTAAATAAATATTTTTGAATGAGTCATTAAGTGGAGTATAGACATTATATGCGGAGAATCTCAGACGCTTCCGCGAATCCCGTTATTAATCATATGTTAGTCTTTAATGTCTCCTCGTCCCTGATTATTCTTCTACTTATTTCGGTGCTAGACATTCATATCTACTTTACACGTGCTTCCTTCAGATTGATTTACTACTACATGGCTTTATACACACTCATTATTGGGTTCAACCATCTCTCTGTTATACAACATTCCTTGTAATAGCCCAAATTTTTAATATAGGAATATTTAACTAATTTAAACACTAAAATGATTAATTTTAAGATTAAATGACCTGAAATTAATATAAATGAGAATTTGAATGTTGAGTTAACTTGAAATCGCAAATCTTGAATTTAAAATGTAGTTAAGTATATTCTGAAGATATGCAACATTCTATTTGATATCAATGTTGGTAATAAATTTGAGTGTTTGGAACTCAATTTATTTTTAACTGGTTTATGTTAACACATGAAAATAGCCATTTTTCAAATGATCTCAGATTTTGATGAAACGAGTTACATCAGATCTGGAATGATAATTTATTATAAGATTCAATATTTGTATCAGTTGTAGTTGTGTAATCATGCACGATATAAATGCATATTGATAGACAATTATAAATTTTAATATTATATTTAATTTTATGAATAGCTGTTAACTATGTCTAAATTGGCTTTCAAAACAAGTTCATTGTGTTTGGAATGTGGGTCATTAGTTTTAAACGACAATGAGCATGTCTTATTTTAAGTTCAAAAAATTGTAACGTGAATAGTGATTTTTAGTTGTGTATAAATAGACACCTTGGTTCTTTTCCAAGTCAAAACGCTAACTAAAATCATAGCCACCATTTACCGTTTCTCAAATCCAGTGGTCCTAAATCATAACATCGATCAAGATGTTTTCAGCCTTCGCCTCCAACAATAAAGTTGTGCACACCAGTGAAGGGAGAAAATCGTTGGTTCCTTTTGACAATCGGAAATGGGTGGTGGCAAGAATTCTTGTTCGAAGTGGTTACGTTCTTCCTGTGAATTTAATTCAATTTTAATTTTAATATGAACTAGTAATTCCTTTATATGCGTCAAACGAGGTCAGATTAGAGCGAAACAAGTTGTGTTAGGTTCATGCTCGCAGTATTTACGTGTACAAAATGGATTGGTGTGATTTGGAGCTATTTGGAATTTTAACTAGTTTTAAACATCTTTTTGAACTTAGATTAAATGACGTGAAAATAGTTGATTGCATAGGATGGTGAATTAAAAATCACATTTCCTAGAATACCTTCTATCATATGTCAAATATTCATTGCTGAATTAATATTTGTTTTTTGACCGGTTGTCTGGATGATTTACTGTAATTCAATTGGTTTGTGGTTATATATTCTCGCCTCTGGAGTGGATGACCTTTATCACTATCTGCTTTTAAGAGGAAGTTTCATCTTAAATGAGTTATGTTAGATTATCTAATTTATATGCATATATGAACCGATATATGACCTGTGATGTAGGGGGACAGGTTGAAGAGATCCAACAGGATTCCTAAATGTTTTGGAAGTTACTCGCTTTCATATTTTACACGTTTGAACTATCTAACCTAAGTAATTGTCGAATTTGGATAATGATTGTTGAATTAAATAAAATCACGATATGTATATAATCAATAAACATTATTGGTTAAGTGGCTGACAGCAGATGACTTGAATTTAGTACTTTGAAGATGCTGATTCGCCGTCAGGCGAATTGACTGTATTTGAAGTTATAAATTTTTTTGTAACAAAAGCAAGATTTTAATTGAATTTTTTATAATATATGTAAATTATAAGTTTTATAAATAAATAAATATTTATAAGTGGATTTTATAAGAAAATTTTAAATGATTTATGTAGTAAAACTCCTTTTATAAATAAGTTTAATAATTGTAGATTTCAAGTGTTAAAACTTCATTAAGTTAAATGAATTCATGATATGAGGTTGTAGAACCAAGTTTTGCAATTAAATGAGTTCATAGGTCATCTTAACTATTTTAAATAGCTTATTTGAACTAATAAAATGACTTACAAGTGATCATGGATTGTATAATAAAAATTTATGAAAACTTTGATATTCATAAACAAATTTACAAATGATTTAATCTAATTCCAAGATAAGTGATTAAAGACTTGATCTATAAATAAAAAAGACTTGGTAAGATTTGAAATTTTATAAATAAATAAAAATGAAGTTTATATAATAATTTTTTTTAAATGAATCTTTATAAAAAAAATTATATATAAGGATGTTATAATAAATCCAACGTGTAATTGAGTATTATAAAAGAAATTTTAAAGATAATAAGATGGTTTCAATAAAGCATTTACCTAATGTGAATTATGTAAAAATTTGTTATACTTGGGAAGATATTTTTAAATGCAATAAATGGTTTATAGAATCTAATTTAAATTGAATAGAAAATGGAATATCATGACATTTAGTGGATGATACTTCTGATTATGTAACACCCACCTCCGCCAGGGTGGCTCTTGCAAGCAACTCTGACTTTGGTGGGGCGTTTTAAAAAACATGCATAATGATCTAGCAAGGCAGGACATGACATATATATATATATATATGTAAATAAACAGAGTAAGTAGATAAAACAGCGGAAGATTTTCAAACCATTTCAAAAACACAAGTCTGGTACATCAAAATGTCAATTTCCCAAAATTACAAGTCTAGATAAATACATCATCTGATAAACTGAAATACATAAGTACTATCCCCAAATAAGAGTGATAAACCATAGCGGCTCAAGTCTAAAGCATACTTGAGCTATCCAAGGAAGCAACTAAAATCCAAGCTAGGCTCCAGTATTCCCTCCCTGAGAACCTGGGGGGGGGGGGAAACGGAAGAAAAGAGGCGAAAGAAAACAGGTCAGTCAAAAAGACTGAGTAAGCCCTGCTACGATCAGTCTATAAACTAATAAAGTTAACATCATGATGGGAACTGAGATGATCATGAATAACAACATACTGGCATGATAAATCAACTACAAGATAGATAGAGGTGTCATTGCATAAAACAAGGTTAAGTTTTGCACCACGGTGTACTAGCAACCCAACATAACAGGTATTGATCCCTTGGCCCAAGCTTTAACCCAATAACATGAAGTGACCTTACTATAAGGTCCAGCCCAACGGTCTAGTCGATCGGCTCCCTATAAACCTAACACGTCAAGTGTTGGTGTCCATATGGCCCACATATGGTTGTAGTTAGTCTGTGCTGGGTCCACCTTTGGGTGTATCAAGCCCTCGGGTGTCAACCCCAGACACTTAAGCAATAATGCACAGCCCTAACCTACTGGTACCCGTGCCTCGAGTTTGTCCAACACCGGACTACGTGCACGTCCGTAGCCCGCCTGGACCCGCACCGCTGTACCACTCAGCCATCGCCTTTTGGTCGCTTACATCCGTCCAGTAATCGTGCCCCGCCCTAGCCTAGATTCTAGGGTTGTGAATGATACCAAACTGGGATTACTGTTAGAACAGACCACGTTGCTAGGGTTTCCTAAGAGGGTTAAGTGTGATTTAACCCTTCACCAATCATGGATTAAACTAGTTAAGCGTAACCAACAGTTCACCACTTAACCCCATTTCAATCCCTCGAATCCCCAAATTGGTTAAGTATTAGTGGACCCTGACTTAACCCTAATCATGAGGCATTAATTAATTTAATGCACCTTAACCTCCCACATTAGACCTTGTTGTGGTTACTAGTTAGGCCGGGCGGGTCCGGGTAGGTTTACACCACAACTTAGTCTAACCTCGGGTTTTGGCACCACATGACCAACTTCTCACATTGGGTCCTATTGTTTGTAGCCACTAGTTAAGCCGGTCGGTTCCGGGTAGAATTACGCTACAAACTCAACCCAACCTCGAGTTGGCCACACTTATGTTTTCTAAGTGTCATGTCCACTTTATTTCAAAACATAATTACAAGTCAACAAATACTTGGGTAGACCTAACTTAATAGGTAAATTCCCAAGGGGTAGACCTAACTTAATAGGTAAATTCCCAATCTTATATTTTCATGTATTTTAAGTTTACCCAAACCCCCCCAACGTCATTCTATCGCTTACATATTCGTAATAACGCATAAAGGATAGGAGGAGGGAACTTGGCACAACATACATGATGAACTTGCTTATCACAACAAACATGCATAACATGTTAGACGTGCATAACTTAGCATAGTGAACTTGCATATTACCATAAACATGCATAACATGTTAAACTTGCATAACTCAGCATAGTGAACTTGCATATTACCATAAACATGCATAACATGTTAAACTTGCCTAACATGGCATAGGGAACTTGCATAAACATGCATAACTTGTCAAACATGCACAACTTGTCATTTTAAACTTGCATAAGCATGCATAACTTGTCAAACATGCACAACTTGTCATTTTAAACTTGCATAAGCATGCATAACTTGTCAAACATGCACAATATGGCATAATGAACTTGCATAAACATACATAACTCATTTAACTTGCAAATCATTGCATAGTGGACTTGCATAAACATGCATAACTCATTTAACTTGCAAATCATGGCTTAGTAAACTTGCATAAACATGCATAATTCATTTAACTTGCAAATCATGGCTTAGCAAACTTGCATAAACATGCATAACTCATTTAACTTGCAAATCATGGCTTAGTAAACTTGCATAAACATGCATAACTCATTTAACTTGCAAATCATGGCTTAGTAAACTTGCATAAACATGCATAACTCATTTAACTTGCAAATCATGGCTTAGTAATCTTGCATAAACATGCATAACTAAATAAACTTGCAAAGATCCCAACTTTCATCACATATTAACTTTAGAGTTTCTAAAATGAAGGTAAGAGGGCTTACAATGCTTATGCGGACTCAAATGAGTATAGCAAATGTAAGAAACCCCTTATGCAACTAATTAAAACCCCCCAAATGCAAGCAAACTTGATCAAGACTCCTCCTTTATGATGCTAATAGAGAAACAAGCCTTTAATGCAGGCTAAGGAGGATCATACAAGCCTAAATATACTTGTATGCATGGAAAATCACTTAGGAATTAATTTAGGAATTGTATGAAGAGGGTGGAGGCCATGAGAGTTTGGATTTTGCCATAGTTTTGTTGCTAGAATGAATAATGAGTGATTTAGGGTAGGTTAGGGTCTTATTTATAGATTAGGCTAGTGTTTTTAGGCCATAGGATTAACCCTAGATTCAATTAGGCCCATCAGATCCCGGAACTCTCTAGAACCAAGCCCCCCAATCAAGCCTAAATCAAAATGGTGCGCCAGGCCAGTTAGCCCGGCCACCCCCTGTCGACAGGGCTGTCGACAGGGCAGTCGACATGCTAAGACCCCTGTCGACAGGCCTGTCGACATGGAGTCCTGGGCGGGAATTTTTCCCGCCTGCCCAGTTTGCCCTAACCCATGTTTTTAAACTTAAAATTTAAATCTGTTTTTACTTAGGAATTTTCTGCAAACTTCAATGGGCCTTAACTGGGTCATACGGACTCCGATTTTCGAAAACTCGGACTCTATTTCGCGTATTTTTCCTAGACGAACGCAATGGCATAGCCCGTTTCCCATGATTCAGATTTTATAATTAAATTCTGCCTCGATTTACATTATTACAGGTTATTGAAAATAAGGGTTGTTACATTCTCCCCTCCTTAAAGGATTTCGTCCCCGAAATCTTCAAGTTAGGAAGAACGTATCCTACCATCCAATCATCCATCTACTCAAAGCATCATCCACGAGCAATCATTGTCCTTACAAGATTCTAAATGCTGGATGAACATATGCAAAAGTGTGTGTATATGTACTTACCTAATGCAAAAATCAGGCGGTTACTGATACAGTAAACCTCCTTAATGCATATGTATGTCAGTGAAATGAATCCATATGTATGCAAATTCCTAAATTCATAGTATCTATATGAGTGCACATAACATTCATCCATATGCAACATCCATGTGATAACATACGAATTTCATCCAAGAATAAGCATAAACACTCATGCACATGCAATATGAGGAGTGTGTGAGCCGATCTAGTGCCTAATGTGTATCATGCATCCACGAGTAACCACTTGCAAACACTTGCAACCACTTGCAACCATCAAACATAACATGTCTCAAACACATGTTTCATCCAAAGGGTTTCTACCTAAGGTTCTCATGACAAGATAAACACGATAAACTTTGATAAACAGGGACAGAGAAAGGAGCAAGATAAACTCCTTTTTGGATTACAAGAAATCCATTCAAACTCTGACATATAGTACTAACCGACGAGTCTCAACCCCCTTATGGAGTTTACAACAGAAATAAGGTCGAGAATGGGACCGAGAGGATATATACAAAAGATAACTTGCCAGCAAGCTTCACAGGAAAACAAGGATCAAGGATGCACTCTTAAAAAGAGATATGATGCGCGTATCTAGTCTTCACTCTTCTTAGTCACGTTTCCTTGAGCTTAATTCCACTGTGCTTTGACTATCTTTCACTTCATGATTCCTTGGCTTCCTAACTCCTATTTCCCAAATTCGAGTTGGAACTCATTTCATTATCGCCTCTCGTCTTTCTTTTCCACTTATTCTCCCTTCTGTATACTTGGCTTAAACATACTATAACCTCATGATTTCATGCAAGCTCTCCAAAATTCACTAGTGAATCCTGGATCTCGTCTACTTACTATAAAGTATTCCACGCAGCAGAACCTTTCTTGAAAATACCAATCCACGTTGCCAATTGCCCTTATAAACGTGATTTTCTATAACTCAGGCTTAGTCAAAATGAACCATCCGCCTATAGGCCATACCTAGATTCAGTTGCCTACCCGTGGCTTCCTGTAGGCTCTTTCAAAACTGGCCAACTCCTTGAGGGTAAATCGTTGCTAATCATGACGCAGTCCTCTTGCTCTTCACCGGACTGAAATGAGCACTCTTCGTGAGTCTACCTATTATGACCCACATACCCGTATTCCCTTTCTTTGATCTAGGTAGTCCATCCACATAATCTATCGAGATGTTTTCACACTTCCCTTGCGAAACCTCTAATGGAGGTAATGGCCCGCTGGGCTTCTATGACTTGGCCTTAACCTGGTGGCACAACATGCATCCAGAGACCAACTCGGCCACCTCCTCGAGTGATGCGCATCTTCAAGAACCTTCTTTACCAAGTCCTTCACTCGAGGAACACATAATCTCTCATCGTGCCTTAGTCATCCCTTGTCATCTATAATATATCTAGTGAGGTGACTTAACATCTCGCCTCGAATCATCTGGGCCATGTTCTTGACTAACTGCGGGTCTTCTTCCTGCGAAAACCCCCTTCTTGATCCAGAAGAGTAAGTCTAAGCTCCGGGAATGCTAACTAACCAGCCAAACGGAGGAGGCTTCTTATTTCAATTGCCCTCCTCAGAGTTTTCCGGTCTTAAACCGCAACCACTTTAGCGGAATCCACCGCTAAGCCTTACTTAGGAACTATGTGCCCAAGAAACCCAACTTCTTTCCTCCAAAGTGACATTTGGAGAACTTGACCTTCCACTGGTGGCTCTAAGCGTATCCATCTCCTCCTTGAGATGTATAGCATGTTCTTCCTCGTTCTTTTGAGGAGATCAAAATATCGTCTATGACGACCATGACAAACTTGTTCAAGGACTCCCTAAACACCCTACCCATCCAGTTTACGTAATATGCGGGTGCATTAGTCAAACCAAATAGTATGACTAGCCATTCTAAAACCCATCTAGAGTCCTAAACGCAGTCTTGTCAATTCCATCCTCAGCCATCCTAAGCTGATGGAATCCGGTAGCTAGATCGAAAGAAAACAGATGCCCCTACAAGCTGATCAAACAAATCATTGATCCTTGGTAACGGTTATCTATTCCTTTCACGATAATCAACACATAAGCGAAACAAACTGTCCACATCAGTAACGAATACTACTGGAGCACCCTACTCGAAAATGCTTCGTCTCAGGAAGTTCTTCTCAAGCAACTCCTTGACTTGCTTTCTTAACTCTCATCTCGTGAGGTCACGTGCCTAACCGGCCACGAAACTGGCTTGGTATTACCAACCAGATAATGCGGGAATCTATCCCATGTCTAAGGGTAACCCCTTTACTTCACCTAAGATATCAGGATATTCTCGGACCACCCTCACAGATTGCAAACTATCGATAGACGAGTTGAGGGATTCAAGATAACATAACATGACGGGACCCATAGGGTTGCTAGAAATTTCTAGGGTATTACCGAGGCGAGTCATGAGCCTCACAACCCTATACACAAAAACCAAGAATGGCCCCAAAACAGGACAACCATTCCATGCCCAAAACCAACCCATATCCCCTGAAACCGAGAATGTAAACATCCCACGAGAATTCTATACTCAAGATAGAAATTTTCAAATCCACTCAGACCACAGACAAACGGGCAGAACCCCCAATTGGATTTGAAACACATACGGGATCATCAACTAGACTAGTACTTAGGTGCAAACTTTCAACTAGATCAGATGAAATAAAACTATGCGATGTGCCAGAGTCAAACAAAGTACGAACAGGGAAAAAAAAATCAGAAAATGTAAACCAGATTTTCAACAGAAACACTACCTCTATCATAAGCTGGAAGAACGGTGTTGAGGGGATGAACTCGCCCTCCAGATAGTCCTGCACACTGAGTCTGACCTTGCCCTTGTTTCCTCGGGCAATCCTTGTTTAGATGTCCAAACTCACCACAATGAAAGCATTCGCCCCGTTTTCTCTTCTCCTTCTTCCTACATTCCCTGGCTATATGTCCAACCTTACCACAGAAGTTACATTTCATATTCTCTCTTGGCTTGTCCTTGCGGTTGTTGTTATTCTTGCCCCGTTTCCCGGAATTTACTCTCTTGCCTTGAGACTCATTCGCCTTGACCTCTTTCTTGTCATTGTTATCTTCTTCTTGAAGTAGGGCCATATTCACCAAATTCTCGAAAGTCGCCCCCAAGGGTATATGAGACATGGCCAAACCATGTAATGGCTCGTTTAATCCTAAAGCAAAGTGTAGGGCCTTCTTCTGAGCTGTATTAACCAAGTCTAAATCGACCCGAGCCAGTTGATTAAACTTATCTATGTATTCCCTAATAGTCATGTCCCCTTGCTTCAGTGATAGGAACCTTAGTCCAAACCTTCCTCTAAAGTCATCCCAAGTCTCAATTGGCCTAGTAGCGGTGGTGACTACCCACCAACGTGCAGCTTCTTCCTTTAGCAACCATACTGCCAATAAAACTTTCCTGCGGTCACCTATATCAAAGGTGGCTAAAAGATCTTCGGTCTCTTTCAACCAATTCCTTGCCTCTACAAAAGTCTCTGTTCCACTAAAATTCTTGCCACCCATCATCTTAAAGTTCTTACAAGCTTCCGCAAAATCCGCTTGTGGAGGCTGAGGGAGAAGAGGAACATCAGCTACGGAAGGAGGAGGAGGAGGAACAGCGGCCTTGACTGGAAAGACAACACTAGAGACACCCGGGACCGGTGCCGTGACTTCCAAGTACCGACGAAACCAATCGGGTATTGTTACCCCTTCGGGCAAGATGAGATTATCAGACATGCTGGAAACGAAAAGAAAAGAGTTCAAACGAGGGATCAAAGGATAGTGCTAATGGCTTTTTGGGGAATAGCCTTTTAAAAATAACTAGACTTTTCTTTGGAAAATACTTAATACTTGGTTTTGAAAATAGTTTTTCTTTTCAAAAGTTTTAAAAACCTTTTTATCCCTTCTCGTAAACCTGGCTCTGATACCAAATATAACACCCCACCTCCGCCAGGGTGGCTCTTGCAAGCAACTCTGACTTTGGTGGGGCGTTTTAAAAAACATGCATAATGATCTAGCAAGGCAGGACATGACATATATATATATGTAAATAAACAGAGTAAGTAGATAAAACAGCGGAAGATTTTCAAACCATTTCAAAAACACAAGTCTGGTACATCAAAATGTCAATTTCCCAAAATTACAAGTCTAGATAAATACATCATCTGATAAACTGAAATACATAAGTACTATCCCCAAATAAGAGTGATAAACCATAGCGGCTCAAGTCCAAAGCATACTTGAGCTATCCAAGGAAGCAGCTAAAATCCAAGCTAGGCTCCAGTATTCCCTCCCTGAGAACCTAGGGGGGGGGGAAACGGAAGAAAAGAGGCGAAAGAAAACAGGTCAGTCAAAAAGACTGAGTAAGCCCTGCTACGATCAGTCTATAAACTAATAAAGTTAACATCATGATGGGAACTGAGATGATCATGAATAACAACATACTGGCATGATAAATCAACTACAAGATAGATAGAGGTGTCATTGCATAAAACAAGGTTAAGTTTTGCACCACGGTGTACTAGCAACCCAACATAACAGGTATTGATCCCTTGGCCCAAGCTTTAACCCAATAACATGAAGTGACCTTACTATAAGGTCCAGCCCAACGGTCTAGTCGATCGGCTCCCTATAAACCTAACACGTCAAGTGTTGGTGTCCATATGGTCCACATATGGTTGTAGTTAGTCTGTGCTGGGTCCACCTTTGGGTGTATCAAGCCCTCGGGTGTCAACCCCAGACACTTAAGCAATAATGCACAGCCCTAACCTACTGGTACCTGTGCCTCGAGTTTGTCCAACACCGGACTACGTGCACGTCCGTAGCCCGCCTGGACCCGCACCGCTGTACCACTCAGCCATCGCCTTTTGGTCGCTTACATCCGTCCAGTAATCGTGCCCCGCCCTAGCCTAGCTTCTAGGGTTGTGAATGATACCAAACTGGGATTACTGTTAGAACAGACCACGTTGCTAGGGTTTCCTAAGAGGGTTAAGTGTGATTTAACCCTTCACCAATCATGGATTAAACTAGTTAAGCGTAACCAACAGTTCACCACTTAACCCCATTTCAATCCCTCGAATCCCCAAATTGGTTAAGTATTAGTGGACCCTGACTTAACCCTAATCATGATGCATTAATTAATTTAATGCACCTTAACCTCCCACATTAGACCTTGTTGTGGTTACTAGTTAGGCCGGGCGGGTCCGGGTAGGTTTACACCACAACTTAGTCTAACCTCGGGTTTTGGCACCACATGACCAACTTCTCACATTGGGTCCTATTGTTTGTAGCCACTAGTTAAGCCGGTCGGTTCCGGGTAGAATTACGCTACAAACTCAACCCAACCTCGAGTTGGCCACACTTATGTTTTCTAAGTGTCATGTCCACTTTATTTCAAAACATAATTACAAGTCAACAAATACTTGGGTAGACCTAACTTAATAGGTAAATTCCCAAGGGGTAGACCTAACTTAATAGGTAAATTCCCAATCTTATATTTTCATGTATTTTAAGTTTACCCAAACCCCCCCAACGTCATTCTATCGCTTACATATTCGTAATAACGCATAAAGGATAGGAGGAGGGAACTTGGCACAACATACATGATGAACTTGCTTATCACAACAAACATGCATAACATGTTAGACTTGCATAACTTAGCATAGTGAACTTGCATATTACCATAAACATGCATAACATGTTAAACTTGCATAACTCAGCATAGTGAACTTGCATATTACCATAAACATGCATAACATGTTAAACTTGCCTAACATGGCATAGGGAACTTGCATAAACATGCATAACTTGTCAAACATGCACAACTTGTCATTTTAAACTTGCATAAGCATGCATAACTTGTCAAACATGCACAACTTGTCATTTTAAACTTGCATAAGCATGCATAACTTGTCAAACATGCACAATATGGCATAATGAACTTGCATAAACATACATAACTCATTTAACTTGCAAATCATGGCATAGTGGACTTGCATAAACATGCATAACTCATTTAACTTGCAAATCATGGCTTAGTAAACTTGCATAAACATGCATAATTCATTTAACTTGCAAATCATGGCTTAGCAAACTTGCATAAACATGCATAACTCATTTAACTTGCAAATCATGGCTTAGTAAACTTGCATAAACATGCATAACTCATTTAACTTGCAAATCATGGCTTAGTAAACTTGCATAAACATGCATAACTCATTTAACTTGCAAATCATGGCTTAGTAATCTTGCATAAACATGCATAACTAAATAAACTTGCAAAGATCCCAACTTTCATCACATATTAACTTTAGAGTTTCTAAAATGAAGGTAAGAGGGCTTACAATGCTTATGCGGACTCAAATGAGTATAGCAAATGTAAGAAACCCCTTATGCAACTAATTAAAACCCCCCAAATGCAAGCAAACTTGATCAAGACTCCTCCTTTATGATGCCAATAGAGAAACAAGCCTTTAATGCAGGCTAAGGAGGATCATACAAGCCTAAATATACTTGTATGCATGGAAAATCACTTAGGAATTAATTTAGGAATTGTATGAAGAGGGTGGAGGCTATGAGAGTTTGGATTTTGCCATAGTTTTGTTGCTAGAATGAATAATGAGTGATTTAGGGTAGGTTAGGGTCTTATTTATAGATTAGGCTAGTGTTTTTAGGCCATAGGATTAACCCTAGATTCAATTAGGCCCATCAGATCCCGGAACTCTCTAGAACCAAGCCCCCCAATCAAGCCTAAATCAAAATGGTGCGCCAGGCCAGTTAGCCCGGCCACCCCCTGTCGACAGGGCTGTCGACAGGGCAGTCGACATGCTAAGACCCCTGTCGACAGGCCTGTCGACATGGGGTCCTGGGCGGGAATTTTTCCCGCCTGCCCAGTTTGCCCTAACCCATGTTTTTAAACTTAAAATTTAAATCTGTTTTTACTTAGGAATTTTCTGCAAACTTCAATGGGCCTTAACTGGGTCATACGGACTCCGATTTTCGAAAACTCGGACTCTATTTCGCGTATTTTTCCTAGACGAACGCAATGGCATAGCCCGTTTCCCATGATTCAGATTTTATAATTAAATTCTGCCTCGATTTACATTATTACAGGTTATTGAAAATACGGGTTGTTACAGATTATCTTAAGCATAAGAATGTTATCGAGTCAATGACTAAGAGGTAAAAAAATATCTCAAATGAACGACTTCATCATTATCCAAGGGATGATACAAGTTTGGAAATGAAAGTTGATGTTGGAAATTAATTTATTTCCATAAATGATACAGTAAATTTAATTTGCAAAGTTAGAAATAAAACAAAACTGTTTGGGTTTTATAGCAGGCAATGCATCACACGACATTGTTCTGGCCTTATATGATTTATAACTCTATTAATATCATTCGGTCAAATATGTAATGCTAATAGTAAAAGTAATATGGTTTGTGAGTACACTTATTCTAAAGAGATAAGTGTATGACTATGGTTTTTGAAATAATGAAAATAAGTGATTTAGCTCTATTAATATCATTCGGTCAAGTATGTAGTGCTAATAGTAAAAGTAATATGGTTTGTGAGTACACTTATTCTAAAGAGATAAGTGTATGACTATGGTTTTTGAAATAATGAAAACAAGTGATTTGTGAATATTATTCTACTGAAATACCTTGAATCTTAGCCTACTCAATTGAGTACCTAGGAGTTTAAGGGGAAAGAAAAAAACCACGGGTCAATATAAAGGATTGGTGCTAATTATAATCTTTCTACCTGATGCTATTGATATTTGACGAGACCACACCGCATAACGGAATGGGTTTCCCTCTTGCTGGATTCATGCTATGAAATGAGGCTAACCTTATGCCCCTGCACTTCAATGGTTAGCACAATTATAAACACATATAACAACAATAACATAAAACATGCAGCTCACAATAGATTCCCATACTCCCGCAATACTTTCGTACCGTGGTTCGCAAGGAATTACATTGCTAAGCAACAAATCAAATTCATATTCTATCTGTGATCCACACATATGCTCCGCGGAATTATATCCCACTAACACGGAACCAACTTCTCTTTCTAGTTCTCGTTCTATGCTTCGTTAAGTACCTCCATGCTAACACAGCAACGAAAGCACATTCCTAATTCCCTCTATACTGCACGAAGCTACTTGCATGGATATCATTATTTATAGTTCAGTTTAATTTGCATTTCCCAAGTTTCCACCCATTGGATACTCCTAATGTTTCACACAAATGCAAAGTCTAAACAAGGACAAACTACGGAACAACATAAGCATTTTAATGATTTCTAGTCAAGGTTCAATTTATACTTCAATAGGCACACCATCTATGTCGTTCCCAACCTCCTTTGACTCCCTCATACGCTTCGAAGTCCATATTAAATTTACTCCAAAAAGGGTAACACTTCCAGCTTCACACAATAATAATGCATGCCGTCAAATAAACGATGGCAAGTAATAGAGGCAAAGCCTTTATTCCTTTTTAGAAAATATTTTAATAAAAGTTCTCCTTGACATCATTACCAACGCTGATAACAATTAGTCGAAGCCACAAAATATTTAGTTTTTAAAAAATGTTCTTTTCCAACCCCATCTACAACAAAGGAAGTAGTTCATGGAAAAAGTTCTGCGTAGGTAGGTCGTCATGGGCAATGGCTTCAAGGAGTTCAGAAGCATAGGCTCCAGTTTAGAAAACACAGTTCAGATATATTTCCCATTAGGGGTTCTCTTCGTCGAAAGGACCAAAGGAACGAAGGCAATAACCTCAAAAAACAATTTAAGGAAAACAAGTCCCTTTTGATTCTACCAGAAGGTGCAGAGGCGAAGGCCTCTATTCTTTATAAAGTTATAGTTTAAAAATCCTTTTTTATAATGATAGTTCTTTATTGAAAACACCCCTTCCAACTATATGCAAGAGTCAAGGCGAAAGCTTCTTCTAGAGCAGATATCTTTAAAAACCAAAATATTTATAAGTATTAAGGCAAATTTAAAGCCGAAAGGAAAGAGGAAGAAGTCTGAATACTTCATTTACTATGCTTGTGATATTTCAAGCATTCAATGCTACCGAAGAGTGGTTCCGACTTTGTTGGAAGGTGCTTCTAGATCTGGAAATGGCATTCACAATAATTTTAGAAAAAACTAATTTGTTTCGTTATAAAGCATATATTTTTACCAGCTCACTATGTTTGTCGAAATCCTATTGGTATAAAAGTATTCTGGCTAAAGTATACATATGTTTCCAGTACTTATACTATACAAAAATGCATAATACATAGATATATTATCGTAGATGTTAATACCATGATCAATGTAAAATCCTTCCTATAGTAATCTCCCTTAGGAAATTTATATAAAAAAAACATTCAAGCAGGGAAAATTATGAAATCCAAAACCCCTTTCCATAATCACGCAACACACATCATACAAAAGTTTTACCTCAGTTAAAGATATCTATTTATGGGTTTCGATCTATTAACTTATCTATATTCATTCATTTCAACACATAATATGGAAGCAAACATGAGCATTTCTTAGCAAACACATAATATCCATAACGACATGGAAACAGTCATAAACAACATATATCTCGAGTATACTAAAATAATTGAAACCAATGAGGGTATAGATTATTATTCACATTGATTGGATAGAGGTGATGAGATTCGTTGACATAAATGTCCAAGCTTTAAGTTTCCTGGCTTTTTCTTTCTTCTTCTCCTAGCTTTAATGGCCATCCTCTTATATAGTGTTTTTAGATTTTAGAAATGAACGTTATAATAGAAATGCTCTAGGGTATGATGGCCGAAAGTTCCAACTTTTCTCTCCTAACATCTCTCTTCTTTATGCATACTTAGTTTATTTGTTTCAAACGTCAACCTTCTAATTAATTTACTATGCGCAAATCTCATTCCTTCATCCATCACATAATTCCTATTTAATCCTTTAATTATATTACTGAATAATGTTTTGCGAAAATTAGGGTATTACATGTTTAATAAATTCCTATCAATAAGGTTGATTGGAAGAACTGCTCTTAGGATATCCAGTGGACAATTCAACATAAAAGATATTCACAAATTTAAGCTTACTCAAGGTTGTATTTATTTTAGGTAAATAAAACTCACCAAGAAGTTTCGTTAATTAATCACTTGATTTAAATACACTCCTTAGTTAATTCTTAACTGAAATTTAGTCGTTTATTTACCATTCCATAGTCCTACATATAAATTTACCAAATTTAGCATTTGTAATAACCCGGAAAATCCGAACCAATTTAAAAATTTTATTTTGGCAATTTTAATGAATTTTGAATATTTAAAATGGTTTATTTTAAATAATAACGACGAGAAATATATTTTGAATAGAATTAGAACGTATATAATTATTTGAATCAATGTTAGAATATAAATATTTATTTTTAATTATAAAATGAATTGAAAATGGCACAGTAGTTTGAAATTTCAAATGAATGTACAGGACTCAAAATAAACCAGATTTTGGCAAAACAAAAAATATTAGAATCTATTTGAGAATATCTTTCCAACAAATCCGAAATATTGAAATTTCATAACGGAAATAAAAAGTTATCCCCAGTTGAAAATTCAGAATAGTCCCTATGGAAATATAGCCCTTAAAACTGAAAATATTGCAAACGACCTCTGTTTTCGACGAAACCACTTTTGTTGGATCCGGGATGTCAAGTTATTGCTAGATTCCAAAATTTCTAATTTTTTGAATCAATACATGAGTGTGGCGAAGGAAAACGTGTTTTGACCGTTTCAGTCAATTTGGATCGACTAGAAAACGACCATTTTTCAAACGGTATTAGAATTTGACGAAACTAGTTTTGTTAGAACCGTATCGTCAATACGAAGCTAGAAAATATTTTTCGGGAATTTTTAAAGTCCGTATGTGGCCCCGGTAAATTGAAATGCGCGTTCAAATTTAAAATATAGAATTATATTTTGATTTTGACAGGAACTGATCTAAACGATCGAAATAGCTTACGATACATATCCCATTGTGTTCGGAATGGGGTTAATTAGCTAGGGATGATAGTCGGTGGGTTCGATTTCGAGTTCGAAATAAAAAGTTGCTTTTTGAAATTTTAAAATAATATATATATATATATATATATATATATATTATATATAAGTCAACACCCTCACATCTCTCCCTCTCTCTCTTATTCGATCAGAAAAGAAATGAAAAAAAAGAGCGAAACCTCCCTTATCATTCTCCTTCCACCGCCGCCCAAGGCGTCGCCGCGACCCCCCTCCACCCCCGGCGATCGGCGCCGCCCTCCTCTCTTCCCTCTCCTCTATCCTCCCTCCAACGCAGCCCCCTCACTTTCTCCTTTAACTCGAAACCTCACCCAAATAGCCACCACTGCACCCTAGCAAGCTTGCGCCGCCACCTGAACCGAACTCCGACCACCTTTGACCACCAGCGGCCCTGCGCCCTCATCACCCTTCAACCCCAAGCCCAAACCCTTTTTTTACCCGCTACTCTGACTGTACGGGCCCCACCACCGGTCTAGCACGCCCTCTGCCTCCGACGAACCACGTAGCAAGGGCGAAATCTAGGCGAGCATGGGTTCGAGCCTTCTTGGGGTGAAAGGACAGTGAAAGGTAATTTTGAAATAAATTAGCTTATTAAATTTGTTGGTAAACTTTAAATGAAATAGCATTGTTAATAAAAACATGATTTTTATAATGAAAAAGAAATTATAATAGTACAATTTTTATTACAAAGTTAGAGAGGTAAAAATATGGTCTTTATATGAAGTTAGCATAAAAAAAAGAATTGATTTTTACTTTAGAAGAGAATTGATTTTTGGTCATGAAAAGATTTAATTTTTAAACAAGGAATTAGGTTTTTAAACAAGGAAAAACAATATTGATTCTTATAGATACAAAGATGAGATTTTTACATGTATGGTTTTGAAATAAAAATATGATTTTTATATTATATAGATAATAAAGATTTGATCTTTATATATGTAGCGATAGGATAACAATACGATTTTTATATACGAAGTAACGATATAAAAATGTGATTTTATCATATGTGTGGCAAAGTAAAAAATATGATTTTTATCGTTTGAATGACAATGTAAAAATGTGATTTTTTTTATATATTCATTAGCGATAGAAATATTCGATTTTTATCTATATAGTAGCGGTATAAAAATGTGATTTTTATCTATGTAGTCTTGTTATAAAAACATGAAATTATTTTTAGAAAGATATAAATATAATTTTTAGCCTATGTATGTTATTTGTAGAATAATGATACAAAGAAATAATTATTGATTGGTTAAAAAATATAATTTTTAATGTACGTATACTACATAGATCGACAATCAAAGCACGGCAGAGTGGATCCCAAAGGTGAGAACTTCTCACTTTTATTTTATTTTCTAGTTAAAATATATACTAGGATGCAGACGGTGCTTAGCAGCACCCGACCCCAGTCGTCCACAGACCATGGATGACTTGTTTGTTTGATTGACATGTTGTGAAAAATTGATTGTGTGATGTGGAATGGAAATAAATATTTTATAGTTAAAAATATAATTTTTAACGTGTATATAAAATAAATATTTATAAACAAATCAGATGATTTGTTTGTGTATACACATTTGACTGATATCGATTAGGATGATAAATTTTACACATTGCCCAACTGCACAAATAAAACCTGTGTTTGATTGTTTGAAACCCCATACGGGTATTGGGGTGATATTGGACATACACTAATCCCAATAGTTAGTTGTATGTCAATCGATTGGTTGACAAGCGGTATGAGCGTTGAATATTTATATTTGATGCTTATGCAGTGTAGAATGCACTCTGGATGATGGCTGGATGTGTTTGATTGTTGTTATGTACATGTGTTGTATGAAATCCATATAATCACGTTATGTGGTAATTGACTGTGTCTGATTCCAGTTCAGAAAGGAATGAATATTTTAAAATAATGATTATTTTAAAATAATGAATATTTTAAAATAATATTCAGTAAAAGATCAAAATTTGATTTTGATGTCCAATTTGGGAAGGACACGAATATATTTAAATATATAAAGCCGTGTTGATTTGATTAACGCCATTTTGACGTGAACGATATTTATATCGATTTTATTCATTTTTTTAATGAATATCGAAAAAGGAATTGATTTCAAAATCTAATGTTTTGAAAATATTATCATTTACATATCGATGAAATGGAATATTCAATTTTGATTTGAAATTGAATATGAAGTTGATTCGTTTTGGAAACAAATTTAAAACAATTTATAAAATACGATTTCAAAAGGAAATCGACGAAATATATATTATATATATAATATAATGGCCTGAATAGAACGCGCCGCGCTACGGTAGTTCGCGAATTTCGACTATTGACTTCGAATGGACATTACGGGAGATCCGACCGTCAGATTCTCCTAAAACCAGAACCTTGGGTTCGTATCGAAAAGTGCTTTCAAACGAATATTAGAGTTTTGAAATCTAACAGTTGGATCTGGAATTATGTCCAAATCAAATTTGGAAAAGGTCGTTGTAAGTGCAGTTTGATGGCCGTTTATGGAAATCGACTGTACAGGCCTTAATAAAATTATTAAAAATATGAATAATTAGTGTAAAATCCTAATAAATGATTTGGAAAGAATTGGGATGAAAAATTCCATATTTGAAAAGATAAAAATAGATTTTTATCGAAATGAACTAGTTTCGAACTAGAATTATGAAATCTAATATCTTTAAAACAAATAAATTGGATTTGAAATGGTTTTAGAAATAACCGGAATTTCCAATATATGAATTGGAATGGATTTCAATAGAAATTAACTTCGGAATATTCCGATCTTGGGTTCCGTGATTATATGGACATTGTGGAGGAATTTGGAAGATATTTATATATATCGTTATTCCAATACGATATTGGTTGATCTCAGAATTTGATATTGAATATAAGCCGATATATTTTCTATTCAGAGCCTTGTATTTAATATCAAATTGGATTTTGGGTTTGTCATGAATGGTATCTTTAATAATTCTGTTCTTAAACCCAATGGAGTTAAGAAAACTAGAAACTGACTGGAGATTAGTTAAGTTGAATGGTTTCCTGGGTATTGATCTGATGTTGGTTTCAGCCTTTGGGGTTAACACTTAGGGAATTGTTCTCTTACTAATTTACAGTTAGAGACTGATGGAATTTGAATTGGGTTTATCGTGAATTGTTTTTTAGCGACAATCGTTCTTTAACCCGATTTACAGTGAAATGGGATTTGGAATTTATAAATCTTTTGTTAAGATTTAAAGGAGATTTTCCAAAGTAAAGTTTTCCAATTTAACGTATGAAATTGGAATTGAACGGAATTCGATTTGGAAATAATCTAAGTACGCTTCTGTAGAGGAAGACGGTTAATATATATGGAATTTAAAAGGCCTTGTCGTTATTCCATTTATATTATCGGTTGGATATGGAAGTTTATATCGATTATATATATCGATTTGTTTTCCATGAAAATTCCATTGTTAATGGAATGTGATTTTGGGTTGTCGTGAATGGTATCTTTAATAATATTGTTCTTAGACCCAATAGAGTTAAGAAAATCAGAAACTAACTGGAGATTATTTAAGTTGAATGGTTTCCTGGGTATTGTTCTAATGTTGGTTTCGTCCTTCGGGGTTAACACTTAGGGAATTGTTCTCTTACTAATTTACGTTTAAAGGCCGATGGAATGGAATGTGATTTTGGGTTTATCGTGAATCGTGTTTTAAATGACATTGGTTCTTTAACCCAGTTAAAGGCAGGATATGATTTCCCAAGTTAAATAATCGTTAATATTGATTTCTGGGCAGATTAAAACCAAGTGGAGTTTTAATGCATCTTTAATTAGATTGATTTGATATCCAAAGGAAGATTAAAGAATAAATTTAAGGAAATATTTGGATTAAGAAATATTCTGGATTGGAATGGGGCGTATGTTGTGTTTTTATAGCACTTGTTTATTATATACGCGAGTTATTCAGAAAGACTGGGTTTATCCCATTCTAAATAACTGATTCGACGTTATGTCGAGGATGAAGACGATGGTTGAAGATCGGAGGTCTTCACATCGTTTGGATGATCACTGATGTCTTGATTGGGCTGTACACCCAAGGCGAGGTAATAAGTGGTGATCGTCCAGATGTACTTGGAGATCGACGGATATGCGAGGGGCTCTCCCCTGTATTGGACATACGAGGGAAGAATAAGGTGCCTCCGGGTTCGTTCAGACCCAAAACGAACATGTAAATGGATGTGTGTCTGACATCGGATTTCATTCTGTGTGATTGATAGACATCGGCTGCATAGCGTGAATTGCCTGTGTAGCATGCGGAGATGCAAATGATCAAGGCTTCTGTTGAAAAGCAAAGTCTTGTGGTTGATGATCAAAGAACGGCTTTAATATAGTGTAGCTTTGTGTAGCGTTAATTCGCGGGCCTCACACCCCAGTGTGGACCAGAAACGGGAGAGGACATCAGGGAGAGCATGCATTTCTTTCTAGCTAGGAGTGGTGTCAACGTTTTGCATACCCTGGCATTTTATTTATGTGGATGATGGATTACGAGGCGCCTCGGTTATATCGGTCGTTCCAGAGCCGACAGTTTAGTCAGGATATTACCAGTTTACGGCCCATAAGGCGGGGAAACGCATTGTTCAGGCATTTTAATCCACTCCATGTGGACCAGCCCTGACGATCCAAGGCTTGCCTGCGCGCTTGCCTGAGGGGCGGGCTAGAGCATCTCGAAGCGGTACGGACGATCCCTTGCCTTGGTTCACCGATGGAAATACAACTTCCAATACGTGACATTTGCGGTTTTGATTGTAGAGCCTAGTATTGGCGATGTGATATATGGTACCTATGCCGTCTAGGATTGATACATTTATATTTGAAGTTGTTTTATACACTATGCACTTATAATAGTATCAAATGATTTGTTTTAATGTACCAAGCATGTTTGGCTATTATAGGGGAAAACCCTATCCCCCGGCTTACATTGCATTGTGTGATAGTACCTGGGTCTTATAATAGCTTCATTTTTCCAAAAAGCATTGCGATATTTTGTTATATGCATTGGTATTCTTGGGAGGAAACCCGTTCCGTGTTATACGGCGTGGTCCCTTGAAATACCTGATTTAAAGTAAAGTTTTAAATAATTGTTTTAGTTCTCACACCAGTCACATGACTGACCTAAAGTTTATTGTTTTAACCTAAACTCTGGGTGCCCCTATTTTCCCGCACGGGCAGCTGGTAGTTTTGGTTTGTAAATTTATATTCATAGGATCCTGGTTTACGGCTGGAAAGATATTCGGAAAGCTCTATATCCGTATATTCTCTTCAGTTGTGTTTGGTATTATTTTCCGCTATATGTAATGTAATTTAAATCTCTGATATTTTTCTGATGTATATTATTTATTCATACTCGGTTTGTTCTGGTACTTTGATGTAAATTATTGTAATAAGCAATGAAATGTTCTTCTGTTTGTGTTCTGATTCGTATTGTTCTCAAAGCAATCCGTTCTTTCCTTCACGGGGAAGTCCGGGTCGTTTTAGTTTGGTATCAGAGCTTTGGTTTACAGAACTCGAGAACAAGACGTGTTAGAACCACACAAAAGAATTCATTATAGATTGGATTAGTAATATCCAATAAGAATGATTCGTTAGAGATAGGATCGGTAGTATCCTAGAACGAGTGTGAAGAGTATATTTTTAAAAAAGAAAACAAATTTTGTTTTGAAATTTGAAACCTTTTATACGTATTTGAATATTTATTTGTATTGAATTTGGACAATCCAATATTTAAAGATTTTGCATATACGCCTTGCAAACGTATATTCGAAGTTTTAATATACTGGATAAATATAGAATCACACTCCAGTCGCCCGGAGATGATTCTACTGATGACGTATGGCATCAGTAGTGTGTTTTCGAGTTTCGAAAGTGGGTTTTCTATATATTTCCAATTGGCTGGTGTGAGAACCAAAAACTAGATAGGGCTATTGTGTGAATTGGCATCAAAAAGATGATATGTATCAAAATTATGGATTTGAAACGTTAATTCACTAATTGATTGCTGGTTGTGTTGTATGATTATTTCTTTAAACCATTATGTGAAAGAGCGGTAAATTTAGCCAAATGGTACAAAATATTGAACTGTATTGAAAATTGTTTGAAATTGCATATATGTACATGCATATACATTGAACAGGTCATTGCAAAGAGGCTAGAGCAGAAGAATAAGATTGTTTGCCCAACAAATAGGTACATGTTTATTGTATTTCTTGTGGTTTTTGATGATTTTATGAGCCTATTGGCTATTTCTTTTTCTTTTTGGATTGGAGAGGCCTGTATAGCGATTTCGAGATTTTCCCGGTGCTCCCGTACAGGGGAGGTTATGGCGAAATTTTTTGAAAATTTAGGGTGTTAGCGAATTTTTTGAAAAATTTGAAAAGTTCTTAGAAACTGAAAAGTTGAACAACGTAAGCCATAATGAAAATAATGAAAGTTGAGTTGATTAGTAAAACAACTTTCAGCTCCGTTCCTTTTCGGGGACGAAAAGATTTTAAGTGGGGGAGATTGTAATAACCCGAAAAATCCGAACTAATTTTATAAAATTTATTTTGGCAATTTTAATGAATTTTGAATATTTAAAATGGTTTATTTTAAATAATAACGACGAGAAAATATATTTTGAATAGAATTAGAACATATATATTTATTTGAATCGACGTTAGAATATAAATATTTATTTTTAATTATAAAAGGAAATGAAAATGGCGCAGTAGTTTGAAATTTCAATTTTAAATGAATGTATAGGATTCAAAATAAACCGGATTTTGGCGAAACAAAAAATATTAGAATCTATTTGAGAATATCTTTCCAACGAATCCGAAAAATTTAAATTTCATAGTGGGAATAAAAAGTTATGCCCAGTTGAAAATTCAGGATAATCGCTATAGAAATATAACCCTTCAAAATTGAAATTTTGCAAACGCCCCCCGTTTTCGATGAAACCACTTTTGTTGGATCTGGGATGTCAAGTTGTTTCTAGATTCCAAAATTTGTAATTTTCTGAATCAATACATGAGCGTGACGAAGGAAAACCTGTTTTGACAGTTTCAGTCAATATGGATCGACTAGGAAATGACCATTTTTCAAATGGTCTCAGAATTTGACGAAACTAGTTTTGTTAGAACCGTATCGTCAATACAAAGATAGAAAATATTTTTCGGGAATTTTTAGAGTCCGTATGTGGCCCTTCTAAATTGAAATGCGCGTTCAAATTCAAAATATAGATTTATATTTTGATTTTGATGGGAACTGATTGAAACGATCGAATCAACTTACGATACATATACCGTTGTGTTCGGAATGGGAGTAATTAGCTAGGGATGACAGTCGATGGGTTCGATTTCGAGTTCGAAATAAAAAGTTGCTTTTTGAAATTTTAAAATAATAAAATATATATAAATTATATAAGTCAACACCCTCACATCTCTCCCTCTCTCTCTCTTATTCGATCAGAAAAGAAATGAAAAAAAAAAGAGCGAAACCTCCTCCGTCGTTCTCCTTCCACCGCTACCCAAGGCGTCGCCGCGACCCACCTTCGCCCCTAGCGATCGGCGCCGCCCTCCTCTCTTCCCTCTCCTCTCTCCTCCCTACAACGCAGCCCCCTCCCTTTCTCCTTTAACTCGAATCCTCGCCCAAACAGCCACCGCCGCACCCTAGCCCGCTTGCGCCACAACCTGAACCAAACTCCGACCACCTCCGACCACCAGCAGCCATGCGCCCTCCTCAGCCTTCAACCCCAAGCCAAAACACTTTTTTACCCGCTACCCCGACTGTACGGGCCCCACCACCGGTCTGGCATACCCCCGCCTCCGACGAACCACGCAGCTAGGGCGAAGTCTAGGCGAGCGTGGGTTCGAGCCTTCTTAGGGTGAAAGGACAGTGAAAGGTAATTTTAAAATAAATTAATTTATTAAATTTGTTGGTAAACTTTAAATGAAATAACATTGTTAATAAAAACATGATTTTTATAATGAAAAAGAAATTATAAAAATACGATTTTTATTACTAAGTTAGAGAGGTAAAAATATGGTCTTTATATGAAGTTAGCGTAAAAATAAAAGAATTGATTTTTACTTTAGAAAAGAATTGATTTTTGGTCATGAAAAGAATTAATTTTTAAACATGGAAGGTTTATTTTTTTAAACAAAGAAAAACAATTTTGATTCTTATAAATATAAAGATATGATTTTTACATGTATGGTTTGAAATAAAAATATGATTTTTATATTATATAGATAATAAAGATTTGATCTTTATACATGTAGCGATAGGATAACAATACGTTTTTTATATATGAAGTAACGATATAAAAATGTGATTTTATCATATGTGTAGCAAAGTAAAAATATGATTTTTATCGTTTGAATGACAATGTAAAAATGTGATTTTTATATATTCATTAGCGATAGAAAGATTCGATTTTTATCTATATAGTAGAGGTATAAAAATGTGATTTTTATCTATGTAGCATTGTTATAAAAATATGAAATTATTTTTAGAAAGATAAAAATATAATTTTTAGCCTATGTATGTTATTTGTAGAATAATCATACAAAGAAATAATTATTGATTGGTTAAAAATATAATTTTTAACGTAGGTATACTACGTAGATCGACAATCAAAGCACGGCGGAGTGGATCCCAAAGGTAAGCACTTCTCACTTTTATTTTATTTTCTAGTTAAAATATATACTAGGATGCAGACGGTGCTTAGCCGCACATGACACCCGTCGTCCACAAACCATGGATGACTTGTTTGTTTTATTGATGTGTTGTAAAAAATTGATTGTGTGATGTGGAATGGAAATAAATATTTTATAGTTAAAAATACAATTTTTAACATATATATAAAATAAATATTTATAAACAAATCGGACGATTTGTTTATGTACACACATTTGATTGATATCGATTGGGACGATAAATTTTACACATCGCCCAACTACACAAATAAAACCTGTGTTTGATTGTTTGAAACCTCACATGGGTATTGGGGTGATATTGGACATACACTAATCCCAATAGTTAGTTGTATGTCAATCGATTGGTTGACAAGCTGTGTGAGCGTTGAATATTTATATTTGATGCTTATACAGTGTAGAATGCACTCTGGATGATGGTTGGATGTGTATGATTGTTGTTATGTACATGTGTTGTATGAAATCCATATAATCACATTATGTGATAATTGACTTGTCTGATTCCAGTTCAGAAAGGAATGAATATTCTAAAATAACGATTATTTTAAAATAACGAATATTTTAAAATAATATTCAGTAAAAGATCAAAATTTGATTTTGATGTCCGATTTGGGATGGACACGAATATATTTAAATATATAAAGCCGTGTTGATTAGATTAATGCCATTTTGACATGAACGATATTTATATCGATTTTATTCATTTTTATAATGAATATCGAAAAAGGAGTTGATTTCAAAATCTAATGTTTTGAAAATATTATCATTTATATATCGATGATATGGAATATTCAATTTTGATTTGAAATTGAATATGAAGTTGAATTGATTTGAAAACGAATTAAAAACGATTTATAAAATATGTTTTTAAAAGGAAATCGATGAAATATATATTATATTATATATATATAATATATATAATGGCCTGAATAGAACGCGCGGCGCTGCGGTAGTTCACCAATTTCGACCATTGACTTCGAACGGACATTACGGGAGATCCGACCATCGGAGTCTCCAAAAACGGGAACGATTGGGTTCGTATCAAAAAGAGATTTCTAACGAATATTAGAGTTTTTAAATCTAACAGTTGGATTTGGAATTATGTCCAAGTCAAATTTGGAAAAGGTCATTGTAAGTGCAGTTCGATGGCCATTTATGGAAATCGACTGTACGGGCCTTGATAAAATTATTAAAAATATTAATAATTAGTGTAAAATCCTAATAAATGATTTGGAAAGAATTGGGATGAAAAATTCCATATTTGAAAAGATAAAAATAGATTTTTATCGAAATGAACTAATTTTGAACTAGAATTATGAAATCCAATATTTTTAAAATAAATAAATTTTATTTGAAATGGTTTTAAAAATAACCGGAATTTCCAATATATGAATTGGAATGGATTTGAATCGAAATTATCTTCGGAATATTTAGATGTTGGATTCCGTGATTATACGGACATTGTGGAGGAATTTGGAAGATATTTATATGTATTGTTATTCCAATATGATATTGGTTGATTTCAGAATTTGATATTGAATATAAGCCGATATATTTTCTATTCAAAGCCTTGTATTTAATATCAAATTGGATTTTGGGTTTGTCGTGAATGGTATCTTTAATAATACTGTTCTTAAACCCAATGGAGTTAAGAAAATTAGAAACTGACCTGAGATAAGTTAAGTTGAATGGTTTCCTAGGTATTGATCTGATATTGGTTTCGGCCTTCGGGGTTAACACTTAGGAAATTGTTCTCTTACTAATTTACGGTTAGAGACTAGTGGAATGTGAATTGGGTTTATCGTGAACTGTTTTTTAGCGACATTCGTTCTTTAACCCGATTTACAGTGAAATGGGATTTGGAATTTATAAATCTTTTGTTAAGATTTAAAGGAGATTTTCCAAAGTAAAATTTTCCAATTTAACATATTAAATTGGAATTCAATTTGGCAATAATCGAAGTAAGCTTCTGTAGAGGAAGACGGTTAATATATATGGAATTTAAAAGGCCTTGTTGTTATTCCATTTATATTATCAGTTGGATATGGAAGTTTAGATCGATTATATATATATCGATTTGTTTTCCATGAAAATTCCATTGTTAATGGAATGTGATTTTGGGTTTTCGTGAATGGTATCTTTAATAATACTATTCTTAAACCCAACAGAGTTAAGAAAATCAGAAACTAACTGGAGATTAGTTAAGTTGAATGGTTTCCTGGATATTGATCTGATGTTGGTTTCGGCCTTCGGGGTTAACACTTAGGGAATTGTTCTCTTTCTAATTTTTGTTTAAAGGCCGATGGAATGGAATGTGATTTTGGGTTTATCGTGAACCGTATTTTAAATGATATTGGTTCTTTAACCCAGTTAAAGGCAGGATATGAATTCCCAAGTTAAACAACCGTTAACATTGATTTCTGGGAAGATTAACACCAAATGGAGTTTTAATGCATCTTTAATTAGATTGATTTGATATCCAAAGGAAGATTAAAGAATAAATTTAAAGAATTTATCTTTGATAAAATTAATGGGAACCTTTCCCAAAGTATACGAATATTTTGATAAAAAAATATTCTGGATTGGAATCAGGCGTATGTTGTGTTTTTATAGCACTTATTTATTATGTACGCGAGTTATTCAGAAGACCGGGTTTATCCCATTCTGAATAACTAATTCGACGATGTTTCGAGGATGAAGACAGCGGTTGAAGACCAGAGGTCTTCACATCGTTTGGATGATTACTGATGTCTGGATTGGGCTGTACACCCAAGGCGAGGTAATAAGGGGTGATCGTCCAGACGTACTTGGAGATCGATGGATATGCGAGGGCCTCTCCCCTGTATTGGACATATGGGGGAGGAATAGGGTGCCTCCGGTTTCATTCAAACCCAGAACGAATTTGTAAATGGATGTGTGTCTGACATCGGATTTCATTCTGTGTGATTGATAGACATCGGTTGCATAGCGTGAATTTCCTGTGTGGCATGCGGAGATGCAAATGATCAAGGCTTCTGTTGAAAAGCAGAGTCTTGTGGTTGATGATAAAAGCACGGCTTTAATATAGTGTAGCTTTGTGTAGCATTACTTCACGAGCCGCACACCCCAGTGTGGACCAGAAACAGGAGAGAACATCAGGGAGGGCATGCGTTTATTTCTAGCTAGGAGAGGTGTCAGTGTTTTGCAAGCCCTGACATTTTACTTATGTGGATGATGGATAGCGAGGCGCCTCGGTTATATCAGTCGTTCTGGGGCCGATAGTTTGGTCGAGATATGACCAGTTTACACCCCATATGGTGGGGAAACGCATTGTTCAGGCACTTTAATCCACTCCGTGTGGACCGGCCCTGACGATCCAAGGCTTGCCTACGTGCTTTCCTGAGGGGCAGGCTAGAGCATCTCGAAGCAGTAAGGACGATCCCTTGCCTTGGTTCACAGATGGAAATCCAACTTCCAATACGTGACATTTGCGGTTTTGATTGTAGAGCCTAGTATTGGCGACATGATATATGGTACCCATGCCGTCTAGGATTGATACATTTATATTTGAAGTTGTTTTATACACTATGCACTTATAATAGTATCAAATGATTTGTTTTATCGTACCAAGCATGTTTGGCTATTATAAAGGAAAACCCTATCCTCCGGCTTGTGTTGCATTGTATGATAGGACCTGGGTCTTATAATAGCTTCATTCTTCCAAAAAGTATTGCGCTGTTTTGTTATATGCACTAGTATTCTTGGGAGGAAACCCGTTCCGTGTTATACGGCGTGGTCCCTTGGTATACCTGATTTAAAGTAAAGTTTTAAATAACTGTTTTAGTTCTCACACCAGTCACATGACTGACCTAGAGTTTATTGTTTTAACCTAAACTCTGGGTGCCCCTATTTTTCCGCACGGGCAGCTGGTAGTTTTGGATTTGCAGATTTATATTCACAGGATCCTGGTTTACGGCTGGAAGGATATTCGAAAAGCTTTGTATCCGTATATTCTCTTCAGTTGTGTTTTGTATTATTTTCCACAATCATGTAATGTAATTTAAATCTCTGATATTTTTCTAATGTATAATATTTATTCATACCCGGTATATTCTGGTACTCTGATGTAAATTATTGTAATAAGAAATGAAATGTTCTTCTGTTTGTGTTCTAATTCGTCTTGTCCTCAAAGCGATCCGTTCTTTCCTTCATGGGGAAGTCCGGGTCGTTTTAGCATTGCTAAAACAATTCACATGTTTTTGATGTGCACTCTGATTTATCTTAAGTTAGTACTCTTTTATCCTAATATTAATTTCACTTTTATTATCGTGGATTTAATTCATTTTCCTATCCCAATTTATTTAATTTAACTCAACCAATAACTTTACTCAAGTGGACACAATTTAAGTTTAGTAAGAAATTTAAACCTAAAATTATGAACACTGAAAGGATTTATGAGGATAAAGATTTCTACTAAGATAAACTACAAATGATAGGAACCAACTCAAAGAATACGACGGAATGAAATACATTCCTAGACGTATCCCCAAAGCTAATATTTACTTAGGACTCAAATGATCAAGAACGTAGGTTAGGGATAACCGTGGAAAGTAAGAAAAGTATATGTGAGTGTTATCCATCCTTATTGTAACACATGTACTATTCTGGTTATGTTATGTGTTCATCGTACATTGTTTTGAATTCTGCCATGATACCATATTCTAAAGACCTACCCCGGGACTCACATTGATTAAGTAACAACCCAGATTTTGGAACCAATTTAAAATTTTACTTTAATTGATTTAATAGATTTTTAGTGTTAAAATGATTTATTTTGAGAACTAACGACTTAAAATTTATTTAAAACGAAGTTAGAACGTGTAAATTTATAATTATTATAAAATGAACTTGAATTGGCATGGTAGATTGGAAAATTTGGTTTTAAATTTCAATTGAGTATACATAATTCAATATAAATCAGAATTGGACGAAACAAGAAACGTTAGATTCTGTTTAACTAATCTTTCTGACGAATGTAAGAAACTGAGATTTCACTTTATAAATTGTAAGTTATGTCCGAAATAAAATTTGAAATAGTCGCAATGGAATATATATATTTTAATATAATATATTACCCTTTAAAAATAGCCATTTTGCAAACGACCTCTGTTTTCGATGAAACCACTTTTGTTGAAACCGAATCATCCAATTATTGTCAGGTTTAAAATTCCAAGTCATTTGGACTTAGTATGTGAGCATGGTGAATTTAAACGTGTTTTCAATTTCAGTTTGAATTAAATAAGCTAAGTAAAAGACCATTTTTCAAATGGTCACCAAATTCTACAAAACTAATTTTGTTAGGACCATATCGTCAAAACATAGCTAGATTTCAATTTTCATAATTTTGGAGCCAGTATATGGCCCCGACAAATTAAAATGTACGTTTAAACTCAATATTTAAAGGTATATTTTAATTTTGATAAAAAATGATCAAAACAGTCGAATTGGCTTATGAAACATATTCCATTGTGTCCGGAATAGGGGTATTTGGTTAGGGGCGACGGTCGTTGTGGTTCATTTGGAGTGTTAAACGGGTAAAGTAGGAATTAAATAATATTAAATACATGGTATGCATACCCTTAAGTTTAGAAAACCCTAGCCCTTATTATTTTCCACCGTCACCACGTTTTGAAGGCTGAAATCGCTCAAATCTTAAATCCCTACTTTCTCTTAATCAAATTCAAATTAAATGTTGATTCTAAAAAGAAAATTGTTGAGCTAAGTGAGCTCTTTCATTTCCTACGGGTTTGATCAAGAACCGCGGCGTGAGCAGCTCGAATTTCGAGCTGAACTTGGCGGCGTTCGAAGCCATTTTTCCGGCATTAGGGGCGATCGAAGTTAGACGTGCTCAGCGTGGTGGAAGGTGGTGTGAAGGGCGACGCCGTGGTTAGTTTGATCAGCAGTCAATCCCCTCTAGATACGTGCGATATGGAAGATTGGGGGTGAGGGTTTTCGTGAAACACTGGCCTGGAGTATACAAGGAAGAAGAAGGAGCGACCCGTTTTTTATCCCCTAATCAGTGTAATTAGTGAGTTAATTGTATTTTAATTAATTTACTTATATATCAAAGTTTAAAATGCCATAACTCGTTTGAATCCAAACAGAATTCAATTAAACTAAGTTCGTTGGAATCGTTGAGTCGAACGCTACACCATGGAGCTGACTAGAATAGAAATGGAAGGTGTTGGGATTTTTGATAGAATTAAATGCCAGTTTAATTTTATTAAAACAATCGTTATTCAAACGATTTTAGAAACCAGTCAAGGTGAGAACTCTCTCACTCAAATATTTTATACAGTTATTTATTTTTATAACTGAATATATGTTGATTGTCTGTGATTGAAATATTTGTTTCTTGATTGATGATTATTTACAGTTTCAATTTTAATATTATCAAACTGTGAATATAAATGTTATAAAATAAAACATTTATATTAATTTAACATCCAAGATTTTTTGATCGTTCAAATCGACAGTGATCCTCAATGTCTACTCAAACAAATAAAATTTCGGATAGTTATTGGGATTTATATAAGAAATAAAAGAAAGAAGCAAAACAAACATAGAATCTCACACCAGAAGGACAAAATATAATAAATAAATAATAGTTCATGAAGTTGTTAAAACATATATTTGATTATACTTTACAAAAATTATCAGACTTAACTATAATAAACATACCAATATTTGCAGCGGAATAATAATAATACGTCTGTTGAGCACCATCTTCATCTTCGTAACAGTGTCCCAAAGGCAATGTAATCTTCGCTAACTACAACTTCGGCTGACCCGAGCGTATTGCATAATAAGAAACACAACAAACACTCAAATCAGAACTAAATCATTCACATATTAATCAAATTAAAATACAAAATAACATGAGTGTTATGGGTGCAGTAATCTAAAGAAGTATTATGGAAAATTCGCAAATGATTTTGAAAAAATGAAGCTATCTGTAACAACCCGGAAAATACGAACCAATTTAATTTTTTTATTTTGGCTATTTCAGTGAATTTTGAATAGTTAAAATAATTTACTTTAACTAATAACAATTAAAAATTTATTTTAATCGAAGTTAGAGCGAATATATTGATTTTGATTTCTAAAGGAATTAGAAATAGTATGGTAGTTTGAAAAGTCAAACTTGAACTTTGACCGAATGTACCGGATTCAAAATTTAATGGACTTTAGTGAAACCGAAAATATCTAAATCTGTTTGAAATTATCTTTCCAAAGAATCCGAAAAATCGAAATTTCATAGCGGGAATCATAAGATAGGGTCAGTTGAATATTCGGAATGGTCGCTATAGTATAATTTATAGCCCGTATAAAAGGCCATTATTCAAACGATCTCTGTTTTCGACGAAACCACTTTTGTTGGATTCGGAATATCAAATTATTGCTAGGTTTCAATTTTCAGAATTTTTTGAATTAATATGTGAGCGTGGCAAATGAAAATGTGTTTTGTCAATTTCAGTCAAATCTGATCGACTTGAAAATAGCCATTTTTCAAACAGTCTCATAATTCAATGAAATTAATTTTGTTAGGACTGTATCGTCAAAAAAAGCCATAAATAATATTTTTTTGGATTTTTCTGAGACTGTATGTGGCCCCGGTGAATTTAATATACGATCAAATTAATTATTTAAATGATTTAAATAATAAATTAAGGATTTCAGGCCACAGATAGTCGTTTGGGCTGACAAGACCTAGCCCATTGGATCCGGAACAGGGGTTATTGGGTAGGGTCAACTTTGGTTGGACTGAAATCGGATTCGTTTATGATGTAGGGATTTATTTGTAAAAATTACATTTAAATAATGTAAATAACACAAATTAAACCCTAATCACTATTCATCTTCTTTGTGCCGCCGCCACCATGTTTCCAATGGCTAAAAACTTCCTGACTTTTACCACTAATATCCACCAATCCTCTCAATAAAACTCCTCACTCTAGTTCAAACTTTCGAAGAGATTTTCCTCCTCTTTGATTCTGTATGGTTGGATCGTAAAACCATCAAGTCTTCGACGAGTTTCAGCACCCCAAACGCCGGGTATCCGCGCCGCTGCCGTGGTCCAAGGCCACCATCGAGTGGGCCCCCTTTGCCGCCGATTGTGTGCCTCCCTTAGCCGGTCGAGTGCCATCTCCTGATCGCTGTCCGACTGCTTGAGATGTTCGGAAAATTTAAACCTAGGTTCGAGCTAATTAGTGAAAACAACAGCCTAGTTCTGTAAGAGGGAAGAAGGTGAAAATCCCTTTCTTTTTAAATATTTAATTAATTTAAAAATATTACAATCTTAAATAAATTGTAACTAACCCATACAATATCGAAACTGAACAATTTCAGATCCTATTCAATCGTGGAACTGAGATCTACACTGCTGTCCAGACTAGATCCAATTCCGAGCAGTTCAAATTTTGGATCAACTTGCATTACGACTGTGAGATTTCTTCTTTTTATATAATTATTTAATTATTTAATTTATTTGTTATGTGACGATTGAATGTGTATGATTCAGATCTGTTATGTGATGATATTGTGGATGATTTATCTATTTGTTGGTGATGTATAAACACAGATTTGTATGTGTTCAATAAAAATAACCATTCTTATTAGATTATTGATTTGGATTAAAATTTCCATTTCAATAAAAATGATCATTTTTATAGAATAGCTAGGCTACACGAGAGGAGGACAAGGGACTTCAATCAGGTTAAATGCATTAAGGATGAGAATGATAGACTTTTGGTGAAGGACGATGAGATAAAGAATAGGTGGAGAGAGTACTTTGATAAGCTTTTCAATGAAGAAAGTGATAGCTCTTTGATCGAGTTGGAAGACTTAGCCGACATCACCAATAGACATTTTGTGCGGAGATTTCAAGAAGCTGAGGTAAAGGGGGCATTGAAACATATGAAATCAGGCAAGTCGGTAGGGCCTGATGACATTCCTATTGAGATGTGGAGATGCTTTGGAGATGCAGGGATAAGATGAACAACTAAGTTGATCAATAATATTTTCAAATCGAACAAAATGCCAGATGAGTGGAGGAGAAGCATTTTAGTTCCAATCTTCAAGAATAAAGGAGATATTCAAAATTGCACGAACTATAGAGGAATTAAGCTTATGAGTCATATAATGAAGCTTTGGGAGAGAGTTTGCGAGCAACGTTTGAGGAGGTTGACAAGTGTATCTAGGAATCAATTTGGTTTTATGCCTGGAAGGTCAACCACTGAGGCGATTTTCTTGGTTAGACAACTTATGGAGAGATACAGGGAGCAGAAGAAAGATCTCCACATGGTTTTTATTGACCTGGAGAAAGCTTATGACAGAGTGCCGAGGAGGGTTATGTGGTGGGCGCTAGAAAGGAAGAGAGTGACATCAAAATATATTACCCTTATTAAAGATATGTACGAGGGGGTGTGACTAGTGTTAGGGCATGCGATGGTGAGACCAGAGACTTTCCAATTAACATAGGGCTACATCAAGGTTAGGCTTTGAGCCCCTATATTTTTGCATTAGTGATGGATGAAATCACAAAAAATATACAAAAGGAGATTCCCTGGTGTATGCTCTTTGCCGATGATGTTGTGATGATTGATGAAAGTAGAATAGGGGTTAATCGACAACTGGAGTTGTGGAGGGAGACCTTGGAATCAAAGGGTTTCAGGCTTAGCAGAACTAAAACAGAGTATATGAAGTGTGAGTTTAGCAGTGTCAGGTGAGATGACAGAGATGTTACCCTGGCCGGTAGAGTAGTACCCAAGAAGGAATCGTTTCGATACTTAGGATCTATGTTGCAGTTTGATGGAGAGATTGATATGGATGTTAGTTTTAGAATTCAAGCAGGATGGGTGAAATGGCGACTAACATCTGGCATTCTCTTTGATCGGAAGATTCCTCAGAAGCTTAAAGGAAAGTTTTGTAGGACAACAATCAGGCCTGCATTGTTATATGGTGCAGAATGTTGGCCTATTAAGAGGCAACACGTCCAGAAGATAAGCGTAGCAGAGATGCGGATGCTACATTAGAGCTGTGGGCATACCAGACGAGATCGGATTAGAAATGAGGTTATTCGGGAAAAACTTGGAGTTGCACCTATTGAAGAGAAGTTAGTCCAATATCGCTTGAGATGGTTTGGACATATCCAACGTAGACCAGACGATGCACCTGTACGCGTTGGAATTCTAGGCCGCGCCGAAGGCCCAAAGAGAGGTAGAGGTCGGCCTAAAATGACATGAGAGGAGATAATAAAGAGAGATTTAAGTAACTGGAGTTTATCGGAAGAGCTGGTAGTTGATAGGAGCGCATGGAAATTGGCAATCCATGTACCAGAACCTTAGGTTTTTTCTTAAGACTTTATTTCACGTTTACTGAACCTTTTTACTTTTTATTACTATTTTAGATTTTATTTCACTTTTATTGAACCTTTTTACTTATTATTACTAGTATTTAAAAAACCCTTTATTGGACGACTTTTTATTTGTTTGGTTATTTTAAACACTTTATATATATATATTATTACTATCATCATTATTAAATTTATTTTATTTTAATTTTGGATTCCATATCTAGCCAACCCCAACTTGTTTGGGATATATGGCTTTGTTGTTGTTGTTATTGATTTGGATTAGAATTTCCATTTCAATAAAAATAATCATTTTTATTAGATTATTGATTTGGATTAGAATTTCCATTTCAATAAAAATAATCATTTTTATTAGATTATTGATTTGGATTAAAATTTCCATTTCAATCAAAATAAATCATATTGTTGTGTTATTGATTTGGATTAAAATTTCCAATTCAATATTAAAAACATTATTTTGATTATTTTTGTTGAATTGAACTAGATTGTCAATTCAACATTAAAGCATTATTTTGATTATTTTTGATGAATTGCATTAGATTGGCAACTCAATATTAAAAACATTATTTTGACCATTTTGTTGAATTGAATTAGATTGTCAATTCAAAATACAAACATTATTTGGATTATTTTGTTGAATTGAAATAGAATTGTCAATTCCATTTAAAAAGTTATTTCACCATTTTTATTTAATTGAAATAGAATTTGTAAATTCAATGTAAAATATTATTTTGTCATTTTATTGGATTTAATAGAATGGTCAATACAATTGAAATATGTCATTGAATTGAGATAGAAATGCAAATATACATTGAAAAATAAAGATGTTCTTTTATTTGCATTCGCTAATGCAAACATATATTGAAAAATAAAGATGTTCTTTTATTTGCATTCGCTAATGCAAACATACACTGGAAAATAAAGATGTTCTTTTATTTGCATTCTCCAATGCAAATATACATTGAATATAAAATTGTTCTTTTATTTTCATTCTCCAAAGCAAATATACATTGAATATAAAATTGTTCTTTTATTTGCATTCTCCAATGCAAATATACATTGAATATAAAATTGTTCTTTTATTTGCATTCTCCAATGCAAATATACATTGAAGTTAAAATCGTTCTTTTATTTGCATTCTCTAATGCAAATATACATTGAATTAAAAATTGTTTCTTCATTTGCATTCTCCAATGCAAATATACATTGAAATTGATGTTCTTTTATTTTCATTCTCCAATGCAAAAATACATTGAATATAAAAATTGTTCTTTTATTTGCATTCTCCAATGCAAATATACATTGAAAATAAAATTATTCTTTTATTTGCATTCTCTAATGCAAATATATATTGAATTAAAAAATTGTTCCTTTATTTGCATCCTCTAATGCAAATATACATTGAAATTGATGTTCTTTTATTTGCATTCTCTAATGCAAATATACATTGAATATGGAATGTTCTTTTATTTGCTTTCTTCGTTGCAAATAAACATTAGAATTAAAATCATATTTTTGTTTGCAATCTTAGATGTAAACAAAACAATATAATTAAAATCATATTTTTGTTTGCAATTTTAGATGCAAATAAAACAATAGAATTAAAATCATGTTTTTGTTTGCAATTTTAGATGCAAACAAAACAATAGAATTAAAATCATGTTTTTGTTTGCAATTTTAGATGCAAATAAAACATTAGAATTAAAATCATATTTCTGTTTGCAATAAAACATTAGAATTAAAATCAAATTTTTGTTTGCAATTTTAGATGCAAACAAAACATTAGGATTAAAATCATATTTTTGTTTGCAATTTTAGACGCAAACAAAACATTAGAATTAAAATCATATTTTTGTTTGCAATTTTAGATGCAAACAAAACATTAAAGTTAAGATTACATTTTTATTTGCATATTTAGATGGAAATAAACATCGTAGTTAAAGGATTACATTTTTATTCGCATATTTAGATGCAAATAAACAATCGTAGTTAAAGGATTACATTTTTATTTGCATATTTAGATGAAAATAAACATCGTAGTTAAAGGGTTACATTTTTATTCGCATATTTAGATGCGAATAAACGTCCTAGGTAAAGGTTACATTTTTGTTCGTAAATTTAGTGCAAACAAAACATTATAATAAAGGTTACACGTTTTAGATATAAGTAAGAACATGAATTAAAAGGTTACATTTTTATTTGTAATTTTGATGTAAATAAAACCATAGAAATAAAAGTCATACTTTTATTTACATTCTAGATGTAAATAAAAGAATAGATTATAGTGCCGCAATTTTATTTACATTTTAGATGTAAATAAAGGCTAGTATTTTAAGAGTCACATTTTTATCGATATTTCATATTAAATTAAAGAATTGATTTAGATGTTAAATGGTTTATTGCTACTTTATATACATTAAAAATAGTAGGAATCGCCAAATGATTTATATTTATATATAAATATAAATTAAAATTTAGACGAATCGCGTGTAATAGTTCGCGTTTCGGTAATCGTAGTTTTAAATGATTATACCATAAGATCCAACCGTCGGATTTTCTCAAAACTGGAACCATTAGGACCGTTTTGGGAAGATCATTCCAATGATATAAACTTTATCAAAATCCAACGGTTAGATTTTAAGATATGTGTAAAACAAATTTTGGTAAAAACAGCGCTAGGGCCGCCCATTGACCCGAAGCATCGTTTAATTATGTTGAGCTATTTTTAGATAAATAAAAATAGCGATAAATTGTTATATATTAAAGTCAACGATATCAAATGGTTTAAATGATAATAATTCAAAAAAATATTTGAAAAGACTGATTTCAACTCATTTCAAATAATTTTACGGTGATTTAAAATTGAATATATCGAAGACAGCGATTGAAGACCGGCGATCTTCACATCGAAAGGATAACTACTGATGCCTGACATTGGCTAGCTACCAATAAAGGGTTAAAGTGGTAGTTGTCCGGACGCACTTGTTGATCGTCCGGATACGCGAGCACCTAGGTGACTCCGGTTTCGTTTAGACCCAGAACGGACTTGTAAATGGATGCATGTCCAACATTGAATTTCGTGCCATGTAAATTAATTGATATCTATTATTATATTTCTGAGGTGGCGGAGGATTTATCCTCTTGATAAACACTCTTCTTTGAGTTGCACGAGCTTGAAGGTTATATATTGGTAGTTATCGATCGCATGGTATGGACTGTCAATGTGACATGCCAAGATGCAATTGATCGGGGCTTTTGTTGAAAAGTAGAGTCTTGTGGATGATGATCAAAGCATAGCCTATTTAGGCATAGATTTGTGTATTTCGTTACTTCGTGAGCCTCACACCTCGGTAGAGTTAAAAACGGGACAAGGGAACGCAGGGAGTGCACACTTTTCTTTCTAGCTAGAAGTGGTGTTTGGGTTTTATATGTCCCGACATTTTTACTTGTGGTTGATGGAATGAGGCGCCTCGGATTTTTATTGGTCGCCAATGGCCAATTTATTAGTCCAATAGGATCGGGAAGCGTATGTTCAGGCATAACTAATCCACTAAAGTATTTGTGGACCAGCCCTGCTGTATCCAAGGGTTTGCCAGCGTTCGAATCCTGAGACATTGCTAGAGTGTCTCGAATCGGTTAGGAGATCGTCCCTAGCCTTGACTCATGATGGAAACCAACCTCCAATACAACATTACGGTCTTGATTGTAAACCTATATATAGCGACATAGTATATGGTAGCTATGCCGTCTAAGATTGATACATTTACTTTGAAGTATTTTTTTTTGACAGCAAAAGGTAGTGAATCTAATGATTCACGCCTAGAGATACCATATATATAGAGTTCAGTACAGTACAGGAAACATAGTATATGTACATCATTTACAAGCCAGCAACAAAAAGACAATCATCATAGCCTGACGCAGCAGGTACATAAGTAAACTTAAACATAAGAAGCATCATACATAAACAGCAACATGAAGCTAACCACTAATGCGCCTGCATTTGCGGTCGTGAACTCTTGCAGCGATGGTGTCTACGAACTTCTCCTTGTCCATCCCTGCCCACAATAAAACATATTTAAGAATGATGAAGACAGTTTTATCAGGCGATTTCATCTTGAATCTGAACTTTCTAGAGTTTCTCTCATGCCATAATATCCAAGTATAAGCGAAGTTAAGTAGAATAAAAAGACTCTTTTTATGTGTGTTGTCTAAATTTGGTAAAAAGGTTAACCAAAAATGTTGCTGGTCTTTGATTGAGTCCCTCCAGCCTAAGTTTAAATCAAGGTACACGATACACTTCGTCCATACATAAAATGCAAAATCACATCTCCAGAAAACATGTTTGTAGTCTTCATCAGCTTCATCACAAAAAGCGCAACCGGTATTGACAACAAAACCCTTACGCCTTAGTCTGCAACCGGTATTCAGTCGATCATGAAGCACAATCCACATATGAATCTTAACTTTCAGTGGCACCTTCTTTGTCCTCCACATTCGATCAAACTCCAGTCTTCTACAACCCGAAAAGGTAATCAGTTTATAAACACTTCTAACCCGAAACACCTCCTTACTATCATCACCCATCCACACAAACTCATCTTTTCCTTCAGTTAAATGGACATTCTCCAACCACAAATATAGCTGGCAAAGTTGTTGAAGAGCATCACCAAAGACAAGTCGATAGAAAGATAGCCTCCACTTAAAATCAGTAGCCTTAGAGTTATACATATCTCCAACAGAACAGTGTGTGTTACATGCAATTTCAAATAGCTCCTTCAATTCCTCTTTCAATGGTATAGGCAATAGCCAAGAGTCATGCCAGAATGATATGTTAAACCCATTACGAACCACCACTTTAGTGCCAATCTTAATCCACTGCGAAAAACTCATAACCCCTTTCCAGAAAACAGAGCAGCGTGACCAGTCCCTATTCCAGTCAAAAACACCCCCATAGTAAACATTTATAATCCATTCTTTCCGAAGGGCTTTCTTTTCGCCAAGCATCAACCACAACCATTTGCAAAGAAGTGCAGCATTCATGTCTTTCAAATTAAGCACACCTAATCCACCTTGATCTTTAGCTTTACAAACCTGCCCCCAAGAAACGAGACAACTTAATTTCTTAGTCTCCTTCTCACCCGTCCAGAAAAAATTCCTTCGCAATGTATCAATCATGTCTATGACCCATCCCGGACACTAATAATTATATCAAAAATATTATTTTCTATGTATCAAGCATTTTTATCATTATAAGGTAAAACTCAATCCTCCGTATGCGTTGCATTGTGTGATGGGACATGAGTGTAACAACCCGGAAATGCGAGCCAATTTAAAATTTTTATTTTGGCAATTTTAGTGAATTTAGAATATTTAAAATGGATTATTTTAAATAATATCGACGAAAATTTCTTTTGAATAGAATTCATGTATATATTTATATATCTCGACGTTGGAATATAAATAATTATTTATATATATAAAAGGAATTGAAAATGGCGTGGTAGTTCGATAATTCGATTTCAAAATTCAAATGACTGTATCGGGTTCAAAATAAACCGAATTTTAGTGAAACCAAAAATAATAGAATGTATTTGAGAATATCTTCCCAACGAACCAGAAAAATTGAAATTTCATAGCGGGGATAAGAAGTTACGTCCAGTTGAAATTCCAGAATAGTCGCTATGGAATTCTGGCCCTTAAAAATGGAAATTTTGCAAACGAACCCGGATTTCGACGAAACCACTTTTGATGGATCCGGGATGTCAAGTTACTGCTAGATTCCAATTTTCATAATTTTTCGAATCAATATGTGGGCGTGGCAAAGGAAAACGTGTTTGACCAGTTAAGTTGATTTTAATCGACTGGAAATTGGCCATTTTTCAACGGTCTCAGAATTCGACAAAATTAGTTTTGTTAGGACCGTATCGTCAATACGAGGCCAGAAAATATTTTTTTTTTTGAAATTTTTAGAGTCCGTATATGGCCTCGGTAAATTGAAATGCGCGTTCAAATTTGATATATAGAGTTATATGTTGATTTTGACGGAAACTGATCGAAACGATTGAATCAACCTACGATACATATCCCTTGTGTTCGGAATGGGGGTAATTAGCTATGGACAACAGGCGATGGACCTCGTTTTGAGGTCGAAATAAAAAGTCAACTTTTAGAAGAAAATTTATATAAATAATTAAATTCCCTTTTATTAACGCTCCTCCCTCCCTCCATTCACAGTCAACAATGAATAAAAAAAGAAAGAAAAAGAAAAGGGAGAACGGATCACGCCCCTTCCAGGCTACCACCGCCGCCGCCACGGGTGGCCAACACCACCGCACCTCCCCTTCGTTCGCCAGCGCCCCCTCTCTTCCCTCCTTCTCCCCCGTCCGCTCCTAAAAACACAACCCCCAATTCGATTTGAAACCTAGCCGCCACCTCATTGGCCCCACATCCGATGCTCCGCTCCTCCCCTAGCCTCGACGGACTCCGACGCACCCTCCTCTTCTCCGATCCATCACGAGTCCCCCTTTCACCCATTTGCGGCAACCCAGAAGACACCTCGTCGGAGGCACCGAATCGGCCATCACCACCTGCCGAGGCCGCCTGGGACACCCCCCTCCTCCGCTAAAAATCAGTAAGTATTTCTATTTATTTTAAAAGCATTGTTTTTGTAACGACCCAGAAAATCTGAACCAATTTAAAAAAATTAAACTGGCTAAAATAGTGGGTTTTAAATATTTAAAATGAATATTTTAAATAATAACGATGAAAAGTAAGTTTGAATCGACATTTGAAAACGAATATAATTAATTCTAATTATAAACAAGGCCTGAAATTGCGCGGCAGTTTCAAAATTTGAATTCAAACTTTGACTGACTGTACCGGGTGCAAAACAAAGCGGATTTGAGTGAAACCAAAAATATTTAAATCTGTTAGTGAATAGCATTCTAACGAATCTTAAAAATCGAAGTTCCATAGCGAGAAGCAAATGTTATGGCCAAATGAATTTTTAGAAAGGCCGCTATGGAATTTATATAGCCCGTGAAAATGGACATTTTGCAAACGAGCTCGGAATTCGACGAAACCACTTTTGTTGGATCCGGGATGTCAAATTATTTCTAGGTTTCAAATTTCATAATTTTTGAAGCTAGTATGTGAGCGTGGCGAAGGAAAATGTGTTTTGGCCAATTACAGTTAAATTGGATCGACCAGAAATGGACCATTTTTCAAACAATCTCAGAATTCGACGAAACTAGTTTTGTTGGGACCTTATCGTCAAAACATAGCTAGATTTATTTTTTTGGAATTTTTCGGATCAGTATGTGGCCCCGACAAATTGAAATGTATGTTCAAATTAAATATTGAACGTTTTATATTTTAATTTGAATGAAAACTGACTGAAACATTCGAATGGGCCTTCGAAACTTATCCCATTGTGTTCGGGATGGGGGTAATTAGCTAGGGGCGACAGTCGTTGGGTTTGATTTCGAGTTCATCGGAGAAAACCCCAATAATTCAAAATATATAAATATTGGCCAATCAGAAAATTCCTTTATAAAAAAAAGGAAAATCGCTCGTTTCTCTCTCCCCGCTCCAGCGCACGGAGGAAACACTTTCCGTTCTTCCCACCTCGATTATGGCGAATCGGGTCAATGTAATCGATCGACACAGTTGGGGTTTTTGAAGATCTGGATCTCCTCTCCAAATCCATACCCATCACGTTCCCCCTCGCTTAGTATTCGTCGAGATATACACCCCTGAAGTGTCGAACTTCAACCCGCCGCCGCTGTCAGCCAGAGCCACCGAACTGGCCCCACCTCCTGGTGCAGGTGCGCCCCTCGTGGCGCTGGCTGATCGAGACAACGATCAACGGATTGGGAGAAATTTACCACCCTAGTTTCGAACAATCCACTGAGGTAATCGGCTTTGTTTATTTTCAACTGTTTTAACACCTTTAAACCGTTGCAAACTTTGAAAAATCGTATCTTTCTCATGTGTTGACGAAATTCAGTTAAACAAGAGACAGTGGACTCGTGTGGACGTCTTCTACCTTCTAGAAGAGACTGCATATTTTTCTGAGCCTTCTGCTATTTTTGGTGGAGTGGAACGCAATGTGAGATTTCTAATTTATAAACGATATGGAAAACGACGATGTATAAATTATATAGTCGATGTATGAGTTATATAAGCGTTGTACACCTCTTGTATAAGCGTTGTATAAGTTGTACGTTCGATGTATAAGTTATATATGCATTGTAAAAATTATATATGTGTTGAAATAGAAGTGAAATGCTATATATAAATATATATATATACATACGCCCCTCGTCCACAAACCATGGACGATATTTATTGGTTGTGATTGGTGTGAAAATTGATTGATAGCGAATGGTTGATTGAAATTGTTTGTGGTTGAAATTGATTGATTGTGGTTGAAAAATACTCGTTTGTGGTTGAGAAATATTTGGTTGAAACCAAATAGGATTAGTTTGTGGAAATGAAAAAATATACATGCCGCCTGCGTGCAAACTAGATTCATGATTTCCCAATGTCAAAAGTTGCGAGGCTTTAAGGTAGAGCGAGGAGCCGTACTAGGGACGGTCCCGGTTTTAACTACCCTGTCGTTATGCTGCCGAAATTTTGGATAATATTCATGTATTGGAATTAATTTCCTGTGTTGAAATTATATTCGTCTGTTGAATAGAAAACCTTCATGTGTTGAATCGAAATTCATTCTTGAATTGAAATTCATGTGTTGAATGGTATTCGTGTTTTAAATATAAAAATCACCTTTTTATCTATATATACAAACTATAGAAAACATTCACGTGTTGAATCGAAATTCATTCGTTGAATCGAAATTCATGTGTTGAATGGTATTCGTGTTTTAAATATAAAAATCACCTTTTTATCTATATATATAAACTATAGAAAACCTTCATGTGTTGAATCGAAATTCATTCGTTGAATTGAAATTCATGTGTTGAATGGTATTCTTGTTTTAAATATAAAAATCACCTTTTTATCTATATATATAAACTATAGAAAACCTTCATGTGTTGAATCGAAATTCATTTGTTGAATTGAAATTCATGTGTTGAATGGTATTTGTATTTTGAAGTAAATTGTTTTATAATAAAAATCATATTTTTATTACCTATATGAACTATATAAAATAATCGTGTTTTGAAATGAATTGTTTTACAATAAAAATCACATTTTTATTGTATACATGAAATGTTAAATATAGTGAAGTGTTGAAATAGAAGACAGTTAGATAAAAATATCATTTTTATCAAATGTATGAAAATCATATAGTTTTGAAATCGAAGAGTCGATATATATATATATAAATAGAATTGAAATATATCGAATAACGAAGCTGTAGTTCGTATTTTGAAACCGTGATTTCAAACGATTAGTGCGGGAGATCCGACCATCGGATTTTCCCGAAACCGCAACCGTTGGGTTCGCTTTGGAAACATCTTTCCAACGGCACCAACTTTGTAAAAATCCAACGGTTGGATTGTCTGGAATGTTTAATTCAAATCTGAAGAAAAACAGTGCCAGAATCGATTATATTTTTATATATATAAAAATATAGTTATATTAAATTGAATAACGACGCTGCAGTTCATATTTTGAAATCAAAATTTCAAACGATTGTACCGGGAGATCCGACCATCGGATTTTCCCGAAACTGGAACCGTTGGATTCGTTTTGAAAAGATCTTTCTAATGATGTAAATTTTATGAAGATCCAACGGTTAGATTTTCAGATATGTGTAAATCAAATCTGAAGAAAAACAGTGCCACGGCCGTGTTATGGCCCGAAGCGTCGTTTTGAATAAATTGGCTATTTTAAAATAAATAAAAATAGCGAAAATCGTTATAAAATATTATAAACGATATGGATGTGAAATTTAGAAACTAACTGAAGGTTGGCTAAGTCGAATGGTTTCCTGGGTGTTGATCTGATGTTGGTTTCGGCCTTCGGGGTTAATATTTGGGAAATCGTTCTCTTACTGATTTACGGTTAGCGACTAATGAATTGAAATGATGCGTATGTGTATTTGTGTTGCACTTGTTTATCATATACGCGAGTTGCTCAGAAAGACCGGGTTTATCCCATTCTGAATAACTGAATCGACGATAAGAAATCGAAGATGAAGATGGTGGTCGAAGACCGGAGATCTTCACCTCTTTTGGATGGTAACTGAGGTCCTGATTGGGAGGCATCCCGAAATATGGATAATTAGTGGTGATCGTCCAGACGTACGTGGAGGTCGATGGGTTTGCGAGGTATATAGTGCCTCCGGTTTCGTTCAGACCCAGGACGGACTTGTAAATGGAGTGTGTGTCTGACATTGGAATTTATTCTGTGTGATTGATAGCTATCAGTTGCATGGCGTGAATTGCCTGTGTGACATGCTAAGATGCAGTGATCAAGGCTTCTGTTGAAAAGCAAAGCCTTGTGGTGATGATCAAAGCACCGCCTGTGTGTCGTAGCTTTGTGTATAACGTGAATTCGCGAGCCTCACACCCCGGTATGAACCAAAAACGGGAGAGGACCTCAGGGGGGACGTGCGATTTCTTTCTAACTAGATGTGGCGTTAGTGGTTTTACACGCCCTGATGAGTTTGACTTATGTGGTTGTTACTGTTGCGAGGCGCCTCGGAAATATCGGTCGATCGGGGACCGATGGAGTCATTCGTTGGCTCATTTACGCCCCAAAGGGCGGAGGAACGCATTGTTCAGGCATTATAATCCACTTCGTGTGGACCGGCCCTGACGATCCAAGGTACGGTTGCGGCTGTGCCTGAGACATGGGCTAGATTGTCTCGAATTCGGTAAGGACTATCTTTTGCCTTGGTTCATGATGGAAATCCAATTTCGAAATACGAGACTGTGCGGTTTTGATTGTATATATATATGGCGACATGATATATGGTACCAATGCCGTCTATGATCGATAGTTATGATTCGAATGGTTTTTGAAACATATAAACACTAGAAATAATATCAAATGCTTTGTTTTATTCGTATCAAGCATATTTTGGCCATTATAAGGTAAAACTCTATCCTCCGGTTTGCGTTGCATTGTGTGATGGGAACTGAGTCTTATATTGGCTTCATTTTGATAAAAAGCATTGCGATGTTTAAAAGAATTATTTGTTTTAAAGCACTGGCAATCCATGGATTAAACCCGTTCCACGAAAGTGGCGTAGTCCTGTGATTAGCCATATTTTAAATGTGTCGAGTAGATTTCTCATACCAGTCCCATGACTGCTCGTAGTTTGTTTCACTATCAAACTTGGGTGCCCCTTTTTCTACACGGGCAGCCTTGTATTCAGGTTTTAGCTGGCTCTTTCTGGATAGCTGGAGCTGAAGATGGATTCTATTATTTATCTCTTTTTATGCTCTTCAGCTCCTGTTGTACATATTTTGTTTGTTTTCCGCTGTAGACATTTATGTATAGCTGAACTGTATTTGTACTAAGTATGATCCTGTATACTGTGTAACTCTGATGATTTCATTTATCCAGTATATTATTTTCTCATTATCTGGTGTATTTATTTATTTTTGTTCTGCTATTATCTGTTTATGTGTTATATTCCAAGGATTACCCTTGCCACCGTCAGTACGGGGTTCGGGGTCGTCTCAGTTTTAAATGTTTATCCTTTTTATGAAATGGTTTAAATTGAAAATCCGATTTTTAATGGTATGATAAGGTCTAGATTTTTAAATGGATAAAGCATAGATTTTTACTAATGGAAAATTAGATTTATTGGTATTTAAAAGTTGTGATTTTTATATGATAAAGTTTATATTTTTAATTAAGAAAAGGTTTGATTTTTGTAAGGCGAAAATATAAATTTTATATGGGGAAAGATTTGATCTTTATAACAATATGAAAAGAGATTATTTTTAAATCATAAAGATGTGATTTTTCCATTATATAAAAATATAATTTCTATATAATGTGAAGAATAAAAATATAATTTTTATATCATAGAAAGGTTAAAAATATAATTTTTATCATATGTGAAGTATAAAAATATAATTTTTATAAAGTAGAAGTATTGAAAATACGATTTTTATATTATATAGATAGTAAAAATTTGACCTTTACATGTGTAGAGAAATAAAAATTCGGTTTTTATTATATATATGTTGAAATAAAAATGTGATTTTTATAGTGATGAAATGAAAAGGCGAAATCTTTATATTTGAAAAGGCGAAATCTTTATATAGAGAATAGCGTGATAAAAATATAATCTTTATTATATGAACACCGTTGTAAAAAACATATAATTTTTATCTATATAGTAGTAGTGTAAAAATAGAATTTTTATATACATAGCAACAATATAAAACTATGATTTTTATATATGTAGTGGCTACGGACAACGAAAGTGACAAAAGGCGGGAATGACGAAGATTTCTACAGGAGAAGAGTCGTGGCGTTTGGATTAGCTAGCCGGTGAGAACTTCTCACTTTTAATCTACTCTTCTAGTTTAAATTATATACTAGGATGCAGACGGTGTCTAGTAGCACCCGACCCCCGTTGTCCACAGACCATGGATGGCTTGTTTGTTTGATTGATGTGTTGTGAAAATTGTTTGTGATGTTGAGGTGAAATAGATAATAAAATATATTCATGTGTTGAAATAAATTAATTATCGTTAGAAATATAATTTTTAACGTGAATGTGAATAAATAAATATTCATTTACAAACCGGACGGTTTGTTAATGTACACCTATTTGAAGGATATTGATTGGGATGATAAATTTTACATATCGCCCAACTGCACAAACAATATTCAGTTTTTGTTGATTTGAAACCCCACACGGGTGTTGGGATGATATTTGGCATACACTAATCCCAATTATTTAATTGTATGTCGATCAATTGGTCGACAGGCTGTGTAAGCGTTAATTATTTATATTTGATGCTTATGCAGTTGTGTGGTGCACTTTGGATGATGGTTGATTGTTTATCGTTGTTATTATATCATGTTTCGTATGGAATCCATATAATTAACATTATATGGTGATTGATTGGGCCTCATTCCAGTTGGAAAAATAAAGAATGTTATAAAATAAAGGTTCATGTGTGGAAACTCATCCGTTGAGATTAGTCATGTGTTGAACGAAATATTTTAACAATAAAATTTACATCTTTATCACATATAAAATTAGAAACTAACTGGAAAATAGATAAGATGAGTGGTCTCCTGGATATTGATCTGATGTTGGTTTCGGCCTTCGGGGTTAATATTTAGGAAATCGTTCTCTTACTAATTTACGGTTGGAATCTAATTAAAAATCAAACGATAGATACCATAATTTTATAAAATGTATTAAATAACAAAAATAGTCGCGTGTTGACAGTACTCATCCGTTGAGATTAGTCATGTATTAAAATAAATATAGATTCATTTGTTGAATAGAATAACGAAGTTATTGAAAAATATAAAGCCGTGTTGATTAGAGATGCGCTATTTTGACGCGAACGATATTTATATCGATTATATTTGTTTTTATAATGAATATTGAAAAGAGATAAAAATCGAATATTTATAACAGGAATTCGAATTGAACTGAATCGAAAACGAATTCGAATTGAATTGAATAGAAAATGAATTCAGAATTGAATTCAATTGAAAATGAACTGAAATAGAATTGAAATTGATTTGAATTAAAATCAAATAGAAATGAAGGTAAACGAATTTATAATGGAAAATTCAATTTTGGTTTGAATTTGAAATGAAAGTTGAAATTGTTTTTGAAACAAATTAGAAACGATTTACAAAATTCGTTTTGAAAGGAAATCGACGAAATACAATATATATATATATATATATATATATATATATATATATATATATTATATATATAATGGCCTGAATAGAACGCGTCGCGCTGCGGCAGTTCGTGAATTTTGACCATTGGCTTCGAACGGACATTACCTGAGATCCGACCGTCGGATTCTCCTAAAACCGGAACCGTTGGGTTCGTATCGAAAAGAGCTTTCTAACGAATATTAGAAATTTGAAATCTAACGGTTGAATTTGGAGATATGTCGAAATCAATTTCAGAAAAGGTCATTGTAAGTGCAGTTCGATGGCCGTTGATGGTAATCGACTGTACGGGCCTTGATAAAATTATTAAAAATATCATTAATTTGTGTAAAATCATAAGAAATGATTTGTGAAGAACTGGGATGAAAAATCCCACATTTGTAAAGATAAAAATAGATTTTTATCGAAATGAACTAGTTTTGAACTAGAATTAAAATCCAATTATTTTTAAATAAATAAATTGAATTAGAATTGATTTGTGGGTTTATCGTGAACGGTGTTTTAAATAACATTTGTTCTTTAACCCGACAATAAGTAGAATGTGATTTGGGTTTATCGTGAACTGTGTTTTAAATGACATTAGTTCTTTAACCCAGTAAAAGGAGTTTTAATGAGTCTGTAATTAGATTGAGATGTGAATTGATAATTTAAATTATCAAATTTGAAAAGTGAGCGAGAATGGAGTATCACCAGTTTTACTCCAAAGCGATAGTTAAATCTTTAATTAGATTTGAACGTGAAATGGTAATTAATTTTACCGATAACACCGTAGTGCTAGATATGGAGTAGTACCAGTTTTGCTCCATGGGATAAATAGGCTGGGATTGGGAAATAAAATAAATATTTACTTCGGTGTGGTTCGCTAATCCCGACTAGTTTGGAAAACCATAATTTGGTTTGAAATGATATCCAAAGGAAGATTAAAGAATAAATTTTAAAGAATTTATCTTTGATAAAATTAATGGGAACCTTTCCCTAAGAACGTGAAATTTAGAAACTAACTGTAGGTTAGCTAAGAAGGATGGTTTCCTGGGTATTGATCTGATGTTGGTTTCGGCCTTCGGGGTTAATATTTAGGGAATTGTTCTCTTGATAATTTACGGTTAGCGACTGCTGAATTGGAATGAGGTATATGTTGTGTTTGTGTAACATTTTTTTATTATATACGCGGGTCATTCAGAAAGGCCGGGTTTATACCCATTCTGAATAACCGATTCGACGATATGTCGAAGATGAAGACGGTGATTGAAGACCAGAAGTCTTCACATCATTTGGGTGATTACTGATGATCTTGATTGGGCTGTACACCCAAGATGAGGAAATCAGTTGGTGATCGTCCAGACGTACTTGGAGATCGATGGATATGCGAGGAAAGTGCCTCCGGTTTCGTTTAGACCCAGAACGAACTTGTAAATGGACTGTGTATCTGACATTGGATTTTATTCTGTGTTGATTGATCTCTATTAAATATACATCTGTTTGGAGGCGTAGAATTTATTCTCTTTCTTAACGCCCTTCTCTGAGACGTACGAGCTCAGAGGTTGTATATCGATGGACATCAGTCGCATGGCATGAATTGCCTGTGTGGCACGCCTAAGTGACAATTGATCAAGGCTTCTGTTGAAAAGCAAAGTCTTGTGGTTGATGATCATAGCACGGCCTTGTGGCGTAGCTTTGTGTATAACGTGAATTCGCGAGCCTCACACCTCGGTATGAGTTAAAAATGGGATAAGGACTGCAGGGAGAGCACGACGTTTCTTTCTAGCTTTGGTGGTGTCAGTGACTTACCAGCCCTGACATTTATATACTTTTCACCTATGTGGTTGTTGGATGAGGCGCCTTGATTTTAGGTCTGTAAGGACCGGGAAACGTGTGTTCAGGAATACTAATCCACTAACGTAAGTGTGGACCGGCCCTGAAGATCCAAGGATTGCCCAGAGTGTGTAGTCCTGAGACATTTGCTAGAGTGTCTCGAATCGGAGAGGAGCTTGCCCCTTGCCTCAACTCATGACGGAAATCCAATTTCCAATACGTGTATTTTGGTTTTTTTTTGTAGAGCCTAGTATGGCGACATAGTGGGATGGGGGCACTTATGCCATCTATGATTAATATTTATGATTGAAATTGTTTTGACACTATACACTTATAGTAATATCAAAATGATTTGTTTTAAACGTACCAAGCATGTTTGGCTATTATAAGGTAAAAACCCTATCCTCCGGCTTGCGTTGCATTATTTGATGGGACCTGGGTCTTATAATAGCTTCATTTTTCTTTATTTAGCATTGCGCTGTTTGTTTTATGCACTGGTATTCTTGGGAGGAAACCCGTTCCGTGTTATACGGCGTGGTCCCTTGATTTACCGAGCTTTAAAATAAAGTTTAATAACTGTTTTAGTTCTCACACCAGTCACATGACTGACCTGGAGTTTATTGTTTTAACCTGAACTCTGGGTGCCCCTATTTTCTACACGGGCAGCTAGTAGTTTAGGTTTTGCATATTTATATTCACAGGATCCTGATTTACAGCTGGAACGATGCTCGGAAAGCTCTGTATCCGTGTATTACTTTCAGTTGTGTTTTGTATTATTTTTCCGCTGTAGTACTTTATTTAAATCTCTGATATTCTGTGTTGTAATATTTATTCATACTCTGTATATTCTTGTATCTGATGGAGTTGTTGTAATTAACATTGAAATGTTCTTTTGTTTCCATCCTAATTTGTCTTGTCCTCAATTCTATCTGTGCTTTCCTTCACGGGGAAGTTCGGGTCGTTTCAGTTGGTATCAGAGCTTTGGTTAGAGCTCGAGAACAAGACACATTAGAACCGTACGAAAGAATTCATCAGATATTGGATTAGCAATGTCCAATTAGAATAACTCGTTAGAGATAGGATCAGTAGCATCCTAGAACGAGTGTGAAGAGTATATTTTTAAAATAAAATTGACAACAAATTTTGTTTTGAAAATTTAAAACATTTTATACGTATTTGAATATTTTATTTGTATTGAATTTGGACAATCTAGTATATAAAGATTTTGCATATACGCGTCATGAACGCATATTCGAAGTTTTAATATACTAGATATATATAGAATCACATTCTAGTCGCCCGGAGATAATTCTGGTAATGCGGCTGCATTATCAGTATTTGTGTTCGTGTTTCGAAGGTGTGATTTCTATATATTTCAATTAGACTGGTGTGAGAACCAAAATTTACATAGGGTTATTTGTTGTGATTTGGCATCAAAAACTTGACTTTTTGTATATATCAAATTTATTGATTTGAAACGTTAATTCACTAATTGATTGATGGTTGTGTTGTTTGTCTATTTGTTTGAAACTTTGAACCATTACGCCTAATAGAATCAAATATTGAATTATATTGAAAATTGGTCGCATTTGCTTGCATATACATGTACTTACATTAAACAGGTCATAGCAAGGAGGCTAGAGCAGAGAAATAAAATTTGTTTGCCCGACAAATAGGTATATGTTTACTATAATTTATTGTTTTGTTTGGGTGAAGATGATTTTATGAGCCGATTAGCTAGCCGCTTGGCTTTATCTTTTTCTTCTTGAGATCAGAGGGCCTATATGGCAATTTCGGGATTTTCCCGGTGCTCCTGGTGCAGGGGAGGTTATGTCGAAATTTTTCGGAAATTTAGGGTGTTAGCCAAATTTTTGAAAAAATTGAAAAGTTCTTAGAAACTGAAAAGTTGAAGAACTTAAGATGTAAAGAAAACAATGAAAGTTGAGTTGATTTGTGAAACAACTTTCGCCTTCGTTCCTTTTCGGGGACGAAAAGTTTTAAGCAGGGGAGAATGTAACAACCCAGAAATGCGAGCTAATTTAAAATTTTTATTTTGGCAATTTTAGCAAATTTAGAATATTTAAAATGGATTATTTTAAATAATATCGACGAAAAATTTCTTTTGAATAGAATTCGAATGTATATATTTATATAGCTCGACGTTGGAATATAAATAATTATTTATATATATATAAGGAATTGAAAATGGCGTAGTAGTTCGATAATTCGATTTCAAAATTCAAATGACTGTACCGGGTTCAAAATAAACCGGATTTTAGTGAAACCAAAAATAATAGAATCTATTTGAGAATATCTTCCCAACGAACCAGAAAAATTGAAATTTCATAGCGGGGATAAGAAGTTACGTCCAGTTGAAATTTCAGAATAGTCGCTATGGAATTCTGGCCCTTAAAATGGAAATTTTGCAAGCGACCTCAGATTTCGACTAAACCACTTTTGTTGGATCCGGGATGTCAAGTTATTGCTAGATTCCAATTTTCATAATTTTTCGAATCAATATGTGAGCGTGGCAAAGGAAAACGTGTTTGACCAGTTTCAGTTGATTTTAATCGACTGGAAATTGGCCATTTTTCAAACGGTCTCAGAATTCGACGAAATTAGTTTTGTTAGGACCGTATCGTCAATACGAGGCCAGAAAATATATGTTTTGGAATTTTTAGAGTCCGTATATGGCCTCGGTAAATTGAAATGCGCGTTCAAATTCAATATATAGAGTTATATGTTGATTTTGATGGAAACTGATCGAAACGATCGAATCAGCCTATGATACATATCCCATTGTGTTCGGAATGGGGGTAATTAGCTATGGACGACAGGCGGTGGGCCTCGTTTTGAGGTCGAAATAAAAAGTCGACTTTTAGAAGAAAAATTAAATAAATAATTAAATTCCCCTTTATTACCTCTCCTCCATCCATCCATTCACAGTCGACATCGAATAAAAAAAGAAAAAGAAAAAGGAGAACGGATCACGCCCCTTCCAGGCTGCGACCGCCGCCGCCACGGGTGGCCAACGCCACCGCGCCTCCCCTTCGTTCGCCAGCGCCCCCTCTCTTCCCTCCTTCTCCCCCGTCCGCTCCTAGAACCGCAACCCCCAATTCGATTTGAAACCTAGCCGCCACCCCATTGGCCGCATAGCCGATGCTCTTCTCCTCCCCCTAGACTCGATGGACTCCGACACACCCTCCTCTTCTCCGATCCATCACGAGCCCCCCTTTCACCCATTTGCTCCAACCCAGAAGACACCTCGTCGGAGGCCCCAAAACGGCCATCACCACCTGCCGAGGCCGCCTGCGACACCCCTCCTCCTCCGCTAAAAATCACTAAGTATTTCTATTTATTTTAAAAGCATTGTTTTAAATGTTTATCCTTTTTATGAAATGGTTTAAATTGAAAATCCGATTTTTAATGGTATGATAAGGTCTAGATTTTTAAATAGATAAAGCAAAGATTTTTACTAATGGAAAATTGGATTTATTGGTATTTAAAAGTTGTGATTTTTATATGATAAAGTTTATATTTTTTGTTAAGAAAAGGTTTGATTTTTGTAAGGCGAAAATATAAATTTTATATGGGGAAAGATTTGATCTTTATAACAATATGAAAAGAGATTATTTTTAAATCATAAAGATGTGATTTTTCCATTATATAAAAATATAATTTCTATATAATGTGAAGAATAAAAATATAATTTTTATATCACATAAAGGTTAAAAATATAATTTTTATCATACGTGAAGTATAAAAATACAATTTTTATAAAGTAGAAGTATTAAAAATACGATTTTTATATTATATAGATAGTAAAAATTTGACCTTTACATGTGTAGCGAAATAAAATTTTGATTTTATTATATATATGTTGAAATAAAAATGTGATTTTTATAGTGATGAAATGAAAAGGCGAAATCTTTATATAGAGAATAGCGTGATAAAAATATAATCTTTATTATATGAACACCGTTGTAAGAAAAATAGAATTTTTATCTATATAGTAGTAGTGTAAAAATAGAATTTTTATATACATAGCAACAATATAAAAATATGATTTTTATATATGTAGTGGCTACGGACAACGAAAGTGACAAAAGGCGGGAACGACGAAGATTTCTACAGGAGAAGAGTCCTGGCGTTTGGATTAGCTAGTCGGTGAGAACTTCTCACTTTAAATCTACACTTCTAGTTTAAATTATATACTACGATGCAGACGGTGTTTAGTAGCACCCGACACCCGTCGTCCACAGACCATGGACGGCTTGTTTGTTTGATTGATGTGTTGTGAAAATTGTTTGTGATGTTGATGTGGAATAGATAATAAAATATATTCATGTGTTGAAATAAATTAATTATCGCTAGAAATATAATTTTTAACATGAATGTGAATAAAAAATATTCATTTACAAACCGGACGGTTTGTTTATGTACACTTATTTGAAGGATATTGATGGGATGATAAATTTTACACATCGCCCAACTGCACAAACAATATTCAGTGTTTGTTGATTTGAAACCCCACACGGGTGTTGGGATGATATTTGGCGTACACTAATCCCAATTATTTAATTGTATGTCGATCAATTGGTCGACAGGCTGTGTAAGCGTTAATTATTTATATTTGATGCTTATGCAGTTGTGTGGTGCACTTTGGATGATGGTTGATTGTTTATCATTGTTATTATATACATGTGTTGTATGGAATCCATATAATTAACATTATATGGTGATTGATTGGGCCTCATTCCAATTGGAAAATTAAAGAATGTTATAAAATAAAGGTTCATGTGTTGACAGTACTCATCCGTTGAGATTAGTCATGTGTTGAACGAAAAATGTTAACAATAAAATTTACATCTTTATCATATATAAAATTAGAAACTAACCGGAAAATAGATAAGATGAGTGGTCTCCTGGATATTGATCTGATGTTGGTTTTGGCCTTCGGGGTCAATATTTAGGGAATCGTTCTCTTACTAATTTACGGTTGGAGTCTAATTAAAAATCAAACGATAGATACCATAATTTTATAAAATATATTAAATAACAAAAATAGTCGCGTGTTGACAATACTCATCCGTTGAGACTAGTCATGTATTGAAAGAAATATAGATTCATTTGTTGAATAGAATAACGAAGTTATTGAAAAATATAAAGCCGTGTTGATTAGAGATGCGCTATTTTGACGCGAACGATATTTATATCGATTATATTCGTTTTTATAATGAATATTGAAAAGAGATAAAAATCGAATATTTATAACAGGAATTCGAATTGAATTGAATAGAAAATGAATTCGAATTGAATTGAATAGAAAATGAATTCAGAATTGAATTGAATTCAATTGAAAATGAACTGAAATAGAATTGAAATCAATTTGAATTGAAATCAAATAGAAATGAAGGTAAAAGAAATTATAATGGAAAATTCAATTTTGGTTTGAATTTGAAATGAAAGTTGAAATTGTTTTTGAAACAAATTAGAAACGATTTATAAAATTCGTTTTGAAAGGAAATCGACGAAATATAATATATATATATATATATATATATATATATATAGGCCTGAATAGAACGCGTCGCGCTGCGGCCGTACGTGAATTTCGACCATTGGCTTCGAATGGACATTACGGGAGATCCGACCGTCGGATTCTCCTAAAACCGGAACCGTTGGGTTCGTATCGAAAAGAGCTTTCTAACGAATATTAGAAATTTGAAATCTAATGGTTGAATTTGGAGATATGTCCAAATCAATTTCAGAAAAGATCGCTGTAAGTGCAGTTCGATGGCCGTTGATGGAAATCGACTGTACGGGCCTTGATAAAATTATTAAAAATATCAATAATTTGTGTAAAATCATAAGAAATGATTTGTGAAGAACTGGGATGAAAAATCCCACATTTGTAAAGATAAAAATAGATTTTTATCAAAATGAACTAGTTTTGAACTAGAATTAAAATCCAATTATTTTTAAATAAATAAATTGAATTAGAATTCATTTGTGGGTTTATCGTGAACGGTGTTTTAAATAACATTTGTTCTTTAACCCGAAAATAAGTAGAATGTGATTTGGGTTTATCGTGAACTGTGTTTTAAATGACATTAGTTCTTTAACCCAGTAAAAGGAGTTTTAATGAGTCTGTAATTAGATTGAGATGTGAATTGATAATTTAAATTATCAAATTTGGAAAGTGAGAGAGAATGGAGTATCACCAGTTTTACTCCAAAGCGATAGTTAAATCTTTAATTAGATTTGAACGTGAAATGGTAATTAATTTCACTGATAACACCGTGGTGTTAGATATGGAGTAGTACCAGTTTTGCTCTATGGGATAAATAGGTTGGGATTGGGAAATAAAATAAATAATTACTTCGGTGTGGTTCGCTAATCCCGACTAGTTTGGAAAACCATAATTTGGTTTGAAATGATATCCAAAGGAAGATTAAAGAATAAATTTTAAAGAATTTATCTTTGATAAAATTAATGGGAACCTTTCCCTAAGAACATGAAATTTAGAAACTAACTGTAGGTTAGGTAAGAAGGATGGTTTCCTGGGTATTGATCTGATGTTGGTTTCGGCCTTCGGGGTTAATATTTGGGGAATTGTTCTCTTGCTAATTTACGGTTAGCGACTGCTGAATTGGAATGAGGCGTATGTTGTGTTTATGTAACATTTGTTTATTATATACGCGGGTCATTCAGAAAGGCCGGGTTTATACCCATTCTGAATAACCGATTCGACGATATGTCGAAGATGAAGACTGTGATTGAAGACCAGAAGTCTTCACATCGTTTGGGTGATTACTGATGATCTTGATTGGGCTGTACACCCAAGATGAGGGAATCAGTTGGTGGTCGTCTAGACGTACTTGGAGATCGAAGGATATGCGAGGAAAGTGCCTCTGGTTTCGTTCAGACCCAGAACGAACTTGTAAATGGACTGTGTGTCAGACATTGGATTTTATTCTATGTTGATTGATCTCCATTAAATATACATCTGTTTGGCGGCGGAGAATTTATTCTCTTGCTTAACGCCCTTCTCTGAGACGTAAGAGCTCAGAGGTTGTATATCGATGGACATCAGTCGCATGGCATGAATTGCCTGTATGGCACGCCTAAGTGACAATTGATCAAGGCTTCTGTTGAGAAGCAAAGTCTTGTGGTTGATGATCATAGCATGGCCTTATGGCGTAACTTTGTGTATAACGTGAATTCGCGAGCCTTACACCTCGGAATGAGTTAAAAACGGGATAAGGACTGCAGGGAGAGCACGACGTTTCTTTCTAGCTTTGGTGGTGTCAGTGACTTACCAGCCCTCACATTTATGTACTTTTCACCTATGTGGTTGTTGGATGAGGCGCCTCGATTTTAGGTCTATAAGGACCGGGAAACGTGTGTTCAGGAATACTAATCCACTAACGTAAGTGTGGACCGACCCTGAAGATCCAAGGATCGCCCAGAGTGTGTTGTCCTGAGACATTTGCTAGAGTGTCTCGAATCGGAGAGGAGCTTGCCCCTTGCCTCGACTCATGACGGAAATCCAATTTCCAATACGTGTATTTTGGTTTTATTTTTAGAGCCTAGTATGGCGACATAGTGGGATGGAGCACTTATGCCGTCTATGATTGATATTTATGATTGAAATTGTTTTGACACTATACACTTATAGTAATATCAAAATGATTTGTTTTAAACGTACCAAGCATGTTTGGCTATTATAAAGGTAAAAACCCTATCCTCCGGCTTGCGTTCCATTGTGTGATGGGACCTTGGTCTTATAATAGCTTCATTTTTCTTTATTTAGCATTGCACTGTTTGTTTTATGCAATGGTATTCTTGGGAGGAAACCCGTTCCATGTTATACGGCGTGGTCCCTTGATTTACCGAACTTTAAAATAAAGATTAATAACTGTTTTAGTTCTCACACCAGTCACATGACTGACCTGGAGTTTATTGTTTTAACCTGAACTCTGGGTGCCCCTATTTTCTACACGGGCAGCTAGTAGTTTTGGTTTTGCAGATTTATATTCACAGGATCCTGATTTACAACTGGAACGATGCTCGGAAAGCTCTGTATCCGTGTATTACTTTCAGTTGTGTTTTATATTATTTTTCCGCTGTAGTACTGTATTTAAATCTCTGATATTTTGTGTTGTAATATTTATTCATACTCTGTATATTCTTGTATCTGATGGAATTGTTGTAATTGACAATGAAATGTTCTTCTGTTTGCGTCCTAATTTGTCTTGTCCTCAATTCTATCCGTGGTTCCCTTCACGGGGAAGTTCGGGTCGTTTCAATGAGTCTTATAATGATTTCATTTTCTAAAAAGCATTGCGTTGTTTTTGACTTAAAATTTATAAAACTTATGCACTGGCAATCCGATGGAATTAAACCCATTCCGCGTTAGCGGTGTGGTCCAATGATTATCCATATTATTAATTTAGTAAGATTTCTCATACCAGTCCCGTGACTGACTCGTAGTTTGTTTCACTTTGCAAACTCGGGTGCCCTCTTTCCACACGGCCAGCCAATTGACAGGTTTCAGGTAGGGATATTTTCTGCACTAGAGCTTGTTGATGGAGATGTTGGAAGTTCTTTTCTTTTATCTTTATTTTCTTCTTGAGTTTATGAGACAGTATTGGATATTGATGTATTTTGGGAGATTGATACTTTATTTCTTTCCCTGTTTTAGACATCTGTATTGCTAAGTGTATCCTATACTGCGTACTCTGATGTTATGTGATAATGCTTGTGATGACATTTCCTTTCCGCTGCCAATGATTTATATGTTCTGCTATGTAACTATGATCTGTTATTGTTTTAATTCTGTTATACTCCTATGATTATCCTTACTTTTGTTCTACGGAAATTTGGGTCGTCACATTTGGTATCATAGCTAAAGGATAACCTTAGCCATGGAGTATAACATTTTTAGAACAATTTATCTAAATAGAATCAATATTATTCTAACTTTGGAAATTATCATTTCTCTTGGTTTGACTCTTCCTTTGATGATACAGTCTGCTTGAGAAATGAGTAGTAGAGTGCGTACAAGAGCACGAAGAGGTAGAGGTGGGATAAGAGGACCCGCCCGAGACAAGACTCCGATAGCCCAAGAACAAGAACAGACCACCCCGGAAGTTGATACACCACCACCCCTATGTGCTTTCGATCTTAAAAAAGTGGCAAAGAAAATAAAGAATCTAGGGGCGTGCATTATACAGGCCAAGAGATGGTGACGGAGTCGCAGGCATGGCTTAAGACGATGGAAAAGATTTTGGGACGATTAGAGCTCGAGGACCACAGAAAGCGATTTATGGCAACTTGGTTTCTGAAAGACTAGGCCCAAATTTGGTGGGAAACAACTATGGTTGGGGGTAATGAGGCCGATGTGACTTGGGGGAAATTCAAGGAGCTATTCAATGAGAAGGTCATTCCACACCACGAAGTTGAGCGCCTTCATGATGAGTTCGCCCACCTCCAACAAGGGAGCATGACTATTTCGGAGTATGTTAAGAAATTTGATGAGCTCTCCAGATACACCCCAAAATTAGTCCAAGACCCGGTACAGAAAAATAAGAGGTTTATCAATGGTCTGGCGAGGAGGTACCATAACAGGGTGACTGCACACATCGAGTGCCCATTTGCTAAAGTAATCGAGATGCCCTGCAGATTTGAAGAGATTGATCAGAAGGGTTCCCAGCAAGAGAGAGAAAAGAACCAAGCCAACAATAAGAAGAAGGAGTCGGACAAGAAAACTGAGGCGGGCAGCTCTTCCACCGCCAAGCCCCAAGGGAAGAAGAAGAAGAGGGACAGATCTAAAGTCAAGTGCTTTAATTGCCTGAGGATAGGGCATTTTGACTACGAGTGCCAAGCTCCAAAGAGGCCTAAAAGGAACGAGTCTGGACCGAGTCAGAGCAGTGGACAGAATCCCCGCGGCCCAAGAGAATATTTTAACTACCATAAGCCTGGAAACCTCATCAAGGATTGCCCTTTGCTCAAGAAATCCCAGGTGGTACATGTCTATGACGGAGCGGCTGCACCGGCTTCTTCCGAAGCAGGTACGCCTGATGTTTTAGGAGGTACACTTAACATTAAAAACATTCCTGTCACCGTTTTGTTTGACATGGGTGCATCTAGAAGTTTCATATCTGTTGACACGATTAAAAAGCTAAAATTGAAACCCAGAAAACTCAAAGAACCTATTAGAGTCCATAGCCCGATAGGAGGCTCACTTATTCTCGAATAGAATTGTAGAGTGCCTGTTTCTTACTCTCACTTCCCTTTTCCTTTTAATCTGATCATCATGAATTTCTCCGGGTATGATATCATACTTGGAATGGACTGGCTTGCGGAATATGAGGCTGAGTTACTTTGTGTTGAAAGAGTAGTCAGAATTAAAACTAAATTCGGAAATACGATGACTATACCATGCCGCGGCTCAGCTACAGATAGAAAAGAATTCTGGTATTCTCTAGAAGTCACTCCTGCTTCTATTGAGGATATTCCTATCGTCAGAGACTATGAGGATGTGTTCGAAGAAGTAGACAGCTTACCTCCGCGTAGAGAAATCGATTTCAGAATTGACTTAGCTCCTAATGCAAGGCCAGTTGTACACCCTATCCGAAGGATGTCACTGAAAGAAAAAGAGGAGCTGAGCAATCAAACCAAGAAGCTTTTGTGGAAGGGTCTGATCAGACCTAGTTTCTCAAGATGGGGTGCAACAGTGGTTTTCGTCCAAAAGTCAGACGGTACCCTCAGGCTATGTGTGGACTACCATGATCTAAATAAACAGACTCTGAAAAATAAATACCCACTGCCCCGCATTGATGATCTGCTAGACCGCTTGAACAGAGCACGAGTATTTTCTAGGATGGACCTAGCTACAGGTTTCCACCAACTACGCATTCCTGAAGAATGTGCCTTTGACAGCTTTCAGAGGACCGGATATATTTTATGAATGGCTAGTAATGCCCTTCGGCCTATGCAATGCTCAAGCATACTTTATTGATTTGATGAATAGAGTTTTCCGCGATGTTCTAAATAAATTTGTGCTGGTGTTCATCGATGATATCCTTATCTTCTCTAAATCCACTATTGAACATGAAAAGCATCTGAAAGAAGTTTTGGAGATTTTGCGCAGAAATGTGATGAAAGCCAAATTCTCCAAGTGCATATTCTGGCAAGAAGAAATGAAATTCCTCGGCCATGTTATATCTAAGGAAGGCATCTAAGTAGATCCAGGAAAGATCTCAGCCATCAAAAACTGGAAGCAACCTACTACGCCCACTGAAGTCAGAAGTTTCTTAGGTCTGGCTGGTTACTATCAGAAATTCGTTAAGGATTTCTCAAGATTATCTTTCCCATTGACGAAGATGACTAAGAAGCATACCAAGTTCAATTGGACACCTGAATGCGAGGTAGGTTTCCAAGAGCTGAAACAGAAATTGATCATTGCTCCTATGTTGACCATTATTGATGGCAATCAGGATTTGAAAGTCTGGACAGATGCCTCTAGAGAAGGTTATCCTTTTCATCTAAATAAACATGTCAGAAATGACATTTTTCTAATGTCGAATCTTATTTTAACATGTTATTCTTTTCTTTATTTAAGGTATCGGTGTAGTGCTAATGCAAAGAGACAAAGTTGTCGCATATGCTAGCTGCCAATTAAAACCACATGAGAAGAATGATGTCACTCATGATCTTGAGCTAATAGCCATAGTATTTGCTTTGAAGATATGGAGGCACTATCTCTTGGGCGAGAAATTTGAGCTGTATGCTGACCACAAATCCTTAAAATATCTATTAACCCAAAAAGAGATGAACTTGAGGCAACAACGTCGGGTTGAATTCCTTGCACCCTATGACCTAGACATCTTATATACTCCAGGGAAAGCCAATGAAGTTGCAGATGCTCTAAGCAGAAAGAATTCAGCCAGCACCAACCTTATCCTTGCTAATCTCATCATTACCCCTAGCTTGATCGATAAGATCTCGGCTCTTTAGAAGAATGATGAATTTATTCAGAGAATCATCAAAAGGGTCAGGGAAGGCGAATCCACAAATTTTCAGATTGATGACAAAGGAGTTACGAGGCTATAGGGTCGAATTTGTATTCCGAATCTTCCTGAGCTCAGAAAGGAAGTAATGGACGAATGCCACAAGTCTAAGCTCATCATTCATCCAGGTGTGAGCAAGATGTACCATGACCTCAAGCGTACTTTTTGGTGGAGATATATGAAGAGGGATAACTCAATCTCTGTTTCTAGATGTCCCACCTTCCAGCAAGTCAAAAGCGATCAGCAAAAGCTAGCAGGTCTATTGCAATCGCTAGGGGTTCCAGGTTGGAAATGGGACAAAATTTCTATGGACTTTATTGATGCTTCCCCCAGACTAGGAAAGGCATTGACAGTATATGGGTGATCATAGATCGCCTCACAAAGATTGCCCATTTCATTCCTGTCAAATCCAATGGAACAGCTCGGAGTTTGGCGCAGCTTTATTTTAGAGAGATTGTCAGACTGCATGGAGTTCCCAGCAGCATTGGCAGTGACCGCGATCCGATATTTGCTAGCAAGTTCTGGGAAGCTTTCCAAGAAGATCTAGGGACTAAGCTGAATATGAGCATTGCTTACCACCCTCAGACAGATGGCCAGACTGAGAGTGTGAACCGTATATTGGAGGACTTGTTGCGAGCATGCATCTTAGATTTTGGTGGGTCATGGGAAGATCATTTGCACTTGGTCGAATTCTCTTATAATAACAGCTACCAAGAAAGCCTGCAGATGTCGCCATTTGAAGCATTATATGGCAGGCCATGCAGATCTCCAACTTGTTGGGTAGAACCCGGAAATCGATTGGTATTGGGTCCCGACATGATTCGCGAAGCCTCGGAAAGAGTTGACTTTATTAAGAAGCGTTTGCTTGCTGCCCAAAGCCGACAAAAGAGCTATGCAGGCACTCGAAGAAGGGATTCAAAATGCTCTGTCGGTGATCTTGTATACTTGAAGGTTTCCCCACTAAGAGTTATAGTTCGATTTGGGAAGACTGGGAAATTGGCGCCGAGATTCATTGGTCCATTTCCTGTTCTCGAAAGGATTGGAACTCTCGCCTATAGAGTGCAGCTACCTGACTGGTTGCCAGGGGTCCACAATGTATTTCATGTGTCCCAACTCCGGAAGCATGTTCATGATCTAGATTTAGTTATAGAGGAAGCAGTACAACGATATTTGGAGATTACCCCGGCCCTAGCAGTGAGAAGGGAGCCAGTGAAGATTGTGGGCAAAGAAAACCAAGTGCTGAGGAATAAGAGGATCCACTTAGTTAAGGTGCTGTGGAGCAGGGATCTTAGAGACTGTATGTGGGAGATTGAGGATAGCATTAAACGGGTCTATCCCAAGTGTAGAATGGATATCTCCGAGTGACTCTTATGTTGAGGTACATTTACAATACCTTGCATTTTCCGTTTTGTTTCCTACTTTACTATTATTTCCTTTTCGAGGACGAAAAGCTTTTAAGTGGGGGAGATTGTAACAACCCGGAAAATCCAAACCAATTTAAAAATTTTATTTTGGCAGTGAATTTTGAATAGTTAAAATAATTTACTTTAAAAAATAATGATTAAAATTTTATTTTAATTGAAGTTAGAGCGAATATATTGATTTTGATTTCTAAAAGAATTAGAAATAGTACGGTAGTTTGAAAAGTCAAACTTAAACTTTGACCGAATGTACCGGATTCAAAATTTAACGGATTTTAGTGAAACCAAAAATATCTAAATCTGTTCGAAATTATCTTTCCAACGAATCCGAAAAATCAAAATTTCGTAGCGGGAATCAAAAGATAGGGTCAAATGAATATTCGGAATGGTCGCTGTTGTATAATTTATAGCCCGTATAAAATGCCATTTTTCAAATGATCTCCGTTTTCAAAGAAACCACTTTTATTGGATTCGAAATGTCAAATTATTGCTAGCTTTCAATTTTCATAATTTTTAGAATTAATATGTGAGCGTGGCAAACGAAAATGTGTTTTGTCAATTTTAGTCAAATCTGATCGACTTGAAAATAGTCATTTTTCGATCAGCCTTGGAATTCGACGAAATTAATTTTGTTAGGACTGTATTGTTAAAACAAAGCCAGAAATAATTTTTTTGGATTTTTCTGAGATCGTATGTGGCCCCGGTGAATTTAAATATACGGTCAAATTATTTATTTAAATGATTTAAATAATAAATTAAGGATTTCAGGCCACAGACAGTCGTTTGGGCTGACGGGACCTAGCCTATTGGATCTGAAACAGGGGCTATTGGGCAGGGTCAACTTTGGTTGGACTGAAATCAGATTAGTTTGTGATGTAGGGATTTATTTGTAAAAATTACATATAAATATTGTAAATAATACAAATTAAACCCTAATCACTATTCATCTTCTTTGTGCCGCCACCATGTTTCCAATGGCTAAAAACTTCCTGACTTCAACCACTAATATCCACCAATCCTCTCAATAAAACTCCTCACTCCAGTTCAAACTTTCGAAGAGATTTTCCTCCTCTTTGATTCTGTATGGTTGGATCGCAAAACCATCAAGTCTTCGATGAGTATTAGCACCCTAAACGTCGGGTATTCGCGCCGACGCCATGGTCCAAGGCCACCATCGAGTGGGCTCCCCTTGCCGCCGATTGTGCGCCTCCCCTAGCCGGTCGAGGTGCAATCTCCTGATCGTTGTCCGACTGCTTGAGGTTTTCAGAAAATTTAAACCTAGGATCGAACTAGTTAGTGAAAACAGCGGCCTAGTTCTGTAAGAGGGAAGAAGATTAAAATCCCTTTCTTTTTAAATATTTAATTAATTTAAAAATGTTACAATCTTAAATAAATCGTAACTAACCCATACGATATCGAAACTAAACAATTTCAGATCCTATTCAATCGTGAAACTGAGATCTACGCTGCTATCCATACTAGATCCAATTTCGAGCAGTTCAAATTTTGGATCAATTTGCGTTACGACTGTGAGATTTCTTCTTTTTATATAATTAATTAATTATTTAATTTGTTTGTTATGTGACGATTGAATGTGTATGATTCAGATCTGTTATGTGATGATATTGTGGATGATTCATCTGTTTGTTGGTGAAGTATAAACACAGATTTGTACGTGTTCAATAAAAATAATCATTTTTATTAGATTAGTGATTTGGATTAGAATTTCTATTTCAATAAAAATAATCATTTTTATTTGATTATTGGTTTGGATTAGAATTTCCATTTCAATAAAAATAATCATTTTTATTAGATTATTGATTTGGATTAGAATTTCCATTTCAATAAAAATAATCATTTTTATTAGATTATTGATTTGGATTAAAATTTCCATTTCAATCAAAATAAATCATATTGCTGTGTTATTGATTTGGATTAAAATTTCCAATTCAATTTAAGAAACATTATTTTGATTATTTTTGTTGAATTGAACTAGATTGTCAATTCAACATTAAAGCATTATTTTGATTATTTTTGATAAATTGCATTATATTGGCATTTCAATATTAAAAACATTATTTTGACCATTTTATTGAATTGAATTAGATTGTTAATTCAAAATAAAAACATTATTTGGATTATTTTGTTGAATTGAAATAGAATTGTCAATTCCATTTAAAATATTATTTCACCATTTTTATTTAACTGAAATAGAATTTGTAAATTCAATGTAAAATATTATTTTGTCATTTTATTAGATTAAATAGAATGGTCAATACAAATGAAATATGTCATTGAATTGAGATAGAAATGCAAATATACATTGAAAAATAAAGATGTTCTTTTATTTGCATTCACTAATGCATATATACATTGAAATATAAAGATGTTCTTTTATTTGAATTCGCTAATGCAAATATATATTGAAAAATAAAGATGTTCTTTTATTTGCATTCGCTAATGCAAACATACATTGAAAAATAAAGATGTTCTTTTATTTGCATTCTCCAATGCAAATATACATTGAATATAAAATTGTTCTTTTATTTGCATTCTCCAATGCAAATATACATTGAAAATAAAATTGTTCCTTTATTTGCATTCTCTAATGAAAATATACATTGAATTAAAAATTGTTCCTTTATTTGCATTCTCCAATGCAAATATACATTGAAATTGATGTTCTTTTATTTGCATTCTCCAATGCAAATATACATTGAATATAAAATTGTTCTTTTATTTGCGTTCTCCAATGCAAATATACATTGAAAATAAAATTATTCTTTTATTTGCATTCTCTAATGCAAATATACATTGAATTAAAAAATTGTTCCTTTATTTGCATTCTCCAATGCAAATATACATTGAAATTGATGTTCTTTTGTTTACATTCTCTAATGCAAATATACATTGAATATAAAATGTTTTTTTATTTGCCTTCTCCGTTGCAAATAAACATTAGAATTAAAATCATATTTTTGTTTGCAATTTTAGATGCAAACAAAACAATAGAATAAAATCATATTTTTGTTTGCAATTTTAAATGCAAACAAAACATTAGAATTAAAATCATATTTTTGTTTGCAATTTTAGATGCAAACAAAACCTTAGAATTAAAAACATATTTTTGTTTGCAATTCTAGATGGAAACAAAACATTAGATTTAAAATCATATTTTTGTTTGCAATTTTAGATGCAAACAAAACATTAAAGTTAAATTACATTTTTACTTGCATATTTAGATGGAAATAAACATCGTAGTTAAAGGATTACATTTTTATTCGCATATTTGGATGCAAATAAACAGTCATAGTTAAAGGATTACATTTTTATTTGCATATTTAGATGCAAATAAACTTCGTAGTTAAAGGATTACATTTTATTCGCATATTTAGATGCGAATAAACGTCGTAGGTAAAGGTTGCATTTTTGTTCGTAAATTTAGTGCAAACAAAAACATTATAACAAAGGTTACATGTTGCTTACGTTTAGATGTAAATAAGAACATGAATTAAAAGGTTACATTTTTATTTGTAATTTTGATGTAAATAAAACCATAGAAATAAAAGTCATACTTTTATTTACATTCTAGATGTAAATAAAAGAGTAGATTATAGTGTCGCAATTTTATTTACATTTTAGATGTAAATAAAGGCTAGTATTTTAAGAGTCACATTTTTATCGACATTTCATATGAAATAAAAGAATTGATTTATATGTTAAATTGTTTATTATTACTTTATATACAATAAAAATAGTAGGAATCGCCAAATGATTTATATTTATATATAAATATAAATTAAAATTTAAATGAATCGCGCGCGGTAGCTCGCGTTTCGGTAATCGTAATTTTAAACGATTATACCGTAAGATCCAACCGTCGGATTTTCTCAAAACTAGAACCATTAGGACTGTTTTGGGAAGATCTTTCTGATGTTATAAACTTTATCAAAATCCAACATTAGATTTTAAGATATGTGTAAAACAAATTTTGGTAAAAACAGCGCCAGGGCCGCCCATTGACCCGAAGCGTCGTTTAATTATATTGAGCTATTTTTAAATAAAAAAATAGCGATAAATTGTTATATATTAATGTTAACGATATCAAATGGTTTAAATGATAATAATTCAAAAAATTATTTGAAAAGACCGAGTTCAACTCATTTCAAATAATTTTACGGAGATTTAAAATTGAAGGTATCGAAGACGGCGATTGAAGACCGACGATCTTCACGTCGAAAGGATAACTACTGATGCCTGACATTGGCTAGCTACCAATAAAGGGTTAAAGTGGTAGTTGTCCGGACGCACTTGTTGATCATCCGGATACGCGAGCACCTAGGTGACTCCGGTTTCGTTTAGACCCAGAACGGACTTGTAAATGGATGCGTGTCCGACATTGAATTTCGTGCCATGTAAATTAATTGATATCTATTAATATATTTCTGAGGTGGCGGAGGATTTGTCCTCTTGCTAAACACTCTTCTTTGAGATGCACGAGCTCGAAGGTTATATATTGGTAGTTATCGATAGCATGGTTTGGACGGTCAATGTGACATGCCAAGATGCAATTGATCGGGGCTTTTGTTGAAAAGAAGAGTCCTGTGGATGATGTTCAAAGCATAGCCTATTTAGGCATAGCTTTGTGTATTTCGTTACTTTGCGGGCCTCACACCTCGATAGAGCTAAAAACGGGACAAGGGAACGCAGGGAGTGCACACGTTTCTTTCTAGCTAGAAGTGGTGTTTGGTTTTTTATATGGCCAGGCATTTTTACTTGTGATTGATGGAACGAGGCGCCTCGGATTTTTATTGGTTGCCAATGGCCAATTTATAGGTCTAATAGGATCGGGAAGCGTGTGTTCAGGCATAACTAATGCACTAAAGTATTTGTGGACCGGCCCTGCCTTATCCAAGGGTTCGCCAGCGTCCGAATCCTGATACATTGCTAGAGTGTCTCGAATCAGTTAGGAGATCGTCCCTAGCCTTGACTCATGATGGAAACCAACCTCCAATATGACATTACGGTCTTGATTATAAACCTATATATAGCGACATAGTATATGGTAGTTATGCCGTCTAGGATTGATACATTTACTTTGAAGTATTTTTGAAACATATTAGACACTAATAATTATATTAAAAGTATTATTTTCTACGTATCAAGCATTTTGATCATTATAAGGTAAAACTCGGAGATTGAGACTTTATTTCTTTCCCTGTTTTAGATATCTGTATTGCTAAGTGTATCCTGTACTGCGAACTCTGATGTTCTGTGATAATGCTTTTGATGACATTTCCTTTCTGCTGCCAATGATTTATATGTTCTGCTATGTAACTGTGATCTGTTATTGTTTTATTTCTGTTATACTCCTATGATTATCTTTACTTTCGTTCTACGGAAGTTTGGGTCGTCACACTATCATAAGCTCGTCCCATATCACACAATGCAAGCATACACCAAATGGGTGAGTTTTGTCTTAAGATAACCAAACATGCTTTCATACGTGAAAATCTTCTTTTAATACTATTATTAGTGCATAATGTTGAAACCATTTCACAAATAAATATATCAATCTTAGCATGCTAGTGACTATGCCAACATACATAGTTTATAAAAAAACGAAAGGCTCGTATTGGTTGTTGGGTTCCAATATGATGGTCCCTGACATGAAAGATCAATCCGGAACTAGGTGCAACCTCACGGTTCATGGTTTTTCATCCAGGCTCGGACACCAAACACCAGGTAAACACCGGTCAACATCAAGACACCAATATCGAACATACCCTTTTTTCCGCAAGTTTCAAAGTAGTTCTACCACCGAGGCTTTCAAGTTTCAATAAAATGTATACAACCTAACCGCCAGTTTACCATCAATTTGGGGTGTAAGGTTCATCGAAGTCACAATGTACACAAAGCTATCATTACTAGCTCATTTCATAACTTAAGTATGCCACATTGTCAATTTACAACATGTCACTCATTTCCATCAATACATAACCTCTAAGCACATAAAACTTAGAGACGGGAATAATTAATTGCCACAACCCGATAAATATATATATATATATTAATCAAAATTAGTGTTACACAGTCAATTACAATGTTAGACACATAATCCATACAAGTCCGTTCTAGGACTGAACGAAACAAAATTCAAAAATCCTTAAATATATTCAGACCTCGTGCCACTTATAACCTCGTTTCAGGTGTACGACCCGTTTCAAGACATCAGCAATCAATCCAAATAATCCAAAGATTCCCGATCTTGATTTGTCCTTTCCAAGTCTTCAAATAGCATCATATTATTACTTTGAATGGTTTTTGGACTTAAATCCAATCCTGGTCTTTCCAAGTAATAAGCGTATTTTAAAAACAAAAGCCATGGACTATACCGGTGAAACACCCCACCTCTGTTAAGGTCACTCACAAAGGGAATGCCTTAACTTTGGTGGAGGGTTATAGGTGCAAGACACAGAAAAATTTACAAGACAGATAAATATAAGCAGCGAAATTCAAATATATATTGCATACATGGTTCAATACAAAAGCATTACAGCAAATTGTCTCAAAATAACTTCCAAAGCATTACACCATAATTTCTGTCTTGATTATTTAATAAAGAAGCATAAACCATAAATAAGACGGCATAAATCCCCAAGTGTAGTGTTCAAAAGCCATAGCCAAAGTGAGAGAGTCCCAGTCATACATCTATTTTCTTGAAGCTTGCAAAGAGTCTGACTAAGCTGGAGTATTCCCTCCTTGTGGACCGGGGGGGGGGACGGAAGAAAAGAGGACGAAAGAAAACGAGTAAACAATAAGTATGGTAAGTTCAGTGATTACTGGTATTTAAACAAGGAAAGGGATCATGACAGTAATAACAGAACATAGGACTATACCCTAATATAAGATAAGAGAAACATGTGATCGCACCAATTACTATAGTCTCTTCACCTACTTAACCATTGATTCAACCAGCCCCACGTGTTCATAACAAACGATCCCCTTAATGATCGGCTCCTACTCGCATGCATTCATATCCTGTGTCATTCAGCCCCGCTTGATTGTAGATACCTGTGATGGTCCCACCATGGGGTGTATTAGTGCCCCTGGTGGCAACCCGACACGATTCAAGATGCACAGTGTATACTACTGATGCCCAGTGCTTACTTTTTTCCACTCCAGAGTACGTGCACGCCCATACTCCGTCGGAACCTACACTGATAGACCAACCACCGACGTTTTGACCGCTTATAATCAGCCCAGTAATCGTGCCCCCACCCTGCCTAGTTCAGGGTACCTTGATACATTTATGTGGGTTACTGCTGAAATGGGTCCCCGTTACTAGGGTTTTCTAATCAACATGTTTATTTGGTTATGTGTCCAAGTTTACCGAGCCCCACCCATCCGTTTAGTTAACATGTTGAATCGGTTAACTGTTTCCCTAACTGACTTAACCCTACCAATCCTGACTTAGCTTTAATTCATTCATTAAAGCACCAACCACTCACATTAGACAGGTCGTGTTGTGGTCACTAGATATGCCGGTCGGTTCCGGGCAGGTTTACACCACAACTCAGTCTAACCTCGGGTTCTTTTGGGCTTGATGCACTAACCACCTACATTAGACAGGTCTTGTTGTGGTCACTGGATATGCCGGTCGGTTCCGGGCAGTTTTACACCACAACTCAGTCTAACCTCGGGTTAGGCATATTCGTCTTTTCTAAATCCATATATTTTCTATGTATGTCTAATTATATATGTTAATTAATCTTAATTTAATCATGCCACAATTATCCTTTGATTATGCTCACAATAAATGGTATATCAAATATACCATTTTATGAACAAATCTATGCCATGAAATTTTCATATTCTCCCATCGCTATCCCTATGGAACGTACGCATGAATCACATAAAATGTTGGCTAGTAAATTAGCCCAAACCCATAAACAAAAAGGGGTAATAAACAAGGTACATGAAACAAACATAAAATAGCATACATTTAACTTATCATGTGTAACTTGCCATAGAAGTATTATTAACTTAATTAAACGGGTAAAGGTGAACTTGTGACTAAGTTGGATCTAATTTTCATGTAAACTTGATATAGGTCTAGCATGGAGGTTTAACATATAAACACAATTTTAAACCATAACTTAGCATGTTAACTTATGTATGTCAAAACATAAGAAAGCTACTATAAACATATTTAAATCACAACTTAGGATGATAACTTATATGTGTTAAACATAAGAGAGCCATTATAAACATATTTAAATCACAACTTAGCATGATAACTTATGTGTGTTAAACATAAGAGAGCCATTATAAACGTATTTAAATCACAACTTAGCATGATAATTTATGTGTGTTAAACATAATAGAGCTACTATAAACATATTTAAATCACAACTTAGCATGATAACTTATGTGTTAAAACATAAGAAAGCTACTATAAACATATTTGAATCACAACTTATCATGATAACTTATGTGTTAAAACATAAGATAGCTACAAATCCGATCTTGCAACATAAATAGATTCAACTTAACATGCTTCTAAATATACATGAATGTTGATCTAACATGTAAGCATGTGCTTTAGATCATAAACTTGCAAGTAACCACCAAATTATAACATGACATGTTTCACCATTCAATTGGCATAATACGTTCATTTCCCAATCATAATAGATCCCAATATATAGAATATGGTATGTTCATCACCACAAGCATATAGACATGATCGATCGCAATGGTAATTTAAGATAAATGAGAATCAAACTTTATTTATCTTATACATAAACATCATTCTATATTCGAATTACAACATGTCATGATTCATTTGAAAGAACGTTTAAGTCTACATAATAACCAACTTACAAACTAAAAAGGAATTATTGATTTCTGAAATCTGAATTCTGAAATTAGTATGCTCGCCTTTGTTGTAGATCGTTGAATTAGATTACTTTAATTTGATTTTGATTCAGGTTTTTATCTTGTCTTTGAATTGAAAGCAGTGACGGCTACTCCAAGTTCTCTATTGACGGCATGATAGTTCCAGGATTATTTTTTTGTGATTGTTTGAGCATTGGGTTGTTTATATAGAATTTCAATTTAATTAGAGCCGTCGGATGATCCTAGAGTTAACCACAACCATTCAGTCAAGATAGGGTGACACCTCAGCCCTAATGACTCAGCAAGGAGTCAGAAAGGACTCAGCAATGACTCACAGTATGGATCAGAACACACCAGAAAGCTGTGCAGGCTATTAGCTCGACCTGGGCGCACTTGGAAGGTGCGCCAGTGCAACTTTTGTACTGGCACACTTCCCAAGTGCGCCAGTGCATTTATATATATATACACACATTTCTTTCTTCTGATTTTCTTCTTAACTTCGTTCGTCCATATCTCCTTCATACATTGTCCGTTTTAGGCAAACTCGGACTCTATCTCAAGCAGAATTCCGAGATGAACGCAATGGCATAACCCGTATCCCTTAATTCTCAAATTTGAAATTAGTTATTCTTTGATTCGTTACTATAACGTTAAATAAAATACGGGGTGTTACATTCTCCCCTCCTTTTAGGATTTCGTTCCCGAAATCTTCAAGTCGAGAAGAAATTATATCCTACCACCCAATCACCCATCTACTCAACCATCAAACACAACGTCCGTTGTCCTTAAAAGATTTCTAATGCTTCATGATTATATGCATAGTGTGTAACACCCCGTAATTCTGTTAATATTAATATTCACAAATTAAAGAATAACTAATCTCATATGTAAGAATTTTGGGAAACGGGTTGCGCCATTGTGTTCGTCTCGGAATTCTGGTTGAAATAGAGTCCGAGTTTGCGTGATTTGGACTTCGTATGAAGGAGATATGGCCATCGGAAGTTTCAGAAAATTCAAAACAGATTTCAGAAAATTTAAATTTCAAATTCGAAGTCAAACAGGCTAGGCGGGAAATTTCCCGCCCAGCACCCGGGTCGACTGGGCAGTCGACACCCCAGGGACTAGGTCGACTGCGCAGTCGACCTGGGAGTCGACCTGGTCAAGTCGGCTAGGGTTTGACTGAGCCCAATCTTGAGCTGCTGATGTGTCTTTAGGGCTGAGTTGGCAAATTAAACGGTTCAGGTTAGTTCGGAGTTGATCAGACGGCCTAAATAAATCCTAATCTCTATATGTACCTAGGTAGTCTCTCACTCTAAATCACAGAAAAATAGAATAGCCGCCGTCATGCCATCGCCATGGAACTCAGTGTAGCCGCCGCCAACTAAGAAGGAAGAAAGCTAATCAAAACCCTAATTCTACTCAACTCTAAAGCAAATCAAGACTCTCTTTCTTCTCTAATTGTGAGTATGATGATCTTAACAAGATTATTAGCAAACTAATTAGATTAAGATGTGATATGGATCATAAGGAAATGATGTGAATTGTCATATATGTTGTTGTAAACCCTATGCTATCATGTATGTTGTAAATCCTACATTATGTGATGATGATATCCTATATGTTGTAAATCATGCTATGATGATATTGTATAGGTTGTAATTTTCTATGCTAAGTTGTGATAAATCAGACATGTTATAAAGTCATGATGTTATTATCTATGCTAATTAGTTCATGTTAATCAAATCATAATGTTGATATTATTTGGGGCTATGTTGATCTATATGACAAATCATGTATGCAAGTTTAGATTGATTAGTAAAGATTATGAACATATGCCATGACACCTATTTAGATCTAGAATTGTGCTATGACATGTGTGAGTTCTATGTGTTAGATGCTAGTTCACACCATCATTATGTTGCATAAACCACATATGCAAGTTTATACATGAATTTGGATTATGATCATATTATGTAAGTTGTGACATTTAACCAAACAAGTTGACACCTTTAGATCCATGACATGTGTAGTTTTGTGCAAGTTTCACCCCTATTATGATTAGATCTATTTTATTTGTCTATATGTTGTGATAATTTATCTTTGTGATATGAGTTAGACTATTCGAGTCTAACGTATGTTTTGCGTTGAATAAGCGAACGTATAACGCGGGGTAAGGGTAATAGTAAGGATTTAATATTAAGAAATTGGGGTGCAATTGATATGATTTTGCATACCATAAGTGGATGGCCAAAATTGAGTAAATTATGGACATCATTAAAATTGGAATTAATTAATGATTTGAATAGGGATATATTTAAAACTGGGGTAAAAGATTATAAGTGTTAATCAATGCTTAGGACACGAGGTTGGACTCGTTTGTGACGTAAACCTGCCCGGACCCGACCGGCAAATCCAGTAGTCACAAATGTCAGCCCAATGTGAGAGGTCCTAGGCCCAAATTAAAGCATAACAGTTGTAAAGACACGAGGTTAGACTCTTTTATGGTGTAAGACTGCCTGGACCAGCCCGGCAAATCCAGTTGCCATAAATGCCAGTCTAATGTGAGAGGTCTTTATGAGGTTATGGCCTGAATGAATTAAGAAATACTTAACCAGATAAACATGTAAGGTGGGACATGGGGGTTAAGTAGGTGCCTTGGGTGGCATGAGGAATCTAGTGGGTGCCTTTAGTGGCATTTGAAATACGATTAGTAAGACTTAACCAAGCACACATGTAAATGAACATGACTAAGAAGAGGGTTAAGTGGGATATACTAGTGGGGACAAGCTTAGGTGGATAGCTTGTGGGGGCCCATTTCAACCAGTAACCCAAACGTATCTTTGTGGGCTCGACCCAAGTCGAGGACGGGACACGCATACTGGGTTTGACTATAAGAGGCCAAACGGGTTAGCGGTGACAACGCAAGTCCAACGGGTTTTATATGAAGGTGTGGACCCGGGCTGGTAGGTAAGACGTTGTTGCATCGTATAAGCCGTGCATTCTCAAGTTGTATCGGGTTGCCACTTTAGGGGAGTGATACACCCCACTATGGGGCCAGCACGGGTATCTACGAGTAGGGAGCCGATCGCAAGTGGGTAGTGGGGTACACCTAGCGGAGATAGGGGCAGGAGGCACCTATGTAGTCAGCTAGGGGTACACGAAGCTATTTATATAATTTCTAAGTGAAGCAAGTGGGATCAACCTTTAGAGTGACTGGTGTGGTGCAGTGTAGTAATTATTCGTTAGTAATTAGGTGTGCCTTTAACGTTATCTTTATCTGCTTTTCCATACCCAATAGTTCATAGACATTTCCTTGTTTTCCAGCTTATGCCTTAATCTAGTTATTTTGATAATAGTATTGTTAGAATTATCATACTCACCAGACTTTATGTCTGACCCCCTCCATTTCTATCTTTCTTCCCCCTCCAAGGCCTTAGGGTGGGCCCAGCTCTAGCGGAGTTTGATTGGATTGCTTTATCTCTCTTTTGGAAAGCTTGGACCGCTGAAGTAAAGTCCAGCTTGTTATCTTCTTTAATGGCTATTTATGTAATGGGGTTATGTATTTTGTTTTATCAAGATGGATATTGTACTTGATTCTGATATATGGTTTTATGATGTAACAAACATGTTTGATTTCCGTTGCAGTAAAATAAAGTTTTAGATTTCCAAGTACTACTTATTATCTGTCTTGTTGTAATTTTTCTGTTCTATATTCACTTAAAACCTCCATGGAAGTTAATGCATTCCCTTTGTGGGTGACATTAATGGACGTGGGGTGTTACACGTTGTATCAGAGCTTAAGGTTACCAGAACAGATAATTTTTTTAGAAAAACTATTTTTCTAAAGTATTTTTGGAAGAACTGTTTTCAAAAAACATGTCTTGATGAGTAATTTAAAGATGAAAGTTTTTATGAAAAACATAATCCCCAATAGCCATATATCTTTATCTTTCGAATTCTCCATTTTGAATCTTTCCTTTTTCGTTTCAGCATGGCTGAAGATCTTAACCTTCCGGATGGTGTAACGATACCAAGATGGTATAGGAGGTTATTAGAAGCTAGGGCCGCTGCAGGTCCAGCCAATGTTCCTCCACCACCAGTTGCACCCGCTCCTCCTCCTCCTCCTCCTCGCGCTGATACTTTTGCAAAGACATGCAAGGAATTTAAGGCTATGGGTGGAAAACCTTTTCAAGGGTTAGAAACGTTTGTGGAAGCTAGAGATTGGCTTAAGGAGGTGGAAGAATTGCTAGAAATCTTTGAAGTAGAAGAAGGGAGGAAAGTCAAATTAGTAGCTTGGTTAATGAAGGGAGAGGCCTCGTTTTGGTGGGAGGTCACTAATGGTGAGCATCCTATTGATTCTTGGGTGAATTTCAGGCGTAGGTTTGAGGCAAAGTTTCTCTCAAGGGCAGAAGAGAATCTATATATGGAAAGGTTCTTGACATTGAAGTAAGGAAGCTCATCAGTGAAAGAATATGTCAACAAATTTAATCAGTTAGCAAGGTTTGGCTTGGACTTAGTGAACACGCCGGAAAAGAAGGCTCTGAGGTTCGTTAATGGCTTGAATGAGCCGTTGCAGGGGTTGGCTATGACCCACATCCCTATGGGGGCCACCTTTGAGAAGCTAGTAGACATGGCACTCATGCACGAGGAGAAAGGCGCTAATGCTAATAAGGCACCCGAGAAGAAAGGGGATCAGAAGAAACCACAACAGCAAAACAAGAAGGGTGGTAAAGACAAGAATGGAAAAGGAAAGAAAAGATGCTTTAACTGTGGGACACCAGGCCATCTCAGCAAGGATTGCAGAAAGAAAAAGAAGACTGACTGTTTTCACTGTGGTGAAGCAGGACATCTAGTGAAGGACTGCCCAAAGAAGGGACAGAGGACAGGGTCTACCTCGGGAGGACAGGTGCAGGCTCTTATGGCACCAGGGCAGGCAAGGGGACAAGTTCAGGCTCTCGCGGTCCCACCGCTGCAAGAACGAGGTAGAACCATTTCTGTTGAAAGCTTAGTTTTTCTGTTTGATCATCCTGTCCGTACCTTATTCGATTCGGGGGCATCGCATTCGTTTATCTCTACATCATTAGTTGAATCACTGCACTTAAACACCAGTTTAGTAGAGGATCCCTTAGTTGTTTCGAATCCAATTGGGGGCTCAGCTTATTTGTCCATGATGTGTTTGGATTTGAAAATTTCTATACTTAGCGTTGAGTTTAGATGTGATGCTTATGTTTTGGGCTTCACGGGCTATGGGCTAATTTTAGGAATGGATTGGCTATCCAGAAATGGGGCCGTTCTTGATTGTGAAAGGAGATTAGTTAGGCTCATGACTCGCCTTGGCAACGCTCTTGAAATCTTTTGTAATCCCATAAATTCCGTTATGCTAAGTTATTTAGAATCGCTTGACGCATCTGTGGAGAATCTACGATCTGTTAGAGTGGTCCGAGAATATTCGGATGTGTTTGAGGAGGTGAAGGGCTTGCCTCCGAAGCGGGAGATAGATTTTCGAATATATCTTGTGGATAATGCAAAACCAGTATCTTAGCTAGTACGCCACATGGCTCCTCGTGAAAGGAGGGAACTCAATAAGCAAGTGAAGGAGTTGCTTGAGAAGGGGTTCATAAGACGTAGTATATCGGAGTGGGGTGCTCCAGTAGTATTTTCCACGAAGGCGGATGGGTCCCTTAGACTTTGTTTGGACTATAGAGAACTTAATAAGCTTACTAAGAAGAACAGACACCCACTGCCGAGGATTGACGATCTCTTCAATCAGTTAGTGGGCGCCTCAGTGTTTTCGTAGTTGGACTTAGCCACTGGTTTCCATCAGTTGAGAGTGGCTGAGGATAGCATTGACAAGACTGCCTTTAGGACTCCGGATGGTTTCTATGAATGGCTAGTGATGCCCTTTGGTTTGACAAACGCCCCCACATACTTTGTTGATTTGATGAGTAGGGTGTTTAGGGAGTACCTTAATAAATTCGTGGTGGTCTTTGTAGACGACATCTTGATCTTTTCTAAGAATGAAGAAGAGCATGCCCTACATCTTAGGGAAGTATTGGAGACTCTACGAGCGCATAACCTTAAAGCTAAATTTACTAAGTGTCACTTCTGGAGAGAGGAAGTGCGATTCTTAGGGCACGTGGTTTCCAAAGAAGGGATAGCTGTGGATCCCGCGAAGGTGGTGGCCATCCAAGATTGGAAGGTCCCTAAAAATGCTACCGAAGTGAGAAGTTTCTTGGGGTTGGCTGGCTACTACAGGAAGTTTATCAAAGACTTCGCAAAAATATCAGCTCCATTGACACGCCTGACGAAGAAGAAACTAGTCTTCGCGTGGGACGTAGATTGTGATGATGCGTTCCAACGTTTAAAGAGAGCTTTGACCTCAGCTCCAGTCTTAGTGCTGCCAGATGGGAGTAAGCCATTTACTGTTTATACCGATGCTTGTGGTACAGGTCTAGGCGCAGTCTTAATGCAAGAGGGAAGGGTAATAGCCTATGGTGGAAGGCAGTTAAGGGTGCATGAGAAAAATTACCCTACACATGACCTAGAGTTAGCCGCTATTGTTTTCGCGCTTAAGTCTTGGCGCCATTATCTTCTTGGCGAGAAATTCGAATTGTTCACTGACCACAAATCGCTAAAATACTTGTTCTCTCAGAAGGACTTGAACTTAAGGCAGCAAAGGTGGATGGAGTTCTTAGCATCCTACGACTTCGAGATAGCATATACCCCTGGCAAGGGTAACGTAGTGGCCGATGCCTTAAGTAGGAAAAGATTATCCTTAAGTCCTTTGTTTGTTGAGCGGCGAAGTTTAGAGTTCATTTCTACGTTTGACTTTACACCTTCCGTTGACTTTGTAGCCGGTTTGCTAGCATCCTTGGAGGTCAGACCTACGCTTTTGGGATGGATTGGCGAGGCACAACGAGACGACCCACGGTTGGTTGAATTAGTAGAAAAGCTCAAAGGAGGGGAATCATCGAGCCATCTCCGTAGGTATACCCTAGATGATAAGGGTTGGTTACGTAGGGACGGTAGACTTTGTATACCAAAAGACGATGACCTAAGGAATACCATTCTTGATGATGCACATCGTTCGAAGATGACCATCCATCCCGGCGGGGATAAGATGTACATGGACATAAGACAAGTTTACTTTTGGGCCGGCATAAAGAAAGATGTGGCTGAGTATGTCACTAGACGCTTGGTGTGCCAACAAGTAAAAGCGGAGCAAAAGAAGCCCGGTGGATTGCTACATCCATTGGAGGTCCCACAATGGAAGTGGGAAAGCGTCTCGATGGACTTTATTGACGGATTACCGAGATCGAGGAAGGGTAATACAGGTATTTGGGTCGTGGTAGACAGACTTACTAAGAGCGCCCATTTCATTCCCGTGAAGAGTAAGAGGACTGCTCCATGGTTAGCCTCCGTATACATTCGAGAAATAGTTCGTTTGCACGGTGTTCCTTCTAGCATAGTGAGCGACCGCGATCCTATTTTCAGTAGCGAATTTTGGAGAAGCTTGCAAGAGGCGGTAGGGACTCAGTTATGTTTGAGCACCGCATATCATCCTCAGACGGACGGCCAGACCGAGAGGGTGAATCGTATTCTAGAGGACTTGTTGAGGTTATGTGTCTTAGATTTCGGAGGTACATGGGAGGAACATCTTCCATTGGTAGAATTTGCATATAATAACAGCTTTCAGTCTAGCATTGGCATGGCACCATTCGAAGCTCTTTACGGACGTCCGTGTCGTTCGCCTACTTGTTGGTGGGAAGCTACAGATAAGATCTTGCTTGGGCCCGATATGATTAGAGAGACTTCGGAAAAGATTGATTTGATCCGAAGAAGGATGAAGACGGTGCAAGTTAGACAGAAATCTTAAGCGGACAAGAGGAGGTCAGATCTTGAGTTTGAGGTTGGGGACATGGTCTTTGCCAAAGTGTCTCCATTACGGAACGTCGTTCGCTTTGGGTCCGTTGGGAAGTTAGCACCAAGGTTCGTAGGGCCGTTTCCTATTAAGGAAAGGATTGGGTAGATGGCGTATAGAGTGGAGTTACCCGAGGGACTTAGTGGTATACACAACATATTCCATGTATCACATTTGAGGAAGTGCTTGCACGAGACCGCGGAAGTGGTAGAGCCGAGCTTGCTTAGAGAGGTGGAGATCGAGCGTGATGCGACGATTCGACGAGCTCCTACGCGCATTCTTGGGTCGGAGATTAGGAAATTGAGAAGTCGAGAGGTCAAGCTAGTCAAAGTGCAATGGGGAGATGATGAGAGCAACGCTACTTGGGAGACGGAAGCGAAGATGCATTCATTATACCCTTTTCTTTTCGAGGGTATGTCTTTTAATTTCCCCTTTATCGTTTATCTTGTACTTATCTTATCTTTAGTATATCCTCTCGCTAGTATCTTTGACCTTTAGTTAGCATAATCCTATGGTTGAAACATGTGTTTGAGACATGTTACGTATGATGCATGCAAAGTGGATGCAAGTGTTTGCTAGTGGTTACTCGTGGACGCATATACACACACTATTAGGCACTAGATCGGCTCAGTCACTTCATATTGCATATATATGGATGTATTTAGTAAAATGAATGTATGAGGATTTTTTTTATCATATGGATGCTGCATTCAGATGATGATTGTGCACGCATATAGAGATAATATGTAGCATTAAGGAACTTTTGCATACATAATGGACGCATGGCACTATCATGATTTGCATTAAGGAGGTCAACTGAATCAGTGGACCGCCTGATTTTGCATTAGATATGGACATATACACACACTGTGCATTTAAACATGAAATCATTAGAAGTCTATAAGGACAATGGATGCCTGTGTTTGATGGTTGAGTAGATGGATGATTGGATGTTAGGATATACATTCTTCTTGACTTGAATATTTCGGGGTCGAAATCCTTTAAGGAGGGGAGAATGTAACACCCCGTAATTCTGTTAATATTAATATTCACAAATTAAAGAATAACTAATCTCAGACGTGAGAATTTTGGAAAACGGGTTGCGCCATTGTGTTCGTCTCGGAATTCTGGTTGAAATAGAGTCCGAGTTTGCGTGATTTGGCCATCGTATGAAGGAGATATGGCCATCGGAAGTTTCATAAAATTCAAAACAGATTTCAGAAAATTTGAATTTCAAATTCGAAGTCAAACAGGCTAGGCGGGAAATTTCCCGCCCAGCACCCGGGTCGACTGGGGAGTCGACTGGGCAATCGACACCCCAGGGACCAGGTCGATTGCGCAGTCGACCCGGGTGTCGACCTGGTCAAGTCGGCTAGGGTTTGACTGAGCCCAATCTTGAGCTGCTGATGTGTCTTTAGGGCTGAGTTGGCAAATTAAACGGTTCAGGTTAGTTCGGAGTTGATCAGACGGCCTAAATAAATCCTAATCTCTATATGTACCTAGGTAGTCTCTCACTCTAAATCACAGAAAAATAGAATAGCCGCCGTCATGCCATCGCCATGGAACTCAGTGTAGCCGCCGCCAACTAAGAAGGAAGAAAGCTAATCAAAACCCTAATTCTACTCAACTCTAAAGCAAATCAAGACTCTCTTTCTTCTCTAATTGTGAGTATGATGATCTTAACAAGATTATTAGCAAACTAATTAGATTAAGATGTGATATGGATCATAAGGAAATGATGTGAATTGTCATATATGTTGTTGTAAACCCTATGCTATCATGTATGTTGTAAATCCTACGTTATGTGATGATGATATCCTATATGTTGTAAATCATGCTATGAAGATATTGTATAGGTTGTAATTTTCTATGCTAAGTTGTGATAAATCAGACATGTTATAAAGTCATGATGTTATTATCTATGCTAATTAGTTCATGTTAATCAAATCATAATGTTGATATTATTTGGGGCTATGTTGATCTATATGACAAATCATGTATGCAAGTTTAGATTGATTAGTAAAGATTATGAACATATGCCATGACACCTATTTAGATCTAGAATTGTGCTATGACATGTGTGAGTTCTATGTGTTAGATGCTAGTTCACACCATCATTATGTTGCATAAACCACATATGCAAGTTTATACATGAATTTGGATTATGATCATATTATGTAAGTAGTGACATTTAACCAAACAAGTTGACACCTTTAGATCCATGACATGTGTAGTTTTGTGCAAGTTTCACCCCTATTATGATTAGATCTATTTTATTTGTCTATATGTTGTGATAATTTATCTTTGTGATATGAGTTAGACTATTCGAGTCTAACGTATGTTTTGCGTTGAATAAGCGAACGTATAACGCGGGGTAAGGGTAATAGTAAGGATTTAATATTAAGAAATTGGGGTGCAATTGATATGATTTTGCATACCATAAGTGGATGGCCAAAATTGAGTCAATTATGGACATCATTAAAATTGGAATTAATTAATGATTTGAATAGGGATATATTTAAAACTGGGGTAAAAGATTATAAGTGTTAATCAATGCTTAGGACACGAGGTTGGACTCGTTTGTGACGTAAACCTACCCGGACCCGACCGGAAAATCCAGTAGTCACAAATGTCAGCCCAATGTGAGAGGTCCTAGGCCCAAATTAAAGCATAACAGTTGTAAAGACACGAGGTTAGACTCTTTTATGGTGTAAGACTGCCCGGACCCGCCCGGCAAATCCATCTGCCATAAATGCCAGTCTAATGTGAGAGGTCTTTATGAGGTTATGGCCTGAATGAATTAAGAAATACTTAACCAGATAAACATGTAAGGTGGGACATGGGGGTTAAGTAGGTGCCTTGGGTGGCATGAGGAATCTAGTGGGTGCCTTTAGTGGTATTTGAAATACGATTAGTAAGACTTAACCAAGCACACATGTAAATGAACATGACTAAGAAGAGGGTTAAGTGGGATATACTAGTGGGGACAAGCTTAGGTGGATAGCTTGTGGGGGCCCATTTCAACCAGTAACCCAAACGTATCTTTGTGGGCTCGACCCAAGTCGAGGACGGGACACGCATACTGGGTTTGACTATAAGAGGCCAAACGGGTTAGCGGTGGCAACGCAAGTCCAACGGGTTTCATATGCATGTGTGGACCCGGGCTGGTAGGTAAGACGTTGTTGCATCGTGTAGGTATAAGCCGTGCATTCTCAAGTTGTATCGGGTTGCCACTTTAGGGGAGTGATACACCCCACTGTGGGGCCAGCACGGGTATCTACGAGTAGGGAGCCGATCGCAAGTGGGTAGTGGGGTACACCTAGCGGAGATAGGGGCAGGAGGCACCTATGTACTCAGCTAGGGAAACACGAAGCTATTTATATAATTTCTAAGTGAAGCAAGTGGGATCAACCTTTAGAGTGACTGGTGTGGTGCAGTGTAGTAATTATTCGTTAGTAATTAGGTGTGTCTTTAACATTATCTTTATCTGCTTTTCCATACCCAATAGTTCATAGACATTTCCTTGTTTTCCAGCTTATGCCTTAGTCTAGTTATTTTGATAATAGTATTGTTAAAATTATCATACTCGCCAGACTTTATGTCTGACCCCCTCCATTTCTATCTTTCTTCCCCCTCCAGGTCCTCAGGGTGGGCCCAGCTCTAGCGAAGTTTGATTGGATTGCTTTATCTCTCTTTTGGAAAGCTTGGACCGCTGAAGTAAAGTCCAGCTTGTTATCTTCTTTAATGGCTATTTATGTAATGGGGTTATGTATTTTGTTTTATCAAGATGGATATTGTACTTGACTCTGATTTATGGTTTTATGATGTAACAAACATGTTTGATTTCCGCTGCAGTAAAATAAAGTTTTAGATTTCCAAGTACTACTTATTATCTGTCTTGTTGTAATTTTTCTGTTCTATATTCACTTAAAACCTCCAAGGAAGTTAATGCATTCCCTTTGTGAGTGACATTAATGGACGTGGGGTGTTACATAGTGTGTGTACATGTCCTTATCTAATGCAAAATCAGGCAGTCTACTGATTCAGTTGACCTCCTTAATGCAAATTATGTCAGTGCCATGAGTCCATTATGAATGCAATTTGTTTTCCTACTCAAAATTTCCAATACGAGTGCACAATCATTCATACAAATGCAATGTCCATATTATAACACATCAAGTTTCAATACATATACAAACACATATATGCATATGCAATATGAAAGTGACTGAGCCGATCTAATACCTAATGTGTGTGTATATGCATCCACGAGCAACCACTAGCAACCACTTGCAACCATCAACCATAACATGTTTCAATTACATGTTTTCATCCAAATGGATTTCTACATAAGGATAAAGGATAGGATCGAGGAGATATACCTAAAAAGGTAGATACGGGCATAAACTTAAGGAAAAAGAGATCAAGGATATACCCTCTAAAAGAAAAGGGTAGGCTGCGCGTATTCTGTCCTCAGTTTCCCAAGTCGCGTCTTCCTCGGCGTCGCTCCATTGAACTTTGACGAGCTTAACTTCATGGTTGCATAGATTTTTGACTTCTATTCCCAAGATACGGGTTGGAACTCTTCTCACAGTTGCTTCTTGTTCAACTTCTACTTCCTCTAGCATGCTTGGTTCTACCACTTCCGCAGACTCATGTAAGCACTTCCGTAGGTGAGAGACATGAAAGACATTATGAACCCCGGCCAATCTTTTGGGCAGCTGTACCCTATAAGCCATCTTCCCAATCTTCTCGATGATAGGGAACGACCCTACAAATCTTGGTGCTAACTTTCCTGCGGATCCAAAGCGAACGACGTTCCTCAAAGGAGATACTTTAAGGAACACCTTGTCTCCAACTTCGAACTCAAGGTCAGTTCTTCTTTTGTCTGCATAGGACTTCTGTCTATCTTGGGCAGTCTTCATTCTTCTTCGTATCAAGTCTACTTTTTCTGAAGTTTCCCTAATTATGTCTGGTCCAAGTATGAGCTTGTCTGTGGACTCCCACAACCAAGTTGGTGACCTACATGGTCTTCCATATAAAGCTTCGAAAGGCGCCATGCCTATGGTGGCTTGGTAGCTATTGTTGTAAGCGAATTCCACCAAAGGTAGATGATCCTCCCATGTACCTCCGAAGTCAATAATGCATAATCTCAAGAGGTCTTCTAATACTCTGTTGACTCTTTTCGTTTGGCCATCGGTTTGAGGGTGATAGGCCGTGCATAAGCATAACTGTGTGCCTACATCCTCTTGTAAACTCTTCCAAAACTCGCTCGTGAAGATAGGGTCTCGATCACTCACTATGCTGGAGGGTATCCCATGGAGTCGAACTATCTCTTTAAGATATATGGATGCTAGAGATGAGGCAGTCCTTCTACTTTTGACAGGTATAAAGTGAGCGCTTTTAGTAAGCCTGTCAACTATTACCTAATTGCTGGTATTGCCCCTTCTTGACCTAGGCAACCCATCTATAAAGTCCATCGAGATGCTATCCCATTTCCATTGTGGGACCTCTAGAGAATGGAGCAGACCACCAGGCTTCTTCTGCTCCGCCTTGACTTGTTGGCATATTAAACACTTAGAAACAAATTCAGCTACGTCTTGCTTCATGCCATTCCAAAAGAAAACTCTTTTGATGTCTTTATACATTTTGTCTCCGCCTGGATGTATGGTCAACTTGGAACGGTGTGCCTCTTCTAGAACCGTCTTTACCAAACCCCTTGCTTGTGGGACACATAGTCTTCCATCTCGTCTCAACCAGCTCTTGGCATCAATGGAGTATCTATTGAGGTGACTAAATCTCACCCCTAATTAACTTGTCCATTACACCGGCTAGCTGAGGGTCTTCTCTTTGCGCGGCTCCGATCGAGTCTAATAGAGTTGGCCGCACTTCTAACGTTGCTAGCAAGCCAGGTACAAAGTCAGAGGTGGGTCTGAAGTTAAAGCTTGCTATGAACTCCAAGCTTTGCCTTTCCACAAATAGAGGGCTTAAGGTCAGTTTCTTTCTACTCAAGGCGTCTGCTACTGCATTACCCTTGCCAGGGGTATAAGAAATATAAAATCATGTGAGGCAAGAAATTCCATCCACCTTTGCTGCCTCAAATTAAGATCTTTCTTAGAAAAAAGGTATTTTAATGATTTATGGTCAGTATACAATTCAAATTTCTCACCTAGTATATAATGGCGCCAAGACTTAAGCACAAAAACGATGGCTGCCAACTCTAGGTCATGGGTTGGGTAGTTTTTCTCATGTACTTTCAACTGCCTTCCACCATAAGCCGTTACCTTCCCTTCTTGCATCTGAACAACGCCTAGTCCCGTTTCGCATGCATCTGTGTATACTGTAAACATCTTGCTTCCATCAGGCAATGTCAGAACTGGGGCTGTTGTTAGAGCCCTTTTCAAACGTTGGAAAGAAATATTTCAATCCAAATCCCAATTAAAAGCTAGATTCTTCTTTGTCAACCTTGTAAGTGGAGCTGAGATTTTTGCAAAATCTTTGATGAACTTTCGATAAAAGCCTGCTAGCCCGAGAAAGCTTCGGACTTTGGTTGCGTTTCGAGGAACTTTCCAATCTTGCACAGCAACCACTTTCGCGGGGTCTACAGCTATCCCCTCTTTGGACACCACATGTCCAAGGAACCTAACTTCTTCTCTCCAGAAATGGCATTTGGAGAATTTCGCTTTCAACTGATGTGCACGGAGAGTATCCATGACTTCCTTTAGATGCTGAGCATGCTCTTCCTCATTCTTTGAGAAGATCAAAATATCGTCTTTGAAGACCACCACAAACTTATTGAGGAACTCTCGGAACACCCTGCTCATTAAATCAACGAAGTAAGTGGGTGCATTTGTCAAGCCAAAAGGCATGACAAGCCACTCGAAGAAACCATCTGGAGTTCTGAACGCGGTCTTATCAATGCTGTCTTCATCCACTCTTAGCTGATGAAATCCGGTAGCTAAATATAATTGGGAGAAAACTGATGCACCTACAAGCTGATCGAACAAATAATCTATTCTCAGGAGTGGGTGCCTATTCTTCTTGGTTAGCTTATTTAGCTCCCTATAATCAATGCATAGGCGAAGCGAACCGTCCTCTTTAGTTGCGAACACTACTGGAGCACCCCATTCAGAAATACTCCGCCTTATAAACCCCTTCTCAAGAAATTCTTTAACTTGCTTGCTGAGTTCTTTCCTTTCCCTTGGAGCCATGTGTCTAACGGGTAAAGCAACGGGTTTTGCATTGTCAACGAGGTATATGCGGAAGTCTATCTCCCGCTTTGGAGGTAAGCCCTTTACCTCTTCAAACACATCTAAGTATTCACGGACTACCCTTACAGACTGCAAATTCTCAACAGACGCATCAAGAGATTGTAGATAATTAAGCATAACGGAGCTCATGGGATTACAAGAAATTTCGAGAGTATTACCGAGGCGAGTCATGAGTTTAACCACTCTCTTTTCAAAATCGAGGACGACACCATTACTGGATAGCTAGTCCATGCCTAGAATCAACCCATAGCCCGTGAAGCCCAAAACAAAGGCATTACATCTAAACCCTACGCTTAGTATAGATATTTTCAAATCCAAACAAACCATTGACAAATAGGCTGAGCCGCCAATTGGATTTGAAACAACCAAGGGATCCTCTACTATACTGGTGTCTAGGTGTAGAGATTCCACTAACGCAGTAGATATAAAAGAGTGCGATGCGCCAAAATCAAATAGTGTACGAACATGATGATAAAAAGATAGACTAAACTTTCGACATAAATATTTCTACCTCGTTCTTGCAGAGGTGCCGTGAGAGCATGAACTTGTCCTCCGGAAGAAGGTCCAGCTCCCTGACCTTGCTTCCTTGGGTAGGCCTTAACCATGTGTCCTGTCTCACCACAGTGGAAACAACCACCCATCTTCCTTCTTCTTCTTGTATTCTTTGACCAGATGTCAAGGAATTCCACATAAATTACACTTTCTTTTGTCAATGGGTTTGTTGTTCTTCCCGCCTTTCTTTGAATCAGCCTTCTTGTTCTATAACCCCTCCCCCTTCTTATCTTGAGGCACTTCCGCTTTTGCCTCTTTCTTGCCCTTGTCTTCCTCATGTAAGAGTGCCACATCCACTAACCTCTCATAAGTAGCCCCCATAGGTACATGGGTCATAGCCAGGCTATGAAGTGGCTCATTTAATCGCTTGACAAAACGGAGAGCCTTCTTATTAGGAGTATTTACTAAGCCTTGTCAAAAGCGGGCCAGCTGATTGAATTGGTTGACGTATTCCTTGACTGTCATAATTCCTTGCTTAAGAGATAAGAACTTTTCCAGCTGTAAACTTCGTTCAGCTTGTGAGAGGATTTTCATCTCAAACCTCATTCTGAAATCCATCCATGTTTCAACTGGTCTTTCAGTGTTAGTGACTTCCCACCAATAGGAAAATTCGTCTTTGAGCAACCATACAGCCAACTGTATCTTCTTCCTATCGTCCAACTCGAAGATAACGAACAAATCCTCAGTTTCTTTGAGCCAGTTCCTTGCTTCTACGAATGATTAAGTTCCCTTGAAATCCTTTCCACCCATGGCCCTAAAGTCTCTACAAATCTTTGGGAAAGCATTTGCACGAGGAGGAGGAGGAACCGCTACAGCTGGAGGAGGAGGAATATCTGCTGGGCCTGCGTCGTTGGCCCTAATCTCTAACAACCTTCTGAACCAACCAGGTATCGGTACACCCTCTGGAAGTTTAAGATTCCCAGACATGCTGAAACGGAAAAGAAAAGATTCAAAACAAAGGATAGAAAGGTAGTGCATATGGCTTTGGGGATTATGCCTTTTTAAATTTAAAACAACACATTTTCTTGTAAAATACTTCTTTATATTTATTTTTGAAAATAGTTTTCAAAAACTCTTATCTGATCTGGTAAACCTTTGCTCTGATACTAAGTGAAACACCCCACCTCCGTTTAGGTCACTCACAAAGGGAATGCCTTAACTTTGTGGAGGGTTATGGGTGCAAGACATAGAAAAATTTACAAGATAGATAAATATAACCAGCGAAATTCAAATATTTATTTGCTACGTGGTTTAATACAAAAGCATTACAACAAATTATCTCAAAATAACTTCCAAAACATTACACCATAATTTCTGTCTTGATTATTTAATAAAGAAGCATAAACCATAAATAAAACTGCATAAATCCCCAAGTGTAGTGTTCAAAAGCCATAGCCAAAGTGAGAGAGTCCCAATCATACATTTATTTTCTTGAAGCTTGCAAAGAGTCTGACCAAGCTGGAGTATTCCCTCCTTGTGGACCTGGGGGGGGGGGGGGGACGGAAGAAAAGAGGACGAAAGAAAACGGGTCAGGCAATAAGTCTGGTAAGTTCAGTGATTACTAGTATTTAAACAAGGAAACGGATCATGATAGTAATAACAGAACATAGGACAATACCCTAATATAAGATAAGAGGAACATGTGATCGCACCCATTACTATAGTCTCTGCACCTACTTAACCATTGGTTCAACCAGCCCCACGTGTTCATAACAAACGATCCCCTTAATGATCGGCTCCTACTCGCATGCATTCATATCCTATGCCATTCGGCCCCTCTTGACTGTAGATACCTGTGCTGGTCCCACCATGATGTGTATCAGTCCCTCTGGTGGCAACCGGACTCGATTCAAGATGCACAGTGTATACTACTGATGCCCAGTGCCTGCTTTTTCCACTTCGGAGTAGGAGCATACCCATACTCCGTCGGAACCTACACGGACGCACCAACCGCCGACGTTTTGACCGCTTATAATCAGCCTAGTAATCGTGCCCTACCCTGCCTAGTTCAGGGTACCATGATACATTTATATGGGTTACTGTTGAAATGGGTCCCCGTTACTAGGGTTTTCTAATCAACATGTTTATTTGGTTAAGTGTCCAAGTTTACCTAACCCCACTCATCCGTTTAGTTAACATGTTGAATCAGTTAAGTGTTTCCCTAACTGACTTAACCCTACCAATCCTGACTTAGCTTTAATTTATTCATTAAAGCACTAACCACTCATATTAGACAGGTCTTGTTGTGGTCACTGGATATGTCGGTCGGTTCCGGGCAGGTTTACATCACAACTCAGTCTAACCTCGGGTTCTTTTGGGCTTGATGCACTAACCACCCACATTAGACAGGTCATTTTGTGGTCACTAGATATGCCGGTCGGTTCTGGGCAGTTCTACACTACAACTCAGTCTAACCTCGGGTTAGGCATATTTGTCTTTTCTAAATCCATATATTTTCTATATATGTCTAACTCTATATGTTAATTAATCTTAATTTAATCATGCCATAATTATCCTTTGATTATGCTCACAATAAATGGTATATCAAATATACCATTTTATGAACAAATCTATGCTATGAAATTTTCATATTCTCCTATCGCTACCCCGTGGAACATACGCATAAATCACATAAAATGTTGGGCTAGTAAATTAGCCCAAACCCATAAACAAAAAGGGGTAATAAACAAGGGACATGAAACAAACATAAAATAACATACATTTAACTTATCATGTGTAACTTGGCATAGAAGTATCATTAACCTAATTAAACTGGTAAAGGTGAACTTGTGACTAAGTTGGATCTAATTGTCATGTAAACTTGATATAGGTCTAGCATGGCAATTTTAAACCATAACTTAGCATATTAACTTATGTATGTCAAAACATAAGAAAGCTACTATAAACATACTTAAATCACAACTTAACATGATAACTTATGTGTATTAAACATAAGAGAGCCATTATAAACATATTTAAATCACAACTTAGCATGATAACTTTTGTGTGTTAAACATATGAGAGCCATTATAAACGTATTTAAATCACAACTTAGCATGATAACTTACGTGTGTTAAACATAAGAGAACTGCTATAAACATATTTAAATCACGACTTAGCATGATAACTTATGTGTTAAAACATAAGAGAGCTAATATAAACATATTTAAATCACAACTTAGCATGATAACTTATGTGTTAAAACATAAGAGAGCTACAAATCCAATCTTGCAACATAAGTAGATTCAACTTAACATGGTTCTAAATATACATGAATGTTGTCTAACATATAAGCATGTGCTTTAGATCATAAACTTGCAAGTAACCACCAAATTATAACATGACATGTTTCACCATTCAATTGGCATAATATGTTCATTTCCCAATCATAATAGATCCCAATATATAGAATATGGTATGTTCATCACCACAAGCATATAGATATGATCGATCGCAATAGTAATTTAAGATAAATGAGAATCAAACTTTTACATAAGCATCATTCTATATTCGAATTACAATATGTCATGATTCATTTCAAAGAACGTTTAAATCTACGTAATAACCAACATACAAACTAAAAAGGAATTCTTGATTTCTGAAATCTGAATTCTGAAATTGGTATGCTTGCCTTTGATGTAGATCGTTGAATTAGATTACTTTAATTTGATTTTGATTCAGGTTTTTATCTTGTCTTTGAATTGAAAGAGGTAACGTACTCCAAGTTCTCTATTGACGGCATGATAGTTCCAGGATTATTTTTGTGTGATTTTTAGGTTTGAGCATTAGGTTGTTTATATAGAATTTCAATTTAATTAGAGCCGTTGTATGATCCTAGAGTTAACCACAACCATTCAGTCAGGATAGGTTGACACCTCAGCCCTAACGACTCAACAAGGAGTCAGAAAGGACTCAGCAATGACTCGCAGTATGGATCAGAACACACCAGAAAGCTGTGCAGGATCTCAGCTCAGCCTAGGCGCACTTAGCAGGCGTGCCAGTGCAACTTTTGTACTGGAGCACTTCCCAAGTGCGCCAGTGCATTTTTTTTTTCTTTTTTCTGGTTTTCTGCTTAATTTCATTTGTCCATATCTCCTTCATACGATGTCCTTTTTACGCAAACTCTGACTCTATCTCAAGCAAAATTTCGAGTCGAACGCAATGGCATAACCCGTATCCCTTAATTCTCACATTTGAAATTAATTATTCTTAGATTCGTTACTATAACGTTAACAGAAAATACGGGGTGTTACAGCCGGTTTTAATTTGTTATCAATTCATTTTTGGATAAAGTTGAATTAATTTCCTTAATTTCCATCTTATCTCTTCTTTACAAATCCCTTGTTCAAAACTCTCTATTCGTTTTTATCATTTCCATTCGTCTTTTCAAATTTGGATTAAAAGCCTTATACAGAATTTTTTCTAATAATAGTTCTTAAAATCATTTTCATGGAATGGTAAAACTTTTCACAAGTGCTATAGATTATTTATTTACCAAAAAGGTTCAACATCACTTAAGGCTTCAAATCTTCTACTCGAATTTTTTTAAATAATGAATGACGCTGTAAGATTCCAAAATTTGTTCTAAATTCAAGGGGTTTTAATTAACTTCCAAATTAGATTTTGAAAATAACCATCCCGTCCATCGGATCAGTTAGGGATAACCAGAGAGAGTACGAAACTTGTATTTTCCAAACCCAAGCCTTATACACTATCCTCTCTGTCACCCTAGAATGTTCTATTATATAAATGTGTATGTGTTATCGGAAGAAATGTCATAATATATATATATATATATTAAATGATTTACTAAAATAATCTTTAAATAAAAAATAGAATATAACATACTTTACTTTAGTTCACATTATAGGTATATACATTAAATGCTTTACTAAAATAATCTTTAAATAATAAATATAATATAATTTATTTCAATACTATAGTATATATATGTATAGTTAACTAATTTAACCATAATTTTTTCTTTCTTCCAAATTTTTAATAACTTAAAATTTATATTTCAGTTTCGATAAAGTTTATTACATTTCCAAATCTCGATTCCAAACACATTCAAATTCCGATCTTTCAAATTTAAAAGGATTTAATTTCATATTTAATCCAAAATCTCGAACACTTCCAAAATCATCGAATACTCTTATTTTAAATTAAATCTAAAGAGAGTTAATAAATTCAGCTTTAAAATAAAATAAAATTTGGGTAATCAAATCGTATTTAAATCACATTTCCAAATTCCCAATTTATTTTGGAATAATTGCTTTAACAAATTCAATGAACATTTCAGTGTTTGTATCAATGCAGTAACCAATTTCAACCAAAACATCCATCACAACCATTTCATCCAAATGGTAAATATTATCTCGTTTCACTAGTCAACAAAGGTCGGTAAATTTTATACTAGAAATTTAATTTAATTAAAATAATTAGTTATCAGATTCAATTTGCACATCAACTCACTTGCATGTTAATTTTAAGCAACCAATCAATAATCAATTACAACCATACAACAAAACTTATTTCATAATTTAATTTAATAAATATGGGAACAATTCAGTTAATTATGAGCGAGAAATTCACTCACCTTGATTTATGAACGCATTTGAATTCCAAAATAAACCCCAAAAATTAACTTTCTTGGAATCAGTCCAAATTAGTGTCGTCGCGAAGAGCTTGTCGATATGATTCCAACATATCCAACTGTGTGTCATTCTGAATTCGTATGTAAAAGTTATACACATTACAAGTTATACAAATTTGAATATAAATTAATACAAGATAATTAAACGCACCCTCTCACCTTAATGCCACAATGCCACATCATCATTCCTTCTTCCTCCTCACGTTCTCTACAGCAAATAAAATCATCCATGCCCTAAAACATGTCTCCCTCCTTACATACATATGTTTTTCACTACAGATTGCGACACTTTTTGTCGTAGAATCCTCTCAAATTTTGTCACAATGTGCTCCTCCATGCCATAAACCCGAATACAATCATCAATTCGCGCAGAGATCTCTATATCAACACAAATCTCAACCCTAGTTTAATGTCCTTTACTGTAGACATTGAAACCCAAATAAAATCATGATGCACCCTCTAACAAAAGAATAGAATTGAAGAGAATATTTATCTGAGTTAAATGAGACTAATTTCAGAAATTTTCAATGAGAGGTTCACAAGATATTGAGTTTTGAATGAGGTAGAAGCCATTGTTGTTTCTACAATTTTTTTAAGTAGAGATTTATTATCAAAAATGAAGCAGATGAGCAGTAAGGGGAGAAGATGAGCAGAAGTCCCAACGTAAAAGAAGAATTATGGCAGTTTGAACGTGAATAATTAAATAAATAAAAGAAAAGTGATGTGGCTAGAACTTGTATTCCCATGATTTAAGGCACAATTCCCACTCCACTTAAATACCAAGTGTTCATCTTGGTTTGTGCACATTTTAAATTTTAAAATTGTAACGTCCCTGATTTTTAGTGATTTAATAATTTAAATTAATTTAAAATGGGGTTTGATAATTTAAATTGTTTGAATTTAATATTCTGAATATAAATAATGGGGTAATCATATATTTATTTCCAAAATAGTTGGAAATAGTTAAATTGGCAATATTTTGTGAATCAGATAGTTTGTCCATTTTTTTTGGATTCGTAGCACATTTCTCAATATAACGATATCTTTACTTTTATTGTTCACGACTCGTATGTAAACAAAGAAAACGAAGAGCACCCGTTTATTTATCATAGTAAAGCCGTTTTAATCACTCGACATATATAGATCTTGCAATTGAGAAAAATCAACACCTCATATAATTCTTTCAAAATGGAGTGCAGTTGTGCCATCTCATCTACGTGAGATTCATCACCAATAATACAAAATCAAAAATTATCATGGCTTCTTTTGTCATTGTCGCTATTCCATGCAGAATCTTATAGGAGTTATTACCATTGATTATCAAGGATAATAAAGCAAACATGATCTTTCATGCATCTCTTATCCTTTGTGGCTTGTCTAGTGCCGATCCTTCAATAGAAAAGTCATGCACGATGGATTCCACATATTTGTTATAATTGTTCCATGCATCACACAGTGGTATCAATACGAAAATACAAAAGGCCAAGATCACAAATATTTCAATACAATGTTTCCAACAGTGAGATTTCCATGCCATAACCGTTGTGTCATTGCTTCCTGTAGCAATAGTGCTCCCATCTGAGGCTACGACAACACAGCTGACCAAGCTATACACTAGTAAATATCTTGCTTATACTTCAACTTCAAGGGCAGTGTCTTGTTGTCAAAAAATACTGCATAAAGATAGTACTAGAGCATTTTAATAAATAAACATAGCCTGATTTATTTACACTACGACCGTCCTACCTTCCTTCACGACAAAGGAACCATACCGCATTGTGTTTTCCAATCAAATCCTAGGAGCCGAACTATCCTACTCTAAACTATTAGTTCATGCGATACAGTAAATTATTCGGTGCAGTGAAGAAATAACATTCAAAGCAAGGTAAAAGGAGAGGATAAGTGGAGAAGGGGATATCTACATAACTTAATATAACATATATATATATATCCTCTGTCATCATTACGTGTACTTTTGTTTTTATTTTGATTCATGCCAAGCAAATATTTTCCGCAGACTAAAAAGAAAGCATACGTCTACCGTTTACCAAAAGAAATGAACCAATCTTTGTTAAAGCCAAATCAACATATAAAATATAAATTTCTGTCATGTTTCTTCTAATCAAACAACTCACCTATAACATCTTTCACATGCTAAAGCATCATGCAGGCTTATAGTTCCACACTGATGTTGAAGGCACTCGTCAAGCATCACTGCAAATCTAAGAACGTGCCTATACTGTTCTATGTCTGTACTTATTTTCCTTAGCCGTGAAGGCTTATAACCCTATAAATACGCTGCTTTCACACTGCATTGGTTCTTTGTTTTTCTTCTGAGATCCGAAGCTTTGCCATGGTTTCTTAAAATAAAATCAAACGAAGTCTATCGTCCACTATAGTTCCAACATCCGAATATATGCCATCCTTCAAACCTTTCTCTTCATTTCCGTATGGAAAATACTGGGTTCGGCCATTGTTAGTACCGTTGAAATTTCGATCAGCGAAGACGTGTCGGGGTGTCAACGTCGGTAAAGTGAGTATTTCACATGGAGTGGACAAAAAAGGTTGGTGCGGGATGGATATTGCCGACTGTTAGACGAGGGTTGCCACAGTTTATAGGGAGAGCAGAGAGGATTGTTAAGTTCGAAAATGGTGAGGCATGTTTTATCTGGAGCGGTTTGTTGGGAACATGAGAGCAAACATTTGTGAAGGAGCCAAACTTACGTGAACAGGGTAGTGCATGCGCATGCTATTTTGCGTGGGAATGTGGAGTGGTCGAGAGGATCTATGGAGGGAAGAGAGAGGATTGGATGAAGTTACTGAAATGATGGGGTAGGCATTAAGGCAGAGCAGGCTACATGAGCTTACGTTTAAATGTTGGGAAGGTGGAGAAACACTGGAACGGGGCATTGTATTTTGGAGGGGATGGAGCAGATGTTGGAGCATGTTTTTTTTATGGGAGTTGAGTTTTTTTTTTGGGAAATGGTAGGAGAAAATGGAGGAGAGGAATACAAATGTCTCGAGAGGAAAGTGGTTCAAAAGTTTAGTGAGTATTGGGTTAGAAGCTTGCATTGTTAACATGGAGGAGGTAGAAACTACTGTGCGAACTGAAGTGGGGTTTAAAGTAGATGGTGGGCTTGGGCCGTCTACAAAGAGAATGGAATATAAAAGGGAGGGATATGTGAAATAGAATGATATTAGCAGGCTACGGTTTTGTCCAATAGGTGCTGGGTACTGTGCAGTATGGTTTCTAAAGGAAGATGGACCTATTTTTAATAAAGGTGAGGCCCATATTATTATGTTTATAAAATAAATTTAAGTATAATTTCGTAATATCTTAAAATAGTGTGCAAACATATAACCATAATATTTTGTACAAATGGACTTAGATCGACGAGCGATCGTTCACGTTGGAATTCTAGAATCACAGGCCATGAAATGGAATGAGTCTGGAGAGATTTAAAGGGCATTTCAATTTTCAGCAAATTAAGCGTCTGATTTAATCTACCGAATGTTAATCGTTATTTAACGATTAACGACCAAGGTGAGTAAACTCACTAACTCTGGCCATTTTTATAATTTTATAAATGTTATCTAATATTGATAAAAATGATTGAATGTTACATGTGATGATTGTTTGGATGATTTACAAATAAATTGGTTGGTAGTAATAGTTGTGAAATCATTGGTTAAATATTGATTCTATAATAATTTTGTTATTTATGTAGATTAACATATGTGGATGCAGGGAAACAGGTTGGAGGGATCCAACGGGATTCCTCAACAAATTATACTATTCTTTTTTCTTATATATTACATTATAGAATATGACGAATAATCCATGATTGATTATTGTGTGTTTGAGGTGTTTGAACAACATCGATCTATAATAATTGGTATTAAAATATAGTGAAATATATTCGAATATATTAGAAAGGAAATTTGGGTTTTTTAAAAAGGAATTTCTATTTTAAAATAAAATTGGAATTTCGATTAGTTAGAATGTGATGACTTGATTTAAATTATATAAAAACAAGTAAATTGATTTATAAATCATATTTATAAATAAAGCAAAATGAGTATTATTAAATAGTTTAAAATGATAAATTCAAGAAATGAATTCATGGAAAAAAGGGAAAATTTTGAATTTATTTCAAGGTTCAAAATGGGAATATGAGTTGAATAAAAACTATAAAGGGTTGTAATTATAATTCGAAAAATGTTGAATGTTATTAAGATAATTTATTTTACAAAATATATAATATATAAAGTGGAGATGTATAGGATAACTAATATTGGTTTAAAACCAATAATTTACAATAGAATATGTAAGCGAGATGAAGTTTGAACTTGATAGATAATTAATAAATAACTAATTTATAAATGGAATGTATAAAGTGAGATATAAATATGATTTTATAAATAACTCGATAAAACAGGATTTGAACCTGTGATAGTATTTATAAATAAAATTCAATATTTGATTGACATAACGGTCCTGTCTTCTATAAAGGAACAATATGCACTTTATAAAGCAAATAACATTTTTAAAAGCAAACGCTTTGAAATTTGGAATAATGTCAAAGGGGAAATGGTAACGTTGGAAATAGTGAATTCAAAAGTAAATGTGTTAACCTGAAACGGTAAGTCTATTCCGAAGTTCGGAATGTAAATCAAATATAGACCATTCGGAAGAGAGTTATAAGTGAATTCGATTATATCGAGTTAAGGAAAGTACTATTTGCTTTCCAGTTTTATCAAGACCTGTTTATTATTTATTTATTTAATTAATTGTTTATTTAAAGGAATTAATCTAAGTTATATTTTGGAACTAAACATTTCGGAAATAAGGATTATAATGACATTGTTATAATCGATATTTTCCGTAATGGAAGGGGATTCTTAAATTGAATTTGTGAGTCGCGTAAGCCAAGTTATGTTTAAAATTGTGAACTTTGACTATTTCGAAGTTGAGACTGATGTTCAATTAAGGTCTGAGTGGTAATTATACCCCAACTTGGTTGACTTCATGATTAACTGAGGAATGGTTAAGGTACGGTGGCGAGATTGGTTAAATCAGAGTTGTTTTCTAGTATTGAAATGATTTGGGATAACGAGAAGTTAAGAAATGATAATTGGAAATGCTTTTCCCATGTTAACAATGTTTATTTTCTAAATATAGAAAATAAGAGTTGTAAATATATGGAATTAATTCCCAATGTTAAAAAGGAGATATTTTCTTAATATAGGAAATAAATAGTTTAAAATAAATGGAAACGTTTCCAAAGGATCAGATGAGGCAGAACGGGTTTTGAGAAATATATGGGGAAATATGGGAAACAGGAAATCAGGGAAATGAATAAATTGTTGATAAATTAATTTAAGGGGCTCAGTGTTGATGGATGGTTAATCAATAAATTTTCATTTGAAGATAAGATCGTTGTGAGTATGTATGTTTTCCTTTTATAGTTAAATCACCGACTATCAAAGTTTTTGACCAGTTTTTCCGTTGTCAATACGGAGAGACCGGGGCCAGATTTATTATCTGAAAACCACTCTGTATGGGCATTAGCACTGCAAATCAAATATGATGAAGAAAATTTAAGACGGAGTTTATGTAAGGGCTATTCTGGTGATCCTAGGTAGAAATTGCCTAAGATGGATTTACAGAATAGTTCCTTTGGTTTGTCCAGTCCCAGGACAACTTGTATGGATGAGTGTCTGACAAAGTATATCTAACAGATCGCGTAAGTTGATCTCTTCAAACGTATTCATGTTTGGTGGCAGAGGAATTCGTTTCTCTTAGCTTTACACCCGTGGTATTTTTTTGGAAACCAATTTGTGATTTGGCTTGTATGACGATGTGGCATTCAAAGTAAATGGAGGTGTGATCAGTCAAAAGATACATTATGACCTCAAGCCACATCAACCGGGAAATGACAAAAATCGGGCAGGCAACATGGCTATGTGGGTCGCCCGCATTAGGGTGTATTGTCATCATCTAGAGAATATTCATATTTGTTACTTCTTTTTGTTTCTGTATCTCCCAGGAAACGGTAGCTGTGCAACCGTAAGGTGACAATATATTAGATACACTTAAGAGAAATGAGTGGTCGGTCATGTGTGGGCCGGGTTGCAAGACGTTATTGTTGAACCCAGTGTATTCCTCTCTTGAGATACACTATCAGCAGGTGGTTCCATACCTTGTCATAGTCGGAATCCAATATCCAGTAAGCGCCCACGGTTTTGATTGTATACTATATATGTGGAGCGTGAGACGCAAGCGTTCTGCTAGATTTTATTTACTTGTCTTTAGACACTATTATAATATCAGAATAAGTATTGATTTTGGGTTATAGTAAGGTAAAAACCGTCCATGTTTATATGTGGGCTTGTCTTACTATTATCCTTTTCTTTCAAAAGGATTTTTCAAAGTTAAACCGAATGGTTGGAGTTTACTCACACCAGTCCTATGACTGACCCAGAGTTTATTTTGTTTTGTTTTACCCTAAACTTTTGGGTGCCTAAATTTGTACGGGCAGTCGAGTAGTCAAAATTTTGCAGATACTTGAAGGATCTTGGAGCAGGAGGCTTTGATACTAGATATACACAAAGTTTATTTCCACTGTGATGTTATGCGTTGTACTCCAAATGGTATGCATATACAGATATAAGTTTGTGTTTCAAAAGTTATGTTATATATTTTATTTGTTCCGCTGTGAGATTCGTGTTTACTCTGATTCTGTTCAGTTGTGTTCTTCTTCTTCTATTCTAATTTTCTTTCTTTCTATTTCTCACCCTCTAATTTCTTTCTATTAATGATTTGGTATTTCCGATGCTAAAATAATCGACATTGTGTTTTATGTCGATTTTCAGGGTCGAAAATTCGTGGTCGTTACAGTGGTATCAGAACTGAAGGTTAAGTGATTACCCTGTCTCTATGGTGTAACTCAGTAGAGATGGAGTTAGTAATACCCTAGATTGAGTTTGAGTGTATATATACGAGAAAGCATATTTGTAAATTTATATAAAAATGTTTTATATTATGTTAATTGGTTTGTCAAGTAGTTTATGAATTCTGGTCGATACAGAAATGCAAACTGTGTCGATAGGTGTTTCTAAACTCTTGAACAGGGTAGTTCGACACAGTATGTTTTTGGAAGAGGGTAAATGAAATAATTTACCCAAAATGTATTTTTATACAAAGAAAGTATATATCTTGATATTATTGTAGTATATTGGTTGTGTTGATAGTTATTATAATTGAATAAGATTATAATTGAAATAATTAGAAATAATCAATCAGAATTTATATAAATAAATTCAGATGAATTAAATTTGGATTTAAACCAGAATTAGAATTAAAATTCTGGAAAATTAGGAAAGTGTTGTAACTGGATCTGGATTAAACATATGTAAATTTTAAGATCCTGGGTGAATTAGAAATATTTTCTAAGCATTGTAAAGAATATTTTGAGGTATTTTCAAAATGAAAATGTTATGAAATGAGTTTTGAAATGATATAGTATTGAACTCACTTCGATCACTGAAAACAATTCTGATGATAATGGCCGCATCATTAGTGTTCATTTTCGAGTTCCAAGTGACAGACTGCTACCAAGGATTTTGTTTTTGAATTGTTTTAAGAAAACAAGTTGTTTTGAAATCGCAAAAAAAAAAAGATTTTTGATTTCTGGAAAACGTAAGCTATTTGAGACTCCCAGGTAAAGATTATTTGAATTAAAAACAAGTTAATTGAAGATTGTGAAAGTAGATGAAAATTTAACTGATACCAGTTAAGTCGAGATTGAATTGGTTGAAAATGATATTGAAATAAAATGGGATTTGGAATTAGAGATAATCTAGAATGAAATCGGATTGTTGAGTATGAATTTGGAATTTGAGATTGAAATTGGAGTTGGAATGGAATTTGGCTTGGATATAAGAAATTGATTGGATTTGGTGATAAATCGATTTGGGATTGATTGGAATTCATCGGTATATGCTGGAATGGGTAGCAAATGAACGAGATAAAGTGAATGCCGATAAGAAGGTATGAGTTTATATTTTAATTGAATATAAGTTTTATGTGCCTGTTTGGCAAACCTCTTGGCTGTTAGATTTTCTTTTGGATTGGAGAAAGCCTGGGAGGAGAGTTGTAGTTATACCGATGGAGCCATGCAAAGTAGACGCTGGCGTAATTTTTCCAAAATTTAAAGAGTTAGAAATTTTTTTGAGGAAATTTTGATTATTTAAAATCAAAGTATTGGTTGTATAAGAGATTTTAAAACCCAAATGGACGAGCGAAATGATAAATTGATTTAGAATCAATTTGAGTGTATGTGGATATGTGAGAAATTATATGGATGAGTATGTAGTAATAGATTGTCCAAAAATGGTGGACATATCATTTGGAGTGGAAAATAAAAGGTCAAAAATTGATATAAGAATTAAAGGTAATATGTATAAAACTGAGTTATGAAAATATGAAGTATAAAGGTTAAAGGTAATAGGACGTAAATAATTGGAGTTCTAGTATCTGTACTGCTTAGCAATTTCAAGGACGAAATTGTTTTATGGGGGAAAGAATGTAACGTCCATGATATTTAGTGATTTAATAATTTATTAATTTAAATTATTTTAAAATGGGGTTTGATAATTTAAATTGTTTGAATTTAATATTCTGAATATAAATAATGGGATAATCATATATTTATTTCCAAAATAGTCGGAAATTGTTAAATTGGCAATATTTTGTGAATCAGATAGTTTGTCTATTTTTTTTTGGATTTGTAGCGCATTTCTCAATATAACGATATCTTTGCTTTTGTTATTCACGGCTCGTATTTAAACCAAGAAAACAAAGAGCACTCTTTTATTTATCATAGTAAAGCCGTTTTAATCACTCAACATATATAGATCTTGCAATTGAGAAAAATCAATGCCTCGTATAATTCTATCGAAATGGAGTGCAGTTATGTCATCTCATCTACGTGAGATTCATCACCAATAATACAAAATCAAAAATTTTCATGGCTTCTTTTGTCATTGTCGCCATTCCATGCAGAATCTTATAGGAGTTATTACCATTGATTATCAAGGATAATAAAGCAAACATGATCTTTCATGCATCTCTTATCCTTTGTGGCTTGTCTGATGCCGACCCTTCAATAGAAAAGTGATGCACGATGGATTCCACATATTTGTTCTAATTGTTCCATGCATCACACAGTGGTATCAATACGAAAATACAAAAGGCCAAGATCACAAATATTTCAATACATTGTTTCCGTCGGTGAGATTTCCATGCCATAACCGTTGTGTCATTGCTTCTTGTAGCAATAGTGTTTCCATCTGAGGCCACGGCAACACAGCTGACCAAGCTATACACTAGTAAATATCTTGCTTATACTTCCACTTCAAGGACTGTGTCTTGTTGTCATAAAATACTGCATAAAGATAGTACTAGAGCATTTTAATAAATAAACATAGCCTGATTTCTTTACACAGGCTACGACCGTCCTACCTGCCTTCACGACAAAGGAACCATACCGCAGTGTGTTTTCCAATCAAATCCTAGGAGCTAAGCTATCCTACTCTAAACTATTAGTTCATGCGATGCAGTAAATTATTCGGTGCATGGAAGAAATAAAGTTCAAAGCAAGGTAAAGGGAGAGGATAAGTGGGGAAGGGGATATCTGCATAACTAAATATAACATATGTATATATATCCTCTGTCATCATCACGTGTACTTTTGTTTTGTTTTTATTTTGATTCATGCCAAGCAAATATTTTCGGTAGACTGAAAAGAAAGCATACGTCTACCGTTTACCAAAAGAAATGAACCAAGCTTTGTTAAAGCCAAATCAACATAAAAAATATAAATTTCTGTCATGTTTCTTCTAATTAAACAGCTCACCTAGAACATCTTTCACATGCTAAAACGTCACACAAGCTTATAGTTCCACACTGATGCTGAAGGCACTCGTCAAACATCAATGCAAATCTAAGAACGTTCCTACACTATTCTATGTTTGTACTTATTTTCCTTGGCCGTGGAGGCTTATAACCCTATAAATACGCTGCTTTCACACTGCATTGGTTCTTTGTTTTTATTCTGAGATCCGAAACTTTGCCATGGTTTCTTAAAATAAAATCAAACGAAGTCTATCGTCCACTATAGTTCCAACATACGAATATATGCCATCCTCCAAAATTTTCTCTTCATCTCCATATGGAAAATACGGGGTTCGGCCATTGTTAGTACCGCTGAAATTTCGATCAGCGAAGATGTGCCGGGGTGTCAACGTCGGTAAAGTGAGTAGTTGGCATGGAGTGGACGGAAAAAGTTGGTGCAGGATGGATGTTGTCGACTGTTAGACGAGGGTTGTCGCGGTTTATGGGGAGAGCAGAGAGGATTGTTAAGTCCGAAAATGTTGAGGCATGTTTTATTTGGAGCAATTTGTTGGGAACATGAGAGAAAACATTTGTTAAGGAGCCAAACTTGCGTGAATAGGGTAGTGCATGCGCATGCTATTTTGAGTGGGAAGGTGGAGTGGTCGAGAGGTTCTGAGAGCATAGAGAGAGGATGGGATGAAGTTACTGAAATGATGGGGTAGGCATTAAGGCGGAGCAGGGTACAGGAGCTTACGTTTAAAGGTTGGGAAGGTGGAGAAACACTGGAATGGGGCGTTGTATTTTGGAGGGGATGGAGCGGATGTTGGAGCATGTTTTTTTTAATGGAAGCTGAGTTTTTTTTGGGAAATGGTAGGAGAAAATGGAGGAGAGGAATACAGATGTATGGGGAGGAAAGTGGTTCAAAAGTTTAGTGAGTACTGGGTTAGAAGCTTGCGCCGTTAACATGGAGGAGGAAGAAACTACTGTGCAAACCGAAGTGGAGTTTAAAATAGATGGTGGGCTTGGCCCGTCTACACAGAGGATGGGATATAAAAGGGAGGGATATGTGAAATAGAATGATGTTAGCAGGCTACGTTTTTTTCCAATGGGTGTTGTGTACTGTGCACTATGGTTTCAAAAGGAAGATGGACCGATTTTTAATAAAGGTGAGGCCCATATTATTATATTTATAAAATAAATTTAAGTATAATTTTATAATATCTTAAAATAGTGTGCAAACGTATAACCATTATATTGTGTACATACGGACTTAGATCGACGAGCGATCGTTTACGTTGGAATTGTAGAATCGCAGGCCATGAAATGGAATGAGTCTAGAGAGATTTGGAGGGCATTTCAATTTTCGGTAAATTAAACGTCTGATTTAATCTACCCAACGTTAATCGTTATTTAACGATTAACGATCAAGGTGAGTAAGCTCACTAACTCTGCCCAGTTTTATAATTGTATAAATGTTATCTAATATTGATAAAAATGATTGAATGTTGTGTGTTGTAACACCCCACTTCCGTCAAGGTCACTCACAAAGGGAATGCCTTAACTTCGGTGGAATGTTATAAGTAAATAGAACAGAAATTTACAAGATAGATATGTAAATAGTACGTGAAAAATTTATACTTTATTACAGCAGAAACAAAAATAAGTTTGGTTACATCACAATACCAAAACCCAAGTTCACAAATATCAGTCTTATACAACATCATTCAGAATGCATAATTTAAAGCCATAATCCCCAACAAAGAGTGCCACAAATAGGTAGAATCAAAGCCAAGCAATATTTCAAGCACTTCTAGCACTTCAAACAGTTGGAACATGAATCAAGCTCCTATGTTTTCACCCTGAGAACCTCGGGGGGGGGGGGGGGGACGGAAGAAAAGAGGCGAAACATATTAGGTCAGACATAAGTCTGGTTAGTCCAGTGACTTTCAGCATGTAAATGGATAATAGCGTCATGACATGAAAATAAAACTGGATGAGGGATAACAAGAATAACAGGTATAAACAGGGTGAATGGAACAGAACAGAGTAACCTAGACCAAGCTATGCTTCTTAATTACTTTTCACTTCTTTGCACTAATACTAGTATAACAGAATTAGGTGTTGTCCTAATGTCTAAACAGAAAACAGAATGATCTCTTCAGAAACACGATGCTAGAAATGGGCCTTTAACAACCTAACAGAGAAAGATGATTAGAAACAGAATGCTAGTAATGGGCCTTTACCACCCGAACAGAGACAGACGTTACAGAAACAGAATGCTAGTAATGGGCCTTTACCACCCTAACAGAGACAGGCATACATAAACAGAAGCAGGAACGAAATAAGGGACAGAAACAAAATAATCCCTATGGAAACAGAATATTAGAATTAGGTATACACTAGTAATGGGCCTTTACCATCCCACAGACGGTACCACACAGAAACAGACAGGTGTTACCACCCCAACAGAAACAGACAGAACTAAGTTTTCCCTAGATTCTACCCCAAGCGATCGGCTCCCTAATACATCAATACCCTGTGCCGGCCCCACAGAAGGGTGTATCACTCCCTAAAGTGGTAACCTATAGACACAGACTTATTTACAGATGTAAACTTTATTATGACCATCCCTCATTGGTTGTCCGCGTATCCCATTATCAAGAAGTGTATCCACAGCCTCTTGTACTAATTTTTCCTGACACATTACTAATTCTCTTAAATCCTCAGAGCAAACCGGATCCATGCACGTACATGACTAGATTGGAATGCGCCATCAACACCCCTCGCCATTATTAGAGTGAACCTTTTACAATTAGTTCAGTAAGCGTGCCCTGGACCCCTACCTAATGTTGGGTCATAGTTTGATACGAGAAAGGGTTACTGACTAATATGGGTCCCAAACAACAGATGACACAAGTAATTACCCCTCCTAACCTTGTGTCCCCAGACTAACAAATTTCAGATTAACTTGCTCATAGCTTTCAGATGTACGAAGTTCAGATTAACTAGTTCTCAGATCAGACATACGGGTTAACACGTTTTCAGACTAACGAATCAGATATACAGATTAACAAGTTTTCAGACTAACGGATCAGACGTATGGATTAACAGACTTACAGATTGTTTCACCTAACTTTGTATTGGGCCTACAGATTCACAAAACGGGTTTATTAGATTCATCAGTCTAGTTGATTTAACCTTATCCACCCAACACGTTTTAGGCATCATATTTATCCTAGATTTGCATTAGCTAATTATTAATGCACAGACCTCTCACATTAGGTCGGTAGCTTGTGGCCGCTGGATGTGCCGGGCGGTTCTGGGTAGACTTCTGCCACAAGCCAGACCTAACCTTGTTTCTAAGCATCTTTTATGCCTACAATCTCTCACATTAGACTGACAGTTTGCGGTTGCTGGTTAGGTCGGTTGGGTCCGGGCAGGTGTAACGACCCGCAAATCCGCAACATCAGAGTTGACTATATACATCATATGTCCAACCCAAATATCACGAAAATATGAAACATTTTTTTTAGAAGAAAGAGGTAGAAGAAGAACAGAAATAAAAACACAGAATCTCACATTGCAGCGGAACAAAATATAATATATCATATCTTTGAAATACAAAATCTTAACTGTATAACATACACTTATCAGAGTACAATACTTACAACACAACGGAACCACTATAACTAGATAACGCTGAAGCCTCCTGCTCCTAGCTCCTTTAGATATATCTGAAAAATCCTGAACTACTTGACTGCCCGTACAAATTTAGGCACCCAAGAGTTTAGGTAGAACAAAACAAATAAACTCCGGGTCAGTCATGGGACTTGTATGAGTAAACAGTTTTAAACAGTTTCAGATAACTAAATGATATCTCATAAGACCACGCTGTATGACACGGAACGGGTTTTCCCCCTATGAGAATCCAAACACTTGACTTATCTTTCAAATCCATTTGAAAGGAATAATAATCTTTATATCAAACTCTTTTGATATTATAATAATGTCTAAATCAAGTAAATAACAATCTAGTGGAACGTTTGCATCTCACGTTCCACATATATAATATACAATCAAAACCGCAAGCACGTATTGGGTAATGGATTTCCAACTATGACAAGGTATGGAACCACCTTCCGCTAGTATATCTCTAGAGGAGAATACACCGAGTTCAACAAGAACATCTTGCAACTCAGCCACACATGACCGACCACTCATTTCGCTTGAGTGTATCGAATGTATATCACCAACGGTTGGGATCAGCAACCATTTCCCGAATGGGACAGCATCGACAATAGATTTTTTAGAAGTAAATGAAACTCTAGATTAGTTGATTATACACCCTAATAGGTGCGACCTACATAACCATGCTGCCTGCCCGATTTCTGTCATTTACCGGATGATGAGGCTTGAAGCTACGCTTTATCATCACACCAGATTCACTTCGAATGTCACATCGTCAGATCCATCGAAAATCACTAATTGACGTCTACAACAATACATTACGTGTCAGCTAAAAGATTCTCCGCTTCCACTCTTGGTACGGTTGAAGAAATCAATGTACGTGACCTTTCTGGAAATACTCTGTCAGACATCCATCCATACAAGTCACCCAGGAACAGGATGAATCGAAGGCACAATTTCTATTAATAGAAAAAGTCCTTGCACTCTACTCCGTCTTCGATTATCTTTATATAATCTGATTCGCAACGCTACTGCTAATACGGAGTGGTTCTTCGGATAATAATCCAACCGGTCTCTCCATATTGACAACGATGGTCAAAACTTCGATAGTCTGTGATTTAACTATCGAATAAAAACAAGTGGTTCGATAGTCGATGATTTAACTATCGAAGAAAACAAGTGTTCATCCAAACATCCAACAACCACTGAGCCCTTAATTAATATTCCATTAATTAAATCACTTCTATATTTCTTTATCAATATTTGTTAACCAAATATTTTCAATAACCATATTGGCCTTTTACGTTATTTGGAAAACATTTCCGAATATCGCTTTCCTTTATTTTCTAAACTTTAGAAAATATATTCTATTTATAATTGGAAAATATTCCAATTACTTATCTCTTTTCCGATCTCGTTTATTCCTATACTTAGGAAATATTCTATTATTCTATTTCCGAGTCTACACTTATTTGGGTCAAAACAGATGTTGTGTAAAACATCGTGAGACGACCCGATTTCCCGTTCTCACGGAAACAAGGTTATCTTTTGGAATATAACACAGAAACAGATAATAGCAGAACAAAATTAAATAAATACACCAGATAATGAACAACAAAATATACTGGATAAAAGTAATCATCAGAGTAACACAGTACACTTGATCTTACTTAGAACAAATACAGTTCAGCTATACATAAATGTCTACAGCGGAAATAAACAAAATATGTACAATAGGAGCTGAACAGCATAAAAAGAAATAAATGATAGAATCCATCTTCAGCTCCAGCTATCCAGAAAGAACCAGCTAAAGCTGAATACAAGGCTGCCCGTATAGAAAAGGGGGCACCCGAGTTTGAGAGTGAAACAAACTACGAGTCAGTCATGGGACTGGTATGAGAAATCCACTCAACACATATATAATTGGCAAATCGCAGGACCACGCCACTTTCGTGGAACGGGTTTACTCCATTGGATTGCCAGTGCTTTAAAACAAATCTTTCTTTTAAACATCGCTATGCTTTTTATAAAAATGAAGCCGTTATAAGACTCAGTTCCCATCACACAATGCAACGCAAACCGGAGGATAGAGTTTTTACCTTATAACAGCCAAAATATGCTTGATACGAATAAAACAAAGGCATTTGATATTATTGCTAGTGTTTATATGCTTTGAAAACAATTTCAAATCATAACTATCAATCATAGACTGCATTAATGCCCCATACCACTATGTCGCCATATATAGGTATACAATCAAAACCGCACGATGTCGTATTTGGAAATTGGATTTCCGTCATGAACCAAGGCAAAAGATAGTCCTTACCGAATTCGAGACTGTCTAGCCCGAGTCTCAGGTACAGCCGCAACCATACCCTGGATCGTCAGGGCCGGTCCACACGAAGTGGATTATAATGCCTGAACAATGCGTTTCTCCACCCTTTGGGGTGTAAATGAGCCAACGAATGACTCCATCGGACCCGGATCGTCCGATCAAACCGAGGCGCCTCGCAACAGCAACAACCACATAGGTGAAAAGTATATAAATGTCAGGGCTGGTAGGTCACTGACACCACCCTAGCTAGAAAGAAAACGCACGTCCCCCCTGATGTCCTTCTCCCGTTTTAGGTTCATACCGGGGTGTGAGGCTCGCGAATTCACGTTATACACAAAGCTACGCCACACAGGCGGTGCTTTGATCATCACCACAAGACTTTGCTTTTCAACAGAAGCCCTGATCACTGCATCTTAGCATGCCACACAGGCAATTCACACCGTGCAACTGATGGCTATCAATCATACAGAACAAATTCCCATGTCAGACACACAGTCCATTTACAAGTCCGTTCTGGGTCTGAACGAAACCGGAGGCACTAAATACCTCGCAAACCCTTCGATCACCACTCACGTCTGAACGATCACCACTCATTATCCGTATTTCGGGATGCCTCCCAATCAGGACCTCGGTTACCATCCAAACGAGGTGAAGATCTCCGGTCTTCGACCATCGTCTTCATCTTCGAATTTCAATCGTCGGTCGATTATTCGAAATGAGAATTAACTCGGCCTTTCCAAATAATTCACGTATATTTAGAATTTCAAATCGATTTATTTCAATGGTTAAATTATTCGACAACACCAATTGTGTTCTTTAATGTAATTTTCACACCAAACACATTCAACCATCAAAAGCCACATAAATCAAGCAAATTCAGTTTATTTCCATTCCATATCGCTTATGATATTTTATAACTATTTATCGCTATTTTTATTTATTTTAAAATAGCCATTTTATTCAAAACGACGCTTCGGGCCATAAGGCAGCCGTGGCGCTGTTTTTCTTCAGATTTGATTTACACATATCTGAAAATCTAACCGTTGGATCCTCACAAAATTTACATCATTAGAAAGGTCTTTTCAAAACGAATCCAACGGTTCCAGTTTCGGGAAATTCCGACGGTCGGATCTCCCGGTACAATCGTTTGAAGTTTCGATTTCAAAATACGAACTGCAGCGTCGTTATTCGATTAAATATATAATTATATTTATATATATAAATATAATCGCTTCTGGCGCTGTTTTTCTTCAGATTTGAATTAAACATTCCAGACAATCCAACCGTTGGATTTTTACAAGGTTGGTGCCGTTGGAAAGATATTTCCAAGGCGAACCCGACGGTTGAGGTTTCGGGAAAATCCAATGGTCGGATTTCCCGTACTAGTCGTTTGAAATCACGGTTTCAAAATACGAACTGCACGGCTTCGTTTCGTTTTAATTTTATTTATATTTATATATTTATATAAATATAGTTCATTCAACAATTTCAATATCGTTTTCACTTCAAATATTTTTCTAACGCCTTAAATTTTGGAAAAATTTCGCCATAACCTCCCCTGCACCCGGAGCATCGGGAAATCGCAAATAGCGTTCCCGGTCCTTCTAATCTCAAAAAGAAAAAGAAAAAGCCAAGCGGCTAGCCAACAGGCTCAAAATCATCACCCAAACAAATCAGTAAATGTGTACCTATTTGTCGGGCACAAAATTTTATTCCTCTTCTCTAGCCCCTTTGCTATAACCTGTTCAATGAATATTGCATATACATATATATACAGTTCTTATCATTTATCAATTTCTATTCGACTTCATATTTGATTTCTATTTGGTTTAAAAGCTCCATTCATTCTAATGTTACATAAATAGGTGCAAATCATTTCATTAGCTAATTAATGAATATTTCAACTCATATATGTTTATTTTGAACAAGTGGCTATTTTTAACACTTCACATTTCAACGATTCATGCATACAATAAAAATGTGATTTTTATTGTAAAATAATTCATTTCAAAACACTATTTTTCTATATAGTTCATGTTGGTGATAAAAAATGGGATTTTTATCATAAAACGATTTCTTTCAAAATATGAATACCATTCAACACATGAATTTCTAAACAACGAATGAATATCAATTCAACACATGAATGTTTTCTATAGTTTCTATATATAGATAAAAATGTGATTTTTATTATCGAACAATTTATTTCAAAATATGAATACCATTCAACACATGAATTTCTAAACAACGAATGAATATCAATTCAACACATGAATGTTTTCTATAGTTTCTATATATAGATAAAAATGTGATTTTTATTATCGAACAATTTATTTCAAAATATGAATACCATTCAACACATGAATTTCTAAACAACGAATGAATATCAATTCAACACATGAATGTTTCTATAGTTTTTATATATAGATAAAAATGTGATTTTTATTATCGAACAATTTATTTCAAAATATGAATACCATTCAACACATGAATTTCTAAACAACGAATGAATATCAATTCAACACATGAATGTTTTCTATAGTTTCTATATATAGATAAAAATGTGATTTTTATTATCGAACAATTTATTTCAAAATATGAATACCATTCAACACATGAATTTCTAAACAACGAATGAATATCAATTCAACACATGAATGTTTTCTATACAATGAATAAATATAGTTTAAGCATATGAAAATAATTAAAACACACGAATATTATTCAAAATTTCGGCAGCATAACGGCAGGGTAGTTAAACCGGCACCGTCCCTAGTACGGCTCCTCGCTCTACCTTAAAACCTCGCGGTTTTTGACAATGGGGATCATGCATCTAGTTCGCACGCAGGCGGCATGTATATATTTATTTCATTTCCACAAACTAATCCTATGTGGTTTCAACCAAATATTTCTCAACCACAAATGGGTATTTTTCAACCACAATCAACCAATATCAATCACAAACAATCCCAAACAGTCACTCGCTATCAATCAATTTTCACAACAGTTTCAACCAATAAATATCGTCCATGGTTTGTGGACGAGGGGCGTATATATATATATATATATATTTATATATAGCAATTCACTTTTATCTCAACACATATATAAATATTTTTAAATCAGAAATCTCACCAATAGCTATCCAACTTCACGACACTTCCTTTATAGAAATCTTCGCCTTTTGTCGCTTTCGCCCGTATTCTCTACACATGTAAAAATCGAATTTTTACGATGCCATTCAATATATAAATATATGATTTTTACTTTGGCTTTCAATATATAAAAATATGATTTTTACTTCGGCTTTCGATATATAAAAATATGATTTTTACTTCCGCTTTCAATATATAAAAATATGATTTTTTACTTCGACTTTCGATATATAAAGATATGATTTTTCTTTTTAAATTCCTAATCTCCTTCTAGTTTATAAATCATTTTAAAATCAGTTTTTATACTCTTTAAAATTTCAGTTTTTAAAATTCTTTTATTTAAAAAAAAAACAGTTTTTATTTCAAAACAAAACAGTTTTATACTTTTTTTTAAAATTTCAGTTTTCTCCTTTTTTAAAAAATCAGTTTTCTCCTTTTTAAAAAATCAGTTTTCTCCTTTTTAAAAAAAATCAGTTTTCTCCTTTTATAAAATCCAGTTTTTATTTTGTTTTTTTTTATACTTTTTTAAAAATATCAGTTTTTAATCTTTTAAATAAAATCAGAATTAAAATAAAATAGATAAATACAATAAAACTTACCGAGAGGGGGGGGGGGGAGGTCTTCGCCGATCGTCGGAGGCAGCTTCGAGGGGGACTCGCGATTCGACGGGGGGGGGGGGCTAATCGGTGTCGCGATGCTTCGATCGATGGAGGGAGGTAGGGTTCTTCGTCGGCGTCGAGACGAGGTGGGGGGGCGGGTCTTCGTCGGCGTCGAGACGAGGTGGGGGGGGGGGGCGGGTCGATTGATTTAGGTTTTTTTTTTTCTTTTCTGATAATTGAAACGGGGGGGGGGGCAAGCAGGAGATAAAAGGGGGGGGAAATAGATTTTTTTATTTATTTATTTAATTATGCAAAAAGTTGACTTTTACATACGACCTCGAAACGAGGCCCACCGCCTGTCGTCCATAGCGTTTTACCCCCATTCCGAACACAATGGGATATGTATCGTAAGCTGATTTGATCGTTACAATCAGTTTCCTTTTGAATTTTCATTTAAATCATTATATTGAATTTTAAACGCACATTTCAAATTACCGGGGTCACATACTAACTAGAAAAATTCCAGAAAAATATTTTCTAGCTTCGTATTGACGATACGGTCCTAACAAAACTAGTTTCGTCGAATTCTGAAGCCGTTGGAAAAATGGCCAATTTCCAGTCGATTAAAATCAACAGAAACTGGTCAAACGCGTTTTCTTTTGCCACGCTCACATATTGATTCGAAAAATTATGAAATTTGAAACCTAGCAATAACTTGACACTGCGGATCTAACAAAAGTGGTTTCGTTTAAATCCGAGGTCATTTGCACAATGTCCATTTTTAAGGGCCTGAATTCCATAGCGACTATTCAGTATTTTCAACTGGACATATCTTTTGATTCCCGCTATCAAATTTCGATTGGTCAGATTCGTTGGAAAGATATTATCAATTAGATTCCATTATTTTTGGTTTCGCTAAAATCCGGATTGTTTTGCACCCGGTATAGTCCGACAAAGTTTGAATTCAATTTTTGAAACTGCCACGCCATTTTAGGCCTTGTTTATAATTATAATTAATTATATTCGTTTTCAATTGTCGATTCAAACTCAGTTTTCATTGCCTTTATTTAAAATATTTATTTTAGATATTTAAAATCCATTATTTTAGCCAATTTAAAAATTTTAAATTGGTTCAGATTTTCTGGGTCGTTACAATCTCCCCCCACTTAAAACTTTTCGTCCCCGAAAAGGAATAAAGTCGAAAGTGGTTTGATAGATCTACAATCATACAACACAACAACCAATCCAATTGTTTTTAACCTTCAAAAATATACTAATCAAATTTTATATTCCTTTAAAAATCATTCAGAGTATAGAATAAATAGCGCACATCCATGAAAAGGAAACAACAACAGAATAGAGAATTGAATGGTAGTGCAAAGTAGGGTAAATGTACCTTGCACCGGAGTCAATCAGAGATATCTACTCGGCATCTAGGATAAGCTTTCTGAATGCTCTCCTTAGTTTCCCAAGTACAATCTCGCGGATCTCCACTCCATTGCACTTTGACTAAGTGAACCTTCTTGTTTCTCAGCTCTTTGGTTTCCTTGCCGATAATCTTTAGCGGCTCTCGCCTCACAGCTAATTCTGGAGTAATTTCAATATCCTGCTGAGCTGCTTCTTCCACGATCAAGTTTGGATCATGAACGTGCTTTCGAAGTTGAGATATATGAAATACATCATGAACTCCAGGCAACCAGTCAGGCAGTTTGACCCTATAAGCGAGAGTCCCAATCCGTTCCAGAATAGGAAACGGACCAATAAATTTGGGTGCCAACTTTCCAGTTTTACCGAACCGGATAACTCCTCTCATCGGCGATACTTTCAAATATACATAGTCGCCAACTTCAAAGGATATATCTCTTCTTCTTCTATCAGCATAGCTCTTTTGTCGGCTTTGAGCGGCGAGTAATCGCTTCTTAATAAAATCGACTTTGTCGGCAGCTTCGCGAATCATATCGGGACCCAACACAAGTCTATTTCCAGGCTCGACCCAACAAGCAGGAGATCGGCACGGTCTACCGTACAATGCTTCGAATGGCGACATTGTCAGACTCGCCTGGTAGCTGTTGTTATAAGAGAATTCAGCCAAATGCAGATGGTCTTCCCATGATCCACCGAAATCTATAACACAAGCCCGCAATAGATCTTCTAAAATGCGATTCACCCTCTCAGTCTGACCGTCTGTCTGAGGATGATAAGCGGTGCTCAAGTTTAACTTCGTTCCCAGCTCGACTTGAAATGCTTCCCAGAATTTACTAGTGAATATTGTATCTCTATCACTTACTATACTGAGCGGCACTCCATGCAGTCTAACTATTTCCCTGAAGTAAATATGTGCTAGACTCTGAGCGGTTCTATTTGATTTGACAGGTATGAAATGGGCGGTCTTCGTGAAACGATCTACGATCACCCAAATACTATCATTTCCTTTTCTGGTCCTGGGCATACCATCAATGAAATCCATAGAAATATGTTCCCACTTCCAACCAGGAACTTCCAGTGGTTGTAATAATCCAGCCAATTTCTGTTGGTCGCTCTTGACTAGCTGGCAAGTAGGGCATCGGCTAACATATATTGAAACGTCTCTCTTCATAGCCTTCCACCAGAATGTTCTTTTGAGATCGTTATACATTTTGGCCACGCCAGGATGGATACTCAGCTTGGACTTGTGACACTCGTCTAACACTTCCCTTTTCAGCTCAGGAACGTCAGGAACACAAATCCTTCCTTTTAATCTCAAGGTCTCGTCATTATCCATTTGAAAACACGATGGTTCGCCTTTCTGAATCCTTTTTATCATATCCTTAATAAAATTATCCTCCTTCTGAAGAATAGATATTTTGTCAATCAAGGATGTCGTGATAATAAAGCTGGCGATCATTATATTCTTTCGGCTCAGCGCATCGGCCACGACATTGGCTTTCCCTGGAGTATATATAATTTCAAAGTCATATGCTGCAAGAAACTCCAGCCAACGCTGTTGCCTCAAATTTAAGTCCTTCTGAGTGAACAGATACTTTAACGACTGGTGATCTGTAAACAGTTCAAATCTCTCGCCCAAAAGATAGTGTCTCCAGATTTTCAAAGAGAATATGATAGCCAATAACTCAAGATCATGAGTTACATAGTTTTTCTCGTGTGGCTTAAGTTGACGGCTAGCATAAGCAATTACTTGGCCTCTTTGCATTAACACTGCCCCAAGGCCTTCTCTAGAAGCATCTGTCCATACTTTTAGATCTTGCTTGCCATCGATGATGGTTAACACTGGAGCTGTAGTTAATCTCAACTTTAGCTCTTCGAAAGCCTCCTCACTTTCTTGAGTCCATTTGAACTTAGAATGCTTCTTTGTAAGCTTCGTTAAGTGGCCAGATATCTTCGAAAAGTCTTTAATGAACTTCCGGTAATAGCTAGCCAATCCGAGAAAACTGCGGACTTCTGTGGGAGTACTGGGCTGTTTCCAATTCTGAATAGCTGTGATTTTGCTTGGATCCACAGCGATTCCTTCTTTCGATACAACATGGCCCAGAAATTTCACTTCATCTTGCCAGAAGATACATTTGGAAAATTTGGCTTTTAATACATTCCGTCTGAGAATTTCCAAAACCTGTTCCAGATGCTTTTCATGTTCGGCCTTTGATTTAGAGAAGATTAGAATATCGTCAATAAAAACCAGAACAAATTTATTCAATACTCCTCTGAATACTCTGTTCATCAGATCGACGAAGTAAGCTGGAGCGTTACATAAGCCGAACGGCATTACTAACCACTCGTAGAATAAGTCGGGGCCTCTGAACGCTGTCATTGGAACACACTCTTCGGCAATACGAAGTTGATGGAAGCCTGTAGCTAGGTCCATTCTTGAAAATATTTGTGCTCCTTTTAATCGATCCAACAAATCATCAATTCGCGGCAATGGATACTTGTTCTTTATTGTCTGTTTGTTCAGATCACGATAATCCACACATAGACGTAGAGTACCGTCAGATTTTGGGACAAATACCACTGCTGCACCCCAATCAGAGAAACTAGGCTTGATCAGACCTTTCCATACTAGCTGTCGTGTTTGATTGTCTAATTCCTCCTTCTCTTTCAAGGACATTCTTCGAATAGCGTGAACTACAGGCCTTGCATTGGGAATTAAAGCAATCTTGAAATCTATTTCTCTCTGCGGAGGTAAGCGAACAACTTCCTCGAACACATCCGCATAATTCTTGACGACTGGAATATCTTTGATGAGGTCGGGAATATTCTCTGTGATTTCAGGGATATTTTCTATTTGGGCTGGAGAAATATTCAAAGCTGCCCAGAAGTCTTTTCTATTAGCATTCTGACCTTCACAGGGAATGGTTATATAACTCCCGGACTTGATCTTAGCTCTAACAACTCTCTCGGCGCATCTAACCTCTGCTTCATATTTGGTTAACCAATCCAATCCCAAAATAAGATCGAATTCATCAAAGTTCATGACGACAGAGATAACAGGGAATTTATAGCAAGAAAAAGAGACGGGTACTGCACAAACCCAACTGAGATTGATGGATCCTCCAACTGGATTTTGGACAGTCATTGGTTCCTTGAGCTTCCTCAAATTCAAATCTAGCTTCTTAGCGGCACCCTTTGAAATGAAGCTTCGGGACGCGCCTGTGTCAAACAATACTTTAACTGGAATGTTTTTGACAGCAAGCGTTCCTTCTAAAACATCATCCCTTTCTTGACTTGCTGAGGGATCAGAAGTTTCTGCCAATTCATTCACCTGAACTTCTTTGGTCGTTTTTAACAGCCGGCAATCTTGCTTTACATGACCAAACTGATGGCATTGATTACATCTTTTACTTTCCCGGAGCTTCTTGCCGGATTTAAACCGATCCTCCTTATGTTTCTTCGAGGATTTACACTTCCTGGTCAGATGCCCCTGTTTATTGCAGTTAGAGCACGTGGCAGTTGTTACGGGTTCCTTCTTAGATTTAGCCCTTTTTCTCTTGGCACTGGGCTTCTTACTGACTTCAGATCTTGTACTGGCTTCAGGAATATCAGTTTCCAACTCTTCTTTGTCACTACAACAAACTTCTTCTTCGTCGCGCAACATTCCTTTCTTATGGAGATCTTCATACTGATAAGCCATATATATCATTTCAGAAAAAGGAAGCTTCACATGCCCCAATACCTTATTTTGGTATTTCCTTTGAAGCCCGTGAATAAATCTCATATTCTTCCTCTTCGGATTTTGAATTAGATGGGGAGCAAAGTGAGCAAGTTCATTGAATTTCTTATGGTATTCGGGAATGGTCATGTCTCCTTGTATCAGATAAGAAAATTCATCGCATAATCTCTCGGTTGCTTCGGGAGGAGTAAATCTTTCTAAGAAAATCACTTTGAATCTGTCCCAGGTGATATCACCTTCTGGATTATTCCTGATGATTGATTCCCACCAGATTAAAGCTTCCTCTTTGAGCGCCCAAGATGCTACTAACCGTTTCTGGTCATCTCTCAGCTGGATATGCTCAAAGATTTTTTCGACAGAACTCAACCAAGCTTGAGTTTGAATAATAGATTCATTGCCCGAGAATTTTTCTCCACCCAGATTTCGATATCTCTTGAATAGAGCCTCTAGATCGGGTTCTGAATTCCTTCTGTTTCTGGCACTCATTTTTCTAGTACCTCTGCAATTAGCAGATCAAGTGTCAGGTCACAGAAAAGGTATTTTTTTTTTAAAATATAGAAACACATACTTTAAATGTAAATGTGTCTATCGAGGTGTAATTTCATTCTGCTTTACTCATACTAGGATATTGCTGATCCTATCTGTATAGAGTTACCCATCCTAGAACACTACTGGTTCTATTTCTGACGAGTTCGTTCAAATGTTATATTCCAGAACTAAGCTTAACCAAAGCTCTGATACCACGATGAGACGACCCGATTTCCCGTTCTCACGGAAACAAGGTTATCTTTTGGAATATAACACAGAAACAGATAATAGCAGAACAAAATTAAATAAATACACCAGATAATGAACAACAAAATATACTGGATAAAAGTAATCATCAGAGTAACACAGTACACAGGATCTTACTTAGAACAAATACAGTTCAGCTATACATAAATGTCTACAGCGGAAATAAACAAAATATGTACAATAGGAGCTGAACAGCATAAAAAGAAATAAATGATAGAATCCATCTTCAGCTCCAGCTATCCAGAAAGAACCAGCTAAACCTGAATACAAGGCTGCCCGTATAGAAAAGGGGGCACCCGAGTTTGAGAGTGAAACAAACTACGAGTCAGTCATGGGACTGGTATGAGAAATCCACTCAACACATATATAATTGGCAAATCGCAGGACCACGCCACTTTCGTGGAACGGGTTTACTCCATTGGATTGCCAGTGCTTTAAAACAAATCTTTCTTTTAAACATCGCTATGCTTTTTATAAAAATGAAGCCGTTATAAGACTCAGTTCCCATCACACAATGCAACGCAAACCGGAGGATAGAGTTTTTACCTTATAACAGCCAAAATATGCTTGATACGAATAAAACAAAGGCATTTGATATTATTGCTAGTGTTTATATGCTTTGAAAACAATTTCAAATCATAACTATCAATCATAGACGGCATTAATGCCCCATACCACTATGTCGCCATATATAGGTATACAATCAAAACCGCACGATGTCGTATTTGGAAATTGGATTTCCGTCATGAACCAAGGCAAAAGATAGTCCTTACCGAATTCGAGACTGTCTAGCCCGAGTCTCAGGTACAGCCGCAACCATACCCTGGATCGTCAGGGCTGGTCCACACGAAGTGGATTATAATGCCTGAACAATGCGTTTCTCCACCCTTTGGGGTGTAAATGAGCCAACGAATGACTCCATCGGACCCGGATCGTCCGATCAAACCGAGGCGCCTCGCAACAGCAACAACCACATAGGTGAAAAGTATATAAATGTCAGGGCTGGTAGGTCACTGACACCACCCTAGCTAGAAAGAAAACGCACGTCCCCCCTGATGTCCTTCTCCCGTTTTAGGTTCATACCGGGGTGTGAGGCTCGCGAATTCACGTTATACACAAAGCTACGCCACACAGGCGGTGCTTTGATCATCACCACAAGACTTTGCTTTTCAACAGAAGCCCTGATCACTGCATCTTAGCATGCCACACAGGCAATTCACACCGTGCAACTGATGGCTATCAATCATACAGAACAAATTCCCATGTCGGACACACAGTCCATTTACAAGTCCGTTCTGGGTCTGAACGAAACCGGAGGCACTAAATACCTCGCAAACCCTTCGATCACCACTCACGTCTGAACGATCACCACTCATTATCCGTATTTCGGGATGCCTCCCAATCAGGACCTCGGTTACCATCCAAACGAGGTGAAGATCTCCGGTCTTCGACCATCGTCTTCATCTTCGAATTTCAATCGTCGGTCGATTATTCGAAATGAGAATTAACTCGGCCTTTCCAAATAATTCACGTATATTTAGAATTTCAAATCGATTTATTTCAATGGTTAAATTATTCGACAACACCAATTGTGTTCTTTAATGTAATTTTCACACCAAACACATTCAACCATCAAAAGCCACATAAATCAAGCAAATTCAGTTTATTTCCATTCCATATCGCTTATGATATTTTATAACTATTTATCGCTATTTTTATTTATTTTAAAATAGCCATTTTATTCAAAACGACGCTTCGGGCCATAAGGCGGCTGTTGCGCTGTTTTTCTTCAGATTTGATTTACACATATCTGAAAATCTAACCGTTGGATTCTCACAAAATTTACATCATTAGAAAGGTCTTTTCAAAACGAATCCAACGGTTCCAGTTTCGGGAAATTCCGACGGTCGGATCTCCCGGTACAATCGTTTGAAGTTTCGATTTCAAAATACGAACTGCAGCGTCGTTATTCGATTAAATATATAATTATATTTATATATATATAAATATAATCGCTTCTGGCGCTGTTTTTCTTCAGATTTGAATTAAACATTCCAGACAATCCAACCGTTGGATTTTTACAAGGTTGGTGCCGTTGGAAAGATATTTCCAAGGCGAACCCGACGGTTGAGGTTTCGGGAAAATCCAATGGTCGGATTTCCCGTACTAGTCGTTTGAAATCACGGTTTCAAAATACGAACTGCACGGCTTCGTTTCGTTTTAATTTTATTTATATTTATATATTTATATAAATATATTTCATTCAACAATTTCAATATCGTTTTCACTTCAAATATTTTTCTAACGCCTTAAATTTTGGAAAAATTTCGCCATAACCTCCCCTGCACCCGGAGCATCGGGAAATCGCAAATAGCGTTCCCGGTCCTTCTAATCTCAAAAAGAAAAAGAAAAAGCCAAGCGGCTAGCCAACAGGCTCAAAATCATCACCCAAACAAATCAGTAAATGTGTACCTATTTGTCGGGCACAAAATTTTATTCCTCTTCTCTAGCCCCTTTGCTATAACCTGTTCAATGAATATTGCATGTACATATATATACAGTTCTTATCATTTATCAATTTCTATTCGACTTCATATTTGATTTCTATTTGGTTTAAAAGCTCCATTCATTCTAATGTTACATAAATAGGTGCAAATCATTTCATTAGCTAATTAATGAATATTTCAACTCATATATGTTTATTTTGAACAAGTGGCTATTTTTAACACTTCACATTTCAACGATTCATGCATACAATAAAAATGTGATTTTTATTGTAAAATAATTCATTTCAAAACACTATTTTTCTATATAGTTCATGTTGGTGATAAAAAATGGGATTTTTATCATAAAACGATTTCTTTCAAAATATGAATACCATTCAACACATGAATTTCTAAACAACGAATGAATATCAATTCAACACATGAATGTTTTCTATAGTTTCTATATATAGATAAAAATGTGATTTTTATTATCGAACAATTTATTTCAAAATATGAATACCATTCAACACATGAATTTCTAAACAACGAATGAATATCAATTCAACACATGAATGTTTTCTATAGTTTCTATATATAGATAAAAATGTGATTTTTATTATCGAACAATTTATTTCAAAATATGAATACCATTCAACACATGAATTTCTAAACAACGAATGAATATCAATTCAACACATGAATGTTTCTATAGTTTTTATATATAGATAAAAATGTGATTTTTATTATCGAACAATTTATTTCAAAATATGAATACCATTCAACACATGAATTTCTAAACAACGAATGAATATCAATTCAACACATGAATGTTTTCTATAGTTTCTATATATAGATAAAAATGTGATTTTTATTATCGAACAATTTATTTCAAAATATGAATACCATTCAACACATGAATTTCTAAACAACGAATGAATATCAATTCAACACATGAATGTTTTCTATACAATGAATAAATATAGTTTAAGCATATGAAAATAATTCAAACACACGAATATTATTCAAAATTTCGGCAGCATAACGGCAGGGTAGTTAAACCGGCACCGTCCCTAGTACGGCTCCTCGCTCTACCTTAAAACCTCGCGGTTTTTGACAATGGGGATCATGCATCTAGTTCGCACGCAGGCGGCATGTATATATTTATTTCATTTCCACAAACTAATCCTATGTGGTTTCAACCAAATATTTCTCAACCACAAATGGGTATTTTTCAACCACAATCAACCAATATCAATCACAAACAATCCCAAACAGTCACTCGCTATCAATCAACTTTCACAACAGTTTCAACCAATAAATATCGTCCATGGTTTGTGGACGAGGGGCGTATATATATATTTATATATAGCAATTCACTTTTATCTCAACACATATATAAATATTTTTAAATCAGAAATCTCACCAATAGCTATCCAACTTCACGACACTTCCTTTATAGAAATCTTCGCCTTTTGTCGCTTTCGCCCGTATTCTCTACACATGTAAAAATCGAATTTTTACGATGCTATTCAATATATAAATATATGATTTTTACTTTGGCTTTCAATATATAAAAATATGATTTTTACTTCGGCTTTCGATATATAAAAATATGATTTTTACTTCCGCTTTCAATATATAAAAATATGATTTTTTTTACTTCGACTTTCGATATATAAAGATATGATTTTTCTTTTTAAATTCCTAATCTCCTTCTAGTTTATAAATCATTTTAAAATCAGTTTTTATACTCTTTAAAATTTCAGTTTTTAAAATTCTTTTATTTTTAAAAAAAAAACAGTTTTTATTTCAAAACAAAACAGTTTTATACTTTTTTTTAAAATTTCAGTTTTCTCCTTTTTTAAAAAATCAGTTTTCTCCTTTTTAAAAAATCAGTTTTCTCCTTTTTAAAAAAAATCAGTTTTCTCCTTTTATAAAATCCAGTTTTTATTTTGTTTTTTTTTTATACTTTTTTAAAAATATCAGTTTTTAATCTTTTAAATAAAATCAGAATTAAAATAAAATAGATAAATACAATAAAACTTACCGAGAGGGGGGGGGAGGTCTTCGCCGATCGTCGGAGGCAGCTTCGAGGGGGACTCGCGATTCGACGGGGGGGCTAATCGGTGTCGCGATGCTTCGATCGATGGAGGGAGGTAGGGTTCTTCGTCGGTGTCGAGACGAGGTGGGGGGGGCGGGTCTTCGTCGGCGTCGAGACGAGGTGGGGGGGGGGGGGCGGGTCGATTGATTTAGGTTTCTTTTTTTTTTCTGATAACTGAAACGGGGGGGGCAAGCAGGAGATAAAAGGGGGGAAAATAGTTTTTTTTTATTATATAATTATTTAATTTTGCAAATAGGTTGACTTTTACATTTGACCTCTAAACGAGGCCCACCGCCTGTCGCCCATAGCGTTTTACCCCCATTCCGAACACAATGGGATATGTATCGTAAGCTGATTTGATCGTTACAATCAGTTTCCTTTTGAATTTTCATTTAAATCATTATATTGAATTTTAAACGCACATTTCAAATTACCGGGGTCACATACTAACTAGAAAAATTCCAGAAAAATATTTTCTAGCTTCGTATTGACGATACGGTCCTAACAAAACTAGTTTCGTCGAATTCTGAAGCCGTTGGAAAAATGGCCAATTTCCAGTCGATTAAAATCAACAGAAACTGATCAAACGCGTTTTCTTTTGCCACGCTCACATATTGATTCGAAAAATTATGAAATTTGAAACCTAGCAATAACTTGACACTGCGGATCTAACAAAAGTGGTTTCGTCTAAATCCGAGGTCATTTGCACAATGTCCATTTTTAAGGGCCTGAATTCCATAGCGACTATTCAGTATTTTCAACTGGACATATCTTTTGATTCCCGCTATCAAATTTCGATTGGTCAGATTCGTTGGAAAGATATTATCAATTAGATTCCATTATTTTTGGTTTCGCTAAAATCCGGATTGTTTTGCACCCGGTATAGTCCGACAAAGTTTGAATTCAATTTTTGAAACTGCCACGCCATTTTAGGCCTTGTTTATAATTATAATTAATTATATTCGTTTTCAATTGTCGATTCAAACTCAGTTTTCATTGCCTTTATTTAAAATATTTATTTTAGATATTTAAAATCCATTATTTTAGCCAATTTAAAAATTTTAAATTGGTTCAGATTTTCTGGGTCGTTACACATCGTTACGACAACCCAAATACTATATTCACTAACTCTTATCCAACATTGATCTTCGAGCCTGAAATCTTACCATTTATTTGTTAATAATGAAATCAATCAAGTTGGGGTATAACTACCTCTCAGACCTTGACTGAATAACATTTATAACGTCAAAACATATAAAACTACTTACTCGAATAATCAATACCATACAACTACTTATTCACCTTTAAACATGTATACACTTTCTCTTTCTATTCTTACTAGATTTTATTCTTATACTTCCTTTTTTATTATACTATTCTATTTCTAAGTTCCTTTTCTTATCGACTTATATATATAATGATATATAGATTTCTAGTTGTCAAATTTTCTTAAAATTATTCTAACTCCTTAAATTCCCGCAAAAATTCGCCAAAACCTCCTTTGTACCGGGAGCATTGGGATATTTCAAATAGCCTCCCATGGCCCTCACCAATCCAAAAGGAAAAGCCAAGCGGCTAGCCGATACGGCGCATAAAATCTCATATATGAATTAAATACGTACCTTCTTGTCGGGCATTCTATCTATATCACTTCTATACTTTATTCCAAACCTGTCTCCTGTATATCTATACCTGCCCAACTACACCCGATCGTTTTAACTCAATTCGTTAATCAATTTGTTAATTAACTCTTTAGTCTATTTCACTTCTATTTACCCAAATCTATTTCACTTTTATTTATCCAAATCTATATTAAAAATCCCATTTGAATTTCTATATTCAAATCTACATTATACATCCCATTTCTATATTCAAATCTATACAAATTCTATTTGAATTCTCTTTAATTAAATTTCATTTGAATTCTATGCCTTATTTATAAACAACGTTTATAACTTCACTTAAAATCCCACACTATATATTTATAAACAAAGTTTATAAATTCAATTCAAATCCCACATTTTGATTTATAAACAAAGTTTATAAATTCCATTCAAATCCCACATTTTGATTTATAAACAAAGTTTATAAATTCCATTCAAATCCCATATTTTGATTTATAAACAAAGTTTATAAATTCCATTACTTGTTTTATATATCTTCGAAATAAGTTAATATTTTTTATAGTTTATTTAAAATTCAAATTCTATTTATAAGAATAGAATTCCCTTTTTAAATCTCAAATACCCTTTTAGGGTATTTTATAAATCAATATTCCAAGCCCTAATGATATTTTAAACAATCAAATCAACCAATTTTCAATCATTTTATTTTTAACACATCATATATGAATATATATGAAATCAAACAAACAATCAAACAGATAATATATTTTCGAGGAATCCAGTCGGATTCCTCCAACCTGTTTTCCTGCATCCACAGATGTTAGTCAACATAGTAATACCCATCCTGCTTCGAGGCAGGATATCGCGGTATAGAAGGTCATCCACTATCATAGCGTGGGGCGTATAGGGTAATCATCCGCTAATGAAACTGCGGGCATCCGCTAATGATACTGCGGGAATCCAATTCAATCTCAACCCAATATATATATAATAGTCAACCAATCCTAGATAACTAATATATTTTTAACAGCAATAAATAAATATTTAAAGCATCCAACAATCAACAAAACAATTATTTCAACTGAAAAAATAATTCTAAATAAAACAGAGTGAGATTTACTCACCGTTGATTTATTTGCCGAATCTCCAATGAGGCCACATTTTTATAGATTTCACAGTGATTTCTCCCACCGTCTGTTTTCCAATGTAAAATAATATTAATAGAATTTCCATTATCGAATTAGACTAATTAAATTTATTTAATTTCCCATGTATAGACTAATCCCAAATTAAACCCTAATCCCACACAAACAATTAGTCTACAGATTTATTTCTTCAAAGCTACATATATTGCTTTGTACAATTCAAGCGAGTCGGCTTGTGACTCATACCAATTTTTATATCAACTATGTAAGCTTCAATTTATAACCTTATTATTCTTAAACTTATCACTATTATTTAAAATAACTCACTAAGGTTTAAGGTTTAAGGTTTAAAATATTTTACTTCTCTAATTTAATATATATATATATAACAATTCACTAACTGAAATTTCCCTTTCAGTTCCCAGCTTAGTTCTTAATAACAATGTCATTCTAACAGCACGCACATTTCAGTTTAACTAATATGTAAATTTTAGTTTTACTTAAGCGCTAAAATCCAAAATAAGAATTTACCTTATTAGTCAAATTCTCGCTGATAAAAATTCTGCTTCTTTCTGTTTGTTTTTACCCTGCCTCAACACTGTCGAAGTCGCTACAGCAACTGGGAACCCTGCTCCTTATACCAGCATCGTCATTTCCACAATGATCTCCCTCATGGAGTTGTTGTTCAACTCGAATCGATGTCGTTGTTCAAGGTCGGATCCACTTCTGCAACTCCGTTCAGGTCGAGCCTTGATACTTGCGTCGCAACTCCCTGCTCCGTTCAACTGTCGAAGACCCAACTCCCTCGATCGCATTCACTGTGTTCACAAAAAACCCCAAATCTTCACGTCGCTACAGGCCGGAACCACAGCTCCATCGCACTCTCCCCAAATACCATCGCCAGAATGAATTTCGAGCTTCCAAGGTCATCGCGCCCTCCTTCATCAGCTCGCCAACTTCCAGATGACTTCGAGCTTCTGGAAAACGTAGGTCTCAAACTCGATTGCGTTTTGGTTTCTAAAGTCAATGGATGAAGCGGTTTCGATTTATTTGGAGTTTGATTTTGTTCTGGGAGCATTTCGATTTTATAGAGAAAGGGTCTGGCTTTAATTTGAACAACGAGGCCTTTAGATTTAGCTTGTAGGTTCGTTCCTGTCCACCAAATTTGGATATTTTATTTTAATTTATTTTAATTAAAAATCTGTATCCTTAAAATTAAAATAACCCTTGATTTCGAACTCCTTTCTGAACCCAACAATTGTCAATTCTAGGGTAATACCCCTATTCTGAACCAACTGGGATAAGTCACGAAGTCTAATTCGATCATTTGTAGAAGATATTAATTTAAACTGATATAAATCAAATTTCAAATCATTTAAATTCCTTGATAATAATTTAATATTATTATTCGAATTCAAACAGAAGTCTGAACTGTATTTAATTCAGTTTTAAATCTCGAACTGAATTATATATTTCGCATTACGATGATTTAATATACTCGATATTAAATCGAAATTGATTATTAAACTGATAACTTAATATAAAAATTCCATTTATATTATCCACCCAATATTTAAATTAAATATTAAATATTCAAAAATTAACCCATAAGGATCCGGGTCATTACAATCTTCCCCACTTAAAATAATTTCGTCCTCGAAATTGCTAGGGTAGAAAAAGTGCTACAAAGCCATTTATCTTTTCAAAACTTATTTATGTTGATTCTCAACATTTCAAACTTCCTTACGTAACTCTCTTTCGAATAAATCCCTATTTGATAACTCCTCCCTTCGAATAACTGTATTCGATAATCTCTCTTTCGAATAACTAGATTCGAAAACCTTTCTTCGAATAAACTATATTCGATTTACTCTATTCAATTTACTCTATTCAATTTACTCTTATCAATTTTCTCTATTTGATTAGCTCTTTTCACTTAACTCCTTCCGAATAAGCTATATTCGATAACTCCTTTAACTCTATTCGAATAACTAATATTCGATAACTCCTTTTAACTTTATTCGAATAACTAATATTCGATTAACTCCTTTTATTCTATTCGAATAACTAATATTCGATAACTCCTTTTAACTTTATTCGAATAACTAATATTCGATTAACTCCTTTTATTCTATTCGAATAACTAATATTCGATAACTCCTTTTAACTTTATTCGAATAACTAATATTTGATTTAACTCCATTCGCTTGACTCTAGATCACAACAATCACAATGGTTACGCCTGATTCCCCCAGGAAACATCCGACCGCCCTAGGCTATCTGCAGCCCTGCGAATTTCGCTAGCAGTCGCACGAAATGGCAACTTATCATGAGTAACTATGTTTGACTAACTCTATCTCAATAACTATATTCGATCAACTTTAATTGAATAACTAACATTCAATTAAATCCTAATTTGATTAACTATGTTCAATTAACTCTACGGATTAACCCTAACTGATTAACTCTAACTGGTTAATTCCTACTCTAATCGATTATATTTCTAACTATAATCGACTTCTCCTATTCGAATAACTCCTATTGGATAACGTTTATTCATTTATAAAGATTTACTTTTAGTAACGGTTCTTCACTTTATAAATGTTCTCTTCAATAACGTTACTTCACTTATACAAGTGTTGTGTACCCCTTCTATTTAAAACTATCGGTGTTAAAAGCCAATATCTCTTCTCTATATAAGTTCAGACTTATATATTCCATTTATCGAATGATAAATATTTAATTTAATTTATAAACTGTTATTTATCAACTAATCTTTTCTATTTATCTGTTAAAAACAGATTTCCATTTTCTATTCATCTTCTAAATATTCCTTTGATTAAATTCTATTTATTTAACAAATAAATATCTCATCTATAACATTCTATTTAATTTTTTATAAATAAATATTTCCATTGAATCTATTTGTAAATGTTTTACAAATATTCCCTTTTAAATTCTATTTGTAAATGTTTTTTTACAAATATTTCTCCTTCTATTTGTTTGCACATAACTTCATTTGTATTTGTTTTCCAAATATATTTCCTTTATAACGCTTTTGGTTTTTCCTTTATTCACACCCAATTCATATTTCATTCACATTGATTTTACTCAATTTATTCATTTCGATCCATTTAACTTACTTAAGTTAAATTTAATTTCAATCATTCAAATTCCCATTAACTAGTTGCTAATTAATTGTTTTGCCTATTTAACCCTTTTTATTTGAATATAACTTGTTCAAATATATGTCAACTTAATTATAAACTAATCTAATTATATTTTCAACTCGAGTTATATATTCGATTTTGAATATAAATTCTCAATCTCTTTCACTTATCCAAAAACCTAATTTCGATTCAAATTTTATTTAACTAATTATTTTCCAATTTAGTTAATTCTATTTAACCATTTAAAATATGATTTTTGTCTTAAAAATCATTTCACTTACTTCACTGAAGTTCATATTTATTTTATATCTCCAGTCTGGATTTTTCTAATGCCAATTCGGATTTTATTTCCTAAAAATCCTTTTATTTATTTAATTAAACCGTTATGGTTTTATAATGGTTCTGGCGCTGCTTTTCTAAAAAAAATATTTTTGACATAACTCAAAATCTTTACGACGAAATCCAGATTTTTCTCTTTCATTAGAAAACTATTGTTCAACCGGTCCCGACGATTCTTGTTTCAAAGAATTCCGACTTCAATTGAGTTTTGTATACTAAATTGAAGTTCGAATCGCCAATGTACGAACTGCCGCGCCATGGCGAGCTCATTTTAATTATATTTATAAATATAAACGTTTTAACTTCATTTATAATAAATTCAACTCCATTCTGATATATTTTTATTATATATCAAATCCATTTCATAATATTTCCGATCTATTTCACTTCTAATATTCAAATCCTATATCTTAATTTAAAATATTCAAATTCCATTTGAATTTCTTTATTCAAACTCTATATTATTTCCTTCTATTCAATTTCTATTTGAATTTTCTTCTATTCAAATTCTATTTCAATTCCTTATCTTCAATTTCTATTTGAAATCATTATCTTCAATTTCTATTTGAAATCCTTGTCTTCAATTCCTATTTGAAATCCTTTAATCAAAACCCATTTCAAATCCCTTATTCAAATTCCATTTGAAATCCTTTATTCAATTTCTATTTAAATTCCTTTGTTCAATTTCTATTTGAAATCCTTTGAATTTAAATTCAATTTAACTCCTTTGAATTCAAATTCTATTTCAAACTTTATATTTTCTTTGAATTCTAATATTCAACCTCCACTTTATATTCTCTTTGAAATTCTATTTAACCAAATTCCATTTGAATTCTAATATTCAAATCTCTTTTTGACTTTTCTTTATTCAAATCCATTTGAATTCCTTTGAATTCAAATTCCATTTCAATTTTTCTTATAGAATTTCTATTTGAATTTTCTTTATTCAAATTCTATTTAAATTTCTATGTTCAAATTCTATATTTGAATTCCCTTATATTTTACTTCTATTTGAAATCTGATTCCAATTCCCATTTCACTTCTATTTGAAATCTATATTCCAATTCCCATTTCAAAATTCCTTTGAAGTAATATAAATATATACATATATTTATATCTATCCCAAATTCAAAACATTTGAATTTTCAAACAACTTGTTTCTTTCAAACAAATTTCCATCAAAAACTTTTCTAAGGCAGCAATTCATCACTTTGAAACTCGAAAATGAACACTGATGATGTTGCGACCATCATCAGAATTATTTCCCAGCTACTGAATGAGTTCAGTACTATATTTCTTTCAAAGTCCATTTAGAAAAATATTTTCCAAACTCCCAGGATTTTAAATTCTGAATTCTGGTTGGAATTCAATTTCAATTTATCACATTTGTATATTTGATTTCATATACAAATTCAATTGGTTATATATCTATTTCTGTTTTATAATCTAATTTGATTATAATCCTAACAATCAACTCAACCATTTAAAACAATATCGTGTCCAATCTTCTGTTCAAGTGTTTATAAATTCCTATCGACTTCGTGGCGTCCCACGATTCGATCAGAATTCATAATTCACTCAACAGACTAGTCAACACAATATAAAACAGTTTTTATATCAAATAACAAATACGCTCTCTCGTATATATATACACTCAACTCATTCTAGGATACTACTGATCCTATCTCTAATGAGCACATTCCAACAAGCCTAGGTATTCGCTCAACCTAAGGTCTGATACCAACTGTAATGACCCGCAAATCCGCAACATCCGAGTTGACTATATACATCATACGTCCAACCCAAATATCACGAAAATACGAAACATTTTTTTTTAGAAGAAAGAGGTAGAAGAAGAACAGAAATAACAACACAGAATCTCACATCGCAGCGGAACAAAATATAATATATCATATCTTTGAAATACAAAATCTTAACTGTATAACATACACTTATCAGAGTACAATACTTACAACACAACGGAACCACTATAACTAGATAACGCTGAAGCCTCCTGCTCCAAGCTCCTTTAGATATATCTGAAAAATCCTGAACTACTTGACTGCCCGTACAAATTTAGGCACCCAAGAGTTTAGGTAGAACAAAACAAATAAACTCCGGGTCAGTCATGGGACTGGTATGAGTAAACAGTTTTAAACAGTTTCAGATAACTAAATGATATCTCATAAGAACACGCCGTATGACACAGAACGGGTTTTCCCCTTATGAGAATCCAAACACTTGACTTATCTTTCAAATCCATTTGAAAGGAATAATAATCTTTATATCAAACTCTTTTGATATTATAATAATGTCTAAATCAAGTAAATAACAATCTAGTGGAACGTTTGCATCTCACGTTCCACATATATAATATACAATCAAAACCGCAAGCACGTATTGGGTAATGGATTTCCAACTATGATAAGGTATGGAACCACCTTCCGCTGGTATAACTCTAGAGGAGAATACACCGAGTTCAACAAGAACATCTTGCAACTCAGCCACACATGACCGACCACTCATTTCGCTTGAGTGTATCGAATGTATATCACCAACGGTTGAGATCAGCAACCGTTTCCCGAATGGGACAGCATCGACAACAGATTTTTTAGAAGTAAATGAAACTCTAGATTAGGTGATTATAAACCCTAATAGGTGCGACCTACATAACCATGCTGCCTGCCCGATTTCTGTCATTTACCGGATGATGAGGCTTGAAGCTACGCTTTATCATCACACCAGATTCACTTCGAATGTCACATCCTCAGATCCATCGAAAATCACTAATTGACGTCTACAACAATACATTAAGTGACAGCTAAAAGAAGTTTCCTTCTCCGCTTCCACTCTTGGTACGGTTGAAGAAATCAATGTACGTGACCTCTCTGGAAATACTCTGTCAGACATCCATCCATACAAGTCACCCAGGAACAGGATGAATCGAAGGCACAATTTCTATTAATAGAAAAAGTCCTTGCGCTCTACTCCGTCGTCGATTATCTTTATATAATCTGATTCGCAACGCTACTGCTAATACGGAGTGGTTCTTCGGATAATAATCCAACCGGTCTCTCCATATTGACAACGATGGTCAAAACTTCGATAGTCTGTGATTTAACTATCGAATAAAAACAAGTGGTTCGATAGTCGATGATTTAACTATCGAAGAAAACAAGTGTTCATCCAAACATCCAACAATCACTGAGCCCTTAATTAATATTCCATTAATTAAATCACTTCTCTATTTCTTTATCAATATTTGTTAACCAAATATTTTCAATAACCATATTGGCCTTTTACGTTATTTGGAAAACATTTTCGAATATCGCTTTCCTTTATTTTTTAAACTCTAGAAAATATATGCTATTTATAATTCGAAAATATTCCAATTACTTATCTCTTTTCCGATCTGGTTTATTCCTATACTTAGGAAATATTCTATTATTCTATTTCCGAGTCTACACTTATTTGGGTCAAAACAGATGTTGTTTAAAACATCGTTACGACAACCCAAATACTATATTCACTAACTCTCATCCAACATTGATCTTCGAGCCTGTAATCTTACCATTTATTTGTTAATAATGAAATCAATCAAGTTGGGGTATAACTACCTATCAGACCTTGACTGAATAACATTTATAACGTCAAAACAGATAAAACTACTTACTCGAATACTCAATACCATACAACTACTTATTCACCTTTAAACACGTATACACTTTCTCTTTCTATTCTTACTAGATTTTATTCTTATACTTCCTTTTTTATTATACTATTCTATTTCTAAGTTCCTTTTCTTATCGACTTCTATATATAATGATATATAGATTTCTAGTTGTCAAATTTTCTTAAAAATATTCTAACTCCTTAAATTCCCGCAAAAATTCGCCATAACCTCCTTTGTACCGGGAGCATCGGGATATTTCAAATAGCCTCCCATGGCCCTCACCAATCCAAAAGGAAAAGCCAAGCGGCTAGCCGATACGGCGCATAAAATCTCATATATGAATTAAATACGTACCTTCTTGTCGGGCATTCTATCTATATCACTTCTATACTTTATTCCAAACCTGTCTCCTGTATATCTATACCTGCCCAACTACACCCGATCGTTTTAACTCAATTCGTTAATCAATTTGTTAATTAACTCTTTAGTCTATTTCACTTCTATTTACCCAAATCTATTTCACTTTTATTTATCCAAATCTATATTAAAAATCCCATTTGAATTTCTATATTCAAATCTACATTATACATCCCATTTCTATATTCAAATCTATACAAATTCTATTTGAATTCTCTTTAATTAAATTTCATTTGAATTCTATGCCTTATTTATAAACAACGTTTATAACTTCACTTAAAATCCCACACTATATATTTATAAACAAAGTTTATAAATTCAATTCAAATCCCACATTTTGATTTATAAACAAAGTTATAAATTCCATTCAAATCCCACATATTGATTTATAAACAAAGTTTATAAATTCCATTCAAATCCCATATTTTGATTTATAAACAAAGTTTATAAATTCCAATACTTGTTTTATATATCTTCGAAACAAGTTAATATTTTCTATAGTTTATTTAAAATTCAAATTCTATTTATAAGAATAGAATTCCCTTTTTAAATCTCAAATACCCTTTTAGGGTATTTTATAAATCAATATTCCAAGCCCTAATGATATTGTAAACAATCAAATCAACCAATTTTCAATCATTTGATTTTTAACACATCATATATGAATATATATGAAATCAAACAAACAATCAAACAGATAATATATTTTCGAGGAATCCAGTCGGATTCCTCCAACCTGTTTTCCTGCATCCACAGATGTTAGTCAACATAGTAATACCCGTCCTGCTTCGAGGCAGGATATCGCGGTATAGAAGGTCATCCACTATCATAGCGTGGGGCGTATAGGGTAATCATCCGCTAATGAAACTGCGGGCATCCGCTAATGATACTGCGGGAATCCAATCCAATCTCAACCCAATATATATATAATAGTCAACCAATCCTAGATAACTAATATATTTTTAACAGCAATAAATAAATATTTAAAGCATCCAACAATCAAAAAAACAATTATTTTTAACTAAAAAAATAATTCTAAATAAAACAGAGTGAGATTTACTCACCATTGATTTATTTGCCGAATCTCCAATGAGGCCACATTTTTATAGATTTCACAGTGATTTCTCCCACCGTCTGTTTTCCAATGTAAAATAATATTAATAGAATTTCCATTATCGAATTAGACTAATTAAATTTATTTAATTTCCCATGTATAGACTAATCCCAAATTAAACCCTAATCCCACACAAACAATTAGTCTACAGATTTATTTCTTCAAAGCTACATATATTGCTTTGTACAATTCAAGCGAATCCGCTTGTGACTCATACCAATTTTTATATCAACTATGTAAGCTTCAATTTATAACCTTATTATTCTTAAACTTATCACTATTATTTAAAATAACTCACTAAGGTTTAAGGTTTAAAATATTTTACTTCTCTAATTTAATATATATATATATAACGATTCACTAACTGAAATTTCCCTTTCAGTTCCCAGCTTAGTTCTTAATAACAATGTCATTATAACAGCACGCACATTTCAGTTTAACTAATATGTAAATTTTAGTTTTACTAAAGCGCTAAAATCCAAAATAAGAATTTACCTTATTAGTCAAATTCTCGCTGATAAAAATTCTGCTTCTTTCTGTTTGTTTTTACCCTGCCTCAACACTGTCGAAGTCGCTACAGCAACTCGGAACCCTGCTCCTTATACCAGCATCGTCATTTCCACAACGATCTCCCTCATGGAGTTGTTGTTCAACTCGAATCGATGTCGTTGTTCAAGGTCGGATCCACTTCTGCAACTCCGTTCAGGTCGAGCCTTGATACTTGCGTCGCAACTCCCTGCTCCGTTCAACTGTCGAAGACCCAACTCCCTCGATCGCATTCACTGTATTCACAAAAACCCCCAAATCTTCACGTCGTTATAGGCCGGAACCACAGCTCCATCGCACTCTCCCCAAATACCATCGCCAGAAAGAATTTCGAGCTTCCGAGGTCATCGCGCCCTCCTTCATCTGCTCGCCAACTTCCAGATGACTTCGAGCTTCTGGAAAACGTAGGTCTCAAACTCGATTGCGTTTTGGTTTCTGAAGTCAATGGATGAAGCGGTTTCGATTTATTTGGAGTTTGATTTTGTTCTGGGAGCATTTCGATTTTATAGAGAAAGGGTCTGGCTTTAATTTGAACAACGAGGCCTTTAGATTTAGCTTGTAGGTTCGTTCCTGTCCACCAAATTTGGATGTTTTATTTTAATTTATTTTAATTAAAAATCTGTATCCTTAAAATTAAAATAACCCTTGATTTCGAACTCCTTTCTGAACCCAACAATTGTCAATTCTAGGGTAATACCCCTATTCTGAACCAACTGGGATAAGTCACGAAGTTTAATTCGATCATTTGTAGAAGATATTAATTTAAACTGATATAAATCGAATTTCAAATCATTTAAATTCCTCGATAATAATTTAATATTATTATTCGAATTCAAACAGAAGTCTGAACTGTATTTAATTCAGTTTTAAATCTCGAACTGAATTATATATTTCGCATTACGATGATTTAATATACTCGATATTAAATCGAAATTGATTATTAAACTGATAACTTAATATAAAAATTCCATTTATATTATCCACCCAATATTTAAATTAAATATTCAAAAATTAACCCATAAGGATACGGGTCATTACAATCTTCCCCACTTAAAATAATTTCGTCCTCGAAATTGCTAAGGTAGAAAAAGTGCTACAAAGCCATTTATCTTTTCAAAACTTATTTATGTTGATTCTCAACATTTCAAACTTCCTTACGTAACTCTCTTTCGAATAAATCCCTATTTGATAACTCCTCCCTTCGAATAACTGTATTCGATAACCTCTCTTTCGAATAACTAGATTCGAAAACCTTTCTTCGAATAAACTATATTCGATTTACTCTATTCAATTTACTCTATTCAATTTACTCTTATCAATTTTCTCTATTTGATTAGCTCTTTTCACTTAACTCCTTCCGAATAAGCTATATTCGATAACTCCTTTAACTCTATTCGAATAACTAATATTTGATAACTCCTTTTAACTTTATTCGAATAACTAATATTCGATTAACTCCTTTTATTCTATTCGAATAACTAATATTCGATAACTCCTTTTAACTTTATTCGAATAACTAATATTCGATTAACTCCTTTTATTCTATTCGAATAACTAATATTCGATAACTCCTTTTAACTTTATTCGAATAACTAATATTTGATTTAACTCCATTCGCTTGACTCTAGATCACAGCAATCACAATGGTTACGCCTGATTCCCCCAGGAAACATCCGACCGCCCTAGGCTATCTGCAGCCCTGCGAATTTCGCTAGCAGTCGCACGAAATGGCAACTTATCCTGAGTAACTATGTTTGACTAACTCTGTCTCAATAACTATATTCGATCAGCTTTAATTGAATAACTAACATTCAATTAAATCCTAATTTGATTAACTATGTTCAATTAACTCTACGGATTAACCCTAACTGATTAACTCTAACTGGTTAATTCTTACCCTAATCGATTATATTTCTAACTCTAATCGACTTCTCCTATTCGAATAACTCCTATTGGATAACGTTTATTCATTTATAAAGATTTACTTTTAGTAACGGTTCTTCACTTTATAAATGTTCTCTTCAATAACGTTACTTCACTTATACAAGTGTTGTGTACCCCTTCTATTTAAAACTATCGGTGTTAAAAGCCAATATCTCTTCTCTATATAAGTTCAGACTTATATATTCCATTTATCGAATGATAAATATTTAATTTAATTTATAAACTGTTATTTATAAACTAATCTTTTCTATTTATCTGTTAAAACAGATTTCCATTTTCTGTTCATCTTCTAAATATTCCTTTGATTAAATTCTATTTATTTAACAAATAAATATCTCATCTATAACAATCTATTTAATTTTTTATAAATAAATATTTCCATTGAATCTATTTGCAAATGTTTTACAAATATTCCCTTTTAAATTCTATTTGTAAATGTTTTTTTACAAATATTTCTCCTTCTATTTGTTTGCACATAACTTCATTTGTATTTGTTTCCCAAATATATTTCCTTTATAACTCTTTTGGTTTTTCCTTTATTCACACCCAATTCATATTTCATTCACATTGATTTTACTCAATTTATTCATTTCGATCCATTTAACTTACTTAAGTTAAATTTAATTTCAATCATTCAAATTCCCATTAACTAGTTGCTAATTAATTGTTTTGCCTATTTAACCCTTTTTATTTGAATATAACTTGTTCAAATATATGTCAACTTAATTATAAACTAATCTAATTATATTTTCAACTCGAGTTATATATTCGATTTTGAATATAAATTCTCAATCTCTTTCACTTATCCAAAAACCTAATTTCGATTCAAATTTTATTTAACTAATTATTTTCCAATTTAGTTAATTCTATTTAACCATTTAAAATATGATTTTTGTCTTAAAAATCATTTCACTTACTTCACTGAAGTTCATATTTATTTTATATCTCCAGTCTGGATTTTTCTAATGCCAATTCGGATTTTATTTCCTAAAAATCCTTTTATTTATTTAATTAAACCGTTATGGTTTTATAATGGTTCTGGCGCTGCTTTTCTAAAAAAAATATTTTTGACATAACTCAAAATCTATACGACGAAATCCAGATTTTTCTCTTTCATTAGAAAACTATTGTTCAACCGGTCCCGACGATTCTTGTTTCAAAGAATTCTGACTTCAATTGAGTTCTGTATACTAAATTGAAGTTCGAATCGCCAATTTACGAACTGCCGCGCCATGGCGAGCTCATTTTAATTATATTTATAAATATAAACGTTTTAACTTTATTTATAATAAATTCAACTCCATTCTGATATATTTTTAATATATCAAATCCATTTCATAATATTTCCGATCTATTTCACTTCTAATATTCAAATCCTATATCTTAATTTAAAATATTCAAATTCCATTTGAATTTCTTTATTCAAACTCTATATTATTTCCTTCTATTCAATTTCTATTTGAATTTTCTTCTATTCAAATTCTATTTCAATTCCTTATCTTCAATTTCTATTTGAAATCCTTATCTTCAATTTCTATTTGAAATCCTTATCTTCAATTCCTATTTGAAATCCTTTATTCAAAACCCATTTCAAATCCCTTATTCAAATTCCATTTGAAATCCTTTATTCAATTTCTATTTAAATTCCTTTGTTCAATTTCTATTTGAAATCCTTCGAATTTAAATTCTATTTTAACTCCTTCGAATTCAAATTCTATTTCAAACTTTATATTTTCTTTGAATTCTAATATTCAACCTCCACTTTATTTTCTCTTTGAAATTCTATTTAACCAAATTCCATTTGAATTCTAATATTCAAATCTCTATTTGACTTTTCTTTATTCAAATCCATTTGAATTCAAATTCCATTTCAATTTTTCTTATACAATTTCTATTTGAATTTTCTTTATTCAAATTCTATTAAATTTCTATGTTCAAATTCTACATTTGAATTCCCTTATATTTTACTTCTATTTGCAATCTATATTTCAATTCCCATTTCACTTCAATTTGAAATCTATATTCCAATTCCCATTTCAAAATTCCTTTGAAGTAATATAAATGTGACGACCCGCATTTTTATCGATTTATTTTAAACCTTTAAATATTGTTTTAACTGTTGAGTAATAATATAATGGATAATTACATGGAATTTCTCGATTTATAATCGAATATGATTTAATTCGAGTATGTCAAATTATCGAGAACGATAAATAATTGGATTCAAAGTTATAACTGAATTAGAAATAATTCAGATGATCTAACACCAAATTCTGTTTGAATTCGAATGACAATAATTTATTATCGATAGATTTGGTTGTTTGAAATCGATTTATATTTTAAATCGAATATAATTTAAATTGTTATCTTTTCTATATAGTCAAATTTAATTTAAGAATCGGATCCGTTAATTTCTGAATAGCGGTATAACTTAGAGATGGCGGTCATTAAGTAAAATCGAGGTTCATGGTTGAAGAATTGGGGTTACAAGATATTTTGATTAAATAATTCCACATCGTTTAAAATCAAAATTTACATCAGCCCATAAAATGTTTATTTTCTCCCCCAACAACTTCAGCCCCTTCTTTCATTTCATGTACGAAATGTTCCCAGCTCCATTTCTAAGTAAAGCAGAAGAATTTAATGGCCGACCTATTTTCTCCCTACGTAGACACCCTATATTTTCCTTGAGCAGAAATTCTTGTTCCCTATTCGCTTATATAAACAATCGCGTCTCCTTTCTTTTGCCACTTCGTTCTTCATAGAAGAAAATAAATCAAAAGCTTCACAAACAAATTAAAGGGCCACGAAATTCATTATTGGCCGCACCCCTCTCTTTAAATTCACAGCTACTTCTCCATCTTCTTTCGTTCACTTTCAATCTTCTAGCTACAAAGGAAAACTCCCAAATCAAAAGAAATGCGTCCATCCTCAATTCGAAAATCCTTTTAAAAATCCTTGAACCTAAAACCAAACCCGTATACCTAGTTTTAAGTGCTAGACGAGTACGCGATGCTATTATAGGGGGGGACCGAACTCGCGATTAGGGGAAACAATGGGATGTCGATGTCTGGTCAGGTAGGGTTGCAGAAGAGGGGTTTTGCCGTTGATAAGAGGTGCGACAGAAGGGATGAGGTGCTGTGATTTCCGGAGGGTGCGATGTTGGTATAAAAGGAGATCTGGGTGGAGTTCGGCGGTGTGTTGTGGCGACAGTGGGAAGAAGACTATTAATCAAGTCTTAAGGAAAATGAAGGGATGCGTTTTAACAAGTGGAAAGAAGACTGTCAGCGTGATTTTCTGTTGAAGGATTTAGCCAGAACAGGGAAGGGGAAGCTCATGGTGATCGTGTGTTTCAGCAGGCGGAAAATGGAGAAGCAGTTAAATGAGATTAAAGGTATTTAGGTTTAATTAATTTAGGTTAGTTAATTTAATCTGATTATAGCTTGTAACGCTCGTATAAAATGCATATGATAACAGATTTCAGTAAAACGGGTTGCGACAGCTTCATATGAATATTAGCTGTGGATTTTTAAGCTTAAGTAAGGTAATTAAATTTTTACTAGAATGTAAATTATTATTTTTCCCTTCAAATAGGAACTTGAAAATAAATAAATTCGTGAGCTCTTCGTACAAAATCAGATGTCGACAAATCTGGAGTTGGGGTGGTTTAGCAAGGTCAGAAGAAGCTAATGATGGTCTTAATGATGAGTCAAGCGTGGTTCAATAAGGTGTTTGTCGCTAAGGGGATCAATATTTACAAATGGAAGAAGAATATTGAAATGGTGGTTAAGATTTGAATGCTGTCAACTTCATTGAGCTCGTAAGGACATGCCTACTGGGTGGAATGGATTTGGGATTTTTCAGGACCAACAGTTTAATTTAAAATTTGAACGAGCTGCAATAAAAATCCCCGGTGAGTAAATCTCACTCACCTTTAGAATTATTTTTATTTCGTTAAAAATAATTGTTGTTGCGTGTTTGGATTTTTCTGCTTGCTTTATATATATTAGTTATTTAGGCTATTATATATATATATATATTGGGTTGATTGATTGGTTGGATTCCCGCAGTCTCATTAGCGGATGCCCGCGGTACCATAGCGGATGATTACCCTATACGCCCCACGCTATGATTAGTGGATGACCTTCTATACCGCGATATTCTGCCACGAAGCAGAATGGGTATTATTTATGTGCTAACATCTGTGGATGCAGGAAAACAGGTTGGAGGAATCCAACTGGATTCCTCAAAAATATATCATCTGTTTGTTTATTTGTTTGCATATATATATTGTTATATATGATGTGTTAGAAAAATAATTCGTTGCTTTGTGTGTTTAAATACCACTGGGCTTAAGCAATGATATTTAAATATCGTAGAAGGATATTTGAGATTTTAAAAAGGGAAATTCTATTTTTAAATAGAATTTAAATTTAAATGGAAAAATAAAATTTAAACTTGTTTTGAAAAATAAAACAAGTAGTTTCTTTATAAACGAAGTTATAAATAGTCTCTTTTATAACGAAGTTATAAATGAAGTGAAAAGAATTATCACTTGATAATTCAGAAATAGAAATACAAGTGTGAAATTGAAATTCGAAATGAAATTTCAAAATAAGATGTGAAAAGGAAATTTTAGATATATAACTCAAAGGAAATTTGAGTATAACATCTGAATTTTAAAAGGAGTTTAAATGTTTGAATTTTAAAAGGAGATTGAATATTAGAAATTCAATTAGAGATTTCAATGTAGAATTTCAAAAATAGAATTTGAAATATAGAATTTCAAAAGAAGAATTGAAATATGAAATTTGACTAGAGATTTGAAATGAAATTCAAATATGAAATTTGAATAGAGGTTTGAATAGAAATTCAAGTATTGAATTTGAACATGGGATTGAGAATAGAAATTCAAATAGAGATTTGAATATTGAATTTCAAAATAGAATTTGAAATAAACTTTGAAAATAGGATTTCAAAGTAAGAAGTGGAATAGGATTTCAAAATAAGAAATCCAAATAGTTTTGAAATGGAATTTGAATTCAAAGGAGTTCAAATGGATTTGAAATAAGAAAAATTCAAACGGGATTTAAATAATGGGTTTTAATAAAAAGGATTTAAATATAAGAATTTAAATAGAATTCAAATGGTGTTAAATATAAGGATTCAAACAAAACTCAAATGGAGTTTAATTAGAAAGAATTTGAACAAGAGGGATTCAAAGAGATTTGAACATGATATTTGGATTCAAAGGAATATAAATGTGGTATTCGAAGTTCAAGTAGAAATGGAGTTTAAATATTTGAAGTTCAAATAGATTAAAAATGGAATTTGAATTCAAATAGTTGAAATAGAATTTGAATATAGAATTTGAATTAGAATCGAATTGTAATTTGAATATAGACTTCAAATATAAATGAAATAGAAGATCAGAAATATTTGTTGAGTTGGAAAAAATGGTTTGATATATATTTAAAATATATCAGAATGGAGTTGAATTTATATAAACGAAGTTTAAAAAGTTTATATTTATAAATATAATTAAAACGAACTCGCCGCAGCGCTGCAGTTCGTAAAATAGCGATTCAAACTTCAATTGAGTATACAGAACGCAATTGAAGTCGGAATTCTTTGAAACAAGAAACGACATGACCAGTTTGATAATAGTTTTCAAATGAAGGAGAAAAATCTGAATTTCGTCGTATAGATTTTGAGTTATGTCAAAATCAAATTTTCAGAAAAACAGCGCCAGAACCATTATAAAACCATAACGGTTTATTTAATGATATTAAAGGATTTTAAGCAAATAAAAATCGAAATTTCTATTTAGAAAAATCCAGATTTGAGTTTTAAACATATGTGAACTCCAGTGGAGAAATGAGTTGATTTCTGAAACAGAAATCAGATTTTTGATTTATTAAATAGAGTTAACTAATTCGAATAGTAATTAGTTAATGAGATTTCGAATTAATATTGGGCTTTGAATAAGCGAATTCGATTTGAAAATGTATATTCGAAATAGGAAAAAGAACTAGAATTGAAATTGAAATTCAATTTGGTTAGGGCAAGTTAAATCTTTTATTTGAACATGTTAGGTGCAACAAAGAAGCGAAATAGGCAAAATAGCTAATTAAAGAATAAATGAGCGAAAACTGAATTCAAACGATTGAATTGAGTTGAATTGAATTGAAACAGGTGAACATGTGTTAGACAGGTATGGGATAAAGTGATGAAGGTATATAATTAGTGTGCTCGACAAAAAGGTACATGTTTAATTCATATATGGGTTTTATGCGCCGTATCGGCTAGCCGCTTGGCTTTTTCTTTTTCTTTTTGAGATTAGAAGATACCGGGATGCTATTTGAAATTTCCCGATGCTCCCGATACAGGGGAGGTTATGGCGAATTTTTCCGGAAATTTAAGGAGTTAGAATATTTTTAAGAAATTTGACAATTAGAAATCTATATATCGATATATATATAATTCGATAAGGAAACGAAATCAAAAATAGCATAAAGGGCCAATATGGTTATTGGAATATTGGGATAACAAATATTGATAGAGAAAATAGAGAAGAGATTTAATTAATGAAATATTAATTAAAGAGCCCAGTGATTTGTTGATATGTTGATTGAACACTTGTTTTTATTCGATAGTTAAATCACAAACTATCGAAGTTTTGACCATCGTTGTCAATATGGAGAGACCGGTTGGATTATTATCCAAAGAACCACTCCGTATCGGCATAAGCGTTGCGAACCAAGTATGCTGAATATATTGAAGACGGAGTAAAGTGCAAGGGCTTTCCTATTTATAGAAATAGTGCCTTCGGTTTCGTTCAGTCCCAGAACGAACGTAAATGGACGAATGTCTGACAAAGTATTTCCAATGATCAAATGGGTTGGTCTGTATGAATATATATGGTTGCAACGGATTTATCCCTTAGCATAATATCCAGAATATTTGTGCAAACTCAACTAGTGATTAACGGATCTGACAATGTGGCATTCAAAGTGATTGTGCTATCAATGAATGGTAAGTATGCGTAGCCTCAGGCCTCAACAACCGGGAAAGGACAAAAATCGGGCAGGCAGCATGGCTATGTGGGTCGCACCCATTAGGGTGTATAATCACCTATCTAGAGAAATTCCTTTTGTTTCTAAATCTATCGATTCTGCCCATTCGGGAAACGGTGGTTTGAGTCCAACCGTTGGTGATATACATTCGATACACTCAAGCGAAATGAGTGGTCGGTCATGTGTGGGCCGGGTTGCAAGATGTTCTTGTTGAACCCAGGTGTATTCGTCTCTAGAGATACATCATCGGAAGGTGGTCCCATACCTTGTCATGTTGGAAATCCAATCTCCAATAAGCGCCATGCGGTTTTTGATTTTATACTATGTATGTGGAGCGTGAGATGCAAGCGTTCTGCTATTTGGGTATTTATTTGATGTAGACATTATTATAATATCACTAGATTTTCGTATCAAAGTGTTTTGGGTTATAGTAAGGTAAAAACCGTCCGTGTTTATGTGTGGGCTGGTCTTACTATTATCTTTTCTTCTGAAAAGATTTTTAAAGTTAAACAAGTGGTTGGAGTTTACTCACACCAGTCCCATGACTGACCCAGAGTTTATTTTGTTTTGTTTTTCCTAAACTCTTGGGTGCCCAAATTTGTACGGGCAGTCAAGTGTTTCAGGCTTTTACAGATACACTTGGAGAAGCTTGAAGCAGGAGGCTTCAACGTTAGTTTATTTAGAGTTACTTCCGCTGGATCAAATGTTATGTGTACTCTGATGATGGTATGTATATATGTACAAACCAGATTTGTATTTCGAAGCTTATGTTATATAATATATTTTATTCGTTCCGCTGTGAGTTTGTGATCTTCGTTTTCTTCTATTCTAATATTTCTTTCTTTCTATTTCTCACCCTCTAACTTCTTTCCAATAATGAGTCGTATTTCTGTGTTATTTGAGTGGGACGTGTGGTGTTTTTAGTCAACTCAGATAGCACGGATTTGCGGGTCGTCACAGTTGGTATCAGAGCTTAGGTTGAGCAAACACCTAGGCTTGTGTGGCATGCGCTCATTAGAGATAGGGTCAGTAGTACCCTAGAATGAGTTGAGTGTATAGATACGAGAGAGCGTATTTGTTATTTGATATAAAAGCTATTTTATATTGTGTTGACTAGTCTGTGAGTGGTTTATGAATTCTGGTCGAATCGTGGGACGCCACGAAGTCGATAGGAATTTCTAAACACTTGGGCAGAAGAATCGACATAATATTGTTTTAAAATGGGTAGATGAAGTAATTTTACCCAAAATTCTATTTTGATATAGAAAGAATAATTTTCTAGAATTATTATTATATGGATGTGTTGGATGTTGAATTTATAATCGAATAAGATTATAAAAATTGAAATGCTTATTTATAACCAAAATAATTTGTATATGAAATTAAATATACAAACAAGATGAATTAAAATTAAATTCAAACCAGAATTAAGAATTCAAAATCCTGGGAAGTTGAAAAATATTTTTCAAAGTATATTAAAATAATATAGATTTGTTTTAAAGGATTTGAAAGAAAATCATGGATTTTGAAATAATAAAGCACTGAACTCACTTCAGTGGCTGGGAAATAATTCTGATGATGATTGCAACATCATCAGTGTTCATTTCCGAGTTTCTAAGTGATAGGTTGCTACCTTAGAAAGTTTTGATGGAATTTGTTTGAAAGAAAACAGATTGGTTTGAATATTCAAATGTTTTGAATTTGTGATGGAAATAAATATATGTATATATTTATGTGATTTCAAAAGAATTTGAAAAGAAAAGCCCAGGGATTTGAATTCTGGAATTTAAATTTAACTTAAGCAAGTTAAATGGGTTGAAGTAAATCAATTGACTAAAATCAATTTGAATAGGTTTAATGGAATATGGATTGGATATAAATGGATTGATCGTAGATCATTCGAATCAAATAAAGGAAGACCAAAAGTTTTGGTGGAATTAGATTTGTTGAAATATGAGGAGTTGAGTTTCAACATAAGTAAGATGTTGAAAAGTAATAGATTTGTACCATTTTCCTACTTTAGCAATTTCGAGGACGAAATTATTTTAAGGAGGGAAGAATGTAACGACCCGGATTTTTATCGATTTATTTTAAACCTTTAAATATTGTTTTAACTGTTGAGTAATAATATAATGGATAATTACATGGAATTTCTCGATTTATAATCGAATATGATTTAATTCGAGTATGTCAAATTATCGAGAACGATAAATAATTGGATTCAAAGTTATAACTGAATTAGAAATAATTCAGATGATCTAACACCAAATTCTGTTTGAATTCGAATGACAATAATTTATTATCGATAGATTTGGTTGTTTGAAATCGATTTATATTTTAAATCGAATATAATTTAAATTGTTATCTTTTCTATATAGTCAAATTTAATTTAAGAATCGGATCCGTTAATTTCTGAATAGCGGTATAACTTAGAGATGGCGGTCATTAAGTAAAATCGGGGTTCATGGTTGAAGAATTGGGGTTACAAGATATTTTGATTAAATAATTCCACATCGTTTAAAATCAAAATTTACATCAGCCTACAAAATGTTTATTTTCTCCCCAACAACTTCAGCCCCTTCTTTCATTTCATGTACGAAATGTTCCCAGCTCCATTTCTAAGTAAAGCAGAAGAATTTAATGGCCGACCTATTTTCTCCCTACGTAGACACCCTATATTTTCCTTGAGCAGAAATTCTTGTTCCCTATTCGCTTATATAAACAATCGCGTCTCCTTTCTTTTGCCACTTCGTTCTTCATAGAAGAAAATAAATCAAAAGCTTCACAAACAAATTAAAGGGCCACGAAATTCATTATTGGCCGCACCCCTCTCTTTAAATTCACAGCTACTTCTCCATCTTCTTTCGTTCACTTTCAATCTTCTAGCTACAAAGGAAAACTCCCAAATCAAAAGAAATGCGTCCATCCTCAATTCGAAAATCCTTTTAAAAATCCTTGAACCTAAAACCAAACCCGTATACCTAGTTTTAAGTGCTAGACGAGTACGCGATGCTATTATAGGGGGGACCGAACTCGCGATTAGGGGAAGCAATGGGATGTCGATGTCTGGTCAGGTAGGGTTGCAGAAGAGGGGTTTTGCCGTTGATAAGAGGTGCGACAGAAGGGATGAGGTGCTGTGATTTCCGGAGGGTGCGATGTTGGTATAAAAGGAGATCTGGGTGGAGTTCGGCGGTGTGTTGTGGCGACAGTGGGAAGAAGACTATTAATCAAGTCTTAAGGAAAATGAAGGGATGCGTTTTAACAAGTGGAAAGAAGACTGTCAGCGTGATTTTCTGTTGAAGGATTTAGCCAGAACAGGGAAGGGGAAGCTCATGGTGATCGTGTGTTTCAGCAGGCGGAAAATGGAGAAGCAGTTAAATGAGATTAAAGGTATTTAGGTTTAATTAATTTAGGTTAGTTAATTTAATCTGATTATAGCTTGTAACGCTCGTATAAAATGCATATGATAACAGATTTCAGTAAAACGGGTTGCGACAGCTTCATATGAATATTAGCTGTGGATTTTTAAGCTTAAGTAAGGTAATTAAATTTTTACTAGAATGTAAATTATTATTTTTCCCTTCAAATAGGAACTTGAAAATAAATAAATTCGTGAGCTCTTCGTACAAAATCAGATGTCGACAAATCTGGAGTTGGGGTGGTTTAGCAAGGTCAGAAGAAGCTAATGATGGTCTTAATGATGAGTCAAGCGTGGTTCAATAAGGTGTTTGTCGCTAAGGGGATCAATATTTACAAATGGAAGAAGAATATTGAAATGGTGGTTAAGATTTGAATGCTGTCAACTTCATTGAGCTCGTAAGGACATGCCTACTGGGTGGAATGGATTTGGGATTTTTCAGGACCAACAGTTTAATTTAAAATTTGAACGAGCTGCAATAAAAATCCCCGGTGAGTAAATCTCACTCACCTTTAGAATTATTTTTATTTCGTTAAAAATAATTGTTGTTGCGTGTTTGGATTTTTCTGCTTGCTTTATATATATTAGTTATTTAGGCTATTATATATATATATATATTGGGTTGATTGATTGGTTGGATTCCCGCAGTCTCATTAGCGGATGCCCGCGGTACCATAGCGGATGATTACCCTATACGCCCCACGCTATGATTAGTGGATGACCTTCTATACCGCGATATTCTGCCACGAAGCAGAATGGGTATTATTTATGTGCTAACATCTGTGGATGCAGGAAAACAGGTTGGAGGAATCCAACTGGATTCCTCAAAAATATATCATCTGTTTGTTTATTTGTTTGCATATATATATTGTTATATATGATGTGTTAGAAAAATAATTCGTTGCTTTGTGTGTTTAAATATCACTGGGCTTAAGCAATGATATTTAAATATCGTAGAAGGATATTTGAGATTTTAAAAAGGGAAATTCTATTTTTAAATAGAATTTAAATTTAAATGGAAAAATAAAATATAAACTTGTTTTGAAAAATAAAACAAGTAGTTTCTTTATAAACGAAGTTATAAATAGTCTCTTTTATAACGAAGTTATAAATGAAGTGAAAAGAATTATCACTTGATAATTCAGAAATAGAAATACAAGTGTGAAATTGAAATTCGAAATGAAATTTCAAAATAAGATGTGAAAAGGAAATTTTAGATATATAACTCAAAGGAAATTTGAGTATAACATCTGAATTTTAAAAGGAGTTTAAATGTTTGAATTTTAAAAGGAGATTGAATATTAGAAATTCAATTAGAGATTTCAATGTAGAATTTCAAAAATAGAATTTGAAATATAGAATTTCAAAAGAAGAATTGAAATATGAAATTTGACTAGAGATTTGAAATGAAATTCAAATATGAAATTTGAATAGAGGTTTGAATAGAAATTCAAGTATTGAATTTGAACATGGGATTGAGAATAGAAATTCAAATAGAGATTTGAATATTGAATTTCAAAATAGAATTTGAAATAAACTTTGAAAATAGGATTTCAAAGTAAGAAGTGGAATAGGATTTCAAAATAAGAAATCCAAATAGTTTTGAAATGGAATTTGAATTCAAAGGAGTTCAAATGGATTTGAAATAAGAAAAATTCAAACGGGATTTAAATAATGGGTTTTAATAAAAAGGATTTAAATATAAGAATTTAAATAGAATTCAAATGGTGTTAAATATAAGGATTCAAACAAAACTCAAATGGAGTTTAATTAGAAAGAATTTGAACAAGAGGGATTCAAAGAGATTTGAACATGATATTTGGATTCAAAGGAATATAAATGTGGTATTCGAAGTTCAAGTAGAAATGGAGTTTAAATATTTGAAGTTCAAATAGATTAAAAATGGAATTTGAATTCAAATAGTTGAAATAGAATTTGAATATAGAATTTGAATTAGAATCGAATTGTAATTTGAATATAGACTTCAAATATAAATGAAATAGAAGATCAGAAATATTTGTTGAGTTGGAAAAAATGGTTTGATATATATTTAAAATATATCAGAATGGAGTTGAATTTATATAAACGAAGTTTAAAAAGTTTATATTTATAAATATAATTAAAACGAACTCGCCGCAGCGCTGCAGTTCGTAAAATAGCGATTCGAACTTCAATTGAGTATACAGAACGCAATTGAAGTCGGAATTCTTTGAAACAAGAAACGACATGACCAGTTTGATAATAGTTTTCAAATGAAGGAGAAAAATCTGAATTTCGTCGTATAGATTTTGAGTTATGTCAAAATCAAATTTTCAGAAAAACAGCGCCAGAACCATTATAAAACCATAACGGTTTATTTAATGATATTAAAGGATTTTAAGCAAATAAAAATCGAAATTTCTATTTAGAAAAATCCAGATTTGAGTTTTAAACATATGTGAACTCCAGTGGAGAAATGAGTTGATTTCTGAAACAGAAATCAGATTTTTGATTTATTAAATAGAGTTAACTAATTCGAATAGTAATTAGTTAATGAGATTTCGAATTAATATTGGGCTTTGAATAAGCGAATTCGATTTGAAAATGTATATTCGAAATAGGAAAAAGAACTAGAATTGAAATTGAAATTCAATTTGGTTAGGGCAAGTTAAATCTTTTATTTGAACATGTTTGGTGCAACAAAGAAGCGAAATAGGCAAAATAGCTAATTAAAGAATAAATGAGCGAAAACTGAATTCAAACGATTGAATTGAGTTGAATTGAATTGAAACAGGTGAACATGTGTTAGACAGGTATGGGATAAAGTGATGAAGGTATATAATTAGTGTGCTCGACAAAAAGGTACATGTTTAATTCATATATGGGTTTTATGCGCCGTATCGGCTAGCCGCTTGGCTTTTTCTTTTTCTTTTTGAGATTAGAAGATACCGGGATGCTATTTGAAATTTCCCGATGCTCCCGATACAGGGGAGGTTATGGCGAATTTTTCCGGAAATTTAAGGAGTTAGAATATTTTTAAGAAATTTGACAATTAGAAATCTATATATCGATATATATAGAATTCGATAAGGAAACGAAATCAAAAATAGCATAAAGGGCCAATATGGTTATTGGAATATTGGGATAACAAATATTGATAGAGAAAATAGAGAAGAGATTTAATTAATGAAATATTAATTAAAGAGCCCAGTGATTTGTTGATATGTTGATTGAACACTTGTTTTTATTCGATAGTTAAATCACAAACTATCGAAGTTTTGACCATCGTTGTCAATATGGAGAGACCGGTTGGATTATTATCCAAAGAACCACTCCGTATCGGCATAAGCGTTGCGAACCAAGTATGCTGAATATATTGAAGACGGAGTAAAGTGCAAGGGCTTTCCTATTTATAGAAATAGTGCCTTCGGTTTCGTTCAGTCCCAGAACGAACGTAAATGGACGAATGTCTGACAAAGTATTTCCAATGATCAAATGGGTTGGTCTGTATGAATATATATGGTTGCAACGGATTTATCCCTTAGCATAATATCCAGAATATTTGTGCAAACTCAACTAGTGATTAACGGATCTGACAATGTGGCATTCAAAGTGATTGTGCTATCAATGAATGGTAAGTATGCGTAGCCTCAGGCCTCAACAACCGGGAAAGGACAAAAATCGGGCAGGCAGCATGGCTATGTGGGTCGCACCCATTAGGGTGTATAATCACCTATCTAGAGAAATTCCTTTTGTTTCTAAATCTATCGATTCTGCCCATTCGGGAAACGGTGGTTTGAGTCCAACCGTTGGTGATATACATTCGATACACTCAAGCGAAATGAGTGGTCGGTCATGTGTGGGCCGGGTTGCAAGATGTTCTTGTTGAACCCAGGTGTATTCGTCTCTAGAGATACATCATCGGAAGGTGGTCCCATACCTTGTCATGTTGGAAATCCAATCTCCAATAAGCGCCATGCGGTTTTTGATTTTATACTATGTATGTGGAGCGTGAGATGCAAGCGTTCTGCTATTTGGGTATTTATTTGATGTAGACATTATTATAATATCACTAGATTTTCGTATCAAAGTGTTTTGGGTTATAGTAAGGTAAAAACCGTCCGTGTTTATGTGTGGGCTGGTCTTACTATTATCTTTTCTTCTGAAAAGATTTTTAAAGTTAAACAAGTGGTTGGAGTTTACTCACACCAGTCCCATGACTGACCCAGAGTTTATTTTGTTTTGTTTTTCCTAAACTCTTGGGTGCCCAAATTTGTACGGGCAGTCAAGTGTTTCAGGCTTTTACAGATACACTTGGAGAAGCTTGAAGCAGGAGGCTTCAACGTTAGTTTATTTAGAGTTACTTCCGCTGGATCAAATGTTATGTGTACTCTGATGATGGTATGTATATATGTACAAACCAGATTTGTATTTCGAAGCTTATGTTATATAATATATTTTATTCGTTCCGCTGTGAGTTTGTGATCTTCGTTTTCTTCTATTCTAATATTTCTTTCTTTCTATTTCTCACCCTCTAACTTCTTTCCAATAATGAGTCGTATTTCTGTGTTATTTGAGTGGGACGTGTGGTGTTTTTAGTCAACTCAGATAGCACGGATTTGCGGGTCGTCACAATAAATATATACATATATTTATATCTATCCCAAATTCAAAACATTTGAATTTTAAAACAACTTGTTTCTTTCAAACAAATTTCCATCAAAAACTTTTCTAAGGCAGTGATTCATCACTTAGAAACTCGAAAATGAACACTGATGATGTTGCGACCATCATCAGAATTATTTCCCAGCTACTGAATGAGTTCAGTACTATATTTCTTTCAAACTCCATTTAGAAAAATATTTTCCAAACTCCCAGGATTTTAAATTCTAAATTCTGGTTGGAGTTCAATTTCAATTTATCACATTTGTATATTTGATTTCATATACAAATTCTATTGGTTATATATCTATTTCTGTTTTATAATCTAATTTGATTATAATCCTAACAATCAACTCAACCATTTAAAACAATATCGTGTCCAATCTTCTGTTCAAGTGTTTATAAATTCCTATCGACTTCGTGGCGTCCCACGATTCGATCAGAATTCATAATTCACTCAACAGACTAGTCAACACAATATAAAACAGTTTTTATATCAAATAACAAATACGCTCTCTCGTATATATATACACTCAACTCATTCTAGGATACTACTGATCCTATCTCTAATGAGCACATTCCAACAAGCATAGGTATTCGCTCAACCTAAGCTCTGATACCAACTGTAATGACCCGCAAATCCGCAACGTCAGAGTTGACTATATACATCATACGTCCAACCCAAATATCACGAAAATACGAAACATTTTTTTTAGAAGAAAGAGGTAGAAGAAGAACAGAAATAACAACACAGAATCTCACATCGCAGCGGAACAAAATATAATATATCATATCTTTGAAATACAAAATCTTAACTGTATAACATACACTTATCAGAGTACAATACTTACAACACAACGGAACCACTATAACTAGATAACGCTGAAGCCTCCTGCTCCAAGCTCCTTTAGATATATCTGAAAAATCCTGAACTACTTGACTGCCCGTACAAATTTAGGCACCGAAGAGTTTAGGTAGAACAAAACAAATAAACTCCGGGTCAGTCATGGGACTAGTATGAGTAAACAGTTTTAAACAGTTTCAGATAACTAAATGATATCTCATAAGACCACGCCGTATGACACGGAACGGGTTTTCCCCTTATGAGAATCCAAACACTTGACTTATCTTTCAAATCTCGTTGAAAGGAATAATAATCTTTATATCAAACTCTTTTGATATTATAATAATATTTAAATCAAGTAAATAACAATCTAGTGGAACGTTCGCATCTCACGTTCCACATATATAATATACAATCAAAACCGCAAGCACGTATTGGGTAATGGATTTCCAACTATGACAAGGTATGAAACCACCTTCCGCTCTCTAGAGGAGAATACACCGAGTTCAACAAGAACATCTTGCAACTCAGCCACACATGACCGACCACTCATTTCGCTTGAGTGTATCGAATGTATATCACCAACGGTTGGGATCAGCAACCGTTTCCAGAATGGGACAGCCTCGACAATAGATTTTTTAGAAGTAAATGAAACTCTAGATTAGGTGATTATACACCCTAATAGGTGCAACCTACATAACCATGCTACCTACCCGATTTCTGTCATTTACCGGATGATGAGGCTTGAAGCTACGCTTTATCGTCACACTAGATTTACTTCGAATGTCACATCGTCAGATCCATCGAAAATCACTAATTGACGTCTACAACAATACATTATGTGTCAGCTAAAAGAAGTTTCCTTCTCCGCTTCCACTCTTGGTACGGTTGAAGAAATCAATGTACGTGACCTTTTTGGAAATACTCTGTCAGACATCCATCCATACAAGTCACCCAGGAACAGGATGAACCGAAGGCACAATTTCTATTAATAGAAAAAGTCCTTCCACTCTACTCCATCTTCGATTATCTTTATATAATCTGATTCGCAACGCTACTGCTAATACGGAGTGGTTCTTCGGATAATAATCCAACCGGTCTCTCCATATTGACAACGATGGTCAAAACTTCGATAGTCTGTGATTTAACTATCGAATAAAAACAAGTGTTTCGATAGTCGAAGATTTAACTATCGAAGAAAACAAGTGTTCATCCAAACATCCGACAATCACTGAGCCCTTAATTAATATTCCATTAATTAAAACACTTCTCTATTTCTTTATCAATATTTGTTTACCAAATATTTTCAATAACCATATTGGCCTTTTACATTATTTGGAAAACATTTCCGAATATCGCTTTCCTTTATTTTCTAAACTTTAGAAAATATATGCTATTTATAATTGGAAAATATTCCAATTACTTATTTCTTTTCCGATCTCGTTTATTCCTATACTTAGGAAATATTCTATTATTCTATTTCCGAGTCTACAGTTATTTGGGTCAAAACAGATGTTGTGTAAAACATCGTTACGACAACCCAAATACTATATTCACTAACTCTTATCCAACATTGATCTTCGAGCCTGAAATCTTACCATTTATTTGTTAATAATGAAATCAATCAAGTTGGGGTATAACTACCTCTCAGACCTTGACTGAATAACATTTATAACGTCAAAACAGATAAAACTACTTACTCGAATACTCAATACCATAAAACTACTTATTCACCTTTAAACACGTATACACTTTCTCTTTCTATTCTTACTAGATTTTATTCTTATACTTCCTTTTTTATTATACTATTCTATTTCTAAGTTCCTTTTCTTACCGACTTCTATATATAATGATATATAGATTTCAAGTTGTCAAATTTTCTTAAAAATATTCTAACTCCTTAAATTCCCGCAAAAATTCGCCATAACCTCCTTTGTACCGGGAGCATCGGGATATTTCAAATAGCCTCCCATGGCCCTCACCAATCCAAAAGAAAAAGGAAAAGCCAAGCGGCTAGTCGATACGGCGCATAAAATCTCATATATGAATTAAATACGTACCTTCTTGTCGGGCATTCTCTCTATATCACTTCTATACTTTATTCCAAACCTGTCTCCTGTATATCTATACCTGCCCAACTACACCCAATCGTTTTAACTCAATTCGTTAATCAATTTGTTAATTAACTCTTTAGTCTATTTCACTTCTATTTACCCAAATCTATTTCACTTTTATTTATCCAAATCTATATTAAAAATCCCATTTGAATTTCTATATTCAAATCTACATTATACATCCCATTTCTATATTCAAATCTATACAAATTCTATTTGAATTCTCTTTAACTAAATTTCATTTGAATTCTATGCCTTATTTATAAACAACGTTTATAACTTCACTTAAAATCCCACACTATATATTTATAAACAAAGTTTATAAATTTAATTCAAATCCCACATTTTGATTTATAAACAAAGTTTATAAATTCCATTCAAATCCCACATTTTGATTTATAAACAAAGTTTATAAATTCCATTCAAATCCCTTATTTTGATTTATAAACAAAGTTTATAAATTCCATTACTTGTTTTATATATCTTCAAAACAAGTTAATATTTTCTATAGTTTATTTAAAATTCAAATTCTATTTATAAGAATAGAATTCCCTTTTTAAATCTCAAATACCCTTTTAGAGTATTTTATAAATCAATATTCCAAGCCCTAATGATATTTTAAACAATCAAATCAACCAATTTTCAATCATTTGATTTTTAACACATCATATATGAATATATATGAAATCAAAAAAACAATCAAACAGATAATATATTTTTGAGGAATCCAGTCGGATTCCTCCAACCTATTTTCCTGCATCCAAAGATGTTAGTCAACATAGTAATACCCATCCTGCTTCGAGGCAGGATATCGCGGTATAGAAGGTCATCCACTATCATAGCGTGGGGCGTATAGGGTAATCATCCGCTAATGAAACTGCGGGCATCCGCTAATGATACTGCGGGAATCCAATCCAATCTCAACCCAATATATATAATAGTCAACCAATCCTAGATAACTAATATATTTTTAACAGCAATAAATAAATATTTAAAGCATCCAACAATCAACAAAACAATTATTTTTAACTGAAAAAATAATTCTAAATAAAACAGAGTGAGATTTACTCACCATTGATTTATTTGCCGAATCTCTAATGAGGCCACATTTTTATAGATTTCACAGTGATTTCTCCCACCGTCTGTTTTCCAATGTAAAATAATATTAATAGAATTTCCATTATCGAATTAGACTAATTAAATTTATTTAATTTCCCATGTATACACTAATCCCAAATTAAACCCTAATCCCACACAAACAATTAGTCTACATATTTATTTCTTCAAAGCTACATATATTGCTTTGTACAATTCAAGTGAATCGGCTTGTGACTCATACCAATTTTTATATCAACTATGTAAGCTACAATTTATAACCTTATTATTCTTAAACTTATCACTATTATTTAAAATAACTCACTAAGGTTTAAGGTTTAAAATATTTTACTTCTCTAATTTAATATATATATATAACAATTCACTAACTGAAATTTCCCTTTTAGTTCCCAGCTTAGTTCTTAATAACAATGTCATTCTAACAGCACGCACATTTCAGTTTAACTAATATGTAAATTTTAGTTTTACTAAAGCGCTAAAATCCAATATAAGAATTTACTTTATTAGTCAAATTCTTGCTGATAAAAATTCTGCTTCTTTCTGTTTGTTTTTACCCTGCCTCAACACTGTCGAAGTCGCTACTGCAACTCGGAACCCTGCTCCTTATACCAGCGTCGTCATTTCCACAACGATCTCCCTCATGGAGTTGTTGTTCAACTCGAATCGATGTCGTTGTTCAAGGTCGGATCCACTTCTGTAACTCCGTTCAGGTCGAGCCTTGATACTTGCGTCGCAACTCCCTGCTCCGTTCAACTGTCGAAGACCCAACTCCCTCGATCGCATTCACTGTGTTCACAAAACCCCTAAATCTTCACGTCGCTACAGGCCGGAACCACAGCTCCATCGCACTCTCCCCAAATACCATCGCAATAATGAATTTCGAGCTTCCAAGGTCATCGCCCCCTCCTTCATCAGCTCGCCAACTTCCAGATGACTTCGAGCTTCTGGAAAACGTAGGTCTCAAACTCGATTGCATTTTGGTTTCTGAAGTCAATGGATGAAGCGGTTTCGATTTATCTGGAGTTTGATTTTGTTCTGGGAGCATTTTGATTTTATAGAGAAAGGGTCTGGCTTTAATTTGAACAACGAGGCCTTTAGATTTAGCTTGTAGGTTCGTTCCTGTCCACCAAATTTGGATGTTTTATTTTAATTTATTTTAATTAAAAATCTGTATCCTTAAAATTAAAATAACCCTTGATTTCGAACTCCTTTCTGAACCCAACAATTGTCAATTCTAGGGTAATACCCCTATTCTGAACCCACTGGGATAAGTCACGAAGTCTAATTCGATCATTTGTAGAAGATATTAATTTAAACTGATATAAATCAAATTTCAAATCATTTAAATTCTTCGATAATAATTTAATATTATTATTCGAATTCAAACAGAAGTCAGAACTGTATTTAATTCAGTTTTAAATCTCGAACTGAATTATATATTTCGCATTACGATGATTTAATATATTCGATATTAAATCGAAATTGATTATGAAACTGATAACTTAATATAAAAATTCCATTTATATAATCCACCCAATATTTAAATTTAATATTAAATATTCAAAAATTAACCCATAAGGATCCGGGTCATTACAATAGGCTTCTACCGCAAACAGAGTCTAACCTCGTGTCTCAACATTCTTATTTTTAGCTAAAGTATTCATTCACAGATTATGCCAATATCAGACTAATTATGCCAATTCAACAAATTAAATTCTTTACAAGTTACAACAGATTTTCTAAAGTTCTATTAACATGTTTTGCTCAATTTTAGATCGAGCCTACAGATTTTCATACCCTAAATTACCGTATTCTGTTTCAACATATTTAGCATATTAGGCAATTTAACAGGTTTAATCATCCCTTAAAATTCCATTGACATACCTCGCTTAATCATAAAATTAAGCCTAATTTTACATGCCTAAATTATGGTCATAATTCACAATATAACATATGTCCGAAATTTTAGTTAAATTTGCATCGTACAGAATATTCTTAAAAACCCCAAATCATGATGCACAATATAAATTATGCCAAATTATAGCCGTTGATTACCACGTATGTCAAATATCCAAAAAAACGAATTAGGCATATTCACATTTATAATTATCCTTATTATAATATAGGTTTTTCAGGCCTAAGTCACATATCCTTTTCTTCCCAGTCATAGATCGTCATATAAAATACGCCCCAAACCTAGATCTTAAATTACAACATGTATTATGTCCTCAAAATCGGATCTTGAATTATAACATGCGTTATGTCCCCAACTTACAAGTCATATGTTGTCATACAATAATTTTCCTTTTTTCCAAATCATAAACCGTCATATATAGTGTGCCTAGATCTAAATCTTAAATTACAACATATACCCTTTTCTTAAATCAATCACAAATCAGTCATGTCCAATTATGCATCATTCGTTATTTTCCCTAAATTTAGCGTTTGTGCGTCAATCTCTTATGAGATTTGGCTCAGGCTCGTGGTAGCCTGGCTATAGAACATGAAGGAAGAGATATAGAATAGTTATAATAATATTAATAAGATAGATCTACACAGAAAAACAGATCTGATAAACAGGAATAAGATAGATTTACATAGAAAACAAATCTGATAAACAGGAATAAAATAGATCTACACAGAAAAACAGATCTGATAAACAAGAATATGCATAATCTCCAGTTCAGATTTATAACCATGTCAAGATCATTATTAAATTTCATATCTGAAAATAATTGTACTCACCTTGGTTGGATTCTAGAAGAAAAAGGGTTGTAGTTGTTCTCTTTTAATCCTATTCAGATTGGAAGAAGAAGAAGCAATAGTTCTAGCTTAGGATTCAGCAGAGTAGCGACGCCGCTGATTTATTTTAATATGAATTAGGGTAGAGTAAAGGCGTAATGAAATTGTGTGGAGAGAAAGTGAGGTTTGGGGTGTTTAAATAGCTTTGGAGCAACGAACCTGGCCAGAACGGGCGTCTAAATACAGAAAAACGAATCTGTCCAAGGATCTGGAAAAAGGAGGGGGGTGGGGGAGATCGACCCCTAGGTCGACCCCATGGTCGAACTATTCTACCCAGGTCGACCCCTGGTCGACTTGGGTTCTGGGTGGGACTTTTTCCGCCCAGCCCGGGTGTGTGTTTTGAATTTCGGACTTTGAATTTTGAATTTGGGCTGGTTTTTATTCGAAATCCCTGAAACTTCTAAGTGCCATAACTTCTTCATACGGAGTCCGATTTACGCAAACTCGGACTCTATCTTAAGCATAATTTCGAGACGAACGTAATGGCATAACCCGTTTTCCTTAATTCTTCTCTTAAAAATTAAGTATACTTTGTTTTGTTACCTTGTGTTCACAAAAAATATGGGGTGTTACATTCTCCCCTCCTTAAAGGATTTCGTCTCCGAAATCTTCAAGTTAAGAAGAATGTGTCCTACCATCCAATCACCCATCTACTCAACCATCATCCACAAGCATCCATTGTCCTTAGAAAACTTCTAATGTTGTATGTACATATGCAAAAGTGTGTGTATATGTCTCTTATTTATTGCAAAGATCAGGCAGTACACTGATTCAGTTGACCTCCTTAATGCGAATTATGTTAGTACCATGAGTCCAATTATGTATGCAAGAAATCCTATTTGATACACATCATTTCTATATGAGTGCATAACCATTCATCCAAATGCAACACCATGTGATGAGTCAATCATTTTGCTTCCACAAAAATCGAAAAATGCACACACCCATATGCAGTATGAGAGTGTTTTTGGGCCGATCTAGTGCCTAGTGTGTGTATATGCATCCACGAGCAACCACTTGCATCCACTTGCAACCATCAAACATAACATGTCTCAAACACATGTTTACACACATTAGTTTCTACCTAAAGGTCGAAGACTCGATCGATACGATACAGCCGAGTGATAGAAGCAAGTACAAAAACAAAAGTTCTGTTCCCCATTAGACATCGGTTAAGAGAATAAATCCCTAAGTATCAACCCCGAAGACCGAAATCAACATAAGATTGACACTCAGAGAACTACTCCATTAAACAATGTCAAACTGGAAATCTTCTTTACGCTTTGAGTAAAAACCACTAACCTTATCAGAAATACTCAAATACTTACATACTACTGGTACAGATCAGATTATCAAATGATTCTTAGGAAACGAAGCATGATAAAACCCCATCATATCCCACAAAACCCAGAATATATGCATCATAGTCAACTTAACGCCCAACACAGATACCCTCAAACCCCAACCTATCACAAAAAGACGAGTCGTAACCCTTATGGGGTTTGAGACTATAGCGGGACTAGAAACAAGACTAGTATTAAAGTGCGGAGACTCAACTACAAAATTAAAATGCCAGAGTGATCAGATAAGGAAACTAATCTTTCTACGAAAAAATTTCCACCTCTATCCTGTCCACCAGCTACGAGAACATTCACCTACCTTCCAGAAGATTCTGCCCTTTGCACTTGCCTTCTGAAGCAATCCTTAATCAGATGTCTTGTCTCACCGCACTGAAAACTACCAATCTTCTTACATGTTAACAAGTCTTTCACTAAAGTTTCACCCATCACGCGGAAAACCCTACGAAGCTCGAAAGAGGATTAGCCGTAGGTGAAATTATTGCGGCTACAGATGGAAGTTTGGCACTTTGTTGCCCTTCAACAGGCGCCGTAGTCTTATCATGCCTACGGAACCATGTCGCGATGAGGTTACCTCCCAGAAAGCCAGGAGCCCCGGAGACTCAGAAAAGAAGGAAACAAGGATTAAACAGAAAATCAAAAGATAGATATATGGCTTTGGGGACTATGTTTTTCAAAATAAACTCTATTTTTGAAAATACTTCCTTTTTAAACCCTTTTTGAAAATAGTTTTCAAAAACTTTTTATCAAATCTGGTAACCTTCGGCTCTAATACCAAGTGTAACACCCCACTTCCGTTAAGGTCACTCACAAAGGCAACGCCTTAACTTTGGTGGAAGGTTATAAGTAAACAGAACATAAATTTACAAGACAGATATGTAAAGTAGTACTTGAAAATTTTATTACTTTATTACAGCAGAAACAGAAATAAGTTTGGTTACATTACAATACCAAAACCCAAGTACACAAATATCAGTGTTTTACAAGATCCTTCAGAATGCATAATTTTAAAGCCATAATCCCCAACAGAGAATGCCACAAATAGGTAGAATCAAAGCTAAGAAATATTTCAAGAACTTCTTGTACTTCAAGCAGTTAGAACCTGAATCAAGCTCCTATGTTTCCACCCAGAGAACCTTGGGGGGGGAACGGAAGAAAAGAGGCGAAACAAACTAGGTCAGACATAAGTCTAGTGAGTCCAGTGACTTTCAGCATATAAACAGATAATAGTATCATGACATGAAAATAAAACTGGACGAGATATGACAGTAACAAGAATAACAGGTATAAACAGGGTGAACGGAACAAAACAAAGTAACCTAGACCAAGCTATGCTTCTTACTTACTTTTCACTTCTTTGCACTAATACTAGTATAACAGAATTAGGTGTTGTCCTAATGTCTAAACAGAAAATAGAATGATCTCTTCAGAAACACGATGCTAGAAATGGGCCTTTATCACCCTAACAAAGACAGACGTTCAGAAACAGAATGCTAGTAATGGGCCTTAACCACCCGAACAGAGACAGACAGTACAGAAACAGAATGCTAGTAACGGGCCTTTACCACCATAACAGAGACAGGCGTACAGAAACAAAAGCAAGAACGAAATCAGGGACAGAAATAGAATAATCTCTACGGAAACAGAATAACACCCCACTTCCGTTAAGGTCACTCACAAAGGGAATGCCTTAACTTCGGTTGAACGTTATAAGTAAACAGAACAGAAATTTACAAGACAGATATGTAAAGTAGTACTTGAAAATTTTATAACTTTATTACAGCAAAAACAGAAATAAGTTTGGTTACATCACAATGCCAAAATCCAAATACACAAATATCAATCTTATACAAAATCCTTCAGAATGCATAATTTTAAATCCATAATCCCCAGCAGGGAATGCCATAAATAGGTAGAATCAAAGCCAAGAAATATTTCAAGCACTTCTAGCACTTTAAGAAGATGGAACCCGAATCGAGCTCCTATATTTCCACCCTGATAACCTGGAGGGAAACGGAAGAAAAGAGGCGGAACAAACTAGGTCAGACATAAGTCTGGTGAGTCCGGTGACTTTTAGCTTATAAACAGATAATAGTATCATGACATATAAATAAAACTAGATGAGAGATAACCATAACAGGAGTAGCAGGTTAACAGAAGAGACAAAATGATATAGGCTAAACTAAGCTACTTACTTGGTTTACACTTCTCTGCACTAATACTAGTATAACAGAATTAGGTGTTATCCTAATGTCTAAATAGAAAACAGAACGATCTCTTCAGAAACACGATGCTAGTAATGGGCCTTTACCACCCTAACAGAGACAGAAGGTACAGAAACAAAATGCTAGTAATGGGCCTTTACCACCCGAATAGAGACAGACGTAAGAAGGAATGAAATTAGAGATAGAAAAAGAATAATCCCTATGGAAACGGAATATTAGAATTAGGTGTACACTAGTAATGGGCCTTTACCATCCCAACAGACGGTACCGCACAAAAATAGACAGGTGTTACCACCCCAGCAGAAACGGACGGTACCCTAACAGAAACTGACAGAACTAAGTGTACCCTAAATTCTACCCCAAGCGATCGGCTCCCTAATACATAAATACCCTGTGCCGACCCCACAGAAGGGTGTATCACTCCCTAAAGTGGCAAACTATAGACATAGACCTATTTACAAATGTCACAGTGTCTTACACCCTCAGATCAGACCGGATCCATGCACGCACATGACCCAGTTGGAATGCGCCATAAACACCCCTCACCATTATCAGAATGAACCTCTTACAATTAGTTCAATGAGCGTGCCCGGACCCCACTTAGTGTTGGGTCATAGTTTTGGTACCAGAAAGGCTTACTGACTAATATGGGCCCTAAACAACATATGACACAAGTAGTTACCCCTCCTAACCTTGTGTCCCCAGACTAATAGATTTCAGATTATCTTGCTTACCGATTTTAGATGTACAAAGTTCAGATTAACTAGTTCTCAGATCAGACATACAGGTTAACAAGTTTTCAGACTAACAGATCAGCAGACTTACAGCTTGTTTCATCTAACTTTGTATTGGGCCTACAGAATCACGAAACGGGTTTATTAGATTCATCAGTTTAGTTGATTTAACCTTATCCACCCAACACGTTTTAGGCATCATACTTATCCTAGATTTGAATTAATTAATTATTAGTGCACAGACCTCTCACATTATGTTGGTAGCTTGTGACCGCTGGATGTGCCGGGCGGTTTCGGGCAGACTTCTGCCACAAGCCAGACCTAACCTCGTGTCTAAACATCTTTTATGCGTACGACCTCTCACATTAGACTGATAGTTTGCGGTTACTGGTTGGATCGGTTGGGTACAGGCAGGCGTCTACCCCAAACACAGTCTAACCTCCTGTCTCAGCATTCTTATTTTTAGTTAAAGTATTCATTCATAGATTATGCCAGTATCAGACTAATTAAGCCAATTCAAAAAATTAACTTCTTTACAAGTTACAGCAGATTACCTAAAGTTCTATTAATGTGTTTTGCTCAATTTTAGATCGAACCCACAGATTTCCATACCCCAAATTACCGTATTCAGTTTCAACTGATATAGCAGATTAGGCAATTTAACAGATTTAATCATCCCTTAAAATCCCATTGACATACCTTGCCTAATCATAAATTTAAGCCTAATTTTTACATGCCTAAATTATGGTCATAATTCACAATATAACATACGTCCCAAATTTTTGTTAAATTTGCATCATACATAAAATTCTCTAAAAAACCCAAATCATGATGCACAGTATAAATTATGCCAAATTAAAGCCGTTTATTACCGCATATGTCAAATATCCAAAAATCCGAATTAGGCGTATTCACATTTATAATTATCCCTATTATAATATAGGTTTTTCAGGCCTAGGTCACATATCCTTTTCTTCCAAGTCATAGATCGTCATATAAAATACGCCCCAAATCTAGATCATAAATTACAACATCTATTATGTCCTCAAAATCAGATCTTGAATTATAACATGCATTATGTCCCCAAATTACAAGTCATATATTGTCATACAATAATTCTCCTTCTTCCAAATCATAAACCGTCATATATAGTATGCCTAGATCTAAATCTTAAATAACAACATATACCCTTTTCTTAAATCAGTCACAAATCAGTCATGTCCAATTATGCATCATTCATTATTTTCCCCAAATTTAGCGTTCGTGCGTCAATCTCTTATGAGATTTGGCTCAGGCTCGTGGTAGCCTGGCTATAGAACAGAAGGAAGGAAGAGATACAGAATAGTTACAATAATATTAATAAGATAGATTTACACAGAAGAACAGATCTGATAAACAGGAATAAGATAGATCTACACAGAAAAACAGATCTGATAAACAAGAACAAGATAATCTCCAATTCAGATTTATAACCATGTCAAGATCATAATTAAATTTCATATCTGAAAATAACTGTACTCAACTTGGTTGGATTCTAAAAGAAAAAGGGTTGTAGTTGTTCTCTTTTAATCCTATTCAGATTGGAAGAAGAAGGAGCATTTGTTCTAGCTTAGGTTTCAGCAGAGTAGGACACCATTGATTTATTTTAATATGAATTAGGGCAGAGTAAAGGCGTAATGAAATTGTGTGGAGAGAAAGTGAGGTTTGGGGGTGTTTAAATAGCTTAGGAGCAACGAATCTTGTTAGAACGGGCGTTTAAATGCAGAAAAACGACTCTGTCCATGGATCTGGAAAATGGGGGGAGGTCGACCCCATGGTCGACCTATTCTACCCAGGTCGACCCCCTGGTTGGCCTGGGTCCTGGGCGCGAAATTTCCCGCCTAGCCCGGGTGTGTGATTTGAATTTCGAAACTTTAAATTTTGAATTTGGGCTGGTTTTTATTTTAAATTCCTGAAACTTCTAAGTGCCATAACTTCTCCGTACGGAGTCCGATTTATGCAAATCAGACTCTATCTCAAGCAGAATTCCAAGACGAACGCAATGGCGCAACTCGTTTCCTTGAATTCTTCTTTTAAAAATTAAGTATACTTTGTTTTGTTACTTTGTGTTCACAAAAAATACGGGGTGTTACATTCTCCCCTCCTTAAAGAATTCCATCCCCGAAATTTTCAAGTTAAGAAGAAATGTGTCCTACCATCCGATCACCCATCTACTCAACCATCATCCACAAGCATCCATTGTCCTTTGAAAACTTCTAATGTTGTATGAACATATGCAAAAGTGTGTGCATATGTCTCTTATCTAATGCAAAGATCAGGCGGTCTACGGATTCAATTAACCTCCATAATGTGAATTATGTTAGTGCCATGAGTCCACTTATGTATGCAAGAAATCCTATTTGAAACACATCATTTCTATATGAGTGCATAACCATTCATCCAAATGCAACATCCATGTGATGAGTCAATCATTTTGCACTCACAATAATTGAAAAATGCACACATATCCAGGTGCAGTATGAGAGTGTTTTTGAGCCGATCTAGTGCCTGGTGTGTGTGTATATGCATCCACGAGCAACCACTAGCAACCACTTGCATCCACTTGCAACCATCAAACATAACATGTCTCAAACACATGTTTACACCTATTAGTTTCTACCTAAAGGTCGAAGACTCGATCGATAGGATACAGCCGAGTGATAGAAGCAAGCACAAAAACAAAAGTTCTGTTCCCAATAGATATCCTTAAGAGAATAAATCCCTAAGTATCAACCTCAAAGACCGAAATCAACATCAGATTGACACTCTGAGAACTACTCCCATCAAACAATGTCAAATTGGAAATCTTCTTCACGCTTTGAGTAAAAACCCCTAACCTTATCAGAAACATTCAAATACTTACAGACTACTGGTACATATCAGATTATCAAATGATTCTTAGGAAACTAAGCATGATAAAACCCCACCATATCCCACAAAACCCAAAATGTTTGCGTCATAGTCAACTTAACGCTCAACACAGATACCCTCAAACCCCAACCTATCACAAACAGATGACCCTCTTGGGGTTTGAGACTATAGCGGGATTAGAAACAAGACTAGTATTAAAGTGCAGAGTATCAATTACAGAATCAAAATACCATAATCAAAGAGAGTTTTAACTCAATAATTAGATAAGGAGATTAATCCTTTTACCGAAATTTTCCTATCTCTATCCTATCCACCAGCCACGAGAGCATTCGCCTGCCCTCCAGAAGTAGGTTTTACCCTCCGCCCTTGCCCTTGTTTCTTCGGGCAGTCCCTAGTGAAATGTCCCATTTCTCCACAGTTGAAGCAAGCGCCCTTCCTCTTTCTGCAATCCTTATTCAGATGAGTCAAGCTTCCACAAGTAAAGCACCTTTTCTCCTTCTTATCTTCAGACTTTTCATCCTTCTTTTGTGTTTCCTTTTTGGGCCACGCTTTCTTGTTCTGTGGTCCTTTGAGCTTTTCTTCTTTCTTCTCACTTTTGGCTTCCTTTTCATGCATTAACACCATGTCAACCAATTTCTTGAAGGTAGCCCCCATAGGAATGTGGGTCATAGCCAACCCGTGTAGAGGCTCATTCAAACCTTTAACGAATCTCAGGGCCTTCTTTTCAGGTGTGTTCACCAAGTCTAAGCCGAATCTCGCCAACTAATTGAACTTGTTGACGTACTCCTTCACTGATAACTTCCCTTGCTTCAATCCAAAGAACCTCTCCATGTATAAATTCTCTTTTGCTCGTGAGAGAAATTTCATCTCGAACCTACGCTTGAAATCCATCCATGTCTCTACTGGACGCTCTCCACTCGTGACCTCCCACCAAAACAAGGCTTCGTCCTTCATCAACCAAGTAGCTAATTGGACCTTCCTTCCATCTTCTGTCTCGAAGATACCAAACAAATCTTCCACCTCCTTAAGCCAATTTCGAGCTTCAACAAACGTCTCTGACCTGTGAAATGGTTTCCAGCCCATTTCCTGGTAGTCCTTGCATATCTTCGAAAAAGTATCAACGTGGGGAGGGGGAGGAGGAGGAGGAACGTCTCCTGGGCCTGCGGCGGTGGCCCGTGACTCCAGATACCTTCTGAATCAAGTTGGTATCGGTATGCTCTCGGGTATCTCGGGTACCGCAGACATGCTGAAAAGAAAAAAGAAGAGATGCATAACGGAGAATTGAAAGATAGATATATGGCTTTTTAGGGATTATATTTTTCAAAATAAACTCTACTTTTGAAATTACTTTCTTTTTAAAACCTTTTCGAAAATAGTTTTCAAAAACTTTTTATCAAATTTGGTAACCTTCAGTTCTGATACCAAGTGTAACACCCCACTTCCGTTAAGGTCACTCACAAAGGTAAAGCCTTAACTTCGGTGGAACGTTATAAGTAAATAGAACAGAAATTTACAAGACAGATACATAAAGTAGTACTTGCAAAATTTATAATTTTATTACAGCAGAAACAGAAATAAGTTTGGTTACATCACAATACCAAAACCCAAGTACACAAATATCAGTCTTATACAAAATCCTTCAGAATGCATAATTTTAAAGCCATAATCCCTAACATAGAATGCCATAAATAGGTAGAATCAAAGACAAGCAATATTTCAAGCACTTCTAGCACTTCAAGCAGTTGGAACCTGAATCAAGCTCCTATGTTTCCACCCTGAGAACCTGGGAGGGGGGAACGGAAGAAAAAGGAGAAACAAATTAGGTCAGACATAAGTCTGGTGAATCCAGTGACTTTCATCATATAAACAGATAATAGTATCATGACATGAAAATAAAACTGAATTAGAGATAACAGGAACAAGAATAACAAGTATAAACAGGGTGAACGGAACAGAACAGAGTAACCTAGACCAAGCTATGCTTCTTACTTACTTTTCACTTCTCTGCACTAATACTAGTATAACAGAATTAGGTGTTGTCCTAATGTCTAAACAGAAAACAGAATGATCTCTTCAGAAACACGATGCTAGAAATGGGCCTTTATCACCCTAACAGAGACGGACGTTCAGAAACAGAATGCTTTTAATGGGCCTTTACCACCCGAACAGAGACAGACGGTACAGAAACATAAACAAACGGTACAGAAACAGAATGCTAGTAATGGGCCTTTACCACTGTAACAGAAACAGGCGTTTAGACACAGAAGCAGGAACGAAATCAGGGACAGAAACCGAATAATCCCTACAGAAACAGAATATTAGAATTAGGTGTACACTAGTGATGGGCCTTTACCACCCAACAGATGGTACCACACACAAACAGATAGGTGTTACCACCCCAACAGAAACAGACGGTACCCCAACAAAAACAGACAGAACTAAGTGTACCCTAAATTCTGCCCCAAGCGATCTGCTCCTAATAAATACCCTGTGCCGGCCCCACAGAAGGGTGTATAACTCGCTAAAGTGGCAACCTATAGACACAAACCTATTTACAGATGTCACGGTGTCTTACGTCCTCAAAGCAGACCGGATCCAGGAACGCACATGACTCGGTTGGAATGCGCCATCAACACCCCTCGCCATTATCAGAGTGAACCTCTTACAATTAGTTCAGTAACCGTGCCCTGGACCCCTACTTAATGTTGGGTCATAGTTTAATACCAGAAAGGGTTACTGACTAATATGGGTCCCAAACAACATATGACACAAGTAATTACCACTCCTAACCTTGTGTCCCCAGACTAGTAGATTTCATATTAACTTGCTTACAGATTTCAGAGGTACAAAGCTCAGATTAACAAGTTCTCAGATTAGAGATACAGGTTAACAAGTTTTTAGACTAACGGATCAGATATACAGATTTACAAGTTTTCAGACTAACGGATCAGATGTACGGATTAACAAACTTATAGATAGTTTCGCCTAACTTTGTATTGGGCCTACAGATTCACGAAACGGGATTAATAGATTCATCAGCCCAGTTGATTTAACCTTACCCACCCAACACGTTTTAGGCATCATATTTATCCTAGATTTTCTTTAGTTAATAATTAATGCGCAGACCTCTCACATTAGGTCGGTAGCTTGTGGCCGTTGGATGTGTCGGGCGGTTCCGGGCAGACTTATGCCACAAGCAACCTCGTGCCTAAGCATCTTTTATGCCTACAACCTATCACATTAGACTGACAGTTTGTGGTTGCCGGTTAGGACTGTTGGGTCCGGGCAGGCTTCTACCGCAAACAAAGTCTAACCTCGTGTCTCAGCATTCTTATTTTTAGCAAAAGTATTCATTCACAAATTATGCCAATATCAGACTAATTATGCCAATTCAACAAATTAACTTCTTTACAAGTTACTGCAGATTTTCCAAAGTTCTATTAACATGTTTTGCTCAATTTTAGATCTAGCCTATAGATTTTCATACCCCAAATTACCGTACTCAGTTTCAAAAGATTTAGCAGATTAGGCAATTTAACAGATTTAATCATCCCTTAAAATTCCATTGACATACCTCACTTAATCATAAAATTAAGCCTAATTTCACATGCCTAAATTATGGTCATAATTCACAATATAACATACGTCCCAAATTTTAGTTAAATTTGCATCATACAGAATATTCTCTAAAAACCCCAAATCATGATGCACAATATAAATTATGCCAAATTATAGGCGTTGATTACCACGTATGTCAAATATCCAGAAAAATCCAAATTAGGCGTATTCACAATTATAATTATCCTTATTATAATATAGGTTTTTCAGGCCTAAGTCATATATCCTTTTCTTCCAAGTCAAATATCGTCATATAAAATACACCCCAAACCTGAATCTTAAATTACAACATGTATTATGTCCTCAAAATCAGATCTTGAATTATAACATGCATTATGTCCCCAACTTACAAGTCATATGTTGTCATACAATAATTCTCCATTTTTCCAAATCATAAACTGTCATATATAGTATGCCTAGATCTAAAGCTTAAATTACAACATATACCCTTTTCTTAAATCAGTCACAAATCAGTCATGTTCAATTATGCATCATTCGTTATTTTCCCCAAATTTAGCGTTCGTGCGTCAGTCCCTTATGAGATTTGGCTCAGGCTCGTGGTAGCCTGGCTATAGAACAGAAGGAAGGAAGAGATATAGAATAGTTACAATAATATTAATAAGATAGATCTACACAGAAAAACAGATTTGATAAACAGAAATAAGATAGATTTACACAGAAAAACAGATCTGATAAATAGGAATAAAATAGATCTACACAGAAAAACAGATCTGATAAACAAGAATATGCATAATCTCCAATTCTGATTTATAACCATGTCAAGATCATAATTAAATTTCATATCTGAAAATAACTGTACTCACCTTGGTTGGATTCTAAAAGAAAAAGGGTTGTCGTTGTTCTCTTTTAATCCTATTCAGATTGGAAGAAGAAGAAGCACTAGTTCTAGCTTAGGTTTCAGCAGAGTAGCGACGCCATTGAGTTATTTTACTATGAATTAGGGCAGAGTAAATACGTAATGAAATTGTGTGTAGAGAAAGTGAGGTTTTGGGTTGTTTAAATAGCTTAGGAGCAACGAACCTGGTCAGAACGGGCATCTAAATGCAGAAAAACGAAACTGTCCACTGATCTGGAAAAAGGGGGGAGGTCGACCCCCAGGTCGACCTGTTCTACCCAGGTCGACCTGGGTCCTAGGCGGGAATTTTCCCGCCCAGCCCGGCTGTGTGTTTTGAATTTTTAACTTTGAATTTTGAATTTGAGCTGGTTTTTATTCTAAATCCCTGAAACTTCTAAGTGTCATAACTTCTTCATACAGAGTCCGATTTACGCAAACTCAGACTCTATCTCAAGAAAAATTCCGAGACAAACGCAATGGCGTAACCCATTTCCTTTAATTCTTCTCTTAAAAATTAAGTATACTTTGTTTTGTTACTTTATGTTCATAGAAAATACGGGGTGTTACACGTGTGATGATTGTTTGGATGATTTACAAATAAATTGGTTGGTAGTTATAGATGTGAAATCATTGGTTAAATATTGATTCTATAATAATTGTGTTATTTATGTTTATTAACATCTATGGATGAAGGGAAACAGGTTGGAGGGATCCAACGAGATTCCTCAACAAATTATATTGCTCTATTTTTTATATATTACATTATAGAATATGACGAATAATTCATGATTGATTATTGTGTGTTTGAGGTGTTTGAACAACATCGACCTGAAATAATTGGTATTAAAATACAGTGAAATATATTCGAATATATTAGAAAGGAAAATTGGGGTTTTTAAAAAGGAATTTCTATTTTAAAATAGAATTGGAATTTCGATTAGTTAGAATGTAATGACTTGTTTTAAGTTATATAAAAACAAGTAAATTGATTTATAAATCGTATTTACAAATAAAGCGAAATGACTATTATTAAATAGTTTGAAATGATAAATTCATGGAAAAAAAGGAAAAAATATGAATTTATTTCGAGGTTCAAAATGGGAATATGAGTTGAAAAAAATTTATAAAGGGTTGTAATTATAATTCGAAAAATGTCGAATGTTATTAAGATAATTTATTTTAGAAAATATATATTATATAAAGTGGAGATGTATAGGATAAATAATATTGGTTTAAAACCAATAATTTACAATATAATATGTAAGCGAGATGAAGTTTGAACTTGGCTGATAATTAACAAATAAGTGATTTATAAATGGAATGTATAAAGTGAGATATAAATATGATTTTATAAATAACTCGATAAAATAGGATTTGAACCTGTGATGGTATTTATAAATAAAATTCAATATTTGATTGACATAACGGTCCTGTCTCCTATAAAGGAACAATATTCACTTTATAAAGTGAATAACGTTTTTAAAAGCAAATGGTTTGAAATTTAGAATACTGTCAAAGGGGAAGTGATAAACGTTGGAAATAGTGAATTCAAAAGTAAATGTGTTAACCTGAAATGGTAACTCTATTCCGTAATTCGGAATGTAAATCAAATATAGACCATTCTAAAGAGAGTTATAAGTGAATTTGATTATATCAAGTTAAGGAAAGTACTATTTACTTTCCAGTTTTGTCAAGACCTATTTATTATTTATTTAATTAATTAATTGTTTATTTAAAGGAACTAATCTAAGTTATATTTTGGAACTAAACATTTCGGAAACAAGGATTATAATGACATCGTTATAATCAATATTTTCCATAAAGGAAGGGATTCTTATATTGAATCTGAGAGTCGCGTAAGCCATGTTCTATTTAAAATTGTGAACTTTGACTATTTCGAAGTTGAGACTGATGTTCAGTTAAGATCTGAGAGGTAATTATACCCCAACTTGATTGACTTCATGATTAACTGAGGAATGGTTAAGGTTCGGTCATGAGATTGGTTAAATCGGAGATGTTTTCTAGTATTGAAATGATTTGGGATAACGAGAAGTTAAGAAATGATAATTGGAAATTCTTTTCCGTGTTAATAACGTATATTTTCTAAATGTAGAAAATAAGAGCTGTAAATATATAGAATTAATTCCCAATGTTAAACAGGAGATATTTTCTTAATATAGGAAATAAATAGTTTAAAATAAATGAAAAAGTTTTCAAAGGATCGGATGAGGCATAACGGGTTTTGAGAAATATATGGGGAAATATGGGAAACAGGAAATCGGGGAAATGAATAAATTGTTGATAAATTAATTTAAGGGGCTCGGTGTCAATGGATGGTTGATTAATAAATTTTCTGTGACGACCCGAAATCCTCCTACGGGAAATCGCGGATTGTACTGAGGACAAGATGAATCAGAACGCAAACAGAAGAACATTTCATTGCTTATTACAACAATTCCATCAGAATACAAAAATATTACAGAGTATGAATAAATATTACACAGAAAATATCAGAGATTTAAATTACATTTAAATACATCGCAGCGGAAAAACAATATAAAGCACAACTGAAAACAGATACACGGATACAGAGCTTTCCGAATACCGCTTTAGCTGTAAATCAGGATCCTGTGAATATAAATCTACAAAACTACTAGCTGCCCGTGTCAAAAATAAGGGCACCCAGAGTTTAGGTTAAAACAATAAGCCCCAGGTCACTCATGTGACTGGTGTGAGAACTGAAACAATTATTAATATTTATTTTAAAGTTAGGTAAATCAAGGGACCACGCCGTATAACACGGAACGGGTTTCCTCTCAAGAATACCATTGCATAAAACAACAACGCAATGCTAAATAAAAAACAATGAAGCTATTATAAGACTTAGGTCCCATCACGCAATGCAACACAAGCCGGAGGATAGGGTTTTACCTTATAATAGCCAAAGAATGCTTGATACGCTAAATTTCATCTTTTATTATTACTATAAGTGTATAGTGTCAAAACAATTTCAATCATAAGTATCAATCATAGACGACATGGGTACCATATATCATGTCGTCAATACTAGGCTTTACAACCAAAACCGCAGAGTCACGTATTGGAAGTAGGATTTCCATCTGTGAACCAAGGCAAGGGATCGTCCTTACCGAATTCGAGACGCTCTAGCCCACCCCTCAGGAACAGAACGCATCGTCCTTTGGATCGCCAGGGTCGGTCCGCCGATGTGGATTAAAATGCCTGAACACTGCGTTTCCCCACCCTATGGGGTGTCAATGAGTCCACTGACTCCATCAGCTCCACATACTCACTGATATATCCGAGGCACCTCGCAACCCAACAACCACATATGTCAAACTCGTCAGGGCATGTCAAATCAATGACGCCACTTCTAGCTAGAAGGAAACGCATGTCCTCCCTAAGGTCCTTCTCACGTTTCTAGTTCACACCGCGGTGTGAGGATCGCGAATTAACGCTACACAAAGCTATGCCACAAAGGCTGTGCTTTTATCATCAACCACAAGACTCTGCTTTTCAACAGAAGCCTTGATCATTTGCATCTTAGCATGCCATACAGGCAAAACACTCCATGCAACCGATATCTATCAATCAAACAGAATGATATCCAATGTCAGATACACAGTCCATTTACAAGTCCGTTCTGGGTCTGAACGAAACCGAAGGCACCTTGTACCTCGCATATCCATCGATCTTCAAGTACGTCTGGACGATCACTAACTGATTCCCTCCTCTTGGGTGTACGGCCCAATCAAGATCATCAGTAATTATCCAAACGACGTGAAGACCTCCGGTCTTTGACCACCGTCTTCATCCTCGACACATCGTCGAATCAATTATTCAGAATGGGATAAACCCGATCTTTCTGAATAACTCACATATATAATAAACAAGTGTTACACAAACACTACATACGCCTCATTCCAATTCAGAATATTCTTTTATTCATATGTTCCAATACTTTGGGAAAGGTTCCCATTAATTTCATCAAAGATACATTCTTTAAATATATTCTTTAATCTTCTTTTGAATATCAATTCAAACCAAATTACGGTTTATCCAAACTAGTCGGGATTAGCGAACCTTACCAAAGTAATCACTTGTTAAATTTCTCAACCCTAACCTATTCAACCCCTGAAGTAAAACTGATCATACTTCATATCTAACACCACGGTGTTATCGGTAAATTCAATTACCATTTCACGTTCAAATCTAATTAAAGATTTAACTATCGCCTAGAGCAAAACTGGTGATACTCCATTCTCGATCATTTCAATCTAATTAAAGATTCATTAAAACTCCACTTGGTTTTAATCTTCCCAAAAGTCAATATTAATGATTGTTTAACTTGGGAAACCATATCCTGTCTTTAACTAGGTTAAAGAACCAATGTGATTTAAAACACGGTTCACTATAAACCTAAAATCACGTTCCATTCTATCAGCCTTTAACCGTAAATTAGCAAGTGAATAATTCCCTAAGTGTTAACCCCGAAGGCCGAAACCAACATCAGATCAATACCCAAGAAACCATTCAACTTAACTAATCTTCAGTTAGCTTCTGATTTTCTTAACTCCATTGGGTCTAAGAACAGTATTATTAAAGATACCACTCACGACAACCCAAAATCACATTCCATTAATTATCGGGTTAAAGAACAAGTGTTATTTAAAACACCGTTCACGATAAACCCAAAAATCAGTTCAAATTCAATTCCAATTAAATACCATTTAATTGGTATACTTCATTAAATCTAAATAAAAAGATTTAATCTTTTTCTCAACTCGGTTTAAGAACAATGAAAATAAGACACCATTCACAACAAACCCAAATCCCATTTGATATTAAATACAAGGCTATGAATAGAAAATATATCGGCTTATATTCAATATCAAATTCTACAACCAACAAATATCGTATTGGAAATAACGATATAAATATATCTTTCAAATTTCCATAACAATATCTGCATAATCACGAAATCCAACATTGAAATATTCCAAAGACAATTTCGATTCAAATCTATTTCCACTTTATATATTGGAAATTCTGGTTATTTTCAAAACCATTTCAAATCCACTTTATTTATTTTAAAAATAGTTAAATTATAAATATAGTTCAAAACTAGTTCATTTCGATAAAAATCTATTTTTATCTTTTCAAATATGGAATTTTTCATCCCAATCCTTTCCAAATCATTTCTTATGATTTTACACAAATTATTGCTATTTTAATAATTTTATCAAGGCCCGTACAGTCAATTTCCATCAACGGCCATCGAACTGCACTTACAGTGACCTTTTCCAAATTTGATTTGGACATGATTCCAAATACAACGTTAGATTTCTAATTCCTTGTATTCGTTAGAAAGCTCTTTACGATACGAACCCAACGGTTTCGGTTTTAGGAGAATCCAATGGTTGGATCTCCTGAAATGTCCATTCGAAGTCAATGGTCGAAATTCGCGAACTGCTGCAGCGCGGTGCATTCTATTCAGACCATTATATATATATTATATATATTTCGTCGATTTCCTTTCAAAATGTATTTTATATATCGTTTTAAATTCGTTTTCAAAACGATTTCAACTTCATATTCAATTTCAAATCAAAATTGAATATTCCATATCATCGATATATAAATGATAGTATTTTCAAAATATTATATTTTGAGATCAATTCCTTTTTGATATTCATTATAAAAATGAATAAAATCGATATAGATATCGTTCATGTCAAAATGGCGCATATCTAATCAACACGGCTTTATATATTTCAATAACTTCGTTATTCTATTCAACAAATGAATATTTCCTTCAACACATGAATTTTATTTTATTCAACTCATGAATATATATTTTATTCAACACATGAATTTTCTTTTATTCAACACATGAATATATATTTTATTCAACACATGAGTTTTCTTTTATTCAATACATGAATATATATTTTTATTCAACACATGAATTTTCTTTATTTTCCAACTTGGAATGAGGCCCAATTAATTACCATATAATGTTAATTATATGGATTCCCTACAATACATGTATATAATAGAAACGATAAATAATCAACCATCATCCAGAGTGCATCCTACACTGCATAAGCATCAAATATAAATATTTAACGCTTATAATAGCCTGTTAATCAATGGATCGACATACAGCTAATTATTTGGGATTAGTGTATGTCAAATATCATCCAATCCACGTGTGGGGTTTCAATCAACAAACACTGAATATTATTTGTGCAGTCGGGCGATGTGTAAAATTTATCGTCCCAATCAATATCAGTCAAATCAGTGTACATAAACAAATCGTCTGATTTGTAAATGAATATTAATTTTATTCACATGCACGTTAAAAATTATATTTTTAACGATAAAATATTTATTCGGTTCATTTACACAATAAAAATGATATTTTTTATTTTTCTAATCTATTTTAGAAAATTTCGATGGCATAACGGCGCGATACTAGAAACGGGATAAGGCCCGGCCTTATCCCTGGTCTATTAATGGCCCATGCCATACACATACCAATTCTATTCAATTTCTCATTCACACCACAAACCAATATTCAACCAAACACATCAATCAACACAAACAACCAAACAAGTCGTCCATAGTCTGTGAACGACGGGGGAACAGTTCATATATGTAGTTATAAGAAAAATAACTATATAAGAAAAATTATAGTGAGGAGTTCTCACCGAGGGTTCCACTCCTCCATTCTATTTCTGAAATTCAGAACAGTCTGGATTTGCCCGTACTTCCAACGCAGTCGTCTCCACGCTGTTCATATCAAAATCACATTTTTAATACTCTACCAATATAAAAATCATATTTTTATTCTTTTTATAATATAAAAATCATATTTTTATTCTTTCTATAATATAAAAATCGTATTTTTATTCTTTCTATAATATGAAAATCATATTTTTATCGCTTTTCTATAATATAAAAATCATATTTTTATCGCTTCGTTTGCATTAAAAAAGATCACAACTTTATAATGCTACCCCATATATAAAAATAATATTTTTATATAAATGGAAATCATAACTTTTATATGAATGTAAATCATATTTTTAGGAACGCCATATTCGATTAAAAATCTAATCTTTTCAAATAGATAAAAATCTAACCTTTTATATGCTTTCATACAAATAAAAATCGAATTTTTTTATCAACAAGAATAATTAAAAATAAAGGAAAACTCACGGTGGTTAAACTGAAAAAGGGGGTGATGTTTGCTGCGAACAGTGGAGGTCCTCTTGTGGTCAGCGCTCTAATTTGAAGGGAAAGGGGTTTTAAATCGAAGCTGGGGGGGGGGGGGGTGGCTCGCTGTCGGAGGCGGGGTTCAGATTGTCGGAGGTTGGCCAGGGGTGGCTGCGGTTGCAGTAGTGGGCGGAGGTGGTCTGGGCGGGGGCTTTGAAGAGCTTGGGCTTCTAGGGCGTGTGGGTTCTGCGGTTTGAACAGAGGAGAAGGGGAGAGGCGTTAGCGGAGGATGGAGGGGCGGTCGGAGGAAGGCCGACGATGGGCGAGGCGTGATGGCGACTGGGGATCGGTCTTCGATCACTTTGGTTTTTTTTAAGTCTGAATCGTTGAAAGAGGAAAAGGGGTGGAGGGATTTTATAAATTATATATAATAAATTAATATTATTTTCTCCATTTAAGTTGACTTTTCATTTGATCTCTAAACGAGACCCAATGGCTGCGCCCCTAGCTAATTACCCCCATTCCGAATGCAATGAGATATGTATCGTAAACTGATTTGATCGTTTTGACCAGTTTCCATCAAAATCAAAATATAAATCTATATATTGAATTTGAACGCGCATTTCAATTTACCGGGGCCACATACGGACTCTAAAAATTCCCGAAATATATTTTCTAGCTTCGTATTGACGATACGGTTCTAACAAAACTAATTTCGTCAAATTCTGAGATCATTTGAAAAATGGTCATTTTCTAGTCGATCGAAATTGACTAAACTTGCCAAAACACGTTTCACTTTGCCACGCTCACATACTGATTCAGAAAATTACGAATTTTGGAATCTAGCAATAACTTGACATCCCGGATCTAACAAAAGTGGTTTCATTGAAAACGAAGGTCGTTTGCAAAATTTCCATTTTTAAGGGCCAGAATTCTATAGCGACTATTCTGAATTTTGAACTAGGCATAACATTTTATTCCCGCTATGAAATTTCATTTTTCGGATTCGTTGGAAAGATATTCTCAAATAGATTCAAATATTTTTGGTTTGGCTAAAATCCGGTTTATTTTGAATCGTGTACATTCATTTGAAATTTGAAATCGAACTTTCAAACTACCGCGCCATTTTCAATTCCTTTTATAATTAAAAATAAAATATTTATATTCTAACGACGATCTATATAAATGTTTACGTTCTAATTCTATTCAAAATAAATTTCTCGTCGTCATTATTTAAAATAATTCATTTTAAATATTCAAAATTCATTAAAATTGCCAAAATAAAAATTTTAAATTGGCTCGGATTGCCGGGTTATTATAATCTCCCCCACTTAAAACTTTTCGTCCCCGAAAAGGAACGAAGCTGAAAGTTGTTTAACTAATCCGCTCAACTTTCATTATTTTCATTATGGCTTAAGTTCTTCAACTTTTCAGTTTCTAAGAACTTTTCAATTTTTTCAAAAATTTGGCTAACACCCTAAATTTTCGAAAAATTTCGCCATAACCTCCCTTGCACCGGGAGTTTCGGGATATTTCAAATAGCCTCCCATGGCCCTCACCAATCCAAAAAGAAAAAGAAACAGCCAAGCGACTAGCCAATCGGCTCATAAAATCAATCAAAAACCCAAGAAATACAATAAACATGTACCTATTTGTCGGGCAAACAATTTTATTCCTCTTCTCTAGCCTCCTTGCTATGACTTGTTCAATGTAAGTACAAGTATATGTATGCAAATGCAACAACTTTTCAATACAATTCACTATTTGATTCAATTTGGCTAAACGCTCAACATTTAATTAATCAAACAACACAACCCGCAATCAATTAGTTGATTAGCTTTTCAAATTCATAATTTTTATATACATAGAGAAAATCATGTTTTTGATGCCAAATCACAACAATAAGCCCTATCTAGTTTTGGTTCTCACACCAGTTTAATGGAAATATATAGATATCACACTTTCGAAACTCGAACATAAATACTGATGATGTGGCCACTCATCAGAATCATCCCCGGGAGTCTAGAATGTGATTCTATATCTATCCAGTATATTAAAACTTTGAATACCTGTGGATCAGATGTATATGCAAAATCTTTATATATTGAATTGCTCAAATTAAATACAAATAAATATTCGAATACGTTGAATAAGATTTAAATCTTCAAAATAAAATTCATTTTCATTTTTATTTTAAAAACATTACTCTTCACACTCATTCTAGGATACTACTGATCCCATTTCTAACGGGTCATTCTCATTGGATATTACTAATCCAATATCTGATGAATTCTTTCGTATGGTTCTAATGTGTCTTGTTCTCGAGCTCTGTAAACCAAAGCTCTGATACCAAGGTGTGACAGCCCGACGAAATCCGGTAGGCTTTGCAACCATCCCTTCATCCCCCAAAGCAGTAGGTAAAACCCGCCATGGCTCCCAGTAGTCCCCCAGTACACTTGTTTTACGGCGACCCTCTCAAGCCTCCCGGCCACTACCTAACCAAGCCCCGCAAGGGACATGTGGGGATAGGAGTCTCTCGTTCGCCTCCAAACCGCGAAGCGAGAACCCCCCATCATGACTGCAACAAGAACTGGTGATACTCCATTCTCGATCATTTCAATCTAATTCAAGATTCATTAAAACTCCACTTGGTTTTAATCTTCCCAAAAGTCAATATTAATGATTGTTTAACTTGGGAAACCATATCCTGTCTTTAACTAGATTAAAGAACCAATGTTATTTAAAACATGGTCCACTATAAACCAAAAATCACATTCCATTCTATCAGCCTTTGATTGTAAATTAGCAAGTGAATAATTCCCTAAGTGTTAACCCCGAAGGTAGAAACCAACATCAGATCAATACCAAAGAAACCATTCAACTTAATTAATCTTCAGTTAGCTTCTGATTTTCTTAACTCCATTGGGTCTAAGAACAGTATTATTAAAGATACCGCTCACGACAACCCAAAATCACATTCCATTAATTATCGGGTTAAAGAACAAGTTTTATTTAAAACACCATTCACGATAAACCCAAAAATCAGTTCAAATTCAATTCCAATTAAATACCATTTAATTGGTATACTTCATTAAATCTAAATAAAAAGATTTAATCTTTTTCTCAACTGGGTTTAAGAACAGTGTAAATGAAGACACCATTCACAACAAACCCAAATCCCATTTGATATTAAATACAAGGCTTTGAATAGAAAATATATCGGCTTATATTCAATATCAAATTCTACGACCAACAAATATCGTATTGGAAATAACGATATAAATATATCTTTCAAATTTTCATAACAATATCTGCATAATCACGAAATCCAGCATCGAAATATTCCAAAGACAATTTAGATTCGAATCTATTTCCACTTTATATATTGGAAATTCTGGTTATTTTGAAAACCATTTCAAATCCACTTTATTTATTTTAAAAATAATTAAATTATAATTCTAGTTCAAAACTAGTTCATTTCGATAAAAATCTATTTTTATCTTTTCAAATATGGAATTTTTCATCCCAATTCTTTCCAAATCATTTCTTATGATTTGACACAAATTATTGCTATTTTTAATAATTTTATCAAGGCCCGATAGTCGATTTCCGTCAACGGCCATCGAACTGCACTTACAACGACCTTTTCCAAATTTGATTTGGACATAATTCCAAATCCAACCATTAGATTTCTAATTTCTTGTATTCGTTAGAAAGCTCTTTTCGATACGAACCCAACGGTTCTGTGTTTAGGAGAATCCGACGGTCGGATCTCCCGAAATGTCCATTCGAAGTCAATGGTCGAAATTCGCGAACTGCCGCAGCGCGACGCGTTCTATTCAGGCCATTATATATATAATATATACATTATATATATTTCGTCTATTTCCTTTCAAAACGTATTTTATAAATCGTTTTAAATTCGTTTTCAAAACCATTTCAACTTCATATTCAATTTCAAATCAAAATTGAATATTCCGTATCATCGATATATAAATGAAAGTATTTTCAAAATATTATATTTTGAGATCAATTCCTTTTCGATATTCATTATACAAATGAATAAAATCGATATAGATACCGATCACGTCAAAATGGCGCATATCTAATCAACACGGCTTTATATATTTCAATAACTTCATTATTCTATTCAACAAATGAATATTTCCTTCAACACATGAATTTTCTTTTATTCAACACATGAATATATATTTTATTCAACACATGAATTTTCTTTTATTCAACACATGAATGTATATTTTATTCAACACATGAAGTTTCTTTTATTCAATATATGAATATATATATATATATTTATTCAACACATGAATTTTCTTTATTTTCCAACTTGGAATGAGGCCCAATCAATTACCATATATTGTTAATTATATGGATTCCCTACAGAATATGTATATAATAGCAACGATAAATAATCAACCATCGTCCAGAGTGCATCCTACACTGCATAAGCATCAAATATAAATATTTAACGCTTATAACAGCCTGTCAATCGATCGATCGACGTACAACTATTTATTTGGGATTAGTGTACGCCAAATATCATCCTAATACCCGTGTGGGATTTCAATCAACAAATACTGAATATTATTTGTGCAGTTGGGCGATGTGTAAAATTTATCGTCCCAATCAATATCAATCAAATTAGTGTACATAAACAAATCATCTGATTTGTAAATGAATATTTATTTTATTCACATGCACGTTAAAAATTATATTTTTAATGATAAAATATTTATTTGGATCATTTACACTATAAAAATGATATTTTTATTTTTCTAATCTATTTTAGAAAATTTCGGCGGCATAACAGCACGATACTAGAAATGGGAAAAGGTCCGGCCTTATCCTCGGTCTAATAATGGCCCACGCCATTCACATACCAATTCTATTCAATTTCACATTCACAACACAAACCAATATTCAACCAAACACATCAATCAACACAAACAACCAAAAAAGTCGTCCATGGTCTGTGGACGACGGGGGAACAGTTCATATATGCAGTTATAAAATAAATAACTGTGTAAGAAAATTATAGTGAGGAGTTCTCACCGAGTGTTCCACTCCTCCCTTCTATTTCTGAAATTCAGAACAGTCTGTATCTGCCCGTACTTCCAACGCAGTCGTCTCCACACTGTTCATATCAAAATCACATTTTTAAAACTCTACCAATATAAAAATCATATTTTTATTCTTTCTATAATATAAAAATCATATTTTTGTTCTTTCTGCAATATAAAAATCATATTTTTATCGCTTTTCTATAATATAAAAATTATATTTTTATCGCTTTTCTATAATATGAAAATCATATTTTTATCGCTTCGTTTGCATTAAAAAAAATCACAACTTTATAATGCTACCCCATATATAAAAATAATATTTTTATATAAATGAAAATCATAACTTTTACATGAATGTAAATCATATTTTTAAGAACGCCATATTTGATTAAAAATCTAATCTTTTCAAATAGATAAAAATCGAACCTTTTATACGCTTTCATACAAATAAAAATCGAAATTTTTTTACCAACAAGAATTATTAAAAATAAAGGAAAACTCACAGTGGTTAAACTGAAAAAAGGGGGTGATGTTTGCTGGGAGCAGTGGAGGTCCTCTTGTGGTCGGCGCTCTAATTTGAAGGGAAAGGGTTTTTAAATCGAAGCGCGCGGGGGAGGGGGGGAGGGGGGAAGCTCGCCGTCGGAGGCGGGGTTCAGATGGTCGGAGCTTGGACAGGGGGTGGTTGCAGTTGCAGCAGTGGGCGGAGGTGGTCTGGGCGGGGGTTTGAAGAGCTTGTTGTTCTAGGGCGCGTGGGTTCTGCGGTTTGAACAGAGGAGGGGGGAGAGGTGTTAGCGGAGGAATGGGGCAATGGAGGGGCGGTCGGTGGAAGGCCGACGATGGGCGAGGCGTAATGGCGGCTGGGGTTCGGTCGTCGATCGCTTTGGTTTTTTTTTTAAAAGTCTGAATCGATGAAAGAGGAAAGGGGGGTGGAGGGATTTATAAATTATATATAATAAATTAATATTATTTTCTCCATTTAAGTTGACTTTTTATTCGATCTCTAAACGAGACCCAACGACTATCACCCCTAGCTAATTACCCCTATTCCGAACACAATGGGATATGTATCATAAGCTGATTCGATCATTTCGACCAGTTTCCATCAAAATCAAAATATAAATCTATATATTGAATTTGAACGCGCATTTCAATTTACCGGGGCCACATACGAACTCTAAAAATTCCCAAAAAATATTTTCTAGCTTCGTATTGACGATATGGTTCTAATAAAACTAGTTTCACTAAACTCTGAGACCGTTTGAAAAATGGCCATTTTCTGGTCGATCAAAATTGACTGAAACTGCCAAAACACGTTTCACTTCGCCATGCTCACATATTGATTTAGAAAATTATGAATTTTGGAATCTAGCAATAACTTGACATCCCGGATCCAACAAAAGTGGTTTCGTCAAAGCCAAAGGTCATTTGCAAAATTTCCATTTTTAAGGGCCATAATTCCATGACGACTATTCTGAATTTTCAACGGGGCATAACTTTTTATTCCCGCTATGAAATTTCAATTTTTCGGATTCGTTGGAAAGGTATTCTCAAATAGATTCAAATATTTTTGGTTTCGCTAAAATTCGGTTTATTTTGAAACATGTACATTCATTTAAAATTTGAAATCGAATTTTCAAACTACCGCGCCATTTTCAATTCCTTTTATAATTAAAAATAAAATATTTATATTCTAACAACAATCTATATAAATGTTTACTTATGAATTCTATTCAAAATAAATGTCTCATCGTCATTATTTAAAATAGTTCATTTTAAATATTCAAAATTCAATTAAATTGCCAAAATAAAAATTTTAAATTGGCTCGGATTTTCGGGTTATTACATTTTCATTTGAATATAAGATCTTTGTGAGTATGTATGTTTTCCTTTGATAGTAAAATCACCGACTATCAAAGTTTTTGACCAGTTTTTCCGCTGTCAATACGGAGAGACCGGGACCAGATTTATTAACTGAAAACCACTCTGTGTGGGCATTAGCGCTGCGAATCAAATATGATGAAGAAAATTGAAGACGGAGTTTATGCCAGGGCTGTTCTGGTGATCCTATGTAGAAGTTGCCTAAGATGGATTTACAGAATAGTGCCTTTGATTTGTCCAGTCCCAGAACAACTTGTATGGACGAGTGTTTGACAGAGTATATCTAACAGATCATGTAAGTTGATCTCTTCAAACATATTCATGTTTGGTAGTAGAGGAATTCGTTTATCTTAGCTTTATACCCGTGGTATTTTTATGGAAACCAATTTGTGATTTGGCGGGTATGACGATGTGGCATTCAAAGTAAATGGAGGTGTGATTTGTCAAAAGATACGTTATGACCTCAAGCCTCATCAACCGGGAAATGACAAAAACTGGGCAGGCAGCATGGCTATGTGGGTCGCCCCCATTAGGGTGTATTGTCATCATCTAGAGAATATTCATATTTGTTACTTCTTTTCATTTCTGTATCTCCTGGGAAACGGTAGCTGTGCAGTCATAAGGTGACAATATATTCGATACATTCAAGAGAAATGAGTGGTCGATCATGTATGGGCCGGGTTGCAAGACGTTATTGTTGAACCCAGTGTATTCCTCTCTAGAGATACACTATCAGCAGGTGGTTCCATACCTTGTCATCGTCGGAATCCAATCTCCAGTAAGCGCCTGCGGTTTTGATTATATACTATATATGTAGAGCGTGAGATGCAAGCGTTCTGCTAAATTCTATTTACTTGTCTTTAGACACTATTATAATATCAGAATAAGTATTGATTTTAAAATTGTTTTTGGGTTATAGTAAGGTAAAAACCGTCCATGTTTATGTGTGGGCTGGTCTTACTATTATCCTTTTCTTTCAAAAGGATTTTTCAAAGTTAAACCGAATGGTTGGAGTTTACTCACACCAGTCCCATGACTGACCCAAAGTTTATTTTGTTTTGTTTTACCCTAAACTCTTGGGTGCCCAAATTTGTACGGGAAGTCAAGTAGTCAAGATTTTGCAGATACTTGAAGGAGCTTGGAGCAGGAGGCTTCGATACTAGATATATATAGTGTTTATTTCCGCTGTGATGTTATGAGTTGTACTCTAAAATGGTAAGCATATACAGATATAAGTTTGTGTTTCATCGTTCCATTGTGAGATTCGTGTTTATTCTGATTCTGTTTAGTTGTGTTCTTCTTCTTCTATTCTAATATTGTTTCTTTCTATTTCTCGCCCTCTAACTTTTACTATTAATGATCTGGTATTTCCGATGCTTAAATAATCGACATTGTGTTTTATGTCGATTTTCGGAGCAGAAAATTCGTGGTCGTTACAAAAATCTACTTAACGGATTTGGTTAAATGACATACACTGATCAATCTTATACGTCCATATTGTAACAACCCGGAATTTCGGAACCAATTTAAATTTTTTGTTTTAACAATTTTTAATGCATTTTGAATATTTAAAATGATTTATTTTAAATAATAACGACTAAAAATTTATTTAAATCGAAGTTAAAACAAATAAATTTAATTTAATTATAAAACAAGCCTAAAATGGCGCTGTAGTTTGAAATTTTGATTTTAAACTTTAACTGAATATACAGAATTCATTTTAAATCAGAATTAAGCGAAACCAGAAATATTTAAATCTGTTTAATAATATCTTTCTAATGAATGTAAGAAACTGAGATTTCACTTTGTAAATTGAAAGTTATGTCCAGTTTAAAATTTAGTAAAGTCGTTGTAGAATTTATATATATTTTAATGTAATATATAGCCCTTAAAAATAGCCATTTTGCAAACGACCTCCGTTTTCGACGAAACCACTTTTGTTGGAACCATAATTTAAATTATTGCTAGATTCTAATTTTCATAAATTTTGGAATTAATATGTGAGCGTGGCAAAAGAAAATGTGTTTTGTCAGTTTTAGTCAAATTTAATGGACCAGAAAATGGCCATTTTTCAAACGGTCTCCTAATTCGATGAAATTAGTTTTGTTAGGACCATATCGTCAAAACATAACTAGAAATACTTTTTTTTTGGAATTTTTGGAGTCAGTATGTGACTCTGGGAAATTAAATATACATTGATTTATATTTTAAATTTTAATAAAAACCGATCGAAACGATCAAAGGGGCTGACAGGACCTTGTCCATTGAGTCCGGAATAGGGGTATTTGGCTGGAGACAACTCTCGTTGGGCTGGATTAGGGGTAGGTAGGAATAAACAGGCCTTTTTGTTAATTAAAGAATTAAATAATAAATCAATATATAATATACTGTATATATACAGTATAAAATAGACTAAACCCTAATTCTACAAACCAGTAGCCGCCATTCACAGTTCAGTGGCTGAAAAATTACGGACTTCTTCTTCAAATCTCATCCAATCCATGAAATAATTTCAGCAATATATAGAATCGAAATCGAAGAGCATCCTTTAATCTGTAATTACAACAGTCGAGATCGGATTTTGAGTATTGGGGAGGCCGGAATTGGCGAAGGAAGTGGCGAAGTCAGGGGGCGTTTTCTGCCCTCGTTGCACATGCAAGTTGGGCCTTGTCGGGGGTGGAGGTGGAGGATGGATCGGCAAACGTCGGGAGGTAGTCAGATTGGCGGCCAGAGGTCTAGAGTGGTGGCGGTGGGTGAACCCATGTTGAACGATGGGTTGAACGCTTTATGGAAGAAGGACGTTGTGAAGTAAGGAGTTAAGTAAGATAATTAAGTCATTAATTATTGTAAATTAATTATTAAGGTAATAAAATGTTGTGAAATCCATAACTTATCCAAACAGACACGGAATCAGACAAAACAAAAAGCATTAGATTTGTAGCCACCAGATCTAGATGATGGAACAAACCAAATCTAAAACGGAGCGATCTAAAATTTTGAAGAATTAAGAACCCAATGTGAGATTTCTCGGTTTAAATTTAAAATAAAAATATATATAGAAATATATATATCTATATATATTTATATTGATTGTGGTTGTAATATTAAATATATGAGCTATATGAAATTTAGATTGGTTGATTTATGCTGTTATGTTGATTCGTTGATTGGATGGATTATTGCATTGTAATAAAATAGCCAAAACAAAAATAACCTTCTTTTAGAAAAAAAATAGAAATAATAAATTTGTCATTTTCATAGAATTAGGATTGACAAGATAAGACCATCATTTTTATTGAGTTAAAATAAACATTTTTATTGTCATATTATGTTAGATTTGTATGCGAAATTAAGATAAACATTTTTATTGTCAAGTTACATTAGATTTTGTAGACAAAATGAAAATAAACATTTTATTTTCATATTATGTTAGATGTGTATGCAAAATGTAAATAAACATTTTTTTGGAAAATGTTACGTAAGGAAAAATAAAATTCTTATTATTAAGATGTTATATTAGATTAAACATGTCATTTAGAGTATAAAATGTTACATTGGATAAAAATAACATTTTTAGTATGAAATGTTGCATTGAAAATAAAATACATTTTTTTATAAAATGTTGTATGAGAATAAGATACATTTTTGTTATAAAATGTTGTATGAGTATAAAATAACATTTTTGTTATAAAATTTTGCATGAGAATAAAATTATCATTTTAAGTCGAAATGTTTTATTAGAATAAACCTGTGATTTTGATTAGAAATGGTATATTAGATTAAAAATGTCATTTTGATTAGAAATGTTACGTTAGAAATAATAATATCATTTTGGTTAGAATATGTTATGTAAACAAAAACAACATTTTCGGTTAGAATATGTTGTGAAAACAAAAATATCGTTTTGGTTAGAATATGTTATGTAAATAAAAACAACGTTTTGTTAGAAATACGTTATGTAAAAAGAAATAACATTTTTAGTATAAAATATTGCATTATAAAAGAAATAATATTTTTTTATAAAAATGTTGCATTAGAAATAAAACCACATTTTGTTATAAAAATGTTGCATTAGAAATGAAACAACATTTTGTTATCAAAATGTTGCATTAGAAGTAAAATCATATTTTTTGTAAAAGGTTGCATTAGAATAAAAATCACGTTTTGTTGTAAAAGGTTTCATTTAAATAAAATTGTCATTTTAGTTAAAATGTTACATTAGAATAAAATTGTCATTTTAGTTAAAATGTTACATTAGAATAAAATTGTCATTTTAGTTAAAATGTTACATTAGATTAAAAATGCCATTTTTGTTAAAAATGTGAAGTTAGAATAAAAATGTCATTTTTAGTAGAAATGACATGTTAGGATAAAAATAACATTTTCGTTAGAAATGAGATGTTAGGATAAAAATAACATTTTCGTTAGAAATGACATGTTAGAATAAAAATAATATTTTTGTTTAGGATCATGCTATGAAATAAAAATGTCATTTATTAGAATTTTCATGTTAATATAAAAGGTCATTTATGTTAGAATTGAAAATGTCATTTTATTAGAAATGCCATATTGAAATAAAAATGACATTTTATTAGAAAATTGATCATAAGTTGTAAAGTCCCGGAAACTTTGATAAATGGAATATGGAATTAAATAAAAATTTAAGTATGAATAATTAATTTTATATTGATATTGAGATTAGAAATTTAAAATCTAACATATTGTTTAAATTGAATCGAATTTAATATTTAATTCAGAATGGTTGATTGAGAGTCGAATATTTATTATTGAATATTTGAATTTGAATTGGTTGGATAATTGAATTGGAGTAAAATTAGACTGAAAATATATATGATTGAATTTAAAACAAAAGTGGTTGACATTAAACGAATTAGAAATTTTATTTGTCAAAATGTATATGGAAAATCGGTTCGGATATGTGTGTATTCATGTATATATAGAGATTAAACTTAACGTTGAAAATCTGGAAGCAAACAGAGTTGTTGGTGGACAAACGAAATGAAATCGGTGAACCGATAACTAATAAAAAAAATGGCATTGTATACAAACGGGGTTGTTTTCTGCCCTCGTTGCACATGCAAGTTGGGCCTTGTCGGGGTTGGAGGCGGAGGATGGATCGGCAAACGTCGGGAGGTAGTCAGATTGGCGGCCAAAGGTCTAGAGTGGTGGCGGTGGGTGAACCCATAATTTTTGTCCCGTTTGGATAATTTGTTAGTGGTACAGAATCATAATGTTACATGGTAAATCAGGGTAGAAATTAATATTAAATTTAAACCAGATGTAACCTTTCCCAGTATAATCTTTTGCCTCCTTCTTCCCAAGCCATCAGAACCCCATACCTTTCCTCTGCAACCCTAAAGCCACATACGTAGACCCTATACCTGGTTGATATTACGTTATTCTTAATCTTCACTTTTTCTTCTATAAAAATCAAGCACCCCGTTCATTTCTTCAGCAGTAAAATCATTTCCCCTTTTTAATTTACATGGCCTCAGTCCTGAATCGCCCCTTCTCCACCTATCAAAATTAGTTCTTTCCTCCATCGTTCCTTCTAAAAGCCACAACACTCGTGCTCGATCCGACAACCATCGTTTCAATGAAGCCGCCAACTTTGATTTGATGTCACCACACATAAAGTAAGTCGAGAAGCCACTGTTCGAGATGGTGGTCCAACATCTAATGGTAGGAAACATGGCTGAAAAGGTGAGTGTTAGCTCACTCACGATTAATTATTGTCTCATGTTAGTTAATTTAAATTTAAACTAAAAGTTAAGATGTTGATGTCCCTAAACCTTTAATAGTCACCTTTCCGCCATGTTGACTGTCGCTTGATCTTTGGTGGTGTTACATTTTCCTAAGTATTACCTTGTCATGTGCCTACTGATTTATTGTGTGATTGCATTTTTGATTTTTAAGCCTGACACCCCTTGTGAGTGCTTCTTCATTAGTTCATTCTTGCCTTGTCTCATAATAACATGTTGCATATGTATGCATGCATTATTAGGAAATGAAGTGTCTGTATTAGTAAATACTCTCTACGTATGAACAAACTTGGGAACACGTACTTAAGTAACCTGCGTGCATCATTTTCTATAACTGAAGTATGTTCCTTGGGTGCTTTACGGACCAATATGTATAAATTTTGATATTGGAGACTCTTGGTGTTTTTGAGTAACTTCTGGGTCATGATGAAAAGTGATTTGCACCTGTCTTGGTCTTATTATTGGCAGTTTAGTTAACACCCTACACTAAACATCGTAAATTCATATTTTTAATAAAGAATTGTGTACATGTAACTGTAATATACATATCTGTATATAAGTACTGACACTCTGTACCCATGCCTTTCCTATGTCTTGGATGGCCTGTTTGATCATACAAGATTGGTAAACTGCCCGTGAGACTGTGTACATATATGAAACGTGAACAAATGCTATTTAGATTGAGTCAGTAATGGCCAACAGAAGATTAATACAATTGTTAAATGACCTTTTTTAATCATGCACAGTTGTTAAATGCAGATTCATAAATGTGAAATGATAAACATTTTTTTTAAAAAGGGATTCTGTTTATATATATAGGCAGGCTTTGTATATGGAAATTTTTATTTGTTCTAACTTTTACAATTTTAAAAAAACACTGAACGGTTTATATGCAAAAGAAAACACTAGTTCAAACAATGACCAAGATGCCAAATGGTGCTACTGTACATATCTTGTCTCGTTTAAGTTATAAACCTGCTATCTTGTTTTAAATGGAAAAAAATAGGAAATTGAATTCATATCTTGTCTTGTTTAAGTATGTACGGGTTGTCTTGTTTGAAGTTGAAATACAGAATACTGAATCCATATATTGTTCGAGTTCTTGATCAAATGTTAGTTATTTGATTTAACGTATATCGGAAGTTTACCGTGGCATACACACTTGTAGCACCAAACGTTTGGCATGCCTTAGAACCTCATCTATCTGCTTGGTTGAAGTTTTATATATGTGTTCATCTATACACTTATATTTGATGTTTTATATATATACATATCTATAATAAATCCGTGCATGCTTCTGTGTATACCTTTGCTAAGTTATAAAAATCTGAAAACTGCATATCCATTGTATTTACCTGAAAAGTTTTGACATGTCCTAAATTATATACACATGGTTCCGAAAATTCAAGTAATAGCTCAATATAATTCATTGCACGTACATATTGCCTTACTTGCAGTTATGAGTTGGCAGTTCAACCATGTTGCTTTATATGTTAAACTGGGCATGTTGGACCTAGTAAACTTGCACTTGCGACCCTTAAATTTGAACTCTAATGCCATCTATTCTTCCACTTAATTGGACTTATATCCCTTTTATCATAACTTGATGCTGTTAGCAAACCTATGTCAGTATGTTGTTCACGACCTTAGATCATGAATATCATTGTCAAGTTAGGCTTATAATAGAAACTTGAGTAATTGAAACTCAACTATTGTTTTTGTCTAGCAGTAAGTTAATTTGGTTGAGATAATTATTTGCTGGAAGCACATCCTTATGTTTGGTTATATATATATGTTTGTAGTACATATAGCTGAGTCAATTGGTAAAACTATTGTGAGTCATTGTTAAAACTGTGTGATTCATTTGCCAAAAACTGTTGCGATTCACTATGTTTAGTAGCCTGTAACTCAGTTATACAAACTAATTTGCTATATACATTTGCATTAATACCATGTACGCATGTTAATCTGATGTCTTTTTGCATTGATATCCTGTACGCATGTTAATATGCTATATATTTACATTGATACCCCGTACACAAGCTAGTCTACTATATCTATTTGCATTGATACCCCATACACAAACTAATTTGATATATCCATTATGCATTGATAATATCAGTTGGGTAATTACCGGTAAACAGGGTAGTATCATTATGTGCACTTGCTGTATTCTCCATTGCCTTGCTGGGTCGTGCATCTTTCCACTGAATTGTTGGCTTTCAATTGCCATAAATTTAACCTGTATTATATGTTGTGCATGAAACTACACTAATTTGGCCAGTTGTAGTTGCAGGAGATACATATAACATGTGTGTGAAATTATTATTGTAAACTTTGGCCAACAATAAAATAATTGGTGTAAATCCTTGTTCTTCTGCGCCCCCTCCCTGTTGAGTTAAACAGTCATTTGTCTTATGTTACATAGTTGGTGGTCAGTTTTTTTTGTGACATGATCTTGTATACTGGTTTGAATACTGCCCATACACCATTTGTATGATAAACGTTTATTATTCTGGTTTTATACTGTCTAGCCCATTGTTTCTGCCCTTGCTCGCTGCACTTCATTTCGTATGTGCAAGTTCCGTAACTGTTTGTCCCTGGAATAAAGACTAATAAGCACCCATATTATATGTGATTTTTTAAAATGACACTACACAAGATTGGTATCTAGATAAACAGAACTTGTATGGAGATTAAATCCAGGATCTAGATAAACTGAACTTGTATGGCGATTTATTCCAGAATGTTGAGGAAATACACGTGTGTGTGTGTGTGTATGTTTGTGTGTGTATACACGCACGTGTGTATGCAAGCTTCCACGATTGCTTATGCTATTGCTTATACTCGGTTCCGACGTTGAGACGGTGTAAACATGTATATTCTATACATGTGTACACTTGCAAACGCCCGAGACTGTTTGTTAAAAAAAAATATAACTGATATGAATAGATACCACAACTATTTATTTTATATACGACATCTGTGTTTGAAGTTAGGATTGACTATTATATTTCAGTTTCTATTGAAATTAATTTACTTGAACAAATGATTAATCCTGACTCGAATGTTTTATGTTTTTGCATGGAACGCTCGGGTCATACCTAAGCAGTACAGATTTAAAGATTACAACTCAGTATTCAAAGACGGACGAAGCTAGGGTTCCGAAGACGCGCACTCTGAAGTTATCTGAAACTGTAAAGATTTTTCCTTGTATTCAAATAGTTTTAAAATTCCATTGTATATTGAAAAGTTTTATATTTCAAAAAAATTCGAATAAAAGTTTCGTCCTGCTGCTCAGATACTACGTTATTATTTATTTCATATTTCTGTGTTGATTCCATTGTTAAACTCTATAAGCTAAATAACGATCCATCGATTTGGGCATTTTAAATTGGTTTAATTACCGATTTGAAGCGGTCAAAAAGGCGGAACGTTACATAAGTTAAAATATGATTTAGGCTAGATTAAAACACTTTCACTATTATGTTAATATTAATATGACAGTTGAAATTTAATCATAAATATTTATTTATAATTTAAGCAGTGAAAATTGGTTAATTCATTAATCAATGATGTAACAACCTGGAAATCTGGGCCAATTTAAAAATTTTATTTTGGCAATTTTAGCGAACTTTGAATATTTAAAATGTATTATTTTGAATAATAACGACGAGAAATTTACTTTGAATAGAATTAGAACGTATAGTTTTATTTGAATTGTCATTATAATATAAATAATTATTTATAATTTTAAAAGGAATTGAAAATGGCGCGGTAGTTCAAAAATTCGACTTCAAAGTTCAAATGAATGTGCAGGATGCAAAATAAATCGGATTTTGGCGAAACCAAAAATATTTGAATCTATTTGAGAATATCTTTCCAACGAATCCGAAAAATTAAAATTTCATAGCAGGAGTCAAAAGTTACGACCAGTTGAAAATTCAGAATAGTCGCTATGGAATTCTGGCCCTTAAAAATGGAAATTTTGCAAACGACCTTTGTTTTCGACGAAACCACTTTTGTTGGATCCGGGATGTCAAATTATTGCTAGGTTTCAAAATTCATAATTTTCTGAATCAATATGTGAGCGTGGCGAAGTTAAACGTGTTTTAATAGTTTCAGTCAATTTCGATCGACCAGAAAATGGTCATTTTTCAAACGGTCTCAGAATTTGACGAAATTAGTTTTGTTAGGACCGTAACGGCAATACGAAGTTAGAAATAATTTTTCTAGAATTTTCAAAGTCAGTATGTAGGCCCGGTAAATTAAATTGTACGTTAAATTCAATATTGACTGTAATATTAATTTATATTGAAATTTTAACGAAAACTAATCGAAACAGCCGAATTGGCTTGCGAAACATATCTCATTGTGTTCGAAATGGGAGTAATTAGCTCGGAACGACATTCGTTGGGTTTCATATGGAGATCGGTCGTGAAATTTTCATGGTAAAGTCAAAATGGAGTAAAATAATAATAATTAAATAAATGGGTTGTTTATAAAGAGGGTGGTCAAACCCTAACTTCTCTTTACATGGTCAAAGCCAGGGAGCCGCCACAATCAAAATTCATGGTTCTTAGCTTCCCAATTAAAACCCGAATTTTCTCCAAAACGGCAAATTAAAATCAGAAATTCACAAAACAAAATGGAAGCGCCGAGTTAACTCTTCAAATTGATATCGACATGAACGGATTACATTATTCGAATTGGCCAGAATTTCTTTTGGAAGCTGCGATGTTTGTGACGGTTTTGAGGCTTGGGGTCAGCGTCGAGTTCGATGATGGACCAGGAGGTGGGTGGTGACTTCGGGCGGAGCGGCGTGGCAGCATCGGATGGCTCTCCGATCATTTATGGCAGCGCTGGTCTTGAACCCTAGTTCGGAAGGGCAGGCGACGTGCTCCAGGCGATACAGAGAAAGGTACTAAATTTTAACTAATTTTAATTAAGGTATTAATTAGAAATTTAAAATATATAAATGTCATTGTTATATAAAATCTGAAAAATTTAAATGGAAAGAAATAAAAATATGGTTTTTCAAAAATAAAAAAATATGAAATATATATATATAGCTAAACAAAATATGATTTTTTATATATATAACTTTGTTTTTTTAAATATGTTTTGAAAAGAAAAATATACGTGAGTTTAAAATATAAAAATATACATGAGTTTAAAATAGAAAATATACATGATTTGAAAAATAAGAAGATATGATTCCTTTTGGTTTTATAAAAAAATGATTTTCTTTAATAGGAAGAGATTCTATTTTCGTTAAGAAAATGATAAGATTTTTGAATAGAAAAGGATCAGATTTTTGAATAGGAAAAGTTCAGATTTTTTTTATATGAAAAAGTTTAGATGTTTTTTTTTAAATATATGAAAGTTATGATTTTTAATTATATAAAAATATGATTTTTATATACATCACTTTGAAAAGAAAATGTGATTTCTCTTTATATGAAGTGCAAATAAAGAAGTGATTTTTATAGCATTGAAATAAAATGTGATTTTTAATCTGAACAGCGTGAAAAGGAGTGCGATGGAACGGACTGAAATCAAAACAAAATCCGAACCGTTCAGAAATAAAGAATGATGGAGTGGAACCCGCGGTGAGAACTCCTCACTTTTATTTTTATTTTTAGTTTGAAATATATACTAGGATGCAGACGGTGCTTAGTAGCACCTGACACCCGTCGTCCACAGACCATGGATGACTTGTTTGTTTGGTTGTTGTGTTGTGAAAATTTAATTGTGTGATGTGGAATGAAATAAAATATTTTATAGTGGAAAATATTTTATAGTTAAAAATATAATTTTTAACGTGTGTGTGAATAAAAATAAAATAGTAATAAACAAATTGGACGAATTGTTTATATACACTAATATGACTGATATTGACTGGGACGATAAATTTTACACGTCGCCCAGCTGCACAAATAATAATCTGTGTTTGTTGACTGAAACCCCACACGGGTGTTGGGACGATATTTGACGTACACTAATCTCGATTGTTTAGTTGTATGTCAATCGATAGGTTGACAGACAGTTGTGTAGTGCACTATGGATGATGGTTGATTATTTATCATTGCTGATATATACATGTGTTGTATGGAAATCCATAAAATCTATGGTAATTGATTGGGCATCATTCCATTTTTGAAATAAAATATTTGAATAAAAATATTTGAAATAGAATATTTGAATAGAAATATTTGAAATAGAATATTTGAAAGAGAAATATTTGGAATAGAATATTTGAAAATAGAAATATATGAAGCCGTGCTAAGTAGTTAAACGCCATTTTAACACGAACGGGAATTTTGTCGATTTTATTTATTTTATAATGAATATTGAAAAGTGATTTCAAAATCGAATATTTTGAAAATGAAATTCGAATTAAATTGAATTGAAATTCAAATTGAATTGAATCGAATTAAATCGAATTGGAATTAAATTGAAATTGAATTGAACAGAAAATGAATTCGAACTGAATTGTATAGAAAATGAATCCGAATTGAATTAAATAGAAAATGAATTCGAATTGAATTGAAGAGAGAAAGAATTCGAATTGAATTGAATAGAAAGTGAATTCGAATTGAAATGAATTTGAAATTTGAATTGAACCGAAATGAATTTAAAACGAATTTACAAGGAAAAATTCAATTTTGATTAAAAATTGAATATGAAGTTGAAATCGTTTTGAAAACGAATTTAAAACGATTTATAAAATTTGTTTCGAAAGGAAATCGACGAAGTATATATTATATATATTATATATATAATATAATGGCCTGAATAGAACGCGCTGCGCCGCGGCAGTTCTCAAATTTCGACCATTGACTTCGAATGGATATTATAGGAGATCCGACCGTCGGATTCTCCTAAAACCAGAACCATTGGGTTCGTATCGAAAAGAGCTTTCTAATGAATATTGGATATTTGAAATCTAACGGTTGGATTTCGAATTATGTCCAAATCAAATTTGGAAAAGGTCGTTGTAAGTGCAGTTTGATGGCCGTTGATGGAAATCGACTGTACAGGCCTTGACAAAATTATTAAAAATAGTAATAATTCGTGTAAAATTATAAGAAATGATTTGTGAAGAATTGGGATGAACTCCATATTTGAAAAGATAAAAATAGATTTTTATCGAAATGAACTAGTTTCGAACTAGAATTATAATTTTATTTATTTTTAAAATAAATAAAGTGGATTCGAAATGGTTTTAAAAGTAGCCAGAATTTCCAATAATTGAATTGGAATGGATTTGAATCGTAATTGTCTTTGGAATATTTTGATGTTGGATTTCGTGATGATACAGATATTGTTATGGGAATTTGAAAGATATATTTATATCGTTATTTCCAATACGATATTTGTTGGTCGTAGAATTTGATATTGAATATAAGCCGATACATTTTCTATTCAGAGCCTTGTATTTAATATCAAATGTGATTAGGATCTGTCGTGAATGGTGTCTTCATTAACACTATTCTTAAACCCAGTTGAGAAAAAGATTAAATCTTTTATTTAGATTTAATGAAGTGTACCAATTAAATGGTCTTTAATTGGAATTGAATTTGAATTGATTTTTGGATTTATCGTGAACGGTGTTATAAATAACACTTGTTCTTTAACCCGATGGTTAATGGAATGTGATTTTGGGTTGTCGTGAACGGTATCTTCAATAATACTATTCTTAGAACCAAATGGAGTTAAGAAAATCAGAAACTAACTAGAGATTAGTTAAGTTGAATGGTCTCCTGGGTATTGATCTGATGTTGGTTTCGGCCTTCGGGGTTAATACTTAGGAAATTGCTCACTTGCTATTTTACGGTTAAAGGCTGATAGAATGGAATGTGATTTTGAGTTTATCGTGAACCGTGTTTTAAATGACACTGATTCTTTAACCCAGTTAAAGATTAAAACTAAGTGGAGTTTTAATGAATCTGTAATTAGGTTGAAAAGATCGAGAATGGAGTATCACCAGTTTTGCTCCTAGCGATAGTTAAATCTTTAATTAGATTTGAACGTGAAATGGTAATTGAATTTAACGATAACATTGTGGTATTAGATATGAAGTATTACCAGTTTTACTTCATGGGATAAATAGATTGGGAAATTAAAACAAATGATTACTTCGGTAAGGTTCGTTAATCCCGGCTAGTTTGGATAAACCATAATTTGGTTTGAATTGATATTCAAAAGAAGATTAAAGAATAAATTTAAGGAATTTATCTTTGATAAAATTAATGGGAACATATCCCTAAGAATGTGAAATTTAGCAACTAACTAAAGATTAGTTAAGATGAATGGTTTCCTGGGTATTGATCTGATGTTGGTTTCGGCCTTCGGGGTTAATGTTTGGGAAATTTCTCTTGCTAATTTATGGATAGTGACTGATGAATTGGAATGAGGCGTATGTTGTGTTTGTGTAACACTTGTTTATTATATACGCGAGTTATTCAGAAAGACCGGGTTTATCCCATTCTGAATAACTGATACGACGATAAGTTGATGGTGAAGACGGTGGTGGAAGACCGGAGGTCTTCACGTCGTTTGGGTGATTACTGATGATCTTGATTGGGCCGTACACCCAAGAGGAGGAAATCAGTTGGGGATCGTCCAGACGTACTTGGAGATCGATGGATATGCGAGGAATAAGGTTCCTCTAGTTTCATTCAGACCCAGAACGGACTTGTAAATGGATGTGTGTCTGACATCGGATTTCATTCTGTGTGATTGATATCGGTTGCATAGCGTGAATTGCCTGTGTGACATGCCTAAGTGGAAATTGATCAAGGCCTCTCTTGAAAAGCAAAGTCTTGTGGTTGATGATCAAAGCACGGCCTGTGTGGCATAGCTTTGTGTAGCGTTGATTCGCGAGCCTCACACCCCGGTAGTGGACCAGAAATGGGAGAGGACCTCAGGGAGGACATGCGTTTTCTTCTAGCTAGAAGTGGCATCAGTGGTTTTACACGCCCTAGCGAATTTGACTTATGTTGGTTTTGTTGTTGCGAGGCGCCTCGGATATATCAGTGATTATATGAAGCCGATGGAGTCATTTGTTGACTCATTGACACCCGAAAAGGTGGGGAAACGCAGTGTTAAGGCATTTTAATCCACATCGGTGGACCGGCCCTGACGATCCAAGGGTTGATGCGTTCTGATCCTGAGACACAGGCTAGAGTGTCTCGAATTGGTAAGGACTATCTTTTGCCATGGTTCACAGATGGAAATCCAACTTCCAATACGTGACAATTGCGGTTTTGATTGTATACCTATATATGGCGACATAGTGGTATGGGACATTCATGCCGCCTATGATTGATATTTATGATTGTATATAAAATCAGAAACCAACTGGAAACGAGCTAAGATGGGTGGTTTCCAAGGTATTGGTCTAATGTTGGTTTCGGCCTTCGGGGTTGATACTTAGGGAATCATTCTCTTACTAATTTACGGTTGGAGTCTGATTAAGAATCAAAAGGTGAAATTTAGCGTATCAAGCATTCTTTGGCTATTATAAGGTAAAAACCCTATCCTCCGGCTTGCGTTGCATTGTGTGATGGGACCTGGGTCTTATAATAGCTTCATTTTTCTTTATTTAGCATTGCGCTGTTTGTTTTATGCACTGGTATTCTTGGGAGGAAACCCGTTCCGTGTTATACGGCGTGGTCCCTTGATTTACCTAACTTTAAAATAAAGATTAATAACTGTTTTTTCACACCAGTCACATGACTGACCTGGAGTTTATTGCTTTAACCTGAACTCTGGGTGCCCCTATTTTCCGCACGGGCAGCTAGTAGTTTTGGTTTTGCAGATTTATATTCACAGGATCCTGATTTACAGCTGGAACGATACTCGGAAAGCTCTGTATCCATATATTACTTCTAGTTGTGTATTGTATTATTTTCCGCTGCTATGTAATGTATTGTAATCTCTGATATTTTATAATATATATTATTTGTTAATACTCCGTATATTCTTGTATTCTGATGAATTGTTGTAATAAGCAATGGAATGTCCTTCTGTTTGCGTCCCGATGTGGCTTGTTCTCAATTCAATTCGGGCTTTCCTTACTGGGGAAGTTCGGGTCGTTTCACCTGGTATCAGAGCTTTGGTTTACAAAGCTCAGAGAACAAGACACATTAGAACCGAACGAAAGAATTCATCAGAAATTGGCTTAGTAATATCCAACGGGAATGACTCGTTAGAGATGGGATCAATAGTATCCTAGAACGAGTGTGAAGAGTATATTTTTAAAAATGAAAATGAATTATGTTTTTGAAAATTTAAACTTTATTCAACGTATTTGGATATTTATTTGTGTTGAATTTGGACAATCTAGTATATGAAGATTTTGCATATACGCCTAGCTAGCGTGTATACGAAGTTTTAATATGCTGGATAGATATAGAATCATACTCTAGTGGCCCGAAGATGATTCTGATGGCTGAGTATTCATCGTCAGAATTTATCTTCGAGTGACGAAAGTGTGATATTTATACATTTCCTATTGATTTGCGTGAGAACCAAAATTAGATAGGGCTTATTGTTGTGATTTGGCAGCAAAAATCTGAATTTTGGACTATATATCAAAATTATGATTTTGAAATGATAATCAACTAATTAATTGATGGTTGTATTGTTTGATTATTGTTGGATTAATTAAAATGTTGAACATTTAGCCAAATTTTATCAAAAAGTGAATTGTATTGAAAATTTGTCGCGTTTGCATGCATATACATGTACTTACATTGAACAGGTCATAGCAAGGAGGCTAGAGAAGAGGAATAAAATTGTTTGCCCGACAAATAGGTACATGTTTATTGTATTTCTTGAGTTTGGATGATTTTATGAGCCGATTGGCTAGCCGCTTGGCTGTTTCCTTTTCTTTTTGGATTGAAGAAGGCCATGGGAGGCTATACGAAATATCCCGAAGTCCCCGGTGCAGGAAAGGTTATGGTGAAATTTCTCGACAATTTAGGGTGTTAGCCAAATTTTTGAAAAATTTGAAAAGTTCTTAGAAACTGAAAAGTTGAAGAACTTAAGCCGTAATGAAAATAGTGGAAGTTGAGTTGATTAGTTAAACAACTTTCGGCTTCGTTCCTTTTTGGGGACGAAAAGTTTTAAGTGGGGGAGATTGTAACAACCCAGAAATCTAGGCCAATTTAAAATTTTTATTTTGGCAATTTAAGCGAATTTTGAATATTTAAAATGAATTATTTTAAATAATAACGACGAGAAATTTACTTTGAATAGAATTAGAACGTATAGTTTTATTTGAATCGTCATTAGAATATAAATAATTATTTATAATTATAAAAGGAATTGAAAATGGCGCGGTAGTTCGAAAATTCGATTTCAAAGTTCATATGAATGTGCAGGGTGCAAAATAAATCGGATTTTGGTGAAACCAAAAATATTTGAATCTATTTGAGAATATCTTTCCGACGAATCCGAAAAATTAAAATTTCATAGCGGGAGTCAAAAGTTACGTCCAGTTGAAAATTCAGAATAGTTGCTATGGAATTCTGGCCCTTAAAATGGAAATTTTGCAAATGACCTTCGTTTTCGACGAAACCAATTTTGTTGGATCCGGGATGTCAAATTATTGCTAAGTTTCAAAATTCATAATTTTCTGAATCAATATATGAGCGTGGCAAAGTTAAACGTGTTTTAACAGTTATAGTCAATTTCGATCGACCAGAAAATGACCATTTTTCAAACGGTCTCAGAATTTGATGAAATTAGTTTTGCTAGGACCGTAATCACAATTCGAAGCTAGAAATAATTTTTCTGGAATTTTCAGAGTCAGTATGTAGGCCCTATAAATTAAAATGTTAGTTAAATTCAATATTGACTGTAATATTAATTTATATTGAAATTTTAACGAAAACTAATCATAACAGCCGAATTGTCTTGTGAAACATATCCCATTGTGTTCGAAATGGGGGTAATTAGCTAGGAACGACATTCCTTGGGTTTTATATGGAGATCGGTCGTGAAATTTTCAAGGTAAAGTCAAAATGGAATAAAGTAATAATAATTAAATAAACGGATTGTTTATAAAGAGGGTTGTTAAACCCTAACTTCTCTTTACACGGTCAAAGCCAGGGAGCCGCAACAATCAAAATTCACGATTCCTAGCTTCCTAATTAAAACCCGAATTTTCTCCAAAACGACAAAATAAAATCAGAAATTCACAAAACAAAATGGAAGCACCGAGTTAACTCTTTAAATTGATATCGACATGAGCGGATTTCGTTATTCGAATTGGCTAGAATTTCTTCTGGAAGCTACGATGTTTATGACGGTTTTGAGGCTTGGGGTCAGCATCGAGTTCGATGATGGTCCTGGAGGTGGGTGGCGACTTTGGGCGGAGCGGCATGGCAGCATCGAATGGCTCTCCGATCATCTATGGCGGTGCTGGTCTTGAACCCTAGTTCGGAAGGGAAGGGCGACGTGCTCCAAGCGATACAAAGAAAAGTAATAAATTTTAACTAATTTTAATTAAGGTATTAATTAGAAATTTAAAATATATAAATGTCATTGTTATATAAAATCTGAAAATATAAATGAAAAGAAATAAAAATATGGTTTTTCAAAAATAAAAAAATATGAAATATATAGTAGCTAAACAAAATATGATTTTTTATATACAACTTTGTTTATTTAAATATGTTTTGAAAAGAAAAATATACGTGAGTTTAAAATATAAAAATATACATGAGTTTAAAATAGAAAATATACATGATTTGAAAAATAAGAAGATATGATTTCTTTTGGTTTTATAAAAATATGATTTTATTTAATAGGAAGAGATTCTATTTTTGTTAAGAAAAAGATTAGATTTTTGAACAGAAAAAGATCAGATTTTTGAATAGAAAAAGATCAGCTTTTTGATAGGAAAAGTTCAGATTTTTTTTATATGAAAAAGTTTAGATTTTTTTGTAAATATATGAAAGTTATGATTTTTAATTATATAAAAATATAATTTTAATATAGTGGAGATAATAAAAATATGATTTTTATATACATCGCTTTGAAAAGAAAATGTGATTTCTCTTTATATGAAGTGCAAATAAAGAAGTGATTTTTATAGTATTGAAATAAAATGTGATTTTTAATCTGAACAGCGTGAAAAGGAGTGCGATGGAACGGACTGAAATCAAAACAAAATCCGAACCGTTCAGAAATAATGAATGACGAAGTGGAACCCTCGGTGAGAACTCCTCACTTTTATTTTTATTTCTAGTTTGAAATATATACTAGGATGCAGACGGTGCTTAGTAGCACCCGACCCCCGTCGTCCGCAGACCATGGATGACTTGTTTGTTTGGTTGCTATGTTGTGAAATTTAATTGTGTGATGTGGAATAAAATAAAATATTTTATAGTGGAAAATATTTTATAGTTAAAAATATAATTTTTAACGTGTGTGTGAATAAAATAAAATAGTAATAAACAAATCGGACGATTTGTTAATATACACTGATCTGACTAATATTGACTGGGATGATAAATTTTACACGTCGCCCAAATGCACAAATAATAATCTGTGTTTATTAAATGAAACCCCACACGGGTGTTGGGATGATATTTGACGTACACTAATCCCGATTGTTTAGTTGTATGTCAATCGGTAGGTTGACAGACAGTTGTGTAGTGCACTTTGGATGATGGTTGATTATTTATTATTGCTGATATATACATGTGTTGCATGGAAATCCATAAAATCTATGGTAATTGATTGGGCCTCATTCCAGTTTTGAAATAAAATATTTAAATAATATTTGAAATAGAATATTTGAATAGAAATATTTGAAATAAAATATTTGAAATAAAATATTTGAAAAAGAAATATTTGAATAGAAATATTTGAAAAAGAAATATTTGAAATAGAATATTTGAAAATAGAAATATATGAAGCCGTGTTAAGTAGTTAAACGCCATTTTAACACGAACGGGGATTTTGTCGATTTTATTTGTTTTATAATGAATATTGAAAAGTGATTTCAAAATCGAATATTTTGAAAATGAAATTCGAATTAAATTGAATTGAAATTCAAATTGAATTGAATCGAATTAAATCGAATTGGAATTAAATTGAAATTGAATTGAACAAAAAATGAATTCGAATTGAATTGTATAGAAAATGAATCCGAATTGAATTAAATAGAAAAAGAATTCGAATTGAATTGAAGAGAAAAAGAATTCGAATTGAATTGAATAGAAAATGAATTCAAATTGAAATGAATTTAAAATTTGAATTGAACCGAAATGAATTTAAAACGAATTTATAAGGAAAAATTCAATTTTGATTAGAAATTGAATATGAAGTTGAAATCGTTTTGAAAACGAATTTAAAACGATTTATAAAATTCGTTTCGAAAGGAAATCGACGAAGTATATATTATATGTATTGTATATATATAATATAATGGCCTGAATAAAACGCACCGCGCCGCGGCAGTTCGCGAATTTCGACCATTGACTTCGAATGGATATTGCGGGAGATCCGACCGTCGGATTCTCCTAAAACCGGAACCTTTGGGTTCGTATCGAAAAGATCTTTCTAATGAATATTGGAAATTTGAAATCTAACAGTTGGATTTGGAATTATGTCCAAATCGAATTTGGAAAAGGTCGCTGTAAGTGCAGTTCGATGGCTGTTGATGGAAATCGACTGTACGGGCCTTGACAAAATTATTAAAAGTAGTAATAATTTGTGTAAAATTATAAGAAATGATTTCTGAAGAATTGGGATGAAAAACTCCATATTTAAAAGATAAAAGTAGATTTTTATCGAAATGAACTAGTTTTGAACAAGAATTATAATTCTATTTATTTTTAAAATAAATAAAGTGGACTTGAAATGGTTTTAAAAGTAACCAGAATTTCCAATAATTGAATTGGAATGGATTTGAATCAAAATTGTCTTTGGAATATTTCGATGTTGGATTTCGTGATGATACAGATATTGCTATGGGAATTTGAAAGATATATTTATATCGTTATTTCCCATATGATATTTGTTGGTCATAGAATTTGATATTGAATATAAGTCGATATATTTTCTATTCAGAGCCTTGTATTTAATATCAAATGTGATTTGAGTTTGTCGTGAATGGTGTCTTCATTAACACTATTCTTAAATCCAGTTGAGAAAAAGATTAAATCTTTTATTTAGATTTAATGAAGTGTACCAATTAAATGGTATTTAATTGGAATTGAATTTTAATTGATTTTTGGGTTTATCGTGAATGGTGTTTTAAATAACACTTGTTCTTTAACCCGATGGTTAATGGAATGTGATTTTGGGTTGTCGTGAACGGTATCTTCAATAATACTACTCTTAGACCCAAATGGAGTTTAGCAAATCAGTAACTAACTGGAGATTAGTTAAGTTGAATGGTCTCCTGGGTATTGATCTGATGTTGGTTTTGGCCTTCGTGGTTAATACTTAGGAAATTGCTCACTTGCTATTTTACGGATAAAGGCTGATAGAATGGAATGTGATTTTGGGTTTATCGTGAACCCTGTTTTAAATGACATTGATTCTTTAACCCAGTTAAAGATTAAAACTAAATGGAGTTTTAATGAATCTTTAATTAGGTTTAAAAGATCGAGAATGGAGTATCACCAATTTTGCTCCAGGCGATAGTTAAATCTTTAATTAGATTTAATGGTAATTGAATTTACCGATAACACCATGGTGTTAGATATGAAGTATTACCAGTTTTACTTCATAGGATGAATAGGTTGGGAATGGGAAATTAAAACAAATGATTACTTTGGTAAGGTTCGTTAATCCCAGCTAGTTTGGATAAACCATAATTAGGTTTGAATTGATATTCAAAAGAAGATTAGAGAATAAATTTAAGGAATTTATCTTTGATAAAATTAATGGGAACCTATCCCTAAGAATGTGAAATTTAGCAACTAACTGAAGATTAGTTAAGATGAATGGTTTCCTGGGTATTGATCTGATGTTGGTTTTGACCATCAGGGTTAATGTTTGGGGAATCATTCTCTTGCTAATTTACGGTTAGTGGCTGATGAATTGGAATGATGCGTATGTTGTGTTTGTGTAACACTTGTTTATTATGTACGCGAGTTATTCAGAAAGACCGGGTTTATCCCATTCTGAATAACTGATATGACGATAAGTCGAAGGTGAAGACGGTGGTGGAAGGCCAGAGGTCTTCACGTCGTTTGGGTGATTACTAATGATCTTGAGTGGCCCGTACACCCAAGAGGAGGGAATCAGTTGGTGATCGTCCAAACGTACTTGGAGATCGATGGATATGCGAGGAATAAGGTTCCTCCGGTTTCGTTCAGACCCAGAACGGACTTGTAAATGGATGTGTGTCTGACATCGGATTTCATTCTGTGTGATTGATATCGGTTGCATAGCGTGAATTTTCTGTGTGACATGCCTAAGTGGCAATTGATCAAGGCTTCTGTTGAAAAGCAAAGTCTTGTGGTTGATGATCAAAGCACGGGCTGTGTGGCATAGCTTTGTGTAGTGTTGATTCGCGAGCCTCACACCCCGGTAGTGGACCAGAAACGGGAGAGGACCTCAGGGAGGACATGCGTTTCCTTCTAGCTAGAAGTGGCGTCAGTGGTTTTACACGCCCTGACGAGTTTGACTTATGTGGTTGTTGATGTTGCGAGGCGCCTCAGATATATCGGTGACTATGTGAAGCTGATGGAGTCATTTGTTGACTCATTGACACCCCAAAAGGTGGGGAAACGCGGTGTTCAGGCATTTTAATCCACATCAGTGGACCGGCCCTGACGATCCAAGGGTTTATGCGTTCTGATCCTGAGACACGGGCTAGAGCGTCTCGAATCGGTAAGGACTATCTTTTACCTTGGTTCACAGATGTAAATCCAACTTCCAATACGTGACAATTGCGGTTTTGATTGTATACCTATATATGGCTACATAGTGGTATGGGACATTCATGCCGCTTATGATTGATATTTATGATTGTATATAAAGTCAGAAACTAACTGGAAACAAGCTAAGATGGGTGGTTTCCTGGGTATTGGTCTGATGTTGGTTTCGGCCTTCGGGGTTAATACTTAGGGAATCGTTCTCTTACTAATTTACGGTTGGAGTCTGATTAAGAATCAAAAGATGAAATTTGGCATATCAAGCATTATTTGGCTATTATAATGTAACAACCCAGAATTTTGGAACCAATTTAAAATTTTATTTTAAGAAAATTTGTTAGAAAATGCGTCAGAATTTAAAATTCCACTATTAAATTAAATTATTGAATTTAATAAAGAATAAAGAAAAAATAAATAGAATTATGATGTTATCTATGTATGATTTCAAATTTATTTATTCGTAAATAGTGATTTATTACAATTGAAATTAGTATTAAATTGAATGTATATTTGTAATAATTGACTTCGAACAATTGAAAATAAAAGTAAACAGTGGTTGAGTCATTGTTTTGTTAAAAACTTTAATATAGGAGTTTTATGATAACTAATAATAAATCAACATTTAATTTCTTTGCTTATTCACATTTCATGCAAGTTTATTTAGCTTTCTTTTCTTTTTCCAGTTTTATCAAATTCACTACCTTTTCTCTCATCACTCTCCATTAATTACGCATTCATTTGTTTTCTTTGTCTAGTAATTTATTACTCTTCATTCTATTAATTCACACATGTATTCTTATTTCTTAAACTTACATCTTTTTATTTTTCCTTATTTTTTCCTTTAATTATCTCTCCTCAAAAACAAATCAACTCCATGTATGTATACTTATATATTTTATTTATTCTTGCATAAACATTGAATATGTTGATTCAAAATAATAGGTAGATTTTAAATGAATTATGACATGTCATTATGCTAGATAAATATGTAGTGTCATTATTATATTTAATGTTATGTGTTTTGAAATTTAAAAGAATCACATAACCTTCTTGTAGTCATCATTAAACAATAAGATATGCATTCATTTCTTTCCGTTTCTCCTCTTTTCTTCATAAATTTTGTTTTGAAACATTTATGAGGAACATATATGACACTTATCCTTAGTCATCAATTCATTTTCTTTCTAACATAAGAAGAGGAAATCATAGTAATTATTAATTAGCAAATTTGGGGCTTTTCTATAAATTAGTGAAATTAAAATTATTTTATTTTAAATATAAGATATAACAGATTTATATACCTTTTATTACTTGGATGTCCATGCTGGATACTAACATACCGTTTTCTTTACAAAATTCTTTAATGGTAAGAATATTTCTTAAATATAATACTTTCCCTATCTATTCAAACTATAACGTTCATTTATTTTGAAATGTGGAAAGTTGCAGTAGTTTTCAATGCGTTTTCCCTTCCTTGTTTCAAGCGCATGCATCCATGCTATATATTTAGTGTCATTTTTTTTAAAAAAATATTGCAATTAAATTTAATATAATAAATTGTAATATGTGATTTTAACTATAGCAAATGTGAACGTGATTTGAAATTCAAAAGGTTACCGTCAATTTGAACATAATAAATGTTTTCAACTTTAATGAAAAGGAAAACAAATGGAAGTAGCGGGCTTTTCTGAAATTTAAAGAATTAAGTCACTATAATATCATATATACTCCAGTTATCAGAACCCTTGGACAAAACATACACAGCCGCCACCAACGAAAAGAATGTCCAGCGTTCTTCGATTTTATCTCCAATTAATCCTCAAATCCGCACAGTATCTTCACAAATTTATAATAGCCAAATTGTTAAGTTATGTGAGTTCTTCGATTCCAAAGGACGGTGACTCCAGAGGCGGGGCGCAGGGAGAGAGACGATCGATGATAGGTTCTGTAAATTGAACGAAGATGGAAGAAAGGATTATTGAATTAGTTAAAAGGTTAATTATTATTAGTGTAACAGCCCACACCTCCGTTCACGCAAGATATTGTCCCCAACTTAGCCACCGTATAGGTGTGGGGTTTTGTTCCTCAAAAGGCCTTGGCGTTAGTAAGAGATGAGATCTACTATATAAGTACCCACTTCACACAGGCTTCCACGATGTGGGACTTAGGGGTGTTACATTCTCCCCTCCTACAGAGCCCAACGTCCCCGTTGGCTCACAAACACCTCACCCAGGCGTTGCGGTCCACACATGAGCCACAATTCCGGCTGGGTATTGGCTCTGATACCACTGTAACAGCCCACACCTCCGTTCACGCAAGATATTGTCCCCAACTTAGCCACCGTATAGGTGTGGGGTTTTGTTCCTCAAAAGGCCTCGGCGTTAGTAAGAGATGAGATCTACTATATAAGTACCCACTTCACACAAGCTTCCACGATGTGGGACTTAGGGGTGTTACAATTAGTGATTTATTAATGTAATTAAATATTCAAACTCTTATAACTTGTTCATTTCTAATCAGAAATTTGCAAAACAAAATGCATTAGAACCGTTTTGATAAGATCTACACAACAGAATAAACTAGATCTGAAACGGAGCTGATCAGATTTTAGACGAATTTCAGATCTGGATTATTAGGTGAGAAATCCAAATTTTATAAATAATTTAATCTTACTTATATTTTCTCGCTTTTAATCACTGTATGTATTTCGATGCTTTCTAATTTGCGATGTGATAAATTAGGATTTATTTATTTATTTATTGCTGTGAATATTTGTCTGTTCATGCATTAAAAATCTCATCTTTATTGAGATTTATATATTCATTTTGTTCATACGATCAAAATCTCATCTTATTGAGATTCATAATATTTGTTGGGATTGTGCCATGTTCAAGATAGAAATTAGTTACAAATAAAATTTACACTTTTATTTGTCATGTTAATGTAGAATCTGTGTAACACCCCACCTCCGCCAGGGTGACTCTTGCAAGCACTCTGACTTTGGAGGGGCGTTTGAATCAGGTAAACATGCATAATGATATATCAAGGCAGAACAAGAACATATGTATATATGTAAACAGAGTAAATAAGATAAGTAAAACAGTGGAAGATTTCAAACTATTTCAAAACAAGTCTGGTACAATATAATGTTAACTTTTCCAAATACACAAGTCTAGATAAAAACAACATCACTGAAAACTGCAATACATAAGTACTATCCCCAAAATAAGTGATAACCATAGCTAGCTTCATGTCAAGACCGTACATGAGCTAAATCCCACAAGCAAGCGATCAAAAATCCAAGCTAAGCTCCAATATTCCCTCCCTGAGAACCTGGGGGGGAAACGGATGAAAAGAGGCGAAAGAAAACAGGTCAGTCAAAAAGACTGAGTAAGCCCTACTACAATCAATGTAAACTGATAAAGTTAACTGGCATGAGAAGCAGGGATGATCATAAGGATAACCACATACTAGCATGATGATTAACTAACAAGGTAGATAAAGGTGTCATCGCATAATCAGGTTTAAGGTTTTTCACCACAGGTGTACCAGCATTCTAACATGTCATGTATAATCAAGAATTTATCCCTTGGCCTAAACTTGGCCCAGTATCAGGTGTTTGACTCAAATCAAGATCCAACTTCTTGGTACCAATTCTAGTATAACAGGATTAGGTGTTACCCCAATGTTCACATCGAAACAAAACGGAACAGAATGGTCCATACAGAAATAGAGTTTGGGAAAAATGGGCTTTTACCATCCTAACAGATAAAGTACAGAAACGGAATGTTAACAATAATGGGCTTTTACCACCCTAACAGAACAGAGTACAGAAACGGAATGCTAACAATAATGTGTACACTAGTAGTGGGCCTTTACCACCCTAACAGACGGTACCACGCAGAAACAGACGGGTGTTACCACCCAACAAAACAGACGGTACCTACAGAATCAGACAGAGCTAAGTGTACCCTAAATCCTACCCAAACGATCGGCTCCCTAATACATAAATATCCTATGTCGGCCCCACGATAGGGTGTATCACTCCCTAAAGTGGCAACCAATTGGCACAGGCATATTTACAGATGTCACGGCGTCTTACATCCTCAGAGGCAGACCGGGATCCATGCACGCACATGACCCGGTTGGAACGCACCATCAACACCCATCGCCATTATCAGAATGAACCACTTATAATTAGTTCAGTAAGCGTGCCCGGACCCTACCTACAGTTGGGTCAAAGTTTTGATACCAGAAAGGGTTACTGACTAATATGGGTCCCAAACAACAGATGACACAAGTATTCCCCCTTGTGTCCCCAGACTATCAGATTCAGATTAACTTATTAACGAAGTTCAGATATACCAGGTTCAGACGATCAGTTTTCAGACTAACGGATCAGATAACAGATTTACAAACTTGCCTAACTTGGTGTGGGTCCTACAGATCCGCAAAACAGGTTCGTTTAATTTATCAATCAAGTTAGTTTATCCAGACCAGGTATCCAATCGGTTCTCAGCCTTATCAAATTATTGGCTAAGTATAGTTCAACTTAACCCCGTTAAATTACCGAGTTCAGATTGGTTAAGTGTAGGTTAACTTAACCCCGTTAAATTACCGAGTTCAGATTGGTTAAGTGTAGGTTAACTTAACCCCGTTAAATTACCGAGTTCAGATTGGTTAAGTGTAGGTTAACTTAACCCTAACCACTAGTCGTATTTTTCGGTTAAGTGTCATTAAGAAATCAAGCCCGGTTTCACTTAACCTACCAATTCATGTCAAATTGGTTAAGTGTCATAAATCAAATTTACTTAACCTTATCATGTAACATTAATTAATTTAATGCACCTTAACCTCTCACATTAGACCTCGTTGTGGTTACTAGTTAAGTCGGGCGGGTCCGGGTAGCTTTACACCACAACTTGGTCTAACCTCGGGTTCAAGGTACAACATGACCAACTTCTCACATTGGGTCCTATTGTTTGTAGCAACTAGTTAAGCCGGTCGGTTCCGGGTAGGTTTACGCTACAAACTCAACCCAACCTCGAGTTGGTCACACTTATATTTTCTAAGTGTCATGTCCATCGTGTTTCCAAAACACATTACAAGTTTCCAAGCAATTGGGTAGACCTAACTTAATAGGTAAATTCCCCATGGGTAGACCTAACTTAATAGGTAAATTCCCAAGCTTATGTTTTTATGTCTTTTAAGTTTACCCAACCCCAAACGCAATCCCATCGCTTACATATCGCAATAGCGCATAAAGGATAGAAAGAGGGAACTTGGCATAATCACGACATAAAGGTGTTGAAGCCACAAGTTTAACATGGTGGCATATGAAATGTACATATGTTCATATACTTGCATATTACATTTTTAGGCCTCAAAAGCATGCATAAAACCAAACTTGGCATATTGGTGATACATGGTGCTAAATGACATGTAGAAATGGCCATAAGTTCGCATTTAGCCTCACATGCAAGTTATCATAAGGGATATGATAACTTACATGTTGCCAAAATGCAACCTTTAGCATAAAGCTTGAAGCTTTAAGCTCATAAACCCAAGATAAGCTTGCATAACATGATAACATGAACAAAAAGGATCAACCCAAACTTGCATAACATAACTTGCATATCATATGACAAACTTGCATATCAAACTTTCATAGCATAACTTGCATATCATATGACAAACTTGCATATCAAACTTGCATAGCATAACTTGCATATCATATGACAAACTTGCATATCAAACTTGCATAGCATAACTTGCATATCATATGACAAACTTGCATATCAAACTTGCATAGCATAACTTGCATATCATATGACAAACTTGCATATCATAACATGGCATACTTGCATGACATAACATCATAAACTTGCATATCATACATTTAACTTTAGAGTTTAAGTATGAAAGTAGAATAGGGCTTACAATACTTATGAAGGCACAAAAGATATGACAAAGCCCTTATGCAATCAAATAGACCCAAAATGCAAGCTCTAACATAAAAACCCTTGAACCAAAATGATCAAAACTCTTTCTTTATGATGCAAATATAGAAACTTGACTTAAATGCAAGCTAATGATGCTCATACAAGCTTGAAAACACTTGTATGCATGGAAAATCTCATAGAAATTTATTTAGGAATTTTATGAAGAGAGTGGAGGCCATGAGAGGTAAAATTTTGCCATAGTTTAGTTGTAGGATTGATTAATAATGATTTAGGGCTAGATTAGGGTCTTATTTATATATTAGGCAAGTGTTTTAGGCCATAGGATTAAACCCTAGTTCCAATCTCAGCCCTCAAAACCGAATCTGGCCCCCAAGCTCAACACAATCTCAAAATGGTGCACCAAGCAGAACTGCCCGGCTGAGCCAAGTCGACAGCCAAGTCGACAGGGCTGTCGACTTGGTCCAACCAAGTCGACAGGGCTGTCGACTTGGGTGCTCTGGCGGGAATTTTCCCGCCTGGCCCAATATGACCTTAATTTTCAATTTCAAACTTGAATTTGAAATCTGTTTTTACTTTGATATTTTCTGAAAACTTCGTTGGGCCTTAATCGGGTCATACGGACTCCGATTTTCGAAAACTCGGACTCTATTTCGCGTATTTTTCCGAGACGAACGCAATGGCATAGCCCGTTTCCCTTGATTCAGATTTATAAATTAAATTCTGCCTCGATTTATGTTCTAACAGGTTATCAGAAATACGGGTTGTTACATTCTCCCCTCCTTAAAGGATTTCGTCCTCGAAATCTTCAAGTTAGGAAGAACGCATCCTACCATCCATCATCCATCTACTCAAATCATCATTCACGAGCAATCATTGTCCTTAAAGATTCTAATGCGGTATGAACATATGCAAAAGGTGTGTGTATATGTCCTTATCTAATGCAAAGATCCTCAATGCAAAGCATGTTAGTGAAATGAATCCATTATGTATGCGAATAGTCCTAATCATATAATACTATATGTGTGCACAAACATTCATCCATATGCAACATCCATGTGCCGAATTAACCGTCTTGCAACCATAAGAATTGAAAATGTACACACGTCCATATGCAATATGAGAGTGTATTTCAAGCCGATCTAGTGCCTAGTGTGTGTTTATGCATCCACGAGCAACCACTAGCAACCACTTGCATCCACTTGCAACCATCAAACATAACATGTCTCAAACACATGTTTACATCCATAGGATTCCTATCTCAACAAGATACAGTCGAGTGATGGAAGCGAGTACAGATAAAACAAAAACTTGGTACATATACTTACAGACTACTAGTACAGATCAGATCTCCCCAAATGATTCTTAGGAAACTAAGCATGGTAGGAACCCAGAATGTATTTGTCATAGTCACAGATACTCTCAAATCCCAATTTATCACAAACAGATGAGTTATAACTCTCAGGGAGTTTGAGACTATTACCAGATCAGAAACAAGACTATCATTAAAGTACTGAGTTTCCATTACAGAATCAAGATACCAGAAAAAGAGTTTCGAACTGAAAATCAGACAAGGAAAATTAAACATCCTACAGACAAATTATTCTAGCCCTAATCTATTCACCCGCCATGCGAGTATTCACTGTTCCTTCCGATATAGTCCCTTTCTTCTTCGGGCAGTCCCTAGTGAAGTGTCCCATCTCTCCACAGTTAAAGCAAGTGCCCTTCCTCTTTCTGCAATCCTTGTTTAGATGAGTTGAGCTTCCACAAGTAAAGCACTTCTTTTCCTTCTTATCTTCAGACTTCTCCTCCTTCTTTTGCATTTCCTTTTTGGGCCCCGTTTTCTTGTTTTGAGACTCATTCACCTTGACCTCCTTCTTTGCACTCTTGTTCTCTTCATTGAGTAGGGCCATATCTACCAAACTCTCAAACGTGGCCCCCATGGGCACATGAGACATAGCTAACTCCTGTAACGGCTCATTCAATCCTCTAGCAAAACGAAGAGCCTTCTTCTGAGTAGTACTCACCATATCCAAGCCAAAACGAGCTAACTGATTGAACTTGTTCACATATTCTTTAACAGACATGTCTCCTTGCTTCAAAGCAATAAACCTTTCCATTTGCAAGTTCTCTTCAGTAGAAGATAGAAACTTAAGCCCGAATCTTGTCCTGAAATCGGCCCAAGTCTCAACGGGCCTAGTCGCGGTGGTGATCTCCCACCAATAAGCGGCTTCATCCTTCATAAGCCAAACCGCCAACAGGATCTTTCTCTGATCATCTAATCCAAAGATAGCGAATAAATCCTCGGTCTCTTTCAACCAATTCCGGGCCTCTACAAAAGTCTCGGTACCTAGAAAGTTCTTGCCACCCATTGCTTTGAAGTCCTTGCAAATCTTCGTGAACTCTACTGGAGGATGCTGAGGGGGGGAGGAGGAGGAACCTCAGCGACAGGAGGAGGAGGAACATTAACCACCGGAGGAGGAGTAACATTTGCGGGGCCGGCTTCGGTCGCCCTAGCCTCCATAAGTCTCCTATACCAAACAGGAACTTGCACTCCCTCTGTGATAACAAAGTTATCTGCCATACTGAAACGAAGGAAAAGATAGATTCAGAACGAGGGAACTAAGAATAGATAACTAAGGATTGTGCTAATGGCTTTTTGGGGAATAGCCTTTAAAATAAACTAGACTTTTCTTTGGAAAATACTTTATACTTGGTTTTGAAAATAGTTTTCCAAAAGTTTCAAAAACCTTTTTGTTCCTTCTCGTAAACCATAGGCTCTGATACCAAATGTAACACCCCACCTCCGCCAGGGTGACTCGTGCAAGCACTCTGACTTTGGAGGGGCGTTTGAATCAGGTAAACATGCATAATGATATATCAAGGCAGAACAAGAACATATGTATATATGTAAACAGAGTAAATAAGATAAGTAAAACAGCGGAAGTTTTCAAACTATTTCAAAACAAGTCTGGTACAACATAATGTTAACTTTTCCAAATACACAAGTCTAGATAAAAACAACATCACTGAAAACTGCAATACATAAGTACTATCCCCAAAATAAGTGATAACCATAGCTAGCTTCATGTCAAGACCGTACATGAGCTAAATCCCACAAGCAAGCGATCAGAAATCCAAGCTAAGCTCCAATATTCCCTCCCTGAGAACCTGGGGGGGAAACGGAAGAAAAGAGGCGAAAGAAAACAGGTCAGTCAAAAAGACTGAGTAAGCCCTACTACAATCAATGTAAACTGATAAAGTTAACTGGCATGAGAAGCAGGGATGATCATAAGGATAACCACATACTAGCATGATGATTAACTAACAAGGTAGATAAAGGTGTCATCGCATAATCAGGTTTAAGGTTTTTCACCACAGGTGTACCAGCATTCTAACATGTCATGTATAATCAAGAATTTATCCCTTGGCCTAAACTTGGCCCAGTATCAGGTGTTTGACTCAAATCAAGATCCAACTTCTTGGTACCAATTCTAGTATAACAGGATTAGGTGTTACCCCAATGTTCACATCGAAACAGAACGGAACAGAATGGTCCATACAGAAATAGAGTTTGGGAAAAATGGGCTTTTACCATCCTAACAGATAAAGTACAGAAACAGAATGTTAACAATAATGGGCCTTTCCACCCTAACAGAACAGAGTACAGAAACGGAATGCTAACAATAATGTGTACACTAGTAGTGGGCCTTTACCACCCTAATAGACGGTACCACGCAGAAACAGACGGGTGTTACCACCTAACAAAACAGACGGTACCTACAGAATCAGACAGAGCTAAGTGTACCCTAAATCCTACCCAAACGATCGGCTCCCTAATACATAAATATCCTATGTCGGCCCCACGATAGGGTGTATCACTCCCTAAAGTGGCAACCAATTGGCACAGGCATATTTACAGATGTCACGACGTCTTACATCCTCAGAGGCAGACCGGGATCCATGCACGCACATGACCCGGTTGGAACGCACCATCAACACCCATCGCCATTATCAGAATGAACCACTTATAATTAGTTCAGTAAGCTTGCCCGGACCCTACCTACAGTTGGGTCAAAGTTTTGATACCAGAAAGGGTTATTGACTAATATGGGTCCCAAACAACAGATGACACAAGTATTCCCCCTTGTGTCCCCAGACTATCAGATTCAGATTAACTTATTAACGGAGTTCAGATATACCAGGTTCAGACGATCAGTTTTCAGACTAACGGATCAGATAACAGATTTACAAACTTGCCTAACTTGGTGTGGGTCCTACAGATCCGCAAAACAGGTTCGTTTAATTTATCAATCAAGTTAGTTTATCCAGACCAGGTATCCAATCGGTTCTCAGCCTTATCAAATTATTGGCTAAGTATAGTTCAACTTAACCCCGTTAAATTACCGAGTTCAGATTGGTTAAGTGTAGGTTAACTTAACCCCGTTAAATTACCGAGTTCAGATTGGTTAAGTGTAGGTTAACTTAACCCCGTTAAATTACCGAGTTCAGATTGGTTAAGTGTAGGTTAACTTAACCCTAACCACTAGTCGTATTTTTCGGTTAAGTGTCATTAAGAAATCAAGCCCGGTTTCACTTAACCTACCAATTCATGTCAAATTGGTTAAGTGTCATAAATCAAATTTACTTAACCTTATCATGTAACATTAATTAATTTAATGCACCTTAACCTCTCACATTAGACCTCGTTGTGGTTACTAGTTAAGTCGGGCGGGTCCGGGTAGCTTTACACCACAACTTGGTCTAACCTCGGGTTCAAGGTACAACATGACCAACTTCTCACATTGGGTCCTATTGTTTGTAGCAACTAGTTAAGCCGGTCGGTTCCGGGTAGGTTTACGCTACAAACTCAACCCAACCTCGAGTTGGTCACACTTATATTTTCTAAGTGTCATGTCCATCGTGTTTCCAAAACACATTACAAGTTTCCAAGCAATTGGGTAGACCTAACTTAATAGGTAAATTCCCCATGGGTAGACCTAACTTAATAGGTAAATTCCCAAGCTTATGTTTTTATGTCTTTTAAGTTTACCCAACCCCAAACGCAATCCCATCGCTTACATATCGCAATAGCGCATAAAGGATAGAAAGAGGGAACTTGGCATAATCACGACATAAAGGTGTTGAAGCCACAAGTTTAACATGGTGGCATATGAAATGTACATATGTTCATATACTTGCATATTACATTTTTAGGCCTCAAAAGCATGCATAAAACCAAACTTGGCATATTGGTGATACATGGTGCTAAATGACATGTAGAAATGGCCATAAGTTCGCATTTAGCCTCACATGCAAGTTATCATAAGGGATATGATAACTTACATGTTGCCAAAATGCAACCTTTAGCATAAAGCTTGAAGCTTTAAGCTCATAAACCCAAGATAAGCTTGCATAACATGATAACATGAACAAAAAGGATCAACCCAAACTTGCATAACATAACTTGCATATCATATGACAAACTTGCATATTAAACTTGCATAGCATAACTTGCATATCATATGACAAACTTGCATATCAAACTTGCATAGCATAACTTGCATATCATATGACAAACTTGCATATCAAACTTGCATAGCATAACTTGCATATCATATGACAAACTTGCATATCAAACTTGCATAGCATAACTTGCATATCATATGACAAACTTGCATATCATAACATGGCATACTTGCATAACATAACATCATAAACTTGCATATCATACATTTAACTTTAGAGTTTAAGTATGAAAGTAGAATAAGGCTTACAATACTTATGAAGGCACAAAAGATATGACAAAGCCCTTATGCAATCAAATAGACCCAAAATGCAAGCTCTAACATAAAAACCCTTGAGCCAAAATGATCAAAACTCTTTCTTTATGATGCAAATATAGAAACTTGACTTAAATGCAAGCTAATGATGCTCATACAAGCTTGAAAACACTTGTATGCATGGAAAATCTCATAGAAATTTATTTAGGAATTTTATGAAGAGAGTGGAGGCCATGAGAGGTAAAATTTTGCCATAGTTTAGTTGTAGGATTGATTAATAATGATTTAGGGCTAGATTAGGGTCTTATTTATAGATTAGGCAAGTGTTTTAGGCCATAGGATTAAACCCTAGTTCCAATCTCAGCCCTCAAAACCGAATCTGGCCCCCAAGCTCAACACAATCTCAAAATGGTGCACCAGGCAGAACTGCCCGGCTGAGCCAAGTCGACAGCCAAGTCGACAGGGCTGTCGACTTGGTCCAACCAAGTCGACTCCCAAGTCGACAGGGCTGTCGACTTGGGTGCTCTGGCGGGAATTTTCCCGCCTGGCCCAATATGACCTTAATTTTCAATTTCAAACTTGAATTTGAAATCTGTTTTTACTTTGATATTTTCTGAAAACTTCGTTGGGCCTTAATCGGGTCATACGGACTCCGATTTTCGAAAACTCGGACTCTATTTCGCGTATTTTTCCGAGACGAACGCAATGGCATAGCCCGTTTCCCTTGATTCAGATTTATAAATTAAATTCTGCCTCGATTTATGTTCTAACAGGTTATCAGAAATACGGGTTGTTACAATCTGTATACACATAAAATTCTCTTTTTATTTTGATATTAGAGAACAGAGAACACGTTATGTAGACAAAATATACTTTTTATTTTGTCATTAGAAAAGTAGAAAACAAGTCCTTAAATAAAAAGGACATTTCGCTATAAGAAAATGGTGAGACAAAAATATATCATTTTTGTTGAAACCAAATTATTGAAAACAAAATTATCAATTTTTGTTGAATAAAATAGTTGAGATAAAATTTACAATCTTGTCAAAAATAGAATAGTTGAAGACAAATTTTACAATTTTGTCAAAATAGGATAGTTGAAACAAAATGAACATTTGTGTTGAAATGAATTTGCCACATAAAGCATATCACTTTTATGTTGATTTAGATTTGTCACATAAAAATGATTTCATTTGAAAAATGATTAAATTAGCAAAAGGTTCGCATTAGCAAAATGTTTACATTAGACAAATGACTTTCATTTGAAAAATGATTAAATTAGCAAAAGGTTCGCATTAGCAAAATGTTTACATTAGAAAAATGATTAAATTAGCAAAAGGTTCGCTGTTTACATTAGAAAAATGATTTCATTTGAAAAATGATTAAATTAGTAAAAGGTTCGCATTAGCAAAATGTTTACATTAGAAAAATGATTTCATTTGAAAAATGATTAAATTAGCAAAAGGTTCGCATTAGCAAAATGTTTACATTAGAAAAATGATTTCATTTGAAAAATGATTTCATTTGAAAAATGATTAAATTAGCAAAATGTTCACATTAGCAAAAGAAATGACATTTTTATTTTAAAAATGTTGCATTAGAGAAAAATAAACATTTTTATTATAAAATGTAGTATGAGAATTAAAGTAACATTTTAGTTATAAAATGTTAAGATTTATGAAAGTAACATTTTAGTTATAAATGTTAAGATTTATGAAAATAACATTTTTAGTTAAAATAATGTTATGTTAAAGTATCATTTAAATTAGATAATGACATGTCCTGTTAAAATATCATTTTGATTAGGAATTGCCATATTAGAATAAAATATCACATTTGTTAGAAAAGTCATGTTTGTTAGAAATATCACATTTGTTAGAAAAGTTAAGTTAGTATGAAAAGAACAAATTCACAGTGACATCTTTTTTACATTTTAGGTAAATAAAATGAACACTTTTAGCGTTATTCTCTTTTGAGAATAAAATGAACACTTTTAGCGTTATTCTCTTTTGAGAATAAAAAGAACATTTTTAACGTCACATTCTTTTTGTAATAAAAAGAACATTTTTAGCGTCACATTCTTTTTGTAATAAAAAGAACATTTTTAGTGTCACATTCTTTTTGCAATAAAAAGAACATTTTTAGCGTCACATTCTTTTTGCAATAAAAGGAACATTTTTAGTGTCACATTCTTTTTGTAATAAAAAGAACATTTTTAGCGTCACATTCTTTTTGTAATTAAAAATACATTTTTAGCGTCACATTCTTTTTTGTAATTAAAAGAACATTTTTAGCGTCACATTCTTTTTGTAATAAAAAGAACAATTTTAGCGTCACATTCTTCTTGTAATAAAAAGAACATTTTTAGCGTCATATTCTTTTTGTAATAAAAAGAACATTTTTAGCGTCAACATTGTTCAAATAGAAAGAACATGTTTTAGCGTCGAAATTGGTAAATTAAAACAATTAGATGTAAAATAAACATTTTTATTGTTAAAGTAGTTGCAATAAAAATAATAGTATTAAAGGGGACATTTTTATTTAAATAATTAATAGAACTGAACGTTATACTTATTTGTCACTTTAGGTACAAATAAAAGAATAAATTTGAACGTTATATTTATTTGTCACTTTAGGTACAAATAAAAGAATAAATTTGGACGTTACATTTTTATCGTCATTTTAGGTGCGATAAAGAGTAGAAATAAAGATTATATTTTTATCGTCATTTTAGTTGCGATAAAAAGAATAGAAATAAAGATTATATTTTTATCGTCATTTTAAATGCGATAAAAAAGTAGAAATAAAAGCTACACTTTTACTGACATTCCATATGAAATAAAAAGCATAGAAATAAAAAGTGTATTTTTATTTACATTTTAGATGTAAATAAAAACATAGAAATAAAAGTGACATTTTAAATTTACATTTTAGATGTAATCAGAAGATAGAATTTAATGTATAATTTTATTGTCAAAATAGAGACAATAAAAAGATTAGAATAAAAAAGTATATTTTTATTTACATTTTAGATGTAAATAAAAAGAATAGATTTAAAGTTACATTTTGATTTACACTTTAGATGTAAATGAATAGATAGATTAAAAACTTATATTTTTATTTACATTTTAGATGTAAATAAGAAATTAGATCTAAAAGCGACATTTTTATTGATATGTTATATTCAATAAAAAGATTAGATGTATAAGTTACATTTTTATTATCATTTGAGGACAATAGAAAGAGTAGATTTAAAAGTGACTTTTTATTGATGTTTTATACTCAATAAAAAGAATATATTTTAATGTTATGTTTTTATCGACGCTTTAGGTATGATTGATGGAAAGTAGTTGAAATCGCCAAACGATATATATATATAACAATAAATCGTTATCAAATACTATTGACGATATGAAATGGTTTTAAACTATATATATGCGAGGATCATTTGAAAAGTCCGAGTTCAATCTCATTTCAAATGATTATACGACGATCTAAGTCGAAGTGTTGAAGACGGTGATTGAAGACTGGCGATCTTCACATCGAATGGATGTGTTGCCACTCTAGATTTAAAAGTGACTTTTTATTGATGTTTTATACTCAATAAAAAGAATATATTTTAATGTTATGTTTTTATCAGCACTTTAGATATGATTGATGGAAAGTAGTTGAAATCGCCAAACGATATATATATATATATATATATATATATATAAATAGCAATAAATCGTTATCAAATACTATTAACTATATGAAATGGTTTTAAACTATATATATGCGAGGATCATTTGAAAAGTCCGAGTTCAATCTCATTTCAAATGATTATACGACGATCTAAGTCGAAGAGTTGAAGACGGTGGACCGGCGATCTTCACATCGAATGGATGTGTTGCCACTGAGACCCATGATGAGAGTAGCTACCTTGAAGGGGCTTCAGTGGTAGCCATCCGGCCGTACTTGTTGACTGTCGGATATGCGAGCACCTCACCTCTATATTGGACATATGGGGGCGGAATAAGGTGACTACGGTTTCGTCCAGACCCAGAACGGACTTGTAAATGGATCGTATGTCTGACGTTGTATTCCTTTATACTGTATTCGTTGATCTCTGCTAAATGCATATCTGTTTGGTGGTTAACACCCTTCTCTGAGACGTACGAACTTAGAGGTTATATATTGGTAGGAATCAATGGTATGGTATGGATTGACAATGTGACATGCCAAGATGCATGGATCAAGGCTTTTGTTGAAAAGCAGAGCCTTATGGTTGATGATCAAAGCATAACCAGTCTAGGCGTAGCTTTGTGTATAGCGTGACTTCGCAAGCCTCACACCCCGGTATGAGTCAAAAACGGGATTAGGACTGCAGGGAGTGCACACGTTTCTTTCTAGCTAGGAGTAGTGTCAGTGCTTAAACTGGCTGGCATTTTACTTATGTGGATGATGGATTGAGGTACCTCGGATTTATAGGTTGTTAGTGGCCATATTATAGGTTCAAAGGAACTGGGAAACGTGTGTTCAGGCATAACCCATCCACTACCGTAAGGTAGAGACCGACCCTGAAGACCCAAGGGTTCACTACGGGGGATCCTGAGGCATTTTCTAGAGTGTCTCGAATCACAGAGGACGATCCCTAGCCTCGATTTCATGATGGAAATCCAACTTCCAATATGACCTTGCGGTTTTGATTGTAGAACTAGTATGGCGACATGATATATGGTACCTATGCCGTCTATGATTGATACATTATGATTGAAATATTTTTATTAAAACATACTCACACTAATATCAAATCCATTTTTATCGTATCAAGCATCTTTTGACCATTATAAGGTAAAGCTCTATCCTTCGGTTCGTGTTGCATTGTGTGATGGGACTTGAGTCTTATACTAGTTTCATTTTTTTTAAAAACATTGCGTTGTTTAACGATTTACTTTATTTTATGCACTGGCAATCCACTGGAGTAAACCCGTTCCACGTTAGCGGCGTGGTCCTACGATTAGCCTTATTATTAGATAAGTTAAGTTAGATTTCTCATACCAGTCCCATGACTGACCTGTAGTTTGTTTCACAGGCAAACTCGGGTGCCCTCTTTTCCACACGGGCAGTCGAGTCGCTTGTTTGCAGATATCTTTTCTTTTAGCGGGATTCTGGGTTGAAGCTTAAAGCTGTGTCCAGAGCACAGAAAGTCTTCCGCTACACTGTATTATATTTAAATGTAAAATTTATCTTCCGTTGTAATTTAATTTCGATGTACTCTGATATATTTTGTACTCTGATGTAACATTATTGTAATGTAATAAAAGTCTGTTGTTATTGTTCTTATGTTGTTGTATTCCCAGAGTTAAAGTATTCGAGGATTTCTTACCTTTGAATCAGATCTGTGTGGTTTATGGTCGATTCAAAGGGCGGGAATTTTCGGATCTTTACATATAAGGTAAAAGCCCTATCCTCCGGCTTGCGTTGCATTGTGTGATGGGACCTGGGTCTTATAATAGCTTCATTTTTCTTTATTTATATATTTTGTACTTTGATGTAACATTATTGTAATGTAATAGAAGTCTGCTGTTATTATTCTTATGTTGTTGTATTCCCAGAGTTAAAGTATTCGAGGATTTCTTACCTTTGAATCAGACCTGTGTGGTTTATGGTCGATTCAAAGGGCGGGAGTTTTCATATCTTTACATATAAGGTAAAAACCCTATCCTCCGGCTTGCGTTGCATTGTGTGATGGGACCTGGGTCTTATAATAGCTTCATTTTTCTTTATTTAGCATTGCGCTGTTTATTTTATGCACTGGTATTATTGGGAGGAAACTCGTTCCGTGTTATACGGCGTGGTCCCTTGATTTACCTAACTTTAAAATAAAGATTAATAACTGTTTTAGTTCTCACACCAGTCACATGACTGACCTGGAGTTTATTATTTTAAACTAAACTCTGGGTGCCACTATTTTCCGCATGGGCAGCTAGTAGTTTTGGTTTTGCAGATTTATATTCACAGGATCCTGATTTACAGCTGGAACGATACTTGGAAAGCTCCGTATCCGTATATTACTTCTAGTTGTGTATTGTACTATTTTCCGCTGATATGTAATGTATTGTAATCTCTGATATTTTATAATGTATATTATTTGTTAATACTCTGTATATTCTTGTATTCTGATGAATTGTTGTAATAAACAATGGAGTGTCCTTTTGTTTGCGTCCCGATGTGGCTTGTTCTCAATTCAATCTGGGCTTTCCTTACTGGGGAAGTTCGGGTCATTTCAAATGATTTATTTAGATGAACTGTTGTTGCTTGAAAACCCCATACGGGTATTGGGATGATAACTGTCATACACCAGTCCTAATATCTAGTCGTATGTCAATCGATGAATTGACAGTCTGTGATGAGCGTTTTTTATTTATTTTAATGCTCACATAATTATAAATTTCACTCTAGATGTAAATGGATTATTTGATGATTATTTATCATTATTGTTATATACATGCGATGTATGAAATCCATATAACTGAAATTATATGGTAATTGATTGAGTCACATTCTGATTTAGAATATTTTAATATATTGAATATTTTAAAATAAAGAAATCTTTTAGATAATTAATATTTTTAAAATAATAAATATTTTAAAATAATATTCAGTGAAAATGTGAAACTGAATTATGTAGCAAGCGCCATCTTAACCCGAACGGGTTTATCAACTGATTTTATTCATTTTAAATTGAATATCGAAAAGAAGTGATTTTAAAATATAATATTTTGAAAGTGTTATTATTTTAATATAATAAAAATATAGAATATTCAATTTTGCTTAAAAATTGAAAATGAAGCTAAAACCATTTTAAAATGAATTTATAAACGATTGTTAAAATACGTTTTAAATGGAAATCGATGATATATTATATATATTTATTTAATGGCCTGAATAGAATGTGCCACGCAGCGATCATTCGCGAATTTCGACCATTAACTTCAAATGGGCGTAACGGGAGATCCGACCGTCGGATTATCCTAAAACCGAAACCGTTGAGTTCATATCGAAAAGAGCTTTTCAACGAATATAAGAGTTTTGAAATCTAATGGTTGGATTTGGACATTGGAATTATGTCCAAATCAATTTCTGAAAAGGTCGCTGTAAGTGCAGTTCGATGACCATTTATGGAAATCGACTGTAAAGGCCTTAATAAATTTATTAAAAATATGGAAAAATTATGTAAAATCATAATAAATGATTTAAAAAGAATTTAGATGAAAAGTTCCAATTTTTTAAAGATAAAAATATATTTTTATCGAAATGAACTAGTTATTAACTAGAATAAATCTTTAAATAAAGATTTAATGAAGATTTCCAATTAAACAATAAATAAATTGGAATTAAATAAAATGAATTGGATTTTTTGGTTTGTCGTGAATGGTGTCTTAAATATTACTGTTTTTGAACCCCGTATGAAAAGAATGAATCTTTTAATTAAGATTTTAGAGTTTTCCAATTATATTTAATAATTGGAATAAAATGAAATGTAAATTGGGTTTATTTAGAACTATGTTTTTAAACGACATGTGTTCTTTAACTCAATTAACAGTGAAAATATAATTTGGAAATTATAAATCTTTTATTAAGATTTAATTGGAAAAGTTCCAAAGTAAAGTTTTCCAATTTAATATATTAAATCGGAATTGAATGGAATTCGATTTAATAATAATCAAGATGAGCTTCTGGAAAAGAAGACCATTACTGTATATGGAATTTGAAAGGCTTTGCCGTTACTCCATTTATATTATTAGTGTGACATGGAAATTTATATCGATTATATATTGATTTGATTTCTGTGAAAATTTCATATTTAATGGAAGATGATTTTGGGTTTATCGTGAACTATGTTTTTAAAAGGCATTAGTTCTTTAACCCAGTTAAGACAAGATTAATTTCTTAAAACTGAATAATCATTAAGTAATGATTTTTGATATTAAAACCAAATTGGTGTTTTAATGAATCTTTAAAAAGAAGATTTAAGAATAAATTTAAAAGAATTTATCTTTGATAAATTTAATGGGAACCTTTCCCTAATAATGTGAATATTTTATTTAAAAGAATATTTTGAGTTGGAATGAGGCGTATGATGTGTTTTATAGCACTTGTGTATTGATTATAAAATGCGCTAGTTATTCGGAAAGACCGGGTTCAACCCATTCTGAATAATTAATACGACGATCAAGAGTCGAAGATAAAGATGGTGGTTGAAGACCGGAGGTCTTCACATCGTTTTGATGATTACGGATGTCTTGATTGGGAGGCATCCCAAGACAAGGTAATAAGTGGTTATCGTCCAGACATACTTGGAGATCGACTAGATATGAAAGAACCTCTCTCCTGTATTGCACATATGGGACGAGGAATAACGTGTCTCCGGTTTCGTTCAGACCCAGAACGGACTTGTAAATGGATGTGTGTCTGACGTTATATTCCTTTATGTTGTATTCGTTGATCTCTGCTAAGTATATATCTGTTGGTGGCGGAGAATTTATTCTCTTGCATAACACCCTTCTATGAGACGTATGAGCTTAGAGGTTATATATTGGAAGTAATCAATGGTATGGTATGGATTGACAATGTGGCATTCTAAGATGCAATTGATCAAGGCTTTTGTTGAAAAGCAGAGCCTTGTGGTTGATGATCAAAGCACAACTCATTTTAGGCATAGCTTTGTGTATAGTGATACTTCGCGAGCCTCACACCCCAGTATGAACCAAAAATGGGAGTAAGAACTGCAGTGAGGGCATACGTTTCTTTCTAGTTAGAAGTGGTGTCTGTGTTTAACAAGGCCAGACATTTTTACTTACGTGGATGATCGAATGAGGCGCCTTGGTTATTTGAGTCCCTAGTGGCTCTATTTACGCCCCATATGGCGGGGAAACGTATTGTTCAGGCATTATTAATCCACTAACATATTTGTGGACCAGTCCTGAAGATCCAAGGTACAGTTGCGACTGATCCTGAAACATGGGCTAGATTGTCTCGAATTCGGTAAGGACTATCTTTTGCCTTGGTTCATGATGGAAATCCAACTTCCAATACGACACCATGCGGTTTTGATTGTAAAACTAGTATGGCGAATAGTATATGGTAGCTATGCCGACTATAATTGATACATTATAATTGAAATGTTTTTGAAATATATATACACACTAATAGTAATATCAAATCTGTTTTATCGTATCAAGCATTTTTTATCATTATAAGGTAAAACTCTATCCTTCTGTTTGCGTTGCATTATGTGATGGGACTTGAGTCTTATAGTGTTTCATTTTTCTAACAAGCATTGCATTGTTTATCGATTTACTTTATTTCTTGCACATGCAATCAAATGGAGTAAACCCATTCCGCGTTAGCGGCGTGGTCCTATGATTATCCTTATTATTAGATAAGTTAAGTAAAGATTTCTCATACCAGTCCCGTGGCTGACTTGTAGTTTGTTTTACTTTGCAAACTCGGGTGCCCTCTTTTCCACACGGGCAATCAAGTAGCTTGTTTTGCAGATATATTAGGCAGGATGCTGGAGCGAAGCTTAAAGCTATGTCCAGAGCGTTTATAGTCATCCGTTGTGCTAAGATTATTCATTTCCGCTGAAATGTATTAAATTATTATAAATAATCTTCCGCTGTATTATTATTTATTTGATGTACTCTGATATTCTGTACTCATATGTAACATTATTATAATGTTTATAAAAATCTCCTGTTATTTGTTATGATGTGGTGTATGCCCAAAGTTAGCGTATTCGGGTTTTGAACGGTCTTGATCGACTTTACGATCGATTAGGTCCGGGTGAAATCCGAGTTGTTACACATATGTACGAAAATACAAATACTATAAAATAAAATGGATTATTCAACCACATAATTACAAATATTGTTTTTATAACAGCCCGCAAATCCATTCTATCCGAGTTGACTACAAACATCACACATCCAACCCAAATATCACAGAAATACGAATCATTTTTTTAGAAGAAAAAGGTAGAAGAAGAACAGAAATAACAACACAAAATCTCACATCGCAGCGGAACCAAATATAATATAAAATAACTTTTGGAATACAAAATTTTCTGTATACATATACATACTATTATCAGAGTATCACTATCAGAGTATAACACATACAACACAGCGGAAATAACAATACTAGATAACGCTGAATCCTCCTGCTTCCAGCTCCTTCAAGTAAATCTGTAAAATCCTTAACTACTGGACCGCCCGTACAAATTTAGGCACCCAAAAGTTTAGGTAAAACAAAACAAAATAACCTCCGGGTCAGTCATGGGACTGGTATGAGTAAACAATTTAAAATAGTTTGAGAAAATAAATGAAACACTTGATTCAACTTTCCAAATCCTTTTGAAAGAAACGACAATCTTTATATCAAAACTCTTTTGATATTATAATAGTATCTAAATCAAATAAATAGAAATCTAGTGGAACGTTTGCATCTCACGTTCCACATATATATAGTATACTGATTGACATAGAAATGTGTTTATTTTTACGCTCATATCTTATCTTTATTGTAAATAAATAAATATTACTTTGGGTATTTTCATGTGTTTTCACAGGTTGTTAAATAAATGTCTCCTTCATTCAATTAAAGACCAATTGCATAGGAAATGCTACTTCTTGGAATCAACAAATTTTCAATCATAAAGGAAGCTGTAGCACACTGATAAAACTTGGAAATTTGGACAGAATGTTCTAAGTTCAGCCACCGTCAAAGCCCTATTTTTTGCTGAAGAAAAGAACATATACATTGCCTCCGTCGCTTTCAAGAATAAAAAGACTAGTGCTATATTATATATATATATATTTATATGTATATAACATATGCACTAAGATTTGAAGAGCTAGACATTTTCTTCTCAAAGAAATCAATTGAAAATCTTGCATATTTACTTGCCATTGAGGAGAAGACTTGACATATATTTACCAGAATGCAACTCAATCAAATGCCACATGTCAGCAATCAAGGAGGGAGAATCTTCATAGAACATCTCAAATCTATATCCATATCTCTTTTATTTGTAAATAGAATATCTCAAGAGATATTTCTTGGCCCAAAAGTCATATAGGATGGAGGCTACATCCCCTATAAATACCCATTGTATTCATTGTAACAACCATCCATTATTCTGTAATTCTTCTGCGATTAACAAAGTTCTTCTTTTATTTTTCTGCTATTTTCTAATTTCTTAGCAATTAGTGTTGTCTACACGATTAGATTCGGTAGAGCATTAATTGTATTTTTCATTTGTTTTCATTAGCGATTGACCGTCTGATTAGATTCAGCGGTAATCCTAATTCTTATTTTCTGTTCATTTAATTTTGTTCTGCAATTTTATTTCCATTGTTCTATTTTATCTTTCATCATTGAATTCATTACAGATCCGATTAGATTCGAATCTGCAGTGAATTTAATTGCATCTTTTATTTGTAGTTTCAATTTTTATTTTGTTTTGCAAAATCAACCTCCAAGCTTCGTCTAACTCGCCCACGAAACATATAGATAATAAAATTTAACTTTCCTCCCTGTGTTCGACCTGTATGCTACACACCTGTATGCTTGCAGAATTTATTACAAATGTCGCGCTTTTCTAATTCATAGACTAGCGTCGATCAAGTTTTTGGCGTTGTTGCCGGGGATAATGCATTTCCAGCTATGACAAGGTATGGAACCACCTTCCGATAGTGTATCGCTAGAGGAGAATACACTGGGTTCAACAAGAACATCTTGTAACCTGGCCACACATGACCGACCACTCATTTCGCTTGAGTGTATCGAATGTATATCACCAACGGTTGGGATCATCAACCGTTTCCTGAATGGGACAACATCGAATAGAATAAGGAATTAAATGAATTTCTCTAGATAGGTGATAATACACTGTAACACCCCACCTCCGCTAGGGTCACTCACAAAGGGAATGCACTAGTTTTGGAGGAGCGTTATCGAGGTAAACAAATACAGAAATATTACAAGAAAGAACATAAATAAAACAGTGGAAGAATCAAAAGATAAATTTCATTACTTTCAAAATAGTCAAAGCCTTTTTCATTCAAAGTACCAAATAGCCAAAGTCATTATTTTCCATTACAACAAATTCTGTCTTGCATAAACAAAGAAGCATAAACTTAAAACATCAAAAGTAGCACAATTCCCCAAAGGTAGCAGAAAATGCAGCCATAGCATAGCCCAAGATCAAACCGTACATGATCTGAATCAAAAGCAAGCGAAATCCAAGCTAAGTTCTAGAGTTTCCTCCCTGAGAACCTTGGGGGGGGGGGGACGGAAGAAAAAGAGGTGAAAGAAAACGAGTCAGTCATAAAGACTGGTAAGTCCAAGTGACTTTCAGCATAAAAACAGATAAAGGTAACATGACATGTATAAACTGAAATTAAACATAAGGATGCTGTCAAGATGGGCAAGATAGACTAAGATAACATGATAAATCAAGTATAAATCAAGTATAGCATCACATATTTAAGGTTCGCTGCATCAACTGTACTAGAATCCCAAACCCATGTCTTATATAAATCATGAAATAATCCCTTGGCCAAATATTATGAAATGACCCATTTCTAGGTCCAATGAAACGATCCACTAGTCGATCGTCTCCCTACAAGTTCTAGCTTGTCATGTGTCTGTGTCATACGGTCCTATCACAAATGTAGTCACCTGTGCTAGGTCCACCATAGGGTGTATCAAGCTCTATGGTGCCAACCACCGACACAAATCAAGCATGCACAGATAAACCTACTGATGCCCAATGCTTGCTTTTTCAACTCCGGACCACGTGCATGACCATAGCCCGCCTGAACCTACACTGGCGCACCAACACAGCCGTCGTTCTGGTCGCTTACAATCAGCCCAGTAATCGTGCCCCACCCTACCTCGTCCCATGGTACCATGATACATCTAGTGGGTTACTGCTGAAACGAACCGCGTAACTAGGGTTTCCGTCCAATAGGTTAAGTGTTGTCATTTAAATTCGTGACTGAACCCCTATCAGTGTAGCATGTCAAGTTGGTTAAGTGATGTCATTCAAGTTCATGACTTAACCCACCTACGAATCATGTATCAAGTTTTGTTAAGTGTTGTCATTCAAGTTCGTGACTTAACCCGTGACTTAACCCACCTACGAATCATGTATCAAGTTGGTTAAGTGTTGTCTTATATGTTCATGACTTAACCCTATCATGTGGCATTAATTCATTAATGCACCCCAACCTCTCACATTAGACCTGTTGTTGTGGTCACTGGATATGCCGGGCAGTTCCGGGCAGATTTACACCACAACTCAGTCTAACCTCGGGTTTCAAACGCGATATGACCAACTAGTCACATTGGATCCTATTATTTGCAGTCACTGGATTTGCCGGGCGGTTCCGGGCAGATTTACACTGCAAACTCAACCCAACCTCGAGTTGGCCATTTTCAAGTTCATTATAGTGTCATGTCCATGTTCAAGTTTTCATGTCAAGTTCGTGTCAAGTTTTCAAGGCAAGTTTCATGTCAAGTCTCCTATAATTTCAATTTTTTACCAACGTTACCCCATCTAAATATTAGGCTAACAATCTTAGCCTAATTTCTCGTCCGCATGATTTTTGACATATAAAATTAGGCTAAAAACTTAGCCTAATTTAACGTACGCAAAATTGGAATAAAGCAATTCATTAACATAAACATGACATGGGTGTAAACTTGGCATTTTCGGCATAGTCAATATGAACATCATAGGTGTGAACTTGCAAAATAGTCAACATGAATATCATAGGTGTGAATCTTGCAACGTAGACTAAATCAGCATACATATATGTGAACTTGCAACATAGACTAAATCAACTTACATATAAGTGAACTTGCAACATAGACTAAATCAACTTACATATATGTGAACTTGCAACATAGACTAAATCAACTTACATATATTTGAACTTGCAACATAGACCAAATCAACTTACATATATGTGAACTTGCAACATAGACTAAATCAACTTACATATATGTGAACTTGCAAATCAATCACGAGCATATGAATAAGTGTGAACTTGAAATATGACATAGGTTTAACATATAGACATAAACATGTAGATCTAACATTTGGTCACATATGTGATATGATTTTACAACCTAAAACTTGCATAACATGATAAACTACACAACTTGTCATAACGGGTTATACTTCAAGTTCATATACACATGAATAGACTTATTCATTAACTCCCAATTCAACATGATAATAAAATAGAACCACAGGCATAGATCAATATCATTCAATTCCACATATAACATAATCAACATTATTCTATTATCAATCTATTTTTAAGGCATGACATAACTGAATAAATTGATTAAAACATCGCAGGCATATAGCTCTGATAACATTATGAACATGAAAAGGTTTGAATGATAATCTAGGTTCGAGAACATTGATAGATCTAACTTAAATAGAAAAATCCCAAAATCAAGAACAAACGAAATAGGTCTGAATAGAAAGTCAAGCTTAGATCCAATTTCATAGTCATAATGCTAGGCAATAACCTCATATGTGATTAGCCACAATTGTCCTTGTTATAGTTATAGGCAGTAGTCTTATATTCACAGTCATAAGAATAGGCATAGTCTTATGTTCACATTCATAGGCATAGGCATAGTCTTGTGTTCACAGTCATAGGCATAGTCTTATGTTCACAGTCATAGGCATAGTCATAGTCTTATGTTCACAATCATAGGCGTAGTCATAGTCTTATGCCATTAACAATAGTTTCAACGTCGTAGACAATATTCCCAATAGTCAAGATCCAAGAAGAAAACAAGAATAGATATGAATCATACATAAATCAATTCCAATTTAACATGCCCATATTAGATTTATAATTTTTATCTAAAAGTAACTGAAACTTACAGATCGTGGTCTAAGAAATTTAGATGCAGAAGTCAAGTCTAGAAATTTGTCGTTGAATTGTTGAATCGCTGAATCTTGCTTTGATTATAGAAGCAAATCCCCAATTCCTAGCCGTAGTCTTCAAGAAATAATCTTCGCATTTTAATTTAATTGATTTAATTTAGAGGAAGAAGAAGAAGCCATGATCATCAAGAGTTGGAGCAGCATAAGGCTAGAGAAGAATGGTGTAAAGAGAATGAGGCTAGGAGGCTGTTTATATAGGGTTCCAAACTAATTAGAGCCGTCGATGAAGCTAGAAGAAATCAAGGCCATCCATCTCAAGAGAAGCCAATCAGAAAATGACAAGTCAGCCCTAGTGACACACCAGAGCTCAGAAATTCGACCAGAACCCGACCAGGCCAGCCAGGGCCTGACCAAGCAGGTTTCTGCTCGGCCTGGGCGCACCTGCCAAGTGCGCCAATGCAAAATTGAATGGGCGCACTTCCCAAGTGCGCCAGTGCAATTTTGTTCTGGCGCACTTCCCAAGTGCACCAGTGCATTCTGGCCCATTTCTGGTTTTTCTGCCTAACTTCATTCGTCCATATCTTCTTCGTACGGTATCTGTTTTACGTAAACTCGGACTTTATTTCAAGCAGAATTCCGAGACGAACGCAATGGCATAACCCGTTTCCCTTGATTCTTATTTTAAAAATTAATTCTGCCTTGATTTCTGGTTTTAACACGTTATTAAAATTCGGGTTGTTACATACACCCTAATGAGAGCTACCCACATAGCCATGCTGCCTGCCTAATTTTTGTCATTTCCCTTTTGTTGAGGCCTGAGGCTACGATTACTTATCATTCATTGATAACACAATCACTTTGAATGCCACATTGTCAGATTCATTAATCATTAATTGACTTGCAAAATATATTTTGGATATTATGCTAAGAGAATAAATACTCCGCCACTATATGTATCTATACAGACCAACATATGCGATCATTGGAAATACTCTGTCAGACATTCGTCCATACACTTCGTTCTGGGACTGAACGAAACCGAAGGCACAATTTCTATTAATAGAAAAGGTCCTTGCACTTTACTCTGTCTTCGATTATCTTCATATAATCTGATTCGCAACGCTACTACTAATATGGAGTGGTTCTGGGATAATAATCCAACCGGTCTCTCCATATTGATAACGATATTGGCAAACACTTCAATAGTTGGTTATTTAACTATCGAAAAAAACAAACATTCATTCAAAGCATCAAATAAATCACTGGGCCTTTTAATTAATATTTCATTAATTAAATCATTTCTCCATTTTTTTTATCAATATTTGTTAACCAAATATTTTCAATAATCATCTTGGCCTCTTACACTATTTGGAAAACATTTCCACATATCGTCTTCTTTATCTTCTATACTTAGAAAATATATTCTATTTATAATTGAAAACATTCCAATTACTTATCTCTTCCACGACCATTCATTTATTTCTTTACTCAGGAAATATTTATTATTATATTTCTAAATTTCCACTTACTTGGGTTAAAACGAATGTTGTGTAAAACATCGTTACAACAACCTAAAACACTGCATTCAACTAACTCTTATTCAAACATTTCTCTTCGAGACTGGATCTTGCTGTTTATCAGCTAGTAATGAAATCAATCAAGTTGGGGTATAATTACCTCTCAGACCTTGACTGAATAACATCTTTAACTTCAAAACAGACAAGACCACTTATCTCAAATCATCAACACCATAAAAACCACTTATTCATTTTTAAAACGTATATATATATTTCTCTTTCTATTACCAGATTTTCAATTTCCTTTTGTTTATAATATTCTATTTCTAAGTTCGTTTCCCTACCGGATTCTATATATATTGATATACAGATTTCTAATTATCGAATTATCTTAAAAATATTCTAACTCCTTAAATTCTCGGAAAATTTCGCCACAGCCTCCTTTGTACCGGTCGATAGTTCAGACCTCAACTCGCCTCTCTAGACCCTTTCCATTCAAAAAGAAAATCAAAAAGCCAAGTGGCTTGCTGATTCAGCGCATAAAATCTCATATGGAATTTAAACGTGTACCTTTTTGTTGGGAACACAAATTATAATTTTCATATACTTCATTCCAAACCTGCTTAACCTATATATGTCCATTCCCAATTTATTCCAACTCAATCCAATTATTTTAATTTAGTTCGCTAATTTATTTCTTTAAATCAGCTCTTTTCCCACGTTCATACATGATTTTAATTTACTTATGAACCAATTAAATTCCATTTTCACTCCAGTTTCATATTCGATTTCGAATATGAATTTACCAACCCAATTCACTTATCAAAGCCAATTTCGAGTCGAAATCCCTCTAGCTAATTATTTTATAAAATTCGATATAAATCGAATTTCATTTATAAATCCGTTGGATTTTTCTCAATTCAAATTCATATTTTGTATTCCGAAATATAATTAATCATCCCATTTCAAAACACTTTCCAATTCATTTTTAAATTCATATTTGAATTTAAACTGCAACATTATCTTATGATAATTTATTTTCACCAAACTTATAAATATCATTTATAAATTCAACTTCTTTTTTTTATATATTAAAACAGATTTCCATTTCAAATCCAATTGAAACCCAATTCATTTTATATTCCGAATTCTGAAATAAAAGCCGTCATTCTCTTTTGAAAATGGTTTCAAATTTTATTTTTAAATTGACACTTGAATTATAGTTACCAGTTATCTCTTGATAATTAATTCACCATATTTATAACATTGTTTATAAATTTACTTGTTTTACATTTAAACAAGTCCAATTCGAAATCTATTTAAAACCTAAATCTTGTTTTAGAATATTCTATCTCTTATAACTTATCTATATATGGAATCTATTTGCATATTTAATTTTAGCTTATATCTAATACGATTTAAATATTCTTTCCAGGAAATACTATATTTAAACAAATTCGATCTGATTGATTCAATTCATAAATCCATACGGATTTATTTTTAATTCAATGTATATTCTGAACATCCGAATAAATTTCATTGTCTACTTCTTCAAAACGATTCCCCATTTCTACTTTTAAATTCACATTTGAATTTAAATATTCAAATTATCAAATGATAAATTTTCCACTTTATTTATAAACCTTGTTTATAAATTCATTTCAATTCTCTACACTATTTAATTTATAAACAATGTTTATAATTTCTCTTCAAATTCCGTATTATTTATTTATAAACAGCGTTTATAAATTCACTACTTGTTTTATGTATTCAAACAAGTTAATATATTTATAGCCTAATTGAAATTCAAATTCTATTTTAAATAAATAGAGTTTTCCATTTAATTCTTTTCCCGATATTTTTATATATCAACATTTCAGGTCCAGTGATATTTTAACCAATCAAAAATACCAATTATCAACCACGGATTTTCTAACCCATCATATATTATAATATATATGAGAACAAACAAATAATAATATTTTTGAGGAATCCAGTTGGATCCTTCCAACCTGTTTTCCTACATCCACAGACGTTAGCCAACATAAATAATAGCCATCCTGCATCGAGGCAGGATATCGCGGTATAGAAGGTCATCCACTATCATAGCATGGGGCGCATAGGGTCATCCGCTAATGATACTACGGGAATCCAACCAATCACCAATATATATATATATATATATATATATATATATATATATATAATAACCACAAACACCAATCCTAAATAACTAATATATATTTAATAGCCACAATAATATTTCAGTGCAACCAAACAACCATCAATTATTTTTAACGACTAGAAATAATTCAAAATAAATAAATTGAGTGTGATTTACTCACCGTGATCCATTTGCTGAATATCCATTTAATTCCATATCATCTTGGTTTCAAATCTATTCGAATCGTCTATCTTGGATGAATTTATACCTACGATTATTTTATTTTTTACTTATCGATTAAGTTATCATTAATCAAAGTTAAATACTAATTTAAAAAATAAATTAGCCTATACAAATTTAATTTTAGAAATGTATACCTCATTGCTTCCAACTTCACAAATCCAAAGTCGAAACCAATATATAACTAGTCCATTAACTAGCATCACACACTACTTTACATTTCATTAAAACCAATCATCGAACATCACAGCTCACATATTGCTTCCTCCTCCTTTCCCTGAATCCTAAAACCGAGATTTATTTCACCATTTCATGTTTTACTTCATCCAACAAAGTCCATCAGAACATGTTTGAACATGCCCTCCTTCAAACCATATGCGAGCACCTCCCACTAGTCGAGATGACATTGTCAGCAACTCTAAAAATACCCAATCCCAAACCTCCCCACTTTCACGACCAACTCTAGTATTCAATCCATCTAAAAGCGTACCTTTCCTTTTCGTCCTAAAGCCAAAACTCAATATCCCAAAGCAATGTGACTTTGCCATCGCTGTCAAGAACTGCTCCTCTCGCTATTTCATTATCACCAAATTTCAAGTCTTACTGTAACGACCCGCATTCTACGCATCATAGGATCGTAGGATATTTATTTCTTTCACATACGAAGTCGTATGGTCATGTAACTTTGGGAGACGACTATTGTGGTCATTTCCCATGTTCATGATTTTTCCCGATTTTTAAATGACCATTTTACCCATAGTTGGCACTGTTTTGGCCATAACTTTTGACTGGAAATGAATTTTGACCTGAAACCACTTCCATTGGCTTCGGATGATGGTTTCTCTTTCCGTAGAGTGGTCACATTAGCCAAACGGACTTACCGTTTGGGAGATATGGCTGAAACAAGTTTCAGATGGTGAAAAACAGCTTAATTGGGCTTAACCGGGTGATTAGCGGCTTGGCCCAAAGGGGAATTTCGGGTTTAGGGGTACATAGGGGCTGATTAGGGTTAGAAAACATTTCTTTAGACATTTTCCAGCCGCCACTTTCATTCCTCTTGACCTAGCCATGGCCTCCACTTTCTAAATCTCTCTCAAAACACCCAAAATCACTTCCTAATCAAGGATTAAGGCTTAGAGGCATCAAATTAAGAAGAAAAAGCACCAAAGCAAGGTTAGAGCTGCTGTTGGACATCAGTATTCGCCCAAATCAGAGGAGTTTCAGTTCTGAGAATTTTGTTTGTGGCCAAGGTGATTGATTTGCATAGTTTTTGCACTAATTACGGTGATTAAGGGTAATTAGTGAAGATTAGCGAATTTATACGTAAATAAATTCTTGAAAAATTCTTAAAATTCTAAAATAATGTTTTAAGGCTCTGTTAGAAATTTGGGTTAATTTCGATGTGTTTTGCTAATCGTATGCTTAAACATGATTAAGAAGGATTATAGGAAAATGTGAGGTTTTAGCCACTTTTGATCCATTTTGGTTCATTTGAATTGTTGTTAGGTGTTTGTGGTTGTTCTTACATGTTGTTATGACTATTTGACATGAATTGTGATTGATTAGAATAGTTAGATTTGTCAAAAACGTCGTCGAACGGCGTAAACAAGTTGCTGGAAAAGTTGCAGAAAAGTGCATGTTCCGAACCGGATCGGATCGGAGTAGGGGCTCGGATCGGATATGTGAACTGGGCAAGAAACCCGACCCGAACTGGAGTTTGGCACATAAAAGACTTGGCAAAAAGGAAGGCCGTTTACTTAGAGTTGGAGTGGACAAGGGGATCGGATCGGAGTAAGCTAGGGAGCGGATCGGACTGAAGCAAAGCGAAGTGATCGGATCGGAGTAGATGGGAACGAGGGAGCTGATCAGAGAAGGAGCATGAGCTGGAAGGAGGATAGCAACCCGACCCGACCCGGAGGAGGACACCGACCCGACCCGGAGTGAAGTACCCGACCCGAACCAAATGGAAGATGACAAGGATGGAGGACCGAACCGAACCGACGAGGGCAATGACTACCGAACCGAACCGAATTCTAGGACTGTTAATGTGCGACAACTCTTCTGAAGACCCACTCCAATTCGACCAAACCCGAGATGCAAAGGAAGTCCAAATGAGAAGTTAGAGCTTAAGGTTCATATGGGAATCAACGAGTTCACTTCATGGTTGGGCTTTGCTGCGGGACGCGTGCTAAGGAGTTATCGACGTCTATAGTTTTGGACCACTATGGTAGGAGGTACGAAGGCGGATTCAGGGCCATTATGGCATCGGTAGAACCAAGGGCTACGACCAATGAAGTGGGTCATTGAAATGTTTGGTCATGACTCCAAGTGTTGTCTTGGTCACAGCAGGGTTTCTACAAGTCGGGATTCGTCGTTGCCTCAGTTTGTCTAGTGTTCCAAAGTGGTAGATGTCGTACGCTTTACGCACTGAGTGAGAGATGTGAGGATGGTTGCTATGGATGATTTGCTTGCCCTCACTATGACATGCACACCCCACCCCCGTATTCTTACACTGTTTTTTTATAGCACCTTGGAGTATTGTACGGTATGTGGTACTAACTCTTTGGTTGCAGGTCCAGGTTCAGGTATGGTTTAGTATACCTGTTATTATTCTGTTTAGATGCTTATCGCTCATACCAGGCTTTATGTCTGACCCAGAGTTTTATGTCTCCTCTTATTACTCTGGGTGCTCACACGAGCAGACTAGAGACAGGTTAGCTGGTGATGCACGGGTAGATGATCCGGAGACGAGCAGGAGGCTTCCACGTGATATATATATTTAGTATTCTCCCTGTGTTGTTGAAGATCACTGCTTGGGCATTGTTGGTGTATCTTCTACTTCAGCTTTCTTTTGTTTAGAGACAGTAAATTTGGAAAATTGTAATAAGCTGTATTTGGATTTCCGCTGCTTTGAGATTGATGTTGGTTTTAATTATCAGCTTATGCACTGTCTCGCCTGTTTTATGTCAAGTACATTATTATTATTATATTTTATTCCATGCGCTGTGAGACATTCTACAGGTTCTTTGATTAGTTCATTCCCTTCTTTCCTTTCTTATGACGACCGTCTTATGCTAGTCGGGCATGTGTACAGCGCACATTTGGAGGAAATGCAGGCTGGTGCGAGGCGGGCTGTCACACTTGGTATCAGAGCTCTAGGTTGCGTAGTTAACCTAGGGAAGTTATCAGGGAGAGATAGTATACGTATACGAGAGAGCGTATTTGTGATTATTTTGGTTTTCAAAAGCTATATATATACTATTAGTAGTATAAGGATGAAGTCGTACTGCACTAGCACCACTATGGAGTCGTTAATCATTTCCTTTTTCAGATTGACGATGAGACGATATGTTAGAGGTACCGGTAGAGGGGCCAATAATGGGAATGCTGCTGACATGAGGACGATGTTTACTGACCTAATGAGAGAGATGCTTAGAGATGTACAGAGGGCAGCTCCCAATGGTGGAAATGGTGGTGGTCCAATGGTGCAGGCGCCAAGAGTCGACTTCGCCAAGCTGAATAAGGATTATACTAGCCTCGGTGGGAAGCCGTTCCACGGAACGGAGTCGGCTACGGATGTTCAGGATTGGGTGGATAGTTGCGAACGTATCTTCGAGGATTTGGGTATCGAGGATGCGATGAAGAGAAAGCTAGCGTCCCGCCAGCTGCAAAGGCGGGCAATGAATTGGTGGAATGCTATAAAGGCAGCTACTCCCGAAGATCAGATTACTTGGGAGCAGTTTAAGGCTCGCTTTAGTGAGAAGTTCATCCCAGCTGCTCAGAAGTCAATGTTGTTTAAGAAATTCTTGGAGCTCAAGCAGAATGGCAGGGCTGTCTCGGAGTATATTGCTGAATTTGACACTTTGTCAAAATATGGGTTATCTCTTATAGATACTGCCGAGAAAAAGAATGAGAAATTCATAACTGGATTGGATCAGTACTTGGGGGAAAAACTTATTAACCACATCGATGAGACGTTTGAATCGATTGTGGGGAAAGCGTTAAGGTCAGAAAGTCTCTACCCTAAGCCAAAGACTGAGGTTGCATCCGCAGATGAGCCAAAGCCACAAGCTAGTGGTGGAGGCAAAGGTGGTTCCCAGAATAAGAGAAAGCAGAATCAGGCTAAGGATGGCCAGAAGAAAAAGAATAAGCAAGATGTGGAGTGCTTCAGCTGTGGTAAGAAGGGCCATTATGCTAGTAATTGTCGGGCCAAGCCAGCGGATAGGAAGTGCTTCAACTGTGGCCAAATGGGACATCACAAGGACAAGTGTCCACAGCCCCCTAAGGAAAAGCAAATGGTGAAAGCATATGCTCTTAATGCTATTCCTTCTTCGTCGAATGCCCCAACTGCGGCGGAGAAGGGAAAGAATGTCGTCATTCAAGGTATGCTTTCTGTTTATGATGTTCCTGTTAAAGTTTTGTTTGATACCGGAGCTTCCAGTTCTTTCATATCTAGTGACCTGGTAGATAGGTTGGGATTGGAGCCCGAGATTGTCGATAGACCTTTAGTAGTGATGAACCCGATTGGTGGTTCGACTAGCCTTAGCATGATTTGTCGTAATGTGGTTCTATCGAGTCATGGATGCATGTTTGTTTGTGATTGCTTTGTTTTGGGCTTTACTGGGTTTGGCATTATTTTGGGAGTAGATTGGCTCCAAAGATACGGGGTGGTGGTAGACTGTGAGGGCTTTTTGGTGACAGCTAGAGCGGATGATGGGCGGAGGATAGTGTTTGGTGGTCTACCCAGTAAGGGGGTATTGGCTAGTTTTCTAAACTCCCTCGACATTCCGCATAGTGAGTTGTCAGGTTTGCCCGTGGTTGGCCAGTATCCGGATGTTTTCGAAGAAGTGACCGGACTTCCACCACACCGAGAGATTGAGTTTCGTATTGATTTGGTAAAAGATGCCAGGCCTATAGTGATGCCACTTCGTCGTATGGCACCAAGGGAGCAGCGAGAGCTCGAGGTGCAAGTCAGCGATCTTTTGAAGAAGGGATTTATCAGAAGGAGTGTTTCTGAATGGGGAGCACCAGTTGTGTTTGCTACCAAGGCGGATGGTTCCCTTCGTTTGTGTGTAGACTACCGCGAGTTGAATAAAGTGACGAGGAAGAATAAGTATCCTCTACCGCGGATAGATGATTTGTTCGATCAGTTGAGTGGCGCGAGAATATTTTCTCAGTTGGATCTCGCGACAGGTTTTCATCAGCTTAGAGTGGAAGCTGAGAGTATAGCTAAAACGGCATTTCGAACGCCGTCTGGATTTTATGAATGGTTGGTTATGCCATTTGGACTGACTAATGCCCCGGCATATTTTGTGGATCTTATGAATAGGGTATTCAGAGATCAGTTGAATAAGTCTGTCCTTGTGTTCGTTGATGATATTTTGGTCTATTCGAGGACAGAGGAAGAACACAAGGAACATTTAAGAGTAGCGATGGAGGTGTTGAGAAAACACCAATTGAAAGCAAAGTTTTCTAAGTGTCACTTCTGGAAGAGGGAAGTGAGGTTCTTGGGCCATGTTGTATCAGAGAATGGTATTGTTGTGGACCCGGCGAAGGTGGCTACGGTACAGGATTGGCCTACGCCCAAGAATGTAACAGATGTAAGGAGTTTCTTGGGGTTAGCGGGATATTATCGTAAGTTTATCCAAGGTTTCTCCAAGATAGCAGCACCATTGACCCAGTTGACCAAGAAGAATCAAGCTTTTGTCTGGGATGAAAGGTGCGAGAATGCATTCAAAAGCCTAAAGGACAAGTTGACAAGCGCACCAGTGTTAGTCATTCCTAAGGGGGATGAAGAGATGACGGTATACACGGATGCCTGTGGTACCGGACTGGGTGCTGTATTGATGCAAGGCGGTAGGGTTGTAGCTTATGCAAGTCGGCAATTGAAACCGCACGAGAGAAGATACCCTACCCATGATTTAGAATTGGCAGCGATCGTGTTCGCGTTAAAGATGTGGAGACACTACCTCTTGGGAGAAAGATTTGAGCTGTTTACTGATCATAAGTCGTTAAAGTATCTCTTCTCTCAGAAAGATCTGAATCTCCGTCAGCAGAGATGGTTAGAGTTCTTAGCTTCCTATGATTTTGACATCGCATACACACCGGGAAAGGGTAATGCGGTGGCTGATGCATTGAGTAGAAGACATGCCAGCTTAGGGGCTATGTTCCTTGAATGGAAGCAACTGGAGTATATCGCGGGTTTTGATTTCAGACCAAAGTGCGAATTGGATCCAGAAATGTTAGCAAGTTTGACGATCAGACCCACTTTGATTGAACGGATTGGCTCTAGTCAGAGGGACGATCCTAACCTATTGGAGATCATCTCCAAGTTAGAGATGGGGATCGATGAGGAGATGAACAAGTATGGGCTTGATCGAGATAGATGGCTTAGAAAGAATGGAAAGCTTGTTGTACCCAATGTCAATGGATTGAGGGATGAAGTGCTTAGAGAATGTCATCACTCAAAACTAACCATACACCCCGGTGGTAATAAGATGTATCGAGATATGAAGCAGACCTACTACTGGGAAGGGATGAAAAGAGACGTTGGGAAGTTTATATCCAAGTGCATGAATTGCCAGCTAGTTAAAGCCGAGCAAAAGAAGCCTAGTGGGTTGTTGCAACCATTAGAAATTCCCGAATGGAAATGGGAGCAAGTCTCGATGGATTTCATCGATGGGTTACCAAGGACTAGATCGGGATATGACAGCATTTGGGTAATTGTAGATCGACTGACTAAAAGTGCAAGGTTTATACCAGTCAAATCGACTAGAACGGCAGCTAAGTTAGCAGAATTGTATATGAAGTGGGTAGTGAGATTTCATGGAGTACCTAAAAGCATTGTGAGCGACCGAGACCCGTTGTTCACTAGTGGGTTTTGGAGGAGCTTGCAAGAGGCGCTAGGGTCAGAGTTACATCTCAGTACCGCATATCATCCTCAGACCGACGGTCAGACGGAAAGGGTGAATCGTATTTTAGAAGATCTCTTGAGAGCATGTATATTGGATTTTGGTGGATCATGGGATGACCATTTGCATCTAGTAGAGTTTGCATATAATAATAGTTACCAATCCAGTATCGGTATGGCTCCATTTGAAGCTTTGTATGGAAGACCGTGCAACTCACCATCATGTTGGATAGAGACTGGCGAGAAGTTTATGCTTGGACCAGATGTGGTGAGGGAAACTTCAGATAAAATCAAGATCATTCAGCAACGAATGAAGGCAGCCCAAGATAGGCAGAAGAGTTATGCTGATAAGAGGAGAAGAGACCTAAAATTCTCCGTGGGTGACTTGGTGTTTGTCAAGATTTCTCCGTTGAAGAGCGTAATACGATTTGGCAGGAGAGGCAAATTAGCACCAAGATTCGTTGGCCCATTCCCTATTCTTGAACTAGTCGGGAATTTGGCATATAGAATTGACTTACCGGAGAAGATGGCGGAAGTTCACAATGTATTTCATGTTTCCCAACTAAGGAAGTTCGTTCACAACTCAGATATGACTATCTCACCTGATCAGTTAGAGGACTTCGAAGTAGAACCCGAGGCGGTTGGGAACCGCAAGCCGGCCCGTATTGTCGCACACGACGTGAAGCAACTTCGAAGGAAGTCGGTGAAGCTAGTCAAAGTACAGTGGAGCGAAGACGAGAATGATTGTACTTGGGAAACGGAGGAGGACATAAGGAAGAAGTATCCAGAACTCTTTGTCTGGTAAGATTTTATTAGCGAATTAGTTTTCCGCATGCTAGGATAGACTTGTTTGCTTGCTTTGCATGTTTGATTGTTGTATGTGGTTGTTAGGCATGCGGGATCCTGTGTATGTTTTGGGTTAAGGAATTTCGGGGACGAAATTTCTTAAGGGGGGGAGAGTGTAACGACCCGCATTCTACGCATCATAGGATCGTAGGATATTTATTTCTTTCACATACGAAGTCGTATGGTCATGTAACTTTGGGAGACGACTATTGTGGTCATTTCCCATGTTCATGATTTTTCCCGATTTTTAAATGACCATTTTACCCCTAGTTGGCACTGTTTTGGACATAACTTTTGACTGGAAATGAATTTTGACCTGAAACCACTTCCATTGGCTTCGGATGATGGTTTCTCTTTCCGTAGAGTGGTCACATTAGCCAAACGGACTTACCGTTTGGGAGATATGGCTGAAACAATTTTCAGATGGTGAAAAACAGCTTAATTGGGCTTAACCGGGTGATTAGCGGCTTGGCCCAAAGGGGAATTTCGGGTTTAGGGGTACATAGGGGCTGATTAGGGTTAGAAAACATTTCTTTAGACATTTTCCAGCCGCCACTTTCATTCCTCTTGACCTAGCCATGGCCTCCACTCTCTAAATCTCTCTCAAAACACCCAAAATCACTTCCTAATCAAGGATTAAGGCTTAGAGGCATCAAATTAAGAAGAAAAAGCACCAAAGCAAGGTTAGAGCTGCTGTTGGACATCAGTATTCGCCCAAATCAGAGGAGTTTCAGTTCTGAGAATTTTGTTTGTGGCCAAGGTGAGTGATTTGCATAGTTTTTAAACTAATTACGGTGATTAAGGGTAATTAGTGAAGATTAGCGAATTTATACGTAAATAAATTCTGGAAAAATTCTTAAAATTCTAAAATAATGTTTTAAGGCTCTGTTAGAAATTTGGGTTAATTTTGATGTGTTTTGCTAATCGTATGCTTAAACATGATTAAGAAGGATTATAGGAAAATGTGAGGTTTTAGCCACTTTTGATCCATTTTGGTTCATTTGAATTGTTGTTAGGTGTTTGTGGTTGTTCTTACATGTTGTTATGACTATTTGACATGAATTGTGATTGATTAGAATAGTTAGATTTGTCAAAAACGTCGTCGAACGGCGTAAACAAGTTGCTGGAAAAGTTGCAGAAAAGTGCATGTTCCGAACCGGATCGGATCGGAGTAGGGGCTCGGATCGGATATGTGAACTGGGCAAGAAACCCGACCCGAACTGGAGTTTGGCACATAAAAGACTTGGCAAAAAGGAAGGCCGTTTACTTAGAGTTGGAGTGGACAAGGGGATCGGATCGGAGTAAGCTAGGGAGCGGATCGGACTGAAGCAAAGCGAAGTGATCGGATCGGATCGGAGTAGATGGGAACGAGGGAGCTGATCGGAGAAGGAGCATGAGCTGGAAGGAGGATAGCAACCCGACCCGACCCGGAGGAGGACACCGACCCGACCCGGAGGAGGACACCGACCCGACCCGGAGGAGGACACCGACCCGACCCGGAGTGAAGTACCCGACCCGAACCAAATGGAAGATGACAAGGATGGAGGACCGAACCGAACCGACGAGGGCAATGACTACCGAACCGAACCGAATTCTAGGACTGTTAATGTGCGACAACTCTTCTGAAGACCCACTCCAATTCGACCAAACCCGAGATGCAAAGGAAGTCCAAAAGAGAAGTTAGAGCTTAAGGTTCAGATGGGAATCAACGAGTTCACTTCATGGTTGGGCTTTGCTGCGGGACGCGTGCTAAGGAGTTATCGACGTCTATAGTTTTGGACCACTATGGTAGGAGGTACGAAGGCGGATTCAGGGCCATTATGGCATCGGTAGAACCAAGGGCTACGACCAATGAAGTGGGTCATTGAAATGTTTGGTCATGACTCCAAGTGTTGTCTTGGTCACAGCAGGGTTTCTACAAGTCGGGATTCGTCGTTGCCTCAGTTTGTCTAGTGTTCCAAAGTGGTAGATGTCGTACGCTTTACGCACTGAGTGAGAGATGTGAGGATGGTTGCTATGGATGATTCGCTTGCCCTCACTATGACATGCACACCCCACCCCCGTATTCTTACACTGTTTTTTATAGCACCTTGGAGTATTGTACGGTATGTGGTACTAACTCTTTGGTTGCAGGTCCAGGTTCAGGTATGGTTTAGTATACCTGTTATTATTCTGTTTAGATGCTTATCGCTCATACCAGGCTTTATGTCTGACCCAGAGTTTTATGTCTCCTCTTATTACTCTGGGTGCTCACACGAGCAGACTAGAGACAGGTTAGCTGGTGATGCATGGGTAGATGATCCGGAGACGAGCAGGAGGCTTCCACGTGATATATATATTTAGTATTCTCCCTGTGTTGTTGAAGATCACTGCTTGGGCATTGTTGGTGTATCTTCTACTTCAGCTTTCTTTTGTTTAGAGACAGTAAATTTGGAAAATTGTAATAAGCTGTATTTGGATTTCCGCTGCTTTGAGATTGATGTTGGTTTTAATTATCAGCTTATGCACTGTCTCGCCTGTTTTATGTCAAGTACATTATTATTATTATATTTTATTCCATGCGCTGTGAGACATTCTACAGGTTCTTTGATTAGTTCATTCCCTTCTTTCCTTTCTTATGACGACCGTCTTATGCTAGTCGGGCATGTGTACAGCGCACATTTGGAGGAAATGCAGGCTGGTGCGAGGCGGGCTGTCACACTTACCACTGCCATTCACTCGATTCCCCCAAAAAGAACGACACCCTCCAATACCAACTCACGACAACGCTCACACATCCAAGTTACAGGTTTCGAACTAATAATAGATCGAACTCCACCATCTCACCTGTTCAGACATCGGACAATCCCCTTCTAGTAACGCAACTTCTCCGATCATCATATCTCCCAAGCTCGCAAATTCTGGAATATTTTATTCGAACGCTTTCTTCCCCATTAAATAACCACGCACTCTAGATAACGCCTCGATGTATCGTGATCCCTTTTCTAGCTCAAACCCTTTTTAACACGTTGACCGCTTCACACCATATCGATTAATCTCATCCATACTTGAACTTGACTTACTCGAGTTCGAAATCGCGAGGCATTCAGCTCAAGCCTCACATGTTCTCGTGATGTACATTGAGTTGCTCTTTTTCTTTCTTTCTTTTTTCTAATAAAGGATTCGATTGGGTTTGGGGAAAGGCTCGAAGGAGAACTGCTTTTTGATTTTGATTTCGTGACTTACTGGAAAAAATGAGTTCGGATTTAGAAATGGCCGATTTTACAAAGGCTTATGGTTATTATATAGGCGCAACTACAGACAGAGACCATTAAATCAATGTTTTACTTAGGAGTGAAGGGAGGGAACCAATCATACATGAAGTGAAAGAGAAAGTAGACGGCTATAGGTAGGTTTACAGTGTACTATTAGCTTAGGAACGAAGGAATTAATTTTAAAATTATTATTATTATTATTATTATTTTCATTTGAACCGTGGTGATTTTACCTTATTTAAAATGCCCTGTGATCCCGGACTCCTGTCTGAACATAACATTGGGCATTCCTAGGGTTATAACACTATTCTGAACACACTGGGACAAGTATCGAAGCTCAATTCGATCATATGGAGAAGATATTAATTTAAATCAATATAAATTAAATTCAAAACATTTAATTCTTCGATAATAAATAAATATTATTATCTATATATTCAAATAGAATATCTATTCATCATCTGAAATATTTCAGTTTAGATTAAATTTTGGATTGACTTATTTCAGATTCTGGTATTACGAGGATAATATATATTCGAAATAAATTGTATTTCGATTATAAATTCGATAACTCAATATAAAAATTGCTTTATATTATCAACTCGATATTTAAATCCGTGTTAAATATTTCAAATAAATTGTTAGAAAATTCGGGTCGTTACAGTTTTCCTTGTTGCACCGACACAAATGCGAAATAATACATTCAAAATTTTAAATAAATGTTCGCGTAATATTTCACCATGTTCGTTACATACGATACCGATTTATTAAATATTTATATAAACCTATTTTAACGGTCGATATCTGATGAAGCTGACGTTGTGAAATGTCGTGTAATATATATATATATATATATATATATATATATATATATATGTGTGTATATATATATATTCAAAATCAATGCTTTATTGTTATAATTGGTCAATTCCGTAATTAAATCACTAAGCTTTATTATAAATTTATTACTCAATTTGGTTTAAATATCCAATATTAACTTCCAAATATTCAATATTAACTTTCCAATCTCAATAAATAGTACAAATCAAATCATGGTTTCATTTACAATCAAAGAAAATTATTATAATTATAACAAGTTAAATTTTGTTACTAAATAAATTTGGTAAATTTTACAAATATATATACATTATTAAATCTCCAAATTCAATTTTAATTCCAATTATAATTTAGTTAAGTCAATTTCATTCAAATACTTAAATATTAATTTTAATACTTACAGAAACAAACCAAATTTTAATTCCAATTATAATCAATAAAGTTACTATTGTTCAAGTAAGTCGAATTTCATTATTTACAAATTCACAATTTCATTTCAATTATTAATTACACCAATAAATTTTACAAATGTATTTATATTAGATTCCAACCTTCACTATCAATCAATATAAATGAATCATGAATCTATTTGGAATCAAAACAAGTCACAATTGTCATAATAGATTAAATTTCTATAATTAAACCATTAAATTAAGTTTTCACCATAAATTTCCAAAATTTAAATCATTGAAGTTTCAATTACAAATTCATTGACTCAATTTAATCCAAATAAAAAAAAATATTAATTTCAATCCACAAAATTTACAATAAACCAATTTATAACTATCCTGTGGTAAATGTAAAAATTTACATTGACTACAAACTAAAATTTCATTGCATAATCAAATTGATATAAAATTTCCATATTCCATGAATAAAATAAATCTCAAAATCAGTCAATCCATTTTTATATTGTTAGTTCGATATAAATTTCAAACTCTATTATAAATAGATTTTCAAACCCTTTCATTATCATATATAGCTACTGCAGTTCATTGTTCAACAAGTCAATTTTGGTTCACGCCTTATCAATATACGATATAAATCATAAAATTTTATATTTAAAACAATTTTGTTCTCAATCACATAAAATTTAATATTTTAAATTGTTGCAAAACTTGGGATGTTACACTCTCCCCCACTTAAAACTTTTCGTCCTCAAAAAGGAGCGTAGAATGAAGTGGCAAAATAAAATTAAAATAGTTTAAAATGTCTACTAAATAAGAAACATTTAACTTATACAAAACTCATATTTTCACACAATTTTCTAAGTCATAATTTCACGAAAAATTTCGGTAGAGTCTCCTTTGTACGGTTAGGTCCAGAAAACAATAATATATATAATCATAAATATACATCTCATCTCAGTGATGCGGCATCCCAAAATGGGGGAAAAAATATAAAACACCAAAATACGATATATAAATTCGATTTACGTACCTTTCATTTGCATTACTAGCGATTTTTTTTTCAGCAAGCAAAAGCAATTTTTTATGGACAAGTAGCTCCAATGCAAGCAATTTTCTTTCAGTACCTACTAAGCTCTCAACAACATATAAAAGAAATAATATATATATATATATGTTTACAGTAAACACAATTGAATTTAGCAATTGCATCTAAAACATAAATAAAATATCCAACAATTATATTCATTCAACTAAGCAATCTAACAAAAAATTTCAATGTCACTTTTTATTAGCATGATCTCATTATTTATTTCACTTTTAAACAATTCATAATTTCATTTGTTATATTTCATTCTCAAATTCATTTCCAATGTCAAAGCTTGGTTTATTTTATTTATTACTCTATATCATTGTTCAAGTTACGAGTTGTTGCTGTTTCAAATAAACAACCAAATTTTCCAATTCATATTTAGTTGACTTACATTGAATTATGTTTCATATTTAGTTCAATATCCTTCAACACTTCTATCGACCAAATTTAGAGTTCTTTTAAACTTAACTATCGTCCATTTTATTTATAATTTAATTTTAAATCGTGAATTTCCCTGGTGCTGGTTTTCTGAAATTTTGATTTACACATATCTTCAAATTTCCAAGTTGAAATTTAAAATATTCTCTTTCATTAGAAAACTATAATCCAATAGAACCGGAAGGTTCTGGTTTCAAAGAATTCCGACTTATTTTGGATTCTATACATTCATTTAAACTTAAATTTAGAAAATTACGAACTACTGCTACGCGACGAGCTCGTTTTTAATTAATTTAATTAATTCGTTCAACCATTGTTAAGTTTATAATTATAAGCCTATTCACTTATATTTTAACCAAACCAAACATTAATATCAATACATTTAGTGCATTACTAAATAATATGCTTAATAAATTTTTCATAGATTCGGTTAATTCATGTTACTTCGCATCGTTTATTACATAACTTAAATTTTATTTATAACCAATCAAAATTTTCCACTTTGATTTTCCATTCTTATACTTGTGCATTAATTAATTGCTTATTCTTATAACATTCAACTTCTTAGTTAATTGGTAAGTTATTCATGTTATAGAACAGAATCGATTATTACACTAGTTTTAGTGGTTACCGATCATTTCAATTTATTATCCAATTCTTAAGAATTTTATTTTAATTATAACTCTCTTAATATTTAGAAGTTTCAATTCATTACTTATTCATGATTTCAAGAATTAAATTTCGGGTTCTTTTTTTTTCAATTTTTTCATATAATATATCGTTTACATAAAACCATACTATAAAAGGGATTTAAATAAAGTTCAATTTCATAAAAAAAAAAGTATATTAAATGTCTCCCTACTTAGACTCTTGAAAATAAACATCGATGATGCGTGGACTCATCAACGGAATCATTTTCAAAGAAAAGAGGGTATACACTTATTTCTTCTTTTTTCCAATAATTCATTTAAAAACAATTTATATATGAAACACTTTTAAACTATAAATATATTATTTCAAACCATTTGCAAATCAATATTACAAAATCACCCGAAATCAAATTCTCAAATTCATATTTTACTTCTTATTTCATTATCAATAAATTTTCAATATTTCTTTATATTTATTTTCAATATTTATTTCTTAAATCATTCAATAACCAATAGTTTTAGATTATTGATTAATCGAGTAATAAATGATGAAAATTTAATATTATCATCAACAAAATCAAAATTCATATATTTTAAAATAATCCTAATATAAATAAAATATAATTCAAAGCAATATTATGTCAATAAGCCCTATTCGAGTGTTTAGAAATCCCTATCGATACATTGGCGTCCCTAGTACCGACCAAAATTCATAAATACTCAACAGAACAAATCAACAAAACACAAAACCATTTTATCAAATTACAAGTACGCTCTCTCATTGTAATAAACCCGGAAATTCTGAGCCAGTTTAAAATTTTTATTTTGGCAATTTATTTGAATTTTGCATATTTAAAATGAATTATTTTAAATAATATCGACGAGAAATTTATTTTGAATAGAATTCGAACGAATATATTTATACGCGTCGTCATCAGAATATAAATAATTATTTATAATTATAAAAGGAATTGAAAATGTCGCGGTAGTTCGATAATTCGATTTCAAACTTCAATTGAATGTACCGGGTGCAAAACAATCCGGATTTAGTGAAACCAAAAATAATAGGATCTATTTGGGAATATCTTCCCAACGAATCTGAAAAATCGAAATTTCATAGCGGGATTCAAAAGTTATGCCTAGTTGAAAATTCAGAATAGACGCTATGTAAATTATACATGACCCAAAAAGTCAAATTTTGCATATGGATGAATTTGGACTCGAAACCGCTTCCATTGAGTTCAAAATGCCGTTTAGAACTCCGAAAAGTATAAGCTTCGATATATTCCGATATCCGGAATAGTGGCAATTGGCAGGAGCTTTTCGGTGAACGAAACATAGCCCTTAAAAAGTGAAATTTTGCATACAAGCTCAGAATTCGACGAGATAAATTTTTTATGGACTCACAATGACAAATCATTGTTGAGTTCCAAATGGCGCGTCGAACGGAGTTGGTATGTGGTCGTGCGAGCTGAAACAGTTCAGGGTAAAGCGAGCAGTCATTTTACAAATGAACATTATTGATACGGCCTCAAAATTCGATTTCGTTTTTTTTTCTGGATTCGTATCGTCTAAAAATGGTTAAATCCAAAAGGGCATGATTTTTGAAGTTAGCATGTGAGCGTGCGAGAAGAAAAGGTGCGCCAAAATCGCATTTTTAGAGCTTATCTGAGCATTTTCGTGATTTTTTTTGAATGGTCAAACGAACTCGGAATTCGACGAAACTTATTTCGTTGGACTCGTCTTCACGTCTACTATCTCGTGTCCGAAATCCGCGGCGATTGGAGATCGTTAGCGTTCAGGCGATACGCGAGAAACTAGCATATAATCACTTTTCCTCCTTTTCTGTTTCATAAATTCACTTTTCCTCTTCCTCTTCAAAAACTAAAAAATGGTCTCCACCCTCCCCAAACCCGCTGCCCCTCCTCCCACCGCCACCGCCGCACCACCTCAGGCCGCCGCACCCCCTCCTCCTCTTCCCCTCCTCCTCTTCCTCCTCCTCTCTCTCCTCTCTCCATTTGCAAACCCTAAGCCCCAAATCACCAACCACCACCACCGCGGCCACCACGGGCCCCACCACCGCCCTTAGCACCCTCCCCCACGTCCATCAGGCCCGCCACCGCCCGCTGGCCACCCAACTCCGGCCGTTGGCCCCGCTACGCTCAAAAACTCATTTTCACCAAAATTCCCGTTTTGCACAAAACACCCCGGACTGTTTTGGCTTATATCTCTCAAGCGGTGCGTTTATGGCCAAGGTCCCTCTAAACCAAAGTTGTATAGCACGAAATTCTCTTTGATTTGGTTATATGGAAGTCGTGTTTTGGAGTTCGGAGCTGCTCGGAAAACGCGTTCGAAGTCTGCTGTTCAAAAGCTGAAAAAATCGTGTACTTTTGCGAATTCTGGCAAATTGGAGCATTTTTGGCAAAAAGTCTCTTAGGCGAAAGTTGTCCGGAATGGCGCGTTTAAGCTAGAAAAAATGATGGTGTGAAGGTTGAAGCTCGTTTGCAAATTCTGGAACCAGAACAGCGAATCCGGGCGTTAGAAAAAATGTGAGTTTTCTCCGTTTTAAAGCTTCTATGGTTTTTGATGAATGAAGTAGAATAAAAATATGATTTTTATATAGTAGAGATAATAAAAATATGATTTTTATATTATATAGATAGTAAAGATATGATCTTTACTATATGAACAGCGGTATAAAAAAATAGAATTTTTATCTATATAGTAGTAGTATAAAAATGTGATATTTATATACATAGCAACAATATAAAAATGTGATTTTTATATATGTAGTGACTACGGGTAGTGAAATTGGCAAAAAGGCGAGCACGACGAAGATTTCTACATAGGAAGAGTCGTGGTATTGGATTAGCTATCGGTGAGAACTTCTCACTTTAATTTCTTTTTCTAGTTATATATATATATTAGGATGCAGACGGTGTTTAGTAGCACCCGACACCATCGTCCACAGACCATGGACTTGTTTGTTTGGTTGTGTAGTTGGTTAGATTGTTTGATTTGAATTTGATTGTTTGGTGAAATGGAATGGATTTGATTGATATGTGTATGGCGTGGGCCATCACTAGACCGAGGATAAGGCTAGGCCTTGTCCCGTTTCTAGTATCATGTCGTTATGCCGCCGAAATTTTCTAAAATAAGTTAGAAAAATAAAGATATCATTTTATTTAATAAATGAACCGAATAGAATATTCATAGGTTGAATAAAATAATTCGATCGTTAAAAATATAATTTTTAACGTGAATATGAATAAATAAATATTCATTTACAAACCAGACGGTTTGTTTATGTACACTGATTTGACTGACATTGATTGGGACGATAAATTTTACACATCGCCCAACTGCACAAATAAAATATGTGTTTGTTGATTTGAAACCCCACACGGGTATTGGGATAAAATACAGCATACACTAATCCCAATAATTAGTTGTATGTCGATCGATTGATTGACAGGCTGTTATAAGCGTTAGATATCTATATTTGATGCTTATACAGTGTAGTGCACTTTGGATGATGGTTGATTATTTATCGTTGCTATTATATACATGTGTTGTATGGAATCCGTATAATTAACTTTATATGGTAATTGATTGGGCCTCATTCCAATCGGGAAAATAAAGAATAATATAAAATAAAGGTTCATGTGTTGACAGTACTCATCTGTTGAGATTAGTCATGTGTTGAACGAAATATTTTAACAATAAAATTTACATCTTTATATTATAAAATAAAGGTTCATGTGTTGACAGTACTCATCCGTTGAGATTAGTCATGTGTTGAACGAGATATTTTAACAATAAAATTTACATCTTTATATTATAAAATAAAGGTTCATGTGTTGACAGTACTCATCCGTTGAGATTAGTCATGTGTTGAACGAAATATTTTAACAATAAAATTTACATCTTTATATTATAAAATAAGGGTTCATGTGTTGACAGTACTCATCCGTTGAGATTAGTCATGTGTTGAACGAAATATTTTAACAATAAAATTTACATCTTTATCATATAGAAAATTAGAAACTAACTGGAAAATAGATAAGATGAGTGGTCTCCTAGATGTTGATCTGATGTTGGTTTCGGCCTTCGGGGTTAATATTCAGGGAATCGTTCTCTTACTAATTTACGGTTGGAGTCTGATTTTAAATCAAACGATAGATACCATAATTTTTATAAAATATATTGAATGACAAAAATAGTCACACGTGGACAGTACTCATTCATTGAGATTAGTCATGTGTTGACAAAAATATAGATTCACGTATTGAATAGGATAAATATTCATTTGTCGAATAGAATAACAGGATTATTGAAATATATAAAGCCGTGTTGATTAGAGATGCGCTATTTTGACGCGAACGATATTTATATCGATTATATTCGTTTTTATTGAATTGAATTGAATATATAACGAATTCGAATTGAATATAAAACGAATTTAATTTGAATTGAATGGAAAACGAATTGAAATAGAATAAAAATCGATTTGAAATGAATTCAAATTGAATCTAAATTTGAATTGAATTGAAATGAATTTTAAAACGAATTTATAAGGAAAAATTCAATTTTGATTTAAATTGGAAATGGAAGTTGAAATGTTTTTGAAACGAATTTAAAACTATTTATAAAATTCATTTTGAAAAGAAATCGATGAAATATATATTATATATATTATATATATAATATAATGGCCTGAATAGAACGCGCCGCGCCGCGGTAGTTCGCGAATTTCGACCATTGACTTCGAACGGACATTACGGGAGATCCGACCGTCGGATTCTCCTAAAACCGGAACCGTTGGGTTCGTATCGAAAAGAGCTTTCTAACAAATATTCGAAATTTGAAATCTAACGGTTGGATTTGGAGATACGTCCAAATCAAATTTGGAAAAGGTCGCTGTAAGTGCAGTTCGATGGCCATTGTTGGAAATTGACTGTACGGGCCTTGATAAAATTATTAAAAATAGTAATAATTTGCGTAAAATCATTAGAAATGATTTGGGAAAAAATAGGATGAAAAACTCCATATTTGAAAAGATAAAAATAGATTTTTATCGAAATGAACTAGTTTTGAACTAAAATTAAAACCCATTTATTTTTAAATAAATAAACTGGATTTGAAATGGGTTGTAAATAAGAATTGATTTGTGGGTTTATCGTGAAGGGTGTTTTAAATGACACTTGTTCTTTAACCCGATAAATAAATAGAAAGTGATTTGGGTTTGTCGTGAACTGTGTTTTAAAAGACATTAGTTCTTTAACCCAGTAAAAGGGAGTTTTAATGAATCTCAATTAGATTGAAATGTGAATTGATAATCTAAATTATCAAATTTAGAAATTGAGCGAGAATGGAGTATTACCAGTTTTGCTCCAAAGCGATAGTTAAATCTTTAATTAGATTTGAACGTGAAATGGTAATTAATTTTACCGATAACACCGTGGTGTTAGATATGGAGTATTACCAGTTTTGCTTCATGGGATGAATAGGTTGGGATTGGGAAATAAAATAAATAATTACTTCGGCGTGGTTCGCTAATCCCGACTAGTTTGAAAAACCATAATTTGGTTTGAAATGATATCCAAAGGAAGATTAAAGGATAAATTTTAAAGAATTTATCTTGGATAAAATTAATGGGAACCTTTCCCTAAGAATTGAAATTTAGAAACTAGCTGTAGGTTAACTAAGAAGAATGGTTTCCTGGGTATTGATCTGATGTTGGTTTCGACCTTCGGGGTTAATGTTTGGGAAATTGTTCTCTTTTTGATTTATGGTGAGTGACAAAATGAATTGGAATGAGGCGTATGTTGTGTTTGTGTAACATTTGTTTTAATATACGCGGGTTGTTCGTAAAGGTCGGGTTTATACCCATTCTGAATAACCGATTCGACGATAAGTCGAAGATGATGACGGTGGTCGAAGACCGGAAGTCTTCACATCGTTTGGATAATTACCGATGATCCTAATTGGGCTGTACACCCAAGAGGATGGAAATAGTTGGTGGTCGTCCAGACGTACTTGGAGATCGATGGATATGCGAGGAAAGTGCCTCCGGTTTCGTTCAGACCCAGAACGAACTTGTAAATGGATTGTGTGTCTGACATTGGATTTTATTCTGTGTTGATTGATTTCTGTTAAATATATATCTGTTTGGCGGCGGAGAATTTATTCTCTTGCTTAACGCCCTTCTTTGAGACGTACGAGCTTAGAGGTTATATATCGATAGATATCAATCGCATGGCATGAATTTCCTGTGTGGCACGCTGAGTTGCATGGATCAAGGCTTCTGTTGAAAAGCAAAGTCTTGTGGTTGATGATCAAAGCACGGCCTACGTGGCAGCTTTGTGTAAAACGTGAATTCGTGAGCCTCACACCTCGGTATGAGTTAAAAACGGGATAAGGACTGCAGGGAGAGCACGACGTTTCTTTCTAGCTTTGGTGGTGTCAGTGACTTACCAACCCTGACATTTATATACTTTTCACCTATGTGGTTGTTGGATGAGGCGCCTCGATTTTAGGTCTGTAAGGACCGGGAAACGTGTGTTCAGGAATACTAATCCTCAAACGTAAGAGAGGACCGGCCCTGAAGCATCCAGGGGTTACCCAGAGTGTGTAGTCCCGAGGCATTTGCTAGAGTGTCTCGAAGCGAAGAGGAGCTAGTCCCTTGCCTCGACTCATGACGGAAATCCAATTTCCAATACGTGTATTTCGGCTTTATTTGTGGAGCCTAGTATGACGACATAGTGGTATGGGGCACTTATGCCGTCTATGACTTATATTTATGATTGAAATTGTTTTGACACTATACACTTATTATAGTATCAAATGATTTGTTTTAAACGTACCAAGCATGTTTGGCTATTATAAGGGAAAACTCTATCCTCCGGCTTGCGTTGCATTGTGTGATGGGACCTGGGTCTTATAATAGCTTCATTTTTCGAAAAAGCATTGCGCTGTTTATTCTATGCACTGGTATTCTTGGGAGGAAACCCGTTCTGTGTTATGCGGCGTGGTCCCTTGAATTACTCTCCTTTAAAGTAAAGTTTTAAATAACTGTTTTAGTTCTCACACCAGTCACATGACTGACCTGGAGTTTATTGTTTTAACCTAAACTCTGGATGCCCTTATTTTTGACACGGGCAGCTAGTAGTTTTGGTTTTGCAGATTTATATTCACAGGATCCTGGTTTACAGCTGGAATGATATCCGGAAAGCTTTGTATCCGTATATCTCTTCTAGTTGTGTATTGTATTATTTTCCGCTGCTATGTAATTTAGTGTAATCTCTGATATTTATCGAATGTAATTTATTCATTATACTCTGTATATTCTTGTATCTGATGGAATTGTTGTAATAGCAATGAAATGTTCTTCCGTCTGTGTTCATTTGTGTGTTGTTCTCAAAGTATCTGCTCTTTCCTTCACGGGGAAGTTACGGGTTCTCACAGTTGGTATCAGAGCTTTGGTTTACAGAGCTCGAGAACAAGACACATTAGAACCATACGAAAGAATTCATCAGATACTGGGTTAGTAATATCCAATTAGAATGACTCGTTAGAGATAGGATCAGTAGTATCCTAGAACGGGTGTGAAGAGTATATTTTTCAAATGAAAACCAATTTTTTGTTTTGAAAATTTAAATCAATTCTACGTATTTGAATATTTATTTATTTTGAATTTGTACAATCCGCTATATAAAGATTTTGCATATACGCGTCATGAACGTATATTCGAAGTTTTAATATACCGGATAGATATAGAACCGCACTCTAGTCCCCCGGACATGATTCTGATGATGGCGCGCCATCACCAGTATTTATTTTCGTGTTTCGAAGGTGTGATATCTATATATTTCCATTAGACTGGTGTGAGAACCAAAACTTATATAGATAGATTTATTGTTGTGATTTGGCATCAAAAACAAGATTTTCAGTATATGTATCAAAATTATGAATTTGAAACTCTAATTCACTAATTGATTGATGTTTGTGTTGTTTGTTTGTTTGTTTGATAATTTTGAACCATTTAGCCTAATTGTATCAAATATTGAATTGTATTGAAAATTTGTCGCATTTGCTTGCATATACATGTACTTACATTGAACAGGTCATAGCAAGGAGGCTAGAGCAGAGAATAAAATTTGTTTGCCCGACAAATAGGTACATGTTTACTATAATTTACTGTTTTGTTTGGGTGATGATGATTTTATGAGCCTATTGGCTAGCCGCTTGGCTTTTTCTTTTTCTTTTTGAGATCAGAAGGCCTATATGGCAATTTCGGGATTTTCCCGTGGCTCCCGGTGCAGGGGAGGTTATGGCGAATTTTTTCAAAAATTTAGGGTGTTAGCCAAATTTTTGAAGAATTTGAAAATTCTCAGAAACTGAAAAGTTGGATAATGGAAGACAGATCGAACGTAGAGTTGATTGATCAAACCACTTTCGACTTCGTTCCTTTTCGGGGACGAAAAGTTTTAAGTGGGGGAGATTGTAATAACCCGGAAATTCTGAGCTAGTTTAAATTTTTTATTTTGGCAATTTTAATGAATTTTGCATATTTAAAATGAATTATTTTAAATAATATCGACGAGAAATTTATTTTGAATAGAATTCAAACGAATATATTTATACGCGTCGTCGTCAGAATATAAATAATTATTTATAATTATAAAAGGAATTGAAAATGTCGCGGTAGTTCGATAATTCGATTTCAAACTTCAATTGAATGTACCGGGTGCAAAACAATCCAGATTTTAGTGAAACCAAAAATAATAGGATCTATTTGGGAATATCTTCCCAACGAATCTGAAAAATCGAAATTTCATAGCGGGAATCAAAAGTTATGCCCAGTTGAAAATTCAGAATAGTCGCTATGTAAATTATACGTGGCCCAAAAAGTCAAATTTTGCATATGGATGAATTTGGACTCGAAACCGCTTCCATTGAGTTCAAAATGCCGTTTAGAACTCCGAAAAGTATAAGTTTCGCTATATTCCGATATCCGGAATAGTGGCAATTGGCAGGAGCTTTTTGGTTAACAAAACATAGCCCTTAAAAAGTGAAATTTTGCATACGAGCTCAGAATTCGACGAGATAAATTTTTTATGGACTCACAATGACAAATGATTGTTGAGTTCCAAATGGCGCATCGAACGGAGTTGGTATGTGGCCGTGCGAGCTGAAACAGTTCAGGGTAAAGCGAGCAGTCATTTTACAAAGGAACATTATTGATACGACCTCAGAATTCAATTTCGTTTTTTTTTCTGGATTCGTATCGTCTATAAATGGTTAAATCCAAAAGGGCGTGATTTTTGAAGTTAGCATGTGAGCATGCGAGAAGAAAAGGTGCGCCAAAATCGCATTTTTAGAGCTTATCTGAGCATTTTCGTGATTTTTTTTGAATGGTCAAACGAACTCGGAATTCGATGAAACTTGTTTGTTGGACTCGTCTTCACGTCTACTATCTCGTGTCCCAAATCCGCGGCGATTGGAGATCGTTAGCGTTCAGGCGATACACGAGAAACTAGCATATAATCACTTTTCCTCCTTTTCTGTTTCATAAATTCACTTTTCCTCTTCCTCTTCAAAAACTAAAAAATGGCCTCCACCCTCCTCAAACCCGCTGCCCCTCCTCCCACTGCCACCGCCGCACCACCTCAGGCCGCCGCACCCCCTCCTCCTCTTCCCCTCCTCCTCTTCCTCCTCCTCTCTCTCCTCTCTCCATTTGCAAATCCTAAGCCCCAAATCACCAACCACCACCACCGCGGCCACCACGGGCCCCACCACCGCCCTTAGCACCCTCCCCCACGTCCATCAGGCCCGCCACCGCCCGCTGGCCACCCAACTCCGGCCGTGGGCCCCGCTACGCTCAAAAACTCATTTTCACCAAAATTTCCGTTTTGCACAAAACACTCCGGACTGTTTTGGCTTATATCTCTCAAACGGTGCATTTATGGCCAAGGTCCCTCGAAACCAAAGTTGTAGAGCACGAAATTCTCTTCGATTTGGCTATATGGAAGTAGTGTTTTAGAGTTTGGAGCTGCTCGGAAAACGCGTTCGAAGTCTGCTGTTCAAAAGCTGAAAAAATTGTGTACTTTTGCGAATTCTGGCGAATTGGAGCATTTTTGGCAAAAAGTCTCTTAGGCGAAAGTTGTCCGGAATGGCGCGTTTAAGCTAGGAAAAAAGATGGTGTGAAGGTTGAAGCTCGTTTGCAAATTCTGGAACCAGAACAGCGAGTCCGGGCGTTAGAAAAAATGTGAGTTTTCTCCGTTTTAAAGCTTTTATGGTTTTTGACGAATGAAGTAGAATAAAAATATGATTTTTATATAGTAGAGATAATAATAATATGATTTTTATATTATATAGATAGTAAAGATATGATCTTTGCTATATGAACAGCGGTATAAAAAAATAGAATTTTTATCTATATAGTAGTAGTATAAAAATGTGATTTTTATATACATAGCAACAGTATAAAAATATGATTTTTATATATGTAGTGACTACGGGTAGTGAAATTGGCAAAAAGGCGAGCACGACGAAGATTTCTACATAAGAAGAGTCGTGGTATTGGATTAGCTATCGGTGAGAACTTCTCACTTTAATTTCTTTTTCTAGTTATATATATATACTAGGATGCAGACGGTGCTTAGTAGCACCAGACACCATCGTCCACAGACCATGGACTTGTTTGTTTGGTTGTGTAGTTGGTTAGATTGTTTGATTTGAATTTGATTGTTTGGTGAAATGGAATGGATTTGATTGATATGTGTATGGCGTGGGCCATCACTAGACCGGGGATAAGGCTAGGCCTTGTCCCGTTTCTAGTATCGTGTCGTTATGCCGCCAAAATTTTCTAAAATAAGTTAGAAAAATAAAGATATCATTTTATTTAATAAATGAACCGAATAGAATATTCATAGGTTGAATAAAATAATTCGATCGTTAAAAATATAATTTTTAACGTGAATATGAATAAACAAATATTCATTTACAAACCGGACGGCGGTTTGTTTATGTGCACTGATTTGACTGACATTGATTGGGACGATAAATTTTACACATCGCCCAACTGCACAAATAAAATATGTGTTTGTTGATTTGAAACCCCACACGGGTATTGGGATAAAATACAGCATACACTAATCCCAATAATTAGTTGTATGTCGATCGATTGATTGACAGGCTGTTATAAGCGTTAGATATCTATATTTGATGCTTATACAGTGTAGTGCACCTTGGTTGATGGTTGATTATTTATCGTTGCTATTATATACATGTGTTGTATGGAATACATATAATTAACTTTATATGGTAATTGATTGGGCCTCATTCCAATTGGGAAAATAAAGAATATTATAAAATAAAGGTTCATGTGTTGACAGTACTCATCCGTTGAGATTAGTCATGTGTTGAACGAAATATTTTAACAATAAAATTTACATCTTTATATTATAAAATAAAGGTTCATGTGTTGAGAGTACTCATCCGTTGAGATTATTCATGTGTTGAACGAAATATATTAACAATAAAATTTACATCTTTATATTATAAAATAAAGGTTTATGTGTTGACAGTATTCATCCGTTGAGATTAGTCATGTGTTGAACGAAATATTTTAACAATAAAATTTATATCTTTATATTATAAAATAAGGGTTCATGTGGTTACAGTACTCATCCGTTGAGATTAGTCATGTGTTGAACGAAATATTTTAACAATAAAATTTACATCTTTATCATATAGAAAATTAGAAACTAACTGGAAAATAGATAAGATGAGTGGTCTCCTGGATGTTGATCTGATGTTGGTTTCGGCCTTCGGGGTTAATATTCAGGGAATCGTTCTCTTACTAATTTACGGTTGGAGTCTGATTTTAAATCAAACGATAAATACCATAATTTTTATAAAATATATTGAATGACAAAAATAGTCACACTTGGACAGTACTCATTCGTTGAGATTAGTCATGTGTTGACAAAAATATAGATTCACGTATTGAATAGGATAAATATTCATTTGTCGAATAGAATAACGGGATTATTGAAATATATAAAGTCGTGTTGATTAGAGATGCGCTATTTTGACGCGAACGATATTTATATCGATTATATTCGTTTTTATTGAATTGAATTGAATATATAACGAATTCGAATTGAATATAAAACGAATTTAATTTGAATTGAATGGAAAACGAATTGAAATAGAATAAAAATCGATTTGAAATGAATTCAAATTGAATCGAAATTTGAATTGAATTGAAATGAATTTTAAAACGAATTTATAAGGAAAAATTCAATTTTGATTTAAATTGGAAATGGAAGTTGAAATGTTTTTGAAACGAATTTAAAACTATTTATAAAATTCATTTTGAAAAGAAATCGACGAAATATATATTATATATATAATATAATGGCCTGAATAGAACGCGCCGCGCTGCGGCAGTTCGCGAATTTCGACCATTGACTTCGAACGGACATTACGGGAGATCCGACCATCGGATTCTCCTAAAACCGGAACCGTTGGGTTCGTATTGAAAAGAGCTTTCTAACGAATATTCGAAATTTGAAATCTAACGGTTGGATTTGGAGATACATCCAAATCAAATTTGGAAAAGGTCGCTGTAAGTGCAGTTCGATGGCCATTGTTGGAAATCGACTGTACGGGCCTTGATAAAATTATTAAAAATAGTAATAATTTGCGTAAAATCATAAGAAATGATTTGGGAAAAATTAGGATGAAAAACTCCATATTTGAAAAGATAAAAATAGATTTTTATCGAAATGAACTAGTTTTGAACTAAAATTAAAACCCATTTATTTTTAAATAAATAAATTGGATTTGAAATGGGTTGTAAATAAGAATTGATTTGTGGGTTTATCGTGAAGGGTGTTTTAAATGACACTTGTTCTTTAACCCGATAAATAAATAGAAAGTGATTTGGGTTTGTCGTGAACTGTGTTTTAAAAGACATTAGTTCTTTAACCCAGTAAAAGGGAGTTTTAATGAATCTGCAATTAGATTGAAATGTGAATTGATAATCTAAATTATCAAATTTAGAAATTGAGCGAGAATGGAGTATTACCAGTTTTGCTCCAAAGCGATAGTTAAATCTTTAATTAGATTTGAACGTGAAATGGTAATTAATTTTACCGATAACACCGTGGTGTTAGATATGGAGTATTACCAGTTTTGCTTCATGGGATGAATAGGTTGGGATTGGGAAATAAAGTAAATAATTACTTCGGCGTGGTTCGCTAGTCCCGACTAGTTTGAAAAACCATAATTTGGTTTGAAATGATATCCAAAGGAAGATTAAAGGATAAATTTTAAAGAATTTATCTTGGATAAAATTAATGGGAACCTTTCCCTAAGAATTGAAATTTAGAAACTAGCTGTAGGTTAACTAAGAAGAATGGTTTCCTGGGTATTGATCTGATGTTGGTTTCGGCCTTCGGGGTTAATGTTTGGGAAATTGTTCTCTTGTTGATTTACGGTGAGTGACAAATGAATTGGAATGAGGCGTATGTTGTGTTTGTGTAACATTTGTTTTAATATACGCGGGTTGTTCGGAAAGGCCGGGTTTATACCCATTCTGAATAACCGATTCGACGATAAGTCGAAGATGATGACGGTGGTCGAAGACCGGAAGTCTTCACATCGTTTGGATAATTACTGATGATCCTGATTGGGCTGTACATCCAAGAGGATGGAAATAGTCGGTGGTCGTCCATACGTACTTGGAGATCGATGGATATGCGAGGAAAGTGCCTCCGGTTTCGTTCAGACCCAGAATGAACTTGTAAATGGATTATGTGTCTGACATTGGATTTTATTCTGTGTTGATTGATTTCTGTTAAATATATATCTGTTTGGCGGCGGAGAATTTATTCTCTTGCTTAACGCCCTTCTCTGAGACGTACGAGCTTAGAGGTTATATATCGATAGATATCAATCACATGGCATGAATTGCCTGTGTGGCACCCTGAGTTGCATGGATCAAGGCTTTTGTTGAAAAGCAAAGTCTTGTGGTTGATGATCAAAGCACGGCCTACGTGGCAGCTTTGTGTATAACGTGAATTCGCGAGCCTCACACCTCGGTATGAGTTAAAAACGGGATAAGGACTGCAGGGAGAGCACGACGTTTCGTTCTAGCTTTGGTGGTGTCAGTGACTTACCAGCCCTGACATTTATATACTTTTCACCTATGTGGTTGTTGGATGAGGCGCCTCGATTTTAGGTCTGTAAGGACCGGGAAACGTGTGTTCAGGAATACTAATCCTCAAACGTAAGAGAGGACCGGCCCTGAAGCATCCAGGGGTTACCCAGAGTGTGTAGTCCTGAGGCATTTGCTAGAGTGTCTCGAAGCGGAGAGGAGCTTGCCCCTTGCCTCGACTCATGACGGAAATCCAATTTCCAATACGTGTATTTCGGCTTTATTTGTAGAGCCTAGTATGGCGACATAGTGGTATGGGGCACTTATGCCGTCTATGATTTATATTTATGATTGAAATTGTTTTGACACTATACACTTATTATAGTATCAAATGATTTGTTTTAAACGTACCAAGCATGTTTGGCTATTATAAGGGAAAACCCTATCCTCCGGCTTGCGTTCATTGTGTGATGGGACCTGGGTCTTATAATAGCTTCATTTTTCGAAAAAGCATTGCGCTGTTTATTCTATGCACTGGTATTCTTGGGAGGAAACCCATTCCGTGTTATACGGCGTGGTCCCTTGAATTACTCTCCTTTAAAGTAAAGTTTTAAATAACTGTTTTAGTTCTCACACCAGTCACATGACTGACCTGGAGTTTATTGTTTTAACCTAAACTCTGGGTGCCCTTATTATCGACACGGGCAACTAGTAGTTTTGGTTTTGCAGATTTATATTCACAGGATCCTGATTTACAGCTGGAATGATATCCGGAAAGCTTTGTATCCGTATATCTCTTCTAGTTGTGTATTGTATTATTTTCCGCTGCTATGTAATTTAGTGTAATCTCTGATATTTATCGAATGTAATTTATTCATTACACTATGTATATTCTTATATCTGATGGAATTGTTGTAATAGCAATGAAATGTTCTTCCATCTGCGTTCATTTGTGTGTTGTTCTCAAAGTATCCGCTCTTTCCTTCACGGGGAAGTTACGGGTTCTCACACTCATATACACTCAAACTCATTCTGTGGTATTACTACCCTATCTCTAATGAGTTAATCCAAATAGAGCCAAGGGTTTCGCTAAACCAAAGCTACGATTCCAAATGTAACATCCGGGCTTTTTTGACCGTTCAAATCGACAATGATCCTCAATGTTTACTCAAACAAATCAAATTTCGGATAGTGATTGGGATTTATATAAGAAAAAGAAGAAAGAAGCAAAACAAACATAGAATCTCACAACGGAAGGACAAAATATAATAAATAAATTACAGTTCATGAAGCTGTTATGTGACAACAAGGAATTTCGCTCGATCCGAATCAGTCGCTAAACCGATCTAGACCGTTCGAAACGCCTGATTGTTTTGAGAACACGACAAATTAGAACGCAGACAGAAGAACATTTCAATGTTAATTACAACAATTCCATCAGAATACAAGAATACACAGAGTATAAATGAATATTACACAGAAATATCAGAGATTTAAATTACATTTAAATACATAGCAGCGGAAATAATACAATACACAACTAGAAGAGATATACGGATACAAAGCTTTCCGGATATCATTCCAGCTGTAAACGAGGATCCTGTGAATATAAATCTGCAAAACCAAAACTACTAGCTGCCCGTGTCAAAATAAGGGCACCCAGAGTTTAGGTCAAAACAATAAACTCCAGGTCAGTCATGGGACTGGTGTGAGAACTAAAACAGTTATTTAAAACTTTACTTTAAAGTTAGGTAAATCAAGGGACCACGCCGTATAACACGGAACGGGTTTCCTCCCATGAATACCAGTGCATAAAACAACAGCGCAATGCTAAATAAAGAAAAATGAAGCTATTATAAGACCCAGGTCCTATCACATAATGCAACGCAAGCCGGGGGATAGGGTTTTCCCTTATAATAGCCAAACATGCTTAGTACGTTTTAAACAAATCATTTGATACTATTATAAGTGTATAGTGTATAAAACAACTTCAAATCATAAGTATCAATCATAGACGGCATGGGTACCATATATCATGTCGCCATACTAGGCTCTACAATCAAAACCGCAAATGTCACGTATTTGGAAATTGGATTTCCGTCTGCGAACCGAGGCAAAAGATAGTCCTCTACCGATTCGAGACTGTCTAGCCCGAGCCTCAGGAACAGCCGCAACTGCCCCTTGGATCGTCAGGGTCGGTCCACCGATGTGGATTATTATGCCTGAACAATACGTCTCCCCACCCTATGGGGCGTAAATGAGCCAACGAATGACTCCATCGGACCCGGATCGTCCGATCAAACCGAGGCGCCTCGCAACAGCAACAACCACATAAGACAAACTCGTCAGGGCGTGTAAAACCACTGACACCACTTCTAGCTAGAAAGAAACGCATGCCCTCCCTGAGGTCCTCTCCCGTTTTTGGTTCACCACCGGGTGTGAAACTCGCGAAGTAAATGTTACACAAAGCTACGCCATAAAGGCCGTGCTTCGATCATCAACCACAAGACTTTGCTTTTCAACAGAAGCCTTGATCATTTGCCACTTTGGCATGCCACACCGGCAATTCACTCTATGCGTTTGATATCCATCAGTATATAACCCCTGTGCTCGTACGTCTCAGAGAAGGGCGTTAAGCAAGGGAATAAATTCTCCGCCGCCAAACAGATATATATTTAATAGAAATCAATCACATAGAATAAAATCCCATGTCAGACACACAGTCCATTTACAAGTTCGTTCTGGGTCTGAACGAAACCGGAGGCACCTAGTACCCCGCATATCCATCGATCTCCAAGTACGTCTGGACGATCACCAACTGTTTCCATCTTCTTGGGTGTACGGCCCAATCAAGATAATCAGTAACTATCCAAACGACGTGAAGACCTCCGGTCTTCAACCACCGTCTTCACCTTCGACTTATCGTCGTATCAGTTATTCAGAATGGGATAAACCCGGTCTTTCCAAATAACTCGCATATATAGTAAACAAGTGTTACACAAACACGACATACACCTCATTCCAATTCAGAATATTCGTTTATTAAAATATTCTTCTACTTTGGGAAAGGTTCCCATTAATTTTATCAAAGATAAATTCTTTAAATTTATTCTTTAATCTTCTTTGAATATCAATTCAAACTAGTCGGGATTGGCGAATCACACCAGAATAATCATTTATTTTATTTCCCAATCCCCACCTATTCCTCCCATGAAGTAAAACTGGTAATACTTCATATCTAACACCACGGTGTTATCAGTAAATTCAATTACCATTTCACGTTCAAATCTATTTAAAGATTTAACTATCGCCTGGAGTAAAACTGGTGATACTCCATTCTCGATCATTTCAATCTGATTAAAGATTCATTAAAACTCCACTTAGTTTTAATCTTCACAGAAATCAATATCCTGTCTTTAACGGGGTTGAAGAACCAATGTCATTTAAAACACGGCCCACAATAAACCCAAAATCACATTCATTAATTATTGGGTTAAAGAACAAGTGTTATTTAAAACACTGTTCACGATAAACCCAAAAATCAATACCAGTTCAATTCCAATTAAATATTATTTAATTGGTACACTTCATTAAATCTAAATAAAAAGGTTTAATCTTTTTTTTTCCCAACTGGGCTTAAGAACAGTGTTAATGAAGACACCATTCACGATAAACCCAAATCCCATTTGATATTAAATACAAGGCTCTGAATAGAAAATATATCAGCTTATATTCAATATCAAATTCTACGACCAACAAATATCGTATTGGAAATAACGATATTAATATATCTTTCAAATTTTCCAAACAATATCTGTATAATCATGAAATCCAACATCGAAATATTCCAAAGACAATTTCGATTCAAATCCATTCCCACTTTATATATTGGAAATTCTGGTTATTTTCAAAACCATTTCAAATCCACTTTATTTATTTTAGAAATAAATAGAATTATAATTCTAGTCCAAAACTAGTTCATTTCGATAAAAATCTATTTTTATCTTTTCAAATATGGAGTTTTTCGTCCCAATTCTTCACAAATCATTTATTATGATTTTACACAAATTATTACTATTTTTAATAATTTTATCAAGGCCCGTACAGTCGATTTCCATCAACGGCCATCGAACTGCACTTACAGCGACCTTTTCCAAATTTGATTTGGACATAATTCCAAATCCAACCGTTAGATTTCTAATTTCTAATGTTCATTAGAAAGCTCTTTTCGATACGAACCCAACAGTTCCGGTTTTAGGAGAATCCGACGGTCGAATCTCCCGCAATATCCGTTCGAAGTCAATGGTCGAAATTCGCGAACTGCCGCGACGCGGCGCGCTCTATTCAGGCCATTATATTATATATATAATATATATAATATATATACTTCATCGATTTCCTTTTAAAACGTTCTTTATAAATCGTTTTAAATTCCTTTTCAAAACGGTTTCAACTTCATATTCAATTTCAAATCAAAATTGAATATTCCAATATAAATTCGTTTTAAATTCATTTCAAATCGATTTCAATTTAATTCGAATTTCTTTTCAATTTCAATTTGAATTCAATTCCTTTCGATTTCAATTCGGATTCAATTCTATTCAATTTAATTCGAATTTCAATTCTATTCGAATTTCAAATCATTTCAATGTATTTCGAATTTCAAATCAATTCAGTTTATTTCGAATTTCAAATCAATTCAGTTTAATTCGAATTTCAAATCAATTTAGTTTAATTCGAATTTCAATTCACTTTAAATATAATTCGAATTTCAATTCATTTCAATATAATTCGAATTTCAAATCTATTCGATTTCAAATATTTCTTTTTCAAATATTTCTTTTTCAAATATTTCTTTTTCCAAACTGGAATGAGGCCCAATCAATTACCATATAATGTTAATTATATGGATTTTCTACAACAAATGTATACAGTAACAACGATGAATAATCAACCATCATCCAAAGTGCATTCTACACTGTATAAGCATCAAATATAAATATTTAACGCTCATAACAGTCTGTCAATCAATCGATCGACATACAACTAATTATTGGGATTAGTGTATGTCCTCTATCATCCCAATACCCGTGTGGGGTTTTCAAACAATCACACACAGATTTTATTTGTGCAGTTGGGCGATGTGTAAAATTTATCGTCCCAATCAATATCAGTCAAATGTGTGTATATAAACAAATCGTCCGATTTGTTTATATTTCTTTATTTCACATTCATGTTAAAAATTATATTTTCAACTATAAAATATTTTTAACTACATAAATATTTTATTACATTTCACATCACATCACACAATCAACTACACATCAAAATCAAACAAACAAGCATACAAGCCGTCCATGGTCTGTGGACGACGGGTGTCGGGTGCTACTAAACACTGTCTGCATCCTAGTATATATTTCAACTAGAAATAAAATTAAAAAGTGAGTAATTCTCACCAAAGCTATCCCAACTCCACGACACTTCAAATGTAGGAAATCTTCACCTTTTCGCCTTTTGTCACTTTCTTTGCCCGTATTCACTACATATATAAAAAATCAAATTTTTATATTCTTGCTATGTATATAAAAATCATATTTTTACTTCGCTATTCAATATATAAAAATCGAATTTTTACTTCGCTATTCAATATATAAAAAATCGAATTTTTACTTCGCTATTCAATATATAAAAAATCGAATTTTTACTTCGCTATTCAATATATAGAAAAATCGAATTTTTACTTCGCTATTCAATATATAAAAATCGAATTTTTACTTCGCTATTCAATATATAAAAAATTGAATTTTTACTTCGCTATTCAATATATAAAAAATCGAATTTTTACTTCGCTATTCAATATATAAAAAATCGAATTTTTATATTCAATAAATATCCCGTTTTCCTATCAGTATTTTAATCGTTATTCAAACATGTAAAAATCAGATTTTTAATCACTACCAAATGTTAAAATTAAAAATTAAAATCATAGCTTTATGCTTATATAAAATAAAATAAAAAATCTAAACGAAAGGACTGAAAAGAAGATTATATTATAAATGAAGAAGCTCACCGCGTTGGAGGAAGGAGGGGGGCTGGAATCGCAGTTCGTCGGAGGTCTGCACGGAGGAGGGGGGTTGCGTCACTGTCGAGGTGGTCTGGGGGGTGCGGTTCGAGCTGAATCAGAGGGGGAGGAAAGGAAAGGGGGAGGCGGTGGTGCCAGGGAGGGCGGAGGTCGGCCGACGCCCACGGTGGCGAGGGGGAAGGGTGGGCGACGGGTGTCGTTCGTGGGGGTTGCGGGCTCGATTTAGCAGAGGGGGGGGGGGGGTCGCGGCAGGAGGAAGAAGAAGAAGGGGGAGTTCGCCTATCGGCGAAGGAGGAGGGGGGTTGCGGCACCAGGGGGCGGCGCTGGCGATCGTGCGCCCCCTTTTCCCTTTTTTCTCTCTGTTGAAAAACTGAAATAGGGGGGCAGAGGGAAGGTAAGGAGAGGAGAGAGTATATTTTTTTTATTAATTTATTTTCAAAAAGTTGACTTTTTCATTTGACCTCTAAACGAGGCCCACCGCCTATCGTCCATAGCTAATTACCCCCATTCCGAACACAATGGGATATGTATCGTAAGCTGATTCGATCGTTTCGATCGGTTTTAGTCAAAATCAACATATAACTCTATATATTGAATTTGAACGCACATTTCAATTTACTGGGGTCACATACTAACTAGAAAAATTCCCGAAAAATATTTTCTAGCTTCGTATTGACGATACGGTCCTAACAAAACTAATTTTGCCAAATTCTGAGACCGTTTGAAAAATGGCCATTTTCCAGTCGATTAAAATCAACTGAAACTGGTCAAACGCGTTTTCCTTTGCCACGCTCACATATTGATTCGAAAAATTATGAAATTTGAAACCTAGCAATAACTTTACATCACGGATCCAACAAAAGTGGTTTCATCGAAATTCGAGGTCGTTTGCAAAATTTCCATTTTTAAGGGCCCGAATTCCATAGCGACTATTCAGAAATTTCAACTGGACATATCTTTTGATTCCCGCTATGAAATTTCGATTCTTCGGATTCGTTGGAAAGATATTCACAAATAGATTCTAATATTTTTGGTTTTGTTAAAATCCGGTTTAATTTGCACCCGTTATGTTAATTTGAATTTTGAAATCGAATTATCGAACTACCGTGCCATTTTCAATTCCTTTTATAATTTAAAATAAATATTTATATTCTAACGACGATCTATATAATATATACGTTTGAATTCTATTCGAAATAAATTTTTCATTGATATTATTTAAAATAATTCATTTTAAATAATCAAAATTCACTAAAATTGCCAAAATAAAAATTTTAAACTGGCCCACATTTTCGGGTTGTTGCAATCTCCCCCACTTAAAACTTTTCGTCCCCGAAAAGGAACAAAGCCGAAAGTTGTTTCACAAATCAACTCAACTTTCATTATTTTTATTATGGCTTAAGTTCTTCAACTTTTCAGTTTCTAAGAACTTTTCAAAAATTTCAAAAATTTGGCTAACACCCTAAATTTTCGAAAAATTTCGCCATAACCTCCCCTGCACCGGGAGCACGGGAAAATCCCGAAATTGCCATACAGGCTCCTTGATATCAAAAAGAAAAAGAAAAAGCCAATCGGCTCATAAAATCATCATCACCCAAACAAAACAGTAAATTATGGTAAACATGTACCTATTTGTCGGGCAAACAAATTTTATTCTTCTGCTCTAGCCTCCTTGCTATGACCTGTTCAATGTAAGTACAAGTATATGCAAGCAAATGCGACAAATTTTCAATACAACTCACTTTTTGGTACGATTTGACTAAATTGTTCAAATTTTAATTAATCCAACAATAATCAAACAACACAACCATCAATCAATTAGTTGATTAGCATTTCAAACACATAATTTTGATACATAGTCAAAAATCAGATTTTTGATGCCAAATCACAACAATAGGCCCTATCTAATTTTGGTTCTCACACCAGTCAATAGGAAATATATAAATATCACACCTTCGACACTCGAACACTAATTCTGATGATGTAGCTACAATCATCAGAATCATCTCCAGGCGACTAGAGTGTGAATCTATATCTATCCAGTATAATAAAACTTCAAATACACGCGGATTAGACGCATACGCAAAATTTATATATACCGGATTGTCCAAATTCATATAAATAAATAATCAAATACGAATAATTGATTTAAATTTTCAAAACAAAAATTGTTTTCATTTTAAAAATATACTCTTCACACTCGTTCTAGGATACTACTGATCCCATCTCTAACGAGTCATTCCATTGGACATTACTAATCCAATATCTGATGAATTCTTTCGTATGGTTCAAATGTGTCTTGTTCTCTGAGATTTGTAAACCAAAGATCTGATACCACGTGTGACAACAAGGAATTTCGCTCGATCCGAATCAGTCGCTAAACCGGTCTAGACCGTTCGAAACACCTGATTGTTTTGAGAACACGACAAATTAGAACGCAGACAGAAAAACATTTCATTGTTAATTACAACAATTCCATCAGAATACAAGAATATACACAGAAATATCAGAGATTTAAATTACATTTAAATACATAGCAGCGGAAATAATACAATACACAACTAGAAAAGATATACGGATACAAAGCTTTCCGGATATCATTCCAGCTGTAAACCAGGATCCTATGAATATAAATCTGCAAAACCAAAACTACTAGCTGCCCATGTCAAAATAAGGGCACCCAGAGTTTAGGTTAAAACAATAAACTCCAGGTTAGTCATGGGACTGGTGTGAGAACTAAAACAGTTATTTAAAACTTTACTTTAAAGTTAGGTAAATCAAGGGACCACGCCGTATAACACGGAACGGGTTTCCTCCCATGAATACCAGTGCATAAAACAATAGCGCAATGCTAAATAAAGAAAAATGAAGCTATTATAAGACCCAGGTCCTATCACACAATGCAACGCAAGCCGGGGGATAGGGTTTTCCCTTATAATAGCCAAACATGCTTAGTACGTTTTAAACAAATCATTTGATACTATTATAAGTGTATAGTGTATAAAACAACTTCAAATCATAAGTATCAATCATAGACGGCATGGGTACCATATATCATGTCGCCATACTAGGCTCTACAATCAAAACCGCAAATGTCACGTATTTGGAAATTGGATTTCCGTCAGTGAACCGAGGCAAAAGATAGTCCTCTACCGATTCGAGACTGTCTAGCCCGAGCCTCAGGAACAGCTGCAACTGGCCCTTGGATCGTCAGGGCCAGTCCACCGATGTGGATTATTATGCCTGAACAATACGTCTCCCCGCCCTATGGGGCGTAAATGAGCCAACGAATGACTCCATCGGACCCGGATCGTCCGATCAAACCGAGGCGCCTCGCAACAGCAACAACCACATAAGTCAAACTCGTCAGGGCATGTAAAACCACTGACGCCACTTCTAGCTAGAAAGAAACGCATGCCCTCCCTGAGGTCCTCTCCCGTTTTTGGTTCACCACCGGGTGTGAAACTCGCGAAGTAAACGTTACACAAAGCTATGCCACAAAGGTCGTGCTTCGATCATCAACCACAAGATTTTGCTTTTCAACAGAAGCCTTGATCATTTGCCACGTATGCATGCCACACCGGCAATTCACTCTATGCGTTTGATATCCATCAGTATATAACCCCTGAGCTCGTACGTCTCAGAGAAGGGCATTAAGCAAGAGAATAAATTCTCCGCCGCTAAACAGATATATATTTAATAGAAATCAATCACACAGAATAAAATCCCATGTCAGACACACGGTCCATTTACAAGTTCGTTCTGGGTCTGAACGAAACCGGAGGCACCTGATACCCCGCATATCCATCGATCTCCAAGTACGTCTGGACGATCACCAACTGTTTCCATCTTCTTGGGTGTACGGCCCAATCAAGATCATCAGAAACTATTCAAACGACGTGAAGACCTCCGGTCTTCAACCACCGTCTTCACCTTCGACTTATCGTCGTATCAGTTATTCAGAATGGGATAAACCCGGTCTTTCTGAATAACTCGCGTATATAGTAAACAAGTGTTACACAAACACGACATACGCCTCATTCCAATTCAGAATATTCGTTTATTCAAATATTCTTCTACTTTGGGAAAGGTTCCCATTAATTTTATCGAAGATAAATTCTTTAAATTTATTCTTTAATCTTCTTTGAATATCAATTCAAACTAGTCGGGATTAGCGAATCACACCGGAATAATCATTTATTTTATTTCCCAATCCCCACCTATTCCTCCCATGAAGTAAAACTGGTAATACTTCATATCTAACACCACGGTGTTATCGATAAATTCAATTACCATTTCACGTTCAAATATAATTAAAGATTTAACTATTGCCTGGAGTAAAATTGGTGATACTCCATTCTCGATCATTTCAATCTGATTAAAGATTCATTAAAACTCCACTTAGTTTTAATCTTCATAGAAATCAATATCCTGTCTTTAACGGGGTTAAAGAACCAATGTCATTTAAAACACGGCCCACAATAAACCCAAAATCACATTCATTAATTATCGGGTTAAAGAAGAAGTGTTATTTAAAACATTGTTCATGATAGACCCAAAAATCAATACCAGTTCAATTCCAATTAAATATTATTTAATTGGTACACTTCATTAAATCTAAATAAAAAGATTTAATCTTTTTTTTCCCCACTGGTCTTAAGAACAGTGTTAATGAAGGCACCATTCACGATAAACCCAAATTCCATTTGATATTAAATACAAGGCTCTGAATAGAAAATATATCGGCTTATATTCAATATCAAATTCTACGACCAACAAATATCGTATTGGAAATAACGATATTAATATATCTTTTAAATTTCCCAAACAATATCTGTATAATCACGAAATCCAACATCGAAATATTCCAAAGACAATTTCGATTCAAATCCATTCCCACTTTATATATTGGAAATTCTGGTTATTTTCAAAACCATTTCAAATCCACTTTATTTATCTTAGAAATAAATAGAATTATAATTCTAGTCCAAAACTAGTTCATTTCGATAAAAATCTATTTTTATCTTTTCAAATATGGAGTTTTTCATCCCAATTCTTCACAAATCATTTCTTATGATTCTACACAAATTATTACTATTTTTAATAATTTTATCAAGGCCCGTACAGTCGATTTCCATCAACGGCCATCGAACTGCACTTATAGCGACCTTTTCCAAATTTGATTTGGACATAATTCCAAATCCAACCATTAGATTTCTAATTTCTAGTATTCATTAGAAAGCTCTTTTCGATACGAACCCAACGGTTCCGGTTTTAGGAGAATCCGACGGTCGGATCTCCCACATTATCCGTTCGAAGTCAATGGTCGAAATTCGCGAACTGCCGCGACGCGGCGCGCTCTATTCAGGCCATTATATTATATATATAATATATACTTCGTCGATTTCCTTTTAAAACGTTCTTTATAAATTGTTTTAAATTCCTTTTCAAAACGGTTTCAACTTCATATTCAATTTCAAATCAAAATTGAATATTCCAATATAAATTCGTTTTAAATTCATTTCAAATCGATTTCAATTTAATTCGAATTTCTTTTCAATTTCAATTTGAATTCAGTTCCTTTCGATTTCAATTCGGATTCAATTCTATTCAATTTAATTCGAATTTCAATTTTATTCGAATTTCAAATTATTTCAGTGTATTTCGAATTTCAAATCAATTCAGTTTATTTCGAATTTCAAATCAATTCAGTTTAATTCGAATTTCAATTCATTTTAAATATAATTCGAATTTCAATTCATTTCAATATAATTCGAATTTCAAATCTATTCGATTTCAAATATTTCTTTTTCAAATATTTATTTTTCAAATATTTCTTTTTCAAATATTTCTTTTTTCAAACTGGAATGAGGCCCAATCAATCACCATATAATGTTAATTATATGGATTTTCTACAACACATGTATACAGTAACAACGATGAATAATCAACCATCATCCAAAGTGCATTCTACACTGTATAAGCATCAAATATAAATATTTAACGCTCATAACAGTCTGTCAATCAATCGATCGACATACAACTAATTATTGGGATTAGTGTATGTCCTCTATCATCCCAATACCCGTGTGGGGTTTTCAAACAATCACACACAGATTTTATTTGTGCAGTTGGGCGATGTGTAAAATTTATCGTCCCAATCAATATCAGTCAAATGTGTGTATATAAACAAATCGTCCGATTTGTTTATATTTCTTTATTTCACATTCATGTTAAAAATTATATTTTCAACTATAAAATATTTTTAACTACATAAATATTTTATTACATTTCACATCACATCACACAATCAACTACACATCAAAATCAAACAAACAAGCATACAAGCCGTCCATGGTCTGTGGACGACGGGTGTCGTGTGCTACTAAACACCGTCTGCATCCTAGTATATATTTCAACTAGAAATAAAATTAAAAAGTGAGAAATTCTCACCAAAGCTATCCCAACTCCACGACACTTCAAATGTAGGAAATCTTCACCTTTTCGCCTTTTGTCACTTTCTTTGCCCGTATTCACTACATATATAAAAAATCACATTTTTATATTCTTGCTATGTATATAAAAATCATATTTTTACTTCGCTATTCAATATATAAAAATCGAATTTTTACTTCGATATTCAATATATAAAAAATTGAATTTTTACTTCGCTATTCAATATATAAAAAATCAAATTTTTACTTCGCTATTCAATATATAAAAAAATCGAATTTTTACTTCGCTATTCAATATATAAAAATCGAATTTTTACTTCGCTATTCAATATATAAAAAATCGAATTTTTACTTCGCTATTCAATATATAAAAAATCGAATTTTTACTTCGCTATTCAATATATAAAAAATCGAATTTTTATATTCAATAAATACCCCGTTTTCCTATCAGTATTTTAATCGTTATTCAAACATGTAAAAATCAGATTTTTAATCACTACCCAATGTTAAAATTGAAAATTAAAATCATGGCTTTATACTTATATAAAATAAAAAATCTAAACGGAAGGACTGAAAAGAAGATTATATTATAAATGAAGAAGCTCACCGCGTTGGAGGAAGGAGGGGGGCTCGAATCGCAGTTCGTCGGAGGTCTGCACGGAGGAGGGGGGTTGCGTCACTGTCGAGGTGGTCTGGGGGGTGAGGTTTGAGCTGAATCGAAGGGGGAGGAAAGGAAAGGGGGAGGTGGTAGTGCCAGGGAGGGCGGAGGTCGGCCGACGCCCATGGTGGCGAGGGGGAAGGGTGGGCGACGGGTGTCGTTCGTGGGGGTTGCGGGCTCGATTTAGGCGAGGGGAGGGGGGGCGGTCGCGGCAGGACGAAGAAGAAGAAGGGGGAGTTCGCCTATCGGCGAAGGAGGAGGGGGGTTGCGGCACCAGGGGGCGGCGCTGGCGATTGTGCGCCCCCTTTTCCCTTTTTTTCTCTCTGTTGAAAAACTGAAAAGGGGGGGGGCAGAGGGAAGGTAAGGAGAGGAGAGAGTATATTTTTTTATTAATTTATTTTCAAAAAGTTGACTTTTTCATTTGACCTCTAAACGAGGCCCACCGCCTGTCGTCCATAGCTAATTACCCCCATTCCGAACACAATGGGATATGTATCGTAAGCTGATTCGATCAGTTTTCATCAAAATCAACATATAACTCTATATATTGAATTTGAACGCACATTTCAATTTACTGGGGTCACATACTAAGTAGAAAAATTCCCGAAAAATATTTTCTAGCCTCGTATTGACGATACGGTCCTAACAAAACTAATTTCGCCAAATTCTGAGACCATTTGAAAAATGGCCATTTTCCAGTCGATTAAAATCAACTGAAACTGGTCAAATGCGTTTTCCTTTGCCACGCTCACATATTGACTCGGAAAATTATGAAATTTGAAACATAGCAATAACTTTACATCACGGATCCAACAAAAGTGGTTTCGTCGAAATCCGAGGTCGTTTGCAAAATTTCCATTTTAAGGGCCTGAATTCCATAGCGACTATTCAGAAATTTCAACTGGACATATCTTTTGATTCCCGCTATGAAATTTCGATTCTTCGGATTCGTTGGAAAGATATTCACAAATAGATTCTAATATTTTTGGTTTCGTTAAAATCCGGTTTAATTTGCACCCGGTATGTTCATTTGAATTTTGAAATCGAATTATCGAACTACCGTGCCATTTTCAATTCCTTTTTAATTTAAAATAAATATTTATATTCTAACGACGATCTATATAATATATACGTTTGATTTCTATTGAAAATAAATTTTTCGTCGATATTATTTAAAATAATTCATTTTAAATAATCAAAATTCACTAAAATTGCCAAAATAAAAATTTTAAACTGGCCCAAATTTTCGGGTTGTTACAAGTTAAAATATATATTTGATTATACTTAACGACAATCATCATAGTTAACTATAATAAACATACCAATATTTGCAGTGGAATAATAATAACACGTCTGTTGAGCACCATCTTCATCTTCGTAACAGTGTCCCTAAGGCAAGGTAATCTTCGCTAACTGCAATTTCGGCTGACCCGAGCGTATTGCATAATAAGAAACACAACAAACACTCGGATTAGAACTAAATCATTCACATATTAGTCAAATTAAAGTACAAAATAACATGAGTGTTATGGGTGCAGTAATCTAAAGAAGTATTATGGAAAATTGGCAAATGATTTTGGAAAAATGAGGCTATCATACTTGTCCCACATCACACAATGCAAGCGCAAACCAAATGGGTGAGTTTTGTCTTATGATAACCAAACATGCTTTCATACATGAAAATCTTCTTTTAATACTATTATTAGTGCATAGTGTGTAATGACCCGGATATTTCATCGGTTAATTATAAATATTTAATATGGATTTAAATATTGAGTTGATAATATAAATAAATTTTTATATTGAGTTATCGATTTAATAATTGATATACGACTTAATATCGAATATATTAAATTATCGTAATATGAAGTTAATTCAGTTCGAAGTTAAAACTAAACTAAAAACAGATCGGATGATCAATACAAATTTCTAGTTGAAGTAGAATAATAATATTAATTTATTATCGAAGAATTTATAGTTTTAAATTTAAATTATATCGATTTAAAATAATATCTTCTTCAGATGATCAAATAAGGCTTTGAAACCTGTCCCCGCGTGTTCAGAATAGTGGTTTAACCCTAGGATGGCCTGTCGTTGGGCTCAAATAGGAGTTTGAAATCAAAGTGATAATTTAAATTAAAGGATAACGATTATAATCAAACTAAAACAAAACCGTGCTTCTTTTATGTCCTCAAACTAAAACAAAACCATGATTCTTTTATGTCCTCAAACTAAAACAAAACCGTGCTTCTTTTATGTCCTCAAACTAAAAAAAACCGTGCTTCTTTTGTGTCCTCAAATTAAAACAAAGGCATGGCTTCTTTATTTGCACAAACGGAAATCAAAACAAAGGCTTCATAAGGCCGCACTCTTCTCTACTATCCATAATCGTTCAAAAAGTAAATCACGAAATCAAAACTTCAGAGAAATCAAAAATGGCGACTTTCTGTTTAAAATTGGGACCGAGATGTTTTCTGAATTCAATGCCAGGGGAGCAACTCGCGATGTCAGTGAAGTAATGGGCTCCGTTCGAAGCTGAGAGGTTATAGACGATGTCGCGATAGTCAATTTAGGGTTAAGGTGTCGAACGTGAGGTCTTAGAAGTTGAGTGCGATCAATGTTCAGATCCATCGAACTAGGCCATCACGAGTGAGGGAGAAGCTCGACATTGATGAATGGGGAGGTTTGAGGGTGGAGCCGTATTGTTGGTGGTGAGTCACTTTGGCATAGTGCGATGGGAGGCACTTCGATGCCCACTGGCACATCGCGACAGTAATGGACCGTCCAGGGCATCGTCCGTATTAAGAAATTGGGGATTCGAGCGGGTTGAACAAGGAGAGTACAAGGAAAAGGAGAGATGGAAGCTGAGTTAGGTAATGGTAATTTGGGGAGAAACGAGTTATCAATGTCAAGGGGAAGGCAACAATCATGTAGTATGAAGAAGGTGATGGCAGCAAGAAAATTTACCATGAATTAAGGTAATTAAATTAGTTAAATTTTTATTTAGAAAACATGAAATATTTTAAATGGGTAAATATTTAAAATACATTATTTGTTTGTCATACGAGGTCCGCTTGGGACAAACGAATCACGATGGGATTTATTCGAAGTTTATGGAGTAAATCGAAATCAGATTGGAATTTATTTCTAAACAAAATCAGGAATTAAAATGGAATCAGAACAGATCGCAATTAAATACAATGATGAGTAAATCTCACTCAAGTTTTATTTAGAATTATTTTTATCAGTTAAAAATAATTGTTGTTGGTTGTTTGCATGCATTGAAATTGTAACGACCCGGATTTTCAACGACTTTGGTTATCGACATAAGCTCGATGTCGATAACCAAAACACCAAAAAATCCTGGTAATTAGTGAAAGAAATTAGAGGGTGAGGAAAGATAAGATAGAAACTTAGAATAGAAGAAGAAGAAGAAGAAGAACACAACCTCAGAGTAACACGAATCTCACAGCGGAACGAATAACATATAATAGATAACATATCCTTGAAATAAATCATTATATGTATACATTACATTATCAGAGTACAATACTTACAACACGGCGGAAATAAACTATAGCTATATGATCCTGAAGCCTCCTGCTCCAACTCTTCCAGTATATCTGTAAATCCCGACTACTTGACTGCCCGTACAAATTTAGGCACCCAAGAGTTTAGGGAAAACAACAAAGTAAACTCCGGGTCAGTCATGGGACTGGTATGAGTAAAACAGTTTAAAAACAGTTCGAACAAGTACACGATATCTCATAAGACCACGCCGTATAACGGAACGGGTTTTTCCCTTATGAGAATCCAAATTATCTTTATATCAAAACCTTTTGATATTATAATAATGTCTATCAACCACAATATAATAATCATCTAGCAGAAACGCTTTCATCTCACGTTCTACATATATAGTATACAACTCAAAACCGCAAGCACGTATTGGGTAATGGATTTCCAACTATGACAAGGTATGGAACCACCTTTCGCTCGTGTACCTCTAGAAAGGAATACACTGGGTTCAACAAGAACATCTTGCAACCCGGCCACACATGACCGACCACTCATTTCGCTTGAGTGTATCGAATGTATATCACCAACGGTTGGGATCAGCAACCGTTTCCCGAATGGGACAGCATCAACAATAGATTTTTTAGAAGTAAATGAAACTCTAGATCAGGTGATTATACACCCTACTTCGGTGCGACCGACTTAGCCATGTTGCCTGCCCGATTTCTGTCATTTACCGAATGTGAGGCTAGAAGCTACGCTTTATCATCACACCAGATTCACTTTGAATGCCACATCATCAAATCCATCCAATCACCGATTGACGTCCTCAACAATACATTATGTGTTAGCTAAAAGAAGTTTCCTTCTCCGCTTCCACTCTTGGTACGGTTGGAGAAATCAATATACGTGATCGTCTGGAAATACTCTATCAGACATCCGTCCATACAAGTCATCCAGGAACAGGATGAACCGAAGGCACTATTCTGTAAACAGGATAGCCCTTGCATAACTCCGTCTTTAATTTCTTTTGGCATATATGATTCGCAACGCTTATGCCAATACAGAGTGGTTCTTTGGATAATAATCCAACCGGTTCTCTCCATATTAACAACGTTAAAATGGTCAAAACTTCGATAGTCTGTGATTTAACTATCGAATAAAAACAAGTGTGCAAACAACGATATTATTTCCAAATGAAAATTATATCGATCAAACATTATTTAACATTCATCTCCTTAGTTCATTTTTCATCTCCTGTTTCCCTATGTTCAATATTCCTTATTTTCTAAATTGGGAAAATATACGTTATTAACAATGGAAAACATTTCCATTTCTTGTTTTCTTTATTAGAAAACATTTCTGGTTTCTTATTTGGAAAACATTTCCAAAGCTTCTTCATTGGACTTAGACAGATGTTTAAACAAACATTTCTATGCCAACTCAAACCATTTCCTTTACTGCCGAACCTTAACTATTCCTTAGTTAAAACGAAGCCAATCAAGTTGGGGTGGAACTACCTCTCAGACCTTAACTGAACAACATTTCTAACTTTGAAATAGGCAAAGTTCACTTTATATTCCTTTTACTAACTTCCTTACTTAACCCTCCTTCGAATAGCTATATTCGATTTACTCTTTTCACTTAACTCTATTCGATTAACCATAATCAATTAACTCTATTGGACTAACCCTATTGGATTAACTCTATTTGACTAACGCTATTGATTTACTCATTCACTTACTCCTTTCGAATACTATATTCGATAACTCCTTTTTCTTTCTTCGAATAAACTATGTTCGATTAACTCCTTTGCTTCTATTAGAATAAACTATATTCGATTAACTCATTTTACTTTCTATTCGAATAAACTATATTCGATTAACTCATTTTACTTTCTATTCGAATAAACTATATTCGATTAACTCATTTTCTTTAACTCTAATCGATTAAACTAACATCGATTAGCTCCTTTTACTTTAACTCTAATCAATTAAACTAACATCGATTAACTCCTTTGCTTTAACTCTAATCGATTAAACTAACATCGATTAGCTCCTTTTACTTTAACTCAAATCGATTAAACTAACATCGATTAACTCCTTTATTCTTTAACTCTAATCGATTAAACTAACATCGATTAGCTCCTTTATTCTTTTCGAATAAACTATTCATTTATAAAGATTTACTTTTAGTAACGGTTCTTCACTTTACAAATGATTTCCCTTTTATAAAACTCTATTCGTTTTAAAAAAACATTTTTCCCTTTTATTTACTTTCGAAATATTTCCTTTTATAAAATCTGTTGATTTTATAAAATCCCTTTATTTCAATATACATTGAAATAATTCTTTTTACATCCCAGGGTCTTTTATGATATTTAAAATATCGAATTAAAATGATCAACATCATTCCAACACCCATAATCCATAACATATTATATAACACATCATATATCACAATATATGAAAACAGTAAAATAAATGTTGAGGAATCCAGTTGGATTCGTCCAACCTGTTTCCCTGCATCACAGATGTTAAACAATGTAGATAACATCACTTTCAGTTCTATATGATACATTCTGTTAAACATAATCAATATAGAAATTTAAATAACTGACTAGCAGTTCAATCAAACAGTCAACACACAGTCAATCAACCAATATCTAACAGTTCTAAAAATACAACATGAAATTATAAACTGTTCAGAGTTGGTGAGATTTACTCACATTGGACGATCATCGTTAATAACGATAACCATATCTTGATTCCGACTGACAATTTATTTGGCGATAAATTGTAACGGGCTCCAATCGACTCGCGGTCAGTTCCATTGTGTAGAGCTCGTTCATACGATCATGCCGGATCTTGTTTCGTCTGATTCCATACGAAATTCCTCGGCCCATTCAAACTCAAAAGCCCAGGCCGCTCTTTCCTTCAACACCCAAGAACGGACCGACTTCCCACACCCGATTCGTTCGATCTCCCTTCTTCCTTGTTAATAAATCTCCATACTCCAGAAAACTTCAACACAGACAATCTCCTTTTATCCAAAATCAAACAACACATCTGTGAATCCCTTTTTCCACTTTACTGCTACTCACAAAACCGTCGACGCCAGTTTTTGATCATCTGCCGCCATTTGTTTTTCCTCACCCTTCACATTGAAACACATTGATGCCCCATCCCAGTTTAAACATTCCCTGTTAATTTACCTAGACCAAAGTATACGTCCCCTGACCCCCATCGTTTTCTTTAGCTACTCCTCTGTAAAAAAAACAACCCATACTGCTTTATAAAAAGGAAAAATACACGCTAAAAAAAAGACTAACCAACCCACTTATTTCCTTCACAAACATTAATGTCTGCAGACCTTTTATTTGCACTTTGTTTTGGTTAAACAACTCCATCTCCCCACGTTTTTGACCAACTTCCCAAACTTCCCCTTCACTGTTGTAAACACCCTCATCACCATGCCGCCACACCCACTGTTTAAATGCACTGTCCAACTTCCATCCCATAATCGATCCTCTTTTAATTCCCATGCTGATAGTTTCCACGCAACAAAAAGAAATACTCTCTCTTCTCATTAGAAATTCAACCACACACTAAACTCCTCTTTTTTTATCATTTCCATCCTCCAGCTCCCCGCTAAGCCTTGCATGCGTCAGCTCCAACAGCGAATCCATCCCTCTCAACACCATCTGCTTTCATGCCTTTACCAGTCCCGACGTCCACCATCAACTCCTTCCACCAGTGCTTCAAACTTCGAACGCTCCAGTTGCCCCAATGGACGAGCTTAATGATACTGCCAACTCCGGTCCGCCTAGTACCTGTTCAAACTACCTTACCCTTCTACGAAACATGCCTTTTCCTATTTATTTATTCAGTTGGATTTTGTTTTCGCTTCGATTTTCATTTGATGGAAAATTCTCTGGCGGCGGGATTGTTTGAACATGAGAACTGAAGTTAGGTTTAGAAAATAAGAGTGTGGTGTATTTATATATGCGTTGGAGTTGGATGAGTGGTCTTCGAAAGCCATGGTGTTTGTCTTGAGACCACTGAGAACGTTAGTTGTAGAGCGATGAAACGTGGAGACTTAAAGTCCAAGAAAGCTTAATATATTCAACTATTATATATATATATATATATGTTTACATTACAAAATATGTGTGCCCTGTTATTTAACTTTCGTTCATATCGGGCTGCTACAGACAGAAGTAAGAGTACGGTCGTGCTCAGTGAGGTGTCACGATCCCAGAAATATAATAATACCGGTAGGTTGACTCATATTTTGAAACCCCAAAATGTTGATTACAGGGTGCAAAATACTCCAAATAAAAAGTTTCTTATTTAATTAATTAAAAATTACTATAAAATTCTAAAATTTATTTTATCGCTGCGTCTCAAAAGAACCTTGTCTGATTTCACACCCGATATCTAGTTATTTTGAAATAACCGTTATGGCCGATAAAAGATTCTATAGCGACTATTTCAAAATTTGATTTAGCCGTAAATCAAAATCTACACAATGAAATCCTGATTTTTCTCTTCCACTAGAAAGATATACTCCACCAGCTCCACACGTTTCTTGTTTCACAGAAATCCGATTTAAAACGAACCCTGTATATTCAGATGAAGTTCGAATCGCCAAATAGCGAACTGCCGCGCCATTTCGAGTTCGATTATAATTATAATAGAATTATACGTTCAAACTTTCATTTAAATAATATATTCGTTATTCAAATTCAATTTTAAACTGAATTAAATATCACAGATGACCCAGTTCACACAATATCGCCATTTCAGCCAATTCTGATTATTTCAGAATTAAATATATTATTTAATTAAATATTCATCATTATTTAATTCCCCGACCATTAAATTCTTTAAACCACCATTTCAATAATTAAATAAATTAATTCTAATACCTCTGCCAATGCGGGTCATTACAATCTTCGCACTTAAAATAATTTCGTCCTCGAAATTGCTAAAAGGTAGAGGACAACCCTATCGACTGGTTAGAACATATTTGTTCACTTCTTAACTTCAGTTTCAACTGAACCAATTTAAATTCAATTCAATTATTAATTACTTCTTATCAACGAAAATTTTCAAAGATCCTGAAAATTTTCTAACACCTAAATTTTTCGAAAAAAAAATTCGCCAGCACCTCCTTTGTACGGGTCAATAGGTCAAACTCCAACTCGCCTCTCTGGGCCATCTCCATCCCAAAAGAAAATCAAACAGCCAAGCGGCTTGCCAATTCGGCTCATAAATCTTATATCCAATAGAAATATAAACTGGTACCTTTTTGTCGGGCATATCGTTATATCCCTTACATCTGCTATCAATTCAGCATATACCAATGTTATCCCAATCAAACTCCAAATCAGTTTAATCTCTAACACAACCATTCGTTTTTAACCAAGCTAAATCCCATTTCAACTCAAGTTCAATTCTTGATTTTCAATTCCTTAACTCCCTCAATCCAATACCATTTCGGATTCTAATTTCACAAATCCAATCTTATTCGTTTTCAATTTAACTTCAGTTACCACTTAACTGACTTTACTTTAATTCAAATCTGCTTTCACAGATTTCTGTTAAATTTGTTTTTAATTTAAACAGTCTTTCCCTGGGAGTTTTTAAACAGTTTACTCTTTCCAAAAATCAAATTTTCCTTTTTGAAATTCAACTGAGCCCTTAATCAATATTCCATTAGTTAAATCACTTCTCTATTTCTTTATTAATATTTGTTAACCAAATATTTTCAATAACCATATTGGCCCTTTTTTTGTTATTTGGAAAACATTTCCGAATATCGCCTTCCTTTATTTTCTAAATCAATAACCTTTATAATCCTATTTATAATTGGAAAACACTCCAATTACTTATCTCTTTTCTGATCTCGTTTATTTCTATACTCAGGAAATATTTTTTTATTATATTTCCATGCTTACACTTATTTGGGTTAAAACGGATGTTGTGTAAAACATCGTTACGACAACCCAAATACTACATTCAACTAACTCTTATTCAACATCGATCTTCGATCCTTAAATCTTACTGTTTATTGGTTAATAATGAAATCAATCAAGTTGGGGTATAACTACCTCTCAGACCTTGACTGAATAACATTTATAACGTCAAAACAGATATGACTACTTACTCGAATAATCAATACCATACAACTACTTATTCACTTTTAAACATGTATACACTTCCTCTTTCTATTCTTACTAGATTTTATTCTATATTTCCTTTTTGATTGTACTATTCTATTTCTAAGTTCGTTTCCTTATCGACTTCTAAATACACATTGATACGTTGATTTTTAACTATCAAATTATCTTAAAAATATTCTAACTTCTTAAATTCCCGGAAAAATTCGCCATAACCTCCTTTGTACCGGAAGCATCGGGAAATTTCAAATAGCCTCCCATGGCCCTCACCAATCCAAAAGAAAAAGAAAAAGCCAAGCCGCTAGCCGATACGGCGCATAAAATCTCATATGGAATTAAATACATACCTTTTTGTCGAGCAATCTATTTATAACTCTTGCATTATCCTTATCCATACCTATCTCATGTATATTTATACATTTCTAATTCATTTCAACTTAATCCAATCATTTTAACTTAGTTCGTTAAGTGATTTTCAAATTACTGGTTTGCCCATTTCACCTTTTTATTTGAATATACATGTTCAAATATAGGTTTAACTTGTTTATCAACTAATTGAATTTCATTTCAATTCTCTTATTCAAATTCTATATTTGAATTTCATTTCAAATCTTATTCAAATTCCATATTTGAATTTCATTATTCAAATCTATTTTCAAACTCCATTTGAATTTCTATATTCAAATCTATTTGAATTCTCTTTATTTCATTTCATTTCCCTTTGAATCTTCTATATTCAAATTTCAATTTCAATTCTATTTGAATCTTCTTTATTCAAATTTCATTTTCAATTCTATTTGAATCCTCTACATTCAAATTTCATTTCACTTTCGATATTCAAATCCTATATTTGAAATCTCTTATATTTTCTATATCCAAACGCCATTTGAATTTCTATATTCAAATTCCATATCACTTCCATTGAGTTTCATATATCCAAACTCCCTTTGAATTTCTATATTCAATTTTCCATTTCAATTCCATTGAATTTCATATATTCAAACTCCCTTTGAATTTCTATATTCAATCTCCTTTGAATTTTTTTAAATTCTATGTTTGAACTTCCTTTATTCAAATTCCTTATTATAAATCCCATTTTGAAATTCAACACAACTTATCTTTCCCAAAACAATTTCAAAACAGTATCTCTGGTAGTAATTCGTCACTTACAACTCGAAAATGAATACTGATGATGCAGCTGTCATCATCAGAATCTATTTTCCAGTGATCGAAGTGAGTTCAATACTATAAAACCATTTCTAAACATTTCCACTTTGAAATTCATTTCAAAATATAATTCACACTGCTTGTAAAACAATTTAAAATCTCCCAGGATCTTAAATTTTCCTTACTATTAATCCAAATCCATTTACAAACACTTATCCAATTTTCCAGAAATTTTAATTTCAATTTCTGGTTTAAATTTCAGATTTAACTCATCTGATTTCACGTATTTTACTTATATGAATTCTGATTGGTTATTTACATAACCATTTAATTTATAATCTTACTCGATTATAATAACAACCAATGTATCCAATATATTATAATTTTGATATATATATCTTCTCTATATCAAGATTTACCTTGGGTAAACTTATTTTAATTTACCACCTTTTCAAAACATATCGTGCCAACCCATCGTATTTGAGTGTTTAGTAACTCCTACCGATACAGTGGATCAAACTGATCGACCAGAACTCATAAACAACTCAACCAATGAATCTTCACAATATAAAACAATTTTTATATCAATAACAAATACGTCCACTAGTATATATACACTCAAATCAATCTAGGGTATTACTAACCCTATCTCTACCAAGTCATGCCACAGAGCCAAGTAATTCTTAACCTCGCTCTGATACCAACTGTAACGACCCGGATTTTCAACGACTTTGGTTATCTACATAAGCTCGATGTCGATAACCAAAACACCAAAAAATCCTGGTAATTAGTGAAAGAAATTAGAGGGTGAGGAAAGATAAGATAGAAACTTAGAATAGAAGAAGAAGAAGAACACAACCTCAGAGTAACACGAATCTCACAGCGGAACGAATAACATATAATAGATAACATATCCTTGAAATAAATCATTATATGTATACAATACATTATCAGAGTACAATACTTACAACACGGTGGAAATAAACTATAGCTATATGATCCTGAAGCCTCCTGCTCCAACTCTTCCAGTATATCTGTAAATCCCGACTACTTGACTGCCCGTACAAATTTAGGCACCCAAGAGTTTAGGGAAAACAACAAAGTAAACTCCGGGTCAGTCATGGGACTGGTATGAGTAAAACAGTTTAAAAACAGTTCGAACAAGTACACGATATCTCATAAGACCACGCCGTATAACGGAACGGGTTTTTCCCTTATGATAATCCAAATTATCTTTATATCAAAACCTTTTGATATTATAATAATGTCTATCAACCACAATATAATAATCATCTAGCAAAAACGCTTTCATCTCACGTTCTACATATATAGTATACAACTCAAAACCGCAAGCACGTATTGGGTAATGGATTTCCAACTATGACAAGGTATGGAACCACCTTTCGCTCGTGTACCTCTAGAAAGGAATACACTGGGTTCAACAAGAACATCTTGCAACCCGGCCACACATGACCGACCACTCATTTCGCTTGAGTGTATCGAATGTATATCACCAACGGTTGGGATCAGCAACCGTTTCCTGAATGGGACAGCATCAACAATAGATTTTTAGAAGTAAATGAAACTCTAGATCAGGTGATTATACACTCTACTTCGGTGCGACCGACTTAGCCATGTGCCTGCCCGATTTCTGTCATTTACCGAATGTGAGGCTAGAAGCTACGCTTTATCATCACACCAGATTCACTTTGAATGCCACATCATCAAATCCATCCAATCACCGATTAATGTCCTCAACAATACATTATGTGTTAGCTAAAAGAATTTTCCTTCTCCGCTTCCACTCTTGGTACGGTTGGAGAAATCAATATACGTGATCGTCTGGAAATGCTCTGTCAGACATCCGTCCATACAAGTCATCTAGGAACAGGATGAACCGAAGGCACTATTCTGTAAACAGGATAGCCCTTGCATAACTCCGTCTTCAATTTCTTTTGGCATATATGATTCGCAACGCTTATGGCAATACAGAGTGGTTCTTTGGATAATAATCCAACCGGTCTCTCCATATTAACAACGTTAAAATGGTCAAAACTTCGATAGTCTGTGATTTAACTATCGAATAAAAACAAGTGTGCAAACAACGATATTATTTCCAAATGGAAATTATATCGATCAAACATTATTTAACATTCATCTCCTTAGTTCATTTTTCATCTCCTGTTTCCCTATGTTCAATATTCCTTATTTTCTAAATTGGGAAAATATACGTTATTAACAAGGGAAAACATTTCCATTTCTTGTTTTCTTTATTAGAAAACATTTCTGGTTTCTTATTTGGAAAACATTTCCAAAGCTTCTTCATTGGACTTAGACAGATGTTTAAACAAACATTTCTATGCCAACTCAAACCATTTCCTTTACTGCCGAACCTTAACTATTCCTTAGTTAAAACGAAGCCAATCAAGTTGGGGTGGAACTACCTCTCAGACCTTAACTGAACAACATTTCTAACTTTGAAATAGGCAAAGTTCACTTTATATTCCTTTAACTAACTTCCCTACTTAACCCTCCTTCGAATAGCTATATTCGATTTACTCTTTTCACTTAACTCTATTCGATTAACCATAATCAATTAACTCTATTGGACTAACCCTATTGGATTAACTCTATTTGACTAACGCTATTGATTTACTCATTCACTCACTCCTTTCGAATACTATATTCGATAACTCCTTTTTCTTTCTTCGAATAAACTATGTTCGATTAACTCCTTTGCTTCTATTCGAATAAACTATATTCGGTTAACTCACTTTACTTTCTATTCGAATAAACTATATTCGATTAACTCATTTTACTTTCTATTCGAATAAACTATTTTCGATTAACTCATTTTACTTTCTATTCGAATAAACTATATTCGATTAACTCATTTTACTTTCTATTCGAATAAACTATATTCGATTAACTCATTTTCTTTAACTCTAATCGATTAAACTAACATCGATTAGCTCCTTTTACTTTAACTCTAATCAATTAAACTAACATCGATTAACTCCTTTGCTTTAACTCTAATCGATTAAACTAACATCGATTAGCTCCTTTTACTTTAGCTCTAATCGATTAAACTAACATCGATTAACTCCTTTATTCTTTAACTCTAATCGATTAAACTAACATCGATTAGCTCCTTTATTCTTTTCGAATAAACTATTCATTTATAAAGATTAACTTTTAGTAACGGTTCTTCACTTTACAAATGATTTCCCTTTTATAAAACTCTATTCGTTTTAAAAAAACATTTTTCCCTTTTATTTACTTTCGAAATATTTCCTTTTATAAAATCTGTTGATTTTATAAAATCCCTTTATTTCAATATACATTGAAATAATTCTTTTTACATTCGAGGGTCTTTTATGATATTTAAAATATCGAATAAAAATGATCAACATCATTCCAACACCCATAATCCATAACAGATTATATAACACATCATATATCACAATATATGAAAACAGTAAAATAAATGTTGAGGAATCCAGTTGGATTCCTCCAACCTGTTTCCCTGCATCACAGATGTTAAACAATATAGATAACATCACTTTCAGTTCTATATGATACATTCTGTTAAACAGAATCAATATAGAAATTTAACTAACTGACTAGCAGTTCAATCAAACAGTCAACACACAGTCAATCAGCCAATATCTAATAGTTCTAAAAATACAACATGAAATTATAAACTGTTCAGAGTTGGTGAGATTTACTCACATTGGACGATCATCGTTAATAACGATAACCATATCTTGATTCCGACTGACAATTTATTTGGCGATAAATTGTAACGGGCTCCAATCGACTCGCGGTCAGTTCCATTGTGTAGAGCTCGTTCATACGATCATGCCGGATCTTGTTTCGTCTGATTCCATATGAAATTCCTCGGCCCATTCAAACTCAAAAGGCCAGGCCGCTCTTTCCTTCAACACCCAAGAACGGACCGACTTCCCACACCCGATTCGTTCGATCTCCCTTCTTCCTTGTTAATAAATCTCCATACTCCAGAAAACTTCAACACAGGCAATCTCCTTTTATCCAAAATCAAACAACACATATGTGAATCCCCTTTTCCACTTTACTGCTACTCACAAAACCATCGACGCCAGTTTTTGATCATCTGCAGCCATTTGTTTTTCCTCACCCTTCACATTGAAACACATTGATGCCCCATCCCAGTTTAAACATTCCCTGTTAATTTACCTAGACCAAAGTATACGTCCCCTGACCCCCATCGTTTTCTTTAGCTACTCCTCTGTAAAAAAAACAACCCATACTGCTTTATAAAAAGGAAAAATACACGCTAAAAAAAAGACTAACCAACCCACTTATTTCCTTCACAAACATTAATGTCTGCAGACCTTTTATTTGCACTTTGTTTTGGTTAAACAACTCCATCTCCCCACGTTTTTGACCAACTTCCCAAACTTCCCCTTCACTGTTGTAAACACCCTCATCACCATGCCGCCACACCCACTGTTTAAATGCACTGTCCAACTTCCATCCCATAATCGATCCTCTTTTAATTCCCATGCTGATAGTTTCCACGCAACAAAAAGAAATACTCTCTCTTCTCATTAGAAATTCAACCACACACTAAACTCCTCTTTTTTTATCATTTCCATCCTCCAGCTCCCCGCTAAGCCTTGCATGCGTCAGCTCAACCAGCGAATCCATCCCTCTCAACACCATCTGCTTTCATGCCTTTACCAGTCCCGACTTCCACCATCAACTCCTTCCACCAGTGCTTCAAATTCCGAACGCTCCAGTCGGCCCAATGGACGATCTTAATGATACTGCCAACTCCGGTCCGCCTAGCACCTGTTCGAACTACCTTACCCTTCCACGAAACATGCCTTTTCCTATTTATTTATTCAGTTGGATTTTGTTTTCGCTTCGATTTTCATTTGAGGGAAAATTCTCTGCTGGCGGGATTGTTTGAACATGAGAACTGAAGTTAGGTTTAAAAAATAAGAGTGTGGTGTATTTATATATGCGTTGGAGTTGGATGAGTGGTCTTCGAAAGCCATGGTGTTTGGCTTGAGACCACTGAGAACGTTAGTTGTAGAACGATGAAACGTGGACACTTAAGGTCCAAGAAAGCTTAATATATTCAACTATTATATATATATATGTTTACGTTACAAAATATGTGTGCCCTGTTATTTAACTTTCGTTCATATCGGGCTGCTACAGACAGAAGTAAGAGTACGGTCGTGCTCAGTGAGGTGTCACGATCCCAGAAATATAATAATACCGGTAGGTTGACTCATATTTTGAAACCCCAAAATGTTGATTACAGGGTGCAAAATACTCCAAATAAAAAGTTGCTTATTTAATTAATTAAAAATTACTATAAAATTCTAAAAATTATTTTATCGCTGCGTCTCAAAAGAACCTTGTCTGAATTCACACCCGATATCTAGTTATTTTGAAATAACCGTTATGGCCGATAAACGATTCTATAGCGACTATTTCAAAATTTGATTTAGCCGTAAATCAAAATCTACACAATGAAATCCTGTTTTTTCTCTTCCACTAGAAAGATATACTCCACCAGCTCCACACGTTTCTTGTTTCACAGAAATCCGATTTAAAACGAACCCTGTATATTCAGTTGAAGTTCGAATCGCCAAATAGCGAACTGCCGCGCCATTTCGAGTTCGATTATAATTATAATATAATTATACGTTCAAACTGTCATTTAAATAATATATTCGTTATTCAAATTCAATTTTAAACTGAATTAAATATCACAGATGATCCAGTTCACACCATATCGCCATTTCAGCCAATTCTGATTATTTCAGAATTAAATATATTATTTAATTAAATATTCATCATTATTTAATTCCCCGACCATTAAATTATTTAAACTACCATTTCAATAATTAAATAAATAAATTCTAATACCTCTGCCAATGCGGGTCATTACAGAAATAATATTGTGGTTATTTAATATATATTAGTTATTTAGGATTGGTGTTTGTGGCTATTATATATATTGGTGGTTGGATTCCCATAGTATCATTAGCTGATGCCCGCGGTATCATTAGCAGATGATTGCCCTATACGTCCCAAAAATATGGATGACCTTCTATACCGCGATATCCTGCCTCGAAGCAGGATGGTATTATTTATGTGCTAACGTCTGTGGATGCAGGAAAACAGGTTGAAGGGATCCAACTGGATCCCTCAAATTTATTTATTGTTTGTTTTCATATATATCATCATATATGCTATGTTAAAAACCTGTGATTGTTAAATTAGGTGTTTTGTGTGTTTAAATACCATTGGGGCTAAATATTGATATTTAAAAATATCATGAAAAGGAATTTAGAGATTTAAAAGGAAAATTCTATTTTTCTGAAAATAGAATTTGAGTTTTGAATGGACTTGATATATTAACTTGTTTTGAATAATGGAAACAAGCTGTTCATTTATAAATGAAGTGAAATTAATTATCATTGGATAATTCAGAAAAATAAATACAAGTGTAAATTTGAAAAGGGAAGTTTATTTTTCCAAAGTAGAAATATTTATTTCAAATGAATTTGAAAGCGAGGCTTGTTTAATATATAAACAAGTAAAATAAATGGTGTTTGTAAATAAAAAGGAAAAAGCATCAATTGGATAATATGAATATTTAAATTCAAATGTGAATTTAAAATGAGAACTTAGAATCGATTTAAATAATAAATTACTAACTTTATTTCGATAATCAGAATGTAAATGAAGTTGAATAAATCCTTAGGATTTATGTTTGAATTCGACTAGGTTGGGTTTATAAAAATAAATTATTCCCAAATAGGTTATCTAAATTATATTAGATAGAAACTGGAATAAAACATGAAAATAGATTCTATATTTATATAGATAAGTTAAAATAAATAAAATATTCCAAAATAAGATTTTGGTTTTTAATAGATTTCAAAATGGAAACTTGTTTTAACTTTATAAAACAAGGAAGTTAAATTATAAACGATGTTTATAATGTAGTGAGATAAATTATCATTAGATAAGTTAGAAGTTTAAATGCAAGCATGAATTTATAAAAATGAACTGGAAATCATTCAAAAAGGAAACGATAGATTTTATTCTAAGAATTCAGAAAATAAATGAAAGGAATTTCAAATAGATTTTTGAAATGAACCTTGTTTTAAATTAATAAAACAAGGAAGTTCAATTTATAAAAGTGTTTATAAATTAAGTAAGATAAATATCATGGAATGTTTTGAAATATTAAATTCAAGTATGAATTCAAAGGTGGATTTGAAAGCGTGTTGAAAAATAGGAACGATTGATTTTATTCCGGAATTCGGAATATAAACTGGATTGAGTTAAATCCAGGTAAGTTAAAAGCGGAATTCGATTATATCGAATTTTATTAAATAATTCATTTTCAAATGAATTATAATTTAATATAAGATTTAGTTGCTAATGAACTATAAATGAATTGTGGAAATAATCAACAGATAGGAAAAATCAAGAATATAAGTTAGATTTAGTTAATGGGTTGAAATTATATTAAGATATATAAGAATGGAGTTGAAATTCATTTATAAACAAAGTATAAACGTTTATATTTAAATATAATTAAAACGAACTCGCCACGGCGCGGTAGTTCGTGAATTGGCGTTTCGAACTTCAATTGAGTATATAGAACTCAATTGAAATCGGAATTCTTTGAAACATGAATCGTTGAGGCCGATTGAATAATACTTTTCTAATGAAAGAGAAAAATCTGGAATTCATCTTATAAATTTTGAGTTATGTCAAAACCAAATTTCTAGAAGTGCAGCGCCATAATTGTTTAAAAACTGTAATGGTTTATCTAAATAAATAAAAGGATTTTAAGTAAATAAAAACTTGAAATTTTATTAGAAAAATCCAGACTTGAGTTGAAAAATAAATACGAACTCAAGTTGTGTAAGTGAAATAATTGTTGAAAACAAAATTAGATATTTATTATGGAATAGGATTAACTAAGTAGAAGAAAAATTAGTATAGGAAAAATTATGAAATAATTATTGAGAACAAAAATCAGATGTTTATTTTTGAAAATTTAAGGAGTTAGAATATTTTTAAGAAAATTTGATAATTAGAAATCTATATATCAATATATATAGAATTCAATAAGGAAACGAACTTAAAAATAGAATAGTACAAACAAAAAGGAAATCTATGAATAAAATCTCGTAAGAATAAAAAGCATGTACATGTTTAAAAAAGGAATAATTGGTTTGTATGGTATTGATTATTCGAGTAAGAAGTCTTTTCTGTTTTGATGTTATGAATGTTATTCAGTCAAGATCTGAGAGGTAGTTATACCCTAACTTGATTGATGTCATTATTAGCAAATAAATAGTAAGATTCAGACTCGAAGGTCAATGTTGAATAAGATTTAGTTAAATACAGTATTTGGGTTGTCGTAACGATTACACAACATCCGTTTTAACCCAAATAAGTGTACGTTGGAAATAGAATAATAAATATTTCCTAAGTATAGAAATAAACGAGTCGGAAAAGAGATAAATAATTGGAATATTTTCCAAATAGAAGACATTTTCTAAGTTCAGAAAATAAAAGAAGGCGATATATGGAAATGTTTTCCAGTGTTAATAACATATATTTTCTAAACATAGAAAATAAGGAAATATGAATATATATATATATATATATATATGTGTGTGTTTGGTGATTTGATCGATAATTCCATTTGGAAATAAGATCGTTGTGTGTACACTGACATTTTTCATTTGATAGTTAAATCACCGACCATCAAAGTTTTTGACCATTTTAACGTTAATATGGAGAGAGCGGTTAGATTATTATCCGAAGAACCACTCCGTATTGGCATAAGCGTTGCAAACCAAGTATGTTGAATATGTTGAAGACAGAGTAAAGTGTAAGGGATGTTGTATAAGTCCTAGGTAGAGAATGCCTAGGATGGATATACGGAATAGTGCCTTCGGTTTCGTTCCATCCCAGAACGAATGTGTATGGGCGAATGTCTAACAGAATATTTCCAATGATCGCATTTTCGACTGTTCAAATATATATGGTGGCAACGGATTTATTCCCTTAGCATAATATCCAGAATATATTTGTGCAAATCAATTAATGATTAATGGATCTGACAATGTGGCATTCAAAGTGATTGTGTTATCAATGAATGGCAAGTAAGCGTAGCCTCAGGCCTCAACAACCGGGAAATGACAAAAATCGGGCAGGCAGCATGGCTATGTGGTTAGCTCCCATTAGGGTGTATTATCACCTATCTAGAGATTCATTTAATTCCTTATTCTATTCGATGCAGTCCCATTCGGGAAACGGTTGCTGATCCCAACCGTTGGTGATATACATTCGATACACTCAAGCGAAATGAGTGGTCGGTCATGTGTGGCTGGGTTACAAGATGTTCTTGTTGAACCCACTGTATTCTGCTCTAGAGATACACTATCGGAAGGTGGTTCCATACCTTGTCATAGTTGGAAATTCATTACCAAATAAGTGCTTGCGATTTTGATTGTATATTATATATGTGGAACGTGAGATGCAAAGCGTTCCACTAGATTTCTATTTATTTGATTTAGACACTACTATAATATCAAAAGAGCTTTGATATAAAGATTATCATTCTTTCAAAAGGATTTTTAAAGTTAAATCAAGTGGTTTGGATTCTCATAAGGAAAAAAAACCGTTCCGTGTTATACGGCATGGTCTTATGAGATATCATGTAGTTTCTGAAACTATTTTAAATTGTTTACTCATGCCAGTCCCATGACTGACCCGAAGTTTATCTTGTTTTGTTTTACCTAAACTCTTCGGTGGCTAAATTTGTACGGGCAGTCACGTAGTTCAGGATTTTACAGATTTACTTGGAGGAGCTGGAAGCAGGAGGCTTCAGCGATATCTAGTTATTGTTATTTCCGCTGTGTTGTAAGTGTTATACTCTGATAGTGATACTTTGATAATAGTATGTATATGTATAAAGAAAATTTTGTATTCAAAAGTTATGATATATTATATTTTGTTCCGCTGCGATGTGATATTCTGTGTTGTTATTTCTGTTCTACTTCTACCTTTTTCTTCTAAAAAAATGATTCGTATTTTCGTGATATTTGGGTTGGATGTATGATGTATGTAGTCAACTCTGATATTACGGATTTGCGGGTCATTACAGTTGGTATCAGAGCTTAGGTTGAGCGAATACCTAGGCTTGTTGGGGTTGTGCTCATTAGAGATAGGGTCAGTAGTACCCTAGAAGAGTTAAGTGTATATATACGAGAGCGCGTATTTGTTAGTTGACATAAAAACTGTTTTATATTGTGTTGATTGGTTTAGAAAGTGATTTATGAATTCTGATCGATACAGGAAGTACAACTGTATCGATTGTTGTTTCTAAAATACTTGAGTTGTAATGACCCGGTATTTACGCATATCATTGACACAAATATGAATTGATCGTAAGTACGTATTTACAAATACGATTTAAAATATAGACTTTAAAATTCCAAAACATGTTAACTTATGTATAATAGCATTTACATATGCATGTATCACAACATTTACTAAAATCCATTTTTACACATTCATGTATGATAGCATGTATTAGATAGCGTTTGTTTAAATTTATTTTGCACATGTATGAATAATAACACTTATACATAACAAGTTTTTTTTTTTTAAATGCCATTTTATTTCACGTGTTTTGTTCATTTTTTTAGAATTTGGGTTTTTGCAAATTCTTGATTTGAAAACTTATAACACTTGAATAAAACATGCCAAAACCATTTTTTTTGTCAAAGCAAGTTCAAAAGTCATTTCATGTTCACTTGTACATCACCAACACCAAAAATGAAAGTACCATTTCCTTTTGCAAGCATGTTTTCATGTACAATAATTCGGGGATAACACCTACACCAGTACTAGACTAGTAAAGAGAATCTAGGAGAAATATCTTTTACATTGCAAAATAATTTTATATCAAATATTTTTAGTTTTAAAATCTTTTTCTTTTCCTACATGTGATTTTCTAAAAATACTTTCCTTTTTCATTTTTCAAAAACATGTCTACATTTGTCATAAGACATGTGCATAAAGATTTTACGAATCATGTGTATAAACCATAGATGTTGTCTACACTAGAACCTATACAAGCCTATAGATCATTCAAGATTTTCCATGCACATTCATCACATGCCGTGAATCATTTTTACAAGATTTTCTGTTTTTGCAATTCCTTTGAAGCCAAGTAGAGATTTTATATGTTTTCATGTTAAATCAAATTTTCATGTGAGAAATATGGTTTAGAATTCCAAGAAAATCTGAGCATGTATGGTACAAGAATGGTTGCTATAATTTGTGTATACCAAGGAAAGATTTAGTGAAGAACATGGTTGTACCATTGGCATTTAATGTGATGGTTCCTAGAAAACCAATAGGAGAAGAGAATGTTCTTGCACAGGAGATTTCAGTATGGATGTTCGCTGATATAAGCCATGTGAATTTGGGTAGTAGTGTTTTGATTGAGAAAGAAAAAGATTTTTAATGTTGTCTATCAAGTGTCAAAAACTAAGACTGTTTTCTGTTTTCAGACCATAAATAATGCACTCATATTTTATTCATTTCCTACCACTATATAAGGACCTGTTCATGCACACATATCCCTCACAAAACAAACCATTCAAAGTAAAATTAGTGGAGAAACCAAGGGCTTCAAACCTAAACTATGAGTAAACTTTTTCAGAAATTTCTTCCTGCATCGTTTTCTGTTTTGAACTGTCTATTTGTATGCCTATGGTTTGCTTTGTTGTGTTAAATGCACACTTGGTTGAATTACCTTCTGTACTTAATCAAGAACTAGGGGAGGTACTTTAATTTTATTGATTAACATTTGGTTTAGAAAACTTATACTAACAGGTTAACAAGTCCTATTGTTTTGATAGAACAAATTGATGATCCTTGGTCAATAACCTTAAGTTAGAGGATTTGAATATGATTCCAGGTTAGGTTTATACCACTACCTCACCACTAAAACCCTTTAAAAGTAAGGAAGAAAGTAAAATACTTTGAACAGACACTGTGTAACAACCCTGAATTTTGGGGCCAATTTAAAATTTATTTTAAGTAATTTTAAATGAATTTTGATATTTAGAATAATCTATTTTAAATAATAATGATCACAAATTTGGTTCAAATCGAAGTTAGAATGAATAAATTAATTTTAATTATAAAAAGAGTTAGAAAAAGCGCGGTAGTTTGAAAAGTCAAACTTGAACTTTGACTAACCGTATAGGACGCAAAATTTAACGGATTTTAGTGAAACCAAAAATATTGGAATCTATTTAAAAATATCTTTCCAACGAATCCGAAAAATCGAAATTTCATAGCGGAAATCAAAAGTTATGGCCAATTCAATTTTTAGAAGGTCGCTAGGTAATTTGCATAGGTCAATAATGCTACTTTTTACATATAAAGGAATTTCGACTCGAAACCACTTCCATTGAGTTCGAAATGATGTTTCTGCATTGAAAAACAGTAAACACTTATATATTTCGAGTTTCGAAAATTATTTGTTTAAAAATGTATTTTTAATATTAAATATACTGGCCTGAAAAATAGACATTTTTCAAAAAAGTCTCAGAATTCAACGAAATAAATTTTGTTGGATTCGTATCATCAAAACAAAGCTAAAAATGATTTTTTGGTAATTTTTAGAATTAAAATATAATTATAATTGATTTTTCAGTGTAAACGGGCAAATTTTTGACTTTAAAAATTCATATGGGCTCAGAATTGAACGAAATTTATTTTCATAGGTCCACAGCATCAAAACATAGCTAAATATAATTTTCGAGAATTTTTGAAGTTAATTTGTGATCTCGGTGAATTTTCATGTACGGTATACATTAAAATATTTATAAAATAATATAATTATTCCAAAACTCATAATAAAATTCGGAATTGGGTCCTGTAACATGTTCCATTGCGTTCAGAAGGCCTCAAAACCCTAAGAACGACAGTAAGCAGGCCTAAATCGGAGTTCGGACCAAAACGGGCCTTAACGGGCTAATTAAATTATTAAATAATGATTAGGAAAACCTAAATAATATTATAAAACCCGAAATTTACTGTTCATCGTCCTTCCTCTTCTCATGTCAGCCGCCACTTGAACCCACCACTCTTCAAAACTTCATTCTCAGTTTTCTCCTCCGTTTCTTAACGGAATTTAGCGTGTGAGTACTCGTTTCGAAGCTCTTCCCGAGCTCTTTCTTCTCCGACAAGAATCACCTCAAACCGTGCCCTGTCGAAGCCACCATACCCCTCCAAAGCCGCGGCCTTTGCGCCCCCACCGCGCCACCCATGTTGAGCCGCACCTCCTCCAATTCCCGGTGAAGATAGCCCTCTCCTAGCCGGTCCTTCTCCAACAAACGGCTCGTCGTTTCGTCAACTACAACTCCAGAAAATTGAATTTGAAGTTTTGAACGTTCTAAGGTAGATTTTATTTCAATTTTCCCCACGCTTTTAAGCGTTACACAGCTAGTTGTAAAAAGCTGATTTTGATTTTTCCTATGAATTTGCATTAGAATTGTCCCAGATCCGCAATTGTTTTGAACTCGAACATCAAATCTGTTCGAACCTGAATCTTCTTCTCTGACCAAACACGGTGAGAATTTTATTTTTAAATTTAATTTAATTTAATTTATTAAATTATTATTTGCATGATTGTTAACCGTAGATCTAATATGTTATGATATTTAGAACATAGATCCGAATTGTTCATCCCGTATGTTGTTAGATCTGAATTGCATAATATTAGATCTGAAAATTTAGGGAAGAAACCTGAATTAATAATTAATTATAATTAATTATGGTTATTTGTTTAATCACGCTACGTTGATTTTACATATGTCAAGTTAAAACATCACCTTATAATTACATTGATGTTAATTATTGGAATTGGATTTGTTGTCATGGTTGGATGTTGCTGTTATGTGATGTGATGAAAATTTACTTTTTATGGGATGCAAATACAATAGGAATGCGACTTGTGGTGGAATTTACATATTATTATGTGAAATTAAAATAAGACGAAAATTTGACCACGTAAATAAATAAATAATAATAAAAAAAAGACGATCTTTTTATACTTAAAATAAAAAGACAAATCTTTTTATATTGAAAACAAAAAGATGAAAATCCGACGATGTAAATAAAAAGACAATCTTTTTGCATTGTATAATAGAAGAGATAATATTTTTACATTGTAAAATAGAAAGATTAATATCTTTACGTTGTAAAGTAGAGAAGTTGATATTTTTACATTATCAAAATGAAAAGTTGATATCTTTACTTTGTAAACATAAAAGTGAATATTTTTGCATTGTAAGTAAAAGAATGAATTTTGCGATGTAAAGTAAAATAACATTTTTATATGTTATTTAGATAAGAATTCTCGCCGCATGAATAAAAAAAACTACATTTTTCTATGTAATTAAAAGATGCATTTACATCGTATGTCAAATTTAGCATTTTTGTTAATGTTAAAAATAAGAATTTACATCGTATGTCAAATTTAGCATTTTTGTTAATGTTAAAAATAAGAATTTACATCGTATGTCAAATTTAACATTTTTAGAATTTACATCGTATGTCAAATTTAGCATTTTTGTTAATGTTAAAAATAAGAATTTACATCGTATGTCAAATTTAGCATTTTTGTTAATATTAAAAGATGCATTTACATCGTATGTCAAATTTAGCATTTTTGTTAATATTAAAAGATGCATTTACATCGTATGTCAAATTTAGCATTTTTTGTTAATGTTAAAAATAAGAATTTACATGGTATGAGAAATTAACATTATTCTTGGTGTTAATAATAAGTAATTTACAATGCATGAAAAATTAACATTTTCAATGTTAATTAAATAGTTATTTCATCGTATGTGTAATTAACATTTTCAATGTTAATATTATGAAAATACACCGTAGGATGTCATTAACCTTTTCAATGTTAATATTATAAATATTTAAAGAATTTGACCGTAGAATAAGTTACATTATTTTATAATGTTAATATTTAAAGAATTTGACCGTAGAATAAGTTACATTATTTTATAATGTTAATATTAAAAGAATTTGACCGTAGAATAAGTTACATTATTTTATAATGTTAATATTTAAAGAATTTGACCGTAGAATAAGTTACATTATTTTATAATGTTAATAAAAAAAAGAAATTCAACTGTATGATAATTTACATTTATTTTAATGTTAATATAATAAAAGAAATTTCACCATAGGATGTAATTAACATTTTTAATGTTGATATTAAAAGAAATTCAACCGTATGATGACATTAACATTTTTAATGTTAATATAATAAAAGAAGTTTAACCGTAGGATAACATGCAATTAGAAATTATATTTTTACAATGTGAATTAGAGGTAGTGTTTACATTGTAATTAAAAAGTATACATTTTCTTTAATGTAAATGATTAGAATTTCACCGTATGTTAAATTTTACACTTTCTTTAATGTAAATATATAGAAATGCATCGTATGTTAGAATATACATTTTCTATAATGTAATATAAAAGAAATTGCACGGTATGTTAAATTAACATTATTTTCAATGTTAAATAAAAGAAAATGCACGGTATGTTAAATTACATTATTTTCAATGTAAAATAAAAGAAAATTCATGGTATGTTAAATTAACATTTTTATTAATGTAATAAAAAGAGGATTTCCATCGTAGGAAAAATTTCATTTTGTTAATGTAATAAAAAGAAAATCCACCGTATGCTATTTTACATTATTTTATAATGTAATATAATTGAAATACACCGCATGTTAAGTTAACATTATTTATAATGTTAATATAAAGAGAATTAACTGTAGAATTAATTTACATTATTTTGTAATGTAAATAAAAGGAATTTAACCGTAGGATTAAAGTATATTATTCTTAATGTAATAATGAAAAGAAATTCACTGTAACGACCCGGGAAAAAGCGACCTTGGTTATCCGATATATAACACCTATCGAACAATCAAAAGTCGAAATTACCGGATAGTCCAAGAAAGAAATTAGAGGGTGAGGATAGATAAGATAGAACTAATAGAATAGAAGAAGAAGAAGAAGACAACAACATCAGAGTAACACGAATCTCACAGCGGAACGAATAAAATATAATATACAACATAACTTGAATCAAAAGCAGTATATTTATATAATACCATTATCAGAGTACAGCACTTACAATACAGCGGAATAAACAATAGCTATATAAGTCCTGAAGCCTCCTGCTCCAAGCTCTCCAAGTATATCTGTAAAATCCTGACTACTTGACTGCCCGTACAAATTTGGGCACCCAAGAGTTTTAGGGAAACAAAACAAAATAAACTCTGGGTCAGTCATGGGACTGGTGTGAGTAAACTCAAATCATTTGGTTTAACTTTCAAAATCCTTTCGAAAGAAAAGATAATCGTAAGACCAATCCACACATAAACACGGACGGTTTTTACCTTACGATAACCCAAAACACTTTGGAAATCATATATTATCTGATATTATAATAATGTCTAATCACAAGTAATTAAAATCTAGTAGAACGCTTGCATCTCACGCTCTACATATATAGTATACAAATCAAACTCGCGGGCACTTATTGGAGATTGAATTCCGACTTGACAAGGTATGGGACCACCTTTCGAACGTGTATCTCTAGAGGCAAATACACTGGGTTCAACAAGAACATCTTGCAACCCGGCCCACACATGACCGACCACTCATTTCGCTTGAGTGTATCGAATGTATATCACCGACGGTTGGGATCAGCAACCGCCTCCCGAAATGGGACAGCATCGATAGATTTAAGAACAAAAGGAATTTCTCTAGATAGGTGATCATACATCCTAATGGGTGCGACCCACATAGCCATGCTGCCTGCCCGATTTTTGTCCTTTCCTGGTTGATGAGGCTTGAGGTCATAACGTATCTTTTGACAGATCACACCTCCATTACTTTGAATGCCACATCGTCATACCCGCCAAATCACAAATTGATTTCACCAAAAATACCACGGGTATAAAGCTAAGAGAAACGAATTCCTCCGCCACCAAACGTAAGTACGTTTGAAGAGATCAACTTACGCGATCTTTTGAATATACTCTGTCAGACATCCTTCCATATACGTTTGTCCTGGGACTGGACAAACCGAAGGCACTATTCTGTAAACAGGATAGCCCTTGCATAACTCCGTCTTCAATGTATTCAGCATACTTGATTCGCAACGGTTATGCTAATACGGAGTGGTTCTATGGATAATAATCCAACCGGTCTCTCCATATTAACAACGTAAAATGGTCAAAACTTTGATAGTCGGTGATTTAACTATCAAATGAAAACATGTCGGTGTGCAAACAACGATATTATTTCCCGAAGGAAATTCTATCGAACAATCATCATTTCATCCATTCGTTCAATCCCCTATTCCTGTTGTTTAATGTTTCGTATTCACTATATTTAGAAAATATATATCATTATCATTGGAAACATTTCCATCTCTTGTTTCTATATTCAGAAAACAATTCTGCTTCTCATTTGGAAAACATTTCCAAATCTCCTTCATTTGATTAAACAGATGTTTGAATAAACATCACTATGCCAAATCTCCTTCATTTGGTTTCCACTTAACCACTTTCCACTATCGAACCTTAACCATTCTTAGTTAAAAACGAAGTCAATCAAGTTGGGGTATAGTTACCTCTCAGACCTTAACTGAACAACATTTCTAACTTCGAAATAGGCAAAGTTCATCTTTCTAAATCTTTAACACTTCTTTCCGACATCCTCGGATTTTATTTACAAATCCGCTTCTCGTACGGAAAAACACTTGATTACAACAATGGTGTTATAATCCCCTGCATCCGAATTATAATGACTTTATAAATACTTTGATTTTCTAACTCGAATAAATAACGAACTAAATTATTAACTCATACTCGGTTAACTCTAAGTTGTAACTCTTATTCAATTTACTCTTATTCTATTTAACTCTTACTGGACTAACCCTTGTTCAGATAACTCGGTCTGATTTACTCATTTTGACCCACTTACTTGATCTGTTCAACTGGACTAACTTAGCTTAATTAACTCGACTAAATCACTTTTATCAATTAACTAATATTTGACTTGACACCATTCGCTCGACTCTAGATCGCAGCGATCACAATGGTTACGCCTGATTCCCTCAGGAAACATCCGTCCGCCTTAGGCTATCTGCAGCCCTGCGAATTACGCTAGCAGTCGTGCTCACTGGTAGCTTATCTTAAATGACTACTTCTGTTTAACTCTATCTCGAATAACTAAATTCAAGCAAATCTAATTGAATAACTAATATTCAATCATCACTTATTCGATTACTATATTTTAATAACTCTAGTTCGATTAGACTCTAATCGATTAACTCTAACTGATTAACTCTAATTGGTTAACTCTAACTAACTCTAAATGTTTACTCCAACGGTTTAACTCTACGGTTTAACCCTAACGGTTTAACTCTAACAGTTCAACTCTAACAGTTTAACTCTAACGGTTGATCTCAATCAATTTGTTTTATTGGATTAACTCTACTGGATTAACTCTCTTGGCTCAACCCATTTCAAATAACAAATATTCAATAAACTCCCTTTCGAATAAACTGATATTCGATAGCTTTAGTTCGAATAACTCTTATTCGATAAATTCTCCTTCATACATATTCAGTTTCAAATATCGATGTGGAAATCGATTTTTACTTCTCTATATAAGTCTTGACTTATATACTCTATTTATCCAAAGATAAATAACTAAATTAATTTATAAAACTTTATTTATAAATTAACCTTCTCACTTTATCTGTTAAAACAGATCTCTCTTAAATTCTCACTTTGAATTCATATTCTGTTTACCCGTGTGCGAAGCACGGGCCTAAATTCTTCCTAGTGTAAAATTCTCCTTTTATACCCTTCTTATCTATTTTCAAGTATCCCAATATTCTATTTATTTCTAAATAAATAATTCCCTTTTATAACTCCGTTTATTTCTCTAGATAAATATTTCCTTTTAATCTATTTGTAAATGTTTTTACAAATATTTTCTTTCTAATTCCATTTGTAAATGTTTTACAAATGTTTTCCTTTTTATCTCTATTTGAAATGGTTTTACAAATATTTTCTTTTCTATTTTATTGGTAAATGTTTTACAAACAATTTCCCTTCTCTATTTGTTTTACAAATATTTTTCCTTTATTGCTTTGATTTTATAAAATGATTTCTTTTATAAAACTCCTTTTTCCTTTCATATATAAAATCCGCTGATTTTATATAAATAATCTATTTTCAAATATATTTTTGAAAATCTCCCTTTTCCGCTTTTCAGTATCACTTATGGCGTACAAATATCAAATCAAAATGATTGGTCATCATCCAAACACACAGAATCAATAACGGATGATATAACACATCATATATCAAAATATATGAAAAGCGGTAAATAAATGTTGAGGAACCCAGTTGGGTCCCTCCAACCTGATTCCCTGCATCCACAGATGTTAGTCAACATATATATAGCATGAAGGTAAAATATTCTGAAAATCAGAATCAATATTTCGATACGATTTATATATATCGTTATCGATGATTTCAATCAACTGACTAGCAGTTCAACCAAACAACCAATACACAGCAAATCAACCAATATTTATCAATTCTAAAAATACTTTATAAAAATATAAAGCGTTCAGAGTTAGTGAGATTTACTCACATTGGTCGGTTTATCGTTGATTTGGTTCAGGCGTTTAATTTCGCCATAAATCCAAACGAGTTCTAATTCACTTGCGGTCAGTTCCATTGTGGAGCTCTCGTCCATACGATCCCAACGGATCTTGTTTTGCTGAATTCTGATTAAATATGATAAAGATATGAAATTTTAAAGTTAACGCACTAATTAAAACTAAAATAAACCCATAATTATTAAATGGCCCATACCCTTTCACTACGGCCCAACTACCCTCTTAAAGCCCAACCCGTAACACACCTTCTTCCCCGTTAAAAACTCCCGTACCCTGCTCCTTTACAACGCCAGCCATAGCCGAACTTCAACCATAAATAATCCACTCCTTACTTCACCGATCAACATACTAACATCACCATTGCATCTCTCTTCTCTTCCTCTTCAATGTCGTAGCCCCGAGACCCAACTCGACGCCCTGTAGAAAACCCGACATCGAGCTCCAACGCTACAGGACATCGACACTTTCCCACCCCGAATCCACCCAAAAACTCACGCGAGTTGCCAAATCCCATCGCGAACCCAAAACTGAACTCGAAACAATCCACCACTCCTTCGATTTTACCAAACTCCGAACCCTAGACCTACTGCTTAAACTCGAGCAACGGAAATACCGCATCGCACCACACAAGACTCATATGGATCTGACGAGAATTGAATGACGAACTCAGTTATATAAGTATTTTGATTTGTAGAGTTTTCCGTGAATTTAAAATGATTTTTGAAGTGGGGCTTTTACTATGGATATTTTGTTTCGTGGTGGCGGCGCATTTGTTTTGAGCTGAGAAAATTAGGTTAGGGTTCTGGGAAGGTAAAGGTATTATATAGGGAAGGTTTAATATTTTTCTAATCGAATATTTTATTTTATTTTAAGCAAACGTTATTTTCTCGTGTTCTCTAAAATTCCTGTGGTCACACACGATACCCAAAAATTACGAAACTGGACATGCACCTCCAGCTCGACATTACGGACCCAACGAAATTTGTTTCGTCGAATTCCGACTCCGTTTGCTCACACAGCGTATTTTTAACCGTCGAAAATCGACTGATTTTCACATTAAAAATCCGTACGGCCACATACGGACTCTAAAAATCACGAAACTTGGAATCTAACAATAATTTGACGCTGCGGATCCAACAAAATTAGTTTCGTTGAAATCCGACTTCGTTTGCAAAAGTGGCTATTTTTAAAGTCCTAAACAGCCCTTTTAAATATATAAATATATTTAAAAACAATTAAATTTAATATTTAAAAATAAATATTATCGTATATATTCACATATGATGTACCACAGCTCTAAAATAATCATATTAGAGTTTATAACCCGATATTCAAATTTCAGGATAAATATATATTCAAATTATATAGAAAAATCCATTTATAACGTAAATAAAACGTTGCAAAATATAAAGGAATTCCATAGCGACTATTTTAAAATTTGATTTGGACATAAAACAAAATCTACACGACGAAATCCTGATTTCTCTCTTCCACTAGGAAGATATACTCCACCAGCTCCACACGTTTCTTGTTTCACAAAAATCCGGCTTAAAACGAATCCTGTATAACCAGTTGAAGTTCGAATCGCCAAATAGCGAACTGCAGCGCCATTTCGAGCTCTATTATAATTATAATTTAAATTATACGTTCAAATGGCGTTTATAAATATATTCGTCAATAAAATTCAATATAAACTGAATTATATATATTTTATACTGTCCATTCCCACAATATTGTGAATTCAACTATTTCTGACTATTTCAGAAATAAATATATTATTCTATTATTTAATTCAATTAAATATTCACTATAATTCAATTCAACGACCCTTTAATTCTCTAAATCACTATTCAAATAATTAAATTAATTAATTATTCTGTTGCTGAAAATGCGGGTCGTTACATTCTTTCCCCCTTAAAATAATTTCGTCCTCGAAATTGTTAAGATAGAGAACAACCCTATTAACTAGTTTCAAATTATTCGTTTACTTCTTTAATTTCAGTTTCAACTGAATTTATTTATTTCAATTAATTTATTACTTCATTTCTATAAACGAAATTTTTCAAAACTCCTGAAAATTTTCTAACACCCGAAATTTCCAAAAATTTCGCCAGCACCTCCTTTGTATCGGGAGCATCGGGAAAATCCCCAAACCGCCACACAGGCCTCTCCAATCCAAAAGAAAATCAAACAGCCAAGCGGCTTGCCAAACAGGCTCATAAATCTCATCAACTCATATGAATATAAATGTGCACCTTTTTGTCGGGCATATCATTATATCACCTCCATCTGCTGCCAATCCAACATATGCAACTGTCATCCCAGTCAAACTCAAATCACTTTTATCTTCAACACACCCATTCGCTTATCCAAGCAAAATTCCAACCAAACTGCAATTCCAATCTCAACTCAAATATCTTACTCAATAATTCATTTCTATTCCAGATTATTTCTAATCCAGCCCAATTCTACTTGATAGCATTCTATTTCAATTCAATTCAATTTCGAATTTGCTTTCACAAATTTCTATTTAATTTGTGTTTATTTCAAATAATCTGTTTCTGGGAGTTTTAAACAGCTTAGCCTTTTCAAAAAAATCAAATTATTTATTTGGAATATCAAACAACTTGTTTTCTCAAAACAATTAAAAAACAAAATCTTTGGTAGTAATCCGTCACTTACAAACTCGAAAATGAGCACCGATGGTGTCCGGATCAACATCGGAATTTATTTTCCAGCTATCGAAGTGAGTTCAATACTATACTACTTTCAAAACCCATTTTTAAACATTTTCATTTTGAAATTCATTTCAAAATATCCCTTTTCAATGCTTGTAACAAATTTAAAATCTCCCAGGATTTTAAAATTCACATATATTTTACCAGATTCATTCTACACACTTCACATTTTCAGAGTTTTAATTTCATTTCTGATTTAAATTCAAATTTAATTCATCTGATTTCATATATTTCACTTGTATGAATTCTATTTGGTTATTTATATAACCATTTCACATTTTATAATCTTATTCGATTATAATAACAACCAACACATCCAATATATGATAATATTTCAAATATCTATACTTTGCTTATATCAAAATATAATTTGGGTAAAATTATTTCATTTACCCTTTTTTAAAACATACTGTGTCGGTCCATCGTATTCAAGCGTTTAGAAACCCCTACCGATACAGTGGATCAAACTGATCGACCAGAATTCATAAACAGCTCAACCAATAAATCTCCACAATATAAAATCATTTTATATCAAATAACAAATACGTTCACTCGTATATATACACTCAAACTCAGTCTAGGGTATTACTAACCCCATCTCTACTGAATCACGCTACAGAGCCAAGGTAAATCACTAAACCTTCAGCTCTGATACCACTGTAACGACCCGGGAAAAAGCGACCTTGGTTATCCGATATATAACACCTATCGAACAATCAAAAGTCGAAATTACCGGATAGTCCAAGAAAGAAATTAGAGGGTGAGGATAGATAAGATAGAACTAATAGAATAGAAGAAGAAGAAGAAGACAACAACATCAGAGTAACACGAATCTCACAGCGGAACGAATAAAATATAATATACAACATAACTTGAATCAAAAGCAGTATATTTATATAATACCATTATCAGAGTACAGCACTTACAATACAGCGGAATAAACAATAGCTATATAAGTCCTGAAGCCTCCTGCTCCAAGCTCTCCAAGTATATCTGTAAAATCCTGACTACTTGACTGCCCGTACAAATTTGGGCACCCAAGAGTTTTAGGGAAACAAAACAAAATAAACTCTGGGTCAGTCATGGGACTGGTGTGAGTAAACTCAAATCATTTGGTTTAACTTTCAAAATCCTTTCGAAAGAAAAGATAATCGTAAGACCAATCCACACATAAACACGGACGGTTTTTACCTTACGATAACCCAAAACACTTTGGAAATCATATATTATCTGATATTATAATAATGTCTAATCACAAGTAATTAAAATCTAGTAGAACGCTTGCATCTCACGCTCTACATATATAGTATACAAATCAAACTCGCGGGCACTTATTGGAGATTGAATTCCGACTTGACAAGGTATGGGACCACCTTTCGAACGTGTATCTCTAGAGGCAAATACACTGGGTTCAACAAGAACATCTTGCAACCCGGCCCACACATGACCGACCACTCATTTCGCTTGAGTGTATCGAATGTATATCACCGACGGTTGGGATCAGCAACCGCCTCCCGAAATGGGACAGCATCGATAGATTTAAGAACAAAAGGAATTTCTCTAGATAGGTGATCATACATCCTAATGGGTGCGACCCACATAGCCATGCTGCCTGCCCGATTTTTGTCCTTTCCTGGTTGATGAGGCTTGAGGTCATAACGTATCTTTTGACAGATCACACCTCCATTACTTTGAATGCCACATCGTCATACCCGCCAAATCACAAATTGATTTCACCAAAAATACCACGGGTATAAAGCTAAGAGAAACGAATTCCTCCGCCACCAAACGTAAGTACGTTTGAAGAGATCAACTTACGCGATCTTTTGAATATACTCTGTCAGACATCCTTCCATATACGTTTGTCCTGGGACTGGACAAACCGAAGGCACTATTCTGTAAACAGGATAGCCCTTGCATAACTCCGTCTTCAATGTATTCAGCATACTTGATTCGCAACGGTTATGCTAATACGGAGTGGTTCTATGGATAATAATCCAACCGGTCTCTCCATATTAACAACGTAAAATGGTCAAAACTTTGATAGTCGGTGATTTAACTATCAAATGAAAACATGTCGGTGTGCAAACAACGATATTATTTCCCGAAGGAAATTCTATCGAACAATCATCATTTCATCCATTCGTTCAATCCCCTATTCCTGTTGTTTAATGTTTCGTATTCACTATATTTAGAAAATATATATCATTATCATTGGAAACATTTCCATCTCTTGTTTCTATATTCAGAAAACAATTCTGCTTCTCATTTGGAAAACATTTCCAAATCTCCTTCATTTGATTAAACAGATGTTTGAATAAACATCACTATGCCAAATCTCCTTCATTTGGTTTCCACTTAACCACTTTCCACTATCGAACCTTAACCATTCTTAGTTAAAAACGAAGTCAATCAAGTTGGGGTATAGTTACCTCTCAGACCTTAACTGAACAACATTTCTAACTTCGAAATAGGCAAAGTTCATCTTTCTAAATCTTTAACACTTCTTTCCGACATCCTCGGATTTTATTTACAAATCCGCTTCTCGTACGGAAAAACACTTGATTACAACAATGGTGTTATAATCCCCTGCATCCGAATTATAATGACTTTATAAATACTTTGATTTTCTAACTCGAATAAATAACGAACTAAATTATTAACTCATACTCGGTTAACTCTAAGTTGTAACTCTTATTCAATTTACTCTTATTCTATTTAACTCTTACTGGACTAACCCTTGTTCAGATAACTCGGTCTGATTTACTCATTTTGACCCACTTACTTGATCTGTTCAACTGGACTAACTTAGCTTAATTAACTCGACTAAATCACTTTTATCAATTAACTAATATTTGACTTGACACCATTCGCTCGACTCTAGATCGCAGCGATCACAATGGTTACGCCTGATTCCCTCAGGAAACATCCGTCCGCCTTAGGCTATCTGCAGCCCTGCGAATTACGCTAGCAGTCGTGCTCACTGGTAGCTTATCTTAAATGACTACTTCTGTTTAACTCTATCTCGAATAACTAAATTCAAGCAAATCTAATTGAATAACTAATATTCAATCATCACTTATTCGATTACTATATTTTAATAACTCTAGTTCGATTAGACTCTAATCGATTAACTCTAACTGATTAACTCTAATTGGTTAACTCTAACTAACTCTAAATGTTTACTCCAACGGTTTAACTCTACGGTTTAACCCTAACGGTTTAACTCTAACAGTTCAACTCTAACAGTTTAACTCTAACGGTTGATCTCAATCAATTTGTTTTATTGGATTAACTCTACTGGATTAACTCTCTTGGCTCAACCCATTTCAAATAACAAATATTCAATAAACTCCCTTTCGAATAAACTGATATTCGATAGCTTTAGTTCGAATAACTCTTATTCGATAAATTCTCCTTCATACATATTCAGTTTCAAATATCGATGTGGAAATCGATTTTTACTTCTCTATATAAGTCTTGACTTATATACTCTATTTATCCAAAGATAAATAACTAAATTAATTTATAAAACTTTATTTATAAATTAACCTTCTCACTTTATCTGTTAAAACAGATCTCTCTTAAATTCTCACTTTGAATTCATATTCTGTTTACCCGTGTGCGAAGCACGGGCCTAAATTCTTCCTAGTGTAAAATTCTCCTTTTATACCCTTCTTATCTATTTTCAAGTATCCCAATATTCTATTTATTTCTAAATAAATAATTCCCTTTTATAACTCCGTTTATTTCTCTAGATAAATATTTCCTTTTAATCTATTTGTAAATGTTTTTACAAATATTTTCTTTCTAATTCCATTTGTAAATGTTTTACAAATGTTTTCCTTTTTATCTCTATTTGAAATGGTTTTACAAATATTTTCTTTTCTATTTTATTGGTAAATGTTTTACAAACAATTTCCCTTCTCTATTTGTTTTACAAATATTTTTCCTTTATTGCTTTGATTTTATAAAATGATTTCTTTTATAAAACTCCTTTTTCCTTTCATATATAAAATCCGCTGATTTTATATAAATAATCTATTTTCAAATATATTTTTGAAAATCTCCCTTTTCCGCTTTTCAGTATCACTTATGGCGTACAAATATCAAATCAAAATGATTGGTCATCATCCAAACACACAGAATCAATAACGGATGATATAACACATCATATATCAAAATATATGAAAAGCGGTAAATAAATGTTGAGGAACCCAGTTGGGTCCCTCCAACCTGATTCCCTGCATCCACAGATGTTAGTCAACATATATATAGCATGAAGGTAAAATATTCTGAAAATCAGAATCAATATTTCGATACGATTTATATATATCGTTATCGATGATTTCAATCAACTGACTAGCAGTTCAACCAAACAACCAATACACAGCAAATCAACCAATATTTATCAATTCTAAAAATACTTTATAAAAATATAAAGCGTTCAGAGTTAGTGAGATTTACTCACATTGGTCGGTTTATCGTTGATTTGGTTCAGGCGTTTAATTTCGCCATAAATCCAAACGAGTTCTAATTCACTTGCGGTCAGTTCCATTGTGGAGCTCTCGTCCATACGATCCCAACGGATCTTGTTTTGCTGAATTCTGATTAAATATGATAAAGATATGAAATTTTAAAGTTAACGCACTAATTAAAACTAAAATAAACCCATAATTATTAAATGGCCCATACCCTTTCACTACGGCCCAACTACCCTCTTAAAGCCCAACCCGTAACACACCTTCTTCCCCGTTAAAAACTCCCGTACCCTGCTCCTTTACAACGCCAGCCATAGCCGAACTTCAACCATAAATAATCCACTCCTTACTTCACCGATCAACATACTAACATCACCATTGCATCTCTCTTCTCTTCCTCTTCAATGTCGTAGCCCCGAGACCCAACTCGACGCCCTGTAGAAAACCCGACATCGAGCTCCAACGCTACAGGACATCGACACTTTCCCACCCCGAATCCACCCAAAAACTCACGCGAGTTGCCAAATCCCATCGCGAACCCAAAACTGAACTCGAAACAATCCACCACTCCTTCGATTTTACCAAACTCCGAACCCTAGACCTACTGCTTAAACTCGAGCAACGGAAATACCGCATCGCACCACACAAGACTCATATGGATCTGACGAGAATTGAATGACGAACTCAGTTATATAAGTATTTTGATTTGTAGAGTTTTCCGTGAATTTAAAATGATTTTTGAAGTGGGGCTTTTACTATGGATATTTTGTTTCGTGGTGGCGGCGCATTTGTTTTGAGCTGAGAAAATTAGGTTAGGGTTCTGGGAAGGTAAAGGTATTATATAGGGAAGGTTTAATATTTTTCTAATCGAATATTTTATTTTATTTTAAGCAAACGTTATTTTCTCGTGTTCTCTAAAATTCCTGTGGTCACACACGATACCCAAAAATTACGAAACTGGACATGCACCTCCAGCTCGACATTACGGACCCAACGAAATTTGTTTCGTCGAATTCCGACTCCGTTTGCTCACACAGCGTATTTTTAACCGTCGAAAATCGACTGATTTTCACATTAAAAATCCGTACGGCCACATACGGACTCTAAAAATCACGAAACTTGGAATCTAACAATAATTTGACGCTGCGGATCCAACAAAATTAGTTTCGTTGAAATCCGACTTCGTTTGCAAAAGTGGCTATTTTTAAAGTCCTAAACAGCCCTTTTAAATATATAAATATATTTAAAAACAATTAAATTTAATATTTAAAAATAAATATTATCGTATATATTCACATATGATGTACCACAGCTCTAAAATAATCATATTAGAGTTTATAACCCGATATTCAAATTTCAGGATAAATATATATTCAAATTATATAGAAAAATCCATTTATAACGTAAATAAAACGTTGCAAAATATAAAGGAATTCCATAGCGACTATTTTAAAATTTGATTTGGACATAAAACAAAATCTACACGACGAAATCCTGATTTCTCTCTTCCACTAGGAAGATATACTCCACCAGCTCCACACGTTTCTTGTTTCACAAAAATCCGGCTTAAAACGAATCCTGTATAACCAGTTGAAGTTCGAATCGCCAAATAGCGAACTGCAGCGCCATTTCGAGCTCTATTATAATTATAATTTAAATTATACGTTCAAATGGCGTTTATAAATATATTCGTCAATAAAATTCAATATAAACTGAATTATATATATTTTATACTGTCCATTCCCACAATATTGTGAATTCAACTATTTCTGACTATTTCAGAAATAAATATATTATTCTATTATTTAATTCAATTAAATATTCACTATAATTCAATTCAACGACCCTTTAATTCTCTAAATCACTATTCAAATAATTAAATTAATTAATTATTCTGTTGCTGAAAATGCGGGTCGTTACATTCACCGTATGTTATTTTACCTTATCTTATAATGAAATGTAAAAGAATTCCACTGTATGTAAATTTACATTAGAAGAATTGCACCGTATGTAAATTTACATTATATTATAATGTATTATAAAAAGGATTTATACCGTAGTAAATTTACATCATTTTTAATGTAATTAAAAAGGGAATTTCACTGTATGATAGTTTACATTATTTTATAATGTGATTAAAAATGAATATACACCGTAGGAAAATGATTTCATCTTATTTATGTGTTATGTATAAAAATTTACTTTATTTAAGATTAATGGTATAGAAATATTCGCCATAGGAAAATTTACATTTTTTTTATGTAAATACTATAGTAATTTTGATCGTAGGAAAATTTACACTTTAATGTAATTATTATAGTCATTCTTCTCCGTAGTAAACTTACATTATTTTTAGTGTAAATGTAAATATATAGGAATTCACTATATGTTAAAATTTACATTTATTATTAATGTAATATGTATAAAAATTTCACCGTAGGGAAAAGTCCACCTTTTATTTAATAAATAAAATAAGAATGTGACATGGAATATAAATATACATTTTTATTAATGTAAATAAATAGAATATTCACCATAGTTAAAGTTTACATTTTCATTGATGTAAATAAGAATGTGACATAGAATATAAATTTACATTTTTGTTAATGTTAAAATAGGAATTTACATTGTATGAGAAATTAACATTATTTTTGGTGTTAATAATAGGTAATTTACAATGCATAAAAAATTAACATTTTTAATGTTAATTAAATAGTAAGTTCACCGTATGATGAAATTAACATTGTTAATGTTAATATTATAAAAATTATAACGTATGATGTAATTAACATTTTTAAAGTTAATATTAATAAGTAATTTTACCGTGGGATAAAATTAACATTTTATGTTAATAATGAGTAATTTCACCGCATGTATGAATTTACATTATTGTCAATGTAAATTAAATAGTAAATTTAACTGTAGGATGATTAACTTTATTTTTAAATGTTAATATAAAAAGTGTATATACCATAGGGAAAAATTTACATTATTTTAATGTTAAAATAAAGGAATTCCACCGTAGGATGAGTTTTCATTTTATTCAATGTAAATAGGTAAGAATGCAACATGTAAATGCAAGTTTACATTTTATTCAATGTAAATAAGTAAGAATGCAAGGGCGGAATTAGCCCTGGGCTGAAGCCCAGGGCAAAAAAAAAAAAAAAGGAAAAAAAGAAGGTTACTCAATCCAGCCCAACGCCCGAATGTTGAAAGGAAGAACTTCTTCTCTTAGCCACAATCTGCACTCCCGAAGCCTCCAAGCCTCCAAATCGCAAACTGCAGTCATATTTCTTTTCCGTTTGATTCCTTTGTGGCTTATCTTGCCGACAAACTCGAGGATTTAGAATGAAAATATCGTTTCATCTACAGCATCTTAATCTTAATAGACCGTTCCAATTGAAGTGAAGTTTTCCAAAGATGCAGAGAAGCATGATGCAATGTCGAAAAGCAGCATGAGGAGCTGAAAAGATGTATTCTTTGTGTTCTGAACTAGGTGGGCTTTTTTTCAAGGTAATTCTCTTGCTGATTTCATCAAAAAAAAAAAAAACTTGTACTATGTAGTAATTTGTTTTGTTTAGTGAGTACTAGGGAGGAAAACCCTAAATTTTTGGGTTGCAGTTTGCGTTATTGCACATGGTTATTAAGGTATTGTTGAATTATTTTCTGTATGTGATTGTTAAACCAATTGTTTTTTACTTGAAGATTGAAATGAGAACACAATTTGAAAGTTTTAGATAATTTGTGCTTTTGCCTAGAGTAGTTTTGAAAAAAAAAATCTGAAATGATTGTATATTTCAAAGAAGAAAATCAATTATCTTGTTGTTGAGTTCATTTGTCTAATTGCCTTTAAAGTTAGCCCAGTGTAGGCTCAATTCCTGGGTCCGCCCTTGTAAGAATGTGACATGTAATTTCAAGTTTGCATTTTATTAAATGTAAAGAAAACAAGAATGCGATATGTAATGATAGTTTACATTTTATTCAATGTAAATAGGTAAGAATGCGACATGTAAATGCAAGTTTACATTTTATTCAATGTAAATAAGTAAGAATGTGACATGTAATTTCAAGTTTGTATTTTATTAAATGTAAAGAAAACAAGAATGCGATATGTAATGAAAGTTTACATTTTATTCAATGTAAATAGGTAAGAATGCGACATGTAAATGCAAGTTTACATTTTCTTCAATGTAAATAAGTAAGAATGTGACATGTAATTGCAAGTTTACATTTTATTAAATGTAAAGAAAACAAGAATGCGATATGTAATGAAAGTTTACATTTTAATTAATGTAAATAAAAATATGATTTTGAGAATGCGTCGTTAAATAAGAAGTTTGACTATTTTAAATAATTAAAATAGAATGAATTGTTAATAAAAATATTATTAACGAATAAGAAGGATTTTCAAAATATATATATATGTATATATATATATATACGAGGATTGTTTGGGAAGTCCGAGATATTCTCATCCCAAATTAATCCAGCGGCGTTAAAGATCGAAGTAAGAAGACGACGCATGAAGACCGTAAATCTTCCCTCGAATGGACATCGATCGAGACCCTGAATTGACTTGCTACCAATTCATGGGTCAAGGTCATTGCCCAGACGTACGTGTTGGTTTCACGGATTTGACTTTCGTTCAGACCCAGAGCATAAGTTTAAATGGATGGTGTGTCTGACATCGTACTTCGTTATATATCATATTGTTGATTTTCTGTTAATATATAAATATTGGTGGTGGAGAATTTATTCTCTACTTAACACCCATTTATGTATTGATGGAGAAGCAATGGTATGGTATGGAGTGACAGTGTGGCATACTAAGATGCAATGATCAAGGTTTCTTGTTGAAAAGCAGGCCTTGTGGGATGATCAAAGCATAGCCTGTTTAGGTATAGCTTTGTGTATGACGTGACTTCACGAGCCTCACACACCGGCGGAGTCTAAAACGGGAGAAGGGAACGCAGGGAGTGCACACGTTTCTTTCTAGCTAGAGTGGTGCCAGGGACCTACCAGCGCTGGCATTTATTCATTGTGGTTGTTGGATTGTTCGAGGCCTCGGATTTATGCGGTCGCCACTGGCCGTATTGTAGGTCCAAAAGGACCGGGAAGCGTGTGTTCAGGCATAACTAATCCACAAAAGTAAGTGTGGACCGGCCCTGCAGCTATCCAAGGGTTGGACAGAGTACCAATCCTGGGCATTGCTAGAGTGTCTCGAATCGGTAAGGATCTCCTCCCTAGCCTTGACTTAGATGGAAATCCAAATTCCAAATACGACCCTACGATTTTGATTGTATTACTAGTATGGAGATATAGTAGGATGGGGTACTATGTTTCCTAGGATTGATACATTTATTTTGAAATGTTTTTATTATACACTAATAATAATATTAAACTCGTATTTGCCGTATTTAGCATGTTTAATCACCATAAGGGAAAACTCTATCCTCTGGTGTGCGTTGCATTGTGTGATGGGACTTGAATCTTATGGTGATTCCATTTTTCTAAAAAGCATTGCGATGTTGTACGTTCTGACACTTTAAATTATGCACGACAATCCATTGAGTAAACCCGTTCCGCATTAGCGGCGTGGTCTTTGGATTTGTCATATTATTATTACTAAACTAGTTATGAATTCTCATACCAGTCCCACGACTGACCCGTAGTTTGTTTCACCTTTTTGCAAACTCGGGTGCCCTCTTTTCTACACGGGCAGCCAAGTAAACAGGTTCATTCTTTGCTTGGAGTCTTCTTGGAGTTGCTCATTATCTTTGCTTGGATTTGCTTTTGCGGAGAGGTGATGACTTGGAGCTTTGAGGACAGCTATCATTTACTTCTATTGCATTTTTCTATCTTTAAGTTCAGTCATTAGACTTGTTTCATTTCGTACTGCTTATTTTGGGAGTTGGAACTTATTTTCATTTCTGCAAACTTGATGTAATAATTTGGATTCTGTGACTGTTGGGATTCTGTGGTTTATGACATTATATTTCCGCTGCTATGATGTTATTATGCTATGGTTTTCCTCTGCTATATTGTATCAGTGATATGTATTGTTATATTTATGTTGTATTCCATATGATTTTTCCTTACTTTCACCTAGTGGAAGTTTGGGGTCATCACAGTTGGTATCAGAGCTTAGGTTAAACTTTGCTTTGGAATATAACATATTTATAGCAAATTCGTTTACATAGAATCACAATATTCTATGGCGAACATTTCATGTGATACATAATAGCCAGTCACTTTCGTCATCTTTTCATTCATCCTTCGATCTTTTCTATCTCTTAGAATCACCATTACAGTTGTTCTGACTCTTCCCTTGATCGTACAGAACTAACTAAAAATGGGTACTTGGGCCGCTAGAACTAGTAGAGCTAGAGCAAGGAGGCAGGACGCTACTGGAACTGAGGAGATTTACTCCCAATGACACGGTTAAGAAGTTAGAAATTAAAACATTCTACGTTCTCTAGGTTAGTTCCTACTCTTCTATTTATCTTTTCCTTTTCGAGGACGAAAAGTTTCTAAGTGGGGGAGATTGTAACAACCCTGAATTTTGGGGCTAATTTAAAATTTATTTTAAGTAATTTTAAATGAGTTTTGATATTTAGAATAATCTATTTTAAATAATAATGATCACAAATTTGGTTCAAATCGAAGTTAGAATGAATAAATTAATTTTAATTATAAAAAGAGTTAGAAATAGCGCGGTAGTTTGAAAAGTCAAACTTGAACTTTGACTGACCGTATAGGACGCAAAATTTAACGGATTTTAGTGAAACCAAAAATATTGGAATCTATTTAAAAATATCTTTCCAACGAATCCGAAAAATCGAAATTTCATAGTGGAAATCAAAAGTTATGGCCAATTCAATTTTTAGAAGGTCGCTTGGTAATTTGCATAGGTCAATAATGCTACTTTTTACATATAAAGGAATTTCGACTCGAAACCACTTCCATTGAGTTCGAAATGATGTTTCTGCATTGAAAAACAGTAAACACTTATATATTTCGAGTTTTGAAAATTATTTGTTTAAAAATGTATTTTTAATATTAAATATACTGGCCTGAAAAATAGCCATTTTTCAAAAAAGTCTCAGAATTCAACGAAATAAATTTTGTTGGATTCGTATCATCAAAACAAAGCTAAAAATGATTTTTTGGTAATTTTTAGAATTAAAATATAATTATAATTGATTTTTCAGTGTAAACGGGCAAATTTTTGACTTTAAAAATTCATATGGGCTCAGAATTGAACGAAATTAATTTTCATAGGTCCACAGCATCAAAACATAGCTAAATATAATTTTCGAGAATTTTTGAAGTTAATTTGTGACCTCGGTGAATTTTCATGTACGGTATACATTAAAATATTAATAAAATAATATAATTATTCCAAAACTCATAATAAATTTCGGAATTGGGTCCTGTAACATGTTCCATTGCGTTCAGAAGGCCTCAAAACCCTAAGAACGACAGTAAGCAGGCCTAAATCGGAGTTCGGACCAAAACGGGCCTTAACGGGCTAATTAAATTATTAAATAATGATTAGGAAAACCTAAATAATATTATAAAACCCGAAATTTACTGTTCATCGTCCTTCCTCTTCTCATTTCAGCCGCCACTTGAACCCACCACTCTTCTAAACTTCATTCTCAGTTTTCTCCTCCGTTTCTTAACGGAATTTAGCGTGTGAGTACTCGTTTCGAAGCTCTTCCCGAGCTCTTTCTTCTCCGACAAGAATCACCTCAAACCGTGCCCTGTCGAAGCCACCATACCCCTCCAAAGCCGCGGCCTTTGCGCCCCCACCGCGCCACCCATGTTGAGCCGCACCTCCTCCAATTCCCGGTGAAGATAGCCCTCTCCTAGCCGGTCCTTCTCCAACAAACGGCTCGTCGTTTCGTCAACTACAACTCCAGAAAATCGAATTTGAAGTTTTGAACGTTCTAAAGTAGATTTTATTTCAGATTTCCCCACGCTTTTAGGCGTTACACAGCCAGTTGCAAAAAGCTGATTTTGATTTTTCCTATGAATTTGCATTAGAATTGTCCCAGATCCGCAATTGTTTTGAACTCGAACATCAAATCTGTTCGAACCTGAATCTTCTTCTCTGATCAAACACGGTGAGAATTTTATTTTTAAATTTAATTTAATTTAATTTATTAAATTATTATTTGCATGATTGTTAACCGTAGATCTAATATGTTATGATATTTAGAACATAGATCCGAATTGTTCATCCCGTATGTTGTTAGATCTGAATTGCATGATATTAGATCTGAAAATTTAGGGAAGAAACCTGAATTAATAATTAATTATAATTAATTATGGTTATTTGTTTAATCATGCTACGTTGATTTTACATATGTCAAGTTAAAACATCACCTTATAATTACATTGATGTTAATTATTGGAATTGGATTTGTTGTCATGGTTGGATGTTGCTGTTATGTGATGTGATGAAAATTTACTTTTTATGGGATGCAAATAAAATAGGAATGCGACTTGTGGTGGAATTTACATATTATTATGTGAAATTAAAATAAGACGAAAATTTGACCACGTAAATAACTAAATAAATAAATAAAGACGATCTTTTTATACTTAAAATAAAAAGACAAATCTTTTTATATTGAAAACAAAAAGATGAAAATCCGACGATGTAAATAAAAAGACAATCTTTTTGCATTGTATAATAGAAGAGATAATATTTTTACATTGTAAAATAGAAAGATTAATATCTTTACGTTGTAAAGTAGAGAAGTTGATATTTTTACATTATCAAAATGAAAAGTTGATATCTTTACTTTGTAAACATAAAAGTGAATATTTTTGCATTGTAAGTAAAAGAATGAATTTTGCGATGTAAAGTAAAATAACATTTTTATATGTTATTTAGATAAGAATTCTCACCGCATGAATAAAAAAAACTACATTTTTCTATGTAATTAAAAGATGCATTTACATCGTATGTCAAATTTAGCATTTTTGTTAATGTTAAAAATAAGAATTTACATCGTATGTCAAATTTAGCATTTTTGTTAATGTTAAAAATAAGAATTTACATCGTATGTCAAATTTAACATTTTTGTTAATGTTAAAAATAAGAATTTACATCGTATGTCAAATTTAGCATTTTTGTTAATGTTAAAAATAAGAATTTACATCGTATGCCAAATTTAGCATTTTTGTTAATATTAAAAGATGCATTTACATCGTATGTCAAATTTAGCATTTTTGTTAATATTAAAAGATGCATTTACATCGTATGTCAAATTTAGCATTTTTTGTTAATGTTAAAAATAAGAATTTACATGGTATGAGAAATTAACATTATTCTTGGTGTTAATAATAAGTAATTTACAATGCATGAAAAATTAACATATTCAATGTTAATTAAATAGTTATTTCATCGTATGTGTAATTAACATTTTCAATGTTAATATTACGAAAATACACCGTAGGATGTCATTAACCTTTTCAATGTTAATATTATAAATATTTAAAGAATTTGACCGTAGAATAAGTTACATTATTTTATAATGTTAATATTTAAAGAATTTGACCGTAGAATAAGTTACATTATTTTATAATGTTAATATTTAAAGAATTTGACCGTAGAATAAGTTACATTATTTTATAATGTTAATAAAAAAAAGAAATTCAACTGTATGATAATTTACATTTATTTTAATGTTAATATAATAAAAGAAATTTCACCATAGGATGTAATTAACATTTTTAATGTTGATATTAAAAGAAATTCAACCGTATGATGACATTAACATTTTTAATGTTAATATAATAAAAGAAGTTTAACCGTAGGATAACATGCAATTAGAAATTATATTTTTACAATGTGAATTAGAGGTAGTGTTTACATTGTAATTAAAAAGTATACATTTTCTTTAATGTAAATGATTAGAATTTCACCGTATGTTAAATTTTACACTTTCTTTAATGTAAATATATAGAAATGCATCGTATGTTAGAATATACATTTTCTATAATGTAATATAAAAGAAATTGCACGGTATGTTAAATTAACATTATTTTCAATGTTAAATAAAAGAAAATGCACGGTATGTTAAATTACATTATTTTCAATGTAAAATAAAAGAAAATTCATGGTATGTTAAATTAACATTTTTATTAATGTAATAAAAAGAGGATTTCCATCGTAGGAAAAATTTCATTTTGTTAATGTAATAAAAAGAAAATCCACCGTATGCTATTTTACATTATTTTATAATGTAATATAATTGAAATACACCGCATGTTAAGTTAACATTATTTATAATGTTAATATAAAGAGAATTAACTGTAGAATTAATTTACATTATTTTGTAATGTAAATAAAAGGAATTTAACCGTAGGATTAAAGTATATTATTCTTAATGTAATAATGAAAAGAAATTCACCGTATGTTATATTACCTTATCTTATAATGAAATGTAAACGAATTCCACTGTATGTAAATTTACATTAGAAGAATTGCACCGTATGTAAATTTACATTATATTATAATGTATTATAAAAAGGATTTATACCGTAGTAAATTTACATCATTTTTAATGTAATTAAAAAGGGAATTTCACTGTATGATAGTTTACATTATTTTATAATGTGATTAAAAATGAATATACACCGTAGGAAAAAGATTTCATCTTATTTATGTGTTATGTATAAAAATTTACTTTATTTAAGATTAATGGTATAGAAATATTCGCCATCGGAAAATTTACATTTTTTTGTGTAAATACTATAGTAATTTTGATCGTAGGAAAATTTACACTTTAATGTAATTATTATAGTCATTCTTCTCCGTAGTAAACTTACATTATTTTTAGTGTAAATGTAAATATATAGGAATTCACCGTATGTTAAAATTTACATTTATTATTAATGTAATATGTATAAGAATTTCACCGTAGGGAAAAGTCCACCTTTTATTTAATAAATAAAATAAGAATGTGACATGGAATATAAATATACATTTTTATTAATGTAAATAAATAGAATATTCACCATAGTTAAAGTTTACATTTTCATTGATGTAAATAAGAATGTGACATAGAATATAAATTTACATTTTTGTTAATGTTAAAATAGGAATTTACATTGTATGAGAAATTAACATTATTTTTGGTGTTAATAATAGGTAATTTACAATGCATAAAAAATTAACATTTTTAATGTTAATTAAATAGTAAGTTCACCGTATGATGAAATTAACATTTTTAATGTTAATATTATAAAAATTATAACGTATGATGTAATTAACATTTTTAAAGTTAATATTAATAAGTAATTTTACCGTGGGATAAAATTAACATTTTATGTTAATAATGAGTAATTTCACCGTATGTATGAATTTACATTATTGTCAATGTAAATTAAATAGTAAATTTAACCGTAGGATGATTAACTTTATTTTTAAATGTTAATATAAAAAGTGTATATACCATAGGGAAAAATTTACATTATTTTAATGTTAAAATAAAGGAATTCCACCGTAGGATGAGTTTTCATTTTATTCAATGTAAATAGGTAAGAATGCGACATGTAAATGCAAGTTTACATTTTATTCAATGTAAATAAGTAAGAATGTGACATGTAATTTCAAGTTTGCATTTTATTAAATGTAAAGAAAACAAGAATGCGATATGTAATGAAAGTTTACATTTTATTCAATGTAAATAGGTAAGAATGCGACATGTAAATGCAAGTTTACATTTTATTCAATGTAAATAAGTAAGAATGTGACATGTAATTTCAAGTTTGCATTTTATTAAATGTAAAGAAAACAAGAATGCGATATGTAATGAAAGTTTACATTTTATTCAATGTAAATAGGTAAGAATGCGACATGTAAATGCAAGTTTACATTTTATTCAATGTAAATAAGTAAGAATGTGACATGTAATTGCAAGTTTACATTTTATTAAATGTAAAGAAAACAAGAATGCGATATGTAATGAAAGTTTACATTTTAATTAATGTAAATAAAAATATGATTTTGAGAATGCGTCGTTAAATAAGAAGTTTGACTATTTTAAATAATTAAAATAGAATGAATTGTTAATAAAAATATTATTAACGAATAAGAAGGATTTTCAAAATATATATATATGTATATATATATATATATACGAGGATTGTTTGGGAAGTCCGAGATATTCTCATCCCAAATTAATCCAGCGGCGTTAAAGATCGAAGTAAGAAGACGACGCATGAAGACCGTAAATCTTCCCTCGAATGGACATCGATCGAGACCCTGAATTGACTTGCTACCAATTCATGGGTCAAGGTCATTGCCCAGACGTACGTGTTGGTTTCACGGATTTGACTTTCGTTCAGACCCAGAGCATAAGTTTAAATGGATGGTGTGTCTGACATCGTACTTCGTTATATATCATATTATTGATTTTCTGTTAATATATAAATATTGGTGGTGGAGAATTTATTCTCTACTTAACACCCATTTATGTATTGATGGAGAAGCAATGGTATGGTATGGAGTGACAGTGTGGCATACTAAGATGCAATGATCAAGGTTTCTTGTTGAAAAGTAGGCCTTGTGGGATGATCAAAGCATAGCTTGTTTAGGCATAACTTTGTGTATGACGTGACTTCACGAGCCTCACACACCGGCGGAGTCTAAAACGGGAGAAGGGAACGCAGGGAGTGCACACGTTTCTTTCTAGCTAGAGTGGTGCCAGGGACCTACCAGCGCTGGCATTTATTCATTGTGGTTGTTGGATTGTTCGAGGCCTCGGATTTATGCGGTCGCCACTGGCCGTATTGTAGGTCCAAAAGGACCGGGAAGCGTGTGTTCAGGCATAACTAATCCACAAAAGTAAGTGTGGACCGGCCCTGCAGCTATCCAAGGGTTGGACAAAGTACCAATCCTGGGCATTGCTAGAGTGTCTCGAATCGGTAAGGATCTCCTCCCTAGCCTTGACTCAGATGGAAATCCAAATTCCAAATACGACCCTACGATTTTGATTGTATTACTAGTATGGAGATATAGTAGGATGGGTTACTATGTTTCCTAGGATTGATACATTTATTTTGAAATGTTTTTATTATACACTAATAATAATATTAAACTCGTATTTGCCGTATTTAGCATGTTTAATCACCATAAGGGAAAACTCTATCCTCTGGTGTGCGTTGCATTGTGTGATGGGACTTGAGTCTTATGGTGATTCCATTTTTCTAAAAAGCATTGCGATGTTGTACGTTCTGACACTTTAAATTATGCACGACAATCCATTGAGTAAACCCGTTCCCCATTAGCGGCGTGGTCTTTGGATTTGTCATATTATTATTACTAAACTAGTTATGAATTCTCATACCAGTCCCACGACTGACTCGTAGTTTGTTTCACCTTTTTGCAAACTCGGGTGCCCTCTTTTCTACACGGGCAGCCAAGTAAACAGGTTCATTCTTTGCTTGGAGTCTTCTTGGAGTTGCTCATTATCTTTGCTTGGATTTGCTTTTGCGGAGAGGTGATGACTTGGAGCTTTGAGGACAGCTATCATTTACTTCTATTGCATTTTTCTATCTTTAAGTTCAGTCATTAGACTTGTTTCATTTCGTACTGCTTATTTTGGGAGTTGGAACTTATTTTCATTTCTGCAAACTTGACGTAATAATTTGGATTCTGTGACTGTTGGGATTCTGTGGTTTATGATATTATATTTCCGCTGCTATGATGTTATTATGCTATGGTTTTCCTCTGCTATATTGTATCAGTGATATGTATTGTTATATTTATGTTGTATTCCATATGATTTTTCCTTACTTTCACCTAGTGGAAGTTTGGGGTCATCACACACTGGTACCTGGAAACAATAAAACACGGACTGTTCTCTCTGTAACATCAAAATTTCAAACCTCGTATAAACCCGATCTGAACACATAAATGAAATCCTAGATAGAAATGGTGATTTTTGAAAGTGGTCTCATAATTTTTAATGTCCTATATATGCGGGGGCACTGAGATGATCAGAATTGGGAACTCGGTCAAATTCCGATCATCCAAGCTGTCGGAGGCTGTATGGTTGAAGGGGAAGCTTCATCTAGGATCAGGGATGTTGGGAAAAATATAAAACAATTTTTCAAATAAGGGGATTGTGAGAATGAGACCGAAATAGGGTTTTTGGGTTCTTTTTGCTTGATCGGGTTCTCGTCGAAACTGCTCTCCATTGGCAAGGTTAGGGAAGTGCGGTCCCGGGGCGTTGGCGACGTCAGGGAGTGGTGGTGACGTGCCAGGAAGGGAACGGAGCCAGGGGTCAGGGCGAGGCACGGTGGAGTTTTTCTTGGATGGTGTTTTTCTAGTAATGGGGGATTACACGGTGAATTTACTGTAGCGGGAATGGAAGGGGTGGTCAGGTGGTGTGAAGTAATCAGGGGGAGAAGGGTGACACGTGGAGGTGGCCGCCGGAGTTGGAAGGCGGCGCGTGTGGGTGTGCATGTGCATGGGCATGTCAGAAAAGGGAATGAAACACCCCACCTCCGTTAGGGTCACTCTCAAAGGGAATGCCCTAATTTTGGTGGAGGTTTATAAGTATAAATCACAGATATACAAGACAGATATAACAACACATATTTTTGAACAGCGGAAAAACAACAACTTTTATTTCATTAAAATACGTGTTACACCAACCATACCATAATTGTCTTACAATACTTCCAAAAACATAACATCTTCATAACTGTCTTGATTACATTATTTAAAGAAGCATAAAGAAAACATAAATAAACTGCAAAAGTCCCATAGTTGCTGTCCAAAGCCATAGTCCAAAACGAAAAGATCCAAGCAATACATTCTTTCTCTTCAAGCTGGATATGAAGGCTGGTCAAGCTGTGGTATTCCCTCCCTGTGGACCTGGGGGGGGGGACGGAAGAAAAGAAGACAAAAGAAAAGTAGAATCAGACATAAAGCCTGAGTAAGTCTAGGACTATTCAGTCTATGAATAAAGAACTGGGTATGATAAGTATAAACTAGAAATGGGAAAGCACCATAAACCAAGTTAAGTTGTCTAGGGTCGAATATACTATCGTACCCCATATTAATCTCTGTACCCCTATAAACTAGTTCCCAACAGGCACCCCATAATCAGGGTGAAGTGATCCATTTTATGATGATCGGCTCCTACTCGCATAGTTACATGTGTCTTACGGCCCCCGATGTTGTAGTTACCTATGCTGGTCCCACCATGGGGTGTATCAAGTCCCATGGTGGCGGCCCGACACAACCCTAGAATGCACAGGTATGCTACTGGTGCCTAGTGCCTTATGTTTCTGCGCCGGAGTGAGTGCACGCCCACACCCCGTTAGAACCTACACTGCTACACCACAACCGTCGATTTGACCTCTTACAGTCAGCCCTGTAATCGTGCCCCACCCTGCCTAGTTTCAGGGTATCATGATACGCCTTGTAGGGTTACTGCTGAAAAGGGTCCCCCGCTACTAGGTTTTCTATTTCTAGCCAACATGCTAAGTTGGTTAAGTGTTTTATAAACCTAACCCCCAATCAGCCTATTTAGTTTAGCATGTTCTATTTTGATTAAGTCTTAATTCACTTAATCCTATCAATCCTGACTCAGCCTTAATTGTCTTATTAAAGCCTTGACCTCTCACATTAGACAGGTATTGTTGTGGCTGCCTGTTGCCAGTTGGGTCCGGGCAGTCTTACGCCACAACTCAGTCTAACCTCGGGTCCTTATTGGGCTCCGTGTTTAACCACCCACATTGGATAGGTATTGTTGTGACTACTGGACAGCCGGGCGGTTCCGGGCAGGTTTACATCACAACTCAATCCAACCTCGGGTTAAACACATCGTATTTTCTACATTTACATATTTTGTCTCTTTTCTTTTTATATGTAAATATTTGCGGCCCATTATTAAAATTCATCTTTATTGATTAAGATTTATTTATGCCACTTAATTGTTTTTCAAGGTTGTTGGCATGTGTCAAACATGCCAACACATATGTTCTATATTTTTAGCCCAAACGTCAATACCCCCGTTTTACACGTTCGTTCAAATGTAAGGTGTGTTGGGTTTAATACTTAAACCCAATTTAGCCATATGAAAAGGGGAGGCTTATAACATGGTGTTTATAAGGTAACATAAAAGGGGAGTGTGAACGCATGAACTTGCAACATAACGATTCAATTAACATGAGATAGGCACATGTGAACTTGCAATTGTAACAACATATAATATAAGCAACATGAATCATTCTATTCACAAAATCATGGCATAAACAAAACATGAATCATTCTATTCGTGTAGTCATGGCATAAATGATACTTAAACATGAACCATTCAAATCATATAATTATGGCATAATCATAATTGAACATGAGTCCTTCTATTCATATAGTCATGGCATAAACATAATTGAACATGAATCCTACTATTCATATAATCATGGTTTTTGTCCTATCTATGTAACTTGTAAGTGGGATGTAATTCTAGTGTAATTCTAATGTAACTTATGTGCCAAATATATTATCATATGATTATGATAACAACATAAGCCTAAAAAAAACATGTCTTTAACTAGGCATAATAACAAACATAGTTTAGTCATGTTCATAAAATTAATACAAGCTTACAAAGACGCTTGCTTTTGTCACTATCACAAAATCATGATTTTTATACTTGAACTATGATGCCAATTCCAACATAACCTTCGTATGAATCATAATACTTAAGTGGATCAAATTACACTAAAGATGACCATAGAATTATACATCTTGTTGGCATAAAAATAAATCATATACTTGCATGAATTTCAAATAAACTATTTGTAACGTCCCGCATTTTTGTCGGTTTATATTTGAATAATTAAATCAGTTTAAATATTGAATTCAGAATATAAGTGGATTTATATTTTAATTAAAACGGAGTTGAACATATATAAATATATATTAATTATAATCGAGCTCAGAACGACCCCGCAGTTCATAAATTAACGTTCTGAACTTCAACTGAGTGTACCGGACTCGTTTTGAATCAAATTTCTTCGAAACGAGAAACGTCGGAATTTGTTGAACTGTATCTTTCTAATAGAAGTGAAAAATCAGGATTTCGTTGTATAGATTGCAAGATACATCCAAATCAAATATTCAGAAAGTCGCTATGAAATCGTATATCGACCGTAACGGTTATTTGAATATAAATTGATATCGGTTGCAAATTGGGACAAGGTTCTTTTGAGGTGCAGCGATAATTTATTTTTTAGAATTTTACTGTAATTTTTAATTAATTTAATATGCAACTTTTTATTTGGAGTATTGTGCACCCTGTATCGGTATTTCGGGATTTCAAAATACGAGTCAATCTACCGGTATTATTATATTTTTGGGATCATGGCACCTCGATGGACACGACCATAATCTTACTTCTGTCCATATGCTTTCATAAATGGACGAAATTTTATGAAACGAACACCCTACAAATTGATTCATACAAAAGAATAAACTAGAATTAAAACACCATGTCTCCACGCATTAAACCAAGCCCTTCAGTACGCTATTTTCATCGTAGCTACAGTTGGAAATAACCCATACATCAAATCAAATTATAATGCCATATCCCTAAGCTAAATCCGGCCTTACCTTCCATCAGTGCTTTGGAAATTTAAAAACCCTACCATTAATGCACGCCATACCCTTATATTGTGTATGCTAGAAATAGTTAAGATGCAACATCACCATCAGCTAAGGACATTCACAGCTACTTTCTTCACAAAGCACATGGTCTTCCTGTGCATCGTGTTTCGATCAAATCCTAGCTGGCCTACTTACATTTTTCAAGTCCTACCCTAAGCATACATAAGGCAATTGCTGCTGTTATTTTCTTTAAGTTCGAAAAGATAGAAAAATGGACACATTTTATAAACAATATACATGCACATGCAATCACGTACTGCGCCCCCATACCTTGCAGCCTATCCTATATCCTACCTACCGTGAAATGGCGCATCACCTATTCTTTTCTCACGTCGGCAACAATATCCAATTAAGGCGCAGTGATATGTCAAGTTAAATCCACTACAGATAACAAAAGGCTAGCCTACCCTATGCTCTATGTTTCTTAATTCTTAAGTCTGCTACAATATAAATAACATAAGCAGGACCCTTGTTTTTCCCTTTTAGACAGAATAAGCGAATGTTTAATGACATTCAAAAGCAAACCGCAAGATATAAAATCTCATAATTCGATTTGTTTTAAATCCCTGGATTTAGAGTTTCCATTCCATTTACGAATGGTTGGTTGCGACGGCCTGTAAGGATGCTAGAAGGTTGTTCAGGCGGCCTAGGATTGGATCAGACTGTCGACTAGTGAAGAAAAGGAAGCGGTGGCCAGTTTCCAGTGAGGAATGAGGTACGGCTACTTCGGATCTGGCATGCTGGAAACGTTATCTGAAGTGAGGGGGCTGAGTAAATGTGGTAGCCGAGATTTACAGCAATGAAGATAATGGAGGAAGTTCTGCATGTTTGAGAGCATGAACGCATGTTGATAAGAAACATTATGGAACAAGGAGGCGATGAAAAGAAGGAATAGTGTGGAGAAAGGAAGAAGTATGGGGGGGCGACAGTTGTATATATTGAAGTATGGGGGGAGGAGAATTATAAAAGGGGTACGGTTTAGTAAAGCAGGTGTTAGTGCTGTGTATTTGCATTAAAATAGGGAGGAGTTACGGGTGACTTTGGGTTCAAAAGTCATGGAGTAAAGAAAAGCAAGCGGTAAGGGGTTAAATAGTGGAAAGGAAGGATTGATGGGAAGTACACGTGAGGCTTAAATGAAGGGGTTAGTTTTGTTTACTGTGTGTATGATGAAGTGCATGGCATTTTGTCGCCAGTTGTAAGGATGGTGTAAGTTGAAGCGTTTGGATGGCGCGTATTTGTGAAGTTTCATGGATCTGCATGGAGGAGTTGGGCGTGTTTCATGCAATCAGATGTCGTTGTCCTCACCATGCAGTGTGAAGTAGGGAGGATGATCCGTGTTGGTTCGGGTAAGCGGCAGTGGGAGCTTGGTGGTATAAATAAGAACGTTGATGAGAGAAGTAAGCCGTGTGTTACACTGTAGCAGGAAAGAACGCATGTGCTAACATCGGGTAAAGATGGTGGCGTTAAGCTACAATATGCTGGTGGTAGAAACGATGTGACGAGTTCTGGGATGGTCAAAGTCTGTTTAAATAGTGTACAGAGATGGGGTGACCGTGCGGATCAGTGAAGAAAACTGGGGAGGTCAGCCACCAAATTTATCTGATATCAGTGGAGAAATTGACAACACTAGTCATGTTGGAATCGTACAGACATCGAATACGCTATGAAGCTGGTTCATAACCACTGGGAGCTCGTTGGAAATTATAATGTCTGATCCGGTGTACCGACGCAAATCGTTATTTAACGGTTAACACGCCAAGATGAGTAAATTCACTCACTCTGATCTATTTAAAATATTTTAATTATATTTTAATATTTGTTTGAATGCTGTGTGATGATCGATTAGGAAGATTACTGTAAGGACCCGCAACTTCCCCGTGAAGGAAAGCACGAATACTTTGAGAACAACACACAAAAGGACGCATACGGAAGAACATTTCATTGTTATTACAACAATTCCATCAGATACATGAATATACAGAGTATAAATGAATAAATTACATTCAATAAATATCAGATATTACAATAAGTTACTTAGCAGCGGAAAAAATATACAAAACACAACTGAAAGTGATACACGGATACGGAGCTTTCCGAGCATCGTTCCAGCTGTTAATCAGGACCCTGTGAATATAAATCTGCAAAACCAAAACTACTAGCTGCCCGTGTGGAAAATAGGGGCACCCAGAGTTTAGGTTAAAACAATAAACTCCAGGTCAGTCATGTGACTGGTGTGAGAACTAAAACAGTTATTAATCTTTATTTTTAAAGTTAGGTAAATCAAGGGACCACGCCGTATAACACGGAACGGGTTTCCTCCCAAGAATACCAGTGCATAACATAAACAGCGCAATGCTAAATAAAGAAAAATGAAGCTGTTATAAGACCCAGGTCCCATCACACAATGCAACGCAAGCCGGAGGATAGGGTTTTTACCTTATAACAGCCAAAGCATGCTTGATACGTTTAAAACACATTATTTGATACTATTATAAGTGTATGGTGTCAAAACAATTTCAATCATAAGTATCAATCATAGGCGGCATGGGTACCATCTATCATGTCGCCATACTAGTTCTACAATTAAAACCGCAAGATCACGTATTGGAAATTGGATTTCCGTCATGAGCCGAGGCAAGGGGCAAGCTCCTCTCCGCGTTCGAGACACTCTAGCAAATGTCCCAGGACCCCACTATGATCCTTGGATCTTCAGGGCCGGTCCTCTCTTACTTTTGAGGATTAGTTATTCCTGAACACACGTTTCCCGGTCCTTACAGACCTATATCCGAGGCGCCTCGCATTCCAACAACCACACAGGTGAAAAGTATATAAATGTCAGGACTGGTAGGTCACTGACACCACCCTAGCTAGAAAGAAACGTCGTGCTCTCCCTGCAGTCACTATCCCGTTTTTGACTCATACCGAGGTGTGAGGCTCGCGAATTCACGTTATACACAAAGCTATGCCACACAGGCCGTGCTTTGATCATCAACCACAAGACTTTGCTTTTCAATAGAAGCCTTGATCAATTGCCACTTATGCGTGCCACACTGGCAATTCACTCCATGCGACTGATGTCCATCGATATACAACCTCTGAGCTCGTACGTCTCAGAGAAGGGCGTTAAGCAAGAGAATAAATTCTCCGCCGCCAAACAGATGTATATTTAACAGAGATCAATCAACACAGAATAAAATCCAATGTCAGACACACAATCCATTTACAAGTTCGTTCTGGGTCTGAACGAAACCGGAGGCACTTTCCTCGCATATCCATCCATCTCCAAGTACGTCTGGACGATCACCAACTGTTTCCCTCATCTTGGGTGTACAGCCCAATCAAGATCATCAGTAATCACCCAAACGATGTGAAGACTTCCGGTCTTCAACCACCGTCTTCATCTTCGACATCTCGTCGAATCGGTTATTCAGAATGGGTATAACCCGGCCTTTCTGGATAACCCACGTATATAATTAACAAATGTTACACAAACACAACGAACGCCTCATTCCAATTCAGAATATTCTTTTATTCACAAAAACACATTCTTAGGAAAAGGTTCCCATTAATTTTATCCAAGATAAATTCTTCTAAATTTATTCTTTCATCCTCCTTTGGATATCATTTCAAACTAGTCGGGATTAACGAACCACACCGAAGTAATTATTTATTTTATTTCCCAATCCCAACCTATATATCCCATGGAGAAAACTGGTAATACTCCACATCTAACACCACGGTGTTATCGGTAAATTTAATTACCATTTCACGTTCAAATCTATTTAAAGATTTAACTATCGCTTTGGAGCAAAACCGGTGATACTCCACTCTCGATCACTTTTCAGATTTGATAATTTAAATTATCAATTCACATTTTAATCTAATTAAAGATTCATTAAAACTCCACTTAGTTTTAATCTTTTCAAAAATCAACATCTTGCCTTTAACTGGGTTAAAGAACCAATGTCTTCTAAAACACGATTCACCATAAACCCAAATCACATTTGATATTAAATACAAGGCTCTGAATAGAAAATATATCGGCTTATATTCAATATCAAATTCTGAAACCAACATATATCGTATTGGAAATAACGATATAAAATATATCTTTCAAATTCCCATAACAATATCTGTATAGTCACGAAATCCAATCATCGAAATATCCCGAAGATAATTTCGATTCAACTCCAGTCCAATCCACGTATTGGGAATATCGATTATTTTTAAAATCACTTTCAAATTCAATTTATTTATTTAAAAATAAATTGATTTAAATTCTAGTTCAAAACTAGTTCATTTCGATAAAAATTTATTTTTATCTTTTCAAATGTGGAATTTTTCAGCTCAATTTTTCCCAATTCACATATTATGATTTTACACAAATTATCGATATTTTTAATAATTTTATCAAGGCCCGTACAGTCGATTTCCATCAACGGCTATCGAACTGCACTTACAGCGACCTTTTTCGAATTTGATTTGGACATAATTCCAAATCCAACCGTTAGATTTCAAATTTCTAATATTCATTGGAAAGCTCTTTTCGACACGAACCTAACGGTTCTGGTTTTAGGAGAATCCGACGGTCGGATCTCCCGCAATGTACGTTTGAAATAAATGGTCGAAATTCACGAACTGCCGCGGCGCGGCGCGTTCTATTCAGGCCATTATATAATATATATATATATTATATATATTTCGTCGATTTCCCTTTAAAACGTATTTAATAAATCGTTTTAAATTCGTTTTCAAAACCATTTCAACACTACATTCAATTTCAAATCGATTGGATTTCAATTCAACTCGAATTCTAATTCGTTTCAATTCAATTCAATTTGAATTCATTTTTATTCAATTCGAATTCAAATTCACTTTCTATTCAATTCGAATCGAATTCATTTACTATTCGATTCGAATTCATTTCAAATTGATTCAATAAAATTTCAATTTGAATGTTTAATCTAATTTAATTTGAATTTCATTTCAAAATATTAAATTTTGAAATCACTTTTCAATATTCATTATAAAACGAATAAAATCGATATATAAATGTCGTTCACGTCAAAATAGCGCATCTCTAATCCACACGGCTTTACATATTTCAATAAATTCGTTATTCTATTCAACAAATGAATATTTATCCCATTCAACACATGAATCTATATTTCTTTCAACACACGACTAATCTCAACACATGAGTACTGTCAACACATCACTATTTTTGTTATGTAAAATATTTTATAAAACTATGGTATCTATCGTTTGATTTTCAATTAGACTCCACCGTGAGGTAGTTCTAATTTTAAATATGATAAAGATGTAAATTTCATTGTATAAAATATTTCACTCGACACATGAACATCGTCAACACATGACTATTTTTATATTCAACACATGAATTTTCTTTTATAACATTCATTATTTTCCCGATTGGAATGAGGCCCAATCAATCACCATATAATGTTAATTATATGGATTCCATACAACACATGTATATAATAGCATTGAAAAACAATCAACCATCATCCAAAGTGCACCACACAACTGTATAAGCATCAAATATAAATAATCGACGCTTACACAGTCTGTCAATCGATCGATCGACATATTTAATCAATCAGGATGAGTGAACTTCAAATTTCATCCCAACACCCATGTGGGGTTTCAAACAATCAAATACAGATTTTATTTGTGCAGTTGGGCGATGTGTAAAATTTATCGACCCAATCAATATCAGTCAAATCAGTGTATATAAACAAATCGGCTGATTTGTTTATAAATATTTATTTATTCACTTTCACGTTAAAAACTATATTTTTAACGATAATATATTTTGTTTTAACACATGAATTTCTATTCATTTCATTTATCAAATAGAATGATATTTTTATTTTTCTAACATATTTTAGGAAATTTCGGCGGCATAACGGCACGATACTAGAAACGGGACGAGGCCTAGCCTTATCCCCGGTCTAGTGAAGGCCCACGCCATTCACACATCAATCAAATCCATTTCAATTCACCAAACAATTCAATTCAGCCCAAATCATCTAACTAATTTATGCAACCAAACAAACAAGTCCATGGTTTGTGGACGATTGTGTCGGGTGCTACTAAGCACCGTCTGCATCCTAGTATATATATATAACTAGAAAAGAAATTGAAAGGTGAGAAATTCTCACCTAGGGATCCACTCCACCATTTCATTTCTGAATTCTGAATCGTTTGAATTCGCCTGTTATTTTCAACTCTACCTTCTTCACGCTGTTCACAATAAAAATCACATTTTTATTATTCAGTTTTACTTATAAGGTCATATTTTACATCGCCATTTCGTTATATAAAAATCGTATTTTCACTTTGCTACATTAAAAATAAAATCTTTTCATGTTTAAAATTAAAATCTTTTCTAAATAAAAAATAAAAATAAAAACTATCTTTATATTTTTCTAAAAATTCTATCTTTCTTCTTTGAAAAATCCTATCACTTCGTTTATAAAAATCAAAGCTTTTTATATTATACTTCATAATAAAAATCAAATTTTTATCACTTCTTTTCGAAATGAAAAATCCCACTTTTTAATGAACAAAATCTAATCCTTTGAATGATAAAAATCTAATCTTTCTACTCTCTACATACATGTAAAACTGATTTAAAAATATTATCTTTATCATTATAAAAATCTAACCTCTATCATCTGTGAAAATAATGTTATTTCAGTTTTAAAGATCATATATTTTCTAGATAAAAATCAAACCATTTTGCGAATTAAAATCAGATCCATATAGTAATAATTTTATATAAATTAATTATAATGGAATAAAATAAAAAGAAAAAGCTTACAGCAGAAATCGTAGGCCAAGGGGGTCCTTTGCGTTCGCCATCAGTGGCGGCGGCTTAGACGAACTCCGGCGCTGGTGGGTCCCTCAGGTGGCAACGACGGCTGGGGATGGTGGCTGCGAGGTGTTCGAGCTAGGGGGAGGCTGACCAAAAAGGGGCGTTGGATCTGAGGGGAAGGGTTTTGCTGCAGCGTTGACCGGAGGTGGTGAGGCGAAATGGTGGGCGCTGAGGAGGCGATGGCCACAACGGAGGTGGTAGGGAGGGTGGGTCGCGTGGATTAGGGTGGTGGCGCCAGAAATCGAGGGGCGACGGTGGCGGTTTCATTTCGGCAGTGGGGATCGTCGGTTTGGCTTGGACGGAGGGGTGGTTCGAACGCCTGAAGGGGAGCCGGAGTCGAGAGAGGCGACGCTGATAGGGGGGCGCGACGCCGATGATCGACGGCCAGGTCTGGAGTTGGAGCGCGATTTTCTTTCCCCTTTTTAATTTTGAGCGTTGACCCGATAATGAGGAGGAAGGGAGAGAGAAAGTAAGGTTTTATATGAATATATATATTAATTTATTATTTTAAACTTCCTAAAAGCAATTTTTTTTATCTTCAAATCGAAATCGAACCCAACGACTGTCGTCCCTAGCTAATTACCCCCATTCCGAACACAATGGGATATGTCACGCAGGCCAATTTTATTGTTATGATCAGTTTCCGTTGAATTTAAAATATAAATCCTTATATATTCAATTTGAACGTAAATTTTGATTTACCGGGCCCACATACGGACTCTAAAAATTACAGAAAAATATTTTCTAGCTTTGTATTGACGATACGGTCCTAACAAAACTAATTTCGTCGAATTCTGAGACCGTTTGTAAAATGGCCATTTTCCAGTCGATTAAAATCAACTGAAACCGGTCAAACGCGTTTTCCTTTGCCACGCTCACATATTGATTCGAAAAATTATGAAATTTGAAATCTAGCAATAACTTGACACCACGGACCCAACAAAAGTGGTTTCGTCGAAATCCGAGGTCGTTTGCAAAATGGCTATTTTTAAGGGCTTGAATTCCATAGCGACTATTCAGAATTTTCAACCGGACATATCTTTTGATTCCCGCTATGAAATCTTGATTTTTCTGATTCGTTGGAAAGATATCATCAATTAGATTCCATTATTTTTGGTTTCACTAAAATCCGGATTGTTTTGCACCCGATACATTCAATTGAAGTTTGAAATCGAATTATCGAACTACCGCGCCATTTTCAATTCTATTTATAATTATATATAAATATTTATATTCAAACGACGACGTATATAATATATACGTCGAATTATATTCAAAATAAATTTTCTCGTCGATATTATTTAAAATAATCTATTTTAAATGTTCAAAATTCGCTGAAATTGCCAAAATAAAAATTTCAAACTGGCTCGCATTTTCGGGTTATTACAATTACAAGTAAATTGGTTGAATTATATATATCGTCATATATATACACATCATCGGTTGGACACTGATTCCACCGATTTTTATATTCCCTAGTATAGAGTAGTGTTAATTGGTTGACTAACATCTGTGGATGCGGAAACCGGTTGGAGGAATCCGACCGTATTCGTCGATATTTATATATACTGTTTGTTGCACTGTTTGAATCCGAATTTCATTTAAAACCCGGTGTGAATATTGATGTTGAACGGAAATTCAACATTTGTTTAGATTAAATAAATAAACGATATCAATTTAGAAAGTGATAACAGTCGACCGTAAAACCATCGTTTTGTTAAGGAGTTGATTGGCTGTCAGGCAAATCAACGAGATTAATTATAAAAATTATATTTTTATAATTAAAAAGAAGATTTAAATTTATAATAGAAGTTCTATTATAAACTAGTATTTTAGAGTTCTTTTTTATAAAATAAATAAAAACGATTGTTGATATTTACATAAGTTTATAAAGCAGAAATTATCCGATGATTAAGTATTTGGATAATTATAAACAATTTTAGAAATATTATTAGATTAATTATATTAATCAAATGAGAAGTAATTAAGATCAGTTAACGAATTTACTGATGAAATGAAGTTGATTTAATCAACTGTTATTTGGAAAATGATTATTAGATTAATTGGCCTTTAATTAATCTAATGAAAACAGTTTAGAAATAAATGAGATTTAATTACCTTTTAATTTAAGAAGTTATCAATATAACTGTGAAATAGAGAAAGCGAAAAGTTAATGTGGAATATAAATAAATCGTAAAACAACCGAGTTCAAAATAAAGATGTGGTATTATAAAACCATATTCTAAAATAAAACAAGGAAATACGATTTGATGTATATTATAAGTAATAAGGAGTTTAGAGTTACGAACGTATATCTGTTCTAAGATAAGAACGTTGTCGATCAAGGTCTGAGAGGTAAACAGAATACCCCAACTTGAACGGCTTTACTATTATCGAGGAACGATAACAGTTGTAACGGAAAGAGATGTCAAGATGTGTATAAAAGGAATACAGCAGCGTATTGCCAGTCTTAGAATTATAGCAATAAAATAATGCTGTTGATAAGATAAGTGTGACTGTTATGTCAAGATTAGTTATAACAAAGAATATTACAGCGTATGACAAGTTGAACTATAGCAATAAAATAACGTTGTTGATAAGGTAAGTGTGACTGTAATGTTGAGATTAGTTATAAGGAGAATATTACAGCGTATGACAAGTTTAGAACTATAGCGACGAATTAACTGCTGTTGATTAGACTTAAGCGTGACTTTTATATATAGCAGCACTTCCTAGGAAATGTAACAATTTGGTTTGAAATCCACTCATTCTAGAGTAATAAGTAACGACGTTTGTTCAAAGAAAAATAAGAAAGAGTTTAGAAAAAGAATTGGGGAATCGTATTAGAAAACGATGACAGCATTTCGATGTTCGAAATGTGATTACAATTAAACCGTTAGGATTTGGAACTAGAATTCGACGATGTCGAATGTATTAAAAGTAAACTATTTTTAGGGATTATAATCTGATAGAATAATTAACATTTAGTTTAAACAACTAAATGTTAATAGGATAGGAGCCAGTATTTAGTTATAAATTTGATATCGATTTGATAAGAAGTTGACTTAGAAAACAGGGTTTATAGAGTGGAATAGGAGTGAAAAGTATGAAAAGATTTCGGTAAACAAGATAAGGAAAATTATTATGTGAATAAAGCGTTATATGATTAAGGTGTTCAGATTTCTATAATAAGGGATGTTATTCACAATCTAAAGGGAATAGTGTTTTAAAAGTGAACGTTGGACGGATTAAAATGTTTATGATGATATTAGAAATATTTTCCAATGGAGATAGGGTATATTATCCAAGTGTAGAAAATAAGAACGTGAAAAGAATGGAAATGTTCCGAACGTTGATAACGTATATTTTTCTGGAGCATGAAAGAATAAAAGTTTATAATAATTGGAAATGTTTTCCAAAAGTGATTAAAGGCAAAAACAGAATTTGAGAAATATCTAGTAAGATATGGGAATTTGAATAATAAAACGAATGTTAAATAAAAACGCTCGTGATTGTATGATGAATGTTGTTTTTACTTCGATAGTTAAATAACCGACTATCGAAGTGTTTTGACCATCGTGTCGATACAGAGAGACCGGTTGGATATATTATCCAGAAACCACTCTGTATAGGCATAAGCGCTGCGAAATAGATATGCTGAAGATAATTGAAGACGGAGTTAAATGCAAGGGTTGTCCAGTTCCAGAATAATGGTTTATGTTTGTCCAGTCCCAGGACAACTTGTATGGACGAGTGTCTAACAGAGTATACCTAGTAAATCACGTACGGTTGATCTCTTAAAGGTATTACGTCTGGTGGCGGAGGAATTCGTTCCTCTTAGCTCTTTATACCCGTAATATGTTTGGGAATCGATTAGTGAATTGACGGGTTTGACGATGTGGCATTCAAAGTGAATGGCGGTCAGATGTTCTGAAGATAGACGTAGCCTCTAGCCTCACAACCGGGAATGACAGAAGTTGGGCTAGGCAGCATGGCTAGTTGGGTCATCCCCAAGCAGGGTGTATTGTCACCGATCTAGAGAAAATTCATATTTATACTTCTTTTCGATTCTGTATCTTCGGATGACGGTTGGATGGCCTACAACCGTGGTGATAATATATTCGCGACACTCAAGCTAAATGAGTGAGCGGTCATGTGTGGCCGGGTTGCAAGACGTTCTTGTTGAACCCTGAGCGTATCCCATCTAGAGTACGCTAATCAGAAGGTGCTCCCATACCTTGTCTGTTGAAATCCATTCTCCAATAAGCGCCCTGCGGTTTATGATTTTATACTATATATATGTGGAACGTGAGATGCAAGCGTTCTGCTACTTGGATATTTATTTGCTTAGACATTATCATAATATCACTGGATTTGATATTAAAGATATTTTGTAGTAAGGTTTTTCAAAGTTAAACAGTATGGTTGGAATTTACTCACACCAGTCCCATGACTGACCCAGAGTTTATTTTGTTGTTTTTCCCTAAACTCTTGGGTGCCCAAATTTGTACGGGCAGTCAAGTGTTTCAGGCTTTGCAGATTCACTTGGAGAAGCTCAAAGCAGAAGGCTTCACCATTTGTTTTTAGAGATTATTTCTGCTATGATACGATGTATTATACTCTGATATATGGTATGTATTTATACAAATTCAGATTTGTATTTCAAAGTTATGTTATAATAAAATTTATTTGTTCCGCTGTGAGTTTCGTGTTTACTCTGATTCTGTTCAGTGAGTTTTCTTCTTCTTCTTCTTCTATTCTATTAGTTCTATCTTTTCTATCTCATCCTCTTAATTCTTTCAATAATGACACGGTTTTCAAGGTATCGAAAATCGCGTCCATTACAGTTGGTATCAGAGCTGAAGGTTAAGTGATTACCTTGGCTCTGTGGTGTAACTCAACAGAGATGGAGTTAGAAATACTCTAGGTTGAGTTAGAGTGTATATATATGAGTGCGTATGTGAAAATTGATATTAAAAACTGTTTTATATTGTGTTGACTGGTCAGTCGAGTAGTTTATGAATTCTGGTCGAAACAGTAGTGCAAACTGGATCGATAGGTGTTTCTAAACTCTTGAACCGAGTAATTCGACACAGTATGTTTTGGAAGAGGGTAAATGAAATAATTTTACCCAAAGTATATTTTGATATAAAAAGAAGTATATATCTTGATATTAAAATAATATATTGGATATGTGATCATTATTATGATCGAATAGGATTATAATTGAGTTGGTTATATAAATTACCAATCGAAATATTATGAAAAATCAGATGAACTAAATCTGAATTTAAAAACCAGAACTGAGTTAAAACTCTGGAAACTTGGAAAAGAATTGAATTTGAATTTGAATTAAATATATGGAATTTTAAGATCCTGAGTGAATTCAAAGATGTTTTTCTAAGCACTTTGAAAAGAATATTTTGATGAAATTTCAAAATAAAGTGTTTAAATATGAGTTTTGAAAATGACATAGTATTGAACTCACTTCGATTGTTGGAAAATAATTCCGAGGATGACTGAGCAGCATCATCGGTGTTCATTTTCGAGCTGGTAAGTGACGGATTACTACCAAAGATTTTGTTTTAAATTATTGTGAGAAAACAAGTTTTAGAAATTCAAATGTTTTGAATTATATATGATTTCAAACTGATTTGAAAAATCCCAGGAAAATTGAATTCCAAAATTTAAATTTAACTTATGAGTTAAATATTGTGAAAGGGTATAAGTACATAAATAAATTGGATCGTTGAGTAAGGATGTGGAGTCGAGATGGGAATTAGATTATTTAGTGAGTATTTGAAATCAAGAATGGATCTAGAATTGAAATGGAATTTGGGCTGAATATAAGCGAATGGTTGGATTGAAGAATAAGTCGATGGGAAATCAGATGGAAATGCATCTGTATATGCTGATAGGGCAGCAAATGGAAAAGAAAAGAGTTGAATGCCCGATAAAAAGGTATAAGTTTACATTATATTCGGATATGAGATTTTTGAGCTACTTTGAAAAGCCGTTTGGCTGTTTGATTTTTTTTGGATTGGAGAAGGCCCAGAGTGGCAAGTTGCTGTAGTACCGAACGGGTCGTGCTGAGGAGATGTTGGCAAAATTCTTCGAAAATTTGAGCTGTTAGGAAATTTTCAGAATTTTGAAAATATTCGAAATAAGGAGGAATTAATATTTTAATTGGAATTAATCAGTTCAGTTGAAACTGAAATTATGAAGTAAACCAAAAGGATTTTTAACCTGTTTACAACAGAGATTGCAGCATTTTCCCCATCTTAGCAATTTCGAGGACGAAATTATTTTAAGGGGGAAGGACTGTAATGTCCCACATTTTTGTCGGTTTATATTTGAATAATTAAATCAGTTTAAATATTGAATTCAGAATATAAGTGGATTTATATTTTAATTAAAATGAAGTTGAACATATATAAATATATATTAATTATAATCGAGCTCAGAACGACCTCGTAGTTCATAAATTAACGTTCTGAACTTCAACTGAGTGTACCGGACTCGTTTTGAATCAAATTTCTTTGAAACGAGAAACGTCGGAATTTGTTGAACTGTATCTTTCTAATAGAAGTGAAAAATCAGGATTTCGTCGTATAGATTGCAAGATACGTCCAAATCAAATATTCAGAAAGTCGCTATGAAATCGTATATCGACCGTAACGGTTATTTGAATATAAATTGATATCGGTTGCAAATTGGGACAAGGTTCTTTTGAGGTGCAGCGATAATTTATTTTTTTAGAATTTTACTGTAATTTTTAATTAATTTAATATGCAACTTTTTATTTGGAGTATTGTGCACCCTGTATCGGTATTTCGGGATTTCAAAATACGAGTCAATCTACCGGTATTATTATATTTTTGGGATCGTGGCACCTCGATGGACACGACCATAATCTTACTTCTGTCCATATGCTTTCATAAATGGACGAAATTTTATGAAACGAACACCCTACAAATGGACTCATACAAAAGAATAAACTAGAATTAAAACACCATGTCTCCACGCGTTAAACCAAGCCCTTCAGTACGCTATTTTCATCGTAGCTACAGTTGGAAATAACCCATACATCAAATCAAATTATAATGCCATATCCCTAAGCTAAATCCGGCCTTACCTTCCATCAGTGCTTTGGAAATTTAAAAACCCTACCATTAATGCACGCCATATCCTTATATTGTGTATGCTAGAAATAGTTAAGCTGCAACATCACAATCAGCTAAGGACATTCACAGCTACTTTCTTCACAAAGCACATGGTCTTCCTGTGCATCGTGTTTCGATCAAGTCCTAGCTGGCCTACTTACATTTTTCAAGTCCTACCCTAAGCATACATAAGGCAATTGCTGCTGTTATTTTCTTTAAGTTCGAAAAGATAGACAAATGGACACATTTTATAAACAATATACATGCACATGCAATCACGTACTGCGCCCCCATACCTTGCAGCCTATCCTATATCCTACCTACCCTGAAATGGCTCATCACCTATTCTTTTCTCACGTCGGCAACAATATCCAATTAAGGCGCAGTGATATGTCAAGTTAAATCCACTACAGATAACAAAAGGCTAGCCTACCCTATGCTCTATGTTTCTTAATTCTTAAGTCTGCTACAATATAAATAACATAAGCAGGACCCTTGTTTTTCCCTTTTAGACAGAATAAGCGAATGTTTAATGACATTCAAAAGCAAACCGCAAGATATAAAATCTCATAATTCGATTTGTTTTAAATCCCTGGATTTAGAGTTTCCATTCCATTTATGAATGGTTGGTTGCGACGGCCTGTAAGGATGCTAGAAGGTTGTTCAGGCGGCCTAGGATTGGATCAGACTGTCGACTAGTGAAGAAAAGGAAGCGGTGGCCAGTTTCCAGTGAGGAATGAGGTATGGCTACTTCGGATCTGGCATGCCGGAAACGTTATCTGAAGTGAGGGGGCTGAGTAAATGTGGTAGCCGAGATTTACAACAATGAAGATAATGGAGGAAGTTCTGCATGTTTGATAGCATGAACGCATGTTGAGAAGAAACATTATGGAACAAGGAGGCGATGAAAAGAAGGAATAGTGTGGAGAAAGGAAGAAGTATGGGGGGGCGGCAGTTGTATATATTGAAGTATGGGGGGAGGAGAATTATAAAAGGGGTACGGTTTAGTAAAGCAGGTGTTAGTGCTGTGTATTTGCATTAAAATAGGGAGGAGTTACGGGTGACTTTGGGTTCGAAAGTCATGGAGTAAAGAAAAGCAAGCGGTAAGGGGTTAAATAGTGGAAAGGAAGGATTGATGGGAAGTACACGTGAGGCTTAAATGAAGGGGTTAGTTTTGTTTACTGTGTGTATGATGAAGTGCATGGCATTTTGTCGCCAGTTGTAAGGATGGTGTAAGTTGAAGCGTTTGGATGGCGCGTATTTGTGAAGTTTCATGGATCTGCATGGAGGAGTTGGGTGTGTTTCATGCAATCAGATGTCGTTGTCCTCACCATGCAGTGTGAAGTAGGGAGGATGATCCGTGTTCGTTCGGGTAAGCGGCTGTGGGAGCTTGGTGGTATAAATAAGAATGTTGATGAGAGAAGTAAGCCGTGTGTTACACTGTAGCAGGAAAGAACGCATGTGCTAACATCGGGTAAAGATGGTGGCGTTAAGCTACAATATGCTGGTGGTAGAAACGATGTGACGAGTTCTGGGATGGTCAAAGTCTGTTTAAATAGTGTACAGAGATGGGGTGACCGTGCGGATCAGTGAAGAAAACTGGGGAGGTCAACCACCAAATTTATCTGATATCAGTGGAGAAATTGACAACACTAGTCATGTTGGAATCGTACAGACATCGAATACGCTATGAAGCTGGTTCATAACCACTGGGAGCTCGTTGGAAATTATAATGTCTGATCCGGTGTACCGACGCAAATCGTTATTTAACGGTTAACGCGCCAAGGTGAGTAAATTCACTCACTCTGATCTATTTAAAATATTTTAATTATATTTTAATATTTGTTTGAATGCTGTGTGATGATCGATTAGGAAGATTACAAGTAAATTGGTTGAATTATATATATCGTCATATATATACACATCATCGGTTGGACACTGATTCCACCGATTTTTATATTCCCTAGTATAGAGTAGTGTTAATTGGTTGACTAACATCTGTGGATGCGGAAACCGGTTGGAGGAATCCGACCGTATTCGTCGATATTTATATATACTGTTTGTTGCACTGTTTGAATCCGAATTTCATTTAAAACCCGGTGTGAATATTGATGTTGAACGGAAATTCAACATTTGTTTAGATTAAATAAATAAACGATATCAATTTAGAAAGTGATAACAGTCGACCGTAAAACCATCGTTTTGTTAAGGAGTTGATTGGCTGTCAGGCAAATCAACGAGATTAATTATAAAAATTATATTTTTATAATTAAAAAGAAGATTTAAATTTATAATAGAAGTTCTATTATAAACTAGTATTTTAGAGTTCTTTTTTATAAAATAAATAAAAACGATTGTTGATATTTACATAAGTTTATAAAGCAGAAATTATCCGATGATTAAGTATTTGGATAATTATAAACAATTTTAGAAATATTATTAGATTAATTATATTAATCAAATGAGAAGTAATTAAGATCAGTTAACGAATTTACTGATGAAATGAAGTTGATTTAATCAACTGTTATTTGGAAAATGATTATTAGATTAATTGGCCTTTAATTAATCTAATGAAAACAGTTTAGAAATAAATGAGATTTAATTACCTTTTAATTTAAGAAGTTATCAATATAACTGTGAAATAGAGAAAGCGAAAAGTTAATGTGGAATATAAATAAATCGTAAAACAACCGAGTTCAAAATAAAGATGTGGTATTATAAAACCATATTCTAAAATAAAACAAGGAAATACGATTTGATGTATATTATAAGTAATAAGGAGTTTAGAGTTACGAACGTATATCTGTTCTAAGATAAGAACGTTGTCGATCAAGGTCTGAGAGGTAAACAGAATACCCCAACTTGAACGGCTTCACTATTATCGAGGAACGATAACAGTTGTAACGGAAAGAGATGTCAAGATGTGTATAAAAGGAATACAGCAGCGTATTGCCAATCTTAGAATTATAGCAATAAAATAATGCTGTTGATAAGATAAGTGTGACTGTTATGTCAAGATTAGTTATAACAAAGAATATTACAGCATATGACAAGTTGAACTATAGCAATAAAATAACGTTGTTGATAAGGTAAGTGTGACTGTAATGTTGAGATTAGTTATAAGGAGAATATTACAGCGTATGACAAGTTTAGAACTATAGCGACGAATTAACTGCTGTTGATTAGACTTAAGCGTGACTTTTATATATAGCAGCACTTCCTAGGAAATGTAACAATTTGGTTTGAAATCCACTCATTCTAGAGTAATAAGTAACGACGTTTGTTCAAAGAAAAATAAGAAAGAGTTTAGAAAAAGAATTGGGGAATCGTATTAGAAAACGATGACAGCATTTCGATGTTCGAAATGTGATTACAATTAAACCGTTAGGATTTGGAACTAGAATTCGACGATGTCGAATGTATTAAAAGTAAACTATTTTTAGGGATTATAATCTGATAGAATAATTAACATTTAGTTTAAACAACTAAATGTTAATAGGATAGGAGCCAGTATTTAGTTATAAATTTGATATCGATTTGATAAGAAGTTGACTTAGAAAACAGGGTTTATAGAGTGGAATAGGAGTGAGAAGTATGAAACGATTTCGGTAAACAAGATAAGGAAAATTATTATGTGAATAAAGCGTTATATGATTAAGGTGTTCAGATTTCTATAATAAGGGATGTTATTCACAATCTAAAGGGAATAGTGTTTTAAAAGTGAACGTTGGACGGATTAAAATGTTTATGATGATATTAGAAATATTTTCCAATGGAGATAGGGTATATTATCCAAGTGTAGAAAATAAGAACGTGAAAAGAATGGAAATGTTCCGAACGTTGATAACGTATATTTTTCTGGAGCATGAAAGAATAAAAGTTTATAATAATTGGAAATGTTTTCCAAAAGTGATTAAAGGCAAAAACAGAATTTGAGAAATATCTAGTAAGATATGGGAATTTGAATAATAAAACGAATGTTAAATAAAAACGCTCGTGATTGTATGATGAATGTTGTTTTTAGTTCGATAGTTAAATAACCGACTATTGAAGTGTTTTGACCATCGTGTCGATACAGAGAGTCCGGTTGGATATATTATCCAGAAACCACTCTGTATAGGCATAAGCGCTGCGAAATAGATATGCTGAAGATAATTGAAGACGGAGTTAAATGCAAGGGTTGTCCAGTTCCAGAATAATGGTTTATGTTTGTCCAGTCCCAGGACAACTTGTATGGACGAGTTTCTAACAGAGTATACCTAGTAAATCACGTACGGTTGATCTCTTAAAGGTATTACGTCTGGTGGCGGAGGAATTCGTTCCTCTTAGCTCTTTATACCCGTAATATGTTTGGGAATCGATTAGTGAATTGACGGGTTTGACGATGTGGCATTTAAAGTGAATGGCGATCAGATGTTCTGAAGATAGACGTAGCCTCTAGCCTCACAACCGGGAATGACAGAAGTTGGGCTAGGCAGCATGGCTAGTTGGGTCATCCCCAAGCAGGGTGTATTGTCACCGATCTAGAGAAAATTCATATTTATACTTCTTTTTGATTCTGTATCTTCGGATGACGGTTGGATGGCCTACAACCGTGGTGATAATATATTCGCGACACTCAAGCTAAATGAGTGAGCGGTCATGTGTGGCCGGGTTGCAAGACGTTCTTGTTGAACCCTGAGCGTATCCCCTCTAGAGTACACTAATCAGAAGGTGCTCCCATACCTTGTCTGTTGAAATCCATTCTCCAATAAGCGCCCTGCGGTTTATGATTTTATACTATATATATGTGGAACGTGAGATGCAAGCGTTCTGCTACTTGGATATTTATTTGCTTAGACATTATCATAATATCACTGGATTTGATATCAAAGATATTTTGTAGTAAGGTTTTTCAAAGTTAAACAGTATGGTTGGAATTTACTCACATCAGTCCCATGACTGACCCAGAGTTTATTTTGTTGTTTTTCCCTAAACTCTTGGGTGCCCAAATTTGTACGGGCAGTCAAGTGTTTCAGGCTTTGCAGATTCACTTGGAAAAGCTCAAAGCAGAAGGCTTCACCATTTGTTTTTGGAGATTATTTCCGCTGTGATACGATGTATTGTACTCTGATATATGGTATGTATTTATACAAATTCAGATTTGTATTTCAAAGTTATGTTATAATAAAATTTATTTGTTCCGCTGTGAGTTTCGTGTTAACTCTGATTCTGTTCAGTGAGTTTTCTTCTTCTTCTATTCTATTAGTTCTATCTTTTCTATCTCATCCTCTTAATTCTTTCAATAATGACACGGTTTTCAAGGTATCGAAAATCGCGTCCATTACACTATTACAACATATAGTTGTTATTTCAACGTAAATCTTATACTTGCAATTATCAAATGGGTGTTGTAAATAACTACCACAAACATGTAGTTTTCAATATGAATCATATGCTTGCATGAATCCCAATCAAAATTCCACAACATGTGGTTGTCAACATAAACCATATACTTGTATGAATCAAACCATAGCATTGCCAAATCGTTTAGAATCAAAATAACATACAAATATAAGTCATTATTGTCCCAATTCCATTTCGTTTCCAACGCAAATCGCGTACTTGCAAATATCCAATCGTATACCATAATATTCCCAAATCGTTTAGCATCAAAGCAACATACAAATATAGATTATTATCGCCACAATTCCATTTCTTACTTTACACAAATCAACACAATTATTTAATTCACATCGGAATAGCACTCTACTTACAACGTGTGACGAATCTTCAATTCAGGAATTTGAATTCTGAATTTGGAGATGCTATCCTTTGTTGTAGGCGTTAATTTGATTTGATTAACGTTGCTTTAAGCTTTTGATTTATCTCCTAATTGTCTCTCTATTTCTGAAGGCTATCCTCAGTCTCTCCTCAGCAGCATGACGGTCTCATCTCCATTTTAGTTTATGTGAATTAGGGTTAGTCTTAGGTCCTTTTTACAGAGTTTTTGAGTTGATTTAGACCGTCGATGAAGCTTGGTTTAACAATAGCCGTTCGTTCAAAGAAGAGACCAACCAGGAGCTGACACCTAGCCCTAGTGACAAGGCAAGGCTCAGAAAATCGACCAAACATAGACCTGGACAGCCAGGGTGGGCTGGGTTCGACCTGGCTCAGGGGCCAGGTCGACTCCCCAGTCGACCCCCAGGTCGACTCTAGAGTCGACCTGCCTGGGCAGGTCGACACCTAGGTCGACTCCCAGGTCTACCTGGCCTGGCAGGTCGACCCTAGGGTCGACCCCCAGGTCGACCTGGTGGGTTTGGGCGGGAATTTCCCCGCCTACTCTGATTGGGCTGAATTTTTAAATCTGTTTTCGAAATTCGAATTTTCTGAAACTTCATCGGGCCATAATTTGGTCATACGGACTCCGTTTTTCGAAAACTCGGACTCTATTTCGCGTATTTTTCCAAGATGAACGCAATGGCATATCCCGTTTCCCTTAATACTTTAACTAGAATTTATTATAATTTAAATTTGTGAATTTCACTGTTATAAAATACACGGGGTGTTACATTCTCCCCCACTTAAAAGGATTTCGTCCCGAAATCTTCAAGTTCAGGAAGAATGTATATCCTAACATCCAAACATCCATCTACTCATCCATCAAACACGAGCATCAATTGTCCTTAAAAGACTTCTAATGCTTCATGATAATATGCAAAGTGTGTGTGTACATGTACTTATCTAATGCAAAATCAGGCGGTCTACTAATTCAGTTGACCTCCTTAATGCGAATTATGTAAGTGCTATGAATCCATTATGTATGCAAATCCTCCTATTCATGATTCTACATGAGTGCACAATCATTCATACAAATGCAACATCCATATGAAAACACATTAAAGTTCAACCATATACGAATGCAAACATATATGCATATGCAATATGAAGTGATTGAGCCGATCTAAAACCTAGATTGTGTGTGTATATGCAACCACGAGCAACCACTAGCAATCACTTGCAACCACTTGCAATCATCATCCATAACATGTTTCAATTACATGTTTCCATCCAAAGGGTTTCTACCTAAAAGATAGGGCCGAGAAGATGTACCTAAAAAGATAGATAAAAGCGCAACTTAAGGAAAAAGGAAAGATCAAAGATGTACCCTCGAAAAGGAAAGGGTAGGCAGCACGTATTCTAGCTTCATTTTCCCAAGTTGCGTCTCCCTCGGCATCGCTCCACTGAACTTTGACGAGCTTGACTTCGCGGTTGCGTAGCTTCTTCACTTCCGTTCCTAATATGCGGGTTGGAACTTTCCTTACGGTTGCTTCGCGTTCCACTTTAGCTTCTTCTAGGATATTTGGCTCTACCACTTCAGCAGACTCATGTAGACATTTTCGGAGATGTGAAACGTGAAAGACGTTGTGAACTCCAGCCAATTTTTCGTGTAGCTCTAATCTATAGGCCATTTTCCCAATTTTCTCGATGATAGGGAATGGCCCTACGAACCTTGGTGCTAGCTTTCCTGTGGTTCCAAAACGAACAACGTTCCTTAGCGGAGATACCTTAAGAAAAACTCTGTCCCCAACCTCAAATTCAAGGTCGGTCCTCCTCTTGTCGGCGTAGGACTTTTGTCTGTCTTGGGCCGTCTTCATCCTTCTTCGTATTAAGTCTACTTTCTCTGAAGTCTCTCGTATCATATCTGGTCCAAGTATGAGCTTATCAGTAGACTCCCACCAACAAGTGGGCGATCGGCACGGTCTTCCATATAAAGCTTCGAAAGGCGCCATTCCGATGGTTGCTTGGTAGCTGTTGTTGTAGGCAAATTCCATCAAAGGAAGATGGTCTTCCCATGTCCCTCCGAAGTCAAGGACGCACAGTCTTAAAAGGTCCTCCAAAACTCTGTTCACTCTTTCTGTTTGGCCGTCGGTTTGGGGATGATAGGCTGTGCTCAAGCATAACTGTGTGCCTACAGCTTCTTGCAGACTCCGCCAAAACTCACTTGTGAAGATAGGGTCTCGGTCACTAACAATGCTGGACGGTATTCCATGTAGTCGAACGATTTCCTTGAGGTAAAGAGATGCTAGGGATGAGGCAGTTCTTTTGCTTTTGACAGGTAAAAAGTGGGCGCTTTTAGTAAGCCTATCCACTATTACCCAAATGCTAGTGTTGCCTCTCCTAGACCTAGGCAGCCCATCGATGAAGTCCATTGAGATGCTATCCCACTTCCACTGTGGGACCTCTAGAGGATGTAGCAGACCGCCAGGCTTTTTCTGTTCCGCCTTAACCTATTGGCACACCATACACTTAGAAACGAATTCTGCCACGTCCTTCTTCATGCCGTTCCAAAAGAAAGTTCTTTTTATGTCCTTGTACATTTTATCTCCGCCTGGGTGTATCGTCATCTTGGAGTGATGTGCTTCCTCGAGAACCTTCTTTACTAAATCCCTTGTCTGTGGGACGCATAGCCTTCCGTCTCGCCTTAGCTAACCCTTATCGTCGATGGAGTATCTGTTGAGGTGACTTGAAGTCTCACCCCTAATTAGCCTATCAATCGTCTCCACAAGCTGAGGGTCCTCGCGTTGTGTTGTCCCTATCGAGTCCACTAAAGTCGGGCGTACTTCGAGAGATGCTAGCAAGCCTGGTACAAAATCGGAGGAAGGCCTAAAGTCGAAGCTGGCTATAAACTCTAGGCTTTGTCTTTCAACAAACAGCGGGCTTAGGGTCAGTTTCTTTCGGCTCAACGCGTCTGCCACCATGTTGCCTTTGCCCGGAGTATAGGAGATCTCGAAATCATACGAGGCAAGAAACTCCATCCACCTCTGTTGCCTCAAGTTAAGATCTTTCTGCGAGAAAAGGTATTTCAACGATTTATGGTCAGTGTAAAGTTCAAACTTCTCACCTAGGAGATAGTGTCGCCAAGACTTGAGTGCAAAGACGATGGCAGCTAACTCAAGATCGTGGGTCGGGTAGTTCTTTTCGTGCACTTTCAATTGTCTCCCGCCATAAGCTACTACCCTTCCTTCTTGCATTAAGACGGCGCCTAGCCCTGTCCCACATGCATCTGTATAAACGGTGAACATCTTCCTTCCATCTGGCAACGTCAAAACCGGGGCTGTTGTAAGAGCCCTTTTCAGTCGCTGGAAAGCAAACTCGCAATCCAAGTCCCAATTGAACACTAGATTCTTCCTGGTCAACTTTGTGAGCGGAGCTGAGATTTTCGCAAAATCCTTTATGAACTTTCGATAGAAACCTGCTAGTCCTAGAAAACTTCGGACCTCAGTTGCATTCCTTGGTGTCTTCCAATCCTGTACCGCCACTACCTTAGCAGGGTCCACTGCTAACCCTTGTTTGGATACTATGTGCCCAAGGAACCTCACTTCTTCTCTCCAAAAGTGGCATTTGGAGAATTTGGATTTTAGCTGATGGACTCGCAGAGTTTCCATGATTGCCCTCAAGTGCTGAGCATGTTCCTCTTCATTCTTTGAGAAGATAAGGATATCGTCTATGAAGACCACTACGAACTTATTGAGGAAATCTCTGAATACCCTACTCATCAGGTCCACGAAGTAAGCAGGTGCATTTGTCAAGCCGAAAGGCATGACAAGCCATTCAAAGAAGCCGTCTGGGGTTCTGAATGCCGTTTTATCGATACTATCTTCAGCCACCCTTAGCTGATGAAAACCGGTCGCTAAATCGAGTTGGGAGAAAACAGACGCTCCTACAAGCTGATCAAACAGATCGTCAATTCTGGGGAGAGGGTGCCTATTCTTTTTCGTTAGCTTGTTGAGCTCCCTATAGTCAACACATAGACGGAGTGAACCATCCGCCTTTGTAGCGAACACCACTGGAGCGCCCCATTCTGAAATGCTCCTCCTAATGAACCCCTTTTCTAGAAGCTCTTTAATCTGTTTACTGAGCTCTTTCCTTTCCCGTGGAGCCATATGTCTAACGGGCAACGCAACGGGCTTTGCATTATCTACAAGGTATATGCGGAAGTCTATCTCCCGCTTCGGAGGCAAGCCCTTCACCTCTTCGAAGACATCCGGATATTCCCGGACCACTCTAACCGATTGCAAATTTTCTACGGAGGCATCTAGCGATTCAAGGTAACTAAGCATAACCGCATACGAGGGATTACAAGTAATTTCCAAAGTATTACCGAGCTGGGTTAGGAGCCTAACAACCTTTTTTTCACAATCAAGGATGGCCCCATTACTAAACAGCCAATCCATGCCCAAAATCAAACCATATCCCGAAAAGCCCAAAACAAAGGCACTACATTTAAATTCTACGCTTAGAATAGAAATTTTCAATCCCAAACAGATCATAGACAAATGAGCTGGGCCCCCAATTGGGTTTGAAACAATTAAGGGGTCCTCTACCATACTAGTTTTTAGGTGCAGAGATTCTACTAAAGCAGACGAGATAAAGGAGTGTGATGCGCCAGAATCAAATAAAGTGCGAACGGGGTGATCATAAAGATAAACTACACTTTCTACAGAAGTATTTATACCTCGATGTTGCAGAGGTGGCGCCTCTAGCACATGAACTTGTGCCCCTGAGGTGGATCCAGCCCTCTGCCCTTGTCCTCGTTTCTTTGGGCAGTCCTTAGCCATGTGGCCTGTCTCACCGCAAGAAAAGCACCCACCATTCATCTTGGCCTTCTTTTTCCGGCAATCTTTTACTAAGTGCCCCACTTTGCCATAGAAATTACACTTCCTCTTCTCTTTGTTGCCTTTCCCGCCCTTCTTAAAGTCTGTCTTCTTAGGCTGCAAACCCTCTTTCTTCCCTTGAGAGTTTTCTGCCTTTGTCTCCTTCTTGCCCTTATCCTCTTCGTTCAGCAACGCCTTCTGTACCAACCTTTCATACGTAGCTCCCATGGGTATATGGGTCATGGCCAAACTATGTAACGGCTCATTCAACCCTTTGACAAAACGGAGAGCCTTCTTGTGCGGGGTGTTGACTAGGTCCAGTCCGAACCTAGCCAGCTCATCAAACTGATTAACATACTCTTTGACTGTCTTGTTCCCTTGCTTAAGAAATAAGAATTTTTCCAACTGCAAACTCCTTTCCGCGTCTGAGAGAAATTTAGCCTCAAACCTTGCCCTAAAGTCCTCCCATGTTTCTACTGGTCTTTCTGCATTAGTGACTTCCCACCAGTAGGAAGCCTCGCCTTTAAGTAGCCATACTGCCAGTTGTACTTTCTGTCTATCCTCTACCTCAAAGATGATGAATAAGTCCTCGGTTTCTTTCAGCCAATTTCTAGCTGCCACGAAGGACTCAGTTCCAAGAAAATCCTTTCCTCCCATAGCTTTAAAATCTTTACATATCTTAGCAAAGGTGTTTCCCCGCGGAGGAGGTGGAGGAAGAGGTGCTGCTGCAGCTGGATGATTTCCTGCAGCTGGGGGAGGAGGAACGGTAGGACCTGGCTGAGTGGCCCTTGCTTCTAAGAACCGTCTAAACCAACCAGGTATTGGTACACCCTCTGGCAAGTTAAGTTCTTCGGACATGCTGAAACAAAAAGGATAGATTCAAAACGAAGGATAAGAGATAGTTCCTATGGCTTTGGGGGGACTTTGCCTTTTAAAATAAAATAATATTTTATCTTTTTAAAAATGCTTCTTTAAATTTTCTTTTTGAAAAATAAATTTTCAAAACTTTTTATCTTATCTGGTAAACCTATGCTCTGATACCAAGTGAAACACCCCACCTCCGTTAGGGTCACTCTCAAAGGGAATGCCCTAATTTTGGTGGAGGTTTATAAGTATAAATCACAGATATACAAGACAGATATAATAACACATATTTTTGAACAGCGGAAAAACAACAACTTTTATTTCATTAAAATACGTGTTACACCAACCATACCATAATTGTCTTACAATACTTCCAAAAACATAACATCTTCATAACTGTCTTGATTACATTATTTAAAGAAGCATAAAGAAAACATAAATAAAATGCAAAAGTCCCATAGTTGCTGTCCAAAGCCATAGTCCAAAACGAAAAGATCCAAGCAATACATTCTTTCTCTTCAAGCTGGATATGAAGGCTGGTCAAGCTGTGGTATTCCCTCCCTGTGGACCGGGGGGGGGGGGAACGGAAGAAAAGAAGACGAAAGAAAAGTAGAGTCAGACATAAAGCCTGAGTAAGTCTAGGACTATTCAGTCTATGAATAAAGAACTGGGTATGATAAGTATAAACTAGAAATGGGAAAGCACCATAAACCAAGTTAAGTTGTTTAGGGTCGAATATACTATCGTACCCCATATTAATCTCTGTACCCCTATAAACTAGTTCCCAACAGGCACCCCATAATCAGGGTGAAGTGATCCATTTTATGATGATCGGCTCCTACTCGCATAGTTACATGTGTCTTACGGCCCCCGATGTTGTAGTTACCTATGCTGGTCCCACCATGGGGTGTATCAAGTCCCATGGTGGCGGCCCGACACAACCCTAGAATGCACAGGTATGCTACTGGTGCCCAGTGCCTTATTTTTCTGCGCCGGAGTGAGTGCACGCCCACACCCCGTTAGAACCTACACTGCTACACCACCGTCGTCGATTTGACCTCTTACAGTCAGCCCAGTAATCGTGCCCCACCCTGCCTAGTTTCAGGGTATCATGATACGCCTTGTAGGGTTACTGCTGAAAAGGGTCCCCCGCTACTAGGTTTTCTATTTCTAGCCAACATGCTAAGTTGGTTAAGTGTTTTATAAACCTAACCCCCAATCAGCCTATTTATTTTAGCATGTTCTATATTGATTAAGTCTTAATTCACTTAATCCTATCAATCCTGACTCAGCCTTAATTGTCTTATTAAAGCCTTGACCTCTCACATTAGACAGGTATTGTTGTGGCTTCCTGTTGCCGGTTGGGTCCGGGCAGTCTTACGCCACAACTCAGTCTAACCTCGGGTCCTTATTGGGCTCCGTGTTTAACCACCCACATTGGATAGGTATTGTTGTGACTACTGGACAGCCGGGCGGTTCCGGGCAGGTTTACATCACAACTCAATCCAACCTCGGGTTAAACACATCGTATTTTCTACATTTACATATTTTGTCTCTTTTCTTTTTATATGTAAATATTTGCGGCCCATTATTAAAATTCATCTTTATTGATTAAGATTTATTTATGCCACTTAATTGTTTTTCAAGGTTGTTGGCATGTGTCAAACATGCCAACACATATGTTCTATATTTTTAGCCCAAACGTCAATACCCCCGTTTTACACGTTCGTTCAAATGTAAGGTGTGTTGGGTTTAATACTTAAACCCAATTTAGCCATATGAAAAGGGGAGGCTTATAACATGATGTTTATAAGGTAACATAAAAAGGGGAGTGTGAACGCATGAACTTGCAACATAACGATTCAATTAACATGAGATAGGCACATGTGAACTTGCAATTGTAACAACATATAATATAAGCAACATGAATCATTCTATTCACAAAATCATGGCATAAACAAAACATGAATCATTCTATTCGTGTAGTCATGGCATAAATGATACTTAAACATGAACCATTCAAATCATATAATTATGGCATAATCATAATTGAACATGAGTCCTTCTATTCATATAGTCATGGCATAAACATAATTGAACATGAATCCTACTATTCATATAATCATGGTTTTTGTCCTATCTATGTAACTTGTAAGTGGGATGTAATTCTAGTGTAATTCTAATGTAACTTATGTGCCAAATATATTATCATATGATTATGATAACAACATAAGCCTAAAAAAAACATGTCTTTAACTAGGCATAATAACAAACATAGTTTAGTCATGTTCATAAAATTAATACAAGCTTACAAAGACGCTTGCTTTTGTCACTATCACAAAATCATGATTTTTATACTTGAACTATGATGCCAATTCCAACATAACCTTCGTATGAATCATAATACTTAAGTGGATCAAATTACACTAAAGATGACCATAGAATTATACATCATGTTGGCATAAAAATAAATCATATATTTGCATGAATTTCAAATAAACTATTACAACATATAGTTGTTATTTCAACGTAAATCTTATACTTGCAATTATCAAATGGGTGTTGTAAATAACTACCACAAACATGTAGTTTTCAATATGAATCATATGCTTGCATGAATCCCAATCAAAATTCCACAACATGTGGTTGTCAACATAAACCATATACTTGTATGAATCAAACCATAGCATTGCCAAATCGTTTAGAATCAAAATAACATACAAATATAAGTCATTATTGTCCCAATTCCATTTCGTTTCCAATGCAAATCGCGTACTTGCAAATATCCAATCGTATACCATAATATTCCCAAATCGTTTAGCATCAAAGCAACATACAAATATAGATTATTATCGCCACAATTCCATTTCTTACTTTACACAAATCAACACAATTATTTAATTCACATCGGAATAGCACTCCACTTACAACGTGTGACGAATCTTCAATTCAGGAATCTGAATTCTGAATTTGGAGATGTTATCCTTTGTTGTAGGCGTTGCTTTGATTTGATTAACGTTGCTTTAAGCTTTTGATTTATCTCATAATTGTCTCTCTATTTCTAACGGCTATCCTCAGTCTCTCCTCAGCAGCATGACGGTCTCATCTCCATTTTAGTTTATGTGAATTAGGGTTAGTCTTAGGTCCTTTTTATAGAGTTTTTGAGTTGATTTAGACCGTCGATGAAGCTTGGTTTAACAATAGCCGTTTGTTCAAAGAAGAGACCAACCAGGAGCTGACACCTAGCCCTAGTGACAAGGCAAGGCTCAGAAAATCGACCAAACATAGACCTGGCCAGCCAGGGTGGGCTGGGTTCGACCTGGCTCAGGGGCCAGGTCGACTCCCCAGTCGACCCCCAGGTCGACTCTAGAGTCGACCTGTCTGGGCAGGTCGACACCTAGGTCGACTCCCAGGTCGACCCCCAGGTTGACCTGGTGGGTTTGGGTGGGAATTTCCCTGCCTACTCTGATTGGGCTGAATTTTTAAATCTGTTTTCGAAATTCGAATTTTCTGAAACTTCATCGGGCCATAATTTGGTCATACGGACTACGTTTTTCGAAAACTCGGACTCTATTTCGCGTATTTTTCCGAGACGAACGCAATGGCATATCCGTTTCCCTTAATACTTTAACTAGAATTTATTATACTTTAAATTTGTGAATTTCACTGTTATAAAATACACGGGGTGTTACAGGGAAGAAGAAGAAGAAGTGGAACCATGATTTTCATGGGATCCAGGCTGATCTGCATGTGTGCACACCACAGAATGAATGTGGTACTTTGGTCATGTGGTACTTTGGCTGATATGTGGTACTTTGAAGAATCGTGGGAACCCGGCCAGTTTTCCCTAGGCGCACACCATGGTTAGGAAGTGGTACTTAAACTAATGTGGTATTTCGGCATTTTCGGATGTGGTACTTTGCAAATCATGGGAACCAGGTTGATTTCCATGCGCACACACCACGAAATGAAAGTGGTACTTTCGGAATGTGGTACTTTGCAAGTATTGTTTTTCAAAAGAAAATTTTTAAACATAGATTTAATTAAAACTAGTTTTTAATTAAATAATGAATATAGAGTAGAAATAAATAATAAAATAAATAGAACTTTTATTTAAAATAACAAAGGGGGAAAAAAGGGTGAATCGGGACCAAGTACAGTTTTTGTCAAAAGTTGAAATTTAAGTGTAGAAGCAGAAATTTAAATTTAATTTATAATTAGAATTAGAGAATTTTTCTATTTAAAATTTTAAAGTCAACAAAAATGAAAAGGAAAACCGTATGCTGCACATACGCTCAAATTTACTATTGTAAACTGTGAGTCTGAATTCCCTGACACAAGTAACTGATTATATATTGTTCTATATTTTATAAAATAAGAACTATAAATCATATTTTAAATCATGTCTAGATTGATAAATAAAAAGAGAAATTTTATTGGTATATAGAAAGAAGAAGTTGATCGAGTATAAGGAAACAAAGGGAAATTTGACAAAAACAACATAAAGAGTAAAAGCTGAAATATAAATGTAAATTATTAATTTAATTCATTAACGAATAATTGGAATAAGAAGTAATTATGGAAAAATAATTTTCTAAAGAATAATGTAAGTATTTATTGACGAACAAAATGAAAAAAAAAAACGTGTGCGACACGCACACTGAAATTGTCCATTTTTAAGAGATGATCAAAATACCAAAATATAGGCAAGATGACTATATACTGTTAGTTTGACTGTAATTATATATGTAAATTAGATTATAATCATGTTAGATTAACAATTTTAAAAGAAAATGTTTCGCTAATCATTTCAAAGAGACCGGGTTAAACATTCCACTTTAATTTGATTATACGCCACGCGTCAGAGGTTTTTAAATTGAAGACGACGATATACAAGGGCAATTCTTGAATAGTGCCTTCGATTTGTCCAATCCCAGGACAACTTGTATGGATGAATGTCTGACAAAGTAATTCCAACTGATCACATACGTTTATCTTTTCGAACGTATTTATATGGTGGCAGAGGAATTTGTTTCTCTCGCTGTATACCTATAATATATTTTTGGGAAAGTCAATTAGTGATTGGCGAATTTTGACGATGTAGCATTCAAAAAAAATAAAAAGTGATGATAAAAAGGTAAGTCTAGCCTCAAGCCTCACACCTAGGAAATGACAAAAATCGGGCAGGCAGCATGGCTATGTGGGTCGCTCCCATTAGGATGTAGCATCACCTATCTAGAGAAATTCCTTTTGTTTCTTATTCTATCGATTCTGCCCATTTGGGAAATGGTTGCCGTACACAACCATTGGTGATATACATTCGATACACTTAAGAGAAATGAGTGGTCGGTTATGTGTGGGCCAGGTTGCAAGATGTTCTTGTTGAACCCAGTGTATTCGCCTCTAGAGATACACTATCGGCAGGTGGTCCCATACCTTGTCATAGTTGGAAATCCATTATCCATACGCGCCAAGCAGTTTTTATTTGTATACTATATAGGAGAACGTGAGATGCAAGCATTCCTCTAGATTCTAAATTATTTGTGAAAAACCACTAAACACTATGATAATATCTGATTTAAAGTATACAAAGTGTTTTATTCTCATAAGGTAAAAACCCGTTCCGTATTCACGGCGTGGTCTTATGAGATATTTTTATTTGTTTTAAAATCGTTTACTCATACCAGTCCCCTGACTGACCTAGAGTTTACTTTTCTGTGTTTCCCTTAAACTCTTGGGTATTCATAACATTTGTTATGAATAGACAAGTGAGTTAGGTTAGGAAAAACTTGGAAAGCTGGAATGAAACTTTCTGTGTGTCGGTCTACTTATCATGTCTACTGTATAATTATAAGTCTGCAAGTTAGTCGTCAATGATATGTATAATTAAAGATGTACTATGAATGGCTTGTATCACTAGATCTATGATGCTCTGATGTAATATGTACTGCTGTGTAATATTAAAGTATCATCTTTTGTAAAAATTCCGCTATGAGATTCTAATGTTTCTGTAATTTTATCTTCTATCTATTCTTATTCTTAATAATGACACGACTTCCGATGTGTTCGAAAGTTGGGTCGTTACATGAGCAGAACAATTCGACACAATATTGTTTTAAAGAGGGTAAATGAAATAACTTTACCCAAAATTATATTTTGATATAGAAAGAATAATTTTCTGAAATTATTATATTTTGGATGTGTTGGTTGTTGTTCTTATAATCAAATAAGATTATAAAATTGGAATGGTTGTATAACCAAATGTAACTTGTATACGAATGAAATACAAATAAGATAAATTCAAATTGAATTCAAATTAGAATTTGAAATTTTAAATCCTGGGTGTTTAGAAGAATATTTTCCTTAAAGTATGTTAAAATAATATAGCTTTGTTTTGAATGGATTTTTGAAAGTAATTAAGCATTGAACTCACTTCAGTGGCTGGAAAATAATTCTGATGATGATTGCAACATCACCAATGTTCATTTTCGAGTTTCTAAGTGAAGGATTACTGCCTTAGAAAAGTTTTGATGGAAATTTGTTTGAAAGAAAACAAGTTTGGTTTAAAAATTCAAATATTTTGGATTTGAAATGGTTATAAATATATGTATACATTTATGGGATTTCAAAAGGATTTGAAATGAAAACCAGGGAATTAGAATTCTAGAATTTAAAATTTAACATAAGCAAGTTAAAATGAATTGAAAGAGATAAATTGATTTAAAATCAATTTGAATGAATTTAAATTCATGTGAATGGAATATGAATTGGATATGAATGTATTAATTATAAATCATTCAGATTAAATGAATATAAGTATATATGGTATGCTATATGAATGAAAAACAAAAGTTTTGGTTGGAACTAAAATTTTAGAAATATAAATGTTGAGTTTCAACATAAGTATGTTTTTGAAAAGTCAACGAGTTTACAACATTTTTCCTGTATTAGTAATTTCGGGGACGAAATTCTTTTAAGGGGGGAAGAATGTAATGACCCGGATATTTCATCGGTTAATTTTAAATATTTAATATGGATTTAAATATTGAGTTGATAATATAAATGAATTTTTATATTTATTTATCGATTTAATAATCGATATACGACTTAATATCGAATATATTAAATTATCGTAATACGAAGTTAATTCAATTCAAAGTTAAAACTAAACTGAAAACAGTTCGGATGATCAATAAAATTTCTGGTTGAAGTGGAATAATAATATTAATTTATTATCGAAGAATTTATGGTTTTAAATTTAAATTATATCAATTTAAAATAATATATTCTTCAGATGATCAAATAAGGCTTTGAAACCTGTCCCAGAATGTTCATAATAGTGGTTTAACCCTAGGATGGCCTGTCGTTGGGCTCAAATAGGAGTTTGAAATCAAAGTGATAATTTAAATTAAAGGATAACGATTATAATCAAACTAAAACAAAACGGTGCTTCTTTTATATCCTCAAACTAAAACAAAATCGTGCTTCTTTTATGACCTCAAACTAAAACAAAACCATGCTTCTTTTATGTCCTCAAATTAAAACATAGGCCGTGGCTTCTGTATTTCCATAAACGAAAATCAAAACAAAGGCTTCATAAGGCCGCACTCTCCTCTACTATCCTAAATCTTTCAAAAGGTTCATCACGAAATCAAAACTTCAGAGAAATCAAAAATGGGGACTTTCAGTTTAAAATTGGGACCGGGATGTTTTCTGAATTCAATGCCAGGGGAGCAACTCGCGATGTCAGTGAAGTAGGGGGCTCCGTTCGAAGCTGGAAGGTTATAGATGATGTCGCGATTGTCGATTTAGGGTTAAGGCGTTGAGCATGAGGTCTTAGAAGTTGAGTGCGATCGATGTTCATATCCATCGAACTGGGCCATCGCGAGTGAGGGAGAAGCTCGACGTTGATGAATGGGGAGGTTTGACGGTGGAATCGTATTGCTTATGGTGAGTCACTTTGGTGCAGTGCGATGGGAGGCACTTCGATGCCCACTAGCACATCGCGACAGTAATGGACTGTCCAGGGCATCGTCCGTATTAAGAAATTGGGGATTCAAGCGTGTTGAACATGGAGAGTACAAGGAAAAGGAGAGATGGAAGCTGAGTTAGGTAATGGTAATTTGGGGAGCAGCGAGTTATCAATGTCAAGGGGAAGGCAACAATCATGTAGTGTGAAGAAGGTGGTGGCAGCAAGAAAATTTACCATGAATTAAGGTAATTAAATTTGTTAAATTTTTATTTAGAAAACATGAAATATTTTAAGTGGGTAAATATTTAAAATACGTTATTCGTTTATCATACGAGGTCCGCTTGGGACAAACGAGTCACGATGGGAATTGTTCGAAGTTTATGGAGTAAATCGAAATCAGATTGGAATTTATTTCTAAACAAAATCAGGAATTGAAATGGAATCAAAACAGATCGCAATTAAATATCACGGTGAGTAAATCTCACTTAAGTTTTATTTAGAATTATTTTTATCAGTTAAAAATAACTGTTGTTGGTTGTTTGCATGCATTGAAATAATATTGTGGATATTAAATATGTATTAGTTATTTAGGATTGGTGTTTGTGGCTATTATATACATATATATATATATATATATATATATATATATATATATATATATATATATGTATGTATGTATATATATATAGGTGGTTGGATTCCCGCAGTATCATTAGTGGATGATTTCCCTATACAAATATATATTAGTGGATGACCTTCTATACCGCGATATCCTGCCTCGAAGCAGGATGGTATTATTTATGTGCTAACGTCTGTGGATGCAGGAAAATAGGTTGGAGGGATCCAATTGGATCCTCAAATTTATTTATTGATTGTTTTCATATATCATCATATATGCTATGTTAAAAACCTGTGATTGTTAAATTAGGTGTTTTGTGTGTTTAAATACCACTGGGCCTAAATGTTGATATTTAAAAATATCGTGAAAAGGAATTTAGAGATTTAACAGGAAAATTCTATTTTTCTAAAAATATAATTTGAGTTTTGAATGGACTTGATATATTAACTTGTTTTGAATAATGGAAACAAGCAGTTCATTTATAAATGAAGTGAAATGAATTATCATTGGATAATTCGGAAAAATAAATACAAGTGTGAATTTGAAAAGGGAAATTTATTTTTCCAAAGCAGAAATATTTATTTCAAATGAATTTGAAAGCGTGACTTGTTTAATATATAAACAAGTAAAATAAATGGTGTTTGTAAATAAAAAGGAAAAAGCATCAATTGGATAATATAAATATTTAAATTCAAATGTGAATTTAAAATGAGAACTTAGAATCATTTTAAATAATAAACGATTAACTTTATTTCGATAATCGGAATGTAAACGAAGTTGAATAAATCCTTAGGATTTATGTTTGAATTCGACTAGGTCGGATTTATAAAAATAAATTATTCCCAAATCGGATATCTAAATTATATTAGATAGAAACTGGAATAAAACATGAAAATAGATTCTATATTTATATATATAAGTTAAAATAAATAGAATATTCCAAAATAAGATTTTGGTTTTTAATAGATTTTGAAATGGAAGCTTGTTTTAACTTTATAAAACAAGGAAGTTAAATTATAAACGATGTTTATAATGTAGTGAGATAAATTATCTTTAGATAAGTTAGAAGTTTAAATGCAAGTATGAATTTATAAAAATGAATTTGAATCGTTCAAAAAGGAAACGATAGATTTTATTCTAAGAATTCAGAAAATAAATGAAAGGAATTTCAAATAGATTTTTGAAATGAACCTTGTTTTAAATTTATAAAACAAGGAAGTTTAATTTATAAATGTGTTTATAAATTAAGTAAGATAAATATCGTGGAATGTTTTGAAATATTAAATTCAAGTATGAATTTAAAGGTGGATTTGAAAGCGTGTTGAAAAATAGGAACGATTGATTTTATTCCGGAATTCGGAATATAAACTGGATCGAGTTAAATCCAGGAAAGTTAAAAGCGGAATTCGATTATATCGAGTTTTATAAAATAATTCATTTTCAAATGAATTATAATTTAATATAAGATTTAGTTGCAAATGAACTATAAATGAATTGTGGAAATAACCATTGGATAGGATAAATCAAGAATATAAGTTAGGTTTAGTCAATAGGTTGAAATTTTATTAAGATATATAAGAATGGAGTCGAAATTCATTTATAAACAAAGTATAAAAGTTTATATTTAAATATAATTAAAACGAACTCGCCGCGCCTCGGTAGTTCATGAATTGGGGTTTCGAACTTCAATTGAGTATATAGAACTCAATTGGAATCGGAATTTTTTGAAACAAGAATCGTCAGGGCCGATTGAATAATAGTTTTCTAATGCAAGAGAAAAATCTGGAATTCATCTTATAAATTTTGAGTTATGTCAAAATCAAATTTCTAGAAGTGCAGCGCCATAATCATTTAAAAATTGTAACAGTTTATTTAAATAAATTAAAGTTATTTAAGCAAATAAAAACCGGAATTTTAATTAGAAAAATCCAGACTTGAGTTGTAAAATAAATACGAACTCAAGTTGCGTAAGTGAAATGATTATTGAAAACAAAATCAGATATTTATTATGGAATAGAATTAACTAAGTAGAAGAAAAATTAGTTAATCAAGTTTTGGGATCGAGTTCGACCTTAAATAAGAGAATTGGATTTGTGATTTCATATTCAAAATCGAATATGAAACTTAAATTGAAATGGGAATTCAATTAGTTATAAGCAAAATATATTTGAATATGTTATGTTCAAATATAAAAGTGAAATAGGCAAAAGAGTTAATTAGCATAGTAGTTAACGAATTGAGTTAAGAACGACTAGATTGAGTTGTAATAAATTGGGAATGCATGAATTTATATTAGACAGGCAAGGAGTGAAGCATATGAAGATTATAAATAGAATGGTCGACAAAAAGGTATGTATTTAAATTGAATATGGGGTTTTATGCACCGTATCGGCAAGTTGCTTGGCTTTTTGATTTTCTTTTTGAATGGAGAGGCATGTGTGGCAAGGTTTGACTTTTTCCGGTAACCCCGTACAAAGGAGCTTATGGCGGATTTTTCCGAAAATTGAAGGAGTTAGAATATTTTTATGAAAATTTGATAACTAGAAACTATATATCAATATATATAGAATTCGATAAGGAAACAAACTTAAAAATAGAATAGTATAAATAAAAAAGGAAATCTAAAAATCTATATATCAATATATATAGAATTCGATAAGGAAACAAACTTAAAAATAGAATAGTATAAACAAAAAGGAAATCTATGAATAAAATCTCGTAAGAATAAAAAGAGAAGCATCTACATGTTTAAAAATGGAATAATTGGTTTGTATGGTATTGATTATTCGAGTAAGTAGTCTTGTCTGTTTTGACGTTATGAATGTTATTTAGTCGAGATCTGAGAGGTAGTTATACCCCAACTTGATTGATACCATTATTAACAAATAAATAGTAAGATTCAGGCTCGAAGGTCAATGGTGAATAAGATTTAGTTAAATATAGTATTTGGGTTGACGTAACGATGTTTTACACAACATCCATTTTAACCCAAATAATTGTTTGTTGGAAATAGAATAATAAATATTTCCTAATTACAGAAATAAACGAGTCGGAAAAGAGATAAGTAATTGGAATATTTTCCAATTATAAATAGAAGATATTTTATAAGTACAAAAAGAAGAAGGCTATATATGGAAATGTTTTCCAGTGTTAATAACATATATTTTATAAACATAGAAAATAAGGAAATATGAATACATATATATGTTTGATGATTTGATCGATAATTCCAATTGGAAATAACATCGTTGTGTGTACACAGACATTTTTCATTTGATAGTTAAATCACCGACTATCAAAGTTTTGACCAATTTAACGTTGTTAATATGGAGAGACCGGTTGGATTATTATCCGAAGAACCTGTAACGACCCGAATTTTGAGCGACTTTGGTTATCGACATAAAATCGATGTCGATAACCAAAACATCGAAATATCCTGGTAGTTAATGAAAGAAATTAGAGGGTGAGGATAGATAAGATAGAAAATTAGAATAGAAGAAGAAAAGAAGAACTTACATCATCAGAGTAACACGAATCTCACAGCGGAACGAACAACATATAATATATAACATAACTTTTAAGTAAAACAGTTGTATATATACAATAGCACTTTATCATAATACAACACTTACAACAACAGCGGAAAAACAATAGCTATAAAATCTTGAAACCTCCTGCTCCAAGCTCTCCAAGTATATCTGTAAATCCAGACTACTTGACTGCCCATACAAATTTAGGCACCCAAGAGTTTAGGGAAAACAACAAAGTAAACTCCGGGTCAGTCATGGGACTGGTGTGAGTAAAGTAGTTTTAACACAGTTATACAAGTATATGATATCTCATAAGACCACGCCGTGAATACGGAACGGGTTTTCCCTTATGAGAATCCAACATCTTTGACAAAGCCATATCAAACTGATATTATAATAATGTCTAAGTACAAATAGATATCAATCTAGCAGAAACGCTTTCATCTCACGTTCTACATATATAGTATACAATCAAAGTCGCAAGCACGTATTGGATAATGGATTTCCAACTATGACAAGGTATGGAACCACCTTCTGCTAGTGTACCTCTAGAGAGGAATATACTGGGTTCAACAAGAACATCTTGCAACCCGGCCACACATGACCGACCACTCATCTCGCTGAGTGTATCGAATGTATATCACCAACGGTTGGGATCAGCAACCGTTTCCCGAATGGGACAACATCAACAATAGATTTTATAGAAGTAAATGAAACTCTAGATCAGGTGATTATATACCCTAATAGGTGCGACCTACATAGCCATGCTACCTGCCCGATTTCTGTCATTTACCGGATGTGAGGCTTGAGGTTACGCTTCATCATCTCATCAGATTCACTTCGAATGCCACATCGTCAAATCCATCAGAATCACTAATTGACTTTCACAACAATACATTATGTGTTAGCTAAAAGAAGTTTCCTTCTCCGCTTCCACTCTTGGTATGGTTGAAGAAATCAATGTACGTGACCCTTCTGGAAATACACTGTCAGACATTCATTCATACAAGTCATCCTCATTCACTTAGAATGTCACATCGTCATACCCGCCAAATCACAAATTTATTTCCTTAAAAATACAATGGGTATACAGCTAAGAGAAATGAATTCCTCCGCCACCAACGTATATACGTTTGAAGAGATCAACTTACGCGATCCATTGGATATACTCTGTCAGATCTTCGTCCATACAAGTTGTCCTGGGACTGGACAAACCGAAGGCACTATTCAGTATATCCATCTTAGTCACTGTTAACTAAGACTTATACAACAGCCCTTGCACTTTACTCCGTCTTCAATTATCTTTGGCATAAATGATTCACAACGCTTGTGCCAATACAGAGTGGTTCTTTGGATAATAATCCAACCGGTCTCTCCATATTAACAATGTTAAAAATGGTCAAAACTTCGATAGTCTGTGAGTTAACTATCAAAGAAAACAAGTGTGCAAACAATGATATTATTTCCAGATGGAAATTATATCAAACAAACATCATTTAACATTTATCTCTTTAGTTCATTTTACATCTCCTGTTTCCTTATATTCAAAATTTGCTATTTTCTATATTTAGAAAATATACGTTATTAACACTGGAAACATTTCCATTCCTTGTTTTCTGTATTTAGAAAACATTTCTGATTCTTGTTTGGAAAACATTTCCAAACTCCTACGTTTGGGTTAAACAGATGTTTAGATGAAACATCGCTATGCCAACTCAACCATTTTCTTTAATTACTAAATTCACTTTACCATCCTTTACTACCGAACCTTAACCATTCCTCAGTTAAAAACGAAGCCAATCAAGTTGGGGTAGAACTACCTCTCAGACCTTAACTGAACAACACTTCTAACCTTGAAAGAGGCAAAGTTCACTTTATATTTCTTTAACTAACTTCCTTACTTAACCTTTCTTTCGAATAACTATATTCGATTAACTCTTTTCAATTAACTCTATTGGACTGACCCTATTGGGTTAACTCTATTTGATTTACTCTATTTGATTAACTCTATTTGATTAACCCTATTCACTTAACTCTTGTCGAATAAATTATATTCGATAACTCCTCTAACTCTATTCGAATAAACTATATTCGATTAACTCCTCTAACTCTATTCGAATAAACTATATTCGATTAACTCCTTTACTATATTCGAATAAACTATATTCGATTAACTCCTTTACTATATTCGAATAAACTATATTCGATTAACTCCTTTGATTTAACTCTAATCGATTAACTCCATCGAATAAACTATATTCGATAACTCCTTCGATTTAACTAATATTCTATAACTCACTTCGATTAACTAATAATCGATAACTCCTTCGAATAACTATATTCGATAATCTTCTCTCGAATAAACGATATTCGATAATCTTCCCTTTCGATTTAACAAATCGATAACTCCTTTTCGAATAACTAAATTTGACAACTCCTTTCGATTTAACTAATCGATAACTCCTTTCGATTAAACTATAATCGATAACTCCCTTCGATGAAACTAACATCGATACTCCTTTCGATGAAATTAACATCGATTAACTCCTTTCGATGAAACTAACATCGATTAACTCCTTTCGATGAAACGAACATCGATTAATTTAACTCGACGAACTTAACTCGACTCACTTATCTCGATAATCTAACTTAAGAACTTAACTCGATTAACTTATCTCGATAATCTAACTCAAGAACTTAACTCGATTAACTTATCTCGATAATCTAACTCAAGCTGATTAACTCCTATCGAATAACTAATATTCGATTTAACTCCATTCGCTTGACTCTAGATCGCAGCGATCACAATGGTTACGCCTGACTCCCTCAGGAAACATCCGACCGCCGTAGGCTATTTACAGCCCTGCGAATTAAGCTAGCAGTCGTACGAGATGGCAACTTATCCTGAATAACTCTGTTTAACTAACTCTATCTCAAATAACTATATTTGATAACTTCTACTTCGAATAAGTGGTATTCGATAACTTAACTCGATTATCAACTCGAAAATCTTAACTCAAATCGATTAACTCCAACTGATTAACTCTGCCTGGTCAACCCTAACTGATTAACTCTAACTCTAATTGATTTCTCCTATTCGAATAACTCCTATTTGATAACGTTTATTCATTTATAAAGATTTACTTTTAGTAACGGTTCTTCACTTTATAAATGTCCTCTTTAATAATGTTACTTCACTTGCACAAGTGTTGGGTGCATATTCTATTTAAACTATCGGTGTTGAAACCAATATCTCTCCTCTATATAAGTTCAGACTTATATATTTCATTTATCAAATGATAAATATTTATTTAATTTATAAACTATTATTTATAAATTAATCCTTTATATTTATCTGTTAAAAACAGATTTCCAATTTCTACTCATCTTCTAAATATTCTTCTGATTTAGCTCTATTTATTTATCCAATAAATATCCCTTTTGTTTAATCCTATTTATTTATCCAATAAATATCCCTTTGATTAAATCCTATTTATTTAACAAATAAATATCTCCTTTAATCTTTATTTATTTCCTAAATAAATAAACCCTTTTACTTTTATTTATTTCCTAAATAAATAAATTCTTTTAACTCTTTATTTATTCCCTAAATAAATAATTCCTTTTAACTTGCTTTCAAATATATTTCCTTTATATTTGATTTCAAATATATCTCTTTTAAACCCCTTTGATTTTATTAATTTATTTCCTTTTATAAAATCTTTCTTTCCTTATATATATAAAATCCATTGATTTTATACAAATAAATTATTTTCAAAATATACTTTGAAAACCTCCTTTCTACCTTCTGGTATTTCTTATGGTATTTAACATACCATATAACAACGATAAATATCGTCCAACACACAAAATCAACAGCAGATTATATATCACACCATATATCAAAATATATGAATAACAGTAAAATAAATGTTGAGGAATCCAGTTGGATTCCTCCGACCTATTTCCCTGCATCATAGATGTTAGACAATACGATTAACATCGATTTCACTTTGATATGAAATATTCTGATAGAAGAATCAACATATAAATATTTAACGGTTTACATATATATACACAAATATATATATATATATATATATATAATTTCTACTAACTGACTAGCAGTTCAATCAAACAGTCAACACACAATCAAACAGGCAATTTCTAACAGTTCTAAAAATACAACATGAAATTATAAACTGTTCAGAGTTGGTGAGATTTACTCACAGTTGCGCGTTAACCGTTGAATAACGGTTTGCATTATTTGACTTAGTCGGACAATTTATTTCGCCATAAATTGTAACGAGCTCGGATTCACTCCCAGTCAGTTCCATTGTGGAGCTCTCGTCCATACGTTCCCAACGGATCTTGTTTCGCTGAATTTCGTTCTCCTATGACAAAGTTATGCGGTTTACAAATTAGTGTATATTTTATATAATTAACACTTGGAAAAATATAAATTAAAATGGGCTTTACCTATATTCTCCCTGGCCCAACTTCCCTTCTAGGCCCAAACCCGCTTTTTGAACTCTTCCTTCCCAAATGACGTTGCTCCTCAAAGCGTTTGCCACCGTCCATTTTTCCTTGTTTCACACTTACTTTATACTCCACAAAAATCAACTGTCTCATCTTAATTATTGTTTAACACTTAACCCCATCATTACTGCTAATCATATCCCTCATTATCTTCTCCCTGCCGCATCGAAACTGCCTTGAACGCAGACCAAATGCCGAGCTTCTCCTTCCTTATCTCATCAACCACTTAACTTTAATACAAACTGACAAGCCCAACGATCATCTCTTCGAACAAGCTCCACCATCGAGCCAAAATGGTTCCTCTCGCTCACAAAATGGCAGCAGGTCCTTGCGCGTTTCCCTCAGCAGCGCTCGACAACAACAGACCCATAAATCAACCAAAATCTATGTACAAGTTTCAAATCACTCCACAAAACCAAAACCATCATCCATTTCAAGAAATAACGCTTCCATTTCTCGATAAAATGAACCCTAGCTCCACTGTTTAAATAGCAGTCGACAACAGCAGGCGTCGAACTCAGAACGACACACACCAACATGGCGAGAATCCCTTCAGAACTTCGAATACATATTTATTTTGATTTATGGGAATTGATTTGTTTTTATTTTGATTTTCAAAAGAGAATTCTTCTACGTTTATTTTGCTGAGACAAATAAGTGACGGCGGAAAGAAGTATGGAATTAGGTTTAGGCTGATGTTAAGGGGGTATTTATAGTGTTTACAAATATCTAGATATTTTCCTAGATATTTTTAGATATTTTATTTTGTTATTTTATATTCGTTTTTGCACTCTAAAAATCCGTACGGCCACATACTAATTCTAAAAATCACGAAACATGACATCTAGCAATAATTTGACATTGCGGATCCAACAAAATTAGTTTCGTCGAATTCCGATTTCGTTGGCAAAACCGGCTATTTTTAAAGCTCTGGATGACCCATTTAAATATATAAATATATTTAAATATAATTAAATTAAATATAAATAAATTTATATTATCGTATATCTTCACATATGATATCGTACAGCTCCAGAATATCATATAAGAATTTACAGCTTGATATTTCAGATTTCAGATTATCTCGGTATTCAGTTTATACTGGAAAATCTATTTATAACGTATATAAAGCGTTGCAAATTATAAAGGAATTCTACAGCGACTTTTCTGAAATTTGATTTGGACATAAATCACAATCTACACGACGAAATCTCGATTTTTCTCTTCCACTAGAAAGATATACTCCACCAGCTCCACACGTTTCTTGTTTCACAGAAATCCGGCTTAAAACGAATCCTGTACATTCAGTTGAAGTTCAAATCGCCAATTTACGAACTGCAGCGCCATTTCAAGCTCGATTTTAATTATATTATAATTCTACATTTCAAACTGACGTCGATTGAATATATTTGTCAATATAATTCAACTCTAAGCTGAATTAAATCTAAGGGACGACCCCGTTCACAGAATATTGTGATTTCCAATATTTTTGATTATTTCTGAATTAAATATATTATTTAATTATTTATTTTAATTAAATATTCACTATAATTTAATTAACGATGATTTAATTCCCTAAATATAATTAAATAAATTAATTATAATACCTCTGACAATGCGGGTCATTACATTCTTCCCCACTTAAAATAATTTCGTCCTCGAAATTGCTAAGTTAGAGGACGACCCTATCTATTGGAACTCCTAAGATTTGTTTACCCCTTATTTCTGATTTCAACTGAACCAATTAATATCAACTAAAATATTTATTCATTCCAACTAACTAAAATTTTCAAAAATTCTGAAAATTTTCTAACACTTTAAATTTTCGGAAAATTTCGCCATAACCTCCTTTGTACAGCCCTATCGGTAAAACCAAAACTCGCCTCTCTAGGCCTTCTCCAACCCAAAAGAAAATCAAACAGCCAAGCGGCTTGCCATTTCGGCTCATAAATCTCATGCTTATATCGAATATAAACTTGTACCTTTTTGTCGGTCATATCAACTCTATCACTTTCACCTGCTGTCAATTCAGCATATACCAATATCAATCCAATCAAACTCTGATCTGTTTATCCTCAACACAACCACTCGTTTATCCAAGCCAAATTCAATTTCAAATCAAAGTTCTATTTCTTGATTCCAAATTCTTAACTCATCAACCAAATATCGTTTCAAATTCCTATCTTATAAATCCAATTTGTTCGATATTTCTATTTCAACTCAGTTTCCACTTAACTGGTTTCTAATTCCATCTCAATTCTATTGGATTTTACAAATTTTACTTTAATTCGTTTAAATTCAAACAAAATTTTCTTCCTGGAAGCCTTTAAACAGTTTACCTCTTTCAAAAATCAAATTTTCCTTTTTGAAATTCAACACAACTTGTTTTCCCAAAACAAATTCAAAACAAAAATCCTTGGTAGTAATCCGTCACTTACATACTCGAAAATGAACACCGATGATGTCATGATCAACATCGGATTCTATTTTCCAGTTACCGAAGTGAGTTCAATACTATAGCACTTTCAAAACCCATTTTTAAACATTTCCACCTTGAAATCAATTCCAAATATCCTTTTACAATGTTGTAAAAAAATTTAAAATCTCCCAGGATCTTAAAATTCACATATATTAAATCCAGATTCATTTACAAACACCTTTCCCATTTCTGGGATTTTAAATTCCAATTCTGATCTAAATTCAGATTTAATTCATTTCAATTTCATATAATTCACTTGTATAAATTCTGATTGGTTATATATAACCATTTAACATTTTATAATCTTATCTGATTATAATTACTACCAACACATCCTATATATGATAATATATCACAAATCCATACTGTGTCAGTCCATCGTATTCAAGTGCTTATTTACTCCTACCGATACAGTGGATCAAACTGATCGACCAGAACTCATAAACAACTCAGCCAATGAATCTCCACAATATAAAACCATTTTTATATCAAATACAAATACGCTCTCTCGTATATATACACTCAACTCAATCTAGGGTATTACTAACCCTATCTCTACCGAGTCACGCCACAGAGCCAAGTAATTCTTAACTTAAGCTCTGATACCAACTGTAACGACCCGGATTTTGAGCGACTTTGGTTATCGACATAAACTCGATGTCGATAACCAAAACATCGAAAAATCCTGGTAGTTAATGAAAGAAATTAGAGGGTGAGGATAGATAAGATAGGAACTTAGAATAGAAGAAGAAAAGAAGAACTTACATCATCAGAGTAACACGAATCTCACAGGGGAACGAACAACATATAATATATAACATAACTTTTAAGTAAAACAGTTATATATATACAATAGCACTTTATCAGAATACAGCACTTACAACAATAGTGGAAAAACAATAGCTATAAAATCTTGAAACCTCCTGCTCCAAGCTCTCCAAGTATATCTGTAAATCCCGACTACTTGACTGCCCATACAAATTTAGGCACCCAAGAGTTTAGGGAAAACAACAAAGTAAACTCCGGGTCAGTCATGGGACTAGTGTGAGTAAAATAGTTTTAACAAAGTTATACAGGTATATGATATCTCATAAGACCACGCCGTGAATACGGAACGGGTTTTCCCTTATGAGAATCCAACATCTTTGACAAAGCCATATCAAACTGATATTATAATAATGTCTAAGTACAAATAGATATCAATCTAGCAGAAACGCTTTCATCTCACGTTCTACATATATAGTATACAATCAAAGTCGCAAGCACGTATTGGATAATGGATTTCCAACTATAACAAGGTATGGAACCACCTTCTGCTAGTGTACCTCTAGAGATGAATACACTGGGTTCAACAAGAACATCTTGCAACCCGGCCACACATGACCGACCACTCATTTCGCTGAGTGTATCGAATGTATATCACCAACGGTTGGGATCAGCAACCGTTTCCCGAATAGGACAGCATCAACAATAGATTTTATAGAAGTAAATGAAACTCTAGATCAGGTGATTATACACCCTAATAGGTGCGACCTACATAGCCATGCTGCCTGCCCGATTTCTGTCATTTACCGGATGTGAGGCTTGAGGTTACGCTTCATCATCTCATCAGATTCACTTCGAATGCCACATCGTCAGATCCATCAGAATCACTAATTGACTTTCACAACAATACATTATGTGTTAGCTAAAAGAAGTTTCCTTCTCCGCTTCCACTCTTGGTATGGTTGAAGAAATCAATGTACGTGACCCTTCTGTAAATACACTATCAGACATTCATTTATACAAGTCATCCTCATTCACTTAGAATGTCACATCGTCATACCCGCCAAATCAAAAATTGATTTCCTCAAAAATACAACGGGTATACAGCTAAGAGAAACGAATTCCTCCGCCACCAACGTATATACGTTTGAAGAGATCAACTTACGCGATCCATTGGATATAATCTGTCAGACCTTCGTCCATACAAGTTGTCCTGGGACTGGACAAACCGAAGGCACTATTCAGTATATCCATCTTAGTCACTGTTAACTAAGACTTATACAACAGCCCTTGCACTTTACTCCGTCTTCAATTATCTTTGGCATAAATGATTCACAACGCTTGTGCCAATACAGAGTGGTTCTTTGGATAATAATCCAACTGGTCTCTCCATATTAACAACGTTAAAAATGGTCAAAACTTCGATAGTCTGTGAGTTAACTATCAAAGAAAACAAGTGTGCAAACAACGATATTATTTCCAGATGGAAATTATAGCAAACAAACATCATTTAACATTTATCTCTTTAGTTCATTTTACATCTCCTGTTTCCCTATATTCAACATTTGCTATTTTCTATATTTAGAAAATATACGTTATTAACACTGGAAACATTTCCATTCCTTGTTTTCTGTATTTAGAAAACATTTCTGATTCTTGTTTGGAAAACATTTCCAAACTCCTACGTTTGGATTAAACAGATGTTTAGATAAAACATCGCTATGCCAACTCAACCATTTTCTTTAATTACTAAATTCACTTTACCATCCTTTACTACCGAACCTTAACCATTCCTCAGTTAAAAACGAAGCCAATCAAGTTGGGGTAGAACTACCTCTCAGACCTTAACTGAACAACACTTCTAACCTTGAAATAGGCAAAGTTCACTTTATATTTCTTTAACTAACTTCCTTACTTAACCTTTCTTTCGAATAACTATATTCGATTAACTCTTTTCAATTAACTCTATTGGACTGACCCTATTGGGTTAACTCTATTTGATTAACCCCATTCACTTAACTCTTGTCGAATAAACTATATTCGATAACTCCTCTAACTCTATTCGAATAAACTATATTCGATTAACTCCTCTAACTCTATTCGAATAAACTATATTCGATTAACTCCTTTACTATATTCGAATAAACTATATTCGATTAACTCCTTTACTATATTCGAATAAACTATATTCGATTAACTCCTTTGATTTAACTCTAATCGATTAACTCCATCGAATAAACTATATTCGATAACTCCTTCGATTTAACTAATATTCTATAACTCACTTCGATTAACTAATAATCGATAACTCCTTCGAATAACTATATTCGATAATCTTCTCTCGAATAAACGATATTCGATAATCTTCCCTTTCGATTTAACAAATCGATAACTCCTTTTCGAATAACTAAATTTGACAACTCCTTTCGATTTAACTAATCGATAACTCCTTTCGATTAAATTATAATCGATAACTCCCTTCGATGAAACTAACATCGATACTCCTTTCGATGAAACTAAAATCGATTAACTCCTTTCGATGAAACTAACATCGATTAACTCCTTTCGATGAAACTAACATCGATTAATTTAACTCGACGAACTTAACTCGACTCACTTATCTCGATAATATAACTCAAGAACTTAACTCGATTAACTTATCTCGATAATCTAACTCAAGAACTTAACTCGATTAACTTATCTCGATAATCTAACTCAAGTTGATTAACTCCTATCGAATAACTAATATTCGATTTAACTCCATTCGCTTGACTCTAGATCGCAGCGATCACAATGGTTATGGCTGACTCCCTCAGGAAACATCCGACCGCCGTAGGCTATTTACAGCCCTGCGAATTACGCTAGCAGTCGTACGAGATGGCAACTTATCCTGAATAACTCTGTTTGACTAACTCTATCTCAAATAACTATATTTGATAACTTCTACTTCGAATAAGTGGTATTCGATAACTTAACACGATTATCAACTCGAAAATCTTAACTCAAATCGATTAAATCCAACTGATTAACTCTGCCTGGTCAACCCTAACTGATTAACTCTAACTCTAATTGATTTCTCCTATTCGAATAAATCCTATTTGATAACGTTTATTCATTTATAAAGATTTACTTTTAGTAACGGTTCTTCACTTTATAAATGTCCTCTTTAATAATGTTACTTCACTTACACAAGTGTGGGGTACATATTCTATTTAAACTATCGGTGTTGAAACCAATATCTCTCCTCTATATAAGTTCAGACTTATATATTTCATTTATCAAATGATAAATATTTATTTAATTTATAAACTATTATTTATAAATTAATCCTTTCAATTTATCTGTTAAAAACAGATTTCCAATTTCTATTCATCTTCTAAATATTCTTCTGATTTAGCTCTATTTATTTATCCAGTAAATATCCCTTTTGTTTAATCCTATTTATTTATCCAATAAATATCCCTTTGATTAAATCCTATTTATTTAACAAATAAATATCTCCTTTAATCTTTATTTATTTCCTAAATAAATAAACCCATTTACTTTTATTTATTTCCTAAATAAATAAATTCTTTTAACTCTTTATTTATTCCCTAAATAAATAATTTCTTTTAACTTGCTTTCAAATATATTTCCTTTATATTTGATTTCAAATATATCTCTTTTTAACCCCTTTGATTTTATAAATTTTATTTCCTTTTATAAAATCTTTCTTTCCTTATATATATAAAATCCATTGATTTTATATAAATAAATTATTTTCAAAATATACTTTGAAAACCTCCTTTCTACCTTCTGGTATTTCTTATGGTATTTAACATACCATATAACAACGATAAATATCGTCCAACACACAAAATCAACAGCAGATTATATATCACACCATATATCAAAATATATGAATAACAGTAAAATAAATGTTGAGGAATCCAGTTGGATTCCTCCGACCTATTTCCCTGCATCACAGATGTTAGACAATACGATTAACATCGATTTCACTTTGATATGAAATATTCTGATAGCAGAATCAACATATAAATATTTAACGGTTTACATATATATACACAAATATATATATAATTTCTACTAACTGACTAGCAGTTCAATCAAACAATCAACACACAATTAAACAGACAATTTCTAACAGTTCTAAAAATACAACATGAAATTATAAACTGTTCAGAGTTGGTGAGATTTACTCACAGTTGCGCGTTAACCATTGAATAACGGTTTGCGTTATTTGACTCAGTCGGACAATTTATTTTACCATAAATTGTAACGAGCTCGGATTCACTCCCAGTCAGTTCCATTGTGGAGCTCTCGTCCATACGATCCTAACGAATCTTGTTTCGCTGAATTTCGTTCTCGTATGACAAAGTTATGCGGTTTACAAATTAGTGTATATTTTATATAATTAACACTTGGAAAAATCTAAATTAAAATGGGCTTTACCCATATTCTCCCTGGCCCAACTTCCCTTCTAGGCCCAAACCCGCTTTTTGAACTCTTCCTTCCCAAATGACGCTACTCCTCAAAGCATTTGCCACCGTCCATTTTTCCTTGTTTCACACTTACTTTATACTCCACAAAAATCAACTGTCTCACCTTAATTATTGTTTAACACTTAACCCCATCATTACTGCTAATCATATCCCTCATTATCTTCTCCCTGCTGCATCGAAACTGCCTTGAACGCAGACCAAATGCCGAGCTTCTCCTTCCTTATCTCATCAACAACTTCACTTTAATCAAACCGACAAGCCCAACGATCATCTCTTCGAACAAGCTCCACCATCGAGCCAAAATGGTTCCTCTCGCTCACGAAATGGCAGCAGGTCCTTGTGCATTTCCCTCAGCAGCGCTCGACAACAACAGACCCAGAAATCAAACAAAATCTATGTACAAGTCTCAAATCACTCCACAAAACCAAAACCATCATCCATTTCAAGAATTAACGCTTCCATTTCTCGGTAAAATGAACCCTAGCTCCACTGTTTAAATACCAGTCGACAACAGCAGGCATCGAACTCAGAACGACACACACCAGCATGGCGAGAATCCCTCCAGAACTTCGAATACATATTTATTTTGATTTATGGGAATTGATTTGTTTTTATTTTGATTTTCAAAGGAGAATTCTTCTATGTTTGTTTTGCTGAGACAAATAAGTGACGGCGGAAAGAAGTATGGAATTAGGTTTAGGCTGATGTTAAGGGGCTATTTATAGTGTTTACAAATATCTAGATATTTTCCTAGATATTTTTAGATATTTTATTATTTTATATTCGTTTTTGCACTCTAAAAATCCGTACGGCCACATACTAACTCTAAAAATCATGAAACTTGACATCTAGCAATAATTTGACATTGCGGATCTAACAAAATTATTTTCGTCGAATTCCGACTTCGTTGGCAAAACCAGTTATTTTTAAAGCTCTAGATGACCCATTTAAATATATAAATATATTTAAATATTATTAAATTAAATATAAATAAATTTATATTATCGTATATCTTCACATATGATATCGTACAGCTCCAGAATATCATATCAGAATTTACAGCTCGATATTTCAGATTTCAGATTATCTCGGTATTCAGTTTATACTGGAAAATCTATTTATAACGTATATAAAGCGTTGCAAATTATAAAGGAATTCTACAGCGACTTTTCTGAAATTTGATTTGGACATAAATCACAATCTACACGACGAAATCTCGATTTTTCTCTTCCACTAGAAAGATATACTCCACCAGCTCCACACGTTTCTTGTTTCACAGAAATCCGGCTTAAAACGAATCATGTACATTCAGTTGAAGTTCAAATCGCCAATTTATGAACTGCAGCGCCATTTCAAGCTCGATTTTAATTATATTATAATTCTACGTTTCAAACTGACGTCGATTGAATATATTCGTCAATATAATTCAACTCTAAGCTGAATTAAATCTAAGGGACGACCCCGTTCACAGAACATTGTGATTTCCAATATTTTTGATTATTTCTGAATTAAATATATTATTTAATTATTTATTTTAATTAAATATTCACTATAATTTAATTAACGACAATTTAATTCCCTAAATATAATTAATTAAATTAATTATAATACCTTTGACAATGCGGGTCATTACAGAACCACTCCGTATTGGCATAAGCATTGCAAACCAAGTATGCTGAATATATTGAAGACGGAGTAAAATGCAAGGGCTGTTGTATAAGTCCTATGTAGAGATTGCCTAGGATGGATGTACGGAATAGTGCCTTCAGTTTTGTTCCGTCCCAGAACGAACGTGTATGGACGAATGTCTGACAGAATATTTCCAATGATCGCATTTTGGACTGTTCAAATATATATGGTGGCAATGGATTTATTCCCTTAGCATAATATCTAGAACATATTTGTGCAAATCAATTAATGATTTGAAATGTCGGTGTGCAGGGGTATGCGACCTATGCAGGATCACTTAATATGGCTATGCGGAATATGATATGATAACAATATATATATCACAGATAACTTTAAATGCAGTAAAGTAAAGTAAAGTAGAGTAACGACCCCAGGATTTTATACTGGTTCGGACCTCCCGTCCTACGTCCAGTCCTGAAGCTCCTCTTCGGAATTTCTACTAATCAACACCCTCGCTTCACCCGGAGGAACAGGTTCACAACACTACTTGATTTGCGGGCTACAAGTTTACCCACTTGATTTCACGGGCTACAAGCTTACCCACTTGATTTCACAGGCTACAAGCTTACCCACAAGACGATTACAAGAGTTTGACCTTGAATGTGTTCTTTCTTCAACACTGATTAGTCAATGATTGAGTACAACCTTTCTATAATCTTATCCTCAAATATATATTGATGTTTGCAAAGATTTGGAAGTGGATTATCGAGTTGAATCACAAGTGTGTTAAATATGCTTGGAGATTCAAACGATAATTGAATGCTTTTGAGTGCTTTTAGAATGCTAAGAATAATACAATATAGATCAGAGAATGGAGAGAAAATTCGGTTATTTGATTGATTGAAACTGATGTATTTATAGTAATTGAGAAGTTGCAATTGTTGGTGAAAAGTTACAATCAAAAGAAATGATTTAAATGAAGAGAAATGGATGCAACTTTTCAAGAAAGAAGATGACTCTTCATGAAATTCAAAAATAGGTCGACAGGAAAAATTAATAAGTTGACAGGTTTTTGACCGTTATTTCAAAAAACTGTTGACCTGTTAATTTTAACAGGCTGACCTGTTAAGTTTAAAAAGCTGTTGACTTGTTAATTTTAACAGGTTGACCTGTTAAGTTTAAAAAGCTGTTGACCTGTTAAATTTAACAGGTTGACAGGTTTTTGTCAACATACATAAAAAATGAGTTTTCATGTATATTTTTTGAAGAGAATAAGAAGTATGATTATTTGAGGATAGATTTTAACATAAATAACTCTAAATAACCATCTTCTAACCTGTAAAACATTGAGTCTTCTTTTTGTCGATCATGAAGCTCCTTCTTGTCATTAATCAAAATAAGCATTGAAACCGTTGACTCAACATTCTCCACCTTTTTGATTGATGACAATATAGCTTGATATTTTAATCTTTATTGCTATCTCCTCCTGTATATAAGTTCTGTCTCCTCCTGTATATATGATCTCCCTGAAAAATATAACTAAGTTTCTGCAAGAAGAGATGTTAGTAACTTTCTCCCCCTTTGTCATCGACAAAAAGGGTATAATAAACAAGAGAGCGATTAAAAATCATAGGACATCACATCCAGAGTATATTATACATTACAAACCATACCAAAAACATACAAGACGAACCAAGTTTTCGTAGCATACATAACAGAAAACACATATAAAAGTTAATAGAGATGTTTTAAAGACATAATATCATAACTATAGATAGAAATAACTACTGAGGAGGTGTATCAGAGTCGGTTTCATCTCCTTCTTCTTCTGATGATCCTTTATCCTCATCTTTTTCTTCTTCTGAGGATTCCTCTTCCTCATCTCCTTCTACTTCCTGATCTTTATCCGTTCCTTCTTTTTCTCCTTCTTCTTCTTGATCATCATCAACTTGATATTCTTCTCCCTCATGCCTACCATGTTCAACAAATGAAATTCCATGACCACGACTATGGTGAGTACTTTCTCCAGAACTGGTGTTTTCCTCCGAAGTAGACCATGTGAAAGTAGGTGGCATTGGTCGTTTTCCTGGATTTTGAACATGTGTGGTTGAAGATGAAGCTCCGCAATAAATTGTATCCCAAAGAATGCCAAAGAAAGACTTAAGCTTGTTAAAACGTTTATCCATTTTGGTGTCTAACTGATCGAGCTTGGTATTGGTTCGCTTGAGTCTTGCTTCTAAAAGAAATTGATTTCTTGCTATTTGTTCAAGAGAATCCTTTGTTGTAGAATTTGGCGAAGGAATCTTAACGTCTTCCGGTCTTGGAGTAGGAGCTTGTGATGAAGATGCTTCAGGAGAACCTCTATGTTTATATTGCTCAAATGGAATAATGGTTAAGCATGGATCCGGAAGTTTCATTCTCTTCTTTGATACTTTATCAATACACTTAGGTGTTGAAATCTTGGATTCCGGAGATTTTATTCCGTAATTCATGAGGAGACGCATTAAATATTCATTGTAAAATAAATGTTTGCGAGAACGTTTATTTACCAACGATATCTCATCAAAAATCATATCAATCCAGTTGATATTGATATCACCATATATAGCATATAATGCCTTAAAATTTTCTTTGAAAATGACTTCAAAATAACCGGTTCGTGGCAAGAGAGAATGAGCAATACAACGATGGAGAATTCTTGCCGTAGGTCTCAAATTTATTCCCTTAGCACTTGACTTGTGATCTTCAATGAATAAATGACTAATTTTGTCTCTAATATGAATGGGACAGAAATCAGAAGAAAATTTCGTACCATTATTTGAAGATTTAAGAACTTCTTCCATTCAGGACTTGGAGATGAATACTTGTTGATCACATACAACTGACCATAAGCAATTTGATGAATTTGCTGGCTTGTACTTCTCCAAATTTAGATTAGCATAGAATAATTTTATCATAATGTGATTAATCTCAACATTATTGTCCTCAAAACTAAGAAGAGATGCTATTTTTGCTTTGGTTGTAATTTCTTTAACATCATAGAGGAGAAAATCGAAGTATTTGATAAACATCCCTTCATGAATGGTATAATCTTTCATCTTATTCCATCTTGTTATAGCAATCGGATCCTTAAGCCAATGTTTGATTTGAGCATCTATGGGTTGTTGTTGAGAAGTAGAAGAAGAAGTTTTTGATTTCTTTGATTTTGGAGCCATTGAAGAGAAGGTGATGGAATTTGAGGAGTTAGGGTTTGAAGAAAAGTGTTGATTTTAGTAATGAAGAGGTTAAAAATGAAATAGTGTGTTGATATAGGAGGTTGAACCGACTATTGGATGTTTAAAAACAGTATAACCTGAAAACGGTCGACCTAAAATAGTATACCGGTCGACCTAATTAGTTTCTGGTTTGAAATCGAAGAAAAAATGCTAAAATTGGTCGACATAAAATTGTAACCGGTCGACCGGATTCTATGGTTTTGAATTTCAAAACTTTAAAAGACCGGTCGACCTGTGCAAAAATTTCGGTCGACACTTTTTTTCATATTTTGCTGAAACTTTTTCGGTCGACATAGAATTTGTGACCGGTCGACCGTGAAAACTCTCTGGAAATTTTTGTTTCATAAAATCGGTCGACCAAAATTTATTACCGGTCGACCTGTTTGTGTTTCAAGAGATCGGTCGACATCTTTTTTCCAACCGGTCGACCTAGATATTTCTCTGGAAAATAAAAAGTGTACAAACCGGTCAACCTAAAATTATCTACCGGTCGACCGTTTTTTGATTGAAATGAATTTTCAGCCTTTTGTTGATCGAATTCAAAGCCAAACAAAGTATTATTATAAAAATATATAACAAATACATGAAGTAAGAAATAAAAACATTACAAAGCATCTCCTTTGATCCGATATAAAGAACTCATTTTCTTGGTTCCCACGGAGAGTATTTCCCACTAGCACCTTCATTTTTGTTGAAATTCCTATCCCATGAGTTGGGTGCTCTCGATGATGATGGTATATGTATTGGCTCATGAACATTATGCTTGTTGGAACTACAGAAGAGTGAAGCTATTTTCTCGAGATACGTCAAACGAGAGGAAGTTAATTTTTGCTCATAGTACATCTCCTGTTGATAATGATGTATTTCATCAATCTTATCCTTTGTACGTGGAGAGCAAAAAAGTGCTTTCTTGCTTCGTTTAGGAGTTGGTGTGGTTCCCGATGTACGAGAATTTGGATGGAATCCAGGTGGATGTTCTGGTGTTTTCGGGGAATAGTACTCTTCTGGCTCGGAGCTAGTGATCGAAATATGAGATCGTTGAGCACATTTATCACAAATGTGTTCCATTATAGAGGAATATATGAGTGTTGAGCGAGACTCTTAGAAAAAGATGCAGAGAAAAAAACACATTTAGAAAGAGTATGTATATATACAGGATTTATTGAGATAGAAATTAGTGGATGAAAAGCATTCAGAAGTAAGAACCACTCAAAATGAATTGCTAATAATAGTAAAAGACTACTAATTAGCTAAGTTTTAAAACAAATGAATGTATCGACTAGAAACCCAACAGTGTATATGTATACTTTTATACACCAAGTTCGTTTCTAGAAATCAAGCCAAGCTCTCTTCGTAAAGAAATAAAACTAGATTCGAGTAGAGGCTTGGTGAAAATGTCTACTAACTGGTTGTCAGTTGGGATATATTCAAGACATATTGTTCCTTTTTCAATATTGTCTCGTAAGAAATGATGTCGAATGTCAATGTGCTTTGTTCGGGAATGATTGACTGGGTTTTTCGATAAATTTATTGTACTTGTGTTATCACAATATATGACAGAGTTTGATAAATGAATATTAAAGTCTCGAAGTGTTTGTTGCATATATAAGACTTGAGTACAAGCTAGTGCTGCTGATATGTATTCGGCTTCACATGTTGAGAGCGGAACGCAATTTTGTTTCTTACTAAACCAAGAGACAAGTGATTTTCCAATAAAATGGCACGTACCACTTGTACTCTTTCTATCTGTGCGAGAGCCACCAAAATCAGCATCGCTATATGACACTAATTCAAATGAACAATCTTTAGGGTAGAAAAGACCAAAATCTTTGGTTTTATTAAGATATCGTGTAATACGTTTCACAGCTCGTAAATGTGATTCTTTAGGATTAGCTTGAAACCTTGCACATAAACAAACACTCATCATAATATCAGGACGACTTGTCGTAAGATACAGGAGAGAACTGATCATGCTTTGATATAACTTCTGGTCAACATTCTTTCCAAATTCATCTTTTTCAAGATGTGTGGTCGTACTCAAAGGAGTTGGTTTACCAGAGGTATTTTCTAGTCCAAAGCTGTAACGACCCAGAAAATCTGAACCAATTTAAAATTTTTAAATTGGCTAAAATAATGGATTTTAAATATTTAAAATAAATATTTTAAATAATGGCGATGAAACTGAGTTTGAATCGACAATTGAAAACGAATATAATTAATTATAATTATAAATAAGGCCTGAAAGGGCGCTGTAGTTTCGAAAATTGAATTCAAACTTTGTCGGACTGTATCAGGTGCAAAACAATCCGGATTTTAGTGAAACCAAAAACATTAGGATCTAATTGGTAATATCTTTCTAACGAATCCGACCAATCGAAATTTCATAGCGGGAATCAAAAGATATGTCCAGTTGAAAATTCTGAATAGTCGCTATGGAATTCAGGCCCTTAAAAATAGACATTTTGCAAACAACCTCGGATTTCGACGAAACCATTTTTGTTGGATTCGCAGTGTCAAATTATTGCTAGATTCCAAATTTCATAATTTTTCGATTCAATATGTGAGCGTGGCAAAGGAAAACGCGTTTGGCCAGTTTCAGTTGATTTTAATCGACTGGAAATTGGCCATTTTTCAAACGGTCTCAGAATTCGACGAAACTAGTTTTGTTAGGACCGTATCGTCAATACGAAGCTAGAAAATATTTTTCTGGAATTTTTGGAGTTAGTATGTGACCCCGGTAATTTGAAATGTACGTTTAAAATTCAATATAGTGATTTAAATGTAAATTCAATGGAAACTGATTGTAACGATCGAATCAGCTTGCGATACATGTCCCATTGTGTTCGAAATGGGGGTAGAACGCTAGGGACGACAGTCGGTGGGTCCCATTTCGACTTCGAATAAAAAGTCAACTTTTAAATAGAAATTTAATAATAATAAATATTTATATAAACCCTTTTCTCTCTCTCTCTCTCCTCACTTTCTTTCTACCGTTCGAAAAAAAAAACCCCTAAGCCCTAAATCGTGATCGACGGAACCCCTCACGACGTCGCACCCCCCCCCAGTCGCCTCCGCCGTCACCCCCCCCCTTCTGCTCCGCCTCCTCCTTCCAGCCCTCCCCAATTCGAAGTTCGAACGCGAGGTGGGATCCGCGAGCCCACCAGGCCACTGCCACCGGAGCCGCGCCTCCACAGGCGATCCCCCTCCCTCCGGCGCTCCACCTCACCGGCCAGCACCCCACTCTAGATTGAGGAAAAAGCCCCCCTCTGATTACAGTAAGTTTTACAACCTTTATATATATAAAATCCAGTTTTTTTTCTCTTCTTATTATTACTTGGAAGTCTATTTATTTTTCTTAAGTATAAAAGAAAAAAACTGATTTTTATAAATTTAGATTAGAAAGAAAATACGATTTTAATTGAATGTAAAGTTTAGATATTTATTCGTTTAAAGTATATATTCTTATTCATATGAAGTACAAATGAGTAATCATATAAAGATTAGATTTTTAACGTTGTAAAAGTTAGATTTTTACATTTAGAAAGGTTTGATTTTTATATGCTAAGAAGATTAAAAATTCGATTTTTATATATAGAATAGCGAAGTGAAAATTCGATGATTTTTATATATTTAATAACGTAGTAAAAATTCGATCTTTACATATGTAGTGAATACGGGCAACGAAAGCGACAAAAGGCGAGATTGGCGAAGATTTCTTTAAAGGAAGAGTCGTGGTATTGGATAGCTATTTGTGAGAATTTCTCACTCTTCAATTTCTTTTTCTAGCCATATACATATGTGTGGAAATAAAATTGAATTGCTATATATAATACTATATATATATATATATATATACGCCCCCTCGTCCACAAACCATGGACGATATTTATTGATTGAAATTGGTGTGAAAATTGATTGATAGCGAATGATTGTTTGGGATTGTTTGTGGTTGATATTGATTGATTGTGGTTGAAAAATACCCGTTTGTGATTGAGAAATATTTGGTTGAAACCACATAGGATTAGTTTGTGGAAATGAAATAAATATATACATGCCGCCTGCGTGCGAACTAGATGCATGACCCCCATTGTCAAAAACCGCGAGGTTTTAAGGTAGAGCGAGGAGCCGTACTAGGGACGGTCCCGGTTTTAACTACCCTGCCGTTATGCTGCCGAAATTTTGAATAATATTCGTGTGTTTGAATTATTTTCATTTGCTTAAACTATATTTATTCATTGAATAGAAAACCTTCATGTGTTGAATTGATATTCATTCGTTGATTAGAAATTCATGTGTTGAATGGTATTCGCGTTTTAAATATAAAAATCACATTTTTATCTATATATAGAAACTATAGAAAACCTTCATGTGTTGAATTGATATTCATTCGTTGATTAGAAATTCATGTGTTGAATGGTATTCGCGTTTTAAATATAAAAATCACATTTTTATCTATATATAGAAACTATAGAAAACCTTCATGTGTTGAATCGATATTCATTCGTTGATTAGAAATTCATGTGTTGAATGGTGTTCATATTTTGAAATAAATTGTTTGATAATAAAAATCACCTTTTATCGACTATATGAACTGTGTAAAATAATCTCGTTTTGAAAGAAATTGTTTTATAAGAAAAATCCTATTTTTATCACCAATATGAAATATATAAAATAATAGTGTTTTGAAATGAATTGTTTTACAATAAAAATCACATTTTTATTGTATGCATGAATCGTTGAAATGTGAAGTGTTAAAAATAGCCACTTGTTCAAAATAAACATATATGAGTTGAAATATTCATTAATTAGCTAATGAAATGATTTGTACCTATGTATGTAACATTAGAATGAATGGTGTTTTTAAACCAAATAGAAATCAAATATGAAGTTGAATAGAAAATGATAAATGATAAGAACTGTATATATATGTACATGCATATTCATTGAACAGGTTATAGCAAAGGGGCTAGAGAAGAGGAATAAAATTTTGTGCCCGACAAATAGGTACACATTTACTGTTTTGTTTGGGTGATGATTTTATGAGCCTGTTGGCTAGCCGCTTGGCTTTTTCTTTTTCTTTTTGAGATTAGAAGGACCGGGAAAGCTATTTGCGATTTCCCGATGCTCCCGGTGCAGGGGAGGTTATGGCGAAATTTTCCAAAATTTTAAGGCGTTAGTGAAATATTTGAAGTGAAAACGATATTGAAATCATTGAATGAACTATATTTATATAAATATATAAATATAAATAAAATTAAAACGAAACGAAGCCGTGCAGTTCGTATTTTGAAACCATGATTTCAAGCAACTAGTGCGGGAAATCCGACCATTGGATTTTCCCGAAACCTCAACCGTCGGGTTCGCCTTGGAAATATCTTCCCAACGGCACCAACCTTGTAAAAATCCAACGGTTGGATTGTCTGGAATGTTTAATTCAAATCTGAAGAAAAACAGCGCCAGAAGCGATTATATTTATATATATATAAATAAAATTATATATTTAATCGAATAACGACGCTACAGTTCGTATTTTGAAATCGAAACTTCAAACGATTGTACCGGGAGATCCGACCGTCGGATTTTCCTGAAACTGGAACCGTTGGATTCGTTTTGAAAAGACCTTTCTAATGATGTAAATTTTGTGAAGATCCAACGGTTAGATTTTCAGATATGTGTAAATCAAATCTGAAGAAAAACAGCGCCACGGCCGCGTTATGGCCCGAAGCGTCGTTTTGAATAAATGGGCTATTTTAAAATAAATAAAAATAGCGATAAATCATTATAAAATATCATAAACGATATGGAATGGAAATAAACTGAATTTGCTCGATTTATGTAGTATTTGATGGTTGAATGTGTTTGGTGTGAAAATTACCTTAAAGAACAAAATTGGTGTTGTCGAATAATTTAACCATTGAAATAAATTGATTTGAAATTCTAAATATACGTGAATTATTTGAGAAGGCCGAGTTAATTCTCATTTCAAATAGTTGACCGACGATTGAAAGTCGAAGATGAAGATGATGGTCGAAGACCGGAGATCTTCACCTCGTTTGGATGGTAACCGAGGTCCTGATTGGGAGGCATCCCGAAATATGGATAATGAGTGGTGATCGTCCAGACGTACGTGGTGATCGATGGGTTTGCGAGGTATTTAGTGCCTCCGGTTTCGTTCAGACCCGGAACGGACTTGTAAATGGACTGTGTGTCTAACATTGGATTTTATTCTGTGTTGATTGATCTCTATTAAATATGCATCTGTTTGGCGGCGGAGAATTTATTCTTTTGCTTAACGCCCTTCTCTGAAACGCACGAGCTCAGAGGTTGTATATCGATGGACATCAGTCGCATGGCATGAATTGCCTGTGTGGCATGCTAAGATGCAGTGATCAGGGCTTCTGTTGAAAAGCAAAGTCTTGTGGTGATGATCAAAGCACCGCCTGTGTGGCGTAGCTTTGTGTATAACGTGAATTCGCGAGCCTCACACCCCGGTATGAACCTAAAACGGGAGAGGACATCAGGGAGGGCCTGTGTTTCTTCCTAGCTAGGGTGGTGTCAGTGACCTACCAGCCCTGACATTTATATACTTTTCACCTATGTGGTTGTTGCAGTTGCGAGGCGCCTCGGTTTGATCGGACGATCCGGGTCCGATGGAGTCATTCGTTGGCTCATTTACGCCCCAAAGGGCGGGGAAACGCAGTGTTCAGGCATTTTAATCCACATCGGTGGACCGGCCCTGACGATCCAAGGGTCGATGCGCTCTGACCCTGAGGCTCGGGCTAGGCAGTCTCGAATTCGGTAAGGACTATCTTTTGCCTTGGTTCATGACGGAAATCCAATTTCCAAATACGACATCGTGCGGTTTTGATTGTATATATATATGGCGACATGATATATGGTACCCATGTCGTCTATGATTGATAGTTATGATTTGAAATTGTTTTCAAAACATATAAACACTAGCAATAATATCAAATGCCTTTGTTTTATTCGTATCAATCATATTTTGGCCATTATAAGGTAAAACTCTATCCTCCGGTTTGCGTTGCATTGTGTGATGGGAACTGAGTCTTATAATGGCTTCATTTTTACAAAAAGCATAGCGATGTTTAAAAGAAAGATTTGTTTTAAAGCACTGGCAATCCAATGGAGTAAACCCGTTCCACGAAAGTGGCGTGGTCCTGTGATTTGCCAAATTATATATGTGTTGAGTAGATTTCTCATACCAGTCCCATGACTGACTCGTAGTTTGTTTCACTCTCAAACTCGGGTGCCCCTCTTTCTACACGGGCAGCCTTGTATTCAGGTTTAGCTGGTTCTTTCTGGATAGCTGGAGCTGAAGATGGATTCTATCATTTATCTCTTTTTATGTTGTTCAGCTCCTATTGTACATATTTTGTTTATTTCCGCTGTAGACTTTTATGTATAGCTGAACTGTATTTGTACTAAGTAAGATCCTGTATACTGTGTAACTCTGATAATTACTTTTATCCAGTATATTCTATTGTTTATTATCTGGTGTATTTATTTAATTTTGTTCTGCTATTATCTGTTTCTGTGTTATATTCCTAAGATAACCCTTGTTTCCGTCGGAACGGGATTTCGGGTCGTCTCAACGTGGTATCAGAGCTTTGGTTAAGCTTAGTTCTGGAATATAACATTTGAACGAACTCGTCAGAAATAGAACCAGAAATGTTCTAGGATGGGTAACTCTATACAGATAGGATCAGCAATATCCTAGTATGAGTAAAGCAGAATGAAATTACACCTCGATAGACACATTTACACATGAAGTATATGTTTCTATGTTTGGAAATTTTCTTTTCTGTGACCTGACACTTGATCTGCTAATTGCAGAAGTACTAGAAAAATGAGTGCCAGAAACAGAAGGAATACAGAACCCGGTCTAGAGGCTCTATTAAAGAGATATCGAAATCTTAACGGAGCACAGTTCTCGGGCAATGAATCTATAATTCAAACTCAAGCTTGGATGATCTCTGTCGAAAGAATATTTGAGCGTATCCAGCTGAGGGATGACCAGAAACGGTTAGTAGCATCTTGGGCGCTCAAAGAAGAAGCTTTAATCTGGTGGGAAACAATCATCAAAGATAATCCAGAAGGTGATATCACCTGGGACAGATTCAAAGTGATTTTTCTAGAAAGAGTTACTCCTCCCGAAGCAACGGAGCGATTTTGTGATGAATTTTCTTATCTAATACAAGGTGATATGACCATCCCAGAATATCATAAGAAATTCAATGAACTTGCTCACTTTTCTCCTCATCTGATTAAAGACCCAAAAAGGAAATACCAGAATAAAGTATTGGGGCATGTGAAGCTTCCTTTTCCAGAAATGATTTACATGGCTTATCAGTATGAAGATCTCCATAAGAAAGGAATGTTGCGCGACGAAGAAGAAGTCTGTTCTAGTGACAAAACAGAGTCAGAAACTGATATTCCTGAAACCAGTACGAGGTCTGAGGTCAATAAGAGGCCCAGTGCCAAGAGAAAAAGGGCTGAATCTGGGAACGAAGTTAAACTTGAGCACCGCTTATCATCCTCAGACAGACGGTCAGACTGAGAGGGTAAATCGCATTTTAGAAGATCTATTGCGGGCTTGTGTTCTAGATTTCGGTGGATCATGGGAAGACCATCTGCATTTGGCTGAATTCTCTTATAACAACAGCTACCAGGCGAGTCTGACAATGTCGCCATTCGAAGCATTGTATGGTAGACCGTGCCGATCTCCTGCTTGTTGGGTCGAGCCTGGAAATAGACTTGTGTTGGGTCCTGATATGATTCGAGAAGCTGCCGACAAAGTCAATTTTATTAAAAAGCGATTACTCGCCGCTCAAAGCCGACAAAAGAGCTATGCCGATAGAAGAAGAAGAGATATATCCTTTGAAGTTGGCGACTACGTATATTTGAAAGTATCGCCGATGAGAGGAGTTATCCGTTTCGGTAAAACTGGAAAGTTAGCGCCCAAATTCATTGGTCCGTTTCCTATTCTGGAACGGATTGGAACTCTCGCTTACAGGGTCAAACTGCCTAATTGGCTGCCTGGAGTTCATGATGTATTTCACATATCTCAACTTCGAAAGCACGTTCATGATCCAGACTTGATCGTGGAAGAAGCAGCTCAACATGACATTGAAATAACTCCAGAATTAGCTGTGAGAAGAGAGCCGCTAAAGATAATAGGCAAAGAAACCAAAGAGCTGAGGAACAAGAAGGTTCACTTAGTCAAAGTGCAATGGAGTGGAGATCCGCGAGATTGTACTTGGGAAACTGAGGAGAGCATTCAGAAGGCTTATCCTAGATGCCGAGTAGATATCTCTGATTGACTCTGGTGCAAGGTACATTTACCATACTTTGCATTAATATATAATTCTCTATTTTGTTGCTATTTTCTTCCCATGGATGTGCTCTATTTATTCTATACTCTGAATGATTTATAAAAGAATATAGAAGTTGATCAGAATATTTTTGAAAGGGTAGAAACAAATTGGTTGTTGTATTGTGGGATTATAGATTTATCAAACCACTTTCGACTTTGTTCCTTTTCGGGGACGAAAAGTTTTAAGTGGGGGAGATTGTAACGACCCAGAAAATCTGAACCAATTTAAAAATTTTAAATTGGCTAAAATAATGGATTTTAAATATTTAAAATAAATATTTTAAATAATGGCGATGAAAACTGAGTTTGAATCGACAATTGAAAACGAATATAATTAATTATAATTATAAATAAGGCCTGAAAGGGCGCTGTAGTTTCGAAAATTGAATTCAAACTTTGTCGGACTGTATCGGGTGCAAAACAATCCGGATTTTAGTGAAACCAAAAACATTAGGATCTAATTGGTAATATCTTTCTAACGAATCCGACCAATCGAAATTTCATAGCGGGAATCAAAAGATATGTCCAGTTGAAAATTCTGAATAGTCGCTATGGAATTCAGGCCCTTAAAAATAGACATTTTGCAAACAACCTCGGATTTCGACGAAACCATTTTTGTTGGATCCGCAGTGTCAAATTATTGCTAGATTCCAAATTTAATAATTTTTCGATTCAATATGTGAGCGTGGCAAAGGAAAACGCGTTTGGCCAGTTTCAGTTGATTTTAATCGACTGGAAATTGGCCATTTTTCAAACGGTCTCAGAATTCGACGAAACTAGTTTTGTTAGGACCGTATCGTCAATACGAAGCTAGAAAATATTTTTCTGGAATTTTTAGAGTTAGTATGTGACCCGGGTAATTTGAAATGTACGTTTAAAATTCAATATAGTGATTTAAATGTAAATTCAACGGAAACTGATTGTAACGATCGAATCAGCTTGCGATACATGTCCCATTGTGTTCGAAATGAGGGTAGAACGCTAGGGACGACAGTCGGTGGGTCCCATTTCGACTTCGAATAAAAAGTCAACTTTTAAATAGAAATTTAATAATAATAAATATTTATATAAACCCTTTTCTCTCTCTCTCTCCTCACTTTCTTTCTACCGTTCGAAAAAAAAACCCTAAGCCCTAAATCATGATCGACGGAACTCCTCACGGCGTCGCACCCCCCCAGTCGCCTCCGCCGTCACCCCCCCTTCTGCTCCGCCTCCTCCTTCCAGCCCTCCCCAATTCGAAGTTCGAACGCGAGGTGGGATCCGCGAGCCCACCAGGCCACTGCCACAGGAGCCGCGCCTCCACAGGCGATCCCCCTCCCTCCGGCGTTCCACCTCACCGGCCAGCACCCCACTCTAGATCGAGGAAAAAGCCCCCCTCTGATTACAGTAAGTTTTACAACCTTTATATATATATATAATCCAGTTTTTTTTCTCTTCTTATTATTACTTGGAAGTTTATTTATTTTTCTTAAGTATAAAAGAAAAAAACTGATTTTTATAAATTTAGATTAGAAAGAAAATACGATTTTAATTGAATGTAAAGTTTAGATATTTATTCGTTTAAAGTATATATTCTTATTCATATGAAGTACAAATGAGTAATCATATAAAGATTAGATTTTTAACGATGTAAAAGTTAGATTTTTACATTTAGAAAGGTTTGATTTTTATATGCTAAGAAGATTAAAAATTCGATTTTTATATATAGAATAGCGAAGTGAAAATTCGATGATTTTTATATATTTAATAACGTAGTAAAAATTCGATCTTTACATATGTAGTGAATACGGGCAACGAAAGCGACAAAAGGCGAGATTGGCGAAGATTTCTTTAAAGGAAGAGTCGTGGTATTGGATAGCTATTTGTGAGAATTTCTCACTCTTCAATTTCTTTTTCTAGCCATATACATATGTGTGGAAATAAAATTGAATTGCTATATATAATACTATATATATATATATATATATATATACGCCCCCTCGTCCACAAACCATGGACGATATTTATTGATTGAAATTGGTGTGAAAATTGATTGATAGCGAATGATTGTTTGGGATTGTTTGTGGTTGATATTGATTGATTGTGGTTGAAAAATACCCGTTTGTGATTGAGAAATATTTGGTTGAAACCACATAGGATTAGTTTGTGGAAATGAAATAAATATATACATGCCGCCTGCGTGCGAACTAGATGCATGACCCCCATTGTCAAAAACCGCGAGGTTTTAAGGTAGAGCGAGGAGCCGTACTAGGGACGGTCCCGGTTTTAACTACCCTGCCGTTATGCTGCCGAAATTTTGAATAATATTCGTGTGTTTGAATTATTTTCATTTGCTTAAACTATATTTATTCATTGAATAGAAAACCTTCATGTGTTGAATTGATATTCATTCGTTGATTAGAAATTCATGTGTTGAATGGTATTCGCGTTTTAAATATAAAAATCACATTTTTATCTATATATAGAAACTATAGAAAACCTTCATGTGTTGAATTGATATTCATTCGTTGATTAGAAATTCATGTGTTGAATGGTATTCGCGTTTTAAATATAAAAATCACATTTTTATCTATATATAGAAACTATAGAAAACCTTCATGTGTTGAATCGATATTCATTCGTTGATTAGAAATTCATGTGTTGAATGGTGTTCATATTTTGAAATAAATTGTTTGATAATAAAAATCACCTTTTATCGACTATATGAACTGTGTAAAATAATCTCGTTTTGAAAGAAATTGTTTTATAAGAAAAATCCTATTTTTATCACCAATATGAAATATATAAAATAATAGTGTTTTGAAATGAATTGTTTTACAATAAAAATCACATTTTTATTGTATGCATGAATCGTTGAAATGTGAAGTGTTAAAAATAGCCACTTGTTCAAAATAAACATATATGAGTTGAAATATTCATTAATTAGCTAATGAAATGATTTGTACCTATGTATGTAACATTAGAATGAATGGTGTTTTTAAACCAAATAGAAATCAAATATGAAGTTGAATAGAAAATGATAAATGATAAGAACTGTATATATATGTACATGCATATTCATTGAACAGGTTATAGCAAAGGGGCTAGAGAAGAGGAATAAAATTTTGTGCCTGACAAATAGGTACACATTTACTGTTTTGTTTGGGTGATGATTTTATGAGCCTGTTGGCTAGCCGCTTGGCTTTTTCTTTTTCTTTTTGAGATTAGAAGGACCGGGAAAGCTATTTGCGATTTCCCGATGCTCCCGGTGCAGGGGAGGTTATGGCGAAATTTTCCAAAATTTTAAGGCGTTAGTGAAATATTTGAAGTGAAAACGATATTGAAATCATTGAATGAACTATATTTATATAAATACATAAATATAAATAAAATTAAAACGAAACGAAGCCGTGCAGTTCATATTTTGAAACCATGATTTCAAGCAACTAGTGCGGGAAATCCGACCATTGGATTTTCCCGAAACCTCAACCGTCGGGTTCGCCTTGGTAATATCTTCCCAACGGCACCAACCTTGTAAAAATCCAACGGTTGGATTGTCTGGAATGTTTAATTCAAATCTGAAGAAAAACAGCGCCATAAGCGATTATATTTATATATATATATATAAATATAATTATATATTTAATCGAATAACGACGCTGCAGTTCGTATTTTGAAATCGAAACTTCAAACGATTGTACCGGGAGATCCGACCGTCGGATTTTCCCGAAACTGGAACCGTTGGATTCGTTTTGAAAAGACCTTTCTAATGATGTAAATTTTGTGAAGATCCAACGGTTAGATTTTCAGATATGTGTAAATCAAATCTGAAGAAAAACAGCGCCACGACCGCGTTATGGCCCGAAGCGTCGTTTTGAATAAATGGGCTATTTTAAAATAAATAAAAATAGCGATAAATCATTATAAAATATCATAAACGATATGGAATGGAAATAAACTGAATTTGATCGATTTATGTAGTATTTGATGGTTTAATGTGTTTGGTGTGAAAATTACCTTAAAGAACAAAATTGGTGTTGTCGAATAATTTAACCATTGAAATAAATTGATTTGAAATTCTAAATATACGTGAATTATTTGAGAAGGCCGAGTTAATTCTCATTTCAAATAGTTGACCGACGATTGAAAGTCGAAGATGAAGATGATGGTCGAAGACCGGAGATCTTCACCTCGTTTGGATGGTAACCGAGGTCCTGATTGGGAGGCATCCCGAAATATGGATAATGAGTGGTGATCGTCCAGACGTACGTGGTGATCGATGGGTTTGCGAGGTATTTAGTGCCTCCGGTTTCGTTCAGACCCGGAACGGACATGTAAATGGACTGTGTGTCTGACATTGGATTTTATTCTGTGTTGATTGATCTCTATTAAATATGCATCTGTTTGGCGGCGGAGAATTTATTCTTTTGCTTAACGCCCTTCTCTAAAACGCACGAGCTCAGAGGTTGTATATCGATGGACATCAGTCGCATGGCATGAATTGCCTGTGTGGCATGCTAAGATGCAGTGATCAGGGCTTCTGTTGAAAAGCAAAGTCTTGTGGTGATGATCAAAGCACCGCCTGTGTGGCGTAGCTTTGTGTATAACGTGAATTCGCGAGCCTCACACCCCGGTATGAACCTAAAATGGGAGAGGACATCAGGGAGGGCATGCGTTTCTTCCTAGCTAGGGTGGTGTCAGTGACCTACCAGCCCTGACATTTATATACTTTTCACCTATGTGGTTGTTGCTGTTGCGAGGCGCCTCGGTTTGATCGGACGATCCGGGTCCGATGGAGTCATTCGTTGGCTCATTTACGCCCCAAAGGGCGGGGAAACGCAGTGTTCAGGCATTTTAATCCACATCGGTGGACCGGCCCTGACGATCCAAGGGTCGATGCGCTCTGACCCTGAGGCTCGGGCTAGGCAGTCTCGAATTCGGTAAGGACTATCTTTTGCCTTGGTTCATGACGGAAATCCAATTTCCAAATACGACATCGTGCGGTTTTGATTGTATATATATATGGCGACATGATATATGGTACCCATGCCGTCTATGATTGATAGTTATGATTTGAAATTGTTTTCAAAACATATAAACACTAGCAATAATATCAAATGCCTTTGTTTTATTCGTATCAATCATATTTTGGCCATTATAAGGTAAAACTCTATCCTCCGGTTTGCGTTGCATTGTGTGATGGGAACTGAGTCTTATAATGGCTTCATTTTTACAAAAAGCATAGCGATGTTTAAAAGAAAGATTTGTTTTAAAGCACTGGCAATCCAATGGAGTAAACCCGTTCCACGAAAGTGGCATGGTCCTATGATTTGCCAAATTATATATGTGTTGAGTAGATTTCTCATACCAGTCCCATGACTGACTCGTAGTTTGTTTCACTCTCAAACTCGGGTGCCCCTCTTTCTACACGGGCAGCCTTGTATTCAGGTTTAGCTGGTTCTTTCTGGATAGCTGGAGCTGAAGATGGATTCTATCATTTATCTCTTTTTATGCTGTTCAGCTCCTATTGTACATATTTTGTTTATTTCCGCTGTAGACTTTTATGTATAGCTGAACTGTATTTGTACTAAGTAAGATCCTGTATACTGTGTAACTCTGATAATTACTTTCATCCAGTATATTCTATTGTTCATTATCTGGTGTATTTATTTAATTTTGTTCTGCTATTATCTGTTTCTATGTTATATTCCTAAGATAACCCTTGTTTTCGTCGGAACGGGATTTCGGGTCGTCTCAGAAGCGTTTAACTAGATTTCCGCAATATTTTTCTTGATTGATAAACATACCATTTGAAAGCTGTTTGATTTGAAGATCGAGGAAATATGATAGTTCTCCCATATGTGACATTTCAAATTCTTTGGTCATAATATTTGCAAATTCTTTGCAAAGTTCATCGTTTGTTGAACCAAAGATAATGTCGTCTACATATATTTGGATAACTAATATATCTTTTCGAGAATGTTTAATAAATAAAGTCTGATCAACTTTTCCAATTTGAAATCCAGAATCTATGAGATAGCTTCTTAATCGTTCATACCAAGCACGAGGTGCTTGTTTCAATCCATATAAAGCTTTCTTAAGTTTATATACATGATCCGGATATTTCTCATGTACGAACAAAGGAGGTTGTTCGACATTTACATTCTCTTTGATAAACCCATTTAAAAAAGCACTTTTGACATCCATTTGATAAAGTTTGAAATCATGATGACAAGCAAAGGATAGTAAGATTCGAATAGCTTCTAATCGAGCTACGGGAGCAAAGGTTTCTTCATAATCGATACCTTCTTCCTGATTATATCCTTGTGCTACTAATCTTGCTTTATTTCTAGTAATGTTCCCTTGTTCATCGGCCTTATTTTTATATACCCATTTAGTTCCTATAACTGATTGATCAGTCGGCCTTGGAACAAGTTCCCATACATCATTGCGCTCGAACTGGTTTAGTTCTTCTTGCATGGCAATGATCCAGTATTCATCAGTAGCAGCTTCCTTAGGATTTTTAGGTTCGATATTTGAGATAAACGCAACATGACCCATTTGATTAAGTTGACTCCTTGTTCTAATTTGTGATGTTACTTCTCCAATAACATTTTGAACTGGATGATCTCTTAGAATTCTCGGAGGAGATCTAAATCTTGGTGGAGAAGGTACAATAACAGGTTGAGGAATATTCTCAATAATTTCTGAGTCAGAATCATTATTTGTGATGGTAGGATTATCAGTGACTATAGTTTCTTCGTCATCCAATATATTATGAGATGGTTTATAGAATTCGTTAAAAGATACATGAAGTGATTCTTCAATAGTTTTAGTTCTCTTATTGAATACACGATAAGCCTTGCTTCGATCCGAATAACCAATAAAGATTCCTTCATCAGCTTTTGAATCAAATTTACCAAGACGATCTTTCGTGTTTAAAATAAAACATTTTGAACCAAAAACTTTGAAGTATGAAATATTTGGCTTTCTTTCATTAAATAATTCATAAGGTGTATTTTTAGTAAGAGGTCGAATGGATACACGATTCAAAACATAACACGCAGTTGCTACAGCTTCTGCCCGAAAATGTTTTGGTAAAGTACTTCCATTTAATAATGTCCTTGCACATTCTTGTAATGTCCGATTTTTCCGTTCTACAACTCCATTTTGTTGTGGAGTTCGAGGAAACGAAAAATTATGATTAATAACTTTCTTTGTACAAAAATGTTCAAATTCATTATTTTCGAACTCTCCGCCATGATCACTTCTTATATTCTTAACCTTAAGTCCTTTTGACTTTTGAATTTTCTTGACGAAGGATTTGAAATGAGTAAACGTGTCACTTTTATTTTTCAAGAAAATCACCCATGTATAACGAGAATAGTCATCAACAATTACAAACACATATCGACTATGATTTATGGATTGTATTTGAGTAGGTCCAAATAAATCCATATGCAATAACTCAAGTGATTGTAATGTTGATATTACCTTCTTAGATTTAAATGATGATTTTGTCAATTTTCCTACTTGGCATGCGTCACAAAGATTGTCAACTTTAAAGCTAAGTTTGGGTAAGCCTTTAACTAGTTCGTTCTTGGCTAGCTTGTCAATAGTTCTGAAGTTTATATGACAGAAACGTTTGTGCCATAGCCATGGATCATTATCATTTGCTACAAGCACATATCTGAATTATGATTGATATTCATATTCAGAATATAGATGTTTCTATCTCTATGTCCTTCAAAAGCTATATTTTGATCTTTATCTAAAATACTACATTTATTATCCGAAAAAGAAATGGTAAAACCTTTGTCGCACAATTGACTGATACTTAATAAATTATGTTTCAAATTCTTAACTAACATGACATTTGTAATAAGAGGTAAGTTAGATGTACCAAAATTGCTCACATCGCCTTTGCCGATGATATAGCCCTTTGAATTATCTCCAAAAGTGACTGAACCACCATCCGAATACGTGATATTTGTTAATAAGCTCTTGTCTCCAGTCATATGCTTTGAGCAACCACTGTCCAGTATCCACTTTCCTCTTTTCTTAAGTGGGACCTGCAAAAAATAAAGTTAAGTCCATGGTACCCACGTTTTATAGGGTCCTAAGAGTTAGGTCTTAGGAGTCCAAACCCATACGGGTCCGGTATCCCCTTTATACAAATAATTTGGATTATGATGCACAGTACTCAAATTTTTTTGAATATACTTGTTCCTAATCAAATTGTTATTTGTTTTAGGAACCTATATTTTTATAGTTTTGACATTCTTCTTTTGAAATTTCACAATCGGTTTTGGTTTGGAATATAATGAACTAAGATTTTTCTTAGCTTCAGTTTATTGTACTACCTTCCTTTTTCTTTTACCAAGATGTTTCTTGATAACTTGTTTCTTATATCCCAACCCTTGCTTATTTGTAGCTGATTGTGAACTCTCAATATTTTTTGTCAAATTTTCTCTACCTTTGTTAAAGTTAGAAACATTTTTAGTAATATCGTCTAACTTTGTTTGTAAACTAGCTTTTTCAAGATCTAGAGATTTAACTTTTGCTTTAAGCTCATGATTCTCAATAGTAAGAGTATCATTCTTCTCTTTTTGAACTTCAATTTCTTGAGTCAAAAGAGATAGTTGAGAGTCAATATTAGATGATGGTTCTTGAGCCTTTTCAAGTTCCTCTTCTAATATTTTCTTTTCACCTTTTAACATATCTCGTTCAAATTCTACTCTACTTAAATCAGCTTGAGCTTGTTTGCATTGTCGTTTCATATCTTTAAATTTATATATTAACTCAGTATTTATATCAAGAACTTCTTCAAAAGAAAGAATTTGTACCTCATCTTCTTTAGCCATAAAGCATACATTTGCATGTTCATTATCTGAGTCGCTTTCACTTTCTAATGAAGATGAATCTGAATCATCCCAAGTTACCGAGAATGCCCTTTTTTTGACTTGTCCTTCTTGTATTTGAACTTATCATTTTCTGTCTTCTTCTTTTGTTCCGGACAATCCTTTTGCATGTGTCCCTTCTTATGACAGTTAAAGCATTCTACATTTGATGACAATGGCCTGTTTGATCCGAACTTCTTTTGGTTGTATCGACTAGCTTTTCTTTGCTTTAAGAATTTCTTGAATCCTTTTGCAATGAATGCTAGATCCTCATCTTCGGAATCTGAGACGTCTTCATCTTTCTCAGCTTGAAAAGCTACATTTTTCTTTTCCTCTTTTTGTTCTTTTCGAGCCTGCAAGTTAGCTTCATAGGACATAAGATTTCCTATCAATTCATCTGGCTTCATGGTAGAAAGATCACTAGCTTCTTCTATGGCTAATACTTTTCCTTCCCATTCATTAGTCAGTGAATGTAGGACTGTTGAAACTACATCAAAGTCAGAATATCTTTGTCCTAACCCGATAAGAGCATGATGAATAGTTTGAAACCTTGAGTACATCTCATTGATTGTTTCATTTGGCTTCATTTTGAAATTTTGAAATTGACTTTTCAACAAAGCTATTTTTGCTTGTTTAACCTTGTTAGTACCTTCATGGGTGGTTTTTAGTGTTTTCCAAATTTGATAAGCAGTGGTACAGATACTAACACGGTTATACTCATTTTGGTCTAATGCACAAAACAACATATTTATTGCTTTTGCATTTACAGCTGCTGCTGTTTTCTCAGCAGGAGTCCATTCTGCATACTCAGTTATTGGATTAACTATTTCTTTCTGAGTAGCATTCCAAGCATCATAACTTGTTGATTGCATATAAAAAGCCATACGTGTTGCCCAATAGCTATAGTTTAGGCCATTGAAGAAAGGAGGTCTTTGTGTTGATTGACCTTCAGTGTAAGTGGTGTTTGTGCTAGTGGCGTTATTTGCCATATTTCTAAAATATATCAAATAACTGTGTTACGGTTATATGATGACCTTGCTCTGAAACCAATTGAAAAGTCGGTGTGCAGGGGTATGCGACCTATGCAGGATCACTTAATATGGCTATGAGGAATATGATATGATAACAATATATATATCACAGATAACTTTAAATGCAGTAAAGTAAAGTAAAGTAGAGTAACGACACCAGGATTTTATACTGGTTCGGACCTCCCGTCCTACATCCAGTCCCGAAGCTCCTCTTCGGAATTTCTACTAATCAACACCCTCGCTTCACCCGGAGGAACAGGTTCACAACACTACTTGATTTGCGGGCTACAAGTTTACCCACTTGATTTCACGGGCTACAAGCTTACCCACTTGATTTCACGGGCTACAAGCTTACCCACAATACGATTACAAGAGTTTGACCTTGAATGTGTTCTTTCTTCAACACTGATTAGTCAATGATTGAGTACAACCTTCCTATAATCTTATCCTCAAATATATATTGATGTTTGCAAAGATTTGGAAGTGGATTATCGAGTTGAATCACAAGTGTGTTAAATAAGCTCGGAGATTCAAACGATAATTGAATGCTTTTGAGTGCTTTTAGAATGCTAAGAATAATACAATATAGATCAGAGAATGGAGAGAAAATTCGGTTATTTGATTGATTGAAAACTGATGTATTTATAGTAATTGAGAAGTTGCAATTGTTGGTGAAAAGTTACAATCAAAAGAAATGATTTAAATGAAGAGAAATGGATGCAACTTTTCAAGAAAGAAGATGACTCTTCATGAAATTCAAAAATAGGTCGACAGGAAAAATTTAATAGGTTGACCTGTTAAGTTTAAAAAGCTGTTGACCTGTTAATTTTAACAGGTTGACCTGTTAAGTTTAAAAAGCTGTTGACCTGTTAAATTTAACAGGTTGACAGGTTTTTGTCAACATACATAAAAAATGAGTTTTCATGTATATTTTTTGAAGAGAATAAGAAGTATGATTATTTGAGGATAGATTTTAACATAAATAACTCTAAATAACCATCTTCTAACCTATAAAACATTGAGTCTTCTTTTTGTCGATCATGAAGCTCCTTCTTGTAATTAATCAAAATAAGCATTGAAACCGTTGACTCAACATGATTAACGGATCTGACAATGTGACATTCAAAGTGATTGTGTTATCAATGAATGGCAAGTAAGCGTAGCCTCAGGCCTCAACAACCGGGAAATGACAAAAATCGGGCAGGTATCATGGCTATGTGGTTAGCCCCCATTAGGGTGTATAATCACCTATCTAGAGATTCATTTAATTCCTTATTCTATTCGATGTTGTGCCATTTGGGAAACGGTTGTTGATCCCAACCGTTGGTGATATACATTCGATACACTCAAGCGAAATGAGTGGTCGGTCACGTATGGCCGGGTTACAAGATGTTCTTGTTGAACCCAGTGTATTCTCCTCTAGAGATACACTATCGGAAGGTGGTTCCATACCTTGTCATAGTTGGAAATTCATCACTTAGTAAGTGCTTGCAGTTTTGATTGTATATTATACATGTGGAACGCGAGATGCAAGTGTTCTGCTAGATTTTTATTTATTTGATTTAGACACTATTATTATATCAAAAGAGCTTTGATATGAAGATTATCTTTCTTTCAAAAGGATTTTTAAAGTTAAATTGAGTGGTTTGGATTCTCACAAGGAAAAAACCCGTTCCGTGTTATACAGCGTGGTCTTATGAGATATCATTTAGTTTTTGAAACTGTTTTAAGTTGTTTACTCATACTTGTCCCATGATTGACCCGGATTTTATCTTGTTTTGTTTTACCTAAACTCTTGGGTGCCTAAATTTTTACTAGCAGAAAGGTAGTTTAGGATTTTACAAATTTACTTGGAGGAGCTGGAAGTAGGAGGCTTCAGCATTATCTAGTTATTGTTATTTCTGCTGTGTTGTAAGTGTTATACTCTGATAATAGTATGTATATGTATACAGAATTTTTTTTATTCAAAAGTTATGATATATTATATTTTGTTCCGCTGCGATGTGAGATTCTATGTTGTTATTTCTGTTCTTCTTCTACCTTTTTCTTCTAAAAAAATGATTCGTATTTTTGTGATATTTAGGTTGGATGTATGATGTATGTAGTTAACTCTGATATTACAGATTAGCGGGCCATTACATAGTGTTAAAACCATTTCGCAAATAAATATATCAATCTTAGCAAGCATAGTGACTATGCCTACATACATAGTCTACAAACAAAACGAAAGGTTCGTATTGGTTGTTGGGTTCCAATATGATGGTTCCTGACATGAAAGATCAATCCGGAACTAGGTGCAACCTCAAGTTCATGGTTTTCATCCAGGCTCGGACACCAGACACCAGGTAAATCACTAGTTAACATCCAGACACAGACACCGAACATACCCTTTTTTCCGGCAAGTTTCAAAGTAGATCTAACACCGAAGCTTTCAAGTTTCAATAAAATGTATACAACCTAACCGCCAGTTTACCATCAATTCGGGGTGTAAAAGTTCGTCGAAGTCACGATATACACAATGCTATCATCACTAGCTCATTTCATAACTTGAGTATGCCACATTGTCAGTTTACAACATGTCACTCATTTCCATCAATACATAACCTCTAAGCACGTAACACTTAAAGACAGGAATAATTAACTGCCACAACCCGATATATATATATATTAATAAAAATTAGTGTTACACAGTCATTTACAATGTCAGACACAATCCATATAAGTCCATTCTGGGTCTGAACGAAACAAAATCCGAAAATCCTTAAATATATTCAGACCTCGTGCCACTTATAACCTCGTTTCAGATGTACGGCCCGATTCAAGACATCAACAATCAATCCAAATAATCCAAAGATTCCTGGTCTTCATTTGTCCTTTCCAAGTCTTCAAATAGCGTCGTATTATTACTTGGACTGGTTTTTGGACTTAAATCCAATCTCGGTCTTTCCAAGTAATAAGCGCATTTTAAAAACAAAAGCCATGGACTATACCGGTTTCAATTTGTTATCAAATCATTTTTGGATAAAGTTGAATTAATTTCCTTAATTTCCGTCTTATCTCTTCTTTACAAATCCCCTGTTCAAAACTCTCTGTTCATTTTTATCATTTCCATTCGTCTTTTCAAATTTGGATTAAATTCCTTATACAGATTTTTTTATATAATAGTTCTTAAATTTAATCATTTTCATGGAATGGTAAAACTTTTCATAATTACTATAGATTAGCTATTTACCAAATAAGTTCAACATCATTTAAGGGTTCAAATTTTTTTTTAAATAATGAATGACGTTGCAAGATTCAAAAATTTGTTCTAAATTCAAGGGTTTTAATTAACTTGCAAATTAGATTTTGAAAATAACCATCCCGTCCGTCGGATCAGTTAGGTATAGCCAGGGAGAGCAGGAAACTTGTATTTTCCAAACCCAAGCCTTAGATTCTATCCTCTGTATCACCCTAGAATGTTCTGGTATATAAATGTGTATGTGTTACTGGAAGAAATGTCATAATATATATATTTATATATATTAAATGCTTTACTAATATAATCTTTAAATAATAAATATAATATAACATACTTTACTTTAGTTCACATGATAGGTATATATATTAAATGCTTTACTAAAATAATCTTTAAATAATAAATATAATATAATTTATTTCAAAACTATAGTATATATATGTATAGTTAACTAATTTAAAACCATAATTGTTTCTTTCTTCCAAATTTTTAATAACTTGAAAAATATTTCAGTTCTGCTAAAGTTTATTACATTTCCAAATCTCAATTCCAAACACATTCAAATTCCGATCTTTCAAATTTAAAGGGATTTAATTTCATGTTTAATCCAAAATCTCGAACACTTCCAAAATCATCAAATACACTTATTTTAAATTAAATCTAAAGAGAATTAATAAATTCAGCTTTAAAAATAAAATAAAGTTTGGGTAATCAAATCGTATTTAAATCACATTTCCAAATTCCTAATTTGTTTTGGAATAATCGCTTTAACAAATTCAACGAACATTTGAGTGTCAGTATCAATGTAGTAACCAATTTCAATCAAAACATCCGTCACAACAATTTCATCCAAATGGTAAGTATTATCTCGTTTCACTAGTCAACAAAGGTCGGTAAATTTTTTGCTAAAAATTTAATTTAATTAAAATAATTAGTTATCATATTCAATTTGCACATCAACTCACTTGCATGTCAATTTTAAGCAACCAATCAACAATCAATTACAACCATACAACCAAACTTATTTCATAATTTAATTTAATAAATATGGGAACAATTCAGTTAATTGTGAGCGAGAAATTCACTCACCTTGATTTATGAACACATTTGAATTCCAAAATATGCCCCAAAAATTAACTTTCTCGGAATCAGTCCAAATTAGTGTCATCGCGAAGAGCTAGTCAATATGATTCCAATGTATCCAACCGTGTGTCATTCTGAATTCGTATTTAAAAGTTATACACATTACAAGTTATACAAATTTGAATATAAATTTAAACCAGATAATTATACACACCATCTCACCTTAATGCCACAATTCCACGTCATTATTCCTTCTTCCTCCTCACGTTCTCTACATCAAATAAAATCATCCATGTCCTAAAACACGTCTCCTCCTTACATATGTATGTTTTTCACTACAGGTTGCGACACATTTTGTCGTGGAATCCTCTCAAATTTTGTCACGATGTGCTCCTCCATGCCACAAACCCGAATACAATCATCAATTCGCGCATAGATCTCTATAATCAACACAAATCTCAACCCTAGTTTAATGTCCTTTACTGTAGACATTGAAACCCAAATAAAATCATGACGCACCCTTTAACAAAAGAATAGAATTGAAGAGAATATTTACCTGAGTTGAATGAGACTAGTTTTCAAAATTTTCAATGAGAGGTTCACAAGATATTGAGTTTTGATGAGGTAGAAGCCATTGTTGTTTCTCTAAATTTTTTATAAGTAGAGATTTATTATCGAAAATGAAGCAGATGAGCAGTAAGTGGAGAAGATGAGCAGAAGGCCCAATGTAGAAGAAGAATTATGGCAGTTTGAACGTGAATAGTTAAATAAATAAAAGAAAAGTGATGTGACTAGAACGTGTATTCCCATGATTTAAGGCACAATACCTTCTCCACTTAAATACCAAGTGTTCATCTTGGTTTGTACATATTTTAAATTTTAAAATCTACTTATCGGATTTGGTTAAATGACATACACTGATCAATCTTGTATGTCCATACGTACGAAAATACAAATACAATAAAATAAAATGGATTTTTCAACCACATAATTACAAATATTGTTTTCCTTGTTGCACCGACACAAATGCGAAATAATACATTCAAAATTTTAAATAAAATGTTTGCGTGATTTTTCACCATGTTTGTTACATACGCTACCGATTTATTAAATATTTATATAAACCAATTTCAACGGTCGATATCTGATGAAGCTGACGTTGTGAAATGTCATGTAATATATATATATACGTATATATATATATATATATATATATTCAAAATCAATGCTTTATTGTTATAATTGGTCAATTTCATAATTAAATCACTAAGCTTTATTATAAATTAATACTCAATTTAGTTTAAATATCCAATATTAACTTCCAAATATTCAATATTAACTTTTAAATCTAAATAAATAGTACAAATCAAATCATGGTTTCATTTACAATCAAAGCAAATCATTATAATTATAACAAGTTAAATTTCGTTACTAAATAAATTTGGTAAAGTTTACAAATAAATTTACAATATTAAATCTCCAAATTCAATTTTAAATCCAATTATAATTTAGTTAAGTCAATTTCATTCAAATAATTAAATATTAATTTTAATACTTACCGAAACAAACCAAATTTTAATTCAATTATAATCAATAAAGTTACCATTGTTCAAGTAAGTCGAATTTCATTATTTACAAATTCAAAATTTCATTTCAATTATTAATTACACCAATAAATTTCACAAACGTATTTATATTAGATTCCAACCTTCATTGTCAATCAATATAAATGAATCATGAATCTATTTGGAATCAAAACAAGTCACAATTGTCATAATAGATTGAATTTCTATAATTAAACAATTAAATTAAGTTTTCACCACAAATTACTGTAATGACCCGGATTTCTTATGGGTTAATTTTTAATATTTAATACGGATTTAAATATTGGGTGGATAATATAAATGAATATTTATATTAAGTTATTAATTTAATAATCAATTTTGATTTAATATCGAATATATTAAACCATCGTAATACGAAAAATAATTCAGTTCGAGATTTACAACTGAATTAAATACAGTTCAGATTTTTGTTTGAATTCAAATAATAATATTGATTTATTATCGCAGAATTTTATTGTTTGGAATTTAATTTATATCAAATTAAATTAATATCTTCTCTAGAAGATCGAACTAAGCTTCAGAACCTGTCTCGGTGTGTCCGGAATAGTGGTATTACCCTAGAATTGACAGTTGTTGTGTGCAGAAAGGAGTTCGGAATCATGTGATAATTTAAATTAAAGGACATCGGGATTAAACGAATTAAATTAAAATATGTGGTGGACAGAATCAAAACACAAGGCAAGAAATACATGGCCATTGCTAATCCATTCCTCTCCACTGGTTAAAAACAAACACACGTCTTCCTCATTCTAAACCACAAAAGCTCGGTCGTCCCCCTTCTCTAATTATAAACAAGGATTTCCTCCCTTAATTCATTTTCAAAAAAAAAATTGAAACCTCAGAAAAGATAAAATGGACGCACTCCTAAAATCAAAGTCGACTTCGGAAATCCCCAAATTAGAAATCGAACCCGTCCCTATTCCCCTTAAATCGAAATCGAAATCATGGTTTACACTCGAGCTTCCTGGTACTTGAACAGGGAGCGCACGCGTTTAATAAGAACGATTGAAGGATTGAGCATATCCATTTTCGATAACAAGAGGAGGCGAGCGATCGAACTTGGGAGGGGCTTGTGGATCTCAGTTTCCAACAGAGCGATGTCGAGTTCGTTGTTTCTAAGTATGGAAGCAGTCGCGATTTCCTGAGGTGCACGAACTGGAGTTCGGTAATGGATGGGCTGAAGGTGGATTTAGGGGGAAGTCGGCTGCAAATTCTGGTGTGGGTGAATGCTGGAGGGGAACGCCAACTCTGATTGATTTTCGAGGGACAGTTTTTAGGCGATAGGAATAGTAGGGAATAAGAAGGAAATTTAAACAAGAATTTAAGGTAATTTTATTTGTTTATTTCTAAAGGTTAGAATTTTTATAAGTTAAAAGGGTTAGGATTTTTAATAACTAAAATGATTAGGATTTTTAATGAGGTATTAGGATTTATGATAGTCATTCAAATCAAATGAATGAAGTCGCTAATTTTATAATATGTTCTTAAATAAATAAATTTAATAATTTATTTAGTTAAGTCGCTTAATTTTATATAGTTAAAATTCTTATATACGATATATTTAATGTATACAAGGTTGGAAAAGCGTGAAGAACACATTTGGAGTTAATCAGAATTTTTGATTTGTCAGAAATAAATTGCTGTATCGACAATTAAAACCCTGGTGAGTAAATCTCACTCACCTGTTAATTAGAATTATTTTTATACATTAAAAATAATTGTTGTTGCTTGCTAGGATTTTTCTGGTTGCTTTAAATATATTAGTTATTTAGGGTTGACAATTATATATATATTGGTTTGATGATTGGATTGATTCCCACAGTCTCATTAGCGGATTCCCGCAGTTTCATAGCGGATGATTTCCCTATGCACCCCACAAATATATATTAGTGGATGACCTTCATACCGCGATATCCTGCCTCGAAGCAGGATGGGTATTACTATGTTGACTAACGTCTGTGGATGCAGGAAAAACAGGTTGGAGGGATCCAACTGGGTCCCTCAAGAATATATTATCTGTTTGTTGTTTGTTTGATTTCATATATATTCATATTTGATGTGTTAAAAATCAAATGATTGAAAATTGGTTGATTTGATTGTTTAAAATATCACTGGGCCTAAGTGATAATTTATAAAATTATCCTGAAAGGGATAATTGAGATTTAAAAGGGAAAATTCTATTTTTTTTCTAAAATAGAATTTGAATTTTAAATAGATTAGAAATATAAACTTGTTTTAAAGAAATAAAACAAGAAGTTCCTTTATAAACGAAGTTTATAAATAGTTCTTTTATAAACGAAGTTTATAAATGAAGTGAAAAGAATTATCATTGGATAATTCAGAAATAAAAATACAAGGGTGAAATTTAAAGGGAAATCTATTTTCCAAAAGTAGAAATATCGATTTCAAAAGGAATTGAAATCGAGACTTGTTTAAAGAATGAATAATAGAGTTTGAATAATAGAAGTGAAATAGAGTTTGAATAATAGAAGTGAAATAGAATTTGAATATAGAAGATTCAAATGGAACTGAAATGAAATAAAGAGAATTCAAATAGAATTGAATTTGAAATTTGAATATAGAAGATTCAAATGGAATTGAAATGAAATAAAGAGAATTCAAATAGATTTGAATATAGAAGATTCAAATGGAATTGAAATGAAATAAAGAGAATTCAAATAGATTTGAATATAGAAATTCAAATGGAGATTGAAAATGGAATTTGAATAAAGAAATTTAAAAATGAAATTTGAATATACAATTCAAATAATTTAAATATGGAAGTTGAATATAGAATTCAAATAGTTTGAAATGGAATTTGAAAATAGAATTTGAAAATAGAGTTGAAATGGGAATTTGAATATAGAATTCAAATAGAGTTGAAATGGGAATTTGAATATAGAATTCAAATAGAGTTGAAATGGGAATTGGAATATATAATTCAAATGGAGTTTGAAAATGGATTTGAATATAGAAATTTAAATGGAGTTTGAATCGAAATTGGGCTTTAAACAAGGAAAGAGATTTGTAAATTCATATTCGAAATTGAATATGAAACTTAGATTGAAATTGAGATTCAAAGAGTTATAATCAAGTTTAAAAATATTGAACATGTTATGTTCAATTATTAAATGAAATAAGCAAAAGTGCCAGTTAACAAATAGATTAACAAATTGAGTTAAGAAAGAGTAGATTGAATTAAAATGAATTGGAAATAGTTAGGTATATGTTAAACAGGTTTGGAATAAAGTGTTAGAAGAGATATAAATAGAATGCTCGACAAAAAGGTACGTATTTAATTCATATATAAGATTTTATGCGCCGTATCGGCAAGCCGCTTGGCTTTTTCTTTTTCTTTTGGATTAGTGAGGGCCATGGGAGGCTATTTGAAATATCCCGATGCTCCCGGTACAAAGGAGGTTATGACGAATTTTTCCGGGAATTTAAGGATTTAGAATATTATTAAGATAATTTGATAGTTAGAAATCTATATATCAATATATATTGAAGTCGATAAGGAAACAAACTTAGAAATAGAATAGTATAATCAAAAAGGAAGACTAAGAATAAATTATAGTAAGAATAGAAAGAGAAAACGTATATGTGTTTAAAAGTGAAGAAGTAGTTGTATGGTATTGATTATTCGAGTAAGTAGTCTTATCTGTTTTGACGTTATAAATGTTATTCAGTCAAGGTCTGAGAGGTAGTTATACCCCAACTTGATTGATTTCATTATTAACAAATAAATAGTAAGATTTCAGGCTCGAAGATCAATGTTGAATAAGAGTTAGTCGAATATAGTATTTGGGTTGTCGTAACGATGTTTTACACAACATCCGTTTTAACCCAAATAAATGTAAGCTTGGAAATAGAATAATTAATATTTCCTAGGTATAGAAATAAAATGAGATCGGAAAAGAGATAAGTAATTGGGATATTTTCCAATTATAACTAGCATATATTTTCTAAGTTTAGAAAATAAAGGAAGGCGATATTCGGAAATGTTTTCCAAATAACGTAAAAGGCCAATATGGTTATTGAAAATATTTGGTTAACAAATATTGATAAAGAAATAGAGAAGTGATTTAATTAATGGAATATCAATTAAGGGCTCAGTGATTGTTTGATAATTGGATGAACACTTGTTTTCTTCGATAGTTAAATCATCGACTATCGAAACACTTGTTTTTATTCGATAGTTAAATCACAGACTATCGAAATTTTTGACCATCGTTGTCAATATGGAGAGACCGGTTGGATTATTATCCAAAGAACCACTCTGTATTGGCATAAGCGTTGCGAATCATATATGCCAAAGATAATTGAAGACAGAGTAAAGTGCATGGGCTATTGTATAAGTCTTAGATAACAGTGCCTAAGATGGATGTACTGAATAGTGCCTTCGGTTCATCCTGTTCCTGGGTGACTTGTATGGATGAGCGTCTGACAGAGTCTTTCCACAAAGGTCACGTACATTGATTTCTTCAACCGTACCAAGAGTGTAAGCGGAGAAGGAAACTTCTTTTAGCTGACACGTAATGTACTGTTGTAGACGTCAATTAGTGATTTTCGATGGATCTGACAATGTGGCATTCGAAGTGAATCTGATGTGATGATAAGGCGTAACCTCAAGCCTCATCAAACGGTAAATGACAGAAATCGGGTAGGCAGCATGGTTATGTAGGTCGCACCTATTAGGATGTATAGTCACCTGATCTAGAGATTCATTTACTTCTAAAAATCTATTGTTGATGCTGTCTCATTCGGGAAAACGGTTGCTGATCCCAACCGTTGGTGATATACATTCGATACACTCAAGCGAAATGAGTGGTTGGTCATGTGTGGCTGAGTTGCAAGATGTTCTTGTTGAACTCGGTGTATTCTCCTCTAGAGATATACCAGCGGAAGGTGGTTCCATACCTTGTCATAGTTGGAAATCCATTACCCAATACGTGCTTGCGGTTTTGATTGTATATTATATGTGGAACGTGAGATGCAAACGTTTCACTAGATTGTATTTACTTGATTTAGACACTATTATAATATCAAAGGAGTTTGATATAAAGTTATTATTCCTTTCAAAAGGATTTTGAAAGATAGGTCAAGTGTTTGGATTCTCATAAGGGAAAAACCCGTTCCGTGTTATACGGCGTGGTCTTATGAGATATCATTTAGTTTTCTGAAACTTTTTACTCATACCAGTCCCATGACTGACCCGGAGTTTATTTGTTTTGTTTCACCTAAACTCTTAGGTGCCTAAATTTGTACGGGCAGTCAAGTAGTTCATGATCTTATAGATCTATCTAAAGGAGCTTGGAGCAGGAGGCTTCAGCGTTAGTTATATAGAGTTTTGTTCCGCTGTGTTGTAAGTGCTATACTTTGATAATGATATGTATATACAATACAAATTTTGTATTTCAAAAGATATGATATATTATATTTTGTTCCGCTGCGATGTGAGATTCTATGTTGTTATTTCTGTTCTTCTTCTACCCTTTTCTTCTAAAAAAAATGTTTCGTATTTTCGTGATATTTGGGTTGGTCGTATGATGTATATAGTCAACTCTTATATTAGGGATTTGCGGGCCATTACAGTTGGTATCAGAGCTTAGGTTGAGCGAATACCTAGGCTTGTTGGAATGTGCTCATTAGAGATAGGGTCAATAGCACCCTAGAATGAGTTGAGTGTATATATATACGAGAGAGCGTACTTGTTATTTGATATAAAAACCGTTTTATATTGTGTTGACTACTTTATTGAGTGGATTATGAATTCTGATCGAATTGTGGATGCCACGATGTCAATAGGAGTTTATAAACACTTGAACAGAAGATTGGACAAGATATCATTTTAAATGGTTGGGTTGATTGTTAGGATTATAATCAAATTAGATTATAAAAACTGAAATAGTTATATATATAACCAATGGAATTTGTATATGAAATCAAATATACAAATGTGATAAATTGAAATTGTATTCCAGCCACAATTCAGAATTAAAAATCCTGGGAAGTTGAAAAATATTTTCCGAATTTTATTAAAATAATATAGCTTTATTTTGGAAGGATTTTTGGAATAAAAATCATTTGAATGGATTTTGAATATAATATAGCACTGAACTTACTTCAGTGGCTGGGAAATAATTCAGATGATGGTCGCAACATCATCAGTGTTCATTTTCGAGTTTCTAAGTGATGAATTGCTGCCTTAGAAAAGTTTTTGATGGGAAATTTGTTTGAAAAGAAAACAAGTTGTTTGAAAATTCAAATGTTTTGAATTTGAGATGGATATAAATATATGTATATACTTATATTACTTCAAAGGAGTTTTGAAATAAAACCTTGGGAATTTGAATGATTGAAATTAAATTTAACTTAAGTAAGTTAAATGGATCGAAATGAATAAATTGAGTAAAATCAATGTGAATGAAATATGAATTGGGTGTGAATAAAGGAAAAACCAAAAGAGTTAATAAGAAAATATATTTGTAAAACAAATATAAAGGAATTATATTTGTAACACAAATACAAAGGAAGTTATGTGCAAACAAATAGAAAGAGAAATATTTGTAAAAACATTTACAAATAGAATTTAAAAGGGAATATTTGTAAAGCATTTACAAATAGATTAAATGGAAATATCTATTTATAGAAAATAAATAGAATGTTATAAATGAGATATTTATTTGTTAAATAAATAGAATTTAACAAAAGGAATATTTAGAAGATGAATAGAAAATGGAAATTTGTTTTTAACAGATAAATAGAAAAGATTAATTTATAAAAAAATAGTTTATAAATTAAATTAAATAGTTATCATTCGATAAATGGAATATACAAGTCTAAACTTATATAGAGAAGAGATATTGGTTTTTAACACCGATAGTTTTAAATAGAAGGGGTACACAACACTTGTATAAGTGAAGTAACGTTATTAAAGAGAACATTTATAAAGTGAAGAACCGTTACTAAAAGTAAATCTTTATAAATGAATAAACGTTATCCAATAGAAGTTATTCGAATAGGAGAAGTCGAATAGAGTTAGAAATAATCGATTAGAGTTAGAAATAATCGATTAGAGTTAGAATAAATCGATTAGAGTAAGAATTAACCAGTTAGAGTTAATCAGTTAGGGTTAATCCGTAGATTTAATTGAATATTTGTTATTCAATTGAATTTATCGAATATTAGTTATTCAAATTAAGAGTTAACCAGATAGAGTTAATTGAACATAGTTAATCGAATTAGGATTTTATTGAATGTTAGTTATTCAATTAAAGTTGATCGAATATAGTTATTGAAATAGAGTGAGTCGAACATAGTTACTCAGGATAAGTTTCCATTTCGTACGACTGCTAGCGTAATTTGCAGGGCTGCAGATAGCCTAGGGCAGTCGGATGTTTCCTGAGGGAATCAGGCGTAACCATTGTGATCGCTGCGATCTAGAGTCCAGCGAATGGAGTTAAATCAAATATAGTTTATTTGAATAAAGTTAAAAGGAGTTATCGAATATTAGTTATTCGAGTAGAATAAAAGGAGTTATCGAATATTAGTTATTCGAATAGAGTTAAAGGAGTTATCGAATATAGCTTATTCGGAAGGAGTTAAGTGAAAAGAGCTAATCAAATAGAGTTAATTGATAAGAGTAAATTGAATAGAGTAAATCGAATATAGTTTATTCGAAGACAGGTTTTCGAATCTAGTTATTCGAAAGAGAGATTATCGAACATAGTTGTTTGAAGGGAGGAGTTATCGAATAGGGATTTATTCGAAAGAGAGTTACGTAAGGAAGTTTGAAATGTTGAGTATCAACATAAATAAGTTTTGAAAAGATAAATGGGTTTGTAGTACTTTTTCTACCTTAGCAATTTCGAGGACGAAATTATTTTAAGTGGGGAAGATTGTAATGATCCGGATTTCTTATAGGTTAACTTTTAATATTTAATACGGATTTAAATATTGGGTGGATAATATAAATGAATATTTATATTAAGTTATTAATTTAATAATCAATTGTGATTTAATATTGAATATATTAAACCATCGTAATACGAAAAATAATTCAGTTCGAGATTTACAACTGAATTAAATACAGTTCAGATTTCTGTTTGAATTCGAATAATAATATTGATTTATTATCGCAGAATTTTATTGTTTGGAATTTAATTTATATCAAATTAAATTAATATCTTCTCCATAAGATCGAACTGAGCTTCGGAACCTGTCTCGGTGTGTCCGGAATAGTGGTATTACCCTAGAATTGACAGTTGTTGGGTGCAGAAAGGAGTTCGGAATCATGTAATAATTTAAATTAAAGGTCACCGGGATTAAACGAATTAAATTAAAATATGTGGTGGACAGAATCAAAACACAAGGCAAGAAATACATGGCCATTGCTAATCCATTCCTCTCCACTGGTTAAAAACAAACCCACGTCTTCCTCATTCTAAACCACAAAAGCTCGGTCGTCCCCCTTCTCTAATTATAAACAAGGATTTCCTCCCTTGATTCATTTAAAAAAAAATCGAAACCTCAGAAAAGATAAAATGGCCGCACTCCTAAAATCAAAGTCGACTTCGGAAATCCCCAAATTAGAAATCGAACCCGTCCCTATTCCCCTTAAATCGAAATCGAAATCATGGTTTACGCTCGAGCTTCCTGGTACTTGAACAGGGAGCGCACGCGTTTAATAAGAACGATTGAAGGATTGAGCATATCCATTTTCGATAACAAGAGGAGGCGAGCGATCGAACTTGGGAGGGGCTTGTGGATCTCAGTTTCCAACAGAGCAATGTCGAGTTCGTTGTTTCTAAGTCTGGAAGCAGTCTCGATTTCCTGAGGTGCGCGAACTGGAGTTCGGTAATGGATGGGCTGAAGGTGGATTTAGGGGGAAGTCGGTTGCAAATTCTGGTGAGGGTGAATGCTGGAGGGGAACGCCAACTCTGATTGATTTTCGAGGGACAATTTTTAGGTGATAGGAATAGTAGGGAATAAGAAGGAAATTTAAACAAGAATTTAAGGTAATTTTATTTGTTTATTTCTAAAGGTTAGAATTTTTATAAGTTAAAAGGGTTAGGATTTTTAATAAGTAAAATGATTAGGATTTTTAATGAGGTATTAGGATTTATGATAGTTATTCAAATCAAATGAATGAAGTCGCTAATTTTATAATTTGTTCTTAAATAAATAAATTTAATAATTTATTTAGTTAAGTCGCTTAATTTTATACCGTTAAAATTCTTATATACGATATATTTAATGTATACAAGGTTGGAAAAGCGTGAAGAACACATTTGGAGTTAATCAGAATTTTCGATTTGTCAGAAATAAATCGCTTTATCGACAATTAAAACCCTTGTGAGTAAATCTCACTCACCTATTAATTAGAATTATTTTTATCCGTTAAAAATAATTGTTGTTGCTTGTTTGGATTTTTCTGGTTGCTTTAAATATATTAGTTATTTAGGGTTGAATATTATATATATTGGATTGATGATTGGATTGATTCCCGCAGTCTCATTAGCGGATGCCCGCAGTTTCATAGCGTATGATTTCCCTATGCACCCCACAAATATATATTAGTGGATGACCTTCATACCGCGATATCCTGCCTCGAAGCTGGATGGGTATTACTATGTTGACTAACGTCTGTGGATGCAGGAAAAACAGGTTGGAGGGATCCAACTGGTTCCCTCAAGAATATATTATCTGTTTGTGTAACGACCCGACTTTTCAACCCTCAAATGTCGACACTAATACATCCACGGTATTCACGTGCCGAGCACCCAAGTGCCGGAAAGACGAAAAGTTAGGGTGAAATAAAATAAAAAGAAAATAGACTGAGGAAGAAGAGGACACAATATCAGAATCTCACAACGGAACGGTAACATATAATATAATGAATGATCTTTACCAAATAAAACTGTATGATTACAACTATCAGAGAAGACTAACCTATCATCAACTTGGACAGTTATAACAACCCGTCCTCATAAATGTTGATGTACAACATAGAATGCAGCGGATATAAAAAGTACGGTAAGATGAACTCCAACTCTCTTCCAAAAGCTCCAAGGCATCCAAAGTAAAACCTGCCATACTCAGCCTACTCGAAGGAGTACGTGATGATTTTAAGGAAAACAAAAACCAAGCGTCAGACATCAGTCTGGTATGAGCAACTCAAGATACACATTGCATGTAACAACACTGAGGGGACTGTGCAGATAACCGCTCCGGATTTCCCCTCAATTGAAACCAACCATTTATTAGGAGAAGTATAGTTGTGTTATAAATAATGTCTAGGGTGTAGAATATAAATAAATTCACATAGAAGGAATGGTTACATTGGTTACATTCGACAACTATTAAGTTTACAAACAAAACCGATAAGGCACGTTCGCATATTGGATTTTCCATCGGAGATCTCTCAATACAGATCCAAACTCCATGCACAAGGGTCAGAAAGTACCTCCGAGCGTCGCATATCTCTAGATAAAATATACCATAAGGTAAACACAACTGGCCCACGCACGAAACACCGAAGTGCACCACGTGGAACCAAATATATCCAACTTACGCGCGCAACTTCGAGGAGCTCCCGCACGATTCGATAATAAGCATACACTAGATATGGAGTCAGTATATCCTCCCGTAGGTTAGCAAAACCCCAGATTGTGCTCCTACTCTGTTTTTAGCCATTTCCGATGTCGAGGTTTCGTTCGGCATCTTTCACACGAGTCATCATCACTCGAACAGAACAAGAATTCCCAGTTGGAATCCCACAGCTCAGTAGATCTTGGAATTACACATAGATTCCTTCATAGATCTCGGAATCACACATGGATTCCAATGAATCAACAGATCTTGGAATCACACATAGATTCTTTCACAGACCTAACAATCACTATATGTGTTCGAGCATCTCAATAGATCTCGAATCCCCATATAGACTTCACTTCCCAGCCGCTTCCAAAACATAGAACTCGTATACTAGTTTTGAAGTGATTTTCGATAAGTAGAACATTTACCAATCCCGGTCTCCTCAAAACCAGTCGCTAGATTTAAGGACAAGTTCCATAGTCGAAACCGACTATAGTACACACAATAAATGATTGTATATGGAAAACAGCCTCGCTTAATTTCCATAACAAACGAATAAACATTCAAGGCACTATCAAGATCATGAAGCATGATAAACAATCAAATCACTATCAAGTCACCTAGCATGATAATAGTCAAAGCACGATTAACTCATATAAACGGCTTCTAATTCCTTTCCCATTTAATTAATCTTTCATTAATTAATACTCCTTTATTAGTAAACTTCTTTTATCTAATAAAACTTCATTTGTCTAACAAGACTTCTTTATTAATCAATAACTCATATGCGATTAATATTCGTTTATTAGTAAATTTCTTTTATCTAATAAAACTTCATTCGTCTAACTAGACTTCCTTATTAATCAATAATTCATACTCGATTAATATTCCTTTATTAGTAAACTTCTTTTATCTAATAAAACTTCATTCGTCTAACTAGACTTCCTTATTAATCAATAATTCATACTAATCCTTATGTGCTTTGTTTCAAATCCATTCCACTTGTTATACAAGTCAATTCAAATCCAATTCCAAGTCCATTCAAGTCCATTCCAATCCATTAACATGGATCACATATGTTGCTTACTTTTAAAGTAAGAATCAAGTTAACATTTTTGACATAAGTTACCAACATTCAAGCAACTTTAAGAAGAGTTAAAAACATGCAAAAGGGTTTATGTTTGTTGTCCTAAATAGTGAGTAAACTCACCTTAATCCTTCGCAAATCCGAGAACCAAGAATAAGAATAAAGATCCAAGAATAAGAACAAAGATCCAAGCTACCAACCTCCTTCCTTTCCTTGCTTTCCCTTCTTATAAAGCTCACGGCCAAAGATGAAAATAGAGGACTTGGAATTTTCAACTTCTAACTTTCTAGAAGGTCTTGTAATGGCATAAGAAGGCTACACTCAAAGTTTGAGTTGATTTGCAGTTGGTTTGAGTATAGTTTGAGAAAGTTAGTAAGGAAGAGGAAGAAGATGAAGAGAAACCATTAAAAAGCTTCATTAAGCTTAGGAATTTTGTGTAAGAAATAAGGAGGCATACCCCTCCTTATATAGGAAAAGGAAGGTGAATGGGAAAAGACCAAAATGCCCTTAAAACCCTAATGGAATTAATGAGTGATGGGATGGTGTGTAAGGTGAAGTGAGAGGTGTGTAAGAGATGGTAAGTTTGCTTTTTCAAGTAAGCATTCATTTGTATACATATAAGAAGCTTATATACATACACTTAGGATATTTTCTAAACTCTTGATGTGACTAATTATGATTACATATATATATGTATGTGCATATATACAAATATATCAAACAACGTTGCAACGATATGAAACAACTTCTATTCAACGATAGGATGTGAATCTGGAAGTTGAACCTCGATCATATTTTTAGTTCTTTATCAAATGATTTATTCAAGTAAACAAAACTTGGAAATAAATTCATTAACTTATTTAAACAATTAAAACAAGCATATTCAAATTATAAAACATTTATTTGAATATTTAAATACCCAAAATACAAAAACTTTAAATGCTCATTTTTTAAAATGATGACATCATCAAAATAGTTAACCATAAATATGAAAAATACTTTTATTAGCTAACTACTTCCCTAATGATTAATTAGACATTCACTAAAATTTTCAACACCTTTTACCGATAAAATAGCCATTTATTAATAAAACGATTTTCGGTCATTTTATCAATATTTTACCAAAAATATTTTTTTGAAAGCATTTTTCCAAAACGAGTCTAGAATTATAAATTACTAATTAAATGATGTTTAACAAGGTTATAAAATCATATTTGTAACACTTAACAATATTACAAATTGTTATGTTATTCAAAGATTAAGTGTTCGAATTTTCCGGGTCTTTACAGTTTGTTGTTTGTTTGATTTCATATATATTCATATATAATGTGTTAAAAATCAAATGATTGAAAATTGGTTGATTTGATTGTTTAAAATATCACTGGGCCTAAGTGATAATTTATAAAATTATCCTGAAAGGGGTAATTGTGATTTAAAAGGGAAAATTCTATTTTTTTCTAAAATAGAATTTGAATTTTTAAATAGATTTGAAATATAAACTTGTTTTAAAGAAATAAAACAAGAAGTTCCTTTGTAAACGAAGTTTATAAATAGTTCTTTTATAAACGAGGTTTATAAATGAAGTGAAAAGAATTATCATTGGATAATTCAGAAATAAAAATACAAGGGTGAAATTGAAAGGGAAATCTATTTTCCAAAAGTAGAAATATCGATTTCAAAAGGAATTGAAATCGAGACTTGTTTAAAGAATGAATAATAGAGTTTGAATAATAGAAGTGAAATAGAGTTTGAATAATAGAAGTGAAATAGAATTTGAATATAGAAGATTCAAATGGAATTGAAATGAAATAAAGAGAATTCAAATAGAATTGAATTTGAAATTTGAATATAGAAGATTCAAATGGAATTGAAATGAAATAAAGAGAATTCAAATAGAATTGAATATAGAAGATTCAAATGGAATTGAAATGAAATAAAGAGCATTCAAATAGATTTGAATATAGAAATTCAAATGGAGATTGAAAATGGAATTTGAATAAAGAAATTTAAAAATGGAATTTGAATATACAATTCAAATAATTTAAATATGGAATTTGAATATAGAATTCAAATAGTTTGAAATGGAATTTGAAAATAGAATTTCAAAATAGAGTTGAAATGGGAATTTGAGTATAGAATTCAAATAGAGTTGAAATGGGAATTTGAATATAGAATTCAAATAGAGTTGAAATGGGAATTGGAATATATAATTCAAATGGAGTTTGAAAATAGATTTGAATATAGAAATTTAAATGCAGTTTGATTCGAAATTGGGCTTTAAACAAGGAAAGAGATTTGTAAATTCATATTCGAAATCGAATATGAAACTTAGATTGAAATTGAGATTCAAAGTGTTATAATCAAGTTTAAAAATATTGAACATGTTATGTTCAATTATTAAATGAAATAAGCAAAAGTGCCAGTTAACAAATAGATTAACAAATTGAGTTAAGAACGACTAGATTGAATTAAAATGAATTGGAAATAGTTAGGTATACGTTAAACATGTTTGGAATAAAGTGTTAGAAGAGATATAAATAGAATGCTCGACAAAAAGGTACGTATTTAATTTATATATGAGATTTTATGCGCCGTATCGGCAAGCCGCTTGGCTTTTTCTTTTTCTTTTGGATTAGTGAGGGCCATGGGAGGCTATTTGAAATATCCCGATGCTCCCGGTACAAAGGAGGTTATGACAAATTTTTCTGGGAATTTAAGGAGTTAGAATATTATTAAGATAATTTGATAGTTAGAAATCTATATATCAATATATATAGAAGTCGATAAAGAAACGAACTTAGAAATAGAATAGTATAATCAAAAGGAAGACTAAGAATAAATTATAGTAAGAATAGAAAGAGAAAACGTATATGTGTTTAAAAGTGAAGAAGTAGTTGTATGGTATCGATTATTCGAGTAAGTAGTCTTATCTGTTTTGACGTTATAAATGTTATTCAGTCAAGGTTTGAGAGGTAGTTATACTCCAACTTGATTGATTTCATTATTAACAAATAAATTGTGACGGCAAGGAATTTCGCTCGGTCCGAACCAGTCGCTAAACCGATCCAGGTCGTTCGAAACGCCCTATCGTTTGAGAACAGGACAAAACAGAATGCATACAGAAGAACATTTCATTGTATATTACAACAATGCATCAGATTACAAGAATATACAGAGTACAAATGAATATTACACAGAAATATCAGAGATTTAAATTACACTTAAATACATAGCAGCGGAAAATAATACAATACACAACTAGAATGAGATATACGGATACAAAGCTTTCCGGATATCGTTCCAGCTGTAAACCAGGATCCTGTCAATATAAATCTGCAAAACCAAAACTACTAGCTGCCCGTGTCGAAAATAAGGGCACCCAGAGTTTAGGTTAAAACAATAAACTCCAGGTCAGTCATGTGACTGGTGTGAGAACTAAAACAGTTATTAATCTTTATTTTTAAAGTTAGGTAAATCAAGGGACCACGCCATATAACACGGAACGGGTTTTCTCCCAAGAATACCAGTGCATAAAACAAACAGCGCAATGCTAAATAAAGAAAAATGAGGCTGTTATAAGACCCAGGTCCCATCACACAATGCAACGCAGTCGAGGATAGGGTTTTCCCTTATAACAGCCAAAGAATGCTTAGTACGTTTAAAACAAATCATTTGATACTATTATAAGTGCATAGTGTATAAAACAACTTCAAATCATAAGTATCAATCATAGGCGACATGAGCATCCCATGCCACTATGTCGCCTTATATAGGTTTACAAATAAAACCGCAAATGTCACGTATTTGGAAATTGGATTTCCGTCTATGAACCGAGGCAAAAGATAGTCCTCAACCGATTCGAGACAATCTAGCCTACCATGTCTCAGGAACAGCCGCAACTGCCCCCTGGATCGTCAGGGCCGGTCCACCGATGTGGATTATTATGCCTGAACAATACGTCTCCCCGCCCTTTGGGGCGCAAACGAGCCAACGAATGACTCCATCGGACCCGGATCGTCCGATCAAACCGAGGCGCCTCGCAACAGCAACAACCACATAAGTCAAACTCGTCAGGGCGTGTAAAACCACTGACGCCACTTTTAGCTAGAAAGAAACGCAAGTCCTCCCTGAGGTCCGTCTCCCGTTTTTGGTTCATACCGGGTGTGAAACACGCGAGGTAAACGTTACACAAAGCTACGCCACAAAGGCCGTGCTTTGATCATCACCACAAGACTTTGCTTTTCAACAGAAGCCTCGATCAATTGCCACTTAGGCATGCCACACAGGCAATTCACTCCATGCGTTTGATATCCATCAATATATAACCCCTGAGCTCGTACGTCTCAGAGAAGGGCGTTAAGCAAGAGAATAAATTCTCCGTCGCCAAACAGATATATATTTAATAGGGATCAATCACACGGACTAAAATCCAATGTCAGACACACAGTCCATTTACAAGTCCGTTCTGGGTCTGAACGAAACCGGAGGCACCTAGTACCCCGCATATCCATCGATCTCCAAGTACGTCTGGACGATCACTAACTGTTTCCATCTTCTTGGGTGTACAGCCCAATCAAGATCATCAGTAATTACCCAAACGACGTGAAGACCTCCGGTCTTCGACCATCGTCTTCATCTTCGACTTATCGTCGTATCAGTTATTCAGAATGGGATAAACCCGGTCTTTCCGAATAACTCGCGTATATTTTGAATAAGTATTATACAAACACAACATACGCCTCATTCCAATTCATTAGTCACTAACCGTAAATTAATCAAGAGAATAATTCCCCAAATATTAACCCCGAAGGCCGAAACCAACATCAGATCAATATCCAGAAAACCATTCTGCTTGGCTAACCGACAGTTAGTTTCTAAATTTCACATTCATAGGGAAAGGTTCCCATTAATTTTATCCAAGATAAATTCCTTGAATTTATTCTTTATTCTATTTTTGAATCTCAATTCAAACTAGTCGGGATTAGCGAACCTTACCGAAGTAATCATTTGTTTTAATTTCCCAATCCCAACCTATTTATCCCATGAAGTAAAACTGGTAATACTTCATATCTAACACCACAGTGTTATCGGTAAATTCAATTACCATTTCACGTTCAAATCTAATTAAAGATTTAACTATCGCCTGAAGTAAAACTGGTGATACTCCATTCTCGATTATTTCAATCTAATTAAAGATTCATTAAAACTCCACTTAGTTTTAATCTTCGACTGGGTTAAAGAATCAGTGTCATTTAAAACACGGTTCACGATAAACCCAAAATCACATTCCATTAATTATCGGGTTAAAGAACGAGTGTTGTTTAAAACACTGTTCACGATAAACCCAAAAATCAATATCAATTCAATTCCAATTAAATATCATTTAATTGGTACACTTCATTAAATCTAAATAAAAAGATTTAATCTTTTCTCAACTGGGTTCAAGAACAGTGTTAGTGAAGACACCATTCACGACAAACCCAAATCACACTTGATATTAAATACAAGGATCTGAATAGAAAATATCCCGGCTTATATTCAATATCAAATTCTACGATTAACAAATATCGTATTGGAAATAACGATATAAATATATATCTTTCAAATTTCCGTAACAACATCCGTATAATCACGAATTCCAACATCGAAATATTCCGAAGAAAATTTCGATTCAAATCCACTCCAATGCAATCATTGGAAATGCTGGTTATTTTTAAAACCCTTATCAATTCAATTTATTTATTTAAAAATAAATAGAATTATAATTCTAGTTCAAAACTAGTTCATTTCGATAAAAATCTATTTTTATCTTTTCAATTATGGAGTTTTTTTCATCCCAATCCTTTCTAAATCATTTCTTATGATTTTACACAAATTATTACTATTTTTAATAATTTTATCAAGGCCCGTACAGTCGATTTCCATCAACGGCCATCGAACTGCATTTATAGCGACCTTTTTCAAATTTGATTTGGACGTATCTCCAAATCCAACCGTTAGATTTCAAATTTCTAATATTCGTTAGAAAGCTCTTTTCGATACGAACCCAACGGTTCCGGTTTTAGGAGAATCCGACGGTCGGATCTCCCGCAATGTCCGTTTGAAATAAATGGTCGAAATTCACGAACTGCCGCGGCGCGGCGCGTTCTATTCAGGCCATTATATTATATATATAATATATATAATATATATTTCGTCGATTACTATTTAAGACGAATTATATAAATAGTTTTAAATTCGTTTCAAAAGCGATTTCAACTTCCTTTTCAATTCAAATCAAAATTGAATTCTTCTTTATAAATTCGTTTTAAAATTCATTCCTATTCAATTCAAATTTCAATTCAATTTGAAATCGTTTTCAATTCAATTCATTTCGAAATCGTTTTCAATTCAATTCATTTCGAAATCGTTTTCAATTCAATTCATTTCGAAATCGTTTTCAATTCAATATAAATATCGTTCACGTCAAAATGGCGTCAATCTAATCAACACGGCTTCATAAATTTCTATTTTCAAATATTCTATTTCAAATGTTTCTTTATTCAAAATAGTTGCTATTTTCAAAATATTTCGTTCAACACATGACCAATCTCAATGAATGAGTACTGTCAACACATGAACTTTTATTTTATATCGATAAAGGTGCAATTTTTATTACTAAAATATTTCGTTCAACACATGACCAATCTCAATGAATGAGTACTGTCAACACATGAACTTTTATTTTATAATATTCTTTATTTTTCAAATTGGAATGAGGCCCAATCAATTACCATATAAAGTTAATTATATGGATTTTCATACAACACATGTATATAATAGCATTGAAAAATAATCAACCATCAACCAAAGTGCACTACACTGTATAAGCATCAAATATAGATATTCAACGCTTATAACAGCCTGTCAATCAATCGATCGACATATTTAATCAATTAGGATGAGTGAACTACATATTTCATCCTAACACCCGTGTGGGGTTTCAAACAATCAAACAAATATTTTATTTGTGCAGTTGGGCGATGTGTAAAATTTATCGACCCAATCAATGTCCTTCAAATAGGTGTACATAAACAAACCGTCCGGTTTGTAAATGAATATTTATTTATTCATATTCACGTTAAAAATTATATTTTTAACGATAAAACATTTTATTCCAACATATGAATTTCTATTCAGTTCATTCTTTAAATAAAATGATATTTTTATTTTTCTAACATATTTTAGAAAATTTCGGCGGCATAACGGCACGATACTAGAAACGGGACAAGGCCTAGCCTTATCCCCGGTCTAGTGAAGGCCCACGCCATTCACACATCAATCAAAGTCACCAAACAACCAAATTCAAATCAAATCATATAACTAATCTATGCAACCAAACAAACAAGTCCATGGTCTGTGGGCGATTGTGTCGGGTGCTACTAAGCACCGTCTGCATCCTAGTATATATATATAATTAGAAAAGAAATTGAAAGGTGAGAAATTCTCACTTATAGCTATCCAAGCATCTTGACTCTTCTTTGATATAAATCTTCTTCGTTCTCGTTTTTTTTTTCTCCTTCGTTGCCCGCTTTCACTACCTATGTAAAAATCGAATTCTTACTTCGCTATTCAATATATAAAAATCATATTTTTATTTCGAAGTTCAATATATAAAAATCATATTTTTATTATCTCGTTCTATGGATAAAAATTCTATTTCTACATTGCTACTATATAGACAAAAATTCCATTTCAAAAATAAAGTTTTCGCCTTTATAAAAATAAAGTTTTCGCCTTTATAAAAATAAGGTTTTCGCCTTTATAAAAATTACCACTTTATCTCAACGTATATAAAATAAAAATCAGATTTTTATTTGGCTACACATACAAAGATGATATTTTTATATTCTCTATCCTATAAAGATTATATTTTTAATACTTTAAAAATATAAAAATCATATTTTTATTACTTCTATATAGTAAAGGTTATATTTTTAATACTTTAAAAATACAAAAATCATATTTTTACTCCTTCTACTCAATAAAAATTCCGCCTTTTCTATTTTAAAGTTTAAACCTTATTTTCTATTTTAAACCTTTAAAATAAAATCAGTTTTAAAATTCCTTTTAAATCAGTTTTTAAATCTTTAAAATCAGTTTTTAAATTCATATAAATCAGTTTTTAAATCTTTAAAATCAGTTTTTAAATTCATATAAATCAGTTTTTAAATCTTTAAAATCAGTTTTTAAATTCATATAAATCAGTTTTTAAATCTAAAATCGAAATCAGTTTCTAAATCTAAAATCGAAATTAAAAATAAAAAATAAAATAAAGAAAAAAAACTTACTGTATTCGAAGAAAAAAAAGGGCATCGACTTCGTCGGCGGCAGCTTCTAGGGGGGGGACATCGACTTCGTCGGCGGCAGCTTCTGGGGGGGGGGAAGGAAGGAAGAAGAAGGGCGGTGGCAGCGGTGATGAACGGCGGTGGCGGAGGTGAGGTGGGTGGCGGCTGGTAGGCGACGCGATTTGTTTTTTTTTTCTTTTTCTTTTTTCCTTTTTCACTTTGAAAACTGACGGGAAGATAAGGAGAAAAAGGGGGAGAGAGAATAGAGGAGTTGACTAACTTTATAAATATATATTTAATTTAATTAAACCCCATAAAGTTACTTTTTCATTTAAACTCGAAATCAAGTCCACCGACTGTCATATCTAGCGTTTCACCCCTATTCCGAACACAATGGGATATGTATCGTGAGCCAATTCGGCTATTACAATCAGTTTCCATTAAATTTACATTTAAATCACTATATTGAATTTTAAACGTAAATTTCAAATTACCGGGGTCACATACTAACTAGAAAAATTCCAGAAAAATATTTTCTAGCTTCGTATTGACGATACGGTCCTAACAAAACTAGTTTCGTCGAATTCTAAGACCGTTTGCAAAATGGCCAATTTCCAGTCGATTAAAATCAACTGAAACTGGTCAAACGCGTTTTCCTTCGCCACGCTCACATATTGATTCGAAAAATTATGAAATTTGGAATCTAGCAATAACTTAACATCACGGACCCAACAAAACTGGTTTCGTCGAAATCCGAGATCATTTGCAAAATGTCCATTTTTAAGGGCCTGAATTCCATAGCGACTATTCAGAATTTTCAACTGGACATATCTTTTGATTCCCGATATGAAATCTTGATTATTCGGATTCGTTGGAAAGATATTATCAATTAGATCCCAATGTTTTTGGTTTCACTAAAATCCGGATTATTTTGCACCCGGTACATTCAATTGAAGTTTGAAATCGAATTATCGAACTACCGCGCCATTTTCAATTCTATTTATAATTATATATAATTATTTATATTCTAACGACGACGCGTATAATATATACGTTCGAATTATATTTAAAATAAATTTCTCGTCGATATTATTTAAAATAATTCATTTTAAATATTCTAAATTCGCCAAAATTGCCAAAACAAAAATTTTAAACTGGCCCAGATTTTCGGGTTGTTACAATCTCCCCCACTTAAAACTTTTCGTCCCCGAAAAGGAACAAAGTCGAAAGTGGTTTGATTATTCAACTCTACGCTCGATCTGGCTTCTGTTCTCCAACTCTTTAGTTTCTGAGAATTTTCAAAATTTCAAAAATTTGGCTAACTCTCTAAATTTTTGAAAAATTTCGCCATAACCTCCCCTGCAATGGGAGCATCGGGGAATTTCAAATAGCTTCCCCGGTCCTTTAGATCTCAAAAAGAAAAAGAAAAAGCCAAGCGGCTAGCCAATAGGCTCATAAAATCATCATCACCCAAACAAAACAGTAAATTATGTAGTAAACATGTACCTATTTGTCGGGCAAACAAATTTTATTCTTCGGCTCTAGCCTCCTTGCTATGACCTGTTCAATGTAAGTATATGTATATGCAAGCAAACGCAACCAATTTTCGATATAATTCAATATTTGGTTCTGTTAGGCTAAATGGCTAAAAATTAGCAAACAAATAAACAAACAACACAATCATAAATCAATTAGTGAATCAGAGTTTCAAATTCATAATTTTGATACATACACAAAAAATCTTGTTTTTGATGCCAAATCACAACAATTAGCCCTATCTAATTTTGGTTCTCACACCAGTCTAATGGAAATATATAGATATTACACGTTCGTCACTCGAATATAAACACTGATGATGAGGCCTCATCATCTGAATCATCTCCGGGCGACTAGAGTATAATTCTATATCTATCCAGTATATTAAAATTTCGAATACACGCGGATCAGACGTATACGCAAAATCTATATATACTGGATTGTCCACATCAATATAAATAAATAATCAAATACGAATAATTGATTTATATTTCAAAACTAGATTTGTTTTCATTTTTTAAAAATATACTCTTCACACTCGTTCTAGGATACTACTGATCCCATCTCTAACGAGTCATTCTAATTGGATATTACTAATCCAATATCTGATGAATTCTTTCGTACGGTTCTAATGTGCCTTGTTCTCTGCTTTGTAAACCAAAGCTCTGATACCAACTGTGACGGCAAGGAATTTCGCTCGGTCCGAACCAGTCGCTAAACCGATCCAGGTCGTTCGAAACGCCCTATCGTTTGAGAACAGGACAAAACAGAACGCATACAGAAGAACATTTCATTGTATATTACAACAATGCATCAGATTACAAGAATATACAGAGTACAAATGAATATTACACAGAAATATCAGAGATTTAAATTACACTTAAATACATAGCAGCGGAAAATAATACAATACACAACTAGAATGAGATATACGGATACAAAGCTTTCCGGATATCGTTCCAGCTGTAAACCAGGATCCTGTGAATATAAATCTGCAAAACCAAAACTACTAGCTGCCCGTGTCGAAAATAAGGGCACCCAGAGTTTAGGTTAAAACAATAAACTCCAGGTCAGTCATGTGACTGGTGTGAGAACTAAAACAGTTATTAATCTTTATTTTTAAAGTTAGGTAAATCAAGGGACCACGCCGTATAACACGGAACGGGTTTTCTCCCAAGAATACCAGTGCATAAAACAAACAGCGCAATGCTAAATAAAGAAAAATGAGGCTGTTATAAGACCCAGGTCCCATCACACAATGCAACGCAGTCGAGGATAGGGTTTTCCCTTATAACAGCCAAAGAATGCTTAGTACGTTTAAAACAAATCATTTGAAACTATTATAAGTGCATAGTGTATAAAACAACTTCAAATCATAAGTATCAATCATAGGCGACATGAGCGTCCCATGCCACTATGTCGCCTTATATAGGTTTACAAATAAAACCGCAAATGTCACGTATTTGGAAATTGGATTTCCGTCTATGAACCGAGGCAAAAGATAGTCCTCAACCGATTCGAGACAATCTAGCCTACCATGTCTCAGGAACAGCCGCAACTGCCCCCTGGATCGTCAGGGCCGGTCCACCGATGTGGATTATTATGCCTGAACAATACGTCTCCCCGCCCTTTGGGGCGCAAACGAGCCAACGAATGACTCCATCGGACCCGGATCGTCCGATCAAACCGAGGCGCCTCGCAACAGCAACAACCACATAAGTCAAACTCGTCAGGGCGTGTAAAACCACTGACGCCACTTTTAGCTAGAAAGAAACGCAAGTCCTCCCTGAGGTCCGTCTCCCGTTTTTGGTTCATACCGGGTGTGAAACACGCGAGGTAAACGTTACACAAAGCTACGCCACAAAGGCCGTGCTTTGATCATCACCACAAGACTTTGCTTTTCAACAGAAGCCTCGATCAATTGCCACTTAGGCATGCCACACAGGCAATTCACTCCATGCGTTTGATATCCATCAATATATAACCCCTGAGCTCGTACGTCTCAGAGAAGGGCGTTAAGCAAGAGAATAAATTCTCCGCCGCCAAACAGATATATATTTAATAGGGATCAATCACACGGACTAAAATCCAATGTCAGACACACAGTCCATTTACAAGTCCGTTCTGGGTCTGAACGAAACCGGAGGCACCTAGTACCCCGCATATCCATCGATCTCCAAGTACGTCTGGACGATCACTAACTGTTTCCATCTTCTTGGGTGTACAGCCCAATCAAGATCATCAGTAATTACCCAAACGACGTGAAGACCTCCGGTCTTCGACCATCGTCTTCATCTTCGACTTATCGTCGTATCAGTTATTCACATTGGGATAAACCCGGTCTTTCCGAATAACTCGCGTATATTTTGAATAAGTGTTACACAAACACAACATACCCTCATTCCAATTCATTAGTCACTAACCGTAAATTAATCAAGAGAATAATTCCCCAAATATTAACCCCGAAGGCCGAAACCAACATCAGATCAATATCCAGAAAACCATTCTGCTTGGCTAACCGACAGTTAGTTTCTAAATTTCACATTCATAGGGAAAGGTTCCCATTAATTTTATCCAAGATAAATTCCTTGAATTTATTCTTTATTCTATTTTTGAATCTCAATTCAAACTAGTCGGGATTAGCGAACCTTACCGAAGTAATCATTTGTTTTAATTTCCCAATCCCAACCTATTTATCCCATGAAGTAAAACTGGTAATACTTCATATCTAACACCACAGTGTTATCGGTAAATTCAATTACCATTTCACGTTCAAATCTAATTAAAGATTTAACTATCGCCTGAAGTAAAACTGGTGATACTCCATTCTCGATTATTTCAATCTAATTAAAGATTCATTAAAACTCCACTTAGTTTTAATATTCGACTGGGTTAAAGAATCAGTGTCATTTAAAACACGGTTCACGATAAACCCAAAATCACATTCCATTAATTATCGGGTTAAAGAACGAGTGTTGTTTAAAACACTGTTCACGATAAACCCAAAAATCAATATCAATTCAATTCCAATTAAATATCATTTAATTGGTACACTTCATTAAATCTAAATAAAAAGATTTGATCTTTTCTCAACTGGGTTCAAGAACAGTGTTAGTGAAGACACCATTCACGACAAACCCAAATCACACTTGATATTAAATACAAGGATCTGAATAGAAAATATCCCGGCTTATATTCAATATCAAATTCTACGATTAACAAATATCGTATTGGAAATAACGATATAAATATATATCTTTCAAATTTCCGTAACAACATCCGTATAATCACGAATTCCAACATCGAAATATTCCGAAGAAAATTTCGATTCAAATCCACTCCAATGCAATCATTGGAAATGCTGGTTATTTTTAAAACCCTTATCAATTCAATTTATTTATTTAAAAATAAATAGAATTATAATTCTAGTTCAAAACTAGTTCATTTCGATAAAAATCTATTTTTATCTTTTCAAATATGGAGTTTTTTCATCCCAATCCTTTCTAAATCATTTCTTATGATTTTACACAAATTATTACTATTTTTAATAATTTTATCAAGGCCCGTACAGTCGATTTCCATCAACGGCCATCGAACTGCACTTATAGCGACCTTTTTCAAATTTGATTTGGACGTATCTCCAAATCCAACCGTTAGATTTCAAATTTCTAATATTCGTTAGAAAGCTCTTTTCGATACGAACCCAACGGTTCCGGTTTTAGGAGAATCCGACGGTCAGATCTCCCGCAATGTCCGTTTGAAATAAATGGTCGAAATTCACGAACTGCCGCGGCGCGGCACGTTCTATTCAGGCCATTATATTATATATATAATATATATAATATATATTTCGTCGATTACTATTTAAGACGAATTATATAAATAGTTTTAAATTCGTTTCAAAAGCGATTTCAACTTCCTTTTCAATTCAAATCAAAATTGAATTCTTCTTTATAAATTCGTTTTAAAATTCATTCCTATTCAATTCAAATTTCAATTCAATTTGAAATCGTTTTCAATTCAATTCATTTCGAAATCGTTTTCAATTCAATTCATTTCGAAATCGTTTTTAATTCAATTCATTTCGAAATCGTTTTCAATTCAATATAAATATCGTTCACGTCAAAATGGCGTCAATCTAATCAACACGGCTTCATAAATTTCTATTTTCAAATATTCTATTTCAAATGTTTCTTTATTCAAAATAGTTGCTATTTTCAAAATATTTCGTTCAACACATGACCAATCTCAATGAATGAGTACTGTCAACACATGAACTTTTATTTTATATCGATAAAGGTGCAATTTTTATTACTAAAATATTTCGTTCAACACATGACCAATCTCAATGAATGAGTACTGTCAACACATGAACTTTTATTTTATAATATTCTTTATTTTTCAAATTGGAATGAGGCCCAATCAATTACCATATAAAGTTAATTATATGGATTTTCATACAACACATGTATATAATAGCATTGAAAAATAATCAACCATCAACCAAAGTGCACTACACTGTATAAGCATCAAATATAGATATTCAACGCTTATAACAGCCTGTCAATCAATCGATCGACATATTTAATCAATTAGGATGAGTGAACTACATATTTCATCCTAACACCCGTGTGGGGTTTCAAACAATCAAACAAATATTTTATTTGTGCAGTTGGGCGATGTGTAAAATTTATCGACCCAATCAATGTCCTTCAAATAGGTGTACATAAACAAACCGTCCGGTTTGTAAATGAATATTTATTTATTCATATTCACGTTAAAAATTATATTTTTAACGATAAAACATTTTATTCCAACATATGAATTTCTATTCAGTTCATTCTTTAAATAAAATGATATTTTTATTTTTCTAACATATTTTAGAAAATTTCGGCGGCATAACGGCACGATACTAGAAACGGAACAAGGCCTAGCCTTATCCCCGGTCTAGTGAAGGCCCACGCCATTCACACATCAATCAAAGTCACCAAACAACCAAATTCAAATCAAATCATATAACTAATCTATGCAACCAAACAAACAAGTCCATGGTCTGTGGACGATTGTGTCGGGTGCTACTAAGCACCGTTTGCATCCTAGTATATATATAATTAGAAAAGAAATTGAAAGGTGAGAAATTCTCACTTATAGCTATCCAAGCATCTTGACTCTTCTTTGATATAAATCTTCTTCGTTCTCGTTTTTTTTTTCTCCTTCGTTGCCCGCTTTCACTACCTATGTAAAAATCGAATTCTTACTTCGCTATTCAATATATAAAAATCATATTTTTATTTCGAAGTTCAATATATAAAAATCATATTTTTATTATCTCGTTCTATGGATAAAAATTCTATTTCTACATTGCTACTATATAGACAAAAATTCCATTTCAAAAATAAAGTTTTCGCCTTTATAAAAATAAAGTTTTCGCCTTTATAAAAATAAGGTTTTCGCCTTTATAAAAATTACCACTTTATCTCAACGTATATAAAATAAAAATCAGATTTTTATTTGGCTACACATACAAAGATGATATTTTTATATTCTCTATCCTATAAAGATTATATTTTTAATACTTTAAAAATATAAAAATCATATTTTTATTACTTCTATATAGTAAAGGTTATATTTTTAATACTTTAAAAATACAAAAATCATATTTTTACTCCTTCTACTCAATAAAAATTCCGCCTTTTCTATTTTAAAGTTTAAACCTTATTTTCTATTTTAAACCTTTAAAATAAAATCAGTTTTAAAATTCCTTTTAAATCAGTTTTTAAATCTTTAAAATCAGTTTTTAAATTCATATAAATCAGTTTTTAAATCTTTAAAATCAGTTTTTAAATTCATATAAATCAGTTTTTAAATCTTTAAAATCAGTTTTTAAATCTTTAAAATCAGTTTTTAAATTCATATAAATCAGTTTTTAAATCTTTAAAATCAGTTTTTAAATTCATATAAATCAGTTTTTAAATCTAAAATCGAAATCAGTTTCTAAATCTAAAATCGAAATTAAAAATAAAAAATAAAATAAAGAAAAAAAAAAACTTACTGTATTCGAAGAAAAAAAAGGGCATCGACTTCGTCGGCGGCAGCTTCTAGGGGGGGGGACATCGACTTCGTCGGCGGCAGCTTCTAGGGGGGGGGGGGGGGAAGGAAGGAAGAAGAAGGGCGGTGGCAGCGGTGATGAACGGCGGTGGCGGAGGTGAGGTGGGTGGCGGCTGGTAGGCGACGCGATTTGTTTTTTTTTTCTTTTTTTTTTCCTTTTTCACTTTGAAAACTGACGGGAAGATAAGGAGAAAAAGGGGGAGAGAGAATAGAGGAGTTGACTAACTTTATAAATATATATTTAATTTAATTAAACCCCATAAAGTTACTTTTTCATTTAAACTCGAAATCAAGTCCACCGACTGTCATATCTAGCGTTTCACCCCCATTCCGAAATGGGATATGTATCGTGAGCCAATTCGGCTATTACAATCAGTTTCCATTAAATTTACATTTAAATCACTATATTGAATTTTAAACGTACATTTCAAATTACCGGGGTCACATACTAACTAGAAAAATTCCAGAAAAATATTTTCTAGCTTCGTATTGACGATACGGTCCTAACAAAACTAGTTTCGTCGAATTCTGAGACCGTTTGCAAAATGGCCAATTTCCAGTCGATTAAAATCAACTGAAACTGGTCAAACGCGTTTTCCTTCGCCACGCTCACATATTGATTCGAAAAATTATGAAATTTGGAATCTAGCAATAACTTAACATCACGGACCCAACAAAACTGGTTTCGTCGAAATCCGAGATCATTTGCAAAATGTCCATTTTTAAGGGCCTGAATTCCATAGCGACTATTCAGAATTTTCAACTGGACATATCTTTTGATTCCCGATATGAAATCTTGATTATTCGGATTCGTTGGAAAGATATTATCAATTAGATCCCAATGTTTTTGGTTTCACTAAAATCCGGATTATTTTGCACCCGGTACATTCAATTGAAGTTTGAAATCGAATTATCGAACTACCGCGCCATTTTCAATTCTATTTATAATTATATATAATTATTTATATTCTAACGACGACGCGTATAATATATACGTTCGAATTATATTTAAAATAAATTTCTCGTCGATATTATTTAAAATAATTCATTTTAAATATTCTAAATTCGCCAAAATTGCCAAAACAAAAATTTTAAACTGGCCCAGATTTTCGGGTTGTTACATAAATAGTAAGATTTCAGGCTCGAAGATCAATGTTGGATAAGAGTTAGTCGAATATAGTATTTGGGTTGTCATAACGATGTTTTACACAACATCCGTTTTAACCCAAATAAATGTAAGCTTGGAAATAGAATAATAAATATTTCCTAAGTATAGAAATAAAATGAGATCGGAAAAGAGATAAGTAATTGGGATATTTTCCAAATATAACTAGCATATATTTTCTAAGTTTAGAAAATAAAGGAAGGCGATATTCAGAAATGTTTTCCAAATAACGTAAAAGGCCAATATGGTTATTGAAAATATTTGGTTAACAAATATTGATAAAGAAATAGAGAAGTGATTTAATTAATGGAATATTAATTAAGGGCTCAGTGATTGTTTGATAATTGGATGAACACTTGTTTTCTTCGATAGTTAAATCATCAACTATCGAAACACTTGTTTTTATTTGATACTTAAATCACAGACTATCGAAGTTTTTGACCATCGAGAGACCGGTTGGATTATTATCCAAAGAACCACTCTGTATTGGCATAAGCGTTGCGTATCATATATGCCAAAGATAATTGAAGATGGAGTAAAGTGCAAGGGCTATTGTATAAGTCTTAGATAACAGTGCCTAAGATGGATGTACTGAATAGTGCCTTCGGTTCATCCTGTTCCTGGGTGACTTGTATGGATGAGTGTCTGACAGAGTATTTCCGCAAAGGTCACGTACATTGATTTCTTCAACCGTACCAAGAGTGGAAGCGGAGAAGGAAACTTCTTTTAGCTGACACGTAATGTACTGTTGTTGATGTCAATTAGTGATTTTCGATGGATCTGACAATGTGGCATTCGAAGTGAATTTGATGTGATGATAAGGCGTAACCTCAAGCCTCATCAAACGGTAAATGACAGAGTTCGGGCAGGCAGCATGGTTATGTAGGTCGCACCTATTAGGGCGTATAATCACCTGATCTAGAGATTCATTTACTTCTAAAAATCTATTGTTGATGCTGTCCCATTCGGGAAAACGGTTGCTGATCCCAACCGTTGGTGATATACATTCGATACACTCAAGCGAAATGAGTGGTCGGTCATGTGTGGCTGAGTTGCAAGATGTTCTTGTTGAACTCGGTGTATTCTCCTCTAGAGATATACCAGCGGAAGGTGGTTCCATACCGTGTCATAGTTGGAAATCCATTACCTAATATGTGCTTGCGGTTTTGATTGTATATTATATGTGGAACGTGAGATGCAAACGTTTCACTAGATTGTATTTACTTGATTTAGACACTATTATAATATCAAAGGAGTTTGATTTAAAGTTATTATTCCTTTCAAAAGGATTTTGAAAGATAAGTCAAGTGTTTGGATTCTCATAAGGGAAAAACCCGTTCCGTGTTTTACGGCGTAGTCTTATGAGATATCATTTAGTTTTCTGAAACTGTTTACTCATACCAGTCCCATGACTGAACCGGAGTTTATTTGTTTTGTTTTACCTAAACTCTTGGGTGCCTAAATTTGTATGGGCAGTCAAGTAGTACAGGATCTTACAGATCTATCTAAAGGAGCTTAGAGCAGGAGGCTTCAACGTTAGTTATATAGAGTTTTGTTCCGATGTGTTGTAAGTGCTATACTCTGATAATGATATGTGTATACAGTACAAATTTTGTATTTCAAAAGATATGATATATTATATTTTGCTCCGCTGCGATGTGAGATTCTGTGTTGTTATTTCTATTCTTCTTCTACCCTTTTATTCTAAAAAAAAATGTTTCTTATTTTCGTGATATTTGGGTTGGACGTATGATGTATATAGTCAACTCTTATATTAGGGATTTGCGGGCCATTAAAATTACCAAAACTTAAATCATTGAAGTTTTAATTACAAATTCATTGACCCAATTTAATTCAACTAAAAAAATATTAATTTCGATCCACAAAATTTACAATAAACCAATTTATAACTATCATATGGTTAATGTAAAAATTTACATTGACTATAAGCTGAAATTTCATTGCACAGTCGAATTGATATAAAATTTCCATATTCCATGAATAAAATAAATCTCAAAATCAGTTAATCCATTTTATATTGTTAGTTCGATATAAATTTCAAACTCCATTATAAATAGATTGTCAAACCCTTTCATTATCATATATAGCTATTGATGTTCAATGCTCAACAACTCAATTTTAGTTCACGCCTTATCAATATACGATATAAATCATAAATTTTAATATTTAAAAACAATTTTGTTCTCAATCACATAAAATTTAATATTTCAAATTGTCGCAAAACTCGGGATGTTACAATTAAACTATGAAAATATTAGATATGTTCACATGGACTGTGATGTAAACCCCACACGGGTATTGGCACGATAATTTTACACATCGCCCAAGTATACAAATAATAATATTTGTTTGATGGTTGAAAACCCCACACGGGTCTGTGGATGATAATTAATTCACATCTCCCTTGGATTTTATTATATGTCAAACAATTGATTGACAGACTGTTATAAGCGTTATTTAATTATTTGATGCTTATATAGTTGTAAATTTCACTATGGTTGTGAATGGAATGTTTAATAGTTGTTTATCACTATTTTTGAATACATGCATGTATGGAATCCATATAAATAAAATTATATGGTAATTGATTGAGTCTGATTCCAATTCATAAATAATGAATATTTTAAAATAATATTCAGTGAAGGATCAAAATATGATTTTGACATCCGATTTTGGATGGAGACGAAAATATTGAAATATTCATAACTAAAATGAATATGAAGCCGAGTTAAGTAGACGAACACCGTTTTAACTCGAATGGATTTGTTTACCGATTTTATTCATTTAATGAATATCGAAAAGGTTTGATTTCAAAATTTTGATATTTTGAAAATATTATAATTTTAATATTATAATTATATGGATATCAAATTTTAATTTAAAATTGTAATGGAAGTTGGAATCGTTTTTAAAACGAATTTATAAACATTTTATAGAATACGTTTTGAACGGAAATCGATGAAATATATATATGGTTTGAATAGAACGTTTCGCGCAACAACCGTTCGCGAATTTTGACCATTGACTTTGAACAGACGTAACGGGAGATCCGAGCATCAGATTCTCCTAAAAAAGGAACTATTGGGTTCGTATCAAAAAGAGACTTTGAATGATAATAAGAGATTTGAAATCTAATGGTTAGATTTTAAAATATATCCAAATCAGTTTTGGAAAAGATCGCTATGAATGCAACTTGGTGGCCCATATTGGAAACCGACTGTAAGGGCCTTAATAAAATTATTAAAAATATGAATAAATTATGTAAAATCATAATAAATGATTTTGAAATATTTTGGATGAAATATTCCACGTTTGAAAAGATAAAAGATATTTTTATCAGAATAAATTGTTTTGCAACTTGAGATAAGAATTAAAAGGAATTAAAATGGTTTCGATCTAACCAGAATTTTCCAACGTATGAATTGGAATGAATTCGAATGGAAATAATCTTTAGAATATTTCGATATTGGATTCCATGAATATATGAATATTGTTTAGGAATTTGGAAGATATAGATATCGTTATTCCCAATACGATGTCTGTTAGTTTCCGAATTTGACATTGAATATAAGTCGATATAATTTCTATTCAGAGTCTTGTATTTAATATCAAATTGGATTTTGGGTCTGCCGTGAATGGTGTCTTTAATAACACTGTTCTTAAACCCCGTTGAGAAAGGATTAAATCTTTTAACCAGGATTTAATAAGTTTTCCAATTAATTAATATAATTGGAATTAAATGGTAGTTGATTACGAGTTCATTGTGAATAATGTTTTAAATGACATTAGTTCTTAAACCCGATTAACAGTGAAGCTATAATCTGGAATTTATAAATCTTTTAATTAAGATTTAATGAAAATTGTCCAAAGTAAAGTTTTCCAATTTAATATATTAAATTGGAAACGAATGGAAATCGATTTAGTGGTAATCGAGATGAGATTCTGTGAAGGAAGACCATTACTATTTATGGAATTTAAAAGGCCTTGCCATTATTCCGTTTATAGTATTAGTACGATATGGAAATTTATATCGATTATATACTTTTATGAATTCCGTGAAAGTTCCATCTTAATGGAAGAGGACTTTGCGTTTACCATGAATAATGTTTTAAACGACATTTGTTCTTTAACCCAAGTAAAGACATGACTTATTTCCTAAAATTTGGGTAATCATTAAGTAATGATTTTGGAAATTAAAGCCAATTAGAGTTTTAATAATTCTTTAATTTGATTGGAATGTGAATGAGATAATTAAATTTACCGATTTCACGAAATGTTTGAGAATGGAGTACCGCCAGTTTTACTCTAGGCGATAGTTAAATCTTTAATTAGATTTGAAACGTTAAAAGGAATTTTACCGATAACACAGTGGGTGTTAAATATGGAGTATTACCAGTTTTGCTCCATGGGATGAATATGTTGGGATTGGGATAAATAAATAAATGGTAACTTCTGTAAGGCTCGATAATCCTGACTAGTTAATAAACCTTAGTTGATTTAAGTGGTAAAAAGATAAAATAAATTTTTTGAAATTGATATCTAAAGGAAGATTAAAGAATAAGTTTTAAGAACCTATCTTTGATAAAATTAATGGGAACCTTTCTCCTAAGATGTTAATATTTGAATAAAAGGATGTTCTGAATTGGAATGAGGCGTATGATGTGTTATTATGCACTTGATTATTGATTATAAAATACGCAAGTTATTCGGAAAGACCGGGTTCATCCCATATTGAATAACTAATACGGCGACTAAAAGTCGATGATGAAGATGGTGGTTGAAGATCGAAGATCTTTACATCGTTTGGATAATTACAGATGTCTTGATTGGGCTGTACACCCAAGACAAGGTAATAAGTGGTGATCGTCCAGACGTACTTAGATATCGACTGGATATGCGAGGACCTCTCTCCTGTATTGGACATATGAGACGAGGAATAAGGTGCCTACGGTTTCGTTCAGGCCCAGAACGGACTTGCAAATGGATGGTGTGTCTAACATTGTATTCCTTTTTGCTGTATTCGTTGATCTATGCTAAATATATATCTATTTGGTGGCGGAAATTTATTCTCCTGCTTAACACCCTTCTCTGAGATATACGAGCTTAGAGGTTATATATTGGTGGAAATCAGTGGTGTGGTATGGATTGTCAATGTGGCATGCTAATATGCAAATGATCAAGGTTTTTGTTGAAAAGAAAAGTCTTGTGGATGATGATCAAAGCATGGCTTTAATTAGCATAGCGTTGTGTATAGCGTTAATTCGCGAGCCTCACACCATGTTATGAGTCAAAAACAGGATGAGTGTAACGACCCGCATTCTGCGCATCATAGGATCGTAGAATATTTATTTCTTTCACATACGAAGTCGTATGGTCATGTAACTTTGGGAGACGACTATTGGGGTCATTTCCCATGTTCATGATTTTTCCCGATTTTTAAATGACCATTTTACCCCTAGTTGGCACTGTTTTGGCCATAACTTTTGACTGGAAATGAATTTTGACCTGAAACCACTTCCATTGGCTTTGAATGATAGTTTCTCTTTCCGTAGAGTGGTCACATTAGCCAAACGGACTCACCGTTTGGGAGATATGGCTGAAACAAGTTTCAGATGGTGAAAGACAGCTTAATTGGGCTTAACCGGGTGATTAGCAGTTAGGCCCAAGGAGAATTTCGGGTTTAGAGGTATAGGAGGACTGATTAGGGTTAGGTTATCACTTTCATTTCAGTTTTGAGCCGCCACAAACCTCCTTGAGACCTTAGTAATGGCTTCCTACATCTAAAACACCCCAAATCACTCTCTAATTGAAGATTAGGCTTAGCAACACCAAATTAAGGAGAAAAAAAAGCACCAAAGCAAGGTTAGAGCTGCTGTTAGACATCAGTATTCGCCCCAAATCAGAGGAGTTTCAGTTCTGAGGATTTCATTTGTGGCCAAGGTGAGTGATAGCATCATTTTGACACTAATTACGGTTAATTAAGGGTAATTAGTGAAGATTAGCGAATTTATACGTAAATAAATTCTGGAAAAATTCTTAAAATTCTAAAATAATGTTTTAAGGCTCTATTAGAAATTTGAGATAATTTCGATGTGTTTTGTTAATTGTATGCCTAAACATGATTAAGAGTGCTTAAGGGAAAATATGAAGTTTTAGCTACTTTTGATCCATTTTGATTCATTTGAATTGTTGGTTGTTGTTTGTGGTTGCTATTACATGTTGCTATGACTCTTTGGTATGTTTCATGATTGATTAGAATAGTTAAATTGCTCGAAAATGTCGTCGAATGGCGTAGAAAGCTTGCTGGAAAATTGCAGAAGTGTGCAGGTTCCGAACCGGTTCGGATCGGAGAAAGGGGGTCGGATCGGATTTGTGAACTGACCAAGGGGATTCGAACTGGATTGGAACTTGTCGCTGGAGAAGGCTTGGCAAAAAGGAAGGCTGTTTACTTAGAGTTGGGGTGGACAAGGGGATCGGATCGGAGTAAGCTAGGGAGCGGAGCGGATCGGATCGGAAGAGTGATTGGAGGCCAGATCGGATCGACTTGGAGATGCAGGGCTCGGATCGGAAGCAAACACTCGGGAGAACTAGCAAGAGGGAAAGCCACGCGGATCAGATGGCAAGGAGGTATCGGATTGGAATACGTGAAGAAATAAGGGGGCGGATCGGAGCGCTGGAAGGAAGGACACCCGACCCGACCCGGAGCGAAGTACCCGACCCGAATCGAATGAAAGAAGACAAGGGGAAGGACCCGAACCCAGAGGAAGGTGGCACTCCGAACCGAACCGAGCATGGGTGACCGAACCGAACCGAATTCTAGAGCTGCTACTGCACGACAACTTTTCTGAAGACCCACTCCAATTCGACCAAACCCGAGATGCAAAGGAAGTCCAAATGAGAAGTTAGAGCTTAAGATTCAGATGGGAATCAACGAGTTCACTTCATGATTGGGCTTTGCTGCGGGACGCGTGCTAAGGAGTTATCGACACCTATAGCTTTGGACCACTATGGTAGGAGGTACGAAGGCGGATTCAGGGCCATTATGGCATTGGTAGAACCAAGGGCTATGACCAATGAAGTGGGTCATTGAAATGTTTGGTCATGACTCCAAGTGTTTGGCTTGGTCACATCAGGGTTTCTACAAGTCGGGATTCGTCGTTGCCTCAGTTTGTCTAGTGTCCCAAAGTGGTAGATGTCGTACGCTTTACGCACCGAGTGAGAGATGTGAGGATGGTTGCTATGGATGATTTGTTGCTATCATTTTGACATGCACACCCCACCCCCGTATTCTTACACTATTTATTATGGTACCTTGGAGTATTGTACGGTATGTGGTACTAACTCTTTGGTTGCAGGTCCAGGTTCAGGTATGGTTTAGTATACCTGTTATTATTCTGTTTAGATGCTTATCGCTCATACCAGGCTTTATGTCTGACCCAGAGTTTTATGTCTCCTCTTATTACTCTGGGTGCTCACACGAGCAGACTAGAGACAGGTTAGCTGGTGATGCACGGGTGGATGATCCGGAGACGAGCAGGAGGCTTCCACGTGATATATATATATATTTAGTATTCTCCCTGTGTTGTTGAAGATCACTGCTTGGGCATTGTTGGTGTATCTTCTACTTCAGCTTTCTTTGTTTAGAGACAGTAAATTTGGAAAATTGTAATAAGCTGTATTTGGATTTCCGCTGCTTTGATGATTGATGTTGATTTTAGTTATCAGCTTATGCACTGTCTCGCCTGTTTTGTGTCAAGTATGTTATTATTATATTTTATTCCATGCGCTGTGAGACATTCCGCAGGTTTCTTTGATTAGCTCATTCCCTTCTTTCCTTTCTTATGACGACCGTCTTGTGCTAGTCGGGCATGTGTACAGCGCACTTTTGGAGGAAACGCAGGCTGGTGCGAGGCGGGCCGTCACACTTGGTATCAGAGCTCTAGGTTGCGTAGTTAACCTAGGGAAGTTATCAGGGAGAGATAGTATACGTACACGAGAGAGCGTATTTGTGATTATTTTGGTTTTCAAAAGCTATATATATATACTATTAGTAGTATAGGGATGAAGTCGTACTGCACTAGCACCACTATGGAGTCGTTAATCATTTCCTTTTTCAGATTGACGATGAGCCGATATGTTAGAGGTACCGGTAGAGGGGCCAATAATGGGAATGCTACTGACATGAGGGCGATGTTTACTGACCTCATGAGAGAGATGCTTAGAGATGTTCAGAGGGCAGCTCCCAATGGTGGAAATGGTGGTGGTCCAATGGTGCAGGCGCCAAGAGTCGACTTCGCCAAGCTGAATAAGGATTATACTAGCCTTGGTGGGAAGCCGTTCCACGGAACGGAGTCGGCTACGGATGTTCAGGATTGGGTGGATAGTTGCGAACGTATCTTCGAGGATTTGGGTATCGAGGATGCGATGAAGAGAAAGTTAGCGTCCCGTCAGCTGCAAGGGCGGGCAATGAATTGGTGGAATGCTATAAAGGCAGCTACTCCCGAAGATCAGATTACTTGGGAGCAGTTTAAGGCTCGTTTTAGTGAGAAGTTCATCCCAGCTGCTCAGAAGTCAATGTTGTTTAAGAAATTCTTGGAGCTCAAGCAGAATGGCAGGGCTGTCTCGGAGTATATTGCTGAATTTGACACTTTGTCAAAATATGGGTTATCTCTTATAGATACTGCCGAGAAAAAGAATGAGAAATTCATAACTGGATTGGATCAGTACTTGGGGGAAAAACTTATTAACCACATCGATGAGACGTTTGAATCGATTGTGGGGAAAGCGTTAAGGTCAGAAAGTCTCTACCCTAAGCCAAAGACTGAGGTTGCATCCGCAGACGAGCCAAAGCCACAAGCTAGTGGTGGAGGCAAAGGTGGTTCCCAGAATAAGAGAAAGCAGAATCAGGCTAAGGATGGCCAGAAGAAAAAGAATAAGCAAGATGTGGAGTGCTTCAGCTGTGGTAAGAAGGGCCATTATGCTAGTAATTGTCGGGCCAAGCCAGCAGATAGGAAGTGCTTCAACTGTGGCCAAATGGGACATCACAAGGACAAGTGTCCCCAGCCCCCTAAGGAAAAGAAAATGGTGAAAGCATATGCTCTTAATGCTATTCCTTCTTCGTCGAATGCCCCAACTGCGGCGGAGAAGGGAAAGAATGTCGTCATTCAAGGTATGCTTTCTGTTTATGATGTTCCTGTTAGAGTTTTGTTTGATACCGGAGCTTCCAGTTCTTTCATATCTAGTGACCTGGTAGATAGGTTGGGATTGGAGCCCGAGATTGTCGATAGACCTTTAGTAGTGACGAACCCGATTGGTGGTTCGACTAGCCTTAGCATGATTTGTCGTAATGTGGTTCTATCGAGTCATGGATGCATGTTTGTTTGTGATTGTTTTGTTTTGGGCTTTACTGGGTTTGGCATTATTTTGGGAGTAGATTGGCTCCAAAGATACGGGGTGGTGGTAGACTGTGAGGGCTTTTTGGTGACAGCTAGAGCGAATGATGGGCGGAGGATAGTGTTTGGTGGTCTACCCAGTAAGGGGGTATTGGCTAGTTTTCTAAACTCCCTCGACATTCCGCATAGTGAGTTGTCAGGTTTGCCCGTGGTTGGCCAGTATCCGGATGTTTTCGAAGAAGTGACCGGACTTCCACCACACCGAGAGATTGAGTTTCGTATTGATTTGGTAAAAGATGCCAGACCTATAGTGATGCCACTTCGTCGTATGGCACCAAGGGAGCAGCGAGAGCTCGAGGTGCAAGTCAGCGATCTTTTGAAGAAGGGATTTATCAGAAGGAGTGTTTCTGAATGGGGAGCACCAGTTGTGTTTGCTACCAAGGCGGATGGTTCCCTTCGTTTGTGTGTAGACTACCGCGAGTTGAATAAAGTGACGAGGAAGAACAAGTATCCTCTACCGCGGATAGATGATTTGTTTGATCAGTTGAGTGGCGCGAGAGTATTTTCTCAGTTGGATCTCGCGACAGGTTTTCATCAGCTTAGAGTGGAAGCTGAGAGTATAGCTAAAACGGCATTTCGAACGCCGTCTGGGTTTTATGAATGGTTGGTTATGCCATTTGGGTTGACTAATGCCCCGGCATATTTTGTGGACCTTATGAATAGGGTATTCAGAGATCAGCTGAATAAGTCTGTCCTTGTGTTCGTTGATGATATTTTGGTCTATTCGAGGACAGAGGAGGAACACAAGGAACATTTAAGAGTAGCGATGGAGGTGTTGAGAAAACACCAATTGAAAGCAAAGTTTTCTAAGTGTCACTTCTGGAAGAGGGAAGTGAGGTTCTTGGGCCATGTTGTATCAGAGAGTGGTATTGCCGTGGACCCAGCAAAGGTGGCTACGGTACAAGATTGGCCTACGCCCAAGAATGCAACAGATGTAAGAAGTTTCTTGGGATTAGCGGGATATTATCGTAAGTTTATCCAAGGTTTCTCCAAGATAGCAGCACCATTGACCCAGTTGACCAAGAAGAATCAAGCTTTTGTCTGGGATGAGAGGTGCGAGAATACATTTAAAAGTCTAAAGGACAAGTTGACAAGCGCACCAGTGTTAGTCATTCCTAAGGGGGATGAAGAGATGACGGTATACACGGATGCCTGTGGTACCGGGCTGGGTGCTGTATTGATGCAAGGCGGTAGGGTTGTAGCTTATGCAAGTCGTCAATTGAAACCGCACGAGAGAAGATACCCTACCCATGATTTAGAATTGGCAGCGATTGTGTTCGCGTTAAAGATGTGGAGACACTATCTCTTGGGAGAAAGATTTGAGCTGTTTACAGATCATAAGTCGTTGAAGTATCTGTTCTCTCAGAAGGATTTAAATCTCCGTCAGCAGAGATGGTTAGAGTTCTTGGCTTCCTATGATTTTGACATCGCATATACACCAGGAAAGGGCAATGCGGTGGCTGATGCATTGAGTAGAAGACATGCCAGCTTAGGGGCTATGTTCCTTGAATGGAAGCAACTGGAGTTTATCGCGGGGTTTGATTTCAGACCAAAGTGCGAATTGGATCCAGAAATGTTAGCGAGTTTGACGATCAGACCCACTTTGATTGAGCGGATCGGCTCTAGTCAGAGGGACGATCCTAACCTATTGGAAATCATCTCCAAGTTAGAGATGGGAATCGATGAGGAGATGAACAAGTATGGGCTTGATCGAGATAGATGGCTTAGAAAGAATGGAAAGCTTGTTGTACCCAATGTCAATGGATTGAGGGATGAAGTGCTTAGAGAATGTCATCACTCGAGGCTGACTATACACCCCGGTGGTAATAAGATGTATCGAAATATGAAGCAGACCTACTACTGGGAAGGGATGAAAAGAGATGTTGGGAAGTTTATATCCAAGTGCATGAATTGCCAGCTAGTTAAAGCCGAGCAAAAGAAGCCTAGTGGGTTGTTACAGCCCTTAGAAATTCCCGAATGGAAATGGGAGCAAGTCTCGATGGATTTCATCGATGGGTTACCAAGGACTAGATCGGGATATGACAGCATTTGGGTAATTGTAGATCGGCTGACTAAAAGTGCAAGGTTTATACCAGTCAAATCGACTAGAACGGCAGCTAAGTTAGCAGAATTGTATATGAAGTGGGTAGTGAGATTTCATGGAGTACCTAAAAGCATTGTGAGCGACCGAGACCCGTTGTTCACTAGTGGGTTTTGGAGGAGCTTGCAAGAGGCGCTAGGGTCAGAGTTACATCTCAGTACCGCACATCATCCTCAGACCGACGGTCAGACGGAAAGGGTGAATCGTATTTTGGAAGATCTCTTGAGAGCATGTATATTGGATTTTGGTGGATCATGGGATGACCATTTGCAGCTAGTAGAGTTTGCATATAATAATAGCTACCAATCCAGTATCGGTATGGCTCCATTTGAAGCTTTGTATGGAAGACCGTGCAACTCACCATCATGTTGGATAGAAACTGGCGAGAAGTTTATGCTTGGACCAGATGTGGTGAGGGAAACTTCAGATAAAATCAAGATCATTCAGCAACGAATGAAGGCATCCCAAGATAGGCAGAAGAGTTATGCTGATAAGAGAAGAAGAGACTTAAAATTCTCCGTTGGTGACTTGGTGTTTGTCAAGATTTCTCCGTTGAAGAGCGTAATACGATTTGGCAGGAGAGGTAAATTAGCACCAAGATTTGTTGGCCCATTCCCTGTTCTTGAACTAGTCGGGAATTTGGCATATAGAATTGACTTACCAGAGAAGATGGCGGGAGTTCACAACGTATTTCATGTTTCCCAACTAAGGAAGTTCGTTCACGACTCAGATATGACTATCTCACCTGATCAGTTGGAAGACTTCGAAGTAGAACCCGAGGCGGTTGGAAACCGCAAGCCGACCCGTATTATCGCGCACGGCATGAAGCAACTTCGAAGGAAGTCGGTGAAGCTAGTCAAGGTACAGTGGAGCGAAGACGAGAATGATTGTACTTGGGAAACAGAAGAGGACATAAGGAAGAAGTATCCAGAACTCTTTGTCTGGTAAGATTTTATTAGCGATTTAGTTTTCCGCATGCTAGGATAGACTTGTTTGCTTGCTTTGCATGTTTGATTGTTGTATGTGGGTGTTAGGCATGCGGGATCCTGTGTATGTTTTGGGGTTAAGGAATTTCGGGGACGAAATTTCTTAAGGGGGGGAGAGTGTAACGACCCGCATTCTGCGCATCATAGGATCGTAGAATATTTATTTCTTTCACATACGAAGTCGTATGGTCATGTAACTTTGGGAGACGACTATTGGGGTCATTTCCCATGTTCATGATTTTTCCCGATTTTTAAATGACCATTTTACCCCTAGTTGGCACTGTTTTGGCCATAACTTTTGACTGGAAATGAATTTTGACCTGAAACCACTTCCATTGGCTTTGAATGATAGTTTCTCTTTCCGTAGAGTGATCACATTAGCCAAACGGACTCACCGTTTGGGAGATATGGCTGAAACAAGTTTCAGATGGTGAAAGACAGCTTAATTGGGCTTAACCGGGTGATTAGCAGTTAGGCCCAAGGGGAATTTCGGGTTTAGAGGTATAGGAGGACTGATTAGGGTTAGGTTATCACTTTCATTTCAGTTTTGAGCCGCCACAAACCTCCTTGAGACCTTAGTAATGGCTTCCTACATCTAAAACACCCCAAATCACTCTCTAATTGAAGATTAGGCTTAGCAACACCAAATTAAGGAGAAAAAAAAGCACCAAAGCAAGGTTAGAGCTGCTGTTAGACATCAGTATTCGCCCCAAATCAGAGGAGTTTCAGTTCTGAGGATTTCATTTGTGGCCAAGGTGAGTGATAGCATCATTTTGACACTAATTACGGTTAATTAAGGGTAATTAGTGAAGATTAGCGAATTTATACGTAAATAAATTCTGGAAAAATTCTTAAAATTCTAAAATAATGTTTTAAGGCTCTATTAGAAATTTGAGATAATTTCGATGTGTTTTGTTAATTGTATGCCTAAACATGATTAAGAGTGCTTAAGGGAAAATATGAAGTTTTAGCTACTTTTGATCCATTTTGATTCATTTGAATTGTTGGTTGTTGTTTGTGGTTGCTATTACATGTTGCTATGACTCTGTGGTATGTTTCATGATTGATTAGAATAGTTAAATTGCTCGAAAACGTCGTCGAATGGCGTAGAAAGCTTGCTGGAAAATTGCAGAAGTGTGCAGGTTCCGAACCGGTTCAGATCGGAGAAAGGGGGTCGGATCGGATTTGTGAACTGACCAAGGGGATTCGAACTGGATTGGAACTTGTCGCTGGAGAAGGCTTGGCAAAAAGGAAGGCTGTTTACTTAGAGTTGGGGTGGACAAGGGGATCGGATCGGAGTAAGCTAGGGAGCAGAGCGGATCGGATCGGAAGAGTGATTGGAAGCCAGATCGGATCGACTTGGAGATGCAGGGCTCGGATCGGAAGCAAACACTCGGGAGAACTAGCAAGAGGGAAAGCCACGCGGATCAGATGGCAAGGAGGGATCGGATCGGAATACGTGAAGAAATAAGGGGGCGGATCGGAGCGCTGGAAGGAAGGACACCCGACCCGACCCGGAGCGAAGTACCCGACCCGAATCGAATGAAAGAAGACAAGGGGAAGGACCCGAACCCAGAGGAAGGTGGCACTCCGAACCGAACCGAGCATGGGTGACCGAACCGAACCGAATTCTAGAGCTGCTACTGCACGACAACTTTTCTGAAGACCCACTCCAATTCGACCAAACCCGAGATGCAAAGGAAGTCCAAATGAGAAGTTAGAGCTTAAGATTCAGATGGGAATCAACGAGTTCACTTCATGATTGGGCTTTGCTGCGGGACGCGTGCTAAGGAGTTATCGACACCTATAGCTTTGGACCACTATGGTAGGAGGTACGAAGGCGGATTCAGGGCCATTATGGCATTGGTAGAACCAAGGGCTATGACCAATGAAGTGGGTCATTGAAATGTTTGGTCATGACTCCAAGTGTTTGGCTTGGTCACAGCAGGGTTTCTACAAGTCGGGATTCGTCGTTGCCTCAGTTTGTCTAGTGTCCCAAAGTGGTAGATGTCGTACGCTTTACGCACCGAGTGAGAGATGTGAGGATGGTTGCTATGGATGATTTGTTGCTATCATTTTGACATGCACACCCCACCCCCGTATTCTTACACTATTTATTATGGTACCTTGGAGTATTGTACGGTATGTGGTACTAACTCTTTGGTTGTAGGTCCAGGTTCAGGTATGGTTTAGTATACCTGTTATTATTCTGTTTAGATGCTTATCGCTCATACCAGGCTTTATGTCTGACCCAGAGTTTTATGTCTCCTCTTATTACTCTGGGTGCTCACACGAGCAGACTAGAGACAGGTTAGCTGGTGATGCACGGGTGGATGATCCGGAGACGAGCAGGAGGCTTCCACGTGATATATATATATATTTAGTATTCTCCCTGTGTTGTTGAAGATCACTGCTTGGGCATTGTTGGTGTATCTTCTACTTCAGCTTTCTTTGTTTAGAGACAGTAAATTTGGAAAATTGTAATAAGCTGTATTTGGATTTCCGCTGCTTTGATGATTGATGTTGATTTTAGTTATCAGCTTATGCACTGTCTCGCCTGTTTTGTGTCAAGTATGTTATTATTATATTTTATTCCATGCGCTGTGAGACATTCCGCAGGTTTCTTTGATTAGCTCATTCCCTTCTTTCCTTTCTTATGACGACCGTCTTGTGCTAGTCGGGCATGTGTACAGCGCACTTTTGGAGGAAACGCAGGCTGGTGCGAGGCGGGCCGTCACAATGAGGGACCATAGGGAGAACATGCGTTTCTTTCTAGCTAGGAGTGGTGTCATGGTATGGAGCCCAGACATTTTTACTTATGTGGATGATGGATGCGAGGTTCCTCGGATATGATTGGTCGACGTACTGACCATTTTGGAGGTCTGATAGGACCGGGAAACGTATTGTTCAGGAATAACCAATCCACTAAAGTAAGTGTGGACCGGCCCTACTGCATCCCAAGGTTACATGTAGGTGTGATCCTGAGGCATTTGCCGGAGTATCTCGAATCAGTGAGGAAGATCCCTTGCCTCGAATCATGATGGAAATCCAATTTCCAATACGAAACTTTTCGGTTTTGGTTGTAAACCTATATGGCAATATAATATATGGTACTATGCCGATTGATACATTTATGTTTGAAGTTGTTTTGATACTATGCACTTATAGTAATATCAAAATGAATTATTTTAAAGCATATCAAGCATGTTTGGTTATTATAAGGGAAAACTCTATCCTCTGGTTTGTGTTGCATTGTGTGATGGGACCTGAGTCTTATAACAATTTCATTTTTCCAAAAGCTTTGCGTTGTTTACAAATTGTTTTATTTCAGAATATTCATGGGAGTAAACCCGTTCCGTGACATGCGATGTGGTCCCATGATTTACCTTATTTTAAGGTGAAGACTAATATCTGTTTTGAGTTATCACACTAGTCCCATGATTGACTCGGAGTTTATTGTTTCCACCTAACTCCGAGTGCCCATATTTTCTACACTTGCAGCTTGTAGTTTTGGTTTTTGCATATATTTCTTTTCATAGGATCCTGGATTACGGCTGGAGCTATATTCGGAATGCTTTGTAACCGTGTATTTTTTCCAGTTGTGGTAGTTGATGTTTTCCACTGTGCATTATATTTATGTATATATATTTCCGCTATTTTGTAATTTGTAAATCTTTAATATTTATTTTTCCGTTGTGTATTATTTATCTGAACTCTGATATATTCTTGTACTCTGATGTAAATTGTTGTAATAGCAATGAAGTGTTCTCATGTTTGTGTTCTGATGCGTCGTGTTCTCAAAACAATCCGGGCTTCTTTGTCTCTTCGGGGATCGGGAAAGTCTAGGTCGTCACAGTTAACGAGTAATATCATTTACTAATGTAGAGAATAAGGCCGATTAAGAGAGATCATCCATAGTTTTATGTTAAACGAGTAACAAATATGTCGGTTGGGTGGATAATATTTTTCTCACCTTAAGCAGAACGACATACTATATCCATCAAATATAATACTACGATGACTAAGGACCATATTTATAATGACCCAAATTTTAGTAAGGAATATTTAATCAATTTAAATATATAAAAACAATTTTTTTAAGAATTAATGACTTGGAATTATTTAATTTAAGGTTTGAGCGTATAATTTATAATATAATTAATAACAAGCTCGCAACGGCGCGATAGTTTGTAATATTACGTTTTGTATTTTAAATGAATATATATGATCCAATATAAGTCTGAATTCGTCGAAACAAGAAATGTTCGAATCTACTGAACTATAGTTTTCTAATGAAAGAAAAAAAATCAAGATTTTGTCTTGTAGATTGTAAGTTATGTCCAAATCAAATTTTCAGAAAGTCGTTTATGGAATCGTTTATAAACCATAACGATTATTTATATAATAAAAGGATTTTTATATAAAATGAATATCAATTTAACTCGAAAATGCATTTATCGAGTTGTAAACCCAAGTATGTTTATTTTGGAGCTATATGATATTCTATTTGGATATATACAAGAATATTAATTTATTTTTTATTAAATTAAATTGTTTTTTAATTCCAATTTTATTATAATGGTTTAATTTAATAATGGAAAAATACCCATTTTGCAAACGATTTTCGATTTCGACGAAACCAATTTTATCAGTCCGTAATGATAAATTATTGTAAGATTAGAAATTTCAAGTCAACCAGAGTTAGTATGTGGTCGTGCGAAATATAAACATTCAATGTAAATACGTACGTACAATTAATCAATAATTTAAGCTCAAACTAGCGCTATTTGAGCAAACTATCTCAAATTTTGATGAAACAAGTCTTATTAGGTCTATAATGTCAAACTATAGCCGTATATCCATTTTCATCGCAAAATGGGTTCGTATGTGATCATACAGAATTTTAAAATGACGAATACAAGTAGCAATAATTAAAAAATACAAAGCTTACCCTATAAGCTGACTTGCCTCTATATATGCCATTACCTTTACCCTAACCCTAACTATTTTCATCTTCGTGGTCAACGTAAACAACGCCTGGCAGTTTCTTCTCCTCAAAAAAATTCGCGAGCTTCATAAAATCAAATCAATCCGAATAAATTATTATAAATCCTGATATAAATATATTTGAACTCTTTGAGTGTTTCTTTTCAACCATGTGTGTATTTTGTTGTGATTGATGATGTTTTCGTTTGCTGTCCTCATCACCAGCGTAAGTAAAATGGGGAGATTCAAGAAATTTGTGTATTGATTGAAGAAATGAATGTCGTATTGGAGTTTATGGAGGTAAATAATACTTCGTATGATTTTTTGGGATTTAATGGAAATAAAAATATGTCGTGATGTTCCCTGGTATTTGATAAACGAGCTGGAGAACGCATTGAACTAGAGAAGTGCGAGTTCGTGATGAATGGCATGGGGCGATGTAGATTTTGAAGGGGAAGAGGTTGGTAATTTTAGTTTGAATTCTTATGTCGTAATGTAGGAGATATGATCAATGAAGTTTTCAGTAATGGTGGATGCTTGTGGAAGCAGTGTTCGAACTGGGTAATAGGGAGGAAGAATAATTAGCCATATAAACCTAGGTTACAGAATATGATTTAAGGTTTTAATTAAATTATTTATTTCGTTAATGATCATTGTATGTATTATAACTTGTAAAAATCATAACTTTTTCGTAAGTTATTAAAATCTGGTGAAATAGGATCCATTGGGATTGTATGGACGCGGGCTACACAACGGAAATGATTTGGACGAGTTTGGAGTTAGCTGGAATTTTGAGTTGAATTGAACATCCGTTTAATTTAATTTAAAACAATCGTTATTGCAATGGTCAACAATAACTGTGCGAACTCTTTTTAACTTGATTAGTTATTATAATCATCAAATGATTATATATTGATTACTTGTGGTTGCTAAGATTGCTTCATGAATGATGGATGTTATTACAGTTTTATTTATACTTTTTATGTATATTTAAGCGTTAACAATTATAACACTTATCTTATGACTATTGATTGATGGATGATAACTGTTGTGGTTGTTATTATAATTGTTCACACGACTCACGCAACACATATGGAAATATTTTTGAATTGATTGAGTTAAGTTCCATTGGAATATTAAATGAACAGTATATTCATTTAAATGAAATAAGACGTGAAAATGGAAATTGGATTTTTTATATCTGAAACGATTTAGAGATGAAGTTAGAATGATTTCAAAAAACTATTGAAAAGGTGGAAATGGATTTGAAAGAGTTTTGAATTAGAAATTACTTATTCTAATAAAATAATAGGTTTTAAATAGTAAATTCAAAAGTGATTTCAAGTTAGATATATAAACAATGTTTGTAACGCAAAATGATTGTTCCAACGATCTTATTTATCTTATATTATAATGCAAAAGGCAAATTCTATTCAGACCACCAAAATTGCTGAGTTGCCCCCTATTTTTTAAAAAACTTTCACATGACCAAAATACCCTTTACCTCGTAGAATCACTACTAGGTTATGTTGCTTACCTCGTAGGGAGTCTACGAGGTAATGTTACTAACCTCGTAGGGCTCCTACGAGGTAATCATATCAACCTCGTAGGCCTACAACATGGATGGATCACAATCCCCACATCCGCACTGCGTGGTTGATGAAAACGTGTAAAAAAATAATTCAACGAAGGGTATTTCTGTCCAACAAAATTTTAAAATAAAAAAGGGGGGAAACTTAGCACTTTGGGTGGTCTGAATAGAATTTGCCAATGCAAAAACATTGATTAAAGGGTCAAAATGAAGCCTTTTTGGGGTTCTCTAAAATAGCCTTTTTGCTAAAGCTTTCCCAACATTATTCTAAGGCTATTTTCGACTATTAAACCAAAGGGTACTGGAGGCCGATTGAACGTTGCTACTATTTCATACGTCTTCATTCCACGTTCTCAACCATCTCATATAACTTCCTTCCCCATCATTTCTTCACTGTGTACTTCTACCTTCCCATGTCTCTACCCTTTCATAATAATCAATTGTCCAATTCTAATTCCAAAACTTGCGATTATCATCAACCAGTTGTGGCAATCAAAACCCAGTTACTCACATATTCATCTCCTGCATGTGTTTCTTTTTATAGATGAACCGCGACGTTTATTACTTTTGCCAACACACGTTTGAAACTCACTTCAAATCAATTATCGGCAGCAATTATTTTTTCTGCTTATTTCAATCAGTAATTTAGCCTTTGTTAATCACATAGGGAGAAGAAAATAGATTAGGATCTAACAAACACTTTGGCAAAGGAAACATGGACAGGGATTCATTCACACAGACAGTTTAGCTTTGACAATGTTTTATACTGTGAGTTCTTTTCTTTCATTTTGATAATTTTATCTGTTTTCTGATAGTGAAAATCGTCCAGCTTCATTCTACATGCCCTAGGCTGTGAAATAGTAATTTTTAGTTTTTGTAATCCAACTGTTTGATGAAATGGCTGATAGCTGTATCAAAATGAATGATTGGATTCACTTTTTTTGTTTCTTTAAGATTTTAAATAATATAGTTTCTTATCAAAATCAATCACATTTTTTGTATGATTGATTCAGCTATATATGCTTATCAAGTACATATATAGTTTTATGAGGCTTTCGTTCTATATCAGTTTTCTCTTTACAGGTTGATAGTATATTCAAACAATAATTTTGCTAACATATTGTAGCCTTTTGTACATTATAAGCTTTTGATAGGTTTATTGACTACCCAGTCTACTTCATTCGTGATTGTGATACTACTAAACGAAAAATGTTTAAGGCTTAATTTTCCATTGTTTGAAAATATGTAAGTGTCTCACATTTATATGTTAAATGATCCAAAATTATTTTTGTTATTTCTATCAAAATTGTTGTTCATGTTATTATTATTGTTTTCAAAAATAAAAAAAATAATCACCGCATTTTGCCTTGCAAAAAAATCAATGTATTTTATGTATTCAAAGTTGGTGCTGCAAATTTCAGTTGTCATTAATCTCTATGCATGTAAATATCATAAATAACATCCAAAAATTGATTTATTAAATTATCTTCATCAAAATCAATTTGGGTTGTCATATAAGTCAAAGCAGACGCAAATCTATAGAAAATCTTAATCAAAGTTAACAAAATATTTGAACCCAAACAGAATGAATGGAAATTCTTCATAGGTCTTTGGAATACTATAGAGAGCAATTGGAAAAAGAAAATACATAATCATTTTAACACTTCAACCTATGACATATACACATACTTTATGTTCCATTACCTATGTTCTTATTGCCAAAATTATATAAGCACTTTTAAATTTTAAATGAAAGAAATAGTTGTTGTTATTTTCCATCATATTTTGAAATAACATTATGTGATAATAGTTCATAATAGTTGATGGAACTTACAACACGTTCATTTATTGTCTAGTTGATGCCTATAATGATATATTACATAATAGTCAAATAGTTGATGGAACTTACAGAATTGAGGGACTACTACTCTTAAATCCAACAGTTTTTATTATATGTTTAGTTGTTTGCTACATTATGTTTATTTACTGTCCAGTTGAAAAGATATATTTAAACATCTGCTCTAAAAATATTTCAGGTAATGTACCTAAGAAGCAAAGTTATATAGTGACAAACATTGAATGATATTCTAAGGCGCAATGTTATGCATTACTACATGAAAGTTTGTCGTATTAACAACGAATATTGTTTAATTCATACATCGATTGCAGGGATGTGTTCATTTAAGGAAAAAATCGCTCATGCTTTTGACTAATAAAAAATTTCAACTCATATAGGAAATACATGGATCGTTAACTGGATCTTGATGATTTAGTGAAGAAAAAATAGCTGGCATAGATTTTGAGTATCCATAGCATGACCAGGTATGTACCACTTGATTTCCATCATGTAATTTTTTTGGTTTTAGTTTTTTATTCTTTTTGCTGTATCAAATTTCATTCTCATGATATTTTATTGCACCATACCAGTTCTTATGAAAGTCATATTACATGACCAATGTACAATAGCATCTCCAGCAGTTGCTTGAGATGCTCAAATGGGGCGTTTCCCCATTTGAATTGTTCTCCCGACACCGGAACAGCGTGGATTCGAGCGTGAGAAGACGCTTCGAGTGGGGGTAACACCTTTTTTGAGCGTGGAGAGGAAATGGGGTTCTAAACCCCTTTTATGTTATAAACTCCTCTTTTTTTATTTTTTTATTTTAGTTCAAGTCAGTCTAAGGCAAATGAAAAAAAAGGGTAAAGCTAAACCGTTTACAAGGGAAACGGTAGAAAGAATACCATATAAACCCTATAATCAGTTTCCTTTTTACTATTTATAAAACAAATTAAAGAAAAACTACCTGCTCGCTGTTGGATGAGCGAGGGTTTATGGCTTTAAATTTTGCGTTCCTCCTCACAAAATGTTGATGACCATTGGAGATTCTCTAAGTATAATATACCTAATTTTCTATTGGTGCATTTGGACTTTTGGATTAGACCCATGTTATTCTAATTTTTTTTAAATACATGTAAGCTATAATAATTTATTTGTACAATTACGCTGTACTGTTTACGCACCAAAATTATCCATATATTAATTGTTGGATCTTACTTTGTTTTAGGCATGAGTATCTTTTATGTTAAAAAGGTTGGGTTGCATTTTTTGTATTGTTTTAAATAGGTAATTATGTGACATACGGGAATGCTTTGGATTTATACAAAGAAATAACGATATCAGTTTTGACGTTTTGCTACAATTTGAAATTTATTTGAAAATGCAAAAATTATCTTCTTATGTACATATTGCAAGCTTTGAGAATTCAATGCTCTTTTAAACAATGTATTATATTTTCAACACGGGACCAAATTATTAACTCTGTCTTATTTTATAGAAGAACACCATATTAAATAAAAAGTACATGTGCCCATTAAGATTTTATAAACTCAACAATCTTTTTATTTCTTTAAATTGTTTATGATATCAAGTGTGAAGTTGCATACTGTGTTGGTATTAAAATGTATACAAGTATACCATTCTCTAAGTTGTGTCGTCCGCTTCAAATCACTTTTGTTCAAGAAAGGAGGGTATGCACTTTGCTTCACCATCATTTATTTTGGGTACTCATTATTCTTAATAATGTCTTTCAAACTCATACGAATAAAATACATGATTTGAAGCGCCAAAAATGCTCAGCCAACCATCATTTCTATTTACCTTGTTTTGGAGGGTTTCTACTTCACCCTGATTACACATTTCTTCTCATTTTTCTCACTTCACCTTCTTCAGCAATTCCTCCTTCCTCACCTCCAATGGTTCACCCTGATTTACCTCTTACCGATGAAACTAGAATTTCTGATGTTGCTGTAAATTCCACATAATTACGTAGAATTGGTTTGCAATATTTACCACAAAATTACTATTTTTTCCTTTAAGTTTGTACGATTGATTTATACTGCTCTAAATAGATAAAAGATTAGCTCTTTGTCGATGATTGTCTTCATTTCTATATATATTGCCGTTAGTTTTCATGGATATTTATTCCTCATTTCAATCTATTAGGTTGCAATAAAGAGAAATGAAATATTTAAACATTAACAGCTGTTAAAATAATAATAATCCTATTTAAACATAACATAAATTGGTTGTGGCAATATAAGCCTATGATAGTTCTCTTTACAAGCAGTATTTGGAATCCCAACCAAAATAGTCTTAGTTGTAATTATTCCCTTTCTATTTTACCAAAAATGAGTCTTTCTAGTTTATTCCTTTTTGGGTGTTGTTATTGACACTCAAACTATTGTTAAAGGGGGAACCATTGTTTAAAAACACTCAACACTTTGAAAAATTGTTAAGGGATACACAAACATATTATTTCACACTGCTCAATATTCCTGGATTTCCCCTTTAAATTAAAGTAAGAAAAAACTTATTCGATAAGGAAAACCAAATTAAAATAAGCAGTTCGTCACCACTGCACCGAATGCATTACGTAATCAATTATATATGAATTCGACAGTGTTATGTTGAAAATTAATAATCATTTCGGTGCATTGTCTCCGTAATAATAAAATTCGGCATATTTATGTCAACAAAAAAAACAGTTCGATTATATTCCTCCGAACACGCTTATCCTTTAGGGTTAAAAAAAATCGATATATGCGAATCGAAAAAAAAAATACTACGGCCCTTGCAATATTTGTTAAGGTAAAATTAACTTTATTTGTTATAGAGCTAAATGGGTAATAAGGTAAAATTACCTTCATTTGTTAAGGGGCTACCTTCCTCATTGGTACTCCCCTTAACAATTTTTGAACCAAAAAAAAAATGGCCCTCCCTTAACAATATTTGAGTGTCAATAACAATGCCCTTCTTTTTGTTGTTTTCAAATTGTATATTTGTACCATATCAATTTATAATCAGGGTGTTACACTAAAAAATTGCATGTAAGATGAGTAAATCGTGTCTATAAATCGACAAACAATTCATTCATGTTAGTAAAAAAATATATGCCGTTTATGTATGAATGTTTGCTATTGCTTTGCTTTATTTACATTATTATATTATGTCATTTGCAACTAAATGCTTGGTTTGAAGATCTAATACAAAAAATTTGATGCCTTTGATTGAGGTCGCTATGTACTTTATGGTGGAGGTACTAACACTTTATTTCATCAGTTCTTTAAGTATTTAAATATATTTTTGTAAATCAATAAATTAAGGACTCTACACATGCCATAATGATATTCATGGAAACGGTGTGAAAGATTATGTTTTGTAAACCAGTTATAATACTTTTCAACTCTTACATTTGATGATGGATGTATTGCCACTGCTTGCATTGAGGCTATTAAATTTCTACATAAACATCACTATACCATGTTTGAAACTGCAATATTTTATGCGTTTAACTTCCTTTCCAATATCTCTTATGTTTTTATCATTACCATTGATATTCTTTTCTTTTTTGTAGTTGTAACTAGCGGCATATATGGTCTAATTATCTTTATATCAAAATGGTACACTGTTTGTAGTTTCAAGCATTATATCCACTGTAAATTTGCAATTTATCCATTTTTTCTCCACGTTATGTCTGAAATTTCCTTACATATTCATTGTATCTCTTAGGTATTGCTGCTAATTTCTATGAAAGCTACATAGTTGATCAATTATAACTAAAGTAAAATTGATAGCTCCAAGCCAGCTGTTAACAAGTGAAACACCACTTGGTTCTCTCATAGTCCAATAACAAAATTATTTACACTTCATCGGCTCTCTTATGTTCCGATAGTGAAGTGTAACTAATTTTTATTGAGGCATATGCCAATTATATCTTTCATTATTTTATATAAACATGTTTTAGAAAAAAGGTGGAAGAAAACATCTTTCAGATATCTTCCCTCCATTGAAAGGCCCTTAATCATACTACATGTTTTGGAGGTCGATCCCTTTCTTTGAGTAATAATATAAAGAGTATATTTTTGAATAAATGGCTGAGCTAATTTACTGTCCATGACATCATGTTCAATTTCCTGCTTTTTTATGTTCTGTTTTGCTCAAATTGCGATATCCTAAATTTGTAGACACAAACCGCAGCAATGACTATCCATTTTAAACTTCACTTTCAATTTTGGTCAAATTCATCTATGCACACGTCCATTGGGCGTGCCTGCGTACTGTTTTTGTAATAGATTTCAGGAAAGGTTGGATTTCAAAATATTATATTTCAAAAATTCTTATTATTTTAATATTATAATAACATAGAATATTCAAATTTGATTTATAATTGAATTCGAATTCGGAATAATTTTTAAACGAGTTTATAAATGTTTTATAAAATACATATGGATTGAATTGGATGATTTTTATTTTAAATAATAAAATAGTTTGAATAGGACGTGCAGCGCAGCGATAATTCGCGGATTTCAACCATGAACTTCAAACAAGCATATCTAATGCAATTTAAATCGGATTTGCCCAAAATGAGAAATGTTTGTTTCTTATTTATGATAACTTTCAAATGAAAGAAGAAATTTTGAGTTTCAACTTATAGAGTTCAAGTTATGTTTAAATCTATTTTTGAAAAGGTCGTTCTAAACGCAATTTGAGGACCGTAATTGGAAATCAGTCGAAATGACCATATAAAAATTATTAAAAATATGGAAAAATTATGATAAATCATAATTAATGATTTCACAGTAATTTGGAAAATAAATATAAAGTTTTGAACTATATTTTGGATATTTATGTTTTCAGCCTAACTTACCAAATACGGCAAAATGATGTTTTGGACATTAAAAGTTAAATGTTGAATTTATAGTTTTCAAAAGCTATTATATATGTATTATATAATTAATAAATTATTTGGAAGGCAACTTGGCCTGGTTATTAAATACAAGTTGAAGTATGGTCTGAATAGGACTAATCATGCAGTGGTTGTTCGCGAATGTCGACCATTGACTTTAGATTCACATACCTAGAGATCCGACCATCAGATTCTCCTAAAACAAGAAACGTTTGGATCGAAGTGAAAAGAGTTTTCAAATATGAAATAACGTTTTAAGATCCAACAGTTAGATCTTGAAATAAGTTTAAATCATATTTGAATAAATTAGATTTGGATAGAAATGATCTTCAGATATTTGGTATTGATTACATTGTGTAGACATTTACTATTTTGAGTAATTTGGAAGATGTTTATATCGTTATTCAATTTAAAGTATTCATTGATTATAAGAATTAGTGTTGAATATAAGTTGATGTAAATTCTGAAGAATCTTAAATTTAAATATCAATTGGTTTTGGGTTTTTTGAATGATGTCTTAAATAACGTTATTCTTTTAACCCCACTATGACGAAAATATTATTTGGAAAAGAATGACAAATATTTTTTTTTGGAAAAGAAAGCCGTTTATATAGTAGGCATACCACTTTTTATTATGACTAATAATAAAATACAATATAGTATTGGTGACTGTAGTTAGTGTTGTATATAACGGTGTTGTATACACAATTATATGATTTTTGTTTGATGATAACAACCAAATAAATATTATTTTAATGTGTTTGATATTGTACTGTTATTGTAAATCATAGACTGGAATATAATATTTATATTTAAATAAAATACAACTGTACAGAAATTTAAATATTCACAGTATTTTATTTGAATAGAATATTTTATTTCAATATCAAACAGTACATCTATATTAACTCCACTATTTAATCACTTAACATATTTGTACTTGTATATAAACAGAATAGAATAGACAAGTCTGTTTGACAACAATGAAATGATATTTTATTTTAAACAGATTTTGTTTATTACAAATAATCAGTACAATCACTTTTTCATATACATTAGCTCCTCACTATATCACTCAACACTCATTCAATTATATATTCAGGTATACATTCACATACACTTTCACTATTACACACACTGTTCTTGTTTTCTGCCTTCAGTCTTCAAGCTTCAGACTTCACAGCATCCTTCAGTCAGTCCAGTCTTCATACCTGTCATATACATGAACACACACACAGTATACTGCAATAGAAATAAATCTGAACACATGCAAATATAAATTTTAATTTTAAAATTTTATTTGCCTCAGTTTTCTGGTGTGTTTCTCATCCTTTTTCATGACTTGATCTGATATATATAAATATAGCATGAGCACGATACATGTATACACATACATGTGTATGTATATACACATATTACAGTGCAGGGACAGGAAAACTTGACTGATGGCTGCATATACACATGTGTACAAATATACACGTGTGCACTGCCTCGCCAATCAGCGCGCAACTGAGGAGTAGCCACTTGGACCTGCTCGACTCAGTGCATTCATGAAAAACAACTCAGCATGAAGAAAACAGTGTTCAACAGGTTCAAAATGGTATGTATCAAGTTCGAGAAAATGTCAAGCATGGGCGCATGCACAAGTTGTAAAACAGCATCAAGTCAAAACAGCAAATGCATGGTTCTCAAATATGAAGTACAGCAGTATGGCAGCATAATGGTCAAGCAGGAAGTACATAGTTGAGCTACAACAATTTCGAAGCAGGAAGATGATCTTGGTCAAACTAGAGTGGTTCAAGGCATGTATATGAACATGTTTAGCAAACTCATAACAGAAATTGTCAATGCTGTGCGCACAAAAATGGACAAGCTTTTCAGTACTACAATGTGTACATGTGATAGTGAAACATCAAGTTCAAGAGTGTATGGACATGAACATATGATCAACAAACATGGTTTTTTTTTTGACAAATCAGTTCAGCATGGCATGCAAGCGGTGATGGTGCATGTATCAGCTCAGCATAAATGAGAATGGAGTAACAGCCCAAACATAATCAGCATATACAACATAGATGGTACAAGCAAATACATGGCAGGATGGTACAATGTCCATAATCACATTATGGAGACATGGTGGAACAGTAAAGAAACACAGCAAATATACATGTCTATATATCATGTCATACAAGATGGTGTAGCATGGTGAACTAGTTATGAGTGCACCAACCTTTATTTGTTTGCAAAGACAAGCTAGTGCAAAACAAGTTGATTTACATACATCAGCAAGTACAAAGGCAGGAGCAGCATAAACATGCATGTGTGCATGGAAATGCACATAGCATATTTTTTTTGGTCAAACGTGATCAATGAAAAGTGGCACATGAAACTAAATTAAGGAGATATGAAAATAATTCATTTATGCCATAGGAAAACAAGATTTTGATTTCACACTTTCCAATTTTGGCCCAATTTTTTTTATCACAGTTAGGTTTAAATGGCAAGGAACGCTGATTTTTGTTTCCAGAAATCACGATTCAAAATTTGGCAAGTTTAAAATGTCTTCAGAATCAGCAAAACAGTTTCAAAGCAGGAATTTATGTCCAGCATACATGGCAAATGAATTACAACATTTTTTTTGCAAGGGATGAATTGCACAAATTAATTAGGAATTCAAAAACTGGAAATACACACAAGGGGCCAGGAAATCAATGAATTTCATTCCAGAAATGTTCAATTTTTTTTGGCAACAAATTTCATCAGTAAAGCCGAGAAACAGTAGGACCAAAATCACGCAAGAGAAAATCGTCACAAAAGGCCACAAACAAGTCAGAATTCATAGCCAATATTCACGCAAGCATTCAAGCCGATTTAGCAAAAGGGGCAACACAATATCAATGCCAATTCAATCGAAGAAATCAAAGGAGCAAAACCAGACATTACTTAATTTCCAGAAATACAATTGTCAAAGATCAGAAATGCGAATTAATTCTTTCCTGTTTTTTTGTTGGAAAATAAATCAATCAGGAAATCCAAACAAGGAAAGAGGAATCTGTCTCATTCATTCAAGGCCAGGATCATTTCAATCAAAGTCGAAGTTTTTCAATTTAATCAAGGCAAACCAAAAGAGGAAAGGAACAAAAATCAGCCACGCAAATCAGACAAGCCACATGAACAAAATCAGAGTCGTAATTATAGGATTTTCTGTATCCTATATTACACCGAATTCATCACAGGCAATTTCTATCGAAAAACACAAAACCAAGAATTCGAAGAGCACAAATCAATTCAGAAATTACTCACATAATTTTCGATCAGAAGTCTGAGCCAAATTAATCGACGAGCGAACCAGAGAGTTCATGTTCCAGAGTTTACCCAAAGCATCAATTAGAAGTGATCGTGATTCGATTTGGAGATTGCAAGGAAAACCCTAATTCCCCTTCTGAAGTTCGGCCGCCATTTTTTTTTGCAAAAGTGATCGGAGAAAACAAATAACAAAAGGGGCCGGCCCTTTGTTTTTTCACTTGGCTAAGCCAAGCTTATTAAAGAGGGGAGATTAGTTCTATTTTATTTTAGGGTTTCTCTTGTTTATTTTTTTTTCAATTTTGGTTGTAATTCATCTGAACAGTTTCTAGTTTTTTTTTGTCTGTAAAAACTAGGTGATCTAGTTAGGGACATAACTAGCAGTTTACTAGAGTCTGTAAAAACTAGGGATACGAGCTACAGGGTTTGTAATTCGGGAAATTCTGATTCAGGGATTTGAATCAGTCTAGGGTTTTGAGCGTAGAGTTAGAATAGGAGCGAGAGTCGCAAGTGTACAAGGTCTTGTATGCGGGATCTGTTCTTTCATCTAGTAGAAACCTTAGGAATGCAGCAGTAGGCAGGGTTTTGCCGAAGCTGGGTATATCTGTGTGTGATTTATTTTCTGCACTTTTATTTCTGCTGCATTCTGTGATCTGTTTATTATTTTAATATTCTGTCATTTTTTTCAATTCAGTTTAAAAACTGTGATAAACCCTATTCACCTCCCCTCTAGGGTTAATCTAGATCCAACATTTGGTATCAGAGCAGGTTATTTCATTAACTCTAGAGATGGTGTTCCCTAGTTGTCAACCGATAGAGAGTCAGTCCAGTCATATTCCATCTATTTTCAATGGTACAGATTTTTTAAATTGGAAATCAGAAATGAAATCTTATTTAAAAACTGTTGATAATAAATGTTGGAATAGTATTAAAAATGGGTATGATATTGTAAGTAGGGTTGATATTGAATTTAATTTACATGCTACTCATATTTTATATTCTTATATTGATGATGTTCAATATAGCCTTATTTCCCATTGTTTGACTGCGCAGGAAATCTGGCAGACTCTCAACGCGCTATATGGAAAAACTGACAAATGCGCAAAATCCCAGAAAGATAACTCAGCTTCAGATTTGTGCTTAACAGGTTGTACAGATGGAAATCCAGATGGAGACTCAACAGGAAATATTTCTTTGATTCACCGTTTAAATGGTTTAACTGAATCTGTTGAGAAGTTAAAATCTAAAAATAAACTTCTGAAATCTGAGAAGCTTGAGTTGATCTGCAAAAATAATGTTTTGGAATCAAAACTCAAAAACGTTAAGAATTCTTTAAATTCTAATTGCAAAAATTGTTTAAAATTGAAAACCAATCTTGTTCATCTCAATAAAAATATTCAAAAGTTTGAAAAGGAAATTCTGATCTTAAAAGAAAACAAGATTGAGTTATCAAATTTGAACAATCTTCTACAAAAGGAATTTAAAGTTTTTAAGACTGATATAAGTTCCAAATTTGAAATTGCTGAAAATGAAAATTTGGTGAGAAGTGATTTGATTTTGAAAGAACTTGAAAACGAGATTGAAAAATCCAAGAAATTTGGGTTTGAAAAACAAAAACTTTTTGAATCTGAGATTATTGAGTCCCAAACCAAAATTAATTTACTTAAAGATGAAAATTTGGTTTTGAAGTCTGATTTTGAAAAATATAAGATCACTGAAAATCGTTGTTCAGATTTATTGAAAGAAAACGGTGATCTCAAAACAAAACTTCAACAACTTGAAACAACCTTGGCAAAATTTTCGAACAGTGAAAAATCTTTAAATATGTTGTTGAAAAATCAATTTTCATCAGGAAATAGAACTGGACTTGGTTTTGGGAAATCTGAGTTCTTTGAAAAGAGAAGTTCAAACAATTTTAAAAATCCTTCAATCTTCTTTGAAAAGAATCATCTTGATAATATGAACTTTGATAATTCAAAAGGATTTTTGAATCGAAAACAAAATGCGAATTTGTTTTGTAATAATCCATCTAAGCAATCCTGGTTCCCAAAAAGAGATAAAACAAACGTTGTTAAATTCAAACAGATATGGGTTCCAAAGGGAACAAAGGTAAATTCATATGGATTGCTTTACAAACAGGTTTGGGTACCAAAACGAGTAAATACAACTGTGAGTGGCTTTACTGTTTTTGTTAGACCACTCAATTCTCTAAACAGCTAGGTACCAAAGGAGGCTGAGGAACAACTGTGCTAAAAACTGAATTCAAACTGCGTCATATCATCAGGTAATTCACAGTTCCTTAGCCAAATCAGTTGAGTTAGAGATTCATTTGCTTACATGGATTTCAGGTATATCTCTATACTCATTCTTTTGTATATTCTGTGTTTTTAATTTTTTTTTATTTTTATTTTTCCTCCTTCTATCTCTTCTGTCTATTTTCCTTGATTTGTTACTGCTGTATTTTTATTTCTTCTTGGACTTCATTAATTTCCAATTGCAGTAATCATAACCTTCTGGAAAATTGCTTTGTTTTGAATAGAATTCTGATATTATAATCTTTCTAGATCTTGAATTTTGTAAATATCTGCAATTGCTGTGAAGTTTATTTTTCTGATTATTGAACAGTGTTGATGTATTCTTGTCATATCTTGAACACTGTTAATTTGAATTCTAAATTTTTGAAGATCTGAAAGTTTAATGAAAATTCACACATCGTTGCTATTTTGAGATTCTTCTAATTCATTTTAGAAAAGCTTGAAATATTACACTCATTACAGCACTCTATTATTTATCAGTAGTGACATTTTCATTATTTTTCAGATTGGCTTGGAAATTTTAAATTGTCCAGAATCTCAGTGATACATCTTGAAAATCATTGTTATTCATGATTATCATGGTTAAAATTAGTTTGTTTGAAATCATCTGAAATTCCTGATATTTTGAATCTCACATACCTCCTAATTTTTGAAATTATCAATCTTGTGTGACTGATTCATTATATCCCAGAATTTGACATTGATTCAAGTGATTTCAAATAAATTATTTATTTATGGATCATGAATATCTCTTAATTATTTGATGTAAATGATCTGAAATTATTCTTAGAAATCTTGTGAAAAATTCCTTTGAAAATCTGGTCTCACTCTTATTTCATGATTATCTGATTTATTTATTTGTTTGTTTAAAATCATTTGAAACTATTGATTTATCGAATCTCACACATATCTCAAATCAAAAATTTATAATCTGGTGTGATTGATTTATTAAATTCTGATATTTTCATGTGATTTTAAGAAAACAGTATTTTAATCATTAGATCATAAATCATCATATATGGCCATCATCTTGACAAGTATGATTTGAAACTATGTTCTGTGTTGCTCTGATACTGTTTTGAAAAATGTTTGTTCTGGAATCACATGCTTGCTGCTCTGATACATGTGCATAATCTATTATCTATCTGTTTGGGCTTGGTACTTAATATTTTTTTTCTATGACACTCTTGTTCAGATCATGTTAAAATTCCATGTAAATAGAGACACCAAGTGGTATCAGAAGCGCCCTATATTTGTTTCACCCATCTGTACTTAGATTCAAATCTTCACCATGTATAAATCCACACACTCTTTCTGTCTTGTACACATTTTTTTTCCCTCTTGTCATGTATAGATCAGCATATTCCTCTTGTATTTGATTTTCAATTTTAGAATTATTTATTAATTATTCATTCAGAAATTGAAATCAATATCCCAATTGTTCTGTATTTATAATTCATCAAAATATATCAGAATTTGAAATTGTGATGAATTATGACTACAATATATTTCACAACAAGAGGAGATTTTATTTAGATTTTCATGACGGTTGAATATTTATTATAATATCTTTGAACTGGGAATTATTTCACGAACATCTTCTATGCCTCTCATCATTCTGTCATCCATTATGAGTTTATATTAATGTGGAGAGTTTATATTTTTAATAATATTAAAACAGTAAAAATAGTTGTGATGGAAATGTGACTGCATTATTTTTTCAGAATTAGTGACAATTGAAAATTTTCAAGAATCCCGGTACAGTTCATGCATATCTCATAATATAATTAATTTAGAAATTTATTTCACAGTCCATCTCTGTACTTACCACATTTCTATCATCCATATTGGTTTTATATATCGAGGAGTTTTCCCTTTTAAAAGCTGAAAATGATGAAAATATAATTAATATATATAAGTGTGTCTCTAACCTCATTTAAAAATCCAAGCTCTGGTCATGAATGGTTAAGAGACAACTTATAATTTAAGCTGCGACTGACCTCATTTAAAAATCCAAGCTCTGGTTATGCGTGGTCAGTGTGCTCTTAAATAAAATAAAAAGAAAAAGGAAAATTGTGCTATAAATTGAAATTAATTTGAAATTCTCCTTGGTGTTTATAAAAACCAGCCTATCAATCCATCTTCTATTCTATGAAATATGTTGAAATTTTATGACGTATTATGATTTGTTTATTGATAGGTATTGGGATTTGAGATCATTCGATTTTCTCACTTAAGTTGAATTATTAATTATAGTCCAAAATCCGTCACTGTTTTTTTTAACTTCATTTTTTTTATAAATTTTTTTTTGAAAATTAATTGAAATTCATTTTTATAACTCTCCTCATTTATATAATTTCATCGTGAATTCGTCATTCTCTGCAATGTGAAATATGCCACTAGTTCTTAGAAATATTATGATTTTTGTTTGACTGATTGAAATTTATGATGATCGTTCTTCCTTTTAAGCTGAAATTATATTTTTAGTCAATTTTCATCTGTATTTTTAAATCTGTATCCTTTTGATGATAACAAAAGGGGGAGAATGGATAGAGATTTTGATTTATGAGTGAATATTTTATAAATATTTTTTTTGAAAATTTATTATTATTCATACATTTCACTCATGCACAGTTATAGGGGGAGTTGTCTGTAGGGGGAGTTGTCTGTTGTAGGGGGAGCAAATAAATAGGGGGAGTTCAATATTCACTGTCAAACACATCTATTGTATACAAAATCTTTTATTTGTTTGTCATCATCAAAAAGGGGAGATTGTTGTATATAACGGTGTTGTATACACAATTATATGATTTTTGTTTGATGATAACAACCAAATAAATATTATTTTAATGTGTTTGATATTGTACTGTTATTGTAAATCATAGACTGGAATATAATATTTATATTTAAATAAAATACAACTGTACAGAAATTTAAATATTCACAGTATTTTATTTGAATAGAATATTTTATTTCAATATCAAACAGTACATCTATATTAACTCCACTATTTAATCACTTAACATATTTGTACTTGTATATAAACAGAATAGAATAGACAAGTCTGTTTGACAACAATGAAATGATATTTTATTTTAAACAGATTTTGTTTATTACAAATAATCAGTACAATCACTTTTTCATATACATTAGCTCCTCACTATATCACTCAACACTCATTCAATTATATATTCAGGTATACATTCACATACACTTTCACTATTACACACACTGTTCTTGTTTTCTGCCTTCAGTCTTCAAGCTTCAGACTTCACAGCATCCTTCAGTCAGTCCAGTCTTCATACCTGTCATATACATGAACACACACACAGTATACTGCAATAGAAATAAATCTGAACACATGCAAATATAAATTTTAATTTTAAAATTTTATTTGCCTCAGTTTTCTGGTGTGTTTCTCATCCTTTTTTCATGACTTGATCTGATATATATAAATATAGCATGAGCACGATACATGTATACACATACATGTGTATGTATATACACATATTACAGTGCAGGGACAGGAAAACTTGACTGATGGCTGCATATACACATGTGTACAAATATACACGTGTGCACTGCCTCGCCAATCAGCGCGCAACTGAGGAGTAGCCACTTGGACCTGCTCGACTCAGTGCATTCATGAAAAACAACTCAGCATGAAGAAAACAGTGTTCAACAGGTTCAAAATGGTATGTATCAAGTTCGAGAAAATGTCATGCATGGGCGCATGCACAAGTTGTAAAACAACATCAAGTCAAAACAACAAATGCATGGTTCTCAAATATGAAGTACAGCAGTATGGCAACATAATGGTCAAGCAGGAAGTACATAGTTGAGCTACAACAATTTCGAAGCAGGAAGATGATCTTGGTCAAACTAGAGTGGTTCAAGGCATGTATATGAACATGTTTAGCAAACTCATAACAGAAATTGTCAATGCTGTGCGCACAAAAATGGACAAGCTTTTCAGTACTACAATGTGTACATGTGATGGTGAAACAGCAAGTTCAAGAGTGTATGGACATGAACATATGATCAACAAACATGGTTTTTTTTTTTTGACAAATCAGTTCAGCATGGCATGCAAGCGGTGATGGTGCATGTATCAGCTCAGCATAAATGAGAATGGAGTAACAGCCCAAACATAATCAGCATATACAACATAGATGGTACAAGCAAATACATGGCAGGATGGTACAATGTCCATAATCACATTATGGAGACATGGTGGAACAGTAAAGAAACACAGCAAATATACATGTCTATATATCATGTCATACAAGATGGTGTAGCATGGTGAACTAGTTATGAGTGCACCAACCTTTATTTGTTTGCAAAGACAAGCTAGTGCAAAACAAGTTGATTTACATACATCAGCAAGTACAAAGGCAGGAGCAGCATAAACATGCATGTGTGCATGGAAATGCACATAGCATATTTTTTTTGGTCAAACGTGATCAATGAAAAGTGGCACATGAAACTAAATTAAGGAGATATGAAAATAATTCATTTATGCCATAGGAAAACAAGATTTTGATTTCACACTTTCCAATTTTGGCCCAATTTTTTTTATCACAGTTAGGTTTAAATGGCAAGGAACGCTGATTTTTGTTTCCAGAAATCACGATTCAAAATTTGGCAAGTTTAAAATGTCTTCAGAATCAGCAAAACAGTTTCAAAGCAGGAATTTATGTCCAGCATACATGGAAAATGAATTACAGCATTTTTTTTGCAAGGGATGAATTGCACAAATTAATCAGGAATTCAAAAACTGGAAATACACACAAGGGGCCAGGAAATCAATGAATTTCATTCCAGAAATGTTCAATTTTTTTTGGCAACAAATTTCATCAGTAAAGCCGAGAAACAGTAGGACCAAAATCACGCAAGAGAAAATCGTCACAAAAGGCCACAAACAAGTCAGAATTCATAGCCAATATTCACGCAAGCATTCAAGCCGATTTAGCAAAAGGGGCAACACAATATCAATGCCAATTCAATCGAGGAAATCAAAGGAGCAAAACCAGACATTACTTAATTTCCAGAAATACAATTGTCAAAGATCAGAAATGCGAATTAATTCTTTCCTGTTTTTTTGTTGGAAAATAAATCAATCAGGAAATCCAAACAAGGAAAGAGGAATCTGTCTCATTCATTCAAGGCCAGGATCATTTCAATCAAAGTCGAAGTTTTTCAATTTAATCAAGGCAAACCAAAAGAGGAAAGGAAAAAAAATCAGCCACGCAAATCAGACAAGCCACATGAACAAAATCAGAGTCGTAATTATAGGATTTTCTGTATCCTATATTACACCGAATTCATCACAGGCAATTTCTATCGAAAAACACAAAACCAAGAATTCGAAGAGCACAAATCAATTCAGAAATTACTCACATAATTTTCGATCAGAAGTCTGAGCCAAATTAATCGACGAGCGAACCAGAGAGTTCATGTTCCAGAGTTTACCCAAAGCATCAATTAGAAGTGATCGTGATTCGATTTGGAGATTGCAAGGAAAACCCTAATTCCCCTTCTGAAGTTCGGCCGCCATTTTTTTTTGCAAAAGTGATCGGAGAAAACAAATAACAAAAGGGGCCGGCCCTTTGTTTTTTCACTTGGCTAAGCCAAGCTTATTAAAGAGGGGAGATTAGTTCTATTTTATTTTAGGGTTTCTCTTGTTTATTTTTTTTTCAATTTTGGTTGTAATTCATCTGAACAGTTTCTAGTTTTTTTTTGTCTGTAAAAACTAGGTGATCTAGTTAGGGACATAACTAGCAGTTTACTAGAGTCTGTAAAAACTAGGGATACGAGCTACAGGGTTTGTAATTCGGGAAATTCTGATTCAGGGATTTGAATCAGTCTAGGGTTTTGAGCGTAGAGTTAGAATAGGAGCGAGAGTCGCAAGTGTACAAGGTCTTGTATGCGGGATCTGTTCTTTCATCTAGTAGAAACCTTAGGAATGCAGCAGTAGGCAGGGTTTTGCCGAAGCTGGGTATATCTGTGTGTGATTTATTTTCTGCACTTTTATTTCTGCTGCATTCTGTGATATGTTTATTATTTTAATATTCTGTCATTTTTTTCAATTCAGTTTAAAAACTGTGATAAACCCTATTCACCCCCCCCTCTAGGGTTAATCTAGATCCAACAGTTAGCAGTCAGCTAATCGGTTTTTAAGGTGGACTGTTCACCGCTAATGGAATTTTAAGTGTTTTGCCCGCTCTACCTTACAGGCTTAAAGTACTGGAGCTAGCTAATACACTAGACTACAATAAATAATGACAAATCTTTCAATTAGTATTAAATGAAATCAAATTGAAATTCTCCAATTAATAAATTAAATCGGAATTGAATGGGAACTGATTTAGTGATAATCGAGATGAGTCTCCGTGGATGAAAACCTTTACTATTTAAGGAATTTAAAAGGATTTGATGTTATTTTGCTTATAGTACTAGTCCGATACGGGAATTCATATTGATTCTGAGCTGATATGATTTTCGTGAAGATTTCATTTAGAATGAAATTATGATTTTGGGTTTATCGTGAACAATGTCTTAAATTACATTGTTCTTTAACCCATTTAAAGGATATGATGATTTCACGAGATTAGTTGAAAGTAAATCTTTATTTAAATTGAATATAAAGATTTAAATAAAGAAGTTGGAACTTGATGGCTTATCGTTGAGTTGGGTGATCTTTTGGGTGTTTGATCTAATGTTGGTATAGGCCTTCGGAGTCATACACTTGATAGATCATTCTCTTGGCATTGTGCAATCGAGAACTAAGTCTCGTTAATAAGTGGATTTTCCCTCGATATGAATAAGAAATTGTAAGTACGATTTTGGGTTAGAGATATGAATCAAAGGAAAGATAAAGTACTGAACCCTAATCAATGATCAATGGATGGGTTGGGTTTGGGCAAATATATTTTCCCTTAAAGATAATTGAAATTTTTAATCAGATTTGAAATGAACGAAGTTATTTAAACTTATCAAATACGAGGGGTGTTAGCTATGGAGTACTATTAGTTTTGCTCCATGGGATGAATATGATAGGAATGGGATAATGATTTGAGAAATTACCTTTTCCGCGAGATTCAATACTATCGATAAAGCATTGAAAACTTGATTTGAGTTGAGTTTGTGAAATAAGATTTTATAATATTTTGCAATGATTTCCAAAGAAAGATTTAAACAAGAGTTTAAATAATGTAAATCCTTGATAGATTTAAGGGAGTAAATCCCAATGTAAAGAATGATTTGAGTAAATAAATATTCCAAAATGGAATGAGACTCGTGACATTTTTATATATCAATTGATTGTAAAGATGCCCTAGTTATTTTGGAAAGACCAGGCTTGTAACACCCCACTTCCGTTAAGGTCACCTTAACTTCGGTGGAACGTTATAAGTAAACAGAACAGAAATTTACAAGACAGATAAAGTAGTACTTGAAAAATTTATAACTTTATTACAACAAAAAATAGAAATAAGTTTGGTTACATCTTTCAAAACCACAATATCGGAATTCAAGTACATAAATATCAGTCTTGTACAAAAGCCTTCAGAGTACATAATTTTAAAGCCATAATCCTCAACAGAAAATGCCATAAATAGGTAGAATCAAAGCCAAGCAATACTTCAAGCAATCTAGCACTTCAAGCACAGAGAAATCTAAGTCAAGCTCTTACGTTCCCAACCTGAGTACGTTGGGGGGGGGAACGGAAGAAAAGAGGCGAAACAAACTAGGTCAGACATACGTCTGGCGAGTCCAGTGACTTTTAGCCTATAAACAGTATCATGACATGTAAATAAAAATGGATGAGAGATAGTCGTAATAGGAGTAGTAGGTTAAAAGAATAAATAGAATGATATACGTTAAGCTAAACTCCTTACTTAGTTTTCACTTCTCTACACTAATACTAGTATAACAGAATTAGGTGTTGTCCCATTGTCTAAACAAAAAACAGAATGATCTCTTCAGAAACACAATGCTAGAAATGGGCCTTTACCAACTGAACAGAGACAGACGGTACATAAACAGAATCAGGAACGAAATCAAAGACAAAAACAAAATAATCCCTATGGAGACAGAATATTAGAGTTAGGTGTACACTAGTAATGGGCCTTTACCACCCCAACAGACGCTACCACACAGAAATTGACAGATGTTACCACCCCAACAGAAACAGACGGTACCCCAACAGAAACAGACAGAACTAAGTGTACCCTAAATTCTACCCCAAGCGATCGGCTCCCTAATACATAAATACCCTGTGCCGGCCCCACAGAAGGGTATATCACTCCCTAAAGTGGCAATCTATAGACACAGACCTATTTACAGATGTCATGGTGTCTTACATCCTCAGAGCAGACCGGATCCATGCACACACATGACCCGGTTGGAATGCGCCATCAACACCCCTCGCCATTATCAGAGTGAACCTCTTACAATTAGTTCAGTAAGCGTGCCCGGACCCCTCTTAGTGTTGGGTCATAGTTTTGATACCAGAAAGGGTTATTGACTAATATGGGTCCCAAACAACAGATGACATAAGTAATTATCCCTCCTAACCATGTGTCCCTAGACTATCAGATTTCAGATTAACTTGTTTACAGATTTCAGATATACAAAGTTCAGATTAACTAGTTTTCAGATCAGACATACAAGTTAACAGGTTTCCAGACTGATGGATCAGATGTACAAATTAACAAGTTCTTAGACTAACGGATCAGATATACAAATTAACAGACTTACAGATTGTTTTACCTAACTTTGTATTGGGCCTACAGATTCACGAAACGAGTTTATTAGATTCATCAGTACAGTTGTTTTAACCCTATCCACCCAACACGTTTTAAGCATCATATTTATCTTAGATTTGCATTAATTAAATATTAATGCATAGACCTATCACATTAGGTTGGTAGCTTGTGGCCGCTAGATGTGCCGGGCGGTTCCGGGCAGACTTCTACCACAAGCCAGACCTAACCTCATGTCTAAGCATCCTTATGCCTACGATCTCACACATTAGACTGACAGTTTGTGGTTGTTGGTTAAGCCGGTTGGGTCCGGGCATGCTTCCACCGCAAACTTAGTCTAACCTCGTGTCTGAGCATTCTTATTTGTAGCTAAAGTTTTCATTCACAGATTATGTCAATATCAGATTGATTATGCCAATTCAACAAATTAACTTCTTTGCAAGTTACAACAGATTATTCAAAGTTCCATTAACATGTTTTGCTCAATTTTAGATCGAGCCTACAGATTACATACCCAAATCACAGTATTCAATTCCAACAGATCTAGCGGATTGGGCAACTTAATAGATTTAAACATATCCTAAAGTTCTATTAACATATCTTGCCTAATCATAAATTAAGCCTCATTTTACATGCCCAAATTACGGTCATAATTCATAACATATGCCCAAATTTAGTTAGATTTTCCACAATACAGAATATTCTCTAAAAGCCCCAAATCATGATATACAATATGAATTACGCCAATTTATAGCCGTTGATTACCGCGTATGTCAAATATCCAAAAATCCGAATTAGGCGTATTCACATTAATAGTTATCCCTATTTTAATATAGGTTTTTTAGGCCTAAGTCACATATCCTTTTTCTTCCAAGTCATAGATCGTCATATAAAATATGCCCCAAATCTAGCTCTTTAATTACATGTGTTATGTCCTCAAAATCAGATATTGAATTATAACATGCATTATGTCCCTAAATTACAAGTCATATGTTGTCATACATTAATTCTCCTTCTTCCAAATCATAAACCGTCATATATAGTATGCCTAGATCTAGATCTAGATCTAGATCTTAAACTACAACTTATGCTGTGTTCTCAATTTAGTCATAAATCAGTTATGTTTAATTATGCGTCATTCAATATTTTCCCCAAATTTAGCGTTCGCGTGTCAATCTCTTATGAGATTTGGCTCAGGCTCGTAGTAGCCTGGCTATAGAACAGAAGGAAGGAAGAGATACAGAATAGTTACAATAAGATAGATCTACACAGAAAAACAGATCTGATAAACAAGAATAAGATGGATCTACATAGAAAAACTGATATGATAAACAAGAATAAGATAGATCTCCAATTCAGATTTATACCCATGTCAAGATCATAATTAAATTTCATATCTAGAAATAACTGTATTCACAAATCGTGGTTTAAGAAAGAGAAGAACGATTCTGGGATCTGATTTTCTGGAGTTGATTTAGCTTTCCGTTGATGTTGGCGTTGATTTGTTATCTTTATCTTCTCTTCTGAATTGATTGATTAGGGTTGAGGCTTGGTCAAATTAGGTTTTCAGATCATGGAGGCACCATTCCTCTTTGTTAATGAAGTAGGGTTTAGTTTTAGCGATGTATATATAGATGTCCAGGATCAATTATAGCTCTTAGATTAACCCAAAAACCATCAGGACTACTCAGATGCCACATCAGCCCTTAGGGCGAATCGGGCCACGGGTTGACTGTCAAACACCCTGGATCGACCCCTATTCGACCCAGCGCAGCTCAGGTCGACTCCAAAAATGGTGCGGTTCGGCTATTCCCCCTCCCGATTCGCTGTTTTGAACTTTTTTGAATATTTAATTATTTAATTTTTTATATATATCTATATATATTTCTCTCATATGCATTCAAACTTCAAGGCTTAATAACATCTTCATAAGGTATCCGTTTTGTGCAAACCAAATGTCTATCTTGACCCAAAAATTTGAAACGAACATAATAGCGCAACCCATTTCACTTAATTCTTCTTCTAAAAATTAAGTATACTTTAATTTGTGAATTTTAATGTTATAGAATTACGAGGTGTTACAAGGCTCTAACCCATTCTGAATAACTATACGACAAATATTCAAGAATATTTGAAGGCAGCGATTGGAGATCGGGGATCTTCACATCATTTGGATTACTTGTTGCAATCGGGGTGTACACCCAAGACGAGGTTATAATGGCTGTTGTCTGGATGTACATTTCTATTGTTCGGATTTGCAAGGGCCTCTCCTTTATTGGATGAGGAATAAGGTGCCTTCGGTTTGGTTCACAGGCTAGGACGGACTTGTATGGATGCGTGTCTGACATTGTATTTTGCAGTGTGATGGATTTTTGCTAAATGTATTTCTGTTGGTGGCAGGGAATTTATTCTTTTAGCTTAACACCCTTCTTTGAGACGTACGAGCTCAAAGGTGTTACGGTTAGCGATTATCGAGTATATGTTATGAGATGGCAATGTGGCGTGCTAAGTAATAATCTATTGATGATCAAATCTTTTTTTGAAAAGAAATGCTTTATGTAAAACGTGACTTCAAGACCTCACAAGTGGTAGTGAGCCGAAACAGGATGAAGTACAGCAGAGATAAGGACTAACGTTTCCTTCTAGTTAAGAAGTGATGTCATGGTATAGAGCCCAGGAAATTTACTTAGTGGATGAAGGAATAAGGCACCTCAGATAAAGGTCGACAACAACCGGGGGAAGTTATGTTCAAGAGAAATCCGAACTACACCTAGTATATGTGGGTTGGCTCTGCTGATACAGAAGGAGCAATATGTTGATTCTGGGGCATCCCACTAGGGGTGCTTCGGAACACGGAAAGGAAGATCCTTTGCCTTGGTCATTGATGGAACCCAACTTCCAATACGAACCTCTTACAATTTTATATGTACTCTATGTATGTAGACGTAATATATGTTACCTACGTCTTCTAAGATTTATACATTTACTTTCGAAAGTGATTCCAACACTATGCACTAGTAATAATAAAAGAGACATTCACGTACCAAGCATATTTGATTATCATAAGGCAAAACATTTTCCTATGATGTGTGTTGCATTATGTGATGGAATGCGAGTCTTATGGTAGATTCATTTCCAAAAAGCATTGTGAGTAGTTTTATTATTGGTATTCATGTGAAGAAACCCCGTTCCGTGTTATACGGCGTGGTCCTATGATTTACCTAACTTTAAAATAAAGTAAATAACTGTTTTAATTTTCACACCAGTCCCATGACAGATCCGGAGTTTATTGAGACGACCCCAAACCCCGTACTGACAGCGGCAAGGGCAATCCTTGGAATATAACACAGAAACAGACAACAGCAGAATAGAATTAAACAAATACACCAGATAATGCACAATAGAATATACTGGATAAACGTAATCATCAGAGTTACATAGTATACAGGATCATACTTACTACAAATACAGTTCAACTATACATAAATGTCTACAGCGGAAAACAAACATAATGTACAATAGGAGCTGAACAACATAAAAAGAGATAAATGATAGAATCCATCCTCAGCTCCAGCTATCCAGAAAGAGCCAGCTAAACCTGAATACAAGGCTGCCCATGTAGAAAAAGGGGCACCCGAGTTTGAAAGTGAAACAAACTACGAGTTAATCATGGGACTGGTATGAGAAATCTACTCGACATATTTAAAATATGGCTAATCACAGGACCACTCCACTGTCGTGGAACGGGTTTACTCCATTGGATTGCCAGTGCTTTAAAACAAGTAAATCTTTAAACATCGCAATGCTTTTTATAAAAATGAAGCCATTATAAAACTCAGTTCCCATCACATAATGCAACGCAAACCGGAGGATAAAGTTTTTACCTTATAATGGCCAAGATATGCTTGATACGAATAAAACAAAAGCATTTGATATTACTACTAGTGTTTATATGTTTCAAAAACAATTTCAAATCATAAGTATCAATCATAGACGGCATTAATGCCCCATACCACTATGTCGCCATATATAGGTATACAATCAAAATCGCACAGTCACGTATTTGGAAATTGGATTTCTGTCCTGAATCAAGGCAAAGGATAGTCCTTACCGAATTCGAGACGCTCTAGCCCGTGTCTCAGGCACAGCCGCAACCGTACCTTGGATCGTCAGGGCCGGTCCACACGGAGTGGATTATAATGCCTGAACAATGCGTTTTTCCCCCTTTGGGGCGTCAATGAGCCAACGAATGACTCCATCGGTCCCGGATCGACCGATATAACGGAGGCGCCTCGCAACAGTAACAACCACATAAGTCAAACTCGTTAGTGCGTGTAAAACCACTGACTCCACTTCTAGCTAGAAAGAAAACGCACGTCCCCCCTGAGGTCCTCTCCCGTTTCTGGTTCATACCGGGGTGTGAGGCTCACGAATTCACGTTATACACAAAGCTACGCCACATAGGCGGTGCTTTGATCATCACCACAAGACTTTGCTTTTCAGCAGAAGTCCTGATCATTGCATCTTAGCATGCCACACAGGCAATTCACACCGTGCAACTGATGGCTATCAATCACACAGAATGAATTCCAATGTCAGACACACATTCCATTTGCAAGTCCGTTCTGGGTCTGAACGAAACCGGAGGCACTATATACCTCGCAAACCCATCGATCTCCACGTACGTCTGGACGATTACCACTCATTATGCATATTTCTGGATGCCTCCTAATCAGGACATCAGTTACCATCCAGACGAGGTGAAGATCTCCGGTCTTCGACCACCGTCTTCATCTTCGATTTCTTATCGTCTATTCAGTTATTCAGAACGGGATAAACCCGGTCTTTCTGAGCAACTTGCGTATATAATAAACAAGTGCAACACAACCACACATACGCAATATTCCAGTTCATTAGTCACTAACCGTAAATCAGTAAGAGAACGATTTCCCAAATATTAACCCCGAAGGCCGAAACCAACATCAGATCAACACCCGGAAACCATTCGACTTAGCCAACCTTCAGTTAGTTTCTAAATTTCACATCCATATCATTTATAATATTTTATAATGATTTATCACTATTTTTATTTATTTTAAAATAGCCAATTTATTCAAAACGACGCGTCGGGCCATAACGCGGCCGTGGCGTTGTTTTTCTTCAGATTTGATTTACACATATCTGAAAATCTAACCGTTGGATCTTCACAAAATTTACATCATTAGAAAGATCTTTTCAAAACGAATCCAACGGTTCCAGTTTCGGGAAAATCCGACGGTCGGATCTCCCGGTATAATCGTTTGAAGTTTCGATTTCAAAATACGAACTGCAGCGTCGTTATTCGATTTAATATAATTATATATATATATATATATAAATATAATCGATTCTGGCGCTGTTTTTCTTCAGATTTGAATTAAACATTCCAGACAATCCAACCGTTGGATTTTTACAAAGTTGGTGCCGTTGGAAAGATATTTCCAAAGCGAACCCAACGGTTGCGATTTCGGGAAAATCCGATGGTCGGATCTCCCGCACTAATCGTTTGAAATCACGGTTTCAAAATACGAAATGCAGCTTCGTTATTTGATATATTTCAATTCTATTTATATATATATATATATATATCGATTCTTTGATTTCAAAGCTATATTCTCTTCATACATTTGATAAAAATGATGTTTCTATCCAACATACATTCACTTCGACACTTCGTTATTTTTAACAATTCATGTATATAGTAAAAATGTGAATTTTATTGTAAAACGAATTATTTCAAAGCACGACTATTTTATATAGTTAATATAAGTGATAAAAATTGGATTTTTATTATAAAACAATTTATTTAAAAGACGAATACCATTCAACACATGAATATGATTCAACGAATAAATTTCTATTCAACACATGAAGGTTTTCTATTCAATAGACGAATATAGTTTCAACACAGGAAAATAATTCTAACACATGAATATTATTCAAAATTTCGGCATCATAACGACAGGGTAGTTAAAACCGGGACCGTCCCTAGTACGGCTCCTCGCTCTACCTTAAAGCCTCGCAGATTTTGACAATGGGGAATCATGTATCTAGTTCGCACGCAGGCGACATGTATATTTTTTCATTTCCACAAACTAATCCTATGTGGTTTCAACCAAATATTTCTCAACCACAAACGGGTACTTTTCAACCACAATCAATCAATTTCAACCACAAAAATTCTAATCAACCATTCGTATTCAAATAATTTTCACACGAATCACAACCAATAAATATCGTCCATGGTTTGTGGACGAGGGGCGTATATATATATATATAAAAGCATTTCACTTCTATTCAACACATATATATATATATATATATATATATATTTACAACGCATATATAACTTACATATCGAACGTACAACTTATACAACGCTTATACAAGAGGTGTACAATGCTTATATAACTCATACATCGGCTATATAATTTATACATCGTCGTTTTCCATATCGTTTATAAATTAGAAATCTCACATTGGGTTCCACTCCACCAAAAATAGCAGAAGGCTCAGAAAAATATGCGGTCGCTTCAAGAATGTAGAAGACGTCCACACGAGTCCACTGTCTCTTGTTTCACTGAATTTCGTCAAGAAACGAAAAAGATATGATTTTTACAATGAAATCAAAAACCGTAGCGCTTTAAACTGCTATAATATAGTTTAATATAAAATAGGCCGTACCTTTCAAAATCTGTTCGAACTAGGGTTCGGATTTTTCGATCAATCCGTTCAGTGATTGGCCGATCAGGTTACGCCACAATGGAGTGCTCCGAACGACGCGCCAGGGGGTGCCAACCACGGCCAGCTCGAGCTCAGATCGGGGGAGTAAATCAGGCGCGAACGGAGGCACTTCCCAGCCTAGATACTTGCGATTTACGAAGGGATAGGGGTTGAGGGTGGTATGGATTTGGAGATGGAGGAAAACTCTACAAAAAGCTTAACTGGAGCAGTGGCTATTATTGCGTGGAGGAGGAGAAAACGAGGGGAGAAGTAATGAAGAACAGCCGCCGTCGATCGCGATGCCTGGGGGGGTTTCCGTGTTTTTTTTATTTATTTTTTAATGAATATAAAATTCTGATTGGCCGATGGTTTTATAATTTCAAAAATTAGGGTTTTTACAAAGGAACTTCAATTCAAACCCAACGACTATCGCCCCTAGCTAAATACCCCCATTCCGAACACGATGGGATATGTTTCGTAGGCCCATTCGATTGTTTCAATCAGTTTTCCTTCAAATTAAAATATAAAACATTCAATATTTGATTTGAACGTACATTTTAATTTGCCAGGGCCACAAACTGATTCTAAAATTTCACGAAAAATAATTTTAGCTATGTTTTGACGATACAGTTCCAACAAAACTGGTTTCGTCGGATTTTGAGACCGTTTGTAAAATGGCCCATTTCTGGTCGATCCAATTTAATAGAAATCGACCAAAACACATTTTTCTTTTCCACGCTCACATACTAGCTTCAAAAATTATGAAATTTGAAACCTAGAAATAATTTGACATCCCGGATCCAACAAAAGTGGTTTCGTCGAATTCCGAGGTCGTTTGCAAAATGGCCATTTTCACGGGCTATATAAATTCCATAGCGACCTTTCAGAAAATTAATTTGGCCATAACTTTTGCTTTCCGCTATGAAACTTCAATTTTTTAGATTCGTTAGAAAGGTATTCACTAACATATTTAAATATTTTTGGTTTCACTCAAATCCGTTTTGTTTTGCACCTGGTACAGTCAGTCAAAGTTTGAATTCAAATTTTGAAACTACCGCGCCATTTCAGGCCTTGTTTATAATTAGAATTAATTATATTCGTTTTCAAATGTCAATTCAAACTTACTTTTCATCGTTATTATTTAAAATATTTATTTTAAATACTTAAAATCCACTAAAATAGCCAATTTAAAATTTTTAAATTGGTTCAGATTTTCCGGGTCGTTACAATCTCCCCCACTTAAAACTTTTCGTCCCCGAAAAGGAACACAGTCGAAAGTGGTTTGATTAATCAACTCTACGTTCAATCTAGCTTCCCTTCTCCAACTTTTCAGTTTCTGAGAATTTTCAAATTCTTCAAAAATTTGGCTAACACCCGGAATTTTCGAAAAATTTCGCCATAACCTCCTTTGTACGGGGAGGGGTTTGGAAATTTATTGGGCCGTATTAGGTACCCAATAAATCCTAATAAGCATACACATATTTTTAGTAATATATTCTGGTGTTTACAGGGGAGCATGTATAGATAATAACTCTAGAGAATAAATTCTCGTCACCCTGTCAAAGCCTGAGGGAGTGTGTGTTTTAATTGCTCCATAGGATAAATCCTCGTCACCTCGTCCCGTATGGGAAATAAATAGTCCATGTGCCGTATCTAATAACTAGAGAGACGTGATTATTGTCAACTCCAGACCCGTGTGGGGTTTTTATTATTTTGGCAATCTATCGTTACATTTCTATATGGTCATACCAGTCATCAGTTCAACCTGTAAAATATAGTCATCGCCATACAAGCCTCTCGCTCGTATGGTAAATCTTCCACCTCGTCACACAAGCTCCAAATGCTTATGTGGTATATGATGAAGTATGCCTATCTTCAAGAAGTATGCCATGCTGTGTAGTTCAAAATTAATTGTTACTATCCTATGTCGATGTTTATTATTACACACAGAATAACCAGCACTCCGCATCCAATGGCATTCACAGGAGTTGATATAATAATATTTCACATCCAACTCATTAAGGTTTACCTATTTGTCGGGCACGCAAATAAATTCTTTACTCAACAGTTATTCAATTACCTGTTCAAACATATATAATGCACAAGTATATATTTCTTTCTGTTTTCTAATCAGTTCAATGTGTGATTTAAATGAATAAATTCTACCATTATTCTATTATTGATTAAATTAACTATCGTTTTAATAATTTAATTAATCAAATCTACTATCACACAACACAAACAACAATCAAATTGTTTTTAACTTTTCAACCTATCAAATATATATATTTTGTATATTCAAAAATTATATTTCTAAAACCAGACTATATATATAATCACAAATACGTTATTTAAAAACCTATAACTCTCAACTCGTTCTAGGGAACTTCTGACCCTATCTCTAACGAATTGTTCTGATCCTGCTGTATCATACTAGGATATTGCTGATCCTATCTGTATAGAGTTACCTATCCTAGAACACTACTGGTTCTATTTTTGACGAGTTCGTTCATATGTTATATTCCAGAACTAAGCTTAACCAAAGCTCTGATACCAAATGAGACGACCCCAAACCCCGTACTGACGGCGGTAAGGGCAATCCTTGGAATATAACACAGAAACAGACAACAACAGAATAGAATTAAAAAAATACACCAGATAATGCACAATAGAATATACTGGATAAACGTAATCCTCAGAGTTACACAGTATACAGGATCATACTTAGTACAAATACAGTTCGGCTATACATAAATGTCTACAGCGGAAAACAAACATAGGAGCTGAACAGCATAAAAAGAGATAAATGGTAGAATCCATCCTTAGCTCCAGCTATCCAGAAAGAGCCAGCTAAACCTGAATACAAGGCTGACCGTGTAGAAAAAGGGGCACCCGAGTTTGAAAGTGAAACAAACTATGAGTCAGTCATGGGACTGGTATGAGAAATCTACTCAACATATTTAAAATATGGCTAATCACAGAACCACGCCACTGTCGTGGAACGGGTTTACTCCATTGGATTGCCAGTGCTTTAAAACAAGTAAATCTTTAAACATCGCAATGCTTTTTATAAAAATGAAGCCATTATAAGACTCAGTTCCCATCACACAATGCAACGCAAACCGGAGGATAAAGTTTTTACCTTATAATGGCCAAGATATGCTTGATACGAATAAAACAAAAGCATTTGATATTACTACTAGTGTTTATATGTTTCAAAAACAATTTCAAATCATAAGTATCAATCATAGACGGCATTAATGCCCCCATACCACTATGTCGCCATATATAGGTATACAATCAAAATCGCACAGTCACGTATTTGGAAATTGGATTTCTATCCTGAATCAAGGCAAAGGATAGTCCTTACCGAATTCGAGACGCTCTAGCCCGTGTCTCAGGTACAGCCGCAACCGTACCTTGGATCGTCAGGGCCGGTCCACACGGAGTGGATTATAATGCCTGAACAATGCGTTTCTCCGCCCTTTGGGGTGTCAATGAGCCAACGAATGACTCCATCGGTCCCGGATCGACCGATATAATGGAGGCGCCTCGCAACAGTAACAACCACATAAGTCAAACTCGTTAGGGCGTGTAAAACCACTGACTCCACTTCTAGCTAGAAAGAAAATGCACGTCCCCCCCTGAGGTCCTCTCCCGTTTCTGGTTCATACCGGGGTGTGAGGCTCACGAATTCACGTTATACACAAAGCTACGCCACATAGGCGGTGCTTTGATCATCACCACAAGACTTTGCTTTTCAGCAGAAGTCCTGATCATTGCATCTTAGCATGCCACACAGGCAATTCACACCGTGCAACTGATGGCTATCAATCACACAAAATGAATTCCAATGTCAGACACACATTCCATTTGCAAGTCCGTTCTGGGTCTGAACGAAACCGGAGGCACTATATACCTCGCAAACCCATCGATCTCCACGTACGTCTGGACGATCACCACTCATTATGCATATTTCTGGACGCCTCCTAATCAGGACATCAGTTACCATCCAGACAAGGTGAAGATCTCCGGTCTTCGACCACCGTCTTCATCTTCGATTTCTTATGGCCTATTCAGTTATTCAGAACGGGATAAACCCGGTCTTTCTGAGCAACTTGCGTATATAATAAACAAGTGCAACACAACCACACATACGCAATATTCCAGTTCATTAGTCACTAACCGTAAATCAGTAAGAGAACGATTTCCCAAATATTAACCCTGAAGGCCGAAACCAACATCAGATCAACACCCGGAAACCATTAGACTTAGCCAACCTTCAATTAGTTTCTAAATTTCACATCCATATCATTTATAATATTTTATAATGATTTATCGCTATTTTTATTTATTTTAAAATAGCCAATTTATTCAAAACGACGCTTCGGGCCATAACGCGGCCGTGGCGTTGTTTTTCTTCAGATTTGATTTACACATATCTGAAAATCTGACCATTGGATCTTCACAAAATTTACATCATTAGAAAGATCTTTTCAAAACGAATCCAACGGTTCCAGTTTCGGGAAAATCCGACGGTCGGATCTCCCGGTATAATCGTTTGAAGTTTCAATTTCAAAATACGAACTGCAGCGTCGTTATTCGATTTAATATAATTATATATATATATATATATATATATATAAATATAATCGATTCTGGCGCTGTTTTTCTTCAGATTTGAATTAAACATTCCAGACAATCCAACCGTTGGATTTTTACAAAGTTGGTGCCGTTGGAAAGATTTTTCCAAAGCGAACCCAATGGTTGCGATTTCGGGAAAATCCGATGGTCGGATCTCCCGCACTAATCGTTTGAAATCACGGTTTCAAAATACGAAATGCAGCTTCGTTATTTGATATATTTCAATTCTATTTATATATATATATATATTGATTCTTCGATTTCAAAGCTATATTCTCTTCATACATTTGATAAAAATGATGTTTTTATCCAACATACATTCACTTCGACACTTCGCTATTTTTAACAATTCATGTATATAGTAAAAATGTGATTTTTATTGTAAAACGAATTATTTCAAAACACGACTATTTTATATAGTTAATATAAGTGATAAAAATAGGATTTTTATTATAAAACAATTTATTTAAAACACGAATACCATTCAACACATGAATATGATTCAACGAATGAATTTCTATTCAACACATGAATGTTTTCTATTCAACAGACGAATATAGTTTCAACACAGGAAAATAATTCTAACACATGAATATTATTCAAAATTTCGGCAGCATAACGGCAGGGTAGTTAAAACCGGGACCGTCCCTAGTACGGCTCCTCGCTCTACCTTAAAGCCTCGCAGCTTTTGACAATGGGGAATCATGCATCTAGTTCGCACGCAGGCGGCATGTATATTTTTTTCATTTCCACAAACTAATCCTATGTGGTTTCAACCAAATATTTCTCAACCACAAACGGGTATTTTTCAACCACAATCAATCAATTTCAACCACAAACAATTCTAATCAACCATTCGTATTCAAATAATTTTCACACCAATCACAACTAATAAATATCGTCCATGGTTTGTGGACGAGGGGCGTATATATTTATATAAGCATTTAACTTCTATTCAACACACACACACATATATATATATATATATATATATATATATATATTTACAATGCATATATAACTTACATATCGAACGTACAACTTATACAACGCTTATACAAGAGGTGTACAACGCTTATATAACTCATACATCGACTATATAATTTATACATCGTCGTTTTCCATATCGTTTATAAATTAGAAATCTCACATTGGGTTCCACTCCACCAAAAATAGCAGAAGGCTCAGAAAAATATGCGGTCGCTTCTAGAATGTAGAAGACGTCCACACGAGTCCACTGTCTCTTGTTTCACTGAATTTCGTCAAGAAACGAAAAAGATATGATTTTTACAATGAAATCAAAAACCGTAGCGCTTTAAACTGCTATAATATAGTTTAATATAAAATAGGCCGTACCTTTCAAAATCTGTTCGAACTAGGGTTCGGATTTTTCGATCAATCCGTTCAGTGATTGGCCGATCAGGTTACGCCACAATAGAGTGCTCCGAACGACGCGCTATGGGGTGCCAACCACGGCCAGCTCGAGCTCAGATCGGGGGAGTAAATCAGGCGCGAATGGAGGCACTTCCCAGCCTAGATACTTGCGATTTACGAAGGGATAGGGTTTGAGAGTGGTATGGATTTGGAGACGGAGGAAAACTCTACAAAAAGCTTAACTCGAGCAGTGGCTATTATTGCGTGGAGGAGGAGAAAACGAGGGGAGAAGGAATGATGAACAGCCGCCGTCGATCGCGATGCCTGGGGGGGTTTCCGTGTTTTTTTTAATTTATTTTTTGATGAATATAAAATTCTGATTGGCCGATGGTTTTATAATTTCAAAAATTAGGGTTTTTACAAACGAACTTCAATTCAAACCCAACGACTGTCGCCCCTAGCTAAATACCCCCATTCCGAACACAATGGGATATGTTTCGTAGGCCCATTTGACTGTTTCAGTCAGTTTTCCTTCAAATTAAAATATAAAACATTCAATATTTGATTTGAACGTACATTTCAATTTGCCAGGGCCACAAACTGATTCTAAAATTTCCTGAAAAATAAATTTAGCTATGTTTTGACGATACGGTCCCAACAAAACTAGTTTCGTCGGATTCTGAGACCGTTTGTAAAATGGCCCATTTCTGGTCGATCCAATTTAATAGAAATCGACCAAAACACATTTTTCTTTGCCACGCTCACATACTAGCTTCAAAAATTATGAAATTTGTAACCTAGAAATAATTTGACATCCCGGATCCAATAAAAGTGGTTTCGTCGAATTCCGAGGTCGTTTGCAAAATGGCCATTTTCACGGGCTATATAAATTCCATAGCGACCTTTCAGAAAATTCATTTAGCCATAACTTTTGCTTTCCGCTATGAAACTTCGATTTTCAAGATTTGTTAGAAAGGTATTCACTAACAGATTTAAATATTTTTTGTTTCACTCAAATCCGTTTTGTTTTGCACCTGGTACAGTCAGTCAAAGTTTGAATTCAAATTTTGAAACTGCCGCGCCATTTCAGGCCTTGTTTATAATTATAATTAATTATATTCGTTTTCAAATGTCAATTCAAACTTACTTTTCATCGTTATTATTTAAAATATTTATTTTAAATATTTAAAATCCACTAAAATAGCCAATTTAAAATTTTTAAATTGGTTCAGATTTTCCGGGTCGTTACAATCTCCGCCACTTAAAACTTTTCGTCCTCGGAAAGGGACAAAGTCGAAAGTGGTTTGATTAATCAACTCTACGTTCAATCTGGCTTCCCTTCTCCAACTTTTCAGTTTCTGAGAATTTTCAAATTCTTCAAAAATTTGGCTAACACCCGGAATTTTCGAAAAATTTCGCCATAACCTCCTTTGTACGGGGAGGGGTTTGGAAATTTATTGGGCCATATTAGGTACCCAATAAATCCTAATAAGCATACACATATTTTTAGTAATATATTCTGGTGTTTACAGGGGAGCGTGTATAGATAATAACTCCAGAGAATAAATTCTCGTCACCCTGCCAAAGCCTGAGGGAGTGTGTATTTTAATTGCTCCATAGGATAAATCCTCGTCACCTCGTCCCGTATGGGAAATAAATAGTCCATGTGCCGTATCTAATAACTAGAGAGACGTGATTATTGTCAACTCCAGACCCGTGTGGGGTTTTTATTATTCTGGCAATCTATCGTTACATTTCTATATGGTCATACCAGTCATCATTTCAACCTGTAAAATATAGTCATTGCCATACAAGCCTCTCGCTCGTATGGTAAATCTTCCACCTCGTCACACAAGCTCCAAATGCTTATGTGGTATATGATGAAGTATGCCTGTCTTCAAGAAGTATGCCATGCAGTGTAGTTCAAAATTAATTGTTACTATCCTATGTCGATGTTTATTATTACACACAGAATAACCAGCACTCCGCATCCAATGGCATTCACAGGAGTTGATATAATAATATTTCGCATCCAACTCATTAAGGTTTACCTATTTGTCGGGCACGCAAATAAATTCTTTACTCAACAGCTATCCAATTACCTGTTCAAACATATATAATGCACAAGTATATATTTCTATCTATTTTCTAATCAGTTCAATGTGTGATTTAAATGAATAAATTCTACCATTATTCTATTATTGATTAAATTAACTATCGTTTTAATAATTTAATTAATCAAATCTACTATCACACAACACAAACAACAATCAAATTGTTTTTAACTTTTCAACCTTTCAAATATATATCTTTTGTATATTCAAAAATTATATTTCTAAAACCAGACTATATATATAATCACAAATACGTTATTTAAAAACCTATATCTCTCAACTCGTTCTAGGGCACTTCTGACCCCATCTCTAACGAATTGTTCTGATTCTGCTGTACTCATACTAGGATATTGCTGATCCTATCTGTATAGAGTTACCCGTCCTAGAACACTACTGGTTCTATTTTTGACGAGTTCGTTCATATGTTATATTCCAGAACTAAGCTTAACCAAAGCTCTGATACCAAATGAGACGACCCCAAACCCCGTACTGACGGCGGCAAGGGAAATCCTTGGAATATAACACAGAAACAGACAACAACAGGATAGAATTAAACAAATACACCAGATAATGCACAATAGAATATACTGGATAAACGTAATCATCAGAGTTACATAGTATACAGGATCATACTTAGTACAAATACAGTTCAGCTATACATAAATGTCTACAGCGGAAAACAAACATAGGAGCTGAACAGCATAAAAAGAGATAAATGGTAGAATCCATCCTTAGCTCCAGCTATCCAGAAAGAGCCAGCTAAACCTGAATACAAGGCTGCCCGTGTAGAAAAAGGGGCACCCAAGTTTGAAAGTGAAACAAACTACGAGTCAGTCATGGGATTGGTATGAGAAATCTACTCAACATATTTAAAATATGGCTAATCACAGGACCACGCCACTGTCGTGGAACGGGTTTACTCCATTGGATTGCCAGTGCTTTAAAACAAGTAAATCTTTAAACATCGCAATGCTTTTTATAAAAATGAAGCCATTATAAGACTCAGTTCCCATCACACAATGCAACGCAAACCGGAGGATAAAGTTTTTACCTTATAATGGCCAAGATATGCTTGATACGAATAAAACAAAAGAATTTGATATTACTACTAGTGTTTATATGTTTCAAAAACAATTTCAAATCACAAGTATCAGTCATAGACGGCATTAATGCCCCATACCACTATGTCGCCATATATAGGTATACAATCAAAATCGCACAGTCACGTATTTGGAAATTGGATTTCTATCCTGAATCAAGGCAAAGGATAGTCCTTACCGAATTCGAGACGCTCTAGCCCGTTTCTCAGGCACAGCCGCAACCGTACCTTGGATCGTCAGGGCCGGTCCACACGGAGTGGATTATAATGCCTGAACAATGCGTTTCACAGCCCTTTGGGGCGTCAATGAGCCAACGAATGACTCCATCGGTCCCGGATCGACCGATATAACGGAGGCGCCTCGCAATAGTAACAACCACATAAGTCAAACTCGTCAGGGCATGTAAAACCACTGACTCCACTTCTAGCTAGAAAGAAAACGCACGTCCCCCCTGAGGTCCTCTCCCGTTTCTGGTTCATACCAGAGTGTGAGGCTCACGAATTCACGTTATACACAAAGCTACGCCACATAGGCGGTGCTTTGATCATCACCACAAGACTTTGCTTTTCAGCAGAAGTCCTGATCATTGCATCTTAGCATGCCACATAGGCAATTCACACCGTGCAACTGATGGCTATCAATCACACAGAATGAATTCCAATGTCAGACACACATTCCATTTGCAAGTCCGTTCTAGGTCTGAACGAAACCGGAGGCACTATACACCTCGCAAACCCATCGATCTCCACGTACGTCTGGACGATCACCACTCATTATGCATATTTCGGGATGCCTCCCAATTAGGACATCAGTTACCATCCATACGAGGTGAAGATCTCCGGTCTTCGACCACCGTCTTCATCTTCAATTTCTTATCGTCTATTCAGTTATTCAGAACGGGATAAACCCGGTCTTTCTGAGCAACTTGCGTATATAATAAACAAGTGCAACACAACCACACATACGCAATATTCCAGTTCATTAGTCACTAACCGTAAATCAGTAAGAGAACGATTTCCCAAATATTAACCCCGAAGGCCGAAACCAACATCAGATCAACACCCGGAAACCATTAGACTTAGCCAACCTTCAGTTAGTTTCTAAATTTCACATCCATATCATTTATAATATTTTATAACGATTTATCGCTATTTTTATTTATTTTAAAATAGCCAATTTATTCAAAACGACGCTTCGGGCCATAACGCGGCCGTGGCGTTGTTTTTCTTCAGATTTGATTTACACATATCTGAAAATCTGACCATTGGATCTTCACAAAATTTACATCATTAGAAAGATCTTTTCAAAACGAATCCAACGGTTCCAGTTTCGGGAAAATCCGACGGTCGGATCTCCCGGTATAATCGTTTGAAGTTTCGATTTTAAAATACGAACTGCAGCGTCGTTATTCGATTTAATATAATTATATTTATATATATATATAAATATAATCGATTCTGGCGCTGCTTTTCTTCAGATTTGAATTAAACATTCCAGACAATCCAACCGTTGGATTTTTACAAAGTTGGTGCCGTTGGAAAGATATTTCCAAAGCGAACCCAACGGTTGCGATTTCGGGAAAATCCGATGGTCGGATCTCCCGCACTAATCGTTTGAAATCACGGTTTCAAAATACGAAATGCAGCTTCGTTATTTGATATATTTCAATTCTATTTATATATATATATATATTGATTCTTCGATTTCAAAGCTATATTCTCTTCATACATTTGATAAAAATGATGTTTTTATCCAACATACATTCACTTCGACACTTCGCTATTTTTAAAAATTCATGTATATAGTAAAAATGTGATTTTTATTGTAAAACGAATTATTTCAAAACACGACTATTTTATATAGTTAATATAAGTGATAAAAATAGGATTTTTATTATAAAACAATTTATTTAAAACACGAATACCATTCAACACATGAATATGATTCAATGAATGAATTTCTATTCAACACATGAGTGTTTTCTATTCAACAGACGAATATAGTTTCAACACAGGAAAATAATTCTAACACATGAATATTATTCAAAATTTCGGCAGCATAACGGCAGGGTAGTTAAAACCGGGACCGTCCCCAGTACGGCTCCTCGCTCTACCTTAAAGCCTCGCAGCTTTTGACAATGGGGAATCATGCATCTAGTTCGCACGCAGGCGGCATGTATATTTTTTTCATTTCCACAAACTAATCCTATGTGGTTTCAACCAAATATTTCTCAACCACAAACGGGTATTTTTCAACCACAATCAATCAATTTCAACCACAAACAATTCTAATCAACCATTCGTATTCAACCAATTTTCACACCAATCACAACCAATAAATATTGTCCATGGTTTGTGGACGAGGGGCGTATATATATATATATATATATATATATATATATATATATATAAGCATTTCACTTCTATTCAACACATATATATATTTTTACAATGCATATATAACTTACATATCGAACGTACAACTTATACAACGCTTATACAAGAGGTGTACAACGCTTATATAACTCATACATCGACTATATAATTTATACATCGTCGTTTTCCATATCGTTTATAAATTATAAATCTCACATTGGGTTCCACTCCACCAAAAACAGCAGAAGGCTTAGAAAAATATGCGGTCTCTTCTAGAATGTAGAAGACGTCCACACGAGTCCACTGTCTCTTGTTTCACTGAATTTCGTCAAGAAACGAAAAAGATATGATTTTTACAATGAAATCAAAAACCGTAGCGCTTTAAACTACTATAATATAGTTTAATATAAAATAGGTCGTACCTTTCAAAATCTGTTCGAACTAGGGTTCGGATATTTCGATCAATCCGTTCACTGGTTGGCCGATCAGGTTACGCCACAACGGAGTGCTCCGAACGACGCGCCAGGGGGTGCCAACCACGGCCAGCTCGAGCTCAGATCGGGGGAGTAAATCAGGCGCGAACGGCGGCACTTCCCAGCCTAGATACTTGCGATTTACGAAGGGATAGGGGTTGAGAGTGGTATGGATTTGGAGACGGAGGAAAACACTACAAAAAGCTTAACTGGAGCAGTGGCTATTATTGCGTGGAGGAGGAGAAAGCGAGGGGAGAAGGAATGAAGAACAGCCGCCGTCGATCGCGATGCCTGGGAGGGTTTCCGTGTTTTATTTATTTATTTTTTAATGAATATAAAATTCTGATTGGCCGATGGTTTTATAATTTCAAAAATTAGGGTTTTTACAAACAAACTTCAATTCAAACCCAACGACTGTCGCACCTAGCTAAATACCCCCATTCCGAACAAAATGGGATATGTTTCGTAGGCCCATTCGACTGTTTCAGTCAGTTTTCCTTCAAATTAAAATATAAAACATTCAATATTTGATTTGAACGAACATTTCAATTTGCCAGGGCCACAAACTGGTTCTAAAATTTCCCGATAAATAAATTTATCTATGTTTTGACGATACGGTCCCAACAAAACTAGTTTCGTCGGATTCTGAGACCGCTTGTAAAATGGCCCATTTCTGGTCGATCCAATTTAATAGAAATCGACCAAAACACATTTTTCTTTGCCACGCTCACATACTAGCTTCAAAAATTATGAAATTTGAAACCTAGTAATAATTTGACATCCCGGATTCAACAAAAGTGGTTTCGTTGAATTCCGAGGTCGTTTGCAAAATGGCCATTTTCACGGGCTATATAAATTCAATAGCGACCTTTCAGAAAATTCATTTGGCCATAACTTTTGCTTTCCGCTATGAAACTTCGATTTTTCAGATTCGTTAGAAAGGAATTCACTAACAGATTTAAATATTTTTGGTTTCACTCAAATCCGTTTTGTTTTGCACCCGGTACAGTCAGTCAAAGTTTGAATTCAAATTTTGAAACTGCCGCGCCATTTCAGGCCTTGTTTATTATTAGAATTAATTATATTCGTTTTCAAATGTCGATTCAAACTTACTTTTCATCGTTATTATTTAAAATATTATTTTAAATATTTAAAATTCACTAAAATAGCCAATTTAAAAAATTTAAATTGGTTTAGATTTTCCGGGTCGTTACATTTATTGTCCTTTCCCTAAACTCTAGGTGCCCATATTTTCCGCACGGGCATCCTAGTAGTTTTGGTTTGCAAATGTTTTATAAAGCAGGTGCTAGATTGAAGCTCGAGCTGTGTCCAGAGCATTTTATTTCTTCCGCTGAGAGTTTATGTTTTCCGTTGTGTATATGATACAGTATGATATAGTTATTTCTATTATGCATGTATTTATTATTGTACTCTGATGTAAAAGTTAATGCAATGATAATGAAAAAGTTTTTTTTGTTCAGTTCTTATTATTTGCAACCCCAAGCGATATGTCTTGTTGATCGATTTAAGTTGGTTTAACTATCGGCTTGAATCGGGCAAGAAGGCAAGTCGTCACAGTATTCATAACAAATTACAATACATCACAAATAGTAGATTACATGAACGGAGTACATATAAATACAACAGTAGAATATAACATATACATGTGCTACACACTCAGTTGGTTCTTAAGAACCATATACAAATACAAGATTTGTCCTTAAGGAATGAACGACATGAGAATTGAACACATGACAGGTAAACTCAATTTTTATCTTCAAGTAAGGCGATCCAAGATGAAAGCACCTTAACACAAATTGTCAGCAAGCTATTACCTGAAACAACTCGGTCTGACCCAAGTGTAAAATACACGGGTCATTCTAGCTTAACATATCAGTTAACATATGATAAATAGAAGAAAAATATAATATAAGGAATAATTCCTCACAACAAAGGAGGAATATGACAAATATACAAGCAACATAGATTACACAAGATAGGCCCACTAGCTCGTACTCAAGGGTCTCATGTAAGGTATTACACACAACAAAATATAACTATTTCCAATGTCTTAATGACCAAATCCTATGTTTATGATGGTCTAAAGAAATATCGATCAAGTCAAAGCATACAATGGAAAGCATACAAATACGACATGTCGAAATCGTCTAAGAGTTTGCCATATAGTGGTATAATCACCATATAATAAACATCAAATAGCACAAAGTTATGTATTATAATATATACATAAGATGATGAAACATCATAGAATTCTAGGAATCAAATAGTACTTGAAATTCAGAAAATATAGCACCACACAGTTCTCAGGGAGATTAGAGAACATCTAACCACACAGTTTGGGTCATATAAGATGAAACACAGCTATGTCTACAATGCACCACGCGGTCAGCCGAAGCCATCAGTACTACCACATAGTTTAGGACCACATGCCATATGGTTACTTACCACACAGTTACTGAAAATAAGTAGAGCCCTGGTTTACATATGTTAGACCTGTAGGTCTAAAATAATTGTCACTTCTGGGTTATACTGGTAAACATCAGTAACACCCCGTATTTTATATAAATATTAAATGAAAATATGGATAATTTATAATTTTAGAATTTAGCCTTGAAACAGATAATATTGTTTTCATGGCAATTTTCTGATTCGGTTTGGTATATGACTTGCCCAAAACGGAGCCTATATGGGAAAGTTATTAACAAATAAAGAATTAAAAGATTGTATGCGCATATACATGCTTAAATTTGAAATTAAGTAAGTGTTATAAGTGGAAATTAATAATCTTCCTAAGTAACATTTAGAAAGAAACTAAACAATAGGATTAGCGTTAAGCAGAAAATAAAATCGGCTGAAAACACGTTCAGGACCCAAGAGCTGGGTTGACCTTAGGGTCAACACGCCTCTAAGGTGGGTCGACACATGGGTCGACCCACCCGTGCCCAGATCTGATTTGTGAGTGACTTGTTTTTCTGATTTAAATGGTTCAGATTTTATATTATCGAATTCAATGGATCAAAATTTCCCTGTACACCAATAAATAGACTAGTCGAGCCTAGCTTTCTACTCATATTTTCTAAGATGATGCCAAGGCTCTGCCCTTTTTTTTCGTCTCCAAATCTTTCATAAATTATAAAAATAGCTTTAGAAAATTCTGATTATAGATTTAAAGACAAAGAACGTAAATCTATAACATATGTGTTCATATTTCCGATCAACATGAAGTAAATCCTGTGAATCTGATTTATTTCTGTTTCTTTCTTTTTTCCCTAATTCTTTTAGTATCATTTTTTAATTTTGTGATTGTTTAATAATAGATTCAGTTAGGAAGACCATGGAATCACAGATTTAAATCATACTCAAGGATTGAAAAGCTGTCAGGTGAGTGATTTAAAATTATACCTTTTGGGTCATGGTATATTTATCGGCCGCATTCCCCGAAATTCTTAACGTGTTAAATAACTGTAACTTGTGGTAACTACATTGAATTTTATTTAAAATAAGTTGAGAATATTGTTGTTGTAATTCGTTCAATTAATTCTTTGTTTGGGTTAATAATTATTGTAATACCGAAATTGTAAACTTGACAATCGTTATGAATATAGTCTTGAGATTACTATTCAGTAATTTGAAAACATGTTAATTTGACAATAATTTGGAAAACTTGTTAGTTTGACAGTAATATGGAAAATTTACAGTAATTGAAAATGGTAAATGAAAATAGGAATTAACATTTAACTCAGAAAAAAAAACGGGAAAATTCATAGTAGAATGAGTTAGTTGAATTTTGAAAAAAAATGGATACATTTCCATAACAGCAAAATTAGTGTAAACGTAGTTGCAAAAAAAGAAAGGAGAAAAGGGATTAATGTGAAAAAGGGATTCTTTTACCGTATTGCACAATAGCTTGCAACTACGGATCTTGATTGATGTGCCTTTTCGAAATGGATCTTTACATCTTTCCACTAATCAATCTAATGAGGTGTGTGAAATAGTTTCCTGAAATAATAAGAATGTACAAGACATTAAATAAATGGATGTTACAACAGTAAAAGTTTGGTCAATTCTAAGAAACCAAGGAAAATGTGATAAATGGGGAAAATAACCTATTGTAATTAATTATATGAATAAGAATGTAATATAATAGGTAGGCTTGTCCTAAGGACAAATGGAAATTATAACATAGGTTATAATAAATGAACAGGGAACTTATTAATAAACCTTAGTTAAGAGAACTAAGTTAATAAGTAAACAACAGCAAGTTGTGATAACAGTGTAAGACAAGGTTATGATTAAATAAGAAAGAGTAAAGTAGGTTTTTTAAACTTATGAAATGAAATAAGTTGTACTTAATTATGTATTAAGTAGAAATGTTATAAGAAAACATGAGAATCAGGGAAGGGTATACTTAATTATATATTAAGCAAAGCATGTTATTGTAACTTGTAAACATGTAATTGGACAATAAATGACATAGTGATAAAAAGGGGTTGTAGATTACTTTCGTTAATTACAATCCGAGGGTAAAAGGTTGTAGATTACTTTCGTTAATTACAATATAAGAAATAACATGTTATATCACTAGGCTTATTAATGAACTTAAAATGGGTTAAGATAAATCACTGGATTAATAAGCGAGAGGGGTCCATTCCTATGAGATATAAGGGGCTTAGAGAAAACCTGGTAACTTGAATAAAAGCTAATATGTGGGTAAGCAAGTTAATTGGAAATCTGATAAGATAAGACAAGCGCATGATTAAAAGATTAGACATAAGATCTAATAACACGTTAGTGTGATGCGCTTGGACTAGTCCACATGTACGATGGTGAAGAACCCAATGGGGGTAGATCATCATGGTGTCTTGAGACACGAGAGGAAAACATCCATCTGATTATTTTGCCTAGTTATTCTTCTTGGTTATTCTGTCTGACTGCTCTGTGTGACTAGAGGGCATCATGTAGCTTCCGAGCGACATGGTAGGGTACTCTGTGGTGGTCCTCTGTGCATTGCATTCTCAGGCTGTACTCATAGAGGTTGGATCTGTACAGTACCACCTGCTAAGCATACCTTCACTGCAACTATAGTTTAGCAATCAGAAGGTTGTGGCGGATGACGTTGGGGGATTCAGAGATTTGCCTCGGGAGAGATGGGTCAGGACCAATACAGGATAGTAATCATAGGGTATCTATCATCGCCAATTAGTGGGACGTGGGAAGACTAGAGCTAAACCTAGAGACCATCGATCTTTCACTATCAAGACATTGGTTGTGGGATGCACCAAATTGGATGTTAGATTGTTTTCTAGGGGCACGTCACTTAGCTCTTGATGTAGTCTTTCACTAGTTGAGGGAGGGGCCTGGGTAGGGCCATAGCCACCGTGAAAATGCATACCATACTCTAGGTATCTATATTGTAGGACCAGCGAGGTGGACCTTTACAGATATGGAAAGCTCCCGAACGAGTTCCTTGCATTGGATGCGGCCCTAATACGGGACTCGGGTACAGTAGACAGTACGTTCGTGTGAGGGTCTAGATACACGCACTGGGTGTTGCATTATAAACAATAGGGCATTTACTCTCAGTTAAGACTTGATGAGACCACGGAGTTTGGATAGGACGATCTGTATGCTTGTGTGTCATAGCGATGATGGTTCCGTGAGATTACATGGCGTAATGATTTGGATTTCCATACATAGTTCAGTATGGGATATGATTCCATGAAACGACGGTGTAGACCGTACGAGGAGGGTACTATGAGGAGTACCTTAAGATGTGGGTTATAGCTACATATATACTATATTAGGTTAATCTACTGGAAAGTAGATGGGCACGACGTGAGTGCAGAGCTTTGAGTGCTGTTAACCCAAGTAACATAATAAATAAGAAAACATAACTAAACGGTATATGTACGGTTATTTCAGAATGTATAATTTTTCCAGTCAGCAAAACTTTGTGTTCTTACCTCCTCCTCATAACATACTCGTAGGTTCGGTTTGTGGCAGAGATTTGATAGCTATGGATACTAGTTAGACAGTGCTATTACTTCGGTAAAGCTATATTTGATTATACTATATTTTATCCATTCTGATGTGAGATGTTTTACCGAGCTCCGATATATTTATTATCTCTGATTTTTCTATAGAATACAAGACAAGCCGATTTGAGATTCGACAGATTTGGATTTTTGAAAAAAAATCGGTCTGTCGAAATTCGGGTTGTTACATCATCAAACATGAAGAATTGACCCAAGGGTCCCACACAGTTCCCCGAGTATATGTCACTGACTTCCCAATGGTATACAAATAGTGGGAATGGTACGTCCCGTACTGTATGTTCTCACTTGTCAGTTTACTCTAAGTCAGCCAATTCCATAAAATAGATTCAATCGACGAGTCTGAAATTAACTGATATAATATACCTTTGTGTCCCATACCAAAATTGTACTACTTCGCCAAATCACACATCTGCCTTCTCGAAGGTTGCAAAAATATGTAATTATATATATATTTTTGGAAATTGGTACAATTTATTGCTTATACCAATCATATACTTCATATATATGCCTCATCAAAACCTTATACCCCATAATCTAGATGGGTGCGATATAAAGAAAAACGATACATATATACTCCATATATTAACTATACAACTAAACAAAAAACAAACAAGCAACTCTCAGCCTCACACATTACAGATATAAAGCAACTCTCGACCTCACTTACATACAAGCATCAGGAAACCATTCCACAATCTCAACATTAAAACGAAAGAATTAACCAGTATCACATAAATCAATTCCCCACTACTTCAACCAATCTACCTTCTGTCGAGTTCTAATAGTTTCACTCTATTATCTTTAACTAATAAGAACACTTCCTTCTCAGTCATATGTAGCTAAATCTCCTTGGCAATGCATTTATTTTTGAAAATCCTGGAATTTCTTTCTAACAAAATTTGATACACTGCTATTGTATAAACTCCACATGCCACATCAAGCAATTGATCCTTGTCTTTGAAACAACTCAAAATCTTGCCTGCTTCACTTCTGAAAGAAAAAACACCATCAACCGATAATCGCAGTTTAATAACAATTGAATACCATATATACTCAGAGTATTCAGATGTACGGAACAAATGCTCCACCGATTCTTCTTGTCTATTACACAATATGCAACAGTTATCATTTATCTGTCCAAATCTTCTCATTCTATCCTTCGTATATAACCTATTATTGGCAGCCAAATATGAAATAAAAGCCATTCTCTTTGCATTCTTATTGAGCCATATAACTTTATAAAAAGACATACCTTCTTGTTTTCTCTGATATGATCCCATGCTTTATGAAATGTAAAAGATCCCCCTTCACACCATTCATAAAAATCATCTTGAGTTCTATTATTTATGACAACCCCATTTACATGCTGATGAGCTTCTCTGGTTGCTGCATGCAGGTTTGCATTAATTCTTCCATCCAAAATAATAGATGAAACTAATTCATCCTGTCTACCAATTGCTTGAAACGGATACAACCCAATTAAATCAACCAAACAATTACAATTAATCCATGGTTCAAACCATAAAAGAGTCGAGGAACCAGAAGAAATCAGCTTATTAAAAATCTGATTACTAGTTTTTCTCAACCTTAGAATAGCTTTCTATTTGCTAGAAGCATTATTATCAATTTTCATATGGCAAAACTTCTTACCCATACAATATTTCATATGCATCCATCTTCTCCAAAGTGAAGAAGTAGAAAGAAACTTCCACATCAATTTAATGCAGGCGGCTTTCTTAAGTTCTGAGAGTAATTTTAAACCAATACCTTCTTCAGCTATAGGCATACATAAATTCTTCTAACTTACATTATGAACATTTCCTCCCTAAAAAAAGTCTGGACACATAGTGTTCAATTTATCCAATACATGCTCTGGCAATTGGTATACAAGCATCTAATATAAGATTGTAGGGGTTATAATAGATTGAATGAGCTCTGCCCTTCAGCAAAACTATGAAATTTGACATCCCAAGCTTGGATATTATCCTATATTCTATTCAGTAGAGACTGGCAGTCATTGTAATGGATGCAATTAGAAGATAGTGGAACTCCAAGGTATTTAACTGGAAACTGATCATTTTGCAATCCCAATGTAGAAGATACCTCACTAATATTATGTGCAAAGGTACTAAAATAAATCTTTGTTTACAATAAACTTACAGTCAATCCATTATATCTCTTTAGTTTGCCAAAAATATCTTTCAAAGCATTAGCACAGTAGGAGTGCATTTGCCAATGACTACTAAATCATCAACATATAATAGATGTGGTGAAACTGGATCACCTTATCGAATGACTCTAATCGATGTAATAAATCCTCTGGGAACTCCACGAATAAGAATTGAGAAGTAGGTGTTGATATGCACTCGTAAATTATATTGATGAAATGGATGGGGAAACTCATATTGAACATAACATGGAATATAAAATCCCTACTTATCTTATCATATACCTTATATTAAGATCTACTTGGCACAAAATTTGTTTACTCCATGTTTATTAAAATCCCATAACAACTCATGTGCAAGAAGAATATTATACCCAATTGATCTAGAAGGAATAAATGCACGCTGATTTAGAGATATTTTATGAGGCAGAAACCATTTAATCCTATTAAACAAAATCTTATTGAATATTTTATAATATAAGTTGCATCAAGAAATTCGTTGAAAAAGAGAAATTTCTATAGGCCTATCAACTTTTGGGATTAGAGTGACAAAAGTATGATTAATATTCTTTGGCAATTTAGCAGATTTAGACATATCTTGCATTGTTGCCAGTAGATCAAATTTGAGGTATTCCCAATGTAAGATGTATAATTTTGAATTAAAACCATTTGGTCTAGGGCTTGAATCAATATGTACAGAATTAACAACATTTTTCACTTCATCTAAGGCGATAGGTTGAAGTAATATCTGTTGACCATGCATATTTACTATAGAGATGGCTTGGTATGAAGGTTACTCTAGAATTCGATCACCATTAAATAAAGAGCTGTAATATTCAATGGCTTCCTTTGCAACTTCATCGGGTTTATATAGGAGATCACCCTCAAAATTTAGTAAAGCTTTAAGATGATTAGTATATCCTTGTTGACATTTTAGAATGAAAAAACTTTTAATTAGCACTACTAGAAAATGCTGTTATAGTGACACAACTATTGTGATGGAAAAATTCGTAGAAAAATTGTATCGGATATTATGATGGATTTGAGATGGAATTTCCCATCACTAAAACTGCAATTTCTAGTAGTGTAGTATTCCATCATGTAACCCTGATACTTTTGCCTTTTGCTTGTAACACCAAAAATTGATCTTTTTTTGAACCATCAATGCTTGATTAGCCTCCATCACACTTTCATATAACTCCAAATTCTCTGGGTCTAAATTAGATTCCATTTCTCTGTCTCTGAAAAGAGCTTCAGCTTCCATGAGTATAACATTGTCGTTTGGTCTAATCTTATTCCAGCACTTAGATTCCAACTTACAAGCATTTTATTTCTGTTGAAAAATGTAACTAGGGAAACCCCATCTACTTGTTTGTAAACCTTTCAATACACATTCACCATACCCTAATTTAAACTTCCAATTATTAGAATACCTGAAAGGAAAGCCTTTAGATGTAGAAGTAGGAATTAGATCAAGTAGCAAAGGATTGTGATCACTCGAAAGTTGAGATAGAGATAAAGCTTTCGTATCAGTGAACTTATGCAAACATAAATGGTTCACAAAAATCTTATCAATGTTGTTTGCAATTTCCGCTACAGTCTCCATGTATAATTAAAACCAAAAGCCTTGATCTCTATCAAATCAGATTGAATAATGCAATTATTTATAGCTCTAATTTGTTGAAAAGGAACTGGTAGACCACCCTGTTTGTCTAAATGAGATGTAGAATTATTAAAGTCTCCCATTCGCACCTATTCTTCATTTACAATTTCTGCCTCATTTGTAATATGTTGCCAAAAAATCTGCCTCTTTTGAAAATTGTTGCTAGAGTAGACAACTGTAAAGCATATGGAAGATCTCCTCTGTTCTAGCCTGAACTGATAAATGTTGATTTGAAGAAATAACACTAATAGACCAAACCTCAGTATTCCAAACCAAAAGAATTCTTCCCGAAAATTGTGTGGTATCATGTGGTATGATGTCCCATCCACTAGGAATTAATCCACTAAAAATATTCAAATTATCACTACTTAATTGTTTTCTACCAAACCAACAAGAGCTGGTTTGAGTTTGGTTAGTAGGGATAACACATCACTCATCCTAAGCGATGTGTTCATCCCTCTGACATTCCAAGTCATGTTAGTCATTTGATGGAAGAGTTGCTCCTTAATGACCTTTTAAGAGGAGAAATTACAGATGTAACATCCCGTATTTTTACGATATAATAATTATTTTTATTTAATTATTTAAATAATGATTTAGAGATTTAGACGGTTGTTTAATAAAATAACTTTAAATATTTAATTAATATAAATATTTAAATAATATATTTAATATCTGGAATAATCGAACATAGTAGAATTCGCAATATTGTGTAAATTGGATTATTTATAAGATTTAATTCAGTTTAGAATTGAATAATATTAACGAATTTATTATTTAAACGAAGTCTGAACGTATAATTATAATATAATTTAAATCAAGCTCGTAATGGCATGGTAGTTCGTAATATCAATTTTGAACTTCAATTGAATATACATATCCGTTTTAAGTCAGATTTCTTCTAAACAAGAAATGTTCGAATCCAATTAACGGTATTTTTCTAATGGAAGAGAAAATTGGAGATTTCGTATTATAGATTGTAAGTTATGTCCAAACCAAATTTTCAAATAGTCGCTATGGAATCGTTTATAAACCATAATGATATATTTAATTCTAGTTAAATACTGGTTTCGAATTTGGATAAGATATTTGAGGCATAATTATAATTTAGTTTATAGAATTTTTCCATAATTTTTATTTTGGAAAATAAGCACTTTTTATTTTGAAGTATTTTACACCCTATATCAGCATTTTGGGGTTTCACAGAATAAGCTATGTAACGCCCCGCCTCTACACCCACTATCGTCCAGTTCATTTCAGAGAAATGTCGTAGGCCATAACGGAGAATGAGGTTTGTGAATAGCGACCGATTGTATGAGTACTCCATATGAGGAATGCACATCGAATTCTAATACCGATTAAATTTTCGACATGACCATTCGGCACATAGGGCAACTACACAACGGATATAAATAATCCGGAAAGCAGTATAAAATAGACGACAACAACGATGTATAAATGTCTCATAGCTAGACATAAAATAATCATATCACAAAGGCGGAATAGATATGAACAAACCAAGGATGTGTACAACAAGATAGTGGTCAACGAAGATCTACTAATCCCAAAAGAATAGATACATGCACAATGATCTAAACAAAAGAATATGTACACAACAAGTGAAATAACAAAGGTACAAAAGTACATAAAACTACGGAGATAGAGTAGCAAGTTGAAAGCGGAAGATCAATCCTGCGAGGAGCCCCAAAGGAGTACCTAAAGTGACTCGGTCTGACCCGAGTATTATTTATAGGAATAAACAATAAATGGATCAGTCTAGCTGTACTCATCAAATAAACTGAGATAATAAGAGATATAACACCGGATGACATGAGTCTAATGATAATATCTAATCATAAATTAGTATGAAATAGGGCATGTCAACAAAATCAGGAAATGATAATGGAATGTCAGTACACAAATATCACTAAATAATCTCATAGCTAATGTAGAATGCAACATTCAAATAATAGCGCACAACAGGAAATGACAGAGGAATGCCAAACATAAATCAAATTGATGCGCATTGCATCAAAGTAATCAAGGATCCAGAATTGACAAATAAATGCCAAACATAAATCAAATTGACACACATTGCATCAAAGTAATCAAGAATCCAGAAATCATTTTAAATCCAGTAAACATCATAAAGAGGCCTATCACGAATGAGAAATGATCTCTAGGTAGTGGACCCATATGTTTGAGCCGAAGCTCCACACGAAGCCGGGTCATGACCCCGGAGAAGGAAAACACATAAATCATAAAGGTTGGACCGAAGTCTCAGAAGTGAAATCCAAGAATCGTAAATCCCACTCGGGCGATCGAGGACCACAAAAACACAAATCATAAAGGTTGGACCGAAGTCCCAGAAGTGAAATCCAAGAATCGTAAATCCCACTCGGGCGACCGAGGACCAAAAAAACACAAATCATAAAGGTTGGACCGAAGTCCCAGAGGTGAAATCCAAGAATCGTAAATCCCACTCGGGCGATCGAGGACCACAAAACATAAGTCATAAAGGATCACATCGATCCAGGTGAATAGAAATTACTCCGAGCTAGTTAATATAAAAAATAGCAACATGTCCCATAACCACATGCTATTCTCGAATATTTACACACTCGTAATTGGTTCCTATTCAAAGCAGAGAAAATAATAGAAGTAGCATTGCCACAGTTTTCAATCGGGCGAGTCCAAGAATTAATTATCGAAGCAAAAGCAAGGGTTCATAGTCCTTCATTTTACTAAGACGTTTAATTAGATTTCTCATACGAATGAGAAAAAGGTTTATAAAATATATACTAGTAGATTTGAAGAAGGTTCATAAAACGATTTCTTAAATTAGCTTCGTATAATGAAGTAAGATTGGAAACCATTTTAGTACAAGAATTTGATATCTACTGATAACATAAAACCTCTTTATATAATTTCAAAGTGGCAATAAACTATAGTACGATTGCCGAGGCAAATCGATCAAGGGGATTCGCGTCATAATGATATAAATCCAAATCATAAGTCATCAAATGTAAATTCCATAAATCGAATATACATATAGCTCGTTAGTGAATCCAATGACGTTAATAAATGGTTAGAAATCACCCTGGAGCGACATGAAACAAAGACACAAAATCAAGTGTCGCAGATCAAAGAGCGATCACTAAGGTGATCGCTAATGCGTAATTCACATTACAACAACATACAGGAAATCAAAGGGATAAAAGTTGAAATTTCGATCAACGAATGAATCGAAATCCTAAACTAGCACCCAAAGGTTTTAAACTATATCGAAATAGACTCGAAGGATATCGAGTCGATAATTCACGTTTTAGAGTTGTGAATCATAATCGAACTAATATCGAGGATCAAAGCTGAATTAACAAGTAAATAGATTCAAATTACTCCAAAATTAGTTTCATTTTGAAGCTCTCGTCGATACGGTTCCAATGCATCTTGTTTCGCTGAATTCCAAGTTCGTATGAAAAAGTTATGATCGTTTTAAAGTGGATAATTATTTCACCCCTTTGTTTTTCACTGTTCGGTTATTTACATTGGATGTTTTCTTCCACCAAAAATTCCCATAGCTCCAAATCACTCCAAATTAGTTTCATTGGAAAGCTCTCGTCGAGACGGTTCCAACGCACCTGATTTCGCTCAATTCCGAGTTAGTATGAAAAAGTTATGGTCGTTTTAAAAAAAAAGTAATTTCTCGAAAGTTCTCTGGTCGGTTGCCAACAACCGAAGTTTGCACCATATTTCGGTTGTTAACAACCGAATGGCTGTTAAACCTCAAAAGAAATCCATTTCTTCCCTGTTCGGTTGTTAACAACTGAAGATAGGCTCATATTTCAGCCATTAACGACCGAATGGCTGTTTATCTTTAAAATTCAACACAATTTGCCTACCAAACATATTCTAAATGATATAGTTCAATGCATGAATGCCTATGATATTATATATATGCAAATGAGGCTTCTAAGGCTTGTCGAAACAACTTATAACACCCAAATTCTCATGCATACAAAGAATCACAATAGAAATCATTGAAATGAAATCAATCTTCAAAAATTGGAAATGTCAACACACAAATGAATTAACAAAACCAAATACACACTTCATAAGCAACACATACGTGCCAAGGGCACCACTTATACAAGCATACAAGATTGTGGCATAGATGTGAGTTCATGAAGAACTCACCTTGGTTTCAAACGATGAAGAACAAGCTCCAATTCGAGCAAGGACCCACTTTTCTTCATTAGAAACAAAGAATCACCCCAAAAGCAAGCTAGAGCGACCTCTCTTCAACCAATACTCATGAATCTCCAATCTATGAGCATATAAACAAGATTCCTAAGAGTGAGGTCATAGGAATTATCGCAAATCAAAGAGGAGTGGAGTTGAAAAAGATGAAGAGGAAGAAGGAGAAGCTTATCCAAGCTTTTGCGCTTGATTTCCTCTTGGATTAGATCCCTAAGACAAGCTAGAGCTTAGGGGAGTTTTAATTTCCCTTTCCCTCTTCCATTTTCTATTTCTTTGTTGAAGTGAGAATGAATGAAGAGGAGGAGGAGGATTTTGGGTTATATGGTGAGTTAGGCTAGCTCAACGAAGACCCAACCCAAAGTGCCAAATTTCCGAATCTTGGAACATATCGAAGCTTACACTCAAAAAGGTCGTAAACGATGATCCGGACTCATTGGAAGTGGTCCCGAATCCTAATTTTATCATTTGTGAAAAACGACATTTTGAGTGACACATGAGATATGACGATATATTTAAATAAAATATTTAAATCTAAAATCGTCGAATGAGCAGGTTGTTATAGACTTCCCCCCATAAAGAATTGCGTCCCTGCAATTCCTTAAGAATGAAGTAATAAGTAACAACCAAAAACAATACCATGGAGTGGTACCACAAGAACCAACACGAAATAAAAAGATCACACCAACGGCTAGGTGAGATCTCAATTTCATGTCACAAGATCATAAAAACTAGAGTTAGTCATCCCAAACGGGTAAAATAATTTCAAAAAAATTCATAAGCGCTATGAATTCAAATAGATTCGCCTTTCTTCGTATGATTCTCAAAGGAATGAAAATCAATAGAATGCACAAAAACCATGCAAATCTAATTTGGAATTTCAAGGAGCAACAGGACTGCGTCTATAGGACGCGAGATATCAATAGTAGATATTTCTCTTAGGATATGAAATAGGTTATTTCGGTGGTTGACTAATCCATTCCCAAACTCAATCACGACGATGTAGTGAACATCAAACCTCAACACTTTAGTCTTGCGACAAGGTGGCTGACACCAACAAAATCACAACACAAAGATTCCAATGAATTTAGCTAAGGAAAGCAATTTTTGATGGAATAATCAATTTTAATATCAATAATTCAAGGTTGGTAACGGAATACCAAACAGCTAGAAACTGATAAAGAAATATTGGTAATGGAATACCAATGAACTACAAGGGGAAATCGATTTCTAACTAGGTACTAAATCTCATTTAGTAACCATAAAGACAAATCATTAGGAATTATACGAAATTCCCAATATTCAGAAACTCGAGTATCAGTTCTAGAAAATCAGAAACATCGAGAAGATGATGGATAAGTAGTGCACAACTTACCATTTCGGAACAACAGGATTTAAGATAATTTTCCGCCAAAAATCTCAAATCGCAAAAACGTCAGCAATTAATCAAAGAAGCAATAGACAATTTCTCTAACAAGATGAGATTAAACCAAAGAGGTCATAATCTCCAAAGATTTGATTCATAAGAGTTAACAAATGTGCGGAGACAATTGTCAATCCAAATGATTCAAACCAATAAAGGAGGAATATCAAAAGAGCTCATCCTTTCGATATTCATTTCTAAGAACAACGCAAGGCTAAGTCCATAAGTGAATTGACTATAGCACTTCTGGATGATCGACTAGATCATAGATTTGAAGAAAGGAATTTTTGAGTTTGTCGTGGATCGCGAAACCCAAAACTCCCCTCCCAAATGGGAACTCCCATTCCCTCGAGTGATCGTTCACTAGAGAAAATAAGGGGACCCATGGAATCACAAGAATAATAAATTCTCTTTAGCAAATCAGAAACAAGGATTAGGAATAATGATGTGAGATTCCCAATCATTAAGAATTTTCGAAAAATCAAAGATCTGAATCCAGAACCAAGAGACATAGATAAATAACTTTTTGGGTTGTTCCTGGAGTTATTTAATTTACTCAAAGAAAACATTCAAGATAATTTCTAATTGAAAATCTTGAACCATTCAAATTCTTAGAATTGTTCCAAGGATATCTAGAATTAAATTATCTAGAAGAATAATGAGTGACTACGAAAAATTGCAAAAACCCCAAAATATTATTATTTTTATTAACTTATTAAAAGTGAATTTTAATTTTAGGAATCATTTCGAATGTCAGATTGTCACATAATTGTGTTTAGGAACTCTGAACTACAACATGGTGTCCCATATCTCGTTCGGGATCCTCAACGAACCCGATGGACAAGTTAACACAAGAAAGTCCTCAAAATTTCCAATATTCATGCAAATCTCACGAAAATATAAAAATTCAATAAATCATTCGGTATGGCATAAAGGAAATAAAATTCTTTTATAAACTTATGAATAAAACACAAATGATATCTTTTGATAACAAAAACACAATACTTCAGGTACTCCTTTGGGACTCATCGCAGGATTGATCTTCCGCTTTCAGCTTGCTACTCTGTCTCCGAAGTTTTATATACTTTTGTGCCTTTGTCATTTCACTTGTTGCGTACATATTCTTTTGTTTAGATCATGGTGCATGTATCTATTCTTTTGGGATTAGTGGATCTTTTTTGACCGCTATCTTGTTGTACACATCCTTGGTTTATTCATATCTATTCCGCTTTTGTGATATGTTTATTCCATGTCTGGCTATGAGACATTTATACATCGTTGTTGTTGTCTTTTTTATACTGCTTTCTGGATTATTTATAGCCATTGTGTAGTTGCCCTATGTGCCGAATGGTCATGTCGAAAATTTAATCGGTATCAGAATTCGATGTGCATTCCTCACATAGAATAATCATACAATCGGCCGCTCTTCACAAACCTCATTCTCCATTATGGCCTACGACATTTCTTTGAAATGAACTGGACGATAGTGGGTATAGAGGCGGGGCGTTACAAGCTAACTTGTTTATATTATTATATCTTCGGGATCGTGGCACATTGCTCGTCATAGCGGTATTTTTATTTTTGTCGTTAGCAGTCCATAAATGAACGAAATTTTATGCAATCGAGCACCCTTAATATATATGTATATAACACACGTGTAAATGACAATCTGAGAAGTGAAAATCATAGAGAATAAACTTCAACTAAATTAACGAGTTAAATTTGCTATATTGACTGGGCAATGGTGGAACAGTAAAACCACAACAGCAAGTCACAAGGTGAAGTTGCAGTATAAACCTAAATATTCAAATATTTTAGATGTCCTCTTTCCTTTCCTTTGCTATGAAGCAAATGGTATGTACTTGATACTTCGTTGGAAGTGACCCCATACTGAAACTCCTACCCTAAGCTAAAGATTTTATTTATACAACTATATATTTTGTACACTAGGCGTACCTATTCTGGACAAAGAAGTGAAAACATAAAGGAGTTTCCAATCAGTACAGGCCTAAGAATTTAATGCCCCTTTTTTGTGCACATGGATTATGTTGCCTTATATTCCTTAAGCCTGAAGTATCCTCCTCTTATAAATAAACTGCAAATACTTCATTCGTCCTGTTTGGGTTCTAGGAAATGTTGGACTTCTTTTAATGGAAATAAAAAATATACATAACTGAGTCCTTAAACCATAAATTATATTATATAACACCATGCGTTCAGCCAAGGAAGAATTTCAGTAACGTAATATTCGTCGAAGTTCTACATCAACTTCTGGTCTTCGAAATACAATCCCTAGCCCGATGTATTCTTCTACGGTTCGAAAGTTCAAAGCTGGCCATTGGTGGATTTCGAAAACAATGCAAGGACAAGGACCAAAACTGGGCTGTTGATCTATAGAGTGGAGGCGCTAGGAGTTTAAGGAGGAGGTTCTGCGAAGTATCACATGGAGGTGAGGAAACTGTGAAACAAAGAGGGAGGCATGTTGGTGATGTTTCACGTAGATTTGTGGAGTGTGGTTTCAAGCTTATGAGAGGATGAAAGGAAGTAGCGAGTGGATGGAGATAGGGGTAGTCGTGCAGTTAAATGATCATGGTGGGGAGTACTTGCGCAGGTAGGAGATGGAGTTTATGCACGAAGAAGGGGACTGTAAGGAAGAGGGGGCCTGCATTGGAATTGAAGGATCAGGCGGAGTTTCTTTTGGGAAGATGGAACCAAAAATGCGGACGTGGGTTTGGCAATTGAAAACGTAAAGTCTGAACTGGTTAAATGTGTATGGGCCAGTTCCAAGTATGCCCAGAAGAAAGAAGGAAAAAATAAAGATAATAATAAAGATATAAAAGGGTACTTGCGTGTGTATTCTGTTAGGGGAAGAAGAGTATAAAAGGGTACAGAAGGAATTGGGGCGGTGGAGAAATGGATGGGCCAAATTTATATGCAAAAAGAACCGGTGAGGCTTTTTATAATTTAATTAAGCTTAAAATAATTTATTAAATGTATAAACTTGTAAATGTTGTACCGTGCTCATATATTATCAGAATTCCATGAAACAAGACCCCTTGGGATTGTATGGATGAAGGCTACACCATGGAACTGATTCGAAGTGAGTTGGAGCTTGTTACAATTTATAGCGAAATAAATTGCCTGATCTGAATCAATAACAGTTTATCGTTATTTAACGATAAACATCCAATGTGAGTAAATCTCACTAACTCTGCACAGTTTATATTTTTATAACGTATTATTAGAATTGATAAATGACGGTTGATTATTGTGTGTTGACTGTTTGGATGAACTGCTAATTTATTAGTTGAAAATATAGATGACGAGATATATTGTTAATTAAATATTGATTCGGTTTATCAGGATATTTCATATTGAACTGAAATGGATGTTATTTATGTTCAACATCTCTTGATGCAGGGAAATAGGTTGGAGGGACCCAACTGGATTCCTCAATATTTGAAATACTGTTTGTATATAAATTGTGATATATGGTGTGATATATATTATGTGATTGATTATTTTGAAACTTGTCTGGTTATTTGGTATTTTAAATACCATAAGAAATACTGGAATGTAAAAAGAGAATTTTCAAAGTGTATTTTGAAAATAAAATATTAATATAAAACCTTGGATTTTATAAAAAAGAATTATTTGGAAAATTAAAGAACTTCTGTATAAGATTATTAACAGTTATATGAATGTTTTAAAAGGACGTTTTGGTATAAAAGCAAATGAAGGTAATAAGAGGTAAATAAGTGAGTATATAGAGTAAGCATAATATTTTGGGAAATTTATAGGACATAAAAAGACAATTTTACATTATGGAGGTTCAGACCCGTGCTTCGAACATGGGTGTAACATGATATTGATTAAGGGGAATTGGCAAGATATAAAAGAATTATGGGAAGATTAGTTTAAAGTAGGTTTTAAATAGAATCCGTTTTTAATAGATAAATTGAAAAGATTAGTTTATAAATAATATTTTATGAATTAAGGAAAATAATTTATCATGGGATAGATTGAATATATAAGTCTGGGTTTATATAGAGGAGTAGAAATCGGTTTTAACACCGATATTTTAAATTGAAATTGAACTTAGCATTTAGAAAGAGAATTATGAATGAGACTCTAAATGTTAGAAGTAAAAAGGAGATTTTATATAATTATTTCTATAAATAGAAGTATAAATAGAATTTGGAAATCGGATATTATTTTAAAATACAAAATTAAACTGATTGGTTATTTAAAAGAAATATTATTCACATTCAATGAGAATAATGGATAAAAATATTTTATAAATTAAAACATTTATAAAGGCAATTAGATTTTTAATTAGGAATTCAAATAGGAATTTGAATGAGATAGGAAATGGCGATCAAATAAAATAGTGGATTCTATTCTAGGAGAAATAAATTGGTTGGGAATTTACAAGATGACTCGATACATAGAATTGGAACCTGTAATAATAGTTTTAAATTGAAATCAAGCTTTGATTTGATAAAACAAGTCCAGTTTTCTATAAAGTAATAATATTTACGGTTTAAAGTTAATAACGATTTGAAAGCAAATGTTTTGCAGAATTGAAACAGTTATAAAAGGAAATTGGTAATTGTTGGGAAGTACTAAATTCAAAAACGATTTTAGAAATTTAGTTGACTCAAAAGGGTAAAATATGCTGGAGTTCGTAATGATAATCAAATATAGTTTATTTGAAAGAGAGTTGTCGAATATAGTTTATTCTAAAAAGAGAGTTATCGAATATAGTTTATTCGAAGGAGAGTTATCGAATAGAGATTATTCGAGAGAGGATTATACATTGAGATTAGAACACATCGAATGTAGGAAAGTACTATTTACTTTCTGTTTTTAAATCAAGATTTAATATTCATTAATAAACTAGTTGTTTGTTTATTTATTCAAATTAGTAAATGAAAGTTATATTTAAGTTATTATATTTCGGAAGCATGGGATTATAACACTATTGTTACAATCAAATGATTTCTGTAAAAGAAATGGGTTCGTAAATAGAATCCGAGAGTTACGTAAGGAAGTTTGTTAAAGATTTAAAAGGTGAAATTTTTCTTTTTCGAGGTTAAAGATGTGTTCAGTCTAATAGGTAGTCATTCCCCAACTTGATTGACTTCATTTTTGACTAAGGAATGGTTAAGGTTTGATAGGGAAGGTTGGTTAGGTGAATTTACTTAATGAGTGTAATGGTTTGAGTTGGTATAGCGATGTTTTATTTAAACATCTGTTTAAATCCAATAAAGGAATTTTGGAAACGTTTTCCAAATAAGAATCAAAAATGTTTTCTAACATAGAAAATAAGAAATGGGAGTAAATATGGAAATGTTTTGCATTGTTAATAACGTATAGTTTCTAAATATAGAAACTATGTATATATATAAGGATGTTTTCCGTTGGTTAAAAAGAAATATTTTCTGGAATATAGAAAATTAATAGTTAAATAGGTGCAAACGTTTTTCCGAGAAAAGTGAGTGGCTAAACGGGTTTTAAGTAATATATAGAAAGACGGGAAATAGGGAAATGAATAAAAGAATGAAAATTAATTTAAAGGGATAAATGTTGATTGATGATTGATTGATAAAATTTCCATTTGGAAATGAGATTGTTGTGTGTATGGATATTTTCCTTTGATAGCTAAATAACCGACTATAAAAGTTTTGACCATTTTTCCGTTGTTAATGCGAGAGACCGGGATCAGATTTATTATCTGAAAACCACTCCGTATGGGCATTAGCGTTACGAATTAAATATGATGAAGATAATTGAAGACGGAGTCTATGCAAGGGCTGTTCTGGCAAATCCTAGGTAGAAATTGCCCAAGATGGGTTTACAGAATAGTGTCTTTGGTTTGTCCAGTCCCAGGACAACCTATATGGAAGAATGTCTGACAGAGTATATTTAATAGATCACGTAAGATTTATCTCTTCAAACATATTTACGTTTGGTGGCGGAGGAATTCGTTTCTCTTAGCTATATACCCATGGTATTTTTAGGGAAATCAAATTATGATTTGGCGGGTATGACGATGTGGCATTCAAAGAAATAAAGGTGTGATCTGTACATTATGACTTCAAGCCTCACAACCAAGAAATGGTATAAAATCGGGTAGGTCGCATGGCTAAGTGGTTAGCTGTCAATTAGGGTGTATTGTCACCTGATCTAGAGAAATTTCATTTACTTCTTTAACCTATTTTGATGCTGTCTGGAAAGGGTTGCTGATCCCAACCGTTGGTGATAATACATTCGATACACTCAAGCGAAATGAGTGACCGATCACGTTTAGCCTGGGTTACAAGATGTTCTTGTTGAACCCCGTGTATTCTTCTCTAGAGATACACTGTCGGAAGGTTGTCCCATACCTTGCCAGTTGGAATCCATTACCCAATAAGCGCCCGCGGTTTTTGATTATATATTATATATGTGGAATGTGATTTTAAAAGAATGTTTTGGGTTATCGTAAGGCAAAAACCATCCGTGTTTATGTGTGGATTGGTCTTATGATTATTCTTTCTTTTAAAAGGATTTTAAAAGTTAAACAAATGCTTCGAGTTTACTCACACCAGTCACATGACTGACCCATAGTTTATTTTGTTTTGTTTTCCCTAAACTCTTTGGTGCCCAATTTTGTACGGGTAGTCAAGTAGTTAGGAATTGTTAAATATACTTGGAGAGCTGGAGCAGGAGGCTTCAGGATTATATAACTATTGTTTATTTCCGTTGTGTTGTAAGTGTTGTACTCTAATAATGGTGTTGTATATAGATACTGGTTTTATTTCAAAGTTATGTTATATAATTTATTTATTCGTTTCGTTGTGAGATTCGTGTTACTCTGATTTTGCTGTTGTTTCTCTTCTTCTTCTATTTTAATTTTCTATCTTATTTGTTCTCACCCTCTACTTCTATCTATTAATGATCTGGAATGTTTGATGCCTGAATAATTGACATGGGTTTTATGTTGATTTTCTGGGTCGAATATACCGGTTCGTTACAGTGGTGTCAGAGCTGAAGGTTAAGTAATTACCTTGGCTCTGTGGTGTAACTCAGTAGAGATGGTGTTAGTGATGCCTTAGATTGAGTCAAGTGTATGTATATGAGAGGACGTATTTGTAAATTTTATAAAAAATGTTTTATATTGTGGAGATTTATTGGTTGAGTTGTTTCTGAGTTATGGTCAATCAGTTTGATACACTATATCGGTAGGGGTTTCTAAACACTCGAATACAATCGAAGAACCGACATCGTATGTTTTGAAAATTGGGTAAAGAAATAATTTTACCCAAATTATATTTTGATATAAAAGATTTATATTGGAATTATTATAATATATTGGATATATTGGTTGTTATTATAATCAAACGATATTATAAAAAGGAAAAAAGTTAGATATAACCAATCAGAATTCATGTTAATGTAAGATATATAAATCAAGATGAACTGAATCCAGATTTAAAGCAGGACTGGAACTAAACTTTGGAAATTTGAATAAGAGTTTATAGATGGATTGGATTAAATATATGAGAATTTTAAAATCTTGGGAGATTTTAAATTTGTTTACAAGCATTGAGAGGGATATTTTGGAATAATTTCAAAATGGAGATGTTTAAATATGGTTTTGAAAAGTGATAAAGTATTGAACTCACTTGATCGTTGGGAAATAATTCTGATGATGTGGCCACATCATCAGTATTCATTTTCGAGTTCTAAGTGACAGATCACTACCAAAGATTTTGTTTTGAATTGTTTTGAGGAGATAAGTCGTTAAAAGTTTAAATGTTTTGAATTACTATTATTATATGTAATATATTTGATTTCAAATTGATTTGAAATAAAACCCAAAAATTTAAATTCTAGAATTTAAATTTGAACTTATGAAGTTAAATAGTTGAACTGGTAAGAGTGAATAAATAAATCGGAGTTTAACCTAAACTAAGTTAAATAAAGATGGATTGGATTAAAAATAATCATGAATGGAATTGGATTGTGGAGTCAGAATTTGGATTGAAATTGGAACTGAAGTATGAAATGGATTTGGCTTTGGTATAAGCGAAGGATTGTATTTGAGGGTAAATTGATTGGAGATCAACTGGAAATGGATTTGTATTTGCTGAAGTGATAGCAAATGGAAGAAACATAATTGCATGCCCGACAAAAAGGTACAAGTTTATATTATATATGATTACGAGATTAATTATCCTACTTGGTGAGCCGCTTGGCTGTTTGATTTTCTTTTGGATTGGAGAAGGCCGGGAGAGTCAAGTTGTAGTTGTACCGATTGAGCCGTACAAAGGAGACGCTGGCGAATTTTTTTGAAAATTTAAGGTGTTAGAAATTTTTTGCTAACAAGATTGAATTAATATTTTAAGTGAAATCAATTGATTCAGTTGAAACTAAAATTAAGATGTAAACAAATATTTTTTTACCTAGTTAATACGGTATGTTTTCTACCTTAGCAATTTCGAGGACGAAATAATTTTAATGGAGGGGAGAATGTAACGCTCCGTATTTTTATGGTATGATAATTATTTTTATTTAATTACTTAAATAATGATTTAGAGATTTAAATGATTGTTTAATTAAATAACTTTGAATATTTAATTAATATAAATAATTAAATAATATATTTATTTTCTGAAATAATCAAAAGTAGTAGAATTCGTAATATTGTGTAAATTGGATTATTTATAAGATTTAATTCAGTTTAGAATTGAATTATATTAACGAATTTATTATTTAAATAAAGTTTGAACATATAATTATAATATAATTTAAATCGAGCTCGTAATGGCGCGGTAGTTCGTAATATCGAGTTTTGAACTTCAATTGAATATATGGATTCATTTTAAGTCGGATTTCTTCGAAACAAGAAACGTTCGAATCCAATTAACTGTATTTTTCTAATAGAAGAGTGTTTTCTCCAAATTTGGGATCAAACACTAAAGGTGTAAAAGTTAACTTCACCTATTCGGTAAGAATATGGAACCGCAAAATCGCAAAATAAATGAATAAAAGCATGTAAGAACACAAAGGAATTTTTATAGTGGTTCGATTCTCTATGAATCTACGTCCACTTTCTATCAATTCTCATTATAATGTTCAAGCTTACAACATATGAATTTTCCCTCATTACAATCTTTTCTCTCTTTTCTCCCTCCTTATGATCTAATTTCTCTTGAATTTAGTGAAGAAAATGAAGAGATCTTTTAGCTTTGTGATGAATCTTCAACCACTTCTGTGCTTTGATACCCTTTCAGGAACTTCATAGATCTCATAGTGAATTAACATTCGATCTAGGCTTTGGAGAAGATTAGAGAAAATATGAAATTGCTTGAGAGATTTATTATGTAGCTTGAATGAGATTGAAGGTGCTTAGATCCAATTGTAGAAAGTTCTAATGATCATTGATTTGGATTTGATCTCCATGAAGTTAGAAAAGCATTGATGAATCCATAGAAGCCATTAGAGAAGTTGTAGATGAGCTTTGAATTCGATGGAGTCTCCTTGTAGGAATGAATTTCTGGTCCCCCCCCATCAAGTGAAATGTGAGGGGTATTTATAGAAGGTGTTGTGAGGTAGTGGCAGAGTCGTAAATAAGTGTGTATAGTTGGTGCAAGGTTGGCACTTGGTTGTCATGCGACATGAAGCTTCCACACGCCTTGAGGAATCCAGCGCCATGAAGACTTGCGAGATAAAATGGCTTGATTACATAGATGTGGCATGCTTTATAACAACGACTTGGAATAGGATCTTCACTTTACAACATGCTTATGTACATGTGCGGTCCACTTATTCTACTAGAGAGGTTCATCACATATTACATATATCGTCACCTAATCTATACACATGACGACATGCCGGTGGTACTAAGTTTATCTGTACGTTGTGCTTTTTCCCAGCGACATGAGTAATACGACTTATATTCTGCGACATGAGTAAAGTAGTGGGTATGAAATGTTACCCATTCTGTTGAAGCGACATGACCTATGTCATGAATAATGTCTTGAATTGTAGTGTATGGCAGGTTTGCATCATGGGTCCTTCCACCGACTTGATCTTGTATGATAGTGAAGCAACGAGCTGATGCATATGAAGTGGCTAACGACATGGTGTTGCCCTTCCCTTGCATGTCGTATGGCATGAACCAAGTCGTTCCGAGCAATTGAACCAGGTCGCCTCCGAATGACCTGAGCCATGTTGTATTAAAGACTTGGACCGCTTAGCGGTACGAATTAAGGCACCATGCGACATGGGTACTGCGGCATGAACCATACGACATAATTAAAACGTCATGAATTGTGTGGTCACGACGACATGCTTGGGTACGACATGATCATGTACTGGACTATTTATATAGCTTTGAATTGTATGTCGCCTTTCATCATGCCGTATGATCGGATTGATGTACTTCGAATGCCATTACTCCAATTCATAGGGAATGGACTAAGTCCATGTCGTGGAGTATGGTCTGAGACCGTAGCACACTAAGCGCCTTGATACCATGTCGTAGAAAAGACTTGTTCAGTCTCGATGACTTGAATGGGTACGGCATAGACCGTGTCGCTTTAATGGCTTATGACTTAGGCTGTAACCAATCCTAGAACCCTTTGGTGTTAATGCTTTGAGTCGCGTTGCAATAATGGTGTTAACACTTGCCCCTCGAAGCTTGTATTTTTTGCTTGTGGGAAATGCGGGCTTTGAAATAAACATAATTTGCATTAAAATTCTGTTGTAGCTTTTTGTTTGCTATGGAATATCGTGCTTCGAACTTGTGTGTTCCACGCTACCTGTTCTGTAATCAAAACAAATATTTGCATGATCTTGGACTTATACTTCACTATCGGTCATCCATATCGGTAGTGGATTAATTTAATTATAAATTATAGCGAATTTATTTTTGAACTGAACAAAGTTTTTGCAAAGAATCATTTTATTCAACGATTTATAACTCGTCAAATATTGTTTGCACAAATACGATATTATAATTCGAATTCATGTTAATGCTTGAAATCAACTAATCAACTATGCCGACTGTGGACTTCAAACATTATTGCTTTATAACTCATATGATGGTACACGATATTTCTCATTTGAGAAATACGTATTTGAGAGACTTTTTGGTTCCCTTTTGGAGAAGACTTGGATATTTGTGCCCCTATTTTAGGTAGTCATAATCGGTCTTCTCCACGGGAAGTATTTTGGATTCCATACCCATGTTTGGGTTAAAATTTAACACTTGTTGTGTCTAAGATTTTCAGACACCACGCAAGTTAAGTGGTTAATGCTCAAACCCCGTTTACAATCCAGCTTGATTGATTCAGTCATTCGGAGTTCAATTAAACTGATTAATCCAAGCGTCGGTAATTTTAGAAGGAGTGCCCTTTGAAAGGATTTTAGTTAAGGCCTCAATTTTTGTCGTTATTGGATCAGGTGCTTCCTGATTCTGATGATCAATTGGGTGCCCTCGGAGAGGTTTTTGGTTAGAACCCAATAACCCGCTGTGTCTGAAATGATCAGATGTCACGTGAACTAATTAGAAGTCCGAATTCTTCACATCTGAAGTAATCAGATGTTACGCAAATGGATTTTCATTCTTCACGTTTGATCATATCAAATGCTATGCAAAGGGATTTTCATTCTTCACGTTTGATCATATCAAACGCTACACAAATGGATTTTCATTCTTCACGTTTGATCATATCAAACGCTATGCAAATGGATTTTCATTCTTCACGTTTGATCATATCAAACGCTACACAAATGGATTTTCATTCTTCACGTTTGATCATATCAAACGCTACAAAAATGGATTTTCATTCTTCACGTTTGATCATATCAAACGCTACGCAAATGGGTTTTCATTCTTCACGTTTGATCATATCAAACGCTACGCAAATGGGTTTTCATTCTTCATGTTTGATCATATCAAACGCTACGCAAATGGATTTTCATTCTTCACGTTTGATCATATCAAACGCTACCCAAATGGATTTTCATTCTTCACGTTTGATCATATCAAAAGCTATGCAAATGGATTTTCATTCTTCACGTTTGATCACATCAAATGCTACGCAAATGGATTTTCATTCTTCACGTTTGATCATATCAAACGCTACGCAAATTGATTTTCATTCTTCACGTTTGATCATATCAAACGCTACGCAAATAGATTTTCATTCTTCACGTTTGATCATATCAAATGCTACGCAAATGGACTTGGTGGCTGTTATATCATTTCGCGGGGCGGCCATCAGTCCCTTTGTCAGATGCTCGACTTACCATGCTATTCTGATTTACGAACTGAAGCTTTGAACCTCCCACTTAGGGAAGTGCCCCTTCGATAAAAGTTCCAGCTATCGTGCTTGTTTGTCGTGGCGCTTGCCCGCTGTTTGAATCTTTGCGACTTTCCCATTCACTTTTCAAGGCAGTGTTTTTCCTATTTTGCATTTGTACATGTTAAGGTTTACAACATTCGGCTCTTGAGCTAGCGTTGTTGGGGTCGCGATGTTTCAGGAACAAGCGCTCGGAAAAATGACCTACAATATAAAACCATCTTTTAAGAAAGTTTTGATTTGACATATAACTTCGCTAGCAGGAAATTCATTCAAACAGATATGCTTTTAGCCATAGAGCTAATGCTCAGTGCATCACTTGCAGATTATTACAGACTGTTTACATAAAGTTTTGAATATAACAGAAAGTAAAACGCCAAGTAAAGCATGAACTAAAGCGAGAAATAGAGCATGAAGTAAAGACGTAGCGACGTTGATCGCTTATTCCGAGCCACTGCAATGGGAGCGCGATCAGTTGTTATCAGTTGATAATCGGCCTTGTCATGATTTGTGCAGAAGCTACGTTGCTTGGGCCAGACTGATCATTTGATGCCCCTTGTCCCTGGGGAGCAGCAGAAGGATTCATGGCTTATGGATTTTTTACATACTGTTGTAACCTGTTTTTCCTGATCAACTCTTCAATGAGGTTCTTCAGGTGTCGGCACTCATTAGTGCTATGACCAGGCTGGCTATGAAATCTGCAGAACTTCCCCGAGTTTGCTGCTTCATCGCTTACCCTTATCGGATTTGGCTCTGCATACTCTTCAAAACCTTTGGTTGCAAGATTGATATTTTCAGGAGTGTCATTCAAAGGCGTTTGCTCTGATGAGTTGAAAAGGCGGGACTTCTTATTAGTCTTGTTGTCGTTCCCATCATTGGTTCGCTTCTATCCCTGATTATTCTTCTGGCGAGATTGGACAACCGTATTTTTAGGAGCTTTAAGGAGTTGATTGCCATCAATGACCTGAAGGGGTATAGGATTGTCTTCCACTCTCATGTACTCCTCTGCTTTCTTATAGAACTTGTCAAGCGTGGTCGGTTCCTTCATCTTTATCCATCTTCCGAATTCACTTGTTTTGTCTATAGCGTCGAGTAAAGCCATGAGAATTATGCGTGGCTCTGGATTTCTCACTTCAGACAAGGCAACATTGAATCGACTGAGGAAGGCTTTGACAATTTCCCCTGGATTCTGCTTCATTGTTGAAAGTGTTATAGCATTCTTGGCTTTAGTAGCATAGAGGCAGAACTGCTCCTTGAACTTTTTGGTGAGGTCAGAAAATCGATCGATAGACTTGGGTGGCATCTTCGTAAACCATAGTGATGCGGCACCTTCTAAGTAGAGAGGAAAGTACGTGCATCTCATCGGTCGCCTTAGCTGCACTCATATGCCATTCGTATTTGAATAGGAAATAGTCTGGATCAACGAGACCGTTGTACGGAGGCAGAGTCGGAGGATTGAACTTCTTCGGACATTCTTCTCCTGGGATTCTTTCGGTGAATGGAGTCCTATAGGGAGAGAAGTCCCATTCTCTTTCATCGTCCTTGCTAGCTTGATTCTTTTTCATGGCTCGTTCTATCATGTCTGAAATGTATTCTTCGGTGCTATGGTGCTCTATGAAGCTGAGCTCTTTACCAAATGTTCTCCTAGGCATATGATCTCGATTAGAGAGCTTAGGCCCTTTGCCTTTTCGAAGAAAAGGTGCCCCCGTGATAGGATCAGCGGCTTTTCGGGCATTCGCTTCGGAACGGCTCTTAGCTTTTGATCTCGAATTCTTGATGTTAGCTTCAACACTGTCACTTGCCCCATCATAATAATCTTCCATATTGTCGTTGCGATTATGATTGGAAGTGGGCGATTTGTCATTTTCCTCAAGATCCACATGCACTTTTGGAGGGTCTAGATTTGATCAAGCATTAAGAATGGCATCGATTTTTTCCATCATTGCTTTAGTAGAGACATCCACTCGGTTGTTTACGTTGGCAATAGCGGCTTTCAATTCATTTTTAGTCACGCCAGCTCCACTTATCGAGTTTTCACCAACATCGAAATGGTTAGTGAGCAGTGTTTCTTCATGAATAACATCATCGGCTTCTATCACGGTTTTGCTAACGGTCTTCTTAGACTTTGCCATGATTTCGGAGAAGGATGCAACTTGGAGCTTTAATGCAAGGATCTTAACTTTGAGAGAGTACGAGAAGAGGTTGGAGATGCGAGCGCGGCCCCATGGTGGGCGCCAAATGTTTGCTCCAAATTTGGGATAAAACACCAAAGGTGTAGAAGTTACGCTTCACCTATTCGGTAAGAATATGGAATCGCAAAATGAATGAATAAAAGCAAGTAAGAACACAAAGGAATTTTTATAGTGGTTCGATTCTCTATGAATCTACGTCCACTTTCAATCAATTCTCATTATAATGTTCAAGCTTACAACATATGAATTTCCCTCATTACAATCTTTTCTCTCTTTTCTCCCTCCTTATGATCTAATTTCTCTTGAATTTAGTGAAGAAAATAAAGAGATCTTTTAGCTTTGTGATGAATCTTTAACCACTTGTGTGCTTTGATCCTCTATCATGAACTTCATAGATCTCATAGTGAATTAACATTCAATCTAGGCTTTGGAGAAGATTAGAGAAGATATGAAATTGCTTGAGAGATTTATTATGTAGCTTGAATGAGATTGAAGGTGCTTAGATCCAATTGTAGAAAGTTCTAATGATCATTGATTTGGATTTGATCTTCATGAAGTTAGAAAAGCGTTGATGAATCCATAGAAGCCACTAGAGAAGTTGTAGATGAGCTTTGAATTCGATGGAGTCTCCTTGTAGGAATGAATTTTTGGTCCCCCCCATCAAGTGAAATGTGAGGGGTATTTATAGAAGGTGTTGTGAGGTCGTGGCGGAGTCGTAAATAAGTGTGTATAGTTGGTGCAAGGTTGGTGCTTGGTTGTCACGTGACATGAAGCTTCCACACGCCTTGAGGAATCCAGCGCCATGAAGACTTGCGAGATAAAATGGCTTGATTACATAGATGCGGCATGCTTTATAACAGTGACTTGGAATAGGATCTTCACTTTACGACATGCTTTTGTACATGTGCGGTCCACTTATTCTACTAGAGAGGGTCATCACATATTACATATATCATCACCTGATCTATACACGTGACGACATGCTGGTGGTACTAAGTTTATCTGTACGTCATGCTTTTTCGCAGCGACATGAGTAATACGACTTATATTCTGCGACATGAGTAAAGTAGTGGGTATGACATGTTACCCATTCTGTTGAAGCGACATGACCTATGTCATGAATAATGTCTTGAATTGTGGTGTATGGCAGGTTTGCGTCATGGGTCCTTCCACCGACTTGATCTTGTATGATAGTGAAGCAACGAGCTGATGCATATGGAGTGGCTAATGACATGGTGTTGCCCTTCCCTTGCATGTCGTATGGCATGAACCAAGTCGGGCCAAACGAATTGAACCATTTCTCCTCCGAATGACCTGAGCCATGTCGTATTAAAGACATGGACTGCTTAGCGGTACGAATTGAGGCACCATGTGATATGGGTACTGCGGCATGAACCATACGACATAATTAAAACGTCATGAATTGCGTGGTCACGACGACTTGCTTGGGTACGAGATGATTTCATACTGGACTATTTATATTGCTTTGAATTGCATATTGCCTTTCACCATGCCGTATGATCGGATTGATGTATTTCGAATGCCATTACTCCAATTCATAGGGAACGGACTAAGTCCATGTCGTGAAGTATGGTCCGAGACCGTAGCGCACTGAGCTCCTTGATACCATGTCGTAGAAATGACTTGTTCAGTCTTGATGACTTGAATGGGTACGGAACATGCCATGTCTCTTTAACGGCTTATGACTTAGGCTGTAACCAATCCTAGAACCCTTTGGTGTTAATCCTTTGAGCCGCGTTGCAATAATGATGTTAACAAAAAAAAAATAGGAGATTTCGTGTTATAGATTGTAAATTATGTCCAAAACAAATTTTCAAATAATCGCTATGGGATTGTTTATAAACCATAACGATGTATTTAATTTTAATTAAATATTGGTTTCGAATTCGAGGTGTAGTGATAAGTGAGCAAGGGTCCTCGCATTTTTCTCGGTGGATGCGAGGGGCAAGGAAGCTAGTCGACGATAGTAGGGTTCGGTCCGGTAGTTGGAATGTAGGGTCCTTAACAGGAAAATTAAGAGAGATAGTGGATACTATGATTAGGAGATGGGTTAACATCTTGTGCGTTCAAGATACTAAATGGGTGGGTCAGAAGGCGAAGGAGGTGGAGAACACTGGCTTCAAATTGTGGTACACGGGAGAAGTACGTAACAAGAACGGGGTAGGCATATTGATTGACAAGAACCTTCCGAACAATGTGGTTGACGTCAGAAGACGAGGGGATAGGATCATACTAGTTAAGCTAGTAGTTGGCGAGGCTGTTTTGAATGTCATTAGCGCATATGCCCCACAGGTAGGTCTAAGTGAAGAAGCCAAAAGGAAGTTCTGGAAAGACATGGATGTCATGGTTAGGAATGTGCATAGTAGCGAGAAACTTTTTATAGGAGGAGACTTCAATGGCCATGTTAGCTCATCTAGCGGGGGTTTTGAGCGAGTGCATGGTGGTTTTGGATTTGGCAGTAGGAACCAAGAGGGTGAAGATATTTTGAATTTCGCTCTCTCTTTTGATCTCATGATTTCTAATACCTTCTTTAGAAAGAGGCAATCACATCTGATAACTTTCAGTAGTGGCCAACAGGCTAGCCAGATTGACTTTGTCCTAACTAGAAGAGATAATAAACGAGATTGTGTTGATTGCAAGGTCATACCTGGAGAATGTGTTGTCTCACAACACCAGCTGTTGGTATGCGTGTTTCATCTTCGGGTTGTGAAGGATAAGAGAGTGAAGATTAGCAGGACGAAATAGTGGAAACTCAAAGGAGATGCTTCACGGGTGTTTAAAAATAGAGTGATGGGAGAAGGAGCTTGGAATGTGGAAGGAGAAGCAAATGTCATGTGGAATGCGATGGCAACTTGCATTCGGAGAATCGCCACTGAGGTATTTGGGATAACAAGAGGAAGCAAGCGAGAACCCAAGGATTCGTGGTGGTGGAATGACGAGGTGCAAAAGGCTATCAAAGAGAAGAAGGAATGCTACAAATGCATGTACCGTCATAGAAGCGAAGAGAACATGCACAGGTACAAAGTGGCAAAGAAGACTGCAAAGAGAGCAGTGAGTGAAGCAAGGGGACGAGCGTAAGAAGATTTGTACCAAAGGCTAAGTACAAAGGAGGGCGAAAAAGACGTTTACAGAATAGCTAGGCTACGCGAGAGGAGGACAATGGACTTTAATCAGATTAAATGCATTAAGGATGAGAATGATAGAATTTTGGTGAAGGAAGATGAGATAAAAAATAGGTGGAGAGAATACTTTGATAAGCTTTTCAACGAAGAAAGTGATAGCTCTTCGATCGAGTAGGAAGACTTAGCCGATAGCACTAATAGACATTTTATGCGGAGATTTCAAGAAGCTGAGGTAAAGGGGGCGTTGAAACTTTTGAAATCAGGCAAGTCGGTAGGGCCTGATGATATTCCTATTGAGGTGTGGAGATGCTTTGGAGATGCAGGGATAAAATGGCTAACTAAGTTGTTCAACAATATTTTCAAATCAAACAAAATGCCAGATGAGTGGAGGAGAAGCATTTTAGTTCCAATCTTCAAGAATAAAGGAGATATTCAAAGTTGCACAAACTACAGAGGAATTAAGCTTATGAGTCATACAATAAAGCTTTGGGAGAGAGTTTGCGAGCAGCGTTTGAGGAGGTTAACAAGTGTCTCTAGGAATCAATTTGGTTTTATGCCGGGAAGGTCAACCACTGAGGCGATTTTCTCGGTTAGGCAACTTATGGAGAGATACAGGGAGCAAAAGAAAGATCTCCACATAGTTTTTATTGACCTGGAGAAAGCTTATGACAGAGTACCGAGGAGGGTTATGTGGTGGGCATAGAAAGGAAGAGAGTGCCATCAAAGTATATTACCCTTATTAAGGATATGTACGAGGGGGTTGTGACTAGTGTTAGGGCATGCGATGGTGAGACCAGAGACTTTCCAATTAACATAGGGTTACATTAAGTTTCGGCTTTGAGCCCCTATATTTTTGCATTAGTGATGGATGAAATCACAAAAGATATACAAAGGGAGATTCCCTGGTGTATGCTCTTTGTCGATGATGTTGTGCTGATTGATGAAAGTAGAACAGGGGTTAATCGACAACTGGAGTTGTGGAGGGAGACCTTGGAATCAAAGGGTTTCAGGCTTAGCAAAACTAAAACAGAGTATATGAAGTGTGAGTTTAGTAGTGTCAGGTCAGATGACGGAGATGTTACCCTGGCCGGTAGAGTAGTACCCAAGAAGGAATCATTTCGATACTTAGGATCTATGTTGCAATTTGATGGAGAGATTGATAAGGGTGTTAGTTTTAGAATTCAAGCAGGATGGGTGAAATGGCAACTAGCATCTGGCATTCTTTGTGATCGGAAGATTCCTCAGAAGCTTAAAGGAAAGTTCTATAGGACAGCAATCAGACCTGCAATGTTATATGGTGCAGAATGTTGGCCTACTAAGATGCAACACGTCCAGAAGATAAGTATAGCAGAGATGCGAATGCTGCGTTGGAGCTGTGGGCATACCAAACGAGATTGGATTAGAAATGAGGATATTCGGGAAAAACTTGGAGTTGCATCTATTGAAGAGAAGTTAGTCCAATACCGCTTGAGATGGTTTGGGCATATCCAACGTAGACCATACGATGCACCTGTACGCGCTGGAATTCTGGGCCGCGCCGAAGGCCCAAAGAGAGGTAGAGGTCGACCTAAAATGACATGGGAGGAGATAATAAAGAGAGATTTAAGTAACTGGAGTTTATCGGAAGAGCTGGTAGTTGATAGGAGTGCATGGAAACTGGCAATCCATGTACCAGAACCATAAGTTTTTTTTTTGTTTTTTTTCACGTTTACTGATCCTTTTTACTTTTTATTATTATTTTAGATTTTATTTCACTTTTATTGAACATTTTTACTTATTATTATTTAAAAAAACCCTTTATCGGACGAATTTTTATTTGATTGGTTATTTTAAACCCTTTCTATATATATTATCATCATCGTTAATTTTATTTTATTTTAATTTTGGGTTCCAATTCTAGCCAACCCCAACTTGTTTGGGATATACGGCTTTGTTGTTGTATTGGTTTCGAATTCGGACAAGATATTTGAGACGTAATTATAATTTAATGTATAGAATTTTTACATAATTTTTATTTTAGAAATAAGCATTTTTTATTTTGAAGTATTTTACACCATATATCAGCATTTTGGGGTTTCACAGAATAAGCTAACTTGTCTATATTATTATATTTTCCGGATCGTGGCACATTGCTCGTCACAGCGGTATTTTTATTTTTGTCGTTAGCAGTCCATAAATGAATGAATTTTATGCAATCGAGTACCCTTAATATATATATATATACATATATATATATAACACGCATGTAAATGACAATCTGAGAAGTGAAAATCACATAGAATAAACTTCAACTAAATTAACGAGTTAAATTTGCTATATAGACTGGGCAAACTTGGAATAGTAAAACCACAACAGCAAGTCACAAGGTGAAGTTGAAGTATAAACATAAATATTGAAATATTTTGGACGTCCATCTTACCTTTCCTTTGCTATGAAGCAAGTGGTATGTACTTGATACTTTACTGGAAGTGACCCCATACTGATACCCCTACCCTAAGCTAAAGATTTTATTTATACAACTATATATTTTGTACACTAGGCGTACCTATTCTGGACAAAGTAGTGAAATCACAAAGGAGTTTTCAATCAGTATAGACCAGGAGTTTAATGCCCCTTGTTCATACACATGGCTTACGTTGCCGGTATTCCTTTAGCCTGAAGTATCCTCCTCTCATAAATAAGCTGCAAATACTTCATTCGCCCTGCTTGGGTTTTAGGAAATTCTTTTAATGGAAAACAAAAATACACATAATTGAATCCTTTAAATATAAATTATATAATATAACACCATGTGTTCATCCAAGGAAGAATTTCAGTAACGTAATATTTGTCAAAGTTCTACATCAACCTTTTGTCTTCGAAATACAGTCCCTAGCTTGACGTATTCTTCCGTGGTTTGAAAGTTCAAACCTGGCAATTACTGGATTTCAAAAACAATGTAGGGACGAGGACTAAAACTGGCTGGTGATCTTTGGAGTGGAGGCGCTAGGAGTTTAAGGAGGAGGTTTTGCGAATTATCACATGGAGGTGAGGCAACTGTGAAACGAAGAGGGAGGCTGGTTGGTGACGTTTTACGTGGATTTGTGGAGTGTGGTTTCAATCTTATGAGAGGATGAAAGGAAGTAGCGAGTGGATGGAGACAGGGGTAGTCGTGAAGTTAAATGATCATGGTGGGGAGTACTTGCACAGGTAGGAGACAGAGTTTATGCATGAAGAAGGGGGACTGTGAGGAAGAGGGGCCTTCGTTGGAATTGAAGGAGAAGGTGGAGTTTCTTTTGGGAAGATGGAACTATAAATGCGGGCGTAGGTTTGAAAATTGGAAACGTAAACTCTGAAGCGGGTTAAGTGTGTATGGGCCAATTCCAAGTATGCCCAAAAGAAAGAAGAAAATAATGGAAATAATAATAAATATACAAAAGGGTACTTGCGTGTGTATTCTGTTAGGGGAAGAAGAGTAGAAAAGAGTACAGAAGGAAGGGGGGAAGTGGATGTAATAACCCGGAAAATACGAGCCAATTTAAAAAATTTAAATTGGTGATTTCAAAGGAATTTGAACCATTGAAATAGAATATTTCAATATAATAGTGAATTAGAAATAGTGAGTCAGTTTGAAAATTTGAATTCAAACTTTGACTGACTATGCAGGGTGGAAAATATAACGGATTTTAGCGAAAACAAAAATATTTAAATCTGTTAGTCAATACCTTTCTAACGAATCTGAAAAATCGAAGTTTCATAACGGGAATCAAAAGTTATGGCCGAATGAATTTTCAGAATGGTCGCTATATAGAATATATAGCCCTGGAAATTTGATATTTTGCATACGACCTCGGAATTCGACGAAACCAGTTTTGTTGGGTCCGGGATGTCAAACTATTGGTAGGTTTCAAATTTAATAATTTTTGCTAGTATGTGAGCGTGGCAAAAGAAAATGTGTTTGGTCAATTTCTGTTAAATTGGATCGACCAGAAAATGGCCATTTTTCAAACGACCTCAGAATTCGACGAAACTAGTTTTGTTGGGACCGTAGCATCAAAACATAGCTAGATTTATTTTTCTGGAATTTTTCGAATCAGTTTGTGGCCCTGGCAAATTGAAATGTACGTTCGGAGTTCAAAATTAAATGTTTTATACTTTAATTTGAAAAATAACTGACTGTAACAGTCGAATTGGCCAATGAAACATATCCCATTGTGTCCGGGATAGGGGTATTTAGCTGGGGGCGACAATCGTTGGGTTTAAAAAGGAGTTCGTTTGAGAAAACACTATTTAAAAATTTAATAAAGTCCTCGGCCAATCAGAATTCTCCATTCATAATTTTTTTTTTAAAAAAAAGAAAACCCTCGAACGAACGGCGACCCGAGCTCCAAACCTTCCAGCCCCGATCGCCGCCGCTACCGCCACCTATAGCCTTCGCCACCGCCACCCCTCGACGCGCCTCCGTCCCCCCTTCAAATCCAACCAACTTCCTCCACCCCTCGTCGCCTGTGCCGCCCGAATCGAAGCTCCAAAGTTCCGACCTTCCCAGCGCCGCCGCCGCCGATTCTGACCACCGAACACCACCAAACCACCACCGCCGGAAAGCCCTCTCTTCCCTCTTCCACGTCCAACTCGCCGATCATCCCCTCGTGCCCCAATTGTCGCGAAAACCGTAAACCTAGTTTAGAACCTTCGTGAAAGGTGAGTTTTTTTTTATCCTTACACTTTGAAAAATCATATCTTTTTGGTGTGTTGACGAAATTCGATGAAACAGGAAACATCGGGACCGCAAGGAAGCTCTCTACCCAATAGAAGAAGCCGCGGATTTTTCTGACATCGTATCAATTTTTAGCACTCCGAAAACCAAGGTGAGAAATCTAAATTAACATGAATTTGAATGGAAAATGTCGTGTATAATTTATATTAGCGAAATATAAATTACATACGTGTCGTATACCTCATGTACATGCGTAGTGTAAGCTATATAAGCGAAGTATGAATTTTACATGCATAGAATAATTGATATATGTGTTGAAATGCAAGTGAAATATAGCAATTATATATATATATATATATATATATATATATATATATATATGTACTCCCCTCGTCCACAAACCATGGACGATATTTATTGTTGTGAATTGGTGTGAAACATTGGATGAAAAATACGAATGGTTGATATTGTTTGGTTGTGGTTGAAAAATACCCATTAGTGATTGAAATGAATTGGAAATATTTGTGGAAATAAAAATAAACATGCCGCCTGCGTGTGAATTAGATGCATGAATCCCCATTGTCAAAAACCGCGAGGTTTTAAGGTAGAGCGAGGATCCGTACTAGGGACGGTGCCGGTTTTAACTACCCTGCCATTATGCTGCCGAAATTTTGAATAATCTTTGTGTGTTAGAATTATTTTCATATGTTGAAATTATTTTCATGCGTTGAAATTAAAGCCATATGTTGAAACTATATCCATGTGTGGAAATGTTTGTGTGTTGAAAAGTGTTGTGTGAAAATTAAATTCATTTGTGAATGAATGAAGTGTTCTAACAATAAAAATCACACATATATATATATATGAAGTATGAAAAATATTCGCCTTATATAAATAGTTTCAACAATAAAAATTCCATCTTTCTAATATGAACAACATAAATAAAATACCCATGTGTGGAAATGCTCATTTGTTGAGAAGTGTGTGTAGTGGAAAAGTTCATGTGTGGAATAAAAAGATCGAAAAATAAAAATTACATTTTTATTGAAACTATGAAGTGTTGAAAACATCCATTTGTCGAATAAATATTTTGAATGATAAAAATATCATTTTTATCATATTTGTGATATGCTTAAGATATGCGGACGTTGAAATAAATATTTGTGGAAGAAATATTATTTTTAACATGCATAGGAACCAAATAAAATAGTCATGTGTTGAAATCTATTTTAGTTCGCCAAAATTATCATCTTCGAAATGTGAAGTGTTAAAAATAGCCACTTGTTCAAATAAATGTGCATGAGTTGAAATATACATTAATTAGCTAATGATATGATTTTAGCCTATGCATGCAACATTAGAATGAATGGTGTTTTTAAACCAAAGTAAATCAAATATGAAATTGAATGGAAAATGATAAGTGATAGAAATTGTATATATGTACATGCATATCTATTGAACAGGTTATAGCAAAGGGGCTAGAGAAGAGGAATAAAATTTTGTGCCCGACAAATAGGTACACATTTACTGCTTTGTTTGGGTGATGATTTTATGAGCCTGTTGGCAAGCCGCTTGGCTTTTTCTTTTTCTTTTTGATATGAGACGCCGTGTGGCTATTTGGGAATTTTCCAAGACCCTCCCGTACAAAGAAGGTTATGGTGAAATTTTCCGAAATTTAAAGGCGTTAGTGAAATAATTGAAGTGGAAACGATATAGGAATTTTTGAATGAATTATATTTATATAAATATATAAATATAAATAAAATTAAAACGAAACGTGGCCGTGCAGTTCGTGTTTTGAAACCGTGATTTCAAACGACTAGTGCGGGAAACCCGACCATTGGATTTTCCCGAAACCGCAACCATTGGGTTCACCTTGGAAATATCTTTCCAACGGCACCAACTTTGTGAAGATCCGACGGTTGGATTGTATGGAATGTTTAATTCAAATCTGAAGAAAAACAGCGCCAGAAACGATTATATATATATATATATAATTAAATTAAATCGAATAACGACACTGCAGTTCGTAAATTGAAATCGTAACTTCAAATGGCTAGTGTGGATGATCCGACCGACGGATTTTCCCAAAACTGAAACCGTTGGATTCGTTTTGAAATGACCTTCCCAATGATACCAAATTTGTGAAGATCCAACGGTTAGATTTTCAGATATGTGTAAAACAAAATTAGTGAAAAGCAGCGCCAGTGCATCGACACGACCTGAAACGTCGTTTAATTAAATATGGCCGTTTTAAATTAAATAAAAATGGCGATATATCGTTAGAAAATACTATAGACGATATAGAGTGGAAATAAACCAATTTCGTTGTGTTTGCTTGATATGTGATGGTTGAATGTATTTAACATGAAAATTATAACTAAATAACTGAAATGTGAATGTTGAATAGTCCAACCATGTGATTAATTGATTTGAAAATCTAAATATACGTGGGTTATTTGAAAAGGTCGAGATTATCTCATTTCAAATAATCGATCGATGTTGAGAAGTCGAAGAGTCGAAGACGGCTGAAGACCGACGATCTCCACATTGGATGGATGGGCACTACTGATGCTCGTGATTGGAGTAGCTACCATGAAGGAACTGAAGTAGTAGCCGTCCAAACATACTGTTGATTGTATGGATATGCGAGGAATTGGTGCCTCCGGTTTCGTTCAGACCCAGAACGGACTTGTAAATGGACTTTGTGTCTGACATTGGATTTTGTTCTGTGTTGATTGATCTCTGTTAAATATATATCTGTTTGGCGGCGGAGAATTTATTCTCTTGCTTAACGCCCTTCTCTGAGACGTACGAGCTCAGAGGTTATGTATTGACAGAAATCAGTCGCATGGAGTGGATTGCCTGTGTGGCACGCCTAAGTGGCATATGATCAAGGCTTCTGTTGCAAAGCAAAGTCTTGTGGTTGATGATCAAAGCATGGTCTGTGTGACATAGCTTTGTGTATAACGTGAATTCGCGAGCCTCACACCTCGGTATGAGTCAAAAACGGGAGAGTGACTGCAGGGAGAGCACGACATTTCTTTCTAGCTAAGGTGGTGTCAGTGACCTACCAGCCCTGACATTATATATACTTTTCACCTGTGTGGTTGTTGGAATGTAAGGCGCCTCGATATAGGTCTGTAAGGACCGGGAAACGTGTGTTCAGGAATAACTAATCCTCAAAAGTAAGAGAGGACCGGCCCTGAAGATCCAAGGATCATAGTGGGGTCTTGGGACATTTGCTAGAGTGTCTCGAATCGGAGAGGAGCTTGCCCCTTGCCTCGACTCATGAAGGATTCCAATTTCCAATACGAAATATGCGGATGTGATTGTATTACTAGTATGGCGACATAGTGGTATGGGTCATTTATGCCGCCTATGATTGATATTTATGATTGAAATCGCTTTTGAAACATATATACACTAGTAATAATATCAAGCACTTTTTTTTATTCGTATGAAGCATTTTTGGCCATTATAAGGTAAAAACTCTATCCTCCGGCTTGCGTTGCATTGTGTGATGGGACCTGAGTCTTATAATGGCTTCATTTTATAAAAAGCATTGCGATGATTTAATCATTTACTTTATTTCATGCACTAGCACTCATTGGAGTAAACCCGTTCCGCGAAAGTGGCGTGGTCCTTTGATTTGCCTTATTATTGTTGTTAATAAGTTGAGTAGATTTCTCATACCAGTCCCATGACTGACTCGTAGTTTGTTTCACCTTGCAAACTCGGGTGCCCTCATTTTCACACGGGCAGCCTAGTTACAGGTTTCTGACGCACCTTTTGGCTCATGGCGAGGCTTGACTACACCGTGCTGACTTGGATTTTCTCCGCCATTATTGTATCTATATTATGATTCTGTAGACTGATATTTATTTTGAGTACTCTTTATGTATGATTCCGCCTCAGGCGTTGGTGACTGACTATTTATCATTATGCACTAAGTTGTATCCTGTACTGTGCTTCTCTGATGTGATGATATCTATATGATTCCACTGTCATATGTGTGTAAATTATTCTATTTTTGGTTTATGCTATTATCTGTGATCTGCTAATGATGATTAATGTGTTATATTCCAATGATTATCCTTAACACCGTGTCACGGGGTTTTGGGATCGTCACAGCTGGTATCAGAGCTAGGTTAACCTTAGTTCTGGAGTCTAACACATTAAACACTTCGTCAAAATAGAATCAGTAGTATTCTAAGGCGAGTCGCTCATTAGAGATAGGACTAGTAAAGTCCTAGAATGAGCCGAGCAGAATAGCAAAAACAATTGATCAGTCCATCGTTATCTTTCCGTAAAATTTTCTGCTTAACTATGCAATAGACTGTCATTTCTGTTAGCTGATCTTTTCTTGCTTATACAGAATTTGACAAATGGCTACCAGAGCAGCCGCCGCTAGAGGAGGCCGTGCCGGCTGAGGCCGAGGAAGGGGAGAAGTCCCAGCTCAAGAAGGACCTTTGATACAACCTCCGGCAGCTCAATACTTCGAGCTAGACCGTGTAGCTAAGATATATAAGAACTTAGGAGGCAAGACCTTCTCGGGTACTGGCACAGTAATAGAGGCCCTTGCATGGCTCAAAACATGCGAGAAAATTCTTGAAGGCCTAAGGCTTGGAGACGAAGACAAAGCTATTATGGGCGCCTGGCTTATGCAGGAACAAGCTGAACTATGGTGGGAATCTCTTACCGCCGGGAATAGAGAAGCTGGAAGAACATGGGATGGATTCAAAGAACTCTTCAAGGAGAAATATGTCCCAGAACAAGCTCTAGAAAGAATGCACGATGACTTCGCCAATCTCCAGCAGGGGGATCTTTCCGTGCAAGATTATCTAAATAAATTTACACTGTTGTCGCCCTATGCTCCGGAGCTCGTCGCCACTGCGAAATCCAAAAATAAGAGGTTTATCCTTGGGCTAAGACGACAATATCATGATAGAGCCATGGCCCATGTCAAGCTGGAATTCAACGAACTGGTGGAAATGACATGCAACTACGAAGACCTTGATCAAAGGCATCTGGATCAGGATCGCGCTAGAAGCCAAGCCGGAAACAAGCGCAAGCCTGCTGTAAATCAAGGCGAGTCAAGCCAAGCAGCATCTTCAAAACCTCAGACTGGCAAGCCGCCAAGAGGAAATTGCTTTAACTGTGGTAAGCCGGGGCACTACTCAAACGTCTGCACAGCTCCGAAGAGGCAGAAGACAAATTCTCAAGGCTCGAGCCAAGGCTCCCAGAACCCTCGCTCGTGCTTCAATTGCCGCAAGACCGATCATCTGGTCAAAGACTGTCCTTTGCTGAAGAAAGCTACAGTAGCTCACGTCTATGACGGGTCGAGCCCGCTAGCTGCTTCCGATGGAGCAGGTAAACCCGATGTTTTGGGAGGTACCCTTACCATTAAAAATATTCCTGTTTCTGTATTGTTTGACATAGGTGCATCGCGTAGTTTTATTGCTAAGAACACAATGCACAAATTAAAGTTAAAACAGAGGAAGCTTAAAGAATCAGTGGAAGTTCATAACCCGATAGGGGGTCCTATTACTCTCGGTTCATATTGTAGAGTGCCAGTCTCTTATTCTTCCTACAAGTTTCCTTTCAATTTAATCGTTATGGATTTTCCCGAATTCGATATCATTCTCGGGCTAGATTGGTTAACGAAATACGAAGCTGAGGTAAAGTGTGCGGAAAGAATCGTTAAAATTCGAACGAAGCTTGGATATATTACGGTTCCCTGTCATTGTTCGAATCCGAATAGAGAAGAATTTTGGTCGGCATTAGAACTTATCCCCACTTCCATAGAAAAGATTCCTATTGTTAGGAACTATGCGGATGTGTTTGAAGAGGTTGAAAACTTACCTCCGCAAAGAGAAATAGAATTCCGAATCGATCTAATTCCCAATGCCAGACCAGTGGTACATCCAATTCGCAGAATGACTCCGAAAGAAAAAGAAGATTTAGGCGATCAAACTCGTCAACTATTGTGGAAGGGTCTAATCAGACCTAGTTTTTCTAATTGGGGTGCACCTGTTGTGTTTGTCCCAAAGTCAGACGGTACTCTTCGATTATGTGTTGATTACCAAGACCTCAACAAACAGACGCTTAAAAATAAGTATCCATTACCCCGCATCGATGATTTGCTAGACCAATTGAATGGGGCGAAAGTATTTTCCCGAATGGACCTAGCTACAGGTTTTCATCAATTGAGGATAGCAGAAGAGTGTGTTCCTTTGACAGCTTTCAGAGGTCCAGACATATTTTATGAATGGTTAGTAATGCCGTTTGGCCTATGCAACGCTCCAGCATACTTTGTCGATCTAATGAATAGAGTGTTCAGGGGAGTTCTGAATAAATTTGTCCTCGTATTTATCGATGATATTTTAATCTACTCCAAATCAAAACCCGAGCATGAAAAACACTTAGAACAAGTATTGGAAATTCTAAGGAAGAACGTCTTCAAAGCCAAATTCTCTAAATGTGTCTTCTGGCAAGAAGAAGTCAAATTTCTTGGCCATGTCATGTCAGAGAAAGGAATTTCTGTTGACCCAAGCAAAATTACAGCGATTCAAGACTGGAAACAACCCACGACTCCCACAGAAGTTAGAAGTTTTATGGGGTTGGCTAGTTATTATCGAAAGTTCGTTAAGGATTTTTCGAAGATATCCGGTCCGTTAACGAAGCTCACTAAGAAACATGAGAAGTTTAAGTGGACTTCCGACTGTGAAGAAGCTTTCCAGGAATTGAAATCGAAACTGACCACTGCTCCAGTGTTAACCATTATTGATGGCAATCAGGATTTAACGGTTTGGACAGATGCTTCTATTAGAGGTCTTAGTGCAGTGTTAATGCAGAGAGGCCAAGTAGTCGCTTATGCAAGCCGCCAACTGAAACCGCATGAGAAAAATTATGTGACTCATGATCTTGAGTTGCTAGCCATCGTTTTTGCCTTGAAAATCTGGAGGCATTATTTATTGGGCGAGAAATTTATACTGTACACAGATCATCAATCGTTTAAGTATTTATATACCCAGAAAGATCTGAATCTGAGACAACAGCGTTGGCTAGAATTTCTTGCAGCATATGATCTTGATATCCTGTACACGCCGGGGAAAGCTAACGTTGTAGCGGATGCGCTTAGTAGAAAAACCGCAATCATTGCCAATCTAATAATTACACCTGGATTAATTGATAGAATATCTGTTCTTCAGAAAAGTGACAATTTTGTGAAAGAGATGGTAAAAAGGATTCAAAGGGGCGAAGGCTCCAGTTTCCAAGTGGATAGTGAGGGAGTTCTGAGGCTGAATAGAAGAATATGTGTTCCCGACATTCCCGAGCTTAAAAGAGAAGTGCTGGATGAATGCCATAAATCCAAATTTTGCATCCATCCTGGGTGAGTAAAATGTACAACGATATCAAACGCACTTTCTGGTGGAAGGCAATGAAAAGGGATATTTCTTTGTATGTTAGTAGATGTCCTACTTGTCAATTGGTCAAGAGTGACCAACAGAAGCTAGCTGGACTGTTGCAACAGTTGGAAGTCCCAAGTTGGAAATGGGAACAAATTTCCATGGATTTCATAGATGGTTTGCCGCGAACCAGGAAAGGTAATGACAGCATTTGGGTAATCGTAGATCGCTTCACGAAGACTGCCCATTTTATACTTGTCAGATCCAATAGAACTGCTCAAAGTCTAGCACAGATATATTTCAGAGAAATTGTTAAGCTGCATGGAATTCCCATCAGCATAGTCAGTGATAGAGATCCCCTATTTACTAGCAAATTCTGGGAGGCTTTCCAGACAGAATTGGGAACAAAACTGAATATGAGCACCGCTTATCACCCTCAAACAGATGGCCAAACTGAGCGGGTGAATAGAATTCTAGAAGATTTATTGCGGGCTTGTATAATTGATTTTGGTGGGTCATGGGAAGATCATTTGCATTTGGCAGAATTCTCATATAACAATAGCTATCAAGCAAGTTTGGGAATGTCGCCATTTGAAGCATTATATGGCAGACCTTGCAGATCTCCAGCATGTTGGGTGGAACCTGGCAACAAACTTGTGTTAGGACCCGATATGATTAGAGAAGCATCTGATAAAGTCGACTTCGTCAAGAAGCAATTGAAAACCGCACAAAGTCGACAGAAAAGTTATGCTGATGCGAGAAGAAGAGATTTATCATTTGCCGTTGGCGATCATGTTTATTTGAAGGTTTCTCCGATGAGAGGAGTAATCAGATTTGGCAAGATCGGGAAGTTGGCACCGAGATTTATTGGTCCCTTTCCTATACTCGAACGAATTGGAACTCTTGCTTATAGGGTTCAATTACCAGATTGGTTGCCTGGAGTGCACAATGTATTTCACGTATCCCAACTTAGAAGACATGTGCATGATCCGGATCTTGTTGTGGAAGAAGCAGCGCAACAGGATATAGACATAACTCCAGAATTATCACTCAGAAGAGAGCCATTAAAGATTGTTGGCAAAGAAACTAGAGAACTCAAAAGCAAAAAGGTTCATTTAGTTAAAGTGCAGTGGAGCAGTGATCCTAGAGACTGTACTTGGGAGACGGAGGAAAGCGTTAAGCAAGCTTACCCCAAATGCAGAGTGGATATCTCTGACTAGCTCCGGTGCAAGGTAACTTTACAATACTTTGCATTTACATTTTATTTCCTACTTCACTGTTGTTTCCTTTTCGAGGACGAAAAGTTTTAAGTGAGGGAGATTGTAATAACCTGGAAAATACGAGCCAATTTAAAAATTTTAAATTGGTGATTTCAAAGGAATTTGAACCATTGAAATAGAATATTTCAATAAAATAGTGAATTAGAAATAGTGAGTCAGTTTGAAAATTTGAATTCAAACTTTGACTGACTATGCAGGGTGGAAAATATAACGGATTTTAGCGAAAACAAAAATATTTAAATCTGTTAGTCAATACCTTTCTAACGAATCTGAAAAATCGAAGTTTCATAACGGGAATCAAAAGTTATGGCCGAATGAATTTTCAGAATGGTCCTGGAAATTTGATATTTTGCATACGACCTCGGAATTCGACGAAACCAGTTTTGTTGGGTCCGGGATGTCAAACTATTGCTAGGTTTCAAATTTAATAATTTTTGAAGCTAGTATGTGAGCGTGGCAAAAGAAAATGTGTTTGGTCAATTTCTGTTAAATTGGATCGACCAGAAAATGGCCATTTTTCAAACGACCTCAGAATTCGACGAAACTAGTTTTGTTGGGACCGTAGCATCAAAACATAGCTAGATTTATTTTTCTGGAATTTTTCGAATCAGTTTGTGGCCCTGGCAAATTGAAATGTACGTTCGGAGTTAAAAATTAAATGTTTTATACTTTAATTTGAAAAATAACTGACTGTAACAGTCGAATTGGCCAACGAAACATATCCCATTGTGTCCGGGATGGGGGTATTTATCTAGGGGCGACAGTCGTTGGGTTTAAAAAGGAGTTTGTTTGAGAAAACACTATTTAAAAATTTAATAAAGTCCTCGGCCAATCAGAATTCTCCATTCATAATTTTTTTTTTTAAAAGAAAACCCTCGAACGAACGGCGACCCGAGCTCCAAACCTTCCTGCCTCGATCGCCGCCGCTACCGCCACCTATAGCCTTCGCCACTGCCACCACTCGACGCGCCTCCGTCCCCCCTTCAAATCCGACCAACTTCCTCCACCCCTCGTCGCCTGTGCCGCCCGAATCGAAGCTCCAAAGTTCCGACCTTCCCAGCGCCGCCGCCGCCGATTCTGACCACCGAACGCCACCAAACCACCACCGCCGGAAAGCCCTCTTTCCCTCTTCCACGTCCAACTCGTCGATCATCCCCTCGTGCCCCGATTGTCGCGAAAACCGTAAACCTAGTTTAGAACCTTCGTGAAAGGTGAGTTTTTTTTATCCTTACACTTTGAAAAATCATATCTTTTTGGTGTGTTGACGAAATTCGATGAAACAGGAAACATCGGGACCGCAAGGAAGCTCTCTACCCAATAGAAGAAGCCGCGGATTTTTCTGACATCGTATCGATTTTTAGCACTCCGAAAACCAAGGTGAGAAATCTAAATTAACATGAATTTGAATGGAAAATGTCGTGTATAATTTATATTAGCGAAATATAAATTACATACGTGTCATATACCTCATGTACATGCGTAGTGTAAGCTATATAAGCGAAGTATGAATTTTACATGCATAGAATAATTGATATATGTGTTGAAATGCAAGTGAAATATAGCAATTATATATATATATATATATATGTACTCCCCTCGTCCACAAACCATGGACGATATTTATTGTTGTGAATTGGTGTGAAACATTAGATGAAAAATACGAATGGTTGATATTGTTTGGTTGTGGTTGAAAAATACCCATTGGTGATTGAAATGAATTGGAAATATTTGTGGAAATAAAAATAAACATGCCGCCTGCGTGCGAATTAGAAGCATGAATCCCCATTGTCAAAAACCGCGAGGTTTTAAGGTAGAGCGAGGAGCCGTACTAGGGACGGTGCCGGTTTTAACTACCCTGCCGTTATGCTGCCGAAATTTTGAATAATCTTTGTGTGTTAGAATTATTTTCATATGTTGAAATTATTTTCATGCGTTGAAATTAAAGCCATATGTTGAAACAATATCCATGTGTGGAAATGTTTGTGTGTTGAAAAGTGTTGTGTGAAAATTAAATTCATTTGTGAATGAATGAAGTGTTCTAACAATAAAAATCACATATATATATATATATATGAAGTATGAAAAATATTCGCCTTATATAAATAGTTTCAACAATAAAAATTCCATCTTTCTAATATGAACAACATAAATAAAATACCCATGTGTGGAAATGCTCATTTGTTGAGAAGTGTTTGTAGTGGAAAAGTTCATGTGTGGAATAAAAAGATCGAACAATAAAAATTACATTTTTATTGAAACTATGAAGTGTTGAAAAAATCCATTTGTCGAATAAATATTTTGAACGATAAAAATATCATTTTTATCATATTTTTGATATGCTAAAGATATGCGGACGTTGAAATAAATATTTGTGGAAGAAATATTATTTTTAACATGCATAGGAACCAAATAAAATAGTCATGTGTTGAAATCTATTTTAGTTCGCCAAAATTATCATCTTCAAAATGTGAAGTGTTAAAAATAGCCACTTGTTCAAATAAATGTGCATGAGTTGAAATATACATTAATTAGCTAATGATATGATTTTAGCCTATGCATGCAACATTAGAATGAATGGTGTTTTTAAACCAAAGTAAATCAAATATGAAATTGAATGGAAAATGATAAGTGATAGAAATTGTATATATGTACATGCATATCTATTGAACAAGTTATAGCAAAGGGGCTAGAGAAGAGGAATAAAATTTTGTGCCCGACAAATAGGTACACATTTACTGCTTTGTTTGGGTGATGATTTTATGAGCCTGTTGGCTAGCCGCTTGGCTTTTTCTTTTTCTTTTTGATATGAGACGCCGTGTGGCTATTTGGGAATTTTCCCAGACCCTCCCGTACAAAGGAGGTTATGGCGAAATTTTCCGAAATTTAAAGGCGTTAGTGAAATAATTGAAGTGGAAACGATATAGGAATTTTTGAATGAATTATATTTATATAAATATATAAATATAAATAAAATTAAAACGAAACGTGGCCGTGCAGTTCGTGTTTTGAAACCGTGATTTCAAACGACTAGTGCGGGAAACCCGACCATTGGATTTTCCCGAAACCGCAACCGTTGGGTTCGCCTTGGAAATATCTTTCCAACGGCATCAACTTTGTGAAGATCCGACGGTTGGATTGTCTGGAATGTTTAATTCAAATCTGAAGAAAAACAGCGCCAGAAACGATTATATTTATATATATATATATATATATAATTAAATTAAATCGAATAACGACGCTGCAGTTCGTAAATTGAAATCGTAACTTCAAATGGCTAGTGTGGAAGATCCGACCGACGGATTTTCCCAAAACTGAAACCGTTGGATTCGTTTTGAAATGACCTTCCCAATGATACCAAATTTGTGAAGATCCAACGGTTAGATTTTCAGATATGTGTAAAACAAAATTAGTGAAAAGCAGCGCCAGTGCATCGACACGACCTGAAACGTCGTTTAATTAAATATGGCCGTTTTAAATTAAATAAAAATGGCGATATATCGTTAGAAAATACTATAGACGATATAGAGTGGAAATAAACCAATTTTGTTGTGTTTGCTTGATATGTGATGGTTGAATGTATTTAACATGAAAAATATAACTAAATAACTGAAATGTGAATGTTGAATAGTCCAACCATGTGATTAATTGATTTGAAAATCTAAATATACGTGGGTTATTTGAAAAGGCCGAGGTTATCTCATTTCAAATAATCGATCGACGTTGAGAAGTCGAAGAGTCGAAAACGGCTGAAGACCGACGATCTCCACATTGGATGGATGGGCACTACTGATGCTCGTGATTGGAGTAGCTACCATGAAGGAACTGAAGTAGTAGCCGTCCAAACATACTGTTGATTGTACGGATATGCGAGGAATTGGTGCCTCCGGTTTCGTTCAGACCCAGAACGGACTTGTAAATGGACTGTGTGTCTGACATTGGATTTTGTTCTGTGTTGATTGATCTCTATTAAATATATATCTGTTTGGCGGCGGAGAATTTATTCTCTTGCTTAACGCCCTTCTCTGAGACGTACGAGCTCAGAGGTTATGTATTGACAGAAATCAGTCGCATGGAGTGGATTTCCTGTGTGGCACGCCTAAGTGACATATGATCAAGGCTTCTGTTGCAAAGCAAAGTCTTGTGGTTGATGATCAAAGCATGGTCTGTGTGACGTAGCTTTGTGTATAACGTGAATTCGCGAGCCTCACACCTCGGTATGAGTCAAAAACGGGAGAGTGACTGCAGGGAGAGCACGACGTTTCTTTCTATCTAAGGTGGTGTCAGTGACCTACTAGCCCTGACATTATATATACTTTTCACCTGTGTGGTTGTTGGAATGCGAGGCGCCTCGATATAGGTATGTAAGGACCGGGAAACGTGTGTTCAGGAATAACTAATCCTCAAAAGTAAGAGAGGACCGACGCTGAAGATCCAAGGATCATAGTGGGGTCTTGGGACATTTGCTAGAGTGTCTCGAATCGGAGAGGAGCTTGCCCCTTGCCTCGACTCATGAAGGAATCCAATTTCCAATACAAAATATGCGGATGTGATTGTATTACTAGTATGGCGACATAGTGGTATGGGTCATTTATGCCGCCTATGATTGATATTTATGATTGAAATCGCTTTTGAAACATATATACACTAGTAGTAATATCAAGCACTTTTGTTTTATTCCTATGAAGCATTTTTGGCCATTATAAGGTAAAAATTCTATCCTCTGGCTTGCGTTGCATTGTGTGATGGGACCTGAGTCTTATAATGGCTTCATTTTATAAAAAGCATTGCGATGATTTAATCATTTACTTTATTTCATGCACTAGCACTCATTGGAGTAAACCCGTTCCGCGAAAGTGGCGTGGTCCTTTGATTTGCCTTATTATTGTTGTTAATAAGTTGAGTAGATTTCTCATACCAGTCCCATGACTAACTCGTTGTTTGTTTCACCTTGCAAACTCGGGTGCCCTCATTTTCACACGGGCAGCCTAGTTACAGGTTTCTGACGCACCTTTTGGCTCATGGCGAGGCTTGACTACACCGTGCTGACTTGGATTTTCTCCGCCATTATTGTATCTATATTATGATTCCGCCATTGGCGATGTAGACTGATATTTATTTTGAGTACTCTTTATGTATGATTCCGCCTCAGGCGATGGTGACTGACTATGTATCATTATGCACTAAGTTGTATCCTGTACTGTGCTTCTCTGATGTGATGATATCTATATGATTCCGCTATCATATGTGTGTAAATTATTCTATTTTTGGTTTATGCTATTATCTGTGATCTGCTAATGATGATTAATGTGTTATATTCCAATGATTATCCTTAACACCGTGTCACGGGGTTTTGGGATCGTCACAGTGGAGAAATGGATATGCCAAATTTATATGTAGGAAGAACTAGTGAGGCCTTTTTATAATTTAATTAAGTTTAAAATTATTTATTAAATGTATAAACTTGTAAATGTTTTACCGTGCTCATACATTATCATAATTCCACGAAACAAGATCCGTTGGGATCGTATGGACGAAGGCTACACCATGGAACTGATTCGAAGTGAGTTGGAGCTTGTTACAATTTGTAGCGAAATAAATTACCTGATTTGAATCAATGACAGTTTATCGTTATTTAACTATAAACATCCAATGTGAGTAAATCTCACTAACTATGCACTGTTTATATATTTATAACATATTTTTAGAATTGATAAATGATGGTTGATTGTTATGTGTTGACTGTTTGGATGAACTTCTAATTTATTAGTAGAAAATATAGTAACGATATATATAGATATATCATTAATTAAATATTGATACTATTTATCAAAATATTTCATATTGAATTGAAATTGATGCTATTTATGTTTAATATCTGTGGATGCAGGGAAACAGGTTAGAGGGATCCAACTAGATTCCTCAATATTTAAAATACTGTTTGTGTATATATTGTGATATATGATGTGATATATAATCTGTGATTTATTATAATGAAACTGGTATGGTTATTTGGTATTTTAAATACCATAAGGAAAAACTAGAATGTAAAAAGAGAATATTCAAAGTGTATATTGAAAATAAAATATTAATATAATAACAATGGATTTTATAAAAAGGGATTATTTGGAAAATTAAATAAGTACTTCTGTATAAGATTATTAACAGTTATATAATTGTTTTAAAAGCTCGTTTTTAGTACAAAAGCAAATGAAGGTAATAAGAGGTAAATAAGTGACTATATGGAGTAAGCATAATATTTGGGAAATTTATAGGGTCATAAAAAGAGAATTTTACATTAGGGAGGTTTAGACCCGTGCTTCGCACACGGGTGTAATATGATATTGATTAAGGGGAATTGGTGAGATATAAAACAATTATGGGATGATTAATTTAAAGTAGATTTTAAACAGAATCTGTTTTAATAGATAAATTGAAAAGATTAATTTATAAATAATATTTTATAACTTAAGTAAAATAATTTATCATGGGATAGATTGAATATATAAGTCTGAGTTTATATAGAGGAGTAGAAATCGATTTTAACACTGATATTTTAAATAGAAATTGAACTTAGCATTTATAAAGAGAATTATAAATGAGACTGTAATCGTTAGAAGTAAAAAGTAGATTTTGTATAATTAATTCTATAAATAGAAGTATAAACAGAAGTATAAATAGAATTTGGAAATGGGATATTATTTTAAAATAAAAAATCAAACTAATTGGTTATATAAAAGAAATATTATTCACATTCGTTGAGAATAATGGGTTAAAATAATTATTTTATAAATTAAAACATTTATAAAGGAAATTAGATTTTTAAATAGGAACTCAAATAGGAATTTGAATGAGATAGGAAATGGCGATCAAATAAAATTGTGGATTCTATTTTGGAAGAAATAGATTGGTTGGGAATTTACAAAATGGCTCGATACATAGAATTAGAACTGTAATAATAGTTTTAAATTGAAATCAAGCTTTGATTTAATAAAACGATTCAAGTTTTCTATAAAGTAATAATTTTCACGGTTTAAAGTGAATAACGATTTGAAAGCAAACGTTTTGCAGAATTAAAACAGTTATAAAAGGAAATTGGTAATTGTTAGGAAGTACTAAATTCAAAAATGAATTTAGAAATTTAGTTGACTCAAAAGGGTAAAATATGCTAGAGTTCGTAACGATAATTGAATATAGTTTATTCGAAAGAGAGTTATCGAATACAATTTTATCGAAAAAGAGAGGTATCGAATATAGTTTATTCGAAAGAGAGTTATTGAATAGAGATTATTCGAGAGAGGATTATACATTGGGATTCGACTATATCGAATGTAGGAAAGTATATTTACTTTCCCATTATAAATCAAGATTTATTTATTCACTAATAAACTGGTTTTTTGTTTATTTATTCAAATTAGTAAATAAAAGTTATATTTAAGTTATTATATTTCGGAAGCATGGGATTATAACACTATTGTTATAATAAAATGATTTCTGTAAAAGAAGTGGGTTCGTAAATAGGATCCAAGAGTTACGTAAGGAAGTTTGTTAAAGAATAAAAAGGTGAACTTTATCTATTTCGTGGTTAATGATGCGTTCAGTTAAGGTCTGAGAGGTAGTTATACCCTAACTTTGTTGACTTCATTTTTAACTAAGGAATGGTTAAGGTTTGATAGGGAAGGTTGGTTAAGTGAATTTAGTTAATGAGTGTAATGGTTTGAGTTGGCATAGCGATGTTTTATTTAAACATCTGTTTAAATCCAATAAAGGAGTTTCGGAAATGTATTCCAAATTAGAATCAAAAATGTTTTCTAATATAGAAAATAAGAAATGGGAGTAAATATGGAAATGTTTTCAAATGTTAATAACATATAGTTTCTAAATATAGAAGTTGTGTATATATATAAGGATGTTTTCCATTGGTTAAAAAGAAATATTTTCCAAAATATAGAGAATAAAAAGTTAATAGGTGTAAACGTTTTTCTGAGAAAAGTGAGTGGCTAAACGGGTTTTAAGAAATATATGGAAAGACGGGAAATAGGGAAAGGAATAAATTAATGAAAATTAATTTAAAGGGATAAATGTTGATTAATGATTTATCGATATAATTTCCATTTGGAAATGAGATCGTTGTGTGTGTGGTATTTTCCTTTGGTAGTTAAATAACCGACTATCAAAGTTTTGACCATTTTTCTGTCGTCAATACGGAGAGACCTGGATCAGATTTATAATCTGAAAACCACTCCGTGTGAGCATTAGCATTACGAATCAAATATGATGAAGATAATTGAAGATGGAATTTATGCAAGGGCTGTTCTGGCAAATCCTAGATAGAAATTGCCTAAGATGGGTTTACAGAATAGTGCCTTCAGTTTGTCCAGTCCCAGGACAACCTGTATGGAAGAACGTCTGACAGAGTATATTTGATAGATCACGCAAGATTGATCTGTTAAAACGTATTTATGTTTGGTGGCAGAGGAATTCGTTTCTCTTAGCTGTATACCCATGGTATTTTTGGGGAAATCAAATTATGATTTGGCTGGTATGACGATGTGGCATTCAAAGAAATAAAGGTGTGATCTGTACATTATGACCTCAAGCCTCACAATTAGGAAATGGTATAAAATCGGGTAGGTCGCATGGCTAAGTGGTTAGCTTCCAATTAGGGTGTATTGTCACCTTATCTAGAGAAATTTCATTTACTTCTTTGACCTATATCGATGCTGTCCCTTTCGGGAAACGGTTGCTGATCCCAACCGTTGGTGATAATACATTCGGTACACTCAAGCGAAATGAGTGACCGATCATGTTTAGCCTGGGTTACAAGATGTTCTTATTGAACCTGGTGTATTCCTCTCTAGAGATACACTGTCGGAAGGTGGTCCCATACCTTGCCAGTTGGAATCCATTACCCATAAAGTGCCCGTGGTTTTTGATTATATATTATATATGTGGAACATGAGATGAAAGCGTTCCACTAGATTGCTTTTTATGTTGATTTAGACATTATTATAATATCAGAAGAGTATGGATTTTAAAATAATGTTTTGGGTTATCGTAAGGTAAAAACCGTCCATGTTTATATATGGATTGGTCTGATGATTTTCTTTCTTTTAAAAGGATTTTAAAAGTTAAACAAATGGTTGGAGTTTACTCACATGAGTCACATGACTGACCAGAGTTTATTTTGTTTTGTTTTCCTAAAACTCTTGGGTACCCAATTTTGGACAGGAAGTCAAGTAGTTGGGATTTTTTAAATATACTTGGGGAGCTAGAGCAGGAGGCTTCAGGATTATATAGCTATTGTTTATTTCGCTGGTTTTATTTCAAGTTATGTTATATAATTTATTTATTCGTTCCATTGTGAGATTCATGTTACTCTGATTTTGTTGTTGTTCCTCTCCTTCTTTTATTCTAGTTTTCTATTTTATCGATTCTCACCCTCTAACTTCTTTCTATTAATGATCTGGAATGTTCGATGCCTGAATAATTGACATGGGTTTTATCTTGATTATCTGGGTCGAAAATACCGGTTCGTTATAGTGGTATCAGAGCTGAAGGTCAAGTAACTACCTTGGCTCTGTGGCGTAACTCAGTAGAGATGGGGTTAGTGATGCCCTAGATTGAGTTCAGTGTATATATACGATCAGACGTATTTGTAGATTTTATAAAAATTGTTTTATATTGTGGAGATTTATTTTTTGAGTTGTTTCTGAGTTCTGGTCAATTAGTTTGACCCACTGTATCGGTAGGGGTTTCTAAACACTCGAATACAATTGATGAACCGACATGTTATGTTTTGAAAAGCGAGTAAAGAAATAATTTTACCCAAATTATATTTTGATATAAAGGATTTATATTGGAATTATTATAATATATTGGATATATTGGTTGTTATTATAATCAAACGAGATTATAAAAAGGAAAAACGAGTTAGATATAGCCAGTCAGAATTCATGTTAATGTAAGATATATAAATCAAGATGAACTAAATCCGAATTTATAGCAGGATTGGAATTAAAACTCTGGAAATTTGAATAAGTATTTATAGATGGATTGTATTAAATATATGAGAAATTTAAAATCTTGGGAGATTTTAAATTTGTTTACAAGCATTTAGAAGGATATTTTGGAATAATTTCAAAATGGAAATGTTTAAATATGGTATTGAAAAGTGAAGTAGTATTGAACTCAATTGATCGCTGGGAAATAATTCTGATGATGCTGGCCACATCATTAGTGTTCATTTTCGAGTTCTAAGTGATGGATTACTACCAAAGATTTTGTTTTGAATTGTTTTGAGGAGATAAGTCATTAAAAATTCAAATGTTTTGAATTACTGTTACTAGATATAATATATTTGATTTTAAATTGATTTGAAATAAAACATAGAAATTTAAATTCTGGAATTTAAAATTTAAATTATGAAGTTAAATAGTTGAACTGGTAAGAGAGAATAAATAAATCAGAGTTTAACCTAAACTATGTTAAATAAAGATGGATTGGATTAAATATAATCTTTAATGGAATTGGATTGTGGAGTCAGAATTTGGATTGAAATTGGAACTGAAGTATGAAATGGATTTGGCTTGGGGATAAGCGAAGGATTGTATTTTAGGATAAATTGATTGGAGATCAATTGGATATGGATTTGTATTTGCTTAAGTGATAGCAAATGGAAGAAACACAATTGAGTGCCCGACAAAAAGGTACAAGTTTATATTGTATATGATTACGAGATTAATTATCCTGTTTGGCGAGCCGCTTGGCTGTTTGATTTTCTTTTGGATTGGAGAAGGCCTGGAGAGTGGAGTTGTAGTTGTACCGATTGAGATGTACAAAGGAGACACTGGCGAAATTTTTCGAAAATTTAATGTGTTAGAAAATTTTCAGGAATTTTTAAAATTTTTGTTAATAAAAATGAATTAATATTTTAATTGAAATCAATTGGTTCAGCTGAAACTAAAATTAAGAATTAAACAAATAATTTTTAACCCAATTAATAGGGTATGTTTTCTACCTTAGCAATTTCGAGGACGAAATAATTTTAAGGGGGGAAAAATGCAACGTCTTGTATTATTACGGTATATTAATTATTATTATTTAATTATTTAAATAATGGTTAGACGGTTGTTAAATTAAATAACTTTGAATATTTAATTAATATAAATAATTAAATAATATATTTAATTTCAAAAATAATCAAAAATAGTAGAATTCGTAATATTGTGTGAATTGGATAATTTATAAAATTTAATTCATTTTAGAATTGAATTATATTAACGAATTTATTATTTAAACGAATTTTGAACGTATAATTATAATATAATTTAAATCAAGCTCGTAATGGCACGGTAGTTCATAATATCGAGTTTTGAACTTCAATTGAATATACAGATTCTTTTTAAGTCGTATTTCTTCGAAACAAGAAATGTTCGAATCCAATTAACTGTATTTTTCTAGTGGAAGAGAAAAATGGAGATTTCGTATTATAGATTATAAGTTATGTCCAATTTTTTTTCAAATAGTCGCTATGGAATCGTTTATAATCCATAACGATATATTTAATTTTAATTAAATATTGGTTTCGAATTTGGACAAGATATTTGAGACGTAATTATAATTTAATTTATAGAATTTTTCCATAATTTTTATTTTGGAAAATAAGCACTTTTTATTTTGAAGTATTTACACCCTATATCGGCATTTTGGGGTTTCACAGAATAAGCTAACTTGTCTGTATTATTATATTTTCGGGATTGTGGAACATTGCTCGTCATAGCGGTATTTTTATTTTTGTCATTAGTAGTCCATAAATGAACGAAATTTTATGCAATCGAGTACCCTTACTATACATACATACATACATACATACATACATACATACATATACACATATATGTATATAACACGCGTGTAAATGACAATATGAGAATTGAAAATCATAGGGAATATACTTCAACTAAATAAATGGGTTAAATTTGCTATATAGACTAGGCAAACTTGGAACAGTAAAACCACAACAGCAAGTCACAAGGTGAAGATGCAGTATAAACATAAATATTGAAATATTTTGGACGTCCTCTTTCCTTTCCTTTGCCAGAAGCAAGTGGTATGTACTTGATACTTAACTGAAAGTGACCCTATACTGAAACCCCTACCCTACGCTAAAGATTTTATTTATACAAATATATATTTTGTACACTAGGCGTACCTATTCTGGACAAAGAAGTGAAAACACAAAGGAGTTTCCAATCAGTACAGGCCTAAGAATTTAATTCCCCTTGTTCGTGCACATGGCTTACGTTGCCTGCTATTCCTTAAGCCTAAAGCATCCTCCTCTTCTAAATAAGCTGCAAATACTTCCTTCGTCCTATTTGGGTTTTAGGAAATGCTAGAGTTCATTTAATGGAAATCAAAAATACACATAATTGAATCCTTCCACTATAAATTATATAATATAACACCATGCCTTCAGCCAAGGAAGAATTTCAGTAACGTAATATTCGTCGAAGTTATACATCAACTTCTGGTCTTCGAAATACAATCCCTAGCTCGACGTATTCTTATGCGGTTCGAAAGTTCGAAGTTGGCAATTGGTGGATTTCGAAAACGATGCAGGGACGAGGACTAGAACCGGGCTGGTGATCTTTAGAGTGGCGGCGCTAGGAGTTTAAGGAGGAGGTTCTGCGATGTGTCACATGGAGGTAAGGCGACTGTGAAACGAAGAGGGAGGCTGGTTGATGATGTTTCACGTGGATTTGGGGAGTGCGGTTTCAAGCTTATAAGAGGATGCAAGGAAGTAGCGAGTGGATGGAGATAGGGGTAGTCGTGAAGTTAAATGATCATGGTGGGGAGTACTTGCATAGGTAGGAAACGGAGTTTATGCATGAAGAAGGGGACTGTGAGGAAGAGGGGGCCTGCCTTGGAATTGAACGAGCAGGTGGAGTTTCTTTTGGGAAGATGGAACCATAAATGCAGACGTGGTTTTGGAAATTGGAAACGCAAAGTCTGAAGAGGGTTAAATGTGTATGGGCCAATTCCATGTGAGCCTATAAGAAAGAAGAAAAAAAGATATAAAAGGGTACTTGCGTATGTATTCTGTTAGGGGAAGAAGAGTAGAAAAGGGTACAGAAGGAAGTGGGGCGATGGAGAAATGGATGGGCCAAATTTATATGCAGAAAGAACTGGTGAGGCCTTTTTATAATTTAATTAAGTTTAAAATAATTTATTAAACGTATAAACTTGTAAATGTTGTACCATGCTCATACATTATAAGAATTCCACGAAACAAGATCCGACGGGATCGCATGGACGAAAGCTACACCATGGAACTGATTCGGAGTGAGTTGGAGCTTGTTACAATTTATAGCGAAATAAATTGCTTGATCTGAATCAATGACAGTTTATAGTTATTTAACGATAAACGTCCAATGTGAGTAAATCTCACTAACTCTGCACTGTTTATATTTTTATAACATATCTTTAGAATTGATAAATGGTGGTTGATTGTTGTTTGTTGACTGTTTGGATGAACTGCTAATTTATTAGTAGAAAATGTAGATAACGATATATATAGATATATCGTTAATTAAATATTGATTCTGTTTATCAGAATATTTCATATTGAATTGAAATTGATGTTATTTATGTTTAACATCTGTGGATGCAGGGAAACCGGTTGGAGGGATCCAACTGGATTCCTCAATATTTAAAATATTGTTTGTGTGTGTGTGTGTATGTATATATATATATATATATATATATATATATATATTGTGATATATGATGGGATATATAATCTGTGATTGATTATGATGAAACTGGTCTAGTTATTTCGTATTTTAAATAACATAAGAAATACTGGAACGTAAAAATAGAATTTTCAAAGTGTATATTGAAAATAATATATTAATATAAAATCAATGGATTTTATAAAAGGAATTATTTGGAGAATTAAATAAGAACTTCCTTATAAGATTATTAACAGTTATATAAATGTTTTAAAAGGCCATTTTTGGCATTAAAGAAAATGATGGTAACAAGAGGTAAATAAGTGAGTATAAGGAGTAAGCATAATATTTTGCGAAATTTTTAGGATCATAAAAAGAGAATTTTACATTAAAGTGGTTTAGACCCGTGCTTCGCACACGGGTGTAACATAATATTGATTAAGGGGAATTGGCGAGATATAAAAGAATTATGGGAAGATTAATTTAAAGTAGATTTCAAATAGAATATCTTTTTAACAGATAAATTGAAAATATTAACTTATAAATAACATTTTATAAATTAAGTAAAATAATTTATCATGGGATAGATTGAATATATAAGTCTGAGTTTATATAGAGGAGTAGAAATCAGTTTTAACACCGATATTTTAAATTGAAATTGAACATAGCATTTATAAAGAAAATTATAAATGAGACTCTAAGTGTTAGAAGGAAAAAAGGGGATTTTGTATAATTATTTCTATAAATAGAAGTATAAAAAGAATTTGAAATGGGATATAATTTTAAAATACAAAATCAAACTGATTGGTTATATAAAAGAAATATTATTCACATTCAATGAAAATAATGGATTGAAATAAATATTTTATAAATTAAAACATTTATAAAGGAAATTAGATTTTTAAATAGGAATTCAAATAGGAATTTGAATGAGATAGGAAATGGCGATCAAATAACATAGTGGATTCTGTTTTGGGAGAAACAGATTGGTTAGGAATTTATAAAATGACCCAATACATAGAATCAGAACATGTAATAATAGTTTTAAATTGAAATCAAGTTTTGATTTGATAAAAAGAATCTAGTTTTCTATAAAGTAATAATATTCACAGTTTAAAGTGAATAACGATTTGAAAGCAAACGTTTTGCAGAATTAAAATAGTTATAAAAGGAAATTGGTAATTGTTGGGAAGTGCTAAATTCAAAAATGAATTTAGAAATTTAGTTAACTCGAAAGGGTAAACTATGTTGGAGTTCGTGACAATAATCGAATATAGTTTATTCGAAAGAGAGTAATCGAACATAGTTTATCCGAAAAAGGGAGTTATCGGATATAGTTTATTCGAAAGAGAGTTATCGAATAGAGATTATTCGAGAGAGGATTATACAATGGGATTCGACTACATCGAATGTAGGAAAATACAATTTACTTTCCGTTTTTAAATCAAGATTTATTTATTCGTTAATATATTAGTTGTTTATTTATTTATTAAAATTAGTAAATAAAATTTGCATTTAAGTTATTATATTTCGGAAGCATGGGATTATAACACTATTGTTATAATCAAATGATCTCTGTAAAAGAAGTGGGTTTGTAAATAGAATCCGAGAGTTACGTAAGGAAGTTTTTTAAAGATTTAAATGGTGAACTTTGTCTATTTCGATGTTAAAGATGTGTTCAGTTAAGGTCAGAGAGGTAGTTTTACCCCAACTTGATTGACTTCATTTTTAACTAAGGAATTGTAACACCCCGTAATTTTGTAACGCTAAGATTCACAAATCAAGGCAGAATTAAAAGTTAAAATCAAAATCAAGGGAAACGGGCTGCGCCATTGCGTTCGTCTCGGAATTCTGCATGAAAACGAGTCCGAGTTTGCGTAAATTGGAGTCCGTATGAGGGAGATATGGCCTCCGGAAGTTTCAGAATTCAGTTTAAAATTCGAACAGACAGAAAACAAATTCAAATTTCAAAAATCGGGCCGGATTGGCCAAGGCGGGAATTTTCCTGCCCAAGACACCCAGGTCGACTGGGGGTAGTCGACCTAGGGCACCCAGGTCGACTACATAGTCGACCTGGGGGTCGACCCCCCCTGTTTTTCCAGCTTTCTGTACCTTGTTCGTTCTTATGTATTTGGTCGCGTTTTCTGACCAGATTCGTCCACCTAACACTATATAAACAGCCCTAGACTTCTTCTCTATTCACAATTCTTTTCTACCCTTATGCTGCAAAGATGCTTGGCAAACATGGCTTCTTCTCCTCCTCTTAATTAAATAATAAATAAAATAATATATAAAATAAATCAAGACAAGGAGGTGCTGCTCAAAGACTTTCAAAGAGGAGATTCAAGCTAGAATTCAAGTGAGGATTCGAACGACTGCAACGACTGTTTTTCTACGAATCATAGCAACGCCATCTTTCTGTTCTAATCTAATCTCTGTAAGTCAGTTATTTCTAGATTTGAACTTTTTTTTCTGTTCGTGACATGAAATTAAAGGAATAAAAGAATATGCCTCTCTCTATTCGAATCAGTGCCTATATTCTTGAACCTATGTCTCTGTTCTGTCTATTCTTGGTTTTAGACCTTGGGAATTTACCTATTAAGTTAGGTCTACCCATGTTCTTGAACCTATATCTCTATTCTGTCTATTCTTGGTTTTAGACCTTGGGAATTTACCTATTTAGTTAGGTCTACCCATGTTCTTGAACCGACGTCGTTATTCAACCCTTTTTCTGCCAGTTAGTATGTCTACCTTTTGCATAGCATCTTTGGTTCATTCCCTATTTTCTACGAACATAGCTTTATTTATAATCTAGACTGAATCACGATTATACGAACGGTGGGAATGCGGTTTGGGCAAAACATGAAATTTACTAAAAACGTAGTTTAACTTGGAAATTGGCATAAATTGGGAACATGTATTATGGCATGTTCATAGAAATGCAAATTGGATAAATTTGACATAAATTATAAGATGTGTAATTTGAATCTAGTATTGACGTGTAAATCTAACATTTACATGAATAGTGAACTAGAGTAATAAGTCTAGTTTGACGTGAATTAGAATGTTAAATCAGGATTGGATTAGCTAATTTGGCATTCGTATAAATTTGAGATTGGCCATAATTGGGAATAACCGTCAGGTTTAGCAAAAATCATGGTTAGTGACACTTAATTGGTATAGTTTACATACCAAAAGGCATAAATATGATATAGAGAGGAAAATGGACCATAAGAATAAATGTTGACAGTTTACATTAAAAGAGTAATTAGGAAATAAGTAAATTAGGAATAATTTACTTATAGAATTTGGCCTGAATGAGGAAATGTAAATTTAGACAAATTAAAGGTTTATTAACGACATCTCTTTTAATGACACACCAGAAAGTTCTAGGGTGACAGAGAGGATAGTGTCTAGGCTTGGGTTTGGAAAATACAAGTTTCCTGCTCTCCCTGGCTATCCCTAACTGATCCGACGAACGGTATGGTTACTTTCAAAACTTGATTTGAAAATAGATTGAAACCCTTTGAACTTAGAAAACACGAATATGCCTGAGGTTAGACTGAGTTGCGATGTAAACCTGCCCGAAACCAACCGGCACATCCAGTAGTCGCAACGATACCTGTCTAATGTGAGTGGTAACGACTTTAATTTATTTAGTTAAAGCTAGAACAAGAATGGTAAGGTTAAGTCAACTAAGACACTTAACCGGTTCAACATGATAACTAAACTGATGGGTGGGGTTAGGTTCAGACTGACACATAACGTAGTTAAGCTAGAATGGGAGGGTTAAGTCTATAGGAACACTTAACCAACTTAACACAGCTAAGCTAGAATGGGAGGGTTAAGTCTATAGGAACACTTAACCAACTTAACACAGTCGAGCTAGAATGGGAGGGCTAAGTCCATAGGGACAGTTAACCAAACTTATGATAACAAGACCAGATTTGTAGGGGTTAAGTAACTAAGAAAACACTTAGCCAAACTAACATGTAAACTAGACTAGAAGGTGGGGTTAAGTAAGGTTGATACACTTAGCCAAATTAACATGTTAACTAGACTAGAGGTTGGGGTTAAGTAAAAATTTAATACGCTTAGCCAATTTGATATGTTAGCTGGGATAGACCGTAAGGTTAAGTAAACCTGAACACTTAACCTTCAGGTTGGGATAAAGGAATGAGGTTAAGTCTAAAACATGAAGGGATAATACTTAACCATTAATAATAACATGTTAGTTAAAACAGACGGGCAAGGTTAAGTTAAAAAGGAACACTTAACCAACACAGGGTGAATGGGTAGGGTTAAGTAATAAATACTTAACCAATATAACTTGGTTTGTGGTAGGGTTAAGTCAACATGTGTTATTGACAATACTTAACCAGTTTAACTGGATAAATAAGGAGGGTTAAGTTAGCTTGAATTGACTATGACACTTAACCAATCTAAACTAACGCGAAAGAGAACTAAGTAAACCTTAGTTAAGAAAACAACGATTCTGGAAACTATGTGGTAAATCCTAGTTAGTAAAACTAAGTAGTAATTCTTAGTATAGCACGAGGAGGAGCGAACGTCCGTCTGAGTAAAAAGGAGGCTCCAACGAATTGGGTTACGAAGCCCGAGGCTTCGAGGGGACGTGAGGGTACTCTTGGTATCCCTCTGTGAGGCTGCAGATGATCCGCCTGGGCCCACAGAGGTTAAGGTCTGCGTAGAAGAACCAGGGGTATGCCTTGGTTGCAATACATGGCAACCTAAAGACTAGGATGGACCGGCGTGATTCGGCGAGAAAGCGGTAGCCCGGTGATAGCAACTCGTCGTCTACCATCCATCTTGAGTCAATCGAGATACGTGAAGCGGAAAGGCGGAGAACTCCAAAAGACCATATACTTGCTATCTAGTTATAGGTGAGGATGGCCATAGGATAGTGGGGCACCAGGGCCGGCGTATAGTTCTCATTTTTCAAGGTGTGCTTTTCATTAGTTGAGGGAGGGCTCAAGTGGGACCATAGCCACTGAAATAAAAACAGACCTTAGCATCTGCATCGGCAGATATCTGAAAGCTCCCGACCAAGTTCTATATTCCTTGATTTGCCCTGTCACAGGACTCGGACCGCACATTACAGGACATGTGCATCTAGACAAGCGATAACGATTCGCGATACATGCGTGGGGAAGTATAGGAACATATACCACTCTAGGTAGTGTGTCCTAGACTTGGGGGCATCGTTCGACAGGTAGCATAATTCCTAGTTGAACTAGGTGGCATAAAATCCTGAATCCGAGAAGCGTTCGGCAGATAACGTAAACTCTAGTTAAATCTAGAAGGCACTTGGTAGAAAACCCTAGATTAAATCTAGGTAACAAATAAATAAATGGATGCCTGAAGGCGATGGAAAATACAGGGATTGGGTTCACGTTAGTGTTACTAGTTGGGACATTGGTTAGCTTGTGCAGAGATAATAGAAATCCGTATAACAAGGAAATGGCAAAGCGGCGAAAGTATTAGAGAACATCCAGTTTATCTTATCTTAGCATATCTTGTGTTAACCTTGTCTAATCTTGCTGACCCTATCATCATGGTGTTATCTTGTATTCAGTTAATTCATGTCGTTTTGTTTTTCCATGTTCACATGCTAGAAGTTACTGAACTTACTCAGGCTTTATGTCTGACTCTGTTTTTCTTTCGTCTTCTTTTCTTTCGTCCGCCCCCCCAGGTAGTAGAGGAGGGAGTAGTATAGCTCAGGTTAAGTTGGACTGTCACTCTTTCCCAGCTTGAAGATTGTCGAAGTTTTGTTTGGATTCTCTTTTCAGATGCTATGGCTGGTTCTTGCTATATTGGGGAATATAAATGTATTTTTATGCTTCTTTATTTTGTAAGACAGATGACACTCTGATATTGTAAAGAAATCTTTGTACAAATTATTTTATCAATAAAGCAAAGTTTTATTTTCCGCTGTTTAATTTCTGTCTGTCTTGTAATTTATCTGCATCTTTTACCCTAAATGCTCCACAGAACTTAGTGCATTCCCTTTGTGAGTAACACTAACGGACGTGGGGTGTTACACGTGGTATCAGAACTGAAGGTTACCGGATCAGATAAAAGATTTGAAAAATTATTTCCAAAACGGTTTTAAATGAAGCATTTTCAAAAGAAAAGATTTGTTTTAAAGGCATATTCCCCAAAGCCATACGCACTATCTTATCTTCCTCTATTTGAATTCTTGTCTCCTTCTTTCTTGAGTCTCTGGGGCTCCTGTCTTTCTGGGAGGTAACCTCATTGAAGGGCAAAGTAGTGCCCGGCTTCCATCCATAGCCGTAGTTGTTTCATCTACGGGCAGTTTTCTTTCAAAGCTTGTAGGGTTTTCCGGACGATGGAGGCAGTTTTCGAGAGATTTGTCAACATGACAACACACGGAAGGGGATGAGGAGTTTGGCTAAGGAGCATAACCCTAGGATGAGGAATTCACGGATGTAGATTTAGTTCACAAAGGAGGAAGAAATTATAAAACCTAAGACAAGAGGAAGTATCTTTACTAGGGTATAATAGGGCATATAATTAAGAACGAGGAACAAGATTTTCAGAAGGGCAAGTACATACTTTAACCACCAAGCGTACCTAGGAGAAAGGTAGTAAAGTTTTGTTGGGAGAGTCTAGTTTTGCTGTTCGTACTCTTTCCTTTGATTCTAGCGCTTCTCATTTGTTCATATCCACTTCCATAGTTGGGTCTCTGCACCATAGTACTTGTATAGTAGAAAGATCCCACTAGAGTCTCAAATCCAATTGGTGGTCCGACCAGTTTATTTTTGGTTAGTAGGGATTTGAGAATAGCTATCGAGTTTGTTTACATCATCTCATGTAGATCTTCTAAATTCGGGGGAGATATTCCTTGGGTGCTTGTTTGATATTGGTTTAGGCCTTTGGGGCTTGTACTTGAGGAATGCCGAGTTCGGTTTGGATGGTTTGCGTGAGAGATGAATAGTTGTGGCAGGCACTCCAAAGAGCACGTAGTGACCTTTCGACTCTTATAGTTATGGCATGGCGGATAAGAGGGAAACCTCTAATCATCTTAGTACATATACTTGGTACCGTGATTGACATCTGTTTATTTTGGAAATGGAGGTCAGGAACTTCACAATCGTGAAATTAAATTAGTTAAGACACAGTAAAGCTCAAGAAGGCTAGATACTAGCATCATACCCTTTTTCCTTAAGGGTGCATCCTTGATTTCTTTGTTTAGGAGCGTTGCGCATAATTGTTTCTCTCTTTCCAAAGTATATCCTCTAGGTCGTATCTTCGATCCTTTAGGTATAAGCCAATGGATGAAAACATGTGTTTGAAACATGTTATGGTTGGTGGTTGCAAGTGGTTGCTTGTGAATGCATATGCATACGTATTAAGCACTAGATCAGTTTAGACGCTTTCATATTGCATTTACAGATATGTATTTGTTTGGAAGTTGAGCCTGATATGTTATCATATGGATGTGCATATGGATGAATGGCTGTGCACTCATGTAGTATTTACATAACTAGGGATGCTTGCATACATGATTGGACGCATGGCACTGACATGATTTGCATTAAGGAGGTCAACTAAATAAGTAGACCGCCTGATTTTGCATTATATAAAGACATATAAACACACTATGCATATGAACATGAAAGCATTAGAAATCTTTTAAGGACAATGAATGCCTGTGATTAAATAGTTGAGTAGATGGGTGATTGGATGGTAGGACACATTCTTCCTAACTTGAAGATTTCGGGGACGAAATCCTTTTAAGTGGGGGAGAATGTAACACCCCGTAATTCTGTAACGCTAAAATTCACAAATCAAGGCAGAATTAAAAGTTAAAATCAAAATCAAGGGAAAGGGGCTGCGCCATTGCGTTCGTCTCGGAATTCTGCATGAAAACGAGTCCGAGTTTGCGTAAATCGGAGTCCGTATGAGGGAGATATGGCCTCCGGAAGTTTCAGAATTCAGTTTAAAATTCGAACAGACAGAAAACAACTTCAAATTTCAAAAATCGGGCCGGATTGGCCAGGGCGGGAATTTTCCTGCCCAAGACACCCAGGTCGACTGGGTAGTCGACCTGGGGGTCGACCCCCCTGTTTTTCCAGCTTTCTGCACCTTGTTCGTTCTGATGTATTTGGTCGCGTTTTCTGACCAGATTCGTCCACCTAAACTATATAAACAGCCCTAGTCTTTTTCTCTATTCACAATTCTTTTCTACCCTTATGCTGCAAAGATGCTTGGCAAACATGGCTTCTTCTCCTCCTCTTAATTAAATAATAAATAAAATAATATATAAAATAAATCAAGACAAGGAGGTGCTGCTCAAAGACTTTCAAAGAGGAGATTCAAGCTAGAATTCAACTGAGGATTCGAACGACTGCAACGACTGTTTTTCTACGAATCATAGCAACGCCATCTTTCTATTCTAATCTAATCTCCGTAAGTCAGTTATTTCTAGATTTGAACGTTTTTCTCTGTTCGTGACATGAAATTAAAGGAATAAAAGAATATGCCTCTCTCTATTTGAATCAGTGCCTATATTCTTGAACCTATGTCTCTGTTCTGTCTATTCTTGGTTTTAGACCTTGGGAATTTACCTATTAAGTTAGGTCTACCCATGTTCTTGAACCTATATCTCTATTCTGTCTATTCTTGGTTTTAGACCTTGGGAATTTACCTATTTAGTTAGGTCTACCCATGTTCTTGAACCGACGTCGTTATTCAACCCTTTTTCTGCCAGTTAGTATGTCTACCTTTTGCATAGCATCTTTGGTTCATTCCCTATTTTCTACGAACATAGCTTTATTTATAATCTAGACTGAATCACGATTATACGAACGGTGGGAATGCGGTTTGGGCAAAACATGAAATTTACTAAAAACGTAGTTTAACTTGGAAATTGGCATAAATTGGGAACATGTATTATGGCATGTTCATAGAAATGCAAATTGGATAAATTTGACATAAATTATAAGATGTGTAATTTGAATCTAGTATTGACGTGTAAATCTAACATTTACATGAATAGTGAACTAGAGTAATAAGTCTAGTTTGACGTGAATTAGAATGTTAAATCAGGATTGGATTAGCTAATTTGGCATTCGTATAAATTTGAGATTGGCCATAATTGGGAATAACCGTCAGGTTTAGCAAAAATCATGGTTAGTGACACTTAATTGGTATAGTTTACATACCAAAAGGCATAAATATGATATAGAGAGGAAAATGGGCCATAAGAATAAATGTTGACAGTTTACATTAAAAGAGTAATTAGGAAATAAGTAAATTAGGAATAATTTACTTATAGAATTTGGCCTGAATGAGGAAATGTAAATTTAGACAAATTAAAGGTTTATTAACGACATCTCTTTTAATGACACACCAGAAAGTTCTAGGGTGACAGAGAGGATAGTGTCTAGGCTTGGGTTTGGAAAATACAAGTTTCCTGCTCTCCCTGGCTATCCCTAACTGATCCGACGAACGGTATGGTTACTTTCAAAACTTGATTTGAAAATAGATTGAAACCCTTTGAACTTAGAAAACACGAATATGCCCGAGGTTAGACTGAGTTGCGATGTAAACCTGCCCGAAACCAACCGGCACATCCAGTAGTCGCAACGATACCTGTCTAATGTGAGTGGTAACGACTTTAATTTATTTAGTTAAAGCTAGAACAAGAATGGTAAGGTTAAGTCAACTAAGACACTTAACCGGTTCAACATGATAACTAAACTGATGGGTGGGGTTAGGTTCAGACTGACACATAACGTAGTTAAGCTAGAATGGGAGGGTTAAGTCTATAGGAACACTTAACCAACTTAACACAGCTAAGCTAGAATGGGAGGGTTAAGTCTATAGGAACACTTAACCAACTTAACACAGTCGAGCTAGAATGGGAGGGCTAAGTCCATAGGGACAGTTAACCAAACTTATGATAACAAGACCAGATTTGTAGGGGTTAAGTAACTAAGAAAACACTTAGCCAAACTAACATGTAAACTAGACTAGAAGGTGGGGTTAAGTAAGGTTGATACACTTAGCCAAATTAACATGTTAACTAGACTAGAGGTTGGGGTTAAGTAAAAATTTAATACGCTTAGCCAATTTGATATGTTAGCTGGGATAGACCGTAAGGTTAAGTAAACCTGAACACTTAACCTTCAGGTTATGATAAAGGAATGAGGTTAAGTCTAAAACATGAAGGGATAATACTTAACCATTAATAATAACATGTTAGTTAAAACAGACGGGCAAGGTTAAGTTAAAAAGGAACACTTAACCAACACAGGGTGAATGGGTAGGGTTAAGTAATAAATACTTAACCAATATAACTTGGTTTGTGGTAGGGTTAAGTCAACACGTGTTATTGACAATACTTAACCAGTTTAACTGGATAAATAAGGAGGGTTAAGTTAGCTTGAATTGACTATGACACTTAACCAATCTAAACTAACGCGAAAGAGAACTAAGTAAACCTTAGTTAAGAAAACAACGATTCTGGAAACTAAGTGGTAAATCCTAGTTAGTAAAACTAAGTAGTAATTCTTAGTATAGCACGAGGAGGAGCGAACGTCCGTCTGAGTAAAAAGGAGGCTCCAACGAATTGGGTTACGAAGCCCGAGGCTTCGAGGGGACGTGAGGGTACTCTTGGTATCCCTCTGTGAGGCTGCAGATGATCCTCCTGGGCCCACAGAGGTTAAGGTCTGCGTAGAAGAACCAGGGGTATGCCTTGGTTGCAATACATGGCAACCTAAAGACTAGGATGGACCGGCGTGATTCGGCGAGAAAGCGGTAGCCCGGTGATAGCAACTCGTCGTCTACCATCCATCTTGAGTCAATCGAGATACGTGAAGCGGAAAGGCGGAGAACTCCAAAAGACCATATACTTGCTATCTAGTTATAGGTGAGGATGGCCATAGGATAGTGGGGCACCAGGGCCGGCGTATAGTTCTCATTTTTCAAGGTGTGCTTTTCATTAGTTGAGGGAGGGGTCAAGTGGGACCATAGCCACTGAAATAAAAACAGACCTTAGCATCTACATCGGCAGATATCTGAAAGCTCCCGACCGAGTTCTGTATTCCTTGATTTGCCCTGTCACAGGACTCGAACCGCACATTACAGGACATGTGCATCTAGACAAGCGATAACGATTCGCGATACATGCGTGGGGAAGTATAGGAACATATACCACTCTAGGTAGTGTGTCCTAGACTTGGGGGCATCGTTTGACAGGTAGCATAATTCCTAGTTGAACTAGGTGGCATAAAATCCTGAATCCGAGAAGCGTTCGGCAGATAACGTAAACTCTAGTTAAATCTAGAAGGCACTTGGTAGAAAACCCTAGATTAAATCTAGGTAACAAATAAATAAATGGATGCCTGAAGGCGATGGAAAATACAGGGATTGGGATCACGTTAGCGTTACTAGTTGGGACATTGGTTAGCTGGTGCAGAGATAATAGAAATCCGTATAACAAGGAAATGGCAAAGCGGGAAAGTATTAGAGAACATCCAGTTTATCTTATCTTAGCATATCTTGTGTTAACCTTGTCTAATCTTGCTGACCCTATCATCATGGTGTTATCTTGTATTCAGTTAATTCATGTCGTTTTGTTTTTCCATGTTCACATGCTAGAAGTTACTAAACTTACTCAGGCTTTATGTCTGACTCTGTTTTTCTTTCGTCTTCTTTTCTTCTGTCCCCCCCCCCCCAGGTAGTAGAGGAGGGAGTAGTATAGCTCAGGTTAAGTTGGACTGTCACTCTTTCCCAGCTTGAAGATTGTCGAAGTTTTGTTTGGATTCTCTTTTTAGATGCTATGGCTGGTTCTTGCTACATTGGGGAATATAAATGTATTTTTATGCTTCTTTATTTTGTAAGACAGATGACACTCTGATATTGTAAAGAAATCTTTGTACAAATTATTTTATCAATAAAGCAAAGTTTTATTTTCTGCTGTTTAATTTCTGTCTGTCTTGTAATTTATCTGCATCTTTTACCCTAAATGCTCCACAGAACTTAGTGCATTCCCTTTGTGAGTGACACTAATGGACGTGGGGTGTTACAAGAATGGTTAAGGTTTGATAGAGAAGGTTGTTTAAGTGAATTTAGTTAATTAGTGTAATGGTTTGAGTTGGCATAGCGATGTTTTATATAAACATCTATTTAAATCCAATAAAGAAGTTTTGGAAATGTTTTCCAAATAAGAATCAATTTTTTTTCTAATATAGAAATTAAGAAATGGGAGTAAATAAGGAAATGTTTTCCAATGTTAATAATGTATAGTTTCTAAATATAGAAGTTGTGTATATGTATAAGGATGTTTTCCGTTTTTTTAAAAAGAAATATTTTCTGGAATATAGAAAATAAATAGTTATAATAGGTGTAAACGTTTTTCCAAGAAAAGTGAGTGGCTAAGCGGGTTTTAAGAAATATATGGAAAGACGGGAAATAGGGAAACGAATAAATTAATGAAAATTAATTTAAAGGGATAAATGTTGATTGATGATTAATTGATAAAATTTCCATTTGGAAATGAGATCGTTGTGTGTGTGGATATTTTCCTTTGATAGTTTAATAATTGACTATCAAAGTTTTGATCATTTTTCCGTCGTCAATATGGAGAGATCGGGACCAGAATTATTATCTGAAAACCACTTCGTATGGGCATTAGCGTTGCAAATCAAATATGACGAAGATAATTGAAGACGGAGTTTATGGACGGGCTGTTCTAGCAAGTCCTAGGTAGAAATTTCCTAAGATGGGTTTACAGAATAATGCCTTCGGTTTGTCCAGTCCGAGGACAACCTGTATGGAAGAATGTCTGATAGAGTATATTTAATAGATCATATAAGATTGATCTCTTCAAACGTATTTTCGTTTGGTGGCGGAGGAATTTGTTTCTCTTAGTTGTATACCCGTGGTATTTTTGGGGAAATCAAATTATGATTCGGCGGGTATGACGATGTGGCATTCAAAGAAATAAAGGTGTGATATGTACGTTATGACCTCAAGCCTCACAACCAGAAAATGGTATAAAATCAGGTAGGTCGCATGGCTATGTGGTTAGCTGCCAATTAGGGTGTATTGTCACCTGATCTAGAGAAATTTCATTTACTTCTTTGACCTATTTTGATGCTATCCCTTTCGGGAAACGGTTGCTAATCCCAACCATTGGTGACAATACATTCAGTACACTCAAGAAAAATGTGCGATCAGTCATGTTTAGCCTAGGTTACAAGATGTTCTTGTTAAACCCGGTATATTCCCCTCTAGTGATACAATGTTGGAAGGTGGTCCCATCCCTTGCCAGTTGGAATCCATTACCCAATAAGCGCCCCTGATTTTTGATTATATATTACATATGTGGAATATGAGATGAAAGCGCTCCACTAAATTGCTATTTATGTTGATTTAGACATTATTTTAATAGAGTATGGATTTAAAAGAATGTTTTGGGTTATCGTAAGGTAAAAACCATCTGTGTTTATGTTGGATTGGTCTTATGATTATTTTTTCTTTTAGAAGGAATTTAGAAGTTAAACAAATGGTTGGAGTTTACTCACACTAGTCACATGACTGACCCAGAGTTTATTTTGTGTTTTCCTAAATTCTAGGGTGCCCAATTTTGTATGGGCAGTAAAGTAGTCGGGATTTTTCAGATATACTTGGAGGGGTAGAGCAGGAGGCTTCAGGATTATATAGCTATTGTTTATTTCCGCTGTGTTGTAAGTGTTGTACTCCTATAATGGTATTGTATACAGATACTGGTCTTATTTCAAAGTTATGTTATACAATTCATTTATTCGTTCCGCTGTGAGATTCGTGTTACTCTTATTTTGCTGTTGTTCCTCTCCTTCTTCTGTAACGACCCGCCTTGTTTGCCCGGTTCTCGCCAGTAATTTAACCAACTTAAACCATTCAGAAAGACAAATTGTTATGGGTATATACACATTTTAAAAAAAAACAGAACTTTTCATTGCTCAAAAACAATATTACATCAGAGTTATATGAGTATCAGAGTTACAACATACATACAACGGAAGAAAAGATATAAATAAACTCTCAGCGGAAGAAATCATATGATATAGTGGAAGCTCCAAACTCTAACGTGGACTCCAACTCTAAAAGCGCACCGAACTTTGCTCCATCGAAACATGTCTGCAAACTAAACTAGTAGCTGCCCGTGCGAAAAATTAATGGGCACCCATAGTTTACAAAGGAACAATAAACTCCAAGTCAGTCATGGGACTGGTGTAAGAACATAAAACAGTTGCTTTAAGGTTTATTTTACAATTGGGAATTTCACCGGACCACGGCGCTAATGCGGAACGAGTTTACACCATGTGAATGCCCGTGCATATAAATAAGCAATGACTTTTGAAAATGAAGCTATCATAAGCTCATCCCACATCACACAATGCAAGCGCACATCAGATGGGCAAGGTTTATCTTGTGATAACCAAATATGTTTTCATACGTAAAAATCCTCTTTCGATGCCATAACACAAATATAGTGTTGAAAACATTTCGCAAATAAATGTATTAATCCTATAAAACATAACGCCCCATAGTATTATGTCACCGTATATATATATACACACAATCAAAATCGTACGATTCGTATTGGAGATTTGGGTTTCCAACTTGGTGATTCCTGGCACGAAAGATCAATCGGAACACAAACGAAATGTAATCACGGGGTTTTCATCCAGACGCGGACACCAATACAAATCGTGATCTAGATCCACGGTTTTCGACCAGACATGGCCCCCCGAACATACCCTATTCCATAAGTCATAAGTGGTTTCCCACTGCTACAGCGGTCATCATCAATTCATATATATATATATATACACACACACACACACAATCTAACCGCTAGTTTCTTATCATCCGGGGTGTGAGGTTTGTCGATGTCACGTCATACACAAAGCATGCCTAAAAAAGAAATGCCCTGATCGTACAAGCTCATTTCATCTCTTAAGTATGTCACATCATCCATTCACAACATGACCACTGATTTCCATCCATATATAACCACTTCGAGCTCATACGTCACAAACAGATACATATCAATGGAAATCAGTATTATGCCGTCAATTACAATGTCAGACACACAATCCATACAAGTCCGTCCTGGGGCTGAACAGAAAAAAATCCGAAATTTCTCTCGACACGTTCGGACTTCCTGCCATGCCAGTAGTAGGGGCATCTCTTTACTGTAGCTGTTCAGTAAAGAAACCAATCAGCAGATAGTCCGTTCGATCTGTGAAGAACCATGGTCTTCATTCATCGATTCCAAGTCTTGAAATTTTTGCTTCACGCGTCGTATTATTACATGGAATGGTTTTCGGACTTAAATCCGATCCCGGACTTCCCAAGTAATAAGCGTATTCTTAAATCGATAGTCATGGATCATACGAACTTTTCAATTCAATTTCCTTCCAATCATTTCAATTCATTAAAATGTCAAGGTTGAAATTTGTCATAAATTCTTTCATCATCTTAACTTTTCTTTGAAATCAAAATACTCGATTTACCCAACCCTTTTATTTCGATCATACCTTCAATTCTCATACCTCTTTATTTCTTCCCACAAGTTCTTAAATTTACCCCATCTCTACTTTGGATTAAAATTTCATTTCGATCATCCCAATAACTTATATTTAAATATAAGTTTGATAGAGTTAAATTGACTTATATCAGACATGAATTCAAAACTCAACAAGCACTATCAGAACTTCGATGTAGATATTTCCTATTGCTTCTGATAGTATTTGTTCAATCGTGGAATTTCATATCAAATCTCTGACAACAAATCCATCCAACTCGTTTCCTTTTAAAATTCATATTCTTTTAGAATTAATAATTAATTCCATATTCAATCACTTAACAACCTCCAGAACCATTTTTACCATCCTTTTTAACCATTTAAAATAATGGTTTATGAATATAAATTTCAAAACCCATTTATCTTTGGAACTGAAATAATGACGGTTGAACGTTACTAAAAGCGCTGCAATAGCCATTTAATTCAAATAAATTCCCAAAAAAATTCAACAATTCAAATATTCAGTTCTAATTACTTTAACTTAATAAAGTAATATTTTCATGAATTTTCTCAACTTTTTAAACTTATTTATTTGAGTTTTTCATTATGGTAGCCGAACTGCACGTATAGCGACCTTTTCCAAATTTGTTTTGAATATAAATTGAAAATAGTACGTTGAAACTTGAAATTTTCTTTTCTATTCAAAAATTGTTAATATTTGAAAATCAACATTTTCTAATTTCAAGTTAAACCGATTTCAAATGGTCAAGTTATAATCATTTGAAATTTTAAATCAATGTTTACGAACTATCATGCCGCAGCGCGTTATAAAATGATTTAAATATAATTCCTTCAAATCCCTTTGAATTTTAAATTTTAAATTTCAAAACAATGAAATTTAAAAAACGATTTTTAAGTTAAATCAAAATACTTTCCAAATCTAAATTTAAATTTTAAACAAGTTGTAAACCATAAGAATTCAAAAATCCTTTTTATTTAAATTTAAATTTAAAATTGAATTTTCATAAATGGTCCATCGGTTTTTCTAAGTTTTACTACAACTTCAAATTCAAATTTCATTTGAATTAACTGTTCCGTCTGTCGGACCAGTTAGGGATAGCCAGGGAGAGCAGGAAACTGGATTTCCAAATTAAAGCCTAGACACCATCTTCTCCGTCATCCTAGAACGGTCTGGTATACAATATTATAAAATATTATTTAAATTTCCAAATCTCTTTTCAATTTAAATTGGACATAAAAGAAATAAATTTTAATATTTGAAAATAAATCTTTAATTATATAGAAGGAGGATTCGAATCGATTGTCTATACGATTCCGCAACCATGGTGTTGTGTATGCATCATGCAAACAAAGTAAATCAACTATATAAATCAGATGATCATGAACTATAATCATCACCAAAAACAAACAATTTAGCTATGCACAAGCATTATGGTCAATAATGCTTATCAGTGTTCGGTGTTTTGTCTAATTACATGCACATCCATTCACACAATAGCATCCATATCCAACCAATAATCACTGATTTAACATGACTAATTTATTTAATCACTACTAATTAAATAAATTGAACTGAATTAAGTGTTCTCGCCGAAACAACTCCAAAATCTTTTACTGTCAGGACGAACAAGCCACCAAAAACCGCTATTGTCACTTATACTGCTTCCAATCCCATTCCGTTAGCATCCGGTGATTTTCTGCTAATTATATATATGGAATTGAATTAATAACAACAACGTTTGGTATATATTTCCATATATGTACGGACCTTTTATTTTAATTTCCATAATTTATTCTTAACCGAAATTACCAGGATTATATAATGATGGATTCTATTTTCAGATACGGCTCTATCTATTCTAACGGCGAGTTAATTGGGTAAAAAACGAATGAGTTATCAGCTGTTAAAGTTTATATTTAAACTTAGAATAATTAAAGAGATTATACCTTAAGATAAATTAGCCCAAGGCCCAAATCTTCGAACCATGACCCAGCCCTGCACACACCAACCGACCGCACTCCTTCTCCTTCTTCTCCCTTCTTCTTTCATGCAAAAAGGAAACCCATTCCTGCTGTGCACAACGTGCACACGCACAATCCCAATCAACCACCATTTTACAAACCGAAAGCACCCGTGAAACTCTTTCCTCCTCCTCTACGACTCACACTAACTCGCATTCGAACCCAGCACTCGCACTGAAATCCGTTCTTGAACTCGACGTCAAAACCCGAGCCTGGAACAGACGAGAATGCATGCTACCTTGAAAAAGATCGACACTTTTATGCTCTGAAATCCACCAAACAACTCCACATCGAAGCTCTCTCCGTGTTGATCACAACGCCACTCTCCGATTCGAACATCGTTGCTTCCACCTCCGACAAAGCTCAGACCTAGTTTTCAGCTTCTCAAATCATCGACATGGAATCGATCCAAATTCACACCAAAAATACTACACCTCCTTTTGATCGCAACGGCGCTGACGGTGCTATCTATTTCGAAGCGAATTGGAAGAATTGATTTTTCGAAGTTTCCTTTGAAAAATTCCTTTTTGCTGTAAATCCACGATTTCTCCTTCGTTTCTTTATGCAATTTGGATCCGTCAATTTCTAAAAATCATAAATGTTGATCTGAACAATATTCGTGTGGATTATTTTGGCAAAATCCGAATAGATTAGAAGTTATTGATTTTTGATTGAAGAGGGGATGGGTTTTTTCTTTTACTGGAAGGTGGAAAAAATGTGGAAGAGGAAGAAAGATTCGTGGGATTTATCTATAGCTTTGACTAGAGAAGGAAAATGTGTTTTTGTTTAGGATTTTAGAAAATATTTTAATTATTAAATTAAGGGACACTTGTGCTTTCTTTAAGAAACTCCATACATGCATGTAGCCACATAAGAAGACGCCTAATTTTATAAAAAAAAAATTAGCCAATGCATGTTGAAATAAATAAGTTATTTATTTGTTTGTTAAATTTTTTATTTTTAGTTACACTTTAGTAACACTTATAAATGTAGCTAGATAACAATACATATATGTGAAACAAATATTTGACTTAAGATTCATAACATACCTAATAATTCAAAATATTTATTCATCATTATTTCAACAATTATTATAAAATGAGGTTTTAGAACTCAAAAATCTTCAGGGAAATCAACATATTTTATAAACTAAATAATATTATCACATAAAAAAATATTTATTTAAATAAATCTTAAAATAAGTTATTCATATCAAAACAAAATATTTACACAAATATACACATGTAATATTTTAAAAAAAAATTTGTATTCGAACCTTATAAATTTCACTTGATATTCAGAAAATTGAATTTTTATTATATTTTAATCATTAAAAATCCTAGTTCGTTACAATCTCCCACACTTAAGAACTTTTCGTCCTCGAAAAGGAGAGTTCGTAAAATTATTCATAAGTAACATACATCTTACCTATAATTTCAATTTTTGAAAACTCAAGATGATCTTGGACTTGGAATCCCAATTTCCATTTCAAACCATTGGAATACACATATTCCTTTCATATAGAAAATCATACTTCACTTCGAGATCTCCAGAACAATTTTTCTTTCAAAATTTCAAATATCTATAATGAAATCTATATGTTATTAGTTCGAGAAGTTCATCCTCATGACAGGGCAACTGAGTATCACCCATCACACGAAACCCAATCTTTCATCACGACCCAAATTTAGTCATGGTTACTCGAAAAAACAAAATCATTTCATATCCTGAAGTTGTAAATCATTTCATAATCATAGTTTACAAATACTTATTGTTTTCAAACATTTCAAAATTTCGGGATTCTAGTTGTCGAAACCACTATTTATTATAAGCAGTTTATACCCTATTTATCATATCCAAAACAGTTGAAAATAAAATTTCCAAGCAACTTATGTCGACATCAACATTTTAAGTTTCGAATTCATACCAAACTTTGTGAATTTCAATTTCCATTCTTTACATAAGTTGAAAATTTTCCTTATCGACTAATATTATCATAAATTGATCTTATGCAAATTCAAACTTACATTCGAACCGTTTAAACTTCATACATGGCATTAACTTCTTTAAAATTCAATATTGCTTCAAAATTTCAAGATTTTTATATAATATTTTCCAAGAGTCTAATTCCATAATTTTAAAGTCGTATTCATAGAATTGAACAACTTTTCTTTTTGTTTGTATTTCGAGATCTACGACATTTATTCATTCTTGTTTCAATTTCCGAATCTTGTTTGGAAAGTTACTTTATTCAACAAGTCTAGCGAAAATCTTTGAAACATTCTTTTCAAATTACCACTATGCTTTCGCTACGCCACTCCGATTTAACGTATACATATTTCAAACAATTTGTCCTAAACGCTAGAAATTGATTACGGAGATTCTCTGAAACTAAAATCTTTATATTTCGAAAAATCAAAATTTTCCTAGTCTACTTACTATGCAAGGCTTACTATTTGAAGTTCAGTTAACACAAGGCTTTGGACAAATTGAAATTACCTAATCTGAATCAGTTCCTAGTTTTGTTGGGTACTCAGGTTTTCCATTTACTTTTCTTGAGTAAAGCTTACTTCAAATTTCATTTTACATTGTACCGTGAGCGATTACTTTTTAATACCTTGTATTTGGATTGCTCATACAGTTTTAATAGGGAAAGATAGTTTCCTCCCCCACTTAGATATTTGTTACAATTTAACCATTTTTTCAAACAAATTCTCCGCTTAAGTAAAATTACCTTCAAATTCTTTAAGGGGAGTTTGATTGCCGAAATATACTTCCGAGAAAAATAGCTTAATCTTGCATTTAACCGTTTACAATTGATGCCAGGTATAGGTTCGACTCTATTGCTTAACACTTATCGAGGAATATGATATCTTCTTTGATTATACTTATTAGATCCCAGTATTTATATTCAAACATTCGTTATGACTTGATCAATTACTTTTGTTAGAACGAATTGATGTTTGATGCATGTGATTAATAAATAAGCTTATGTACGTGCATATTCAAGATTCATTTTCCAATTCTTCAGACGAACTTTACTCTTAAACATTTTTTTCTTTCAGCTATTTATACGCTACTCATGACTTATTGTCCAGGTTAATTATGTTTTAGCTTATCTACCTTATATTAAATTCCTTTAAATATTTCCAATATATCGAAATAATTTAAGTATTTCCCAACGTCATAGTTGGAATCATATAGTCATCCCACTTTCGAAACTCGAAAATCACTACTAATGGCGCCATGGTCATCAGTAAATTATCCTCGAGCGACTAGAATGTGATTCTATATCTATCTAGTATACACTGGACTTCGTATATACGTTAGCTAGGCGTATATTCAAAATCCCTATATATTCGATAGTCCAACCGCGACGTCGAATACTGTAGCGGCAAGGAATTTCGCTCGATCTGAACCGATCGTTAAACCGACCAAGACCGTTCGAAACCCCTGATCGTTTGAGAACAGGACAAATCAGAACGCAGACGGAAGAACATTTCATTGCTTATTACAACAATTCCATCAGAATACAGGAATACACAGAGTATGAATAAATATACATTCGATAAATATCAGAGATTACAATAAATTACATAGCAGCGGAAAAATAATACAACACACAACTGAAAGTAATACACGGATACAGAGCTTTCCGAGTATCGTTCCAGCTGTTAACTAGGATCCTGTGAATATAAATCTGCAAAACCAAAACTACTAGCTGCCCGCGCGGAAAATAGGGGCACCCAGAATTTAGGTTAAAACAATAAACTCCAGGTCAGTCATGTGACTGGTGTGAGAACTAAAACAGTTATTTAAAACATTACTTTAAAAGAGAGTAATTCAAGGGATCACGCCGTATAACACGGAACGGGTTTCCTCCCAAGAATACCAATGCATATAGATGAACAGCGCAATGTTTTTTTCGAAAAATGAAGCTATTATAAGACCTAGGTCCCATCATACAATGCAACGCAAGCCGGAGGATAGGGTTTTCCCTTATAATAGCCAAACATGTTTGGTACGTTCAAAACAAATCATTTGATACTATAATAAGTGTATAGTGTCAAAACAATTTCAATCATAAATATCAATCATAGACGACATAGTATCCCATGCTACTATGTCGCCATACTAGGCTCTACAAATAAAACCGAGATACACATATTGGAAAATGGATTTCCGTCATGAGTCGAGGCAAGGGGCAAGCTCCTCTCCGATTCGAGACACTCTAGCAAATGCCTCATGACTACACACTCTGGGTAACCCTTGGGATCCTCCAAGACCGGTCCTCCCTTATGTTTGAGGATTAATTATTCCTGAACACACATTTCCCGGTCCTATAGGACCTATAATCGAGGCGCCTCGCATCCAAACCACAAAGGTGAAAAGTATATAAAAGTCAGGGCTGGTAGGTCACTGACACCACCCATAGCTAGAAAGAAATGTCGTGCACTCCTTGGGTCCTCATCCCGTTTTTGACTCATACCGAGGTATGTGGCTCGCGAATTCACGTTATACACAAAGCTATGCCACGTAGGCCGTGCTTTGATCATCAACCACAAGACTTTGCTTTTCAACAGGAGCCTTGATCCATGCAACTCAACATGCCACACAGGCAATTCACGCCATGCGATTGATATCTATCGATATATAACCTCTAAGCTCGTACGTCTCAGAGAAGGGCGTTAAGCAAGAGAATAAATTCTCCGCCGCCAAACAGATATATACTTAACAGAAATCAATCAACACAGAATAAAATCCAATGTCAGACACACAATCCATTTATAAATTCGTTCTGGGTCTGAACGAAACCGGAGGCACTTTCCTCGCATATCCATCGATCTCCAAGTACGTCTGGATGATCACCAACTGATTCCCTCATCTTGGGTGTACAGCCCAATCAAGATCATCAGTAATCACCCAAACGATGTGAAGACTTCCAGTCTTCAACCACCGTCTTCATCTTCGACTTATCGTCGAATCAGTTATTCAGAATGGGTATAAACCTGGCCTTTCTGAATAACCCGCGTATATAGTAAACAAATGTTACACAAACACAACATACGCCTCATTCCAATTCATCAGTCACTAACCATAAATTAGCAAGAGAACAATTCCCCAAATATTAACCCCGAAGGCCGAAACCAACATCAGATCAATACCCAGGAAACCATTCTTCTTAGCTAACCTACAGTTAGTTTCTAAATTTCACATTCTTAGGGAAAGGTTCCCATTAATTTTATCAAAGATAAATTCTTTAAAATTTATTCTTTAATCATCCTTTGGATATCATTTCAAACCAAATTATGGTTTTCCAAACTTGTCGGGATTAGCGAACCACACCGAAGTAATTATTTATTTTATTTCCCAATCCCAACCTATTCATCCCATGAAGAAAAACTGGTAATACTCCATATCTAACACCACGGTGTTATCGGTAAAATTAATTACCATTTCACGTTCAAATCTAATTAAAGATTTAACTATTGCTTTGGAGCAAAACTGGTAATACTCCATTCTCGCTCACTTTCCAAATTTGATAATTTAAATTATCAATTCACATTTCAATCTAATTGTAGATTCATTAAAACTCCCTTTACTGGGTTAAAGAACTAATGTCATTTAAAAGACAGTTCATGATACCCACAAATCAATTCTAATTCAATTCCAATTAAATATATTAGAAATTCTGGTTATTTAAAACCCATTTCAAATCCAATTTATTTATTTAAAAATAATTGGGTTTTAATTTTAGTTCAAAACTAGTTCATTTCGATAAAAATCCATTTTTATCTTTACAAATGTGGGATTTTTCATCCCAGTTCTTCACAAATCATTTCTTATGATTTTACACAAATTATTGATATTTTTGATAATTTTATCAAGGCCCGTACAGTCGATTTCCAACAACGGCCATCGAACTGCACTTACAGCGACCTTTTCTGAAATTGATTTAGATGTATCTCCAAATCCAACCATTAGATTTCAAATTTCTAAAATTCGTTAGAAATCTCTTTTCGATACGAACCCAACGGTTCTGGTTTTAGGAGAATCCGACGGTCGGATCTCCCGTAATGTCCGTTCGAAATCAATGGTCGAAATTCACGTACTGCCGCGGCGCGGCACGTTCTATTCAGGCCATTATATTATATATATATAATATATATTTCGTCGATTTCCTTTTTAAAACAAATTTTATAAATCGTTTTAAATTCGTTTCAAAACAATTTCAACTTCCATTTCAAATTCAAATCAAAATTGAATTTTCCCTTGTAAATTCTTTTTACATTCATTTCTATTTGTTTTTAATTCAAATCGATTTCAATTCTATTTCAGTTCGTTTTCAATTGAATTGAATTCAATTCAATTCGAATTCGTTTTCTATTCAATTCAATTCATTTTCTATTCAATTCAATTCGAATTCGTTTTCTATTCAATTCAATTCGAATTCGTTTTCTATTCAATTCGAATTAGTTTTCTATTCAATTCAATTCGAATTCGTTTTCTATTCAATTCGAATTCCATTTTTAAATCTCTTTTCAATATTCATTATAAAACGAATATAATCGATATAAATATCGTTCGCGTCAAAATAGCGCATCTCTAATCAACACGGCTTTATATTTTTCAATAACTTCGTTATTCTATTCAACAAATGAATCTATATTTCTTTCAATACATGACTCTATATTTTTTTCAACACATGACTAATCTCAATGAATGAGTACTGTCCACGTGTGACTATTTTTGTGATTTAATATATTTTATAAAAATTATGGTATCTATCGTTTGATTTAAATCAGACTCCAACTGTAAATTAGTAAGAGAACGATTCCCTAAATATTAACCCCGAAGGCCGAAACCAACATCAGATCAATATCCAAGAGACCACTCATCTCATCTATTTTCCAGTTAATTTTTAATTTTATATATGATAAAGATGTAAATTTTACTGTTAAAATATTTCGTTCAACACATGACTAATCTCAACGGATGAGTACTGTCAACACATGAACCTTTATTTTATAATATTCTTTATCTTCCCGATTGGAATGAGGCCCAATCAATTACCATATAAAGTTAATTATATGGATTCCATACTACACATGTATATAATAGCAACGATAAATAATCAACCATCATCCAAAGTGCACTACACTGTATAAGCATCAAATATAGATGTCTAATGCTTACAACAGCCTGTCGATCCATCGATCGACATCCAACTAATTACTGGGATTGGTGTATGCCGTATTTTATCCCAATACCCGTGTGGGGTTTCAAACAATAAAACACAGATTTTATTTGTGCAGTTGGGCGATGTGTAAAATTTATCGTCCCAATCAATATCCTTCAAATAGGTGTACATTTACAAACCGTCCGGTTTGTAAATGAATATATATTTTATTCACATTCACGTTAAAAATTATATTTTTAACAACCAAATTATTTCATTCAACCTATGAATATTCTATTCGGTTCATTTATTAAATAAAATGATATCTTTATTTTTCTAACTTATTTTAGAAAATTTCGGCGGCATAACGGCACGATGCTAGAAATGGGACAAGGCCTAGCCTTATCCCCGGTCTAATAATGGCCCACGCCATACGCATGTCAATCAAATCAATTCCATTTCACCAAACAATCAAATTCAAATCAAATAATCTAACCAACTACAGAACCAAACAAACAAGTCCATGGTCTGTGGACGATGGTGTCGGGTGCTACTAAACACCGTCTGCATCCTAGTATATATTTATATAACTAGAAAAGAAAAGTTAAAGTGAGAAGTTCTCACAGAGGATTCCACTCCACCGTGCTTTGCTGTTGAACTGCTGAACCGTCTGAATTTGTTTGAAATTCCAATGCAGTTCTTTCACGCTGTTCATAATAAAAATTATATTTTTATTACTTCATTTCAATAAATAAAATCATATTTTTATTTCAGTACTATTCCTATAAAAATCACGTTTTTATACGGCTACTATATAAATTAAAATCCTATTTTTATTTTAAATCTAAATATATAAAAATCGCATTTTTATTATCACTTCATATATTTAAAAATCGAATTTTTATTTCACTTCCCTTAAACAAAAATCACATTTCTATCTCGATGTTTATAAATAAAAATTCACATTTTTAATTCACTTTACATATAAAGATCCTATTTTTATCGAAGTAAAAATCATATTTTTACTTCACAGCTTAATTAAGAGATTATATTTTTATAACTCTATTCTCTATATAAAGATTTCGCCTTTTCAAATATAAAGATTTCGCCTTTTTAAATATAAAGATTTCGCCTTTTTAAATATAAAGATTTCGCCTTTATTTCAACATACATATAAGAAAGATCATATTTTTATTCCGCTACATATATAAAAATCGAATTTTTAATCTCTTACATTAATAAAAATCCTATTTTTATACTTTACATTATATAAAAATTATATTTTTATTATTCTTACCTAAAGATCTAATCCTTTACCTTTTAAAATATGTTTTCAATTTTAAAGTAAATAAGTTTCCAGTTTTAAAGTAAATAAAATAAATGAATAAAAAGAAAAACCTACAGCATTTCAGTCGTCGGAGGACCTGAAGAGGGGGTGGAGGGGCGGTGGTCGCGGTCAGGGCCTGAGGTGGCGAAATGGGTGCGAGTTTTGGTGTAGATGGGCTACGGATTTCAAAGGAGGAAGAGGAGGAAAAAGGAGAAGAGAGGGACGGGGCTGAGGCGCGCAGGAGGGGGTCGGGGATGTCGGAGGTGGGCGCTGGTGGCGGGGGTTCTGGGCTGAGGGAAATCGAACGAGGGGGGAAGGGGATTGCGCTCTGGTGCGAGAGGGGGTGTCGAGGGAGGGGGGACTTGGTGCGGTGGAGGAAGAGAGGAGGGCGGCGCTTTCCCCCCTACGGCGGCGCGATGAGCGGTGGGGCGACGCTCCGTGTAACGACCCGAATTTTAAGCGACTTTGGTTATCGACATAAACTCGATGTCGATAACCAAAACATCGAAAAATCCCAGTAATTAAAGAAAGAAATTAGAGTGTGAGAATAGATAAGATAGAAACTTAGAATAGAAGAAGAAGAAGAAGAAGAACAAAACATCAGAGTAACACGAACCTCACAGCGGAACGAATAACATATAATAGATAACATAACTTTGAAATATAACAGTTATGTATACAATAGCACTTATCACAGTACAACACTTACAACACAGCGGAAAATAACTATAGCTATATGATCCTGAAGCCTCCTGCTCCAGCTCTTCAAGTATCTGTAAATTCCTGACTACTTGACTACTCGTACAAAATTGGGCACCCAAGAGTTTAGGGGAAACAAAACAAAATAAACTCCGGGTCAGTCATGGGACTGGTATGAGTAAAACAGTTTAAAACAGTTCGAACAAGTAAACGATATCTCATAAGACCACGCCGTATAATGGAACGGGTTTTTCCCTTATGAGAATCCAAAATATATTTATATCAAAAACCTTTTGATATTATAATAATGTCTATCTACCACAGTATATATAATCATCTAGCAGAAACGCTTTCATCTCACGTTCTACATATATAGTATACAATCAAAACCGCAAGCACGTATTGGGTAATGGATTTATAACTATGACAAGGTATGGAACCACCTTCCGATCAGTGTACTCTAGGAACGATACACTGGAGTTCAACAAGAAGATCTTGCAACTCAGCCACACATGACCGACCACTCATTTTGCTTGAGTGTATCAAATGTATATCACCAACGGTTGGGATCAGCAACCGTTCTCCGTATATATATGAGACAACATTGATAGATTAAAGAAGCAAATAAATATTCTCTAGATAGGTGATTATACACCCTACTTCGGTGCGACCGACTTAGCCATGCTACCTGCCCGATTTCTGTCATTTACCGGATGATGAGTCTTGCGGTTACGCTTTATCATCACATCAGATTCACTTCGAATGTCACATCATCAGATCCATCAGAATCACTAATTGACTTTCACAACAATACATTATGTGTTAGCTAAAAGAAGTTTCCTTCTTCGCTTCCACTCTTGGTACGGATGGAGAAATCAATATACGTGATCATCTGGAAATACTCTGTCAGACATACGTCCATACAAGTCATCCAGGAACAGGATGAACCGAAGGCACTATTCAGTACATCCATCTTAGGCACTGTTATCTAAGACTTATACAATAGCCCTTGCACTTTACTCCGTCTTCAATTATCTTTGGCATATATGATTCGCAACGCTTATGCCAATACAGAGTGGTTCTTTGGATAATAATCCAACCGGTCTCTCCATATTAACAACGTTAAATTGGCAAAAACTTCGATAGTCGATGAGTTAACTATCGAAGAAAAACACGTGCAAACAATGATATTATTTCCAGATGGAAATTCTATCAATCAATCATCAATCATATATATATATATATCTATATATATGTATATTCATATTTCCTTATTTTCTATGTTTGATTACGTTTCTGATTGTATTTGGAAAATATTTCTTCTTTACTTGGATTTAAATGGATGTTTAAATCAACATCGCGACGACAACTTAAACCACTATACTTATTTACTAAATCACTTAACCACTTTCACTCTCGAACCTTAACCATTTCTAAATTAAAACGAAGTCAATCAAGTTGGGGTATAACTACCACTCAGACCTTAACTGAACAACATTTCAAATCTCGAAATAGGTTAAGTCCATCTTTTAACTCTTTAAAACTTCCTTACGTAACTTCTTTCGAATAAACTATATTCGAAAATCCTTTAAACTCTATTTGTTTAACTCTAATCGATTTACTCTTTTTACTTCACCCCTTACTTAACTCCTTTCGAATAAACTATATTCGAAAATCCTTTAATCTCTATTTGTTTAACTCTAATCGATTTACTCTTTTTACTTCTATTTGAATAAACTAAATTCGATCAACTCATTTTAACTCGATTCGAATAACTAATATTCGATAACTCCCTTTAATTCTATTCGAATAAACTATATTCAATTTACTCATTTGATTTAACTAATATCGATTAACCCCATCAAATAACTAAATTCGATAACTCCTTTGAATAAACTATATTCGATAACCCCTTCGATTAAACTAGTAATCGATAATTCCTTCGATTAACTAATAATCGATAACTCCTTCGAATAAACTATATTCGATAACTCACTTCGATTAAAATAATAATCGATAACTCCTTCGATTAACTAATAATCGATAACTCCTTCGAATAAACCATATTCGATAATCTCCTCTCGAATAAACGATATTCGATAATCTTCCCTTTCTAATACACGAAATTCAATAATTCCTTTTCGAATAACTAAATTCGATAACTCCTTTTCGACTAACTCTAATCGATTAACTCAAATCGATTAACTCTAATTCGATTAACCCTATTTAATTACTCTATTTGTTTAACCCTAACTCTAACTAGTTAACTCTAACAGATTTACTCTGACTGGTCAACCCTAACTGATTAACTCTAACTGGTTAACTCTAACTGGTCAACCCTAACTGATTAACTCGACTTATTCGGCATAACTTGATTTAACTCCTATCGAATAACAAATATTCGATTTAACTCCATTTGAATAATTCTATTTGATTAACTCTAGTTGGTTAATCCTATTTGGTTAACTCTAACTCTGATCGATTTCTTTTATTCAGGTACCCTTATTTGATAACGTTTATTCATTTATAAAGATTTTCTTTTAGTAACGGTTCTGCACTTTATAAATGTTCTCTTTAATGATGTTACTTCACTTATACAAGTGTTGTGTATCCATTCTATTTAAACCTATCGGTGTTAAAACCAATATCTCTTCTCTATATAAGTACAGACTTATATATTCCAATTATCGAATGATAAATATTAAATTTAATTTATAAATAGTTATTTATAAATTAATCCTTTCTATTTATCTGTTAAAAACATATTTCTATTTATTTAACAAATAAATATTCCTTTTATCCTATATATTCTAACAAGTAAATATCTTCTTTTAATCCTATTTATTTACCAAATAAATATCTCCTTTAATCTTTATTTATTTCCTAAATAAATAAACCCTTATTACTTTTATTTATTTCTTAAATAAATAAATTCTTTTAACTCTTTATTTATGCTTTACCAATATATTCCTTTATATTTGCTTTCAGATATATTTCCTTTATATTTGATTTCGAATATATTCCTTTATATTTGATTTCAAATATATCTCCTTTATATTTGATTAACAAATAAATTCCTTCTATATTTGATTTCAAATATATTTCCTTTATATTTGATTTCAAATATATCTCCTTTTCAATTTCATTTGTAAAGGTTTTACAAACATTTCTATTTCATTTTGATTTTTGAAAAATATTCTAACTCCTTATATTCCCGGGAAAATTCGCCATAACCTCCTTTGTACCGGGAGCATCGGGAAAATCCCCAAACCCACCACACATTCCTTTCCATTAAAAAAGAAAATGGTTTGAAATTTATTTCCTTTCTAAATATCTTCTATTTATAAATATTCCAATTTATAAATATTTCTTATTTATAAATATTCCATTTATAAATATTTTATTTTCACTATCACTTTGAAAATTCCCTTATCAACATTCTGGTATGTTACGGTATTTAACATATCAAATTTTGATATCCAATATCGTCCATACACACACAATCAACAACAGGTTATAATTCACATCATATATCAAAATATATGAAAAACAATAAAATAACTGTTGAGGAATCCAGTCGGATTCCTCCAACCTGTTTCCCTGCATCCACAGATGTTACACAACATGATTGTCATCACTTTCAGTTCAATATGAATTATTCTGATAAACAGAATCAATATATATAACTATCTAACTGTTTATATATTATATATATATTTATATATATATGTAATATTTAATTTACTGACTAGTAGTTCAATCAACAGTCAACACACAGTCAATCAGACAATTTCTAACAGTTCTAATAATACAACATGAAATTATAAACTGTTCAGAGTTAGTGAGATTTACTCACTTTGGCGCGTTAACCGTTAAATAACGGTTTGCGTTATTTGATTCAGTCGGACAATTTATTTCGTCATAAATTGTAACGAGCTCGGATTCACTCCCGGTCAGTCTCATTGTGTTTCTCCCGTCCATACGATCCCAACGCAACTTACGGTTCGTGATTCTGATTTCATATGATCAAGATATAACAATTACAAGTCAAACACTATTTTAACTTGAAATTAACTAAACTTAACTATTTAAATAACTGGGCTTAACTTCCCTTTTCTCGGCCCATCCACCTTCTAAATACCCAGCCCGATTCAATCCATCTTCCCGGATGAAATTCCGCACTCCAAAAGAAAAAAAAACACAGGCCATTTCCACTTCTTCATTCGATCCTTCCTCCCTTGTTAATTCACAAAACCTAAAGCTCAAACCACCATTGTCTCGCTCTTCCAAAACCCCTCCTACCAGACACTACCACCTCCAACTCGCTCGCCTCATCCCACTTCCGTTCTCAAATCCCGTCGAGCTGCTACAGTTCGGGATTGAACATTTTAACCACTGAAATCCCTCAATCTTTGCACGCAACCTCTATTTCCCACCCAGATCCCAAATACGAACTCGAAATCGAGGATTGAAACCTAAATCCTGAGATTCCCTTAACCCTAGCTTGTTGTTGCCAAACGCGACAAACAAGAATGACCGTCGAACCAGGTAATATCGGTATTGGGTTGAAGCACTTCGCACCAGGGATCGAAATATGTAAACAATATGATTTTAGGAAATTTCCTTGGTTTGTATTGGATTTAAGAAGATCGAACTATTGTTTTGGTGGAGGCAAAACCATACGGTGGAATTTGTTGACTTTTGGGAGGCTAAGAATTAGGTTAAGGGATTAAGGTAGGGTATATATAGGGAAATAAAATATCTAGATATTTTTAGGATATTTTATTTTATCAATTATTCATTGATTTCGTCTTCGAAAAATTCCTATGATCACACGTGATACCCAAAAATCACGAAACTGGACATGTAGCTAGAGTTCGACATTACGAACCCAACGAAACTGGTTTCGTCGAATTCCGACTCCGTTTGCTCACACAGCATATTTTTAACCGTTGAAATAGTGATTGTTTTACACTCTAAAAATCCTTACGGCCACATACTGACTCTAAAAATCACGAAACTTGACATCTAACAATAATTTGATGTTGCGGATCCAACAAAATTAGTTTCATCGAATTCCGACTTCGTTAGCAAAAGTGGCTATTTTTAAAGCTTTGAATGACCCATTTAAATATATTAATATATTTAAATATAATTAACTTTAATATTTAAAATTGAATATTATCGTATATATTCACAATAGAATATCATACAGTTCTACTGGGATTTATAACTCGACACTTCACATCCCGATTAAATCGATATTCGATTTAAAATGAATTTCCTTTGTAAAAATTTAAATAATTCCTTTATAAATTATAAAGGAATTCCACAGCGACTTTTCTGAAATTTAATTTGGACGTACATCAAAATCTACACGACGAAATCCCGATTTTTCTCTTCCACTAGAACGATATACTCCACCAACTCCACACGTTTCTTGTTTCATAGAAATCCGGCTTAAAACGAATCCTGTACATTCAGTTGAAGCTCGAATCGCCAATATACGAACTGCAGCGCCATTTCGAGCTCGATTTTAATTATAATATAATTATACGTTCAAACTGTCGTCGATTGAATATATTCGTTATTGTAATTCAATTCTAAACCGAATTAAATCTTCGGGATGACCCAGTTCACACTATATCGCGATTCCAGCCAATTATGATATTTTCAGAATTAAATATATTATTTAATTTATTATTTTAATTAAATATTCACTGTTATTTAATTAAACCATCATTTTATTCTCTTAATCACCCTTCCAATAATTAAATTAATTAATTATAACACCTCTGCCAATGCGGGTCATTACATTCTTCCCCACTTAAAATAATTTCGTCCTCGAAATTGCTAAGTTAGAAGACGACCCTATCGACTAGTTAGAACATATTTGTTCACTCCTTAACTTCAGTTTCAACTGAACCAATTTAATTTCAATTAAATTTTATTTAATTCTTACCAACGAAAATTTCCCAAAAATCTTGAAAATTTTCTAACGCCTTAACTCTTCGAAAAATTTCGCCAGCACCTCCTTTGTACTGGTCAATCGGTCAAACCACAACTCGCCTCTCTAGGCCATCTCCATCCCAAAAGAAAATCAAACGGCCAAGCGGCTTGCCAATTCGGCTCATAAATCTTATATCCAATAGAAATATAAACTTGTACCTTTTGTCGGCATATCATTATACCATTTACATCTGCTGCTACTTCAGCATATACCAAGGTCATCCCGATTAAACTGATATCACTTTAATCTCCAACACAACCATTCGCTTTTTACCAAGCCAAATTTTCATTTCAAACTCAAGTTTCGTTCTTTATCCCGAATCCCTAACTCGATTATCCAATCATATTTCAAATTCAAATTTCACAAATCCAATCCTATTCAATTTCAATTCAATTTCAGTTACCACTTAACTGACTTTACTTAAATCCCAATTTGCTTTCACAAGTTCCTATTTAATTTGTTTTAAATTAAACCATCTATTTCTGGGAGTTTTTAAACATCTTTGTTTTTCTCAAAAAATCAAACTCCCCCTTCAAAGTTCAAAACAACTTGTTTTTCTAAACAATTCAAAAACAAAATCTTTGGTGGTAATCCGTCACTTAGAACTCGAAAATGAACACTGATGATGTCTAGATTCATCATCAGAATCTATTTTCCAGCGATCCAAGTGAGTTCAATACTATAAAACCATTTCTAAACATTTTCACTTTGAAATTCATTTCAAAATATAATTCACGCTGCTTGTAAAACAATTTAAAATCTCCCAGGATCTTAAATTTTCCTTATTTTTAATCCAAATCCATTTACAAACACTTATCTCCAATTTTCCAGAATTTTAAATTCAAATTTCTGGTTTAAATTTCAGATTTAATTCATTTCAAATTTCATATATTTCACTTATATGAATTCTGATCGATTATTTACATAACCATTTCACTTTATAATCTTACTCGATTATAATAACAACCAATATATCCACTATATATCAAAATATACTTTGGGTAAAATTATTTTAATTTACCCTCTTTTCAAAACATATCGTGATGACCCATCGTATTCGAGTGTTTAGTAACTCCTACCGATACAGTGGATCAAACTGATCGACCAGAATCCATAAACAACTCAGCCAGTGAATATCCACAATATAAAACCACTTTATATCAAATTACAAATAGGCACTCGTATATATACACTCAAACTCAATCTAGGGTGTTACTAACCCTATCTCTACCGAGTCACGCCATAGTGCCAAGGTAAATCTTAACTTAAGCTCTGATACCAACTGTAACGACCCGGATTTTAAGCGACTTTGGTTATCGACATAAACTCGATGTCGATAACCAAAACATCGAAAAATCCTGGTAATTAATGAAAGAAATTAGAGGGTGAGAATAGATAAAATAGAAACTTAGAATAGAAGAAGAAGAAGAACACAACATCAGAGTAACACGAACCACACAGCGGAACGAATAACATATAATAGATAACATAACTTTGAAATATAACAGTTATGTATACAATAGCACTTATGAGAGTATAGCACTTACAACACAGCGGAAAATAACTATAGCTATATGATCCTGAAGCCTCCTGCTCCAGCTCTTCAAGTATCTGTAAATTCCTGACTACTTGACTGCCCGTACAAAATTGGGCACCCAAAAGTTTAGGGGAAACAAAACAAAATAAACTCCGGGTCAGTCATGGGACTGGTATTAGTAAAATAGTTTAAAACAGTTCGAACAAGTAAACGATATCTCATAAGACCACGCCGTATAACGGAACGGGTTTTTCCCTTATGAGAATCCAAAATATATTAATATCAAAAACCTTTTGATATTATAATAATGTCTACCACAGTATATATAATCATCTAGCAGAAACGCTTTCATCTCACGTTCTACATATATAGTATACAATCAAAACCGCAAGCACGTATTGGGTAATGGATTTCCAACTATGACAAGGTATGGAACCACCTTCCGATCAGTGTACTCTAGGAACGATACACTGGAGTTCAACAAGAACATCTTGCAACTCAGCCACACATGACCGACCACTCATTTTGCTTGAGTGTATCGAATGTATATCACCAACGGTTGGGATCAGCAACCGTTTTCCGTATATATATGAGACAACATTGATAGATTAAAGAAGCAAATGAATATTCTCTAGATAGGTGATTATACACCCTACTTCGGTGCGACCGACTTAGCCATGCTACCTGCCCGATTTCTGTCATTTACCGGATGATGAGGCTTGCGGTTACGCTTTATCATCACACCAGATTCACTTCGAATGTAACATCATCAGATCCATCAGAATCACTAATTGACTTTCACAACAATACATTATGTGTTAGCTAAAAGAAGTTTCCTTCTTCGCTTCCACTCTTGGTACGGTTGGAGAAATCAATATACGTGATCGTCTGGAAATACTCTGTCAGACATCCATCCATACAAGTCATCCAGGAACAGGATGAACCGAAGGCACTATTCAGTACATCCATCTTAGGCACTGTTATCTAAGACTTATACAATAGCCCTTGCACTTTACTCCGTCTTCAATTATCTTTGGCATATATGATTCGCAACGCTTATGCCAATACAGAGTGGTTCTTTGGATAATAATCCAACCGGTCTCTCCATATTAACAACGGTAAATTGTCAAAAACTTCGATAGTCGATGAGTTAACTATCGAAGAAAAACACGTGTGCAAACAATGATATTATTTCCAGATGGAAATTATATCAATCAATCATCAATCATATATATATATCTATATATATGTATATTCATATTTCCCTATTTTTTATGTTTGATTACGTTTCTGATTGTATTTGGAAAACATTTCCAAATCTTCTTTACTTGGATTTAAACAGATGTTTAAATCAACATCGCGACGACAACTTAAACCACTATACTTATTTACTAAATCACTTAACCACTTTCACTTTCGAACCTTAACCATTTCTAAATTAAAACGAAGTCAATCAAGTTGGGGTATAACTACCACTCAGACCTTAACTGAACAACATTTCAAATCTCGAAATAGGTTAAGTCCATCTTTTAACTCTTTAACATTTCCTTATGTAACTTCTTTCGAATAAACTATATTCGAAAATCCTTTAAGCTCTATTTGTTTACCTCTAATCTATTTACTCTTTTTACTTCACCCCTTACTTAACTCCTTTCGAATAAACTATATTCGAAAATCCTTTAATCTCTATTTGTTTAACTCTAATCGATTTACTCTTTTTACTTCTATTTGAATAAACTAAATTCGATCAACTCATTTTAACTCGATTCGAATAACTAATATTCGATAACTCCCTTTAATTCTATTCGAATAAACTATATTCGATTTACTCATTTGATTTAACTAATATCGATTAACCCCATCAAATAACTAAATTTGATAACTCCCTTGAATAAACTATATTCGATAACCCCTTCGATTAAACTAATAATTGATAATTCCTTCGATTAACTGATAATCGATAACTCCTTCGAATAAACTATATTCGATAACTCACTTCGATTAAAATAATAATCGATAACTCCTTCGATTAACTAATAATCGATAACTCCTTCGAATAAACCATATTCGATAATCTCCTCTCGAATAAACGATATTCGATAATCTTCCCTTTCGAATACACGAAATTCGATAATTCCTTTTCGAATAACTAAATTCGATAACTCCTTTTCGACTAACTCTAATCGATTAACTCAAATCGATTAACTCTAATTCGATTAACCCTATTTAATTACTCTATTTGTTTAACCCTAACTCTAACTAGTTAACTCTAACAGATTTACTCTGACTGGACAACCCTAACTGATTAACTCTAACTGGTCAACCCTAACTGATTAACTCGACTTATTCAGCTTAACTTGATTTAACTCCTATCGAATAACAAATATTCGATTTAACTCCATTTGAATAATTCTATTTGATTAACTCTAGTTGGTTAATCCTAATTGGTTAACTCTAACTCTGATCGATTTCTCTTATTCAGGTACCCTTATTTGATAACGTTTATTCATTTATAAAGATTTTCTTTTAGTAACGGTTCTGCACTTTATAAATGTTCTCTTTAATGATGTTACTTCACTTATACAAGTGTTGTGTATCCATTCTATTTAAACTTATCGGTGTTAAAACCAATATCTCTTCTCTATATAAGTACAGACTTATATATTCCAATTATCGAATGATAAATATTAAATTTAATTTATAAACTGCTATTTATAAATTAATCCTTTCTATTTATCTGTTAAAAACAGATTTCTATTTATTTAACAAATAAATATTCCTTTTATCCTATTTATTCTAACAAGTAAATATCTTCTTTTAATCCTATTTATTTACCAAATAAATATCTCCTTTAATTTTTATTTATTTCCTAAATAAATAAACCCTTATTACTTTTATTTATTTCTTAAATAAATAAATTCTTTTAACTCTTTATTTATGCTTTACCAATATATTCCTTTATATTTGCTTTCAGATATATTTCCTTTATATTTGATTTCGAATATATTCCTTTATATTTGATTTCAAATATATCTCCTTTATATTTGATTAACAAATAAATTCCTTCTATATTTGATTTCAAATATATTTCCTTTATATTTGATTTCAAATATATCTCCTTTTCAATTTCATTTGTAAAGATTTTACAAACATTTCTATTTCATTTTGATTTTTGAAAAATATTCTAACTCCTTATATTCCCGGGAAAATTCGCCATAACCTCCTTTGTACCGGGAGCATCAGGAAAATCCCCAAACCCACCACACATTCCTTTCCATTCAAAAAGAAAATGGTTTGAAATTTATTTCCTTTCTAAATATCTTCTATTTATAAATATTCCAATTTATAAATATTTCTTATTTATAAATATTCCATTTATAAATATTTTATTTTCACTGTCACTTTGAAAATTCCCTTATCAACATTCCGGTATGTTACGGTATTTAACATATCAAATTTCAATATCCAATATCGTCCATACACACACAATCAACAACAGGTTATAATTCACATCATATATCAAAATATATGAAAAACAATAAAATAACTGTTGAGAAATCCAGTCGGATTCCTCCAACCTGTTTCCCTGCATCCACAGATGTTACACAACATGATTGTCATCACTTTCAGTTCAATATGAATTATTCTGATAAACAGAATCAATATATATAACTATCTAACTGTTTATATATTATATATATATTTATATATATATATATATATGTAATATTTAATTTACTGACTAGCAGTTCAATCAACAGTCAACACACAGTCAATCAGACAATTTCTAATAGTTCTAAAAATACAACATGAAATTATAAACTGTTCAGAGTTAGTGAGATTTACTCACTTTGGTGCGTTAACCGTTAAATAACGGTTTGCGTTATTTGATTCAGTCGGACAATTTATTTCGCCATAAATTGTAACGAGCTCGGATTCACTCCCGGTCAGTCTCATTGTGTTGCTCCCGTCCATACGATCCCAACGCAACTTACGGTTCGTGATTCTGATTTCATATGATCAAGATATAACAATTACAAATCAAACACTATTTTAACTTGAAATTAACTAAACTTAACTATTTAAATAACTGGGCTTAACTTCCCTTTTCTCGGCCCATCCACCTTCTAAATACCCAGCCCGATTCAATCCATCTTCCCCGACGAAATTCCGCACTCCAGAAGAAAAAACAACACAGGCCATTACCACTTCTTCATTCGATCCTTCCTCCCTTGTTAATTCACAAAACCTAAAGCTCAAACCACCATTGTCTCGCTCTTCCAAAACCCCTCCTACCAGACACTACCACCTCCAACTCGCTCGCCTCATCCCACTTCCGTTCTCCAATCCCGTCGAGCTGCTACAGTTCGGGATCGAACATTTTAACCACCGAAATTCCCCAATCTTTGCACGCAACCTCTATTTCCCACCCAGATCCCAAATATGAACTCAAAATCGAGGATTGAAACCTAAATCCCGAGATTCCCTTAACCCTAGCTTGCTGTTGCCAAACACGACAAACAAGAATGACCGTCGAACTAGGTAATATCGGTATTGGGTTGAAGCACTTCGCACCAGGGATCGAAATATGTAAACAATATGATTTTAGGAAATTTCCTTGATTTGTATTGGATTTAAGAAGATCGAACTATTGTTTTGGTGGAGGCAAAACCATACGGCGGAATTTGTTGACTTTTGGGAGGCTAAGAATTAGGTTAAGGGATTAAGTTAGGGTATATATAGGGAAATAAAATATCTAGATATTTTTAAGATATTTTTAGGATATTTTATTTTATCAATTATTCATTGATTTCGTCTTCTAAAAATTCCTATGATCACACGTGATACCCAAAAATCACGAAACTGGACATGTTGCTAGAGTTCGACATTACGAACCCAACGAAACTGGTTTCGTCGAATTCCGACTCCGTTTGCTCACACAACATATTTTTAACCATTGAAATAGTGATTGTTTTACACTCTAAAAATCCGTACGGCCACATACTGACTCTAAAAATAACGAAACTTGACATCTAACAATAATTTGATGTTGCGGATCCAACAAAATTAGTTTCGTCGAATTCCGACTTCGTTAGCAAAAGTGGCTATTTTTAAAGCTTTGAATGACCCATTTAAATATATTTAAATATAATTAATTTTAATATTTAAAATTAAATATTATCGTATATATTCACAATAGAATATCATACAGTTCCACTGGGATTTATAACTCGATACTTCACATCCCGATTAAATCGATATTCGATTTAAAATGAATTTCCTTTGTAAAAATTTAAATAATTCCTTTATAATTTATAAAGGAATTCCACAGCGACTTTTCTGAAATTTGATTTGGACGTACATCAAAATCTACATGACGAAATCCCGATTTTTCTCTTCCACTAGAAAGATATACTCCACCAGCTCCACACGTTTCTTGTTTCAAAGAAATCCGGCTTAAAACGAATCTTGTACATTCAGTTGAAGTTCGAATCGCCAATATACGAACTGCAGCGCCATTTCGAGCTCGATTTTAATTATAATATAATTATACGTTCAAACTGTCGTCGATTGAATATATTCGTTATTGTAATTCAATTCTAAACCGAATTAAATCTTCGGGATGACCCAGCTCACACTATATCGCGATTCCAGCCAATTCTGATATTTTCAGAATTAAATATATTATTTAATTTATTATTTTAATTAAATATTCACCGTTATTTAATTAAACCATCATTTTATTCTCTTAATCACCCTTCCAATAATTAAATAAATTAATTATAACACCTCTGCCAATGTGGGTCATTACACTCCGCCCCCCTTCCTTTTCTTTTCTTTTTTTTATAATTGGGATTTCTGTTTTGAAATGATATGGGGGGGGGTTGAGAATAAATATAAATATAATATATTATTTTTAATTTCAAAAGGTTGACTTTTTCATACGACCTCTAAACGAGGCCCACCGCCTGGCGTCCATAGCTAATTACACCCATTCCGAACACAATGGGACATGTATTGTAAGCTGATTCGATCATTTCGATCAGTTTTCGTCAAAATCAACATATAACTCTATATATTGAATTTGAGCGTGCATTTCAATTTACCGGGGTCACATACTAACTCGAAAAATTCCAAAAATACATTTTCTAGCTTCGTATTGACGTTACGGTCCTAACAAAACTAGTTTCGTCAAATTCTGAGACCGTTGGAAAAACGGCCATTTTCCAGTCGATTAAAATCAACTAAAACTGGTCAAACGCGTTTTCCTTTGCCACGCTCACATATTGATTCGAAAAATTATGAAAATTGGAATCTGGCAATCTCTTGACATCACGGATCCAACAAAAGTGGTTTCGTCGAAATCTGAGGTCATTTGCAAAATTTCCATTTTTTAAGGGCCTGAAATTCCATAGTGACTGTTCTGAAACTTCAACTGGACATATCTATTGATTCCCGCTATGAAATTTTGATTTTTCGGATTCATTGGACATATATTCACAACTAGATTCAAATATTTTTGGTTTCACTAAAATCCGGTTTATTTTGCACCCGGTATGTTCAATTGAAGTTTGAAATCGAATTATCGAACTACCGCGCCATTTTCAATTCCTTTTATAATTTAAAATAAATATTATATTCTTAGGACGACGTATATAAATATATACGTTCTAATTATGTTCAAAATAAATTTTCGTTGTTATTATTTAAAATAATTCATTTTAAATATTCAAAATTCATTAAAATTGTCAAAATAAAATTTTTAAATTGGCTCGCATTTCCGGGTTGTTACAAATACAATGCTTAAGAACCCTTATCCTTAATTATGTTTCTAAAATAATCATACTTTCTAAATGACTTACTTAGTTCAAAAATACTTTGTATGGATTTCAAAATACGCTCTCTCGACATAATATTCCAAAATCTCATTCTAGGGCATTTCTAACCCTATCTCTAATGAGACGTTATAACTCTGATGAGTCCTATCTTTTGTTCAAAATATGTCGTACCCCATACCTTTGTATAAACCAAAGCTCTGATACCAACTGTAACGAACCACCTTTTTTATCCGGTTCTCGCTGGTAATTAAACCAACTTAAACCATTCAGAAAGACGAATTGTTATGGGTACATACATACATTGAAAAAAAAAATAGAACTTTTCATTGCTCAAAAACAATATTACATCAGAGTTATATGAGTATCAGAGTTACAACATACATATAGCAGAAGAAAAGATATAAATAAACTCTCAGCGGAAGAAATCATATGATATTGCGGAAGCTCCAAACTCTAGCGTGGACTCCAACTCTAAAAGCGCACTGAACTTTGCTCCAACGAAACCTGTCGGCAAACTGAACTACTAGCTGCCTGTGTGAAAAATTAATATGAACCCAGAGTTTGGAAAGGAGCAATAAACTCGAGGTTAGTCATGGGACCGGTGTGAGAACATAAAAAAATTGCTTTAAGTTTTATTTTACAATTGGGAATTTCATCGGACCAAGCTGCTAACGCGAGGGTTTACTCCATGTGAATGCCCGTGCATACAATTACGCAATGACTTTTGAAAATGAAGCTATCATAAGCTCGTCCCACATCACACAATGCAAGCGCACACCAGATGGGCGAGGTTTATCTTATGATAACCAAATATGTTCTCATACGTAAAAATCCTCTTTCGATGCCATAACACAAATATAGTGTGGAAAACATTTCGCAAATAAATGTATTAATCCTAGACAACATAACATCCCATAATATTATGTTGCCGTATATATATATATACACACACACACAATCAAAATTGTAAGGCTCGTACTGGAGATTTGGGTTTCCAACTTGATGATTCCTAGCACGAAAGATCAATCAGAACACAAACGAAATGTAATCAAAGGTTTTTCATCCAGAGGCGGACACCAGTACAAATCGCGAGGTAGATCAACAGTTTTCGACCACACATGGCCCCCCGAACATACCCTATTCCGTAAGTCATAAGTGGTTTCCCACTACTGCAGCAGTCATCATCAATTCATATATATGTATATACAAAACATAACCGCCAGTTTCTCATCATCCGGGGTGTGAGGTTTGTCGATGTCACATCATACACAAAGCAAGCCTGGAAAAGCAATGCCCTGATCGTACAAGCTCATTTCATCTCTTAAGTATGTCACATCATCCATTCACAACATGACCACTGATTTCCATCCATATATAACCACTTCGAGCTCATACGTCATAAACAGATACATATCAACGGAAATCAGTATAAAATCGACAGTCATGGATCATACGGACTTTTCAATTCAATTTCCTTCCAATCATTTCAATTCATTAAAATGTCAAGGTTGAAATTTGTCATAAATTCTTTCATCATCTTAACTTTTCTTTGAAATCAAAATATTCGATTTTTCCAGCCTTTTATTTCAAACATACCTTCAATTCTCATACCTCTTTATTTCTTCCCACAAGTTCTTAAATTTACCCCATCTCTACGTTGATTAAAATTTCATTTCGATCATCCCAACAACTTATATTTAAATATAAGTTTGATAGAGTTAAATTGACATATATCAGACATGAATTTACAGCTCAACAATCACTGTCAGATCTTTGATGTAGATATTTCCTGTTCCTCCTGATAGTATTTGTTCAATCGTGGAATTTCATATCAAATCTCTGACAACAACTCCATCCAACTCGTTTCCTTTTAAAATTCAAATTCTTTTAGAATTAATAATTAATTCCATATTCAATCACTTAACAACCTCCAGAACCATTTTTACCATCCTTTTTAACCATTTAAAATAATGGTTTATGAATATAAATTTCAAAACCCATTTATCTTTGGAACTGAAATAATGACGGTTGAACGTTACTAAAAGCGCTGCAATAGCCATTTAATTCAAATAGATTCCCAAAAAATTCAAATAATTCAGTTCTAATTACTTTAACTTGATAAAGTATGATTTTCATGAATTTTCTCAACTTTTAAAACTTATTAATTTGAATTTCTCGTTATGGTCGCCGAACTGCATGTATAACGTCCTTTTCCAATTTTTTTTGAATATAACTTGAAAATAGTACGGTGAAACTTGAAAATTTCTTTTCTATTCAAAAATTGTTAATGTTTGAAAATTAACGTTTTCTTATTTCAAGTTAAACTGATTTCAAATGGTCAAGTTATAATCATTTGAAAATTTAAACCGATGTTTATGAACTGTCGTGCCTTAGCGTGTTATAAAACGATTTAAATATAATTCCTTCAAATCCCTTTGAATTTAAAATTTCAAATTTCAAAACAACTAAATTTAAAAACTGATTTTTAAGTTAAATCAAAATCCTTTCCAAATCTAAATTTAAATTTTAAACATGTTGTAAATCATAAGAATTCAAAATTCCTTTTTATTTAAATTTAAATTTGAATTTTCATAAATGGTCCATCAGTTTTTCTAAGTTTAACTACAACTTCAATACAAATTCAAATTTTATTTGAATTAACCGTTCCGTCCGTCGGACCAGTTAGGGATAGCTAAGGAGAGCAGAAAACTGGATTTCCAAACTCAAGCCTAGACACCATCCTATCTGTCATCCTAAAACGGTCTGGTATATAATATTATAAAATATTATTTAAATTTCCAAATCTCTTTTCAATTTAAATTGGACTTAAAAGAAATAATATTTTAATACTTGAAAATAAATCTTTAATTATATTGAAGGAGGATTTGAATCGATCGTCTATACAATTCCGCAACCATGGTGTTTTGTATGCATCATGCAAACAAAGTAAATCAACCATATAAATCAGATGATTATGAATTATAATCATCACCAATAACAAAAAATTCAGCTGTACAAAAGCGTTACAGTCAATAACGCTTATCAGTGTTTTGTCTAATTACATGCACATCCATTCACACAATAACATCCATATCCAACCAATAATCACTGATTTAACACGACTAATTTATTTAATCACTTCTAATTAAATAAATTGAATTGAATCAGGTGTTCTCACCAAAACAACTCCAAAATCTTTCACTGTCAGGAAGAACAAGCCACCGAAAACCGCTATTGTCACTTATACTACTTCCAATCCCATTCCATTAGCATCCGGTGAATTTCTGCTAATTATATATTTGGAATTGAATTAATAACAACAACGTTTGGTATATATTTTCATATATATATATACGGACCTTTTATTTTAATTTCCATAATTTATTCTTAACTAAAATTACCAGAATTATATAATGATGGATTCTATTTTCAGATACGGTTCTGTCTTATCTAACGGCAAGTTAATTGGGTAAAAATCGAATGAGTTATCAGCTGTTAAAGTTTATATTTAAACTTAGAATAATGAAAGAGATTATACCTTAAGAGAAATTGGCACAAGGCCCAAATCTTTGAACCATGACCCAGCCCTGCACACACCAACCGGCCACACTCCTTCTTCTCCCTTCTTCTTTAACGCAAAAAGGAAACCCATTCCTGCTGTGCACAACGTGCACACGCACAATCCCAATCCACCACCATTTCACAAACCGAAAGCACCCGCGAAACTCTTTCCTCCTCCACTACGAATCAAACTAACTCGCATTCGAACCTAGCACTCGCACTGAAATCCGTTCTTGAACCCGACGTCAAAACCCGAGCCTGGAACAGACGAGAATGCACGTTGCCTTGAAAAAGATCGACACTTTTATGCTTTGAAATCCACCAAACAACTCCACATCGAAGCTCTCTCTGTGTTGATCACAACGCCACTCTCCGATTCGAACATCGTTGCTTCCACCTCTGACAAAGCTCAGACCTAGTTTTCAGCTTCTCAAATCATCGACACGGAATCGATCCAAATTCACACCAAAAATACTACACCTCCTGCTGATCGCAACGGCGCTGACGGCGCGATCTATTTCGAAGCAGATTGGAAGAATTGATTTTTCGAAGTTTCCTTTGAAAAATTCCTCTTTGGTGTAAATCCACGATTTCTCAATCGTTTCTTTATGAAATTCGGATCCGTCAATTTCTAAAAATCATAAATGATGATCTTAACAATATTCATGTGGTTATTTTGGCAAAAATCGAATAGATTAGAAGTTATTGATTTTTGATTGAAGTGGGGATGGGTTTTTCTTTTACTGTAAGGTGGAAAAAATGTGAAAGAGAAAGAAAGAGTCATGGGATTTATCTGTAGCTTTGACCAGAGAAGGAAAATGTGTTTTTGTATAGGATTTTAGAAAATATTTTAATTATTAAATTAAGGGACACTTGTGCTTTCTTTAAGAAACTCCATACATGCATGTAGCCACATAAGAGGACACCTAATTTTATAAAAAAAAATTAGCCACTGCATGTTGAAATAAATAAGTTATTTATTTGTTTGTTAAATTTTTTTATTTTTAGTTACACTTTAGTAACACTTTAAATGTAGCTAGCTTACAATACATATATGTGAAACAAATATTTGACTTTAGATTCATAACATACCTAATAATTCAAAATATTTATTCATCATTATGTCAACAATTATTATAAAATGAGGTTTTAGAACTCAACAATCTTCAGGGAAATCAACATATTTTATAAACTAAATAATATTATCACATAAAAAAATTATTTAAATAAATCTTAAATAAAAAATTTAAAGTAAGTTATTCATATCAAAACAAAATATTTACACAAATATACATATATAATATTTTAAAACAAAATTTGTATTCGAACCTTATAAATTTCACTTGATATTCAAAAAATTGAATTTTTATTGTATTTTAATCATTAAAAATCATGGTTCGTTACATCTTCTATTTTAATTTTCTATCTTATCTATTCTCACCCTCTAACTTCTTTCTATTAATGATCTCGAATGTTCGATGCCTGAATAATGGACAAGGGTTTTATGTTGATTTTCTGGGTCAAAAATACCAGTTCGTTACATCAGATATCTTGTTCTTTCCTTTTACATTTGCTAAATATTCAGTATTTTCCGTAACACCAAAAGAAACATCTTGATGATCAACTACTGGAGGTTCCTCATTTTAATTGTCTGCAACATGACTTAAATCCTCAGGAAGAATGTTATGAGATAATTCTGAATTAAGGAAGTCCAGATTAATCTTCTCCCATATCTAAACTATCAACATTAATTTCATCATTATCGGCTGCTTAATTATCTACATTAGATGTACCAGCTTCATCTCTTGTCTGCTAGAAATCCTGGTAGGCTCTTTAGAAATCTCATGAATTATAGATTTATGACCAAACTTGATACACTGATCAAATCGAGAAGGCACATACTAATACTCAACAGTTACTTCTTTCTGAAGGCCATTATGAAGCATGATAGGAATTTTATTAACTGGTTTAGACGCCATATCAATCCACACTAATATTATAGCGTATTTGGTAATTCTCTTACTACTGTATTATCATTAATACAAATTGGATCCCCAATATAACTAGCAATCATCGAAAATGATTTGTTCGATCACATTTCCATACCTATGTTAAGTAATTTAATCCAGATCTGAAACCTCTTAGCATTGAATTTCTCAAATTCGTACCCAAGAAACCATTTAAAAACCATTAGTAATCTTCCGAAGTAAGAATAAGTTGATGTTCTCAACATAGGCAAGCAATCAGACACTTCCTCAAATTGAACAGTATAATATATAAAATCCTGGGATATATGAAGTCGAAAATTACCTCTAGGTTTCCACATCTTTTAAATATACTCCTTCAATTTAGTCACTGAAAGTCTGAAGTCCACTGGATGTAGAGCAACTGTATTTTTCCATGAATCGGCCGAAGCTTTAAAATTTTCTTCCCGAATGTAAACATGAGACTCCGTAGGTTTAACAAATTGAAGAGAAGATCTTCCTTGATCGATGAATCTGGATTATTAGCTTCACCCTGACCAGAGTTAGGTGTCACCGTTTTTGGAGGTTGACGATCTCGAGATGGAATAAAAATAGTTTTAGCCAGGACAAAGTCCGCCATTTTTGGATAAAAAAAGTGTAAATATTAGATTATATATATATATATATATGTATGAAAATATACTTTAAGAAACTCAAGTTTTATAAATGATTTTGGAAAATAATCAAAAATCACTGATTTTGGAAATTGCTTTATCTAATAAGAATTTGGTATATTAATGATTTAATACTATTTATAATATAGAAAATTATTTTCTTAAAACAATACTTATTTATAATTGAAATTCTTTAAACATCAGTTTCTAAAACACGTGTAATATGTTTATAAAATCACAAAAAACTCATGCATTCATTAATAAGAAAATACACATGAAACAGTACAATCTAGAGTTTGGATTTTGTAGAAATGTAAACTTGTTCATGGATGAATCAAGGTAAATAAATTCACAAAAATCTTAGCTTAAAAACGAATCGCAAGTTGCATAATAACACTTAGAAAATATGCTTAAAATCATGAACTAAATGCTATAAAATTCACCTAGAATTTAGCAAAGAAAGGCTCAATAATGCCTAGAAAAAATACAGGTTAGGTCGACTTCTAATGAGGCATGGCTAGGAAAAATAGGTCAACTCCTAATGAGGCATGGGTCAACCCCAGGGTCGACCTATGTTAAGGGTAGGTTGACACATAAGTCGGGAACTATGCAGGTTCTAGAAACTCATATGGAAATTTGATAAACTGCTTGGACAAGAGGCACAAGTCATAATAGACTAAAAATTTGCACACATGAACTATAATATGTAAACAGGAAAAAGAATTATGCAATTTCATTAAGGAAACAGGGAGATAATGGTGCCTTAAAGTTGAACTCATGTACTGTTTTCACTAAGCTTAGATTTGCATAGAATAATAATTTACTGTTACTTGCAATTTGCATCACAGAAACTCAAATTCAACAACTATAAATGTTTTGAACTAAAAAGAGTGAATGTAGCAACTAACCTTTCCTATATTTCAGCAAGATTACAGCGATTTGAAGTTGCAAGGTGATAATTAGAGCTCTCATAACCCACAGGGAAGAGCATGAGTGACATGCAAAACTTAAGCTTGTTATTGTATCTCTTCTTCTTTCTCAAAGAGGGACAGTTTTAATTCTTTGTTAGGATTGATTCTTCCAGTCTAGAGAAAGGAGATTAAGGCCCACTTTTATTTCTGATTTGTACTAGGAGATATAGGCTTTAAGATTAAGGAGGTATACATTTTTGTTTCTCTCCGTATATTTTTCCTATGATGAAGAAAATGAGATGAAAGGAGAAATGTACGTTTCACTTTTTCCTCACACATAGATACTTCCATGGGCTTTGGATTTCAAACCCAGTAACCTAAATTAACTAGTGTTACAAATTTTGTAACACGCCATACTTTTATGAGCCCAAGTTTCAATAAAAATTGAAATTCAAACCCATCCAACCATGGATAGCATAAATCAGGTACTTGCAAATAATGAGCATAAGCATAATTAGAGTACAATAAAACAAACTCACAGTGGAAACAAGATAGGATAAAAATTATCGACCGAGGCAACTACCTTAATAGCAAATTGTCACAACAATACTGAGTATGAGAGAACATGAAATGAAAATTAAAATTGAATAGTTTCAAAGACCTGTTTTCCGTAGATAAACCCGAGAGTCATTATGAGGAGGGGGTCAGAACAAGAAGTCTTGGTGAGTAGAAAATGTACAACACTGTCTACAACACACAAATTATAATAACCCGGTAGGGATTTTGAGCCCGGATTCTGACAATAATACATAATCCCGCATTACTTGCCAAAACTCAATTATTGAAATCACCAGATTGTTATCAGAAAGAATTTAGAGGGTGAGATAAGAAAGAAAGAAATATTAGAATACAAGAAAAAGAAGATCCATTACGACACAGAGTCTCACATCGCAGCGGAACAAAATATAATATAGAAATAAATCTTTATTGAGAGCTTGAAAATATACTTACAATCATCAGAGTACATCACACATCTGGACAGTTATAATAATCTATCTTTATATACAACACACAGCGGAATAATATAACTCCATACATCTGAATTCTTCCAGCTCGTCTCTTCACAGCCTTCGATAACCTGAACCTGTACACATCGGTCTAACCCGAGCATTACAAATACTGGGTCAGCATGGTGAACCAGAGTGAGAAACCCACTAAGTTTAAAGATACCACAGAACTTGATTTTAAAGTTAAAAATCCTTTCTTAAAGAAAAGGATAATTGTAAGACCAAATCCACACATAAGTACGAACGGTTTTACCTTACGATAACCCAAAACAGTTTTCAAAATCAATACTTTTCTGATATTATAATAGAGTCTAAATACAAATAAATAGAATCTAGCAGAACGCTTGCATCTCACGCTCTACATATATATAGTATACAAACAAAACCGCGGGAGCTTATTGGAGATTGTATTCCGACTATGACAAGGTATGGAACCACCTGCCGATATTGTATCTCTAGAGAGGAATACACTGGGTTCAACAAGAACGTCTTGCAACCCGGCCCACACATGACCGACCACTCATTTCCCCTGAGTGTATCGAATATATTGTCACCAACGGTTGGGCCCACATAACCGTTATCCAAAGATACAGAAACGAAAAAAGAAAAAATAATGAATTTTCTCTAGATAGGTGACAATACACCCTAATGGGAGCGACCCACATAGCCATGCTGCCTGCCCGATTTTTGTCATTTCCCAGTTGATGAGGCTTGAGGCTTAAATTATCTTTCTGAACAACTGGCCACCATTCACTATGAATGCCACATCATCAGATCCATCAGATATCACAAATTGACATCCACAAAAATACTCTAGTAGTTAAGCTAAGAGAAGTGCCCTTCTCCGCCACCAACTATAGTACGTTTGAAGAAATCAATGTACGTAATCCCTTTGGAAATAATATGTTAGACATCTGGTCATTCAAGTTATCCTTGATTTGGACAAACCGAAGGCACCCTCCAACTACATCCTAGGAATCACCCTATGGACCAATAGTGAGTAGTCCTTGCAATCCACAGATTTCAACTATGACAGAATCACAAAACAAATAACTCTATCTACAAGCAAGAGAAATTCGGTAAGTAGTCCTTCCGCTTATGAAGATACATGGTCTTCAACTGCTCCATCTTAAACCAGCATCATTTACGTATTTGCTGGTTTGGAATGGTTTTCGAATACAAATTTGATCCCGGTCTTTCCGTACCAACATTCCTTATCATCGGGATCAATTCACTTACCATTGTAAACATTCGTTACAAAATCCCCCTTTCATTTCGTTACTATGGAAATATCATTTCAAATTCCCCCTCTTTATTTCCTTTTGCTTTAGAATCCCATCATATATATATATATATCTCCCAATTCTTTAAATAATGTTACACTAATACTTTTCCAAACATTTACTTTAACATTTCCATTATCATGACTCATATCATCTTTCGATAATCCTGAAGTTGTTCAAGTTGGGGTATTTTAATTACCTCTCAGACCCTGATCAACCACATTCTTAACCTAAGATAAATATAAATTGTGATTCAAAAACCCCTATTCATTTTAATATCTCTTCACTATCGTATTAACATACGGTTTTATAAAACCTTCTTTCTTTTGAAATCTCCTTTTTAAATATATGGTTATTTCTAATTTCGTTAATTTAATAAATGATTAATACACGTTAACTTTTAAACTTTAACTCCTTTAAAACTATTTATCTCATTATTTGGATTTTTATTTCAAATCCTATTTCTAAACATCTTACCAAATTCAATTACGGAAATCCCTTTCCTAATTCTTTAAATCACTTCCTTTGGGAAATCTTACTTCAATCTCATTCATTACACTTACTGCCATTTCTAGGTAACGTAAATTTACAATTCAACGTTTTAACTTCCCATATCCTTATTCACAATTCGTTTACACATCTTTGGTTTAACATAAAGCCCCTTTGACATTTATTTTGAGCTTACCTTATGCGCTTAAAATCACTTGATTACCTCATTTACCAAATTCGATTTAAATATAAACCTTTTCATAAACCCCTTTCGAAACTCAATTACATTTTACTTATAACTTTAATTTCTTACTTAAACGAACTTCATTTAAGAATTAATTCCTTAATTTAAATAAGAATTATAATTTACTTCATCATTAACTGGAATTAAATTCCCTTTTTAAATTCTCATTAAGTTAAACAATTATTCGCTAATTTATTTTATTAGATTAATTGGCACAATCTAATTTAATTAATAATTAATTCCCGTTAAAACAGTTGGCTTGTATAGTCTTAAAACACGATTAACCCATTGATCAGCTTCATTCAAATTAATAAATAATATTATTAATTCAAATAATCTCATTCACTTTTATTATCAAACAATAATCTATTTATAAATAAATCTTATTTTAATAAATCTCGATTATTAATCGCCATGTTAATTCCAACCCACTAGCTTATAAATACTAATACAAAAATCAACTTTATAAAATCATTCAGTAATTTCGATGAAGCACGTGCTTCGCACACGGTTGGGTTTGGTACAAAAATAGTGGTTAAACAAACGATATATATATGGTTGGTTTATTTTTTTTTAAACTTCATTTAAATATATATATCTATATTTTAGTTAAAATAAATTCCATTACTTCATTTATATAGATTCACCTGATGGTATCTGCTATAAATTGCTCATCCAATATCACACGTTGGTTAATAACCAAACAAATGTTGCATTTGAGTTTAACGACCAATAACAATTCCATAATCCAATCATATGGGGTTTAACAGTTCATATAATAATCATACGAATATAAACAATAAGTTTGAGGAATCCGGTTGGATTCCTCCAACCTGTCCTTCCCTGCGTACAAATATGTTATCACTGTTCATGAGGACATATAATTAAACTGATAATTTCAATAAACATCCAACAACGATAATTTAGTGTTAATCATTTAATTTAACGCGTTTATAAAAATATAAACACGACCAATCGGGTAAGTTACTGCAGTCGGTTCCATTCGTTAGAATAATGATTTGGGGTTAATTAAATTAAACAAACGTTTAATTTAATTTAAAAAGTATCATTCAGCAATCAGCAAACATTAAACAACCAAAGCACAAAAATTAAACTCTACCTATAAAATATAACTGCATGAACTGAGTGAGTTATACTCACTTTGATCTGCGTTGTATAAACAGTTCGTTCCAGACAATTTCAACTCCGTGCAATCCGTTCCATACCTTCGTGATCGTAAATACAGTTCCGGTCTAATCTGAATCGGAAAATTCTGATAAGACAAGAATACGTTATTTAAAAATTAATTTTATTTTTAATAACTAATTAATTAATTATAAATTAATTTAATTAACGAACGCTTTACTTTATTTAAAAGTATTATGGCTTAACTCCTTCGTTCACTGCTTATTCTGTCCCTGCCCTATTCCAATTTGTGACTGAAATCCAGGACCCTAGCCCAATTATTATAAACTCTGTCATGATTTAAAATATAATATGATCATTAACAATTTAAAATGTAATTTAATTAGTTTTTAAATTTTAGATAGCATGTACTAATAATTAGTAAATAAACCTTAACAGGTACCTTTCCGTTGCCTTACTGAATATGTTCTCCCTTGTTTAGCACCCAACGATCAGGCCGATCCTCCTCTTTGAACCAGCCCGCTAATTATTTTACTGGCCTAACTCATTGATGATTTTTTTTTCCAGACCAGTCCTGTAACATCCCACGTCAATTAATGTCACTCTCAGAGGGAATGCATTAACTTTCATGGAGTATTATTGGTGAATAGAACAGAATATAACAAGACAAATACATATATTGGTACTTGAAAATTTTCAAAACAACATTTATTGCAGCGGAGAAATAGTTTGATTACAACAACATCATAAACCAACAGAAAAACCAAGTACACTTAGTAAGCATCTTGACAAATTGTTTTCTGAGTACACAAAATAAAAAGCATAACCCCAACACAAGTAGCCATAAAAAAGGTGAGTTGTACTTTACTTTCAGCAATCCAAGCACTTCCAAAAGAGAGAGAAAGAGATCCAAGATCAAGCTCCACTAGTACTAGTCCCACCCTGAGAACCTGGTGGGAGGGGGGAGGGAGGGAAGAAAAGAGGCGAAAACAAAGGGGGTCAGACATAAAGTCTGGCAAGTAAAATAACTTTAACAAAATAATTATTAAAGTAATTAGGAAAAGGCATAAACTGGTAAAACAAGGTATGACCGTGAAACAAGTGGGCATGACAAAGCAAAAAAGAGAAATATTCTAGCGTAAATCTCATTCCTAATCACTATTGGATGATTACTATACTGCACCACTACTCGCCACCCTAAAAGTTGATCCCGCCTACTGAACACAATAATGATAGTGGTAGTTTCGTGTACCCCTAGTTTCCTTCTTAGGTGCTGCCTGCCCCCATCTCCACTAGTTGTACCCACTACCCCCATGCGATCGGCTCCCTAACTCGTAGATACCCATGCTGGTCCCACAGTGTGGTGTATCTCTCCCAAAGTGGCAACCCGATACCACTAAAGATGCACGACTTATATCTACACGATGCAACAACGTCTTACCTACCAGCCCGGGCCCACGCACACACATGACCCCGTTGGACTTGCCTTGCCACCGCAAACCCATTTTGACCTCTTACAATCAAACCCAGTAAGCGCGTCCTGTCCTCGATTTAACTCGAGCTCACAATGATACTTAATGGGTAATTGGTTTGAAAAGGGTCCCCATGTTTGACACAAGCTTTCCACCTATGCTTGGTCCCCACTAAAACTTCCCACTTAACCACTTCTTATTCATGTTTCTTACATGTTTTCAACTTGGTTAAGTGTTTCTAATCGTATTTCACACGCCACCCAGGCCACCCACTTAACCCCATGTCCCACCACATGTTTATCTGGTTAAGTGTTACTTAATTTATTAGAACCATAACCTTGTAAAGACCTCCCACATTAGACTACCGTTTGCGGTCGCTGAATTTGACGGGCGGGTCCGGGCAGTCTTATACCGCAAACCTAATGTAACACCCCGTGAATTCTATAACCATGAAATTCACAAATTAAAGTATAATTAATTTCAAATCAAAGAATTAAGGGAAACGGGATACGCCGTTGTGTTCGTCTCGGAAAATACGCGAAATAGAGTCCGAGTTTTCGAAAAACGGAGTCCGTATGAAGAAGATATGGCCTCCGGAAGATTCAGAATTCAGGTTAAAATTCAAACAGACGAAAACAGCTCAGAAAACAAGTTTAAAATTCAAAATCGGGCCCAATTGGCCAGGGCGGGAAAATTCCCGCCTAAGGCACCCAGGTCGACTTGGCAGTCGACCTGGGCTAGCCAGGTCGACAGGGCTGTCGACAGGGCTGTCGACCTGGCCCCAGAGCCAGGTCGAACCCAGCCCACCCTGGCTGGCCTGGTCTGTGTTTGGTCGATTTTCTGATCCTTGCTTTGTCACGAGGGCTAGGTGTCAGCTCTTGATTGGTCTCTCTTTCGAATGAATGGCTACGATTAACCCAAGCTACATCGATGGTCCTAATCAGTTCATAAACTCTATAAAAATGACCCTAGACTCTACCTAATCTATTCATTCAAAAATAAGAATGAGGCCATCATGCTGCTGAGGAACGACTAGGAGTAGCCACCAATTTGAGAGACGATTAGGAGACAAACTCTAAAGCATAAAGCAACTACAAGTTAAACTTAAACAAATCAAATCAACGCCTACATCAAAGGAATAGCATCTCCAAATCCAGAATTCAGATTCCTGAATTGAAGAATTCGTCACACGATTGTAAGTAGAGTACTATTCCGATGTGAATAAATAACTGTGTTTGATTTGTGTAAAATGAGAATTACACTTGATTTGTGGTGATAGTAATTCATATTTGTGCGTTGCTATGATTCTAATCGATTTGGAATGTTGTATAACGATTGGATATTCGCAAGTATGTAATTCATGATAAAAACTACATGTTTGCGGTAGTTTATTTGAGATTTATGCAAGTATACGATTGGATATTCGCAAGTATGTAATTCATGTTGAAGCTACATGTTTGTGGTTGTTTAATTGAGATTCATGCAAGTATGTGGCTTTGCTACTATGCCAACATAATGTATATTTTTGTAAAAAAATCACTTTTTGTGTAATTGGATCAAATTTGGGGTATTATGATTCATATGAAATTATGTTGAAATTGGCATCACGATCTATGTATAAAACCATACTCTTGTATTAGAAACAAAAGTAAGCCTCTTTGTGAACTTATGATGATTTTATAAATATGACTAGGCTATGTTTGGTATTATGCCTAATTGAAAAACATGTTAGGCCTATATTGTTAACAAGAATTATATGATAATATATGTGACACATAGCTAAGTTAGATTTACATTCCAATTGCAAGTTTGCATGAATAAAGTAAAAACCATGATTTCATGTTTAGGAATATTTATGCCATGATTACATGAATAGATCAAAAACCATGATTTCATGTTTGGGTATATTTGTGCCATGATTATGTGAATAGATTAAAAATCATGATTAAGTTAGAATAATTCTAGTTGAACTATACTTTTGTATTAGTAACAAAAGTAAGCACCTTTGTAAACATATAGTAATTTTATAAACATGATTTGCTTATGTTTGACATTTTGCCTAAGTAAAAATATAGGTTTATGTTGTAGTTAAGACTATGTGTCAATAATGATATCTAATTTAGTTAGATTCTTAACTTAACTACAAGTTTACATGGTTTGATTCATGTCACTTATGCTTTATGACCAAAGTATATGTTACTACAATGCAAGTACACCAGTTTCTATTTTGTAGTTTCAACGTTATGCTGCAAGTTCATGCGTTCACATTCCCCTTTTTGTGTATATAATCACGTTTTAAGCCTCCCCTTTTTCACGTGGCTAAGTTGGGCTTAAAAAGGCTAAGCCCAACATATATTATAATAAACGAACGTATTAAACGGGGGAAATAGCGTTGGGCCAACTTAATTAATAAATGAAAATATAAAAGTAGATGGGCCCAAATTCAAGAATGGGTTGGGCCCATGATTGGTGTAAACCTTTACACCATTAGATTAAATTGATTTTGAATAATGGGCCGCAAATATTTACATATAAAAAGAAGAAAGACAAAATATGTAAATGTAGAAAATACGATGTGTTTAACCCGAGGTTGGATTGAGTTGTGATGTAAACCTGCCCGGAACCGCCCGGCTGTCCAGTAGTCACAACAATACCTATCCAATGTGGGTGGTTAAACATGGAGCCCAATAAGGACCCGAGGTTAGACTGAGTTGTGGCGTAAGACTGCCCGGACCCAACCGGCAACAGGCAGCCACAACAATACCTGTCTAATGTGAGAGGTCAAGGCTTTAATAAGACAATTAAGGCTGAGTCAGTATTGATAGGATTAAGTAAATTATATTAATACTTAATCAAAATGGAACATGCTAAACTAAACAGACTGATTGGGGGTTAGGTTTACAAAACACTTAACTAAACTAGCATGTTGGCTAGAAATAGAAAACCTAGTAGCGGGGGACCCTTTTCAGCAGTAACCCTATAAGGTATCATGATACCCTGAAACTAGGCAGTGTGGGGCACGATTACTGGGCTGACTGTAAGAGGTCAAATCGACGGCGGTGGTGCAGCAGTGTAGGTTCTAACGGGGTGTGGGCGTGCACTCACTCCGGCGCAGAAAAATAAGGCACTGGGCACCAGTAGCATACTTGTGCATTCTAGGGTTGTGTCGGGCCGCCGCCATGGGACTTGATACACCCCATGGTGGGACCAGCATAGGTAACTACAACATCGGGGGCCGTAAGACACATGTAACTATGCGAATAGGAGCCGATCATCATAAAATGGATCACTTCACCCTGGTTATGGGGTGCTTGTTGGGAACTAGTTTATATGGGTACAGAGATTACTATGGGGTACGACAGTATATTCGACCCTAGACAACTTAACTAAGTTTATAGTGCTTTCCCATTTCTAGTTTATACTTATCATACCCAGTTCTTTATTCATAGACTGAATAGTCCTAGACTTACTCAGGCTTTATGTCTGACTCTACTTTTCTTTCGTCTTCTTTTCTTCTGTTTCCCCCCCAGGTCCACAGGGAGGGAATACCGCAGCTTGACCAGCCTTCATATCCAGCTTGAAGAGAAAGAATGTATTGCTTGGATCTTTTCGTTTTGAACTATGGCTTTGGACAACAACTATGGGACTTTTGCAGTTTATTTATGTTTTCTTTATGCTTCTTTAAATAATGTAATCAAGACAGTTATGAAGATGTTATGGAAGTATTGTAAGACAATTATGGTATGGTTGTTGTAACACGTATTTTTTTTTATGAAATAAAAGTTGTTGTTTTTCCGCTGTTCAAAAATATGTGTTCTTATATCTGTCTTGTATATCTGTGACTTATACTTATAAACCTCCACCAAAATTAGGGCATTCCCTTTGAGAGTGACCCTAACGGAGGTGGGGTGTTTCACTTGGTATCAGAGCGAGGTTTACCAGATAAGATAAAAAGTTTTGAAAAATTATTTTTCAAAAAGGAAATTTAAAGAAGCATTTTTAAAAGATAAAATGTTTTATTTTAAAAGGCAAAGTCCCCCCAAAGCCATAGGTACTATCTTCTATCCTTCGTTTTGAATCTATCCTTTCTGTTTCAGCATGTCTGGAGACCTTACTCCCCAGCTGCTGACGCTTTCACTCCTCCTCCTCCACGTGAACCAGCAAGCGGAAGAGTCCCAGAGTAGGAAGACGAATAATAGTCAACCAAGAAAGGATCGTAACAGTAATAATAAGAAACGGGAAAAAAAGGAAATGCAAATTTTGTGGTACGGAAGGGCACATAGCCAAGGATTGTAGAAAGAGGAAAAGAAAGCAAGGAGAATGTTTTCATTGTGGGGAGACTGGACACATCAGCAAAGACTGCCCTGAGAAGACAGACTTTGAGAAGGGCGGGAAAGACAACAAGTCCCGAGAGAAGAGGGAGTGTAAATTCTGTGGCAAAGTGGGGCACTTAGTGAAAAATTACCGGAAAAAGAAGGCCAAGATGAATGGTGGATGCTTTTCTTGCGGTGAGACAGGCCACATGGCTAAGGACTGCCCAAAGAAACGAGGACATGGGCAGAGGGCTGGATCCACCTCAGGGGCACAAGTTCATGTGCTAGAAGCGCCACCTCTGCAACAGCGAGGTATAAATACTTCTGTAGAAAGTGTAGTTTATCTTTATGATCACCCCGTTCGCACTTTATTTGATTCTGGCGCATCACACTCCTTTATCTCGTCTGCTTTAGTAGAATCTCTACACCTAAAAACTAGTATGGTAGAGGACCCCTTAATTGTTTCAAACCCAATTGGGGGCCCAGCTCATTTGTCTATGATCTGTTTGGGATTGAAAATTTCTATTCTAAGCGTAGAATTTCAATGTAGTGCCTTTGTTTTGGGCCTTTCGGGATATGGTTTGATTTTGGGCATGGATTGGCTATCCAGTAATGGGGCCATCCTTGATTGTGAGAAAAGGGTTGTTAGGCTCCTAACCCAGCTCGGTAACACTTTGGAAATTTCTTGTAATCCCTCGTATGTGGTTATGCTTAGTTATCTTGAATCGCTAGATGCCTCTGTCGACAATTTGCAAACGGTGAGAGTGGTCCGGGAATATCTGGATGTCTTCGAAGAGGTGAAGGGCTTGCCTCCGAAGCGGGAGATAGACTTCCGCATATATCTTGTGGATAATGCAAAGCCTGTTGCGTTGCCCGTTAGACACATGGCTCCACGGGAAAGGAAAGAGCTCAGTAAACAGATTAAAGAGCTTCTAGAAAAGGGGTTCATTAGAAGGAGCATTTCAGAATGGGGCGCTCCAGTAGTGTTCGCCACTAAGGCAGAAGGTTCATTTCGCTTATAAATGAGTTGTGGAGAATCACCTTAGTAAGTACATTTGGCAACATGGCTGGCATTTATTTCCAAGGGATGGTTCTGCTACGTGGAATACCTGATAGTAAGTGGACGAGGTCTAGAATTCACTAGTAAATTTTGGAGAGCTTGCATGGAACCATGAGTACGCAGTTATGCTTGAGCCAAGTATACTAGAAGGAGAATAAGTGAAAGTGGAACGAGAGGCAACAGTGAAATAGGTTCCAAATCATATTTTGGAAACAAGAATTAAGAAGCTACGAAATTGTGAAGTTAAAGACGGACAAAGCATAATGGAGTTAAGCTCAAGAAATGCGACCTAGAAGATTGAAGACTAGATTCGTGCATCATATCTCTTCTTAAGAGTATATCCTTGATCCCTCTCTTCCTGTAGAGCTTACTTGCATGCTATCTTTTGTGTATATCCTCTCGGTCCCATTCTCAATCCAATTTCTATTGCAAACCCCATAGGGAGTATGACTCATCTGTTGGTAACACATGTTGGGGCTTGAGGGTGTTCGTTGGATTGACCAAACTTTTTGGGTTTAATAGGATACGGGTTGGTCTTAGGAAGGGACTCCCTTGTGACCTAAAAGGAGTCCATCATGCTTAGTTTCCTAGAATCATATATGGTGGTTGGGTTGAGTAATTCTTTGGGTGTCAGTCTGATGTTGATTTCGGTCTTCGGGGCTGATGCTTAGAGAGTTCTTCTCCTAATCAATATATATGTGGCATAGATCTCCAGTTTTGACATTGCCTAATGGGCACAAAGTTTTTACTTGCTTCTATCACTCGACTATACCTTTAGGTAGGACCATTTCCTATCATTGAGAAAATTGGGAAAATGGCCTATAGATTAGAGCTACCCGAAAAATTGGCTGGAGTTCACAACGTTTTTCATGTTTCACATCTCCGAAAAGGTCTACATGAGTCTGCTGAAGTGGTAGAGCCAAATATCCTAGAAGAAGCTGAAGTGGAACGCGAAGCAACCGTGAGGAAAGTTCCAACCCGCATATTAAAACGGAAGTAAAGAAGCTACGCAACCGCGAAGTCAAGCTCATCAAAGTTCAGTGGAGCGACGCCGAAGGAGATGCAACTTGGGAAACTGAAGCTAGAATACGCGCTGCCTACCCTTTTCTTTTTGAGGGTACATCCTTGATCTTTCTTTTTCCTTAAGTTGCGCTTTTATCTTTTTTTTTTTTTAGGTATATCTCCTCGACCCTATCTTTTAGGTAGAAACTCTTTGGATGAAAACATGTAGTTGAAACATGTTATGGATGATGGTTGCAAGTGGTTGCAAGTGATTGCTCGTGGTTGCTCGTGGTTGCATATACACACACAATCTAGGTTTTAGATCGGCTCAGTCACTTCATATTGCATATGCATATATGTTTGCATTCGTATATGGTTGAACTTTAATGTGTTGTCATATGGATGTTGCATTTGTATGAATGATTATGCACTCATGTAGAATCATGAATAGGAAAATTTGCATACATAATGGATTCATGGCACTTACATAATTCGCATTAAGGAGGTCAACTGAATCAGTAGACAGCCTGATTTTGCATTAGATAAGTACACGTACACACACACACTTCGCATATGATCATGAAGCATTAGAAGTCTTTTAAGGACAATGGATGCTCGTGTTTGATGGATGAGTAGATGGATGATTGGATGTTAGGATATACATTCCTCCTAACTTGAAGATTTCGGGGACGAAATCCTTTTAAGTGGGGGAGAATGTAACACCCCGTGAATTCTATAACAGTGAAATTCACGAATTAAAGTATAATTAATTTCAAATCAAAGAATTAAGGGAAACGGGATACGCCGTTGTGTTCGTCTCGGAAAAATACGCGAAATAGAGTCCGAGTTTTCGAAAAACGGAGTCCGTATGAAGAAGATATGGCCTCCGGAAGATTCAGAATTAAGGTTAAAATTCAAACAGACGAAAACAGCTCAGAAAACAAGTTTAAAATTCAAAATCGGGCCCAATTGGCCAGGGCGGGAAAATTCCCGCCTAAGGCACCCAGGTCGACTTGGCAGTCGACCTGGGCTAGCCAGGTCGACAGGGCTATCGACAGGGCTGTCGACTGGGCTGTCGACCTGGCCCCAGAGCCAGGTCGAACCCAGCCCACCCTGGCTGGCCTGGTCTGTGTTTGGTCGATTTTCTGAGCCTTGCTTTGTCACGAGGGCTAGGTTTCAGCTCCTGATTGGTCTCTCTTTCGAATGAATGGCTACGATTAACCCAAGCTACATCGATGGTCCTAATCTGTTCATAAACTCTATAAAAATGACCCTAGACTCTACCTAATCTATTCATTCAAAAATAAGAATGAGGCCATCATGCTGCTGAGGAACGACTAGGAGTAGCCACCAATTTGAGAGACGATTAGGAGACAAACTCTAAAGCATAAAGCAACTACAAGTTAAACTTAAACAAATTAAATCAACGCCTACATCAAAGGAATAGCATCTCCAAATCCAGAATTCAGATTCCTGAATTGAAGAATTCGTCACACGATTGTAAGTAGAGTACTATTCCGATGTGAATAAATAACTGTGTTTGATTTGTGTAAAATGAGAATTACACTTTATTTGTGGTGATAGTAATTCATATTTGTGCGTTGCTATGATTCTAATCGATTTGGAATGTTGTATAACGATTGGATATTCGCAAGTATGTAATTCATGATAAAAACTACATGTTTGCGGTAGTTTATTTGAGATTTATGCAAGTATATGATTGGATATTCGCAAGTATGTAATTCATGTTGAAGCTACATGTTTGTGGTTATTTAATTGAGATTCATGCAAGTATGTGGCTTTGCTACTATGCCAACATAATGTATATTTTTGTAAAAAAATCACTTTTTGTGTAATTGGATCAAATTTGGGGTATTATGATTCATATGAAATTATGTTGAAATTGGCATCATGATCTATGTATAAAACCATACTCTTGTATTAGAAACAAAAGTAAGCCTCTTTGTGAACTTATGATGATTTTATAAATATGACTAGGCTATGTTTGGTATTATGCCTAATTGAAAAACTTGTTAGGCCTATATTGTTAACAAGAATTATATGATAATATATGTGACACATAGCTAAGTTAGATTTACATTCCAATTGCAAGTTTGCATGAATAAAGTAAAAACCATGATTTCATGTTTAGGAATATTTATGCCATGATCATGTTTGGGTATATTTGTGCCATGATTATGTGAATAGATTAAAAATCATGATTAAGTTAGAATAATTCTAGTTGAACTATACTTTTGTATTAGTAACAAAAGTAAGCACCTTTGTAAACATATAGTAATTTTATAAACATGATTTGCTTATGTTTGACATTTTGCCTAAGTAAAAATATAGGTTTATGTTGTAGTTAAGACTATGTGTCAATAATGATATCTAATTTAGTTAGATTCTTAACTTAACTACAAGTTTACAAGGTTTGATTCATGTCACTTATGCTTTATGACCAAAGTATATGTTACTACAATGCAAGTACACCAGTTTCTATTTTGTAGTTTCAACGTTATGCTGCAAGTTCATGCGTTCACATTCCCCTTTTTGTGTATATAATCACGTTTTAAGCCTCCCCTTTTTCACGTGGCTAAGTTGGGCTTAAAAAGGCTAAGCCCAACATATATTATAATAAACGAACGTATTAAACGGGGGAAATAGCGTTGGGCCAAATTAATTAATAAATGAAAATATAAAAGTAGATGGGCCCAAATTCAAGAATGGGTTGGGCCCATGATTGGTGTAAACCTTTACACCATTAGCTTAAATTGATTTTGAATAATGGGCCGCAAATATTTACATATAAAAAGAAGAAAGACAAAATATGTAAATGTAGAAAATACGATGTGTTTAACCCGAGGTTGGATTGAGTTGTGATGTAAACCTGCCCGGAACCGCCCGGCTGTCCAGTAGTCACAACAATACCTATCCAATGTGGGTGGTTAAACATGGAGCCCAATAAGGACCCGAGGTTAGACTGAGTTGTGGCGTAAGACTGCCCGGACCCAACCGGCAACAGGCAGCCACAACAATACCTGTCTAATGTGAGAGGTCAAGGCTTTAATAAGACAATTAAGGCTGAGTCAGGATTGATAGGATTAAGTAAATTATATTAATACTTAATCAAAATGGAACATGCTAAACTAAACAGACTGATTGGGGGTTAGGTTTACAAAACACTTAACCAAACTAGCATGTTGGCTAGAAATAGAAAACCTAGTAGCGGGGGACCCTTTTCAGCAGTAACCCTATAAGGTATCATGATACCTTGAAACTAGGCAGGGTGGGGCACGATTACTGGGCTGACTGTAAGAGGTCAAATCGACGGCGGTGGTGCAGCAGTGTAGGTTCTAACGGGGTGTGGGCGTGCACTCACTCCGGCGCAGAAAAATAAGGCACTGGGCACCAGTAGCATACCTGTGCATTCTAGGGTTGTGTCGGGCCGCCGCCATGGGACTTGATACACCCCATGGTGGGACCAGCATAGGTAACTACAACATCGGGGGCCGTAAGACACATGTAACTATGCGAATAGGAGCCGATCATCATAAAATGGATCACTTCACCCTGGTTATGGGGTGCTTGTTGGGAACTAGTTTATATGGGTACAGAGATTACTATGGGGTACGACAGTATATTCGACCCTAGACAACTTAACTAAGTTTATAGTGCTTTCCCATTTCTAGTTTATACTTATCATACCCAGTTCTTTATTCATAGACTGAATAGTCCTAGACTTACTCAGGCTTTATGTCTGACTCTACTTTTCTTTCGTCTTCTTTTCTTCCGTTTCCCCCCCCCCCCCCCCAGGTCCACAGGGAGGGAATACCGCAGCTTGACCAGCCTTCATATCCAGCTTGAAGAGAAAGAATGTATTGCTTGGATCTTTTCGTTTTGGACTATGGCTTTGGACAACAACTATGGGACTTTTGCAGTTTATTTATGTTTTCTTTATGCTTCTTTAAATAATGTAATCAAGACAGTTATGAAGATGTTATGGAAGTATTGTAAGACAATTATGGTATGGTTGTTGTAACACGTATTTTTTTTTATGAAATAAAAGTTGTTGTTTTTCCGCTGTTCAAAAATATGTGTTCTTATATCTGTCTTGTATATCTGTGACTTATACTTATAAACCTCCGCCAAAATTAGGGCATTCCCTTTGAGAGTGACCCTAACGGAGGTGGGGTGTTTCACCTCGTGTCATTACATTCGTTACACATTTAATTTGTGCCTTTGACCTCTCACATTAGACTACCGTTTGTGGCTGCTGGATTTGCCGGGCGGGTCCGGGCAGTCTTATACCACAAACGAGTCTAGCCTCGTGTCTTAGGCAGTTAATTATTACACATAATTATTTAACCCCAAATTGGATTAATATCCCTATTCCAATTTGTCAATAAATTCCAAATTAATTTATGTCCATAACTGTTACCTAAATTATGTCCATAATTTCAGGTATATAAATTTATACCAATTAATGTCTCATATTAATTATATGCCTTTAAGGCCATTTTATGCTAATTCACAATTATGTATATTAATATTTTCCCATTGTCCCCGTGCTATTCGTACGTTTCAATATGACATATGTTAGACTCGCAAATAGTCTAACTTATAAAAATAAAAGCAACATCACAACTTGCATAACACATAAAATAGATCTAAGTATCATGACATAAGTTTGCATAGCTAATAACTCTCATAGGCAATGGATACACATAAATTTGCATAAACTATCATGGATCTAAATATAGATCTAAACATGTAATCATGAACTTGCATATATGGATATGGTTTTCCTATAACTTGCATATGAATTTCATTCAAACTAGCATATGATTCACATACAAAACTAGCATAGGCAATGGGCAGAACATAAATTTGCATAACTTTGTACTGCCATGGATCTAAATATAGATCTAAACACAAAGATGTGAAGATGCATATGGATCTAAACATATAAATTAATGTCACACGTTTGCATATAAACTAGCATATACGTCTACATGATTCACATAAGAACGGGAGTATAATCCACCTTCAGATTTGCATAAGATTCATAAACTAGCATATGATTTAACATCCCAAACTTGCATAAGATTCATATACATATGATTTAACATCCCAAACCTGCATAAGATGAATCATGTTAATCATGTAAAATTCAACATATGAAATAGATCCACAATAACACAACTGTCAACGACAACATCACATGATTCAAAGTCATATTCTCATAATCCCAATTATAACTTATCACAATTAAATTAATTAATTAATTTGTGAAAGAAATTATACTCACAACAAAAGAACAGTCTTGTTTTTCTGGGATCTGTATTCTGAAATTGAATTGCTCGCCTTTGATGTAGACTAATTGTTATTCTAATTTAGATTAGATTAGATTTTGATTCTTGCTTCTATCTTGCTTTTGGGTTGAAAGAGAACGGCGGCTACTCTAGGTTCTCCATTGACGGCATGGCGGCTCTCGATATGAATCAGTGTGATTTTAGGTTGAGAGTTAGGTTGCTTATATAGAATTTTAATTAATTTAGAGCCGTCAGATTAACCCTAAAAGCAATCAAGACCATCCAGTCAAGATAGATAACATCTCAACCCTAATGACTCAGCAATGAGTCGAAACAGCGTCATCTTTCAGATCTTCCCGGGGGAGGTAGGTTGACCCATGGGTAGGTCGACCCCCTGGTCGACCTAGCCCTTGGGCGGGAGAATTCCCGCCCAGCCCGCTCCCCTTTTTGAATTTGAATTTTGAACTGTTTTTTATTTATCTGAAATCTGAAACTTCGGAAGGCCATAACTTCTTCATACGGAGTCCAATTTACGCAAATTTGGACTCTATCTCAAGCAGAATTTCGAGATGAACGCAAAGGAGTAACCCGTTTCCCTTAATTCTCAAATTTGAAATTAAGTATTCTTAAAAAAAATTAATTTAATATTCACAAAAAAATCAGGGTGTTACATTCTCCCCTCCTTAAAGGATTTCGACCCCGAAATCTCCAAGTTAAGGAGAATGTATATCCTAACATCCAATCATCCATCTACTCAACCATCAAACATATGCATCCATTGTCCTTACAAGATTTCTAATGTCGTATGAACATATGCAAAAAGTGTGTGTATATGTTCCTTATCTAATGCAAAATCAGGCGGTCTACTGATTCAGTTGACCTCCTTAATGCGAATCATGATAGTGCCATGCATCCATTATTTATGCGAAAGAATCGTAACGATACATATTACTTCTACATCTGTGCACAAACATTCATCAGAATGCAGCATCCATATGATAACACAACCATTATACATCCATTAATTTAAATATGCACACACATTTATATGCAATATGAAAGTGATTGAGCCGATCTAGTGCCTAAATGTGTGTACATGCATCCACGATTAACCACTAGCAACCACTCGCAACCATCAACCATAAAATGTTTCAAACACATGTTTACATCCATCGGTTTCTACCTAAGGATAAAGAATAGTACTGAGGAGATATACTTAAAAAAAGGTAGGTATAAGCATGAATAAACTTATGGAAAAAGAGATCAAGGAGGTATCCTCAAAGAGAAAAGGGTAGGTTGCGCGTATTTTACTCTCAGATTCCCAAGTCGCGTCTTCCTCAGCATCGCTCCATTGAACTTTGACAAGCTTGACTTCACGGTTGCGTAGCTTTTTGACTTCCGTACCGAAGATACGAGTGGGAACTCTTCTCACAGTCGCTTCTCGTTCCACTTCTACTTCCTCTAGTATACTTGGATCCACCACTTCCGCAGATTCATGTAAGCACTTTCGTAGTTGAGAAACATGAAAACATTATGAACTCCAGCCAGTCTCTCGGGTAGCTCAACTCTGTAAGCCATCATCCCAGTCCTTTCAATGATAGGAAATGGCCCACAAATCTTGGTGCTAGCTTTCCTACGGACCCAAAGCGAATGACATTCCTCAAAGGAGATACTTTAAGGAACACCCTATCTCCAACCTTAAACTCAAGGTCGGTCCTTCTTTTGTCTGCGTAGGACTTCTGTCTATCTTGTGCAGCCTTCATCCGTCTTCTTATCAAGTCCACCTTTTCTGAGGTTTCCCTAATCATGTCCGGTCCAAGTACGAGCTTGTCTGTAGACTGCCACCAACAAGTTAGTGATCGGCACGGTCTTCCATATAAAGCTTCGAAGGGTGTCATTCCTATGGTGGCATGGTAGCTATTGTTGTAGGCGAATACCACCAAAGGAAGATGATCCTCCCATGTCCCTCCAAAGTAAAGAATGCACAATCTCAAGAGGTCTTCTAATACCCTGTTCACCCTTTCCGTTTGACCATCGGTTTGGGGGTGATAGGCCGTGCTTAAGCATAATTGGGTGCCAACTGCCTCTTGTAAACTCTTCCAAAACTCGCTCGTAAAGGTAGGATCTCGATCTCTCACTATGGTGGAGGGTATCCCATGGAGTCGAACTATTTCTTTGAGATAAATAGATGCTAGGGACGAGGCAGTCCTTCTACTTTTAACAGGTATAAAGTGGGCGCTTTTAGTGAGCCTATCCACTATTACCCAAATACTAGTATTGCCCCTTCTTGACCTAGGTAACCCATCAACAAAGTCCATCGAAATGCTATCCCACTTCCATTGTGGGACCTCGAGAGGATGAAGCAGACCACCGGGCTTCTTCTGCTCCGCTTTGACTTGCAGACATATCAAACACTTAGCGATGAACTCGTCTACATCACTATTTATGCCATTCCAAAAGAAAACTGTTTTATATCTTTATACAACTTGTCTCCGCCTGGGTGTATGGTCAGTTTAGAATGGTGCGCCTCTTCGAGAACCGTCTTCACTAAATCCCTTACTTGTGGGACACACAGCCTTCCATCCCATCTTAGCCAACCCCTATCATCGATGGAGCATTTATTAAGGTGACTAGAAGTCTCACCCCTAACTAGCTTTTCCATCACATCAACTAGCTGAGGGTCTTCTCGTTGCGTGGTTCTTATTGAGTCTAAAAGAGTAGGTCGTACCTCTAGTGATGCTAACAGACCAGGCACAATTTCAGAGGAGGGTCTAAAATAAAAGTTTGCTATATATTCCAAGCGTTTCCTTTCTACAAAGAGAGGACTCAAGGTTAGCTTCTTCCTACTTAAGGCATCTGCTACCATATTGCCCTTGCCTGGGGTATAGGAAATCTCAAAGTCATAAGAGGCCAGAAATTTCATCCACCTTTGCTGTCTTAAATTAAGATCTTTCTACGAGAAAAGGTACTTCAATGATTTATGGTCAGTATATAATTCAAACTTCTCACCTAGGAGATAATGGCGCCAAGACTTAAGTGCAAAGACGATGGCAGCCAACTCTAGATCGTGGGTTAGGTAGTTTTTCTCATGCACTTTCAACTGTCTGCCTCCATAAGCTACTACCCTCCCTTCTTGCATCAAGACAGCACCTAGTCCCGTACCGCATGCATCTGTGTATATGTTAAACATCTTGCTCCCATCCGGCAGTGTCAGAACTGGGGCTGTTTTTAGAGTCCTTTTCAAACATTGGAAAGCAATATTGCAATCCAGATCCCAAGCAAAAGTTAGGTTCTTCTTTATTAATCTTGGGAGCGGGGCTGAGATTTTAGCAAAGTCTTTAATGAACTTTTGGTAAAAGCCCGCTAGCTCGAGAAAGCTTCGGACTTCGGTTGCATTCCGTGGAACCTTCCAATCTTGCACCGCAACTATTTTTGCGGGGTCCACGGCTAACCCCTCTTTGGATACCACGTGCCCAAGAAACCTCACCTCTTCTCTCAAGAAGTGGCATTTGGAGAATTTGGCCTTCAGCTGGTGTGTAGAAGTGTATCCATGACTTCCCTTAAATGCAAAGCATGCTCTTCCTCATTCTTCGAGAAGATCACGATGTCGTCTACGAAGACCACCACAAACTTATTAAGGAATTCTCTAAACACCCTACTCATCAAGTCGACGAAGTAAACGGGTGCATTTGTCAAGCCGAAAGGAAGACAAGCCATTCGAAGAAACCATCTAGGGTTCTGAACGTGGTCTTATCAATGCTGTCTTGAGCCACTCTTAGCTGATGGAACCCGGTAGCCAAATCTAGTTGGGAGAAAACGGACGCACCTACAAGATGATCAAACAAGTCATCTATTCTAGGAAGTGTGTGCTTATTCTTCTTGGTCAGCTTGTTTAGCTCCCTATAATCAACGCATAGGCGAAGTGAACCATCCGCTTTGGTTGCGAATACTACAGGAGAACCCCATTCAGAAATACTCCGCCTTATAAATCACTTTTCGAGCAGCTCTTTGACTTGCTTACTGAGCTCCTTTCTTTCCCTAGGAGCCATGTGTCTAACGGGTAGAGCTACGGGTTTTGCATTATCAACAAGATATACGCGGAAGTCTATCTCCCACTTTGGAGGTAAGCCCTTCACCTCTTCAAATACATTTGAGTATTCACGGGCTACTCTAACAGACTGCAAGTTTTCAATAGACGCATCAAGAAATTCTAGGTAACTAAGCATAACAGAATGTATGGGGTTACAAGAGTTTTCGAGAGTGTTGCCAAGGCGAGTCATAAGTCTAACCACTCTCTTTTCACAATCAAGGACGACACCATTGCTGGATAACCAATCCATGCCTAGAATCAATCCATAGCCCGTGAAGCCAAGAACGATGGCGTTGCATTCAAACTCAACGCTCAAAATAGAAACTCTCAAATCCCGACAAATCATTGAAAGATGAGCCGAACCACCAATAAGATTTGAGACTACTCTGGGATCCGTAACTAGACTAGTATTTAGGTGCAGTGTTTCAACTAACGAAGCAGACACAAACGAGTGTAATGCGGCAGAATCAAATAAAGTACGAACAGGATGATCAAACAGAAAAACCAAACTTTCAACAGAAATGTTTCTACCTCTCTCCTGTCCTGGTTCCATGAGAGCCTGGATCTGCGCTCTTGCCTTCCCTGGTGCCATGAGAGCCTGAGTCTGCCCTCCAGAAGTGGATCCTGTTCTTTGCCCTTGCCCCTGTTTTCTCGGACAGTCTTTAACTAGATGTCCTGCCTCTCTACAGTGGAAGCAGCCAGTCTTCTTCTTCTTCCTACAATCCTTGCTTAGATGGCCTGGTGTCCCACAATTTAAATACTTTTTTTTCCCTTTCCATTGTTATCCTTACCGCCTTTCTTGTTTTGCTGTTGTGATTTCTTTTGATCCCATTTCTTCTCCGGTGCCTTATTAGCATTAGCACCTTTCTCCTCTTCATGCATAGGCGCCATGTCAACTAGTTTCTCAAAGGTGTCCCCCATAGGAATGTGGGTCATAGCCAACCCGTGTAGCGGCTCATTCAAGCCTTTAACGAACCTCAGAGCCTTCTTCTCTGGTGTGTTCACCAAGTCTAAGCCAAATCTCGCCAACTGATTGAGCTTGTTAACGTACTTCTTTTACTGACAAATTTCCTTGCTTCAGTGCCAAGAATATTTCCATACATAAATTCTCTTCTGCTCGTGAGAAAAATTTCATCTCGAACCTATGCCTGAAATCCATCCATTTCTCCACTGGACGCTCTCCAATCGTTACCTCACACCAAAACGAAGCTTCGTCCTCCATTAACCAAGCAGCCAATTGGACCTTCCTTCCATCTTCCACCTCGAAAATACCAAATAGATCTTCCACCTCCTTAAGCCAATTTCAAGCTTCAACGAACGCCTCTGATCCGTGAAAAGGTTTCCCTCCCATTGCCCGAAAATCTTTGCATATCTTCGAAAAAGTATCAACGCGAGGTGGGGGAGGAGGTGGAGCGGCTGCAGCTGGGGGAGGAGGAACATTTGATGGACCTGCGGCAGTGGCCCTAGCCTCCAGATACCTTCTAAACCAGCCTAGCATTGGTATGCCCTCGGGTATCTCAGGTTCCCTAGACAAGCTGAAAAAGAAAAAGGAAGAGATTCAAAACGGAGAATCGAAGGAAAGATATATGGCTCTTGGGGGTTATGTTATTAAAACAAACTTTTCTCTTGAAACTACTCTCCTTAAAACATACTTTTGAAAGTATTTCCGTATAAAACGCTTTTGAAAAATAGTTTTTTCAAAATCTGTTATCTGTTCTGTTAACCTTCAGCTCTGATACCACGTGTAACACCCCATGTCCATTAATGTCACTCTCAGAGGGAATGCATTAACTTTCATGGATTATTATTGGTGAATAGAACAGAATATAACAAGACAGATACATATATTGGTACTTGAAAATTTTCAAAACAACATTTATTACAGCGGAGAAATAGTTTGATTACAACAACATCATAAACCAACAGAAAAAACAAGTAAACTTAGTAACCATCTTGACAAATTGTTTTCTTAGTACATAAAATAAAAAGCATAACCCCAACACAAGTAGCCATAAAAGAGGTGAGCTGAACTTTACTTTCAGCAATCCAAGCACTTCCAAAAGAGAGAGAAAGAGATCCAAGATCAAGCTCCACTAGTACTAGTCCCACCCCGAGAACATGGTGGGGGGGGGAGGGAGAAAAGAGGCGAAAACAAAGGGGGTCAGACATAAAGTCTGAGAGTATAATAATTTTAACAATATAATTATTAAAGTAATTAGGATAAGGCATAAACTGGTAAAATAAGGTATGACCGTGAAACAAGTGGGCATGACAAAGCAAACAAGAGGAATATTCTGGAGTTAATCTCATTCCTTGCTATAGGATGATTACTATACTACACCACCACTAGCCACCCTAAAAGTTGATTCCGTCTACTGAACACAATAATGATAATGGTAGTTTCGTGTACCCCTAGTTGACTTCATAGGTGCCGCCTGCCCCTATCTCCACTAGTTGTACCCACTACCCCCATGCGATCGTCTACCTAACTCGTAGATACCCATGATGGTCCCACAATGGGGTCCCCAAAGTGGCAACCTGATACCACTAAAGATGCACGGCTTATATCTACACGATGGAACAAATTCTTACCTACCAGCCCGGGCCCACGCACGCACATGACCCCGTTGGACTTGCGTTGCCACCACTAACCCGTTTTGACCTCTTACAATCAAACCAACTAAGCGTGTCCCGTCTTTGATCTAACTCGAGCTCACAAAGATACTTAATGGGTTACTCGTTTGAAAAGGGTCCCCATGTTCAACACAAGCTTTCCACCTATGCTTGGTCCCTACTAGAACTTCCCACTTAACCCGTTCTTATTCATGTCTTCTTACATGTTTTCAACTTGGTTAAGCGTTTCTAATCGTATTTCACATGCCACCCAGGCCACCCACTTAACCCCCATGTCCCACCACATGTTTATCTGGTTAAGTTTTACTTAATTCATTAGAACCATAACCTTGTAAAGACCTCCCACGTTAGACTACCGTTTGCGGTTGCTGGATTTGTCGGGCGGGTCCGGGTAGTCTTATACCGCAAATGAGCCTAACCTCATGTCTTTACAATCATTATGCATTTAATTTGTGCCTTTGACCTCTCACATTAGACTACCGTTTGTGGTTGCTGGATTTGCCGGGCGGGTCCGGGCAGACTTATACCACAAATGAGTCTAACCTCGGGTCTTAAGCGGTTAATTATTACATATAATTATTTAACCCCAAATTGGATTAATATCCCTATTCCAATTTGTCAATAAATTCCAAATTAATTTATGTCCATAACTGTCACCTAAATTATGTCCATAATTTCAGGTATATAAATTTATACCAATTAATGTCTCAAATTAATTATATGCCTTTAAGGCCATTTTATGCCAATTCACAATTATGTATATTTAATATTTTCCCATTGTCCCCACGCTATTCGTACGTTTCAATATTACATATGTTAGACTTGCAAATAGTCTAACTTATAAAAAGAAAAGCAACATCACAACTTGCATAACGCATAAAATAGATCTAAGAGTCATGACATAAGTTTGCATAGCCAATTACTTGCATAGGCAATGGATACACATAAATTTGCATAAACTATCATGGATCTAAATATAGATCTAAACATGTAATTATGAACTTGAATATACGGATATGGTTTTCCTATAACTTGCATATGAATTTCATTCAAACTAGCGTATGATTCACATACAAAACTAGCATAGGCAATGGGCATATAGAACATAAATTTGCATAACTATGTACTGCCATGGATCTAAATATAGATCTAAACAAAAGATGTGAACTTGCATGTGGATCTAAACATATAAATTAATGTCACATATTTGCATATAAACTAGCATATACGTCTACATGATTCACATATGAACTTGAGTATAATCCACCTACAGACTTGCATAAGATTCATAAACTAGCATATGATATAACATCCCAAACTTGCATAAGATTCATATACATATGATTTAACATCCCAAACTTGCATAAGATGAATCAAGTTAAACATGTAAAATTCAACATATGAAATAAATCCACAATAACATAACTATCAACGATAACATCAAATGATTCAAAGTCATATTCTCATAATCCAAATGATAACTTATCATAATTTAATTAATTAATTTATGAAAGAAATTATACTCACAACAAAAGAACGGTCTTGTTTTTCTACGATCTGTATTCTGAAATTGAATTGCTCGCCTTTGATATAGACTAATTGTTATTCTAATTTAGATTAGATTTGATTTTGATTCTTGCGGCTACTCTAGGTTCTCCATTGATGGCATGGCGGCTCTCGGTATGAATTAGTGTGATTTTAGGTTGAGAGTTGGTTGCTTATATAGAATTTTAATTAATTTAGAGCCGTCAGACTAACCCTAGAAGCAATCAAGGCCATTGTAACACCCCACACCCGCTACGGTCACTCACTAAGGGAATGCCATAACATTGGTGGAGTATTTTAAGTGAATATAGAACAGAAAAATTACAACAAGACAGATATAAGTAATACTTGAAAATTTAAATCATCATTTCATTTCAGCGGAAAGTAAAACATGTTTGGTTACATCACAAAACCATAACAAGAGTCAAGTACATAATATCCATCCTGATAAAATAGAAGTACATAATCCCACTACATAGACAATAGCCATAATAGAAAAGATAAACCGAGCTTTACTTCTACGATCCAAGCCCAAAAGATAGATATAGCGGTCTGATCCAAGCCCACTAGTGCTAGGCCCACTCTGATAACCTGAGGGTTGGGAAAAAGATAAAAACAACGGGGTCAGACATAAGTCTGAGTGAGTCCTATAACCCTAACAATACAACCATTAAAGTAATTAGGGTATGACATAAATAAGGTACGGTACCTCTGGGGATAATGACTACACTAAGTAGCCAACTAAACACCGGATGTACTACGATAACCGAAAAGACGCATTTATCCACCCAAGGATAATTCTTATACCACCCCAGACTTATTCACCCAAGGGTAATTCCTACACTGCACCACACCAGTTCTACCCACCAAGAGTAATTCCTACTTAAAGGTTGATCCCATCTAAAGTCTTAGAAAATATAACTAGTAGTTTCTGGTACTTCTAACTGACCACGTAGGTGCCGTCTGCCCCTACATCCATTAGGTGTATAACTGACCACGTAGGTGCCGTCTGCCCCTACATCCACTAGGTGTATAACTGACCACGTAGGTGCCGTCTGCCCCTACATCCACTAGGTGTACCTAGTAATCTTACCCAGTAGTTTCGTGTACCCCTACACAGGTGCCGTCTGCCCCTATCTTTACTAGGTGTACTTACTACTACCCATCGATCGGCTCCCTACCGTAGATACCCGTGCTGGTCCCACGATTGGGGTGTATCATTCCCCTAAGGTGGCTACCAGATAATATCACGGTGCACGGCTTTATATCTACACGATGCAACAACGACTTACCAACCAGCCCGGGCCCACACACGCATATGAAACCCGTTGGTCCCGCGTTGCCACCGCTAACCCGTTTTGGCCTCTTATAGTCAAGCCCAATATGCGTGTCCCGTCACTCGACTTGAGTCGAGCCCACAAAGATACGTTTGGGATATTGGTTGAAATGGGCCCCCACAAGCTACTACTTAAGCTTGTCGTTTAATCTAGTGCATCCCACTTAACCCCTTTTTATAATCATGCCCCCTTTCATGTTAAGGTTTGGTTAAGTCATCAATCATATTTCAATTTGCCACTAAGGGCACCCACTAGATTTCCTCATGCCACCCAAAGCACTTACTTGATTCCCACATGCCACCCAAGGCACTTACTTAACCCTTTAATCATGTTTAATTACATGTTCCACTTTGGTTAAGTATTCTAATCGTATTTTCTATTGCCACCCAAGGCAACCCACTAGTTTCCTCATGCCACCCGAGGCACCCCCACTAGTTACTACATGCCACCCAAGGCACCCACTTAACCCTCATGTCCCACTACATGCTAATTTGGTTAAGTGTTTCTTAATTAATTAAGACCGTGATCCTCCTAAAGACCTCTCACATTAGACTATCTTTTATGACTGCTGGTTAAGCCGGTTGGGTCCGGGCAGCCTTACGTCATAACCGAGTCTAACCTCGTGTCTTTACGTTAATCACGTATTTAGTTTGTGACTAAGACCTCTCACATTGGGCCAATCATTTGTAGCCGCTGGATGGCCGGTCGGTTCCGGGCAGACTTCCGCTACAAAAGGGTCCAACCTCGTGTCTTAGTTGATTAATTACGCCTAATTAATCACCCCCACAATTAATTATCCCTAATTAATTACACATTTTTCATAACATGGGTAGACCTAACTCAATAGGTAAATTCCCATGGGGTAGACCTAACTCAATAGGTAAATTCCCACTTATGTTAATTTATTTTTATGGTATGCTTAATCATACCCAATCATACTTTTATTAACATATTTACCAACCCCATCGTTCCCCACGTAAATCGTTCTCATTTCATGACATAAATAAGGGGAAGATCATCACAAATATTATGGGTTTAGCATACAACTTCGTCATGGGTTAAGAGGATGTCAACTTGCATATATGAACATATATTAACCCAACTACATATAACCCAAACTTGCATATTATCATACACATGATTTGCATAACATATGACATATGAGTTTGCATATTATCATACACATATCTTGCATAACATGTTGAACTTGCATATAAGCATTCTCATAACTTGCATCACATGTTAAACATGCATTTAGGCATATACATAACTTGCATAGCATCATGCACATAACTTGCATAATCTCATACACATAACTTGCATAACACCATTCACATAACTTGCATATGAACTTTGCATCTTAAAGGAGGGTAAACATGCATAGCATATAAGGGTATCATCTTGCATATGTATGCATCATATTTAAAAGGGTAAACTTGCATGTTATGATTTATGCATAATACCAACCAATTAGCATGCATAAAACCACTTACTTATCATGCATGAAATCAAATACTTATTATGCATAAACCCACCACTTAACTTGCATAAACCCAAACACTTATCATGCATAAAACCCAATACTTAGTATGCATACAATCAAATACTTAGCATGCATAACGTCAAATACTTTAGCATGCATAACATCAAATACTTAACATGCATAACACCAACTACTTAGCATGCATAAAATCACATGCATAACTTGCATATCATGTTACATATAACTTGCATATATTATCACATATAGTTTGCATAACATGTCACATATGCATAAATGTTTAACATAGTGTTTTGCATCATAAAACATGGCCTTAAACTTGCATTTAACATAAAACTTGCAAATCACATATCATACACACTTGCATAAATACATTCATCCACAAACATAGCCATGTCTTATCACATCCTACCATAATCAATTTAACAATTGATTATTAAAGCCATAGAAACTCACCAAAACACAATTAGCAAGCTAATGAAGAAGATTAAGATACTTAGAATGGATTAGAGGTTGATTAGAGAGTGATTTGGTTGCAACTTCTTCATGAACTAGTGGAGGCCATGCTCAAATTTCATTTTGCCATAGTTTAGTTACAAAACCTAATTATGAATGAATTAGGATAGGGTTAGGGTCTTATTTATAGGATTAGGTTGCATTTTAGACCCTTAGATTAACCCTAGATTAGATTAGGACCCTTAGATTTAGGAAATCTCTAGAACCAGCCCTCCAAGCCAGCCTAGAACCCAACCTGGTGCAACCTGGTGCACCCAGGTTCACTGGGCGGTGCCACCCTGTCGACAGGCAAGTCGACAGGCATGTCGACACCCCTGTCGACAGGCCTGTCGACAGCCCTGTCGACATGGGTTGGGCGGGAAGCTTCCCGCCTGACCCCGCCTGGCCCATTCCAAATCTGAATATTTGAATTTTCAAATCTGTTTTAGTTTTAAATTTTCTGCAAACTTCTTTGGGCCATAACCGGGCCATACGGACTCCGATTTTCGAAAACTCGGACTCTATTTCGCGTATTTTTCCGAGACGAACGCAATAACGCAGCCCGTTACCCCCAATTCCCACATCTGAAATTATTTATCCTATGATTAGTGAATTTTAGTATTAACTAAAATTCAGGGTGTTACATTCTCCCCTCCTTAAAGGATTTCGTCCCCGAAATCTCTAAGCTAAGGAGAATGCATAACCTACCATCCAAACAACCATCTACTCAAACCATCAACCACGGGCATCCATTGTCCTTAAAACAATTTCTAATGATGTATGAGCATATGCAAAAAGTGTGTGTATATGTTCCCTATCTAACGTATGAACATATGCAAACCATGATAGTGCCATGCATCCATTATGTATGCGAGAGAACCCTATCGACACATACAATATCTACATGAGTGCACAATCATTCACCAAAAATGCATCATCCATGTGATAACACAACCATTATACATCCATAAATATATTTTCCTACACACAATTTTATGCAATATGCAATATGAAGTGACTGAGCCGATCTAGTGCCTAGAGTGTGTATATATGCATCCACGAGCAACCACTAGCAAACACTTGCATCCACTTGCATCCATCAACCATAACATGTCTCAAACACATGTTTCAGCCATAGGTTTACCCTATCTAAAGGTCAAAGGTACTAACGAGAGGACATACTAAAGATAAGATAAGCACAAGATATGCGATGAAGGAGAAGCAAAAGGACATACCCTCTGAAAGAAAAGGGTACCTCGAACGCATCTTCGCTTCCGTCTCCCAGGTAGCGTCACTCTCTTCATCTCCCCTTTGTACTTTGATTAGTTGAACCTCTCTGTTTCTCAACTTCCAAATCTCTGACCCAAGGATGCAAGTAGGAGCTCGTTGAATCGTCGCATCACGCTCTACTTCCACTTCTCTAAGCAGGTTCGGCTCTACCGCCTCTGCGGTCTCATGTAGGAACTTCCTCAAATATAACACATGGAATATATCATGTACACCACTAAGCCTGTCGGGCAACTCCACTCTATAGGACATCTGTCCAATCCTTTCCTTAATAGGAAACGGTCCAACAAACCTTGGTACTTACTTCCCAACAGATCCAAAGTGAACCACATTCCGTAACGGAGATATAAAAAGCATGTCCTATTATCAAACTCAAGCTCTGTTCTCCTCTTGTCCGCATAAGATTTCTGTTTATCTTGCGTCGCTTTCATCCTTCTTTGAATCAAATCAATCTTTTCCCCTTCGTACTTTCTAACCTCATCGGCCCAAGCAAGATCTCATCCGTAGATTCCTACCAACGTGTAGGTGATCGACAAGGCCTTCCATAAAGAGCTTCGAAAGGTGCCATACCAATACTGGACTGAAAGCTGTTATTATATGCGAACTCCACCAATGGAAGATGCTCTTCCCATGTACCTCCAAAATCTAAGATATAAAGCCTCAAAAGGTCTTCTAGGACATGACTCACCCTCTCGGTCTGGCCGTCCGTCTGAGGATGATATGCGGTACTCAAACACAACTGAGTCCCTACCACCTCTTGCAAACTCTTCCAGCACTCGCTAGTGAAGATAGGATCTCGATCACTTACTATGCTAGAGGGTACCCCATGTAATCGAACTATCTCTCGAAGATATACTGAAGCTTGCCATGGAGCAGTCCTCTTGCTCTTCACAGGTATAAAATGGGTGCTCTCAGCAAGTCTATCTACCACCACCCAAATTCCTGTATTACCCTTCCTCGACCTGGGTAACCCGTCAATAAAATCCATCGAGACGCTATCCCACTTCCATTGCGGAACCTCCAATGGGTGAAGCAACCCACCTGGTTTCCTTTGCTCCGCCTTCACTTGCTGGCACACCAAACATCGAGCGACATACTCGGCCACATCTTTCTTCATACCGGCCCAGAAGAAAACCCTCTTCATGTCTTGGTACATCTTATCCCTACCGGGATGAATGGTCATCCTAGAACGGTGTGCGTCATCAAGAATAGCCTTCCTCAAACCCTCGTTTTGCGGTACACAAAGTCTACCGTCTCTACGCAAACACCCCTATCGTCTAGGGTGTTTCTACTCAAATGGCTGGACGACTTCCCCCCCTTATGAGCTTCTCTACCAACTCAACCAACTGTGGGTCGTCCCTCTGTGCTCTTCCAATCCGCCCCAAAAGAGTAGGTCTAACCTCCAAGGAGGCTAGCAAACCGGGTACAAAGTCAACGGAAGGTCTAAAGTCAAACTTAGAAATAAACTCTAAGCTCCGTCGTTCAACAATGAACTCAAGGACAACCTTTTTCTACTTAAGGCGTCCGCTACCATGTTACCCTTACTCATAGGATGCTAAGGATCCCATCCACTTTTGTTGTCCTAAGACTATGCACTCGAAGAGTCTCCAACACTTCCCTAAGATGTAGGGCATGCTCTTCTCCACCAGGATATCATCCAAAATTATCACAGCTGTCTCCCACGCAGACCACCCTAGTCGAATTCGGCATCCCCCAAATGCAAGCCCCAAAGGCCTAAACCAATATCAGACAAACACCCAAGGGATACCTCCTTCGAATTCAGACGACCTACGTGAGATGATACAAATAAAAATGGCTAAATAATTAAGCCCTTGACCAATTCTGGATGTTCTCGCCAGTCTCGCTCCAAAACCGTCGTTTATCCTATACTGGCTCTGCTCAGCCTATTGAGCACATACGAAAACTTATTTCGCTCCTAGAAAAGACCCAGATGTCATCTACGAACTTATTTAGGTACTCCCTGAACACCTTTCTCATCAAATTAACAAAGTATGCGGGGGCGTTCGTCAAACCCCATGGCATCACCAGCCACTCATAAAAGAAATCATCCGGAGTCCTAAAGGCAGTCTTCTCTATACTATTCTCAGCCACTCTCAACTGATGAAATCCCGTGGCTAAGTCCTACTACAAAAATACTGAGGCGCCAGCTAACTGATCAAAGAGATCATTAATCCTCGGCAATGGGTATCTATTCTTCTTTGTGAGTTTCTTTAGTTCTCTTTAGCCTACACAAAGTCTGAGGGACCCATCCGCCTTCATAACAAAAACTACTGGAGCGCCCCCCTCCGATATACTTCGTCTTATGAACCCCTTCTCAAGCAAATCGCCTACTTACTTATGGAGTTCCCTCCTCTCACGAGGAGCCATGTGGCACACTGGCCAAGATACTGGTTTAGCATTATCCACCAGATATATTCAGAAGTCAATCTCCCGCTTCGGAGGTAAGCAAACTCTAGACCGACATGTCAAGCGATTCTAGATAACTTAGCATAACAGATTCTATGGGATTACAAGAGATCTCGAGAGTGTTACCCAAACGGGTCATAAGCCTAGCTACTCTCCCTTCAAAATCAAAAACGGCACCTCTACTGGATAACCAGTCCATGCCCCAAAACTAACCCATAGCCCGTGAAGCCCAACAAGCATCACCTCTAAACTCAATGCTAAGTATAGAGACTTTCAAACCCAAACACATCATGGAGCCCCAATTGGGTTTGAAACAACTAAGGGATCATCTACCAAACTGGTGTCTAAGTGCAGTGACTTCAACTAACAATGATGAGATAAACGAACTCGATGCATCAAATAAAGTTTGAACCGGATATCATAGAAATCCAAATTCCAACCTAGATGGTCCTATCCCCATCTGGTACCCTAGTCGTGAGGGAATACCACTACCCTCCATACCTTGCCTTTGCTTCTTTGGACAATCCTAATAAGGTGTCCTATCCCTTCAAAAAGGATAACTACCAGCCTTCTTCTTCCCTATTCTCCACTCACAACCTCCCACCAATGAGGTTTCATCTTTCATTAACCAAACAACTATTTGAGCCTTCCTCCCATCGTCTATCCAATAGATACCTACCAGTCCTCCTCCTTCTTGAACCAACTTCTAATCCAACTAACGTCTAAGTCCCTTGAAGTGGTTTTCCATCCTTATCTATCTTAGAAAGATCATCTATACGCGGAGGGGAAACTCAAAACGAGAGAAAGGAAGAGATTCAAAATGGAGAATTCGAAAGATATAAATATGGCTATTGGGGATTATGCTTTTCTTTCAAAAACTTTTCTCTTAAAAGACATGTTTTTGAAAATACTCCTTTCCAAAAATATTCTTAGAAAATAGTTTTTCTAAAAATTTTATCTGTTCCGGTAACCTTAAGCTCTGATACCACGTGTAACACCCCACACCCGCTACGGTCACTCACTAAGGGAATGCCATAACATTGGTGGAGTATTTTAAGTGAATATAGAACAGAAAAATTACAACAAGACAGATATAAGTAATACTTGAAAATTTAAATCATCATTTCATTTCAGCGGAAAGTAAAACATGTTTGGTTACATCACAAAACCATAACAAGAGTCAAGTACATAATATCCATCCTGATAAAATAGAAGTACATAATCCCACTACATAGACAATAGCCATAATAGAAAAGATAAACCGAGCTTTACTTCTACGATCCAAGCCCAAAAGATAGATATAGCGGTCTGATCCAAGCCCACTAGTGCTAGGCCCACTCTGATAACCTGAGGGTTGGGAAAAAGATAAAAACAACGGGGTCAGACATAAGTCTGAGTGAGTCCTATAACCCTAACAATACAACCATTAAAGTAATTAGGGTATGACATAAATAAGGTACGGTACCTCTGGGGATAATGACTACACTAAGTAGCCAACTAAACACCGGATGTACTACGATAACCGAAAAGACGCATTTATCCACCCAAGGATAATTCTTATACCACCCCAGACTTATTCACCCAAGGGTAATTCCTACACTGCACCACACCAGTTCTACCCACCAAGAGTAATTCCTACTTAAAGGTTGATCCCATCTAAAGTCTTAGAAAATATAACTAGTAGTTTCTGGTACTTCTAACTGACCACGTAGGTGCCGTCTGCCCCTACATCCATTAGGTGTATAACTGACCACGTAGGTGCTGTCTGCCCCTACATCCACTAGGTGTATAACTGACCACGTAGGTGCCGTCTGCCCCTACATCCACTAGGTGTACCTAGTAATCTTACCCAGTAGTTTCGTGTACCCCTACACAGGTGCCGTCTGCCCCTATCTTTACTAGGTGTACTTACTACTACCCATCGATCGGCTCCCTACCGTAGATACCCATGCTGGTCCCACGATTGGGGTGTATCATTCCCCTAAGGTGGCTACCAGATAATATCACGGTGCACGGCTTTATATCTACACGATGCAACAACGACTTACCAACCAGCCCGGGCCCACACACGCATATGAAACCCGTTGGTCCCGCGTTGCCACCGCTAACCCGTTTTGGCCTCTTATAGTCAAGCCCAATATGCGTGTCCCGTCACTCGACTTGAGTCGAGCCCACAAAGATACGTTTGGGATATTGGTTGAAATGGGCCCCCACAAGCTACTACTTAAGCTTGTCGTTTAATCTAGTGCATCCCACTTAACCCCTTTTTATAATCATGCCCCCTTTCATGTTAAGGTTTGGTTAAGTCATCAATCATATTTCAATTTGCCACTAAGGGCACCCACTAGATTTCCTCATGCCACCCAAAGCACTTACTTGATTCCCACATGCCACCCAAGGCACTTACTTAACCCTTTAATCATGTTTAATTACATGTTCCACTTTGGTTAAGTATTCTAATCGTATTTTCTATTGCCACCCAAGGCAACCCACTAGTTTCCTCATGCCACCCGAGGCACCCCCACTAGTTACTACATGCCACCCAAGGCACCCACTTAACCCTCATGTCCCACTACATGCTAATTTGGTTAAGTGTTTCTTAATTAATTAAGACCGTGATCCTCCTAAAGACCTCTCACATTAGACTATCTTTTATGACTGCTGGTTAAGCCGGTTGGGTCCGGGCAGCCTTACGTCATAACCGAGTCTAACCTCGTGTCTTTACGTTAATCACGTATTTAGTTTGTGACTAAGACCTCTCACATTGGGCCAATCATTTGTAGCCGCTGGATGGCCGGTCGGTTCCGGGCAGACTTCCGCTACAAAAGGGTCCAACCTCGTGTCTTAGTTGATTAATTACGCCTAATTAATCACCCCCACAATTAATTATCCCTAATTAATTACACATTTTTCATAACATGGGTAGACCTAACTCAATAGGTAAATTCCCATGGGGTAGAACTAACTCAATAGGTAAATTCCCACTTATGTTAATTTATTTTTATGGTATGCTTAATCATACCCAATCATACTTTTATTAACATATTTACCAACCCCATCGTTCCCCACGTAAATCGTTCTCATTTCATGACATAAATAAGGGGAAGATCATCACAAATATTATGGGTTTAGCATACAACTTCGTCATGGGTTAAGAGGATGTCAACTTGCATATATGAACATATATTAACCCAACTACATATAACCCAAACTTGCATATTATCATACACATGATTTGCATAACATATGACATATGAGTTTGCATATTATCATACACATATCTTGCATAACATGTTGAACTTGCATATAAGCATTCTCATAACTTGCATCACATGTTAAACATGCATTTAGGCATATACATAACTTGCATAGCATCATGCACATAACTTGCATAATCTCATACACATAACTTGCATAACACCATTCACATAACTTGCATATGAACTTTGCATCTTAAAGGAGGGTAAACATGCATAGCATATAAGGGTATCATCTTGCATATGTATGCATCATATTTAAAAGGGTAAACTTGCATGTTATGATTTATGCATAATACCAACCACTTAGCATGCATAAAACCACTTACTTATCATGCATGAAATCAAATACTTATTATGCATAAACCCACCACTTAACTTGCATAAACCCAAACACTTATCATGCATAAAACCCAATACTTAGTATGCATACAATCAAATACTTAGCATGCATAACGTCAAATACTTTAGCATGCATAACATCAAATACTTAACATGCATAACACCAACTACTTAGCATGCATAAAATCACATGCATAACTTGCATATCATGTTACATATAACTTGCATATATTATCACATATAGTTTGCATAACATGTCACATATGCATAAATGTTTAACATAGTGTTTTGCATCATAAAACATGGCCTTAAACTTGCATTTAACATAAAACTTGCAAATCACATATCATACACACTTGCATAAATACATTCATCCACAAACATAGCCATGTCTTATCACATCCTACCATAATCAATTTAACAATTGATTATTAAAGCCATAGAACTCACCAAAACACAATTAGCAAGCTAATGAAGAAGATTAAGATACTTAGAATGGATTAGAGGTTGATTAGAGAGTGATTTGGTTGCAACTTCTTCATGAACTAGTGGAGGCCATGCTCAAATTTCATTTTGCCATAGTTTAGTTACAAAACCTAATTATGAATGAATTAGGATAGGGTTAGGGTCTTATTTATAGGATTAGGTTGCATTTTAGACCCTTAGATTAACCCTAGATTAGATTAGGACCCTTAGATTTAGGAAATCTCTAGAACCAGCCCTCCAAGCCAACCTAGAACCCAACCTGGTGCAACCTGGTGCACCCAGGTTCACTGGGCGGTGCCACCCTGTCGACAGGCAAGTCGACAGGCATGTCGACACCCCTGTCGACAGGCCTGTCGACAGCCCTGTCGACATGGGTTGGGCGGGAAGCTTCCCGCCTGACCCCGCCTGGCCCATTCCAAATCTGAATATTTGAATTTTCAAATCTGTTTTAGTTTTAAATTTTCTGCAAACTTCTTTGGGCCATAACCGGGCCATACGGACTCCGATTTTCGAAAACTCGGACTCTATTTCGCGTATTTTTCCGAGACGAACGCAATAACGCAGCCCGTTACCCCCAATTCCCACATCTGAAATTATTTATCCTATGATTAGTGAATTTTAGTATTAACTAAAATTCAGGGTGTTACAGCCATCCAGTCAAGACAGATAACACCTCAGCCCTAATGACTCAGCAATGAGTCGAAACAGCGTCATCTTTCAGATCTGCCGGGGGGAGGGGGAAGGTCGACCCTAGGTCGACCTGTATGGGCAGGTCGACACCCAGGTCGACCCCCTGGTCGACCTGGCCCTTGGGTGGGAGAATTCCCGCCCAGCCTGCTCCCCTGTTTGAATTTGAATTTCAAACAGTTTTTGATTTATTTCAATTTTGAAACTTCTAAAGGCCATAACTTCTTCATATGGAGTCCAATTCACGCAAACTCGGACTCTATCTCAAGTAGAATTCCGAGACGAACGCAAAGCGTAACCGGTTTCCCTTAATTCTCACAATTGAAATTAAGTATTCTTAAATTTTGTTAATTTAATATTCATAAAAAATTCAGGGTGTTACAAGTCCGATAAGTTACACCCAAAACCAGCCCATGCTAAACCTTTTCCAATTTAAGAAAGATCCGCTTCCACTTTTACACCATTTGCTCTTCATTTTCCTTCCATCAAAAAAACTCCACTGTCCAAAATCAATCACGGTGCCTCCCCCCATCCCTCCCCCATCCCTCTGTTGATCGTAGTCCCGGCGAATACTCCCAAACCCAGCGCGATCATCAGCTCCTCCCTCAGCATGAACGTCGTCCCTCCTAGCTCCTTCGTTGACGTGCAAATCGATCCCAAAGGTCCAGGTTTTCAGATGAGATCCAGCCCTCCCTGAATCGCACCATAACAAGTCAGACCTAGATCCCATCATCTTTTACGTGTTTTGTTATTTAATCCTTGGTGGAAAAAATTCCGTAGATTGAGAGTTATATGGTGAGAACATTTAAGGCTTATTGCCTTTTATTTCTGGTTTGAGAAGTGAAAAAAAAGAGTAGAACGAAATGAACTGCTCTGGCTTGAGAAGTGTTTGTATGCAGTGGTATTTATATGCGAATGAGGATTTGAGGATACACACCATGTCCCTTCAGTAAGCATTGCGTGGCCATGTATGTAGCTGCTGTAACAGTCCATCGATTGGAGAAGATTGAGGTAAAACAGTGTACAGAGTGATGGCGACATGAGTGGTCTCCTTCAGTAGGGTATGTGCTACCTAAGAGGAATGGTCTGCGTTATTTTTTCTACAAGTGCTGTCATTTCCTACAATAGGGTATGCGTGCCCTTACTACTGAGAGGTATGGGATGGCCACTTATAACACCCCTCATCCATTAAGGTCACTCACAAAGGGAATGCCTTAACTTCGGTGGAGAGTTATAGGTAAAAGATACAGATAAATTACAAGACAGGCAAAATTAAAACAGCGGAAAATAGGACTTTACTTTATTGATAAAATAGTGTGTACAACAATTGTTTTCCAATACCAGAATATCTGTCTTACAAAATAAAGAAGCATAAAATAACATTTATATTCCCCAATGTAGCGTGAGTCAGCCATAGCAATGGAAAAGAGAATCCCAGCAAAACTTCGACTAATCTTCAGCTTGGAAGAAAACTAAACTAAGTAGTAATATTCCCTCCCTGCGAACCTTGGGGGGGACGGAAGACAAGAAAGCGAAAATAAAACAGAGTCAGACATAAAATCTGGTAAGTTTAGTAACTTTCAGCATGTGAACAGGTAAAAGCAACATGATATGAATTTAACTGAATACAAGACAACACCATGATTACGGGAATCATAAGGTTAGCACAAGATATGATAAGGTAAGATAAACTAGATGCACTTCTATACTTTCTCTGCTTCGCCACTACCTTGTTATTCTAATTTCTATATCCCTGCACCACCTAACTAGAAATCTGTGTAAACTGATAAGAACAGATACATGATCCCAATCCCCGCAATTGTGGTTGTTTTAGGTGTACATCTATTATTTATTACCTAGGTCTAACCTAGGGTTTTCTATCGAGCGCATTCTAGATCCAACCAGGGTTTTCGCTACCCAAGGCTACTGGGGTTTATGCTACCTATTGAACGTTTCTCGGATTTTAGGGTTTACGCAACCTAGGTCCAACTAGGATTATGCTACCTATCGAACGACGCCCCTAATCTAGGACACACTATCCGGAGTGGTATATATTCCTAGACTTTCCCCACGTATGTGTTGTGGATCGTTATCGCTGTCTAAATGCACATGTCCTCTATATGTGCGACCCGAGTCTCGTGGCAGGGAAAATCAAGAAACACGAAACTCGGTCGGGAGCTTTTAGATATCTGCCGATGCAGATGCTAAGGTCTATTTTTCCAGTGGCTATGCTGACCCCTCCCTCAACTAATGAAAGGCACACCTTGAAAAATGAGAACTATATGCACGCCCTCTATGCCCCCACTAACCTATGGCCATCCGCACCCATAACTAGATAGCAAGTATATGGTCTTTTGGAGTTCTCTGCATTTCCGCTGTACGTATCTCGACTGACTCAAGATGGTAGGTAGACGACGAGTTGCTATCACAGGGCTACTGGTCTCGCCGAATCACGTTGATCCATCCTAGTCTTTAGGTTGCCTTATATTGCAACCAAGGCATACCCTTGTTTCTCCTAACGCAGACCTTAACCTCTGTGAGCCCAGGCGGATCATCTGCAGCTTCACAGAGGGATACCAAGAGTACCCTCACGTCCCCTCGAAGCCGCATGCTTCGTAACCCAGTTTGTTGGAGCCTTTTTTAAGATCATATGGACGTTCGCTCCTTCTCGAGTTCTACTAAGGTTTACTACTTAGTTCCCTTAACTAAGGTTTACTACTTAGTTCCTGAGTCGTCATTTTCTTAACTAAGGTTTACAACTTAGTCCTCTTAACTAAGGTTTACTACGTAGTTCTTTTTCTCGTCAAGTTGGATTGGTTAAGTGTCATTAGTCAATTCAAGTTAACTTAAACCATTCATTTGTCATGTTAAACTGGTTAAGTGTTATCAGTAGTTCATGTAGACTTAACCATACCACAAATCAAGTTATATTGGTTAAGTATTTCTTATTACTTAACCCCACCCCTTCATCTTGTATTGGTTAAGTGTTCCCTTTAACTTAACCCTGCCCATCTGTTTAGCTAACACGTTATAACGGTTATGTGTTCTCTTAGTTAACTTAACATTAACATCTGTTTAATTCACATGCCTTGATGGTTAAGTATTGTCCCTTCATGTTTTAATTAACCTTGTTCATTTGGCACACTATGATGGCTAAGGGTTCTAGGTTTACTTAACTCCACCTTCTAGTCTAGTTAACAAGTTAAATTGGTTAAGTGTATTTTACTTAACCCCACCTTCTAGTCTAGTTAACATGTTATAACGGTTAAACCTTTTCTTGACCTCACCCACTAGTCTAGTCAACATGTTATAATGGTTGTTTAACCCCTACAAGTCTTGTCTTGTTAACATATTAAGTTGGTTAAGTGTTCCTATGGACTTAACCCTCCCATTCTGGCTTAACTGTTTCTTAGCTTTAAATTATTCATTTAAAGCACCAACCACTCACATTAGACAGATATTGTTGCGATCACTGGATGTGCCGGTCGGTTCCGGGCAGATTTACACCGTAACTCAGTCTAACCTCGGGTCCTTTTTGGGCTCAATGCTCTAAACACCCACATTAGATAGGTATTGTTATGGTTGCTGGATTTGCCGGGTGGTTTCAGACAGTCTTATAACGTAACTCAATCTAACCTCGGGTTAGGTATATTCGTCTTTCCTAGATTTACATATTTATCCTTTTTGTCTATATACAAATTGCTAATGACTCTTTTAAACAAATTTGGCCTATATCATATTCATTTGTCATGCCCACTAACATACCTATATTCTAGGCCCAAATCTTGATTTACCTATCATTTAACCCAACTTGCAGTTTATGCCAAATTAGATCAGTTCATGTCAAAACTAGATTTAATATTCTAGTTTACAGTTTATATCCAAACTTGGCTTACAAGCCAATTACATACTCTACGGCCAATTAACACTTTACCATTTTACGCCCAAGTCTAATATGCATGTAAATTATTTACTATTATAGCCAAATCAGATTATGCCGACATATTTGTTATGCCAAATTATCTTAATTAAGCTACGCCCAAATTCCCCCGCCGTAGCCATACGTATAACATGATTTCACAAGTTTCTAGGTACTCATGACATGAAACTTACAAAAGGAATAGGGGATAAGCATGAGAATTTACATAAGAGGATAGGCATGAAAAAGCGAACCAAAATACAAAAATACAAAGATAATGGATCCAATGGTTTTGGTGTACATAATAGCGAACAGGAATAAACTAAGCAAAATACACCCTAAGTATGAGATCCAACATAATCAAGGGAGACATAGGTGATTTGATCCAACCTAATGCCAGTTCTGTATACAATCATGATTTGTAACTATAATGTTATGGGCATAAGCCACTAACCATAATAGTCATAGGCAATTAACCACAACAGTCCTAGGCAATTAACCACAAAATAGTCCTAGGCAATTAACCACAAAATAGTCCTAGTCATGGTCTTATAGTTATGAATCATAGTCATAGGCAATAGTCTTATGTTCATAGTCATATGCATAGTCTTATGTTCATAGTCATAGGCAATAGTTTCATAGGCCACGGCTTCATAGTCGTAGTCTTAGGCAAAAAGTCCCATAATCATAGTCATTGACAATTAGCCACAATAAGTTCTAGGCCATAATCGAGAATCAGATCCAAAGGCATATACAAGCACCGATTCAAACGAAAGGATTAGGCATATTCTCATATCCATTTAATTACATGTCACAAAAAGATCTAGGCGTTCAAATCTAAAAAGTAACTGACTTACATTGATCGGTTTTAGAAAAGGATAATAACGCTGAGGTGATTTGCTATGATTTGCGCGACGTTGCTCGAAGCCGTTGAATTAGCCTTTGCTTCCCTTCTTGAAGCTTTAACTTTATTTGAATCTCCAATATGAAATTCCTAGCTGTAGTATTCAAGAATAGTCTTCGTGTTTTATTTTAATTAATTTATTTATTTCAATTATTCCAGAGGCAGCATAAGGAAAGAATAAAATGGTGTAAAGAGAATGGAGCTAGGGGGCTGTTTATATAGGATTAGGCGGACGAATCTAGGTTGAAAACGAGACCAGAAACATCAGAATGAACCCAGGCTCAAAACTGGGTTTCAGCACCAGGTCGACCCCCAGGTCGACACTATGGCCGACCTGGTCCCTGGGAGGTCGACAGTATGGTCGACCCCCAGGTCGACCTGGTCCTGGGCGGGAAATTTCCCGCCCAGCCTGTTCTGGGTTTTGAATTCGAATTTGAATTTGAATTTCGAGCTGTTTTCTATTTTGAAAATCCTTGAAACTTCGGAGCGTCATATCTCCCTCATACGGACTCCGTTTCTCGAAAACTTGGACTCGTTTCTAAGCAGAATTTCGAGACGAACTCAATGGCGCAACCCGTTTCCCTTGATTATTATTTTAAAATTTAATTATACTTTAATTTGCGAAACTTAATGTTACAGAATTATGGGGTGTTACATTCTCCCCCTCTTAAAAGATTTCATCCCCGAAATCTTCAAGTTAGGAAGAATGTATCCTACAATATAATCACCCATCTACTCAATCACTCAATCACAGACATTCATTGTCCTTAAAAGATTTCTAATGCTTTCATCTTCATATGCATAGTGCATGTATATGTCTTTATCTAATGCAAAATTAGGCGGTCTACTGATTCAGTTGACCTCCTTAATGCGAATTATGTCAGTGCCATGCGTCCAATCGTGTATACAAGCATCCCTAGTTATGTAAATACTACATGTGTGCATAGCCATTCATCCATATGTAGTATCCATATGATAACATATCCAGTTAAATCCGTTAAGCAAATAGATATATGTGAATGTAATATGAAAGTGACTGAGTCGTTCTAGCGCCTATGGTGTGTATATGCATCCATGAGCAACCATTTGTAACCATTAGTCAAAACATGTTTCAAATACATGTTTACATCCATTGGCTTCTACCTAAGGATCGATGATACGTCCTACAGGATATACCTTAAAAGCTAGAAAGTATGCATAAAATTTCTAGAGAAAGAGATTAAGGATGTACCCTTAAGAAAAAGGGTATGATGCGTGTATCTAGTCTTCTAAGTCGCATCTTCTTGAGCTTCACTATTCTATACCTTATCTAATTAATCCTCACGATTGCGAAGCTTCTTGACCTCCATTTCCAAAACTGTCGTTGATCGGATAGCTGGCCTTTCATTGTCAACCGGATACATGCGGAAGTCTATCCGCGTTTTAGGGGTAAACTCCTAACCTAATCAAAACATCTGCGTACTCATGGACTACCCTAACGGATTGCAAATCGTCGATAAATGCATTAAGCGATTCTAGCTAGCTAAGCCTAACTGATTCTTTACACGAAATCTCGAGGGTATTTCCAAGGCAAGTCAAAAGTCTAGCTGACCTCCTTTCAGAGTTACTAGCCAACCAACCCATGCCTAGAATCAACTCATAGCCCATGGAACCAAAAACATAAGCATTATGCTTAAACTCAAAACTTAATATAGTATTCTCAAATCCTTACAAACCAAAGGTAAACGGGCCGAACCACCAATTGGATTTGAGACATTAATGGGATCTTCTACTATACAAGTACTAAGGTGCAGAGACTCAACTATGGAAGTAGATATGAACAAATGCGAAGCACTAAGATCAAAAGAGTACTAATTGGTTGGTCAAAACGAAAAGCAAAACTTTTCCAACAGAGACTTTTACTATCCCTCTCTCAGCTATTCTGGTAGTGGAAGTATGTACCCGCCCTTCTGAAAATCATGTGACTCGTCCTTGCCCTTGTCCTTAATTATATGCCCTATTATACCATGGAAAAGATACTTCCTCTCGTCTTAGGTTTTATAATTCCTTCTTTCTTCGTGAGTCGAGTTTATATCCATGAATTTCTCATCCTTGCGTTGAGCTCCCAAGCCAAACTCCCTCATCCTCACCTTTACCATCCCTATGTAATCATATTGATAAGTTTCTCAAAAGCTACCTCCATCGCACGGAAAACCCTTCAGATCTTGAAAGAAAACTAACTGCAGGTGAAACTACTATGGCTATAGATGGGTGTCGGGCACTACCTTGCCCTTCGATAGGTATCGTAGTCTTATTAAGCCTACGGAATTGTGCTGTGATGAGGTTAACCCCCAGAAACCAAGGAGCCCCGAAGACTCAAAAAAAAGGGGACAAGAATTCAAATAGAGGATCAGAAAATAGTGTGTATGGCTTTTGGGGAATATGCCTTTAAAACAAAACTTTTCTTTTGAAAAATGCTTCTTTAAATACCGTTTTGAAAATAATTTTTTTTTCAAATCTTTTATCTGATCTAGTAACCTTCATCTCTGATACCACGTGTAACACCCCACATCCGTTAAGGTCACTCACAATGGGAATGCCTTAACTTTGGTAGGGAGTTATAGGTAAAAGATACAGATAAATTACAAGACAGACAAAATTAAAACAGCGGAAAATAGGACTTTACTTTATTGATAAAATATGTTTTCCAGTACCAGAATATCTGTCTTACAAAATAAAGAAGCATAAAATAACATTTATATTCCCCAATGTAGCGTGAGCCAGCCATAGCAATGGAAAGATAATCCCAGCAAAACTTCGACTAATCTTCAGCTTGGAAGAAAACTGGACTAAGTAGTAATATTCCCTCCCTGCGAACCGGGGGAGGGGGACGGAAGACAAGAAAGCGAAAAGAAAACAGAGTCGGACATAAAGTCTGGTAAGTTCAGTAACTTTCAGCATGTGAATAGGTAAAAGCAACACGACATGAATTTAACTGAATACAAGACAACACCATGATGACGGGAATCATAAGATTAGCACAAGATATGATAAGGTAACATAAACTAGACGCACTTCTATACTTTCTCTGCTTCGCCACTACCTTGTTATTCTAATTTCTATATCCCTGCACCACCTAACTAGAAATATGTTTAAGCTGATAAGAACAGATATGTGATCCCAATCCCCGCAATTGTGGTTGTTTCAGGTGTACTTCTATTATTTATTACCTAGGTCTAACCTAGGGTTTTCTATCGAGCGCATTCTAGATCCAACTAGGGTTTTCGCTACCCAGGGCTGCTGGGGTATATGCTACCTATTGAACGTTTCTCGGATTTTAGGGTTTACGCGACCTAGGTCCAACTAGGGATTATGCTACCTATCGAACGACGCCCCTAATCTAGGACACACTACCTAGAGTGGTATATGTTCCTAAACTTTCCCCACGTATGTGTCGTGGATCGTTATCGCTGTCTAGATGCACATGTCCTCTATATGTGCGACCCGAGTCTCGTGGCAGGGCAAATCAGGAAACACGAAACTCGGTCGGGAACTTTCAGATATCTGCCGATGCAGATGCTAAGGCCTGTATTTCCAGTGGCTATGTTGACCCCTCACTCAACTAATGAAAGGCACACCTTGAAAAATGAGAACTATACGCAGGCACTCTATGCCCCACGAACCTATGGCCATCCGCACCCATAACTAGATAGCAAGTATATGGTCTTTTGGAGTTCTCCGCCTTTCCGCTGTACGTATCTCGACTGACTCAAGATGGTAGGTAGACGACGAGTTGCTATCACAGGGCTACTGGTCTCGCCGAATCACGCTGGTCCATCCTAGTCTTTAGGTTGCCTTATATTGCAACCAAGGCATACCCTTGGTTCTCCTAACGTAGACCTTAACCTCTGTAAGCCCAGGCGGATCATCTGCAGCCTCACAGAGGGATACCAAGAGTACCGTCACGTCCCCTCGAAGTCACGTGCTTCGTAACACAATTTGTTGGAGCCTTCTTTAAGATCAGATGGACATTCGCTCCTTCTCGTGTTCTACTAAAGTTTACTACTTAATTCCCTTAACTAAGGTTTACTACTTAGTTCCTGGATCGTCGTTTTCTTAACTAAGGTTTACAACTTACTCCTCTTAACTAAGGTTTACTACGTAGTTCTTTTTCTCGTCAAGTTGGATTGGTTAAGTGTCATTAGTCAATTCAAGTTAACTTAACCCATTCATTTGTCATGTTAACTGGTTAAGTGTTATCAGTAGTTCATGTTGACTTAACCCTACCATAAATCAAGTTATATTGGTTAAGTATTTCTTATTACTTAACCCCACCCCCTTCATCTTGTATTGGTTAAGTGTTCCCTTTAACTTAACCCTGTCCATCTGTTTAGCTAATACGTTATAACGGTTAAGTGTTCTCTTAGTTAACTTAACCCCAACATCTGTTTAATTCACATGCCCTAATGGTTAAGTATTGTCCCTTCTTGTTCTAACTTGACCTTGTTCGTTTGGCACACTATGATGGCTAAGTGTTCAAAGTTTACTTAACTCCGCCTTCTAGTCTAGTTAACAAGTTAAATTGGTTAAGTTTATTTTACTTAACCCCGCCTTCTAGTCTAGCTAGCATGTTGTAACGGTTAAACCTTTTCTTAACCTCACCCACTTGTATAGTCAACATGTTATAACGGTTGTTTAGCCCCTACAAGTCTTGTCTTGTTAACATATTAAGTTGGTTAAGTGTTCCTATGGACTTAACCCTCCCATTCTAGCTTAACTGTTTCTTAGCTTTAAATTATTCATTTAAAGAACAAACCACTCACATTAGACAGATATTGTTGCGGTCACTGGATGTGCCGGTCGGTTCCGGGCAGATTTACACCGCAACTAAGTCTAACCTCGGGTCTTTTTTGGGCTCAATGCTCTAACCACCCACATTAGATAGGTACTGTTACGGTTGCTGGATTTGCCAGGCGGTTCCGGGCAGTCTTACACCGTAACTCAATCTGACCTCGGATTAGGCATATTCGTCTTTCCTAGATTTACATATTTATCCTTTTTGTCTGTATGTAAATTGCTAACGACTCTTTTAAACAAATTTGGCCTATATCATATTCATTTGTCATGCCCACCAACATACCTATATTCTAGGCCCAATTCTTGATTTACCTATCATTTAACCCAACTTGCAGTTTATGCCAAATTAGATCAATTCATGTCAAAACTAGATTTAATATTCTAGTTTACATTTTATATCCAAACTTGGCTTACATGCCAATTACATACTCTGTGGCCAATTAACAATTTACCATTTTACGTCCAAGTCTAATATGCATGTAAATTATTTACTATTATAGCCAAATCAGATTATGCAAACATATTTGTTATGCCAAATTATCTTAATTAAGCTACGCCCAAATTCCCCCGCCGTAGTCGTACGTATAACATGATTTCACAAGTTTCTAGGTACTCATGACATGAAACTAACAAAAGGAATAGGGGATAAGCACGAGAATTTACATAAGAGGATAGGCATGAAAAAGCGAACCAAAATACAAAAATACAAAGATAATGGATCCAATGGGTTTGGTGTACATAATAGCGAACAGGAATAAACTAAGCAAATTACACCCTAAATATGAGATCCAACATAATCAAGGGAGACATAGGTGATTTGATCTAACATAATGCCAGTTCGGTATACAATCATGATTTATAACTATAATGTTATGGGCATAAGCCACTAACCGTAATAGTCATAGGCAATTAACCAAAATAGTCCTAGGCAATTAACCACAAAATAGTCCTAGGCAATTAACAACAAAATAGTCCTAGGCAATTAACCATAAAATAGTCGTAGTCATGGTCTCATAGTTATGAATCATAGTCATAGGCAATAGTCTTATGTTCATAGTCATAGGCATAGTCTTATGTTCATAGTCATAGGCAATAGTTTCATAGGCCACGGCTTCATAGTCATAGTCTTAGGCAAAAGTCCCATAATCATAGTCATTGACAATTAGCCACAATAAGTTCTAGGCCATAATAGAGAATCATATCCAAAGGCATATACAAGCACTGATTCAAACGAAAGGATTAGGCATATTGTCATATACATTTAATTACATGTCACAAATAGATCTAGGCGTTCAAATCTAAAAAGTAATTGACCTACATTGATCGGTTTTAGAAAAGGATAATAACGTTGAGGTGATTTGCTATGATTCGTGCGACGTTGCTCGAAGCCGTTGAATTAGCCTTTGCTTCCCTTCTTGAAGCTTTAACTTTATTTGAATCTCCAATATGCAATTCCTAGCCGTAGTCTTCAAGAATAGTCTTCGTGCTTTATTTTGAATAATTTATTTATTTCAATTATTCCAAAGGCAGCATAAGGAGAGAATAAAATGGTGTAAAGAGAATGGAGCTAGAGGGCTGTTTATATAGGATTAGGCGGACGAATCTAGACTGAAAACGAGACCAGAAACATCAGAATGAACCTAGGCTCAAAACTAGGTTACAGCACCAGGTCAAGCCCCAGGTCAACACTATGGTCGACCTGGTCCCTGGGAGGTCGACACTATGATTGACCCCCAAGTCGACCTGGTCCTGGGCGGGAAATTTCCTACCCAACCTGTTCTGGGTTTTGAATTTGAATTGAATTTGAATTTCGAGCTGTTTTTCTGTTCTGAAAATCCTTGAAACTTCGGAGGGTCATATCTCCCTCACATGGACTCCGTTTCTATAAAACTTGGACTCGTTCCCAAGCAGAATTTCAAGATGAACGCAATGGCGCAACCTGTTTCCCTTGATTCTTATTTTAAAATTTAATTATACTTTAATTTGTGAAACTTAATGTTACAGAATTACGGGGTCTTACACCACTTCCGCCAAATGTTGTCATTCAGTGTTGATGTAGAATTTGTAGCTGTACATTTATTTTGATTGATGTCCATGTCTGTATTAAAGTCTGTTGTAAGGTTCGGCATGGCAAGAGATTTTGTATAGGATCATGGAAGTGAAAACTGTGTCTACCTTACTATATTCCTTTTTACTTTTCTTTGTTTAATGTTGTCTTGGAAAGGGTTCACGTCATATTAAAGTTGTATCTTGACTTGGCCAAAAGTTCTTGTACTGGAGTACATACATGTAAATAAAAAGTTCCAACTTATTTAAATTTTCCTCCTATATTTGATTTGAGCTGGTAGCTTTGTCATTGAATGAATTTGGTTTATTTTCCCTTCTTCTACTTTGTTGGCTTTTGTATGGTATTTTACTTTGAAATGTTCTCGTCAGTTTGTCAATTGGTTTGACAAAAATATTGTACATGACTCAAGGACGTGAAAAATGTTATCTTATTTTATATTCTCCTTACTTGATTTGGTCGGATGATTTCTGTTTCTAAGGTTCAGTGCTCTCTTTACTTGCCGCTACTGACTTCGGTTGCCAATTACATACTGTTTGTACTTTGAAAAACCTATAAGTTTGATTATTATTGTTATCCATTACATCTTTAACATATGTTGTCCGTATACTTGGTCACACACGCTTTTGAGATTTTGTATTCCCTATGAGATGAATATATAACGCTGCGCATGTCATACCGTTTTGCTATTATACAGTAAGGTCTGTAATTAATTTACAAAATATTATCGATAAATATTTAAATAAATCCCGAAATTATTAATTACAAAAATAAATAAATTATTATCGTCAGGTATACCTGATTGGAATGGTATCTCAATTCAGATAAATCAATATCGAATTATAACTCAGCATCAACAAGTCTGAGTTGATCGATATCAAATTTATATAGAAAGCGTTATTAAATATATTAAATAAATGTTATCTTTTATTAACTATTTCCATAGCGACTATTTTAAAATTTGAATTGGACATAACTAACAATCTATAACATGAAATCCTAAATTTTCTCTTTCATTAGAAAATTATAATCAAACAGATTCAAACGTTTCTCGTTTCACGAAATTCCGACTTATATCGGATCATGTTTATCCAATTGAAGTTAAAAACTGAATATTACGAACTACCGCGCCATTTCAAGCTTGTTTATAATTAATATAAATTATAACGTTTAACTGCGTTTTAATTAAAGAATAAATCCATCAATATTCCAATAAAAATATTTAAAACAAAATTAAATATCCAAATTATAATGGCCAAAAATTTGGGTCGTTACACTCTTCCCCCTTAAAAGAATTTTGTCCCTGAAATTGCTAAGGTAAGAAAAGCGTCACAGCCTATTATATTTTCTAAACCCAATTCATTTTAAATTAGAAACCAATCCAATATAAAAATTTCCAAACATATCGAAAAATTTCAAACACATTAAATTCCCGGAAAATTCGTAGTCTCCCTTGTACATAGTGGCATCTGCGATATCGCAGGAATAAATAATATTTATTCATCGACTCACATGGTCAACCCGTATAATTTCGCGTAGTCGTACCTCATGCGAGTGCTAATGAGTGTATTTGCTCAATTTATTGCGATTTACTCATCCAAATTTTTTTCCTCATAGCTTTCTAACACCGGTATTCAACTCAATCCAACATGTAAGTGACCACTACATGAAATTGGTAAATAATACTTCATTGGTCAACCCGTATAATTTCACCAATTCCCAAGGCATCTTTCAGAATGGTATATGCAATCAGGTTTAAAACCCCCAGTTATAACTTATAAGCAGTTCAGTTCAAATTTCATTATCCTGGAATTTAATTTCCGACCCATCCATCCTTTTTCATTAAGCTATTAATGAATTCATTCAAACCAATCTAATATCCAAATAACAACCAATACACAATCAATTCAACCAATTATTCAATTTCATTAAATTCCATTAATATTCAACATTAATATTACTTTACCAATTTAGGTCTTATTTCATATCCAGTTACCAAATTGATTTTTCAAACATTTCATTTTACAATTCCAATCCTGATTTTTAATTCAAACACCATCACTCTAATTTATTCCATTTTAACCTATCTTAAGTTAAATTTGGTTTTTCAATTTCATTCTGAAATTCTCATTCACAACTATATATGCGAGATTTTGGTTATATTAACCATTCAAATCTAGGTTTCCATTTGAATTCTACTCAAATAAATCAATCAAATCACAGTACCCCAATCGTTTAACAAATTTATTTCCTTTCTATACAAAAATATAATTTGGATAAAATTATTTCATTTACCCTATTTATAAAACAATATTGTGTATTTTCCCAGTTCAATGCTTCTCAACACTCGAACTGATCAAATCATACAATACAAAACATGTTTATATAAAATCTACAAATACGCTCTCATGTATATACTCAAACTCAATCTAGGGTATTACTAACCCCATCTCTATCGAGTCACGCCACAGAGCCAAGGTTATTACTAAACCAATAGCTCTGATACCACAGTAACGACCCGGTAGGGATTTCGAGCCTCGAATTCTAACAATAATACATAATCGCGCATTACTTGCCAAAACTCAAGTATTGAAACCACCAAATTGTTATTAGAAAGAATTTAGAGGGTGAGATAAAAAAGAAAGAAATATTAAAATAGAAGAAAAAGAAGATCCATCACGACACTGAGTCTCACATCGCAGCGGAACAAAATATAATATAGAAATAAATCTTTATTAAGAGCTTGAAAATATACTTATAATCATCAGAGTACATCACACATATGGACAGTTATAATAATCTGTCTATATATACAACACATAGCAGAATAATATAACTCCATACGTCTGAATTCTTCCAGCTTGTCTCTTCACAACCTTCGATAACCAGAACCTGTACACCTTGGTCTAACCCGAGCATTACAAATACCGGTTAGTCTAGTGAACCAGAGTGAGAAACCCACTAAGTTTAAAGATACCACACAACTTGATTTTAAAGTTAAAAATCCTTTCTGAAAGAAAAGGATAATAGTAAGACCAAATCCACACATAAATACGGACGGTTTCTACCTTATGATAACCCAAAACAGTTTTGAAATTCAATACTTTTCTGATATTATAATAGTGTCTAAATACAAATAAATAGAATCTAGCAGAACGCTTGCATCTCCCGCTCTACATATATGTAGTATACAAACAAAACCGCGGGCGCTTATTGGAGATTGGATTCCGACTATGACAAGGTATGGAACCACCTATCAATAGTGTATCTCTAGAGAGGAATACACTGGGTTCAACAAGAACGTCTTGCAACCCGGCCCATACATGACTGACCACTCATTTCCCTTGAGTGTATCGAATATATTGTCACCAATGGTTGGGCCCATATAACCGTTATCCGAAGATACAGAAACGAAAGAAGAACAAATAATGAATTTTCTCTAGATAGGTGACAATACACCCTAATAGGAGTGAACCACATAGCCATGCTACCTACCCGATTTTTGTCATTTCCCGGTTGTTGAGGCTTGAGGCTTAAATTATCTTTCAGAACATCTGGCCACCATTCACTTTGAATGTCACATCATCAGATCCATCATATATCACTAATTGATGTCCACAAAAATACTCTAGTAGTTAAGCTAAGAGAAGTGCACCTCTCCACCACCAACTATAGTACGTTTGAAGAAATCAACGTACATAATCCCTTTGGAAATAATCTATTAGACATCTGTCCATTCAAGTTATCCTGGGATTGGACAAACCGAAGGCACCCTCCTACTGCATCCTAGGAATCACCCTATGGACTAATAGCGAGTAGTCCTTGCAATCCATAGATTTCAACTATGAAAGAATCACAAAAAAATAAGTCTGTTTGCAAGCCAGAGAAATTCGGTTAGTAGTCCTTCCGCTTACGAAGATCCATGGTCTTCAACTACTCCGTCTTTAACCAGCATCTTTTACGTATTTGCTGGTTAAGAATGGCTTTCGAATATAAATTTGATCCCAGTGTTTCCGTACCAACAGCGCATTGGGCGTGATTTTGATAGTTGGTTATTTAACTATCAAAATAAACAATCATAAATATAAAATAAAATAAATCTATTGGTTTATATACAGCGTCACTTGGCCATTAAAATAATATATCAGTCGTAATACCAAAGTTAATATATTATATTCTCAAATCATTTTATTTAACTTACTTAAAAGAAATACCTTAAAACCCTATCCAATTTCCCGTTACTATCCTTCAAAACATTTCCCACCACGTTTCTTATCATCGGGATCAATTCACTTACCATTGTAAACACTCGTTACAAAATCCCCCTTTTTTTCATTACTATGGAAATATCATTTCAAATTCCCCCTCTTTATTTCCTTTTACTTCGGAATCCCATCATATGTATATACACACACACACACCCAATTCTTTAAATAACGTTACACTAATACTTTTCCAAACATTCACTTTGACAATTCCACTGTCACGACTCATATCATCTTTCGATAATCCTGAAGTTGTTCAAGTTGGGGTATTTTAATTACCTCTCAGACCTTGATCAACCACATTCTAATCTTAAGATAAATATAAATCGTGATTCAAAAACCCCTATTCATTTTAATATCTCTTCACTATCGTATTAACATACGGCTTTATAAAACCTTCTTGCTTTTGAAATCTCCTTTTTAAATATATGGTTATTTCTAATTTCATTGATTTAGTAAACGATTAATACACATTAACTTTTAAACTTTAACTCCTTTAAAACTATTTGTCTCATTATCTGGATTTTTTTTTCAAATCCTATTTCTAAACATCTTACCAAATTCAGTTATGGAAATCCCCTTTCCTGATTCTTTAAATCACTTCCTTTGGAAAATCTTACTTCATTCTCATTCATTACACTTACTGTCATTTCTAGGTAACGTAAATTTACAATGTAACGTTTTAACTTCCCATCTCCTTATGCACAATTCATTTACACATCTCTGGTTTAACATAAAGCCCCTTTGACATTTATTTTGAGCTTACCTTATGTGCTTAAAATCACTTGATAACCTCATTTACCAAATTTGGTTTGAATATAAACCTGTTTGTAACACCCTGAATTTTCTGTGACTATTAAAAGAATGAATTTAAGAATACTAAATTGTTAAACTGAGAATTAAGGGAAATGGGTTATGCCATTGCGTTTGTCTCGAAATTCTGCTTGGAATAGAGTCCAAGTTTTCATAAATCGGTCTTCATATGAGGAAGTTGTGGCCCCCAAAAGTTTCAGTAATTTAAATAAATTAATAACAGTTCAGAATTAAAATTCAAAATTCAAACGAGGAAGCGGGCTGGGCGGGATTTGTCCCGCCCAAGGCCAGGTCGACCAGGGGGTCGACTTGGGTGTCGACCTACCCCCCGTGGCAGATCTGAAATGAGACGATTTTGACTTGTTGCTGAGTCTTTCCTGACCTGTTGCCGAGTCACTAGGGCATAAGTGGCAATTCTGGATAACTCTATCTAGTCTGGATGGTTGTAATTGCTCCTATTATAATCTAACGGCTTATGTTGATTTAAATTTCTATATAAGCACACATAGACTTAACCCCTAAACCTAAACTAAATTAGTCTCTTGGCCTACATGCTACTGCTAGGATAGTTCTTCTTCCTAAAGCTTAGGGATTTGCAAGTCAGAATTCTAATACAAAACGACGAATGAATTACTCTCTTCTCTAACATCTCTTTGTGAGTACAATTTCTTTCACAAAATAATTAATAAATTAATTATGATGAGTTATAATTTGGATTATGAGAACATGTCTGTTGAATCATGTGATGTTATTTAACTTTGTTATCGTCTGTTGGTGAACATATGACAGTTTTGTTATCTGATGTTAGTAGATCTATTTCATATTTCCAATCACATATGTTTAACTTGATTCATTTTATGACATCAGTTTATATGCAAGTTTGTGATGTTAAATCATATGCTAGTTTGTATGTGAATCTTATGCAAGTTTGTTTTTACATATGCTAGTTCGTATGTGAATCTTATGCAAGTTTGGGATGTTAAATCATATGCTAGTTTGTATGTGAATCTTATGCAAGTCTATATGCGAATTATACACAAGTTTATATGTGAATCAAGTATATACATATGCTAGTTTATATGCAAAACATGTGATATTAGTTTACATGCTTAAATACATTTGCAAGTTTGTAGGAATCCATATGCAAGTTTGGGTGAAAACTGTATTCCATATATGCAAGTTTAAGTGAAAACTATATTCACATTTTTAGGTGGAAAACTATATTCACATATGCAAGTTTGGGTGAAAACTATATCCCATATATGCAAGTTTAGGTGAAACCCATATTCATATATGCAAGTTCACAATTTCATGTTTGGATCTATATTTAGATCCATGGTAGTTTATGCAAATTTATGTTCTATATGTCCATTGCGTATGCAAGTTATTGGCTATGCAAACTTATGTTATAAATCTTATTTGCAAGTTAGATTTATTTATGTGTTATGCAAGTTGTAATGTTTCTTTTCTTTTTTATGAGTTAGACTATTTGCGAATCTAACATATATCATATTAAAATGTACGAATAACGTGGGGACAATAGGAAAATATTAATTATGAAAATTGTGAATTGGCATGAAATGGCTTTAAAGGCATATAACTAATTTGAGACATTAATTGGTGTAATTTATATACCTAAAAAGTATGGACATAATTTAGGCGACAATTATAGACATAGTTAAATTTGGATATTATTGACATTTTGAATAGGGATAATTAATTCTTATTGGGGTGAAATAATTATGCGTAATAATAAATGCCTAAGACATGAGGTTAGACTCGTTTGTGGTATAAGACTGCCCGGACCTGCCCGGCAAATCCAACAACCGTAAACGGTAGTCTAATGTGAGAGGTCGAAGGCATAAACTAAATGCGTAACAATTGTAAAGACACGAGGTTAGACTCGTTTGCGGTATAAGACTACCCGGACCCGCCCGGCAAATCCAGCAACCACAAATGGTTATCTAATGTGGGAGGCCTTACAAGGTTATGGTTATAATGAATTAAGTAACACTTAACCAAGGCAAACATGTGGTGGGACATGGGGGTTAAGTGGGTGACATGGGTGACATGTGAAATACGATTAGAAGCACTTAACTAAATTGAAACACGTAAGAAGACATGAATAAGAGGGGTTAAGTGGGAAATCCTAAGTGGGGACCAAGCATAGGTGGAAAGCTTGTGTCAAGCATGGAGGACCCTTTTCAAACCAGTAACCCATTAAGTATCTTTGTGAGCTCGAGTCAGATCGAGGACAGGACATGCTTACTGGGTTTGATTGTAAGAGGTCAAAATGGGTTAACGGTGGCAACGCAAATCCAATGGGGTCATGTGCGTGCGTGGCCCCGGGCTGGTAGGTAAGACGTTATTGCATCGTGTAGATATAAGCCGTGCATCTTTAGTGGTATCGGGTTGCCACTTTGGAGAGTGATACACCCCACTGTGGGACCAGCACGTGTATCTACGAGTTAGGGAGTCGATCGCATGGGGTGGTGGGTACAACTAGTGGAGATAGGGGCAGGCGGCACCTATGAAGATAGCTAGTGGTACACGAAACTACCATTTTGATTATTAGGTTCAGTAGGCGGGATCAACTTTTAGGGTGACTAGTAATGGTGCAGTATAGTAATTATCCTATAGTGTTGGAGGCGCAAATTAACGTTATCTTATTCCTCTTGTTTGTTTTGTCTTGCCCACTTGTTTCACAGTCATTCCTTGTTTTACCAGTTTATGCCTTATCCTAATTACTTTAATATTTATATTGTTAAAGTTATTGGAGTCGCCGGACTTTATGTCTGACCCCTTTGTTTTTGCCTCTTTTTTTCCTCCCCCCTCCCCCCCCCCCCAGGTTCTCAGGGTGGGACTAGTGCTAGTGGAGCTTGATTTGGATCTTTCTCTTTTGGAAGTGCTTGGATTGCTGAAAGTAAAGTTTAGCTCATCTCTTTTATGGCTACTTATGTTGGGGTTATGCTTTTTACTTTATGTACTCAGAAAATAATTTGTCAAGATGAATATTAAGTTTACTTGGTTTTATTGTTGGTTTTTGATGTTATTGTAACCAAACTTTTTCTCCGCTGCAATAAAAGTTGTTTTAATTTTTCAAGTACCAATATATCTATCTGTCTTGTTATATTCTGTTCTATACACCAATAATACTCCATGAAAGTTAATGTATTCCCTTTGAGAGTGACATTAATGGACGTGGGGTGTTACACATGGTATCAGAGCTGAAGGTTACAAGAACAGATAGGAGATTTTGAAAAACTATTTTTTCAAAAGCATTTTATAAAGAAATACTTTCAAAAATATGTTTTAAGGAGAGTATTTCCAAGAGAAAATTTTGTTTTAAAAATATAACCCCTAAGAGCCATATATCTTTCCTTCGATTCTCTGTTTTTGAATCTCATCCTTTTTCTTTCCAGCATGTCTGGGTTACCCGAGATACCCGAGGGAATACTAATACCAACCTGGTTCAGAAGGTATCTGGAGGCTACGGCCACTGCCGCAGGCCCAGCAGACATTCCTCCTACCCCAGCTGGAGCCGCTCTTCCTCCTCCGCCTCCCCGCGTTGATACTTTTTCGAAGATATGCAATGACTTTCGAGCAATGGGCGGAAAACCTTTTCACGGATCAGAGACGTTTGTTGAAGCTCGAAATTGGCTTAAGGATGTGGAAGATTTGTTTGGTATCTTCGAGATAGAAGAAGGAAGGAGATTAGCTGCTTGGTTAATGAAAGACGAAGCCTCGTTTTGGTGGGAGGTCACAAATGAAGAGCATCCAGTGGAGACGTGGATGGATTTCAGGCATAGGTTCGAGATGAAATTTCTCTCACGAGCAGAAGAGAATTTATACATGGAGAGGTTCTTGGAGTTGAAGAAGGAAATTTATCAGTAAAGGAGTACGTTAACAAGTTCAATCAGTTGGCGAGATTTGGCTTAGACTTGGTGAACACACCAGAAAAGAAGGCCCTGAGATTCGTTAAGGGTTTGAATGATCAGCTACATGGGTTGGCTATGACCCATATTCCAATGGGGGCTACCTTTGATAAACTGGTTGACATGGCGCTTATGCATGAAGAGGAAAAAGGCGCTAATGCTAATAAGGCACCGGAAACGAAAGGGGATCAAAAGAAGTCACAGCAGCAACCTAAGAAAGGTGGTAAGCGTAACAATAGCAAAGACAAGAAAAGGTGCTTTAATTGTGGAACACCAGGCCATCTGAGCAAGGACTATAGGAAGAAGAATAAGACTGGCTACTTCAACTGTGGTGAGGCAGGACATCTGATTAAAGACTGCCCGAGAAGGCAAGGGCAGAGGACAGGGTCCACTTCTAGAGGGCAGGTTCAGGCTCTCATGGCACCAGGGCAAGCAAGAGGGCAGGTTCACGCTCTCATAGCACCAGGACAGGAGAGAGGTAGAAACATTTCTGTTGAAAGTTTGGTTTTTCTGTTTGATCATCATGTTCGTACTTTGTTTGATTCTGGCGCTTCACACTCGTTTGTGTCTGCTTCGTTAGCTGAAACACTGCACCTAAATACTAGTCTAGTTACGGATCCCATAGTAGTCTCAAATCCTATTGGTGGTTCAGCTCATCTTTCAATGATTTGTCGGGATTTGAGAGTGTCTATCTTGAGCGTTGAGTTTGAATGCAACGCCTTCGTTCTTGGCTTCACAAGTTATGGGTTGATTCTAGGTATGGATTGGTTATCCAGTAATGGTGCCATTCTCGATTGTGGAAACATAGTGGTTAGACTTATGACTCACCTCGGCAACACTCTCGAAATCCCTTGTAATCCCATACATTCTATTATGCTTAGCTACCTAGAATCTTTTGGTGCGTCTGTTGAAAACTTGCAGTCAGTTAGAGTAGTCCGTGAATACTCAGATGTATTTGAAGAGGTGAAGGGTTTACCTTCGAAGCGGGAGATAGACTTCTGCATATACCTTGTTGATAATTCAAAACCTGTAGCTCTACCCGTTAGACACATGGCTCCAAGGGAGAGAAAAGAGCTTAGTAAGCAAGTCAAAGAGTTGCTCGAAAAAGGGTTTATAAGACGGAGTATTTCTGAATGGGGTGTTCTAGTAGTATTCCCAACTAAAGAGGATGGTTCACTCCGCCTATTCATTGACTGTAGGGAGATAAACAAGCTGACCAAGAAAAATAGGCACCCATTTCCAAGAATAGACGACTTGTTTGATCGGCTTGTAGGTGCGTCAGTTTTCTCCCAACTAGATCTGGCTACTGGGTTTCATCAGCTAAGAGTGGCTGAAGACAGCATTTATAAGACCGCGTTCAGAACCCCGGATGGTTTCTTCGAATGGCTTGTCATGCCTTTCGGCTTGACAAACGCGCCCGCTTACTTCATTGACTTGATGAGCAGGGTGTTCAGGGAGTTCCTTAACAAGTTTGTGGTGGTCTTCGTAGAAGACATTTTGATTTTCTCGAAGAATGAAGAAAAGCATGCTTTGCACTTAAGGGAAGTCATGGGTACTCTTCGTGCACATCAGCTGAATGCCAAATTCTCCAAATGCCATTTCTGGATAGAAGAAGTGAGGTTTCTTGGACATGTGGTGTCCAAAGAGGGGTTAGCTGTGGACTCCGCAAAAGTAGTTGGGGTGCAAGATTGGAAGGTTCCATGGAATGCAACCGAAGTCCAAAGCTTTCTCGGGCTAGCGGGCTTTTACCGAAAGTTCATTAAAGACTTTGCAAAAATCTCAGCCCCACTCATAAGATTGACAAAGAAGAACCTAACTTTCTCTTGGGATTTGGATTGCGATATTGCTTTTCAAGTTTGAAAAGGGCTCTAACAACAGCCCCAGTTCTGACATTGCCTGATGGGAGCAAAATGTTACCGTAAACACAGACACATGCGGTACAGGGTTGGGTGCTATCTTGATGCAAGAAGGCAAGGTAGTTTGTTATGGGGGATGGCAATTGAAGGTACATGAGAAGAACTACCCAACTCATGATTTGGAGCTAGCTGCCATTGTTTTCGCTCTAAAGTCATGGCGTCATTACCTACTAGGAGAAAGGTTTGAATTGTTTACTGACCATAAATCATTAAAGTACCTTTTCTCGCAGAAAGACCTTAATTTAAGATAATAGAGGTGGATGGAATTTCTGGCTTTATATGATTTTGAGATTTCCTATACCCCTTGCAAGGGTAATGTGGTAGCAGACGCCTTGAGTAGAAAGAAGCTGACCTTGAGTCCTCTCTTTCTAGAAAGGCAAAGCTTGGAGTACATAGCAAACTTAAACTTTAAACCCTCCTCTGAAATAATACCTGGTCTGTTAGCATCGCTAGGGGTGCGGCCTACTCTTTTGGACTCAATAGGAACCGCGCAACGAGAAGACCCTCAGCTAGTTGATATGATGGATAAGCTAGTTAGGGGTGAGACTTCTAGTCACCTCAATAGATAATCCATTGATGATAAGGATTGTTTGAGACGGGATGGAAGGCTATGCATCCTACAAGCAAGGGATTTAGTGAAGACAGTTCTCGAAGAAGCGAACCATTCTAAGCTGACCATACACCTAGGCGGAGACAAGATGTATAAAGATATAAAATGGGTTTTCTTTTGGGATGGCATGAAAACGGATGTAGCTGAGTTCGTTGCTAAGTGTTTGATATGCCAGCAAGTCAAAGCGGAGCAGAAGAAGCCTGGTGGTCTGCCCCATCCTCTGGAGGTCCCACAGTGGAAGTGGGATAGCATTTCGATTGACTTTGTTGATGGGTTGCCTAGGTCAAGAAAGGGCAATACCAGTATTTGGGTAATAGTGGACTGGCTCACTAAAAGTGCTCACTTTATACCTGTTAAGAGTAGAAGGACAGCCTCGTCCCTAGCATCCATTTATCTTAAAGAGATAGTTTGAATCCATGGATACCCTCCAGCATAGTGAGTGATTGAGATCTATTTACGAGCGAATTTTGGAAGAGTTTGCAAGAGGCAGTAGGCACACAATTATGCTTAAGCACGGCCTATCACCCCCAAGCCTATGGTCAGACGGAAAGGGGGAAGACCTCTTGAGATTGTGCATTATTGACTTTGGAGGTACATGGGAGGATCATCTTCCTTTGGTGGAATTCGGTTGCAATAATAGCTACCAAGCCACCATAGGCATGGCGCCCTTCGAAGCTTTATATGGAAGACCATGCCGATCACCAACTTGTTAGTGGGAGTCTACATACAAGCTCATACTTGGGCCAGACATGATTAGAAACCTCAGAAAAGGTGGACTTGATAAGAATACGGATGAAGGATGCACAAGATAGACAGAAGTTCTACGCAGACAAAAGAAGGACTGACCTTGAGTTTGAGGTTGGAGATAGGGTGTTCCTTAAAGTATCTCCTTTGAGGAATGTCATTCGCTTTGGGTCCGTAGGAAAGCTAGCACCAAGATTTGTAGGACCATTTCCTATCACTGAAAGGATTGGGATGATGGCTTACAAAGTAGAGCTACCCAAAAGACTGGCTGGAGTTCATAATGTTTTCATGTTTCTCAACTACGAAAGTGCTTACATGAGTCTGCGGAAGTGGTGGAGCCAAGTATACTAGAGGAAGTAGAAGTGGAACGAGAAGCGACTGTGAGAAGAGTTTCAACTCGTATCTTTGATGCGGAAGTCAAAAAGCTATGCAACCGTGAAGTCAAGCTTGTTAAAGTTCAATGGAGTGACGCGGAGGAAGACGCGACTTGGGAAACTAAGAGAAAAATATGCGCAGCCTACCCTTTATTAGGGTACCTTCTTGATCTCTTTTTCCATAAGTTTACTTATGCTTATATATATCTTTTAAGTGTATCTCCTCGGTCCTATTCTTTATCCTTAGGTAGAAACCAATGGATGTAAACATGTATTTGAAACATGTTACAATTGATGGTTGCGAGTGGTTGCAAGTGGTTGCTAGTGGTTGCTCGTGGATGCATGTACACACACATTAGGCACTAGATCAGCTCAGTCACTTACATATTGCATATAAATGTGTGTGCATATTTAAATTAATGGATGTATAATGGTTGTGTTATCATATGGATGCTTCGTTTTGATGGATGGTTATGCATACATGTAGAAGTAATATGTATCGTTAGGATTCTTTTGCATGCATAATGGACGCATGGCACTATCATGATTTGCATTAAGGAGGTCAACTGAATCAGTGGACAGCCTGATTTTGCATTGGACAGGGAATATATACACACACTTTTTGCATATGTTCATACGGCATTAGAAATCTTGTAAGGACAATGGATACCTATGTTTGATGGTTGAGTACATGGATGATTGGATGTTAGGATATACATTCTCCTTAACTTGGAGATTTCAGAGGCGAAATCCTTTAAGGAGGGGAGAATGTAACACCCTGAATTTTTGGTGACTATTAAAAGAACGAATTTAAGAATACTAAATTGTTAAAGTGAGAATTAAGGGAAATGAGTTACACCATTGCGTTCGTCTCGAAATTCTGCTTGGAATAAAGTCCAAGTTTTCGTAAATCGAACTTCGTATGAGGAAGTTATGGCCCTCAGAAGTTTCAGTAATTTAAATAAATTAATAACAGTTCAGAATTAAAATTCAAAATTCAAAAATTCAAACGAGGGTGTGGGCTGAGCGGGATTTGTCCCATCCAAGGCCAGGTTAACTAAGGGGTCGACCAAAGGGTCGACCTCCCCTATACAGGTCGACCAGGGGGTCGACCTACCCCGCCGGGGCAGATCTGAAATGAGATGATTCTGACTTGTTGCTGAGTCTTTCCTGACCTGTTTCTGAGTCATTAGGGCATAGGTGGCAATTCTGGATAACTCTATCCAGTATGGGCGGTTGTGATTGCTCCTATGATAATCTAACGGCTAATGTTGATTTAAATTTCTGTATAAGCACACATAGACTCAACTCCTAAACCTAAACTAAATTAGTCTCTTGGCCTCCATGCTGCTGCTAGGATAGTTCTTCTTCATAAAGCTTAGGGATTTGCAAGTCAGAGTTCTAATACAAAACGACGAACGAATTACTCTCTTCTCTAACCTGTCTTTGTGAGTACAATTTATTTCACAAAATAATTAATAAATTAATTATGATGAGTTATAATTTGGATTATGAGAACATGTCTATTGAATCATGTGATGTTATTTAACTTTGTTATCGTCTGTTGGTGAACATATGATAGTTTTGTTATCTTATGTTGGTAGATCTATTTCATATGTCCAATCACATATGTTTAACTTGATTCATTTTATGACATCAGTTTATGTGCAACTTTGGGATCTTAAATCATATGCTAGTTTGTATGTGAATCTTATGCAAGTCTGTTTTTACATATGCTAGTTCGTATGTGAATCTTATGCAAGTTTGGGATGTTAAATCATATGCTAGTTTGTATGTGAATCTTATGCAAGTCTGTATGCGAATTATATACAAGTTTACATGTGAATCAAGTATATACATATGCTAGTTTATATGCAAAACATGTGATATTAGTTTACATGTTTAAATTCATATGCAAGCTTGTAGGAATCCATATGCAAATTTGGGTGAAAACTATATTCCATATATGCAAGTTTAGGTGAAAACTATATTCACATTTTTTGGTGGAAAACTATATTCACATACGCAATTCTGGATGAAAACTATATCCCATATATGCAAGTTTAGGTGAAACCCATATTCATATATGCAAGTTCACAATTTCATGTTTAGATCTATATTTAAATCCATGGTAGTTTATGCAAATTTATATTCTATATGTCCATTGCCTATGAAAGTTATTGGTTATGCAAACTTATGTTATAATTCTTATTTGCAAGTTAGATCTATTTATGTGTTATGCAAGTTGTGATGTTTCTTTTCTTTTTTATGAGTTAGACTATTTGTGAGTCTAACATGTATCATATTAAAACATATGAATAGCGTGGGGACAATGGGAAGATATTAGTTATGCAAATTGTGAATTGGCATAAAATGGCTTTAAAGGCATATAACTAATTTGAGACATTAATTGGTATAATTTATATACCTAAAAAGTATGGACATAATTTAGGTGACAATTATGGACATAGTATAATTTGGAAATTATTGACAATTTGAATAGGGATAATTAATTCATATTGGGGTGAAATAATTATGTGTAATAATAAATGCCTAAGACACGAGGTTAGACTCGTTTGTGGTATAAGCCTGCCCGGACCTGCCTGGCAAATCCAGCAACCACAAACGGTAGTCTAATGTGAGAGGTCGAAGGCATAAACTTAATGCGTAACAATTGTAAAGACATGAGGTTAGACTCGTTTGCAGTATAAGACTGCCCGGACCCGCCCGGAAAATCCAGCTGTAATAACCCCGAGCTAATTTAAATTTTTTATTTTGGCTATTTAAAAGAATTTTGATTATTTTAAATGAATTATTTTAAATAATAATGACGAAAAATTTATTTTCGACGAAATTAAAATGAATAAATTTATTTTAATTATATAACGAGCCTGAAATGGCGCGTTAGTTTGAAATTTCGATTTCGAATTTCAAATGAATATACAGAATTCGTTTTAACTCGGAATTGGACGAAACCAAAAATACCTAAATCTGTTTGACGATATATTTCTAATGGATGTAAGAAACTGAGATTTCACTTTAGAAGTTGAAAGATATGTCCAGTTTAAAATTCAGAAAAAGTCGCTGTGGAATTTATATATATTTTAATATATATAAAGGCCTTTGAAAATGGAAATTTTGTAAACGACCTCTGTTTTCGACGAAACCATTTTTGTTGGATCCGAGATGTCTAGTTATTGCTAGGTTTCAAAATTCATAATTTTCTGAATCAATATGTGAGCGTGGCGAAGGAAAACGCGTTTGACCAGTTTTAGTTGATTTTAATCGACTGGAAAATGGCCATTTTTCAAACGGTCTCAGAATTTGACGAAATTAGTTTTGTTAGGACTGTATCGTCAATAGGAAGCTGGAAATAATTTTTTGGGAATTTTTAGAGTTAGTATGTGGCCCCGTCAAATTGACATACGCGTTCAAATTCAATATATAGATTTATATTTTGATTTTGACGAAAAATGATCGTAACAGCCGAATTGGGTTACGAAACATATCTTATTGTGTTCGGAATGGGGGCAATTAGCTAGGGACGACAGGATGTGGGTCTCGTTTTGAGATCGAAATTGTAAGCTACTTTATGGGAGAATAAAATAATTAAATATAATTATATATTTAAACACCTTAACCCCATTCTCCCTCTTCTCTCTCCCCATCAGTTCTTTATATATAAAAAAACGAAATGAAATCCCTAATCGACGGAGCCGCCCCCTTGTTCTCCGCCGCCGCCTGGGGGCGCAACCGCCTCCGCCGTCCTCCGCTCAACCACTCCCCCACCACAACCTCCTCCCCTACGCACAGCCTCGCCCTTTTCCACCAAATCGAACCCCTGAGGCCCCCACGGCGAAACCCTAGGCCGCCGCCAGCAGCTTCCTGCCGCCACCGTGGCCTCTGGGCGCTACCATTCCTCTGACTTCCACCCCCCTAAACCGTTGTAAGCCCTTTTCTTTTATTTTTATTTCTTTTATTTTATTTTATTCATTTAATGTATTTGGTAATAAGAAAGGACTGATTTTTATATAGTTAATCAAATAAGAAAGGTCGGATTTTTATATATGATGTTAGCGGAGAAAGGTTGGATTTTTAATGAAGCAAAGATTTGATTTTAGCGAAGTAAAAATATAATCTTTATTAGAAGAAGAGCGATATAAAAATATAATTTTTATACATGTACAACAATAAAAATTTGATTTTTATTTATATATGTAGCGGATAAAATAGAAAAGATGTGATCTTTGGTTATAGAAATGAAAATACACATTGTCTTTGGAATGAGTTTTGCATGTGCTTTCAAAAATAAAATTAGCATTGTTTTAAAGATCGTATTTTTGAAAGTGAAAAGATCGTATTTTTGAAAGTGAAAAGATCGTATTTTTCATATAGGAAAGGTGTGATTTTTTAAATATGAAAAGATTTGTTTTTTATATATATTATAGCGACGTAAAAATATGAACTTTAGTTTATCGTGGAGTAGACAGAAAATAAAAATGTGATTTTTATATATGTAGCGAATTAAAAGTATGATTTTTATATACTAGAGGATATAAAAATGTGATTTTTATATATGTAGTGAATACGGGCAACGAAAGTGACAAAAAGCGAGAACGGCGAAGATTTCCTACATTATAAGAGTCGCGGTGTTTGGTTTTGCTAGTCGGTGAGAACTCCTCACTTTTATTTTAAATTTCTAGTTTGAAATATATACTAGGATGTAGACGGTGCTTAGTAGCACCCGACACCCGTCATCCACAGACCATGGATGACTTGTTTGTTTGATTGATGTGTTGTGAAATTTGAGTGTGTGATGTGAAATGAAATAAAATATTTTATAGTGGAAAATATTTTATAGTTAAAAATATAATTTTTAACGTGTATATAAAATAAATATTTATAAACAAATCGGAGGTTTGTTTATATACACTGATTCGATTGATATTGATTGGGACAATAAATTTCACACATCGCCCAACTACACAAATAAAATCTGTGTTTATTGATTTGAAACCCCACACGGGTATTGAGATGATATTTGACGTACACTAATCCCGATTGTTTAGTTGTATGTCAATCGATGGGTTGACAGACTGTGTAAGCATTAATTATTTATATTTAATGCTTATGCAGTTGTGTGGTGCACTTTGGATGATGGTTGATTATTTACTGTTGTTGTTATATACATGTGTTGTAGAAAATCCATATAATTAACATTATATGGTAATTGATTGGGCCTCATTCTAATTTATAAAATAAATTCATGTGTTGAATAGAAAATAAATTCATGTGTTGAATAAAAGTCGTGTTGATTAGATTGACACCATTTTGACGTGAACGATATTTATATCGATTTTACTCATTTTTATAGTGAATATAGAAAAGAAAGTGATTTCAAAATATAACATTTTGAAAATATTATCATTTGTATATCGATGAAGTGGAATATTCAATTTCGATTCGAAATTGAATAGGAAGTTGAAATCATTTTGAAAACGAATTTAAAACGATTTATAAAATACGTTTTTAAAAGGAAATTGATGAAATATATAATATATATATATATACACACATTATATAATGGCCTGAATAGAACGCGCCGCACCACGGCAGTTTGCGAATTTCGACCATTGACTTCGAATGGATATTACGGGAGATCCGACCGTCGGATTCTCCTAAAACTGGAGTCGTTGGGTTCGTATCGAAAAGAGCTTTCTAACGAATATTAGATATTAGAAATCTAACGGTTGGATTTGGAATTATGTCCAAATCAAATTTGGAAAAGGTCGCTGTAAGTGCAGTTCGATGGTCGTTGCTGGAAATCGACTGTACGGGCCTTGATAAAATTATTAAAAATAGTAATAATTTGCGTAAAATCATAAGAAATGATTTGTGAAGAATTGAGATGAAAAATTCCAGATTTTAAAAGATAAAAATAGATTTTTATTGAAATGAACTAGTTTTGAACTAGAATTATAATTTATTTATTTTTAAAATAAATAAATTGGACTTGAAATGGTTTTGAAAATAACCAGGATTTCCAATAACTGAATTGGAATGGATTTGAATCGAAATATTCTTCGGAGTAGTTCGATGTTGGATTTCGTGATTGTACAGATGTTGTTACGGAAATTTGAAAGATATATATATATTTATCGTTATTTCCAATACGATATTTGTTGGTCGTAGAATTTGATATTGAATATAAGCCGATTTATTTTCTATTCAGAGCCTTGTATTTAATATCAAATGTGATTTGGGTTTGTCGTGAATGGTGTCTTCATTAACACTGTTCTTAAGCCCATTTGAGAAAAAGATCAAATCTTTTTATTTAGATTTAATGAAGTGTACCAATTAAATAATATTTAATTGGAATTGAATTGGTATTGATTTTTGGGTTTATCGTGAACAGTGTTTTAAATAACACTTGTTCTTTAACCCGATAATTAATGGAATGTGATTTTGGGTGGTCGTGAACGGCATCTTCAATAATACTGTTCTTAAACCTAACGGAGTTAAGAAAATCAGAAACTGACTAGAGATTAGTTATGTTGAATGGTTTCTTGGGTATTGATCAGATGTTGGTTTCGGCCCTCGAGGTTAATACTTAGGGAATTGCTCACTTGTTATTTTACGGTTTAAAGCTGATAGAATGGAATGTGACTTTGGGTTTATCGTGAACCGTGTTTTAAATGACATTGATTCTTTAACCCAGTTAAAGATTAAAACTAAGTGGAGTTTTAATGAATCTTTAATTAGATTGTAAAGATCGAGAATGGAGTATCACCAATTTTGCTCCAGGCGATAGTTATATCTTTAATTAAATTTGTACGTGAAATGGTAATTGAATTTACCGATAACACAGTGGTGTTAGAAATGAAGTATGACCAGTTTTACTTCATGGGATGAATAGGTTGGGACTGGGAAATAAAATAAATGATTACTTCGGTGTGGTTCGCTAATCCCGACTAGTTGAATTGATATTCCAAAGAAGATTAAAGAATAAATTTAAGGAATTTATCTTTGATAAAATTAATAGGAACCTATCCCTAAGAATGTGAAATTTAGCAAATAACTGAAGATTAGTTAAGAGGAATGGTTTCATGGGTATTGATCTAATGTTGGTTTCGGCCTTCGGAGTTAATTTTTAGGGAGTTGTTCTCTTACTAATTTACGGTTAGTGACTGATGAATTGGAATGAGGCGTATGTTGTGTTTAAGTAACACTTGTTTATTATATACGCGAGTTATTCAGAAAGACCGGGTTTATCCCATTCTGAATAACTGATTTGACGTGGTGTCGAGTATGAAGACGGTGGTTGAAGACCGGAGATCTTCACATCGTTTGGATGATTATTGATGATCTTGATTGGGCTGTACACCCAAGAGGAGGGAATCAGTTGGTGATCGTCCAGACGTACTTGGAGATCGATGGATATACGAGGAATAAGGTTCCTCCGGTTTCGTTCAGACCCAGAACGAACTTGTAAAGGGACTGTGTGTCTGACATTGGATTTCCTTCTGTCTGACTGATATCGTTTTCATAGAGTGGTTTTCCTGTGTGTTATGCTAAAATGCAAATGATCAAGGCTTCTGTTGAAAAGCAGAGTCTTGTGGTTGATGATCAAAGCACGGCCTGTGTGGCATAGCTTTGTGTAGCGTTGATTCGCGAGCCTCACACCCCAGTTGTGAACTAGAAACGGGAGAAGGACCTCAGGGAGGACATGCGTTTCTTTCTCGTTAGAAGTGGCGTCAGTGGTTTTACACGCCCTGACAAGTTTGACTTATGTGGTTGTTGCTGTTACGAGGCGCCTCGGATATATCAGTGACTATGTGAAGCCGATGGAGTCATTTGTTGACTCATTGACACCCCAAAGGATGGGGAAACACAGTGTTCAGGCATTTTAATCCACATCGGTGGACCGACCCTGTTGCTCCAAGGGACGATGCGTTCTGTTCCTCAGACACGGACTAGAGCATCTCGAATCGGTAGAGGACTATCTTTTGCCTCGGTTCACAGATGGAAGTCCACTTTCCAAATACGTGACTCTGCGGTTTTATTTGTAGAGCCTAGTATGGCGACACAGTGGGATGGGGCGCTTATGCCGTCTATGATTGATACTTATGATTTGAAGTTGTTTTATACACTATGCACTTATAATAGTACCAAATGATTTGTTTTAAACGTATCAAGCATTCTTGGCTATTATAAAGTAAAAACCCTATCCTTCGGCTTGCGTTGTATTGTGTGATGGGACCTGGGTCTTATAATAGCTTCATTGTTCTTTATTTAGCATTGCGCTGTTGTTTTATGCACTGGTGTTCTTGGGAGGAAACCCGTTCCGTGTTATACGGCGTGGTCCCTTGATTTACCTAACTTTAAAATAAAGAATAATAACTGTTTTAGTTCTCACACCAGTCCCATGACTGACCTGGAGTTTATTGTTTTAACCTAAACTCTGGGTGCCCGTATTTTCGACATGGGCAGCTGGTAGTTTTGGTATTGCAGATTTATATTCACACGATCCTGATTTACAGCTGGAACGATACTCGGAAAGCTCTGTATCCGTGTATTACTTCTAGTTGTGTTTCGTATTATTTTCCGCTGCGATGTATTTAAATGTAATTTAAATCTCTAATATTTTTCTGTGTAATATTTATTTGTACTCTGTATGTTCTTGTATTCTAATGGAATTGTTGTAATTTACAATGAAATGTTCTTCTGTGTGCGTTCCGATCTGTCTTCTCCTCACAGTAATTCGTTCTTTCTCTTCTCTTCGGAGACCGGGGATTTTCGGGTCGCTAAAGTTGGTATCAGAGCTTTGGTTTACAAAGCTTAGAGAACAAGACACATTAGAACCATACGAAAGAATTCATCAGAGATTGGATTAGTAATATCCAATGAGAATGACTCGTTAGAGATGGGAACAGTAGCATCCTAGAACGAGTGTGAAGAGTATATTATTAAAATGAAAACAATTTTTGTTTTGAAAATATAAATCAATTATACGTATTTGAATATTTATTTATATTGATTTGGTCTATCAATTATATAGAGGTTTTAATATACGTCTGATCCGCTTGTATTTGAAGTTTTAATATACTGGATAGATATAGAATCACACTCTAGTCGCCCGGGCATGATTCTACTGATGACGTACGGCATCAGTAGTCTGTTTTCGAGTGTCGAAAGTGGGATATCTATATATTTCCATTAGACTAGTGTGAGAACCAAAATTAGATAGGGCTTATTGTTGTGATTTGGCATCAAAAATGTGATTTTTGACTATATATCAAAGTTATGAATTTGAAAAGCTAATCAACTAATTGATTGCTGATTGTATTGTTTGATTATTTTAAGTTGAACCATTTAGCCAAATTGTATCAAATTGTGAGTTGTATTGAAAATTAGTCGTATATGCATGCATATACATGTACTTACATTAAACAGGTCATAGCAAGGAGGCTATAGCAGAAGAATAAAATTGTTTACCCGACAAATAGGTACATGTTTACCATAATTTACTGTTTTGTTTGGGTGATGATGATTTTATGGGCCGATTGGCTAGCCGCTTGGTTGTTTCTTTTTCTTTTTGGATTGAAGAAGGCCATGGGAGGCTATATGAAATATCCCGAAGTCCCCGGTGCAGGGGAGGTTATGGCGAAATTTTTCGAAAATTTAGGGTGGTAGCCAAATTTTTGAAAAATTTGAAAAGTTCTTAGAAACTGAAAAGTTGAAGAACTTAAGCCGTAATGAAAATAATAAAAGTTGAGTTGATTAGTTAAACAACTTTCGGCTTCGTTCCTTTTCGGGGACGAAAAGTTTTAAGTCGGGGAGATTGTAATAACCCGGAAATCCGAGCCAATTTAAAATTTTTATTTTGGCTATTTTAACGAATTTTCATTATTTAAAATGAATTATTTTAAATAATAACGACGAAAAATTTATTTTCGACGAAGTTAAAATGAATAAATTTATTTTAATTATATAACGAGCCTGAAATGGTGCGGTAGTTTGAAATTTCGATTTCGAATTTCAAATGAATATACAGAATTAGTTTTAAGTCAGAATTGGACGAAACCAGAAATATCTAAATCTGTTTGACGATATCTTTCTAACAGATGTAAGAAACTGAGATTTCACTTTAGAAGTTGAAAGATATGTCCAGTTTAAAATTTAGAAAAGTCGCTGTGGAATTTATATATATATTAATATATATAAAGGCCTTTGAAAATGGAAATTTTGCAAACGACCTCTGTTTTCGACGAAACCAATTTTTTTGGATCCGGGATGTCTAGTTATTGCTAGGTTTCAAAATTCATAATTTTCTGAATCAATATGTGAGCGTGGCGAAGGAAAACGCGTTTGACCAGTTTCAAATGATTTTAATCGACTGGAAAATGGTCATTTTTCAAACGGTCTCATAATTTGACGAAATTAGTTTTATTAGGACCGTATCATCAATACGAAGCTGGAAATAATTTTTTGGGAATTTTTAGAGTTAGTATGTGGCCCCCGCAAATTGAAATACGCGTTCAAATTCAATATATAGATTTATATGTTGATTTTAATGAAAACTGAACGTAACAGCCGAATTGGGTTACGAAACATATCCCATTGTGTTCGGAATGGGGGTAATTAGTTAGGGACGACAGGCGGTGGGTCTCGTTTTGAGATCGAAATTATAAGCTACCTTAACCCCCCTTCTCCCTCTTCTCTCTCCCCGTCAGTTCTTTATATACAAAAAAAATGAAACGAAATCCCTAATCGACGGAGCTGCCCCACCCCCCCTTGTTCGCCTCCGCCGCCTGGGGGCGCAACCGCCTCCGCCGTCCTCCGCTCAACCACTCCCCCACCGCGACCTCCTCCCCTACGCACAACCTCGCCCTTTTCCACCAAAAGGAACCCTTGAGGCCCCCACAGCGAAACCCTAGGCCGCCTGTAACAACCCGTATTTTTAAATAACAGGTTATAACATAAACCAAGGCAGAATTAAATGATAAAATACGAATCAAGGGAAACGGGCTGTTCCATTGCGTTCGTCTCGGAAAAATACGCGAAATAGAGTCCGAGTTTTCGAAAATCGGAGTCTGTATGACCAAGTTATGGCCCGTCAAAGTTTTCAGAAAATTTCAAGTTCAAAAACAGTTCAAATTTGAATTCAGAATTCAAATTCAGCCAAGCAGAAGAGGCGGGAAAAATTCCCGCCACCCCCAAGTCGACTGGGGAGTCGACTTGGGAGTCGACACACCCCAGGTGGTGTCGACTGCCCAGTCGACACCCCTGTCGACTTGGGTGGTCGGCCAGTTTGGCCTGGGTGCACCTGACTTGTCCCTCAAGACATGTTTGGAGGCTAGTGACGTGAATTGATGGCCTAGATCTGAATTAGGGTTAATCCTATGGCCTAAACTAACCTAATCCTCTATAAAAAGACCCTAATACCTAGCCTAAATCAACATAAATCATTCCTACAACTAAACTATGCCAAAATGTTTAATCATGGCCTCCACCCTCTTGTCATAGTCTCCATCTTCATTCATATGAGAGTTCCTAAGCTTATTTGAGAGTTTCAAAGCTTGATTCAAGGCCAAAGTTCAATCTTTCTTCATTAAAACGAGGATCTTTCTTCATACAAATCAAAGGAGCTTCTTGGATCTTGTATCCATTTGGGGTCTTTAGAGTTGCTAGTGGCTTCGTCTCAATCTTATTTTATTTTATAAGTCTTCATAGCATTGTAAGCCCTATACTACTCTTAGATTCTAACTATGAAGTTAAATATGACATGTTGCAAGTTTGAGTTTGGGCCTAAGTATGATTTGTGCTTTGATTCTATCATATTATGCATAGATTTATTCTATGCATGTTTGTAAAGCTATCACCTTGACTTTGTGCATAAAAAGCTATGAGCTTTGATTTGAAATGTTGCATAAAGCAACATAGAAGCTCTCATAACCCTTATGTTATCTTGCATATGATGTTATATGCGAATCACTAGCTATCATCCTATGTCATTTATGACCATGTTTCACCTATTTTGCTAAAGTTTGATATCATGCATGATTTGAGGCTTATAATGTAATATGCAAGTTTATGAACACATTTGCCTCATATGCCACCATGTTTGGCCAAATCACCCTTATGCTGTTATGCATGCTTGTGGCCAAATCACCCTTATGCTATTATGAATGCTTGTGGCCAAATCACCCTTATGCTATTATGCATGCTTGTGGCCAAATCACCCTTATGCTATTAGGCATGCTTGTGGCCAAATCACCCTTATGCTATTATGCATGCTTGTGGCCAAATCACCCTTATGCTATTATGCATGCTTGTGGCCAAATCACCCTTATGCTAATTGATATGTTTGAGGCCAAGTCACCTTTTTTGCTATCATACATGTTGAGGCCATATGCTAGTATGTTGAACCCCTTTTGGCCTCAAATATCACCATGTTTAACTTGTGATAGACTTTGCCATCTTATGCCCACCTTGTCATATTGTTATGTTCCCTCTTTGATCTATTTGCGTGATGCGAATTTACGTGCGATGGGAATACGTATGGGTAGTTGGGCAAACTTAAATAACATGAAAACATGACTTGAAAATATGACATGAAAGTTTGACATGTGGTTATGCTTGAAAACATGAACGTGGACATGACATGTAGAAAACATGGAAGTGGCCAACTCGAGGTTGGGTTGAGTTTGTAGCATAAATCTACCCGGAACCGACCGGCTTAACTAGTGGCTAGAAACAATAGGACCCAATGTGAGTAGTTGGTCACATCGCACTTAAAAACCCGAGGTTAGACTAGGTTGTGGTGTAAAGCTACCCGGACCCGCCCGGCTTAACTAGTAACCACAACAAAGTCTAATGTGAGAGGTTGGGGTGCATTAAGTTAATAAATGCCACATGATAGGGTTAAGTCATGGACCGCTTGAATACTTAACCAGTTAAACACGATGGGTTGGTAGGGTTAAGTCATGAACTACTTGAATACTTAACCAATTAAACACGATGTATTGATAGGGTTAAGTCATGAACTGCTTGAATACACTTGACCGACTCAATACATGGTTAGGGTAGGGTTAACCACACTTAACCCGCTTGAAATCCTAGTTACGAGGTCCTTTTCAGCCGTAACCCACTTGGGAGCATCTGGATACCCTGGACTAGGCTAGGGTGGGGCACGATTACTGGACTGATTGTAAGAGACCAAAGAGACGGCTGAATGGTGCACCGGTTGTTCAGGCGGACCATGGTCGTGCACATTAAGTCCGGAGTTGAACATGGGCACCAGTAGGTTCAGACTGTGCGTGCTTGAATTGTGTCTGTGGTTTACACCTAAGGGCTGGATACACCCTAGGGTGGACCTTGCACAGTTAACTACATTCCATGATTAAGCCGTATGACACCGATACACGACGAGTTAGGCTTATAGGGAGCCGATCGACTAGACCGAGTAGTTGGACCTTGATTTAGGTCACCCCATGATATTGGGCCAGCTTTGGGCCAAGGGATCATTTCTTGTTTATACTTGACATGGATTGGAATACTAGTACACACTTGGTGCAACTTAACCTTGTATATGCGATGCCACACTTGATCTATCTTGTTAACTTTTCACCATGCCAGTTATCATCCTATGTTTCATCTTTGTTTTACATGTCCAGTTAACTTTACCAGTTTTTATACTAATAGTAGGTAGGACTTACCAGTATTTTTGACTGACCCGTTTTCTTTCGCCTCTTTTCTTCCGTTTCCCCCCCCCCCCAGGTTTACAGGGTGGGAACACTAGTACCTAGCTTGGATCTTTAGCTGCTTTTCTGGATAGCTCATGTACGGTTTGGACTTGAGCATGCTATGGCCTTATTCTACTTTGGGGATAGTTACTTTATGTTGTTTCCAGTTTTCGGTTTAGGTTTTTTTTCTCGACTTTGTTTTGTTGGGAAAATAATGACTCAGTACTTTGATGTAACTTGACTTTGGTTTTGAAATGTTAGTTTAACCCGCTGCTTTATTTACTCTGCTTTTACTTATATGTTCTGTCTTGCGATATCTGCATGCATGTTTACCTCGTTTAACGCCCCTCCAAAGCTAGTGCGCTTGCAAGAGTGACATTGGCGGAGGTGGGGTGTTACATTTGGTATCAGAGCATAAGGTTTACGAGATTGGACAAAAGGTTTTTAAAACTTACCTTTTGAAAAACTATTTTCAAAACCAATTAAGTATTTTCCAAGAAAAGTCTAGTTTATTTTAAAAGGCTATTCCCCAAAAGCCATTAGCACTATCCTTTTTTTCCTCATTCTCAATTTATCTTTTTCTTCGTTTCAGTATGGCCGGTAATTTTGCCATTCTGGAGGGGGTACCAGTACCTATTTGGTTTAGAAGGTACATGGAGGCAAGGGCGAATGAAGCCGGCCCCGCTAACATTCCTCCCCCTCCCGTAGCTGAGGTTCCTCCTCCTCCCCCGCATCCACAAGCGGATTTCGCGAAGATTTGCAAGGACTGTAAGGCGATGGGTGGCAAGAATTTTATTGGGACAGAGACTTATGTTGAGGCAAGAAACTGGTTAAAGGGAACTGAAGACCTCTTTGCTATCTTTGATATAGAAGACCGTAGGAAAGTTCTGTTAGCGGTATGGCTGTTGAAAGGGGAAGCTGCATATTGGTGGGTAGTCACCACCACTACTAGACCAATTCAGACTTGGGATGACTTTAGGAGAAGGTTCAGATTGAGGTTTCTATCATCGACAGAAGAGAACCTTCGGATGGAGAGGTTCCTATCTCTAAAGCAAGGGGACATGACAGTTAGGGAATACGTGGATACGTTTAATCAACTTGCTCGGTTCGGTCTAGACTTGGTTAACACAGCTCAGAAAAAGGCCCTACGCTTTGCTCTAGGATTGAATGAGCCATTGCGCGGTTTGGCCATGTCTCATATACCAATGGGGGCGACCTTCGAGAGTTTGGTGAATATGGCCCTGCTTCAAGAGGAAGATAAGAGTGGCAAGAAGGAGGTCAAGGCAAATGAGTCTCAAGGCGAGGAGGTAGATTCCGGAAAAGGAGACAAGAACAACAACAGCAAGGACAACAAGTCAAGAGAAAGGAGGAAGTGCAACTTCTGTGGGATCACTGGGCACATAGCCAAAGACTGTAGGAAGAAGATAAGGAAGTTGGGAGAATGCTTTCATTGTGGAGAGTCTGGACACTACAGTAAGGATTGCCCGAAAAAGCGAGGACAAGGGAAAAGGCAAATTCAGCAAGCAGGACCCTCTGGAGGGCAGTTGCAGGCTCCCCTCGCTCTTCCAGCTTTTGATTCGAGGTAGTGTTTCTAAAGAAAGTCATGTTTACATTTCTGATTTCCCTGTTCATACCTTATTTGATTCTGGCGCATCGCATAGTTTTATTTCTGATCTTGTTGAAAGTTTGCACCTAAGTACTAGTCTAGTTGAAAATCCCGTTAGTATTTCAAATCCGATTGGGGGTTCCGTCCATCTATCTGCGATTTGTATGGATTTGAAAATCTCTATCTGGAGCGTAGAATTCGTGTGTGATGCTTATGTTCTCGGGTTTAGGGGATACGGGTTGATTTTGGGCATGGGTTGGTTGTCCAGTTATGGAGCCATTCTTGACTTTGAACATAGGGTTGCGAGGCTCATGATTCGCCTCGGTAATACCCTCGAAATCTCGTGTGACCTTTAGGGTTCCGTCATGATTAGTTATTTAGAATCCCTTGGCACTTTTTGGAAATTTGTAATCCAATCGAGTAGTATTCGCCACTAAGGCAGATAGTCCATTCCGCTTAAGCAGGGGTTATAGAAATCACCTTAGTAAGTACATTTGGCAACATGGATTGACATTTGTTTTCAAGAGATAGTTTTTCTGCGTGGAATACCGTATGGTATGTAAACGAGATCCAGGATTCACTAACGAATTTTGGAAAGCTTGCAGGAAAACCATGAGCACGCAGTTGTAGCCAAGTATTTTTAGGAAAAGAATAAGTGGATGTGGAACGAGAGGCAACGGTGAAACGAGTTCCAACTCATATTTGGAAACTACGGAATTGTGAAGTTAAAAGACGGTCAAGGCACGATGGGATTAAGCACAAGAAAATGCGACTTAGGGGATTGAAGACTAGATACGCGCATTATATCTCTTTTTAAGAGTATGTCCTTGACCCCTACTATTCTGTGGAGCTTACTCGCATGCTATCTTTTAAGTATATCCTCTCGGTCCTATTCTCAATCTTAGTTCTGTTGCAAACCACATAAGGAGTATGACTCGCCTGTTTGTGATATATAGTTGGGGTGAAGATGTCCATTAAGATGACCAAACTATTTGGGCTTTATGGGATATGGGTCATAGTTGATAGACTTACGAAGAGCACCCATTTCATTCCAGTAAAGAACAAGAGGACCGCATCAGGTCTAGCATCTGTTTATCTTCGAGAGATAGTGCGATTGCATGGAGTTCCTTCTAACATAGTTAGCGATCGTGACCCAATCTTCACTAGCCAGTTCTGGAATAGTTTGCAAGAAGTGATGGGTACGCGATTGAATCTAAGTACAACCTATCACCCACAGACGGATGGCCAGACCAAAAGGGTGAATAGGGTACTAGAAGATCTGTTGAGGCTATGCATTCTTGACTTTGGTGGTACTTGGGAAGACCACCTCCCTCTTGTAGAGTTTGCTTATAATAATAGCTATCAAGCTAGCATAGGGATGGCACCATTTGAAGCTCTGTATAGGAGGCCGTGTAGGTCACCATCTTGTTGGTGGGACACATCCGAGAAAGTTGAATTGGTGAGAAGACGGATGAAAACGGCCCAGGACAGACAGAAATCCTATGCTGACAAGCGAAGGACAGATTTGGAATTCGAAGTTGGAGATATGGTTTTCGTGAAGGTTTCTCCTTTGCGAAACGTGGTTCGTTTTGGAGCAGTTGGAAAGATAGCACCAAGGTTCGTAGGACCCTTCCCTATCATAGAGAGAATTGGGAAGATGGCCTATAAGGTGGAATTGCCCGAGAAGCTGGCCGGAGGGCATAATGTCTTTCGTGTCTCGCATCTCCGAAAATGCCTATATGAGTCGGCCGAGGTAGTTGAGCCTAGCATTCTTGAAGACGTGGAGGTAGAGAAAGAGGCAACCCTAAGGCGAGCTCCGATCCGTATCTTGGGAACGGAGATCAAGAAGCTGAGGAATCGAGAAGTTAAGTTAGTAAAGGTTCAGTGGAGTGAAGCCGAAAATGACGCAACTTGGGAAACCGAGGAGAAGATGCGCGCGCTTCACCCATTTCTTTTTGAGGGTACATTCTCGATCTCTTTTCCTAGCCAGCATATCTTTCTTTCACTATCCATGTTTATCTTGTTATCTCGTTAACCTTGTCATGAGAACCTTAGGTAGAAACCCTTTGGATGAAACATGTATTTGAAACATGTTATGCTTGATGTTTGCAAGTGTTTGCAAGCGGATACTCGTGGATGAATGATACACATTAGGCACTAAGATCGACTCACACACTTTCATATTGCATATGCATGAGTGCTTATACTTATTCATGGATGAAACTTGTTATGCTATCACGTGGATGTTGCATATGGATGAATGTTATGTGCACTCATATAGAGATTATGAATTATGTTAGGAATTTGCATACATATGGACTCATTTCACTAACATACTTTGCATTAAGGAGGTTTACTGAATCAGTAACCGCCTGATTTTCGCATTAGATAAGTACATATACACACACCTTTGCATATGATCATACAGCATTTAGAATCTTTTAAGGACAATGTTCACTTGTGGATGATGTTTTGAGTAGATGGATGATGGATGGTAGGATATGTTCTTCCTAACTTGAAGATTTCGGGGACGAAATCCTTTAAGGAGGGGAGAATGTAACAACCCGTATTTTTAAATAACATGTTATAACATAAACCAAGGCAGAATTAAATGATAAAATCCGAATCAAGGGAAACGGGCTGTGCCATTGCGTTCGTCTCGGAAAAATACACGAAATAGAGTCCTAGTTTTCGAAAATCGGAGTCCGTATGACCAAGTTATGGCCCGTCAAAGTTTTCATAAAATTTCAAGTTCAAAAACAGTTCAAATTTGAATTCAGAATTCAAATTTGAATTCAGAATTCAAATTCAGCCAAGCAGAAGAGGCGGGAAAAATTCCCGCCACCCCCAAGTCGACTTGGGAGTCGACACACCCCAGGTGGTGTCGACTGCCCAGTCGACACCCCTGTCGACTTGGGTGGTCGGCCAGTTTGGCCTGGGTGCACCTGACTTGTCCCTCAAGACATGTTTGGAGGCTAGTGACGTGAATTGATGGCCCAGATCTGAATTAGGGTTAATCCTATGGCCTAAACTAACCTAATCCTCTATAAAAAGACCCTAATACCTAGCCTAAATCAACATAAATCATTCCTACAACTAAACTATGCCAAAATGTTTAATCATGGCCTCCACCCTCTTGTCATAGTCTCCATCTTCATTCATATGAGAGTTCCTAAGCTTATTTGAGAGTTTCAAAGCTTGATTCAAGGCCAAAGTTCAATCTTTCTTCATTAAAACGAGGATCTTTCTTCATACAAATCAAAGGAGCTTCTTGGAGCTTGTATCCATTTGGGGTCTTTAGAGTCGCTAGTGGCTTCGTCTCAATCTTATTTTATTTTATAAGTATTCGTAGCATTGTAAGCCCTATACTACTCTTAGATTCTAACTATGAAGTTAAATATGACATGTTGCAAGTTTGAGTTTGGGCCTAAGTATGATTTGTGCTTTGATTCTATCATATTATGCATAGATTTATTCTATGCATGTTTGTAAAGCTATCACCTTGACTTTGTGCATAAAAAGCTATGAGCTTTGATTTGAAATGTTGCATAAAGCAACATAGAAGCACTCATAACCCTTATGATATCTTTCATATGATGTTATATGTGAATCACTAGCTATCATCCTATGTCATTTATGACCATGTTTCACCTATTTTGCTAAAGTTTGATATCATGCATGATTTGAGGCTTATAATGTAATATGCAAGTTTGTGAACACATTTGCCTCATATGCCACCATGTTTGGCCAAATCACCCTTATGCTGTTATGCATGCCTGTGGCCAAATCACCCTTATGCTTTTATGCATGCTTGTGGCCAAATCACCCTTATGCTATTATGCATGCTTGTGGCCAAATCACCCTTATGCTATTATGCATGCTTGTGGCCAAATCACCCTTATGCTATTATGCATGCTTGTGGCCAAATCACCCTTATGCTAATTGATATGTTTGAGGCCAAGTCACCTTTTTTGCTATCATACATGTTGAGGCCATATGCTAGTATGTTGAACCCCTTTTGGCCTCAAATATCACCATGTTTAACTTGTGATAGACTTTGCCATCTTATGCCCACCTTGTCATATTGTTATGTTCCCTCTTTGATCTATTTGCGTGATGCGAATTTACGTGCGATGGGAATACGTATGGGTAGTTGGGCAAACTTAAATAACATGAAAACATGACTTGAAAATATGACATGAAAGTTTGACATGTGTTTATGCTTGAAAACATGAATGTGGACTTGACATGTAGAAAACATGGAAGTGGCCAACTCGAGGTTGGGTTGAGTTTGTAGCATAAATCTACCCGGAACCGACCGGCTTAACAAGTGGCTACAAACAATAGGACCCAATGTGAGTAGTTGGTTACATCGCACTTAAAAACCCGAGGTTAGACTAGGTTGTGGTGTAAAGCTACCCGGACCTGCCCGGCTTAACTAGTAACCACAACAAAGTCTAATGTGAGAGGTTGGGGTGCATTAAGTTAATTAATGCCACATGATAGGGTTAAGTCATGGACCGCTTGAATACTTAATCAGTTAAACACGATGGGTTGGTAGGGTTAAGTCATGAACTACTTGAATACTTAACCAATTAAACACGATGTATTGATAGGGTTAAGTCATGAACTGCTTGAATACACTTGACCGACTCAATACATGGTTAGGGTAGGGTTAACCACACTTAACCCGCTTGAAATCCTAGTTACGAGGTCCTTTTCAGCCGTAACCCACTTGGGAGTATCTGGATACCCTGGACTAGGCTAGGGTGGGGCACGATTACTGGACTGATTGTAAGAGACCAAAAGAGACGGCTGAATGTTGCACCGGTTGTTCAGGCGGACCATGGTCGTGCACATTAAGTCCGGAGTTGAACATGGGCACCAGTTAACTACATTCCATGATTAAGCCGCATGACACCGATACACGGCGAGTTAGGCTTATAGGGAGCCGATCGACTAGACCGAGTAGTTGGACCTTGATTTAGGTCACCCCTTGATAGTGGGCCAGCTTTGGGCCAAGGGATCATTTCTTGTTTATACTTGACATGGATTGGAATACTAGTACACACTTGGTGCAACTTAACCTTGTATATGCGATGCCACACTTGATCTATCTTGTTAACTTTTCACCATGCCAGTTATCATCCTATGTTTCATCTCTGTTTTACATGTCCAGTTAACTTTACTAGTTTTTATACTAATAGTAGGTAGGACTTACCAGTCTTTTTGACTGACCCGTTTTATTTTGCCTCTTTTCTTCCGTTCCCCCCCCCCTCCCAGGTTTACAGGGTGGGAACACTAGTACCTAGCTTGGATCTTTAGCTGCTTTTCTGGATAGCTCATGTACGGTTTGGACTTGAGCATGCTATGGCCTTATTCTACTTTGGGGATAGTTACTTTATGTTATTTCCTGTTTTCGGTTTATGTTTTTTTTCTATACTTTGTTTTGTTGGGAAAATAATGACTCAGTACTTTGATGTAACTTGACTATGGTTTTGAAATGTTAGTTTAACCCGCTGCTTTATTTACTCTGCTTTTACTTATATGTTCTGTCTTGTGATATCTGCATGCATGTTTACCTCGTTTAACGCCCCTCCAAAGCTAGTGTGCTTGCAAGAGTGACATTGGCGGAGGTGGGGTGTTACACCGCCGCCGGCAGCTTCCTGCCGCCGTCGTGGCCTCCGGGCGCCACCATTCCTCTGACTTCCACCCCCCCTAAACCGCTGTAAGCCCTTTTATTTTATTTTTATTTCTTTTATTTTATTTTATTTTTTTAATGTATTTGGTAATAAGAAAGGACTGATTTTTATATAGTTAATCAAATAAGAAAGGTCGGATTTTTATATATGATGTTAGCGGAGAAAGGTTGGATTTTTAATGAAGCAAAGATTTGATTTTAGCGAAGTAAAAATATAATCTTTATTAGAAGAAGAGCGATATAAAAATATAATTTTTATATATGTACGACAATAAAAATTCGATTTTTATTAATATATGTAGCGGATAAAATAGAAAAGATGTGATCTTTGGTTATAGAAATGAAAATATACGTTGTCTTTGAAATGAGTTTTGCATGTGCTTTCAAAAATAAAATTAGCATGGATTTAAAGATTGTATTTTTGAAAGTGAAAGGATCATATTTTTCAAAGTGAAAAGATCGTATTTTTCATATAGGAAAGTTGAGATTTTTTAAATGTGAAAAGATTCGATTTTTATATATATTATAGCGACGTAAAAATATGAACTTTAGTTTATCGTGAAGTAGACAGAAAATAAAAATGTGATTTTTATATATGTAGCGAATTAAAAATATGATTTTTATATACTAGAGTATATAAAAATGTGATTTTTATATATGTAGTGAATACGGGCAACGAAAGTGACAAAAGGCGAGAACGACGAAGATTTCCTACATATGAAGAGTCGCGGTGTTTGGTTTAGCTAGTCGGTGAGAACTCCTCACTTTTATTTTAAATTTCTAGTTTGAAATATATACTAGGATGCAGACGGTGCTTAGTAGCACCCAACACCCGTCGTCCACAGACCATGGATGACTTGTTTGTTTGATTGATGTGTTGTGAAATTTGAGTGTGTGATGCGAAATGAAATAAAATATTTTATAGTGGAAAATATTTTATAGTTAAAAATATAAATTTTAATGTGTATATAAAATAAATATTTATAAACAAATCGGAGGTTTGTTTATATACACTGATTCGATTGATATTGATTGGGACGATAAATTTCACACATCGCCCAACTACACAAATAAAATCTATGTTTATTGATTTGAAACCCCACACGGGTATTGGGATGATATTTGACATACACTAATCCTGATTGTTTATTTTTATGTCAATCGATGGGTTGACAGACTGTGTAAGCGTTAATTATTTATATTTAATGCTTATGCAGTTGTGTGGTGCACTTTGGATGATGGTTGATTATTTACCGTTGTTATTATATACATGTGTTGTAGAAAATCCATATAATTAACATTATATGGTAATTGATTAGGCCTCATTCTAATTTATAAAATAAATTCATGTGTTGAATAGAAAATAAATTCATGTGTTGAATAAAAGCCGTGTTGATTAGATTGACACCATATTGACGTGAACGATATTTATATCGATTTTACTCATTTTTATAGTGAATATAGAAAAGAAAGTGATTTCAAAATATAACATTTTGAAAATATTATCATTTGTATATCGATGATGTGGAATATTCAATTTCAATTCGAAATTGAATAGGAAGTTGAAATCGTTTTGAAAACGAATTTGAAACGATTTATAAAATACGTTTTTAAAAGGAAATCGATGAAATATATATAATATATATATTATATAATGGCCTGAATAGAACGTGCCGCGCCGCAGCAGTTCGCAAATTTCGACCATTGACTTCGAATCGATATTACGGGAGATCCGATAGTCGGATTCTCCTAAAACTGGAACCGTTGGGTTTGTATCGAAAAGAGCTTTCTAATGAATATTAGAGATTAGAAATCTAATGGTTGGATTTGGAATTATGTCCAAATCAAATTTGGAAAAGGTCGTTGTAAGTGCAGTTCGATGGCCGTTGATGGAAATCGACTATACGGGCCTTGATAAAATTATTAAAAATAGTAATAATTTGCATAAAATCATAAGAAATGATTTGTGAAGAATTGGGATGAAAAATTCCATATTTGAAAAGATAAAAATAGATTTTTATCGAAATGAACTAGTTTTAAACTAGAATTATAATTTATTTATTTTTAAAATAAATAAATTGGACTTGAAATGGTTTTGAAAATAACCAGGATTTCCAATAATTGAATTGGAAAGGATTTGAATCGAAATCAACTTCGGAATAGTTCGATGTTGAATTTCGTGATTATACAGATGTTGTTATGGAAATTTGAAAGATATATATATATATCGTTATTTCCAATACGATATTTGTTGGTCATAGAATTTGATATTGAATATAAGCCGATATATTTTCTATTCAGAGCCTTGTATTTAATATCAAATGTGATTTGGGTTTGTCGTGAATGGTGTCTTCATTAACACTGTTCTTAAGCCCAGTTGAGAAAAAGATTAAATCTTTTTATTTAGATTTAATGAAGTGTACCAATTAAATAATATTTAATTGGAATTGAATTGGTATTGATTTTTGGGTTTATCGTGAACAGTGTTTTAAATAACACTTGTTCTTTAACCCGATAATTAACGGAGTGTGATTTTGGGTTGTCGTGAACGGTATCTTCAATAATACTGTTCTTAGACCCAACGGAGTTAAGAAAATCAGAAACTGATTGGAGATTAGTTAAGTTGAATGGTTTCTTGGGTATTGATCTGATGTTGGTTTCGGCCTTCGGGGTTAATACTTAGGGAATTGCTCACTTGCTATTTTACGGTTAAAAGCTGATAGAATGGAATGTGATTTTGGGATTATCGTGAACCGTGTTTTAAATGACATTGATTCTTTAACCCAGTTAAAGATCAAAACTAAGTGGAGTTTTAATAAATCTTTAATTAGATTGAAAAGATTGAGAATGGAGTATCACCAGTTTTGCTCCAGGCGGTAGTTAAATCTTTAATTAGATTTGTACGTGAAATGGCAATTGAATTTACCGATAACACCGTGGTGTTAGAAATGAAGTATGACCAATTTTACTTCATGGGATGAATAGGTTGGGATTGGGAAATAAAATAAACGATTACTTCGGTGTGGTTCGCTAATCCGGACGTGTTGAATTGATATTCAAAAGAAGATTAAAGAATAAATTTAAGGAATTTATCTTTGATAAAATTAATGGGAACCTATCCCTAAGAATGTGAAATTTAGCAACTAACTGGAGATTAGTTAAGAGGAATGGTTTCCTGGGTATTGATCTGATGTTGGTTTCGGCCTTCGGGTTTAATATTTGGGGAGTTGTTCTCTTACTAATTTACGGTTAGTGACTGATGAATTGGAATGAGGCGTATGCTGTGTTTATGTAACACTTGTTTATTATATACGCGAGTTATTCAGAAAGACCGAGTTTATCCCGTTCTGAATAACTGATTCGACATGGTGTCGAGTATGAAGACGGTGGTTGAAGACCGGAGGTCTTCACGTCGTTTGGGTGATTACTGATGATTTTGATTGGGCTGTACACCCAAGAGGAGGGAATCAGTTGGTGATCGTCCAAACGTACTTGGAGATCGATGGATATACGAGGAATAAGGCTCCTCCGGTTTCGTTCAGACCCAGAACGAACTTATAAAGGGACTGTGTGTCTGACATTGGATTTCCTTCTGTGTGACTGATATCGGTTGCATAAAGTGGTTTGCCTGTGTGGCATGCTAAGATGCAAATGATTAAGGCTTCTTTTGAAAAGCAGAGTCTTGTGGTTGATGATCAAAGCACGGCCTGTGTGGCATAGCTTTGTGTAGCGTTGATTCGTGAGCCTCACACCCCGGTTGTGAACCAGAAACGGGAGAAGGACCTCAGGGAGGACATGCGTTTCTTTCTAGTTAGAAGTGGCGTCAGTGGTTTTACACGCCCTAACGAGTTTGACTTATGTGGTTGTTGCTGTTGCGAGGCGCCTCGGATATATCAGTGACTATGTGAAGCCGATGGAGTCATTTGTTGACTCATTGACACCCCAAAGGATGGGGAAACACAGTGTTCAGGCATTTTAATCCACATCGGTGGACTGGCCCTGTCGCTCCAAGGGACGATGTGTTCTGTTCCTGAGACACAGACTAGAGCATCTCGAATCGGTAGAGGAATATCTTTTTTCTCGGTTCACAGATGGAAGTCCAATTTCCAAATACGTGATTCTGCGGTTTTATTTGTAGAGCCTAGTATGGCGACATAGTGGGATGGGGCGCTTATGCCGTCTATGATTGATACTTATGATTCAAGTTGTTTTATACACTATGCGCTTATAATAGTATCAAATGATTTGTTTTAAACGTATCAAGCATTCTTGGCTATTATAAGGTAAAAATCCTATCCTCCGGCTTGCGTTGCATTGTGTGATGGGACCTGGGTCTTATAATAGCTTCATTGTTCTTTATTTAGCATTGCGTTGTTGTTTTATGCACTGGTGTTCTTGGGAGGAAACCCGTTCCATGTTATACGGCATGGTCCCTTGATTTACCTAACTTTAAAATAAAGATTAATAACTGTTTTAGTTCTCACACCAGTCCCATGACTGACCTGGAGTTTATTGTTTTAACCTAAACTCTGGGTGCTTTTATTTTCGATACGGGCAGCTCGTAGTTTTGGTATTGCAGATTTGTATTCACAGGATCCTGATTTACAGTTGGAACGATACTCGGAAAGCTCTGTATTCGTGTATTACTTCTAGTTGTGTTTTGTATTATTTTCCGCTGCGATGTATTTAAATCTCTAATATTTTCTGTGTAATATTTATTCATACTATGTGTATTCTTGTATTCTGATGGAATTGTTGTAATATACAATGAAATATTCTTCTGTGTGCGTTCTGATCTGTCTTGTCCACACAGTAATTTGTTCTTTCTCTTCTCTTCGGAGACAGGGGAAGTTCGGGTCGCTACACCAGCAACCGCAAACGGTAGTCTAATGTGGGAGGTCTTACAAGGTTATGGTTATAATGAATTAAGTATCACTTAACCAAGACAAACATGTGGTGGGACATGGGGGTTAAGTGGGTGACATGGGTGACATGTGAAATACGATTAGAAACACTTAACCAAATTGAAACATGTAAGAAGACATGAATAAGACGGGTTAAGTGGGAAATCCAAAGTAGGGACCAAGCATAGGTGGAAAGCTCGTGTCAAGCATGGGGGACCCTTTTCAAACCAGTAACCCATTAAGTATCTTTGTGAGCTCAAGTTAGATCGAGGATATGACACGCTTACTGGGTTTGATTGTAAGAGGTCAAAACGGGTTAATGGTGGCAACGCAAGTCCAACGGGGTCATGTGTGTGCGTGGGCCCGGGCTGGTAGGTAAGACGTTGTTGCATCATGTAGATATAAGCCGTGCATCTTTAGTGGTATCGGGTTGCCACTTTGGGGAGTGATACACACCACTGTGGGACCAACATGGGTATCTACGAGTTAGGGAGCCGATCGCATGGGGGTATTGGGTACAACTAGTGGAGATAGGGGCAGGCGGCACCTATGAAGACAGCTAGGGGTACACGAAACTACCATTATGATTATTATGTTCAGTAGGTGGGATCAACTTTTAGGGTGACTAGTAATGGTGCAGTATAGTAATCATCCTATAGTGTTGGAGGCGCAAATTAACGTTATCTTATTCCTCTTGTTTGTTTTGTCTTGCCCACTTGTTTCACAGTCATTCCTTGTTTTACCAGCTTATGCCTTATCCTAATTACTTTAATAATTATATTGTTAAAGTTATTGGACTCGCTAGACTTTATGTCTGACCCCTTTTGTTTTCGCCTCTTTTCTTCCCCCCCCCCATAAGGTTCTCATGGTGGGACTAGTGCTAGTGGAGCTTGATTTGGATCTTTCTCTTTTGGAAGTGCTTGGATTGCTGAAAGTAAAGCTCAGCTCGTCTCTTTTATGGCTACTTATGTCGGGGTTATGCTTTTTACTTTATGTACTCAGAAAATAATTTGTCAAGATGGATATTAAGTGTACTTAGTTTTATTGTTGGTTTTTGATGTTGTTGTAACCAAACTATTTCTCCGCTGCAATAAAAGTTGTTTTAATTTTTCAAGTACCAATATATGTATCTGTCTTGTTATATTCTATTCTATACACCAATAATACTCCATGAAAGTTAATGCATTCCCTTTGAGAGTGACATTAATGGACGTGGGGTGTTACGTTGTTCATAAGCCCCCGCCGAAACTCAATTATATTTTACTTCTAACTTTAATTTCTTACTTAAATGAACTTCATTTAATAATTAATTCCTTAATTTAAATAAGAATTATAATTTACTTCATCATTAACTGGGATTAAAATCCCATTTTAAAATCTCATTAAGTTAAACAATTATTCACTAATTTATTTTATTAGATTATTTGGCCCAATCTAATTTAATTAATAATCAATTCCCGTTAAAAAAGTTGGCTTGATCAGTCTTAAAACACGATTAACCCATTGATTAGCTTCATTTAAATTAATAAATAATATTATTAATTCAAATAATCTCATTCACTTTGATTATCAAACAATAATCTATTCCTAAATAAATCTTATTTTGATAAATCTCGATTATTAATCGACATGTTAATTCCAGCCCACTAGCTTATAAATATTAATATAAAAAACAGCTTTATAAAATCATTCATTAATTTCGATGAAGCACGTGCTTCGCACACTGTTGGGTTGGTTACAAAAATAGTGGTTAAAATAAACGATATACGTATGGTTGGTTTATTTTTCTTTTAAAACTTCATTTAAATATATATATATATATATATTAGTTAAAATAAATTCCATAACTTCATTTATATCGATTCACCTAACGGTAAATCAGAACAGTTTGTATTTTGGCCATCTGCTATAAATTGCTCATCCAATATCACATGTTGGTTAATAACCAAACAATGTTGCATTTGAGTTTAACGACCAATAAAAATTCCATAATCCAATCATATGGGGTTTAACAGTACATATAATAATCATATGAATATAAACAATAAGTTTTAGGAATCCGGTTGGATTCCTCTAACCTGTCCTTCCCTGCATACAAATATGTTATCACTTTTCATGGGGACATATAACTAAAGTGATAATTTCAATAAACATCCAACAAAGATAATTCAGTGTTAATCATTTAATTTAACACGTTTATAAAAATATAAACGCGACCAATCGGGTAAGTTACCGCAGTCGGTTCCATTCGTTAGAATAACGATTTGGAGTTAGTTAAATTAAACACATGTTTAATTTAATTTAAAAAGTATCATTCAGCAATCAGCAAACAGTAAATAACCACAACACAAAAATTAAACCCTACTAATAAAATATAAGTGGGTGAACTAAGTGAGTTATACTCACTTTGATCTGAATTATATAAACAGCTTGTTCTAGACAATTCCAACTCCGTCCAATCTGTTCCATACCGTCGTGATCGTAAATACAATTTCGGTCTAATCTGAATCAGACAATTCTGATAAGACATGAATACGTTGTTTAAAAATTAACTTGATTTTAAATAACTAATTAATTAATTCTAAATTAATTTAATTAACAAACACATTACTTGGTTTAAAAATATTACGGCTTAACTCCTTCGCTCACTGCTTATTCCGTCCTTGCCCTGTTCCAACTTGTGACCGAAATCTAGGACCCTAGCCCGATTATTATAAACTCTGTCATGACTTAAAATAAAATATGACGATTAACAATTTAAAATGTAACTTAATTAGTTTTTAAATTTCAGATAGTATGTACTAATAATTAGTAAATAAACCTTAACAGATCCCTTTCCTTTGCCTTACTGAATATGTTCTCCCTTGTTTAACACCCAACGATCAGGCCAATGCTCCTCTTTGAACCAGCCCGCTAATAATTTTACTGGCTCAACTCATTGATGAATATTTTTTTCTAGACCATTCTGATAACGTTACACCCAAAACCAGCCCACGCTAAACCTTTTCCAATTTAAGAACGGATCTGCTTCCCCTTTTACACCATCTGCTCTTCATTTTCCTTCCATCAAAAAAACTCCTCTATCCAAAATCAAATCGCGGTGCCTCCCCCCATCCCTCCATTGATCGAAGTCCCGGCGAATACTCCTAAACCTAGAGTGATCGTCAGCTCCTCCCTCAGCATGAACGTTGTCCCTCCTAGCTCCTTCATTGACACACAAATCGATCCCAAAGATCTGGGTTTTCAGACGAGATCCAACCCTCCCTGAACCACACCATAACAGGTCAGCCCCAGATCCCATCATCTTTTACGGGTTTTGTTGTTTAATCCTTGGTGAAAAAATTCCGTAGATCGAGAGTTATATTGTGAGAACATTTTAAGGCTTACTGCCTTTTTTTCTGGTTTACGAAGTGAAAAAAAGAGTAGAACGAAATGAACTGCTATGGCTTGAGAAGTGTTTATATGCAGTGGTATTTATATGCGAATGAGGATTTGAGGATACACACCATGTCCCTTCAGTAGGCATTGCGTGGCCATGTATGTATCTGTTGTAACAGTCCATCGAACGGAGAAGATTGAGGGAAAACAGTGTATAAAGTGATGGGTTGAGACTTCAGACATGAGTGGTCTCCTTCAGTAGGGTATGTGCTACCTAAGAGGAATGTCCTGAGTTGTTTTTTTCTACAAGTGCTGTCATTTCCTACAATAGGGTATGCGTACCCTTACTACTAAGAGGTATGGGATGGCCACTGCCGCCAAGTGTTGTCATTCAGTGTTGATGTAGGAATGTGTAGTTGTACATTTATTTTGATTGATGTCCAAGTCTGTATTAAAGTCTGTTGTAAGGTTCGGCATGGCAAGAGATTTTGTATATGATCATGGACGCGAAAACTGTGTCTACCTTACTATTTTCCTTTTTACTTTTCTTTATTTAATGTTGTCTTGGAAAGGGTTCATGTCATGTTAAAGTTGTATTTTGACTTGGCCAAAAGTTCTTGTACTGGAGTACATAAATGTAAATAAACAGTTCTAGCTTATTTAAATTTTCCTCATGTAATTGATTTGAGCTGGTAGCTTTGTCATTGAATGAATTTGGTTTATTTTCCCTTCTTCTACTTTATTGGCTTTGGTATGGTATATTACTTTGAAATTTTCTCATCAGTTTGTCAATTGTCTTGACAAAAATATTGTACATGACTCAAGGACGTGGAAAATGTTATCTTATTTTATATTCTCCTTACTTGATTTGGTTGGATGATTTCTGTTTCTAGGTTTCAGTTCTCTCTTTACTCACCACTACTGACTTTAGTTGCCTATTACATATTGTTTGTGCTTAGAAAAACATATAAGTTTGATTATTATTACTATTATTATTATTATCCATTACATCTTTAACATATGTTGACCGTATACTTGGTCACGCATGCTTTTGATATTTTGTATTCACTATGAGATGAATATATAACGCTGCGCATGGTATACTGTTTTGCTATTATACAGTAAGGTATGTAATTAGTTTATAAAATATTATCGATAAATATTTAAATAAATCCCGAAACTATTAATTTCAAAAATAAATAAATTATTGTCGTCAGATATACCCGACTGGAATGGTATCTCACTTCAAATAAATCAATATCGAATTATAACTCAACATCAACAAGTCCGAGTTGACCGATATCAAATTTATATAGAAAGTGCTATTAAATATATTAAATAAAAGTTATCGTTTATTAACAATTTCCATAGCGACTATTTTAAAATTTGAATTGGACATACCTAACACTCTATAACACGAAATCCAGATTTTTTTCTTTCATTAGAAAATTATAAGCAAATAGATTCAAACGTTTCTCGTTTCACAAAATTCCAACTTATATCAGATCCTGTGTATCCAATTGAAGTTAAAAACTGAATATTACGAACTACCGCGCCATTTCAAGCTTGTTTATAATTAATATAAATTATAACATTTAACTTCATTTTAATTAACGAATAAATCCATCAATATTCCAATAAAAATATTTAAAACAAAATTAAATATCCAAATTACAATGGCAAAAAATCTGGGTCGTTACACAAATGCATCTCGTTTGGTTGCACCCAAACCATTTGTCTAACAAGTCTCTAACCAAAATTTGAAGGGATTTCACATGATGATCAATTACCATTACCATGGTATCACTTCCCAAAAATAACGTTATCATAATTCTGAGATAGAACTTTTATGCGTAAGTATGAAGCCTTTAAACCACCATTCAAACATACATCGACACTAAGAGGCAGGCTCTCAAATTAATGAACTCCCGAATAAAGGAGGTGGGTAATTTCCATATAGACACTTATGACCTCACTTATAATATAACATAAAGGCGAATCCTTATGATCACTTGAGGCCCAAGGCAGATCCATTGATCACTTATTACCTTATTAGGTGGTATACTACTCACTAACATAAATTAAAGGACACTAGCTACTAAGTCCTACTAATTTAAGTCTTATGTCATTCACGCGTATTCCTAACCCCGTATAAGGAAAGAGATAGCGAGCAATCATGTATTACCTACATGTTAGGTAGGCGATTAATGTCATTTATGACCTTCCCCCTACGGACCCCATTTTACTATCTAGCCGACCTTATTAGGTAATCCCCTAGTCAGTTAATACTTCCCACGGGATAGGCAGTCCTATGGACATTTAATACCTTATCCCAAAGTAGATTTTTTCCCATTCACTTACTACCTAGAGGATGTGGAGAATCGTAGAGATTACCGATCTCGCACCCAATTATCCATTTAATATTTCGTATTTATGGGAAGGTGAGCTATCCGATCACTTAATACCTTTTAAGGGAGGACCCTACGACTCTACACTTAAGGGGATGAGGAGTATAATCTCTTAATGCCCAATAGGCAAATCCCACTACTTAATACATCTAACGCCGAGGTAGGCTACACTATCAAATTATTCCCTTTTCGTTTCTTCTCTCAAAAGAGAGGTAGGCCCTACAGCCACTTAATACCTCAACACTTGAAGTAAACTTTCAGGATAATTCATGCTACACAATTAATTATCTCCTCGTTCCCTATAGTAAATGATATCTCACATTAGTTGTACCTATATCCGACTGTTGGAAAGTGAAAAGGGAAGACTTTTGTCGAATAAGGTAACTGATCTTGTTCCATTAACCTACTCATTACAATCTTTATTAATTAATTGAGGATATTATTTCTTGAATTAAACTAGAATTAGGTAAGGATGATTTCCTAAGACTCTCTAGAGAATTATTTATTTCCTTGTTGGACTTAGCATTTACTACGACTGTTAACACCCAAAATCCTAGTAAATCCTTTTTAATTAATTAATTATTATAACATTCACATGCCATTAATGACCATAATTGTCATATTATCTAAAGCAGTGGACATCATATTATATATCATTTATATCAGTCCCATTTACTTGTTGTAACTCTCATAACCTTACTATACTTATTTAATTTTACCAGTTCCTATATAAGTATATATATATATATGTTGATTTCCCTAATTAGGATCACAACATTTATTCCTATCCATTTTCAAATGTATCCATATAACATTTATTACCTATTCACCAATTTCTCCACAACATTTGTGGTTATAATATTTATTCTCTTATTTGTAACCTTTTAATTATATCAATTAACTCTGCATTTGTTGCTATCAATATAATGGTTACAAATATTCAATTCCATTTCTTATGAGAAATCTTACCATTTATATTCCCATCAAAATGGAAAATGTTCAAATTCAAACACACAACATACATTTACTAAAAAAATAGCATTGTTTACATAGGTTTCGGAAAGATAAAGTTATAGTACAATTATATATGTATTTATGTTTTAGCGCGATATTTATGTAGTTACTAATTATGTTTTATTATTATTATTATTCATATTTTAGTTCAAATTAACAACTAAAGAAAACCTTTTTGCGTTTAATCTTTTTGAGATTTAAAATCTCATAAAATGGTTATTTACTATAATTATTGTAAATTTTTCCCGAACTATTCAAAAGTGGGAATATTGACATATTTCAAATCACAAGAAATAGGAAATATTTTATTTGCAATAGATCATGTAAACTACGTACAAAATATGTTAATTTACACATCTCTTCCTATCTGATTTGTTTATATTTCTTATAGATTTCAAATAATACCTTTTTATTTAAAAAATAAAAAAAACAGCTAATTTACAACAATCAAGTAAAAATTCCAAACAATACCAAACACAAATAGTTTTATAATTCTAAAGCAATAAACCGCACAAATTATATCTTTTCACCAAAATCCTATAAATCTGGAATAATAAATCATAAATCAAACAACATATAGGGAATGATTTCCAGATTTAGGGTGTATACAATAACTATAAAAATATTAAAAAATTGTAGGTAAGATAAGAATACTATAACTAAAAGGCCTACAAATCCATGTCAGATACACACACACACACACACATACACACACAATTTCAGATTTGACATAATCAAGACAAATCTGATACTTTAGGAATACAAATTTTGATTTAACACAAACAAAATAGATATGATATTCTTAACAATGAATATATTTCCCACTCACCAGAAAGCTATTCCAAATCCAAATCTGAACACAGCTTTTTGGCCTATAATTCCAAATCTTGAAGATCTAAAAAGATGATACGTATACATATATGTATACACATACATTAAAATCTATAGATCTGAAAGAAGAATTGGAAAAAGAGAAGGAAAATTAATATTAAAGATTACCTATACAGAAAACCAACACTTTTGCAATAATCTAGATATAATATCTCCAATCCTTGTTAATTTGGTTTTTTTATGTTTATATTTTAGAATTTTCACTGTAAGAAAAACCACTTTCAACCGCAATCGAAGACAACGTTTTGGGTGCAAATGTTGTCAAATTTTGGTCTCCCTAAATTCATTACTCAATGAAATGCTTCCATTGATTTCAAAACTGGCTGAAATGCTAATACAACACGTGTGATAAAATATTTACCCTAATCAACATGCACGGCTAACATCCTGCCTCCACTTTCGTTTCCCACTAGCTAAAAAAATTACTTTCCCTCTTCCTCTAGTTTCATTTCCCTCTTTTGATTTCATTTCATGCATTCGATTTCATCTTGCTGTAAAAGCCAATTTTATCATTTCATCATTTCTTATTTCCCTGTCCTAGTTCCTCTTGTTCAGGTACTTCGATCGATTTAGTTATAATTTGTCTGTTGTATATTTAGTTCAATCGATTTAGTTTTTGATTGATTTAATTGTTTGTCTTTCGGTTTGATTGATTTAATTACTTAGTTTTTGTACATTTAGTTAGACCGATTTACACTTATTAGTGAAATCTATAGTATATGTCGAGCAACTTAAAGAAAATCCAGAATAGATACCTCAATATGTTTTTTATGTGCTTTCTTTCACATATTTGAAGTAACAGCCTTCCCGGTTGAAAATTGTTGTGTACACATATAGCTGGTTGAAAATTGTTGTGACATATATACCTACTTTTGTACATATATACCTGGTTGTGTACATATATATCTTGTTTAAAAATGATGTGACATATATAGCTGCTTGTGTACATATTTACCTGCTTGTGTACATGTAAGCTGGTTGAAAATTGCTTGTGTCCAGAGGGAAAGAGCAGCAACAAGTAATGATTTGAGTATGTGTGAATTACAACTAGGGAGTTGTGCACATGAGCTATGATTAACCATTTTTTTATAACCTTTTTGCTATTTGTATTTCAGATACTTAATTTCATACACATTATATATGACGATGGACAAAGATTGGTTGTATAAACATAGGTACTAGTTGCTAATTTATATTAAACTTTCGATTTGACATACTCCGAATTCGGATAATATAAAGTAACACTTGTTTTCAATTTTATTTATAGAATAAGCAGAGAGCATGGCCTAGGTGTTCGAAAATTTGTGCTTGATGCCAAAAAAATTTAAGAGATGTGGAAAAGATTTCGTGTCCTTGTATAGACTGTCGTAATCTTAGTCGTCACAACGGAGACACCGTTGTTGAGCACCTGATTATAAGGGGAATGGATCCTAAGTATGAAGGTGGTATGTGGTATAATCATGGCGAGCAAGTGACTATTGAAAAATCGGCTAAAATGTGTGAGACGTATGACTTACTCAAAGCAGTTCACTATGAAGATGAAGACTATATCAATCATACTTTTTTGTGATGATGACAAAGATAAGGATGGTGCACAAAAGCAGCATGATGATTTAATTAAAAAAATTGGAAAATGCTGAAACCCTACTGTATCCTGATTGTACAGACTATACAAAGTTATATACCATTACTACTTTGTATAATTTTAAATGCGATACCAGATTATCTGATACTGGTTTTGATAAACTTCTTAACGTCCAACATATGTTTTTGCCGAAGAATAACATACTCCCCAAGACTTTATATGAAGTAAAAATGTTTATAAACTATTTGATTTGGGATTTGAAAAGATTCATGCTTGTGAAAACGATTGTTGTCTTTTTCGTAAAGAGAATAAAAATTTAAATAGTTGTCCAAAATGTGGTTCTTCACGATGGAAGATCAATTAGGATACAGAGTAGATTATGCAAGGTATCCCGGTTAAGGTGTTGAGATATTTTCCGATAATTGCAAGATTGAGAAAAATGTTTAGATCTGAAAAAAGGCAGAAAAATTAAGGTGCCATTTCAAAAATAAAAGTAATGATGCAAAGATACGACATCCTGCAGATTCTGCAACATGGAGCATGATTGATAAAAATTGGAAAACATTTTCGGTAGATCCACGTAATATTAGACTTGGTCTTGCTACAGATGCCTTTAATCCATTTTCTATGTTAAGCTCCAAGTATGATTGTTGGCCAGTAATGCTTGTGACTTATAATTTTTTGCCTATGTTATGCATGAAGAAGGAAAATATCATGTTAACACCTCTAATTCCAGGTCCAAAACAACCAGGAAATTATATTGATGTATATTTGGCACCATTAGTAGAAGACTTACATTACTTGTGGAGTAATGGAGTAGAGACATATAATGCACTATGTAAGACACATACTAACTTGAAAGCTATTTTATTGAGTACGATAAATGATTTTTCAGCTTGTGGTAATCTTGCTGGATGACGTATAAAGGGTAAAAAAGCGTGTCCATCATGTGGTGTCAACACTTATCATCAGTGGATGAAACATAGTCGAAAGATTATTTATATGGGCCATAAAAGATTTTTATCCAGTACAAATCTATTAAGAAAAAAAGGCATGGTTTGACAACACCGTGGAGGATAGGAAAAAGCCTATAATTCTAGCCAGCAAAGATACCTCTTTAAGTTTGAAAGACTTTCCAAATGATTTTGGAAAAGGCACCGAAAGCGAAAAGAAAAATAAGGGCAAAGGTAAAAAAAGAAAGATTGACAATGACAGTGAAGATGATGAAGAAGATAATGATCCTATTAAAAAAGAGCTATTAAGTTGGAAAAAGAGATCAATCTTTTTTGACTTGCCATATTGGAAGGTTAGCATTTATATTTCATTTTCTTTATTGGCCTATTATATGAAAAATGTGGGAAAACTCTAAAGATTAACTTTTTCTTATTATAGGCACTTCGATTACGTCATAATTTAGATGTAATGCATGTTGACAAAAATGTTTGTGAAAGCACACTTAGTACAATGTTGCATGACAATAAATCAAAGGATGGGATTAATTGTAGACATGATCTACATGACTGACGAATTCGATATAGCCTTTATGCACAACCTTGTGGAACCAAAACATATCTTCCAGCGGCTCTGTATACATTATCAAAATTGAAAAATAATAATTACAAAAGGCTTTATGATTTTAAAGGTCTTGATGGTTATTGCTTAAATTTTAAAAGATACATATCATTGGTGGATAGTAAAATTAGTGGTTTGAAGTCTCATGATTATCATGTTTTGATGCAACAATTATTATCGGTTGCACTACGAGGTTTGTTACCCAGAAAAGCAATTATTCGTCTATGTTCATTCTTCAATAAAATGTGTCAATGTGTTCTTGATAAAGAAAAATTGCAGCAACTCGATGACGAGATCATTAAAATATTGTGTGAACTTGAAAGATATTTTCCACCTTCATATTTTAATATTGTGATACACTTGACGATTCATTATGGGAGGGAAACTCGGTTGTGTGGACCTGTTCATTTTCAATGGATGTATCCCTTTGAAAGGTATATGAAAATGCTTACAGATTACATAAAGAAATATGCAAGACCAGAGGGATGCATTGCGGAATCATATCTTGTAGAAGAATGCATGAGATTTTTTAATTAATTTCGGAGTAAATTGACAAACTTGGAGAAAAAATCGAAATGAAGAGTATGAAGATATTGCAATACTTGAAGGACATCCAATTTCAATATCCGAACAAGTTACATTGTCTGCCAAGGAAAAAGAAATTGCTCACTTAATGGTGTTATGAATATGGACGTAGTGGAACCGCTTTTGGAGTAAGTTAATATCATGTTATGTTTCCATTGATTTTTTGTAGTTACATTTGTGGTTACAACTTGACATTACTTTTATTATACGGTTTGCATTTGGAAGAGTTGCAAAATTCAAACAAGCGCTTAGAAAGAAATGCGGCATTACTTCGGAAATATCATGGAGATGATTTTGCTAGTTGGATTAAAAAATAAGTTTGTTTCAAAAAATTCAACATTTTCCCGTATGATTTATAAATACTATTTTGAAATACTTGCTTTTTCCATTTTCAAATTCCTATTGACTCAAATGATCATGATAAAATGTTAAAATGGATTGCTTATGGCCCTAAAAATACTGCGTTGTCCTGCAAATGATTTATTATTAACAGACAACGATTCCATATAAAAGATGTTGATAGAAAACTCAGAATAGTGGAGTGACCTATGATGCGACCACCATGTATAGAGAAAGTGTAAAAGACAATTCTCAAGTGGTTGAAGTGGTCACTTACTATGGACTATTGACTGATATATTTTTATTGGATTATAATATTTTTTATATTCCTATTTTCAAGTGTCATTGGGCGAATATAGAAAACAGGATAAAAGTTAAAGACGGATTTATTCTTGTAAATTTGCATCAAAGTCAGGTTTCTTTTTCAAGAGACCCTTATATTCTCGCTTCTCAGGCGAAACAATTTTTTATTCAAGAGAAAATGATTCTTCGAATTGGTACGTTGTGATGAAAGCGCCGCTTAGAGGTTTTCATGAATTAGAGATAGATGATGTATTGAAGAAAACAACTATGTTGTTAGAGATTGTGAAGAAATCGAGGACTTGGTTGAGGATGCTAGTTATGTTAAGGAGGATTGCGAAGACATAACTGAGTAGTTCTAATGTCATATTTTATTTTGGGTAGTCAATTAGAAGTTTTGATTTAGATTTGATGTTTTATGGAAAGTTAAATTGCAAAACATATTGATTTGGAACTTAATGTAAGTCATTTAGGCTTAACATGTTAGCATTTAAGCATTTGAACTTGGCAGTACCATAATTTCCTGTTTTGATACCTCGCATTTTGAGTATTTTCTTCTCAATTTTATATTTATGTTATTGGCAAATAATTTTGTTTGATAACAAACTATATTATCTAATTGTTCTCCTTTTTGGCATTTATAAAGGTTACCTAGTCAAAGGTGTTCGAATAATTAATTAACTGGAGGAAGAAAAGGGGGAGACTGTGTTGTTGCTGCTTTTCTTCGTTTGCCTCACTATACAAGGTTTGCAATCTTTCACATATTCATTTTATTTCCAGCATTGCATATAGGGCATCATCCTTGATTAGCTCTTGGTGCATGGTTATTTCATTTCCTAGATACACAATTATATTTCTCAGCAAAAAATGATATACAGCAACATGCCAAACTGATGATGGATGTCCTTTCAGTTCGTAGATGCACAACCATGATATATTTTCATTTTAATTGTGTTTCTAGCTTCATGTGGTATATTCTTATAGCACCGGAAAGAACTTGACATTACAAATACCATCGTAGGAAATTTCATGTAGGAAAACGAGGTACGAAAAGAAAAAAAGGGCAGAGAAGAAGATGCTCGAGAAGAGAAAGAATGAAGAAGAAGAAGATAACCCTGAAACATCAGACTTGCCGCAATCTTATAAGCTGCACCTGCTGCGTCTTGAGAATTATCGAGGGCAGATTGCGTTCTCTTTTCCATTTAGAAAAAAAGCCAATTAGGTATATTATAATTTTTTTTTCGATTTTGTTTGATTATCTGTAATAACCCAGATTTCGATGGACTGGATTTTTTTTCAAAAATCCAATCCACCGAAACCTGAGTTGGTTACTCTGGTATCTTGCAGAAAAAGACATAGAAAAGAGATATGTCAGAGATCGGAAGACACCACACAGCGGAAGGAGTAAAATATAATATATTTAAAACATAGCTTTACCTTAATCACAATACTACTAAATCAGTATCCCCAAAGCTATAAGTGTCTATCTAACCTGCGAATGTTATGAGGAGGGGATCAGAACATAAGTTCTGTGTGAATGAATTTAAACTACACTTCTTGAATAATCCTACATATATCGTTTGATTACATTTTCTTATTTATTAGGTTATACGTGTTATTAGCACTCAAATCTTACACACACATCGCACCATCAACTCCCTAATAGATTAACCTAATATAATGTATATGTAGCTACCCCCACATGGAGGTATACCCCATGGTACCCCACTTGCATGGTCTCCACCGTATCATCGCAGTGATATACGCAGTCCCCCATCTTATGTCATAGTAACATACATTCCTCTTATGTATAATACAAGACTACACCCGCATAGAATTACTATAATTATGTTATGTAAACATAACGACTTCCATTATCGAATAATGCCCTCTAGTCTACGATACACCACCTAGAGAAGACATGGTTGTATCTAGACTTTCCCACGTATGTATTGTCAACCGTATTCGATGCCTAACCCACACACCCATCTTGTGTGCGTCCCCGAGTTCCATGGCAGGGCTACGCAAGAAACTCGGAACTCGGTCAGGAGCTTTCCTCATATCTGTGTAAGGCTCGCCTTTAAGAGCCTCTAGCACAAATATCCCTAGGGTATGTTTTCCATGGTGGTTATGGCCCCACCTCGGCCCCTCCCTTAACTAGTGAAGACTACGAGAGCTAAGCGACAAGCCCCTAAGAAAACAATCTAAACATCCATGCGGCGTCTCCCCTCAACCACCGTCCCACGATAGTGAATGGTTAATGGTATCTTGGGTCTAGCTCTTGTCTTCCCGCATCCTACTGGCTGTGGTGACAGGCGCTCGATGACCTACTATCCTTGTTGGTCCTGACCCTCCACCTCCGATGAGGCAGCCGCCGAATCACCTTTTTCGTCACCTCGTACAGCATTCTGACTGTCAAGTTATTCTTGCGGTCAAGGCCCACCCACCTAGTAGTTACGCGCAGACCCAACCTCTACGGGCACAGCCTGAAAAATCTGCCGCCACACAGAGGACTACTAAGAGCACCCTTAACGTCTCAGGAAGTCGCGTGCTTCCCCTTCCAGTCCATTGGAGCCACCACAATAACAAACGTGCGTTCTCCTCGTGCCTTATGACACCGTGGTGATCTACCTCGTTGGGTTATTCATCCTACAACGTACGAACTGCTTCAAGCACCATAGTTTTATATGTCATTAGGCCCTAAGTCTAACTATTTATTTCGCGCTTGTGCCACCTCGTCAACTTTCCCATTTTGCTTGGTTATTCACATTAGCTTCTTTTTTCGTATTTACCAAGTTACCCTTGCTTATTAATTCAATTTATACATAACCCACTTAAGTTTGTTAATAAGCCCACAACATGTTACTTTCCAGTTTCATAAATTATTCCCTTTTAGGGTTACAACAACATGTTATACTTAATTCATAGTTAAGTATGCCTTATCCCACATATATATTGATTAGGAGAATAATCCCCTAAACAACAGCCCCGAAGACCGAAATCAACATCAGACTGGCGCCCAGAGAATTACTTAACCCAACCAACATATATGATCCCAATTTACTTCTTTTCCATTCATATAACTTATTTTAAATTTCACATTTCTCCTTCCCTTCCCACTTAATTTAAGTATATCATTACATACAAGTTACCTCATCTTCCTTATCGTTTCCTATAACTTATCTTATAATTTCCACCTATTATCCTTTCTTGCCTCATTCAAGTTTATTCATAATAGGTTATTTATCATTCCCCATTTCTTGTCATTATTCTTATATTTGACTTAACCTTTTCGCTTACTTAACCCGTTACTTAACTGTACCCAATTCAATTAATTTATAATACCGTTGCGGGTCCCATTTGGTTAAGCATATCTAAATTTATGTTTCTCATGTCACCCGTGTCCCACTTAACCCCCTTTACTATAGTTTCCATGTTTTACACATGTCTTACTATGGTTAGGTCTACCGTAGTCATGTTTTACATGTCATTTATATCATCCACTTAACCCTCTAACCATACTCGTGTCACCCACATGTCTTATTATGGTTAGTGTTTCTTAATTTATTTATTACGTTGTAACGATGTATGACCTCTCACATTAGACGTCCTCTTATGGTTGCTGGATTTGTCGGGCAGTTTCGGGCAGTCTTACACCACAAAAGCATCTAACCTCGTGTCATAAACCGTTACGCCTCTAGTTCTTGCCGTTGACCTCTCACGTTAGGCGTCCGCTTGTAGTTGCTGGGTTTGCCGGGCGGTTCCGGGCAGTCTTACACCGCAAACGTGCCTAACCTCGTGTCATAGGTGTTCATTAACAATTGTCTTTCACCCAAACCCCAAATTCATGTCATGCGTTCCAAATTCAACTTAATTACAATTCATTTTTCTGTGCCTATTTCCAATTTATCATTAACTACACCAATTACATAATAGTTAGCCAAATTTCATATTATCCAAATCATCCAATTATAGCCAAATTCACAAATTCCATGTTATTCATACCCAAACATGCCAATTTCCAATATCCAATTATACCCAATTTCATATAATCAGTATTTTCCCAATATATATATATGTATATATACACACACATACACACATACACACACACATATATCCAAACATTCCCACGTTCATACGTATAATCTAATTCACCCTCTATACTTATTTTTCAAGTTACAAATAAGTTTTACCAATCCATGCTATCCAATTACATGTTGTTATTATTAAGTTTATACCAATTCCATATCCAATTACAATTATGACAATTTACATAAATGCAACATCCCAGTATAATTATGCCCATATTTCTTTACAAAACCTTCCATTCACAATATTACACTCAAACTAACCCCTTTTTCCCTTTTTTAATTTCTTGTTCCTCTTTTAAATGCATAAATCCATGATAGACGTAGGCTCGAGATAGCCTAGTTATAAAAAAAAAAGAGGGAAAGGATAAAAGAGAGAATTCAAACGTAGACATAAATAAAATAACTGATCTTATTGAATTATCATCATATTCATTATGGAGAATGGTAAACGATAGAGGCAATATTATACAACAAATATAGTTCAAATCCACTCACATTGACTGGATTGGAGAAATAAACAAATTTATTATCGATGTAGAATGCTGATCAAATCTTCTTTTCTGATTGTTGGTGAAGAGCTTGAATTGTTGATGAAGAATTCCTAATTTGATTTAGGTTTTAGAGGCAGCGGCTAAGAGAATTGAAAGTTCAGCAGCACGGAGGCGTCTTGAGGAGTTGTTTTGAATTAGGGTTAGGTCTTGTTATGTATTTATAGATGTAGAGAGTGTTTTGGAGCCCTTAGATTGACCTGGAAGCCACCAGATTCGTACAGCACATTAAAAACACGTCATAAGAATAGAACTGCTCAGATCTGGGGGAGTAGGTCGACCCCAAGGTCGACCTCCCTAAGGGTAGGTCGACCTCCTGGTCGACCTGACCCCCTGGTCGACCTTAGGGTCGACCTGCCTAGTTGTTGGGCGGGAAATTTCCCGCCCAGTTGCCTGGGTCAAATTTCGAACTGTTTTGAATTTTTAGTTGAACCTTCTAAAGGCTATAACTCATCCATACTGAGTCCGATTTACGCAAACTTGGACTCTATTCCAAGCAGAATTCCGAGACGAATGCAACGGTGATGTCATTTTTACCTAATCCCTGAAATTTAAATTAAGTATTCTTATTTTTATTATTATATCTATTACATAGACATTGTACATCACCATTATTCTCCTATTTATGCATATATATATATATATACACACATTTTTAATTATATTAAAAATGTGGGGTGTTACATTCTCCCATACATAAAGAGTTTCGTCCTCGAAATTCGATAAGAGTAAAATAGATAATCCCTCGCAATATTCATCCATCAAGTGTGCATTCAATTGTTACAAACATTGTGCACATGTGCAAAGTGAAACACATCATAGTAAAGTATGTATGCCTAATTGGTACCACATATATGTATGCAAACTTTTAAAAACGCTTTCTCAAATAATGATGCTCACATCCTAAATATACTTGCAGTTCTATATGAATGAAAAATTATTTTTGAAAAATTCTAAAATATTTTTCGTCCAAATTTTCCCACACCCTTATAAATAAGAGTGTAGTTCATCCAATTGCCACGCCCAAAAATCCTATCAATCAAATTTAAATTTCAAAATTCAGAAATATCTAATTTTCCAAATTTTTAATCCTTATGCATTTAACGGAAAAACCTATATTTTCCCGTTTTCTTTTAGCATTCTAGTTTAATTAATTTAAATTTCTCGTTTTTCTCTGCTTCATTTTTTTTTACATGCCCAGCGAATTATAACAGAAAATTTTCTAATTAAACATTCGTAGATTACGTCAAAGCAAATTCTAGTACAGTACTACAACTAGATAAAAGAGAAAGAGACAGTCATACACTACATAATAAAATACTACCTTACAGATACAGCAATAGAGGTCAGGTCCCCATTGGAAGAAACTATGAATGAGATCCTCTATACCACCAATCTTACTGTCCAGATGCTCCGTAAGCTGTCTAGTCCCCTATCTGACCTCTAACTGCAAGTCCTGTAGCTCAGCCCCTAACTGATCATAGGAGGTGCCCGTCTCCTGTAGCATCTGTTGTTGAGTCTGTCCCAACTCAACCTGTGTCTGGAGCATCTCCTACTGTGTCCTTAGGATGTCCTGGTGATCTCTAACTAACTGAGTTCGTTGCTCAGAAATTGCTCTCAATTCCGCCCTCCAGTCCGACTCTCTCGAAATCCAAGGGTCCCACAGATGTACCGAAAGTACCCCATCCTGGAGCCTAGGAAGTCCAAGAACCTTCCCAAGCCTGCTCTGCCTAATATGGGTCTGATCTTGCTGGCGGTACATACTGGGGCTCTCCATCATGTTCGGGCTGTTAGTCACCACCCTGTGGCTCCTGCACATGCTCCGCCTGTACATGTTCCTCCTCCTCCTCCTCATCTCCTCCATCATGCTCCAGGGATGAGGCTCTAATAAATCATGCAGATGTATATGCATCCTCGTTAGTGCGGCCAAATCTATAATACTGGAGGGATGAGAGGGAGGTGATGGATAACCTTCCTTTCGCAGAGGAACATTGCTTCGTGTAAAAACTACGGTCCATAAATTTTGAAAAGAAATGTTTGACTGCCTCGCCTCTCTAGTAGAGTCATAATACTGCAGGATAATGTGAGCCCAATTTATATGAATACCCCCAAAAATAGCATACATGGCTCGTTTAAGGATTTGTGTTATCCTATCAAATCCACCAGTCTGTCCAACAATATTATACTGTAAAATCTGAATAACAAGTCTAGCTAACGGACGTCGATGGGTTTAATCCCAATTCCTCTAATACTCATCATAGAAAATCCGATGCCATACCGCCAAATCAGTCATCTCAAGATCCCCTAACTCATGGCTTATACTACGGATATTCAACATTTCCCCAAACTGTATTTCATTGAAAATAATGATGGTTTCCTTTACATCCGAATTATATTTAATCAAACCCTCATTGTCTACCCCAACTTCTAAATTAGCATCAAAAAGTCTTACTAACCTCTTGTAGCCCTTTCGCTCGACGATATTAATATCCAAAATAGCAATTAAGCCTGTCTCCGCGAATAAATCCTCCAAAGGTGTTCCAAAAAAATCACCAAACTTAACCGGACGGCGTAACAACAACTTCAAACCTGTGGTGTTGACGTACTCCTCGACTATATCTCTTTGAGTGTTGCACCAAGCGATTTCTTGAGGCGTAAGTTGGGGAAAAGAGGCAAGAAGGGAAGGTTGGTCCGCCATGGCGAATTAAGCTCGAATTGAGAGGGGAAAAGTATAGATTTGGGTAGAGGAGACTTCTAGCATCGATTTGGAGGTAATTTTGCGTGAAATAGTGGAGATTTGAAGTGGTGGGAGGTGAAAAACGTGGTGGTGGAGGTGGGTTTCGTGCTCCCTGTAATGGAGCACCTGGAACGATGGAATGAGCCGAAGGCCTTTGGTCTTCATCCTTTTATTTTTTTCTCCCTGCGCAAGGAAGGTCGACACAAAGGTCGACCTCCCTATAGGCAGTTCGACACTAGTGTCGACCTATTTTTTTTTCACTTCGCTTGTTTTTCATTCTGCTTTTCTCTGTCTTCTTTCTTGATGGTTACTGGCGATTGTCTATTCTTCTTGCACATGTTCCAATTTCCATGAAATAGAAACTTAAGCAGAACATGAAGTCTTAAATATCCATTTTGATGTACATCTTTTTGCTTTTTCTTAAAAGTTCAATTTTTTTTCCTGATCTCCATTTTTAGTGTACGGGGGTAAAATCTCATACTTTTTTTTCTCAAATCCATTTCTCAAGCGGGCTTCTATACTAACCTAGGCTTATATATATATAATATTTATATTTTTCTCAAAAATACAAATACGCTCACTAATAATTTTCACTAGGAAAACTAAACCTATGCTCTGATACCAAATGTAACAACCCAGATTTCGACGGACCGATTTTTTTTTTCAAAAATCCAATCCACCGGAACCTGAGTTGGTTGCTCTGGTATCCTATAGAAAAAGACAAAGAAAAGAGATATGTCAGAGATCGGAAGACACCTCACAGCGGAAGGAGTAAAATATAATATATTCAAAACATAGCTTTACCTTAATCACAATATTGCTAAATTAGTATCCCCAAAGCTATAAGTCTCTGTCTAACGTGTGAATGTTATGAGGAGGGGGTCAGAACATAAGTTCTGTGTGAATGAATTTAAACTACACTTCTTGAATAATCCTACATATATCGTTCGATTACATTTTTCTTATTAATTAGGTTATACATGTTATTAGCACACAAAGCTTACACACACATCGCACCCATCTACGCCCTAGTAGATTAAACTGATATAATGTATATGTAGCTACCCCCACATGGAGGTACACCCCATGGTACCCCACTTGCACGGTCTCCACCGTATCATCGCAGTGATATATGCAGTCTCCCATCCTACGTCAAAGTAACATACATTCCTCTTATGTATAATACAAGACTACACCCGCATAGGATTAATATAATTATATTATTTAAACATAACGATTGCCATTATCGAATTGAAACACCACACCTCCGTTAAGGTCACTCACAAAGGGAATGCCTTAACTTCGGTGGAGCATTTTTGGTACAAGTTGCAGAAAAATTACAAGATAGACAAATAAAGCAGCGGAAAATAAATAACCTTTATTGATTAAAACATAGCTTGTACAAAGATTATTTTACAACACCAATACTTATTACAACAAAGCATCTGTTTGTTTAAAATAAAGAAGCATAAACTAACAATGATATTCCCAAATAAAGCTTGAGCCAGCCATAGCAGTAGAAAATGGAGTTCAAAGCAATGCGTCAAAGAATCTTCAAGCTTGGAAAGAGTAATGGTCCAAAATGAGCTGAGCTATTCCATCCCTGACTACCTGGGGGGAACGGAAGAAAAGAGGAGAAAACAAACTAGGTCAGACATAAGTCTGGTAAGTCCAGTTATACTTCATCATGTAAACAAGAAAAGGACTATGACATGAACAAACTGAACTTAGAACCATACTATAGTGATAGGATAATCCTAAAACAAGACAAGGTAAGATTAACGGAATTGGCTATCGCACCCACTTCTATTTCTCTGCACCCACTAGCATAGTGTTCATGATAAAATGATCCCCTTTTTATTTGGTATGCAGTCCCTTATCCATCGAGTGTTACCTAGATCCAACTAGGGTTTACTTATCGAATGCTTCCTAGATTCAACTAGGGTTTATCCTACCCAGGGCCATTGGGGTTTATGCCACCTATTGAACACTTCTTGGATTCAGGGTTTACGCAACCTAGGTCCAACAAGGGATTATGCTACCTATCGAACGATTCTCGGATTCAGGGTTTACGCAACTTAGGTCCAACTAGGGATTATGCTACCTACCGAACGATGCCCCCTAGTCTAGGACACACTACCCATAGCGGTATATGTTCCTAGACTTTCCCCACGTTTGTGTCGTGAATCGTTATCGATGTCTAGATGCACATGTCCTCTATATGCGCGACCTGAGTCCCGTGGCAGGGCTAATCAAGAAACACGGAACTCGGTTGGGAGCTTTCAGATATCTGCCGATTGCAGATGCTAAGGTCTACTTTTACAGTAGATATGGTCCCACCAGACCCTTCCTCAACTAACAAATGAAAGGCACCCAAGAAAATCAAGAACGAGAACTGTACGCAGGACCCTCTATGCCCCCACCAACCTATGGGCCAACCTCACCCATAACTAGATAGCAAGTATATGGTCTGTTGGAGTTCTCCGCCTTTCCGCTTCGTGTATCTGACTCAAGATGGTAGGTAGACAACGAGTTGCTATCACAGGGAAAAACTGGTCTCGCCGAATCACGCTGGTCCATCCTAGTCTTTAGGTTGCCTTATTATTGCAACCAAGTCGGAGGAAAGGTGAACTTGCATGGGATTGGATCTACTTAACATAGATCTAAACATGTAAAGTTGTAGACCTAAACATATAAGGTTGTACGAACATTATTTAGCCTAACAACTTGTGTGCAACATAGCATAATGGAATCACCCAGTTTCTCACCATGATAGATTAATTCACAACATGATAGGTTCTTATAAATTTTGTGGAATCATGTTATACAACTTGTATACAATATAAATATAATCTTGACATATAAATATATGTATGAACTTGACGTAGCATGTAAGTGTGAATAAATTAGATCTACTAATCACCATTGCAAGAACTAGCATAGATCCAATTATATACCCATGAACATATGTAGATCTAAATTGGATCTAACATAAAAATGTGTAACTTACATTAAATTAACATATATAGATCTAACTTGGATCTAACCTATAAACATGTTTAAATTAACATATATAGATCTAGCTTAGATCTATCACATAAACATGTTTAAATTAACATATATAGATCTAATCATAAAGTCATGTGAATTTAGACACATAGGAATATGTGAACATAGCTTAGCCTCATCAACTTGCATATGGCATAACTTAGGAAAATCAATAAACATGATGGCTTCATGTAAACATATAAAAACCACAATCATACTACATGAGAACATCAATCCCAATTAGTTTCGTCACAAGAATATGACATAGGGAAATTACAAAACATGATAATTTCATGTACACATAAGTATCATCTAGTAGTTTCAACATAAGAACATAACGTAGGAAAATCACATGAACAAACATGAATCCACATAGATTAACTAATAGGCACCGTTCTAATATCAGTTTCTTACAAGGAATGACTTCCAATTAATGTTTAAATCAGAAATATAACTGTACTTACAAAATATAGGCAAGTCTTGTTTTTCTAAAATCTATTTTCTGAAGCTGAATAGCTTTCCTTTGATGTAAATCGTTGAATTAGATTAATTTTAATTTGATTTTGATTCAGGATTTTATCTTGTCTTTGAATTGAAAGTGGTGACGGCTACTCCAAGTTCTCTATTGACGACATGATAGTTCCAGGATAATTTTTGTGTGATTTTAGGTTGAGCTTTGGGTTGTTTATATAGAATTTCAATTTAATTAGAGCCGTCGGATGATCCTAGAATTAACCACAACCATTCAGTCAGGATAAGGTGACACCTCAGCCCTAGTGACTTAGCAAGGAGTCAGAAAGGACTCAGCAATGACTCACAGTATGGATCAGATCACACCAGAAAACTGTGCAGGCTCTCAGCTCGGCCTGGGCGCACGTGGTAGGTGTGCCAGTGCAATTTTCGTACTGGCGCACTTCCCAAGTGCGCCAGTGCATTTTTTCTTCTTTCTTTCTTCTGGTTTTCTACTTAATTTCGTTCGTTCATATCTCCTTCATACGGTATCCATTTTACGCAAATTCGGACTCTATCTCAAGCAGAATTCCGAGACGAATGCAATGCGTAACCCGTTTCCCTTAATTCTCGCATTTGAAATTAATTATTCTTTGATTATATCTCATGTCCCGATTTAAAATTGCGGGGTGTTACATTCTTCCCTCCTTAAAGGATTTCGTCCCTGAAATCTCTAAGTTAAGAAGAATGCATATCCTATCATCCAACATCCATGTACTCAACCATTCAATCACTGGCATCCATTGTCCTTAAAAGATTTCTAATGCTTTCATGATCATATGCATAGTGTGTGTATATGTCCTTATCTAATGCAAAATCAGGCGGTCTACTGATTCAATTGACCTCCTTAATGCAAATTATGTCAGTGCCATGAGTCCATTATGTTTGCAATCCTAATGATACATATTATTTCTATATGAGTGCACAACCATTCACTCAAATGCAACGTCCACAGGATAACACATCAAGTTCAATCCATAAACAAATACATATATGCAAATGCAATATGAAAGTGACTGAGCTGATCTAGTGCCTAATGTGCGCATATGCATCCACGATCAACCACAAGCAATCATTTGCAACGTCAATCATAACATGTTTCAAACACATGTTTACATCCATTGGCTTTTACCAAAGAATCGACTTTAAAAAGGGTATGATGCGCGTATCTAGTCTTCAGTCTTCTAGGTCGCATCTTCTTAAGATTCACTCCACGGTACCTTAACTAATTTAACTTCACGATTGCGAAGCTTCTTGACCTTTATTTCCAAAACCCACTAGTAAAGATAAGACCTCGATCACTTACTATGCTAGAGGGTATCCAGTGTAGTCGAACTATCTTTCCAAGATAAACAGATATTAACCATGATATCAAGTGTATATCCTAAGATGATTAGAGGTCTCTCCTCTACTTAGCTTATCCATCATGCTGCAAATCTGAGGGTCTAAAGCTAATGGTTACTATGTGCTTATTACCTCTCTTAAGGTCAGTCTAACTTAGGGTGCCAGCCCCAACCATTTATTTCTCACGCAAACCATCCTAGTCGAACTCGACATCCCTCTAGTACAAACCCCAAAGTCCTAAACCAATATCAGACAAGCACCTAAGAGATACCTCCTCCGGATTTGGACGATTTATGTGAGATGATACTAACAAAAAAACCAAACAATTGAGCACTTTACCGACTCTGGCTATCCTCGCCAATCTTGCTCCAGAATTATCGTTGATCGCATAACTGGCTTTGCAGTATCATCTAGATACATGTGGAAGTCTGTCTCGAGTTTTAGGGGGAAAACCCCTACCCTAATCAAAACATCTTGCGTACTCATGGACTACTCTAATAGATCGAAAATCGTCTATAGATAAATAAAGTGATTCTAGGTAGCTAAGAAACTCTGATCCCTTAGAATCGTACGAAATCTCAAGGGTATTCCCGAGGCATGTCGAAAGTCTAACTACCCTTGTTTCACAATTACTAGCTAACCAATCAATGCCTAGAATCAACCCATAGCCCAAAAACATAAGCATAATTATAGCTATTCTCAAATCCTCACAAGTCAAAGATAAATGGGTCGAACCAGCAATTGGATTTGAGATTATAATGGGATCCTCTACTATACAATATCTAGGGTGCAGAGACTCAACTATGGAAGAAGATATATATGGATGTGAAGTGCTAAAATCAGAAGGAGTACTAATAGGATAATCAAAAAGGAAAAACTCTTTCAACAGAAATCTTACTGCCTCTCTCTCAGGTACGCTGGCGGTGAAAGCATGCAGTTGCCTTCTTGAAAATCTTGTCCCTTGTTCTTGCCATTGCCCTTAATTATATGACCCATTATACCAAAATAAAGATACTTCCTCTTGTTTTAAGTTTTACTATCCTTTCCTCCCCTCCTTTGTGAACCAAGTCCATGTCCATGGGTTCTTCATCCTGGTGTTGTGCTCCTTAGCCAAACCCCCTCATTCTCAACTTTGCCATCCTTGTGTAACTTGTTGACATGTCTCTCGAAAGTTGCCTCCATCGCACGGAGAATCCTACAAAGCTCAAAAGAAAATTTTCGGCTACAGATGGAAGTTTGGCACTTATTTGCTCTCTGACAAGTGTCGTAGTCTCATCAAGCCTACGGAACCATGCCGCGATGAGGTTACATCCCAAAAAGCCAGGAGCCCCAGAGACATAGGAAAGAAGGAAACAAGGATTCAAACAGAGAATCAAAAGATAGTGCATATGGATTTGGGGAATATGCCTTTAAAACAAAACTTTTCTTTTGAAAATGCATCTTTTAAAATTGTTTTGAAAATACTTTTTCAAATCTTTTATCTGATCCGGTAACCTTGAGCTCTGATACCAAGTGAAACACCCCACCTCCGTTAAGGTCACTCAGTGCCTTAACTTCGGTGGAGCAGTTTTGGTACAAGTTGCAGAAAAATTACAAGACAGATAAATAAAGCAGCGGAAAATAAATAACTTTTATTGATTAAAACACAGCTTGTACAAAGATTATTTTACAACACCAATACTTATTACAACAAGCATCTATCTTATTTAAAATAAAGAAGCATAAACTGACAATGATATTCCCAAATAAAGCATGAGCCAGCCATAGCAGTAGAAAATGGAGTTCAAAGCAATGCGTCAAAGAATCTTCAAGCTCGGAAAGAGTAACGGTCCAAAATGAGCTGAGCTATTCCCTCCCTGACTACCTGGGGGGACGGAAGAAAAGAGGCAAAAACAAACAAGGTCAGACATAAGTCTGGTAAGTCCAGTTATACTTCAGCATGTAAACAAGAAAAGGACCGCGACAAGAACAAACTGAACTTAGAACCATACCATAGTGATAGGATAATCCTAAAACAAGATAAGGTAAGATTTACGGAATTGGCTATTGCACTCACTTTTGTTTCTCTGCACCCACTAGCATCGTGTGTTCATGATAAAATGATCCCCTTTTTATTTTGTATGCAGTCCCTTATCCATCGAGTGTTACCTAGATCCAACTAGGGTTTACTTATCGAATGCTTCCTAGATTCAACCAGGGTTTATGCTACCCAAGGCCACTGGGGTTTATGCGACCTATCGAACGCTTCTCGGATTCAGGGTTTACGCAACCTAGGTCCAACTAGGGATTATGCTACCTATCGACCGATGACCCTAGTCTAGGACATACTACCCAGAGCAGTATATGTACCTAGACTTTCCCCACGTATGTGTCGTGAATCGTTATCGAGGTCTAGATGCACATGTCCTCCATATGTGCGACATGAGTCCTGTGGCAGGGCTAATCAAGAAACACGAAACTCGGTCGAAAGCTTTCAGATATCTGTCGATTGCAGATGCTAAGGTCCGCTTTTATAGTGGCTATGGTCCCATCAGACCCCTCCCTCAACTAACAAATGAAAGGCACCCAAGAAAATCAAGAATGAGAAATGTACGCAGGCCCCTCTAAGCTCCACCAACCTATGGGCCAACCTCACCCATAACTAGATAGCAAGTATATGGTCTGTTGGAGTTCTCCGCCTTTCCGCTTCATGTATCTGACTCAAGATGGTAGGTAGACGACGAGTTGCTATAACAGGGCAAAAACTGATCTCGCTGAATCACGCTGGTCCATCCTAGTCTTTAGGTTGCCTTATTATTGCAACCAAGGCATACCCTTGGCTCTTCTAACGCAGACCTAAACCTCTGTGATCCCAGGAGGATCATTTATAGCCTCACAGAGGGATACCAAGAGTACCCTCATGTCCCCTTGAAGCTGCGTGCTTCGTAACCCAGTTCGTTGGAGCCGTCTTCATGATCAGATGGACGTTCGCTCCTCCTCGTATTCTACTTGATTTTCTTGACTAAGGTTTACTACTTAGTTTGCTGAATCGTTTGTTTTCTTAACTAAGGTTTACAACTTAGTCCTCTTAACTAAGGTTTACTACTTAGTTCTCTTCCTGGTCATGTTGGATTGGTTAAGTGTTATTCAGTAGTTTATGTTGACTTAACCTACCTATATATCATGTCAAATTGGTTAAGTGTTATCTAGCGGTTTATGTTGACTTAACCCACCCCTACATCATGTCAAATTGGTTAAGTGTTCCTTAACTTTACTCGTTTGCCAGATTATACTGGTTAAGTGTCTCTCATTGACTTAACCCTGTTTATTTATCGTGCTATAATGGCTAAGTGTTCTAAGTTTACTTTACCCCACCGTCTAGTATAGTTAGCATGTTATAACAATTAAACACTTACTTAACCTTACCCACTTGTCTAGTTTACATGTTATAATGGTTAAGTGTTTCCTTAATTACTTAACCCCTACAAATCTTCCCTTGTTAACATGTTAAGTTGGTTAAGTGTACAAATTAACTTAACCCCTATCAATCTTGTCTAGTTAACATGTTGAATTGGCTAAGTGTTTTCTCAATTACTTAACCCCACCCTTCTTGTCTTTGTTAACACGTTAAGTTGGTTAAGTGTTTCCTTAATTACTTAACCTCACCATTTCTAGCTTGATTGTTCATGAGCTTTAATTAATTAATTAAAGCACCAACCACTCACATTAGATAGGTATTGTTGTGGTTACTAGATGTGCCGGTCGGTTCCGGGCAGTTTTACACTACAACTCAGTCTAACCTCGGGTCTTTCTGGGCTTGATGCACTAACCTCTCACATTAGACAGGTATTGTTGTGGTTATTGGATGTGCCGGGCAGTTCCGGGCAGTTTTAAACCATAACTCAGTCTAACCTCAGGTTAGGCATTTTCGTCTTTTACTAAATTTACATATTTGTCATTTATGTCAAGTATATATGTAAATTTTTATTCAAGTTTTCAAGTCACATATTTAATTATGCCCAAGTCTAATGGTATATAAATTATACCAATTCATGCCACTATTCATTTTCATGCTTATGTGACAACGTGCCAATTACATTTAATTTCATGTTTTCCCCAACGTTGCCCCCGTTGTACATTCACAATATTACATATAGTGTTAGGCTAGATATTTAGCCTACTCATAAAAATGGGAAAAGCATAGAGCATGTAATATTTCAACAGCATAAAAAATGCGACATATAAATTTGGCATATGATAATAAACTTGCATGAATCATAAGCATGTGAATTTTACATAGATCTACACAAACCAGACTTGGGCGTGTAAGGGTGAACTTGCATGGGATTGGATCTGCTTAACATAGATCTAAACATGTAAAGTTGTAGACCTAAACATATAAGGTTGTACGAACATTATTTAGCCTAACAACTTGTGTGCAACATAGCATAAGGAAATCACCCAGTTTCTCACCATGATAGATTAATTCACAACATGATAGGTTCTTATAAATTTTGTGGAATCATGTCATACAACTTGTATACAATATAAATATAATCTTGACATATAAATATATGTATGAACTTGCCGTAGCATGTAAGTGTGAATAAATTAGATCTACTAATCACCATTGCAAGAACTAGCATAGATCCAATTACATACCCATGAACATATGTAGATCTAAATTGGATCTAACATAAAAATGTGTAACTTACATTAAATTAACATATATAGATCTAACTTGGATCTAACCTATAAACATGTTTAAAGTAACATATATATATCTAGCTTAGATCTATCACATAAACATGTTTAAATTAACATATATAGATCTAATCATAAAGTCATGTGAATTTAGACACATAGGAATATGTGAACATAGCTTAGCCTCATCCACTTGCATATGGCATAACTTAGGAAAATCAACAAACATGATGGCTTCATGTAAACATATATAAACCACAATCATACTACGTGAGAACTTCAATCCCAATTAGTTTCATCACAAGAATATGACATAGAGAAATTACAAAACATGATAATTTCATGTACACATAAGTATCATATAGTAGTTTCAACATAAGAACATAACATAGGAAAATCACATGAACAAACATGAATCCACATAGATTAACTAATAGGCACCGTTCTAATATCAGTTTCTTACAAGGCATGACTTCCAATTAATGTTTAAATCGGAAATATAACTGTACTTACAAAATATAGGCAAGTCTTGTTTTTCTGAAATCTATTTTCTGAAGCTGAATAGCTTTCCTTTGATGTAGATCGTTGAATTAGATTACTTTTAATTTGATTTTGATTCAGGCTTTTATCTTGTCTTTGAATTGAAAGCGGTGACGGCTACTCCAAGTTCTCTATTGACGACATGATAGTTCCAGGATAATTTTTGTGTGATTTTAGGTTGAGCTTTGGGTTGTTTATATAGAATTTCAATTTAATTAGAGCCGTTGGATGATCCTAGAATTAACCACAACCAATCAGTCAGGATAGGGTGACACCTCAGCCCTAGTGCCTTAGAAAGGAGTCATAAAGGACTCAACAATGACTCACAGTATGGATCAGATCACACCAGAAAGCTGTGCAGGCTCTCAGCTCGGCCTGGGCACACTTGGCAGGTGTGTCAGTGCAATTTTCGTACTGGCGCACTTCCTAAGTGCGCCAGTGCATTTTTTCTTCTTTCTTTCTTCTGGTTTTCTGCTTAACTTCGTTCGTTCATATCTCCTTCATACGGTGTCCGTTTTACACAAACTCGGACTCTATCTCAAGCAGAATTCCGAGACGAACGCAATGCGTAACCCGTTTCCTTTAATTCTCGCATTTGAAATTAATTATTCTTTGATTATATCTCATGTCCCGATTTTAAATTGCGGGGTGTTACATTCTTCCCTCCTTAAAGGATTTCGTCCCTGAAATCTCTAAGTTAAGAAGAATGCATATCCTATCATCCAACATCCATGTACTCAACCATTCAATCACTAGCGTCCATTGTCCTTAAAAGATTTCTAATGCTTTCATGATCATATGCATAGTGTGTGTATATGTCCTTATCTAATGCAAAATCAGGCGGTCTACTGATTCAGTTGACCTCCTTAATGCAAATTATGTCAGTGCCATGAGTCCATTATGTATGCAATCCTAATGATACATATTATTTCTATATGAGTGCACAACCATTCACTCAAATGCAACGTCCATAGGATAACACATCAAGTTCAATCCATAAACAAATACATATATGCAAATGCAATATGAAAGTGACTGAGCTGATCTAGTGCCTAATGTGTGCATATGCATCCACGATCAACCACTAGCAATCACTTGCAACGATCAATCATAACATGTTTCAAACACATGTTTACATCCATTGGCTTTTACCTAAGAATCTACTTTAAAAAGGGTATGATGCGCGTATCTAGTCTTCAGTCTTCTAGGTCGCATCTTCTTAAGATTCACTCCACGGTACCTTAACTAATTTAACTTCACGATTGGAAAGCTTCTTGACCTTTATTTCCAAAACCCACTAGTAAAGATAAGACCTCGATCACTTACTATGCTAGAGGGTATCCAATGTAGTCGAACTGTCTTTCCAAGATAAACAGATATTAACCATGATATCAAGTGTATATCCTAAGATGATTAGAGGACTCTCCTCTACTTAGCTTATCCATCATGCTGCAAATCTGAGGGTCTAAAGCTAATGGTTACTATGTGCTTATTACCTTTCTTAAGGTCAGTCTAACTTAGGGTGCCAGCCTCAACCATTTATTTCTCACGCAAACCATCCTAGTCGAGCTCGATATCCCTCTAGTACAAACCCCAAAGTCTTAAACCAATATCAGACAAGCACCTAAGAGATACCTCCTCCGAATTTGGACGATTTATGTGAGATGATACTAACAAAACAACCAAACAATTGAGCACTTTACCGACTCTGGCTATCCTCGCCAATCTTGCTCCAGAATTATCGTTGATCGCATAACTGGCTTTGCAGTGTCATCTAGATACATGCGGAAGTCTGTCTCGAGTTTTAGGGGGAAAACCCCTACCCTAATCAAAACATCTTGCATACTCATGGACTACTCCAATAGATCGAAAATCGTCTATATATAAATAAAGTGATTCTAGGTAGCTAAGAAACTCTGATCCCTTAGGATCGTACGAAATCTCAAGGGTATTCCCGAGGCATGTCGAAAGTCTAACTACCCTTGTTTCACAATTACTAGCTAACCAATCAATGCCTAGAATCAACCCATAGCCCAAAAACATAAGCACAATTATAGCTATTCTCAAATCCTCACAAGTCAAAGATAAATGGGTCGAACCAGCAATTGGATTTGAGATTATAATGGGATCATCTACTATACAATATCTAGGGTGCAGAGACTCAACTATGGAAGAAGATATATACGAATGTGAAGTGCTAAAATCAGAAGGAGTACTAACAGGATAATCAAAAAGGAAAAACTCTTTCAATAGAAATCTTACAGCCTCTCTCTCAGCTATGCTGGCGGTGAGAGCATGCAGTTGCCTTCTGGAGAATCTTGTCCCTTGTTCTTGCCCTTGCCCTTAATTATATGACCCGTTATACCAAAATAAAGATACTTCCTCTTGTTTTAAGTTTCACTATCCTTTCCTCCCCTCCTTTGTGAACCAAGTCCATGTCCATGGGTTCTTCATCCTGTTGTTGTGCTCCTTAGCCAAACCCCCTCATTCTCAACTTGTCATCCTTGTGTAACTTGTTGACATGTCTCTCGAAAGCTGCCTCCATCGCACGGAGAATCCTACAAAGCTCGAAAGAAAATATTCGGCTACAGATGGAAGTTAGGCACTTATTTGCCCTTTGACAAGTGTCGTAGTCTCATCAAGCCTACGGAACCATGCCGCGATGAGGTTACATCCCAAAAAGCCAGGAGCCCCAGAGACATAGGAAAGAAGGAAACAAGGATTCAAACAGAGAATCAAAAGATAGTGCATATGGCTTTAGGGAATATGCCTTTAAAACAAAACTTTTCTTTTGAAAATGCTTCTTTTAAAAAATTTTTGAAAATACTTTTTCAAATCTTTTATCTCATCTGGTAACCTTCAGCTCTGATACCAAGTGAACCACCCCACCTCCGTTAAAGTCACTCAATGCCTTAACTTCGGTGGAGCATTTTTGGTACAAGTTGCAGAAAAATTACAAGGCAGAAAAATAAAGCAGTGGAAAATAAATAACCTTTATTGATTAAAACACAGCTTGTACAAAGATTATTTTACAACACCAATACTTATTACAACAAGCATCTATCTTATTTAAAATAAAGAAGCATAAACTGACAATGATATTCCCAAATAAAGCATGAGCCAGCCATAGCAGTAGAAAATGGAGTTCAAAGCAATGCATCAAAGAATCTTCAAGCTCGGAAAGAGTAACGGTCCAAAATGAGCTGATCTATTCCCTCCCTGACTACCTAGGGGGGACGGAAGAAAAGAGGCAAAAACAAACAAGGTCAGACATAAGTCTGGTAAGTCCAATTATACTTCAGCATGTAAACAAGAAAAGGATTACGACATGAACAAACTGAACTTAGAGCCATACCATAGTGATAGGATAATCCTAAAACGAGACAAGGTAAGATTTACGGAATTGGCTATTGCACTCACTTCTATTTCTCTACACCCACTAGCATCGCGTGTTCATGATAAAATGATCCCCTTTTTATTTTGTATGCAGTCCGTTATCCATCGAGTGTTACCTAGATCCAACTAGGGTTTACTTATCGAATGATTCCTAGATTCAACTAGGGTTTACGCTACCCAAGGCCGCTGGGGTTTATGCCACCTATCGAACACTTCTCGGATTCAGGGTTTATGCAACCTAGGTCCAACTAGGGATTATGCTACCTATCGAACGATGACCCTAGTCTAGGACACACTACCCAGAGCGGTATATGTTCCTATACTTTCCCCACGTATGTGTCGTGAATCGTTATCGAGGTCTAGATGCACATGTCCTCCATATGTGCAACATGAGTCCCGTGGCAGGTCTAATCAAGAAACACGGAACTTGGTCGGAAGCTTTCAGATATCTGTCGATTGCAGATGCTAAGGTCCGCTTTTACAGTGGCTATGGTCCCATCAGACCCCTCCCTCAACTAACAAATGAAAGGCACCCAAGAAAATCAAGAATGAGAAATGTACGCAGGCCCCTTTAAGCTCCACCAACCTATGGGCCAACCTCACCCATAACTAGATAGCAAGTATATGGTCTGTTGGAGTTCTCCGCCTTTCTGCTTCACGTATCTAACTCAAGATGGTAGGTAGACGACGAGTTGCTATAACAGGGCAAAAACTGGTCTCGCCGAATCACGCTGGTCCATCCTAATCTTTAGGTTGCCTTATTATTGCAACCAAGGCATACCCTTGGCTCTTCTAACGCAGACCTAAACCTCTGTGATCCCAGGAGGATCATCTATAGCCTCACAGAGGGATACCAAGTGTACCCTCATGTCCCCTTGAAGCTGCGTGCTTCGTAACCCAATTCGTTGGAGCCTTCTTCATGATCAGATGGACGTTCGCTCCTCCTCGTATTCTACTTGGTTTTCTTGACTAAGGTTTACTACTTAGTTTCCTGAATCATTCGTTTTCTTAACTAAGGTTTACAACTTATTCCTCTTAACTAAGGTTTACTACTTAGTTCTCTTCCTCGTCATGTTGGATTGGTTAAGTGTTATCTAGCAGTTTACGTAGACTTAACCTACCCATATATCATTTCAAATTGGTTAAGTGTTATCTAGCGATTCATGTTGACTTAACCCACCCCTACATCATGTCAAATTAGTTAAGTGTTCCTTAACCTTACTCGTTTGTCAGGTTATACTGGCTAAGTGTCTCTCATTAACTTAACCCTGTTTATTTATCGTGCTATAATGGCTAAGTGTTCTAAGTTTACTTAACCCCACCATCTAGTATAGTTGCATGTTATAACGATTAAACACTTACTTAACCTTACCCACTTGTCTAGTTTACATGTTATAATGGTTAAGTGTTTCCTTAGTTACTTAACCCCCACGAATCTTGCCTTGTTAACATGTTAAGTTGGTTAATTGTCCAAATTAACTTAACCATATCAATCTTGTCTAGTTAACATGTTGAATTGGCTAAGTGTTTTCTCAGTTACTTAACCCCACCCTTCTTGTCTTTGTTAACATGTTAAGTTGGTTAAGTGTTTCCTTAATTACTTAACCTCACCATTTCTAGCTTAATTGTTCATGAGCTTTAATTAATTAAAGCACCAACCACCCACATTAGACAGGTGTTGTTGTGGTTACTGGATGTGTCGGTCGGTTACGGGCAGTTTTACACCACAACTCTGTCTAACCTCGGGTCTTTCTGGGCTTAATGCACTAACCTCTCACATTAGATAGGTAATGTTGTGGTTACTGGATGTGTCGGGCAGTTCCGGGCAGTTTTACACCACAACTCAGTCTAACCTCTGGTTAGGCATTTACGTCTTTTACTAAATTTACATATTTGTCATTTATGTCAAGTATATATGTAAATTTTTCTTCAAGTTTTCAAGTCACATATTTAATTATGCCCAAGCCTAATGAATTATAAATTATACCAATTCATGCCACTATTCATTTTCATGCTTATGCGACAACGTGCCAATTACATTTAATTTCATGTTTTCCCCAACGTTACCCCCGTTGTACATTCGCAATATTACATATAGTGTTAGGCTAGATATTTAACCTAACTCATAAAAATGGGAAAACAATAGAGCATGTAATATTTCAACAGCATAAAAAATGCGACATATAAATTTGGCATATGATAATAAACTTGCATGAATCGTAAGCATGTGAACTTTACATAGATCTACACAAACTAGACTTGGGCGTGTAAGGGTGAACTTGCATGGGATTGAATCTACTTAACGTAGATCTAAACATAAGTTGTAGACCTAAACATATAAGGTTGTATGAACATTATTTAGCCTAACAACTTATGTGCAACATAGCATAATGGAATCACCCAGTTTCTAACCATGATAGATTAATTCACAACATGATAGGTTCTTATAAATTTTGTGAAATCATGTCATACAACTTGCATACAATATAAATATAATCTTGACATATAAATATATGTATGAACTTGACGTGGCATGTAAGTGTGAATAAATTAGATCTACTAATCACCATTGCGAGAACTAGCATAGATCCAAATTACATACCCATGAACATATGTAGATCTAAATTGGATCTAACATAAAAATATTTAACTTACACTAAATTAACATATATAGATCTAACTTGGATCTAACCTATAAACATGTTTAAATTAACATATATAGATATAGCTTAGATCTATCACATAAACATGTTTAAATTAACATATATAGATCTAATCATAAAGTCATGTGAATTTAGACACATAGGAATATGTGAACATAGCTTAGCCTCATCAACTTGAATATGGCATAACTTAGGAAAATCAACAAACATGATGGCTTCATGTAAACATATAAAAACCACAATCATACTACACGAGAACACCAATCCCAATTAGTTTCATCACAAGAATATGACATAGAGAAATTACAAAACATGAGAATTTCATGTAAACATAAGTATCATCTATTAGTTTCAACACAAGAACATAACATACGAAAATCACATGAACAAACATGAATCCACATAGATTAACTAATAGGCACCGTTCTAATATCAGTTTCTCACAAGGCCTGACTTCCAATTAATGTTTAAATCGAAATATAGCTGTACTTGCAAAATATAGGCAAGTCTTGTTTTTTTGGAATATGTTTTCTGAAGCTGAATAGCTTTCCTTTGATGTAGATCGTTGAATTAGATTATTTTTAATTTGATTTTGATTCAGGTTTTTATCTTGTCTTTGAATTGAAAGCGGTGACGGCTACCCCAAGTTCTCTATTGATAGCATGATAGTTCCAAGATTATTTTTGTGTGATTTTAGGTTGAGCATTGGGTTGTTTATATAGAATTCCAATTTAATTAGAGTCGTCGGATGATCCTAGAGTTAACCACAACCATTCAGTCAGGATAGGGAGACACCTCAGCCCTAATGACTCAGCAAGGAGTCAGAAAGGACTCAGCAATGACTCACAGTATGGATTAGATCACACCATAAAGCTGTGCAGGCTCTCAACTCGACCTGGGAGCACTTGGCAGGTGCGCCAGTGCAATTTTTGTACTGGCGCACTTCCCAAGAGCGCCAGTGCAATTTTTTTCTTCTTTCTTTCTTCTGGTTTTCTGCTTAACTTCATTCGTTCATATCTCCTTCATACAATGTCCGTTTTACGCAAACTCTGATTCTATCTCAATCAGAATCCCGAGACGAACGCAATGGCGTAACCGTTTCCCTTAATTCTCGCATTTGAAATTATTTATTCTTTGATTATATCTCATGTCCCGATTTAAAATTACGGGGTGTTACACGAATAATGCCCTCTAGTATACGATACACCACCCAGAGCAGAAATGGTTGTATCTAGACTTTCCCATGTACGTATTGTCAAGCGTATTCGATGCCTAACCCACACACCCATCATGTGTGCGTGCCCGAGTTCCGTGGCAGAGCTACACAAGAAACTCAGAACTCTATCTGGAGCTTTCCTCATATCTGTGTAAGGCTCGCCTTTAAGAGCCTCTAACACAAATATCCCTAGGGTCTGTTTTCCATGGTGGCTATGGCCCCACCTCGGCCCCTCCCTTAACTAGTGAAGACTACGAGAGCTAAGCGACAAGCCCCTAAGCAAACAATCTAAACATCCATGCGGTGTCTCCCCTCAACCACCGTCCCACGATAGTGAATGGTTAATGGTATCTTGGGTCTAGCTCTAGTCTTCCCGCATCCTACTGGCAGTGGCGACAGGCACTCGATGACCTACTATCCTTGTTGGTCCTGACCCTCCACCTCCGTTGAGGCAGCCGCCGAATCACCTTTTCTGTCACCTCGTACAGCATTTTGACTATCAATTTATTCCTGTAGTCAAGGCCCACCCACCTAATAGTTACGCGCAAACCCAACCTCTGCGGGCACAGCCTAAAACATCTGCCACCACACAGAGGACTACTAGGAGCACCCTTAACATCTCAGAAAGCCGCGTGCTTCCCCTTCCAGTCCGTTGGAGCCACCACAATAACAAACGTGCGTTCTCCTCGTGCCTTATGACACCGTGATGATCTACCTCGTTGGGTTATTCATCCTACAACGTACGGACTGCTTCAAGCGCCTTAATTTTATATGTCATTAGGCCCTAAGTCTAACCATTTATTTCTCGCTTATGCCACCTCGTCAACTTTCCCATTTAACTTGGTTATTCACATTAGCTTCTTTTTTTCGTATATACCAAGTTACCCTTGCTTATTATTTCATTTTATACTTAACCCACTTAAGTCTGTTAATAAGCCCACAACATGTTACTTTCCAGTTTCATAAATTATTCCCTTTTAGGGTTACAACCACATGTTATACTTAATTCATAGTTAAGTATGCCTTATCCCACATATATACTGATTAGGAGAATAATCCCCTAAACACCAGTCCCGAAGACCGAAATCAACATCAGACTGGCACCTAGAGAATTACTCAACTCAACCAACATATATGATCCCAACTTACTTCTTTTCCATTCATATAACTTATATCATTTTAAATTTCACATTTCTCCTTCCCAACCAACTTAATTTAAGTATATCTTTACATACAAGTTATCTCATCTTCCTTATCGTTTCCTATAACTTATCTTATAATTTCCACCTATTATCCTTTCTTGCCTCATTCAAGTTTATTCATAATAGGTTATTTATCATTCCCTATTTCTTGTCATTAATCTTAGATTTGACTTAACCTTTTTGCTTACTTAACCCGTTACTTAACTTTACCTAATTCAATTAATTTATAATACAGTTGCGGGTCCCATTTGGTTAAGCAAATCTAAATTTCTGTTTCTCATGTCACCCGTGTCCCACTTAACCCCTTTTACTATAGTTTCCATGTTTTACACATGTCTTACTACGGTTAGGTCTACCTTAGTCTTGTTTTACATGTCATTTATATCATCCACTTAACCCTCTAACCATACTCGTGTCACCCACATGTCTTATTATGGTTAGTGTTTCTTAATTTATTTATTACGTTGTAACGATGTATGACCTCTCACATTAGACGTCCGTTTATGGTTGCTGGATTTGTCGGGCGGTTCCGGGTAGTCTTACACTATAAAAGCGTCTAACCTCGTGTCATAAACCGTTACGCCTCTAGTTCTTGCCGTTGACCTCTCACATTAGGCGTCCGCTTGTGGTTGCTGGATTTGCCGGGCGGTTCCGGGCAGTCTTACACCAGAAACGCACCTAACCTCGTGTCATAGGCGTTCATTAACAATTGTCTTTCACCCAAACCCCAAATTCATGTCATGTGTTCCAAATTCAACTTAATTACAATTCATTTTTCTATGCCTATTTCCAATTTATCATTAACTACACCAATTACATAATAGCTAGCCAAATTTCATATTACCCAAATCATCCAATTATAGCCCAACTCACCAATTACATGTTATTCATACCCAAACATGCCAATTTCCAATATCCAATTATACCTAATTTCATATAATCAGTATTTTCCCAATATATATATATATATATATATATATATCCCAACATTCCCACATTCATACGTATAATCTAATTCACCCTCTAGTCTTATTTTTTTAAGTCACAAATAAGTTTTACCAATCCATTCTATCCAATTACATGTTGTTAATATTAAGTTTATACCAATTCCATATCAAATTACAATTATGACAATTAACATAAATCCAACATCCCAGTATAATTATGCTCATATTTCTATACAAAACCTTCCATTCACAATATTACACTCAAACCAACCCCTTTTCCCCTTTTTTAATTTCTCATTCCTTTTTTAAACGCATAAATCCATGATAGACGTAGGCTCGAGATAGCCCAGTTATAAAAAAATAAAGAGGGAAAGGATAACAGAGAGAATTCAAACGTAGACATAAATAAAATAACTGATCTTGTTGACTTATCATCATATTCATTATGGGGAATGGCAAACGTTAGAGGCAATATTATACAACAAATATAGTACAAATCCACTCACATTGACTGGATTGGAGAAATAAACAAATTTGTTATTGATGTAGAATGCTGACCAAATCTTCTTTTCTGATTGTTGGTGAAGAGCTTGAATTGTTGATGAAGAATTCCTAGTTTGATTTAGGTTTTAGAGGCAGCGGCTAAGAGAATTGAAAGTTCAGTAGCACGGAGGCGTCTTGAGGAATTGTTATGAATTAGGGTTAGGTCTTGCTACGTATTTATAGGCGTGAAGAGTGTTTTGGAGCCCTTAGATTGACCTGGAAGCCACCAGATTCGTACAGCACATTAAAAACACGTCACAAGAACAGAACTGCTCATATCTGGGGGGCCCCAAGGTCGACCTCCCTAAGTGTAGGTCGACCCCCAAGTCGACCTTAGGGTCGACCTGCCTAGCTGCTGGGCGGGAAATTTCCCGCCTAGCTGCGTGGGTCGAATTTCGAACTGTTTTGAATTTTTAGTTGAACCTTCTAAAGGCTATAACTCATCCATACGGAGTCCGATTTACGCAAACTTGGACTCTATTCCAAGCAGAATTCTGAGACGAACGCAATGGTGATGTCTGTTTTACCTAATCCCTGTAATTTAAATTAAGTATTCTTATTTTTATTATTATCTCTATTACATAGACATTGTACATCACCATTATTCTCCTATTTATGCATATATATACATTTTTAATTATATTAAAAATGCGGGGTGTTACATTACCTCCCTTCTGTTTTGATTCTCTGTATGAATACTAGATTGCGAATTATTTTTCCCTCTTTCCCTTTTTTACTTGATAAGTTTAATTATGGACACAATTCATGATTGTTCTAAATTAGAATGGATGAAATAAATTAGTGAATCAATAGGAACATGCCTGTATTTTTTTTAAAAAATTTTATGTTATTTATTTGGAAATGCATACAGCATAGTATAGAAAAAAGATAACGACCAAAGACGATAAAAATTGTATTAGAGTTGGAAAATTTTGGCAAAAGTTGTTTTGTACTCAAGTTTATGCTACAAAACTCATTCATATATGATCTGATTGCAAGACCCTTCTCTTTTTACTTTCAGATATAACTAATCCTGTGAATTTTATTTATTATATTTTTATTGTAACTGCAGCAAAGTGGAAGACAATCGCATTCTAGAAAAGTTACAACCTAAAAGCGTCTGGTACCTCATCGGTCTTGGCTCTTTGGCAACCATTCAATGTGAGTACGTTGCATTTTATGCATTTATCGTCTAAGCAAACAAGTTAGAATTTATGCAAATGTTAAAATTATCACTGGAGTTGTTTCTACAAAACTTTTCAAAGTAACTTATTATCAGTAATGCCTGGTAGAAATGCAAGTGTTAGTGCAGCAAACTACAAGCTGATGGATAGTTTATACACCTTTAATTATATAATAATAATTAATGCATAAGTATGAGTGGTACTGTGGTAATAACATATGATTTTATGGCAGCCTAGAATTGTTTTCTAAATATGAAAGCAACCTCCTGCAATGCCAGAATTATGGCAGCTCAGAATTTTTTTTTTAAGTAAAGGGCAACAAATTTTTTTGTAGTCTAGGGCAACCCAATGATCCGTGCAGGCTCTGCGTATAGGACTCGGGAAATACTGGAAAGAAATCTGACATTTTTGATTCCTAGGGTAGGTTTTGATATTTATTTGTAGGACTGAGCGCGCGCATGTGTGTGTTTGTGTATGTGTTCAGCAGTGTATCATCATGTGATAACCCTAAACTTCCACGGAATGAAAGTAAGGAATAATCATTTGGAATACAAAATAAATATAACAATACAGATCACAGATACAACATAGCATAGGAAAACTATAGAATAACAACATCATAGCAGCGGAATATGAATGTCATCAAACACAGAATTCCACAGCCACAGAGTTCTAAATTATTACATCAAGTTTCAGCAAAAGGAGATAAGTCCCAACGTCAAAATAGAACAACTGGAAATAAAATAAGTCTGGGTGTCTCAAAGTATAAAGATAAAATGCAACAAAAGATAAATGATAGATAGTCTTCATAGCTCTAAATCATCACCTCAACTAAGAAACTCCAAGAAAACTTCAAAGACAGCAACTCCAAAGAAAGTGAAACCTGCTACTTGGCTGCCCGTGTAGAAAAGAGGCACCCGAGTTTGTAAAGGTGAAAACAAACTACGAGTCAGTCATGGGACTGGTGTGAGAATTCTTAACTAATTTAACTAATAATAATAAGGCAAATCCAAAGACCACGCCGCTAACGCGGAACGGGTTTTATTCCAATGGATTGCCGTGCATAATTTAAGGTGACAGAACAGATAAATAAATAAATCGTAAAACAACGCAATGCTTTTTGGAAAAATGGAATCACCATAAGACTCAAGTCCCATCACACAATGCAACGCAAACCAGAGGATAGAGTTTTACATTATGGTGATTAAACATGCTTGGTACGATAAAAACGAATTTGATATTATTATTAGTGTATATAAAAACATTCCAAAATAAATGTATCAATCCTAGGAAGCATAGCTACCATATACCATGCCTCCATACTAGTAATACAATCAAATCCGTAGGGTCGTATTGGGAATTTGGTTTTCCATCATGAGTCAAGGCTAGGGAGGAGCTCCTTACAGATTCGAGACACTCTAGCTAATGTCTCAGGATCCCCCGCAGTGAATCCTTGGAAAGCTGCAGGGTCGGTCCACACATACAGCTTTATGGATTGGCAATTCCTGAACACACGTTTCCCGATCCTATAGGACCTATCATCCGAGGCGCGCCTCATTCCATCATCCACATAAGTAAAATATCAGCTAGTTTAAGCACTGACACTACCCCTAGCTAGAAAGAAATGTGCTGCTCTCCCTACGTTCCCTTCTCCCGTTTTAGACTCAACCGGGTTGTGAGGCTCGTGAAGCTACGTAATACACAAAGCTATGCTTATTCAACCTGTGCTTTGATTGTCACCACAAGGTTCTGCTTTTCAACAAGAAACCTTGATCATTGCATCTTATTATGCCACACCGTCACTCCATATCACACTACCAATCCTTTGCCGAGATATACAAAAGGGTGTTAAGCAAGAGAATGAATTCTCCGCCACCAATCATTCATACATTCGGCAAAAAATTAATAAATACAATATAAAGGAGTACAATGTCGGATACACATTCCATTTATATGCCCATTCTGGGTCTGAACGAAACTGGAGATACTCTCGTCCCGTATGTCCAGTACGGAAAGGAGGTACCCGCATATCCGTGAAATCAACATGTACGTTTGGCCAATTACCCCGACCCTTGAATTGGGAGCAAGTCAATTCAAGGTCTTAATCGTTGTCCATTCGAGGGAAGATTCATGGTCTTCATTCGCCGTCTTCACACTTCGACCTTTAACGTCGTTTGATTATTTGGAATGAGATTAACTCGGACTTTCCAAATAATTCTCGCATATATAATTTGAGAAAACCATTTCATGTCGTTATGTTATTTTATAACGATTAATTCTTACCTTAATTATTTAAAATAATTAAATCCTTGATTAACGACGCTTCGGGTCAAAGGAGCGACCCTGGCGCTACTTTCAACCAATTTTGATTTACGCATTTCTCAAAAACTAACCATTGGATTTTTAACATAGTTTATATTGTTGGAAAGATCTTCCCAAAGCGGTCCTAACGATTTTCGTTTTGGGAGAATCCAACGGTCGGATCTTTTGATATAGTCGTTTAAAGGTACGATTTCAAAAAGCGAACTACCGCGCTCGATTCGTTAAATTTTAATTATATTTTTATATAAAATATATAAATATAAACCGTTTAACCATAATAACATCGTTCAATTTAACAACGAGCTAAACAACTCCCGATCTCCATTTGATTTTAATTCATTTAAAATGAAGACAATATTTCAACATTTTAAATACATTCTTTTATTCCTTTATTTACATTAAAAATGTAAATTATAATTCAAGGTCCAATTTCTCCCTTATTCTTTAGTTCTTATATTTACATAGGATTGTAAATTATATTACAATGTTGAATTCCATTCTTTATTCTTTTATTTACATTCAAAATGTAAATTCCATTCTTTATTCTTTTATTTACATTAAAAATGTGAATTCCATTCTTTATTCTTTTATTTACATTAAAAATGTAAATTCCATTCTTTATTCTTTTATTTACATTAAAAATGTAAATTCCATTCTTTCAATTACACTGTAAAGTTCTCTCTGTAATTACATTAAAAATGTAATTAACATTCCATGTTAAATTTTCTATCTTTTAACTAGTCTCTTAATTTACAATATAAAATCATACTTTTTAATTACATTAAAAATGTAATTTCTATTACACGTCAAATCTTGTCTTTTAATTTGCAATGTAAATTTCTATGCCTTAATTACATATAAAAAATGAATTTTATATGCTATGCAATTTCTTACTCTTTCATTACATATAAAAATGAAATTTTGTTTTACATGTAAACTATAAATCTTTAATTACATATAAAAATGTCCTTTCTAATTTACAACATAAATTCTATTCTTTAATTATACAATAGAATGTATTTTTGATTTGCAATGTGAATTCTCATCTTTATTTACCTAACAAAAATGTCCCTTTTAATTTGCATTATAAAATCATACTTTTTAATTACATGAAAAATGTAATTACATTAACGGTGAAAAATTCTATCCTTATGAACCATATTGAAAATGTAATTTTGTCTGAATTGTCCAATTTCTCTTTTTAATTACATAAAAAATGTAATTTCATAAACAGTGAATTCTTATCCTTATGAATTACATTGAAAATGTAATTTTAATTGCAATGGTAAAGTCTTATTCTTTAATTCCATTTAAAACTATATTTTTATTTACAATGCAAATTCTTATCCTTTAATTACATATAAAATGTACTTTTAATTTACAATGTAAATCCTACTCTTTAATTACATAAAAAAATGTAATTTTATTTACGGTGCAAAAATCTCCTCTTTTAATTTACATTGCAAACATATCATCTTTTAATCTACAATGTAAAAATATCATCTTTTAATCTATAATGTAAAAATATCATCTTTTTATTCACAATGTAAAAATATCACCCTTTAATCTACAATGTAAAAATATCATCTTTTTATTTACATAACAAAAATATGTTTTTGACTTACAATTAATTATCATATAATAAGCATGAGAATCTAATAATCTGTTTGGAAGGGACAAATTATTTTAATTCAATGACTATACCCAAATGATAATCTTGACGACACTATGTCAATAAAAGAATCACAACACATATGATATTTTGAATGGATTTAAAATTCTAATCTCATCCAATTCTCAGGCAAGATGGTATTTTTAATTGGAGTACAAATTCAGTTTAATCCAATTTATATAACATGATGATAATTATTAGATCTATACAGATCCATATACACAACCATATATCTAAACCAAAACATGCCAAATCAAACAAAACAACATCAATAATCTTATCACGTCGCAGATCTAATATTTTTACAATTCAATTGATTTAAATAACCATAGAATAATAATTAACTAGATTTAATTATTTAAAATAGAATCTCACCTTGCTTTTCAATCAGATCTAGAATTCAAAAAGGTCCAGAAATTTGTTCGAATCAGTTCTAAGTTGAAGTATTTGCTGTCACGATTCACACGGATCTGAAATTTTTGGATTCGGAGATCTTATGAATTAATTATCAATTTTTAATTAACAATTACTTTTCAGAACTGCTACTGTAACAGATAAAAGCGTCGCAAAATCTGAAATGTTCAAACCTTTCTTCTTCAGTTTTGTTCAAAACTTAGAATCAGAATAACTCGAGATTGGATCAATGGTTTTAGGTGAGGTTTGTTGGAGATTGGAGAGCTCGGAGAGGGGAACGAACGCCGGGAAGATGGGGGGTTGTGGCGGCTCGCGGAGGGGCTGGGGAGGTGTGACGGCGGCGGGTTTAGGGGGGTGGGGCGGCGGCTACAGGGTACGAGAGGATCCGATTTTGGTGTAAGATCGAAGAGCACGAAAATCTCTTCGAAAAGTTGTACTACGGCGAAGGATTTCGTTGAGAAACGAAGGAGGAATCGAGGCTTGAAGTTTTGAAGGTTATGGGTTTAGGCGGCGTGAAAGAAACGAGGAAGAAGGAGTACTGTAGCGTGTATTTATACGTGTATTTTAGGGTATTTTCTATTTTTAATTTATTTGATTAAATCCAAAATTAGGGTTTTTCCATCCGATCTCCAAACGGAGCCCAACGACTGTCGAACAATATGTTTTGACGCCTTCTGAACACAAAAGCGCTAGTGTCGCAACCCAATTCTAAAGTTTATAGCATGTTTCTTTTATTTTTAAAATAAATTTTTAATATTAAATATGAACGTACTTTCTAATTTTACCAGGGCAACATACGAACTTAGAAAAACCCAGAAAAATTATTTCTGGCTTTGTTTTGATGATACGATCCCAAAAAAACAAATTTCGTCGAATTCCGAGACCGATGAAAAATGGCCATTTTTAATATAGAAATTCTACAGCGACTATTCTGAAATTTCAACTGGCCATAACTTTTAATTCCTGCTATGAAATTTCGATTTTTCGGATTCGTTGGAAAGATAATTTTAAATAGATTCTAATATTTTTGGTTTTACCAAAATCCGATTTATTCTGCATCATGTACAGTCAGTCAAAGTTCAGATTTGACTTTTCAAACTACCATCTCTTTCTAATTCCTTTTATAATTAAATTGAATATATTCCAATCAACTTCGATTAAAATAAATTTCCAGTCACTATTATTTGAAATAATTTATTTCAAAAATTCAAAATCTCTTAAAATTTCTAAAATAAAAATTTTAAATTGGCCCCAAATTCTGGGTTGTTACACATCATGCATGTCAATTAATATATGTCATTTTGATAGAGCATGAGCAATAGCACAGAAACAAATGTAAGTTGTACGATTGGGGTGGAAGCAAAGAATTGGTTGCCGAAGGACGACTGCATCTACCCCCATGAGCAATTTTCCTAAATCTGTTACGGTAACACATTTATATTACTAGTATCTTTTTTTTAAGAATTTTTGATTATGTATCACAAATATTGGTTAAATGATAGAGTGCAAATTTCCCCTTGAATGCCAAATGCAAGCTCTATGGAGGCGTAACTCATTCATGGAATGCTTATCAGTTGCTTTTGATTCGACGGTAGCATGGCCTGTTGCGAATGTTAGACTGGATTCAACTTTCATGTAAGTTTCACAAGATCTTGTGTGTATACGAACCCGTCACTAACATTTAATATTCTTGTTTTTACATCTGTTTGTGTATTTCATATACTTAGTTTGTTTGTGCGCTTAATAACTATTTGAAGTAATATAACATTCATCACTTACTATTTGGATTTTGGACGCATAAAAGCTGGAATCATATAAAATTAAATTCTTCACAGGAGTCAGTTCTTAATCAAGCAGAGAATTTTAACTTTATCAATAAATTATCAAAATTTGGTCACTCAGGTTGGTTCTTTGTCATATCTACTACATTCGACTTAAGATACACAGATACTCAGGTTGGTTCAGAACATGCACTTGGATTATAATGCTACAGCAACAAGTAAACACTCTCGATAGTGTTTGCTTGATTTCCTGGCCAAAGCAGTGCATGAACATTAGAGATCACCAGAAAGATGTATTGAATCCAGTGAAAAATAATAATAATAATAATAATAATAATGACAATTGCGAGTTTTGTTAAATAAAAGAAAGGCATACACACCTATAATTTGGAAACATTTTTTAATCCTAGTGGTTTTTCATGTCGTCTCCGTTGTTTTGGCACTTTTTTTAATCTAAAAGTGAATTCTATGGAAAGAGAATTGTTTTATTTAAAGAGAACAAAAAAGTATAACATAAAAATTGCATGGACATACAATTTCCTTTTGTCTGAAAACTGTTTATTGATACTTGAGGTTTAGGTGGGTTTAGTGGGTTTTTTTGTTATGGTTGCTATTTTCTGTTTGAAGGGATATTTTGTGCTATGTAAATGCATGTCGTGATGCCCAGTTGTTGACATGCGAGTCTTTTTCCTGTCTATGTAAGTGCAGTCGCGAATTGTATTGCCATTGAAGTTTCTATCCTTTTCAATGACTAGCGACTGCTTCGGCTTGCTAGATTACTGAGCCAAGAGTGGATGTACCTACACCTTGCTACTCTGAAACAGCAAGCACAAGCTTGCTGCTCCGAAACAGCAAGCTATGGCTTGTTGTTTAGAAGCAATAAGTCGTGGCATGCTGTTTAGAAGCAGCAGGCCGTGGCTTGCTATTTAGAAGCAGCAAGCTCAGGCTTGCTGTTCCAGCAAGCCATGGCTTGTTGTTTCCAAACAGCAACCCACGAATTCATCCACTCTTGGCTCATGTTATTTTGTTGTAATTTGTTGATTGCAAATATAGTAAAAATAGATGTTGAGTTCATATTATTTTGTTGCAGGTATTATAATTTAAATATGTTAATTTTAAATTTTTATTTGATCACTAACCGTTAAATTTCATCCTTATAGGTAGGTGAAGAATAATGTTGATGCAAGGAATGCATATGATGTTTTCTTGAAGTTTATTTTGGTATCCGTGTAGTAAGTTTATTTCCATCCCAACCTATTCATCCTATGGAGCAAAACTGGTAATACCCGAAATCTAACACCATGGTGTTATCGGTAAAATTAATTACCATTTCACGTTCAAATCTAATTAAAGATTTAACTATCGCCTGGAGTAAAACTGGTGATACTCCATTCTAGATCATTTCCCAAATTTGATAATTTAAATTATCACATTCACATTTCAATCTAATTAAAGATTCATTAAAGCTCCACTTAGTTTTAATCTTTCCAAAAATCATTATTAATGATTATTTAACTTTGGGAAATAAAACAAGTTGCAACGACAACCTACACCATACCATTGATTTCTGCCAATATATAACCTCTAAGCTCGTACGTCTTAGTGAAGGGTGTTAAGTAAGAGAATAAATTCTCTGCCACCAAACAGATATATATTTAGCAGAGATCAACAATACAGTTTGAAATACAATGTTAGACATGTAATCCTGTCTTTAACTGGGTTAAAGAACTAATGTTATTTAAAACATAGTTCACGATAAACCTAAAATCACATTCCATTAATTATGGAATCTTCACGGAAAAACCGATCAATATATAATCGATATCAATTTCCGTATCCGACTAATAATATAAATGGAATAACGACAAACCCTTTTAAATTTAATAGATATTAATAGTCTTCCTCCACAGAAGCTCACTTCGATTATTACCAAATCGAAATCCATTCAATCCCAATTTATTTTATTAAATTGGAAAACTTTACTTTGGAAAATTTCCATTAACTCTTAATAAAAAGATTTATAAATTACAATTCACATTTCATTGTTAATCGGGTTAAAGAACGAATGTCATTAAAAACGCAGTTCACAATAAACCCACTTTATATTCCATTTTATTCCAATTACTAAATATAACTGGAAACTCTAATAATCTTAATTAAAATATTTATTCTTTTCACATGGTTTAAGAACAGTGTTATTGAAGACACCATTCACGACAAACCCAAAATCCAATTCTTTTATTCAATTCCAATTTAATATTAATTAATTGGAAAACTTCACTAAATCTTAATTAAAAGATTTATTCTTTTCTCAACGGGGTTTAAGAACAGTGTTATTTAAGACACCGTCATGACAAACCCAATATCCAATTTAATATTAAATAAAAGGCTCTGAATAGAAATTATATAGGCGTATATTCAATATCAAATTCTGAAACTAACTGATATCGTATTGGGAATAACGATATCTGTATCTTCCAAATTCCCATAACAATATCCGTATAACCAGGCATCCAATATCGAAATATTCCGAAGATTATTTCCATTCCAATTTATTTATTGGAAAATTCCGGCTATTTTTAAAACCATTTCAAATCCAATTTATTTATTTAAAAATATTGGATTATTATTCTAGTCAATAACTAGTTCATTTTGATAAAAATATATTTTTATCTTTACAAACGTGGAATTTTTCATCCAAATTCTTTCCAAATAATTTATTATGATTTTACACAAATCATTAATATTTTTAATAATATTATCAAGGCCCGTACAGTCAGTTTCCAATAACGGCCACCGAAATGTATCCGTGGCGACCTTTTCCAAATTTGATTTGGACATAATTCCAAATCCAACTGTTAGATTTCAAATCACTTATATTCGTTGGAAAGCTCTTTCCGATATGAACCCAACGCTTCTGGTTTTAGGAGAATCCGACGGTCGGATCTCCCGTAATATCAATTCGAAGTCAATGGTCAAAATTCACGAACGGTCACGGTGCGGCACGTTTTATTCAGGCCATTAATATATATATATACATATAATATATTTCATTCAAAACGTATTTTATAAATCCGTTTTAAAAACAATTTCCAGTTTTATTTCAATTTTAAATCAAAATTGAATACTTCTTATCATTATAATATTTAAATGGTAATATTTTCAAAATATCAGATTTTGAAATAATTTCCTTTTCGATATTCATTTTAAAAATGAATAAAATCGATATAAATATCGTTCGCGTCAAAATGGCGCATTATTAATCAACACAGCTTCATATACTTCAATATTTTCATGTCCATCCAAAATCGGACATCAAATTCACATTTTAATCCTTTTCGGAATATTATTTTAAAATATTCATTATTTTAAAATACTCGTTATTTTAAAATATTCGTTTTCTGAATTGGAATCAGACACAGTCAATTACCATATAATTTATTTATATGGATTTCATACAATACATGTACACAACAATAATGATACACAATCAAGCATCATCCAGAGTGCATTACACAACTGCATAAGCATTAAATATAAATAATTAACGCTTACAACTGTCTATCAACTAATCGATTGACATACAACTAAACAATTGGGATTAGTGTACGACAAATATCATCCCAACACTCGTGTGGGGTTTCAACCAACAAATGTTGAATGTTATTTGTGTAGTTGGGCGGTGTGTAAAATTTATCGTCCCAATCAATATCAGTTAAATGGTTGTACATAAACAAATTGTCCGATTTGTAAATGAATATCTACTTTCATTTCAGGAGAATTTTATGTCGTTCATATATACGTTAAAAATTATAATTTTAACGATAAAATATTTATTTCAACGCATGAATATTTTTAATAGTCCATTTATTCAATAAAAATGATATTTTTATTGTTCAAACATTTTATTCAACAAATGAATATTTTATACAGTTCATATACACATTAAAAATTATATTTTTAATGAAAAAATATCTATTTCAGAAATTTTCGGCAATATAATGGCGCGATATTAAAACCAGGGTAATGTCTAGCATTACTCCTCTCCTGATACCCGCTCGCGCCATACACAATCAACCCAATCAATCACAAAACCACAATACAGTCAATTTTCCAAAATTCAATCCAAACAAACAAACAACATGGTTTATACAAATAAATAGTGTCGGGGGCTACTAAGCCCCGTCAGCAACCTAGGATATATTTAACTGTAAATTAATTTGAGTGAGAAAGAGTACTCACTTTGTGATCCACTCCGCCGTGCTTTTCTGACGTTCTGATTTGCTGATCTGGTTCCAGACTTTGCAAATGAGCACTAATCTTCACACCGTCTTTGTTTCTAGCTTAAGCGCACCATTCCGGACAACTTTCGCCTAGCAGACCTTTTCCCAAAAATTCTTCATTTCGCCGGAATTTGCGAAACGGTATAGTTTGGACTGCTGACATTGGACACGTTTTCTGAACAACTTCGCAATCCAAAATATGACTTCCATATATCCAAATCTAAGAGAAAATAGTGCTCTTCGGTTTTGGTAGAGTTTTGGCCGGAAGCGCACCGTTTGAGAGTTATGCGTTGTGGAAGCTCAGGGTGTTATTGTAACACTCCACCTCCGCTAGGGTCACTCACAAAGGGAATGCACTAGCTTTGGTGGAGCATTATTTAGGTAAACATACACAGAAATATTACAAGATAGAACATATAAAATAGCGGAACCAAATTTCATTGCTTTAAAATCTAGAAAGGTCTAAAGCCTTTTACATCAAAATGCCATTAAATCCATTACATCGAAATCTGTCTTGCAATAGTAAAGAAGCATAAAACCATAGTCATAAATCATTCCCCAAGTAAAACAGTAAAGCAAGCCATAGCCAAGAGAAATCCAAGCAGTACATGAAAGAGCCTTGGAGCTTGGTAAGATCCGAACTAAGCTGTAATCCCACCCTGCGAACCTGGGGGGGAGTGAAAGAAAAAGAGGCGAAACAAACTGGGTCAGTCATAAAGACTGAGTAAGTCCTAGTGGCTTTCAGCATAAAAACAGGTGAAGATAATATGGCATGAATAAACTGAAAGTAAACATAAGCATGATGACAAGGTAAGCTACAGGCACGATGAATCAAGTATAACATCCTATGCTTCCTATCAAGAGTATCATCACAAGGTTCCTACCAAGTATCATACTGCAAGGTTTCTATTAAGCATAACATCGCAAGATTTCTAAGCTTCACCATTCCACTATTTTCTTTGATTTCCTATATTCTCTGCACCAACTGTACTAGTACCCCAACCCATATCATCCTTTCCATGTATATGTACAGTCCCTTGCCATATATCGTACGGGTTTCATCACGTATTTCTATACTACTTCAACGTAGTGCCACCATTCTTGAAATCGTTCGGACTGCCATCCTTGTTCTGGCTATGTTTCCTTATCATGAACTATCGCGTGTTCAACTAGGATTTATGCCACCTAGGACCACTAGGGATTATGCTACCTAACGAACAACACCCTTTTTCCACATAACGATCTATTAATCGATCGGCTCCCTACAAGTCCTAGCTCGTTCATGCGTTTGTGTCATACGGCCCAATCACGAAATGTAGTCACCTGTGCTAGATCCACCATAGGGTATATCAAGCCCTAGGGTGCCAACCACCGACACGAATCAAGCACGCACAGTGTAAACCTACCGGTGCCCAATGCCTGCTTTTTCAACTCCGGACTACGTGCACAACCATAGTCCGGCTGAATCTACAATGGCGCACCAACTCAGCCGTCGTTCTGGTCGCTTACAATCAGCCCAGTAATCGTGCCCCACCCTGCCCAGTTCCAGGGTACCGTGATACATCTAGTGGGTTACTGCTGAAAAGGACCGCGCAACTAGGGTTTTCGTTCAGTAGGTTAAGTGTTGTCATTTAAATTTGAGACTTAACCCCACCAGTCTAGCATGTCAAGTTGATCAAGTGTTGTCATTCAAGTTTGTGACTTAACCTTCTACGTGTCATGTCAAATTGGCTAAGTGTTGTCGTTCAAGTTCATGACTTAGCCCTACGAATCATCTGTCAAGTTGGTTAAGTATATTCAAGTGGTTCATGACTTAACCCTATCAAATCTTCGTGTCAAATTGGTTAAGTATATTCAAGCGGTTATCAAATCACCGTGTCAAATTGGTTAAGTATATTCAAGCGGTTCATGACTTAACCCTATCAAATCATTGTGTCTAATTGGTTAAATATATTCAAATAATTCATGGCTTAACCCGTCCACGTATCATGCTAAGTTGGTTAAGTATTATCTATATGTTCAAGTTGACTTAACCCTGCCACGTGTCATGTTATATTGGTTAAGTGTCGTTAGTCTAGTCATATTACTTAACCCACCCATTGGTCTGATTAACTATTATGTTGGTTAAGCCTACATTTGTAAGTTTTACATGTTCTTAACTCATACCGGTTAGGTTAACATTTCCATGTCATCCCACCTAACCCTCTAACCATACCCACGTCTTATTATGGTTAGTATTCCTTAATTCATTCCTTATGACGAGCGAATCATGACCTCTCACATTAGACTGTGCATTTTGTGGCCACTGGATTTGACGGGCGGTTCCGGGCAGCTTTACACCACAAACTGAGTCTAACCTCGTGTCATAAATCGTTACGCCTACAATTCGACCTTCGACCTCTCACATTAGATTGACACTTTGTGGCTACTGGATTTGTCGGGTGGTTCCGGTCAGATTTACACCACAAACCAAGTCTAACCTCGTGTCAATGGTTCATTAATGGTCGTATTTCCCCCAAAACCCCAATATCAGTTCATGTGTTTAACATATAGAAATGTTCATGTTCGTGTTCAAGTCAATTATCCAATACACAGTCATTTTCATGTTTCAAATTCCCAACTTTACATATTAATAAACATATGCCCAAGTTCCAAAATTACATGCCAATTTATATATATACACACACACACACACACCCCCAATTCTAGTCAGTTTACATATGCCCAATTCTTGCCTATTACATGCATGCCAGGTTTATGCCATTTTACCCATATCAAGTTCTAGCTAAGATTACATGTATCAAGTTTTATGTCCAAATAAACCCAAATTATGATTCATGATGTAGTTATCCCAAACTATAATCTTTTTATTACAACACACGCCAACTACCCAAGTTCATAATACATATTTATGCCAATTATCAAGTTTACAATTGCTTTTAGGTTCAAAGTCCCAATTCTACTTATGCCTAATCATAAACCTATCTTTTAATTTAATTTACATAGGCCCATACTCGTGATTTGATTTACATGCTAATTCATTATGCTCACTTCATGCCAATTTAATTATGCCAATGGCCAAACTTGCAATTTCAATTATATTGACAATACCCCAAATTTCCAATTTCACGTTATGCCATCAATTTTACCAAACATGTGTCTCCAATATAGACAACATTCCCATATTTTCCTGTATTCAATCGTATGCAAATCGCGGTTTAGGCCTAGGTCCGAAATTGACCTAGGTTCATCGAAAGAAAATAAATAGGGGAAGGTAGAATTTGTATAACAATCAGCATAGAGAGAAAACTGGCATAAAAACATCATCTCTGGCATAAAAGATAGATCTTGATAATAATATCAATATGAATCAAGAAAAACTGATTTTCAACAGGCTGAATAGATCATAAGCTTGACATGAGAACGAACATAGAAAAGTCCCAAAACTCAAGATTCAAGAAGCAACAGAAATAGATCTGAATCAATAAACATACTTAAATCCAATTCCACTTTATTCCATGGCCATATTATAATTAAATGTTTAAATCTAAAAACAACTAGAACTTACAGAGCATGGCTAATGAATTAAGAACTGAATTTTTTATAGAATGTTGCAGTGACGTTGTTGATTTATTGTCTTGAATCATTGTAGAAGCCTTGTTCTTTGAATTGATTTGAGTTTGAATGTTTGTACTTTGATTTGGAGCCGACGTCCATGGTTCAAGAGGTATTTTAGCAGCATAATGGTGTAAGAATGATTTGATATGAATTAGGTTAGGTCTAAGGGTGTTTTTCTAGGTGTAACAACTAGTTTAGGCCCTTAGATTAACCCTAGAATCAATCCGGACCATCAAAACACGTCTCAGGCTTCAAAAATGTGTTCTGGGTCAAAACAGGCCGACCAGGTCGACCTATAAGGGGGGAGGTCGACTACATGGTCGACCTGGGGGGTAGGTCGACCCTAGGGTCGACCTGGCCCCCAGGTCGACCCCCAGGTCGACCTGCCTGGTCCTGTGCTGCCTAAAATCTGCTGAATCTTCAACAAGCCATAACTTCTTCATCCGGACTCCGATTTTCGAAAACTCAGACTCTATTTCATGTAAAATTTTGAGACGAACGCAATGGCTTAACCCGTTTCCCTTAATTCTTATTTAAGAATTAATTATACCCTGATTTCTAGTTTCAACATGTTATTAAAATTCGGGTTGTTACAGTTATTTGCAAAACTGAAAATATTAAAAATTGGGTTTTTAATCGGACGGGGCCCACTGGTTGGCCGTTGGTGGCGGGGGAGGTGGATGGAAGGTCAGAGAGGGCGGTAGGGGGATGCAGCTAGCCGGTGGCGGCGGCTACTGACAGGCGGCAGTGGATTTCGTGGGGGTTGGGGATTTTGAAGAAAAAGAGGGCGATGGGGGAGGCGCTAGTGGCCAGAGGGAGGCGATGTCGACTGGGGGGGCGGAGCAGCGGCACGGTCGTCGGAGGTGGGCCAGGCGGTGGCTGGGAGGAGCAGCGGCTCTGATTTGGGGGAAAACGATGGGGAACGAGTTTTCTCCTTTTTTTTATTTTCTTTGAAAACTATGGTTTGAAATTTTTATTTATAATGTTTTCCATAAAGGCAACTTTCCCATTCAACCTCCAAATCGAACCCACCGACTATTATCCCCAGCTAATTACCCCCAATACGAACACAATGGAGTATGTCTTATAAGCCAATTCGACTGTTTCGATTAGTTTTCATCAAAATTAAAATATAAATTAATATAACGTTCAAAATTGATTTCAACGTACATATTAATTTACTGGGAACACATATTGACTCCAAAAATTCCAGAATAATAAATTTAGTTACGTTTTGACGATGTGGTCCTAAAAAACTAATTTCGTCGAATTTGGAGACCTTTTGAAAAATGGCCATTTTCCAGTCGATTGAATTCGAACTAAAAGTACCAAACGCATTTAAATCCACCACGCTCACATATTGCTTCCAAAATTATAAAAATTGTAATCTAGCAATAATTTTACATTCCGGATCCAACAAAGTGGTTTCGTTGAAAACGGAGTTCGTTTGCAAAATGACTATTTTTAAGGGCTATATATTATATTAAAATATACATAAATTCCATAGCGACTATTTTAAATTTTAAACTGGACATAACTTTCAACTTATATTATGAAATCTCAGTTTCTTAACTTTGTTAGAAAGATATAATTAAACTGATTCAAATATTTCCAGTTTTACTAATATTCGATTTATTTTGTATTCTGTACATTCATTTGAAAATTAAAATTGAATTTTCAAACTACCACACCATTTCAGGCTCGTTTTATAATTAAAATAAATTTATATGTTCTAACTTCGATTTAAATAAATTTTTAGTAATTATTATTTAAAATAAATCATTTTAAATATAAAAAATCCATTAAAATAGCTAAAATAAAAAATTTAAATTGGTTCTGAAAATTCGGGTTGTTACAATCTCCCCCACTTAAATTCTTTTCGTCCTCGAAAAGAAAAAGAGCTGAAAGTTGAACAAACAAACTCAACTTTCATTCTTCAACTTTTCAATTTCTAGGAATTTTCTAATTTCTCAAAAATTTGGCTAACACCCTAAATTTTCAAAAAAATTCGCCATAACCTCCTTTGTATGGGGAGACCTTTAAAACTGCAACTTGCCTCACAGGGCCCTCATCAATCCAAAAGAAAAAGGAAAAGCCAAGCCGCTAGCCAATCGGCTCATAAAATCATCAAAACCCAAGAAATATAGTAAACATGTATCTATTTGTCAAGCATACAATTTTACTCCTCTTCTTAGCTTATATGCTATGACCTGTTCACACATATATATGTAGATGCATGCAATTCCAATCAATTTTCAATACGGTTCAATATTTTGATTCAATTTGGCTAAATTTACCTTTCATTTCCTTATTGGTTTCAATATTTTATTAGTTACACTAATAATCAAACAACACAACCAACAATCAATTAGTTGATTAGCTTTTCAATCGTATATCTTTAATATATTCAAAAATCATATTTTTAATGTCAAATAACAACAATAAATTCTAACAAAGTTTTGTTTCTCACACCAGTCAATTGGAAATATATAGATATCCCACTTTCGAAACTCGAACATAAATGTTGATGATGACGTGCCATCATTAGAACCATCTCCGGGCGACTAGAGCGTGATTCTATATCTATCCAGTATATTTGAGACTTTTACACACGTTTGCAAGGCGTATATACAAAATCTTCAGATACTCGATTGTCCAAAATCAATTTAAAATAAAATACTCAAATACATATGATAAGGTTTAAATTTTCAACACAAAATTCATTTTCATTTTTATTTTAAAAATGAAATTCTTTGAAACTCATTCTAGGATACTACTGATCCCATCTCTAACGAGTAATTCTCACTGGATATTACTAACCAATCTCTAATGAATTCTTTCATTTGGTTCTAATGTGTCTTGTTCTCGAGATCTGTAAACCAAAGCTCTGATACCACAAATGTAGCGACCTGAATTCGCTAGCCTCCGAGGAGACCAGAAAACACGGATACAAAGCTTTCCGAATATAGCTCCAGCTATAAATCCACGATCCTGTGAAAATAATATCTGCAAAACCAAAACTACTAGCTGCCTGTGTGGAAAATAGGGGCACCCAGAGTTTAGGTTAAAACAATAAACTCCAGGTCAGTCATGGGACGGGTGTGAGAACTAAAACATTTATTTAAAACTTTACTTTAAAATAGAGTAAATCAAGGGACCACACCGTATAACACGAAACCGGTTTTCTCCCAAGAATACCAGTGCAATAAACAAACAACGCAATGCTTTTTGGAAAAATGAAGCTATTATAGGACTCAGGTCCCATCACACAATGCAATGCAAGCCGTAGGAAATAGTTTTACTTTATAATAGCCAAACATGCTTGGTACGTTTTAAAACAAATCATTTTGATATTACTATAAGTGTATAGTATCAAAAACAACTTCAAATATAAATGTATCAATCATAGACGACATAATACCCCATCTCACTATGTCTCCATACTAGTTCTGCAATTAAAAACCGAAATGTCACGTATTGGAAATTGGATTTCCGTCATGAGTCGAGGCAAGGGATGTACTCCTCGCCAGCTTCTAGACACTCTAGCAAATGCATCAGGGTTCCCCGCAGTGAACCATTGGATCCTCCAAGGCCGGTCCATAATTAATTTAGCGGATTGGTAATTCCTGAACACACGTTTCCCGGTCCTATAGGACCTATCCATCAGCCCCTTAGTGACTGATATATCTGAGGCGCCTCGCTATCCATCATCCATTTAGGTAAAAATATAATAAATGCCTGGGCTCCATACCATGACACCACCCATAGCTAGAAGGAAACGTCTTGCACTCCTTGGGACCCTTATCCTTTTTTTGACTCATACCGAGACATGAGGCTCGCGAATTAATGCTATACACAAATCTATGCTATTTAAAGCCGTGCTTTAATCATCAACCACAAGACTCTGCTTTTCAACATAAGTCTTGATCATTTGCATCTAGCATGCCACACAAGCAATTCACGTCTTGCAACTGATGTCTATCAATATATAACCTCTAAGCTCGTACGTCTAAGAGAAGGGTGTTAAGCAAGAGAATAAATTCTCCACCACCAAGCAGATATATATTTAATAGAAATCAATCAACATAGAATAAAATCCAATGTCAGACACACATCCATTTACAAGTCAGTTCTAGGTCTGAACGAAATCGGAAGCACCTTATTCCCCGTCCCATATGTCCAATACAGGAGAGGTCCTCGCATATCCGGTCGATCTCCAAGTATGTCTGGACGATCAGCACTTATTACCTTGTCTTGGGTGTACAACCCAATCAAGACATCTGTAATCATCCAAACGATGCGAAGAACTCCGGTCTTCAACCACCGTCTTCATCGTCGACTTATCATCGAATCAATTATTCAGAATGGGTATAAACCCGGCCTTTCCGAATAATTCACGTATCTTATAATCAAGTGCTATATAAAAACGCAACATACGCCTCATTCCAATTCTGAATATTCTTTTTACAATTTAAACCAAGTTAAGGTTTTCCAAACTAGTCGGGATTAGCGCACCTTACCGAAGTAATCATTTGTTTTATTTCCCAATCCAAACCTATTCATGCCATGGAGCAGAACTAGTAATACCCCAAATCTAACACCACGGTGTTATCGGTAAAATTAATTACTATTTCACGTTTAAATCTTTTTAAAGATTTAACTATCGCCTAGAGTAAAACTGGTGATACTCCATTCTCGATCATTTCCCAAATTTGATAATTTAAATTATCACATTCACATTTCAATCTAATTAAAGATTCATTAAAACTCCACTTAGTTTTAATCAATCCAAAAATCATTATTAATGATTATTTAACTTTGGCAAATAAAACATGCTGCATCGACAATCTACACCGTACCATTGATTTTTACCGATATATAACCTCTAAGCTCGTACGTCTCAAGAAAGGGTGTTAAGCAAGAGAATAAATTCTCCGCCACCAAAAAGATATATATTTAGCAGAGATCAACAATACAGTTTGAAACACAATGTTAGACATGTAATCCTTTCTTTAACTGGGTTAAAGAACTAATGTTATTTAAAACACAGTTCACGATAAACCCAAAATCACATTCCATTAATGATGGAATCTTCACTGAAAAACAGATCAATATATAATTGATATCAATTTCCGTATCCGACTAATAATATAAATGGAATAATGACAATGTCTTTTAAATTCCATATATATTAACAGTCTTCCTCCACAGAAGCTCACTTCGATAATTACCAAATCAAATTCCGTTCAATCCCAATTTATTTTATTAATTTGGAAAACTTTACTTTGGAAAATTTCCATTAAATCTTAATAAAAAGATTTTAAATAATTTCCTTTTTGATATTCATTATAAAAATGAATAAAATCGATATAAATATCGTTCACGTCAAAATGGCGCATAACTAATCAACACAGCTTCATATACTTCAATATTTTTGTGTCCATCCAAAATCGGACATCAAATTCACATTTTAATCCTTTACAGAATATTATTTTAAAATATTCGTTATTTTAAAATATTCGTTCTTTCTGAATTGGAATCAGACACAGTCAATTGCCATATAATTTATTTATATGGATTTCATACAACACATGTACAAAACAATAATGATTCACAATCAACCATCATACAAAGTGCATTACACAGCTGCATAAGCGTTAAATATAAATAATTAACGCTTACAATAGTCTGTCAACCAATCGATTGACATACAACTAAACAATTGGGATTAATGTACGTCAAATATCATCCCAACATCCGTGTGGGATTTTAACCAACAAATATTGAATATTATTTGTGCAGTTGGGCGATGTGTAAAATTTATCATCCCAATCAATATCAGTTAAATGGGTGTACATAAACAAATCATCCGATTTGTAAATGAGTATTTATTTTCGTTTCAGGAGAATTTTATGCCGTTCATATATACATTAAAAATTATATTTTTAACGATAAAATATTTATTTCAACACATGAATATTTTTAGTAGTCCATTTATTCAATAAAAATGATATTTTTATTATTCAGACATTTTATTCAACACATGAATATTTTATACAGTTCATATACACATTAAAAATTATATTTTTAATGAATAAATATTTATTTTAGAAAATTTCGGTATTATAACGGCGCGATATTAAAACCGGAGTAATGTCTAGCATTACCCCTCTCTTGATACTGTTGGAAATAAATTTGGTTTTTAGGAAAATATCAATTGTGCAATGAATTTAATTATTATATTAAACGAAGGTTAAAATATATGGTAAGAAATTTTAGATTTATCAAATGCAGAATTCTAGAATTGATTTGTTGAGGAAAGTAGAATTAGGGGTTAAGGACAATTCTAGAAAAGAAGACTCTAGAATCCTTGTAATGCTATAAATGTAAGTGTAATCTCTCATTTTATGATGAAGAAAAAAAATGAAGCAATAAGAAAATGTAGTCATTCAATTATTCTACGTTTAATCTCTCTCCTCCTCTCCTCTAAAATTTCCAACAAAGTTGAATGGAAGAAAAGTGAAGCAATAAAAATGTAGTCATTCTATTGTTCTACGTTTTATCTCTCTCCCCCTCTCTATATCTAAATTCCAACAGAAACTAGCTCGCGCCATACACAATCAATCCAACCAATCACAAAACCACAATATAATTCATTCCCACAATACAGTCAATTTTCCCAAAATTCAATCCAAACAAACAAACAACCATGGTTTGTACAAATAAATAGTGTCGGGGGCTACTAAGCCCCGCCTACAACCTAGGATATATTTAACTGTAAATTAATTTGAGTGAGAAAGAGTTCTCACTTTGGGATCCACTCCACCATGCTTTTCTAACATTTTGATTTGCTGATCTGGTTCCAGACTTTGCAAATGAGCTCCAATCTTCACACCGTCTGTTTTTCTAGCTTAAGCGTGCCATTCCGGACAACGTTCGCCTAGCGAACCTTTTCCCAAAATTGCTTCATTTCTCCGGAATTTGCGAAAAGACATAATATGGACTGCTGACTTTGGACGCGTTTTCTGAACAACTCCGCAATCCAAAATATGACTTCCATATAGCCAAATCGAAGAGAAAATCGTACTCTTCGATTTTGGTACAGTGGAGTTTTGGGCAGAAGCACACCGTTTGAGAGTTATGGGCCGTGAAAGCTCAGGGTGTTATTTGCAAAACTGAAAAAATTAAAAATTGGTGTTTTTAATCAGAGGGGGTCCACTGTTTGGCCGTTGGTGGCGGGGGAGGTGGTTGGAAGGTCGGAAAGGGCGGTAGGGGGGTGCGGCTGATAATGCAAAAAGGATTTAAGAGGATGGAGATTTGTACCAAGATAAACTATATATAACAGGATCCAACTCATGGAATACTACGGAATGAAATACATTCCGAGATGTATCCCCAAAGCTAGTATTTACCGAAGACTCACATGATAAAGAATACAAATTGATAATGACCATGGAAAATAATGAAAGTAGACACGTGTGTTATTCTTTCTTGTTGTAACATATCTATTATTTTGGTTCTTTTATGTGTTTATCCTGCTTTGTTCTAAGTTCCTCTCTGATTCCATACTATGACCCCACCCCGAGACCTACATAATAAAGAAAATTAACGAGTAATGACGTCTGATAATGCAAAGAATATGACTGGTTAGGAGCGACCATCTGTACTTCTACATTAAATGAGTATCTCATATTTAGATCGAATTACAGTACATCACAAATAGCAGACCACAGAACAGAACACATATAAATAGAACAAAAAAATACGACATATACATGTGTTACACACTCAATTGGTTCTTAGGAACCATATACAAATATAAGATTTATCCTAAAATAGTGTACAACATGAGACTCAAATACTTGACAAATCAAATCTGTTTTTGTCTTCAAGTAAGACGATTTGAGATGAAAGTACCTAAACACAGATCGTTAGCAAGATATTACCTGAAGCAAATCAATCGAACCCAAATATAACATATACATGCCAGTTCAGCTTAAATATATCAGTTAACACATGATAAATGGAAGACCATACAAAATAAGGAATAATTCCTCGCAATAAAGGAGGAACTTGACAAATACACAAGCAACATATATTACATGAGATAGGTCCACTAGCTCATACTCAAAGGTCTCATGTCAGGTAATACACACACAACACAATACAACTATTTACATCGTCTTAATGGCCAAAGCCTAAGTCTATGATGGTTTAAAGAAATCTCGATCAAGTCAAAGCATACGATGGAAATCATATAAATACAACATGTCGAAATCGCCCAAGAGTTAATGAGTAATTGTCATAATGTAAAACTATAAAACTTCTTTCGATGAAATAAAATATTAAAAAAATGTCATTACACTCTTTTGTCTTCACTAAGAATTTTCTCATCATGTATTTCTTATAAGGTTTTAATGACACATTACTTTGATCCTAAAGTATCAGATTATTTATAAGGAATACTATTTTTAATATGATATTTATGATTTTACAAGTTGTACTATTTTCTTCTATTAAAGTCTTCTTATTGATTTTTTTTCAAATTTATGTTCTTTTTAATGAGACAAAAGACAATATTTGTATTACCACGCACACGCCCGCGCGCACACACTAACACTGTGTGTGCGTATACACATACACATACTTACATACATATACATATATATATACATATATATATACACACACATACACACACAATAGGAGCGTTCAATGACACCCTAAATATTGCAGCATCTCTGATTTCCACCATACATTCCCGTTTCTCTCTCCTCCCACTAATTATCTCTCCCTCCACTAACTTATTTAACTATAAATACTTGGCCACAAATGAGGTGCAAAAGGGAGACCCAAAAAAAGAGGGTGCCATATAACCCTCATATATATATATATATATATATATATATATATATATATATATATATTGTTGTATATAACGGTGTTGTATACACAATTATATGATTTTTGTTTGATGATAACAACCAAATATATTTTTATTATAAATGTGTTTGGTACTGTACTGTTATATATATATATCACGGCAATGAATATAATATTTATATTTAAATAAATTACGACTGTACAGAAATTCAAATATTAACACAGTATTTTATTTAAATAGAATATTTTATTTCAATATTCAAACAGTACAACTATTTGTAACTCCACTATTTATACATTCACAGAATATTTGTACTTGTATAAACAGAATAAAATAGACAAGTTCGTTTGACAACAATAAAATGATATTTTATTTCAATCAAACTTGTTTATTACAGACATCAGTACATTTCATATATATACACAGCTCCTCACTGCAACACTCATACATTCTTTCAGTTTACATTTCATATATATCCATTTTCACTTGTATATACAGACACACTGACACTCTTTCCTTGTCTTCTATCTTCTGTCTTCACAGCTTTCTCTGTCAGTCTAGTCATCTACACCTGTCATACACAGAAACACACACACAGTACACTGCAATAGAAATAATACTGAATATATGCAAATATAAATTTTATTTTTAAAATTTTATTTGCCTCAGATTTCTGGTGTGTTTCTCATCATTTTTCATGACTTGATCTGATAAATCTGTGTCTAGACAGACAGTTTGTATATGTACAGGGACAGGATTTTTTTTATGGCTGCATGTACACACGTGTGCACTGCCTCGCCAATTCAGCGTGCAACTGAGGAGTAGCCACGTGGACCTTCTCAACTCAGTGCATATTTGAAAAGCAACAAAGTCAACACAAACAAACATGATCAAAACCTCAAAGAAAGCAATCAATTTCAAAGTATCAAAACATGTAGTCGAGAAAAGCAAAACTTCAAATGCAAGAATCAAGACTGCATATAAGTGGTGCAGCAAACATGTTTAAGTGCAAATGATCAACTCAACAGCAAATTAGTGTGGTCCAGACAGTGTACACATGGAAATATACATGGCAGACTTCAATCAGCTCAAACCAGGTGCGGCAAACACACATATTCAAGACTCTCAAATCAACATGTCAGCATTAACATAGTCGAGATACAAAGTACAAGCCTTAGTGAAAGCATATCAAAACAGCAAAGAATTCACAAGCCAGAAATGAAAAAGCAAAACTCCAGTGGAGTATACAATGTCGAGCACAAACCAAACCAGCATGGTGAAGGCACAAACTCAAGCTAAAACAAAATGGTCAAGCAGGCTAATGTTGACATGCAGTATGGATACACACTAAAGCAACATGGCACAATGAATGAAAAATGGTTACAGTTCAAGTGCTCGAGCATGCACAAACAGGGAAGTGGACGTGCCAAAGTAGTCGAGCTACAAATGGTTCATGATGGAGAAATTCCAAGTGTTACAACAATAAATTAAAGGCAACAAATCATATATTCTGTTTTTTCCAAAAATGATTTTTTTTGGAAATCACACAAGTTTTTTTTAGGGAGCCAAAAGAGTAAACATGGCAACAGTAAAATGGTGAATAGCATTCACTGCTAGTTTCAAGAAGAAAGTGAATATGGCAGGTGCAATAGTCAAGACAGTATACTGTTGTCAAAAGCAAGAGCAAGCAGATTTTTTTTTGGCAACTATTTAATGGGAGTTTGAGGAAATTGACTCACAAGCTTTTAGGAAAGCATTTAAACACTTCCAGAATTGCACAACATAGTAATGGTATAGCATGGTCATGTTAACAAGCTGATGAGATCCTACATATATAACAGCAAATACAAGAAATTTGAAATCAGTGGATATCTCGAATTCTTTTTGGCAAGAAATTTTTTTTTCCAGAAAGCATCAAATCTGTTTTTTCTCTTTTGGCAAGAATTTATTTGCAGCTTCACACATGAACAAATCAAAGGAGCAAATCAATTCAGCTTTTGATTTATGGCAAGATGTTTAAGGCTGAGGATAAAATCATTTATTAGTTTCCATGAAGAAACAGTTTTTTTTTGGACAAGTGATTATTGACATCTGAAATCACGCAAGAATTAGCAAATCAAACATGAAATGATTCAATTTATCCAAAGGGACCAGCAAACAATTTCTTTCCATTTTTGTATCAAGGAAAATATTTTATTCAAGGCAAAAATTGAAAGGGACAGATTATAGACTTTAATTTCAAATGAGAAAATCTGTTTTAAAGGACACAATCAAGTCCAGATTTCTCATAGTCAATCACGTAAGCTGTTTCAAAATCACGTCGTTCAATTTCATTCAAGAATTCCAAAAGGGGAAACCGCAAATTATCAGAACGAGCCATTCAAGAAATCAGAGCAATCAGGGTTTTATGTTAACCCTATAAACACCTATTACATCATTGGCAAAAGCATCGAAAACCACAAGCATCTGAACAAGAAATTCAAGCAGAAAATTAAAATCACTCACAATTTAGGGTTTCGGTCGACAGAGCAAATTCCCCAAATCAGACAGTAGCAAACCGAAGAGAAGCAAGCCGCAAGAGTTTTGAGCCATCAGAGAATCGAATTTCGTTATCCAAGCACATTGATTTGGGGTCAAACAGAAACCCTAGATCGCCCTAGCCGCCATTTTTTTTTCCAGAGCCAAAGAGAGATCGGGTGATAAAGTGAATAGGTGCAACCGAATTCAAAGGAGGCCGGCCATGATGAATCCAAGGCCATGGGCTAATTAAAAGGGGATCACCCCTTAATTTTTTAACTCCTTTGTTTTGTTTTTTAAAGGGTTTCCCTTTATTTTTTTTTATTATTTTTTTTTATCACATTGTAAAATCAAACGAACAGTTTGACTAGAGTCTGTAAAATTCTAGTGTCACAGTTAGAGGTTAACTGTCAGTTTCAGAGTCTGTAAAATTCTGGGATTACGGATTACAGGTTTGTAATACGGGAAATCTGATCTAGGGGTTTAGATCAGTCTAGGATTTTGAGCGTAGGGTTAGAATAGAAGCAGGGTTTGCGAATGTACAAGGTCTTGTATGCGAGATCTGTTCTATCACCTAGTAGAAACCTTAGAAATGCAGCAGTAGGCAGGGTTTTGCCGAAGCTGGGTATATCTTTGTGTGATTTATTTTCTGCATTTCTGTTTCTGCTATATTCTGTGATCAGTTTATTATTATTTATCTCATTAAGTTTTTAATACTTGTTATAAACTGTGAAAAACCCTATTCACCCCCCCTCTAGGGTTATTCTAGATCCAACAAGTGGTATCAGAGCCTGGTAATTTCATTAACTCTAGAGAAATGGTGAATCCTATTTGTCAGTCCATAGAGAGTCAGTCCAGTCATATTCCATCTATTTTCAATGGTACAGATTTTTTAAATTGGAAATCAGAAATGAAATCTTATTTAAAATCTGTTGATATTAAATGTTGGAATAGTATTAAAAATGGGTATGATATTGTAAGTAGGATTGATATTGAATTTAATTTACATGCTACTCATATTTTATATTCTCATATTGATGATATTCAATATAGCCTTATTTCCCATTGTTTGACTGCGCAGGAGATCTGGCAGACTCTCAACACGCTATATGGAAAAATTGACAAATGCTCAAAATCCCAGAAAAATAACTCGGCTTCAGATTTGTGTCTGTCAGGTTGTACAGATGGAAATCCAGATGGAGACTCAACAGGAAATATTTCTTTGATTCACCGTTTAAATGGTTTAACTGAATCTGTTGAGAAGTTAAAATCTAAAAATAAACTTCTGAAATCTGAGAAGCTTGAGTTGATCTGCAAAAATAATGTTTTGGAATCAAAACTCAAAAACATTAAGAATTCTTCAAATTCTAATTGCAAAAATTGTTTAAAATTGAAAATCAACCTTGTTCATCTCAATAAAAATATTCAAAAGTTTGAAAAGGAAATTCTGATCTTAAAAGAAAACAAGATTGAGTTATCAAATTTGAACAATCTTCTACAAAAGGAATTTGAAATTTTTAAGACTGATATAAATTCCAAATTCGAAATTGCTGAAAAGGAGAATTTGTTGAAATCAAATTTGATTTTAGAAGAACTTGACAATGAGATTGAAAAATCCAAGAATTTTGAGTCTGAAAAACAAAAACAATTTGAACTTGAAATTTCCGAATCCCAAGCCAAAATTAGATCGTTAGAAAATGAGAATTTAGTTTTGAAACAGACCAATGCTGAACAGATGATCGCTATAAATAATTGCTCAAATTTATTAAAAGAAAATAGCGATCTGAAATCCAAAATTCAACGATTAGATTCAACATTGGATAAATTTTCTAATGGGGAAAAATCGTTGAATATGCTGTTACAAAACCAAGTTTATCGTGGAAATAAATCTGGACTTGGATTCGGGAAAAATGATGTTTTTAGAAATCAAAATTCTTGTGACTTTAAAAATCCCTCAAATCACTTTAGAAATGTTTGTTTTGAAAATTTTAACTCTGAAAACTTCAAAGGATTTGTAAATCACAATCGAAATGAAGATTTGTTTTATAACAAACCATTTAAACCTTCTTGGATCTCAAATGAAAATAAAACAGGTTTTGTTAAATTCAAATCGATTTGGGTTCCTAAGGGTACAAAAGTTAATTCTAATGGTTTGTTGTATAAGCAAGTCTGGGTACCAAAACAAATGAATACAACTGTGAGTGGTTTTACTAATTTTGTTCGACCACTTGATCATCTCAATCATTAGGTACCAAAGGAGGCTGAGGAACAACTGTGCTGAAAAGAGAAACGGATTCAAACTGCTTCATATCACAGAATCATTCACAGTTCCTTAGCCACATCTGTTGAGTTAGAGATTCTGCTTTACATTGGATTCTGGTATGATCTCTAAACTCACATTTGTATATTCCCTTTGCTTTTTATTTTCTATGTTTATTCCTTCCTCTATCCCCTTCTGTTTTTTTTTATTATTTGACACTGCCATATTCTTCTTTGTCTGTACTTCTTAAACTTCCAGTTGCAGAATTAATGATTTTCTGGAAATTTGCCCTACTTGTATAAAATCATCATGTGTTAATCATTTCCATATCCTGAATTTGAACTTGTATATATCTGCAATTGTTTTGAAGTTTATTTTCTGATTGTTGAATTCATAACAGTGTTGATGCATTCATATCATATCTTGAACACTGTTAACTAGAATTCTAAATTTTTGAAGATCTGAATATTTAATGAAATGTCACACACCTTTGTTGTTCTGAGTTTATTCAAATTCATTTTAGAAAAACTCAAAATATTATACTCATTACAACACTCTGTTATTTATCAGTTGTGATAATTTCATTGACTTTCAGATTGGCTTGTATCAGTGATACATCTTGGAATTCATCTTTATTCATGATCATTACAATGAAATATGTTTGTTTGAAATCATCTGAAATTCTAGATATTTTGAATATCACACACCTCTTATTTTTGAAATTGTCAATCTCGTGTGACTGATTCATTATATCCCAAAACTTTACATTGATTCATGTGATTTCAAATAAATTATCCCGATCATGAATATTTTCAAATTTGATGTAAATGACCTGAAATTTCTCTTGGGCTTGTCGGAAATAGTTTTGAGAAGTTCTTGAAAATGTTCTTTTTGAAAATGGTCTTTGAAAATCATTGTTATTTCATGATTATTTGATTTGAATATATGGTTGTTTAAAATCATTTGAAATTATTGATTTATTGGATCTCACACATATCTTGGATCTGAAATATAAACTGGTGTGATAGATTCATTAAATCCTAATACTTTCACATTTCTTCAAATGATTTAAAATAGAGTATATTTGCAAATCTTGGATCATGAACCACCTTATGTGACCAACATCTTGACAAGTCTGTTGTGATACTGATTTCTATGTGCTGCTCTGATACTGTTTTTGAAAAATGTTTGTTTTGGAATCATGCTGCTCTGATTATAAGAAATTGATGTGTAAAAACTTTTCTTGAGGACTGTTTGATTTGGTATCAAAGGCTTATCGTGCTCTGATATATGATTTTTGTGTGCTTGAGTTGCTTGCTTTGTAATTAAGTTTTTTTTCTGTTGACTGAGGTACCATTTGTTTGCCACCGGGGTGTCATTAAAATCCTCGAGAAAGCGAGAACATTTGGTATCAGAAGCGCCTTATATTTGTCTCATCCATCTGTTCTGATTTTTCACTTCGTAGAGACATCATGTGGTATCAGCTTAAAAGTGCTGCATATTTTTTTGCTGTATATATATATATTTTCCCTCTTGTCATGTATAGATCAGCATATTACTCTTGTAATTGATTTTCAATTTTAAAATTATTTATTGATTATTCTTTCAGAAATTGAAATCAATATCCAAATTAAACTGTATTTATAATTCATCAAAATTATAACCAGATTTAGAAATTGTGATGAATTGTGACTGCAGTATATTTCACAACAAGAGGAGGATTTTATTTAGATTTTCATGATGGTTGAATATTTATTATAATATCTTTGAACTGGCAATTATTTCACGGCCATCTTCATTACTTATCATCCTTCTGCCATCCGTTATGATTTTATATAAATGTGGAGAGTTTAATTTTTCTTAAAATCATTTTAAATAAACAGTGAAAATATTTGTGATGGAATTGTGGTTATATTATTATTCAGAATTAGTGATAATTGAAAATTTGCAATAATCCCGGTACAGTTGGTCATATTTCATAATATAATTAATTTAGAAATTTATTTCACAGTCCATATCTGTACCTACCACTCTTTCTATCATCCATATTGATTTTATATATCGAGGAGTTTTTTTCTTTTTGAAACAGAAAAAGATAATAATATTATAAGTATTTCTCTAACCTCATTTAAAAATCCAAGCTCTGGTTATGCATGGTTACGAGATTACTTATATTTAAGCTGCAACTGATCTCATTTAAAAATCCAAGATCTGGTTATGCGTGGTCAGTGTGCTCTTAAATTAAAAAGAAAAAGAAAAGAAAATAATTTGGATAAAATAAAGATTTATATGAAATTCTCCTTGGTGTATATAAAAACTAGTCTATCAATCCATATTCTAATTTGTGAAATGTATTGAAATCTTATGAAGTATTATGATTTGTTGATTAATAGCTATTGGGATTTGAGATTATTTGTTTTTGTCACTTAAATTGAAGTATTAATTATAGTCCAAATCCATCATTATTTTTTTTAAAAAAAAAAAAAAATCCTTTGAAAATAATTGGAAATGAATTGTTTATAAAACTCTCTCCATTTTTACCCATCGTAAATCCGTCATTCTCTAAAATGTGAAATACGTCATCAGTTCTTAGTTTATTATGATTTTTGTTTGACTGATTGAGATTTATGATGATCGTTCTTCCTCTTAAGCTGATATAATATTTGTTAGTCACTATTCATCTATATTTTAAAATCTGTATCCCTTTGATGATAACAAAAGGGGGAGAATGGATTAGATTTTGATTTATGAGTGAATATTTTATAAATATTTTTAATTTTGAAAATTTAATTATTCATACATTTCACTCATGCATAGTTATAGGGGGAGTTTCTGTTGTAGGGGGAGCATTTAAATAGGGGGAGTTCAAATATCCATGAACAAACACATTTATTATACTCAAAATCTTTTATTTGTTTGTCATCATCAAAAGGGGGAGATTGTTGTATATAACGGTGTTGTATACACAATTATATGATTTTTGTTTGATGATAACAACCAAATATATTTTTATTATAAATGTGTTTGGTACTGTACTGTTATATATATATATCACGGCAATGAATATAATATTTATATTTAAATAAATTACGACTGTACAGAAATTCAAATATTAACACAGTATTTTATTTAAATAGAATATTTTATTTCAATATTCAAACAGTACAACTATTTGTAACTCCACTATTTATACATTCACAGAATATTTGTACTTGTATAAACAGAATAAAATAGACAAGTTCGTTTGACAACAATAAAATGATATTTTATTTCAATCAAACTTGTTTATTACAGACATCAGTACATTTCATATATATACACAGCTCCTCACTGCAACACTCATACATTCTTTCAGTTTACATTTCATATATATCCATTTTCACTTGTATATACAGACACACTGACACTCTTTCCTTGTCTTCTATCTTCTGTCTTCACAGCTTTCTCTGTCAGTCTAGTCATCTACACCTGTCATACACAGAAACACACACACAGTACACTGCAATAGAAATAATACTGAATATATGCAAATATAAATTTTATTTTTAAAATTTTATTTGCCTCAGATTTCTGGTGTGTTTCTCATCATTTTTCATGACTTGATCTGATAAATCTGTGTCTAGACAGACAGTTTGTATATGTACAGGGACAGGATTTTTTTTTATGGCTGCATGTACACACGTGTGCACTGCCTCGCCAATTCAGCGTGCAACTGAGGAGTAGCCACGTGGACCTTCTCAACTCAGTGCATATTTGAAAAGCAACAAAGTCAACACAAACAAACATGATCAAAACCTCAAAGAAAGCAATCAATTTCAAAGTATCAAAACATGTAGTCGAGAAAAGCAAAACTTCAAATGCAAGAATCAAGACTGCATATAAGTGGTGCAGCAAACATGTTTAAGTGCAAATGATCAACTCAACAGCAAATTAGTGTGGTCCAGACAGTGTACACATGGAAATATACATGGCAGACTTCAATCAGCTCAAACCAGGTGCGGCAAACACACATATTCAAGACTCTCAAATCAACATGTCAGCATTAACATAGTCGAGATACAAAGTACAAGCCTTAGTGAAAGCATATCAAAACAGCAAAGAATTCACAAGCCAGAAATGAAAAAGCAAAACTCCAGTGGAGTATACAATGTCGAGCACAAACCAAACCAGCATGGTGAAGGCACAAACTCAAGCTAAAACAAAATGGTCAAGCAGGCTAATGTTGACATGCAGTATGGATACACACTAAAGCAACATGGCACAATGAATGAAAAATGGTTACAGTTCAAGTGCTCGAGCATGCACAAACAGGGAAGTGGACGTGCCAAAGTAGTCGAGCTACAAATGGTTCATGATGGAGAAATTCCAAGTGTTACAACAATAAATTAAAGGCAACAAATCATATATTCTGTTTTTTCCAAAAATGATTTTTTTTGGAAATCACACAAGTTTTTTTTAGGGAGCCAAAAGAGTAAACATGGCAACAGTAAAATGGTGAATAGCATTCACTGCTAGTTTCAAGAAGAAAGTGAATATGGCAGGTGCAATAGTCAAGACAGTATACTGTTGTCAAAAGCAAGAGCAAGCAGATTTTTTTTTGGCAACTATTTAATGGGAGTTTGAGGAAATTGACTCACAAGCTTTTAGGAAAGCATTTAAACACTTCCAGAATTGCACAACATAGTAATGGTATAGCATGGTCATGTTAACAAGCTGATGAGATCCTACATATATAACAGCAAATACAAGAAATTTGAAATCAGTGGATATCTCGAATTCTTTTTGGCAAGAAATTTTTTTTTCCAGAAAGCATTAAATCTGTTTTTTCTCTTTTGGCAAGAATTTATTTGCAGCTTCACACATGAACAAATCAAAGGAGCAAATCAATTCAGCTTTTGATTTATGGCAAGATGTTTAAGGCTGAGGATAAAATCATTTATTAGTTTCCATGAAGAAACAGTTTTTTTTTGGACAAGTGATTATTGACATCTGAAATCACGCAAGAATTAGCAAATCAAACATGAAATGATTCAATTTATCCAAAGGGACCAGCAAACAATTTCTTTCCATTTTTGTATCAAGGAAAATATTTTATTCAAGGCAAAAATTGAAAGGGACAGATTATAGACTTTAATTTCAAATGAGAAAATCTGTTTTAAAGGACACAATCAAGTCCAGATTTCTCATAGTCAATCACGTAAGCTGTTTCAAAATCACGTCGTTCAATTTCATTCAAGAATTCCAAAAGGGGAAACCGCAAATTATCAGAACGAGCCATTCAAGAAATCAGAGCAATCAGGGTTTTATGTTAACCCTATAAACACCTATTACATCATTGGCAAAAGCATCGAAAACCACAAGCATCTGAACAAGAAATTCAAGCAGAAAATTAAAATCACTCACAATTTAGGGTTTCGGTCGACAGAGCAAATTCCCCAAATCAGACAGTAGCAAACCGAAGAGAAGCAAGCCGCAAGAGTTTTGAGCCATCAGAGAATCGAATTTCGTTATCCAAGCACAGTGATTTGGGGTCAAACAGAAACCCTAGATCGCCCTAGCCGCCATTTTTTTTTCCAGAGCCAAAGAGAGATCGGGTGATAAAGTGAATAGGTGCAACCGAATTCAAAGGAGGCCGGCCATGATGAATCCAAGGCCATGGGCTAATTAAAAGGGGATCACCCCTTAATTTTTTAACTCCTTTGTTTTGTTTTTTAAAGGGTTTCCCTTTATTTATTTTTTTTATTTTTTTTATCACATTGTAAAATCAAACGAACAGTTTGACTAGAGTCTGTAAAATTCTAGTGTCACAGTTAGAGGTTAACTGTCAGTTTCAGAGTCTGTAAAATTCTGGGATTACGGATTACAGGTTTGTAATACGGGAAATCTGATCTAGGGGTTTAGATCAGTCTAGGATTTTGAGCGTAGGGTTAGAATAGAAGCAGGGTTTGCGAGTGTACAAGGTCTTGTATGCGAGATCTGTTCTATCACCTAGTAGAAACCTTAGAAATGCAGCAGTAGGCAGGGTTTTGCCGAAGCTGGGTATATCTTTGTGTGATTTATTTTCTGCATTTCTGTTTCTGCTATATTCTGTGATCAGTTTATTATTATTTATCTCATTAAGTTTTTAATACTTGTTATAAACTGTGAAAAACCCTATTCACCCCCCCTCTAGGGTTATTCTAGATCCAACATATATATATATATATATATATATATATGATAGGATCAGGGAGCCCCCCTGAATTTCAGCCCCCTATTTGCACCCGAACCACAACCACTTATTTATATTAAAGAATGTGAGTGGAAAGTGAGAGAATGAGTGGAAGGAGAGAGAGTGTGGAATACTTGGTTGTGGTTGAGGGATTTTGGGGTGCTGCATCTCTACATATTCGTTAGCTATACCAATTCAAATCCAACAAAATTTATGGATGTTCAATCCACACATATGTTTATCCAAAATTTGAACTTGTTCCGACATTCGTAACATTTTCAAAATCTTAGCTCAATTATTCATCGTTCAGATATTTATTCAGATCGTTAAATTTAAACATCAAATATATTATTCTACGAAGATTGGAGCGAGCTCAAATTTTAAATGGATCATAATATATGTGTGGATTGAACATCTACAAATTTCTATTGAATTTGGATTGGTGTAGCAATGGATAAAAATGCTAACGGGGTGCTTCAAAATAGAGGTAACACGGAACGTTCCACACACACACACACCCACACCCCGTGATTGTTTAAGCACAATATTGGATACAAATTGAAAGATACATGATCTAGGGAATTTGACCATTTTGTCCTTACAAGAAAAATGGAAATCAGTAGACACTCTCATGGTGGAGCTCATTGTATCGTCAATTGTGCCATCGAGGGTGGAGACTCAGAAAGAACAAAAAAAATGCCATATGAGTATTCAAGATTTTGAGAATGCATATTAAAAAATAAAAAATAAAAAATAAAAAGGAAGTTATAATGTATGTATATCATCATAGTGAATATGTAAATGTTAGATGAATGTTTTTACAGTTTTCATTTTCTATGATAAGCAAATATAAACATGGCTTCATTTCATTGTTCGGTGTATATGTATGATGAATAAAATTTCTTCCTCCATTTTTAATGGTTTCCTTCAGTCTCCCAACGAAATGATCTATGACAAATTCTATTTAAATTCATAGAATTGCTGAGTTGCCCTCAAAACTTTCGATGACGAAAGTACCATTTTCGTGTGTTTACTTTTTTTAAAGCGGCAGGTTACATCGCAGTGCGACTGCGAGATTATCTCATGTACCACGCAGTGCCCCTGCGTGGTACATGAGATAACCTCGCAGTCGCACTGCGAGAAAAGGCATTTTTGTCTTTTTTTTTTTTAAAAAAGGGGGGCTACTAAGATAAACAGGGGATTTTACGTTTTTATTTTTTATTTTGGAGGGCAACTCAGCAATTTGGTGAGTTTGAATAGAATTTGCGCTGATCTATTTGTCCCTGCAAGGTGCTCCAGTACAAATTTCGCCGGGGCCAAATTAATACAGGCGGGACATTAATTTTAGGACCATCCGACAAATTCCCATAAACCCAATTTTAGCCTTCCCTATCCTAAAACAAAACCCATAACCGAGCAATGGCAGCCGAACCTCTCGCATTCTCTCTTTCACTTTCATCTTCATCTCCACTTTCCCTTTTATTCATCAAACCCCAAATATCTCACCATTTTATCAAAAGAGTACTCTTCTTCCCTAGAACTCGTTTCGTTTCCATAACTTTTGCCAAAACAAAACATCAAGAATCAAGTAGTAATTCTGTAACCATTGCCACTACTAATGGGAGTGATGAAGATGATTATGGTGAATTTGATGAAGAAGAAAAGGCAGATGAGGAAGGTGATGAGTTTCTTGCATTTGAGGATATGAGAAGGTGGGAATTGAATAAGCCTATAGGATTTGGAGAGGGAAAGGTTTATGATACCAGCATGGAAGAGAAGCTTTTGGAGGAGATGGAGAAGGAAAGATTGGTAAGAATCGAAGCCGAGAAGAAGAAGAAATTGGAAGAAAGTTTAAATAGAAAGAAAGAAATACCAGAGAAAAAAGGTATGGATTTTTCCTCAATTGATCCTGTTGGATTTAGTATTACACCGTATGCATACTGTATCATATTCAGGACTACATAGCATTGAACAAAACACAGTCAGTATAGATATATTGTCGAATAATCATCATGTCAATGCTACACCGATTATGGTAGCAATCAATTTTCAATATTGATTGATGTGAAAATTTGGTTACGGTTTAGCCCTTTAGATTTTCAGCTGACAAGCGTTGGCCAGGTACTGTTGATCTTCACACCCTAGCACCAAAATCAGTTTTATTGAGTAAAAATTTAAATTTGCTGAGTGAGATAGCAACAATACAATTGTAAACAATAAGAATAAAGCATAACTGTAAACAAAACAATTCAAGTTGAATGATGTTCGAGTGACTCGAAAGATGTGTCTTGTACTTCACAGGTACTGAAAGTTCGTAAGAAAACATACCAATAGCTAGAATAAACATTTTGCTCTTAGCATGAGCAGTAAAAACTTTTATGTGTTAAGTTTATGGCAAACTCAATTTTTGGTTTTGCGTTTGAACTTACTTAAGCAATGCCTTGGAAGCAGGTGTGTGTTGCATATAACTAGGGTTAACGTTTGCGGTAGCTGTTGTTGTTACCACCAGTCAAAAGGTAACGATTGTTGATGGTTATAAATTCTTATAATTGTTACCGTCTATGATGGTTAACCGTCATATTTTCAATTTTGGAGCATTTTGTTAATATATTTTCAGTTAAATGCATTATTGATGATAAATGCATACAGCTCTAACTATCTTTTTGCAAATTTATTTATTTGTTTATAAAAAGACCATGTGTGCATATTATATAATTTATGAAGCCACATATTATCATTGTTCAAGTTATTCCTTTAACTTAAATTATTAATTATATACTTTTATGTTAAATATTATACAGAACAATTATATATGATTGGTATAGTTAACTATAGTTGTCTTATTCTTCAGCCATGGTAACCACGGAAACGGTTGGTAAATGATATTATGAAAAGAGCAATGCTACAAACTACCTATATCCATTAATTAGTCATAGGCATGATTATTGTTATCTATGTCCTGGATAAACCTTGTAAGGTTTTTCGTTGATGGCGATGATTATATATATAAAAAGTCAATGGGTAATATATAAGTCTGAATAGCTTCGCCTTTCCCATATTTTATTATTATCAGTGAAGATAATTAAAATAGTTGCAGAAATCTAACATTTTCTCTATTTTTAACCACTTTCATATACTCATGGTGTTATACTTAAAATAAGATGATTATGGAGATTTGTATTCTTCTTTATCGACAGATTCTTGTCCATAATATGTACATAACCAGCATTAACTGGAGCATTCAAATCATATGTCACCAGGAATCAACTCCTGTTCATTTGTACTGCGAGCTCCATCCAAACACTATGTACAATACTTCTGTAGAAGTGCTCTGTTTAATGTCTTTTTCAAGTTACACCAGTTAAGTATATATAACAATGTTTAAACTTCAATGGAATTTAGACAGGCCAGATCATAACCGGTGATAGCCCTAATCTGTTATCTTTATGTCCTATAGTATCCGTTGGACTTGAGCACTGAGTACTATATTGGCATATTCTGTGTACGTGCACAGTGCACACTTTCTAGGGAAGTAACCCCAAAATGCTGATTCTTCCTTCGAATAAAGCTGTATTGCAATAACCCGGACAGCAAATGCATATTTCATATATGTTTTTGATTCTGAATCTACGTTAGTAGTAAGTCTTTAACATCCTCTGCACAAAAAGCTGCACTATGAAGGTTCTTCTGCAATCCTTAAAGTTATACAACTACGCTATTTCATATATGTTTTTGATATAATTTTAGCAATGTGTAGTTTTACACTTTTACTTGAACTAGAAGACCATTCCATTCGGTAATTATTGGCGCACATTTCATGATACACTTCTCACATAATATAGAAGATAAGGCTTAACTTGCTACACAATTTAGTTTTATTATCACATCGTCTAACCAACAACCCATTTGGTAACCCTGCTTTTATTGCATTTCTAGAGTTTATTCCAACTGGACCCACTGTTCGTGTGGGAAATCTACCAAAGAAAAAGAATATACACCGGGATCTTCAAATTGCATTTAAAGGGTTTAATGGTATCATCAAAATTAGTCCTTCTGTAATTGGAAATTTGAAGACTAGAGACCCTATATGCAAAGGCTTCGCATTTGTTGAATTTGTGTCTGATGAAGTTGCACTAAGGTAAAAATAGGATCTGCAAAGTATTTTTACATGGACTGGACTGGTAGTAGTAATAAATAATAATGCAATATAGGTACTTTAATATCTAAACAGCTGTATTATCCTTAACCGTGCTTATTTCATGGAATCTGTGTATCAATAGCTACAATATGCATACATGTTCTTTAGCATATAAATGTCATGGTAACAACTTAGTTTATATTGTCTTTTAGGATGTTATCACTGTACAAAATATGGCAACCACTGTCTATTTTTGTGTATATTAGGATTTTCAATGCTGTATTCATAGGAGTGTACACATCCAGATCTCAAATACAACATTGCAAAGAATATCCATGCTTTTTCAGGCCTCTTCATACATTACAAATTTGTACCAAGTTGTATGTTCTTGATGGTGCTAACTTGCCGGTGCCCTTTTAAACTATTTAATATCGCTTCTATCGCTCATCATCATTTCTCATTCCTCGACTCTTGAAGAAATTTTACAATTTTGGTAGCATATACATCTTTCAAACTACTCAGCAATGACATGAACTTTTTCTCTTCTTTAATTTGGTTGCTGCAGGAGCTGATGATTTATTAAACATAGCATCTCGTTCAAAGTGTTTAAGATGTGTTTGATTTATGCTTTCTAGTTTTGGTTTTCACTAATATAAAAATGCGAACTGTGCATGTATGTCATAAAAAGCGATTGTTTTAGAAAATGAAATTAACGCACAAAACAGAAAATAACTTTCATTTATTTTCCATGTTTTTCAAAACAACGGAAGAACGAGATATAATTCACTCTTCCGTCGTTCCTCAATCCCTACCCTCATCCCGTTCATCTTCCTTGCATATCATCCGCCGTCTTGGAAATCTTATTTTTTTGTAATTGATATTGAAAACTGAGAACACAAAACATAATGTAAACCAAACATCATCTTAATTTTTAGTTGTATCACAAAATAGAGTTGCAAATGATTTCTGAGGGCATGCTTCACATATATAATTGTACAAAGATGACATGAGATTTGTGTTTTCCTAACAGTACCTTAAATAGTAATACTGAATATGTGACCGTATCTCATTGTAATTCTTTTATGGCAAGATTTGTGGATGTGTACTCCAAACAAGATATTTTGTTTGGCAAAATACAAAAGAAAATCTCTTTCGATATCATGAAGCCTGAAAAAATGAATTTGAATGCTCAAGCGTTACCCCATCCCAAAATTAAGGGTAATGGTAGACTGCCATTGAAAGAAGAATTCATTGGTATTCCAGTAACCGTGAAGGCCAAAGATATGGTAATGCCTACGAAAGATTCAACCATATATCGCAAAGAGGATTCTAGCAAAAATCCTGAAACAGAATCAAGATCGGATGTAAATAAACAAATAAATGCAAAGAAAAAAGTGGTGAAGAAAAAGCATACGAAAAATGCAAAGTTGAGTATGCCTGGTTCCATGGGAAGGTATGTCATAACAAACAAAAAGGTTTCAGAATTTCAGGTCATTGCACCTTATTATGCACTTATGTATCTGTTTAAGTTGTGTATCCTTATATTTTCAGGCTGAAGACGAAGGAAAGGACTGTTTTGACCGGTGTTTTTTCCAAGTATGGTGGAAAGATTGCTTCACTTTCAAATTAGCTGCAGTATTTAAACTGATGCTTTAACCTTCACCATTATGTGTGCAACTCTTTTACAAAAATGGAGATTTCGCGGCATTGCATATTGCGTATGTACTGTACGTATGTACATCTCCGATGAGTAACACGCTGTGGAAGAGATTGAAGATATGCCTTCTCAAAAGACTTGAATGTACTTCTGCAACGGTTATTTGAAGAAATGGTTGTAATGCGGCTCGTACATGAATTAGGGTTCATGTTCAGATAAATTTTCCATTCAATATTTTGTATTCTACTTTGTAAATTGTCAAATTGAAAAATACTGTTGGATGATGACTGGTGTTACGATTGATGATTGTTAGATTTCTTTGGCTAACCTGCTAGGTTTCGTGAATAACCTGCGCAATGTTAATTCAAACAATGGATAAGTAAAATAAAAATAGAAGCACGATGTAGTGTTAAAATTTGATATATATGACTTGAGTTTTAAGTGATGCGGTACCTACGAATTTGTGGTGGATGTTATGATAAAAAAGGGATTTAAAGTTTTATGCTAAGTAGGCATGTGAATGAATCAGGTCTTGCTAATGAGTTGGGCTTGATTTATGTTAACCTTCCCTTTGATCAGCCAGTATCCAAACCAATTTGTTTATTTTATTTTATTTTTAAATTGTTCAGGAGGGAAACCGACTGAAGTCGTAATAACCCTCCCTAGTGCACCAAGTTTGGTTCGCGAGCACCACATAAGTGTTTAATCTTAGCGTATACATATGGGAAACTATTAGCATGTCATTTTGGATTTTGAACTCATGCCACTGTTACCATAACGCAAAGTTCTTAACCGCTGAGCTACTGCTACGGACGAACTTGACCAATCAAACTTGGCATGAGGTCCGAAAAGGTAGCTACGTACCTTAAAATTTTATTATAATCAAAACAAAATAGTGAAAGCAAAGCATTCCCAATATGAATTCAACAACGATAACTAAGCCATAAATCCCAAACAAATTGGGGCTACTAAAGATGGAAAAAAAAAAAAAAAAAACTTCAATAAAAGTAAAATAAAGTTTAAAATAATTAAACAGATAATAAAAGTAGTTGTAATGTGGTTAAAAAAAAATAGATGGAAAACCTATGGTTCTGGTCCATAGATTGCTAACTTTTATACACTCAAATTCCCAATATGAATTCAAAGTTAAAAAATCACTCAACATCCACGATGGGTGTTTGCCGACCCATCCACGATTGTCCATTTTGACTCTAACTTTCTAACTTTATCAATTATGATGCCAATAACCCTCTTCATACTTTAGACCACTGATCTTATGCAATTTTCTAGCAATTTCCTCAACATTTAACGCAGAAAACTTCATTTCATCATCGATTGGACTAAGAAACAAGCAAATTATGGCTGAAACAACTTAGGAATCATGAAGCTAATGATAAGGCGATCGATCTTCAAAGCCTAAAGTTCAGTTTTGTTAAGTTCTATCGATCAATATGGACTAATAGATATGCTTAGATATCGACCTATACCAATTGCTAAGATGACCAATTTTTTTTAGCAGCCATTGAGATATCATGGAGAACATGGGGAGGAACGTGTTGATGAACTTTCTGTTATGGTTTGTGATATTTATCACATGGATATTGAAGATGGAGAAATTGGAAGTTGTGGAATTTAAGGATCTGCTGCGGATTTTAGGGATCTTTTGAGATATTTTAGGGAATATTTTATTTTGAGCAAATTTTAAGAAGTATTTATTTTTGAGATATTTTAGGGCCTAATTGGGTATATACCTAGTCTTTCTATTTGTCTATATAAGCATGTCATTAGAGATAGATTTATTTGTACTTGAAGGAAAGAAAAACTTGTTTTTTGGAATTGAAATAAATTCTCAATTATCTTTTTAGGTTTTCATTGTAATAATTTGGTGGATTAATAAAGGTTTGTTTGGAGAAATTTGCTTGTTATCGTTATCTTCTTCCCTCTTTCAAAATCTAATTCTATAGCGATTTTGTAGAAACCCTAATAATTGGTATCAGAGTCATCTACACAAATTTTTTGAAGAGGGTTTGAATATGGATAAAATAATTATTGAAAAGCTTAATGAAAGAAATTGGGGATTATGGAGGGCAAAGATAGAAGATTTATCTTAATTTATCTTCATCAGCCACTGGAGAATAATGGAGAAAAACCTAACAATCGATCTGAAGCAAAATGAAGGACTCTGGATGGATAGGCTATTGCGTCTATTCGATGTTTTTTTTGGATAATTCAGTGTTTTATATTGTTGCTAATGAAGCATTTGCTTATGTAATATGGAAGAAATTAGAAGGGGTTTATGCAACAAACTCCGCAACAAATAAGACTCTTCTTATGAGAAGATTGGTGAATTTAAAGCTTAAGGAAGGCGGATCAATTGGAGAGCATCTAAATGATTTTCAGGAAATTGTGAATCAATTGGCTGCCATGAATTTCAAGGTGGATGATGAAACACTAGCCTTAATGATGATGAGTTCGTTGCCAGAAAGTTGGGAAACACTTGTGGTTGCGCTGAATAACTCAAATTTGGATGGCGTTGTTTCAATGGGGTCCGTGGTTAGTAGCTTGCTTAATGAGGAAATGTGGAGGACGAGTCTAATGGAAGGAAAATATAAGGAGGCAACGAAAATTGAAACTCCAATTGAAAAAGCTTTTATTGCAAGGAGGGTTAGTCAACGAAATATGGAAAGGCAATCGAATAGATTGGACATGAGAAAGGAATACATTTGTTTTTACTGTGACAAACTCGGTCATCAACTGAGATTTTGTCACAAGCTTAAAAGGGACAAGGAGAAGATGAAGGCATTAGAAGAAGAGACCGATGAACAAAATAACAATGGTAATGAGGTGAATTTTGGTGAGGAGATTGAAGGAAATGTTTTATGTGTTAATGAAGGCGAAAGCAAAGATTGGATATTTGATTCAGGAGCTTGTTTTCATGTGTGCCATCAAAAGGAAGCATTTATTGATTATAAAGAACAAAGTAGTAAAGTGGAATCTGCCGACGGTCGAGATTTGCATGTTAAAGGCATATGTTTGGTTCGATTGAAGATGAATGATGGATAGGTGGTGAAGCTAACGGGAGTTAGGTACATCCCAGAAATTAAGAAGAATCTTGCTTCAATTAGACAACTAGAACAAAATGTTTCAATTTCTCGATAGAGGTGGAGTTACAAGGGTTTGGAGGGGTAACAAGGAGCTTCTGCGCGAAAAAGGGGAAATGATAACATATATAAATTGCTTGGAAAAACGGTGGTGAATGTTATGAGTTCTCAAATTGGATTATGAGAGACGAGTTCATCTGAATCAAGGTGGAGTCATCAACGTAAAGCTACAAAGTCTACATGGAGGCCATTGTGGTATTACAAGCAATTTTGAGATTATTTTTTGTGGTGTATCTCATGTGAGAAATGCATCATTTGTGGGTGTTTTTTTGGTTTAAGGATTTATTGATTGTTGGAGTGATTTCATATCAAGGTGGAGTGTTATGGTTTGTGATATTTATCACATGTATATTGAAGATGGAGAAATTGGAAGTTGCTGAATTTAAGGATCTGCTGCGGATTTTACGGATCTATTGAGATATTTTAGGGAATGATTTATTTTGAGCAAGTCCTAAGAAGTATTTTTCTTTGAGATATTTTAAGGCCCAATTGGGTATATACCTAGTCTTTCTATTTGTCTATATAAGCATGTCATTGGGGATAGATTTATTTGTATTTGAAGGAAAGAAAAACTTGTTTTTTGGGATTGAGATAAATTCTCAATTATCTTTTTAGGTTTTCATTGTAATAATTTGGTGGATTAATAAAGGTTTGTTTGGAGAAATTTTCTTGTTATTGTTATCTTCTTCCCTCTTTCAAAATCTAATTGTGTAGTGGTCTTGCGGAAACCCTAACACTTTCCTGCTGACCAACACCTATAAATAGACCATGATGAGCTTCATTTGACCGATCCTTTTGCACTCTATTCACTTCTGCTATTTTTTTAATCTTGAATGGTTGGGCAATAAAGCGTAAGAGCTGTGCTTGTACATCCAACAATAATAAAGAATAACTTTAGCGTGGATATAAGATAACATACGCTAAACCATTGTAAATCTTTATATGTTCATTTTTTTTCGTTTTCATCTTATTTTTTTCTTTGTTTATTATCTTCTATAATCTGTTGAGTGTTCATGTTATTTCTGTAGCAACATTTTTACATTTTCATTGAGAAACACTCAAACTAGCTAATTCGGGATATGAAAACATTGATAATGACTAGATAATCGAATAGGAAAGCAGTTTTTAAAGGAAATCAAAAAGGGGTAGGTAAAAGGCATCCTCGAAAAGCTAACCATTCATCCATCTATGAAACACCCCACCTCCGTTAAGGTCACTCACAAGGGGGATGCCTTAACTTCGGTGGAGTGTTTTAGGTAAAAGATACAGATAAATTACAAGACTGACAAATAAAGCAGCGGAAAATAAAGTCATTTTATAAACAATGTGGTTCAGTCAAGGTTTTACAACAATTGTCTCAATCATGCTTAAAAGTAATACATAGAACTTCTGTCTTGATTCAAAAACTTCCAAGTATAAAAGAAGCATAAAAATATAACAATGATATTCCCCAATAAAGCATGAACCAACCATAGTAGTGGAAGAGAGAGTCCAAAGCAATACATCGACTATCTTCGAGCTTGGAAAGAAAACTGAGCTAAGTGGTAACATTTCCTCCCTGTGAACCTGAGGGTGGGGGGGAGGGAACGGAAGAAAAGAGACGAAACAAACTAGGTCAGACATAAGTCTGGTAAGTCCAGTGACTTTCAGCATATAAATAGGCAAAAGCATTATGACATGAATAAACTGAATATAAGACAATACCGTGATAACAAGGATAACAAGATAACATTCAATTAGCGTAGATATGATAAGGCAAGATAAACTGAATGTGCTTCTACTCATTCTCTGCTTCGCTACTACCTTGTTATTCTAATTTTTATATCTCTGCACCGCCTAACTAGTGTCCCAACTAGTAATCTGTGTAAAATGATAATATTACAACGTGAACCCAATCCCTGCAATTATGGTAGCCTTCAGGTGTACATCTAGTATGAGGATCTTACCTCAACCAGCCTAATTTCCATGAAGATGTTAGATGTACCCTTACTACCCTATCGATCGGCTCCCTACTTGTATTAATGTTTCATGTGTTTGTGTCAATCGGCCTTCTCTTGCGTGCAGATACCCTGTACTGGTCCCACCATAAGGTGTATCAATTCTTATGATAGCAACCCGACACGATTCAAGATGCACAGTGTATAACTATTGGTACCCAGTGCCTGCTTTTTCCCACTCCGGAGTACGTGTACGTCCGTAAACCGTCGGAACCTACACTGACGTACCCCCTGCCGCTATTTTGACCGCTTATAATCTGCCCAGTAATCGCGCCCCACCCTACCTAGTTTCAGGGTACCTTGATACATCTATGTGGATTACTGTTGAAATGGGTCTCCGTTACTAGGGTTTCTTACTGGTTAAGTTTGTGGGCCTATATTTACTAATATTACCCACCAACCCGATATGTACTTAACCCTCCCACTGATTCAAACATGCTTACTTAATGGTTAAGTTTGTGGGCCTATATTTACTAATATTACCCACCAACCCGATATGTACTTAACCCTCCCATACATTATGTCATATTGGTTAAATGCTGTCCATTCATGTTAACTTAACCAACCTACTCATCATGTCATGTTGGTTAAGTGTTTCATATTAACTTAACCGTTCATTCATCAGGTTATATTGGTTAAGTATTTCCCATTAACTTAACCTCATTCGTTCATCAAGTTACATAGGTTAAGCATTTCTTATTAACTTAACCCCACGCGTTCATCATGCTGTATTGGTTAAGTGTCATCAATCAATTCAAGTTAACTTAACCCACCCACTTGTCATGTTACATTGGTTAAGTGTTGCCATCTTGTGTTATCTTAACCCTTCCACGCATCTTGTTATATTGGTTAAGTGTTGCTCTCTTGTTTTAACTTAACCTTACCCATTCATCATGTCATATTGGTTGAAGTGTTTCTTATTAACTTAACCCTACTCATTCATCATGTTGTACTGGTTAACTAACCCTGCTCACTTGTCTAATTAACATGTTATAACGATTAAGTGTTCTAAATTTACTTAACCTCACCTTCTTGTCTAATTAACATGTTATAACGGTTAAGTGTTCTAAATTTACTTAACCCATCTTCTTGTCTAATTAACATGTTATAATGGTTAAGTGTTGCCTTAGTTAACTTAACCCTACCATTCTTAACATGTCTTGTTCATTAGCATTAACTGATTTATTAATGCACCAAGCTCTCATATTAGATCTATGTTGTTACGTTTACTGGATGTGCCGGGAGGTTCCGGGCAGTTTTATACCACAACTCAATCTAACCTCGGGTTTTTCTCGGGCATGATGCACTAACCTTTCACATTAGATAAGTGTTGTTGCGGTTACAAGATGTGCCGGGCGGTTCCGGGCAGTTTTACACCGCAACTCAATCTAACCTCGGATTAGGCATGTTCATCTTTTAGCAAATTTACCATAGAAGTCCAAGTCTAGATTTTTTATGCTAATCATCCAAAATTCACAAAACCAGTCATGTTCCAATTCTCAAGCTATACCCCAACAAAGTTGATTTGCAAGTTTTGCTTCACAAATTCAAATTCAAGTTATTACTCAAAATTGGTTACACCCAATTTTCCCAAATTTGCAATAATAGTCATGCCCCAAAAATCACAATATAGCACATGCCCTAAGGTTTAGTCATATTGCACCGTACAAAACATTCTCCAAAAACCCCTAATCGTGATTCATAGTATAAACAATGCCAAATTATGGCCTTTGATTACAGTGCATGCCAATTTACCCAAAATCCCAATTTAGGCGTGTTCACACTTAACAAATATCCCTTTCTTACTATAGGTTTTTCATGCATAATCTCCTTCTTCCAAGTTATAAACTATTATATATAATATGCCCCAATTTTAGGTCTTAAACAACATCATGTACTATTCCTTACATGATTCTATTTCAATTTACGCCCCAAACCCCAAGTCATATGTCCAATATACTTTTTGCCTCAAATCTTAAGTCATACGTTCAATACACTTTATATTTTAAATACAACACGTGTTAGGTCCTCAAATCAGTTACAAATCAGTTATGCCCAATTATACATAATTTATTACGTTTCCCAATTTTGGCGCTGGTCATGTTCAAATCATATATTATGCCCAATTTTAGCGCTGGTCATGTCCAAATCATATATTATGCCCAATTTTATTTCCAACGTACGTTCATCTCTTATGAGATTTTTCTCAGGCTCGCAGTGGCCTGACTATAAAAACAAAAAAGGGAAGAAGGAAAGAAGAGACAAAGAATGGACATAATATTATCAATGAGATAGATCCAAAGGATATAGAAAGACAAATAGAAATAAGCATAATCTCAGATTCAGATTTATTACAATGTCAGAATCACAATTAACTTTTATTTTTGAAAGTAACATGAACTTACAAATTATAGAATGGTCGTGAATTCTGGGACCTGATTTATGAATTTGATTTGCTATTCCTTTGATGTAGACTTTGATTGTTAACTTGAAAATTCTAATTTGATTGATTAAGGTGGAGGCTAGGTCACTTCAGGTTTTAGCAGCATATAAACGCTTATGAATTCGTGTGGAGAAAACAATAGGTTTAGGGGTCTTTTTATAGGTGTATAGGGAGATTTAGAGCCTTCAGATCAGTCTAGAAGTCATCAGGATCATTCATAGCGGAAAAATACGTCACACAGCGAATCAGGGAGCGACACATCAGCCAAAACACGTCAGTCAGAAATTTTCGTCCAGATCTGGAAAAGGGGTCGACACCCTATAGGGGGGTCGACTCCTATGTCGACTCCCCTTAAGGGGGTCGACTCCTATGTCGACTCCCCTTGGAGGTGTTGACATCTGTTGAGCGGGAGTTTTCCCGCCCATTTCCCTTTAACTGATTTCGAATTTTAGACCTGTTTTGATGTCGACCCCCCCTGGGGGTGTCGACATCTGTTGAGCGGGAGTTTTCCCGCCCACTTCCCTTTAACTGTTTTCGAATTTTAGACCTGTTTTGAACCTTCTGGACTTATAATATTCACATATAATCTTCCTAGTGCATATACAAACTTCTTAGGCTTATAACTTCTTCATACGGAGTCCGATTTACGCAAACTCGGACTCTATCTCAAGCAAAATTCCGAGACGAACACAATGGCGTAACTTGTTTCCCTTAATTCCCACTTTTAAAATTAAGTATTCTTTAATTCGTTACTTTAATATCCATAGGAAATACGGGGTGTTACATTCTCCCTTCTTTTAAAAGATTTTGTCCCTGAAATCTCCAAGTCAAAGAGAATGTATTCTAACATCCATCTACTCAACCATTCAATCACAGGCGTCCATTGTCCATAAAATGATTTCTATTGCTTTTCATGACTGTATGTATAGTGTGTGTATATGTCCTTATCTAATGCAAAATCAGGCGGTCTACTGATTCAGTTGACCTCCTTAATGCAAATTATGTCAGTGCCATGAGTCCATTATGCATGCAATTATTCCTAATCATACTTTCTACATGAGTGCACAATCATCCATACAAATGCAACATCCATATGATAACACATCAAGTTTCAATTCATATATATAAAAATTCACTCATGCATATGCAATATGAAAGTGACTGAGCCGATCTAGTGCCTAATGTGTGTATATGCATCCACGAGCGACCACTAGCAAACACTTACATCCACTTGCATCCACCAAACATAACATGTTTCAAACACATGTTTACATCCATTGGCTTCTACCTAAGGATCGAGGATAGGATCGAGAGGATATACTTAAAAGATAAATACTAGCAAATGAACTTTACAGAAAAAGGGAGATCAAGGATATACCCCCAGAAAGGGTATGATGCGCGTATCTAGTCTTCTAAGTCGCATCTTCTTGAGCTTCACTCCATATTGCTCTGACTATATTAACTTCATGATCTGCGTAGCTTCTTAATTTCTGTTTCCAGAATATGCATTGGAACTCATTTCACTGTCGCCTCCCGTTCCACATTTTCTTCTTATAGAATACTTGGCACTACAACTTCTGCCGTGTCATGCTAACATTCCCAGAACTATCTCTTGGAAATAAATAGATGCTAACCATGTTACCAAGTGTATATACTAAGGTGATTACATTCTTCTTCGTCAATCTAGTAAGTGGGGCTGATACCTTCATAAAGTCCTTAATTAACTTCCTATATTAGCCCGCTAGTCCAAGAAAGCTTCTTACTTCCGTTGCATTCCTTGGGACCTTCCAATCTTGCCCCGCAACTACTTTTGTGGGATCTACTGCTATCCTTTCTTTGGGCGCCACATGTCCTAGAAACCTTACTTCTTCTCTCCAAAAATGACATTTTTGGAGAACTTCGCCTTAAGTTGATGCACTTGGAGGGTATCTGAGACTTCCCTTAGATGCAAAGCATATTCTTCCTCATTCTGAGAGAAAACCAAAATATCATCTATGCACAAGCAAAGTGAACCAATCGCCTTTGTAGCGAGAACAACTGGAGCACCCCATTCACAAAATACTTCGCCTTGTGAACCCTTTTTCAAGTAACTCTTTTACTTGTTTACTGAGCCCTTCCTTTCCCTTGGATTCATTTGTCGTACAGGTAATGCAACTGGTTTTGCATTGTCAACTTGATATATGCAGAAGTCTATCTCTCTTTTTAGGGGATAAACCCCTAACCTGATCAAAAACATCTGCGTACTCATGGACTACTCTAACGGATCGCAAATAGTCGATAGATGCATCAAGTGGTTCTAGGTAGCTAAGACAAATTGATCCCTTAGGATCGCATGAAATCTCAAGGGTATTCCTGTGGCAAGTCGAAAGTCTAACTACCCTCCATTCACAATTACTAGCTAACCAATCCATGCCTAGAATCTACCCATAGCCCTTGAAACCGGAAAACATAAGCATTACACTTAAACTCGATACTTAATATAGCTATTCTCAAATCCATACAAATCAAAGATAAATGAGCCGAACCACCAATTGGATTTGAGACAATAATGGGATCTTCTACTGTACAGGTACTAAGGTGCAGAGACTCAACTATGGAAGCAGATATATACGAATGTGAAGCGCTAAAATAAAAAGAGTACTAATAGGATGATCAAAAGAAAACTAAACTTTACTATCTTTCTCTCAGGTACGCTGGCCGTGAAAGCATGCACTTGCCTTCCTGAAAATCCTGTCATTTGTCCTTGCCCTTGTCCTTAATTATATGACCTATTATACCATAATAACGATACTTCCTCTTGTCTTAGATTTTTCTATTCTTTCCTCCTTTGTGGACCAAGTCCATATCCATGAGTTTCTCATCCTTGGGTTGTGTTCCTTAGCCAAACTCCCTTATTCTCATCTTTGCCATCTTTGTGTAACTTGTTGACAAGTCTCTTGAAAGCTTCCTCCATCGCACAGAAATCCCTACAAAGCTTGAAAGAAAATTAGCCGCAGGTGAAACTATTGCGGCTATAGATGGAGGTTGGGCACTTCTTTGCCCTTTGACAGATGACGTAGTCTCATTAATCCTACGGAACCATGCCGCGATGAGGTTACCTCCCAGAAAGCCAAGAGGCCCGGAGACTCAGTAAAGAAGGAAAACAAGGATTCAAATAGAGGATCAAAAGATAGTTCATATGGCTTTGGGGAATATGCCTTTAAAACAAAACTTTTTCTTTAGAAAATGCTTCTTTTAAAACCGTTTTGAAAATAATTTTTTAAATCTTTTATCTGATCTAGTAACTTTCAGCTCTGATACCAAGTGAAACACCCTACCTCCGTTAAGGTCACTCACAAAGGGAATGCCTTAACTTCGATGAAGCGTTTTAGGTAAAAGATACAGATAAATTACAAGATAGAAAAGTAAAGCAGCGGAAAATAAAGTCATTTTATAAACAATGTGGTTCAGTCAAGGTTTTACAACAATTGTCCCAATCATGCTTAAAAGTAATACATAGAACTTCTGTCTTGATTCAAAAACTTCCAAGTATAAAAGAAGCATAAAAATATAACAATGATATTCCCCAATAAAGCATGAACCATCCATAGCAGTGGAAGAGAGAGTCCAAAGCAATACATCGACTAACTTCGAGCTTGGAAAGAAAACTGAGCTAAGTGGTAACATTTCCTCCATGTGAACCTGGGGGGAGGGGGGAACGGAAGAAAAGAGGTGAAACAAACTCGGTCGGACATAAGTTTGGTAAGCCCAGTGACTTTCAGCATATAAATAGGCAAAAGCATTATGACATGTATAAACTGAATATAAGACAATATCGTGATAACAAGGATAACAAGATAACATTCAATTAGCGTAGATATGATAAGGCAAGATAAACTGATTGCGCTTCTACTCTTTCTCTGCTTCACTACTACCTTATTATTCTAAATTTTATATCTCTGCACCACCTAACTAGTGTCCAAACAAGTAATCTGTGTAAAATGATAATATTACAACGTGATCCCAATCCCCGTAATTATAGAAGCCTCCAGGTGTACATCTAGTATGAGGATCTTAAGTCAACCAGCCTAATTGCCATGAAGATGTTAGATGTACCCTTACTACCCTATCGATCGGATCCCTACTTGTATTAATGTTCCATGTGTCTGTGTCTGTCTGCCCTCTCTTGCATGTAGATACCCTGTGCTAGTCCCACCATAAGGTGTATCAATCCTTATGATAGCAACCCAACACGATTCAAGATGCACAGTGTATAACTACTGGTACCCAGTGCCTGCTTTTTCCCACTCCGGAGTACGTGCACGCCCGTAAACCATCGGAACCTACACTGACGTACCCCCTGCCGCTATTTTGACCGCTTATAATCTGCCCAGTAATCGCGCCCCACCCTACCTAGTTTCAGGGTACCTTGATACTTCTATGTGGGTTACTGTTGAAATGGGTCTCCGTTACTAGGGTTTCTTACTGGTTAAGTTTGTGGGCCTATATTTACTAATATTACCCACCAACTCGATATGTACTTAACCCTCCCACTGATTCAAACATGCTTACTTAATGGTTAAGTTTGTGGGCCTATATTTACTAATATTACCCACCAACCCGATATGTACTTAACCCTCCCATACATTATGTCATATTGGTTAAATGCTGTCCATTCATGTTAACTTAACCAACCTACTCATCATGTCATGTTGGTTAAGTGTTTCATATTAACTTAACCGTTCATTCATCAGGTTATAATGGTTAAGTATTTCCCATTAACTTAACCCCATTCGTTCATCAAGTTACATACGTTAAGCGTTTCTTATTAACTTAACCCCACGCGTTCATCATGCTGTATTGGTTAAGTGTCATCAATCAATTCAAGTTAACTTAACCCACCCACTTGTCGTGTTACATTGGTTAAGTGTTGCCTTCTTGTGCTATCCTAACCCTTCCACGCATCCTGTTATATTGATTAAGTGTTGCTCTCTTATTTTAAATTAACCTTACCCATTCATCATGTCCTATTGGTTTAGTGTTTCTTATTAACTTAACCCTACTCATTCATCATGTTGTACTAGTTAACTTAACCCTGCTCACTTGTCTAATTAACATGTTATAACGATTAAGTGTTCTAAATTTACTTAACCCCGCCTTCTTGTCTAATTAACATGTTATAACGGTTAAGTGTTGTAAAGTTACTTAACCCATCTTTTTGTCTAATTAACATGTTATAACGGTTAAGTGTTGCATTAGTTAACTTAACCCTACCATTCTTAACATGTCTTGTTCATTAGCATTAACTTATTTATTAATGCACCAACCTCTCACATTAGATCTATGTTGTTACGGTTACTGGATGTGCCGGGCGGTTCCGGGCAGTTTTATACCATAACTCAATCTAACCTCGGGTTTTTCTACGGCATGATGCACTAACCTCTCACATTAGATAAGTGTTTTTGCAGTTACTGGATGTGCCGGGCTGTTCCGGGCAGTTTTACACCGCAACTCAATCTAACCTCGGGTTAGGCATGTTTATCTTTTAGCAAATTTACCATACATGTACAAGTCTAGATTTTATATGCTAATCATCCCAAATTCACAAAACTAGTCATGTTCCAATTCCCAAGTTATACCCCAACTAAGTTGATTTGCAAGTTATGCTTCACAAATTCAAATTCAAGTTATTACTCAAAATAGGTTACACCCTATTTTCCCCGAATTTGCAATAATAGTCATGCCCCAAAAGTTGCAATATAGCACATGCCCTAAGGTTTAGTCATATTGCACCGTACAAAATATTCTCCAAAAAGCCCTAATCATGATTCATAGTATAAAATATGCCAAATTATATCCTTTAATTATAGTGCATGTCAATTTACCCAAAATCCCAATTTAGGCGTGTTCACACTTAACAGTTATCCCTATCTTACTATAGGTTTTTCATGCATAATCTCCTTCTTCCAAGTCATAAACTATTATATATAATATGCCCCAATTTTAGGTCTTAAACCACAACATGTACTATGCCTTACATGTTTCCAGTTTAATTTACGCCCCAAACCCCAAGTCATATGTCCAATATACTTTATGCCTCAAATCTCAAGTCATACGTTCGATACAATTTATGTTTTAAATACAACATGTGTTTGGTTCTCAAATCAGTTACAAATCAGTTATGCCAAATTATACATAATTTATTACTTTCCAAATTTTGGCGTTGGTCATGTTCAAATCATATATTATGCCCAATTTTAGCGCTGGTCATGTCCAGATCATATATTATGTCCAATTTTATTTCCAACGTACGTTCATCTCTTATGAGATTTTGCTCAGGCTCGCAGTAGCCTGGCTATAAAACAAAAAAGGGAAGAAGGAAAGATGAGTCAAAGAATGGACATAATATTATCAATGACATAGATCCAAAGGATATAGAAAGACAGATAGAAATAGGCATAATCTTAGATTCAGATTTATTACAATGTTAGAATCACAATTAACTTTTATTTCTGAAAGTAACATGAACTTACAAATTACAGAACGGTCTTGAATTCTAGGATCTGATTTCTGAATTTGATTAGCTATTCCTTTGATGTAGACTTTGATTGTTAACTTGAGAACTCTAATTTGATTGATTAAGGTGGAGGCTAGGTCACTTCAGGTTTTAGCAGCATATAAACGCTTATGAATTTGTCTAGAGAAAACAATAGGTTTAGAGGTGTTTTTATAGGTGTATAGGGAGATTTAGAGCCTTCAGATCAGTCTAGAAGTCATCAGGATCGTTCATAGCGGAAAAATACGTCACACAGCGAATCAGGAAGTGACACATCAGCCAAAACACATTGGTAGGAAATTTTCGTCCAGATCTGAAAAAGGGGTCGACACCCTATAGGAGGGGTCGACACCTATGTCGACTCCCCTATAGGGGGGTCGACTCTTATGTCGACTCCCCTTAAGGGGGGTCGATGCCTATGTTGACTCCCCCTTGGGGGGGTCGAAACTTGTTGAGCGGGAATTATCCCGCCCACTTACCTTTGACTGATTTCAAATTTTAGACCTGTTTTGAACCTTCTGAACTTATAATATTCACATACAATCTTCCTAGTGCGTATACAAACTTCTTAGGCTTATAACTTCTTCATACGGAGTCCGATTTACGCAAACTCGGACTCTATCTCAAGCAGAATTCCAAGACGAACGCAATGGCGTAACTTGTTTCCCTTAATTCCTACTTTTAAAATTAAGTATTATTTAATTCGTTACTTTAATATCCACAGGAAATACGGGGTATTACAATCTACATTGCCAGAAATAAGATGGAAACATAATGAATCAAATGTAGGAGAAGATGATCGTCTGTCAAGAAGAAACGATGAAGAAACTTTTTCAAAAGGATGGGCAAAACAGGAATAGTAGGAGTTGCTGCAAAACAGATTCGAAAGCTTAGAGTCGGATTTTGCATACCAGGGAAGTTGGAATGCCCTCGCAAAGAGCTGGATCGGTCGGTTGTGAACAAGGGTCATTACATAAAAAACCAAGGGTACTCGAGGGCATGACTAGGACTAGTCTCGGAGGAGAAAGTGTGCGTCCAAGAAGTGATGTTGGATATGTGAAGGTAAAACAAAATGCTGATGCAAGAGCAAAAGTGTATATGTCGGAGTTCATTTGTGGAACTGGTAGGCAGAGTGAGAATGCAAACCATATAGTTACTTTGAATGATGATGAAATATTTTTGAAAAGATAAAGTGAGCAATGACATGTGAATTTCCTAAATAAACTTGGAGGATGTGAACACGAGCCCATTCACTTTAAATATTCACTACGTTCGAAATCCACCTAATTTTAAGCTACCAACATTGGGAACATATGGTGGAAAGACGGATCCAATAATGCATTTGATGAGGTACATCCAACAAATGGAGGTGTTGGGTGCATCTGAAAGATCTATGGGATAATGTTTCCCCTTGTACTTAATAGTTAACTTGATGAAATCCACCTGATTTAGTTTCTCTGTGGTTTAAGGATCTGGAGAACAATTCCACAAATACATCGACCGAATTGTGGGATGGATTTATGAATCAGTTTTAGGTTCATATCTCAAGACCTAAGAATTCGATGATGTTTTTGACCATCAGAAAGATGGAGGGTCCCTCCGAAGTTTCTTGACTAGATTCAAAGCTATGGCTGCCATAATAGGTAGACGAAGCTAGTTAGTGGTTTTGATGGCGATAGTATTAGGAGTGACTAGTAAGACATATTTCAAAATAGCTTTGGAATAGGATTCATTGATGAATCTTGGAGTTTTATCACGAGGCTGAAAGGTTTCCATGGTAGGAGGACACTTAAGCTGGTAAGAAGGAGATTAATGCTCTGGATGGCGGAGGTCCTCCTGAACCAGGATTAGGCAAGGACAAAGGAAATATGGCATTGAATGATCAAAACGACAGAGAAAAGAATAAAAATTCTCCTCTTACATGGATTTAAAAAAACCATCGAACAAATTTACTTGGATATTAGGAGCAAATCTCCTATTAAAAGATGCCAATGTGAGAACCCCTATAGCGAGAAAGGACATCAAGAAAGTACTTTCTGTACATAAGAAGGATAGGCATAACATGAACAACTGCAGGTGCCTGCATGACTTAATCGACGAACGGGTCGTGGTAGTTATTAGATACAGTAATATATGAGAAGATGACCTTCTGTAGTGGAGTAGGTGTAGCCACCAACTGAAGTAGCCTTGGATTGAGGTCAAAATAGTCATCTTTTGATTGGGATGACGATGAATCATGTTCGATCATCGCACTCCACTTCATTCTTGACAAACTATGGAATATTGCAGTCGAGTCGCTTAGTCATGTATGGGATTTTGATAGGTTCTTAGGCATGCTTTTGTGTGGATGTTAGTCTATCGCGCTTGAAGAAATAGTTTTCATGATGTTTGGTTCCGTACCTGTTGATATTTAAAAGGTAATAAGTGAATTCTCAAATATTGGAAACTATATAAATACAACAACCCTATAATATAAGCTCCTTACTGAAGAGCGAGTAATTGGACTTGTATGATTTGGATGAAGCCGCCGACTGGAGAGTCTGGGTCAGAGAATAAACATAAGCTGTGTAATGACCCATATTGTACATATAAGAGGGTCATAAAATAATTTTATTTAATTCATTTAAGTTATAATGCTAATATTTTGGAATATGGTTTTTAGGGATGTTTTACTCATCTATAAGAAAAAATCATATTTCTCCATGATCATTTTTCCTCTAAAAATCTTATTTCCACTATAAGTTTTGATAAAATCTGAATTAGATGCTTTAACCTATTTCATTGCTTTGTGTTGTTGGTTTTCCATTTATGCAATGGTTATATATGAAATTAGACAAGCGATTGGCAAGTTATGGTAGCTTTAAGTTTTAAAACTAACGGCCAGAATTAGAAGAAGATTAGCAGGATGAATTAAAAATTCCATTAGTCTAATTATCTTTGCGTATAATGTGAGCTTAAACCAATTGTTTGGAAGCTTCCTTCTCATTTCATCCTAACTCCAAACCCTATATCTGCTCCATTTCTTTATTAATTTCATCGATGTCAGTAAATTTCATCCTAGATTATCTCTAGCTTTAAATTAGAGGTCAGATCTCTATATACGTAGGGCTGTCAATGAGTCGGGTTAGGGTCGGGTCAAGTCAGGTTCGAGTTGATTTATAAACGGGTCGAGTCAACCTGTTTATCAAACAGGTCATTTTCCCCTAACCCTAACCCGACCTGACCCGTGTAACCCGTTTAACAAAACGGGTCGTGTCGTGTCGGGGTTACCCGTTGAACTATTAGTAAATATTGTCCACTAATAAAAACAGCAAAAGAACCAAATCATTAACAGGAAACACCATTATATAATCATCAACAGGCAAAAAGTTACAAAATCACCAACAGGAAGCATATACATGAGCATGAAATCACCATATCCAAAAATCATTCTCCATACATAAGAATATATAAGCATACTAAATAAATAAAATACTAACAGTATGGAAGAGATATAGTTGTCACAAGTAAAATATAGCTAATAGCATATAAGAATAAATTAGTGAAATATAACAGCTTATACAACAATATATGAGCATACTGATTACTGCATATATAAAAGACTAACACTAACAACAGACATAAATGACTAAAAGTATGGTAGAGATACAACATATAATCAGGTTTGGCGGGTCAAAATCAGGTTAGCGGGTTAACCCTAAACCCACCTATTTATAAATGGGTCAGATTCAGGTTGACCCGAAAATGACCCGCCAACTAAAAGGGTCGAGTTAACCTGCTAATTTCCGTGCAGGTTTCGGGTCATGTAGGGTATTGACAGATCTACATATACATGTTAAATAACAACAAACTTGTTATATACTTGTCAAAATGGTCGTTGTCCGGATCGAATCTCGTCTATTTTTGCTAGAATTTATTGAATTGGTGAGTCGGATCTCTGACTAGTCCATGATGGATTTTTCTAGGATTAGGTAATTTCTTGTTAGAATGTATAGGATTAAACCATAAATTGGTTAGACCTATATATGATTTTAGATTTAAATTCTGATTTTACCTAATTGTGTGTATACTTGATAATTGGCTAGATCTAGTGTCATATATGCATGTTATACTATGTTTTAGGTTGGATCTATGCTTTAAAACAATTGTTCGTCAGATTGTGTAACTTGAATGTTTGAAATTGGATGACATTGTATGTGGGTTTTAATTGAACATGTATTATGCTTTTGAATTAGATTATAGGTTTGACTATTTGCTAGTGTTATGCATGTTTAGGTTAGATTGGGGAATGAAGCATATCAGAAGAAAATTCATTGAAATAACACAAAACCTAGAGAATAAGCTTAGTAGCATGGCACAAGACAACATGATGACTTACTACCAAAAATAGGTTAAGTGCCAAAATCGATAACAAGTAATAGGGTTGAGCTAGCACCGACTCATGGATATGGTTCGAGTGACTCTAATGCTTTGTGAAGATTGATGTGCTAAGTTTCCACAAGATGTATATTGCTTAAGGTTGATGGATAGTCCAAGTATGGAAAGATGGACGAGTCATATTATATGACTTAATTCATGATGCCTATACCAGAAGATTGGAAGGCTACAAGTGATGAGACCGGTTCAGGGGTATCAGTAATGGATACACCAAAGACTAAAGGAAGATCGGAGGAAAACTGGCTAAGTATATGAGCCATAGTCAAATCATAAGTATGAGTTAGTATCGACCCATAGCGGCAGCATTGATCAAGGTGCAACTCATAAGAAAGGTTATAGGATTAGTGAGGAGCATGTTAAAGATGATGGCTTGTTCGTATCATGTATGATGATCAAGTTACAAAATATTGAAATTGTATTTTTTTAGTCAAAGACTCATGTTTGAAGTAGGATAAAAAAGAAAGCTCGGTATGGAACGAGGTTGCAGAAAATAGATTGGATTATGTGTTGGTGCTCTTATGTAGAATGCAATTATGAGAAACGCTCATAAGATCTTAGGAGACAAGGAATCGCAAAGTGTTCATTTTATACTCAAATTAGGGACATTTTATATAGAGACGCCTATGGTATGGTAGCAATGGTTGTGTAACCTAAACATGTCCATACGAGGGTCTAGTGTCTGGTAGAATGATGTTCAGGTCATGAAAAGTACCGAGTTTGTATACGATATGAGAGTACACCAACTAGGATATTCGTTAGTACCTAGGATGGCCATAAGAGTAATCATATATTCACAACTTTAGAAGGTGATAACTAGTCAGGCTTGTTGGTTACTATTGTTTTTCTCTTCTAGGTAGGCTATCACCTATAAGTTAAAGTGTGTACTGAAGATAGGATCAGTGCAAGGTTACTTATGTTCTTCCATTATGTTCTATATCAGTATCTTATATCTTGTTGTTAGAGTATCATATTATATTTTATTGTTATGTGTTAAATCTTTAGTTGTCGGAATAAGGCAGGTATGACTCATATGCCTTTGCCTAGTTCATATATTTCAGCATAGCTTTTGATAGTCATTTACCACTCACACCATAGTGTTGTCCAGTATAAGATTTGATGTTCTTTTCTTCTTACTATATAGGGTACTCTTAAATAAGTAGACCAGATGACAGTTATGGTGACACATTATCTAATTAAGGGACAAGTTACGATGAGCTATAAAGTAATATATTATATCTGTAGATGTTTTCACTGGTGACACCGTGGATATCATACTATGGTGCTTACTTGGTATTTCTAAAAGACTCTATAGTGAAAAGTTGTTGTATGAGGATAATATAACATTGTACATAACTTGATTATCTTGTATGGTTGATATTTTCACTTTGTTATAGCTACCTATTCTGCTATATATTTATTATATTATATTATATCCATGTGTTGTGAGATATATGACATGTTACTTTGTTTTTATTTTTTCTCAGATGATCATTCTATATCGATCAAAAAAAATTTGCAACATTTTATTATGATAGTTTTTGATAGTGGTACAGGGCAGTCACCACATTTTGTATTAGAGCATTGGTTACTTGATTAAACAAATTGGATGCTTTGATCCAGTAGAGAAAAGAAAGGAGTTGTCACCTATGACTATATCAAGTGTATACATTAGTGAGAGAGCATATTTGTTAATGCCATGGTTCTAAGCTATGTAGTAATATATATATATATATATATATATATATATATATATATCTGTGTGTGTGTGTCTGTGTGTATATATAGTAGCATGCACTAAAGTACCATACATTGTTTTTCTTTGCATGAAGCTAATCATTCTCATTATAGATAAAGAATAAATCGAAACATGAGAAACACCATAAGGAACAAATTTACTTTAGGAGCAGATGAGTTATCGATATTGTGAGTTGCTAAACCTGTTCACTAGGTTATGTTCGATGCGATGATGGCATCGATGATGAGGCAATTCTAGTCTACTCCTAGGAGTGAAAATAGTCGGTGGTGCTACTACGCAAGCACCTAGGGTTAAATTTGCCAAGCTATGCAAGGAACTATTGTACTATATGAGGGAACCATTCTAGGGAATGAAGTCAGCTATGGAGGCCCAAGACTGGACATACACATGTGAGTGCATCTTTAGTGACATGGATATGAAGGGTGACACGAAAAGGAAGCTAACCTCAAGACAACTTTAGGGTTAGTGATGAACTAGTGGAATGGGGTCACTATAATTACTCTAGAGGATCAAGTCACTTGGGATCAAATTAAAGCCAGTTACAAGGAAAAATTCATTCCAATGCCTCAAAAGTTAGTTAATTTCAAGAACTTTTCTTTGTAAAAGAAGTAAAGAGGGACTCCTATTTCGGAATATGTTTCAAAGTTTACTGCCTTATCAATGTATTGGATGTCTTTCATCGACACTCCACCAAAGAAGAATATTATGTTCATTACTGGATTTGGTAACTACCTAGGGGAGAATTTATTTGATCACATAAATGTAACTTTTGATAATTTGGTAGAGAAATCCATTACACATGAAAATCTATACCTACAGCTATTACTATTATTATTGAGAAAAAGGAACCAAAACCGCAAAATAATAGTGGAGGCAAGAAGAAATAGAACAGAAAGAGAAAGCAATAACTGTAAAGTGAAGTGGTAGAGAAAAGAAAGAGTGGAGTGATTTTCCATAGTTGTAAGGGCAAGGGATACTTTACCAACGACTGCTAGTCTTTTAAGGAAAGGTAGTTCTTTAACTGTTGTAAGCCTAAGAACATTAAGAAGAACTACCGAGAACAACCAAAAGATACATAGATTACGATAGCATATGCCTTTGATGCAACCTGACTTAGTCTACTATTCCTACTTCTAAGGATAAGGGAAAATCGATCACTGTGCTATGTATGCTTTCCATTAGAAGTGTTTCTGTTAGAGTCCTATTTTATACTGGAGCAATGCATTCTTTTATTTGTATTAACCTAGTATATTTTTGTTTGGAACCTGAAATATAAGATAGACTTTTGGTTATGATGAACCATGATTGGAGGACTTACTGGTCTCAGTATGAATTGTCGTGGATTTATTACCAAGTCATGGATATTCCGTTGTTTTCGATTTAATTTTTCTTATCCTTGATGGATTTGAGATTATTTTGGAGATGGATTGGACTAGATTAGGAAGTATGAAACTATAGTGGATTGCGAGAAGTTAGAGGTGACAATTGGGGGTGTGGAAAGGCAAAAAATAGTGATTAGCTACTTCTCAAATGATGGGGTATTGGTCAACTTTCTATATCTGTGAGAAATTTGTTGAAAGGGCTATCATATGTGCATATCGCTAGAGGCTACGAGGTTTTTGAGGGAATGATGTGATTGCCGACACATAAAGAGATTATGTAACACCCCACGTCTGTTAATGTCACCCACAAAGGGAATGCATAAAATTTCGTGGAGCGTTATAAGTAAACAGAACAGAATATTACAGGACAGATACATAAAATAGTACTTGAAAAATTTATAACTTTATTACAGCGGAAATAGAAATAAGTTTGGTAATATCTTCAAACCAATCGCACCAAAACCAAGTACATAATATCAGTCTTGCACAAAAGCCATCAGAGTACATAATTTTTAAAACCATAATCCCCAATCCAAAATGCCATATGAAAGAGAAACAAAGCTAAGCATTACTTTCAGCACTTCAAGCAGGAAAGTCCGAATCAAGCTTCAACGTGCACACCCCGAGAACCTTAGAGGAGGGGGGGGGAGGAAAGAAAAGAGGCGAAACAAAAAGGGTCATACATAAAGTCTAGCGAGTCCAGTGACTAACAATAAAATTAGTAAAGCAACATGATAAGAACATAAACTGGATATAAGAGATGACTGTAACATAAGCAGATATGACAAGGTAACAAGATGAACAAGATGTAACATTGACTGCGCTTCTAACCACTATAAGATATTCTCTGCACCGCACCAATACTAGTTTCATACTAAAAGATGATCCCTCTTTGCTAAATAGAATGATGATAGTTTCGTGTACTTCTAGCTGCCATCATAGGTAACCAACGTGCACCTATCACCACTAGATGTATCCACTATCCTCCTTGTTCGATTATGTACCCCTAGCTGCTATCATAGGTAACCAATATGAACCTATCACCACTAGATGTACCCTCCATATTCGATTATGTACCTCTAGCTGCTATCATAGGTAACCAATGTGCACCTATCACTACTAGATGTACCCTCCATATTTGATTATGTACCTCTAGCTGCTATCATAGGTAACCAATATGCACCTATCACCACTAGATGTACCATCCCTATTTGATTATGTACCTCTAACTTCTATCATAGGTAACCAATATGCACCTATCACCATTAGATGTACCCACTACCCTTCCCGTTCGATCGGCTCCCTAACCTCGTAGATACCTGTGCTGGTCCCACAATAGGGTGTATCTCTCCCTAAGGTGGCAACCCCGATAGTACTGAAATGCACAGCTTATACCTACACGATGCAACAACGTCTTACCTACCAGCCTGGACCCACGCATGAACATGACTCCGTTGGACTTGCACTGCCATCGCTAACTCTTTATTGACCTCTTACAATCAACCCCAGTAAGCGTGTCCCTGTCCTCAACCTAGTTCGAGCTCATGTGGATACTGAAATGGGTTACTGGTTGAAAAGGGTCCATACACTTGACACAAGCTTCCCTCCTAAGCTTGGTCCCCACTAGGAATTCCCACTTAACCCCTTTTTATCCCCATGTCTTATCACATGTCTCATCTTGGTTAAGTGCTTTTATTATGTTTCACATGCTACCCATGTTACCCACTTAACCCTTTATTATTCCCATGTCTGATCACATGTCACATCCTGGTTAAGTGCTCTAATTATGTTTCGCATGCTACCCATGTTACCCACTTAACCCTTTATTATTTCCATGTCTAATCACATGTCTTATCTTGGTTAAGTGTTCATTAATTCATTATAACCGTAATCTTGCACAACCTCCCACATTAGATTGCCGTTTTGCGGTTGTTGGATATGCTGGGCGATCCCGGGCAGGCTTATACCGCAATCCGAATCTAACCTCGTGTCTTTGCATTACTACGCATCTAATTTCTTCCTTTGACCTCTCACATTAGATTACCGTTTTGTTGTTGCTGGATATACCAGGCGGCTCCGGGCAGGCTTATACCGCAATCCGAATCTAACCTCGTATCTTAGGCGTTTATAACCACTTCCCCAATTTCAAATCCTCGATTATAATATATTCCAATCACCCATAATTTCCAATATAAATTATGTTTGTAATTTTAATCCAAATTATGCCTATAATCTTATGTGTACAAGTTATGCCAATTTATGCCCAAATCCATTTTCCATAACCATTAACAATTTATGCCAAATCTCATTTTATTACATATTTTCCCAAACTTTTCGCAATCATCCCAACGTTATTCATACGTAAATCTCAACGCAATATGCTTAGGCTCGAAGTTAGCCTAATATCAAAAGTAAAAAGGAAAAGAAGAAGGGGAGAGAATCAAAACATCAAAATTGGCACAAACATATAAATAGGCATGTGAAATGAATAACGACAAAATAGATCAGATAGGCATATGATAATAGCAATTGGGTATGATTCTGAAGGATAACAAATTACAAAACTTGGTATGATTCATCTTATTTACAGGCATATACATCAGATCCAATTTACAATCCTATCACAATTACTTTTTAATTTAATTATATGTGAAAGTGACATAAACTCACAGCGATAGGATTCAAAAGAAGAGAATTAGGCTTTGTTGTAGCAGATCTTGATCTTAGAATATCCCTATTTTGATTTGTAGATCTGATCTTCTAATTTGACTTGATGGAGAAGAAAAGCTTATTTTAATTTAGATTAGAGCAGCATTGAGGCGCCATGGATGATAACAATGAGATTAGGGTTAGGTTTAGGTGTTTATTTATAGATGTATTACGTGAATTAGGACCTTCAGATTAGATTAGAGACCATTAGAACCATTCAGATTAAAAAGACACGTCATCATGGAACTCTCCAGAATTCTGCAGATCTGGCTTGGTCTTGGCGCACTTCCCAGGTGCTCTAGTGCAATTTTGTTCTGGCACACTTCACAAGTGCGCCAATTATTCTGGCCCATTTCCTGATTGTTCTGCCCAACTTCCATCGTCCATAACTCATTCATATGGTATCCGTTTTACGCAAACTCGGACTCTATCTCAAGTAGAATTCCGAGACAACGCATTTGCGTAAACCGTTTCACTTAATTCTTCTTTTAAATATTAATTATTCTTTAATTATCTCTTATGTCATGTTTTAAAATTACGGGGTGTTACATTCCCCCTACTTAAAGGATTTCGCCCCCGAAATCTTGCAGCTGAAAGGAATGTATGTCCTACCATCCATCATCCATCTATTCATCCATCAATCATGGGTGTCCATTGTCCTTAAAAGATTTCTTATGCTTTCATGAACATCTGCAAAGTGTGTGTATATGTCCTTATCCTAATGCAAAATCAGGCGGTCTACTGATTCAGTCGACCTCTTTAATGCAAAACATGATAATGCCATGCATCCATTATGTATGCAAAGGAATCCTAATGATACATATCATTTCTATATGAGTGCACAACCATTCATCCAAATGCAAAATCCATATGATAACACATTCAATATACATCCATTAATTTAAATATGCACACTCACCCATATGCAATATGAAAGTGATTGAGCCGATCAAGTGCCTAACGTGTGTGTAAATGCATCCATGAGCAACCACTAGCAAACACTTAAATCCACTTGCATCCACCAAACGTAACATGTCTCAAACACATGTTTACAACCATAGGATTTTCTACCTAAAGACCGAAGATATAATCAAGAGGATACACCAAACAATAGAACAAGTATAAACAAAGCGGTAGAAAAAGGAGAATTTAAGAACATACCCTCAAAAAGGAAAGGGTACGACTCACGTATCTTGTCTTCTGTTTTCCTAAGTCGTGTCTCCTTGATCATCTCCCCATTGGACTTTAACCAACTTGACCTCTCGATTGCATAACTTCTTGACCTCCGATCCAAGGATGCATGTAGGAGCTCGTCTAACCATGGCATCTCGCTCTAATTCCACTTCTCTAAGCATGCTCGACTCTACTATTTCCGCGGTATCATGTAAACACTTCCTCAAATGCGACACGTGAAATACGTCATGCACACCACTAAATTTCTCGGGCAACTTCACTCTGTAGGCCATCTGTCCAATTCACTTTGCAATGGGGAATGGCCCTACGAACCTTGGTGCCAATTTCCCTACAGATTCAAAACAAATTACATTCCTCAATGTTGACACTTTAATAAAAACTGTATCTCCAACCTCGAACTCAAGATCGGTTCATCTCTTATCAGCATATGACTTTTGCTGGTCTTGTGCCGTCTTCATGCGTCTTCGATTCAAATCTATCTTCTCCAAAGTTTCTCTAACCATCTCGGGCCCAAGCGAAATCTTATCCGTAGATTCCCACTAACAAGTCGGTGATCGACAAGGTCGTCCATATAGAGCTTCAAAAGGTGCCATGCCAATAATAGTCTAATAGCTGTTGTTGCAGACAAACTTTACTAATGGAAGGTGTTCCTCCAATGTTCCTCCAAAGTCCAAGATGCATAATCTCAGAAGATATTCTAGAATCCAATTCACTCTTTCTGTTTGGCCGTCCGTCTGAGGGTGATAAGTGGTGCTCAAACACAACTGCGTACCTAGCCTCTTGCATATCACCCTTTCCTCTTGCATAGAAAACTACTCCAAGCCCTAGCCCGCAAGCATCGGTATATACAGTGAACGGTTGGCTCCCATCTGGAAAAGTCAAAACTGGGGCTGATATCTTCGCAAAGTCCTTAATGAACTTCCTATAGTTGTCCGCCTAACCAAGAAAGCTTCCGTTGTATTCTTTGGAATCCTCTAATCCTGGATTGCCACTACCTTCGCGAGATTCTACTGCTATCCCTTCTTTAGAGACCCCGTGTCCTAAGAACCTTACTCCCTTTCCAAAATGACGTTTGGAAAACTTTGCCTTAAGCTGATGTAGTCGAAGTGTCTCTAAGACTACCTTAAGATGTAAGGTATGCCCTTCCTCGCTTCTAGAGAATATCAAGATATCATCCACAAAGACTACCATGAACTTGTTTAGAAACTCACTAAACACCCTACTCATTAAGTCTACAAAATAGTCGGGTGCATTCGTCAAAATAAAAGGCATGACGAGCCACTCAAAGAAACCATCTGGAGTTCTAAATGCAGTCTTATCTATGCTGTTCTCAGCTACCCTCAACTGATGAAATCCTGTAGCTAAGTCCAACTGCGAGAAAACTGAAGCACCAACCAACTGATCGAACAAATCATCTATCCTCGGCAATGGGTGTCTATTTTTCTTTGTGAGTTTATTTAGCTCCCTATGGTCCATGCACAATCTAAGCGAACCGTCCACCTTCGTAGCAAAAACAACTGGAGCACCCTATTTCGAAATACTTCTTCTTATGAACCCTTTCTCAAGTAGCTCCCATACTTGTTTACTGAGTTCCTTCCTCTCTCTCGGAGCCATGTGGTGCACTAGCAATGCAACTGGCTTTGCATTATCTACTAACTATATACGAAAGTCTATCTCGCTCCTCCGGGGTAAATCCCGAACCTCATCAAAGACGTCATCATACTCACGGACTACTCGAACAAATCGCAAATCATCGATGGATGCGTCAAATGATTCTAGGTATCTAAGAATCACTGAACCCCTAGGGTCATTAAAGGTATCAAGGGTCCTTCCACAACGAGTCAACAACCTAACTACCCTCCTTTCACAGTCTAGGATGGCACCATACCTAGCTAGCCAATCCATCCCTAGAATCAAACCATAGCCCATGAAACCAAGAACGTAGGCATTGCATTCAAACTTAACGCCCAAGATAGACACTCTCAAATCCCTACAAGTCATAGATAAAGGAGCCGAACCACCAACAGGATTTGAGATTATGTAACGACCCGTATTCTACACATCATAGGATTGTAGAATATTTATTTCTTTCCAGTGTGAGGTCGTATGGTCATGTAACTTTGGGAAATATCTATTAGAGTCATTTCCCATGCTTATGATTTTTGTCGATTTTTAAATGACCATTTTGCCCCTAGTCGGTACTGTTTTGGCCATAACTTTTGATTGGAAAGGAATTTTGACCTGAAACCACTTCCATTTGATTCGTTTGATAGTTTCTCTTTCCGTAGAGTGGTCATAATAGCCAAACGGACTTACCGTTTGGGAGATATGGCTGAAACAAGGTTTGGAGGGTGAAAAACTGCTTAACCGGGCCAAATCGGGTGATTAGTGAGTAGGCCCATAACCCATTTCGGGATTAGGGTTATGGGAGGGCTGAAATGAGATGGAGAATCATTCCATTTCAGTTTTCTAGCCTCCACTTATCACCAAGGATCCCTAAAAATGGCCTCCAACCTCTAGATCACCTCCAAATCATCTTTTGGTCAAGGATTTGGCTTAGCAATCCCTAATCAAAGAAGATCTTCACCTAATCAACCTTGGAGCTGCTGTTAGCATTGGGATTCGCATCAAATCAAGGCATTATTTTAGATCTTAGTTTGTTTTGTGGCTAAGGTGAGTGATTTGCTTAGTTTTGCACTAATTATGGCTAATTAGGAGTGATTAGTGTTAATTAGCGAATTTAAACATGATAAAATTCTGGAAAAATGTCTATAAAATTCGGAATGATGTTTTAGACCTCTGAAACGAATTTGGGTTAATTTGGTTAAGATTTGCTAATCCTATCATCAGTTTCACCTAAATATGCTTAAGGGGAAATGTGGGATTTTGGGTATGTTTGATCCATTTTTGCCTATCATATTGATGTTTTGATGTTTGTGGTTGATTATGCATGTTTCTATGACTATATTAAATGCTTTGTGACTGTTTAGAATAGTTAGAATGGTCGAAAACGCCGTCGAGGGGCGTAAACAGCTCGCTGGACAATGTGCAGGGGTTCGGATCGCATAGGGGGTTGAGGGACGATCGGATCGCCCTATGGGATCGTGGGGGCATCCCCACGAGTCGAGTCACCTCCTCCGAACCGAACCGTCTGTGCCAAGCCCACGAAGCGAATCGATGCAGCGTCGTGCCAAACTGAAGTACTCCGATCCGGATCGCGAATAAGCATTACGACCCGATCCGTCCATGAAGGGTGAGCACGATCCGTCGACCTGGAGAAGGGCGTCCGATCCGAACCGCTTGAAGAACCACGATCCGATCCGCATGGGGCGTCCCGATCCGAACCGAGAAGGGGAGCACGATCCAAAGCGAAGCAAAAGGAGAACCACGACCCGATCCGACGTAGGAGGCGCGACCCGATTCGCTGAAGAATGTGAAAGCTGATCCGATCCGATTCGATTGTGATGACCAATAACCCGAGATGCAAAGGTAGTCCAAATGGAAGCTTGAGCTCAGGATCCCGGAACCAGTTGGGAACCCATGAGTTCACTTCATGGTTGGACTTTGATGCGGGACGTGTGCTAAGGAGTTGTCGACGTTCATAACTTCGATTCACCACTCAGAATGGATGATGGGCTACTTATCAGTGCAGTAGGGTCATTATGACCTGAGGGGCAAAGTGATGGTAGCAAGACTACGTTATCAGTGCAGTAGGGTCATTATGACCTGAGGGGCAAGGTGATGCGTAGTAAGACTATGAGCCAGCGCAGATGGGGTGAATAACTCCATGGGACAAGTGGACATAGTAAGGATTAGTAAGGCTATGAGCCAGCGCAGATGGGGTGAGTAACTCCATGGGGCAAGTGGACATAGCGAGGAATTAGTGGCTATGTTATCAGTGCAGTGAAGCCATTTATGACTTCATGGGGCAAAGTGATCGTAGCAAGGAATGTTGGGTGATCGAAGTGGTGAATATCGTATGCTTTACGCACTGAGTGAGAGATGTGAGGATGGATGCTATGTTTGATTGTTTGCCATCATTATGACATGCACACCTCCCCCACCTCCGTATCTTTACACTGTTTGATATGATACCTTAGAGTGTTGTACAGTATGTAGTGCTAACTCTTTGGTTGCAGGTCCAGGTTCAGGTATGTTTTAGTCTACCTGTTATTGTTCACTTTAGATGCTTATCGCTCATACCAGGCTTTATGTCTGACCCAGAGTTTTATGTCTCCTCTTATTACTCTGGGTGCTCACACGAGCAGACTAGAGACAGGTTAGCTGGTGATGTGCGAGTAGCTGATTCGGAGGCGGGCAGGAGGCTTCCACGTATGATATATATATGTACACATTCTCCCTGTGTCGTTGGTGGTCGCTACTTGGGCATTAGTAGTGTACCTCATTTACCTTACTTTTGCTTTGAGACAGTTTGAAAGTTGTAATAAGCTGTACTTTTGGATTTCCGCTGCTTTGATGTTTAGTTCTGATTTTCAGCTTATGCAATGTCTCTCCTGTTTTATGTCAAGTATATTATTATTATATTTTGTTCTATGAGCTGTGAGACATTCTACAGGTTCTTTGTATGTTCATTTCCTTCTTCCTTTTCCCTTCTGGCGACCCGTTCCGTGCTAACTGGTTATGTGTACAGCGCACTTTTGGAGTAAATGTCGGTTAGTGCGGGGCGGGCCGTCACACTTGGTATCAGAGCTCTAGGTTGCGTAGTTAACCTAGGGAAAGACACTAGGGAGAGATAGTACGTATATGAGAGCGCGTATTTGTGATTACTTTGGTTTTAAAAAGCTATGTATATATATACTATTAGTAGTATAAGAATGAAGTTGCACTGTACTAGTACCACTATGGGGTCGTTGATCGTTTTCCTTTTACAGATTGACGATGAGCCGATATGTGAGAGGTACTGGTAGAGGGGCCAATAATGGAAATGCCGCTGACATGAGGGCGATGTTTACCGACCTCATGAGAGACATGCTTAGGGAAGTGCAAGGGGCAGTTCCTAATCCCGGAGTTGGTGGTGGCCCAGTGGTGCAAGCGCCTAGGGTCGATTTCGCCAAGTTGTGCAAGGATTACACTAATCTTGGAGGGAAGCCGTTCCACGGAACGGAGTCGGCCACAGATGTTCAAGATTGGATGGATAGCTGTGACCGTATCTTTGATGACTTGGGTCTTGAGGATGCGATGAAGAGAAGGCTAGCGTCTCGTCAGCTGCAAGGACGAGCGATGAATTGGTGGAATGCCATTAGAACAGCTACTCCAAAGGACCAGGTTACTTGGGTTCAGTTCAAGGCTCGCTTTAGCGAGAAGTTCATTCCAGCTGCCCAGAAGTCAGTATTGTTTAAGAGGTTCTTGGAACTGAAGCAGAATGGGAGGGCAGTTTCTGATTATATTGCTGAGTTCGACACTTTGTCGAAGTATGGACTGTCTCTCATTGATACTCCTGAGAAGAAGAATGAGAAGTTCATTACTGGTTTGGATGGATACTTGGGGGAGAGGCTTATTAATCACATCGATGAGACTTTTGAATCGATCGTGGGGAAAGCTTTGAGATCAGAGAGCCTTTACCCTAAGTCAAAGACTGAGGCTGCATCTGTAGAAGGGCCAAAGCCGCAAGCAGGCGGTGGAGGCAAGAATAGCTCTCAGAATAAGAGGAAGCAGGACCAATCAAAAGGTGGCCAGAAAAAGAGCAAGAAGGATGTTGAGTGCTTCAGCTGTGGAAAGAAGGGCCATTATGCTAAGGAATGTCGGGCCAAGCCAGCGGAAAGGAAGTGCTACAACTGTGGTCAAGTGGGACATCAGAAGGATAAGTGTCCGCAACCTCTTAAGGAGAAGCAGATTGTGAAAGCATATGCTCTTGATGCTGTTCCTTCTTCGTCGAATGCCCCAACTGCGGCGGAGAAAGGAAAGAATGTTGTTATTCAAGGTATGCTTTCTATTTATGATATACCCGTTCGAGTTTTGTTTGATACTGGGGCTTCCCGTTCCTTCATATCTAGTGACCTGGTAGATAGGTTGGGACTGGAACCCGAGATAGTCGATAGACCATTAGTTGTGACGAACCCGATTGGCGGTTCGACTAGCCTTAGTATGATTTGCAGGAATTTGGTCTTATCGAGTCATGGATGTATGTTTGTATGTGATTGCTTTGTATTGGGCTTTACTGGGTATGGCATTATATTGGGGGTCGATTGGCTCCAAAGATACGGGGTGGTGGTAGACTGTGAGGGCTTTTTGGTGACAGTGAGGGCGGATGATGGGCGGAGGGTAGTGTTTGGTAGTCTACCCAGTGATGGGGTTATGGCTAGTTTTGTAAATTCCCTCGACATCCCGCAGGATGAGTTGTCAGATGTGCCCGTGGTTGGCCAGTATCCGGACGTCTTTGAGGAGGTGACCGGGCTTCCACCACACCGAGAGATTGAGTTCCGTATTGATCTAGTGAAAGATGCCAGACCTATAGTGATGCCACTTCGTCGTATGGCACCAAGAGAGCAGCGAGAGCTCGGGGTGCAAGTCAGCAATCTTTTGAAGAAGGGATTGATTAGAAGGAGTGTCTCCGAGTGGGGAGCACCAGTTGTGTTTGCCACTAAGGCAGATGGTTCCCTTCGTTTGTGTGTGGACTATCGCGAGTTGAATAAAGTGACGAGGAAGAATAAGTATCCTCTACCGCGGATAGATGATTTGTTTGATCAGCTGGAAGGAGCAAGAGTGTTCTCCCAGTTGGACCTCGCGATAGGATTTCATCAGCTTCGAATAGCAGATGAGAGTGTTCCGAAAACGGCATTTAGGACGCCGTCTGGATTTTATGACTGGTTGGTTATGCCATTTGGGTTGACCAATGCACCAGCCTATTTTGTGGATCTTATGAATCGAGTATTCAGAGATCAGTTGAATAAGTTTGTTCTTGTGTTCGTGGATGAAATCCTTGTTTACTCAAGGACAGAGGAGGAACACAAGGGGCACTTGAGGATAGTGATGGAGGTGTTGAGGAAACACCAATTGAAAGCGAAATTCTCTAAGTGTCATTTTTGGAGAAGGGAAGTAAGATTCTTGGGTCATGTTGTTTCAGAATGTGGTATTGCCGTGGACCCTGCGAAGGTGGCTACGGTACAGGATTGGCCTACGCCCAAGAATGCTACAGATGTAAGAAGTTTCTTGGGATTAGCTGGATATTATCGTAAGTTTATCCAGGACTTCTCCAAGATAGCAGCACCGTTGACTCAGTTGACTAAGAAGAATCAGTCCTTCGTCTGGGATGGAGTGTGTGAGGATGCCTTCAAGAGTCTAAAGGAGAGGTTGACGCGTGCGCCAGTGTTAGTCATTCCTAAGGGAAATGAAGAGATGACGGTATACACAGATGCTTGTGGTACCGGACTGGGTGCAGTATTGATGCAAGGAGGTAGGGTTGTAGCTTATGCTAGTCGACAACTAAAGCCGCATGAGAAGAAGTATCCTACCCATGATTTGGAATTGGCAGCGATTGTATTTGCGCTGAAGATGTGGAGACATTACCTCTTGGGAGAAAGATTTGAGCTGTTTACCGATCATAAATCGTTAAAGTATCTCTTCTCCCAGAAAGATCTGAATCTCCGTCAGCAGAGATGGTTAGAGTTCTTGGCTTCGTATGATTTTGATATCGCATACACACCTGGGAAGGGTAATGCGGTAGCCGATGCCTTGAGTAGGAGACATGCCAGCTTAGGGGCAATGTTTCTTGAATGGAAGCAACTGGAGTTTATCGCGGGGTTTGATTTCAGACCAAAGTGCGAGTTGGATCCGGTTATGCTAGCTAGTTTGACGGTCAGACCCACTTTGATAGAGCGGATTGGTTCTAGTCAAAGGGACGATCCTAATCTATTAGAAATCATCTCCAAGTTAGAGATGGGTATCGATGAGGAGATGAATGTGTATGGGCTTGATCGAGATGGATGGCTTCGAAGGAATGGAAGGCTAGTTGTACCCAATGTCAATGGATTGAGAGATGAAGTGCTTAGAGAATGTCATCACTCAAAACTGACTATACATCCCGGTGGTAATAAGATGTATCAAGACATGAGACAGACTTACTACTGGGAAGGGATGAAAAGGGACGTTGGGAAGTTTATATCCAAATGCATGAATTGTCAGCTAGTTAAAGCTGAGCAGAAGAAGCCTAGTGGGTTGTTGCAACCACTAGAAATTCCCGAATGGAAATGGGAACAAGTCTCGATGGATTTCATCGATGGTTTACCTAGGACTAGAGACAAGATAGCATTTGGGTAATTGTGGATCGATTGACTAAGAGCGCAAGATTTATACCAGTCAAATCGACCAGAACGGCAGCCAAGTTGGCAGAATTGTATATGAAGTGGGTAGTGAGATTTCATGGAGTACCCAAAAGCATTGTGAGTGACCGAGACCCGTTGTTCACTAGTGGGTTTTGGAAGAGCTTACAAGAGGCTTTAGGGTCAGGATTACACCTCAGTACCGCATATCATCCTCAGACCGACGGTCAGACGGAGAGGGTGAATCGTATATTGGAAGATCTCTTGAGAGCTTGTATATTGGAATTTGGTGGATCATGGGATGACCATTTGCATCTAGTAGAGTTTGCATATAATAATAGCTACCAATCCAGTATCGGTATGGCTCCATATGAAGCTTTGTACGGAAGACCGTGTAACTCACCATCATGTTGGATAGAGACTGGCGAGAAGTTTGTGCTTGGACCAGATGTGGTGAGAGAAACTTCCGATAAGATCAAGATCATTCAGCAACGAATGAAAGCTGCTCAGGATAGGCAGAAGAGTTATGCCGATAAGAGGAGAAGAGAATTGAAATTCTCTGTTGGTGACTTGGTGTTTGTCAAGATCTCTCCGTTGAAGAGCGTGATACGATTTGGCAGGAGAGGCAAATTAGCACCAAGATTTGTTGGCCCGTTCCCTGTTCTTGAACTAGTCGGGAATTTGGCGTATAGAGTTGGCTTACCAGAGAAGATGGCGGGAGTTCATGATGTGTTTCATGTTTCCCAACTAAGGAAGTTCGTTCACGACTCAGATATGGCTATTTCACCTGATCAGTTAGAGGACTTCGAGGTAGAATCTGAGGCGGTTGGGAACCGCAAGCCGATCCGTATTGTGGGGCACGATACAAAACAACTTCGAAGGAAGTCGGTGAAGCTAGTCAAGGTTCAGTAGGGCGAGAACGAGAATGATTGTACTTGGGAGACAGAGGAGAGCATTAGGAAGGCTTATCCAGAACTCTTTGCCTGGTAAGATTTACTTTGCGATTTAGTTATTCCGCATGCTAGGATAGACTTGTTTTGCTTGTTTTGCATGTTTGATGGTTGTTTTATGATTGATAGGCATGCGGGACCTTTGTGTGTGTTTGGATTAGGGAATTTCGGGGGCGAAATTTCTTAAGGGGGGGAGAGTGTAACGACCCGTATTCTACACATCATAGGATTGTAGAATATTTATTTCTTTCCCGTGTGAGGTCGTATGGTCATGTAACTTTGGGAAATATCTATTAGAGTCATTTCCCATGCTTATGATTTTTGTCGATTTTTAAATGACCATTTTGCCCCTAGTCGGTACTGTTTTGGCCATAACTTTTGATTGGAAAGGAATTTTGACCTGAAACCACTTCCATTTGATTCGTTTGATAGTTTCTCTTTCCGTAGAGTGGTCATAATAGCCAAACGGACTTACCGTTTGGGAGATATGGCTGAAACAAGGTTTGGAGGGTGAAAAACTGCTTAACCGGGCCAAATCGGGTGATTAGTGAGTAGGCCCATAACCCATTTCGGGATTAGGGTTATGGGAGGGCTGAAATGAGATGGAGAATCATTCCATTTCCGTTTTCTAGGCTCCACTTATCACCAAGGATCCCTAAAAATGGCCTCCAACCTCTAGATCACCTCCAAATCATCTTTTGGTCAAGGATTTGGCTTAGCAATCCCTAATCAAAGAAGATCTTCACCTAATCAACCTTGGAGCTGCTGTTAGCATTGGGATTCGCATCAAATCAAGGCATTATTTTAGATCTTAGTTTGTTTTGTGGCTAAGGTGAGTGATTTGCTTAGTTTTGCACTAATTATGGCTAATTAGGAGTGATTAGTGTTAATTAGCGAATTTAAACATGATAAAATTCTGGAAAAATGTCTATAAAATTCGGAATGATGTTTTAGACCTCTGATACGAATTTGGGTTAATTTGGTTAAGATTTGCTAATCCTATCATCAGTTTCACCTAAATATGCTTAAGGGGAAATGTGGGATTTTGGGTATGTTTGATCCATTTTTGCCTATCATATTGATGTTTTGATGTTTGTGGTTGATTATGCATGTTTCTATGACTATATGAAATGCTTTGTGACTGTTTAGAATAGTTAGAATGGTCGAAAACGCCGTCGAGGGGCGTAAATAGCTCGCTGGACAAGGTGCAGGGGTTCGGATCGCATAGGGGGTTGAGGGACGATCGGATCGCCCTATGGGATCGTGGGGGCATCCCCACGAGTCGAGTCACCTCCTCCGAACCGAACCGTCTGTGCCAGGCCCACGAAGCGAATCGATGCAGCGTCGTGCCAAACTGAAGTACTCCGATCCGGATCGCGAATAAGCATTACGACCCGATCCGTCCATGAAGGGTGAGCACGATCCGTCGACCTGGAGAAGGGCGTCCGATCCGAACCGCTTGAAGAACCACGATCCGATCCGCATGGGGCGTCCCGATCCGAACCGAGAAGGGGAGCACGATCCGAAGCGAAGCAAAAGGAGAACCACGACCTGATCTGACGTAGGAGGCGCGACCCGATCCGCTGAAGAATGTGAAAGCTGATCCGATCCGATTCGATTGTGATGACCAATAACCCGAGATGCAAAGGTAGTCCAAATGGAAGCTTGAGCTCAGGATCCCGGAACCAGTTGGGAACCCATGAGTTCACTTCATGGTTGGACTTTGATGCGGGACGTGTGCTAAGGAGTTGTCGACGTTCATAACTTCGATTCACCACTCAGAATGGATGATGGGCTACTTATCAGTGCAGTAGGGTCATTATGACCTGAGGGGCAAAGTGATGGTAGCAAGACTACGTTATCAGTGCAGTAGGGTCATTATGACCTGAGGGGCAAGGTGATGCGTAGTAAGACTATGAGCCAGAGCAGATGGGGTGAATAACTCCATGGGGGCAAGTGGACATAGTAAGGATTAATAAGGCTATGAGCCAGCGCAGATGGGGTGAGTAACTCCATGGGGCAAGTGGACATAGCGAGGAATTAGTGGCTACGTTATCAGTGCAGTGAAACCATTTATGACTTCATGGGGCAAAGTGATCGTAGCAAGGAATGTTGGGTGATCGAAGTGGTGAATATCGTATGCTTTACGCACTGAGTGAGAGATGTGAGGATGGATGCTATGTTTGATTGTTTGCCATCATTATGACATGCACACCTCCCCCACCTCCGTATCTTTACACTGTTTGATATGATACCTTAGAGTGTTGTACAGTATGTAGTGCTAACTCTTTGGTTGCAGGTCCAGGTTCATGTATGTTTTAGTCTACCTGTTATTGTTCACTTTAGATGCTTATCGCTCATACCAGGCTTTATGTCTGACCCAGAGTTTTATGTCTCCTCTTATTACTCTGGGTGCTCACACGAGCAGACTAGAGACAGGTTAGCTGGTGATGTGCGAGTAGCTGATTCGGAGGCGGGCAGGAGGCTTCCACGTATGATATATATATATACACATTCTCCCTGTGTCGTTGGTGGTCGCTACTTGGGCATTAGTAGTGTACCTCATTTACCTTACTTTTGCTTTGAGACAGTTTGAAAGTTGTAATAAGCTGTACTTTTGGATTTCCGCTGCTTTGATGTTTAGTTCTGATTTTCAGCTTATGCACTGTCTCTCCTGTTTTATGTCAAGTATATTATTATTATATTTTGTTCTATGCGCTGTGAGACATTCTACAGGTTCTTTGTATGTTCATTTCCTTCTTCCTTTTCCCTTCTGGCGACCCGTTCCGTGCTAACTGGTTATGTGTACAGCGCACTTTTGGAGTAAATGTCGGTTAGTGCGGGGCGGGCCGTCACAGATTACAATGGGATCCATAACTAAACTAGTATTTAGTGCAGTGTTTCAACTAATGGAGCAGGTATAAATGAATGTGAAGCGCCAGAATAAAAAAAGTTTGAATCAGGATGATAAAAAAAAAGGAAAATCAATATTTCGATAGAAATGTTTCTACCTCCTTCTTGCCCTGGTGCCATGAGAGCATGAACCTGCCCCCCAGAAGTAGATCCTATACTTTGTCCTTGCCCTTGCCTCTTTTGACAATTTCTGATAAGATGTCATGTCTCTCCGCAATGATAAGAATCGGTCTTCTTCTTCTTCTTCCTATGGTCTTTGGCTATATATGACCCAACATACCCCAGTAATGACACTTCCTCTTTTCTCGGGGTCTATAGTTCTTTCCACCCTTCTTAGATTCCAATTCCTTACTTCAACCTTGAACTCCTTCTTTTCTCCTTTATCTTCTTTGTGCATCAAGGCTATATCCATGACCTTCTCATCCTTGTGAAACATGTTAACCAGTCTCTCTCTAAAGCTGCTTCCATCACGCGGAAAACCATACAAAGCTTGAAAGAAAATTAGCCGCAGGTGAAACTACTGTGGCTATAGATGGAAGTTCGACACTTCTTTGCCCTTCGACAGGCGCCGTAGTCTCTTAATGCCTATGGAACCATGCCACGATGAGGTTGCCTCCCAGAAAGCTAGGAGCCCCGGAGACTCAGAAAAGAAGGAAACAAGGATTCAAACAGAAAAATCAAAAGATAGTGCATATGGATTTGGGGAATATGTCTTTCAAAATAAACTTTTCTTTTGAAAATACTTCTTTTAAAACCATTTTGAAAACAACTTTCAAAATCTTTTATCTGATCTGGTAACCTTCAGCTCTGATACCACGTGTAACACCCCACCTCCGTTAATGTCACTCACAATGGGAATGCATTAAGTTTCATGGAGCATTATAAGTAAACAGAACAGAATATTACAAGACAGATACATAAAACAGTATTTGAAAAATTTATAACTTTATTGCAGCGGAAATAGAAATAAGTTTGGTTACATCTTCAAACCCATTGCACCAAAATCAAGTACATAATATCAGTCTTGTACAAAATCCATCAGAGTACATAATTTTTAAGACCATAGTCCCCAATCCAAAATTCCATATGAAAGAGAAACAAAGCTAAGCATTACTTTTAGCACTTCAAGCAGGAAAGTCCGAATCAAGCTTCAACGTGCCTACCCTGAGAACCCGGGGAGGGGGGTGGGAAGGAAAGAAAGAGGCGAAACAAAAAGGGTTAGACATAAAGTCTGGAGAGTCCAGTGACTTTAACAATATAATTAGTAAAGAAACATGATAAGAACATAAACTGGATATAAGAAATGACTGTAACATAAGCAGATATGACAAGGTAACAAGATGTAACATTGACTGTGCTTCTAACCACTATAAGATATTCTCTGCACCGCACCAATATTAGTTTCATACTAAAAGATGATCCTTCTTGGCTAAATAGAATGATGATAGTTTCGTGTACTTCTAGCTGCCATCATAGGTAACCAACGTGCACCTATCACCACTAGATGTATCCACTATCCTCCTTGTTCGATTATGTACCCCTAGCTGCTATCATAGGTAACCAATATGAACCTATCACCACTAGATGTACCCTCCTTATTCGATTATGTACCTCTTGCTGCTATCAATGGTAACCAATGTGCACCTATCACCACCATATGTACCCTCCTTATTTAATTGTGTACCTCTAGCTGCTATCATAGGTAACCAATATGCACCTATCACCACTAGATGTACCCACTACCCTTCCCATTCGATCGGCTCCCTAACCTCGTAGATACCTGTGCTGGTCCCATAATAGGATGTATCACTACCTAAGGTGGCAACCCCGATACTACTGAAATGCTGTGACGAAAAGTAATTTCGCTCGGTCCGAACCAGTCGCTAAACCGACCCAGACCGTTCGAAACGCCTGATTGTTTTGAGAACACGACAAAATAGAACGCAGACGGAAGAACATTTCATAGTATATTACAACAATGCATCAGATTACAAGAATATACAGATTTTATTTGTGCAGTTGGGCGATGTGTAAAATTTATCATCCCAATCAATGTCCTTCAAATAGGTGTACATAAACAAACCGTCCGGTTTGTAAATGAATATTTATTTATTCACATTCATGTTAAAAATTATATTTTTAACGATCAAATATTTTATTTTAACGCATGAATTTTTATTCAGTTCATTTACAAAATAAAAATGATAATTTTATTTTTCTAACTTATTTTAGAAAATTTCGGCGGCATAACGGCACGATACTAGAAACGGGACAAGGCCTAGCCTTATCCCCGGTCTAGTGAAGGCCCACGCCATTCACACATCAATCAAATCAATTCCATTACACCAAACAATTCCATTCAAACCAAATAATCTAACCAACTACACAACCAAACAATTAAACAAACAAGCCATCCATGGTCTGTGGATGACGGGTGTCAGGTGCTGCTAAGCACCGTCTGCATCCTAGTATATATATAACTAGAAAAAGAAATTGAAATGTGAGAAGTTCTCACCGATAGCTATCCCATCATCTTGACTCTTCTTTTGTAGAAGTCTTCGTCGTTCTCGCCATTTGTCGCTTTCGTTGCCCGTAGCCACTATATATATAAAAATCACATTTTTTACTTTGCTATTCAATATATAAAAATCGAATTTTTACTTCGCTATTCAATATATAAAAATCGAATTTTTACTATGCTATTCAATATATAAAAATCGAATTTTTACTTCGCTATTCAATATAGAAAAATCGAATTTTTACTTCGCTATTCAATATATAAAAATCGAATTTTTACTATGCTATTCAGTATATAAAAATCGAATTTTTACTTCGCTATTCAATATAGAAAAATCGAATTTTTACTTTAAAATGTTCATCATCCAAAACTCTATTAAATAATTTATTACTTTAATTAACTTGCTGAAAATAATTAATAGACTTCATTAACCAATTAATAATCTAATTAATTACCTTCATTAAGGCCTAATCAACCCTTTTTCTTCCCTCGCTCAAAAAGTCTGGAATGGCGAACCCCTTGCTCGACAAAAGAACTCCTCCTTTGCGCACTACTTTATAACTGACCGAAGTTGGAGGAACGGGGATGACCTCGTCGATCGGAGGTGGCCAAGCCACGGCGGTTTCAGGCTTTACGGGAGCTGCTGGGTGTAAAGACGAGGAAGGAGGAGCAGCGAGGTCTGGGAGGAAGGGGAGGGGTCACCGACGTGGGGGAGGCAGTGCGTTGGGTTGAGGGCTGCGATGGTTAGGGCTGCAGCGGGTTTTGGGGGAGGGGTCAATGGAAAACGAGGGCGTCTGAGGTGGACAGGGGGGGGGGGGGGAGGGAACGGCGCGGCGCCTCGTACGGCGGAGGGAGGCTGCGACTAGGTCAACGGCAGAAGGGGAGCGGGTTTCTTTTCCCCTTTTTTTCTTCTTTGAAATCGATTAATAGGGGGGGGGGGGGCAGAGTATAAGGGGAAGAGGAAGGGGAAATTTTATATTATAATTAATTTATTTATTATTTTATTCTCCACCAGAGTTGACTTTTTATTCGAGCTCGGAAACGAGTCCAACGACTGTCGCCCCTAGCATTATACCCCCATTCCGAACACAATGGGATATGTATCGTAAGCTGATTCGATCGTTTCGATCAGTTTTCGTCAAATTAACATTTAAATCCTTATATTGAATTCTAAACGTACATTTCAATTTATTGGGGTCACATACTAACTCGAAAAATTCCAGAAAAATATTTTCTAACTTCGCATTGACGATACGGTCCTAACAAAACTAGTTTCGCCGAATTTTGAGACCGTTGGAAAAATGGCCATTTTCCAGTCGATTAAAATCAACTGAAACTGGTCAAACGCGTTTTCCTTTGCCACGCTCACATATTGATTTGAAAAATTATGAAATTTGGAATCTAGCAATAACTTTACATCCCGGATCCAACAAAAGTGGTTTCGTCGAAATCCGAGGTCGTTTGCAAAATGTCCATTTTTAAGGGCCTGAATTCCATAGCGACTATTCAGAATTTTCAACTGGACATACCTTTTGATTCCCGCTATGAAACTTTGATTTTTCGGATTCGTTGGTAAGATATCATCAATTAGATCCTATTATTTTTGGTTTCACTAAAATCCGGATTGTTTTGCACCCGGTACATTCAATTGAAGTTTGAAATCGAATTATCGAACTACCGCGCCATTTTCAATTATATTTATAATTATATATAAATATTTATATTATAACGACGACGTATATAATATATACGTTCTAATTATATTCAAAATAAATTTTCGTCGATATTTATTTAAAATAATCTATTTTAAATAATCAAAATTCGCTAAAATTGCCTAAATAAAAATTTTAAACTGGCCCAGATTTTCGGGTTGTTACAATCTCCCCCACTTAAAACTTTTCGTCCCCGAAAAGGAACAAAGTCGAAAGTGGTTTGATTAATCAACTCTACGTTCGATCTGGCTTCCATTCTCCAACTTTTCAATTTCTGAGAATTTTCAAATTCTTCAAAAATTTGGCTAACACCCTAAATTTTCGAAAAATTTCGCCATAACCTCCCATGCACCGGGAGCCACGGGAAAATCCCGAAATTGCCATATAGGCCTTCTGATCTCAAAAAGAAAAAGAAAAAGAAAAAGCCAATAGGCTCATAAAATCATCATCACCCGAACAAAACAGTAAATTATAGTAAACACGTACCTATTTGTCGGGCAAACAAATTTTATTCTCTGCTCTAGCCTCCTTGCTATGACCTGTTCAATGTAAGTACAAGTATATGCAAGCAAATGCGACCAATTTTCAATATAATTCAATATGTGATTCAATTAGGCTAAATGGCTAAAAATTAGCAAACAAATAAACAAACAACACAAACATCAATCAATTAGTGAATTAGAGTTTCAAATTCATAATTTTGATACATATACAAAAATCCTGTTTTTGATGCCAAATCACAACAATAGGCCCTATCTAATTTTGGTTCTCACACCAGTCAATAGGAAATATATAGAAAGTCCATCTTCGTCACTCGAACATGAATTCTAATGATGGAGCTCCATCATCAAAATCATCTCCGGGCGATTCGAGTGTAATTCTATATCTATCCAGTATATTAAAATTTCAAATACACGTTTGCAAGGCGTATATGCAAAATCTTTATATACTGGACTGTCCAAATCAATATAAATAAATAATCAAACACGAATAATTGATTTTAAATTTTCAAAACAAAATTGGCTTTCATTTTAAAAATATACTCTTCACACTCGTTCTAGGACACTACTGATCCTATCTCTAACGAGTCATTCTCATTGGATATTACTAATCCAATATCTGATGAATTCTTTCGTATGGTTCTAATGTGCCTTGTTCTCTGCTTTGTAAACCAAAGCTCTGATACCAAATGTGACGAAAAGTTATTTCGCTCGGTCCGAACCAGTCGCTAAACCGACCCAGACCGTTCGAAACGCCTGATTGTTTTGAGAACACGACAAAATAGAACGCAGACGGAAGAACATTTCATAGTATATTACAACAATGCATCAGATTACAAGAATATACAGATTTTATTTGTGCAGTTGGGCGATGTGTAAAATTTATCATCCCAATCAATGTCCTTCAAATAGGTGTACATAAACAAACCGTCCGGTTTGTAAATGAATATTTATTTATTCACATTCATGTTAAAAATTATATTTTTAACGATCAAATATTTTATTTTAACACATGAATTTTTATTCAGTTCATTTACAAAATAAAAATGATATTTTAATTTTTCTAACTTATTTTAGAAAATTTCGGCGGCATAACGGCACGATACTAGAAACGGGACAAAGCCGAGCCTTATCCCCGGTCTAGTGAAGGCCCACTCCATTCACACATCAATCAAATCAATTCCATTACACCAAACAATTCCATTCAAACCAAATAATCTAACCAACTACACAACCAAACAATTAAACAAACAAGCCATCCATGGTCTGTGGATGACGGGTGTCAGGTGCTGCTAAGCACCGTCTGCATCCTAGTATATATATATAACTAGAAAAAGAAATTGAAAGGTGAGAAGTTCTCACCGATAGCTATCCCATCATCTTGACTCTTCTTTTGTAGAAGTCTTCGTCGTTCTCGCCATTTGTCGCTTTCGTTGCCCGTAGCCACTATATATATAAAAATCACATTTTTTACTTTGCTATTCAATATATAAAAATCGAATTTTTACTTCGCTATTCAATATATAAAAATCGAATTTTTACTATGCTATTCAATATATAAAAATCGAATTTTTACTTCGCTATTCAATATAGAAAAATCGAATTTTTAATTCGCTATTCAATATATAAAAATCGAATTTTTACTATGCTATTCAGTATATAAAAATCGAATTTTTACTTCGCTATTCAATATAGAAAAATCGAATTTTTACTTTAAAATGTTCATCATCCAAAACTCTATTAAATAATTTATTACTTTAATTAACTTGCTGAAAATAATTAATAGACTTCATTAACCAATTAATAATCTAATTAATTACCTTCATTAAGGCCTAATCAACCCTTTTTCTTCCCTCGCTCAAAAAGTCTGGAATGGCGAACCCCTTGCTCGACAAAAGAACTCCTCCTTTGCGCACTACTTTATAACTGACCGAAGTTGGAGGAACGGGGATGACCTCGTCGATCGGAGGTGGCCAAGCCACGGCGATTTCAGGCTTTACGGGAGCTGCTGGGTGTAAAGACGAGAAAGGAGGAGCAGCGAGGTCTGGGAGGAAGGGGAGGGGTCACCGACGTGGGGGAGGCGGTGCGTTGGGTTGAGGGCTGCGATGGTTAGGGCTGCAGCGGGTTTTGGGGGAGGGGTCAATGGAAAACGAGGGCGTCTGAGGTGGACAGGGGGGGGGGCGAGGGAACGGCGCGGCGCCTCGTACGGCGGAGGGAGGCTGCGACTAGGTCAACGGCAGAAGGGGAGCGGGTTTCTTTTCCCCTTTTTTTCTGCTTTGAAATCGATTAATAAGGCGGGGGGGGGGGGGGGGGGGGGGCAGAGTATAAGGGGAAGAGGAAGGGGAAATTTTATATTATAATTAATTTATTTATTATTTTATTCTCCACCAGAGTTGACTTTTTATTCGAGCTCGGATATGTATCGTAAGCTGATTCGATCGTTTCGATCAGTTTTCGTTAAATTAACATTTAAATCCTTATATTGAATTCTAAACGTACATTTCAATTTATTGGGGTCACATACTAACTCGAAAAATTCCAGAAAAATATTTTCTAACTTCGCATTGACGATACGGTCCTAACAAAACTAGTTTCGCCGAATTCTGAGACCGTTGGAAAAATGGCCATTTTCCAGTCGATAAAAATCAACTGAAACTGGTCAAACGCGTTTTCCTTTGCCACGGTCACATATTGATTCGAAAAATTATGAAATTTGGAATCTAGCAATAACTTTACATCCCGGATCCAACAAAAGTGGTTTCGTCGAAATCTGAGGTCGTTTGCAAAATGTCCATTTTTAAGGGCCTGAATTCCATAACGACTATTCAGAATTTTCAACTGGACATACCTTTTGAATCCCGCTATGAAACTTTGATTTTTCGGATTCGTTGGAAAGATATCATCAATTAGATCCTATTATTTTTGGTTTCACTAAAATCCGGATTGTTTTGCACCCGGTACATTCAATTGAAGTTTGAAATCGAATTATCGAACTACCGCGCCATTTTCAATTCTATTTATAATTATATATAAATATTTATATTCTAACGACGACGTATATAATATATACGTTCTAATTATATTCAAAATAAATTTTCGTCGATATTTATTTAAAATAATCTATTTTAAATAATCAAAATTCGCTAAAATTGCCAAAATAAAAATTTTAAACTGGCCCAGATTTTCGGGTTGTTACAAATGCACAGCTTATACCTACATAATGCAACAACGTCTTACCTACCAGCCCGACCCATGCACACACATGACTTCATTGGACTTGCACTGCCATCGCTAACTCTTTATTGACCTCTTACAATCAACCCCAGTAATCCCTGTCCTCAACCTAGTTCGAGCTCATATAGATACTGAAATGGGTTACTAGTTGAAAAGGGTCCATACACTTGACACAAGCTTCCCTCCTAAGCTTAGTCCCTACTAGGAATTCCCACTTAACCCTTTTTATCCCCATGTCTTATCACATGTCTCATGTTGGTTAAGTGCTTTTATTATGTTTCACATGCTACCCATGTTACCCACTTAACCCTTTATTATTCCCATGTCTAATCACATGTCTCATCCTGGTTAAGTGATCTAATTATGTTTCACATGCTACCCATGTTACCCACTTAACACTTTATTATTCCCATGTCTAATCACATGTATTATCTTGGTTAAGTGTTCATTAATTCATTATAACCATAATCTTGCAAGACCTCCCACATTAGATTACTGTTTTGCGGTTGCTGGATATGCTAGGCGGTTCCGGGCAGGCTTATACCGCATTCTGAATCTAACCTCGTGTCTTTTCATTATTACGCATCTAATTTCTGACTTTGACCTCTCACATTAGATTACCTTTTTGCGGTTGCTGGATATGCTGGGCAGGCTTATACCGCAATCCGAATCAAACCTCGTGTCTTCGGTGTTTATTATCACTTTCCCAATTTCAATTCTTGGATTATAATATATTCCAATCACCCATAATTTCCAGTCTAAATTATGTTTATAATTTTAATCCAAATTATGCCTATAATCTCATGTGTACAAGTTATGCCAATTTATGCCCAAATCCATTGTCCATAACCATCAATAGTTTGTGCCAAATCTCATTTTATTACATATTTTCCCAAACTTTTCCCAATCATCCCAACGTTATTCGTACATAAATCTCAACGCAATATGCATAGGCTCGAAGTTAGCCTAATACCAAAAGGAAAAAGGAAAAGAAGAAGCGGAGAGAATCAAAACATCAAAATTGGCATAAACATATAAATAGGCATGTGAAATGAATAACGACAAAATAGATCATATAGGCATATGATAATAGCAACTGGGTATGAATCTGAAGGATAACAAATTACAAAACTTGATATGATTCATCTTATTTATAGGCATATACATCAGATCTAATTTACAATCCTATCACAATTACTTTTTAATTTAGTTATATGTGAAAGTGACATAAACTCATAGCGATAGGATTCAAAAGAAGAGAATTAGGCTCTGTTGTAGCAGACCTTGATCTTAGAATATCCCTATTTTGATTTGTAGATCTGATCTTCTAATTTGAATTGATGGAGAAGAAAAGCTTGTTTTAATTTAGATTAGAGCAGCATGGAGGCACCATGGATGACAATAATGAGATTAGGGTTAGGTGTTTATTTATAAATGTATTGGGTGAATTAGGACCTTTCTATTAGATTATAGACCATTATAACCATTCAGATTAAAAAGACATGTCATCATGGAACTCTCCAGAATTCTGCAGATTTGGCTCGGCCTGGGCGCACTTCCTAGGTGCACCAGTGCAATTTGTTCTGGCGCACTTCACAAGTGTGCCAGTTATTCTGGCCCATTTCCTGATTGTTCTGCCCAACTTCTATCGTCCATAACTCATTCATACGATATCCGTTTTATGCAAACTCGGACTCTATCTCAAACAGAATTCCGAGACGAATGCAACGGTGTAACCCGTTTCACTTAATTCTTCTTCTAAAAATTAATTATTCTTTAATTATCCCTTATGTCATGTTTTAAAATTACGAGGTGTTATAGATTATGTTTTGGATTGACTTGGTGGATGAACCTAGAAATTTAGTTATGCCTTTAAAAGTATGACACTCAGAGAGTAGAAGGAGTTGGAGGTGCAAGTGAATGACCTAAGGAGAAAATTATTCATTTGGAGAAGCATATCTAAATAGGTGGTGCATATATTGTACTTGTGACTAAGCAGGATATCCCTTTGAGATAATGTGTGGATTATCGTGAGTTGAATAAGGTGACTAAGAAGAATAATTATCTGTTTCCATAGATTGATGACTCGTTTGATCAATTGCACAAGGCTAGGGTATTTGCTTTGACAAATTTAGCAACCGAAATTTCACCACCTTAGAGTATCAAAAACAGTATATCTATTGATGCATTTTGAATGCCGTCAAGGTTCTCCGAGCATTTGGTGATGCTTTTAGGACTGACCAATGCTCTAGCATACTTTGTGGATCTAATAAATAGAGTTTTCAAAGAATAATTGAATAAATTCATGCTTGTGCTTGTTGATGATATTCTGATTTACTCTAGAACTAAGAAAGAGAATAAGACATAATTAAGAGTTGTGCTTGTAACTTTATGAAAATATAGTTGAGTGTTAAGTTCTTGGGTGACATTTATAAAAGGAAGAAGTGAGGTTCTCAGGTTATGTCGTATCAAGACATGAGGTTGCGAAAGGATATCAACTGAAGAATGTTATGGATATGAGGAGTTTCCTTGAATTGGTGGAATATTATATATGATTCATAAAGGACTTCTCAAAGTTTGCGACACCATTGACCAATATGATGAAGAAAAACCATAACTTTGTGTTAGACCAAAAAGTGGTTCCAACACCCAATTGAACGATAATTCTAAATAAAATAGAAAGAAAAACAACGAGAATACAAGATTTATAGTGGTTCGACGTTAAAGAGCCTACGTCCACTTTAAACTTTTCTGATTGATGATTTGAATACAAGCACAATGTTGATTTCCACTTAATCTCACTTATACAATTGATAATTTCTCTCAATTTCGTAGGATTTCCATCTAAGAGTTTGGATATAATCTGAATAAACCAAAGAAATTTGCTAGTAAAGGATTTAAAGTAATCAATTTGCTAAAAGATCCCCTCAAATGGAGTATTAAGGGGGTATTTATGGGCTAAGAATCCTTCCAGTTCGGGTGCCACGTGGGGCCCATCTCGTGAATTTCGGATCCGGTAGCTCTGGGATGATTATAACACATCAAGGACATAGGAAACATGGGTGCTAACAACCCCGGGTTTGTAGGAACATGGAATGTAACCATTGTAGTTCATATGCAGTTCGGATCGGTGCTTCAGACCCGGACCGATCCAAAATTAGGTACTTGGGACTGGCTGTACAAGTTTGTGCGGAGGAGTATGGATCCAACCAGGAAGTTCCGAACCGATACGGAAGCCCATTTGTTATACTTCTTATCCTTTAATTTACTGTTGATTAATTCCTTAGCTTTGTATAACCTAACCACAAAGTAGGCTAACATTTTACCCCCTCGAAGTACATTCTATTGGAGTTAATGGGGGCGTGCTTCGAAGTTTCCAATCTGTTCATTTTTTATCGGTGTTTATCAGCATTTACTTCTGTCTATCTTTAGGGTCGTGACCCTTTATGGAATTTTATCTTTTAGTATTTATGGAGCCTATAAATACATCCTAAGATCAAGAATTATTTCTGCTGCTCTCAGCAACTTTGAGAGTTCATTTAATGTCTAAGCAATCTACTCCAGGTAATCCTTTTGATATATCCATGCATAAATCATGACTATTTCTTTTAACCCAATTTGTTCACTCTTTGCGTGTTGCCATAATCACTGAATTGGCAATCACGTCTTGGTTCGGCTTGACTTGATCCGACCCATCTTACCTCCGATTCGCCGGTGCATCGCTGGGCTGAAGGGATTTGGCCTTGCTTCCTGACTGATCGGTTTGGGCTGTAGGGCCCACCGGAATACGAATAGCCTCATATTCTCATATAAATTAATGGAACTTCATCTTTCATTCTTCATTTTCTTTGTTTACGTTCCCCTATTCCATCACAAACCCTAATTTTCAAAGCAAGAAGAAACCTTCTAATTCCCGAAATACATTTATAGGTAGGGTTTCAATTTTCGTGTTATTCAGATTTTACCCATATAAACTTGAATTTAGAGTCGCTTTAGGCAATTTTGCTCGATTCAACACCAAATGTGGCGCTGGTGTTCTCAGGTTCATCGGTGCCATTGTTGGCGGCTTCGTCGTTGTCTCAAGGCGGTGGTGAAGATGATTTGAGTATGGGCGTCGAGAACATCATTTCATGAGTACGTTTTCGGGAATAGGTAAAGGAAAAAACAATGAATTCGATGTTCTTAATGAAACATGAAAGAAGAAGGAGATGATGAGCTTGAAAAATTAGGTGTGAACGGGTCTGAATAGATTCAGACAGGCATGAAGAGGGGTGATTGAGTGTTAACAAATGGAACCGGTTCGGATTGAAAAGGCCAGCGTTGGAGAAAGCTCCAAAAATGCTTAAGTGAAGGAAAGGGGTTCCAGACTGTCAGTTCGGTTCGGTTCGGTGTTATTCGACCCGGATAGATTTGACTTTACAAGATCTGATCCAGACCGACCTCATTCTTCTTTTAATTCTGATCTGACCAGTCGAGCTTACTCAAGCATCTCTGTGCTTGTGTATGTAAACTTCCAAATCGAGCCGTTGTTTTAAGATTTGGAGTTCCGAACTGACCTAAGAGCATTCAGTCTTGAAACTCATGCATTACCCAAATTTATCGTTCAAACATGGTGAAAACCGGTGCCTTAATAAAGCGACAACTCTATATGCAATTTCACGAAAACCAAGTATAACTTGCAATCCTACAGACAGTTAGGATAGAGCCTTTATAATTGGACATTCTCGTTTGAATGAACAAACGACTGTTTACTTTTCTTTATACCGCATTCCATTCTATTGCTTTTTATATTTTCTGATTTTAGTTTTGCACACATCAGCACAGACTAGCGCGCACACACATGGAGGACATGGGCAACTACACTCTAATTTCTGTTATCTCTTGGATAATACAACGATCGTGACTGGAAGGCGTTCAGCCAAGTTGGCAGAGAAAAAGGATATTGTAGGACCTTCTGAAAATTCCATCATTGAGGATGTTTAATCTACTTCGAACTCAGAATGAGATAGCGCAAGTCCAGACTATGAGATAGAAAGTCATGAAAGTGCAGCATCGTCTGGAGAGAAGTTTCTATGGATGAAGAAGAGGAGGGAGGAGTAAGAGACAATTGAGCTCCTAATGAATTCCCAAGCGCCACAATATTGGAATCGCCTGACAACTCGATTGAATCGACAATTGACGATCCCAAGCTTACACAACTATGCTTGAAACATGGAATTCTTCAAAAAGATATGAAGCTATCTACTGAGACAAACCGGCCTCATAAGCCACCTCAAGGATATATCGAGATTAGCCGATTAATGTGTATTGTCGGGGCGATCCCTCCATTTTTGCCATTCATCGTCGATTTTCTGAGACGAATGTAAATAGCCCCCATGCACTCCACCCCAATGCCTATGCTTATCTGTACACTTTATACATCGCTTATAAGGAAATTCTTGGGACAAAGCTCACCTTCGAAAATGTATGCTTCTTCTACAATTTCAAACAATGAACACAAGATACTCTGTCCTTTGTATATTTCAAATCGGTTCCAAAAAGGAAGATTGTTAGCGTATCGTTCAGCAACATAGTAGGTGATGTGAAACCTGAATGGTTTAATTAAGCAACAAACGGGATATGCTAGGCAATGGCTTAAATCAAGTAAGTTTCAGGTCCCAATATTCTAGCTTTAATTGTTGCTGCAAAGGCATTAATTCATCTCATCTTTATTTGCAATTGCTAATCCAAAGCAGGAAGTTCACCAGGTGTACCTGGATCACCTGAATCGTCTACTTAATGGTGATCAGAAATTTCTAACTATCAAAGAATGTCTAATAGATGAATATCTTCACCGCCATCGTCTTCTTGCTATGACCTTAGCATAGGCCACGGGGAAGGTCCTTACGTATATGTGGCCCCAGTCGAGGGCCAGCTAAAACTTTAGTTGAAAACGGAGAAAGTTCGAAGTATCCAACTACGCTTCGAAAGAGTCCTTCTCCCACTTCAACTTAGGACAATATACTAACGAACATAGCTGTCGGAGATAGCATAAATACATCACTCCTGAGGATGTGACCACTCCCGAAAAACCAACTTCTCCAAGCAAGTTGCCATCGACCAAATCTCGAGGCAATGATTCTTTTATGGATGATTATATATATCAAGTTTTGGGGAAGCTTCCCCTTCTCGACGCCATTTACACTTCACAAGATTTTGGAACAGATCCTTTCTTTCCCACTTTTAAAGAAGATGTCACTCCCGTGAAAGCCGGGGAAACAACACAAATATGCCTAGCTCCAGGCTTCGGTCTATTGGGGGGATCACTTAGGATATGCACAACACATCGACACCGCACGTCACAACACTCATGTGTCGTATTAATCCCAATTCTAATAATTACTTGTATAATTTTGCCTGTCAAATGACATGCTACAACTACCATCTTAGGAATGTCCCCTCAAGTATGCCCAGATTTGACTTTGATGATACGGAACATGATCGGGATGACAATCGTGGGAGATATGACAGGAGGAACCGCCCATCTCAGTCTTACCGATCTTCTCATTCCTAGTCTCCGCAACATCTAGACTTAGAGAAACACAAGAGCCACTCTGCACATCGTGAATGGGACAAATACGCTCCTAAAGCTGCAACCTCCTCCAAGGAGAAAACTCATTAGGATAAATCATCGAAGAAAGGTTCTGATCCAGAAGAGAAATAAAAGGAACCGAGCCAAGGAGCAGAGAAGGGTAAAACATCTATCGTGCCATCTAAGTGCCATAACATTGACATTACTACTACAAGGCTAATCATACTTGATGATGAGAACAAAGCCAGATTGCAGCTTTTAATGAAGCAATTTACTGACATCATTTTGGGAACATGCATTTTGTTCCAGCACTTAAGCTCGTGGAATCTGACTGGGGAAAAAGAGGTTAAGGCCAAGATTCATTTTGTGGATACTCAATACAGAGAGATGAAGAAGTATTCGTGGACTCTTTCCAAGATCATTTAAACTTGCTGGCTGATGTTAAATATATGAAGGATAATGCTGAATTTGATGCTAAAGCCATTATGGATTCTGAGAAAGAACTTGAGGATGATCAAACTAGTCTTGCACTGGCATAACATGGTGTGGATGATTATAAGAAGCAATATGAAGAATTACAGTAGTGCTACCACACCGAGCTTGAGTCCTATAGTCAGGAGTGTATAGACTTAAAGAAACAAATTGATAATGCCACGTATGAGAGCACCAAAGCGAAATCATCTTGCGCCCGTCTTGAGCAGGAGAAGGTGGAGTTAGCGAAGGAAAATGCTGAGCTAGAAGCCAAGCTAATGTAAATTGAATTGAGGGTAGTCCTAGCCGAAGGGAATGCAAGTATTGCTATTAAATCTATCGAGGATGCCCATGCACAACTTTCTATAGCTCAAAAAGAATTGGATGATTATGGAGAACTCATGATACAATTTATTTCTCAAGTGATCCATTATCGGGACATCTCTTGGATCCAGGAATACCCGACAACTCTTGTTTATGTGTGGGATCAAATCGTTGAATGGGAGAGGAAAGAGCTCAAGGTGGACTCTGCTGACAAAGGGAAACTCACGGAGATATATCTAGAGGGTGAAGAGCCGGTATGCTTAGCTGAAGGGCGTAAACTTATTGCTGCTGCTACGGAGGAGGAGAGGTGCCAGGCCAAAGGAAAAGAAACCGTCGAAGCTTGTTCTTCTTCTGCTGCCCCTGGGACTACCGAAGTAGAGGGGTATGATCCAGAGAATCAAGGAAATCCCAAGACATCTTTCTAATCTTCTATTTCCGAAACGACCTCAGAAACTCCTGCTGCTCATGTTGAGAAATCATCTGAAGGCATCTCAACCTTTTTACCTAAATTTGTTAGAGCTATTTCGACTTTTTGTCATATTGTTGGACAAACAATTAAAGAACCCAAGTTTTCTCCTAAGTTAATAACTGTCGCTTCTCATCCTGTAGGTGCAAAGACGAGTGGGGAACAAGAAGGAGTCATCGATGCAAAGCCCGTTGAGATGGCTGAGAAGAAACTGGAAGAGGTCACTGAGCCAAAGTCGACCGAGAAGCCTTAGGAGAAGCGGGAAGAATTCACTGATAAATCCATCAAGGCCTCCGGCACTGAGACTCCCTAGGAAGGGGACATGATAGATGCATTGAAGGATGATGATGGCAATGACGGAGACGAGAGGGAAGACAATATTGTTGAAACTGGGGCCTCAGAAGGAAATGAAAACATGACCCTTGTAGAAATGAAGGCAAAACATGAAGTGCTTTTAAAGGCCAAGGTTAAGGAAGAGCCCCAAAACCTTGAACCCCTCACGACAATCCCTCCTAGGTAAAATCTAATTGTAAAGCTTTCCACACGGTCGATCACCAAAGAACTTGCTCATAAATCCTCTACTGACCCAAGTACTCCGATCTTAGGAAAGATGAAATCAAAATACATCTTATCTGAAGCTGAAAAAAGGAGAAAGAAAAACTTAAGGCTGCTAAGAAAGCGAAATCCACTCCAAAGCCCAAATGAAATGGCAGTCCTATCCTTTGTTTTGATTTTCTACTGGCCCGTTATTGTAGTAGCAAGTGCGGCCCCACATCTTTTTGTTTAGTCCTCTTGTACAAACCTGCATTCATGTGAATAAAGTAGCTTGCTTCCTGATATACCAAAAACTTGCAAGTTTGCCATTCATTTCAGTTAAATGTAGTAGTAGTCAAAGCATTATTAACAAAAATAATAAATAATGAATCATATCACAGATGAGCTTCCCTGAAAACGTGCAAACAATAATAAGTATAGTGCAGAAATTATTGTTGAATTAAGTAATCAATAGTAGGGAGATTGTAACAACCCGAATTTTAATATCATGTTAAAACAAGAAATCAAGGTATAATTAATTTTTAAAATGGGAATCAAGAGAAACGGGTTGCGCCATTGCGTTCGTCTCAGAATTCTACATGAAATAGAGTCCGAGTTTTCGAAAATCAGAGTCCGGATGAGTAGAACATTCAACAAATTTTAGGCAGCACAGGACCAGGCAGGTCGACCTGGGGGTCGACCTGGGGGCCAGGTCGACCACGTGGTCGACCCTAGGGTTGACCTACCCCCCTCCCCAGGTCGACCATATGGTCGACCTCCCCACTTACAGGTTGACCTGGTCGGCCTGTTTTGACCCAGAACCCATTTTTGAAGCCTGAGACGTGTTTTGATGGTCCAGATTGATTCTAGGGTTAATCTGAGGGCCTAAACTAGTTGCTACCCCTATAAAAACACCCTTAGACCTAACCTAATTCATATCAAATCATTCTTACACCATTATGCTGCTATAATACCACTTGAACCATGGCCGCCGTCTCCAAATCAAAGTACAAACATTCAAACTCAAATCAATTCAAAGAACAAGGCTTCTACAATGATTCAAGACAATAAATCAACAATGCCGCAACATTTTTACATCAAATTCAGTTCCTAATTCACTAGCCATGCTCTGTAAGTGCTAGTTACTTTTAGATTTAAACATTTAATTATAATATGGACATGAAATAAAGTGGAATTGGATCTAAGTATGTTTATCGATTCAGACCTATTTCTGTTGCTTCTTGAATCTTGAGTTTTTGAGACTTGTCTATCTTTATTCTCATGTCAAGTTCATGATCTATTTAGCCTGTTGTAAATCAGTTTTCTCAATTCATGTTGATATTATTATCAAGTTGTAATCTTCATTCCTATGATGATGTTTTTCTCTCTGATATTATTTTTATGCAAAATTCTATCTTCCCCTATTTATTTTCTTTTGATGAACCTAGGTCAATTTCAGACCTAGGCCTAAACTACGATATACGTGCGATGGTATACGGGGGGAATATTGGAATATTGCCTAGTGGAATATATGTGTTTGGTGGAATTAATGGCATAACATAAAAATTGGATATTTGTGTATTACTACCATTAACATGAAATTGGATATTTGGGTATTGTCATTAAAATGGTAATTGCAAGAATGGGGATTGGCATATGTAATTTGATATAGATCTTGATATATGTAATTTGGCTAGAACTTGTTATGGGTAAATTGGTGTAAATGTGGTATACATGTAATTTTGGGTATAAAACTTGATCTATGTAAATTAAGCATAGCTTTGTAAACATGTAAATCATGAAACTTGGTATATGTGTAAATTGGCATGAAAATTGGCATACATGTAAAACGGCATGAATTGAACATATGTAAATTTGGTATGAATTGGGCATATGTAAAAACTGACATGTAATCTAGAACTTGGGCATATGTTAATTATGTAAAATTTGGAGTTGAAACATATATGATAATTTATGACTTGGTAGAGGTTTAATATGAACGCGCCTAAGTTGGGTTTTGGGTAATTGGCATGTATTGTAAATAAAAGGCTATAACTTGGCATAACCTTATAGTGAATTATGATAATAATTTGGGAATAAGTTTTGGGGCAAAAACGTGAATTATGAACTTGATAATTGGCATATAACTGGAAATATGAACGTGGTTGGAACATGAACATTCCTATATGTTAAACACATGAACTGATATTGGGGTTTTGGGTGGAATACGACCATTAATGAACCTTTGACACGAGGTTAAACTCAGTTTGTGGTGTAAATCTGCCCGGAACCGCCCGGCAAATCCAGTAGCCACAAAGTGTCAGTCTAATGTGAGAGGTCGAAGGCCAAATTGTAGGCGTAACGGTTTATGACACGAGGTTAGACCAAGTTTGTAGTGTAAATCTGCCCGGAGCCGCCCGGCAAATCCAGTGACCATAAAATGCACGGTCTAATGGTGAGGTCATGATTCGTTCGTCATAATGAATGAACTAAGGAATACTAACCATAATAAAACGTGGGTATGGTTAGAGGGTTAGGTGGGATGACATGGAAATTTGACATGTAAATGTGGACCTAACCGGTATGAGTTAAGAACATGTAAAACTTATAAATGTAGGCTCAACCAATATGATATGAATGGGTGGGTTAAGTAACAACAGAGGGTAACACTTAACCGTCACAACATGATAAGTAGGTGGGCTAAGTCAATGTACACTTAACCAATATGACATGACATGCGGTGGGGTTAAGTTAACACAAGGGAGAACACTTAGCCAGTATAACAAGGCTTGCGGTAGGGTTAAGTAACACAAGGAACAACACTTAACCGATATAACATGATGTGTGGTAGGGTTAAGTAAAACAAGAGAAAACACTTAACTAACTTAACGTGATGGACGTAGAGGGTTAAGTACATATCGGGTTGGTGGGTAATATTAGTAAATATAGGCCCACAAACTTAACCATTAATAAGCATGCTTGAATCGGTGGGTTAAGTACATCACGGGAAGGTGGGTAATATCTGTATATATAGGCCCATAAACTTAACCAGTAGGAAACCCTAGTAACGGGGACCCATTTCAGCAGTAACCCAATTAGGTATCATGGTACCCTGAAACTAGGCAGGGTGGGGCACGATTATTGGGCTGATTGTAAGCGGTCAAAAGCGACGGCGGTGGGTGCACAGTGTGGGTTCTAACGGGGTGCGGGCGTGCACACACTCCGGAGCAGACAAACAGGGCACTGGGGCACCAGTAGTATAACCTATGTATTCTAGAATTGCGTCGGGCCGCCACCATGGGTCTTGATACACCCCATGGTGGGACCAACATAGGTATCTACAATCATTGGGGGCCGTATGACACACATAGGTAGCATAATCCCTAGGTTGGACCTAGGTGGCATAAACCGTAAATCCGAGAAGTGTTCAATAGGTAGCATAATCCCTAGGTTGGACCTAGGTGGCATAAATCCTGGTTGAATCTAGGAAGCGCTCGATAGAAAACCCTAGATTAGATCTAGGTAATAAATAATAGATGTACACTTGAAAGCAACCTTAATTTCGGGGATTGGGATCACGTTATGATTTTATCATTTTATATAGATTACTAGTTGGGACACTAGTTAGGTGGTGCAGAACAAATAGATATCATTTTAATGATGAAACTTAGAAATCTTGCGATGTTATACTTGATAGAAACCTTGAGATGTGATACTTGGTAGGAACCTTGTGATGCTACTCTTGATAGGAATTATGGGATGTTATTCTTAGTTATCATGCCTGTAGCTTATCTTGTCATCATGCTTATGTTTACTTTCAGTTTATTCATGCCATGTTATCTTTACCTCTTTTTATGCTGAAAGTCACTAGGACTTACTCAGTCTTTATGACTGACCCGTTTTGTTTCGCCTCTTTTTCTTCCGTTCTCTCCCCCCTCAGGTTCACAGGGTTGGAATACAGCTTAGTTCGGATCTTATCAAGCTCCAAGGCTCTTTCATGTACTGCTTGGATTTCTCTTGGCTATGGCTTGCTTTGTTTTATTGGGGAATACTACAATTTATTTCCATGCCTCTTTGTTTTTGAGCAAGACAGATATTTTAGCTATGTAATTGGGTATTTGAAAGTTGATGAGCTTTTATTGTAAACAATTATATTTAATAAATGATTTGAAGTACTTCTACTATACTTTCCGCTGTTTTTATATATGCCTGTCTTGTAATATTTCTGTTCCAGTACCCATAATGCTCCATGGAAGTTAAGGCATTCCCTTTGTGAGTGACCTTAATGGATGTGGGGTGTTACAGAGATGTGATGTATTTGCCCCCAATCGATCTTGAATAAAGTGCCTGGCCAGGGCTTGTTTAGTATTGATTAGGTTCGACATTATACTACCCCTAGTCCTTTAGTGGGGTTAAGATCCTTTTTCATTGGCACTTGTTCTTAGCACCTTTATACTCTCCTATTGTATGACTAAGTTAGAGTGCGTTCAAGGCGGTATCCTATCGTGGTGCACCTTCACGCCTTAGGGACGTCGTCTTCCTATCCTTTATACTCTTTCTCGAATCATGAGGGTTAGAGTTTGAGACATCAACTTCTCGTCCTTGTGATTTTATTATGCAAACGGTCATCTCGTTCGCTCCGATTTTCTTTCCACACATAATTTCCTAAGGTAGAGTCTCACCGTTTGACACACGAGAAATTCAATTCCAATTTAATGCCTTGTACCCCGAGCAAAGCAATCACATGATATAAAGAGATTAATGCAGAAAAGGTAAATGACACATGAGATTTTATAGTGGTTCGGCTAAGTCATAGCGTACGTCCACTTTATAATCTTTTGTTTATATCAGCTAGACTTTTCTAGGAAAGTCGTGCCTTTTTATGTGGTCCACAAAACAAAAGAAACCATTACAAATTTAAGTCAAGTACTGCTGCAAGTGTTGGGCATCCCATGCTCTGGGTACCTCTTCACCATCTTCGGTCGTTAACTTGAAAGCTCATGTGCAAGCTTCCGTTGAATGGTGTATGGTCCCTCCCATTTCGGATCCAGATGGACAGGAGATTGGGAAGACATGCTTCAATACTAAGTCTCCAGGTTCAAAGGTCCAAGGATGGACCTTCCTGTCATAGTATCGTGCCACTTGGCATCTGTGCCTTGAAGCACGCAAATTCGCTTCATCTCTTTTCTCTTCAACCATGTCCGGGGATTCAAGGAGAAGCTCTTTGTTTGTCATCGGATCATAGTACATTGTCCTATGAGAGGGAACTTTCAACTCCACTGGAATGACCGCTTCTGATCTGAAATAAAGTAAAAAAGGGTTATGACTCATTGTCGTCTTGTAAGTTGTTCGGTAGGCCAATAATGCTAATGGTAATTCATTGACCCACATGGATTTTTCCTGCTCCAATCGCTTCTTCAGGACGGACTTAATGATTTTGTTTATTGCGTCAACTTGTCCGTATGATTGCGGGTGAGCTACTGCAGTGTATCTCTTATCAATCTAGTACTTTTGGCAGAAATTCCTAAATTCAGTGCTACCGAATTAGGTTCCATTATCAGTTATGATGGTTTTTGGAATTCGAAATCGACAGATGATATTCCTAACCACAAAATTTACGACCCGCTTCGTCGTAATCGTAGTTAATGGCCCAGCTTCCTCCCATTTTGTAAAGTAATTTACGACCACAATTGCATATTTTGCTCCTCCTTTGGCGATTGGCAGGCTTCCAATGATGTCTGTCCCCCACATAGCGATCGGCCATGGACTCACCATTGTCTTAAGCTGATTAGAGGGTGCTCTGGGTATCTTCGCAAATCTTTGACCTGTTGCGACGTCGTGAATTATCAGCTACATCTTGATTCACGGTAGGCCAAAAGTAGCCATACCGTAATATCTTCTTCGCCAGTGTTTGACCTCTGGTGTGATCTCCACACTCACCCTCATGTATTTATCTTAGTACACACTTGATGTCGTCATGTGCTATACACCGGAGCAAAGGCATTGAAAATCCCTAACAATAAAGAACTCCATATTGCATGACATACGTTGCGGCTTTACGAACTACCTCCCGTCTCTCATTCTTCTTTGCGGGAAGTGTTCCATTTTGCAGGAAGTTCTTTATAGGCGTCATTCATGATTCTCTCTCCGGCTTGGCCTCCAACACCGGATTGATTTCCATTTGGTCGATGCTTGGGGACTCTAATACTTCGATTGGAACCATCTTTGCCTTTTTCGGATTGTCCGAGCTTGCCCACTTAGCTAGTCTGTCCGCTTTCTGATTTTCTATCCGCGGGATGTAAGTTATGCTATAGTGTTCCAAGTTGTCCAATAACTCCTCTACTTTTTCTAAGTAAGTGACGAGTCAAGGACCCTTAGCCTGGAATTCCTTCTTAACCTGGCAAACGACAATGTTTGAATCATAGAAAATGTCTAGTGTGGTCACCCCCAATTCCTTAGCGAGTTCAGCCCGACAATCAGGGCCTCAAATTCGAAATCATTATTGGTTGCAGAGAATTCTAATTGCAAATCATAATAAATTGATCGTCCTTCAGGAGTTGTCAAAACGACTCCGACGCCGGATCGTCGATCATTCTTAGCTCAATCTATATATAGTTTCCAGGGACTAAGTTTTAAACTCTGCTCTGAGGGGCTGACCATATCATCTAACACATCCTCCTTGGGGATCGTGAATTTGGCAATAAAGTCATCTAGTGCTTGCCCCCTTATCAATCTTCTTGGCTATAAGTTTAAGTCAAATTGGCATAACTTAATATTACATTTAAGCAATCGCCTGGATCCTTCAGATTGCTGCAGTACCTGCTGGAGTGTTGGTCAGCGTACTACAATTGGATGAGCCTGGAAATAATGACGAAGTTTTCGGGATGCAATTAGGAGGCAATAAGCAAGTTTCTCTATCATTGGATAATTGCGTTCTGCTGCCACTAACTTCTTGCTTACGTAATATACCGGCCTTTGAACTTCGTCTTCTTCGCGTACCAGAGTTGATGGCATCAGACGATACTGCCAAATATATGAACATGTCCTCATGGTCCACCGGTTTGGATAATATCGGGGGTTTCTACAGCAGATCCAACAAGTTTTGAAATACATCTACACAGTCGGGGGTTCACTCGAAATTGCGTTTCCATCGTTTGATTAAATCGAAGAAAGGAACACACATGTCTGTGGCTTTGGAAATGAATCTGCTCAATGCCGCAACCTTCCCCGCCAAGCTTTGAACATCTCTAATCTATCGTGGATCTTCTATGTTTCTAATTGTTGCACTCTGATTAAGATTAATCTCGATTCCATGCGAATTGATTATGAAACCGAGGAATTTTCTTGATGCGACCCCGAATGAATATTTCAAAGGGTTCAGCTTCATCCTGTTTCATCGTAGGATTCCAGACATCTCTGCTAAGTCATTTTTATGATCGGACGGTCGCCTGGACTTCACAAGCATGTCGTCCACGTAAGATTCCATTGTTCTCCCAATTTGATTGTAGAACATTCGGTTCACTAAGTGTTGATAGGTGGCTCCGGCATTTTTCAGCCCGAAAGGCATTACCACATAACAGTATAACCCCAAGTCTGTGACAAAACTGGTATGTTCTTGGTCTGGCATATGCATAGGGATCTGATTGTACCCTGAATATGCATCCATGAAGGAGAGAAGTTCGTGTCCTACCGTGGAATCTACCAATTGGTTAATCCTGGGGAAGTGGAAAGCTATACTTCAGGCAAGCTTTGTTTAGATCTGAAAAGTCGATACATGTTCGCAAATTCCCGTCGGATTTCTTAACTAGGACAGGGTTTGATATCAAGTCAGGATATGTTAAATCTTTGATGAATTTGTTGTCTCTTAACTTTTCCACTTCTTCCTTCAATGCTGCTGACCTTTCTGGGCCTAACATACACCTTTTTTGTTTCACCAGAGGATGCTTTGGGTTTATGCTCAGTGAGTGGCTCATGAACGAGGGGGAAATTCCGCATATGTCCATTTGGGTCCAAGCAAACATGTTAAGGGTTTCTTTTAAAAAATCTACTAATTCTTTCGTCTGAAAAGAATCCAAGTGAGATCCAATTTTCAAGACCTTTATCGGGTCGTCATTATCAATTGGAATGTCTATGGTAGCTTCATTAGGCGTCGCCTTCCTGCTACCGAGTTCTTCATCCTCTCTAGGATCGATATCTTCAGGCAGGTCGCCAGGCGACTCCCTTGGCAACATCATCTTTAATTGCTATGCTGAGTTCCCCATAGCAGGAGGGAAGCGTTCTTAGATTTTGCATCTTTTCCGTTGCGCAACATCTTTAGTTCTTCCATATAGCTGGCTCTTCCCGTAACTTGATCACCATGAATCATTCCTTCTCCAGCTTCAATCAGGAATTTAATTAGCAGACACAAGGGGGCAATGCAGGCCCTGAACTCTACAAAGGCCGATCGGCCTAAAAAATCATTGTAAGGCGAATCTATATCCATGATCACAAACTAGATGTTCGAGAATGGAGTTTTGATGACAACAACCTTATTTCAATATTAATTGATTATAAAATATATGCTAACACCTTTATCCAGAATATATACACACACACATATGCAGGATTTGTACACAGGAATTAATACTGAAGACTGTACAGTTTAAGAGCTTTTAGAGATTCAGAATTAAGAGTAGATTCAAGACTCATGAGCAATCAAGATTTCAAGAGTTCAAGATAAATATAGTAATAAAGTCTAGTTTTTGTAAGACTCCGGATAGCACTCCAGGTTCATATTTTTTAAATTATCTGTTTTTAAATTCAAAACTATTTTCAATTTAATTTCAAACTTCTCTCAAAATAATTTTTAATCTTCCAAGAATTTCAAACTTATGATTTCTAATATATTTCCTAATTTATAAGTATTCTTATTTTTATAGTTTTATTAAATATGTTTTACTAAGTTTATATTTGATTATTTAAACTCTAAGTTTTCATATAACCTTCTGTTTTTATATAGTTTATAAACATTTATTTATAGATTCCAATATATATATTTATAATTATATTATATATAGTTTTTATATCACATATATATTGAGTTTTTAATCATATGTTTAATTAATATTTTCTTATGTTTTTATACTTAAAAAAATAATGTTTTAGCAACTAGTTTTTCTTCGAGAATTTCCAGGATCTAAATGTTGATTTAAATAATTAAAAAATACTTTAAAAATCATAAAAATGATAAGTATGTCAACATATAAAAAAAGGTATGTCGTATAACTGTTAGAAATTTAAATTTGAAAGGAAGTGTCTTTTCACTATTTGTAACATCCAGAAATGTTGCAACCTTTCATACACTATAAAAAGAGCTTGAATTAGAAGTTATAATCACATCTTCTTCTCAACTTTCACTCTCTTTCATTATATAATTATTCCTAATCATTTTTATGATTTCTACACTTATACTCTGCCAAATTCAATTTCGTTTTGATCAAACTTCTTCTCTCTACACTCTCTTCTCATCTCTCTCTGAATCAAGTGCTATTGAAGAGTTATAGGGCTATTTTTAATTGCTTGGGTTGGGTAAAATAGGAATCGGTGTGTTCCTTATAGCCGTGAAATCAAGGAAGTAGGAATCGGTGTTTTCCTTATAGCCGTGAAATCAAAGAAGTAAGAATCGGTGTTTTCCTTGTAGCCGTGAAATCAAGGAAGTATGAATCGGTGGTATCCCTTGTAGTTGTGAAATCAAGGAGGTTGTACTTGACTATTGATATAGTAATAAACTCTACGCAATCCAGCGTTGTGTGAGACTAGACGTAGGAGCAATCCAAACCAGTATAAAATCCGGTGTATTCTTTCCATTTTTGCATTTTTATTTCTATTTATTTTGAATCTGTGTTTGAATCTGTGTCAGTGATTGTGTTTATGGTGTTTAATTCATTCTGTTATTCACCTAAGTTTTAGATTTTGTTTAGATTCCCACATAAACTATTCACCCTCTCTCTAGTGTTTGTTTTGCCTTAACGATCCATTCCACAATCCCTAACAGTTGGTATTAGAGCAAGGTCTTTCAAAAAGTTCAAAATTTGATTTTTGAAAATTTTTAATGGCAAATTTTGAACACTAGTTTAAATTCATTACTTGCATCAGTATTAGATGAGTCTGCATTCAATTTGATTGAAAATTCAAGTTATCATGGTATGATTTCTTGAAAAGTTTAAATAGATATGTCGTAGATTCATCATGATGTTATTATTTCAAATTACAATTTGTTATCTTGAAAAGTCACTTGATTCTTTGAAAAGGTATGTTGTTTTGCAGGGAAAGAGTTATGTTTGATGACTATTGGCCGAAAGACACCAAGACGTCATTCATCAATCAAGAAAAGACGAGTTTATGAAGAGATATGACTTTTGGGGTTATAGTAGTTGAAGTGTCCGTTCATACAAAATTCAAAATTTTGATGCCAAGTTGGTTAAAATACTAAATCATTGATCTCATCGTCAAATTCTGGAAGATGTAAATATGATTCAGATTCGTCATCAAGCGATGGAGAGCTAGAAACCGGAGATTCAAATATGTGTTTCACAATAATTCAGAATTCAGAATATATCGAAGAAATGGATCTAAAAGCTTGGTACACCTTAATTAATTTTTAAATTCTTTTTTGGTTGAATGGATGTTTTGTTTGATGTGTTTTGTTTGCCTAGTTTTGAATATGAAAATTAAAATTTAAAATTCAAACTTAAAATTTAAAATTCAAATTTGAAATTTGAATTTTGAAGTTCAAAACGACAATATTATAATAATAATAAACATAAATTTTGATTGTTTCTTTGGATTAATATTATTTCAGGAAATAGTTAAACCTGAAATATAAATCGATAATATAAAACCAAGAAGTCAAAACAATATGTCTTTTGATTTTCTACATGTACATCGACATACATAAATAGTCATGTCGACATAATGAAATTAAAATTTTGAATTTCAAAAGTTTAAAATTTCAAACTTCCCTCCATATTATTTTTAGAAAATGACAGTTTAAACTCTTGTTAATAATTTTATTTGTCTACTTATTTTCTTATACCTTGTTTCTAAATATATATATATATATGTATATATATTAAAAGTATATAAATTTATAAAATTATATAAACATGTTAATATGATATACAAAGTTAATATAACTTTTTGATATTGTTATAAAATATAAATTTATTCATCTTTTATATAGTTTAAACATGCACAGTTTAAGTTATATATTATTCATATGATTTCATAACAAATTTGGGTTACATTATCACAAATATTATTTGTAATTTAAATACTTATTTTGATTTTTTTATTAAGATTTATATAAGCTTAAATACTTAATCTAATGTTTTGATATAATAATAATAATAATATATATATGCATATATATGATTTTATGTCTTAAATATAAGAAATTATAGTTTTATAATTTAATATATATCCAAATTTCATAATTTTGTTATGACTATAGATTTATTTTTTAAGTTTTAACACATAAATGGTTCCTTAACAAATTAATATATTTTGATTTCTAAAAGCATAAAAGTTAAAATTGATTTGTATCAAAAGATTGATTTATATTTCATAATAAATTACAATTTAAATCTTTTTTTTTAATTTTTTTATATATACAATTATGAATATATGTTTATATAAAATAGTTTACTTTATATGATACAATTCTATATTCTCTTTAAAAGGATCTTAATTTTTTTAACTATTAAAAAGGCACCCAACTAAGAGTATTTAACTCCGTATTTCTCATAGAATCATTATCTTCACCACATGTCATGAATATATTTTTACTATTAAATTTTTATCTTCACTATCCTTTCAGTCTCTTTTATAAGTACCATCATACTAAGTTTAGAAATTAATATATATACATTATCTTTGTTTGATTCAAATAATTTATAATATATATATATATGCATAATAGTTAGATAGTACTTCGAATATATTTTACTTAAATAGATATAATTACCAAATCATTTTGCATAATATTATTACACATCTTATTTCATATCATACATCATTATTATAAATTATAGTACATCTCAAGTTAAAATCATTCACATCACAAGTTGCACTTCATTCAATATATCACTTCATATAATTTTGCATTATAACCAGCACATTGCATTACATGTTAACATTAACTCCACACATTACAAATATATAGTGCGAAAAGTTTTTATCTAATTGGAAATTTAGGATTATTAATCAAATACATAACATGTTTACTTTGTCTTGATAAACTTGATTGATTTGCTTGGCTTGATTGAATTGGTTGAATTGATTGGCTTGATTGAATTGATTGACTTATTTGTTTTGTTTTGTTTTGTTTGACTTAAATAACTTAATTAACTTACTTGACATGGTTAAATTTCATTAATGGTTGATAGGTTTGTTAGAAATATACTTACGCATTTGTAGTTGTTAGTAGCTTTATAAGTTTTAGGATAAATAGAAGTTACAAGAAATGTTTGGTTTCATGTTTAAATTGATGTTTTGTGACAACAAAAATTAAATTGATTGATTGGATTGAATTGCTTTGCTTATATCATAATTTTAAGGATATCTTATCAGAGTTATTTCTAAGACTAGATTAAGGTCTTATTATAGTTTTACGGGAATTAGAGTTTCAGATAGTTTAGTCTTGTATCAAATTAAGGGGGAGTTTTAGAATTCCTATGGATTGGTTGAAGGTTCTAGAGTACTTTGGTTGATATAATTATTTAGATTGATTGTTTGAATTGCTTGTTTTCTTGAATTATTTGCTTGAATTGCTTGTTTGCTTGAAATGTTTGTTTGAATTGTTTGTTTGAATTGCTTGTTTGCTTAAATTATTTGCTTGAATTGCTTGAAATGTTTGTTTGAATTGCTTGTTTGAATTTCTTATTTGACTAGTGTAGTCATAGATTTAGGGGGAGTTATAGAAATTTATAGAGAATTATATATTAAGAAAGAGTTATAGATTTAGGGGAAGTTATATATAGAATTAGGATATTATATAGGCATAAATTTAGGGGGAGTATTATATAAGGTATAGATAGATTTCAGATTCAAGGTGTGACAGCCCGCCCCGCACCAGCCGGCATTTCCTCTGAAAGTGCGTTGTGCACATGCCCGACTAGCACGGAACGGTCACCAAAGAAAGGGAAGAAGAGAACGAACTAATTGGAAAACCCTGTAGAATGTCTTACAACGCATGGAACAAAATATAATAATAATGTACTTGACATAAAACAGGTGAGACAGTTCATAAGCTGATAACTAAAACCAACATCAACATCATCAACAGAGTAGCGGAAATCCAAATACAGCTTATTACAACTTTCCAAATTACTGTCTCTAAACAAAATAAAGAAAGGTACACCACTAATGCCCAAAGTAATGATCAACATCGACATAGGGAGAATATCTATATCATACGTGGAAGCCTCCTACTCGTCTCCGATACAGCTACTCGTGCATCACCAGCTAACCTGTCTCTAGTCTGCTCGTGACAGCACCCAGAGTAATAAGAAGAGACATAAAACTATGGGTCAGACAAAAGTCTGGTACGAGCGATAAGCAACTAAACAGAATAATAACAGGTATACTAAACCATACATGAACCTGGACCTGCAACCAAAGAGTTAACACTACTTACCGTACAATACTCTAAGGTGCCACTACACATGGTGTAAAGAATACGAGGGTGGGGTGTGCATGTCATAATGATGGCAAACAAATCAAACATAGCAACCATCCTCACAACTCTCACTCAGTGCGTAAAGCATACGATGCCCACCACTGTCAATCACTAGACCCATCGAAGTAGTGACGGAGTTTGACTTGTACAACTACTGCTACTACCAAGCTTACCCCATGGAGTCATGACCAAATCTTTACAAATGACCCCACTTTATTGGTCTATAGCTCTTTAGTCGTAACTAGGCCACTGTGGCCCTGAATCCGTTCACGTACTCCCTACACATAGTGATCCAAAGTTACAAACATCGACAACCCCTTTGCACACGTCCTGCAACAAAGCCCAACTCATGAAGTCGACTCACTGGTTCCCAACTAGATCCTGAGTACAAACTTCCCATTTGGACTACCTTTGCATCTCGGGTTTCAGTCTTCTTCTCCGGATCGGTCTTCATTTAGTCTATAGCTCATATCTCGCGTTCAAGCTTCTTGGTTCAGTCTGCAGTCACCACACTGGTTCAGGTCGAGTTCCTCCATTCGGATCGGGTCGCGCCATCAGCTCGTGGTCCTCCAGCTCCATTGGATCGGGTCGTGGCTAAGCTTCGGGTCGGGTCGCACTCCTCCATCGCCTCGTGAAACCAACCTTCATCAATTCATGGCGGATCGGTTCGTGCTCTTCGGGCCTGGTCATCAAGCAAAGGCGGAATGGTAAGCTTCATGGTGCGGAGTCCTCTGACGCGAGCAGGTCAGGTCGTGGCTTCTGCAGTGGTTCGGTTCATGACCATCTACATCGGGTTGGGTCGAGATAAGGGGGGGGGGGGGGGGGCGATCCGATCCGATCCCTGCATATTTTCCTGCAACTTCTTCCAGCATTTGTTTACGCCATTCGACGGTGTTTTCGACCAATCTAACACTTCTCAACAACCACAAAGCATACTATACAGTCATATCAACATGTATAATTAACCACAAACAGCAAAACAACAATCATAGCATGTAAAATGGATCAAACATACCTAAAACCCCATATTTTCCCTTAAGCATGTTTAGGCAAAACTAATCATAGGATTAACAAAACTTAACTAAATTAACCCAAACTTCTAACAGATGCCTAAAACAATATTTCGAAATTTACCAATATTTTTCCAGATTTTTAACATGTATAAATTCGCTAATTATCACTAATTACCCTTAGTTAACCATAATTAGTGAGGAACTATGCAGATCACTCACCTTGGCCACAAATAAAATACCAAATCTGAAATGAATCTCTGTTTGGCATGAAAACTGATGTCCAACAGCAGCTCTAACCTTGCTTTGGTGCTAATCCTCTTTGATTTGATGTAGTTTAAGCCAAAACTTGATTAAGAAGTGATTAGAGGTGTTTTTAGATGTTGGGGGCCATTGTTAGGTTGAAGAGAGGGTTTGTGGAGGCTGGAAAATGAGTGAAAAACCGAAATCCTAACCCTAGCAGCCCTCAAATACCTCTAATCCCAAAATCCCCCATTGGGCCTAGCTGTTAATCACCCGGTTAAGCCCAATTAAGCTGTTTTTCACTATCTGAAACTTGTTTCAGCCATATCTCCCAAACGGTAAGTCCATTTGGCTAATGTGACCACTCTACGGAATTGTAAACCATCATCCGGAGCCAATGGAAGTGGTTACAGGTCAAAAACACTTTCCAATTAAAAGTTATGGCCAAAACAGTATCGGCTAGGGGCAAAATGGTCATTTAAAATCTTCAAAAATCATGAACATGGGAAATGACCCCAACAGTCGTCTCCCAAAGTTACATGACCATACGACTTCGTATGTGAAAGAAATAAATATTCTACGATCCTTCGATGCGTAGAATGCGGGTCGTTACACTCTCCCCCCCTTAAGAAATTTCATCCCCGAAATTCCTTAACCCAAAACATACAAAGGATCCCACATGCCTACCAGCCACAAACAACAATCAAACATGTAAAACAAATAAACAAGCTTATCGTAGCATGCGGAAAGATTAATCGAAGTTAAAATCTTACCCGGCGAAGAGTTCTGGATACGTCTTCCTAATGCTCTCCTCTGTCTCCCAAGTACAGTAATTCTCATTCTCGCCCCACTGGACTTTGACTAGATTCACCTCTTTCCTTCGAAGTTGCTTCGTATCGTTCCCAACAATACGCATAGGCTTGCGGTTCCCAATCGCCTCGTGTTCAACCTCGATATCATCCAACTGATCAGGTGGAATAGTCACATCTGGGTCGTGTACGAACTTCCTTAACTGGGAAACATGAAATACGTTGTGAGCTCCTTCCATCTTCTCTGGTAACTCAACTTCGTATGCCAAATTCCCAATTTGCTCAAGAACTGGGAACGGACCAACAAATCTTGGTGCTAACTTGCCTCTCCTGCCAAATCGTATCACGCTCTTCAACGGAGAAATCTTGACAAACACCAAGTCGCCAATGGAGAACTTTAATTCTCTTCTCCTCCTTTCAGCATAACTCTTCTGCCTATCTTGGGCAACCTTCATTCGCTGTTGTATAATCTTAATCTTAGTTGAAGTTTCTCTTATCACATCGGGTCCAAGTACAAACTTCTCACCAGTTTCTACTCAACATGACGGTGAGTTGCACGGTCTTCCGTACAAAGCTTCAAACGGAGCCGTACCGATACTGAATTGATAACTTTTATTATATGCAAACTCAACTAGATGCAAATGGTCATCCCATGATCCACCAAAATCCAATACACAGGCTCTCAAGAGGTCTTCTAATATATGATTCACCCTTCCTGTTTGACCATCGGTTCGAGGATGATACGCGGTACTGAGATGTAGCTCTGATCCTAACGCCTCTTGTAAGCTTTTCCAAAATCCACTAGTAAACAACGGGTCTCGGTCACTCACAATGCCTTTGGGTATTCCATGAAATCTCACTACCCACTTTACATACAGTTCAGCTAACTTAGCTGCCGTCCTGTTTGACTTGACGGGTATAAACCTTGCACTCTTAGTCAATTGGTCCACAATCACCCAAATCCTATCATGACCCGATCTAGTCCTTGGTAACCCATCAATGAAATTCATTGACGCTTGTTCCCATTTCCATTCTGGAATTTCTAATGGTTGTAGCAAACCACTAGGCTTCTTTTGCTCAGCTTTAACTAGCTAGAAGTTCATGCATTTGGATATAAACTTCCCAATGTCTCTTTTAATCCCTTCCCAGTAGTAGGTCCGCTTCATGTCTCGGTAAATCTTGTTACCACCAGGGTGTATAGTCAGTTTTGAGTGATGACATTCTCTAAGCACTTCATCTCTTAATCCATTGACATTGGGTACAACTAGTCTTCCATTCTTCCTATGCCATCCATATCGATCAAGCCCATACTTGTTCATCTCTCCGTCGATTCCCATCTCTAACTTTGAGATGATTTCCAATAGGTTAGGATCGTTCCTCTGACTGGAACCAATCCGCTCCATCAAAGTGGGTCTGATCTTCAAACTTGCTAACATTTCAGGATCCAATTCGCACTTTGGTCTGAAATCATACCCAGCGATGTACTCCAGTTGCTTCCATTCTAGAAACATAGCCCCTAGACTGGCATGTCTTCTACTCAATGCATCATCTACCGCATTGCCCTTTCCTGGTGTGTATGCGATATCGAAATCATAGGAAGATAAGAATTCTAACCATCTTTGCTGTCAGAGATTTAGATCTTTCTGAGAGAAAAGTTACTTCAATGATTTATGATCGGTAAACAACTCGAATCTTTCTCCCAAGAGATAATGTCTCCACATCTTCAATGCGAACACGATCGCTGCCAATTCCAAATCATGGGTAGGGTATCTTTTCTCATGTGGTTTCAGTTGCCGACTTGCATAAGCTACAACCCTACCTCCTTGCATCATTACAGCACCTAGCCCTGTGCCACATGCATCCGTATATATTGTCATCTCTTCATTCCCCTTAGGAATGACTAGTACTGGTGCACATGTCAACTTTTCCTTTAGGCTCTTGAATGCATTCTCGCACTTTTCATCCCAGATGAAAGCTTGATTCTTCTTGGTCAATTGAGTCAACGGTGCTGCTATCTTGGAAAAGTCTTGGATAAACTTACGATAATATCCAGCTAATCCCAAGAAACTTCTTATGTCCGTTGCATTCTTGGGCGTAGAACAATCTTGTACCGTAGCCAACTTCGCAGGATCCACGGCAATATCATTCTCTGAAACGACATGGCCCAAGAATCTCACTTCCCTTCTCCAGAAGTGACACTTAGAAAACTTTGCTTTCAACTGGTGTTTTCTCAACACCTCCATCACTATCCTCAAATGTTCCTTGTGATCTTCCTCTGTTCTCGAATAGACCAAAATATCATCCATGAATACAAGGACAAACTTATTCAACTGATCTCTGAATACCCTATTCATAAGATCCACAAAGTATGCTGGGGCATTGGTCAGCCCGAATGGCATGACCAACCACTCATAAAATCCAGACGGCGTCCGAAATGCCGTTTTAGCTATACTCTCAGCTTCCACTCTAAGCTGATGAAAACCTATCGCGAGATCCAACTGAGAGAATACTCTCGCGCCACTCAACTGATCAAACAAATCATATATCCGCAGTAGAGGATACTTATTCTTCCTCACCACTTTATTCAACTCGCGGTAATCTACACACAAACGAAGGGAACCATCCGCCTTGGTAGCAAACACAACTGGTGCTCCCCATTCAAAAACACTCCTTCTGATAAATCCCTTCTTCAAAAGATCGCTGACTTGCACCCCGAGCTCACGCTGCTCCCTTGGTGCCATACAACGAAGTGGCATCACTATAGGTCTGGCATCTTTTACTAAATCAATACGGAACTCAACCTCTCGGTGTGGTGGAAGCCCGGTCACTTCCTCGAAAACGTCCGGATACTGGCCAATCACGGACAAACTTGACAACTCACTATGCGAGATGTCGAGTGAATTTAGAAAACTAGCCATTACCGCATCACCAGGTAGACCCCCAAACACTACCCTCTGCCCATCATCTGCTCTAGCTGTCACCAAAAAGCCCTCACAGTCTACCACCACCCTGTATCTTTGAAGCCAATCGACTCCCAAAATAATACCAAACCCAGTAAAGCTCAAAACAAAGCAATCACAAACAAACATGCATCCATGACTCGATAAGACCACATTACGACAAATCATGATAAGGTTAGTCGAACCACCAATCGGGTTTGTCGCTACTAAAGGTCTATCGACAATCTCGGGCTCCAATCCCAACCTATCTCCCTGGTCACTAGAAATGAAAGAACTGGAAGCCCCGGTATCAAACAAAACTCTAACAGGAACATCATAAACAGAAAACATACCTTGAACAACAACATTCTTTCCTTTCTCCGCCGCAGTTGGGGCATTCAATGAAGAAGGAATAGCATTAAGGGCATATGCTTTCACCGCCTGCTTTTCTTTAGGGGGTTGCGGACACTTGTCCTTGTGATGTCCCACTTGGCCACAGTTTAAGCACTTCCTATCCGCTGGCTTGGCCCGACAATTACTAGCATAATGGCCCTTCTTACCACATATGAAGCACTCAACATCTTTCTTATTCTTTTTCTGGCCATCCTTATTCTGGTTCTGCTTCCTCTTATTCTGAGGACCACTCTTGCCTCCACCACTTGCTTTTGGTTTTGGCTCCTCTACAGATGCAACCCCAGTCTTCGACTTAGGGTAAAGACTCTCTGACCTCAATGCTTTCCCCACAATCGACTCAAACGTCTCATCGATGTGGTTAATAAGCCTTTCCCCCAAGTATCCATCCAAACCAGTTATGAACTTCTCATTCTTCTTCTTGGCAGTATCAATAAGAGATAGTCCATACTTCGATAAAGTATCGAATTCTGCAATATACTCCGAGATAGCTCTGCCATTCTGCTTGAGCTCCAAGAATTATTTAAACAACACTGACTTCTGCGCAGCTGGAATGAACTTATCGCTAAAGCGAGCCTTAAACTGCTCCCAAGTAATCTGATCCTCGGGGGTAGCTGCCTTTATAACATTCCACCAATTGATTGCCCGTCCTTGCAGCTGACGGGATGCTAGCCTTCTCTTCATCGCATCCTCGATACCCAAGTCTTCGAAGATACGCTTGCAGCTATCCAACCAATCCTGAACATCCGTAGCCGTCCGTAAAACGGCTTTCCACCAAGGCTAGTATAATCTTTATTCAGCTTGGCGAAATCGGCCCTAGGCGCCTGCACTATTGGACCACTACCATTACCATTATTGGGAGCTGCCCTCTGCACATCCCTAAGCATCTCTCTCATGAGGTCAGTAAACATCGTCCTCATGTTAGCAACATTCCCTTTATTGGCTCCTCTACCGGCACCTCTTGCGTATCGGCTCATTGTTCAATCTGTAAAGAGAAAACGATTAACCATCTCCATAGTGGTGCTAGTGCAGTGCGACTTAATCCTTAGCTATACTATCTATACAAATAGTATATATATATATATATATAGCTTTTGAAAAACAAAATAATCACAAATACGCGCTCTCATATATGTATACTATCTCTCCCTGATAACTTCCCTAGGTTAACTACGCAACCTAGAGCTCTGATACCAAGTGTGACAGCCCGCCCCGCACCAGCCGACATTTCCTCCGAAAGTGCGCTGTACAAATGCCCGACTAGCACGGAATGGTAGTCAAAGAAAGGAAAGAAGAGAACGAACTAATAGGAAACCCTGTAGAATGTCTCACAGCGCATGGAACAAAATATAATAATAATGTACTTGACATAAAATAGGTGAGACAGTGCATAAGCTGATAACTATAACCAACATCAACATCATCATCAGAGTAGCGGAAATCCAAATACAGCTTATTACAACTTTCCAAATTACAATCTCTAAACAAAAGAAAGAAAGGTACACCACTAATGCCCAAAGTAGTGACCAGCATCGACACAGGGGAATATCTATATCATACGTGGAAGCCTCCTGCTCGTCTCTGGTACAACTACTCGTGCATCACCAGCTAACCTGTCTCTAGTCTGCTCATGAGAGCACCCAGAGTAATAAGAAGAGACATAAAACTCTGGGTCAGACAAAAAGTCTGGTATGAGCGATAAGCAGCTAAACAGAACAATAACAGGTATACTAAACCATACCTAAACCTGGATCTGCAACCAAAGAGTTAGCACTACATACCGTACAATACTCTAAGGTGCCACTACATATGGTGTAAAGAATACGGGTGTGGGGTGTGCATGTCATAATGATGGCATACAAATCAAACATAGCAACCATCCTCACATCTCTCACTCAGTGCGTAAAGCATACGATGCCCACCACTGTCAATCACTAGACCCATAGAAGTAGTGATGGAGTTCGACTTGTACAACTACTGCTACTACCAAGCTTACCCCATGGAGTCATGACCAAATCTTTACAAATGACCCCACTTCATTGGTCTATAGCTCTTTAGTCGTACCTAGGCCACTGTGGCCCTGAATCCGTTCACGTGCTCCCTACACATAGTGATCCAAAGTTACAAACATCGAAAGCCCCTTTGCACACGTCCCGCAGCAAAGCCCAACTCATGAAGTCGACTCGTTGGTTCCCAACTGGATCCTGAGTACAAACTTCCCATTTGGACTACCTTTGCATTTCGGGTTTCAGTCTTCTTTTCTAGATCGGTCTTCATTCAGTCCATAGCTCATATCTCGCGTTCAAGCTTCCTGGTTCAGTCTGCAGTCACCACACTGGTTCAGGTCGAGTTCCTCTATTCGGATCAGGTCGCGCCATCAGCTCGTGGTCCTCCATCTCCATCGGATCGGGTCATGGCCAAGCTTCGGGTCGGATCGCACTCCTCCATCGCCTCGTGAAACCAGCCTTCATCAATTCATGGCGGATCGGTTCGTGCTCTTCGGGCCTGGTCATCAAGCAAAGGCGGAATGGTAAGCTTCATGGTGCGGAGTCCTCTGACGCGAGCAGGTCGGGTCATGGCTTTTGCAATGGTTCGGTTCGTGACCATCTACATCGGGGCGGATCGAGATAAAAGGGGGGCGATCCGATCCGGTCCCTGCATATTTTCCTGCAACTTCTTCCAGCGTCTGTTTATGCCATTCGACGGCGTTTTCGGTCAATCTAACACTTCTAGACAACCACAAAGCATACTATACAGTCGTAGCAACGTGTATAAATATCCACAAACAGCAAAACAACAATCATAGCATGTAAAATGGATCAAACATACCTAAAACCCCATATTTTCCCTTAAACATGTTTAGGCAAAACTAATCATAGGATTAACAAAACCTAACTAAATTAACCCAAACTTCTAATAGAGGCCTAAAACAATATTTCGAAATTTATCAAAAAAATTCCAGATTTTTAACATGTATAAATTCGCTAATTATCACTAATTACCTTAATTAACCATAATTAGTGAGGAACTATGCAAATTAAGGGTGGGCGCGGTTCGATGCAGTTTAAAGCTCAACCCGCTTCCGCACCGCATCAAACGGTTGATCAAAAATACAAACCATTATACTAACCGTTCAAATAGTACGGTTTTGGTTCTGTTTCGATGTAATAAGGTTCGGTTTTGCTTTGGTCCAGTTTGAACCCATATTAAATATGAAACAAGAAAATTACTTTCATCAACAAACAATTTACGATTTATGACGTTGTGTCATCTGAAGGTTAAAACACATAGTTTTATCTTTAATTAATATAACTACATCATAAGTTGAGAATAGAACATATAACATTAAATTAAAAGTTAGATAGGAATTTGTTAAATTTTCTTATCACAGCATTGTCGGTGTAGCTATGTAGTTCGGTTCGGTTTAATACGGTTTGGTAAAAGTTCAAACCGCATCGTTTTGAGTTGTTTGCTTTAGAGTCGGTTCGGTTTGAGTTGTTTGCTTTAGAGAGAGAATCCAGTGCAGTTTTCCGCATCGTTTTTACGGTTCGGTCTGGGCGGTTTCCGCATTGCGGTGTGGTAAATGCCCACCCATAATGCAAATCACTCACCTTGGCCACAAATAAAACAACAAATCTGAAATGAATCTCTGTTTGGCGTGAAAACTGATGTCCAACAGCAGCTCTAACCTTGCTTTAGTGCTAATCCTCTTTGATTTGATGTAGTTTAAGCCAAAACTTGATTAAGAAGTGATTAGAGGTGTTTTTAGATGTTGGGGGTCGTTGTTAGGTTGAAGAGAGGGTTTGTGGCGGCTGGAAAATGAGTGAAAAACCGAAATCCTAACCCTAGCAGCCCTCAAATACCTCTAATCCCGAAATCCCCCATTGGTCCTAGCTGTTAATCACCCGTTAAGCCCAATTAAGCTGTTTTTCACTATCTGAAACTTGTTTCAGCCATATCTCCCAAACGGTAAGCCCGTTTGGCTAATGTGACCACTCTACGGAATTGTAAACCATCATTCGGAGCCAATGGAAGTGGTTTCAGTCAAAACTCCTTTCCAATCAAAAGTTATGGCCAAAACAGTATCGGCTAGGGGCAAAACGGTCATTTAAAATCGGCAAAAATCATGAACATGGGAAATGACCCCAATAGTCGTCTACCAAAGTTACATGACCATAAGACTTCGTATGTGAAAGAAATAAATATTCTATGATCCTTCGATGCGTAGAATGCAGGTCGTTACACAAGCGGAGTATTTTATGCTAGGATATATAGACAAATTTAGGATTTAGAGGGAGTTATTTATATACCGTATAAATTTAGTATAGATTTAATTATAAGTTATGTTTAGATAGTTATACAATTTGGGGGGAGTATCTTTAGAATTTCTTTTTGATAATGCCAAAGGGGGAGAAATTATAAAATATAGACTTAGTTTATAGGATTCATATAAACCGGGGGAGTATTAGAAGGATCATCATCAACATGCATGTACAGGTATGATATTTTATAAACTAAGGTTATCATCATCAAAAAAGGGGTGATTGTTGGAGAATGGAGTTTGATGACAACAACCTTATTTCAATATTAATTGATTATAAATATATACTAGCACCTTTATTTAGAATATATATATGTACACACATATGTAGGATTTGTATACATGAATTAATACTGAAGACTATACAGTTTAAGAGCTTTTAGAGATTCAGAATTCAGAGAAGATTCAAGACTCATGAGTAATCAAGATTTCAAGTGTTCAAGACAAATATAGTAATAGAGTCTAGTTTATGTAATACTCCGAATAGCACTCTAGGTTCAAACTCTGTTTTTCAAGTTATTTGTTTTCAAATTGTTTTCAGACTTCTCTCAAAATAATTTTTAATCTTCCAAGAATTTCAAACTTATGATTTCAACTATATTTCCTAATTTATAAGTATTCTTATTTTTATAGTTTTGTTAAATATGTTTTACTAAGTTTATATTTGATTATTTAAACTCTAAGTTTTTATATAACCATTTGTTTATATGTAGTTGATAAATATTTCTTTATAAATTCCTATATATATTTAAAATTATATCACATATGTTTATAATTATATTATATATATTTTTTAAATCACATATATATTAAGTTTTAAATCGTATGTTTAATTAATATTTTTTTATGTTTTTATACTTGAAAAACAATGTTTTAGCAACTAGTTTTATTTCAGGAATTTCCAAAATTTAAATATTGATTTAAATAATTAAAAAATACTTTAAAAATCATAAAAATGATAAGTATGTCGACATATAAAAAGGGCTATGTCGGCATATAGCTGTCAGAAATTTAAATTTGAAAGGAAGCGTCTTTTCACTATTTGTAACGCTCCAAAAACATTGCAACCTTTCATACACTATAAAAGGGCTTGAATGCGAATTTTTAATCGTATCTTCTTCTCCACTTCCACTCTCTTTCAATATATAATTATTCTTAATCATTTTTATAATTTCTACACTTATACTCTGCCAAATTCAATTCTATTTTGATCAAACTTCTTCTCTCTACACTCTCCTCTCATCTCTCTCTGAATCAAGTGCTATTGAAGAGTTATAGGGTTGTTTGTAATTGCTTTGGTTGAGTAAAGTTCACACTGCTGTGTTCCTTATAGCCATGAAATCAAGGAAGTAGGAATCAGTGTTTTCCTTGTAGCCGTGAAATCAAGGAAGTAGGAATCAGTGTTTTCCTTGTAGTCGTGAAATCAAGGAAGTAGGAATCGGTGGTATCCCTTGTAGCCGTAAAATCAAGGAGGTTGTACTTGACTATTGATACAGTAATAAAACTCTACACAATCCAAAGTTGTGCGGGGCTGGACGAAGGAGCAATCCGAACCAATATAAAATCCGGTGTGTTCTTTCCTTTTTGCATTTTTATTTCTATTTTTTTCCATCTATGTTTGAATTTGCGTCTATGATTGTGTTTGTGGTGTTTGATTCATTCTGTTATTCACAAAGTTTTATATTTTGTTTAGATTCTTACAAGCACTATTCACCCCCCTCTAATGTTTGTTTTCCCTTAACGATCCATTCTACAATCCCTAACATTGGAGGATCCTTACTCTCCTCCGTTATCCCTCCCCCAGCTCTAGAGGTAAATCTACCATTCTGATAGGGGCGGTTGATGATCCATTAAAGTCACGAATCCAACCTCCACATGATTTTAAGTCCTTCACTCTAATTTCATCTGGTCAAAAGCCTTTTTAAATAGGATATTGATGGAGCTTCCGTTATCCACGAGGACCTTCTTAACTACTGCATGTCCGATGATGGTAGTAATCACTAATGGATCGATACTAGGGGATTCGACACCAACACTCTCTCTGTCTTGAAAAACAACATCATCTGTAGCCCATTTTTGCTACTTTTCTGATGCAGTTGCTTCAAGACTACTTATTTCTAGGTGTTTGACTGCGTTAACGTATTGCTCCATCGTTCTGTTGCTAGATCCAACTGGGTGTGGCCCCCTGATTATGGTATTGATGACAATATTCTTTCCCTTCTGCTGGGCAGTGGGTTTGGAGGCAGGTTGGTTCTGATTTGGAGCTTGTCCGCCTTACCCCTGTCTCTAGGGCGATTTTGTATTCATCCATCTTTCTCTCACGAAGTAACTGTTCAACAACATCTCTTAGATGATGACATTCGTTTATAGAATGACTGTGGGTTCCATGAAACAAATAGAATTTCCCAGTTGCATGCTCCTTCTCAGTAGAGTCCCTGGGTGGAGGTTTCTTGTACCGTATAACGTTATAAGTGTCCAGATAGATGTTTCCTAGAGTGTTGCTCAACGACGTGTAATTCTTGAAAGTTTGAAATCGAGGCCTCCTTTTGGAATTGTTCCCCCGATTCCTGTTTCTAACACCCAACTGAACGATAATTCTAAATAAAATAAAAAGGAAAACAACGAGAACACAGAATTTATGGTGGTTCGGCGTTAAAGTGCCTACATCCACTTTATACTTTTCTGATTGATGATTTGAATACAAGCACAATGTTGATTTCCACTCAATCTCACTTATACAATTGATAATTTCTCTTAACCTTCGTAGGATTACCCTCTAAGAGTTTGGATATAATCTGAAAAAACCAAAGAAATTTGCTAGTAAAGGAGTTAGAGTAATCGATTTGCCAAAGATCCCCTCAAATGGAGTGTTAAGGGGTATTTATAGGCTGAGAGTCCATCCAGTTTGGGTGCCACGTGGGGCCCGTCTCATGAATTTCGGATCCGGTAGCTCTGGGATGATGACACCACATCAAGAACATGGGAAACATGGGTGTTATCTACCTCAGGTTTGCAGGAACATGGAATGTAACCGTTGCAGATTCATTTGCAGTTCAGATTGGTGTATCAGAACTCCATTCGGATTGGTGCTTCAGACCCGAATCGATCCGAAATCAGGTACTTGGGACTGGTTGTACAAGTTTGTGTGGAGGAGTGTGGATCTTTTGACACACTTTTTGGTAAAAGCTATCACACATGAAATATCTGGATAACAGCATGCGCAGGCACTGAAAACATCCTCAGCAGACATGAAGCAGTTTGACTGAAATCGCATCACAAACAAAGAATGGCCCGGAACTCCTATCATACGACCTATTTTGGGCCCGAAAACTGCAATTATGGTGCTTTGCACCGTAAAACCTGTAGCTCTCTGAATAAGATTCAGGTTGATCTTTCGTTTGGTTCAATCAGACTTATGGTTTGGAAGTTATGCCCGTTTCCGTAAATTGGTGTAATCTGGCAATCGCTTGGATGGAGTGACGAAACATCAGAAAGTTCAGAATATGGATCGGCTCGTGGGACCCGCCTTGGCTCATGGGATCCACCTCGACTCGTGAGTAGGAACCCGGCTCGTCAACTCTGCTCGTCCCTCATCGGATCGCCCTCTCCTTCAACTCGTGAAGACCCCTCTGGCTCGTGGAGCTCAGGTGGACCACGACCCTCTTCCACGACTCGATCGTGGACACTAGCTTCACCACTCCAGCTCGCGACCAGACATCAGTTCGTAAAGGCCTCACCACGAACCGCGACCCACGATCCGACCACCGAACCTTCTAATACATGCATAGATCTTCACCTATTCTCAAGGCTACTCGCACTCCTACTTTCCCGGATCGGGTGCCACGTACCCCATCACGAACCGGTCTTCCCAGATGATCTCCTACAGCTATACAAACAACATTTGGAGGATTTTCAAATGACTTTTGGCCATTCTTCTTCACGGCTTCCAGCAATAACAACACGAGGACTTCATGTGCTAAAGAAGGCCAACTCAGCTCAGTTTAACATGAGGATTTCATGCATAAAATCATTCTCTTCTCTCCTCCTCTTCATTGAAATACGAGGATTTTGTATGAAAATGGATCTCACAGATTGTGAGATAGCATTGTAGCTGTAATTTCTTAGGATTTACGTAATTATAAAGTGGACGTAGGCTTGGTTTGAGCCGAACCACTATAAAATATCATGTGTTCCCCATTTTTACTGTTTTTCTGCTTTTTTGTGATATGTGATCTGCATTTGGGTGTTAGGCTTAGATTTTGGTCTAACAGGATCCAACCAGGAAGCTCCAAAGCGATCCGTAAGCCTGTTTGCTTTACTTCTTATCCTTTAATTTATTTGTTGATTAATTCGTTAGATTTGTATAGCCTAACCACAAAGTAGGCTAACACTCTGTATGGGATGCTAGATGTGAGCATGCATTTATGGGTATAAAGAAGAGTTTGATAAGTGCACTAGTTTTTACTACTTCTGGTAGGAATGAAGGGATGGTAATGTATATAGACGCACGTGTTACTGGTCCGAAACAGTTTTGATGCAAGAAGGGAAAATTGCTTTTAACTAAAGTTGCATAAAAGGAGTTACCCAACTCATATCTTAGAGCTAGAGGCAATTATATTTTCTTTGAAGATGTGGATGCACTATTAACTAGGAGAAAGATTTGAGTTATTCACAAGCTATAAATCATTTGTAGTACCTTTTTCTTAGAATGGTCTTCACCTTAAGTAGCAACAATGATTTGAAATTTTAGCCTCATATTATTTTTGTATTTCCTGTACTTCGATAAAATGAAATGCAGTGGAAGATGCATTAAGTATGAGGTATCCTAGATTAGAAGCATGTTCTTAGAAACGAAACATTTGGAGTATAAGCCGAATTGGATATCATGTCGTATTGTGAGCTCTAGTCTAAGACGTCAGAAAATGCATATATCATACTAACACTCATAAAGGATTAACACTAAATAGAGACGAGAAGCTAGGATGATATTAATTATGAAAAATATTAAAGTCGTAATAGAATCTAAAGATATAAGGCAAAATGAAATAGGGCCAAACGGTTTTCTTTGCAAGGAAAGGAGACTATTTGTTTTCAATACTTATAGGCTACGAGATACAGTATTAATAAAAATCCATCATTCCGATTGGACCAATCGTCCTGATAGTAACAAGTTGTATCACCCCACCTCCATTAAGGTCACTCACAAAGGGAATGCCTTAACTTTGGTGGAGCATTTTAGTAAACAGAAACATAATACTACAAGACAGATAAACAGTACTTGAAAAATTATAACTTTATTTCAAACAGAAGCTTGGTTACATCCTTTCAAATCACAATATCAGAATTCAAGTACAAAATATCAGTCTTGTACAAAAGCCTTCAGAATGCATAGTTTAAAATCATAATCCCCACAGAAGAAGAAAAGCCATACTTTAAGCACTGCAAGTGGAAGAAATCTGGATCAAGCTAGAGTATTCCCTTCTACAAAACCTGGGGGGGGGGGGAAACGGAAGAAAGGAGGCGAAACAACAAGGGTCAGACAAAAGTCTGGCAAGTCCAGTGATTTTCAGTTATGAACAGATAATAATAACATGACATGAAAATAAAACTGGATGAGAGATAACTGTAACAGATGTAACAGATATAACAGAAGAACAGAATGATATAAGCTATTGCTTTACACTTCTCTGCACTAATACTAGTATAACCGGATTAGGTGTCACCCTAATGTCTAAACTGAAACAGAAACGGGTACAGAATAATTTAACAGAAACAGAATGTAATAATGGGCCTTTACTACCCGATCAGAAACAGACAGAAGCAGAAACAGATTAATCCCTACGGAAACAGAATGTAGAATTAGGTGTACACTAGTAATGGGCCTTTACCACCCGAACAGACGGTACCACGCAGAAACAGACAGGTGTTACCACCCAACAGAAACAGACGGTACCAACAGAAACAGACAGAACTAAGTGTACCCTAAAACCCTACCCCAAGCGATCGGCTCCCTAATACATAAATATCCTGTGTCGGCCCCACAGTAGGGTGTATCACTCCCTAAAGTGACAACCAATTGGCACATACCTATTTACAGATGTCACGGCGTCTTACATCCTCAGAGGCAGACCGGGATCCATGCACGCACATGACCCGGTTGGATCTCACCATCAACACCCCTCGCCATTATCAGAATGAACCGCTTATAATTAGTTCAGTAAGCGTGCCCGGACCCTACCTACTGTTGGGTCAAAGTTTTGATACCAGAAAGGGTTACTGACTAATATGGGTCCCAAACAACAGATGACACAAGTAATTCCCCTCCTAACCTTGTGTCCCCAGACTAACAGATTTCAGATTAACTTGTTTACAAGTTCAGACATACAGAATTCATATCAACCAGTTCACAGACAAGTTTTTAGACTAACGGATCAGATATACAGATTTAACAGACTTGCCGATTAACCAGTTACATATTAACAGACTTACAGATTTGTCTAACTTTGTAATTGGGCCTACAGATTCACGGAACATATTTATTAAATTCATCAGTCTAGTGGCTTTAACCCTATCCGCCCAACACGTTTTAGACATCATGTTTATCTCAGATTTTCATTAATTAATTATTAATGCCCAGACCTCTCACATTAGATTGACAGTTTGCAGCTACTGGTTAGGCCGGTTGGTTCCGGGCAGATTTCTGTCGCAAACTGAGTCTAACCTCGGGTTTCAAGCACGTTATGACTAACTTCTCACATTAGAACCTATTGTTTGCGGCCACTGGAATATGCCGGGCGGTTCCGGGCAGAATTACGCCGCAAACTCATTCTATCCTCGAGTTAGCCATGTTTATCTTTGCGGCCAATTAATTAATGATTTACCATTTATACCCATGCCTAATATACATGTCAATTATTCATAGCTAATTCAGATTATGTCAATAACAGACTGAATATATCAACTTAACAGACATAGCATATAACAGGTTTAGGCGACTTAACGGATTCAGCAGATTAAGCAACTAGCAGATTTAGCAGATAACAGATTAGGCATCTCAACAGATTTAGGTTGGCATTCTTAACAGAATTAGCTGATGACAGATTTGGCAGATGAACAGATCTAGCAGACTAGGCAGTAGGGCAGAACTAGCAGATTAAGCAATATAACAGAACTAGCAGATTAGGTAAATATAGCAGAACTAGCAAATTAGGCAAATATAACAGATTTAATCATTCCTTAAAGTTTCACAACATATCTTGCCTAATTATAAATCTTGCCTAAGTTCACATGCATAAATAATAGTCATGATTCACAATATGATCATATACCCCATGTTTGCATTAAATTTGCATGTCACAGATTAAGGTCATAATTTACACGTCCCAATTTAGTTCAACTTGCCTAGTACAAAAGATTCACATATAAATTATACCAAATATAGCTATTGACAAAAATCTCCTACTTAGGTATTATTCACATTTGATAGATATCCTACTTTAATGTAAATCTTTATACCTAAACCATATTTTCTTTGTCTCAAGTCATATGTTAACATACCATGGTTCCTCTTCTTCCAATTCACAGAATATGCATAGATCTAAATCTAGTTTACAACCTATGTCCTTTTTCTTAAATCAGTCATAGATTAACCAACTTCTCAAGTCGTATGTTCAATATTCTTTATGCCACAAACTCAAGTCATAGGTTCAATTATATGCCTTGGATTTATGTCCTAAGTTCCAAGTTCAACCTATGTTCTTTCCTCAACTCAGTCACATATCGGTCATGCCCATTTCATGCATTATTCATTTTATTGTCCCAAATATTTTAGCGTATGTTAATCTCTTAGGAGATTGGCCCAGGATCGTAGTAGCCTGGCTATAGAACAGAAAGAAGAAGAGATACAGAATAAAATAGATTAGAACAGAACATACACAATCTCAAATTCAGATTTACAATCATGTCACAATTATGATTAAAGTTTATATCGGAAAATAACTGCACTTGCCTTGGTTGGATTCTAAAAGAAAAATGTGTTGTAGCTGTTCTCTTTTAATCCTAATCAGAATTGGAGGAAGAAGAAGCACAAGTCCTAGCTTAGGTTTCAGCAGAGTAGAGACGCCATTGATTTATTTATTTTTAGAGAGGAAGAGAGCAATGGAGGCTAGAGAATTGTATATGAGATTTAGGTTTAGGTTAGGGATGTATATATAGGTGTAGGAAGTTATTTAGGACCATTAGATTAACCCTGAATCATGAGAACCATTCAAATGCAAAATCTGCATTTGAGCGAATCGGCCCACGGGATGACAGCCAAACACCTTGAATTAACCCCTAGTCGACCCAGCGAGGCTCGGGTCGACCTCAAAAATGGGCCGGTTCGGTTATTCCCCCTTCCAATTCGCTGTTTTGAACCTTTTTTGCATGTTTATTTATTTAATTTTTATATATATCTATATATATTTCTCTCATATGCATATAAAATTCAAGGCTTAATAACTTCTTCATAATTAACCATTTTTTTTATATTCTCAGAAAATACGGGGTGTTACACAAGTTGTATAGAGACATAAAGATGACTTATTACTAGGAGGGAACAAAAGGAGATATTGGAAAGTTTATCTTGAGGTGCATGAATTGTTAGTTAGTAAATGCGAAGTAGAAGCGCAATGACTTAACACAACCTCTAAATTTTCTCGAATGGAAAGAGGAGCAAGTATCTGTTGCCTTTATCGACAGATTGCCACAAGCTAGTTAACATATGATAGCACAAGGAAAATAATGGATCCACTGACCAAAGTGTAGGATTCGTACCTTTCAAGTGAACTATAATGACATCCAAGCTAGTCAAATTGTATGTTAAATGGATTGTTTGATTTTTTGGTATGTCGAGAAGTATTGCGGGAAATAAAGAAACATTACTTACTAGTGGATTTTTGGAAGATTTTATTGTCAATATTGTCAAACGAGCTTCGTTGTGCATTGCTTAGGGTAGACCGAAAAGATGAATTATACCCTGGAAGATCCACTACAAGCCTACATTGTATATTTTGAACGGTAATGGGAGGATCATTTTCATTTGGTAAAGTCGCAAACAAAAATACTTATACATCGTGCATTGTCATGGCATCATACAAATCACAATATATAAGACCTTGTAATGCCCTTTTTTGATGGTAGAAAATAGGTAAGAAGCCCATAGTTGGGCCATAAAATTATTAAGGAGACATCTAAGAAGATAGAGATCATTCAACAAGAAAGAAGCATTATAAGAGTTATGTAAATAAGCAAAGAAGAGATTTGGAATTCTCTGTTGAAGACTTATTTTTTTTAACAGTTTCTCCTTTGAAGAACGTTGTCCAGTATGGAAGGCAGGGAAAGCATTCATATTTGCTAAATCATTTCCAAAAACAAAAATGATTGAAAAGTTGGCCTATAGAGTCGAACTGCCTTCAAAGATGGCAGGTGTACACAATGTTATTCATATGTCCTATCTACAAAAGTGTTGCAAGACTTAGACATGATGGTAGCACTGGATCAGCTAGAAGACATAGAAGCAGAGCCAGAAGTTTCTAATCCATGTAACTTGCTTCAAGTCAATGAGTATGACACGAAGAAACTTAAAAAGAAGATATATAAGCTAGTTAAGGTGCGAAGGAGCAAGGGAGATAGACCTGGAAGACCGAAAAGAGTATGAGGGAAGCCTATCCAGAACTCTTGGAGTGGTAAGACCTATTTATTGTATCTACTTGTACCATTATATCTTAGGGTAGGTATTGTCTTGTTATTTTTTAATGGTTAAATGTTTGATGTTTTCTTGTGGATAACAGGTAAGTGAGATAACCTTGGTTTCTTATGCTTATTTAGGGGTTTCAGGTGGGAATTCCTAAGGGAAAGAATGTAAAAACCCTTATTTTACATATTAGGTGTAACACCCTGAATTTTCTATGAATATAAAAATTTACAAATTTAAGAATACTTAATTATTAAAGTGAGAATTGAGGGAAATGGTTACGCCATTGCGTTCGTCTCGAAATTCTGCTTGAGATAGAGTCCGAGTTTGCGTGAATTGGACTCCATGTGAAAAAGTTATGGCCTTCCAAAGTTTCAGAATTCAAATAAATTAAAAACAGTTCAAAATAATGAATTTGAAATTCAAATTCAAACAGGGGAGCAGGCTAGGCGGGAATTCTCCCGCCCAAGGGCTAGGTCGACCAGGGGGTCGACCTACCCATACAGGTCGACCAGGGGGTTGACCAACCCCCCCCCCCCCCGGGCAGATCTGAAATGTGACGATTTCTGACTCTGTGCTGAGTCATTAGGGCTGATGTGGCTGTTCTAGATAACCCTATCTAGTCATGGATGGTTGGGATTGTTCCTATGATAATCTAACAGCTTAGATTGATTCAAACTTCTATAAAAGAATGCCTAGACTCAAACCCGAAATCAATTATGATGGGTTGCAATTGGATTATGAGAACATGTCTGTTGAATCGCATGATATTGTTTAACTTTGTAGATCTATTTCATATTTAACTTGATTCATTTTATGCAAGTTTGGGATGTTAAATCATATGTTAATTCATATGTGAATTTTATGCAAGTTTGGGACGTTAAACCATATGTTAATTCATCTGTGAATCTTATGCAAGTTGGGTTGTTAAATCATATGTTAATTCATATGTGAATCTTATGCAAGTTTGGATGTTAAATCATATGCTAATTCGTATGTGAATTTTATGCAAGTATGGGATGTTAAATTGTATGTTAGTTTAAATATTAATTTATGCAAGTCTATATGTGAATTGTACACAAGTTTATATGTGAATCAAGTATATGCATATGCTAGTTTATATGCAAAATCATGTGATAAATTCATATGCAAGTTGTGGAAATTCATATGCAAGTTGTAGAAATCCATATGCAAGTTTAGGTGAAAAACTATATTCACATTTTGGGTGAAAATTATATTCACATATGCAAGTTAAGCGAGACCCATAATTTATATATGCAAGTTCACAATTTCATGTTTAGATTTATATTTATATCCATGGTAGTTTATGCAAATATATGATTCTGTATGACATTGTCTATGCAAATTGTTGGTTATGCAATTTTATGTTAGAATTCCTATTTGCAAGTTAGATCTATTTCTATGCGTTATGCAAGTTGTGATGTTCCTTTTTTTATATATATAAGTTAGACTATTTGCGAGTCTAACATATTTCATATTTGAACGTACGAATAGCGTGGGGACAAATGGGAAAATACAAATTATGTAAATTGTGAATTGGCATAAAATGGCTTTAAAAAGCATATAATTAAATTGAGACTTAATTGGTATAATTTTTATACCTAAAAAGTATGGACATAATTTAGGTGGCAATTTTGGACACAATTAATTTGGAGATTATTGGAAATTTGAATAGGGATAATTAATTCATATTGGAGTGAAATAATGTGTAATAATAAACGCCTAAGACATGAGGTTAGACTCGTTTGTGGTGTAAGACTACCCGGACCCGCCCTGCAAATCCAGTAACCACAAACGGTAGTCTAATGTGAGAGGTCGAAGGCATGAATTAAATGCGTAACAGTTGTAATGACATGAGGTTAGACACGTTTGCGGTATAAGACTGCCCGGACCCGCCCGGCAAATCCAGCAACCGCAAACAGGAGTCAAATGTGGGTGGTCTTACAAGGTTACAGTTATAATGAACTAAGTAACACTTAACCAAGATAAACATGTGGTGGGACATGGGGGTAAAGTGGGTGATATGGGTGGCATGTGAAATACGATTAGAAACACTTAACTAAAATGAAACATGTAAAGAAGACATGAATAAGAGGGGGTTAAGTGGAAAATTTTAGTGGGGACCAAGCATAGGTGGAAAGCTTGTGTCAAGCATGGGGGACCCATTTCAAACCAGTAGCCCATTAAGTATCTTTGTGAGCTCGAGTTTGATCGAGGACGGGACACGCTTACTGGGTTTGATTGTAAGAGGTCAAAACGGGTTAACGGTGGCAACGCAAGTCCAATGGGGTCATGTGCGTGCGTGGGCCCGGGTTGGTAGGTAATACGTTATTACATCATGTAGATATAAGCCGTGCATCTTTAGTGGTATCGGGTTGCCACTTTGGGGAGTGATACACCCCACCGTGGGACTAGCACGGGTGTCTACGGGTTAGGGAGCCGATCGCATGGGGGTATTGGGTACAACCAGTGGAGATAGGGGCAGGCGGCTCCTATGGAGACAGTTAGAGGTACACGAAACTACCATTATGATTATTGTGTTCAGTAGGCGGGATCAACTATTAGGGTGACTAGCAGTGGTGCAGTATAGTAATTATCCTATAGTGATTAGGAGCGAGATTAACGCCAGAATATTCCTCCTATTTGTTTTTTCTTGCCCACTTGTTTCACAGTCATTCCTTGTTTTACCAGTTTATGCCTTATCCTAATTACTTTAATAATTATATCGTTAAAGTTATGGTACTAGCCAGACATTATGTCTGACCCCCTTTGTTTTTGCCTCTTTTCTTCCTTTCCTTCCCAGGTTCTCAGGGTGGGACTAGTACTAGTGGAGCTTGATCTGGATCTTTCTCTCTCTTTTGGAAGTGCTTGGATTGGTGGAAGTAAAGTTCAGCTCATCTCTTTTATGGCTACTTATGTTGTGGTTATGCTTTTTATTTTTGTACTCAAAAAACAATTTGTCAAGATGGCTACTAAGTGTACTTTGTTTTTCTGTTGGTTTATGATGTTATTGTAATCAAACTATTTCTCCGCTATAATAAATGTTGTTTTGAAAATTTTCAAGTACCAATATATGTGTCTGTCTTATTATATTCTGTTCTATTCACCAATAATACTCCATGAAAGTTAATGCATTCTCTTTGAGAGTGACAGTAATGGACGTGGGGTGTTATACGTGGTATCAGAACGAGGTTAACAGAATATATAAGAGATTTTGAAAAACTATTTTTCAAAAGCGTTTTATAAAGAAATACTTTCAAAAGTATGTTTTAAGGAGAGTATTTTCAAGGGAAAATTTTGATTTAAAAACATAACCCCCAAGAGCCATATATCTTTCTTTCAAATTCTCCGTTTTGGATCTCTTCATTTTCTTTTCAACATGTCTAGGTTACCCGAGATACATGAGGGAATACAGATACCAACCAGGTTCAGAAGGTATCTGGAGGCTAGGGCCACTGCCGCAGGCCTAGCAGACATCCCTCCTCCCCCAGCTGCAGCAGCTCCTCCTCCTCCCCCCTCCCCCGTGTTGATACTTTTTCAAAGATATGCAAAGACTTTCGAGCAATGGGCGGAAAACCTTTTCACGGATCAGAGACGTTTGTTAAAGCTCGAAATTGGCTTAAGGAGGTAGAAGACTTGTTTGGTATCTTCGAGGTAGAAGATGGAAGGAAGGTCCAATTGGCTGCTTGGTTAATGAAGGATGAAGCCTCGTTTTGGTGGGAGGTCATGAATGGAGAGCGTCCAGTAGAGACATGGATGGATTTCAGACATAGGTTCAAGATGAAATTTCTCTCATGAGCAGAAGAGAATTTATGCATGGAAAAATTCTTGGCATTGAAGCAGGGGAATTTATCAGTAAAGGAGTACGTCAACAAGTTCAATCAATTGGCAAGGTTTGGCTTAGACTTGGTGAACACACCTGAAAAGAAGGCCCTGAGGTTCGTTAAAGGTTTGAATGAGCCCCTACATGGGTTAGCTATGAACCACATTCCTATGGGGGCTACCTTTGAGAAACTAGTTGACATGGCGCTTATGCATGAAGAGGAGAAAGGCGCTAATGCTAATAAGGCACCAGAAAAGAAACGGGATCAAAAGAAGTCACAACAGCAACCTAAGAAAGGTGGGAGGGACAACAATAGCAAGAGAATGAAAAGATGCTTTAATTGTGGAACACCAGGCCATCTGAGCAAGGACTGTAGGAAGAAGAAGAAGACTGGCTGTTTCCACTGTGGAGAGACAGGACATCTAATTAAAGATTGCCCGAGGAAATAAGGACAAGGGCAAAGAACATGGTCTACTTCTGGAGGACAGATTCAGGCTCTCACGGCACCAGGGCAGGCAAGAGGGCAGGTTCACGCTCTCATGGCAGTAGGACAGGAGAGAGGTAGAAACATTTCTGTTGAAAGTTTTGTTTTTCTGTTTGATCATCCTGTTCGTACTTTGTTTGATTTTGGCGCTTCACACTTGTTTGTGTCTGCTTCATTAGTTGAAACACTGCACCTAAATACTAGTCTAGTTACGGATCCAATAGTAGTCTCAAATCCTATTGGTGGTTCGACTCATCTTTCAATGATTTGTCGGGATTTGAGAGTGTCTATCTTGAGCATTGAGTTTGAATGCAACGCCTTTGTTCTTGGCTTCACGGGCTATGGATTGATTCTAGGCATGGATTGGTTATCCAGTAATGGTGCCATCCTCGATTTTGAAAAGAGAGTGGTTAGACTTATGACTCATCTTGGCAACACTCTCGAAATCTCTTGTAACCCCATACATTATGTTATGCTTAGTTACCTAGGATCTCTTGATGCGTCTGTTGAAAACTTGCAGTCTGTTATAGTAGTCTGTGAATACTCAGACGTATTTGAAGAGGTGAAGGGCTTACCTCCAAAGCGGGAGATAGACTTTTGCATATACCTTGTTGATAATGCAAAACCCGTAGCTCTAACCATTACACATGGCTCCAAGGGAGAGAAAAGAGCTCAGTAAGCAAGTCAAAGAGCTGCTCGAAAAGGGGTTTATAAGGCGGAGTATTTCTAAATGGGGTGCTCCAGCAGTATTCGCAACCAAAGCGGATGTTCACTTCGCCTATGCATTGATTATAGGGAACTAAACAATCTGACCAAGAAGAATAGGCACCCACTTCCTAGAATAGATGACTTGTTTGATCAGCTTGTAGGTGTGTCTGTTTTCTCCCAACTAGATTTGGCTACCGGGTTCCATCAGCTAAGAGTGGCTGAAGACAGCATCGATAAGACAACCTTTAGAACCCCGGATGGTTTCTTCGAATGGCTTGTCATGCCTTTCGGCTTGACAAATGCACCCGCTTACTTCGTTGACTTGATGAGTAGGGTGTTTAGATAATTCCTTAATAAGTTTGTGGTGGTCTTCGTAGACGACATTTTGATCTTCTCGAAGAATGAAGAAAAGCATGCTTTGCATTTAAGGGAAGTCATGGATACTCTTCGTACACATCAGCTGAAGGACAAATTCTCCAAATTCCATTTCTAGAGAGAAGAAGTGAGGTTTCTTGGACATGTGGTGTCCAAAGAGGGGTTAGCCGTGGACCTCGCAAAAGTAGTTGCGCTGCAAGATTGGAAGGTTCCACGAAATGCAACCGAAGTCCGAAGCTTTCTCGGGCTAGCAGGCTTTTACCAAAAATTCATTAAAGACTTTGCCAATATCTCAGCCCCACTCATAAGATTAACGAAGAAAACCTAACTTTCGCTTGGGATTTGGATTGCGATATTACTTTCCAACGTTTGAAAAGGGCTCTAACAACAGCCCCAGTTCTGACATTGCTGGATGGGAGCAAGATGTTTACCGTATACACGAATGCATGTGGTACATGACTAGGTGCTGTCTTGATGCAAGAAGGGAAGGTAGTAGCTTATGGAGGCAGATAGTTGAAAGTACATGAGAAAAACTATCCGACCCACGATCTAGAGTTGGCTGCCATCGTTTTTGCGCTTAAGTCTTGGCGCCATTATCTCCTAGGTGAGAAGTTTGAATTATATACTGACCATAAATCATTGAAGTACCTTTTCTCGCAGAAAGATCTTAACTTAAGACATCAAAGGTGGATGGAATTTCTGGCCTCTTATGATTTTGAGATTTCCTATACCCCAGGCAAGGGAAATGTGCTAGCATATGCCTTAAGTAGGAAGAAGCTGACCTTGGGTCCTCTCTTTGTAGAAAGGCAAAGCTTGGAATATATAGCAAATTTTAATTTTAGACCCTCCTCTGAAATTGTGCCTGGTCTGTTAGCATCACTAGAGGTGCGGCCTACTCTTTTGGTCTCAATAGGAACTGCGCAACGAGAAGACCCTTTGCTAGTTGATGTGATGGAAAAACTAGTTAAGGATGAGACTTCTAGTCACCTCAATAGATACTCCATCGATGATAGGGGTTGGTTGAAACGGGATGGAAGGCTATACGTCCCACAAGTAAGGGATTTAGTGAAGACGGTTCTCGAAGAGGCGCACCATTCTAAACTGATCATACACCCAGACGGAGACAAGATGTATAAAGATATAAAAAGGGTTTTCTTTTGGAATGGCATGAAGAGTGATGTAGCTGAGTTCATCGCTAAGTGTTTGATATGCCAGCAAGTCAAAGCGGAGCCGGTGGTCTGCTTCATCCTCTCGAGGTCCCACAATGGAAGTGGGATAACATTTCAATGGACTTTGTTGATGGGTTGCCTAGGTCAAGAAGGGGCAATACCAGTATTTGGGTAATAGTGGACCGGCTCACTAAAAGCGCTAACTTTATACTTGTTAAAAGCAAAAGGACTGCCTCGTCCCTAGCATCCATTTATCTTAAAGAAATAGTTTGACTCCATAGGATACCCTCTAGCATAGTGAGTGATCGAGATCCTATCTTTACGAGCAAGTTTTGGAAGAGTTTGCAAGAGGCGATAGGCACATAATTACGCTTAAGCATGGCCTATCACCCCCAAACCGATGGTCAGACGAAAAGGGTGAACAGAGTATTAGAAGACCTCTTGAGATTGTGCGTTCTTGACTTTGGAGGGACATGGGAGGATCATCTTCTTTTGGTGGAATTCGGCTACAACAATAGCTACCAATCCACCATAGGCATGGCGCCCTTCGAAGCTTTATATGGAAGACCATGCCGATCACCAACTTGTTGGTGGGAGTCTACAGACAAACTCGTACATGGGCCAGGCATGATTAGAGAAACCTCAGAAAAGGTGGACTTGATAAGAAGACAGATGAAGGCTGCACAAGATAGACAGAAGTCCTACGCAGACAAAAGAAGGACCGACCTTGAGTTTAAGGTTAGAGATAGGGTGTTCCTTAAAGTATCTCCTTTGATGAATGTCATCAGCTTTGGGTCCGTAGGAAAGCTAGCACCAAGGTTTGTAGGGCCATTTCCTATCATTGAAAGGATTGGTACGATGGCTTACAAAGTAGAGCTACCTGAGAGACTGGTTGGAGTTTATAATGTTTTTCATGTTTCTCAACTACGAAAGTGCTTACATGAATCTGCGGAAGTGGTGGAGCCAAGTATACTAGAGGAAGTAGAAGTGGAACGAGAAGCGACTGTGAGAAGAGTTCCAACTCGTATCTTGGATACAGAACTTAGAAAGCTACGCAACCGTGAAGTCAAGCTTGTTAAAGTTCAATGGAGTGATGCTAAGGAAGACGCGACTTGGGAAACTGAGAGGAAAATACGCGTACCCTACCCTTTTCTCTTTGAGGGTACCTCCTTGATTTCTTTTTCCATAAGTTTATTCATGCTTATATCTATCTTTCAAGTATATCTCCTCAATCCAATTCTTTAGCCTTAGGTAGAAACCGATGGATGTAAATATGTATTTGAAACATGTTATGATTGATGGTTGCTAGTGGTTGCAAGTGGTTGCTAGCGGTTGCTCACTTATGCATGTACACACGCTTTAGGCACTAGATCGGCTCGATCACTTTCATATTACATATAAATGTGTGTGCATATTTAAATTACTGGATGTATAATGGTTGTGTTATCATATGGATGTTGCATTCTGATGAATGGTTGTGCACACATGTAGAAGTAATATGTATCATTAGGATTCTTTTGCATGCATAATGGACGCATGTCACTATCATGATTTGCATTAAGGAGGTCAACTGAATCAGTGGACCGTCTGATTTTGCATTAGATAAGGAACACATACACACACTTTTTGCATATGTCCATACGGCATTAGAAATCTTGTAAGGACAATGGATGCCTATGTTTGATGATTGAGTAGATGGATGATTGGATGTTAGGATATACATTCTCCTAAACTTGAAGATTTCGGGGGCGAAATCCTTTAAGGAAAGGAAAATGTAACACCCTGAATTTTCTGTGAATACAAAAATTTACAAATTTAAGAATACTTAATTATTAAAGTGAGAATTGAGGGAAATGGGTTACGCCATTGCGTTCATCTCGGAATTTTGCTTGAGATAGAGTCCGAGTTTGCGTGAATTGGACTCCGTATAAAGAAGATATCGCCTTGCGAAGTTTCAGAATTCAAATAAATTAAAAACAGTTCAGAATAATGAATTTGAAATTCAAGTTCAAACAAGGGAGCAGGCTAGGCGGGAATTCTCCCGACCAAGGGCTTGGTCGACTAAGGGGTCGACCTACGCATACAGGTCGACCTAGGGATCGACCTGGGGGTCGACCTACCCCCCCGGGCAGATCTAAAATGTGACGATTTCTGACTCTACGCTGAGTCATTAGGGCTGATGTGGCTGTTCTAGATAACCCTATCTAGTCATGGATGGTTGGGATTGTTCCTATGATAATCTAGAGGCTTAGATTGATTCAAACTTCTATAAAAGGATGCCTAGACTCAAACCCTAAATCAAAACAAAATTGGTCTCATGGTGTAACACCCCGTAATTCTGTAACACTAGGATTCACAAATCAAGGCAGAATTAAATTTTAAAATCAAGGGAAACGGGTTGCGCCATTGCGTTCGTCTCGAAATTATGCTTGGAAACGAGTCCGAGTTTTCGAGAATCGGAGTCCGTATGAGGGAGATAAGACCCTCCGAAGTTTCAGGAATTTTCAGAATCGAAAACAGCTCGAAATTCGAATTCGAAATTCGAATTCAAACCCAGAAGCGGGCTGGGCGGGAAAATTCCCGCCCAGAACCCAGGTCGACTGGGGAGTCGACTGGGTAGTCGACCCCCCCCCCTGACCAGGTCGACTGCCCAGTCGACATGGGTGTCGACCTGGGTGCAAAAACCCACTTTTGGGCCTGGGTGCATTCTAATGTTCCTGGTCTCGTTTTCTGCCTAGATTCGTCCGCCTAATCCTATATAAACAGCCTCCTGGCCTACTTCTCTCTACACCATTTCATTCTATCCTTGTGCTGCCTCTGAGAAAATGTATAAATAAATAAAATAATATATAAAATAAATCAAGACAAGGAAATGCTTCTCAAGACTTTCAAGAGGAGATTCAAAACAAGCTAGGATTCAAGTGAAGATTCAAACGACTTCAACGACTGTTTTTCTACGAATCTAATATAATCTCTGTAAGTCGGTTACTTTTTAGATTTGAACGTTTTCTCTATTCGTGACATGAAATTAAAGGAATAAAAGAATATGCCAAATCTTTCTGTTCGAATCAGTGCTTATATCCTTGGACCTAATTAAGAACTATTATGATTCGATGACCAATAGACTGTGACTATGAAACTATGGACCTTAAAACCATGTGCCTCTTTGACTTTGAACATTGCCTATGAACATTGCCTATGACTGTGACTCATGATTGTGAGAATTATTTTCCTTTGACTATGAGCATCGCCTATGACTGTGATTCATTAACTGTGAGGATTTACTATGACTATGGATATAAGGTTATTATTTATGCCCATGACACTGTAGTTACAAAACCATGTTGTACCCCAAACTGGCATTATATTGGATCTAGGCTTGACTTTCTATTTCTAGTTATCCTTGGGTCTTGATCTTGGGAATTTACCTATTAAGTTAGGTCTACCCATGTTCTTGAACCTATAATATTCAACCCTTTTCATGTCGTAATATTACCAGATCTATATGCCTGTGAATTATCATCTTATGCCAGTTATTATGTCTATTATTTCATGGCATTTTGGTTCATTCCCTTTTTATCCACGAATCTAGATTTATTTATAATCTAGGTTGAATCACGATTTTACGAACGATGGGAATACGTTTTAAGAAAAACATGAAATTGACTAAACTTGGAAATTGGCATAATTTGGGAACATGCATTATAGCATGACTATTAAGATGAAAATTAGAATAACAAGTCTAGTTTTGACATGAACTGAAATTAGAATATTAAATCAGAATTGGGTGGCTAAATTAGGCATGATAAGTATATTAGCATAATTGTGAATAATTTACATACATTGGGCGTAAATGGTAAATGGTTAAATGGGCCACAAAGTAGGTAGTTGGTATGCAAATTAAGTTTTGGGATAAACGGTGAACTAGGATATGAAATCTAGTTTGGCATAAACTGTAAACTAGAATATAAAATCTAGTTTTTGGCATGAACTGTAAATGAGGATGTTGGATCTAAATTGCTATAAACTGTAAGATAGGCAAATCAAGATTTGGGCCTAGAATATAAGTCCATTAGTGGGCATGGCAAATGTATATGGTATAGGCCAAATTTATTTATAAAGGGAAAATGGACTTTGAGGATAAATGGTTAAACTTTGAGGATAAATTGTTAACAATTTATATAGATACAAAAGAAAGGTTTGTTAATGACATCTCTTTTAATAATACATACACCAGAAAGTTCTAGGATGACAGAGAGGATAGTGTCTAGGCTTGGGTTTGGAAAATACAAGTTTCCTGCTCTCCCTGGCTATCCCTAACTGATCCGACGGACGGAATGGTTACTTTCAAAACCTGATTTGAAAATTAATCAAAACCCTTTGAACTTAGAAAACACGAATATGCCTAACCCGAGGTTAGACTGAGTTGCGATGTAAACCTGCCCGGAACCAACCGGCACATCCAGTAATCGCAACAATATCTGCCTAATGTGAGTGGTCGCGGCTTTAATTTATTTAGCTAAAGCTAGAACAAGAATGGTAGGGTTAAGTTAACTAAGACACTTAACCAATTCAACATGATAACCAAACCGATGGGTGGGGTTAGGTTCATACAGACACTTAACACAATTAAGCTAGAATGGGAGGGTTAAGTCCATAGGAACACTTAACCAACTTAACACAGTTAAGCTAGAATGGGAGGGTTAAGTCCATAGGGACACTTAACCAAACTTAACATCGTAACAAGACAATATTTGTAGGGGTTAAGTAACTAAGAAAACACTTATCCAAATTAACATGTTAACTAGACTAGAAGGTGGGGTTAAGTAAAGTTAATACACTTAGCCAAATTAACTTGTTAGAGGTTGGGGTTAAGTAAAATTTAATACACTTAGCCAATTTGATATGTTAGCTGGACTAGACCGTAGGGTTAAGTAAACTTGAACACTTAACCATCAGATTGTGATAAAGGAATAGGGTTAAGTCTAAAACATGAGGGGATAATACTTAACCATTAATAAAATGTTAGTTAAAAACAGATGGGCAAGGTTAAGTTAAAAAAAGAACACTTAACCAATACAAGATGAATGAATAGGGTTAAGTAACAAGAAATACTTAACCAATATAACTTGGTTTATGGTAGGGTTAAGTCAACATGAATTACTGATAACACTTAACCAGTTTAAATGAAGAGGGTTAAGTTAGCTTGAATTGACTAATGACACTTAACCAATCCAAATTGACGAGAAAGAGAACAAAGTAGTAAACCTTAGTTAAAAGGAGCTAAGTAGTAAACCTTAGTTAAGAAAACAACGATTCTGGAAACTAAGTGGTAAACCTTAGTTAGCAAAACTAAGTAGTAATTCTTAGTATAACACGAGAAGGAGAGAACGTCCGTCTGATTAAAAAGAAAGCTCCAACGAATTGGGTTATGAAGCCCGAGGCTTCGAGGGGACGTAAGGGTACTCTTGGTATCCCTCTGTGAGGCTGCAGATGATCCTCCTGGGCACACAGAGGTTAAGGTCTGCGTTAGAAGAACCAAGGGTATGCCTTGGTTGCAAAATATGGCAACCTAAAGACTAGGAAGAACGAAAATGGCATGGTGTGTTCAAGTGTGGCAATATTAATATGAAGATGGAGAGGAGATTAAGGAAAGAATTTTGGAATTTTTTGTATAATTTATAAGGAAGTAGAATAGGAGAGTGAAGGACTCAAAGGAGCGGCAATGTCTATTGTTGTGGTGAGCAGCGGGTTTAAGCTTTATCGGGGAAGAAGGATTTGTTTTTTGGTATGGGCCGAAGTGGTATGGTGAGCCCAATTTGGTAATGAAATGAATTTAAATAAAATAAATACTTGTTTAAAATTGTAAATGTCATAACTTTATCATACGTGATCCAAATTTAGCAAAACAAGATCCGTTAGGATCGTGGGGATGGCGCTTGCACAATGGAATTGACTGGCAGTGAATTGGAGCCCATTACAATTTATAGTAAAATAAATTGTCCGTCTGAATCAAGCGATGGTTATCGTTATTAAAGATGATCGTCCAATGTGAGTAAAACTCACCAACTCTACCATTTTATATTTTTATAATGTATTTATAGAAATGATATATGATGACTGATTGCTGTGTGTTGACTGTTTTGTTGAACTGCTAAGTAATTGGTTGAAATTATAGATATGGTTATATATGTATATACAAATTGATTCTGTTTAGAAGAATATTTTGTAGTGAAATGAAATTGAAGTTAATTTTATTGTTTAACATCTGTGGATGCAGGGAAACAGGTCGGAGGAATCCAACTGGATTCCTCAACATTTATTTTACTGTTTTTCATATATTGTGAGATATGATGTGATATACAATCTGTTGTTGATTGTGTGTGTTTGGATAATATTGATCAGTGATATATGGTATATTAAATACCATAACAAATACTGGAATATAAAAAGGGAATTTTCAATGTTATATTGAAATTGAAATCTTTATAAAATCAAAGGATTTTATATAAATGAATATTTATAAAATCAAAGGATTTTATAAAAAGAAATATTTGTAAAACAAATAGAAAAGGAAATTATTTGTTTAGCAAATAGAAAAGGAAATATTTATTTAGAAAATAAATAAGATCTTTTAAAAGTGTATATTTGAAATGAAATATTTATAGAATCAAAGGATTTTATAAAAAAAGGAATATTTATCATTTGATAAATAAAATAAAATAAAAAAGGAATATTTATTTAGAAAATAAATAGAATTATAAAAGGAATATTTGGAAAATGAAAAGTATTTTATGAAAAGAGAATTTTACGTTTGAAAGGTTTAAACCCATGCTTCGCACACGAGTATAACATGGTTTGGATTTAAAGCAAGGATTTTAAATAGAATTTGTTTTAACTAATAGATTAAGAAGATTAATTTATAAATGATATTTTATAAATTAAATAAAATATTTATCATTGGATAAATGGAATATATAAGTCAGGACTTATATAGGGAAGTAAGAATCGATTTCAACATCGATATTTGAAACTGAATATGGACATAGAGTTAATCAAAATGTGTTAATCAAAATGAGTTAGAGGAGTTAATCGAGTGGAGTTAATTGAAAGGAGTTAATCGATTAGAGTACAGTTAATCGATTAGAGTTAGAGTTAATCGACCAGAATTAGAGTTAATCAAATTATAGTTAGTCGATTAGAATTAGAGTTAATCGAATTATAGTTAATCGATTAGAGTTAAATCGAATTAGAGTTATTCTAAGAGAGTTAACGAATATTGGTTATTCTAAAAGAGTTATCGAATATTGGTTATTCGAAAAAGAGAGTTAATCGAATATTAGTTATTCAAAGAGAGTTAATCGAATATTAGTTATTCGAAGAGAGTTAATCGAAGATTAGTTTTTGAATAAGAGTTAGTCGAGTATTAGTTAATCGTATAGGAGTTGATCGAATATTAGTTAATCGTATAGGAGTTGATCGAATATTAGTTATTCGAATAAGAGTTAGTCGAATATTAGTTATTTGAAAGGAGTTAATTGAATATAGTTTATTCCAAAGGAGTTAATCCAACGGAGTTAATCAAATATAGTTTATTCGAAAGGAGTTAATCCAAAGGGGTTAATCAATTTGAGTTAATCAAAATAGAGTTAATTGATTAGAGTTAATTGAAAGGATTTAATCAAATGTTAGTTTATTCGAAAGGAGTTATCGAATATTAGTTTATTCGAAAGGAGTTATCGAATATAGTTATTCAAAGAAAGGAGTTATCGAATATAGTTATTTGAGGAAAGGAGTTATCGAATATTAGTTTATTCGAAAGGAGTTATCAAATATTAGTTTATTCGAAAGGAGTTATCGAATATTAGTTTATTCGAAAGGAGTTATCGAATATAGTTATTCGAAGAAAGGAGTTAACGGATATTAGTTATTCTAGGAGAGTTAATCGAATATTAGTTATTCGAAGTGAGTTAATCGAATATAAGTTATTCGAAGAGAGATAATCGAATATTAGTTATTTAAGGAGAGTTAATCAAATATAAGTTATTCGAAGAGAGTTAATCGAATATTAGTTATTCGAAGGAGTTAATCGAATAGAGATTACTCGAAAGAGAGTTGTACGTCGAATTAGATTATATCGAATTCGGGAAAGTACTATTCACTTTCCGTTTTTAATTAAGATTTATTTATTTATAAATAAATTAGTTGTTTGTTTATTTATCCAAATTAATAAATAAAATTTATACTTAAGTTAGATATTTCAGAAGTAGGGATTATAACACTATTGTTATAATCAAATGATTTCGATAAAAAAGTGGATTCGTAAATAGAATCCGTGAGTTAAGTAAGGAAGTTTGTTAAAGATTTAGAAGGCGAACTTTGTCTATTTCGAAGTTAGAAATGTTGTTCAGTTAAGGTCTGAGAGGTAGTTATACCCCAACTTGATTGACTTCGTTTGTAACTAAGGCATGGTTAAGGTTTGATAGTAAAGTTCGGTTAAGTGAATATAGTTAATGAAGGTAATAATTTGAATTGGCATAGCGATGTTTTATTTAAACATCTGTTTAAATCCAATGAATGAGTTTTGGAAACATTTTCCAAATATAATCAGAGATATTTTCTAATCATAGAAAATGAAATGTTTGATGATAAAGAATACTGGAACGACAGTGATACGGGAAAAAGAGATGGAAACGTTTTCCAATGATTAATAACATATATTTTCTAAATTTAGAAAATAAGGAATGTTGAAAATATGGAAACAGGAAATGAATAAATTAATGAACTAAAGAGATAAATGTTAAATGATGATTTGATCGATATAATTTCCATCTGGAAATAATATCGTTATTTGCACGCATGTTTTTCTTTGATAGTTAACTCACCGACTATCAAAGTTTTTGACCATTTTTCCGTCGTCAATACAGAGAGACCGGGATCAGATTCATGACCTGAAAACCACTCTATATGGGCGTTAGCGTTGCGATCAAATATGATGCAGACAATTGAAGACGGAGTTATGCAAGGGTTGTCCTGTTTACAGAATAGTGCCTTTAGTTTGTCCAGTCCTAGGACAACCTTTATGGAAGAATATCTGGCAGAGTATATTTAATGGATCACGTAAGTTGATCTCTTCAAACGTATATACGTTTGGTGGTGGAGGAATTCGTTTCTCTTAGCTGTATACCCATTGTATTTTTTGGGAATCAATTTATGATTTGGCGGGTATGACGATGTGACATTCAAAGTGAATAAATGTGTGATCTATCAGAGATAAGCATGGCTTCTAGCCTCACAATCGGGAAATGACAAAAATTGAGCAGGCAGCATGGCTAAGTGGTTGTCTACCAATTAGGGTGTATTATCACCTATCTAGAGATATTCATTTCATCCAGTAATCTATTGTCGGTGCTGTCCCATTCGGGGAACGGTTGCTGATCCCAACCGTTGGTGATATACATTCGATATACTCAAGCGAAATGAGTGGTCTATCATGTGTGGTCGGGTTGCAAGATGTTCTTTTTGAACCCAGTGTATTCCTCTCTAGAGGTACACTATCAGAAGGTGGTTCCATACCTTGTCATGGTTGGTAACCCATTATCCAATAAGTGCTCGCGGTTTTGATTGTATACTGTATATGTAGAACGTGAGATGAAAGTGTTTCTGCTAGATGATTATTTAGTTGTGGTTGATAGACAATATTATAATATCAAAAGAGTTTTGATATAAAGTTTATCATTTCTTTCAAAAGGATTTTGAAAGTTAAATCAATTGTTTTGGATTCTCATAAGGGAAAAACCCGTTCTGTTATACGGCGTGGTCTTATGAGATAAAGTATAATTGCTCAAACTGTTTACTCACACTAGTCCCATGACTGACCCAGAGTTTATTTTGTTTTGTTTTCCCTAAACTCTTAGGTGCCTAATTTTGTACGGGCAGTCAAGTAGTCAGGATTTTACAGATACTTGAAGAACCGGAGTAGGAGGCTTCAGGATCATATAGCTATTGTTATTTCCGCTATGTTGTAAGTGTTGTACTCTGATAATGTTACTGTATACATATACTGATTTTATTTCAAAGTTATGTACCTATTATATATTGTTCGTTCCGCAGTGAGATTCGTGTTACTCTAATGTTGTATGTTCTTCTTCTTCTTCTATTCTAAGTTTCTATCTTATCTATTCTCACCCTCTAATTTTTTTCATGGACTATCTGGTGTTTTCGATGCTTGAATAGTCGACATAGTGTTGTACGCCGATATCTAGGATCGCGAAATTCCTGGGTCATTACAAAATTGGAATCTAGAAATTATTTGACATTCCGGATCCAACAAAAGTGGTTTCATCGAAAATGGACGTCATTTGTAAAATAGCTATATATATTATATTAAAAAATATATATATATATGTAAATTCCATAGCGATATTCTAAATTTTAAACTGGACATAACATTCAATTCCCGCTATGAAATCTGGATTTTTCACAGTGTTAGAAAGATATAATCAGACAGATTCAAATATTTCTTATTTTACTGAAATTCGATTTATTTTGAATTATGTACATTTAACTGAATTTTAAAATCTAATTTTCAAACTACCGCGCCATTTTAGGCTCGTTATATAATTAAAATAAAATTATTCATATTAACTTCTATTTAAATAAATTTTTAGTCGTTATTATTTAAAATAAATTATTTTAAATATTCAAAATCCATTAAAATAGCTAAAATAAAAAATTTAAATTGGTTCTGATTTTCCGGGTTGTTACAATCTCCCCCACCTAGAATCTTTTCGTCCTCGAAAAGGAACGGAGCTGAATGTTGTTTAACTAACCAACTCAACTTTCATTCTGGCTTTCATTCTTCAACTTTTCAGTTTCTAAAAATTTTCTAATTTTTCAAAAAATTTCGCCATAACCTCCTTTGTACGGGTTGATATTTAAAACAGCAACTTGCCTCACAAGGCCCTCACCATTCTAAAATGAAAAGAAAAAGCCAAGCGGCTAGCCAATCGGCTCATAAAATCATGAAACCCAAACGAAATAGTAAATATGTACCTATTTGTCGGGCATATAATTTTATTCCTCTTCTTAGCTTCCCTGATATGACCTGTTCATTATATACACATGTATATATATATATATGAAATTGCAATAAATTTTTAATTTAGTTCAATATTTTGATTCAATTTGGCTAAATTTATCATTTATTCTCATATTGGTTAAATTAATTATTATTCCAATATTTTAATTAGTTAAACCAATTATCAAACATCACAACCAGCAATCAATTAGTTAATTAACTTTTCAAACATATATAACTTTACATATAGTCAAAAATCATATTTTTAGTGCAAATCACATCAATAAACTCTAACTGAGTTTTGTTCTCACACCAGTCAATTGGAAATATATAAATATCCCACTTTCAAAACTCGAACATAAATACTGATGATGACGCGTCAATCATCAGAATTATCCCTGGGCGACTAGAGTGTTATTCCATATATATCCAGTATATTAAAGACTTCGAATATCCATTAATTACGCGTATATTCAAAATCTTTATATACTCAATTGTCCAAAATAAATAAAATAATTTACTCAAATACATATATTAAGATAAAATTTCCAAAACTAAATTTGTTTTCATTTTTATTTTAAAAACAACACTCTTTACACTCATTCTAGGATACTACTGATCCCATCCCTAACGAGTTATTCTTACTGGATATTACTAATCCAATCTTTGGTGGATTCTTTTGTTCGGTTCTAATGTGTCTTGTTCTCTAGCTCTGTAAACTAAAGCTCTGATACCAAATGAAATGACCCAAAATTCCCCATAAAGAAAAGTATGGATTGAGTTAAGAACACAACAAATCAGAACATAAACAGAAGAACATTTCATTGCTTATTACAACACTTACATCAGAGTACAAGAATATATCAGAGTATGAATAAATAATATACAATAGAAACATATCTGAGATTTAAATTACATTTAAATAGCAGCAGAAAAATAATACGAAATACAACTGAAAGAAATACACAGATACAGAGCTTTCCGAATATCGCTTCAGTTGTTAACCAGGATCCTGTGAATATAATATCTGCAAAACCAAAACTACTAGTTGCCCGTGTGGAAAAAATGGGCACCTAGAGTTTAGGTTAAAGCAATAAACCCTAGGTCAGTCATGGGACTCGTGTGTGAACTAATAGCAGTTATTAAATCTTTACTTTAAAAGTTGGGAAATCATGGGACCACACCGTATAACACGGAACAGGTTTACTCCACGTGAATCTTAGTTTAAAATAAAACAACGCAATGCTTTTTGGAAAAATGAAGCTATTATAAAACTCGGGTCCCATCACACAATGCAACGCAAGCCGGAGGATAGAGTTTTACCTTATAATAGTTAAATAATGCTTGATACACTATAAAACAAATTATTTTGATATTATAAGTGCATAGTGTTTTAAAATGACTTCAAATATAAATGTACCAATCATAGACGGCATGGGTACCATATATCTTGTCGCCATACTAGTTCTACAATCAAAACCGCACGATGCTGTATTGGAAGTTGGATTTCCATCTATGAGTCGAGCTAGGGATCGTCCTCACCGAATTCGAGACAATCTAGCCTATCATGTCTCAGAATCAGCTGCAACTGCACCTTGGATCTTCAGGGCTAGTCCACAAATACTTTAGTGGATTAGTAATGCCTGAACAATACGTTTCCCTGTCCTATGGGGCATAAAATCTGAGCCACTAGGGACTCAATATCCGAGGCGCCTCATTCCATCATCCATATAAGTAAAAATGTATGGGCTCCATACCATGACACCAATCCTAGCTTGAAAGAAACGCATGTTCTCCCTGCAGTCCTCTCCTGTTTTTGACTCATACCGGGGTGTGAGGCTCGCGAAGTAACGCTATACACAAAGCTATGCTAACTAAAGCTGTGTTTTGATCATCATCCACAAGACTCTGCTTTTCAACAAAATCCTTGATCATTCACATTGTCAATCCATACCATACCATTGATTTCTGCCAATATATAATCTCTAAGCTCGTACGTCTCAGAGAAGGGTGTTAAGCAAGAGAATAAATTCTCCGCCACCAAACAGATATATATTTAGCAGAGATCAACGAATACAGCATAAAGGAATACAACGTCGGACATACCATCCATTTACAAGTCCGTTCTGGGTCTGAACAAAACCGGAGCCACCTTATTCCTCGTCCCATATGTCAAATACAGGAGAAAGGTCCTCGCATATCCGTCGATTCCCAAGTACGTTTGGATGATCACCACTTGTTACCTTGTCTTGGGTGTACAGCCCAATCAGGACATCAATAATCATCCAAACGATGTGAAGAACTCCCCTCTTCAACCACTGTCTTCCTCGTCGACTTTTAATCGTCGTAGTAATTGTCAGAATGGGTTAAACCCGGTCTTTTCAAATAACACGCGTATTTTATAATCAAGTGCTATAAAAACACACCATACACCTCATTCCAATTCAGAATATTCTTTTAATAAAATATTTATACTATTAGGGAAATGTTCCAATTAATTTAATCAAAGATAAATTCTTTTAAATTTATTCCTTAATATTCTTTTGAATATCATTTCAAAAGATTTTATTAACTAGTCGTGATTATCGAACCTTACCGCCGTAATCATTTATTATTTTCCAATCCCAAGTTATTCATCCCATGGAGAAAAATTGGTAGCACTTTATATCTAACACCCATTGTGTTCTTAATAATATTAATTACCCTTTTACGTTCAAATCTAATTAAAGATTTAACTATCGCATTGAGTAAAACTAGTGGTACTCCATTTTCGATCATTTCAAGTATTCGATAAATTTAATTGTCTCATTCCATTCAATCTAATTAAGAACTAATTAAAACCCTAATTTGGTTTTAATATCAAAAATCATTACCATATGATTATTCAAATTTAAGAAATTAATTTTATCTTTAACTAGGTTGAAGAACTAATGTCATTTAAAACAAAGTTCACGATAAACCCAAAATCATCTTCCATTGAATATGGAATCTTTGTAGAAACCAGATCAATATATAATCGATATAAATTTCCGTATCAGACTAATAATATAGATGGAATAGTGGCAAGGCCTTTTAAATTCCATATATAGTAACGGTCTTCATTCACAGAAGCTCATCTCGATTATTACCAAATCGAATTCCATTCAATTCCAATTTATTCTATTAAATTGGAAAACTTTACTGTGGAAAATTTTCCATTTAAATCTTAATAAAATATTTATAAATTACAAATTATATTTTCGCTGTTAATCGGGTTAAAGAACGAATGTCGTTTAAAACATAGTTCACGATAAACCCAATTCATATTTCATTTTATTCCAATTACCAAATATAATTGGAAACTCTAATAATCTTATTTAAAAGATTTATTCTTTTCACACGGAGTTTAAGAATAGTGTTATTGAAGACACCATTCACGACAAACCCAAAATCCAATTTGACATTAAACAAAAGGCTCTGAATAGAAATTATATCGACTTATATTCAATATCAAATTCTGAAATCAACAAATATTGTATTGGGAATAACGATATTTATATCTTCCAAATTCCTTAACAATATCCGTATAATCACGGAATCCAATATCAAAATATTCCGAAGATAATTCCTATTCCAATTCGTACTTTGGAAATTCTGGTTATGTTAAAGCCATTTACAAATCCAATTTATTTATTTATTTAAAAACATTGGATTCTTATTCTAGTTAATAACTAGTTCATTTTGATAAAAATATATTTTTATCTTTACAAATTTGGAATTTTTCATCCAAAATCTTTCCAAACCATTTATTATGATTTTACATAATTTTTCCATATTTTTAATAATTTTATTAAGGCCCGTATAGTCGGTTTCTAATAATGGCCACCGAACTACGTCCATAGCGACCTTTTTCAAATTTGATTTGGACATAATTCCAAATCCAACCGTTGGATTTTAAACTTTTTATATTCATTGGAAATCTCTTTTCGATACAAACCGAACGGTTCCGGTTTTAGGAGAATCTAACGGTCAGATCTCCCGTTACATCAGTTTGAAGTTAATGGTCGAAATTCGCGAACGGTTGCTGCGCGTCGCGCTCTACTCAGACCATTATATATATAATATATTATATATATATATATCATCGATTTCCATTTAAAACATATTTTATAAATCATTTATAAATTTATTTTAAAATGATTTCAACTTTATTTTCAATTTTAAATCAAAATTGAATGTTTTGTATTTTATCATTCAAAAATGATAATATTTTCAAAATATTAAATTTAAAAATCACTTCTTTTCGATATTCATTGTAAATTGAATAAAATCAATCGATAAACCCATTCGGGTTAAAATGGCGTATGGTACATAACTCGGCTTCACCATTATATATTCTTCACTGAATATTATTTTAAAATATTGTTGAAATATTTTATTCCATACATGAATATGTGTAATGGTTTATACGTTCAATAAAAAAAGATATTTTTATTGTTCAAACATTTTATTCTCACTAACATGTTAAAGAGGACATTTTTGACGTACAAAAATATAATTCAACAAATGATTATTTTATTTTCATTAACATGTTAAAGGTGACATTTTTAATGTATAAAAATATAATTCAACAAATGATTATTTAATTCTTTATACATACAATTAAAATGTGATTTTTATTGTTAAAACATTTTATTTTAAATTATTCTTTATTTCAAAAGATTCTTTATTTTAAAAAAAATCTTTATTTCTGAATCGGAATACGACTCAATCAATTACCATATGATTTCAGTTATATGGATTTCATACATCGCATGTATGTAACAATAATGATAAATAATCATCAAACAGTCCATTCACATCCAAAGTGAAACTTATAACTGTGTGAGCATTAAAATAAATAAATAATACTCACCATAGACTGTCAATCCATCGATTGACATACAACTAAATATTGGGACAAGTGTATGTCTAATATCATCCCAATACTCGTGTGGGGTTTTCAAACAACAACAGTGAATTTAAATAAATTATTGACTAACAAATTTAACCAATTCTAATTCAGATTGAATTATCTTTAAACATAACCAATTTTCACTATTTTAAATTACAAATAAATATTTGTAATTTAATTTCAACTACCATAAAATAATATTAAATAATTTTAATATTTCAACATTTCAGCATCACAATCAACACACAATACAGTCAATTCAATCCAAACAGACAACCATGGTTTGTACAATAAATGTTGTCGGGTGCTACTAAACACCGTCTGCATCCTTGTATATATTTTATTGGAAAATAAATAGAGTGAGAAAGAGTTCTCACCTTTGATTTCCACTCCTCCATTATTTTTTGGACGATTTGGATTCCACTCTGCTTCTAGTCAGTTTCCATCGCAATCTGTTTCACACGATTTTTATATTTAAAATCACATTTTTAATTTAATGCTATATAGATAAAAATCACTTTTTTTTATTCTAAAGCTATTTCATTTTAAAAATAACACATTTTTAAATCAAAGATATTTTTTTAAAGAAAGTTATCTAGACAGTAAATACATTTTTCAACTATGCTATTTTATTTTTAAACAAAGTCATTTATAATAAAAATCCTATTTTTATAAATTCTATTACATTATAAAAATCACATTTCACTCATTGTTTATTGTAACGACCTGTATTTTAGCAATATAATAATTAATTTATTTAATTATATAAATAGTGATTTAGAGATTTGAATGGTCGTAGAATTAAATAATAGTGAATATTTAATTAAATTAAATAATCGAATAATATATTTAATTTTTGAAATAGTTGGAAATAGCAGAATTCACAATATTGTGTGAATTGGGAAATTCAAAATATATAATTCAGTTTAAAATTGAATTACGATAACGAATATATTATTTAAATGAAGTTTGAACGAATAATTATACTATAATTAAAATCGAGCTTGAAACGGCCCAGCAATTCGTTAATTGGCGATTTGAACTTCAACTGAATATACAAAATCCGTTTCAAATCGGATTTCTGTGAAATACGAAACGTTCGGAGCTGGTGAAGTATATTTTTCTAATGGAAGAGAAAAATCAGGATTTCGTCTTGTAGATTTTGATTTACGTCCAAATCAAATTTTAGAAAAGTCGCTATGGAATTCATTTGAAATTTATAAATATATATTTATATTATAAAAGGATTTTTAATATAAATTGGATATCGATTTAACTGGGATTTGAAATATCGAGTTATAAATCCAATTAGAGCAGTATGATATTCTATTGTGAATATATACGATAATATATACTTATTTATAAATATTTAATTTAATTATCTTTAAATATATTTAATATTTAAATGGGTTTATTTAGAGCTTTAAAATTAGCCACTTTTGCAAACGAGCTCCGTTTTAGACAAAACTAATTTTGTTGGATCCGGAATGTTAAATTATTGATATATTTTAATTTTCGTGATTTTTGGAGTCAGTATGTGGCCGTACGGAATTTTAATGTGAAATATAGTCGATATTTCGATGATTAAAATTACACTGTGTGAGATAACAAAGTCGCAATTCGACGAAACCAGTTTCGTTAAGTCTGTAATGTCGAGCTCTAGCTGCATGTCCATTTTCAGCGAGAACGGGATTCATATGTGGCCACATGATTTTCAAATAATAAATACTAGCAGTAGTTGATTAAAATTGGATAAAATAATCAAATAAAAAAATATTATAACTATCCTATAAATACCTGAAACTATTCTAACCCTAATTAAATCCTCCCACAGTCAAACAATGCGCCTCCACTGCTGAAAAATCAAAACGCAAGAAACCCAAATATAGGAATCCACAGAAAATCAAAGTAAATCTATAAATCACAAATTAAGTATATTCGCGATCCTGGAGGGAATCTCTCCGTTCTGCTATGCTTCGTTATGGGTTCGACATCAGTCTGATGCATGGGTAGATCTAGAGTTCCGACGTTTGTGAATTTAAGGGATCAGGTGGTGTTTTAATAGTTAGTTTGAGGTTAAGGAGGTCGAGTGGCTCATGTTGGAAAGATTTTAGAGTCTTCGGTACAAAAAGTGTTCGCACCTGCTGTTGGTAAGGCATCGACGGAAAGAGGTGCGAGTTCGACGGTGTGGGTATGGGGAGATGTGGAATTGGAAGAGGAGGCTAGTGGTGGTGGTTTCACTAGATGCGGTGGAATATTTAAGGAGGAAGCGGTCTAAAATTTCACAAATGGACATTGTTTAAAACTGGAGAGCGGACGTCAGTTTGGGAAGAAGACTTGGAAGCGGGTCGGGTTTTAACTTGTTGGGTGGGCTGATGTTGTTAGGGTAAGGCCCATTTAGGAATATAAAATCCAAGGTTTTATTTTCAATTTAAGTGTATAACTTGTAAACCTTATAACTTGATCATATGTTAACGGAATTCAGCGAAACAAGATCCATTGGGATCGTATGGACGGTGGCTCTACAATTGAAAGGAGTTAATTGATCGATTAGAGTTATTGAATAGAGTTAATTGAATAAAGTTGATCGAATAAGAATTATTCAAATAGAGTTAAAAGATAGAGTTAATCGAATATAGTATATTTGAATAGATTTAAAGGAATAAATAGAATATAGTTTATTCGAAAGGAATTAATCGAATATAGTTTATTCAAAATGAATTAATCGAATGTAATTTATTCGAAAGGAATTAATCGAATATAGTTTATTCGAAAGGAGTTATCGAATATAGTTTATTCGAAAGAGAGTTAATCGAATATTGGTTATTCAAAAGAGATTTATCGAATATTGGTTATTCGAAGAGATTTATCGAATATTGGTTATTCGAAGAGAGTTAATCGAATATTGGTTATTCGAAAAAGATTTATCGAATATCGGTTATTCGAAGAGAGTTAATCGAATATTGGTTATTCGAAAAAGAGTTAATCGAATATTAGTTATTCGAATAAGAGTTAGTCGAATATTATTTAATCTAATAAGAGTTAATCGAATATAGTTTATTCGAATAGAGTTAAAGGAGTTAATTGAATATAGTTTATTCAAAGGAGTTAAGTGATAAGAGTTAATGAATTAAAGTTAATCGAGTTATATTTAATGGAGTTAGGGTTAATTGATTTGAGTTAATCGAGTTATATTTTGGAGTTAGATATTTCAGAAGTAGGTATTATAACGCTATAGTTATAATCAATATTTTCAATAAAGAAGTGGATTCATAAAAATAATCCGAGAGTTACGTAAGGAAGTTTATTAGAGGTTTAAAAGGTGAACCTTATCTATTTCGAAGTTAGAAATGTTTTTCAATTACGGTTAGAAATGTTGTTCAGTTACGGTCAGAGAGTTAGCTATACCCCAACTTGATTGGCTTCGTTTTTAACTAAGGAATGGTTAAGGTTCGGTGATGAAGGTTGGTTAAGTGAAATTAGTTAATGAATGTAATATTTTTAGTAGGCATAGCAATGTTTGATTTAAACATCTGTTTAAATCCAATGTAGGAGTTATGGAAATGTTTTCCAAATGAGAATGAGAAATGTTTTCGAATGTAGAAAATAAGAAATGGAAATGTTTTCCAATGTTAATAACGTATATTTTCTAAATTTAGAAAATAATAGATGTTGAATATATGGAAACAGGAATATGGAAATGGATAACTGAATGACAAATTAAATTAAAGTGGATCAGTGTTGATTGATGATTTTCTCGGTAAGATTTCCATTTGGAAATACGACAAGTTGTTTATACACTTGTTTTCCTTTGATAGTTAAATCACCAACTATCGAAGATTTTGACCCTTTTCGTTGTCAATACGGAGAGACCGGGATCAGATTCATTATCTGAAAACCACTCCATATGGCATTAGCATTGCGAATCAAATATGATGAAGATAATTGAAGACGGAGTTATGCAAGGGTTGTTCGGGCGATCCTAGGTAGAAATTGCTTAAGATGGATTTGCAGAATAGTACCTCCGGTTTGTCCAGTCCCAGGATGACCTATATGAAAGAATGTTTGACAGAGTATATTTAATAGATCGCGTAAGTTGATCTCTCCAAACGTATGTACGTTTGGTGGCGGAGAAATTCGTTTCTCTTAACTGTATGCCCGTGGTATTTTTGGGGAGTTCAATTTGTGATTTGGCGGGCATGACGATGTGACATTCAAAGCGAATAATTGTGTGATTTGTCATAGATATGCATGGCCTCTGGCCTCACAACCGGGAAATGACAAAAATCAGGCAGGCAGCATGGCTAAGTGTGTTGCTTCCAATTAGGGTGTATTGTCACCTAATCAAGAGTTTCATTTACTTCTTTAATATATTCGATGTTGTCCCATTCGGGAAACGGTTGCTGATCCCAACCATTGGTGATATACATTCGATACACTCAAGTGAAATGAGTGGTCGGTCATGTGTGGCCGGGTTGCAAGATGTTCTTGCTGAACCCATTGTATTCCTCTCTAGAGGTACACTATCGGAAGGTGGTTCCATACCTTGTCATAGTTAGTAATCTATTACCCAATAAGTGCTCGCGGTTTTGATTGTATACTATATATGTAGAATGTGAGATGAAAGCGTTTCTGCTTGATGATAATTTAGTTGTGGTTGATAGACATTATTATAATATCAAAAGAGTTTTGATATAAAGTTTATCGTTTCTTTCAAAAGGATTTTTGAAAGTTAAATCAAATGTTTCGGATTCTCATAAGGGAAAAACCCGTTCCGTTATACGGCGTGGTCTTATGAGATATCGTTTATTTTGTCAAAATGTTTTAAATTGTTTTACTCACACCAGTCCCATGACTGACCTACAGTTTATTTTTTGTTGTTTTCCCTAAACTCTTGGGTGCCCAATTTTGTACGGGCAATCAAGTAGTCAGGATTTTACAGATATACTTGGAGGGCTTGGAGCCGGAGGTTTAAGGATTATATAGCTATTGTTTATTCCGCCGTGTTGTAAGTGTTATACTTTGATAATGTTAATGTATACATATACAGATTTTATTTCAAAGTTATGCATCTATTATATATTGTTCGCTCCACTATGAGATTCGTGTTACTCTGATGATGTTGTGTGTTCTTCTTCTTATATTATAAGTTTCTATCTTATCTATTCTCACCCTCTAATTTCTTTCATGGACTATCTGGTATTTCCGATGCTTGATTAGTCGACTCGTGTTTGGTGTCAATAACCAGGATCGCGAAAATCCGGGTCGTTACAGTGGTATCAGAGCTGAAGGTTAAGTTATTACCTTGGCTCTGTGGCGTGACTCAGTAGAGATAGGGTTAGAAATACCCTAGATTGAATTGAGTTTATATATATGAGCGCGTATTTGTTATTCAATATAAAATTGTTTTATATTGTGGAGATTTATTGATTGGGTTGTTTATGAGTTCTGGTCAATCAGTTTGATCCACTATATCAGTAGGAGTTTCTAAACACTTGAATATAATGAACCGACACAGTATGTTTTGAAAAGAGGGTAAATGAAATAATTTTACCCAAAGTATATTTTGATATAAAAGTGAATATATATTGGAATTATTATAATATATAGGATGTGTTGGTTGTTATTATAATCGAATGAGATTATAAATTGAAATGGTTATATAAATAAACAATCAGAAATCATATAAAAGAAACATATGGAATCATATAAATTAAATCTGAATTTAAATCAGAGTTCGAATTAAAATTCCGAAAACATGAAAAGTGTTTGTAAGTGGAATTGAATTAAATATATGAGAATTTAAAATCCTAGGAGATCTTAAATTGTTTACAAAGAATTGTGAATGGTATTTTGAAATGTATTTCAAATGGAAGTGTTTAGGAAAGGTTTTAAAAGTGATATAGTATTGAACTCACTTCGATCGCTGGAAAATAGATTCCGATGTTGACAACTGCATTATCGGTATTCATTTTTGAGTTGCTAAGTGACGGATTACTACCAAAATTTTTGTTTTGAGAGGAACAAGTTTTTTGATACTCCGAAATGAATACTTTGATTTTTGGAAAGGGTAAACTGTTTAAAACTCCCAGGAAGAGACTGCTTGAATTTAAAACAAATTTAAATGGAAATTTGTGAAACCGAGCTGGAATTAAATAGAAACCAATTAACTGGAAATTGAATTGGATTATAATATATCAAGTGGAATCAGATTTTGAATTATGAGATAAGAATCTGAAATGGTATTGGATTGGTGAGTTAGAGTTTGAAATCGAGAATGGAACTCGAATTTGAAATGGAATTCGACTTGGGTATAAGGAAATTATTCAGTTTGAAGATAAAAACTGATTTGGAGTTCGATTAGGATAACATGGATATATGCTGAGTTGATAGCATATGGAAGTGATAGAGTTGATATGCCCGACAAAAAGGTACATGTTTAAATTCTAATTCGATATGAGATTTTTGAACCGAATTGGCAAGCCACTTGGCTGTTTGATTTTCTTTTGGGTTGGAGAAGGCTCAGAGAGGCGAGTTGTAGTTGTACCGATTGACCAGTACAAAGAGGTGCTGGCGAAATTTTTCGAAAATTTAAGGAGTTAGAAAAAATTCAGAATTTTTGAAAATTTTCATTGATAAGAATTAATTAATATTTTAATTAATTTTCGTTGACATTAGCTCTATTCCGCCGCCGCAATCTCCCCCTCATCAACCATGGTCAGAAGACAATGATTGGCCTTAATTTCTCTCTCCCATTTTTTTTTCGTCGTAGTGGGAGACGCAATAATCCTGAAGTAACAAGTAGTTTCCTTACTCCTGTTGTTTTTTCCTCTTCTAATAAACGCTTGAACAAAAAGATATCAAACTGCATGGGAGTGAATTTACGTGACACACACTATAAAGCCATGCAGGCATTAGAACAAGAGCGTATCAATAGACATCAATGAAAGTTGTCACATGGAATGTACGGGGATTGGGGGACCTTTCAAAATGTCATGCTATTAATCTAGTTTTGTCCCCACTTAAATTAGATATTTTTTCCTTCAAGAAACCTAACTCTTTGAACCTTCTAATTATCACTTTAGCTTAATTGGTGGCTCCTTTTTGTGGGGATGGACTTATGTTAATGCTATTGAAACTAGAGATGGCCTTATTACTGCATGGAATGATTCTGTGTGGTCTCTATGCCAAACTTTTCCCTCTCAATCTGCTTTACATGTAGCTCTCAAACACATTGCCTTTAATACTATCTACTTCTTTTCCAATATTTATGGTCCTCAGGACTCTTTAGAGAGAATTGCTTTTTGGGAACATTGTAAACAGATGGCTAATAGTTTTCTAGGTCCTTGGGTGATAGGGGGGTTTCAACACTGTTAGATACTTTAATGAGAGAAAATCTTGTTCTTTATCATCAGACTCGGATGCTTTCAATTCTTTTATTTTTGATTGTTGTCTCTTTGATCCTCCTATTAATAATAGATCTTTTACTTGGTCGAATCACAGAATGAACCCTTCTCTCGGTAAACTTGATAGATTTCTGTATAATGCTGCTTGAGAAGAAATTCGTCCCTTATCCTCTGTTTCTGGTCTTGCTTCAATCATCTCTGACCATTTTCCTATTGTTCTTGATTCGGGGTCCCTCTCTAATTCTAAGCGTCCATTTAGATTTGAGAGATTATGGCTACTTGAACCAACTTTTAAGGAGTTCATTCGAACGGCTTGGGATAATCCTATTCATTCTCAATCAGCTATCCAAAAAGTTGTCCTTAAATTGAGATCTTTGAGAAAACTGATAAAACCATGGGCCAAAACAGTTTGGGGCTCAATTCGTACCCGCGTTTCTAATATTCAAGATGTTATTTTAGATCTCAATATCTTAGAAGAATCTCGTCCTCTGAATGAAGAGGAATCTAGCTCTTTGAAGAATCTTGAGTCTGAATTGGATAGATTGTTCAAACAAGAAGAAATTGGATGGAAACAGAGATCTAAGGCTAAATGGTTAAAGGAAGGAGATAGAAATTCAGCTTACTTTCATAGAATTGCAAATGGAAGAAGACATGCTTCCTGCATTCTGGAAATATATCATGAAAATCAAATCTATTCGAATCCTGATGATATTCTTCTTCTTTTTTCTAAATATTATCGATCCATCCTTGGTTGTACATCCTCAGAAATCCCTCTTATTGATCAGTGTTCTCTTTACCCTTCTCCATCAGCTATTTCTGTTAACCAACCTTTCTTTGAAAATGAAGTTTGGGCTGCTTTAAGTGACATGAATGATGATAAAGATCCTAGGCCTGATGGATTTGGGCCTTCTTTCTTTAAATCGTTTTGGGCCATAGTGAAAAATGATATAATGGCCATGTGCAATGATTTTTGTGAAAACCCTAGCCTCATATCACGTCTCAATTATGCTAATATTGTGCTTCTTCCTAAATTCCCTGGTGCCATCTCCCTTTCTGATTTCCGTCCCATCAGTTTGCTCAATACCACTTTTAAAATTATCACCAAAACTCTTGCAAATCGTCTCCAATCCGTCATCTCTAATCTTGTTGGAGCCGAGCAATCAGCTTTCATTCTTGGACGCAGCATTTTCGATTGTATTGCAGCTTCTCAGGAGGTAATCTCTTATTGTTACAATTCTAAAATACCTGGTATTCTCCTCAAGCTAGATTTTTCAAAAGCATTTGAATCTGTTAATTGGGAATTTATCTTGCAAATGTTCAAGCACAGGGGATTCTCTCAGCGTCGGTGCAATTGGATCGATTGTATTCTTAGGACAAGCCATTCATCGATTACAATCAATGGAAATACTGGGGGTTTATTTAAATCCAATAGGGGTTTGAGGCAAGGAGATCTCTTATCTCCTCTAATACTTGTGTTAGTTGCAGATGTCTTCAACCAAATGATGAAAAGAGTTATAGCTAACAAACTCTTTGATGGGATTCATCTTCCAAATTCCTCCTTAGCTATTTCTAATCTCCAATTTGCGGATGATACAATTATCTTTTCCTCTCCTGCCTTAAACCATATTCATTGTCTCAAAGTTGTGCTTTATATTTTTGAGCTCATTTCAGGTTTGTCTATTAATTTTTCCAAAAGCTCAATCATAATGTTAGGAAGTGTAGACCATCTTAGCCCTTCAATTTCTTCCATTTTAAATTGCTCGATTCACAAGTTTCCTATTCAGTATTTGGGAATTCCCCTTAGACCCACTAAACTTCATAAATCTAATTGGTTGCCTCTCATTCATAGAATTGAGCAGAGATTATCTTCCTGGAAAGCTAATACCTTATCCTATGATGGTCATTTAGTGTTGGTTAAAGTTGTTTTATCTGCTTTACCAACATATTGGATGACTACACACAAATTTCCTAAATGGGTAATTTCAAAAATTGATTCAATCAGGAGCTCTTTTCTATGGAATGGCAACAAGGTCAAAAAGTTGGTCAACTGGCAAACTGTTTGCCTACATACTAATCAGGGGGGGTTTGGGCATTATTAACCTCTCTAATTTCAATATGGCTCTTTTATCAAAATGGTTATGATGTACAGTTACTCCTGGTTCTTTCTTATGGAAAGATTGGATCCTTTCTCTCTACTATTCCACTAATTCTCATTTAATCTTGCATTCTCCTCCTTCTGTTAAGCCTTCTCCCTTCTGGTCAGGGGTTATATCTAGTATTCCTCGCATTAAAATTTGTTTCACGTTAAATTGGGAAATGGAGAATCTTGTTTATTCTAGTATGATATTTGGCATGGACATATTCCCCTTTTTCAAGCTTTTCCTCTCTTTTTTCCTTTCATTTCTAATGAATTTTCCTCTGTAGCAAATCTGTTGCACATTGGTCATGCATCGTTGTGCCCTTCTACTATTTTTAATGCACGAGTTCTAGATAATTTGGTGCTTGCCTCAAACCTGATCATGCACACACAACTTTCCCTCTCTCCATTTTGCTATTTTTGGGCTTTATCACCAAAAAGAGGGTTTTCAGTGGCTTCAGTGTATAATTATTTAAATTTCTCTGGAAGGTTATTCTCTTTTTCCAGAATCTGGAAAATTCATCTTCCTCCAAAGGTTCTTTTCTTCAATTGGTGTTTGATTCATGGTAAAATCAATACAAGAGCTAAGTTGCATAGACTTAACTTGATTGAGGATCCCCATTGTGCTCTTTGCTCTAACCATATTAAGACTATTGATCATATTTTCTTTGACCGTGATTACTCTTTCCCTGTTCTTACAGCCACTGGTTCCTTCCTGCTTGGATTTGTGCCTGAGATTAACTCAATGTTTGATCATTGGGAATTCAATGACACAAATGTTGCTCTGGACTCCTTTTTAGCAGTATTTTGTTGGTGTATTTGAAAAGAAAGCAGTGATATTTAATAAACCACAAAAGAGATTTAGAGGATTATGCAATCTCATATTTTTTTTGTTTTAACTCATTGTCAGCTCTAGCTCCTCCCTCTGCCAGTTTCATGCTTGCTCTGCCGGCAACAAACAGTCCAGCGGAGTCAGTAGGTTATAACCATGAAGATTCTAGCCCGAATTTGCACTAATTTGCATATGGTTGTTTGGGTTAGTTTGTTATATTGCTGTGACTCGTTCTGGCTTTTGTATGATCTGCATATTTCCTTAGCTGTGTTTTGGGTGGTCTAGCTACTGTTGTATTGTTTGTTTTGGCCTGAACTATTGTATAATTATCACTCTTGTGCAATCGGTATTTGGGCCACCAGTTAGGCTTGTCAACTGGATTATTTATATATTAATATTATGTTTAATCGGCTGTGTAGTTTCGCACTACACATCCATCCTACTAAAAAAATTAATATTTTAATTGAAATTAATTGGTTCAGTGAAATTGAAGATAATAAGTAAACAAATAATTTTAACCCAGTTAATAGGGTTTGTTTTCTACCTTAGCAAATTCGAGGATGAAATTATTTTAAGTGGGGAAGAATGTAATGACCCGTATTTTAGCGATATAATAATTAATTTATTTAAATATATAAATAGTGATTTAGAGATATGAATGGTCGTAAAATTAAATAATAGTGAATATTTAATTAAATTAAATAATAGAATAATATATTTAATTTCTGAAATAGTCGGAAATAGTAGAAATCACAAGATTGTGTGAATTGGGAAATTCAAAATATATAGTTCAGTTTAAAATTGAATTATGATAACGAATATATTATTTAAACAAAGTTTGAACTATAATTATATTATAATTAAAATCGAGCTTGAAATGGCGCGGCAATTCGTTAATTGGCGATTTGAACTTCAACTGAATATACATAACCCGTTTTAAATCGGATTTCTGTGAAACAAAAACGCTTGGAGCTGGTGAAGTATATTTTTCTAATGAAAGAGAAAAATAGGGATTTCGTCATGTAGTTTTTGATTTATGTCCAAATCAAATTTTAGAAAAGTCGCTATGGAATTCTTTGAAATTTATAAATATATATTTATATTATAAAAGGATTTTTAATATAAATTGTATATCATTTAACCGGGATTTGAAATATCGAGTTATAAATCCAATTAGAGCTGTATGATATTCTATTGTGAATATATATGATAATATATATTTATTTATAAATATTTAATTTAATTATTTTTAAATATATTTAATATTTAAATGGGTTTATTTGGAGCTTTAAAAATAGCCACTTCTGTAAACGAGCTCCGTTTTCGATGAAACTAATTTTGTTGGATCCGGAATGTTAAATTATTGCAAGATTTCAATTTTCGTGATTTTTGGAGTCAGTATGTGGCCGTACGGGATTTTAGTGTGAAATATAGTCGATATTTCGACAATTAAAAATACGCTGTGTGAGCAAATGAAGTCGGAATTCGATGAAACCAGTTTCGTTAAGTTCGTAATGTCGAACTCTAGCTGCATGTCCATTTTCAGCGAGAATGGGGTTCATATGTAGCCACATGATTTTTAAATAATAAATACTAGCAGTAGTTGATTAATATTGGACAAAATAATCGAATAAAAAATATTATAACTATCTTATAAATACCTGAAACTATTTTAACCCTAATTAAATCCTCCCACAGTCAAACAATGCGCCTCCACTACTGAAAAATCAAAACGCAAAAATCCCAAATACAAAAATCCATAGAAAATCAAAATAAATCTATAAATTGCAAATTAAGTATATTTGCGATCCTGGAGGGATTCTCTCCATTCTTCTATGCTTCTTATGGGTTCGACGTCAGTCTGATGCGTAGGTCTATATAACAGTAGATCTAGGGTTCCAACATTTGTGAATTTAAGGCATCGGGTGGTGTTTTAATAGTTAGTTTAAGGTTAAGGAGGTCGAGTGGCTCATGCTGGCAAGATTTTAGAATCTTCGGTGTAAAAAGTGTTCGCACCTGCTGTTGGTACGGCTGACGTTGCATCGATGGAAAGAGGTGCGAGTTCGATGGCGTGGGTATGGGGAGATGCGGAATTGGAAGAGGAGGCTAGTGGTGGTGGTCTCATTGGATGCGGTGGAGTATTTAAGGAGGGGAAGCAGTCTAAAATTTTACGAATGGCCATCGCTTAAAACTGGAGAGCAGACGTCGGTTAGGGAAGAAGACTTGGAAGCGGGTCGACTTTTAACTTGTTGGGTGGGCTGATGTTGTTAGGGTAAGGCCCATTTAGGAATACAAAATCCAAGTTTTTATTTTCAATTTAAGTGTATAACTTGTAAACCTTATAACTTGATCATATGTTAACTGAATTCAGTGAAACAAGATCCATTGGGATCGTATGGACGGTGGCTCTAAATGAAACTGGCTGGGAGCGAATCAGAGCTCATTACAATTTATAGCAAAATAAATTGTCTGTCTAAATCAACCAACAATTATCGTTATTTAATGATGATCGTCCAATGTTAGTAAAACTCACCAACTCTATCAGTTATATTTTTATAATGTATTTTTAGAACTGATAAATGATGATTGATTGTTGTGTGCTAACTGTTTGGTTGAATTGCTTATGTATTGGTTGAAATTATAGATAACGATATATATATAAATCGTTAATCTAATATCGATTCTGTTTATCAGAATATTTCATAGTGAAATGAAATTGATGTTAATTATATTGTTTAACATTTGTTGATGCAGGGAAACAGGTTGGAGGAACCCAACTGGGTTCCTCAATATATAAAATACTGTTTTGTTTCATATATGGTGATATATGATGTGATATATAATCTGTTGTTGATTATGTGTGTTTGAATGATATCGGTCATTGTTACTTGGTATTTTAAATACCGTAAGAAATACTAGGATGTAGAAAAATGGGATGTTCAAAGTGTATTTTGAAAATAAATTATTTATATAAAATCAATGGATTTTATATATAAAAAGAAAAGGGGTTTTATAAAAGAAAATAGTTATAAAATCAAAGAATTGTAAAAGGAATATTTACTTAGAAAAACTTTGTGAAAAAAATATAAAAGGTAAATATTTGTAAAACAAATAGAAAAGGAAAATGTTGGTTTAATAGAATTGAAAAGGAAATATTTGTAAAACATTTACAAATAGAATTGAAAAGGAAATATTTGTAAAACATTTACAAATAGAATTGAAAATGAAATATTTGTAAAACATTTACAAATAGAATTGAAAAGGAATTGAAAAGGAAATATTTATTTGTTAAATAAATAAAATTATAAAAGGAATATCTATTTGGAAAATAAATAGGATTATAAAAGGGAATAAACGAGATATAAAAGAGTTAAAGGATAGAGTTAATTGAATAGAGTTAATTGAATAGAGTTATGGATTAGAGTTAATCGAATAGTGTTAATCAATTAGAGTTATCAATTAGAGTTAATCGATTAGAGTTAATCGAATTAGAATTAATCAATTAGAGTTAATCGAGTTAGAGTTAATTGAAAGGAGTTGATCGAATAGAGTAAATCAATTAGAGTTATCGATTAGAGTTATTGAATCGAGTTGATCGAACTAGAATTATTCGAATAGAGTTAAAGGATAGAGTTAATCAAATATAGTTTACTTTAATAGAGTTAAAGGAATTAATCGATTATAGTTTATTCGAAAGGAATTAATCGAATATAGTTTATTCGAAAGGAATTAATCGAATGTAGTTTATTCGAAAGGAATTAATCGAATATAGTTTATTTGAAAGGAGTTATCGAATATAGTTTATTCGAAAGAGAGTTAATCAAATATTGGTTATTCAAAAGAGATCTATCGAATATTGGTTATTTGAAGAGATTTATCAAATATTGGTTATTCAAAGAGAGTTAATCAAATATTGGTTATTCGAAAAAGATTTATCGAATATTGGTTATTCGAAGAGAGTTAATCGAATATTTGTTATTCGAAAGAGAGTTAATCGAATATTAGTTATTTGAAGAGAGTTAATCGAATATTAGTTATTCGAATAAGAGTTAGTTGAATATTAGTTAATCGAATAAGAGTTAATCGAATATAGTTTATTCGAATAGAGTTAAAGGAGTTAATCGAATATAGTTAATTTAAAGGAGTTAAGTGATAAGAGTTAATGAATTAAAGTTAATCAAGTTAAAGTTAATGGAGTTAGGGTTAATTGATTTGAGTTAATCGAGTTATATTTTGGAGTTAGATATTTCAGAAGTAGGGATTGTAACGCTACAGTTATAATCAATGTTTTCAATAAAGATGTGGATTCGTAAAAAGAATCCGAGAGTTACGTAAGGGAGTTTATTAGAGGTCTAAAAGGTGAACCTTGTCTACTTCGAAGTTAGAAATGTTGTTCAGTTAAGATCTGAGAGGTAGCTATACCCCAACTTGATTGGCTTCGTTTTTAACTAAGGAATGGTTAAGGTTCAACGGTGAAGGTTGGTTAAGTGAAACTAGTTAATGAGTGTAATGTTTTGAGTTGGCATAGCGATGTTTGATTTAAACATCTGTTTAAATCCAATGTAGGTGTATTGGAAATGTTTTCCAAATAAGAATCAGAAATGTTTTCTAATATAGAAAATAAGAAATGGAAATGTTTTCCAATGTTAATAACGTATATTTTCTAAATTTATAAAATAAGAAATGTTGAATATATGGAAACAGGAATAGGGAAATGGATAATTGAATGACAAATTAAATTAAAGTGGATCAGTGTTGATTGATGATTTTCTCGGTAAGATTTCCATTTGGACATATGACCATTGTTTGTACACATGTTTTCCTTTGATAGTTAAATCACCGACTACCGAAGATTTTGACCCTTTCCGTTGTCAATACGGAGAGACCGGGATCAGATTCATTATCTAAAAACCACTCCGTATGGCATTAGCATTGCAAATCAAATATGATGAAGATAATTGATGACGGAGTTATGCAAGGGCTGTTCGGGTGATCCTAGGTAGAAATTTCCTAAGATGGATTTACAGAATAGTACCTTCGGTTTGTCCAGTCCCAGGACGACCTATATGGAAGAATGTCTAATAGAATATATTTAATAGATCGCGTAAGTTGATCTCTCCAAACATATGTACGTTTGATGGCGGAGAAATTCGTTTCTCTTAGCTGTATAACTGTGGTATTTTTTGGGAAATCAATTTGTGATTTGGCGGGTATGAGACGTGACATTCAAAGTGAATAATTGTGTGATTTGTCAGAAATAAGCGTGGCCTCTAGCCTCACAACCGGGAAATGACAAAAATCGGGTAAGCAACATGGCTAAGAGGGTTGCTTCAATTAGGGTGTATTGTCACCTGATAGAGTTTCATTTACTTCTTTAATCTATTCGATGCTGTCCCATTCAGGAAACGGTTGCTGATCCCAACCGTTGGTGATATACATTCGATACAGTCAAGCGAAATGAGTGGTTGGTCATGTATGGCCGGGTTGCAAGATGTTCTTGTTGAACCCAGTGTATTCCTCTCTAGAGGTACACTATCGGAAGTTGGTTCCATACCATGTCATAGTTGGTAATCCATTATCCAATAAGTGCTCGAGGTTTTGATTGTATACTATATATGTAGAACGTGAGATGAAAGCGTTTCTGCTTGATGATTATTTAGTTGTGGTTGATAGACATTATTATAATATCAAAAGAGTTTTGATATAAAGTTTATCATTTCTTTCAAAAGGATTTTTGAAAGTTAAATCAAATGTTTTGGATTCTCATAAGGGAAAAAACCCGTTCCGTTATACGGTGTGGTCTTATGAGGTATCGTTTATTTTATCAAACTGTTTTAAATTGGTTTACTCACACCAGTCCCATGACTGACCCGGAGTTTATTTTGTGTTGTTTTCCCTAAACTCTTGGGTGCCCAATTTTGTATGGGCAGTCAAGTAGTCAGGATTTTACAGATATACTTGGAGGGCTTGGAGCAGGAGGTTTCAGGATTATATGGCTATTGTTTATTCCACTGTGTTGTAAGTGTTGTACTTTGATAATGTTAATGTATACATATATTGATTTTATTTCAAAGTTATGTATCTATTATATATTGTTCGCTCCGCTGTGAGATTCGTGTTACTCTGATGATGTTGTATGTTCTTCTTCTTCTTCTTCTTCTATTCTAAGTTTCTATCTTATCTATTCTCACGCTCTAATTTCTTTCATGGACTATCCAATATTTCCGATGCTTGATTAGTCGACATCGTGTTTGGTGTCGCTAACTAGGATCGCGAAAACCCGGATCGTTACATTTATATTTATAAAACATTTTCTAATTTTATTTATAAAACATTTGCTATTTTTATTTATAAAATATTTGCTATTTTATTTTTCAAAACATTACTATTTTATTTAAAAAAAAGACATTTTTATTTTAAAAACAATGTGTATTTATTTTTCAAACAATGTTGTTCTATAAAAATCATATTTTAATTTACAAGGCTATTTTCGAACTTTAATTACATTATCCAATTTTTTTTAAAATAATTAAACTAAACTAATTATACTAACCATCTTAATCAACACCTAAACACATCACTAGGGTTTTAATTAAGCCGACATCTTCGTTTATCTTGCCTGGAGCATTCGAACCCAAACCTCGGCCTCTTCTGATCACCATCGTGCGCCACTACAGGGGGTCGGACCCGCATCCCATGCCACCACGTGAACCGCCGCCATGCCCTCCCCATCCACCGCCATCACTGTGAAACTCGAGCCAATGATGGCCTCGGAAAACGCGCTGGAAGACAACGACTTTGGGGTCTAAATTCTGATGCCACGGTCTTCTAGAACTCATCAAAACCGTTCATATCAAAGGAGTTTCAAAAGATCTATGATTTTGTTTTTGAATCGGGTTTTAATTCGAATGCATTGGGAAGAAATTAATGGTTGAAGTTGGGTGCATATCGGCCATAGAAAAGGAGGATGGCGGCGGCTGATATTGGGGTCCTAGGGTTTAGAAAAATACGATGTACTTGGGGGTATTGATAACGTATTTTTATTTTATTTCAATTCATTATTTTCTAAAAATACCCATATGTTGATACAAACTCCAAATCAATCCCAACGAGTATCGCTCCTAGCCAAATATCCCCATTCCGGACACAATGGAATATGTTTCGTAAGCCAATTCTAATGTTTTGATCAGTTTTTCTTTTAAATTAAAATATAAATCAATATATTTAAAATTTAAATGTATATTTTAATTTAACGGGGCCACATACTGACTCCAAAGATTCTAGAAAAATAAACTTGGCTATGTTTTGATGATACGGTCCAAACAAAACTAATTTCGTTGAACTTGGAGACCGTTTGAAAAATGGCCATTTTCTGGTTGATGCAATACAATTGAAATTGACCAAACAAGTTTTCTTTTGCCACGCTCACATATTAGTTCTAAAAATTATGAAAATGGGAATCTAGAAATAATTTGACATTCCAGATCCAATAAAAGTGGTTTCGTCGAAAACAGAGGTCGTTTGTAAAATGGTTGTATATTATATTAATATATATATATAATTCCATAGCGACTATTATGAATTTTAAATTGGACATAACATTCAATTCCCTCTATGAAATCTGGATTTTTCACATTCGTTAGAAAGATATAATCAGACGGATTCAAATATTTCTTATTTTACTGAAATCCGATTTATTTTGAATCCTATACATGCAATTGAAATTTAAAGTCGAATTTTCAAATTACCGTGCCATTTCAGGCTCGTTATATAATTAAAATAAAATTATTCATTCTAACTTCGATTTAAATAAATTTTTAATCGTTATTATTTAAAATATTCAAAATCCATTAAAATAGCTAAAATAAAAATTTTAAATTGGTTCTGATTTTCCGGGTTGTTACATATTAAGAGTTTACCGTTCACATTGTCAATTGGTTTTGTGATAACATGTGGTTCTCTAAATGATATCTCATGAGACGACCCGACCTTCCCCGTGAAGGAAAGCACGGATAGAATTGAGGACAAGACCAAGTAGAACACAAACAGAAGAACATGTCATTGTTATTACAACAATTCCATCAGAATACAAGAATATACAGAGTATAAATGAATAAAATACATTCGATGAATATCAGAGATTACAATAAATTACATAGCAGCGGAAAAATATACAAAACACAACTGAAAGTGATACACGGATACAGAGCTTTCCGAGCATCGTTCCAGCTGTAAATCAGGACCCTGTGAATATAAATCTGCAAAACCAAAACTACTAGCTGCCCGTGTGGAAAATAGGGGCACCCAGAGTTTAGGTTAAAACAATAAACTCCAGGTCAGTCATGTGACTGGTGTAAGAACTAAAACAGTTATTAATCTTTATTTTAAAGTTCGGTAAATCAAGGGACCACGCCGTATGACACGGAACGGGTTTCCTCCCAAGAATATCAGTGCATAAAACAAACAGCGCAATGCTAAATAAAGAAAAATGAAGCTGTTATAAGACCCAAGTCCCATCACACAATGCAACGCAAGCCGGAGGATAGGGTTTTTACCTTATAACAGCCAAAGCATGCTTGATACGTTAAAACACATTATTTGATACTATAATAAGTGTATAGTTTCAAAACAATTTCTATCATAAATATCAATCATAGATGGCATTAATGACCCATACCACTATGTCGCCATACTAGGTTCTACAAATAAAATCGCAATATCACGTATTGGAAATTGGATTTCCGTCATGAGTCGAGGCAAGGGGCAAGCTCCTCTCCGATTCGAGACACTCTAGCAAATGTCCCAGGACCTCACTATGATCCTTGGATCTTCAGGGTCAGTCCTCACCTAAATTTGGAGGATTAATTATTCCTGAGCACACGTTTCCCGGTCCTTACAGACCTATATCTGAGGTGCCTCACATTCAAACAACCACACAGGTGAAAAGTATATAAATGTCAGGGTTGGTAGGTCACTAACACCACCATAGCTAGAAAGAAACGTCGTGCTCTCCCTGTAGTCACTATCCCGTTTTTGACTCATACCGAGGTGTGAGGCTCGCGAATTCACGCTATACACAAAGCTACGCCATACAGGCCGTGCTTTGATCATCAACCACAAGACTTTGCTTTTCAACAGAAGCCTTGATCAATTGCCACTTACGCATGCCACACTGGCAATTCACTCCATGCGACTGATGTCCATCGATATACAACCTCTGAGCTCGTACGTCTCAGAGAAGGGCGTTAAGCAAGAGAATAAATTCTCTCGCCAAACAGATTTATATTTAATAGAGATCAATCAACACAGAATAAAATCCAATGTCAGACACACAAACCATTTACAAGTTCGTTCTGGGTCTGAACGAAACCGGAGGCACTTTCCTCGCATATCCATCCATCTCCAAGTACGTTTGGACGATCACCAACTGTTTCCCTCATCTTGGGTGTACAGCCCAATCGAGATCACCAGTAATCACCCAAATGATGTGAAGACTTCCCGTCTTCAACCACCGTCTTCATCTTCGACATCTCGTCGAATCGGTTATTCAGAATGGGTATAAACCCGGCCTTTCTGAATAACCCACGTATATGATAAACAAATGTTACACAAACACAACAAACGCCTCATTCCAATTCAGAATATTCTTTTATTCACAAAATCACATTCTTAGGGAATAGGTTCCCATTAATTTTATCAAAGATAAATTCTTCTAAATTTATTCTTTAATCTTCCTTTGGATATCATTTCAAACCAGTCGGGATTAGTGAACCACACCGAAGTAATTGTTTATTTTATTTCCCAACCTATTCATCCCATGGAGCAAAACTGGTAATACTCCACGTCTAACACCACGGTGTTATCAGAAAAGTTAATTACTGTAATAACCCGGAAAATACGAGCCAATTTAAAATTGTTAAATTGGTCATTTCAAAGGAATTTAAACAATTGAAATAGAATATTTCAATAAAATAGTGAATTAGAAATAGTGAGTCAGTTTGAAAATTTGAATTCAAACTTTGACTGACTGTGCAAGGTTGAAAATATAACGGATTTTAGCGAAACCAAAAATATTTAAATCTGTTAGTCAATACCTTTCTAACGAATCTGAAAAATCGAAGTTTCATAACGGGAATCAAAAGTTATGGCCGAATGAATTTTCAGAATGGTCGCTATAAAGAATATATAGCCCTGGAAAATTGATATTTTGCATATGACCTCGGAATTCGACGAAACCACTTTTGTTGGGTTCGGGATGTCAAACTATTGCTAGGTTTCAAATTTCATAATTCTTGAAGCTAATATGTGAGCGTGGAAAAAGAAAATGCGTTTGGTCAATTTCTGTTAAATTGGATCGACCAGAAAATGGCCATTTTTCAAACGATCTCAGAATTCGACGAAACTAGTTTTGTTGGGACCGTAGCGTCAAAACATAGCTAGATTTATTTTTCTGGAATTTTTCGAATCAGTTTATGGCCCTGGCAAATTGAAATGTACGTTCAAAGTTAAAAATTAAATGTTTTATACTTTAATTTGAAAAATAACTGACTGTAACAGTCGAATTGGCCTACGAAACATATCCCATTGTGTCCGGCATGGGGGTATTTAGCTAGGGGAGACAGTCGTTGGGTTGGAAAAGGAGTTCATTGGTGAAAACCCTAATTTTCTGAAATATATATATTCCGGCCAATCAGAATTTTTCTTTCATAATTAAAATAAAATAAAAAATAAACGCGAAACCCTCGAAACGAACGGCGACGCGTGCTCCAGACTTCCCCCGACTGATCGCCACCGCTACCGCCGCTTCCAGCCTCCGCCACCCCCTACCTCGACGCGCCTTCGCCTCCCCTTCAAATCCGACCAACTTCTTCCACCCCTCGTCGCCTGTGCCGCCTGAATCGAGGCCAGAAAGCCCCGACCTTCCCAGCGCCGCCACCGACGATCCCGACCACCGAACGCCACCAAACCACCACCGACAGGAAGCCCTCTCTTCCCTCTTCCACGTCCAACCCGCCGATCATCCCCTCGTGCCTCGATTCTCGCGAAAACCGTAAACCTAGTTTTGAACCTTCGTGAAAGGTGAGTTCTTTTTGATTTTTACACTTTGAAAAATCATATCTTTTTAGTGTGTTAACGAAATTCGATGAAACATGAAACATCACGACCACAAGGAAGCTCTCTACACTCTAGAAGAAGCCGCGGATTTTTCTGACATCGTATCTATTTTTAGCGAAGCAACAAACCAATGTGAGAAATCTGAATTAAATAAATTTGAATGGAAAATGTCGTGTATGAATTATATTAGCGAAATATAAATTACACACGTGTTGTCTACCTCATGTACATGCGTGGTGTAAGCTATATGAGCGAAGTATGAATTATACATGCATAGAATAATTGATATATGTGTTGAAATGCAAGTGAAACATAGCAATAATATATATATATATATACTCCCCTCGTCCACAAACCATGGACGATATTTATTGTTGTGAATTGGTGCGAAATATTGGATGAAAAATACGAATGGTTGAATAATTGTTTGTGGTTGATATTGTTTGGTTGTGGTTGAAAAATACCCATTGGTAATTGAAATGAATTGGAAATATTTGTGGAAATAAAAATAAACATGCCGCCTGCGTGCGAATTAGATGCATGAATCCCCATTGTCAAAAACCGCGAGGTTTTAAGGTAGAGCGAGGAGTCGTACTAGGGACGGTGCCGGTTTTAACTACCCTGCCGTTATGCTGCCGAAATTTTGAATAATCTTTGTGTGTTAGAATTATTTTCATATGTTGAAATTATCTTCATGCATTGAAATTAAAGCCATATGTTGAAAATATATCCATGTGTGGAAATGTTTGTTTTTTGAAAAGTGATGTGTGAAAATTAAATTCATTTGTGAATGAATGAAGTGTTTAAACAATTAAAATCACATTTTTATAATATATACGAAGTATGAAAAATATTCGCCTTATATATAAATAGTTTTAACAATAAAAATCCTACCTTTCTTATATGAACAACATAAATAAAATATCCATGTGTGGAAATGCTCATGTGTTGAGAAGTGCGTGTAGTGGAAAAGTTCATGTGTCGAATAAAAAGATTGAACAATAAAAATTACATTTTTATTGAAACTATGAAGTGTTGAAAACATCCATTTGTCGAATAAATATCTTAAATGATAAAAATATCATTTTTATCATATATGTGATGTGCTAGAGATATGCGGACGCTGAAATAAATATTGGTGAAGGAATATTATTTTTAACATGCATAGGAACTAAATAAAATAGTCATGTGTTGAAATCTATTTTAGTTCGCCAAAATTATCATCTTTGAAATGTGAAGTGTTAAAAATAGCCACTTGTTCAAATAAATATGCATGAGTTGAAATATACATTAATTAGCTAATGATATGATTTTAGCCTATGCATGCAACATTAGAATGAATGGTGTTTTTAAACCAAAGTAAATCAAATATGAAGTTGAATGGAAAATGATAAGTGATATAAATTGTATATATGTACATGCATATTTATTGAACAGGTTATAGCAAAGGGGCTAGAGAAGAGGAATAAAATTTTGTGCCCGACAAATAGGTACACATTTACTGTTTTGTTTGGGTGATGATTTTATGAGCCTGTTGGCTAGCCGCTTGGCTTTTTCTTTTTCTTTTTGACATGAGACGCCCGTGTGGCTATTTGGGGATTTTCCCAGCCCCTCCCGTACAAAGGAGGTTATGGCGAAATTTTCCAAAATTTAAAGGCGTTAGTGAAATAATTGAAGTGAAAACGATATAGGAATTTTTGAATGAACTATATTTATATAAATATATAAATATAAATAAAATTAAAACGAAACATGGCCGTGCAGTTCGAGTTTTGAAACCGTGATTTCAAACGACTAGTGCGGGAAATCCGACCATTGGATTTTCCCGAAACCGCAACCGTTGGGTTCGCCTTGGAAATATCTTTCCAACGGCACCAACTTTGTGAAGATCCGACGGTTGGATTGTCTGGAATGTTTAATTCAAATCTGAAGAAAAACAGCGCCAGAAACGATTATATTTATATATAAATATAAATATAATTAAATTAAATCGAATAACGACGCTGCAGTTCGTAAATTGAAATCGTAACTTCAATTGACTAGTGTGAAAGATCCGACCGTCGGATTTTCCTAAAACTGAAACCGTTGGATTCGTTTTGAAATGACCTTCCTAATGATATAAAATTTGTGAAGAACCACCGGTTAGATTTTCAGATATGTGTAAAACAAAATTAGTGAAAAGCAGCGCCAGTGCATCGACACGACCTGAAACGTCGTTTAATTAAATATTGCCGTTTTAAAATAAATAAAAATGGCGATATATCGTTATAAAATACTATAGACGATATAGAGTGAAAATAAACCGATGTCGTTGTGTTTGCTTGATATGTGATGGTTGAATGTATTTAACATGAAAATTATAACTAAAGAACTGAAATGTGAATGTTGAATAGTCCAACCATGTGAATAATTGATTTGAAAATCTAAATATACGTGGATTATTTGAAAAGGCCGAGTTCATCTCATTTCAAATAATCGATCGACGTTGAGAAGTCGAAGAGTCGAAGATGGTTGAAGACCGACGATCTTCACATTGGATGGATGGGCGCTACTGATGCTCGTGATTGGAGTAGCTACCATGAAGGAGCTGAAGTAGTAGCCGTCCAAACATACTGTTGATTGTACGGATATGCGAGGAATTGGTGCCTCCGGTTTCGTTCAGACCCAGAACGGACTTGTAAATGGACTGTGTGTCTGACATTGGATTTTGTTCTGTGTTGATTGATCTCTGTTAAATATATATCTGTTTGGCGGCGGAGAATTTATTCTCTTGCTTAACGCCCTTCTCTGAGACGTACGAGCTCAGAGGTTATATATTGATAGAAATCAGTCGCACGGAGTGGATTGCCTGTGTGGCACGCCTAAGTGGCATATGATCAAGGCTTCTGTTGCAAAGCAAAGTCTTGTGGTTGATGATCAAAGCATGGTCTGTGTGACGTAGCTTTGTGTATGACGTGAATTCGCGATCCTCACACCCCGGTATGAGTCAAAAACGGGAGAAGGACCCAAGGAGTGCACGACGTTTCTTTCTAGCTATGGTGGTGTCAGTGACCTCCCAGCCCTGACATTTATATCTACTTTTCACCTGTGTGGTTATTGGAATACAAGGCGCCTCGATTATAGGTCTGTAAGGACCGGGAAACGTGTGTTCAGGAATTTCCAATCCTCAAAAGTAAGAGAGGACCGGCCTTGGAGGATCCAGGGGATTGCTGTGTGCGGTCCCGAGGCATTTGCTAGAGTGTCTCGAACGGAGAGGAGCTTGCCCCTTGCCTCGACTCATGAAGGAACCCAATTTCCAATACGAAATATGCGGACGTGATTGTATTACTAGTATGGCGACATAGTAGATGGTAGCTATGCCGCCTAGGATTGATATTTATGATTGAAATCGCTATTGAAACATATATGCACTAGTAATAATATTGAACACTTTTGTTTTATACGTATGAAGCATTTTTGGCCATTATAAGGTAAAACTCTATCCTCCGGCTTGCGTTGCATTGTGTGATGGGACCTGAGTCTTATAATGGCTTCATTTTATAAAAAGCATTGCGATGATTTAATCATGTACTTTATCTCATGCACTAGCACTCATTGGAGTAAACCCGTTCCGCGAAAGTGGCGTGGTCCTTTGATTTGCCTTATTATTGTTGTTAATAAGTTATGTAGATTTCTCATACCAGTCCCATGACTGACTCGTAGTTTGTTTCACCTTGCAAACTCGAGTGCCCTCATTTTCACACGGGCAGCCTAGTTACAGGTTTCTGACGCACTTTTGGCTCATGGCGAGGCTTGACTACACCGTGCTGACTTGGATTTTCTCCGCCATTATTGTATCTATATTATGATTCCGCCATTGGCGATGTAGACTGATATTTATTTTGTGTACTCTTTATGTATGATTCCGCCTCAGGCGATGGTGACTGATTATGTATCATTATGCACTAAGTAGTATCCTGTACTGTGCTTCTCTGATGTGATGATATCTATATGATTCCGCTATCATATGTGTGTAAATTATTCTATTTTCTGTTTATGCTATTATCTGTGATCTGCTAATGATGATTAATGTGTTATATTCCAATGATTATACTTAACACCGTGTCACGGGGTTTTGGGATCGTCACAGCTGGTATCAGAGCTTTGGTTAACCTTAGTTCTGGAGTCTAACACATTAAACATTTCGTCAAAATAGAATCAGTAGTATTCTATGGCAAGTCACTCATTAGAGATAGGACTAGTAAAGTCCTAGAATGAGACGAGCAGAATAGCAAAAACAAGTATCCATTACCCCGCATCGATGATCTGCTAGACCAATTGAATGAGAACAGATTTCCATGGATTTCATAGATGGCTTGCCGCGAACCAGGAAAGGTAATGACAACATTTGGATAATCGTAGATCGCTTCACGAAGACAGCCCATTTCATACCTGTCAGATCCAATAGAACCGCTCAAAGTCTAGCACAGATATATTTTAAAGAAATCGTTAAGCTGCATGGAATTCCCATCAGCATAGTCAGTGATAGAGATCCTATATTTACTAGCAAATTCTGGGAGGCTTTCCAGGCAGAATTGGGAACGAAACTGAATATGAGCACCGCTTATCACCCTCAAACAGACGGCCAAACTGAGCGGGTGAATAGAATTCTAGAAGATTTATTGCGGGCTTGTATAATTGATTTTGGTGGGTCATGGGAAGATCATTTGCATTTGGTAGAATTCTCATATAACAATAGCTATCAAGCAAGTTTGGGAATGTCGCCATTTGAAGCATTATATGGCAGACCCTGCAGATCTCCAGCATGTTGGGTAGAACCTGGCAACATACTTGTGTTAGGACCCGATATGCTTAGAGAAGCATCTGATAAAGTCGACTTTATCAAAAAGCGTTTGAGAACCTCCCAAGGCCGACTGAAAAGTTATGCAGATTCTAGAAGGAGAGATTTGACATTTGCTGTTGGTGATCATGTTTATTTAAAAGTTTCTCCGATGAGAGGAGTAATCGGATTTGGCAAAACTGGGAAATTGGCACCGAGATTTATTGGTCCCTTTCCTATACTCGAACGAATTGGAACTCTTGCTTATAGGGTTCAATTGCCAGATTGGTTGCCTGGAGTGCATGATGTATTTCACATATCTCAACTTAGAAGACATGTGCATGATCTGGATCTTGTTGTAGAAGAAGCAGCGCAACAGGATATAGACATAACTCCAGAATTAGCACTCAGAAGAGAGCCATTAAAGATTGTTGGCAAAGAAACTAGAGAACTAAGAAGTAAAAAGGTTCATTTAGTTAAAGTGCAGTGGAGCAGTGATCCTAGAGACTGTACTTGGGAGACCGAGGAAAGCATTAAGCAAGCTTACCCCAAATGCAGAGTGGACATCTCTAACTAACTCCGGTGCAAGGTACCTTTACAATACTTTGCATTTACATTTTGTTTCCTACTTTACTGTTGTTTCCTTTTCGAGGACGAAAAGTTTTAAGTGGGGGAGATTGTAATAACCCTGAAAATACGAGCCAATTTAAAATATTTAAATTGGTCATTTCAAAGGAATTTAAACAATTGAAATAGAATATTTCAATAAAATAGTGAATTAGAAATAGTGAGTCAGTTTGAAAATTTGAATTCAAACTTTGACTGACTGTGCAAGGTGGAAAATATAACGGATTTTAGCGAAACCAAAAATATTTAAATCTGTTAGTCAATACCTTTCTAACGAATCTGAAAAATCGAAGTTTCATAACGGGAATCAAAAGTTATGGCCGAATGAATTTTCAGAATGGTCGCTATAAAGAATATATAGCCTTGGAAAATTGATATTTTGCATACGACCTCGGAATTCGACGAAACCACTTTTGTTGGGTCCGGGATGTCAAACTATTGCTAGGTTTCAAATTTCATAATTCTTGAAGCTAATATGTGAGCGTGGCAAAAGAAAATGCGTTTGGTCAATTTCTGTTAAATTGGATCAACCAGAAAATGGCCATTTTTCAAACGATCTCAGAATTCGACGAAACTAGTTTTGTTGGGACCGTAGCGTCAAAACATAGCTAGATTTATTTTTCTGGAATTTTTCGAATCAGTTTGTGGCCCTGGCAAATTGAAATGTACGTTCAAAGTTAAAAATTAAATGTTTTATACTTTAATTTGAAAAATAACTGACTATAACAGTCGAATTGGCCTACGAAACATATCCCATTATGTCCGGGATGGGGGTATTTAGCTAGGGGCGACAGTCGTTGGGTTGGAAAAGGAGTTCGTTGGTGAAAACCCTAATTTTCTGAAATATATATATTCCGGCCAATAAGAATTTTTCTTTCATAATTAAAAAAAACAAAAAAAAACGCGAAACCCTCGAAACGAACGACGACGCGTGCTCCATACTTTCTCGACCGATCGCCGCCGCTACCGCCGCTTCCAGCCACCCCCCTACCTCGACGCGCCTTCGCCTCCCCTTCAAATCCGACCAACTTCCTCCACCCCTCGTCGCCTGTGCCGCCTGAATCGAGGCCAGAAAGCCCCGACCTTCCCAGCGCCGCCGCCGACGATCCCGACCACCGAACGCCACCAAACCACCACCGACAGTAAGCCCTCTCTTCCCTCTTCCACGTCCAACCCGCCGATCATCCCCTCGTGCCTCGATTCTCGCGAAAACCGTAAACCTAGTTTTGAACCTTCGTGAAAGGTGAGTTCTATTTTATGTTTACACTTTGAAAAATCATATCTTTTTAGTGTGTTGACGAAATTCGATGAAACAGGAAACATCACGACCGCAAGGAAGCTCTCTACACTCTAGAAGAAGCCGCGGATTTTTCTGACATCGTATCTATTTTTAGCGAAGCAACAAACCAATGTGAGAAATCTGAATTAAATAAATTTGAATGGAAAATGTCGTGTATGAATTATATTAGCGAAATATAAATTACACACGTGTTGTCTACCTCATGTACATGCGTGGTGTAAGCTATATGAGCGAAGTATGAATTATACATGCATAGAATAATTGATATAGGTGTTGAAATGCAAGTGAAACATAGCAATAATATATATATACTCCCCTCGTCCACAAACCATGGACGATATTTATTGTTGTGAATTGGTGCGAAATATTGGATGAAAAATACGAATGGTTGAATAATTGTTTGTGGTTGATATTGTTTGGTTGTGGTTGAAAAATACCCATTGGTAATTGAAATGAATTGGAAATATTTGTGGAAATAAAAATAAACATGCCGCCTGCGTGCGAATTAGATGCATGAATCCCCATTGTCAAAAACCGCGAGGTTTTAAGGTAGAGCGAGGAGCCGTACTAGGGACGGTGCCGGTTTTAACTACCCTGCCGTTATGCTGCCGAAATTTTGAATAATCTTTGTGTGTTAGAATTATTTTCATATGTTGAAATTATCTTCATGCGTTGAAATTAAAGCCATATGTTGAAAATATATCCATGTGTGGAAATGTTTGTGTGTTGAAAAGTGATGTGTGAAAATTAAATTCATTTGTGAATGAATGAAGTGTTTAAACAATAAAAATCACATTTTTATAATATATATGAAGTATGAAAAATATTCGCCTTATATATAAATAGTTTTAACAATAAAAATCCTATCTTTCTTATATGAACAACATAAATAAAATATCCATGTGTGGAAATGCTCATGTGTTGAGAAGTGCGTGTAGTGGAAAAGTTCATGTGTCGAATAAAAAGATTGAACAATAAAAATTACATTTTTATTGAAACTATGAAGTGTTGAAAACATCCATTTGTCGAATAAATATCTTAAATGATAAAAATATCATTTTTATCATATATGTGATGTGCTAGAGATATGCGGACGCTGAAATAAATATTGGTGAAGGAATATTATTTTTAACATGCATAGGAACTAAATAAAATAGTCATGTGTTGAAATCTATTTTAGTTCGCCAAAATTATCATCTTTGAAATGTGAAGTGTTAAAAATAGCCACTTGTTCAAATAAATATGCATGAGTTGAAATATACATTAATTAGCTAATGATATGATTTTAGCCTATGCATGCAACATTAGAATGAATGGTGTTTTTAAACCAAAGTAAATCAAATATGAAGTTGAATAGAAAATGATAAGTGATATAAATTGTATATATGTACATGCATATTTATTGAACAGGTTATAGCAAAGGGGCTAGAGAAGAGGAATAAAATTTTGTGCCTGACAAATAGGTACACATTTACTGTTTTGTTTGGGTGATGATTTTATGAGCCTGTTGGCTAGCCGCTTGGCTTTTTCTTTTTCTTTTTGACATGAGACGCCCGTGTGGCTATTTGGGAATTTTCCCAGCCCCTCCCGTACAAAGGAGGTTATGGCGAAATTTTCCAAAATTTAAAGGCGTTAGTGAAATAATTGAAGTGAAAACGATATAGGAATTTTTGAATGAACTATATTTATATAAATATATAAATATAAATAAAATTAAAACGAAACATGGCCGTGCAGTTCGAGTTTTGAAACCGTGATTTCAAACGACTAGTGCGGGAAATCCGACCATTGGATTTTCCCGAAACCGCAACCGTTGGGTTCGCCTTGGAAATATCTTTCCAACGGCACCAACTTTGTGAAGATTCGACGGTTGGATTGTCTGGAATGTTTAATTCAAATCTGAAGAAAAACAGCGCCAGAAACGATTATATTTATATATAAATATAAATATAATTAAATTAAATCGAATAACGACGCTGCAGTTCGTAAATTGAAATCGTAACTTCAATTGACTAGTGTGAAAGATCCGACCGTCGGATTTTCCTAAAACTGAAACCGTTGGATTCGTTTTGAAATGACCTTCCTAATGATATAAATTTTGTGAAGATCCAACGGTTAGATTTTCAGATATGTGTAAAACAAAATTAGTGAAAAGCAGCGTCAGTGCATCGACACGACCTGAAACGTCGTTTAATTAAATATGGCCGTTTTAAAATAAATAAAAATGGCGATATATCGTTATAAAATACTATAGACGATATAGAGTGAAAATAAACCGATGTCGTTGTGTTTGCTTGATATGTGATGGTTGAATGTATTTAACATGAAAATTATAACTAAAGAACTGAAATGTGAATGTTGAATAGTCCAACCATGTGAATAATTGATTTGAAAATCTAAATATACGTGGATTATTTGAAAAGGCCGAGTTCATCTCATTTCAAATAATCGATCGACGTTGAGAAGTCGAAGAGTCGAAGACGGTTGAAGACCGACGATCTTCACATTGGATGGATGGGCGCTACTGATGCTCGTGATTGGAGTAGCTACCATGAAGGAGCTGAAGTAGTAGCCGTCCAAACATACTGTTGATTGTACGGATATGCGAGGAATTGATGCCTCCGGTTTTGTTCAGACCCAGAACGGACTTGTAAATGGACTGTGTGTCTGACATTGGATTTTGTTCTGTGTTGATTGATCTCTGTTAAATATATATCTGTTTGGCGGCGGAGAATTTATTCTCTTGCTTAATGCCCTTCTCTGAGACGTACGAGCTCAGAGGTTATATATTGATAGAAATCAGTCGCATGGAGTGGATTGCCTGTGTGGCACGCCTAAGTGGCATATGATCAAGGCTTCTGTTGCAAAGCAAAGTCTTGTGGTTGATGATCAAAGCATGGTCTGTGTGACGTAGCTTTGTGTATGATGTGAATTCGCGATCCTCACACCCCGGTATGAGTCAAAAACGGGAGAAGGACCCAAGGAGTGCACGACGTTTCTTTCTAGCTATGGTGGTGTCAGTGACCTCCCAGCCCTGACATTTATATCTACTTTTCACCTGTGTGGTTATTGGAATACGAGGCGCCTCGATTATAGGTCTGTAAGGACCGGGAAACGTGTGTTCAGGAATTTCCAATCCTCAAAAGTAAGAGAGGACCGGCCTTGGAGGATCCAGGGGATTGCTGTGTGCGGTCCCGAGGCATTTGCTAGAGTGTCTCGAACGGAGAGGAGCTTGCCCCTTGCCTCGACTCATGAAGGAACCCAATTTCCAATACGAAATATGCGGACGTGATTGTATTACTAGTATGGCGACATAGTAGATGGTAGCTATGCCACCTAGGATTGATATTTATGATTGAAATCACTATTGAAACATATATGCACTAGTAATAATATTGAACACTTTTGTTTTATATGTATGAAGCATTTTTGGCCATTATAAGGTAAAAATCTATCCTCCGGCTTGCGTTGCATTGTGTGATGGGAGCTGAGTCTTATAATGGCTTCATTTTATAAAAAGCATTGCGATGATTTAATCATGTACTTTATCTCATGCACTAGCACTCATTGGAGTAAACCCGTTCCGCGAAAGTGGCGTGGTCCTTTGATTTGCCTTATTATTGTTGTTAATAAGTTATATAGATTTCTCAAACCAGTCCCATGACGGACTCGTAGTTTGTTTCACCTTGCAAACTCGGGTGCCCTCATTTTCACACGGGCAGCGTAGTTACAGGTTTCTGACGCACTTTTGGCTCATGGCGAGGCTTGACTACACCGTGCTGACTTGGATTTTCTCCGCCATTATTGTATCTATATTATGATTCCGCCATTGGCGATGTAGACTGATATTTATTTTGTGTACTCTTTATGTATGATTCCGCCTCAAGCGATGGTGACTGATTATGTATCATTATGCACTAAGTAGTATCCTGTACTGTGCTTCTCTGATGTGATGATATCTATATGATTCCGCTGTCATATGTGTGTAACTTATTCTATTTTCTGTTTATGCTATTATCTGTGATCTGCTAATGATGGTTAATGTGTTATATTCCAATGATTATCCTTAACACCGTGTCATGGGGTTTTGGGATCGTCACAATTACCATTTCACGTTCAAATCTAATTAAGGATATAACTATCGCTTTGGAGCAAAACTGGTGATACTCCATTGTCGATCACTTTTCAGATTTGATAATTTAAATTATCAGTTCACTTTTCAATCTAATTAAAGATTCATTAAAACTCCAATTTGTTTTAATCTTCTCAAAAATCAATAACCTGTCTTTAACTGGGTTAAAGAACCAATGTCACCTAAAACACGATTCACGATAAACCGAAAATCACACTCTATTGTTAATCCGGTTAAAGAACAAGTGTTGTTCAAAACACCGCTCACGATAAACCCAAAAACCAATTCAAATTCAATTCCAATTAAATATTATTTAATTGATACACTTTATTAAATCTAAATAGAAAGATTTAATCTTTTTCCCTATTTGGCTTAAGAACAGTGTTAATGAAGACAACATTCACGACAAACCCAAATCACATTTGATATTAAATACAAGGCTCTGAATAGAAAATATACCGGCTTATATTCAATATCAAATCCTGAAACCAACAAATATCGTATTGGAAATAACGATATAAAAAATATCTTTCAAATTCCCATAACAATATCTATATAGTCACGAAATCCAACATCGAAATATTCCGAAGATAATTTCGATTCAACTCCAGTCCAATTCACGTATTGGGAATATTGATTATTTTTAAAATCACTTTCAAATTCAATTTATTTATTTCAAAAATAAATTGATTTTAACTCTAGTTCAAAACTAGTTTATTTCGACAAAAATATATTTTTAACCTTTCAAATGTGGAAATTTTCATCCCAGTTCCTTCCAATTCATATATTATGATTTTACACAAATTATTGATATTTTTAATAATTTTAACAAGGTCCATACAGTCGATTTCCATCAACGGCCATCGAACTGCACTTACAGCGACCTTTTCCAAATTTGATTTGGACATAATTCCAAATCCAACCGTTAGATTTCAAATTTCTAATATTCATTGGAAAGCTCTTTTCGATACGAACCCAACGGTTCCGGTTTTAGGAGAATCCGACGGTTGGATCTCCCGCAACGTCAATTCGAAGTCAATGGTCGAAATTCACGAACTGCAGCGGCGCGGTGCGTTCTATTCAGGCCATTATATAACATATATATATCATCGATTTCCTTTTAAAACGTATTTTATAAATCGTTTTAAATTCGTTTTCAAAACCATTTCAACTCTATATTCAATTTCAAATCAAAATTGAATATTTCCTATCATTACTATATAAATGATAATATTTTCAAAACGTTATATTTTGAAATCACTTCCTTTTCGATATTCGAATAAAATCGATATAAATATCGTTCATGTCAAAATAGTGCAACTCTAATCAACACGGCTTTATATATTTCAATAAATTTGTTATTCTATTCAACAAATGAATATTTATTCTACTCAACACATGAATCTATATTTCTTTCAACACACGACTAATCTCAACACATGAGTACTGTCAACACACGACTATTTTTGTTATGTAAAATATTTTATAAAATTATGGTATCTATCGTTTGATTTTTAATTAGACTCCAACTGTAAAGTGGTTCTAATCTTAAATATGATAAAGATGTAAATTTTATTATTAAAATATTTTACTCAACGCATGAATAGTTTCAACACATGAATATCGTCAACACATGACTATTTATTCTATTCAACACATGAATTTTCTTTTATAATATTCATTATTTTCCCGATTGGAATGAGGCCCAATCAATCACCATATAATGTTAATTATATGGATTCCATACAACACATGTATATAATAGCAACGATAAACAATCAACCATCATCCAACGTGCACCACACAACTGAATAAGCATTAAACATAAATAATTAATGCTTACACAGCCTGTCGACCAATCGATCGACATACAATTAAATAATTGGGATTAGTGTACGCCAAATATCATCCCAACACCCGTGTGGGGTTTCAAATCAACAAACACAGATTTTTAATTGTGCAGTTGGGCGATGTGTAAAATTTATCATCCCAATCAATATCAGTCAAATCAGTGTATATAAACAAATCGACCGATTTGTTTATAAATATTTATTTATTCACATTCACGTTAAAATTATATTTTTAACGATAATTAATTTATTTCAACCATCTACAATTTATTATCGATTTCACATCAACATCACAAACAAATTTTCACAACACATCAATCAAACAAACAAGCCATCCATGGTCTGTGGATGACGGATGTCGGGTGCTGCTAAGCACCGTCTGCATCCTAGTATATATATTTATAACAAGAAAAAGAGAATTTAAAGTGAGAAGTTCTCACCAAAGCTATCCCAACTCCACGACACTTCAAATGTAGGAAATCTTCACCTTTTCGTCTTTTGTCAATTTCGTTGCCCGTAGCCACTACATATATAAAAATCACATTTTTATATTCCTGTCTTTAAAATAAAAATCACATTTTTATTTGTTAACTTTCAATTTAAAAATCATATTTTTCCTTAACCATTCTAATGATCAAAATCGTATTTTTACTTTGTTACATATATGATAAAAATTCTATTTTTACACCGCTACTATATAGATAAAAATTCTATTTTTACACCGCTACTATATAGATAAAAATTCTATTTTTACACCGTTACTATATAGATAAAAATTCTATTTTTACACCGATGTTCATATAATAAAGATTATATTTTTATTATCTCTGCTATATAAAAATAATCTTTTTATTACTTTGATTAAATAAAAATCATATTTTTATTATTCTAAAAATATAAAAACCATATTTTTAATACTCTACATAAGTAAAAGTCCTATTTTTATTCCTTTTCTACGTAAAGATCCTATTTTTATTAAATAAAAATAAAGTAAAAATAACCATAAACACACACCGTGGCTGAACGGAGAGGGAAGAGGGTCCATGGTCGGCGGTTAGTGGCACGAAGTGGTTTCAGGCGGGTTTGGTGTGATTGGGCGTCGGCGCTTTGGGCTAGGGTTGCTGTTTGGGGTTAATGGAGCGAGAAGGGGGAAGGAGGAGGAGACTTGGGGTCGGAGGCGTGGGGCTCGACGACGAGGGGCTGCTCCGGTGGATTTTGAGGGTGGTCTAGGGCTTGCAGTCGCGGAGAAAGAGAGGAGAGAGAGGCAGGGGCGAGGGAAGTGAGGGGGAGATCGGAAATGGAAGGGGGGGTGCGCCTTGTGCTGGCGGCGGGAGGGGCAGCGTCGCCCCTAGCGGCGGCGAGGCGACGAGGTTTCGTTGTTTTTTTCTTTCTTTTTTCCAATTTCATTCTGAACTAACGGGGGAAGAGGAGAGAGATAAGGGGAGGGCCACCTAATTTATATATTATATAATATTATTAATTGAATTTTAAAAAGCAACTTTTTATTTCGACCTCGGAATCGAACCCACCGACTGTCGTCCCTAGCTAATTACCCCCATTCCGAACACAATGGGATATGTATCGCAAGCTGATTCGACTGTTTCGATCAGTTTTCGCCAAATTCAAAATATAACTCTATATATTGAATTTGAACGCGCATTTCAATTTACTAGGGCCACATACTAACTCTATACATCCCAGAAAAATATTTTCTAGCTTCGTATTGACGATACGGTCCTAACAAAACTAGTTTCGTCAAATTTTGAGACTGTTGGAAAAATGGCCATTTTCCAGTCGATTAAAATCAACTAAAACTGGTCAAACGCGTTTTCCTTCGCCACGCTCACATATTGATTCGAAAAATAATGAAAATTGGAATCTAGTAATAACTTGACATCACGGATCCGACAAAAGTGGTTTCGTCGAAATCCGAGGTCGTTTGCAAAATTGCTATTTTTAAGGGCTTGAATTCCATAACGATTATTCAGAATTTTCAACTGGACATAACTTTTGATTCCCGCTATGAAATTTTTATTTTTCAGATTCGTTGGAAAGATATTCACAATTAGATTCCATTACTTTTGGTTTCGCTAAAATCCGGTTTATTTTGCACCCGGTACATTCAATTGAAGTTTGAAATCGAATTATCGAACTACCGCGCCATTTTCAATTCCTTTTATAATTATAAATAAATATTTATATTCTAACGACGACGTATATAAATATATACGCTCGAATTCTATTCAAAATAAATTTCTCGTCGATATTATTTAAAATAAATCATTTTAAATGTTTAAAATTCACTAAAATTGCTAAAATAAAAATTTTAAATTGGCTCGCATTTTCCGGGTTATTACAATCTCCCCCACTTAAAACTTTTCATCCCCGAATAGGAACAAAGCCGAAAGTTGTTTAACAATTCAACTCAACTTCCATTCTTTTCATTACGGCTTAAGTTCTTCAACTTTTCAGTTTCTAAGAACTTTTCAAATTTTTCAAAAAATTTGGCTAACACCCTAAATTTTCGAATTTTTTTGCCATAACCTCCCCTGCACCGGGAGCACCGGGAAAATCCCGAAATTGCCATACAGGCCCTCTGATCTCGAAAAGAAAAAGAAAAAGCCAATCGACTCATAAAATCATCATCACCCAAACAAAACAGTAAATTATGGTAAACATGTACCTATTTGTCGGGCAAACAATTTTATTCTCTGCTCTAGCCTCCTTGCTATGACCTGTTCACACATATATATGTACATGCATGCAATTGCAAATAATTTTCAATACAATTCAATATTTGATACAATTAGGCATAATGGTTCAAAATTATCAAACAAATAGACAAACAACACAACCATCAATCAATTAGTGGATTACCGTTTCAAATTCATAATTTTGATACATATGCAGAAAATCATATTTTTGATGCCAAATCACAACAATAAATCTATCTATATAAGTTTTGGTTCTCACACCAGTCTAATGGAAATATATAGATATAACACCTTCGAAACTCGAACATAAATATTGATGATGCCATGGTCATTATCAACATCATCTCCGGGCGACTAGAGTGTGATTCTATATCTATCCAGTATATTAAAACTTCGAATATACGTTCATGACGCGTATATGCAAAATCTTTATATACTCGATTGTCCAAATTCAAAATAAATAAATATTCAAATACGTATAAAACGATTTAAATTTCAAAATAGAATTTGTTTTCATTTGAAAAAAACATACTCTTCACACTCGTTCTAGGATATTACTGATCCCATCTCTAACGAGTTATTTTAATTGGATATTACTAATCCAATATCTGATGAATTCTTTCGTATGGTCCTAATGTGTCTTGTTCTCGAGCTCTGTAAACCAAAGCTCTGATACCAAAACTGAAACGACCCGAACTTCCCCGTGAAGGAAAGCACGGATAGAATTGAGGACAAGACCAATCAAAACACAAATAGAAGAACATGTCATTGTTATTACAACAATTCCATCAGAATACAAGAATATAAAGAGTATAAATGAATAAAATACATTCGATGAATATCAGAGATTACAATAAATTACATAGCAGCAGAAAAATATACAAAACACAACTGAAAGTGATACACGGATACAGAGCTTTCCGAGCATCGTTCCAGCTGTAAATCAGGACCCTGTGAATATAAATCTGCAAAACCAAAACTACTAGCTGCCCATGTGGAAAATAGGGGCACCCAGAGTCTAGGTTAAAACAATAAACTCCAGGTCAGTCATGTGACTGGTGTGAGAACTAAAACAGTTATTAATCTTTATTTTAAAGTTCGGTAAATCAAGGGACCACGCCGTATGACACGGAACGGGTTTCCTCCCAAGAATATCAGTGCATAAAACAAGCAGCGCAATGCTAAATAAAGAAAAATGAAGCTGTTATAAGACCCAGGTCCCATCACACAATGCAACGCAAGCTGGAGGATAGGGTTTTTACCTTATAACCGCCAAAGCATGCTTGATACGTTAAAACACATTATTTGATACTATAATAAGTGTATAGTTTCAAAACAATTTCAATCATAAATATCAATCATAGACGGCATTAATGACCCATACCACTATGTTGCCATAGTAGGTTCTACAAATAAAACCGCAATATCACGTATTGGAAATTGGATTTCCGTCATGAGTCGAGGCAAGGGGCAAGCTCCTCTCCGATTCGAGACACTCTAGCTAATGTCCCAGGACCCCACTATGATCCTTGGATCTTCAGGGTCGGTCCTCACCTAACTTTGGAGGATTAATTATTCCTGAGCACACGTTTCCCGGTCCTTACAGACCTATATCCGAGGTGCCTCGCATTCCAACAACCACACAGGTGAAAAGTATATAAATGTCAGGGCTGGTAGGTCACTGACACCACCATAGCTAGAAAGAAACGTCGTGCTCTCCCTGCAGTCACTATCCCGTTTTTGACTCATACCGAGGTGTGAGGCTCGCGAATTCACGCTATACACAAAGCTACGCCACACAGGCCATGCTTTGATCATCAACCACAAGACTTTGCTTTTCAATAGAAGCCTTGATCAATTGCCACTTACGCGTGCCACACTGGCAATTCACTCCATGCGACTGATGTCCATCGATATACAACCTCTGAGCTCGTATGTCTTAGAGAAGGGCGTTAAGCAAGAGAATAAATTCTCCGCCGCCAAACAGATGTATATTTAGTAGAGATCAATCAACACAGAAGAAAATCCAATTTCAGACACACAATCCATTTATAAGTTCGTTCTGGGTCTGAACGAAACCGGAGGCACTTTCCTCGCATATCCATCCATCTCCAAGTACGTCTGGACGATCACCAACTGTTTCCCTCATCTTGGGTGTACAGCCCAATCGAGATCATCAGTAATCACCCAAACGATGTGAAGACTTCCCGTCTTCAACCACCGTCTTCATCTTCGACATCTCGTCGAATCGGTTATTCAGAATGGGTATAAACCCAGCCTTTCTGAATAACCCACGTATATTATAAACAAATGTTACACAAACACAACAAACGCCTCATTCCAATTCAGAATATTCTTTTATTCACAAAATCACATTCTTAGGGAATAGGTTCCCATTAATTTTATCAAAGATAAATTCTTCTAAATTTATTCTTTAATCTTCCTTTGGATATCATTTCAAACTAGTCGGGAGTAGCGAACCACACCAAAGTAATTGTTTATTTTATTTCCCAACCTATTCATACCATGGAGCAAAACTGGTAATACTCCATATCTAACACCACGGTGTTATCGGTAAAGTTAATTACCATTTCACGTTCAAATCTAATTAAGGATTTAACTATCGCTTTGGAGCAAAACTGGTGATACTCCATTCTCGATCACTTTTCAGATTTGATAATTTAAATTATCAGTTCACTTTTCAATCTAATTAAAGATTCATTAAAACTCCACTTAGTTTTAATCTTCTCAAAAATCAATAACCTATCTTTAACTGGGTTAAAGAACCAACGTCACCTAAAACACGATTCACGATAAACCCAAAATCACACTCTATTGTTAATCGGGTTAAAGAACATGTGTTGTTCAAAACACCGCTCATGATAAACCCAAAAACCAATTCAAATTCAATTCCAATTAAATATTATTTAATTGATACACTTTATTAAATCTAAATAGAAAGATTTAATCTTTTTCCCTATTGGGCTTAATAATAGTGTTAATGAAGACACCATTCACGACAAACCCAAATCACATTTGATATTAAATACAGGGCTCTGAATAGAAAATATACCGGCTTATATTCAATATCAAATCCTGAAACCAACAAATATCGTATTGGAAATAACGATATCAAATATATCTTCCAAATTCCCATAACAATATCTGTATAGTCACGAAATCCAACATCGAAATATTCCGAAGATAATTTCGATTCAACTCCAGTCCAATTCACGTATTAGGAATATTGATTATTTTAAAAATCACTTTCAATTCAATTTATTTATTTCAAAAATAAATTGATTTTAACTCTAGTTCAAAACTAGTTTATTTCGACAAAAATATATTTTTATCCTTTCAAATATGGAATTTTTCATCCCAGTTCCTTCCAATTCATATATTATTATTTTACACAAATTATTGATATTTTTAATAATTTTAACAAGGTCCATACAGTCGATTTCCATCAACGGCCATCGAACTGCACTTACAGTGATCTTTTCCAAATTTGATTTGGACATAATTCCAAATCCAACTGTTAGATTTCAAATTTCTAATATTCATTGGAAAGCTCTTTTCGATACGAACCCAACAGTTCCAGTTTTAGGAGAATCCGACGGTCGGATCTCCCGCAACATCAATTCGAAGTCAATGGTCGAAATTCACGAACTACCGCGGCGCGGCGCGTTCTATTCAGGCCATTATATATAATATATATATATTATATATTTCGTTGATTTCCTTTTAAAATGTATTTTATAAATCGTTTTAAATTCGTTTTCAAAACCATTTCAACTCTATATTCAGTTTCAAATCAAAATTGAATATTTCCTATCATTACTATATAAATGATAATATTTTCAAAATGTTATATTTTGAAATCACTTCCTTTTCGATATTCGAATAAAATCGATATAAATATCGTTCACGTCAAAATAGCGCAACTCTAATCAACACGGCTTTATATATTTCAATAAATTCGTTATTCTATTCAACAAATGAATATTTATTCTATTCAACACATGAATCTATATTTCTTTCAACACACGACTAATCTCAACACATGAGTACTGTCAACACACGACTATTTTTGTTATGTAAAATATTTTATAAAATTATGGTATCTATCGTTTGATTTTTAATTAGACTCCAACTGTAAAGTGGTTCTAATCTTAAATATGATAAAGATGTAAATTTTATTATGAAAATATTTTACTCAACACATGAATAGTTTCAACACATGAATATCATCAACACATGACTATTTATTCTATTCAACACATGAATTTTCTTTTATAATATTCATTATTTTCCCGATTGGAACGAGGCCCAATCAATCACCATATAATGTTAATTATATGGATTCCATACAACACATGTATATAATAGCAACGATAAACAATCAACCATCATCCAACGTGCACCACACAACTGAATAAGCATTAAACATAAATAATTAACGCTTACACAGCCTGTCGACCAATCGATCGACATACAATTAAATAATTGGGATTAGTGTACGCCAAATATCATCCCAACACCCGTGTGGGGTTTCAAATCAACAAACACAGATTTTTATTTGTGCAGTTGGGCGATTTGTAAAATTTATCATCCCAATCAATATCAGTCAAATCAGTGTATATAAACAAATCGGCCGATTTGTATATAAATATTTATTTATTCACATTTACGTTAAAATTATATTTTTAACGATAATTAATTTATTTCAACCATCTACAATTTATTATCGATTTCACATCAACATCACAAACAAATTTTCACAACACATCAATCAAACAAACAAGCCATCCATGGTATGTGGATGACGGGTGTCGGGTGCTGCTAAGCACCGTCTGCATCCTAGTATATATATTTATAACTAGAAAAACAGAATTTAAAGTGAGAAGTTCTCACCAAAGCTATCTCAACTCCACGACACTTCAAATGTAGGAAATCTTCACCTTTTCGTCTTTTGTCACTTTCGTTGCCCGTAGCCACTACATATATAAAAATCACATTTTTATATTCCTGTCTTTAAAATAAAAATCACATTTTTATTTGTTAACTTTCAATTTAAAAATCATATTTTTCCTTAACCATTCTAATGATCAAAATCGTATTTTTACTTTGCTACGTATATGATAAAAATTTTATTTTAACACCGCTACTATATAGATAAAAATTCTATTTTTACACCGCTACTATATAGATAAAAATTCTATTTTTACACCGCTACTATATAGATAAAAATTCTATTTTTACACCGCTACTATATAGATAAAAATTCTATTTTTACACCGGTGTTCATATAATAAAGATTATATTTTTATTATCTCTACTATATAAAAATAATCTGTTTATTACTTTGATTAAATAAAAATCATATTTTTATTATTCTAAAAATATAAAAACCATATTTTTAATACTCTACATAAGTAAAAGTCCTATTTTTATTTCTTTTCTACGTAAAGATCCTATTTTTATTAAATAAAAATAAAGTAAAATAACCATAAACACTCACCGTGGCTGAACGGAGAGGGAAGAGGGTCCATGGTCGGCGGTTAGTGGCACGAAGTGGTTTCAGGCGGGTTTGGTGAGATTCGGCGTCGGTGCTTTGGGCTAGGGTTGCTGTTTGGGGTTAATGGAGCGAGAAGGGGGAAGGAGGAGGAGACTTGGGGTCGGAGTCGTGGGGCTCGGCGGCGAGGGGCTGCTCCGGTGGGTTTGGAGGGGGGTCTAGGGCTTGCAGTCGCGGAGAACGAGAGGAGAGAGAGACAGGGCGAGGGAAGTGAGGGGGAGATCGGAAATGGAAGGGGGGTGCGCCTTGCGCTGGCGGCGGGTGGGGCAGCGTCGCCCCTAGCGGCGGCGAGGCGACGAGGTTTCGTCGTTTTTTTTTTCTTTTTTTTTCTTTCCAATTTCATTCTGAACTAACGGGGGAAGAGGAGAGAGATAAGGGGAGGGCCACCTAATTTATATATTATATAATATTATTATTTTAATTTTAAAAAGCAACTTTTTATTTCGACCTCGGAATCGAACCCACCGACTGTCGTCCCTAGCTAATTACCCTCATTCCGAACACAATGGGATATGTATTGCAAGCTGATTCGACTGTTTCGATCAGTTTTCACCAAATTCAAAATATAACTCTATATATTGAATTTGAACGCGCATTTCAATTTACTGGGGCCACATACTAACTCTATAAATCCCAGAAAAACATTTTCTAGCTTCGTATTGACGATACAGTCCTAACAAAACTAGTTTCGTCAAATTCTGAGACCGTTGGAAAAATGGCCATTTTCCAGTCGATTAAAATCAACTTAAACTGGTCAAACGCGTTTTCCTTCGCCACGCTCACATATTGATTCGAAAAATTATGAAAATTGGAATCTAGCAATAACTTGACATCACGGATCCAAAAAAAGTGGTTTCGTCGAAATCCGAGGTCGTTTGCAAAATTGCTATTTTTAAGGGCCTGAATTCCATAGCGACTATTCAGAATTTTCAACTGGACATAACTTTTGATTCCCGCCATGAAATTTTTATTTTTCGGATTCGTTGGAAAGATATTCACAATTAGATTCCATTATTTTCGGTTTCGCTAAAATCCGGTTTATTTTGCACCCGTTACATTCAATTGAAGTTTGAAATCGAATTATCGAACTGCTACGCCATTTTCAATTCCTTTTATAATTATAAATAAATATTTATATTCTAACGACAAGGTATATAAATATATACGCTCGAATTATATTCAAAATAAATTTCTCGTCGATATTATTTAAAATAAATCATTTTAAATGTTCAAAATTCACTAAAATTGCTAAAATAAAAATTTTAAATTGGCTCGCATTTTCCGGGTTGTTACATCTCAGTTGGTTTAATTCGTTTGCATATAACTGCCACACTTGTCCACGTCACCCAATAAAATCCACGTGTTAAGCTCAGGATATGACACACGTGTGGGGGCGTGTTGAGATAAGTCCCACATCGGAAAAATTCATAAAATAAATTCTGTATAAAATATTAAGAGTTCACCCTTCATATTGCTAATTCGTTTCATGATAATTTGGGGTTCTCTAACAGTATTTCACATTTCAGTCGAGTGTTAATCGTTTATATATATATATGTAACTTATGCGATTTTCCAAAAGACAGCTAATCATGAACCAAATTTTGGATCCTTACGCGGTCATGCAAGCAGTCCATATGTATCATAATTCCCAGAAGATGTGGTTGTAGGAAAGCATTAAAAATAAAACTGAAAAATATTTTCTAAGCTTACTTATTAACTGAAAAATTATACTAACTAGAACTTGATTCTCCAAGGATATATGCCGTCGGCCAAGCTACGGTAGTCCCAAAAGCATCTTCCATGTATGTACACTCCGATGTGGGTCTCCATACTAATGTGTCTCATATAGTCTACCCAAACTGATACTACATCTTTTCCTAATGGAACAAAGTGAACCGTTGCTGTTGGATTAGTGGAAAAGATAGTTCCTTCAGCCACTACTTGTCTGGTTTCAGCCACATCAACCAACTAGCATTTTCTTTATGACCATATTTGACCTCTGTTGGATAAGTAAACCAAAATAACAATTTTTACAAGAAATGAAATCAACTAGATTAGCTAGCAAAGTTTATTACATTTACAAAAACACAACTCATTGGTACATTTTATTTTTGTTTCTGAAGCGGCTTTCAGAGGTTGTAATACTGCCAAGAAGTATTACTCAATATAATGTTAATTTTTCTGTATTGCTACTTTCAAACAACAGAATTAGCATGACTATTATAACCGATATGCTTTTGACAGTTTGGATATCAAAATCAATTCCATTTTATATCTCAGAATTAGCATGGCTATAAGAACAGAATTAGTTTATATTTCAAAAGCCTTCAAATGCATATTGGAGTATAGTCCCTCATCTCACTTACAGTGTGGAAGAGCTAAAAAATGGGAAAAGCACGCCTTATATTAGTTGATGTAATTTTTCTTATTGGGTAAATTGATAATACATGCTAGATATACCTAGTTGATTTTTTTGCAAATATTAAATTAGGCATTAATTAAAATATACAAATGGTTCATTTACAGCTTCAGATAATGACAGTACTTGGTTGTTGTGCTGGGGTCCTTGCCCATTATAACCAAAGTTATCCTGGTATGTGTGTACATGTCAACAGTTATATTCAAATTAAAAAAGATATCAAAATATTTGAGACAATGGGATACTAAGTGCATAAAATTAGTTTAAAGTTAACAAAAGGTAACAGTTATTATTATAACAGAGAAACCACAGTTATTAAATGGTAATACTTAGTTACTTGAGGAGCATGTTGCTCTGTAATTTGTAAATAATGACTTTCCAAACATTACACAATAATCAAGGCCCTTGCAGTGTTTTTATAATTGTATTTTTCTTGCTATAAATTGGATGTGGGGCCGACTTCGATTGCTATTATAGTTTATAAATAATTCTTTTTTTCGAATTAACGATTTTGATAAATATTCTACTATTCAAATCACGTAGTTTTGTGATTTCTTAGAGCCTACAAAAATACAAAAATTTCGAACTTATGTATTAGTTTAAACAAGTTAATCGATCTTTTTATCTCCAGGTTGGTAATCAACGCTCCTTCCACCTTCAGTGGTCGTTGCCATGTTATCTTCGGACTGAGCTTGTATCGTGTGCCTTGGTTGATGAGCATCATCGTTCGCGTTAGCAAAATGTTGGACTAGCATGTAAATAACAGCTAAAAAGACTATAAAATACACCGAATTGATTTTAATTAGATAATGAATGAACCCCCATGAACGAAGGACCAATCACTTTCTTCTTTACTGTTTTCCTTCTCTGTATCCTTCAATAAATCCTTTGTTTAATAAAGGCCTCTAAGGATTGCCCTTCGAAAGGACCATAGAACACGCTCTGTTCATTATAGTTCGGCTGAAGAGATACCAAAGCAGGAACATTTTCAAAATCATTTGTTACCATAACATCCTCATAGAAATCTTTAGCCACAAAGAACCATGATTTTTTTCTTGAATTGCTTGGCCAGTTCAGCAGTATCCGATTCATCCAATCCAAATGCCAGGAATGTAGGAGACTATTTGCCAGCATTTTCAACAAAAGTATGAATCGCAGAATTTGAGTCAAGAATAGAAACATCAGGAGCAACGAACTTCTTTAGGTACGCTGTGTGAAGTGGATAGGCTATTTTCAGCCGTCTGATTTGAATTGCGTATGTGTGAATGAATTCTTAATGATGTACCTATCAACAGTGATATTCAAATTAAGAAAGATATCAAAATATTTGAGACAATGAGATACTAAGTGCATAAAATTAGTGTAAAGTTAACAAAAGGTAACCATTATTATTATAACAGAAACTACAGGTATTAAATGCCAATACTTAGTTACTTGAGGAGCATGTTGCTCTGTAAATAATGACTTTCCAAACATTATATATAAAATAACCAAGGCCCTTGCAGTGTTTTTATAATTGTATTTTTCTTGCTATAAATTGGATGCGGGGTCGACTTCGATTGCTATTATAGTTTATAAATAATTCTTTTTTTACCATTAATAATTTTGATAAATATTCAATTATTCAAATCACGTAGTTTCATGATTTCTTAGAGCCTACAGAAATACAAAAATTTCGAACTTATATAGTAGTTTAAACAAGTTAACCAATCCTTTTATCTCTAGGTTCGTAATCATTGTTGCTTCCACCTCCAGTGGTCGTTGCCATGTTATCTTCGGACTAAGCTTATATTGTGTGCCTTGGTTGATGAGCATCATCATTCGCATTAGAAAAATGTTGGATTAGCATGAAAACAACAACTAAAAGGACTATAAAATAGACTGAAATTATTTTAATTAGATAATGAATGATCCCCATGAACGAAGGACCAGTCACTTTCTTCTTTACTGTTCTTCATTCTCTGTATCCTTCAATAAATCGCCTAACTTGCGATCCTTGATAACCGTCATCATTTATACTTTCTGATCCTTCAACAATAAGGTATTCGTCAGTACCGCCCCATATAATCAGTCTAGGAAATTCAGAGCCCTTACTGATACCAAACGTATCAACAAATTTGTTATGTAACGACGGTCGGAACAAAGTCCCCCTTCCTTGCACGCATTTGCCGCCGACCTCTATTCACCTTCCATGATAGCAAAAACGATTTTCCTTTTATCTTCGTTCAATTGCTTGAGTGTATCAACATTTATAGGCACGGTCAGTGGCAACTAGTTTTGTTTAATAAAATCCTCTAAGGATTGCCCTTCGAAAGGACCATAGAACACGCTCTGTTCATTATAGTTTGGCTGAAGAGATACCAAAGCAGGAACATTTTCAAAATCATTTGTTACCATAATATCCTCATAGAAATCTTTAGCCACAATGAACCATGATTTTTTTCTTGAATTGCTTGTCCAGTTCAGTAGAATTCGATTCATCCAATCCAAATGCCAGGAATATAGGAAACTGTTTTCCAGCATTTTCAACAAAAGTATGAATCGTAGAATTTGAGTCATGAATAGAAACATCAGGAGCAACGAACTTCTTTAGATACGCTGTGTGAAGTGGATAGGCTATGTTCAGCCATCTGATTTGAATTGCATAAGTGTGAATGAATTCTTAATAATATAAAATACATACGCCTATAAATTTAACTTTGATTTGTCTAAATCCCCTGGTTACACTATAGGTGTGCTAGATCAAAAACATTTCAATAAATTACAGCAATAGATTTGAGGACTAATAAGAGGTACATCGTGCATTGTTTGGTTTGTAGAGCCATGAGGGGCCTAGCTAGGTTCTTCTCCAGCTCTTTCTAAACTATGTTATAGGCCAGTACTCTATATGGTTTTCTTAATGATTGTGCAATGTTATAAAGGTTAAATTTTAAATACACTACAAGAAACATCGCTATTTCTGGCCAGTGGGGCGACGGCTAGTGATGGCTTATTTCTGGTGGCTTTCAATGGGCCATAGGCGGTCGTCGGAAATATTCGAGATAAACCTCCAACCGATCACTTTCTTCTGCATTCTTCGTCCCCCGAAATAAAAACTTGCTACGGTTTTTAAAACCCTACCACCCAATTTCCGACTTTTTTGGCCTCCAAACACCGATTTCTTCATGCACGAACATCCTAGGCTTCCATTCAAACCTCCGGAGCGATTAATTTGAGGTATAAACTTTTTTTCCTTAAAAACTCAGTTTTTACCTAAATCTATATTTTTTAAAATTAGAAAATTAGGGTTATCTATTGATATCACTTTGTTCCAACAGTATTGTAATGGGTTATAACACCCTACTATGTGTGTATTTCATGAGATATACTGAATTGAAAATTTAATGTGCAATATTTGGCTATTTGTGCATATGTAACACCCCGTAATTTTAAAGAACATTAATAACATAAAGAATAGATAATTTAATGTTAGGAATTAAGTAAAACGGATTGTACCATTGCAGTCGCCTCAGAATTCTAGTTCAGATAGACTCCGAGTTCCATAAAAACGAACACCGTATGAAGAAGATATAAAGGTTAGAAGTTTGTATACATATAAGGAGGATATATATAAATAAATCAAACCAAAAATTCAAAATAAGTCGAATTAGAGGAGTGGGAGACCAACGAGGGAATAAGACCCTCGGGTGTCGACTCACACCCCAAGGGGGCCAACCTATTGGTTGACCCGCACAAGGGTATAGCGACTCTAGGTTCGGCCCAAGGGTCGAGCCACCCCAGATCTGGGCAGGTTCATTTTCTGAACCTGGACTGGTTTGTTTGTTGTGTTCGTTGGAGATAGTCTATATAAAAGCCATTATTTCTACTGTTTTCCTACACCTAAAACAATGGAGACAGGAAGATGCTGCCTCAACTCAGATTGAATTAGACTATCATCTACAACATCAGCCTATACATGCATCAGAGACATTTCATTTTCTCCGATCCAATCTCTGTGAGTTCGTGTTACTTTTAGATATAAAAATTTAACATTAACCTTGACATGTTAATAAACTGGATCTGAGCCTATGCATGTTAATAAACTGATTCATATATAAGCAGATCGGCTATAATTACATGTAATTTTCCATACGCCTATTCTGTTGTTCAGTTGTTATTATATGCCTATATCTATTATTATATGCCTATTTCTGTTATTTTCCCTCTCTTGATCCCTTTTTATTTTATTAGCCTAGACTTCCTTTGAGCCTAGGCCAATCTCGTAAGAGACATACGTATGAACAAAATTGGGAGAATTGGTGAATACTTAGGAATGAAAATAAAAGAGGGAAAATTGAGGCATACCTTATACTGTGGAATATGACTGAAATTTAGGGTGTATGAACATGTTAATCAGTAGGCTTAATTCAAAGATTAAGTGGAACATGTTAATGAAACTGTATGTCACTTCTGTAACCTATTAAATGATCTGTAGGGGTAAAATCGGTTAAAACTATGGAGTTAAGTAAACCTGTTTAATCTTTTGGGTTTGTATGGACAATATTAACCTGTGAAACTTAACCTGTTGAATTTGTGGGGGTCAGGGTGTAAAACTTAACCTTTGGGAATCCTAGTTGATTGGGGACACACGTTTATGGGCTTGACTTGTGTCATCTTCTATGTGGGACCCGTCTTAGTCAGTAACCCCTTTTGGTATTAAACGGGGACCCCGCACTAGGTAGGGGTTAGGGCACAAATACTGAGCTAATTGTAAGAGGTTCATCTGGGAAGGGGTGTTTGATGGCGCATTCCAACGGGTTCATGTGCGTGCATGGATCCGGGCTGCCTAGGAAAATAAGCCGTTGTAGCACCTATAAATAGGTTTGTGTCTTTCTGTAAGTTGCCACTTTAGGAAGTAATACACCCTACTGTAGGGCAGACACAGGGTATTTACGTGTTAGGAAGCCGGTCACTTAGGGGTAGTAATTATAGTACATCTAATCCTACTTGTTTACGTACCCGTTATTTCTGTTTAGAGTAACACCTGTTATTCTTGTTAGGGTACCTATTGTTTCTGTTGGGGGGTAAAACCCATTATGTCAGTAGAAGTACACCTAAATCTATCATTATGTTTCTGTAGGGATCATTCTATTCTATTAAGTAATTGGAAAACACCTAATCCAGTATACTAGTATTGGTGTAGAGAAAGTAATTGAGAAGCATAATTTATTCTGTTTATACCTGTTATATATTATAGTTATCTTTCATCCAGTTTATTTTACTGTCTTGATACTTTTACTTCTTTATATGCTAAAAGTCACTGGACCCGCTAGACTTTATGTCTGACCCGTTTTGTTTTATTTTCTCTCTTTCCTCCCCCCTCCCCCAAGGTTCTCAGGGTGGAAATACTCAGGCATGAATAGGACTTTCTCTCTCTTCTATTTCTGCTTGGACTTGTATCTGTTTTGATGCATCGCTTTGACTATTTGTCTACTTGTTTATGGCTACTCATGGGGATTATGATTTTTCATTTCTGTACTCTAATGGTTTTTAGCGCAAGACAGATGTTTTTATTTGATGTATTTTGTTCCAGTATTTTAGTCTGATGTTGTAACTGGATTTGAGACTACGATATTTTCTGTTGAAAAATAAAGTTTTAAATTTTCGTTGCTATTTTATGTATCTGTCTTATGAGATTCTGTTTCTGTTTACCTATAATGCTTCACGGAACTTAATGCATTTTGATTAAGAGTGACATTAACGAACGTAGGGTGTCACATTTGGTATCAGAGCTGAAGGTTGCAAGATCGGATAAAAGTTCTATAATTTTTTTTTCAAATGCAAAGTATTTCAAGTAAAAGTATGTTTTTTTTAAAAAACATATTCCCCAAAGCCATATAAAATATCTTTCGATTCTCTGTTTGAACCCCTTTTCCTTTTCTTTTCAGCATATCTTGGGAACCGAATCTTCCAGAGGGCGTTCTTATACCATCTTGGTTCCGTAGGTATCTTAAGGCTATAGTGGCTGCCAGAGGCTAGGAGATGCCCTTCCCCCAACTGCAGCCATTGTTCCTCCTCCTCCGCGAGTAGATAATTTCCCCAAGATATGCAAGGACTTTTTTACTATGGGAGGAAAACCATTCCGTGAAACTGAAAGCTTTGTGGAAGCATGGAATTGTCTATGAGAGATAGAGAACTTGTTTGGACTTCTTGAGGTCGACGACCATAGAAAGATATAGTTGGTCGTATGGCGGCTTAAGGATAAGGCTTCGTTCTGGTGGGAAGTGACACATGTAGGGCGTCCAGTAGATACTTGGGCCGATTTCCGACAGAGATTCGAGGCGAAGTTTCTTTCCCAGTCAGAAGAGAGTATGTAGATGGAGAGATTCTTGGCATTTAAGCAAGAAAGTATGTCTGTTAAAGAGTATGTCAATAAATTCAATCAATTGGCAAGGTTTGGTCTGGAGCTGGTGGATACCCCATACAAAAAGCTTTAAGGTTTGTGAGGGGTTTAATCATCCTCTCCAAGCATTGGCATTATCTCACATTCCGATGGGGGCTACTTTTGAGAGACTGGTTGATATGGCGTTGATGCACGAAGAGGGTAAGGATGAGAAGAAAGAGGTCAGGACCGATGAGACGTAAAACAAGAAAGTGTGGCCCAAGAAAGAACAGTAAAAGAAATGTGGAAATGACACAAAGATCAAAACAAGAAGAAATGTCATAGTTGTGGGAGCTTAGGTCATGTGGTCAAGGATTGCAGAAAAAGGAAGAATGCTTGTTTCAGCTATGGTAAAGTTGGACACTATAGTAAGGAATTCACGAAGAAGCAAGGGAATAGGAAAAGGGAAGAACCTTCTGGAGAGCATGTGCATGCTCTCGAGGCCAGCAAACCGAACAGAGGTAGGAATGTTTATGTTGAAGGTTTGATTTCGCTTTCCGATCATCCAGTTAGGACTCTTTTTAATTCTAGTGCATCTCATTCTTTTTTATCTAATTCTGTGGTTGATTCTCTGCACCTTAGTACTGGTATTGTTTCTAATCCCGTTATTATCTCAAACCCCATTGGGGGCATGACTCATCTGTCTATGATACGTCGGGGTCTGAGAATATTTGTCTTGGGCGTCGAGATCGAGTGCAACGCATATATGCTTGGTTTTGTGGGCTAGGGTATGACTCTAGGGATGGATTGACTAGACATGTATGGTTCCATCCTAGACTATGAGAGGAGGGTCGTTTGATTTTTGACCTGCCGTGGGAGGACTCTCGAGATTTCCTGTGACCCAAAGCGGTCTGTCATGCTTAGCTTCCTAGAATCGCTTGATGCTTCTGTCGATGATTTGCGATCTGTACCCATAGTCTATGAGTAACCATACGTTTTGGATGAGGTTAGGGGCTTGCCTTTAAGGCGGGAGATTGATTTTCGGATATACTTGGTGGATAATACGAAGTCAGTTGCGTTACATGTGCGCCACATGGCTCCAAGGAAAAGGAGGGAACTTAGCAAGCAAGTAGGGGAGCTACTTGAAAAGGGTTTATTAGGCGAAGTATTTCAGAATGGAGTGCTCCTGTCGTCTTCGCAACCAAGGTGGATGGCTCATTTCGTCTATATGTAGATTACAGGGAGTGGAATAAGCTCACCAAGAAGAATAGGCACCCACTCCCGAGGATTGATGTAACAACCCAGAATTTCTGAACCAATTTAAAATTTTAATTTTAGCTATTTTAATGGATTTTGAATATTTAAAATGATTTATTCAAATAATAACGATTTAAAATTTATTTAAATCGAAGTTAGAACATGTGGATTTATTTTAATTATAAAACGAGACTGAAATGGTGCGGTAGTTTGAAAATTCGATTTTAAATTTTGAATGAATGTACATAATTCAATATAAATCAGAATTGGATTAAACAAGAAACGTTGGAATATTTTGTAACGAATGTAAGAAACTGAGATTTTACTTTATAAATTGCTAGTTATGCCACGTTTAAAATTTAGAATAGTATTTGATGGAATTTATATATATTTTAAATATATATATATAGCCCTTAAAAATAGCCTTTTCCAAACGACCTCCATTTTTGATGAAACCACTTTTATTGGATCCGAAATGTCAAATTATTGCTGGACTCCAATTTTCGTAATTTTTAGAGTTAGTATGTGGCCGTACACAATAAATTGTGAATCGATCAATCATTTAAGCCAGAAATAGGGCTTTTTAAGAAAACAGACTTGGAATTCAATGAAACTAATTTTGTTAGGACCGTATCGTCAATACATAGCAGCATGTCAATTTTCATCGCCAACGGAGTTCGTGTGTGACCGTGGCATCGATAAATGTCGACGGGAGACAGTGCTAACTAAAGAAATAATAAAAAAGGGAGCTGCTATTGGGACACAAAATTAAACACAAAATAAGACACACAAAAAATAAACCGTTGGATTTGTTTGTCTTTACGTGGAGAGTGGAATTCATGGGAGGATCCTGTGGTTGAGATTCATTGTGTGCAATTTTGTGTCCAAATAGAGTTTCCCAATAAAAAAATAACACACCCCCACTACATAAGGTCTTTTTCTCTTCCCAAACCCCATTTCTTCCTCATCTTTGAAAATTGGCAGCAACCCCTTCCTCCCCCTAAAAACATTTTGCAAAAAAGACCCCGAACACAAAATAATTTATATCTTCCAATATAAAAACAATTAGCCCAAACACATAAAACCAATATTGTAGATCATGATGATCTCCTCCTACCACAAAAATCTCAGAACCTGTTATCACACGGATTCTCCAGAATCGATGGTCAAAATCAGAAATCTGACTTCGGTTTTGGGGGTTTTCTGATCAAATGAAGAGGAATTAGATGATGGCACCAAAGGGAAAGTGGTAGAGGGGAGGATGCTTGACAAGTTTGTCTTTGGGTGCTCGGCCTAATATGGCCTGTGGTGGTCGAAAATCAATTGAACGTCGACATGGTTTTTCCGATAGCAGCAATTGGAATTTGCCTTGTAGGCGGCGCCACAGGTGTAACACCCCGAATTTTTGAATAATCAAATTAACTAAATTCAAGAATAATTAATCTCAGATGTGAGAATTAAAGGAAACGGGTTGCGCCATTGTGTTCGTCTCGGAATTCTGGTTGAGATAGAGTCCGAGTTTGCGTAAAACGGATACCGGATGAAGGAGATATGGACGAACGAAGTTAGGCGGAAGAATCAGAAAAAAAAAAGACACACTGGCGTACTTGGGAAGTGCGCCAGCACAAAAGTGGCACTGGCGCACCTGCCAAGTGCGCCCAGGCCGAGCAGAAAGCCTTCACAGCTTTCTGGTGCAATCTGATCCATATTGTGACTCATTGCTGAGTCCTTTCTGACTCCTTGCTGAGTCATTAGGGCTAAGGTGTCACCCTATCCTGACTGAGTGGTTTTGGTTAAGCCTAAGATCATCCGATGGCTATAATTAAATTGAAATTCTATATAAGCATGGGTAGACTCAAACCCTAAAATCAAATAAAAATCTGAATCATGGTCGTCATGCTGTCATCTTGTAACCTAGTGTAGCAGCCACCAACTAGAGGGAAATCAAAGCTAATCAATTCAGTTCTATTCATCTCTAATCTAAACAATAATGAATCTACTACAAAGGCGAGCTAAATCAATTTCAGAACTCAGATTTCAGAACGTAAGACCTTCTTTTTGTGAGTTCGATTTCTTTAATAAGATAATTAACAATTTAATTGGATTAAGCTTTGATTTGGATTATATGGTTATGTTGTAAATCATTGACCGTATGTTATTATCTATGTTGTAAATTCTATGATGTTATTATCTATGTTGTAGATTCTATGATGTTATTATCTGTGTTGTAAAGCTGTGATGTTATCGTCAATGTTGGCTTATGTACAATCAATTCATAATGATGTTTCATATGCTAGTTTGGTTATGTTGTTGGAACTAAATCACATGTTAAATCATATGTATGTATGCAAGTTTAGATGTTAATTTAGATATGAAATATATACAAGTTAGTGAGAATCATATACAACCTTACATGTTTCATAACATCTATTTTATGTGTAAATTGGATCTAAAGTTAGGCTATGACATATGTGAGTTAGATGCAAGTTTACATCATAGTCTATGTTGTATAAATCACATATGCAAGTTTACACCTTATGATTAGATCTATGACATCCATAGTTTATGCAAGTTTGTGACTATTGCCTATGCAAGTTTACACCTTATGATTAGATCTCTGACATCCATAGTTTATGCAAGTTTGTAAATTTGGCCTATGCAAGTTTTTGGATGAAAACCTTATTCACACATGCAAGTTCACCCCTTATGTTTAGATCTAGTTTTGATCCTATGCATGTTGTGATGTTTTCTCTTTATTCCATAAGTTAGACTATTCGAGTCTAACGTATATTTTACGTTAAACGAACGAACGTACAACGTGGGGCAATGGGATAATATTAAAAGATTTAAATTTTGAGAATTGGGATAAATGCCTTAAATGTGATGTTAATTGGTATAATTTTATATACCATAAATAGATGGACATAATTGAGTCAATTATGGACATAGTTAAATTTGTAATTGATTAGCAATTTGAATAGGGAAATTAATTCAAATTGGGGGTAATTAATTAGGTGTAATTAATCGCCTAACACACGAGGTTAGACTCTTTTGTGGTGTAAGACTGCCCGGACTCGCCTGGAAAATCTAGCTGCCACAAGTGCCAGTCTAATGTGGGAGGTCTTAAGCATAAATTAAATGTGTAACAGTTGTAAAGACACGAGGTTAGGCTCGTTTGTGGTGTAAGACTGCCCAGACCCGCTCGGCAAATCCAGCTGCCACAAATGCCAGTCTAATGTGGGAGGTCTTTACAAGGTTACGGTCTTAATGATTTAAGAAACACTTAACCAAATAAACATGTAGTGGGACATGAGGGGGTTAAGTGGGTGCCTTGGGTGGCATGTGGAATTTAGTGGGTGTCTTGGGTGGCATTTGAAATATGATTAGATGCACTTAACCAAGATTGAAACATGTAAGAAGACATGATTAAGAATGGGGTTAAGTGGGGAAAAACCTTAAAGGGGACCAAGCGTAGGTGGAAAGCTTGTGTCATGCATGGGGGCCCTTTTCAAACCAGTAACCCATTAAGTATCTTAGTGGGCTCGACCCAAGTCCAGGAGAGGACACGCGTACTGGATTTAATTGTAAGAGGTCAAAATGGGTCAGCGGTGGCAACGCAAGTCCAATGGGTTCATATGTGTGTGTGGGCCCGGGCAGGTAGGTAAGACGTTGTTGCATCGTGTAGATATAAGCCGTGCATTTTTGGTTGTATCGGGTTGCAACTTTTGGGAGTGATACACACCACTGTGGGGCCAGCACGGGTATCTACGAGTTACGGAGCCAATCGAATGGGGGTAGTGGGTATACCTAGTGGAGATAGGGGCAGACGACACCTATGAAGGTAGCTAGGGGTACACAAAACTACCATTATCATTATTAAGTTTTGTAGGCGGGATCAACCTTTAGGGTGACTAGTGGGTGCAATGTAGTAATTATTTTATAGTGGTTAGGGGCGCCTTTAACGTTATCTTGGTTCATCTTATTTCCTCGTTTTATTCTGTCATACCCAGTTGTTCACAGTCATTTCCTTATTTTCCAGCTTATGCCTTAGCCTAGTTATTTTGATAATTGTATTGTTAAAGTTATCGCACTAGCCAGACTTTATGTCTGACCCCCTTTTCTTTCCACCTCTTTTCTTCCTTCCCCCCTGGTTTGTAAGGAGGGAATACTACAGCTTAGTGCCGATTTCTTTCAGTTGCTTGAAGAGAGTAGATGTATCGCTTGGGACTCTCTCATCTTTATGGCTTTGCTTATGCTCAGTGGGGATTTATGCGTTTATGTTATTTATGCATTTGCTTCTTTATGTACTTTGAAGTTTTTGAAAAAGACTATTGATCCTATTGTAATGGTTTTGGAAACTACTTATGAAAACTCGTTTTGAGTTATGATGAAATAAAATAAGTTTTATCTTCCGCTATGTTGTTTTATTTATTTATTCTTGTAATTTATCTGTTCTATACAACAATAACGCTTCATGAACATTGATGCATTCCCTTTGTGAGGGACATTAATGGACGTGGGGTGTTACAACAGGCGGAGTTAGGACAAGGGGTCTGAAGGTGCTTGGTCGACGGTGGTGAGACACTCCGATTAGTGGTGGTGCATGACGCCGAAGCTCGGCGGTGGTGGAAAATTTTCGGTCGAAATGAATTTGGGGGTTCCGCGAACGACAGCGATGGGGCAACGCCGTTGGTGGTGGAGAGGCGCAGTGCAACAATGAAGGCCTGGGGATGGTTGGCCAGACCTGGGTGGTCCAGATCGTCGGCGACGAGGCTGAAGTAGTGGTGAATGACGTGGAAGCTGAATTTAGGGTTTATTTAAATTAATTAATTAATTGTTTAAATTTCGTAAGTCCATAACTCTTTGCTACGAACTCTATATTGCATGAAACTAGATCCGTTGCGATCTGGAGTTGAGATCTTCACAACAAAACCGACTGGGTTCAGTTTGAAGCTTGTTAGAATTTGGGGCAAATACCAACCCAAACGGTACCAAAATCGCCAATTAAAGACTAATGGAAGGGAAACCAAAGTGAGAACTCTTTCTCACTCAATATTTTATCATGTTGTTATTTTTGGAGTTCAACAAACGAACTCCCACAAATCATTTAAATTGGAAGTGATGTGTGGATATTAGTGACACTCGCATTTCATACTCCGCGGATGGCCACTTGTGGTGCCGTAAATGGCATTAGGTAGTTGAATATTTATTTATGTGGATGATTTGTGTATTGTGATGGTGATTTTGTGGTATCTGATATGTTAGAAAAATGTTAATATATTTATGGTAGTTGAAATGGAATAAATATTCATTTATAAGTCGGACGACTTGTTTATGTACACCTATTTAACTGATCTTGATTGGGACGATAATTTGTACACATCGCCCAAATGCATAAATAGTAATCGTTATTTGTTGGATGAAAACCCCGCACGTGTATTGGGGTGATATTTGATATACAATAATCCCAATTGTTTAGTTGTATGTCAATCAATTGGTTGACAGGCCTTAGTGAGCATTATTTATTTATTTTAATGCTTATACAGGTGTAGAATGCACTCTGGATGATGTTTGAATGTTTAATGATTGTTTATCATTATTGTTGAATACATGCGATGTATGAAATCCATATTAATAAAATTATATGTTAATTGATTGTGTCTTATTCCAATTCAGAAATATGAACGAATATTTTAAATTAATATTCAGTGAATAATCAAAATACGGTTTTGATGTCCGATTTTGGATGAACACAAAAATATTAAAGTGAATAGAGCCGAGTTAAGTAGATTTGCGCCGTTTTAACTCGAACGGATTTTTATATCGATTATACTCATTTTATAAATGGATACGAAAGGGAAATGGATTTCAAAATCAGATATTTTGAAAATATTATCATTTTAATATTATAATGATATGGAATATTCAATTTTGATTTAAAATTGAAATGAAAGTTGAAATCATTTTAAAATGAATTTATAAACGATTAATAAAATACGTTTTAAATGGAAATCGATGATTATATATATATATAATGGTTTGAATAGAACACGCCACGCAGCGACCGTTCGTGAATTTCAACCATTAACTTCAAATTGATGTAACGTGTGATTCGACCGTCGGATTCTCCTAAAACTGGAACTGTTGGGTTCAAAAAGATCTTTTAATTTAAATTCGAATGGTAGGATTTCAAATTATGTCCAAATTAATTTCAGAAAAGATCGCTATGGATGTTGTTCGGTGGCCGTTATCGGAAACCGATTGTAAAGGCCTTAATAAAATTATTAAAAATATGAAAAATTTATATAAAATCATAATTACGGATTTGGAAAGATTTTGGATGAGAAAATTCCATAGTTGAAAAGATAAAAGGTATTTTTATCCAAATGAACTAGTTATTAAATAGAATAATAATTCGATGATTTTTAAAAAAATAAATTGGATTTGAAATGGTTTTAATATAACCAGAATTTTCCAATGTATGAATTGGAATGGATTTAAAGGGAAATAGTCTTCGGAGTATGTCGATATTGTATTCCGTGATCATACAGATATTGTTGAGGAATTTGGAAGATATAGATATCATTATTCCCATTACGATATCCGTTAGTTTCAAAATTTGATATTTAATATAAGTCGGTATAATATCTATTCAGAGCCTTATATTTAATATCAAATTGAATTTTGGGTTGGTTGTGAACTGTGTTTTAAATAACATTTGTTCTTTAACCCAATTAACAGTGAAGTTATGATTTGGAATTTATAAATCTTTTAACTAAGATTTAATGGAAATTTTCCAAAGTAAAGTTTTCCAGTTTAATACATTAAATTGGAATTGAATGGAATTCGATTTGGTAATAATCGAGATGAGCATCTGTAAAGGAAGACCGTTACTATATATGGAATTTAAAAGGCTTTGTCGTTATTCCATTTATATTACTAGTCTGATACAGAAATTTATATCGATTATATATTGATGTGTTTTCCATGAAGATTCCATATTTAATGGATGTTGATTTGTATTTATTGTGAACTGTGTATTTAATAACATTGGTTCTTTAACCCAGCTAAAGACAAGATTAATTCCTTAAAGTTGAATAACCATAAAATAATGATTTATGATATTAAAACCAAGTTGGAGTTTTAATGAATATTTAATTATATTGGAATAAGAATGGAATAATTAAATTTATCGAATTCATGAAATGATCGAGAATAGAGTACCACCAGTTTTACTCCAAGCGATAGTTAAATCTTTAATTAGATTTGAATGTGAAATAATAATTAAATTATCTGATAATACGACGGGTGTTAGATATAGAATACTACCAGTTTTGCTCCATGGGATAAATAGGTTGGGACTGGAGAATAAAATAAATGGTTACTTCCGTAAGGCTCGATAATCCGGACTAATTTTAGAATCCTTAGTTTGGTTTAGAATTGTTAAAGGATAAAACAAAATCTTTTGAAAACGATATCAAAAGGAAGATTAAAGAGAAAATTTAAAAGAATTTATCTTTGATAAAATTAATGGAAACGTTTCCCTAAAGATGTGAATATTTGAATAAAAGAATATTCTAAATTGGAATGAGGCGTATGATGTGTTTTTATAGCACTTGATTATAAAATACGCGAGTTATTCGGAAACACCGGGTTTAAACCATTCTGAATAACTGATACGACAACTAAATGTCGGCATATGAAGATGGTGGTTGAAGACCGGAGATCTTCACATCGTTTGGACGATTACTGATGTCTTGATTGGGATGTGCACCCAAGACAAGGTACTAAGTGGTGATCTTCCAGACGTACTTGGGGATCGACCAGATATGTGAGGGCCTCTCTCCTGTATTGGACGTATGGGACGAGGAATAAGGTGCCTCCAGTTTCATTCAGTATAACAACCCGATTTGAAGGGATGCTAATTTTGGGAATTAATCAACTAATTATTGTCATTATTGAAAAATTAATTGGGCATTTAAGTGAAATTTTTAGAACACGAATATTTTGTTTACATTGGGGAAGAAGAAGAAAAAAAAATTGAGTGTTGATGAAGGAGGAACAATGTCGTTAAGTTGTTCATTGATACATAAATAAATAAGAAATAAAGCGGAAGATTTGGTTTTTAAAACATTTGTAATTATTTGCAATGAAAACAATGAGTAACTAGTTTGGTAAATTTAATTAACAAATTTGTACATTTTCTAAAAAAAGTCAAATACATACTAATGTTGTGAAATTTGTGGAAAATAAGAAAGAAGGAAAATGAATATTGTCATACATGTTGAAACATTAACAATTTTGGAAAAAGATGAATAAGAGGAAAAAAATACAAACATGAATCTTTTTATTTTGAAAAAAAGTGTTTTTACAATTTATATGTATGTATATATATAAAATATAGTAAATAGGTGCATTTTCAAAGAAAAATCTAGAATATGTGCACGTATGAATAAACATAGGAGAGAAAATACAAATTAGGATGAGTTTATATTAATAAACAAAAAGAAAATAATAAAGAATGAGGGATATTTCAGGAGAAACTTCTAGATTAGGGACTTTTACATAAAAATATATCTCACCTTTCTCTCCTGAGAGGAGGTACGGACAATCTTTCTCAGCAACCAGAAAGGAAAAAAGGGGGAACTCTATTTCTTCTAAGCTTCAAAAACAAAAGAAAAAATCATCCTCCTACAAATCAAATTATTAATTTGATTCCCAAATTAGCGTAGAGGAGTTGGAATCAAGGGTTAAACAGAAATCTTTGCTTTGGAAACAACGAGAAGAGAAGGTGAGTGAAGATCTAATCTTTCTTTTTTTCTGTTCATATCTTATGCTTGCATGAAAACTCAAAGATGATTCCTTTACATAAAATTGTTTGTTAGCTTGGTGGCCTATTTATATGTTGTTGTTTGAATCATTTAAAAATTTGAGACATTTAATCTAAATGAGACTGATGTAGTGTTAAAAAAGAAGAAGATGAAAGATGATTAATTTGGTATATGCATACAATTCAAACGCATGTAAAACGTATGTTGAATTGTCTCGAAGTGAACATATGCAAACTGAGGTTTATAAACATGAGTTGATAGTGGTTCTTGAAGAATCACAAATATGTACCAGTTGGTAAAGAATTTGTCTTTGAAAATTTTATTGAAGAATCTATATTGGTGTAGCTACAATAGAAATTTTGAATGAAAATGTTAAATTTCCTATTTTATGTGATTTTTCTAATTGAGCATATGAAAACTGAGATTTATAAACAAGAGTTGATAATGGTTCTCGAAGAATCATAAATTTGTACCAATTGGTAAATAATTTTTCTTTGAAATTTTTATTGAATAATCTATACTGGTGCAGAAAGCTACAGTAGAAATTTTGAAAGAAAATGTTAAATTTTCGATTTTATGTGATTTTTCTAATAGAGTATATGAAAACTGAGATTTATAAACCTGAGTTGAAAGTGGTTCTTGGAGAATCACAATTCTATACCAATTGCTAATGAATTTATCTTTGATATTTTTATTGAAGAATCTATACTGGTGTAATAAGCTACTGTTGAACTTTTGAATGAAAATGTTAAATTTTCGAATTTACGTGATTTTTCTAATTGAACATATGAAAACTGAGGTGTTTAAACCCGAGCTGAAAATGGATTGTGATGAATATGAAATCTGAACCAATTGGTAAGGTCTTTGGCTCTGAAATTTTGTATACATAAACTACACCCATATTCAAAGATACTGCAAAAAATTTGAATTAAAATTATTAAATTTCGTTTTATATGAATTTTTGAACTGGGTATATGAAAACTAAGATGTTTAAACCTGAGCTGAAAATGGATTGTGATGAATATGAAATCTGAACTAATTGGTAAGGTCTTTGGCTTTGAAATTTAGTACAAACAAACTACACCCATATCCAAAGCTACTGCAAAAATTTTGATTTAAAAACATTGGTTTTCGAATTGATGTGATTTTTTTCAAAACTGCGTATATAAAACTGAGATGAGAATGGTTGCTAATTAACATCAAATCTGTATCGATTGGTAAAGTCTTTGATAATGAAATTTGGTGTCAAGAATCTCGACAAGTAAAACAAACAACTGCAAAATGTTTGGATTAAAAGCATTAATTTTCGAATTTGTATGATTTTTACAAATCGAGCATATGCAACTGAGATTTACAAACGTAATCCAAAAATGGTGGCTAAAGATGATTGAATCTGTATCAAATGGTTTAGGATTTGCTTTTGAAATTTGGTACATATAAAATAGATTGATATTTGATGTTATTGCAAAAAAATTAGGTTTAAAATATTAAATTTCAAATTTATATGAATTTTACAAAGCAAGTGTATGCAATTGAGTTAGTAAAACAAGTTTTGTAACATAGAAATTGTCTTGGGTAAAACTTTTTGGTTTCAAATCGGATTTTGATGATTCTTAAAGTTTTGGAAAGCTTAGAAAATGTGTTACGACTTTTATGTTTAAAGATTTATATAATTTTAATGTCTATATTGTCAAAAACTTAATTCTTTGCAGTTGGTCTTTCAATAAACATCGAATGAATTTTAAGACATGACTTACGAACCAAATTTCATATTTAGGATTTTGAGATAATTATTAATATACATAAGTGGCTTTCGAATACGATTTATAACATTATAACTTTGTGGAATAGTTATATGTGTGTATTTTAAATAAGTGGAATTTACTCCCATTTAGTAAATGTTAAAGTAATGTAATGTGGTACGGGACGCAAGTGCATTACTTAAGTACTTACTATTTGGAAGTGTACAAAACTTTTTGAGTTGATGTGGTTTTAGTTCTTCATTGAGTTGGCATGCTCATATGCCATTCTTATGATGATACATTTTCTCTATCGCAACTACTGTGATTTGATTCATTTTGTCATATTGTTTTTATTATGATTATCATATTATATATGATAATCTGACTTGATTTATTTTATCACATTGTTTTTATATATGATAAAGTTGAATATCAGCTTTGTTTTGTTTAATTCGGGTTGTGATTATTTTTTTGTTTTGCATATGATGGTATATTTTCAAAGCATGATTAAATTTATAAAGTGTTTTGATGTTATAAACACTTTGAACTTCATGGCATATTTATTATAAAACAGCATTTCAAAAATGTTTTTGATTTTGGGTTGGGATAAATTGGACTCTGTTGTACCAATGGGCCAAATCTCCATCTTTGCCGACCTGACTTAGGTTCGCTACCTGAATCTGTGGTTTCTCATTCGCCTATCAACTACCAAAGGTCAACGGTCTACTACATTGGGCATTTTTATTTTTGATTGGGATTCCCGATCGGCGGATCATGGACTACATTAGATGAAGGCATGGGGGTCCCACGTGTAGTACCATGAACAGGTAGCATACAGCTTTTGCCTTAGACCGTCTTGGTTATTTTGGGTTGATCGCCAGGTGTGTTATGGCACTACGAGTGGATTACGGTGTTGTTGTCTCGATGCACGCTCGAGCTCTACTACTGTGATTTTACAATATTAGCGTCTGTTTATTTGGTATGTTATCAACCAGATTATATTTATCCCATAATCCCCTAATATTTTATTACATCGCTATAATTGATCAATTTCATTATCATATTGATATATATATGATAATTGTTATGTGTATCATATTGATTTATATATGATACTTTGATTTGATTTACATTATCATATTTAATTATATATGATAATTGTTATGAGTATCATAATGATTTATATATGATACTCTGGTTTGATTTATTTTATCATATTGATTTATATATATGATAATTGTTATGAGTACTGATTTATATACGATACTCCGATTTGGTTTATCATATCGATTTATATATGATAATGGTTATGAGTATCGTATTGATTTATATATGGTACTCTGATTTAATTTACAAATGATAAATGCCATGAAGATTTTATCGACTTGATTTTTTTATCATCATATTGTTTTATAATAAGTATCCTATTGTTTTATATAGGATATTCTGACTTGATTAATTGTGTTGTTGTTTTATATATGATATTTATTATGAGTATTATATTGGTTTATATATAATACTCTGAGTTGATTTACCATTACCATCATGTTTTATAAATAATATTTGTCGCGGGTATTATTTTGGTTTGTATATGATACTCTGCATAGATTTATTCTTATCATTTTTTTTGGTGATTATGTTAGTATCGTATTGATTTATATACGATATCATGCCTTAATTTACTTTTATCATGTTAGCAAGTTGATGGTATCATATTGACTTATATATGACACCGTGATTGGATTTATTTATTGATCTCTTCTTTAATATATGATTATTTGAATTATGTATCATAATGATTTATATGATCGACACTTGGTTTCATTCTTTTCTATCATGTTGTTCAACATGACAAGCGTTATTGTTCATTATCTATATGTCCTACTACACTCACACTAGAAATAGTCTGACCCGAGTGATTTGTTTTTACAATCCTCGGGTCAGGTTGAAGATTGTTTGTAGGTTAGGCTGCTTGGACTGTAGCGGCATTCTTATCGTTTTTCACATTTTGTGGTTTTTAGACTATGCAGCTTTGGACTTAGCAGTAACTACTAGTGATTACGGTATGTATCTTGGGAGTGGTAGTATGTACTATGGACTATGTATTACAGACATCACTATTACGATACGTATTATGTATTCTGCTGTTGTCATTCTGTTGCGATTGATTCTATTATATTTTATACCATGTAACATGGAAAATTTTCTTGTACCATTGCTTTGAGCTTAGACTGAGCACGAATGGTTAGTTAAGAAGTTTTAAATTTTCGTGCCAATGTTCGTTCAAAGGATCGTGTAACGACCCAGAAAATCTGAACCAATTTAAAAATTTTAAATTGGCTAAAATAGTGGATTTTAAATATTTTAAATAAATATTTTAAATAATAATGATGAAAAGTAAGTTTGAATCGAAGTTGAAAATAAATATAATTACTTTGAATTATAAACAAGGCATGAAATGGCGCGGTAGTTTCAAAATTTGAATTCAAACTTCGACTAACTGTACCGGGTGCAAAACAAAATTAATTTGAGTGAAACCAAATATATTTAAATCTGTTAGTGAATATCTTTCTAACGAATCTGAAAAATCGAAGTTTCATAGCGGGAAACAAAAGTTATGGCCAAATGAATTTTCTGAAAGGTCCCTATGGAGTTTATATAGCCCGTGAAAATGTCCATTTTGCAAACGATCTCAAAATTCGACGAAACCACTTTTGTTAGATCCGAGATGTTAAACTATTGCTAAGTTTCAAATTTCATAATTTTTGAAGTTAGTATGTGAGCGTGGCAAAGGAAAATGTGTTTGGTCGATTTCTATTAAATTGGATCGACCAGAAATGGGCCATTTTTCAAATGGTCTCAGAATTCGACGAAACTAGTTTTGTTGGGACTGTATCGTCAAAACATAGCCAGATTTATTTTTCTGGAATTTTTCGAATCAGTTTGTGGCCCTGGCAAATTGAAATGTATGTTCAAATCAAATATTGAATGTTTTATATTTTAATTTGAAGGAAAACTGACTGAAACAGTCGAATGGACCTACGAAACATATCCCATTGTGTTCGGAATGGGGGTAAAACGCTGGGGACGACAGTCGTTGGGTTCGGATTGGAGGTCGTGTTGGAAAACCCCCTTTTAAAAGCTCCCGGCCAATCAGAATTTATAAAAAAAAGGGAAATCTCTTTCTCTCTCCCCGCTATACAGCGACGAACGGCGGAAATAACTTCAATACTTCCTCCCCCGATTCCTCCTCCTACAAGCGAAATTACACCTTCCTCCTATTGAGGATTTTGTAGCACTCTCCGAGATCTCCAAATCAATACCAATTGCTGAATTTTTCATTGAGTGGATTGTTCGAATCGACGCCTGGAACCTTCGTGGTTCATCACGCCACCGTGAGTTGCTCCGGCTACCGGAGACCGCCGCACCACTGGCGAACCCATGCCTCACACCCCTCTTCGACCTCGTGCAAGCCGATCCTCCAACTGTTACACCGTTTGTTCGAAAAATCCAAACCTAGTTTGGAACCTTTTGCTGAAAGGTTCGGCTTGTTTATTTCGAACTGATTTTTACACTTCTAAGTGTTGCAAACTTGTAAAAATCATATCTTTTTCGTTTCTTGTCGAAATCCAGTGAAACAAGAGACAGTGGACTCGTGTGGACGTCTTCAACATTCTAGAAGAGACCGCATATTTTTCTGAGCCTTCTGCTATTTTTGGTGGAGTGGAACCCAATGTGAGATTTCTAATTTATAAACGATATGGAAAACGACGATGTATAAATTATATAGTCGATGTATGGGTTATATAAGCGTTGTACACCTCATGTATACACATTGTATAAGTTGTACGTTTTGGAAATTTCTTTCCAATGGCACCAACTTTGTAAAAATCCAACGGTTGCATTGTCTGGAATGTTTAATTCAAATCTGAAGAAAAACAGCGCTAGAATCGATTATATTTATATATATATAAATATAATTATATTTAATCGAATAACGACGTTGCAGTTCGTATTTTGAAATCAAAACTTCAAACGATTATACCGGGAGATCCGACCATCGGATTTTCCCGAAACTGGAACCGTTGGATTCGTTTTGAAAAGATCTTTCTAATGATGTAAATTTTGTGAAGATCCAACGGTTAGATTTTTAGATATGTGTAAATCAAATCTGAAGAAAAACAGCGCCACGGCCGCGTTATGGCCCGAAGCGTCGTTTGAATAAATAGGCTATTTTAAAATAAATAAAAATAGCGATAAATCGTTATAAAATATTATAAACGATATGGATGTGAAGTTTAGAAACTAACTGAAGGTTGGCTAAGTCGAATGGTTTCCTGGATTTTGATCTGATGTTGGTTTCGGCCTTCGGGGTTAATATTTGGGAAATCGTTCTCTTACTTATTGACGGTTAGTGACTAATGAATTGAAATGATGCGTATGTAGTGTTTGTGTAGCACTTGTTTATTATATACGCGAGTTGCTCAGAAAGACCGAGTTTATCCCATTCTGAATAATTGAATCGACAATAAGAAGTCGGAGACGAAGACGGTGGTTGAAGACCGACCTTCACCTCGTTTGGATGGTAACTGAGGTCCTGATTGGGAGGCATCCCGAAATATGGATAATGAGTGGTGATCGTCCAGACGTACGTGGGGATCGATGGATATGCGAGGTATTTAGTGCCTCCGGTTTCTTTCAGACCCAGAACGGACTTGCAAATGGACTGTGTGTCTGACATTGGAATTCATTCTGTGCGATTGATAACCATCAGTTGCATTGTGTGAATTACCGGTGTGGCATGCTAAGATGCAGTGATCAGGGCTTCTGTTGAAAAGCAAAGTCTTGTGACTGATGATCAAAGCACCGCCTATGTGGCGTAGCTTTGTGTAAAACGTGAATTCCCGAGCCTCACACCCCGGTATGAACCAGAAATGGGAGAAGGACCTCAGGGAGGGCATGCGTTTCCTTCTAGCTAGGAGTTGTGTCAGTGTTTTTACACGGCCTGACATTTTACTTATGTGGATGATGGATTGCGAGGCGCCTCGGTTATATCGGTCGATCCGGGACCGATGGGGTCATTCGTTGGCTCATTTACGCCCCATAGGGCGGGGAAACGTAGTGTTCAGGAATTTTAATCCACATCGGTGGACCGGCCATGTCGCTCCAAAGGCTTGCCTGCGCGCTCGCCTGAGACATGGGCTAGATTGTCTCGAAGTCGGTAAGGACTATCTTTTGCCTTGGTTCGTGACGGAAATCCAATTTCCAAATATGTGACTATGCGGTTTTGATTGCATACCTATATATGGCGACATAGTGGTATGGGGCATTAATACCGTCTATGATTGATACTTATGATTTGAAATTGTTTTTGAAACATATAAACACTAGTAGTAATATCAAATGCTTTTGTTTTATTTGTATTAAGCATATCTTGGCCATTATAAGGGGAAAACTCTATCCTCCGGTTTGCGTTGCATTGTGTGATGGGAATTGAGTCTTATAATGGCTTCATTTTTATAAAAAAAAACATTGCGATGTTTAAAAGAATTGTTTGTTTTAAAGCACCGCGAAAGTGGCGTGGTCATGTGATTAGCCATATTTTAAATATGTTGAGTAGATTTCTCATACCAGTCCCATGACTGACTCGTAGGTTGTTTCTTTTTCAAACTCGGGTGCCCCTTTTTCTACACGGGCAGCCTTGTATTCAGGTTTTAGCTAGCTTTCGCTGGATAGCTGGAGCTGAAGATGGATTCTATCATTTTTCTCTTTTTATGCTGTTCAGCTCCTGCTGTACATATTATGTTTGTTTCCGCTGTAGACATTTATGTATAGTTGAACTGTATTTGTACTAAGTATGATCCTGTATACTGTGTAACTATGATGATTACGTTTATCCAGTATATTCTATTGTGCATTATCTGGTGTATTTTTTTAATTCTGTTCTGTTGTTATCTGTTTATGTGTTATATTCCAAAGATTACCCTTACCACCGTCAGTACGGGGAATGGAGTCATCACAATGTGGTATCAGAGCTTTGGTTAAGCTTAGTTCTGGAATATAACATATTAATGAACTCGTCAGAAATAGAACCAGTAGTGTTCTAGGACGGGCAACTCATTACAGATAGGATCAGTAATATCCTAGTATGAGTAAAGTAGAATGAAATACACCCCACTAGACACATTTACATTTGAAGTATATGTTTCTATGTTTTAAATTATCTTTTCTATGACCTGACACTTGATATGTTATTTGCAGAAGTACTAGAAAAATGAGTGTCAGAAAAAGAAGAAATGCAGAACCCGATCTAGAGGCTCTATTAAAGAGATATCGAAATCTGAACGGAGCACAGTTCTCGGGCAATGAATCTATAATTCAGACTCAAGCTTGGATGAGTTCTGTCGAAAGAATTTTTGAACGTATACAGTTGAGAGATGATCAGAAAAGATTAGTAGCATCTTGGGTGCTCAAAGAAGAAGCTTTAATCTGGTGGGAAACAATCATCAATGATAATCCAGAAGGTGATATCACCTGGGAGAGATTCAAGGAGATTTTCCTAGAAAGATTTACTCCTCCTGAAGTGACGGAGCGATTATGTGATGAATTCTCTTATCTGATACAAGGAGATATGACCATTCCAGAATATCATAAGAAATTCAACGAGATTTCTCACTTTGCTCCTCATCTGATTCAAGATCCAAAGAGGAAGAATCTGAGATTTAATCATGGCCTGCAAAGGAGATATCAGAATAGTGTGATGAGGAATGTGAAACTCCCTTTTTCAAAAATGATTTATATGGCTTATCAGTATGAAGATCTCCATAAGAAACGTATGTTGCGCGACAAAGAGGAAGTCAGCTCGAGTAACAAAGTGGAGTCTGTGACTGATAGTCCTAAGGTCAGTAAGAAGCCCAGTGCCAAGAGAAAAAGGGCTAAATCTGGGAAAGAACCTGCAACGACTGCCATATGCAATAACTGCCATAAGCCAGGGCATTTTCAGGGGAATTGCAAACCCTCGAAAAAGCGAATAAAGAGTGGATCTAAATCCAAGGAGAAGTTTCAAGAGAACAGAAAATGTGGTGGATGTCATCAGTCGGGTCATCTTTTAAAGGCCTGCCCGCTATTCAGAAAACCTGAAACAGTACATGTAAATGAAGTGGCAGAAGTGCCTGCATCTTCGTCTGCTCAGGAAAGGCCAGATGTTTTGGAAGGCACGCTTAATGTCAAAAACATTCCAGTTAAAGTGCTGTTTGATACAGGCTCGTCACGAAGCTTCATTGCCAAGAATGCAGTTAAGAAGTTGGATTTGAATTTGAAGAAGCTCAAAGAACCGATGACTGTCCAAAATCCGGTTGGGGGTTCCATCGATCTCAGTTGGGTTTGTGCAGTATCTGTCTCTTTTTCCTGCTATAAATTCCCTACTATCTCTATCGTCATGAATTTTACTGAATTCGATCTTATTCTGGGATTGGATTGGCTAACCAAATATGAGGCAGAGGTTAGATGCGCCGAGAGAGTTGTTAGGGCTAAGATTAAATCAGGGAATTATATAACCATTCCCTGTGAAGGCCAAAATTCAAATAGAAAAGATTTCTGGTCAGCGTTGGATGTTTCTCCTGCTCAAATAGAAAATGTCCCTGAAGTCACAGAGAATATTCCCGACCTCGTAAAAGATATTCATGTCGTCAAGAATTATGCGGATGTGTTTGAAGAAGTTATTCGCTTACCTCCGCAGAGAGAAATAGATTTCAAGATCGCTTTGATTCCGAATGCAAGGCTGGTAGTTCATGCTATCCGAAGAATGTCCTTGAAAGAGAAAGAGGAACTAGACAATCAAACAAGACAGCTTGTATGGAAGGGTCTGATCAGCCCTAGTTTCTCTGATTGGGGAGCAGCAGTGGTGTTTGTCCCAAAATCTGATGGTACTCTGCGACTATGTGTGGATTATCGTGATTTGAACAAACAAACAATAAAGAATAAATATGCATTGCCGCGAATCGATGACTTATTGGATCGTCTGAATGGAGCACAGGTATTTTCAAGGATGGACCTAGCTATAGGCTTCCATCAGCTTCGTATTGCCGAAGAATGTGTTCCTATGATAGCATTCAGAGGTCCAGACCTATTCTATGAGTGGTTAGTAATGCCGTTCGGCTTATGTAACGCTCCAGCATACTTCGTCGATTTGATGAATAGAGTGTTCAGAGGAGTCCTGAATAAATTTGTTCTGGTTTTTATTGATGATATTCTAATCTTCTCTAAATCAAAGGCCGAACATGAAAAACATTTGGAACAGGTTCTGGAAATCCTCAGAAGGAATGTATTAAAAGCCAAACTGTCCAAATGCATATTCTGGCAAGATGAAGTGAAATTTCTGGGTCACGTCGTATCAAAAGAAGGAATTGCTGTGGATCCAAGTAAAATCACCGCTATTCAAAATTGGAAACAGCCTAGTACTCCTACAGAAGTCCGCAGTTTTCTCGGATTGGCTAGTTATTACCGGAAGTTCGTTAAAAACTTTTCGAAGATATCTGGTCACTTAACGAAGCTTACAAAGAAGCACTCGAAATTCAAGTGGACTCCAGAATGTGAGGAGGCCTTTGAGGAGCTAAAGTTAAGACTAACAACTGCTCCAGTGTTAACCATTATAGACGGCAATCAGGATTTGAAAGTCTGGACAGATGCCTCTGGAGAAGGCCTTGGCGCGGTGTTAATGCAAAGGGATCAAGTGATTGCTTATGCTAGCCGTCAGCTGAAGCCGCACGAGAAAAACTGCGTAACTCATGATCTTGAGTTTTTGGCTATCGTATTCTCTTTGAAAATCTGGAGACACTATCTTCTGGGTGAGAAATTCGAACTATATACAGACCATCAGTCGTTAAAGTTTCTGTTCACCGAGAAAGACCTGAATCTGAGGCAGCAACGTTGGCTAGAGTTCCTTGCAGCATATGATTTTGAGATTCTATACACTCCAGGGAAAGCCAATGTCGTGGTCGATGCGCTGAGTCGAAAGAATGCAATGATCGCCAGCTTTGTTATTACGACTTCCCTAATTGACAAAATATCTATTCTTCAGAAGGATGTTAACTTTATTAAGGATACGATCAAAAGGATTCAAAAAGGCGAACCCTCGTGTTTTCAAATAGATAACGATGGAATCCTGAGATTGAAAGGAAGGATTTGTGTTCCTGGCATCTCCGAGCTCAAAAGGGAAGTGTTAGACGAGTGTCACAAGTCCAAGCTGAGTATCCATCCTGGTGTGGCCAAAATGTATAACGATCTCAAGCGAACATTCTGGTGGAAGACTATGAAAAGAGACATTTCAATATATGTTAGCCGATGCCCTACTTGCCAGCTAGTCAAAAGCGACCAACAGAAACTTGCTGGACTGTTGCAACCGCTGGACGTTCCAGGTTGGAAGTGGGAACATATTTCCATGGACTTCATAGATGGTTTTCCTAGAACCAGAAAAGGAAATGACAATATTTGGGTGATCGTAGATCGCTTCACGAAGACCGCCCATTTCATACCTGTCAGATCAAACAGAACTGCTCAGAGTCTGGCGCAGATATACTTCAAGGAAATAGTTAGACTACACGGAGTGCTGATCAGTATAGTTAGTGATAGAGACACAATATTTACTAGCAAATTCTGGGAGGCATTTCAAGTAGAGCTGGGAACAAAGCTGAACCTAAGCACCGCCTATCATCCTCAGAAAGATGGTCAAACTGAGAGGATGAATCGTATACTAGAAGATCTATTGCGGGCTTGTGTTCTAGATTTCGGTGGATCATGGGAAGACCATCTGCATTTGGCTAAATTCTCTTATAACAACAGCTACCAGGAGAGCCTGACAATGTCACCATTCGAAGCGTTGTATGGTAGACCGTGCCGATCTCCTGCTTGTTGGGTCGAACCCGGTAATAGACTTGTATTGGGACCTAATATGATCCGAGAAGTTGCCGACAAAGTCAATTTCGTTAAGAAACGATTACTCGCCGCTCAAAGCCGACAAAAGAGCTATGCCGATAGGAGAAGAAGAGATATATCGTTTGCTGTTGGCGACTATGTATATTTAAAAGTATCGCCGATGAGAGGAGTTATCCGGTTCGGTAAAACTGGGAAGTTGGCGCCCAAATTCATTGGTCCGTTTCCTATTCTGGAACGGATTGGAACTCTCGCTTATAGGGTTAAATTGCCTGATTGGTTGCCTGGAGTGCATGGTGTATTTCACATATCTCAACTTCGAAAGCACGTTCATGATCCAGGCTTGATCGTGGAAGAAGCAGCTCAACATGATATTGAAATTACTCCAGAATTAGCTGTGAGAAGAGAGCCGCTCAAGAATATCGGCAAAGAAACCAAAGAGCTGAGGAACAAGAAGGTTCACTTAGTCAAAGTGCAATGGAGTGGAGATCCGCGAGATTGTACTTGGGAAACTGAGGAGAGCATTCAGAAAGCCTATCCTAAGTGTTGAGTGGATATCTCTGATTGACTCCAGTGCAAGGTACATTTACCATACTTTGCATTACCATCTAGTTCTCTACTCTGTTGTTATTTTCTTTCCATGGATGTGCATTTTTAATTCTATAGTCTGAATGATTTTAAAAAGAGTGTATGAATTAATTTGTATGATTTTGAAAAGTTAAAAACAATTTGATTGTTGTTTGTGTTGTGTGATAGTAGATTTGATTAATTAAAATTATTGAAACGATAGTTAATTTAATCAATAATAGAATGAATGGTAGAATTTATTCAATTAAATCACACATTGAACTGATTAGAGAATAGATAGAAATATATACTTGTGCATTATATATGTTTGAACAGGTAATTGGATAGCTGTTGAGTAAAGAATTTATTTGTGTGCCCGACAAATAGGTAAACCTTAATGAGTTGGATGCGAAATATTATTATATCAACTCCTGTGAATGTCATTGGATGCGGAGTGGTGATTGTTCTGTGTGTAATCATAAACGTTGCCATAGGATAATAACAATTAATTTTGAACTACACTACATGGCATACTTCTGAAGATAGGTATACTTCATCATATACCACATAAGCATTTAGAGCTTGTGTGACGAGGTGGAAGATTTACCATACGAGCGAGAGGCTTGTATGGCGATGACTATATTTTATAGGTTGAACTGATGATTGATATGGACTATTTAAAATGTAACTATAAAATTGCCAGATTAATAAAAAAAACACACGGGTCTGGAGTTGACAATAATCACGTCTCTCTAGTCATTAGATACGGCACATGGATTATTTATTTCCCACACGGGATGAGGTGACGAGGATTTATCCTCTGGAGCAATTAAAATACACACTCCCTCAGGCTTTGACAGGGTGACGAGAATTTATTCTCTGGAGTTATTATCTATACACGCTCCCCTATAAACACCAGAATATATCACTATAAATATGTGTATGCTTTAAAGGATTTATTGGGTACCTAATACGGCCCAATAAATTTCCAAACACCCCCCCCCCCCCCGCGTACAAAGGAGGTTATGGCGGAATTTTTCGAAAATTCCGGGTGTTAGCCAAATTTTTGAAGAATTTGAAAATTCTCAGAAACTGAAAAGTTGGAGAATGGAAGCCAGATTGAACGTAGAGTTGATTAATCAAACCACTTTCGACTTTGTTCCTTTTCGGGGACGAAAAGTTTTAAGTGGGGGAGATTGTAACGACCCGGAAAATATGAACCAATTTAAATTTTTAAATTGGCTAAAATAGTGGATTTTAAATATTTAAAATAAATATTTTAAATAATAATGATGAAAAGTAAGTTTGAATCGAAGTTGAAAATAAATATAATTACTTTGAATTATAAACAAGGCCTGAAATGGCGCGGTAGTTTCAAAATTTGAATTCAAACTTCGATTGACTGTACCGGGTGCAAAACAAAACGGATTTCAGTGAAACCAAAAGTATTTAAATCTGTTAGTGAATACCTTTCTAACGAATCTGAAAAATCGAAGTTTCATAGCGGGAAGCAAAAGCTATGGCCAAATGAATTTTCTGAAAGGTCGCTATGGAGTTTATATAGCCCGTGAAAATGTCCATTTTGCAAACGACCTCGGAATTCGACGAAACCACTTTTGTTGGATCCGGGATGTTAAACTATTGCTAAGTTTCAAATTACATAAATTTTGAAGTTAGTATGTGAGCGTGGCAAAGGAAAATGTGTTTGGTCGATTTCTATTAAATTGGATCGACCAGAAATGGGCCATTTTTCAAACGGTCTCAGAATTCGACGAAACTAGTTTTGTTGGGACCGTATCGTCAAAACATAGCCAGATTTATTTTTATGGAATTTTTCGAATCAGTTTGTGGCCCTGGCAAATTGAAATGTACGTTCAAATCAAATATTGAATGTTTTATATTTTAATTTGAAGGAAAACTAACTAAAACAGTCGAACGGGTCTACGAAACATATCCCATTGTGTTCGGAATAGGGGTAAAACGCTAGGGACGACAGTCGTTGGGTTCGGATTGGAGGTCGTGTTGGAAAACCCCCTTTTAAAATGTAACAACCTGTATTTTTGAATAACATGTTATAACATAAATCAAGGCAGAATTAAACTGTAAAATCTGAATCAAGGGAAACGGGCTCTGCCATTGCGTTCGTCTCGGAAAAATACGCGAAATAGAGTCCGTGTTTTCGAAAATCGGATTCCGTATGACCAAGTTATGGCCCGTCAAAGTTTTCAGAAAATTTCAAGTTAAAAAACAGTTCAAATTTGAATTTAGAATTCAAATTCAGCCAAAACAGACTGGGCGGGAAAACTCCCGCCCAGACAGGTCGACTGGGGGGTCGACACTAGGGTCGACCTCCCCCCCAACCAGGTCGACGCTAGAGTCGACCTGGGGGTCGACCTCCCTGGTCGGCCAGGTCGGCCTGGTGCACCTATTTTGGCTGTTTGGACCTGTTTTGGAGGCTTGTGACGGGATTTGATGGCTCGGATTGGATCTAGGGTTAATCCTATGGCTAATACTATCCTAATCTTCTATAAAAAGAGCCCTAAGCCTAGCCTAAATCATCATTATTCAACCCTACAACTAAACTATGCCAAATTTGTTCCTCTCATGGCCTCCACTCTCATGCTAAAATTTCTAAGTTTATTTATATGAGAGATTTTGAGTTCATACAAGTGTTTTCAAGCTTGTATGAGTGTTCTTAGTTTGCATTCAAGTCAAGTTGCAACATTTCTATTACAAAGCAAGGGTTTTTATTGATTTGGCTCAAGGGTTTTTCATTTGGAGCTTGCATATTTGGGTTCTTTTGGTGATTGCATAAGGGCTTCGTCTCAATCTTTATAATAAATATTCATTTGTGTCTTCATAGCATTGTAAGCCCTTTTCTACTTTCTTTTTGAACTCTAAAGTTAAATGAATGATGCAAGTTTTGGGTTGATCATTATGATATGCAAGTTTGGTTGATCATTATGATATGCAAGTTTGGTTGATCATTATGCAAGTTGGTTTAACCATTATGTATGACACATGTTGTTATGTTATGCAAGTTTGGGTTGATCATTATACACATGTTATCATGTTATGCAAGTTAAACTTGAGTTTGTGAGCTTAAAGCTTCAAGCTTTATATTAAAGGTTGCATTTTGGCAACATGGAAGTTATCATATCCCTTATGATAACTTGCATGTGAGGCTAAATGCGAACTTCTAGCAACTTCTACATGTCATTTATCACCATGTATCGCTTATATGCTAAGTTTGGTTTTATGCATACTTTTGAAGCCTAATAATGCAATATGCAAGTATATGAACATATGTACATTTCATATGCCACCATGTTAAACTTGTGGCTTCAACACCTTTTTGTCATGATTATGCCAAGTTCCCTATTTTATCCTTTATGCGTTGTTGCGATTATGTAAACGATGGGATTACGTTGGGGTTGGGTAACATTATGACATGAACATGGTTTTTATAACATGACGTGATATTATGTTTTGGAAACATAATGGACACGACACTTAGAAAATATGAGTGTGGCCAACTCGAGGTTGGGATGAGTTTGTAGCATAAATCTACCCGGACCCGCCCGGCTTAACTAGTGGCTACAAACAATAGGACCCAATGTGAGAAGTTGGTCATGTTGTGCTCGAACCCGAGGTTAGACCAAGTTGTGGTGTAAAGCTACCCGGACCCGCCCGGCTTAACTAGTAACCACAACAAGGTCTAATGTGAGAGGTTAAAGCACATTAAGTTAATTAATGCCTCCTGATTAGGGTTAAGTCATGGTCCACTTAATACTTAACCAATTTGGGCTTGATGGGTTAATCGGGGTTAAGTCATGAACCTTGGGTACACTTAACCAATTTAATCCACGTTTGGATCGGGTTAACCACATTTAACCCGTTAAGAAACCCTAGTGGCGTGGTCCTTTTCAGCAGTAACCCTCTTGATGGTATCATAAGACCCTAGGGACTAGGCTAGGGTGGGGCACGATTACTGGGTTGACATGTACGCGACCAAAACGACGGCTGAGTAGGTACGCCGGTGTAGGTCCAGGCGGACTATGGTCGTGCACATAGTCCGGAGTTGGAAAATCAGGCACGGGTACCAGTAGATCTAGACTGTGCATACTTGATTGGTGTCCGAGGTCGACACCCTAGGACTTGATACACCCTAGGGTGGACCTAGCGCAGTTTAACTACATTTCTTATTTGGGCCGTATGACACCGACACTTGACGAGTTAGGCTTATAGGGAGCCGATCAACTAGACCGTGTGGTTGGACCTTGATTTAGGTCACCTCATGATATTGGGCCAAGCTTGGGCCAAGGGATCAACTCTTGTTTTTACTTGACATGTTAGAATGCTAGTACACCCGTGGTGCAAAACTTAACCTTGATTATGCAATGACACCTTTATCTATCTTGTTAGTTAACCATCATGCCAGTATGTTGTTATCCTTATGTTCATCTCAGCCTTTCATGCCAGTTAACTTTACTAGTTCATGGACTGATAGTAGTTAGGGCTTACCAGTCTTTTTGACTGACCTGTTTTCTTTCGCCTCTTTTCTTCCGTTTCCCCCCCCCCCCTCAGGTCCTCAGGGTGGGAACATTGGAGCTTAGCTTGGATCTTTATAGCTTGCTTGCGGGATTTGCTCATGTACGGTTCTGGACATTGAGCTTGCTATGGTTTATCACTTCACTTTGGGGATAGTACTTTATGTATTTCAGTTTTTCAGTTTGTGCTTTTCTCTAGACTTTGTTTGTTGGAAAATAATGACCAAGTACTTTGTTGTAACATGACTATGGTTTTGAAATGCAAGTTTTATCCGCTGCTTTACTACTCTGTTTTACTTATAGGTTCTGTCTTGTGATATCTGCATGCATGTTTACCTTGTTTAACGCCCCTCCGAAGCTAGTGTGCTTGCAAGAGTTACCCTGGCGGAGGTGGGGTGTTACATTTGGTATTAGAGCCAGGTTTACAAGATTTGAGCAAAAGTGTTTTTAAAACTTACCTTTTGAAAAACTATTTTCAAAACCAATTAAGTATTTTCCAAGAAAAGTCTAGTTATTTTGAAAGGCTATTCCCCAAAAGCCATTAGCACTATCCTTCGTTTCTTCGTTCTGAATCTATCTATCTTTTTCTTCGTTTCAGTATGGCTGATCTTAACCTTCCCGAGGTAGTGACCATTCCCGGATGGTTCCGGAGGTACTTGGAAGTTAGGGCCAACGATGTGGGCCCAGCAAATACCCCCAATATAACTGAGGTTCCTCCTCCTCCTCCTCCTCAGAATCCGCAAGCAGATTTCGCTAAGATTTGCAAAGACTTTAAGGCGATGGGTGGCAAGAACTTTATTGGGACGGAGACTTTTGTGGAGGCAAGAAATTGGTTGAAAGAAACTGAAGATCTCTTCTCCATCTTTTATGTGCAAGATCATAGAAAGGTTTTATTGGCAGCATGGTTATTAAAAGAAGAAGCTGCTTATTGGTGGGAGGTCACCAATGCTACGAGGCCTATAGAGACTTGGGCCGACTTTAGGACAAGATTTGGGCTTAAGTTTCTATCATCAGCTGAGGCGAATCTGCAATTGGAGAAGTTTATATCTTTGAAGCAAGGGGACATGACAGTGAGGGAGTATGTGAATGAGTTTAACAAGCTCGCCCGATTCGGTTTGGACATGGTTAATACCCCCCAGAAGAAGGCTTTACGCTTTGCACGAGGGTTGAACGAGCCATTACAAGGGTTAGCCCTATCTCATATACCCATGGGAGCCACTTTTGAAGGCCTAGTGGACATGGCATTGCTTCAAGGAGACAATAAGAATAGCAAGAAGGAAGACAAGACCAATGAGACTCAAACCAAGAAGACAGACTCCAAGTGGGGAGGAAATCAGAGCAATCAGAACAACAAAAACAACAAGAACAACAAGGGCAACAAGGCCAAGGCAAAGGATCCAAGAAAATGCCACTACTGTGGGAATGTTGGGCACATAGCTAAAGACTGTAAGAAGAAGAAGAGGAAGTTGGGCGAATGCTTTCATTGTGGAGAGACTGGACATTTTAGCAAGGATTGCCCCAAGAAGCAAGGGCAGAATCAGCGTACAGGACCTTCTGGAGGGCAAGTACACGCTCTCAACGCTGCTCCAGTTCAGGATCGAGGTAGTATTTCTGTAGAAAGTCTTGTTTATATTTCTGATTATCCTATTCGCACCTTATTTGATTCTGGCGCATCGCATAGTTTTATTTCTTCTGACATTGTTGAAAGTTTGCACCTAAGTACTAGTCTAGTTGAGGATCCCGTTTGTGTTTCAAATCCGATTGGGGGTTCCGCCCATCTATCTATGATTTGTGTGGATTTGAAGATTTCTATCTTGACCGTAGAATTCACGTGTAATGCTTATGTTCTCGGGTTCACGGGATATGGGTTGATCTTAGGCATGGATTGGTTGTCCAGTTATGGAGCCATTCTTGATTGTAAACATAGGGTGGTGAGGCTCATGACTCGCCTCGGTAATACCGTAGAAATTTCTTGTAACCCTAGAGGTCCCGTCATGTTATGTTATCTTGAATCTCTTGACTCGTCCATCGATGATCTGCAATCTGTAAGGGTGGTCCGAGACTATCCTGATGTCTTTGAAGAAGTTAAGGGGTTACCCCCTAAACGAGAGATAGATTTCCGCATTTATCTAGTCGATAATGCCAAGCCAGTATCATTGCCCGTTAGGCACATGGCCCCTCGTGAAAGAAGGGAGCTCAGTAAGCAAATCAAGGAGTTGCTTGAGAAGAATTTTATTAGACGAAGCATTTCTGAATGGGGTGCTCCGGTGGTATTCGCTACTAAGGCGGATGGTTCGCTTTGTCTATGTGTTGATTATCGAGAGTTGAACAAGCTGACAAAGAAGAATTGGCACCCATTACCGAGGATTGATGATCTCTTTGACCAGCTTGTTGGTGCTTCTGTTTTCTCTCAACTTGATCTAGCCACTGGATTCCATCAGCTTAGAGTGGCTGAGGATAGTATTGATAAAACTGCGTTTAGGACTCCAGATGGATTCTTTGAATGGCTTGTCATGCCATTCGGTTTGACTAATGCACCCGCCTACTTCGTAGATTTGATGAGTAGGGTGTTCAGGGAGTTCCTTAACAAGTTTGTTGTTGTCTTCGTGGATGATATTCTGATCTTCTCAAAGGATGAGGAAGAGCATGCTAGGCATCTCAAGGAAGTAATGGATACGCTTAGAGCGCATCAGTTGAAAGCCAAGTTCTCCAAATGTCATTTCTGGAGAAGGGAAGTTCGGTTTCTTGGACATATAGTTTCTAAGCAAGGCATAGCGGTGGATCCCGCGAAAGTGGTTGTAGTTCAAGACTGGAAGACTCCTAGGAATGCAACCGAAGTAAGAAGCTTTCTCGGTCTGGCGGGCTACTATAGGAAGTTCATCAGGGACTTCGCTAAGATTTCGGCCCCTCTTACTAAGTTGACGAAGAAGAACTTAGTCTTTGCATGGGACTTGGAGTGTGAGCTTGCTTTTCAAAAGCTCAAAAGAGCCCTTACCTCAGCTCTAGTTTTGGCATTACCCGATAGTGGTAAGATGTTTACCGTGTACACAAATGCATGTGGCACGGGGTTAGGAGCTGTTCTGATGCAAGAGGGAAGAGTGATATGTTATGGGGGTAGGCAACTTAAAGTTCATGAGAAGAACTATCCCACTCATGATTTGGAGTTAGCGGCGATCGTCTTTGCACTCAAGTCCTGGCGCCACTATCTTCTAGGCTAAAGGTTTGAGTTGTATACTGATCACAAGTCACTCAAGTACCTCTTCTCGCAAAAAGATCTGAATATAAGGCAGCAAAGGTGGATGGAATTCTTGGCATCTTATGACTTCGAGATAGCTTATACTCCTGGCAAGGGTAATGTTGTGGCAAATGCACTAAGCAGAAGAAGATTGACTTTGAGTCCCTTGTTTGTCGAGATGAGGAGCTTAGAATTCTTGGCAACCTTTGATTTCACGATGGCTGTTGAGTCGATGACGGGTTCATTAGCATCCCTTGAGCTTAGACCCACACTTCTTGATCAAGTTGGGGCTTCGCAGAAGGAAGATCCACAGATAGTCGAGGTCATGGACAAGTTGATTCGTGGTGAGACGTCTAGTCACCTTGCTAGATATACTATTGATAACAAGGGTTGGCTAAGGCGTGATGGAAGGCTATGCATTCCACAAGTAGGAAACTTGGTGCATAAAGTTCTTGAAGAAGCACATCACTCGAAGATGACTATACATCCGGGAGGAGATAAGATGTATAGAGATATGAAGTGCATTTTCTTTTGGGCCGGAATGAAGAGGGATGTGGCAGAGTATGTTTCAAAGTGCATGGTGTGCCAACAAGTGAAAGCCGAGTCAAAGAAACCAGGTGGGCTATTACATCCATTGGAGGTCCCGCTATGGAAGTGGGAGAGTATTTCTATGGATTTTGTGGATGGATTGCCTAGGTCAAGGAGAGGGAACACAAGCATATGGGTCATAGTTGACAGACTTACGAAGAGTGCTCACTTCATCCCAGTAAAGAGCAAGAGGGCCGCATCATGGCTAGCATCTATTTATCTTCGAGAGATAGTGCGGTTGCATGGAGTTCCTTCTAGCATAGTTAGCGATCGTGACCCAATTTTCACTAGCCAGTTCTGGAACAGTTTGCAAGAAGCGATGGGCATGCGATTGAATCTGAGTACAGCCTATCACCCCCAGACAGATGGCCAAACCGAAAGGGTGAATAGAGTGCTAGAAGATCTCTTGAGGCTTTGTGTTCTCGACTTCGGTGGTACTTGGGAAGACCACCTTCCTCTTGTAGAGTTTGCTTATAATAATAGCTATCAGGCCAGCATAGGGATGGCACCATTTGAAGCTTTGTATGGAAGGCCGTGCAAGTCACCAACTTGTTGGTGGGAGGCAACAGATAGGCTTATACTTGGGCCCGATATGATACGGGATACATCCGAGAAAATTGAATTGGTGAGAAGAAGGATGAAATCGGCCCAAGATAGACAGAAATCCTATGCTGACAAGCGAAGGGCAGATTTGGAATTCGAAGTGGGAGACATGGTTTTCGTGAAGGTTTCTCCTTTACGTAATATGGTACGTTTTGGAGCAGTTAGGAAGCTGGCACCAAGGTTCGTAGGACCCTTCCATATCATAGAGAGAATTGGAAAGATGGCCTATAAAGTGGAATTGCCCGAGAAGCTAGCCGGAGTGCATAATGTTTTTCATGTCTCGCATCTCCGAAAGTGCCTGCATGAGTCCGCTAAGGTGGTTGAACCAAGCATTCTTGAAGACGTGGAGGTAGAGAAAGAGGCAACCTTGAGGAGAGCTCCGATTCGTATTTTGGGAACAGAGATCAAGAAGTTAAGGAATCGAGAGGTCAAGTTGGTGAAAGTTCAGTGGAGTGAAGCCGAGGAAGACGCAACTTGGGAAACCGAGGAGAAGATGCGTGGGCTTTATCCATTCCTTTTTGAGGGTACATTCTCGATCTCTTTTCCTAATTAATACATCTTTCTTTTTCTATCCATGTTTATCTTGTTATCTCGTTAATCATGTCATGAGAATCTTAGGTAGAAACCCTTTGGATGAAACATGTATTTGAAACATGTTATGCTTGATGGTTGCAAGTGGTTGCAAGTGTTTGCACGTGGATACTCGTGGATGCATGATACACATTAGGCACTAAGATCGGCTCACACACTTTCATACCGCATATGCATGAGTGTTTATGCTTATTCATGGATGAAAACTTGTATGCTATCACATGGATGTTGCATATGGATGTATGTTATGTGCACTCATGTAGAGACTATAAGTTATGTTAGGAATTTGCATACATATGGACTCATTTCACTAACATACTTTGCATTAAGGAGGTTTACTGGATCAGTAACCGCCTGATTTTCGCATTAGATAAGTACATATACACACACCTTTGCATATGATCATACAACATTTAGAATCCTCTAAGGACAATGACTGCATGTGGATGATGTTTTGAGTAGATGGATGATGGATGGTAGGATACGTTCTTCCTAACTTGGAGATTTCGGGGACGAAATCCTTTAAGGAGGGGAGAATGTAACAACCCGTATTTTTGAATAACATGTTATAACATAAATCAAGGCAGAATTAAACTGTAAAATCTGAATCAAGGGAAACGGGTTATGTTATTGCGTTCGTCTCGGAAAAATACGCGAAATAGAGTCCGAGTTTTCGAAAATCGGAGTCCGTATGACCAAGTTATGGCCCGTCAAAGTTGTCAGAAAATTTCAAGTTAAAAAACAATTCAAATTTGAATTTAGAATTCAAATTCAGCCAAAACAGACTGGGCGGGAAAACTCCCGCCCAGACAGGTCGACTGGGAGGTCGACACTAGGGTCGACCTCCCCCCCAACCAGGTCGACACTAGAGTCGACCTGGGGGTCGACCTCCCCCCCAACCAGGTCGACACTAGAGTCGACCTGGGGGTCGACCTCCCTGGTCGGCCAGGTCGGCCTGGTGCACCTAATTTGGCTGTTTGGACCTGTTTTGGAGGCTTGTGACGGGATTTGATGGCTCGGATTAGATCTAGGGTTAATCCTATGGCTAATACTATCCTAATCTTCTATAAAAAGAGCCCTAAGCCTAGCCTAAATCATCATTATTCAACCCTACAACTAAACTATGCCAAATTTGTTCCTCTCATGACCTCCACTCTCATGCTAAAATTTCTAAGTTTATTTATATGAGAGATTTTGAGTTCATACAAGTGTTTTCAAGCTTGTATGAGTGTTCTTAGTTTGCATTCAAGTCAAGTTGCAACATTTCTATTACAAAGCAAGGGTTTTTATTGATTTGGTTCAAGGGTTTTTCATTTGGAGCTTGCATATTTGGGTTCTTTTGGTGATTGCATAAGGGCTTCGTCTCAATCTTTATAATAAATATTCATTTGTGTCTTCATAGCATTGTAAGCCCTTTTCTACTTTCTTTTTGAACTCTAAAGTTAAATGAATGATGCAAGTTTGGGGTTGATCATTATGATATGCAAATTTGGTTGATCATTATGATATGCAAGTTTGGTTGATCATTATGCAAGTTGGTTTAACCATTATGTATGACACATGTTGCTATGTTATGCAAGTTTGGGTTGATCATTATACACATGTTATCATGTTATGCAAGTTAAACTTGAGTTTGTGAGCTTAAAGCTTCAAGCTTTATATTAAAGGTTGCATTTTGGTAACATGGAAGTTATCATATCCCTTATGATAACTTGCATGTGAGGCTAAATGCGAACTTCTAGCAACTTCTACATGTCATTTATCACCATGTATCGCTTATATGCTAAGTTTGGTTTTATGCATACTTTTGAAGCCTAATAATGCAATATGCAAGTATATGAACATATGTACATTTCATATGCCACCATGTTAAACTTGTGGCTTCAACACCTTTTTGTCATGATTATGCCAAGTTCCCTATTTTATCCTTTATGCGTTGTTGCGATTATGTAAACGATGGGATTACGTTGGGGTTGGGTAACATTATGACATGAACATGGTTTTTATAACATGACGTGATATTATGTTTTGGAAACATAATGGACATGACACTTAGAAAATATGAGTGTGGCCAACTCGAGGTTGGGATGAGTTTGTAGCATAAATTTACCCGGACCCGCCCGGCTTAACTAGTGGCTACAAACAATAGGACCCAATGTGAGAAGTTGGTCATGTTGTGCTCGAACCCGAGGTTAGACCAAGTTGTGGTGTAAAGCTACCCGGACCCGCCCGGCTTAACTAGTAACCACAACAAGGTCTAATGTGAGAGGTTAAAGCACATTAAGTTAATTAATGCCTCCTGATTAGGGTTAAGTCATGGTCCACTTAATACTTAACCAATTTGGGCTTGATGGGTTAATCGGGGTTAAGTCATGAACCTTGGGTACACTTAACCAATTTAATCCACGTTTGGATCAGGTTAACCACATTTAACCCGTTAAGAAACCCTAGTGGTGTGGTCCTTTTCAGCAGTAACCCTCTTGATGGTATCATAAGACCCTAGGGACTAGGCTAGGGTGGGGCACGATTACTGGGCTGACATGTAAGCGACCAAAACGACGGCTGAGTAGGTACGCCGGTGTAGGTCCAGGCGGACTATGGTCGTGCACATAGTCCGGAGTTGGAAAATCAGGCACGGGTACCAGTAGATCTAGACTGTGCATACTTGATTGGTGCCCGAGGTCGACACCCTAGGACTTGATACACCCTAGGGTGGACCTAGCGCAGTTTAACTACATTTCATGTTTGGGCTGTATGACACCGACACTTGACGAGTTAGGCTTATAGGGAGCCGATCAACTAGACCGTGTGGTTGGACCTTGATTTAGGTCACCTCATGATATTGGGCCAAGCTTGGGCCAAGGGATCAACTCTTGTTTTTACTTGACATGTTAGAATGCTAGTACACCCGTGGTGCAAAACTTAACCTTGATTATGCGATGACACCTTTATCTATCTTGTTAGTTAACTATCATGCCAGTATGTTGTTATCCTTATGTTCATCTCAGCCTTTCATGCCAGTTAACTTTACTAGTTCATGGACTGATAGTAGTTAGGGCTTACCAGTCTTTTTGACTGACCTGTTTTCTTTCGCCTCTTTTCTTCCGTTTCCCCCCCCCCTCAGGTCCTCAGGGTGGGAACATTGGAGCTTAGCTTGGATCTTTATAGCTTGCTTGCGGGATTTGCTCATGTACGGTTCTGGACATTGAGCTAGCTATGGTTTATCACTTCACTTTGGGGATAGTACTTTATGTATTCCAGTTTTTCAGTTCTCTAGACTTTGTTTGTTGGAAAATAATGACCAAGTACTTTGTTGTAACATGACTATGGTTTTGAAATGCTAGTTTTATCCGCTGCTTTACTACTCTGTTTTACTTATATGTTTTGTCTTGTGATATCTGCATGCATGTTTACCTTGTTTAACGCCCCTCCGAAGCTAGTGTGCTTGCAAGAGTTACCCTGGCGGAGGTGGGGTGTTACATTAAAGCTCCCGGACAATCAGAATTTATAAAAAAAAGGGAAATCTCTTTCTCTCTCCCCGCTATACAGCGACGAACGGCGGAAATAACTTCGATACTTCCTCCACCGATTCCTCCTCCTACAAGCGAAATTACACCTTCCTCCTGTTGAGGATTTTGTAGCACTCTCCGAGATCTCCAAATCCATACCAATTGCTGAATTTTTCATTGAGTGGATTGTTCGAATCGACGCCTGGAACCTTCGTGGTTCATCATGCCGCCATGAGTTGCTCCGGCCACCTGAGACCGCCGCACCACTGGCGAACCCGCACCTCACGCCCCCCTTCGACCTCGTGCAAGCCGATCCTCCAACCGTTACACCGTTTGTTCGAAAAATCCAAACCTAGTTTGGAACATTTTGCTGAAAGGTTCGGCTTGTTTATTTTGAACTGATTTTTACACTTCTAAGTGTTGCAAACTTATAAAAATCATATCTTTTTCGTTTCTTGTCGAAATCCAGTGAAACAAGAGACAGTGGACTCGTGTGGACGTCTTCTACATTCTAGAAGAGACAGCATATTTTTCTGAGCCTTCTGCTATTTTTGGTGGAGTGGAACCCAATGTGAGATTTCTAATTTATAAATGATATGGAAAACGACGATGTATAAATTATATAGTCGATGTATGGGTTATATAAGCATTGTACACCTCATGTATAAGCATTGTATAAGTTGTACGTTTGATGTATAAGTTATATATGCGTTATAAAAATTATATATGTGTTGAAAAAGAAGTGAAATGCTTATATAAAAAAAAAAAATACGCCCCTCGTCCACAAACCATGGACGATATTTATTGGTTGTGATTGGTGTGAAATTTGGTTGATTATGAATGGTTGATTAGAATTGTTTGTGGTTGAAATTGATCGATTGTAGTTGAAAAATACCCGTTTGTGGTTGAGAACTATTTGGTTGAAACCACATAGGATTAGTTTGTGGAAATGAAAAAAATATACATGCCGCCTGTGTGCGAACTAGATGCATGATTCCCTATTGTCAAAAGCTGCAAGGCTTTAAGGTAGAGCGAGGAGCCGTACTAGGGAGGGCCCGGTTTTAACTACCCTGCCGTTATGTTGTCAAAATTTTGAATAATATTCATGTGTTAGAATTATTTTCATGTGTTAAAACTATATTCGTGTGTTGAATAAAAATTCATGTATTGAACGACATTCATGTTTTGAAATAAATTGTTTTGCAATAAAAATCACCTTTTTATCTGTATATATAAACTATAGAAAACCTTCATGTGTTGAATCGAAATTCATTCGTTGAATAGAAATTCATGTGTTGAATGGTATTCGTGTTTTAAATATAAAAATCACCTTTTTATCTATATATAAACTATAGAAAACCTTCATGTGTTGAATCTAAATTCATTCGTTGAATAGAAATTCATGTGTTGAATGGTATTCGTGTTTTAAATATAAAAATCACCTTTTTATCTATATATATAAACTATAGAAAACCTTCATGTGTTGAATCGAAATTCATTCGTTGAATATATATTCATGTGTTGAATGGTATTCGTGTTTTAAATATAAAAATCACCTTTTTATCTATATATATTAACTATAGAAAACCTTCATGTGTTGAATCGAATTCATTCGTTGAATTGAAATTCATGTGTTGAATGGTATTCGTATTTTGAAAGAAATGGTTTTATAATAAAAATCCTATTTTTATTACCTATATGAACTATATAAAATAATCTCGTTTTGAAATAAATTGTTTTATAATAAAAATCATACTTTTATTACCTATATGAACTATATAAAATAATCGTGTTTTGAAATGAATTGTTTTACAATAAAAATCACATTTTTATTATATACATGAATTGTTAAAAATAGTGAAGTTTTGAAATAGAAGACAGTTAGATAAAAATATCATTGTTATCAAATGTATGAAAATCATATAGTTTTGAAATCGAAGAATCGATATATATATATATATAAATAGAATTGAAATATATCGAATAACGAAGCTGCAGTTTGTATTTTGAAACCGTGATTTCAAACGATTAGTGCGGGAGATCCGACCATCGGATTTTCCCGAAATCGCAACCGTTGGGTTCGCTTTGGAAATATCTTTCCAACGACACCAACTTTGTAAAAATCCAACGATTGGATTGTCTGGAATGTTTAATTCAAATCTGAAGAAAAACAGCGCCAGAATCGATTATATTTATTTGTATATAAATATAATTATATTTAATCGAATAACGACGCTGTAGTTCGTATTTTGAAATCGAAACTTCAAACGATTATACCGGGAGATCCGACCGTCGGATTTTCCCGAAACTAGAACCGTTGGATTTGTTTTGAAAAGACCTTTTTAATGATTAAATTTTGTGAAGATCCAACGGTTAGATTTTCAGATATGTGTAAATCAAATTTGAAGAAAAACAGCGCCACAGCCGCGTTATGGCCCGAAGCGTCGTTTGAATAAATTGGCTATTTTAAAATAAATAAAAATAGCGATAAATCGTTATAAAATATTATAAACGATATGGATGTGAAGTATAGAAACTAACTGAAGGTTGGCTAAGTCGAATGGTTTCCTGGATTTTGATCTGATGTTGGTTTCGGCCTTCGGGGTTAATATTTGGGAAATCGTTCTCTTACTGATTGACGGTTAGTGACTAATGAATTGAAATAATGCGTATGTAGTGTTTGTGTAGCACTTGTTTATTATATACGCGAGTTGCTCAGAAAGACCGGGTTTATCCCATTCTGAATAACTGAATCGACGATAAGAAGTCGAAGATGAAGACGGTGGTTGAAGACCGACCTTCACCTCGTTTGGATGGTAACTGAGGTCCTGATTGGGAGGCATCCCGAAATATGGATAATGAGTGGTGATCGTCCAGACGTACGTGGGGATCGATGGATATGCGAGGTATTTAGTGCCTCTGGTTTCTTTCAGACCCAGAACGGACTTGCAAATGGACTGTGTGTCTAACATTGGAATTCATTCTATGCGATTGATATCCATCAGTTGCATTGTGTTAATTGCCGGTGTGGCATGCTAAGATGCAGTGATCAGGGCTTCTGTTGAAAAGCAAAGTCTTGTGATTGATGATCAAAGCACCGCCTGTGTGGCGTAGCTTTGTGTAAAACGTGAATTCGCGAGCCTCACACCCCGGTATGAACCAGAAACGGGAGAAGGACCTCAGGGAGGGCATGCGTTTGTTGTGTCAGTGTTTTTACACGGCCTGACATTTTACTTATGTGGATGATGGATTGCGAGGTGCCTCGTTTATATCGGTCGATCCGGGACCGATAGGGTCATTCGTTGGCTCATTTACGCCCCATAGGGCGGGGAAACGTAGTGTTCAGGAATTTTAATCCACATCGGCGGACCGGCCCTGTCGCTCCAAAGGCTTACCTGCGCGCTCGCCTGAGACATGGGCTAGATTGTCTCGAAGTCGGTAAGGACTATCTTTTGCCTTGGTTCATGATGGAAATCCAATTTCCAAATACGTGACTGTGCGGTTTTGATTGTATACCTATATATGGCGACATAGTGGTATGGGGCATTAATGCCGTCTATGATTGATACTTATGATTTGAAATTGTTTTTGAAACATATAAACACTAGTAGTAATATCAAATGCTTTTTTTTATTCGTATCAAGCATATCTTGGCCATTATAAGGTAAAAACTCTATCCCCCGGTTTGCGTTGCATTGTTTGATGGGAACTGAGTCTTATAATGGCTTCACTTTTATAAAAAAACATTGCGATGTTTAAAAGAATTGTTTGTTTTAAAGCACTGGCAATCCAATGGAGTAAACCCGTTCCGCGAAAGTGGCGTGGTCCTGTGATTAGCCATATTTTGAATATGTTGAGTAGATTTCTCATACCAGTCCCATGACTGACTCGTAGTTTGTTTCACTTTCAAACTCGGGTGCCCCTTTATCTACACGGGCAGCCTTGTATTTAGGTTTTAGCTGGCTTTCTCTGGATAGCTGGAGCTGGAGATGGATTCTATCATTTATCTCTTTTTATGATGTTCAGCTCCTGCTGTACATATTATGTTTGTTTCCGCTGTAGACATTTATGTATAGTTGAATTGTATTTGTACTAAGTATGATCCTGTATATTGTGTAACTCTGATGATTACGTTTATCCAGTATATTCTATTATGCATTATCTGGTGTATTTATTTAATTCTGTTCTGTTGTTATCTGTTTATGTGTTATATTCCAAATATTACCCTTGCCACCGTCAGTACGGGGAATGGGGTCGTCACAAAACGAGTACAACATTTAGCACTATCGAGTCCCATTCTCTGTGCTTTCAGACAATAATACATAGTGTTGCTCTTGGTTAGCATGGGTATTGGGTCGGGCGTTACATTTTTGGTATTAGAGCCAGGTTTGACGCAGTACAAAATATATTTAGTACATGGATTAGCACAAGATAGTAGAAACATCATACGTATCTATATATTTTGAAGTATCGCTCCCATCATATAATAATAGTTATACATACCTGAACCAAAACCCCAATCTTAAAACATTCTAGTGTGAGAATTGTTTTTAGTTAGATTTATTATTAAGTTACAGATTTATCCCTTATGTAGAAATTGCGAGGACGCAATTTTTGTAAGGGGGAAGTCTGTAACAACCCGATTTGTAGGGATGCTAATTTTGGGAATCAGTCAACTAATTATTGTCATTATTGCAAAATTAATTGGGCATTTAAGTGAAATTTTTAGAACATGAATATTTTGTTTAAATTGGGGAAGAAGAAGAAAAAAAACATTTGACTGTTGATGATGGAGGTACAATGTCGTTAAGTTGTTCATTGATATATAAATAAATAAGAAATTAAGCGGAAGATTTGGTTTTTAAAACATTTGTAATTATTTGCAATGAAAATAATGAGTAACTTGTTTGGTAAATTTAATTAACAAATTTGTACATTTTCTAAAAAAGTCAAAGACATACTAATGTTGTAAAATTTGTGGAAAATAAAAAAGAAGGGAAATGAATATTATGATACGTGTTAAAACACTAACAATTTTGGAAAAAGATGAATAAGAGAAAAAAAATACAAACATGAATCTTTTTATTTTGAAAAAAAAGTGTTTTTACAATTTGTATGTATGTACATATATGAAATATATAGTAAATAGGTGCATTTTAAAGAAGAATCTAGAATATGTGCACATATGAATAAACGTTGGAGAGAAAATACAAATTAGGATGAGCATATATTAATAAAAAAAGAACAAGGGATATTTTGGGAGAACTTTCTAGACTAGTGACTTTTACATAAAAATATATCTCACCTTTCTCTCCAGAGAGGAGGTACGGACAATCATTCTCAGCAACCAAAAAGGAAAAAAAGGGAACTCTATATCTTCTAAGCTTCAAAAACAAAAGCAAAAAATCATCCTCCTACAAATCAAATTATTAATTTGATTCCCAAATTAGCGTAGAGGAGTTGCAATCAAGGGTTAAACTGAAATCTTTGCTTTGCAAACAACAAGGGAAGCTGAATGAAGATTTAATCTTTCTTTTTTTCTATTCATATCTTATGCTTGCATGAAAACTTAAAGATGATTCCTTTACATAAAATTGTTTGTTAGCTTGGTGGCCTATTTATATGTTGTTGTTTGAATCATGAATCGTTTAAAAATTTGAGACATTTATTCTAAATGGGATTGATGTAGTGTTAAAAAAGAAGAAGATGAAAGATGATTAATTTGGTACATGCATTCAACTCAAACGCATGTAAAACCTATGTTGAATTGTCTCAAAGTGAATATATGCAAACTGAGATTTATAAACATGAGTTGATAGTGGTTCTTGAAGGATCACAAATCTATACCAACTAGTAAAGAATTTGACTTTGAAAATTTTACTGAAGAATCTATACTGGTGTAGCTATAGTAGAAATTTTGAATGAAAATGTTAAATTTTCAATTTTATTTGATTTGTCTAATTGAGCATATGAAAACTGAGATTTATAAACAAGAGTTGAAAGTGGTTCTCGAAGAATCACAAATCTGTACTAATTGGTAAAAAAATTGTCATTGAGATTTTTATTGAATAATATATGCTGGAATAGAAAGCTACAGTAGAAATTTTGAATGAAAATGTTAAATTTTCGATTTTATGTGATTTTTCTGATTGAGCATATGAAAACTGAGATTTATAAACCTGAGTTGAAAGTGGTTCTTGGAGAATCACAAATCTGTACCAATTGTTATGGAATTTATCTTTGATATTGTTATTGAAGAATCTATACTGGTGTAGTAAGCTATTGTAGAAATTTTGAATGAAAATGTTAAATTTTTGAATTTACGTGATTTTTCTAATTGACCATATGAAAGCTGAGGTGTTTAAACCTGAACTGAAAATGCATTGTGATGAATATGAAATATGAACCAATTGGTAAGATCTTCGTCTTTGAAATTTTGTACATATAAACTAAACCCATATTCAAAGCTACTGCAAAAATTTTGAGTTCAAACTATTAAATTTCGATTTTATATGAATTTTTGAAGTGGGTATATGAAAACTGAGATGTTTAAACCTGATCTAAAAATGGATTGGTATGAATATGAAATCTGAACCAATTGGTAAGTTCTTTGGCTTTGAAATTTAGTACATAAACCACACCCATATCCAAAGCTACTGCAAAAATTTTGATTCAAAAACATTGATTTTTGAATTGATGTGATTTTTTTCAAAACTGCATATATAAAACTGGGTTTTATCAACTGAGCTGAGAATGGTTGCTAATGAATATCAAATCTGTACCGATTGGTAAAGTCTTTGATAATGAAATTCGGTATTATGAATCTCGACTAGTAAAATACACTACGGAAAAAAGTTTATATTAAAATCATCAATTTTCCAATTTATATGATTTTTACAAATCGAGCATATGCAACTGAGATTTATAAACATAATCCGAAAATGGAGGCTAAAGATGATTGAATCTGTACCAAATGTTTTAGGATTTGCTTTTGAAATTTGGTATATATAAACTAGATTGATATATGATGTTACTATAAAAAATTTAGCTTTAACATATTAAATATCAAATTTATATGATTTTCACAATGCGAGCATAGGCAATTGAGTTAGTAAAACAAGTTTTGTAACATAGAAATTGTCTTGGGTAAAAAAAATTGGTTTCAAATCGGATTTTGATGATTCTTGAAGTTTTGGAAAGCTTAGAAAATGTGTTACGACTTTTATGATTTAAGATTTATATAATTTTAATGTCTAGATTGTCAAAAACTTAATTCTTTACGACTTGTCTATCAATAAAGATAAAATGAATTTTAAGACATGACTTACGAACCAAATTTCATATTTAGGATTTTGAGACAATTATTGATATACATAAGTGGGTTTTGAATACTATTTATAACATTATAACTTTGGGGAATAGTTATATGTGTGTATTTTCAATAAGTGTAATTTACTCCCGTTTATTAAATATTAAAGTAAAGCAATGTGGTATGGGACGCAAGTGCATTACTTAAATAGTTACTATTTGGAAGTATACGAATTTTTTTGAATTGATGTGGTTTTAGTTCTTCATTGAGTTGGCATGTTTATATGCCATTCTTTTGATGATACCTTTTTCTCTATCGCAACTATTGTGATTTGATTTATTTTGTTATATTGTTTTTATTGTGAGTATCATATTGATTTATATATGATACTCTGACTTGATCTATTTTATCATACTGTTTTTATACATGATAAAGTTGAATATCAGCTTTGTTTTGTTTATTTTGTGTTGTGATTATTATATTGTTTTGCATATGATGGTATATTTTCAAAGCACGCTTAAATTTATAAAATGTTTTGACGATATAAACACTTTGAACTTCATGGCATACTTATTACGAAATAGCATTTCAAGAATGTTTTTGATTTTAGGTTGGGACAAATTGGACTCTGTTGTACCAATGGGCCAAATCTTGTGACGGCAACGAATTTCGCTCGGTCCGAACCAGTCGTTAAACCGATCCAGGCCGTTCGAAACGCCCTATCGTTGAGAACACGACAAAATAGAACGCATACAGAAGAACATTTCACTGTATATTACAACAATGCATCAGATTACAAGAATATACAGAGTATAAACGAATATTACACAGAAATATCAGAGATTTAAATTACATTTAAATACATAGCAGCGGAAAATAATACAATACACAACTAGAAGAGATATACGGATACAAAGCTTTCCGGATACCGTTCCAGCTGTAAACCAGGACCCTGTGAATATAAATCTGCAAAACCAAAACTACTAGCTGCCCGTGTCGAAAATAGGGGCACCCAGAGTTTAGGTTAAAACAATAAACTCCAGGTCAGTCATGTGACTGGTGTGAGAACTAAAACAGTTATTTATCTTTATTTTCAAAGTTAGGTAAATCAAGGGACCACGCCGTATAACACGGAACGGGTTTCCTCCCAAGAATACCAGTGCATAAAACAAACAGCGCAATGCTAAATAAAGAAAGATGAAGCTGTTATAAGACCCAGGTCCTATCACACAATGCAACGCAAGCCGGGGGATAGGGTTTTCCCTTATAACAGCCAAAGAATGCTTGATACGTTTAAAACAAATCATTTGATACTACTATAAGTGCATAGTGTATAAAACAACTTCAAATCATAAGTATCAATCCTAGGCGGCATGGGTACCATATATCATGTCGCCATATATAGGTTTACAAATAAAACCGCAAATGTCACGTATTTGGAAGTTGGATTTCCATCTATGAACCGAGGCAAAAGATAGTCCTCAACCGATTCGAGACTGCCTAGCCCGAGTCTCAGGATCAGAGCTCGAGTGACCCTTGGATCGTCAGGGCCGGTCCACCGATGTGGATTAAACTTAAACCCTGAACATGCGTTTCCCCGCCCTATGGGGCGTAAATGAGCCACTAAATGACTCCATCGGTTCGAGAACGACCGGTCAATCCGAGGCGCCTCGCAACAGCAACAACCACATAAGTCAAACTCGTCAGGGCGTGTAAAACCACTGACGCCACTTCTAACTAGGAAGAAACGCATGCCCTCCCTGAGGTCCTCTCCCGTTTTTGGTTCATACCGGGTGTGAAACACGGGAAATAAACGTTACACAAAGCTACGCCACAAAGGCCTTGCTTTGATCCTCACCACAAGACTTTGCTTTTCAACAGAAGCCTTGATCGATTGCCACTTAGGCATGCCACACAGGCAATTCACTCCATGCGTTTGATATCCATCAATATATAACCCCTGAGCTCGTACGTCTCAGAGAAGGGCGTTAAGCAAAAGAATAAATTCTCCGCCGCCAAACAGATATATATTTAATAGAAATCAATCACACAGACTAAAATCCAATGTCAGACACACAGTCCATTTACAAGTCCGTTCTGGGTCTGAACGAAACCGGAGGCACCTAGTACCCCGCATATCCATCGATCTCCAAGTACGTCTGGACGATCACTAACTGTTTCCATCTTCTTGGGTGTACAGCCCAATCAAGATCATCAGTAATCACCCAAACGACGTGAAGACTTCCGGTCTTCGACCACCGTCTTCATCTTCGACACCACGTCGAATCAGTTATTCAGAATGGGATAAACCCGGTCTTTCTGAATAACTCGCGTATATATGATAAAAGTGTTACACAAACACAACATACGCCTCATTCCAATTCAGAATATTCTTTTATTCAAATATTCCTATACTTTGGGAAAAGTTCCCATTAATTTTATCCAAGATAAATTCTTTAAATTTATTCTTTAATCTCCTTTGAATATCAATTCAAAACTAGTCGGGATTAGCGAACCACACCGAAGTAATCATTTATTTTATTTCCCAATCCCAACCTATTCATCCCATGAAGTAAAACTGGTAGTACTTCATATCTAACACCACAGTGTTATCGGTAATTCAATTACCATTTCACGTTCAAATCTAATTAAAGATTTAACTATCGCCTGGAGTAAAACTGGTGATACTCCATTCTCGATCTTTTCAATCTAATTAAAGATTCATTAAAAATCCACTTAGTTTTAATCGTTATCTGGGTTAAAGAATCAGTGTCATTTAAAACACGATTCACGGTAAACCCAAAATCACATTCCATTAATTATCGGGTTAAAGAACAAGTGTTATTTAAAACACTGTTCACGATAAACCCAAAAATCAATACCAATTCAATTCCAATTAAATATCATTTAATTGGTACACTTCATTAAATCTAAATAAAAAGATTTAATCTTTTCTCAACTGGGTTCAAGAACAGTGTTAGTGAAGACACTATTCACGACAAACCCAAATCACATTTGATATTCAATACAAGGCTCTGAATAGAAAATATACCGGCTTATATTCAATATCAAATTCTACGACTAACAAATGTCGTATTGGAAATAACGATATAAATATATATCTTTCAAATTTCCATAACAACATCTGTATAATCACGAATTCCAACATCGAAATATTCCGAAGACAATTTCGATTCAAATCCACTCCAATGCAATCATTGGAAATTTTGGTTATTTTCAAAACCCTTTTCAAATTCAATTTATTTATTTAAAAATAAATAGAATTATAATTCTAGTTCAAAACTAGTTCATTTCGATAAAAATCTATTTTTATCTTTTCAAATATGGAGTTTTTCATCCCAAATCTTCACAAATCATTTCTTATGATTTTACACAAATTATTACTATTTTTAATAATTTTATCAAGGCCCGTACAGTCGATTTCCACCAATGGCCATCGAACTGCACGTATAGCGACCTTTTTCCAATTTGATTTGGACATAAGTCCAAATCCAACCGTTAGATTTCTAATTTATCACATTCGTTAGAAAGCTCTTTTCGATACGAACCCAACGGTTCCGGTTTTAGGAGAATCCGACGGTAGGATCTCCCGCAATGTCCGTTTGAAATAAATGGTCGAAATTCACGAACTGCCGCGGCGCGGCGCGTTCTATTCAGGCCATTATATTATATATATAATATATATAATATATATTTCGTCGATTTCTATTTAAAACGAATTATATAAATAGTTTCGAATTCGTTTCAAAAACATTTTCAACTTCCTTTTCAATTCAAATCAAAATTGAATTCTTCTTTATAGATTCGTTTTAAAACTCATTTCTATTCAATTCAAATTACAATTCAATTTGAATTCATTTCAATTCGCTTCATTTCGAAATCGTTTTCAATTCAATTCATTTCGAAATCGTTTTCAATTCACTTTGAATTCGTTTTCAATTCACTTCATTTCGAAATCGTTTTCAATTCAATTCATTTCGAAATCGTTTTCAATTCACTTTGAATTCGTTTTCAATTCACTTCATTTCGAAATCGTTTTCAATTCACTTCATTTCGAAATCGTTTTCAATTCACTTCATTTTGAAATCGTTTTCAATTCACTTCATTTCGAAATCGTTTTCAATTCACTTCATTTCGAAATCGTTTAAAATCGATATAAATATCGTTCACGTCAAAATGGCGTCAAAATAATCAACACGACTTCATAAATTTCTATTTTCAAATATTTCTATTTCAAATATTTCCATTTCTAAACTTGGAATGAGGCCCAATCAATTACCATATAATGTTAATTATATGGATTTTCTACAACACATGTATATAATAGCATTGAAAAATAATCAACCATCAACCAAAGTGCACTACACTGTACAAGCATCAAATATAGATATCTAACGCTTATAACAGCCTGTCAATCAATCGATCGACATATTTAATCAATCAGGATGAGTGAACTTCAAATTTCATCCCAACACCCATGTGGGGTTTCAAACAATCAAACACAGATTTTATTTGTGCAGTTGGGCGATGTGTGAAATTTATCGACCCAATCAATATCAGTCAAATCAGTGTATATACAAACAAATCGGCCGATTTGTTTATAACTATTCATTTATTCACATTCACGTTAAAAATTATATTTTTAACGATAAAACATTTTATTTCAACCTATGAATTTCTATTCAATTCATTTACACAATAAAATGATATTTTTATTTTCTAACATATTTTAGAAAATTTCGGCGGCATAACGGCACGATACTAGAAACGGGACAAGGCCTAGCCTTATCCCCGGTCTAGTGAAGGCCCACGCCATTCACACATCAATCATATCAATTTCATTTCACCAAACTATTCAAATCAACCCAAACAATCTAACTAACAACACAGCCAAACAAACAAGTCCATGGTCTGTGGACGATTGTGTCGGGTGCTACTAAGCACCGTCTGCATCCTAGTATATATATATAACTAGAAAAGAAATAGTAAGGAGAGAAATTCTCACATATAGCTATCCTAGCTCCACGGCTCTTCATTTGCAGAAGTCTTCGTCGTTTCGCCTTTTTGTCACCTTCGTTGCCCGCTTTCACTACATATGTAAAAATCGAATTTTTACTTCGCTATTCAATATATAAAAATCGAATTTTTATTTTGAAGTTCAACATATAAAAATTCTATTTTTAACTCGAAGTTCAATATATAAAAATCGAATTTTTATTTCGAAGTTCAACATATAAAAATCCCATTTTTAACTCGAAGTTCAATATATAAAAATCGAATTTTTATTTCGAAGTTCAACATATAAAAATCCCATTTTTAACTCGAAGTTCAATATATAAAAATCGAATTTTTATTTTTATGCTCAATATATAAAAATCATATTTTATAATTGCTTCATACATTTTAAAAAAAATCGAATTTTCACTATGCTATTCAATATGTAAAAATTGAATTTTTACTCCGGTGTTTAATATCTAAAGATTATATATTTACAATATAAAAGATTATATTGTTACCTCGCTTTATAAATATAAAAGATTATATTTTTACCTAGCTCATATTTTAAAAATCACAACTTTGCTTATATAAAAATCCCACCTTTGATTATATAAAAACCTTTCTTCTTATAAAAAATTAAACCTTTATTTTAAAATGAAAATCATAGGTTATATAAAATAAACAAAAATAAAAATAAGGAAAAGAACCTAAAAACTTACTGTGGAGATGAAGGAGGACGAGGGGAGGCTCGTGGGGTCTGGAGGGGTGCGTTGAGCTACTGGTGGACGCGAGGTGGTGCTCCGGTCGTCGGCGGGGGTCAGTGGGTGGGCGTGCGATTTGGGGGAGGGGCGCAGCTTCAAATCGAGAGGGGGAAGGAAGGGGAGACGGCAGAGAGGAGGGGCGCGTCCTGGGGGGTGGCGGCAGGATCGGCGGTGATCGTCGACGGGGGCTCCGTCTTTTTTTCTTTTTTTCTTTTTTTTTCTAATCGGGTTTTTCCGATTTGAAATGGGGGGGGGGGGGGGGTTTGACCTGGTAGGGAGGAAGAGAGGAGGGGTTTAAAGGATTTTTTTTTATTTAATTAATTAATCTCAAAAAGCAATTTTTTACATACGACCTCGAAACGAGGTCCACCGCCTGTCGTCCATAGCGTTCTACCCCCATTCCGAACACAATGGGATATGTATCGTAGGCTGGTTCGGCTGTTGCAATCAATTTCCGTTAAATTTACATTTAAATCACTATATTGAATTTTAAACGCACATTTCAAATTACCGGGGTCACATACTAACTTTAAAAAATTCCAGAAAAATATTTTCTAGCTTCGTATTGACGATACGGTCCTAACAAAACTAGTTTCGTCGAATTCTAAGACCGTTAGAAAAATGGCCAATTTCCAGTCGATTAAAATCAACTGAAACTGGTCAAACGCGTTTTCCTTTGCCATGCTCACATATTGATTCGAAAAATTATGAATTTTGGAACCTAGCAATAACTTGACACTGCGGATCCAACAAAACTGGTTTCGTCGAAATCCGAGGTCGTTTGCAAAATGTCCATTTTTAAGGGCCTGAATTCCATAGCGACTATTCAGAAATTTCAACTGGACATATCTTTTGATTCCCGCTACGAAAATTTGATTATTCGGATTCGTTGGAAAGATATTATCAATTAGATCCCATTATTTTTGGTTTCACTAAAATCCGGATTGTTTTGCACCCGGTACATTCAATTGAAGTTTGAAATCGAATTATCGAACTACCGCGCCATTTTCAATTCTATTTATAATTATATATAAATATTTATATTATAACGACGGCGTATATAATATATACGTCGAATTCTATTCAAAATAAATTTCTCGTCGATATTATTTAAAATAATTCATTTTAAATAATCAAAATTCGCTAAAATTGCCAAAATAAAAATTTTAAACTGGCCCAGATTTTCCGGGTTGTTACAATCTCCCCCACTTAAAACTTTTCGTCCCCGAAAAGGAACAAAGTCGAAAGTGGTTTGATTAATCAACTCTACGTTCGATCTGGCTTCCATTCTCCAACTTTTCAGTTTCTGAGAATTTTCAAAATTTCAAAAATTTGGCTAACTCCCTAAATTTTCGAAAAATTTCGCCATAACCTCCCCTGCACCGGGAGCATCGGGGAATTTCAAATAGCTTCCCCGGTCCTTCAGATCTCAAAAAGAAAAAGAAAAAGCCAAGCGGCTAGCCAATAGGCTCATAAAATCATCATCACCCAAACAAAACAGGAAATTATGTAGTAAACATGTACCTATTTGTCGGGCAAACAAATCTTATTCTCTGGCTCTAGCCTCCTTGCTATGACCTGTTCAATGATATATATGTATGTGCAAGCAAATGCGACCAAATTTCAATACAATTCAAAATTTGATCAAATTAGGCAAAATGGTTCAAAATTAGCAAACAAATAAACAAACAACCCAAACATCAATCAATTAGTGAATTAGAGTTTCAAATTCATAATTTTGATACATATACAAAAATCACATTTTTGATGCCAAATCACAACAATAGGCCCTATCTAATTTTTGGTTCTCACACCAGCCAATAGGAAATATATAGATATCACACCTTCGAAACACGAATACCAATTCTGATGATGTTCGAACTATCATCAGAATCATCTTCGGGCGACTAGAGTGTGATTCTATATCTATCCAGTATATTAAAACTTCGAACACACGTGGATCAGACGTATACCCAAAATCTTTATATACTGCATTGTCCAAATCAATATAAATAAATAATCAAATACGAATAGTTGATTTAAATTTTCAAAACAAAGAATGTTTTCATTTGAAAAATATACTCTTCCCACTCGTTCTAGGATACTACTGATCCTATCTCTAACGAGTCATTCCCATTGGATTTTACTAATCCAATATCTGATGAATTCTTTCATATGGTTCCAATATGTCTTGTTCTCTGAGCTTTGTAAACCAAAGCTCTGATACCAACTGTGACGGCAACGAATTTCGCTCGGTCCGAACCAGTCGTTAAACCGATCCAGGCCGTTCGAAACGCCCTATCGTTGAGAACACGACAAAATAGAACGCATACAGAAGAACATTTCACTGTATATTACAACAATGCATCAGATTACAAGAATATACAGAGTATAAACGAATATTACACAGAAATATCAGAGATTTAAATTACATTTAAATACATAGCAGCGGAAAATAATACAATACACAACTAGAAGAGATATACGGATACAAAGCTTTCCGGATACCGTTCCAGCTGTAAACCAGGACCCTGTGAATATAAATCTGCAAAACCAAAACTACTAGCTGCCCGTGTCGAAAATAGGGGCACCCAGAGTTTAGGTTAAAACAATAAACTCCAGGTCAGTCATGTGACTGGTGTGAGAACTAAAACAGTTATTTATCTTTATTTTCAAAGTTAGGTAAATCAAGGGACCACGCCGTATAACACGGAACGGGTTTCCTCCCAAGAATACCAGTGCATAAAACAAACAGCGCAATGCTAAATAAAGAAAGATGAAGCTGTTATAAGACCCAGGTCCTATCACACAATGCAACGCAAGCCGGGGGATAGGGTTTTCCCTTATAACAGCCAAAGAATGCTTGATACGTTTAAAACAAATCATTTGATACTACTATAAGTGCATAGTGTATAAAACAACTTCAAATCATAAGTATCAATCCTAGGCGGCATGGGTACCATATATCATGTCGCCATATATAGGTTTACAAATAAAACCGCAAATGTCACGTATTTGGAAGTTGGATTTCCATCTATGAACCGAGGCAAAAGATAGTCCTCAACCGATTCGAGACTGCCTAGCCCGAGTCTCAGGATCAGAGCTCGAGTGACCCTTGGATCGTCAGGGCCGGTCCACCGATGTGGATTAAACTTAAACCCTGAACATGCGTTTCCCCGCCCTATGGGGCGTAAATGAGCCACTAAATGACTCCATCGGTTCGAGAACGACCGATCAATCCGAGGCGCCTCGCAACAGCAACAACCACATAAGTCAAACTCGTCAGGGCGTGTAAAACCACTGACGCCACTTCTAACTAGGAAGAAACGCATGCCCTCCCTGAGGTCCTCTCCCGTTTTTGGTTCATACCGGGTGTGAAACACGCGAAATAAACGTTACACAAAGCTACGCCACAAAGGCCTTGCTTTGATCCTCACCACAAGACTTTGCTTTTCAACAGAAGCCTTGATCGATTGCCACTTAGGCATGCCACACAGGCAATTCACTCCATGCGTTTGATATCCATCAATATATAACCCCTGAGATCGTACGTCTCAGAGAAGGGCGTTAAGCAAAAGAATAAATTCTCCGCCGCCAAACAGATATATATTCAATAGAAATCAATCACACAGACTAAAATCCAATGTCAGACACACAGTCCATTTACAAGTCCGTTCTGGGTCTGAACGAAACCGGAGGCACCTAGTACCCCGCATATCCATCGATCTCCAAGTACGTCTGGACGATCACTAACTGTTTCCATCTTCTTGGGTGTACAGCCCAATCAAGATCATCAGTAATCACCCAAACGACGTGAAGACTTCCGGTCTTCGACCACCGTCTTCATCTTCGACACCACGTCGAATCAGTTATTCAGAATGGGATAAACCCGGTCTTTCTGAATAACTCGCGTATATATGATAAAAGTGTTACACAAACACAACATACGCCTCATTCCAATTCAGAATATTCTTTTATTCAAATATTCCTATACTTTGGGAAAAGTTCCCATTAATTTTATCCAAGATAAATTCTTTAAATTTATTCTTTAATCTCCTTTGAATATCAATTCAAAACTAGTCGGGATTAGCGAACCACACCGAAGTAATCATTTATTTTATTTCCCAATCCCAACCTATTCATCCCATGAAGTAAAACTGGTAGTACTTCATATCTAACACCACAGTGTTATCGGTAATTCAATTACCATTTCACGTTCAAATCTAATTAAAGATTTAACTATCGCCTGGAGTAAAACTGGTGATACTCCATTCTCGATCTTTTCAATCTAATTAAAGATTCATTAAAACTCCACTTAGTTTTAATCCTTATCTGGGTTAAAGAATCAGTGTCATTTAAAACACGATTCACGGTAAACCCAAAATCACATTCCATTAATTATCGGGTTAAAGAACAAGTGTTATTTAAAACACTGTTCACGATAAACCCAAAAATCAATACCAATTCAATTCCAATTAAATATCATTTAATTGGTACACTTCATTAAATCTAAATAAAAAGATTTAATCTTTTCTCAACTGGGTTCAAGAACAGTGTTAGTGAAGACACTATTCACGACAAACCCAAATCACATTTGATATTCAATACAAGGCTCTGAATAGAAAATATACCGGCTTATATTCAATATCAAATTCTACGACTAACAAATGTCGTATTGGAAATAACGATATAAATATATATCTTTCAAATTTCCATAACAACATCTGTATAATCACGAATTCCAACATCGAAATATTCCGAAGACAATTTCGATTCAAATCCACTCCAATGCAATCATTGGAAATTTTGGTTATTTTCAAAACCCTTTTCAAATTCAATTTATTTATTTAAAAATAAATAGAATTATAATTCTAGTTCAAAACTAGTTCATTTCGATAAAAATCTATTTTTATCTTTTCAAATATGGAGTTTTTCATCCCAAATCTTCACAAATCATTTCTTATGATTTTACACAAATTATTAATATTTTTAATAATTTTATCAAGGCCCGTACAGTCGATTTCCACCAATGGCCATCGAACTGCACGTATAGCGACCTTTTTCCAATTTGATTTGGACATAACTCCAAATCCAACCGTTAGATTTCTAATTTATCACATTCGTTAGAAAGCTCTTTTCGATACGAACCCAACGGTTCCGGTTTTAGGAGAATCCGACGGTAGGATCTCCCGCAATGTCCGTTTGAAATAAATGGTCGAAATTCACGAACTGCCGCGGCGCGGCGCGTTCTATTCAGGCCATTATATTATATATATAATATATATAATATATATTTCGTCGATTTCTATTTAAAACGAATTATATAAATAGTTTCGAATTCGTTTCAAAAACATTTTCAACTTCCTTTTCAATTCAAATCAAAATTGAATTCTTCTTTATAGATTCGTTTTAAAACTCATTTCTATTCAATTCAAATTACAATTCAATTTGAATTCATTTCAATTCGCTTCATTTCGAAATCGTTTTCAATTCAATTCATTTCGAAATCGTTTTCAATTCACTTTGAATTCGTTTTCAATTCACTTCATTTCGAAATCGTTTTCAATTCAATTCATTTCGAAATCGTTTTCAATTCACTTTGAATTCGTTTTCAATTCACTTCATTTCGAAATCGTTTTCAATTCACTTCATTTCGAAATCGTTTTCAATTCACTTCATTTCGAAATCGTTTTCAATTCACTTCATTTCGAAATCGTTTTCAATTCACTTCATTTCGAAATCGTTTAAAATCGATATAAATATCGTTCACGTCAAAATGGCGTCAAACTAATCAACACGACTTCATAAATTTCTATTTTCAAATATTTCTATTTCAAATATTTCCATTTCTAAACTTGGAATGAGGCCCAATCAATTACCATATAATGTTAATTATATGGATTTTCTACAACACATGTATATAATAGCATTGAAAAATAATCAACCATCAACCAAAGTGCACTACACTGTACAAGCATCAAATATAGATATCTAACGCTTATAACAGCCTGTCAATCAATCGATCGACATATTTAATCAATCAGGATGAGTGAACTTCAAATTTCATCCCAACACCCGTGTGGGGTTTCAAACAATCAAACACAGATTTTATTTGTGCAGTTGGGCGATGTGTGAAATTTATCGACCCAATCAATATCAGTCAAATCAGTGTATATACAAACAAATCGGCCGATTTGTTTATAACTATTCATTTATTCACATTCACGTTAAAAATTATATTTTTAACGATAAAACATTTTATTTCAACCTATGAATTTCTATTCAATTCATTTACACAATAAAATGATATTTTTATTTTCTAACATATTTTAGAAAATTTCGGCGGCATAACGGCACGATACTAGAAACGGGACAAGGCCTAGCCTTATCCCCGGTCTAGTGAAGGCCCACGCCATTCACACATCAATCATATCAATTTCATTTCACCAAACTATTCAAATCAACCCAAACAATCTAACTAACAACACAGCCAAACAAACAAGTCCATGGTCTGTGGACGATTGTGTCGGGTGCTACTAAGCACCGTCTGCATCCTAGTATATATATATAACTAGAAAAGAAATAGTAAGGAGAGAAATTCTCACATATAGCTATCCTAGCTCCACGGCTCTTCATTTGCAGAAGTCTTCGTCGTTTCGCCTTTTTGTCACCTTTGTTGCCCGCTTTCACTACATATGTAAAAATCGAATTTTTACTTCGCTATTCAATATATAAAAATCGAATTTTTATTTTGAAGTTCAACATATAAAAATTCTATTTTTAACTCGAAGTTCAATATATAAAAATCGAATTTTTATTTCGAAGTTCAACATATAAAAATCCCATTTTTAACTCGAAGTTCAATATATAAAAATCGAATTTTTATTTCGAAGTTCAACATATAAAAATCCCATTTTTAACTCGAAGTTCAATATATAAAAATCGAATTTTTATTTTTATGCTCAATATATAAAAATCATATTTTATAATTGCTTCATACATTTTAAAAAAAATCGAATTTTCACTATGCTATTCAATATGTAAAAATTGAATTTTTACTCCGGTGTTTAATATCTAAAGATTATATATTTACAATATAAAAGATTATATTGTTACCTCGCTTTATAAATATAAAAGATTATATTTTTACCTAGCTCATATTTTAAAAATCACAACTTTGCTTATATAAAAATCCCACCTTTGATTATATAAAAACCTTTCTTCTTATAAAAAATTAAACCTTTATTTTAAAATGAAAATCACAGGTTATATAAAATAAACAAAAATAAAAATAAGGAAAAGAACCTAAAAACTTACTGTGGAGATGAAGGAGGACGAGGGGAGGCTCGTGGGGTCTGGAGGGGTGCGTTGAGCTACTGGTGGACGCGAGGTGGTGCTCCGGTCGTCGGCGGGGGTCAGTGGGTGGGCGTGCGATTTGGGGGAGGGGCGCAGCTTCAAATCGAGAGGGGGAAGGAAGGGGAGACGGCAGAGAGGAGGGGCGCGTCCTGGGGGGTGGCGGCAGGATCGGCGGTGATCGTCGACGGGGGCTCCGTCTTTTTTTTTTTTTTTTTTTTCTAATCGGGTTTTTCCGATTTGAAATGGGGGGGGTTTGACCTGGTAGGGAGGAAGAGAGGGGGGGTTTAAAGGAATTTTTTTTTATTTAATTAATTAATCTCAAAAAGCAATTTTTTACATACGACCTCGAAACGAGGTCCACCGCCTGTCGTCCATAGCGTTCTACCCCCATTCCGAACACAATGGGATATGTATCGTAGGCTGGTTCGGCTGTTGCAATCAATTTCCGTTAAATTTACATTTAAATCACTATATTGAATTTTAAACGCACATTTCAAATTACCGGGGTCACATACTAACTTTAAAAAATTCCAGAAAAATATTTTCTAGCTTCGTATTGACGATACGGTCCTAACAAAACTAGTTTCGTCGAATTCTAAGACCGTTAGAAAAATGGCCAATTTCCAGTCGATTAAAATCAACTGAAACTGGTCAAACGCGTTTTCCTTTGCCACGCTCACATATTGATTCGAAAAATTATGAAATTTGGAACCTAGCAATAACTTGACACTGCGGATCCAACAAAACTGGTTTCGTCGAAATCCGAGGTCGTTTGCAAAATGTCCATTTTTAAGGGCCTGAATTCCATAGCGACTATTCAGAAATTTCAACTGGACATATCTTTTGATTCCCGCTACGAAAATTTGATTATTCGGATTCGTTGGAAAGATATTATCAATTAGATCCCATTATTTTTGGTTTCACTAAAATCCGGATTGTTTTGCACCCGGTACATTCAATTGAAGATTGAAATCGAATTATCGAACTACCGCGCCATTTTCAATTCTATTTATAATTATATATAAATATTTATATTATAACGACGGCGTATATAATATATACGTCGAATTCTATTCAAAATAAATTTCTCGTCGATATTATTTAAAATAATTCATTTTAAATAATCAAAATTCGCTAAAATTGCCAAAATAAAAATTTTAAACTGGCCCAGATTTTCCGGGTTGTTACAAATCTCCATCTTGGTCGACCTGATTTAGGTTCGCTACCTGAATTGGTGGTTTCTCATTCGCCTATCAACCACCAAAGATCAACGGTTTGCTACATTGGGCATTTTTATTTTTGATCAGGATTCCCGATTCACAGACTACATTAGATGGAGGCGTGGAGTTCTCACGTGTAGTACCATGAACGGGTAGCATACAACCATCGCCTTAGACTGTCTTGGTTATCCTGGGTTGATCACCAGGTGTGTTATGGCGCTATGAGTGGATTACGGTGTTGATGTCTCGATGCGCGCTCAAGCTCTACCACTGATTTTACAATATTAGTGTCTGTTTATTTGGTATTTTATGAGTCAGGTTATATTTATCCCATTGCATTGCTATAATTGATTAATTTCATTATCATATATATATATATGTGATGATTGTTATGAGTATCGTATTGATTTATATATGTTACTCTGATTTGATTTACATTATCATATTGATTTATATATGATACTCTGATTTGATTTATTTTATCATATTGATTTATGTATATGATAATTTTTATGAGTATCGTATTGATTTATATATGATACTCTGATTTGATTTATCATATTGATTTATAAATGATAATGTTTATGAGTATCGTATTGATTTACATATGATACTCTGATTTGATTTATCATATTGATTTATATATGATAATGTTTATGAGTATCGTATTGATTTACATATGATACTTTGATTTGATTTACAAACGATAAATGGCATGAAGATTTTATCGACTTGATTTTTATCATCATATTGTTTTATAATGAGTATCCTATTTGTTTATATAGGATATTCTGACTTGATTAATTGTCATGTTGGTTGATATATGATATTTATTATGAGAATTATATTGGTTTATATATAATACTCTGAGCTGATTTACCATTACCATCATGTTTTATAAATAATATTTATTGCGGGTATGATACTTTGCATAAATTTATTCTTATCATTTTTTTTGGTGATTGTGTTAGTATCGTATTGGTTTATATACAATATCATGCCTTAATTTACTTTTATCATGCTAACAAGTTGGTGGTATCATATTGACTTATATAAGATATCGTGATTGGATTTATTTATTGGTCTATTCTGTTATATATGACTATTTGAATTACGCATCATAATGATTTATATAATCGACACTTGGCTTCATTCTTTTCTATCATGTTGTTCGACATGACAAGCATTATTGTTCACTATCTATAGGTCCTACGTCACTCACACTAGAAATAGTCTGACCCGACTGATATGTTTTTACAATCCTCGGGTCAGATTGAGGATTGTTTGCAGGTTAAGCTGCGTGGACTATAGCAGCATTCTTATCATTTTTCACATTTTGGGGTTTTTTGGACTATGCAGTTTTGGACTTAGCAGTAGCTACTAGTGATTATGGTATGTATACTATTATGTATCTTGGGAGTGGTATTATGTACTATGGACCATATATTATAGACCTCACTATTACGATACGTATTATGTATTCTGCTGTTGTCATTGTGTTGCGATTGATTCTATTATATTTTGTACTATGTAACTTGGGAAATTTTCTTGTACCATTGCTTTGAACTTAGACTGAGCACGAATGGTAAGTTAAGAAGTTTTAAATTTTCGTGCCAGTATTCATTCAAAGGAACGAGTACAACATTTATCCCTATCGAGTACCATTCTACGTGCTTTTCGACAGTAATACATAGTATTGCTCTTGGTTAGCATGGGTATAGGGGCCGGGCGTTTCATTCAGACCCATAATGGACTCGCAAATGGATGGTATGTCTGATATTGCATTCCATTATAGTATATTCAATGATCTCTGCTAAATATATATCTGTTTTGGTGGTGGAGAAATTATTCCCTGGCTTAACACCCTTCTCTAAGATATGCGAGCTTAGATGTTATATATTTGTGGAAATCAGTGGTACGGTATGAATGGACAGTGTGGCATGTTGAGATGCATGGATCAAAGCTTTTGTTGAAAAGCAAGGCTTTGTGGTTGATGATCAAAGCATGACTTTAAATAGCATAGCTTTATGTAGCGTTAATTCTCGATCTTCACACCTCGGTATGAACCAAAAACGGGATGAGGGACCGTAGGGAAATGGACATATGTTAGTTCTAGCTACAAGTAACGTCATGGTATGGAACCCAGACATTTTACTCATATGGATGTTGGAAAATTTATTAATGGAAAGTGAGGTACCTCGGATATGATTTGAGTCTCTAGTGGCTCTTTATTGGTCGACGTAATTGACTATTTTGGAGGTTCGATAGGACTGGCTAACATATAGTTTATGGTATAACTAATCATCGACAGATGATTGGCCCTGCTGATTCCCAGGGGTCCCCGTAGGTGTGATCCTGAGGCATTTTCTTGAGTGTCTCGAAATCGATGAGGAAGATCCTTGCCTCGATTCATAGGTTGAAACCCAATTTCCAATACGCGATCTTACGATTTAGTTGTAAACCTATACGGCGGCGTAATATAATGGTACCTATGCCGCATATGATTGATACATTTATATTTGAAGTTTATTTCTTCACTTATAGTAATAATAAAAGATGAACTTTCGCGTATCAAGCATATTTGGCTATTATAAGGAAAAACTCTATCCTCGACTGCGTTCATTGTGTGATGGGACCTGGCTCTTATAATATCTTCATTTTTCTTTTTAGCATTGCGCTGTTTATTTTATGCACTGGTATTCATGGGGGATAAACCCATTCCGTGTTATACGCTGTGGTCCCACGATTTACCTAACTTTAACAAAAAGAAGCTAATAACTGTTTTAGCTCTCACACCAGTCCCATGACTGACCAGAAGTTTATTGTTTTAACATAAACTCTAGGGGCCCATATTTTCCATACAAGCGGCTAGTAGTTTTGGTTTTTGCAGATATTTCTTTACATAGGATCCTGGATGTACAGCTGGAGCTATATTCAGGAAGCTTCGTATCTGTGTATTTCTTTCAGTTGTTGTAGTTGATGTTTTCATCTGCACATTGTATTCATGTATTATATTTTCCGCTACTTTGTAATTTGCAAATCTCTGATATTATTTTCCATTGTATATTATTTATGCTCTGATATTCTTGTACTCTGATGTAAATTGTTGTAATAGCAATGAAATGTTCTACTATTTGTGTTCTGCTGCATCATGTTCTCAACGCAATCCGCCTTCTCGTTCAGTCTCGGTCGGATGGGGATTTCGAGTCATGTCAGCTTGGTATCAGTCTTGGTCGGACGGGGATTTCGGGTCATGTCAGCTTGGTATCAGAGCTTTGGTTTACAAAGCTTGAGAACAAGACCCATTAGAACCAACAAAAGAATTCTTCGAAGATAGGACTAGTAACATCTTATAAGAATGACTCGTTAGAGACAGGGTTAGTAATACCCTAGAATGAGTTCAAAGAGTATTATTTATAGAAACGATATTATTTTTGAAATTTTATATCTTATTATATGTATTTGAGTATTTTATTTTATATTAAATTTGGACTATTGGGTATAAGGAGATTTTTAATATACATCTGATCCACGTGTATTCGAAGTCTCAAATATACTGAAAAGATATAGAATCACACTCTAGTCGCCCGGGGATGATTCTATTAATGACTGTGCAACATCAATAGCTTATTTTTGAGTTTCGAAACTGGGATATCTATACATTTCCAATTGACTGGTGTGAGAACCAAAACCTAGATTCATTGTTGTTATTTGGCATTAAAAATATGATTTTTGACTATATAAAAGTTTTATATTTGGAAATTTAATTAACAAATTGATTTCTGGTTGTGTTGTGTTATAATTAACTTAACTAATGAAAATATTGGATTGATAAAACCAATAAATGAATGAATGATGAGTAAAGCCAAATCAAATATAAAGTAGAACTGAATTGAGAATTGATTGGAATTGGATATATAGACATGTGTGTGTATATATATATATATATATATATATTTGTTGAGCAAATTATGGATTTACTATTGAGTAGAGAAATATATTGCGTGCCAGACAAACAGGTGCACCTTAATGAGTTGGTTGCGCAAATTTATTATTATATCAACTCCTGTTAATGAATTTGGATGCGTTGTGATGGTTCTGTGTGAGATTATAAACATACGCCATAGGATAGTAACAGATAAATATGAACTACACCGCATGACATACTACATGAAGACATCATATAATATTCCATATAAGCATTTGGCACTTATATAACGATGTTTGGATTTCCATACGGGCGAGATGCTTGTATTGCGAGGACTGAATTACAGGTTGAACAGAAGACTGGATGTGGACTTAATAATATTCATGTAACGGTGCTCGGGGCAGGATTTAATAAAAACCCTGCACAGGTCGGGAGATGAAAAAAATTCACGTCTCTCTTGTTGTTAATTAAGGTATATAGATTATTTTATTTTCAACACTGGGGCAAGGTATGATATTACGACTTCTTACACGTCTCCCTTAGGCATAGATAGTCACAAAAATTGTATATGCTTTTTATTGATTTATTGGGTGCCTAATATGGCCCAATAAAATTTTCAAACCCTCCCCGTACAAAGGAGGTTATGGAGAAATTTTTCGAAAATTTAGGATGTTAGCCAAACTTTTGAGAAAATAGAAAGTTCTTAGAAATTGAAAAGTTGAAGAACTCATGCCAGAATGAAAGTTGAGTTGGTTAGTTAAACAACTTTTAGCTCCGTTTCTTTTCGAGGACGAAAAGATTTTAAACGGGGGAGATTGTAACAACCCAGAATTTCTGAACCAATTTAAAATTTTAATTTTAGCTAACTTAATGGATTTTGAATATTTAAAATGATTTATTTTAAATAATAACGATTTAAAATTTATTTAAATCGAAGTTAGAACGTATAAATTTATTTTAATTATAAAACGAGCTTGAAATGACGCGGTAGTTTGAAAATTCGATTTTAAACTTTGAATGAATGTACAGAATTCAATATAAATCAGAATTGGATAAAACAAGAAAGTTGGAATATTTTGAACTGTAACTTTCTAATGAATGCAAGAAACTGAGATTCCACTTTATAAATTGTTAGTTATGTCCAGTTTAAATTTTAGAATAGTCGTTATGGAATTTATATATTTTTTAAATATATATATATATATACAGCCCTTAAAATAGCCATTTTGCAAACGACCACCATTTTAGAGAAAACCACTTTTATTGAATTTGGAATGTCAAATTATTGCTATGTTCCAATTTTTGTAATTTTTGGAGCAAGTATGTGGCCGTACACAGTAAATTATGAATCGATCAGTCATTTAGGCCAGAGACAGGGATTTTTGAGCAATGGGACTCGAAAATCGACCAAACCAAATTTGTTAGGACCGAATCGTCAAGACATAGAAGCATGTCAATTTTCATCGCCAACGGAGTTCGTGTGTGACAATGGCACCGATAAATGTCGATTGGAAATAGTGCTAACTAAAGAAATAATAAAAAAATAACACACCCCACTATATAAGGTCTTTTCCTCTTCCCAAGCCCCTAATTCTTCCTCTTCTTTGAAAATTAGCAGCAACCCCTTCCTCCCTCTAATAACATTTTGCAAAAAAGACCCCGAACAAGAAATAATTTATATCTTCCAATCTATAAACAATTAGCCCAAACACATAAAAGCAATATTGTATATCATGATAATCTCTACCTACCACAAAAATTTCAGGACCTATTGTCGCACAGATTCGCCAGAATCGATGGTCAAAGTCAGAAAACTGACATCAATTTTGGGGGTTTTCTGATCAAACGACGAGGAATTGGATGATGACACCAAAGGGAAAGTGGTAGAGGGGAAGATGCTTGACAAGTTTGTCTTTGGGTGCTCGTCCTAATATGGCATGTGGTGGTCGGAAATCAAAGATGAACGTCCACTTATTTTTTCCGATAGCAGCGATCGGATTTTTCCTCGTAGGCGGCGCCAAAGGCAGAGTTAAGCCATGGGGTCTGTAGGTGGATGGTCGGTAGTGGTGAGGCGCTTCGATTGGTGGTGGTGCTAGACGCCGAAGCTCGGCGGTGGTGGAGAATTTCCGATCGACGTGAATTTGGGGGCGAGGCCGATTTTCGGCGATCGACGGTAAGGGCGGTGACGCCGTTGGTGGTGGAGAGGCGCAGTGCAACGGAGAAGGCCTCCGATGGTCCTGATCATCGAGGGTAAGGCTGGAGTAGGGGAGAACGACGTGGAAGGTGAACTTGGGGTTTATTTAAATTAACTAACTACTTAATTGTGAACTTCGTAAGTCCATAACTTTTTGCTATGAATTCTAAATTGCATGAAACTGGATCCGTTGCGATCGTGAAGTCGAGATCTTCACAATAAAGTTGACTGGGTTCAATTTGGAGCTTGTTTGAATTTCATGCAAATACAAAACCAAACAGTACCAAAATCGCCAATTAAAGACTGACGGAGTGGAAACCAGAGCGAGAACTCCTTCTCACTCGATATTTTATCATGTAGTTATTTTTGGAGTTCAAACACGAACTACCACAAATCATTAAAATTGGAAGCGATGTATGGATATTAGCGAAACTCGCATTTCATACTCCGCGGATGGTCACTTGTGGCGCCGTAAATGACATTGTGTAATTGAGTATTTATTTAAATGCATGATTTGGTAATTTTGTATTGTGATGGTGATTTTGTGGTATCTAACATGTTAAAAAAATGTAAATATATTTATGGTAGTTGAAATGAAATAATTATTCATTTACAAGTCGAACGACTTGTTTATGTACACCTATTTAATTAATCTTGATGATAATTTGTACACATTGCCCAAATGCACAAATAATAATCAGTATTTGTTGGATGAAAACCCCATATGGGTATTAGGATGATATTTGACATACATAATCCTAATTGTTTAGTTGTACGTCAATCGATTGGTTGACAGACCGTGGTGAGCATTATTTATTTATTTTAATGCTTATACAGCTGTAGAATGCACTCTGGATGATGTTTGAATGTTTAATGATTGTTTATCATTATTGTTGAATACATGCGATGTCTGAAATCCATTAAAATAAAATTATATGGTAACTGACTGAGTCTAATTCCAATTTAGAAATATGAACGAATGTTTCAAAATAATATTTGGTGAATAATCAAAATATGGTTTTGATGTCCGATTTTGGATGGATACGAAAATATTAAAGTGAATGGAGTCGAGTTAAGTAGATTTTTGCCATTTTAACTTGAACGGATTTTTATATTGATTTTATTCATTTTATAAATGGATGCGAAAGGGAAATGGATTTCAAAATAAGATATTTTGAAATTATTATCATTTTAATATTATAATGATATGGAATATTCAGTTTTGATTTAAATTTGAAATGGAAGTCGAAATTGTTTTAAAATGAATTTATAAACGATTAATAAAATACGTTTTAAATGGAAATCGATGATATATATTATATATATACAATGGCTTGAATAGGACGCACAACTACCGTTCACGAATTTCAACCATTAACTTCAAATTGATGTAACGGGAGATCCGACCGTCAGATTCTCCTAAAACCGGAACTATTAGGTTCGTATCGAAATGATCTTTCCAATGAATATAAGAGATTTAAATTTGAATGGTTGAATTTCAAATTATGTCCAAATCAATTGCAGAAAAGGTCACTATGGATGCAGTTCGGTGGCCGTTATCGGAAACCGACTGTAAAGGCCTTAATAAAATTATTAAAAATATGAAAAAATTATGTAAAATCATAGTTACGGGTTTGGAAAGAATTTGGATGAAAAAATTCCATATTTGAAAAGATAAAAGGCATTTTTATCTAAATGAACTAGTTATTAACTAGAATAATAATCCAATTATTTTTAAATAAATAAATTGGGTTTGAAATGGTTTTAATATAACCAGAATTTTCCAACGTATGAATTGGAATGGATTTAAATGGAAATAATCTTCGGAATATGTCGATACTGGATTCCATGATTATACAGATATTGTTGAGGAATTTAGAAGATATAGATATCGTTATTCCTAATACGATATCCATTAGTTTCAGAATTTGATATTGAATATAAGTCGGTATAATTTCTATTCAGAGCCTTATATTTAATATAAAATTGGATTTTGGGTTGGTCGTGAACTGTGTTTAAAATAACATTTGTTCTTTAACCCAATTAACAGTGAAGTTATGATTTGGAATTTATAAATCATTTAACTAAGATTTAATGGAAATTTTCCAATTTAATACATTAAATTGGAATTGAATGGAATTCGATTTAGTAATAATCGAGATGAGCTTCTATAAAGGAAGACCGTTGCTATACATGGAATTTAAAAGGCTTTGCCATTATTCCATTTATATTATTAGTCTGATACGGAAATTTATATCGATCATATATTAATGTTTTTCCGTGAAGTTTCCATATTTAATGGAAATTGATTTGGATTTATTGTAAACTGTGTTTTTAATAACATTGGTTCTTTAACCCAGCTAAAGAGAAGATTAATTTCTTAAAGTTGATTAATCCTAAAGTAATGATTTATGATATTAAAACCAAGTTGGAGTTTTAATGAATATTTAATTATATTGGAATGAGAATGGGATAATTAAATTTATCGAATTCATGAAATGATCGAGAATGGAGTACCACCAGTTCTATTCCAGGCGCTAGTTAAATTTTTAATTAGATTTAAACGTGAAATGGTAATTAAATTTACCAATAACACGATGGGTGTTAGATATGGAGTACTACAGTTTTGCTCCATCGGATAAATAGGTTGGGATTGGAAAATAAAATAAATGGTTACTTCGGTAAGGCTCGATAATCCCGACTAGTTTTAGAAACCTTAATTTGGTTTAGAATTGTTAAAGGATAAAACAAAATCTTTTGAAAACAATATCAAAAGGAAGACTAAAGAGAGAATTTAAAAAGAATTTATCTTTGATAAAATTAATGGGAACCTTTCCCTAAAGATGAGAATATTTGAATAAAAGAATATTCTGAATTGGAATGAGGATTATGATGTGTTTTTATAGCACTTTATTATAAAATATGTGAGTTATATGGAAAGACAAGGTTTAACCCATTCTAAATAACTGATACGGTGACTAAATGTCGATGATATGAAGACGGTGGTTGAAGACTGGAGATCTTCACATCGTTTGGATGATTACTGATGTCTTGATTAGGATGTACACCCAAGACAAGGTAATAAATGGTGATCGTCCAGACGTACTTGGAGATCGACCAAAGATGTGAGACCCTCTTTCCTGTATTGGACATATGAGATGAGAAATAAGGTGCCACCGGTTTCGTTCAGACCCAGAACGGACTTGCAAATGGATGGTATGTCTGAAATTGTATTCCTTTATACTGTATTCGTTGATCTCTGCTAAATGTATATCTATTTGGTGGCGGAGAATTTGTTCTCTTGCTTAACACCCTTCTCAGAGACGTACGAGCTTAGATGTTATATATTAGTGGAAATCAGTGGTACAGTATGGATTGGCAGTGTGGCATGCTGAGATGCATGGATCAAAGCTTTTTTTGAAAAGCAAGGCTTTGTGGTTGATGATCAAATCATGGCTTTAAATAGCATAGATTTACGTAGCGTTAATTCGCGAGCTTCACACCTCGGTATGAACCAAAAACTGGGCGAGGGACCGCAGGGAAATTGACATATGTTAGTTCTAGCTATGAGTAACGTCATGGTATGGAGCCCCTGACATACTCTTGTGGATGTTGGAAACTTTATTGATGGAAAGCGGGGTACCTCGGATATAATTTGTGTCCCTAGTGGCTCTTTATTGGTCGACGTGACTGACCATTTTGGAGGTTCGATAAGACCGAATAACATATAGTTTATGGTATAACTAATCATCGACGGATGACCGGCCCATCCGATTCCCAGGGTTGGCCGTAGGTGTGATCCTAAGGTATTTGCTAGAGTGTCTTGAAATCGGTGAGGAAGATCCCTTACCTTGGTTCATAGATGAAAACCTAATTTCCAGTACGCAATCTTATGATTTAGTTGTAAACCTATATGGCAACATAATATAATGGTATCTACGCCACCTATGATTGACACATTTATATTTGATGTTGATTTCTTCACATATAGTAATAATAAAAGATCAAATTTCGCATATCAAACATATTTGGCTATTATAAGGAAAAACTCTATCCTCGACTGCGTTCATTGTGTGATGGGACCTGAATCTTATAATAGCTTCATTTTTCTATTTAGCATTGCGCTGTTTGTTTTATGCACTTGTATTCATGGTGGATAAACCCGTTCCATGTTATACGGCATGGTTCCGTGATTTACCTAACTTTTTTTAAAAAAAGCTAATAGTTGTGTTAGTTCTCACTCCAGTCCCATGACTGACCTGAAGTTTATTGTTTTAACCTAAACTCTGGGTGCCCATATTTTTCACACAAGCAGCTAGTAGCTTTGATTTTTGTAGATATTTCTTTACATAGGATCCTGGATTTACAGCTGGAGCTATACTCGGAAAGCTTTGTATTCGTGTATTTCTTTTAGTTGTTGTAGTTGTTGTTTTCCACTACACATTATATTCATGTATTATATTTTCCGCTGCTTTGTAATTTGTAAATCTCTAATATTATCTTCTGTTGTATATTATGTATGCTCTGATATTCTTGTACTCTGATGTAAATTGTTGTAATAGCAATGAAATGTTCTACTGTTTGTGTTCTGGTGCATCATGTTCTTAACGCAATCTTCCTTCTCGTTCAGTCTCAGCCTGTAACACCCCACCTCCGCCAGGGTGGCTCTTGCAAGCAACTCCGACTTTGGTGGGGCGTTTTAAAACAAGGTAAACATGCATAATGATATAGCCAGGCAGGACATGACATATATATATATGTAAATAAACAGAGTAAGTAGATAAAACAGCGGAAGATTTTTAAACCATTTCAAAACACAAGTCTGGTACATCAAAATGTCAATTTCCCAAAATTACAAGTCTAGATAAATACATCATCTGATAAACTGAAATACATAAGTACTATCCCCAAATAAGAGTGATAAACCATAGCGGCTCAAGTCCAAAGCATACTTGAGCTATCCAAGGAAGCAGCTAAAATCCAAGCTAGGTTCCAGTATTCCCTCCCTGAGAACCTGGGGGGGGGGGGGGGGGAAACGGAAGAAAAGAGGCGAAAGAAAACAGGTCAGTCAAAAAGACTGAGTAAGCCCTGCTACGATCAGTCTATAAACTAATAAAGTTAACATCATGATGGAAACTGAGATGATCATAAATAACAACATACTGGCATGATAAATCAACTACAAGATAGGTAGAGGTGTCATCGCATAAAACAAGGTTAAGTTTTGCACCACGGTGTACTAGCAAACCAACATAACAGGTATTGATCCCTTGGCCCAAGCTTCAACCCAATAACATGAAGTGACCTTAATATAAGGTCCAGCCCAACGGTCTAGTCGATCGGCTCCCTATAAACCTAACACGTCAAGTGTTGGTGTCCATATGGCCCACATATGGTTGTAGTTAGACTGTGCTGGGTCCACCTTTGGGTGTATCAAGCCCTCGGGTGTCAACCCCAGACACTTAAGCAATATTGCACAGCCCTAACCTACTGGTACCCGTGCCTCGAGTTTGTCCAACACCGGACTACGTGCACGTCCGTAGCCCGCCTGGACCCGCACCGCTGTACCACTCAGCCATCGCCCTTTGGTCGCTTACATCCGTCCAGTAATCGTGCCCCCGCCCTAGCCTAGTCCTCTAGGGTTGTGAATGATACCCAACTGGGATTACTGCCGGAACAGACCACGCTGCTAGGGTTTCTAAGAGGGTTACGTGTGATTTAACCCTTCTCTAATCATGGATTAATTGGTTAAGCGTAACCGACAGTTCACAACTTAACCCCATTTCAATCCCTCGAATCCCCAAATTGGTTAAGTATTAGTGGACCCTGACTTAACCCTAATCATGAGGCATTAATTAACTTAATGCACCTTAACCTCTCACATTAGACCTTTGTTGTGGTTACTAGTTAGGCCGGGCGGGTCCGGGTAGGTTTACACCACAACTTAGTCTAACCTCGGGTTTTGGCACCCCATGACCAACTTCTCACATTGGGTCCTATTGTTTGTAGCCACTAGTTAAGCCGGTCGGTTCCGGGTAGAATTACGCTACAAACTCAACCCAACCTCGAGTTGGCCACACTTATGTTTTCTAAGTGTCCTGTCCACTTTATTTCAAAACATAATTACAAGTCAACAAATGCTTGGGTAGACCTAACTTAATAGGTAAATTCCCAAGGGGTAGACCTAACTTAATAGGTAAATTCCCAATCTTATATTTTCATGTATTTTAAGTTTACCCAAACCCCCCAACGTCATTCTATCGCTTACATATTCGTAATAACGCATAAAGGATAGGAAGAGGGAACTTGGCATAACATACATGATGAACTTGCATATCACAACAAACATGCATAACACGTTAGACTTGCATAACTTAGCATAGTGAACTTGCATATTACCATAAACATGCATAACATATTAAACTTGCCTAACATGGCATAGGGAACTCGCATAAACATGCTTAACTCATTAAACATGCATAACATGGTATAGTGAACTTGCATAAGCATGCATAACTTATCAAACTTGCAAATCATGTCATAGTGAACTTGCATAAACATGCATAACCCAATAAACTTGCAAATCATGGCATAGTGAACTTGCATAAACATGCACAACTTAATAAACTTGCAAATCATGGCTTAGTAAACTTGCATAAACATGCATAACTTAATAAACTTGCAAATCATGGCTTAGCAAACTTGCATAAACATGCATAACTTAATAAACCTGCAAATCATGGCTTAGCAAACTTGCATAAACATGCATAACTTAATAAACTTGCAAATCATGGCTTAGCAAACTTGCATAAACATGCATAACTTAATAAACTTGCAAATCATGGCTTAGCAAACTTGCATAAACATGCATAACTTAATAAACTTGCAAATCATGGCTTAGCAAACTTGCATAAACATGCATAACTTAATAAACTTGCAAATCATGACTTAGCAAACTTGCATAAACATGCATAACTTAACATACATAAATCCCAACTTGCATCACATATTAACTTTAGAGTTTCTAAAATGAAGGTAAGAGGGCTTACAATGCTTATGCGGACTCAAATGAGTATAGCAAATGTAAGAAACCCCTTATGCAACTAATTAAAACCCCCAAATGCAAGCAAACTTGATCAAGACTCCTCCTTTATGATGCCAATAGAGAAACAAGCCTTTAATGCAAGCTAAGGAGGATCATACAAGCCCAAATATACTTGTATGCATGGAAAATCACTTAGGAATTAATTTAGGAATTGTATGAAGAGAGTGGAGGCCATGAGAGTTTTGATTTTGCCATAGTTTTGTTGCTAGAATGAATAATGAATGATTTAGGGTAGGTTAGGGTCTTATTTATAGATTAGGCTAGTGATTTAGACCATAGGATTAACCCTAGATTCAATTAGGTCCATCAGATTTCATAATTCTCTAGAACCAAGCCACAAGACCCAGCCCAAATCAAAATGGTGCGCCATGCAACATTGCCTGGCTACCCCCTGTCGACAGGGCAGTCAACTCCCTTAGACCCCTGTCGACATGCCTGTCGACTTGGGGGTCTTGGCGGGAATTTTCCCACTGACGCCAGCTGTGCCCTAATCCTTGTTTTTAGATTTAAATTTTAAATCTGTTTTTAACATAGAAATTTTCTGAAAACTTCAATGGGCCTTAACTGGGTCATACGGACTCCGATTTTCGAAAACTCGGACTCTATTTCGCGTATTTTTCCGAGACGAACGCAATGGCATAGCCCGTTTCCCTTGATTCAGATTTTAGAATTAAATTCTGCCTCGATTTACATTATTACAGGTTATTGAAAATACGGGTTGTTACATTCTCCCCTCCTTAAAGGATTTCGTCCCCGAAATCTTCAAGTCAGGAAGAACATATCCTACCATCCAACATCCATCTACTCAAAACATTATCCACGAGCAATCATTGTCCTTAAAAGATTCTAAATGTGGTATGAACATATGCAAAAGTGTGTGTATATGTACTTACCTAATGCAAAAATCAGGCGGTTACTGATACAGTAAACCTCCTTAATGCATATGTATGTAAATCAGGCGGTTACTGATACAGTAAACCTCCTTAATGCATATGTATGTCAGTGAAATGAATCCATATGTATGCAAATTCCTAAATTCATAGTATCTATATGAGTGCACATAACATTCATCCATATGCAACATCCATGTGGTGGCACAACAAGTTTCAATCATGAATAAGCATAAACACTCATGCATATGCAACATGAAGAGTGTGTGAGCCGATCTAGTGCCTAATGTGTATAATGCATCCACGAGTAACCACTTGCGAACACTTGCAACTACTTGCAAACATCAAGCATAACATGTTTCAAATACATGTTTCATCCAAAGGGTTTCTACCTAAGATTCTCATGACAAGATAAACACGATAAACTAGATAAACTAGATAAACATGGACAGAGAGATATGCTGCAAAGAGATCTTAGAAGATAAGCAAGATAAACTCCTTTTTGGATTACTAGAAATCCATTCAAACTCCGACATATAGTACCAACCGATGAGTCTTAACCCCCTTATGGAGTTTACAACAGAAATAAGATCGAGAATGGGACCGAGAGGATATATATAAAAGATAACTTGCAAGCAAGCTCCACCGGAAAACAAGGATCAAGGATGCACTCTTAAAAAGAGATATGATGCGCGTATCTAGTCTTCACCCTTCTTAGTTACGTTTCCTTGAGTTTAATTCCACTGTGCTTTGACCGTCTTTTACTTCATAATTTCTTGGTTTCCTAACTCCTATTTCCCAAATTCGAGTTGGAACTTATTTCATTATCGCCTCTCGTCTTCCTTTTCCACTTATTCTTCTTTCATGCAAGCTCTCCAAAATTCACTAGTGAACCCTGGATCTCGTCTACTTACTATAAAGTATTCCATGCAGCAGAACTTTCTCTTGAAAATACCAATCCACGTTGCCAATTGCCCTATAAACGTGATTTTCTATAACTCAGGCTTAATCGAAATGAACCATCCGCCTATAGACCATACCTAGATTCAGTTGCCTACCCCTGTCTTCCTGTAGGTTATTTCAAAACTGGCCAACTTCTTGAGGATAAACCGTTGCTAACCCTGATGCAGTCCTCTCGCTCTTTACCGGACTGAAATGAGCACTCTTCGTGAGTCTACCTATTATGACCCTCATACCCGTATTCCCTTTCTTTGATCTAGGTAGTCCATCCACATAATCTATCGAGATGTTTTCATACTTCCCTTGCGGAACCCCCAATAGAGGTAATGGCCCACTGGGCTTCTATGACTTGGCCTTAACCTGGTGGCACAACATGCATCCTGAGACCAACTCGGCCACCTCCTCGAGTGGTGCGCATTTTCAAGAACCTTCTTTACCAGGTCTTCCACTCGAGGAACACATAATCTCTCCTTGAGCCTTAGTCATCCCTTGTTATCTATAATATATCTAGCGAGGTGACTTAACATCTCGCCTCGAATCGACTGGTCCATGTTCTTGACCAACTGCGGGTCTTCTTCCTGTGAAACCCCCTTCTTGATCCAGAAGAGTAAGTCTAAGCTCCGGGAATGCTAACTAACTAGCCAAACGGAGGAGGCTTCTTACTTCAATTGCCCTCCTCAGAGTTTTCCGGTCTTAAACCGCAACCACTTTAGCGGAATCCACCGCTAAGCCTTACTTAGGAACTATGTGCCCAAGAAATCCAACTTATTTCCTCCAAAGTGACATTTGGAGAACTTGACCTTCAACTGGTGGCTCTAAGCGTATCCATCTCCTCCTTGAGATGTATAGCATGTTCTTCCTCGTTCTTTTGAGGAGATCAAAATATCGTCTATGACGACCATGACAAACTTGTTCAAGGACTCCCTAAACACCCTACCCATCCAGTTTATGTAATATGCGGGTGCATTAGTCAAACCAAATAGTATGACTAGCCATTCTGAAACCCATCTAGAGTCCTAAACGCAGTCTTGTCAATTCCATCCTCAGCCATCCTAAGCTGATGGAATCCGGTAGCTAGATCAAAAGAAAACAGATGCTCCTACAAGCTGATCAAACAAATCATTGATCCTTGGTAACGGTTATCTATTCCTCTCACGATAATCAACACATAAGCGAAATAAACTATCCACATCAGTAACGAATACTACTGGAGCACCCTACTCGAAAATGCTTCGTCTCAGGAAGTTCTTCTCAAGCAACTCCTTGACTTGCTTTCTTAACTCTCATCTCGTGAGGTCACGTGCCTAACCGGCCACGAAACTGGCTTGGTATTACCAACCAGATAATGCGGAAATCTATCCCACGTCTAGAGGTAACCCCTTTACTTCCCCCAAGATATCAGGATATTCTCGGACCACCCTCACAGATTGCAAACTATCGATAGACGAGTTGAGGGATTCAAGATAACATAACATGACGGGTCCCATAGGGTTACTAGAAATTTCTAGGGTATTACCGAGGCGAGTCATGAGCCTCACAACCCTATATACCAAAAACCCAGAATGGCTCCAAAACAGGACAACCATTCCATGCCCAAAACCAACCCATATCCCCGGAAACCGAGAATATAAACATTCCACGAGAATTCTATACTCAAGATAGAAATTTTCAAATCCACTCAGACCACAGACAAACGGGCAGAACCCCCCAATTGGATTCGAAACACATACGGGATCATCAACTAGACTAGTACTTAGGTGCAAACTTTCAACTAGATCAGATGAAATAAAACTATGCGATGTGCCAGTGTCAAACAAAGTACGAACAGGGAAAATCAGAAAATGTAAACCAGATTTTCAACAGAAATGCCACCTCTATCATGAGCTGGAAGAACGGTGTTGAGGGGATGAATTCGCCCTCCAGATAGTCCTGCACACTGAGTCTGACCTTGCCCTTGTTTCCTCGGGCAATCCTTGCTGAGATGTCCAAACTCACCACAATGAAAGCATTCGCCCCGCTTTCTCTTCTTCTTCCTACATTCCCTAGCTATATGTCAAACTTCACCACAGAAGTTGCATTTCCTATTCTCTCTTGGCTTGTCCTTGCGGTTGTTGTTATTCTTGCCCCGTTTTCCGGAATTTACTCTCTTGCCTTGAGACTCATTCGCCTTGACCTCTTTCTTGTCATTGTTATCTTCTTCTTGAAGTAGGGCCATATTCACCAAATTCTCGAAAGTCGCCCCCAAGGGTATATGAGACATGGCCAAACCATGTAATGGCTCGTTTAATCCTAGAGCAAAGTGTAGGGCCTTCTTCTGAGCTGTATTAACTAAGTCTAAATTGACCCGAGCCAGTTGATTAAACTTATCTATGTATTCCCTAATAGTCATGTCCCCTTGCTTCAGTGATAAGAACCTCAGTCCAAACCTTCCTCTAAAGTCATCCCAAGTCTCAATTGGCCTAGTAGCGGTGGTGACTACCCACCAACGTGCAGCTTCTTCCTTTAGCAACCATACTGCCAATAAAACCTTCCTGCGGTCACCTATATCAAAGGTGGCTAAAAGATCTTCGGTCTCTTTCAACCAATTCCTTGCCTCTACAAAAGTCTCTGTTCCACTAAAATTCTTGCCACCCATCATCTTAAAGTTCTTACAAGTTTCCGCAAAATCCGCTTGTGGAGGCTGAGGGAGAAGAGGAACATCAGCTACGGAAGGAGGAGGAGGAGGAACAGCGGCCTTGACTGGAAAGACAACATTAGAGACACCCGGGACCGGTGCCGTGACTTCCAAGTACCGACAAAACCAATCGGGTATTGTTACCCCTTCGGGCAAGATGAGATTATCAGACATGCTGGAAATGAAAAGAAAAGAGTTCAAACGAGGGATCAAAGGATAGTGCTAATGGCTTTTTGGGGAATAGCCTTTTAAAAATAACTAGACTTTTCTTTGGAAAATACTTAATACTTGGTTTTGAAAATAGTTTTTCAAAGAGTTTTAAAAACCTTTTTATCCCTTCTCGTAAACCATATGCTCTGATACCAAATGTAACACCCCACCTCCGCCAGGGTGGCTCTTGCAAGCAACTCCGACTTTGGTGGGGCGTTTTAAAACAAGGTAAACATGCATAATGATATAGCCAGGCAGGACATGACATATATATATATATGTAAATAAACAGAGTAAGTAGATAAAACAGCGGAAGATTTTTAAACCATTTCAAAACACAAGTCTGGTACATCAAAATGTCAATTTCCCAAAATTACAAGTCTAGATAAATACATCATCTGATAAACTGAAATACATAAGTACTATCCCCAAATAAGAGTGATAAACCATAGCGGCTCAAGTCCAAAGCATACTTGAGCTATCCAAGGAAGCAGCTAAAATCCAAGCTAGGTTCCAGTATTCCCTCCCTGAGAACCTGGGGGGGGGGAACGGAAGAAAAGAGGCGAAAGAAAACAGGTCAGTCAAAAAGACTGAGTAAGCCCTGCTACGATCAGTCTATAAACTAATAAAGTTAACATCATGATGGAAACTGAGATGATCATAAATAACAACATACTGGCATGATAAATCAACTACAAGATAGGTAGAGGTGTCATCGCATAAAACAAGGTTAAGTTTTGCACCACGGTGTACTAGCAAACCAACATAACAGGTATTGATCCCTTGGCCCAAGCTTCAACCCAATAACATGAAGTGACCTTAATATAAGGTCCAGCCCAACGGTCTAGTCGATCGGCTCCCTATAAACCTAACACGTCAAGTGTTGGTGTCCATATGGCCCACATATGGTTGTAGTTAGACTGTGCTGGGTCCACCTTTGGGTGTATCAAGCCCTCGGGTGTCAACCCCAGACACTTAAGCAATATTGCACAGCCCTAACCTACTGGTACCCGTGCCTCGAGTTTGTCCAACACCGGACTACGTGCACGTCCGTAGCCCGCCTGGACCCGCACCGCTGTACCACTCAGCCATCGCCCTTTGGTCGCTTACATCCGTCCAGTAATCGTGCCCCCGCCCTAGCCTAGTCCTCTAGGGTTGTGAATGATACCCAACTGGGATTACTGCCGGAACAGACCACGCTGCTAGGGTTTCTAAGAGGGTTACGTGTGATTTAACCCTTCTCTAATCATGGATTAATTGGTTAAGCGTAACCGACAGTTCACAACTTAACCCCATTTCAATCCCTCGAATCCCCAAATTGGTTAAGTATTAGTGGACCCTGACTTAACCCTAATCATGAGGCATTAATTAACTTAATGCACCTTAACCTCTCACATTAGACCTTTGTTGTGGTTACTAGTTAGGCCGGGCGGGTCCGGGTAGGTTTACACCACAACTTAGTCTAACCTCGGGTTTTGGCACCCCATGACCAACTTCTCACATTGGGTCCTATTGTTTGTAGCCACTAGTTAAGCCGGTCGGTTCCGGGTAGAATTACGCTACAAACTCAACCCAACCTCGAGTTGGCCACACTTATGTTTTCTAAGTGTCCTGTCCACTTTATTTCAAAACATAATTACAAGTCAACAAATGCTTGGGTAGACCTAACTTAATAGGTAAATTCCCAAGGGGTAGACCTAACTTAATAGGTAAATTCCCAATCTTATATTTTCATGTATTTTAAGTTTACCCAAACCCCCCAACGTCATTCTATCGCTTACATATTCGTAATAACGCATAAAGGATAGGAAGAGGGAACTTGGCATAACATACATGATGAACTTGCATATCACAACAAACATGCATAACACGTTAGACTTGCATAACTTAGCATAGTGAACTTGCATATTACCATAAACATGCATAACATATTAAACTTGCCTAACATGGCATAGGGAACTCGCATAAACATGCTTAACTCATTAAACATGCATAACATGGTATAGTGAACTTGCATAAGCATGCATAACTTATCAAACTTGCAAATCATGTCATAGTGAACTTGCATAAACATGCATAACCCAATAAACTTGCAAATCATGGCATGGTGAACTTGCATAAACACGCACAACTTAATAAACTTGCAAATCATGGCTTAGTAAACTTGCATAAACATGCATAACTAAATAAACTTGCAAATCATGGCTTAGCAAACTTGCATAAACATGCATAACTTAATAAACCTGCAAATCATGGCTTAGCAAACTTGCATAAACATGCATAACTTAATAAACTTGCAAATCATGGCTTAGCAAACTTGCATAAACATGCATAACTTAATAAACTTGCAAATCATGGCTTAGCAAACTTGCATAAACATGCATAACTTAATAAACTTGCAAATCATGGCTTAGCAAACTTGCATAAACATGCATAACTTAATAAACTTGCAAATCATGACTTAGCAAACTTGCATAAACATGCATAACTTAACATACATAAATCCCAACTTGCATCACATATTAACTTTAGAGTTTCTAAAATGAAGGTAAGAGGGCTTACAATGCTTATGCGGACTCAAATGAGTATAGCAAATGTAAGAAACCCCTTATGCAACTAATTAAAACCCCCAAATGCAAGCAAACTTGATCAAGACTCCTCCTTTATGATGCCAATAGAGAAACAAGCCTTTAATGCAAGCTAAGGAGGATCATACAAGCCCAAATATACTTGTATGCATGGAAAATCACTTAGGAATTAATTTAGGAATTGTATGAAGAGAGTGGAGGCCATGAGAGTTTTGATTTTGCCATAGTTTTGTTGCTAGAATGAATAATGAATGATTTAGGGTAGGTTAGGGTCTTATTTATAGATTAGGCTAGTGATTTAGACCATAGGATTAACCCTAGATTCAATTAGGTCCATCAGATTTCGGAATTCTCTAGAACCAAGCCACAAGACCCAGCCCAAATCAAAATGGTGCGCCAGGCAACATTGCCTGGCTACCCCCTGTCGACAGGGCTGTCGACAGGGCAGTCGACTCCCTTAGACCCCTGTCGACTTGGGGGTCTTGGCGGGAATTTTCCCGCTGACGCCAGCTGTGCCCTAATCCTTGTTTTTAGATTTAAATTTTAAATCTGTTTTTAACATAGAAATTTTCTGCAAACTTCAATGGGCCTTAACTGGGTCATACGGACTCCGATTTTCGAAAACTCGGACTCTATTTCGCGTATTTTTCCGAGACGAACGCAATGGCATAGCCCGTTTCCCTTGATTCAGATTTTAGAATTAAATTCTGCCTCGATTTACATTATTACAGGTTATTGAAAATACGGGTTGTTACACAGCCAGATGGGAATTTCAGGTCGTGTCAATTGATGATCTGTTTAATCATCTTGTCGGCGCATCTGTTTTCTTGTAGTTAGATTTGGCCACGGGATTTCATTAGTTAAGGGTGGCCGAGGACAGTATAGATAAGACCGCTTTCAGGACTCCATATGGCTTCTTTGAGTGGCTAGTCATGCCTTTTGGGTTGATGAATGCATCCACGTATTTTTTGGATCTGAGGAGCAGAGTGTTTAAGGAGTTTCTGAATAAGTTCATGGTGGTGTTTGTGGATGACATCCTAATTTTCTCGAAGAGCAAGGAAGAGCATTCCCTATATTTAGGAGAGTTCTTGAGGACTCTCAAAGCACACCATTTTAAAGCGAAATTCTCCAAGTGTCACTTTTGGAGAAAGAAGATGATATTTCTAGGGCATTGGTCTCAAAGAAAAGGATAGCGGTGGATCCTGCAAAAGTTTTTGCAGTTCTAGTTTGGAAAGTTCCCAAGAATGCAACAGAGGTGGGAAGTTTTCTTGGTTTAGCAGGCTACTATAAAAATTTTATCAAGGACTTCGCAAAGATATCATCCCGACTCACTAGACTGACAAAGAAGAAGCTGACCTTTGCTTGGATTATTGATTATGAGGATGCTTTTAAGCGATTAAAGAGGGCTCTGACAACAACCCCAGTTTTGACATTGCCTGATGGGAGCAAGGGGTTCACATTGTATACTGATGCTACAGGGCTCGATGCCGTCTTAATGCATGAGGGAAGGGTAGTATGCTATGGTAGAAGACAGTTGAAGGTTCATGGGAGAAACTACCTTGCCCATGATCAAGATTTGGCTGCCATAATGTTCGCACTTAAGACATGGCAGCATTATCTCTTAGAAGAAAGGTTCGAGTTATACACGGACCATAAGTCACTCAAGTATCTGTTCTCGCAGATAGATCTCAATTTGAGATAGCAAAGATGGATAGAGATCCTAGCGTCCTATGACTTTGAGATTGCTTATACCCCTGGCAAGAGTAATGTAGTGGCGGACGCGTTGAGTAGGCAGAAGATGACATTGAGTCCTCTATTCATAGAGAGGCAGAGTTTGGAGTACATATCAACCTTCGAATTTAGGCAATTTACGGATCTTACGCATGGTTTGTTGGCATCTCCAGAGGTTAACGACCTACTATTATAGATCCGATAGGATCTTCGCAGCGAGAGGAACCAAAGATAGAAGACATCTTGGATTGACTCTGTAGAGGGGAGATTTCTAGTCACTTTAGTAGATATTCCATGGATAATAAAGGGTGGCTAAGAAAAGATGATAGGCTTTGTGTTCCCCAAGTTGCAGATTTTTTGAATACAGTCCTTGAGGAAGCCCATCATTCTAGGATGACTATCCATCCGGGCGGCGATAAGATGTATCGAGATATGAAGAAGGTTTTATTTTGGGCTGGAATGAAGAAAGATGTAGCGGAATACTTTAACTGGATGTTTAATTTCAGCAAGCAAAAGAAGAACAGAAGAAGCCTGGAGGTTTGCTTTATCCTTTGGATGTCCTACAATGGAAGTGGAAGAGCTTCCATATGGATTTCATCGATGGTTTGCCTAGGTCGAGGAGAGGCAACACCAGTATCTGGGTTATAGTAGACAAGCTTACTAAGTGCGCTCATTTCATTCCTAATAAGAGCAAGAGAACGACAGCTTGGTTGGCATCAGTTTATCTTTGTGGGATAGTCCGTCTACATGGGGTACCTTCTAGCATAGTAAGTGATCGTGATCCCATCTTTACTAGTGAGTTCCGGAAGAGGCTGCAAGAGGCACTCGGGACACAGTTATGTTTGAGTATCACATATCGCCCTCAGACCGATGGATAGACTGAGAGGGTGATAGAGTTCTTGAGGATCTTTTAAGGCTGTGTATCTTAGACCTCGGAGAGACTTGGAAGGAGCACCTTCCATTGGTGGACTTCGAAGGGGCTTGGGAGGGACTGAGAGGTTAGGCACTATATATACGACCTTGTAGACCACCGACTTGTTGGTGGGAGTCTACAGATAGGCTTCTGCTTGGACCTGAGATGATTCGAGAGACTTCATAGAAGATTGATCTTATCCACAGATGTATGAAGATAGCTCTGGACTGGAAGAAGTCCTACACTGATAAGAGAAGGACTGACATTGAGTTTGAGGTAGGAGACATGGTTTTCATCAAAGTATCACCTTTGAGGAATGTGGTTCATTTTGGATCTGTAGGGAAATTGGAGCCAAGGTTTGTAGGGCCATTTCCCATAGTGGAGAGGATAGGTCAGATAGCCTATAGAGTGAGATTACCAGAGAGATTGGCGGGTGTTCATGATGTTTTCCACGTTTCCCATTTGCAGAAACGTCTTCAAATTCAGCAGAGGTGGTTGAGCCAAGCATGCTTAAGGAAGTGGAGGTAGAAAAGGAGGCAACATTTAGACGAGTCCCTACTCGTATACTTGGATCAAAGTTTAAGAGACTATGCAACAGAGGGGTTATGTTAATAAAAGTGCAATGGGGAGAAGACCGCGAGAATGCAACTTAGGGGACTAAAGGAAAGATTTGCGCTTCATACCCCTTTCTCTTCGAGAGTATGTTCTTAACTTCTTTTTCCAAGATTTTATTAGTACTTGCTTCTATAATTCGCGTGTATCCTATCGATTTGATCTTCGACCTTTAGGTAGAAAACCAGTGGGTGTAAACATGTGTTTGAGACATGTTATGTTTGATGGATGCAAGTAGATGCAAGTGTTTGCTATTTGTTGCTCGTGGATGCATATACACACTTTTTAGGCACTAGATCGGCTCAATCACTTACATATTGCATACGGATGTGTGTGCATTAGAATTTTATATGGATGAAAATGGATGAATCATCATATAGATGTTGCATTTGGATGAATGAGTGTGCACACATATAGAGCTTACATATTATAGTAGGATTATTTGCATACAATTTTGTTACATGGCTCGAACATAAATTGCATTAAGGAGGTCAACCGATTCAGTCGACTGCCTAATTTTCGCATTAGTGTAAGGACATATACACACACCATTGCATATGTTCATACAAGCATTAGAAAAGTCTTAAGGACAATGGATGCTTGTGGATGATGGATGAGTAGATGGTTGTGGTAGTTAGGATAGTAACATTCTTCTTAAATTGGAGATTTTGAGGACGAAATCCTTTAGGTAGAGGAGAATGTAACACCCCGTAATTTTAAAGAACATTAATAAACTAAAGAATACTTAATTTAATGTTGGGAATTAAGTAAAATTGACTGCACCATTGCGTTCGTCTCAGAATTCAGGTTCAGACATACACCGAGTTTGCGTAAAACTGCGACATCATTTGAAGAAGATATAAACGTTAAAAGTTTGTATACATATATAGAGGATATATATAAATAAATCAAACCAGAAATTCAAAGTAAGTCGAATTAGAGGAGCGGGAGACCAATGCGGGAATAAGACCCGTTAGGGGTCGACCCACACCCCAAGGGGGTCGACCCACACAAGGGTGTGTCGACCCTAGGGTCGACCCAGTGGTGGACCCACCCCAGATTTGGGCAGGTACATTTTTTGAACCTAAACTTGTTTATTTGCTTGGTTCGTTGGAGATAGTATATATAAAGGCCATCATTTCTACTATTTTCCTACACCTAAAACAATGGAGACAAGGAGATGATGCCTCAGCTCGGATTGAATTAGACTATCTTCTATAACATCAGCCTATACATACACTAGAAACATTTCTTTTGCTCCGATTCAATCTATGTGAGTTCAAGTTACTTTTAGATATAAAAATTTAATATTAACCTTGACATGTTAATAAACTGGATCTGAGCCTATACCTATTAAGGAATTGATTTATATCTAAACAGATATGTTATAATTACATGTAATTTTCCATACACCTATTTTGCTGTTCAGTAGTTATTATATGCCTGCTTTTGTTATTCTCCTTCTCTTATTCCCTTTTTATTTCATAAGCTAGACTAATTTCGAGCCTAGGCCAATCTCGTAAGGCACATACGTATGAACGAAATTGGGAGAACTGGGGAATATTAGGGAGTGAAAATAAAAGAGGAAAATTTGGGGCATACCTTATACTGTGGAATATGACTGAAATTGGGGGTGTATGAACATGTAAATCAGTAGGCTTAATTCAAAGATTAAGTGAAACATGTTAATGAAAATATATGTCACCTATGTAACCGGTTAAATCTGTGGGGGTTAAGTAAACCAATTAGAACCATGAGGTTAAGTAAACATGTTTAACCTGTTGGGGTTGTACAGACACTGTTAACCTGTGAAACTTAACGTGTTGAATTTGTTGTGGTTAGGTAGTAAGACTTAACCTGTGGAAATCCTAGTTGATTAGGGATACAAGTTTGGGGGTTTGACTTATGTCATCTATTGTGTGAGACCCATATTAGTCAGTAATCCATTTTGGTATTAAATGGGGACCCCGCACTGGGTAGGAGTCAGGAACGCTTACTGAGCTAATTGTAAGAGGTTCATCTGGGAAGGGGTGTTTGATGGCGCGTTCCAACGGGTTTATGTGCGTGCTTGGATCTTGCCTGCTTGGAAAAATAAGCCGATGTAGCACATGTAAATAGGTATGTATCCTTCTGTAGATTTCCACTTTAGGAAGTAATACACCCTGCTATGGGGACGACATAGGGTATTTACGTGCTAGGGAGCCAATCACTTGGGGGTAGTAATTAGGGTACATCTAGCCATATCTGTTTATGTACCTTTTATTTCTGTTTGGGGGTAACACCCGATAGTCTTGTTGGGGTACTTGTTGTTTCTGTTTGGGGTGAAACCCGTTATGTCACTAGAAGTACACCTAAAATCTACCATTTGTTTCTGTTGGGGTCATTCTGTTCTGTTAAGTAATTGGAAAACACCTAATCTGGTATACTAGTGTTGGTGCAGAGAAAGTAATTGAGAATCATAGTTTATCCTATTTATTATGTTTATCATGTTTATCCTGTTTATACCTATTATATATTACAATTATCTCTCATCTAGTTTATTTTACTGCCTTGATATTTTTACTTCTTTATATGCTAAAAGTCACTGGACTTGCCAGACTTTATGTCTAACCCATTTTGTTTCCTTTTCTCTCTTTCATCCCCCTCCCCCCCCCCCCCCCCAGGTTCTCAGAGTGGGAACGCTAAGGCATCAATAGGACTTTCTCTCTTCTGTTTCTGCTTGGACATGGATCTACTTTGATGTATCGCTTTGACTATTTGTCTATTTGTTTAGGGCTACTCATGGGGATTATGATTTTTCATTTCTGTACTTTGATGGTTTTTAGTCCAAGGCAGATGTTTTTATTTGATGTATTTTGTTCCAGTATTTTTGTCTGATCTTGTAACTGGATTTGAGACCACGATGTTTTCTATTGAAAATAAAGTTTTAAATTTCCGTTGCAATTTTATATATCTGTTTTGTGAGATTTTGTTTCTGTTTACCTATAACGCTTCACGAAACTTAATTCATTCTGTTAAAGAGTGACATTAACAGATGTGGGGTGTCACAGCATATGTCCCAAGAGCTGGTTTTTGTCGTTGTGAAATTGTGGATATTTGTGTATATGTGTATCGTTGTGCACGTTTGATTCTATTGTGTTAGCTAATATAGGAAAAACTGAATGCACGAGCTTTGGAATAGTACATTGTGCAAATTTTGATTATGCACAAAAAAAAGTATGAGTCAAAATTCTAGTTGAGTCTATTGAAACGGCAATAATAATAAATTAGCTTTAAGTTGATTGATATGTCGAGTAAATATGGTAAAATAAAATATATTTTTTGTTGTAGTAAAATTATATCTTATAGTAAAATGCACACATATAATTGGTCAATATCCCTTAGAGTGTTTTCGGCCCTGTCCGACGAGCGTTGCATGATCGTTATACAAATAATCATTTTTCTCAAATTAAAAAATGACCATTTATATTCATTTAGTACAATATTTGTTGGATTTGTCCTTGTACTGGACAAGTTATAAATGCAGTGGGCATCTACATTTTGTGTACTACTTCCTTTCAAACGATTCACAAAATTTCGTTTTAATTTTCCTTTTTGTTTGCTGCGTACATGCATTTGTGTACAATGTAAGAAACAAAAGGGAAATGCTACTAAAATTTTGTTGAATCATTTAGGACGAAGTAGCATACAAAATGTAAATGTTTAATGTGTTTATAATGGGAAGTAGGATCCCTGACCATGTGAAAAATTTGCGTTAAAAATATGTGTCAGATTTGAAATTATTTCTAACTTAATGAAATTGTTATTTGCTTTCAACCATTATATATACATGCGTTGAACGACCATGAAAACAAGTTTTTCCGAATTTGCATTCTTGAAAATAAATATTAATTTTTGAACTTGTGACTAAATTCTCAAATAGTGAAAATGATTGATTATTTTGTTGATCGGAGGAGTTGGATGTATGAAAGAAGAGGACAGAGAGGTTCGATAAAAGAAGATTTTTATAATGGTATAAATGTGTTTGTTGAATTCACTTTATGTAATAATGGAAGTGATCCTGAAATGTGATTTTTACTGTTAAAATATTTTTATTTCAAATAATGATCATTTTCATATATTCTATATATACAATAAAAATGTGATTTTTATTATTAACAAATTTTTATTTCAAATAATGATCATTTTCATATATTCTATATATACAATAAAATTGTGATTTTTATTGTTAACATATTTTTATTTCAAATAATGATCATTTTCATATATCCTATTCATAGAACAAAAATGTGATTTTTATTGTTAAAATATTTTTATTTCAAATAATGATCATTTTCATATATTCTATATATACAATAAAAATGTTATTTTTACTGTTAACAAATTTTTATTTCAAATAATGATCATTTTCATATATTCTATTCATACAATAAAAATGTGATTTTTATTGTTAACATATTTTTATTTCGAATAATGATCATTTTCATATATTATATTCATACAATAAAAATGTGATTTTTAATGTTAACAAATTTTTATTTCAAATAATGATCATTTTCATATATTCTAAATATACAATAAAAATGTGATTTTTAGTGTTAACAAATTTTTATTTCAAATAATGATCATTTTCATATATTCAATTCATACAATAAAAATGTGATTTTTATTGTTCAAACAATCTTTATTTCATACATGAATATTTTCAACACATGAATATTTCATAAAATTTCGGCATTATAATGGTAGGGTAATTAAAACCGGCACCGTTCCTAGCATGGCTCCTCTGCTATCCTAGGTCTCGCAGCGATACAAGGGTTTCATTTTTATTATTTCCACAATACATTTTATTTTCATAACACTGAATTTACCACAAACAAAATCAATTTTTTTGCAACCACAGTCAATCACTCACAATCGCAATCAATTTCATACCACAATACAAGCAAGTCGTCCATGGTCTATGGACGACGGTGTCAGGAGCTACTAAACTCTGTCTGCAACCTAATATAATTTTATCCATTTATTTTTGAATTTAGATTGCTCACATTGGTTTTGACTTTGCCTAAAATTGTAGATGGCTCTAAAATTCTCTCGGTCTCTTGTAGAATGTAGAAGACGTCGTCATGAGTCCAATGGTTCCCGTTTCGTCGAATTTCGTTACCATATGATAAAGATATGATTTTTATAAATAAATATGAATTCGCAATGGTTTTAAGTGCTCAAAAAAGTTTAAATTGTATAGCCAGTACCTTCAGCAGTTCGTTCAAAACTAGGTCGTGATTTTACTTCCAATCCGAAGCACTAGGTGTAGATCGGAATATACCACGACGAAGGAGGAGGAACGACGCATATGCGCCTGGTGGTGGGGCCCCCCTTCAATGGCTCCAGGAGGTCACGGTGGTGTTTTAAATCCCGCGACGTCGGGGGTCTGGATCTCCTTCAACACTCAATAATAAGTGGCAAAGCTGGTATGAAATTAAAGCTTATGGAGAGTACTTCAAAATCCTACAAAGATGCACTCGATTTCACCGAGAGGATCGGAAGTTATTTGAGGGGGAAGGTGCGAACGATTTCCATTGTTCGATATTGCTGGCGGCACATTAAAATAAATTAGGGTTTTCGATTTTTTTAAATTGGCCATATTTATAATATTTAATTCTTTAATTCAGAAAAGGCCCGTTAACCCATTCTAACTCAAAATCAAGCCCAGTAACTGCCGCCCCTAACCAAATACCACCATTCCGGACACAATGGACTATGTTTTGTAAGCCCATTTGACCGTTTTAGTCTGTTTTTCTTTAAATTAAAGTATAAAACATTCAATATTAAATTAGAACGTACATTTTAATTTACCAGGGCCACATGCTGATTCCAAAAATTCCCGAAAAATAAATCTAGCTATGTTTTGATGATACGGTCCTAACAAAATTTATTTCTTCGAATTTGGAGACCGTCTGAAAAATGGACTTTTTCTGGTCGATCCAATTTAAACTAAAATTACCAAACGCATTTTAATTTACCACGCTTATATATTAATTCCAAAAATTATGGAATTCTAAAACTAGCAATAAATTGACATTTTGGATCCAACCAAAGTGGTTTCATCGAAAACGGAGGTCGCTTGCAACATGGCTATTTATAAGGGATATATATTATATTAAATTCCAAAGTGACTATTTCAAATTTTAAACTGGACATAACTTTTTATTCCCGTTATGAAATCTGAATTTTTCACATTTGTTAGAAAGATATTATTAAACAGATTCTAATATTTCTAGTTTTACTGAAATCCGATTTATTTTGAATCCTGTACATTCATTTGAAATTTGAAATCGAATTTTAAAACTACCGCGCCATCTCAGGTGCATTTTATAATTAAAATAAATATATACTTTCTAAATTCGATTTAAATAAATTTTAAATCGTTATTATTTAAAATAAATCATTTTAAATATTCAAAATTCATTAAAAATAGCTGAAATAAAAATTTTAAATTGGTTCTGATTTTTCGGGTTGTTACAATCTCCCCCACTTAAAACTTTTCGTCCTCGAAAAGGAAACAATAGTAAAGTAGGAAACAAAACGGAAATGCAAAATATTGTAAATGTATCTTGCACCAGAGCTAATCAGAGATGTCCACTCTGCACTTGGGATAAGATTGCTTAATGCTATCTTCGATCTCCCATGTACAGTCTCTAGGATCTCCGCTCCATTGTACTTTGACTAAACGTATCTTCTTGTTTCTCAGAACTCTAGTTTCTTTGCCAATAATTTTCACTGGCTCTCTTCTCACTGCTAAGCTCGGAGTAATTTCCAAATCTTGTTTTGCTGCTTCTTCCATAATCAAGTCTGGATCATGCACATGCTTTCGAAGTTGAGACACGTGAAATACATCATGTACTCTTGGCAACCAGTCAGGCAACTGAACCCTGTAAGAAAGAGTTCCAATCCTCTTCAGTATAGGAAATGGACCAATAAATCTAGATGCCAACTTCCCTATTTTCCCGAATCGGACTACTCCTTTCATAAGAGAAAATCTCAAATATACATAATCACCAACAACGAATGCTAAATCTCTTCTTCTTGAACCTGCATAACTCTTTTGTCGGCTCTGAGCTGTTTGCAGTCGCTTCTTAATAAAATCAACTTTATCCGAAGCTTCTCGAATCATGTCGGGACCCAATACTAGTCGATTGCCTGATTCTACCCAACATGGAGGAGATCTACATGGTCTACCATACAATGCTTCGAATGGTGACATTTTTAAGCTTCCTTGATAACTGTTATTATATGAAAACTCAACCAAATGCAAGTGATCTTCCCATGATCCGCCAAAATCAAGAGTACATGCCCGCAACAAGTCTTCTAGTATACGATTAACCCTCTCAGTCTGGCCATCTGTTTGAGGATGATATGCGGTGCTTAGATTTAACTTTGTCCCTAGCTCTACCTGGAATGCTTCCCAGAATTTACTAGCGAATATCGGATCACGATCACTAACAATACTACTGGGAACTCCATATAGTCTAATGATTTCTTTGAAATAAATTTACGCTAGACTTTGAGCTGTTCTGGTCGATCTGACATGAATAAAATGAGCGGTCTTCGTGAAACGATCTACGATCACCCATATACTGTCATTGCCTTTCTTGGTTCTGGGCAAACCATCAATGAAATCCATGGAATTTGATCCCACTTCTAATCTGGAACCTCTAATGGTTGTAACAATCCGACGAGTTTCTGTTGATCGCTCTTGACTTGTTAGCAAGTAGAACACCTGCTAACATAAATGGAAATGTCTCTTTTCATAGATTTCCACCAGAACATATGCTTGAGATCATGATACGTCTTACTCACCCCTGGATGAATACTAAGCTTGGACTTGTGACATTCATCCATCACTTCCCTTCTGAGCTCAGGAATATTCGAAACACAAATTCGGCCTAATAACCTCAGAACTCCCTTGTTATCAATCTGGAAACTCGAGGGTTCACCTTCCCGAACTCTTTTGCTAATTCTCTGAATAAATTCATCATCCTTCTGAAAAACAGAGATTTTTTTCAATCAATGAAGGCGAAATAATTAGATTAGCGATAATGGCATTCTTCCTGCTAAGCGCATCTCCTACAACATTGGCTTTCCATGGAGTATACAAAATATCTAGATCGTATGCCGCAACTATTTTAACCAACGCTGCTGCCTCAAATTCAAGTCCTTCTGGGTGAACAGATACTTTAATGACTTATGATCTGTATATAATTCGAACTTCTCACCCAAAAGAAAGTGCCTCCATATTTTCAAAGCAAACACGATGGCTAACAACTCAAGATCATTAGTAGGATATCTCTTCTCATGCGGCTTCAACTAACGGCTTACATAAGCAACTACTTTGCCTCTTTGCATTAATACCGCACCAACACCTTCAAGAGAAGCATCTGTATAGACTGTCAAATCTTGATTGTCCTCTATAATAGGCAACATGGGAGCAGTAGTCAACCTTGATTTCATCTCTTGGAAAGCTGGCTCACATTCAGGCGTTCAATTAAGCCTTGTATGCTTCTTGGTAAGCTTCGTAAATGGACAAGATAGCTTCGAAAAATCCTTAACGAATTTCCGATAATAGCCAGTCAATCCTAGAAAACTTCTAACTTCTGTAGGCGTGCTAGGCTGCTTCCAATCTCAAATGGCGTTGATTTTACTTGGATCCACTGAAGTTCCTTCCTTCGATACTACATGACCGGGGAATTTTCTTCTTCTTGCTAGAATATGCATTTAGAAAATTTGGCTTTTAATACATTCTTTCTCTGAATTTCCAAAACTTCTTCCAAATGCTTCGCATGCTCGGCTATTGACTTAGAGAAGATTAGAATGTCGTCAATGAAAAGCAGCACAAATTTATTTATGACATCGAGGAATACTCGATTCATTAAATCGACAGAATAGGCAGGAGCGTTACATAAGCCGAACGACATTACTAACCACTCATAAAATATATCTGGACCTCTTAAAGCTTTCAAAGGAACACACTCTTCGGCAATCCACAGTTGATGGAAGCCAGTAGCTAGGTCCATTCTAGAAACTACTTTTGCTCCATTCAAGCGATCTTATAACTCATCTACGCAGTAATGGATATTTATTCTTTAGCGTCTGCTTATTGAGGTCTCGGTAATCCACACAAAATTTGAGGGTACCGTCTGACTTTGGAACAAACAGTACTGCTGCACCCCAATTCTAAAAGCTAGGCCTGATCAGACCTTTCCACAAAAGCTGTTTAGTTTGATTACTCAATTCTTCTTTCTCTTTCAATGTCATCCTTCGAATAGCTTGCACAACTGGCCTTGCATTCGGGACTAAATTGATTCTGAAGTCAATTTCTCTTTGCGGAGGTAAGCTATCCACTTCTTCGAACACATCTGCATAATTCTTAACAATAAGAATATTCTTAATAGTAGTGGGCGAAACCTCAAGAGCAGCCCAAAATTCTTTTCTATCTGAATCTGAGCCTAAGCAAGGTATAACAATATTGGCAAGCTTCGTTTTAATTTTAACAACTCTTTCTGCACATTTAACTTCATCCTCGTATTTAGTTAATCAATCCAGCCCAAGAATGATATCAAATTCAAAAAAATTCATGATGATCAAGGTGCAAGAAAACTGATAATGGGAAAAAAAGATGGGCACTTTACAATATAAACCAAGTACCAGGGAACCACCGATTGGATGATGAACTCTAATCGATTTTTTAAGATTCCTCAATTTTAAATTCAACTTCTTAACCACATTACTGGAAACAAAGCTTTGTGAAGCGCCCATATCAAATAATACTTGTTAGATCAAAATTTGGACCCAACACCCAAATTGTTCTGATTTGTAAAGAATTATAACTGGAGAATGAAGAAAAAGCAGAACACACACAGAATTTATAGTGGTTCGGCGTTAACGAGCCTACGTCCACTTTATATGTTATCGATTATACTTTGAATGCTAGTACAATCAATGATTTCTCTCAAACTCACCTTTACAATTGTAATTTCTCTCAGTAACCTCGTAATAAAACTGACAAGAAATAGTGGTATGACAGTAATGGCGGAATCAGAGCTCAATACTGCCAAAGATCCTGAAAAATGCCAAGCTCTGGGCTATTTATAGCTGATTTTATCAGGCGGATCGCGGTCACACGTGGCACAGATCCCGAGAATATCGGATCGGATCGCGGCTTGATGAAGAATTAGTCAAGTTAGCCGTTGTGGACAGGTGTCGCGATCCCCTTACATATCGGATCGAGCAAGGAGGAGGAATTGGTCAAAGTGACAGTTGGGGACACGTGTCGCTGGATCCGGGCATCTCGGATCGCCGAAGACTAGCTCGTGCTTGAACAGGTCAGAGGCTTCGCTGTGCATCGGGGGATCGGATCGGTCTGTGCTGGGTAGTAGTGTATGTACGGATCGAGTCGTGTAGAAGTGGTCGGATCGCTGATGCAATGGGGGCGATCCGATGGGGGGCGATCTGAGGAGGGCGATTCAAGGGAGGCGATCCGTGAGGGGTGACCCTCTGATGTGATCCGATTCTTCATGGACTTAAGGACCGTAGTTTCATACTTTCTTCTTGCGAGTGAACCTTGGTGGCTTGGTCAAAAAGCTAGCCAACATTTTGCCCCCTCGAAGTATGTTTTATCGATGATGGAACATGCTTCGAAACTGCAAAAAATTTCTTTTCATAAAGAGATGCAATTCAATGGTGGCGTTTATTCAAAAGGCCATATCAATTACGGAAAGTTGTCCCTTTGCTCGCCATAAATATCGGATAAATCTTTAATAGTTTCCCTGTTTATTGGACAATTCTTTTCAGGGATCTTTTAGAGTCTTCATCATCGAATCTACCAGGTGCATTTTTGAATTTTCTATGATCATTTCTGAATTTTCATTCCTGTCGGTCATTTATTGGTTCGGATCGCATGTGCGAGTCATGGTCCGTTAGCAAGCCGTTCGCCTCGTCCTTTGGTGAGCATTTGGGCCTCTTCACGGAACGAGACGGGCTTCTCTTCGAGACGTGGTGGGCTTTTGGTTCGCGGCCCGCCTATTTTCACGGATTGAATAAGACAAAAAGGGGGAGACTAACGGTCGCCCCTTTGCCTACATAAATCGATCCTCATCCTCATTCTTCTCCTCTTCTTTCTTCTTTCGCAGCCACCGCCAATTTTCCTGAGAGAAAACCCTAACTTTGATTTCCAAATTTCCAACCGATTTCAAACTTTAAGAAGGTAATTAAACAGCTTTTATTTAGTTTCTATCGTGTTCGCACTGGTTTAGAGAGTGGAGACAGCGGAGTTTTGTAGGATTTGGTGATAGTAAACGCGAGCGCGCCTGGTTCGATTCCATGGGTTTAAGGGTGAAGAGGAGAGTTGAGGAAGAAGAAGGAAGGGATGACCAGGTCGGTTCGTGGGCGAGGCCCGAGTTCGAAGCGATGGTGAGGCGAGGGGAGAGGGAACGGAACTGGAATGTTGATTTGGCTAGTGGGCCGGATCGTGGAAACGGCAAGGCTACAGTTCGTGGGGAACTAGACGCGAGTGTCAGATCGTGGAGATACTGGAGCTTCGGGTCGTGGAGAATAGGGGCGATGCGGATCGCCAAGATACCATCGCGATCCGTCTGGAGGAATTGGTGCGCTTCACGATTCGAAGCCTTTCCATGATCTAGTATCCTTCCGCGTACCGAGTCCTTTACCACGATCCGACCATATGTCGCGATCCGAACCTGCCCCGCGATCCGACTGACGAACAATCTGATGCACACGCTGACTGAATAATATGATGCAACTCTAACAAATCGATGGACAGTTAGGTTAGAGCCTTTGAGGCGAACATTCCGGATTGAACAAATGCATAATCTACCAATTGAACAACAACCAATATCTCGATGATTTTGTTGACCTTTGTACCTTTCTTTAATGCACGCACTAGCACACACTGGCACTTGCACACACATGGGGATGGGTAGTTTTAATCTTATTTCTCATGTTTACTCGCCTAAACAGTAATGTCGGATAATCACTCCTCTTCAAGATCTAACACAGAGACGGATCCCGAGGTGTCTGAGCACCGTAACCCTGAGGTCCCTCCAACTAACCCAAGGGGCAAGGACTCTGGATCCGAGTATGAGGCAACGGAATCGGATCCATCTGAAAGTACTTCACTTGATGAGGAGCCTGAAGTAGACGGTCGAGCTCCTGACGAGATTCCTGACGCACTTGGGATAGAGAAATTTACGGATTCTTTAGCTTCCAAACTCGATGACATAAAGCTTAAGAGAATTTTCCTGAGACACGGGATCCCCTGGGATGACGTGAGGACACCCGGCAGCGAAGATAGACCTCACTTAGCTCCGGAAGGATATATGACAGTCAGCCGACTCATGTGCTGGGTTGGAGCTATTCCTCCGTTTCCTCCAATCGTCATTGAGACCTTAAAACGATTGGGTATCGCTCCGATGCAGCTCCATCCCAACGCCTACGTAGCTCTATACACTCTATATATTGCATACGCGGAAATCCTGCATACCGAGCTTACATTTAAAGATTTAAAATTCTTTTATCTTTTCAAGCACCGCTCCTCGGCAACCCCAAATTTCTCTTTCTTCGAATTGGTAGCGAATAGGAAGGTTCTGTATGACGGATACAGCAATATAGGGGGTCCCAAGTCTGATTGGTTCTATATAAAGAGACAGGCTGGGTGCTCAAGAAGATGGCTTAAATCAAGTAAACTTTAATCTTTTGACTGAATATCTTGCTTAAGAAATCGAAGCATTAACATCCCCCCCCTTTTTTTTATTTTAAGCAGATCACGTCTTTCCCAAGACGGAAGGCTTGGTATACAATAATCGATTGTCTATTCTTCTACAAAGCAGATCCGATTTTCTAAGGATCAAGAAGTGTATTACTGATGAAAATCTTCACAAGCATCGCCTTCTGGATATAAGGTTTGGACTTGGTGCAGGCGGCAAACCCTACAAATACGTGCCCCCAACGGAGGGAGAAGGAACATCACGGGCAGCAGAAACAATTAAATTCTGTAAGAGTCCTTCCCTGATAATCATCCAGGATGACGAGGACCTAAACATATATAGAGGGGATGAGGCCCGTGGTGACAAGTCTAAGGAAATCCCAGTCTCTCCAGGGGGTTTCCCCTTAAGGGCCTCTCTTCCGATTGAACCTGCTGCTCCCGATGATTTAACAGAAGAACAGCTATTTAAAGAGATGAGCAAAATTCCTTTGCCTGATGATGTATATACAGAGGGGGACTTTGAAGGAGAGCCATTCTTCCCTGCTTCTGAGGAAACCACTGTTCCAGTTGGAGGACAAGAGACTACTCCGATGAACCTGACTTCAGGCCCGGGTCTGTTAGGGGGAATTATATGAGATGCACAAATCACACGCACTGCCTGACCCCACACTTTTATATCAACAGTATTCAAGGTTTTAATATGCTCTTTTTTCTTTTACAGGAAGGATGTCTCGCAGGCGGTCCTATTCTTATCGCTCTCTTCGTGAGGGAACACCCAGTCTTCATCTGAATCCCGAGCGCTCTCGCGGCCTTTCTCACAAGCCTACTTCTTCGCAATCCCGGTCTCCACCAAAATCAACCTCTGGCAAGCCTCCCAGTTATTCGGTACCACCTACAGGGGAAAACAACTTCCTAAAGAGCTAACCCCTCCGAAGAGTGCACCCTCTCACAGCAGGTCGTCAAAAAGACACTACGAGCCCAAGGATAAAAGCAAGGATCCAATCAAGGATTCTGAAAAAGAGAGAAGTGACATTGTCCCTTCCAGCCAGCAAGAGTTAGTTGCCCTCGGGTCACGAGATTACATCCATGGTCCCGAGACTCAAGCTAAGCTGGAAAAGTTGCGAGAACAATTCCCTAACATCTTCTTTGAAAGGATGATGTTTGTTCCAGCCTTGGAGCCCGTCCCTAGGAACTGGGATACTGAAGTCATCGGGCACATTCGTCATGTAGCCAGGCAGTATGAAGTGATGAAGAAACTTGCCGTTAATCTTTAAGAAGTCATCCGAACGCTTGAGATGGAAGCACATAGATCCAAGGTGAAGATAGATAACAATGAGAGGGCTAGGACAAAAATGGAGAAGGACTTGGAAGACGCTCAATCCCAACTTGCCTTAGCGCGGAGAGAGGCTGAAAATTATAAGACTGAATTGGAGAATGCTAAGAAACGCTTTCATTCTGAACTTGACTCAAATAGCCAAGAGAAAATGGCCTTAAAGAAGGAGGTAGAAGATCTTAAAATGGCCAACATTGAGTTGAAGACGGCACAGGGCCATTTTGAAGCCGAGAGAGCTGCTTGGGAGGAAGAAAAAGCAAGCTTGAAAGAAAGTCTAGCTTTGGCCGAAGCAGAGAAGGTGATTTTGAATGATCAAGTTGCGGATGCAGAGAGGCGCGCGGCTCTTGCCGAAAAGAATGTAGAGAGTGCCATTGAGATGGCTACTGCTTCTAACAACAAACTCCTCGAGAGAGAAAAGGATATCGAAGGGTTCGAAGAGATGATTTTTGACTTCCTCAGCCATGTCCTCAAAACCCGTAACATCTCGTGGATCCCGGACTACCACGTTACTTTAGCCAATTTATGGGATGCCATCGTTGAGGGTGAGAAGCAGAGATTGGGAGTTGAAGAAATTGACGAAGATGAGCTGATGAAGACCATCCTGAGGGATAACGAGCCCGAGGATCTGGCAGAAGGTCGTCGTCTAATTCAAGAAGAAATGGAGAAGGAGAGGGCCCTGGCTAAGGGCAAAAACAAGATCGACGAAGGTTCGAGCTCAGCTGTAGAGCCCAAGGCCTCCGGAGTTGAGGAATACCATCCTGATGATCCATTAATTCCTTTGGGCCTAACTCCTGTGGTTGTCGGAGCTTCTGCAGCTAGCCTAGATGGAGGATCAGCGGAAGGTATCTCCCTTTTTTTCCCCACAATTTGTCAAAGCAATTGTGAATTGTCGTCGTCTGGTAGAGCAACCAATCGAATTAATAACATGTGTTCCCTGTAATACAGGTGGCGAGCCCGCCGACAAGGATGTCGAGAAGGGGACAGCGGCGGAGAAGATTGTCGTCTCGCCTAGCGCCGGTGTTGATATACCGAAGCAGGTTGAAGGTACAACAGCAGAGAAAGGCGTCCTGGCTCCCAGTGCTGATGCTCCCAAAGATGATGAAACCATCGAGGCCTTGAAAGATATGGACGGGCTCCATGTAGAGGATGAGGAGGATATCATTAGTACCAAAGAGGCCGAAGACGATGACGACGAAACTTTGGCTAACAGAAAAGCCAGGCAGGAAAAGCAGCTGGCTTTAAAGAAGGTGGGACAAGAGCCTTTGAACGTAGCTCCTATCTCGGAGTTTAATCCCAAAACTGGGATGGTCCTGAAACTCCAGCCCAAATCCATCAGCAAACAGCTTCATTTTGCGAACCCTGATGATTTCCCAGCTTCCTTGACTGATAAGAGAAAGAGAAAGGAGGTGGAGGAGGGGTCTTCTGATGAGTCGGACGTTCCTCTTATAGACAAACCAAAAAGAAAGAAGGGTGATCAATCCGAAACTGACAAGGCGAAGCTGGAGAAGCAGAAACAGGAGAAGAAGTCCAAGCGTAAATAGGATATTGTCGCTTGTCTATATTTTGTCTTTAGGTTTCCCACTGGCCAGGAAATGTAATTATGAGACTGGCCCTCATTTTGTTTTAGGTTGTTTTTCACTTTGTAGGCTTGCAGTTTATAAATGAAAGTTTATCTCTTTTGCACCATCGTGTACCTGCATTTAATAAACTTTTCATGCTTAGTCATAGATCATCTGATTATAACTACAAATCAGTCAAACAACAGAAAGAAAAATTTAAAAATTTCCTTGCTGCATCAAGTTTCATGTGCAATGATGTATATGGCCCCTAATCAATCGTTAACGTAGCGCTTAACTAGGGCTTATTAAGGATTGATTAGCGTTGTTCGCATGTTGCCCCCTATTTCTGAATATGGGGGACTTAGAGAATTTAATAAGATAACTGTCCTTGTGGTGCTGAGTTTCCGACACCTTTCTCAGCGCTTAACCATAGACTCTTTTATACTCTCCTGGCGACCGCCGAGGTTAGAGTTCGAATCTAGCAGTTCAATTGCTCCCCGATCCTTCAGCGGGGAAGGAGTTCTTTCTCAGCGCTCGATCGGAGATGCTTTTATACTCTCTCTGCTCTGGAGAGTTAGAGTTCAAGCTCAGCAGTTCAATCGCTCCCCGATTCTTCAGCGGGGCAAGAGCTCTTTCTCAGCGCTCAGTCGGAGACGCTTTTATACTCTCTCTCTGCTCTGGAGAGTTAGAGTTCAAGCTCAGCAGTTCAATCGCTCCCCGATTCTTCAGCGGGGTAAGAGCTCTTTCTCAGCGCTCAGTCGGAGACGCTTTTATACTCTCTCTCTGCTCTGGAGAGTTAGAGTTACGTCAATGCAGTTCCGATCATGGTACACCGCCATGACTCACGGAGATCGCCCTCATGTCTGCTATCAATGATATGATTTACTTTATCGCACCCTTAGAGTATTGACTCGTGACTGCTTTCCATTCTGATGGAAGGCACCTATAATTATACGCTTCTGTGATCGTCGCGTGGTTTACAGCAATTTCCATAAATATAGAATGACAGATAAAAAATAGTGCAATAAAGGTAAACGACACACAATATTTTTATAGTGGTTCGGTCGAATCATGACGTACGCCCACTTTATAATTTTTGCTTAAGAAATCGGACTATTCTAGGCAAGTCGTGCCTTGTACATGGTCCTTAATAAAGCAAAAGAACAGATCTGACATCTTTACGTTAGATACGGCCGTAAATGTTGGGCATTCCACGCTCTGGGGATTTCCTTTCCATCTACGGTCGCTAGCTTGAAAGTTCCATTATCAAGCTTGCACAGAATAGAGTATGGTCCTTCCCACTTCGCGCCCATATGAGTTGGGGCTGGGAAGACACGCCTCAGAACCAAGTCTCCGGGTTCGAAGGTTCGGGCTCGAACCTTTTTGTTATAGTATCGAGCGACCTGTTGCTTGCATATCAAGGCACACAGGTCTGCTTCGTCCCTCTTTTCTTCGATCATATCAAGGGATTCAAGGAGCAATTCGTTATTAGTCATCGGATCGTAATAAGTCACTCGGTGAGAAGGTACTTTTATTTCAACCGGGATGACTGCTTCTGCTCCAAAAGCAAGGGAGAAGGGGGTATGGCCTGTTGCCGATTTATACGTTGTCCTGTAGGCCCATAGTGCTAATAGTAATTCATCAACCCACATGGCTCTGGCCCGTTTCAGTCTTCTTTTCAGAATGGACTTAATCACTTTATTCGCCGCTTCGACCTGTCCGTTCGATTGCGGGTGCGCCACAGAGGTGTACCGTTTCTCAATGTGGTATTTCTGGCAGAAGTCTCTAAATTCAGTGCTATCGAACTGAGTTCCGTTGTCGGTTATAACAATCTTTGGAATCCCAAATCGACAGATGATGTTTCTAACGACAAAATTGATCACTCGTTTGGTTGTGATTGTAGTCAGTGGCTCAGCCTCGACCCACTTGGTGAAGTAATCTACGGCTACAATAGCGAACTTTGCCCCGCCCTAAGCTATGGGAAGACTTCCGATGATATCAATTCCCCACATAGCGAAAGGCCATGGACTCGTCATCGTTTTTAACTGACTAGGAGGTGCTCTAGGTATTTTTGAAAATCTCTGACATGCATCACATCGTCGTGCGTACTTCGCCGCATCTTTGTTTATGGTAGGCCAGAAATAACCATGTCGCAATACCTTTTTCGCCAATGTTTGCCCTTCAGTGTGATCGCTGCATTCACCTTCATGTACTTCTTGCAGTACACGCTTGATATCGTCATGAGCTATACACCGGAGAAGGGGCATAGAAAATCCTTGTCTGTAAAGAACTCTGCCTTGCAGAACGTATCGGGCAGCTTTACGAATTACTTTACGCCTCTCGCTTTTCTTGGTCGGAAGCGCTCCATTCATCAAGAAATTCTTTAGAGGGGTCATCCATGACTCCCTTTCTGGTTCCGTCTCTAGTACTGGATCAATTTCCATCTGATCTATACTAGAAGACCGAAGTACTTCAACTGGGGCTAGCCTGGTCTCTTCAGGATCGTCAGAACTAGCCATCTTTGCCAACTTATCCGCCTGCTGATTCTCTGACCGCGGAATATGAGATATGCTGAAATGATCGAAGCCATTCAGCAACTCCTTCACTTTCTTCAAGTATAAAATCAATCTTGCGCTTTTGGCTTGGAATTTTCCAGTAACCTGGTTCACAACTAACTTGGAGTCACAAAATATGTCTAGCTTTGTGATTTCCAACTCCTTTGCGATCCTTAGCCCGGCTATCAGGGCTTCATATTCGGAGTCGTTATTAGTAGCGTGAAACTCCATCCGGATAGCATAGAATATCAGCCGTTTCTCAGGAGTTTCAAGCACTACTCCAGCGCCGGATCTCTTGTCATTCCTAGCTCCATTAGTATACAATCTCCAGGCACTGGGGTCGAGAAGTAATTTTGAGGGGTCAACTTCTTCGCTTGTACTATCGTCCTCTGGGACAGTAAACTCTACTATGAAGTCGGCTATCGCTTGCCCCCGTATTGACCGCCGGGGTTGAAAGTTCAGATCAAATTGACTCAACTCAATGTTCCACTTGAGTAGCCTTCCAGACGCTTCTGGTCTTTGTAGAACTTGTTTGAGTGGATGATCAGTGTATATGGTAATGGGATGAGCCTGAAAATAATGTCGAAGCTTTCTAGAGGCGATCAGCAAACTATACGCCAACTTTTCTATCCTTGGATAATTACGCTCTGCTGCCGTCAATTTTTTGCTCACGTAATACACAGGTCTTTGGACCTTATCTTCTTCTCTTACCAATGCTGAGCTGATCGCGTGGGACGACACTGCCAAGTACACGAATAAGTCCTCGTGATCCATCGGCTTAGATAATATCAGAGGTTTCTCCAGGTGTCTCAACAAGTTCTGAAATGCTTCTACGCAGTCGGGCGTCCATTTGAAGTGGCGTTTTCCTCGCTTTATCAATTCGAAGAATGGGATGCATTTGTCCGTAGCCCTGGAGATAAATCTGCTTAGTGCGGCTACTTTCCCTGCAAGGCTTTGCACATCTTTAATTTGCCTAGGTTCCTGAATGTCTCTGATTGCTGCGATCTGGTCTGGATTAATCTCAATCCCACGAGAACTGACGATGAATCCCAAGAATTTTCCGGAGGCGACCCCGAATGAACATTTTGTTGGGTTGAGTTTCATCCCGTACTTTCGAAGAATGCTAAACATCTCTGCCAAGTCCGTAGTGTGATTAGAGGATTGCTTGGACTTAACCAACATGTCGTCAACGTATACTTCCATTGTTTTTCCAATCTGGTTATAGAACATTCTGTTCACTAACCGTTGATATGTAGCGCCTGCGTTCTTCAAGCCAAAGGGCATTACCACATAGCAGTATAACCCCAAATCCGTAATAAAGCTAGTGTGTTCTTGATTTGGAACGTGCATTGGAATCTGGTTATATCCTGAAAAAGCATCCATAAAGGAGAGAAGTTCATGGCCCGCCGTTGAGTCCACCAACTGATTGATCCTGGGTAACGGAAAGCTGTCTTTCGGGCAGGCTTTATTCAAATCCGAGAAATCGATACATGTTCGCCACTTCCCGTTAGCCTTCTTCACCAGAACTGGATTTGAAATCCAGTCTGGGTAGATTGAGTCTCTGATAAATCCATTACTCTTTAGCTTTCCAACTTCTTTTTTCAAGGCAGCGGACCTCTCTGGGCCCAGCATTCGCCTTTTTTGTTTTACAGGAGGATGCTTAGGGTTAATGCTTAATGAATGACTCATGATTGATGGAGATATACCGCACATGTCTGCGTGGGTCCAAGCAAATACATCCAAATTATTTTTTAAGAAATTCGTCAGTTCTTTAGCTAAATTCGAATTTAACTGGGATCCAATCTTAAGGACCTTCTCTGGGTCACTATCATCGATCGGTACATCCACAGTTGTCTCGTTAGGAGTCGCCATTCTGCCCCCAGGTTCTTTGTCCTCTCTGGGATCTATATCCTCGGGCAATTCTCTGGGCGACTCTCCTACGGTTATTCTCTTTAATTGCTATAAGGTTTCCGCCCTTGCGGGGGGGAAAGCGCCCTTGGTTTCTATGTCCCCTCCATTGCGGAGTAGCTTTAGCTCTGCAACATAACATGCTCGTGCGGCAACCTGATCTCCTCTAACAATACCAACACCAGCTTCCGTAGGAAATTTCAATAATAAGCACCAGGGGGCTATACAGGCTCTAAACTTTGCGAGGGCCAGTCGGCCCAAGAAGGCATTATAGGGTGATTCAATATTCAAAACCACGAAGGGAAGGATTCCCACTCTCTGGCGTTCTCCTTCCCCAAGCGTAACTGGTAGCTCTACATAGCCCATTGGAGCGGTGGATGCTCCGTTAAATCCACGGATCCATCCTTGACAGGGCTTCAAGTCTTTTATCTCGAGGTTCATCTGATCGAATGTCTTTTTGAAAAGAATGTTGACGGAACTCCCGTTATCCACCAAGACTTTATGAACAGTGGTCGGGCCAATAGGTACTGTGATTACAAATGGATCTTCAGTCCGAGCATGAACTCCAATGCTTTCTCGTTCACGGAAAACGACATCATCGGACATCATCTTTTGTTGCTTTACCGGGACGTTGTCCTCAGGGTTGCTACACTCCCCTACCTCGAGGTGTTGCTTGGCTGCATTGACATACTGATCCAATGCCTTAGAACCGTGTCCGGCGAGGTAAAGCCCTCCGATTACGGTATTGATAACAAGGTCCTTTCCCTTTTGCTGGGCAGTTGGCCTGACAGCAGGTTGATTCTGGTTTTGATTTGGGGCCTGTACGGCTTGCCCCCTGTCTCTGGGTGTCACTCTGTATTCATCCAATTTTCCTTCTCGGAGAAGCCTCTCGACTACATCTCTTAGGTGACGACATTCATTTGTCGAATGGCCATGAATCTGATGAAAGAGACAAAACTTCCCCGTTTCACGTTCTTTCTCCGTCGACTCTCTGGGAGGAGGCCTTTTATTTTGGAGGACGTTGTACGAATCCATGAAGATATTCTCCAAAGTATCGTTTATTGGCGTATAACTCTCAAAAGACCTGGGACGAGTCCTTCTCTGGGAGTCGTTCCCTCGATTCCTCTTCCGGTTGTTGCCATTACTGTTATTATCATTGTTTCCTGACTGACGACCACCCTGATTCCGATTTCCGACATTAACCTCGACCTTCCCCGAGCTGTCTCCTGTCTGCTTAATGGCGACATTGCTCTGGATTTCCTCTTTATCGGCCGTTTTTGCCTTTCGGTTAGCATACACTTCCTCCCGGCGTAAGTGTACGTTAGCTTTTTCGTAGAATAACTCTCTAGTATGGGGTGGTTTGCCGGCCAGATATCTCCCAAATTCGGTGTCTTTATCTACCCCATCAATTAGGGCTGCCACAACAGTTGGCTCATGAGGATCTTTGACTTCAGTAGTGGCCAGGTTGAAACGGTCTAGATACACCCTCAAACTCTCGCCTGGTCGTTGCTTGACAAGGAACAAGTCAATCACACTCTTCGTCTTTTGTGCATAGATGCGGAACTGTTCCACAAACCTTTCACTCAACTCCCTGAAGCTGGAAATTGATCTTGCTGGTAAGCGAGTAAACCATAATAATGCTACATCCTCCAGGAATATGGGAAATGCTTTGCACTTGACAGCATCAGAAGCTGCGGCAGCGGTCATTGACCAAGAATATCTCATCAGATGTTGGACGGGATCAGATCTACCTGCGTAACGGTTCATCTGCGGCATGTTGAAGCGCCTCGGAAACGTCGCATCTAAAATGTCATCAGTGAAAGGGGTGTGACTACGGTCAATTCCCCAATCTTCATTCCGTTGTCCACGGCTATCTGCCAGAATTTGATGGATCATGGCTGCAACATTTGCACTGGTCAGTGGAGGCTCGGGGTCAGCGCTTCTTGCTCGGTGGGGTTCTCTAATCTCTCTTCCAGGAGCAGTCACGAAATCCGGGGCTCAGATTGGGCTTCGATGTCTCCTGTTATCATGAGCATTTGTACGGCGACGGAGCTGAGGTAGTCTATTCTGTACAGGGCTGTCCACACCTCGAGCTCTGGGAGTTGCGGCGTGATCGTTCACATTGCGGTTTGAGGGCCCTGCACCCAGTGCCTCTTCTTCCCGTGATGGCAGGGTTCCAAATCGGAGCTGCTCTATGTTTTCAGGCCTCTCGTATGGTCGCCACGGAGGTCTCGGCGATTCCTCTGACGAAGAAGAGTATTCTGGGGTGAGCGGACGAACTGGGGGCGTCCTTTGCCTTGCGAGATCATTAAGCCTTCTATCCATAGAAGTCAAGTTCTATCGCAGAACGGAGCTCTCCTGCCTTTGAGCAGCCAATTCATCAAACAGCCTCTCCCACATTTCGGAAAAGCGAGAGAGGTCCCCCTCAGTAACGGGAGCAGAAGGGTCATATTGATCACCATCATTTTCTCTTATGCGCAAAGAGCTTGAGCCAGGTCGAGCGGAGGGGCCAGGACGGTAGGAGCGAGCCATAGGCTCCTTTCCAGGTCGGGTTGTAGTCTGGTCATCAATTTGGATCGCTGTGGATCGAGGTTGGCGGCTCCCAGCGCCCCCCTGGGATCAGTTCGTGGTCACGGTACGCGGAGGATTCGGAGCGTTATCACGGGATCGAGTAACAACCCCTCCAGCTTCGCGGTTCGTAGCGCCACCCTCAAGTCGGATCGTGGCACCTATATTGGTTCGGGTCGCCCCCCTGTCCTCGCGATCCATGACCCCCTCAACGACCTGCTCGTGTGCACTTTCGCCAACCATTTCATTCGCGACTTCATTCGCTTGCGAAGCTCGCACTTCCTTAGACTTCTTTCCGGCCATGATATCAAATGTCGCAGGAATCTTCGAAAATCTGAACAGTGAAGTTTTGGGACTGTTTTCTCAGTGAAAGCACCAAAATGTTAGATCAAAATTTGGACCCAACACCCAAATTGTTCTGATTTGTAAAGAATTATAACTGGAGAATGAAGAAAAAGCAGAACACACACAGAATTTATAGTGGTTCGGCGTTAACGAGCCTACGTCCACTTTATATGTTATCGATTATACTTTGAATGCTAGTACAATCAATGATTTCTCTCAAACTCACTTTTACAATTGTAATTTCTCTCAGTAACCTCATAATAAAACTGACAAGAAATAGCGGTATGACAGTAATGGCGGAATCAGAGCTCAATACTGCCAAAGATCCTGAAAAATGCCAAGCTCTGGGCTATTTATAGCTGATTTTATCAGGCGGATCGCGGTCACACGTGGCACAGATCCCGAGAATATCGGATTGGATCGCGGCTTGATGAAGAATTAGTCAAGTTAGCCGTTGTGGACAGGTGTCGCGATCCCCTTACATATCGGATCGAGCAAGGAGGAGGAATTGGTCAAAGTGACAGTTGGGGACACGTGTCGCTGGATCCGGGCATCTCGGATCGCCGAAGACTAGCTCGTGCTTGAACAGGTCAGAGGCTTCGCTGTGCATCGGGGGATCGGATCGGTCTGTGCTGGGTAGTAGTGTATGTACGGATCGAGTCGTGTAGAAGTGGTCGGATCGCTGATGCAATGGGGGCGATCCGATGGGGGGCGATCCGAGGAGGGCGATCCGAGGGAGGCGATCCGTGAGGGGCGACCCTCTGATGCGATCCGATTCTTCATGGACTTAAGGACGGTAGTTTCATACTTTCTTCTTGCGAGTGAACCTTGGTGGCTTGGTCAAAAAGCTAGCCAACAATACTCTAACCGGAATATTGTTTACAGTAAGAGTGCCTTCCAAAATATCTGGCCTTTCCTCACTAGATGAGGGTGTTGGAGTTTCTGCTACTTCACATACATGAGCTACTTCGGACTTCTTTAATAGTAGGCAATCCCTTGCAACATGACCTGCCTGATGGCACTTATGGCATTTCCTTTTACTATGAGATCTCTTCTGCTTCTTAATGGATTTAGATCCATCCTTCCCTTGTTTATTTAGAGATCTGCAATTTATCGATAAATGTCCATGCTTATTGCAGTTAAAACATGTGGCAGTCGTTAACCGTTCTTCCTTACTGGTTTCAGGTTCCTGACTTTCCTCAGGCCTTGTACTTGCCTCAGGGCTATCAGTTTAAAACTTCCTTTTGTTGCTAGAACTGCCTTCCTCTTCATCTTCCAAACCACCTTGCTTATCAAGATACTCATAGCGATAAGCCATTTGTATCTTTTTACAAAAAGGAATATTCACATGAGCAATTACCCTACTTTCATACCTTCATTGAAATCCAATAATAAACCTCAAATTCTTCCTCAAAGGATCTTCAATTAGCTTCGGGGCAAAACGAGAAAGTTCATTGAATTTATTCTGATACTCCTGGATGGTCATATCTCCTTGTTTCAGATGGTAAAACTCATCATATAGCGGCTCAGTTGCTTCTGGAGGAATAAACATTTCTTTGAAAATTTCTTTAAATCTATCCCAGGTAATAATATATTCTTGATTATCCTTTGTAACGGTTTCCCACCAGATTAAAGCTTCGTCTTTGAGTGCCCAAGATGCCAGTAATCTTTTCTGATCATCTCTCAGCTTTAAGCCTTCAAAAATTCTCTTAGAAGAACGGATCTGTGCTTGTGTTTCAATAACACACTCTTTGCCCAAGAATGGTACTCCACCCAGATTTCAATATTTCTTTACTAGAACTTCTAGCTCTGATTCTGGTTGTGAGAGCACAATTGGCTCATTAGATTGTTGAACCATAGAATTACTTCTTCTACTTCCGCCACTCATTTTCTACTCTATCTGCAAATAACAGACAAAGAATCAGGCTTTCAGAAAAGATATTATAAAGCATAGAGACATATATTTAAATATAAATGCATCTATGGGGGTGTATTTTATTCTGCTATACTCTTTTTAGGACATTACTGATCCTATCTATAATGAGTTACTTGCCCTAAAATACTACTGATTCTATTTCTAACGAGTCCTTTAACATGTTATATTCCGAAGAGAAGGTTGACCAACGCTTTGATACCAACTGTGATAACCCCAAACCCCGTACCACGGAAGCAAGGATAATCATTGGAATATAACACATAAACAATAACAATAGAATAGAAATATAGCGTTACACCAGATAATATACATCAAATTACACTGGAAATAATATATCATCAGAGTTACACAGCATAATAGGATCATGCTTAGTTCACAATACAATTTTAGCTTAATATAAAATGTCTGTAGCGAAATCAAACATAATATACTAAATGAAGTCTGAACAGCATAATAGAAATGATAGAATCCATCTTCAGCTCCATAGCTATCCAAAATGAGTCCGCTAAAACCTGAATACAAGGCTACCCATGTGGAAAATAATGGTACCCAAGTTTGCAAAGTGAAACAAACTACGAGTCAGTCATGAGACTGGTATGAGAAATCTTACTTAACCTATTTAATTATAAGGCTAGTCACAGGGCCACGCCGCTAATGCGGAACGGGTTTACTCCATTGGATTGCCAGTGCATAAATAAAGTAAATCATTAAACAACGCAATGCTTTTTAGGAAAATGAAGTCAATATAAGACTCAAGACCCATCACATAAAGCAACGCAAACCGGAGGATAGAGTTTTACCTTATAATGTCCAAATATGCTTGATACGTATAAATCAAAATCATTTGATATTATTATTAGTGTCTATATGTTTCAAAAACATTTTCAATCATAGACGGCATAACTACCATATACTATGTCGCCATACTAGTTTTACAATCAAAACCGCACGATGTTGTATTGGAAGTTGGATTTCCATCATGAAGCAAGGCAAGGGATTGTCCTTACCGAATTTGAGACTCTCTAGCCTGAGCCTCAGGGCAAGTACTTAGTCAAGCCCTTAGGAGCCATAGGGCCGGTCCACACATACGTTAGTGGATTATATATAATTCCTGAACAATACGTTTCTCCGCCATATGGGGCGTAAATCAAGAGCCACTAGGGACTCAAATCCGAGGTACCTCGTTTTCCATCATCCACATAAGTTAAAAGGTCTGGGCTCCATACCATGACACCACCCCTAGCTAGAAAGAAACGCATGTTCTCCCTGGATCCTTCTCCCATTTCTGGTTCATACCGGGATGTGAGGCTCGCGAAGTAATGCTATACACAAAGCTATGCTAATTAAATTTGTGCTTAGATCATCAAACACAAGGCTCTGCTTTTCAATTATAAGTCTTGATGATTTGCATCTTGGCATGTCACCATGACAATTCACGCCATGCAACTGATGTCTATCGATAAATAACCTCTGAGCTAGTACGTCTCAGAGAAAGGTGATAAGCAAGAGAATAAATTTTCCGCCACCAAACAGATATATATTTAATATTAATCAATCAGCACGAACTAAAATCCAATGTCAAACATACATCCATTTTCTAGTTTGTTTTGGGTCTGAACGAAACCGGAGACACCTTATTCCTCGTTCCATATATCCAATACGGAAGAGAGGCTCTTGCATATTCGGACAATCAACAAGTACGTCCGTACAACTACCACTGTAACCCTTTCAAGGCAGCAACTCCAATCAAAAGCATCAGTAGTCGTCCATTCGATGTGAAGATCGTCGGTCTTCAACCACCGTCTTCAATATCTTTGACTTCTAATCGTCGTATAATTATTTGAAATGAGATTTAACTTGGCCTTTTCAAATAATTCTCAAATATATATAATTCAAATCAATTCTTTTTATTTCATATCATTTGTAATATTTTATAATGATTTATCGCTATTTTGGTTTATTTAAAAATAGCCCCTTTTAATTAAACGATGCTTCAGGTCGTTACGCGGCTCTGACACTGTTTTTACTAAAATTTGAATTATTCTCAAAATCTAACTGTTGGAACTTAGCAGATTTCATATTGTTGGAAAGATCTTTCCAAAACGAACCCAATGGTTCCAGTTTTGGGAAAATCCGACGGTCGGATCTCGCGGTATAATCGTTTAAATTTACGATTCTAAATCGCGAACTACCGCGCGCGATTCGTTTTATTTTAATTTATTTATATATATAAATATATATATATATGTGTGTGTGTGTGTAATTCATTCGACAATTTCAGCACCATTTATTTTCTAACATGTAATTAACACTACTTTAATGAATCGCTACATGTTTAACAAATGGACATTTTTCTAACTTCGCTAACATGTAATTAACATTGTTTTAATGAAGCACTTCATGTTTAACTAATGAACATTTTTTCTAACTTCTCTAACAGGTAATGAATAGTGTTTTAATGAATCGCTACATGTTAACAAATGAACATTTTCTTACTTTGCTAACATATTAATGAATAATGTTTAACAAATGATTCTTTTTCACTTTGCTAACATGTTAATACATAATGATTTAATCTAACAAAACATATTTAACCAGTGATTCTTTTTTATGAATCATTCTTACATTAAAAATGTAATTTTTAATGTTACAACATTTTTATTCAAACAATGAATATTTTAATGAATCATACTTAAATTAAAAATGTAATTTTTAATGTTGAAATATTTTTATTCAAACTTGAATCTTTTTTTTATGAATTAAACATAAAATAAAATTGTAATTTTTTATTGTCCAACCATTTAATTCCAAACAATGAATATTTTCCTTCATTTCTGTATAAAATAAAAATGTAAATTTTTATTGTTAAACTTTTCTATTTCAAACAATGAATATTTTTCATCATTTCTTATATACAATAAAAATGTAAACTTTTATTGTTAAACTTTTCTATTTCAAAAAATGAATATTTTTCTTCATTTCTTTTATACAATAAAAATGTAAATTTTTACTGTTTAACATATTTTTATTTTCATTTCTAATCTTTCCTACATACACAGTAAAAATGTAATTTTTATCGTTTAACATAGTCTTTCCTACATACATAATAAAAATGAAATTTTTATTGTTTAACATATTTTATTTTAAACATGATCATTTTATTATCTTTCCTACATACACAATAAAAATGTAATTTTTATTGTTTAGCATATTTTATTTTAAACATGATCATTTTTATATTTTACATATATACAATAAAAATGAAATTTTTATTGTTCAAACAATTCTATTTCAAAACATTAACATTTTACATATTCTATAAAAACAATAAAAATGCGATTTTTCTTGTTAACATATTTTTATTTCAAATAATTATCATTTTCATATATTCTGTTCATACAACAAAAATGTGATTTTCATTATTAACATATTTTTATTTCAAATAATGATCATTTTCATATATTCTGTATATACAATAAAAATGTGATTTTTATTGTTAACATATTTTTATTTCAAAAAATGATCATTTTCATAATTCTATATATACAATAAAAATGTGATTTTTATTGTTAACATATTTTTATTTCAAATAATGATCATTTTCATATATTCTATTCATACAATAAAAATGTGATTTTTATTGTTAACATATTTTTATTTCAAATAATGATCATTTTCATATATTCTATATATATACAATAAAAATGTGATTTTTATTGTTAACAAATTTTTATTTCAAATAATAATCATTTTCATATATTCTATTCATACAATAAAAAAGTGATTTTTATTGTTAACATATTTTTGTTTCAAATAATGATCATTTCGTATATTCTATTCATACGATAAAAATGTGATTTTTATTGTTAACAAATTTTTATTTCAAATAATGATCATTTTCATATATTCTATATATACAATAAAAATGGGATTTTTATTGTTAATAGATTTTATTTAAAATAACGATCATTTTCATATATTCTATTCATACAATAAAAAATGTGATTTTTATTGTTCAAACAATTTTTATTTCATACATGAATATTTTCAACACATGGATATATCAGAAAATTTTTATTTCATACATGAATATTTTCAACACATGGCACCGTTCCTAGCACAGCTCCTCTGCTATCCTAGGCCTCGCGGCAATACAAGGGTTTCATTTTTATAATTTCCACAATACAATTTATTTTCACAACACTGTGAATTCACCGCAAACAAAATCAATTTTGTTGCAACCACAATCAGTCACTCACAATCGCAATCAATTTCACACCATAATACAAGCTAGTCGTGCATGGTCTGTGGATGACGGTGTTAGGAGCTACTAAACTCCATCTGCAACCTAATATAATTTTATCCATTTATTTTTGAATTTAGATTGCTCACATTGGTTTTGGCTTCGCCTAAAATTGTAGATGGCTCTAAAATTCTCCCGGTCTCTTCCTGAATGTAAAAGACGTCGCTATGAATCCAACGGTTCCTGTTTCATCGAATTTCGTTATCGTATGATAAAGATATGATTTTTGTAAGTAAATATGAATTCGCAATAGTTTTAAGTGTTGAAAACAGTTTAAATTATATAGGCTAATACCTTCAGTGGTTCGTTCAAAACTAGGTCGCGATTTTACTTCCAATCCGAAGCACTAGGTGTAGATCGGAATATACCACGACGAATGGCGAGGAACGACACACCCACGCCTAGGCGTAGGGCCCACTTCGATGGCTCTTGGCGGTTACGACGGCGGTTTAAAACCCGTGACTTCGGGGGTCTGGATCTCCTTCAACACTCAACGATAAATGGCGAAACTGGTATGGAATTGAAGCTTGTGGAGAGTACTTCAAAATCCTTTAAAGAAGCGCTCGATTTCACTTAGAGGATCGAAAGTTATTTGAGGGGGAAGGTGCGAACGATTTCCATCGTTTGATATTGATGGCGGCGCGTTAAAATAAATTAGGGTTTTTGATTTTTTAATTGGCCATATTTATAATATTTAATTCTTTAATTCAGAAAAGGCCCGTTAACCCATACTACTACAAATCAAGCCCAGCGGCTATCGCCCCTAGCCAAATACCCTTATTCGGGATATAATGGACTATGTTTCGTAAGCCTATTTGACTGTTTCAGCCTGTTTTTCTTTAAATTAAAATATAAAACATTCAATATTAAATTTGAACGTATATTTTAATTTATCGAGGCCATATATTGATTCCAAAAATTCCCAAAAAATAAATCTAGCTAGGTTTTGACGATATGGTCCTAACAAAATTAATTTTGTCTAATGTGGAGACCATTTGAAAAATGGACTTTTTTTTGTCGATCCAATTTAAACTAAATTTACCAAACACGTTTTAATTTACCACGCTCACATATTAATTCCAAAAATTATGGAATTTTAAACCTAGAAATAAATTGATATTCCGGATCCAAACAAAGTGGTTTCGTCGAAAATGGAGGTCGTTTGCAACATGGCTATTTATAAGGGCTATATATTATATTAAATTCCATAGCGACTATTCAAATTTTAAAATGGATATAACTTTATATTCCCATTATGAAATCTGGATTTTTCACATTCGTTAGAAAGATAATGTTAAACAGATTTTAATATTTCTAATTTTACTAAAATTCAATTTATTTTGAATCTTGTACATTCATTTGAAATTTGAAATCTAATTTTCAAACTACAGCGCCATCTCAGGCTCGTTTTATAATTAAAATAAATATATATGTTCTAACTTTGATTTAAATAAATTTTAAATCATTATTATTTAAAATAAATCATTTTAAATATTCAAAATTCATTATAAATAGCTAAAATAAAAAAATTTAATTGGTTCTGACTTTCCGGGTTGTTACAAATAATATATTTAATGGAAAAAAATATGTATACAGTTACATATTAGCTACCGCGATTCATATAAATTTTACCATATTGTCTTCTATCATGTGTCCTCGCAGTGCAACAAAACAGTTTGCAGGCCATGCCACTGACTTACCCTTGGCTTCTCCTAATACTGATATACTAGATGTAGGCCTCCATAAATAAGTATTTGCTCTTTTTATGCACTCGATAGCAACTGTCATGACATTTGGTCCAGTATGAATATCATCGACAACTTCATTTGGGTCGGTGGACACCACTCTCCCTTCAGCAGCAATTTCGTCGATTCCATCCCAATTTAACAGCTCACATATTTTGTCATTGTTTTACAATTAAGTACAAATTTTTAAGAAATGGCGGGAGAATTTCCTCTTTAATGGCGATTGGCGATTGATGGCCTCCTCTTCCACCTCTTCTCATCCTCTCGATCTGCTCATTTCCTCCTCTTCCAACCTCTTTACCTCCTCATAATTCTCCTCTTCCTGTTGCTGCCTCCAATCATGTCCAACCATCGGTGAAACTAAATTATGCTGCTCTCTTTAAATCGCTTCCTAGAAATGTGGGTAATTATGTTCCGATCCAATTCGATATTATTAGGGATGGCAATCGAAAGAAGCTACCAGATCTAATTAAAGAAGAAGGTACGAAGTATTGGAGTAATCACTTAGTAGGATTTTTCTTAGATAGATCTATGCCTTTTCCGATTGTTGCGAACTTTTTGAAAAATCGCTGGAAATTGTTGGGTGAGTTTAATGTTAAATCAGATGGACTCAATTTCTGTTTTCAATTTAGTAATGATTTAGATGTGCTAAAATCCTTTAATCTGAATCGATCTTTATTAGAGGCCGAATGTTCATTTTTTTCTAAATGGGATCCTATGATAGGTAATTCACAGACGCAAATTAAAAAGGTCCCAATCTGGATTCATTTTTACAACATTCCTATAATACTGTGGACATTAACAGGAATTAATTGGCTGACATGTAATGTAGGAAGGTTGGTCTATTTTGATCATAGTACGAAGAAGCTCCAACGGTTTAGGTATGCGAAAGCTTTAGTAGAGGTTATGCCTGATTTTGAATTGCCGGAATTTATGCTGTTTAGTGATATCAATGTGGTAAATGATGGTGTTAAGGCTACTACCACCACCAAGTCTAAATCAAGCTTGTCAGGTAATTTTCCTTATGCTAACCTAGCCCCACCTTCTCATGTTAAGCTACCGCCTAGTGCTACTTCTCCAGTTACTGGTTCTAGATTAACTTTTCCAGTAAATAATGCTGCTAAAGTCTCTCTTTCCTTGGTTGTTCCTACTAGTTCTCTACCCTCATCCAAAGCAAAAAAGGTGAAGGGCAAATTTTGGGAAGACTTGGATGAGGGAACAGATTACACTCCTGAGGATGTAATGTCATTTAGCAGCAAATTGAAATCAAATAATAGGCATACAAGGAGAAATCCATTGTATGGTCCCTCTTTTAATTGATATAGATTATTTGCTGCATACGAGAAGTTGGTATTTGTATGAGTAATCAAGATAATGTTGGCCTGCCTGTTCTAAATAATTGATTTGGAAGCTTTAGTGGTAGGTCCATTGGAAATCAGAGGTGATACAATTGATGAAGTTTTTTTATATTAATGGAAAAGCAATTCATTTTGATGAAATCAGTGGTAGGACTAGTACTAGATGCTCAGTTCTTTCTGAAGTAATGCTGAGGAATTCAAGTTTACTTTGTTTTGTGAATATTGGAAGTATAGATTCATATGAATGGGTTATAGTTTGTTTATATAGACAATTATATTGTATTGTAATTCATGTTAAGAAATAAAAAAAATTGAGCTTACCTTTCAAAAAAAGTTTTTGTTAAGAAATGAATTAAATATAGACCGCTCAAATCGATTAATTATGAAAATAACAAAACTTTAACATAGAAGAGAAAAACCAAAAAATTAGTAGAAATATATCACACACAATTGTAATTTCTGACTAAATTCTAGTGAAACTACCAATATTTGCAGTCCACGGGTTGATTTCTACATGCCTAGCAACCATCTACATAAGGCTTTCTTTTTGTTTCTAATGGTTCAAAAGTATGTGCAATAGTAAGCAGTGTGTTAAATTCCTTCAAAAAAAATTAACAGTAAATTTTTGGTTGTTCTAAATTTCTTCCAGTTCTAAATGTGGCAACACATCAATTTGGTTGTTTCTTTATTTGAATTGTTAGACTTTGTTATGCACTAATACGTACCTAAAGCTTATTTTAATTCAAACACCAAATCTATATAATTGAAACTTTGTTTCTAATGTTTGGCTGCACTGGAAACTGATTATGAATTCTGAATAATTTTTTGGTCTTAACATGAAATTATTGTTGATTTTTTTATTATTGTTGCTAGCTACCGGTCATTATTGAAAATTTTTGTTTTGCTAAATATGTTACATATTCAATGGTTATTTCTACATGACTTGCAAGCAAACATTGAAAATAAGCAAGGTTGCTTACCATATCATGTGAGAAATTGGATGGTCTGAGTTTATATGTGAAATACTTCGTTTTTCAACAACGTTCTCCGAAAAAATTACCAATTGGCGTAATATAATTCGCATATTGACCTTAAGAAAGCATACAATTGAATATGTAATTCAACAATTCTTACTTAGATGAGTGACCATCACATAGATATTGAGATATTTACTTATGTCGAATGGAAAATGAAAGAACCACCTTTAGTCAAACTGATTCAACCAAAAGCACCACAAACATCATTTTTCTATAAGCGAGTTTGTGCATGTCAATCGAAAAACAGACTTTCATAGATGCACTAAATTTTTATGTATGCAATAAAAACTTTCTCTTCCAGAGCCTGAAGTTAAACTTGATAAATGCTTGTACATTTTTATAATTGAGAAGAGCATTGGTCTTATGGCTAGCTTATTTGTATGTGACCATTCATCCATATTTATTTTCCATTTTAAATTGGTTTTTTCCTTGTAATTAACCATGTTTCGTACCATTATTAGAGGTTCATGCTTTCAGCTTTAGTAATTATAAAAGAATGTTATGTAGAATTTAGTTAAGTTATAATTTGGGTATATTTTAAAACATGTTAAAAGAGCGAATATTACATACTTTAACAGTGCGGGAAACTACAAATACAATTAACAGTGTGAATATTTCTAGCATTGAACAATCTCTTCTGTGTTACAAAATAAATAAATATGAAAATAATTATAATTTCCCAAATTTATTACCCGCATATGTCAGCGCAGCTAACAGTGTGAGATATATTTCACTTTTAACAGTGCGAGAAAAACCAAAAAATTAAAATGATAACTCAAGTCAAGAAGTAAAAAAAAAAACTTTAAATGATGTTATATCAAATATAAGGGATCTATACCATTTCATTTGTGCTTCCGTCTTTTGAACCTTCTTTACCCTGCCAAAGCAAAATAAGTAGCATCAGATCAAATCTCATATTATAATTTATATAAAGAAAAAAAAACTAGATAAAAATTAGTGATGCTTATGAGGATGATGAAAATGTCTATTTAGTAATGGAGTAAGAACACATAGATCTTCAGTTAACTGTCTTCTAATCCAAATATAATGCGCATATGCTATTCTATTTCAAACAATAACCCAACTAGTCATGCTTTTTGGTTTAAAGTTTTATTGCTTATTTTGTAGCTATTTGTTGATATTTTTTTAAATTTCTATGCTGCATATTACAGAATAACATATTTTTTTCAAAATAAAAATGCAGTAATTCGACTACACTAACATAAAGGGATATAAAGCAATAACTAAAAGTAAAACTTGGTGTATCATAAATTAAAGTATACCTCTTTGTTAATTAGAAAGTGCACCATATTCTCCAATTATGAAATTCTTTTTTGATATTGAGTTATCTGAATATCCCTTGATTATGACAAAGCAAAGTTGTTTTTGGTGTACCCCTTCCTAATGCTCTTAACCGCCCTGGTTTATCTTGTCCCAATATTTGTGCAATTATGTCTTCTTCGACATTTTTCATTGAGTCGGATTGTGTGGCATTATCCATTTTTCTAATCTCCTCCTATATAAATTAACATACATATATGTTATATATGATGGTAAAAACGTCACAATGTTCCATTAGTGACAAAAATCAAAATACTTACAATAACATTTGCGACATCCGTGTTCACTGGTTCACCATTCTTTTTAGTATGACATTTAACCCAAACATCATTCTAGATATAGACGATGAATCTTGACTCTGCTTTCTCTATATTTAGAAAAACACTAAACAAATCAAACAATAGTTAATTACCTAGCTAGATAAATAATGCTACGGTTAATTAACTAACCAAATCGTCAGTAAATCTAGTCATTCCTCTATGTCCAGTTGTGTGTGGAAATTGTTTTTGCCTGATGGCTCTATATTTTTTACATTTTGCCTGAGAAGAGATAAAGGAATTTATTCTAAATGAGAAGAAAACAAATCCAACGGGAATGCTGATGTACAACATAAACAAAAAAACAATGATACAAGTAACAAATCAAGTAAGCAACAATATGCTGCATATGGAATTGAATACGCGTTATTTAGTGGATCAATAGATGGATCCAGCATTTAAACTTATTCAGTTTTCAAATTGTAAACGACAGCCTAGATGGATCCAAAATTTAATCTTATTCAGTTTTCAAATTAATCAGTCCCAATTCCAGTTCAACACCATTTCAGTTTGTTGCAAAAATAGATAATAATCGGTAGTTTTTGCAATGTCAAATTATTAGTACGTTATCAACTAAACCTAGCAACAGAAAATAATAACCGATAGTGTTCAACGCCATTTCAGCCAAGCAGGTCCTAAAAACTTGAGTAGCAATAAAAAAATGTAGTATTTACTTTAATGTCTATGATAAGTAGAAAAGTGAGAAAACTACATATAAAGTACAATAGAACTCTTGTGACCAATTACTCGATGGCAAGTATAAGCATAACTTAAACTCCAAACTTAATTTCATCTTTACAAACTTTCTCCACTCATCCATGTTTTTTATATTGTAAGGTTTAAAACCAAGTCTTTCCTCTCCCGTCATTGCATTAACTATTTTTCGGACTAATTTACTTTTCGAGGATCTCCAAATAGTTATCATTTGTTGAAATATAATATATATTTGTTCCCTTCTTCCACTTTGAATCTAGCCTATAAGTAAAAAAAATAAACAACCCATTAATATTTATGTGTGGGAAAAACCAAATGAACATGACTAATGCATCAAGACCCGAACATTAAAAAAAGAAAAAGGACAATGCAGAGCTAATCAACTTAAGTTGTATTATTTTGATTACTAGCTCTATGTTTATGGTATCTGGGAATAATATCACCAATTTGGTATGTCTAGATAGATCAAATAAACTGCATTATTAACTACATAAGTATTGTTTAGATGGTACACGGCGAGACATAATGCAGTTTATTATCACCTATTGTGTTGTCACTAAGCACAACATGATTTATCACTACCTCTATATTTTTACCTATTTGCATGACTAACCATAGCAAGTAGACGTCACAATTGAAATTCAGTTGAAGTTACATTTATTCTATGATCATTTGACAGGTATGAAATTTTCATGCAATACTAAGCATCAAGTTAAGAAAAACATATACAAGTCATATTTATTCTAGAAGCATTTGTCATTTATGTAAGTTTCATGCAACACAAAGCATCAGGTTAAGAAAAAAACATATGTACCCAAATCGACACAAAGTGTATGTAAATACAAATTAAGTAGGATTTGAGCTTGGACAAGATAACAAATCTTTGTAGCTATACTCATAAATGCACGTATAGGTTAAATTATATACACATTTCCTCCTTTGGACGGAACAATTAATAAAGAAGCCTAATCATGCATGATGCACTAATACAACCATATAAAATTAGATCAGCGATGATGGCTGCTACGACTTTCTGAATATATTTGTGATTGATGTTTGCAGCAATTATGTATGTAATATTCCGGAATAACAGTAAATTGTAGGTAATACACACACACAATATTTCACCATGAGCTTGAATATATTTCTCAGGCTCCCTCTCCGGAATATTAGTTAATGTGGTCAGTATTATTCATAACATTTAACTTTTCACTTTATTATATCGAAATATTACCTACAATTTACACACCCCAGGATCAAATTCAACCCTAGCTTTGAACTATAAATCTAGAAACACTGTTTTTTTTTTGGAATGAAAGGGTACATATGTTAGAAACAGAGAAAGAAATAAATATAAGATAGAGTTGGATACAAATATTAGAAAAACTATTGACCTTTATCCTATTTTCCCTTTCTTTATATGAACTTACTATGCTACCAGTTCTTTGATATATGGCATGAGCATCTATATTTTGACTTAATACAATTTCCTCTCCATAGCTTACCTAAAACCAGAGCTATCTTTGAAGTGAGAGCAAAACTTTTTTAGAAGTGTTCATCTGTTTTCTGTTTGAAAATGAGTTTACAGAGTATTAACTATTGATATGATTAGTATTAACCATTCATATGATTAGTATTAACTATTCATATGACTAGTTAACATTAAAAAATCATTATGCAATGTCCTTTAATTAAATCTACGGGTTTATTTGTCTCAATCAGGGTTTGAACTTTGAATCTATTTGATTCAACTTAATTCTTCTGTTGACAGTTACATTTGTACGTGGCACACTGTTAGTTCATAAAGTAGAATACTATTGCTTTTCCAGGTTAAGCCACATATAGAATAAAATGGGCAAAGAACCAAATTATATTAACATTTGAAATATTTGTTTCCTCTTGCAAGGAAGCACAAAGCCCTTTTTTGTTTGAAATATCCAAATGGCACTGGCTCTATTCTCGGACTCTATTCGGAAATTTTGTAACCGATTATGAGGGGTTGAAAAATTGACTTAACTGAGTACAGTTAATACAGCAGTAAGAAAGAGTACTAGGAAGTTTGATTTGATAGTGAAAAGAGCATTGAGTATAGTTTAATTTTGGCAGTAAAAAAGAGTACTGGGCAGCAAAGTGAAAAAAAAAGTGTATACCTGAATCGATTCCCACAGTACAACTTTCAATTCATCGCTTAGCAACCACTAATCGCTAAGTGTAACCGGAATATGCTCTTGAACAAGCAGCCTAAGATAAGAGGATAAATGTACCGAGCCATATCCTATGAGTATGGTTACCTCATTGACTTCAACTTCAATTCGATTCTCAAGACTTAATGGCAGTATTTTTGCTCTTGTTGGACCTCCAGGATGTTTTTTTGCATTTGTATTTGCAGTGTTAACTTCATTTGGTCTATTGATTTCCAGCTCGGCATCAACATTTTCTTCACAAGCCATTTCAACTTCTTCATGCATTTTATTTTCTTTATGAAATGTTTCAATTTCCTCATGCATTTCATTTTCTTCACAAGGCATTTCATTTTCCACACATGGAATTTGTGTTGTCTCGTGCTGTAATCCATGTTCCTTGTCTACACTGCAAACTTCAACGGTTGGCTTGTTTTTTTTCTTGGTTTATAATTTTGTGATTTCTCATTCTTCAATTGTTGGTGAGTATGTACAAAGCTTACATGCATGTCCCTGTCATTTCCCTATAAAAACATTTATTAACAAAAACAACAAAATTAGAGGAAAAAAACGTCCAGGATGATTTGTAAATTTTTGATGTACCAGCCGGGACCTTGAACTTAGTATAATATTTAACATTAAAGTATAAAAATCTATAATTTAAGTAAAAGAAATAGTTTTTACATTAGTGATATCAAGTTACCATTGACCAAATTTTTGGAAAAAGCCATCACGGTCTAATAAATCGAAGCCCAATGTCAAAAGGCTCACAAATCAGCATCGACCGACCCCAACGGTCGGCCCCTACTTCAGAAAGCCCGAACAAGATTTGGACCAAGCTGGTTTCCCTCGAACAATGGAATTTTATAACCCAACATAATCGCTCTCCCAGACCGACGGAGTCAACCATTCCCTTAAAGATTGGATCGATCGGATATCTTTGGATCTACGTGGAAATATCCAAATGATTCATTCATTGCTTAACCTGATTCTTAAGGCATTAAAAATGGTCAAACACTTCTGGCCAAAGCTCTACTTCTAATACACCTCATCTCGAGTGCCACGCAAGACACAATTCTCGAGGATACTATTAATCAGCAGTGGACCGGATCCCACCGCCGCAACTATTCCAAATGATCGAGCTCCACGTGTCCATGTTTCACAAAAGATGCAGGCCATGTTGCACTTCGTTGAGCCCACTTTTTAAATTATAAATACATCCATGCTCAGAATGGAAAAGGAATTTTGGGCAGAACTTCCTCTCTCAAGCTCAGATTCTATGGATAACTCCAAAAGTAGCCAACTCTTTTCTAAAACACAACGATTTTGTGTTCATCTCCCAATTTCTTCAAATAGAAAACATATTATACATGTGACCAAAAGAAAATTAGTACGTAAAGTGGAAGTAGGCACCATCTCTTGCGAACCACTATAAAAACTCTTGTGTGTCCCATGTTTTGCTTACTTTACTGTACTCCATGATTGTTATTCGTGCGTTCTACGCACAACTGGGGGTTGAATGTCATTACTGACCAACTTTTGACGTCAACACTTTGGCGCGCCAGGCGGGGGCGAACCTTCGGCAATTTTCGATCAATGGCGATCAAGCGGAAGAAAGTGCAACATCTTCTCGTCCTACAAAACGCCGACGCAGCAGAAGCACACGGTGAAGAGGCAAGTCAGGAAGCCGCCTCTCATAAAGACACGTCCCCATATCTTACCAGGGACGACATGGACAAGATTCTGGTCAAACTCAGGGGCCAGAATATATCTCAGAGTGAGCTCCTCAAACAACAGCAGGAAGTAATGAATCACCTTCTCGCTCGGATGGATAAGGGAGCGAACATTCCAGTATCATTTCCTACACCGAGCGAGATAGGGGCAGTAACTGATCTTCGGTCTGCACAAATACAACCAGCAGATCTGACCATACCTTTGCTTCCTTCTGGCTCGACTCCACCGCCTGATCGATCACTGTTAGGAGTATCATTTCCAGCAACCAACGCAGCCACAACTCCAGATTCTCAGGAGGCCGTGATCAAGGTCTTTGTCATTCGACCACTTTGCCTCCACTCTCGAGGACAACTCGATTCCCTGGACGGACTAAACAACAACCGGGTCAACCGGAATCAGTGCCATTTCCACTAAAACCCAGCATCTTACAGCAGACTAGTCTTATATTGCCTTTCCTCCAACGAAGAGCTAGTGGAGCCTTCCCTTCGAACTAGGAAGACCACTCTACCATTGTGGTTCCCAACATGGAGGAGGAAAATGCTACTATAAACCCTTCTGACATCGCTCCAAGAGGGGGGCACCCAAGAGCCCTGAATATCACATGCTATGCTGGGTCGGCCTGATGCTAGCCCAACTCGGACTCATCCAGCAGGAGCGGGTATGGTTCAGTCCAATAACGATCGAGCAATCCCAACAACGACTGAACCGGTCCCCGAAACTGCGATGAACCCTCGCCCTCACCTTCACTCAACTCTCGGAGGTCGAGCCCAGTGAACGGCCACCTTTCCGAGCATGATTTCGGCAGATCCTAGTATTGGGATTCTCCCAAATGCAGAGTTGGATTCATGGCAACGACTCCTAGGAGATGGAAGCCAGCTTGCAAGCATTATCAGACACTTCACCCGAGACACTCCTTCTCAATAGGATATAGATGATATCCACCATTGCCCCTTCATCAGGGAAATTAGAAACTCCAGCAATCCTCCGAACTTCAAGTTTTCGGCCATAGAGCCTTACAACGGCCGAACCATCCCGACTATTCATCTCATGCAATACATGAGCCACATGGAAGTACTCTCTCCATCAACCAACATCATGGCCAAGTGCTTCCCTCTTTTCCTCTCTGACATAGTCGGCATGTAGTTCTGGCAGCTAACAACTGAGTCGATCAGCAGCTGGAACATGTTGGTAACTCACTTCATCGAGCAGTTCAGAGTTCACATCTCTCGACCAAAGAGCGTCATGTTACTCACCTTAATCAAACAATGACCCGGCGAAACCCTCCGGCCCTTCCTTGAAATATTTAACGCGGCCGTAGCATCAGTTGATCGACCCGAGCCATCGATGGTGCTTTATGGATGCCATTGCAGGTGTTCAGAACCGATCAGAGTTTAGGATCTATTTAACCAGAGACTCTCTTGAAGATATCAAAGATTTCTACGCCGAGGCCGAGCGGTTCCTCCGACAAAAAGACACTAGCATTGAGATGGAGAGCCTCGAGGTGCTTGCCACCAAAGATGGAGGCCATCCAACACCAATGGCCAGAATAAAGGAAGAGGAAAGGTCTCGGAAAAGAATGATTGTAACGTACAACTCTGGAGAGAGAACAAGTACGACCAATACGCCGAGCTCAACTCTTCCCTGCTCGACATTTATCTTGACATACGAGGATCTCTGCCCTTCCCAAAACATTCTCAAAGAGAAACGACCCAACAGGAACTTGATTTTGGAAAGCACTACATGTTTCACAACCTTGCCGGTCACAGCACCGGTGAATGCAGGTACTTGCGCAACCTCATCAAGGATAGGGTCAGGTGGGGTGAACTGCCCGAGTATGTCAAGAAAACCACATTGGCCATGCTGCCACAATCTTCTACCCAAGCTCCTTAGGTCGGTCCTTGAGCTCCAAGAAACGGAAAGGACCCTGAGCCCAGCAATCGAGGCATCATCATCAATTAATAAGATTTAGATTTCTTCTTTTAAATGTAATTTTGTTTCTTTCAATAATATGGGTATGATGAAGTACACATGTACGGGGTTAGGATTTAGCTCCTAGGCATGCTCTGGATTCAGTTGTCACCCATTTATATTTTATTTTCATTTCCTTGTAATAGCTCTTTAGCAGCAATAAACTTTCTTTTGCAAACATGGATTTTGTTTGAACGGTTTAAGCCAAGCATGATTAATGCTCGTTCGACCTAATATGGTCAGTGCTAAGCTAATGTCTTTAAGACACGGTCAATTCCTGCCACCATATCTAAGCCTACTTCCCGAGCCAAGTGGTCAGATCTATCTAAGTCGTGTATGAAAGATACTTGCCCCTTCTCTAAGCTGAGTGCACTCTCCACTCGCCAAACTTCGTAGATACTCAAATATCGCTCATAAAAATACCCATCACCATATACCACCGACTCTACTAACCGAGTATATATAAGCTTATGTAAGCCGAGCATGGCTAACATTTGCCAAAGTCGAGTATGGATAATACTCGCCACCTCCATAAGCCGAGTATGGATAATACTCGCCACCTCTCTAAGCCAAATGTTATTACTGCTCGCCAACTCTTTAAAGCTGAGTATGGTTAATACTCGCCCAACCAAGCTCACATCTATCTCCGAACCGAGTGTGGCCCATACCATCCTTACATGTATTGGATATTGCTATAGATAATACTTTTGTGATACTCTCGACCTTAATGCGGTCTTCAGTGGTTGTCAGTTTCCTGGCCTTAACACGATCTACACCGATCGTCAGATTTCTAGCCTTAATACAACTACTAAGATCGTCGGATTTCTGGCAATAATATTGTTCGGCGCAACCATAGCTACCCATGCATTGAGCTTTGACATAATATTCAGAACACATCTCGCTTTCCAAGAAAGATGTATTCTGAGGGGCAGAGTGTTGACCAACATTTGGCAAAAGCCGTCACGATCCAATAGATCGAAGCCCAATGTCAAAAGGCTCCCAAATCAGCGTCGACCGAGACCAGCGGTCGGCCCCTACTTCAGAAACCCCGAACAAGATTTGGCCTAGCCAGTTTCCCTCGAGCAACGGCATTTTATACCCCAACATAATCGCTCTCCCAGACTGATCGAGTCAACCATTCCCTTATAGATCGGATCGATCGGATATCTTTGGATCTATGTGGAAATATCCAAATGAGTCATTCATTGCTTAGCCTGATTCTCAAGGCATTAATTGCGGTCAAACACTTCAGGCCAAAGCTCTACTTTTGATACACCTCATCTTGAGTGTCACGCAAGCCACAATTCTCGAAGATACTATTAATCAACAGTGGACCGGGTCCCACCGCCGCAATTATTCCAAATGATCGAGCTCCACGTGTCCAAGTTCCACAAAAGAGGCACCGTCTCTTACCAAACCACTATAAAAAAATCTTGTATGTCCCCTATTTTGCTTACTTTACTGTATTTTGTGATTGTTATTCGTGTGTTCTATGCACGATTGGGGATTGATTGTCACTAGTGACCAAATTTTGATGTCAACAGTTACCATGGGACAGTTAGAAATACGTGCTACTTACAGCCATTGATTCATTGTAAAAAAAATGATGGTGAGAGGTTTAACCTTATTTTCTATCAAATTAAACAACATATATTTCATCTAAGCGTGTGGTTTATAACCGTGGAAGTGCAGAAATTTATAATGAACAAAACAATTATATAGCAGAAGATAACAATGTATAAGAATCCCACATTATCACTAAACTAAACTGCCATATTTTTCTCCATCTATGTATAATTTCGGTGTGCTTCAAACTCAAAATTCTATTATATATGCAACATAGAATACTAGCCGGACCCCCAAATAGGGATAAAATATTTTGTTCAAATATCCAACCCAAAACTAAAAGGCCGATACAAGGTCTAAAAAATATATAGGTCATCTTGTTTCAAGAACTGATGTTGTTGATACATATCTCAATGCATTTAAATTGTTATGAAAACTTAGAACTAAAAATTACAAGCCAAACACGCAGGCAGAAATTCTAGGCATTGATCTAACCGACATAGATGTCAATTCCAATGATTTTACTTGTCCAATGAAAAATAAATAAACATGGATGAAAATATTTCACTTGTCAATTCCTATGATTTTATCTGTCCCATGGAATTTAAAATAAACAGGGATGATTTTTTTTACACGGATCTATAATTATTTGCATCAATTTCAATTGATCTAGTACAGTGAAACACCTACTACCACCTGCGTTATTGTTTACCTATCTTAAAAAATATGCTTATGCTTCAATGCCTAATCCAATTGTTTGTTTATGTCAATTTTTAGGTAGTTATCTTTTTACAAAAAATCATAACATTGGGTGCACAATTCATTAAGTCCACTACGGATACATTCCATTAATTTATATATGTAATCTACTTTTGTGTTATCAAGGATGATCGTATAGTGATATCATATAGTCTTTAGATACACTAATAATCATGCAAAAAATTTATACAGTAGCATGTAAATCTTCACACCTTCATGAAGAAGATTACGTGCATCTTCAAGTATGTAAATCTCGATGATAATCAATAACTCAGTACCTGCATATATGAAATAACTCAATGAATGCACATTCCAGTTTCATTTACAGTTGGTATATGGACAAAAAGTGTACTGGAATAAGGTCAAGAACATAGTAAAAAAATGAATGCAAAAGTGATCATTTACAAAAAATAAAATAGCCATTTCAAGTAATATGTAAGAAAAGATAGTAATGTTAATTTTAGCCCATATACTGCCAAAACATCACGACTTTGTTCATCTTTTTGTAACATGATAGGTTATCGTTTTCATATGAACATTTGAAAGTTGTAATGTTAAAGTATGTTTACCTATTTAGTGGTACAAACCTATTATAAGAGCTACTCAAGTATGTCTTCGCAGTCTTCCCTAACATAACTAACATCTTCAACATTAATATCAGTTATGTCGCAATCTTCTGGAATATTAATAGTTTCTTCTACATAATAATTTGTTTCTAACTCATGAAAACCTCTAGATGGTGATTTCATTACCATGTACCAACTTGAAGGATCGTCTTCTCTTGAATAAAATACTTGTTTCGCTTGAGATGCAAGGATATATGGATCTTTTGAAAATGATGCTTGATTTTGATGTAAGTTGACAAGAGTTAAACCATCTTCATCAACTTTCTCCATTTCCTATATGTGCCCAACAACACTTAAAAAAAAGAATACAAAACACGTGATAATTTAATCAATTATATCAGTCAATATGCCATAATAAGTGACCACATCAGCTATTTGAGAAACATCTTTTGTACTTACTGTACACATAGTAGTCGCATTGTAAGTCACTGCACTATTTTGAGTTTCTCTCCCTACATCTTTTACGTGAAATAGTTGTCCATTGATGATATATCCTTTGTAAGACAAAGCATCATTCTTTGCACCATATGCAATCCACTTCAACATTTCAGTGTGATCATAGGAGTTGATAGGTATTTGTAAAATGCTTGATTTACAATGGATAATTTAAAATAATATTCTTAAGAAAATGAGAGTATATTTTAAAAAAATCATTTAACCTTTTTTTAATCCAATCAGCGTTTTTTTTATTTGTTTCCCAAAGCAAGGCCGAATTTCCGTTCATGCGCTTGCTTGAATTTTGTAATCCCTCCAAATGCAAACTAGAATAAAACAAGTAATGTTAAGTTATATTTACTAGTAGAAAAACATAAAAATAATTGAAACATAATCTAACATATACTTTCTCTAAAAATGGTTCCACCATGGCCATATTCATTAATATAGCTAAATGAGCACTTTCTTTCTCATTTGAGGATAATGTAACTGTCTTAGACATTGAAATTGGACGTCCCTCGAGTATTACATTGCTTTCATAATCTTCATTTCGAGCCTCTGCCTCCTTAATGTGTCCTAATTTTTTTTTTCAAAAAATCACTAAAAAATTTCATGCATTCCTCTACAAGAGAAGATTCAACAATACAGCCATCGGGTCGTGAATAGTTTCTTACATAATCTGTAAGTGTTTTCATATATCTTTCAAATGGATACATCCCGTGAAATTGAACCGGTCCACAGATTAGTGCTTCTCTACTAAGATGAATTGATAAACGCACCATTATATCAAAAAATGAGGGTGGAAAATACTTTTCAAGCTCACATAGAATGTCTATAATTTCAATATTAATTTGTTGCAATTTCTCTATGACAAGGACAAGCTGACATAATTTATTGAAAAATGAACATAAGCGAATTATTGCTTTCTTGCCTTCTTTGACAATAATCATCTCACTGCTACAGGTAATAAGTGTTGCATTAATACATGATAATCTTGTGATTTCAAGCCACTAATTTTACAATTCTCCAGCGATATATGGTTTTTCAAATTTGAACAGTAGCCGTTGGGTCCGTTAATATCATATAGTCTTTTGCAGAATAATGTTTTTTGGGAATTCAACAACATAAGGAGCAGGCGGAAGATATGTTTTCTTCACATGAGGTTGTGCATGAAGATCATGTCGAATCCTCCAATCCTCTAAATCCTTTCTAGAGTTGGTTCCTTCTTTTGATTTGTTATCATGCAATATTGTGCCTAATATGCTTTCACCAATGTTTTTCTCCACATGCATTACATCTGAATTATGTCGTAATGGAAGTTCCTATAAAAATCAATAGTGTAACTCATAATTATATTATATTATTATTATTAATTATCAACAAATTAAAAAAAATCACTAACCTTCCAAAATGGAAAATCAAAAAAATAGATCATTTTTTCCATCTTAATAGCTCCAGTTTGATAGGATTATTATCTTCATCTTCCATATCATGGACAATGTCCCTCTTCCTCTTTTTCAGCTTGATGGATTTTATCTTAATGGTCATTTTCTTATTTCTTTTCTTCTTCTTTTTATTTTCTTTATTTTTCCCAAAATCATTTGGAAAATATTTTAACAATTCATAAATATTTCTTATAGTTAAAATTCTAAGCGTGATACCTTTCTCCATGGTGTTATCAAAACAACTCTTATGTTTCCTTCATGCATTCAACATAGGTAAAAATCTTATGTGACCCATGTAAACATTCTTTAGATTATAATTCAACCAACGATTATGAGTATTAACGCCACATGATGGACAATCCTTTCCTACCTTCACACAACATCCAACAATATTTCTATAGGCTGGAAAATCAATTTCTGTCCATAGAAAGATTGCTTTCAGTTTAAACAATGTTTTACTAAATGCATCATATGCATCAACTCCGTTACTCCACAAATACTACAAGTCTTCAATCGAAGGTACCGAATATGCATTAATATCTTTTCCGGGCTGCTTCAGACCGGGAATAAGTAACGTTAACAAAATATTTTCCTTCTTCATATATAACATAGGTGAGAGATTGTATGTCATAAGCATTACCAGCTAACAAATATATTTAAAATTTAACATAGAAAATGGATTGAATCCATATGTAACCAGACCAAGTCTAAGTTTGCATGGATCGGCTGAAAAAGATTTCCATCGTTCATTCACCATATTCCATGCCATAGAATCCACAAGATGACGCATTTTTCCATCATTGCTTCTATTATTGAAATGTCATCTTAAATATTCTTCCATTTTCTGATATCTAAATAGTCTTCTAAATCTTGGAATTATTGGAGAATATCTCAACACTTTAACTGGAACACCTTGTATGATCTCCTTGGTATCTTGGTTTATTTTCCATCTTGAAGACCCACATTTTGGACAAGCAATTAAAACTTTGTATTGTTTTTTAAAAAGACAACAGTCATTTTCATAAGCATGTATTTTTTCAAAACCCATATCAAATTGCTTAAGAATTTTTCTTACTTTAAATAAAGTATTAGGAAGTACGTTATCTTTCGGTAGAAACAATTGTTGTACGTTTAGAAGCTTGTCAAACCCATTATTAGATAGAACGGTCTCACATCTAAGATTATACAAGGTAGTGATGGTAGATAATTTTGTACGATCTGTATAACCAGGATACGAATGAGTTTCCGCATCTTCCAAATTTTCAAGTAACTCATCCTCTCTTCATTGATAATCAACATCATCTTATCATTATAGAAAACATCATGATTCATAAAAATGAAAATCGTGATAAACTTGTACCGACTATCTTTTAATGGTGACTTCCAAGACTTCGTCAGATCTGCCGCCTCCATCTACTACTACCGTCTAATCTCATCCCTCTTCTTCCACCTTTCTTCCTAACCACTTCCACTCGCTCATGCCTAAAAACAAGAAAACCAAGATGAGATTCAAGTCTCGTTCACCAGACTCGAGCACCAGATCTGGGCGCAAATTTAGTAACTTGGTTGGATGCTCTAATGATTACGACTTATCGGATTCTAGTTGTAACAACCCGGAAAATCTGGGCCAGTTTAAAATTTTTATTTTGGCAATTTTAGTGAATTTTGATTATTTAAAATGAATTATTTTAAATAATATCGACGAGAAATTTATTTAGAATATAAATCGAACGTATATATTATACGCGTCGTCGTTAGAATATAAATATTTATATATAATTATAAATAGAATTGAAAATGGCGCGGTAGTTCGATAATTCGATTTCAAACTTCAATTGAATGTACCGGGTGCAAAACAATCCGGATTTTAGTGAAACCAAAAATAATGGGATCTAATTGTGAATATCTTTCCAACGAATCCGAAAAATCAAGATTTCATATCGGGAATCAAAAGATATGTCCAGTTGAAAATTCTGAATAGTCGCTATGGAATTCAGGCCCTTAAAAATGGACATTTTGCAAATGACCTCGGATTTCGACGAAACCAGTTTTGTTGGGTCCGCAGTGTCATGTTATTGCTAGGTTTTAAATTTCATAATTTTTCGAATCCATATGTGAGCGTGGCAAAGGAAAACGCGTTTGACCAGTTTCAGTTGATTTTAATCGACTGGAAATTGGCCATTTTTCTAACGATCTCAGAATTCGACGAAACTAGTTTTGTTAGGACCGTATCGTCAATACGAAGCTAGAAAATATTTTTCTGGAATTTTTCTAGTTAGTATGTGGCCCCGGTAATTTGAAATGTACGTTTAAAATTCAATATAATGATTTAAATGTAAATTTAACGGAAACTGATTGTAACAATCAAATCAGCTTGCGATATATATCCCATTGTGTTCGAAATGGGGGTAAAACGCTATGGACGACAGGCGGTGGGCCTCGTTTCGAGGTCGAATGTGAAAGTCAACTCTTTAGGATAAAATTTATTAATTAATTAATAATAATAAAAAAAATATTATCTCCCCCTTTACTACCCAGGCCCCCCCCCCCCCGATTTCCTTTTACAGAAAACAAAAAAAAGAAAAAAGAAAAAAACCACAAAACCCTAAACTGTCGAGCCGCGCCCCCCCCCCCCCCCCTAACCTGGAACGCCGACGAAGAGCCGCCGCCCCCCTAACCTCGAACGCCGCGCCGCCCCCTAACCTCGAACGCCGACGAAGCAGCCGCGCCCCCCCTAGAAGCCCTCGACCCTCTCGCGAAGACGCAGCGCCACCTGCCCCTCGAAGCCAGAAGCCCTCCGACGAAAGCAGAAACCCCCCCTTTTGTCTGTAAGTATTTTGATTTTATTTTTAAAAGTATAAACTGATTTTTATTTTTAAAAGTATAAACTGATTTTATTTTTAAAAGTATAAACTGATTTTTATTTTTAAAAGTATAAACTGATTTATTTTTAAAAAGTATAAACTGATTTATTTTTAAAAGAGAAAAACTGATTTTATTTTGAACTTTAAAATAGGAAAAAGATTAATCTTTTAGTAGAAAAAGATTTGAAAGCAAAAGTAAAAATCATATTTTTATATGTTGAAAAATCATATTTTTATATGTTGAAAAATCATATTTTTTATATGTTGAGAAATCATATTTTTATATGTTGAAAGAAAAAGTAGAAATCATATTTTTATATGTTGAAAGCAAAAGTAAAAATCATATTTTATATGTTGAGAAATCATATTTTTATATGTTGAAAGCGAACGTGAAAACATGATTTTTGTCATATTAAAGAAGTGATTTTTATTATATAAACATCATGACAAAAATGAGATTTTTATTCATTTGAATAGCGATAGAAAAATTCGATTTTTATATATTGAACTTTGAACTAAAAATTCGATTTTTATATATTGAACTTTGAAATAAATATTCGATTTTTATATATTGAACTTCGAAGTAAAAATTCGATTTTTATATATTGAATAGCAAAGTAAAAATGTGATTTTTTACATATGTAGAGGATGCGGGCAAAGAAAGTGAAAGGAGGCGAAACGACGAAGACTTCTGCAAATGAAGAGCCGTGGAGCTAGGATAGCTATATGTGAGAATTTCTCACCTTTCTATTTCTTTTCTAGTTATATATTTATACTAGGATGCAGACGGTGCTTAGTAGCACCCGACACAATCGTCCACAGACCATGGACTTGTTTGTTTGACTGTTTGGTGATTGATTGCGATATTGGTTTGAATGTGGTTTGTGGTGTGAAAAATCGAATCGATAAATTGGTTAGGATTAGACGTGCGCCGTTATAAGGCGTAGGAGTAAGGCTAGGTTAGACCCTTACTCCAAATTTTGTGGTTTGCAAAATGAAATTGATTTGATTGATGAGTGAATGGCGTGGGCCTTCACTAGACCGGGGATAAGGCTAGACCTCGTCCCGTTTCTAGTATCGTGCCGTTATGCCGCCGAAATTTTCTAAAAAATGTTAGAAAAATAAAAATATCATTTTATTGAATAAATGAATTGAATAGAAATTCATAGGTTGAAATAAAATGTTTTATCGTTAAAAATATAATTTTTAACGTGAAGTGAATAAAATAAATATGCATTTACAAACCAGACAGTTTGTTTATGTACACCTATTTGAAGGACATTGATTGGGTCGATAAATTTTACACATCGCCCAACTGCACAAATAAAACCTGTGTTTGATTGTTTGAAACCCCACACGGGTGTTAGGATGAAATTTGAAGTTCACTCATCCTGATTGATTAAATATGTCGATCGATTGATTGACAGGCTGTTATAAGCGTTAGATATCTATATTTGATGCTTATACAGGGTAGTGCACTTTGGTTGATGGTTGATTATTTTTCAATGCTATTATATGTGTGTAATGCATGAAAATCCATATAATTAACTTTATATGGTAATTGATTGGGCCTCATTCTAATTTGAAAAATAAAGAATATTATAAAATAAAAGTTCATGTGTTGACAGTACTCATTCATTGAGATTGGTCATGTGTTGAACGAAATATTTTAGTATTAAAATTTACATCTTTATCGATATAAAATAAAAGTTCATGTGTTGACAGTACTCATTCATTGAGATTGGTCATGTGTTGAACGAAATATTTTGATAATAACAACTATTTTGAAAAAGAAATATTTGAAATAGAATATTTGAAAATAGAAATTTATGAAGCCGTGTATGGACGCCATTTTGACGTGAACGATATTTATATCGATTTGAAAACGATTTCGAAATGAATTGAATTGAAAACGAATTCAAAATGAATTGAAAACGAATTCGAAATGAATTGAATTGAAAACGATTTCGAAATGAATTGAATTGAAAACGAATTCAGAATGAATTGAAAACGATTTCGAAATGAATTGAATTGAAAACGATTTCGAAATGAATTGAATTGAAAACGAATTCAAAATGAATTGAAAACGATTTCGAAATGAATTGAATTGAAAACGATTTCGAAATGAATTGAATTGAAAACGAATTCAAATGGAATTGAAAGCGAATTGAAATGAATTCAAATTGAATTGAAATTCGAATTGAATAGAAATGAATTTTGAAACGAATTTATAAAGAAGAATTCAATTTTGCTTTGAATTGAAATGGAAGTTGAAATAGGTTTTGAAACGATTTTAAAACTATTTATATAATTCGTTTTGAATAGTAATCGACGAAATATATTATATATATATTATATATAATATAATGGCCTGAATAGAACGCGCCGCGCCGCGGCAGTTCGTGAATTTCGACCATTTATTTCAAACGGACATTACGGGAGATCCGACCGTCGGATTCTCCTAAAACCGGAACCGTTGGGTTCGTATCGAAAAGAGCTTTCTAGCGAATGTTAGAAATTTGAAATCTAACGGTTGGATTTGGAATTATGTCCAAATCAAATTCGAAAAAGGTCGCTGTAAGTGCAGTTCGATGACCGTTGTTGGAAATCGGCTGTACGGGCCTTGATAAAATTATTAAAAATAGTAATAATTTGTGTAAAATCATAAGAAATGATTTGTGAAGATTTGGGATGAAAAACTCCATATTTGAAAAGATAAAAATAGATTTTTATCGAAATGAACTAGTTTTGAACTAGAATTATAATTCTATTTATTTTTAAATAAATAAATTGAGTTTGAAAAGGGTTTTGAAAATAACCAAAATTTCCAATGATTGCATTGGAGTGGATTTGAATCGAAATTGTCTTCGGAATATTTCGATGTTGGAATTTGTGATTATACGGATGTTGTTACGGAAATTTGAAAGATATATATTTATATCGTTATTTCCAATACGACATTTGTTAATCGTAGAATTTGATATTGAATATAAGCCGATATATTTTCTATTCAGAGCCTTATATTGAATATCAAATGTGATTTGGGTTTGTCGTGAATGGTGTCTTCACTAACACTGTTCTTGGACCCAGTTGAGAAAAGATTAAATCTTTTTATTTAGATTTAATGAAGTGTACCAATTAAATAATATTTAATTGGAATTGAATTGATATTGATTTTTGGGTTTATCGTGAACAGTGTTTTAAATAACACTTGTTCTTTAACCCGATAATTAATGAATGTGATTTGGGTTTGTCGTGAATGGTGTCTTCACTAACACTGTTCTTGGACCCAGTTGAGAAAAGATTAAATCTTTTTATTTAGGTTTAATGAAGTGTACCAATTAAATAATATTTAATTGGAATTGAATTGATATTGATTTTTGGGTTTATCGTGAACAGTGTTTTAAATAACACTCGTTCTTTAACCCGATAATTAATGGAATGAGATTTTGGGTTTATCGTGAACTGTGTTTTAAATGACACTGATTCTTTAACCCAGTCAAAGATTAAAACTAAGTGGAGTTTTAATGAATCTTTAATTAGATTGAAATAATCGAAATGGAGTATCACCAGTTTTGCTCCAGGCGATAGTTAAATCTTTAATTAGATTTGAACGTGAAATGGTAATTGAATTTACCAATAACACTGTGGTGTTAGATATGAAGTATTACCAGTTTTACTTCATGGGATGAATAGGTTGGGATTGGGAAATTAAAACAAATGATTACTTCGGTAAGGTTCGCTAATCCCGACTAGTTTGAATTGATATTCAAAAATGGATTAAAGAATAAATTCAAGGAATTTATCTTTGATAAAATTAATGGGAATCTTTCCCTATGAATGTGAAATTTAGAAACTAAATGTCGGTTGGCCAAGCAGAATGGTTTTCTGGATATTGATCTGATGTTGGTTTCGGCCTTCGGGGTTAATATTTGGGGAATTATTCTCTTGATTAATTTACGGTTAGTGACTAATAAATTGGAATGAGGCGTATGTTGTGTTTGTGTAACACTTTTATAATATATACGCGAGTTATTCGGAAAGACCGGGTTTATCCCATTCTGAATAACTGATACGACGATAAGTCGAAGATGAAGACGATGGTCGAAGACCGGAGGTCTTCACGTCGTTTGGGTGATAACTGATGATCTTGATTGGGCTGTACACCCAAGAAGATGGAAACAGTTAGTGATCGTCCAGACGTACTTGGAGGTCGATGGATATGCGGGGTACTAGGTGCCTCCGGTTTCGTTCAGACCCAGAACGGACTTGTAAATGGACTGTGTGTCTGACATCGGATTTCATTCTGTGTGACTGATATCGGTTGCATAGGATGGTTTGCCTGTGTGGCATGCTAAGATGCAAATGATCAAGGCTTCTGTTGAAAAGCAAAGTCTTGTGGTGATGATCAAAGCACGGCCTTTGTGGCGTAGCTTTGTGTAACGTTTACCTCGCGTGTTTCACACCAGGTATGAACCAAAAACGGGAGACGGACCTCAGGGAGGACTTGCGTTTCTTTCTAGTTAGAAGTGGCGTCAGTGGTTTTACACGCCCTGACGAGTTTGACTTATGTGGTTGTTGCTGTTGCGAGGCGCCTCGGTTATATCGGTTTCGGCCGATGCTTCTGGTCGGCTGACGGACCAGACTGACACCCCATAGGGTTGGGAAACGTAGTGTTCAGGCATAATAATCCACATCGGTGGACCGGCCCTGTCGCTCCAAGGCTTGCCTGCGCGCTTGCCTGAGACACGGACTAGAGCGTCTCGAATCGGATGAGGACTATCTTTTGCCTCGGTTCATAGATGGAAATCCAATTTCCAAATACGTGACATTTGCGGTTTTAATTGTAAATCTAGTATGGCGACATGATATATGGTACCCATGCCGCCTATGATTGATACTTATGATTTGAAGTTGTTTTATACACTATGCACTTATAATAGTATCAAATGATTTGTTTTAAAACGTATCAAGCATTCTTTGGCTGTTATAAGGGAAAACCCTATCCTCGACTGCGTTGCATTGTGTGATGGGACCTGGGTCTTATAACAGCTTCATTTTTCTTTATTTAGCATTGCGCTGTTTGTTTTATGCACTGGTATTCTTGGGAGGAAACCCGTTCCGTGTTATACGGCGTGGTCCCTTGATTTACCTAATGATTTAAAATAAAGAATAATAACTGTTTTAGTTCTCACACCAGTCACATGACTGACCTGGAGTTTATTGTTTTAACCTAAACTCTGGGTGCCCCTATTTTGACACGGGCAGCTAGTAGTTTTGGTTTTGCAGATTTATATTCACAGGATCCTGGTTTACAGCTGGAACGATATCCGGAAAGCTTTGTATCCGTATATCTACTTCTAGTTGTGTATTGTATTATTTTCCGCTGCTATGTATTTAAATGTAATTTAAATCTCTGATATTTCTGTGTAATATTCATTTATACTCTGTATATTCTTGTAATCTGATGCATTGTTGTAATATACAATGAAATTTTCTTTTATATGCGTTCTGTTGTGGTTTGTTCTCGAACTATCCGACGCTTTCCTTTACGGGGAAGTTGCGGGTCTTCACAGTTGGTATCAGAGCTTTGGTTTACAAAGCTCAGAGAACAAGGCACTTTAGAACCATACGAAAGAACTCATCAGAAAGTGGATTAGTAATATCCAACAGGGATGACTCGTTAGAGATGGGATCAGTAGTATCCTAGAACGAGTGTGAAGAGTAAATTTTTAAAGTGAAAACAAGTTTTGTTTTGAAAAATTTAAATCAATTATTCGTATTTGATTATTTATTTATATTGATGTGGACAATCCAGTATATATAGATTTTGCGTATACGTCTGATCCGCCTATATTCGAAGTTTTAATATATTGGATAGATATAGAATCACACTCTAGTCGCCCGGAGATAATTTTGGTAATGCGGCCGCATTATCAATATTTATATTCGTGTTTCGAAGGTGTGATATCTATATATTTCCTATTGACTGGTGTGAGAACCAAAATTAGATAAGGCCTATTGTTGTGATTTGGCATCAAAAAAACATGATTTTTGTATATGTATCAAAGTTATGAATTTGAAACTCTAATTCACTAATTGATTGATGTTTGTGTGGTTTGTTTATTTGTTTGCTAATTTTGAACCATTATGCCTAATTGAACCAAATATTGAACTGTAGTGAAATTGGTCGCATTTGCTTGCATATACATATATATCATTGAACAGGTCATAGCAAGGAGGCTAGAGCAGAGAATAAAATTTGTTTGCCCGACAAATAGGTACATGTTTACTACATAATTTCCTATTTTGTTTGGGTGATGATGATTTTGTGAGCCTATTGGCTAGCCGCTTGGCTTTTTCTTTTTCTTTTTGAGATCTGAAGGACCGGGGAAGCTATTTGAAATTCCCCGATGCTCCCGGTGCAGGGGAGGTTATGGCGAAATTTTTCAAAAATTTAGGGTGTTAGCCAAATTTTTGAAGTTTTAAAAATTCTCAGAAACTAAAGAGTTGGAGAATGGAAGCCAGATCGAGCGTAGAGCTGAATAATCAAACCACTTTCGACTTTGTTCCTTTTCGGGGACGAAAAGTTTTAAGTGGGGGAGATTGTAACAACCCGGAAAATCTGGGCCAGTTTAAAATTTTTATTTTGGCAATTTTAGTGAATTTTGATTATTTAAAATGAATTATTTTAAATAATATCGACGAGAAATTTATTTAGAATATAAATCGAACGTATATATTATACGCGTCGTCGTTAGAATATAAATATTTATATATAATTATAAATAGAATTGAAAATGGCGCGGTAGTTCGATAATTCGATTTCAAACTTCAATTGAATGTACCGGGTGCAAAACAATCCGGATTTTAGTGAAACCAAAAATAATGGGATCTAATTGTGAATATCTTTCCAACGAATCCGAAAAATCAAGATTTCATATCGGGAATCAAAAGATATGTCCAGTTGAAAATTCTGAATAGTCGCTATGGAATTCAGGCCCTTAAAAATGGACATTTTGCAAATGACCTCGGATTTCGACGAAACCAGTTTTGTTGGGTCCGCAGTGTCAAGTTATTGCTAGGTTTTAAATTTCATAATTTTTCGAATCCATATGTGAGCGTGGCAAAGGAAAATGCGTTTGACCAGTTTCAGTTGATTTTAATCGACTGGAAATTGGCCATTTTTCTAACGATCTCAGAATTCGACGAAACTAGTTTTGTTAGGACCGTATCGTCAATACGAAGCTAGAAAATATTTTTCTGGAATTTTTCTAGTTAGTATGTGGCCCCGGTAATTTGAAATGTACGTTTAAAATTCAATATAATGATTTAAATGTAAATTTAACGGAAACTGATTGTAACAATCAAATCAGCTTGCGATATATATCCCATTGTGTTCGAAATGGGGGTAAAATGCTATGGACGACAGGCGGTGGGCCTCGTTTCGAGGTCGAATGTGAAAGTCAACTCTTTAGGATAAAATTTATTAATTAATTAATAAAAAAAAAAAAATATTATCTCCCCCTTTACTACCCAGGCCCCCCCCGATTTCCTTTTACAGAAAACAAAAAAAAGAAAAAAAAAAACCACAAAACCCTAAACTGTCGAGCCGCGCCCCCCCTAACCTGGAACGCCGACGAAGAGCCGCCGCCCCCCTAACCTCGAACGCCGCGCCGCCCCCTAACCTCGAACGCCGACGAAGCAGCCGCGCCCCCCCTAGAAGCCCTCGACCCTCTCGCGAAGACGCAGCGCCACCTGCCCCTCGAAGCCAGAAGCCCTCCGACGAAAGCAGAAACCCCCCCTTTTGTCTGTAAGTATTTTGATTTTATTTTTAAAAGTATAAACTGATTTTTATTTTTAAAAGTATAAACTGATTTTATTTTTAAAAGTATAAACTGATTTTTATTTTTAAAAGTATAAACTGATTTATTTTTAAAAAGTATAAACTGATTTATTTTTAAAAGAGAAAAACTGATTTTATTTTGAACTTTAAAATAGGAAAAAGATTAATCTTTTAGTAGAAAAAGATTTGAAAGCAAAAGTAAAAATCATATTTTTATATGTTGAAAAATCATATTTTTATATGTTGAAAAATCATATTTTTTATATGTTGAGAAATCATATTTTTATATGTTGAAAGCAAAAGTAGAAATCATATTTTTATATGTTGAAAGCAAAAGTAAAAATCATATTTTATATGTTGAGAAATCATATTTTTATATGTTGAAAGCGAACGTGAAAACATGATTTTTGTCATATTAAAGAAGTGATTTTTATTATATAAACATCATGACAAAAATGAGATTTTTATTCATTTGAATAGCGATAGAAAAATTCGATTTTTATATATTGAACTTTGAACTAAAAATTCGATTTTTATATATTGAACTTTGAAATAAATATTCGATTTTTATATATTGAACTTCGAAGTAAAAATTCGATTTTTATATATTGAATAGCAAAGTAAAAATGTGATTTTTTACATATGTAGAGGATGCGGGCAAAGAAAGTGAAAGGAGGCGAAACGACGAAGACTTCTGCAAATGAAGAGCCGTGGAGCTAGGATAGCTATATGTGAGAATTTCTCACCTTTCTATTTCTTTTCTAGTTATATATTTATACTAGGATGCAGACGGTGCTTAGTAGCACCCGACACAATCGTCCACAGACCATGGACTTGTTTGTTTGACTGTTTGGTGATTGATTGCGATATTGGTTTGAATGTGGTTTGTGGTGTGAAAAATCGAATCGATAAATTGGTTAGGATTAGACGTGCGCCGTTATAAGGCGTAGGAGTAAGGCTAGGTTAGACCCTTACTCCAAATTTTGTGGTTTGCAAAATGAAATTGATTTGATTGATGAGTGAATGGCGTGGGCCTTCACTAGACCGGGGATAAGGCTAGACCTCGTCCCGTTTCTAGTATCGTGCCGTTATGCCGCCGAAATTTTCTAAAAAATGTTAGAAAAATAAAAATATCATTTTATTGAATAAATGAATTGAATAGAAATTCATAGGTTGAAATAAAATGTTTTATCGTTAAAAATATAATTTTTAACGTGAAGTGAATAAAATAAATATGCATTTACAAACCAGACAGTTTGTTTATGTACACCTATTTGAAGGACATTGATTGGGTCGATAAATTTTACACATCGCCCAACTGCACAAATAAAACCTGTGTTTGATTGTTTGAAACCCCACACGGGTGTTAGGATGAAATTTGAAGTTCACTCATCCTGATTGATTAAATATGTCGATCGATTGATTGACAGGCTGTTATAAGCGTTAGATATCTATATTTGATGCTTATACAGGGTAGTGCACTTTGGTTGATGGTTGATTATTTTTCAATGCTATTATATGTGTGTAATGCATGAAAATCCATATAATTAACTTTATATGGTAATTGATTGGGCCTCATTCTAATTTGAAAAATAAAGAATATTATAAAATAAAAGTTCATGTGTTGACAGTACTCATTCATTGAGATTGGTCATGTGTTGAACGAAATATTTTAGTATTAAAATTTACATCTTTATCGATATAAAATAAAAGTTCATGTGTTGACAGTACTCATTCATTGAGATTGGTCATGTGTTGAACGAAATATTTTGATAATAACAACTATTTTGAAAAAGAAATATTTGAAATAGAATATTTGAAAATAGAAATTTATGAAGCCGTGTATGGACGCCATTTTGACGTGAACGATATTTATATCGATTTGAAAACGATTTCGAAATGAATTGAATTGAAAACGAATTCAAAATGAATTGAAAACGATTTCGAAATGAATTGAATTGAAAACGATTTCGAAATGAATTGAATTGAAAACGAATTCAGAATGAATTGAAAACGATTTCGAAATGAATTGAATTGAAAACGATTTCGAAATGAATTGAATTGAAAACGAATTCAAAATGAATTGAAAACGATTTCGAAATGAATTGAATTGAAAACGATTTCGAAATGAATTGAATTGAAAACGAATTCAAATGGAATTGAAAGCGAATTGAAATGAATTCAAATTGAATTGAAATTCGAATTGAATAGAAATGAATTTTGAAACGAATTTATAAAGAAGAATTCAATTTTGCTTTGAATTGAAATGGAAGTTGAAATAGGTTTTGAAACGATTTTAAAACTATTTATATAATTCGTTTTGAATAGTAATCGACGAAATATATTATATATATATTATATATAATATAATGGCCTGAATAGAACGCGCCGCGCCGCGGCAGTTCGTGAATTTCGACCATTTATTTCAAACGGACATTACGGGAGATCCGACCGTCGGATTCTCCTAAAACCGGAACCGTTGGGTTCGTATCGAAAAGAGCTTTCTAGCGAATGTTAGAAATTTGAAATCTAACGGTTGGATTTGGAATTATGTCCAAATCAAATTCGAAAAAGGTCGCTGTAAGTGCAGTTCGATGACCGTTGTTGGAAATCGGCTGTACGGGCCTTGATAAAATTATTAAAAATAGTAATAATTTGTGTAAAATCATAAGAAATGATTTGTGAAGATTTGGGATGAAAAACTCCATATTTGAAAAGATAAAAATAGATTTTTATCGAAATGAACTAGTTTTGAACTAGAATTATAATTCTATTTATTTTTAAATAAATAAATTGAGTTTGAAAAGGGTTTTGAAAATAACCAAAATTTCCAATGATTGCATTGGAGTGGATTTGAATCGAAATTGTCTTCGGAATATTTCGATGTTGGAATTTGTGATTATACGGATGTTGTTACGGAAATTTGAAAGATATATATTTATATCGTTATTTCCAATACGACATTTGTTAATCGTAGAATTTGATATTGAATATAAGCCGATATATTTTCTATTCAGAGCCTTATATTGAATATCAAATGTGATTTGGGTTTGTCGTGAATGGTGTCTTCACTAACACTGTTCTTGGACCCAGTTGAGAAAAGATTAAATCTTTTTATTTAGATTTAATGAAGTGTACCAATTAAATAATATTTAATTGGAATTGAATTGATATTGATTTTTGGGTTTATCGTGAACAGTGTTTTAAATAACACTTGTTCTTTAACCCGATAATTAATGAATGTGATTTGGGTTTGTCGTGAATGGTGTCTTCACTAACACTGTTCTTGGACCCAGTTGAGAAAAGATTAAATCTTTTTATTTAGGTTTAATGAAGTGTACCAATTAAATAATATTTAATTGGAATTGAATTGATATTGATTTTTGGGTTTATCGTGAACAGTGTTTTAAATAACACTCGTTCTTTAACCCGATAATTAATGGAATGAGATTTTGGGTTTATCGTGAACTGTGTTTTAAATGACACTGATTCTTTAACCCAGTCAAAGATTAAAACTAAGTGGAGTTTTAATGAATCTTTAATTAGATTGAAATAATCGAAATGGAGTATCACCAGTTTTGCTCCAGGCGATAGTTAAATCTTTAATTAGATTTGAACGTGAAATGGTAATTGAATTTACCAATAACACTGTGGTGTTAGATATGAAGTATTACCAGTTTTACTTCATGGGATGAATAGGTTGGGATTGGGAAATTAAAACAAATGATTACTTCGGTAAGGTTCGCTAATCCCGACTAGTTTGAATTGATATTCAAAAATGGATTAAAGAATAAATTCAAGGAATTTATCTTTGATAAAATTAATGGGAATCTTTCCCTATGAATGTGAAATTTAGAAACTAACTGTCGGTTGGCCAAGCAGAATGGTTTTCTGGATATTGATCTGATGTTGGTTTCGGCCTTCGGGGTTAATATTTGGGGAATTATTCTCTTGATTAATTTACGGTTAGTGACTAATAAATTGGAATGAGGCGTATGTTGTGTTTGTGTAACACTTTTATAATATATACGCGAGTTATTCGGAAAGACCGGGTTTATCCCATTCTGAATAACTGATACGACGATAAGTCGAAGATGAAGACGATGGTCGAAGACCGGAGGTCTTCACGTCGTTTGGGTGATAACTGATGATCTTGATTGGGCTGTACACCCAAGAAGATGGAAACAGTTAGTGATCGTCCAGACGTACTTGGAGGTCGATGGATATGCGGGGTACTAGGTGCCTCCGGTTTCGTTCAGACCCAGAACGGACTTGTAAATGGACTGTGTGTCTGACATCGGATTTCATTCTGTGTGACTGATATCGGTTGCATAGGATGGTTTGCCTGTGTGGCATGCTAAGATGCAAATGATCAAGGCTTCTGTTGAAAAGCAAAGTCTTGTGGTGATGATCAAAGCACGGCCTTTGTGGCGTAGCTTTGTGTAACGTTTACCTCGCGTGTTTCACACCAGGTATGAACCAAAAACGGGAGACGGACCTCAGGGAGGACTTGCGTTTCTTTCTAGTTAGAAGTGGCGTCAGTGGTTTTACACGCCCTGACGAGTTTGACTTATGTGGTTGTTGCTGTTGCGAGGCGCCTCGGTTATATCGGTTTCGGCCGATGCTTCTGGTCGGCTGACGGACCAGACTGACACCCCATAGGGTGGGGAAACGTAGTGTTCAGGCATAATAATCCACATCGGTGGACCGGCCCTGTCGCTCCAAGGCTTGCCTGCGCGCTTGCCTGAGACACGGACTAGAGCGTCTCGAATCGGATGAGGACTATCTTTTGCCTCGGTTCATAGATGGAAATCCAATTTCCAAATACGTGACATTTGCGGTTTTAATTGTAAATCTAGTATGGCGACATGATATATGGTACCCATGCCGCCTATGATTGATACTTATGATTTGAAGTTGTTTTATACACTATGCACTTATAATAGTATCAAATGATTTGTTTTAAAACGTATCAAGCATTCTTTGGCTGTTATAAGGGAAAACCCTATCCTCGACTGCGTTACATTGTGTGATGGGACCTGGGTCTTATAACAGCTTCATTTTTCTTTATTTAGCATTGCGCTGTTTGTTTTATGCACTGGTATTCTTGGGAGGAAACCCGTTCCGTGTTATACGGCGTGGTCCCTTGATTTACCTAATGATTTAAAATAAAGAATAATAACTGTTTTAGTTCTCACACCAGTCACATGACTGACCTGGAGTTTATTGTTTTAACCTAAACTCTGGGTGCCCCTATTTTGACACGGGCAGCTAGTAGTTTTGGTTTTGCAGATTTATATTCACAGGATCCTGGTTTACAGCTGGAACGATATCCGGAAAGCTTTGTATCCGTATATCTACTTCTAGTTGTGTATTGTATTATTTTCCGCTGCTATGTATTTAAATGTAATTTAAATCTCTGATATTTCTGTGTAATATTCATTTATACTCTGTATATTCTTGTAATCTGATGCATTGTTGTAATATACAATGAAATGTTCTTTTATATGCGTTCTGTTGTGGTTTGTTCTCGAACTATCCGACGCTTTCCTTTACGGGGAAGTTGCGGGTCTTCACAGTAGTAACTCAGACTCCATGTGGCTTCCCCAATTGTACGACTGGCAACTGTAAATCCACTTGGCGATTTAATTCAAAAAATTGTTGCAGCTCCTAATTTTCAAATCGATGGAGAACCTGTTTGCTTGGGCATTTCGCCTGTCTCCCAATTGATTTCATCTGCCCCTTTGGAGTGGTCTGATCTCCAAGGTAATGTCCTTCATACTACGGTTACCGTTGATATAGAAAAAACTGTTTTGGATGTAAATTGTGGTTTGAATGATGCTAATCAGTCAATGGGTAAGCAGGTTACTTTGAATAAGGTAGATTAGTCAGGTGTTAATAGTATTTTGAATGTTGATGAACGAACAGTTAATTTGACTAATATTGGGTGTGTGTCGGAGTGTCTTTTCCTATTGTGTCTGGTGCTTCCGAACACTGTGATAATGCGAGCACACCAAATGCTTGTCAAAATGCCACACCTACTAATGTAATGCTGCCCTCTTCCCGAATATGGAACTCTCTCTTCGAAAAACTACCCAATAACGTTGGTCCATATCAACCTGTGGATTTCAACATTACAAGGACTGATAAAGGTTCTTCTCCTCCAACGGTAATACTAAGTGAAGCAGCTTTTTCTGGCAAAACTACGTTATAGGTTTCTTCTTGGATTCTATGTTGCCTAACTTTGATATGTGAGCTGCATGTCGTAGTGTGTAACGACCCGCATTATACGCTTCGGAGGATCGTAGAATATTTATTTCATTATCATACAAAGTCGTATGGTCGTTTAACTTTGGGGAACGGCTATTGGGATCATTTCCCATGTTCATGATTTCTGCCGAATTTATATGATCGTTTTGCCCCTAGCGAATATTGTTTCACCAATAACTTTTGATTGGCAAGGATTTTTGACCTGAAACCACTTCCATTGGATTCGGATGATGGTTTATCTTTCCGTAGAGTGGTCACATTAATCAAACGGACTTACTATTTGGGAGATATGGTTGAAATAAGGTTTGGAAAATGAAAAAGTGCAAAATTGGGCTTAACAGGGTGATTAGGGTTATGGTGAGCCTGAAATGAGTTAAGAAACTATCTCATTTCATTTTCTTAGCCGCCACTTTCATTTCTTCAACCCTAGCAATGGCCTCCACCTTCTAAATCACCTCTTAATCACATTCTAATCCAATATTAGCCAAATCTACATCAAATTAAGCTAGATTAGCATAAAAATTGAGATAGAACTACTGGAATACATTGGGATCCATGCTAAATCAGTTAGAGTTTCAAATCTGAGATTTATTTGTGACTAAGGTGAGTTATTTGCACTTTTATTCACTAATTATGGCTAATTAGGGGTGATTAGTGATAATTAACGAAATTATGCATAATAAAAATATGAAAAAATTCTAAAATATTATTTTATGTCACTGGTGAAAATTTGGGTTAATTTGGATTAAGTTTGCTAGTCTTATTGCTAGATATAGTTAAACATGATTAAGGGGGAGAACATGGGTTTTGGGGATTAAATTTGCTAATCTAATTACTAGATATAGTTAATCATGATTTAGAGGAGAACATGGGTTTTAGGTATGTTTGATCTACATTAACATGTTAGATTGTTGTTTTGGTGTTTATGGTCGATTCTGTATGTTGCTACTACTATTTGATATGCTTTGTGGCTGTACAGTAAAGTTAGAATGGTCGAAAACGTCGTCGTATGGCGTAAATAGCTCGCTGGAAAAGTTGTAGGAAATTGGTCAGACCCCCGATCGTGAAGCACGTTCACGACCCGACCCCTACTCGTGAAGCTCGATCACGACCCGATCGTGAAGCTTGACCAAGAGCCCGAACTGTTAGAGTACATGTCATGACCCGAACCAGACGTGCCATGAATGGATGCCACGAACGAAGCACCATGACCCAGACCCATGAACCAGGCAGGGTACTTGACCACGAATGGAGTCCACATCCAGGAGTAGATGTCACGAATCGGAGAAGGCACCACCAGCATGTCACGAACTGGTTGCTTCACCACGACCCGAACCGCTCGTATCCTATGATCACGAATCGAATAGGAAGTGGAGTATAGGACTGAACCGCGAGCGTACAAGGAGGCAAGCCAAGAGCCATGGGCCACGAGCCGACCTAAAGTTGGAGTCACGAGCCGAACGTACTTCGAACCGTGAGCTGCTGTGTATCACGAGCTGAATGGAAAATGAACCGTGAACTGGAGAAGACCAAAACCCAAGATGCAAAGGGAGTCCAAATAGGAAGTTAGAACGCAGGATCTAGATGGGAATCGACGGGCTAACTTCTGAAGTTGGTCTTTGCTGCGGGACGTGCGCAAAGGGGTTATTGATATCTATAACTTTGTTTCACTATTGAGGTAGGGGCATTGACTATGGACTAGTAGGGTCAGAGGTTGCATGGAGTCGTACTTCATCACGGCCCCCAAAGGCAAAGAGGTCGTAGTGATAGTTGTACGGAGTTGCCGTCATGGCCCCAATAGTTCTGGTGATCAAAGTGGTGGATATCGTATGCTTTACGCACTGAGTGAGTGATGTGAGGATGATTGCTACGTTTAATGTTTGTTATCACCATGACATGCACACTCTCATTTTTACACTTATAGTGTTACCTTAGAGTATTGTACATCTTGTTGTGCTAACTCTTTGGTTGCATGTTCAGGTATGATTGTTTGTACTTGTTATCGTTTTGTTTTGCTGCTATCGCTCATGCTAGATTTTTGTCTGACCCAGAGTTTTATGTCTCTTCTTATTACTCTTGGTACTCCTAAATGAGCAGACTAGAGACATGTTAGGTGGTATGCAGGAGTAGCTGTCCGGAGACAAGCAGGAGGCTTTCACGTACTATTCACATATATTCTCCCTGTGTTGTTGTTGGTCACTGCTTTGGGCATTAGTGGTGTACCTTTTCTTTTTTTGCTTTAGAGACATTATTTTGAAGTTGTAATAATGACGGTTTGGATCATAAGTTGTATTTTGGATTCCGCTGCTATGATGGTTTAGTTTTCAGCTTATGCACTGTCTCGCCTGTTTTATATCAAGTTATGTTACTATTATGTTTTACTCCAAGCGCTATGAGATATACTACAGGTTATTGATGATTCATAGTTTTAAAACCCCTTTCTTATGACGACCGTCCCATGCTAGTCGGATATCGGCATAGCGCATTTCGGGGGAAATATCGGCTGGTGCGGGCCGGGCCGTCACACTTGGTATCAGAGCCTAGGTTGCGTAGTTAACCTATGGGAAGACATCAGGGAGATATAGTATACGTATATGAGAGCATGTATTTGTGATATTTTGGTTTTCAAAAACTATATATATATATACTATTAATATATATATATATGGATGAAGTCGCATTGCACTGGCACCACTAAGGAGATGGTTTATCGTTTTCTGTGTACAGATTGAACGATGAGCCAAAATACGAGGAGAGTACGATGAGAACACCGCATCGGGAGTTGAAGAGGTAGAGAGTTCAGGGGACAACATTAGGAATGTCCCTGGTATAAGGATAATGTTTACTACCTTTATGAGAGAGATGCTTAGGGATGCTCTGGGAGCAGCCCCTAATGCTGCTAATGGCGGTGGTGTAGTAGTGCAGGTGCCTAGGGCCAATTTCGCCAAGCTTAACAAGGAGTCCCAGAAAAAGAGAAAGCGGAACCAAGGCAAGGCTGGCCAGAAAAAGAGGAATAAGAAGGATATCCAGTGCTTTAGCTGTGACAAGAAGGGCCACTATTCCAGAGACTGTCAAGCGAAGCCAGGGGAAAGGAAGTGCTTCAATTGTGGCCAAGTGGGACATCTCAAGGAAGAATGTCCACAACCCCCTAAGAAGAAGCAGAATGTGGAAGCATATGTTATCAACGTTGTTCCTTCTTTGTCGAACTCCCTTAACTGCGGCGGAGAAGGGGATGGGTTCATTATTCAAGTTATGCTTTCCATTTAAGAGGTTTTTGTTCGGTAGTGGGCTTCCCATTCCTTCGTGTCTGGTGACTTGGTAGATAGGTTGGGTCTGGAACTCGAGATAGTCAACGGACCTTTAGCTATGACAAACCAGACCGGTGGTTCGACTAGCCTTAGTTTGATTTGTCATAAAATAGTCCTATTGAGTCATGGATGTATGTTTGCTTGTGATTGCTTTGTTTTGGGCTTTACTAGTTATGACATTATTTTGAGAGTCGATTGGCTCTAAAACCATAGAGAGGTGGTGGACTGTGAGGGGTCTTTGGTGACCATTGGAGTGGACGATGGGAGGAGGGTACTATTTGGTAGCCTACCTAGTGATGGGGTTATGGCTAGTTTTCTAAATTCCCTCGACATCCCGCATAATGAGTTCTCAGATGTGCCTATTGCTGGCGAGTATCTGAACATCTTCGGGGAAGTGAACAGACTTCCACCACACCGAGAGATCGAGTTTCAGATTGATTTAGTAAAAGATGTCATACCTATAGTGATTCCACTTCGTCATATGGCACCAAGGGGGCAGCGAGAGCTCGAGGTTCAAGTAAGCGATCTTTTGAAGAAGGGATTTATCCGAAGAAATGTTTCCAAGTGGGGGCACCAATTGTGTTTGCTACCTAGGCTGATGGCTCCCTTCGCTTAGGTGTGGACTCGAGTTGAAGTTGGAGTTGAGGATAGCTCTTCTAATGAGATTGCCAAGGAATAGTCGATAGTTGGAGTGTTCTAGGTGGACTCAAAGTTGGGGTATCTAGGGATGCCCATTTACCTTGGATCCGTGGGACGTGATCTAGTTATCCTGGGAGGATAAGCGTACGTGGGACGTGCGGTAGTCTGTTTGGAGCTGGGGCTTCTATTAGCCCTTGATATTGGTTGGACCAGTCATACGGGCATCGATATATTCACAGCTTTAGCAGGTGATAAATAGAACTTGTTCGTTGAATGTTATGGATTATTTAGGACCCTATGTTGATGTTCTCTTTGGTTCTAGAATGGTAAAAACTTCGAAGTGATGAGAAGTGTTCGTTGATCGTGGAGATGCAATGAAGGTTAGGACAATTCAATTGGACTTGAACTCATAAAAGAAAGACGGTTGTTCGTTGATCTTGGAGATGCAATGAGTAGGGAGACGACTCATGTTTGACTTGAGTTTGTGGATAGTCGCCGGTGATACCGACTAGAGTTATGAATGGATTATCGTTGTCGTAAGCTCTAACGGGTTCAAAGCAAGGGTATAATAGGGGCACCTAAAGGGCTAGTTGGACTAGTCGAATACCCTGGACCTATTGGATGGGCCTAGTTGTCTCTGGGAAGCAAATATACATTGTACGTGCAGTATCTTGATTAGAACTGGGGTTATCATTAGCCCTTGACAGATGGCATGGTGACATGGCTAGTAACACGATTAATGATGGTTTCAAAGCAAGATTAGTAGTGATAGCCAAAGACGGTTATGAGTGATTGGTTTTTTGTTGAACTGTCTCACGTAGATTGTCCGATGTCGAAGGAGATGTTCTTGGGCGCTTATCTGATATTGGCTTAGGCCTTTGAGGCTTGTACTTGAGGGATGTTGAATTCGGTTAGGATGGTTCATGTGAGATGTATAAAATGGATGTTATGAGTGTTATTGTTTGGTTGCTTTTGATTGCTATGATTGAATGGGTCATTCTGGTTTCGTCCTAATGTATGGTTGAAATGTTTTGTTATAAAGGCTATCACTTTCGAATGTGGGAGTTGGGGTTGGAGTTCTTCTCTAGTAATGTGATTGGTAGATTGTTGGTTAATCTGCCTATTCTCATATACTTTATTGATGATGTTAGTTAGTTGTTTTATCGCTTACTAAGACTAGTTGTACCCAATGTTAATGGATTGAGAGATGAAGTGCTTAGGGAGTGTCATCACTCGAAGCTGACTATACATTCTGGTGGTAACAAAATATATCATGACATGAAGCAGACCTACTACTAGGAAGGGATGAAGAGAGACTTTGGGAAGTTTATATCCAAGTGCATGAACTACCAGGTAGTTAAAGCTAAGCAATAGAAGCCTAGTGGTTTGTTATAACCATTGGAAATTCCCGAATGGAAATGGGAACAAGTCTCGATGGATTTCATCGACGGTTCACCGAGGACTAGATCAGGTCGTGATAGTATTTGGGTGATTGTGGATCGATTGACCAAAAGTGCAAGATTTATACCGGTTAAGTTGAATAGAACAAAAACTAAGTTAGCACAATTGTATATGAAGTGGGTAGTAAGATGTAACACCCCACGTCCGCTAAGGTCACTCATACCAGGGGAATGCCTTAGTTTCGGTGAAGTATTTTAAGTGAATATAGAACAGTAAAATTACAGCAAGACAGATATAAGTAATACTTGAAAATTAAAATCATCATTTAATTGCAACGGAAAGTAATACATGTTTGGTTACATCACAAAACCATAAACCAGAGTCAAGTACATAATATCCATCCTGATAAAATAAAAGTACATAATCCCACTACGTAGACAATAGCCATAACAGAAAAGATAGACCGAGCTTTACTTCTACGATCCAAGCCCAAAAGATAGATATAGCGGTCTGATCCAAGCCCACTAGTGCTAGGCCCACTCTGATAACCTGAGGGTTGGGAAAAAGATAAAAACAACGGGGTCAGACATAAGTCTGAGTGAGTCCTATAACCCTAACAATACAACCATTAAAGTAATTAGGGTATGACATAAACAAGGTACGGTACCTCTGGGGATAATGACTACACTAAGTAGCCAACTAAACACCGGATGTACTACGATAACCGAAAAGACGCATTTATCCACCCAAAGATAATTCTTACCCCAACCCAGACTTATTCACCCAAGGGTAATTCCTACACTGCACCACACCAGTTTTACCTACCTAAGATTAGTTCCTACTTAAAGGTTGATCCCACTAAATGAATTTAGTAATTTTTACCTAGTAGTTTCTAGTACCCCTGCATAGGTGCCGTCTGCCCCTATCATTACTAGGTGTACCCACTACTCCCAAGCGATCGGCTCCCTAACGTAGATATCCGTGCTGGTCCCACAATTGGGGTGTATCATTTCCCAACGTGGCCACCTGATAATATCAACGGTGCACGGCTTTATACCTACACGATGCAACAACGACTTACTAACCAGCCCGGGTCCACACACGCATATGAAACCCGTTGGTCCTACGTTGCCACCGCTAACCCGTTTTTGGCCTCTTATAGTCAAGCCCAATATGCGTGTCCCGTCACTCGACTTGGGTCGAGCCCACAAAGATACGTTTGGGATATTGGTTGAGATGGGCCCCCACAAGCTACCACCTAAGCTTGTTAGATTATCCAGTGTATCCCACTTAACCCCTTTAACCATGTCTACTTACATGTTATAAATACTTTGGTTAAGTCACTAATCATATTTTAATTACCTTCCGAGGCACCCCCTAGATTTCCACATGACACCCAAGTCATTTACTTAATTCCCACATGCCACCCGAGGCACTTACTTAACCCTTTAATCATGTTTAATTACATGTTCCACTTTGGTTAAGTATTCTAATCGTGTTTTCTATTGCTACCCAAGGCAACAAACTAGTTTCCTCATGCCACCCAAGGCACCCACACTAGTTACTACGTGCCACCCAAGGTACCCACTTAACCCTCATGTCCCACTACATGCTAATTTGGTTAAGTGTTTCTTAATTAATTAAGACCGTGATCCTCATAAAGACCTCTCACATTAGACTATCTTTTATGACCGCTGGTTAAGCCGGTTGGGTCCGGGCAGCCTTATGTCATAACCGAGTCTAACCTCGTGTTTTTACATTAATCACGTATTTAGTTTGTGCCTAAGACCTCTCACATTGGGCTAACATTTGTAGCAACTGGTTAAGCCGGTTGGGTCCGGGCAGTTTTACGCTACAACTGAGTCCAACCTCGTGTCTTAGTCGATTAATTACACCTAATTAATCACCCCCATAATTTATATTAATTATCCCTAATTAATATTAAGTTTTCTTAACATGGGTAGACCTAACTCAATAGGTAAATTCCCATGGGGTAGACCTAACTCAATAGGTAAATTCCCTCTTATGTTAATTTATTTTTATGGTATGCTTAATCATACCCAACCATACTTTAATTAACATATTTATTAACCCCATCGTTCCCCACGTAAATCGTTCTCATTTCACAACATCATAGAAGGGAAGATCCATCGCAAATATCATGGGTTTAACCAAATCTTTAGCATATAACTTTGTCATGGGTTAAGAGAATGTCAACTTGCATATATGAGCATATACTAACCCAACTACATTTAACCCAAACTTGCATATTATCACACACGACTTGCATAACATATTGCATATGAACCTACATATTATCATACACATATCTTACATAACATGTTGAACTTGCATATAAGCATACATATAACTTGCATAGCATATCTTGCATATTATCATACATGTAACTTGCATATTAACAAACATGTAACTTGCATAGCACATCTTGCATATTATCATACATGTAACTTGCACATTAACAAACATGTAACTTGCATAGCATATATTATCATACATGTAACTTGCATATTAACAAACATGTAACTTGCATAGCACATCTTGCATATTATCATACATGTAACTTGCATATTAACAAACATGTAACTTGCATAGCACATCTTGCATATTATCATACATGTAACTTGCATTTTAACAAACATGTAACTTGCATAGCATATATTATCATACATGTAACTTGCATATGAACTTGTTAAACATGCATAAACCCACTTGTTAAATATGCATAAAACAACTTATTAATCATGCATATTATCACATACTTAGCATGCATAGAATCACATATTAAACTTGCATAATATCATATACTTAGCATGCATAGAACCAATTTCTTATTATGCATAAACATACCACTTAACTTGCATAAACCCAAACACTTAGCATGCATAAAACCCAATACTTAACATGCATACAATCAAATACTTAGCATGCACTACATCAAATACTTAACATGCATAACACCAACTACTTAGCATGCATAAAATCACATGCATAACTTGCATATCATGTTACATATACTTGCATATATTCTCACATATAGTTTGCGTAACATGTTACATATGCATAAATGTTCAACATAATATTTTACATCATAAAACATGGAAATAAACTTGCATATGGCATAAAACTTGCAATTCACATATCATACAACTTGCATATAACTCACTTATCCACAAACATAACCATTTCTTATCACATCCTACCATAATCAATTTAACAATTGATTATTAAAGCTATAGGAACTCACCAAAACACAATTAGCAAGCTAATGAAGAAGATTAAGATACTTAGAATGGATTAGAGATTGATTAGAGCTTGCTTTCCTCTTCATTGATTTGTGGAGGCCATGACCTAGTTTCATTTTGCCATAGTTTAATTACTAGGTTTAATTATGAATGAATTAGGGTAGGGTTAGGGTGTTATTTATAGGATTAGGTTGCATTTTAGACCCTTAGATTAACCCTAGATTAATTTAGGACCATTAGATCCGTCAGATCCAAGAAGCTTCCAGAACTAGCCCATCAAGCCAGCCCAAGAACCCAAACTGGTGCACCCAGTTTCACTGGGCGTCACACCCCCTGTCGACAGGCAAGTCGACAGGCAAGTCGACACCCCTGTCGACAGGCCTGTCGACAGCCCTGTCGACATGGGTAGGGCGGGAACTTTCCCGCCTGGCCCCGCCTGCTCTATTTTAAATTCAGAATTTAAATTATTAAATCTTGTTTTTGGTTTTGAATTTTCTGCAAACTTCATCGGGCCATAACCGGGCCATACGGACTTCGATTTTCGAAAACTCGGACTCTATTTCGCGTATTTTTCCGAGACGAACGCAACGACGCAGCCCGTTTCCCCCAATTCTCACATCTGAGATTATTTATTCTGTAATTAGTGAATTTTAGATTTAACTAAAATTCGGGGTGTTACATTCTCCCCTCCTTAAAGGATTTCGTCCCCGAAATCTCTAAGCTAAGGAGAATGCATATCCTACCATCCAAACAATCATCTACTCAATCCATCAAACACGAGCATCCATTGTCCTTAAACAATTTCTAATGATGTATGAGCATATGCGAAAAGTGTGTGTATATGTTCCCTATCTAATGTACGAACATATGCAAACCATGAGAGTGCCATGCATCCAATATGTATGCGAGATAACCCTATCGACACATACAGTATCTATATGAGTGCACAATCATTCACCAAAATGCATCATCCATATGATAACACAATCATTATACATCCATAAATATAGCTAACTACACACAATTTTATGCAATATGCAATATGAAGTGATTGAGCCGATCTAGTGCCTAGAGTGTGTATATATGCATCCACGAGCAACCACTAGCAAACACTTGCATCCACTTGCATCCATCAACCATAACATGTCTCAAACACATGTTTCAACCATAGGTTTTCCCTTTCTAAAGGTCAAACAGGACTAATGAGAGGACCTACTAAAGATAAGATAAGTACTAGGCAAGCGATAAAGGAGAAGTTAAAAGACATACTCTCCAAAAGAAATGGATACAAAGAACGCATCTTCGCTTCCGTCTCCCAAGTAGCATTTCTTTCGTCATCTCCCCATTGCACTCTAGCTAGCTGAACTTCTCTGTTCCTCAACTTCCTAGCCTCTGACCCAATGATGCGAGTAGGAGCTCGTCGAATCGTCTCATCGCGCTCTAACTCTACTTCTTTAAGCAAACTCGGCTCTACCACCTCAGCGGTCTCATGTAAGCACTTCCTCAAATGGGACACATGAAATACATCCGGTACACCACTAAGTCTGTCAGGCAACTCCACTCTATATGCCATCCGTCCAATTCTTTCCTTAATGGGAAATGGCCCTACAAACCTTGGTACTCACTTCCTAACAGATCCAAAGTGAACCACATTCCGTAACGGAGACACCTTGATAAAAAAACATGTTCTAATATCAAACTCAAGCTCTGTTCTCCTCTTGTCCGCATAAGATTTCTGTTTATCTTGCGTCGCTTTCATCCTTCTTTGAATCAAGTCAATCTTCTCTGAAGACTCTCTATCACATCGGCCCAACCAAGATCTTATCCGTAGATTCCCACCAACATGTAGGTGATCAACAAGGCCTTCCATAAAGAGCTTCGAAAGGAGCCATACCAATACTGGACTGAAAGCTGCTATTATATGCGAACTCCACCAATGGAAGATGCTCTTCCCATGTACCTCCAAAATCCAACATACATAACCTCAAAAGATATTCTAAGATACGGTTCACCCTCTCGGTCTAACCGTCCGTCTGAGGATGCTACGCGGTGCTCAAACTCAACTGAGTCCCTACCGCCTCTCGCAAACTCTTCCAAAACTCGCTAGTGAAGATAGGATCTCGATCGCTTACTATACTGGAAGGTACACCATGCAATCTAATAATCTCTCAAAGGTAAACTGAAGCTAGACATGTAATAGTCCTCCTGCTCTTCACGGGTATGAAATGGGCACACTTAGTAAGTCCATCTACCATAAGCCCAATCCCCGTATTACCCTTCCTTGATTTCGGTAATCCAATGAGACACTATCCCACTTCCTATTACGGAACTTCTAACGGATGAAGCAACCCTCCGGGTTTCTTCTGCTCCGCCTTCACTTGCTGGCACACCAAGCATCTAGCGACATACTTGGCCGCGTCTTTCTTCAGATTGGCCAAAAAGAAAATTCGCTCTATGTCTTGGTACATCTTGTCCCTACTGGGTTGAATGGTCATCTTCGATCGATGTGCATCATCAAGTATAGCCTTCCTCAAATCCTCGTCTTGCGGTACACAAAGTCCACCGTGTCTACGCAACCACCCCTTACCATCTAGGGTGTACCTACTCAAATGGCTGGACGACTCCCCTCCTTATGAGCTTCTCTACTAACTCAACCAATTGTGGGTCGTCCCTCTGGGCTTCCCCAATCCGCCCCAGAAGAGTAGGTCTAACTTCCAAGGATGCTAGCAAACCCGGTATATAATCAATGGAAGGTCTAAAGTCAAACATAGAAATAAACTCTAAGCTCCGTCGTTCAACGAACCACAAACTCGAGGACAACCTTTTTCTACTTAAGGCGTCCGTTACCATGTTTCCCTTGTTAGGGGTATACGCTATCTCAAACTCATAAGATGCTAAGAATCCTATCCAAAATCGTCCCAACTGTCCATCTCTCACGCAGACCACCCTAGTCGAATTCGACATCCCCCAAATGCATGCCCCAAAGGCCGAAACCAATATCAGACAAACACCCAAGGGATATCTCCTTCGAGTTCAGGCAACCTACGTGAGATGATACTAAAAATAATAATAATAATGGCTAAACAATTAAGCCTTTGACCAACTTTGGATGTCCTCGCCAGTCTCGCTCCAAAACCACCGTTTATCCTATAACTGGCTTTGCTCACCCTATTGAGCACATATGAAAACTTATTACGCTCCTTGAAAAGACCAAGATGTCATTTACAAAGGCCATCACAAACTTATTTAGGTACTCCCTGAACACCCTCCTCTTCCAATCAACAAAGTATGCAGGGGCGTTCGTCAAACCAAATAGCATCACCAGCCACTCATAAAACCATCCGGAGTCCTAAAGGCAATCTTCTCTATACTATCGTCAGCCACTCTTCACTGACGAAACCACGTGGCTTAGTCCAACTGCGAAAATGCTGAGGCGCCAACTAACTGATCAAAGAGATCATCAGTCCTCGGCAATGGGTGTCAATTCTTCTTTGTGAGTTTATTTAGCTCTCTTTAGCCTACACAAAGTCTGAGGGACCCATCCGCCTTCGTGGCAAAAACTACTGGAGCACTCCACTTCGATATACTTCTTCTTATGAACCCCTTCTTAAGCAAACCACCTACTTGCTTATCGAGTTCCCTCCTCTCACGAGGAGCCGTGTGGCACACTGGCCAAGATACTGGTTTGGCATTTATCTACCAGATATTTTCGGAAGTCAATCTCCCGCTCCGGAGGTAAGCCCTTCACCTTCTCAAACACATCCGAGTATTCCCGGACCATTTCTAACAGATCGCAAACTCTCGACCGACGTGTCAAGCGATTCTAGATAACTTAGCATAACAGATTCTATGGGATTACAAGAGATCTCGAGAGTGTTACCCAAGCGGGTCATAAACCTAACAACTCTCCCTTCAGAATCAAGAACGGCACCCCTACTGGATGTCCAGTTCATGCTCAAAACTAACCCATAGTCCGTGAAGCCCAACAAGCATCACATCCAAACTCAACGCTAAGTATAGAAACTTTCAGACCCAAACACATCATGGAGCCCCATTTGGGTTTGAAACAACTAAGGGATCATCTACTAAACTGGTGTCTAAGTGCAGTGACTCAACTAACAATGATAAGATAAACAAACTCGATACATCAGAATCAAATAAAGTTTGGATCGGATAACAAAGAAATCCAAATTCCAACCTAGACGGTCCTATCCCCATCCGGTACCCTAGTCGTGAGGGAATACAACTACCCTCCAGAAGATTCTATACCTTGCCCTTGCTTCTTTTGGACAATCCTAATAAAGTGTCCTATTCCTCCCAAAAGGATAACGACTAGCCTTCTTCTTCTTCCCATTCTCCACTCGTAACCTCCCACCAATGAGGTTTCGTCCTTCATTAACCTAACAACTATTAGAGCCTTCCTCCCATCGTCCATCCAATAAGTACTTACAAGTCCTCCTCCCATCTTGAACCAAGTTCTAATCTGATTTACGTCTAATTCCCTTGAAGCGGTTTTCCATTCCTATCTATCTTAGAAAGATCATCTACACACGGAGAGGAAACTCAAATCGAGAGAGAAAGAGATTCAAACGGAGAATTCGAAAGATAAAGATATGGCTATCGGGGATTATGCTTTTCTCTCAAAAACTTTTCTCTTAAAAGACATGTTTTTTGAAAATACTCCTTCAAAAATTTTCTTAGAAAAATAGTTTTTTCTAAAAAAATTTATCTGTTCTGGTAACCTTAAGCTCTGATACCACGTGTAACACCCCACGTCCGCTAAGGTCACTCATACCAGGGGAATGCCTTAGTTTCGGTGAAGTATTTTAAGTGAATATAGAACAGTAAAATTACAGCAAGACAGATATAAGTAATACTTGAAAATTAAAATCATCATTTAATTGCAACGGAAAGTAATACATGTTTGGTTACATCACAAAACCATAAACCAGAGTCAAGTACATAATATCCATCCTGATAAAATAAAAGTACATAATCCCACTACGTAGACAATAGCCATAACAGAAAAGATAGACCGAGCTTTACTTCTACGATCCAAGCCCGAAAGATAGATATAGCGGTCTGATCCAAGCCCACTAGTGCTAGGCCCACTCTGATAACCTGAGGGTTGGGAAAAAGATAAAAACAACGGGGTCAGACATAAGTCTGAGTGAGTCCTATAACCCTAACAATACAACCATTAAAGTAATTAGGGTATGACATAAACAAGGTACGGTACCTCTGGGGATAATGACTACACTAAGTAGCCAACTAAACACCGGATGTACTACGATAACCGAAAAGACGCATTTATCCACCCAAAGATAATTCTTACCCCAACCCAGACTTATTCACCCAAGGGTAATTCCTACACTGCACCACACCAGTTTTACCTACCTAAGATTAGTTCCTACTTAAAGGTTGATCCCACTAAATGAATTTAGTAATTTTTACCCAGTAGTTTCTAGTACCCCTGCATAGGTGCCGTCTGCCCCTATCATTACTAGGTGTACCCACTACTCCCAAGCGATCGGCTCCCTAACGTAGATATCCGTGCTGGTCCCACAATTGGGGTGTATCATTTCCCAACGTGGCCACCTGATAATATCAACGGTGCACGGCTTTATACCTACACGATGCAACAACGACTTACTAACCAGCCCGGGTCCACACACGCATATGAAACCCGTTGGTCCTACGTTGCCACCGCTAACCCGTTTTTGGCCTCTTATAGTCAAGCCCAATATGCGTGTCCCGTCACTCGACTTGGGTCGAGCCCACAAAGATACGTTTGGGATATTGGTTGAGATGGGCCCCCACAAGCTACCACCTAAGCTTGTTAGATTATCCAGTGTATCCCACTTAACCCCTTTAACCATGTCTACTTACATGTTATAAATACTTTGGTTAAGTCACTAATCATATTTTAATTACCTTCCGAGGCACCCCCTAGATTTCCACATGACACCCAAGTCATTTACTTAATTCCCACATGCCACCCGAGGCACTTACTTAACCCTTTAATCATGTTTAATTACATGTTCCACTTTGGTTAAGTATTCTAATCGTGTTTTCTATTGCTACCCAAGGCAACAAACTAGTTTCCTCATGCCACCCAAGGCACCCACACTAGTTACTACGTGCCACCCAAGGTACCCACTTAACCCTCATGTCCCACTACATGCTAATTTGGTTAAGTGTTTCTTAATTAATTAAGACCGTGATCCTCATAAAGACCTCTCACATTAGACTATCTTTTATGACCGCTGGTTAAGCCGGTTGGGTCCGGGCAGCCTTATGTCATAACCGAGTCTAACCTCGTGTTTTTACATTAATCACGTATTTAGTTTGTGCCTAAGACCTCTCACATTGGGCTAACATTTGTAGCAACTGGTTAAGCCGGTTGGGTCCGGGCAGTTTTACGCTACAACTGAGTCCAACCTCGTGTCTTAGTCGATTAATTACACCTAATTAATCACCCCCATAATTTATATTAATTATCCCTAATTAATATTAAGTTTTCTTAACATGGGTAGACCTAACTCAATAGGTAAATTCCCATGGGGTAGACCTAACTCAATAGGTAAATTCCCTCTTATGTTAATTTATTTTTATGGTATGCTTAATCATACCCAACCATACTTTAATTAACATATTTATTAACCCCATCGTTCCCCACGTAAATCGTTCTCATTTCACAACATCATAGAAGGGAAGATCCATCGCAAATATCATGGGTTTAACCAAATCTTTAGCATATAACTTTGTCATGGGTTAAGAGAATGTCAACTTGCATATATGAGCATATACTAACCCAACTACATTTAACCCAAACTTGCATATTATCACACACGACTTGCATAACATATTGCATATGAACCTACATATTATCATACACATATCTTACATAACATGTTGAACTTGCATATAAGCATACATATAACTTGCATAGCATATCTTGCATATTATCATACATGTAACTTGCATATTAACAAACATGTAACTTGCATAGCACATCTTGCATATTATCATACATGTAACTTGCACATTAACAAACATGTAACTTGCATAGCATATATTATCATACATGTAACTTGCATATTAACAAACATGTAACTTGCATAGCACATCTTGCATATTATCATACATGTAACTTGCATATTAACAAACATGTAACTTGCATAGCACATCTTGCATATTATCATACATGTAACTTGCATTTTAACAAACATGTAACTTGCATAGCATATATTATCATACATGTAACTTGCATATGAACTTGTTAAACATGCATAAACCCACTTGTTAAATATGCATAAAACAACTTATTAATCATGCATATTATCACATACTTAGCATGCATAGAATCACATATTAAACTTGCATAATATCATATACTTAGCATGCATAGAACCAATTTCTTATTATGCATAAACATACCACTTAACTTGCATAAACCCAAACACTTAGCATGCATAAAACCCAATACTTAACATGCATACAATCAAATACTTAGCATGCACTACATCAAATACTTAACATGCATAACACCAACTACTTAGCATGCATAAAATCACATGCATAACTTGCATATCATGTTACATATACTTGCATATATTCTCACATATAGTTTGCGTAACATGTTACATATGCATAAATGTTCAACATAATATTTTACATCATAAAACATGGAAATAAACTTGCATATGGCATAAAACTTGCAATTCACATATCATACAACTTGCATATAACTCACTTATCCACAAACATAACCATTTCTTATCACATCCTACCATAATCAATTTAACAATTGATTATTAAAGCTATAGGAACTCACCAAAACACAATTAGCAAGCTAATGAAGAAGATTAAGATACTTAGAATGGATTAGAGATTGATTAGAGCTTGCTTTCCTCTTCATTGATTTGTGGAGGCCATGACCTAGTTTCATTTTGCCATAGTTTAATTACTAGGTTTAATTATGAATGAATTAGGGTAGGGTTAGGGTGTTATTTATAGGATTAGGTTGCATTTTAGACCCTTAGATTAACCCTAGATTAATTTAGGACCATTAGATCCGTCAGATCCAAGAAGCTTCCAGAACTAGCCCATCAAGCCAGCCCAAGAACCCAAACTGGTGCACCCAGTTTCACTGGGCGTCACACCCCCTGTCGACAGGCAAGTCGACAGGCAAGTCGACACCCCTGTCGACAGGCCTGTCGATAGCCCTGTCGACATGGGTAGGGCGGGAACTTTCCCGCCTGGCCCCGCCTGCTCTATTTTAAATTCAGAATTTAAATTATTAAATCTTGTTTTTGGTTTTGAATTTTCTGCAAACTTCATCGGGCCATAACCGGGCCATACGGACTTCGATTTTCGAAAACTCGGACTCTATTTCGCGTATTTTTCCGAGACGAACGCAACGACGCAGCCCGTTTCCCCCAATTCTCACATCTGAGATTATTTATTCTGTAATTAGTGAATTTTAGATTTAACTAAAATTCGGGGTGTTACATAAGATTTCATGGAGTACCTAAAGGTATTGTGAGTGACCGAGATCCATTATTTACTAGTGGGTTTTGGAAGAGATTACAAGATGCTTTAGGGTCAGAATTACATCTCAATACCGCGTACATCCCTAAACCGACAATCAAATAGAGAGGGTGAATCGTGTATTACAGGATCTCTTAAGGGCTTTTACATTGGATTTTGGAGGTTCATGGGATGACCATTTACATTTGGTTGAGTTCGCATATAATAATAGTTATCAATCCAGTATCGGTATGGCTCCATTTGAAGCTTTATATGGAAGACTGTGCAACTCACCATCATGTTGGTTGGAAATCAGTGAGAAATTTGTGCTTGGGCCAAATGTAATAGGATAAACTTCAGATAAGATCAAGGTTATTCAACAATGAATGAAGGCTGCCCATGATAGGCAAAAGAGTTATGCTGATAAATGACATAGAGATTTGAAATTCTTCGTTGGTGACTTGGTATTTGTCAAGATCTCTCTGTTGAAAACTGTGATTCGATTTGGTAGGAGAGGTAAGTTAGCACAAATATTTTTTGGTCCATTTCCAGTTCTCGAGAAAGTTAGGAATTCAGCGTCTAGATTTGGATTACCTAGCAAGATGGCGGGAGTTCACGAAGTATTTGATGTTTCCCAATTAAAGAAATTCGTGCATGATTCTGATATGACTATTTCACCAAATCAGTTGGATGATATCGAGGTGGAATCTGAGGTAGTTGGGAGCCACAAAACGATTCATATTGTCGGACATGATACGAAGCAACTCGAAGGAAGAAGGTGAAACTTGTTAAGGTCTAATGGGGTGATAACGAGAGTGACTGCACTTGGGAAACCGAGGAGAACATAAGGTATCATATCCAGAGCTCTTAAGGTTTTAATCGCGATGTAGTTATTCCGCATGCTAGGATAGACTTGTTGTGTTTATTATGTATGTTTAATTGCTACAAATGGTTGATAGGCATGCGGGACCTTTTGTATGTTTGCTTAGTTAAGGAATTTCGGGGGTGAAATTTCTTAAGGGGGGAAGAGTGTTGCGACCCGCATTCTATGCATCGGAGGATCGTAGTATATTTATTTCATTCTCATAGAAACTCATATGGTCATGTAACTTTTGGAAACGACTATTGGGGTTATTTCCCAGGTTCACGATTTCTGCCGAATTTTATATGATTGTTTTGCCCCTAGCGAATCTTGTTTCGCCAATAACTTTTGATTGGTAAGGAGTTTTGACCTGAAACCCCTTCCATTGATTTGAATGATGGTTTATCTTTCCGTAGAGTGGTCACATTAATCAAACGGACTTACCGTTTGGGAGATATGGCTGAAATATGGTTTGGAAGATGAAAAACTGCATAATTGGGCTTAACGGGGTGATAAGCGGCTAGGCCTATAACCCATTTCAGGATTTGGGTTATGGGGAGGTTGAAATGAGTTAGGAAACCATCTCATTTAATTTTCTCAGCCGCCATTTCATTTCTTCAACCCTAGCAATGGCCTCCACCTTCTAAATCACTTCTTAATCACATTTTAATCCAATATTAGCCAAATCTACATCAAATTAAGCAGGATTAGCATAGAAATCGAGATAGAGCTGCTGGAGTACATTGGGATCCATGCCAAATTAGTTAGAGTTTCAGATATGAGATTTATTTGTGGCTAAGGTGAGTGATTTGCACTTTTATTAACTAATTATGGCTAATTAAGGGTTGATTAGTGATAATTAATGAAATTATGCATTATAAAAATATGGAAAAAATATGTAGAAATTCTAAAATATTATTTAACATCACTGAAAAAAATTTGGGTTAATTTGGATTAAGTTTGCTAATCTTATTGCTAGATATAGTTAAACATGATTAAGGGGAAAACATGGGTTTAAGGTATGTTTGATCCACATAAACATGTTATATTGTTGTTTTGGTGTTTGTGGTCGATTCTATATGTTTCTACTACTGTTTGGTATGCTTTGTGGCTGTATAGTAAAGTTAGAATGGTCGAAAACGTCGTCGTATGGCGTAAAAAACTCGTTGGAAAAGTTGGAGGTAATTGGTCAGATCCCCGATCGTGAAGCACGTTCACGACCCGACCCCCACTCGTGAAGCTCGATCATGACCCGATCGTGAAGCTTGACCACAAGCCCGAACCATTGGAGTACATGTCATGACCCGAATCAGATGTGGCATGAATGGATGCCACGAACGGAGCACCACGACCCAGACCCATGAACCAGGCAGGGTACTTGACCACGAATAGAGACCACGTCCAGGAGCAGGTGTCACGAATCGGAGAAGGCACCACAAGCATGTCATGAATCGTTTGCTTCACCACGACCCGAACCGCTCGTATCCTATGATCATGAATCGAATAGGAAGTGGAGTGGAGGACCGAACCGCGAGCGTATAAGGAGGCGAGCCACGAGCCATGGGCCACAAGCCGACCCGGAGTTGGAGTCACGAGCCAAATGTACTTCGAACCGCGAGTTGTTGTGTATCGCGAGCTGAATGGAAATTGAACCGCGAACTGAAGAAGATCAAAACCCGAGATGCAAAGGGAGTCCAAATAGGAAGTTAGAACCCAGGATCCATATGGAAATCGACGGGTTAACTTCTAAAGTTGGGCTTTGCTGCGGGACGTGTGCAAAGGGATTATCGATATCTATAACTTTGGTTCACTATTGAGGTAGGGGGCATTGACTATGGACCAGTGGGGTCAGAGGTTGCATGGAGTCGTACCCCATCAGGGCCCCCAAAGGCAAAGTGGTCGTAGTGATAGTTGTACGGAGTTGTCGTCTTAGCCCCAATAGTTTTGGTGATCAAAGTGGTGGATATCATATTATTTATGCACTGAGTGAGTGATGTGAGGATGATTGCTATGTTTGCTATCACCATGACATGCACACTCCCATTTTTACACTTTATGTTAGTGTTACCTTAGAGTACTGTACATCTTGTTGTGCTAACTCTTTGGTTGCAGGTGCAGGTATGATTATTTGTTCCTGTTATTGTTTTGTTTTGCTGATATTGCTCATACCAGACTTTTGTCTGACCCAGAGTTTTATGTCTCTTCTTATTTCTCTGGGTGCTCCTAAACGAGCAGATTAGAGACAGGTTAGATGGTATGCACGACTAGTTGTCTGGAGACGAGCAGGAGGCTTTCACATACTATTCACATAATTCTCCCTGTGTTGTTGTTGTTCACTGCCTTGGGCATTAGTAGTGTACCTTTTCTATTTTAATTTACAGACAGTATTTTGAAGTTGTAATAATGATGGTTTGGATCATAAGCTGTATTTTGGATTCCGCTGCTATGATGGTTTAGTTTTCAGCTTATGCACTGTTTCGCTTGTTTTATATCAAGTTATGTTGCTATTATATTTTATTACATGCGTTGTGAGATATACTACAGGTTCTTGATGATTCATAGTTTTAAACCCCTTTCTTATGATGACCGTCCCATGCTAGTCAGACATCGGCACAATGCATTTCAGGGGAAATATCGGCTGGTGCGGAGCAGGCCATTACATAGTGCCTGGCGACTTCGGGGTGAGCTCCATATATCTATTATCATTGGTATGTTTTATATGAAGTCTTCATCTAATGAGGTGAAGTTTAGATTGTTAGAAGCTATTCCTGCAATTATACGTGGAAAATCCTTTATAGTTACTTCTTGGAATGCCTCAGTAGATAAAGCTAAAGATCAGGTTCTCTTCATCCCTGTTTAGACCCAATTCACTAATGTCCCTTCATCTATGCATCCTCTTATTGGCCTCAACTAGTTGGCTTGTCACGTTGGTCAGCTCAAGTGTTTTGATGCTAACACGGTTGCTAGGAAGAACTTAGTTTTCACCAGAGCTTTAATTGAAATTACTCCCAACAGCCCCCTTCCTAATCAGTTGAAGGTATGTATTGAAGATAATGGATACTTGGTTGAAGTCTCATATAAATGGAAACCAAACATTTGTAACACTTGTAAGTCATTTGGTCAAACGACACTAATGTGCTATCTACCTGCTGATAAGTTATGTCCCAAGAAAATCCCACTCCCTAGGCCTCCGGCTAGAATGTGGGTGATAAAAGTTAAAGTCCCTGAAGTCAGCAAGGTAGTGGAGAAGGAACTTGAAATTAAAAAGGAGGTGGAGAAGGAACCTGACATTGTCTGGACAGATATTGAGAGAGTATAGGAAAATGGAGCTTCTGAAATGAGATTGGATCATTGTAACTATTTCTTTAAGTTTGTAGGCAAGGAGGGTGAGTCTAAAAGACCTTTTTATGAAGCGGTTGGTAACGAGTTGAGAATATGCTTAACATGAAGACTTGGTTATTATAATGAAGAAACTTTGAAGGACGAAACTTGGGATAGGAAATACATATATAATGAAGAAGCATTGGATTATGTTGAAGGATTGGTTGGGCTTTTCTTTTCTCATATCCAATTTACGATGACCTTTATTGTTGTACTGGATGTTAATTCCACTAATGGGAATATAATTTAAGGAACTGTATGTAGGTTTAGTAGAAGAAGCACTCAGCTTCTCTCCTGTATTTTAACTGTATAGTGTGCTGGCACTTCAAACCAGCTTGAGATGTTGTGCCTGTGCAATATCTCTTTCTTTTCTCTCTTTTCTAATAAACAGTGGCACGACCGACTATAAAAACCCGGCCAGTCTTGAAAAAAAAACATCATGATTCATAAAATCTTCATCTTCATAGTGAATCATATAGATTAAGTCATATAAGTCAAACAAATTTTATTTTTTATCTACATTTATTTGCTCACCGTGACTATACCACATGCTACTCTTATATTTAGGATCCATTCCTTTTATAATTAAATGCTCAACGATGATGCCATCATCATGACATCTAAGATTTCGACAATCTATGCATGGGCACAAAATTTTCTCGACATCTCTAAGATTTGTCTTTGCCATATGCACAAAATTCATAGCTGGTTGTTGATACTCTACACCAGTTCTATGACAAAAAATAATAAACATAAAAAAATTAAGTTTTAATATTAGCTATATATGTGTTAGTTCTCAAAATACATTTTAAGTTAAGTATTATATAGTCACCTGTTTAAATACACCAAATCTTTTTCCATCAGTGATATAGGCAACCTAACAAATATGTACATGAGTAGGTCAATGAAAATGGATAAGCATGCAACTTAGCAATATTCAAGTACTACAAGCATGCAACACATTTAACTCGATCAAACACAGCACATCCAAACAAATAATAAATAAATAAAACAATATATAACTTAATGAATCATGTTGCAGCTTCCTAAAATGTGACTTCACTAAACAAACTAGATTACCTAACCCATACTTTGAAACTGGTATATATATATATATATATATATATTAAAGTTACTTAAATGTTATACACCTACTTAAATGTTACTCAGGCTCATATTCATATTTATTTATTTTTATATACGCACGCACACACATGCACGCAAACACACACACACACAGACACACACACACACACATATATATATAATTATTGGAGATGAACAACAAACCCCTAGTGGTGAACTTGAAAATGCCTTATAATTCGACAAGATGTTAAGATCTCAATTATTGGCAGGTTACAAAACTTGATATAATTCAGTCCGTAGAAATTAACTGAATAAATTATTTGTTTGCAGTTTAGAATGTTTATGTTAAATATTACCTTCGTAATTGTAATTTATAAAGTTCAATTGAAAGTACATTTAAACGAAACTGCATCGAATAGTTCAAGAGAAATTCTTCTTCTACTACTCCTCAACAATAGATAGAGTTTCTGAAACTCCAAATCAAGTGGAAATAGGTCATGGTCTCAAAACTGCTTATCATTTCCAGCCTTTGCAACAGTGGATGAATGATTTAAATTCACTAATGTACTACAATGGCATATACTACCTATTCTATCAATACAATCCCAAGTCAACATTCTAGATGCCTAATCTTACATAGGGTCATTCAGTTTTGAAGACAATACAACCAACAATATTTGCAGAGAGCAACGTGCTAGCATATCAAGAGTGCAAGCACAAAAACAAAAGAAAATGACAAAATAGCTTCTATTATAAGCAATCTTATAACATGGAGGTAAAAATCATGGCGTAGTTGAAGCTCTTATGTAACAAACCATAATATACTATAAATACGTAAAAGCTGGAGAGAAGATATTTGAAATGGACTTGCACGGTGATAAAAAGATATTAAAAAGATATTAAAAAGGTTTAATCAACGTTTCCAAAAAAAATATTGGTATACAATGTTTGGAATTAAAATCAAAATGCTAGCACACACTTTCAGAAGACAAAGCACTAAATAATAGTCTAGTAAATGAAAACATGGCCAATATCCAATCTCAGCGCTGAGAGAGAAAATTATGTGTAACAAAAACAATACAGATCGAACAATTACTAAAAGTGTCGTAGCTTAGATTTCTAAGAAAAAGAAAGAAAACAGACATAACTGGACCTGTACAGACAGTTTAAAACAAATACAGCTCATGAAATGGATACAACTAGACTTGAACCTAATTGGACCCAGGCTTTTACAGTCGTATCCCCAAGTATTTGTAATAACTAATCACTTTCATTAATCCATTCTAACAAATTTTTAACATATATATTAGATATTGTTGGTGTTTGCTTATTTAACCTCAAGTTGTTCAAATATTTATAGGAGATCAAATCGAAACCAATTAATGGATTATACCCAAATCTACCCAAGTTTATATCGTTTCCATTAAATTTTGATCCCAACTGTGTACTATATAATTAAATTTTTCGCAATGGCTGGTTATAAGTAATACCATGGAAAATTAAAATAGTCATATCATGCATTGAATTATGTGGAAAATATTGATCTTCATAAAGGAGGCTTAGTAGAAATCAAAGGTGTCACGGGTTCACAGGCCGATGTGGAGATAGAATTTGAATTAGCAGGCTTAAATGGAGCAGAATATTTGGAAGAAAATTTGTATATGGATACTCTATATAGTTGCAGGGAAAAAGGACTACATGCTAACGATGGGGTTGGGCATTTTGGGCTTTTAGTTCTTGCTTTAGAGGGTTTGGAGGAATATACTGCTATTTTCTTTAGAGTTTTAAGGACTGGTAGTGGTCATGTTGTTCTTATGTGTGCTCATTAAATAAGGTCTTCTGCAGTAGAAGTGAAGAAACCAATCTCAGGAGGATTCGTGGACAGTAACATCAGGAATATAAATGGGAAATTATCACCGAGAACCTTGATTGATCATTTAGAGGTTGAGAGCTTTGCAAATAAAGGTAAAATTTGCATCACATCGAGAGTTTATAGCAAATCGTTGTTACAAACTACTCATCTCTTTATTTTCAACAACGGTAGTAGCACTGTAAAAATATTATATCTTAAGGCATGGGATATGGATCACTCAAATTAAGCTAAAATTGAAAATGAAAGAATGAGACCATGCGAAGATTGGTGAACCATATCAAATGGATTTGTTGTATGAAATATTGATTTGGGATACATGTGATGCAAAGCATGTCAATGAAAAAAATGTGTAAGTTGTGAGTGACAATATCTTTTGGATAATACTATCATGAATGATCGGTTGTCCTCAAATGAGTTGCAATTTAGGAATGTTTAGTTTAGTAATAGAACATGTTAGAGCAGCATAGGTAGAATTAAACACCATCCACTCTCTAAAAAGAAACACAAAATTACATGAAATATATTAGAAAAGGAAAATATTATAGTTATAAAAAGTGGTTTTCTTTAGCAAACTATTTGCATGATTCGGAACTCTTTCGTTGCACTTACAACTCTTATTTAAACTAAAGATCCAAACATTTTCCTTCAGTTGGTCAACCTCTTCCAAATCAATTTCAAAATGATCATACGGTCTCTTTAAAATCCTACTCTTGGTCTACACATTCCAAATAGCAACCACATACAAAACATTATAAACGAGAACAAATATAATAGATAATACATACCAAAATTCATTTGCTTTATGATGGAATGGAATAAATTGTGAACTAAGCAGACAATTTATTCAAACTCAGGGGTAATCAACTTTCAGAATCAAGCTAAATTAGGACATTTAGACTGGAAGTCATTTGAAAAAAAATCATACGGTATCTTAACAAATTAACATTTCTAAGAAAATTTCACACAGTATCGTTACATCTGGACCAAATACCTTAGGAAATTAACTTACGTGATTGAGTCAAGGCAGCTAACGTTGATGAATTGAAGAAACAGGTGCTAAATTGAGTCGCCCAGGCAGTTAGCCCTAAATTGCACCGTTCAGGAAGTTGGCAAAGCAGCGATTGTGTCACGGTCAAGACGCCCTAAAGTGCTAGCCCTCGATTGAATCGAGTGAAAATGAAGGTGGAGCAGCCAATGAATGCAATAGAGGAACGTTGAAGCAGGGGAAGAGGAATGTAACACCCCGAATTTCAATTAACACTAATGGTTAGTAATTAAAGTATAATTAATCTCAGATGTGAGAATCAGGGGAAACGGGCTGCGTCATTGCGTTCGTCTCGGAAAAATACGCGAAATAGAGTCCGAGTTTGCGTAAAACGGGTACCGTATGAAAGAGATATGGACGAACGAAGTTAGGCAGAAAAACCCGAAACAGGCCAGAAATGCACTGGCGCACTTGTGAAGTGCGCCAGCACAAAAATACACTGGCGCACTTGGGAAGTGCGCCCATGTCGGGACAGGAAACCTGCACAGTTTCTAGAGAGTTCTGTGGTTGGGTGCACCAGTTTGGGGTTTGGGCTTGGTCTTAGGGCTGGTTTCTGGAAGGTTCCGAAATCTAAGGGTCCTAATCTAATTTAGGGTTAATCTAAGGGCCTAAAACACTCACCTAATCTATAAATACACCCTAAACCTACCCTAATCCATACTAAAAATAGAATTGAGGGCTACATGCCGCCAAATTAAATCTTAGAAGGAGCCTCCACTAATTTATGAAGAGGGTTGCAAGCTAATCACTCTCTAATCAACCTCTAATCCATTCTAAGCATCTTAATCTTCTTCATTTGGAGTGCAAATTGGCTAGTTGTGAGTTTCTATCACTCTAATGATCAATTGCTAAACTAAGTAGATGAGATATGATGAGATCATATGGTTTTGTTTGTGGATTAATGGGTTTTAAGTCATATGACATGATGTTAGTTTGCTAATGTATGTGAGTTATGCAAGTTTTGTGCTTTGTGATCATATGTTAATATGCAAGTTACATGTATGATAATATGCAAGTTACATGTATGATAATTATGCAAGTTGTATGTTTCTTCATATGCAAGTTTATGAGTTCATATGCAAGTATGTAACATGTTATGCAAGTTCATATGCAAGTTTATGAGTTCATATGCAAGTTATGTAACATGTTATGCAAGTTCATATGCAAGTTATGTGACATATTATGCAAGTTCATATGCAAGTCATGTATTTGTTAATATGTAAGTTTATGTAACATGTTATGCAAGTTAATATGCAAGTTATGTGACATGTTATACAAGATTATATGCAAGTTATGTGACATGTTATGCAAGTTCATATGCAAGTTATGTGTTTGTTAATATGCAAGATGGCACCTTTGAAACATGTTCATACATATGCAAGTTGACACCTTTTATATGTGTTATGTCATGAGAACGAAATTACGTGGGAACGATGGGGTTAATTAAATGCATATGTTAATAAGATTGTGTGAAATTAATATAATTATGCATAACATAAAATAAATGAACATAGTATGGGAATTTGCCTATTAAGTTAGGTGTACCTATACTATGTGTTGGGAATTTGCCTATTAGTACCCACACTTTGGAGTTGGGAATTTGCCTATTAAGTTAGGTGCACCCATATTCCTAAAATAAACATGATAATTAACACAAATTATGGGGGTGATTAATTAGGAGTAATTAATCGATTAAGACACGAGGTTGGACCCGTTTGTAGTGTAAGACTGCCCGGAGTTTACCGGCTTAACCAGGCATCTACAAATGACGGTCCAATGTGAGGGGTCTTAATCATAAATTAAATACGTAACAAGGGTAAATGACACGAGGATGGACCCGTTTGTAGTGTAAGACTGCCCGGAACCTACCGGCTTAACCAGGCATCTACAAATGACGGTCCAATGGGAGGGGTCCTTTACACGGTTACAGTGTTAATCAATTAAGAAACACTTAACCAGATAAGCATGTAGTGGGGCATGGGGGTTAAGTGGGTACCTTGGGTGGTATGTGGAAATTGCTAGTGGTTGCCAATAGAAAATATGATAAAATACTTAACCAAGATGAAACATGTAATTAAACATGATTAAAGGGTTAAGTGGGAAACACTAGTGTGTGGGCCAAGCTTAGGGGGATGGCTTGTGCTGGGGGCCCATTTCAACCAGTAACCCATACGTATCTTAGTGGGCTCGACCCATGTCGAGGACGGGACACGCATACTGGGCTTGACTATAAGAGGCCAAAGTGGGTTAGCGGTGGCAACGCATGACCAACGGGTTTCATATGCGTGTGTGGGCCCGGGATGGTAAATAAGACGTTGTTGCATCGTGTAGATATAAGCCGTGCACCGTTAGTTTTATCAGGTTGCCACGTTGGGGGAATGGTACACCCCACGGTGGGGCCAGCACGGGTATCTACGTTAGGGAGCCGATCGAATGGGGAATAGTGTGTACACCTAGTGGATTGTAGGGCCCCGTGGCGTCTACCTAGTCACCTAGGGGTACGCGAGAACTATTAAGTTAATTTTATAAGTCCATGGGTGGGATCAACCTTTAAGTTAGGAATGACTGGTGTGGTGCAGTTTAGTAATTTACCTTTGGAAGGGTAGATGCGTCTTTATCTTTTATCTTAGTTTAGTTGACTGCTTAGTGTAGCCATTCATCCCCATTAGTTACCGTATATCAGTTTATGTCTTCTCTGGTTACTTTAACGATTGTATTGTTAAAGTTATAGGACTCGCTCAGACTTATGTCTGACCCCGTTGTTTTTATCTTTTTCCCAACCCTCAGGTCCTACGGTGGATCCTAGCAGTAGTGGAGCTTGATCGGATTGCTGTTCCAGTCTTTAGGAGCTTGGATAGATGTAAAGCTCCAGTTACCCAGTTATCTTTTCTTTTGTCATGGCTATTGTATGAGAGTGGGATTATGTACTTCTTCATTTTGATGGATATTGTACTTGACTTTTATTGTGGTTTTATGATGTAACCAGACATGTTTTACTTCCGCTGTTATGAGATGATGTTTCAAATTTCAAGTACTATTTATATCTGTCTTGTTGTAATTTTTCTGTTCTATATTCACTAAAATACTCCACCGATGCTATGGCATTCCCTTAGTGAGTGACCATGGCGGGAGTGGGGTGTTACACGTGGTATCAGAGCTGAAGGTTACCGGAACAGATAAATTTTCGAGAAAAATACTTTTTTTTTTAAAATAGTAAAGGTATTATTTTTGGAAAAAGTATTTTCAAAAACATGTCTTTTAAGAGAAAAGTTTTTGAAAAAGAAAAGCATAATCCCCAATAGCCATATCTTTATCTTTCGGAATCTCCTTTTTGAATCTTTCCTCTTTCGTTTCAGCATGGCTGAAGATCTTAACATCCCGGAGGGCTTAGTTATACCACTATGGTATAGGAGGTTACAAGAGGCTAGGGCCGCGGCTGCGGGTCCAGCCAATGCTACTACACCAGAGGCAACCGCTCCTCCTCCTCAGCCTAGAGTGGATAATTTTGCTAAGATTTGCAAGGAGTTCAAGGCTATAGGAGGAAAACCTTTTCTAGGTTCAGAGACTTTCGTAGAGGCTAGAGATTGGCTTAAGGAAGTGGAAGAGTTGCTAGATATCTTTGAAGTGGAAGAGGGAAAGAAAGTCAAGTTGGCGGCTTGGTTAATGAAGGGAGAGGCCTCATTCTGGTGGGAGGTCACTAATGGAGAACGCCCTGTTGACTCTTGGGCAGATTTCAAGCAAAGGTTTGGGGCTAAGTTTCTCTCAAGGGCGGAAGAGAATTTGTTTATGGAGAAGTTCTTGAATTTGAAGCAAGGGAATCTCACGGTGAAAGAATATGTCAACAAATTCAATCAATTAGCAAGGTTTGGCATAGAGTTGGTGAATACACCGGAGAAGAAGGCTTTGAGGTTCGTTAGAGGCTTGAACGAACCATTGCAAGGAATAGCTATGACTCACATTCCTATGGGGGCCACCTTTGAGAAGCTTGTCTACATGGCACTTATGCATGAGGATGATAAGAGTTCTAAGGCACCAGAGAAGAAGGGGGATCAGAAGAAACCGCAACAACAACAACAAGGCAAGGGTGGAAAAGGCAATGGTGACAAGAAGAAGAAGAAGAAGTGCTTCAATTGTGGGACCCCAGGCCACCTCAGCAAGGATTGTCGCAAAAAGAAAAAGACCGGTTGCTTTCATTGTGGTGAAGCAGGACATCTTGTGAAGGACTGCCCAAAGAAGGGGCAGAAGACGGGGTCTACCTCAGGAGGTTAGGTGCAAGCTCTTATGGCACCAGCTCAGGCAGGGGGGCAAGTTCAGGCTCTCTCAGTTCCACCGATTCAGCAGAGAGGTAGAACTATTTCCGTTGAAAGTCTGGTTTTTCTGTTTGATCATCCAGTTCGTACTTTGTTTGACTCTGGCGCATCGCATTCTTTTATCTCATCATCGTTAGTTGAGTCACTGCACTTAGACACCAGTCTAGTTGATGACCCCTTGGTTGTTTCAAACCCAATTGGGGGCTCCATATATCTGTCTATGATATGTTTGGGTTTGAAGATTTCTATACTTAGCGTTGAGTTTGGATGTGATGCTTTTGTATTGGGCTTCACGGGCTATGGGTTGATTTTGGGCATGGACTGGTTATTAGTAATGGTGCCGTTCTTGATTGTGAAAGGAGAGTTGTCAGGCTTATGACCCGCTTGGGTAATACTCTCGAGATCTCTTGTAATCCCATGGAATCTGTTTTGCTAAGTTATCTTGAATCGCTCGATGCTTCGGTCGAAAGTTTGCGTTCTGTCAGAGTGGTCCGGGAATATCCGGATGTGTTTGAAGAGGTGAAGGGTTTGCCTCCGAAGCGGGAGATAGATTTCTGAATTTATTTGGTGGATAATGCCAAACCAGTGTCTTTGCCAGTGCGCCACATGGCTCCTCGTGAGAGAAGAGAACTTCATAAGCAAGTAGGGGAGTTGCTTGAGAAGGGGTTCATAAGGCGAAGTATATCGGAGTGGGGAGCTCCAGTAGTGTTTGCCACGAAGGCGGATGGGTCCCTCAGACTTTGTGTGGATTATAGAGAACTTAATAAGCTCACGAAGAAGAATAGACACCCATTACCGAGGATAGATGATCTCTTTGATCAGTTGGTTGGCGCCTCAGTGTTTTCGCAGATGGACTTAGCTACAGGGTTTCATCAATTGAGAGTGGCGGAGGACAGTATAGAGAAGACTGCTTTCCGGACTCCGGATGGTTTTTATGAGTGGCTTGTGATGCCATTTGGGTTGACAAACGCCCCTGCATACTTTGTTGATTTGATGAGTAGAGTGTTCAGAGAGTATCTGAATAAGTTTGTAGTGGTCTTTGTGGATGACATCTTGGTCTTTTCCAAGAGTGAAGAAGAGCATGCCTTACATCTCAGAGAAGTGTTGGAGACTCTTCGAGCACATAGTCTTAAAGCTAAATTCTCTAAATGTCATTTTTGGAGAAGAGAAGTGCGATTCTTAGGGCATGTGGTCTCTAAGGAAGGGATAGCTGTGGATCCCGCAAAGATAGTATCTATCCAGGATTGGAAAGTTCCTAGAAATGCTACCGAAGTAAGAAGTTTCTTGGGGTTGGCAGGATATTATAGGAAGTTCATCAAAGACTTCGCGAAGATATCAGCCCCATTAACCCGCTTGACGAAGAAGAATCTGGTTTTCTCATGGGACGTAGATTGTGATGATGCTTTCCGACGGTTAAAGAGAGCTTTGACCACCGCTCCAGTTTTAGTGCTTCCATATGGGAGTAAGCCATTTGTTGTTTATACCGATGCTTGTGGGACAGGATTAGGCGCAGTCTTGATGCAGGAGGGAAGGGTAATAGCCTATGGAGGGAGGCAATTGAGAGTGCATGAGAAGAATTACCCTACCCATGATCTAGAGTTGGCCGCGATTGTTTTCGCACTTAAGTCTTGGCGCCATTATCTTCTTGGTGAGAGATTCGAGTTGTTCACTGACCATAAATCATTGAAGTACTTATTCTCTCAGAAGGATTTAAACTTAAGACAACAAAGGTGGATGGAGTTCTTAGCATCCTATGATTTCGAGATAGCGTATACCCCTGGCAAGGGTAACGTGGTGGCGGACGCCTTGAGTAGAAAAAGGCTATCTTTGAGTCCATTGTTCGTGGAACGGCGAAGCTTGGAGTTTCTTTCTTTGTTCGACTTCAGACCTTCTGTTGACTTTGTACCTGGTTTGTTAGCATCCTTGGAGGTTAGACCTACTCTTTTGGGACGGATTGGCGAGGCTCAGCGAGACGACCCACAGTTGGTTGAGTTGGTAGAGAAGCTTATAAGGGGGGAGTCGTCCAGCCATTTGGGTAGATACACCATAGATGATAGGGGATGGTTGCATAGAGACGGTAGACTTTGTGTACCGCAAGATGAGGGTTTGAAGAAGGCTATTTTGGATGATGCACATCGTTCAAGAATGACTATTCATCCCGGTGGAGACAAAATGTACCAAGACATGAAGAGAGTTTTCTTCTGGGCCGGTATGAAGAAAGATGTGGCCGAGTATGTGGCTAGATGCTTAGTGTGCCAACAAGTTAAAGCGGAGCAAAGGAAACCCGGTGGGTTGCTACACCCATTGGAAGTTCCGCAATGGAAGTGGGATAGTGTCTCGATGGATTTCATCGATGGGTTACCGAGATCGAGGAAGGGCAATACGGGAATTTGGGTTGTGGTAGACAGACTTACCAAGAGTGCCCATTTTATACCCGTGAAGAGTAAGAGGACCGCTCCATGGCTTGCTTCAGTCTATGTTAGAGAGATTGTTAGATTGCATGGCGTACCATCCAGCATTGTGAGTGATCGAGATCCTATCTTCACTAGTGAGTTTTGGAGAAGTTTGCAAGAGGCGGTAGGGACTCAGTTGTGTTTGAGCACCGCATATCATCCTCAGACGGACGGTCAGACCGAGAGGGTGAACCGTATCTTAGAAGATCTCTTGAGGCTTTGTATCTTGGATTTTGGAGGTACATGGGAAGAACATCTTCCTTTGGTGGAGTTCGCATACAATAACAGCTTTCAGTCTAGTATTGGCATGGCACCTTTCGAAGCTCTTTATGGAAGGCCTTGTCGATCTCCTACATGTTGGTGGGAATCTATGGATAAGATCTTGCTTGGGCCAGATATGGTTAGAGAGACTTCAGAGAAGATTGATTTGATTCGAAGAAGGATGAAGGCAGCGCAAGATAGACAGAAATCTTATGCTGATCGGAGAAGGACGGATCTTGAGTTTGAGGTTGGGGACATGGTTTTTGTCAAAGTATCTCCGTTGAGAAATGTTGTTCGCTTTGGGTCCGTTGGGAAGTTAGCACCGAGGTTTGTTGGGCCGTTTCCTATTAAGGAAAGGATTGGACGGATGGCATATAGGGTGGAGTTGCCCGACAGACTTAGTGGTGTTCATGATGTATTCCATGTATCACATTTGAGGAAGTGCTTACATGAGACCGCAGAGGTGGTAGAGCCGAGCTTGCTTAGAGATGTAGAGGTAGAGCGTGATGCGACGATTCAACGAGCTCCTACTCGCATCCTTGGGTCAGAAACTAGGAAGTTGAGGAACAGAGAAGTTCAGCTAGTTAAAGTGCAATGGGGAGATGACGAAAGCAATGCTACTTGGGAGACGGAAGCGAAGATGCGTTCTTTGTACCCATTTCTTTTTGAGAGTATGTCTTTTAACTTCTCCTTTATCGCTTGTCTAGTACTTATCTTATCTTTAGTATATCCTCTCGCTAGTACCTATGACCTTTAGATAGGGTAAAACATATGGTTGAAACATGTGTTTGAAACATGTTATGGTTGATGGATGCATGTGGATGCAATTGTTTCCTAGTGGTTGCTCGTGGATGCATATACACACACATTAGGCACTAGATCGGCTCAGTCACTTCATGTTGCATATCGCATAAATGGATGTGGTAGTTAGATTGATGGATGTATCATGGCTGTGTTATCATGTGGATGATGCATTTTTGTGTATGGTTGTGCACGCATATAGAAATTGTATGTGTCAATAGGGTTTCGCATACATATTGGATGCATGGCACTATCATGGTTTGCATTAAGGAGGTCGACTGAATCAGTAGACCGCCTGATTTTGCATTAGTATACGGACATATACACACACTTTCTGCATATGTTCATACGTCATTAGAAGTTTCTAAGGATAATGGTTGCTTGTGGTTGATGGTTTAGTAGATGGTTATTTGGTTGGTAGGATACGTTCTTCTTGACTTAGAGATTTCGAGGACGAAATCCTTTAAGTAGGGGAGAATGTAACACCCCGAATTTCAATTAACACTAATGGTTAGTAATTAAAGTATAATTAATCTCAGATGTGAGAATCAGGGGAAACGGGCTGCGTCATTGCGTTCGTCTCGGAAAAATACGCGAAATAGAGTCCGAGTTTGCGTAAAACGGGTACCGTATGAAAGAGATATGGACGAACGAAGTTAGGCAGAAAAACCCGAAACAGGCCAGAAATGCACTGGCGCACTTGTGAAGTGCGCCAGCACAAAAATACACTGGCGCACTTGGGAAGTGCGCCCATGTCGGGACAGGAAACCTGCACAGTTTCTAGAGAGTTCTGTGGTTGGGTGCACCAGTTTGGGGTTTGGGCTTGGTCTTAGGGCTGGTTTCTGGAAGGTTCCGAAATCTAAGGGTCCTAATCTAATTTAGGGTTAATCTAAGGGCCTAAAACACTCACCTAATCTATAAATACACCCTAAACCTACCCTAATCCATACTAAAAATAGAATTGAGGGCTACATGCCGCCAAATTAAATCTTAGAAGGAGCCTCCACTAATTTATGAAGAGGGTTGCAAGCTAATCACTCTCTAATCAACCTCTAATCCATTCTAAGCATCTTAATCTTCTTCATTTGGAGTGCAAATTGGCTAGTTGTGAGTTTCTATCACTCTAATGATCAATTGCTAAACTAAGTAGATGAGATATGATGAGATCATATGGTTTTGTTTGTGGATTAATGGGTTTTAAGTCATATGACATGATGTTAGTTTGCTAATGTATGTGAGTTATGCAAGTTTTGTGCTTTGTGATCATATGTTAATATGCAAGTTACATGTATGATAATATGCAAGTTACATGTATGATAATTATGCAAGTTGTATGTTTCTTCATATGCAAGTTTATGAGTTCATATGCAAGTATGTAACATGTTATGCAAGTTCATATGCAAGTTTATGAGTTCATATGCAAGTTATGTAACATGTTATGCAAGTTCATATGCAAGTTATGTGACATATTATGCAAGTTCATATGCAAGTCATGTATTTGTTAATATGTAAGTTTATGTAACATGTTATGCAAGTTAATATGCAAGTTATGTGACATGTTATACAAGATTATATGCAAGTTATGTGACATGTTATGCAAGTTCATATGCAAGTTATGTGTTTGTTAATATGCAAGATGGCACCTTTGAAACATGTTCATACATATGCAAGTTGACACCTTTTATATGTGTTATGTCATGAGAACGAAATTACGTGGGAACGATGGGGTTAATTAAATGCATATGTTAATAAGATTGTGTGAAATTAATATAATTATGCATAACATAAAATAAATGAACATAGTATGGGAATTTGCCTATTAAGTTAGGTGTACCCATACTATGTGTTGGGAATTTGCCTATTAAGTTAGGTGTACCCACACTTTGGAGTTGGGAATTTGCCTATTAAGTTAGGTGCACCCATATTCCTAAAATAAACATGATAATTAACACAAATTATGGGGGTGATTAATTAGGAGTAATTAATCGATTAAGACACGAGGTTGGACCCGTTTGTAGTGTAAGACTGCCCGGAGTTTACCGGCTTAACCAGGCATCTACAAATGACGGTCCAATGTGAGGGGTCTTAATCATAAATTAAATACGTAACAAGGGTAAATGACACGAGGATGGACCCGTTTGTAGTGTAAGACTGCCCGGAACCTACCGGCTTAACCAGGCATCTACAAATGACGGTCCAATGGGAGGGGTCCTTTACACGGTTACAGTGTTAATCAATTAAGAAACACTTAACCAGATAAGCATGTAGTGGGGCATGGGGGTTAAGTGGGTACCTTGGGTGGTATGTGGAAATTGCTAGTGGTTGCCAATAGAAAATATGATAAAATACTTAACCAAGATGAAACATGTAATTAAACATGATTAAAGGGTTAAGTGGGAAACACTAGTGTGTGGGCCAAGCTTAGGGGGATGGCTTGTGCTGGGGGCCCATTTCAACCAGTAACCCATACGTATCTTAGTGGGCTCGACCCATGTCGAGGACGGGACACGCATACTGGGCTTGACTATAAGAGGCCAAAGTGGGTTAGCGGTGGCAACGCATGACCAACGGGTTTCATATGCGTGTGTGGGCCCGGGCTGGTAAATAAGACGTTGTTGCATCGTGTAGATATAAGCCGTGCACCGTTAGTTTTATCAGGTTGCCACGTTGGGGGAATGGTACACCCCACGGTGGGGCCAGCACGGGTATCTACGTTAGGGAGCCGATCGAATGGGGAATAGTGTGTACACCTAGTGGATTGTAGGGCCCCGTGGCGTCTACCTAGTCACCTAGGGGTACGCGAGAACTATTAAGTTAATTTTATAAGTCCATGGGTGGGATCAACCTTTAAGTTAGGAATGACTGGTGTGGTGCAGTTTAGTAATTTACCTTTGGAAGGGTAGATGCGTCTTTATCTTTTATCTTAGTTTAGTTGACTGCTTAGTGTAGCCATTCATCCCCATTAGTTACCGTATATCAGTTTATGTCTTCTCTGGTTACTTTAACGATTGTATTGTTAAAGTTATAGGACTCGCTCAGACTTATGTCTGACCCCGTTGTTTTTATCTTTTTCCCAACCCTCACGTCCTACGGTGGATCCTAGCAGCAGTGGAGCTTGATCGGATTGCTGTTCCAGTCTTTAGGAGCTTGGATAGATGTAAAGCTCCAGTTACCCAGTTATCTTTTCTTTTGTCATGGCTATTGTATGAGAGTGGGATTATGTACTTCTTTATTTTGATGGATATTGTACTTGACTTTTATTGTGGTTTTATGATGTAACCAGACATGTTTTACTTCCGCTGTTATGAGATGATGTTTCAAATTTCAAGTACTATTTATATCTGTCTTGTTGTAATTTTTCTGTTCTATATTCACTAAAATACTCCACTGATGCTATGGCATTCCCTTAGTGAGTGACCATGGCGGGAGTGGGGTGTTACACGTGGTATCAGAGCTGAAGGTTACCGGAACAGATAAATTTTCGAGAAAAATACTTTTTATCGACCTATTTATCGACCTAGCTTTCCCTTTTTTTTGCTTCGCTGCAAGTATCTCACGCAAACACCTTCTCTCCACAAATCAAAATTTGCCATCCTCTCTAGCCTGCGATTTGACCTGGATGGTCCTACAAGAACAATTCTAGCATGAATGCCTGGTTTTTTCGATATTAAACAAGTCTGATATGCTGTGTACTCCTCCAATTGAGAGTCGACTGACAACAGATGATGTGAGGTGAGGAGTTAGTTTTTGGGTCCCCTTGTTTTCGATCATCCTGGTCTTGTTGTGTGTTTTGCTCTCATAGTTTTGCATCTTCTTTTATTTCAGTGTGAATTTGTGTGGTGTTGTTCTGATTCTTCTCTTCCGGTTTGTGTCGAGATACAATGGGCTGGCCTCCGTGCATTTGCTTCCTTTACATGTCACCGCCATGAACATGGTGATGCTGACCTCTTCACGGCTCTCCGTCCATCAGTGTGATTTTGTATCGTATCATATTTCTTAGGCGATTAGTTTCAAGTTTTGAGTCAGGTTAATTACACGATGAAATGTGCTGTGAGTGAGCTTTCTTGTCTTTTGTGCTACCTTGGTTTTGGTGTGTGGTAGTCGTTGCTTGGCTTTTCCAGTGGCGACCTCTTGTTGTTCTAGCATCAAATTTTATGGATGAGGTGTTTGCCTGAAACACTATGATGTACTATACCTTTGTTATGTGTAGCCAGGGGCAAGAGATCATCTAGACCTAATATTTCACGTTTTCATGGACTCATCCAATCACAGTTTCCTGATTTTCTCCATTTTGCAGTTAAACCCTCGAAATAATACGGGTATAATTGTAAAATGGACAAATCAAAGGATTGTTATTGGCTGGGTCCGTCTAGCTTGTGTGTACTTGATAGATGTGATGCGCTGTGGCTAGTTGATTAGGCTTGTGAAGCAGGAAATGGTGTTGTCCTTATTGCAGATACAGATAATTTTTTTGAGCGTACTTTAATGTAAGCCTATTTTAATTTTTATTTCTTACCTTGGAAGATTTAATTCTACTTCCTTGTTTGACACTCCCTACGTGGAGTTTGTAATGTTGTTTAGTCTAGTCATATAGACTAAATAATGTGCTGTAATCTTGTATTTTAAGTAGTGTAAGGACCACTATAAAAACGTTAGTAGTTGATAGTCTACTCTAAAAACCAAATCAATACTTTGACGATTTGCCAAACTCCTTTAATTTTTTGTAATTATTATTTGTTATAATAAGTGTTACAAAACAGAACAAAAACTAGTCGGCTTTACCAAAATTTTCAATAAAATTCAATTAACAAAGCATCTGTTTTCACTTGGTAATGGTGACTAGGTTTTCCCCCTTCTTCTTCTCTTTATAATTCGCATCTCCTTTTCCTGCCACCCACTTCTTCTCTCCTTTTTCGTTCTCCTCTCTTTTCTTTCCATCCATTTCTCTCAATTCTCATCTAGTTTTTGCCGCGTTTGTGTGAAACACTTGCTCACCACTCAACCAGTACTCTTATCTCAGATTTGACCTATGTTATGGCCCTTTGCTCATCCTCACTTTTCTGATGATCCTCTAGCGTATTGTACCTTGCGTGGTATCAAGGATCTCTATCGGCATCATATCTGATTCCCGTTGTTTTTTTGCCTCACACGAGACTACAAAGCTGATCGAGGTTGGAACTTGGTCCATGTGTTTGGTTTGTCTTGTTGATGTTCTTGGTTGTTTACTTTAAGTTACACTTCCTTCAGGTTTGCATCACTTTGGTTTAGGCTTTTGTGTTGTGTCATAGAGTCGGATTTTTCTTTCGTTCGTCTTGTGTGGTGTTTTGAGGCGATGGATGTGCTTCTTGTTGGTTCATCACCTTATAATCTAGCTAACCGACAATAGCTTGCTACAGGTTCTACTGGCTATGCTTGGTGCTACTGACCTCTTCCTTGTCTCCATCTCCTCATGTGTCTAACCATGCAATATTTTTTGTTATGTTTATTCAATTTTAGGCCTTCAACCATGGTTATCAGTTGATGCCTTGGCCTCCTCTTATGTCAAATCTCGATTTTATCACTCTGCGATGAAATGGTTGGTACGACTGTTTTTATGCCTTGTCTTTGTCTTTCATTAATCCGTGGTGCAATAGTTGCTACTATGTCATGATACTTGCTTGCTGGTTTAGCCTAGTTTTGTTTATGCCTTATTTTTGTTGTTGTAGTCTTATTAGTGTTGTGATATGTAATTTTTTCGCATCTAGCTGTGCTGATGGGATCACTTTGTTGTCGTATTGGTAGAGTGATGGATATCTGTTTAATACTAGGAAACAACTGTGTCAAGTTTGGATGCATGATGTAAGTGTCAGCCTGTTGCTATCACTAGTGTTATTTGGTTTGTCACATCTTTGATGCATGAAATGTTCTTGGACTTTGTTCCTGTTGTTATTATTACCTCCCTACACAGAGTGTACTTGATTTGTAGTCTATAAATAGTGTATAGCTCCAGTCTTGTAACCTAGCTATGATGCTCATTGGACGGTCCACCATAAAAATTGTTTGTAATGGAATGACAATCTTCCATTCTCCTGTTCTTTTTTGTAATTATTATTTTTTATAATAATAAGTGTTACACAACACTATAAAAAACGGTCGTCCTTGCCAAAAAATAATAATATTTGGATGGTTTGAAAATATTATAGTCGTGTTTGTGTAATTTTGTGAAACTTAAACAAAGTTGAAATGTGTCATGTTTGGAAGGTTTTGTATTAGAAGTGTTAAACTTGTGTTGGTGTTAAGCAGGAATAATTTTGCAACACCTCTATTTTGTAACACTTGGTTAACGAGTTAATTGGTTTTAAACTTAAACCCTTAGATTTTCTGGATGGTGGCAAAAGGAAACATATGTACTTATTTTCCTTTCAATTTCTTCTTTCTTCTGGAAGCTTGTTAGCAAAATTCATGGCCTTTCCCTTCTTCTTAGAATTAACTACCATCAACCCTAACCTTTTTAATCACTAAAGACCTGTCAGTCTCCATCATAAACATGAGAATCAAACAATTCCACTTTATAATCCCTAAGAAGAAATTTACAATGAATTATTGTTGTTGCATGTTAGTATTTTCATTCCTCCAGCTCCTGCATGCTCCAAATTAGCATCTTGACAACATTAAATCGACGGGAATTTGGCTAAAATCCAACCTTAGGTGAGTTGTTCGACTCACACTTCTAGTTTACATGATTTTAGCTTTATTTTGTGTGAAGTAGATTGTTTAATGTAGAAATTTTTATGCTTCTATTCATAGTTTTCTTTTTGTTGTGCAAACACGGCCAAAGTGAAACTTTGAGATGTTGTAACTTATTCAATCTTTGTTGAGACTAAGTTCTTATTGCAATAGGTTGTTGAGCCTTTTCTGTATATGCCAACAAAATTTTAGGTCATTCCGACCAAGTTTGGTCTGTGAAATATATCTTCAAAGTTGAGTACGAGTCATATTTTCAGCTGCAGGAATTCTTATGGGATGGGTTGACACATGTGTTGACCTATGCAATAGATGTGCCGATCCTAAGGTCGACACACCCCATACATGGGTCAACACTGGGTCGACCCATGCTATGGTATTTGGCGCTGTATGTTTCCATGTCTGTTACATGAATGATGTGTATTTTGTTTGTTCCCAATGGTTTTCCAGTAGTATTTTCTAAAGCCTAATCACTTCGATTTGTTGTAGCTTCATTGTAGCATAGTAAATCTATGCTACGAGCAATTTTGTATTTCGAACTTACAAATTTTGATGATGTTTACAATGTGTTTTTATGACGAATTTGGTCACTTTTTACACATGTGCACAGTTTTAAAAATATTTTTGTTAGCTATATATATTCTTCTCTATAGCTTTATGACAAATTGATTTGATAGATTTGGTTTTTAATTACAAATGGTCGCAAAGCAATAGTACGAATACATTTTGAAATAATAAAGGATTTTAAAGAATAAATTCAATTGGTTTCTAAATCGTTTTACAATCACATTTTCGCTAAACCAAGTAGTTTCCAAATATTAAAATACACATTTCCACACCCTTCGAGAAGGCTTTTTGTGATTAAACGATATAGTAAACCTCAATATATGCAACGCAAAGTTATTTTTTTTGATTAATTATAGACTTTTTTAATTGAAGTTGGTGATTTGACGTTTCCGTTGATTTGATGTTTCTAATAATTTTCAGTATGGAGTTGAGTAGTAGGTAGTGAACCGGTAGTGAGAACATGTGGTATGAAACGCATAGTTACTACTAATAGAATTATTGACTGTGATTTTGTTACACATTTATGTTGTTTAGCCAACACTATTCAGGTCTACTATTTTGTAGTTCTAGGTAGATCCCAACGTTATAAATTCTATGTAGATCCTAACATTGTAAATTTTGGGTAGATCCAATAGTTGTAATTTTAGGTAGATTCAAATGTTATACTTCTAGGTAGATCCAAATGTGGCCAAGTCTGGGTCTGATCCAAATGTCGTAATTTCTAGGTAGATCCAATTATCATTGTATTTAGCTAAATAACTTTCTTTTCTTGATACTTATGTAATTTGGTGGTTTGGATCCATTTTGTGATGGTTTGTTGATTTTGTGGTTATTGATGGTTAGGATCCGATTATATGATGGCATGTTGATTTTTGTAGCCTTAGAGCTATTTTGATGCTATTCAAAAATAGGGTTCACTTTAATTTGAATAAACTCGTATAGGAGTTTATATGTTGTCATTTAGTGGAGTTTTCTTGGTGTTATACCTTTATGCTTAGCTTGATGCTTATCACCTTACGATGGAAGTAAATTCTATGTTGTCCATGAGATCTTATATGTTGCTTCAGCCTTAATTATATCATGAATTATTCATTGTCTTTGTCTTATATAATTCCTTTTGTGGTGAAAGGAATTCTTATCTATTTGATATCATATTCACCTATTTTATTATAACTAATATGTAAATTAGTCTGATCCATGCATGTAATACTCACGTTAGGCCGAGTTATTTTAGGTTTAGCTTGCTATTGATTTGAAGTTATCTGATTCATCTTGGACTTTCTCTTTGGATCCATTTACTAGTTGTATTCGAGTATTTGATTCACCGCATATCCTTTCATTTGGAGATGTTGTGTTTTTGTATGGTTCATATTTATTCATTCGAATTTGGAGGACATGTATATTTTGTATTTCTTGGTTGTATCTACAAGTATCTGTTCTGTGATCTGTTAATTGTGATGAGCTGTAAATTATTCTGAATGCGATCCTTAGCCATCGTAGTTTCATTTTAGATGTATTGAGTATGTCGACCCATTTGAGATAAGAAAAGAAGAAAATAATTATACACCCAATCGATGTATTCAATACTCGTCCAATGAGAAATTACGGATGGTTTCCCCTAACCAACCCTATTCTCTGCTCTAATAGACAATATTACTTAGTAATCGCCTTTATTAGAGTGAGTCTTGGGGGTGGGGTGTTACAGTTAGTATCAGAGAAGTGGTTCAGAACAAAATACAATAAACGCTGAATATAACTGGAATAATGCATGTCTTACAACGCAGAAGGATAAAACGAGCGTCTACTTATTCACTTTCCTTGTTATCTTTTTCTCATGATTCTTGTTAGTCGAATTGTGTATAAGCCCAAGATTTCGAAATACAATTAGGAATTTATTTCATTCCATAGTATTCCAAGTGTCGTACCTATCATTTGAGAATATTATAGTCGTGTTTGTGTAATTTTGTTAAACTTATTAGAAATGTTTGAAATATATAAATTAACCAAAAGATCAAATAGATTAAAGTAAAAATGGTAGCCAGCGATTCCTCCTTTTTGCGATTTCTTTCGACTTCGTTAAAATCCATAACCTTCTCCCTTTGACGCTTGACAACTCCACCTTTTCTCTATTCATAGCCAAGAAGAAAAAGCCGATACTTCCTGCTTCGGATCTAGAGTCTCTACCAGATCTGGCAAATCTTTCTCACCAGCAAACCGATCCTGCACCACCTTTGACGCTGCCTACTCCGACCAAGATGCGCCTCTGCTTGGTAAGCCAACTTAACAACTAAAGGTCGGTGAAACCACGATGCTATTCAGTGCCCTATTGACTGATCTGGCAGCCTTGCCAGCATCAATATCGTTGCTTGAAAAGAAACTATTCAGACAACATCGCCACCATCCCCAGCGGAGCAAAGACTTGACACTCTCAGTGTTAAAGGTAATCTGAATACCACATTATTAGCTACTTCTCCTGGAGAGATACCCTGGTCTCTTACCGATGTAAACATGGGTATAAAAGGCACTGAAGTGGTAGAAATTGAAAGGAGAGGTTCCAAATGCGAACCATGTAGTGCTGGAAAATAAAACGAATGTTGATGAGGTAGGCACTCCATTATCAGATGTTGTACTAGCTGAAAAAGATGATATTCTTTCAGCTATTGCAAGTCACCATGTTGCAGCAAATGATAGGGAGAATGTTAATAAACTGTGTATTGGGGATTTTTTGAAATCTACGAACTTCAACCTACACCCTAAATAGCATTAGCGTGCAAACTGGAAATACAGTGAAACCCAAATCCAAGTGGTCTTCACTTTTTGAGAAAACTCCTACAAACTCGAGAAATTACCTTCCCCGTGAATTTACATATATAGTTTCTAATGGTATTAGTTCTCTATCAAATGAAGTGATCAGCGCAGGTGCAGAATTCTGGACAGACACACTAGTTGGTTTCTACCTTGACACACCACTGCCATATTTGGTAGTAAAGGAACACTGTGAGAAAGCATGGCAGCTGCGTGGTGGACTACAAGTTAGATTAGATCATTCAATGTTTTATAATGAAATTTACTAATCCGAACTAGCGCCTTCTAGTTTTATCCTCTGAACCAACTTGTGACGAAATGGAATTTCGCTCGGTCCGAACCAGTCGCTAAACCGACCCAGACCGTTCGAAACGCCCTATCGTCTGAGAACACGACAAAATAGAACGCATATAAAAGAACATTTCATTGTATATTACAACAATGCATCAGATTACAAGAATATGCAGAGTATGAATAAATATTACACAGAAATATCAGAGATTTAAATTACATTTAAATACATAGCAGCGGAAAATAATACAATACACAACTAGAAGAGATATACGGATACAAAGCTTTCCGGATATCATTCCACCTGTAAACCAGGATCCTGTGAATATAAATCTGCAAAACCAAAACTACTAGCTGCCCGTGTCAAAATAAGGGCACCCAGAGTTTAGGTTAAAACAATAAACTCCAGGTCAGTCATGTGACTGGTGTGAGAACTAAAACAGTTATTAATCTTTATTTTAAATCATTAGGTAAATCAAGGGACCACGCCGTATAACACGGAACGGGTTTCCTCCCAAGAATACCAGTGCATAAAACAAACAGCGCAATGCTAAATAAAGAAAAATGAAGCTGTTATAAGACCCAGGTCCTATCACACAATGCAACGCAAGCCGGGGGATAGGGTTTTCCCTTATAACAGCCAAAGAATGCTTGATACGTTTAAAACAAATCATTTGATACTATAATCAGTGCATAGTGTATAAAACAACTTCAAATCATAAGTATCAATCATAGGCGGCATGGGTACCATATATCATGTCGCCATACTAGTTCTACAATTAAAACCGCAAATGTCACGTATTTGGAAGCTGGATTTCCATCTATGAACCGAGGCAAAAGATAGTCCTCACCGACTTCGAGACTCTCTAGCCCGAGCCTCAGGGTCAGAGCGCATCGACCCTTGGATCGTCAGGGCCGGTCCACCGATGTGGATTAAAATGCCTGAACACTGCGTTTCCCCGCCCTTTGGGGCGTAAATGAGCCAACGAATGACTCCATCGGACCCGGATCGTCCGATCAAACCGAGGCGCCTCGCAACAGCAACAACCACACAGGTGAAAAGTATATAAATGTCAGGGCTGGTAGGTCACTGACACCACCCTAGCTAGAAAGAAACGCATGCCCTCCCTGAGGTCCTCTCCCGTTTTTGGTTCACAACCGGGGTGCGAGGCTCGCGAATCAACGTTACACAAAGCTATGCCACACAGGCCGTGCTTTGATCATCACCACAAGACTTTGCTTTTCAACAGAAGCCTCGATCAATTGCCACTTAGGCATGCCACACAGGCAATTCACTCCATGCGTTTGATATCCATCAATACACAACCCCTGAGCTCGTATGTCTCAGAGAAGGGCGTTAAGCAAGAGAATAAATTCTCCGCCGCCAAACAGATATATATTTAATAGAGATCAATCACACGGACTAAAATCCAATGTCAGACACACAGTCCATTTACAAGTCCGTTCTGGGTCTGAACGAAACCGGAGGCACCTAGTACCCCGCATATCCATCGATCTCCAAGTACGTCTGGACGATCACCAACTGCTTCCATCTTCTTGGGTGTACAGCCCAATCAAGATCATCAGTAATCACCCAAACGTCGTGAAGACTTCCGGTCTTCGACCACCGTCTTCATCTTCGACACCACGTCGAATCAGTTATTCAGAATGGGATAAACCCGGTCTTTCTGAATAACTCGCGTATATATTATAAAAGTGTTACACAAACACAACATACGCCTCATTCCAATCCAGAATATTCTTTTATTCAGATATTCCTATACTTTGGGAAAAGTTCCCATTAATTTTATCCAAGATAAATTCTTTAAATTTATTCTTTAATCTCCTTTGAATATCAATTCAAACTAGTCGGGATTAGCGAACCACACCGAAGTAATCATTTATTTTATTTTCCCAATCCCAACCTATTCATCCCATGAAGTAAAACTGGTAGTACTTCATATCTAACACCACAGTGTTATCGGTAATTCAATTACCATTTCACGTTCAAATCTAATTAAAGATTTAACTATCGCCTGGAGTAAAACTGGTGATACTCCATTCTCGATCTTTTTAATCTAATTAAAGATTCATTAAAACTCCACTTAGTTTTAATCCTTTTAACCGGGTTAAAGAATCTGTGTCATTTAAAACACGGTTCACGATAAACCCAAAGTCACATTCATTAATTATCGGGTTAAAGAACAAGTGTTATTTAAAACACTGTTCACGATAAACCCAAAAATCAATACCAATTCAATTCCAATTAAATATCATTTAATTGGTACACTTCATTAAATCTAAATAAAAAGATTTAATCTTTTCTCAACTGGGTTCAAGAACAGTGTTAGTGAAGACACCATTCACGACAAACCCAAATCACATTTGATATTCAATACAAGGCTCTGAATAGAAAATATACCGGCTTATATTCAATATCAAATTCTACGACTAACAAATGTCGTATTGGAAATAACGATATAAATACATATCTTTCAAATTCCCATAACAACATCTGTATAATCACGAATTCCAACATCGAAATATTCCGAAGACAATTTCGATTCAAATCCACTCCAATGCAATCATTGGAAATTCTGGTTATTTTCAAAACCCTTTTCAAATTCAATTTATTTATTTAAAAATAAATAGAATTACATTTCTAGTTCAAAACTAGTTCATTTCGATAAAAATCTATTTTTATCTTTTCAAATATGGAGTTTTTCATCCCAATTCTTCACAAATCATTTCTTATGATTTTACACAAATTATTACTATTTTTAATAATTTTATCAAGGCCCGTACCGTCGATTTCCATAAATGGCCATCGAACTGCACTTACAGCGACCTTTTTCAAATTTGATTTGGACATAATTCCAAATCCAACCGTTAGATTTCAAATTTCTAATATTCGTTAGAAAGCTCTTTTCGATACGAACCCAACGGTTCCGGTTTTAGGAGAATCCGACGGTCGGATCTCCCGTAATGTCCGTTTGAAATAAATGGTCGAAATTCACGAACTGCCGCGGCGCGGCGCGTTCTATTCAGGCCATTATATTATATATATAATATATATAATATATATATCGTCGATTTCTATTTAAAACGAATTATATAAATAGTTTTGAATTCGTTTCAAAATCTATTTCAACTTCCATCTCAATTCAAAGCAAAATTGAATTCTTCTCTATAAATTCGTTTTAAAATTCATTTCTATTCAATTCAAATTTCAATTCAATTTGAATTCATTTCAATTTGCTTTCAATTCAATTTGAATTCGTTTTCAATTCAATTCATTTCGAAATCGTTTTCAATTCAATTCATTTCGAAATCACTTTCAATTCAATTCACTTCGAAATCACTTTCAATTCAATTCACTTTGAATTCGTTTTCAATTCAATTCATTTCGAAATCGTTTTCAATTCAATTCATTTCGAAATCACTTTCAATTCAATTCACTTTGAAATCGTTTTCAATTCAATTCACTTTGAATTCGTTTTCAATTCAATTCACTTTGAAATCGTTTTCAATTCAATTCACTTTGAATTCGTTTTCAATTCAATTCACTTCGAAATCACTTTCAATTCAATTTACTTTGAATTCGTTTTCAAAATTACTTTTTAATATTCATTTTAAAATGAATAAAATCGATATAAATATCGTTCGCGTCAAAATGGCGTCAATCTAATCAACACGGCTTCATATATTCCTTTATTTTCAAATATTCTATTTCAAATATTTCTTTTTCAAATATTTCTTTTTCAAATATTTCTTTTTCAAAACTGGAATGAGGCCCAATCAATTACCATATAAAATTAATTATATGGATTTTCATACAACACATGTATATAATAGCATTGAAAATTATCAACCATCAACCAAAGTGCACCACACTGTATAAGCATCAAATATAGATATTCAACGCTTATAACAGCCTGTCAATCAATCGATCGACATATTTAATCAATCAGGATGAGTGAACTTCAAATTTCATCCCAACACCCGTGTGGGGTTTCAAACAATCAAACACAGATTTTATTTGTGCAGTTGGGCGATGTGTGAAATTTATCGACCCAATCAATATCAGTCAAATCAGTGTATATACAAACAAATCGGCCGATTTGTTTATAACTATTCATTTATTCACATTCACGTTAAAAATTATATTTTTAACGATAAAACATTTTATTTCAACCTATGAATTTCTATTCAATTCATTTACACAATAAAATGATATTTTTATTTTCTAACATATTTTAGAAAATTTCGGCGGCATAACGGCACGATACTAGAAACGGGACAAGGCCTAGCCTTATCCCCGGTCTAGTGAAGGCCCACGCCATTCACACATCAATCAAATCCATTTCATTATGCAAACCACAAAATTTGGAGTAAGAGTCTAACCTAGCCTTACTCCTTCGCCTTATAACGGCGCACGTCTAATCCTAACCAATTTATCGATTCGATTTTTCACACCACAAACCACATTCAAACCAATATCGCAATCAATAACCAAACAGCCAAACAAACAAGTCCATGGTCTGTGGACGATTGTGTCGGGTGCTACTAAGCACCGTCTGCATCCTAGTATATATATATAACTAGAAAATGAGAATTTAGAGTGAGAAGTTCTCACATATAGCTATCCAGCTCCACGGCACTTCATCGATAGAAATCTTCGTCGCTATCGCATCTTCGTCATCTTCGTTGCCCGGATCCTCTACATATGTAAAAATCGAATTTTGACTTCATTATTCAATATATAAAAATCGAATTTTTATTTCACTATTCAATATATAAAAATCGAATTTTTATTTCAAAGTTAAATATATAAAAATCGAATTTTTATTTCACTTCTCAATATATAAAAATCGAATTTTTAGTTCGCTATTAAATATATAAAAATCGAATTTTTATTTCGCTATTCAATATATAAAAATCGAATTTTTAGTTCGCTATTCAATATATAAAAATCGAATTTTTAGTTCGCTATTCAATATATAAAAATCGAATTTTTAGTTCAAAGTTAAATATATAAAAATCGAATTTTTAGTTCAAAGTTAAATATATAAAAATCGAATTTTTAGTTCAAAGTTAAATGTATAAAAATCGAATTTTTATTTCAAAGTTAAAACCTTTTTCTTATTTCAAGTTAAAACCTTTTTCTTATTTCAAGTTAAAACCTTTTTCTTATATTAAACCTTAAGATAAAATCAGTTTTATATACTTTAAAAATTCAGTTTTTCTATACTTTTAAAAAAACAGTTTTATATACTTTAAAAATTCAGTTTTTCTATACTTTAAAAAAAAAAACAGTTTTATATACTTTAAAAAAAATCAGTTTTTAAGAATTTAAAAATAAAAATACTTACAGAAAACAAATAAAATAAAATAAAAACGAACCGATTTCAGCGAAGGGGGGGGTGCCGTTGTTCGTCGGAGCTTGGGGGGGGGAGAGCGCGGTCGATCTGAAGGAGGAGACGAGGGGAAGGAGGTGCTGTCGAGGTCTGCTCTGGGCTAGGGTTGCGGTGGTCTTCGTTGATGGATCGAATGGAGGAGGCTGAAGAGGGGACAGGGGCTTCGACTGAGTGGCGGGCGATTGGAGGAGGAGGCCGACGCGAGGGTGGCGGCTCCGACGAGGGAAAGGGGCTGGGGCGATTATCTTTTTCTCCTTTTTTTCTTTTTTTTTTTTCAAATCGATTTTCAGAATGAAAGGGGGGGCCAGAACGAATTAAAGGGGGAAAGGATTTATTTATTTATTTATTTAATTATTTAATTATTTTTAAAAGTTGACTTTCACATATGTCATCTAAACGAGGCCCACCGCCTGTCGTCCATAGCGTTTCACCCCCATTCCGAACACAATGGGATATGTATCGCAAGTTGATTCGAACGTTTTGATTAGTTTCCTTTGAATTTACATTTAAATCACTATATTGAATTTTAAACGCACATTTCAAATTACCGGGGTCACATACTAACTAGAAAAATTACAGAAAAATATTTTCTAGCTTCGTATTGACCATACGGTCCTAACAAAACTAGTTTCGTCGAATTCTGAGACCGTTAGAAAAATGGCCAATTTCCAGTCGATTAAAATCAACTGAAACTGGTCAAACGCGTTTTCCTATGCCACGCTCACATATTGATTCAGAAAATTATGAAATTTGAAACCTAGCAATAACTCGACATCACGGACCCAACAAAACTGGTTTCGTCGAAATCCGAGGTCGTTTGCAAAATTGCTATTTTTAAGGGCCCTAATTCCATAGCGACTATTCAGAATTTTCAACTGGACATATCTTTTGATTCCCGCTACGAACTTTTGATTTTTCGGATTCGTTGGAAAGATATTCACTATTAGATTCCATTATTTTTGGTTTCACTAAAATCCGGATTGTTTTGCACCCGGTACATTCAATTGAAGTTTGAAATCGAATTATCGAACTACCGCGGCATTTTCAATTCTATTTATAATTATATATAAATATTTATATTCTAACGACGACGCGTATAATATATATGTTCTAATTATATTCAAAATAAATTTCTCGTCGATATTATTTAAAATAATTCATTTTAAATATTCAAAATTCGCCATAATTGCCAAAATAAAAATTTTAAACTGGCCCAGATTTTACGGGTTGTTACAATCTCCCCCACTTAAAACTTTTCGTCCCCGAAAAGGAACAAAGTCGAAAGTGGTTTGATTAATCAATTCTACTTTCTATTTGGCTTCCATTCTCCAACTCTTTAGTTTCTGAGAATTTTCAAAATTTTGGCTAACACCCTAAATTTTCGAAAAATTTCGCCATAACCTCCCCTGCACCGGGAGCATCGGGGAATTTCAAATAGCTTCCCCGGTCCTTCAGATCTCAAAAAGAAAAAGAAAAAGCCAAGCGGCTAGCCAATAGGCTCACAAAATCATCATCACCCAAACAAAACAGTAAATTATGTAGTAAACATGTACCTATTTGTCGGGCAAACAAATTTTATTCTCTGGCTCTAGCCTCCTTGCTATGACCTGTTCAATACATGTATATGCATATGCAAGCAAATGCGACCAAATTTTCAATATAGTTCAATATGCGATTCAGTTAGGCTAAATGGCTAAAAATTAGCAAACAAATAAACAAACAACACAAACATCAATCAATTTGTGAATTAGAGTTTCAAATTCATAATTTTGATACATATACAAAAATCATGTTTTTGATGCCAATTCACAACAATGTATTCTAGCTATATATAAGTTTTGGTTCTCACACCAGCCTAATGGAAATATATAGAAAATCACACCTTCGAAACACGAATACCAATTCTGATGATGTTCGAACTATCATCAGAATCATCTTCGGGCGACTAGAGTGTGATTCTATATCTATCCAGTATATTAAAATTTCGAATACACGCGGATCAGACGTATACGCAAAATCTATATATACTGGACTGTCCAACTCAATATAAATAGATAATCAAATACGAATAATTGATTTAAATTTTCAAAACAAAAATTTGTTTTCACTTTTATTTTAAAAATTTACTCTTCACACTCGTTCTAGGATACTACTGATCCTATCTCTAACGAGTCATTCCATTGGATATTGCTAATCCAATATCTGATGAATTCTTTCGTATGGTTCTAATGTGCCTTGTTCTCTAGCTTTGTAAACCAAAGCTCTGATACCAACTGTGACGAAATGGAATTTCGCTCGGTCCGAACCAGTCGCTAAACCGACCCAGACCGTTCGAAACGCCCTATCGTCTGAGAACACGACAAAATAGAACGCATATAAAAGAACATTTCATTGTATATTACAACAATGCATCAGATTACAAGAATATGCAGAGTATGAATAAATATTACACATAAATATCAGAGATTTAAATTACATTTAAATACATAGCAGCGGAAAATAATACAATACACAACTAGAAGAGATATACGGATACAAAGCTTTTCGGATATCATTCCAGCTGTAAACCAGGATCCTGTGAATATAAATCTGCAAAACCAAAACTACTAGCTGCCCGTGTCAAAATAAGGGCACCCAGAGTTTAGGTTAAAACAATAAACTCCAGGTCAGTCATGTGACTGGTGTGAGAACTAAAACAGTTATTAATCTTTATTTTAAATCATTAGGTAAATCAAGGGACCACGCCGTATAACACGGAACGGGTTTCCTCCCAAGAATACCAGTGCATAAAACAAACAGCGCAATGCTAAATAAAGAAAAATGAAGCTGTTATAAGACCCAGGTCCTATCACACAATGCAACGCAAGCCGGGGGATAGGGTTTTCCCTTATAACAGCCAAAGAATGCTTGATACGTTTAAAACAAATCATTTGATACTATAATCAATGCATAGTGTATAAAACAACTTCAAATCATAAGTATCAATCATAGGCGGCATGGGTACCATATATCATGTCGCCATACTAGTTCTACAATTAAAACCGCAAATGTCACGTATTTGGAAGCTGGATTTCCATCTATGAACCGAGGCAAAAGATAGTCCTCACCGACTTCGAGACTCTCTAGCCCGAGCCTCAGGGTCAGAGCGCATCGACCCTTGGATCGTCAGGGCCGGTCCACCGATGTGGATTAAAATGCCTGAACACTGCGTTTCCCCGCCCTTTGGGGCGTAAATGAGCCAACGAATGACTCCATCGGACCCGGATCGTCCGATCAAACCGAGGCGCCTCGCAACAGCAACAACCACACAGGTGAAAAGTATATAAATGTCAGGGCTGGTAGGTCACTGACACCACCCTAGCTAGAAAGAAACGCATGCCCTCCCTGAGGTCCTCTCCCGTTTTTGGTTCACAACCGGGGTGCGAGGCTCGCGAATCAACGTTACACAAAGCTATGCCACACAGGCCGTGCTTTGATCATCACCACAAGACTTTGCTTTTCAACAGAAGCCTCGATCAATTGCCACTTAGGCATGCCACACAGGCAATTCACTCCATGCGTTTGATATCCATCAATACACAACCCCTGAGCTCGTATGTCTCAGAGAAGGGCGTTAAGCAAGAGAATAAATTCTCCGCCGCCAAACAGATATATATTTAATAGAGATCAATCACACGGACTAAAATCCAATGTCAGACACACAGTCCATTTACAAGTCCGTTCTGGGTCTGAACGAAACCGGAGGCACCTAGTACCCCGCATATCCATCGATCTCCAAGTACGTCTGGACGATCACCAACTGCTTCCATCTTCTTGGGTGTACAGCCCAATCAAGATCATCAGTAATCACCCAAACGTCGTGAAGATTTCCGGTCTTCGACCACCGTCTTCATCTTCGACACCACGTCGAATCAGTTATTCAGAATGGGATAAACCCGGTCTTTCTGAATAACTCGCGTATATATTATAAAAGTGTTACACAAACACAACATACGCCTCATTCCAATCCAGAATATTCTTTTATTCAGATATTCCTATACTTTGGGAAAAGTTCCAATAATTTTATCCAAGATAAATTCTTTAAATTTATTCTTTAATCTCCTTTGAATATCAATTCAAACTAGTCGGGATTAGCGAACCACACCGAAGTAATCATTTATTTTATTTTCCCAATCCCAACCTATTCATCCCATGAAGTAAAACTGGTAGTACTTCATATCTAACACCACAGTGTTATCGGTAATTCAATTACCATTTCACGTTCAAATCTAATTAAAGATTTAACTATCGCCTGGAGTAAAACTGGTGATACTCCATTCTCGATCTTTTCAATCTAATTAAAGATTCATTAAAACTCCACTTAGTTTTAATCCTTTTAACCGAGTTAAAGAATCTGTGTCATTTAAAACACGGTTCACGATAAACCCAAAGTCACATTCATTAATTATCGGGTTAAAGAACAAGTGTTATTTAAAACACTGTTCACGATAAACCCAAAAATCAATACCAATTCAATTCCAATTAAATATCATTTAATTGGTACACTTCATTAAATCTAAATAAAAAGATTTAATCTTTTCTCAACTGGGTTCAAGAACAGTGTTAGTGAAGACACCATTCACGACAAACCCAAATCACATTTGATATTCAATACAAGGCTCTGAATAGAAAATATACCGGCTTATATTCAATATCAAATTCTACGACTAACAAATGTCGTATTGGAAATAACGATATAAATACATATCTTTCAAATTCCCATAACAACATCTGTATAATCACGAATTCCAACATCGAAATATTCCGAAGACAATTTCGATTCAAATCCACTCCAATGCAATCATTGGAAATTCTGGTTATTTTCAAAACCCTTTTCAAATTCAATTTATTTATTTAAAAATAAATAGAATTATATTTCTAGTTCAAAACTAGTTCATTTCGATAAAAATCTATTTTTATCTTTTCAAATATGGAGTTTTTCATCCCAATTCTTCACAAATCATTTCTTATGATTTTACACAAATTATTACTATTTTTAATAATTTTATCAAGGCCCGTACCGTCGATTTCCATCAATGGCCATCGAACTGCACTTACAGCGACCTTTTTCAAATTTGATTTGGACATAATTCCAAATCCAACCGTTAGATTTCAAATTTCTAATATTCGTTAGAAAGCTCTTTTCGATACGAACCCAACGGTTCCGGTTTTAGGAGAATCCGACGGTCGGATCTCCCGTAATGTCCGTTTGAAATAAATGGTCGAAATTCACGAACTGCCGCGGCGCGGCGCGTTCTATTCAGGCCATTATATTATATATATAATATATATATCGTCGATTTCTATTTAAAACGAATTATATAAATAGTTTTGAATTCGTTTCAAAATCTATTTCAACTTCCATCTCAATTCAAAGCAAAATTGAATTCTTCTCTATAAATTCGTTTTAAAATTCATTTCTATTCAATTCAAATTTCAATTCAATTTGAATTCATTTCAATTTGCTTTCAATTCAATTTGAATTCGTTTTCAATTCAATTCACTTCGAAATCGTTTTCAATTCAATTCATTTCGAAATCACTTTCAATTCAATTCACTTCGAAATCACTTTCAATTCAATTCACTTTGAATTCGTTTTCAATTCAATTCATTTCGAAATCGTTTTCAGTTCAATTCATTTCGAAATCACTTTCAATTCAATTCACTTTGAAATCGTTTTCAATTCAATTCACTTTGAATTCGTTTTCAATTCAATTCACTTTGAAATCGTTTTCAATTCAATTCACTTTGAATTCGTTTTCAATTCAATTCACTTCGAAATCACTTTCAATTCAATTTACTTTGAATTCGTTTTCAAAATTACTTTTTAATATTCATTTTAAAATGAATAAAATCGATATAAATATCGTTCGCGTCAAAATGGCGTCAATCTAATCAACACGGCTTCATATATTCCTTTATTTTCAAATATTCTATTTCAAATATTTCTTTTTCAAATATTTCTTTTTCAAATATTTCTTTTTCAAAACTGGAATGAGGCCCAATCAATTACCATATAAAATTAATTATATGGATTTTCATACAACACATGTATATAATAGCATTGAAAATTATCAACCATCAACCAAAGTGCACCACACTGTATAAGCATCAAATATAGATATTCAACGCTTATAACAGCCTGTCAATCAATCGATCGACATATTTAATCAATCAGGATGAGTGAACTTCAAATTTCATCCCAACACCCGTGTGGGGTTTCAAACAATCAAACACAGATTTTATTTGTGCAGTTGGGCGATGTGTGAAATTTATCGACCCAATCAATATCAGTCAAATCAGTGTATATACAAACAAATCGGCCGATTTGTTTATAACTATTCATTTATTCACATTCACGTTAAAAATTATATTTTTAACGATAAAACATTTTATTTCAACCTATGAATTTCTATTCAATTCATTTACACAATAAAATGATATTTTTATTTTCTAACATATTTTAGAAAATTTCGGCGGCATAACGGCACGATACTAGAAACGGGACAAGGCCTAGCCTTATCCCCGGTCTAGTGAAGGCCCACGCCATTCACACATCAATCAAATCCATTTCATTATGCAAACCACAAAATTTGGAGTAAGAGTCTAACCTAGCCTTACTCCTTCGCCTTATAACGGCGCACGTCTAATCCTAACCTATTTATCGATTCGATTTTTCACACCACAAACCACATTCAAACCAATATCGCAATCAATAACCAAACAGCCAAACAAACAAGTCCATGGTCTGTGGACGATTGTGTCGGGTGCTACTAAGCACCGTCTGCATCCTAGTATATATATAACTAGAAAATGAGAATTTAGAGTGAGAAGTTCTCACATATAGCTATCCAGCTCCACGGCACTTCATCGATAGAAATCTTCGTCGCTATCGCATCTTCGTCATCTTCGTTGCCCGGATCCTCTACATATGTAAAAATCGAATTTTGACTTCGTTATTCAATATATAAAAATCGAATTTTTATTTCACTATTCAATATATAAAAATCGAATTTTTATTTCAAAGTTAAATATATAAAAATCGAATTTTTATTTCACTTCTCAATATATAAAAATCGAATTTTTAGTTCGCTATTAAATATATAAAAATCGAATTTTTATTTCGCTATTCAATATATAATAATCGAATTTTTAGTTCGCTATTCAATATATAAAAATCGAATTTTTAGTTCAAAGTTAAATATATAAAGATCGAATTTTTAGTTCAAAGTTAAATATATAAAAATCGAATTTTTATTTCAAAGTTAAAACCTTTTTCTTATTTCAAGTTAAAACCTTTTTCTTATTTCAAGTTAAAACCTTTTTCTTATATTAAACCTTAAGATAAAATCAGTTTTATATACTTTAAAAATTCAGTTTTTCTATACTTTTAAAAAAACAGTTTTATATACTTTAAAAATTCAGTTTTTCTATACTTTAAAAAAAAAACAGTTTTATATACTTTAAAAAAAATCAGTTTTTAAGAATTTAAAAATAAAAATACTTACAGAAAACAAATAAAATAAAATAAAAACGAACCGATTTCAGCGAAGGGGGGGGTGCCGTTGTTCGTCGGAGCTTGGGGGGGGGGGAGAGCGCGGTCGATCTGAAGGAGGAGACGAGGGGAAGGAGGTGCTGTCGAGGTCTGCTCTGGGCTAGGGTTGCGGTGGTCTTCGTTGATGGATCGAATGGAGGAGGCTGAAGAGGGGACAGGGGCTTCGACTGAGTGGCGGGCGATTGGAGGAGGAGGCCGACGCGAGGGTGGCGGCTCCGACGAGGGAAAGGGGCTGGGGCGATTATCTTTTTCTCCTTTTTTTCTTTTTTTTTTTCCAAATCGATTTTCAGAATGAAAGGGGGGGCCAGAACGAATTAAAGGGGGAAAGGATTTATTTATTTATTTATTTAATTATTTAATTATTTTTAAAAGTTGACTTTCACATATGTCATCTAAACGAGGCCCACCGCCTGTCGTCCATAGCGTTTCACCCCCATTCCGAACACAATGGGATATGTATCGCAAGTTGATTCGAACGTTTTGATTAGTTTCCTTTGAATTTACATTTAAATCACTATATTGAATTTTAAACGCACATTTCAAATTACCGGGGTCACATACTAACTAGAAAAATTACAGAAAAATATTTTCTAGCTTCGTATTGACCATACGGTCCTAACAAAACTAGTTTCGTCGAATTCTGAGACCGTTAGAAAAATGGCCAATTTCCAGTCGATTAAAATCAACTGAAACTGGTCAAACGCGTTTTCCTATGCCACGCTCACATATTGATTCAGAAAATTATGAAATTTGAAACCTAGCAATAACTCGACATCACGGACCCAACAAAACTGGTTTCGTCGAAATCCGAGGTCGTTTGCAAAATTGCTATTTTTAAGGGCCCTAATTCCATAGCGACTATTCAGAATTTTCAACTGGACATATCTTTTGATTCCCGCTACGAACTTTTGATTTTTCGGATTCGTTGGAAAGATATTCACTATTAGATTCCATTATTTTTGGTTTCACTAAAATCCGGATTGTTTTGCACCCGGTACATTCAATTGAAGTTTGAAATCGAATTATCGAACTACCGCGGCATTTTCAATTCTATTTATAATTATATATAAATATTTATATTCTAACGACGACGCGTATAATATATACGTTCTAATTATATTCAAAATAAATTTCTCGTCGATATTATTTAAAATAATTCATTTTAAATATTCAAAATTCGCCATAATTGCCAAAATAAAAATTTTAAACTGGCCCAGATTTTACGGGTTGTTACACAACTATTATAAGAGGGATACCATTTATCATTACTCAGTGGAGTCCGACAGTTGATCGTGATAGAGAGAAGGTTCTCTCCATTCCACTATGGACAAATTTCTCGCATATCCCCTCTATGATGCAGTCTTTGATTAGTCTAAACTAGTTATCTAATCGTATAGGAAAGTTAAGATGCTTTGATACAAATACTGAAGTGCGTGAAAAACTATTTTATGCAAACGCACTAATCTAGATAACACCGGACAAGATGCTCCCAAAACTATAAAAGTTAGAATATCAGATGACTTTGTGGTTGAGGTAAGAGTTTTGATATAGGTGGATACCCGACATATGTACATTTTGACCATCTTTTTGGCAAAAGCTATAACGGATCGGATCAAAGCCCAATATCTAGAAACGCGTCCTTTAGCATTGCGCAGCAAGCCAATCTAGGCAATTCATATTACGGAAGGCCCAGTGAAAGCTCAGCCCAAACAGGCCCTCTTTAGGAGCCAGCCCGAGCCAGTTCTTTTTTGGCTAATAACTCATTCACCTCGAAAGAATCCCTCTCCCCAGTCGACCAAGTAAATCGTTTCCATTAAAGATGCATCGACCGAATATCTTGGATCTGCGTGGAAATATCCAGCTGAGTCCATCAAATGCTCAACCCGACTCTCAAGGCAATAAAGGCGGTCAACCATATCCAGGCAAAGCTCTACTTTTGATACACCTCATGGCGATGGCCATGTAAGCCGCTATTTCCAAGGATACTATTAATGAGCAATGGAATGGGTCCCACCACCGCAATTGCTACCAGTGATCGAGCACCACATGTCCAAGCTCCGAAAAAGATGAAGGCCACATGGGGGCCTGTTCAGCCCATTACTTCATCTATAAATACTTCAAATCTCAAAGAGGAAAGGGACTTTTCAAAGGGACTTCTCCGGCCGAATTCTTCCTAGGCATTCTCATCTCTACTCAAAGCTCTTTCCTCCAAGCTTCTCCTACGGCTAACTCCAAAAATAGCCATCTCTTTTTCTTTTTGAAAATAGAAAAAGCCTTGTACTTGTAATAAAAAAGGAAGAATCAATATATATAAAGTGGATGTAGGCACAGTCTTTTGCCAAACCACTATAAAATGCCTTGCGTGATCCCTGTTTTCTTTTCCATAATCATTATTCATGTGACACTCACACGATTGGGGGTTGACTGTCACTAGTGACCAACTTTTGACGTTAACACTTTGGCGCTCTAGGAAGGGGACACGCACTGACATACCATACGTCCTTCAGCATGTTTTTATCCATGGCGAAAAAGCGGAAGAAAGATGTAACATCTTCTCATCCAACAAACAATGATGCGACCGAGACAAACGTTGTAGAAGCAAGTCTGGAAGCCTCCTCTCATGAAGACGTGTCCCGATATGTTACCAGGGACTACATAGACAAGATTCTGGCCAAGTTCAATGACCAGATGACGTCTCAGGGTAAACTCCTCGAACAATAACAGTTGATGGATCACCTTCTCGGGCGAGTGGAGATGGGGATTAAACGCTTCAATATCAATTCCTCCATCGATTGGAACTGGGACAACAGTTGATCTTCGGTCTGCATAGAATTAGGCCACTGACCAGATTACATCTTTTTTTCCATTGGCTTGGTTCCGCCTCCGACCAATCACTACCAGGAGCATCGCTTCCAGTGACCAACGCAACTGCAGATTCACAGGAGGCTCGCGACTAAGATCTAGGTCATTCGACCACTTTTCCTCCAATCTTGGGGATAGCTCGACCCCCGGACCAATCGAGCGATTACCGGGCCCATCAGAATCAATGCCATTCCCATTACAACCCGGAATATTACCGCAGACCAATCTATCCACTCTTCCCCCTCAACGAAGAGCTGGTGGGGACTTACCTTCGAACTAGGGAGACCACTCAACCATACTGGCTCTTACCAATATGGATAATAACGCTACCATAATCCCTTCTAATCTCGCCCGGACTGGAGGCTATACCGATCCCCGAACATCATATGCTATGCTGGATCAGCTTGGACCTTCTGCCATGGGTATAGCTCGATCCAATCCTCATCAGGTTCAAGAGGGGCCATTCTTCCTAGGACCACCAGCCGGAGCTCATCCTCAGCCTCACCTTCACTCAACTCTAGGAGGTCGAGCCCTGCCAACGGCCACCCTTCCGAACATGCTTTTGTCGGATCCTCGCACTGGAGTTCTTCCAAATGCAGAGCTAAATTCATGGCAATGAATCCTTGGAGATAAGAGCCAGCATGCAAGCATCAGCTGACGTTTCACTTGGGGCACCTCTTCTCAGTAGGATATAGATAGTATCCACCGCAGCCCCTTCACTAGGGAAATCAGAAATTCCCGAAACCCTCTGGACTTCAAGTTTCCAGCTATCGAACCCTACAACAGTCAGACCGACCCGATCGTACACCTTATGTGGTACATGCGCTATATGGAAGTTCTCGGTGCATCAACCAATGTTATGGCCAAGTGCTTCTCGCTCTTCCTCACGAATATAGCTGGCTTGTGGTTTTGACAGCTAACAATAGAGTCGATCGGTAGCTAGAACACACTGGCCACCCACTTCATTGAGCAATTCAGAGTACATATCTCTCGACCGTAGAGTGTCATGCTCTTGACCTCCAGCAAGCTACAACCAGGATAGACATTTTGATCTTTCCTCGAAAGATTCAACGCGGCCGTAGCATCAATCGATCGAACGGAGCCATCGATGGTGCTTATGGCCGCCATTGCAGGTGTCCAGAATCGATCAGAGTTCTCAATCTCCTTGACCAGAGATCCCCCCAAGGATATCGAATACTAATGTTCCGAGGCTGAGTGATTCCTTTGATAAGAAGATGCCAGTAATGAGATGGAGAACCTCGAGGTCCTTGCCACCAAACAAGGAGGTCCATCCAACACCAATGGCCAGAACAAAGGAAGAGGAAAAGCCTCAGAAAGAATGAACGCAACGTACGGCCTCAAAGAGAAAATAAGTACGACCATTATAACGAGATAAATTCTTCTTTGCTCGACATATACCTTGACATATGAGGGTACCTGCCTTTCCCAAGACCTCCTCGAAGGGAGCCGACCCAGAAAGAACTCGACTCTGGAAAGCACTGCATGTTTCACAACATCGCTGGCCACAGCGCCGATGAATGCAGGCATCTACGCGATCTCATCGAGGATAGGGTAAGGCGATGAGAACTTCCTAAATATGTCAAGGGAAACACACCGGCCCTGCTGCCACAATCTTCTGCCTAAGCTCCTTATATCGGACATCGAGCTCCTAGAAATGGAAAGGACCCTGAACCTAGCACTCGTGGCATTATCATTAACTAATGAGATTTAGATTTCTTGTTTTTTTTCTTTCAATAAAAGGGATATATTGATGTACACATGTACGGGGTTAGGACTTAGCTCCTAGGCATGCTTTAGAATTGACAATCGTCCTCTTAGAATTTATTTCTGTTTCCTTGTAATAATTCTTTAGCAGCAATAATTTTCTTTTCCGCAAACATGGATTATGTCTGAATGATCTAAATTGAGCTTGACTAGTGCTCACTAACTCGAATATGGTACATGCTAAGCCATCGTCCATAGCGCACGATCAAAGCCTGCCACCATATCCAAACCTACTCCATAAGCCGAGTACGGTAAAACTTCTCTAAGCTGAGTATGGATTAGACTCGCCCCGTTTTTCGAACCATGTGCGTCTACCGCTTGTTGGGCTTCAAAAATAATCTTACATGAGTTGAACATAATTAACACTTACCATAAGTCAGGTATGGTTAATACTCGCCATTCCTGTAAGCTGAGTATGGTAAATACTCACCGTCTCCATAAGCCAGGTATGGATAATACTCGCCACCCCCGTAAGCCGAGTATGGTTAATACTCGCCATTTTTGAAAGCCAAGTGTGGTGACTGCTAGTCCATATCTTTAAGTAGAGTATGGTTAATACTCGCCCAATTAAGGTCGAGGCCTTTTTTAGACCAAGAATGGCCCATACAATCTTTGCAGGTACTAGATCTCATAACCAGGATCGATGATCGCTGTCTCGGCCTTAATATGGTCCTCGATGGTTGTCGGTTTTTCTGGCCTTAATACGGTCTGATTCGATCGTCGGTTTTCTGGCCTTAATACAACCATCGGGACCATTGGATTTTGTGACGAGAAGGAATTTCGCTCGGTCCGAACCAGTCGCTAAACCGATCCAGACCGTTCGAAACGCCCTATCGTTCGAGAACCCGACAAAATCAGAACGCATACAAAAGAACATTTCATTGTATATTACAACAATGCATCAGATTACAAGAATATACAGAGTATAAATGAATAAATTACATTCGACAAATATCAGAGATTACAATAAATTACATAGCAGCGGAAAATAATACAATACACAACTAGAAATGGATATACGGATACAAAGCTTTCCGGATATCGTTCCAGCTGTAAACCAGGATCCTGTGAATATAAATCTGCAAAACCAAAACTACTAGCTGCCCGTGTCAAAATAGGGGCACCCAGAGTTTAGGTTAAAACAATAAACTCCAAGTCAGTCATGGGACTGGTGTGAGAACTAAAACAGTTGTAAATCTTTATTTTAAAGTTAGGTAAATCAAGGGACCACGCCGTATAACACGGAACGGGTTTCCCCCCAAGAATACCAGTGCATAAAACAAACAGCGCAATGCTAAATAGAGAAAAAATGAAGCTATTATAAGACCCAGTTCCGATCACACAATGCAACGCAAGCCGGAGGATAGGGTTTTTACCTTATAATAGCCAAGAATGCTTGATACGTTGAAAACAAATCATTTGATACTATTATAAGTGTATAGTGTATAAAACAACTTCAAATCATAAGTATCAATCATAGGCGGCATGAATGCCCCATACCACTATGTCGCCATATATAGGTTATACAATCAAAATCGCAAAGTCACGTATTTGGAAATTGGATTTCCATCTATGAACCGAGGCAAAAGATAGTCCTCAACCGATTCGAGACGCTCTAGCCCGTGTCTCAGGATCAGAGCTCGAGTGACCCTTGGATCGTCAGGGCCGGTCCACCGATGTGGATTAAAATTCCTGAACACTGCGTTTCCCCACCCTTTGGGGTGTCAATGAGCCAACGAATGACTCCATCGGACCCGGATCGTCCGATCAAACCGAGGCGCCTCGCAACAGCAACAACCATACAGGTGAAAAGTATATAAATGTCAGGGCTGGTAGGTCACTGACACCACCCTAGCTAGAAAGAAACGCATGCCCTCCCCGAGGTCCGTCTCCCGTTTTTGGTTCACAACCGGGGTGCGAAACTCGCGAAGTAAACGTTACACAAAGCTACGCCACAAAGGCCGTACTTCGATCATCACCACAAGACTTTGCTTTTCAACAGAAGCCTTGATCAATTGCCACTTAGGCATGCCACACAGGCAATTCACTCCATGCGTTTGATATCCATCAATATATAACCCCTGAGCTCGTACGTCTCAGAGAAGGGCGTTAAGCAAGAGAATAAATTCTCCGCCGCCAAACAGATATATATTTAATAGAGATCAATCACACGGACTAAAATCCAATGTCAGACACACAGTCCATTTGCAAGTCCGTTCTGGGTCTGAACGAAACCGGAGGCACCTAGTACCCCGCATATCCATCGATCTCCAAGTACGTCTGGACGATCACCAACTGTTTCCATCTTCTTGGGTGTACAGCCCAATCAAGATCATCAGTAATCACCCAAACAATGTGAAGACTTCCGGTCTTCGACCACCGTCTTCATCTTCGACTTATCGTCGTATCAGTTATTCAGAATGGGATAAACCCGGTCTTTCCGAATAACTCGCGTATATTTTAAATAAGTGTTACACAAACACAACATACGCCTCATTCCAATTCATCAGTCCCTAACTGTAAATTAATCAAGAGAATAATTCCCCAAATATTAACCCCGAAGGCCGAAACCAACATCAGGTCAATATCCAGAAAACCATTCTGCTTAGCTAACCGACAGTTAGTTTCTAATTCTCACATTCATAGGGAAAGGTTCCCACTAATTTTTATCAAAGATAAATTCCTTGAATTTATTCTTTAATCTTCTTTTGAATTTCGATTCAACTAGTCGGGATTAACGAACCTTACCGAAGTAATCATTTATTTTAATTTCTCAATCCCAACATATTCATCCCATGAAGTAAAACTGGTAATACTTCATATCTAACACCACGGTGTTATCGGTAAATTCAATTACCATTTCACGTTCAAATCTAATTAAAGATTTAACTATCGCCTGGAGCAAAACTGGTGATACTCCATTTTCGATCATTTCAATCTAATTAAAGATTCATTAAAACTCCACTTAGTTTTAATCGTTAACTGGGTTAAAGAATCCGTGTCATTTAAAACACGGTTCACGATAAACCCAAAGTCACATTCCATTAATTATCGGGTTAAAGAACGAGTGTTATTTAAAACACTGTTCACGATAAACCCAAAAATCAATATCAATTCAATTTGAATTAAATATTATTTAATTGGTACACTTCATTAAATCTAAATAAAAAGATTTAATCTTTTCTCAACTGGGTTCAAGAACAGTGTTAATGAAGACACCATTCACGACTAACCCAAATCACATTTGATATTCAATACAAGGCTCTGAATAGAAAATATATCGGCTTATATTCAATATCAAATTCTACGATTAACAAATGTCATATTGGAAATAACGATATAAATATATATCTTTCAAATTTCCATAACAACATCCGTATAATCACGAATTCCAACATCGAAATATTCCGAAGACAATTTCGATTCAAATCCACTCCAATGCAATCATTGGAAATTCTGGTTATTTTTAAAACCCTTTTCAAATTCAATTTATTTACTTAAAAATAAATAGAATTATAATTCTAGTTCAAAACTAGTTTATTTCGATAAAAATCTATTTTTATCTTTTCAAATATGGAGTTTTTCATCCCAATCCTTTCTAAATCATTTCTTATGATTTTACACAAATTATTACTATTTTTAATAATTTTATCAAGGCCTGTACAGTCGATTTCCACCAATGGCCATCGAACTGCACTTACAGCGACCTTTTTCAAATTTGATTTGGACGTATCTCCAAATCCAACCGTTAGATTTTAAATTTCTAACATTCGTTAGAAAGCTCTTTTCGATACGAACCCAACAGTTCCGGTTTTAGGAGAATCCGACGGTCGGATCTCCCGTAATGTCCGTTTGAAATAAATGGTCGAAATTCACGAACTGCCGCGGCGCGGCGCGTTCTATTCAGGCCATTATATTATATATATAATATATATAATATATATTTCGTCGATTACTATTTAAAACGAATTTTATAAATAGTTTTAATTTCGTTTTCAAAACAATTTCAACTTCCATTTCAATTTCAAATCAAAATTGGATTTTTCCTTATAAATTCGTTTTAAAATTCATTTCTATTCAATTCAAATTTCAATTCTATTTGAATTCATTTCAATTCGTTTTCAATTCAATTCGAATTCGTTTTCAATTCAATTCGAATTCGTTTTCAATTGAATTCGAATTCGTTTTCAATTCAATTCGAATTGGTTTCGTTTGCTATTCAATTGAAATCAAATTCGTTTTCCATTTCAATTCGAATTCATTATATATTCAATTCATTTCGAAATCGTTTTATATTCAATTCATTTCGAAATCGTTATATATTAAATTCATTTCGATTTCATTTCAAAATATGCGTTTTCGAAATCACTTTTCAATATGCATTTTAAAATGAATAAAATCGATATAAATATCGTTCACGTCAAAATGGCGTCAATCTAACCAACACGGCTTCATATATTTCTATTTTCAAATATTCTATTCAACAAATGAATATTTATTTTTGTCAACACACGACTAATCTCAACGAATGAGTACTGTCCACGTGTGACAATTTTTGTTAAATTATTTCGTTCAACACATGACTAATCTCAACGGATGAGTACGGTCAACACATGAACCTTTATTTTATATTGATAAAGATGCAAATTTTATTATTAAAATATTTCGTTCAACACATGACTAATCTCAACGAATGAGTACAGTCAACACATGAACTTTTATGTTATAATATTCTTTATTTTCTAAATTGGAATGAGGCCCAATCAATCACCATATAAAATTAATTATATGGATTTCCATACATCACACGCATATAATAGCATTGAAAAATAATCAACCATCAACCAAAGTGCACTACACTGTACAAGCATCAAATATTGATATTTAACGCTTATAACAGCCTATCAATCAATCGATCGACATATTTAATCAATCCGGATGAGTGAACTTCAAATTTCATCCCAACACCCGTGTGGGGTTTCAAACCATCAAACACAGATTTTAGTTGTGCAGTTGGGCGATGTGTAAAATTTATCGTCCCAATCAATGTCATTCAAATAGGTGTACATAAACAAACCGTCCGGTTTGTAAATGAATATTTTATTTATTCACATTCACTATATTCTTATTCACGTTAAAAATTATATTTTTAACGATAAAACATTTTATTTTAACATATGAATTTCTATTCATTTCATTCTTTAAATAAAATGATATTTTTATTTTTCTAACTTATTTTAGAAAATTTCGGCGGCATAACGGCACGATACTAGAAACAGGACGAGGCCTAGCCTTATCCCCGGTCTAGTGAAGGCCCACGCCATTCACACATCAATCAAATCAATTTCATTTCACCAAACAATTCAATTGAAACCAATAATCTAACTAATTTTTGCAATCAAACAAACAAGTCCATGGTCTGTGGACGATTGTGTCGGGTGCTACTAAGCACCGTCTGCATCCTAGTATATATATATATAACTAGAAAAGAGATTGAAGAGTGAGAAATTCTCACCGATAGCTATTCTAACTCCACGGCACTTCTAAAGTAGAAATCTTCGTCGTTCTCGCCTTTTTGTCACCTTCGCTGACCGTAGCCACTACATATATAAAAATCGAATTTTTACTTCGCTATTCAATATATAAAAATCACATTTTTACTCTTCACAGCTAATAAAAATCATGTCTTTATTATCATACTTTTATAAAAATTATATTTTTACTATCATATATTTACTAGTTCAAAAATAAAGTTTTCGCCTTTCAAATATAAAGTTTATATTTTTCTCGAAGTAAAAATCATATTTTTACTTCACTACTCATATCAAAATATCGCCTTTTCATATTTAAAAATATCGCCTTTTCATATTTAAAAATATCGCCTTTTCATATTTTTATTTTTATCATCTATATAGTAAAGACCATATTTTTAATACTTTAAAAATATAAAAGTCATATTTTTAACTTCTCGCTTATATAAAAATTATATTTTTAACCTTCCTATAATATAAAAATCCTATTTTTAATACTCTACCTATATAAAAATAATATTTTTATATCATCTACTATATAAAGATCATATCTTTAATTAGCTATAAGTATAAAAATCATATTTTTATACCTTTTAAAAATAATTTCAACTTATCAAAAATGGTTTCTTTCAACGATAAAAATCATTTCTTTTTACCTAAAAAAAATCAAATCTTTTTCTAAGTAAAAATCTAATTCTTTTGTTTATAAAAATCAGTTTTTATAATAAATAAATATATTATCTTTTCATAAATAAATAAATTCGCTGATTACCTTTATTAACCCCTTAAACCCGTCATTAGCTTAAAACAGTCTTCATCTTCCACTTTTCGATCTCCAGAACTGACGAGCCAGCCTTCTAAGATCAGCACCCCAACCCACGAGCAGCTTCAAGTCGTGGAGGGGCCTGCGAGAGGTCAGGTGGTCTTCGTTGGCGATGAAGGGGGGGAGCAGGTTGCTCGAACAAGGCTGGAGGAGGGGTTTCAGGCGACGGGCGGGTCTTTGGGGTTGCTTGGCGTCGCGAGCTCGAGGAAGAAGAGGGCGAGGCAGAGGAGGAAGGGGGCACGCCGCCAGAGAGGAGGCGCGGTGGTTTAGGGGGGGGGGGGCGGCGACGAGTTTCCCCCCCGTCCGCCTCTATTTCCCTTTTTTCTTTTTTCTTTTTTATTTCGTTTTCAGTTCTGAAAGAAAAGAGGGGGGGCCAAGGTATAGGAGAAGATATTTTTTATTTAATTATTTATTTAATCCCAATAGGTTGACTTTTACATACGACCTCTAAACGAGGCCCACCGCCTGTCGTCCATAGCATTTTACCCCCATTCCGAACACAATGGGATATGTATCGTAGGTTGATTCGATCGTTTGAATCAATTTCCGTTGAATTTACATTTAAATCACTATATTGAATTTTAAACACGCATTTCAATTTACTGGGGTCACATACTAAGTAGAAAAATTCCAGAAAAATATTTTCTCGCTTCATATTGACGATACGGTCCTAACAAAACTAGTTTCGTCGAATTCCGAGACCGTTGGAAAAATGGCCATTTTCCAGTCGATTAAAATCAACTGAAACTGGTCAAACGCGTTTTCCTATGCCACGCTCACATATTGATTCAGAAAATTATGAAATTTGAAACCTAGCAATAATTTGATACTGCGGATCCAACAAAAGTGGTTTCGTCGAAATCCGAGGTCGTTTGCAAAATTCTCATTTTTAAGGGCCTGAATTCCATAGCCACTATTCAGAATTTTCAACTGGACATATCTTTTGATTCCCGCTATGAAATTTTTATTTTTCGGATTCGTTGGAAAGATATTATCAATTAGATCCTAATGTTTTTGGTTTCACTAAAATCCGGATTGTTTTGCACCCGGTACATTCAATTGAATTTTGAAATCGAATTATCGAACTACCGCGCCATTTTCAATTCCTTTTATAATTATATATAATTATTTATACTCTATTGTCGATCTATATAACTATATACGATTGAATTTTATTCAAAAGAAATTTTCTCGTCGATATTATTTAAAGTAATTCATTTTAAATAATCAAAATTCGCTAAAATTGCCAAAATAAAATTTTTAAACTGGCCCAGATTTTCGGGTTGTTACAATCTCCCCCACTTAAAACTTTTCGTCCCCAAAAAGGAACAAAGTCGAAAGTGGTTTGATCAATCAACTCTACGTTCGATCTGGCTTCCATTCTCCAACTTTCAGTTTCTGAGAATTTTCAAATTCTTCAAAAATTTGGCTAACACCCTAAATTTTTGAAAAATTTCGCCATAACCTCCCCTGCAACGGGAGCATCGGGGAATTTCAAATAGCTTCCCCGGTCCTTCTAATCTTAAAAAGAAAAAGAAAAAGCCAAGCGGCTAGCCAATAGGCTCATAAAATCATCATCACCCAAACAAAATAGTAAATTATGTAGTAAACATGTACCTATTTGTCGGGCAAACAAATTTTTTTCTCTGCTCTAGCCTCCTTGCTATGACCTGTTCAATGAAAGTACAAGTATATGCAAGCAAACGCAACCAATTTTCAATATCGTTCAATATGTGATTCAATTAGGCTAAATGGTTCAAAATTATCAAACAAATAAACAAACAACACAAACATCAATTAATTAGTTGATTAGCTTTTCAGATTGATAACTTTGATACATATTCAAAAATCAGATTTTTGATGCCAAATCACAACAATAGGCCCTATCTAATTTTGGTTCTCACACCAGTCAATAGGAAATATATAGATATCACACCTTCGAAACACGAATACCAATTCTGATGATGTTCGAACTATCATCAGAATCATCTCCGGGCGACTAGAGTGTGATTCTATATCTATCCAGTATATTAAAACTTCAAATACACGTTTGCAAGGCGTATATGAAAAATCTTTATATACTGGACTGTCCTAATCAATATGAAATAAATAATCAAATACGAATAGTTGATTTAGATTTTCAAAACAAAATTTGTTTTCATTTTAAAAATATACTCTTCACACTCGTTCTAGGATACTACTGATCCTATCTCTAACGAGTCATTCTCATTGGATATTACTAATCGAATATCTGATGAATTCTTTCGTACGGTTCTAATGTGCCTTGTTCTCTGCTTTGTAAACCAAAGCTCTGATACCAACTGTGACGAGAAGGAATTTCGCTCGGTCCGAACCAGTCGCTAAACCGATCCAGACCGTTCGAAACGCCCTATCGTTCGAGAACCCGACAAAATCAGAACGCATACAAAAGAACATTTCATTGTATATTACAACAATGCATCAGATTATAAGAATATACAGAGTATAAATGAATAAATTACATTCGACAAATATCAGAGATTACAATAAATTACATAGCAGCGGAAAATAATACAATACACAACTAGAAATGGATATACGGATACAAAGCTTTCCGGATATCGTTCCAGCTGTAAACCAGGATCCTGTGAATATAAATCTGCAAAACCAAAACTACTAGCTGCCCGTGTCAAAATAGGGGCACCCAGAGTTTAGGTTAAAACAATAAACTCCAAGTCAGTCATGGGACTGGTGTGAGAACTAAAACAGTTGTAAATCTTTATTTTAAAGTTAGGTAAATCAAGGGACCACGCCGTATAACACGGAACGAGTTTCCTCCCAAGAATACCAGTGCATAAAACAAACAGCGCAATGCTAAATAGAGAAAAAATGAAGCTATTATAAGACCCAGTTCCGATCACACAATGCAACGCAAGCCGGAGGATAGGGTTTTTACCTTATAATAGCCAAGAATGCTTGATACGTTGAAAACAAATCATTTGATACTATTATAAGTGTATAGTGTATAAAACAACTTCAAATCATAAGTATCAATCATAGGCGGCATGAATGCCCCATACCACTATGTCGCCATATATAGGTTATACAATCAAAATCGCAAAGTCACGTATTTGGAAATTGGATTTCCATCTATGAACCGAGGCAAAAGATAGTCCTCAACCGATTCGAGACGTTCTAGCCCGTGTCTCAGGATCAGAGCTCGAGTGACCCTTGGATCGTCAGGGCCGGTCCACCGATGTGGATTAAAATTCCTGAACACTGCGTTTCCCCACCCTTTGGGGTGTCAATGAGCCAACGAATGACTCCATCGGACCCGGATCGTCCGATCAAATCGAGGCGCCTCGCAACAGCAACAACCACACAGGTGAAAAGTATATAAATGTCAGGGCTGGTAGGTCACTGACACCACCCTAGCTAGAAAGAAACGCATGCCCTCCCTGAGGTCCGTCTCCCGTTTTTGGTTCACAACCGGGGTGCGAAACTCGCGAAGTAAACGTTACACAAAGCTACGCCACAAAGGCCGTGCTTCGATCATCACCACAAGACTTTGCTTTTCAACAGAAGCCTTGATCAATTGCCACTTAGGCATGCCACACAGGCAATTCACTCCATGCGTTTGATATCCATCAATATATAACCCCTGAGCTCGTACGTCTCAGAGAAGGGCGTTAAGCAAGAGAATAAATTCTCCGCCGCCAAACAGATATATATTTAATAGAAATCAATCACACGGACTAAAATCCAATGTCAGACACACAGTCCATTTGCAAGTCCGTTCTGGGTCTGAACGAAACCGGAGGCACCTAGTACCCCGCATATCCATCGATCTCCAAGTACGTCTGGACGATCACCAACTGTTTCCATCTTCTTGGGTGTACAGCCCAATCAAGATCATCAGTAATCACCCAAACAATGTGAAGACTTCCGGTCTTCGACCACCGTCTTCATCTTCGACTTATCGTCGTATCAGTTATTCAGAATGGGATAAACCCGGTCTTTCCGAATAACTCGCGTATATTTTGCTCTAGGCGATAGTTAAATCTTTAATTAGATTTGAACGTGAAATGGTAATTGAATTTACCGATAACACCGTGGTGTTAGATATGAAGTATTACCAGTTTTACTTCATGGGATGAATAGGTTGGGATTGAGAAATTAAAATAAATGATTACTTCGGTAAGGTTCGTTAATCCCGACTAGTTGAATCAAAATTCAAAAGAAGATTAAAGAATAAATTCAAGGAATTTATCTTTGATAAAAATTAGTGGGAACCTTTCCCTATGAATGTGAGAATTAGAAACTAACTGTCGGTTAGCTAAGCAGAATGGTTTTCTGGATATTGACCTGATGTTGGTTTCGGCCTTCGGGGTTAATATTTGGGGAATTATTCTCTTGATTAATTTACAGTTAGGGACTGATGAATTGGAATGAGGCGTATGTTGTGTTTGTGTAACACTTATTTAAAATATACGCGAGTTATTCGGAAAGACCGGGTTTATCCCATTCTGAATAACTGATACGACGATAAGTCGAAGATGAAGACGGTGGTCGAAGACCGGAAGTCTTCACATTGTTTGGGTGATTACTGATGATCTTGATTGGGCTGTACACCCAAGAAGATGGAAACAGTTGGTGATCGTCCAGACGTACTTGGAGATCGATGGATATGCGGGGTACTAGGTGCCTCCGATTTCGTTCAGACCCAGAACGGACTTGCAAATGGACTGTGTGTCTGACATTGGATTTTAGTCCGTGTGATTGATCTCTATTAAATATATATCTGTTTGGCGGCGGAGAATTTATTCTCTTGCTTAACGCCCTTCTCTGAGACGTACGAGCTCAGGGGTTATATATTGATGGATATCAAACGCATGGAGTGAATTGCCTGTGTGGCATGCCTAAGTGGCAATTGATCAAGGCTTCTGTTGAAAAGCAAAGTCTTGTGGTGATTATCGAAGCACGGCCTTTGTGGCGTAGCTTTGTGTAACGTTTACTTCGCGAGTTTCGCACCCCGGTTGTGAACCAAAAACGGGAGACGGACCTCAGGGAGGGCATGCGTTTCTTTCTAGCTAGGGTGGTGTCAGTGACCTACCAGCCCTGACATTTATATACTTTTCACCTGTGTGGTTGTTGCTGTTGCGAGGCACCTCGGTTTGATCGGACGATCCGGGTCCGATGGAGTCATTCGTTGGCTCATTGACACCCCCAAAGGGTGGGGAAACGCAACTGTGACGAGAAGGAATTTCGCTCGGTCCGAACCAGTCGCTAAACCGATCCAGACCGTTCGAAACGCCCTATCGTTCGAGAACCCGACAAAATCAAAACGCATACAAAAGAACATTCCATTGTATATTACAACAATGCATCAGATTACAAGAATATACAGAGTATAAATGAATAAATTACATTCGACAAATATCAGAGATTACAATAAATTACATAGCAGCGGAAAATAATACAATACACAACTAGAAATGGATATATGGATACAAAGCTTTCTGGATATCGTTCCAGCTGTAAACCAGGATCCTGTGAATATAAATCTGCAAAACCAAAACTACTAGCTGCCCGTGTCAAAATAGGGGCACCCAGAGTTTAGGTTAAAACAATAAACTCCAAGTCAGTCATGGGACTGGTGTGAGAACTAAAACAGTTGTAAATCTTTATTTTAAAGTTAGATAAATCAAGGGACCACGCCGTATAACACGGAACGGGTTTCCTCCCAAGAATTCCAGTGCATAAAACAAACAGCGCAATGCTAAATAGAGAAAAAATGAAGCTATTATAAGACCCAGTTCCCATCACACAATGCAACGCAAGCCGGAGGATAGGGTTTTTACCTTATAATAGCCAAGAATGCTTGATACGTTGAAAACAAATCATTTGATACTATTATAAGTGTATAGTGTATAAAACAACTTCAAATCATAAGTATCAATCATAGGCGGCATGAATGCCCCATACCACTATGTCGCCATATATAGGTTATACAATCAAAATCGCAAAGTCACGTATTTGGAAATTGGATTTCCATCTATGAACCGAGGCAAAAGATAGTCCTCAACCGATTCGAGACGCTCTAGCCCGTGTCTCAGGATCAGAGCTCGAGTGACCCTTGGATCGTCAGGGCCGGTCCACCGATGTGGATTAAAATTCCTGAACACTGCGTTTCCCCACCCTTTGGGGTGTCAATGAGCCAACGAATGACTCCATCGGACCCGGATCGTCCGATCAAACCGAGGCGCCTCGCAACAGCAACAACCACACATGTGAAAAGTATATAAATGTCAGGGCTGGTAGGTCACTGACACCACCCTAGCTAGAAAGAAACGCATGCCCTCCCTGAGGTCCGTCTCCCGTTTTTGGTTCACAACCGGGGTGCGAAACTCGCGAAGTAAACGTTACACAAAGCTACGCCACAAAGGCCGTGCTTCGATCATCACCACAAGACTTTGCTTTTCAACAGAAGCCTTGATCAATTGCCACTTAGGCATGCCACACAGGCAATTCACTCCATGCGTTTGATATCCATCAATATATAACCCCTGAGCTCGTACGTCTCAGAGAAGGGCGTTAAGCAAGAGAATAAATTCTCCGCCGCCAAACAGATATATATTTAATAGAGATCAATCACACGGACTAAAATCCAATGTTAGACACACAGTCCATTTGCAAGTCCGTTCTGGGTCTGAATGAAACCGGAGGCACCTAGTACCCCGCATATCCATCGATCTCCAAGTACGTCTGGACGATCACCAACTGTTTCCATCTTCTTGGGTGTACAGCCCAATCAAGATCATCAGTAATCACCCAAACAATGTGAAGACTTCCGGTCTTCGACCACCGTCTTCATCTTCGACTTATCGTCGTATCAGTTATTCAGAATGGGATAAACCCGGTCTTTCCGAATAACTCGCGTATATTTTAAATAAGTGTTACACAAACACAACATACGCCTCATTCCAATTCATCAGTCCTTAACTGTAAATTAATCAAGAGAATAATTCCCCAAATATTAACCCCGAAGGCCGAAACCAACATCAGGTCAATATCCAGAAAACCATTCTGCTTAGCTAACCGACAGTTAGTTTCTAATTCTCACATTCATAGGGAAAGGTTCCCACTAATTTTTATCAAAGATAAATTCCTTGAATTTATTCTTTAATCTTCTTTTGAATTTCGATTCAACTAGTCGGGATTAACGAACCTTACCGAAGTAATCATTTATTTTAATTTCTCAATCCCAACCTATTCATCCCATGAAGTAAAACTGGTAATACTTCATATCTAACACCACGGTGTTATCGGTAAATTCAATTACCATTTCACGTTCAAATCTAATTAAAGATTTAACTATCGCCTGGAGCAAAACTGGTGATACTCCATTTTCGATCATTTCAATCTAATTAAAGATTCATTAAAACTCCACTTAGTTTTAATCGTTAACTGGGTTAAAGAATCCGTATCATTTAAAACACGGTTCACGATAAACCCAAAGTCACATTCCATTAATTATCGGGTTAAAGAACGAGTGTTATTTAAAACACTGTTCACGATAAACCCAAAAATCAATATCAATTCAATTTGAATTAAATATTATTTAATTGGTACACTTCATTAAATCTAAATAAAAAGATTTAATCTTTTCTCAATTGGGTTCAAGAACAGTGTTAATGAAGACACCATTCACGACTAACCCAAATCACATTTGATATTCAATACAAGGCTCTGAATAGAAAATATATCGGCTTATATTCAATATCAAATTCTACGATTAACAAATGTCATATTGGAAATAACGATATAAATATATATCTTTCAAATTTCCATAACAACATCCGTATAATCACGAATTCCAACATCGAAATATTCCGAAGACAATTTCGATTCAAATCCACTCCAATGCAATCATTGGAAATTCTGGTTATTTTTAAAACCCTTTTCAAATTCAATTTATTTACTTAAAAATAAATAGAATTATAATTCTAGTTCAAAACTAGTTTATTTCGATAAAAATCTATTTTTATCTTTTCAAATATGGAGTTTTTCATCCCAATCCTTTCTAAATCATTTCTTATGATTTTACACAAATTATTACTATTTTTAATAATTTTATCAAGGCCCGTACAGTCGATTTCCACCAATGGCCATCGAACTGCACTTACAGCGACCTTTTTCGAATTTGATTTGGACGTATCTCCAAATCCAACCGTTAGATTTCAAATTTCTAACATTCGTTAGAAAGCTCTTTTCGATACGAACCCAACGGTTCCGGTTTTAGGAGAATCCGACGGTCGGATCTCCCGTAATGTCCATTTGAAATAAATGGTCGAAATTCATGAACTGCCGCGGCGCGGCGCGTTCTATTCAGGCCATTATATTATATATATAATATATATAATATATATTTCGTCGATTACTATTTAAAACGAATTTTATAAATAGTTTTAATTTCGTTTTCAAAACAATTTCAACTTCCATTTCAATTTCAAATCAAAATTGGATTTTTCCTTATAAATTCGTTTTAAAATTCATTTCTATTCAATTCAAATTTCAATTCAATTTGAATTCATTTCAATTCGTTTTCAATTCAATTCGAATTCGTTTTCAGTTCAATTCGAATTCGTTTTCAATTGAATTCGAATTCGTTTTCAATTCAATTCGAATTGGTTTCGTTTGCTATTCAATTGAAATCAAATTCGTTTTCCATTTCAATTCGAATTCATTATATATTCAATTCATTTCGAAATCGTTTTATATTCAATTCATTTCGAAATCGTTATATATTCAATTCATTTCGATTTCATTTCAAAATATGCGTTTTCGAAATCACTTTTCAATATGCATTTTAAAATGAATAAAATCGATATAAATATCGTTCACGTCAAAATGGCGTCAATCTAACCAACACGGCTTCATATATTTCTATTTTCAAATATTCTATTCAACAAATGAATATTTATTTTTGTCAACACACGACTATTCTCAACGAATGAGTACTGTCCACGTGTGACAATTTTTGTTAAATTATTTCGTTCAACACATGACTAATCTCAACGGATGAGTACAGTCAACACATGAACCTTTATTTTATATTGATAAAGATGCAAATTTTATTATTAAAATATTTCGTTCAACACATGACTAATCTCAACGAATGAGTACAGTCAACACATGAACTTTTATGTTATAATATTCTTTATTTTCTAAATTGGAATGAGGCCCAATCAATCACCATATAAAATTAATTATATGGATTTCCATACATCACACGCATATAATAGCATTGAAAAATAATCAACCATCAACCAAAGTGCACTACACTGTATAAGCATCAAATATAGATATTTAACGCTTATAACAGCCTGTCAATCAATCGATCGACATATTTAATCAATCAGGATGAGTGAACTTCAAATTTCATCCCAACACCCGTGTGGGGTTTCAAACCATCAAACACAGATTTTAGTTGTGCAGTTGGGCGATGTGTAAAATTTATCGTCCCAATCAATGTCATTCAAATAGGTGTACATAAACAAACCGTCCGGTTTGTAAATGAATATTTTATTTATTCACATTCACTATATTCTTATTCACGTTAAAAATTATATTTTTAACGATAAAACATTTTATTTTAACATATGAATTTCTATTCATTTCATTCTTTAAATAAAATGATATTTTTATTTTTCTAACTTATTTTAGAAAATTTCGGCGGCATAACGGCACGATACTAGAAACGGGACGAGGCCTAGCCTTATCCCCGGTCTAGTGAAGGCCCACGCCATTCACACATCAATCAAATCAATTTCATTTCACCAAACAATTCAATTGAAACCAATAATCTAACTAATTTTTGCAATCAAACAAACAAGTCCATGATCTGTGGACGATTGTGTCGGGTGCTACTAAGCCCCGTCTGCATCCTAGTATATATATATAACTAGAAAAGAGATTGAAGAGTGAGAAATTCTCACCGATAGCTATTCTAACTCCACGGCACTTCTAAAGTAGAAATCTTCGTCGTTCTCGCCTTTTTGTCACCTTCGCTGACCGTAGCCACTACATATATAAAAATCGAATTTTTACTTCGCTATTCAATATATAAAAATCACATTTTTACTCTTCACAGCTAATAAAAATCATGTCTTTATTATCATACTTTTATAAAAATTATATTTTTACTATCATATATTTACTAGTTCAAAAATAAAGTTTTCGCCTTTCAAATATAAAGTTTATATTTTTCTCGACGTAAAAATCATATTTTTACGTCACTACTCATATCAAAATATCGTCTTTTCATATTTAAAAATATCGCCTTTTCATATTTAAAAATATCGCCTTTTCATATTTAAAAATATCGCCTTTTCATATTTTTATCATCTATATAGTAAAGACCATATTTTTAATACTTTAAAAATATAAAAATCATATTTTTAACTTCTCGCTTATATAAAAATTATATTTTTAACCTTCCTATAATATAAAAATCCTATTTTTAATACTCTACCTATATAAAAATAATATTTTTATATCATCTACTATATAAAGATCATATCTTTAATTAGCTATAAGTATAAAAATCATATTTTTATACCTTTTAAAAATAATTTCAACTTATCAAAAATGGTTTCTTTCAACGATAAAAATCATTTCTTTTTACCTAAAAAAAATCAAATCTTTTTCTAAGTAAAAATCTAATTCTTTTGTTTATAAAAATCAGTTTTTATAATAAATAAATATATTATCTTTTCATAAATAAATAAATTCGCTGATTACCTTTATTAACCCCTTAAACCCGTCATTAGCTTAAAACAGTCTTCATCTTCCACTTTTCGATCTCCAGAACTGACGAGCCAGCCTTCGAAGATCAGCACCCCAACCCACGAGCAGCTTCAAGTCGTGGAGGGGCCTGCGAGAGGTCAGGTGGTCTTCGTTGGCGATGAAGGGGGGAGGGGGAGCAGGTTGCTCGAACAAGGCTGGAGGAGGGGTTTCAGGTGACGGGCGGGTCTTTGGGGTTGCTTGGCGTCGCGAGCTCGAGGAAGAAGAGGGCGAGGCAGAGGAGGAAGGGGGCACGCCACCAGAGAGGAGGCGCGGTGGTTTAGGGGGGGGCGACGAGTTTCCCCCCCGTCCGCCTCTATCTCCTTTTTTTCTTTTTTCTTTTTTCTTTCGTTTTCAGTTCTGAAAGAAAAGAGGGGGGGGCCAAGGTATAGGAGAAGATATTTTTTTTATTTATTTAATTATTTATTTAATCCCAATAGGTTGACTTTTACATACGACCTCTAAACGAGGCCCACCGCCTGTCGTCCATAGCATTTTAACCCCATTCCGAACACAATGGAATATGTATCGTAGGTTGATTCGATCGTTTGAATCAGTTTCCGTTGAATTTACATTTAAATCACTATATTGAATTTTAAACGCGCATTTCAATTTACTGGGGTCACATACTAACTAGAAAAATTCCAGAAAAATATTTTCTAGCTTCGTATTGACGATACGGTCCTAACAAAACTAGTTTCGTCGAATTCCGAGACCGTTGGAAAAATGGCCATTTTCCAGTCGATTAAAATCAACTAAAACTGGTCAAACGCGTTTTCCTATGCCACGCTCACATATTGATTCAGAAAATTATGAAATTTGAAACCTAGCAATAATTTGACACTGTGGATCCAACAAAAGTGGTTTCGTCGAAATCCGAGGTCGTTTGCAAAATTCTCATTTTTAAGGGCCTGAATTACATAGCGACTATTCAGAATTTTCAACTGGACATATCTTTTGATTCCCGCTATGAAATTTTGATTTTTCGGATTCGTTGGAAAGATATTATCAATTAGATCCTAATGTTTTTGGTTTCACTAAAATCCGGATTGTTTTTCACCCGGTACATTCAATTGAATTTTGAAATCGAATTATCGAACTACTGCGCCATTTTCAATTCCTTTTATAATTATATATAATTATTTATACTCTATTGTCGATCTATATAACTATATACGACTGAATTTTATTCAAAATAAATTTTCTCGTCGATATTATTTAAAATAATTCATTTTAAATAATCAAAATTCGCTAAAATTGCCAAAATAAAATTTTTAAACTGGCCCAGATTTTCGGGTTGTTACAGATTTCCAGCCTTAATATGGTCTGGTGTGACCATAGCTACCCGAGCAATTGTGCTTCGAATCACATTTTAAACACACCTTCCTCTACCGAAAAAGACGTATTTTGAGGGGCAAAGAGTTGACCATCTTTTTGGAAGAAGCTGTCATGGATCGGATCAAAGCCCAATATCCAGAAACGCGTCCTTCAGCATTGCTCAACAGGCCAAATCGGGTAATTCATACTTCGGAAGGCCCAGTCAAACCTCCGCCCAAACAGGCCCTCTTCAGGTGCCAGCCCGAGCCAGTTCTTTTTTGGCTAATAACTCGTTCAACACGAAAGAATCCCTCTCCCCAGTCGACTAAGTAAATCGCTTCCATTAAAGATGTACCGACCAAATATCTCGGATCTGCGTGGAAATATCCAGCTGAGTCCGTCAAATGCATAGCCCGACTCTCAAGGCAATAAAGGCGGTCAACCATATCCGGACAAAGCTCTATTTTTGATACACCTCACCGCGATGGCCACGTAAGCCGCTATTTCTGAGGATATTATTAATGAGTAGTGGAATGGGTACTACCACCGTAATTGCTACTAGTGATCGAGCTCCACGTCTCCGAGCTCCGAAAAAGAGGAAGGCCACATGGTGGCCTGTTCAGCCCATTATCTCACATATAAATACTTCAAAGCTCAAAGAGGAAAGGGGCTTTTCAGATGGACTTCTCCAGTCGAATTCTTCCCTGACATTCTCATCTCTACTCAAAGCTCTCTCCTCCAAGCTTCTCCTACGGCTAACTCCAAAACTAGCCATCTCTTTCTCAAAATAGAAAAAGCCTTTTACTTGTAATCAAAAAGAAAGAATCAACATATATAAAGTGGACGTAGGCACGGTCTTTTACCGAACCACTATAAAAATCCTTGCGTGTTCCCTATTTTCTTTTCCATAATCATTATTCGTGTGTCACTCACACGATTGGGGGTTCACTTTCACTGACGACCAACTTTTGACATCAATAGTACACATTGCCACTCTTTTGGTTACGTGATTGCTACCTGTAATTGGAAATCTACAGATGCTAATACCATCTCAGTCCCTTCATATGATAGAACTCCTCTTTCACGTCCTATTATGAAATGGGTACAGAATTCAGTTCCTCAGCAGGTATCTGATGCTCCTAAAAATGATGAACTAAAGGAAGATGAAAATGAAAATTCAGATGATGGTACAGAAGATAATGGCATTTATTGGCACTAAGGGGAAAGATCGTGGCATCATGAAGCTCCTGGTATGAGATATGTTCCATATGAAAATGAGTACTATAAATATGTAACAGATATTGATGACAACTTCAAAAGACTAGAATATCACATTGTAACGATTTTAAGCTCCTTGAGGAAGGTGAACTAGGTGAGAAGAACAAATCACTGTTCATAGATACTTCTTGGGACTAGGAATGTGAGTTTCATAGTCCGAACCCTTATTTTGTACCTAATCTTGTTGTACTTTTTTCTGAGCATATCAGACTCCAGTGATCCTCCTTCGTTGTGGACTAGCTGTGTAGTTATAGTAGCAGTAGCGCCATGCTACTCTCCTGTTTTGTAATGTATAGTGTTTTTGGCACATCAAACCAGCACGGAGTTTTTATGCTTGTGCAGAACTTCATTTTCCTTTTCCTGTTCTAATAAAAGTGGTATGGCCACTATAACACCGCCATTGCTTTGCCAAATTTTTTTTGTTAAACTTAAACAATGTTGAAATGTGTCATGGTTGGAAGATTTTGCGTTAGAAGTGTTAAAATTATGTTGATGTTAAGAAGGAATAATTATGCAACACCATTATTTTGTAACACTTGGTAATGGGTTTCAAACCAAAAGCCTTAAATTTTTAGGGATGGTGGAAAAAGGAAACATATGTACTTATTTTCCTCTTAATTTACTCCTCATTCAGGAAGCTTGCTAGAGAAAATCATGGCCTCTCCCTTCTTCTCATAATCAAAACCTTAACCCAACCTTTTTAATCACTAAAGGCTTGCAAGACTCCGTCATAGACATGAGAATCAAACAACTCCCCTTTATAATCCTCAAGAAGAAATTTACAATGAAGTACCGTTGCTTCATGTTAGTATTTCCAATCCTTTAGCCTTGCCTACTTCAAATTAGCATCTTAACATCAATAAATCGATGGGAACTTTCCAAAATCTAATCTCAGGTGAGTTGTTCGATTCACACTTCTAGTTTACATGATTTTAGCTCTATTTTATGTGAATCAGATTATTGTCTATAGAAAATTTGAACGTTTTTTGTTTATATTTTTCTTCTGTTGTGCAAGCACAACCAAAGTGCAACATTGAGCTACTATAACATGTTTAATCTTCACTGAAATTAGGTCACTCTTATTGCAATCCATAATTTAGTCTTTTGTGTACATGTCAGCAAAATTTCTAGTTGTTCTCACTAAGTTTGGTTGATGAAATTTATCACCAAATTTGAGTACGAGTCGAACTTTCAGCTGCAAGAATTCCCGTAGAATGGGCCCATGCCATAGATGTGTCGTCCCTAAGGTCGACACACCCAATACATGGGTTAAGACTTAGGTCGACCCATGCTATATTATTCTACATAGTGTGTTTCCCTCCATCTTACAACGAATTGTTGTGTATTCTTTTATTTTAGACGGTTTTCTTGTGGTATTTTCTGAAGCCTACTCAATTCAATTTGATGTAGATTCATTCTAGCATAGTAAATCTATGTTATAATCAATTTCATATCCTGGGTTTGCATATTTTGATGATGTTTACGATGTGTTTTTATGATGAATTCGCTGGCTTTTTTCACTTGTGCACGGTTTTGGAAATAGTTTTCCCTAGCTATATATATATATATCGATTTGTTTATATGTTTTGGGGGAAATGATTTCATTATTTTGGTTTTTAATTGCAAATGGTCTCAAAGCAATATTACAAATATATTTGAACTTATAAAGGATTTTAAAGAATAAATTCAATTAGTTTCTAAATTATTTTATAAACTTATTTTTAATAAAAAAAAGTAGTTTTTGAATATTAAAATACACATTTCTTCACCCTTCGAGAAGGTGTGCTTGTGATTAAACAATATAGTAAACCTCGTAGTATGGGACATGAATGTATATTTTATCAGTTAATATAGACTCGTCTAATTAAAGTTGATGATTTGATGCTTTCTTTGATTTGATGTTTATGATGATTTTCAGTATGGAGCTGAATAGCAGGTAGTGAACCAGTAGTAAGAACGTGTGGTATGGGGCGCATAGTTACCACTAATAGGATTAATGACTGTGAATTTATGTCACATTTATGCTGTTTAGCCAGTACTAGACCATTAGACCGACTATGTTGTAGTTCTAGGTTTATCCCAGCATTATAAATTTTCTTTAAATCCTAACATTGTAATTTCTAGGTAGGTACAATGGCTGTAATTTTACGTAGATCCAAATGTTGTAATTCTAGGTAGATCGAAATATGTCCAAGTCTAGGTTTATCAAAATGTTGTAATTTCTTGGTAGATCCAATATTGTAATTTCTAGGTAGATCCAATTATAATAGTACTTAGCTAAATATCCTTGTTTCGTTGATACTTATGTAATTTGGTGGTTTGGATCTATTTTATGATGTTTTGTTGATTTGGTGGTTATTAATTGTTTGGATCCAATTATATGATGGCATGTTGATTTTTATTGCCTAAGGGATATTTTGATGCTATTTAAAGAAGTGTTCACTTATAGTTGAATAAACTCGTATAAGAGTTTATTAGCTGTCTTTTGGCTGAGTTTTCTTGGTGTTGTACCTTTGTGCTTAGCTTAATGCTTAGCACCTTACGATGGAAATAACTTCTATGTTGTTCCTGAGATCTTATATGTTGCTTCAGCCTTAATTATCTCATGAATTATTCGTTGTTGTTACTACTAGATTTCAATACCGAAACCAAGTAGAGGTGAAGGGATATCAGAGTACAATTATCACTAGGAGAAGGCCTCAGAAGCATATAATCGACACCAAATCACCAAAGACAACAGATACCAGAAGCAAGAAAGGAGGAAATTCAGACCATATGCCATCGGTACCAACATGTGTAGCGGAAGCTTGGTATCGATACAGGAAGGGTAGCGGCAGGGCAGTGCCGGAGCCAACAAACAACAAGCAATCAAAACTGGTTACAACACTAACACCAAAAGCAATCAACATGATTCAAACTCTGTAAGCGTAAAGATCGATACCAAAGCTCAGAGCCATAAAAGGGAAAGTATGAGACCAATTTGGGTTCGAATAAAGGGCTATCGATACCAATGTACTTGGCATCGATACCGCTACCAAAAAGCATCAACAAGGTCACAAGGAAAGAAATGAGAATTGTTATTTAGAAGACGTTGCATAACAGTGTTATCTATGCTAATATACTTAGCATTGATACCACATATAGTATTCAGAAGCTAACTAAAGCAAGTCAGAGCTTATGATTTGTTATCGGCACAGAGGCATATTATTGAAACCGAAAGGGGTAAAGGAAGTTATCCATACCAATTTACTTAGTATCGACACATTACATGGTGGAGGCACCAACTTCATGAGCAATACGGAGCTGATGTCAACACTCAAAATAGAAAAGAAGGTTGGGACCCAGAAACCGATACTGAAAGCCACTAACATGGGCCGATATCGACACCAAATAATGCTTCCGAAGTCGGAAGAACTCAAAATCGGGCTTCTACTGATCGCAACCGAAAGGAGGTCCAATTTGCCTATAAATAGGTCCCAAGGGTCTCATTTTAGGGGTAATTTTCTCAATTCCACAATCTTGTATTCATTTCTTGGAGAGAAAACCCTAATTTGTAAATCAATTTAAGGATTTCACTTGTAATCACTTATGTACTCATGCAAATGATTAATAAAGAGAGAATCGACACTTGTTATCAATTTCATGCATTTCCTTGTTTCTTATGTCACCTATTTTCTTGTTGTCATCCCACCACAAAGCTTCATACATAAGCTAATTACCGAAATAACCTTCCTTATGCCTTTTTGCTTTCTATCTTGTGTTGAGCTTAGGGAACCCTTATCCCAAGGTAATCGTTGGTCCTTGAATCTCATAAGCTTGATAATCACCTCTTGAGGGAAGAGTAACTAATCTTTGGGCTTAAGACTTTGATATCGACGAAATGGTGAACTCACTCAAGCTCGTAGGAACTAAATAATCCCTTTGTTCCCCCGAATCCACATCCTTTATCTTAATTCAGGTGCTGACGAAAAATAACATTAACATTTTGGCGCTAGAAGGAGGGCTTGAACCTCTAATCCTTTAGATAACCTACTACATCCCTGGCTATTCCCGTCCCAGTTGGACTAAGCTTTAAAGAAGCAAAACCATGGATAAAGGGTCTAGGCAAGGATCTTCTCAATCTCGAATGACTACATCATACATTATTGATCCAAGAGTTGAGAATAGAAGCCCGAAAGGGAAGGGGAGCAGTATAATACTGACCGTTGGAGCATTAACCCTTCCCATGTGGGAACAACCCTTATCTTTGCTCTAAGTGGTTCTAAACAGCGGAATATAACTTGTTCTCCCACATTAGAGAAGCTATCCATGCACAAGTTAATGGAACTATATTCAAATAAGGAATAATGGAAGATTTCAACCAATTCACCTCCAAATGGTCTAAAGGAATCGCGCTTCAATCTTAAGATACCTTGAAAATAAGGTTTGAAGATACAGATAACAAAATGTGCTAAGTTCCGATGACGAAAGGGAATCTTTGTGTTAATACTACCTAAGGATTGCCACCTTACCACATCAATTGATAATATCTACTTCCTAACCAAACACGAGCTTAACTTTTGGTGGTCAACAAAGAAGAAACCCAAATACGAAAGGAAATTAGGAGGGCCCTACTGCCACTATCTTTTGATGAACGGACATGAAATCAATCACTGTAGAGTCCTCGAAGGGATGATTATCAAGTTCTTTACTCAATTCCAGCTATACATATATGTAAAGAACACTTAATCAACTAAAATAAAGGATTTCTTGAAGGAAGAATGTCTACATGGTCGGGAGTACGAAACACCCTAAAACATGGAACCAGCTGAAACAGGTGAAGCTACTTATAATGGTAGAAAATCCTTGTCATCGCCAAGATGGCCAGGGCAAGGCACCCCACGGAGGGGGTTGATGTGTAGGCCTTTATCTACGTCCAAATCAGAAAGGGCCAGGTTAAAGCATCAGAAATGTAAGCCTCCATCCCCATAGTGGAGCAGCTAAAACCCTTACTCCCACCTACGATGGCGTGGGTAAGGAACCCCTTGGCGGGGGTGAGTGTAAGCCTTTATATGCGTCCAAATCAGACAGGGCCAGGGTAAAGCATAGAAAACCCTTATCCTCATCTACGATGGCCAAGTTAAGGCACCTTTTGGAGGGGGTGATGCGTAAGCCTCTATCACTGCCTACAATGGCCGGGGTAGAGTATCAAAAGAGTAAGCCTTTAGCCTTGCCTACGATGGCCAGGTTAAACGATCTTAGCCCTTATCACCACCTAGGATGGCCAGGGTAAGGCACCTCTTAGAGGGAGGTCAGATAAGTCCTTGGGTCCTGCTTGAGAATAAGCTAGTCAAGTGCACTTGACACACAAGCCTGGAGAATGGCTAACAAAGCATATACGTCCTCCGCTTTGATAATCAAAGGCCTAGAGAGTGGCTAACAAAGCACGTACGTCCTTCTCTTTGCAAATCAAACCCTAAATGGGTAACAAAACTATTAATGTCAAGATGTGGATATCTGGTCTTCTATCAAATACATGAATCTGGGTTATGGTTTGGGACTTCTATTAATACCAGATGTGGATATCTGGTCTCCTATTAAAGTACCTGAGTTTGGGTTATGGTTTCGACCTTCTATTAATTTCGAGAAGCATATTTCTGGTCTTATGCCATAAATACCCGAATCTAGGTTTCGGGGTTTCTACCTACTATTACCAAAAGTGGATTTTTGGTATCCTAATGCAAATACCTGGGTACGGGCTGCAAAGCTTCTAACTATACTTCTAGAGGAGGAATTCTAGATTTCTACTTTAAACACCCTATTTTATGTCTCAAGATTGTAACTCTCATTTCCCAAAAAGAATTTGCTATCAATACTCGGGTTGGTAGCTCGAGTCTGCTATCTAAAAGCCTTCAAATGAAGATCATGATCTTCCACATCTCATAGGGAGATTTCTTAAACTTGTACAAACAAATTGCTATCGTTCATATGAAGTACAAATGATCATATTTTTCTAGCACAAGTTCATTTGTTGTTTGGTTACAACCCCGATACTGTCTCGCATAGATCGAGTAAATCATTACGTACATCTTACCAATTAACACCAATATGCTGTGTGTTAAGTGTTATGCAGAACAGTATAGCGAGACTCCTAAAGAAGGGTGTTTTAAGTATAAACAAGGATTACATATTAGGTGATATTTACATAATTTGTTATTACATTTACATAGCTATTTCATTCATTATCATAATTACATCAAATATCCTACGCCTCCTCAACATCAGGTAATGGAGGATTAATAGCATGGTGGACTACAACACATAAAAGCTCTTTTAGCTTTTGTTCCTTCTTTCTGATCTCATCAAGACCTCATCTGTAGATTTGATTTGAAATTTTAGAGACATATTGTAAGCTCTACACTTAGCTCTTAGAGTCTTATTCTCTTTTTTCTAAATCAAAGACATTCTTTTGTAAGCCATGTCTCTCCTCCTGCAATTGCTGAATTTTGGTGACATATAAGCTAATACGTTGAAATATGCTATCATCATGTTCTTTATCATAAAAAAATTTCATCTTGTCTTTCACCTTTCTGCACCATCTAGAAATGATTGATCCGTCTAACCCGTGAGTTTTTATTTCAATTGAGAATATTTTTCAAAGGCTGATGTAACACCCCACGTCCGTTAGTGTCACTCACAAAGGGAATGCACTAAGTTCTGTGGAGCATTTAGGGTAAAAGATGCAGATAAATTACAAGACAGACAGAAATTAAACAGCGAAAAATAAAACTTTGCTTTATTGTTAGTTTGTACAATGATTTCTTTACAATACCAGAGTATCATCTGTCTTACAAAATAAAGAAGCATAAAACAACATTTATATTCCCTAATTTTAGCAAGAGCTAGCCATAGCATCTGAAAAGAGAATCCAAGCAAACTTCGACAAATCTTCAAGCTGGGAATGAGTGACAGTCCAACTTAACCTGAGCTATACTATTCCCTCCTTTACTACCTGGGGGGGGGGAAACGGAAGAAAAGAAGACGAAAGGAAAACAGAGTCAGACATAAAGCCTGAGTAAGTTCAGTAACTTCTAGCATGTGAACATGGAAAAAACAAAACGACATGAATTAACTGAATACAAGATAACGCCATGATGATAGGGTCAGCAAGATTTGACAAGATAATCACAAGATATGCTAAGATAAGATAAACTGGATATGCTCTAGTACTTTCGCCGCTTCGCTATTTCCTTGTTATACTGGTTTCTGTATCTCTGCACCACCTAACTAGTGTCCCAACTAGTAACGATAACGTGATCCCAGTCCCTGTAGTTTCCATTGCCTTCAGGCATACATTTATTATTTATTACCTAGATCTAATCTAGGGTTTTCTATCAAGTGCTTTCTAGATTCAACTAGAGTTTTACGCTATCTGCTGAACGCTTCTCGGATTCAGGGTTTATGCCACCTAGTCCAACTAGGGATTATGCTACCTGTCGAACGATGCCCCCTAGTCTAGGACACACTACCTAGAGTGGTATATGTTCCTAGACTTCCCCACGCATGTATCGCGAATCGTTATCGCTTGTCTAGATGCACATGTCCTGTAATGTGCCGCCCGAGTCCTGTAGCAGGGCAAATCAAGAAACACAGAACTCGGTCGGGAACTTTCAGATATCTACCGATGCAGATGCTAAGGTCTGTTTTTATTCCAGTGGCTATGGTCCCACCTGACCCCTCCCTCAACTAATGAAAGGCACACCTTGAAAAATGAGAACTATACGCAGGCCCCTGGTGCCCCACTATCCTATGGCCATCCTCACCCATAACTAGATAGCAAGTATATGGTCTTTTGGAGTTCTCCGCCTTTCCGCTTCATGTATCTCGATTGACTCAAGATGGATGGTAGACGACGAGTTGCTATCATAAGGCTACCGTTTTCTCGCCGAATCACGTTGGTCCATCCTGGCCTTTAGGTTGCCATGTATTGCAACCAAGGCATACCCCTGGTTCTTCTACGCAGACCTTAACCTCTGTGAGCCCAGGAGGATCATCTGCAGCCTCACAGAGGGATACCAAGAGTACCCTCACGTCCCCTCGAAGCCTCGGGCTTCGTAACCCAATTCGTTGGAGCCTTCTTTTTACTCAGACGGACATTCGCTCCTTCCCGTGTTATACTAAGAATTACTACTTAGTTTTACTAACTAAGATTTACCACTTAGTTTCTAGAATCATTATTTTCTTAACTAAGGTTTACTACTTAGTTCTCTTTCTCGTCCATTTGGATTGGTTAAGTGTCATTAGTCAATTCAAGCCAACTTAACCCTCTTCATTCATCCTGTTAAACTGGTTAAGTGTTATCAGTAATTCATGATGACTTAACCCTACCACAAACCAAGTTATATTGGTTAAGTATTTCTTATTACTTAACCCTACCCATTCATCCTGTATTGATTATGTGTTCCTTGCCCGTCTGTTTTAACTGACATGTTATTATTAATGGTTAAGTACTATCCCTTCATGTTTTAGACTTAACCCTATTCCTTTATCACAATCCGATGGTTAAGTGTTCAAGCTTACTTAACCCTACGGTCTAGCCCAGCTAACATATCAAATTGGCTAAGTATATTTACTTAACCCCAACCTCTAGTCTAGTTAACATGTTAATTTGGCTAAGTGTATTAACTTTACTTAACCCCACCTTCTAGTCTAGTTAACATGTTAATTTGGCTAAGTGTTTTCTTAGTTACTTAACCCCTACAAATCTGGTCTTGTTACCATAAGTTTGGTTAAGTGCCCCTATGGACTTAGCCCTCCCATTCTAGCTTGACTGTGTTAAGTTGGTTAAGTGTTCCTATGGACTTAACCCTCCCATTCTAGCTTAACTGTGTTAAGTGTCTGTATGAACCTAACCCCACCCATCAGTTTGGTTATCTTGTTGAATTGGTTAAGTGTCTTAGTTAACTTAACCCTACCATTCTTGTTCTAGCTTTAACTAAATAAATTAAAGCCACTACCACTCACATTAGACAGATATTGTTGCGACTACTGGATGTGCCGGTTGGTTCCGGGCAGGTTTACATCGCAACTCAGTCTAACCTCGGGTTAGGCCTACTCGTGTTTTTCTAAGTTCAAAGGGTTTTGATTAATTTTCAAATCAGGTTTTGAAAGTAACCATCCCGTCCGTCGGATCAGTTAGGGATAGCCAGGGAGAGCAGGAAACTTGTATTTTCCAAACCCAAGCCTAGACACTATCCTCTCTGTCACCCTAGAACTTTCTGGTGTATTATTAAAAGAGATGTCGATAATAAACTTTTAATTTGTCTAAATTTACATTTTCTCATTTAGGACAAATTCTATAAGTAAATCATTCCTAATTTACTTATTTCCTAATTACTCTTTCAATGTAAATTGTCAATATTTACTCTTGTGGCCCATTTCCCCCTCTATATCATATTTATGCTTTTTTGTATGTAAACTATACCAAATTAAGTGTCACTAACCATGATTTTTCTAAACTTGACAAGTACTCCCAATTATGGCCAATTTCAAATTTATGCCAATATGCCAAATTAGCTAATCCAATTCTGATTTAACTTTCTAATTACAGTTCATGTCAAACTAGACCTATTATTCTAGTTCACAATTCATGTAAATGCTAGATTTACAAGTCAATACTATATTCAAATTACACATCCTATAATTCATGTCAAATTTATCCAATTTGCATTTCTATGAACATGCCATAACACATGTTCCCAATTTATGCCAATTTCCAAGTTTATAACTATGTTTTTAGTAAATTTCATATTTTGCCCAAATCGCATTCCCACCGTTCGTATAATCGTGATTCAATCTAGATTATAGATAAATCTAGATTCGTAGAAAATAGGGAATGAACCAAAGATGCTATGCAAAAGATAGACATAATAACTGGCATAAAAATGGTTGAATAACGACGTAGGTTCAAGAACATGGGTAGACCTAACTTAATAGGTAAATTCCCAAGGTCTAAAACCAAAGAAAACCAAGAATAGACAGAATAGAGACGTAGGTTCAAGAACATGGGTAGACCTAACTTAATAGGTAAATTCCCAAGGTCTAAAACCAAAGAAAACCAAGAATAGACAGAGTAGAAAATCAGGTTTAGACCCAATTTCACAGTCACAAAACTTAAGCAACACTTTCCTAGTCATGAATCACAGTGGTTCTTGTTATGTCATAGGCAATAGTTTATGTTTCCTAATCAAAGGCATAGGCTTGAGTTTATAGTCAAGGAAATAATTCTCATAGTCACAGTCATAGTCATAGGTAATGCTCATAGTCATAGGCAATGCTCATAGTCATAGGCAATGTTCATAGTCATTGGCAAGGCCTAATTGGTCATCGAATCATAACAGTTCTTAATTAGGTCCAAAGATATAGGCACAGATTCGAGTAGAAAGATTTGGCATATTCTTTTATTCCTTTAATTTCATGTCATGAACAGAGAGAAACGTTCAAATCTAAAAATAACTGACTTACATAAATTAGATTAGATTCGTAGAAAAACAGTCGTTGAAGTCATTTGAATCTTCACTTGAATCCTAGCTTGACTTGAATCTCCTCTTGAAAGTCTTGAGCAGAATTTCCTCGTCTTGATTTATTTTATATATTACTTATTTATATATTTTCTCAGAGGCAGCATAAGGATAGAAAAGAATTGTGAATAGAGAAGGAGGTTAAGGCTGTTATATAGGATTAGGCGGACAAATCTGGTCAGAAAACGTGACCAAATACATCAGAACGAACCTGGTTCAGAAAGCTGGAAAAAGCGGGGGAGGGGGGGGGGGGGTCGACTTCCCAGTCGACCTGGGTGACCCAGGTCGACTACCAGTCGACTTGGGTGCCTTGGGCGGGAAAATTCCCGCCCAGCCCAATCTGGGTCCGATTTTTGAAATTTGAATCTGTTTCTGACCTGTTCGAATTTTAAATCGAATTCTGAAACTTCTGAAGACCATAACTCCTTCATACAGAGTCCGATTAATGCAAACTCGGACTCTATCTCATGCAGAATTCCGAGACAAACGCAATGGCGTAGCCCTTTTCCCTTGATTTTGATTTTAAAATTTAATTCTGCCTTGATTTGCGAATCGTAGTGTTACAGAATTACGGGGTGTTACAGCTGAGGCATTAGGTTCAGTCGTAGCTTTGGAAAGCTTAGTCCCAGCTATGTTAGGAATATTCCCGAAAGTAAATTCCCAAGCTTTACAACTTGCTTTTGCATTATACATCTCAATTTCTAGGTCAACAATCTGCTAATGCAATCCACTTAATTCCTCATCAAAATCGATAGAAGGTTTGGTCTTTATGTATCTCTTTAGTCCAAGGACAATTCTATCCTTTTTCTCCAATTGGCCTGTTAAGACGGCCATTCGTTCATTTAAATGCTTAATGATCAAATTTTGAAGTGAAATGGTTCTTTCTTGAGTTGCAGCAAGCACCTCTTTTGAAACATCCCTCTAATCTGCAACTTGTATTGATCCCTCCCTAGTTTGAGAGGATTAGACTTTGAATTAGTCTCCCTATTTTGCAAAACAAAGTATATGATTATTTATAAGTTCTATTTCTAGAAAAGAGTAGCACTGATAAACTATGCTTTTCACCATATGAGAAAGTCAATTACATAAGTTCTTAAAATTCATCCAAACAAGCTTTAAGCTGTTTTGGTAATACTCACACTAAAAGTTGCATCCTTTGGTTCTATTTGTCATAACACCTATTGTTTATGTTTCATATCAACTTAGCATGTCGAGTCCTAAGTCTTTTAAAAACTACTTCATGATCATCACCTAGAAAATCAAGAGAAAGATGAGGGTATTTCATATAAATACACTGAAGGTCTTTTAAGAAACGATCTCTTCAATATAATGATTTTGTTGGATGCTCCCTCCTTAATTTATAAAATGAGTGTAAAGCATCTTTTGGCATAACATTAAGATTCTGTCATAACATGAAATGAGAACTTGAAGTCACATAAGAAAAGAAATCTTACCTGAATACCTAATGACAAGGGGGTCAAGGGAGTGAACGCATCAGAACCAGAGGATAAGTATTTACCGCTAGAAAAATGAAGGGGTGGCTGCCCTAAAATCTTTTGCCCGGAAGGTAGAAGGGCATGGTTGCAAAGATTATACAAAGTTGGTAAAATGGAACTTCATCCCAACTTATCAGACACCTTGAAAATGGCATCAACAACTTAGGCTTTTTCATTCCGCAAACTTTTCTTCTTAGGAGTAGGATCAAAAAGAAACAATATCAGATAGAACATGGAAATAACGTGGTAATTCTTGGGAAAATAGGAAGCTCACCGAGGTTGACAAAAGTGCCTGAAATACCAGAAGGACACTTGATATAGAAAAAATGGTTTTCCCAATCTTTAGACTTATTGGTGCTACATTAATCAACTTCTTTACAGGATTTGAGCAAAGGATAAACGAATCCGCTCCTTTAGACAAACAAATAAGTAATGATGAAAGTTGGCACTGAGGGAAGGTTGATCCAACTCAAGTGCTAAAACTCAAGGCATAAAAGGAGAGTGTATGTGTTTGAGGAAAACTGAATATGAGCAATTCCCAAGTAATGCAAAAGTCTAGATACAAACTCCTGGAAGGGGAAGAAACCATCGTTCTAGATATGAATGGTTGTGTATGCAAAGAAACCCTCTGGTAGTTTCTGAATGGTATCTTAAGCAGAGGCAGGAATGGCACCAACTTCAGTCATACCAAATCTGATAAGAATTCCATCCACTTCATCTTGGGTATTGATAAAAGAACGTTATGGAATAGCTGCCTTCTTTAGCCGAGACATAGCAGAGCTACTTGACTTCGATTTATCAGCACCTTGCTTTTCATACATGATGCTGCCAGGTAATATTGTTTCATAAAGCATATTAGTATAATAATTTCATATAAACAAATGTGAAATGTTCATAAGTTTAAGACCATCATGAAAACTCAGTGACATTAGTTACCCAACATTCATACGAAAATTGGAACACATCATAAGTCATTAGAATTGAGTCTTAAACATAGTCACATATGATCATGCATTATACTTATATGCTTAAAAAGAGTTAAGTATTTGGTGTTGTTCATACGAACTATCCCAACACCAAAACCAAAAATAGTGAAAATATTCGGTATCGGAGGAGTCAAAGTTGAAATAGCCAAACTTCTTGGTGTGAGCCCAACCACAACCAAATATTTTAACATTGGCACCAAAAAATTAGTTGATGTTAAGAAAAATTTAAATCCTTGTACTGGTGAAGTCAAAATCAAAAATATTGCAATATCGGTAACGAAGAACTAGTTCCAAAAGTCTTGAATTTTGCCGATACTGAAATAGTGGAAAATATGGCTTTCTGTAACACTTTTACACTGTTTCAATACCAATTAAGTCAAAGCTAAAACAGATGTTTGTCTCGGTATTGGTAAAACTTGACTAAAAGAAAGTGGCAGCAGGTTGATATTGAATTCATCGGTACCAAAGGGGAACATCCTCTTCGTAATAAAGTTAAATTCCTTTGTATGTGAGTTTTGCATTTTAGATCCCGAAAAACATGTTGGGGGTAAACGATAAATCATTTCATCTGCCATTGATGACCCTTCAAACTACATACTATTTATTCAAATTCATTCTAATGGGAAATTAAAAGCTAGCAAGTCCTGATCAATTTCATAGTCGAATTGGGAATATGATTTTCCAACTCTATTCTGAATTGATTAAATACTTATAGTTATAAGGAACAAATTTATAAATCTTGTAAATCTTCGAAGAAAAGTGATCTTTTGTGAAAATGGTTCCTTACAGGTGAAGAAAATAAAAAGAAAGAAGAAGAACTTTATACTAAAAGCACTTCTTAATCCTGGACACACAAACTACTGTCAGAGGATGACCTAGATCAACTTCAGAAGATCAAAAGGCATGAAACACTGTGCCATCAGAACAATATAGTATGAAGGTCAAAGACTTAACTTGGAAAGTAGAAAAAAAACCTTCACAAGGGGGCAAGTGTTACTACCAGATTTCGACACCGAAACCAAATAAAGGTGAAGTGGTATCGGAGTACAATTAGCACCAGGAGAAGGCCTTAGAAGCATATGATCAGCACTAAAGCACCAAAAACAACCGATACCGGAAGCAAGAAAGAAGGAAATTCAGACAACATGCTATCAGTACCAACATGGGCAGCGAAAGCTTGATATCGATACAAAAGGATAGCGACAAGGCAGTGTCGGAGCCAACAAACAACAATCAATCAAAAGTGGTTACGACACCAAAAGCAATCAACCTGACTCTAACTTTGGAAGCATAAAGATCGATATCGAAGCTCAGAGTAGTGTTGTCAATGGATATCCGAAAAATCTGAAATCCGTCTGCATCCGTATCCGAAAAGCGAATAAATATCTGATATTCGGAAAAGCGGATGCGGATGCGGAAATAGGCATATCCGCATCCGAAAATTATCCGTCCGCTTTTTTTCATAATTATAGCTTAAATTATGTGTATTTTAACATAATTAAATATAATAATTTATTATTTGTGCAAAATTGAAAGTCTACAAAAAGCACACCTATTGCTCAAAATTATATATTATCATCATATTTACTTATTTTTATCACTTTTGTAATCAATTAGGTTGAAAAATCTTAACATTTAGCTTTAAAAAACCATTTATGTTCATTGATTTATCAACTATTAGCGGAGCGAATAAATATCTGATATCCGTCCGTATCCGCGGATGTAGATATCCGATATCCGAAAATACTTTCGGATGCAGATATGGATATGGCACTATCCATATCCGAAATTATCTGTTGACAGCCCTAGCTCAGAGCCATAAAACGGAAAGTACGAGACCAATTTGGGTTGGAATAAAGGGCAACTGATACCAATGTACTTGGTAACAATCCCGCTACCAAAAAGCAGCATCATGGTCACAAGGAAAGAAACGAGAATTGGTATTCAGAAGACGCTGCATAAGAATGCTATCCATGCTAACATACTTAGCATCGATACCATAGATAGTATTCAGTAGCTACTAAAATAAGGTAGAGCTTAGGATTTGCTACCAACACAGAGGTATATTATCGAAACCGAAAGTGGCAAAGGAAGCTATCCATACTAATTTACTAGTATCGATACATTACATGGAGGCGGCACCAACTTCATGCGCAATGAAGAGCCGATATCAAACACTCAGAATAGAAAAGAAGGTCGAAACCCAGAAACCGGCACCGAAAGCCACTAATGCTGACCGATACCGACACCAAATAGAGTTGCCGAAGTCGGAAGCACTCAAAACCGTAATTCTACTGACCGCAACCAAAAGAGGGTCCAATTTTCCTGTAAATAAGACCCCAAGGGTCTCATTTTTGGGGGAATTTTATCATTTCCACAATCTTGTATTCATTTCTTAGAGTGAAAGCCCTAATTTGTAAATCAATTTGAGGATTTCACTTGTAATCACTTGTGTACTCATGCAAATGATCAATAAAGAGAGAATTGACACTTGTTATCAATTTCATGCATTTCCTTATTGCTTATGTCACCTATTTTCCTATTGTCATCCCACGACAAAGCTTCATACATATGCCTAATTACCGAAATAACCTTCCTTAAGTCGTTTAGCTCTTTGTCTTGTGTTGATCTTAGGGAACCCTTATTCTAGGGTAATTATTGGTCCTTGAGTCTCTAAGTGTGATACTCAACTCTTGAAGGAAGAGTAACTAATCTTTGGTCTGAAGACCTTGATATCTAGGAAATAGTGAACTAACTCAAGCTTGTAGGAACTAAATAATCTCTTAGTTCCCCCGAATCCACATCCTTTATCTTAATTCCAGTACTGATGGAAAATAGCGTTAGCAATTGCCTTTGGCTTATATAATTCCTTTTGTGGAGGAAGGAATTCTTATGTATATGATATCATATTTGTTAACCCATAAAATATGTTTCAGAAAATAATGAGCATGTTTTGGTTGATTTATGATTTTAGGTCATTAGACCCTTTAAGTCGTCGTGTCCTCTCTAACTCGATGGGTTCCTTAACTCACATGAGTGCTCTAGGTCATTATGGCATATTAGATCGTTCAAATAATATGTGATGATCACGAGGCTTTGGCTCGTTTGAACATCTTAAGTCATTGGGGGCATCCTATTCTGCCCGGAGGCTGGCTCGCAGGGTTCTTGGATCGCCAGCTTGTAACGACCCAGAAAATCTGAACCAATTTAAAATTTTTAAATTGGCTAAAATAATGGATTTTAAATATTTAAAATAAATATTTTAAACAATGGCGATGAAAACTGGTTTGAATCGACATTTGAAAACCAATATAATTAATTATAATTATATATAGAATTGAAAATGGCGCGGTAGTTCGATAATTCGATTTCAAACTTCAATTGAATATACCGGGTGCAAAACAATCCGGATTTTAGTGAGACCAAAAATAATGGAATCTAATTGGTAATATCTTTCTAACGAATCTGACCAATCGGAGTTTGATAGCGGGAATCAAAAGATATGTCCAGTTGAAAATTCTGAATAGTCGCTATGGAATTCAGGCCCTTAAAATTGGACATTTTGCAAATGACCTCGGATTTCGACGAAACCACTTTTGTTAGATCCGCAGTGTCAAGTTATTGCTAGGTTTCAAATTTCATAATTTTTCGAATCAATATGTGAGCGTGGCAAAGGAAAACGCGTTTGACCAGTTTCCGTTGATTTTAATCGACTGGAAATTGGCCATTTTTCAAACGGTCTCAGAATTCGACGAAACTAGTTTTGTTAGGACCGTATCGTCAATACAAAGCTAGAAAATATTTTTCTGGAATTTTTCTAGTCAGTATGTTGCCCCGGTAATTTGAAATGTACGTTTAAAATTCAATATAGTGATTTAAATGAAAATTCAAAAGGAAACCGATGGTAACGATCAAACCAGCTTGCGATACATATCCCATTGTGTTCGGAATGGGGGTAAAACGCTATGGACGACAGGCGGTGGGCCTCGTTTCGAGGTCGTAAGTAAAAGTCAACTTTTTGAATAATTAAATAAAAAAAAAAATATAATATTTTAATTTCCCTCCCTCCCTCCTTATCTCCCGCTTGGCCCCCCCCCTTTCATTTCGATTCAGACGAAAGTAAAAGAAAAAAAAAAAAAAAAAACCCTAAAACCTAAATCGCCAGCCCCCCCCACGCACGAACTCCGACGAAGCCCCCTGGAGCGCCGTCGCCCCCCTCAAGACCGCCGCACCGACGAAGCAGCCCCCCCCCTCTTCCTCGTACTTCGAACCCCCCCTCGAAGCTAGCGAAGCAGTCGCCACCTCGAAGTTGACGCCGACGAACACCACCGCAGCCCCTCGAAGCCATCGCCACCTCGCTGAAACCCCCAGCCGCCGCCCTCGAGAAGCCTTGCCGCCGCCGATCTGCGAGAAAACCCCCCCTCGGTACGTTTTCTTTCATTTTATTTATTTAGTTTATTTTTGTTTTAAGTTCTGATTTTAAAACATTTAAGAACTGATTTTGAAAATGATTTTTAAACTGTTTTTTTTAAAAGGTATAAAGCCTGAATTTTAAAAGGAAATGAAGCCTGATTTTTTTAAAAAAAGTATAAAAAACCGTATTGATTTTTGTTTTTAAAATAAAGTAAAAACAGATTTGTTTTAAAGAAAATTAAGACTGATTTTTGTTTTTAAAATAAAGTAAAACTGATTTGTTTTAAAGAAAGGTTAAAACTGCAATTTTAAAAAAAAAGGTAAAAAAAAAAAAAAACTGAAATTTTTATAAAAGAATTTTAAAACGGAAATTTTTATAAAAGTAAAACTGTTTTTATAAAAGAACTTTAAAACTGAATTTTTAAAAGTATTCAAAACTGAATTTTAAAAAGTATAAAAACTGATTTTGTTTTTTTAAAATAAAAACTGATTTGATTTTAAAGAAATTTTAAAGAATATAAAAACTGATTTTAAAATGACTTATAAACTAGAAAACGGATTTTGTCAAAAATAGAAAACATATTTTTATATGTTGAAAGCAAAAAATTGAAAACATATTTTTATGTGTGAAAGCAAAAGCAAAAATCATATTTTTATATGTTGAAAGTCAAAATAAAAATCATATTTTTATATGTTGAAAGCAAAAGTAAAAATCATATTTTTATATATTGAAAAGCGAAGTCAAAATTCGATTTTTATATATTGAATAGCATTGTAAAAATTCTATTTTTACATATGCAGAGAATACGGGTGAAAGCGACAAATAGGCGAAGATTTCTATTAAGAGGAGTCTCGCAGTTGGATAGCTATTGGTGAGATTTCTGATTTAAAAATAATTATATATGTGTTGACAATGAAAGTGAATTGCTATATATAAATATAAATATATATATATATACGCCCCTCGTCCACAAACCATGGACGATATTTATTGGTTGAAACTGTTGTGAAAATTGAATGATTGTTTGGGATTGTTTGAGATTGATATTGGTTGATTGAGGTTGAAAAATACCCATTTGTGGTTGTGAAATATTTGGTTGAAACCACTTAGGATTAGTTTGTGGAAATGAAATAAATATATACATGCCGCCTGCGTGCGAACTAGATGCATGATTCCCATTGTCAAAAACCGCGAGGTTTTAAGGTAGAGCGAGGAGCCGTACTAGGGACGGTGCCGGTGTAACTACCCTGCCGTTATGCTGCCGAAATTTTGAATAATATTTGTGTGTTTGAATTATTTTCATATGCTTAAACTATATTTATTCATTGTATAGAAAACATTCATGTGTTGAATTGATATTCATTCGTTGTTTAGAAATTCATGTGTTGAATGGTATTCATATTTTGAAATAAATTGCTCGATAATAAAAATCACATTTTTATCGATATATAAAAACTATTGAAAACATTCATGTGTTGAATTGATATTCATTCGTTGTTTAGAAATTCATGTGTTGAATGGTATTCATATTTTGAAATAAATTGCTCGATAATAAAAATCACATTTTTATCGATATATAAAAACTATTGAAAACATTCATGTGTTGAATTGATATTCATTCGTTGTTTAGAAATTCATGTGTTGAATGGTATTCATATTTTGAAATAAATTGCTCGATAATAAAAATCACATTTTTATCGATATATAAAAACTATTGAAAACATTCATGTGTTGAATTGATATTCATTCGTTGTTTAGAAATTCATGTGTTGAATGGTATTCATATTTTGAAATAAATAGTTTGATAATAAAAATCACCTTTTATAGACTATATGAGCTATATAGAAAAATAGTGTTTTGAAATGAATTATTTTACAATAAAAAAAATCACATTTTTATTGTATGCATAAATCGTTGAAATGTGAAATGTTAAAAATAGCCACTTGTTCAAATAAACATATATCAGTTGAAATATTCATTAATTAGCTAATGAAATGATTTGCGCCTATTTATGTGACATTAGAATGAATGGTGTTTTTAAACCAAATAGAAATCAAATATGAAGTTGAATAGAAAATGAAAAATGATATGAACTGTATATATATGTACATGCAATATTCTTTGAACAGGTTATAGCAAAGGGGCTAGAGAAAAGGAATAAAATTTTGTGCCCGACAAATAGGTACACATTTACTGATTTGTTTGGGTGATGATTTTGAGCCTGTTGGCTAGCCGCTTGGCTTTTTCTTTTTCTTTTTTTGAGATTAGAAGGACCGGGACGCTATTTGCGATTTCCCGACGCTCCCGGTGCAGGGGAGGTTATGGCGAAATTTTTCCAAAATTTAAGGTGTTAGAAAATTTTTGAAGTGAAAACGATATTGAAATTGTTGAAAGAACTATATTTATATAACTATATAAATATAAATAAAATTAAAACGAAACGAGGCCGTGCAGTTCGTATTTTGAAACCGTGATTTCAAACGACTAGTACGGGAAATCCGACCATTGGATTTTCCCGAAAACTCAACCGTCGGGTACGCCTTGGAATAATCTTTCCAACGGCACCAACCTTGTAAAAATCCAACGGTTGGATTGTCTGGAATGTTTAATTCAAATCTGAAGAGAAACAGCGCCAGAAGCGATTATATTTATATATATATAAATATAATTATATATTTAATCGAATAACGACGCTGCAGTTCGTATTTTGAAATCGAAAATTCAAACGATTGTACCGGGAGATCCGACCGTCGGATTTTCCCGAAACTGGAACCGTTGGATTCGTTTTGAAAAGACCTTTCTAATGATGTAAATTTTGTAAAGATCCAACGGTTAGATTTTCATATATGTGTAAATCAAATCTGAAGAAAAACAGCGCCACGGCCGCCTTATGGCCCGAAACGTCGTTTTGAATAAAACGGCTATTTTAAAATAAATAAAAATAGCGATAAATAGTTATAAAATATCGTAAGCGATATGGAATGGAAATAAACTGAATTTGCTTGATTTATGTGATGTTTGATGGTTGAATGTGTTCGGTGTGAAAACTATATAAAGAACACAATTGGTGTGTCGAATAATTTAACCATTGAAATAAATCGATTTGAAATTCTAAATATACGTGAATTATTTGAAAAGGCCGAGTTAATTCTCATTTCGAATAATCGACCGACGATTGAAATTCGAAGATGAAGACGATGGTCGAAGACCGGAAATCTTCACCTCGTTTGGATGGTAACCGAGGTCCTGATTGGGAGGCATCCCGAAATATGGATAATGAGTGGTGATCGTTCAGACGTACGTGTTGATCGAAGGGTTTGCGAGGTATTTAGTGCCTCCGGTTCCGTTCAGACCCAGAACGGACTTGTAAATGGACTGTGTGTCCGACATTGGAATTTGTTCTGTGTGATTGATAGCCATCAGTTGCACGGTGTGAATTGCCTGTGTGGCATGCTAAGATGCAGTGATCAGGGCTTCTGTTGAAAAGCAAAGTCTTGTGGTGATGATCAAAGCATCGCCTGTGTGGCGTAGCTTTGTGTATAACGTAAATTCGCGAGCCTCACACCCCGGTATGAACCTAAAACGGGAGGAAGGACCTCAGGGAGGACATGCGTTTCTTTCTAGCTAGGGTGGTGTCAGTGACCTACCAGCCTTGACATTTATATACTTTTCACCTATGTGGTTGTTGCTGTTGCGAGGCGCCTCGGTTTGATCGGACGATCCGGGTCCGATGGAGTCATTCGTTGGCTCGTTTACGCCCCAAAGGGCGGGGAAACGTATTGTTCAGGCATAATAATCCACATCGGTGGACCGGCCCTGACGATCCAAGGCTTGCCTGCGCGCTTGCCTGAGGGGCGGGCTAGAGCGTCTCGAATTCGGTAAGGACTATCTTTTGCCTTGGTTCATGACGGAAATCCAATTTCCAAATACGACATCGTGCGGTTTTGATTGTATACCTATATATGGCGACATAGTGGTATGGGGCATTAATGCCGTCTATGATTGATAGTTATGATTTGAAATTGTTTTCAAAACATATAAACACTAGCAATAATATCAAATGCCTTTGTTTTATTCGTATCAAGCATATTTTGGCCGTTATAAGGTAAAAACTCTATCCTCCGGTTTGCGTTGCATTGTGTGATGGGAACTGAGTCTTATAACGGTTTCATTTTTATAAAAGCATAGCGATGTTTAAAAGAAAGATTTGTTTTAAAGCACTGGCAATCCAATGGAGTAAACCCGTTCCACGAAAGTGGCGTGGTCCTGTGATTAGCCAATTATATATGTGTTGAGTGGATTTCTCATACCAGTCCCATGACTGACTCGTAGTTTGTTTCACTCTCAAACTCGGGTGCCCCTTTTTCTACACGGGCAGCCTTGTATTCAGGTTTAGCTGGTTCTTTCTGGATAGCTGGAGCTGAAGATGGATTCTATCATTTATTTCTTTTTATGCTGTTCAGCTCCTATTGTACATATTTTGTTTATTTCCGCTGTAGACATTTATGTATAGCTGAACTGTATTTGTACTAAGTAAGATCCTGTATACTGTGTAACTCTGATGATTACTTTTATCCAGTATATTTTGTTGTTCATTCTGGTGTATTTATTTAATTCTGTTCTGCTATTATATGTTTCTGTGTTATATTCCAAAAGATAACCTTGTTTCCGTGAGAACGGGAAATCGGGTCGTCTCACAGCTCGTCAAAAGTTTTAGCCCATTTCATCAAAGCCCAAACTACTTCATTCTGGTTTATCCCGTTCCGAGTAAGTTTGGATCGTGCCGCTCTGTCCAAGCCTGCAGTGTTACAACCTAGCCCGCTCCGCATCCCTTAGCTCGCACTACCTTCAGCTAAAACAAGTTGGGTCGCTCCGCCTTGTTTAACATGTCCCGCCTTGCTTTGGATCGTGTAACATCCATATTACCCCCTACATTCCTTTATCTGGGGGGGACTTTTGGGGACACGAAGTGCTGCCGAAACTTTTCTACAACTATCCTAAGCAATTCCAAGCATGTATTCTCCAAAATCTAGTGAAGATCCTTGTTGAATCCGAATAAGATCTATGCGAGAAAGAGTGATAAATTTGTTATAAGAGAGAAGTAAATCTTGTAATCAACATATTGATAATGGAATCTCTTATGAAAGTGGGCGTATATCCTCATTGGATCGAACCACTATAAAACTCTGTGTTATTACTTTTATGCTTTTTGTATGTTTTTGATCGCAGCCTTACTTTGTTCTTCCTTACCAATTCGGTGAAGTGTTTTGACACATCCTTGGTGTTGAATCCAATTTTGAGATCAACAATATTCACTTATTGTAATATAACTAATATGTAAACTAGACTTATCCGTGTATGTAATACTCTGGTCAGACCCAGTTATTTCAGATTTAGCTTGTTGTTGATTCAAAGTTAGCCGATTCATCTTGGACTTTCTCTTTGGAACCATTTCCTAGTTGTATTCGAGCATTTAAGTAAATGTATATTCTTTCATTTGGAGATGATGTATTTTTGTACGGTTCATGTTTATCCATTCGGATTCGTAGCACATGTATATGGTGTATTCTGCTGTCGTATCTGTATGTATCTGTTCTGTGATCTGTTAACTGTGATGAGTTGTAAATTGTCCTGAATACGATTGTAACACCCCGTAAAATATACCCTAAATATTCATAGATAATTAAATTAATTATAAACAATAATTAATTAATTAAATATTCATGGGCTGAAAATAAGAATTTTGGACTATTGAGAATTTGGCCTAAAAAATAATACTGTTGTATTCATGGAAAGATTCTGATCCGTTTTCATATTTTGTTTATCGAAAATGGAGTCCGTATGAAGAAATTATACATAGAACAAGTTATATGATAATTATATACCCATAAGATTTGAATTTCAAACTAAATAAATATAAATCTAAAATATAAATATATATATTTATTGAAATAACAGAATATTCCCTGAAGATTTGAAATTGTGGTACATATGTATGTATGTATGCATGTATGTATACGCAAGAGAGGACAATAATGAATAATAAACGGAAATAATTAATGGTAATTAATGTAAAAAGTAATGTTAAGGGAAAACAAATCTCCCTACGTCGATCCCACAAGAGGGGTCGACCGCCCCACAAGAGGGGGGTTGACCTGTTGGTCGAATGCCTTCATGTGAAGGAGGTTGACCGCCCTTCTAGTCAAGGGTGGGAAAGAATCACTATTTTAAGTGTTTTTCTATAGTTTTGCTTCGTTGAATTGTCAAGATTAAATTTAACCAATCCTAGGACCCACATATACACTAGCGACTATAAAAAGACCCCTAGCCTATACCCTAAAACCCTACCTTCATCTTCCTCTACGCCTCTGTTAGGTCTCTTTGCCATTTTCTTAATTCCATAAACATGTTAGGTTTCTTGTCTTCTTCCAACCTATATTTTATCTCTTTTAATATAAATTCTTATATAGATTCTGAAATTAAGTATAATACATATATATATACATATATTTGAAATACTAAATTGGATTATTATATATATTTTTTAGGAAAATTTGGAGTAAGATGATTCAAAGTTTTAATCCAAATTATTAGATTCTACATTATATTCACTACTCTTCTATTCATATGTCTGTGAGTGAAAATTAGATAATTAGATCAGTTTTCTACTTTCTATATGATGGTAGTGTAGATTTGGATTTTTATGCCTAAAGAGATTTGGATTTATACGAAAACAAAACATTAGCAAATCCTACAAATCTCTTATAATTTGCGGAAATGGTCAATCAGTTGTCGTTTATAGGGTTTTGATTATTAAGGTAATAAAAGATAGGCTTTTAGGTGTTGTAATGTTTCTGATAGTGGTCTAACTCGTTTCCTTGTAAAAATTGTGAATTTCATATATATGTGTGCAAAGGCGTAAGACTTGAGTATTGTAAATCTAATAGGTTTAAGCCCCTATTTCTAAAATAGATAGTTTGAATGTATTATATAAAAATCACTGAAGTGTTTAGTTTTTTTGTGTGTGTGTATATATATATGTATGTATGTATATATGTTAATCTTATGAAAAGTGATGTAGTACCAAAAAGGGGATTTTACATATATAATTGAATTATCGTACCTTGTCTTTCTATTGTTATTGCAATAATAATTCAAGCCTTAGTTACAAGTTTTTATGTATATGTTGTTATTTCCCTGTTATTGGTTATGATATACATGTTCATGTCATATTGAGGATGTTAGGGAAATAAACTTGTAACCTTAGTTGATGTTAGAGTTAACATTTCAAACGAATTAGGACATATATTCACGTGCGCTTGATTTACATTTTATTTACTATTATTTATTAGCATAATTAACGTATTATTAATGCGCATTATATTCGTATAAAGAGCATACTAAATGCGTTAAAATAAGAAACTAAAACCATAAATGTCCCCATAGGAAATTTGTATGTGTATGAGTATTAATGGCTTTTATTAGCATTGATGACACATAGACACGTGGTTAATCCCTACTTGTAGTAGAAGCCAACCCAGAACCAACCGACATATCCAGCATCTATATGTTAGTTGGATTAATGTGAGAGGTCTAAGTGCCATGGGCCACTACAATTATTAAACAAATATGCGAGGTTAATCCCAACTTTTAGTAGAAGCCTGCACGGAACCGCTAAACAAATCCAACATCTACAATTAGTCGGTTTAATGTGAGATCTCTTATGTAAATACACACACACACACACATATATATATATATATATATATGAAGTAGGCCAGCCTCGAGAAGGTATTAAATGTCCGACCTACCTCGAAGAAGGATCTTTAGTTATTATTGTTATTATCATGATTATTGTACCCTTGGGATATTATTATTATTATTGTCATCGATGTACTCTTGTTGACATATCTTTATGTAATCGACATTTTATTGGTTCAAATTAATGGTACATCTACTTTCTGTTATTATATTTTATCCCTTCTGTTATGAGATTCTGATGTTGTTATTAGTTTTTCTCTTTGAATGTAATCCTCATAGAAACCAACGACCCGTTTAGAATGTCTCTAATTTTCGATGGGCCTTATCTGGGTTGGAAGTTAGGCCCATTCTGGGGGGGGGGTTGTTACATTTGGTATCAGAGCACGGGTTACCTGATTTGGAAGAAATATACGTATGAGAGACATACTTGTTATTTGAAAAGTTTTCAAATTATATAAATATGTAAATACTATACCTCATGAATATATGCAGCTATACTTGGTAATTTTTATCTTTCTTCCTTTTTGCTTTTGGCTTAAATGCTATATTTGGAATTTCTGTTTAGGATTTTTTTCCTTTTTGAGATAATAGAATGGCCGAAAATTAGCTAGAGCAAGGGAATCGGATAAGGCCTCGGTACTAGCCTGAGCAGTTCCTACATTACCTTAGGACCAGCAGGTCAACCGGCTGAATTGGCTCTCAAGTTTCCTTGTCTATGTAAGATTTTCGTAAATTTATGAGGCAAACCCATTATCGGAATGGAAGGCTTTCTGGAAGGTAAGGATGGATATCTGAGTGCGATCGTATCTTCGAAGCTACGGGATAGGAGGACCCTCTGAAATGTAGAGTGGCCACTTGGCATCTTAAGGGAGAAGTGAAAAGAATGAGTAAGAACAAGTAATATGGAAATACATGTATATGCGGAAGTGTGTTTATAATAAATAAAAGGTTGCAATCATTCATGAAAATATTTGATCAAAAGATATAGTCATAACTCTTTGGCTAAACACTTATGACTCTTTAAAAAGTCGCAACCCTTTAGTTTAGCCTTCTGAGTTTACAATCATAAATCTAAAAAACGACTAGTATTTGAAAAGTTGGTGTGCATGTGCACAAATCACCATATTCAGACGTATGAACTGGAAATTCAGACGTATGAACTGGAAATTCAGACGTTTGAATATTCAAACTTATATGTTTGAATAGTCAACAATCAGACGTCTGAATTTTCAATTTAGACATCTGAAGAACTTGACTTTGCACATGTGTTTTAGCCTGTTTGAAAATAATATGTATACACACACACACACTCTATCAAAGATATTTTAACAATAATTACTACCTAAATATTGACTCGAATATACCAATGTATCTTCCTATCGAATCTTGGTGTATTTATACTTTATTCTTCTTCTTTTTCCTGTAAAAGATGTTAGTGAATAATATCATCGATATATAGTTATCGTAATCAAAATCTAGTCCAAACATGGAGGTCCTAACAATCTCCCCTTTTTTGATGATGACAACTGTAAATGACTTGATATATATATATATAAGGAAAAAATTACATGGGCTCCCCTTGAGTGTATTGCTCCTCTTGTATATATGTTATATATTTTTCTCCCCTTGACTATATATACTAATATATATATATATATAGTTCATGAATAAACTTAAAAGACAAGATCATATATATGAACTATTAATCTATACATGTTTGACTTTAATTGAATTGATAGTACATATGTCAAACATTTTTATCTTTAAATTTTTGCAAATATTTAAATGAAATGATGCCTAGTTCTCTTCTTAATTTAATAAATGTGTTTTCAAGTAATGGTTTTGTGAAGATACCATTTATTTAATTTTCAGATGACACGAATTCCAAGTTAATTACTTTTTCTCTATATTACCACATAAAAATGATGCCTAATATCTATATGTTTAGTTCTAGAGTGATTAACTGGATTTTTAGATAAGTTTATCGTACTCATGTTATCACAATAATTAGTTGATTTTTATAATTTTATATTATATTCTTCAAGTGTTTTTTGCATGTACATAACTTGAGCACAAGCCAAACTTGCTGATATATGTTCATATTCACACGTAGATAGTGAAACACAATTTTGTTTCTTGCTAAAACAAGAGACTAGTGATTTTCCAATAAAGTAACATGTACCACTTGTACTTTTTCGATCCATCAATGATCCTCCAAAATCAGCATCGCTAAAAGATAATAATTCAAAGGAACAATCTTTCAGATAGAAAAGTTCAAAATCTTTGGTATTGCTTAGATAAAGTAATATACGTTTTGTTTCTCATAAGTGTGTTTCTTTTGGATTGGCTTGAAAATGTGCACATAAACAAACACACATCATTATATCAGGTCTACTTGCAGTTAAATATAATAATGGTCCTATCATACTACGGTATAATTTTTGATTAAACCGTTTTCATCTCTATCGAGGTGTGTTGTTGTACTCATAGGAGTTGGTTTAGTAGAAGTGTTTTACACTCCAAATCATTTTATTGGATTGTTACAATATTTTTCTTGATTTTTAAAAATATCGTTGGTTAATTGTTTAATTTGTAGACCAAGAAAATAAGATAATTCTCCCATATGGGACATTTCAAAATACTAAGTCATAATTTCTGATAATTCATTACATAGTTTTTCATTATTGGAATCAAATATTATGTCATCTACTTATATTTGAATTATTAAAATATCTTGTTTAAATCGTTTTACAAATAATGTTTGATCAACTCTTCTAATTTGAAATCCAGAACTTATGCGATAATTTTTATGACGTTCATACAAAGCACGAGTTGCTTGTTTTAAACCATATAATGCCTTTTTCAATTTAAGAAGGTATTTTCATGTGTAAATAGAGGTGTTCGTTGGATGTAAACATTTTATTTTATATATTCATTTAAAAAGAACTTTTTACGTCCATTTCATATAATTTAAATTCATGAAAACAGGCATAGGCTAATAAGATACGAATTACTTCTAATCTCGCGACAGAAGCAAATGTTTTTTGATAGTATATTCCTTCTTCTTGGTTATATCCTTGTGCGACTAATCTGGCTTTATTCCTAGTTATATTTCCTAATTCATCAGCTTTATTTTTATATACCGATTTTGTGTCAATTATCTGCTTGATCATTTGGTTTAGGAACTAATTCCCAAACTTCGTTATATTCCAACTGGTTGAGTTTTTCTTTCATAGCTATAATCCAATTTTCATCAGTAGAAGCCTCTTTTGTATTTTTAGGTTCTATATTTGATAAAAATGCTACGTGACTTACTAAATTTAGTTGATTTCTAGTTCTTACATTTGAATTAATTTCTCCAAAATTATTGTACTGGATAATCTTATAATATTCTTAATGGAGATCTTTGAATAATGTTTTCATCTTCCCAAGTATTCTAAATATTATTTCCACTTTCTATAGTAATATTTTCATTTTGAACATTGTTTTAAGTTTTATCTTGATTTTCTATGATGTCAGAAGTGATATTTTCAATATTTTTGTTATGAGTAACGTCTTCATATTCTCTAAAATTATAAATAACGTTATCAACTTCTCGAGAAATTTTATTTTTTAAAATTTTATTATTATATGAATTTTGAATAAAGTTTTTGTCAAACGAAACATGATGTGTTTCTTTGATTTTATTTGTTCTATTGTTGAAAATACGATAAGCTTTACTTCGATCAAAATATCCTAGGAATATTCTTTTATCCGATTTCGAATAGGAATTTACAAGCTGATCTTTAGTATTTAAAACAAAACATTTTGATCTGAAAATTTTAAAATATGAAATATTTGGTTTTCTACCGTTGAATAGTTCGTATGGGGTATTTTTTGTAAGTGGACGGATAGAAACATGATCCAAAACATAACAGGTTCTAGAAACAGCTTCCACCCATAAATGTTTTGGTAACGTGCTTCCGTTTAATAACGTTCCGGCGCATTCTTGTAATGTTCAATTTTTCCGTTCTACAACTCCATTTTGTTGTGGTGTTCTATGGAACAGGAAATTGTAAAAATTACCTTTCTTTTTACTATATTGATCAAATATTTCGTTTTCGAATTCTCCTCCGTGATCACTTCTTATATTTTTAATTTTAAACCCTTTTAAAATTTGAATTTGTTTAACTAAAGCTTTAAAATGTTCAAAAGTATCACTTTTATTTTTCAAGAATATCTTACAAGTATATCTAGAAAAATCATCGACTATTATAAATATATATCTACTATGATTTATGTATTGAACTTGGGTCAGCTCAGATAGATCCATATATAGTAATTTAATGGTTGTAATGTTGAAATGCCCTTTTTAGATTTAAATGAAGATATATGCGGAACGTAACATTTTATATAGAGATCCGTACGTCATTCCAGCGTAGGATGAGGGACTGCGTTCATTACGGTGGAGACCGTGCGAGTAGGGTACCATGGGGTGTATCCCAATATTGAGAGACAACTTCATATATTGTATTAGGTGAATCCATGGGAAAGTAAATGGGTACGTGTAACACCCCGCATTTTTAAGTATAATTAAAAATGAAATAAAATATATGAAAATATGCTTATGATAGGTAAATAATGGTGATGCATAAGAAGAATTAATTAATACATGAAAGAGAAGAAAAATTAGTTCGATAACGGTGTGTGTAACGGAAAAGATAGTAAAATGAGGATAATTAATTTAAGAATCAGGAATTAGGTAAAATGGACATCACCATTGTGTTCCTCTAGAAATTTTACATGAAATAGAGTCCGAGTTTTCGAAAATCGGAGTCCGGATGAAGAAGTTATGGCATGTAGAAGATTCAGAAGGTTTCGGTCAGCACAGAACTGGGCAGATCGACCTGGGGGTCGACCTGGGGGCCAGGTCGACCAGGGGGTCGACCTGGGAGTCGACCTCCCCCATGGGGGTCGACCTGGGGGCCAGGTCGACTAGGGGGTCGACCTGGGAGTCGACCTCCCACATGGGGGTCGACTATAGTGTCGACCTCCCCCCCTACAGGTCGACCTGGTCGGCCTGTTTCGGTCCAGAACACGCTTTTGAAGCCCAGGGACGATTTTTGATGGTCTGGATTGGTTTTAGGGTTAATCTAACGGCTGAAATGAATTGCTACACCTATAAAAATAACATAAGACCTAGCCTTCTCTACACACAATTCTATTCTGCTTCTTCTCTGCCTCTGTTCTAAATAAAAATAAAAATGGCGTCGCTACTCTGCTGGAATCAAAACTAGAAGCTAATCAACATCAACCTAAGCAACTCAATTCAAATTAGAGATTAAAGCTTCTGCAACGATTCTACAACAATTAAAGTTCTTTCTTTAATCCAACCAAGGTAAGTACAGTTATTTTCCGATATAAACGTTAATTCTGATTGTGACATGAATTGTAAATCTGAATCTGAGGTTATATCTGTTCTGTTCTATTTAGATCTATCTTATTCTGTATCTCTTTCCTCTTTCTGTTCTATAGCCAGGCTACCACGAGCCTGAGCCAATCTCATAAGAGATTAACATACACTAAAATGTTTGGGACAGTAAAATGAATGATACATAAATTGGGCATGACCAATAGGTGACTGGTTTGAGAAAAGAACATGGACTGTAGCTAGAACATAAATCTGAGACATATGACTGGACATGTTATATTTATAACATAAAAAGGGTATTGAACATATGATTTGAGGACACGACATAGAAAGGTATATAATTGGACATAGATATAGACTGTATTGAACATATGACTTGAGATAAAGAGAATATGGCTTAGGTACAAAGATTTACAAATGTGAATAACACCTAAGTAGTAGATTTTTGAATATATGACACGCATTGAAATCGATGGCTATATTTGGTATAATTCATATGGGAATCTTTTGCACGAGGCAAGTTGAACTAAATTGGGACATGTAAATTATGACCATAATCTCTGATATGAAAATTCAATGAAAACTTTGGCCAAATTTATAATTAGGCAAGATATGTTTGTGAAACTTTAAAGAATGATTACATCTGTTATATTTGCCCAATTTGCTAGTTCTGCTGTAGTGGCCTAATCTGCTAGTTCTGTTATATTGCTTAATCTGCTAGTTCTGCTCTACTGCCTAGTCTGCTAGATTTGTTCATCTGCCAAATCTGTCATCTGCTAAGTCTGTTGAAAATGCTAGATCTGCTAGTTTGCTTAATCTGCTAAATCCGTTAAGTCGCCTAATCTGAAAAATCAGTTATCTGCAATATCTGTTGAGTTGATATAATTAGTCCGCTATTGACATAATCTAAATTGGCTATAGTTATGAATAATTGACATGTATATTAGGCGTGGGTATAAATGGTAAATCATTAATTAATTGGCCGCAAAGATAAACATGGCTAACTCGAGGTTAGAATGAGTTTGCGGCGTAATTCTGCCCGAAACCGCCCGGCGTATTCCAATGGTCACAAACAATAGGTTCTAATGTGAGAAGTTAGTCATAACGTGCTTGAAACCCGAGGTTAGACTCAGTTTGCGACAGAAACCTGCCCGGAACCAACCGGCCTAACCAGTAGCCGCAAACTGTCAGTCTAATGTGAGAGGTTTGGGCATTAATATTTAATTAATGAAAATCTGAGATAATTATGATGTCTAAAACGTGTTGGGTAAGGTTAAACCAATTGGACCAATGAATCTGATAAACCCATTTCGTGAATCCGTAGGCCCAATACAAAGTTAGATAATCTGTAACCAGTTAATCTGTAAGTCTGTTAATCTGTAACCAGTTAATCTGTAAGCCTGTTAATCCGAACATCTGATCCGTTAGTCTGAAAACCTGTTGACTTGATTGTCTGATCTGTGAACTAGTTAATCTAAATTTTGTATGTCTGAAACTTGTAGACAAGTTAAGCTTAAATCTGTTAGTCTGGGGACACAAGGTTAGGAGGGAAATTACTTGTGTAATTTGTTGTTTGGGACCCATATTAGTCAGTTACCCTTTCTGGTATCAAAACTTTGACCCAACAGTAAGTAGGGTCCGGGCACGCTTACTAAACTAATTATAAGCGGTTCATTCTGATAATGGCGAGGGGTGTTGATGGTGCGTTCCAACCGGGTCATGTGCGTGCATGGATCCCGGTCTGCCTCTGAGGATGTAAGACACCGTGATATCTGTAAATAGGTCTGTGCCAATTGGTTGTCACTTTAGGGAGTGATACACCCTACTGTGGGGCCAACACAGGATATTTATGTATTAGGGAGCCGATCACTTGGGGTAGGGTTTTAGGGTACACTTAGTTCTGTCTGTTTCTGTTGGTACCGTCTGTTTCTGTTGGGTGGTAACACCTGTCTGTTTCTGCGTGGTACCGTCTGTTCGGGTGGTAAAGGCCCATTACTAGTGTACACCTAATTCTACATTCTGTTTCCGTAGGGATTAATCTGTTTCTGCTTCTGTCTGTTTCTGATCGGGTAGTAAAGGCCCATTATTAGCATTCTGTTTCTGTTAAATTATTCTGTACCCGTTTCTGTTTCAGTTTAGACATTAGGGTGACACCTAATTCTGTTATACTAGTATTAGTGCAGAGAAGTGTAAAACAATAGGTTATATCATTCTGTTCTTCGGTTATATCTGTTACACCTGTTACAGTTATCTCTCATCCAGTTTTATTTTCATGTCATGTTATTATTATCTGTTCATAACTGAAAATCACTGGACTTGCCAGACTTTTTGTCTGACCCTTGTTGTTTGGCCTCCTTTCTTCCGTTTCCCCCCATGTTATCCAAGGAGGGAATACTTTAGCTTGATCTGGATTTCTTCTGCTTGAAGTGCTTTAAGTATGGCTTGGCTCTGTATAGCTTCCGTTCTATGGGGATTATGATTTTAAAACTATGCATTCTGAAGGCTTTTGTACAAGACTGATATTTTGTACTTGAATTCTGATAATGTGATTTGAAAGGATGTAACCAAGTTTATTTCGGTTTCTGTTGAAATAAAGTTATAAATTTTTCAAGTACTATTTTATCTGTCTTGTAAGTTTCTGTTCTGTTTACTAAAATGCTCCACCAAAGTTAAGGCATTCCCTTTGTGAGTGACCTTAACGGAGGTGGGGTGTTACACTTGGTATCAGAGCTGAAGATTACCAGATTGGGTAAAGTTTTTGGAAAACTATTTTCAAAAAGGCTTTAAAAGAAAGTATTTTCAAAAGGAAAGTTTATTTTGAAAAACATAATCCCCAAAGCCATATATCTATCTTTTGATTCTCTGTCTGAATCCTTGTTTCCTTCTTTTTCTGAGTCTCCGGGGCTCCTGGCTTTCTGGGAGGTAACCTCATCGCGGCATGGTTCTGTAGGCTTGATAAGACTACGACACCGGTCAAAGGGTAAATAAACGCCCGACTTCCATCTGTAGCCGCAGTAGTCTCGCCTACGGCTAATTTTGTTTCGAGCTTTGTAGGATTTTCCGTGCGATGGAGATAGCTTTCGAGGGACTTGTCAACGTATTACACACAGATAGTAAAGATGAGAATGAGGGAGATTGGCTAAGGAACACAACCCAAGGATGAGAAACTCATGGATTGGACATGGTTCAAAAAGAAGGCAAAAAGGAAACACAAAAGAGGAAAGAAAAGTCCAAAGATAAGAAGGGGAAAAGTGCTTTACTTGTGGGAGCTCGACTCATCTGAACAAGGATTGCAGAAAAAGGAAAGGCACTTGCTTCAACTGTGGAGAGATGGGACACTTCACTAGGGACTGCCCGAAGAGACGAGGGCAAGGAGGGCAGGCGAACACTCTTGAGGCTAGTGGCTAGGATAGAAATTGGAAAATTTCTATAGTAGGTTTAATTTCTTTATCTGATTATGGAGTTAAGACTTTTTCTGATTCTGGTATTTTAATTTTGTAATCGATACTCTGCACTTTAATACTAGTATTATTTCTGAATTCCGCTGTAGACTCAGACCCATAAGGGTTATGGCTCATCTGTTTGAGATTGGAGTTTGAGGGATATATGTGTTAGGCGTCAAGTATGACGCATACATTCTGAGTTTTCGTGGGGTATGATTTTATCATGCTTAACTTCCTAAGAGCCATTAGGAAACCTGATATGTACCAGTAGTCTGTAAATATCTGAATACTTCTGATAAGATTTCCAGTTTTAACATTGTCTAAAGAGGGTAATCCTCTGGGTGTCAATTTGATGTTGGTTTCGGTCTTCGGGGCCGATACTTAGGACCCATGCCTAATGGGAACCAAGTTTTTGTTCTATCTGTACTCGCTTCCATCATTCGACTGTATCCTATCGATCGAATCTTCGAACTTTAGGTAGAAACTAATGGGTGTAAACATGTGTTTGAGACATGTTATGTTTGATGGTTGCAAGTGGATGCAAGTGGTTGCTAGTGGTTGCCCGTGGATGCATATACACACACACGGCACTAGATCGGCTCGAAAACACTCTCATACTGCATATGGATGTGTGAGCATTTTTAATTTTTGTGGATGCAAAATGATTGACTAAGCACATGGATGTTGCATATGACTGAAGGGTTGTGCACTCATATAGAAATGATATGTATCGAGTAGGAAAATTGCATACATGTTGGACTCATGGCACTGGCATAATTCGCATTAAGGAGGTCAACTGAATAAGTGGACCGCCTGATCTTTGCATTAGACAAGGAACATATACACACACTTCTTGCATATGTTCATACAGCATTAGAAATCTCTTAAGGACAATGAATGCCTGTGATTGGTGATTGAGTAGATGGATGATTGGATGGTCGGACACATTCTTCTTAACTTGAAGATTTCGGGGACGAAATCCTTTAAGGAGGGGAGAATGTAACACCCCGCATTTTTAAGTATAATTAAAAATGAAATAAAATATATGAAAATATGCTTATGATAGGTAAATAATGGTGATGCATAAGAAGAATTAATTAATACATGAAAGAGAAGAAAAATTAGTTCGATAACGGTGTGTGTAACGGGAAAGATAGTAAAATGAGGATAATTAATTTAAGAATCAGGAATTAGGTAAAATGGACATCACCATTGCGTTCCTCTCGAAATTTTACATGAAATAGAGTCCGAGTTTTCGAAAATCGGAGTCCGGATGAAGAAGTTATGGCCTGTAGAAGATTCAGAAGGTTTCGGTCAGCACAGAACTGGGCAGGTCGACCTGGGGGCCAGGTCGACCAGGGGGTCGACCTGGGAGTCGACCTCCCGTCGACTATAGTGTCGACCTCCCCCCCCCCCCTACAGGTCGACCTGATCGGCCTGTTTCGGTCTAGAACACGTTTTTGAAGCCCAGGGACGATTTTTGATGGTCCGGATTGGTTTTAGGGTTAATCTGATGGCTGAAATGAATTGCTACACCTATAAAAATAACCTAAGACTTAGCCTTCTCTACACACAATTCTATTCTGCTTCTTCTCTGCCTCTGTTCTAAATAAAAACAAAAATGGCTTCGCTACTCTGCTGGAATCAAAACTAGAAGCTAATCAACATCAACCTAAGCAACTCAATTCAAATTAGAGATTAAAGCTTCTGCAACGATTCTACAACAATTAAAGTTCTTTCTTTAATCCAACCAAGGCAAGTACAATTATTTTCCGATATAAACGTTAATTCTGATTGTGACATGAATTGTAAATCTGAATCTGAGGTTATATCTGTTCTGTTCTGTTCTGTTTAGATCTATCTTATTCTGTATCTCTTTCCTCTTTCTGTTCTATAGCTAGGCTACCACGAGCCTGAGCCAATCTCATAAGAGATTAACATACGCTAAAATATTTGGGACAGTAAATTGAATGATACATAAATTAGGCATGACCAATAGGTGACTGATTTGAGGAAAGAACATGGACTGTAGCTAGAACATAAATCTGAGACATATGACTGGACATGTTATATTTATAACATAAAAAGGGTATTAAACATATGATTTGAGGACACGACATAGAAAGGTATATAATTGGACATAGATATAGACTGTATTGAACATATGACTTGAGATAAAGAGAATATGGCTTAGGTACAAAGATTTACAAATGTGAATAACACCTAAGTAGGAGATTTTTGAATATATGACATGCATTGAAATCGATGGCTATATTTGGTATAATTCATATGGGAATCTTTTGCATGAGGCAAGTTGAACTAAATTGGGACATGTAAATTATGACCATAATCTGTGACATGAAAATTCAATGCAAACTTAGGCCAAATTTATAATTAGTCAAGATATGTTTGTGAAACTTTAAAGAATGATTACATCTGTTATATTTGCCTAATTTGCTAGTTCTGCTGTAGTGGCCTAATCTGCTAGTTCTGTTATATTGCTTAATCTGCTAGTTCTGCTCTACTGCCTAGTCTGCTAGATTTGTTCATCTACCAAATCTGTCATCTGCTAAGTCTGTTGAAAATGCTAGATCTGCTAGTTTGCTTAATCTGCTAAATCCGTTAAGTCGCCTAATCTGAAAAATCTGTTATCTGCAATATCTGTTGAGTTGATATAATTAGTCCGCTATTGACATAATCTGAATTGGCTATAGTTATGAATAATTGACATGTATATTAGGCGTGGGTATAAATGGTAAATCATTAATTAATTGGCCGCAAAGATAAACATGGCTAACTCGAGGTTAGAATGAGTTTGCGGCGTAATTCTGCCCGGAACCGCCCGGCATATTCCAGTGGTCGCAACCAATAGGTTCTAATGTGAGAAGTTAGTCATAACGTGCTTGAAACCCGAGGTTAGACTCAGTTTGCGACAGAAACCTGCCCGGAACCAACCGGCCTAACCAGTAGCCGCAAACTGTCAGTCTAATGTGAGAGGTTTGGGCATTAATATTTAATTAATAAAAATCTGAGATAATTATGATGTCTAAAACGTGTTGGGTAAGGTTAAATCAATTGGACCAATGAATCTGATAAACCCGTTTCGTTAATCCGTAGGCCCAATACAAAGTTAGATAATCTGTAACCAGTTAATCTGTAAGTCTATTAATCTGTAACCAGTTAATCTGTAAGCCTGTTAATCCGAACATCTGATCCGTTAGTCTGAAAACCTGTTAACTTGATTGTCTGATCTGTGAACTAGTTAATCTAAATTTTGTATGTCTGAAACTTATAGACAAGTTAAGCTGAAATCTGTTAGTCTGGAGACACAAGGTTAGGAGGCTAATTACTTGTGTCATCTGTTGTTTGGGACCCATATTAGTCAGTAACCCTTTCTGGTATCAAAACTTTGACCCAACAGTAAGTAGGGTCCGGGCACGCTTACTGAACTAATTATAAGCGGTTCATTCTGATAATGGCGAGGGGTGTTGATGGTGCGTTCCAACCGGGTCATGTGCGTGCATGGATCCCGGTCTGCCTCTGAGGATGTAAGACGCCGTGACATCTGTAAATAGGTTTGTGCCAATTGGTTGTAACTTTAGGGAGTGATACACCCTACTGTGGGGCCGACACAGGATATTTATGTATTAGGGAGCCGATCACTTGGGGTAGGGTTTTAGGGTACACTTAGTTCTGTCTATTTCTATTGGTACCGTCTGTTTCTGTTGGGTGGTAACACCTGTCTGTTTCTGCGTGGTACCGTCTGTTCGGGTGGTAAAGGCCCATTACTAGTGTACACCTAATTCTACATTCTGTTTCCGTAGGGATTAATCTTTTTCTGCTTCTGTCTGTTTCTGATCGTGTAGTAAAGGCCCATTATTAGCATTCTGTTTCTGTTAAATTATTCTGTACCCGTTTCTGTTTCAGTTTAGACATTAGGGTGACACCTAATTCTGTTATACTAGCATTAGTGCAGAGAAGTGTAAAACAATAGCTTATATCATTCTGTTCTTCGGTTATATCTGTTACACCTGTTACAGTTATCTCTCATCCAGTTTTATTTTCATGTCATGTTATTATTATCTGTTCATAACTGAAAATCACTAGACTTGCCAGACTTTTTGTCTGACCCTTGTTGTTTCGCCTCCTTTCTTCCGTTTCCCCCCCCCCAATGTTATCCAAGGAGGGAATACTTTAGCTTGATCCAGATTTCTTCTGCTTGAAGTGCTTAAAGTATGGCTTGGCACTGTATAGTTTCCGTTCTATGGGGATTATGATTTTAAAACTATGCATTCTGAAGGCTTTTGTACAAGACTGATATTTTGTACTTGAATTCTGATAATGTGATTTGAAAGGATGTAACCAAGTTTATTTCGGTTTCTGTTGAAATAAAGTTATAAATTTTTCAAGTACTATTTTATCTGTCTTGTAAGTTTCTGTTCTGTTTACTAAAATGCTCCACCAAAGTTAAGGCATTCCCTTTGTGAGTGACCTTAACGGAGGTGGGGTGTTACAGTACGATGCGCGTATAAGTCTTGAGTGTTATTAAGCCAAGTAACCTAATAATCAAGAAAATGTAATGGAATGGTATTAGTAGGGATCATTCTACTTTTGATATACTAGTATCTGCGCGGTGCAGAGAAATGTATTTAAGAAGCTCAATATATCATGTTCATCTTATCTTGCTCAGTTCACACTTGTTATTGTTGCTATTATCTTGTTCTTCCATTTTTATATATACCTACCATGATACTTTTATTTATATTTAAAAGTAACTAGACTCGCCAGACTTTATGTCTGGCCCTTTTTGTTTCCTCTTCTCTCTCTTCCGTTTCCCCCAAGGTTCTTATGGTGGAAGTGCTTAGAGTTGATTTGGATTCTTCAACTTAGCTTGGATTTTGGATATAGATGTATCGCTTTGACTTCTGGTCAATTCTCTTATGGCTTCACATTGAAATATGGTTTTATGCTTTTGTACTTTGATATTTTTGGCAAGATAGATTATTAATGTAATTAGTTACTTATGATGTAAACTCGATATTTGGGACCATGATGTTTTGATTTAAATAATTTTCTTTTAAGTTTTTAATTCCGCTGCTATTTTACATGTTCGTCTTGTGCTATTATATTCTTATTTACCTATAACACTTCACGGAACTTAATGCATTCCCCTAGTGAGTGACATTAACGGACGTGGGGTGTCACATTTGGTATCAGAGCATATGGTTATAAGATCGGATAAAATATTTTGAAAATGGTTTCCAAAAAGGTCTAAAAAACAAAGTATTTTAAAATAAAAAGTCTATTTTTGAAAAGCATATTTCCCAAAGCCATGAATTTCTTCTCGATTCTCCATTTGATTCCCTTTCCTTTTGTTCGGGGAACCGTTTCTTCCCGAAAGGGTATCCCTATTCCGGCATGGTTCCGCAGGCATGTTAAAACTACGGTATATGTCAAAGCTAGGGCTATAAAGGATGCAGTCGGATAAGGATAGTGTTGTATCCGAAAATGAAAATCCATATCCGTATCTGATATCCACGAATACCAGTTAAAAATATCTGTATCTATATCAACGGATATTTTTGGATATCCGAAAATATCCGTATCCGCCTTAGAGAACACGGATATCTGAAAATATCCGTATCCGAAACTTAAAACTGTACATTGGATGTGGTTATTCGAAAATATCCAAAAAAAATCCGAAAATATCCGAAAAAGTATCCGAAAATGAAACAATAAAAGTTTACAAACACATCACTTACATGCAAATTTGGCTCATAAAATATCTTTTTGAAAATATGAATACATCTAATCAAAAATTACAAGCAGGACATCAATCAAATAAATTTCTTACACAAATATTTTAAAGACTAAAGTGTTCAAAATATGAAAACACAACCCTAAGACTAAAATAAAACAAAACATAAATCATAGAAGCACATACACAATTATGTTTTAATTATAACCATGCCACAAAATAAAATGAGTACATGTATTAAAATGTTGCATAATACCAAATACAACATTCCTTTATAATTCAATAGTTGAGTTTAGTTCAGTTATTATAAGGAAATTTATATGTTAATTTAATCTTAAATATAAATTAAAAATTATATAATATATACATACACACTTACATACACGTATCAGAAAATCAGATGAATATTTTTCCGATACAGATACCACTATAACCATATCCGTATTCGGAATGATTTTCGGATATCGGATATTCGTATCCGCATTTCGGATAATGGATATATTTCGTATTTTCGGATACGAATGCTGACGAATATCGGATTTTTCGGGTACCCGTTGACAGCCCTAGTCAAAGGGCAAAGAAATGCCCAACCTCCATCTTTAGCCGCAGTGTTCTCACCTGCGGTTTATTTTCTCCCAAGCCTTGTAAGGATTTCCATGCGATGGCAGCAACTTTCCAGAGGCCAGTTAGCATGTGGAAAAAAAGAGAATAAGCGAGTTGGTGCTAAGGAGCGCAACCCAATGATGAAAGAAAATGATGGCTTAAGAAGGAAATATAGATAAAAGAAGAAACGAGGAAATACCATAACTTCGGAACGGTGGGTCATTTGGAAAAGGATTGTAGAAAGAGGAAAGGCGTTGTTACCACTTTGGTAAGGCGGGACACCTTATTAAGGATTGCCCAAAGGGACAAGGACAAGTCCATAAGGCAGGAACTTCTAGGGGGCAAGCTAATGTTCTCATAGCTGGTGGACAGGATAGGGGTGGAAAGTTTCCATCGAAGGATTGATTTCTATTTCTGACCATCCTATTAGGATTCTTTTCCTGGCGCTTCGCATTCTTTTATATCTGATCCTTTATTTGAGTTTGTACACCTAGATACTAGTATGGTTTTGGATCCCTTTATTTCCTCAAACCCCAGTGGAGGTACGGCTCATTTATCGATGATTTGTCAGGGTTTGAGAATCTCTGTGTTAGGTTTCGAGTTTGATTGCGACACATATGTTCTTGATTTCATAAGATACGATTTGATTCTAGGATGGATGGGTTAACCATATATGGAGCCATTCTAGATTGTGATAAGAGGGTCGTCAGATTTCTGACTTGCCATAGAAAGACTCTCGAGATTTCTTATGACCCCAAAGGGGTCTGTCATGCTTAAGTCTCCTAGAACTTCTTGATATATCTATGGATGATTTGCGACATGTGATTCCTAAAAGAAAAGAGGGAACTTGATAAGCAAGCAAGGGAGCTACTTGAGAAGAGGCTTAATAGGTGAGTCATATCGGGATGGGAAACCTATTGAAGATAGTCCTTTAGGAAGCCCATCATTCTAAGATGACTATTCATCCAAGTGGCGATAAAATGTATAGAGTTCGAGGTAGTGGAACCAAACTTGAGATAGGAAATGAAAGTTGAGAAGGAAGCAATGATAGGATGAGTTCTAACTTGCATACTTGGATCAAAGGTTAAGACATTATGCAACAAAGAAGTGAAGCTAGTAAGTGTGCAATGGGGGAAAGGGCCGTGAGAACGCTACTTGGGAGGCTAAAGACAAGATTCACGCTTCATATCCTTTCCTTTTAGATAATATGTCCTTAACTTCTTTTTCCAAGCTTCGAATTAATACTTGTATCGATCGTTTGAATATCTCCTATCGATCGAGTCTTTAGGTAAAATAAAAATAAATAATGAATGTAAACTTGTGTTTGAGACATGTTATGTTTGATGGATGCAAGTGGTTGCTAGTGATTGCTCGTGGATGCATATACACACACAATAGGCACTAGATCGGCTCAATCACTTACATTTTGCATATTGATGTGTGTACATTTTAAATTTTATGGATGAGAATGGGTGTATCGTTGCATTGATGCTACATTTTTATGGATGATTGTGCACACATATAGAACTCATATGTTATACTAGGATGATTTGCATACATTTTGGTTGCATGGCACAAACATACATTGCATTAAGGAGGTCAACTGAATCAGTATACCGCCTGATCTTTCGCATTAGTTTACGGACATATACACGCACTATTGCATATGTTCATAAAAGCATTAGAAATTCCTTAAGGACAATGGATGCCTATGATTGCTAAATGGATGTATGATTGTTGGATGTTAGGATATACGTTCTTCTTAACTTAGAGATTTCGGGGACGAAATCCTTTGAGTGGGGGAGAATGTAACACCCCGGAATTTCAACGACACTAAAGATGATGAATTAAAGAATAATTAGTGTGAAATATACTATTAACAATGAATTAAGAAAAACTTAATTTAATATTCAGAATTAAGTAAAATGGACTGCGCCATTGTGTCCGTCTCGAAATTCTGGTCAAAATAGACACCTGGTTTACGTAAATCGGACACCGTATGAAGAAGTTATTGATTGTATACACACAGAAAGAATATATATGTATATAATAAGTTCAGAAATATAAAAATAGGTCCAGAAATTCGAAATTCGGTTCAAAATTTGAAATTTGGGGGAGCAGCAGATTTCCCGCTCAGGTGGGTCTACCCACTCAAAAGGGGGTTGACCCATAGGTCGACCTACCTAAAGAGGGGTCGACCCATAGGTCGACCCACTCAAAGGGGGGTCGACCACCCTGACAGATCTAGGAGAAATACTTCGTTTTGTATCCGACCACCTTTTTGAGAAAGATTCATTAAACCCTAGGCTATATAGAGGACCCTAGATCTAGGTTTTATTCATCTAAAAATAATGTTGACGGCGAAGCTCTGCTGCAACGAAAATTAAAATGGTCTTTCTTCTTCTAAATCAATTCAAAGAAGATTATGCATATTTGAAGATTGCTACAACAAATACAGTGATGGCTACAACAACTTACTCAACATGTTCTACACAGTAATTTGGATCCATTTCCTTAGATCTTTTCACTATGAGTTCATGTTATTTTTAGATTTGAATATTTAAATAGTAATCTTGATTTGTATATAAAAAAATGGATCTTGAATCAGTACCTAATCAGTTCTATTATGACATAATTATCAGATCTGCTTTTATATGTTCATATCATCATCATGTTAAATCTTGTCATAGTATGCCTATTCAGTTTATGCCTATTTCTATCAGTTTATTATTGATTCGTTATTATGCCTATTCTTAATTCGCTTCTCTCCCTCTTTTTCCCTTTTATTTTTATATAGCCAGGCTACCTTCGAGCCTAGGCCTAACGCTGAAAAATGCGAACATGCAAAATTGGGAACGATTGGGAAAGACATAATTTGGGGGCATAATTGGTATTGAAAAATATGGAAATAAAATTGGGCATAAAATTTGGAAATATATGAATATGAATTTGGGGGCATATATTGTGTTGAATAATATGAATATGAATTTAGGCATAAATTGGAAAATATAATTTGAGCATAAATTAGGACATGTGTAAGTACTGATTTGGGACATAAATTGAGACGTATGTAAATATGAATTTTAGGCATACATTGGAAAATAGGCGAATATGGATTTGGGTATAACTTGTATTGAAATGGGCGAATATTGACTAAGGACATAAATTGGAAAATACGTAGAGTTAGGTTTGTGCATAACATACATACATACATATATATATATATGCCTTGACTTATAACTTGGGAAGAAGAGCATATGGTGCATAATTAAAAGGTGAATTAAAAAGGGGTGTAAAAGTCTATGATTTGAATAATGAATTGGGCATATAATTCAATATGGGGAAAAGGGAAATAATCACCTATAATGACACATGTAGACTTGGATAAAAATGGAATGTCTAGTAATTACAACTAGGAATTGTAATTGTACTTATGACACGAGGTTAGGTTGCACTAGTGGTGGAAGTCTGCCCGGACCAGACCGACATATCCAGCAGCCACTCATGTTTGAACCTAATGTGAAAGGTCTAAGTTTGCAAATACGAATCGGGCTAAGACACGAGTTTAGACCCAACTATGGACCCAACTGTGGAATAAGACTACCTGGACCCGACCGGCATATCAATCATCCACACGTTGTGGGCCTAATGTGGGAGGTCTAGCCCATTATAACCATAATTGGACATGGTAATAAATTGGACTACTTAACCTAATTTAATCCATAAGGATTGTACGATTATGAACTTAAGATTAGGGTTAAGTAAAATTGAATGGGTAGTGGGTGGGTTAAGTAAAATAGAGGGGTAGGTAATATTTACATATAGGCACACGAACTTAACCCAATAAGGTTATGTAATTAAAGACACCTAGTGAAATACATAACCGATGGAAAATATAATAAAATTTATGTAATTAAAGACACTTTGTAGGGTAAGCATAACTTGTAGAAATGATAGAATTAGATATGCGTAATAATCTGCTAAGTAAATAATGATAATTTGTAGCGATGGTGTAAATTGAATTTACGATTAAATGAGAAAGAATGAGTAAAACTTGTAAAACTTGTAAAACAAATAAGTTATATTTAATCATAAATGGTAAGTGACATGTTACTTAGGAAACATGTGAATTGAGATATACTTAATAACGTGTTAAGGAAAACATGTTATTGTAATGATGTAACCAAGCAAGAATATAAAATAGATTGTGGATTACAGACCTTGGGCCACAATCTAGAGAATAACATGTTGTGGGCTTATTAATAAACTTAAATGGATTAAGTTATATGATTGAAATTAGTAAGCAAGAGAAACTTGGTAAACTGGAATAAGAATTCAATATGAGCGAAAATAACCAAGTTAAATGGGAACCGGGTGAGGTAAGACAAGCGTATAAAAGAATGTTTAGACATAGGGTCTAACAACATATTAAAGAATGGCGCTTGGACCAGTCTGTACGTTTGAGGGTGAATAACCCAATGGGGTAGATCATCGAGGTGTTATAAGACATGTGGGGAGCGCACATTCATCTGATTGTTATGGCGGCTCCAAAGGACTGGAAGGGGAAGCACGCGGCTTCCTGAAGTACGTAAGGTGCTCCTAGTAGTCCTTTGTATGGTGACAAATGTCTTAGGCTGTGCTCGTAGAGGTTGGGTCCAAGGCTTTAAATCTCGGATATCGGTCGCATTTCTTCTCGGGGATTTTACAGACTTGGTCTCGTATCGGGGGAGATCTCGGACGAGATGAGTCTAACTCGGGAGTTCGTCTCGGATTTTCATCTCGGGTCTGAAAGTTCATATCGGAACAATCTCGGGGTACATGATATGTTAAAAATGATATTTTAACAAAATAATTTTTATGAATGCTATCAAAAACATATTAACTTAAACTTAAAATGCAAAATATCTTTATTATTCTTTATTTTGCGAAAGATCATTCATACTCTAAATTGTAATATGCTTAAAACAGGAATATTGTTAGACAGGAAAAATTAAAAGGATCCAAAGCATTAAAAATTCAGCATAAATAGACCATAAAATACATAATTTCATAAGTAACATGTATGTAAAAAGACGAATATGAAAATCATAAGCATTGTCAAACATAAACGAACATACAATATAGTCATTTAACATGCAAAATGTAAAATAACAAAAGATTAATATGGCTAGATTTGAGTTTTTTAACTATAGTTCTAGTTCAGGCACAAATTTAAATTTTAACCAAAAAAACTAAGATCTCGGACGATATCCCAGTATTCCGTCTCGGTCGATATACCGCTCGATATTGCAATATCTCAGGCGATATATTTGAAAGGAGATTTAGAGTGATATTTGCTGTTTCGTTTTGGAAGGACCCCAAAACGAGATCTCGGGAGAGATCACAGGCGATATTTGCGAGATTTGAAACAGTGGTTGGGTCTACGCATAACTACTAGGTGGGTGGGCCTTGATTGCTGATGTAGCTATGCAGTCAGAATGCTATGACGAGGTGACACCAGGGTGATTCGATGGTTGCTTTACGATGAGGTACAGAAGGTCACGACCAACAAGAATAGTAGACCGTCGGATATCCGTCATCGATAGCCAGCGAGATGTGAAAGACTAGAGCTAAACCCAAGATACCATTTCACCTTTCACTATCGAGGTACGGGGTTAAGGGTAGATGCCACATGGATGTTTAGTTTGGTTATTATTAGGGGCGGCCGCTTAGCTCTTGTAGTCTTTACTAGTTGAGGGAGGGGCCGAGGTGGGGCCATAGCCACCACGAAAACAGACCCTAGGTATATCTGTATATAGAGGATCTTTAAAGATGGGCCTGTACAGATATGGAAAAGTTCCCGACCGAGTTTCGTGTTTCTTGTATCGCCCTGCCGTGGAACTCGGTGCACATTAGAGGACGTGCGGTTGAGGCATAGAGCTACAATTACAGTATATATGTGAGACAGTCTAGATATATGCATATCTGCTTTGGGTCATGTATCGTAGACTAGAGGGCATTATTCCAATAAGGAATCTGATTCGATCGATGGTGGTAGTCCATACGCTTACGTAGCATAGTAATGATAGATATATGCAGAATGTAACATTTTATATAGAGATCCGTACGTCACTCCGACGTAGGATGAGGGACTGCGTTCATTACAGTAGAGACCGTGCGGGCAGGGTACCATGGGGTTTATCTCAATATTGAGAGATAGCTACATATATTTTATTAGGTGAATCCATGGGAAAGTAAATGGGTACGATGCGCGTATGAGGCTTGAGTGTTATTAACCCAAGTAACCTAATAATCAAGAAAATGTAATGGAATGGTATTAGTAGGGATCATTCTACTTCTGATATACTAGTATCTACGCGGTGCAGAGAAATGTATTTAAGAAGCACAATATATCTTGTTCATCTTATCTTGCTCAGTTCACCCTTGTTATTATTATTGTTATTGTTATCTTGTTCTTCCAGTTTTATATATACCTGCCATGATACTTTTATTTATTTGTATTTAAAAGTAACTGGACTCGCCAAACTTTATGTCTGACCCTTTTTGTTTCCTCTTCTCTCTCTTTCGTCCCCCCCCCAAGGTTCTTAGGGTGAAAGTGCTTAGAGTTGATTTGGATTCTTTCAGCTTAGCTTGGATTTTGGATATAGATGTATCTCTTTGACTTCCGATCAATTCTCTTATGGCTTCACAGGGAAATATAGTTTTATGCTTTTGTACTCTGATATTTTTGGCAAGACAGATTATTAATGTAATTAGTTACTATTATGTAAACTCTGTATTTGGGACCATGATGTTTTGATTTAAATAAAAAAAATTATTTAAGTTTTTAATTCCGCTGCTATTTTACATGTCTGTCTTGTGCTATTATATTCTTGTTTACCTATAATGCTTCACAGAACTTAATGCATTTTCTTAGTGAGTGACATTAACGGACGTTCGGTGTCACACACTACGACGTGGGATGAGGGACTGCGTATATTTCGACAATGTTACAGTGGAGACCGTGCGAGTGGGGTACCATGGGGTGTACCTTAATATTGGGGGTAGCTACATGTATACTATATTAGATCAATCCACCGGAAAGTAAGTAGGTACAACGTGTGTGTAAGCCTTGAGTGTTGATAACCCAAGTAACCTAATAAATAAGAAAATATGATTGAATGGTATATGTAGGATTATCCAAAGTGTATAGTTTAAATCCAGTCACCAGAACTTGTGTTATGACCCCCTCCTCATAACATACTCGTAGGTTAGATTTGTGGCAGAGACATGAGACATTATAGCTTTGGATACTAGTTAGGCAGTATTATTAACACGGTAAGGCTATACTTTGATTTATATTATATTTTATGCATTACTCTATGAGATATTTTCTGAGCTCTGACATATTTTATGTCTTTATCTTTTCTGCAGGATAATAGAGCAAACCAATCTGAGTTTCGATAGATTGTAATTTTGAAAAAAATCCGGTCTGTCGAAATTGGGGTTATCACAATCGTTTTCTCTTTACAGATTGAACGATGAGCCAATATACGAGGAGTACAGGTTCAAGGGCCAATGATAGGAATGTCCCGGATATGAGGACAATGTTTACTACTTTCATGAGAGAGATGCTTAGGGATGTTCAGGGAGCAGTTCCTAATGCTGCTAACGGCAGTGGTGCAGGCGCCTAGAGCCGATTTCGCCAAGCTCTGCAAGGTCTATACTAGTCTTGGTGGGAAGCCATTCCACGGAATGGAGTCGGCTACGGAAGTTCAGGTTCAGCTTGATAGTTGTGAACGCATCTTCGAGGATTTAGGAATCGAGGATGCAGTGAAGAGAATGGTAGCATCGCGTAAGCTTCAAGGACCAGCTATGAATTAGTGGAATGTTATTAAAGCAGCTACTCCCTAGGATCAAGTTACTTGGAATCTGTTTAAGACCCGATTTAGTGATAAGTTTCTTCCAGGAGCTCAGAAATCAGAATTGTTTAGGAAGTTTTTGAAACTTAAGAAGAATTTAGGACAGTCTCGGAATATATGGCTGAAATCGATACTTTATCAAAATATGGATTATCTCTTACCAGTACTGCCGAGAAAACGTACGTGAAGTTCATAACTGGCTTAGATGAGTACTTGGGGGAAAGGCTGGTAAATCATATAGACGAGACATTCGAGTCTATTGTGGGAAAAGCATTGAGATCAGAGAGCCTTTACCCTAAGTCAAAGACCGAGGTTGCTGTTACATCTGCAGGGGAGCCAAAGATGCAGGCAAGCGGTGGAGGCAAGAATAATTCGCAAAATAAGAGAAAATAGAACTAAGCTAAGGATGGTCAGAAGAAGAACAAGAAAGATGTTGAGTGCTATAGCTGTGGCAAGAAGTGACATTATGCCAAAGATTGTCAAGCAAAGCCAGCGGACAGGAAGTGCTTCAATTGCAGCCAAGTGGTACATCACAAGGATAAATCTCCACAACCTCCTAAAGAGAAGCAGATTGTGAAAGCATATGCTATCAACGATGTTCCTTCTTTGTCGAATGCCCCCAACTACGGCAGAAAAGGGAAAGAATGTCATCATTCAAGGTATGCTTTCTATTTATGGTGTTCCTGTTCGAGTCCTGTTTGATACCGGGGCTTCCTATTCCTTCGTATCTAGTGACCTGGTAGATAGGTTGGGATTGGAACCCGAGATTGTCGATAGACCTTTAGTTGCGACGAACCCGATCGGTGGTTCGACTAGCCTTAGTATCATTTGTCGCAATTTGGTCTTTTCGAGTCATGGATGTATGTTTGCTAGTGATTGTTTTGTTTTGGGCTTTACTGGGTTTGGCATTATTTTGGGAGTCAACTGGCTCCAAAGGTATGGGGTGGTGGTAGATTGTGAGGGGTCTTCGGTGGCCATTAGAGCAGATGATGGGTGGATGGTACTGTTTGGTTGCCTACCTAGTGATGGGGTGATGGCTAGTTTTCTAAATTCCCTTGACATCCCCCATGATGAGTTGTCAGATGTGCCTATTATTGTCGAGTATTCGAACATCTTCAAGGAAGTGACCGGACTTCCACCGCACCAAGAGATCGAGTTTCGAATTGATTTAGTGAAAATGCCAGACCTATAGTGATTCCTCTTCGTCGTATGGCGCCAAGGGAGCAATGCGATCTCGAGGTGCAAGTGGGACATCTTTTGAAGAAGGGATTTATCCGAAGAAGTGTTTCCGAGTGGGGAACACCAGTTGTATTCGCCACTAAGGCCGATGGTTCCCTTCATTTATGTGTAGACTACCATGACCCGAACAAGGTGACGAGAAAGAATAAGTATCCTCTTCCGTGGATCGATGATTTGTTTGATCAATTAAGTGGATCAAGAGTGTTCTCCCAGTTGGATCTCACAACAGGAATTCATCAGCTCTGTGTAGCAGCTGAGGGTATACCAAAAACGGCATTTCGGATGCCGTCTGGATTCTATGAGTGGTTGGTCATGTCATTTGGGTTGACCAATGCACCAGCATATTTTATGGATCTTATGAATAAGGTATTCAAGGATCAATTGAATAAGTTTCTCCTTGTGTTTGTGGACGATATCTTAGTTTACTTGAGGAGAGAGGAAGAACACAAGGGACATTTGAGGACAGTGATGGAGGTGTTGAGGAAACACCGATTGAAAACAAAATTTTCTAAGTGTCATTTCTGGAGGAGGGAAGTGAGATTCTTGGGCCATGTTGTTCCAAAGGATGGTACTGCCGTGGATTCTGCGAAGGTGGCTACAGTGCAAGATTGGTCTACGCCTAAGAATGCAACAGACGTGAGAAGTTTCTTGGGGTTAGCTGGATATTATCATAAGTTTATCCAAGACTTCTCCAAGATAGCGGCGCCGTTGACTCAATTGACCAAGAAGAATCAAGCTTTTGTTTGGAACGAAAGGTATGAGAACGCATTTAAGACCCTAAAGGATAAGTTAATGTGTGAGCCAATGTTGGTTATTCCAAAAGGGAATGAAGAGATGATGGTATACACGGATGCCTGTGGTACCGGACTAGGTGCTGTACTGATGCAAGGAGGTAGGGTTGTAACTTATGCTAGCCGGCAACTGAAACCGCATGAGAAAAGGTATCCTACCCATGATTTGGAATTGGCAGCGATCGTGTTGAAGATGTGGAGACATTATCTCTTGGGAGAAAGATTCTAGTTGTTTATTGATCATAAGTCATTTAAGTATCTTTTCTCTTAGAAGGATTTAAATCTTCGTCAACAGAGATGGTTAGAGTTCTTGGCTTCATATGATTTCAATATCGCATACACACCCGGGAAGGGCAATGTGGTACTTGATGCATTGAGTAGGAGACATGCCAGTTTGGGGGCTATATTTCTGGAATGGAAGCAACTGGAGTATATCGCGGGATATGATTTCAGACCTAAACGTGAACTAGATCCAGAGATGTTAGCAAGTTTGACGATCAGATCGACTTAGATTGAGCTGATTGGTTCCAGTCAGAGGGATGATCCAAACCTATTGGAAATCATCTCCAAAATAGAGATGGGTATCGACAGGGAGAAGATGAACAAGTGTGGACTTGACTGAGAAGGATGACTTCGAAAGAATGGTAGATTGGTTGTACCCAATGTCAATGGATTGAGAGATGAAGTGCTTAGAGAATGTCATCACTCAAGACTGACTATACATCCCGGTGGTAACAAGATGTATCAAGACATGAAATAGACCTACTACTGGGAAGGGATGAAGAGAGACGTTGGTAAGTTTATATCCAAGTGCATGAATTGCCAGTTAGTTAAAGCCGAGCAAAAGAAGCCTAGTGGTTTGTTACAACCATTAGAAATTCCCAAATGGAAATGGGAACTAGTCTCAATGGATTTCATTGATGGTTTACCAAGGACTAGATCTGGTCATGATAATATTTGGGTGATTGTAGATCGATTGACCAAAAGTGCATGTTTTATACCAGTCAAGTTGAATAGAACGACAACTAAGTTAGCAGAACTGTATATGAAGTGGGTAGTGAGATTTCATGGAATACCTAAAGGTATTATGAGTGACCAAAATCCATTATTTACTAGTGGGTTTTGGAAGAGCTTACAAGAGGCTTTAGGGTCAGAATTACATCTCAGTACCGCGTACCATCCTAAACCAATGGTCAAACAGAGAGAGTGAATCGCGTATTGGAGGATCTCTTAAGAGCTTGCATATTGGATTTTGAAGGATCATGGGATGACCGTTTGCATTTGGTTAAGTTTGCATATAATAATAGTTATAATTCCAGTATTGGTATGGCTCCATTTGAAGCTTTGTACGGAAGACCGTGCAACTCACCATCATGTTGGTTGGAAACCGGTGAGAAATTTACGCTTGGACCAGATGTAATAAGAGAAACTTCAAATAAGATCAAGGTTATTCAACAACGAATGAAGACTCCCCAAGATAGGCAGAAGAGTTATGCCGATATGAGACGAAGAGAATTGAAATTCTCCGTTGGTGACCTAGTATTCATCAAGATCTCTCCATTAAAGAGTGTGATTCGTTTTGGTAGGAGAGGTAAGTAGGCACCAAGGTTTGTTGGTCCATTTCCAATTCTCGAACAAGTTTGGAATTTGGCGTATAAAGTTGGATTACCAAACAAGATGGCAGGAGTGCGCAACGTATTTCATGTTTCCCAGTTAAGGAAGTTCGTGCACGATTCTGATATGACTATTTCACTAGATTAGTTGGATGATATCGAGGTAGAATCCGAGGCAGTTGGGAGCTGTAGGACGATTCGTATTGTCAGGTACGATACGAAACAACTTCGAAGGAAGACGGTGAAACTGTTCAAGGTTTAATGGGGCGATAATGAGAACGACTGTACTTGGGAAACAGAGGAGAGCATTAGGAAGACGCATCCAGAACTCTTTGCTTGGTAAGATTTTAATCGCGATATAGTTATTCCCTTGTTAGTGAACCACACGCTAGGATAGGCTTGTTGTGTTGATATGTATGTTTGATTGTTTGCAAATGGTTGATAGGAATGCGGGCCACCATTGTATGTTTTCTTGATTAAGGAATTTCAGGGGCGAAATTTCTTAAGGGGGGAGAGTGTAACGACCAGCATTCTATACATCAGAGGATCGTAGAATATTTATTTCATTCACATACGAAGTCGTATGGTCGTGTAACTTTGGGAAACGACTATTGGGGTCATTTCCCATGTTCACAATTTTTGCCAAATTTTAAATAACCATTTCGCCCCTAGCGAACCTTGTTTCGACTATAACTTTTGATTGGTAAGGAGTTTTGACCTAAAACAACTTCCATTGGATTCAGATGATGGTTTACCTTTCCATAGAGTGGTCATGTTAATCAAATGGACTTACCTTTTAGGAGATAGGGCTGAAATAAGGTTTGGAAGATGAAAAACAGCTTAACCGGGCTTAGTAGGGTAATTAGTGGAAGGACCCATAACCCATTTCGGGATTAAGGCTATGGGGAGGCTGAAATAAGTTAGGAAACCATCTCATTTCAGTTTTCCAGCCGCCACAAACATTCTTTGAACCCTAGTAATGGCCTCCACCTTCTAAACTACCTCCTAATCACTTTCTAATCCAATATTAAGCAAATCTACACTAAATCAAGGCTGATTGGCATCAAATCAGAGTTAAGGCTACTGTGTTGCATAGGAATTCGACCCAAATCAGTGGAGTTTCATATCTAAGAATTTATTTGTGGCTAAGGTGAGTGATTAGCACTTTTATTCACTAGTTACGACTAATTAGGAGTGATTTGTGATAATTAGCGAAATTATGACTCAGAAAAATATGCATAAATTCTAAAATATTATTTTTTGTTACTAGTTAAAAATTGGGTTAATTTGAATTAAGTTTTCTAATCCTATTTTTAAAACATGCTTTTTGGGTATGTTTGATCTAAAATAACCTATATGCTTGATATTTTGACCTTGTTGATTGAGCCTATATGTTACTACTGCTGTTTGGGATGTTTTATGATTGATTAGTAAAGTTAGAATGGTTGTATACGCCGTCGTATGGCGCGAATGGACAATACAAACTTGTGGAAAAGTGCCAGATTCCAAAACGTCGTCGTATGGCGAGAATTGACGATATAAACTTGCTGGAAAAGTGCCAGGATTCCGGATCGGATCGGATAAGGGGGATCGGATTGGATCGGATAACCAAACCGAACCGGAGTGGTGGCATCTCCAGCAGTGCACAAAGGCATGGGCAACAAGGAAGGTTACTTACATTGAAGTTGGAGTTGGGGTCGGATCGATGGCGTAGGATCAGATCGGATCAACTGGAGGACAAGAGGACCGGACCGAACCCAAATTGAAGGACCGAACCACACCGTGGGCACCGAACCGAACCACACCGTGGGCACCGAACCGAACCACACTACGAGGCACTGAATCGAACCGCACCATGGAGCATCACAACCCGAATCGAGGTAATGACAATATACCGAACTGAACCGGATTTGGAACTACTTCTACACGACGATCGTGAACTCTTCTGAAGACCAACTCCAATTCGACCAAAACCCGAAATGAAATGGGAGTCCAATGGGAAGTTATTACTTAGGATCTGGATGGGAACAAATGAGTTAACTTCAAGAGTTCGGCTTTGCTGCGGGACGTGTGCAAAGAAGTTATCGATATCTATAGCTTTAGCTCACCACTGAGAGATGGATTAGTGACTATGGATCAGCGCAATGGATCATTAAGACTCCCAAGGGCAAGTGATCATAGCATGTCTATGAGCTAGTGCAGTGGAGTCGTCATGACTCCATGGGGAAAAGTGGACACAGCAAAGGATTAGTGGCTATGGATCAGTGCAATGGGGTCATTATGACCCCAAGGGCAAAGTGATCGCATCAAAGAATTTGGTGATCAAAGCGGTGGATATCATATGCTTTACGCACTGAGTGAGAGACGTGAGGTTGATTGCTATGTTTGATGTTTGCGATCACCATGACATGCACACTCCTACTTTACACTTTATGTTAGTGTTACCTTAGAGTATTGTACATCCTATTGTGCTAACTCTTTGGTTGCAGGTTCAAGTTCAGGTATGATTATTTATACCTGCTATTATTCTGTTTTGTTGCTATCGCTCATACCAGACTTTTGTTTGACCCGGGGTTTTATGTCTCTTCTTATTACTCTAGGTGCTCCTAAACGAGCAGACTAGAGACAGGTTGGGTGGTATGCACGAGTAGCCGTCTGGAGACGAGCAGAAGGCTTCCACGTACTATTTACACATATTATCCCTGTGTTGTTGCTGGTCACTGCTTTGGGAATTAGTAGTGTACCTTTTCTATTTTACTTTAGAGACAGTATTTTTGAAGTTGTAATAATGGTTTGGATCGTAAGCTGTATTTCGGATTCCACTGTTATGATGGTTTACTTTCAGCTTATGCACTGTCTCGCCTGTTTTATGTCAAGTTATGTTATTATTATATTTTATTCCATGCGCTGTGAGATATACTACATGTTCTTCGATGATTCATAGTTTAAAATCCTTTTCCTTTGTTGACCGTCCCGTGCCAGTCAGGCATTAGCACAATGCATTTCGGGGAAATGTCGGCTGGTCCGAGGCGGGCGGTTACAACAATTTACCTTTAAACACCCAAAATTAGTGATGATTTTGAAAACATTTAAAACATGGTTTGATCATGTAAAATACTGAAAAATATTCATTTATTTAACTAAAACAAGAATAAGTATGTGAATATAAATGTACATATTTACATGCATGTCAAATACCCCCACACTTATCTTTTTATTCGTCCTCAAATAAAGAAAAAAACTAAGATAAATCCACTTTCTTGGGAAGCGTGATTGCATTGAGCATATGCAACAAGCCGTTAAACCTTTAGGTGTCCCCATTAGGACGAGTGTTGTCTCGTGAGGGTTTTCAGCGGATACTACCCACAAAATCCAAATGCAATTTAGTAATTTCCAAAATGCAAGTTTTATTCACAAGATGAGTTCAAGTTTTTGAAATTTACAAATAGGTAATTTACTTTTAGATTTAACATGAATGAGTTAATACAAGTTTGGGTCGTCATTATGAAATTTTAGTCTGTTACTAATCAAAACTTCAAACAAAAGTCTGGTTATCGCTCTAATCTCCTCTAGTTTGGCCAGTTGGTTCGGTTGATAACATAATGCATCCATGAAATAAATTCTTAGTTTGCTTGTCACAGTTTGCAAAATGATATTCTTATTTCCTTGTGTATGACTAGTCAAATCAACACGATCAAGAAGTGTTTGGGCATCATTGCTTATTCCCTATCTTTATAAAAATTAAAATTTATAACTCATTCCACACCTAACTGAAAAGACCAAGGTATACCACCCATGTATTGCCTTGCGGCTGACGTGAGAGTTTGGGATAGAGCTTGGCGGATTGTGCAAACCGTCGCTGACTTTTGTCAACAAGATGTCGGTAATCTTAAGGTGTCCAACTCATAAAATGAGTCCAAGGCATCCTACCCATGCATTTCCTTGTGGACTAACGTGAGATTTTGGGATAGAACTTGGCAGATTTGCATACCAACGCTAGATATACAAGTAATGTTGGATACCCTTAGATAATTATTATTATTGAATATTAGAAGAAAATAGAGAGTGACGTAATTTCATCTTAACACAACTTAGTTTTAAAAACTCGAAAAGCTAATACATGTACATTTAGTCCTCCACTCATTAAACAAAGACTACAATTTAGAGTAGACTTCATGGTCATCACCTACGAATCTTCCTATGTACCGGTTACACTAAAATTGCTCATAATTCAAACTTTTCTTTCGTTATCTATTAAGAAAAGTAATTTTCTAAACATTTTAATTGTACGACCAATATTGTATGCTAACTCCATCATGTCTTATTTAAAAGTAAATAGATACGCAAATCTTTTTTTTCTTTTTGGTTTTGATTTTTCTTTTTTTAAAAGAAAAAGGAAAAAACGATAATTTAAAATATGCAAAACAAAATGAAACTCCCCCTACATTTGATTTCGACTATGTCCCCATAGTCAATGCATGACACAATGAGTGAACGAAAGATGAATATTTACATATTTACAAAGGAGGGTTAAACTTTCTTACTTGACGTAGCACGGCTGATGAAGAATCATGAGCTACTCCTTTCGATCAATGGGCAACTCCAAGAATGGTTTTAGACGTTAGTCATTGACTTTGAAAATGGATTTGTCTTTCAGGTTTTCTATTTCGATGGTGCCATGTGGAAAAACAGTTCGAACAACATAAGATCCGGTCAATCTCGATTCTAACTATCCAGGGAATAAATGAAGTCATGAGTCATACAATAGAACCTTTTGGTTTGGCATTTTTTTTCTTCGGATTCACTTGTCATGAAAATCTTTGGTTTTTTCCTTGTAAATTTTTGCCTTTCCATATGCGTTATTCCTAATTTCTTCTAATTCGTTGAGTAGTAATTTTCAGTATTCACCATCTTGTTCGAGATCAAAGTTTAAGTTCTTTATTGCCTAAAGCGCTTTATGTTCAAGTTCAACGGGTAAATGACAGGCTTTACCGTAAACCAATCGGAAAGGGGACATTCCAAGATTAGATTTAAAAGCAGTACGGTTGGCCCAAAGCGCATCAATTAATTTCTATGACCAATCTTTTTGAATTTAATTTACACTTTTCTCCAAATCTGTTTTATTTGATGATTCAAAACTTTGACTTGACCACAAGTTTGCGAATGATAAGGAAAGGATAATTTGTTGGTTATAGAGTATTTTTTTCATTAAGGATTCAAAAGATCGATTATAGGAATGCATTCCATTATCTCTTATTATTGTGCGAGGTGTGCTAAACCTCGAAAAAAGTTTTCTTTTAGAAATTTCACTACAAATTTATGATCATTGGTTTTACCTGAACGGCTTTGACCCATTTCGAAATGTAATTGACGTTAATGTAGGATCTAAATTAACCCTAGAGGGGGGTGAATATGGTTTATTGCAAATTAAATGAATTTTAAATAAAATAAAATATCACAAAAAAATTTGCAGAAAGAAGATCACACACAGAAGATACCCAGCTTCGGCAAAACTGTGTCTACTGCTGCATTCAAGGTTTCTACTAGGAATTATAAAAAATCTCTTCGCTTACAGACTCTTGTAAACTTGCGACCTTCGCTCCCGGCTGTTTAAACCCTACGCTTAAGACCTTGACACAACTAGATCTGTTAAGTTGTGAGTTTTCTAACTACAAACACTAGTAGTTATTGACTCAAGAAACTTGAAATAAAACTTGAATTTTAAACAACATAAAACATAAAGAAATAAAATCCCTAGGAGTTAAGGTTAAGGGTTATCCCCTTTTAAAACATGGTCGGCTTCTTTTCAGTTAGGTTTGACCAGTTCTCTTTTTCCTCTGAGAATTGAAAATGGCGGCGCTAGGGTTTCTGCTATCCTCCAAATCATTTCGTGATGGATTTGCTCTGGAATTCTTCTATAGACTCAACTCCTTTGAAGCACCTCTTTTTCGATTGATTCCTCTTGGGATAGCGAATGATATCCTCTGTGAGTTCTCTGAATTTAAAGATGATTTCTTTGAATAGTTGTTGGTTGATTTTCGATTTTCTTCTCTTTCGATGCCGATGATGATTGTGTACTTATAGGGTCTATTAAACCCTAGAATATCTGATTCTAGACGATTCATGGGCCTTGAATTGTTCTTATGACTTGGGTGTCTGATTTGAATTTTTCTTGTGAGATTTCTTTGATTTTTAAACTGACCGTATATATTATATGATTGTAGAAAATTCTCGGTAGCTTTTAACACTTTGATTTGGTCCTTTTGAAAAATTCCTGTGAATTTTGCTTATCAAGACTTGACTGTGGTATTAATTTTTTTATATATCTTTGAAATTTTCAATCTATCCTTTTAGAATGATGGAGTAAATTGCGTGTTCAATTCTGGACTTGAACTAGTCTTTGACTTCTAGAATTTTGATGCTGATTTTTAACTTGAATCAACTGCTTCATAAAAAATCTAATATGAATTGGTACTACACTTGAGACCTAGAACTTGACAGTGCCTTGTATACTTGACTTCAAACTTTTCTATAGCTTTAAACTTGAAATTTGGGGTCTTGACTTGATTAATATTGAACTGTTTTATTGTATTCGTGGTTCTAGCTCGATCATGATACTGCTCTTGTTAAGAATTGATATTGCTCTTGAGTTTGTACTTGCAGTTTCATTTATCTGCCCTTTATCAGAACTGATATTTTTGAGGTGGCTCGACTCATTGCACTTGTGCTAGTATGTGTTTGTGTATACTGTCACTCATATCTCTGAGTTTCCTTTGCCTTTATTGCCTCGGCTATGTATATATGAATCCATGTATTTGCAAGAATGAACTTGAACTGCCTTGGCAATGTTATGCTGTTTTGTTCCCATATGCCTTGATGCTCCTTTGACTTTGTAGCTCCACTTTTATGTTACTTTCACCTCTTTGCATATTGGCTTGATGTTGGCACCTGCTTAGAACTGAATAGAACAGAGGCTACATTGATCTTATGGTTATGTTGTTTTAACCATTTGTTGTGCTTGAACCCTTACATATTTGTAGATGCTCCATATATAATCAAGTGTTTTGCATCATTGTTTTGTCATGGTTTGTTTGGGTTTTTTTGGTACTGGTATTGATAAGGACAGCTTCTTCATTTGATCACGCCATGAACATTATTTGCATGTATAACCATTATACATGTTGCTCCATTATGTTTTATCTTACATGTCTGAAAACTTCTTTGAGCCTTGATTTCACCCACTCTGTTTGCTGTTGCACTTGCTTATCCATCCTTGTACATGCTTCTTTGCTTATTTACCATGTATCCCAATGATGTACTTGCCTTTTGTATTTCAACTTTGTCATGTTTGCTGTGTTGACTTTATTTCTTGAACTTGTATTTGATTGTCCTATTGTTGATTGTGCACTGGGTCGAGACGATTCATGAGGCTACTCCTCAGTCGTACACAGACCGACGAGGCAGTGCACATGTGTATGTATATGCATGTGTGCACATGCAACCATCAGACAAGATTTTCCTATTCCTGCATATCAAACAAAGTCTAGAAAAATGAGAGAAACACACTGTAATTCTGAGGCAAATAAACCCTTTCAAAAAAATAAGTTTTTATTTATTTGCTTTTATTTAATTTTATTTTTGTTGCAGTCTACTATGTGTGTTTTTCTGTATGTGACAGGTATGAAGATGACTGGACTGGATTGAAGGCTGTGAAGATAGAAGACAGTGAAAAAATAACAGTGTCAATGTATGAGAGTGTCTGTATATGTGAATGTAAATGTAGTTGTATAGAGTGAGTGACAAGTTGTAATGAATGAAATGTAGTATGTCAAATAGTGGAGTTATAAGAGATGTGCTTTTTGAAATTGAAATAAAATATTTTTATTTAAATAAAATACTGTGTGATTGTTTTAAATTTCTGTACAGTTATATTTTATTTAAATAGAAATACTATATTTCTGTTTGTTGTGTAGTATAACAGTACATTTACAAACACATTCAATAATAAAATATATTTGGTTATTATCATCAAACAAAAATCATATAATTGTGTATACAACACTGTTATATACAACAATCTCCCCCTTTTGATGATGACAAATAAATAAAAGATTTTGAATGTGTTTATAACGTGAAGTATATTACTCCCCCTATTTGTATGCCCCCCCTACAACTAAGCTTCCCTTATTGATGCATAGATTTGAAAATTTTGAAATAAATTAATCAAAACACCAAATGTAACAACCCGGAAATGCGAGCCAATTTAAAAATTTTATTTTGGCAATTTTAGTGAATTTTGAATATTTAAAATGAATTATTTTAAGTAATATCGACAAGAAATTTATTTTGAATAGAAATAGAACGTATATATTCATATAGATCGTCGTTAGAATATAAATATTTATTTTAAATTATAAAAGGAATTGAAAATGGCGCGGTAGTTCGATGATTCGATTTCAAAATTCAATTGAACATACCGGGTGCAGAATAAACCGGATTTTGACGAAACCAAAAATATTTGAATATAATTGAGAATATCTTTCCAACGAATCCGAAAAATCAAAATTTCATAGCGGGAATCAAAAGATATGTCCAGTTGAAAATTCTGAATAGTCGCTATGGAATTCAGGCCCTTAAAAATGGAAATTTTGCAAACAACCTCGGTTTTCGACGAAACCACTTTTGTTGGATCCGTGATGTCAAGTTATTGCTAGATTCCAAATTTCATAATTTTTCGAATCAATATGTGAGCGTGGCAAAGGAAAACGCGTTTTACCAGTTTCAGTTGATTTTAATCGACTGAAAAATGGCCATTTTTCAAACGGTCTCAGAATTTGACGAAATTAGTTTTGTTAGGACCGTATCGTCAATACGAAGCTAGAAATAATTTTTCTAGAATTTTTAGTGTTCGTATGTGACCCCGGTAAATTGAAATGTGCGTTCAAATTGAATATATATAGATTTAAATTTTGATTCAAACGAAAAATGATCGTAACGACCGAATTGGCTTGCGAAACATATCCCATTGTGTTCGGAATGGGGGTAATTAGCTAGGGACGAAAGTCATTGGGTTTGATTTAGAGTTTGGACAAAAATTTCACATTAAAGAAATTTATTGAATTAAATAATAATATATTATTAATATAAATGCCCCCTTCCACGTTGGAAACCCTCCATCTCATTTCAGAAATTACCACGCCCCCTTTTCTCTAATTCCATCGCTCCCTCCAAATCCACGCACCGTCGTTCCCCCCATTCTTCCACCTCGCTCAGCCTTCGCCTCCGCCAGGCATGGCGCACCCGATCTCGCCCCTCCCCAGCTCGAATTCCCTAGGCCCATGACCCCCATTCAACCGGAAACCGCCGGCGCCAGCATATGAGAGCCCCACCACGAGCCTGAGGCGCCGCCACCGCCACCTGGAGGACTGCCTCACCTCTCCTGCCACCTCGAGACGCTGGTGCTACTACCCCTCTGGCCGTGGAGCCTCCGACAACCCAAAACAGTGAGTTTTGTCCCCTTTTTACTTTGATTTTTAGGTTATAAAATCATGAGATGTTTAGCTATAAAAGTAAAGATATTTATGCATAAGAAAGGTTTAATTTTTCACTATAGAAAGGTTTAATTTTTAAAAGCAAAAGGGTTTAAATTTTTAAAGGAGAAAAAGATATGATTTTTAACACTATAAAAATATAATCTTTTCTATATAGGTAGCGATAGAAAAATATAATCTTTGTACATATATTTTTGAAATAAAAATATGACCTTTGTTTAGATAAAAATATGATTTTTCATTTGTTAAAGGTGAGATTTTTATCATATGAAAGGTGATATTTTTAACATAGAAAAGTATTGATTTTTAACATAGAAAAGTGTGATTTTTATAACTAGAAAAGAATAGATTTTTATTTAGAGAAAAGATATGATCTTTAGTTATTCAAAGATTTTATTTTTAGTTACAAAAGAAAAGATAAAATTTTTGTAAGTGAAAAGGATAAGATTTTTATATAGTAGAGATTACAAAAATATAATTTTTATAAAGTAGAAGTATTAAAAATCTGATTTTTATATAATAGAGAATATAAAAATATTATCTTTATATATGTAGCGAAATAAAAATATTATTTTTAGTGAAGTAAGAATACGATTTTTACATATAAAAATTTAGTTTTAATATAGAAAGAAGCGTTGTATAGATATATAAAGTAGAAATAAAAATATGATTTTTATTTATTGAAATGAAATAAAAATATAATTTTTATTTGAACAGCGTGAAAAGAACGGCATTAGAATGTCAAACAGATCCAAACGGTTCAGCAGTTCAAAAGCAAAGCACGGCGGAGTGGAACCCTCTGTGAGAACTTCTCACTTTAAATTTCTTTTTATAGTTATAAATATATATACTAGGATGCAGACGGTGCTTAGCAGCACCCGACACCCGTCGTCCACAGACCATGGACGGCTTGTTTGTTTGATTGATGTGTTGTGAAAATTGTTTGTGATGTTGATGTGAAATAGATAATAAAATATATTCATGTGTTGAAATAAATTAATTATCGTTAAAAATATAATTTTTAACGTGAATGTGAATAAATAAATATTCATTTACAAACCGGACGGTTTGTTTATGTACACATATTTGAAGGATATTGATTGGGATGATAAATTTTACACATCGACCAACTGCACAAATAATATTCAGTTTTTGTTGATTTGAAACCCCACACGGGTATTGGGATAAAATACAGCATACACTAATCCCAATAATTAGTTGTATGTCGATCGATTGATTGATAGGTTGTTATAAGCGTTAGATATCTATATTTGATGCTTATACAGAGTAGTGCACTTTGGATGATGGTTGATTATTTGTCAGTGCCATTATATACATGTGTTGGGTGGAATCCATATAATTAACATTATATGGTAATTGATTGGGCCTCATTCCAATTGGGAAAATAAAGAATATTAGAATATATAAATAGTCATGTGTTGACGATGCTCATGTGTTGAGAATATTTATGTGTTGAAACTATTCATGTGTTGAGTAAAATATTTTAACAATAAAATTTACATCTTTATCATATTCAAGATTAGAAACTACTTTACGGTTGGAGTCTGATTAAAAATCAAACGATAGATACCACAATTTTATAAAATATATTACATAACAAAAATAATCATGTGTTGACAGTACTCATGTGTTGAAAGAAATATAGATTCATGTGTTGAATAGAATAAATATTCATTTGTTGAATAGAATAACGAATTTATTGAAATATATAAAGTCGTGTTGATTAGAGTTGCGCCATTTTGACGTAAACGATATTTATATCGATTATATTCGTTTTTATAATGAATATAGAAAAGGTAGTGATTTCAAAATATATCATTTTGAAAATATTATCATTTATATAGTAATGATAGGAAATATTCAATTTTGATTTGAAATTGAATATAGAGTTGAAATGGTTTTGAAAATGAATTTAAAACGATTTATAAAATATGTTTTAAAAGGAAATCGACGAAATATATAATATATATATATATTGTATATATAATGGCCTGAATAGAATGCACCGCGCCGCGGCAATTCGTGAATTTCGACCATTGACTTCGAACAGACATTACGGGAGATCCGACCGTCGGATTCTCCTAAAACCAGAACCGTTGGGTTCGTATCAAAAATAGCTTTCCAATGAATATTAGAAATTTGAAACCTAACGGTTGGATTTGGAATTATGTCCAAATCAAATTTGGAAAAGGTCGCTGTAAGTGCAGTTCGATGGTCGTTGATGGAAATCGACTGTACGGGCCTTGATAAAATTATTAAAAATATTAATAATTTGTGTAAAATCATGATATGTGAATTGGAAAGAACTGGGATGAAAAATCCCACATTTGAAAAGATAAAAACAGATTTTTATCGAAATGAACTAGTTTTGAACTAGAATTAAAACCAATTTATTTTTGAAATAAATAAATTGAATTTGAATTGGTTTTGAAAATAACCAGAATTTCCAATACGTGAATTGGAATGGATTTGAATCGAAATTGTCTTTGGAATATTTCGATGTTGGATTCCGTGATTATACAGATATTGTTATGGGAATTTGAAAGATATATTTATATCGTTATTTCCAATACGATATTTGTTGGTTTCAGAATTTGATATTGAATATAAGCCGGTATATTTTCTATTCAGAGCCTTGTATTTAATATCAAATGTGATTTGGGTTTGTCGTGAATCGTGTTTTAGGTGACATTGGTTCTTTAACCCAATTAAAGACAGGATATTGATTTTTGAGAAGATTAAAACTAAGTGGAGTATTAAATGAATCGTTAATTAGATTGAAAGTGAATTGATAATTTAAATTATCAAATCTGAAAAGTGATCGAGAATGTAGTATCACCAGTTTTGCTCCAAAGCGATGGTTAAATCTTTAATTAGATTTGAACGTGAAATGGTAATTAATTTTACCGATAACACCGTGGTGTTAGATATGGAGTAATACCAGTTTTGCTCCATGGGATGAATAGGTTGGGATTGAGAAATAAAATAAATAATTACTTCGGTGTGGTTCGCTAATCATGACTAGTTTGGAAAACCATAATATGGTTTGAAATGATATCCAAAGGAAGATTAAAGAATAAATTTAGAAGAATTTATCTTTGATAAAATTAATGGGAACCTTTCCCTAAGAATGTGATTTTGTGAATAAAAGAATATTCTGAATTGGAATGAGGCGTTTGTGTAACATTTGTTTAGTATATACGTGGGTTATTCAGAAAGGCCGGGTTTATACGCATTCTGAATAACCGATTCGACGATAAGTCGAAGATGAAGACGGTGGTTGAAGACCGGAAGTCTTCATATCGTTTGGGTGATTACTGATGATCTTGGTTGGGATGTACACCCAAGATGAGGGAATCAGTTGTTGATCGTCCAGACGTACCTAGAGATCGATGGATATGCGAGGAAAGTGCCTCCGGTTTCGTTCAGACCCAGAACAAACTTGTAAATGGACTGTATGTCTGACATTGGATTTTATTCTATGTTGATTGATCTCTATTAAATATACATCTGTTTGGCGGCGGAGAATTTATTCTCTTGCTTAACGCCCTTCTCTGAGACGTACGAGCTCAGAGGTTGTATATCGATGGACATCAGTCGCATGGAGTGAATTGCCAGTGTGGCACGCGTAAGTGGCAATTGATCAAGGCTTCTGTTGAAAAGCAAAGTCTTGTGGTTGATGATCAAAGCACGGCCTGTGTGGCATAGCTTTGTGTATAGCGTGAATTCGCGAGCCTCACACCTCGGTATGAGTCAAAAACGGGATAAAGACCCAAGGAGTGCACGACGTTTCTTTCTAGCTAGTGGTGGTGTCAGTGCTTAAACTGGCTGACATTTATATACTTTTCACCTGTGTGGTTGTTGGATGCGAGGCGCCTCAGTTATAGGTCTGTAAGGACCGGGAAACGTGTGTTTAGGAATAATTAATCCTCGAAAGTAAGAGAGGACCAGCCTTGGAGGTTCCAAAGGATCATAGTGGGGTCCTGAGACATTTTCTAGAGTATCTCGAATCGGAGAGGAGCTTGCCCCTTGCCTCGACTCATGACGGAAATCTGATTTCCAATACGTGATATTTCGGTTTTATTTGTAGAGCCTTGTATGGCAACATGATATATGGTACCCATGCCGTCTACGATTGATATTTATGATTGAAATTGTTTTGAAACTATACACCTATAATAGTATCAAGTGATTTGTTTTAAACGTACCAAGCATGTTTGGCTATTATAAGGGAAAACCCTATCCTCCGGCTTGCGTTGCATTGTGTGATGGGACCTGGGTCTTATAATAGCTTCATTTTTCCAAAGAGCATTGCGCTGTTTTGTTATGTGCACTAGTATTCTTAAGAGGAAACCCGTTCCGTGTTATACGGCGTGGTCCCTTGAATTACTCTCGTTTAAAGTAAAGTTTTAAATAATTGTTTTAGTTCTCACACCAGTCACATGACTGACCTGGAGTTTATTGTTTTAACCTAAACTCTGGGTGCCCCTATTTTCTACACGGGCAGCTAGTAGTTTTGGTTTTGCAGATTTATATTCGTAGGAACCTGGTTTACAGCTGGAATGATATCCGGAAAGCTCTGTATCCGTATATCTCTTTCAGTTGTGTTTTGTATTATTTTTCTGCTGCAGTACTGTATTTCAATCTCTGATATTCTTTGTTGTATAATATTTATTTATACTCTGTATATTCTTGTATCTGATGGAATTGTTGTAATAACAATGAAATGTTCTTCTGTTTGCGTTCTTTTGTGTGTTGTTCTCAAAGTATCCGCTCTTTCCTTACTGGGGAAGTTACGGGTTACTACACCAAATTTCAAAAATATTCAATAAATGTTTACTCATCCATCAAAATCTTGACCATTCTCCCCCTTTTGTTATCATCAAAAGAATATCAGAAATTAAAAACAGTGATGAATATAAACTAGAAATATAAATTCAAATCAAGGGGAAAATATATCGTAAATATCATTTAATCGAACAAAAATCATAATATTCTTCAAATTAGAAGCAAAATTCACTTTTTAGAATGATGGATTTACGATTGACTTTATAAAAATGAGGAGAGTTCAATAAAAATTGAATATTAATTTCATAAGATTTTAAATAAGTTCAAAGAGAAAAGTGTTAAGCACTTGCTAACCACGCATAGCCTAAAGGTCTTTTAAATGGGGTTAGTAGTGGCTTAACTTTATCTTCTCAATGAGTTTTATACATGCACAGCCGAAAGGTCTTTTAAGTGAGAATGGAAGCACGTAGAGATTAAGGTAATTCACCCACACATAACCGCGAGGACTTTTAAATGGGAATGAATAACAAGGATAATTTTTTATTATTTATTATATATATATATATATATATTTCAGGATTTCCTTTATTCTTAAAAAATAAACTCTCCACATTATATAAAATCATAATGAATGTCATAAGGATGAAAGTAGTAGAAGATGATCATGAAAAATGCACTAATTTAAAGATATTATAATATTTATTCAGTTGTCATGAGAGTTTAATAATATTTCCTCATGATATGAAAAATATTATACTCAATACTCATCACATCCTCCAGATCTGACATAATTTCAACGAATTCCAAAATAGATTAAATGGTCAATTATTTAACTTTTGAATAACCATTTAAGAATATTTTAAAAAATGGATAATGATCAATCAATTTCTATGTTTCCCAAATCTAAGCGTAATCGTGAAAATCGGTTTTGTAAAAATATCAGCAAGTTGACAATCAGTTGAAATGAACTCAATACAATTATCTTCTCGTGAAATGTGATCTCTAATAAAATGGTGTCTTACATCTATGTGTTTAGTGCGTGAATGGTGAACAGGATTATTAGACAAGTCTACAGCACTTTTACTGTCACATTTTAGTGGTACTTTTTTTATAAATTAGACCAAAATCTGAAAGAGTTTGCATCATCCATAATATTTGTGCACAACAACCTCCTAAAGAAATGTATTCAGCCTCAGTTGTGGATAAAGCAACACAATTTTGTTTTCGGGTTGACCATGAAACTAATGAATGTCCTAGCATAAAACAAGTTCCACTAGCGCTTTTTCTATCCATAAGGGATCTAGCATAATCGGCATCAGAATATCCAATTAATTCAAAATTATTGCATGTGGGGTACCATAAACCAAATTTGTGTGTGTGCAAAAGATATCTCAATATTCTTTTTATGGCTTTTAAGTGAGATTCTTTTGGATTAGACTGAAAGCGTGCACATAAACAAACAGCAAACATAATATCAGGCTAGATGCGGTGAGATAAAGAAGTGAACCAATTATTCCACTATATTTTTTTGATCAATTGCAACTCCTTTCTCGTCTTTGTCAAGCTTGGTTGAAGGACTCATTGGTGTTCTGAGTGGTTTTGCGTTTTCTAGTCCAAATCTTTTCAGCAATTCAGCGATGTATTTTGTTTGTGATATGAAAATACCCTTGGTGCTTTGTTTGATCTGAAATCCAAGGAAGTACTTTAATTCACCTACTAAGCTCATTTCAAATTTATCCTGCATGACTTTTTCAAATTTCTCACACAGACGATCATTAGTAGCACCATATATAATATCATCAACATAAATTTGGACTATTAAAAAATCTTCACCTTCATGTAATAGAAACAATGTCGTGTCAGCACTGCCCTTTTTAAAACCATTTTCCAAAAGATATGCACTTAAACAATTATACCATGCTCTAAGAGCTTGTTTAAGACCATATAATTCTTTTTCAAGTTAAAATACATGATTTGGAAATTCATGATTTTCAAAACCAGGGGGTTATTCCACAAAAACTTCTTCATTTAATTCTCCGTTTAAAAACGCACTTTTTACGTCCATTTGTTTAAGTTTGAAACCTTAATAACATGCAAAACTGAGCAAAATTCTAATGGCTTCTAACCTAGCTACTGGTGCGAATGTCTCTTCAAAATCAATACCTTCAATTCGATTATCCTTTTGCAACCAACCTAGCTTTGTTTCTAATTACATTTCCGGATTCATCAAGTTTATTTTTGAACACCCATTTAGTTCTTACTACTGGATAGTCATTTGGTCTAAGAACTAATTTCCAAACTTTATTCCGTTCAAATTGATTAAGTTCTTCTTGCATTGCCAAAATCCAACTTTCATCATTAAGTGCAATTTCAACATTTTTAGGTTCAGTTTCAGAGATAAAACATGTGACGACCCCAAAACCCCCATAGGACGGTGGCAAGGGTAATCTTTGGAATATAACACATAAACAGATAACATCAGAACATAAATAATTAAATACACCAGATAAGGTACAAATAATACACTGGATAAACATAATCATCAGAGTTACACAATATACATGATCATACTTAGTACAAAATACAGTTCAGCTATACTTAAATGTCTACAACAGAAAACAAAACATAATATATACAATAGGAGCTGAACAGCATAAAAAGAGATAAATGATAGAATCCATCTTCAGCTCCAGCTATCCAGAAAGAGCCTGCTAAAACCTGAATACAAGGTTGTAAGTGTAGAAATAGGGGCACCCGAGTTTGCAAGTGAAACAAACTACGAGTCGGTCATAGGACTGGTATGAGAAATCTACTTAACATATTTTATAATATGGCCAATCACAGGACCACGCCACTTTCGCGGAATGGGTTTACTCCATTGGATTGTCAGTGCTTTAAACAAGTAAATCTTTTAAAACATCGCAATGCTTTTTATTAAAATGAAGCCATTATAAGACTCAGTTCCCATCACACAATGCAACGCAAACCGGAGGATAGAGTTTTACCTTATAATGGCCAAAATATGCTTGATAAGAATAAAACAAAAGCATTTGATATTATTACTAGTGTTTATATGTTTCAAAAACAATTTCAATCATAACTATCAATCATAGACGACATGGGTACCATATATCATGTCACCATAAATAGGTATACAATCAAAACCACACGGTGTTGTATTTGGAAATTGGATTTCCATCATGAACCAAGGCAAAAGATAGTCCTTACCGACTTCGAGACTCTCTAGCCTGAGCCTCAGGGTCAGAGCGCATCGACCCTTGGATCGTCAGGGCCGGTCCACCGATGTGGATTAAAATGCCTGAACACTGCGTTTCCCCACCCTTTGGGGCGTAAATGAGTCATATGACTCCATCGGCTCCACATAGTCACCGATATGTTCGAGGCGCCTCGCAACAACAACAACCACACAGGTGAAAATAATATAAAATTCAGGGCTAGTAGGTCACTGACACCACCCTAGCTAGAAGGAAACGCATGCCCTCCCTGATGTCCTCTCCCGTTTCTGGTTCATACCGGGGTGTGAGGCTCGCGAATCAACGTCATACACAAAGCTATGCCACACAGGCGGTGCTTTGATCATCAACCGCAAGACTTTGCTTTTCAACAAAAGCCTTGATCATTTGCCACTTAGGCATGCCACACAGGCAATTCACTCCATGCGACTGATTTCTATTGATATATAACCTCTGAGCTCGTACGTCTCAGAGAAAGGCGTTAAGCAAGAGAATATATTCTCCGCCGCCAAAAAGATATATATTTAATAGAAATCAATCTGCACAGAAACAAAAAATCCAATTTCAGACACACAGTCCATTTACAAGTTCGTTCTGGGTCTGAACGAAACGCAGACACCTTATACCTCGCATATCCATCGATATCCAAGTACGTATGGACGATCACCACTTATTATCTACATTTTGGGATGCCTTCCAAGCAAGACATCAGTAATCACCTAACCGATGTGAAGATCTCCGGTCTTCAACCATCGTCTTCATCATTAACTTCTTATTGCCGATCAATTATTTGAAATGAGATTTAACTCGGCCTTTTCAAATAATTCACGTATATTTAGAATTTAAATCAATTCATTTCAATGGTTAAATTATTCGACATCAATAATTCTGTTCTTAAATGCAATTTTCACGCCAAACACATTCAACCATCAAATATCCCATAAACTGGGTAAATTCGGTTTATTTCCATTCCATATCATTTATAATATTTTATAACGATTTATCACTATTTTTATCTATTACTTATAATGGATAGCAGGAACCAAAGCATTAGGAGGATGACATCTGTCCTCTTTCACGTTTACACCCTATTCAGAACTACTAACCCTAACAGTTATTCTCCAATCTCGCAACATCCCCTTCTTCCACAATCGATTTCACGTCCTTTCTCCTTTTCCGATTTCACGCCCATTTCCCCCTTTTCCAATTTCACGCCCATTTCCCCTTTTCCCCTTTTCCGATTTCACGCCCTTTTCCCCACTAATAACCCTACATCATATTATATGATGTGTCGAGAACAAAATCGCTGAAGCACATCTGTTTAAGGAGCAGTTCAACCTGAAAACGGTATGAACATAAATTCCTTCCACCCGTACTCAAACAACATTGATGCTTACGCCGATACAACTGATTCATGCCCTATCCACGCAGTCTGAAAATTCGGCTTTAAGGTAAATGATTTTTTTTTGGTATTTTCGATTTAAATTTTTAGAGGATTGTATATCTTTCTTTACAACGATATCATTGCATTTCAGATGTTTCGGGTACTGCATTTCTAACTGTACACTGATTTCAGATGTTTGGTTATTCAGATTTTCACATATGTAATTGATAACTGCTTCTCCCGCCTGATTATTATTTGATTGATATCACTGCATCTACCGTCCAGTCTTAAATACCCAAAAAATATACAATCAATTATTCCTTTTTCCTGCGTTGAATAAAACCACTTTCGATGATTGTGGATGTTTTTCTTCCTTTTGGGTGTTTGTCCTTGAATCCCAATCAACACAGTATTCCTCATTTTCCTCTAATTAAGTCTCCCACCTGTTAATTATCACCTTAATTTAACTGGATCAAAAAATCTGCAACCATAAGTACTATGTATAAACTATTGCCTAGCCGATTTACATAATTATATTAACGTAAACCCCAGAAATATATAGCAACTTGATACGATATGCTTCAATGGGCGGTGGACAATCCTGTGTTTCTGAGAATCCATATTCTAATTTAATGTACTAATCTGTGCTCTGCAATCAGTTTCTGCTTTTATCTCATGTCGCTTTACAGCAATTGATAGCAGATCGGTTGTTTGCCGAGGTTAAAAAAAATATACTAACTTGCCTCTTTTTTGCAAATTCTTATTCAATGGTTTTTTGTGCAATTCAGTTAGGACCTCTCCACGTTACCTCCTGAATTTTAATTTTATTGCATGATTTAATGGTTTTTGTTATGTGCCGACTTCGTCTTTTTCAATACATACAATAAGACAACAAAAAAGAAGCGAATCATACTTTCTCACCTTTATACCTTATTTTGCTCAGTAATATAATTATTGTTTCCATCAGTGTATGGTGTATCCTATGCAAATTTAGCATCCCAATAGTTATGTTACTGTTTTTTATTAGGACACAGGCATCAGAAATCAGGTGTCCAACACCCCTTTTGTTGAGCCTGCATGCTACGGCTATGGAATTCATTGTTTCTGAGGAAACACGTAAGTCCTTGATTTTTATTTTTGAATCATATGTACAAGTCATCACTATTATTTTTCACTATGTTTGTACCATTCTTTTGTAACATTGAAGATACAAAATCAACTGTCAGTGCAGACTTACAACTATATAGTTGCCTAATTGGCAACATAGCTATTGAGCGTAACTGACATGAATAGGGGATTCTGACTTAGATTTCACTTTTGATAGGTATCTTATTCTGGTTTATTTTATTACTATTATTATGTTGGTTTCCAACAAAAAATTGCTATCTACATATGGCTTACAATTGCATGTTAGATTCTGAACCTCTCTAACAATTACTGTAGACTGTATCGGTAATCTATAAATATTGTTTTATTGGCAAAATTTAAAAAAGGGTTTATCAGGATTTGCAATTTTTTTAATCTATTTTCTACGAGTGGATTTTTTAATCAATTTTTCGATAAACGTTGTTCTACCGAATTAACTTATCCAATTTCACTATCAACTTATGTCATCACTTACTAATAATTTGAATTATGCTTAAACCTTTTCGTTAAACTTGAAAGTTTATGAGCCAATATTTCTTTTACAATACAATGTGCGGTTTTGTATAAATATTTATGTTATTAACATATGTTGCTGATTTGAATTACTTCTGTAATTCAGAGATCATTTTAGTTCATTTGGAATAGTGCGTGTATTGCTGATATTAATACATCCAGTCGATACAATTATCTATTAGTTATATGGGAAAGCAGAAACCAAAACAATAATAGCTCAACACGTGGCATTCTTCTTAGGATTTACACGAACATGCTTTCCCTTTTAAATTTCCTCCATCAGTTTCTGTAACTGTTCATTCTCTCCCATGCCGTCTCTTTTCTTTTTCGCTTCCAATTTACTCGAAAACTACGATTGTACTTCCTCCAACTCTTCGTCCTTGCTGCTTCTCTTTAAAATGCCATAATTTTTCATGCCGACGCAAGTAGATCTACGATATGAAGTTGGATTTGAATTACTGGTAGTCGATCGAATTGAGTGATGAATCTCAAATAAATTCCCGTCCTTTGAAGGTGCGTATAAAGCATTTTCTGTTCTCTTTCTTTTACCACACAAAACTGATTTTGACATATGGATTTTGATTGCATAGTCCCGATTTGGGGAGACCTATTAAGTTATGAATAAAAACAACAATTAAGATTTTTTGGTAAATATTTTTTTTCTTCTATAGATGTATTTAAATCTAATGAATAAGTATTTAAATTTCAACTCAGTTTGCTTTATTCTCTCTCCATAAAATTGTTGCTGTAAAATTCAGTAATTTACACTCCTTTGGGTTAATGGACATTTACTAATTTAAACTTAGGCAGTTTATCTTTTGAAGTTGAAAATGCTATGAATTAGTTGATACACAAACATATATCTCTGTTCAGAATTTTTACTGAATTAGATGATCAACTGCAATTTTTACCATTAACTGTTCTTTGTATGTATGACAATGCAGAAAACAAATTTCACAATAGAAGGCAACTCACATGAAAGAATACGATTATTCGATTGTAAGGCACATTCAAATATGTTTAAGGTTATATCTGTGTTGAAATTATTGATGAGAGTTTATAGTAGCAATATGTGAAAATCTGTTGCCTTCATAGCTGTAGATGTCTACTTTCATAGTTGATTAAGAGTATACGTGCATTATGGAAACAGGTGTGTTGTGTCTTATATAGTCAGTACATTTTTTAAAATTAGTACTTACATTATAAAACATGTTCCAATTTCGTCCAAGTTGGTGCCGGCAAGTCTGTAAGAAATGGATTCCTGTTCTCTACTTTTATCCTTCTCATACATGTTGATAACTTTGCTGTAGATGTCCTGTTTCTGAACTCACAAGCATCTCTTAGCATTTTAGCTGCAGGTTTTATTAAGCTGAAATATAGTCATATTATTTATGCTTTTTCCAACCGTTTTTTTAAAATAAGACTGAATGAAGAAACAAGTTATCAAGGTTACGTAGATTGCAATGTATTTTAGTTAAAAATGCTATTATCAACAGTGTAAATTTATAGTATGTATAAAGTTAGAATCACTGTTTACACCATACCTGATATCAATAGGAAAAGGGAACGGGGAATTTTTTTTTTGTAAACTTACTTCACTCATGTGTCACGCATGCAGATTGATGTTGAAAAAGCCCATCTATGAAGTAAAGAAAGCAACTTGATATGATTTCAGGACTCAACCACTGGAGACAAATATAAATGACTTCCCTGTCCAGAGCGAACATTGACCTAGTATTGGATACAACCGATCATTTTTACATGGAAAAAGGATCGTACACATAATCTTATAAGAATAAAGAAGAAAATAAATATTAATAATAGACCAAAAGATGAAGATATTGGTCATGTGCTGCAATTCAATTTTTGTGGGACTTTCACTCTTGGGAGCAGGTATGAACCGTCTTGGTTTTTCTTCAAGGGAGCCTCCATTATCTCTTAAGTTTACATTTGGAATTGTATCTGAAATGAGTTTTGTCTGTTCTTTTGAAATTTAATCTAAACTGAGTTTTCTTCAAGGGAGCCTCCATTATCTGTTGTAATAAATTTTCGTTTGTGCTGTTTGGGATTTGGCCATACATTTATAGGAGTCTCTGGCTGTTGGTGTTGTATATATGTATAATATTTTATTTTGTAATAAAGGATTTTTGTACACTCTTAAGAAAATGGATACAGTCGATAATTAAGTTATTTGATTTTCACTCGAGAATGTACCATGTGTACTGCTAGCATTTATAATATCCTTATATCTGTACAATTAAGGGCATACTCATTTCTCTCTTTTTGATTGGTACTATCAGTTTTCAACCATAGAAAAAGAATGACATAATTATGTGTAATTTATTGTTTTGCAAGTAATATAGCAAATAATGACATAATTATGTATAATTTATTGTTTTGCAAGTAATATAGCTAGCCTAAATTTAGCAAGAGTATGATATATTTTTAATTTTCCAGTTTTTTCTTATACTTCACAATAAATTTAATCACTAGCAGCTCGATCCATATTTGTTTTATTATCTTATGATAAATTTGATCAGTTTTATCTTACATTATTGCATTTGTATTTACGATTTGTAAAGGATTTTCATTGTCGCAAATTTAATTTCTTGATAAATATAGTTAATTCGGGTAAAAAAAGAAGGTTGCAAGTAAAAATTTGACATATTTTTTTTCTCTTTTAGCCATGGATATGTAAGTCAACTTCAAATCTGAAATCATATCTACCTTGATGATTATGTTCGTTATACATTGTTTAAGCCAATGTGTTTATCAGCCGATATGTTGGTTTATATTGGTTCATGTGGCATATATTTCAACAAAAAATATGTTGAAACTACTTATAATAGTTTTCTAGGTTTTTGTACTTGCATGTGCTAAATTATACAATGCTATACAAATTTCATATTGACCCATTTCTTAGCTTTAATGTTGCTTATAAAAAGTATATGTTCAAATAGTTTATCTACAATCAATTTAGGAAAATACACCGAGCATCATTTTATTTTAGGACACTGTAAAAAACAATGCATATACCATCGACATATTCAACATAGTATATTTCCGTATTTGATCAGTTGCTATGTTCTTGGTTACATAGAATATTATTTTCATAAGCCCAATTAAATAAGAAGAGTAAAATACAAAGATACATACCCTTACTTATGATGACACACCAAATAAGAAAGATAAACTGAATATTTTTAGCATTTAAACATTGTACAATATTGATTAGGATCCATTAACCTATTGAATAGACAAGAAGTATGCAATCGAAAAAATGAATTTGGTAGCAATAATAGAATGTAGAAATAAGGAAAATTTACTTCAAATATAAAAACCATACATTCATAACTTAAAAGTAGCAATTCATACATCCTTAACTACTTTGTTTTCGACCATCTCTATTATTCGTTTCCTCATCTGTATATTAAAATTTGCAGGTTTCAATCAATGAATTCAATATTTCTATGCATCGGTTAGGGCAATTCGAATTGATCCCCATCCTCAAAACCTAAATGGTTGGAATCCTGGGTATGACATTATCTAATTCTAAGAAGCCTTATGCAATGTTGAGAATGTTATAATCTGATTAGATTCATAAATTGGATCGATTTTGATCAGATTTTCTTTATTTGGTACTAATATTAGCATTAGGCAAAATAAAGGAGATGGTGCATGGTATACAGGAAAATGATAACATTTATTTTGCTAATTTCCAGTAAGGTCACGAAATAACTTTTAGTATTCTCCTATTTATATTAATCTTATCATTTTTTTGCAACATCTGATTTTTGACACTTTATGCTGTATGTGGCATATGGTATAATAACGTTCTACGAATGGAATAGTACAAAAAACAATCAACTGTGTGTGGTGATTCAACAAGTCTAATATAGGCTTGTTGTGTTTAAAAATGATAGAAGGTGGATAGATGAGTTGAGCTAAAAGCACAGAATGCAGCCTTTGCATAACAAACATGGTATGCAGCATAATAAGGAGTTTCAAAAGGAAACATAGATATTTTTCAAAAATCTAGAATCTCGATTATATAATGGAATCTTAGCGGCTAGAAAGCACGGATACGGGTGCGTGGATGAGGGTGCACGGTACGGGGACACAGGAATTCGACAAATTCAAAAATATGAGGATTCGGGTGCGGAGGGATACAACAAATATTAAAATACTAAAAATATATTATATACATGATTACAGACGCATTTGTAAATAAAACATCAGACGAATAACATAATCACAGACACATTTGTAAAAGACGAGGATCTAGATAAACATAAAAACAAAGATCTTATTTTAAATCTTGAATTTGGTGGAGCTGTTAAGTGACATGTTTAGCAGATTAAACTCGATTATTATTTTTGGATAGTTTGCATATAGAACCAGTTAGATCCAAAGTCCAAACAGTTTGATTAATCTCAAAATAAGATTAAGTAATATCTCATTTGTTATTAACATAGTTAGGCAAATTTTCTTCTTTTTTCGTTGCCACTTTCCTCTCTCCTTCGCTCCCACCAGCTCAGTCTTCCTCCTATCCAAATCGAAGACCGCTTCTCAACATCGCAACCCTAAATCGAAGGCCACTTTCCCCTCTCCATCGCAACCCTAAATCGAAGGCCACTTTCCTCTCTCCATTGCAACCCTAAATCGAAGGCCACTTTCCTCTTTCCATCGCAACCCTAAATCGAAGACTGCCTCTCAACAAACCCATCGCAACCCTAAATTGGGGACACGCCAGAAGCCGTACGGGGTACGTACCCCATGCAGCACCGCAGCACCCCCGCACTCGGCCGCACCCATTCGCGATTCGCCACCCACCCAGCCGCACCCCTGCTTCCCAGCTTAGCGGAGATACTTAATCAACATGTGTTATACTTCCAAGTTTTTGTTGCAAAAGATAGTTTGGCAAAATAAAAACTAAATCATCTTCTTCTCTGTAAGTAGTTATCCTCGACTCTACAAATGAAGGCATTACTGGATGTGTGACATGGAAATCTTACTAAATAACATTTGTTCGTGTAAGTCTAATTTCATTGATTTATCCTTAACTGTTAATTATTGTCTTCTTATTTGCTTTTTTGGTCCCAACGTACAAGAGACACTGAAGATCCCTTATAAACCAATCTGTTTTTATATATATATATATATTAACTTATGCTATTTTCTTAGTAAGACGAAAAAAAGTCAAACTGAATTTTGATTGTTGATCAGTAAAATGCCTGCCTAATTAATTAAATCAAAATTTGATAGTTATGTGTAGACCGATGCAATAATCTTTTCTGAGGAACTTAGTTTTTGGTTTTCTCCGAGTTCAACAAGTTAGTTATTTACCATTTCATGGTTAACCATTGGATGGACATTAAATTCGTTAAGATGGTAGTTGTTAACGAGTTGATCTCTTTTACAGTTAGAAGTAAAATTAAGTTTCTCTATTTCATTATTTTTTAAATGAGTAAAAGTAATGTAATATGTCTTCACTTTGCTTATTAGTAAACAGATTATGGGTTTTTAACTATTATAATTTGTAGGCGATAAAAAGATATAGGAGAAAATTTCAAAAATAATAGGAGATGGAAAACAAAAATAAAAGAGTGATAAAGTGCTTTCACATGCGATGAAAGGTATGTGGAATTATATTGATGTTGTTGTTATAATAAAACTGTAGTAATTTTTTACAGTAACCGTGGCTTATTAGTTTAGAAAGTATAATATGAATCATGACTACTATCTTTCTGGTGTTTAATCATATTATGATTATCTTTTTTAAGTAAGACTGTCTCCTAACACACCTAGGTAGATGATAAACTAATAAGTTGAACCATCATATTATGTATCTGGTGGCTCAGTTCAGTTGGTTTCAATGAAACACGTTTCCTTTTATTTTTTTACTTTCAAATATAATATCAAAGTCAATAATGCAAATCTAACGAGTATATAGCTAATTTGGTAAACTATTCCAAAACAGACTCTAAGTCCATTAATCTACCTGGGTTTTTTTTCTTTTATGTCCGTGTACGGTAATTTTACTTAATTATATTATACTTAGGGTCTAAAATTATGTTATATACGTATTTTCTTATTGTGCCTCTACAGTATTAACTATCTCCACTTCCATAGGTTCTTGGTATACATAAATACAAAGAAGTTCTAACATTATTCCAGATGTAAATTATTTTACAATGACCAGAAATACGTTTGTAACTTTTTTCACAAACTCTTCTATTTGAATATTATTATGGCTTGAAGTTGAGTGCAATAAACATAAGTATTATATTGACATTTAACCAAAAGTGTAATAGTATTGTTAGTAATGATGTTTAAATTGATGCTAGCTCGTAATGGGCTTTACACAGAGAACCATCTTCATGAGGAATTAAACTATTCTATATACATATGTTTCAGTCCATGCTAAGCTCATAAGGTCTGAGCCGAACTTGGTATTGAAGATGTTTATATCTTTTTTATATTCCTTTCACTTAACCTATGGTTTGTTTGAGATTCTTTGAACAAGTGTGAATAATAATGAATGGGCAAATAATAGAAAAAAAAATACCTACTGTCTAGATATCTAACTTCTCCTACTATACCGATATGAATATTTGATGTCAGAAAGCATACTTGGTTAGATTTTATCTTTTACTTGGGATTGGTGATTGATAGTCAGAAGGGATATTGCTTAGACTCATATCCTACTCAAAGCCTTCCTGTTATGTTATCGATCTCCTCTTTCAGTCTCTCATACCCTTTTGAAAGCCTTGAATACATTCTTAAGAAACATTATTTCTCTCAGGTTATTTATTTCCTTACAACTAAACCTAAGACTGTCATCCAAAAAACCTTTGTCCTTACATTACAATGTAATAAATTTCAATTCTATGTCATTTCCAATTTACTTAAGGGATGAGCACTTTTGACATTTTGTTGATTCTCAGATTTTTTGAATTTTCAGGTATGGTAATTTTAGCCATTTCGTATGTGATTTTAAGCTTATATACTTTGATTTATGTTTCACATTTCCCTTTTTCCTTACTTTGATATTACCATGAAGATGATAGATGGTGATAGATTAAAATATCTGCTAATTTTTTAATTCAATGGATTTGCTGAACATATGCTCTTGAATCAATTTGCTAAACTCAGTTCTATTTATTTTGCAATTTTAATTTTGGCTTTTGCTGAAGCTTCATAAGTATTCTTTCACAGTTAAGCACCTATGGAATTGTTTATATGTAGAGACTGGCTGAGATTTTACATCGTTGGCCAATAGTGCAAGAAAACATATACTCCATATTCATGCAATATTCTGTAACATTTTAAAACTATTTGCTAACCAATATTGCATAATCCATGTTCATAACACAAAGGTGAAGAATTGGTCCCTGGATATTGCATTGAATATCACATTGAATTGTCTACATTGGGCTTCTTTCCTTTCATATGGCTGCATCCAAAGCCTTAGGGAGTGCTTTACCCACTATATATAAGACTATCTGTTGAAGCATATGACAGAGATGCTTATTAAGGAAGTAGGGATGTTGGAGAGAATATCTGGAGCCTTCATATTAATATCAAACAAAGACGTGTTTCAAGAATTCTGTATTTTTAGATTTTGCATTAACAACAACTTTTGTTCCTGAAATTATGTATATGGGTAATTTGTTTATGATGCAAAACCATCCACGAATAGTTTCTTTGATGTAAAATAAACCAAAGTTATATTTATCTTTTTTTCTTTTTCTTTTTTTAAATAACATTGACACTTCGTTGAAGCAGAGCATTACTTTTGATATTTTAATATCTTTATGGTTGCGCATGACCTCTCAAACCTTGGTTTAGAGCATACCACTTTGAATTTGAAGTTGAGGTCTTTGACATGTTTGATTTACAGTTGATGTCAATTTGTGTACTTGATGAAAGACATTTACAGCTTTAGTTGCTAGCTTTTGGCCTTAAGGTTATGGAGCTGATGGAACTTTTACCAGTGCGGATGGGTGCCATGTACATGTAGCGGATTTAAAGAAGTTGAACCCATAAATCTTTAGGATTACTATTTGAGGCGTTAGGATCCCTACCTTCTGGGGCTTTTTTGCCTTTCTATATCGTCAAATGACGCTTTAGATTCATTTAAGAGTTGTAATTGAATTCTTCCCACACCAGGTTTGTATGCAATCATTCTGCATTGAATAGAAAAAGCCCTACATTTCGGCTTGAAAGTTTTAAGTTTATGATAGAAGTACTTAAAATGCAGGTTCTACTGTAATTGCGAAAGAAAATTCTTCCGTTAATCCAAAAGCGTTCATCTCTTTGTGCATATGGCAGAGCACATCGTTGTATAGTAAATATAACGAATAACAATAATTTTAAGAACATACATAGCTGCTGCGTTGTATGTCAAATCTTCAGGAAGATTTTGCATCATTGAGAATTCTGTATTGTGTAGACAACTGCATGGTCTTGGTCTTCGCTTTCTGTAGAAAGCCCAACAAATTAGCAATGGGGTTATAACCAACATTGATTTTATTTGAATATATTATTGTTAATAACAAATCAATAGAAATGAACTAACTATAACAGTGTTCCTATTTTCCCTTATTGTTTATAACTAACATTTCTTTTTGTTTTTATTAATTGTATAATGAATTATTTACAGTAAATTAGTTTTGTTCTAAACAATCAATAAATGTTGTACTTATATTAGTTGCTCAACATAAAAAATAGAGATGCTAGAAAGACCAAAAGTTGAATGTGAGGGAAAATGCAAGTTTATGCAGAATTCCTAGAGGGAGCACTCATTTTTAAAGTTCAATTAAAACCAAGCCACTAGATCTGTTTCACTTTATTATTTATTTACAGTTTCGAGCCTCATAATTTTGTTACATGACCAAAAATGTTGTGTAATGAAATGATTGTTAAATTTTACACATAAAGCTGCGCTACTTTTTTTAAATAGATTTCCAAAACCATCATTGCATATAAAATATGCAAGCCAAACCCAAAGGCTATTGATAGAGCGAAAATCCTGTAATAACAATACAAGCCAACCTCTAAGTAATCGTGCAAACATATGAAAGTTGTTGAAGAAAATGTAAAGGGGAAATAATAACACAGTGATCTTCTTTAAGAAACAACTTTCCTAAAAAGAAGTAAATGGTAGGGCAACTGTAGTAATTTCAAATAATATCAATGATGGAAAAGATCCACTAAAGAAATTCCTACCCGAAAAAACTTTAGATCCTAGAAAAAGAGGAGACAACCGAGAAAATTCAATTAAGAAGGGAAAGAAAAAAAAATCTTCAATGTCTATCTCCAATGAGCATCTAAGAAATATGAGATGTTGAATGCGCTAAAAGATAAAATTAATTTCAGTTAATTAGTGAAATGACGTACATCCCTTACAGCTCTCGAAGGATCGGAACTGAATTACACTTCAAATTTTGACGTAAAAATAGAGTAATGTGCAATATATTAGTGTAATACGATGGAAAATGTAATGACATAGGAAATGAGAACTCCTTGAAAGTAAGAGAATCCAGGCAGGTCAAGGCAAATGCCTAAGTTGGTGTTCAAGTTTTTTCCTACAAGCAGAAGACCAAAGGGAACTTAATCAGTACTGCTAGGGAGCATTTTTGCTATGTTTTGCAATTCAAGATGATCAGGTTATGGTTGAAAATATGCAATAGAATTATCAATTACATAACCTAGAACATAGTTTTATGATACATTTCAATTTTGCCTTAGTGAAAATACTTTGCAAGCCACTGCACAAAACCACATTTCTACTTAACATAGGAAAATTCTACGCGAAATTAGTTAACAAATAACTAAAACATACATTAGTTCCTCGATGCCTCCTCTCTAATGCATTAATGTAAACGAAACACATCTACATATTACAAACATAAAATAACTATTTTGATATAATTACGAAGCTGCCCGTATGCGTAGCACGGGTCACACACTTGTTCATTTAAAAATAGCCAATTCATTCAAACGACGCTTCAGCCCATAACGCGGCCGTGGCCCTGTTTTTCTTTAGATTTGACTTACACATATCTGAAAATATAACCATTGGATCTTAACAAATTTTATATCATTAGAAAGATCTTTTCAAAACGAATCCAACGGTTTCAGTTTTGGGAAAATCCGACGGTTAGATCTCCCGCACTAATCGTTTGAAGTTACGATTTCATAATACGAACGGCAGCGTCGTTATTCGATTAAATTTAATTATATTTATATATATAAATAAATCGATTCTGGTGCTGTTTTTCTTCAGATTTGGATTAAACATTCCAGACAATCCAACTGTTGGATCTTTACAGAGTTGGTGTCGTTGGATAGATATTCCCAAAGCGAACCCAACGGTTGCGGTTTCGAGAAAAATCCGATGGTCGGATCTCCCGCAATAATCGTTCGAAATCACGGTTTCAAAACACGAACTGCAACTTCGTTATTCGATTTATTTTAATTATATTTATATATATATATATATATAATTCATTTTTTGATTCTAAAACCATATTCATTTCATACATTTGATAAAAATGATATTTTTATCCAACAGTTATTTATTTCAACACATCACTATTTTTAACAGTTCATATATATCATAAAAATGTGATTTTTATTGTAAAACAGTTTATTTCATTATTTTATATAGTTCATACATAAGGTAAAAATGTTATTTTTATCTTTCAAAGAATTTATTCAATACATGAACTTCCTTCAACACATGAATTTAATTTCAATACATGAATTTCTATTCAACACATGAATTTTATTTCAACACATGAATTTTATTCAAGACATGAATTTTATTCAACACATGAATTTTATTCAACACATGAATTTAATTTCAACACATGAATATAAATCAAACACAGGAATATTTCAGAAAATTTCGACAGCATAACGGCAGGGTAGTTAAAACCGGCACCGCCCCTAGTACGGCTCCTCGCTCTACCTTAAAGCCTCGCAGCTTTTGACAATGGGGATTTTTAATATCTAGTTCGTACGCAGACGAATTTTCCCATATACTAATCCTATTGGGATTTCAACCACAATCAATCATTTCAAATCAACCATTCATGATATTCACCAAATTTTCACATCAACCAATAATCCAAACAATCTCACAACCAATATAAATCGTCCATGGTCTGTGGGCGGGGGGAGTATATATATACATATAGATATACGTATATAACTATATTTCGATTTCATTTCAACTCATATATCATTTTTACAACACATACATAACTTATACATCGAACATACAACTTATACAACGCTTATAAATGAGGTGTACAACGCTTATATAACTCACACATCGACTATATAATTTATACATCGTTGTTTCCATATCGTTTATAATTTAGAAATCTCACATTGGGTTCCACTCCACCAAAAATTGTAGAAGGCTCAGAAAATATCCGGTCTCTTCTAGAATATAGAAGACGTCCGCACGAGTCCACTGTCTCTTGTTTCACTGAATGTCGACAAGAAACGAAAAAGATATGATTTTTATAGTGAAATCATGATCCGCGACGGTTTTTAAGAGTTGAAAACAGTTTAAATTAATAAACCCGTACCTTTCCTTTTTCTGTTCAAATCTAGGTTTAAATTTTTCGTCGAATCCGTAACACTTCAGGCTGATCAGGTTTTACAGTGCCTGCGGGCTTGGAGTGGCACGCAAAATGAGGTAGGTGGCATCCGGTGCGATGGCAGATCGAAGCGGCAGCGGCAGTCCAAACCGGTGGACTTCGTGGAGGTGATTCTCGTGACTCGCGCAACTATACAAGGTGCTCCAGGTATGGATTTGAAGAGCGTGAGGTGTACTTAGAAAACCTCAATCGGGGCGTTCGATAATGGTGCATGGATTGGAAGATATCGAGGAGAGAAGTTTTGGAGCAAAACCGCCGTTGACGAGCTTTTACGGGGAGAGAGAAATTGGGGTATCGAGTTATGATTGGCCAGTGGGGTTTTTCTTTTATTTATATATTATTAAAATTCAAAAATACCCCCTTCCACACACGAACTCCAATCCAAACCCAACGACTATCGTCCCTAGCTAAATACCCTCATTCCGAGCACAATGGGATATGTTTCGTAGGCCTATTCGACTCTTTCAGTCAATTTTCCTTCAAATTAAAATATAAAACATTCAATATTTAATTTGAATGTACATTTCAATTTGCCGAGGCCACATACTGATCCAAAAAATTCTAGAAAAATAAATCTAGCTATGTTTTGATGATACGGTCCCAACAAAACTAGTTTCGTCGGATTCTGAGACCGTTTGAAAAATGACCATTTTCTGGTCAATTCAATTTAACTGAAATCAGCCAAACACATTTTCTTTCCCCACGCTCACATATTAACTTCAAAAATTATGGAATTTGAAACTTAGCAATAATTTGAAATCCCGGATCAAACAAAAGTGGTTTCGTCGAATTCTGAGGTCGTTTGCAAAATGACTATTTTCAAGGGCTATATATTCTCTATAGCGACCTTTCTGAAAATTCATTTGGCCATAACTTTTGATTCCCGCTGTGAAACTTCGATTTTTCAGATTCATTAGAAAGATATTCATAAACAGATTTAAATATTTTTGGTTTCACTAAAATCAGTTTTATATTGCACCGGCTGTACAGTCAGTCAAAGTTCGAATTCCAATTTTGAAACTGCCGCGCCATTTCAGGCCTTGTTTATAATTAAAAATAATTATATTTATTTTCAAACGTCGATTCAAACATACTTTTCGTCGTTATTATTTAAAATAATTTATTTTAAATATTTAAAATCCACTAAAATAGCCAAATTAAAATTTTTAAATTGGCTCAGATTTTTCGGGTTATTAAAAATAGTTGTGAATACAAAAGGAACAGATATCTTCATTAAATGATGAACGAGTTCATATACCTGCCGTTGGATTTCCTATTACCAATTATGGAGGACGGTTGGCTTTGAATTTCAACTTCTCGACTTCAAATGTTTGTTTTGCTGGATTATCACTGCCAGTCTTCTCTTTGCTACTTTCTTTTTCACCCTCGTATGTAACTCCCTCTTCATTTTTCTCTTTGTCCACTATATCCAGATCTGATTCATCAAATTTCACATTTATGGTTTCAACAATAGTTTTTCATCTTTTTTTGAAGATTCTATAAGCCTTGTTTCTTGAAGAATAACGCATGAAAATTCCCTCATCGTCCTTTGATTCAAACTTACCAAGATGATCACCTGTATTTAAAAGATAACAAGGACATCCAAAAATTCTAAAATATGAAATGTTAGGCTTTCTGTCAAACCACAATTCATAGGACATTTTGTTAAGTATTGGTCTAGTCATTACTCTGTTCATCACATGGCAGGACGTATTAACTTCCCCTGCCCAAAAAGTCAAAGGCAATTTATATTCACTTAACATAGATCTAGCCAATTCCAGTAATGTACGATTTTTCCTTTCGACTACCCCATTTTGTTAGGGTGTCCGAGGAGCAGAAAATTCGTGTTTAAAACCATTTTCTTCACAAAAATTTTAAAAATCCAAATTTTCAAATTCACCACCGTGATCACTGCTTAAAGTTTTTATTGAAACGCCTTTTTCATTTTGAACGAGTTTTGCAAACTTTGAAAAGTAATCAAACGTTTCAGATTATTTTGCTAGAAAATAAACCCATGTAAATCTAGAATAATCATCAACCAACACATAATAATAACGTTTTCCATTTAAGCTAGCAATTTCATTTGGTCCAAATAAATCCATGTGAATCAATTCAAGTACTCTATTAGTACTAACAACATTTATGGGGCGAAATGATGATCGACTGAATTTTCCCATAGTACAAGTTTTGCACACTTTGTTACTTTTATATTTCTGATGTGGTAATCCCCTTACCAATTCTTTTGATTCAAGTTCTTATAAGAGACTCATACTAGAGTGACCAAATCTCCTATGCCATAAGAAAACTTCTTCATCCATAGCTACTAAACATCGTGAGAGAGTCAAATCATCAAATGAAAACATATAAACATTTCCTTTTCATTTTCCTGTGAGCACAATATTGTTAGTGGATTTTTCAATAATTCTGCAAGATTCACTATCAAAAATCACACTCATACCTTTGTCACTAGTTGGCTTATTGAAATGAGATTGTGATGCAAGTTTTCAACATATAAAACATCAGTTAAAGAGAAAGTACTATTACCTACTTTACCTTTAGCGATAATTTTACATTTTCTGTTATCGCCCATTATCACACTTCCACCTTTATGTTTTTCAAGGCTAAGGAACTTTGATTTATCTCCTGTCATATGTTTGGAACATCCTGAATCCAAGTACCATTCTTGTTGCTCCTTAGCCCGCTAACATACCTACACACGAGAAGAATAGGATGACCTAGAGAATCTCATAGATCTAACAAATTTAGTAACTGAAATTTTTTGATTTTGAACAATAGATCCTTTTGGAATCCAAATTTGTTTGTTCTTACCAAGTCCAAATCTATAACAATTGCTTGTCGACCCTTTTGGAACCCAAATTTGTATGAATTTTTTTATTATTGTTCTTACTTTCACATTTTTCATAGCTATGTCCAATTTTTCCACATTTTATACATTTAGGAAAAACACTTCCACCCTTCAAATTATCATTCACATTAATATGTGTTTTCCCGAATCCTAATCCTTTTCTATTGTTGGCATATAATTGATTTCCAAGCAGCATCCTAAATGACTTTTCTCCATTTGAAAACTTGCTCAATGTTATTTCAAGATTTTTTTACTTTGGTTTTAAGTGCTGCATTTTCATTTACAAGAGAGGTGCATCTGTTAATGAAATTCTTTCTTTTTGTGTCATCGCTTTCTTTTAAAGCCAAGTGTTCTTGTTTCAATTTTTCGAAATTTGCTTTAAATTCTATTTGCTCTTGTTTTAAAAACTTGCAGTTTTCACAATCAAGATTTGTCACTTTTTCAAGCTCAGTTTCTAACCTATTGTTTTCGTGAACCAGTTTTAAACTATTAGATTTTAATTTCTTAACTTTTAGTTCAAGAGAATCAACGGTTTTCGTAAGATCATGACACAATAAAGTTAAATCTTTGTAAGTGTAGTTTGGTACCTTAGTGGAATCTTCTTTGGTACTTTCCGACTATGACTGTGCCATAAGACACAAATTGGCTTCCTCTTTATCATTGTCAGAGTCTTCTTCCTCTCCTTCTTCATCGCCCATGTAGCTGCAAAAGCTTTCTTTTTCTTCATCTTATTTCTGTCTTTCTGAAGTAGTGGACAATTTGGTTTGATATGGCCTGGTTTATTGCAGTTGTAGCATATGACTTCATCGTCCGAGTTGTCTGAATTCTTGGATTTGCTGGATTTTGGATTCTTCTTTCGTTACTTGTATTTTTTGTTAGACCATTTTTTAAGAACCATGGATAATTCTTCAATAGGATTCTCGGCTTCATCATTACTTTCAACAGTGCTATTTAGAGAAATTGTCTTTTTCTTTGATTCTGAATCATCGTGTCCTTCTTTTGATTTTAACTCCATTTCATAAGCGATCAAATTTCCGACCAATTCTTCTATTCTCAACTTACTTAAATCTTTTGATTCTTTAATGGCTATTACTTTGGCTTCAAAGTTCATTGGTAGTACTCTCAATATTTTGCGTATTAATTCCACTTTAGTGTAGACTTTACCAAGAGCCCTTGCATTATAAATCAGTGTTGAGAATCGCCCATACATCTCTTTTATATCTTCATCTTTACGCATTGTGAAATTTTCATATTCATTGCAGAGTAGTGCGAGACGGGATTCCTTGACTTGAGATGTTCCTTCATGTGTAACTTCCAAAGTATGCCAAATTTCCTGCGCAGTTGAACAGTGAGATATACGGTTAAACTCAATTTTATCAAGAGCACAAATTAAAGCGTTCATTGCTTTAGCATCAGTTATAATAATTTTTTATCATTAGCATCCCACTTATCTTTTGGCTTAGGAATTTCAATATCATTAATAATCGTAACAGGAGGTTTGTAGCCTGTTTCAACAATATCCCATACATCATAATCGACTGAACTTGAGTAAATTTTCATCCTAGCTTTCCGATAGGCATAATCGGTTCCATTAAACATTGGTGGCCTAGCTATGGACTGACCCTCAGAAAAAGCGTTGTTAGACAAATTCATGACTCTAAAGTTAAAAATACTTGCTCTGATACCACTTGTAGGTTCTAAATTAACCTTAGAGGAGGGTACATAGGGTTTATTGCAAATTAAATGAATTTTAAATAAAATAAAATATCACAAAAAAATTGCAGAAAGAAAATCACACATAGAAGATACCCAGCTTTGGCAAAACTATGCCTACTGCTGCATTCAAGGTTTCTACTAGGAATTATAAACAATCTCTTCGCTTACAGACTCTTGTAAACTTGCTACCTTCGCTCCTGGCTGTTTAAACCCTACGCTCAAGACCTTAACACAACTAGATCTGTTAAGTTGTGATTTTTCTAACTACAAACACTAGTAGTTATTGACTCTAGAAACTAGAAATAAAACTTTAATTTTAAACAACATAAAACATAAAGAAATAAAATCCCTAGGAGTTAAGGTTAAGGGTTATACCCTTTTAAAACATGGCCGACTTATTTTCAATTGGGTTTGACCAGTTCTCTTTTTCCTCTGAGAATTGAAAATGGCAGCGCTAGGGTTTCTGCTATTCTCCAAATCAGCTCGTGATGGATTTGCTCTAGAATTCTTCTATAGACTCGACTACTTTGAAGCACCTCTTTTTCGATTGATTCCTCTTAGGATGGCGAATGATATCCTTTGTGAGTTCTCTGAATTTAAAGATGAATTCTCTGAATAGTTGTTGGTTGATTTTCGATTTTCTTCTCTTTCGATGCCGATGATGATTGTGTACTTATAGGGTTTATTAAACCCTAGAATCTCTGATTCTAGATGATTCATGGGCCTTAAATTGTTCTTATGACTTGGGTATTTGATTTTAATTTTCTTCTGATATTTCTTTGATTTTTAAACTGACCGTATATATTATATGATTCGAGAAAATTCTCGGAAGCTTTTAAACACTTTGATTTGGTCCTTTTGAAAAATTCCTGTGAATTTTGCTTATCAAGACTTGACTATGGTATTAAATTTTTTATATATCTTTGAAATTTTCAATCTGTCCTTTTAGATTGATGGAGTAAATTGCGTTTTCAATTCTAGACTTGAACTAATCTTTGACTTCTAGAATTTCGATGTTGATATTTAACTTGAATCAACTGCTTCATAAAAAATCTAATATGAACTGGTACTACACTTGAGATCTTGAACTTGAGAGTGCCTTGTACACTTGAGTTCGAACTTTTCTCTAGCTTTAAACTTGAAATTTGGTGTCTTGACATGATTAATATTGAACTGTTTTATTGTATTTTGTGGTTCTAGCTCGATCATGATACAACTCTTGGTTAAGAACTGATATTACTCTTGAGTTTGTACTTGTAGTTTCATTTATCTGCCCTTTATCTGAACTGATACTTTTGACGTGGCTCCGCTCATTGCACTTGTGCTACTATGTGTTTGTGCATACTGTCACTCGTATCTCTGAGTTGCCTTTTCCTTTATTGCCTCGGCCATGTATATATGGATCCATGTATTTGATAGAATGAACTTGAACTGCCTTGGAAATGTTGTGCTGTTTTGTTCCCATATGCCTTGATACTCCTTTGACTTTGTAGCTCCACTTGTATGTTACTTTCACCTCTTTGCATATTGGCATGATGTTGGCACCTGCTTAGAACTGAATAGAACAAATGCTACATTGATCTTGTGGTTATGTTGTTTTAACCATTTGTTGTGCTTGAACCCTTACATATTTGTAACTGCTCCATATATAATCAAGTGTTTTGCATCATTGTTTTGTCATGATTTGTTTAGGTTTTTCTGGTACTGATATTGATAAGGACAGCTTCTTCATTTGATCACGCCATGAACATTATTTGCATGTATAACCATTATACATGTTGCTCCATTATGTTTTATCTTACATGTCTGAGAACTTCTTTGAGTCTTGATTTCACCCACTCTGTTTGTTGTTGCACTTGCTTAACCATCCTTGTACATGCTTCTTTGCTTATTTACCATGTATCCCAATGATGTACCTGCCTTTTGTATTTCAACTTTGCCATGTTTGCTGTGTTGATTTTATTTCTTGAACTTGTATTTGATTGTCCTATTGTTGATTGTGCATTGGGTCGAGACGGTTCATGAGGCTACTCCTCAGTCGTACACTGATCGGCGAGGCAATGCACATATGTATGCATATGCATGTGTGTACATGCAGCCATCAGACAAGATTTTCTTATTCCTGCATATCAAACAAAGTCTAGAAAAACGATGAGAAACACACTGTAATTCTGAGGCAAATAAACCCTTTTTAAAAAAAATTATTTATTTATTTGCTTTTATTTAATTTTATTTTTGTTGCAGTCTACTGTGTGTGTTCTTCTGTATGTGACAGGTATGAGGATGACTGGACTGGATTGAAGGCTGTGAAGACAATGAAAAAATAACAGTGTCAATGTATGAGAGTGTCTGTATATGTGAATGTAAATGTAGTTGTATAGAGGAGTGACAAGTTGTAATGAATGAAATGTAGTATGTCAAATAGTGGAGTTATAAGAGATGTACTTTTTGAAATTGAAATAAAATATTTTTATTTAAATAAAATACTGTGTGATTGTTTTAAATGTCTGTACAGTTATATTTTATTTAAATAGAAATACTATATTTCTGTTTGTTGTGTAGTATAACAGTACATTTACAAACACATTCAATAATAAAATATATTTGGTTGTTATCATCAAACAAAAATCATATAATTGTGTATACAACACTGTTATATACAACAGTTAAGACGAATACACAAGTTTCCGAAAGAATTTGGGAATGGTGCCATGAAATCAATACCCCAAACGTTAAAGATTTCAATCATAAGGATGGGGTTCAAAGGCATCATATCTGATCGAGAAATCTTTCCTAGCATTTGGCAATGATTGCAAGTTTTACAGAATTCGAACGAGTCTTTAAAGAGAGTAGGCCAATAAAAACCACATTAAAATACCTTTTTAGCTGTTTTCCTAAGACCAAAATGTCCACCACACGCATGATCATGGAAGAACGAGAGAACACTCCTAATTTCGCTATCAGGAATGTATCGACAAATGATTTGGTCTAGAGAATACTTAGATAAGTATGGGTCGTCCCAACAGAGGTATTTCACTTGGGTAAGAAATTTGTATTTATCTTGTTTGGACCAAAAAGAGGGCGTTTCCTTAGTGATGAGATGGTTCACTATGTCAGCAAACCAAGGATCGATTGAAACAGAAACCAGTTATTCGTCAGGAAAGTTCTCATTGATTGGAAAAGAAGTTGGTGCATTTGGAAGATGAGACAAGTGATCGGATATGACGTTATCAGATCCTTTTTTGTCTTTGATTGTATGATCGAATTCTTGAAGGAAAAGGATCCATCGGATTAAGCTTAACTTAGCATCCTTTTTAGCTAAAAGGTGTCGAAGAGCAGAATGGTCAGTGTAGACTATGATGCGGGAACTAATCAAGTAAGATCGAAACTTCTCGAGAGCAAAGATGTCCTTTCCTAGAATAGTCGTCAAAGGATGAGCAATTTTGCTAAAATCTTTCACAAAGCATCGGTAAAAGCCAGCATGCCCAAGAAATGAACGAATGCCCTTAACACATTTTGGAATGGTTAGTTTTTAAATAACTTCAACTTTCGCTTTATCTACCTCAATGCCACTACGCCATGATGGCCTACTGCAACAAAAATCCAGGGTGTTGCTAGCTACAATGTAACAATAGGTATGTTAATTTTCGTCTATTGCAACACACACTTCAAAGTGTTACCATAAAACATCCAAGGTGTTGCAGTAGCCACATGGATAAATTTATCAATCCGGGTGAGTACGATCCAACAGTCCATGTTAGCAATCCGCGTGAAATAATTTTTAATGCGGGAAGCAAAAACAAAAAACAAAGCGGAAAAAGAGTTAGCAAAATTTTCAAGGGAAATACGCCGCTGCTCAACTTGTCAAAGACTTTTACTCGGAATTTCAATTAAGGCTAAAAGTTCAAGTTTACAAGGTTAATTCGGGATCGATTACGGCAAGTTCGAGTTCAAGTTCAATTAGGGCTTCAGCGTTTCAATTAGGTCTTCAATTGGGGTTCATTTGGGTCTCAAATTTCAGTTAAGGCTTCGATTTAATTTGTTGCTTAAGGTATTACTCAATGTATATTTCAAATGTTTCCTAATTTAATTATTGTGTTGCATAATTTATGGACTTACTTATGTATTCAGGTGTAATCATATTCCTGATTTTATTATTATGTTTATTTTTGTAACAACTTATGTTGAGCAGTGGTCATATGATATTATTGTGTTTTTTTGCCTTATAGTCATTGCTAAATAATATTTGTGTATATTATTTGTGTGTAAATTAATGATGAACGAGGAAAAAATTTGGGCAGAACTTCCTAAGTTCAGATGATTGCATGTTATTTGTGTGTAAATTTAGGACTCGATTACCAAAGAATACATGCATGTCTAAATGACTGCATGCTATATTGGGCAAAAAATGAAAAGGAAAATAACTGCAAAACTTGTGGTGTTTCAAAGAAAATAACTGAATGTTATTTAAGTAATAAAATGTTGTTTCTACTTTCTTCCATGATTAAATGTTGTAACTGATGTATCATATTTTGGCTTCTTTTTGTATCCTTTTTAATGTTTATGCCTATATTACATCTTAGTGAAGCGATTGTTTTATTCTATAATGCGTTTGTTTGTTTTATTTTGTAATTATTTTAATCTAATGTTAATTTCTCCATTTTCTATAGGATGGAGGCAAATTATAGGTCCCACCGCAAGGGAAAATTTGGGAAGAATGGATATGTTGGTGGAGAAGAGGCTATTTTCAAGGGAGTTGATCTGGATAGGTTTTCGTACATGGTACTGATGGAGTTTGTCAAGGAAGAGCTAGAGTACACCGAAATTGGAGGAGTATATGCATGGAAAGGTCCAACGAGCGGGTGGAAATTGGTGGCCGATGATGTAGTGCTGTTGTTTATGATGCAAATAAAAAATAATGGCGATTACATTGATTTCTATGTCGACATTGTCGATGATAATACCGAGCCAATGAAAAAAATGCAGCCAGATGTCATCGTACACCCAAGGAAGAATCTGTTTCCAGGTATAAACATGTCTTCCCATTTGTACTATTTTAATGAATTTGGTCATTTTGCTGAATATGTTTTTCATTTTGGACTTGTTTTATTTTTAGTGCACTTAGTAGAATAATAAAGAAGTTGTATGTTGCAGCTGCGAAATCACAGAAATGATAGTTTGTCACTACTCACCGTCTGCAACAAGTAGAAAAAAAGAAGCAGCAAACTGATCAAGTCTTTATTCCTAGAAAGTGATCAGCGAAGCTGCTGTGAGCCCACCTATCAACAACAAGTAGACTGAAGCCTATACTCCTAGAAAGTCGGCACGGCTAAATAATCCAGTTACGAACAATCCAGAAGTGATTAGCAAAACTGCTGCGAGTCCACGTATGAACAAGAAAAAGGTGGTCAGCAAGAAGTCAACTAGAGTCAATAGTTCGACGAAGTTACCAGAGTAGGAAAATCCAACCAAAATCAGCGATGCAACTTTGAATATCAACTCGGCAGGTGCCAAGAGTAAATTGGATTTCAATAATTCTCCACTTGAAGAGGAAAATACATATGAAAATGAGTTTTGGGTAAGAAGACTACAATTTGATCTTCTAATATATGATCTACATATTTTGCTAATATTTACAATAATGTCTTGTTTAATTACTTTTAGATTGATGATCTATCAACTCCGCCACCTTTACCGCTTACAGAATACGAAAGGGAGAGAGACAAAAATGTCTCACAGAAGAATAGTGTTTTTGAAAAACTTGGGATGCCTAAATTAGTTTCTGGAATGAGAAATGAATTTGGAAAAAATAAAGCAAAATCAAAGATGCTTGATGAGGAAAGCAAAGATTATGTTCCATAATTTGAAGATGATACTTCAAAAAATCACGCAAAGGTATTCGTTATAGTTGAAGATTTAACTTTATGTTGGTAATTATAGACTAGCTTCATTATTATTGTTTTTATTGTTTTTGTGTGCGTATTTTAGAGAACCAACAAAGTTAGGGTTACAAAGCCTCAGTCTTGACCAACAAATCGTTCACGAGCCAACGTTGAATCTGCAACTGATAAGAATGTAATTCCGAAGGCAGGGGAAGAAACAGTTCATACACAATCTGATGGTCCACCATGTAGCATTGAGTTACCACACAATGAAGGAATAGGAACCATGGCGGCTTATTTGGCTATGAAAGAACGCTAGAAGATTAACAGTAGTGGAAGTGGAAGTGAAGGAATAAGGCTATTGTCGGAAATGTCTCGACAAATATTGAAAACGAAGAAGATGAAGTAAAAGAAGATGAAGGTAGTATCTGATTGAGTTCTGATTTTAATAGTTTAAGTTCTCATTTATGTTTTTCCTAGCCTTCTCATTACTAGTTTATGTACTTTGTAATGGTAGTCAGAGCTCCCATTAGGCTCAAGGGAAAAACATAGATGGATAAATTTCATTCAAGGCCATATGAAAACAGAGTTGTAATCAAATGAATAACCGGGGCCAACCTATTTCAGATGATGACCAAGTAATGATTGAACTGAGTTATTTTTTTTGGAACACTGAAGAGGAGTGTTTCACTTACTTACAAGTCTTGGTTTGATGTTCCTGCAAGTTTGAAAGACATGCTGTGGAACTATGTAAAGGTAATTTGCAAACTTAGCCGAATTTTACTTAAATATATGAAACTTGTCATAAAAGTAGCATGACTGTTCTTTTTAATGGTTGATTTGTATTTAATAAATGGTATATTATCCCGAATGACTGTGAATATTGGGCTTTGAGGTCAATTCGTCACGCCTGGAGGGGTACAAGAGTCGTATTAGAAAGACACATTATATGGCTTATGAAACTGATGAGAGAGGCTTGAAAATAGGCTGGACGAAATTCCACTTTAGGATTTCAAAGTACTCTTGCACTTTTAAGAAGATGAAAAAGTTTAGGTATAATTTTAAGTTTCATCACATGATTTTTTTTCCTTTTTATTCATTCAAATTGTAACACCCTGCATTTTTAATGAAACTAAAAATGTGGAAATATGTATACATATTATATACATAGATATATTTTAGAGAAAAAATAAATATTGCAACAAAACATGAAAAAGAGGAATGACAAAAGAATAATGTTTAGCATTGTTCTAAGGTTTGTAAACAAAAGACTTAGTGGCTCAATTGGTTAGAGCACGTGACTTGTATACAAGAGGTTCTGAGTTCAATCGCCGCCAGCGCCATATTTTTGTTTAAGGGGAATGGCTAAAAAGTGGCTTAGTGTAAACGCAGTTCAATTAAAAAAAGCGGTTAAGTGTGAAAAAGGTTAATTGTAAAGATAGTTAAAAAGAATATATATATAATATATATATATACATATGACATGTGGGTGTCAACACCCCTGCTACTGCGCATCATGTTGCACACATGGTGCATTTTTATTTGTTAATGACAATTTTTGAGTTTTAGGGCTGACGTGGCCTCTTTTGATTGGCTGGATGACGTGTCTTTGAGCTGTGTTGTTTTGATGATCTCCTAGTTAATCTAAAGGCTCGAACTAAGCTAATACATCTATATAAGCACATCTAATCTTACCCTAACCTAAACTAAATTCATTCATAAATCTCCATGCTGCTGCATCCAATACTAAACTAGTTTCTCTTCTTCAACGAATCAAAGCATAGGAATTATGAAAAAGGGGAATGATTCTATAACAACAACAAATGCTTAATTCAGATCTATATTCTTTCTTCTTCTACCACTATGAGTACAGTTACTTTCACAAGATAATTAATTAAAAATAATGGTGATAAGTGTGAATTAGACTGTATGACTATGCCTGTATCATATGCTATTAGTTCTATTATGTTGAGATATGCCAGTTCCGTTATTACATACTATTGGATCTATTTTGTAGATTCATATGCATAATTAAATCTACTCTATTATATGCTATGCAAGTTTATGTTAATTAGATCTATGCAAGTTTATATTAATTAGATCTATGCAAGTTTATGTTGATTAGATCTATTCTATTCTATGCAGGTTTATGTTAGTTAGATCTATGCAAGTTTATGTTGATTAGATCTATTCTATTCTATGCAAGTTTATGTTAATTAGATCTATGCCAGCTTATGTTAAGTAGATCTATGCAAGTTTATGTTAATTAGATCTATGCAAGTTTATGTTAATTAGATCTATCCTATTCTATGCAAGTTTATGTTAATTAGATCTATGCAAGTTTATGTTAATTAGATCTATGCAAGTTTATGTTGATTAGATATATTCTATTCTATGCAAGTTCATGTTAATTAAATCTATGCAAGTTTATTTTAATTAGAAATATGTAAGTTTATGTTGATTAGATCTATTCTATTCTATGCAAGTTTATGTTAATTAGATCTATGCAAGTTTATGTTGATTAGATCTATGCAAGTTTATGTTAATTAGATCTATGCAAGTTTATGTTGATTAGATCTATCCTATTCTATGCAAGTTTATGTTAATTAGATCTATGCAAGTTTATGTTGATTAGATCTATTCTATTCTATGCAAGTTTATGTTAATTAGATCTTTTAATTAGAAATATGTAAGTTTATGTTGATTAGATTTATTCTATTCTATGCAATTTTATGTTAATTAGATCTATGCAAGTTTATGTTAAATAGATCTATGCAAGTTTATGTTAATTTGATCTATGCAAGTTTATGTTGATTAGATCTATTCTATTCTATGCAAGTTTATGTTAATCAGATCTATGCAAGTTTATATTAATTAGATCTGTGCAAGTTTATGTTAATTATATATATGCAAGTTTATGTTGATTTGATATATCCTATTCTATGCAAGTTCATATTCGATATGATTATTGGATCTATATTATGTGTGGATGATGTCTCTTTCCCTCTTCTTTTCCTTTTTCTTATGAGTTAGGCTAACGACGAGCCTAACATATTATGTGAATTATACGTACGAATGACGTAGGAACGTTGGGGAAAATTTTGGGAAAAACATTGAATATTATGTAATTGGCATAAATTGGTTTGTAATCATGTCATAAATTGGTATAATTTATTTACATGGAATTATGGACATAATTAGAATGAGAACTATGAACATAGCCTAAATTGGAAATTATGGACAAATTGGAATATGGATATTAATTCAAATAGGGTTTTGAATAATAGAATGAGATAATGAACGCCTAAGACACGAGGTTAGACCTGGTTTGCTGTATAAGCCTGCCCGGACCCGCCCAGCACATCCAGCAACCGAAAACGGCAAGTCTAATGTGAGAGGTCAAAGGCATAAACTAGATGCGTAATAAGGCAAAGACACGAGATTAGATTCCGATTGTGGTATAAGTCTGCCCGGACCCGCCCGGCAAATCCAGCAACTGCAAAATGGAATCTACTGTGGGAGGTCTTGCAAGATTATGGTTATAATGAATTAAATAACACTTAACCAAGATAAGACATGTAGTGGGACATGGGGTTAAGTGGGTGACTTGGGCGACATGTGAAATATAATTAGAAACACTTAACCAAGTTGAAACATGTAAGAAGACATGAATAAGAAGGGGTTAAGTGGGAAATCCTAGTGGGGACCAAGCATAGACGGGAATCTTGTGTCAAGTGTGGGGACCATTTTCAATTAGTAACCCATTTAGTATCTATGTGAGCTTGAACTAGGTCGAGGACGGGACACGCTAACTGGGATTGATTGTAAGAGGTCAAGCGGGTTAGCGGTGGCAACGCAAGTCCAACGGAATCATGTGCATGCATGGGTCCGGGCTGGTAGGTAAGACGTTGCATCGTGTAGATATAAGCCGTGCCTTTTTAGTAGTATCAGGTTGCCACTTTAGGGAGTGATACACCCTATTATGGGGTCAGCACAGGTATCTACGAGTTAGGGAGCCGATCGAATGGGGAGGGTAGTGGGTACAACTAGTGGAGATAGGAGCAGGCAGCACCTATGACAACAGCTAGGAGTACAACTACCAAACTATGAATAAATGTTGTAATTAGAATGGGGACGGTGGTGGGTACAACTAGTACAGGTAGGAGCAGGCGGCACCTATGATAGCAGCTAGAAGTACATGAAACTACCATTATTATGATTAGTAAGAGGGATCAACTTCCAGTAAGGGACTAGTAATGGTGCGGTGTAACTAGTATTGGTGCGGTGTAGGAATTATCTCATAGTGATTAGAAGCGCAATCAATGTTTATCTTGTCCATCTTGCTTACCTTATCATACCTGTTTATGTTACAGTCATTTCTTATATCCGGTTTATGTTCTTATCCTATTACTTTAATTATTATATTGTTAAAATCACTGGACTCGCCAGACTTTATGTCTGACCTCGTTTGTTTCGCCTCTTTTCTTTCCTTTTCCCCCTCCAGGTTCTCAGGGTGGGACTTGTGGAGCTTGACTTGGATCTCTTTCTCTCTCTCTTTTGGAAGTGCTTGGAGTTGCTGAAAGTAATGTTCAGCTTTATCTTCTTTTTTATTATGGCTATTTGTAACGGGATTATGCTTTTGGTTTTCATGTAATAATTTGACCAAGATGGATATTTGTGTACTTGGTTTTACAAGTTGGTTTTGATGTTGTAACCAAACTAATGTTTTCCCTGCAATGAAGTTATTTTAAATTTTAAAGTACCATTTTTATATATCTATCTTGTGATGATTCTGTTCTATACACTCATAATGCTCTATGAAAGTTGATGCATTCCCTTTGTGAGTGACATTAATGGACGTGGGGTGTTACACATGGTATCAGAGCAGAAGGTTACTGGAACAGATAAAAGATACTGAAAGCCGTTTTCAAAAGAATTTTTTTAATAAGTATTTTCAAATACATGTTTTAAAGAAGGAATTTTCAAGAGAAAAGTTTATTATAAAAAATATAATCCCCAAGAGCCATATATCTTTCTTCCGATTCTCCGTTTAGAATCTCTTCCTTTTTCCTTTATGAATCTCTTCCTCCGCGGTTAGATGGCTTTCCTAAGCAATGTAAGGACTTCCGTGTGACGGGCGGAAAACCGCTTCATGGGACTGAGACGTTTGTCGAGGCTAGAAGTTGGCTCAAGGAAGTGGAGGACTTGTTGGTATCTTTGAGACAGATGATGGGAGGAAGGTTCGACTAGCTGCTTGGTTAATGAAGGATGAAGCTTCATTTTGGTGGGAGGTCACAAATGGAGAACGTGTAGGGGAGACATGGATAGGACATAAGATAAAAAAGTGGATTCAAAGAAGGCATAACAACAAAAGAAAGGCGGAAAGGATAAAAAGGGCTAAGAGAAAAGGGAAGTACCACAATTGTGAAATACCTGGCCACTTAAAGAAAGACGTTAGAAAGAGGAAGAAGACTGGCTGTTACCATTGCGGTGAGGCAAGACATATGATTTCAGATTGCCCGAGGAAGCAAGGGAAAGGACAGAGGACAGGATCTTCTGGAGGGCAGGTTGTGTTCTCGTGGTCAGCATATCGGAAAGAGATAGGAAGTTTTGGTTGAAGATTTGATTTCTTTTTCCTAGGATGCTTTTCGACTCTTGCACTTTGCATTCGTTTATATCTGCTTCGTTAGTTGAAACACTGCACCTAAATACTAGTTTAGTTACGGATCCTATTGTAGTCTCAAATCCAATTTGTGGTTCGACTCATTTATCTATGCTTTGTCGGGATTTGAGAGTGTCTATCTTGGGCGTTGGGTTTGAATGCAATGCCTACGTTCTTGGTTTCATAGGCTATGGCTTGATTCTAAGGATGGATTGGCTTGCCAGGCATGGTGTCATCCTAGACTGTGAAAAGAGGGTAGTTAGACTGTTGACTCGTTGGGAAAGACCCTTGATATTTCTTGTGACCCTAGAAGTCCAGTGATGCTTAGCTACCTAGAATCACTTGACACATCCATCGATGATTTGGAATCTGTTCGTGTAGTCCACGAGTATGGTGATGTCTTTGATGAGGTTCGGGGTTTACCCCCGAGGTGTGAGATAGACTTCTGTATATACTTAGTAGATAATGCAAAGCCAGTTGCATTGCCAGTGCACCACATGGCTCCGGAAGAGAGGAGGGAACTCATTAAGCAAGTAGGGGAGCTACTTGAGAAAGGGTTCACAAGAAGAGGTATTTCGGAATAGGGTGCTCCAGTTGTTTTTGCTACAAAGGTGGACGGTTCACTTAGATTGCGTGTGGACTATAGGGAGCTAAATAAACTCACAAAGAAAAATAGACACCCATTACCGAGGTTAGACGATTTGTTCGATCAGTTGGTTGGCACTTCGGTTTTCTCGCAATTGGACTTAACTACAGGATTTCATCAGCTGAGGGTAGCTGAGGAGAGTATAGATAAGACTGCTTTTAGGACTCCCGACAGTTTCTTCGAGTGGCTCGTCATGCCTTTTGGTTTGACGAATGCACCCGCATATTTCGTAGACTTGATGAGTAGGGTGTTTAGGGAGTTTCTAAACAAGTTCTTAGTAGTCTTTGTGGATGACATTTTGATATTCTATAGAAGTAAGGAAGAACATGCCCACATCTTAGGGAAGTCTTAGAGACTATTCGGGCACATCAACTCAAGGCTAAGTTCTCCAAGTGCCATTTTGGAGGAAGGAAGTGAGGTTCTTAGGACATGTGGTCTCTAAGGAGGGGATAGCAGTGGATCCCGCAAAGGTGGTCGCAATCCAAGCTTGGAAGGTTCCTAGAAACACAATGGAAGTAAGAAGTTTTCTATGGTTGGCGGGCTATTATAGGAAGTTCATTAAAGACTTTGCGTTTCACGAGACAAGAGCTTTAGAAAGGCAATTCTTGAAGACAACACTGGGCCGGAAAAAGTCATATGCTGATAAGAGAAGGACCGATCTTGAGTTTAGTGTTGGGGACATGGTTTTTATTCGTTTTGGATCAGTAGGGAAGTTGGCACCGAGGTTCGTAGGGCCATTCCCCATTACAGAGAGGATTGGACAGATGGCGTACAGAGTGAAGTTGCCGGAGAAGCTTAGTGGTGTTCATGACGTATTTCACGTGTCGCATTTGCGGAAATGTTTACATGATACCGCGCAAGTAGTAGAGCTGAGCATGCTTAGAGGGGTGGAAGTAGAGCGAGATGCCATGATTAGACGAGCTCCTACATGCATCCTTGGATCGGAGGTCAAGAAGTTAAGCAACCGAGAGGTCAAGTTGGTTAAAGTCTAATGGGGAGATGATCAAGGGAACGCGACTTGGGAGAAGGAAGACAAGATGTGTGCGTCGTACCCTTTCCTTTTTGAGGGTATGTTCTTAACTTCTCCTTTTTCTACCGCTTTGTTTATACTTGTTCTATCGTTTAGTATATCCTCTCGATTACATCTTCAACCTTTAGGTAGGAAAATCCTATGGTTGTAAACATATGTTTGAGACATGTTATGTTTGGTGGATGCAAGTGGATGCAAATGTTTGCTAGTGATTGCTCGTGGATGCATTTACACACACATTAGGCACTAGATCGGCTCAATCACTTCCATATTGCATATGAATGGGTGTGCATATTTAAATTAATGGATGTATATTGAATGCGTTATCATATGGATGTTGCGTTTAAATGAATGGTTGTGCACTCATATAAAAATGATATGTATCATTAGGATTCCTTTGCGTACATGTTGGACTCATGGCACTGACATAATTTGCATTGAGGAGGTCAACTGAATCTGTAGACCGATCGATCTTTTAATTAGATAAGGAACATATACACACACCTTTGCATATGTGATATAGCATTAGAAATCTTTTAAGGACAATGGATGCTTGTGGATGATGGACGAGTAGATGGATGATGGATGGTAGGATATATTCTTCTTAACTTGAAGATTTCGAGGACGAAATCCTTTGAGTAGGAGAGAATGTAACACCCCGCATTTTTAATGAAATTAAAAATGTGGAAATATGTATATATATTAAATACATAGAAATATTTAAGAGAAAAATTAAATATTGTAAGAAAACATGAAAAAAAAGGAATGAGAAAAGAATAATGCTTAGCATTGTTCTAAGGTTTGTAAACAAAAGACTTAGTGGCACATTTGGTTAGAGCACGTGACTTGTATACAAGAGGTTTTGAGTCCAATCCTTGCCAGCGCCATATTTTTGTTTTAGGCGAATGGCTAAAAAGTGGCTTAGTGTGAACGCGATTCAATTAAAAAAAGCGGTTTATTGTGAAAAGGGTTAATTGGAAAGATAGTTAAAAAGAAAAATAAATATATATATATATATATGTATAAAATATATATATATATGACGTGTGGGTGTCAACACCCTTGGTGTTGCGCATCATGTTGCACACATAGTGCATTTTTATTTGTTAATGACGATTTTTGAGTTTTAGGGCTGGCGTGGCCTCTTCTGATTGGCTGGTTTATGTGTCTTTGAGCTGTGTGGTTCTGATGATCTCCTAGTTAATCTAAAGGCTCTAACTAAGCTAGTACATCTATATAAGCACATCTAATCTAACTCTAATCTAAACTAAATTCATTCATAAGCCTCCATGCTGCTGCATCCAAAACTAAACTAGTTTCTCTTCTTCAACGAATCAAAGCATAGGAATTGTGAAAAAGGGGAACGATTCTAAAACAACAATAAACGCTTAATTCAGATTTATATTCTTTCTTCTTCTACCACTGTGAGTATAGTCACTTTCACAAGATAATTAATTAAAAATAATGGTGATAAGTGTGAATTGGACTGTATGACTATGCCTGTATCATATGTTATTAGATCTATTATGTTGAGACATGCTAGTTTTGTTATCATATGTTATTGGATCTATTTTGTAGATTCATATGCGTAATTAAATCTACTCTATTCTGTGCTATGCAAGTTTATGTTAATTAGATTTATGCAAGTTTATGTTAATTAGATCTATGCAAGTTTATGTTGATTAGATCTATTCTATTGTATGCAAGTTATGTTAATTAGATCTATGCAAGTTTATGTTAATTAGATCTATTCTATTCTATGCAAGTTTATGTTAATTAGATCTATGCAAGTTTATGTTAATTAGATCTATGCAAGTATATGTTGATTAGATCTATCCTATTCCATGCAAGTTTATGTTAATTAGATCTATGCAAGTTTATGTTAATTAGATCTATGCAAGTTTATGTTGATTAGATCTATTCTATTCTATGCAAGTTTATGTTAATTAGATCTATGCAAGTTTATGTTAATTAGATCTACACAAGTTTATGTTGATTAGATCTATCCTATTCTATGCAAGTTTATGTTAATTAGATCTATGCAAGTTTCTGTTAATTAGATCTATGCAAGTTCGTGTTGATTAGATCCATTCTATTCTATGCAAGTTTATGTTAATTAGACCTATGCAAGTTTATGCTAATTAGATCTATGCAAGTTTATGTTAATTAGATATATGCAAGTTTATGTTGATTAGATCTGTTCTATTCTATGCAAGTTTATGTTAATTAGATCTATGCAAGTTTATGTTAATTAGATCTATACGAGTTTATGTTAATTAGATCTATGCAAGTTTATGTTGATTAGATCTATTCTATTCGATGCAAGTTTTTGTTAATTAGATCTATGCAAGTTTATGTTAATTAGATCTATGCAAGTTTATGTTGATTAGATCTATCCTATTCTATGCAAGTTCATATTCCATATGATTATTGGATCTATATTATGTGTGGATGATGTCTCTTTCCCTCTCCTTTTCCTATTTCTTATGAGTTATGCTAACAACGAGCCTAACATATTATGCGAATTATACGTACGAATGACATAGGAACGTTGGGGAAAATTTGGGAAAAACATTGAATATTATGTAATTGGCATAAATTGGTTTGTAATCATGTAATTAACTTGGGGCATAAATTGGTATAATTTATGTACATGGAATTATGGACAAATTGGAATATGGATATTAATTCAAATTGGATTTTGAATAATAGAATGAGATAATGAACGCCTAAGACACGAGGTTAGACTTGGTTTGCTGTATAAGCCGGCCGGGACCCGCCCGGCACATCCAGCCACAGTAAACGGCAAGTCTAATGTGAGAGGTCAAAGGCATAAACTGGATGCGTAATAAGGCAAAGACACGAGGTTAGATTCAGATTGCGGTATAAGCCTGCCCAGATCCGCCCGGCAAATCCAACAACCGCAAAACGGAATCTAATGTGGGAGGTCTTGAAAGATTACGGTTATAATGAATTAAATAACACCTAACCAAGATAAGACATGTAGTGGGACATGGGTGACATGTGAAATATAATTAGAAACACTTAACCAAGTTGAAACATGTAAGAACACATGAATAAGAAGAGGTTAAATGGGAAATCCTAGTAGGGATAAAGCATAGACGGGAATCTTGTGTCAAGTGTGGGGACCCTTTTCAACCAGTAACCCATTTAGTATCTATGTGAGCTCGAACTAGGTCGAGGATGGGACACGCTTACTGGGATTGGTTGTAAGAGGTCAAACGGGTTAGCGGTGGCAACGCAAGTCCAACGGAGTCATGTGCGTGCATGGGTCCGGGCTGGTAGGTAAGACGTTGTTGCATCGTGTAGATATAAGTCATGCCTTTTTAGTAGTATCGGGTTGCCACTTTAGGGAGTGATACATCCTACTGTGGGGCCGGCACGGGTATCTACGAGTTATGGAGTCGATCGAATGAGGAGGGTAGTGGGTACAACTAGTGGAGATAGGACCAGGCAGCACCTATGACAGCAGCTAGGAGTACAACTACCATACTATGAATAAAGGTTGTAATTAGAATGGGGAGGGTAGTGGGTACAACTAGTGGAGGTAGGAGCAGGCGGCACCTACGATAGCAGCTAGAAGTACACGAAACTACCATTATTATGATTAGTAAGAGGGACCAACTTCCAGTATGGGACTAGTAATGGTGCGGTGTAACTAGTATTGGTGCAGTGTAGGAATTATCTTATAGTGATTAGATGCGCAATCAGCGTTTATCTTGTCCATCTTGTTTACCTTGTCATACCTGTTTATGTTACAATCATTTCTTATATCCAGTTTATATTCTTATCCTATTACTTTAATGATTATATTGTTAAAGCCACTGGACTTGCCAGACTTTATGTCTGACCTCGTTTATTTCGCCTCCTTTCTTTCCTTTTTCCCCCTCCAGGTTCTCAGGGTGGGACTAGTGGAGCTTGACTTGGATCTCCTTCTTTCTCTTTCAGAAGTGCTTGGAGTTGCTGAAAGTAATGTTCAGCTTTATCTTCTTTTTTAATATGGCTATTTGTAATGGGATTATGCTTTTGGTTTTCATGTAATAATTTGACCAAGATGGATATTTGTGTACTTGGTTTTACAAGTTGGTTTTGATGTTGTAACCAAACTATGTTCCGTTTTCGCTACAATGAAGTTATTTTAATTTTTGAAATACTATTTTTATATATCTATCTTGTGATGATTCTGTTCTACACACTTATAATGCTCAATGAAAGTTGATGCATTTCATTTGTGAGTGACATTAATGAACGTGGGGTGTTACAAAAATCATTCAGATAAACTTCTTTATTTCATGTTGTTTTGTAGTCCAAGCCCCTTACAAATTCTGCAAATCAGAAATTATATACTAACACACACATTGCTGGCCCAAAACTTTTTTCCCAAATTCGGCATAAGATGATATGTATTTTGCTTATTTTTATGGTTGGCTAGTTTAACAATATAGGTCATATAGAGGTATGCTTGTTTAACTCGAATGTAGTATCCTTGATTAACTTGTGAATAAACTACATATTCTTGTTTAACTTGTTTAGCAATATTAGTGATATATGTTTTGGAACAATTGGTTTGATATCTTTTTACTATCTAATGTTTTCTGTATCAGTCCATGGAATCAAATGGAGAACTTTATGTTAAAACTCGCAAGCGGAAAGAAGGAAAGGTGTACAAGACTGATGCTTCAATAATGAACTATGGAATTGTAAGAATTTTAGTCTCTCTTCAATCAGGTGTCAAAAAATGCTTCATTTTGCACATGATCATCATTATTGTACAATTAGATCCTGTTTCGTTGAAACCGATAACACGATCATAGCAATGGTTGATCTTTTACTTTGGGTTTCAGTGTGTTATATGCCTCAATTCTTGTTCAGGAAACTTGTTTAAAAATTGTTAATTTTATTTAATGTCACATTTTGAAACTGCTTTATTTTGCAAACGAAGATTGAAAAAGCAATTGGTGAAGGAGGCGGTGATGGAGTTGTTCAAGAACTTGTTTCTGATGGAAAGTCGCACGGTCCAACATGGCTTATAGTATGGCACACGAAGTCTCCAAAAGTTTCAAAAGATGCTCCAACAGCAGGCACATACATACAGGAGCTGGCAACAAAGATAAGGGAAGATATAGGCGATGAAGTCAAACCAAAGGTGAACAAGATGGTCCAAAATGAATTTGATGCAAAGGTGAACGAAAAAGTTCAGGAGAACTGGATAAGGATGCTTAAGAAATTAGGTGAAGCAAACCCTGACATGCACATTGATATTGGGGATCTTTGTGCAATAGTTCACAGTGAAGGCACTGAAACAGAAAGTAGTGAACGCAGTGGAGGCTCGCGCTCTTAGTCATTGATATTGAGGGTATTTGTGCAACAGTTTGCAGTGAACATGAATTGATATTTAGTACGTACTAGCTGTGTTTGTAAGTATGTTCTATAAATATGATTTTTCTGGCTCTGTTTGTAAGTACTATTTGTGTTGCTTGTGAATCTGAGATAAGAAGTTGTTTAATTCGGTGTGATGTTAAATTCTGTAATGTTGCAGTGTGATTTAATGTTGCCATAGCTCTTATATAATGTTGCATTATGTGATATTAAATTTTTCCACTTCTATGATATAATGCACGTGGGCCCCACAACAGGATTCCATGAACCCGGGCTATAGCCATAACAGGATTTCGTGAACCCGGGTTACAGATTTTAGTGAGCCCCACATTTTTGTAAATTTAATACTTGTGGCAACACCTGTGCTGGTGTTGCCTTAGGGTCGTGAAGATGTTGCCTTTGATTCTAAGGTAACGCGACAAAAGTCAACCGCGAAAAAGTGTTTTCACATATCATTTTTGGCCTATACCAATATTTTTTGGCACCTCCTACATCACTTCTCTAGTGTTGCAGTATGCAATCTATGGCGTAATGATGCCATTATTTGAGATTACATGTCCAAGGACAATGCCTTGTTTGACCATAAAGTGGCATTTTTCCTAATTCAACGTTAGGTGTTTTTCTTTACATCGATTTAAAACAAGCTCAAGATGATGTAAGCAAGAGGAAGAAGAATCGCCAAAGATCGAAAAATCATCCATAAAAACTTTTAAAAAGCATTCGATCCTATCAGAGAAGATGCCAACCATACATCGTTGGAAAGTTGCCGGAGCGTTACAAAGATCGAAAGGCATACGTCTATAAGCGAAAGCACCAAATGGACATGTGAAAGTTGTTTTCTCTTGATCTTCATGAGCGATTGGAATTTGGTTATAGCCTGAATAACCATCAAGAAAGCAATAAAATTTGTGACCGGCTAAGAATTCGAGCATTTGATTGATGAAGGGAAGAGCAAAGTGAACTTCATGTGTTGCAGCATTTAATTTTCGATAATTAATGCAAACATGCCAACCCGTTTGTGTACGAGTTGGAATAAGTTCGTTTTGTTTGTTTGCAACAATGGTGAGTCCAGACTTTTTAGGAACAACGTGAATAGGGCTGACCCTAAGCTATCGAAAATGGGGTAAATGATGTTGTTGTCAAGGAGTTTAAGAATTTCTTCACGAACTACCCCTTTTATCTTAGGGTTAAGCCTACAATGTGCCTCGCGAGTAGGTTTGGCTTCGTCGGTTAAGCGAATACGATGTTGAACAATTGCGGGGCTGATTCCCTTATTGTCTGAAACGGACCAACCAATTGCGTCTTTGTTTTTAGAAAGAGTAGGAAAAATCAAATTCGTTTTATTTCTATTTGAATCAAATTCATTATCTATTCAAATCGAATTCGTTTTATTTCTATTTGAATCAAATTCATTATCTATTCAAATCGAATTGAATTGAAAACGAATTCAAATTGAATTGAAAGCGAATTGAAATGAATTCAAATTTAATTGAAATTTGAATTGAATAAAAATGAGTTTTAAAACGAATTTATAAGGGAAAAATTCAATTTTGATTTGAATTTGAAATGGAAGTTGAAAATGTTTTTGAAACGAATTTAAAACTATTTATAAAATTCGTTTTAAACAGAAGTCGACGAAATATATATATATAATATATATATATATTATATATATAATGGCCTGAATGGAACGCGCCGCGCCGCGGCAGTTCGTGAATTTCGACCATTTATTTCAAACGGACATTACGGGAGATCCGACCGTCGGATTCTCCTAAAACCGGAACCGTTGGGTTCGTATCGAAAAGAGCTTCCTAACGAATATTAGGAATTTGAAATCTAACGGATGGATTTGGAGTTACGTCCAAATCAAATTTGAAATTGGTCGCATTTGCTTGCATATACATATAGCTAACTGTAGCAACCCGAACTTCCCCGGTCTCCGAAGGGATGAGAAAGAACGAATTACTGTGAGGACAAGACAAATCAGAACACAGACGGAAGAACAGTTCATTGCTATTACAACAATTCCATCAGATACAAGAATATACAGAGTATAAATGAATAAATTACATTCGTTAAATATCAGAGATTACAATAAATTACATAGCAGCGGAAAATAATACAAAGCACAACTGAAGGTGATATACGGATACAGAGCTTTCCGGATATCATTCCAGCTGTAAACCAGGATCCTGTGAATATCAATCTGCAAAACCAAAACTACTAGCTGCCCGTGCGGAAAATAGGGGCACCCAGAGTTTAGGTTAAAACAATAAACTCCAGGTCAGTCATGTGACTGGTGTGAGAACTAAAACAGTTATTTAAAACTTTACTTTAAAAGAGAGTAATTCAAGGGACCACGCCGTATAACACGGAACGGGATTCCTCCCAAGAATACCACACCGAAGTAATTATTTATTTTATTTCCCAATCCCAACCTATTCATCCCATGAAGAAAAACTGGTAATACTCAATATCTAATACTATGGTGTTATCGGTAAAATTAATTACCATTTCACGTTCAAATCTAATTAAAGATTTAACTATCGCTTTGGAGCAAAACTGGCGATACTCCATTCTCGCTCATTTCTAAATTTGATAATTTAGATTATAGATTCTCATTTCAACCTAATTGCAGATTCGTTAAAACTCCTTTTACTGGGTTAAAGAACTAGGTGTTATTTAAAACACAGTTCACGACAAACCCAAATCACATTCTATTTGTTATCGAGTTAAAGAACTAGTGTTATTTAAAACACCGTTCACGATAAACCCATTTCAAATCCAATCAAATATATTAGAAATTCCGATTATTTTAAACCCCTTTTTAAATCTAATTTATTTATTTAAAAATAATTGGGTTTTAAATTTAGTTCAAAACTAGTTCACTTCGATAAAAATCCATTTTTATCTCTTCAAATATGGAGTTTTTCCCCCAATTTTTCTCAAATCATTTCTTATGATTTTACACAAATTATTACTATTTTTAATAATTTTATTAAGGCCCGTACAATCGATTTCCAACAATGGCCATCGAACTGCACTTACAACGACCTTTTTCCAATTTGATTTGGACGTAACTCCAAATCCAACCGTTAGATTTTGAATTTCTAATATTCGTTAGAAAGCTCTTTTCGATACGAACCCAACGGTTCCGGTTTTAGGAGAATCCGACGGTCGGATCTCCCGTAATGTCCGTTTGAAATAAATGGTCGAAATTCATGAACTGCCGCGGCGCGGCGCGTTCTATTCAGGCCATTATATTATATATAATATATATAGTATATATTTCGTCGATTTCCATTCAAAACGAATTTCATAGATAGTTTTGAATTCGTTTCAAAAGCAATTTCAACTTCCATCTCAATTCAAATCAAAATTGAATCTTTCCTTATAAATTCGTTTTAAAATTCATTTCTATTCAATTCAAGTTTCAATTCAATTTGAATTCATTTCACTTCGTTTTAAATTCAATTCGAATTCGTTTTCAATTCGATTCAATTCAAAGTGGTTTTCTATTCGATTCAATTCAAATTGGTTTTCTATTCGATTCAATTCAAATTGGTTTTCTATTCGATTCAATTCAAATTGGTTTTCTATTCGATTCAATTCAAATTGGTTTTCTATTCAATTCATTTCGAAATCGTTTTATATTCAATTCATTTCGAGATCACTTTATATTCAATATTCATTTTGAGATCACTTTATATTCAATATTCATTTTGAGATCACTTTATATTCAATATTCATTTTAAAATGAATAAAAATCAATATAAATATCGTTCACGTCAAAATGGCGTTAATCTAATCAACACGGCTTCATATATTCCTTCATTCTATGCAACAAATGAATATTTATTTTCGTCAACACACGACTAATCTCAACGAATGAGTACTGTCCACGTGTAACTATTTTTGTTAAATTATTTCGTTCAACACATGACTAATCTCAACGGATGAGTACAGTCAACACATGAACCTTTATTTTATATTGATAAAGATATAAAATTTATTGTTAAAATATTACGTTCAACACATGACTAATCTCAACGGATGAGTACAGTCAACACATGAACCTTTATTTTATATTGATAAAGATATAAAATTTATTGTTAAAATATTACGTTCAACACATGACTAATCTCACGAATGAGTACAGTCAACACATGAACCTTTATTTTATAATATTCATTATCTTCTAAATTGGAATGAGGCCCAATCAATTACCATATAAAGTTAATTATATGGATTTTCATACATCACACGTATATAATGGCATTGAAAAATAATCAACCATCAACAAAAGTGCACTACACTGTATAAGCATCAAATATAGATATCTAACGCTTATAATAGCATGTCAATCAATCGATCGACACATTTAATCAATCAGGATGAGTGAACTTCAAATTTCATCCCAACACCCGTGTGGGGTTTCAAATCAACAAACACAGATTTCAATTGTGCAGTTGGGCGATGTGTAAAATTTATCGACCCAATCAATATCATTCAAATCAGTGTATATAAACAAATCGGCCGATTTGTTTATAGATATTTATTTATTCACTTTCACGTTAAAAACTATATTTTTAACGATAAAATATTTTATTTTAACACATGAATTTCTATTCAGTTCATTTATTCAATAAAATTGATATTTTTATTTTTCTAACATATTTTAGAAAATTTCGGCGGCATAACGGCACGATACTAGAAACGGGACGAGGCCTAGCCTTATCCCCGGTCTAGTGAAGGCCCACGCCATTCACACATCAATCAAATTCACCAAAAAATTCAAATTTCAATCAAATAATCTAACTAATTTTTGAAATCAAACAAACAAGTCCATGGTCTGTGGACGATTGTGTCGGGTGCTACTAAACACTGTCTGCGTCCTAGTATATATATATATAACTAGAAAAAGAAATTGAAAGGTGAGAAATTCTCACTGATAGCTATCCAACTCCATGACACTTCATTGATAGAAATCTTCATCGTTATCGCATCTTCGTCATCTTCGTTGCCCGTAGCCACTACATATATAAAAATCGAATTTTTTACTTCGCTATTCAATATATAAAAATCGAATTTTTACTATGCTATTCAATATATAAAAATCGAATTTTTACTATGCTATTCAATATATAAAATTCGAATTTTTACTATGCTATTCAATATATAAAAATCGAATTTTTACTATGCTATTCAATATAAAAGAATCGAATTTTTACTATGCTATTCAATATATGAGAATCAAGAAAAAAATGGTGACCTTCAAAACCCTAATGGAAAATTCCAAAAACGTGATCAATAATCTCACTTCCTCCATCTCTAACCACGTTTCTCCTTCATTAAACGACAGATCAGATAAAAACAAAGGTGTACTTCCATCGTACAAGGAGATCTTGCTGCGGCCAGGTGTAAAGCGTAACGCTCCTCGAAATAATATATTCAAATCTCGCATTAATCCTCAGCCGCCGCCTCGTATTTCGAACAATTACTTGGAAAAATTAAAAAACATCAAATCTGATAATGGTTGCTTCAGATGCGGCTCTCCAGATCACTGGGCTAGGAGCTGTCGAAATCCTATGGTTTGTTTTCGCTGTAACAAAATTGGGCATAAGGGATTCAACTGCAAATTTCACCTCAAAAGTCCGAAAAAAATGGAAAACCCTAAATCGCTCCCTCCTCTTTCGGCGGCGTTTTCCCTGACGATTTTAAAAAGGCTAGATCGATGGTGGTTCTCTCCATCGCTCGTGGTGCTTTCTCGATCAATGAAATGGAGACGTTATTGGGAACTCATTTTGGCAGGCGTGCGCCGGGCTGGGTGTGGACGGTGCGTAGATTTGGCGATGATTTCATAGCGAAATTTCCTCCCTTTTTGTTGACTGAAACATTTTACTATTCACTCTTCGACTCTAAAGGTGTAATTAATTTGAAGCGTTGGGGCCCACAAATTGGGAGCATGGCGAGGAAGAGGATTGAAGTCTGGGTTTCACTTAAAAATATTCCACTAGTGTGTAGAAGTGTTGATTCCCTCAAGTCGGCGTTGGCGGAAGTAGGTGAAGTGATTAGACTCCAGCATGGAGTGTGGAATGTAACCGATTTTTCCTCCCTGAAGGCGTTGATGTGGATCGATGAGGATTTGGAGCTTCCCCCTTCGATTGTGGTCCCTGTTGAGGGTTTTTCCCATAATGTCTCCATTACGAAAGTTGATGGTGAATCATCTGAGGAAGTGGACAGACAAGAACTTCGTAAAACGGTTTTTGTTAGAGGGGAGAATGGCAAGATGAAAGTACTTAAGGCTAGAAGCGTTAGCGCTCCCACTGCTTATGTTGGATTGGACAGCAATACACCAATTCCTGTTGACAGAGAAGATGTGATGGTTCATAATGTTGATAAGGATAAGGTGGAAGCTTTTGAAGCGGAAGCTGTTGATGATGGTATTGATGACACTGGTAGGGAGGAGAGTGGATTCGATGGCTTGAGGAATATTTTTGGAGAAGATAATGATGAGGACTATGATCTTGGGGGGGATGATAATGATTACGATCTTGGTGGAGGGAGTAATGCTTTGGCTGTTTCAGATTCTGATGAACGCTCTTGTGCAACAAGCAAAAGAAAAGGCAAGATGCCAGTGGACTCCGGTGTGGTTATCCTAAGGAGAAGTGCTCGTGGCCTTCCTCATCCTCTGGAAGGTAGCGTTTTTATCCCTGCTATCCTTAATTCTTTATCTCCTGATCAAATGCATGCTGTTGCTAGTAGCTCTAGTTTTTTGTTAAATGATTCTGTTGCTAGTGATATTAGAAGTAAAGAGTTAGATAGGGCTGACGCACCCCAATGATTGTTTTAACCTGGAATGTTAGAGGTTTGGGTAATTATGACAAACGCCTTAGAGTTAAAAATTATCTCAAGTCAGTCAAGCCCCACATTGTGTTGCTTCAAGAGACCAAACTTGAAAATCCTGACTTTCTTATTTTTAAAACTCTGGGTTGGGGGGTTATAGATGAGTGGAGATTTATTCCGGCCACTGGAAGTGCTGGAGGTTTGTTCACTGGCTGGGATAGTAATTTATGGACATTTAAACAAGAGATTTGTCAATCACATTGCCTACACGTTGCATTGGAATGTGTAACGACTAAGAAGCTTTATTTTTTCTCAAACGTTTATGGTCCAAACTCTAGAAGTGAAAGGAAAACTTTGTGGAGAGAAGCGAAGGAATTTCATAGTTTGATGTACGGACCTTGGGTTATTGGAGGAGACTTTAATGTTACGAGATTTGGCTATGAAAGAAGTAACTCTGGTGCTAATCATTTTGGTGACATGGCTGATTTTAGTGAGTTTGTTGGGGAGTGTGAGTTAATTGATCTCCCGCTCGCTAATAGGAAGTTCACTTGGTCTGATGGCAGAACTCCACCGACACTTGTGAAACTTGATCGTTTTTTCATCAATGCTCACTTTGAGGATCTTCATCCTTTAACCACCCAAAAAGGCTTATCTACAATTATTTCTGACCATTGCCCTGTTGTTTTAGATTCTGGAGATGCCATTAGGAAAAAGCCTTTTTTTAGATTTGAAAAAATGTGGTGCTTGGAAGATAACTTTACCGATTTGTTGTACTATAAATGGTCTGAATTTGGGGAGAGTGGTGATGCAGCGAGAACCCTTTGTAATAAACTTAAACTTTTGAGGAAATTTCTTAAAAAATGGAATTCGGAGGAGTTTGGTCATATTAGAATTAAAAAGGAGAGGCTAGAAAAACAAATTCTTGATCTTAATATACTGGAAGAGGAAAGAGGTCTTGATGATGTTGAAAGAGACTTGCTTCAGCAGCGAGAACGAGAACTCAATAAAGCTTTGGATCAGGAAGAGATTTTTTGGAGACAGCGATCAAGATCTCAGTGGCTGAAGGAAGGGGATAGAAATACAGCGTTTTTCCATAGAGTTGCCAATGGTAGACGCCGCACCAATTTGATTCATAGTATTTGGAAGGATGGTGAGGAGATCGGTGAGCAACAACTTTTGAGTGATACTTTCACTGAATATTATAAAAGCATCTTCGGTTCTCGTGTTGAGAACCGTATTTCTGTTGAATGGAGCAAATTATATCCTGTTGTAAATGATCTCTCGGATGTTGCAAGTGCTTTTTCTGAAGAGGAAATTTTGAATGCTTTGAAGGAGATGCCGGGGGACAAAGCACCTGGGCCTGATGGATTTCCCACCTTTTTCTTTCAACAATATTGGGGCATGTTGAAAGATGATGTTTTGCGTTTGTTTGACGAGTTCCACAAAGGCTCTTTGAGGTTGGATTTGATTAGTTATGCTAACGTAGTTTTAATTCCCAAAAAAGAAGGTAATGTCTCTGCCGCTGATTTCAGACCGATTAGCCTCCTCAACACTAGCTTCAAACTTATTACGAAGGTTTTGGCCAATAGGCTGAAAGCTAAGATGGATTCGTTGATAGATATATCCCAAACTGCTTTTATTAAAGGAAGGAACATTCTGGATGGTGCTGCGTTGGTTGGCGAAGTGATTTCTCATTGTGATAGATTTGACGTCCCTTGTGTTATCCTTAAGCTGGACTTCGCCAAAGCTTTTGACACAGTTGACTGGCGATTTATGGTCGAAGTGCTGAAGGCAAGAGGCTTCCCCACCAAGTGGATTGATTGGATTTCCATGATTCTTTCATCAAGTAGATCCAACATCTGTGTTCATGGAGTTGCCGGCTCTACCATTCATTCTATGCGTGGACTGAGACAGGAGGGGATTATTAGTGGTTTCGGCAGTGACCAAGTGGTTGGGGGCATCAATTCTTTGCAATATGCTGATGACACCATTATATTCAGTAAACCTGACTGTAAATTCCTTGCTGCACTTAAATTTATTTTATATGCTTTTGAGAGTTTATCTGGCTTAAAAATTAACTTTCATAAGAGCAGTGTTTACACGTTGGGTTGTAGTGATGATTTACGCAGGTCTTGTGCTGAAATGTTTAATTGCAAGGCTGAAGTTTTTCCTTTGAATTACCTGGGTATGTGCATTCGCCCCAAGAATTTAATGAAGAAAGACTGGCAGCACTTGATTGAAAAGGTGGACACTCGACTGGCTAGGTGGAAAGGCAACTCATTATCTCGGGCTGGTCGTCTTGTGCTTGTCAACTCGGTCCTATCGTCGATTCCGTTGTACTGGATGTCCTTCTATCACTTTCCAGGTTGGGTGGTGGAAAGGATTGACGCAATTCGTCGTAACTTTTTCTGGACTGGTTCTAAAGAGACGAAGAAGCTAAGCTGTTTGATATCGTGGAACCAAGTATGCAAATCTAAAGAGCAAGGGGGACTTGATGTTATAAACTTAAAGACAATGAATTCGGCTCTTCTTTGTAAGTGGTTGTGGTTTATGATTTCTGATAAGCACGCTTTATGGAAGGAGTGGATCATTAGTACATATTACAATGGTAATTTTGGTTGGAATACTGATTTTTCAAGATGCTCGGCGTTTTGGCGTAATGTCATGGTTCATGCACAGTGGATGAAGTTGAGCACTAAGATTGTGGTGAAGAATGGACACAATACATCATTTTGGTTGGATAGTTGGCTAATTAATGTGCCTTTGAGAGTGGAGTTTCCAGAGCTTTTTGGTATGGCTTGTAACAAAAATCTCACCGTTAGAGAGATGTATGATAACGATTCAGCGGGTTTCAAATGGAGATTGAATTTTTCAAGACTTGTAGCTGGTAATGCATTGATTCAGCTATGCAGTTTGTTCGAGTTGCTTGAAGTGGCATGGAGCGCAAAAGAAACGTTGAGAGCATTGCAGACCGAGTTCGTAAGAGGGGGCGGATCACTGGACCTCATGATTGATGATGATGCTTACTATTTCACTATCCTTTAGCTGTTTCTATTAAGTAATATTATGTAATGTTAACTATGTTGTATGGCTCCTTTTTGTATGGCCGTATGTAGTGCTGGCCTATTTTGCTGTTTTGATTGTACATACATTGTAAATATACGCACGGTTACTTTGAATGGTATATATTTTAGGCGTGAATCATGATGATTCACTACCTTTTACTTCAAAAAAAAATATATGAGAATCGAATTTTTACTATGCTATTCAATATATAAAAATCGAATTTTTACTTTGCTATTAAATATATAAAAATCGAATTTTTACTTTGCTATATAGATAAAAATTCTATTTTTACACCGCTGCTATATAAAAAGATTTCTCCTTTTCAAAAATATAGATTTGCCTTTCTATAATATAAAAATTATATTTTTCTCGAAGTAAAATCATATTTTTACTTCACTACTCATCTCAAAACATCGTCTTTTCATATCTAAAAATATCGTCTTTTCATATCTAAAAATATCGTCTTTTCATATTTAAAAATATTATTATAAAAATCAATCTTTATTTTGCTACACATATAAAGATGCTATTTTTAATATTCCTATCATGTAAAAATTATATTTTTACTTCTCTACATAAACAAAAATCATATTTTCACATCTTTTATACAGTAAAGATTATATTTTTAATACTTTAAAAATATAAAAATCATATTTTTAATACTTTAAAAATATAAAAATCCTATTTTTAATTGAATAAAAATCTTTTCTACCTCTTCCTTATATAAAAATCAAAATTTTATTTTGTAAACAAAAATCAACCGAGACTAGAACAAAAAGGACTCACATTTTGATGTAGAAATCGAGTCTTGGTATCTAAAGGAGGATCCACACCTGCGGTGAAGTGTTCAGATGGCGGCGTCGGGCCTACATTGGCCGGAGGTGATAGGTTCGGGGCTGTTTCTCTTTGGAAGGGCGGTTTCAGAAGGGGGAAAGGCGGAGGAGGAGAGGGACGGTCGAGGGGAGGCCACGGTTGCCGGCGGTGGGCCAAGGAAGTGGCGGTGGAGGGGTTTTCCAGGGGGCGTGTCGGTTACAGGAGGGGGGGTTTGGGGCTTCGTGCGGTTTCAACGGAGAGGGAGGGGAGAGAAGGGAGGCAAGGGGGAGGACTTGGTGGTGGGCGCGCCACCGTCGGCGTCGGGTGGAGGGTGGAGCGGCGCGAGATCGAGGAAGGGGGCGGGTTTTTGATGTTTGACCGTGGGAAATTAAATGAGGGGTTTGACCAATTCATTTTGACCTAGGGTGTATATATATATTTTATATTATTTAAATTCAAAAAGTAACTTTTTATTTTCAACCCGAAATCGAACCCACCGACTGTCGTCCCTAGTGTTTCACCCCCATTCTGAACACAATGGGATATGTATCGCAAGCTGATTCGATCGTTTCGATCAGTTTCCGTCAAAATCTACATATAACTCTATATATTAAATTTGAACGCGCATTTCAATTTACTGGGTTCACATACTAACTAGAAAAATTCCCGAAAAATATTTTCTAGCTTCGTATCGACGATACGGTCCTAACAAAACTAGTTTCGTCGAATTCTGAGACCGTTGGAAAAATGGCCAATTTCCAGTCGATTAAAATCAACTAAAACTGGTCAAACGCGTTTTCCTTTGCCACGCTCACATATTGATTCGAAAAATTATGAAATTTGGAATCTAGCAATAATTTTACATCACGGACCCAACAAAAGTGGTTTCGTCGAAATCCGAGGTCGTTTGCAAAATTTCCATTTTTAAGGGCCTGAATTCCATAGCTACTATTCAGAATTTTCAACTGGACATATCTTTTGATTCCCGCTATGAAATCTTGATTTTTTGGATTCGTTGGAAAGATATTATCAAATAGATCCTAATGCTTTTGGTTTCACTAAAATCCGGATTGTTTTGCACCCGGTACATTCAATTGAAGTTTGTAATCGAATTATCGAACTACCGCGCCATTTTCAATTCTATTTATAATTATATATAAATATTTATATTCTAACGACGGCGTATATAATATATACGTTCGAATTATATTCAAAATAAATTTCTCGTCGATTTTATTTAAAATAATTCATTTTAAATATTCAAAATTCGCTAAAATTGCCAAAATACAAATTTTAAACTGGTTCATATTTTCGGGTTGTTACAATCTCCCCCACTTAAAACTTTTCGTCCCCGAAAAGGAACAAAGTCGAAAGTGGTTTGATTAATCAGCTCTACGTTCGATCTGGCTTCCATTCTCCAACTTTTCAGTTTCTGAGAATTTTCAAATTCTTCAAAAATTTTGCTAACAACCTAAATTTTCGAAAAATTTCGCCATAACCTCCCCTGCACCGGGAGCCACGGGAAAATCCCGAAATTGCCATATAGGCCTTCTGATCTCAAAAAGAAAAAGAAAAAGCCAAGCGGCTAGCCAATAGGCTCATAAAATCATCATCACCCAAACAAAACAGTAAATTATGTAGTAAACATGTACCTATTTGTCGGGCAAACAAATTTTATTCTCTGCTTTAGCCTCCTTGCTATGACCTGTTCAATGTAAGTATAAGTATATGCAAGCAAATGCGACCAATTTTCCAATACAGTTCAATATTTGATTCAATTAGGCTAAATGGTTCAAAATTATCAAACAAATAAACAAACAACACAAACATCAATCAATTAGTGAATTAGAGTTTCAAATTCATAAAATTTGATACATATACAGAAAATCATGTTTTTGATGCCAATTCACAACAATGTGTTCTAGCTATATTAGTTTTGGTTCTCACACCAGTCTAATGGAAATATATAGATATCCCACCTTCGAAACACGAAAATAATTACTAATGATGACGCGTCAATCATCAGAATCAGGTCCGTGCGACTTGAGTGTGATTCTATATCTATCTAATATATTAAAACTTCGAATATACGTTCATGACGCGTATATGCAAAAACCTTTATATATTGGATTGTCCAAATTCAAAGTAAATAAATATGAAATACGTTTTAAAATGGTTTAGATTTTCAAACAAAATGGTTTTCATTTGAAAAATATACTCTTCACACTCGTTCTAGGATACTACTGATCCTATCTCTAACGAGTCATTCTAATTGGATATTACTAATCCAATATCTGATGAATCCTTTCGTATGGTTCTAATGTGTCTTGTTCTCGAGCTCTGTAAACCAAAGCTCTGATACCAACTATAACGACCTGACGGCAGTGGGCTAACCTCCCACCGTGGCTTACAGAGATACCTCAGAACTACTTTTACGGCCAACCTCGCGACTAGACCAACCCACATTGTCGGGAGATGTAGGGGTAAGAGTCTCCCATTCGCCACCAAACCGCGAAGCGAGAACCCCCTATCATCCGTACCAATTAAGCAACCAGCTCTGATACCAACTGTAGCAACCCTAACTTCCCCGGTCTCCGAAGGGATGAGAAAGAATGAATTACTGTGAGGACAAGACAAATCAGAACACAGACGGAAGAACATTTCATTGCTATTACAACAATTCCATCAGATACAAGAATATACAGAGTATAAATGAATAAATTACATTCGATAAATATCAGAGATTACAATAAATTACATAGCAGCGGAAAATAATACAAAGCACAACTGAAGGTGATATACGGATACAGAGCTTTCCGGATATCATTCCAGCTGTAAACCAGGATCCTGTGAATATCAATCTGCAAAACCAAAACTACTAGCTGCCCGTGCGGAAAATAGGGGCACCCAGAGTTTAGGTTAAAACAATAAACTCCAGGTCAGTCATGTGACTGGTGTGAGAACTAAAACAGTTATTTAAAACTTTACTTTAAAAGAGAGTAATTCAAGGGACCACGCCGTATAACACGGAACGGGTTTCCTCCCAAGAATACCAGTGCATAGAATAAACAACGCAATGCTTTTTCGAAAAATGAAGCTGTTATAAGACCCAGGTCCCATCACACAATGCAACGCAAGCCGGAGGATAGGGTTTTACCTTATAACAGCCAAACATGCTTGATACGTTTAAAACAAATCATTTGATACTATAATAAGTGTATAGTGTCAAAACAATTTCAATCATAAATATAAATCATAGACGGCATAGCATCCCATGCTACTATGTCGCCATACTAGGCTCTACAAATAAAGCCGAAACATCTCGTATTGGAAATTGGATTTCCGTCATGAGTCGATGCAAGGGGCAAGCTCCTCTCCGCGTTCGAGACACTCTAGCAAATGTCTCAGGACTACACACTCTGGGCAATCCTGGGATCCTCCAAGGCCGGTCCTCACTTACGTTAGAGGATTGGCAATTCCTGAACACACGTTTCCCGGCCCTATAGGACCTATAATCGAGGCGCCTCGCATCCAAACCACAAAGGTGAAAAGTATATAAATGTCAGGGCTGGTAGGTCACTGACACCACCCATAGCTAGAAAGAAACGTTGTGCACTACTTGGGTCCTCATCCCGTTTTTGACTCATACCGAGGTGTGAGGCTCGCGAATCCACGCTATACACAAAGCTGCCATGTAGGCCGTGCTTTGATCATCAACCACAAGACTTTGCTTTTCAACAGAAGCCTTGATCATTGCATCTTAGCGTGCCACATAGGCAATTCATGTCATGCGACTGATGTCCATCGATATACAACCTCTGAGCTCGTACGTCTCAGAGAAGGGCGTTAAGCAAAAGAATAAATTCTCCGCCGCCAAACAGATGTATATTTAATAGAAATCAATCAACACAGAATAAAATCCAATGTCAGACACACAATCCATTTACAAGTCCGTTCTGGGTCTGAACGAAACCGGAGGCACTTTCCTCGCATATCCATCCATCTCCAAGTACGTCTGGACGGCCACCAACTATTTCCATCCTCTTGGGTGTACAACCCAATCAGGATCGTCAGTAATTATCCAAACGATGTGAAGACTTCTGGTCTTCAACCACCGTCTTCATCTTCGACTTATCGTCGAATCGGTTATTCAGAATGGGTATAAACCCGGCCTTTCCGAACAACCCGCGTATATTAAGAACAAATGTTATACAAACACAACATACGCCTCATTCCAATTCCACATTCTTAGGGAAAGGTTCCCATTAATTTTATCCAAGATAAATTCTTTCAAATTTATCCTTTAATCTTCCTTTGGATGTCGTTTCAAACCCAAATTATGGTTTTCTAAACTAGTCGAGATTAGCGAACCACACCGAAGTAATTATTTATTTTATTTCCCAATCCCAACCTATTCATCCCATGAAGCAAAACTGGTAATACTCCATATCTAATACTATGGTGTTATCGGTAAAATTAATTACCATTTCAAGTTCAAATCTAATTAAAGATTTAACTATCGCTTTGGAGCAAAACTGGCGATACTCCATTCTCGCTCATTTCTAAATTTGATAATTTAGATTATAGATTCTAATTTCAACCTAATTGCAGATTCGTTAAAACTCCTTTTACTGGGTTAAAGAACTAGGTGTTATTTAAAACACAGTTCACGACAAACCCAAATCACATTCTATTTGTTATCGGGTTAAAGAACTAGTGTTATTTAAAACACCATTCACGATAAACCCATTTCAAATCCAATCAAATATATTAGAAATTCGGATTATTTTAAACCCCTTTTTAAATCTAATTTATTTATTTAAAAATAATTGGGTTTTAAATTTAGTTCAAAACTAGTTCACTTCGATAAAAATCCATTTTTATCTCTTCAAATATGGAGTTTTTCCCCCAATTTTTCTCAAATCATTTCTTATGATTTTACACAAATTATTACTATTTTTAATAATTTTATTAAGGCCCGTACAATCGATTTCCAACAATGGCCATCGAACTGCACTTACAGCGACCTTTTTCAAATTTGATTTGGACGTAACTCCAAATCCAACCGTTAGATTTTGAATTTCTAATATTCATTAGAAAGCTCTTTTCGATACGAACCCAACGGTTCCGGTTTTAGGAGAATCCGACGGTCGGATCTCCCGTAATGTCCGTTTGAAATAAATGGTCGAAATTCACGAACTGCCGCGGCGCGGCGCGTTCTATTCAGGCCATTATATTATATATATAATATATATAATATATATTTCGTCGATTTCCATTCAAAACGAATTTTATAGATAGCTTTGAATTCGTTTCAAAAGCAATTTCAACTTCCATCTCAATTCAAATCAAAATTGAATCTTTCCTTATAAATTCGTTTTAAAATTCATTTCTATTCAATTCAAGTTTCAATTCAATTTGAATTCATTTCACTTCGTTTTAAATTCAATTCGAATTCGTTTTCAATTCGATTCAATTCAAAGTGGTTTTCTATTCGATTCAATTCAAATTGGTTTTCTATTCGATTCAATTCAAATTGGTTTTCTATTCGATTCAATTCAAATTGGTTTTCTATTCGATTCAATTCAAATTGGTTTTCTATTCAATTCATTTCGAAATCGTTTATATTCAATTCATTTCGAGATCACTTTATATTCAATATTCATTTTGAGATCACTTTATATTCAATATTCATTTTGAGATCACTTTATATTCAATATTCATTTTGAGATCACTTTATATTCAATATTCATTTTGAGATCACTTTATATTCAATATTCATTTTAAAATGAATAAAATCGATATAAATATCGTTCACGTCAAAATGGCGTTAATCTAATCAACACGGCTTCATATATTCCTTCATTCTATTCAACAAATGAATATTTATTTTCGTCAACACACGACTAATCTCAACGAATGAGTACTGTCCACGTGTGACTATTTTTGTTAAATTATTTCGTTCAACACATGACTAATCTCAACGGATGAGTACAGTCAACACATGAACCTTTATTTTATATTGATAAAGATATAAAATTTATTGTTAAAATATTACGTTCAACACATGACTAATCTCAATGGATGAGTACAGTCAACACATGAACCTTTATTTTATATTGATAAAGATATAAAATTTATTGTTAAAATATTACGTTCAACACATGACTAATCTCACGAATGAGTACAGTCAACACATGAACCTTTATTTTATAATATTCTTTATCTTCTAAATTGGAATGAGGCCCAATCAATTACCATATAAAGTTAATTATATGGATTTTCATACATCACACGTATATAATGGCATTGAAAAATAATCAACCATCAACCAAAGTGCACTACACTGTATAAGCATCAAATATAGATATCTAACGCTTATAACAGCATGTCAATCAATCGATCGACACATTTAATCAGTCAGGATGAGTGAACTTCAAATTTCATCCCAACACCCGTGTGGGGTTTCAAATCAACAATCACAGATTTCAATTGTGCAGTTGGGCGATGTGTAAAATTTATCGACCCAATCAATATCAGTCAAATCAGTGTATATAAACAAATCGGCCGATTTGTTTATAGATATTTATTTATTCACTTTCACGTTAAAAACTATATTTTTAAGGATAAAATATTTTATTTTAACACATGAATTTCTATTCAGTTCATTTATTCAATAAAATTGATATTTTTATTTTTCTAACATATTTTAGAAAATTTCGGCGGCATAACGGCACGATACTAGAAACGGGACGAGGCCTAGCCTTATCCCCGGTCTAGTGAAGGCCCACGCCATTCACACATCAATCAAATTCACCAAACAATTCAAATTTCAATCAAATAATCTAACTAATTTTTGAAATCAAACAAACAAGTCCATGGTCTGTGGACGATTGTGTCGGGTGCTACTAAACACCGTCTGCGTCCTAGTATATATATATATAACTAGAAAAAGAAATTGAAAGGTAAGAAATTCTCACTGATAGCTATCCAACTCCACGACACTTCATTGATAGAAATCTTCATCGTTATCGCATCTTCGTCATCTTCGTTGCCCGTAGCCACTACATATATAAAAATCGAATTTTTTACTTCGCTATTCAATATATAAAAATCGAATTTTTACTATGCTATTCAATATATAAAAATCAAATTTTTACTATGCTATTCAATATATAAAAATCGAATTTTTACTATGCTATTCAATATATAAAAATCGAATTTTTACTATGCTATTCAATATATAAGAATCGAATTTTTACTATGCTATTCAATATATAAGAATCGAATTTTTACTATGCTATTCAATATATAAAAATCGAATTTTTACTTTGTTATTCAATATATAAAAATCGAATTTTTACTTTGCTATATAGATAAAAATTCTATTTTTACACCGTTGCTATATAAAAAGATTTCGCCTTTTCAAAAATATAGATTTGCCTTTCTATAATATAAAAATTATTTTTTTCTCGAAGTAAAAATCATATTTTTACTTCACTACTCATCTCAAAACATCGTCTTTTCATATCTAAAAATATCGTCTTTTCATATCTAAAAATATCATCTTTTCATATTTAAAAATATTATTATAAAAATCAATCTTTATTTTGCTACACATATAAAGATGCTATTTTTAATATTCCTATCATGTAAAAATTATATTTTTACTTCTCTACATAAACAAAAATCATATTTTCACATCTTTTATACAGTAAAGATTATATTTTTAATAATTTAAAATTATAAAAATCATATTTTTAATACTTTAAAAATATAAAAATCCTATTTTTAATTGAATAAAAATCTTTTCTACCTCTTCCTTATATAAAAATCAAATTTTTATTTTGTAAACAAAAATCAACCGAGACTAGAACAAAAAGGACTCACATTTTGATGTAGAAATCGAGTCTTGGTGGCTAAAGGAGGATCCACACCTGCGGTGAAGTGTTCAGATGGCGGCGTCGGGCCTACATTGGCCGGAGGTGATAGGTTCGGGGTTGTTTCTCTTTGGAAGGGCGGTTTCAGAAGGGGGAAAGGCGGAGGAGGAGAGGGACGGTCGAGGGGAGACCACGGTTGCCGGCGGTGGGCCAAGGAAGTGGCGGTGGAGGGGTTTTCCAGGGGGCGCGTCGGTTACAGGAGGGGGGGTTTTGGGGCTTCGTGCGGTTTCAACGGAGAGGGAGGGGAGAGAAGGGAGGCAAGGGGGAGGACTTGGTGGTGGGCGCGCCACCGTCGGCGTCGGGTGGAGGGTGGAGCGGCGCGAGATCGAGGAAGGGGGCGGGTTTTTGATGTTTGACCGTGGGAAATTAAATGAGGGGTTTGACCAATTCATTTTGACCTAGGGTGTATATATATATTTTATATTATTTAAATTCAAAAAGTAACTTTTTATTTTCAACCCGAAATCGAACCCACCGACTGTCGTCCCTAGTGTTTCATACCCATTCCGAACACAATGGGATATGTATCGCAAGCTGATTTGATCGTTTCGATCAGTTTCCGTCAAAATCTACATATAACTCTATATATTGAATTTGAACGCGCATTTCAATTTACCGGGGTCACATACTAACTAGAAAAATTCCCGAAAAATATTTTCTAGCTTCGTATCGACGATACGGTCCTAACAAAACTAGTTTCATCGAATTCTGAGACCGTTGGAAAAATGGCCAATTTCCAGTCGATTAAAATCAACTGAAACTGGTCAAACGCGTTTTCCTTTGCCACGCTCACATATTGATTCGAAAAATTATGAAATTTGGAATCTAGCAATAATTTGACATCACGGACCCAACAAAAGTGGTTTCGTCGAAATCCGAGGTCGTTTGCAAAATTTCCATTTTTAAGGGCCTGAATTCCATAGCGACTATTCAGAATTTTCAACTGGACATATCTTTTGATTCCCGCTATGAAATCTTGATTTTTCGGATTCGTTGGAAAGATATTATCAAATAGATCCTAATGTTTTTGGTTTCACTAAAATCCGGATTGTTTTGCACCCGGTACATTCAATTGAAGTTTGAAATCGAATTATCGAACTACCACGCCATTTTCAATTCTATTTATAATTATATATAAATATTAATATTCTAATGACGGCGTATATAATATATACGTTCGAATTATATTCAAAATAAATTTCTCGTCGATTTTATTTAAAATAATTCATTTTAAATATTCAAAATTCGCTAAAATTGCCAAAATAAAAATTTTAAACTGGTTCAAATTTTCGGGTTGTTACAAGAAATTTCTTGATCACGAGGTAAATTTGAAGAAACTATGATAGGACAAGTTTCTTTATCACCTAAGTATACATACTTAAGGTGATTGGGAAGAGGTTTAAGATCTAACTTCGGTGGTTGCTCGATCAAAGAATTTGGTTGTGATTCAGACTCAACTGAAAGTGATTCAAATGGAAGCATGTATTCAATTTCTTTAGGAGCTTCTTGGAACTATTTTTCGTACTCGGCCCCCACGTTCATCATTAAGGTCAATTAGTTCGTTTTTGAAACTTTCGTGAATGGCATTAACTTCTAATGTCCGATCGCATGGTTCGTTCGATTGACTTTTAAGATTGAAAATATTAAAATCTAAAGTCATGTATCCAAAAGAGATTTTCATTGACCTATTGGGCCAATTTATTAAAGAATTTGAAGTAGGCAAAAAGGGTCAGCCTAAAATCAATGGAATTTGACTCATTGGAGTATTCACAGGTTGAGTCTCCAAAATGATGAAATCAACATGAAATATGAATTCTCCGACTTCGATGAGTACGTCCTCGATTTCTCCAACGAGTTTCTTAATTGAATGGTCAACAAATTGAAGAGTTATTTTGTTGGTTTAAGCTCGCCCAAGCCAAGTTGTTGGTAAACTGAATAAGGAATCAAATTGACACTCACACCCAAATCAACTAAGAATTTGTTAATTGTTTTATCTCCTATCATGCATAAGATCGTAGGACATCCAGGATCTTTATACTTGACGGGGATCGATTAGCTCAAAACTTCGCTAAGTCCGACAGCAAAGAAGACTTTCTTGGGGTACATGAGTGTGTTGTTTTTGGGTACACAAGTCTTTGAGAAATTTAGCATAGTTAGGACGTGCTGAATGATGTCAAGAAGCGGGATGTTAACTTTCAGTTGTTTGAAAATTTCCAACATCTTTCCATTTGTTCTGAATGTTTCTTTAGTCGAAAACAATGTAGAAATGGAGTACGAAACTTAATAGGTCGGTCTCTTTGAGGTGGAGAAGAATTCGACTCAGAATTTGGATCATGGTTGGACGCATCATTTGGATTTGAAGAGTGGAGAGGAACATACGTTACATTAATTGGATTTTTGACTTGATTATCGATTTTCTTACCGGATCATAATGCCGTAAAAGCATTCAATTTGCTATCTTGAACAGCATGAGCTTGGTTTGGATTCAAATTTTGGCTCTTGGGGTTTGGAACGGGTTGACTCAGGAACGATCCTCTTAGCTGTTCGCTCACAGAGGTGGCTACTTGACTCATTTGCATTTCGAGTGTCGCGATCGATTGACTCGTGTTTTGTATATATGAGGTTAGAAAGTTTTGCAGATTATTTTCATTTTGAGTGGTCGCCTTAGTAAAAGTTTCCAAACTTTTTTCAAGAGAGGTCATTCATTTGTTGCCTTGATGGACGAATGATTGTTGTGCTTGGTTCTGAAAAGGTGGCGCAAAATTTTGAAATTGATTTTGAAAGGAAGCATTAGAAGGATTATTCGAAAATGGTTGAAAAGGGGGTCGAACCAAATTCGAATTTGGGTTGTTTTGGGTCCACGAGAAGCTAGGATGATTTCTCCAACCAGGATTGTACGTTTGAGAGAATAGGTCGTTCCTAACTTTGTTGAAAGAGTTGAGTTATTCTAACGAGTGTGGGAACTGATAGGCAATATGGTTAGGATCATTACATTTGTAACACGAGGGTTGAGAAGCATGATTCATTTGATTTGTTGAAAGAACGTTATCAAATTTGGTTATCATCGCGTCGATTTTCGCTTCTAAGGCCAAAGATCCTACAGATTGAGCGTTTGATCGGGAATAAATCGATTTCTCGTTAGAACGTACCCATTAAGATGATTTTTCAGCCAAGTTTTCAAGAAATTACAAGCGGCATCGTGATATTAGGCCAAAAAGTTTCCTTGGACATTGATTCGAGCACGGTTCGAGAGTTGTTTTCAAGTCCATCGTATAAATTTAGCAAAGAGTCCATTTTTTGAAATTGTGGTGTGGACATTTGACCAAAAGTTCTTTAAATCTCTTGAAATATTTTGAAAAAGATTCACCTCTAAATTGACGAAAATTAATGATTTCATTTCGAATTTTGGAAATTTTTTCCAAGGCGTAAAATTTCTTTAGAAAATTTTTCACAAATTTCTCCCATTTTCCATTCGAATTTGAAGGCGAGCTATACAACCATTTCTCGGCACAGCCGGTAAGTGCAAATGAAATTAACCTAAGCTTGACTCCATCTTCACTTAATTGTTGAAATTTCATGATTGCACAAACTTGTTCAAATTTGGTTAAGAAAATGTAAGGGTCATCACATTCAAAATTACCAAATTTTGGAAGAGTATTTATGTGATTAGAACGAATTTCAAAGTGGTTACCCGTTAGGGCGGGAAATATGATGCAAGAAGAAATAGATACTCGATCGGGGAAGATTCTATTCATAAGAGTTTGAGGGGGGTTTTTGTTAGCCATGGTTGAAGGAACGTTTGTTCGAACTAAACGATTAGTAAAAGGGTCACGTATCCAACGATTCGTAGAAGTGCCTTGAGTTCTAATACTCATGCACTAGCAAGAAGAATAAGGGAACACGAGAAAAGAAAAACAAGTAGAGAAGAAAATAGAAGCAAAAATTTTACAAAACGAGAATTGTTTTGAATTTCTTTTTTTTGGTTTTTTCATTTTTGTTTTTCCGTTTTGAAAAGAAAAAAGCCCATTTTTTACACAAAAGAAAAGGAAGTCTAAAATTTCTAAAAATGTTTAAATGAAATTGTTTTTTTTTTTGAATAAGAGAAAAAGGATTTATCTTACAAATGAAGATGATTTTTTTTGGATTTTTGATTTTCTATTTTGTTTTTTATATATTCGTGAATCTAACGCAACTAAATGAATGTAAGGATTAACTACAAATTTTCTGTCCTTAGTGGCTCCTAACCCAAAATTATATAATGACACATTTCATTACCTAAAACAAAAGATTTCTCAGCCAGTTAATGGACATGAGTTATCAGTGCACCAGGAATCACCCTAGAAATGCAACTGAAGGTTTAAGTACCTTCAGAGTAATAACCAATATATTATTTACGAATCACTATAATATTTATAAACGATATTTCTCTACTGTAGTCTAGACACCTAAAATAATTCATTCCAAATATAACAACTACCAAGATATAATTAAGCCCTAGATGAGCTCGCGACTCCCTTAAGTCCAACATCTAACCATTATTATTAGTCAAATTCTACGATGAAATGCATTTTTTTGGGCTAAGGAAGGGTAATGAACTTCCCATCTTATGTGAATTTGGGTGTGCCCTTAAGAAAAGAAATTAAGATGAGATGTATGAAAAACAGAAATTAAACGTGTATTAACAATGAAACTACGAATGAATCTTTATTTTTATTTTGTAATTTTTTTATACAAACGCAAGCAAACAACAATGCAATTAAAATAAAAGGGTTAAAACATGATACCTGAGCATGAAGAATTTATTAGCATTTTTTTGCGGCGTTTTTTTAGCAAGAAAGCAAAGTAGAGAGAAACCAAGTAAGCAGCCCAAAACAAAGTAGTTTTCTAGCTAGCAAAGCAAAGCAATTCCCCTTCTTTAGCAACACATAAACAATGAATTTCCTTTTTAATAAACTCAAGTGAAAACAAAATAAAATTATTTTATGGCAAAAGGAAACCAAAACAACTATTTTATTTTCCTTATTTCTGAAAGATAAAACCGAGCACAAAATAAAATAAAATACAATAACATTAAAATAAAACTTTCACAAACCTAAACTCCAAAAAAAAAAAAATGTTTTCATAATCTTAAAGCCCGCCAGCCCATCAAAATCCTACCCGAATACACACTTTGAGTGTCCTGATTCAAAGGTTCAATCCAAATTGTTCGATTCTACACTGAATTCAGTATTCTTCTCTTCTATCTATGTGAGTGGAAATTGCATCAGTTTTCAATTTTCTATATGATGTAAGTGTAGATTTAGATTGTTATGCCCAAAAAGATTTGGATTTATACGGAAACAAAACATTAACAAATCCTCCAAATCTCTTATAATTTGTAGAAATGGTCAATCCATTATTGTTAAATAGATTCTGCTTATTGAGGTAATAAAAGATAGGTTTTTAAGTGTTGTACTGTTTCTGATAATTGGCTAATTCACTTCCTTGTAAAAAATGTAAATTTCATATTTATGTATGCAAAAGCATAAGACTTGAGTATTGTAAGTCTAACAGGTTTAAGCATCTATTTCTAAATGGATATTTTGAACATATTATTTACAAATCACTAAATTGTTACGTTTTTTGTGTGTATATACCATATATGTTAATTTTATAAAAAGTGAAGCAGTACCAGAAGGGGATTTTACATATATAATTGAATTATCACACCTTGTCTTTCTTTTGCTATTGGAATAATCGTTCTGGCTTTGGGTACAAGTTTTTATGTATATGTTGTTATTTCCCTATTGTTGATTATGATGTACATATTCATGCCATATTGAGGAAGTTAGGGAAATAAATTTGTAAGCTTTATTTGATGATAGGATTGACATTTCAAACGAATTAGGACCTTTATTTACGTGCACTTGATTTACATTTTATTTACTATTACATATTATCATAATTAACGTATTATGTAGCAACCCGAATTCCGACAGACCGAGTTTTTTTCAAAATTCTAATCCATCGAAACCCGAGTTGGTTGCTCTGGTATCCAGCAGAAAAGACAAAGATATAAAATATATCAGAGCTCAGAAGATATCTCACATCGTAATGGATAAAGTATAATATAATCAAAGTATAGCCTTACTAAGTATACTGGTAGTTCTACATGGATATATTGGCAGTTCTACATGAATGCAATATTTTGAAAATCAAAATACATTTTCATCCAAATTTCCCCACACTCTTACTGAGTAAGAGCGTAATTCATCCAATTTTTGCATCCAAAACTTACTTCATTTTTCGAATTTCAGAAAAATCTAATTTTCTAAATTCGATTTCTTATGTTACAAAAAGGCGGAAATGGAAAACTTCGCATCTTCTTTTTCGACCTTTTTCCAACCGTAGTTGGATTTTATGAAACTATTTATAAAGATTCCCCTATTTTCCTATCCAAGCACAAACCACATAAGACAATTTTCTCTGTTGTAGCTTTTCTTTTTCGTCTTATCTTGTCTTATTCATCTTTTCTCATAATTTGTCAAGTTTGTCGCTTTACTGAATTTTTTGTTTCCTTTTTAGTTATGCCTTTACTCTTTTCTTAGCTTATTTAATCATCTGGTCTAAGTTTAGTTTTCAAATAAGCCTTCTAGTCTTTCAACTAAAATAGGAAAACAGACACTCTACACAGCTACTACTACGGGCCAAGAATCTCGGGACTATGTCCCCCTTAGACAACAAGCTTGAACCAGGGGGTCAATGACAGGTTAGGTGTTACCCTAACTACCCAGTAGGAGAAAAATAATAGAATGTTCCCAACATAAATGCAATAATTGGTTGTACCCCTAACATGAAAATTAGCCATAGGATCTAAACACTTACTTGCCCCTTATTATCTAGTAGTCACTATTAGTTTTAGCTGTGTACCAATAATTATTTCAAGCAACACTTAGGCTTTTCAATGCTTATGCATTCTATGGGAACTTCTATTACTCCAAGATAATTCTCGCTATGTTCTTCATAGCCTCAAAACTTTTCCCGTCTTCCCTAGGCACTGATCCTTACATACTCCATACTTTTAAAACACGGTTTGGCCCTTTTTCATCTACATTTTCTTTCAAAAATAGTGTCAAATTTTTATTGTCCTCATGAAAACTCACTTTTGCCAAACCAAAAAAAAACATGATATCTTAAAAAAATAATGTAAATCATATTTTTTTTCAAATCACAAAAACTGATAAGGACAACTATTTCTGAATCGAGTTTATAAATTGCTCTTACTTACAAGCTCGGTTCAGTCCCTTACTGCAAGGTGCAACCATCTACTCTATTCTTAATTTCTACAACTTATTTTGTCCACCCAACAAAATTTTCTCTTTTGAACAATTTATCAAAAATGATTGTCAAAAGAATAAAGATTTCAAAATTTTCTTTATTAAAAATTCTTGTATGGAATTTAACAAGAAAACTAGCGAGCTATACATGCTCTATAATATGCACCTTTTTCTGAGAGAATTTTACTTTGACAAAGTTTTCACAAGAAATCACTATTTACAATATATACCCCATTTTACTTTAAAACTCAATATGTGTACTTTATATATTTAAAACTATAACATTTGGATTGAAACTTGGAAACAACATAAACCATTTTCCCAAAACTTTTACAATTTCAGGTTCTTAAAAGTTAACAATGGGGTTAGACTCAAAGAGGATTTCAAATTTTTCTAGGCTTTCCTAGAAACTCCCATAAAGCCAATTCTCTCAACTATATATATTCCTAATCCATTTTTTCCTCTTTTTAACCTAATCTAATTTGTAAGGTTTTACTGCCAAGCCCACTAATCCGAAATACTAACATATGGGATCCTCCTTTCTCTATTTCAAAATATATTGTACACTCCTACCCAAATTTCCTAAGGGTCTCAAATTTCCATATTCATTCATTTTGTAACACCCCGTGTATTCTATAACAGTGAAATTCACAAATTAAAGTATAATTAATTTCAAATCAAAGAATTAAGGGAAACGGGATACGCCATTGTGTTCGTCTCGGAAAAATACGCGATATAGAGTCCGAGTTTTCGAAAATCGGAGTCCGTATGACCAAGATATGGCCTCCGGAAGTTTCAGAATTCAGTTTAAAATTCAAACAGACGAAAACAGCTCAGAAAAACAAGTTTAAAATTCAAAATCGGGCCCAATTGGCCAGGGCGGGAAAATTCCCGCCTAAGGCACCCAGGTCGACTAGGCAGTCGACCTGGGCTAGAGGTCGACAGGGCTGTCGACACCCGTGTCGACTGCCAAGTCGACACGGTGTCGACTGGGCTGTCGACCTGGCCCCAGAGCCAGGTCGAACCCAGCCCACCCTAGCTGGCCTGATCTGTGTTTGGTCGATTTTCTGAGCCTTGCCTTGTCACTAGGGCTAGGTGTCAGCTCCGGATTGGCCTCTCCTTCAAACGAGCGGCTATTATTGAATCAAGCTCCATCGACGGTCTAAAACAACTCACAAACATTATAAAAAGGACCTAAGACCTAGCCTAAATCATACTATTTCATTTTAGCCTCAGGCCGCCGCCATTAAACCTAGAGCTCTGAATTAAAAATACAAAGAATAAAATTATAGAAGATAGAGGACGATTCTTGAAGGCTACAACTAGAAGCTACAACAACTACGACGCTTTAGACAACGAATTTGGGACTATTTGATTTGGGATTTTTATTTGGGTTATTTGCTTCATATTGTAAGTTCTATGTTACTTTTTAGGCAAAAACGCTAAAACAATATGGACATGCCATGAATTGAAACCGGATTTAGGAACTATTGTTAATCCATTGTTTGTATTGTTTATCTTTGAATTATAATTTGGGGATATTGCTATAGCAACGTTGCAAGTTAAACTTGTCATGATTTTTATGTTGTTATGAATCACTTGGGCTTAATTATTTGGCAAGTTGGACTAATACATGTCCATGGAATCGCTATGTTTATCGAAATCTTTATGTTGATTAAACCATGCCTATGGTGCTAATTAAACCATGGCTATGACTATTGATGGAATTATGCCTGCGATGTTAATATACCCATCATGATTAATGAAAAATTGGGTATCGCTAGGCTATGATGAAAAGTTGAAATTGTTATGTTTATAATGTTAGATATGTTAAAAATGCTAAATTGGAATCATTATGTCTATAATGCTAATTGAGAATCATTATGTTAAAAACACTAAATTGGAATCATTATGTCTATAATGTTAATTGAGAATCATTATGTTAAAAACGCTAAATTGGAATCATTATGTCTATAATGTTAGTTGAGAATCGTTATGTTAAAATGCTAAATTAGAACCATTATGTTTATAATGTTAGTTGAGAATCATTATGCTAAAAACGCTAAATTGGAATCATTATGTCTATAATGTTAGTTGAGAATCATTATGCTAAAAACGCTAAATTGGAATCATTATGTCTATAATGTTAGTTGAGGATCATTATGTTAAAAATGCTAAGTTGGAACCATTATGTTCATAACGTTAGATGAGAATCATTATTATAAATTGGAATCATTATGTCTATGAGAATTATTATGTTAAAAATGCTAAATTGGAATCCACTATGCCTATTAGGATTACTATGCCTTTAATGTTTCATGTTTATAATAAAATTATTATTATGCCCGCAATGATTATTATGCCTATGATGTAAAGTTGAAATCATCATGTTAAATTAAGTTGGAATCATTACTATGCCAAGTTATCATCATACTAGTATTGAAACCATGGGATATGTTATAGCCTGTTTATTATGCAAGTGATGTTGGAATTGTCACATATGCCTATCACATGTTTGGTGTTATTCCCCTTTATCTCTTGAATTGTTTATGCTTGTGAACGAAGTACGTTTATATACGTTGGGGATACGATTGGGTAGAATAGGCAAAACTTGAATTAATTATAAGCATAAACTATGAAATTTGGCATAAGTAGAACATGAAATATGGCACGAAAACTTGACTTGAACATGCCATAATTTTACTTTAAACATGCCTTAGTTGGGCACGAAGTCGATATATGAACATGATGTGGAAATAGCAAAATCTGATAAGAACATGGGCATGACTTTAGAAAACAAGAAAGTGGCCAACTCGAGGTTGGGTTGAGTTTGTAGTGTAAATCTGCCCGGAACCGCCCGGCAAATCCAGTTGCTACAAACAATAGGATCCAATGTGGGTAGTTGGTCACATCGCGCTTGAGACCCGAGGTTGGGTTGAGTTCGTAGCGTAAACCTGCCCGGAACCGCCCGGCAAATCCAGTGGCTACGAACAATAGAATCCAATGTGAGTGGTTCGGTGCATTAACGAATCAATTAATGCCAATTAGGGTTAAGTCATGAACATGAAAAGACAACTTAACCAACTTGAACACGATTTGTAGGGCTAAGTCATGAAACTTGAAAACGACAACACTTAGCCAACTTGACATGACACGTAGGCGGGTTAAGTCGCGAACTGAAATGACATACTTAACCATCTTGACATGACCAGACTAGAAAAGGATTAAGTCACGAATTACATGACTTAATCTGTTAGGCGGGTTAGGTCACGAATTACATGACCTAATCTATTAGGCGAAACCCTAGACACGACCCCTTTCAGCAGTAACCCTCTAGAAGTATCAAGGTACCCTGGGGCTAGGCCGGGTGGGGGCATGATTACTGGGCTGATTGTAAGAGGTGAACGACGGCAGTAGGGTACGCCAGTGTAGGTTCGGCGGACTACGATCGTGCACGTATCCGGGGCAGACACTGGGTATCCGTAGATTTATCTGTGCATCTTGAATCGTGTCAGGGGTTGACACCCTAGGGCTGATACACCCGAAGGTGGACCCAGCACAGGTGACTACATTCGTGATTAGCCGTATGACACGGACACTTGACGAGCTAGAACTTGTAGGGAGCCGATCGACTAGATAATCGCTCCGTAGGACCCCGTACTTGGGTCAGACCCCGTTTCAGGGTCATTTCATGATATTGGGCCGTGGGATTTATTTCGTGATTAACTTGTGATATGGGCTTAGTATACTAGTACAGTCGATGCAACGAATCTCGAACATGTGATGCTTTACTTGACTTGTCTTGACTTATCCTGATCACCTTAGTCTATCTTGTTCACCTTGACACCATTCTTAAGTTTAGTTCCAGTTCATACATGACAGGTTGTTTTAACCGTTTCTACACTGAAAGTCACTAGAGCTTACTCAGTCTTTATGACTGACCCTTTTCCTTTCGCCTCTTTTTCTTCCGTTTCCCCCCCCCCAGGTTCTCAGGGAGGGAATACCGTAGCTTGACCAGTTTTCACATCCAGCTTGAAGAGAGAGAATGTATTGCTTGGATCTTTTCCGTTTTGGACTATGGCTTTGGACAGCAATTAGGGGACTTTTGCAGTTTATTTATGTTTTCTTCATGCTTCTTTAAATAATGTAATCAAGACAGTTATGATTTTGGGAAGTATTATGGCATGGTTTGTGTAACACGTATTTTGAAGAAATAAAAGTTGTTGTTTTCCGCTGTTCAAAAATATGCGTTATTATATCTGTCTTGTATATCTGTGACTTATACTTATAAACCTCCACCAAAATTAGGGCATTCCCTTTGAGAGTGACCCTAACGGAGGTGGGGTGTTTCACAATTAGTGTACAAAAGGGATATCCCAGTCCTTACCATATTATGCTCTTTCTATTTAGCGGGTTCCTCTATGGATCTACGTATATATGTAATATTAATATTCTAAAAATACAAATACGTTCACTCACTATCTATACAGGATTCCTAAACCTAAGCTCTGATACTAAATGTAACAACCCGAATTCCGACAGACCGATTTTTTTTCAAAATTCTAATCCATCAAAACCCGTGTTGGTTTCTCTAGTATCCTGTTGATTGCTCTGGTATCCTACAAAAAATACAGAGATATAAAATATATCAGAGCTTAGAAAATATCTCACAAGTGAATGGATAAAGTATAATATAATAAAAGTATAGCCTTACCGTAGTAATGATACTGCCTAACCAGTATCCAAAGCTATCATTTCTCTGCCACAAATCTAACCTGCGAGTATGTTATGAGGAGGGGTCAGAACACAAGTTCTGGTGACTGGATTTAAACTATACACTTTGGATAATCCTACATATACCGTTCAATCACATTTTCTTATTCATTAGGTTACTTGGGCTACCAGCACTCAAGGCTTGCATACACGTCGTACCCATTTACTTCCCAGTGGATTAACCTAATACAGTATATATGTAGCTACCCCCCAATATTGCGGTACACCCCATGATACCCCGCTCACACGGTCTTCACCGTAATGCCACAGAAATGAACGTAGTCCCTCATTCTATGCCGGAGTGACGTATAGATCTCTACATAACAATGTTACACTCCGCTTACATCTGTCATTACTATGCTACGTAAGTGTAAGGACTGCTACTGTCGATCGAATCAGATTACGTACCAGAGTAATTCCCTCAAATCTACGATACACCACCCAGAGCAGACATGCATGTATCTAGACTTTCCCATACACGTATCGTCAATCGTATTCGATGACTTAGCCGAACATAACTTCTAATGTGCACCGAGTTCCGTGGCAGGGATATACAAGAAACACAAAACTCGGTCGGGAGCTTTTCCATATCTGTACATGCCCACCTTTAAGAGCCTTAAAATACAGATATCCCTTGGGTCTGTTTTTCATGGTGGCTATGGCCCTACCTCGACCCCTCCCTTAACTAGTAAAGACTACAAGAGCTAAGCGACTTGCCCCTAACAAACAATCTAAACATCTAGTTAGCGTCTCCCCTCAACCACCGTACCTCGATAGTGAAAAGTGAATGGTCTTTTTGGTTTAGCTCTAGTCTTTTCGCATCCCACTGGCTACCAATGACGGGTATCCGACAATCTACTATCCTTGTTGGTCCCGACCTCGCCTCCCGTTGAGGCGATTGATGAATCACCCTAGTGTCACCACGTCACAACATTCTAACTACCAAGCTACTTTTGCAGTCAAGACCCACCCACTTGGTAGTAACGCGCAGACCCAACCTCTGCGAGCACATCCTAAACATCTGCCACCACACAGAGGACTACCAGCAGAACCTTACATACATTAGGAAGTCGCGTGCTTCCCCTTCCAGTCCTTTAGAGCCGACAGAATAACCAGATGAATGTGCGCTCCCCTCGTGCCTCATGACACCATGATGGTCGACCCCGTTGGGTTATTCACCCTCAAACGTGCGGACTGGTCCAAGCACCTCACTTTAATATGTTATTAGACCATATGTCTAAACATTCCTTTATGTGCTTGCTTTACCTCATCAGTTTTCCATTTAACATGGTTATTCCCATTCACATTGACTTCTTATTCAAGTTACCAAGTTCCTCTTGCTTATTAATTTCAGTCATATAACTTAACCTATTTAAGTTTATTAATAAGCCCACAACATATTATTTCCTAGATTGTGATCCAAGGTCTGTAATCTACAGTCCCTTCATATTCTAGTTTGATTTCATAGTCACAATAACATATTTTACTCAATATGCAACTAAGTATATCTCAATTCACATGTTTTCTGTTTAAAATGTCAGTCATTATTTATAATTAAATATAACTTTTTTCATTTCATAAGTTTTCCTAATTCTTTCTTATTTAATCATAATTCCCTCTTACATTGTCATTACAACTTATTGTTGATTGCTTATTAATTTAGTTCTCTTAACTAAGGTTCACTAATAAGTCTCCTTTCCATTTATTATAACCTATGTTATAATTTCCTCTTATCCAAAGGACAAGCCTTAACATGTTATTCTTATCAGCAGATTTCAGATTTCCAAGTTTATAGATTACTTAATTTATAATTAAGTACAACTTCTTACATTTCATTAATTTCCCCCTTCTCTTTACTTATTACAAACAACTAGTTTTAGTTTTCCCCGTTTACTAATTATTTAATTTACAATTAAGTACCACTTATCTCATTACAAAAGTTATCTCATTTCCTTACTAATTTATTATAACCTAAGTTATAGTCTTCACTTGTCCCTAGGATAAGTCTACCAATTATACAACATTCTCATTAATGTAATTTATTTACAATAGGTTATTATCATTCCCCGTTCATTCTATTTCTTTTACAGTTGTCACTTCCATTCAATTCCATTCATTTCAATTAATTACCACTAATTCCATTTATTTCTATCCTTTTATATATATATATACACTAAACCTCTCACATTAAGCCTACCACTTGTGGATGTTAGATTTGCCGAGAAGTTCCGAGAAGACTTCTTCCACAAGTTGACTTAACCTCATGTCTTAGCACCGTTACCTGTTTTATTCACGCATATACCCCTCACATTAAATTAACAACTTGTAGATGCTAGATTTGCCGGGCGGTTCCAGTAGACTTCTACCATAAGTTGAATTTAACCACGTGTTTAAGTGCGATACAGTTTTCTATATAATGTAAATTTATGCATATTATTCTTTCCACATTTTTATTGCAACCCACTTTACATGTCATCATATTATGCCCATTTTATGTCATAGGTTCTTCCTAATCATATAATTAATTTCAGCTCAAAGTAACATGTGATCATCAAATCATATAATCATTCTAATTTAACATGTAATTATTCCCATTTCTACAGTTAAGGGTTCAAGTACATAAGTGTCACAAGCTAACATGTAATTATAACAATAGTAATCGCTACATGCATTCCTAACAAGTTTACATTTCAATAGATGAACATTTCTGCACATTAAGCGTTTCAACATGTGAATTTTCCAACATATTCATATTAATATTTCATCATGTCATAATAGCATTTCAAAACTTTTAATTATTCTAGCAAATTCACATTGTACAATAACGGGGAATGTTAAGTGATAATATATCATTATCAAAAAAGATAGAACTTAAATCCGATCACCTATATTGCTTTTTCAATTCCTGGATCTGGTCCAGATCTAGCATTCCATGGTTTTCCCCTAACTGGATTTAGAACCTAACAACCATGGATCCACAATTTTTTACTAAAAGAAAAAGGGAAGAAAGAGGAAGAAAATTGAATAGACCAGATCTAAGAATTTACCTTACTTCGCATATGATTCTGAACACCTTATTAAGATTCATTCTTCTCCTCCAGATCTTGATTCGAAATTTTCCTAAAGTAATTATCTTATTTTTCTGAAGTGATTTGAGGAGGAGGAAGAATGGAAGAGCTTAGACGTTGTCTTAGAGAATGTGAGATTTAGGCTAGGCTCTGCTAGCCTATTTATAGGTGTTCAGGATCTTATCATACAGGCAGTGCTGAGTCAGCATTAAACGTTGTTAAGAAAACAGTCCAGATTCATCGATGAATCTGGCTGGATCTGGGGGTGTCGACCCCTTCAGTCCGATGAGTTGTTTTGGCGCAGAAATTTGATTTTCGAATGTTTGAATTTTCTAGAATTTATTTAACTGTTATATTCGCATGATTATACGTATACAAATCTTCTAATGACCATTTTACGCATATATATACACACAAATTTTGTTTCGTTTTCAAAATTCAAACGGTGTTGCACTGCTATTTGATTCTTGCCATATTTCTTTAATTGCAGCCTTATCTTGAACTTTATCTCTTTTGTATATATATATATATGTATATATATTTGCACATATATACATTCTCATATATATATATACATATATCGATATATTTTCTTTACTTCGTTATATGTATATTTTTTCTTATATGTGCGTTTATACATATTTCCTCTCATGAACATGTGTTATTGCTGCCGTTCCCTTAAAACAAAAATATGACGGGGGTGGGGATCGAACTCTGTACCTCTTGTATGCAAGTCACGTGCTCTAACCAACTGGGCTACTAAGGCTATTGCTAACAAGACTTAGAACAATGGTAATTATTGTTCTCTTCTTACTTCTCATTTTCATGTTTGTTACAATATTTTATTTAACCCATTTCATGAATCTTTTTCTTTTATTTCTCCTTTATTATTAATGCATAATCAGTACATACAACATATTTACACTACATGCAACCAATCCTTTCTTTCATTTAATGCGTTCATTACATTATTATTTGCATTTTCTTTATTTTATTCTTTATATATACATTTATGTCTACGCACATATATATATTCATTATTTAATTATTAAATTGTCATAAAATGCGGGGTGTTACATATTATTAATGCATATGATAAGAGCATATTAGATATGTTAAAATAGGAAATTATAATCATAAATGTCCCCATAGGAATTTTATATGTGTGTGAGTATTAATATCCTTTATTAGTACTAATGACACATAGACATGAGGTTAAATCCTACTTGTAATAGAAGCCTACCTGGAACCGGCCGGCATATCCAACATCTACAAGTTAGTCAGAGTAATGTGAGAGGTTTAAGTATTATGGGCCATTATAATTATTATAAAAAGACGTAAGGTTAAGCCCAACTTTTAGTGGAATCCTACTTGAAACTTCCTGGCAAATCTAACACCTACAAGTGGTCGGTATAATGTGAGATATCTTTTGTATGTGTGTATATGTGTGTGTGTGAAGTAGGCCTACCTTGAAAGGTATTAAGTGGATGACCTATCTTATTTGGGAATTAAGTAGTTAGGACTAGGTCCGTTCCTAAGGTCCACTTCTTAGTTCAGGACCCATGTCAAGGGACTCACTCTTACAAAGGTCTTAAGTGGTCACGAGGTCCACCTTTCTCTTAAAAAGGTATTTAATGATCTTAAATTAAGATGATAAAGATAAACGTTAAGTGGGGGTAGTTCTCTGAAAGTTGTCTGCTTCCTGTTAAGGGGTTGTGTGAGGGCGTACCTAGAGGGATGGGTAGTATGAAAGCTTTTTGAAAGGGCTGCATGTCTATAGGAATTAATAAGTGGCTAGGAGTTCACTCGTAATACCAGTTTAATATTAATGTAAGAATCTACTGGAGGGTCTTAAATGACGATGAGTGTCTACCTAAATTGGTATTAAGTGGCAACTTACTATTTCTCGTATTACAAGAGAGAGAGAGAATATGTAATATCTTTGATGATTATAAGACGAGGTCTTAAGTGACTAGGGTCCGCTAAGGAGTCTTAAGTGATCAGAGGGATCCACCCATAAATAAATATTTATCTAATGGACTTAAGTGACCAAATGGTAGTCCTCCTCATAGGGTATTAAGTGGTAATAGAAGTGCCCTTATAAATATGCTTGTTGGCCTTTAGTGACTTTAGAATAGTCCACCAAATTTATGCATGAATTTATGTGTTGAACTTGTGTAGACATAATTTGATGAATGTATACTTCCATGTATAGAAATTAGACATTCCTTAAACTTATGTGATTTCTATTCACCAGAACTTTTTTTCTGACCACCCACCTCTTAACAAATAAACAGGTTAGTAGGTGGGAACACTCGGTTGATGCAGTCATAGATGTTGGAGCCTGATGAAGGAGGATCTTAAGTTATTATCATGATTATTGTAACCTTAGGATATTATTATATTGTTATTGATGTACCCTTGTTAACAGTTGAGATCTTTATGCAGTCGATATTTTATGGGTTTTAATTGATGGTACATCTACTTTATGTTATTATATTTTATCTATTCCATTGTGAGAGTCTGATGTCGTAACTATTTTTGCTCTATGAATGTTATCCTTATTGGAACCAATGGTCCATTATAATGGCTTTAAGTTCTGATGGGCCTTTTCTTGGTTGGAATTTAGGCCCATTTCGGGAAGGTTGTTACAACGATCCTTAGCCATCGTAGTTTCATGTTAAATGTATTGAGTATGTCGATCCATTTGAGATAAGAAAAAAAATACACCCAATTGACTTATTCAATACTCGTCTAATGCGAAAATACAGATGGTTGCCCCTAACTAACACTGTACTCTACTCTAATAGACAGTATTACTTTGTTATTCCCTTTATTAGAGTGAAACTCGGGGTGGGGTGTAACAATTATGGTGTTGTAATCTTTTTGGTGATTTTTCAATTTCCTAGTTTATATGTCCACATATGTTGAACACTTGGTTGTAGTAGATAGGCAATCGGTCTATCTTCAGTTCGTCTATGTAATTATTGTTCATTGTATTAAAAGCCTATGGACCATTATAAAAACCAGTTGGTCTTGCTAAAAAAATAGCCATTATAGTTATAAAAATTAATACTAAGTATTTAAGTCATTATTAAGTACATAAAAATTGATCATCTTTTAAATAATATAAATGGTTAACGATCAAAATAATAATCATCATTATTTCTAAAACAATTATTAAACTTAAAACATCATTTAACTTCAAATCTTATTATCAAAATAATAAACTAAATTTTAAATAACTAATTATTATCATTGACTTATTAAATCTTTATTTAGATAAAAATTAATTAACTTTAAATAATTATCGATAAAATAATTGAATTCATGATTTTATAAAGGTTAACTTACTATAAAAAACATTAATAATTAAACAATTAAGGTCATAAAACATTCTGTCCCATAGGGCTTGGCGATCATAGTGGCACTAAAAAAGCTACCATATATTCCATTTTATCCTACCAATTAAAACTTAGTGTTTACATAAATAGGCATGTATGTAAATAGATAAACAATTAGCAATCAAAAGCTAATACATCACTTAATTTATATCAATTAATTAGCATAAAAATAAGTGACCAAATTAATAAAATAGAAGAAGGATATTTATTGTGCTAACATGACGTTAATTAGGATAAGTTCATCCAATAGATAAATGGTATTTTATTTGGCCAAATAGATAACACTAAACATATAATTTATTCAACTACATTATAACTAAATAGCGTAATTAAATCAATACTATTAATAATTCAATACTTGAAAGAATTTTAATAATAATTAAAAGTCAAACAACATCTAATAGCATTACAAGACGCTATATCATGATTTTAGATCAGATTCAAATAATTTAATAGCATTTCAAGATGCTACATCGAAATGCAATATTTAATTCAAACAATTAGTAAGGTTAACAATTTAAATAGGCAATCAATAGTATGATAATATTAACCAGGCAAAATAACTAGAAATTTTCATTACCAAGCAAACAATCAATAATTTAATCCACTTTATATTATATTGGTTGATTAGAAGGGTGAGTTTAACGTACTATTATTCCAATTGTCACTTAGTATTCTAGTTTTTAAACTAAAATCAAATGACATTTGATTATATCCTAAATTTTTACAAGCTTTAAATGCTACCAATCCAACTTCATCGCATGGAGGATGTCGATATGAGTCCAACGCGATAGGTTGCACCTGAATTTGACCACACATAATAGAGTTAAGCAAATTATAAGATTTGGTCTAAATTAAATTATCACACAACACTAATTACATTCATATTTTAATTACTAACTTAAAACTTCTCTTCCCTCTCTCACAGCTCGTTATACATCAGAGTACGAGCCTACACCTAAACCCACTAGCATGATTATCTCTCCATTCTTTCCTCTTCTATCGCTCCACAAAATCAAGTAATGTTAGCTCTATTGAACTCCTTCACGCAAGCTTTCCACTTGACCTATTCGTATGCAACTCCGTCACCCTCATCTCATTGCGACCCCTCGGCCAGCATTGATTGGAAGATATATCGCAATGTCTAAAATGGGGTCGAACATGCTAATATCTTGTGGGCAAATGCTACTTGTAATGACGATCCCAACGGTGGTCACCACAAGTCCTAACCATTCTTAAGTTTCCAAAAATATCAAACCCTAGATCGAGACTTCTCATGTCAAACCTGGTAAATCTCTATTGCACCTTACAACTCTCGAATGGATTGGAGTACCAATTAAACAAAGCCAACAAAATAAATTTTAGAATTTTTGGTTGAGGGATTTCATTTGATTTTTTGAACTAAATAGATGTGATTTCATTTTCTTTATCTCTAATGGAAGTGTAAACCACGAATAAAGAGAGTAGAGAAGTTAATATGAGTTGTTTATTCTCTTAAGAAAGACAAATATATGTTTACAAATATCCAACATCTTACTATACTATATTGTATTCGCGTATGGACTCCAATGAACACAACTAAAATACGATCGTGTTGAATTCTGATATGATCCCAGAACAAAAATAATATACTTTGATTATTGGATTTCAAAAAAAAACATTGTTACTGTTGAAAAATCATCGAATTAAAAATCAATACATTTCATACGAAAAATTATGGATAAACCAATTAAATTAAATTAAATATACATTAGTAGATATTGAGTCAGAAAAATAATAATTAATTTTCCAGTTATTTCTTCTAGTTGTTGATTATTGCAAATGAATTTAGGAATTAAATTCATGGTTATAATTTTATTGGTATTCAAGGAATTAAAGCCATTAAATTAATTAAATTAATACTCAATTATGATTCAAATACTTAAGTCATAATTCAAATACTAAATGCACTATATTAAATATTTTAAATAATCTCATTATTTGAATTCTAGTTAACTTGAAAATAATCTTATACTCGAATTCAAGTTACTTAACTTCTAAAAATAATAGTTCAATATTTAAATATAAATAAATATTCAGAACCAAATGATCAAAATTTTTGGTTGTTACATTCTTCACTTTAAAAGAATTTTGTTCCCGAAATTTTCAAGGTAGGAAAAATACATCCAAACCTATTTACTTTTCAAAATTAACTAATTGAAAATTTATTGAATTTTCTTAGACTTAGATTTATGGAAACATTCGACAAAATCGCTTTTGCGCGACTTGATCCAAAAAACTATAGTTTTCCATAAAGACCCCTAATCAATCAAGTAAAATAAAAGCCAAGCGGCTAACTAAATATAGGACATAAAATATAACAACTCGCACCTACGTTTACGCAAGATATTGTCCCCAACTTAGCCACCGTATGGGTGTGGGGTTTTGTTCCTCAGAAGGCCTCAGCGTTAATAAGAGATGGACTCTACTATATAAGTACCCACTTCACACAGGTTTCCACGATATGGGACTTAGGGGTGTTACATTATCCTCTTCTACAGAGCCCAACGTCCCAGTTGGCTCACAAACACCTCACCCAGGTGTTGGGGTCCACATAGGAGCCACAATTCCGGCTGGGTATTGGCTCTGATACCACTATAACAATCCGAACCTCCGTTCACGCAAGATATTGTCCCCAACTTAGCCACTGTATAGGTGTGGGGTTTGTTCCTCAAAAGGCCTCGGTGTTAGTAAGAGATGGGCTCTACTATCTAAGTACCCACTTCATAGGTTTCCACGATGTGGGACTTAGGGTTGTTACATAAAATCATCAACCCAAACAACAATTTAAATGTATACCTATTAGTTGGGCAACCAAACTCTACTTGTGAAACCAAAAGCGACCAGCGGCTTTTTCTTGCATAAACATGTATTCACTTAAGTAGCACAAAAAGAGTTATACATGATATATAAAAAATGACAGCATCTCTATCTTATAGCATGAAAGATAACATTCCAATAGGTACATATCAAATCATCGCGCATAAACATGTCATAACAAATCATGAAACCTTGAATTCTAAATATTAATAGCATGTAACTTATTTAAAGTCCATATGATATGCATATGTTATTCGTACGTAATCTCGCATAATTTCATTTTCAAACTAGTATCATTCACTCAATCACTCAGAATCATAACAGGTTTCTTGATTAGAAATGGTGTTGCCCTTGAATAGCCATAAATTATAATAAGGAATTTTTAAACCATATCAAAAATCTTATCTAATGTTTGTCTCCAAGAATCTACTGAAAAATCCTAATTAGATGGGTGAGTTGCCTCAAAATCTGCACTCGAATTTGGATCCAACAGTTGTGCGAATATGTTGACTTACGTACTATTTACATGCTTATGAAAATTGTTTTATGACTATATTAATATCTTTTATTCAAATCATTCCCATGATTTGTAAATTTGCTTTTATATTAAAAATTCAATTATGAATTATTTCGTATAAATCACTATGAAGTTCATGACCTATATAAATTCAATTTACCCTTTTACACTCAAATTCGTATTAAATCTTGTTCAATAATATTCCAATTCAATTAAGTTTCAATTAATTTTTGATTCATTTAAATTCGACTAATTACCCTATATTAAAAATTAGTCAACTAATGCCTAACCACTTATTGACCAGCCTTTTGACAAGGCAATCACATTATAGACTTATGGTTTCCTAAGTACTCAAAACTCAAGTACGAACTTATGGAAGCATGGGGCAGTTTAGTAAAAGTCGCAAAGTGTTCAAACTCTCAGAAATATAGTTTACTCTCCAGATTAATGTTCGGCCTAAAATCCCCATATTGGCATTCTCAGTTCGATGGAATTAGATTGGTAAAGAATTAGGATCGATACCTTCGGTTCAATACTCTATGGATTGACCTTTTCATTTTGACTAATTCTGAACAGTATTCTTTGGCTCATGGGGATTTTGTGCTCCACCTCATTCAGAGATTTTTGTATCCTATATGCTTGTGGGAAATTTTGTATCTTACTTATTCCTTTGGGGTTTTGTATCTGGCTATGGGACGGTATAGAATTTGCTAAGGCACAGGATTAGTATTGATGGATGCGTGGGATTTCATATCACACATAGGAATAATAATATAAAATCATTATTTGGTATCTGGCACATGAAGGCGGTAACTTGGGTTTTCAACATCGCTAGGAAAACGAAAAGCATGTTTCGTATCTGGCATTTGGCTTGGCACTCTAGTTTTTATTCGATGCTTCTTGGATATGAAAATATACTTCGTTACATAGTACGAAGACGAAATAGTTTGGCCTGGTTTTGGTTTGAGGTACTTCGATGGAGAATTTGTTGATTTTGGCTAAGTACCCGAGATACAGACCGATCCCCGGATCGGTACCGATCGCGGGATATGAAATGTGTTGTGGATATGAAATCTCGTATCACTTCACCTATAATAACCTAGCACTTGACTGTTTTTAGGGTCTTTTGGATGTTTGGTTAACATGCGAGAAGCTTGGTCTTGGAGCATTTTAATGGCTTCTTTCTTGATTTCCATGACTTTGCAAGATCACTTGGACTTTGTAATACCCTGTATTTTAATAACATATTAAAATCATAAATCAAGGCAGAATTAAATTTTAAACTAATAATCAGGGAAAACGGGTTGCGCCATTGCGTTCATCTCAAAATTCTTCTTGGAATAGAGTCCAAGTTTTCGAAAAACGGAGTCCGTATGACCAAGTTATGACCCTTCGAAGTTTCAGAGATTTTCAAAATAAAAAACAGCTCGAAATTCGAATTCGAAAATTCGAATTCAAACCCCAGAGCGGGTTGGGCGGGAAAATTCCCACCCAAGACCAGGTCGATCTAGTGGTCGACATTATGGTCGACCTCCCAGGGACCAGGTCGACCATAGTGTCGACCTGGGGGTCGACCTGGTGTCGAATTCCAGATTTCAAGTCTGGTGCGTTGCGATATATCTAGACCTATTTTCTGTCTATGTTCGTAATCCTAAACCAATATAAACATCCCCCTAACCGCATTCTCCTTAAACCATTTTATTCTCTCCTTATGCTGCCTCTGAAATAATTGAAATAAGTAAACTAAAATAAAACACAAAGACTAATTCTTGAAGACTACGGCTAGGAATTGCATATTGGGGTTGTTCGACTAGAGCTTCGATTCTGCTTTCTAAATTCTCGATCCGCGCACTGTAAGTTCTAGATACTTTGAGATTTAAACTTGTTAATTGTAATTTGGACATGAGATAAAGTGAAATTGGACTTAAGTATGATAATCAATTCACATCTATTCTAGTTTCCATCTTGGATCTTGACATTTGGGAATATTGCTATGAAATCAGCTTGGACCTATTCATGTTGTAAATCAAACTCCTTCATGTCCATAGTATAATCATGCCTTTGATGTTGAATCAATCTACTTTTCACAAGTTTGGATTATCACCTTTATCATGACTATCACCTTATTATGCTAGATCTGTAATCCTAATGTTTTGGGACTATTATTCTATATTCCAGTGATGCGATAACCAATTATCTCAAGCTATATCATGCTAGATTTATCACCTTGTGCTCGTACTTTTGCCTATCATAGTTTTGATGTTATTCTCTTTTATTTTGGATTTGGATTTACTTGTAATCTAGATCGATTCACGTTTACGAGCGATGGGAATATGATTTGGGTAGATTAGGCAAAACATGGACTGGTTATGAACATGAATCATGAAACTTGATACGAACTTGACATGAAACTTGAACATGGACATGACACTAGAATGAACTTGAAAATGGCCAACTCGAGGTTGGGTTGAGTTTGCAGTGTAATTCTTCCCGGAACCGCCCGGCAAATCCAGTGACTACAAACAATAGGATCCAATGTGGGTAATTGGTCATATCACGCTTGAAACCCGAGGTCAGACTGAGTTGTGGTGTAAATCTGCCTGGAACCGCCCGGCATATCCAGTGACCACAACAACGGGTCTGATGTGAGAGGTTGGGGTGCATTAATGAATTAATGCCACATGATAGGGTTAAGTCATGTACATGAAAGACAACACTTAACCAACTTGACACATGATTAGTGGGGTTAAGTCATGAAATTGAAAGACAACACATAACCAACTTGACATGCTAGACTGATAAGGGTTAAGTCACGAATTTAAATGACAACAATTAACCTATTGGACGGAAACCCTAGTTACGCGGTCCATTTCAGCAGTAACCCACTTAGATGTCTCATGGTACCCTGAAACTAGGCAGGGTAGGGCACAATTACTGGGCTGATTGTAAGCGACCAGAACGACGGCTGAGTTGGTGCGCCAGTGTAGGTTTAGGCGGACTATGGTCGTGCACGTAGTCCGGAGTTGAAAAAGCAGGCATTGGGCATCAGTAGGTTTACAATGTGCGTGCTTGATTCGTGTCGGTGGTTGGCACCCTAGGGCTTGATACACCCTATGGTGGACCTAGCACAGGTGACTACATTCATGATAGGGCTGTATGACACAGATACACGACGAGCTAGAACTTGTAGGGAGCCGATCGATTAATGGATCATTCCGTAGGACCCCGAAATGGGCCATTTCATGATATTGGGCGAAGGGATCATTTCATGGTTAATATATGACATGGGTTTGGGATACTAGTACAGTTGGTGCAACGAATCTTGAACATGCGATGCTATACTTGATTTATCATGTTATCTTAGTCTGTCTTGCCCATCTTGATAGCATCCTTATGTTTACTTTCAGTTCATACATGTCATGTTACCTTTACCTGTTTTTATGCTGAAAGTCCCTAGGACTTACCAGTCTTTATGACTGACTTGTTTTCTTTCGCCTCTTTTTCTTTCGTCCCCTCCCCCCAGGTTCTCAGGGAGGAAACTCTAGCACTTAGCTTGGATTTCTCTTGCTTTTGGTTCAGCTCGTGTACAGTTTGATCTTGAGCTCTGCTATGGCAGCATTTCTGTTATCTTGGGGAATTATGTTATTTTTGCTGTTTTAAGCTTTTATGCTTCTTTATTTATGCAAGACATAATTTGTTCTAATGAAAAATGATGAATTTGGATATTTGGTACTTTGGATGAAAAAGGATTTGACTATTTTGAAAGTAATGAAATTTATCTTCTTCCGCTATTTTCTTTATGTCTGTCTTGTAGTATTTCTGTGATTGTTTACCTCGATAACGCTCCTCCAAAACTAATGCATTCCCTTTGTGAGTGACCCTAGCGGAGGTGGGGTGTTACACTTGGTATCAGAGCAGAAGGTTACCAGACTGGGCAAAAGTTTTTAAAACCTTCTAAAACTATTTTCAAAACCGTTTACAAAGAAGCATTTTTCAGGAAAAGTTTTGTTTTATTTAAGGGCTATTCCCAAAAAGCCATTAGCACTATCCTTTATTTCCTCGTTTGAATCTTTTTTTTTCATTTCAGCATGTCTGGAAATCTTAACCTTCCAGAGGGTGTGCAATTACCTGGCTGGTTCAGGAGGTACTTATAGGCAAGGGCCAACGATACAGGCCCAACAGATATTCCTCCTCCAGCTACAGCGGTTCCTCCTCCTCCTCATGCAAATGCTTTCTCAAAGATCTGTAGAGATTTTAGGTCCATGGGTGGAAAAGATTTCAAGGGAACTAAATCATTCGTAGAAGCGAGGAACTGGCTCAAAGAAACTGAGGATCTGTTCGTTATCTTCGAGGTGGACGATAGGCAGAAGGTACAGTTAGCAGTATGGTTGCTCAAAGACGAAGCTTCCTATTAGTGGGAAGTCACTAACGCTGAAAGACCTATTGACACATGGATGGATTTCAGGATAAGGTTTGAGATGAAATTCCTCTCACAAGCTGAACGAAGTCTACAAATGGAAAAGTTCTTACCTCTTAAGCAAAGAAGTATGACAGTCAAGGAGTACGTCAATCAATTCAATCAGCTGGCTCGGATTGGACTGGACTTAGTGAATACTCCTCATAAGAAGGCTCTCCGTTTTGTCAAGGGATTGAATGAGCCACTTCACAGCTTGGCTATGACCCACATACCTATGGGGGCTACTTACGAAAGGTTAGTAGACATGGCACTCTTAAATGAGGAAGACAAGGGCAAGAATGAGGCAAAAGCAGAAGTGTCTCAAGATAAGAAGGGGGAAGGGTCACAGAACAAGAAGGCTGATCCAAAGAAAGGCGGGAAGAACAACAAACCTCGTGAAAAGAGAAAGTGTAATTTCTGTGGCATTCTTGGACATCTGGTCAAAGACTGCAGGAAGAAGAAAAGGAAGATGGGTGGCTGTTTCCACTATGGTGAGACAGGACACATGGCTAGGGCCTGCCCAAGGTAGAAAGGGTAGGGAGCTGGACCTTCTTCTGGAGGACAAGTCCACGCTCTCACGGTACCTCCGCAAGAATGAGGTAGAAATATTTCTGTTGAAAGTTTAGTCTATCTTTTTGATCATCCTGTTCGAACCTTGTTTGATTCTGGCGCATCGCATACTTTTATTTCTTCTGATATTGTTAAAACTCTGCACCTATGTACTAGTCTAGTTGAGGATCTCGTTATTATTTCAAATCCAATTGGTGGCTCCGCTCATTTATCTATGATTTGTGTGGATTTGAGGATTTTTATCTTAAGCGTAGAATTCACATGTAATGCTTATGTTCTCAGATTTATGGGATACGGTTTGATTCTAGGCATGGATTGGCTGTCCAATAATGGAGCCATTCTCGATTGTGAATGAAGGGTAGTTAGACTCGTGACTCGCCTTGGTAATACTCTTGAAATTTCTTGTAACCCTATGGGTCCTGTCATGTTATGTTATCTAGAATCTCTTGACTCGTCTATCGATGATTTGCAATCAGTAAGGGAAGTCCGAGAATATCCCGATGCCTTTGATGAGGTTAAGAGGTTACCCCCTAAACGCGAGATAGATTTCCGTATGTACCTTGTTGATAATGCTAAGCCAGTTGCATTGCCCGTTAGACACATGGCCCTGAGAGAGAGAAAAGAGCTTAGTAAGCAAGTTAAGGAGTTGCTTTAGAAAAATTTCATTAGGCGAAGCATTTCTGAATGGGGTGCTCCGGTGGTATTCGCTACTAAGGCGGATGGTTCGCTTCGTCTATGCATAGACTATTGTGAGTTAAATAAGATGACTAAGAAGAATAGGCACCCACTACCGAGAATCGACAACTTGTTCGACCAGCTTGTAGGAGCGTCTGTGTTCTCTCAACTCGATCTAGCTGCAGGATTCCATCAACTTAGAGTGGTTGAGGATAGCATTGACAAGACCGCATTTAGGACTCCGGATGGTTTCTTCGAATGGCTCGTCATGTTGTTTGGTTTGATGAATGCACCCGCGTACTTTGTAGACTTGATGAGTAGGGTGTTTAGGGAGTTCCTTAACAAGGTTGTGGTGGTCTTCGTGGACGATATTTTGATCTTCTCAAAGGATGAGGAAGAACATGCTAGACATCTCAAGGAAGTCATGGATACGCTTAGAGCACATGAGTTAAAGGCTATGTTCTCCAAGTGTCATTTTTGGAGAAAAGAAGTTCGGTTTCTGGGACATGTAGTTTCTAAACAGGGTATAGCTGTGGACCCCGCAAAGGTAGTTGCGGTGCAAGACTAGAAAGTTCCTAAGAACGCAATGGAAGTGAGGAGCTTTCTCGGTTTGGCGAGCTACTATAGGAAGTTCATTAAGGACTTCGCTAAGATTTCAGCCCCTCTTACTAGGTTAACGAAGAAGAACCTAGATTTTGCATGGGACATAGAGTGTGACGTTGCTTTTCAAAGGCTTAAGAGAGCCTTTACCATAACTCCAGTTTTGGCATTACCCGACCGAGGTAAGATGTTTACGGTGTACACAGACGCTTGCGGCACGGGATTAGGAGTTGTCCTAATGCAAGAAGGGATAGTGATATGCTACGGGGGTAGACAACTTAAAGTTCATGAGAAAAACTATCCCACACATGACTTAGAATTAGCTGCGATTGTTTTTGCGCTTAAGTCTTGGCGCCACTATCTTCTAGGTGAGAAGTTCGAGCGTATACCGATCACAAATTGCTTAAGTACCTCTTTTCGCAAAAAGATTTGAATCTAAGGCAATAGAGGTGGATGGAATTCTTGGCATCGTATGACTTCGATATAGCTTATACCCCTGGCAAGGGTAACGTGGTGGAGGATGTGATAAGTAGGAAAAGGTTGACTTTGAGTCCTTTGTTTGTTGAAAGGAAAAGTCTAGAGTTTATAGCAACCTTTGATTTCACACCTGTTGTTGAGTCATTGGCTAGCACGTTTGCATCTCTTGAGTTGAGGCCTATGCTTCTAGACCAAGTAGGCACTTCACAGAAGGAAGACCCACAGGTAGTCGAGATCATGGACAAGTTGATTAGAGGTGAGATGTCAAGTCACCTCAGTAGGTAGCCATAGATGACAAGGGATGGCTAAGGAATAATGGTAGACTATGTGTCCCACAAGTGGGAGACTTAGTAAAGAGAGTTCTCGAAGAGGCGCATCACTCGAAGATGACTATACATCCTGGAGGGGATAAAATGTACAAGGATATGAAGCGCATTTTCTTTTGGAATGGGATGAAAAAGGACATGGCGGAATTCGTTTCCAAGTGCATGGTGTGCCAACAAGTAAAGGCCGAGTCGAAAAAGCCCGGTGGGCTATTGCATCCTTTGGAGGTTCCACAGTGGAAATGGGAGAGTGTCTCGATGGATTTCGTGGATGGATTGCCTAAGTCAAGGAAGGGCAATACTAGCATATGGGTTATAGTAGATAGACTCACGAAGAGCACTCACTTCATTCCTGTGAAGAGAAAGAGGACCGCATCATGGCTAGCGTCTATATACCTTTGAGAAATAGTACGGTTGCACGGAATTCCATCTAGTATAGTTAGCGATCGTGACCCGATTTTCACTAGCGAATTTTGGAATAGTTTACAAGAAGCAATGGGTACACGACTAAGTTTATGCACGACCTATCACCCAAAAATGGATGGACAAACCGAAAGGGTAAATAGGGTACTAGAGGATCTTTTGAGACTATGCATTCTTGACTTTGGTGGTACTTGGGAAGATCACCTACCCCTCGTTGAGTTCGCGTATAATAATAGTTACCAAGTTAGCATAGGAATGGCACCATTCGAAGCTTTATACGGAAGACCGTGCAAGTCACCAACTTGTTGGTGGGAGTCGACAAACAAGCTCATACTTGGACCCGACATGATAAGGGACACTTCCGAGAAGGTTGAGTTGATACGAAGTAGGATGAAAACGGCCCAAGATAGACAGAAATCCAACACGGACAAGAGAAGGACAGACTAAAATTCGAAGTCGGAGATATGGTCTTTATAAAAGTTTCTCCTTTACGCAATGTGGTTCGCTTTGGAGCGGTTGGAAAGTTAGCACCGAGGTTCGTAGGACCGTTCCCTATCATCGAGAGGATTGGACAGATGGCCTATAAGATAGAGTTACCCGAGAAGTTGGCCGGAGTACACAATGTATTTCACGTTTCACATCTCCGAAAGTGCTTACATGAGTGTGCCGAAGTGATTGAGCCAAGCATCCTTGAAGGCGTAGAAGTGGAAAGAGAAGCAACATTGAGGCGAGTTCTGATTCGTATCTTAGGAACGGAGATCAAAAAGCTAAGGAATCAAGAAGTCAAGCTAGTTAAAGCACAGTGGAGTGAAGCCCAAGAAGACGCAACTTGGGAAACCAAAGAGAAGATACGCGCGCTATACCTAATTCTTTTTTTAGGGTACATTCTCGATCTCTTTTTCCTATAAGTTTACATACCTTCGTATCATGTACATACTTTTGCAATCCATGTTTGTCTTGTTATCTTCTCGATCCTATCTTGAGAACCTTAGGTAGAACCCTTTTGGATGTAAACATGTGATTGAATCATGTTATGGTTGATGATTGCAAGTGGTTGCAAGTGGTTGTTGTGGTTGCATAACACACATTAGGCATTAGATCGGCTCAGTCACATTTTTCATGTTGCATATGCATGAGTGCTTATACTTGTACATAGATGGAAACTTGATATGCTATCATTTGGATGTCGCATATGAATGAATGTTTGTGCACTCATGTAGAGATTATAAAGTATGTTAGGAATTTGCATACATGTTGGACTCATTACACTAACATATTTTGCATTAAGGAGGTCTACTGAATCAGTAACAGCCTAATCTTTTGCATTAGATAAGTACATACACACACACTTTCTGCATATGTACATACAGCGTTAGAAATCTTTTAAGGACAATGACTGCTTGGGGATGATGTTTTGAGTTGATGGATGTTGGACAATAGGACACATTCTTCTTAACTTGGAGATTTCAGGGACGAAATCCTTTAAGGAGGGGAGAATGTAATACCCTGTATTTTAATAACATATTAAAATCATAAATCAAGGCAGAATTAAATTTTAAAATAAAAATCAGGGAAAATGGGTTGCGCCATTGCGTTTGTCTTAAAATTCTGCTTGGAATAGAGTCCAAGTTTTTGAAAAATGGAGTTCGTATGACCAAGTTATGACCCTCCGAAGTTTCAGAGATTTTCATAATCGAAAACAGCTCGAAATTCGAATTCGAAAATTCGAGTTCAAACCCCAGAGCGGGCTGGGCGGGAAAATTCCCGCCCAAACCAGGTCGACCTGGGGTTCGACACTATTGTCGACCTCCCAGGGACCAGGTCGACCATAGTGTCGACCTGGGGGTCGACCTGGTGTCGAATTCCAGATTTCAAGTCTGGTGCATTGCTATGTATCTAGACCTATTTTCTGTCTATGTTCGTAATCCTAAACCTATATAAACAGCCCCCTAACCCCATTCTCTTTACACCATTTTATTCTCTCCTTATGCTGCCTCTGAAATAATTGAAATAAGTAAATTAAAATAAAACATGAAGACTATTTCTTGAAGACTACGGCTAGGAATTGCATATTGGGGTTGTTCGACTAGAGCTTCGATTCTGCTTTCTAAATTCTCGATCCGCGCACTGTAAGTTCTAGTTACTTTGAGATTTAAACTTGTTAATTGTAATTTGGACATGAGATAAAGTGAAATTGGACTTAAGTATGATAATCGATTCACATCTATTCTAGTTTCCATCTTGGATCTTGACATTTGGGAATATTGCTATGAAATCAGTTTGGACCTATTCATGTTGTAAATCAAACTCCTTCATGTCCATAGTATTATCATGCCTGTGATGTTGAATCCATCTACTTTTCACAAGTTTGGATTATCACCTTTATCATGACTATCACCTTATTATGCTAGATCTGTAATCCTAATGTTTTGGGACTATTATTCTATATGCCAGTGATGTCATAACCAATTATCTCAAGCTATATCATGCTAGATTTATCACCTTGTGCTAGTTCTTTTGCCTATCACAGTTTTGATGTTATTCCCTTTTATTTTAGATTTGTATTTACTTGTAATCTAGTTCGATTCACGTTTACGTGCGATGGGAATACGATTTGGGTAGATTAGGCAAAACATGGACTGGTTACGAACATGAATCATGAAACTTGACACGAACTTGACATGAAACTTGAACATGGACATGACACTAGAATGAACTTGAAAATGGCCAACTCAAGGTTGGGTTGAGTTTGCAGTGTAATTCTTCCCGGAACCGCCGTGCAAATCCAGTGACTGCAAACAATAGGATCCAATGTGGGTAGTTGGTCATATCGCGCTTGAAACCCGAGGTCGGACTGAGTTGTGGTGTAAATCGGCCCGGAACAGCCCGGCTTATCCAGTGACCACAACAACATGTCTGATGTGAGAGGTTGGGGTGCATTAATCAATTAATGCCACATGATAGGGTTAAGTCATGAACATGAAAGACAACACTTAACCAAGTTGACACATGATTAGTGGGGTTAAGTCATGAAATTGAAATACAACATTTAACCAACTTGACATGCTAGACTGATAAGGGTTAAGTCACGAATTTAAATGACAACACTTAACCTATTGGACGGAAACCCTAGTTACGTGGTCCATTTCGGTAGTAACCCACTTAGATGTATCATGGTACCCTGGAACTAGGCAGGGTGGGGCACGATTGCTGCGCTGATTGTAAGCCACCAGAACGACGGCTGAGTTTGTGCGCCAGTGTAGGTTCAGGCGGACTATGGTCATGCACGTAGTCCGGAGTTGAAAAAGCAGGCATTGGGCATTAGTAGGTTTACACTGTGCGTGCTTGATTCGTGTCGGTGGTTGGCACCCTAGGACTTGATACACCCCATAGTGGACCTAGCACAGGTGACTACATTCGTGATAGGGTTGTATGACACATGCACACGACGAGCTAGAACTTGTAGGGAGCCGATCGATTAATGGATCGTTCTGTAGGACCCCGTAATGGGTCATTTCATGATATTGGGCCAATGGATCATTTCATGGTTAATATATGACATGGGTTTGGGATACTAGTACAGTTGGTGCAACGAATCTTGAACATGCGATGCTATACTTCATTTATCATGTTATCTTAGATTATCTTGCCCATCTTGACAGCATCCTTATGCTTACTTTCAGTTTATACATGTCATGTTACCTTTACCTGTTTTTATGCTGAAAGTCACTAGGACTTACCAGTCTTTATGACTGACCTGTTTTCTTTCGCCTCTTTTTCTTTCATTCCCCCCCCCCGGTTCTCAGGGAGGAAACTCTAGCACTTAGCTTGCATTTCTCTTGCTTTCGGTTCAGCTCATGTACGGTTTGATCTTGAGCTCTTCTATGGCTGCATTTCTGCTATCTTGGAGAATTATGCTATTTTTGCTGTTTTAAGCTTTTATGATTTTTTATTTATGCAAGACAGAATTTGTTGTAATGGAAAATGATGACTTCGGCTATTCGGTACTTTGGGTGAAAAAGGCTTTGACTATTTTGAAAGTAGTGAAATTTATCTTCTTCCGCTGTTTTCTTTATGTATGTCTTGTAATATTTCTGTGATTGTTTACCTCGATAACGCTCCTCCAAAACTAGTGCATTCCCTTTGTGAGTGACCCTAGCAGAGGTGGGGTGTTACAGACTCGTAAACATCACCTAGAAGTTTTCTCGCAACATTTTGGCATTCATACTAATTCTTGGCTTGCTTCTTGGACATTGGAGAATACTTGGTACTCTTTGGACTTAGAAGGTTTAAATGGTTGTTTGGGCCTCATAAGGAATTGGCAAGGACTTTTCCATTCTACATTCATAACTTTGTAAAACTCAAAAGCATTGGGTTTGGATTACTCTTGTAACTGTAATGACAATGATGAATAGTTGCAACAAAGTGGACGTAGGCGTTAGTGTTGAACCACTATAAATTTGGTTTTATTCACTTCTCTTCATTTTTACGTCTTGATTGCGTTTGGATTTATTGCATAACCCATCTCATTGGGTGTTGGCATGTGTTGACCAATTCCCCACGTCAATGTTTTGGCGCACCAGGAAGAGGCAATGGATCACATTTGGATTTGAATTTCGAAGGAAACAAAAATTTCTCAGATTTCACTATGGTTAAAAGGAAACCGATCTCATTAGCTCGTTTAGAAGAAGTGGAAAAAAAAGAAAGTCAGGACGTCTCCTCTACCGGACATACATCGAATTATGTTACTCGTGAGGTTATCGACGTAGTCGACAAAGATTTGACTTCTCTATTGAAACAACATGAAGAGCATTTTCGAAGGTAGTAAGCCACTATGAATACTCTTCTTGCTAGAATTGAAGGTTTCGAAAGGCCGTCGAGCCTAGGAAATATTATAGGAACAAGTGCAAGTGTTCCTCAAAGTTTAGTGTGGGACTTGGGGCAATTCCCGAAGAACAACCCTGTGCCGACACCAATCTGCAAGTAGGTATCAGATCAGCTAGACTCGAGGCAATACTTCCAATCTCGTTAAAGGTTCGTCTTAGGTTTTGGTTGGTCAGATTTCAGGTTCTGGTGTTGGAAATGTTGCTTAAGCGCAAGTGCGCGCAACTTTGGATATAGGAACTCCTATAGTTCTGAAAGCTAGGTTTGTGCCAGTGATGGCACCTCAAGCTAGGGTTGTGCCAGATATTTTTGTTGGGATCCAGAGTGGGATTGAACGATTGGAATCACTTTCTTGGTAATGGCTATAGTAGTCAAATTGCCAATGTGATTTGACGATTTACTCAAGGCAGGGCTTCTCCCTTGGACATGGATTATGTTACTCGCAGTCGATTCACTCGGGATATACGGAATTCTTGGAACCCACCAGATTTTAAATTGTCAGTGCTAAAGGCTTTTGATGGTAAGAAGGATCCTACGATTCACTTGATGCATTATATGTGGCACATGGAAGTACTTTCAGCTTCAAAGAATGTTATAACCAAATGCTTCCCTCTCTATCTTAGATATTGCTTCCATGTGGTTTCAGAAAATAGAAAATGAATTGGTGAATAACTTGAATATCTTGGTTGTGAAATTCATCGAACATTTCAGGGTTCACATTGCTTGACCCAAGAACATGATGACTCTTACGATAATTAAGCAAAGGACTATGAGACTTTACACAAGTTCTTGGAAAGGTTTAATGCAGTTGTTGCTTCATCGATGGTCGGATCTTTCTATGGTTTTGATGGCTATTGTTTCTGATGTCTTGGATAAAAAAGATTTCAGATCTCGCTTCAACTGGATCCGTCAAGGGACCTTGGTGAATTCTACTTTGAGGCAGATCTCTTTCTTGGGGAAGAAGATGTGAGAACCAATAAGAAAGTTCTCGAGGCTAATTCGGCTTAGGGCAAAAGATCGTCTAACTCTAGAAAAGGAAAAGGAAAGGTTGCTCCTTGTAACGATTAAAATGCATATCAATGGAATGATCCCAAATTCCCTTTATACGCGGAGCTTACTCGTCCTCTAGAAGAGATTTATCTGGAAGTTCACCCATTTTCTCCCTTCAAGAAGCCTCTCACGAGGAAGTCAACTCCGAGGGAGAGGGATTCTGGTAGGTATTGCTTGTTTCGTTACCTGGATGATCACAACACCAACGATTGTAGACATCTTCGTGATTTAATCGAAAAACGCGTTAGACATGGCAAGCTCGCGGAATATGTTCAAAATCAAGCTAAAATACCGGGACAAGCATAACTGCCTGCTCCGGTTCCGAAAAGGAATGGACCGAAGCCTGCTCGTTGTGGTTTTGTCATCGATTGATGTAGTTTTCTGGACTCTCTGGTTTTGCAGCTCTTGGATTTTGGCCTTCTTGGTTTCTGGTTTCTAGGCTTCTTAGTTTATTGGCTTTTAATCTCTCTGCACTTTGGATTTCGACATTGCAGATTATGGTCTTTTGACATTCCATTTTTGGATTGTAGCTTGGTTTTTTGGTATTCTAGTCTTTTAGATGGTGGACATGGTTATTTGGTCTTCTGGCTTATGGATATGACCTTGTGTTTATCGGGTCTTCTGGATTTTGTATTTGGCTATTTGGCAATTAAAACTTTGGCTTCTTATCTTAGGATTCTGGTTATATTGGCTTTGACCTCTTAGATGTTATGATTCTAGATATTCTACCTCTGATTTTCCAGTTACGGATGATTTTAAGTTGGATCACACATGTGCGGGACTAGGTCTTTATCCCTAAGCGTGCTCTGTACCCGACTGTAAACCATCCGCCTCATATTTAACTAATCTCTTTGGTTTTCATGTTTGTAGGATTTTGGAGGGCCTAAGTCTTTCTACCCATGTACGAGATTAGTTTGTAATCCCTGTGCATGCTCTTTGTAGATGAGAAACTGTCCAATCTCCTATTCTCATCTCTGGTTATCGAGCTTTGAGTTTTGAAGTGCCTAAGTCTACCTATGCATATACGTGGTTAGGTCTTAATCCCTAGGCATGCTCTTTATAGACAAGAAACTGTCCAATCTCCAACTTTCATCTTCGGTTATCTAGATTGGAATTTTCGACGGCTCAGTCTGCCTACCCATGTACGGGATTATGCCTTAATTCTACCGCATGCTCTTTGTGGACGATAAACCCTCCGACTTCCTTTACTCATTTCTGGTTATCTGGCTTGCGAGTTTGGAGGGCTAAGCCTGCCTACCCATATACGAGATTAGGTCTTAATATCTAGGCATGGTCTTTACTGACAATAAACCATCCAACCTCCTTCATTTATTTTTCATTTTCTGGCTTACAATGGTTACGTCGGCCTACCCGTGTATGGGGACCAGTGTGTCCTCTGGGCATGCTCTATACCTGACGCTAGTCCATCCTCTTCAAACTTAGCGTAGCTTGATAAACTTTAAATCAAAATGGCTAAATTGTGTCACCTACGTACGGATTAGGCCTTAACCCCTAGTCATGCTCTCTGTTCGAAGATAAACTGTCAAGTTTTCCGACAGATTTATTAAAAACTACAACCCTTATAAACTATAATAAAATTACTTTGCTCTTTAGGACATTGCTTGCGAAGTATGAAGTCTGGAATTGGAATTTCAAGTTTTAAGGACTTGGCACACTAAGGGCTTTACTCGTTAAGTATAAAAATCTAGTCCCTAAGTAAGGACTTTGCTTGGGAAGAGAGGGATGTCTTGTCAGGACTTGGCAAGGCTGCCCTATCTAGTGGCGGGTAAGGCCATACCCATTTGGCTTTCCTTGGTCATCTTGTTAGGTCTTGGCAAGACCGCCTTTGACCCATTTGGCATTCCTTAGTCATCTTGGCAAGGCCATCTTGGACTCATCTGGCTTTCCTTGGTCGTCTTGTCAGGTCTTGGCAAGGTCGCCTTGGACTCTTCTAGCTTTCCCTGGTCATCTTATCAGGTCTTAGCAAGGCCGCCCGGACTTGTGACGAGTATGGACTATACCACATCAGCTTATCTAGCTTTCAGATTTATCCAGTCATCTAGTTATTGGTTACTCTGGTTTTCTGGATTTTGGGTTTCTCCGGTTTCCCAACTTTTGATTATTCCGGTTTTGGTTGTCTCTCGTAATACAATCCACAGCGATCGTCAATTTTCTTTGGTTTTCTAAATTTTGGTTTTCTATTAGTATGATCCGGTGCTATCGTGGCTTTTGGTTTTCTAGCTCAGCTATTGGATTCGCGACTTCTATACTCTCGGATTTCTTGATTCTTCAAAACACGTCTTCCTTTTAAAAGGAAGACATGTTTCGGAGGCAAGTGTTGACCCACCTTTTGGCAAAGCAGTCACACGACTGACTTATGGTTTTCTAAGCACTCAAAACTCGAGTACGAACTAATGGAAGCATGAGGTGGTTTGTTCAAAGTCATGAAGTGTTCAAATTCTTGGAAATATAGTTAACTCTCTGGATTGGTGTTCAAGCTCAAATCCAATGATCAGCATTCTCGGTTCGTTGGGATCGGTGAAGACTTCAAATTGACCAATTCAGATAAGTGTTCTTTTGCTCGTGGGAATTTCGTTTCCCACTTGCTCTTTTAGGGTTTCATATCTAGTTTTGGGATGTGGAGAAATTGCTAGGGAAGATGATCGATATTAATGGATGCATGGAATTTCGTATCCCATTTAGGGATATGAAAGTATGGCAAGGCAGGGAATACGAAATCATTATTTCATATCTAGCACGTAAAGGCAGTTGCTTGGATTTTCAAGATCTCTGGGAATATAAAAAGCATGTTTAGTATCTAGCGTTTGGCTTGGAACTTTGGTTTTAATTCCAAGCTTCTTGGATACGAAAAGATATTTCGTATCACGCAGTTTGAAGACGAAATAGCTTGCTTTGGTTTTGGTTTGAGGTACTTTGGTGGAGAAGTTGATGACTTTGGATAAGTACCCGGGATACGGACGGATCACCGGATCGGTACCGATCTCGGGATACAAAAGGTTGGGGATATGAAATCTCATATCTCCTCACCTATAAATAGCCCAACACATGACTATTTGTCGGATCTTTTGGTTGTTTGGTTCTGCACATGAGAAGCTTGGTCTTGGCGCATTTTAATGGCTTCTTTCTTGATTTCCATGATTTTAGATGGTCTCTTGGACTTGTAAACTTCACCTAGTATTTTTCTCATAATATTTTGGCATTTTGCTAATTCTTAGCTTGCTTCTTGGACATTGGAGAATATATGGAACACTTTAGACTTAGAAGGATTTTAATGGCTATTGGAACTTGTAGGGATTTGGCAAGGACTTTGCCATTCTACATTCATAACTTTGTAAAACTCAAAAGCATTGGGTTTGAATTACTCTTGTAACTGCAATGACAATGACGAATAGTTACAACAAAGTGGATGTAGGTGTTAGCGTCGAACTCTATAAATTTGGTCTTATTTACTTTTCTTCATTTTTGCATCTTGATTTCTTTTGGATTTATTGCATAACCCATCTCGTCGTGTGTTGGTGTGTGTTGAGCAAATCCCAACGACAATACCATTACTTAAGTTTAAACATTTCATAAAATTTAGATTATAAACCGTACTTATGTAAAATTTGTTAACCCGGAAGCTTTAATTCAGATCTATCTCAACAAAACACAACTTGAAATTCTTTAACTCTTCCGTACTTAAGTCTTATTCTAAAAATTTATCAAGCATACTTATGTTTGTTTACTATTCTAGACTAAAATTCATATTTACAAACAACTCTTTTATTTCATAATATTACAAACAATACTAGATTTATCTGTACATAACCCAAAAGGCTATCAAATTCAAATTTTGTAATAGTTTCTCCAATTCATAAGTTATGAACTTGTTTTCTTGAGTTTTTCACAAAACATCTAGCTAAGTTTTCAAATTTGAAGTTAGATACTTCGACTATCCACAATTGTCAAAACTTTCATTTCAATAAATGAAAACCGACAAACACCAAATCAACTTGAGATGCAAAATAAGACTAGTCTTATATATAGAATATATGCATCTATATAAAAATTTAATTTGAAAACTTCAAAATTCAATGCATGGATTTTTTTGGATTATTCCATGACAACATTAATATAATGCATATGTTTACATTCTTTTTATACGTTAAATCATAGTAATAAGATTCAAAACAAAATTTTCTTTTTCTAAACAATTCTAGATGAATTCCCAATAGTAGAATTTCCTCACTTAGAAACTCAAAAATGAGCACAGATGATACTGCAGTCATTATTAAAATTGTTTTCCAGCGACTACGGTGAGTTTAGTGCTTTTAAAAGCCTTTAGAATCCATTTATATTCAAAAAAACTCTCAAATAGTACAATGCTTACTTTTAAAGCTATTTAAAAGCATTTTTTCAAACTTCTTATTTCAAATTCTCAAATTTTCAATCTAAACCTTGTAACACCCCGTAAAATTCATAAGTATCAATAAAAAGTTAAATAATTAAAAATAAGCAAATTAAATCATATAGCTAGAAAATGAGATTTTGCAGCTTTAGGAATTTGGCTACGAAACTCTTTTATTTGGATTCGTGGAGAAATTATGAATCGTTTTCATATATAATATGCTGAAAACGGTCAATCTATGAAAAAGTTATGAGAAAATGAATTTGAACAGTGTACGTAGAATATATATATATATATATGTGTGTGTGAATATTATATATATTGTCCAAATAATAATTTAAAATAAAAAAGAGGGAAATTCAAAATTAGAAATTGGAGATAAGATTTAGGGGACAACGTATATTGGATATATGGAAAAGAATGAAGCAAATTAAGAATGTAATTAATAAAATAAACAGCTCAGCAATGGAGAAAAATTGGGCTTTCCAGCCGAAGGGGGGTCGATCGCCGATCGATCGCTAGTTGGCTGGCGGGCCCAATTTTGCCTATGTGGAGTAGGGTTTTATAAGAGGATTTGTTTATATGTAAGGCCCGGATTGAATTTTATTAATCCGACGGCTCATGCTCACACGAGCAAATATAAATAACCCCTCAAATCCTGCACTAGAAACCCTAATTATTCTAAACCTCTGCCTCCATGTTGCTGAATTCGATTGAAAAATAAAGAGAAAAAGGGTGAAGGTTTCTTCTACTTCTCTACCTCCATTCTATATCTCTCTATTTCAATCTATATAAGTTTAGGAATTTGGAATTTAACACAAACAACATATAAAAGAATATAATTATATGTTTTTTATATTTATATTGTTAGGAGATCAATTAGAGCTCACTTGAACGTTGAGAACCATTGCAGATCTTGAGATTTCTATTACATCTCCACTTAGTTTGTGAGTGGAATCTAGTTTTGGTTAAAAGCATATTCATATTATTATCAGTTTGCTATATGAATTGTTATGCCTATATGTAGATTTGGCTATGCGATAATATAAAATGAAAAATCCCCAAATCTTCTACTTTGTAATCACGTAGGAAATTGTCATGTTGTGCTGGTTTTGTGGAATTGTGGTTTTTGTATTGAATTAAAGGTAAACATGAGTGTTGTATTATTATTTATATTTTATGCAATTCACCGTCATTTCATTTGATTTAAGCCTAAAAAGGTTGGGATTTGAATTATTTCATAGCTGAATTGGGTTTGGATCCTAATTTGGGCGTAAACGCATTCATAAATTGGAATAAGTCATATGCGAACATTTTTAGGTGTATAACACCACAAAAAGCGTGGATCGGGTGAAATATAGATTGTAAACATACATATGTGAAATACTTTACTTTAAATTTAAAAATATGTATCGCAAAATAATAAATAAGTAATAATAACTACGTTGACCGCACGAAAACATAAAAATGAATATATATATATACATATTATCCATCTAAATCAGCATAAAACGATGAAATATAAATTATATGGAATGTTTGAATGTTGGATAGCGTTCAATTATAGAATTATATGTAAATATAATCCATTTTGAATTAATATATTTCTGGTGACCATTTGTAGCAATAAATATAATTAATTGCCATAAATGAGACCCGCAAATAAGTGGATAACCGTTGTAACCAATATTGATTTGGGGAAAATAAATGTGATAGGAAAAATGTTTACAATTCCTAAAATCAATTAGGATAATTGTTGTGGACCCCATCTAGGAAATTTAAATTATAATCGCATTTAGACACGAGGTTAAACTCAACTTGTGGTGTAAGCCTGCCTGGAACCAACCTACAAATCCAGCAACTACAGGTAGTCAGTTTAATGTGAGGGGTCTAATGCATAAATATAATTGTAATAAGCCACGAGGTTAAGTTCACTTGTGGTAGAAGTCTGCCCAGAACCGACCGACATATCCAGCATCCACAGGTAGTCAACTTAATGTGAGGGACCTGGTATATATATACATACATATATATAACAGTCAACCAAGAAATAAATAAAAATAGAAATTGTCCATTGGGGTATAACAATAGATAACTTGGAACTGATAAATAGTTGCCATAGGAAAATATGACCGTTAGAGTCATTAAGGGCAATATAAAGGAAATAAAAAGAAACGGGTGTCAAATATAACACCCCAGACTTTTCTACACCCAAATTTCGACAAAAATCAAAACTTGAACACATCCAAGCACAAAGTGTATATTTGGTACCTGTAGTAAATGAGCATGAGCATAATTAGAGTACGATAAATAAAACTCACTACAGAAACAAAATATAGGATAAACTAGTAACTCAAGTAACTACATTTTTCAAAGTAAGTCACTTTCCCAATACCGATCTTGAGAGAGAGAACGAGAACCGAAAGCCAAACTTAATCATCTATGAGAACTCGACATTCTCTGTGAAACCTGGAGGTTGTAATGAGGATGGAGGTCGAAACAACAAATTCTGGTGACTAAGAAATGTACAACACAGACTATAACAAAGATATATATTCCGTTTGGTTCAACCCAAGCGTATGCCCGAAAGGTTAGTGATTCTAGACCAACCTTATTAAAGTTTATACACGACTCTACTTCTCTTCCCAAAGTAGTATTCCCAAATTATATTACCAAGATAGGACATTTACATACATTTTTATGAAGCCTTTATAGCAGAGCTTAACTGGTTAAATCTATCGGGAGTGGGTCCCTACTTACGGGGTTTCTATTTGTATCCTCATTCACTTATTAACCCTCGATAATATATTCAACGTTAACATAAAACTAGAGGGCACTAGCTACGGTCCTACTAGTTAAGGATTTCGTCATTCGCGCATATACCCTTGCCCCGCATAAGGTGAGAGGAGGCATTTTATTGTTCGTTATACCTTCTAGCTGACCTTATTAGATAACCTCCTTAGTCACTTACTACTTCCTGTATGATTGATAGCCATATCTGGCCCTTTTGATTTCCATGTTTGGGTAGGCCAATACACACCTGCCATTTAATACCCCTATACTGAAATACCTATTCTCATGTGGACTCTTTAAACCTAGTCATTTAGGATTTTAGGACCCAGGAAGCAGACTATACGCGAAGGTTATTAGTTCTTCCCCTATTTGCCTACAAAACCTTTTTGAAATATTTTTGAAAACATGATGTAGAACATCCTAAAGATACTAGCAGTTCTATATGAATGCAAATTCTGAAAATTCTTTTTCATCCATATCCCTCACACAACTTCGAATAGAAGTGTGAAGCAACCAATTTTGTATCCAAACCCTACCATCCAAAACGTACACAATCTAATCGTTTCCTACTTAATCTTCTAAACTGGAAAATGGAAATTAAGGTGAAGAATTTTAACATTTCCTCTACTCACAAATATTCCAATTCCCGTTCTACAGTGGAGTTTTCACCTCGATTACCCAAAATATATTATTCACAATGAATTATATTTACATATAATTCCATAATTGAACCCTATCCAAGATTCAAACATCCGTACAATTTATATTTCACCATTTTACGCTGATTTGGACGAATAATATGTATATATTCATTTTTATTTTTTCGTACGGTCAACGTAGCTATTCCTATTTATTTATTATTTTGAAATACTTATTTTTAAATTAATGGTTTGGTCTAATCAATTAACCAAATGTTCCCTTTTTATATTCAATCTTGCCAAAGAGGTTTCAAGCCTCATAAGGACCGTTAGCCAAATCATTGTAAATCATGCCCATTTTGTGGAATTGACATATTTCCAAATCACAAGAATTATATGTAATATATTTTTATTTTGGAATAGTCGATGCAAATTACGTACAAAAACATGTATTTATTTTCATATGTACCTTTGCACCACTTTTCCCTTTTTTATTCTATTGTCATACTTCTTGTGATTCTAAAATAATGCCTCTTTACTTAAAAACGAGGAAAACGACATAATTTACAAACCTTAAGCTAAAATCCCAACAACATTGAATGTAGTCAAGGAACATTTCTTTTTATTCTTAAAATCACATAATACACAAACTCATCTTTTAACCCAAAATTTACATATTTCATCACTGAACTAAAGATCAAGAACATAACTACAACAATTTTAGGTTTAATGGGACTGATTTCCAGATCCACAGTGCTATGTAACATATACAACATATTTCATGACATAACTTGTTGGAATATGTGGGAATTTTTTTTATATAAATCCTACAATTCATGTTATACATAACCATAACTTATCATTTGCCAATTTCAAACATACTCATAATCAGATCAGATGGTTGCCACAATTTACAATTATTTAAATAAGCAGATCCGATAGGCATAAAATATAAATTAGATTCAAATGAAATAGATAAATCATTATGTCTATATTAGTAAATTTCCGACTCATCTTATAGCTTCCAATTTCTGTGTTTTGAACATTTTTAGGCTTACAATCCCCAAATTCTTATAAATCTACAGTTTATCTAGAAAGGGGAAAATTTTAGATCCGTAGAAATGTAAGAAAAAGGGAAGAGAGCGAAGAAATCTATCGGTTATCATCCTCTTCCATTGAATCTATTATCTTCGCAATTCCACATAAATTTGATTTGATTTAGTACGTGTATGAATTTATTTTATTTAGAAATTGGATTAGAAGAGGAAGAAAAATGGCAGAGCTCCGCTGCCTTCATAGATTTGAATGGAAAAAGAAAGAGACTCTACCTTGTATTTATAGCGGTGAAAATGGCTTAGAACCGTCGGATTAATTTTAAGTTATATCTATCCATCCATTATAATAATATAATAGAGCAATTCACCAGAACCCAACCGTCAATGGGCAGTTTGACGCCCAAATTTTGACAAAAATCAAAACTTGAACACATCCAAGCATAGAGCGTATATCTGCTACCTACAATAAATGAGCATGAGGAAAATCAGAGTACGATGAATAAAACTCACAGTGGAAACAAAATATAGGATAAAATAGCACTAAATCAAGTAATTACCAAACTAATTTGCATCGACTATTCCAAAATAAATATATTACATATAATTCTTGTGATTTGAAAATATGTCAATTCCACAAAATGGGCATGATTTACGATGATTTGGCTAACGGTCCTTATGAGGCTTGAAACCTTTTTGGCAAGATTGAATATAAAAAGGGAACATTTGGTTAATTGATCAGACCAAATCATTAATTTAAAAATAAGTATTGCAAAATAATAAATAAATAATAATAACTACGTTTACCGCACGAAAACATAAAGTGAGAATATACATATTATCTGTCCAAATCAGCGTAAAATGGTGAAATATAAGTTGTACGAAATGTTTGAATGCTGGATAGGGTTAAATTATGGAATTATATGTAAATATAATCTGTTTTGAATTAATATATTTGTGGTGACCATTTGTAGCAATAAATATAATTAATTGCCATAAATGAGACCACAAATAAGAGGACAACCATTGTAACCAATATTGATTTGAGGAAAATAAATGTGATGGGAAAATATTTATAATTCCTAAAATCAATTAGGATAATTGTTGTGGACCCCAATTAGGAAATTTATATTATAACAACATTTAGACACAAGGTTAAACTCAACTTGTGATGTAAGCCTACTCGGAACCGACCGGCAAATCCAGTAACCACAGGTAGTCATTTTAATGTGAGGGGTCTAATGCATAAATATAATCGTAGTAAGGCATGAGGTTAATTCACTTGTGGTAGAAGTCTGCCCAGAATCGACAGGCATATCCAGCATCCACAGGTAGTCAGCTTAATGTGAGGGCCTGGTATGTAATATATATATATATATATACACACACACATACATATAACAGTCAACCAAGAAATAAATAGATAAATAAATAAATAAAAATAGAAATTGTCCGTTGGGGTACAACAATAGATAACTTGGGACTGATAACTAGTTGCCATAGGAAAATATGACCGTTAGAGTCATAAAGGGAAATAAAAAGGAAATAAAAGGAAATGGGTGTCAAAAAGGGGACTAATGGATATGGATTGTCGTTTAAATACTAAGACTTAATTAGGAAAAAAATACCCTAGAGAAATGGGAATATAACCATCCTTATTTATTTCAATAAAGCTTATAATTAAAAATATAGCTAGACTTAGTAGGTTAGTAATGTAAGATATTATTAACCATATGAACCCGTGACGCAAATAAATGGTGTACGTATAGTATTTCCGTATAAAGGAATTAAACGGGAATGACTAAATAATGTAGCCTACTTTATTCTAAAGAGGGAAAGGTTTTAAAGGCAAATGTGGGACGAACTAATAACCTTCGCGTATAGTCCTCTTCCTAGGATCTAAAAGGCTAATTGACTAGGGTTCAAGAGTCCACCTGGGAATAGATTTTTCAGTATAGGGGTCTTAAATGGCATGTGTGTTGGTCTAACACCCCACGTCCATTAATGTCACACACAAAAGGAATGCATTAACTTTCATGGAGTATTATAAGTGTATAGAACAGAATATAACGAGATAGATACATATATTGGTACTTTAATATTTTAAAACAACTTCATTGCTGTGGAAAAATAGTGTGGTTGCAACACCAAAACCAACAATAAAACCAAGTACACTAAATATCCATCTTGACAAATTATTTTCTGAGTACATAAAACAAAAAGCATAACCCCAACATAAATAGCCATAAAAAGAGATAAGCTGAACTTTTACTTTCAGCAATCCAAGCACTTCAAAAAGAGAGAGAAAGAGATCCAAATCAAGCTCCACTAGGCCCACCCTGAGAACCTAAGGGGAAAACAGAAAGAAAAGAGGCGAAACAACCGAGGTCAGACATAAAGTCTGGCGAGTCCAGTAACTTTAACAATATAATTATTAAAGTAATAGGATAAGAACATAAACTGGAAAGTAAGAAATGGCTGTAACATAAGCATGTATGACAAGGTAAGCAAGATGAATAAGATAAACGTTGATTGCACTTTTAATCACTATAGGATAATTACTACTTGAACCAACCCTATTTACTCTGAAAGTTGATCCCTCTTACTAATCATAATGATAATAATAATAACGGTAGTTTCGTGTACCCTTAGCTGCTGTCATAGGTGCCGTCTGCCGCCATCTCCACTAGTTGTACCCACTACGGTCCCCATTCGATCGGCTCCCTAACTCGTGTGTATTTATTAATTGTGTCATTCGGCCCTGCTTGTTTGTAGATACCTGTGCTGGTCCCACCATGGGGTGTATCAATCCCTATGATGGCAACCCGACATAATTCAAGATGCACAGTGAATAACTACTGATGCCTAGTGCCTGATTTTTCCACTCCGGAGCATGTGCACGCCTGTACTCCGTCAGAACCTACATTGACGCACCACCCGCCGCTATTTTGACCGCTTATAATTAGCTCAGTAATCGTGCCCCACCATGCCTAGTTCAGAGTACCGTGATACATCTATGTGGGTTACTGCTGAAATGGGTCCCCGTTACTAGGGTTTCCTAACCAACATGTTATAACGGTTAAGTGTTCTCAATTTAATGTAACCCCACCCATTTGTTTAATTAACATGTTGAATTGGTTAAGTGTTGCCTACGTTAGCTTAACCCCACCATTCTTAGCATGTCTGTTCATTAGCATTAATTGATTTATTAATGCACCAACCTCTCACATTAGAACTGTTGTTTGCGGTTGTTGGATGTGTCAGGCGGTTACGGGCAGACTTCTACCGCAAACTCATTCTAACCTCGGGTTTTGAGCTTAATGCACTAACCTCTCATATTAGATCTGTTGTTGCAGTCGTTGGATGTGTCGGGCAGTTCCGGGCAGCCTTGCACCGCAACTCAATCTAACCTCGGGTTAGGCATGTTCATCATTTAGCCAATTTACATAATTACCAAACATGTCCAAGTCTATATGTCAATTATCCACAAGTGTAGTCAATTCAAGTTATATCACATTTACTTGTTATGCCCAAAATTACTCAATTAAGTTATACCCAATTCCCCGCGTTACAATCGCACGTACAACAAGATTCAAACTAGGTTTCCAAATGAACCTTGTATTCATAAAATAAAATGAAAAGGGGAATAGAGAAGAAACACAAGAATTGACATAAGAGAATAAGCATTTGAAGGTGTACCAAACACAAGAATCATGGTTCCAATTGTTGTACATTAATAATAAATATGAGCAAACTGAGCAAGTTACATCAAGGCATAAAGATTCGATAGAACTGAACATAAAAGAATCACCAATTTGATCCACAACAAGATAGACTCAATTGTATCACTAATAACAGTCTCATAGGCATACGTAATCTCATATTTGACAAAAGAATAAGAATGAATCGGAAATGGTTATCATTACAATTAGGCATAGTTCTAGATTCGATTCATTACAGTCATGATTTCTATTATGTGTTCAAATCTGAATATTAATTGAACTTACAGTGATAGGATTAGAAAGAGAAATTTATTTGACGCTGTAGCGATTCTAATCTCTCTTTTTTCATTGAAGCGGAAAACCTTACTTTAATTTGAAGCTCTCCAATTTGATTTCTAGTTTGGAGAAGAAGGAGGCTAGGCTAGTTTAGAGATGGACAGCATGGTGGCATCATAGAACATGGTTATGAGGTTAGGGTTTAGGTTTATGTGTGCTTATATAGATGTGTAGGATTATTTAGAGCCTTTAGATCAACATAGGATCCATCCAAACCATACAGTCCAAGAAAATGCGGCATCATGCCAATCAGAAGTCGCCACGTAGCCCTAAGACTCATAAAATTACTACCTAGAACAGTCAGCAGGGGTCGACCCTTATAGGGGGGTCGACATCTGTGTCGACACCCCCACAGGGTGTCGACACCCTCTGGCGGGAATTTTCCCGTCCACTTCTTTTCGCTGGTTTGAATTTCAAATCTTGATTTATTAATTATTAATTTAATTCTGATTTGAACTTAAATCGTCTAACCTCCATAACTTCTTTATACTGTATCCGTTTTACACAAACTCGGACTATATCTCAAGCAGAATTCCGAGATGAACGCAATGACGCTAACCATTTTACTTAATTCCCACTTTTAAAATTAAGCATTCTTTAATTCGTTGTTTTTAATATTCACAGAAAATACGGGGTGTTACATTCTCCCCTCCTTAAAGAATTTCGTCCCCGAAATCTCTAAGTTAAGAAGAATGTATCCTAACAACCAACATCCATCTACTCAACCATCAATCACAGGCATCCATTGTCCTTAAAAAGATTTCTAATGCTTTCATGATTATATGCATAGTGTGTGTATATGTCCTTATCTAATGCAAAATCAGGTGGTCTACTGATTCAGTTGACCTCCTTAATGCGAATTATGTCAGTGCCATGAGTCCATCATGTATGCAATTATTCCTAATCGTACTTTATAACTTCTACATGAGTGCACAATCATTCATACAAATGCAACATCCATATGATAACAAATCAAGTTTCAATCCATATACAAAAACATATATGCATATGCAATATGAAAGTGACTGACCCGATATAGTACCTAATGTGTGTGTATATGCATCCACGAGCAACCACTAGCAGCCACTTGCAACCATCAATCATAACATGTTTCAAATACATGTTTACATTCATTGGTTTCTACTTAAGGATCAAGAATAGGACCGAGGAGATATACTTAAAAGATAGATACAAACATGCATAATCTTATGGAAAAAGAGATCAAGGATGTACCCTCAAAAAGAGAAGGGTAGGCTGCGCATATTTTGTCTTCAGTTTCCCAAGTCGCGTCTTCCTCAGCGTCACTCCATTGTACTTTAACTAGCTTGACCTCACAATTGCATAGCTTTTTAACTTCTGTTCCCAAAATATGAGTGGGAACACTTCTCACCGTCACTTCTCATTCCACTTCTGCTTCCTCTAGTATGCTTGGCTCCACAACTTCCGCAGACTCATGTAAGCACTTTCGTAGATGAGAAACATGACAAACATTATGAACTCCAGCCAATCTTTCGGGCATCTCTAATCTATAAGCCATCGTCCCAATCCTCTCAATGATAGGAAATGGCCCTACAAATCTTAGTGCCAATTTTCCTGCGGATCCAAAGCGAACGACATTCTTCAAAGGAGATACTTTAAGGAAAACTCTGTCCCTAACCTCAAACTCAAGGTCGGTCCTTCTTTTATCCACGTAGGACTTCTTTTTATCTTGTGCAGTCTTCATTCGTCTTCATATCAATTCCATCTTCTCTGAAGTTTCTCTGATCATGTCGGGCCCAAGTACGAGCTTGTCTGTAGATTCCCACCAGCAAGTTGGTGATCGACATGGTCATCCATAAAAATCCTAATACTAACTTAATAACTATTGTTATAAGTGAACTCCACCAATGGAAGGTGCTCTTCTCATATCCTTCCGAAATCTAGGATACATAACCTCAAAAGATCTTCAAGGATTCTATTCACCCATTCTGTCCGTCCATCAGCCTGTGGATGATACGCAATGCTCAAACATAACTACGTACCTACCGCCTTTTGCATATCACCCTTTCCTCTTGCACCAAAAACTGCTCCAAGCCCTATCCCGCAAGCACTAGTATATACTGTGAACGGTTTGCTACCATCTAGCAAAGTCAAAACTGGGGCTGACATCTTCGCAAAGTCCTTAACAAACTTCCTATAGTAGCCCTCCAATCCTAGAATACTTCATACTTCCGTTGCATTCTTAGGAATCTTCCAATCTTGGATTGCTACCACCTTCGCAGGATCCACTGCTATTCCTTCCTTAGAGACCACTTGTCCTAAGAACCTCACTTCTTTCTTCCAAAAATGACATTTGGAGAACTTAGCTTTGAGTTGATGTGCTCGTAGAGTCTTTAAGACTTCCCTAAGATGTAGGGCATGCTCTTCCTCGCTTCTAGAGAAAATCAAAATACCATCCACAAAGACTACCACAAACTTGTTTAGAAACTCCCTAAACACCCTACTCATCAAGTCTACGAAATATGCGGGTGCATTCGTCAAAACCAAAAGGCATGAGGAGCTACTCGAAGAAACCATCGGGAGCCCTAAAAGCAGCCTTATCTATGTTGTCCTCAGCCGCCCTTAGCTGATGAAATCCTGTAGCTAAATCCAACTGCAAGAAAACCGAAGCACCAACCAACTGATCAAACAAATCGTCTATCCTTGGCAATGGGCGCTTATTCTTCTTCGTGAGCTTATTCAGCTCTCTATAGTCCACGCACAATTTAAGCGAACCATCAGCCTTCGTAGAAAAAACAACTGGAGCACCCCATTTCGAAATGCTTCTTCTTATGAACCCTTTCTCAAGCAACTCTTTCAATTGCTTATTGAGTTCTCTTTTCTCTCTCGGAGCTATGTGGCGCACGGGTAATGCAACTGGCTTTGCATTATCTACTAGGTATACAGAGGTCTATCTCGTGCCTCGGGGGTAAACCCCGAAACACATCAAAGACGTCATCATACTCACGGACTACACGAACAGATTCCAAATCATCGATGGATGCGTCAAGAGATTCTAGGAGGATAAGCAGCACTGGAACTCTAGGGTCACAAGAAATATCAAGGGTTCTTCCACAACGAATCAACAATCTAACTACCCTCCTTTTACAGTCTAAGATGGCACCATACCTAGCTAGCCAATCCATCCCTAGAATCAAGCCGTAGCCCATGAAACCAAGAACGTAGGCGTTGCAGTCAAACCCAATGCCCAAGATAGACACTCTCAAATCCCGACAAAGCATAGATAAATGAGCCGAACCACCAATAGGATTTGAGACTACAATGGGATCCATAACTAAACTAGTATTTAGGTGCAGTGTTTCAACTAACGGAGCAGATATGAATGAATGCGAAGCGCCAGAGTCAAACAAAGTTTGAACAGGATGATCAAAAAGGAAAAATCAAACTTTCAACAAAAAAACGTTTTTATCTCTCTCCTGTCCTGGTACCATGAGAGCATGAACCTGTCCTCAAGAAGTAGGTCCTATCCTCTGCCCTTGCCCTTGTCCTTTCCTCCTCGAGCAGTCTTTAATCAGATGTCCTGCCTCACCGCAATGAAAACAACCAGGCTTCTTCTTCTTCCTACAATCCTTAATTACATGGCCCGCTATACCATAATAAAGACACCTTCTTTTGTCACGGGGTTAATTATTCTTTCCACTTTCTCATTTACCTTCTTCATAGATTAAAGCCATATCAACAAATTCCTCATCCTTGGGTTGTGGTCCTTATCCTAAACTCCCTCATCGACCAAGCAGCTAGCTGAACCTTCCTTCCATCGTTTATCTCAAAGATACCAAACGAGTCCTCCACTTCCTTGAGCCAATTCTAGGTTCGACAAACGTCTCAGTTCTATGAAATGGTTTTTTTGCCCATCGCACGAATTTTTTTACATATCTTAGAAAAAGCATCAACACATGGGGAAAGGGACTCAAGAAGGAAAAGGGAGAGTTTCGGAACAAAGAATTGAAAGAAAGATATATGGCTTTTGGGGAATATGTTTTTCAAAATAAACATTTCTCTTAAAAGTAATCGCTTTAAAACATGTTTTTGAAAATACTTCTTTCTAAAAATGCTTTTGAAAACGATTTTCACAATCTTTTATCTGTTCTGGTAACCTTCAGCTCTGATACCACGTGTAACAACCCACATCCATTAATGTCCCTCACAAAGGGAATGCACTATCTTTCACGGAGTATTATAAATGTATAAAACAGAATATAACGAGACAGATACATATATTGGTACTTTAAAATTTTAGAATAACTTTATTGTAGCGGAAAAATAGTTTGGTTACAACACCAAAACAAAAAATAAAACCAAGTACACTTAATATCCATCTTGACAAATTATTTTCTGAGTACATAAAACAAAAATCATAACCCCAACATAAATAGCCACAAAAAGAGATAAGCTGAACTTTTACTTTCAGCAATCCAAGCACTTCCAAAAGAGAGAGAAAGAGATCCAAATCAAGCTCCACTAGGCCCACCTTGAGAACTGGGGGGGGACGGAAACAAAAGAGGCGAGACAATCGTGGTCAGGCATAAAGTCTGGCGAGTCCAATAACTTTAACAATATAATTATTAAAGTAATAGGATAAGAACATAAACAGGAAAGTAAGAAATGACTGTAACATAAGCATGTATGACAAGGTAAGCAAGATGAATAAGATAAACGTTGATTGCGCTTCTAATCACTATAGGATAATTACTACACTGTATCAACCCTATTTACTCTGAAAGTTGACCCCTTTGTGTGTGACATAGGTGCCGCTTGCCCCTATCTCCACTAGTTGTATCCACTACCCTCTCCATTCGATCAGCTCCCTAACTCCTGTGTATTTATTACTTGTGTTATTCGGCCTTGCTTGTTTGTAGATACCTGTGCTGGTCCCACCATGGGGTGTATCAATCCCTATGATGGCAACCCGACACAATTCAAGATGCACAGTGTATAACTACTGATGCCTAGTGCCTGATTTTTTCACTCCGGAGCATGTGCACGCCCGTACTCCATCGGAACCTACACTGATGCACCACCCGCCGCTATTTTGACCGCTTATAATCAACCCAGTAATCGTGCCCCACCCTACCTAGTTCAAGGTACTGTGATACATCTATGTGGGTTACTGCTGAAATGCGTCCCCGTTACTAGGGTTTCCTAACCAACATGTTATAACAGTTAAGTGTTCTCAGTTTTAACCTAACCCTACCCATTTGTTTAACTAACATGTTGCATTCGTTAAGTGTTGCCTACGTTAACTTAACCCTGTTATTCTTAGCATGTCTGTTCATTAGCATTAATTGATTTATTAATGCACTAACCTCTCACATTAGAACTGTTGTTTGTGGTTGCTGGATGTGCCAGGCGGTTCCGGGCAGACTTCTACCGCAAACTCATTCTAACCTCGGGTTTTGGGCCTAATGCGCTAAACTCTCACACTAGATCTGTTGTTGCGGTCGCTGGATGTGCCGGGCGGTTTCGGGCAGCCTTACACCACAACTCAATCTAACCTCGGGTTAGGCATGTTCATCATTTAGCCAATTTACATATTTACCAAACATGTCCAAGTCTATATGACAATTATCCACAAGCATAGTCAATTCAAGTTATATCACATTTACTTGTTATGCCCAAAATTACTCAATTAAGTTATACCCAATTCCCCGCGTTACAATAGCACATACAACAAGATTCAAACTAGGTTTCCAAATGAACCGAGTATTCATAAAATAAAACGAAAAGGGGAATAGAGAAGAAACACAAGAATTGACATAAGAGAATAAGCATGTAAAGGTGTACCAAACACAAGAATCATGGTTCCAATAGATTTTTTGTACATTAACAACAAATACGAGCAAATTGAGCAAGTTACATCATAGGCATAAAGATTTGATAGAACTGAACATAAAAGAATCACCAATTTGATGTACAACAAGATAGATTCAATTGTATCACTAGTAACAGTCTCGTAGGCATAGGTAATCTCAGATTTGACAAAAGAATAAGAATGAATTAGAATTGGTTATCATTACAATTAGGCATAGTTCTAGATTCGATTCATTACAGTCATGATTTCTATTATGTGTTCACATCTGAATAATAACTGGACTTACATTGATAGGATTAGAAAGAGAGAATTAGTTGACATTGTAGCGATTCTAATCTCTCTTTGTTGATTGAAGCGGAAAACCTTTACTTTAATTTAAAGCTCTCCAATTTGATTTCTAGTTTGGAGAAGAAGGAGGCCAGGCTATTTTAGAAATGGACAACATGGTGGCATCATAGAATAGGGTTATGAGGTTAGGGTTTAGGTTTATGTGTGCTTATATAGATGTGTAGGATTAATTAGAGCCTTTAGATCAACATAGGATCCATCCAAACCATCCAGCCCAAGAAAATGCGTCATTAGGCCAATCAGAAGTCGCCACGTAGCCCTAAGACTCAGAAAATCGTCACTGTCTAGAACAATCAGCAGGGGTCGACCCCTAAAGGGGGGTCGACACCTGTGTCGACACCCCTTAGGGGGTCGACACCCTCTGGCGGGAATTTTCCCACCCACTTCTTTTCGCTGGTTTGAATTTCGAATTTTGATTTATTAATTATTTATTTAATTCTGATTTAAACTTAAATCTTCTAACCTCTATAACTTCTTCATCTGTATCTGTTTTACGCAAACTCGGGCTCTATCTCAAGTAGAATTCCGAGATGAACTTAATTCCCACTTTTAAAGTTAAGCATTCTTTAATTCGTTATTTTTAATACTCACAGAAAATATGGGGTGTTACAGTTTGCCTACCCAAACCTAGAAATTAAAAAGGCTAGATATGGACATCTATCCTACGGGAAGTAATAAGTGACTAAGGAGGTTATCTAATAAGGTCATCTATAAGGTATAACAAACAATAAAATTCCTCCTCTCACCCTATGCGGGGCAAGGGTATAAGCGTGAATGACGGAAGCTTTAACTAGTAGGGACCATATCTAGTGCCCTCTAGTTTTATGTTAACGTTGAATATATTATCAAGGGTTAATAAGTGAATGTGGATATAGATATAAACCCCGTAATTAGGGACCCACTCTTGATAAAATTAACCAGTTAAGCTCTAGTATAAGGGCTTCACAAAAATGTATGTAAATGTCCTATCTCGGTAATATAATTTTGGGAATACTACTTTGGGAAGAGTAATAGAGTCGTGCGTGAACTTTAACAAGGTTAGTCTAGAATCACTAACCTTGTCGGGCATACAGCCTGGGTTGAACCAAACGGAATATATATATCTGTGTTATAGTCTGTGTTGTACATTTCGTAGTCACCAGAACTTGTTGTTCTGACCCCATCCTCATTACAACCTCCAGGTTTCATAGAGATGTCGGGTTCTCAAACATGATTAAGTTTGTATTTCGATTCTCGTTCCCTCTCATGCTCGGTATTGATAAAGTGACTTACTTTGAAAAGGGTAATTACTTGAGTTAATACTAGTTTATCCTATATTTTGTTTCTTCTGTGAGTTTTATTTATCGTACTTTGATTATGCTCATGCTCAATTATTGCAAGTACCATATATAAGCTCTATGCTTGGATGTGTTCAAGTTTTGATTTTTGTCAAAATTTTCATCTGTTTCAATTTAAATTTCAAATTATACTTACAAAACATTTACTTCTTATATAAATCATTTCATAAATGAATCTGTCATATTGATTTTTATCAAACAACTTGACTCAAATTCAGAACAACTAGGTCTTATTGTAAAATCGTGAAACTGAATTCACAAGGTGTTCATTGTTGCTCATGTTTCTAATCTACCTTGATCCATACAGTGAGAAGGATAAAATACTCCTAATTAAACAAAATAGTCGATACTCATAAACTTATAGGGCACAACTGCTCAATCTATGACAATAAAAGCAACAAGTAATAGCCAATGCTATTATCAAGGTGAGCACGACCAATCAAGCAATAAATGATAATAATTAAATATCATCGCTTTCCTAACAAACAACACATCAAAAAAAACTATATTCAAAATTTTCTTTTGAATGCAAAGTATAAAAGCTTGGTAAAATCATTTCACATACCAAGTTCTTTAAATAATTTCAGGTAGATTGGATTTGTTCAAGTGTTTTGAAATACTTATCAATGACATTAATTACTCGTATTGATCTGAATTCAAAATTCAAACTTGAAAAATTAAAGAATACAATACAAAACATTTTTATATACATTAACGAATAAAAGCTCATACACATATGCGCTCAGATTCATCCTAGGTTCTCTCTTACCCTATCTTAAATTAGTGCGAGAAAACCCAAATCATGTATGATTAATTCATTTAAACTTACAATCCTTTAAAATCAAAGGTATCTCGTAAGTCCATATCACACATAAAACAAATAGGATTTTACCTTACGTCAACCAAAACACTTTTACTATAAATCCAGTGATATTATAATAGTGTATAGGATCCCAAAGCAAATATGTTAATATAGCCGAAATGCTTGTATCTCACTTTCTAGCTTAATAGATTTACAATCAAATCCAAAAGTTCATATTGGAAAATGGATTCCAAGCATGAAAGGGTAAGGGTCGGCCCTTTGAGCACACCTCTTGATAAAATGTACAGGAGCCTACGTTAATTTTCACCATAACTACTCATGACTGGCCCAACCATAAAATAGATAGTACAAAACATGATTACCCTGGTTGATAAACAACCGAATTATCCCTAAAGCATATAAAGATCTTAACACTAGATATGGGATGATTATATCGTAATGGGAGCGATCCACGTAACCCTATCGCATGTCATTGCTTTAGTTATTTACCTCATGACAATGCTAGGTGTCAAAATTTACTTACAAATAAATCTTGGAATGCTAACCCAGATCTAAACTCTTTTCATTTCCTTATTTTTTTTCCCTTGCCTAGATATAAATCGTGACTGCCTCTCACTTTAGTTCCCTCAGTTTCCACCTGTGTAACAAATCTAAACGTCGATCCTCGTGGAGTTCCTTCTACGCCTTTACTCCTTCAACCAGGCGCCTAATAGCTTTCATTTCGAAATTTATTCAACTCCTTCCCCATTAACTGGTGCTGCATTGGTTGGATTTTTTGGCGCTACTGAAAGGTAGGCTTAACAGTAGTGGACCGTTAATTTGATGTGCTGGTAGTTTCCTTTAGCCTTCTCTAGTTTGTTGCTCTTTGAGGTTTTTGGGTTTTTTTAGTGTTAGTCTGTGATTTTTGGAGTAGCTGAGTATTGTGTGCATTTCGTCTTGTGTTTTTGGCTATTGGTTTTGGTTGTTGTTGTCGAGAGTGACGTGGTGATTGTGTCCTTGTTTTAGTCTGTGACTACTTGTAGTGTTTTTTGAGAGATGGGTTAGCATTTGGGTAGTTTTCTTTGAAATAAGTTTAACAGGTGTTTTCCTTCGGTGATGTGTATGTCAATCTGCCCTCGCTTCTTTTGGGGTGGTATCTATTTTTACTAGTGAAGTTTGCTCGCAAACAGACTTGTAATATGTTCTAGGAAATATTGTCTAAGCTTGACAATTATTGTATTATTGAACTGCTTTTGCATCCAATTGGGGTATTGTAGTGTTGTAATTGGAAGTGTGTTAACTTATGAAGGGTAATTGTCTTTACCTTTATAGCTTTCAATGTACTAGGTCTGGTTATCTCCCTACGTGGTGATTAAATCAGTCTGTAATAGTTTGTAGCTAGGGCTCGGTAAAACTAATGTAGCAGGTGTTGACAAGCTTTTTGGCAAAAGCCATCACAACTCAAGAATCAAAGCTTACTACCAGATATTGGCCCGTTCCATGTCTTCAGGGACAACTTTCATTCTAGATCAATCGACCATGGTTCGGCCCGAAATGACGTCAAAACAAATAAAGCTTTCTCCCTTAAAGATGGCAATTTTTCGAAGTAAAAACCAACCCGATCGATCGAGACATCAGTCGATCATCAGGTTGTTCCTGAAGAAGCGGGTCAAGCCTAGAAGGTCGGATCAGGAAAAATAAATCAGAATTATTTACTACAAGACAAAATCCTACTTCCAAGGCTACAGAAACAGTCATCTTTAACCAGCACAACTTTTTATACGTCAAGTTTCAAACTCCACGTAGGCCACGAATTCTGAGAAGAACTGTTCATCAGCAGTAGACCGAGTCCCTTCGCCTACAACTACTTTACGGGGTCGAGTTACACGTATCCAAGTCCTAAAGAGATATGTTCCACGCTGTATACCAACTCAACCCACCTTCTCACCAATAAATACAACCATTTCCAGAAATGGAAAGGCATCTGCAATCCACTACTCAAAATTTTCTATTCGGCATCCCAAAAATAACATGCCAAATATTCTAAGTATAACACAAGGATATTCTACAAAAAAAATCTTCTTTATCTACTTTCTTCCATTGTAAAACAACTGTAACCTGTAATCGACAGTATAAGCAAAGATTATAAAGTGGACGTAGGCTTGGTTTAAGCTGAACCACTATAAAAATATTATGTCTTCTGCATTCATTTACTTTTTTCTTGCATTTTGTGAATATTATCATGTGTGATTAACACATGTTGTGAGTTGATCGTCACTAGATCAACTTTTGACGTAAATTCTTTGGTGCACCAGGAAAGGGGCACGGATATACCCTACGACCTTTGGCAACTCTTAAAGAAACAATGGTTAAACGGTAGAGGGATATAAAACCTTCTTACGCTCAATCTTGACCTGTCGATGCGGCAGATCTAACAGCAACGCGGGCAAGCCAGGAGGCTTCCTCAAATGAAGAATTGTCCCAATACCTAACTAGGGATGAGATGGATAAAATTTTGGCCGAGTTCAAAACTCATATGGCACACCAGGACGGGCTTCTCTCAAAGCAGCAGGAAATGATGAAAAATTTCCTCGCTCAGATGGAAGGGGGACCAAGCAACCAAGCATCACTTCCTTCATGAAACGAAGCCGGGGGCTCAACTTCACTTCCTAATCGGACAGATCTAATGTCATCACTTTCGGCAACTATTAGCATTAGAGTCGTTGCAGATTCTCAGGTCGGCCATGGCCAAGTTTCAGATTGGTCGACCATTTTGCCTTCAGTCCAAGGTTTGACTCAACTCTCGGGACAAACAACGTTTGGACCAGTGCAACTTCTGGGCCGAACAGAACATGGATCGATGCAACTCCCGGTCCGACCCAGCATCTTACCGCAAACATGTCTTATGCAACCTCCCCCACAACCTTCCCAGCTTGCCGATCCAAGAAGGGATAGGGGCAACGAACCTCCGTGTCACCAAGACCACTCTATCATACCGGTCCCCAATGTAACGGAGGGAAATACTATGGTAAACCACTCTAATGTTGCCCAAGGTGAGGGTAATACCGAGCCGTGAACAGGAAATGCTATTCCGAACCAGTTCCTTCCACCGGAGCGGTCATGGTTCGTTCCAATACTCAATTTAACCAACAGGCTCCAGTTTACTCCCGAACAAGGCCTGGTGCTGGGGACCACCTTCACTCAACTCTTGTGGGCCAAACCTAACCAACCTCAAGATCTCGGGACATTCTTCCACCCAGTCCTAGTACTGGGATTCTCACTAATATCCCCAATGCAAAATTGGATTCGTGGCAACAACTCCCAGGGGATGGAAGTTAGATTGCAAGTATCATCAAACGCTTCACCAGAGGCACCTCTTCTCAATAAGATGTGGATAACTTCCATCGCAGTCTATTCACATGGGAAATCAGAAACTTCCAAAATCCATTAGACTTCAAGCTTCTGGTCCCGGAGCCCTACAACGGCAGGACTAGCCCGACCATACATCTCATACGATACATGCGACACATGGAAGTACTTTGTGCATTAAACAACTTCATCGGTAAGTGCTCCCCTCTATTTCTCACTGGCATAGCTGGAATGTGGTTACGGCAGCTAACAACTAAATTGATCAACAACTAGAATATGGTACTCACCCGCTTCATAGAACAGTTCAGAGTTCATATCTTCCAACCGAAGAACGCCATTTTCCCTACATCCATCAAGCAGCGGTCCGGCAAGACCCTATGCTCGTTATAAGTAAGATTCAACGCGGCCATAGCATCGGTCGGTCGACCCAAGCCATCAATGGCACTTATAACCGCCATAGCCGGTATTTGGAGCCGATCTGATTTCAGGATCTCCCTTACTAGAAATCCCCCCAAAGATATTGAAGATTTCTTCGCTGAAACAAATATCTTCCTCTAGCAAGAAGATGCTAGCATCGATATGGAAAATCTTGAAGTACTTGCTACAAAAGACAGAGGCTCATCCAATACTAATGGCCAAAACAAAAGAAAAGGGAAAGCCTCAGAGAAAAATGATCGTAACGTACGAATCTGGAGAGAAAACAAATACGATCAATACCGAGCTCAACTCCTCCCTACTAGACATCTACCTCAACGTACGAGGATCTCTACCTTTTCCAAATCCTCCTAGAAGGAAGCCGACCCACAGAGAACTTGTATCAGGAAAGCATTGCATGTATCATAATATTGCAGGTCACGACACTAATGAATGCAGGAATTTGCGCGATCTCATTGAGGAAAGGGTTAGACGTGGAGAGCTGCCGGAATATGTTAAAAAATCTGCACCAGTAGCTCCGCCGTAGCTAACTTCCCAAGCTCCTCGGGTCAGTCCCCGAGCTCCTCGAAACGGGAAGGATCCAGAGCCTAGCAATCGTGGCATCATCATCAACTGATCTGATTTAAATCATCGTAGATATACCCCATTTCTTATGATATAAGAAATGTATTTTTTTGTTTTCAATAATGTGATTATGTTGAAGTACACATGTACAGGATAGGATTCATTCCCTAGACGTGCTATCTGGATTTAACCACAAACCTGTTAGGATTTCTTTAATTTCAGCAATAGTTTCTTAGCAGCAATAAACTTTCCTTCTCAAACATGTATTATGTTTAATCGATGCAAGTATCTTGTCAGGATTCGACAATAGCCTCACAGTCGAGTACGGTTAATGCTCGCTAACCTTTTTAAGTTGAGTATGGTTAATGCTCGCCAACCTTCCTAAGCCGACTATGGTTAATTCTCGCCAACCTTTATAAGCCGAGTATGGTTAATACTTGCCAGCTTTACAAAACTGAATATGGCTTATACATGTCCTTATAATAATAAATCACGAGTATGGTTCTTACTCGATCTTTTTGAAAATATACTCCCTAGGCATAGTTGATTCTTGAACCTCAATTTTGTCGGGTATGGTTTATAACCTCCTTAACTAAAACCGAGCACGGTTTATGCTCGTCTCTCCTAAAATAAATAAATAAACTCTGGCTATGGATGGTACCACAATCTTAGTTCCCGAGTATGGCTTATGATCAACCCCCTGGGTACGGCATATACCCCTTCTAAAAAACCGATTATGGTTTGTGCTCGTCCTCATCGAACTCCAGGTATGGTTGATACCTCACTTCAAACTCTTAAGTACATTTTATACTCGATTTCTTGGGAATGGTTTATACCCCTCTGAATTATGAGCTAAGTATGGTTGATACTCCTAACACGCATCCAAGCATGGCTTATGCTTGAAAACCACAAATGACATTGTTAGGATTTGGCATGTTAAATTATTTACAGACACTATTTAACTTGGTAAGGCCCTGGTTTTACTGCTCTTCTCTAAAATCGATTTGACATAGTCGATTGGTTTTCAAGCATCCTCGAAGGCCTGGAATTAATACAATCCTTGGATGATTGTCAGTTTTTTGGCCTTAGTACGATCCTTAGCGGTCGTCGGGTCTCTGGCCTTAATACAATCATCAGTGATCGTCGTGTCTCTGGCTTTTCTCATAATATGGTTCGGCGCAACCATGGATTCTCGGATTACAATACATCTGACTTCTATTCAGTATTCTCTAGAGGATACAAAACACGTCTCCTTTCTCTAAGAAGATATGTTCTGGGTGGCAAAGTGTTTACCAATTATTTAGCAAAAGCCGTCACAACTCAAGAATCAACGCTTGCTACCAGATATCTGCCGGTTCCATGCCTTCAAGGACAACTTTCATTCTAGATCGATCGAGCATGGTTCGACCCAAAACAGCGTCATAACAAATAAAGCTTTCTCCCTTAAAGATGGCAATTTTGTGAAGTCAGAAACAAGCAGATCGATCGAGACATCAGTCGATCGATCGGGCTATTTCTGAAGAATTGAGTCAAGCCTAGAATGTCAGATCAAGACTAATAAATCAGAATTATTTACTACAAGACGAAGTCCTACTCCCAAGGCTATAGAATTGATCAGCTTTAACAAGTACAGTTTTTTATACGCCAAGTTTCAAGCTCCACATAGGCTACGATTTCCGAGAAGAACTGTACATCAGCAATAAACCTAGTCCCTCCGCCTACAACTACTTTACGGGATCGAGTTACACGTGTCCAAGTCCTAAAGAGATATGTTCCACGCTGCATACCAACTAGGCCCACCTTCTCGCATATAAATACAACTATTTCCAGAAATTGAAAGGCATCTAGAATCCGCTACTCGAAATCTTTTATTCAGCATCCCAAAAATAGCATGCCATGTATTCTAAGTATAACACAAGGATATTGTGTAAAAAAAATCTCCTCTTTCTTACTTTCTTTCGCTAAAAAACAATTGCAGCCTGTAATCGATAGTATAAACAAAGATTATGAAGTGGACATAGGCTTGGTTTAAGCCGAACCACTGTAAAAACATTGTGTCTTCTATGTTCATTTACTTTTTTTTCATTCTGTGAAAATTATTGTGTGTGGTTAACACAATGTTGGGGATTGATTGCCATTAGACCAACTTTTGACGTCAACAACAGGTATCTGACCCACCTATATCTCATACTAGTGTGAACCCGTGCTTCGCACATGGTCATAGTGAAAACAGTGTATTGATATAATGTAGTGTAGAATTTAATGGACGTGTGTATCAGGTTATATATTATCCTTATTAAAGTCCTTTTTATTCGATAAATAAATGATGATGGAAACTGAATCTTGTGTGGATGAGGTGGTAATTTTCATTTTATAGACAATTTCAGTCGGTTACGTTATAAAATCTTGCAGTTCGGTTTCTTTGTCGCAACTTATTTATATGGGCAAATTACAGCAAAAACAGAAGACTAGGAATTAAGAGAATAAGAGGTTTACATGTATTTATCATAAATATACAAAACTGATTGACATCTTGAATATTAGAAGGTCGAACGAAAAGTAACTTTCAACATGACTTCCATTATGATATCAACGGCTGGACAAATATTCCTTAACCCTTGTAGGCATATCCAACCGGCAGTTGTAACATTGTATGAGTAATGAGTACTGTAACGATTAACGTTGCATAATTTACAACAACAACAAAAAAACCTAAACTATAGACTTCTTGTAAACAATAATCTATAACATGATATATCAAAAAGTATGCATGATTATCACAACAGTTGCAACACAAAGAATAAGGACTGGCCAATTAATGCAGAGAACATTGAAAAACTCCTACACATTCAAGAACAATGAAACATAAATAAAAGTACAACTTTACATGTATGAAACATAATAAGCATTATTTTTTAAATTTACAGATGTTATTCCACATTTCTAAACATAGATGTGCTAATTTCCCCATTTCTATTTTTTTGGCAAGACCGACCGGTTTTTTAAGTGATCCGTAACACCTTTTACTATATTTAAACAATAATACATAAGAACTGGAGACAAAAATTGCATTTGTCTATGAAAAAGAGAAAGAAAATACCTCCAAGCAGTGAAGACAGGCATTACATGTTCAATAACACTAACAGACTTACATTAGGATACATACTACATGGAAACAATTGCATGGAAATTAATTTTTAGACTTTCTTGCACTCAGAAAAGGCACAGCATCTCCCATTCCCCTTCAGCTTCAGCCATTATCATAGTCAAGTCCCTTAAGAAGCTCCAACTTTCTCCTTGTGATTGAAGCGCTACCCTGTTTCCATCTAGATGAGGCAGACGCCAGCGGCGAGGCTCTATTGCTGCTGCATGGACGCACCGAAGGTGCCTTATAGGCAGTCGGTAGGAGGATATGAGCATAGGGGTTAGAGCTTTTCGTGGTGTCGTCTTCCTTCAGTGGTGAAATCTTTTCTTTACTTGCATTTGCTGTATGATTCGGAATATAATTTCTTATGTCGTAGTTCCCCATTTTTATAACTTCTTTTACTTGCAACAGCAAAATAAATTCTTGATGTAAGGTTGCACCGATCCATGTCCATATTTTAGTGGTTGAGTCAGTCTTTTCGGAAACAACAGCAGGTTGCAGACAATGATGAACCTTAATCAATTCCAGCTACATATAATAGTATATCAGAAATTAACTACCACACAAGCACCATGTGACTGATAACCAATGTTAATGACTAACAGTTAAATTTTAATATATGATAAACTACACAATGTACGTAATTTTTTTATGTGTTCAATCTGCTACCTTTGAATGTTATGTGCAAATTTTGAAAAGCACTGGAAATGTCTCATGCATGCATAATGATATATGTATTTATAAAAAATATCATATTGTGGGTAGCCAAGTTAAACATTGCAACCGGATGACGCAAAGCAATAAATAAGCAATCAAAAGATCACCATAGTTCGGTGTAGATTCCAATATACTCAGTACAAATGTCCACCGATTATATGCCAACGCCCTTAAAAGCAAGATTGTATTAGGTTCATATTTCAAGTGTAAAAGAATGTTCTACTGTGACGGCCCGCCCCGCACCAACCGACATTTACTCCAAAAGTGCGCTGTACACATGTCCAGTTAGCACGGAACGGTCGTCAGAAGGAAAGAAAGAAGACGAAGAATCAACAAGGAACCTATAGAATGCCTCAAAGCGCATAGAACAAAATATAATAACAACATACTTAACATAAAACAGATGAGACAGTGCATAAGCTGAAAACAAACTATCATAGCAGCGGAAAATCCAAATACAGCTTATGTTCCACATCATCATTATTATAACTTTTCAAACTGTCTCTAAAGGTAAGAGCAAGATAAAGGAGGTACACTACTAATGCCCAAGTTGTGACCACCAACGACACAGAGAGAATATCTATATATATATATATATCATACGTGGAAGCCTCCTGCATGCCTCCGGATCAGCTACTCGTGCATCACCAGCTAACCTGTCTTTAGTCTGCTCGTGAGAGCACCCAGAGTAATAAGAAGAGACATAAAACTCTGGGTCAGACAAAAAGTCTGGTATGAGCGATAACCAGCTAAACAAAACAATAACAGGTATACTAAACCATACCTGAACCTGGACCTACAACCAAAGAATTAGCACTACATACTGTACAACACTCTAAGGTGCCACTAAACAAATGGTGTAAGGATAACGGGGGTGGGGGTGTGCATGTCATAGTGATGGCAAAGAATTAAGTATAGCAACCATCCTCACATCCCTCACTCAGTGCGTAAAGCATACGATATCGACCACTTCGATCACCCAATACTTTGCTATGATCACTCTGCCCCATGAAGTCACAATGGCTTCACTACACTGATCCATAGCCACTAATCCTTCGCTATGTCCACTTTGCCCCCATGGAGTCGTACACACCCCACTGCACTGGCTCATAGCCTTACTAATCCTTTACTATGTCCACTCTGCCCCATGAAGTCACAACGGCTCCACTGCACTGGCTCATAGTCTTGCTACGATCACTTTGCCCCTCGAGTCATGATGACTCTACTGCACTGATATGTAGCCCGTCATTCCTTTACGGTGGTGAATCGAAGTTATGAACGTCGACAACTCCTTAGCACATGTCCCGCAGCAAAGCCCAACCATGAAGTGAACTCATTGGTTCCCAACTGGATCCTGAGCTCTAACTTCCATTTGGACTACATTTGCATCTCGGGTTATTGGTCATCACTGGATCGGTTCGGATCCCCAGTCCTTCTTCTCTGTCGGTTCGGATCGGCCTCCTTCCTAGTGCTCCGGATCGGGTCGTGGCCTCCAAGTCCCCTTCGTAGTACATTGATTCGGTTCGGGTGCTCTCTGGCGGGTCGGGTCGGTGTACCCTTGCTCCATCGGTTTGGATCGGGTTCCTGGTCTCCGATCAGATCCACTTCCCCTTCCTCTTCCGTTCCAATCCCCTTCTCTTCCCTTCAGTCGATCCGATTCCCCCTTCTTTAGCTCGATCCGATCTCAGTTCAACCATTGTGGCCTTCTTTTTTGCCATACTTCCCCTTGTGCCAAGTCTCGGTTCAGTTCGGTGATCCCTTGCCCAGTCCATTATCCGATCCGAGCCCATCCCTCGGATCCGATCTGAAAGCCCGCACCATTTTCTGCAACTTTTTCCAGCGAGTGTTTTACGCCATCCGACGACGTTTACGACCATTCTATCTATTCTAATCAATCACAAAGCATACCATACAGTGATAGCAAAAAGTAGAAATGACCTCAAACACCAAAACATAAATATGACAGGTTAAAATGGATCAAACATAGCCAAAACCCCATATTTTCCCTTAAACATGTTCAAGTATAATTAACGATAGGTTTAGCAAAACTTAACCAAATTAACCCAAGTTCATATCAGAGGTCTAAAACATCATTTAAGAATTTATAAGTATTTTTCCAGAATTTTATCATGTTTAAATTCGCTAATTAACACTAATTACCCTTAATTAACAACAATTAGTGAGGAACTATGCAAATCACTCACCTTAGCCATAAATAAACCTTAGATCTGAAATAAATCTCTGATATGGCGCGAATACCAATGCTAAACAACAGCTCTTATCTTGATCTGGTGAAGATCTCCCTTGATTTGGTGTTGCTAAGCTTAATCCTTGATTAGAAATTGATTTGGGGGTGATTTAGATGTTGGAGGCCATTTTATGGGTTTCCAAGAGGTAAGTGGAGGCTAGAAAACTGAAATGGAATGAAACCCTAACTCTTTTCAGCCTCCCCATAACCCTAATCCCGAAATGGGTTATGGGTCCATTCACTAATCACCCTATTTGGCCCGGTTAAGCAGTTTTTCACCTTCCAAACCTTATTTCAGCCATATCTCCCAAATGGTAAGTCCGTTTTGCTATTATGACCACTCTACGGAAAGGTAAACCATCAAACGAATCTAATGGAAGTGGTTTCAGGTGAAAATTCCTTTCCAATCAAAAGTTATGGCCAAAACAGTATCAGCTAGGGGCAAAATGGTCATTTAAAAATCGACAAAAATCATGAACATGGGAAATGACCTCAATCGTCGTTTCCTAACTCTACATGACCATACGACCTCATATGAGAAAGAAATAAATATTCTACGATCCTCCGATGCGTAGAATGCGGGTTGTTACATTCTCCCCTCCTTAAGAAACTTCGCCCCCGAAATTCCCTAACTAAAACACATAAAGGGTCCTGCATGCCTATCAACCATAAAACAACAATCAAACATGCAAAACAAGCAAAATAAGCCTATCCTAGCATGCAGAATAACTAAATTGCAAAGTAAACCTTACCAGGCAAAGAGTTCTGGATACGTTTTCCTAATGCTCTCCTCTGTCTCCCAAGTACAGTCATTCTCGTTCTCGCCCCCACTGAACCTTGACTAGCTTCACCGTCTTCCTTCGAAGTTGCTTTGTATCGTGCTCAACAATACGAATCGGCTTGCGGTTCCCAACCGCCTCGGGTTCTACTTCGAAGTCCTCTAACCGATCAGGTGAAATAGTCATATCTGGGTTGTGCACGAACTTTCTTAGCTGGGAAACATGAAATACGTTGTGAACTCCCGCCATCTTCTCTGGTAAGTCAACTATATATGCTAAATTCCCAATTTGTTCGAGAACTGGGAATGGACCAACAAATCTTGGTGCTAACTTGCCTCTCCTTCCAAATCGAATCACGCTCTTTAATGGAGAAATCTTGACAAACACCAAGTCGCCAACGGAGAATTTTAAGTCTCTTCTCCTCTTATCAGCATAATTCTTCTGCCTATCTTGGGCAGCCTTCATTCGCTATTGAATGATTTTAATCTTATCTGAAGTTTCTCTTATCACATCTGGTCCAAGCACAAACTTCTCGCCGGTCTCTATCCAACATGATGGTGAGTTGCATGGTCTTCCGTACAATGCTTCATATGGAGCCATACCAATACTGGATTGATAACTATTATTATATGCAAACTCTACTAGATGCAAATGGTCATCTCATGATCCACCAAAATCCAATATACAATCCCTCAAGAGATCTTCCAATATACGATTCACCCTCTCTGTCTGACCGTCGGTTTGAGGATGATACGCGGTACTGAGATGTAATTCTGACCCTAGAGCCTCTTGTAAGCTCTTCCAAAATCCACTAGTAAACAACGGATCTCGGTCACTCACAATGCCTTTGGGTACTCCATGAAATCTCACTACCCACTTCATATACAGTTCTGCTAACTTAGCTGCAGTTCTGTTTGACTTAACTGGTATAAATCTTGTACTCTTCGTCAATCGATCCACAATTACCCAAATTCTATCATGTCCCGATCTAGTTCTTGGTAAACCATCAATGAAATCCATCGAGACTTGTTCCCATTTCCATTCGGGAATTTCTAAAGGTTGTAACAAACCACTAGGCTTCTTTTGCTTGGCTTTAACTAGCTGGCAATTCATACACTTGGATATAAACTTCCAACGTCTCTTTTCATCCCTTCCCAGTAGTAAGTCTTCTTCATGTCTCGATACATCTTATCACCACCGGGGTGTATAGTCAGTTTTGAGTGATGACATTCCCTAAGCACTTCATCTCTCAAACCATTCACGTTGGGTACAGCTAATCTTCCATTCTTTCGAAGCCATCCTTTTTGATCAAGCCCATACAAATTCATCTCCTCACCGTCGATATTCATCCTTAACTTGGAGATGATTCCCAATAGTTTAGGATCGTCCCTCTGACTGGAACCAATCCGCTCAATCAAAGTGGGTCTGATCGTCAAACTAGCTAACATCTCTGGATCCAATTCGCACTTTGGCCTGAAATTATACCGTGCGATATACTCCAGTTGCTTCCATTCAAGAAACATAGCCCCTAAACTGGCATGTCTCCTACTCAAGGCAATGGCTACCGCATTGCCTTTCCCAGGTGTATATGCGATATCAAAATCATACGAAGCCAAGAACTCTAGCCATCTTTGCTGACGGAGATTCAGATCCTTCTGAGAGAAGAGATACTTTAACGATTTATGATCGGTAAACAACTCAAATCTCTCTCCCAAGAGATAATGTCTCCACATCTTCAATGCGAACACGATCGCTGCCAGTTCCAAATCATGGGTAGGATACTTTTTCTCATGCGGCTTTAGTTGCCGACTAGCATAAGCTACAACCCTACCTCCTTGCATCAATACAACACCTAGTCCGGTACCACAAGCATCCGTGTATACCGTCATCTCTTCATTCCATTTAGGAATGACTAACACTGGCGCATGCGTCAACTCTTCTTTTAGACTCTTGAATCCATTCTCACACACTACGTCCCAAACGAAAGCTTGATTCTTCTTAGTCAATTGAGTCAACGGTGCTGCTATCTTGGAGAAGTCCTGGATAAACTTACGATAATATCCAGCTAACCCCAAGAAGCTTCTTACATCTATTGCATTCTTGGGCTTAGGCCAATCCAGTACCGTAGCCACCTTCGCAGGGTCCACGGCAATACCATTCTCTGAAACAACATGGCCCAAGAATCTCACTTCCCTCCTCCAGAAGTGACACTTAGAAAATTTCGCTTTCAATTGGTGTTTTCTCAACACCTCCATCACTATCCTCAGATGTCCCTTGTGTTCTTCCTCTATCCTCGAGTAAATAAGGATGTCGTCTATGAACACAAGAACAAACTTATTCAACTGATATCTGAATACTCGATTCATAAGATCCACGAAGTATGTTGGTGCATTGGTCAACCCAAATGGCATGACCAACCACTCATAGAATCCAGACGGCGTCCTAAATGCCGTTTTCGGAACACTCTCAGCCGCTACTCGAAGCTGATGAAATCTTGTCGCGAGGTCCAACTGGGAGAACACTCTTGCTCCTTCCATCTGATCAAACAAATCATCTATCCACAGTAGAGGATAGTTATTCTTCCTCGTCACCTTATTCAACTCGCGATAGTCCACACACAATCGAAGGGAACCATCTGCCTTAGTGGCAAGCACAACTGGTGCTCCCCACTCAGAGACACTTCTTCTAATAAAGCCCTTCTTCAAAAGATCGCTTACTTGCACCTCGAGCTCTCGCTGCTCCCTTGGTGCCATACGACGAAGTGGCATCACTATAGGTCTGGAATCTTTCACTAAATCAATACGGAACTCAATCTCTCGGTGTGGTGAAAGTCCGGTCACTTCCTCGAAGACGTCCGGATACTTGCCAACCCGGGCACATCTGACAGCTCATCATGCTGGATGTCGAGGGAATTTATAAAACTAGCCATTATCCCATCACTAGGTAGACTACCAAACACTACCCTCCGCCCATCATCCTCCCTAACTGTCACCAAAGAGCCCTCATAGTCTACCACCACCCCGTATCTTTGGAGCCAATCGACCCCCAATATAATGCCATACCCAGTAAAGCCCAAAACAAAGCAATCACAAACAAACATACATCCATGACTCGATAAGGCCAAATTTCGGCAAATCATACTAAGGTTAGTCGAACCACCAATCGGGTTCGTCACAACCAACGGTCTATCGACTATCACGGGTTCCAGTCCCAACCTATCTATCAGGTCACTAGATATGAAGGAACGGGAAGCCCCAGTATCAAACAAAACTCGAACAGGTACATCATGAATAGAAAGCATACCTTGAATGACGATATTCTTTCCTTTCTCCGTCGTAGTTGGGGCATTCGACGAAGAAGGAACAACATTAATAGCATATGCTTTCACAATCTGCTTCTCTTTAAGAGGTTGTGGACATTTATCCTTATGATGTCCCACTTGGCCACAGTTGTAGCACTTCCTATCCACTGGCTTGGCCCGACACCCTTTGGCATAATTGCCCTTCTTGCCACAGCTGAAGCACTCAATATCTTTCTTGCTCTTTTTCTGGCCATCCTTAGTTTGGTTCTACTTCCTCTTGTTCTGAGTGTTATTCTTGCCTCCACCGCCAGCTTGCGGCTTCAGCCCTTCTGCAGATGCAATTTCAGTCTTTGACTTAGGGTAAAGACTTTCTGATCTCAAAGCTTTCCCCACAATCGATTCAAAAGTCTCATCGATGTGGTTGATAAGCCTTTCCCCCAAGTATCCATCCAAACTAGTAATGAACTTCTCATTCTTCTTCTCAAGGGTATTGATAAGGGATAATCCATACTTCGACAAAGTGTCGAACTCAACAATATAGTCCGAGACTGCCCTACCATTCTGTTTAAGCTCCAAGAACTTCCTAAACAATTCCGACTTCTGAGCAGCTGGGATAAACTTGTCGCTAAAGCGAGCCTTAAACTGATCCCAAGTAACCTGATGCTCTGGAGTGGCTGTCTTAATAGCATTCCACCAATTCATCGCTCGCCCTTGCAGCTGACGAGACGCTAGCCTTCCCTTCATCGCATCCTCGATACCCAAGTCGTCGAAGATACGATCACGGCTATCCAACCAATCCTGAACATCTGTGGCCGACTCCGTTCCGTGGAACGGCTTCCCACCAAGGTTAGTGTAATTCTTGCACAGCTTAGCGAAAACGACCCTAGGCGCCTGCACTATTGGACCACCACCATTACCGGCATTGGGAGCTGCCCCTTGCACATCCCTAAGAATGTTTCTCATGAGGTCAGTAAACATCGCCCTCATGTCAGCAGCATTCCCATTATTGGCTCCTCTACTAGCACCTCTTGCGTATCGGCTCATCGTTCAATCTGTGAAGAGGAAACGATTAGCCATCTTCATAGTGGTGCTAGTGTAGTGCGACTTCATCCTTAGCTATACTAATAGTATATATATATATATAACTTTTGAAATCCAAAGTAATCGCAAATACGTGTTGTATATAACGGTGTTGTATACACAATTATATGATTTTTGTTTGATGATAACAACCAAATATATAATAATATATGTGTTTGTTACTGTACTGTTTTAATATGTACATCACAGACAAGAATATAATACTTATATTTAAATAAAATACGACAATACATGAATTCAAATATTCAACAGTGTTTTATTTAAATATAATATTTTATTTCAATATTTAACAGTACAGATTAACAACTCCACTATTTGCTCAACACTGTAATTCATTGAAATACAATTCATTTTCATACACTGCTTTTCATTACAACACTCATTGTACAATCTCATATATACATATAGCTCACTCAGTCTCTCAATCATACAGTCATTTCATTTTTAAAATCACTCATATACAGTTGCCCTTGTATATTTTTCACTGTCAACTTTTGTCTTCAGTCTTCACAGCACTTCACTGTCAGTCCAGTCATCATCTTCATACCTGTCATATACAGAAACACACACACACAGTATATGGAATAGAAATAATTTTATACTCTAGCAAATATTATTTTATTTTTAAAATCTTATTTGCCTAAGTTTTCTGGTGTGTTTCTCATCATTTTTCATAACTTGATCTGATTCATCTGTGTCTAGGCAGACAGTTTGTATACGTACAGGGACAGGAAATTTTCTGAATGGCTGCATATACACACGTGTATATTTATACACGTGTGCACTGCCACGCCAATTTAGTGTGCAACTGAGGAGTAGCCACGTAGACCTTCTCGACTCAGTGCACATGAAAACAAAGTCATCACATCTCAATGACAAAGCAGCCAAAACAAAGTGTATGTGGTCGAGCACAATACAGAGTCAAACATGTTTTTTCAAACAGTCCAAGTGTCGTGCCATGCACAAACATGAAGCAATAAAAGCATAATTCAATGGACAAGGGAGCACAAAAGTGAAGCAGTACTGTATTACAAGTACCAGTATACAACAGGTCAAAGATAGTGTACAGCAGCTCAACATGGTTCAACCAAACCATTTACAAATACATGGATGCATTGGCACAAATGTGCAGTTACATGAATGATCAGTGGTGCAAGCTAGATTACATATATGCATGTTATATGATGCAGCTACATATGGACAGCAAGCATGAATGTGTTCATATACACAAGTACAACTCATGTTTACACAGCAAGGAATAGGTCAGATTATACATGACAAAGCATGGTTCATCAAATCACACAGTGAAAAACTAGTCAGTGTACATGTTGCAAGTGTTTGCAGCAAACAAGGGAGAGCACAAGTCCAGAATGGTGCAGTGACACAACTGATTCATGTAAACATAAAATTGCTCAAACACAAACCGGAGAGATGGCAATGCAGACGTGGCAAAGTCTGTTTCAAGATCTCAAAAATTTACAGTCTTTCAAATGATTATAGGGAAAGTGATCAAAGTCACAATGCGAGAAAGAGATGCAGCTCAATGGGTAAACAATTTAGACTGTTCAATAAAGTCCAGTTTACATGTGCAAGTCAAAAATTATTTAAACTTCTTCTATGAGCAAAGAATCAACTAAACAAGAAATACATGGTTGAGCTCGAGGCAAATTTCAACATGTCATGCAATGCAACTCAACAAGCTCAATGGGCCGAGCAGCATGGTGAATGAATGCAGCATGGTGGAAATAGCAAAGTGTTCATGTGTAACTGCAGTGCATAAGTGGACAACAAAAGCAGCAGTATATACTTGCATATGAAAGTGTAAGTTTGTTTACATTTCAAGGTTCAAGTGACAAACTTCTCAAAGTCAATGGACCAACATAAGCAAATGCCTTAGACACAAAACAGTCAGCATGAAGCTGCATATGTGCAAGTAAATCACAAGCTACAAATCAGGTGAACTCATATTTATGAGTACATGCAAATTTGAATGAGCATGATATAAGGGAGTGCAGTATGTTTGATTTTTTGTAATAAGCCTGCAAGCTTCAGTGAAGTCAGTTAAGGAATAATCTTAAATGTTTTGAGATTTCAAAACATTCCTCTTCCAGAGTAATTAATTCAAATTGTTTCAGAAATGAACATAAAATTGGAGATAGCAAGAATGTTTTTTTTGGGGCAATATATCTTTCAAGAAAATAAATTCGAGGGAAGCACAAGTTTCCTCTTTTAAATGTTCAATGCAAATTCGAGAGAAAAAAAAGTATTTTCCAGAAATCAGATTGGTATTTTAGGCAATAAATCTGCTATTTTGTTTCTAGCATTTCCAGAGTTAAATCAATGGAATCCACGGCAGATTTTTGTCTATCAAGGCTCGTTTTAAACAAAGCTAGAAACCACCAGAAAACATTCAAGGCAAACAATCCATAAATCTCGCAAAGGGACAATTAAATTCTTTTTCAAAAATGTCCAAATTCATTCGAAGCAACAAAGAGAAACTTTGATTTAATCTCGCAAGTAAAAAGGGAAACACGAGTGCAATCGATCAAGCCATATTGTGAAATTAGAGAGCAATTTTCGGTATTTATAATCCTATTTCTACACCCATTACATCATCGACGTAGGAATCGAAAAAAAAACCACAAGCCAAAAAGCAGAAGAGGAAAAAAAATCAAAACGAATTCTACTTACAATCGGTCTTCAGTCGAAACCCCAAATCAAAGAAGCAAGGAGCCACAAGCAATCGATCAAGAACCTCAATGTGAACTGGAGCCTCAGAGATTTATCCAGAGAAATCCCTTTCTAACATTGATTAGATTTGGGGAAATTCAGAAAAAATCTAGCATTTCGAAGCTGCCATTCTATTTTCACAAGGATCGGGCTCAACAAAGAAAAGGAAGTGGGCCGGCCAAATTTCTAATGAATAAGGGGATGACCCATCTATTTAATTCCTAGGGTTTTTGCTTGAGTTGTTTTATTTTGTATTGTTTTCTAATTCTATCTTCTTTGTAAACAAACAAACAGTTTCTAGGTCTGTAAAATCTAGGGTATCAGTCAGGGTGTTGACTGACAGCTGACAGAGTCTGTAAAATCTGTATTACTGGTTACGGGGTCGTAAACAGGGAAATCTGATCGAGTGGATATCGGTCAGTCTAGGGTTTTGAGCGTAGGGTTAGGACAGGAGCAGGCGCTGCGAGTGTACACGGTCTTGTATGCGGGATCTGTTTATAACACTTAGTAGAAACCTTAGGAATGCAGCAGTACACAGGATTTTGCCAAAGCTGGGTATATCTGTGTGTTATTTCTTTTCTGCTTTTTATTTCTACTGCAGCTTGTGATCTGTTCATTATTATATATCTCGTTAGATTTTTAATTCAGTTAAAAACTGTGATAAACCCTATTCACCCCCCTCTAGGGTTAATCTAGATCCAACAAGTGGTATCAGAGCAGGTATTCTGTTAACTCTAGAGTAATGGTGATCCCTAGTTGTCAGTCGAGTAAGAGTCAGTCCAGTTCATCTCCAACTATTTTCAATGGAACAGATTTTTTAAACTGGAAATCCAAAATGGAATTTTATTTAAAATCTGTTAATACTAAATGTTGGGATGTTGTTATCAATGGGTTTGATAGTGTAGATATTACTTTCAATGCTCATGCTATGAAAATTATATTTGATTATCTTAGTACTGAGCAGTTTAATCTTATCTGCCATTGTTTATCTGCACAGGAAATCTGGGATACTCTCAATACGAAGTATGGAAAATCTGACAACTGCTCAAAACCCCAGAATGTCAACTCAGTTTCAGAATTTTGCTTAACAGGACTTACAGATGATAATTCAGATGGATCAGCTGATGGAGACCCAACAGACAATGAAGTAGTAAATTTTTCTTATGAAGACCTGGTTTATTTTTGTGCTGATCCAACTAAGTCTGTTGATAAACTCCAATCTAAAAATAAATCTCTGAAATCTAGAAATTCTGAGTTGATTAGCAAAACTGATGATTTGGAATCACAACTTGAATATGTTAAAAATTCTTCAAATTCCGTTTGCAAAAATTGTTTGAAATTGAAAACCAATCTTGTTCATCTCAATAAAAATATTCAAAAGTTCGAAAATGAAATTCTGATCTTAAATGAGAACAAGACCGAGTTGTCAAATTTGAATAACCTTCTGCAAAAGGAATTTGAAAATTTTAAAACAGATATAAATTCCAAATTTGAAATTGTTGAAAAGGAGAACTTGTTGAAATCAAATTTGATTTTAGAAGAACCTATAAAACTCCATTCCTTCACTCCATAAAGTTCTGATCGAGAGGAGCAATGACGGAGAGCTTTTTCCTACTAGTGAGGTGTCGAACTTTAAGAAACGAGTTTTCTCAGCGGGCAGTGATGGGAAGTTTAAAGTCTTATCTTATACCACAAGACAGGCGGGGGGTATCAACATTGCAAGATCTGAAAGTGGAGAGAGGAATGATGTAGATGCAGATGGGTCTGATAATGAGGATGGTTCTGATGGAGGTAATGCGGGTGATGTAGATGGGGGTTCTGATGGGAACGCTGATGATGATGACGAGTCTGATGATGGTGGTAGGTCTGATGGGAATGCTGATGGTTACGCGGATAATGATGATGAAGGCGAGGGGGATAATGATGAAACTAAAATGAATGAGGGAGGTTCAGATAATCCAATCATAATTTGCTCTGAAGAAAGAATGGGAGCTGAAGGAGACGCGGGAAATCAGATTGTGACTTACGAAGATGGCATTCAAGTTGAATTTGATGCTGCGGGCAACATAGTGGAAGTGGGAAAGGTGCTTAATCAGGGGCATGTGAATGTCGATGAAGAACTGAGGGATAGCAATTCAATAAATGGAGACAGCGCTGAAAAGTCGATGGACCTTAATGATGCTGGTAACCACGCCAAAGGCAAAGGTAAGGTGGTTGCTAACTTTGGAGAATGCTCATCAACAAGGAGGATCATATCCATAGGAAAAAGAGATCTGAATGGAGTGGTGATGCTGCGCAGAAGCGCTAGGAGCTTGGACCATCTGCTTGATGGCGAAGGTAGCATTTATGTTCCTGCTTTGCTTAATTCTTTATCATATGATAAAATGCATGAATTAGCAATAAATTATGGGCTCTTTTTAAATGATGATGTAATTAGTGACAATAAAAGTAAGGAATTAGAGAGGGCAAATGTTGTACCATGATTATTATAACATGGAATGTTAGAGGCCTAGGAACTTTTGATAAGTTTCTTAGAGTCAAAAACTATCTAAAGTCTCATAATCCCGATATTGTGTTGTTGCAAGAAACTAAACTTGAAAATCCAGGGGATAATGTTTATAAATGTTTGGGTTGGGGAGTCCTTGATTCCTGCTGTTTCATCCCTGCTGTGGGGAGTGCTGGAGGTTTGTTTACTGGGTGGAACGGTAATCTTTGGTCTTTCAAACAAGAGATCAAACAAAGTCACTGTCTTCATGTTGCGCTGGAATGTAGAAAAAGTAAAGTGCTATATTTCATATCCAACGTGTATGGCCCAAACACTAGAGTGGAAAGGAGAACTTTGTGGAGTGAAGGAATGGAGTTTTGTAGGTTGTCGTATGGACCTTGGGTGATTGGACGTGATTTTAATGTTACTAGATTCGACTTCGAGAGAAACAAAAGCAGGAGCAACCATTTGGGTGATATTGAGGACTTTAGGATGTTTGTTCATGATTGTGCTCTGATTGATCTTCCCTTGAATAATAGAAGGTTCACTTGGAGTGATGGTAGAACTCCACCTACTCCAGTCAAATTGGATCGTTTTTTCATCAATACAGCTTTTGAAGATGTACATCCTCTCACTTTTCAGAAGGGCTTATCTTCGATTATTTCTTACCATTGTCCAATTATTTTGGACACAGGAGATTCGGTTAAAAGAAAAGTTTTCTTCAGATTTGTAAAGATGTGGTGCTTGGAAAATAATTTTGATGAGATGATTAAGAGCAAATGGTGCGGTTTTGGAAAAAGTGGGGATGTTTCTAGAAATATATGTAGGAAATTGAAGTTGTTACGTAGGTTCTTGATTAAGTGGAACAAAGAGGTGTTTGGTGATATTAAGACGAAAAAGGCAATGCTTGAAAAAGAAATCCTGGACTTCAACATTCTGGAAGAAATGGGGGGCTTAAATGAGGAGGAAAAGTCTTTACTTTCAGAGAAAGAGAAAGAGCTCATGAAGGTGATTGATCAAGAGGAGATTTACTGGAGACAAAGATCTAGAACACAATGGCTCAAAGAAGGGGATAGAAATACAAGCTACTTTCATAGAATTGCCAACGGAAGACGGAGGACGAATTTGATAAGCAGTATTTGGAAAAATGGGGAAGAAATTTGTGATCAAAGGGAGCTTAGTGATACTTTCACTGAGTTTTACAAAAGCATATTTGGGGAGAGGATTGAAAACAGATGCACAGTGGACTGGAAGAAGCTCTACCCTACTGATGTTAATCTTGATGACCTTGAATGCGCTTTTACTGAAGAAGAGATCTTGGCTGCTCTTGATGAAATGCCTGGCGATAAGGCACCTGGGCCTGATGGGTTTCCTAACTTCTTTCTCAAAAAATATTGGAACATGATGAAGAAGGATATTTTAAGGTTGTTTGACGAACTCTATGACGGTACCATTAGACTTGAGCTGCTCAGTTACGCAAATGTAGTCTTGATACCCAAGAAAGAAGGAAATGTCACTACTGCAGATTTTCGTCCTATCAGTCTGTTGAATAGCACGTTCAAGTTGATCACGAAGGTCTTGGCTAATAGGCTTAAAAAGAAGTTGGATGATTTAATTGATCACTCTCAAACAGCTTTTATTAGAGGCAGGTTTATTTTGGATGGTGCTGCTTTGGTTGGGGAAGTTATCTCTTATTGTGATAGATATAATGTCCCATGTGCAATCATCAAATTGGATTTTGCTAAGGCTTTTGATACAATCGATTGGAGGTTTTTAATTGATGTTCTAAATGCAAGGGGCTTCCCAAGTAGGTGGATCAACTGGATTCTTATGATATTGGCTTCTAGCAGATCCAATATTTGTGTGAATGGGATTGCGGGTAGTACCATTTATTCTAAGAGAGGTTTAAGACAGGGAGACCCTCTGTCCCCCCTCCTATTTGACCTGGTGGCTGATGTTTTCTCTCGTATTCTGAAATTTAGTGGTGCTAATAGGCTGATTCAAAGCTTTGGGGATGAGCATGTGGTGGGCGGTATCAATTCTTTACACTATGATGATGACACTATCATTTTTAGTAAGCCTGATTATAAATACATTGCTACCCTTAAATTTTTGTTGTATGCTTTTGAGAGTTTATCAGGTTTGAAAATCAATTTCCACAAGAGTAGTATATACACTTTGGGTTGCAATGAGGAGTAGTCGAAGAACTGTGCTGTAATGCTCAACTGTAAGGCGGACAACTTCCCTCTGAACTATTTGGGGATGTGCATTAGACCAAAAAAGATGTTCAAGAAGGATTGGATACATCCTATTGAAAAAGTTGATTTAAGGCTGGCTAGATGGAAGGGCCGCTCTTTGTCTAGAGCGGGCAGATTGGTGTTGGTTAATTCGGTTCTCTCCACCTTGCCACTTTACTGGCTCTCATTTTTCAGATGTCCAGGATGGGTCATCGACAAAATTGACGCCATGCGAAGGAATTTCTTCTGGACGGGTGAGAAGGAGACTAAAAGATTGAGCTGCCATGTTTCATGGCACCAGATTTGCAAATCAAAAGATCAAGGAGGTTTAGGCGTACTTAATTTGAAAGACATGAAAGTGTAAGTTTGTTTACATTTCAAGGTTTAAGTGACAAAATTCTCAAAGAAAATGGACCAACATAAGCAAATGCCTTAGACACAAAACAGTCAGCATGAAGCCGCATATGTGCAAGTAAATCACAAGCTACAAATCAGGTGAACTCATATTTATGAGTACATGCAAATTTGAATGAGCATAACATAAGGGAGTGCAGTATGTTTGATTTTTTTTAATAAGCCTGCAATCTTCAGTGAAGTCAGTTAAGGAATAATCTTAAATGTTTTGAGAATTCAAAGCATTCCTCTTCCAGAGTAATTAATTCAAATTGTTTCAAAAATGAACATAAAATTGGAGATAGCAAGAATGTTTTTTTTTTGGGGCAATATATCTTTCAAGAAAATAAATTCGAGTGAAGCAAAAGTTTCCTCTTTTAAATGTTCAATGCAAATTCGAGAGAAACAAAAGTATTTTCCAGAAATCAGATTGGTATTTTAGGCAATAAATCTGCTATTTTGTTTCTAGCATTTCTAGAATTAAATCAATGGAATCCACGACAGATTTTTGTCTATCAAGGCTCGTTTTAAACAAAGCTAGAAAACCACCAGAAAAACATTCAAGGCAAACAATCCATAAATCTCGCAAAGGGACAATTAAATTCTTTTTCAGAAATGTCCAAATTCATTCGAAGCAACAAAGAGAAACTTTGATTTAATCTCGCAAGTAAAAAGGGAAACACGAGTGCAATCGATCAAGCCATATTGTGAAATCAGAGAGTAATTTTTGGTATTTATAATCCTATTTCTGCACCCATTACATCATCGGCGTAGGAATCGAAAAAAAAACCACAAGCCAAAAAGCAGAAGAGAAAAAAAATCAAAACGAATTCTACTTACAATCGGTCTTCAGTCGAAACCCCAAATCAAAGAAGCAAGGAGACACAAGCAATCGATCAAGAACCTCAACATGAATTGGAGCCTCAGAGATTTATCCAGAGAAATCCCTTTCTAACATCGATTTGATTTGGGGAAATTCAGAAAAACCCTAGCTTTTCCAAGCCGCCATTCTATTTTCATAAGGATCGGGCTCAACAAAGAAAAAGAAGTGGGCCGACCAAATTTCTAATGAATAAGGGGATGACCCATCTATTTAATTCCTAGGGTTTTCGCTTGAGTTGTTTTATTTTGTATTGTTTTCTAATTCTGTCTTCTTTGTAAACAAACAAACAGTTTCTAGGTAAGTAAAATCTAGGGTATCAGTCAGGGTGTTGACTGACAGTTGACAGAGACTGTAAAATCTGTATTACTGGTTACGGGGTCGTAAACAGGGAAATCTGATCGAGTGGATATCGGTCAGTCTAGGGTTTTGAGCGTAGGGTTAGGACAGGAGCAGGCGCTGCGAGTGTACGTGGTCTTGTATGCGGGATATGTTTATAACACTTAGTAGAAACCTTAGGAATGCAGCAGTAGGCAGGATTTTGCCGAAGCTGGGTATCTCTGTTTGTTATTTCTTTTCTGCTTTTTATTTCTACTGCAGCCTGTGATCTGTTCATTATTATATATCTCGTTAGATTTTTAATTCAGTTAAAAACTGTGATAAACCCTATTCACCCCCCCCCCCTCTAGGGTTGATCTAGATCCAACAATACGCACTCTCATATACGTACTATCTCTCCCTAATGTCTTTCCCTAGGTTAACTACGCAGCCTAGAGCTCTGATACCAAATGTGACGGCCTGCCCCGCACCAACCGACATTTACTCCAAAAGTGCATTGTACACATGTCCAGTTAGCACGAAACGGTCGTTAGAAGGAAAGAAAGAAGACGAAGAATCAACAAGGAACCTGTAGAATGCCTTACAGCACATAGAACAAAATATAATAACATACTTGACATAAAACAGGTGAGACAGTGCATAAGCTGAAAACAAACTATCATAGCAGCGGAAAATCCAAAATCCAAATACAGCTTATGTTCCACATCATCATTATTACAACTTTTCAAACTGTCTCTAAAGGTAAGAGCAATATAAAGGAGGAACACTACTAATGCCCAAGTAGTGACCACTAACGACACAGGGAGAATATATATATATATATATATATATATATATCATACGTGGGAGCCTCCTGCTCGCCTCCGGATCTGCTACTCGTGCATCACCAGCTAACCTGTCTCTAGTCTTCTCGTGAGAGCACCAGAGTAATAAGAAGAGACATAAAACTCTGGGTCAGACAAAAAGTCTGGTATGAGCGATAAGCAGCTAAACAGAACAATAACAGGTATACTAAACCATACCTGAACCTGGATCTGCAACCAAAGAGTTAGCATTACATACTGTACAACACTCTAAGGTGCCACTAAACAAATGGTGCAGGATAACGGGGGTGGGGGTGTGCATGTCATAGTGATGGCAAACAATTAAGCATAGCAACCATCCTCACATCTCTCACTCAGTGCGTAAAGCATACGATATCCACCACTTCGATCACCCAATACATTGCTATGATCGCTCTGCCCCATGAAGTCACAATGGCTTCACTGCACTGATCCATAGCCACTAATCCTTCGCTATGTCCACTTTGCCCCCATGGAGTCGTACACACCCCACTACAGTGACTCATAGCCTTACTAATCCTTTACTATGTCCACTCTGCCCCCATGGAGTCACAACGACTCCACTGCACTGGCTCATAGTCTTGCTACAATCACTTTGCCCTTCGAGTCATGATGACTCTACTGCACTGATACGTAGCCCGTCATTTCTTTTCGGTGGTGAATCGAAGTTATGAAAGTCGACAACTCCTTAGCACACGTCCCGCAGCAAAGCCCAACCATGAAGTGAACTCATTGGTTCCCAACTGGATCCTGAGCTCTAACTTCCATTAGGACTACCTTTGCATCTCGGGTTATTGGTCATCACCGGATCGGTTCGGATCCCCAATCCTTCTTCTCTGTCGGTTCGTATCGGCCTCCTTCCTAGTGCTCCGGATCGGGTCGTGGCCTCCAAGTCCCCTTCGTAGTACATTGATTCGGTTCGGGTGCTCTCTAGCGGGTCGGGTCGGTGTACCCTTGCTCCATCGGTTCGGATCGGGTTCCTGGTCTCCGATCCGATCCACTTCCCCTTCCTCTTCCGTTCCAATCCCCTTCTCTTCCCTTCAATCGATCCGATTCCCCCTTCTTTAGCTCGATCCGATCCCAGTTCAACCATTGTGGCCTTCCTTTTTGCCATACTTTCCCTTGTGCCAAGCCTCGGTTCGGTTCGGTGATCCCTTGCCCAGTCCACTATCTGATCCGAGCCCATCCCTCCGATCCGATCCGAAAGCCTACACCATTTTATGCAACTTTTTCCAGCGAGTGTTTTACGCCATCCAACGACGTTTTCGACCATTCTATCTATTCTAATCAATCACAAAGCATACCATATAGTCATAGCAACAAGTAGAAGTGACCTCAAACACCAAAACATAAATATGATAGGTTAAAATGGATCAAACATAGCCAAAACCCCATATTTTCCCTTAAACATGTTCAAGTATAATTAACGATAGGATTAGCAAAACTTAACCAAATTAACCCAAGTTCATATCAGAGGTCTAAAACATCATTTAAGAATTTATAAGTATTTTTCCAGAATTTTATCATGTTTAAATTCGCTAATTAACACTAATTACCCTTAATTAACCACAATTAGTGAGGAACTATGCAAATCACTCACCTTAGCTACAAATAAACCTTAGATCTGAAATAAATCACTGGTATGGCGCGAATACCAATGCTAAACAGCAGCTCTAATCTTGATTTTGTGAAGATCTCCCTTGATTTGGTGTTGCTAAGCTTAATCCTTGATTAGAAAGTGATTTGGGGGTGATTTAGAGGTTGGAGGCCATTTTTAGGGTTTCCAAGAGGTAGGTGGAGGCTAGAAAACTGAAATGGAATGAAACCCTAACTCTTTTTAGCCTCCCCATAACCCTAATCCCGAAATGGGTTATGGGCTCATTCACTAATCAACCTATTTGGCCCGGTTAAGCGGTTTTTCGCCTTCCAAACCTTATTTCAGCCATATCTCCCAAATGATAAGTCAGTTTTGCTATTATGACCACTCTACGGATAGGTAAACCATCAAACGAATCTAATGGAAGTGGTTTCAGGTGAAAATTCCTTTCCAATCAAAAGTTATGGCCAAAACAGTATCAGCTAGGGGCAAAATGGTCATTTAAAAATCGACAAAAATCATGAACATGGGAAACAACCTCAATCGTCGTTTTCCAACTCTACATGACCATACGACCTCATATGAGAAAGAAATAAATATTCTACGATCCTCCGATGCGTAGAATGCGGGTTGTTACATCTACACATGCATTCTGTCTATTTAAAACCCATAAAATTAAATTCAATAGTACGCTCGTGGACAGCAGAATTTCAATCATATCTGTTTTGATTTGTCTAAAAATATATCGCAATATTCGAGCATAATTAAACTTGAGACCACCTAATTACATAAACTTAACCTAGGACCACCATAATAGAGAGCTAGCCGCTAAATTTAGTCAAAAAAATAGAGAAATAACAGTTATATTGTATTTAAACGTCAATTTTCAAAGAAGTTAAAATGTTTCTTATGACAGATAATTTTTTTACTGGGTAGATAATTTGCAAGGAGGTTGTAGTTGTAACAATTGTATAATATCGGATTATTTCTCTAACATCTGAATATTTGGCATACGCCGATTAATGATATTTCAAATTAATCAATATGAATGGACTTCAAAAGCTATATTTTGAAATACCAGCAAGAATAAAAGAATATTAAATAAAATTACTCAATATGCTTGAAATGTATTACAGGCTTACAGCATCGTTCAATTTCAAATTGGATGGGCGACTTCAATTTGATAGAATAAAAGACATTATATGGTTTTCACATGGATAGGTAATTTGTTCTTCTATGGTAAATTAATCAATATGCCATATCAATTACCCTAATTTCACTTGCATTATTATCTTTTCCATTAGCTGTGATGTATCATTTTTAGTAACAGTACCCACTTGTGTTTGTTTATGCAATTAATGATAAAGGAAAAAAAGATGCAAACTATTTTTTATCCTTAGCATGGCAGCATATTAAATTCCATGGTACCTGCCTCCTAGGAGTTTGATGCAGGCATTAGGCATTTTCTCTGTTCTCTTTGGCACGTCTCTATAACATTACCTATGTCAAATAGCATATTCATAAGCAGCTATTTATTCAAGCATATTACATATATTAGGAGTAAAATTATAAGAAATAAGCATGTATAAACTATGAAAAAAATCCTGTTGGTATTGCAGGCATGTGTACATCATATTAAATAACCTATATGAAATTATTCCATCACTATTAGGAAATTATGTAGCCAAATTCATAGTAGTATATTGGGTTAACAGTTATGGACAACCCTAGTGCAATTGTATACTTTTCTCCGTACAATTTTACTACAAAATACAAATGACTAAAGTTACAGATAAGCTTTATATGATGTTTTTAGAACTGTATTTGGATAAGATGCTACGACTTATTTCGATACAAAATTATACCATGGTCTTATTGGTATATCATATAATTAATCAAAGCACTCTCAAATGGAGTGGATTTTTTTAAAAAAAAATTGAGCTACCCAAAATATGATGTTTGATTTTGGAAACATAGTACTTGCGGGGTTTGGAAAACATTAACATCTGGTTAAATCCATGTTTCAATTGTTAGCGTTATACACATTCCTATACACTCAATTAACAGAAGAAAAAGCTTTACTTGTAATGGATCTAACATAATTCTACATGTAAAAGTTCAAAAACAATTATCTAATGAGTCAGACACCTCAATGTTATTACCCACCAAGTAATAACATGAATAATCACTGGGCCATGGTTCGCATATGTTATATTTTACAATTATCAGCATATCTTTGTTTGTTTTCTTGTTGAATTAACATTATGATACCAACTTAGCTACATATTTCACTCGATTTTCCTAATTAAATACATAAATTTAAATTGCAGGATGAACGACATGTTTAAAGGATGAAAACTTTTATAGAATTGGTGATATTATTACATTGGCCTAATTTAATATTAAATTTGAACTTTGATAATTTTCATAGTTTATTGTAAAGAGCAACCATAGTTTTCATGCTCAAGCGTAAATTAATTTTCCAATTATGTTTGTTGACTTCAATTATGAATATTTTTCTAGGCAAACCTTATGAACATGTAAATGTGTACTGGATGATAGCAACAATGATATTATAACAAGGAATACATATGTACCAATTTAAAAATGGTAATTGGGAGAAAATTGTATTAAAACAAATTTATGACAGCATATATTACTTCAGTCCAAGAAAAAAAGTTATCTAGCTGGACGTTCAATTGATAATATATATAAAAAAATAGATCTTCTTTTTGTTTTACCTATAGAAAAACCTACGTTGTCAAATAATAAAGGGTATAATAATATCTTGATTGAATATGGATTTATGGAGAAATATACAATGAGACGATAAATGTTTATTTTTAGTTTTTCCCCTTTATTTCCAACTATGGAAAAAAACTAAACAAATAATGTAAATGAAGTATTTTAACATCAAAATAATTCTATTTACTTTGCCAAGGAACCTGTGCTTCACACACGATTTTGATGTAGTATATAGTTCTGTGTACTTTAACTTATTTAGTTATTAGGGTTGGATTGTATTTAAAACATAGTTCGTTTAAGAATAATATTTTTTTTTATACTACTATTGACCAATATTTACCAATAAACCATAATATAAAGTGGTACAGAAACAATTTTCCATAAATTGATTCTAAACCGCAACATATTACCATGTGATGTTATCAACAAAAAATATATTAAAGCATGCCACATCTAAAATATCAACTAAAAAATTCAAAATTAACTGGTATCATAACGAATCTAAGATGTACAGACAGAGTAGACTATCTCATATTTCAATCAATGCTGCATACATGACCCTTAATTGAAAGATTGATCATCATTTAATTTTCATCCGACTGCATTGCTACATGATTACATTAGCTTAACATGTGCATGTGGAGCTGAAAAGGAAATCGTTAAAAAGTATCTCAATAAAAATATTGCACATAATTATCTTTGCCTGAAGTGGTCATGAGGTTTTTTTCAACTTTATGAAGTACAATGAAAGCAGCTGTAATATCTTGTATGCAAATTATTTCCAATTACTTGCAAGGATGATTCATAATTCTTATAACCTTCTTTGCTTGAAGTGAAATTATACTTTTATAAGCCATCTTGAAGGTAGTACCACTTCAAACTGGAAAAAGGGAATTGTTGTTAATTCCAACACTTAAAATCATTCAGGCTATACAAAACATAAGACTCATAAGTTTAGTATAAAGTTTGGTACATTAATCGTAAATGAAGTTAAATTTCAGCTCAACATCAGACCTAAACAGCCAAAGCTGAAATTTTCTTTTTATGCAACCATGTATTTTGTACTGCAGAGATTCAAGAAAAAAAAAAGTAAATATAGTTGTCATCAGTTAGAAAAAAGTAATCATTTTCCTCCTTTAATAGAGCGAATTTTGCATCAACTGAAAAGCAAGATGACTGCACCAATGTTCGGTAACTACAACTGAAGAGAATGGCAATAAAAATTGAAGTACTATAATATACAAACCTATAAGATATGTAAAACACATAGTTTGCTGCGTCATAAGTAATATAGTACTAAAATAGCAAGAATTGTCAACCTAATATGCAATAAAAAGTAAAATTATCCAATAAATATCTGTGTATTTTTCATTAACAATTGGATTCCCCTGAAATAGTACACATATATTATGCTGCTTCACTGAAATAACATGTGCATCTAAAAACTACGAATAGAGAACATTGTACATTGTAAAATAAAGTCAACGGACTAAACTTTAAAAGGTCAAGACACCAGAAAATAAAATGCAAAGGTATTTACCAGACTACTTTATAATATAATATTTAAAATTTCATAGTAGATATGTCTTATGTTAAAAGTTTTGCATTAATATAATACCTATTCAAACTTAGCAAAGATGCACATCAAGTGTGTAAACCAAATATGTAGAAGGATTATGACGAAGACCATTTGTCAGTATATTGATTACCACGTGAATTGACAATATATTATGAATAAACATTTCTCTTTACGCAAACCTATAAAAAAATTTAAATTTCAAAGAAGCATTTTTATAATACCAAGCTTGAGGTTAAGTTTGTGGTTTGGAATGCTTGAAACTTGAATGACCTTTTAAAAGGGCAATTTTGGCATACATCATTATGATCGTAAAAAAATAGCATTGCGTCCTTTCAATTTTCTTTCAACCATACAATCATGTTTTCTTGACCTTTATCCCAACAGCTGAAGAAAATAATATATCAAGGTAATAATATAAGTGCATAATATGATATGAAGTATTTCACTAAAAACACTATGATTTACAAAAAAATGAATAAACAAAAATGTACCTGCTCGTGTAGCATGTACAACATGTCTATTTTCCCATGCATTGCATCACTATAAGTTTTCTCAATCTATATGGAAAATGAAGTTAGCAACGAAGATTCATATATATGATCATATTCTAGGTCATTAAACCATGCTTTCATTTAAATAATAACATATATCCTAAGAAATCGCTTTCATGTAGAAGAAAAGAAATTAATATAAAAACACATATGGGCAACAAATTAACTTAGTAAAAATCAGAAAGACAAATCATAACTAAATGGAAAACTCAACTATAAGCAAAGATGCATCACACCCATTTATCAAATAATAATTAATGCTTTCACGTAAATATGTTATCTAAAAACATGAGAAGAACCTCTATAATAAATTAGAAAGTAAGAGCACCAACTTATTCAAATTAGATTCCTCAGTTAGAGTAGATAACAAAGGTAACAACCACAAATTTCTATCAAGTACTCTTAAATAATTAGTAAATGACGCTACTGATCCGTTGCTGCTTATAAATTAAAGAGTAGAGCATAATTGTTGAAGCTCAACGGAGAGAAGTAAAATTGATTATAGAGGCAATCTTTGTAAATTTCTTTAGGCAATAAGTAATGAGAAGTGTAAATATTCACAAGTCTATCTACACAGAATAATAAAGGGTAGAAAAACATTGATTTGAAGGTTGATCAACAGATGGCCATTGAAAAATGTTTATTCCCTAGAAAACAAAAAGACAAAAGAAATGGAAACAAACTTGATAGAAAGTTAAGTTCAAAACCTGCTCATATTTGATTCCTCATTTGAATAGTATAAATGTAAGTAATAATCATAAATTTCTATTATCAATCTCCACTAATCAATATATAACATAGATAACACCATAAATCTATCTTTTCATATAAAGTAAAAGGTAGAGCAGGAACCTTAATTTGGTGATCACAATGGAGTAATGATTGTTTAAAAGAGTCCATCATTTACTAAGTATCATAACTTTATTTCATTCATAAAGATCATAAGTATTATAACCGCATAAGCATATTAAATGGTCATATTAGTGTTATACACATGTTATTAGGTAATCAATACAATATGAAAATCAAAAAGTATATAGATAGTACTAATATATAGTAAACTTAGTTTGTTGTATTCCATATTATGTGTGTAAAACAACCAAATAATTACTTTTGCAAATAAGCCAGTGCGGTACAATATAGTCAAAACCAAGAGTTAGTAGGAGTAGCTGGTAAGTTTGTTGGTACATGTAAACTTTATTAAAAGACAGTAAATGTACTATAATCCATTTATAGAGAAGTATGATAATGTGATAAAGAGATCGAAATGTCAACAGCAACCATCATTTAGTATATTTGTCACTTTATCTTAATATACACTGCTGAACTATGATAGTTGAATAAATGAATAGATATTTGTTACCTTACTTCGAAATTGAACAGTTGATTAAAAAATTAGGATAACTCGTTGACTTCATAGTTGTAGGTGCACATGATCATTTATATTCTATATATCCATCACAAACAATATAAAATATTGATTTCAACTTTCCAGCATTCAGAAAAATAAAAAACATGTGGTTAGTAAGAATATAAATGTAAAAATAAAATACTGGTGGAATATTGATTCCTTAAACAAAAGGATACCATTATCAGTAGCTGAAATTGATTTTTTTTCTTCAGTTTATTCAATAATTGTAACTTTATCAATATTCAAGTTATACATTTATAGAGAAGCATGATAATGTGATAAAGAGATTGAAATGTCAACAGCAAAATTGGGATTGGACATACTGACACATAAGTGCAAGAAGTGAATAAACTGTGAATTAAAGTCTTTGGCACTCATACTTAAAATAGGCACTTTAATCAAAATCAAATAAAGAAGGATATACCCAAAACGCTATAGAAGCTGATCCATTCACCTTTCTAAGTTATTATTTCCCAATTAATTCTTAATTTGTGGAAGGATCTTGATGGAAGATTGAACTATAAATGATTTTTTGAATATAAATGAAGTAGTTTTAGCAAAGAAGAAAATACAAACTGTTAAAGTGAAGAAGTATTACATCTCTCTCTTCATAGGCTTTTTGTCATCCGGTCGTTCTGTAGAGCCATCTGAATACAATATTTCCTGCCAAACAAAGAGACAGAAATAAAGTATTGAAATAAACGAATCAAGATAAAAATAAATGAAATTCAACTTAGTTCAGAAATTTTATGCTGCCAGTAAGAATGCTATGATGCCCCATCGTTATCGCCAGAGTGCTCTCGCCTAAATCAAAATGAATTAACAAATTAGAACATGTTTGATTCCAATGAAAAGAAGAAGGCTTTTGCCACACATTTAAGTAAAAATATGAACATAAATGAAATTCAAGTGAATTCTGAAATATGATGCTGCCAGTAAGGATGCTATGATGTCTCATCGTCATCGCCAGAGTGCTTCCGCCTGAATCAAAATGAATTAACAAATTAGAACACGTTTGATGCCAGTGAAAAGAAGAGGGCATCTGTCACACGCTTAAGTAAAAATATTCATAAACGAAGTAAAAATATGAAAATAAATGAAATTGAAGTGAATTAAGAAATCTGGTGCTGCCAGTAAAAAATGGATTAACAAATTATAACACAATTGATGCCAGTGAAAAGAAGAGGGCTTTTGTCACACACTTAAGTAAAAAAATATTTCACAAATTTTATCCCCATCTTCATCGCCAGACTGCTTTCAACAGCAGAATAAAAATGAGTTGATAGATTATAACATGTTTGAGGCAACTGAAGAGAAGAGGGCTTTTATCACATAGTTAAGTAAAAAATCTTTCACAAATTCTGACTACATTAAGATAGATAACAGAAGCTCCTGGTGGTCTGCAAACAGATGGAAAACAAATTCTGACTGAGTTAGAACAACCTGATGCTCTTACCCACATTCGCGTTCAGACACACACTGTATAACCTAAGCATAAAGTATCTTAATGTTAGCCTACTTTGTGAACTAGGCTACACAAAGAGCAAATAGTGAGAAAGACACCAACTGGTTCGGATCGGAGGAAGATAGTGCAGGAGGTGAGTAAAGATCAAGAACGCAGAGATCACATCGGATCGGATCGGAGAGATACGTCAGCAGTATCGAAGGATAGTAGGGCCTCATCGTATCGGATCGGTGATACGTCAGCAACCCTATAAGATAACGAGTGGCCTCATCGGTTCGGTTCGGAGAGATACATCAGCAACATCAGAGGATTGCGAACGGCCTCATCGGATCGGATCGGAAGAATATGGCAACGACATCATACAACAAATGGTCTCATCGGATCGGAACGGAGGAATACGCAAGCAACATCAAGGGATAGCAAGCTGCCTCACCGGATCAGATCGGAGGCCCCAATCCGAACCCCTTTTTCCCCTTTGCATCTGTAAGCGTTGCTGCGCATATTGTTGTATATAACGGTGTTGTATACACAATTATATGATTTTTGTTTGATGATAACAACCAAATAAATATTACTTTAATGTATTTGATATTGTACTGTTATTATACATCACCGACTGGAATATAATATTTATATTTAAATAAAATACAATTGTACAAAAATTTAAATATTCACAGTATTTTATTTAAATAGAATATTTTATTTCAATGTTTAAACAGTACACATTTATAAACTCCACTATTTGTACATTTCACTGATACAACACATTTCACATTCAAATTCATATACATCTGTTCTACAACACTCTACACTCATTGTACATTTTCTTTTCATTCAGACTCTCTCTAGTACGTACTCTCATTTACTGTCTCTGTTCTTGTCTTTAATCTTCTGTCTTCACAGCATCCTCCAGTCAGTCCAGTCATCATCTGCTCACCTGTCATACACAGAAACACACACACAGTACACTGCAATAGAAATAAGAACTGAACACATGCAAATATAAATTTTATTTTTAAAATTTTTTATTTGCCTCAGATTTCTGGTGTGTTTCTCATCATTTTTCATGACTTGATCTGAATTATAAAACCATCAATCTGTGTCTAGACAGCTTGTGATATTCACAGTGATACACTGTAAATACCACAAGGCAGACAACATATATAAAATATTTCAGTACAGGGACAGGAAAACTTGACTGATGGCTGCATATACACACGTGTATAAATATACATGTGTGCACTGCCTCGCCAATCAGCGTGCAACTGAGGAGTAGCCACGTGGACCTGCTCGACTCAGTGCACAGCAAGGGACAGTGCAACATGGACATGAGGCAAACAAATCAAAACTGTGGAGCTGGTCAAGCAAAATCAAGAACCAGCATAGCCAAAGTATCACAAACTGGAAAACAGCAAAGTGGAAAAGCATGTACATCAAAATGGTCGAGCCAAGCACTTCAAGTCAAAATGGTGAATCAATGGAAGTTCAGCTTTTAGCAAGTGCAACAGGGTACACATGCAAATGAATGTAGCATGGTACAGCAAAAGTTTGAGCATACATGTGTGCTCATCTCAGGTTCACACAGCATAAAAAAAATCAGTAAAGCACAAGCAAGGGTCCTTCAGTTTCAAGTGTAACCAGTGCTATAATCGCAAGCATGTAGACAAGTTCATATGCAAACTAGTGGCGCAAGTAAAAGCAAGGTGGAGCTACAGCAAATGCTTTCAGCAAGCTAATGGATGACATATGAAGTGGTGCAACATGTTCAGGCAGTTTCAAATACATGTACAAGTCAAGACCACATCAGATTAAAGCAAATAATCATGGTACAACATCTTTTAAGGTGTAGTAGCATTCACAAGCAACAAAGTCAGTGCAGCTGCTAGTGCATGGCAAGGGGATTCTCAACATAGCAACACAAGCCAATATACATGAAGCCTCAGAGCAGAAGTGAAGAGAACAATCAAAGTATACAAGCAGCATGTATAAAACAGGGGACATGTCGAACCAAGTTTGAACACACAAGGCAACATAAAGCAGCAACATGTGAATAGCATCTAAGGTGGAGCAATAGCATGGATATTCAGTTCTGTCTAGACATGTACAAACAAATGCAAGTGCACAATACAGTAAGCACAATGGTGCAAAGTTCATGATTTCAGCACATAAATGGAGTAGCATATGGAAACACAACACACACACACATGGATGAGTGATAGACATGATTAATGTTTTGATTTAATCATATATGGAATGATGAACATGGGCCGAAGGAATTCAATGAGAATAACACACGGCAAATGTCATTTACTGGAAGGCAAGAAATCAGTTTTTTAAATGGCAATTTATTTCCAGATTTAGTCGTGCAAAAGGGGAAAACTGATTTCAGCTTTTGGAAACATTTATGGCAAGATAATCAATCTTTTCCAAATGAAGACAACAAAAGAAATCACTCCAGGAATCGGCAATCATTTTCTTTTTGGCAATTTTTTTTCCAAAGTGGCAAGGCAACAATTTAAATGTTTCCAGTTTTTTTAATCACAGAGAATATTTGGCAAGTGTGTAATACATTTCATGAATTTCACAAATCATGGTAGACAACACGCAAGGGGCAAATTCGAATTCCAGCAATCAAGCAAAGTCAGGAAAGATTTAATTCCAGAAATTGTCGAGCAAAGGGGGAAAGTTTTTAATTTTCTTCTGGCAACAGTTTTTTTTTAATAGGATTTCATTCAAAAGGCCATAATCAAATATCCAGATTCATTCAAAGGGGCAATAACACGTCTGGATTCAAAGCCCAAAATCACGCAAGAGAAAACCGGAATTCAGATCAAACCATATAACGAAATCAGAGTAAATTTCGGATTGATAATCCTATTTTATCACACCAATTCATCACAGGCAAAAGGGTGTATGGAAAAATCCACACGCAACAATTCAAAGAAAAAGCATCGAAATCATACAACAAAATTCAAGAGCAATCATTTCAAATCAGAGAACTCACAGAGATTTTCGATCGCAACTCCCAAATCAATCGAAGAGCAAAGCCTTCAAAGACTTGAGCATCAGAGATTTTAAATTCCATCAGATATCGCAATTCGGGGAGGAAATCAGAAACCCTAGCCCTGAAATTTTTGAGAGCCGCCGCCATTGTTAGAAGCAAATAGATCGGGCCAAAGAAAGTGAAGTGGTGCACCGATTGTCAAAGGGCCGGCCACTTTTACAAAAGGATTTCACACTTTAAAAGGGAATGACCTATTATTTTTAACTCCTCTTTATTCTAGGGTTTCTTTTGTTTGAGTTTTAATTTGTTTTCATTGTATTTTTTTCTTTTAATTTCTTTGTAAACCGAACAGTTTATAGATTCTGTAAAATCTAGAGGGAACCAGTTAGGGGTTTAACTGGCAGTTGACTAGTCTGTGTAAAACTAGGGGAAATTCTGATTCAGGGGTTTGAATCAGTCTAGGGTTTTGAGCGTAGAGTTAGAATAGGAGCGAGAGTCGCGAGTGTACAAGGTCTTGTATGCGGGATCTGTTCTATCACCTAGTAGAAACCTTAGAAATGCAGCAGTAGGCAGGGTTTTGCCGAAGCTGGGTATATCTGTGTGTGATTTATTTTCTGCATTTATGTTTCTACTATAATCTGTGATCTATTTATTATTTTAATATCTCGTTAGAATTTTAATTCAGTTAAAAAACTGTGATAAACCCTATTCACCCCCCCTCTAGGGTTAATCTAGATCCAACAAGTGGTATCAGAGCAGGTATTTTTTAACTCTAGAGAAATGGTGAATTCTAGTTGTCAGTCTTCTGAGAATCAGTCCAGTCGTACTCCATTTATTTTCGATGGTACAAATTTTTCAAATTGGAAATTAGAAATGGAATTATATTTAAAATCTATTGATATTAAATGTTGGGATACTGTTATTAATGGTTATGATATGGTCAATAGGAACGATATTGGATTTAATTCTCGTGCTATTCACACTTTGTATTCTTATATTGATGATGTCCAATATAACCTCATTTCTCATTGCTTGACTGCGCAGGAAATATGGGGTTTTCTCAATAGAAAGTATGGAAAGATCGACAACAGCAGCTCAAAACCCAAAGTGGTCAACTCAGATTCAGATCTATGCTCAGGAGAAGAAACAAATGAAAATTCAAGTAGATCAGACGATGGAGACTCAATAGACAATGAGACTGAAAGCTTCTCATATGAAGAGTTGGTTTATATGTGTACTGATTTAACAAAAATCGTTGATAAACTCCATCGTAAAAACAAATACTTGAAATCTAAAAATCACGAGTTAAATAGCAAAATTAACTGTTTGGAATCAGAATCTACAAATGTCATGAAATTAGAAAATTCTGACTGTGAAAGTTGTTTGAATTTGAAAACTGACCTCGTTCATCTCAATAAAAATATTCAAAGGCTTAAAGAGGAAATTCTGGTTTTAAAAGATAACGAGGTTGAGCTAAAAGATTCAAACAATTCTTTGCAAAAAGAATTTAATAACTTTAAGGCCATCAAAAGTTCCAAACATGAAACTGCTGAGAAAGAAAGCTTGTTGAAAAGTGATTTAATTTTAAACGAGCTTGAAAAAGAGATTGAGAATTTCAAGAAACTTGAATTTGAAAAACAAGTTAAATTTGAATCTGAAATCTTTGAGTCCAAGACCAAAATCAAACTTCTTGAAAACGAAAATTTGTCTTTGAAACAAAATGATACTGAAAGGAGAAAGATCAACATTAATCGTTGTTCAAATCTGATAAAAGAAAACTCTGATCTTAAATCCAAAATTCAACGATTAGAATCAACTTTTGATAAATTTTCGAATGGAGAAAAATCGTTGAATATGCTGTTACAAAACCAATTTTCGGTTGGTCATAAACAAGGTCTTGGTTTTGGAAAAACAAGTGTTTTTGAAAAATTGAATTCTTGTGATTTTAAAAATCCTTTAAATTGCTTTAAAAAGGGTCTTTCTGAAATTTGAATTTTGACAATTCCAAAAGGTTTTTAAATCACAAACGAGACAAGAATTGGTTTGATAACAATCCAGTTGAACAGATGTGGACTCCAAAAGGAAATAAAATGTTTTTTGGAAAAACTAAACAAGTTTGGGTTCCTAAAGGCACAAAGATAGATTCGAATGGGATGTTATACAAACAGGTTTGGGTACCAAAAGTGGTAAACAAATTTCAGAGTGGTTTTACAAATTTTGTTAGACCACTTGATCCACTTAACTGCTAGGTACCAGTGAAGGTTGAGGAACTGCTATGCTGAAAAGAGATTGATTTCAAGCTGTTCTATATTTCTGTATTCTTTACAGTTCCTTGGCCAAGATTTACTGAGTTAGAGATTCTGGTTTACACTGATTTCAGGTATGATCTCTGAACTTGCCTTTGTAAATATTTTTTTGTTTATTTCTTCTTCTACCCCTTTCCTTTTCATTTTTATTATTTTCTTTTTGTTTGTCCTGAGTTGATTTGACACTGCCATATTCTTCTTATTCTGCGCTTCATTAACTTCCGATTGCAGTACTTATGATTTTCTGGAAATTCGTTTAATCTGTATAAAACTGTCATGTTTCAATTCTTCCAAAATCTGAATTTAAACTTGTATATATCTGCAATTGTTTTGGAGTATATTTTTTTGAAATTCTAACAGTGCTGAAGCATTCATATCATATCTTGAAAACTGTTAGTATAAATTCAAAAATTTTGAAGATCTGAAAATTTAATAAAATTTCACACACCTCTGCTGTTTTTGAGTCTCTTCTAATCTATTTTAGAAAAGCTCAATATATTATACTCATTACAGCACTTTATTATTCATCAGTTGTGATAATTTCAGAAATATTCAGATTGGCTTGAATTTTTTTTTAAAATAAAAAAAATTTGTCTAGAATCTCAGTGATACATCTTAAAAATCATTGTTATTCATGATCATTATGGTTAAAATTTGTTTGTTTGAAATCATCTGAAACTATTAATATCTTGAATAATCACACACCTCCTAAATTTGAAATTATCAACCTTGTGTGACTGATTCATTATATTTCAAAACTTGACATTGATTCAAGTGATTTCAAATAAATTATTTTGGATCATGAATATCTATCAAATGTGATGTAAATGATCTGATTTTCTTTGGGCTTGTTTGAAATTCTTGTGAAAAATTCTTTGAAAAATTGGTGTTAAATCTCACTACTATTTCATGGTTATTTGATTTGAATGATTGTTTGTTTAAAATCATTTGAAATTATTGATTTATTGAATCACACACATATTCTGAATGTGAAAATAATAATTTGGTGTGATCGATTCATGGAATCTAGAGATTTTTCATATTCCTCAAATGATTTCAAATAAACGGTAGTTCTAATCTTGGATCATGAAAGTTCTTATGTGACCATCCCCAGACAAGTCTGATGTGATATTGTGTTCTGCACTGCTCTGATACTGTTCTTAGATAATTGCTTATTGTTTGATTTGTCTGCTTGGGCTTTAAATTTCTGTTGTCTGTGATATCATAGTTTGTCTCCATTGTCTTGGTAAAATCCTCGAGAAAGCGAGAACAAGTGGTATCAGAAGTGCTTATATTTGTTTCACCCATCTGTACTGAGATTCAAATTTTCACCTTGTATAGATCCATACATTTTTTTTTTCCCTTATACAAATAAATGTGCTAAATTTGTATGGCTGGGTTTGTGTCTAAACTTCTTTGGTCTGAGATGTTCATGATGGTCCATCAGGGTGTAATTAAAATCCTCGAGAGGGAGACTACAATTGATATCAGATGTGCTGAAAAAAAAATTTCTATATATTTTAATCACTCTTGTCCTGTATAGCTCTTTATATTCCTCTTGTAATTAATTTTAAATTTTAAGATTATTTATTTTTTATTCATTCAGAAATTGAAATCAATATCCAAATTGTTCTGTATTTATAATTCATCAAAATATATCAGAATCTGAAATTGTGATGAATTATGACTGCAATGTATTTCACAACAAGAGGAGATTTTATTTGGATTTTCATGAAGGTTGAACATTTATTTTAATATCTTTGAATTGGCAATTATTTCACGATCATTTTCCTTATCTATCATCATTCTGCCATCCATGATAATTCTATATTAATGTGGAGAGTTTGATTTTTTTTTTAAATTCATCGTGAATAAACAGTGAAAATATTTATGATGGAATTGTAGCTATACTATTATTCAGAATTAGTGATAAATGAGAATTTTCAATGATCCCGGTACAATTGGTCTTATTTCATAATATAATTAATTTAGAAATTTATTTCACAGTCCATTTCTGTACCTATCACATTTCTATCATTCATATTGTTTGTATATACTGGGGAGTTTTTTTGATTTAAAGCTGAAAATGATAAAATATATAATTGATACATAAGCATGTCTCTAACCTCATTTAAAAATCCAAGCTCTGGTTATGCATGGTTATGAGACAACTTATAATTTAAGCTGCGACTGACCTCATTTAAAAATCCAAGCTCTGGTTATGTGTGGTCAGGGTGCTCTTAAATCAAAAGAAAAAAAAATGTGCTACAAATTGAAATTAATTTGAAATTCTCCTTTGTGTATAAAAACCAGCCTATCAATCTATTTTCTAATCTGTGAAATGTGTTAATATTTTATGACGTATTATGATTTGTTGATTGATGGGTATTGGGATTTGAGATTGTTCGATCTTGTCACTTAAGTTGAATTATTTATTATAGTCCAAATCCATCACTGTTTTTGTGCTTTATTTTGATAAAAATCCTTTGAAAATAATTGAAATTCATATTTTTTAACTCTCTCCATTTTATATAATTTCATCGTAAATCCACCGTTCTACAATGTGAAATATGTCACCTGTTCTCAGTTTATTATGATTTTTGTTTGACTGATTGAGATTTATGATGGTCCTTCTTCCTCTTAAGCTGAAATTATTTTTTAGTCATTTCCCATCTGTATTTCAAATTCAGAAACCTTTTGATGATAACAAAAGGGGGAGAATGGATAGAGATTTTGATTTATGAGTGAATATTTTATAAATATTTTTAATTTTGAAAATTTATTATTCATGCATTTTACTCATGCACAGTTATAAGGGGAATTGTCTGTTGTAGGGGGAGCTAATAAATAGGGGGAGTCCAATATTCACTGTCAAACACATCTGTTGTATACAAAATCTTTTATTTGTTTGTCATCATCAAAAGGGGGAGATTGTTGTATATAACGGTGTTGTATACACAATTATATGATTTTTGTTTGATGATAACAACCAAATAAATATTACTTTAATGTATTTGATATTGTACTGTTATTATACATCACCGACTGGAATATAATATTTATATTTAAATAAAATACAATTGTACAAAAATTTAAATATTCACAGTATTTTATTTAAATAGAATATTTTATTTCAATGTTTAAACAGTACACATTTATAAACTCCACTATTTGTACATTTCACTGATACAACACATTTCACATTCAAATTCATATACATCTGTTCTACAACACTCTACACTCATTGTACATTTTCTTTTCATTCAGACTCTCTCTAGTACGTACTCTCATTTACTGTCTCTGTTCTTGTCTTTAATCTTCTGTCTTCACAGCATCCTCCAGTCAGTCCAGTCATCATCTGCTCACCTGTCATACACAGAAACACACACACAGTACACTGCAATAGAAATAAGAACTGAACACATGCAAATATAAATTTTATTTTTAAAATTTTTTATTTGCCTCAGATTTCTGGTGTGTTTCTCATCATTTTTCATGACTTGATCTGAATTATAAAACCATCAATCTGTGTCTAGACAGCTTGTGATATTCACAGTGATACACTGTAAATACCACAAGGCAGACAACATATATAAAATATTTCAGTACAGGGACAGGAAAACTTGACTGATGGCTGCATATACACACGTGTATAAATATACATGTGTGCACTGCCTCGCCAATCAGCGTGCAACTGAGGAGTAGCCACGTGGACCTGCTCGACTCAGTGCACAGCAAGGGACAGTGCAACATGGACATGAGGCAAACAAATCAAAACTGTGGAGCTGGTCAAGCAAAATCAAGAACCAGCATAGCCAAAGTATCACAAACTGGAAAACAGCAAAGTGGAAAAGCATGTACATCAAAATGGTCGAGCCAAGCACTTCAAGTCAAAATGGTGAATCAATGGAAGTTCAGCTTTTAGCAAGTGCAACAGGGTACACATGCAAATGAATGTAGCATGGTACAGCAAAAGTTTGAGCATACATGTGTGCTCATCTCAGGTTCACACAGCATAAAAAAAATCAGTAAAGCACAAGCAAGGGTCCTTCAGTTTCAAGTGTAACCAGTGCTATAATCGCAAGCATGTAGACAAGTTCATATGCAAACTAGTGGCGCAAGTAAAAGCAAGGTGGAGCTACAGCAAATGCTTTCAGCAAGCTAATGGATGACATATGAAGTGGTGCAACATGTTCAGGCAGTTTCAAATACATGTACAAGTCAAGACCACATCAGATTAAAGCAAATAATCATGGTACAACATCTTTTAAGGTGTAGTAGCATTCACAAGCAACAAAGTCAGTGCAGCTGCTAGTGCATGGCAAGGGGATTCTCAACATAGCAACACAAGCCAATATACATGAAGCCTCAGAGCAGAAGTGAAGAGAACAATCAAAGTATACAAGCAGCATGTATAAAACAGGGGACATGTCGAACCAAGTTTGAACACACAAGGCAACATAAAGCAGCAACATGTGAATAGCATCTAAGGTGGAGCAATAGCATGGATATTCAGTTCTGTCTAGACATGTACAAACAAATGCAAGTGCACAATACAGTAAGCACAATGGTGCAAAGTTCATGATTTCAGCACATAAATGGAGTAGCATATGGAAACACAACACACACACATGGATGAGTGATAGACATGATTAATGTTTTGATTTAATCATATATGGAATGATGAACATGGGCCGAAGGAATTCAATGAGAATAACACACGGCAAATGTCATTTACTGGAAGGCAAGAAAACAGTTTTTTAAATGGCAATTTATTTCCAGATTTAGTCGTGCAAAAGGGGAAAACTGATTTCAGCTTTTGGAAACATTTATGGCAAGATAATCAATCTTTTCCAAATGAAGACAACAAAAGAAATCACTCCAGGAATCGGCAATCATTTTCTTTTTGGCAATTTTTTTTCCAAAGTGGCAAGGCAACAATTTAAATGTTTCCAGTTTTTTTAATCACAGAGAATATTTGGCAAGTGTGTAATACATTTCCTGAATTTCACAAATCATGGTAGACAACACGCAAGGGGCAAATTCGAATTCCAGCAATCAAGCAAAGTCAGGAAAGATTTAATTCCAGAAATTGTCGAGCAAAGGGGGAAAGTTTTTAATTTTCTTCTGGCAACAGTTTTTTTTTAATAGGATTTCATTCAAAAGGCCATAATCAAATATCCAGATTCATTCAAAGGGGCAATAACACGTCTGGATTCAAAGCCCAAAATCACGCAAGAGAAAACCGGAATTCAGATCAAACCATATAACGAAATCAGAGTAAATTTCGGATTGATAATCCTATTTTATCACACCAATTCATCACAGGCAAAAGGGTGTATGGAAAAATCCACACGCAACAATTCAAAGAAAAAGCATCGAAATCATACAACAAAATTCAAGAGCAATCATTTCAAATCAGAGAACTCACAGAGATTTTCGATCGCAACTCCCAAATCAATCGAAGAGCAAAGCCTTCAAAGACTTGAGCATCAGAGATTTTAAATTCCATCAGATATCGCAATTCGGGGAGGAAATCAGAAACCCTAGCCCTGAAATTTTTGAGAGCCGCCGCCATTGTTAGAAGCAAATAGATCGGGCCAAAGAAAGTGAAGTGGTGCACCGATTGTCAAAGGGCCGGCCACTTTTACAAAAGGATTTCACACTTTAAAAGGGAATGACCTATTATTTTTAACTCCTCTTTATTCTAGGGTTTCTTTTGTTTGAGTTTTAATTTGTTTTCATTGTATTTTTTTCTTTTAATTTCTTTGTAAACCGAACAGTTTATAGATTCTGTAAAATCTAGAGGGAACCAGTTAGGGGTTTAACTGGAAGTTGACTAGTCTGTGTAAAACTAGGGGAAATTCTGATTCAGGGGTTTGAATCAGTCTAGGGTTTTGAGCGTAGAGTTAGAATAGGAGCGAGAGTCGCGAGTGTACAAGGTCTTGTATGCGGGATCTGTTCTATCACCTAGTAGAAACCTTAGAAATGCAGCAGTAGGCAGGGTTTTGCCGAAGCTGGGTATATCTGTGTGTGATTTATTTTCTGCATTTATGTTTCTACTATAATCTGTGATCTATTTATTATTTTAATATCTCGTTAGAATTTTAATTCAGTTAAAAAACTGTGATAAACCCTATTCACCCCCCCCCCCCTCTAGGGTTAATCTAGATCCAACACATATCTCCTGAAGACTCGGACTAGGCCTGACCATTTCTCCCACGATCTCCCACTAAATCAATGCGCTGTCACCATCTTGAAGCCTCCGAACCCGACTCTCAAGGGATGGGTGCCACGCAATTCCGAACCGGAGCCACTTCGAAGAGATTTTTCACCTATAAATACACCATCTAGAGGCATTTGAAAGGATCTTTTGGCAAATTCTCAGTCCATGCTTCCTCCATAGCTGAAATCTACAATCATATTCAGATCAAAATCATCACTTAAAGCCAATTTTTGAGAGATTTAAGTGAGTTTATGCATTGTAATTGTGAAGTTGAGTGAGAATCATTGTTGTATTTGTATTCAAATCATCAATTAAAAGAAAACTAAGTGGACGTAGGCTTGTTAACGTCGAACCACTATAAATTGCGTGTTCTTTATTGCTTTTTGATTCTATTTCATTGAATTCATATCTAATTTGGGTGTTAGAGCCAATTTTTGGTCTAACATTTTGGTGCTTTCACTGAGAACCTTCGAATTCTGACCGTTTTCGGGATTATCGTTCTACTATTTGGACCTTCAAGTTCAAAGGAGTTAATCCCTTCTCTCTGACGTCTTTCAGTACTTGTTGACAAACCATTGAAGAACCAAATATCATAGCTAAGACCAAAGGAAAAGAAATGCAAGGCGCTAGGGGAAATGATGCTAGAGAAAATCAGTCAGCCATCGTGATAACAAGATTGCGCGCTCAAAGCTCTGGAACAGACCACTCCAACCAGGAGGATCCGAACCGGATCGGAGGTGCCGATCCGAACCGAGTGGAAGGCACCAATCCGATCCGATCAGACGAAGTCGAGGGCACCCATTCCCTTCATCCGAACCGCCCCGACCAGGCTGCTGTGAACCGATCCGATCCGAACTAGAGTGAGGCTGGAACTTCTCCTCGAGCTCCCTCCAACGCTCCGATTCCAGCCACGATGACTAATGTTCAGCCTGATCCCTCTGCACCCATTACTCAGGGAGAGTTTTAACGTTTTCTTGACATGCTTCAGAGCAATAAAGAAGCATTGGAGGCCCAAAGGCGTGACAACCTTCGCATGTAGGAAAACATGATCACCATGGGTAGAGAACTACAAGAGCTCCGGAGGTAGAGGACTCCTTCCCCACTACGCCGTATTGCTGTAGATGATTCGTCTTCTTCGGAGGAGGAACGTTCTCGCGAGAGAAGGCCGCTTGAACGACCTCAGAACCTCGATCAATTGACTTTTGGATCTTTAGGATCTCGAGAAGATGTTGCTCGTGTATTGGGCCCTGATGACCCGAGTCTGCAACAACCTATGTTGCTACCCATGTGCGGATCCCATGTCTTACCCAAGGATCCTAATATTACTAACCCAACACAGCAACAACTTCTCCAACCTCTACCTCCAGAGATTGACCGGTAGCACAGAGAGCAACGTAGAGCAGCTGCCGCCAGAAACAAAAGGATATCCCCTGATCAGGAACATAGGGGTAATCCAAACATCAGATCTAGAGAGCCTGTGCAGACATTAACCAACGCCGATGTATGGGCAATGGTGCGCCAAATTTTGTCTGAAAGCCGGCGGTATACTAATGAAGATTGGGGCATTGAGCGAAGTCATACCCCTTTCACGGATGATATCCTGAATTTCCAGTTCTCTCGATGATTCAACTTGCCTCAGATGGATCGATATTCAGGAAGAACAGACCCAGGGCAGCACCTAATGAGATATGCATGGTTCATGAATGCGGCAGCAGCTCCAGATGCCGTAAAATGCAAAGCTTATCCCATCTATCTTGAAGATGTACATTAATGTGGTTCACTCGACTTCCTCCTCGGTCGGTGTCAAATTTCACAGAATTGAGTGAATGTTTCATGAATCAGTTTCGACTCCATGCCCGAAAGTCCAAGACCGTCATAGAATTGTCACGGATTAAACAGGGCCCAGGAGAATCTTTGAAGTCGTATTTGGATCGCTTCAACCTGGCCGTCACCGAAGTGATCCCCATGAGCCCAATATCCTAATGGCCTTGATAGAAGGGGTGGATCCTGACACAGAGTTTGGGGATTACTTAGATGGAAAACCACCTCCTACTAGGGATCTGTTCTATGAAAAGGCTAATGTTCGCTTAAGGCGAGAAGAAGCCAAGGCAAATCGAAAGAGAAAGTCCGAAGGGGCCTCGAAGGAGGGTGTCCAGAGTAACATTGCTGTGAAACAATCTGGTGACAGTTCAAGGAAGGTAGAAGTAAATGTCAGCAACCAGAGTGGTGGTAATAGCAAAAGGAATGGAAACGGCAATAGAAGGAACAGAAACCGAGGGAATAGTTCTAATAAAAGACCTAGATTCTAGACTTTTGAAAATTACACGCCGTTAAATGATACGTTGGAGAACATTTATTTAGATACATACAGCATATTGTAGTACAAAAAACCACCACCCAGAGATTCTACTGAGAAGGAGATTGAAACAGGAAAGTTTTGCTTGTTTCATGGTACACACGGTCATTCCACCAATGAATGTCATCATTTGAGGGATATTGTCGAAAAATTGCTGCGAGAAGGGAAGTTGGATGAGTACAAAGCTGCCCCATGGGATAAGGGACAAGCCCCGAACCAAGAACAGCCTGCTTCAAAACCCACGGCTCAGCAAAAAGGTAAGAGGATCGTCATTAACTCCATTGTAAGCGGACCTCACTTGGTTAGTCGTAGTTTTAAAGCAATGGACCAGTACGTCAGCGCCGCCAAGCATTTTGAAATAGGAGAATGCTGTGGCCTTGAAGATGTCACTCCAATAAAGCAGCAAAAAACGATGTCAGATGATGTCATATTCCGCAATAGAGATGATTTTGGAGTTCAATCTCCAACCGACGATCCATTAGTGATTACCACGACAATTGGCCCTGCCTTAGTCCATAAAGTGTTAGTAGACAACGGAAGCTCAGTTAACATCCTCTTCAAGAAAGCTTTAGAACAAATGAGGCTCGAAGCAAAAGACTTAAAGCCATGTCAAGGATGGATATGTGGCTTTAACGAAGTATCTACAGCTCCGATGGGTTTTGTGGAATTACCAGTCACACTAGGGCAGGGAGACCGCCAGAGAGTAAGGATCCTGCCGTTTGTAGTTTTGGATTTAGAGTCACCTTACAATGCCTTCCTAGGCCGACCGGCCCTTGCTGAATTTAGGGCATGTATTGCGCCTTGGTGCTTGCTGCTTAAATTCCCGACTGACTCAGGAGTTGGGACGATGAGGGGCGACCAAGCTACGGGACGAGCTTGGCAGAGTTAAAGATGTTAATGAAGGGGCTGAATATAGATGCTAAAGTTGATTCTGCCTCTCCAAAGAAGGCCTAAGCATAGCAACTAAGGGGGCCTGACCCAAGAGAGTCGCCCTCAGACATGCTCGAGGATATAGATCCCAGAGAGGATAGAGAACCCGGGGACATGAAGGCAACTCCCAACGAAATAAAAGTTGACATACCTATTGATGAAACGGATCCAATAAAAGTACTAAAGATCGGCTCGCAACTAGATCCAGTTAGAGCGAGGGAATTGACTGATTTCTTAAAGGCAAATCTGGATGTGTTTGCCTGGACTCACGCTGACATGTGTGGGATTTCTCCTACCATCATGAGCCACTCTTTGTGTGTTAATCCAAAGCATCCACCAGTCAAGCAGAAGAGACGGATGTTGGGCCCAGAGCAGTCAGCAGCTTTGAAAGAAGAAGTAGAGAAGTTAAAAAATAACGGATTCATTAAGGATTCAAAATATCCCGACTGGATATCGAATCCTGTCCTGGTCAAAAAGTCAAATGGGAAGTGGAGAACGTGCATCGACTTTTCTGATTTAAACAAGGCTTGCCCGAAGGATAGCTTTCCTCTTCCCAGAATTGATCAGCTAGTAGATTCAACTGCCGGGCATGAACTCTTATCCTTTATGGACGCCTATTCCGGGTACAATCAAATTCCCATGCACATACCAGATCAAGAGCATACAAGCTTTATCACAGACTTGGTATTGTATTGTTACGTGGTAATGCCATTTGGGTTAAAAAATGCGGGAGCCACATGCCAGCGCCTAGTCAACCGCATGTTCTACAATCAAATCGGGAAAACTATGGAAGTGTATGTGGATGATATGCTCGTGAAGTTCAAGCGATCTTCCGATCATGCGAAGGACTTAGCAGAAATGTTCGACATACTACGAAGGTATGGGATGAAGTTGAACCCCTTGAAGTGTTCTTTTGGCATGGCATCAGGCAAGTTCCTTGGCTTTATCGTAAGTTCCAGAGGAATTGAAATCAATCCAGACCAAATAGCAGCAATCCGGAATATAGAGGAGCCGCGAAAGATTAGGGATGTTCAAAGCTTAGCTAGAAAGGTTGCAGCACTGGGCAGGTTCATCTCCAAAGCAATAGACAAGTGTGTGCCTTTCTTCGATCTCATAAAACGAGGAAAGCGAAATTTTGAGTGGACTCCCGACTGTGTGGAGGCGTTCCAGAATCTGTTAGACCAATATTATCAAAGCCCGTGCAACATGAGGATTTGTTCGTCTACTTGGCGGTATCATCCCACGCCGTCAGTGCAGCATTAGTACGTGAAGAGGATAAAGTCCAGAAACCTGTGTATTACGTAAGCAAAAAACTAGCTGCTGCAGAATGTAACTACCCAAAGATAGAGAAGCTTGCTTATAGCCTCCTGATTGCTTCCCGCAAACTCCGCCATTATTTTCAAGCACACCCAATAGTTGTGTATACCAACTAACCTTTGAGACAAGTGTTGCAGAAACCTGAAGCATCAGGGCGGCTACTTAAATGGAATATCGAGCTGAGCCAGTTTGATTTGAACTTTCAGCCGCGAAGATCAATAAGGGGGAAGGCCTTGGCCGACTTCATAGCTGAATTTACAATTCCTGAAGAAGAAACGGTGGGTGACAAGATAGTTACTTTGTATCAAGAGTTGGAGCTTAGTCCGTGGAGACTATATACGGACGGAGCCAAGAACGATAGAAAGTCCGCCGCCGGAGTTGTTTTAATAACTCTTGAAGGATGATCCATTTATTATGCATTACGGTTGGAATTTACTGCTACTAACAATGATTCCGAGTATGAAGCCCTGATTGCCGGGCTGAAACTCGCCAAAGATTTGGGAGTGAAGACACTAGATATATATTGCGATTCCAAGATAGTTGTATGTCAAGTTCAGGAAGAATTTGCTGCTAAAGGACCTCGACTTATCACTTATCTCAAGAAAGTAAAGGAGTTGTTGGAAGGTTTGGAGCATTATAGCATAACCCACATTCCAAGAGTGGAAAATCAGAAAGCAGATCGATTGGCGAAGCTAGCAAGTTCAGATAGTCTTAAAGAATCCGAAATGGTTCCGATAGAGGTGTTGGATTCACCAAGTTTCGATCTAATGGAAACAGAGCTAGCCTTGGAAGTTGAACCAGAAAGAGAATCCTGGATGACATCAATTAAGAATTTTCTCAAAAATGGAACCCTCCCGGTAAAAAAGAGCGAGAGACGAGCTGTAAGAAGTAAGGCCACAAGGTACGTTTTACAGGACGACGTCCTTTATCGTCAAGGGTTTTCAATGCCCCTGCTACGGTGTATCGCACACAACGACATCAAACGTGTACTGCACGAGGTGCATGAAGGTGAGTGTGAAGATCACACTGGGGGCCAAACCCTAACAAAGAAAGTGTTACGGTACGGATATTTCTGGCCTACCGTGAACAAAGATGCGGCTGCTTATTCATGACGCTGCGATAGATGTCAAAGATATGCCAAAGTTCCCAGAGCGCCTCCGACTCAGCTCAAGCCAATGGTAAGTCTGTGGCCGTTTGCCATGTGGGGAATTGACATTATTGGAGTGCTACCTATTGCCAGAGGAGGAGCTAAGTACGCGATCGTTGCCATGGACTACTTCACAAAATGGGTGGAAGCTGAACCTCTAACAACCATCACAGCAAGGAAGGTGATCAGTTTTGTGGCCAGAAACATTATTTGTCGATTTGGGATTCCAAAGACCATCATAACCGATAATGGGACACAATTTGACAGCATTGAGTTCAAAAACTTCTGCCAGAAATATAAGATTGATAAACGATATACTGCAGTAGCTCATCCGCAGTCAAATGGACAGTTCGAAGCCGTAAATAAAGTCATTAAATCAATTCAAAAGAAGCGGCTGAAGCAGGCCAAAGCCAGATGGGTAGATGAGTTGCCGTTAGCTTTATGGACCTGCAGGACGACCTTTAAGGCGGCTACCGGCCATACTCCCTATTCACTTTCCTTTGGGTTTAAAGCGGCGATCCCAATAGAATTAGAAGTCCCTTCTCATCGAGTTGCGTACTATGACCCGATGACGAATAAAGCACTCCTCCTAGAATCACCTGATATGATTGAAGAAAAAAGAGATGAAGCCGACTTGCGTGCCTCAAGACATAGACATCAGGTAGCACGTTATTATGACCGGAAGGTTCGCCTCAAAACCTTTGAGCCAGGAGACCTAGTACTGAAGCGAGTCTTCCCACCTTCAACCCAATTGGGTCCAAAATGGGAAGAACCATACACCATCCAACGGAAGCTTGATACAGGAGCATTCAAGCTAACGACCGTGGACGGTGAGGAGATTCCCAGAGCATGGAACGCTCAGCATCTACGACGATATCTGAGCTAAATATGAAATGTCATTTCTTTTGTTTTCATAAGCTATGTAAAAAGGCACGACTTGCCTTAAAAAGTCTGTTTATGTGAACAAAAGATTATAAAGTGGATGTAAGCTATGACTTAGCCGAACCACTATAAAAATATCGTGTGTCATTTACTTTCCTGCATTATTTATATCTTCGACTATTATTCTATTATGACTGTGGAATACGAAATGTTAAATTAAAATTTGGAAAGTTGGAGATGATTTATATGCAGGAACAAACAAAACGACTATTTGTACGATAAGACATAGAAGAATGGGAAGATAACATTCTTAACTCTAACTCTCAAGAATCGAGAGAGAGTATAAAGGACGGGAAGACGATGTCCTCTGAGGCGTGAAGGTGCACCTAGATGAGAGAATGCCTCAGCGAAAATTCTAACCTGGATATGAGACAGGAGAGTATAAAGATGCCAGAAAGAACAGGCGTCAATGATGAAAGAAATATGGCCCCCGTCAGAGAATCGGGGACATTTGGACTTTTTAATTTAATTTAATCTTGAATAATTCTTGCTCAGTTATTCAAGATTGACTGGGGGCATACATGTGCACACATATTCCCCTCCACCATGACTTCATTACGTAACGTTAGTATGACACACTTTTATATTTTCACTTAATTGCTGAACTAACGACTATCAGGCATTGCAGGAAATAAACTATTTTTATTTACAAACGTGTGAATTTGTACAAGGAAAACAAGCAAAAAAGAAGATGCGAGGGCCGCACTCGCTACAACAATTGCGAACCAATTAAATGTCAAAATAAAACGAAGCACTTCATCATTTGGGCTTCAGATCAGACTTGAATTTTTTGGCAGCTTTCTGAGCAGCCTTAGCTTCCTTTTCAACTTCGGTCATAACGCGTTTCAACTTTTTCTTCCCTGTAGCCGAAGTGCTAGAATCAGTTGGTTTTTTCCCAGGAGATGGAACGCTGGAATCAAGAGAAGACTTTTTAGCAAGCTCTTCTGTAATAGATCTAGTTGAAAGCTTAACGACTAACCTTGATCCAGGGTCCACCACTACAAGAGGCTTAAGGCTTTCGGGGTCCAGGTCTTCAACTTTTAGCTGCATACGTTTAGCTTGTTTGGCTTTCATTTCAACCAAAGTGATGTCATCAGCGCTTTTTGGATCCCCGACTATAGCCACATCAGGGTCTTCCTCATGCCCCTCGCTACCGCCATCATCTTTCAAGGCGTCTATCATCTCGTCACCGTAAGGAGCATCAGCCATATCCTTTTCTCCTTCAGCCTTCTCGCTGACTTTGCTCCGGCGGTGGTTCCCTGAGGCACGTCTGTCTTCTCGGACGGTTCAACACCTACAGAATGAGAAGCAATAGTTATCAACTCAGGAGAAAATAAAGGATCCCTCATTGATTGCCCGATTATATGATGAAAAGTGGAGACAGCTTTGACGAATTGGGGTGAAAAGGTAGAGATACCTTCCGATGATTTCTCAGCTGGAGTGACTGTCGTCTCTGACGTTGTCTCGGGTATGGGGGATAAAAGAGATGCCTGAGGAATCTCCGAGTTTTCGGGGTTGTATCCCTCAACTTCAGAAGTTTTAGCGGCAGTAGAAGAAGAATCAGCCTCGGAGATATACTTTTGTTTGGCCATCCTCTTTTCCTCCTCCATAGCAGCAGCGATGAGGCGACGCCCCTCAGCCAGACGTGCCAGCTCATCATCTCTTAGATATTTTTCCATGAGCTTGTCTTCGTCGATGGAATCTACCTTGAGTTCCTCTTTCTCCCATTCGATAATTTGGCTCCACACGTGAACCAAGGTAGTCGGATAATCTTCAATCCAAGAGATGTTTCGACGACGAATTATATGCACAAAAAATTCGATCATTAATTCGCCGAAACCATGCACATCCTCCTGGGCCTCTGACAGCGGCTTGCGGGTCTCTTCGGCGGACTTAATAAAACTTTCAACATTACCCTCTGCTAGGGCAGCCCTATTCTCGGCCTCCATCAACTTGGAAGCCAAGTCAGCGTTACGCTTTTCCAATTCAGCATTCTTCCTCGCTAACTCGGCCTTTTCTCGCTCAAGAGCAGTGTAAGCAAGTTGCATTTTGGCGTTATCCGACTTAGCATCTTCTGCTTGCTTTTTCAGCTCCGAGCACTGTTGACTATGAGACTCGAGCAAGTCATGATAATGTTTTTGTAGCTCTTCAAATTGCTGCTTGAATTTGATAGCATCCCGTTGAGCGATGACAAGTTGGGCCTGTGTATCCTCAAGGTCTTTCCCCAAAATTTTCAAGGCTTTTGCATCGGCTTTTGCAGTCTTTTTCATCGGGTTAGTATCCGTAATTAGAGTTCGGATGATTCTAGAGAGGTTACGTGAATACTTGAACATCTCCGAATATTGTTTTTCGACTGCGTCAATCTTCGCTTTGGCCTCGTCTGCCCACCTCGAGGAAATAAGCTCGAGAGCAGGTAAGAAAGTCAAGTTTTCAAAATAGTGTTCGGGAAATTGTTTTTCCAGATATGCCCGCTTAACTTTAGCTTCAGCATCCAATGGTGGAGGTGCGCAATATGTTAGCTCAGTGTCCTTATGATGTGTGGGCACGATGGCTGTATCACCTTTCCTAGGCCGATTATCAGAAACCTTATGCTTGCCTCGTGAGTCGGTATCTTTCGGCGGGCTCCTTTCCCTACTATGTTTTTCTTGAGGAGAAGTTTGATCTTTTGGCTGCGACATGTCTTCTCCTCGACAACCTTGGTAGCTTTTGTATCATTCCGGATCCGACCGAACGGGGGAGTGAGAGCGCGATGTCCGCGACTGATAAGAGTCATGAGGCCTTCTATCCTCTCTACCCCGGCTTTCGCGGCGATCATGCTCAACATCGGAAGGGGGTCTAGTCTTGCTGCGACGAATTTTCCTGATGTCATAATGAGGGAGATACATTGTATCTGCGCAACAATGCAAGTGGAATTCAGAATCAGTATTCTCATGAGAAGTAGGTGCTATGAAGTGTGGTGCAATTGTGTTAAGTGCATCCTAAATGGTGTGCCCCCCAACAAACCCGAGTCCGAAGCCAAGCCTGCGCGAGTGGGCTTTTTGGCCTTAACGGGAGTAGTCTCCTCTGAAGAAGTAAAAACTAAAGGATTTGTGCCAAAATTCTCTGAAGTGTAGATAGTTTCAGGTAGGGGGAGATCTCCCAAACCCTGAAATGTAGGATCATCGGTACTTGGGGTATCTCCTTGGGAAGCGTCTATTGGCAGCTTTTTAGGAGATAGTGATTTCTCAGAAGAAATAGCATCCCCAGGGACGACGTACCCTTCTCAGTGCTTTTCGGCTATGTTGGCCAGCTTATCATCTTGAGTTGAGGATGGAGAAGGTGAAGTTCGAAGAGGTATTCTTGGACTTTTCGAGCTCTCGCCCGTTCCTGGAATTACGTCCACTGGGGGGATATATACATAGGGACCTGACCCGTGACCTATGCTACGGGTAATGGACAATAACCCGTGATGATGAAGGTATTAATCCTTAAGGACTTCATCGATGGTTAGAAATTTTTAGTCGCCATTGAGGAGGCGATGCATCCGATCAAAGTATACTTGACCCGATATTTGTTTTGGATTATCAACTGCAAACAAAAAGAAAACGGATTAATGTATTGGCGTGAACATTCAAAGTTGAGATCTAGAAAACCAATGCTTTACTTGATTTTGTCCATCTCCTAGCACATCCCGGCTGTTGCCTTATATAAAACCATTCTTGCTTGGAATCGCCGGCCTTGCTGCTCAATGGCGCTGAAATAATTTTCCTTTTCGGGACTGATTCGAAGTAAGAGAAGGAAGGAGTTTCTCGAGTCCGATGCTTGAAATTATAAAAAAAAGTGAACGTCGTCGAAAGTGAGCTCTGTACCTAAAATCTCTCGGTATGCTATATATAAGGTATATAAGTAAGCATAGGAGTTGGGATGTAGCTGCATGGGGGCAATCCGCAACTGTCTTAGAAAGTCGACAACAAAAGGCGAAAACGGTGGAATAGCCCCGACCATGCACATCAACCATGTAATTGCCATAAATCCTTCTGGGGGATTGTGAGGACGGTCAGTTTTCGATGGCACCAGGGTATCCCTTTTTAGTATCCCGTGCTTTAAACATATGTGGACAAGTCTATCATCCTCGATCGTTGATTCAACAGAGTCTATGGGTGATTCCAAGATAATGGCAGACTCAAATTCGTCAGGAGCTCGATAATCTCCAATCCCTCCTTCCTCCTCATAGCCCAGAGAAACTTCGCTATCAGAAGGCATTTCGTTGTTATGCGCTCCTACTTCATAATCTGGGCCCTCGTCGTCCCATTCAGGGTCTGAAGAAGAAGATATGTCATCAATGGTAACTCTCTCAGAAGTTTCCGCAACTTCCATCTTCTTTTCCAATCTGGATGAACGTCTTTCGGCCATGATCATAGACTATCGAAGAAACAATAGCAAGAATTAGAGTAAAAGTTGCCCGTGTCCCCCGTGTGTGTACGTGAACTAAAGTGTGTGCTACATGTAACAAAAATACAGAGCGAATACATGAAAGCATAATGTAAAGGTCCAAGGAAGCAGTAATGTTCAGGACAATTCTTGATATTTGTCATGTTCGAAAGGCGCTATCCTAACTGTTCGTCAAGTTGAAGGCTATGTCAAGCATTTATTAAGATGGTTGAAAAAATTATTGCACATTAAGTTAGGCCGTTTCGGTTCGGTTCGGATGTCTGTATTGGGATCGGATCAGAGGGAAAAGTCATGTTTCGATCGAAAGCGGAAGTCCTACCCAGTGAGTTAAACTGGATCGGCTCGGATGTAGGCTTTCGGAGCGGATCGGGTCAGCTTGACCCTTATTACCATCCGATCCGAATAGGTGAGTTTTGTTTTCCCTTTATTTTTTCCTTTTTCTACTCCGACCCGATCCGGTCTTGTAAACACCATCTGATCCAGTTAAGTGGGTTTTGTTTCCTCTTTTTTACTTTTTCTTTTGCTCCAACCTGATCCGGTCATGTGAACACCTCTCCTTTTCTTTCACTCCAACGTTTCTTCATCCAAACCGATCCCAGCTCCTCTCTACTCCTTCATCTCCTTCATTCTCCATCTCGCTGAACCAATGTTGAACCCGATTCAATTTCACAAAACCCAATCGAAGCCAAGCACTTATGTGCTCAAGCATACCATAGAACCCTAATTCTCTCTCTCCATGCTTCAATGTGGTGACAGAGCCACCAACGACGATGGCGAGAAGAGAGGAGGCCAAGGCGTTCAAATCAGGCAAACGCCATGATCGAATCATCCAGTTTTGCCACAAACCTAAATCGAAATCGATTACAGTAAAGTAATCGAAGCTTTTGACCTACCGAGTTATTGAATTTAAGGAAGAACGAAATAATTTCAGAGTTTTTTTTGAAGCTTTGGGGTTTCGATGCTAAGTTGCTTGGGCCAGAATAAATAAAAAAGGAGAAAAGGAAGAAAGTAGGAGGCGGATTTATATAAAAAACTAGGGTGACCACTCGTATTCCTAGCCTACTTCACTCCGTTCGGACCGGGAGTTGAGCCCATGAAGGAACTCTGGCCTGTTAGTCCATGGCATAGCAGTATTGAAAGGCCCATCCGAGTGTGCTACTGAAGGAAACCCGTTCGGATCGGGATCCGAACCGAAGGGGATCATATGCACAGATTTGTCACACAGGGAGAATTCTAAAAAAAAAAGAGAAGAAAAAGTTCACCTAGAAGAATCAATAGACATCAAACGGAGCTCTCGAAGTCGTTTGAAAATGAAGTAAGTGATTCATATGGAATGTGGATATATGTAAGCAGCAAAAGCCACAACTTTATGAAGTGACACAACACTACAAGTAAATGGAGACGATCATTCAATGATTCTAGTTCAAAGGATGTTTTGTAAATTGCTTCGAAGCACACTTTATCTTAAATAAGAGTGTACTTCGAGGGGGCAAAATGTTAGCCTACTTTGTGAACTAGGCTACACAAAGAGCCAATAGTGAGAAAGACACCAATCGGTTCGGATCGGAGGAAGATTGTGCAGGAGGTGAGTAAAGATTAAGAACGCAGAGATCACATCGGAGAGATACATCAGCAGTATCGAAGGATAGTAGGTGGCCTCATCGTATCGGTTTGGATCGGTGATACGTCAGCAACCCTAGAAGATAACAAGTGGCCTCATCAGTTCGGTTCGGAGAGATACGTCAACAACATCAGAGGATTGCGAACGGCCTCATCGGATCAGATCAGAAGAATATGGCAATGACATCATACAACAAATGGTCTCATTGGATCGGATCGGAGGAGTACGCAAGCAACATCAAGGGATAGCAAGCTGCCTCACCGGATCGGATCGGGGGCCCTGATCCGAACCCCTTCTTCCCCTTTGCATCTGTAACCACTGCTGCGCATATCTCTTGAAGACTCGGACTAGACCTGACCATTTCTCCCACGATCTCCCACTAAATCAATGCGCTGTCACCATCTTGAAGCCTCCGAACCCGACTCCCAAGGGATGGGTGCCACGCAATTCCGAATCGGAGCCACTAAGAAGAGATTTTTCACCTATAAATACACCATCTAGAGGCATTTGAAAGGATCTTTTGGCAAATTCTCAGTCCATGCTTCCTCCATAGCCGAACTCTACAATCATATTCAGATCAAAATCATCCCTTAAAGTCCATTTTTGAGAGATTTAAGTGAGTTTATGCAATGTAATTGTGAAGTTGAGTGAGAATCATTGATGTATTTGTATTCAAATCATCAATTAAAAGAAAACAAAGTGGACGTAGGATCGTAAACGCCGAACCACTATAAATTGTGTGTTCTTTATTGCTTTTTGATTCTATTTCATTGAATTCATATCTAATTTGGGTGTTAGAGCCAATTTTTGGTCTAACACTTAATGCTTTCAAAGCATTATAAGATCCAACCAAGGATAAAGTAATAAGTCTCTGTCAAGCTAGTTGATACACCCAGTAAGGTACCTCTATTGCCAAGTTAATGAAGCAAATGTAGTGCAATATAAAGTTTATGTGATGAGGAACACAGCCAGAATTAAGCACTAGTATTTGGGAAAAAAGTTGCATCCTATGAAAGTTTTACTACTCCTAATCCACATTGATAACTTTGTAAATTGACGTATTTATGCCATGAAAGTATTATTATCCATTGAATTTTGAATTTATCCTTTTATAAACAACTTTTGTATTACAATATGCGATCGAAGTCATCATGGGGTACCTGGCCCAAGTGCGACCGATGTCATCTCCGTAGAAGGACCGAGACGAATAGATCGAGCGGAGGGGTAGATGAACGGAAAAGGAGGAAACTGCTGGAGCACGCATGCTTTCTCATCAGCTGGTTGAAGGCGGAACCGAATAAACCCAATTTAATTTAGGGTTTGGCATGGAAAACCGTTGGGTGCGAGAGAATGAGTGGAAGGCGAATAGAGAAGAGGGACGTACAACAACCACTGCAAACAGGACGTCAGCGAGGAAGAAGGGGAGAGGAAAAACGACGATGGACAGCCCAAAGGGGGGATTAGGTGGAAGAGAATAGACGTGCAAAGAAAGAAAATGGTACGCGGTTGTAAAGGCAGACGTTTGAGTGCACAATACACGTGTCAAGCTCACAATGCACACTAATAGAAATTGGAAGGGGCTTGAGAGCCATCTAAAAGCAACTCAGCTTTAATAGTATAGTATAGTATAGATAATTATGTACTCATTATTTGTTATATAAAAATAGTGTTATAGATCACTATAAGATCTAGTTGGACTTGCTAAAAAGAAGATATAAGAATAAAACCAAACATGATTCCTTGGTTATTAAGTTTAAAACAAATGTACTAAGACCATAATTAAGAAGTCTGATTTAGAAGAATCAAATCTTAGTTTCTTCTTTAAATTTCTTCGACGTATCCTTTTAATATAAAAAATTAGTTGAACCTTCTATTTTTGAATGTTCTTTTAATAAGTCCTTTATAAAATTTCTGTAATATAAATACTCAATTAATATTTCTTTTTTCTGGCAAAGCCAACCGCTTTTTATAGTGACCATAAACACTTATTATTATAACCAATAATAATTACAAATATTTCAGGAGGTTGGTAGTTACCAATCTACTACTTCGGTTTTTAAGGCGGACCGTCCACTATAGACGGTTTTTATAGTGGACTATCGACTTCAACTATATACGCTTATAGCAGTGGAACTAGACCTAATTTATCTAGTGTAACATCCTGGATTTTCAGTAATTTAATAAATAATTTAATTATTTTAATGTAGTGGTTTGATAATATAAACTGGTTTGAATTCAAATATTTGAATATTTAATTAATATAAATAGTTGAATAATAATTTTTAATTTTGAAATAGTCGGATTGGGTTGAAATGACAGTATTGTGAGAATTGGATAATTTAATAGATTTAATTCAGTTTATATTAAAGTTATAATAACGAATATATTATTTAAATGACAGTTGAATGTATTAATTATAATATAAATTATAATCGAGCTCATAAAGTCGCTACAGATCGTAATATTGAGTTTTGAACTTCAACTGAGTGTACAGTTATAAGTCGGATTTCTTTGAAACAAGAAACGTTTGAATCTATTAAACAATATTTTTCTAATGGAAGAGAAAAATCGAGATTTCGTCGTATAGATTGTAAGTTATGTCCAAATCAAAATTTCAAATTGTCGTTATGGAATCGTTTATAAACTATAAAGATATATTAAATTTTAATTAAATATTGGTTTTGAATTTGGACATGAATTTTGGGATGTAGTAATAACTTAATGTAACAACCCGAATTTTAATAACCTGTTGAAACTAGAAATCAGGGTATAATTAAATTTTAAAATGAGAATCATGAGAAATGTGTTGCTCCATTGCGTTCGTCTCGAAATTTTACATGAAATAGAGTCCAAGTTTTCGAAAATCGGAGTCCGGATGAAGAAGTTATGGCCTGTAGAAGATTCGGCAGATTTTAGGCAGCACAGGACCAGCCAGGTCGACCTAGGGGTCGACCTGGGGACCAGGTCGACCATGTGGTCGACCATAGGGTCGACCAACCCCCCAGGTCGACCATGTGGTCGACCTCCCCATACAGGTCGACCTGGTCGGCCTGTTTTGACCCAGAACTCATTTTTGAAGCCTGAGACATGTTTTGATGGTCCAGATTGATTCTAGGGTTAATCTAAGGGCCTAAACTAGTTGCTACACCTATAAAAACACCCTTAGACCTAACCTAATTCATATCAAATCATTATTACACTATTATGCTGCTGAACTCCCTCTTGAACCATGGTCGCCGCCTCCAAATCAAAGTACAAGCATTCAAACTCAAATCAATTCGAAGAACAAAGCTTCAACAATGGTTCAAACAATAAATCAACACTACTACAACGTTCTATGACAATTTCAGTTCTTATTTTGTTAGCCATGCCCTGTAAGTTCTAGTTATTTTCAGATTAAAATATTTATATATAATATGGGCATGTGATGAAGTGAAATTGGATTTAAGTATGTTTATCGATCTATTTCTGTTGCTTCTTGGATCTTGAGTTTTGAGACTTGACTATCTTTATTCCCATGTCTAGTTTATGATCTATTCAGCCTATTGTAAATCAGTTTTCTTGATTCATTACCAAGTTGTAATCTTCATGCCTGTGATGATGTTTTTCTCTCTGATCTTATTTTTATGCAAAATTCTACCTTCCCCTATTTATTTTCTTTTGATGAACCTAGGTCAATTTCGGACCTAGGCCTAATCTACGATATGCGTACGATGGTATATGGGGGAAATATTGGAATATTGCCTAGTGGAATATATGTGTTTGATGGAATTGATGGCATAACATAAAAATTGGATATTTGGGCATTACTACCATTAACATGAAATTGGATATTTGGGTATTGTCAATATAATTGAAATTGCAAGTTTGGGCATACATGAATTGGCATGTAAATTAAATCACGAGTTTGGGACTATGTAAATTAAATCAAAAGATTGGGCTTATGTTAATTAGGCATATGTACAATTGTAAATTTGAATTTGAAAGCAATTGTAAATTTGATAATTGGCATAAACATGTATTATGAACTTGGGCAACTGACATGTACTGTAATAAAAAGATTATAGTTTGGGATAACTACCTCATGAATCATGATTTGGGTTTATTGGGTATGAAACTTTATACATGTAATTTTAACTAGAACTTAATATGGTAAAATGGCATAAAACTGGCATACATGTAAAACGGCATAAATTGAACATATGTAAATTTGGTACGAATTGGGCATATGTAAAATTTACATGTAATCTAGAACTTGGGCATATGTTAATTATGTAAAATTTGGAGTTGAAACATATATGATAATAAATGACTTAGTAGAGGTTTAATATGAACGCGCCTAAGTTGGGTTTTGGGTAATTGGCATGTAGTGTAAATAAAAGGCTATAACTTGGCATAACCTTATAGTGAATTATGGTAATAATTTGGGAATACGTTTTGGGGCAAAAACGTGAACCATGAACATTTCTATATGTTAAACACAGGAACTGATATTGGGGTTTTGGGGGGAATACGACCATTAATGAACCTTTGACACGAGGTTAGACTCGGTTTGTGGTGTAAATCTGCCCGGAACTGCCCGGCATATCCAGTAGCCACAAAGTGTCAGTCTAATATGAGAGGTCGAAGGTTGAATTGTAGGCGTAACGATTTATGACACGAGGTTAGACTCAGTTTGTGGTGTAAATCTGCCCGGAACCGCCCGGCAAATCCAGTGGCCACAAAGTGCATGGTCTAATGTGAGAGGTCATGATTCGTTCGTCATAACGAATGAATTAAGGAATACTAACCATAATAAGACGTGGGTATGGTTAAAGGGTTAGTTGGGATGACATGGAAATTTGACATGTAAATGTGGACCTAACCGGTATGAGTTAAGAACATGTAAAACTTATAAATGTAGGCTCAACCAATACGTTACGAATGGATGGGTTAAGTAATGTGGCTAGGCTAATGACACTTAACCGTTATAACATGACTAGCGGATGGGATGGGCTAACTTGAATAGGTTGATAACACCCAATCGATATAACCTGATGCGTGGTAGGGTTAAGTAAACACACGAGGGTAACACTTAACCGTCACAACATGATAAGTAGGTGGACTAAGTCAATGTACACTTAACCAATATGACATGACATGCGGTGGGGTTAAGTTAACACAAGGGAGAAAACTTAGCCAGTATAACAAGGCTTGCGGTAGGGTTAAGTAACACAAGGAACAACACTTAACCGATATAACATGATGTGTGGTAGGGTTAAGTAAAACAAGAGAAAACACTTAACCAACTTAACGTAATGGACAGAGAGGGTTAAGTACATATCGGGTTGGTGGGTAATATTAGTAAATATAGGCCACAAACTTAACTATTAATAAGCACGCTTGAATCAGTGGGTTAAGTACATCACGGGAAGGTGGGTAATATCTGTATATATAGGCCCACAAACTTAACCAATAAGAAACCCTAGTAACGGGGACCCATTTCAGCAGTAACCCAATTAGGTATCACGGTACCCTGAAACTAGGCAGGATGGGGCACGATTACTGGGCTGATTGTAAGCGGTCAAAAGCGACGGCGGTGGGTGCAACAGTGTGGGTTCTAATGGAGTGCGGGCGTGCACACACTTCGGAGCAGACAAACAGGACATTGGGGGCACCAGTAGTATAACCTATGCATTCTAGAATTGTGTCAGGCCGCCACCATGGGTCTTGATACACCCCATCGTGGGACCAGCATAGGTATCTACAATCATTGGGGGCCGTATGATACACATAGGTAGCATATTCCCTAGGTTGGACCTAGGTTGCATAAACCCTAAATCCGAGAAGCGTTCAATAGGTAGCATAATCCCTAGGTTGGACCTAGGTGGCATAAATCCTGGTTGAATCTAGGAAGCGCTCGATAGAAAACCCTAGATTAGATCTAGGTAATAAATAATAGATGTACACTTGAAAGAAACCTTAATTTCGGGGATTGGGATCACGTTATGATTTTATCATTTTATATATAGATTACTAGTTGGGACACTAGTTAGGTGGTGCAGAGCAAGTAGATATCATTTTAATGGTGAAGCAGAGAAATCTTCCGAAACTATACTTAGTTCATCTTGAATGGGAACCTAGCAATGTTATACATGACAGAAATCCTATGATGTTATTCTTCGTTATCGTGCCTGTAGCTTATCTTGTCATCATGCTTATGTTTACTTTCAGTTTATTCATGCCATGTTATCTTTACTTGTTTTTATGCTGAAAGTCACTAGGACTTACTCAGTCTTTATGACTGACCCGTTTTGTTTCGCCTCTTTTTCTTCTGTCCCCCCCCCCCCCGGTTCGCAGGGTGGGAATACAGCTTAGTTCGGATCTTACCGAGCTCCAGGGCTCTTTCATGTACGGCTTGGATTTCTCTTGGCTATGGCTTGCTTTGCTTTGTTGGGGAATACTACAGTTTATTTTTATGCTTCTTTGTTTTTGAGAAAGACAGGTATTTTAGCTATGTAATTGGGTATTGGAGGTTGATGGGCTTTTATTGTAAACAATTATATTTAATAAGATTTGAAGTACTTCTACTTTGCTTTCCGTTGTTTTTATATATGTCTGTCTTGTAATATTTCTGTTCCAGTACCCATAATGCTCCATTGAAGTTAAGGCATTCCCTTTGTGAGTGACCTTAACGGATGTGGGGTGTTACATTTGGTATCAGAGCAGAAGGTTACCAGACTGGGCAAAAGCTTTTTAAAAAAAACCTTCTGAAATTATTTTCAAAACGTTTACAAAGAAGCATTTTTCTAAAGAAAAGTTTTGTTTTACGAAAGGCATATTCCCCAAAGCCATATGCACTATCTTTTGATTCTCTCCTTGAGTCTCTTCTCTCTTTCTTTTTCACCATAGTTTGTAGGCATGCGACACATGTCGGAGGGCAAAGTAGTGTCCAACCTCCATCTGTAGCCACAGTAGTTTTACTTGTGACTAATCTTATCTCAAGCTTTGTAGGGTTGCCGTGCGATGGAAGTAGCTTTCGAGAAACTTTTCAACAAGCTATACAAGGATAGTAGGAATGAGGATAAAGAACACAAGTCTAAGGATGAGAAACTTGTTGATATGGATTAATCCACGAAGAGGAAAAAGGTGAAAGGAAAGAGGCCAAGTGAAAGAATAATAAAAACCCATGACAAGAGAGAATATCTTTAGTATGGTAAAAAGGGACATGTAATTAAGTATTATAGGACAAGGACAAGGGAAAAGAACAAGATCGTCGAGAGGGCAATTGTATGCTCTCACTACTAGCGTACCTAAGAGAAGTGGTAACGTTTCTGTTAAAGGTTTAGCTTTTCTTTTCTATCATCCCATTAGAACTTTGTTTTTTTACATCGCATCCTTTTAATTCTGCTTTGATAGTTGAGTCTCTGCACCTTAGTACTAGCGTAGTAGAGGATCCCATTTTATACTCAAATCCTGTTAGGGAATCGGCTCATTTATTCATGATTTGTTTGGATTTGAGAATTTCTATGCTAAGTGTTGAGTTTAGAAGTAATGTTTATGTTTTTGGGCTATGGGTTGTTTCTAGGGATGGAGTGGTTATCCAGAAATGATACCATTCTCGAGCATGAAAAGAGGGTAGTTAGACTCTTGACTTGCCCCGGTAATGCCCTCGAAGTCTAGTGTAACCCTTAGGGTTTTGCCATGCTTAGTTACCTAGAATCTCTTAATATATTTATTGATCCGCTCGAGTAATGTTCGCCACTAAGGTGGATGGTTCATCTCGCTTATGCATGAGTTATATAAAATCACCTTAGTTAGTACAATTGGCAACATGGTTGGCATTTGTTTATTTTCAAGAGATAATTCATTTATGTGGAATACCTTCTAGTAAGTGAACGAGATCCGAGATTCACAAGTGAATTTTGGAGAGCTTGCATGAAACCATGAGTACGCAGTTATGTTTGAGCCGAGTATACCAGAAGGAGGATAAGGGAAAATGGGACGAGAGACAACAGTGAAATGAGTTCCAACTCATATTTTGGAAACAAGAGTTAAGAAGCTAAGAAATTATGAAGTTAAAGACGGACAAAGCACAATGGAGTTAAGCTCAAGGAAATGCGACTTAGAAGATTGAAGACTAGACACGCGCATAATATCTCTTTTTAAGAGTATATCCTTGATCCCTCTTTTCCTACAGAGCTTATTTGCATGCTATCTTTTAAGTATAACCTCTCGGTCCTATTCTCCATCCTATTTCTGTTGTAAACCCCATAGGGAGTATGACTCATCTGTTAGTAATACATGTTGGGGCTTGAGGGTGTCCGTTGGGTTGACTAAACTTTTTGGGTTTTATAGGATATTGGTTGGTCAATTCTTTGGGTATCAGTCTGATATTGATTTCGGTCTTCGGGGCTGGTGCTTAGGGAGTTCTTCTCCTAATCAGTATATATGTGACATAGATTTCCAGTTTTGACTTTGCCTAATGGGAACAAAGTTTTTACTTGCTTCTATCGTTCGACTATACCATTAGGTAGGAACAATTGGGTGTAAACATGTGTTTGAGACATGTTATGATTGATGGTTGCAAGCGGTTGCAAGTGGCTGCTGTGGTTGCTCGTGATTGCATATACACGTACATTAGACACTAGATCGGCCCAGTCACCTTCCATATTGCATATGCATGAGTGTTTATATTTGTTTATGGACGAATTTGAATGTGATAACATGTGGATGTTGCATATGGATGGATGTTTGTGCACACATGTAGTGTTTATGTGACTAGGACTATTTGCATACATGTTGGACTCATGGCACTAAACATATTTTGCATTAAGAAGATCAATCAGGCCTGATCATTTGCATTAGATAAGGAACATATACACACCCTTTCTGCATATGTTCATACTGCATTAGAAATTTCTTAAGGACAATGGATGCCTGTGATTGATGATTGAGTAGATGGATGATTGGATGGTAGGACACATTCTTCTTAACTTGAAGATTTCGGGGACGAAATCCTTTAAGGAGGAGAGAATGTAACAACCCGAATTTTAATAACCTGTTGAAACTAGAAATCAGGGTATAATTAAATTTTAAAATGAGAATCATGGGAAACGGGTTGCGCCATTGCGTTCGTCTCGAAATTTTACATGAAATAGAGTCCGAGTTTTCGAAAATCGGAGTCCGGATGAAGAAGTTATGGTTGTAGAAGATTCAGCAGATTTTAGGCAGCACAGGACCAGGCAGGTCGACCTGGGGACCAAGTCGACCATGTGGTCGACCCTAGGGTTGACCTACCCCCCAGGTCGACCATGTGGTCGACGTCCCCCCCCCCTATAGGTCGACCTGGTCGGCCTGTTTTGACCTAGAACTCATTTTTGAAGCCTGAGACATGTTCTGATGGTCCAGATTGATTCTAGGGTTAATCTAAGGGCCTAAACTAGTTGCTACACCTATAAAAACACCCTTAGACCTAACCTAATTCATATCAAATCATTCTTGCACTATTATGCTACTGAACTCCCTCTTGAACCATGGCCGCCGCCTCCAAATCAAAGTACAAGCATTCAAACTCAAATCAATTCGAAGAACAAAGCTTCAACAATGGTTCAAACAATAAATCAACACTACTACAACGTTCTATGACAATTTCAGTTCTTAATTCGTTAGCCATTCCCTGTAAGTTCTAGTTATTTTCAGATTAAAATATTTAAATATAATATGGGCATGTGATGAAGTGAAATTGGATTTAAGTATGTTTATCGATCTATTTCTGTTGCTTCTTGGATCTTGAGTTTTGAGACTTGTCTATCTTAATTCCCATGTCTAGTTTATGATCTATTCAGCCTGTTGTAAATCAATTTTCTTGATTCATTACCAAGTTGTAATCTTCATGCCTGTGATGATGTTTTTCTCTCTGATCTTATTTTTATGCAAAATTCTACCTTCCCCTATTTATTTTCTTTTGATGAACCTAGGTCAATTTCGGACCTAGGCCTAAACTACGATATGCGTGCGATCGTATAAGGGGGAAATATTGGAATATTGCCTAGTGGAATATATGTGTTTGGTGGAATTGATGGCATAATATAAAAATTGGATATTTGGGCATTACTACCATTAACAAGAAATTGGATATTTAGGTATTGTCAATATAATTGAAATTGCAAGTTTGGGCTTACATGAATTGGCATGTAAATTAAATCACGAGTTTGGGACTATGTAAATTAAATCAAAAGATTGGGCTTATGTTAATTAGGCATATGTAGAATTGTAAATTTGAACATGAAAGCAATTGTAAATTTGATAATTGGCATAAACATGTATTATGAACTTGGGCAACTGACATGTACTGTAATAAAAAGATTATAGTTTGGGATAACTACATCATGAATCATGATTTGGGTTTATTGGGTATGAAACTTGATACATGTAATTTTAGCTAGAACTTGATATGGTAAAATGGCATAAAATTGGCATACATGTAAAACGGCATAAATTGAACATATGTAAATTTGGTACGAATTGGGCATATGTAAAATTTACATGTAATCTAGAACTTGGGCATATGTTAATTATGTAAAATTTGGAGTTGAAACATATATGATAATTTATGACTTAGTAGAGGTTTAATATGAATGCGCCTAAGTTTGATTTTGGGTAATTGGCATGTATTGTAAATAAAAGGCTATAACTTGGCATAACCTTATAGTGAATTATGGTAATAATTTGGGAATACGTTTTGGGGCAAAAACGTGAACCATGAACATTTCTATATGTTAAACACAGGAACTGATATTGGGGTTTTGGGGGGGAATACGACCATTAATGAACCTTTGACACGAGGTTAGACTCGGTTTGTGGTGTAAATCTGCCCAGAACCGCCCGGCAAATCCAGTAGCCACAAAGTGTCAGTCTAATGCGAGAGGTCGAAGGTTGAATTGTAGGCGTAATGATTTATGACACGAGGTTAGACTCGGTTTGTGGTGTAAATCTGCCCGGAACCGCCCGGCAAATCCAGTGGCCACAAAGTGCACGTTCTAATGTGAGACGTCATGATTCGTCCGTCATAACGAATGAATTAAGGAATACTAACCATAATAAGACGTGGGTATGGTTAGAGGGTTAGGTGGGATGACATGGAAATTTGACATGTAAATGTGGACCTAACCGGTATGAGTTAAGAACATGTAAAACTTATAAATGTAGGCTCAACCAATACGTTACGAATGGGTGGGTTAAGTAACGTAGCTAGGCTAATGACACTTAACCGTTATAACTTGACTAGCGGATGGGTTGGGCTAACTTGAATAGGTTGATAACACCCAATCGATATAACCTGATGCGTGGTAGGGTTAAGTAAACACACGAGGGAAACACTTAACCGTCACAACATGATAAGTAGGTGGGCTAAGTCAATGTACACTTAACCAATATGACATGACATGCGGTGGGGTTAAGTTAACACAAGGGAGAACACTTAGCCAGTATAACAAGGCTTGCGGTAGGGTTAAGTAACACAAGGAACAACACTTAACCGATATAAAATGATGTATGGTAGGGTTAAGTAAAACAAGAGAAAACACTTAACCAACTTAACGTAATGGACGGAGAGGGTTAAGTACATATCGGGTTGGTGGGTAATATTAGTAAATATAGGCCTACAAACTTAACCATTAATAAGCACGCTTGAATCGGTGGGTTAAGTACATCACGGGAAGGTGGGTAATATCTGTATATATAGGCCCACAAACTTAACCAGTAGGAAACCCTAGTAACGGGGACTCATTTCAGCAGTAACCCAATTAGGTATCATGGTACCCTGAAACTAGGCAGGGTGGGGCACGATTACTGGGCTGATTGTAAGCGGTCAAAAGCGACGGCGGTGGGTGCAATAGTGTGGGTTCTAATGGAGTGCGGGCGTGCACACACTTCGTAGCAGACAAACAGGGTACTGGGGGCACCAGTAGTATAACCTATGCATTCTAGAATTGTGTCGGGCCGCCACCATGGGTCTTGATACACCCCATGGTGGGACCAGCATAGGTATCTACAATCATTGGGGGTCGTATGACACACATAGGTAGCATAATCCCTAAGTTGGACCTAGGTGGCATAAACCCTAAATCCGAGAAGCGTTCAATAGGTAGCATAATCCCTAGGTTGGACCTAGGTGGCATAAATCCTGGTTGAATCTAGGAAGCGCTCGATAGAAAACCCTAGATTAGATCTAGGTAATAAATAATAGACGTACACTTGAAAGCAACTTTAATTTCAGGGATTGGGATCACGTTATGATTTTATCATTTTATATATAGATTACTAGTTGGGACACTAGTTAGGTGGTGCAGAGCAAACAGATATCATTTTAATGGTGAAGCAGAAAAATCTTGCGATGCTTAATAGAAATCTTCCGAAACTATACTTAGTTCATCTTGAATGGGAACCTTGCAATGTTATACATGACAGAAATCCTATGATGTTATTCTTAGTTATCGTGCCTTTAGCTTATCTTGTCATCATGCTTATGTTTACTTTCAGTTTATTCATGCCATGTCATCTTTACCTATTTTTATGCTGAAAATCACTAGGACTTACTCAGTCTTTATGACTGACCCGTTTTGTTTCGCCTCTTTTTCTTCCGTTCCCCCCCCCCCCAGGTTCGCAGGGTGGGAATACATCTTAGTTCGGATCTTACCAAGCTCCAGGGCTCTTTCATGTACGGCTTGGATTTCTCTTGGCTATGGCTTGCTTTGCTTTATTGGGGAATACTACAGTTTATTTTTATGCTTCTTTGTTTTTGAGCAAGACAGATATTTTAGCTATGTAATTGGGTATTGGAGGTTGATGGGCTTATATTGTAAACAATTATATTTAATAAGATTTGAAGTACTTCTACTTTGCTTTCCGTTGTTTTTATATATGTCTGTCTTGTAATATTTCTGTTCCAGTACCCATAATGCCCCATTGAAGTTAAGGCATTCCCTTTGTGAGTGACCTTAACGGATGTGGGGTGTTACACTTAATTTTTAGAATTTTACTGTAATTTTTAATTTGGAAAATAAGCTATTTTTTATTTTGAGTATTTTACACCTTATATCAGCATTTTGGGGTTTCACAAAATAAGTTGACTTGTCTATATTATTATATTTTTAGGACCGTGGCACAATGCTCATCACAACGGTAATTTTATTTCAGTCTATAGCGCTCATATATGAATATAACTGCACATAGCAAGGTGTATAGCTTTTAAAATTTTAAAAATGAAAAACATATTTATTTCCTTCACGGCTACTAAAGTATAGTACTTTTTCCCAATACGCAGAGGACATGCTTAGTCCCTAATACTTAATGTCCAAGACAAAGAAAAGTACTGTTTATGAATCGTTACCTCGCAAGACACTTACCTTAGTATTTTCAATCCATACATCTATTCCATGCTAGACTAGCAAGTACCACACCCTAATACTTAACCCTTAACTCTCTTAACTATATAAATACACACGCATCCGCCCTCATCTTTTCCGTTTCTTCAATGCAATTCAAACCAAAAGCTTTCCATGGCTTCACTAGAATTAAGACAAATATATTCTCCAACAAATATATATATATATATAAACTTTATCACCCACGCATGCATGGAAGAGCTTGGGGACCTGGTGAGCATGTGTGTGATACATGCATGGAAAGGGCTGTGAAATTGTGAGGAGCAGCAACACGTTGTTTCAAAATGGAGAGGGTACGGTGTTTCCACTGTTTAGTTGCTGCACCAGTGCCATAGTCGAATCTACGAGCAAGTACACAACGGTGGCGGAGGTGGTGTCATGTCTGTCAGGACTGAGAAGAAGCGAATGTGTCGGAGTAGCCATGAGCAAGGGCGTCGATGGCTTTGTGCTTGGTGGAGGAGCACGCATTTGGGGTGGCAGGTTGAGTAGTATACTTCAGCAGGTTGTTTAGTGGGAAAAGGAAGACAATGGTTATCCAGTGGGTTTGTCGTGGACTTTTGAAGAGGAAGAGGGACAGGAGTGAACTCGTGGTGATGGTAGAGAGCATTGGTGGAGCGAGCATTTGAAGTGGCCATAGAAAAATATGGAGACTGGACGGGTATTGTTGTGAGGAGAGGGAAGAAGGCGGTATGGGCAACATGACTGTATAGTAATGGGTCAGTTTCGAAATGGATAGGGTAGCAAAAGTATAAGAAACACGGGTTTGATGTTGATTTTCAAGGTCGAAAATCCATGGGTCATTACAGATGTTTCAAAATGGAGAGGGTACGTTGTTTCCACTGTTTAGCTGCTACAGGCTAGCGCCATAGTCGGAGCTGCAAGCGAGTACACAAAGGCGGCGAAGGTGGCGTCATGTCTGTCAGGACTGAGAAGAAGAAAATGTGTCGAAGTAGCGGTGAGTAAGGGCGTCGATAGCTTTGTGTGTGGTAGAGGAGCACGCATTTTGGGTGGCAGGTTGAGAAGTATGCTGAAGCGGGTTATTTAGTGGTAAAAGGAAGACAATGGTTATCCAATGGGTTTGTCGTGGACTTCTGAAGAGGAAGAGGGACAGTATTGGACACGTGGTGATGGTAGAGAGCATTGGTGGAGCGAGCATTTGAAGTGGCGATGGGGAAATATGAAGACTGGACGGGTATTGTTGTGAGGAGAGCGAGGAAGGTGGCATTGGCGGCATGACCGTGCAGTAGTGGGTCAGTTTAGAAATGGATAAGGTAGAAAAAATAGAAGAAACATGAGTTTTGTGTTGATTTTCAGGGTCAAAAATCCTTGGGTCATTACAGTTGTTTAAAAATGGTGAGGATACGGTGTTCCCACTGTTTAGCTACTGCAGGCCAACGCCATGGTCGGAGATGCGAGCGAGTACCCAAAGGTGACGGAGGTGGCATCATGTCTGTCAGGACTGAGAAGAAGCGATTGTGTCAAAGTAGCAGTGAGCAAGGGCGTCGATGGCTTTGTGTTTGGTGGAGGAGCACGTATTTGGGGTGGCAGGTTGAGTAGTATATTGCAGCGGGTTATTTAGTGGGAAGAGGAAGACAATGGTTATCCAGTGTGTTTGTCATGGACTTTTGAAGAGGAAGAGGGACAGTAGTGGACACGTGGAGATGGTAGAGAGCATTGGTGGAGCGAGCATTTGAAGTGGCCATAGGAAAATATGAAGACTGGACGGGTATTGTTGTGAGGAGAGGGGAGAAGGTGGTATGTGCAGCATGACTGTGCAGAAGTGGGTAAGTTTCGAAATGGATAGGTAGCAAAAGAAGAATAAACATAGGGTTTATGTTGATTTTCAGGGTCGAAAATCCATGGGTCATTATAGTTGTTTCAAAATGGAGAGGGTACGGTGTTTCCATCATTTAGCTACTGCAGGCCAGCGCCATGGTCAAAGCTGCGAGCGAGTACACAAAGGCGGCGGAGGTGGTGTCATGTCTGCTAGGACTGAGAAGAAGCAAATGTGTTGGAGTAGCGGTGAGCAAGGGCGTCATGGCTTTGTGTTTGGTGGAGGAGCACGCATTTGGGGTGGCAGGTTGTGTAGTATACTGAAGCGGGTTGTGTAGTGGTAAGAGGAAGACAATGGTTATCCAGTGGGTTTGTCATGGACTTTTAAAGAGGAAGAGGGACAGTAATGGACACGTGGAGATAGTAGAGAGCATTGGCGGAGCGAGCATTTGAAGTGGCCATGGGGAAATATGAAGACTAGACGGGTATTTGTGAGGAAAGCGAAGAAGGTGGTATGGGCGGCATGACTATGCAGTAATGGGTCAGTTTCGAAATGGATAGGGTATCAAAAATAAAAGAAACATAGGTAACCGAAAATGGAAGAAACAGTTTGTGTTGTAAGACATATGAATTTCTTCGAATAATTGCCTGGAGCTCATTATTTCGGTTTCAGGAAGATGGAGTATTGTATGTAAGGTGGGTGGGTCGTTATATTTGTGTGGCCGAGTATTGGGTGATGGGCCAATTCATATTGTAAGCCCAACTTAAATAAAAAACGAAAAATAGGGCAAGCGTTGTTTTCAGAAGAACAAATAGTAAATTGGGGAAAATCCATTTTGGGCGGAAGTGGATTCAAAGGGGTGTTGTTGGGCCAAGTGGTTTAGAGTAAGCCCCAATTTTGATTTAAATTAAGTTCAAATTTAATATTAGAAAGTGTATTAACTAATAATTTTTATAATTTTCTCATATGATATCGGAATTCAACAAACAAGGATCTGTTTGGATCGTACGAACGCAAGCTTTATAATGGAACTAGTCTAGAGCGATTTGGAGCTCGTTCGAAATTGTGGAAAATTAGAATGCCTGAATCAAATCATCGACTGTTATCGTTATTTGATGATAAACGACCAATGTGAGTTCACTCACTAACTCTGTCCAGTTTTTATAATATTAAAAATGTTATATAATATTGATAAAGGATGATTGAATATTGTATGATGGTTGTTTAAATGAATTGGTTGAAATAATACATATAGCTAATTATATAAATCGTTTGTTGAATATTGATTCTATTTACTGTAATATTTCATATTGATATGAAATATCTATTATTTATGTTGATTAATGTCTGTAGACACAGGGAAACAGGTTGGAGGAATCCAACTGGATTCTTATAACAATTTTATTGTTGATTTTCATATATTGCAGTATATGATGTGAAAATAATCTGTGATTGATTATTGTGTGTTAGGATGTTTGAATAACATTGACCTGAAAAAATTGGTATTCAAATACCATAAAATATATTCAAATATATTGGAAGAGAAATTAGGGTTTTAAAAAGGATAATCTACTTAAATTAGACATTAAATTTTGATTGGGCTAGAGTATAGTATAATAAGTTGTTTTAATTATATTAAAACAAGTGATTTGATTTATTAACGATGTTTATAAATTGGATGAAATAATGGTTACTAAATAAATTTGAAATATAAATCTAAGAATAAACTAAAAGGGAATAGGGATTTGTTTTCAAAGGAAACCGATGGAACTATTTTGATGTTCGAAATGAAATAGGATTGAAATAAATTCTAAGGATCTGTAATTTATAATTTGGCTATGTCGAATTATATAAAGATAATTTATTCTTGTAAATTATATATGAAATGAAATTCAGGATTTGATGGGATAATTAATATTTGGATTTGTTATTGAATAGGAAATCAAGATTTAAATTTATAACTCAAAGTCTTTAGCCACCACCAACCGCCGTGTACGAAGCACGGGTCTTATTCTAGTTATAACTTATAAAATGAGTTTATGAAATGAAATATGAAGTATAGTTTGTAAAATAACAAGATAAGTGGGATTACAAACTATAATGATATTTGTTATTTAAATCAAGATTTGATTTAATAAAATGAGTTCAGATTTCTATATAAGAAAAATATTCAAGTTTGAAGTGAATAATGATTTAAAGAAAACGTTTTGCATATTTAAAAAGGAGTTAAGGAAATTAGAAACTGACTGGAGACTAGTTAAGTTGAACGGCTTTCTGGGTGTTGATCTGATGTTTGTTTCGTCCTTCGAGGTTAATACTTAGGGAGTTGTTCTCTTACTAGTTTCCGGTTAGGGACTGATGGACGTTGACGGATAGTGATGCGTGAGTATAAGAAATGGAAATGTTTTCCAATGTTAGTAACGTATATTTTCTAAATATAGAAAATAGGAAGTTGGGAATATATAGGAATTGTTTTCCGAGAATTGTGGGAAGTTAAAATAGGTTTTTAGAAATAATTGGGAGATGAAATAATTTAATGATAAATTAAATAAAATGGGCTTGGTGTTGAATGATGATTGATCGGTAGGATTTCCATTTGGAAATACGACCGTTGTTTGTATGTTTTTCTTTGATAGTTAAATAACTGACTATCAAAGTGTTTGACCATTTTTCCGTTGTCAATACAGAGAGACTGGGATCAAATTTATTATCCGAAAACCACTTCGCGTTGGCATTAGCATTATGAAACAAATATGATGAACACAATTGAAGATGGAGTTATGCAAGGGCTATTCAGGAAATCCTAGGTAGAATTGCCTAAGATGGATTTATAGAATAGTGCCTTCGGTTTGTCCAGTCCCAGGACAATGTGTATCGGCGAATGTCTGACAGAGTATATCTAATAGGTCACGTAAATTGATCGTTTCAAATGTATTTATGTTGGTGACGGAGGAATTCGTGTCTCTTAGCTTTATACCCGTGGTATTTTTAGGGAAATCAATTTGTGTTTGGCGAGTATGACGATGTGGCATTCAAAGTAAATATAGATGTAATCTGTATAATAGTACATTATGACCTCAAGCCTCATCAACCAGGAGATGACAAAAATCGGGTGGCAGCATGGCTAAGTGGGTCGCACCGAATTAGGGTATATTATCACCATCTAGAGAATATTCATATTTGTTACTTCTTTTGCTTCTATATCTCCGGGTAACGGGTATGCTGGTATACCAACCGTAAGGTGATAATATATTCGAAACATTCAAGCGAAATGAATGGCCGGTCATGTGTGGTCGAGTTACAAGATGTTCTTGTTGAACTCCAGTGTATCGCTTCTAGAGTACACTGATTGGAAGGTGGTTCCATACCTTGTCATAGTTGGAAAGCCATTACCCAATAAGAGACTGCGGTTTTTGATTGTATGTAATATATGTAGAACGTGAGATGAAAGCGTTCTGCTAGATTCTGTTTACTTGGTTTAGACATTATTATAATATCAAAAAATATTGATCTTAAGAAATATTTTGGGCCATTGTAAGAAAAAAAAATCATCTGTGTTTATGTGTGGATCGGTCTTATGATTATCATTTCTTTTAAAAGGATTTAAAAAAAATAAGTTAAACCAAAATGATTAGAGTTTACTCACATTAGTCACATGATTGACCCAGAGTTTATTTTGTTTCTTTCCCTAAACTCTTGGGTACCCAAATTTGTACTGGCAGTCAACTAGTTAGGATTTTTCAGATATACTTGGAGGAGCTCAAAGCAGGAGGCTTCAGAGTTAGATATATAGAGTTATTTCCGCTGTGATATACATGTATCGTACTCTAATGATATATGTAAGTACAAATGTTATATAACATATTTTATTCGTTCCGCTGTGAGATTCGTGTTTACACTGATTTTGTTTTATTGTGATATTCTTCTTCTTCTATTCTAAATTTTCCTTCTTTCTGTTTCTCACCCTCTAACTTCTTTCTATTATTGGTCCAGTATTTCTGATTCTTGAATAGTCAATATGGGTTTTGTGTTGATTTTCAGGGTCGAAAATCCCTAGGTCGTTACATCTAGACTACAATGTCAATGAGCAAATTTCAAACAAGATCACCACGCAGGAAGGCTATACGTATTACAAAGTTGGAACAGATTACATGCTAAAAAATAACTATTTCACTACATACCTAAGACTAGGTATAAGTTCACATTTCATTGAGCCACACAAAATGACAACAGTGACACATCTTATCATAGGGAAACATGAGGAGGACATACATACATAGTACATCAAACAATGTCCCACTGAAGCAAGTTGCCTAGTAGGATTGCATATGAGAGGTGCATCACCAAGCAGAAAATACTCTAGGGAAGACAACACCAAAGACTACTGCGCCATCACAACCCAAAAACATTATGCCATAGAAGCCAGCAAGGAAGTCGATCACAACCTTGAGCTTTGCAAAAGCATCCGACATGAACCATTTCACTAGATACCAGAACATAAGGGCACAAACATCAGGAAAGCATAAGGTCACCAAGCAGCCAACCACAAGTCGAGAGCAAGCTTCACCTATTTGCCATGACTGCAGGAAACCAAGCACAACCCAATTAAACTCACACCCCCTAAAACTGGTATCAAAACAAAAGCACCTCAATCTCCCAATGCAAACAACCTAAGAGCCTAAGAATGCAGTACAACACTACACGAGCTGCCACCAGAATAAAACCCACAAGCTAAAATGCTAAGACACATTGAATATCAAACACTATAAGGAACCATCACAATCCGTCTCCTAACCATCGACACCATACTTTCACGCAGGACTTCCCAAGCTATAGAAAACACAGAATACTCAAGATGTAAGAAAAAATGTCATATGAGAATAGGAACCAGGTGAAACGTGGATCCAAACATATACAAGAAGTTGCTGAGAACATAGCATACTCCACGTGGATTTCGTACCTACACGACCCAAACAAGTCAAACCACCACCACAGCATACACAGGCAAACTACCTAAACCAAAGCAAGCGACTCAAAAAAACCACTCCATACCCATTCCTCCTTACAAAAGCCACATTATCACCAGACATTAGACACCATGCAATGTGAAGAGCAGACTCGCGTGGAAACCAGATGAAGCACATTACAGGAAATCATACGTAGTGGAATCACGAATCAGTGAAACAAGGGTAAAAACAAGAAGCTTATGAAACAATAAAGGGGATACCGTGAAAGGGAAAATAGGAGTGAAAGGCGCGAGTGTGGTAAAGGATTGTAGACAAGGTAAGGATTGGCAATAGATAAAAAGAGGAAATTGAGGAGCTTGGAGGGTTAGATCTGAAATTGAAATCTAGTTTCGGGTTTGAGATTACGCACGCAAAAGCAGGGTGACAAAGAAGAGGAGAGGGAGATTTTATATTAATTAGTATGGAGGTGAATAAGAAAGAATGGAGAACGCGATGAAGAGAAGAGATAGGAAGAGTACCCTATCACCATTAACTTAAATTCGAACGTCTCACTTACGATTTCATTACAAGATAAATATATTATGAGCTCTAATGTGAAATATCATTTTGAAGGTAAAATTATTTATAAACCCTTAAATGGAATATTTGAATAAAATATTTATATCAAGTTTTATTTTACAAAAATGTAAATTATAAAATTTCACTGCATAATATTATTTATCAAATAAAATCCTTTATAAAAATATTATTGTGATGCTTCACCTTTAAACATACATTAGTAAAGAATTTTAACTTGTAATGTTGTCTAGAATTCAGAGAATAGGGCTTGATAAGGGCGACCATCCATAAGTCTTGTATTAATAAACATTAAGAATATCGGTAAAATATGCCATCTAATTTTTTTTTATCGTGGACCGATTCTCTTAATCTATATCTAATACAATATTTTTGTGGCCATAGGATGATCCGGAACAAATACGAATAATAAACGTAATATTCATCACAAAATAGATCACCCAACATCATAACATATACCTATGATATAAGACATGTATTGTCTCAAAAGTGGTATATAACCACAATAAGTACGAGTCCCAAAATAAACAGGGTTCAAAACAGAGTACATGGACCATAAGCATCTATTTACACAAAACAACTACTATGTAGCCCAAAACCGGAAAGGATGCATGGCGGAAGCAAAAGATATCTGCAACAGCTAACAATACCTATAAAAGCTCAGTCTGACCTGAGCATTAACACATACGGGTCAGTCTAGTCAACATGGAGTAATAATAACGAATGAATAAACGTGCAATATACAACTCTTTATTAAAGAGTTAGATATAACGACATAAGAGGATTACTTGGGCTATCTTCACATGACATGATGGAAAAGTGTATATAATAGTTTTCATACACTAGCTCTAGGTTTAGTAGATCATCGTACTCACATAACTAAGTGATATCAATATCCAAAATCTCCGAAATTATATATATATATATAATTCAAAAGAGTTCAACATCACCAAAAAGAAGCATTACACTCCAAAGCATTGAAAACCACAAATATATATAAGGATTAGAAATCCAAATGCTCTTCACACACATATGATCATCCCGATCAAATCAAAATCATGATCAAACACCAAATTATAAAAGGGAACCATGACGTGAAATATACACATGGCATCATAATATAATATAGCTCACTTCAAGCTACAATTTTTCCCAATTCGAGCTTCTCTATGTCCCACTTCGAACCTTTCTATGTCCCACTTTGAACCTATCTATGTCCCACTTCGAACCTACCTAAGTACTTATACATACACTACTGAGACCCCCCGACCGAGTGCATCTTGACCACTTCAGTCAAGTGAATACATATATGTGTCTTCCCCGAGTCCCAGCTCCTTCTGAAGTAATTACTGCCATATCCCAAGACTATGTACATCAAAGAGTCTCAGTCAGTAACCCAAACAGTGGTAACTGTGCATCTCATACCATAAGTCCTCATTGCTTGGTTTACTAGCCGCTTGTCAACTTCGCACTAGAAAACATCGAAATCATCAAATCATCATTTACAAATCATTGGCTTCAAGCAGACTATACTAGAATTAACTGATTTTGTATAACGTCTTATCCCATACCATGGGGTTTACGATATCGTTTAACTTCCATTACGTCATCTCGAAGGGTGTGGAAAAGTGTAGATTTTTATATAGACTTTATTTTCTTTTAAGACCAGTTTATAATTTTTTTATTGTAAACCGTATGTTTTCTTTCAAAAATCCATATTTATAATTTAAAATAGATTTTATATTATTATTTTAAGGCCATTTATTTAACCAAAATTATAAACTTATTTTAGCCTCAAAACTATAAGGAGATCGATAATTTTATATGACCAAGAATACTAATCTGAAAATGTGTGCGTGTGCTCAACAACATCAAAACGCATAACCAAAAGCTCAACATTTAAATAATATGAATCTCCAAAATATGAGACTAGAATATATTGTTGAGTAACTTAATTTACCAAGCTTATATGGCTTGAAAATCAAGTGTTATGTCACCAGGAAATCAAGGAAAACAAAGGAAATTAGCACAAGAGCCTTCAGGAAAACATACAGGTGCAAGGGAAAATTCCCTACGTAGAGTGCTTATGGTGGGTCGATCCAATATTCATGTGTTTCGAGCCCTGGATTGAACCATGAAGGAAGTGGATCGACCCACTTTACACACTTTCTCCTAGGGCTGAATCTTTTCCAGACCTCCTATTTTTGATCACTTTACGATAGCCCAGCGTGAAACAAACTGATCAACAAAGCTTTCAAAGTTACATATTTTTACACACAAAGCTTCAAATAACCCAAGATACTACTGTTAACAAGAGAATTATGAGATTCACTCGCCTTATCAACAATAGCAGTGAATCAGGTAAGGATTTGTTGCAATTTAATGTTTCAATGTTGAGGAAAACCACTATATTTGCTTGTAGAAAGATTTATTGAAACATGCAAAAGAAGATCTTACACTAAACGAACAATTCTCAACAAAATCAAACGAAACTTGGATTATATTAGAGTTTTGATTGTATAAACTGCTATTCGAGAATCAAAACACTAAAGCCTTGGATTTGTTTTTGGATTTGAGGCACTATAAATTGAAAGGAGGGTGTGTTTCTAGTTTTTCTTTGGTGTAGTTTTCTAGAGAAGGAGGAAGTAAGAGGAAATGTATGTATTTCTCATTTCTTCAGGAATTTCAAAGCTTAAATAAAATAATTAAGCCATAATTTGCCTATCTAATCCCATGACACCATACTTAGTCACAAATTAGGTTATTATGTCATGTTATTAAGTAATTAGCTTATCAAATAATGCTTTACACCAAATTTTATGCCATTTTCACACAAAAGCCATAGTTTAACATCAAAAAACAATACTAAGATTTGTTAGCATCAATTTTAAAACGTTTCAAAAAGTGTTAACGTCAAAATTATCATTTTTACAACAAAGTTTGCAACTTACAACATATTTACATAATTTACACAGCTATGAACATTTTGTTTGCAATTGTGTAGCTTTTACACTATAACCAAGTTAAATATTTCATTTGACTTGTTTTTAACACAAAAAATTATTAAAATTCTATAATACATATTTTCTTTACATATTACACCAATATAAGCATTTCACCAATATTTGTGCAATATCTACACTTTACGTAACATAAATATTTTAAATGTCCTAGTTCTAATAAAATAAATTGTTAATTCATTGAAAACACACTTTTTCACAACTATTATTATTTACAACAAGTTTTTACATATTTGTGTATGTTCACTACTTCACATTCTTTTTAAATTTGCATTATTAATCCAAGAAACCATTATTTATGTCTTTATCCTCAAAATAGCATTATAAACACAAATTATATTCTTTGTGAGTTTGATACTATTATTTACTCATAAGAAAATATTTTAACCTTTTATTGCTATATCGCAATATATTTAAACACTTATTACCAATTTACTTTATTTTCCAATCAAAATCAAAATTCTACAATTTATTACCAATTCCAAACTTAATTGACCCAAGCCCAAATTTAATCACTTAAATATGATTAGACTCCACAATCAAACCACAAATGACATTTTATTATTAACACGAACAATTAAGTCAAATAATCAAACAAATGATATATTAAACTTAATTTTAACCAATTATTCATATTTTATTGGTTAATTATTATAGCAGGTAATTACTGAAAACTCGGGTTGTTAAGACTCCCCGTTGCAAAAATTGCACCCCCTCAATTTCCTTAGGAACAAGTTCGTACAACCAACCTAAACCAAACACAATGAATTTGCACATGCAAAAGAATGCAAGGTATAAGATATGCACAAATCAAGAAAAATTTCTCACCTCATTGTGAGAAGAAAGAAAACCTGGATAAAGACGCTCGATGGGCTCCCTGGTCTCCTAGGTACAGTCTCTAGGATTATCTAACCACTAGGTCTTTACAAGCAGGACATTCTTGCTTTGTAGGCGCCCCAGCTTCGAATCATGAACTCGAATTGGATGTTGCACGATAGATAAATCCGTAGAAATTTCAAGATCAAGCTACTCAAATGGATCGATAACAGAATACGAATCTCTAAGGCATTTTCTGAGATATGACACATGAAAAGAATCGTGTATACCAAATGAATGGGACGGAAGGGATATACGATAGGCAACAGATCTGATGCGCTCAATGACAAGGAATGGTCCAATAAAATAAGGAGCCAACTTCCAGTCGTATTGAAATGCATAGCTCCCTTCAGCGGAGAAACACGAATGAAAACCAGATCACCTACATAGAACCTGAAAGGATTCCTATGGTTGTCTATGTAGGAACTCTATTAACGTTGTGCCACTTTCATTCCCTATCGTGCAAGAATGATCTTCTCCGAGGAATCACGAACTGAATATGGATCAAGAATGAGCTTCGCTCCAGATGCTAGCCAACAAGAAGGCGAACGACAAAGTCTTCCACAAATGGGCCTCAAACGGAGCCATACCAATAGAAGACTAAAAGTTGTTTTTATATGAGAACTCCACAAGAGGTAGAGTCCTCTCATGACCACCAAAATCAATCGCAAAAGCACGAAGGAGATCCTCGAGAGTATGATTAAGTCTTTCAGTTTTCCCGTCAGATTGTGGATGATAAGCAGGAGGAAAATTAATCTTTCTCCCCAAAGATTACTGAAAATTGCTCCAAAAATGCCTAGTAAATGAAGGGTCTCGATAATAAATAATAGAAGAGGGAATCCATGAAGACGAACAAACTCATTAATATAAAGCTTAGCAAGCAGGGATGCATCCCTTTTACGCTTAATGGGAATGAAATGAGCCAATTTAGCAATGTTGTCGACAATAACCCAAATACTCAAATGACCTGACCTCGAACGATGTAACGAACCAGAAATTTCGACGGCCAAAAATATAAATTAATCAAGATTTAAGGTTAAAACAAATATTTAGTTTTCAACTTAGAATTTGATTTTGTTTTGAACTTTAAAAGGAAAACTCCTTTTGTAGATTAAATTTCTAATATGAATGTTTGTTAAAGGAAACGTGTTAATATTTGTTAAATAGTTTAAATTTATTGGAATATTTATGTTTTTAAAATTTGAGTTAAGATTTAGTGTTGAGGAAAATGTTATATTTGGATTTTCACATAAATTTTGAATTTCTCTATTTTGAAGGTAATTAGAGTCACTTTTAAATATAATTACTTTTCATATTTTTTTTTAAGAAGGCTGTGTTTAAAAAAAGAAAAAATGATATTAACTTTATTAGCTGATTTAAATATTTAGCTTTGAATTCTTTTCATGAATTTTTTTATTATGAACGTTATTGAGAATAAGCATTTTTACGTCATTATTTAAATGAATCTCCTTGAGTATTTGAAATTAAGTTGGAAATAAATTCGATTTTGGAGGATAAACTTTGCAACGTGATTTAGAAAGAAATTTGATTCATTTGATTCTAAAATATAAACAGTGTAAGTATAATTTGATTTTGAATGAAGAATTGGTTTGTAAAGAAGAAATACCATTATTTAATCATCTGTAAAATTTTGAAGTTTGAAACAAGTAGATAACATTGTTTATTTAGCCTAATATTGCATTCTAACATTAGTTGAAACATTTGGAAATTTTTGTGAAATCTAAGTGGTGGTTATTTTGAACATAAATCCTTATTTGCAACATTAACACTTGTTTTGGTTTGTGTTAACCAATTCTAAAACTGGGTGCACTTGACATATTCTTCACCGGTCAACACTTTAGAATTTAAAACAAACCATATCTGATTTAAAATCTTGCTCAAGATTTGGCTACAACACTCAGAGATTTTGTGCTGAAGTCTTCAACCACCTGTCCACCTCTGTTTGAAATAGATTACACGTGGTTACTTGTTTCTGCTACTGGTTCTTTGGTTCGCATTATAAAATAGCATACCCCTTCTTCCTGTTCAATCTAAATACTTCCTCCTCCTTTTCTATTTTGTTAACAGCCGAGTGTTTTCCCCTTTCCCAAAACACTTCATGCCCAAATCAAATCCTCCATTCCACCGAAAGTTTGATTTTTCCCAAACCGCTCCACTACTTTCTCCTTCCAATCGAACACGCAGGCCGTCACCATCACCATTCGTTATCACCGCACCATCGCCGCTCCTCCCTCCGCCACCCATTACCGCCGGGCGAATCGGCTTCCTCTCTAATTCTAGGTTGCCTCCACCTTCAAACGCGTCTGAACCCTCTGTTAACCTTTTGTAAATTCCAGCGACTTCGAAACCCCGTAGCCCTCTGTGGGATCATTCGCTGACTAAGCTAGCTATGTCTCCGACTGTTCAGTGCTCCCTTTTCCTGTCGTGAAGCTGAGTACAGTAAAACAAAGGGGAGAAACAAGGTCGGCAATTCCTCACTGTTCGCCAGCGCTTGGCTTCCGCTCAAACCACGCCAAACCAATCTTGCTACCACCGTGACAAGAGCCAGAGGACCAGTGAGGCCCAAAAATCACTGCTGCTTCCCTTCCCATCACCGATGGTAAGTTTTCTTATAGATTAAATTTTCTTCAAGTTCGTTGTTTCAGTCTCAGTAAGTATGTTTGTTTGTCATGTTGCTTGGGTACCCTGTCTTGCATGTATTTGTTTTGGTATGGACACTTTGAATTGTTGTTGCCACATTTTTGCTAACTGGTTCCCATGTTGTCGGTGATTCTCGTACACGCATTTAGCTGCATTATATCCAAACTTATTTAATTTTAGTGTCATAAAAATGCTCCCATATGCTTGTGTTCCCACCAGTTTTCACTAGTAGATTGGTTATACTTGATTGTGCAAAGAAATTCATCCATATTCGGAAATTTATATGCATGAGTGGCCCATAAATTAGTTGCCATAATTATTTATCTGGGTTATGTACTTCATTGCTGTCGCATGCATACTGTTAAATTGAGTTGAAAGCCTAAACTAAGGGAATATTTGCATTGTGATGAATGGATAGCTTTAAGGAGGGTTTAGATAAATTTTATTTGGGCATTAACTGGGTTTACTTCGCCATATTTTATGTATTTAAATGTTACTATTCACACATGCATTAGATGGGATACACAACATGTTGTGTCTTTAAGTTGCACCTCTCGCTTAGCAACAACAAACACCCTTTTCTTTGCTGCATTGTATGTTCTGACATTTTTCTCACTAGTACATACCCAATATCATGCATAGAACATTTGATTGCCTTATAGGTGAACGTGCAGCTCCTTGTTATCCACTATTGGCCACGTCCGTACTGTTTTCAGTCTGTATGTTTCTTTATTTTGATCCATGGTATCATTTTTGGTCCTGCATGTTGACACACATGCGTGTTTAATGCTCCAGCGTGCTCCCCTTGCATGTGTTGATATTATGGTCTTCCCTGTAGTACTCTTTATGTAATCTCTATAATTTGGACATCTTTACTTACCATGCATGACCCCATGTTCACGCATGGTTTAGAATTTACCTACTCATACTGATACCGTTGTAGGATTTTCATACAACAAGCCTATGTAGTTCCTTTTTTAAACTTATGGGTAACCAGCCACTCTTCCTTATATTGGCTTGCAGATAGGATATGATTATTTAGACCTGCATGTATACACATGCTCGATTTAAACCAGCATGCTTCTCTTACTGTCATTCGTTAATTTTATGACTAAGGAAGTTGTTAGATCATGCAAAATCACTTAGCCTCTTGTTTGCTTCACGCATGTTCTAGGATCTTTTCAGTATGTCATTTGGTACAGCCATGTGTGATATACTCGACTGTTTAATAATATTTTGGGATTGAACAATTATACTTATGTGTTTATCGAAGTTTGCTAACTCGTAATAAGTTTAATCCTGACTCGGGAGTTTTGTGTTGTGCATGGGACACTCGGGTCAGGTCCTAAATGTTCCAGGCTTAAAGATATCAGCTCGCAAACTGGAGAGGACGTGGAGACGTGAAGACGCATGCGTGCACTAAGCTTGACGAACAGTAAATTTGTTTAAAGAATTCATGTATATGTTTTATTTTATCTTTCGTTGTACAAATGTTTGTCAAGCTCAAATAATTTATATAGAGTTTTATTCTGCTGCAAAAATTTTGTACTCTGTGATTCTGTGTTAATTCTGTTTAACCCTGTAAGCCAAATAACAATCTATCGTTTTGAACGTTTCGAGTTGGTTTAATTACCAACTTGAGACGGTCAAAATGCTAGGTCGTTACATCTGTTATCAAAGCCAGGTTCATACAAATCTTAGCTTATTCAGTTTAAAAACTCATTAGAGACAAGGTAGAAGTACCTTAGAATGAGTAGAATTGATACTAGAATCAACGGTTTTCAAGGAAGATAAAAATGGAAAAACTTTCGAAAACAAAATATTTTTGAAGAAGATTTGGAAATAAAATATTCTAAAGAAAATATTTTGAAAGTAAAAGCTTTCCGCAGTAAAGATTTCCAAATTAGTCGTCGAGTTGATTAGAATTATCAAAGAAAATAAAGGGGATAAATGAATTGATTTTCATACTAAGAAACTAAAATTTTCTAAAAATATTATGAAACTTGACAAAGAGAAATTAGAGGATACTCGACTTGAGAGAACGAGGTGTTGTAAGAAGTGAGCTAAAGCGGTACCAAATTTAACTAGGATCGGCTTAAATTTAGTTTTGCTTATTTTACAGCTAATCTATTTTCATCTTATCTAAAACCTTTTATTTCAAGCATACTTTATACCGAATTGTTTCACTAATTTATTCAAATTTATTTTATACACAAAAAATTAGCTATTTTCTTAAAAATCCTCTTTACTATCTTATTTAAACTATTTTCTAAATCATTTATACTTAACCTATGTCATAAAAATATTTTTTCTTATTTTCTTATTCAAACTTATTTGATTACGAACTTATTATTTTACTTACTACTTGATAAAGATCTGAAGCAAATTTGGTTTGAAGGGTTGAGTATGAGAATTAATAAATGACAGTCATGACGCAAATAATCCGAATCAAAATTAGAAGTTTTGAAGAGTCGATTTGCAAACATGAATCTGGAATAAAAAGAAATATCTAAATCATGTAAACTAAAATGATACTAAATAGCGAATCGATTTATAAGATAATTTTGGAATTGAGATGGAAATTTCCAAGGAAATATAATAAATAGTGAATTTGGAGAAGTCATCACAAATGGTTTTGAGAAAAGGAAATTATAATAAACGAATTGCTTTTAATCATGGACATTAAAGATATTATAATTTGCTAGGATCTTGGACAAAACCGTTCTATTTCAAAATGGTTAGAACTGAAGCACATAAAGCAGTGCTTCGCGAGCAAAGGGAAATTGAGCATAAAGAGAGGGATGAAAGGATTGCGGAATCGATAAGGATATATAAGGAAAAGCAAGTACCTGGCCCCTACGAAAATATCATTTGTTACCGATATCACAAAAAAAGACACTACACAGCTATGTGTGGAGAAAGAGATAAGGGAAAGAAGAAAGAAGGGAAGATTTGTCGGTCCAACATCTTTTGTTTTAAATGTCGAGAGAAAGGGAATTTTTCGAGTCGTTGCCTTAAGGTGAAGAATAAATAGCGTGCCAAGGTTGTGACGCCTGACGAACCAATCACTTGCTATCACTGTAAACCAGTGGGACATATAGCCCGGAACTGTTCTAAGAGGCAACGCGGAAGACAAGCCATATTACGTCCCGCCAGAAGGAAAACGATAAAGTACGTTAATAAGGATCGCACTATCTCGTATCGCTGCACGAATTACAAGAAATGGGGCCATTTCGATGTAGAGTGAAAAAATCCTTTCGCGGGGTTCTCTGAAAGGGTAAACACGGTGAAGTCGTTTATGCGAAGATGCAGGGTACCGAACAAGAAAGAAACGATCTTCGAGGATCAAGAACCCTAATTAATGAACTTCGGTAAAACGCTTATTCTTGTGTCTATAAATGTGTAGTGAGAACTTTGATTTAAAATTATGTTGACATAAGAAAAGATAAGCTGAATCGGTACTGGAATTTGCTTGGATCCAATAGGAATTAGTGTTGCCAATTTTAATATATCCTATCTATACCAATTGTTTAAACTAATATCAAATCGTTGCCTTATTCAAAAATTAGTTAGACTTAGTAATTTAATTTTTTTTACTGTTTATCCAAATTACTTCACACCTAGCTACCTATTTTGTCAAAAGTATTATAATTGATCATTCTATCAAACTTATTTGTAACTGTAATTTAAATCCACAATTCCTCAAACTACTTCACCATTTTCCATAAATTACTTGTATATATACCAAGTTTTCTAAATTTGTACTTAACTTTTGAAGAATATATTCTTTGGTTTTCTTAAACTCTTTTGTTTCATACCTAACATTCTATTATGACTTGATTATTTGTATTTAACATTTTATAATGTTTTCTATCTTATTTAACCTGCTTATTTATCCAAGTTTATTTCCTTGTAAACTATTTGCCTATTGTATACCAAAAATATCTATTTTACCTTATTGTTTTACTTAAACTATTTTTCCTAAATTATCTTGTACTTAACCATTTTGGCTGATTGTAAATTGTGAAGCCTTTTCTTTTATTCAACTTGTTGTTTCAACTTATGTTATTGTAAACCTTACAATTTTACTCAAATTGTCGAACTTAATTATTTGAGAAATGTATGCGTCTTGATCCAAGCAATTTTAGTCCAAGTGATTGTATATGAAGACTCGATTGAATAACGATATTCGTGAACGACGTAGAAAGAAATCCAGATAAAATGCGATGTTTTGAGAACAAAGTCAAATTGGAAAAAAAAATTGGATTCTTGGAATGACATTGAATATCGAGTCAAATTTAGAAGAAAAAATGATTTCTGAGATTGAAATATGGATTTCAAGATACTTGGAATATAAGTTTTCAAAACTTATATATATACCGATTTATATAAGAACAGTGATTAATTGTTGGAGGGAAATTGAAGTGAATATGAAATCTTATACAAAGGAAGGTACATAAGAATGATATATTTGAAAACATGATTTGGAAATCTCATGAAAATAGACACTATGTAAGTGCGATAGACCGAAATGTGAAATGAAATACTATGTATATAGTATCCTATGTTTTCAAATTAAGATATGGGAAGTACCTTCTTGCGAATAACGAATCTATTTGGTAGGTATTTCGTGTAATGATTGGGTTGTCTGGACGTAAAACTAGTATGTTTCCTTCGACTGCATAACGAAATTCGTAGGGCTAGAAGCGCTTATTGTGACGGATGTTTCTTGGGGGATCCAGGCGAAACCATTGTGTTTGCTACGATTTATGGTCGATTTGTGATGGCGTAATCCACAGGGTTGGGAGTGCCTATGGGTACGGATGTTTCCTGGGGGATCCAAGCGCAACCATTGTGTATATGCGGTCCAACTTGAGATATAAGGGCGTAAGGTGGTAGAGATTGCCTAGCCTAGCTGCATACTGTTAGGATCTCGGGTTTTTCTTTTGTTAGATGCCTTTTGTTGATTTGCTCATGACGAAATTTGCAGGGAAGCGACTTCCTACGGGTGCAGATGTTTCCTTGGGGACCTAGGCCTAACCATTATGTACCTGTGATTCGTGAAATAGTCTTGACAATTGGCATCAGCTGAAACTTCCAATATATGTTTTTAAGAATTTTCACTGGAAGTTGAAACAAGTATATTCAGGTACTTAGAGATTTTAAATATATGCCTGGCCAGCGTATGACTAAAATCTGTAAGAACGACAATAACTTGTCAAACTTCGAGTTATCAAGTATTTTAAACATTTAATTTATAAAACAATGACCTGAACTAAAAACTAAAATAACTACAACCTAACGAATTAAGAAAGAGGATTGTAGATGTTTTCAAAATCCACAGCTTTGAAATAACATATATGTAAGAAAAATTCCGCTTTATTTATATTTTAATTTGGAACTTTACAATCAGTTTAACTCACCGAGCTTTGACATTTTTTGTAATCTAATCAAAGATGATATTCCACTCAAAATTTCATCGATGAGTGTTAAATAAGAAAAAGGCGATCAAGTTGAGCGTAGACGAGAGTATAAATGATAAAAGGCAACTAAACTATTTGCTCAAAGACATGTTTTAGGAATTACACCTCATTTAAGAAAATTTGAAGATGATTTTTTTTAGTCATTGAAACGATAATAACAAACGTTTAAGCGGGGGAGAAGAAAATTTTGCCCCACTTGAATAATAATATGAATCAAATAGGAATTTCTTAACGAATAAACATTTACGAAATGAAAGTTGAATTTGATTCGAGTAACTAATGTTGAACTACCATGATTTTTCTATTTTTGAATATTTGAACCTGAACTATTCGATCTTGAGTAGCTTTGTTTGGAATGCTTTGAGCATTTTGAACTGGGACCATCTTGCCATTTATTACCATCTCGATGTTAAACCTTTTGTTAGACTTGGTTTGACTTAAGCTCGTAAAAATTTGATGTGTCGAATTTATGATCCTGTGTCCATGTCACGTATTGTAGAAACTAAGGTCTACTCTGATTTGAGTTTTGGGTAAATAATGGTTTGATATAAAAAGCTTTACGAACTTAATTATATGGGAATTTTTTGTTTAAATGAACTATTTGACAAATTTTCAAGTCTACTAGAAATTGTAAGTATCTAATTTTGTAAGTATTTTGTTCCAATCATTTTATAAGTAAGATTTGTTTGCTTAAGTATAAATTTTACAGCTCTCCTTTTCGAGGACGAAAAGGCTTAAGTATGGGAGATTGTAACGAACCAGAAATTTCGACGGTTAAAAATATAATTTAATTATGATTTAAGGTTAAAACGAATATTTAGTTTTCAACTTAAAATTTAGAATTTTATTTTGTTTTGAACTTTTGAAAGGAAAACTCCTTTTGTAGATTTAATTTCTAATATGAATGTTTGTTAAAGGAAACGTGGTAAAATTTGTTAAATAAATTTGAATATTTCTATTTTTAAAATTTGAGTTAAGATTTAGTGTTGAGGAAAATGTTATATTTGGATGTTGACATAAATTTTGAATTTCTGTATTTTGAAGGCAATTAGAGTTACTTTTAAACATAATTTCTTTTCGTAAATTAAGTTTTTTTATGAATGCTATGTTGAAAAAAGAAAAAATGATACTAACGTTATTAGCTGATTTGAATATTTAACTTTGAATTCTTTTCATGAAATTATTTTATTATGAACGTTATTGAGAACAGGCATTTTTACATCATTGATTAAATGAATTTCCTTGAGTATTCGAAATTGAGTTGGAAATAAATCTAATTTCGAAGGATAAACCTTGCAGTGTGATTTAGAAAGAAATTTGATTCATTTGATTTGGAAATATAAACAGTGTAAGTATAATTTGATTTGGAATGAAGAATTGGTTTATAAAGAAGAAATACCGTTATTTAGTCATTTGTAAAATTTTGAAGTTTGAAACAAGTAGACAACATTGTTTATTTAGCCTAACATTGCATTATAACATTAGTGGAAACATTTGGAAATTTTTGTGAAATCTAAGTGGTGGTTATTTTGAACTTAAATCCTTATTTGCAACATTAACACTTGCTTTGGTTTGTGTTAACAAATTCTAAAACTGGGTGCAATTGACACATTCTTCACCATTCAACACTTTAGAATTTAAAACTAAACCATATTCGATTTAAAATCTTGCTTAAGACTTGGCTACAACACTTAGAGATTTTGTACTGAAGTCTTCAACCACATGTCCACGTCTGTCTGAAATAGATTACACGTGGTTACTTGTTTCTGCTACTGTTTCTTTGGTTCGCATTATAAAATAGCATACCCCTTCTTTCCGCTCAATCAAAATACTTCCTCCTCCGTTCCTATTTTGTTAACTGCTGGGTGTTTTCCCCTTTCCCTAATCACTTCATGCCCAAATCAAATCCTCCATTCCACCGGAAGTTTGATTTTGCCCAAACCTCTCCACCACTTTCCCCTTCCAATCGAACACGCAGATCGTCACCATCACCATCCATTATCACCGCACCATCGCCGCTCCTCTCTCCGCCACCCATCACACCCGATTGAATCGGCTTCCTCTCTAATTCTAGGTTGCCTCCACCTTCAAACGAGTCTAAACCCTCCGCTGGCCTTTTGTAAATTCCAGCGACTTCGAAACCCGTAGCCCTCTGCGCGATCGTTCGCTGATTAAGCTAGCTATGTCACCGACTGTTCAGTGCTCCCTTTTTCTATCGTGAACTTGAATACGGCGAAATCAAGGGGAGAAACAAGGCCGGCAATTCCTCACTGTTCGCCAGCGCATGGCTTTCGCTCGAACCCCACCAATCAAGTCTTGCTACTGCGGTGACAAGAGTCGGAGGGCCAGTGAGGCCCAAAAATCGTTGCTGCTTTCCTTCCCGTCACCGATGGTAAGTTTTCTTATAGATTAAATTTTCTTCAAGTTCGCGGTTTCGGTCTCACTAAGTATGTTTATTTGTCCTGTTGCTTGGGTACTATAACGACCCGTATTTTCAGCGATATATAATTAATTTATTTAATTATTTAAATAGTGAAAATGGTTGTTTAATTAAATAACTTTGAATATTTAATTAATATAATAATTAAATAATACATTTAATTCTGAAATAATCAGAAATAGTGAATTGACAATATAATGTGAACTGGACAATTCAAATTATATATAATTCAGTTTGGAATTGAATTCGAATAACGAATATATTATATAAACGACAGTTGAACGTATAATTATAATATAATTAAAATCGAGCTCGAAATGGCGCTGCAGTTCGTAATTTGGTAATTCGAACTTCAACTGAATATACAGAATCCGTTTTAAATCAGATTTCTGTGAAATAAGAAATGTTCGGAGCTGGTGAAGTATAGTTTTCTAGTGGAAGAGAAAAATCGGGATTTCATTCTGCAGATTTTGATTTATGTCCAAATCAAATTTTAGAAAATTCGCTAAGGAATTCCTTTATAATTTTTATCGATTTATTTATATTTTTAAAATGGATTTTTAAATATAAATCGAATATCGATGTAACACTGGATTTGAAATATCGAGTTATAAATCCCATTGGAGCTGTATGATATTCTAGTGTGGATATATACGATAATATTTATTTTTAAATATTATATTTAATTATTTTAAAATATATTTATATATTTAAATGGGTTATTTAGAGCTTTAAAAATAGCCAATTTTGCAAACAACCTCGGTTTTCGACGAAACTAATTTTGTTGGATCCGCAATATCAAATTATTGCTAGATTTCAATATTCGTGATTTTTGAAGTCAGTATGTGGCCATACAGGATTTTTATGTGAAAAACAGACGATAATTTGACCTTTAAAAATACGTTGTGTGAGCAAACAGAGTCGGAATTCGACGAAACCAGTTTCGTTGGGACCGTAATGTCGAACTATAGCTGCATGTCCATTTTCGTGATTTTCAGGTATCGTATGTGATCGTACGGATTTTCAAAAGACGGATACGAATAAATTAAAATATCCTAAAATATCTAAACGAAAATATCTAGATATTTATTTTTCCTATAAATATAACATCAAAATCCTTATAACCCTAAACTTCATTTTTCTGCTCAAATAACTTCCGTCGCGTTCTCTTCATCATTTTAGAAAATCAAAACGCAAATAGAAAAATCCAAATCAATTCATAGAAAATACCATAAATCTCGAAACAAATATATTTGGACACTCTTCGAGCTTCTCTACAACCTCATACGCATTTTACATAGATCGACATGTTTTTTCGTCGATGGTTGTAGCAGGCGTAAATCTAGGGTTCATCGATTTGTTGCATCGATTCTCGTTTTGGGAGTTGATTTTGAGATGAGGAGATGAAATGGATCACGTAGGATTTTTTTGGGGTTTACGGTGATAAAAACTGTCGATGTTTGTATTGTTGGTTGCGTCGAGGACCTGGAGATGCGGGCACCATGAGGCTATCGAGTCCATCCTTGTGGTGATGGAGAAGATGGATGTTGGAAGAGAGGGGAACCAGTGATTTTGTTGGGTGTTATCATGATGGTTTGAGGGTGAATGGAGTGAGGAAGACACGGCAATGTCTGGAGTGGTATACTGGAGTTCGCAAGTTTATTTGGGGAAGAAAGGGTATCGGGTGCGGGTCTGGTATTTTGAAAGGGTGATGGGCCTTATTTCAAAGGTTAAAGCCCAAATGGAAATATAATTAAGTTTTTATTTCAATTTAAAAAGTACTTTAACTTGTGAATGATATATCTTGATCATACGATATCAGAATTTCAAACCGTCAGATCAGTTAGGATCGTATGGACGACGGCTACGCACTGGAACTGACTGGGAGTAGATTTGAGCTCGTTACAATTTATAGCAAAATAATTTGTTTGATCTGAATCAACAACAGTTTACCGTTATTTAACAATGAACTGCCAAAGTGAGTAAAACTCACCAGCTCTACCAGTTCATATTTTTATAACGTATTTTTAGAACTACAAAATGATGATTAATTGTTGTATGCTGACTGTTTGGTTGAATTGCTTATGTATTGGTTGAAATTATAGATAACGATATATATAAATCGTTAATCAAATATTGATTCTGTTTATCAGAATATTTCATATTGAAATGAAGTTGATGTTAATCATATTGTTTAACATCTGGGATGCAGGGAAACAGTTGGAGGGATCCAACCGGATTCCTCAATATTTATAATACTGTTCTTTTTATATATTGTAATATATGATGTGATATAAAATCTGTTGTTGATTATGTGTGTTCGAATGATAGCGATCATTGTGAATTGGTATATTGAATACCGTAAGAAATACTGGGACGCAGAAAAGAGATTTTCAAAGTGTATTTTGAAAATAAATTATTTGTATAAAGTCATTGGATTTTATATATAAAAAGAAAAGGGTTTTATAAAAGAAAATAATTATAAAATCAAAGAAGAAGTTGAAAAGGAAATATTAGTAAACCATTTACAAATAGAGTTATAAAAGGGAATATTTATTTATGAAATAAATAGAAGAATAAAGGGATTATTAATTTGGGAAATAAATAAAATATTTTAAAAAGAATTATTTATAAAATAAATAAGATTTTATGAAAGGAATATTTGGAAAATGAATAGAACTATTAAAAAGGAGATTTCAAATAATAAAATGAAAATTTGAGATGACTTATTTAAATTTGATATTAAATAAGAATATGTTTTAACTGATGAATTAAGAGGAATGATTCATAAATTATATTTTATAAATTAAGTAAAATATTTATCATTGGATAAATGGAATATATAAGTCAGGACTTATATAGAGAAGTAAGAATCGATTTCAACATCGATATTTGAAACTGAATATAAACGTATAGTTAATCAAAGGAGTTAATCAGTTAAAGTTAATCATTTAGAGGTAATCGGTTAGAGTTAATCAATCAGAGTTAACCAGTTAGAGTTAATCAGTTAGAGTAAATCGATTAGATTTAGAGTTAATCGAATTAGAGTAAATCGATTAGAGTTAGAATTAATCGAATTAGAGTTAATTGAACATAGTTAATCGAACTAGGATTTATTGAATATTAGTTATTCAATTAGAGTTGATCGAATATAGTTATTTGAGATAGAGTTAGTCAAACATAGTTATTCATGATGATTTGCCATTTCGTACGACTGCTAGCAAATTCGCAGGGCTGCAGATAGCCTACGGCGGTCGGATGTTTCCTGAGGGAATCAGGCGTAACCATTGTGATCGCTGCGATCTAGAGTCAAGCGAATGGAGTTAAATCGAATATTAGCTATTCGAAATAAAGTTAAAACAGACATAGTTTATTAGAATAGAATTAAAATAGTTAATCGAATATAGTTTATTCGAATAGAATGAAGGAGTTAATATAAAGAAGTTAATCAAAATGAGTTAATCGAATTAGAGTTAATCGAGTTAGAGTTATTCGAGTGTTAGTTAATCGAGTTAGAGTTCGTCGAGTATTGATTAATCGAAGATAAGAATGTATCGAATAGAGTTATTCTAAAGGAGCTATCGAATTAGTTATTCAAAAGGGGTTATCGAATATTAGTTGTTCGAAGGGGTTATCAAATATAGTTTATTCAAAAGGAGTTAAATTGAATATAAGTTATTCGAATGGAGTTAAACCGAATATAAGTTATTCAAAGAGAAGAGTTATCGAATATTAGTTATTCGAAGAGAGTAATCGAATATAAGCTATTCGAAGTGAGTTAATCGAATATTAGTTATTCGAAGTGAGTTAACCGAATATAAGTTATTCGAAGAGAAGAGTTATTGAATATTAGTTATTCGAAGAGAGTTAATCGTCGAATTCGGGAAAGTACTTATACTTTCCGGTGTTTAAATCAAGATTTATTTATTTATAAATTAGGTGTTTATTTATTTATTCGAATTAAAGTGTAACAGCCCGGGAAAAATTCAATGCTTGAACTTTTGACAATAATGCATAATCCTGTATCGCTTGCCAAAAACCCAAGTATCAAACCCCGACTGTTAATAGAAAGAAGTTAAAGGGTGAGAAAAGAAAGAAAGAAATTTTAGAATAGAAGAAAAAGAAGTACACACATCAGAATCTCACAGCGGAACGAGTCAAATATAATATATCCAAACTCTTTATAAAAAAAACTGTATATATACATACCAATCATCAGAGTACATCAGATATCAAACACAGCGGAAATAACTTTGAATAACTAATTGTGAAGCCACCTGCTTTCAGCTCCTGAAACTCCAAGCGAAACCTAACCTGGAAATATACTCGGTCTGAACCGAGCACATTTGAAGCAAAGCAAAATTCACCGGGTCAGTCTGGAATACTTTTAGTGATAAATTCACATCAAGAACAACTTGTTTAACTTTGGAAATCCTTTTGAAATAACAGGATAATAGTAGGACCAGTCCACACATAAACACAGACGGTTTTTACCTTACTATAACCCAAAACATTTTTGAAATCAATATCTTTTCTGGTATTATAATAGTGTCTATCAAACCACACATAAATAACAATCTAGCAGAACGCTTGCATCTCACGCTCTACATATATAGTATAAATCCAAAAATCACGGGCGCTTATTGGAAATTGGATTCCGACTATGACAAGGTATGGGACCACCTGGCGATAGTGTATCTCTAGAGGTGAATACACCGGGTTCAACAAGAACGTCTTGCAACCCGGCCCACACATGACTGACCACTCATTTCGCTTGAGTGTATCGAATGTATATCACCAACGGTTGGGCTCAAACCACCGTTTCCCGAAAAGGGACAGCATCGAAATAGATTAAAGAAGTAAAAGGAATTTCTCTAGATAGGTGATTATACACCCTAATGGGAGCAATACACATAGCCATGCTGCCTGCCCGATTTTTGTCATTTCCTAGTTGATGAGGCTTGAGGCTGCATTTTATCTTCACATCAGATTCACTTCGAATGCCACATTGTTAGATCCATCGAAATCACTAATTGACGTCTACAACAATACATTACGTGTTAGCTAAAGAAGTTTCCTTCTCCGCTTCCACTCTTGGTATGGTTGGAAAAATCAAGGTACGTGACCTCTTTGGAAATACTCTGCCAGACATCCGTCCATACAAGTCATCCAAGAACAGGGTGAACCGAAGGTACTCTCCTACTGCATCCAATATAGGAATCACCCGAGGATCAGTAGCGAGAAGTCCTTGTAACCCATAGTTTTCAACCATGACAGAACCCCGGTATATCTCTGCGTCGACTCAGAGATTGTAAGTGGTTCTTCCATTTATGAAGATCTATGGTCTTCAATGCTCCATCTCTATAGATTGCACATTAGTTGTGATCGCCCAGTTGATTCGAAGTGGTTTAGGGTCTAGTTCTCATCCCAGTCTCTTCGAAACAACACGTCAAAAGTCCAATGGAATAATTTATTTGATAGTCGGTTGTTTAACTATCAAATCGTAACAGTGCTGTTAAATACATTGGCAGCTCAGGTCGTTTGTATTAAAACACTTCATTAACTATTTCATCGATTTCATAATCTTATCTTGACAAAACTTTTCTGATTCATTATTTTGAAATTATTAATCAATCCTCGCTTTTGAATAACTCATTTACTTTTATTTCCTTTGTTCAGAAATATTCGTTATATAATTCAATAACATCATCTTTATTTCTCTTTATCTTTGAAAACATCGTTTCAATCCTTAAGACCCTTTCTGTATTCTCTTGTCTTAAAAAAAACACATTGCTATAGCTTCATAAACCTCTTTACATTTCTATTACCATTTGGAATGATGGTTATATATATATATATATACACATACTTAACATAACACCAAGTAACATACTTCTTATAATATCACTTTAATTGATTTTATTATCTTTAAAACTACTGCGCTTATATGAAAATTATAATTTTATATACAATTCTATTTCGAACCCAATATCACTCTTTATTCTCAGATTCTATGAAATCTAAACTTTATCGACTTAATTCTGTGAACAAGCACGCTTGCCAAAAGCATACCATTTTATCACTTGGTCAATAGTACCACATTCTAATCACATTATATAAGTACAATCATATTTTTTTTATGACCCTAAATGGTACACTGCTTATTTTAAAACCAAATGGTTGTATTTTATTTCTAAATCCTTACAAATTAATATTTGTAATATTTCCTCGACAAGTCATTTCCAACCTCCTCTACCCCTACAAACCAATATTATCTTTTGATAATAGTGAAGCCTTTCAAGTTGGGGTATTTTAATTACCTCTCAGACCTTGACCGACAACGTTCTTATCGCGAGACAATAAAAGTTTGCAACTCGAAAATCCCATATATCATTTCCATTCTCATTTACTATGGTTTTAAATACCATTTCCTTTTATTCGAAAACCCACTTTGCACGTAAATTCCCATCCCGCAATTAAGTAAACTTCCTCTAAACAAAACCTTATTTATCTCTGGATTCTAATACAGTTTTATAACCTTATTTCTTACATTAGTGGTTCCCTTAGAATCCCTTTACTAAATTCATTAAGTAAGTATACCAAACCCCTTTTTTTAAGTCTTATCTGAACCAAACTTACCTTACTTAATTAAGTAAACCCTTATTTGAACTCGCTCATTAACTTACGAGTCACTTTTACCATCTTGTTTTGTAAACCCGGATTATAATCTCCTTATAAAAACCCTTACCAATCTTAATTGAACTTATCCCTATTTGATCAATTTTTAATTCAATTAAAAAGAAATCGCTTTAATTATCATTATTTAGAAAAATAATTTACTTCAACATTAACCACTTTAAAAGTAGTTAATTCCATTATTAACCCGAAATAGAGTAATTAATCATTTTTAAAAGATCATTAAATAATAATTTACTTTATTAACAAAATTAACTTGATAATCATTTTAAAAACATATTTAATCAACGATTAACTAACTTCTAACAATATTCATTAAATTTAACGAATATTCAGAAACTATCGATTTGATTAATTTTAAATCAAATCAACCAAATTGTTAACTTTATTTAAATAGTCTCGTCCATCGAACGTCAACATAAGTTAATCATTAACTGATTTTCATTCACCGTTTCCTTTTTTAAATTAAGTAATAGCTTAATTAATTTAAAAATATCATTCGATTGTTTCGTAAAACATTTATTCAATTTTTTTTCTAATCTTTATATTAGATTTTGCCATTTCCAATCATTTATGACATAATAATTCATTTTAAAAAAACATTTAATAACTTCTTTAATAAACCATGGTTATAAATGTAAATATATTTATAAAAACTTCTGCTTTAATTAAATAGTACCAAACCACTTAAAATTTCACTTTTAGTTATAAAATAAATTTATAACTAAATCTTCGTCAGTTCGCCTAACGGCAAAACGACGCCATAAACGATGGATTTTACACCATCACTGCCAATCACTTAATCAATACCGTCGATTGATAAAAAAATAAAAAAAAATCACAACACGGATTAACAACCATTCAATCCGAACAGGTTTGATATCATTTTGGGGTAAACAATTCATATATATGAAATATGTGATTAATAAATATCATACAAATTATTTGAGGAATCTGGTTTGATTCCTCCAACATGTTCTTCCCTACACCACTGACTATTATAACATTTCATGATAGAATATATTTTAAATAAATTAATGACGATAATATAATTATCAGCAACCATTAAATCAACCATAAGCAACCAAGGCAGCCAATCAACTAATTATTAATGATATTTTAATTTATATGGATTTATCACATCACAGCAGTCCAGAAAAGTGTGAGAATTAACTCACCGTTTTTCAGTCGATGATTTCAGCGTCCTTTTCGTATAATTTTAAACAGCGTTTAAAATTACACAGAATTCCAACAGCTCGTGTTTCTGACCGGACCAGCGCGTATGCGTAGCCTCCGTCGCCACGATCCCAACGGATCCTGTTTCGTTGAATTTCGGTAACACATGCAAAAGATATATAGTTTTCAAGTTTTGGTTTAACTAAAATAACTTAATTATTGATTAATTAAATTATTAGTTAATAAAACCATTAAATACCTTAAAACAGGGTCATTAACTTCCTAGTCCACATCAGACTTTCCTCAACCAGTAACGCGTTTTCTTTGTTTGCTCCTCCTGAAAACCGATCCTTCCTGAAACACGATATCACCAAAACCCAAGCAGCCCTTCATCGTTCCTCCACCCTTTTCCACCACCTCCGACGACATCAGACCGCCGCGACCCCATCCCTGCAACCGCCTCTCCTTCCAGCGCCTCCGCCCAGACCGCTGACCGCCCACTCGCTTCCACCACATCGGAAAAAGACCACGACTGTACCCCACTTCCACCTCGATTTCTCCCCCTACACAGCACCGGAACCAAAAAGACCACCACCGATCGAAAGGATGCCAACCCCTCTTCCCTTTTGCCTTAGGTTCCCGACCCCTTGATGACCGCAGCCACCAGAAATGCCCCAAATCCGACCGTGACTCCATAAAATACCCAAAAATGATCAACTCCGATCATCCCCAATTTCCGATCACCTCAGTCAGTATCTAACCCTCCAACCAGAAGCAAAAACGAAGCCCTCTCTCCTCTACAACATCGCTTCAGGCCCTTCATCAATCGTCAACCCGAACTCCGCCAAATCCCTCAAAATCGAAGTTAGTTTTTCGCTGTTTTTGGCCAATTCCGACCACCACACTCAACGAAACCTTTCTAAATTTTGACTGGAGCTTCCCCTTATCCCGATCTACAACTTTGCCTTTGGTCGGGCTTGCAAATTCTTCACGGACTCAAAAATATAAATTATTTTGTAAAGAGAGGGTTTTCTGCAAAATTCATGGATGGAAATGAAAGATGGCTGGGGAATTCTGATTTTTGGGGGTTTATATAAGTGGGAAAATTATTATTTTAACTAGACGTGACAAGCGATGTTGACTAACGATTTTTATTTCGTATCTATCGCAATTTTGAACGTTGTTTATTGGTCATTGTGGTTACATACAAGCTCCGTTCGTGATGCAATTGGATGGCATAGTATAATTTGACGTTACGGTCCTAAGGAATCTTGTTTCATCGAATTCCGAGTCCGTTTGCTCAAACGACGCTCGTTTACGTCCAAATAGTCGTTTCTATTTGCATTTTATTTTGCCACGCTCACAAAATAACCCCGATTTGCGTGCAACTTGGAAATCTAGCAATAATTTTCCATTGCGGTCCCAATAAAATTTGTTTCGTCGAAAACGGAGGTCGCTTGCATAAAGTCCCTTTTAAATGGTCCAATTTAAACTAAAATAAATTAATTTTAAAATACTTCAATATAAAAATAATAAAATATTAAAGTTGGTCAAACACAACCAGAATTGCGTATATTTTCAAAATAAAATATATCGAGCTGAATTCCAAGCCAAATCGATATTCAAAATATATTTTTTTTTTGAGCAAAAGATGTGTGGTCTTCCAAAGGGAAGAGAGCACACATATATATAATAATAATAAAGTGGTACAAATATCCACATACAGATCCAAAACAGGAGTTTCCCATAGTAACGTATGGGATAATAGATAGATGAGTTCCGGCAAGGCCACCACCCATCATACTTCATTATCGAATTCCAGCAAGGCCACCACCCGATAAGAAGTATATATCTATATCCATACATATAACAACTATGTACACAACCAAGTGATGTAACAAATCACCAGAAAATACAAACACTACTACTCCTCGTACACCAATGTGACCAAAGCAAATCCAAAAATAGTCAATCCAAACAGCAATCCCAAGAAGAATCCCAAGAACTCCACAGTTACATCTACAACCTGTAATCTGAAAAACTGAAACAAAATCATCAGTAACTTACACATATATATGAGTATATGCCTATATGAATATATAGACATATATCCATATATACATGTATAGAGATAAGGGTATAAAAAAAAACACAAGTGAGAGGAAAGTGCCTACCCAAGTAAAAAGAAATCAACAACCCAGACGAGGTCTATTACCTCTAAAATAACTATTTATACGAATGAATAAACTCAGGTTTAATCTAACCTTAAACAGAAAACGCCCAAATTGCAAATCACCAAATAGTTTATAGTGCGAGTTAGACATCCAGAACAGACAAAAATTTACTATGTTAATGATTAGATTATCCTTAGATACTAAGATTGAATGAAAGATTCTTTGGTTCCTCTCAACCCAAATGAACCAGCTAATGAATATTACTAAAGTATCCAATATATATTTCTGTCTGAAATTGAATCGTTATCTATGACAATTCCAATAATCAATACAACTACTAAAGGAATTAAAGCCATCAAAAGTAAAAATCCTAATAATCATATTAAAAATAGAAAAGGTAAAATAACAAGAGAAAAATAAATGATCTACATCCTCCTCTCCAGTATTACAAAATATTTAAAAACCCCTTTATTTATAAAATAACTCGATTTAAATTATATAGGAATTACATAACGACTATTTTAAAATTTGATTTGGACATAAAATAAAATCTACACTATGAAAACTCGATTTTTCTCTTCCATTATAAAAATATTGTCTAATCGGTCCAGACGTTTCTTGTTTCGAGAAAATCCGACTTATTTGGAATCCTGTACAGTCAATTGAAGTTCAAAACTCCATTTACGAACTACCGCCCCACTGCAGCTCGTTTTAAAATTAAATTATAAATTAAACGTTCGACTGTCGTTTAATAAACAAATCGTTATTATATTTCCAATATAAACAATATTAAACCCCTTTATGTTGTCGATTCACATTACACTGCAAATCCAACATTACCCAAATATTTTAGAATTAAAATATTATATTATTTATTAAATAAAATATTCAAAATGATTAAATTCAATTATTTAAATTCAAATCAACATTTAAAACAATAAAATAAATTTAAATAATTGGCCAGAAAAATATGGGACGTTACATAAAGAATAAAAGTTATATTTGAAGTTAGATATTTCGAAAGTAGGGATTATAACGTTATCGTTATAACCAATTTTTTTTATAAAAGAAGTGGATTCGTAAATAGAATCCGTGAGGTTCGCAAGGAAGTTGTTAAAGGTTTAAAAAGATAAACTTTGTCTATTCCGAAGTTAAAACGTTGTTCAGTTAAGGTCTGAGAGGTAATTATACCCCAACTTGATTGACTTCCTTCTTAACTAAGGAATGGTTAAAGTTTGATTGTAAAGGTAGGTTTAGTGAATTTAGTTAATGAGTGTAATGGTTTGTGTTGGCATAGCGATGTTTATTTAAACATCAGTTTAAATCAAACGAAGGAGTTTTGGAAATGTTTTCCAAATAAGAATCAGAAATGTTTTCTGATAATAGAAAATAAGAAATGGGAATAAATATGGAAACGTTTTCCAATGAATAATAACGTATATTTTCTAAGTTTATAAAATAAGGATTTACGAATATATGAAAACAGAAAATAAGGAAATGAATAAATTAATGATAAATTAATTCAAACGGATAAATGTTGAATGTTGATTGATCGATAAAATTTCCATTTGGAAATAATATCGTTGTTTGCACACGAGTTTTCATTTGATAGTTAAATCACAGACTATCAAAGTTTTGACCATTTTTCTGTCGTCAACACGGAGAGACCGGTTGGGTTATTATCCGAGAACCACTCCGTATGGGCCTTAGCGCTTCGAATCAAATAGATCGAAGACAAATTGAATATAAGGTTATGCAAGGGCTATCCTGTTTACAGAATAGTGCCTTTGGTTTGTCCAGTCCCAGGACAACTTGAATGGACGAATGTTTGACAGAGTATATCTGGTGGATCACGTGAGTTGATCGTTTCAAACGTATTTACGTTGGTGGCGGAGGAATTCGTTTCTCTTAGCTTATACCCGTGGTATTTTTGGGGAAATCAATTTGTGGTTTGACGGGTATGACGATGTGGCATTGAAAGTAAACGAACGAGTAATCCGTTGAAAGATGCGTTATGACCTCCAGCCTCATCAATTGGGAAATGACAGAAATCGGGCAGGCAGCATGGCTAAATGGGCCGCACCCAAGTAGGGTATATTTTCACCATCTAGAGAATATTCATATTTGTTACTTCTTTCAATTCTGTATCTCCCGGGAATGGTTACATTGGTTTACCAACTGTAAGGTGACAATATATTCGATACACTCAAGCGAAATGAGTGTTTGGTCATGTGTGGCCGAGTTACAAGATGTTCTTGTTGAACTCTAGTGTATCGCTTCTAGAGTACACTGAGCGGAAGGTGGATCCATACCTTGTCATAGTTGGAATCCATTCCCCAAATAAGAGCCCGCGGTTTTGATTGTATATTATATATGTAGAATGTTAGATGCAAGCGTTTCTGCTAGATTTCTATTTACTTGATCTAGACATTATTATAATATCAGACAAGTATCGTTTTAGAAATATTTTGGGTTATCATAAGGTAAAAGCCATCCGTGTTTATGTGTGGATCGGTCTTATGATTATCCTTTGTTTCAAAAGAATTTTGAAAGTTGAATCAAATGATTTGAGTTTACTCACACCGGTCACATGACTGACCCAGAGTTTATTTTATTTTGTTTTCCCTAAACTCTTGGGTGCCCAATTTTGTACGGGCAGTCAAGTAGTCGGGAATTATAGATACTTGAAGAGCTGGAGCAGGAGGCTTCAGGATCATATAGCTATTGTTATTTCCGCTGTGTTGTAAGTGTTATACTCTAATAGTGGTATTGTATACAGATACCGTTTTATTTCAAAGTTATGTTATGAAATATATTTATTCGTTCCGCTGTGAGATTCGTGTTTACTCTGATGTTGTATGTTCTTCTTCTTCTTCTATTCAAGTTTCTATCTTATCTATTCTCACCCTCTAACTTCTTTCATGGACTATCCGGTATTTACGATGCTTGAATAGTCGACATGGTGATATATGCTGATATCCAAGATTGCGAAAACCCAGGTCGTTACAGTGGTATCAGAGCTTAAGGTTAAGTAATTACCTTGGCTCTATGGCGTGACTCAGTAGAGATAGGGTCAGTAATACCCTAAATTGAGTTTGAGTGTATATATACGAGTGAACGTATTTGTTATTGATATAAAAAAAATTCTTTTATATTGTGGGGATTTATTGGTTGAGTTGTTTATGGGTTCTGATCGATCGGTTTGATCCACTGTATCGGTAGGAGTTTATAAACACTCGAATACGATGGGTCGACACAATATGTTTTGAAAGGAGGGTAAATGAAAATAATTTTACCCAAAGAATATTTTTATATAGAGAAAATATATACATTGGAACTATAATATATTGGATATATTGGTTGTTATTATAATCAAATAAAATTATAAATTAAATGGTTATATATATAACCAAGTATAATTCTTATGAGCATTACGAAATGAATTAAAATTGAATTTAAACTAGAATTGGAATTAAAATTCTGGAAATGGGAAAAGTATTGGTAAATGAATTTGGATTGAATATAAGAGAATTTTAAAATCCTGGGAAATTTTAAATTTTTTTGTGAAGGATATTTTGAACTGATTTCAAAATGGAAGTATTTGAATATGAGTTTTAAAAAGTGATATAGTATTGAACTCACTTCGATAAGCTGGAAAATAATCCTGATGATGATGGTCACATCATCAGTGTCCCTTTCGAGTTGCTAAGTGACGGATTACTACCGAAAAGATTTTGTTTTTGAATTGTTTTGAGAGAAACAAGTTGTTTGAAATCCAAAAAGGAATATTTGGTTTTATAAAAGCAAAGCTGTTTAAAACTCCCAAGAAGAGACGGTTTGAATTAAAAACAAATTTAAATAGAAATTTGTGAAACCAAGCTGGAATTGAATTGAAACCAATCAACTGGAAATTGAATTGGATATGATATATCAAGTAGAATCAGGTTTTGAATTGTGAGATAGAATCTGAAATGGTATTGGATTGGTGAGTTAGGAGTTTGGAATCGAGAATGAAACTTGAGTTTGAAATGATAATTGGCTTGTTTAAGAGAATAGCTGTGTTGAGGATAAATTGATCGGAGTTTAACTGGGATAACATTGGTATATGCTGAGTTGATAACATATGGAAAGGATATATTGATATGCCCGACAAAAAGGTACCAGCTTATATTTCATGTGGTTTGAGATTTTGATGAGCCGAATTGGCCAGCCGCTTGGTTGTTTGATTTTCTTTTGGGTTGGAGAAGGCCTAGAGAGGCGAGCTGGAGTTTGAGCTATTGACCAGTACAAAGGAGGTGCTGGCGAAATTTTTCGAAAAGTTAAGGTGTTAGAAAATTTTTAGGATTTTTGAAAATTTTCGTTAATAGAAATAAATTAATATTTTTATTAGAATTAATTGGTACAGTTGAAACTGAAGTCAAGAGGTGAAGAAATAATTTTAACCCAATTGGAGGAGTTTGTTTTCTAGCTTAGCAATTTCGAGGACGAAATTATTTTAAAGGGGGAAGAATGTAACGACCCGTATTTTCAGCGATATATAATTAATTTATTTAATTGTTTAAATAGTGAAAATGATTGTTTAATTAAATAACTTTGAATATTTAATTAATATAATAATTAAATAATATATTTAATTCTGAAATAATCAGAAATAGTGAATTGACAATATAATGTGAACTGGACAATTCAAATTATATATAATTAAGTTTGGAATTGAATTCGAATAACGAATATATTATATAAACGACAGTTGAACGTATAATTATAATGTAATTAAAATCGAGCTCGAAATGGCACTGCAGTTCGTAATTTGGCGATTCGAACTTCAATTGAATATACAGAATCCGTTTTAAATCGGATTTATATGAAACAAGAAACGTTCGGAGCTGGTGAAGTATATTTTTCTAGTGGAAGAAAAAAAATCGGGATTTCCTTGTGTAGATTTTGATTTATGTCCAAATCAAATTTTAGAAAAGTCGCTATGGAATTCCTTTATAATTTATATCGATTTATTTATATTTTTAAAATGGATTTTTAAATATAAATCGAATATCGATGTAACACTGGATTTGAAATATCGATTTATAAATCCCATTGGAGCTGTATGATATTCTAGTGTGGATATATATGATAATATTTATTTTTAAATATTATATTTAATTATTTTTAATGTATTTATATATTTAAATGGGCTATTTAGAGCTTTAAAAATAGCCAGTTTTGCAAACAACCTCGATTTTCGACAAAACTAATTTTGTTGGATCCGCAATATCAAGTTATTACTAGATTTCAATATTCGTGATTTTTTGAAGTCAGTATGTGGCTGTATGGGATTTTTATGTGAAAAACAGACGATAATTTGACCTTTAAAAATACGCTGTGTGAGCAAACGGAGTCGGAATTCGACGAAACCAGTTTCGTTGGGACCATAATGTCGAACTACAGCTGCTGGTCCATTTTCGTGATTTTTAGGTATCGTATGTGATCGTACGGATTTTTAGAAGACGGATACGAATAAAATAAAATATCCTAAAATATCTAAACGAAAATATCTAGATATTTATTTTGCTTATAAATATAACATCAAAATCCTTATAACCCTAAATGTAACACCCCACCTCCGCTAGGGTCACTCACAAAGGGAATGCACTAGTTTTGGAGAGGTATTATCGAGATAACATCACAGAATTATCACAAGACAGAACATAAATAAATAATTAAGTAAACAGCGGAAGAATTTATGAGCAAAACAGAACTTCATTTCATTCCAAAATAAACCATGTCTTTTACAAACATTTCAAATAACTTCATTACAACTGTCTTGTAATAATAGCCAAAGAAGCAATAACTTAAAAACAGAAAAAAAATCAGCTTATTCCCCAAGTGCAGTAAAATGAAGCAGCCATAGCAAACCGTACATGCTGAGCCAAAGCAAGTGATATCCAAGCTAAGAGCTAGTGTTTCCTCCCTGAGAACCTGGGGGGGAAACGAAAGAAAAAGAGGCGAAAGGAAAAGGGTCAGTCATAAAGACTGAGTAAGTCCTAGTGACTTTCAGTGTAAAAACGGTTAAAACAACCTGTCATGTATGAACTGGAACTAAACTTAAGAATGGTGTCAAGGTGAACAAGATAGACTAAGGTGATCAGAATAAGTCAAGACAAGTCAAGAAAAGCATCACATGTTCGAGATTCGTTGCATCGACTGTACTAGTATACTAAGCCCATGTCACTAGTTAATCACGAAATAAATCCCACGGCCCAATATCATGAAATGACCCTGAAACGGGGTCTGACCCAAGTACGGGGTCCTACGGAGCGATTATCTAGTCGATCGGCTCCCTACAAGTTCTAGCTCGTCAAGTGTCCGTGTCATACGGCTAATCACGAATGTAGTCACCTGTGCTGGGTCCACCTTCGGGTGTATCAGCCCTAAGGTGTCAACCCCTGACACGATTCAAGATGCACAGATAAATCTATGGATACCCAGTGCCTGCCCCAGAATACGTGCACGACCGTAGTCCACCGAACCTACACTGGCATACCCCACTGCCGTCGTTCACCTCTTACAATCAGCCCAGTAATCGTGCCCCACCCGGCCTAGCCCCAGGGTACCTTGATACATCTAGAGGGTTACTGCTGAAAAGGGTCATGTCTAGGGTTTCGCCTAACAAATTAGGTCATGTAATTCGTGACCTAAACCGCCTAACCGATTAAGTCATGTAATTCGTGAATTAATCCTTTTCCAGTCTAGTCAAGATGGTTAAGTATGTCATTTAAATTCGTGACTTAACCCGCCTACGTGTCATGTCAAGTTGGCTAAGTGTTGTCGTTTCAAGTTCATGACTTAGCCCTACAAATCGTGTTCAAGTTGGTTAAGTTGTCTTTTCATGTTCATGACTTAACCCTAATTGGCATTAATTGATTCGTTAATGCACCGAACCACTCACATTGGATCCTATTGTTCGTAGCCACTGGATTTGCCGGGCGGTTCCGGGCAGGTTTACGCTACGAACTCAACCCAACCTCGGGTTTCAAGCGCAATGTGACCAACTACCCACATTGGATCCTATTGTTTGTAGCAACTGGATTTGCCGGGCGGTTCCGAGCAGATTTACACTACAAACTCAACCCAACCTCGAGTTGGCCACTTTCTTGTTTTCTAAAGTCATGCCCATGTTCTTATCAGATTCATGCTATTTTCATAGCATGTTCATATGTCAATTTCGTGCCCAACTAAGGCATGTTTCAAGTCAAGTTATGGCATGTTCAAGTCGAGTTTTCGTGCCATATTTCATGTTCTACTTATGCCAAATTTCACGGTTTATGATTATAATCAATTCAAGTTTTGCCTATTCTACCCAATCGTTTCCCCAACGTATATAAATGTACTTCGTTCACAAGCATAAACAATTCAAGAGATAAAGGGGAATAACACCAAACATGTGATAGGCATATGTGACAATTCCACCATCACTTGCATAATAAACAGGCTATAACATATCACATGGTTTCAATACTAGCATGATGATAACTTGGCATAGTAATGGTTCCAACTTAGTTCAACATGATGAATTCAACTTTACATCATAGGCATAATAATCATTGTGGGCATAATAATAATTTTATTACAAACATGAAACATTAAAGGCATGGTAATTCTAATAGGCATAGTGGATTCCAATTTAGTATTTTTAACATAATGATTCTCATCTGGCATTATAAACATAATGATTCCAACTTTTCATCATGACCTAGCAATTCCCAATTTGTCATTAGCATGATAGGTATATTAACATCACAGGCATAGTTTAATTAATATCATAGACATGGTTTAATTAGCATCATAGGCATGGTTTAATCAACATGAGGATTTCAATGAACATAATGATTCCATGGACATGTATTTGTTCAACTTGTAATAAAATTAAGCCCAAGTGATTCATAACAACATCAACATCATGATAAGTTTAACTTGCAACATTAACATAGCAATATTCCCAAATTTTGATTCAAAGTTAAACAATATAAACATGGATTAATAATAGTTCCTAAATCCGGTTTCAATTCATAGCATGTCCATGTTATTTCAGCGTTTTTGCCTAAAAAGTGACATAGAACTTACAATATGAAGCAAGCAATCCAAATCAAAACTTTAAATCAAATAGCCCCAAATCCGTTGTCTAAAGCGTCGTAGTTGTTGTAGCTTCTAGTTGTAGCCTTCAAGAATTGTCCTTCGTCTTCTATAATTTTGTTCTTTGTATTTTTAATTTAGAGTTCTAGGTTTAATGGCGGCTGCATGAGGCTAAAATGAAATAGTATGATTTAAGCTAGGTCTTAGGGTCTTTTTATAGTATTTAGAATTAGTTTTAGCCATAGGATAAACCCTAGGATAGATCTGAGCCATCTAAAATCGTCACAAGCCCCTAAAATAAGAACCAGGAGCCAAAACAGGTGCACCAGGCCGACCTGGCCGACCAGGGAGGTCGACCCCCAGGTCGACACCCAGGTCGACTCCCCAGTCGACCTGGGGGGAGGTCGACACACAGGTCAACCCCCAGGTCGACTCTAGTGTCGACCTGGTTGGGGGGAGGTCGACCCTAGTGTCGACCCCCCTGTCGACCTGTATGGGCGGGATTTTTCCCGCCTACTCTGAATTCTGAAAATTTGAATCTGTTTTTGAATTTGAATTTTTCGTGAAACTTTGCGAGGCCATATCTTGATCATACGGACTCCGATTTACGAAATTTCGGACTCTATTTCGCGTATTTTTCCGAGATGAACGCAATGGCGCAACCCATTTTTCCTGATTCAGATTTTAATATTTAATTCTGCCCTATTTTAAGTTATAACGTGTTGTTTAAAATACGGGTTGTTACATTCTCCCCTCCTTAAAGGATTTCGTCCCCGAAATCTTCAAGTTAGGAAGAACGTATCCTACCATCCATCATCCGTCTACTCAAAGCATCATCCACAGGCAGTCATTGTCCTTAAAATATTTCTAATGTTGTATGAACATATGCAGAAAGTGTGTGTATATGTTCCTTATCTAATGCAAATGATCCGGCCTGATTGATCTTCTCAAATGCAAAATATGTTTAGTGAAATGAATCCAATATGTATGCAGAATTTTTCCTATTATAATTCATAATTTCTATATGAGTGCTCAAACATTCAATCATATGCAACAACCAAATGATAGCACAACCAAGTTTCCAAAATAAACACTCATGCATATGAAAGTATGAAACTGTGACTGAGCCGATCTAGTGCCTAATGTGTATTCATGCATCCACGAGCAACCACTTGCGACCACTTGCAACCATTTTGCAATCATAACATGTTTCAATTACATGTTTACATCCAAAAAGATTCTACCTATGGTTCTCAAGATAGGATCGAGGAGATAACAAGATAAAACAAAGCATCTAGAAAAAGAAGTTAAAGATGTACCCCCGGAAGGTCCGGTCTGCTTCTTAGGGCAGTCCTTGCTGATGTGTCCAGTCTCCCCTCAATGAAAACATTCACCTTGCTTTCTTTTCCTCTTTCTACAATCCTTGGCTATGTGCCCTTCCGTACCACAGAAATTGCATTTCCTTTTATCACGTGAGTTGTCGTTCTTGCCTCCTTTCTCGGGGTCTACCTTCTTATTCTGAGAATCGTTGGGCTTGACCTCTTTCTTGCCCTTCTTATCTTCCTCATACAGTAGGGCCATATCCACCAAGCTTTCAAAGGTCGCCCCCATGGGCACATGAGTCTTGGCCAAACCATGTAGTGGCTCGTTCAAGCCTCGTGCAAAACGTAGCGCCTTTTTCTGAGGAGTGTTGACTAACTCCAATCTGAAGCGAGCAAGCTGATTGAAACGGTTCACGTATTCTTTAACTGTCATATTTCCTTGTTTAAGGGCCAGAAACCGTTCCATTTGGAGACTCTCCTCTGCCGATGACAAGAACTTAAGCCCAAATCTCCCTCTAAAGTCTGCCCAAGTCTCAATGGGCCTAGTAGCGTTGGTGACTTCCCACCAATAAGAAGCTTCCTCTTTCATGAGCCACGACGCCAACTGTACTTTCCTATTGTCCTCTACCTCAAAGATAACAAACAAGTCTTCGGTTTCCTTCAACCAATTCCGTGCCTCAACAAAAGTCTCAGTTCCTAGGAAATCCTTTCCGCCCATGGCCTTAAAGTACTTGCATATCTTTGAAAAAGCAGTTTCTCGCGGAGGTTGAGGAGGATGAGGAGGAGGATTGGCTGGGCCTGTCACATTAGCCCGAGCCTCGAGGAAACGACGGAACCAAGTGGGTATATTGACACCCTCGGGAAGATTAAGATCGTCGGCCATGATAAGCTGAAAACGAAAAAGGAAAAGATTCAAACGAGGAAACAAAGATAGTGCTAATGGCTTTTTGGGGAATAGCCTTTTGAAATAAACCAACTTTTCTTGAAAAGTGCTTCTTTGTAAATGGTTTTGAAAAAAGAAATTCAAAAGGTTTTCAAAACTTTTGCCCAGTCTTGGTAACCTTCTGCTCTGATACCAAGTGTAACACCCTACCTCCGCTAGGGTCACTCACAAAGGGAATGCACTAGTTTTGGAGAGGTATTATCGAGATAACATCACAGAATTATCACAAGACAGAACATAAATAAATAATTAAGTAAACAGTGGAAGAATTTATGAGCAAAACAAAACTTCATTTCATTCCAAAATAAACCATGTCTTTTACAAACATTTCAAATAACTTCATTACAACTGTCTTGTAATAATAGCCAAAGAAGCAATAACTTAAAAACAGAAAAAAAAAACAGCTTATTCCCCAAGTGCAGTAAAATGAAGCAGCCATAGCAAACCGTACATGCTGAGCCAAAGCAAGTGATATCCAAGCTAAGAGCTAGTGTTTCCTCCCTGAGAACCTGGGGGGGAAACGAAAGAAAAAGAGGCGAAAGGAAAAGGGTCAGTCATAAAGACTGAGTAAGTCCTAGTGACTTTCAGTGTAAAAATGGTTAAAACAACCTGTCATGTATGAACTGGAACTAAACTTAAGAATGGTGTCAAGGTGAACAAGATAGACTAAGGTGATCAGAATAAGTCAAGACAAGTCAAGAAAAGCATCACATGTTCGAGATTCGTTGCATCGACTGTACTAGTATACTAAGCCCATGTCACTAGTTAATCACGAAATAAATCCCACGGCCTAATATCATGAAATGACCCTGAAACGGGGTCTGACCCAAGTACGGGGTCCTACGGAGCGATTATCTAGTCGATCGGCTCCCTACAAGTTCTAGCTCGTCAAGTGTCCGTGTCATACGGCTAATCACGAATGTAGTCACCTGTGCTGGGTCCACCTTCGGGTGTATCAGCCCTAAGGTGTCAACCCCTGACATGATTCAAGATGCACAGATAAATCTACGGATACCCAGTGCCTGCCCCGGAATACGTGCATGACCGTAGTCCACCGAACCTACACCGGCATACCCCACTGTCGTCGTTCACCTCTTACAATCAGCCCAGTAATCGTGCCCCACCCGGCCTAGCCCCAGGGTACCTTGATACATCTAGAGGGTTACTGCTGAAAAGGGTCGTGTCTAGGGTTTCGCCTAACAGATTAGGTCATGTAATTCGTGACCTAACCCGCCTAACCGATTAAGTCATGTAATTCATGAATTAATCCTTTTCCAATCTAGTCAAGATGGTTAAGTATGTCATTTAAATTCGTGACTTAACCCGCCTACGTGTCATGTCAAGTTGGCAAAGTGTTGTCATTTCAAGTTCATGACTTAGCCCTACAAATCGTGTTCAAGTTGGTTAAGTTGTCTTTTCATGTTCATGACTTAACCCTAATTGGCATTAATTGATTCGTTAATGCACCGAACCACTCACATTGGATCCTATTGTTCGTAGCCACTGGATTTGCCGGGCGGTTCCGGGCAGGTTTACGCTACGAACTCAACCCAACCTCGGGTTTCAAGCGCGATGTGACCAACTACCCACATTGGATCCTATTGTTTGTAGCAACTGGATTTGCCGGGCGGTTCCGGGCAGATTTACACTACAAACTCAACCCAACCTCGAGTTGGCCACTTTCTTGTTTTCTAAAGTCATGCCCATGTTCTTATCAGATTCATGCTATTTTCATAGCATGTTCATATGTCAATTTCGTGCCCAACTAAGGCATGTTTCAAGTCAAGTTATGGCATGTTCAAGTCGAGTTTTCGTGCCATATTTCATGTTCTACTTATGCCAAATTTCACGGTTTATGATTATAATCAATTCAAGTTTTGCCTATTCTACCCAATCGTATCCCCAACGTATATAAACGTACTTCGTTCACAAGCATAAACAATTCAAGAGATAAAGGGGAATAACACCAAACATGTGATAGGCATATGTGACAATTCCACCATCACTTGCATAATAAACAGGCTATAACATATCACATGGTTTCAATACTAGCATGATGATAACTTGGCATAGTAATGGTTCCAACTTAGTTCAACATGATGAATTCAAATTTACATCATAGGCATAATAATCATTGTATGCATAATAATAATTTTATTACAAACATGAAACATTAAAGGCATGGTAATTCTAATAGGCATAGTGGATTCCAATTTAGTATTTTTAACATAATGATTCTCATCTAGCATTATAAACATAATGATTCCAACTTTTCATCATGACCTAGCAATTCCCAATTTGTCATTAGCATGATAGGTATATTAACATCACAGGCATAGTTTAATTAATATCATAGACATGGTTTAATTAGCATCATAGGCATGGTTTAATCAACATGAGGATTTCAATGAACATAATGATTCCATGGACATGTATTTGTTCAACTTGCAATAAAATTAAGCCCAAGTGATTCATAACAACATCAACATCATGATAAGTTTAACTTGCAACATTAACATAGCAATATTCCCAAATTTTGATTCAAAGTTAAACAATATAAACATGGATTAATAATAGTTCCTAAATCCGGTTTCAATTCATAGCATGTCCATGTTATTTCAGCGTTTTTGCCTAAAAAGTGACATAGAACTTACAATATGAAGCAAGCAATCCAAATCAAAACTTTAAATCAAATAGCCCCAAATCCGTTGTCTAAAGCGTCGTAGTTGTTGTAGCCTTCAAGAATCGTCCTTCGTCTTCTATAATTTTGTTCTTTGTATTTTTAATTTAGAGTTCTAGGTTTAATGGCGGCTGCATGAGGCTAAAATGAAATAGTATGATTTAAGCTAGGTCTTAGGGTCTTTTTATAGTGTTTAGAATTAGTTTTAGCCATAGGATAAACCCTAGGATAGATCTGAGCCATCTAAAATCGTCACAAGCCCCCAAAATAAGACCTAGGAGCCAAAACAGGTGCACCAGGCCGACCTGGCCGACCAGGGAGGTCGACCCCCAGGTCGACTCCCCAGTCGACCTGGGGGGAGGTCGACACACAGGTCGACCCCCAGGTCGACTCTAGTGTCGACCTGGTTGGGGGGAGGTCGACCCTAGTGTCGACCCCCCTGTCGACCTGTCTGGGCGGGATTTTTCCCGCCTACCCTGAATTCTGAAAATTTGAATCTGTTTTTGAATTTGAATTTTTCGTGAAACTTTGCGAGGCCATATCTTGATCATACGGACTCCGATTTACGAAATTTCGGACTCTATTTCGCGTATTTTTCCGAGACGAACGCAATGGCACAACCCGTTTTTCCTGATTCAGATTTTAACATTTAATTCTGCCCTGTTTTAAGTTATAACGTGTTGTTTAAAATACGGGTTGTTACATTCTCCCCTCCTTAAAGGATTTCGTCCCCGAAATCTTCAAGTTAGGAAGAACGTATCCTACCATCCATCATCCATCTACTCAAAGCATCATCCACATGCAGTCATTGTCCTTAAAATATTTCTAATGCTGTATGAACATATGCAGAAAGTGTGTGTATATGTTCCTTATCTAATGCAAATGATCCGGCCTGATTGATCTTCTCAAATGCAAAATATGTTTAGTGAAATGAATCCAATATGTATGCAGAATTTTTCCTATTATAATTCATAATTTCTATATGAGTGCTCAAACATTCAATCATATGCAACAACCAAATGATAGCACAACCAAGTTTCCAAAATAAACACTCATGCATATGAAAGTATGAAACTGTGACTGAGCCGATCTAGTGCCTAATGTATATTCATGCATCCACGAGCAACCACTTGCGACCACTTGCAACCATTTTGCAATCATAACATGTTTCAATTACATGTTTACATCCAAAAAGATTCTACCTATGGTTCTCAAGATAGGATCGAGGAGATAACAAGATAAAACAAAGCATCTAGAAAAAGAAGTTAAAGATGTACCCCCGGAAGGTCCGGTCTGCTTCTTAGGGCAGTCCTTGCTGATGTGTCCAGTCTCCCCACAATGAAAACATTCACCTTGCTTTCTTTTCCTCTTTCTACAATCCTTGGCTATGTGCCCTTCCGTACCACAGAAATTGCATTTCCTTTTATCACATGAGTTGTCGTTCTTGCCTCCTTTCTCGGGGTCTACCTTCTTATTCTGAGAATCGTTGGGCTTGACCTCTTTCTTGCCCTTCTTATATTCCTCATACAGTAGGGCCATATCCACCAAGCTTTCAAAGGTCGCCCCCATGGGCACATGAGTCATGGCCAAACCATGTAGTGGCTCGTTCAAGCCTCGTGCAAAACGTAGCGCCTTTTTCTGAGGAGTGTTGACTAACTCCAATCCGAAGCGAGCAAGCTGATTGAAATGGTTCACGTATTCTTTAACTGTCATATTTCCTTGTTTAAGGGCCAGAAACCGTTCCATTTGGAGACTCTCCTCTGCCGATGACAAGAACTTAAGCCCAAATCTCCCTCTAAAGTCTGCCCAAGTCTCAATGGGCCTAGTAGCGTTGGTGACTTTCCACCAATAAGAAGCTTCCTCTTTCATGAGCCACGCCGCCAACTGTACTTTCCTATTGTCCTCTACCTCAAAGATAACAAACAAGTCTTCGGTTTCCTTCAACCAATTTCGTGCCTCAACAAAAGTCTCAGTTCCTAGGAAATCCTTTCCGCCCATGGCCTTAAAGTACTTGCATATCTTTGAAAAAGCAGCTTCTCGCGGAGGTTGAGGAGGATGAGGAGGAGGATTGGCTGGGCCTGTCACATTAGCCCGAGCCTCGAGGAAACGACGGAACCAAGTGGGTATATTGACACCCTCGGGAAGATTAATATCGTCGGCCATGATAAGCTGAAAACGAAAAAGGAAAAGATTCAAACGAGGAAACAAAGATAGTGCTAATGGCTTTTTGGGGAATAGCCTTTTGAAATAAACCAACTTTTCTTGAAAAGTGCTTCTTTGTAAATGGTTTTGAAAAAAGAAATTCAAAAGGTTTTCAAAACTTTTGCCCAGTCTTGGTAACCTTCTGCTCTGATACCAAGTGTAACACCCCACCTCCGCTAGGGTCACTCACAAAGGGAATGCACTAGTTTTGGAGAGGTATTATCGAGATAACATCACAGAATTATCACAAGACAGAACATAAATAAATAATTAAGTAAACAGCGGAAGAATTTATGAGCAAAACAGAACTTCATTTCATTCCAAAATAAACCATGTCTTTTACAAACATTTCAAATAACTTCATTACAACTGTCTTGTAATAATAGCCAAAGAAGCAATAACTTAAAAACAGAAGAAAAAAAACAGCTTATTCCCCATGTGCAGTAAAATGAAGCAGCCATAGCAAACCGTACATGCTGAGCCAAAGCAAGTGATATCCAAGCTAAGAGCTAGTGTTTCCTCCCTGAGAACCTGGGGGGAAACGAAAGAAAAAGAGGCGAAAGGAAAAGGGTCAGTCATAAAGACTGAGTAAGTCCTAGTGACTTTCAGCGTAAAAATGGTTAAAACAACCTGTCATGTATGAACTGGAACTAAACTTAAGAATGGTGTCAAGGTGAACAAGATAGACTAAGGTGATCAGAATAAGTCAAGACAAGTCAAGAAAAGCATCACATGTTCGAGATTCGTTGCATCGACTGTACTAGTATACTAAGCCCATGTCACTAGTTAATCACGAAATAAATCCCACGGCCCAATATCATGAAATGACCCTGAAACGGGGTCTGACCCAAGTACGGGGTCCTACGGAGCGATTATCTAGTCGATCGGCTCCCTACAAGTTCTAGCTCGCCAAGTGTCCGTGTCATACGGCTAATCACGAATGTAGTCACCTGTGCTGGGTCCACCTTCGGGTGTATCAGTCCTAAGGTGTCAACCCCTGACACGATTCAAGATGCACAGATAAATCTACGGATACCCAGTGCCTGCCCCGGAATACGTGCACGACCGTAGTCCACCGAACCTACACTGGCATACCCCACTGCCGTCGTTCACCTCTTACAATCAGCCCAGTAATCGTGCCCCACCCGGCCTAGCCCCAGGGTACCTTGATACATCTAGAGGGTTACTGCTGAAAAGGGTCGTGTCTAGGGTTTCGCCTAACAGATTAGGTCATGTAATTCGTGACCTAACCCGCCTAACTGATTAAGTCATGTAATTCGTGAATTAATCCTTTTCCAGTCTAGTCAAGATGGTTAAGTATGTCATTTAAATTTGTGACTTAACCCGCCTACGTGTCATGTCAAGTTGGCTAAGTGTTGTCGTTTCAAGTTCATGACTTAGCCCTACAAATCGTGTTCAAGTTGGTTAAGTTGTCTTTTCATGTTCATGACTTAACCCTAATTGGCATTAATTGATTCGTTAATGCACCGAACCACTCACATTGGATCCTATTGTTCGTAGCCACTGGATTTGCCGGGCGGTTCCGGGCAGGTTTACGCTACGAACTCAACCCAACCTCGGGTTTCAAGCGCGATGTGACCAACTACCCACATTGGATCCTATTGTTTGTAGCAACTGGATTTGTCGGGCGGTTCCGGGCAGATTTACACTACAAACTCAACCCAACCTCGAGTTGGCCACTTTCTTGTTTTCTAAAGTCATGCCCATGTTCTTATCAGATTCATGCTATTTTCATAGCATGTTCATATGTCAATTTCGTGCCCAACTAAGGCATGTTTCAAGTCAAGTTATGGCATGTTCAAGTCGAGTTTTCGTGCCATATTTCATGTTCTACTTATGCCAAATTTCACGGTTTATGATTATAGTCAATTCAAGTTTTGCCTATTCTACCCAATCGTATCCCCAACATATATAAACGTACTTCGTTCACAAGCATAAACAATTCAAGAGATAAAGGGGAATAACACCAAACATGTGATAGGCATATGTGACAATTCCACCATCACTTGCATAATAAACAGGCTATAACATATCACATGGTTTCAATACTAGCATGATGATAACTTGGCATAGTAATGGTTCCAACTTAGTTCAACATGATGAATTCAACTTTACATCATAGGCATAATAATCATTGTGGGCATAATAATAATTTTATTACAAACATGAAACATTAAAGGCATGGTAATTCTAATAGGCATAGTGGATTCCAATTTAGTATTTTTAACATAATGATTCTCATCTAGCATTATAAACATAATGATTCCAACTTTTCATCATGACCTAGCAATTCCCAATTTGTCATTAGCATAATAGGTATATTAACATCACATGCATAGTTTAATTAATATCATAGACATGGTTTAATTAGCATCATAGGCATGGTTTAATCAACATGAGGATTTCAATGAACATAATGATTCCATGGACATGTATTTGTTCAACTTGCAATAAAATTAAGCCCAAGTGATTCATAACAACATCAACATCATGATAAGTTTAACTTGCAACATTAACATAGCAATATTCCCAAATTTTGATTCAAAGTTAAACAATATAAACATGGATTAATAATAGTTCCTAAATCCGGTTTCAATTCATAGCATGTCCATGTTATTTCAGCGTTTTTGCCTAAAAAGTGACATAGAACTTACAATATGAAGCAAGCAATCCAAATCAAAACTTTAAATCAAATAGCCCCAAATCCGTTGTCTAAAGCGTCGTAGTTGTTGTAGCTTCTAGTTGTAGCCTTCAAGAATCGTCCTTCGTCTTCTATAATTTTGTTCTTTGTATTTTTAATTTAGAGTTCTAGGTTTAATGGCGGCTGCATGAGGCTAAAATGAAATAGTATGATTTAAGCTAGGTCTTAGGGTCTTTTTATAGTGTTTAGAATTAGTTTTAGCCATAGGATAAACCCTAGGATAGATCTGAGCCATCTAAAATCGTCACAAGCCCCCAAAATAAGACCCAGGAGCCAAAACAGGTGCACCAGGCCGACCTGGCCGACCAGGGAGGTCGACCCCCAGGTCGACACCTAGGTCGACTCCCCAGTCGACCTGGGGGGAGGTCGACACACAGGTCGACCCCCAGGTCGACTCTAGTGTCGACCTGGTTGGGGGGAGGTCGACCCTAGTGCCGACCCCCCTGTCGACCTGTCTGGGCGGGATTTTTCCCGCCTACCCTGAATTCTGAAAATTTGAATCTGTTTTTGAATTTGAATTTTTCGTGAAACTTTGCGAGGCCATATCTTGATCATATGGACTCCGATTTACGAAATTTCGGACTCTATTTCGCGTATTTTTCCGAGACGAACGCAATGGCACAACCCGTTTTTCCTGATTCAGATTTTAACATTTAATTCTGCCCTGTTTTATGTTATAACGTGTTGTTTAAAATACGGGTTGTTACACTAAACTTCATTTTTCTGGTCAAATAACTTCTGCCGCGTTCTCTTCATCATTTCAGAAAATCAAAACGCAAATAGAAAAATCCAAATCAATTCGTAGAAAATACCATAAATCTCGAAACAAATATATTTGGACTCTCTTCGAGCTTCTCTACAACCTCATACGCATTTTTTCTTAGATCAACATGTTTTTCCGTCGATGGTTTTAGCAGGTGTAAATCTAGGGTTCATCGATTTGGTGCATCGATTCTCGTTTTGGGAGTTGATTTTGAGATGAGGAGATGAAATGGATCGCATAGGAATTTTTTGGGGTTTACGGTGATAAAAACTGTCGATGTTTGTACTGTTGGTTGCGTCGAGAACCTGGAGACACGGGTACCTTGAGGCTATCGAGTTCATCCTCGTGGTGATGGAGAAGATAGATGTTGAAAGAGAGGGGAACCGGTGATTTTGGTGGGTGTTATCGTGATGGTTTGAGGGTGAATGGAGTGAGGAAGACACGGCAATGTCTAGAGTGGTATACTGGAGTTCGCAAGTTCATTTGGGGGAGAAAGGGTATCGGGTGTGGGTCTGGTATTTTGAAAGGGTGATGGGCCTTATTTCAAATGTTAAAGCCCAAATGGAAATATAATTAAATTTTTATTTCAATTTAAATAGTACTTTAACTTGTAAATGATATATCTTGATCATACGATATCAGAATTTCAAACCGTCGGATCCGTTGGGATCGTATGGACGACGGCTACGCATTGGAACTGACTAGGAGTGGATTGGAGCTCGTTACAATTTATAGCAAAATAAATTGTCTGATCCGAATCAACAACAGTTTACCGTTATTTAACGATGAACTACCAAAGTGAGTAAAACTCACCAACTCTACCAGTTCATATTTTTAGAACTGCTAAATGATGATTAATTGTTTTGTGCTAGCTGTTTGGTTGAATTGCTTATGTATTGGTTGAAATTATAGATAACGATATATATAAATCGTCAATCAAATATTAATTCTGTTTATCAGAATATTTCATATTGAAATGAAGTTGATGTTAATCATATTGTTTAACATCTGGGATGCAGGGAAACAGGTTGGAGGGATCCAACTGGATTCCTCAATATTTATAATACTGTTCTTTTCATATATTGTAATATATGATGTGATATAAAATCTGTTGTTGATTATGTGTGTTTGAATGATAGCGATCATTGTGAATTGGTACATTAAATACCGTAAGAAATACAGGGATGTAGAAAAGGGGATTTTCAAAGTGTATTTTGAAAATAAATTATTTATATAAAATCAATGGATTTTATATATAAAAAGAAAAGGGTTTTATAAAAGAAAATAATTATAAAATCAAAGAAGAAGTTGAAAAGGAAATATTGGTAAACCATTTACAAATAGATTTATAAAAGAGAATATTTATTTATGAAATAAATAGAAGTATAAAGGGATTATTTATTTGGGAAATAAATAATATATTTTAAAAAGAATTATTTATAAAATAAATAAGATTTTACAAAAGGAATATTTGGAAAATGAATAGAACTATTAAAAAGGAGATTTCAAATTAAAAAATAATAATTTGGGATGACTTATTTAAATTTGATATTAAATAAGAATATGTTTTAATAGATGAATTAAGAGGAATGATTTATAAATAATATTTTATAAATTAAGTAAAATATTTATCATTGTATAAATGGAATATATAAGTCAGGACTTATATAGAGAAGTAAGAATCGATTTCAACATCGATATTTGAAACTGAATATAAACGTAGAGTTAATCAAAGGAGTTAATCAGTTAGAGTAAATCAGTTAGAGTTAACCAGTTAGAGTTAATCAGTTAGAGTAAATCGATTAGAGTTAGAGTTAATCGAATTAGAGTTAATCGATTGGAGTTAGAATTAATCGAATTAGAGTTAACTGAACATAGTTAATCGAATTTGGATTTATTGAATATTAGTTATTCAATTAGAGTTGATCGAATATAGTTATTTGAGATAGAGTTAGTCAAACATAGTTATTCAGGATAAGTTGCCATTTCGTACGACTGCTAGCGTAATTCGCAGGGTTGCAGATAGCCTACGGCGGTCGGATGTTTCCTGAGGGAATCTAGCGTAACCATTGTGATCGCTGCGATCTAGAGTCAAGCGAATGGAGTTAAATCGAATATTAGCTATTCGGAATAAAGTTAAAACAAATATAGTTTATTCGAATAGAATTAAAAGAGTTAATCGAATATAGTTTATTCGAATAGAGTGAAGGAATTAATCTAAAGAAGTTAATCGAAATGAGTTAATCGAATTAGAGTTAATCGAGTTAGAGTTAGTCGAGTGTTAGTTAATCGAGTTAGAGTTCGTCCAGTATTGATTAATTGAAGATAAGAATGTATCGAATAAAGTTATTCGAAAGGAGTTATCGAATTAGTTATTCAAAAGGGGTTATCGAATATTAGTTATTCGAAGGGGTTATCATATATAGTTTATTCAAAAGGAGTTAAATCGAATATAAGTTATTTGAATGGAGTTAAACCAAATATAAGTTATTCGAAGAGAAGAGTTATTGAATATTAATTATTCGAAGAGAGTAATCGAATATAAGATATTTGAAGTGAGTTAATCGAATATTAGTTATTCAAAGTGAGTTAACCGAATATAAGTTATTCAAAGAGAAGAGTTATCGAATATTAGCTATTCGAAGAGAGTTAATCATCGAATTCGATTATATCGAATTCGAGAAAGTATTTATACTTTCCGGTGTTTAAATCAAGATTTATTTATTTATAAATTAGATGTTTATTTATTTATTCAAATTAAGGAATAAAAGTTATATTTGAAGTTAGATATTTCGAAAGTAGGGATTATAACGTTATCGTTGTAGCCAATTTTTTTATAAAAGAAGTGGATTCGTAAATAGAATCCGTGAGGTTCGCAAGGAAGTTGTTAAAGGTTTAAAAAGATAAACATTGTCTATTCCGAGGTTAAAACGTTGTTCAGTTAAGGTCTGAGAGGTAATTATACCCCAAATTAATTGACTTCCTTCTTAACTAAGGAATGGTTAAAGTTTGATAGTAAAGGTAGGTTAAGTGAATTTAGTTAATGTGCTTAATGGTTTGTGTTGGCATAGCGATGTTTATTTAAACATCAGTTTAAATCAAATGAAGGAGTTCTGGAAATGTTTTCCAAATAAGAATCAGAAATGTTTTCTGATAATAAAAAATAAGAAATGGGAATAAATATGGAAACATTTTCCAGTGAATAATAACGTATATTTTCTAAGTTTAGAAAATAAGGATTTATGAGTATATGAAAACGGGAAATAAGGAAATGAATAAATTAATGATAAATTAATTTAAATGGATAAATGTTGAATGTTGATTGATCGATAAAATTTCCATTTGGAAATAATATCGTTGTTTGCACACGAGTTTTCTTTTGATAGTTAAATCACAGACTATCAAAGTTTTGACCATTTTTCCGTCGTCAATAAGGAGAGACTGGTTGGGTTATTGTCCGAGAACCACTCCGTATGGGCCTTAGCATTTCGAATCAAATAGATCGAAGACAAATTGAAGACGGAGTTATGCAAGGGCTATCCTGTTTACAGAATAGTGCCTTCGGTTTGTCCAATCCCAGGACAACTTGAATGGACGAATGTTTGACAGAGTATATCTGGTGGATCACTTGAGTTGATCGTTTCAAATGTATTTACGTTGGTGGCGGAGGAATTCGTTTCTCTTAGCTTATACCCATGGTATTTTTTGGGAAATCAATTTGTGGTTTGACGGGTATGACGATGTGGCATTCAAAGTAAATGAATGAGTAATCCGTTGAAAGATACGTTATGACCACCAGCCTCATCAACTGGGAAATGACAGAAATCGGGCAGGCAACATGGTTAAGTGGGCCGCACCCAAGTAGGGTATATTGTCACCATCTAGAGAATATTCATATTTGTTACTTCTTTCAATTCTGTATCTCCCGGAATGGTTATGTTGGTTTACCAACTATAAGGTAACATTATATTTGATACACTCAAGCGAAATGAGTGGTTGGTCATGTGTGGCCGAGTTACAAGATGTTCTTGTTAAACTCCAGTGTATCGCTTCTAGAGTACACTGAGCGGAAGGTGGATCCATACCTTATCATAGTTGGAATCCATTCCCCAAATAAGAGCCTGCGGTTTTGATTGTATATTATATATGTAGAATGTTAGATGCAAGCATTTCTGCTAGATTTCTATTTACTTGATCTAGACATTATTATAATATCAGACAAGTATCGTTTTAGAAATATTTTGGGTTATCATAAGGTAAAAGCCATCGTGTTTATGTGTGGATCAGTCTTATTACTATCCTTTGTTTCAAAAGAATTTTGAAAGTTAAATCAAATGATTTGAGTTTACTCATACCAGTCACATGACTGACCCAGAGTTTATTTTGTTTTGTTTTCCCTAAACTCTTAGGGTGCCCAATTTTGTATGGGCAGTCAAGTAGTCGAGATTTACAAATACTTAAAGAGGTGAAGAAGGAGGCTTCAGGATCATATAGCTATTGTTATTTCCGTTGTGTTGTAAGTGTTATACTCTAGTAATGGTATTGTATACAGATACTGTTTTATTTCAAAAGTTATGTTATGAAATATATTTATTCGTTCCGTTGTGAGATTCGTGTTTACTCTGATGTTGTATGTTCTTCTTCTTCTTCTATTCTAAGTTTCTATCTTATCTATTCTCACCCTCTAACTTCTTTCATGGATTATCCGGTATTTACGATGCTTGAATAGTCGACATGGTGTTATATGCCGATATCCAAGATCGCGAAAACCTGGGTCGTTACAGGTACCCTATCTTGCATGTGTTCGTTTTGGTTTGGACACTTTGAATTGTTGTTCCCACATTTTTGCTAACTGGTTCCCATGTTGCCTGTGCTTCCCGTACATGCATTTTGCATTTAGCTGCATTATATCCAAACTTATTTAGTTTTACTGTCATAAAAATGCTCCCATATGCTTGTATTCCCACCATTTTTCATCAGTAGATTGCTTATACTTGATTTTGCAAAGAAATTCATCCATGTTCGGAAATTTATGTGCATGAGTGGCATAAATTGGTTGCCATAATTATTTATCTGGGTTATGTACTTCATTGTTGTCGCATACATACAGTTAAATTAAGTTGAAAGCCTAAGCTAAGGGAATATTTGCATTGTGATGAATGGATAGCTTTAAGGAGGGGTCAGGATAAATTTTATTTAGGCATTAACTGGGTTTACTACGCCATATTTAATGTATTTAAATGTTACCACACACGCATGCATTAGATGGATACACAACTTGTTGTGTCTTTAAGTCTGCACCTCTCGCTTAGCAACAGAAAATACCCTTTTCTTTGCTGCATTGTAAGTTCTGATAATTTGCTCACTAATACGTACCCAATTTCATGCATAGAACATTTGATTGCCTTATAGGTGAATGTGCAGCTCCTTGCTGTCCACTGTTGGCCACGTCCGTACTGTTTTCAGTCTGTATGTTTCTTTATTTTGATCCATGGTATCATTTTTGGTCCTGCATGTTGATGCACATGCGTGTTTAATGTTCCAGCGTGCTCCCCTTGCGTGTGTTGATATTATGGTCTTCCCTGTACTACTCTTTATGTAATCTCTATAATTTGGACACTTTTACTTACTATGCATGATCCCGTGTTCATGCTTGGTTTAGAATTTACCTACTCATATCGATACCGTTGTAGGATTTTCTTACAACAAGCCTATGTAGTTCCCTTTTTATACTTATTGGTAACCATCCACTCTTCCTTATATTGGCTTGCAGATAGGATATGATTATTTAGCCCCACATGCATACAATGCTCGATTTAAACCGGCACTGTCATTCGTTAATTATACGATTAAGGAAATTGCTAGATCATGCAAAATCACTTAGCCTCTTGTTTGCTTCACACATATTCTAGGATCTTTTCGGTATGTTATTTGGTATAGTCATGGGTGGTATACTTGATTATTTAATAATATTTTGGGATTTAACAATTACACTTATGTGTTTATCGAAGTTTGCTAACTTGAGATCAGTTTAATCCTAACTCGGTTGTTTTGTGTTTTGCATGGGACACTCAAGTCAGGTCCTAAGTGTACCAGGCTTAAAGATATCAGCTCGCAAACTGGAGAGGATGTGGAGACGTGAAGATGCATGCGCGCGCTGAGCTTGAAGAACAGTAAATTTGTTTAAAGAATTCATGTATATATTTTATCTTACGCTGTGCAAATGTTTGTCAAACTCTAATAATTTATATGAAGTTTAATTCCGCTGCAAAAAATTTATACTATGTGATTCTGTGTTAATTTTGTTTAACCCTGTAAGCCAAATAACAATCTGTCATTTTGAATGTTTCGAGTTGGTTTAATTACCCACTTGAGGCAGTCAAAATGCTAGGTCGTTACAAACGTGGTAGGCCGTCAACGAAATCCATCGATATCTGATCTCATTTCCACAATGGAACCTCTAAGAGCTGGAGGAGACCGTACGACCTCTGATGCTTGGCTTTAATAAGTTGACAAGTTATGCAATTACTCACATAACTTGCGATATAATGCTTCATGCCTTTCCAATAATATAAGCGATGCATATCAGCATACATTTTACTACTGCCCGGATAAACAGAATACTTAGTGCAATGACAATCATCTAGAATGCCATGCCTAAGTGCAACATCAAAAGGTACAATAATACAATTCCTCTTACGAATACAACCACGAGAATCAACACTATAGTCTTGCACTTCCCGATCTCGGGGCCCAGACTCACAAAGTTGGATAAGGCACATCACCTCAGGATCACGCCTCTAAGCATCAATAATACGATTGAGAATAGATGGTTGAGCCTCTAAATTAAATAATAACACAGGAGCATCCGATGAAGAAGCACGATCTCAAATATCACAACAAGAAAAAGTCTCCAAGACATCCCACTTGGCTAACATCAAAGAAAAAACAGCCGAATGTTTGCAACTAAGCCCATCAACAACACGATTACCCTTCCCAAGGGTATAATGGATATCTAAATCGTTAGCTACAATTAAGCTTCACACTGATTTGACCACTCGAAACGAATACCCTTACGAGTAAGACGAGTAAGCGGGAGCACGATGTGAGAGAAATCCCAAATAAAACAACGGTAATAACTCGCCATACCCAAGAAACTACAAATCTCTGACACATTCTTGGGTCGCTTCCAATTCTGGATGGCCTCGACCTTAGATGGATCAATAGAAATGCCCTCAGCAGAAACGACATGGCCAAGAAAGAGAATTGCCTCTCCCGGAAGTAGCATTTAGATAGTTTGGCCTTAAGCTGATGATGACGGAGTGTACTCAAAACAACCCGCAAATGACTAGCATGTTCAACTTCGGATTTAGAGTAAATAAGAATAACATCGATGAAGACTAGGACGAACTTGTTGAGATACTCGCGGAACACTCGATTCATAAGATCGACGAAAAATTCTGGGGCATTGGTCAAACCGAATGACATGACATGCCACTCATAAGAGCCATAACGAGTATGGAAAGAGGTGAGAGGAATGTTATCCTCCGTAACTCATAACTGATGAAAATCAGGGGGAAGGTCCAACTGAGAGAAGACCTTAACTCCACTCAACTAATCGAACATATCGTCCATCCTGGACATTAAATAACTGTTTTTGATGGTAAGCTCATTAAGCTTGCGATAGTTGATGCAAAGCCTAAGAGATCCATCAGACTTCCTAACAACGATTCCCGTGACACTCCACGGTGAAAAGCTAGACTGGATGAATTGCTTGGACTCAAGCTCGAGAAATTGCTTATTGAGTTCCTTATTTTATTTAGTTGACATCCGTGTAGGAGGCTAACTTACAGTATGAGCACCAGGAACTAAATCTATACGGACCCCGATAGCTCGTTTGGGTGGCAACCCCGAAACGGGCTCAACGACAATGACCAAATCACAAACAACTAGAATGGAGACATGTCATCATCATCATGGACTCAAGAAAGAGAGAATAAGGATACCTCAGATTCGTAATCAACATCACAAAGAACGAGAGAGGGTTGCGAAGGCGAATCAGGATGGAAAAGATACAAAACTCTCTTAATACATAGAATAATGGCCTCGTATCACATGAACCAGTCCATAAATATAAGAAAAGGTAAAACCTGCAGATTGCATGGAAGGATAACCCAAAAATAACGATATCAACTTCCTCACATAATAAACTAAGAGCGGCAGATCCACCAATATGATTCGCTACCTTCAAAGAAGTCACAATGCAAGAAGCATCCAAAGGGAAAATATCTACAAGCTCCTTCGATACAAATGAATGCAAAGCACCCCTATCGAATAAGACTCAAATCATATGATCACGAAATAAGAGAGACCCCTCGAGAATAGAAGGCATACCTCTCAGCTAAGAAGAACCGCCACCAGACTCCATCACATTTGCTTGCCTAGATTACCAACCTTAGGAGTAGAAAGATAGGAAGCGACCATATATCCTTCCTCCTTGCAATAGCAGCAGATACATGGCTTAAGGCAGTCACGTACAAGATGATCATTGGCTCTACAATTGAAGCAACACTGCTTAGCAGGCGCTGCTCCACTAGACTGAGAAACCTGACCTAAAGGTTGTTCTTCTTATTAGGAAAGGATTTAGGCTTATGAAATGGGAAAATTTTCTGGCCAAAGCTCTTACGGACCCCACTCTTATCACCACTATCCCTCTCATTCTCGACTGCCTTGAGATGAAGGGCTGGGCCAACGTATTCCTCAAATGATAACTTAAGTTACAACATCAACAACTTCTTAAGATACTTCTTTGAACCAGATACGAACTTAAGATTCTTTCTGTACGATGTACTGATATGCTCCAAACTATACTTGGAGACAGCCTCAAAATATGATACATACTCGAAAACTGGCGATTTTCCTTGTTTGATATCAAGGAAACAATGTGCCAAAACCTCCTTCTTTGACTCACGAATGAACTTGAGCTCGAATAGCTCACAAAATTGCTTCCATTTGATAGAAGCCTCATTAACCTCTGCGATCAACAACTCATACCAATCAAGAGCTCGCCCTTGTAACATGCTAGATGCTATAAGGACTATATGGTGATCAGAAATCTTAATACGCGTGAATATGCGCTCATATATACAAATCCATGCTTGGACCTCCAGAACTGACTCGAAGCCAAGGAAATGCTTCCTACCAAGATGGGAGAAGTCACTGCACATACGGGCAAAGGTTGATCTGCGAGGAGAGGAAGGATGCGGTGGAATAGGAGGTTAAGTGCTCCTAATAAGCTCCAATAACTGCTCGGTGGAAAGAGTAACTGACTACTAGCTGGTCTGATATCCTCAGTGGACTAGGGGCCACTGGTCAGCCCAATCTCTGCATCAGTTCCTGGACCACTGGTCGGTCCAAAACCAGATTGTTGTCTCTTTTCTCGACCACCCATCACTAAAAGATAAGATACGATGAGAATAAGGCACAGGGGTAAGGTATATTCAAGCATTCAATTATAAGGAATACTACAGAATTATGAAATAGTTTATTCTTAGACGTATTCCCTTTTTATATCTACCACACACAAAGACAAAGGTTAACAGGGTATACACCAAAAGGCACAACTCGATTCAAGGGAAGGACACAAGGGATTCATATGACAACACCTATATTGTATCTCATTGTATTATATCTTCTCGTATTTTATTCTGTTTTAATCGCATTTTGTTCTAAACTCGACTCTGATACCAAGCTATGACTCCCCACCCTAAGACGTACATTAGTAAAGGACATTAACTAGTAATGTTGTCTACAAATGCAAATAATTGGGCTGGATAAGGGAGACCATCCATTAGTCTTGTATTGATATACATTAAGAATATCAGTAAAATGGGCTATCTGTTTTTTTCTTCTCGTGAACTGATACTCTTAATCTCTATCCAATACAATAATATGGTGGGTAGAATGTAATCCAAAACAAATATAAATAATTAACGTAATATTCATCACAGAATAGATTACCTAGCATCATAACATATACATATGATATACAACATTTAGTATCTCAAAAGTGGTATACAACCACAATAAGTACAAAGAGTCCTAAAATATACAGCGTACGAAACTGAATACATTGATCATAAGCATTTATTTACACAAAACAACTACTTCGTAGTCCAAAGATTGAAAGGATCCATGGCGGAAGCAAAAGTTATCAACAACAGCTGAAAATACGTGTAAAAGCTTAGTCTGACCTGAGGATTAACACACACGGTTCTTTGAAATCCAATATTCATTTTACAAATTTTACATTTCAAAATATATTTTTCTGTTCATCGTATTCTTTTCTTAAACCTTCAAGTTTACCAAATCCTTATTTGGACAAAAATTCCATTTACGATAATTCAAACAATTGATATTCAATTATAAGTTAAATAAAGTTTAATCGACTTATATAGGATATTTATTCACAAATTCGGTGAATATTATAAGCAGAACCCTGCTATAATAATTTAGGATTACTCAAACAGTATTATGGCAAGGTTCTGCTTATAATATTCACCGAATCTGCGAATAAATATCCAATACAAGTTGATTAAACTCTATTTAATGTATAATTGAATACCAATTGTTTGAATTATCATAAATGGAATTTTAATCCAAATAAGAATTTGGTAAACTTGAAGATTTAAGAAAAGAATATGATGAACGGAAAATTATGTTTTGAAATGTAAGATTTGTAAAATGAATATTGGATTTCAAAGAAGAGTTAAGTTAGTAACGAGATATATGCATAAATCCAACTTTTATTTGGAAATGAATTGATAACGATTCAGAAGGAGATTTGAATTGAAAACCTATGAAATCCATAGTTATTGTTTTAAGTGCGCTTATTACTTGGAAAGACCGGGATCGAATATATGTTCGAAAACCATTCCAAGTAATAATATGGAGTTATAAATAAATTAAAGATTAGGAAAGCGATAAGCGAAGACCGAGAATCTTCAAACTATTTGGATTGATTGCTAATGTCTCGTTTAGGCCGATCACCTACTACGAGGTTATAAGTGGCATGAGATCTGAATACATTTGTAGATTTTCGGATTGTTGTTCCGTTCAGACCTAGAACGAAATTGTATGGATTGTGTGTATGACATTGTAATTGACATCATAGCACTGATATATGTTAATATATACCGGATTTGTGGCAGTGAATTTATTCTTTTCTATAAGACATGTAAACTTAGAGGTTATGTATTGATAGAAATCAGTGATATGTTGTGAATTGACAATGTGACATACTCAAGTTATGTAATGAGCTAGTGACGATCAAAGCATGGCTTATTGAAGCGTAGCTTTGTGTATATCGTGACCTCGACGAACCTCACACCCCGGATTGATGGTAAACTGGCGATTAGGTTGTATACATTTACATCTCTATTGTAATTCGAGAGCTTCGGTGGTGGGTACACCTATGAAACCTGAGGAAATAAAGTATATACGGTGTCCGAGTCTGGTGAAAACCAGGATATATACTTCACGCTCCATATTCGGTGTTCGAGTCTGGATGTTAACATGGAGATACTTAGCTTGTGTCCTTGACTAAACTTTCGTGCCAGGAACCATCATGTTGGAACCCAATAACCACTACGAGCCTTTCGCTTTGTTTGTAAACTATGTATGTGGGCGTAGTTACTATTCTGGCTAAGATTAATATATTTATTTGTGAAATGGTTTTTCAACCCTATGCACTAATAATATTATTAAAAGAGGATTTTCACATATGAAAGCATTTTTTGGTTATCATAAGGTAAAACTTGCCCATTTGGTGTGTGCTTGCACTGTGTGATGTGGGACAAGTTTATGATAGCCTCATTTTTCCAATGTCATTACGAATTTCTTTGCATGGGTATTCACATGGAGTAAACCCATTCCGCATTAGCGGCGTGGTCATAATTTTCCAACTTTAAAATAAACCCAAAATAATAACTGTTTTGAGTTCTCACACCAGTCCCACGACTGACCTGAAGTTTATTGTTTCCACACCTAAACTCTGGGTGCCCCTAATTTTTGCACGGGCAGCTAGTAGTTTTGGTTTTGCAGGTTTAGTCTTCAGAGCGGGATTCGGATTTGGAGCTAGAGTTATTTTTGGGTTTACTTGTTCCGTTGAGAGCATATTTGTTTTTCCGTTGAGCTTATGTTGTACTCTAATTCCTTGTAAACATGATGTAAAATTTTGTAATAAAATGAAAAGTTCTGTTATTTATGTTTAAATATGTTAGTACCCATAACCATCAATCTTTATGAACGATTTAAGTTGGTTTAATTATCGACGAGAATAGGGCAAAAAGGTAGGTCACTGCAACTACGACCCCCTGGCCGAGTGCATCTTGACCATTTCAGTCAAGTGAATACGTATACATGACTCGTTCGAGTATTGGCATATCCCAACACCGTATGCGTCACTAACTCTTAGTCAGTAACCCCGACAGTGGTAATTTTGCGTCCCATACCACACGTTCCCACTGCTTGGTTTACTAACCGCTTGTCAACTTCGCACTAGAAAATACCAAAATCATCATTTACAATCATTGTCTTCAATCAAACTATACTAGAATTAGATGATTTCATATACCATCGTGTCCCATACAACGGGTTCACGATATCGTTTAACTTCCATTACGTCGTCTCGAAGGATACATAAAAGTGTGGATTTTTATATAGGAAAATACTTGATTTTCTTTTGAAACCAGTTTATATTACAATTATTTAAAACCATATATTTTCTTTCCCAAATCCATATTTATATTTTAAAATAGATTTTATATTATTTTTTGAGGCTACTTATTCAAAACCAAAATTATAAACTAATTTTAGCCTCAAAACTACAAGGAAATCGTTATACGTACATGAAAACTAGTTTGAAAATGTGTACATGTTCTCAATAACAACAAAACACATCACCAAAAACTCAACATTTAATAGGATGTTGAGTAACTTAATTTACCAAGCTTATATGGTGTGAAAATCAAGTGTTATGTCACTAGGAAATTAAGGAAAACAAGGAAAAGGGAAATTAGCATAAGAGCCTTTAGGAAAAAATAATAATTGTAGGGTATCATTCCCTGTGTAGATTTCTTAAGGTGGGTCGACCCATTATTCATGTGTGTCGACCCCTAAGTTGACCCATGAAGGAAGTGGGACGACTCACTTTACGCACTTTCTCCCAAGGCTGAATCTTTCCCAAACCTCCTCTTTCTGATCACTTTCCAACAGCCCAACGACATTGGATTACACTGAAAATTGACAAAATGTTCACAAAATACTTAATAACAACGTGAAAAAGGATTTACACCAAAACATACAAAGACCAGAAGGATATAATAGTCCAAAGTGGGACTTTGGCTGTGATTTACGCTTAGAAACAAATTGACCAACATAAGCTTTCGAAGTTATGTATTTTTATACAGAAGGCTTCAAATAACCCAAGATACTACTGTTAACTAGAAAAATGTGAGATTCACTCACCTTAGCAACAATAGCAACGAATTAGGCAAGGATTTGGTGCAATTTAAGGCTTCAGTGCTGAGGAAAGTCATTGTATTAGCCTGTGGAAAGATTTACTGAAACATACGAAAGAAGATCTTACTGTAAATGAACAATTTTCAGCAAAATCAAATGAAACTTGGATTAGATTAGAGTTTTGTGTGTATTACCTGCTATTTGAGAATTTAAACACTAAAATCTTGGGTTTGCTTGTGGATTTGAAGCACTAGAAATTGAAAGGAGGGTGTATTTCTAGTTTTTCTTTAGTGTAGTTTTCTAGAGAAGTAGGAAGTAAGAGGAAATGTATGTATTCCTCATTTCTCCAGAAATTTCATAGCTTAAAGAAAATAATCAAGCCCTAATTAGCCTAAATAAGCCCAAAACACCATAGTTAGTTTATTAGGTCATGTTATTAAGTTATAAGGCTATCAGATCATGCTTTACACTAGATTTTACACCATTTTCACACAAAAGCCATAGTTTAACGTCAAACAGCAATACTAAGATTTGTTAACATCAATTTTAAAACATTTCAAAGCTTGTTAACATCAAAATTATCATTTTTACAACAAAATTTGCAATGTACAACATATTTACACAATTTATACAACAATGAACATTTTGTTTACAATTGTGTAACTTTTACACTATAACCAAGTTAAATATTTCAATTGACTTGTTTTTAAATCAATAAATTATTAAAATTCTATAATACACATTTTCTTCACATATTACATCAATATAAGCATTTCACCTATATTTGTGCAATATCTACACTTTATGTAACATAAATAAATTAAATATCCTAATTCTAAGAAAATAAATTGTTAATGCATGGAAAACACAAATTTTGTGTGGCTATTATTCTTTACAACAAGTTTTTACATATTTGTGTATATTCACCACTTCACATTCTTACTAAATTTACGTTATTAACCCAAAAACCCAATATTTATGTCTTTATCCTCAAAATAGCATTATAAACACAAAATTATATTCTTTGTGACTTTAACCCTATTATTTACTCATAAGAAAATATTAATTAAGCAAAACAAATAGAAATTTTTACAATCAAGCAGACAATCGATAATCTAATATAGTATATACCATATTGGTTAATCAAAAGTGGACTTTAACTCACCATCAGTTCAGTTATCACTTTTCCATTTTGGTTTTCAAACCAAAATCTAACAACATTTGACTTTATCCTAATTTTTCACTAGCTTCAATCTGATTATATCGCATAGTGGACATAACCAAAAGTCCAATGCGATAGATCACATCTGAAGCTACCCTCTTATGGAAAATAGTTATGCAGTTTATAAAATATCGATTTATACTAAATAATAACATAACACTATTCACATTGAAATTTTAATTACCAAGCTAATACTCTTCTTCCCTCCCTGATAACTCCCTGTACATGCGAATTCAAGCTTGCACTCAAACTAACTAACATGATCACCCCTCTCGTCCTCCCTATCCCGTCTCCATGAAACAGAGTAATGTCAACTTCAGCGAACTACTTTATGCACAAGCTTTCCATTCCACTTATTCAAATATAACTCGACCCAATCCTATAATTGCGATCAACTAGCCAGCGCTTATTGGGAAAAATGCCTCATTGTCTAAAATGGGGTCGAACGAGCTAATCTTTTGTGGCTAAGTGCTCCTTGTCACGACGATGCTTAATCTTCTAAAATTTCAGACCCTAGTTCGAGACTTCTCACGTCAAACTAGGTAAATCTTGATTGCACCTAACAACTCTCTTATAGATCGAAGTACATGCTTAAATAGAGCCAACAAAACAAATTTCAGCTATGCATTTGTCATTGGATTGCTTCTGTAGTTCAGTATGAGTATTATTTGGCAACAGTTTCAGTAGTTATGTTGTGATTTGTGCTTGTGAGGTTATCCTTTGATTTTTGTGATTTGGAACCTTTGGTGATGCAGTTTCATGTTGTAGTTTCAGCCATCAATGTATTTGTTATGGCATGTAATCTCAGTTAGGTCGGTTCCTGCTGAATGTTAGAATTTTGCAGTGGGTCTTCTCTTTGCAGATGTCAAGTGAATGTTATGTAATTGATATATGGGCAATTTTCTCTCTACGTGGAGATGTTATTTTGTATGTGTATGCCTTTGGCAACAAGCATTGTTTGCTTTGGTCTGTATCGTGTTGGTCAGATGTTGACCTTACGTGGTAATATGTTGTGGCTGATCCACACTAAAAACTATCATAGTGGACAGTCCATTTTAAAAACCAATAGTAGCAATTAGACAATCTGTCTAAACCCCATATCATTTGTATTTATCTTTTGTTATAATAAAAAGTATTGGATATCGCTAGAAAAACCGGTCGGCTTTGCCAAAGAAAAAAAAAACAAATTTCATATTTTTTACAAGGGAATGATATGTTCTTAATTTTTGAATTTTCAATTAAATGAAGGTGATTTCTTTTTCTTTTTCTCGATTGGAAGTGTAAATCACATATGAAGAGAGTAAACAAGTACATATGAGTCTCTTACTTTTTTAAGGAAGCTAAGTTATAAATTTACAAATATCCAACATCTCACCACATATTATTATATTTGCGTACAGACTCTGATCAATGATATTTAATGTGATCACGCTCAAAATTCAGACACGATCTTAAAATAAAAATAATATACATTGTGTAACACCCCGTAGTTCTAAAACGGGACATAAAAATAATAATTAATTATTGAAAGAAGAATTAGATGGAAGGGTTTCGCCATTGCGTTCGTCTCGGAATTCTGCTTGAGATAGAGTCTGAGTTTGCGTAAAACGGATAACGTATGAAGGAGATATGGACGAACGAAGTTAGGCAGAAAAAAACGGAAACAGACCAGAATGCACTGGCGCACTTGTGAAGTGCGCCAGTACAAAAATGCACTGGCGCACCTGCCAAGTGTGCCCATACCGAGGGCAGTCCAGCATAGGATTCTGGAGTGTTCTATGATGACGTGTCTTCTTCTGATTTGCTGGATAACCTGTCTTCGAGCTGTGTGGTTCTATTGATCTCCTAGTTCATCTAAAGGCTCAAATTGATCCTAGACATCTATATATACATCTCTAGACCTAAACCCTAATTCATATCAATTCCTTATGACGCATCTATGCTGCTGAACTCTCAATTCTCTTAGTCACCGCCTCTAAAACCTATATCATATTAGAAGTTCTTCATCAACGATCAACTTTGAAGATTAATCAACATCAAATTAGAGTTTCTGCAACAACAATGATTCAATTATCTCTTCTAATCCTAGCAATGTAAGTCCACGTTATTTTCAGTTCTGAATAACTGATTGTAATCTTGACATGTAATAAAATAAATCGAAGTCTATGCCTGATTGTAAGATAATCTTTATCCTTCTATTGAATCTATGATTTTACATGCCTAAGAAGTTATTATATCGATTCAATCATGCCTACCTTTGTTGAACATCAGATATATAATCCTTGTAGGTTCATGATGTTATTCATATCTGATTTATATGTCTACGAGGTTATTTCTATCAGTTTATTTTAGATCTATCTTTGTTATACCTCAATTCTAACGGATCTGTAATCCTCTTAGATCCATAATGTTATATTTGACAGATCTATCATTATAATGCCTTTTTATGCCTACTCTCATTTATGTTCCTTCTTTCTTCCCCTTTTATTTCATGAATCTAGATTAACCTAGAACCTAGACTAAATCTTATTATACGTGCGATTGGAATGCGGGGATATTGGGGAATAATCTATCTGGTAATAGTGGAACATAATTTGTAACTTGTGATTTAGGGCATAATTATTATTGTTGCAAACTTGGAGTAAATTGGAATATTAAATCTGGATTGGGCATAACTATTGGTTGGGACGCCAAGCATAATGTATATTGCGATTTTGGGGCATGACTATTATTGCAAATTTGGGAAGATTGGGTGTAACCTATTTTGAGTAATAACTTGTAATTAAATTTGTTGAGCATAACTTGGGAATTGGAACATGACTAGTTTGGTGAATTTGGGATAGTTAGCATATAAAATCTAAACTTGGACATGTATAGTAAAAAATGCAAATTAGCTAAAGATGAACGTGCCTAACCCAAGGTTAGATTGAGTTGCGGTGTAAGACTGCCCGGAACTGCCCGACACATCCAGCGACCGCAACAATATAGATCTAATGTGAGAGGTTAGCACATTAAGCCCAAAACCCGAGGTTAGAATGAGTTTGCAGTAGAAGTCTATCCGGAACCGTCCGGCACATCCAGCAACCGCAAACAACAGTTCTAATGTGAGAGGTTGAGGCATTAATGAATAAATTAATGCTAATAAACGGACATGCTAAGAATGGTAGGGTTAAGTTAACACAAGAAGGCAACACCTAACCAATGTAACATGACAAGTGGTAGGGTTAAGTAACACAAGAAGGGCAACACTTAACCAATGTAACATGACAAGTGGTAGGGTTAAGTAACACAAGAGGGTAACACTTAACCAATGTAACATGACAAGTGGTAGGGTTAAGTAACACAAGAAGGAAACACTTAACCAATGTAACATGACAAGTGGTAGGGTTAAGTAATACAAGAGGGCAACACTTAACCAATGTAACATGACAAGTGGTATGGTTAAGTTAAAATTTAACTAATGAACGAGTGGGGTTAAGTTAATGGGAAACACTTAACCGATATAACATGATGAACGAATGGGGTTAAGCTAAGGGGAAACACTTAACCAATATAATATGATGAATGAACAGGGTTAAGTTAATAGAAAACACTTAACCAATTACAACATGATGAATGAGAAGGGTTAAGTTAATAAGAAACACTTAACCAACATGACATGGCGTGTGGATGGGTTAAGTTAACTTCAATGGATGGATAACACTTAGCCAATTTGGGGGGTATACGAATAGAACTTGGAAAACCCTAGTAACGGGGACCCATTGCAACTGTAATCCACATAGATGTATCACGATACCCTAAAACTAGGCAGGGTGGGGCACGATTACTGGGCTAATTATAAGCGGTCAAAATAGCGACAGGGGGTGCAGCAGTGTAGTTCCGACGGAGTATGGGTGTGCACGTTCTCCGGAATGGAAAAGCAGGCACTGGGCATCAGTAGTATACACTGTGCATCTAGAATTTGTGTCGGGTTCCTATCATAGGGATTAATACACCTTATAGTGGGACCAACACAGGGTATCTACACGCAAGAGAGGGCCGATTGACACAAACACAAGGAAAATTAATACAAGTAGGGAGCCGATCGATAGGGTAGTAAGGGTACATCTAACATCTTCATGGCAATTAGGCTGGTTGAGGTAAGATCCTCATACTATATGTACACCTGAAGGCTACCACAATTGCGGGGTTGGGATCACCTTATTTTATAACACAGGATACTAGTTGGGACACTAATAGGGGATACAGATCGTTTTTCACAGGATACTAGTTGGGACACTAGTAGGGAATACGAATCGTTCTATAAAAGACACGGATGCTAGTTGGGTGGCGTAGAGAAAATAGGAAATCAGAGAAAGAATTGAAGCGCATTCAGTGTATCTTACCTTGTCATATCTAACGATCATCATTTCTTGTCTTGCTATGCTTATTATCATGGTTATGGTCTGGTATCCAGTTTATTCATGTCATGGTGCTTTTACCTGTTTACATGCTGAAAGTCACTGGACTTACCAGGCTTTATGTCTGACTCTGTTTTGTTTCGCTCTCTTTTCTCCCCCCCCCCCCACCCCAGGTTCACAGGGAGGAAATATTACCACTTAGCTCAGTTTTCTTTCCAAGCTCGAAGATAGGCGATGTATTGCTTTGGACTCTCTTTTCCACTGCTATGGCTAGCTTATGCTTTATTAGGGAATATCATTGTCATTTTATACTTCTTTATTTTGTTAACCATGACAGATGCTTTGTTGTAATGGGTAAGGATGTTTTGGTGTTGGAAAACAATCTTTGTATAAGCTGCTTTACCAAGCTGTTGTTTTATCAATGAAGTAAAGTTTTATACATTTTCCGCTGTTTAAAAATTTTGTCTGTTTTGTAATTTATCTATTCTATACACTTATGACGCTCCACTGAAGTTAATGCATTCCCTTTATCAGTGACCATAATGGAGGTGGGGTGTTACACATTGATTATTGGATTCCAAAAATCACTAAAATACTATTATTTGCTGAAAAATCATCGAAATAAGTCTCAATACATTTTAAATTAAAAATTATGGAAAAATCAAATCAAATAAAATAAATATATTTCAGTGGAGTAATAATTTATATTTAGATTATTTACTCTAATTGGTGATCATTGCAAATGAATTTACAAATTGAATTCTCCATTATTATTTTACTAATATAAAAAGAAGTATATCAAAACATTAAATTCATTAAATGAATACTCAATTAGAATCCAAATACCTAAGTCACATTAATTCAAACATTAAATTCACCATTAAATATTTTAAATAATCCCAATATTTAAACTCTAGTTATTTTTTGGCAAAGCATTGATTTAATTTTTTTATATTTAAACTTTAGTTATTAACTTGAAAATGATCCTTATATTTGAATTCAAGTTATTTAACTTCTAAAACCAATAATTTAATACTTAAAAATCAATTAAATATTCAAAATCAATGACGAAAAATTTGGCTCATTACAATTCGCTCCAGGCATTTATCAGACTATTAAGTTATCCTAGAGTATATTCAATAGAAAAATTTATGTACTTTAATCATCCATATTAAGTACCTTTTCAACATTTAAACCCAAATTAAATTTATGTTCAAAATTTTATTTCCAGATATTTGAATTTCTAATTTAAATATCCGATTAAATTCCTAAAATTATATTTAGTATGTTTATTTTACATCAACTCTTGTATGGGACAATACACAATTTAAGTACTTCAACACATACTCAACTATGATCATAACATGAGCAAAATGTCATGTAGTTAAGCACCATAATATCATAGATTAAGCATAATCAAACTATAATTCGGTTACTTAAGACTGTTTCCTGAGGTCTAAAGACTGTTATACATTATTATCAAGAGATTTTCTAACTTAATTTAGTTGTATTAACCTATGGAAGACTTGTGTCGAGTCTTCTGTGATAGTTTCCGACAATGACCAATACGTAACCCTTTAGTGCTTTCATTGGTCATGAGTAATTCATCATCCATTGTATAAAAAACAATAAATACAATAGTCTTGATCAATGTATTGTTATCCTTTTCACTATAAACTTGATTAGGAACATGTAAAGAGTTATTTTTTATGATCAAATACTCATAGTTATTAATATATTCGTAGCTGCAATCAATAAAAAGCTTCTCTTAATTTTTTTGCATATGTGTGTTTAATGTAGTTAATTAGTAATTTATGTATCTATACAACAATGCATATAATAAAATTAAACCAAATGCATACTTTATTTCGAACAAGATTGTTTATAGAGTAACGAGGATAACCATTTACATAACTGTCCATATGGCTTGTTGTTAACTTTGTCATTTTCTGTTCTATTATGTTATAGAGCAACATAGATGGGTAGGGGCATATTATTGGCCAACATATGAACAAATGCCGGTTATCATTGTTTATGTTAGGTAAAAAAAATCCTATTTAAAAATTAATATTCGATGACAGCTCCCTTTTGTGGCACCCCTTTGGCTTATGCATAAGAATATCATTGAACATTTCTCTTCTTTAATGCGTCTTTATGTAGATTGTTAAAATGACTACCTTTTTAGATAAGTTAAAAACATTTACCAGATGACTGTAGTCAAAATAAAATCACCAAGGGAAAGACACGATACATATGGCTCAAACCCGAATAATTTCCTATTTACACTTCTTAAGCAAATTTATTAACATAGCATGGAAATACGAGAAAATCAACATAAAACTTTTGTAGTATCGTTGACAAAGCACTTTGGTAGGATCGTTTGGTTTAAAATTGAAAAAATAAGGGCTTGCTTGGTTTTGTCTTGCTTTTTGAGTTTCGTTTTATCAACTTGTACTGAGAAATAACAAAAAATATAAGAAGAAGATGTTCAATTCTTAGTCATTACGACGATCAATGTGCAATAGGTGTGTTGGATTGTTTTCCGTACCCTTGTTATTTCCAAAACACGAAAAACATAATAAAATGGTTCATATTCTACACAATAATTTCATTTTTCAAAACTTTTTGTTTTCCAACAATACATGCACATTTTTATTTAGATGAAAGCATACAAGTAAAAATGATAAGTCAGACGGGGTCTAAGAGTCGTTTGGCTTTATTTTTTAGTGTTATATTTTAAGTTTTCAACTTGCATTATAAAACGCTTGGAGAGCAGTGCATATGGTTTTAAAATTTCAAACGTTAGGGATGACGAACGAGGCCTTTTATTTTTCTTACTTTTGTTATGTTCGAAACGTGGAAAACGAAGCTTAACAAAATAAACTTATTTTCTATCTCGTATGTTACTAGTATCTTTTAAATTGTTGTCTTTCACATAACATATTCATGGTTTTAGTTGGAAAGAAACTCGGATCTGTACATCTTTATTGATAGTTGTGAAACATTTGACGTCAAACTTTTTTGGTGTCAACTTAAACTCCAAAATGCTCATATTATCAAATTTTAATGTTTAAAATAGGATCACAAACTTAAATTCATTTGCTAATTCCAAACATTCATATACAAATATTACTGGATCCTCATACAAATTAAAAATAAGACCTCAAAATTAAATTTCGTTTACCAATTCAAAACTCCCATCTACAAGCATACAAGGTCCTCTTATGGCTTAAAAATAGGATCTCAAAATTAAATTTCATTTTCCAATTCAAAACATCATATACAAATCTTTATTAACAATTGTAATACATTTGGTGTCAAATTTTTATGGTATCAACATAAACTATTAAAATCACTCATATATCTAAATTCCCCTTAAAAATTGGATTTAGCTTCTTTACAAATCCAAAATTCCTCTTAAATTTTGGATATAACTTCATTTATAAATTCAAAATTTCCTAAAAAAATATATCTCTTTTTAAAGTTCTAATTTTCCGTCTATAAATATTATCAAATCTTAATATCACATAAACGTAGGACCCAACAAACAAATATTAACAAATATTATTGAATATTAATCACTTCGCTATACGATCTAGCAAATAAACTTCATTTATAGATATTACAAAATCCTATACCATTTGAAAATAAGATGTAACATATAAACTTCTTTTACAAATTAATGAAAAAAATTAAATTAACAAAAAATAGATACTGCAACTAGGAAATAAAAAAAAATCAAACTATGATTTAAACCTAAAAGTATGACCTAACTTTTGTGCAAAATAATTTGTTTTCAGTACGCTAAACATATTTAATTTGTAGGAAAACAATTCATCTTACACGAAAGCAACTTAAAAATTTTTGATACTAACATGAAAATCTTAATACGTCGAATCTAACAGATAAACTTGTTTATGAATTCAAAAAGATTCACCACAAATATTATAAAAACTTAATATCACTAAAAAATATGATCTAACAAAAAAAAATTAAACAAACATAAAATTTAGACGTTATAGTTTAAAAATAAGACATGAACTAACTATACACAACTTCAGTGTAAAGATATAGTTAAATATATATGAAATACATTTCCTCTTGAATATGTAAGCATATACAGAATACAGTTGTAGAAAAATAAAATTTTATTTACTAGCTCTAAATATTCTCTATAAATATACCGTAATAATAATATTGCTTAAAAATAGGGTCTCAAAAATAAATTTATTTACAAATTCGTTTTTTACTAATTAATAATGGAAACGAAAAATTAAAACTAACACGCAAAATGTATCTAAATATCTATAAAAATCATTTTTTTTAATTATTAAACATCTTTAATAACAGTTGTAATACCTTTGGTGTTACATTTTTTTGGTATAAACATGAACTACCAAAAATGTCTTTATACTTATTATAAAAAAATCTTAATGTTAATAAAATATAGGATCTTACAGATAATTTTCATTTACCAATTCAAAATGTCAATCTACAAATGTTATTAGGTCATATTATCGCTTAAAACTAGGATCTTACACATAAACTTTATTTACGAATTCAAAACATCAATCTACATATATTGATAGGTCTTATTATCGCTTAAAAATATAATATAATAAATAATTTTTATACAAATCCATTTTCATTAATTAATAGTAAAAATAATTTTTTCATACTTAAAGTGTGGTGCTAAGGGCACCCCAATATGTTCTTTCTAATACCGCGACTAAAAAATACCACAAAAATTAGTATTGCATTATTCTTAATACCACACACTTAAGAAGGGACTACCACACTGTTTTATCCTGTTTCTATTTCTTGTGATATTCGTTCGTCCTCACTTGTAAAACCGATCAACGAGCTAAACCTTAGATCTATGACCGATCAACGAATTCGACACCGCAATATACAAAAGCCGTGAATAAGATTTGAAATAAGCAAACTAGAAGAGGAAGTTAAAGATTAGAGTTTTCAGATCACCAAACAATTGAGAGATTATCGTACGAATTTGAATTTTCTCGCGACAGATGCCAAGAAGACAGCGCTTACGAGAGATTAAAATATTTATATTAGGTTAGTACATGATTAGTTCGACAAATAATAATTGAGTAAGAGATTAAAATGGAGAGGTAATGTGTATTAGGAAGCATGCAAAATTTAATGAGTTTTATTTTTCTAATTGCGGTATTAGGAACTAGGAAGATCATGTTGGGGTGTCCTTAGCACCACACCACTTACCACTGTAATGGCCCGCAAATCCGTGCTATCTGAATTGACTAATAACACCACACGTCCAACCCAAATTGCACAGAAAAACGAATCATTATTAGAAAGAAGTTAGAGGATGAGAAATAGAAAGAAAGAAATATTAGGATAGGAGAAAACGAAGATCACAAACTCACAGCGGATCGAATAAGAATATATTTTTATAACATAACTTTTGAAATACAAATCAGTAACTTTACATACATACCATCATCAGAGCACAACAGCCATTCCTGGAACAGTTATAAACACCTGTTTCCAGATACAACCATAGTACACAGCGGAAAATATGATAGTCTATATCTAACTGGTGAAGCCTCCTGCTTCCAGCTCTTCCAAGTGAATCTGAAAAATCCCAACTACTTGACTTCCCGTACAAATTTGGGCACCCAAGAGTTTAGGGAAACAAACAAAATAAACTCTGGGTCAGTCATGGGACTGGTGTGAGTAAACTCCAACCACTTGTTTAACTTTCAAAACCCTTTTCGAAAGAAAAGATAATAGTAAGACCAGCCCACACATAAACATGGACGGTTTTTACCTTACTATAACCCAAAACACTTTGATACGAAAATCCAGTGATATTATAATAATGTCTACATCAAATAAATACAATCTAGCGGAACGCTTGCATCTCACGCTCCACATACATAGTATAAAATCAAAAACCGCATGGCGCTTATTGGAGATTGGATTTCCAACATGACAAGGTATGGGACCACCTTCCGCTAGTGTATCTCTAGAGAGGAATACACTGGGTTCAACAAGAACATCTTGTAACCCGGCCCACACATGACCGACCACTCATTTCGCTTGAGTGTATCGAATGTATATCACCAACGGTTGGGATCAGCAACCGTCTCCCGACTGGGACAGCATCGAATAGAATAAGAAATTAAATGAACCTCTAGATAGGTGATTATACATCCTAATGGGAGCGACCCACATAGCCATGCTGCCTGCCCGATTTTTTGTCATTTCCCGGTTGTTGAGGCCTGAGGCTACGATTACTTATCATTTTCTGATAGCACAATCACTTTGAATGCCACATCATCAGATCCGTTAATCACTAATTGATTTGCACAAATATTCTGGATATTATGCTAAGGGAATAAATCCGTTGCAACCATATATATATTTATACATACCAACTTCTGCGATCATTGGAAATACTCTGTCAGACATTCGTCCATTTACGTTCGTTTTGGGATTGAACGAAACCGAAGGCACAATCTCTATTTAATAGAAAGAGTCCTTGCACTTTACTCCGTCTTCAATATATTCAGCATACTTGGTTCGCAACGCTTATGCCGATACGGAGTGGTTCTTCGGATAATAATCCAACCGGTCTCTCCATATTGACAACGATGGTCAAAAACTTCGATAGTCTGTGATTTAACTATCGAATAAAAACAAGTGTTCATCCAAACATATCAACAAATCACTGGGCTCTTTAATTAAGATTTCATTAATTAAATATCTTCTCCATTTCCCTATCAATATTTGTTAACCAAATATTTTCAATAACCATATTGGCACCTCCTTTTATTTTCTACACTTAGAAAATATATTCTATTTAAAATTGAAAACCCTTTTAAATAACTTATCTCTTCCCGACTATTTTAATTATACTCAGGAAATATTTACTGTTATATTTCCAAAATTCCATCACTTGGGTTTAAAACGAATGTTGTGTAAAACATTGTTACAACAACCCAAAATATTTTATTCAACTAACTCTTTTTCAAACACTTCTCTTCGAGACTGGATCTTGCTATTTATCCATTAAAAATGAAATCAATCAAGTTGGGGTAAAATTACCTCTCAGACCTTAACTGAAAACATCCTCAACTTCAAAACGGCAAAACCACTTACCTCGAATAAACACACTATACAATCCAATTATTCATTTTTAAAACATGTATATAGTTCGCTTTCTATTTCTAATTTATAGATTTCCCTTTTTGTTTACAATATTCGATTTTTATATTCATTTACCTATCGAATTTTATACGTCGATGCAGCGATTTCTAACTATCAAAATATCTTAAAAATATTCTAACTCCTTAAATTCCCGGAAAAATTCGCCATAACCTCCCCTGCACCGGGAGCATCGGGAAATTTCAAATAGCTTCCCCGGTCCTTCTTATCTCAAAAAGAAAAAGAAAAAGCCAAGCGGCTTGCCGATACGGCGCATAAAACCCATATATGAATTTAAACATGTACCTTTTTGTCGAGCACACTAATTATATACCTTCATTACTTTCCCATAACTGTCTCCGGTATATCTATACATGTACAATTCATTTCAACTTCATACACTCGTTCTGACTCAATTCGTTAAAGTAACTCTTTAACTAACTCTTTGCTCATTTCGCTTGTATATTTGAATATAACACGTTTCAAATATATTTCAACTTACTTATCAACTAATTGAATTCAAATTTTAATTTAAGTTCTATATTTGATTTCAGATATATGTTTACAATTCAAAATTTTCAATTTTCAAAGTTCGACTTCAATTCACCACTCGATTAACTAATTCTTCTTTGATTTAGTTGATTCTATTCAATAATCAAAAATATGATTATTGTTTCAAAAATCACTTTTCTTACTTCACTTGAGTTCACCTTTATGTTCTAACTCAAGACCAGGTTTTTAAATGGAAATTCGGATTTTTATTTGCTTAAAAATCCCTATATTTATTATATAAAATCCATTATGGTTTTAATGGTTTCTGGCGCTGCACTTTTAAAAATTTGATTTTTGACATAACTCAAAATCTATTCGACGAAATCCAAATTTTTCTCTTCCATTAGAAAACTATTATTCAACTGGTCCTGACGATTCTTGTTTCAAAGAATTCCGACTTCAATTGAGTCCTGTATACTCAATTGAAGTTCGAGTCGCCAATTTACGAACTGCAGCGCTGCGGCGAGTTCGTTTTAATTATATTTATATATATAAAAACTTTTAAACTTCGTTAAAATGAATCCAACTCCATTTTAACTCTATTTGAATTTCTTGATTCAAATTCCAATCTCGCTTTTATTTGAATTCTATATTCAAATTCCAATTCCTTTCTTATTTGAATTCTATGTTCAAATTCTATTTCCTTTTCTATTTGAATTCTATGTTCAAATTCTATTTCCTTTTCTATTATCCAAATTCTATATTTAAATTTCCTTTATTCAACTCCCATTTAAATTCCTATATTCAAATTCTATAGTTGAATTTCCTTTTCTATTTTATATTCAAATTCAATACTTGAATTTCTATTTCAATTCCATATTCAAATTCAATACTTGAATTTCTATTTCAATTCCATATTCAAATTCAATACTTGAATTTCTATTTCTATTCCATATTCAAATTCAATACTTGAATTTCTATTTCAATTCTATATTCAAATTCAATACTTGAATTTCTATTTCAATTCTATATACCACTGTAACGACCCGGGAAAAAGCGACCTTGGTTATCCGATATATAACACCTATCGAACAATCAAAAGTCGAAATTACCGGATAGTCCAAGAAAGAAATTAGAGGGTGAGGATAGATAAGATAGAAAATTAGAACAGAAGAAGAAGAAGAACACAACAACATCAGAGTAACATGAATCTCACAGCGGAACGAATAAAATATAATAGACAACATATCTTGAAATCAAAGTAGTATATGTATATCATACCATTATCAGAGTACAACATTTTCATCACAGCGGAATAATCAATAGCTAGAAAAATCTTGAAGCCTCCTGCTCCAAGCTCTTCAAGCATACCTGTAAATCCTAACTACTTGACTGCCCGTACAAATTTGGGCACCCAAGAGTTTAGAAAATCATATAAGATATTGTTATATTAAACAAAAACACGTCTTTAAAACTCGGCCCAATAAGATCCAATATATGCACTATTCTGGGCCCGTAACTAGCATCCATTCTGATCGGGATCAACTACTCTATCTGGCGAAAACGCCATCATAATCAAGATATACTAGTGAGAAAAAACAAGAACCTAGGGTTCCATCTTGAAATGGGAGGCGATCAACATCACGTAGCGGAGGGAGGAGATTTTAGAGCGAAAGTATGGAGCATGACAGGTGGGCCCTACTGCAAGCCAGTCCACTGGAAACGTAACACTGCCATAGCTATGTTTGGTGTCTTCCTCGTTTGCATTCCTATCGCCATGAAATCTGCGGAACTTGAGGTTTTTCTTATCGTTTTTTATTTGTTTGATTATTATATTGTGTCAGAACTGGATTGCCGTAATATGCTCACTAAGATCTGTAATTTGTTTCACGTTCGTCTCTCTCTCTCTTATTCCGTTGTTGCTTAATTCACAACAACTTGAGTAATTTTATACTTATCTAATATCAATGATGCATCAGATTTGTTAAGTAAGGGTTCGATTTCTATTTTGTATAGGCTGAATTTGAAGAAAGCCGTCCAATGGGTTTTCGGAACATATAGCTGAGGGCATAGATCTTAATTTGGATAATTTATATTCAAATAATAGCAATTTCTAAGGTCCATCTTATTTTAAGTGTCTAGTCTAGATTTTATTTCTGGAAAGCTTCAGGCGTGAGTGTTTGGGAATAATTTTACAAGCTTGAGAGATGTTTAGCATCTTTTTTCTACCTAAGCTATTCCCCAAAAAGTATTTGAAAAGAGCTATTTTTAACGCCAATTCTATTTGCATTCCAAAATCCACCTTACACAAGCCCTTTTTTTTATAGAAAATAAAAATAAATCAATCCTATTTTTATATCCATTTCCCCTATTTAGGTTAATGGTGAAATTAATTGCAGCCGGGTATATATTTAAAAAAAGCTTTGATAGCCACACTCGTAGCGGGCATGGATGATAACCACACCCCCGTGCATAATGGGTGTGGGTGACAATAACAACATGCTTGGCGCCGACGAGAGTGTTTTCTTATGAGAAAAACTATGGTGTGAACCATCAAGGGTACGTGTGAAAAACATGTCAACCAGTGTTTTTTGATATTCATGCCAGGCTCGGACATGGGTGTTGTAATGGCCCATGCTCCAACTAGCTTGGTGAAAAACTAATAAAATAAATAGAAAAGGTCAAAATAGTAAATTTGTGGATTGTGAAAGGAGAAATAAGGGGTGTATGAATTTAACATTGTTTTAAAATGCGAAAGCTGAAAAATGTACACGAGGCGTTCTTAGACCCGTGAGGCGGGCTTAAGCCTTGAAATTTTGAGATAGAAGCTTTTCAGGTAAAAATAGAACACAAAACATATAATGAAATTTGACATTTTAATCAAAAAAACTCAAATAATAGCTTCGGTCGGTTATCTCCACGTTAGACATTGGCTTATAGTAACTTAGTAATTTTGCCTCTCTTTTGTTTTTGTGCTCGACTGATTGCCATTATTCGTAGCCTTGATCGATCGAATGTTGTCTTTGGTCTTTAGAGCATCACCCTTTTTTCCTCTCTTTTTTTGGACGTCAATGATAGATCTGGGGAGAGAAGAGGAACGAAACCTTAATTTAGGGCCGAGGGAAGTTGGGTTGGGCTTGAGCTAAGGGATGTTTGAATGAAACATTAAAATACATGGCTGTTATAAAAAATTGAAAGTTGCTTGCTGATTTTTTCTCTTATACCCTCAACTAATAATTATATTTTACTATGTTAAATGAGGGCTGACATTTAGATAATCATATTTATCCATTTATCATCCTAATCAACGAACACATGTTAATTGAAATCTTCCTTTGTTATTAATAAACTACTAGAAACCGAATTCTAGACCGAAATCGAAACAAAACCGAAACTTTCAAAATTTATGAAATAATTCGAAACCAAGTTCTCGAACCTTGATTCAAACACAAGTACATGAGACCTGTACAAACAAAAAAGGATGATTACAACATTGCTCTTATATTACTTAATTTATCAACACAATTTTGTTTGTTAAAAATGGCCAAAGTTGAAATGCGTTTGTAGTCATTTCTACACACATTACAATGTTGGTCATCTAACCAAATTCAACAAGGAATTCTATAATGCTGCAAAGGTGAAATGTTTTACTATTTAAGAGCCATGTAATATTTACTACTGTTGTTTTTATTTTGTTTTATTAAGCATGAATGAATAATGATTGATGCAGTTTTTAATATATAGGAGTTATCTTGTGTTCCATGTTATGTTTTAGTTGTGTTTTATTCATTTGTAGATTTCGCTCATGTACTTTTATTCTGTTTAATTATACATTATATTTCATGTATAATTTGTTTTCCTCTAATTTATTCTTCTTATGTTGGAAAAAATGATGGCTTACATATGCAACAAATATAAATAAAATAAATGACATATTAAGTAATAAACATGTACAAAATTATAAATATACAAATATTCAAAAAAGAGCGATAAACCTTTCAAGAATGATCATTCATTTAATAAGAAGAGTAAAGTGTAATTCATATATCTGCAAAATTTAAATGAAGCGTAGAATATATACCTACATAAATAAAAATAGATGGTACATTCATAATTTAAATATCACAGAGAAAATGATTCAAACACATTATTTACGTGTGTATGTGTGTTGATATACACACATACATAGGTACATATATATATATCTATGTGTGTAACAAAAACCATTGCACTTCATGCTTATGACGGATAAAAGATAAAGGTGGGCCGTGATTTACAAGAAATAAACATATCAGATGGTTATCGGTCTTCCATCTAATAGTAAGTTTTTAACCGGTATTAACTTTTCTTCCCATTTCGTCTTTCAATTTTAAACTGCCAATTCCACAACTTATTTAAACCACATTCAACTGGTTGGATCCTAAATTCAGGGTATTTTATTTTTCCACCTCTCCTCGAATCAATGATAATTTTGTTCTCCTAACATGGAATCGATTCAATGTCCAATTAAGATTCCTCACTAAATTCTTATAATAGACACGGGTTGCTTGACATGGTATCTTACCATACAACTATACGCCTAAATTTCCTTTTTATGGAATTATTAGTCACCGATATGCTCACATCCGAGTTATTAGCGACGACAAAAAGACGATCTATAATCATCTCATGATTGATGATTTTGTGTCCTGTCGGAGTCTACTTTGATGTGCCCATGATCGTTATTCTAATTCCATTCGAAGGATGTTAGTAGCCTAGCTTGAGATTCTCTCTTACCATTGATGGTTTGTGATCAACTGAATTGAATTGCTGAATTTTGCATTTACAAGATCACTCGACAATTTGCTTGAAGTGAGAAAATAATCAAGGTATTTATATAATCTTCGATCTTTCCCTTTTAATTTCGATATGGATTCCATGCAAGCGGGCACAGGTTATACCACGTACATTGAATGATTCAACAAAGCTACTTTCTTGTGCGTGATAACTGAGTATGCATTTGGCAAAATCTAAGTCAATAGATTATGGGTTTTATCCGACCAAAGCTTTATATAGCAATCACCTTTAGTGTGAACAAATGAGTAGCATGACACATGCTTCAGTTGCAACAACATAGAAGCTCAGCCAGGCTTTTAGATCTCCCCGAGATCGCCGAAATAAAAAATCCGAGATATTAGCCAAAATCCGAGATTTGACATCTAGTTTAGTTACAAGTGTTTCAAATATCGCCCGAGATTCTGAGATATTTTTCCGAGATATTGGCCAAAATCCGAGATTTAAAACCCTGAGCTCAGCCTTAAACTGGTATAGACAAATAGCAGTAGACAAACCATAGGGGTGTGTGTCGGCGCGCATGCGATTTAGTTATCTTTATTCAGCTACTGTTAATTATTCTTTCGAGAATATATCATGAAATGTAAAATGGACAAAATAGATATGGTAGCACCAATGAATACTTGCTACCAAGCAGTTGATTGCTTCTACTAGGATATTTGATCTTAAGATTCGTTTCCTACTATTGGGGGTTGTGTTTGGAGCAACTCCTAATGGAAATAACTTTACCTATTGAAAGTGGAATCAACAGATATTAAATAATATTGTTTGGAAAGGTTGAATTTTGCAGTCATCAGAAGGCCAAGCGATATGGAACAAGAACAACAAACAACAACTAAGGCATAAATCCCAAACAAGTTAGGGTTGACTAGACATGGAACCCAAAATAAATTAAGAAAAATTAAAAGCCTTTTTAAAAGTAAAATAAAGTTCTTTTAAAAAAAATCTATGGTTCTGGTACATGGATTGCTAATCTCCATGCACTCCTATCTGATACCAGCTCTTCAGATATACTTCAATTTCTCAAATCTTCTTTTACTATTTCCTCCCATGTCATTTTAAGTCGATCCCTACCTCTCTTTAGGCCTTTGGCGCAGCCTGTAATTTCAACGCGCACATTTGCATCGTGCGGTCTTCGTTGGAGATGTCTGAACTATCTCAAGCGGTGTTGAACTAATTTCTCTTCCACATGTGCAACTCCAAGTTTGTCCCGAATATCATTATTTCTAATTCAATCCCGTCTGGTATGCCCACAGCTCCAACGCAACATACACATCTTTGCTACACTTATCTTCTGGACATGTTGCCTTTTATTAGGCCAACGTTATGCACCATTTAACATCGCAGGCCTGATTGAACTTTCCTTTAAGCTTATGATGAATCTCCATCACAGAGAATACTAGATGCTAGTCGCCATTTCACAAATCCTGCTTGAATTCTAAAACTAACATCCCTATCAATCTCTCTATCGAACTGCAACATAAATCCTAAACATCGAAAGGATTCCTTCTTGGGTACTACTTGACCGGCCAGGGTGACCTCTTCGTCATCTGAACTGACACCGCTGAACTCACACGTCATATACTTCGTTTTAGTTCTGCTAAGTCTGAAACTCTTCGATTCCAAGGTCTCTCTCTCCACAACTCTAGTTGTCTATTAACCATTATTCTACTTTCATTAATCATCACAACATTATCAACAAAGAGCATACACCAACGAATCTCGCCTTGTATACGTTTTGTGATTTCATCCATCACTAATGCAAAAATATATGGGCTTAAAGGCAAACCTTGATGTAACCCAATGTTAATGGGAAAGTTACTGGTCTTACCATCGCATGTCCTGACACTAGTCACAACCCAATGTACATATCCTTGATAAGGGTAATGTACTTTGATGACACCCTCTTCCTTTCTATGGCCCACCACATAACCTTCCTCGGTACTTCCAAATCAATAAAAATCATGTGAAGATCTTTCTTTTGCTCTATGCATCTCTCCATAAGTTGCATAATCAAGAAAATCGCCTTAGTGGTTTACTTTCCAGGCATGAAACCAAATTGATTTCTAGAGACACTTGTCAACCTCCTCAAACGATGTTCGCAAACTCTCTTACAAAGCTTCATTGTATGACTCATAAGCTTAATTCCTCTGTAGTTTGTGCAACTTTGAATACTTCCTTTATTCTTGAAGATTGAAACTAAAATGCTTCTTCTCCACTCATCTGACATCTTGCTTAATTTGAAAATATTATCAAACACCTTAGTTAGCCAGATTATCTCTGCATCTCCAAAGCATCTCCACACCTCAATAGGGATGTCATCAGGTCCTACCGCCTTGTCTGTTTTCATCCGTTTCAACTACTCCTTTACCTCAGCCTCTTGAATTCTCCGAACAAAATGTCTTATCGGTGATGTCCGCAAAGTCTTCCAACTCGATCGAGAAGCTATCACTTTCTTTGTTGAAAAGCTTCTCAAAGTATGCTCCCCATCTATTTTTTATCTCGTCGTCCTTCACCAAAAGTCCATCGTTCTCGTCCTTAATGCATTTAACCTGGTTGAAGTCTCTTGTCCTCTTCTCGCGTAGCTTGGCTATTGTGTAAACGTCTCTTTCACCCTCCTTCGTACTCAACCTTTGATACAAATCTTCATACGCTCGACCCCTTGCTTCACTCACTGCTCTCATTGCAGTCTTCTTTGCCACTTTGTACTTGTGCATGTTGTCTTCGCTCCTACGATGGTGCATGCATTTGTAGTATTCCTTCTTCTCTTTGATAGTCTTTTGCACATCGTTGTTCCACCGTCACGGATTCTTGGGTTCTCGTTTATTTCCTCTTGTTATCCCAAACACCTCAGTAGCCACTTTCCTATTGCAAGTTGCAATCTAATTTCACATGACATTTGCTTCTCCTTCCACACCATGCCCCTTTTCTCATCGCTTTATCTTTAAACACCAGTAAGGCGTCTCCTTTGAGTTTCCATTATCTCGTTCTACTGATCTTTGTTCTCTTATTCAATAGCTGATGTTGTGAGATGACACATTCTCCAGGTATGACCTTGCAATCAACACAATTTCGTTTATTCTCTCTTCTAGTTAGGACAAAGTCATTCTGGCTAGAATGTTGGTCACTACTGAAGGTGATCAGATGTGATCGTCTCTTTCTAAAGAAGGTATTAGCAATCATAAGATCATAAGAGAACGCAAAATTCAAAATTTCTTCATCCTCTTGGTTCTTACTACCAAAACCGATAGTCGAAAACCACCATGCACTCTCTTAAATCCCCCGCTAAATGAGCCAACATGGCCATTGAAGTCTCCTATAAAATGTCTTGCTATTAGACACATGTTTAGCCATGACCTCCAACTCTTCCCAGAACTTCCTCTTGGCTTCTTCACTTAGGCCTACCTGTGGGGCATATCCACTAATGACATTCAGAGCTGCATCATCAACTGCTAGCTTAACTAGGATGATCATGTCCCTTCGTCTTCTGACGTTAACCACCTTGTTTTTAAGGTTCTTGTAAATCAATATGCCTACCCCGTTCTTGTTACGTACTTCTCCCGTGTACCACAATTTGAAACCAGTGTTTTCCACCTCCTTCGCCTTCTGATCTGTCCATTTAGTCTTTTGAACGCACAAGATGTGTACCTAATCATAGTATCAACTATCACTCTTAACTTTCCTGTTAAGAACCATACATTCCAACTACCTAATCGAACTCTACTATTGTCGACTAGCTTCTTTGCCCTTCGCACCCGCCGGTAAAGATGGGAAGATCTTTGCTCACCTATCACTATATCAGATTCAGATTATTGTAGCTCACAGCAGGGTAGGGGTGCTGCAAAACAGGGGTGTCCCGGAACGCTATGGGGGATATCAAGATCAAGGGAAATTCTGGCTTTATTGCGCCGCTATGGGAATTGAAAGTGCTCCGAATACATCCGTAGGGTTCCTTATTCCAAGACCAGTCTTTTGAAAAACGAGCTAAACTACTATCTTTCCCTTTCTCCTTATGTTTTACAGGTTTGGCATCCGTATTAAACATGTTTCATTCCAGTTTTCAATACTCTTGGGTTGTGCTGGACTATTACTTTAGTTTTCTATTGACTATGGGTTTAGTCCAGCTCTGCTGTGGTTTCTGAACATGTATGTTGGTGGGCTGCTGCTGGATATTTCAAATTTAAGTGGATGTTCCTAACATTAATGAAGGTCCTTTTAAAAAAAAAATTCAATTTAAGTTTTGAGAAGTAATAACAAACATGAGTTCAAAATACGTTGTTAATTTCCACCTCTTTTTGCTACTTTAGCACAAAGCTAGCATTTTACATCAATACTATTTCAAATCGTGCATTAGTTTAGTTTTCTATTAATTTGTTTGCACTGGCTTAATCCTGTATAAGTTGCTGGAAAAATCACATTGATTTGACTTGAAATCGCATCAGTATATAAAGTCTCACTTGAAACTAGCATGACGTAAGTGGTCTAAGTTTGTAATTTGTTTACCGAACGGACTCTCTTTGTTATTTGTTTTTTTAACACAATCTTAGTTGATAAAAAATCCTAGTACTGAATTAAATCCTATTCAGTTGTTAACAACACCAATTCATTTGATGTTAGCGGTGAATGATTTTCATTTGGATCACTTAGCTCACCATATGCGTCTACGCTTCCTTCACTTACACGGTTCCCATCAATGCCACACCAGAATCCTATATCATATTAAATTTTGACAGTATTTATTAACTCACCCCTTGCACCGTTTCCATATTCAGTCATGCTTCACAAATAAAACACAACAAATTTTTTTGTGACATAAATGATAGTTTGTTCAATCAGAACACTCTGTTTGATGTCTCATGGGTTCAGACCCTTCAGACCCATTGTCTAAAGCGTCGCAATCATAACCACTTGAGCTAGAGGTCCTTGACTCGCTATTAAAACACAACCATTTGTAGCCTCCTTAGTTTTGCACCATTTGTAGTAGGCCCTTGGTATCAGACAAAAATTTATATTTAAATATTCGACATTTTAAATGAAAACATATGGTGTGGTTGGAGTGACATTGGACGCTAAATGTGTGTATGTATCCTTAGTTTTGCACCATGTAGTAAGCCCTTGGTATCAGACAAAAATTTATATTTAAATATTCGACGTTTTAAAGGAAAACATGTGGTGTGGTTGGAGTGCCATTGGACGCTAAATGTGTGTGTGTACACACACAAAATCCCATTTCTTTTTCTTTCCGCTAATACTCTCTCTTCACTAACTTAATTAAATATAAATGTGTGGCTGTTATTAAGGTGCAAAAGGAGTGCCAAGAAAGAGGAGTGTCATATAACCCCCCCCCCTCTCTCTCTCTATATATATATTTTGTATACAAATAAATAAACTTGTATGTATGCAAAACGCTCTATGACATCCATGTTTTGTAGCATCTCTATTGCATCGTGAGCTATGTAATTCCAAATCTAACAAAATTTTATAGATATTCACTCCACATGTAGAGGATCATCGCTGCAAGTTTTGAGCTTGTTTCGATATTTGTAGCATTTTCAAACATTAACCAATTATTCACCATTTCAACTTGAACCGTTAAATTTAGATTTAAAGATCAAATGTATCATTATGTCACAAATATTGAAGTGAACTCAAATTTTGCATAGATGATTCTCTATGTATGGATGGAACATCTGCACAATTTTGATAGATTTGGAATGATGTATCTTATGATATGTGCTAAAAGAGTGATGCAAAACAGGGATGTCATAGACCAAAGTTTTCAAAATGAGATTCAGATCGCCAATCGTATAATTCAAACTATGAATCGAAACGTTATTTAAATCGTATATCGTGGATTTAGAAAACATACATTTTAAAGTTTGCACACTTTGGAATTAATTTTGATGTTTAAACTTCTACATCTAAAGCTAAAACATCATTTTCTCTCTTGTTCCAATTTTTATTTGTTTTTAAATGATTATAATAGGAATTGTATACCCCAATAATTATATTGAATATATTAATTTGAATCGAGTGATATTACAAAAGTGTGGTATTAGCATTCCGGGGCACCCCTGTTTTGTAGCATCCCTACCCACCGCGAGCTATACTAATCTACACTAATATATATGGATTGAACATCTACAAATCTTGTGTAGCTCACGGTAGGGTTAGGGATGCTACAAAACAGGGATGCCCCTAAGCGCTCCTCGCTTATACATATATATAGAGATTAGAGAGGCAGGCTCTATGGCACCCCTATTTTCTAGCACTACATTTCTAGTCACTCGTTTATATTAGAATAATGTAGTGGAGTAAGAGAGAGTTAGTAGAGGAAGTGAGAAAACAGTTGTGTGGTGGAAAACATGGGGGCCAAAAGGGTGCTAACACTATTTGGGGGTGCTATTGAACGCTCGCTATATATATATATATATATATATATATATATATATATATGTATATATATATATATGAGAGGAAGGTTATATGACACCGCTTTTTGTTGGCACCCCATTTGCACCTCTCTAATAGCCACTAGTTTATAGTAAAATAAGTTAGTGGGGGGAGAGAAAGTTAGTGGAAGGAGAGAGAAAGAGGATTGTGTGGTGGAAATTAGGGAGGCTAAAGGGGTGCTACACTATTTGTGGTGCTCTTGATCCTATCTCTCTCTCTCTCTCTCTATATATATATATATATACATATATACATATATATAAACACACACACGCGCGCACAACACATTCAGCCCTTATAAGATCGCCATTTGCCTACCTGCATTGGATATGGAACTAGGGCTGCTATGGTAACGGTAAATTTACCATTACCAGTAGATCGGTAACCATATTTTTTTTATTGAAATCGGTATACCAATTTAAACGGTATGGTAACGGTAATATATGGATATTCGTCTGACACGCATAACATGTATTTTGAACCAAATAAATCATTAAATTTAGTAATAATAAGGTGAAATAATTCCAAATTCACTTATTTTCTTTCTCGTTTATGTTTTAATTAACTAACATTGCATATAGTATAATAAAAATGCACTGTGGCCTTGCAAAATAAAAATAAAAATGCATAATGTACATAAAACATATCAAGATACAAACTCTGATGGACAAACGGTAATTTACCATTATCAGTGTAACGGTTATCAGATTATCGGTATACCAATTGATCAATAATGGTAAGCAAATTTGATTACCAGTAAAAACGGTACGGTAATGGTAAGCAATTTTGACTTACCAGTAAAAACGGTACGGTAACGGTATTTGCTAAATGGTAACGATAACCATTACCATAACTGCCCTATATGGAACCTACCTGCATTGGATATTGCTAAAGAAAGCAACTAAAGAATCCTTGTTGGTGTATGAGTTGTGTATTAGTGATGTAAACATTGAATGTTGTTTTGCTGTTTTTGGTGCGAGTTCTACCTTTAGTAATATAATTACCTCCGCAATGATATAATTTCACATTTAGAGTGTTTGTAATGCAATAAGCCGGTCAACATCAAGCAATTTTCTAGTGCAAAACTGGATATAATATTGAGGACCTTGCCATTGACAACGTGCTTTTTGATTGCAGCAACGCCCACATATGCCTGTACGTCCCATCCCTTCTCAGCTCTGGTGCAAAAACTTTGGCAAGAATGATTACTAAGTCTGAACTTTTGAATCAGTGGACTTTGATTCGTGTTGTTTCTTGGTTGGTTTGTGACTCATATTGTGCTTTATTGTAACAAATAATTCATGCCTTTTTTTGAGGTGTAAAACATTGTAAAAGGGTATGCATGGTGATTATGTTTGATAACTACATGAATCGTTTTATAAGTATGGTGATTATGTTTGATATTTACAAATAATTACATGAATATTTCCTATGTTTAACAATTTAAGAAAAAATAATTTACATAGATATCTATGTATATCTTTACATTGAAATCTTATATGATTAGTTTTTGTTCTTAATTAGCAACATTTACTTTCTTGAGTCTAAATTTTATTTATGAGTTTGTAAACAAAGTTTATTTGTTGTGTTCTATTTTTAAGCGATGTGAGAGTATTCATTTCAATAGATGAGAATTTTGAATTGGTAAATAAAATTTAATTTTGAGATTTTAATTTTAAATGATTAGGATTTGATAATATTCATGCGTGGGCATTTTTAATAATTCATGTTTACATCAAAAATAATGTGATATCATAGGTACTACAATTATTATTAAAGATGTGATTTGCTTGAACACTGTTATCATTGCAAGATTCATTGTTATATTGGTCACGAACAATTCAAAACGTACAAGTTCTTATTGTGCTATGTTTGTTTTGATACTGGATGGTAATATAAAAAGCTTTGCAGATGCTGTGTATGTCTCTATGTTTATTGTTTAGGATTGAAATATGATATTCAACAGGTTTAAGATAAAACCAATTTAGATTCTATTTAATTTTTAGCTGATTTGCATGGACTTTTGAACATTGATTTCCGAGGCTATAAAATTTTAGTTGATTGGATATAAGGCTGTCTGATACTTGTACGTGGATGGTATACGAAATCATTTTTGAATATCGAATATTTGCATTTGTTGATACAAACGAGTATCAGATAATTATCCTATCAGTCATATAAATTAACAAATATATATACATATATATGTATATATGTATATATATGTATATATATATATATTCTTTCTCCGGTGGTTCATAAAAACAACCAGCAGTGACTAAAAATCCACCACTGATCTGCGACAAACCACTATACAATCTGAGGACACGAGAAAACTACTATGAAAGAAACAAAACCAACAAAATAATAATGAACCACCAAATAACAACCTTCAAAGACGGAGAGGAAAAAAGCGTGCTTGAGCCAGTCGAGCAAAAAGGCTTGGGAACCCTCATGAGCTCTCAAGCTAGAATACTGCCAAAGTCCACGGAACAGAAGCCTGCATCCTAACAGCAAAGCGAAACAAACACCAAACCCAAACCAACATTCATAAAGAAAAATCTATGCCGACACATCCACCGAATTGCCTCTGAGCAAAGTTGCAGACCAATCTCCAAGCCAAGATCTCAAATCCGTGGGGATTGGGAAAAAAAAAAAAAGCCTCTCAACCTACGCACGTTTGAGGCTTGGGACTAAGAGATATGCATAAATTTCTGATAAGTGGAGTAGACGAGTCCCATGAATAGTCTACCTCTGAACACGAGGGCAATGTCGTCTGCCATAAATCTGATAATCCTGTCAGATCCAATGGGAGAATAATCATATATCGTCTTGTTTCTGGCGCACAAAATACTCCTGTAAATATAACATCGAATGATACGATGCAAAATCGAGCGGAGCCGCTTGCTCGATCCTTTGGTCCACCACTGTTGGAGTGTGGTGATAAAGGACCGAGGAGAAGAAGATAGATCGATCAAGTTCCCAAAGTGCGAGCAAACCGCCATGGCCGAATCACTACAGAAGAACATGTGATGAAGAGATTCTTTGCAAGCGCCCCCGTGCGCACAACAGAGACACTGAAAGGCTAAAGAGATGCCTAGACGCTTGATATTGCTGTTTAAGGGTAAAGCGTCGTGGATGACTTTCCACATAAGAATGGAAACCTTTGGCGCAATACAACCGTTCCAGATGAGCTTGAAGATAGGTTTTCTTGGGACAAAAGACTTAGCAGAGTTCTAGGCAGCCCTAAGCAAGAAGGATAGTCTTTCCAGGAAAGGCCTCTCCCATTGCTATCGGTGAATGATTTGATCGACTGCATCCTCTTTAATGTTTTACTGACAAAAGACGGGGTGCCATTAAAGTCGAAGGGGAAAAACCTTATGTATTTAACTTGGAGGAAGGAAGCCTAAAACGCGTTGTTAGCTCTAAAGCGGATCCAAAGCTTGCAAGCGTAAGTTGTACAGACGTCTTGTGGCTTGCATAAGCCAAGCCCCCTCACTTTTGGAGAGACAGAAGGTGTCCCAAGAAACCCAGTGTGGCTTTCTTACATTATCTTTGCTTTCCCAGAAAAGGGAAGAAGCCAAAGTCTTATAAGCACGAAAGGAAGAAATCGGTGTCATAGCCGCAAAGATGTAGGAGCCAAGAGAGTCAAGATTTTTTTTGATAAGAACTAAACGACCAGCTTGAGAGAGATGCATCGAGTTCCAGAGGTTGATACAACCCTAGCTTTATCAACTATGAGTTCGAAATGTGCGTTCAACTTTCTTCCTTGGTATACTTCTATACCAAGATAATGAAACGTGAGAGAGGGGATCTGATAACCAGATGTAGTGGAGAGCCACGATTCCTGACCCCGGGGGGGGGGGGTGGGGGGGGGATCCTTGAAGATAGGACTAAACAACTTTTCGAGATATTAATTTGTTGACCATAACAAGTTTCTTATAACTGAAGGAATGCCAACAGCAGAATAAGTTCCTTTGTCCGTTAGTGAAGATCACTATGTCATCAGCAAAAGAGAGAGATGAGACCGTAGGATAACTGGAGGGATTCGAAATCTCCTGATTTTCCATTGGATGTTAAGAGTGTGAATCCCTCGGACTAAGGCTCCAACAGCTAAAACAAACAGAGTAGGAGACACCAGATCGGCTTGTCTGACACCTCCACCTGACTGAAAAACCCTTGGCAACTCCATCGAAGGGCGCATGTTTAAACAATATATAAACATAGCTCATTGTAATACAATACAAATGATTTAAACCATGTAAAAAAAAAGATAATTTTCAAATTCGAATATCTTCATATACGTATTCACATCCTTTTTTCAAATATTGGATATTTGTTTACTTTTCAAATATAGATGGATTTGAGATTTTTTGGTTACCAAAAATTGGATATTAGTTATCATTTGTAATAGATATCATCAAATGCTCCTTGATAGTACAATTGGTTGAAAAAATTTGTTTTCATGGGGTTTTGTAAATTAGATATTGCATTATTACAAGATACAATGTATACTTGTATGATTTCTTTTTCCTTTTTCTCAAAATGTTCTTTTTACGGCACGTTATATTTATTTTCCATCGTCTATTAGATTTTATATGTAGCCATGCCATTAGACAGAAAGGATACAATTATGCAGTGTATACAAGGATTTATATAATTTAAGTTCAAACATTATATTTATGCATCAATAATTTACTTAATGTACACCAAGAAATAAAATAACTTTATGTACACTAAAATTTACTTTATATACGTTAAAATCCTACAAAACTACCCTTCATTTCTTCTTCAATATCTTCTCTTTCAAACTTAAAATTGATACACAAAAAAGAAATTTCTAGCGCATGTTTAAGTTAATTTCAATAGAACAAATTCTATTTTCTAGCATTAATATCACAATTCCTTGATTTTTTTTATAACATCTCATTTAAACAATATCAACTTTAATTTTAGAAGAAAATAGATAAATATTTTTAAATTAAAGTGATTGTTAATGAAAATATTTCAGGTTCAATAATAATTTTTGTTTACTTGAAGAAATGTTCCATTTTGATCAAATTTTAATAATTTTAACATTTAATTTTGATGGATTACGGGGAAGAGGATAAATATGCAATTAAGAAGATGTGTTCAAGAAATTTAAGCTCTTGACCGGGATATAGATAAGTCTCCAGGTAAATTCCTCGATCTTTCTGGGGTTAAACCAAAAAAGGTTTGAATTATCTGATTGGCTTACGTTGCTTTGTCGATTTTTCTTCACATGTGTGTACGATCTTTAGCGAAATTTTCTAGTTTCACTTTTTTTTCCTTCACGCAGCGTCGTGATCGAATCATTGACTCGAGGGTCTCATGGCGGGTCGGGTTGAGTTTATTCGACCCGCCCTCATTTTCGACCTAAAGGATCCAACACTTTTCTTATTATTAATTTGATGGATCGGATCGATTTGGGCCATTAAATCAACAGAATACGAATGGCCTTCCTGTTCTACATATATATAATCTGATGCCTCCTCTCTTTCTTCTTTACTTTATTTTTTTTTCTGAATCGTGCCGCCCAAATCTAAAACAAAACCCTAAGTCCCAAACTCCATAAATCCTTTCCATCTTCAAATCTGATTTAAAGGTGGGTTCACAATCTTGTTTTCTTCCAATCTTCACATAATTTTGCTCGAATTTTATGTCGATCCTCGTAACTAATCATTAAGACCTTGATGTCGAGACTCCCCACGCCGCTCCCGTCGTTGGCGATGTCAATCTCGCCTTTAGGTGGCAGTCATAGGGTCTGAGTCCCCAACGCTGAGGAGTTTAAGGCATGGATTTTGGTTTTTACCCTAAGGAAAGAGATCACCGATGGAAATGGAGAAGAGAGAGTCAAGGCGTGGGCGATATTTGTGTCAGCGGGTTGAGTGAATGACTGGGGTTAGAATTCGATGAATGAAGAGGGAGCAATTTTCTTCACTATGACCGGGTCAAGTTGTTCCGACCCGATCTGGTTCAGGGAACTCGACCCGTAGCGCTTGATCGAAGAGATTCGACCAACCTAGTTCTTGTCCCAACACTTGTTTACTTCTGCACATTATTGAATTTGGCCAACTCGAGGGTTTTGATTGCACAAATCCGTATAACATACTTGCATATAGCCCGACCGAGACTAATTAAAACTTATGAATTTGCGGATAGTTAGGATAGTGCCCTCAAAGCCGAACATTCGGGATTTGACGAACATAAAACTATTTGACAATTTATTACATGTCGATCAATTGCTTTCTTCTGCTTTTCTTACATCTTTAATGCACACACTACCACACACACGGGGGCGCAGGCAATTACACTCTAATCCTTGATATTTCTTGGATAGCTCAACCAACATTTCTGGGAGGTACCTGAGGAGATTCTCTGAATCAGACAAGAACAAAGCTCCAGAATCATCTAGCAATCCCGATATTGATGTTCCTTCGTCAAATTCAGATCCAGATTGGGACAATAAAGGCTTTGACTTCGAGATCGACCTTCACGAGAGTGCAGAGTCATCTGGAGTAGAGGTCTCAGTAAATGAAGAAGAAGCAGGAGGAGGAGGCAACCGGGCTTCCGACGAATTCGGGATTGCAACCATTCTAGACGCACCCGGTGATTCCGTGGCTTCGACAACGGATGAAGCTAAACTTAGGCGGATATGTCTAAGGCATGAGATTCCATGGGAAGAAGCTATAGTTGCGGTTGGCGCGGAAAGACCCCATAATCCCCCGGAGGGGTATATGGTTGTTAGTCTATTAATGTGCAAAGTGGGAGCTATTCCTCCATTCCTACCACTCGTCGTCGATTTTCTAAGACGGATGCAGATTTCCCCTATGCAACTCCATCCTACTGCGTATTCTTATCTGTACACATTGTATATAGCATACATGGAAATCTTGGGCGCAGAGCCCACCTTTGAGGATGTATACTTCTACTACCACTTCAAGCACCGTTCGAAGGAAACTCCTTTTCTCTACTTTTAGTCAGTACCCAAGAGAAAGATTCTCAATGAAGGGTATAACAATTTGGGCGACGTAAAACCTGGGTGATTTTACATTAAGCACCAAGCCGGGTGTGCCAGAAGATCGCTAAAACCATGTAAGGTTCAAGCTCTAGTGTTCTCGTTTCAACCATATTAGCAAACGCACTAGCTATTTTTTTTATTTCCAGTTCCAAATCCCAGAAAAGAGCAGGGCCAAATATACTTAGACCGTTTGCTGAATGGCAATTCATACTTTTTGAATGTTAGAAAATGTTTAGTGGATGAGGTTCTTCATGGGCATTGCCTACTCGATATGAGTTGGAGTATTGGCCATGGAGGCCGTGCTTACACATACGTGCCCCAAGCTCAAGTTCCTCTCGCGCCTGCAGAAACCAGCAGTGTGCCCCCAGTCGAGGGGAAAGCTATGGCTTCAGTTGAGGTGGGTGAAAGCTCAAGAGGCGAAGAGCTCACGGGTTCCGGTTTAGTACCGCGGTCGGGAGATAAAAAGATAATTCCTGAGGAAGATCCAACTACTTTTCTAAAGAGTCCTTCTCCGATGCAAATCCAAGATGAAGAAATTCTAAACAGGCCAGTTGGGGAGGAACCTTGGGATGCTGATCCAAAAGATGCCTCTATTGCTGAAAGGCAGCCTTCCCCTAAGACACCGTCCCCAGTCAAGTCTCTCGTCCATGACTCCTAACTAGAGGATCCCATTTTAAGGGAATTAGCTAAACTCCCGTTGCTTGACGAAATATGCACCTCTCGAGACATTGGCACATGCTTCTTCTTCCCTACCTCTGAGGAAGAGGTGACACATGTGAAAGTCGGGGAGACCACACCGACAAGCCTAACTTCGGGCTTTGGTTCGTCGGGGGAATCACTTAGGACACACAAAGCACTGGCACTGCACGTCATAGCACCTTTACATCGTGCCCATTCCGGCATCTAATGTCGATTTCTATTAACATGCAGGAGGGATGCCTCGTCGTAGATATAATCTTAGGGATGTTTGTGCGAGCTTGCCCTGATATGGCTCCAATACTGAACACGATCAACGGGAAAGCTGCAGGAGAGATGACATTAAGCATTATTAGTCTCAACACCATCGATCTTCCCTCTCTCTCTTTCCCGCCCGCTTAGACTCAGAGAAATACAAGGGCTATCACAACCAATATGGGGGAGATAAATACGCTCCTAAAGCTTCGGTTCCGTCAAAAGGTTCCTATTCTCAAGAAAAGCCGCCAAAGAAGCATTTCGATCCCTTAGATAAACCCAAAGACCTGGATGAGGAGAAAGACAAAAGTAGTGCGATTGTCTTTCCCGCCGGTCGTAAGAACATCGACATTACTACGACAAGTCCCGTGATACCCGACTCCGAGACACAGGCAAGGATGAAGGTTTTAAAGAAGCAATTTCCAAACTGTAACTTCGGGAACATGCATTTTGTCCCAAATCTTAAGCCAGTATCCTCAGATTGGGCTTCGGGCATCAAAGCTCAAGTAGACTTTGTGGATCAACAATATTAGGAAACATGCAAATTTGCTCGAAAGCTTTCCAAAACCGTCGACAACGTGAAGCAAATGGTTGAGTATGATTTGTCTGCTAAAGAGAATGCAGAAAAAGAACTCGAAGATGTCTAAGACCAACTTGCTTTGGCACAGCGCGATGCCGAGAATCATAAGAAGCAGCATGAGGAATTATAGAAGCACTACTATAATGAACTTGATTCTCACAGTCAAGAGCGCACAACTCTTAAGAAACAAGTTGAGGATATCACTTCTGAGAGCACTGGATTAAAGCTGTTTTGCGCTCGCCTTGTCCAGGAAAAGACTGAGTCGGAAAAGGAAAATGCTAGTTTGAAAGTCTGGTTGGCAGAGGTTGAGGAGAGGGCAGTACTTACTGAAGGGAACACCAATATTGCTCTTAAATCTTCTTCTAAGTCTAATGCATAGCTTGTCGAAGCCCGAAAAGAGTTAGGTGAATATGGGGATCTTATGATATCTTTCTTCGCCCAAGTGCTTTGGACTCGGGATATATCTTGGATCCAACATTATCCGACTCTGATCGATGTGTGGGATCAAATTGTTAATGACGAGAAGAGGCGGTTAAAGGTTGAGACCATCGACAAAGAGGAGCTGATGAAAACGTATTTAAGAGGCGAAGAACCAGAGCGCTTAGATGAAGGGAGGAAATTAATTCAAGATGCTATGGAGGAGGAGAAACGCCAAGCTAAGGGAAAGAATACCATCGAGGGTGGCTCTAGTTCCTCTTCTACCTTGCCCGGAGCTGCAGAGACCGAGAAATTAATATGACCTCGAACATCCAGAGATTCCCAAGGCCCTCTTATCTCCTATCGATGAAGCAGTTACTTCGGCCACTCTCGGAGACAAGTCCACTGAAGGTATATCTACCTTTTCACCGCAATTTATCAAGGCTATCATCAAATGTCGTATTATGGAGCAGACAATTGAAAGGACTTTGTTTTCCCAGAGTTAATAACTATTACTTCCCGTTCTTTAGGTACAAAACTTGCCGATGAGACCGAAGAGAAATAGGAGACTGAAGAGAAACATGAAGAATCCGTTGACAAGGCTATAGTACCCTCCAGTGTTGAAGCTCCCAAAGACGGAGAAATGATTGTTGCCTTAAAGGATATCGACGGCAAGGGGAGTGAAGAGGAAGAAGTTACCATCACTGGGGCTTCTGATGAAACTGAATACATGACTCTTGCTCAAATGAAAGAAAGAACCGAGGAACTCTTAAAGGCCAAAAAAGAAGAAGAGCCTATCATGGTTGATCCTCTCCAAATGGAAAAATAACCATCAGTCTTCCATCCCGATCGATCACAGGAGAGTTGGCTTCCAAGCCCTCAATTGATCCGAAAGATCCTCCCTCTGACAAGAGGAAGAAAAAATGTATTCTCGCTGATGCTGAGAAGGAGGAGAAGCAGAAGCTCAAGGATGCCAAGAAAGTTAAGCATTCTCCTAAGTCGAACCGAAGCAATGTTTTGGTTTTTCACTTTTGTTTTCCACTGGCCTGCTGGTGTTGTTGCCAGTGCAGCCCTCTCATTTTTGTTCAGCTGCCATATGTAAATTGGTACTTTTGTAAATAAAGTAGCTTTTAGTATTCCTACAATATCATGTATATGCAAACTTGTAATATATTTCTGTCAAAACATTACTACACTAAGTAATTAACAATATATCACATCACACATCTAATAAGCATCCTTGCAAATCAAAATTTCTGCAATCACATTTCATTACTAGACCAAGTAAACAACGTATCATATAGTTATCATAAGGGTGTGACGTATATGTGTGTGCCCCCAATAGATCTTGAATAGACTGCCTGGCCAGTGCTTGTTCGAGATTGATTAGTAGTGGTATTCTATTGCCTTCAATCCCTCTGTGGGGAGTATTGGCTCATCTTTCAATCTTGCCCCCATTCCCTCTGTGGGGAGTACTGGCTCAGCTTTCAATCTTGCCCCCAATCCCTCAGTGGGGTAGGAACCCATTTCCTTCAGCACTTGATCTCAGTGCCTTTATACTCTCCTGTCATATGCCCAAGTTAGAGTGCTGTTAAGGCGGTCTTTAATCGTGGTGCACCAATCACGTCTATTTTATACTCACTCTCGAGTCGTTAGAGTTTGAGTTGGTTAGGCGAACTTTTGTGTCATTTTCCTCGGCTGTCCTTCTACACTCTATTTCTAAGAATGTGTTAATTTATGAGATTTTTGATTTACGACAACGAAGAGATGAAGAACGATCGAAGAGTTAGTTAATATATATATGTGTGTTTAAGTTGTGTTAGAATATGTTAAAATTTATCCTTATTTATCATGACGCAAATACATTTTTAACACAATTATATATAAATACACACACACACACATATGTTAATTGCATAAAACAGCCATTAATTGGGTTGTTTTGCTCTAACAAGACGATTGGTTAGAAATCAACCAGTCGACTGGTCAAGCAAAATTTGCCTAATAACAGCTATTTTGTGTAATTTTAAATATATATACTTTTTATATTCAACCATTTGACTGGTGATTTTTATACAAGTTGACTGACCCGACAATAACAGCCATATTTCTGAAGGGTCGCTTTCTTTAATGAGGAGATTCCTTTTGATTTCTAGTTGCTTCTCTTTGATAAAACTCTTCATGAACATTGAATACTTTTCAACCACTATAAATACATCACAAACTTGTTTTACAAATAACCAATTCTCACTGATTTTATTCTATTTCTTGATCTACATTTCTAAGTAGTCTTGCATTCTAAAAGCTGTAACACCCCGAAATTTTAACGATACTAAAGATGATGTATTAAAGAATAATTAATGTGAAATACACTGTTAATGATGAATTAAGGAAAACTTAATTTAATAATCAGAATTAAGTGAGACGGACTGTGCCATTGCATTCGTCTCGGAATTCTGGTCAAGATAGACACCAAGTTTGCGCAAAACGGACTTCGTATGAAGAAGTTATTAAGGTTCTAAGTTTGTATGCATATAAGGAAGACATATGTATATATAATTCAAAAATCAGCAAAACCAAAAATCTGGTGCGCAGATCGACGAAAGGCCGACCATTTGAGGTCGACCCGCGACCTGGCTGGGTCGACCTATGGGTCGACTCAGGCTCATCGAGGTCGACTCCGGGGTCGACCAAGGGGTCGACACCCCTGAAGGGGGGTCGACCCACCCGTTCGACTCAGGCTCATCAAGGTCGACCCCCGGGTCGACCAAGGGGTCGACACCCCTAAATGGGGGTCGACACCCCTAAAGGGGGGTCGACCCACCTGAAGGGGGGTCGACCCACCCGTTGCTCCAGAAGCTTATTTTATGACATGGATGATTCCTATGGCTCCTGATCTAATCCGATGGTCTTGGTTGCTCCGCTACTCCTATATAAGGGACCCTAAACCAAGGTTTTGTTCATTGAAAAAAATGGTGATGGCGAAGCTCTATTGCGATGGAAATTAAAATGGCTCTTCTTCTTCTAAATCAATTCAAAGAAGATTATACATATTCAAAGATTGCAACAACAAATTAAACGATGACTACACCAATTTATTCAACATGTTCCTCGCAGCGAATTCACTGTGAGTTCATGTTGCTTTTAGATCTAAATATCTAAATAGTAATCTTGATATGTATATAATAATTGGATCTTGAATCGGTGCCTAATCAATTATATTATGACATATTCCATTGATTTGTTCTTATATGTTTATATCGTCACCATGTTAAATCTTGTCATAATATGCCTATTCAGTTTATGCCTGCTTTTATCGGTTTAGTATTGATTCGTCATTATGCCTATTCTAGATTCTCTTATTTCCCTCCTTTCCTTTTGATTTTTATATAGCCAGGCTACCTTCGAGCCTAGGCCTAACGCTGAAAATGTGAACGTGCGAAATTGGGAATAATGGGGAAACATAATTTGGGGCATAATTGATATTTGAAGATATTGACCTAAATTTGGGCATAAAAATTGGAAATATACGAAGATGGGTTTGGGGGCATATGTCTTGTTGGATAATATGAATTTAGGCACGCATTGGAATATATGTAAATATGGAATTGGGTATAAAATGGACATGTCTAAATATTGATTTGGGACGTAAATTTGAACATATGTGAATATGAATTTTTGGCATAAATTATGTGAAGGTGGATTTGGATATAGCTTGCATTGAAAGGGGTGAATATGGACTTGGGGGCATAAGTTGGAAAATATGCGGGTTTGGTATATATTTATACATATATATATATATATATATATATATGCATTAATTTATGGTAAGGGGCATATAGTGCATAATTAAAAGGTGAGTTAAAAAGAGGCATAAAAGTCTATAATTTGAATAGTGAATTAGACATAATTCAAGTGGGGAAAACATAGAATAATTACCTATACTGACATAGGTAGATTTGAATAAAAATGGAATGTTTAGTAATTGCAATTAGGAATTGTAATTGTACTTATGACACGAGGTTAGGTTACATTAGTGGTGGAAGTCTGCCCGGACCCGACCGGCATATCCAACAGCCACTAATGTTGAACCTAATGTGGGAGGTCTAAGTACGTAAATACAAATCGGGCTAAGACACGAGGTTAGACCCGACTGTGGAATAAGACTGCCCGGACCCGACCGGCATATCCAGCATCCACATGTTGTAGGCCTAATGTGGGAGGTCTAGCCCATTATAACCATAATTGGACATGGTAATGAATTGGACTACTTAACCTAATCTAATCCACAAGGATTGTACGATTATGAACTTAAGTTAGGGTTAAGTAAAATTGGATGGGTAGTGGGTGGGTTAAGTAAATTAGAGGGGGGGGGGGGTAATATTTACATATAGGCCCACGAACTTAACCTAACAAGGTTATGTAATTAAAGACACCTAGTGGTATACATAACCGGTAGAAATAATAAGTTATGTAATTGGAAGACACTTGTAGGGTAAGCACAACTTGTAGAAATGATATAATAATCTGCTAAGTAAACAACGATAAGTTGTAGGGACAGTGTAGATTGAATTTATGATTAAATGAGAAAGGATGAGGAAAACTTGTAAAATGAAATAAGTTTTATTTAATCATAAATAGAAAGCGACATGTTAATTAGAAAACATGTGAATTGGATACACTTAATATTTAAGTAAAACATGTTATTGTAATGATGAAATCTACAAGAAGATAAAATAGATTGTAGATTACAGACCTTGGGCCACAATCTAGAGAATAACATGTTGTGGGTTTATTAATAAACTTAAATGAATTAAGTTGTATGACTGAAATTAATAAGCAAGAGAAGCTTGGTAGTTTGGATAAGAATTCAATATGAATTGGAATAACCAAGTTAACTGGAAACCTGATGAGGAGAGGCAAGCGCGTAAAAGAATGTTTAGACATAGGGTCTAACAATATATTAAAGAAAGGCGCTTGGAACAGTCCGTACGATTGAGGGTGAATAACCCAACGGGGTAGATCATCGAGGTGTTAGAGGGCACGAAGGGAACGCATATTCATCTAATTGTTTGGTGGCTCCAAGGGACTGGAAGGGGAAGCACGCGGCTTACTGAAGTACGTAAGGTGCTCCTAGTAGTCCTCTGTGCGGTGACAGATGTCTTAGGCTATACTCGCAGGGGTTGGGTCTGGGCGTAACTACTAGGTGGGTGGGCCTTGACTGCAGATGTAGCTATGCAGTCAGAATGCTGTGACGAGGTGACACAAGGGTGGTTCGGCGGTTGCCTCACGAGGAGGTAGAGAGGGTCACGACCAACAAGGATAGTAGACCGTCGGATATCCATCATCGGTAGACCGTCGGATATCCACCATGAAAACAGACCCTATGATTATCTGTACATAGATGTTCATAAAGGCGGGCCTGTACAGGTATGGATAAGCTCCCGACCGAGTTCGTGTATCTTGTTTAGCCCTACCACGGAACTCGGTGCACATTAGAGGACGTGCGATTGAGGCATCGAGCTACAATTACAATATGTACATGGGACAGTCTAGGTACATGCATATCTGCTCTGGGTGGCGTATCGTAGACTAAAGGGCATTATTCCGATATGGAATCTGATTCGATCGATGGTGGCAGTCCATGCGCTTAAATAGCGTAGTAATGACAGATCTATGTGGAACGTAACATTTTTATATAGGGATCCATACGTCACTCTGGCGTAGGATGAGGGACTGTTTTCATTTCGGTGGAGACCATGCGAGTGGGTTACCATGGGGTGTATCTCAACATTGAGAGATAACTACATATATTGTATTGAGTGAATCCATGGGAAAGTAAATGGGTACGATGCGCGTATAAGTCTTGAGTGTTATTAACCCATGTAACATAATAATCAAGAAAATGTAATAGAACGATATTGGTAGGGATCATTCCACTTCTGATATACTAGTATCTGTGCGGTACGGAGAAATGTATTTAAGAAGTGCAGTATATTCTGTCCAAACTTATCTTGTTCAGTTCACACTTGTCCTTACTATTGTTATTGTTATCTTGTTTTTCCAGTTTTTATATACCTGCCATGATACTTTTATTTATTTATATTTAAAATTAACTGGACTCGCCAGACTTTATGTCTGACCCTTTTTGTTTCCTCTTCTCTCTCTTCCGTTCCCCCCAAGGTTCTCAGGGTGGAAATGCTTAGAGTTGATTTGGATTCTTTCAGCTTAGCTTGGATTTACAGCTTTGACTTATTGTCAACTCTCTTATGGCTTTGCTTGGCAAATATGGTTTATGCTTTTCTACTCTGATATTTTTGGCAAGACAAATTATTAAACATGTAACTAGTTAATTCAAACCTATGATGTAAACTCAATATTTGGTAGGGGTATCAATGGGTCGTATCGGGTCGGGTCAAGTCGGGTTCGAGTCGGGTCAAGTCGGGTTCGAGTTTATTTATAAACGGATCGGGTCAACCCGTTTATTAAACGGGTCATATTTTCCCAACCCTAACCCGACCCGACTGCGTAACCCGTTTAACTAAATGGGTCATGTCGGGTCGTGTTGGGTCGGGTTTACCCATTTGACCCATTGATAGATGTTGTCTACTAATACAAGCAGCAAAAGAGTCAAATCACCAACACACAAATTGTTATATAATCACCAACATGCAACAAGTTGCAAAGTCACCAATAGACAACATATATATAAAGCATGAAGTCACCATATCCAAAAATCATTTTCTATACATATGTATATATTCTCATACTGCATAAATTAAAGACTACCTGTATGGAAGAGATACAGTTGTTATAAGTAAAATATAACTAACAACATACAATAACAAATTAGTAAAATATAACTGCTTACATATACGAGCATACTGATTACTGCATATATAAAAGATTAACACTACCAGTATACATAAAAGACTAACATTATGGAAGAGATACAACATATAATCGGGTTTGGCGGGTCAAAATCAGGTTAGCGGGTCAACCCTAAACCCACCCGTTTATAAACGGGTCAAATTCGGGTTGACCCGAAAATGACCCGCTAACTAAACGGGTCGGGTTAACCTGCTAATTTTCGTGCGGATTCGGGTCGTGTAGGAAATTGACAGCCCTAGTATTTGGGACTATGAGTTATGATTTAAATAAAGTTTTTAATTCCGTTGCTATTTTACATGTCTGTCTTGTAATATTATGTTCTTATTTACCTATAACGCTTCACGAAAGTTAATGCATTCCCTTAGTGAGTGACATTAATGGACTTGGGGTGTCACATTTGGTATCGGAGCATATGGTTATAAGATCGGATAAAATATTTTGAAAATGGTTTCCAAAAAGGTCTCAAAAACAAAGTATTTTAAAATAAAAATTCCGTTTTTGAAAAGCATATTTTCCAAAGCCATAAATATCTTCTCGATTCTCCGCTTGATTCCTTTTCCTTTTTGTTTGGGGAACCGTTTCTTCCTGAAAAGTTATCCCTATTTCGGTATGGTTCCGTAGGCATGGTAAAACTACGGTACATGTTGAAGGGCAAAGTAGTGCCCAACCTCCATCTTTTAGCCGCGGTAGTTTCACCTATGGCTTATTTTCTCTCAAACCTCGTAAGGATTTCCATGCGATGAAGGCAGCTTTCAAGAGACTAGTTATCATATGGCAAAAAGGAGAACAAGCGAGTTGGGGCTAAGGATCACAACCCAAAGATGAAAGAAGAAATGAGGAAATATCATAACTTCGGAACGGTGGGTCATCTGAGAAAGGATTGCAGAAAGAGAAAAGGGCGTTTGTTACCACTTTGGTAAGGCGGGGCACCTCATTAAGGAGTGCCCGAAGAGACAAAGACAATGCCAGAGGGCAGGAACTTCTAGTGGGCAAGCTAATGTTCCCATAGCTGGTTGACAGGATAGGGGTAGGAAAGTTTCCATCCAAGGATTGATTTCTATTTCTGATCATCCTGTTAGGATTCTTTTCTTGGCTCTTTGCATTCTTTTGTATATGATCTTTTAGTTGAGTCTCTGCACCTAGATACTAGTATGGTTTTGGATCCCGTTAGTTTCTCAAACCTATTATAGGTACGACTCATTTACCGAGGATTTGTCGGGGTTTGAGAATCTCTGTATTAGGCGTCGAGTTTAGTTACGACACATATGTTCTTGATTTCATAAGATACAATTTGAATCTAAGGATGGATTGGTTAACCATATATGGAGCCATTCTAGATTGTGAGGGGATGGTCATTGGACTTCTAACTTGCTATGGAAAGACTCTCGAGATTTCTTATGACCCAAAAGGGTCTGTCATGCTTAGTCTCCTAGAACCTCTTGTTATATTTATCGATGATTTGCAATCTGTACCAATAGTTGTGAGTATCCTGATGTTTTGATGAGGTTCAGGGTCTACGCCCGAGGCACGAGATTGGTTTCCGCATGTACTTGGTGGACAATGGAAAGCCAGTTGCATTACCTGTGCGACCTGTGACTCCTAAAAGAAAAGAGGAAACTTTGTAAGCAAGTAGGGGAACTATTTGAGAAGAGGTTTGATAGATATCTATTCAAGAGGCGATAAAAGGTATAGAGTTCGAGATAGTGGAGCCAAACTTGCGAGAGAAAGTGAAAGTAGAGAAGGAAGCAATGATAGGATGAGTTCCGACTTGCATACTTGGATCAGAGGTTAAGAAATTGTGCAACAAAGAAGTGAAGCTAGTAAGAGTGCTATGGGGAAAGGGCCGCAAGAACGCTACTTGGAAGGCTGAAGTCAAGATTCGCGCTTCATATCCTTTCCTTTTCGAGAATATGTTCTTAACTTCTTTTCCAAGCTTCGAATTAATACTTGTATCTATCGTTTGAATATCTCATACCGATCGAGTCTTTAGGCAGAAAACTAATGAATGTAAACATGTGTTTGAGACATGTTATGTTTGATGGATGCAAGTGGTTGCTGGTGATTGCTCGTGGATGCATATACACACACAATAGGCACTAGATCGACTCAATCACTTACATATTGCATATTGATGTGTGTACATTTTAAATTTTTATGGATGAAGATAGGATTATTGTTACATTGATGTTGCATTTGGATGGATGGTTGTACACCCATATATAACTTACATGTTATGCTAGGGTTATTTGCATACATTTTGGTTACATGACACAAACATATATTGCATTAAGGAGGTCAACTGAATCAGTAGACCGCCTGATCTTTCGCATTTGTTTACGGACATATGCACACACTATTACGTATGTTCATAAAAGCATTAGAAATTCCTTAAGGACAATGGATGCTTGTGATTGGTAGATGAATGTATGATTGTTGGATGTTAGGATATACGTTCTTCTTAACTTAGAGATTTCGGGAATGAAATCCTTTGAGTAAGGGAGAATTTAACACCCCGGAATTTTAACGATACTAAAGATGATCTATTAAAGAATAATTAATGTGAAATACACTTTGAACGAGGAATTAAGGAAAACTTAATTTAATAATCAGAATTAAGTGAAACGGACTGCGCCATTGCGTTCGTCTCGGAATTCTGGTCAACATAGACACCAAGTTTGCGCAAAACGGACTTGTATGAAAATGTTATTAAGGTTTTAAGTTTGTATGCATATAATGAAGATATATGTATATATAATTCAAAAATATTCAAAAATCAGCAAAACCAAAAATCCAGCACGTAGATCGACGAAAGGCCGACCGTTTGAGGTCAACCCTGGGTCGACTATGGGTTGATTCAGGCTCATAGGGGTCGACCCACCTGTGGCTCCAGAAGCTTCTTTTATGACGTGGACGATTCGTGTGGCTCCTGATCCAATCTGATGGTCTTGGTTGCTCCGCTACTCCTATATAAGGGACCATAAACCTAGGTTTTGTTCATTGAAAAAAATGGTGACGGCGAAGCTCTGCTGCGATGGAAATTAAAATGGCTCTTCTTCTTCCTCTAAATCAATTCAAAGAAGATTATACATATTCAAAGATTGCTACAACAAATTAAACGATGGCTACAACAATTTATTCAACATGTTCTTCGCAGCAAATTCACTTTGAGTTCATGTTGCTTTTAGATCTAAATATCTAAATAGTAATCTTGATATATATATATATATAATAATTGGATCTTGAATCAGTGCCTAATCAGTTATATTATGACATATTCCATTGATCTGTTCTTATATGTTTATATCATTACCATGTTAAATCTTGTCATAATATGCCTATTCAATTTATGCCTGCTTTTATCGGTTTAGTACTGATTCGTCATTATGCATATTCTTGATTCTCTTCTTTTCCTCCTTTCCTTTTTATCTTTATATAGCCAGGCTACCTTCAAGCCTAGGCCTGACACTGAAAATGCAAACGTGCGAAATTGGGAATAATGGGGAAAGACATAATTTGGGGCATAATTATTATTGGAAGATATAGACCTAAATTTGGACATAAAAATTGGAAATATACGAAGATGGGTTTTGGGGCATATGTCTTGTTGGATAATATGAATTTAGGCACGCATTGGAATATATGTAAATACGGAATTGGGTATAAAATGGACATGTCTAAATAATGATTTGGGACGTAAATTTGAACACATGTGAATATGAATTTTTGGCATAAATTATGTGAAGGTGGATTTGGGTATAACTTGCATTGAAAGGGGTGAATATGAACTTGGGGGCATAAGTCGGAAAATATGTGGGTTTGGGCTTGTGCAATATATATATATATATATATATAATATATATATATATATATATATATGCCTTAATTTATGATAAGGGGCATATGGTGCATAATTAAAAGATGAATTAAAAAGAGATATAAAGGTCAATAATTTGAATAGTGAATTAGACATAATTCAAAAAGTGAAAACATAGAATAATTACCTATAATGACATAGGTAGATTTGGATAAAAATGTAATGTTTAGCAATTAAGGAATTGTAATTGTACTTATGACACGAGGTTAGGTTACATTAGTGGTGGAAGTCTGCCCGGTCCTGACCGGCATATACAGCAGCCACTAATGTTAAACCTAATGTGGGAGGTCTAAGTACGTAAATACGAATCGGGCTAAGACACGAGGTTAGACCCAACTGTGGAATAAGACTGCCCGGACCTGACCGGCATATCCAGCACCCACATGTTGTAGGCCTAATGTGGGAGGTCTAGCCCATTATAACCATAATTGGACATGGTAATGAATTGGACTGCTTAACCTAATTTAATCCATAAGGATTGTATGATTATGAACTTAAGTTAGGGTTAAGTAAAATTGGATGGGTAGTGGGTGAGTTAAGTAAATTAGAGGAGGTGGGTAATATTTACATATAGGCCCATGAAATTAACCCAATAAGGTTATGCAATTAAAGACACCTAGTTGTATACATAATCGGTAGATATAATAAGTTATGTAATTGGAAGACACCTTGTAGGGTAAGCACAACTTGTAGAAATGATAGAATAATCTGCTAAGTAAACAACAATAAGTTGTAGGGACGGTGTAGATTGAATTTATGATTAAATGAGAAAGGATGAGGAAAACTTGTAAAACGAAATAAGTTTTATTTAATCATAAATGGCAAGTGACATGTTAATTAGAAAACATGTGAATTGGATACACTTAATTACATATAAAGTAAAACATGTTATTGTAATGATGAAATCTACAAGAATATAAAATAGATTGTAGATTACAGACCTTGGGCCACAATCTAGAGAATAACATGTTGTGGGCTTATTAATAAACTTAAATGAATTAAGCTGTATGACTGAAATTAATAAGAAAGAGAAACTTTGTAGTTTGGATAAGAATTCAATATGAATTGGAAAAACCAAGTTAACTGGAAACCTAATGAGCAGAGGCAAGCGCGTAAACGAATGTTTAGACATAGGGTATAACAACATATTAAAGAAAGGCGCTTGGATCAGTCCGTACGGTTGAGGGTGGATAACCAAATGGGGTAGATCATCGAGATGTTAAAAGGCACGAAGGGAGCGCACATTCATCTGATTGTTTGTTTGCTCCAAGGGACTGGAAGGGGAAGCTCGCGGCTTCTTGAAGTACGTAAGGTGCTCCTAGTAGTCCTCTGTGCGGTGACAGATGTCTTAGGCTGTACTCGCAGGGGTTGGATCTACGCGTAACTACTAGGTGGGTGGGCCTTGACTGCAGATGTAGCTATGCAGTCAGAATGCTGTGACGAGGTGACACAAGGGTGGTTCGGCGGTTGCCTCACGAGGAGGTTGAGACGGTCACGACCAACAAGGATAGTAGACCGTCAGTTATCCGTCATCGGCAGCCAGCGGGATGCAAAAGACTAGAGCTAACCCCAAGATAATATTTCACCTTTTACTATCGAGGTACGGGTTTGAGGGGAGACGCCACATGGATATTTAGATTGGTTGTTATTAGAGGCGGTCGCTTAGCTCTTTTAGTCTTTACTAGTTGAGGGAGGGGCCGAGGTAGGGCCACATCCACCATGAAAAAAAGATCCAACGATTATCTGTACATAGAGGTTTATAAAGATGGGCCTGTACAAGTATGGATAAGCTCCCGACCGAGTTCTGTGTTTCTTGTTTAGCCCTGCCGCGGAACTCGGTGCACATTAGAGGACGTGCGATTGAGGCATCGAGCTACAATTACAATATGTACGTGGGACAATCTAGATACATGCATATCTGCTCTGGGTGGTGTATCGTAGACTAGAGGGCATTATTCCGATATGGAATCTGATTCGATCAATGGTGGCAGTCCATACACTTACATAGCATAGTAATGACAGATCTATGCGGAACGTAACATTGTTATATAGGGATCCGTACGTCACTCCGGCGTAGGATGAGTGATTGCGTTCATTTCGGTGGAGACCATGCGAGTGGGTTACCATGGGGTGTATCTCAACATTGAGAGATAGCTACATATATTGTATTGAGTGAATCCATGGGAAAGTAAATGGGTATGATGCGCGTATATGTCTTGAGTGCTATTAACCCATGTAACCTAATAATCAAGAAAATGTAATAGAACGGTATTGGTAGGGATCATTCCACTTCTGATATACTAGTATATGTGCGGTGCAGAGAAATTCATTTAAGAAGTGCAGTATATTCTGTCCAAACTTATCTTGTTCAGTTCACACTTGTCCTTACTATTGTTATTGTTATCTTGTTCTTCCTGTTTTTATATACCTTCCATGATACTTTTATTTATTTATATTTAAAGGTAACTGGACTCGCCAGACTTTATGTCTGACCCTTTTTGTTTCCTCTTCTCTCTCTTTCATTCCCCCCCAAGGTTCTCAGGGTGGAAGTGCTTAGAGTTGATTTGGATTCTTTCAGCTTAGCTTGGGTTTTGGATATGGATGTACAGCTTTGACTTATTGTCAACTCTCTTATGGATTTGCTTGGGAAATATGGTTTATGCTTTTGTACTCTGATATTTTTGGCAAGACAAATTATTAAACATGTAACTGATTATTTCAAACCTATGATGTAAAATCAGTATTTGGGAATGTGATGTTATGATTTAAATAAAGTTTTTAATTCCGCTGCTATTTTACATGTCTGTCTTGTGATATTATGTTCTTATTTACCTATAATGCTTCACGAAAGTTAGTGCATTCCCTTAGTGAGTGACATTAACGGACGTGGGGTGTCACAAAAGCTCTCTAAAAAGATCATATTGCTTTTGAATCATTGAATTTATTTCAAATCTATTGACTCAACAAGCAATATATTATTTCCTTCAATCTTCACATACACGTTATATACTTGAGGATAAGATTATAGGAAGGGTGTACTCAACTGTTGGCTATTCAGTATTGTTCAAGAACACAATCAGAAGTCAAACTCTTATTGTTTGTTGAAGTCCTGTGTCGGTGCTCAGGCGGAAAATCTGTGTCGGTGCTCGGTTATGTTGTAATCCTGTTCCTCCGGATGAAGAGAGGGTATTGATACTAGAGTTCCAGAAGGAGTCTGGGACTGGACGTAGGACGGGAAGTCCGAACTAGTATAAAATTCCTTGTATCACTTTTCTTATTGCTTTTTCTTATATGTGATAACTTATATTGTTTAATATTTACCTGCATAACTATTGTATTAGATAAGTTATTATATCATATTCACTTTCGCATATTCCACATAGAAAGATCCTACTCTAAGTCACGATATACAACTTTTCAGAGTGGGATTCTACCGGTTCGTGTGTCGTTCTCGAACTCGATTTTAGTTCGTACTCCATGCTTCACTCTAGCAGATGAAGCCTGTAGGGCAAGTAGTTATGTAATACTACTTTATCGGGCATTGCCCCTTATTCCCAATTCGAGGGTGGAGGTAGTCCTTCGCAATAATCAAGTCTTTCTCATCCCATCGAATCGTGGGAGGGAGTTGGTGTGGTGTTTGGATGTCATATCCCGACTTTGTTTTGCAAAGTGAAAAACACCTCATCGGGTGTAGATATCGAGCTCGATGTTAGCCAATCAAACTTCGATTGACCTTTGATTTAAGTCAGCTTATTCAAGCGGGAGCGATCGAGCATTGTGAATGGGTGAATCATCCCTTTTACGTAGGTTCAACACCAACCAATTACATCACCATATCAAATCAAAGATCAAAACAATCACAGAGCATGGAATAAATGTTAAATATGCCATAAGGTACACAGGAAATAAATGCAGGAACGATAAATGACACGCGATATTTTATAGTGGTTCGGCCGGGTCATAGCCTACGTCCACTTTTTAATCCTTCGTTTATATCAATTATACTATTTTAGGAAAGTTATTCCTTTTTATATAGTTTGAAAAACAAAAGATTCAATACAAGTTCACTTCAGGTAGCGCCGTAGATATTGGGCATTCCACGCTCTAGGGACATCATCGCCATCGATGGCCATTGGCTTGAAAGGTCCTTTATCATGCCTTCGTTGAATGATCTAGGGTCCTCCCATATCGGACCCACGAAGATAGGGGCCGGGAAGACACGTTTCAGTACCAGGTTTCCAGGTTCAAAAATTAGCGGTTGAACCTTCCTGTTGTAGTATCGAGCAACCTGGTGTATGTGCCTCGAGGCATGCAAGTCCGCTTCATCTCTCTTTTCTTCAATCATGTCCGAGGACTCAAGGAGAAGTGCTTTGTTTGTCAATGGATCATAGTAAGTCCTCCTATGAGAGGGCACTTCCTACTCCACGGGGTTGACTTCTTCTGATCCCAATGCAATGAGAATGGGATGTGGCCGGTCACCAATTTTTAGGTCGTTCTGTAGGCCCACATGGCTAAGGGTAATTCATCAACCCACATAGCCTTGGCCGGTTCTAATCGCTTCTTTAGAATGGACTTTATGATTTTTTTTATTGCTTCTACTTGCCCATTTAACTGCGGATGCGCAACGGTAGTGTATCTTTTATCGATGCGGTATTTTTGACCGAAATCTCTGAACTCTGTGATGTCGAATTGAGTTTCGTTGTTGGTTATGAGAACTTTAGGGATCCCAAATCGGCAAATGATATTTCTTACAATGAAGTTAATCACCCGCTTGGTTGCGATTGCGGTCAATGGTTCAGCTTCAACCCATTTTGTAAAGTAGTCCACGACCACAATTGCATACTTCGCTCTGCCTTTGGCGATTGGAAGGCTTCCGATGATGTCAATCCCCCACACAGCGAACGACCACAGGTGCACTATCGAGGTGAGTTGGCTGGGAGGTGCTCTGGGGATCTTTGCAAATTTCTAGCACCTATCACGGCGTCATAAATAATCAGCAACATCCTGATTTATGGTAGGCCAAAAGTAGCCATACCGCAATATCTTCTTTGCTTGTGTTGTCCTCCGGTGTGATCTCCACATTCGCCTTCGTGTACTTCTCTCAACACGCGCTAGAGGTCGTCATGTGCTATGCACCGGAGTAACAGGACTGAAAATTCCTATCGATAAAGAATGTCACCCTACATAACATATCTTGAAGCTTTATGGATGATGGCACACCTCTCACTCTTTTTTGCTAGGATAGTTTTCATTCTGCAGAAGTTCTTTATCGGAGTCATCCATGACTCTCTCTTAGGCTCGATCTCCAACACCGGATCAACTTCCATATGATCAATGCTTGGAGTATCTTGTGTCTCAATTGGGACCACTTCCATCTCCTCTGGATTGTTGGAGCTTGCTAAGTTGGCCAACTTATCCGCTTTCTGATTCTCTGTTCATGGAATATGAGATATGCTATAATGATTTAGGTCATCCAATAGCTCCTCGATTCTTTCTAGGTAAGCTGCAAGTCACGGTCCTTTTGTTTGGAATTCCTTCCGAACCTGGAAAACAAAAATATGAGAATCAAAAAAGATATTTAATGCCTTTACTCCCAACTCCTTCATGAGCTTCAACCCGACAATCAGGACCTCGTACTTGGAGTCATTGTTAGTAGCGGAAAAATTCAATCGCAAGGCATAGTTGACCGTCCTTCAGGAGTCACTAATACGACTCCGGCTCTAGACAGTCGATCATTTTTTGCACCGTCTATGTACAGTTTCCAGGTGCTTGATTCCATGTTCTGTTCTAGGGGGCTGCCTTCTTTATCTAACACGTCCTCTTCGGGAATGGTGAATTCAGCAATGAAGTCGGCTAATCCTTGCCTCCGTATCCATTTCCTTGGGAGGAAGTTAAGATCAAACTGACTTAGCTCGATGTTCCATTTGAGCAATCTTTCTGATGCCTTAGGTCGTTGCAGGACCTGTCGAAGTGGCTAATCAGTGTATGTGGCATTCAGATGAGCTTGAATGTAATGGTGGAGCTTCCTTGAAGCAATCAACAATCTATAAGCGAGCTTTTCAATCTTTGGATAATTGCGCTCCCCGCAGCTAACTTCTTGCTCACATAGTACACTGGTCTCTGAACTGTACCCTCCTTATGTACAAGTGTTGAGCTGATTGCATGCGACGACACTACTAAGTATATGAACAAGTCTACATGATCCACTGGCTTAGACAATATCAGGGACCTTTCTTAGTGACTCAGCAGGTTCTGGAAGGCTTCAACATAGTCTGGGGTTCATTTGAAGTTGTGTTTTCCTTGCTTTATCAATTCGAAGAAAGGGACGCATTTGTCTATGGCCCTGGAGATTAATCTACTAAGCGCGACCATCTTCCCTACTAGGCTCTGCACTTCTTTCATTTTTTGTGGCTCACTAATGTTCCTGATTATTGCAATCTTGTCAGGGTTAATTTCGATTCCGCATGAGCTAACAATGAAGCCAAGAAACTTCCTTTATGCAACGTCGAAGGAGCATTTCAAAGGGTTTAGCTTCACTACATAATGTCAGAGGATATTAAACATCTCTTCCAGGTATATCGTGTGATCAGATGATTTCTTGGATTTCACAAGCATATCGTCCACATACACCTCCATACCCTTCTGTTCCGGTTATAGATCATACGACTCACTAAGCATTGGTATGTTGCCCTGGCATTCTTAAGTCCAAAAGGACCATGTAGCAGTACAATCCATGGTTGGTGATAAAACTGGTATGTTCTTGATCAACCACATGCATGGGAATTTGGTAATATCCTGAATATGCATCCATAAACGAAAGAAGTTCGTGTCCTACTGTTGAATCCTCTAGCTGATCCTATCTAGGCAAAGGGAAGCTGTCTTTCGGGCAAGCTTTATTCAAATCTGAAAAATCAATGCATGTACGCCATTTTCCATTAGATTTCTTAACAAGGACAGGATTTGATATCCAGTCAGGGTATGTTGCATCTCGTATGAAACCATTGCCTCTCAGCTTCTCCACTTCTTCCTTTAAGGCAACTGACCTCTCCGGGCCCAGCACGCGCCTCTTTTTCTTGACAGGAGGATGCTTCAGATTTATGCTTAATGCGTGACCCATAATTGACGGTGAGATCCCACACATATCTGCATAGGTCCAAGCGAATATATCCAGATTTTCCCGTAGAAAATCTGCCAATTCCCTCGTCCGTAGGGGCTCCAAATAAGATTCGATCTTCAAGACCTTTTTCTGGTCGTCATCATCAATAGGAATATCCATAGTTGCTTCATTGTGTCTCTCTTCTGCGTCCCAAATCTTCGTCCTCTCTGGGATCTATATCCTCGGGAAGATCATTGGGTAACTCCTTCTGCGATGTGTCCTTTTTTTGCTATGTCGACGCCTCCTTTGCAGAAGGGGAGGCATTCTTAATTAGGTTCCACACTATCTCCATTACGTAGTATCTTCCATTTGGACATATAGCAGGATCTTCCATTAGCTTGCTCACTACGTATCATTCCTACTTCGGCCTCGATCGGGAACTTTAACAATAAAGACTAAGGTGCGATGTAGGCTCAGAACTTTGCTAGAGCCGGTCGACCCAGGAATGCATTATACGGAGAATCAATATTCATGACGACAAATGGGAGGATTCACATTTTCTGGCGGTCTTCTTCCCCAAGTTCCACAGATAGATCTACTACCCTTATTGGTGTTGTTGACAAATCATTGAAGCCACATATCAATCAAGTGCACGGCTTTAAGTCTTTAGCTTGCAACTTCATCTGGTCGAATGCCTTCTTAAATAGAATGTTGATGGAACTCTCGTTGTCAACGACCTTCCACACAGTTGCTGGGCCGATGAGGGCCGTAATTACCAGTAGGTCTATACTACGGGATTATACTCCCATGCTTTGTCTATCCCTAAAAATAATGTCGTTGGTCATCATTTTCTGCTGCTTTGTGGGAGCGGTATCCTCGAGGTACTACATTATCCCACATCTGGATGCTTAGCATCATTAACGTACTTATCCATGGCTTTATTGCTAGGCGGTAGCTCTCGGGGCTAGCTGGTTCTAATTTGGAGCTAAGCCTCCTTGCCCTCTGTCTCTAGGGGTGACTTTATACTCGTCCAACTCTCCTGCTCGAAGCAACTTTTCCATTACATCCCTCAAGTGGGGCACTCATTCACGGAGTGGCCCTAAGTTTTATGAAATAAATAGAACTTCCCTATGTCGTGTTCTTTTTACGTTGAGTCTCTGGGCGGAGGCTTTTTGTATTGGATAACGTTGAAGGTTTCCAGATAGATATTCACCAAGGCATCGTTTAATGGTGTGTAATTCTCGAAAGGTTGGAATCGAGGCATCTTTTTGGGATCATTTCTCCGATTCCTTCTTCTCTTGTTATCGTTCCCACATTGGTGGCCATTTCCTCTACTCCGATTGCCGACATTTCAATTATCCCTGCACTGTCACCAGTTTGCTTAATGCCACATTACTTTGGATATCTTCTCTCGCGGTGTCATTGGATATTCTTTTTTGGCTAGCATACACCTCTTCTTGTCGTGGGCGAATATTTTCCTTCTCATAAAACAACTCTGTAGTTAATTGCGGCTTTCCAACCAGGTATTTCCCGAACTCAGTATCTTTATCAACTCCGTCTATTAGCGCCATCAAAATAGTCTGTTCATGGGGATTGCTCACCTCTCTAACTGCTAGATTGAAATGGTCCAAATATGATTTTAGAGACTCCACAGTAGCTTGCTTGACTACTGAGAGCTCGATGACGTTCTTAGACTTCTGGACGTGAATCCGAAACTGATACAGGAAACTCTTGCTTAGCTCTTTGAAGCTGGAAATCAATCGCGGCAGAAGCCGGGTAAACTACATCATAGCACATCCTCTAGGTATATCGTTAAAGCTTTGCATTTTATGGCATTTGGAGCTGTTGCGGCATTCATGTACCAGGAATATCTCATCAATGTTGTATTGGATTTGTTCTCCTCCGTAACAGTTCATGGTAGGGAGGTTGAATCGCCTTGGGAACTGGACATCCAATATATCATCGATAAAAGGCGTATGACTTAGATTTATTCCCCCATCTTCATTGGTGTAGCCTCTGCTATCAGCCATAATTTTACGTACCATAGCTTCTACGTCAGCATTGGTTAACATGGGTTTGGGTTCAGCACTCCTCGCTCTTCTAGCACTTCCAGCCCCTATGTCAAGCAAAGTCCTTTGTTTGTTACGGGAGCAGAGTTCCCCTTCCCTCTGCAATCCCGGTCATTCATAGGATGAGTTGGCTGAAGGAGTTGGCCTTGAGTAGGACTGGTATTGTTTGGGTCCCTCGGGAGGACATGAGACCCATGCATCGGCAGCAGCATAGGCTCTGCCATGCTAGGGTCATTAGGGCCCAAGCAACGAGCTGCATCTTCACGAGAATGTAGCGAGCCGAAATGGATTTTCCTCCGAAGAAGATGAATAGTCTGCTAGTTGGTGATGGGTAGGAGAAGGTGTAATTTGTTGGCGAAGCTCATCCATCTATCTAACCAATGTATTCACAATTTCTCAAATCACGACACTATCACGTCTTTGAGCTTCCAGAGCCACATTTGTTTCCTACAACTTGGCGAGTAAGCATGCAAAGTCAATCTGTGAAATGGGTGCAGGTGTAGGAGGTTGGTTACTAGTCGTTGCTACCAGAGTTGGAGCATTCGGGTCGGATAGGGACATAACCATCAGCAGGATTCAGATTCTTGGATCGGATCACAGCCCTAGCATCAGATCGGGTCATGGAGGCACCACCGGGTCGAATCGCGGGCGCTCCTTCGGGTCGGGTCGGACCCGACCCGGTCCCCTGCGATTGGTTGGTAGTGAGAGCTTGTGCACCACTTCTTTGATCCTCGTTGGTTTCATTTGCTCGAGAGGCATGTTGTTCCTTACCTTTCCTTGGAGCCATGAAATTTGGATGTGTTGGAATCTGTGAAAAATTCGAAAATGATAAAAATGTGGATTATCTCTTCGGACTTGGTGATCCAAACAGAAGAATAACTATCCATAAAGCTAAGAGTTCAACATTCACATTGAAAGCACCAAAATGTTAGACTAAAAAATGGCTCTAACGCCCAACTAACAAGATTTCGTAGAGAATAATGAAGAAATACAATATAAAAACAAAGAAAAAGCAATCAACACATATGATTTATAGTGGTTCGGCCTTAACGAGCCTACGTCCACTTCATAGTTCTTTGATTAAGTAATAAATTATAAGTACAATGCTAATAATCACTCAATCTCACTAATACAATCAATTCACTCTTAGTATTTATAAAATTATACTCAATAATCTAGAGTACAATCTGAATAAAAAGGAGGAATTTTGATAATGGTGGAGCTCAAGTGTGTAGAGTGCCAAAAGATCCTTCAAATCGTCGCGTTATGGTGTATTTATAGACAAGGAAGGGGAGTGGGTCAGATGTTTATGTGGCAATCTTTGAGGGGATCTCGGATTTGAACGTGGGAGAGTGAAGACAACACTTTGGATCATGGGTAGCTGGTGTTCTTCGATCCACTTTCGGGGGAAGAAGAATGGGTCAAGTGATGTGTTGGCAAATGCTTCAAAGCAACAGGCGAGGGGTCGGATTGGGTTCCCTTCGATCCGAGTCGAGCTGGTGATGACAGACCTCCATGTCACATTAGCAAACTTAGGTGGGTCGGGTCGGTTTTCATGCGAGCCGATCTGTTGATGTTGTAGCGCCAGTTCCAAAGGCATATGCAGATCAAGTCTTGTATACTCGATCCAACCCGACGTTCCTGAACCGAAATACATGTACTTCAGAGCACTGTTTGGAATCCGAACTAGCTTCAACTATTGGGGAACGAGCTTTCTTTTCGGCTCGAAATTTCTCCATCTATCGGACTCAACTCTCTTGTCCGTGAAGAGTTGTCCTCTGCTCTGTGACGCATCCGATCTTGAACATCGACACTTTGTGATGCTTATACACAAAGTAAGCCAACACCAACAAATACTGATTTATAAAGATATACGTACTTTGAATAAAGGGCCAGTTTGGCTCAGGTCCAGTTTAGGTTCAAAATACAAGAAAACTCCATGTCTTAAAACTTTATAAATTAGGTCCCTATTTTTCGAAAATCATCAAGAAAACAACGTACAAATTTATTAGACTTCAAAGTTTAATTCAACACATAATCATCATCATATTCATGCAAGAAAACTACAAAAAATGATTCGAAAACAAAAAAATAAAAAATATGCATGTTCCAGCGAGTTTCAACAATTATCCGAAAAATTGCTGACATCGCAACAATTATATCAAAAAAAAAAAAAAAGAATTTCATGCAACTTTTGCTGATTTGCGTGAAATATTCAAACTCAAAGCATATACTTATTCAAACATTCATGTATTGCAGAAAAATCTGAAGAAAAATGATATAAATTGCATACGAATGAAAAATATAATATTTCCAGTAAATTGCTGCAGGTTATGCAACTATGTGCAAAATTTCCAAACATTTATGCAACATTCTCATGTAGTAACATAGTTTTACACTGCATTGTAAAACAGTTGCAGATATGTTAGCAATTATTTATAATAATTGCAGACATTACTACAACTATTCTTCCGTCTTTCAACATATGCATGTACTGTGTGAATAATTGCATAAATATCATTAAATATTCACAAAAAGTGCTAATATTTTAGGAATTTTTTGTGTAGAATCCTTCTATGAATACTTACAATTTTTATACTTTCATGTTTTACTAAATATGAACTCACATATCTTTTAATACCTAACAAGGGTGGGCCTTATGACTTTGGCCCAAACCCAATGGATGAACCCTTAAGAGCATGCCAAGTCCAACCACATAATACCCAAATAAGGCGGATCATCCAATTAATACTTCTCAGGGCAAACCTATCACAAGTTAAATATCCCACGCCACTAGAAATCTCACACTAACCCAACTTCTGGTATTGAATTGGGTGGGCTATCCGGGAAGACTTCTACTACAAGTAGGTGTTATCCTCGCGTCACATGTCATTTAATATTTCTGATGGCCATTAACACACACAAAACACAAAATTTTCTAACAAGGACATTTAATACTAGTTCTTATTTTAACTCAATGAGACTCATTTAAGGTACATTAACTAAGATATTGAATATAAATATATAAAGGCGTAATTAGTGGTGTATGTAAAGGAAAGCGTAGTAAGCGCTGAAATGTCAATCTTCTCTCCAATTAAAGGTATACAAATCATATTTCCCAAATTCACAATATGGCACACAAATCTTCATTTCATAATTGAAGTATAAATAGGGAAATAAACATAACACATTAAAAGATTAACTTTTGATCTAGGCTTTTAAGATTATTACAATAAACATAAAGAGACAAACTGAGTAAGCAATATTATATGTTTATTCTTCTAGTACTATGTTACTTCCACTTTGTGTGATTTGTACAAAAGCAAGGATTTTTGTCACATGTGTTTTATTATACCTAAATCTACTATTTTATATAAAAATAAAGACTTAAACATAAATAAGTTACAATACCCAAGTCCATGCTTTTGTGTAAATTTAAGATTTATGATAAAGGAAAGTAAAACAGACTAGATTATGAATTTACATTTACACCCAAAAATAATAGAAATCCCTCTTTATTTACATTAATAGTCAAAAACCCAAACAAATAACTAGATTGACCATTTTCGTAATATTAGAGATTATGAGGATTTTGTTATGTTTTGTTTTCGTGGAATCCCAAATCCATGTAAGTACAGATTCATACTAACAATTACAGAAAAATAAGTAAGTTTAAAATAATTTCCACTCACGATATAGATAAAGGAAGGAAAATGTGAATAAACATAAATATGGATTGCAGCTTCGCACAAACGTTCCAAAGGCATATGCAGATCAAGTCTTGTATACTCGATCCAACCCGACGTTCCTGAACCGAAATACATGTACTTCAGAGCACTGTTTGGAATCCGAACTAGCTTCAACTATTGGGGAACGAGCTTTCTTTTCGGCTCGAAATTTCTCCATCTATCGGACTCAACTCTCTTGTCCGTGAAGAGTTGTCCTCTGCTCTGTGACGCATCCGATCTTGAACATCGACACTTTGTGATGCTTATACACAAAGTAAGCCAACACCAACAAATACTGATTTATAAAGATATACGTACTTTGAATAAAGGGCCAGTTTGGCTCAGGTCCAGTTTAGGTTCAAAATACAAGAAAACTCCATGTCTTAAAACTTTATAAATTAGGTCCCTATTTTTCGAAAATCATCAAGAAAACAACGTACAAATTTATTAGACTTCAAAGTTTAATTCAACACATAATCATCATCATATTCATGCAAGAAAACTACAAAAAATGATTCGAAAACAAAAAAATAAAAAATATGCATGTTCCAGCGAGTTTCAACAATTATCCGAAAAATTGCTGACATCGCAACAATTATATCAAAAAAAAAAAAAAAGAATTTCATGCAACTTTTGCTGATTTGCGTGAAATATTCAAACTCAAAGCATATACTTATTCAAACATTCATGTATTGCAGAAAAATCTGAAGAAAAATGATATAAATTGCATACGAATGAAAAATATAATATTTCCAGTAAATTGCTGCAGGTTATGCAACTATGTGCAAAATTTCCAAACATTTATGCAACATTCTCATGTAGTAACATAGTTTTACACTGCATTGTAAAACAGTTGCAGATATGTTAGCAATTATTTATAATAATTGCAGACATTACTACAACTATTCTTCCGTCTTTCAACATATGCATGTACTGTGTGAATAATTGCATAAATATCATTAAATATTCACAAAAAGTGCTAATATTTTAGGAATTTTTTGTGTAGAATCCTTCTATGAATACTTACAATTTTTATACTTTCATGTTTTACTAAATATGAACTCACATATCTTTTAATACCTAACAAGGGTGGGCCTTATGACTTTGGCCCAAACCCAATGGATGAACCCTTAAGAGCATGCCAAGTCCAACCACATAATACCCAAATAAGGCGGATCATCCAATTAATACTTCTCAGGGCAAACCTATCACAAGTTAAATATCCCACGCCACTAGAAATCTCACACTAACCCAACTTCTGGTATTGAATTGGGTGGGCTATCCGGGAAGATTTCTACTACAAGTAGGTGTTATCCTCGCGTCACATGTCATTTAATATTTCTGATGGCCATTAACACACACAAAACACAAAATTTTCTAACAAGGACATTTAATACTAGTTCTTATTTTAACTCAATGAGACTCATTTAAGGTACATTAACTAAGATATTGAATATAAATATATAAAGGCGTAATTAGTGGTGTATGTAAAGGAAAGCGTAGTAAGCGCTGAAATGTCAATCTTCTCTCCAATTAAAGGTATACAAATCATATTTCCCAAATTCACAATATGGCACACAAATCTTCATTTCATAATTGAAGTATAAATAGGGAAATAAACATAACACATTAAAAGATTAACTTTTGATCTAGGCTTTTAAGATTATTACAATAAACATAAAGAGACAAACTGAGTAAGCAATATTATATGTTTATTCTTCTAGTACTATGTTACTTCCACTTTGTGTGATTTGTACAAAAGCAAGGATTTTTGTCACATGTGTTTTATTATACCTAAATCTACTATTTTATATAAAAATAAAGACTTAAACATAAATAAGTTACAATACCCAAGTCCATGCTTTTGTGTAAATTTAAGATTTATGATAAAGGAAAGTAAAACAGACTAGATTATGAATTTACATTTACACCCAAAAATAATAGAAATCCCTCTTTATTTACATTAATAGTCAAAAACCCAAACAAATAACTAGATTGACCATTTTCGTAATATTAGAGATTATGAGGATTTTGTTATGTTTTGTTTTCGTGGAATCCCAAATCCATGTAAGTACAGATTCATACTAACAATTACAGAAAAATAAGTAAGTTTAAAATAATTTCCACTCACGATATAGATAAAGGAAGGAAAATGTGAATAAACATAAATATGGATTGCAGCTTCGCACAAACGTTCTTCACTTCTTTTTCCTGACCTAAACCAGACCGAAATAAGATGAAGAACAGAAAGAATGGAGGCAGAGTCTAGAGAAAATGTGGGATTTAGAGGCGAGGCTAGGACTCTATTTATAAGTGTTAAAAAGTGTGAGAACCGTCAGACTTAAAATTTTGAATATGAACCGTTCAAGTCACCTATAATTTAGAAAACTTAAACCTACCCGCCACCCACCTCTCCAGGCTTGGGATGGTTGACACCCTCCCTAGGAGGGTGGTTGACTAGCCGACCGACCCCCTTAAGAGGAGACGGTTGACCCTTGTGTGGTGGATTTAATTCACTTGCACGTCTGCAATAACCCGCCTGAAGTGGGCCTAAATTTCATCCTAGAAAAGGCCCATCAAAACATAGAGCCACTCTAAATAGGTCGTTGATTCCTATAAGGAGTTACATTTGCACAGAATAATAGAATGATATAACGAGATGGAATCTCACACAACGGAATGGGAAAGTATAATAATAAAGTAAGATGTACCATTTATTTAGAAAGCCACTGATCCAAATACAAAATGCCAAATCCATATGTTTATAACGGTACATCATTATTATTCATTATCAAGAGTTTCTAACAATAAAAAAGCAATAATAGCCAATAACATAATAATAGTCTAATTGCTTTCTTCAGGCTCCATCATCATATCATCCATCATGTGTCCTCCCCACCTACTAACCTGTTGGATATGTTAAGAATAGGGGTCAAAACTTAAAGTTCCGGTGACTAAAAATAATATGTTTTTAAAGACTATACTCTAGATTTGGCAGGTTATATATTTCAAAGTATGTCAACGAAAACAAACAAGCACACATTCAAAAGGATATTTTAAATTAATGAGGTGGAAATCCGAGTCAATCGTTTAATTCCTTCATTAATTCATTTAGGGTGGATCAACGATCACTTAAGGCCCAACGAGGTGGACATTCTCGGTCACTTAAAGCCCATTCTACCATATGTATTAAGGATGGATTCTCTTGATCTATTATGACCAAAGGCGGACCCTAGCCACTTAAGACCCCATCCTAACTAGTTATCATCCTAATTTGATATATATTTTCATAAGTAATATGAGAAGTGGTACCTCGTCGCTTATTATTGGTTTAGGGTAGGCCCGCACAGAGCCATTTAAGACCCCTCAGACGGACGCCACATGTTACTACTTAACTAATATTACGGTAGTATACCTATGCCACTTAAGACTTCCCTTAGACGGTTGATTAATTAAATTACATGCTACGTCTCACGTACACCAAACATGTCCCTAGGTTGGCCCTCACAAAGCTCCTAGAAGAAGTGGACATTCTGTTAAACTACCCTTCTCAGTTATTTCCATGACTAAACCACTTTTTGAGAAGGACCCATAGACCAATTCAAATCTAATAAGGGAGGGTCCCGTGACTTTGGCCCAAATCCAAGGAATAAACCTTCCGGACGGTCCTAGTCCTAACCATTTAAGACACAAACTAGATAAGAAAAAGGTCAACCACTTAAGGCCTTCTCAAGGCGGCAGTAAGCCTACCTATTTTCACACATAATAGGCATATATATACATATACACACTAGACCTCTCACATTAAAACGACTACTTGTGGATGTTGGATATGCCGGGTGGGTCCGAGTGGACTTCTATTACAAGCAAGCTTAACCTCGTGTCATAATGTACCAAGTTTAATGGCTCATGGCACCTATACCTCTCACATTTTCCAAACTCACTTATGGTTGCTGTATTTTCCGGTTTGTTCCGAGCAGGCTTCTACCACAAATGACGACTAACCTCGTGTCTGATTGTCATTATATAATATATATACACACAAAAGCAACAATTCATATGGGGACATTTCAAATTTCTAATCCTATCTTAACGTATTTATTATGCCATTAATTCATTGATAAGGCTATATGAATATATAATTTAATACGTGCTATAAAAACTAATTTTTGTTCGAATTAAGAAACATTTTAATGGCATAGTTTGTCAATCATGTTCACATCAAAGGTATACTAGCCTATTCCCATATTAAACAACTATATTCATGGCATGATTCATAATATCAGCAAATGGAAAAATATCAACATAACCATTCAAAACTTGTATCCCAGAATTGTAAGAATTACTTAGATAATAAAAGAGAAACAAGGTGTAGCATACATACATTCAGCATATATATACATACACACACACATATATACATATACACACAAACCTCTATTTAAATCAAATTCACTCTTTTTCTATGTGAAACACCCCACCTCCATTAATGTCACTCACAAAGGGAATGCATTAACTTCAGTGAAGCGTTATAGGTAAAAGATGCAGATAAATTACAAGACAGACAAATAAAGCAACGGAAAACAAAGTCATTTTATAAGCAACGTAGTTCAGTCAAGCTTTTACAACAATTGACTCAATCATACTTAAAAGTACTACATAAAATTTCTATCTTGATTCAAAAACTTCCAAGTATATAATAAGCATAAAACATAGCGAAGTAGCATGAGTTCCCAAATTAAAGTGCAAACACAGCCATAGCAAAAGATAAGAGGATCCAAGCAATACATTAAAGAATCTTCAAGCTTGGAAAGAGAAATGGCCCAAACTGAGCTAAGCTATTCCCTCCCTGACTACCTTGGGGGGGGGGGGAGAAACGGAAGAAAAGAAGACGAAAGAAAACGGGTCAGACATAAAGCCTGGTAAGTCCAGTGACTTTCAGTATGTAAACAGGTAAAAACAACATGACATGAATAAACTGAATACAAGACAATACCATGATAAGAGGGTTAACAAGACAAGATTAGCATAAGATATGATAAGGCAAGATAAATTGAATGTGCTTCTACTTTCTTCTCTGCTTTGCTACTACCCGATTATTCTGGTTTCTATATCTCTGCACAACCTAACTAGTGTCCCAACTAGAAATCTATATAAAATGATAATGTGATCCCAATCCCCGCAATTGTGGTAGCCTTCAGGAGTACATCTATTATGAGGATCCCACCTCAATCTGCCTAATTGCCATGGATATGTTAGATGTACCCTTACTACCCTATTGATCGGCTCCCTAACACGCATGTATTTATTACTTGTGTCATTTGACCTCGCTTGTACGCATTCATTACTTGTATCATTCGGCCCCGCTTTACCTGTGCTGGCCCCATTATGGGGTTTATCAATTCCCATGATGGCAACCCGACACGATTCAAGAGGCACAGTGCATACTACTAATGCCCATTGCCTGCTTTTCCACTCCGGAGCACGTGCACGCCCATACTCCGTCGGAATGACACTGCTGCACTACCCGCCGCTATTTTGACCGCTTATAATCAGCCCAGTAATCGTGCCTCACCCTGCCTAGTTCAGGGTACCATGATAATCTATGTGGGTTACTGCTGAAATGGGTCCCCATTACTAGGGTTTCCTAATCAATATGTTATAATGGTTAAGTGTTCTCAATTTAACTTAACCCCACCCATTTGCTTAATTAACATGTTGTACTGGTTAAGTGTTGCCTATTCATATGTTACTTAACTTTCTCACTGATTCACGCATGTTTATTTAACGGTTAAGTTTGTGGGCCTATATATACTAATATTACCCACTTACCCAAGATTTACTTAACCCTTTCTCCTTATCAAGTCCATATGTATTATTGGTTAAGCTTGCCTTAACCCTATCCACTTTGTTCATGTAATATTGGTTAAGTTGTCTTCTTGTCCATGTTAACTTAACCCATCCATCTAACATGTTACATTGGTTAAGTGTTTCTCATTAACTTAACCCTTCCCATTCATCATGTTGTATTGGTTAAGTGTTTCCTATTAACTTAACCCTGTTCATTCATCATGTCATATTGGTTAAGTGTTTCCCCTTAACTTAACCCCACTCGTTCATCATGTTATGTTGGTTAACTTAACCCTACTCATTCATCATGTTGAATTTGGTTAAGTGTTCCCTATTAACTTAACCCGGTTCATTAGTTTTAATTCATTCATTAATGCCTTAACCTCTCACATTAGAACTGTTGTTTGCGGTTGCTGGATGTGCCGGGCGTTTCCGGGAAGACTTCTACCGCAAACTCATTCTAACCTCGGATTTTGGGCTTAGTGCGGTAACCTCTCAAATTAGATCTATATTGTTGCGGTCGCTGGATGAGCCGGGCGGTTCCGGGCAGTCTTACACCGCAACTCAATCTAACCTCGGGTTCGACACGTTCATCTTTTAGCCAATTTACAAATTTACTATACATGTCCAAGTCTAGAATTTTATGTGCTAATCATCCCAAATTTTACAAAACTAGTCATGTTCCAATTCTCAAGTTATGCTCAACCAAGCCAATTGTAAGTTATGCCCCACAAATTCAATTACAAGTCATTGCTCGAAATAGGTTACACCTAATCTTCCCAAATTTGCAATAATAATCATGCCTCAAAATCACAATATACATTATGCTTGGCATCCCAACCAATAGTTATGCCCGGTCTAGATTGAATATTCCAATTTACAGTTTTCATCCAATATAGATTTAATATTTCAATTTACCCCAAGTTCGCGGCAATAACAATTATGCCTCCAAATCACAAGTTACAAATTATGTTCCACTATTACCAAATAGATTATTCCCCAATATTAATTACAAGTTATGCCCAACAATTTCACCGAAAAAGGTTATACCCAAATATTCTCCGTATTCCAATCGTTCGTATTTCGCGATTTCAGCTTAGGTTCGAAGGTAACCCAGGTTCATAAAAGAAAAAGAAAATAGGGGAAGAGAGAGAGAAGGAGCATAAAATAAGAATAGGCATAAAAATAGGCATGTAACAACAGACCTAATACAAGAAATTTAGATCCAACAAAGATAGTTTCTTGAATAAGCAGATACAATCAATATCGTAGACATAAGAATAACATCATGAACCAAAAGGATTATATATTCGATTTTCAACAAAGATAGGCATGATTGAATCGATATAATAACTTCTTAGGCATGTAAAATCATAGATTCAATAGAAAGATAAGGGTAAATCTAAAAAGATTGTCTCATCATCAAGCATAGACTTAGATTCATTTTATTACATGCAAAGTTTACTATTAGGTGTTTAAATATGAAAATAACATGAACTTACATTGTTAGGATTAAGAAAAGATAATTGAGTCATTGTTGTTGTAGAGACTCTAATTTGATGTTGATTAATCTTCAAAGTTGATTTGAGGGTCTCTAATTTGATTTCTAGTTTGGAGAAGATGGCGGTGGCTAGGCTAGATTGAAGATGAACAGCATGACGGCGTCATAGCTTTGGAGCAACAGAATTAGGGTTAAGTTATGAGTGTGTATATAGATGTCTAGATTATTTCTAGCCTTTAGATTAGTCTAGGAGTGATCAGAGCCATCCGAACCAAGGAGATGTGTCATCCAGCCAACCATAGCACAACACATAAGCCCTAATACCTTAGAATTGGTCATCAGGAAAATCAGAGAAGGCCACATCAGCTCAGGACTATAAAAATTCATCACTGGATCTGGATCAAAAAGGGGTCGACTCCCTATAGGGGGGTCGATTCCCTATAGGGGGGTCGACATCTATGTCGATTCCCCCTTTGGGAGAGGGGGAGGTCGACACATCTGAGCAGGAAATTTCCTTCTCAGCCCGCTCTGAACGAATTTCGAATTTTGTATAGTTTTGACCTTTGATTATTATTTTAATTTAATTTCTGTTTAAATTTGAAATCTTATAAACTCCATAACTTCTTCATAAAGAGCCCGATTTATGCAAACTTGGACTCTATCTCAAGCAGAATTCCGAGATGAACGCGATGGCGTAACTCGTTTCACCCAATTCTTCTTTTAAAAATTAAGTGTTGTTAAATTTTAAATTTTAATATTTAAAATTACGGGGTGTTACATTCTCCCCTCCTTAAAGGAGTTTGTCCCCGAAATATCCAAGTCAAGAAGAATGTATATCCTACCATCCAACATCCATCTACTCAACCATTCAATCACAGGCATCCATTGTCCTTAAAAAGATTTCTAATGCTTTCATGATCATTTGCATAGTGTGTGTATATGTCCTTATCTAATGCAAAATCAGGCGGTTTACTGATTCAGTTGACCTCCTTAATGCGAATTATGTCAGTGCTATGAGTCCATCATGTATGCAGTTACTCCTAATCGTATTTTATAACCTCTACATGAGTGTACAACCATTCATAAAAATGCAACATCCATATGATAACACATCAAGTTTCAATCCATATATAAATACATATATGCATATGCAATATGAAAGTGACTGAGTCGATCTAGTACCTAATGTGTGTGTATATGCATCCACGAGCAACCACTAGCAACCTCTTGCAACCACTTGAAATCATTAATCATAACACGTTTCAAACACATGTTACATATATTGGCTTCTACCTAAGGATCGAAGATATGACCTAGCGGATATGCCTAAAAAAAGATAGGAATAAGTATGCATAAAATTCCTAGAAAAAGAGATCAAGGGTATACCCTCAAGAAAAAAGGTATGATGTGCGTGTCTTATCTTCAGTCTCCCACATCGCGTCTTCTTATGCTTCACTCCACTGTACTTTAACTGGCTTGACATCACGATTTCGAAGCTTCTTGACCTCCATTTCCAAAACCCACTAGTAAAGATAGGATCTCGATCACTTAGTATGCTAGAGGTTATCCCATGTAGTCGGACTATCTTTCAAAGATAAACAGATGTTAACCACGATACCAAGTGTATATACTAAGATGATTAGAGGTCTCTCCTTTACTTAGCTTATCCATTATGTCACAAATCTGAGGGTCTTCATGTTACGCCGCTCCTATCCGATCCAAAAGCGTAGGCCGCTCTTCTAGCAATGCTAACAAACCAGGTACAAACTTGACTAGGGGTCTAAAGCTAAAGGTTGCTATGTACTTCAAACTTTACCCCTCTTAAGGTCAGTCTCTTTCAACTTAGGGCGCCTGCCACAAAATTACCCTTGCTAGGGGTACAAGCAATCTCAAGGTCGTATGAGGCACGAAATTCCATCTGTCATTGTTGCCTCAAATTTCAAATCTTTTTGCGAGAACAAATATCTTAAGGACTTAGGATCCGTATATAGTTCAAGCTTTCTCTCTTAAAAGATAATGATGCCATGACTTAAGAGAGAACACTATAACACCTAATTCCAAGTCATGTGTAGGATAGTCTTTCTCATGTACTTTCAGCTGTCTTCTTCCATAACTAACTACCCTCTCTTCTAGCATTAAAACAACGTCTAGCCATGTCCCGCATGCATCCGTATAAACTATAAATGTCTTGTTCCCTTTGGGAAATGTCAAGACTGGGGTTGTTGTCAGGGTTCTCTTCAATCGTTGGAAAGCAACATCACGAATCAAATCCCAAGCAAAAGTTAGATTCTTCTTCGTCAATCTAGTAAATGGGGCTAATACCTTCACATAGTCCTTAATTAACTTCCTATACCAACCCGCTAATCTAAGAAAACTTCTTACTCCCGTTGCATTCCTTGGGACCTTCTAATCTTTCACCGCAACTACTTTTGTCGGATCTACTGTTATCCATTCCTTGGATATCACATGTCTTAGAAACCTTACTTCTTCTCTCCAAAAACGATATTTGGAGAACCTAGCCTTAAGCTAATGCGCTTGGAGAGTATCTGAGACTTCCCTTAGATACAAAGCATGTTCTTCCCCATTCTTAGAGAAAACAAAAATATCATCTATGCACAAGCAAAGTGAACCATCCGCCTTTGTAGCGAAAACAACTGGAGCACCCCATTCGGAAATACTTCGCCTTATGAGCCCTTTCTCAAGTAACTCTTTTACTTGTTTACTGAGCCCTTCCTTTCCCTTGGATTCATGTGTCGTACAGGTAATGCAAATGGCTTTGCATTGTCAACTAGATACATGCGGAAGTCTATCTCGCGTTTTAGGGGACAAACCCCTAACCTAAACAAAAACATCTGCGTACTCATGGACTACTCTAACGGATCGCAAATCATCGATAGATGCATCAAGTGATTCTAGGTAGCTAAGCCAAACTGATCCCATAGGATCGCACGAAATCTCGAGGGTGTTCCCGAGGCAAGTCAAAAGCCTAAATCCCTCATTCTCATATTTACCATTCTTATGTAACATGTTGACAAGTCTCTCGAAAGCTGCCTCCATCGCGCAGAAAACCCTACAAAGCTTGAAACAAAATTAGCCATAGGTGAAACTATTGCGGCTATATATGGAAGTTGGGCACTTCTTCTCCCTTTGACAGGCGTCGTAGTCTTATCAAGCCTACGGAACCATGCCGCGATGAGGTTACCTCCCAGAAATCCAGGAGCCCCGGAGATTCAGGAAAGAAGGAAAACAAGTATTTAAACAGAGGATCAAAAGTTAGTGCATATGGCTTTGGGGAATATGCCTTTAAACAAATTTTTCTTTTGGAAATGCTTCTTTTAAAACCATTTTGAAAATAATTTTTCAAATCTTTTATCTGATCCGGTAACCTTCAGCTCTGATACCAAGTGAAACACCCCACCTCCATTAATGTCACTCACAAAGGGAATGCATTAACTTCAGTGAAGCGTTATAGGTAAAAGATGCAGATAAATTACAAGATAGATAAATAAAGCAGTGGAAAACAAAGTCATTTTATAAGCAACATAGTTCAGTCAAGCTTTTACAACCATTGACTCAATCATACTTAAAAGTACTACATAAAACTTCTGTCTTGATTCAAAAACTTCCAAGTATATAAGAAGCATAAAACATAGCGAAGTAGCATAAGTCCCCAAATTAAAGTGCAATCACAGCCAAAGATAAGAGGATCCAAGCAATACATCAAAGAATCTTCAAGGTTGTAAAGAGAAACGGTCCAAACTGATCTGAGCTATTCCCTCCCTGACTACTTGGGGGGAGAAACGGAAGAAAAGAAGATGAAAGAAAATGGGTCAGACATAAAACCTGGTAAGTCCAGTGACTTTCAGTATGTAAATAGGTAAAAACAACATGACATGAATAAACTGAATACAAGACAAGACCGTGATAAGAGGGGTAACAAGACAAGATTAGCATAAGATATGATAAGGCAAGATAAGCTGAATGCGCTCCTACTTTCTTCTCTGCTTCGCTACTACCTGGTTATTCTGGTTTCTATATCTCTTCACAACCTAACTAGTGTCCCAACAAGAAATCTGTATAAAATGATAACGTGATCACAATCCCCGCAATTGTGGTAGCCTTCAGGAGTATATCTATTATGAGGATCCCACCTCAATCTGCCTAATTGCCATGGATATGTTAGATGTACCCTTACTACCCTATTGATCAGCTCCCTAACTCGCATGTATGTATTACTTGTGTCATTTGACCTCGCTCGTATGCATTCATTACTTGTTTCATTCGACCCCGCTTGTATGTAGATACATGTGCTGGCCCCATCATAGGGTGTATCAATTCCCATGATGGCAACTCGACACGATTCAAGATGCAAAGTGTATACTACTGATGCCCAGTGCCTGCTTTTCCACTTCGGAGCACGTGCACGCCCATACTCCGTCGGAACTACACTGCTGCACCACCCATCACTATTTTGACCGCTTATAATCAGCCTAGTAATCGTGGCCCCCTGCCTAGCTCAGGGTACCATGATACATCTATATGGGTTACTACTGAAATGGGTCCCCGTTACTAGGGTATCCTAATCAACATGTTATAATGGTTAAATGTTCTCAATTTAACTTAACCCCACCCGTTTGCTTAATTAACATATTGTACTGGTTAAGTGATGCCTATTCATATGTTACTTAACCTTCTCACCGATTCACACATGTTTATTTAATGGTTAAGTTTGTAGGCCAATATATACTAGTATTCCCCACTTACCCAAGATTTACTTAACCCTTTCCCCTGATCAATTCCATATGTATTATTGGTTAAGCTAGCCTTAACCCTATCCACTTTGTTCATGTAATATTGGTTAAGTTGTCTTCTTGTCCATGTTAACTTAACCCATCCACCTAACATGTTACATTGGTTAAGTGTTTCTTGTTAACTTAACCCTTCCCATTCATCATGTTGTATTGGTTAAGTGTTTCCTATTAACTTAACTCTGTTCATTCATCATGTTATATTGGTTAAGTGTTTCCCCTTAGCTTAACCCCACTCGTTCATCATGTTATGTTGGTTAACTTAACCCTACTCATTCATCATGTTGAATTTGGTTAAGTGTTCCCTATTAACTTAACCTGGTTCATTAGCTTTAATTCATTCATTAATGCCTTAACCTCTCACATTAGAACTGTTGTTTGTGATTGTTGGATGTGTCGGGCGGTTCCGGGCAGATTTCTACCGCCAACTCATTCTAACCTCGGATTTTGGGCTTAATGCGCTAACCTCTCACATTAAATCTATATTGTTTCGGTCGTTGGATGTGCCGAGCAGTTCTGGGCAGTCTTACACCGCAACTCAATCTAACCTCAGGTTAGGCACGTTCATCTTTTAGCCAATTTACAAATTTACTATACATGTCCAAGTCTAGAATTTTAGTGCTAATCATCCCAAATTTTACAAAACTAGTCATGTTCTAATTCTCAAGTTATGCTCAACCAGGCCAATTGTAAGTTATGCCCCACAAATTCAATTACAAGTCATTGCTCGAAATAGGTTACACCTAATCTTCCCAAATTTGCAATAATAGTCATGCCCCAAAATCACAATATACATTATGCTTGGCGACCCAACCAATAGTTATGCCCGGTCTAGATTTAATATTCCAATTTATAGTTTTCATCCAATCTAGATTTAATATTTCAATTTACCCCAAGTTCGCGACAATAACAATTACGCCCCCAAATCAAAAGTTACAAATTATGTTCTACTATTACCAAATAGATTATTCCCCAATATTAATTACAAGTTATGCCCAACAATTTCACCAAAATAGGTTATACCCAAATATTCCCAGTATTCCAATTGTTTATATTTCGCCATTTCAGCCTAGGTTCGAAGGTAACCCAGGTTCATAAAAGAAAAAGGAAATAGGGAAAGAGAGAGAGAAGGAGCATAAAATAAGAATATACATAAAAATAGGCATGTAACAACAGAACTAATACAAGAAATTTCAATCCAACAAAGATAGATTCTTGAATAAGTTGATACAATCATTATCGCAAGCATAAGAATAACATCATAAACCAAAAGGATTATATATTCGATTTTCAACAAAGATAGGCATGATTGAATCGATATAATAACTTTTTAGGCATGTAAAATCATAGATTTAATAGAAAGATAGGGGTAAACCTGAAAAGATTGTCTCATCATCAAGCATAGACTTAGATTCATTTTATTACATGCCAAGATTACTATTGGGTGTTTAAATCTGAAAATAACATGAACTTACATTGCTAGTATTAAGAAAAGATAATTGAATCATTGTTGTTGCAGAGACTCTAATTTTATATTGATTAATCTTTAAAGTTGATTTGAGGTTCTCTAATTTGATTTCTAGTTTGGAGAAGATGGCGGTGGCTAGGCTAGATTGAAGATGAACAACGTGACGACGTCATAGCTTTGGAGCAATAGAATTAGGGTTGGGTTATGAGTGTATATATTGGTGTATAGGATTATTTCTAGCCTTTAGATTAGTCTAGGAGTGATTAGAGCCATCCAAACCAAGGAGATGTGTAATCCAGCCAACCACAACATGACACATAAGCCCCAATACCTCAGAATTGGTCATCAAGAAAATTAGAGAAGGCCACATCAGTTCAGGGTTATAAAAATTCGTCACTGGATCTGGATCAAAAAGTGGTCGACTCCCTACAGGGGGGTCGACACCTATGTCGACACCCCTATAGGGGGGTTGACACCCCTATAAGGGGGTCGACACATATGTCGACTCCCCCTTGGGGGGGTCGACACTTCTGAGCGGGAAATTTCCCGCTCCGACCGAATTTCGAATTTTGAACAGTTTTGACCTTCGATTATTATTTTAATTTAATTTCTGTTTAAACTTGAAATCTTCTGAACTCCATAACTTCTTCATACGGAGCCCGATTTACGCAAACTCATACTCTATCTCTAGCAGAATTCCGAGACGAACGCAATGGTGTAACCCGTTTCACCCAATTCTTGTTTTAAAAATTAAGTGTTCTTAAATTTGTAAATTTTAATATTTAAAATTACGGGGTGTTACACTATGTTTCACATAAAAACATTTACATGATTATTCCAAATCTGAATACGTTCAAATTTTCCAATTTAGAATGGGATTCTAAACCTATTCAAATACTAAAACCCAACCAAATCCTAATCCTTTTATGCCACAAGCACTTATAAATAAAAAGGAGTTAATCCAATTAAACAAAAGTAGAATTACCTAACTATTCCTCAAACATAACCTATATAATTCGCAAACCTAATTATTATTGGTTGACAACTTTGCAATAAATAAAACTAGGAGATTTGGGGATTTGCATTATGTTATTATCGTGAAACCAAACCTCCTTGGGCATACAAATCAATATGAAATATACAAAATATAGAATTTAGCCTAAACAAGTATTATTTCCAGATTTAGCAAAGGAAATAACACTAATTTGAATGTTGTAAACGTAGTTCTTCAATCCTACTGCAAATCTATATAAGAGAATATCATAAATTTGAATCTCACATATAAATTATGGGAATTCCAAAATGAAATATAAATAGAAATAGATTACAAATGAAATAGATTAGGGATAGAAGAAGAAAACTATTTCAACCTAATTTCTGGAATATCACCAGTAGAATGGGGGCACAGAGAATGAGAGGGTTTAGAGAATCGTGAGGTGAGTTAGGTGGTATTTATAGGTGGGTAAATGAATGGTAACCATTAGATTAACATAGAATAAATCTGAGTTGTTTATATAAAACCAATATAAACATCATCACAAACCACCCTCACTAAGCCTGAGTCACACCGGGCCGTTGACACCCCTCCTGAAGGGTGGTCGGTTGGCGGTCGACCCCAGGGTGTCAATCGCTTAGGCGCAAAAACGCCTAAAGGACCTAGTGGCATGTTCTTTTAATTATTTATATTATTTATTTACTTATAACACCAATTGCTTACCTTATATGATATATTCTTTACCCCCTGGTTCTTATCTATTAGTTTGAAATTCAAATTTGCCTAAGGGAATGTTATTATTATCCAAATTATGCCGTTATACCCCTTAGATATATATATATGTGTGTGTGTGTGTATATATATATATATATTAGTTCAAACACACACCCATATATATATACACATTTACCAAATGACTTCATTAAATTATTATTTCTTCATACAGACTCCGTTTTCAACATATTATATGTGAAAACATATCAAAATTTCGTCACGAATCCAAATATGAAAGTTTCGTGGCCAAATTCCTTTTTGTCCAAAATTCTCATTTTTCCACCATTTTGTATTTATTGTTTATTTGATTTATTAAACCACTTTGTTTATTTAGTGTATTTTTACTGGGTTTTACATTTTCCCCCTCTCCTCTCCCCCCTTAAAACAGATTTCGTTCTGAAATCCGTCTGAAGGAGAAAAAACACAACTCGCTCTAAACATTCATGTTTTACACCAGTGTTGTTTTTAATTCATCCATAAACATATATGACTCACAGTGATTATGAACTGCAGACTTACTAAAGTGAGCTCAATCCTAACGTGTTTGTGAAATAAGTGATGCAGTATGTATGCAAAACACCTTAATATGCATATGTTTTATATGAGTGCGCTATGCAATTGTATTTCATCCATTTTCCTAGCATCTAATCTAACAACTACAATGCATCCATAAATATAACTTAGAAAGAAAATTACCCGAGAAAAGCCATGGGTGGATCTTTCTCATCTTGTCCTCAATCTCCCAAGTGCTTTTCGCAGGGTCATCTCCCTATTAAACTCGGAAAATGCGAACGGTCTGTTTGCGGAGTCTTTTGATTTTGTGCTCCACAATCCTTGCAGTGGCACGGGGAACCCTAGACTCCACCTCGAGTTCTCTATGTCCCTAATCTTGACAAGCTCGAGTTCAATAGCAGAATCATGAAGGCACTCCCTCAAATGAGATATATGAAAAACGTTATGGATTCCGGATAGACGCTCGGGGAGATCCACACAATAAGCCAAAGATCCTATCCTACCGATGAGCCGTAAAGGCCCAATAAATTTAGGAGCCAACTTTCCAGTCCTCCTAAATGAGACAGTCTTCTTGAGAGCGGAAACCTTTACGAACACCAAGCCCATTACACTGAAATCAAGTTCCCTCCTCCTCTTATCAGCATATGATTTCTGATTGTTTTTGTCTTCCCTCATCCTCTGTGTGATACCCCACGTCTGTTAATGTCCCTCATTAAGAGAATGCATTAAGTTTCGTGAAGCGTTATAGGTAAACAGAAACAAAAACATTACAAGACAAATATAAAATAGCAGCAGAATAATAAACTTTATTGATCATAAAGCATTGTGGTTCAAAACATCACATGTCTGAAAATACATAAACCTAGTACATCATCAAAACTTCTGTCTTGTACTTAAAACATCAGAGTACAAAAATGAAAGAAGAATAATCCCCAAAAGAAGCATAGTCATAGTAGCAAAGATAAGAACTTGAGCAGTACATCTAAGCAGCTCCTGAAAAATGAAAGCACAATCATGATCAAGCTTAAGTATTCCCACCCTGAGAACCTTAGGGGGGAACGGAAGAAAGAAGAGGAAACAAAAAGGGTCAGACATAAAGTCTGGCGAGTCCAGTTACTTTTAGCAAATAAATAAGTAAAAATATAATGACAGGCATATAAAGTGGATAAGAAAGATAACATCAAAAAGGCAGGTATGACAAGGTAAACATGATAGAGTGTGTACGCTTCTAATGATTTCTCTGCACCGATACTAGTATAACCAAAATGAGATGATCCCAACAACTATAAGATGGTAAACTTAGGCGTACTTTCTGGTGAGAGGTTTTAACCCCATACAATCAACAGGCAGCTCAATAACAGGCTCTAAACTTACCATAGTTTAGATGTATCCTAATTACTACCCTAATCGATCGGCTCCCTACTCCATAGATACCCTATGGTGGCCCCACGGTAGGGTGTATCACTCCCTAAAGTGGCAACCCTTCATTTCTCGGATGTGCACAAGCATATCTACTGATGTCAAAACGTCTTATTTTCCCGAGCAAGCGGAGTCATGCACGCACATGACCCTGATGGAACGCGCCGTCGAACACCGTCCCCACTTTTGGATCTCTTATAATTAGCTCAGTAAGCGTGCCCCAACTCCGACCTAGTTCGGAGTATTCGTTTGATAGCTATATATGGGTTACTGACTAAAACGGGTCCACATACAAGATGATGCAAGCTCTCCCCATTTTCTTGCATCCCCACTACTAGGTTTTCCACAGATTATGCCTACCTACCGGTGTCATAAAATTGCATAATCCCAACATGTCAAGTTTGTGGGCCTATATATATAAATATTACCCGCCCTCCCCAGATTTAGATAACCCACCCACTGTTTAAACAAGTTTATTTAACCCCTATTCAAGTTCATGTTCATACAGTACCTATGGATTCAACTAGGTTAAGTATTCCAATTCATTACCATGTCCATTTATGGTTATAATATACTAGACCTCCCACATTAAGCCTACAACTATGGATACTGGATATGTCGGTCGGTTCCGGGTAGACTTCTTCCACAAGTCGGGCTTAACCTCGTGTCTTAGCATGTCTCGTGTTTGTGCACCTAGATCCCTCACATTAGATTCACCACTCATGGTCGCTGGATATGCCGGGCTGTTCCGGGCATACTTCTATAACGAATGTAATCTAACCTCGTGTCTAGGCACAGTTACAGTTTCTAATTACTGTAATCCTAGGCATTACCACTATTAACCAAATTTACCTATGTCATTATAAGTTTCCACGCCCCTTTCCCCAGTTATGTTCATAATGAACCATATGCCCCAAATTAATATTATTACACTTTATTCAAGTTATGTCAAATTCCCAATTATAAGTTATGCCCCAATTCAACGTTTTCCCCTCGTTCCCATTCCAACATATTCGTATATTTCAGCGGCATGCCTAGGCTCAAAGGTAGCCTGGCTATATAAAAATGAAAGGGAAAAGAGAGAGGGAATAAAACAGAGATGATCATACTAACATAATGGACATATAATGGCAGAAACGGCATAAAACATATAGTGGCTTAATGACAGGGTAGGCATATAGGAACAGATCTAATGAACATATGATAATAGAACTGATTCTAACATAATAGGGACATGCATGATATGATCTAGATGTCGAACTAGTCACAGATCTAATTTTGGCCATCAACATGATAGAACAGGTATAATTGATCTAAACAGTGAATTAGATCCATAATCAAAGTAGATCTGACATGATAAGGGTTAAGATCTAAGCCATGGTCATGTCAGAAAATCATAGATACACAGGTTATAGCAGATCTGGTATGATTCTAGTAGTCATAGGCATTGATCCAAGTTATAGTTCTATCTAGTTTTACTTTTAGTTATTTAGATCTAAAATTAACATAGACTCACAGTGTTCGGATCTAGAAAAATAGAATAAGAATAGCAGATGTTGAAACATAGATCTATACTTGAATAACTCCAAACTTGATTGACTCGATTGCAAAAGAAGAAGAAGGTTTGATTCAATCTGGGCAACGACAACATCTAGTCTTCCATTATTTTCAGTGTCCAAAAACATGAGAAATGAGGTCATATATATAGCTGTCATCCCCCAACCCTAATTTGCCATGTCTGCACTAGGGGGGTCGACCCATGGGTCGAAACCCCCTTAAGCGGTCGACCCAGGGGTCGACACCCCCTTGAGGGGTCAACAACCCTAACGGGAAAATTCCAGCCTCCCTCTTTCTGAGCGATTTCGAAATTCTGGACCTAATTTTTGAATTTCTGGACCATATGTGTGTGTATGTGTGTGTATATATGTGTGTGTATGTGTGTGTGTATATATATATTCTTCTTGCACGTATACAAACTTCAAACCATCATAACTTCTTCATACAGTGTCCATTTTACGCAAACCAGGTGTCTATTTTGACCAGAATTCTGAGACGAACGCAGTGGCATAGTCCGTTTCACTTAATTCTGAATATCAAATTAATTATTATTTAATTTATCCTCTTTAGTGTTGTTAAAATTACGAGGTGTTACATTTTCCCCTAGTCAGAGGATTTCATCTCTGAAATCTCCAAGTTAAGAAGAATGTATATCCTACCATCCATCACCCATCTACTCATCCACCAATCACAGGCATCCATTATCCTTAAAAGATCTCTAATGCTTATATGAACATATGCAAAGGTGTGTGTATATGTCCCAATACTAATGCAAAGATCAGACGGTTTACTGATTCAGTCGACCTCCTTAACACAATGTATGTTAGTGCCATGAATCCAACATGTATGCAAATAATCCTATTATAATGTGTAAGTTCAATATGGGTCCACAATCATATGTCCAAATGCAACATCCATATTATGATACATCCATTTCCATCCATTAAATGAAGATAAATTCACACACATCCATATGCAGTATGAGAGTGATTGGGTCGATTTAGTGCCTAATGTGTGTGTGTATATGCATCCACGAGCAACCACTAGCAAACACTTTCATCAACTTGCATCTATCAAACATAACATGTCTCAAACACATGTTTACATCCATGGGAATCCTACCTAAAGGTCAAAGATTCGATCGATAGGCTATAATTTAAATGATAGAAGTATAAATAAAAGATCTAAAAAGGAAGTTAAGAACATACCCTCGAAAAGAAAGGGTACGAAGCACGAATCTTATCTTCAGTCTCCCAAGTTGCATCCTCTGGGTTATCTCCGTACTGAACTTTCATCAACTTGATTTCTCTACTGCGTAGCTTCTTAACTTCTAATCCAAGAATACGGACAAGAACTCGTCAAACTGTCGCCTCTCGTTCCACCTCTACTTCCTCCAATATACTCGGCTCAACTACGTCTGCGGTATCATGCAAGCACTTTCGTAGGTGAGAAACATGGAAAACATCATGAACTCTAGATAGTCTCTCTGGTAGCTTTACTCTATAGGCCATTTGGCCAATCCTTTCTGTTATGGGAAATGGACATACAAATCTTGGTGCCAATTTCCCTACAGATCCGAAGCGAACCACATTCCTTAAAGGTGACACCTTAATAAAAACTATATCTCCTACTTCAAATTCAATGTCAGTCTTTCTCTTGTCTGCGTAGGATTTCTTCCTATCTTGTGTGATCTTCATTCACCGTCTAATAAGATCCATCTTCTCGGACATTTCTCTAACCACATCTGGTCTAAATAATAGCCTTTTTGTTGATTCCCACCAACAAGTTGGTGACCTACTGGGTTGTCCGTACAATTCTTCAAAGGGTGTTATGCCAATGCTAGCTTGATAACTATTTTTGTAGGCGAACTCTACTAAAGGAATATGCTCTTCCCAAGTCCCTCTGAAGTCTAGGATACACAACCTTAATAGATCCTCAAGAACTCTGTTCAACCTTTCCGTTTGTCCATCGGTCTGTGGGATAAGCGGTGCTCAAACACAACTGTGTACCTAATGCTTCTTGCAAGCTCCTCCAAAATTCACTAATGAAAATGGGGTCATGATCGCTTAAGATGCTAGAAGGTACTCCATGAACACGGACTATCTCTCGAACGTAAATTGCTGCCAACCAAGCTGCCGTCCTCTTGCTCTTAACCGGAATGAAATGAGCGCTCTAAGTGAGTCTGTCTACTACAACCCAAATATTGTTATTTCCCTTCTTCAATCTAGGAAAACTATCGATGAAATCAATAAAGACGCTCTCCCACATCCACTATGGAACCTCCAAAGGATGAAGTAAACCACCGGGCTTCTTTTGCTCAGCTTTAACTTGCTGACAAATCAAACATTGATAAACAAATTCTACCACATCTTTCTTCATCCCAGCCCAAAAGAAAACCCTCTTCATGTCTCTATACATCTTGTCACCGCCTGGATGAATAGTTATCTTAGAATGATGAGCTTCTTCTAGGACTGTCTTCAACAAACTCCCAGTTTGGGGGACACAAAATCTCCCATCTCGTCGTAACCACCGTTTTCCTTCTATGGAATATCTGTTGAGGTGACTAGAAGTCTTCCCTTTACTGAGCCTAACCAAGATGTTTGAAATATGTGGATCATCTCGCTGCGAAGCTCCTTTCCGATCCATAAGAGTAGGTCGTATCTCTAGCGATGCAAACAAAACAGGCGAAAATTCGGTGGAGGGACTAAAGTCAGAAGTCAATATGAACTCCAAGCTTTTCCTCTCCACAATCAAAGGACTTAAGGCCATCCTCTGCCTAATTAGTGCATCTGCCAACACAGTACCCTTGGCAGGGGTATAAGCAATCTCGAAATCATAAGAAGCTAGGAACTCCATCCACCTTTGTTGCCTTAAATTAAGATCTTTCTGCGAGAACAAGTACTTGAGAGATTTATGATCGGTGTACATATCGAACTTCTCTCCAAGAAAATAATGACGCCACGCCTTGAGCGTAAATACTATGGCAGCTAGCTATAAATCATGGGTTGGGTAGTTCTTCTCATGAACTCTTAGCTGTTTACCCCCATAACATACTACCTTTCCTTCTTGCATCCGAACCACACCAAGCCCTGTACCACATGCGTCAGTGTATGCTGTAAATACTTTGTTCCTATCGGGCAAGGTAAAGACTAGGGCTGTTGTCAGAGCCCTCTTCAATCATTGGAAAGCAACATCACAATCTATATCCCATGAAAACGCCATACTCTTCTTCGTCCGCCTGGTGAGTGGGGCTGATATCTTTGCAAAATCCTTAATGAACTTTTAACATGCCAATCCAAGAAAACTTCTCATCTCTGTTGCATTCTTCGGAATTTTCCAATCTTGAATTGCAACTATATTTGCGGGATCTACTGCTATCCCATCTTTGGAAACCACATTCCCTAGAAATCTCACCTCTTTTCTCCAAAAATGGCATTTGGAGAACTTTGCCTTAAGTTGATGCGCATGGAGAGTTTTCAAAACTTATCTCAAATGCTGGGCATGCTCTTCCTCTCTCTTTGAGAAGATCAAGATATCATCAACAAAGACCATGAAAAATTCATTTCGAAACTCCCGAAACACCCTACTCATTAGGTCAACAAAATAGGCGGGTGCATTCGTCAACCCAAAAGGCATAACTAGCCATTCAAAGAAACCATATGGAGTCCTAAAAGCGGTCTTGTCTATACTATCCTCGGCCACCCTCTACTGATGAAACCCCATGTCCAAGTCTAACTGAGATAATACCGATGCACCAACAAGCTGGTCATACAGATCATATATCCTTAGGAGTGGGTGCCTGTTCTACTTAGTGAGTTTGTTCAACTCTCTATAGTCCACACATAAACGAAGCGAACCATCCGCCTTATTTCCGAATACCATTGGAGCACCCCATTCGGATATGCTTCGCCTAATAAAACCTTTCTCAAGTAGCCCCATTACTTTCTTGCTAAGCTCCCTCCTTCCTCTTGGAGCTATATGGCGCACATGTAATGCAACTGGTGTAACACCGCGTAGTTTTAACAACAGTAAAGAGGATTAATTAAACAATAGTTAATTTAATATTCAGAATTAAGGGAAATGACTACGCCATTGCGTCTGTCACGAAATTTTGGTCAAGATAGACATTTGGTTTGCGTAAAATGGACAACATATAAAGAAGTTATGAAGGTTTGAAGTTTGTATACGCGCAATGGAATTATATATATAAGAAGTTATGAAGGTTTGAAGTTTATATATGCGCAAGGGAATTATATATATATAATTAATCAATTAATCAGAAAATCAAATTTCAATTTGAAATTCGAAATTCGGTAGGTAGCAAATCTCCCGCCCCAGGGGAGTCGACCCCATAGAGGGGGTGTCGACCCCGGGATCGACCCCTCAAAGGGGGTGTCGACCCATGGGTCGACCCCTTAGGGATGCAGTGGCAAGTCGAATTATGGGGGCTGGCAGCTATCAATACAGGCTCATTTCTCTTGTTTTCTTCATTGAAAGTCAGTGGAGGCCTAAGTGCTGCCAGTGCCTGGACTGAATCAAAACTCTTTCTTCTTCTACAATCAAAGTTTAGAGATTCAAGTGTAGATATGAGATTCAACCTTCGCTTTTCTCCTTCTATTATTTTAGATCTCAACACTATGATTTTTAAGTTTCTTTTAGATTTAAATAAATAAAAAGTAAACATAATAGGACTTTAATTTGGATCTATCCCTGTGACCGAATAATATCAGATCTATTGTAATTTGTGAACCCATGATACTCTGAATTATCTATGACTTGGATCTCAACCTTTATCATGTTATATCTACTTTTGATTATGGATCTAATTTATTATTTAGAACATCTTGTACCTATTATGTTGTGGTTAATTTGGATCTATCATTAGTTGGACATCTAAATCCTTGTTTAGATCTAATCATGCCTATTATGGCATCCCTACTATGTTAGAATTAGTTTTATTATCAAAAGTTCACCAGATCTATTCTTATATGTCCATCACATTATGCCGTGAAAAGTTTATGTCAATTCTGTTAGAATAATCATCTCTGCCATCTTCCCTTCAACCTTTCCCTTTTATTTTATATGGTCAAGCTATTTTCGAGCCTAGGCATGCCGCTGAATTATGCGATTACGTTAGTATAGGAACAAGGGGAAAACATTAAAATTGGGCATATCTTGTGAATTGGGAATTTGGGGGCATAATTGGTAAAAAGGTGAAAATTGGCATAATTTGAATAATGTATATGTAAATGAATTTGGACATATATTTCACTATGAACATAATTGGGGGGAAAAGGGGCATGAAACCTATAACCTATAACGACATAGGTAAGAATTGGCTAATAAAGGAATGCCTAGAATTACAATAACTTGAAATTGTAAACCGCGCTTAGGCACAAGGTTAGATTGCACTTGTGGTGGAAGTCTGCCCGGAACCGACTGGCACATCCAGCGACCACAAGTGGTAAGTCTAATGTGGGAGGCCTATGCACAAATATGAGACGTGCTAAGACACGATGTTAGGCCCGATTAGTGGAATAAGCTTGCCTGGACCCGCCCGGCATGTCCAGCATCCGTAAATTATAGGCTTAATGTTGGAGGTCTAGCAAATTGTAACCATAAATGAATATATGGTAATAAACTTGAATACTTGACCTAGTGGAATCTATAGGGATTGTATGAACATGAACTTGAGTATGGGTTAAGTAAATTTGTTTGGATAGTGGTGGGTTAAGTAAATATGGGGTGGTGGGTAATATTTATATATAGGCCCACAAACTTAACCTGAGAGGGGTTATGTAATTAAAGACACCTAGTGGTAAGCATAACCTGTGGAAATGTTGATGTTATGTAATTAAAGACACCTTAGGGTAAGCATAACTTGTGGAAATGATAGGGTTATATAATTAAATAGTAAGCATAACTAGTGGAAATCCTAGTGGGGATACAAGACAAAGGGGAGAGGTTGTATCGTATTGTATGTGGGACCCGTTTCAGTCAGTAACCCATATAACGGTATCAAACGAGGACTCCGCCCTAGGTCGAAGTCGGGGCACGCTTACTGGACTGATTGTAAGAGATCCAAATGAGAAGGACGGTGTGGGCTGTGCAAACCAACCGCGGACATGTGCGTGCATGGGCCGAGCAGAGGGGGCTAAGACGACCGTTATACTTATAGATATGGTTGTGCACATCAACGAAGGGTTGCCACTTTAGGAAGTGATACCTCCTACTGTGGGGCCGACACAGAGTATCTATGGAGTAGGGAGTTGATCGATTAGGATAGTATTTAGGGTACATGTGGACGTATGCCTAAGTCTACCATCTGATAGTTGTTGGGATCATCTCATTCTGGTTATACAAGTATTAGTGCAGAGTAATCTTTAGAGATGCGTATGCACTCTATCATGATTACTGTGTCATTCCTTCCTTTTATGGTGTTATCTTTCTTATCCACTTTATATGCCTGTCATGCTACTTTTACTTATTTACTTGCTAAAAGTAACTGGACTCGCTAGACTTTATGTCTGACCCTTTTTGTTTCCTCTTCTTTCTTCTGTTCCCCCCAGGTTCTCAGGGTGGGAATACTCAAGCTTGATCGTGGTTCTGCTTTCAATCCTTTAGTTATATTTTATTTTAGGGAATTTTGCTTCTTTTATGTACTCTGATGTTTTAAAGTACAAGACAGTAGTTTTTATGATGTAATGGTTTTTGTGTATTTCAGACATGTGATGTTTTTGAACCACGATGCTTTATGATTAATAAAGTTTTTAATTCCACTATCATTTTATATCTGTCTTGTAATATTTATGTTTCTTTTTACCTATCACGCTTCATGAAACTTAATGCATTCCCTTTGTGAGTGACATTAACGGACGTGGGGTGTCACACTTAGTATCATAGCTAAAGGTTACCAGATTAGATAAAAGTTTTTGAAAACTATTTTCAAAAAGGTTTTAAAAGAAACATTTTTCAAAAAGAAAAGTCTATTTTGAAAACATATTCCCCAAATCCATATGTAATAACCTTCAATCCTTTGTCTAAATCTCTTTCCTTTTCGTTTCAGCATATCTAGGGAACCTAATATTTCTGAGGGCGTTACGATACCAGGCTGGTTCCGCAGGTATCTAGTGGCCCTGGCGCTGCCGGAGGTTAAGCTGACGTTCCTCCCCCAGCTGCACCCGTTGCTCCTCCTCCTCCAAGAGTAGATAATTTCTCTAAGATCTACAAATATTTCTGTGCCATGGGAGGGAAGCCATTCCATGGAACCGAAATAGAGGCAAGCAACTGGCTCAAGGAGACCGAGAACTTGTTTGTAATCTTTGAAGTGGAAGGTCGAAGGAAGATTTAGTTAGCTGCCTGGCTACTAAAACATGAAGCTTCGTTCTTGTGGGAAGTAACCCAAGATGGACGTCCGGTGGAGACATGGGATGATTTTAGAATGAGGATTGAAATGAAGTTTCTTTCCCAAGATGAAAAAAGCATGCAAATAGAGAGGTTCTTGGCACTCAAAAAAGGAAACATGTCTGTTAAAAAATATGTGAACAAGTTCAACCAGTTGGCAAGATTTGGATTGGGACTAGTAGACACTCTGCATAAGAAAGCTTTGCGGTTTGCTAAAGGGTTGAATGAACCCCTTCATGGATTAGCTATGTCATAGGAGCTACTTTTGAAAGGCTGGTTGATATGGCCTTGATGCATGAGGAAGACAAGGGAGAAAAGAAGGAAGTAAAAGCCAAGGAAACAACGCAAAATAAGAAGGTATGGCCCAAGAAAGGACGACAACAATAACAACAAAAGAAAAAAGGTAGAAAGAATGACAAGGCTAAGGATAAGAGGAAGTGTCACAATTGTGGACGAGAGGGTCACTTGGTCAAGGACTACAAAAGAAGGATGAATACTTGCTTCAATTGTGGAGAAGTCAGACACTCTGCTAGGGAGTGCCCGAAGAAACAAGGACAAGGTCAAAAGGCAGGAGCTTCTAGAGGGCAGGTGCATGCTTTCGCGACCAGTGCTCTGGATAGAGGTAGGAAAATTTCCGTGGAAGGTTTGATTTCTCTTTCCAGTCATCCTATTAGAACTCTTTTTGATTCTGGCGCTTCACATTCATTTATATCTAGTTCTGCGGTTGAATCTCTGCACTTAAATACTAATATGGTAGTGGATCCCGTTGTTGTCTCAAACCCCATTGGTGGTTCGACTCATTTGTCTATGATTTGTCGGGGTTTGAGAATATCTATCTTAGGCGTCAAGTTTGAGTGCGACGTGTATGTGATCAGTTTTATGGGCTACGGGTTGATTCTAGGGATGGATTGGCTAACCATGTATGGTGCCATTCTAGATTGTGAGAGGAGGGTCGTTAGACTTCTGACTTGTCATGGAAGGACCCTCGAGATTTCTTGTGACCCACAAGGTTCTGTTATGCTTAGTTTCCTAGAGTCTCTTGACGCATCTATTGATGATCTGCAATCTGTTCCAGTAGTCCGAGATTATTCTGATGTGTTGATGAGGTACGAGGCTTGCCCCCGAGGCGCGAAATCGATTTTCGTATATATTTGGTGGACAATGCAAAGCCAGTTGCATTACCAGTGCGCCATATGGCTCCAAGGAAAAGGAGGGAGCTTAGAAAGCAAGTAGAGAACTACTTGAGAAAGGGTTTATCAGTCGAAGCATATCTGAATCAGGTGCTCCAGTAGTATTCGCGACTAAGGCAGATGGTTTGCTTCGTTTGTGTGTGCACTATAGAGAGTTGAACAAACTCACAAAGAAGAATATGAACCCACTTCCGAGGATAGATGACTTGTTTGACCAACTTGTTGGTGCCTCGGTATTTTCTCAGTTAGACTTGGCCACGGGGTTTCATCAGTTGAGGATGGTTGAGGATAGTATAGATAAGACCGCTTTTAGGACAGATGGTTTCTTTGAATGGCTAGTTATGCCTTTTGGGTTGACGAATGCACCCTCCTATTTTGTTGATTTGATGAGTAGGGTGTTTCGGGAGTTCTAAATAAATTTGTCGTGGTCTTTGTTGATGATATATTGATCTTCTCAAAGAGTAAGGACAAGCATGCCCAACACTTGAGAGAAGTTTTGAAAACTCTTCGTCCGCGTCAGCTTAAGGCAAAGTTCTCCAAATGCCATTTTCGGAGAAAAGAGGTGAGATTCCTAGGGCATGTGGTTTCTAAAGAAGGGGATAGTAGTAGATCCCGCAAAGGTGGTTGCAGTTCAAGACTGGCAGATTCCAAAGAATGCAACGGAGGTGAGAAGCTTTTTGGGGTTAGCAGGCTATTATAGGAAGTTCATTACGGACTTCGCGAAGATATCATCCCCACTCTCCAGGTTAACGAAGAAGAATATGGCATTTTCATAGGATATAGATTGTGATGTTGCTTTCCAATGACTGAAGAGGGCTCTGACGACAGCCCCAGTCTTGACCTTGCCTGATGGGAATAAGGTGTTTACAGTTTACACTGATGCATGTGGTACAGGGCTTGGTGTAGTTCTGATGCAAGAAGGGAAGGTAGTGTGTTATGGGAGTAGACAACTAAGAGTTCATGAGAAGAACTACCCTACCCATGATTTAGAGCTAGCTGCCATAGTATTCGCGCTCAAGATGTGACATCATTATTTGCTTGGAGAGAAGTTCGAGTTATACACCGATCATAAATCTCTTAAGTACTTGTTCTCGCAGAAGGATCTTAATCTAAGGCAACAAAGGTGGATGGAGTTCCTAGTTTCTTATGATTTTGAGATTGCTTATACCCCTAGCAAGGGTAATGTGGTGGCAGATGCACTGAGTAGGCAGAGGATGGCCTTAAGTCCTCTATTATTGGAAAGGAAAAGCTTGGAGTTCATATCTAATTTTGACGATAAAGGGTGGTTGCGACGAGATGGAAGGCTTTGTGTTCCTCAAACTGGAAGTTTGTTGAAGGCAGTCCTAGAAGAAGCCCATCATTCTAAGATGACTATTCATCCAAGTGGTGATATAGGTACATGAAGAGGATTTTCTTTTGGGCTGGGATGAAGAAAGATGCGGCAGAGTTTGTTTCTCAATGTTTAGTTTGTCAGCAAGTCAAAGCTGAACAAAAGAAGCCCGGTGGTTTACTTCATCCTTTGGAGGTTCCACAATGAAAGTAGGAGAGCGTCTCTATGGATTTCATAGATGGTTTCCCTAGATCAAAGAAGGGCAACACCAGTATTTGGGTGATAGTAAATAGACTTACTAAGAGTGCTCATTTTATTCCAGTTAAGAGTAACAGGACGATAGCTTGATTGGCAGCAATTTATGTTCGTGAGATATTCCATCTTTATGGAGTACCTTCCAGCATTGTAAGCGATCATGACCCCATCTTCACTAGTGAATTTTGGAGGAGTTTGCAAGAAGCATTAGGTACCCAGTTATATTTGAGCACCGCTTATCATCCTCAGACCGATGGGCAGACGGAGAGGGTGAACAGAATTCTTGAAGATCTTTTGAGGCTGTGTATCCTAGACTTAAGAGGGACTTGGGAAAAGCATCTTCCTTTAGTAGATTCTGCCTATAGCAACAGTTATCAAGCAAGCATTGGCATGGCACCCTTCGAAGCATTGTACGGACAACCCTGTAAATCACCAACTTATTGGTGGGAATCTACAAAATGACTATTGCTTGGACCGAATATGGTCAGAGAAACATCCGAGAAGATTGATCTCATTAGACGACGATTGAAGACAGCTCAAAATAGGCAGAAATCCTATGCATACAAGAGAAGGACTGACATCGAATTCGAAGTAGGAGATCTAGTCTTCATTAAAGTGTCACCTTTGAGGAATCTGGTTCGCTTGGAATCTGTAGGGAAGTTGGCACCAAGATTTGTAGGGCCATTTTCCATAACAGAAAGAATTGTCCAAATAGCCTATAAAGTGAAGTTACCCAAGAGATTATCTGGCATGCATGATGTTTTGCTTGTTTCTCATTTGCGAAAGTGCTTGCATGATACTGCGGAATTAGTTGAGCAGAGAGTATTGGATGAAGTAGAGGTGGAACGGGAGGCGATAGTTAGACGAGTTCCTTCCCGTATTCTTGGATCAGAAGTTAAGAAGCTACGCAATAGAGAAGTCAAGTTGGTGAAGGTTTAGTGGGGAGATAACCCCAGAGGATGCAACTTGGGAGACCAAAGACAAGATTCGCGCTTCGTACCCTTTTTTTTAAGGGTATGTTCTTAACTCCTATTCCAAAGCTTTTATTTATGCTTGTTTCTATCATTTAAGTATGTCCTATTGATAGAATCTTCGACCTTTATGTAGGAATCCCATGGATGTAAACATGTGTTTGAGACATGTTATGTTTGATGGATGCAAGTGTTTGCTAGTGGTTGCTCGTGGATGCATATACACACATTAGGCACTAGATCGGCTCAATCACTCTCATATTGCATATGGATGTGTGTGTATTTTCTTTTCTTTTTATGGATGAAATTGAATGTATCATCACATGGATGTTGCATTTGGACGGATGTTTGTGCACCCATGTAGAACTTACATGTTATAATAGGATTATTGCATACATATTGGACACATGACACTAATATACATTGCATTATGGAGGCCTACTGAATCAGTAGACCACCTGATCTTCGCATTAGTATTGGGACATATACACACACCTTTGCATGTATCCATATAAGCATTAGAAGTCTTTAAAACAATGAATTCCTGTGATTGGTGGATGAGTAGATGGGTGATGGATGGTAGGATATGCATTCTTCTTAACATGGAGATTTTGGGGACGAAATCCTTTGAGTAGGGGAGAATGTAACACCCCGTAATTTTAACAACACTAAATAGGATTAATTAAAAAATAATTAATTTAATATTCAGAATTGAGGGAAACAGACTACGCCATTGCGTCCATCTCGAAATTCTGGTCAAGATAGACATTCGATTTGCGTAAAATGGACACCGTATGGAGAAGTTATGAAGGTTTGAAGTTTATATACGCACAAAGGGACAATATATATATATATATAATTAATTAATCAGAAAATCAAATTTCAGTTTAAAATTCGAAATTCCGTAGGCGGCAAATCTCTCGCCCCAGGGGAGTCGACCCCGGGGTTGACCCCTCAATGGGGTGTCGACACATGGGTCGACCCCTAGGGCTGAGGTGGCAGGTCGAATTCTGGGGGCTGGCAGCTATAAATACAAGCTCACTTCTCTTGTTTTCTTCACTGAAAATCAGTGGAGACCTAAGTGCTGCCGGTGCCTGGACCGAATCAAAACTCTTTCTTCTTCTACAATCAAAATTTAGAGATTCAAGTGTAGATCTGAGATTCAAGTGTAGATCTGAGATTCAACCTTCGCTTTTCTTCTTCTATTGTTCTAGATTCGAAGATTGTGAGTTTCAAGTTGCTTTTAGATTTAAATAAGTAAAAAGTAAACATGATAGGACTGTAATTTGGATCTATCCCTGTGACTGAATCATATCAGATCTATTGTAATTTGTGAACCCATGATACTCTGAATTATCTATGACTTGGATCTAAACCTTTATCATGTTGGATCTACTTTTGATTATGGATCTAATTTATTATTTGGATCATCTTATACCTATAATGTTGGGGTTAATTTGGACCTGTCATTAGTTGGACATCTAAATCCTTGTTTAGATCTAATCATGCCTATTATAACATCCCTACTATGTTAGAACTAGTTTTATTATCACAAGTTCACCAGATCTATTCTTATATGTCCATCTTAACATTATGCCATGAAAATTTTAGGTCAATTCTGTTAGAATAATCATCTCTGTCATCTTCCCTTCACCCTTTCCCTTTTATTTTATATAGCCAGGCTATTTTCGAGCCTAGGCATGCCGCTAAATTATGCAATTACGTTAGTTTGGGAACAAGGGGAAAAACATTGAAATTTGGATATCTTGTGAACTGGGAATTTGGGGCATAATTGGTAAAAAAGTGAAAATTGGCATAATTTGAATAATTTATATGTACATGAATTTGGACATATATTTCACTATGAACATAATTAGGGGAAAAAGGGGCATGAAACCTATAACCTATAATGACACAAGTAAGAATTGGCTAATAAAGGAATGCCTAGAATTACAATAACTTCAAATTGTAAACCGCGCTTAGGCACGAGGTTAGATTGCACTTGTGGTGGAAGTTTGCCCAGAACCGACTGACATATCCAGCGACCACAAGTGGTGAATCTAATGTGGGAGGCCTAAGTGCACAAATATGAGACGTGCTAAGACCCGAGGCTTGGCCCGATTTGTGGAATAAGTCTACCCGGACCCGCCCGACATGTCCAGCATCTGTAAATTGTTGGCTTAATGTGGGAGATCTAGCATATTATAACCATAAATGAATATATGGTAATAAAATTGAATACTTAACCTAGTGGAATCCATAGGGATTGTATGAACACGAACTTGAGTAGGGGTTAAATAAATTTGTTTAGATAGTGGTGGGTTAAGTAAATTTGGGGTGGTGGGTAATATTTATGTATAGGCCCACAAACTTAACCTGAGAGGGGATATGTAATTAAAGACACCTAGTGGTAAGTATAACCTATGGAAATGTTGAAGTTATGTAATTAAATACACCTTAGGGTAAGCATAACTTGTGGAAATGATAGGCTTATGTAATTAAAGACACCTAGTGGTAAGCATAACTGGTGGAAATCCTAGTGGGAATACAAGACAAAGGGGGGAGCTTGAATCGTATTGTTTGTGGGACCTGTTTTAGTCAGTAACCCATATAACAATATCAAATGAGGACTTCTCCCTAGGTCGGAGTTGGGGAGCACTTACCTGGATTGATTGTAAGAGATCCAAACGAGAAGGACGGCGTGGGTGGCGCAAACCAACCGGGGACATGTGTGTGCATGAGCCGGGTAGAGGGGGCTAAGACGACCGTGACACCAGTAGATATGGTTGTGCACATAAACGAAGGGTTTCCACTTTAGGAAGTGATACCTCCTACTGTTGGGTCGGCACAGAGTATCTACGGAGTAAGGAGCCGGTCGATTAGGGTAGTAGTTAGGGTACATCTGGACGTATGCCTAAGTCTACCATCTAATAGTTGTTGGGATCATCTCATTCTGGTTATACTAGTATTAGTGCAGAGTAATCTTTAGATAAGCATATACACTCTATCATGATTGCCTTGTCATACCTACCTTTTATGGTGTTATCTTTCTTTTCCACTTTATATGCCTATCATGCTACTTTTACTTATTGCTAAAAGTAATTGGACTCGCTAATCTTTATGTCTGACCCTTTTTGTTTCCTCTTCTTTCTTACGTCCTCCCCCTCAAGGTTCCTAAGGTGGGAATACTCAGGCTTGACTATAATTCTGCTTTCATTTTGCTGGAGATACTTAGATGTATGGCTCAAGCTCCTATCCTTACTACTATGACTATATTTTATTTAGGGAATTTTGCTTCCTTTATGTACTCTGATGTTTTAAAGTACAAGACAATAGTTTTTTTGATGTAATGGTTTTTGTGTATTTCAGACATGTGATGTTTTTGAACAACAATGCTTTATGATTAATAAAGTTTTTATTTACGCTGTCATTTTATATCTGTCTTGTAATATTTCTGTTTCTGTTTACCTATAACGCTTCATGAAACTTAATGCATTCTCTTTGTGAGTGACATTAACGGACGTGGGGTGTCACAACTGGCTTTGCATTGTCCACCAAATATATACGAAAATCGATCTCGCGCCTCGGAGGTAGGCCCCGTACCTCATCAAAAACACCAGGATAGTCACGGACTACTGGTACAGATCAACGATAGATGCATTAAGAGACTCTAGGAAACTAAGCATATAGATCCTTGCGGGTCAGAAGAAATCTCGAGGGTCCTCCCATGGCAAGTCTACAGTCTAACGACCCTCTTCTCACAATCCAGAATGGCACCATACGTGGTTAGCCAATCCATCCCTAAAATCAAACCATAGCCCATAAAATCGAGTGCATATGCATCACACTCAAATTCGACGCCTAACACAGATATCTTCAAACCCCGACAAATTATGGACAAATAAGCTGAACCACCAATAAGGTTTGAGACAACTACGGGATCTACTACCATACTAGTATTTAGGTGCAGAGACTCAACCACAGAACTAGATATAAATGAATGTGAAGCGCCGGAATTAAAAAGAGGTCAAATAGAATGACTAGAAAGAGAAATCAAGCCTTCCACGGAAAATTTCCTTCCTCTATCTGGAGCACTGGTCGCGAGAGCATGCACCAGCACTCCAGAAGTTCCTACCCTTTGACCTTGTCCCTGTTTCTTTGGACACTTCTTAGCAAAGTGTTCGACCTCTCTACAATTGAAGCAAGAATTCTTCGTTCGTTTGCAGTCCTTGATCAAATGACCCTCTCGCCTACAATTGTGACACTTCCTCTTATCCTTAGCCTTGTCATTCTTTCCGCTCTTCTTCTGCTTCTTTTGTTGTTGTCTTTTCTTTGGCCATACTTTCTTATTTTGTGTCTCCTCAACCTTAACTTCCTTCTTGTCGCCTTTGTCTTCCTCATGCATCATGGCCATATCAACAAGCCTTTCAAAAGTTTCTCCTACTGGAATATGTGACATAGCTAACCCATGAAGGGGTTCATTCATCCCTTTAACAAACTGCAATGCTTTCTTATGCGGAGTATCTACCAGTTCTAATCCAAATCTTGCTAGCTAGTTCAATTTATTCACATATTCTTTAACAGTCATGTTTCATTATTTGAGAGCCAAGAACCTTTTCATTTGCATGCTTTTCTCAGCTTGAGAAAGAAACTTCATTTCAAACCACTATCTAAAATCATCCCAAGTTTCCACCAGACGGCCTGCTTGGGTTACTTCCAACCAGAATAAAGCTTCACCTTTCAGTAGCTAGGCGGCTAACTGAATCTTTCTACGATCGTCCACATCAAAAATTCCAAACAAGTCCTTTGTCTCCTTGAGCTAATTCCTTGCCTCTATGAATGACTCGGTTCCACGGAACGACTTTTCTTCCATGGCACAGAAGGATTTGCATATCTTAGAGAAGTTATCTGCACGCAGAGGAGGAGGAACGACAGGTGCAGCAAGGGGAGGAACGTCAGTTTGACCACCGGTAGGCGCCGTGGCCTCTAGATACTTACGAAACCAGCATGGTATCGTAACGTCCTCAAGAATATTATGTTCCCCAGATATGTTGGAAAGAAAAGGAAAGAGATTCAGACAAAGGATCCAAAGATATTACATATGGCTTGGGGAATATGTTTTTCAAAGCAGACTTTTCTTTTTGAAAATGCTTTCTTTTAAAACCTTTTTGAAAATAACTTTCAATTTTTTTATCTAATCTGGTAACCTTCAGCTCTGATACTAAGTGTGACACCCCATGTCAGTTAATGCCACTCATTAAGAGAATGCATTAAGTTTTGTGAAGCGTTATAGGTAAACAGAAATAGTAACAGTAACATTACAAGACAGATATAAAATAGCAGCATAATAAAAAACTTTATTGATCATAAAGCATCGTGGTTCAAAACATCACATGTATTAAAATACATAAACCCAGTACATTATCAAAACTTCTATCTTGCACTTAAAACATTAGGGTACAACAACGAAAGAAGCATAGTTCCTAAAAGAAACATAGCCATAGCAGTAAAGATAAGAACTTGAGCAATACATCTAAGCGGCTCCTGCAAAATGAAAGCAGAATCCTGATCAAGCTTGAGTATTCCCACCCTGAGAACCTGAGGGGGGGTGAATGGAATAAAGAAGAGGAAACAAAAAGGGTCAGACATAAAGTCTGGTGAGTCCAGTTATTTTTAGCAAATAAATAAGTAAAAGTATCATGACAGGCATATAAAGTGAATAAGAAAGATAAAATCAAAAAGGCAGGTATGACAAGGTAAACATGATAGAGTGTGTACGTTTCTAATGATTTCTCTGCACCGATACTAGTATAACCTAAATGAGATGATTCGAACAACTATAAGATGGTAGACTTAGGTGTACTTTCTGATGAGAGGTTTTAACCCCATACAATCAACAGGCAGCCCAATAACAGGCTCTAAACTTACCAGAGTCTAGATGTACCCTTATTACTACCGTAATCGATCAGTTTCCTACTCCATAAATACCCGGTGCTGGCCCCATAGTAGGGTGTATCACTTCCTAAAGTGGCTCTTCATTTCCCGGATGTGCACAACCATATCTACTGATGTCACAACGTCTTATTTTCCCGAGTAGGCGGAGTCATGTACGCAAATGACCCCGATGGAACGTGCCGCCGGACACCGTCCCCACTTCTGGATCACTTATAATCAGCCCAGTAAACATGCCCCAACTCCAACCTAGTTCGGAGTACTCATTTGATAACTATATATAGGTTACTGACTAAAACGGGTCCCACACAAAAGATGATGCAAGCTCTCCCCTTTGTCTTGCATCCCCACTACTAGGTTTTCCACAGATTATGCCAACCTACTGGTGTCATAAAATTGCCTAATCCCAATAGTTTAAATTTGTGGGCCTACACACACACACACACACACACACACACATATATATATATATATATATATTATATAACCCACCCACCCCATATTTACTTAACCCTCCCACTGTTCAAAAAAGTTTACTTAACCCTGTTCAAGTTCATATTCATACAATCCCTATGGATTCAACTATGTTAAGTATTCCAATTCATTACCATGTCCATTTATTGTTATAATATGCTAGACCTCCCACATTAAGACTACCACTTGTGGATGCTGGATATGTCGGTCGGTTCCGGGTAGACTTCTTCTACAAGTCGGGCTTAACCTTGTATCTTAGCACGCCTCGTGTTTGTGCACCTAGACCCCTCACATTAGATTCACCATTTGTAGCCGCTGGATATGCCGCGCGGTTCCGGGCAGACTTCTACCACAAATGTAATCTAACCTCGTGTCTAGGCGTTGTTACAGTTTCTGATTACTGTAATCCTAGGCATTACCATTATTAACCAAATTTACCTATGTCGTTATAGATTCCCATGCCCCTTTCCACAGTTATGTTCATAATGAACCATATACCCCAAATTAATATTATTACACTTTATTCAAGTTATGCCTAATTCCCAATTACAAGTTATGCCCCAATTTAATGCTTTCCCCTCATTCCCAATCTAACGTATTCGCATATTTCAGCGGCATGCCTAGGCTCAAAGGTAGCCTGGCTATATAAAAATAAAAGGGAAAAGAGAGAGGGAATAGAACAGAGATGATCATACTAACATAATGGACATATAATGGTAGAAGCGGCATAAAACATATAGTGGCATAATGACAAGGTAGGCATATAGGAATAGATCTAATGGACATATGATAATAGATTTGATTCTAACATAATAGGACATGCATGATATGATCTAAACAATGATTTAGATGTCGAACTAATAACAGATCTAATTTTGGCCATGAACATGATAGAACATGTATAAATTGATCTAAACAGTGAATTAGATCCATAATCAAAGGTAGATCTGACATGATAAACGTTAAGATCTAAGTCATGGTCATGTCAGAAAATAATAGATACACAGATTATAGTAGACCTAATATGATTCTAGTAGTCACAGGAATAGATCCAAGTTATAGTCCTGTCAAGTTTTACTTTTAATTATTTAGATCTAAAATTAACATAGACTCACAGTGTTCAGATCTAGAAAAATAGAAGAAGATAGCAGATGTTGAATTACAGATCTACACTTAAATAACTCTAAACTTGATTAACTCGATTGCAGAAGAAGAAAAAGGTTTGATTCAATCTGGGCAGTGACAACATCTAGTCCTCCATTATTTTCAGTGTGCAAAAACATGAGAAATGAGGCAATATATATAGCTGCCAACCCCTAACCCTAATCTGCCACTACCCTAGGGGGTCGGCCCCCCTTAGGGGGTCGGCCACCCTTAGGGGGTCGGCCCCCCTTAGGGGGTCCCATGGGTCGACACTCCCTTGAGGGGTCGGCCCAGGGGTCGACACCCCCTTTAAGGGGTTGACAACCCTGAGTGGGAAAATTCCCGCCTCCCTTTTTCTGAGCGATTTCGAAATTCTAGACCCATTTTTTGAATTTTTGGACCCTATGTATATATATATTCTTGCGCGTATACAAACTTCAAGCCTTCATAACTTCTTCATATAGTGTCCGTCCATTTTATGCAAACCAGGTGTCTATTTTGACCAGAATTCCGAGACGAACGCAATGGCGCAGTCTGTTTTACTTAATTCCGAATATTAAATTCATTATTTTTTAATTTATCCTCTTTAGTGTTGTTAAAATTATGGGGTCTTTCACTCTTCGTAATCAAAGAAATCTTCTTTGTGGAATCTTGGACGAAGTCTGGTCTGAGTAGAACCTTATAAGTAGTTTCCCACTGACAAGTTGGCGATTTGCATGGCCTTCCGTAAATCGCTTCAAAAGGACCATACCAATCATTGCTTGAGAATTATTGTTATATGTAAACTCCAAAATAGACAGGTGTTGCTCCTAAACTCCTCTAAGGTCGATAATTCAAGCTCTGAGAAAATCTTCTAGAATTCGATTTATTCTTTTTGTCTGGCCGTTGGTTTGTGGGTGATAGGCTGTATTTAAGTTGAGGGTCGTCCCTAATACTGCTTGTAAACTTCTCCAAAACTCACCCATGAATAGGGGGTCTCGATCGCTAACTATACTAGATGGAATACCATGCAACCTGACTATTTCTTTAACATACAACTAGGCCAACGAAGCTACGATCCTATTCTTCTTGATTGGTATAAAGTAAGCACTCTTGGTCAAACGGTCCACTATAACCCAAATAGCCTCGTTTCCCTTCTGACTCCTTGGAAGCCCATCCACAAAATCCATGGAAATATGCTCCCACTTCCACATGGGAACTTCTAAAGGTAGCAGTAATCCTCCGGGACTTCCTTGCTCCGCTTTTAATTTTTAGAATGTTAGACACTTGGCCACAAACTTAGCTATCTCCCTTTTCATCCCTTCCCAATGGAGATTTCTCTTCATATCCTTTTACATTTTATCTCCAATGGGGTGTATGGTCGTCCTTGAACTATGGTACTCCTGCAGAATTTCCTTTCTCAACTCCTTATCTTTACAGACACAAAGTCGTTTGTCCCTAAGCAAACTCGTGTTATTGCCCAACGAATATCTAACTTAATGAGGAAAGATCTCCTTCTTCCCCACTCTCTCCTTCACGCTTCTTATTTCTTCATCAAGATCTTTTATAGTCTGAATCATTTCCCTCAGAGCGGGTCTAACTAGCATAACTCCAAGAAAACTGCTAGAAGACTCGAAGAGAAGTCAAATAGTTTCCATTCCAAAATTTCATTCAAAGATGCATGTTTTTACTTAACGCATCAACTATGGCATTCCCTTTCCCTAGGTGTACTAGATCATGAAATCAAAAGAGGCAATGTACTATATCCATCGTTGTTGGCTCAAATTCAGGTCACGTTGAGAGAATAAATGCTTTAGGGATTTATGGTCAGTGAAAAGCTCGAGCTTCTCCCCTAAAAAATAATGCCTCCACATTTTCAAGGAAAACGCTACCGCGGCTAACTCTAGGTAATGTACTGGATACCTTTTCTCGGGGTCCTTGAGTTGTCTACTAACAAAAGAAACAAATTTTCCTTTTTGCATGAGAACTGCTCCTAAACCGGTTCCGCAAGAGTCGGTGTAAACCGTGAACATCATTAAGCCATCGAGTATAATAAGAATTGGCGCACTAGTCAATGTTACTATTAATTTATTAAAAGCCATATCGGACTTACTGCTCCACTAAAATACCAAGATCTTCTTCGTTAATTGAGTTTAAGGGGTAGCAATTTTTGCGAAGTCCTTAATAAATTTTTGGTAATATCCTGCTAATCCAAAGAAGCTTCTTACCTACATAGCATTTTGAGGTACCCTCCATTCCTTAATTGCCTCGATCTTCATAAGGTATGCTGCCAAACCTTTTCCCTACACGATATCCCCTAAAAATATAACTTCTTCTCTCTAGAAGTGACACTTCGAAAACTTGGCTTTCAACTGGTTCTCTTTTAGTATCCTAGGACCTGTCTTAGGTGACTTTTATGCTCTTTATAGTGCTTGGAAAATATAAGGATGTCGTCCACGAAAACCACCATAATCTTATTCAAAATGCCCCTAAGCACTCTACTCATGAGGTCAATAAAGGAGGATGCATTCGTTAGCCCAAAGGGAATAATTTCCCATTGGCACAATCTATCTAGCATCATAAATGCGGTTTTATCCTTACTATCCTATGTAATTCTCAATTGGTGAAATCCAGTTGCAAGGTCTAATTAGGAAAATACTCGGGCTCCTCCCAAGTAGTCAAATAGATCATCAATTCTAGGTAAGGGGTACCTATTCTTCTTACTTAGTTTATTTAGCTCCCTATAATCCATGCAAAACCTTAGGGTTCCATCTGTTTTGATGGCAAACACAACAGGTGCACCCCATTCAGATGTACTTCGCTGAATGAAGCCTTTTTGTAGCAACTTTGAAATCTGTTTATCTAACTCTCTTCATTCTTTTGGTGCCATATGCCTTAAGAGTAAAGCTACTGGTCTAATGTCCTTCTCTAGGTCAATACGAAAAGAGATCTCCCTATGGGATGGAAGTATCATAGGATGGTCCTTACGAACTAGGAGACAAGGCACACAATAGGGGTTTATTCTTGTTTCTTATATCACAAGGAAATCTCAGGCTGCGTCCTCCTCGACTCCTAAGATGAACAACTTTCTTGTCGCAATCTAGGCTGACTCCTTAAATTGATAGCCAATCCATACCTTGGATAAGGTCATACCCCATAAAATCCAACGCATACGCTTTGCAGAGGAACTTGACATCGTTGATATTTAATACTAGGTCTTTACATATCAACTTAAGATACTTAGCTCCTTTCATAGGGTCGGCCACCTCTATCGGATTACTAGTGATGGATAAGGAAAGAGTCAACGAATTTACTAATCTTTTAGAAATAAAAGAACGGGTTGCTCAAGAGTCAAATAGGGTAAATACGGAAATTCCTAAAATAGAAGTTATACCTTTAAGTGCGGGTTGACCTTGATCTTTCATGGGTCAGCTCTGTATCGATGCTGCTTCCAATGCATAATTCTAACTGTTCTAAACAACTCCAGGTTTGGGAAATCCTTAGACAAGTGTCCTTCCTCATGGCAATTGAAGCACTTCCCTTTAAACTAATTCTTTGCTAAAGTGGTCTTGCTGTCCTTGACTTTATGGTCCTTATGATTGCACCTAGTACAAGTCTTAACTTCTTTTTTAAACTTACCCCCTTTTTTTATTCCACCATTCTTTCTTCTTATTATTATAAGAACTAGAATTACCTTCTCCTTTCTCACCATTCTTGTTCTCTTTAGATCCTTCAGCAGTGCACAAGATGGTTGTCTCCATTAGTGTATCGAACGTTACTCCAAATGTTACTTGGGCCATCAAAGTCTCCTTTAAAGGGGAGTTCAACCCTTTAACAAATCTTAATGGCTTGTTTATTGGGGTATCCACCCAAACCCTACCAAACTTACATAACTCGGTGAATTTAGCTACATACTTCTGCAGACTTAGATTTCCTTGTTTGAGATGGATAAACTTCTCTAATTGGATTGTCATCTCGGCATCGGGTAGAAACTTTGCTTCGAAGCTGGTCTTGAATTTAGACCATGTAAATACTCAGGCCACATTCTCCCCAGATACTAGGTTCCACCATTCAAGGGATTCCCCCTTTAAGTGTCAAGCCGCGACCCTCCTCTTAACTTTGTCTGACCATCCTGTGGGCTCAAAAATCCTTTCGTGGTCCATTATCCAAGATTAAGCCCTAATAAAACCCTCTGTCCCTAAGAATGGTTTTCCACCAAGTTCGCGAAATTCTTACAGAGTCGAGGTTGAAAGTTACCTCAGTGGTAGGAGTTGCAAGCTCCGCTGGGGCGGGATTGGCGATAGGGACTTGCTCTACAATACAGATTTACTGTTGGAACAATTCTGGCAAATACCGAGGTCTTGCCTAGTTCCCTGACTGGAAGGATTTTCAACCATTTTACTATCTGAAAAAGAAAGAAAGAATGCTTCAGCGGATACTCCTGCAATATTATTTAAGATGAAAAGGAAAGAAAATGATAAAGTTGCCTAGTATGATCGTGTATGCTTATTGGGGTATATATATGTATATATATAGTTTGAAAACCTTTTAAAATACTGATACGCCTCTTATGCGTATATATTCCCTATAATCGGGTAACCTAGGCTCTGATACCAAATGTAACAACCCGCCCAGAGTGAGCCTAAATTTCAACCCAAAAAAGGCCCATCGAATTAGAGTCACTCTAAATAGGTCTTTGGTTCCTATAAGGGATTACATTTGCACATAATAGCCGAATGGTATAACGAAATGGAATCCACATAGAGGAATGATAAATTATGATAATAAAGTAAGATGTACCATTTATTCAGAAAATCACTGATCTAAATGCAAAATGCTAAATCCATATGTTTATGACGGTACATCATTATTATTCATCATCAAAAGTTTCCAAATCCGTACTTAAAGCCACTTAAGACCCCATCCTATCACGCATCGTCCTAATTAGATATATATTCTCATAGGTAATATGAGATGTAGTACCTCGCCACTTAGTAATGGTTTAGGGTAGGCCCACATATAACCATTTAAGACCCCTCCAGCAGACGCCTCATGTTACTACTTAACTGATATTACGGTAGTAGACCTATGTCATTTAAGAGTTCCCTTAGACAGTTGGTTAATTTAATTGCATGCTATATCCCACATATATCAAACCTATACCTTGGTTGGCCCTCACAAACCTCCTAGAGGAAGTGGACATTCCGGTAAACTACCTCACTCTGTTATTGCCATGCCTAATCCACTTTTTGAGAAGAAGGACCCATAGACTACTTCAAATCTAATAAGGGAGGTTCCCATGACTTTGGTCCAAATCCAAGGAATAAACCTTGGGAATGGTCCTAGACCTAACCACTTAAGACCCAAACTAGGTAAGAATAAAGTCATCCACTTAATACCTTCTCAAGAAGGTAGTAAGCCTAACTATTTTCACACATAATAGGTATATAAGTATATACACTAAACCTCTCACATTAAACCAACCACTTGTAGATGTTGGATATATCGGGCGGTTCTGGGCAGACTTCTACTACAAGCAAGTTTAACCTTGTGTCATAGTGTACCAAGTTTAATGGCCCATAGCACCCACACATCTCATAATGTAACAACCCAGAAAATCAGAACCAATTTAAAATTTTTATTTTGGCAATTTTAATGAATTTTGAATATTTAAAATGAATTATTCTAAATAATAACAACGAGAAATTTATTTTGAATAGAATTAAAAAGTATAAATTTATTTAAATAGAAGTTAAAATATAAATATTTATTTTAATTATAAAAGAAATTGGAAACAGCGCGGTGGTTTGAAAATTCGATTTCAAATTTCAAATGAATGTACAGGATTCAAAATAAACTAGATTTTAGCGAAACCAAAAATATTAGAATCTATTTGAAAATATCTTTCCAACGAATCAGAAAAATTGAAGTTTCATAGCGGGAATAAAAAGTTATGCCCAGTTGAAAATTCAAAATAGTCGCTATGGAATTTTAGCCCTTAAAAATGGAAATTTTGCAAACGACCTCCGTTTTTGACGAAACTACTTTTGTTGAATCCGGGATGTCAAGTTATTTCTAGATTCCAATTTTCATAATTTTTGGTATCAATATGTGAGTGTGGCAAATGAAAACGTGTTTTGTCAATTTGGATCGACCAGAAAATGGCCATTTTTCAAACGATCTCAGAATTTGAAGAAATTAATTTTTTAGGACCGTATCATCAAAACATAGCTAGATTTATTTTTATGGAATTTTCAGTGTCAGTATGTGGCCCGATAAATTAAAATGTGCGTTCAAATTGAATACACATTGATTTAAATGTTAATTTAAATGAAAACCAATCGAAACGATAGAATTGGCCAATGGGACATATCCTATTGCGTTCGGAATGGGGGTAATTAGCTATAGGCGATAATCGTTGGGTCTCGTTTGGAGTTCAAGAGAAAAGTTAACTCCTTGGAGAATAAAATAAAAAAATAATAATATAATTTTATACATAAGCCCCCCTTCTTTTATATTCCCCGTTCATTACCAGATCTGAAACAAATAAAAAAGGGAGACACGCGACAAACGAAGACCCATCCACCATCGCCTTAGCCATCGCGCCTCCCCCTGGTGTCGCGCCCCTCCTCCGACGAAACCCCCTTCCATCGAACCCCTCCCCCTCCTCCTTCTCGACGTAAAGAGTCCCTTTTCATCAGCATAGACCCCGATGCCCTAAATCAGCCCCCGGGTTGATGAACGCCGCCGCACCGCCCTGCTGGCCCGCCAACAGTCAGACAACGCCTCCCTGACCCCCACGCCGGTCATCAGAGCACCAACTCGTCCTGCATTCGCTCCCCCTTTCTTCTTCGAAGCGTCCAAACCCCCTGAGCGCCACCACAAGGCGAGGCTTCGACCGCCGTACGCCCATAAACCTTCGGCGAGTCTTCCTTCGCAATTCAAGGTGAATAACTTCACCTTTGAACTTTAATTTCAGCTTTAAAATATGTGAAGCATAGTTAAGAAAAATGTAATTTTTATAAATAACTTTATATGTATAAAAAGATACGATTTTAATGGTATACAAAGCTATATCTTTATTGTGCACAAAGTTGTGGTTATTTTTACACATAGGATTTTAAAATAAAAATTCAATTTTTATATATGAAGTGGCGAAGTAAAAATATGATTTTTATATAGAAAACTGAGTTATAAAAATATAATCTTTTCTATATATGTAGCATTATAAAAATATAATCTTTTCTATATATGCAGCGTTATAAAAATATAATCTTTTCTATATATGTAGCGTTTTAAAAATATGATTGCATCGTGTATAAAATAGTTAAGCTATTAAAATATTTTTAGAAAGCTAAAAATATGATTTTTAGATTATGTATGCTATTTTAAAAATAGTTGAACTATGAAAATATTTTTGGAAGGATAAAAATATGATTTTTATCGTATATACACTATAAATAAAATAGTCGTACGAATGAATAATTATTAATGGGTTAAAAATACTCTTTTAACGTAGGAATGCGATGTAGTTCGGCAATCAGAGAATGGTGAAGTGGATCCCAAGGTGAGAACTTCTCACTTTAATTTATTTGCTTTTTAAAATATATACTAGGATGCAGACGGTGCTTAACAACACCCGACACCTGTTGTCCACAAACCATGGACGACTTATTTGATTTGATTGTATTGTGAAAATTGATTGTGTGATGTGGGATGGAATAAAATATTTAATAGTTATAAATATAATTTTTAACGTGTATATGAATAAAATAAATATTCATTTACAAAGTTATCGATTTGTTCATGTACACACATTCGACTGATATAGATAGGGACGATAAATTTTACACATCGCCCAGCTGCACAAATAAAATTAATTATTCATTGATTGAAACCCCACACGGGTATTGGGATGATATATGAAAAAAAATGCAAGGCAAGCGGGGTTAACTGGACCCCTACCACATTTATTAAAAGAAAAACCATACAAAAGCACTAAGCAAAAGAATGCAAAGGACAACACACTGTAGAGTAACAACACACGCACAAAAGCAGAAAGGAGAATTACATCAAGCGAAGAAACCAAGAGTCAGAGAAGGTACTATCAAAGTTATAGATCATAGAAGATAACTCCCTCCTTATATATAGCTTCAAGATTGCCCACATTTCATCCGCTTTTTTCCTCTTAGAGAAGAACACCCGTGAGTTTCTTTCATCCCAAATCAATCTCAACAGTTTTTTAATGAAGAGAATGAATAGGACATGCTCATCTTTTCGCCATTTTGTTGACAGCCTTATGAAATGCCATTGCACTGCAGAAAGGCCAGTGGGAATCCTCACTCCAAATAGAAGTGATAGTCTGGTTAACAGAGCATAGGAGATAGCACAGTCGAAAAATAAATGCTCCAAAGTCTCGTCACAAGCCTCACAAAGCACGCATGTCGGATGTACAAGCATACCCATAAGCCTTAGTTTGTGTTTCATAAGTAGAGCATTATGTATTACCTTCCACATCATGAGATTATCCTTCGGCACAACAAGTCTACACCACACAATATTGTTCCAGTGACAGTCTAGCAATAGGCTAAGCTTTATCAGCAAAGAGTATGCACATTTTACACTATGAATCTCACCATTCCAGCAAACATTGTGCATTGTAGAATAGGAAACACTTTGAATAAGATTATGACAAATACCGTGAGCATGAGAGTTAGATAGATAAGACAGAAACACTTTCCCCGAAGTAAGGAACGCAGTAACAACCGCATTTCAGTTGATGCTAGATTGAGCAATGCAATTATAATTCAACACCTTGGAGAGAATAACACCCTTGGAGATCCATGGATCATTCCAAAAAGAAACTTTGCATCTCGCCGATATACTGTATTGGATAAAAGGTAAGAGTTTTGCGCGTAATGCAAGAATACTACGCCACGCCCAGCTGCAAACCGAAGGGGATTCCGTAGTGCATAACTTTCAGTTCTTAACGTTGTATTTCCAACACCATCTCACCCATTGACAATCCTTGTATGAAATAAAGTCATTAAAATGCAAGCTGATAGCCGCATGGTTCCATTCGCCAAGAGATATCAACCTCATGCCACCCTTGCATTTCGGTAGCAGCATTTTCAAAAAGGAACAAGGAATCGTCTTCCTGTAGTATGTGCTACCAATCCATAGGAAATGCAGCAGAGCCGATTTAATCATTGAAACAAGTTTGTTGGGTAGAACGAAAGCTCTAGCCCAATAAACAGTTAAGGAAAACCCAATACTTTGCACTAGAATTAGCCTTCCAACCTGTGATAGAAGCTTGTTGGTCCAGCTGTTAAGCGAAGGCGTAATTTTATTAAACAACGGAATGCAATCAGCTTTAGTAATTCTTGAAGTACACATCGGTAACCCAATATAGATAGATCCCCTCTCTAGTTGTTGCATGTCCAGCAAAATGCGTAGTTGAGTCGCACGGTTAGCAACAATGCCAGCGAACATAACTTGAGATTTAGAGGGACTAATCCTAAGACCAGTCATCGAGTAAAAAATATTTAGAGTGTCAAGGATGGCCAGTAAAGAGGTCTCCGTTGGTTTTGTAAAAATCATAATATCATCGGCGAAAAGCAAAGTAGATATAGCGTTATGCTTGCACTTTAGATGATAATCAATTATCCCATGATCAAACTTGTATTTAAACATCGAAGTCAACAACTCCATTATAAGTATAAAAAGATTGGATGAAATGGGGTCCCCTTGGCGTATTCCCTATTTGCTTTTAAAAAAAATCCGAGCTACTCCCATTGTAGACAAGCGAAAAAGTTGGCATCGATATACAAGCATATACCCATGCCACAAACACTTTTGGAAAATTCATTCTAGCAAGGATACGAACAATTGAAGTCTAGTGGAGAGTATCAAATACTTTACTCAGATCCAGTTTCAGCATAGCAGATGGACTAGCGTTAGCACTACCATATACCCTGATTAGTTCATGCGTTAACAGCACATTATCTAGGATGCTTCTATCTGGAAGGAAAGCCGATTGGTTATCGGATATCAAGGATGGATGAACCTTTATCAGTATGTTAGAGAGAATTTTAGAGATGAAGTTGTAAGTTACATTGCAACAAGAGATGGAACGGAAGGACGTCACACAAGTAGCAGGCTTCATTTTGGGAACAAGAACTAAATTGGTAGCATTGACTTCGGATAGAAGCTTAAACTTGTCTAAAAAGTTATGAATAACCCTAAAAAAATCAGCAGCTACAATATTCCAAGATGACAGGAAGAAATTAACATTAAATCCATCCAGACCGCCACAAGAATTCTTATTCATAGAAAAAAGTGCTTCCTTTATTTCCAAGTTAGTAGCTTTAGCAATGAGGCAGTCAGATTGGAGCGACGTAATATAGGGCAGGCACACATTGTCAATGAGATTCAATTCAGGGATGAAGTTACCTTTATTTCCCAGCAGTTCAGAGAAATACTTAAGAAAAGCCGCATCAACAGACTCCGGTGTTTGAAAAGTATTGCCACATTCATCCGCAATTACATGAATGTGCTCTAAAGATTGCTTTACCTTAACCGCCACATGGAAAGAACTTGTATTCCTATCACCTTCAGTCCTCCACTTCAGGCTCAGCTTCTGTTTCTTCATACTCACTTCTAGTTCAAGTGCACTATTTAGTTCCGAGAAAAGCCTACTTTCTTCAAGGGATGCTGCAGGATCATCCGGATGATGTAGCAAGTTGATCTGAGCCTGATTCAGAGAAATTTTAAAATTTTCAAATAACTTGGACCCAGTACCAAATATCAGCCTCGCCCATAAACGCAACCTGTTTTTTTGTATTTCTAAGCTTCTTGCATAAAATTAGCATAGGGTTACCATAGAAAAGAGGAGACCAAGAAGAGAAAATAATGGAAGAGAACTTTGGATCATGAATCCAAGAGTTAAAAAATTTGAAACTTCTTAAGACTCTTCTCATAGGCAATCCAAAGGATAGGATAATCGGGGAATGGTCTGATAGGATGGGATTTGGTAGATTAGCATGCATGGTAGGCCAGGAAAGTAGAGCTTTGAAGTTGCAAAAAGCGTGATCAATGTTCATAAAAGTTCTCACACCACACCTGCTTCTGTCATTCCACGAGTACTGAGCACCAATTCTGGTTATGTCAATGAGATCAGAATCTAGAATCGCAGTGTTCAACGGCTCAATGTACCTAGGCAGCAACGGAATGCCCCCATGCTTGTCATGTAGAGATAGACAGCAGTTGAAATCACCTAGAACAACCCAAGGATGGGTGTCTTGCCTGAAAGCAGGAAGTAGATTAAAGAGAGACTGCCAAGCATTTTTCGAATTTTCCGCATATATAATAGTTAGGTAAAAGGTGGTATGATTGGAGATATTGGTAACATGGAAATGCATGAGCTGACGAGTTGCTAATTCAATACGGAGGGTAAGGAAAGAAGGGTTGGAAATGACTAGAATTCTACAGTAAGCAGCTTGTTCATGATTGTGGAAGCAAGTCCAAGAAGGCTTAATATACTCAGCAGAAGAAACAGACAGGGGAAGGCTGAGCTTAGTTTCTAGAATGGAAAAAAGTTGAAGATTATTTTGGTTAATGATATTTATGACTTGATCAAGTTTCAGGGGGTTATGGGCTCCCCTTACATTCCAGACCGCAAGGTTTTGATACATTAATTAAACTCTTTGGAAAGATTAGCAACCAGTGTCATACTCCTAGTGATAGGAATTCTAGGAGATTGAACGATTAGAGCCGATGCAGAAGGAGGGATAATAACATCCGAAGAGACATAGGAAGAAGGTGTAAAGGATAGATGAGAGGATGTCGGCCACCCCAGAATGGAACCTGGAAACATGTAAGGAGGTTTTGGAGGCACATCATCCACGAACGTTATGGATAAGGGCGGGATGGAAATGGATAAAGAGTCACCTCTAGAGGAAAACAAATTGCATGAAGCATGGGGAGTGATGGATGGCACAGACGAAATAATTACATGGGTTGCAACAACGGGGTTGACTTTTAGAGAGTCACTAAGATTATGTTTGTTTGGATCTTGAGGATAAACACTGGTAGTCGGATAGGCAACGGACATGCACAGCTCATAAATTTCTTTTTGGAAACTGTCAGCTAACATTTGTTCTTGGGAAGTTGAATCATGCATATTTAATCCATGTGGCATAGTTTCAAACGATACATTTGACTGGGTAGGTGGATTTATTACAAATTTGTATGGATCAAATTACTCATGCATAAGCGTATCTTCATTCTCGTTATCATGCACGTTGATACTGAACTCTGACAGGTCTACATGGGGAATCTCAAAATCGTTATTTACTGGATCTTCAACGTTTACCTCATTTATTTGACCTTCCTCAATAGCTTCCAGAGAACTCTCATTCAACTGTTGATTGTCAAGCAATTCAAAACTGTTGGTAGTTGCAATAATGGGCTGCTTTGAAACTGGTCTTGAAGTTCCACCAGCACCATTTTCCATACGCACATTGTTACCTTGGACATTCATGTTTTGCACGTATGTGCCTCTTAATTTACCACTGTCGTACCGTTTGCTACCAACCGATGAAGCCGCATAACCATTTCTTCTATTGTTATTGCTCATCACTTTCGACCATAATTGCTCATTTTGCACTGGAGTTGTATATACATGTTTGTTTCTTTCTTTTGCCTCTAGAAATTCTATCTTTACAACAGCATCAGCATCAACATGAACGCCAGGAGCTATAGAATTCCCTACGTCATGCTTCTTATCCGTCGAATGTTTGCTACAGTTACTCTGTAAATGGCCGAAGGACTCACATAACACACAGATTTCTGGTCGCTAGACATACTCAATTTGAACATATTGAATACTCCCATCAGGCAACTCAACAGGGAAATCTTCCGGTAATTCCGAATAAGGGGTAATTTCAGCTAAACACTTTGTGTACTGCAATCTCTCCAATTTCTCCGTTGATTCATCCATACAAATAAACTTCCCTACTCCTTTCGCAAGCCAACAAACTCCTATCAAAGACCAACAATACATCGGAATGTTATACATTCTGATCCAAACCGGTATTGCCTTAATGCTACTCGCACTGTTTCCAACCGACGGATCCCAAGATTTCAAAATAAATAGCTTGTTCCTCATGATAACAGGGTCAGATGCAAGAATTTTCCTTCTATCCTCATCTGAAGATAGATTATACAAGAACAAGAAGCCATTCGAGTTAACTTTGATCTTACCCTTTAGCCTCCTTTTGTTTTTGAGATTATTAATAACAGTAGTGTACGACAGGGGCTGTCCAAGAAGAAACCCACTATTGTGTGCTGCCAGTTTGCATCTCCTGCTTTGATAATAGGTTCCGATGACACAAGAGCTCCTATGTTGAAAACAAGAGGAAGATCAGGCGGTTGAAAAGATCCATCATCGCGGGGCTTATTGGAGAAGAGGGAGTTAAACATTGGTTTGGGACCTAGAACAGAGGGAGGCTGAGCTGTGAGGTTTGATGGTCGCTCTGGGCTAGGAGGTATCATAGGCGGATTAGGGTTTGGTAGGGGCGGATGTCCAGGGGATGCTACTGAAAAAGGTATCGGGCCTATAATAGAGGATGGCAATGGAGAGAGGTTCGGTGGTGGGTCAGAGGGGGTATCAAAGGCGGGTTAGGGTTGGGGACAGGCGAGTTTCTAGGGGATGTGACAGGCGAAGATAAGGGGATTGGATTGGGCGAGAAAGTTGAAGAATGGTCTTAGCAGAAAAGGGATGGTGTAGAGGACGCCACGAGAAGATTAAATTATTTACTTGTTTTTATGGTTGGGATGATATATGACATACACTAGTCCCAATATTTAGTTGTATGTCAATCAATTGGTTAACAGACTATTGTAAGCGTTGAATATTTATATTTAATGCTTATGCAGTGTAGAATGCACTCTGGATGATGGTTAACAGTGTTTGATTGTTGTTGTGTACATGTGTTGTATGTAATCCATATAAATAACATTATATGGTAATTGACCGTGTCTGATTCCAGTTTAGAGATAATGAATATTTTAAAATAACGAATATTTTAAAATAATATTCAGAAAGGAATCAAGATTTGATGTTGATGTCCGATTTGGGATGGACACGAATACATTTAAATATATGAAGCCAGGTTGATTGGATTAACGCCATTTTGACGTGAACGGTATTTATATCGATTTTAGTCATTTCTATAATGAATATCGAAAAGGAATTGATTTCAAAATATAATGTTTTGAAAATACTATCATTTATATGTCGATGATATGGAATATTCAATTTTGGTTTGAAATTGAATATGAAGTTGAAATTGTTTTGAAAAAGAATTTAAAATGATTTATAAAATACGTTTCAAATGGAAATCGACGAAATATATATTATATATATAATGGCCTGAATAGAACGCGCCGCGGTAGTTCGTGAATTTCGACCATTGACTTCGAACTGATATTACGGGAGATCCGACCGTCGGATTCTCCTAAAACCGGAACCGTTGGGTTCGTATCGAAAAGAGCTTTCTAACAAATATGAGAGATTTGAAATCTAACGTTTGGATTGGGAATTATGTCCAAAACAAATTTGGAAAAGGTCGTTGTAAGTGCATTTCGATGACCGTTTATGGAAATCGACTATACGGGCCTTGATAAAATTATTAAAAATATCAATAATTTGTGCAAAATCATAATAAATGATATGGAAAGAATTGGGATGAAAAATTCCATATTTGAAAAGATAAAAATATATTTTTGTCGAAATGAACTAGTTATGAAATAGAATTATAATCCAATATTTTTAAATAAATAAATTGGATTTGAAATGGTTTTAAAAATAACTAGAATTTCCAATATATGAATTGGAATGGATTTGAATTGAAATTACCTTTGGAATATTTTGATATTGGATTCCGTGATTATACGGATATTGTGGAGGAATTTGGAAGATATATATATATATCGTTATTCCAATACGATATTTGTTGATTTCAGAATTTGATATTGAATATAAGCCGACATATTTTCTATTCAAATCCTTGTATTTAATATCAAATTGGTTTTTGGGTTTATCGTGAACGATGTTTTAAATAATACTTGTTCTTTAACCTGATTAATAATGGAATGTGATTTTGGGTTTGTCGTGATTGGTGTCTTAAATAACACTGTTCTTAAACCCCGTGTGAAAAGAATAAATCTTTTAATTAAGATTATTATTGTTTCCAATTAATTGGCATTTAATTGGAATTGAAAATGGTATGTGAATTGGGTTTATTGTGAACTGTGTTTTTAACGACATTCGTTCTTTAACCCGATTTACAGTGAAATGGGATTTGGAATTTATAAATCTTTTTATTAAGATTTAATGGGAATTTTTTCCAAAGTAACGATTTCCAATTCAACATATTAAATTGGAATTGAATGGAATTTGATTGATAATAATCGAAGTGAACTTCTGTGGAGGAAGACTGTTGATACATATGGAATTTAAAAGGCTTTTCCATTATTCCATTTATATTATTAGGCGGATACGGAAATTGATATCGATTATATATTGAACTATTTTTCCGTGAAGATTCCATGATTAATGGAATGAGATTTGGGTTTATCGTGAACTGTGTTTTAAAAGACATTAGTTCTTTAACCCAGTTAAAGGCAGGATTGCATGTCTGTCATTGTATTTTGAACTGGATGGTTGATCTCTGCTAAATATACATCTGTTTGGTGGCGGAGAATTTATTCCCTAGCTTAACACCTTTCTCTAAGACGTACGAGCTTAGAGGTTATATATCGGTAGAAATCAATAGTACGATGTACATTGTCGATGCGACATGTTTGTGTTTCCAAAGTTAAATAATCATTAATATTGATTTTTGGAAAGATTAAACTAAATGGATTTTTAATGAATCTTTAATTAGATTGAAATGGGAATTGATAATTTAAATTATCAAATTTGGGAAATGATCAAGAATGGAGTATCGCTAGTCTTGCTCCTAGCGATGGTTAAATCTTTAATTAGATTTGAACGGAAATGGTAATTAAATTTACCGATAACAGCGTGGTGTTAGATATGGAGTATGATCAGTTTTGTTCCATGGGATGAATAGGTTGGGATTGGAAAATAAAATAAATGATTACTTCGGTGTGGTTCGCTAATCCCGACTAGTTTGGAAAACCTGAATATGGTTTGAATTGACATCCAAAGGAAGATTAAAGAATAAATTCAAAAGAATTTATCTTTGATAAAATTAATGGGAACCTTTCCCAAAGTATATGAATATTTGAATAAAAGAATATTCAGAATTGGAATGAGGTGTATGTTGTGTTTTTATAGCACTTGTTTATTATATATGCTAGTTATTCAGAAAGGCTGGGTTTATACCCATTCTGAATAACTGTTTCGACGATAAGTCGACGATGAAGACGGTGGTTGAAGACCGGAGGTCTTCACATCTTTTGGATGATTACCGATGTCTTGATTGGGCTGTACACCCAAGACAAGGTAATAAGTGGTGATCGTCCAGACGTACTTGGAGATCGACCGGATATGCGAGGACCTCTCTCCTGTATTGGACGGATAAGGAATAAGGTGCCTCCGGTTTCGTTCAGACCCAGAATGAACTTGTAAATGGATTGTGTGTCTGACAATGAATTTTATTCTATGTTGATTGATTTCTATTAAATAAATATCTGTTTGGCGGCGGAGAATTTATTCTCTTGCTTAACGCCCTTTTCTGAGACGTACGAGCTCATAGGTTATATATCGATAGATATCAGTTGCATGGCATGAATTGCCTGTGTGGCACGCTGAGATGCAGTGATCAAGGCTTCTGTTGAAAAGCAGTCTTGTGGTTGATGATCAAAGCACAACTTTAATACAGCGTAGCTTTGTGTATTGCGTTCATTTGCGAGCCTCACACCTCTGTATGAGTCAAAAAGGGAACGTGACTGCAGGGAGTGCACGACGTTTCTATTTAGCTATGGGTGGTGTCAGCGATTTACAAGCCCTGACATTTAAATTATTTTTACCTATGTGGTTGTTGGAATGCGAGGCGCCTCAGATATATCGGTCTCTACGCAGCCGATGGATGGGTCTGATAGGACCGAGAAACGTGTGTTGAAGAATAACTAATCCTCAAACGTAATGGAGGACCAGCCCTGAAGATCCAAGGGTTACCCAGAGTGTGTAGCCCTGAGACATTTGCTAGAGTGTCTCGAAGCGGTGAGGAGCCATCCTTGGCCTCGACTCATGATGGAAATCCAATTTCCAATACGTGACATTTCGGTTTTAGTTGTAATCCTATATATGGCGACATAGTGGGATGAGGTGCTTATGCCATCTATGATTGATACATTTATATTTGAAGTTGATTTCTTCACTTATAGTAATAATAAAAGATCAAATTTCACATATCAAGCATTATTTGGCCATTGTAAGGTAAAACCCTATCCTCCAGCTTGCGTTGCATTGTGTGATGGGACCTAGGTCTTATAATAGCTTCATTGTTCTTTATTTAGCATTGCGCTGTTTGTTTTATGCACTGGTATTCTTGGGAGGAAACCCGTTCTGTGTCATACGGCGTGGTCCCTTGATTTACCTAACTTTAAAAATAAAGATTAATAATTGTTTTTGTTCTCACCAGTCATATGACTGACTTGGAGTTTATTGTTTTAACCTAAACTTTGGGTGCCCCTATTTTCCACACGGGTAGCTAGTAGTTGGGTTTTTGCAGATTTATATTCACAGGATCCTGGGTTACAACTGGAATTATACTCAGAAAGCTCTGTATCCGTGTATTTCTTTCAGTTGTGTTTTTGTATTATTTTTCTGCTGTTATGTATATAAATGTGATTTGAATCTCTGATATTTGTCGAATATGTAATATTAATTCATACTCTGTTATATTCTTGTACTCTGATGTAAATTGTTGTAATAAGCAACAAAATGTTCTTTTGTTTGTGTTCAGATTCGTCTTGTCCTCAAAGCAATCCGGGCTTTCCTTTACGGGGAAGTTCGGGACGTTACATTTGGCATCAGAGCTTTGGTTTACAGAGCTCGAGAACAAGACACATTAGAACCATACGAAAGAATTCGTCAGAGATTGGATTTGTAATATCCAATTAGAATGACTCGTTAGAGATGGGATCAGTAGCGTCCTAGAACGAGTGTGAAGAGTGATGGTTTTAAAAATAAAAATGAAAACAAAGTTTGTTTTGAAAATTTAAATCGTATTATACGTATTTGAATATTTATTTTATGTTGAATTTGGACAATCTACTATATGAAGATTTTGCATATACGCCCAGCTAGCGTTTATACGAAGTCCCAAATATACCGGATAGATATAGAATCACACTCTAGTCACCCGGGGATGATTCTACTGATGACATACGGCATCTGTAATTTATTTTCGAGTTTCGAAAGTGGGATATCTATATGATTCCAATTGACTGGTGTGAGAACCAAAACTAGATAAGATATATTATTGGGAATTGGCATCAAAAATATGATTTTCTATATATATCAAAGTTATGCATTTGAAAAACTAATTAGCTAATTGATTGCTGATTGTGTTGTTTGATTACTAATTTGATTAAGCCAAATTGAATCAAATATTGAACCGTATTGAAAATTGTTTGGAATTGCATACATGTACATACATGTTTATTGAGCAGGTCATAGCAAGGAGGCTAGAGAAGAGGAATAAAATTGCATGCCCAACAAATAGGTATATGTTTACTAATTTATTGGGTTTGGATGATTTTATGAGCCGATTGACTTTCTTTTTTTCTTCTTGAGATAAGAGGGCCTATACGGCAGTTTGGGGATTTTCCCGGTGCTCCCCGTACAAAGGAGGTTATGGCGAAATTTTTCAAAAATTTAGAGCGTTAGCCAAATTTTTGAAAAATTTGAAAATTCTTAGAAACTGAAAAGTTGAAGAATGAAAGCCAAACTGAAAGTTGAGTTGATTAGTAAAACAACTTTCAGCTCCATTCCTATTCTAGGACGAAAAGATTATAAGCGGGGGAGATTGTAACAACCCGGAAAATCAGAACCAATTTAATTTTTTTTATTTTGGCAATTTTAATGAATTTTGAATAATAACGACGAGAAATTTATTTTGAATAGAATTAGAACGTATAAATTTATTTAAATCGGAGTTAGAATATAAATATTTATTTAATTATAAAAGGAATTGGAAGAGGCGCGGTAGTTTGAAAATTCGATTTCAAATTAAATGAAGTACAGGATTCAAAATAAACTGGATTTTAGCGAAACCAAAAATATTAGAACCTATTTGAAATATCTTTCCAACAAATCTGAAAAATTGAAATTGCATAGCGGGAATAAAAGGTTATGCCCAGTTGAAAATTCAAAATAGTCGCTTTGGAATTTTAGCCCTTAAAAATGGAAATTTTGCAAACGACCTCCTTTTTCGACGAATCCACTTTTGTTGGATCCGGGATGTCAAGTTATTGCTATATTCCAATTTTTATAATTTTTGGGATCAATATGTGAGCATGGCAAAAGAAAACGTGTTTTGTCAATTTCAGTCAATTTGGATTGACCAGAAAATGACCATTTTTCAAACGTTCTCAGAATTCGATGAAATTAGTTTTGTTTCGTCAAAACATAGCTAGATTTATTTTTCTGAAATTTTCAGAGTCAGTATGTGGCCCCGATAAATTAAAATATGTGTTCAAATTGAATATACATAGATTTAAATGTTAATTTAAATGAAAACCAGTCGAAACGATAGGATTGGCTAACGGGACATATCCCGTTGCGTTCGAAATGAGGGCAATTAGCTATAGGTGACAGTCGTTGGGTCTCGTTTGGAGTTCAAGAGAAAAGTCAACTCCTTGGAGAATAAAATAAAATAAAATAAAATAAAATTTTATAAATAAGCCCCCCTTTCTTTTATCTTCCCCGTTCATTACCAGATCTAAAACATATAAAAAAAAGGGAGACATGCGACGAACGAAGACAGATCCACCGCCACCTTGGCCATCGCGCCTCCCCCTTGGCGTTGCTCCCCTCCTCCGACCAAACCACCTTCCATCGAACCCCTCCCCCTCCTCCTTCTCAATGAAAAGAGCCCCCTTTTTCTCAGTAAAGACCTCAACGCCCTAAATCAGCCCCTGGTTGATGAATGTCGCCGCACCGCCCTGCTGGCTCGCCAACAGTGAGGCAGCGCCCCCCTGACCCCCATGCCGGTCACAATAGCACCACCTCGGCCTGCATTCGCTCGCCCTTTCTTCTTCGAAGCGTCCAAACCCCCTGAGCGCCACCGCAAGGTGAGGCTTCGACCACCGTACGCCCCCAAACCTTCGGCGAGTCTTCCTTCGCAATTCAAGGTGAATAACTTCACCTTTGAACTTTAACTTCAGCTTTAAAATATGTGAAGCATAGTTAAGAAAAATGTAATTTTTATAAATAACTTTATATGTATAAAAAGATACGATTTTTGTGGTATACAAAGCTATGATTTTTATTGTGCACAAAGTTGTTGTTTTTTTACACATAGGATTTTAAAATAAAAATTCAATTTTTATATATGAAGTGGCAAAGTAAAAATATGATTTTTATATAGAAAACTGAGTTGTAAATATATAATATTTTCTATATATGTAGCGTTATAAAAATATAATCTTTTCTATATATGTAGCGTTATGAAAATATAATCTTTTCTGTATATGTAGCGTTATAAAAATATAATCTTTTCTATATATGTAGCGTTTTAAAAATATGATTGCATCGTGTACAAAATAGTTAAGCTATTAAAATATTTTTAGAAAGCTAAAAATACGAGTTTTAGATTATCTATGCTATTTTAAAAATAGTTGAACTATGAAAATATTTTTGGAAGGATAAAAATATGATTTTTATCGAATATACGCTATAAATAAAATAGTCATACGAATGAATAATTATTAATGGGTTAAAAATACTCTTTTTAACGTAGGAATACCATGTAGAACGACAATCAAAGAATGATGGAGTGGATCGCCAGGGTGAGAACTTCTCACTTTAATTTATTTTCTGTTTAAAATATATACTAGGATGCAGACGGTGCTTAGCAGCACCTGACACCCATCGTCCACAAACCATGGACGACTTGTTTGATTTGATTGTGTTGTGAAAATTGATTGTGTGATGTGGGATGGAATAAATATTTAATAATTATAAATATAATTTTTAACGTGCATATGAATAAAATAAATATTCATTTACAAATCAGACGATTTGTTTATGTACATACATTTGACTGATATGGATTGGGACGTAAATTTTACACATCTCCCAACTGCACAAATAAAATTCATTATTTGTTGATTGAAACCCCACACGGGTATTGGGATGATATTGACATACACTAGTCATAATATTTAGTTGTATGCCAATCGATTGGTTGATAGACTGTTGTAAGCGTTGAATATTTATATTTAATGCTTATGCAGTGTAGAATGCACTCTGGATGATGGTTGACTGTGTTTAATTGTTGTGATGTACATGTGTTGTATAAAATCCATATAAATAACATTATATGGTAATTGGCTGTGTCTGATTCCAGTTCAGAGAGAATGAATATTTCAAAATAATGAATATTTTAAAATAATATTCAGAAAAGAATAAAGATTTGATTTTGATGTCCGATTTGGGATGGACACGAATATATTTAAATATATGAAGCCGGGTTGATTAAATTAACGTCATTTTGACGTGAACGATATTTATATCGATTTTATTCATTTTGATAATGAGTATCGAAAAGGAACTGATTTCAAAATATAATGTTTTTAAAATACTATCATTTATATATCGATGATATGGAATATTCAATTTTAATTTGAAATTGAATATGAAGTTGAAATCGTTTTGAAAACGAATTGAAACCGATTTATAAAATACGTTTTAAATGGAAATCGACGATATATATATATATATATAATGGCCTGAATAGAACGCGCCGCGGTAGTTCGCGAATTTCGACCACTGACTTCGAACGGACATTATGGGAGATCCGACCGTCGGATTCTCTAAAACTGGAACCGTTGGGTTCGTATCAAAAAGAGATTTCTAATGAATATGAGAGATTTGAAATGTAACGGTTGGATTTGGAATTATGTCCAAATCAAATTTGGAAAAGGTCGCTGTAAGTGCAGTTCGATGACCGTTTATGGAAATCGACTGTACGAGCCTTGATAAAATTATTAAAAATATCAATAATTTGTGTAAAATCATTATAAATGATTTGGAAAGAATTAGGATGAAAAATTCCATATTTGAAAAGAAAAATATATTTTTATCGAAATGAACTAGTTATGAACTAAAATTATAATCCAATATTTTTAAATAAATAAATTGGATTTGAAATGGTTTTAAAAATAACCAGAATTTCTAATATATGAATTGGAATGAATTTGAATCGAAATTACCTTCGGAATATTTTGATATTGGATTACGTGATTTTATGGATATCGTGGAGGAATTTGGAATATATATATCGTTATTCCAATACGATATTTGTTGATTTCAGAATTTGATATTGAATATAAGCCGATATATTTTCTATTCAGAGCCTTGTATTTAATATCAAATTGGTTTTTGGGTTTATCGTGAACAGTGTTTTAAATAACACTTGTTCTTTAACCCGATTAACAATGGAATGTGATTTTGGGTTTGTCGTGAATGGTTTCTTAAATAACACTGTTCTTGAACCCCGTATGAAAATAATAAATCTTTTAATTAAGATTATTAGTGTTTCCAATTAATTAGCATTTAATTGGAATTGAAAATGGAATGTGAATTGGGTTTATTATGAACTGTGTTTTTAAGGACATTCGTTCTTTAACCCAATTTACAGTGAAATGGAATTTGGAATTAATAAATTTTTTTATTAAGATTTAACGGGAATTTTTCCTAAGTAATGATTTCCAATTTAATATACTAAATTGGAATTGAATGGAATTCGATTGATAATAATCGAAGTGAACTTCTGTGGAGGAAAACTGTTAATACATATGGAATTTAAAAGGCTTTGCTGTTATTCCATTTATATTACTAGTCGGATACGGAAATTGATATCGATCATATATTGATTTGTTTTCCCGTGAAGATTCCATAATTAATGGAATGAGATTTGGGTTTATCGTGAACTGTGTTTTAAAAGGCATTAGTTCTTTAACCCAGTTAAAGGCAGGATTACATGTCTATCATGGTATTTCGAACTGGATGGTTGATCTCTGCTAAATATACATCTATTTGGTGGAGGAGAATTTATTCTCTTGCTTAACACCCTTCTCTGAGATGTACGAGCTTAGAGGTTATATATCAGCAGAAATCAATAGTACGGTGTAGATTATCGATGCGACTTGTTTGTGTTTCCAAAGTTAAATAATCATTAATACTGATTTTTGGAAAGATTAAAACTAAGTGGAGTTTCAATGAATCTTTAATTAGATTGAAATGGGAATTGATAATTTAAATTATCAAATTTGGGAAATGATCGAGAATGGAGTATCGCCAGTTTTGCTCCTAGCGATAGTCAAATCTTTAATTAGATTTGAACGGGAAATGGTAAATAAATTTACCGATAACACCATGGTGTTAGATATGGAGTATGATCAGTTTTGCTCCATGGGATGAATATGTTGGGATTGGGAAATAAAATAAATGATTACTTCAGTATAGTTCACTAATCCTGACTAGTTTGGAAAACCTTAATACGGTTTGAATTGACATCCAAAGGAAGATTAAAGAATAAATTCAAAAGAATTTATCTTTGATAAAATTAATGGGAACCTTCCCAAAGTATATGAATATTTGAATAAAAGAATATTCAGAATTAGAATGAGGCATATGTTGTGTTTTTATAGCACTTGTTTATTATATACGCTAGTTATTCAGAAAGGCCGAGTTTATACCCATTCTGAATAACTGTTTCGACGATAAGTCGACAATGAAGATGGTGGTTGAAGACCGGAGGTCTTCACATCGTTTGGATGATTACTAATGTCTTGATTGGGTTGTACACCCAAGACAAGGTAGTAAGTGGTAATCGTCCAGACGTACTTGGAGATCGACCGGATATGCGAGGACCTCTCTCCTGTATTGGACATACGGGACGAGGAATAAGGTGTCTCCGGTTTCGTTCAGACCCAGAACGAACTTGGAAATGGATTGTGTGTCTAACACTGGATTTTATTCTGTGTTGATTGATTTCTATTAAATATATATTTGTTTGGCGGTGGAGAATTTATTCTCTTGCTTAACGCCCTTCTCTGAGACGTACGAGCTCAGAGGTATATCGATAGATATCAGTCGCATGACATGAATTGCCTGTGTGGCATGCTGAGATACATTGATCAAGGCTTCTATTGAAAAGCATATTCTTGTGGTTGATGATCAAAGCACGACTTTAATACAGCATATCTTTGTATATAGCGTTAAATCGTGAGCCTCACATCTCGGTATGAGTCAAAAACAAGATCATGACTGCAGGGAGTGCACGACGTTTCTGTCTAGCTATGGGTGGTGTCAGCGTCTTACAAGCCCTGACATTTATATTATTTTTACCTATGAGGTTGTTGGAATGCAAGGCGCCTCAGATATATCGGTCTCTACGGAGCCGATGGATGGGTCCGATAGGACCGAGAAACGTGTGTTCAGGAATAACTAATCCTCAAACGTAATGGAGGACCAGCCATCCAAGGGTTACCCAGAGTGTGTAGTCCTGAGACATTTGCTAGAGTGTCTCGAACCGATGAGGATCCATCCCTGGCCTCAACTTATGACGGAAATCCAATTTTCAATACGTGACATTTCAGTTTTAGTCGTAATCCTATATATGGCGACATAATGGGATGAGGCGCTTATGCCGCCTATGAGTGATACATTTATATTTGAAGTTGATTTCTTCACTTATATAATAATAAAAGATTATATTTCATGTATCAAGCATTATTTAGCTATTATAAGGTAAAACCCTATCCTCCGGCTTGCGTTGCATTGTGTGATGGGACCTGGGTCTTATAATAGCTTCATTGTTCTTTATTTAGCATTGCGCTGTTTGTTTTATGCACTGGTATTCTTAGGAGGAAACCCGTTCGGTGTCATACGGCGTGGTCCCTAGATTTACCTAACTTTCAGAATTAAAATTAATAACTGTTTTTGTTCTCACACCAGTCACATGACTAACCTGGAGTTTATTGTTTTAACCTAAACTCTAGGTGCCTCTATTTTCCACACGGGCAGCTAGTAATTGGGTTTTTGCAAATTTATATTCACAGGATCCTGGGTTATAGCTGGAATTATACTCGGAAAGCTCTGTATCCATGTATTTCTCTCAGTTCTGTTTTTGTATTATTTTTCCACTGCTATGTATTTAAATGTGATTTGAATCTCTGATACTTGTCGAATGTGCAATATTAATTCATACTCTGTTATATTCTTGTACTCTGATGTAAATTGTTGTAATAAGCAACAAAATGTTCTTCTATTTGTGTTCTGATTCGTCTTGTCCTCAAAGCAATCCGAGCTTTCCTTTACGGGGAAGTTCGGGTCGTTATACATAATAGCCAAACTCACTTGTGGCTGATGGATTTGCCGGTTGGTTCTGGGCAGGCCTCTACCACAAATAACGACTAACCTCGTGTCTGTGTATCATTATTTAATATATATATATATATATATATATATATATATATATAACCCATTCATACACACACAAGCAACAATTCATATAGGGGCATTTCAAATTTCTAATCCTATCATAATGTATGTAATACACCATTTATACATTTGATTATGCTATATGAATATATAATTTAATACATGTTATAAACGCTAATTTCTGTTTGAATTAAGAAATGTTTTGATAATATAGTTTGTCAATCCTATTCACATTAAAGGAATACAAGACTAATTCCCATATTAAACTACTAAATTCATGACATGATTAATAATGGCACTAAATGGGAAAATATCAACATAACCATTCGAAAATTGTATCCTAGGTTTGTAAGAATTACTTAGATAATAAAAGAGAAACAAGGTGTTGCATACATACATTCAGCATATATATACACACACACACATACACACACACACACACACACACACACACACACACACACACACACAGAGATATTTATACATATATACACAAACCTCTATTTAAATCAAATTAACCCTTTTTCTATGTTGCACATAAAAACATTAACTTTTGATTATTCCAAATCTGAATACGTTTGAATTCTCTAATTTAGAATGGGAATCTAAGCCTATTTAAATACCGAAACCCAATCAACTCCTAATCCTTTTATGTCACAAAACTTTTAAATAAAAAGGAGTAAATCTAATTCAACAAAAGTGGAATAATCACCTAATTATTCCTCAAACATAACCTAAATAATTTATAAACCCAATTATTGTTGATTAACAATTTTTCGATAAATAATAATAGGGTATTTGGGGGTTGCATTATGATATTATGGTGAAATCAAACCTTCTTAAGCATACAAATCAATATGAAATCTACAAAATATAGAATTTAGCCTAAATAAGTATTATTACCACTCACAGTGATTTACGCAAAAGAAATGACACTGATTTAAATGTTATAAATTGCGTTCTTCAATCCTACTGCAAAACTATATAAGAAAATCTCATAAATTTGAATCTCATATATAAATTATAGGAATTCCAGAATGAAATCTAAATAGAAATAGATTAGAAATGAAATAGATTTTGGATAGAAGAAGAAACCTATTTCAACCTAATTTCTGGAATATCAGCAGCAAAATGGACGCATAGAGAATGAGAGGGTTTAGAGAATTGTGAGGTGATTTAGGTGGTATTTATATATGTGTAAATGAATGGTAACCATTAGATTAACATAGATTAAATCTATGTTATTCATTTTATATAAAACCAACCTAAACACCATCCTAAACCACGCTCACTGGGCCCAAGTCACACCAGGCGGTCGACACCCCTCAAGGGCGGTTGACCCTTGGATGTCGACCGCTTGGGGGCGAAAATGCCCAGTGGACCTAGTGGAGTGTGCTTTTAATTAATTATATTATTTATTTCCTTATAATACCAATTGCTTATCTTATATGATATATTCTTTGTCCCTTGGTTCTTATTTATTAGTTTGAAATTCAATTTTGCCTGTGGGAATGTTATTATTATCAAAATTATGTCGTTGTATCCATTAGATATATATATTATATTAATTCAAACATATATATATATATACATACACATATACAATATGACTTCATTAAATTATTATTTCTTCATACAGACTCCATTTTCAACATATTATATATGAAAACGTATCAGAATTTCATCACGAAACCAAATATAATAGTTTCATGGCCAAATTCCTTTTTGTCCAAAATTCTTATTTTTCTACCATTTTATATTTATTTTTAAATTGATTTATTAAACCTCTTAGTTTATTTAGTATATTTTTACGGGGTGTTACAACGTCCATACTATTTTTTCTGGCAAGGCCGACCGATTTTTAAAGTGATTTGTCACACTTTTTATTATATAAAAATAATAAAGTCATGGAACCAGGAGATATACAACAGGTATATATACTACATCAAAAAAGTTTCCATGCAAGGAAGATATTGCATAAAAACAGGCTAGCTAAATTATGAAATTACATAGAATAAACATACATAAGAGACTCACTCAGCTACTACATCACATAATTGCTTATCTTGAGCCATAAAGAGACTCGACATCACTCTACTCCAATCAGTTAATCGTTGCTAAAATGAAGCCCCTTCAGGAGCTCGTTCTTCCTTCTTCTAGTGATTGGAACAGTTAATTCTTTGTATCCTAGAATTGATGCTACCAGAGGTGAGTTTGTACATGCCTTGTTGTTATCATTAGTTAGGGGGAGGAGCCTTGTACGGTGCTGGAGGTAGTATGTTTGCGTAACGATTATCTGGTTTAGCCTTACATTTCTTCTTTGCAGAAGGGGAGTCAATGGCATCACTTTTGCTAGAAGAAGCGGTCAACACAATAGTGTTAGCATTCTTGAGAGGAGGACTTGGTTCGTTTAGAAAACCAGGTTTGAGATTAAAAGAACTTGCTTTAGGAGAACTGACAGTTGTAGTTAGTGAAGACCTTCCGTTAGTGCCAACATCTATCAAACCCATTGACATAACATTTTCAAATTCAGCAACATCATCAATAACCTATTGCATGAAGTCATTGCTTTGTATACCCTTATCAGCACTATTCTCAAAACGATTATTGTTGTTACTATCTTTCCCTTCTATTTCAGTGTAACTGACTTTTCTTTTCCCTTTGTTCAAAATGGCTTTCTCATTCACATCATGAATTTGCTTTTGAACCTGAGATTAGCCTATTCCACTGACTGTCTCATTGTTGACTTGCTTATTTTTATCTTTAAGTTCTACTTCTTTAGATTCTTTACTTACTAACAAAGGGTTACCTTCTTCTTGAATACTCTTGAGCAATTCAAAACTATTATAAATTCCTAAGCCTTTAATAATGTTAACCTCAAAAATTTCATCTCCTTCACTGGCATTTAGATTATTTTCATTGCCTTTAGCACTGAGCATATAAAATCATTCAAATTACCATGTACAGGAAAAACATTGTGCACTATACCCATCACTTATGTCTCCTTGAATCTGCTATTAACCAGAAGAAGCCTAACTTTCTTCGTCTATTTAAAAACTCTCTTCCACAATTGCGTCTTAGAAGAAACTCTAACTACAGCACGATTGTCCACTTGTTTGCTACCCTGTTTGATAATTTTATGCTCATCGACATTACTAACTACCCTAATATTACTTTTTGCTATATCACTGTATTCCTAGGCTTACTATTACAATTTGCAGAATCATGACCAAAGGATTTACACTGAGAAGACACATCAGGTTTCCGGAGGTAGAATACATTAACCTGCTTCTCCGAACTATCAACAAGTTGAATGGGAAGGAGTATGGTAAGTCATTATTAGGGGTTATTTCTACCATAAATTTGGCGTATTCGAGTCTGTCTAAACTTTTCATAGACAAGTCCATATAAAGAAAACGACCAACACGAGAAGTTAACCACCTTATGCCTAACTTTGACCAAGAAAACAATGGGGCATTCCTTAACTTAATCCAGACAGGTACCTTCCTAATATAGTTACTGACATTACTCAACGAGACATCCCATGGATTCACTAAGAATAACTTGTTATGAATAATCACTAGGTCTGCTTCCACGATTTTTTTCCTGTCTTTAATATTTGAAATAGAAAGAAAAACGTATTACCTTTGGACTTGATTTTTTTGATCCTATGGCTTCCAAGCCCACTTGAGACGAGAAATGACTATCGTATATGATAGTGGCACGTCAAGGAAGAAACTACCATGTAACTATTCCATTCTTTTACCACAGCTTGCACAATCTCGTCAGAGGGGATAAGTGTCTTGCCAGCAAACCTAAGGCAAAAGAAGTTGGGGAGAAGACCTCAGCATTGCTAGGCTTCACGGGAAAAAGAGAAGACCACTGTACCTTAGGGAGTATGTGGGTAGGGCGAAGGAGAAGAGAGAGAGAGAGAGAGAGAGAGAGAGAGAGAGAGAAGGAGGATCTGGAGAAGGCGGTATTGGTTTGGAAGGCAGATTCAACATTGGAAGAGACTGAGGTGATGGTTTTCGAACGATGGGAAGGGACGGATTTTGGGAAGTGAGAACGTTCGTACTATTATTAATTATAATGCCACTGATTTTTTTTCTTTTTAATGTTCTCTTATTATATGTGTATATACACACACAATTAAGAATCCGAACATGGAATATTCTTTTATGCCAATGGTACTTATTTTATTCCATATTTATGACTACAATTTCAAATTCAAATCTGTATATATATTATTTTGTTGTTCAAACTTATAAATATACGTATCTTTCACACACAAACTCCATTTTCAATAAACAAAATATGAAAACGGGATAGAATCTTGCCACAAATACAATGTTAATATTTTCGTGGCCTCATTCCCAAATATTAAATATCCATATTTTCATCTTGTTATTATTTAAACGTTTATTATTGATTATTCTTAATTTAAATACCAATGTCTAATTAGGGTGTATTTTACAGGATGTTAAACGTATAGATAGAAAGATTCATTAACCTAAAACAAGGCGATTTGTCAGTTAAGGAATATATAAACAACTTTAATGGGTTGTCAAAATTCGGACGGACTTCGTCGATACACAACACAAGAAAGCTTTGAAGTTCGCTAAGGGACTGAACCAACCCCTTCAAGGGTTGGCACTGACACATGTACTAATGGGAGCTACATTTGATTCCCTTGTGGAGATAGATATCATGTATGAGGTTTCTAAGGAAGCTTCAAAAGTGGTGGCTCCGAAGATAGCTCGGTGGAGGGACAAGAAATGGGGTAACTAGAAGAAAGTTGCGGGGACCCCCAAAACGTCAAGTTACGAAAGATGAGAAGTGCCAGAACTGTGGAATACTCGATCATTACGCTAGAGACTATAGCATGGGGCGAATGAACGGAAGTGCTTCTTTTGTGAGCAACCTAATCCTTTAGCAGGGATTGTTCTATAAAGATGGGAGTAGCAAAAAGGTTTGCACCCGGTTAGCTCAGATTTAGGCTCTAGATGTACTTCCATCATCGAGTGACGGACCATGTGATGCTCCACCCCGAGACCCACATTAGCAAAGAAAATTTCATAGTAATTCCATTTGCTAATGCGGAGAATAAGGCTGGTTAAGGGTGACCAACTATAATCTTGTCCTAACTATCTACTAAACATGTTGATAATTGCTATACATTTTTTTTCATCACAGCGGATCGATATATTCAATAAATACTTGATACAAAGCTATAGATGGCTATGGATCTACCAGAACAAAAAACTATCAGTAAATGAATATCTCATCACAGAACAATAACGACTATGTATGTATACATATACATGTTTACATATACGTTGATACATCTCAATAAAATATAAATAATACAACGAAGTGGTATGATGACCACTCAACACTAAAAATGTAAAGACTTAAATAAACTTGATATACGTCATAAGAAAGCGAAAAATCCCTAGGACCAGACTCCATCCCAAAGAATGCATCGTGAAACAGCTTCCTCCAAAAGTAAAGCTAAATCCTGAAACAAACTCGGTCTGACCCGAGTGAAAACAGAAGGGTCAGGCTAGCTAAACACATCAGTTAAAATAGAACAATTGATAATAGAAAGTAAGTAAGGAAATTCAGTATCCTTGTACTTAAGGATACCATATCATGATAAGGTTTCTACATCATAAAAGTGAACACTAATTCTTCTTAGCAAATGAATGAGATAATTAGGGTAAAACTGTACTCAAGTGACATAGTTGACACCTAAGTAAATGAAACATCAAAGAGTAGAGTCTTAGTAGTACAACTCAACTAATAACGTTTTCGCCTCATATTAAGTAAGAACCCGACACTTCCCCGATCTCCAAAGAGAAGAGGAAGAACAGATTACTTGAGGACAAGACGAATCAAAACACAAACAGAAGAATGCTTATTATAACAATTTACATCAGAGTACAAGAATATACAGAGTATGAATAAATATTATACATCAGAAAAATATCAGAGATTTACAAATTACAATGCAGTGGAAAAATAATACAAACACAATAGAAAAGAATATATGGATACAGAGCTTTCCGAATATCACTCCAGCTGTAAACCAGAATCCTGTGAATATAAATCTGCAAAACCAAAACCACTAGCTGTCCGTGTGGAAAATAGGGGCACCCAGAGTTTAGGTTAAAACAATAAACTCCAGGTCAGTCATGTGACAGGTGTAAGAACTAAAATATTTATTATCTTGGTTTTAAAGTAAGGTAAATCAAGGGACCACGCCGTAAAACACGGAACGGGTTTCCTTCCAAGAATAACAGTGCATAAAACAACAACGCAGTGCTAAATAAAGAACAATGAAGCTATTATAAGACTCAGGTCCCATCACACAATGCAACACAAGCCGGATGATAGAGTTTTTACCTTATAATAGCCAAAAATGCTTGTTATGTAAAATTTCATATTTTACCATTACCATAAGTGTATAGTGTCAAAACAATTTCAAATATAAATGTATCAATCATAGATGGCATGAGTGCCCCATCCCACTATGTCGCCATACTAGGCTCTACAATCAAAACCGCAATTGCCACGTATTGGAAGTTGGATTTCCATCTGTGAACCAGGGCAAGAGATCGTCCTTACCGAATTTGAGATGCTCTAGCTCGTGTCTCAGGAACAGCCGCAACTTCACCTTGGATCGTTAGGGCCGGTCCACACGGAGTTGATTAAAATGCCTGAACATTGCGTTTCCCCGCCCTATGGGGCGTAAACTGGTCATATCCCGACCAAGTCATCGGCCCTGGAACGACCGATATAACCGAGGCGCCTCGCTATCCGTCATCCACATAAGTAAAACGTCAGGGCTTGCAAAACGCTGACACCACTCCTAGCTAGAAGGAAATGCATGTCCTCCGTGAAGTCCTCTCCCATTTCTGGTTCACACTGGGGTGTAAGGCTCGCGAATCAACGCTACACAAAGCTATGCTATATCAAAGCCGTGCTTTGATCATCAACCACAAGACTCTGCTTTTCAACAGAAGCCTCGATCATTTGCATCTCAACATGCCATACAGGCAATCCGCGCTATGCAACCGATGTCTATCAATCACACAGAATGAAATCCGATGTCAGACACACATCCATTTACAAGTTCGTTCTGGGTCTGAACGAAACCGAAGGCACCTTATTCCTCGTCCCATATGTCCAATACAGGAGAGAGGCCCTCGCATATCCGGTCGATCTCCAAGTACGTCCGGACGATCACCACTTATTACCTTATCTTGGGTGTACAGCCCAATCAAGACATCAGTAATCATCCAAACGATGTTAAGACCTCCGGTCTTCAACCACCATCTTCATCCTCGACATATCGTCGAATCAGTTATTCAAAATGGGATAAACCTGGTCTTTCCGAATAACTCGCGTATATAATAAACAAGTGTTACAAAAACACAACATACGCCTTATTCCAATCCAGAATATTCCTTTATTCAAATATTCTTATACTTTGGGAAAGGTTCCCATTAATTTTATCAAAGATATATTCTTTAAATTTTTTCTTTAATCTTCTTTTGGATTTCAATTCAAACAAAATTATGGTTCGTCCAAACTAGTCAAGATTAGCGAACCCTACCGAAGTAATCATTTGTTTAATTTCCCAATCCCAACTTATTCATCCCATAAAGTAAAACCGCTAATAGTTCATATCTAACACCACAGTATTATCGGTAAATATTAATTACCATTTCACGTTCAAATCTAATTAAAGATTTAACTATCGCTTTGGAGCAAAACTGGTGATACTCCATTCTCGATCATTTCAATCTATTTAAAGATTCATTAAAACTTCACTTGGTTTTAATCTTCCCAAAAATCAATATTAATGATTATTTAACTTGGGAAATCATATCCTGTCTTTAACTGGGTTAAAGAACCAATGTCATTTAAAACACGGTTCACGATAAACCCAAAATCACATTCCATTCCATCAACCTCTAACAGTAAATTAGCCAGTGAACAATTCCCTAAGTATTAACACCGAAGGCCGAAACCAACATCAGATCAATACCCAGGAAACCATTCAACTTAACTAATCTCCAGTTAGTTTCTGATTTTCTTAACTCGATTGGGTCTAAGAACAATATTATTAAAGATACCATTCACGACAACCCAAAATCTCATTCCATTGTTAATCAGGTTAAAGAACAAGTGTCATTTAAAACACTGTTCACGATAAACCCAAAAACCAATTTCAATTCAATTCCAATTAAATATTAATTAATTGGTATACTTCATTAAATATAAATAAAAGACTTGATCTTTTCTCAACTGGGTTCAAGAACAGTGTTAACGAAGACACCATTCACGACAAACCCAAAATCACATTTGATATAAAATACAAGGCTCTGAACAGAAAATAGATCGGCTTATATTCGATATCAAATTCTAGAATCAACAACTACCGTATTGGAATAACGATATATATATCTTCCAAATTCCTCCGCAATATCCGTATAATCACAGAATCGAATATTCTGAAGATAATTTTGATTCACTTCTATTCCAATTCATATATTGGAAATTCTGGTTATTTTTAAAACCACTTCAAACCCAATTTATTTATTTAAAAATATTGGATTATAATTCTAGTTCATAACTAGCTCTTTTTGATAAAAATATATTTTTATCTTTTCAAATATGGAATTTTTCAGCCTAATTCTTTCCAAACCATTTATTATGATTTTACACAAATTATTGATATTTTTAATAATTTTATCAAGTCCCGTACAGTCGATTTCCATATATGGCCATCGAACTGCACTTACAGCGACCTTTTCCAAATTTGATTGGGAAATAATTCCAAATCCAACCATTAGATTTCAAATCTCCAATATTCGTTGGAAAGCTCTTTTCGATACAAACCCAACGGTTCTGGTTTTAGGAGAATCCGACGGTCAGATCTCCCGTAACATTCGTTCGAAGTCAATGGTCGAAATTCGCGAACTGCCGCGGCGCGGCGCGTTTTATTCTCCATTATATATACATATATAATATATATATATTTCATCGATTTCCATTTAAAACGTATTTTATAAATCGTTTTCAAAATGATTTCAACTTCTTATTCAATTTCTAATCAAAATTGAATATTCTATATCATCGATATATAAATGATAATATTTTCAAAACATTAGATTTTGAAATCAATTCCTTTTTGATATTCATTATAAAAATGAATAAAATCGATATAAATATCGTTTATGTCAAAATGGAATAAATTTAATCAACACGGCTTTATATATTTAAATATATTCGTGTCCATCCCAAATCGGACATCAAAATCACATTTTGATCCATTACTGAATATTATTTCAAAATATTCAGTATTTTAAAATAACCGTTATTTCAAAATATTCATTCTTTCTGAACTGGAATCAGACACCGTCAATTACTATGTAATGTGATTATATGGATTTCATATAACACATCTATAATATATTATAATTACTGAGTTAACATTCGAGCGCTCTCAGCCTCTCTCAGCTTAATTGAAACTGAAACGTCCCTTTCTTTCATGTATTCTGCTTTTCTACTCTCAATTGTCACGCTTTTATTTTCGTACAAGCTTTTCCTACCCTGTCTTTTCATCAGAATCCCTAAATTTCCACGTTTATTTTCATATTCGTTCCTCTTTGGTATCAAAACCCCCAAAATATTCAAGCCTCTCCATCATCAACATCGGCCTCCCCTCCTTCCACCATCCTGGAATCTTCGACTGCAGATCTCCACCATACTATGCTATTAATACCCAGTTTGTTTCCTCTTGGTTTCTGCCCTTCTGCTGAAATCATTCTACAGCGATAGACTAAGCGTTCGCCTGTGCCTAATAGCGGCTTTATCCTTCTGGTTTCCATAGCTTGGAAGCATTTTGAACTCAAATGTCAGATTATTTAACTCCTTTTCCTCCTAGATCTGAGCTACTGGCCGATCTGGTGGCAGCTTTGTTCGGTACACCCTTTTTTCGTTTTTCCCTCTTTCCATCGTCGAAGGTTGTTTCTTAAATCCGATCATCAGAAGCAGTTGTCCACAACGAAGCATCGGCAGTTTGGCCTCGATAAATTAAGACACTTCGTTCCAAATACTTAGGTAAGAGGTAGTAACTTTTATTTCAATTCTAACTTCAAATTTTAAGTAATTATGTACTCAATTAGATGATTATTAATTGATATATTTCAATGTACAATTAATTAGGAATATCATTGTATTCTTATCGCACTTATAATTACAATGGTTAAGTATCATTAGGATAAAATTCTATTAAACTATCATATTTTGTCGTATTCCTATTACATTTTCTGTTTTTGTTCCCTATTTTATGATTTTATTTTATTTTGATTTATACAATGAGAAAAGGGTGAATTCACTTATAACTACATTTGTGAAAAAATAACCCAAGACCATTCTCTTGGTTTGTTGATTTTGTCTACGAGTAGAAAGAGTTTGCGTTGTCCTATTAGTTTTCATAGTATGAAATGGTGATCATGGCTTATGAAACACAATTTTAATTTTCAATATCCCATAGCATATCCTATGACAACATGCTTCAATCCACTCTTTCACTGTTTCCCTAATTACTGCAAAATAACAATTAATGTCACTATTGGAAGCAACTTATCGTCTTTAAAAGTTGATTGATATGTATGCTTAGTTAATGCAGAAAACCATAGCTGTGATTGCTTTTTTTTGTTTGCTGAATGTACAAATACAAATATGAGCCTTTTAAAATAAAAATTAATTTGCATTCTAATAATTTTTTTATGTACTGATATAATATTAAGCGTTTAACTGTATTTTAATACAAGCAGAACATGGATATGTGTCCATCTTGGAGTATGCAGGTAATAAAGTATGTGAGTACTCTTATTAACTTATAATAATAATGGTGTAAACATATTTGAAAAATGCATTTCAGTTTGTTTTATATTGTAGAAGTGTTTTTATTTTTGGGTTATTTATGTATGTAAGATAGTTTGTATTTAGAAAGACAAAGGAATAGTTAGCGAGTAGCTTTTCCTCTTATGAAAATTCAAGGCATTTTTTCCAAGAATTAATCCATTGTATTGGTTTGTGTGGCCATCTTCCACTCTTGCAAATTTGTTGATTATGATGTAGTAGAGAATCGTCGATTATTTGTACTCACCACTTCCATAAATCCTAGAACTTTTATCTGATTTGGGCATCACTTTCTTCCATCCTTAGAAACTAGCATGTGCATATGAAGACTATTTTGTTAACTTATCCATTGATGTGAATTTATGATGTTTAATTTGTTAGCAGCTCATTAACTGACAATTTTTAGTTATTTGACGATACAATGAGTAGTTAAAGGTAGTGATATATCCTTTATCGTGGAAACTGCATTTTCTATTAAGTTATGACAGTCTTAATAAAGATAATCAAAGTTGCCTCATAATAAAAGTAATATAGTTTCACTTAACTATAGCTTTTGCGGACATGGTTATCCATATTCACAAATTGTTAAGATACATATTTTAAATAGCATGGTCAATTACTTCTATCCAATAATGCTACACTTTTATATTAGTGTAGGTAATACAAAGATAGTTATCATAGGAACTATGTTTTAATTCAAATTGAGTAATCTAAAAAGAATTCTAGGTTCTTTTTAATGATGAAAATGTTTAACTTAGTGATTTATGGTTTGCTCATAAAAAGAACAAAACAGTAAAGCACTTCAAAGTGATGATAGTTTAAACCTTCTGTCTTAATGTTCCCAGTTTTATGATTTGATTATGTTTTATCTATACAATAAGAAAAGGACAAATTTACTTATGCAAAAAGGTTCGAACCATAAAATTAATCTACAAACCATATACCTTAACAAACTAGTTTTTAATTATTAAAAAACTAATTAAACTTCTGGAAATTATTATATGTTGGACATGATTGAATTTCATAAAGTAATTAGTTCTATATTTTTTTTACATGATCTCATGATAAATTATTTTTTATAAAAATACATGTATCTTACTCGGATGTTGAGATGGATCATACTTATTATATTTTATCTTATTTTCATAGATTTTTTAGCTTTAGTAAATTTTATTTCACCACAGGTACTAGAATTTTGTACTATATATGCAAACAGAACAAAGTGAAATTTGATATTTATAGCATTTGGAAAATTTCTTTGATTTTTAAACATGGCATGGTTATATTTGGAATATAATATTTGATTACCAGCACACATTTGACTAATTATGAACTTTAAACAATCGAGAGTTTTACATCAAACCAGATAGGTAAATTGAAACAGTAGCTTCCCTATGAAGACCCTAAAATAATGCTCAAATGGAGGAAAAATCTTGATTACAGTCTATAAAAAAAATTGATCAATTGAATGTTGCACCAATTAATTTTGACTTTAACCTATTAGAAATTTGACTAATTGGCCATTTCTATATGTTTATTAGCTTATGTGGAATAATCATATCATATATTAAAGTGATTGTTTCTTTACTCCAATTTGACTAATTAGTTATTTTTATATGTTTATCACCTTATGTGGAGTAATCATATTAGATATTAAAGTAATTGTTTCTTTGCTCGACATTAATAAGATGGGTGTATGTATATATGCATGCATAAGATCAAATCAAGCAACCGAAAACTACATTTTTTAATATTTATCATTGACAATTAATCGTTTGACCATTTAAATCATTCATAATTACGTACAATAGGATTATTATTCATTAGCTTATTTTCTATCATCATCATTGAAATGCTTAGCCTGAATGGTATAGTCAATGTAATTTTTGGATAACATAGCCTATTTTGGGCATCTTTCATTTACTTTTGGACTTGCTAAAATTTTTACAAACTTAAATTAAAATAATATCTATACTTGGTATTTATATAAGGATGTTTTTAGAATTCCATGGTAGGATAAAAAAAGCTGCCTTTATTCCAATTTTTCATAAAGATGATTCATCGGATAGTTTAGTTTCTTTGTATGATATGTTTTCATATATGATATTTCACCCTTTACGTATATAACAATTTATCAATTCTTTGAAAATTTTACACTGCCTACAACAATGTATTGAGTCCATTAATCACAATTTTTTAATGTAAGGTCGGGATATTCATGATGAAGGAGGATCAAATGATGGATTATATAATGTAAGCTGAGAATCAGGTATTTCAGACATGCCATCTTACATAATATTTTATTCCTTTTTTTGGTGTATGAGTGGTTTTCATGTGGCTTTTTTTTAAAACCGTTATGATATATTTATCTACTTATATGTAAATATTTTAAAGTTGACTATTTTCTTAAATTAGTGTAAATGGTTGATTAATTGACATTGATTATGTGGACTAGAAGCTTGACCAAATGTATCACCTGTTTGTCTCGCTCTTTGAAAATATAATGAATTTAGTGTAGAAGGAGGCACCAATGATTTAAGATGTTAACAGTTACCTTATTTGTTGTGGCCTAAATTTCCACAATGTCATGTTATATTTTATTACCAAACATACATCCTGCTAAATTGCCATTCCTAACTTATAAAGGATAGAGAAAGTAGTGGGATTTATCATTGAAATAGCATCGGCCACCTCCAAAATTTGTCAGTTTCAAACTCGGAAGTTTTATTATTGCATGATAAATTATTAATTCATAAGATATGGTTGATGAAATATAGTCTGACACTGAAAATATCCATTACTAACTGGTATAGTTCAGTTTGATAACATTTTATACAAGATACAATTCTATGTATGGAACATGTTAACCTTTCAACTCTAAATCAAGGAACAAGTCGATGTTTCTTAACATGTCCTTTTTAATATTTACAGATATAATTTCCATGGTGGTCTTGGGATTTTAAAGACTATTTTTTTATTTTATTTTTCGTACTGGGATTTGAGAAGAACATGACTAGCTGAAGATAACACACTTTTCTTATATGGTACTTTTCTTATCCTGAGCAATAGTAATAACAGAGCGATGTCATTCTTACCTGAAGATAACACACTTTTCATCCTTTTTAATCTACTTACAAATGGGAAATCCATACATGGAGCAAGGTAAACTTGGTCTGTCATCACTTCACATAACCAAGGTAAATGTTCTCATGTCCGACTTCATGTTGTAGGACTAATAAACAGGCCTCCTCGGCAAGTCAATTAATTTTCTCCTATGTCCTTAATGTTACCACATATACTTTAGAGTTTGAAATTGGATATTAAGTAACAAGAAAATTCCTATCATTAAGACCCTTACAAAAAGTTAGAAGAATTGGAGTTTTATTGTGATTCCAGAAATCATATTTAAAATTGATCTCGACACATAAAGGGTTAAGCTGCTAATTTAGTTAACAAAAATATTGTGGTAAATCTATGACTGTTTTTCAGAATAAATTTGTCTTTAGTTTTTAATGTATTGTATTTGAATTTTGCCTTATTTCTTATGGCCCTTTTGAGTTTGAAGAACGCTTAGAAAGATTTCTCATATCTTGGATTATGATATTCTTTGAAAATTCTTCATGTTTTGTATATAAATGTGAACCTACAACTTATAATACACAGCACACGGGTTCATCAAAATTGCATAATTTTCTTCTTTCATTACTCCAATAAAATACTAAATAGGACACTTCAATATAGCTATGTCTATTTCAATGTAGACAACTATAATATAAAGATATTCAGTTATTCCTATTTGAAAATTCTTCATGTTCTTTTCCAGTATCAAAATTAACTTATATTGCTTATGTATTTCAATATGGTTATGTATTTCGTAACCATTCAAACAACGTAGAGAACTGCATCATAAACGTGATGATCAGACGATAAGATTTTTAACTGCATGTTATATATGTCATGAACATAAAACTTTAATACAACGCGCACACACTCTAATGAGATAAATTATATATCCCAGCAGCAAAGCAGGGCAAAGAATTGAGATAGGCAACTCTTTAGCACGATGAAAAATGTAAAACAAAGGTGTGGGATGCTTGACAATGCAATCTGAACATCTGAGGCTTATTACAATGTGATTTCATGATGGAAACATGTTGATTGCAGTTCGTTATGTATGCTGATTGTAGTTCGTTATATGTGCAGATTGCATCTTTTGTGGATCGCATAGTGAATGCTTGGTGTTGTAGCGGGTTCATGACTGAAAAACAAAGGTTAGACTGAAGGCGGGCTAAAACTGAAACCAAAACAATTGTTGTTACGCAAGACATAGCTGAAATGGACAAGCATACTAGGATACATCTATTGCTACTTGCTTGATGTCGGTACTGATCTATGTAGCAACTTGGTGAAACTAGATTTACCGGTAGTTAAAGCATGCATGGTGGACAGTGCTGCCGCTAGAGCAGAACTAAAGTACAATATTTGCAATAGCAGCTGAAGCGTGCATGTTGGGGAGTGTCATTGGACTAAAAGCGTTAACGAAGTATAGAATGTGCTATAGTAGCAGAAGCATGCATCATGGAGAATGTCAATATTGTTCAGTTTGCACTGGGACTCAATGTATGAAACTGAGTTGTTTATAGCTGCATCTTCACGAGAATCACGACTGACTAAATTTATAATATGTGCAGCGAATTACATAACTATTTTTCTTTTACCATGCCACCACAGTTGGACATGATTTGAGTGTATGTCTTTGAAGAACTGTATTGCCAAGCATGGTTTGCAATTTATTCTTATTCCAGTTCGCATAATTTGTTTGCCATTAGTTTTCTATTTCATAGAAAGTTCAAAATATAAATATTTAATATATGAACTTTTCGTTTTTAGCCTAAAATGAACACTTTTTTCTGTATCATATTCCATCGATGACTATATGTCAAAATAAAAGTGAGTACCATGAATGATGTAACTAGAGCTCTTTTAAGTTTCCCAAGCTGCTACAACAGTTGAAATCAAAACTCATTTTGGTGGATTGGGTAGTAGTTCTTATTAATTAGTGGAAAGCACGTTGCAAACTCAGACGGAACAATTTTAAAGCGTAGTGTTACGAACTCACAGATTTCACAATATTTTTCTAGCCATTATGTACAAGTGACGAAACACGGTGATACATTTTTTCTTTTAAAATAAATAACAATGAAAGACTAAAAACATTGATACATTTTTTCCTTTTAAAACAGATAACAATGAAAGTCAACATTTTTAAATAATGGATTAGGTAAAAAAAAATATGATTCACTCATTTCATAAAATTCATACAGCAGGTAGAATTGCAGTTTACACATAATTACAAAAAAAGTATAGTTCCAATCCGTGTGCGTAACACGGATTCACACTTGAGTTAAAATTAAAATAATCTGAGAATATAGCATACTATAAGCCAATGAATGTTTGAATCATGCTACGTAGATTCTGAACCTATAACATCTCACACCAAAGTCGAAGCAGTTAATCATTGGGACAATGGTGTTGGTCATTAGCATCAATTTGATTTTTCTCAAGAAGTCTTATTGATTTGTAGATTTTGTGAAATGAAATGTTTATTACTTTAATATAAATTTAATTTTAAAATGTGTGCGTAAAATATTTGATAACAAAGCAAAAATATAGACCTTTTCTTCAAAATAGTTGTTATTACTCAGGTTTATAGTATCCATTAGTGTATTATATTTATAGTAACACACTGACAATTTTTTTTTCCAAGAAGGCTATAAAAATTTTGAAAAAATATTTACCAAAAAATTATCATTTTTTTGTATAAGATATTGTGACCACTTGCTTTTTAAATTCGTATGTTCGATAATAAATGAGAATTCTTTCCTATATTCTGAATTAAAATGAGTCTTTAATTAACACATTTTTCGTTCCAAGGCCTTAATTTTAAAAGCTAACATGATCATTCAACAAATACGTTTAGACGAACATAATAAAACTATGATAAATTTTTCAAGCAAGGATCATGCATGCAGCTTAGAATTATGAGATAGTCTAGTTTGTTTATACATATTGGGTTTGATTGAGTAGAATCACACAAGTAATCTTTTATTTTATTTGATGCCACATGCTTTTTAAATATTTTCTATTGCTCAAACACCACTAAGTTTTATGAACCCTTTTTGGGTAAACATAGATTCTAACTACAGTATATTGTGATTTGTTGGTAGCAGGTTTTAAATGATGGTATATAGAAATTATATAACTATTCAAAAATATACGTTTTTAGTACAATTTAACTCAAATAAGTAAATATATTTAAAGAATGCAATGATTTATATTAGATCAGATCCTCAACTATTATTGATGATTGTTATACTAATATCGATTTCTATTGATATAATGTGTTCATTGTGCTAATTCACTTGAGTTGCAGCAAGTTATTTAATTTTTATGATGTATATATATGGGCTTACTTCTAGAGTTTACTGCTCTATTCTCATAATTCCCCAACTCTTTAAATATCCTCAGAATGTCACAATTAACTGCATAAAATTACTCTAAACTCTTTTCTTTGTTTCTTCCATGAAACAATTTTAGGCATAGCCATACACTAAATGTAGAAATCCATGTTCTTTAGGTTGTTTTATTTCTTTTTTTTTCAATTTTTTTGGACTTGACCGGATAGCAGCAGTTGGCCTTTGCATGAAGGAGGTGAAGAAGACTGACAAATGAATCAGCCTTTGCATGAAGGAGGTGAAGAAGACCGACAAATGAATCAACCAATTCATAGGGGATGAAGCATTTTTTAAATATTACATCATTTGATCTCTATTGTTTAGTTATTACATTGTTAAACTTGCTTGCCTTTTATTGCATGCTCTTACAACGGGAGAAGTGAAGAAGCATCTAACCTTATAAGATACTATGTAAAACAAAAACGTTTGTACCTACTTGATCCATAATGAAAGTGAAAAAGCCATCTTCTTTAACTTATGTAAAAAAAATATTATTTCCACATGCATGATTTATAAATCAACGCTTTTGCCTATTGACAACAAAATTATACTGTTTCCAACATAGCTTATTTTATTTTGTAATGTTACAAATTTGTACGATAACATCCTCATCTTTAATTACAGGTATAATTATGTTACTCGATTGGTTAATACGATTTGCACTTGCATTTTTCCCCTACTTTTTGAAACCACTACTTTCTTATGCAATTTTGAACATCTAATATACTATTATATAAGTTGCATTTAACCTCAATGTACTTGCGTTTCGTATTTAACCATGTTATTCTTACATTTTATACTGGGCCTTATTTTGGAAATGGTAATGTAAATTTAAGTTCAAACAAATTATTGCAAGGTCAAGTAACCAAATAATATACAATATTTTCAATAAAACCTTATAGCAATATCCTGTGTGCGAAGCATGGGTTCATACTTGTGTATATAACAACAATCAAACACAGTCAACCATCATCCAGAGCGCATTCTACACGGCATAAGCATCAAATATAAATATTTAACACCTACAGCAGCCTGTTAATCCATCGATCGACATACTGCTAATTATTGGGACTAGTGTATGTCATATATCATCCTAATACCCTTGTGGGGTTTCAAACAACAAACATAGATTTATTTGTGCAGTTGGGCGAAGTGTAAAATTTATCATCCCAATCAATATCAGTCAAATGTGTGTACACAAACAAATCGTCCGATTTATTTATGAATATTTATTTTATTCATATACACATTAAAATTTATATTTTTAACTATAAATTATTTTACTCCATTCCAAATCACACAATCAATTTTCGCCACATAATCAATCAAATAAACAAGCCGTCCACGGTTTGTGGACGACAGATGTCGGGTGCTGCTAAGCACCATCTGCATCCTAGTATATATTTTAACTAGAAAATAAAATAAAAGTGAGGAGTTCTCACCTTTGGGATCCACTCCGCCGTGCTTTGATTGTCGATCTATGTAGTACACCTACGTTAAAAATTATACTTTTAACCAATCAATAATTATTTCTTTGTATGATTATTTTATAAATAACATACATAGGCTAAAAATTATATTTTTATCTTTCTAAAAATAATTTCATATTTTTATAACAAAGCTACATAGATAAAAATCACTTTTTTCTATCGCTAATGAATATATAAAAATCACATCTAATATAAAAATCACATTTTTATTTTCTCTATTATATAAAAATCATATTTTTTAATCTCTATAATATAAAAATCATATTTTTATTATCTCTATAATATGAAAATCATATTTTTATTATAAAAAATATATAATTTTTTCGTTATAAAAAATCTAATCTTTTTGTTGTATTAAAAATCAAATCTTCGTCATCTTAAAAATCGAATTTAAAATACTTACTTCGCTTGAAGGAAGAGGGGTGCTGAGCGTCTTCATCGAAGAGGGGAATCAATCAAGGGGGGTGCTGAGCGTTTAAATCGAAGAGGGGAATCGATCAAAAAAGGGGGGGTGCTCTACAGTGGCGGTGGGTCAGGCCCGGGGGGAGGGGTCGCGCGTCTAAGGGGTTGCGGCTGGCCATGGGTGGTCAGAATTGAGGTCATGGTGGACTGGAAAGGGATGGTAGTGGGTTCGATGGCGTGGGGGCTTGGGGAGGAGAGAGAAAGGGGCGGAGGACGCAGGGTGACCGAAGAAGGGGGTGCGCGGCGTTGGCTTGGACGGAGGAGGCTGACGTTGGCGGGCGACGGTGTTTGGGGGAGATCAGATTTCCCTTTTTATTTCATTTCTAACGTTGACCAGTGTTTTAAGTGAGAGAGAGACACCTTATATAATTTATATATTTATTTAATTTAATTTCTCCAAAAAGTTGTTTTTCATTCGAACCCCAAATCGATCCCAACGACTGTCGCTCGTAGCTAATTACCCCCATTTAGAACACAACGGGATATGTCCCGCAAGCCAATTCGACCATTTCAATCCATTTCCATCAAAATTAAAATATAAATCTATATATTGAATTTGAACGCACATTTCGGTGGGGCCACATATGGACCCCGAAAATTCCAGAAAAATAAATCTGGCTATGTTTTGACGATATGGTCCTAACAAAACAAATTTCATCAAATTTTGAGACAGTTTGAAAAATGGCCATTTTCTAGTCGATCCAAATTGACTGAAACTGTTAAAACACGTTCTCTTTTGCCACGCTCACATGTTGATTCCAAAAATTATGAATTTTGGAATCCAGCAATAACTTGACATCTCGGATATTCATAAATTAAACATAATGCATATGGAAATGCCTTATCTCATTGGCATGTCCTTAAGTATCATTTAAAGAAATATAAATCTCATCATAAAGAAAAGTTCATAATTACGCATCTTCATCTAGTTAGCACAAATAACTAAGCATATCAAATTCATCATTAAAATTCAACATAAATGAATTACCATAATATATACCTCATTTCATTGATATAACTGTAAACATATCTCAAATCTACCTTGATAGAACCCGAAATGAGTTCAAAACATCATATTCAAAATGACCATAAAACATAATATAAATGTGGCATTTTTTATACTCGAGGCCATATCCAAAAGTCAGAATAAAAAAGGTGAAATCAAAACATAAAAAGCTTCATAGAGAACTGCATGTGCTTTTCATCTTGACTAGTACTACATTTTTGGTACCATCCATCGTGATGACTAGGGCCACAAACATCATAAACATCTTAGTGACTATAGCCAAAACATCATGATGCCTTTGGTCAAAAGTCCGAGTAATAACATCGTGGTGATTGGAGTCACAAACATCATGATCATCGTGATGGCTATAGTCAAACTCGTCGTGATGACTCCAATCGAGCACTCGGTCATAATACTAGTAATCATCTTGAATGTGTCTTAACCTCTCAGATAGGAACCAATAAGGCGTCAACATATGTCTCATACCATACGTTAGCACCCAATGGTTTACTAGTAGTTAGTTGATACCACACTGCAAAACATCATAACGAATCACCAAATATAAATCGCCTCACCTCATCAGCTAGTATATGTTTATCCCTTAAAAACCGTACACATATTGTTGTATTAAATCTGTATAAAAATCGCCGGACAAACGTCATTAGGGTCGATCGTATGTAATTCTGCCCAGTACACTTGGACAAGGATAAGGGACGATCGCACAAAACAAGGTTTAAGCGCCGACTCTAAGGTTAAACACAGCAAGAAAGAACAAGTTGGGTCGTCCGCTCAGCACAGTCAGGATTGGTCACGCAGCATAACACGACCAATACGAAAAGGTCATACACACAAATCTAACTCAAGAACGGTGCGGCCCAAGAAAAAGTAAGGATCACACATCCTATAAAGATCGCCCATATTAAAGGAAGACTCACATCAAAAAGGTCGGTAGTACAAGACAAAGAGAAGAATTGGTTCCAGTCACACGTTCTGCTCTGCAGTCATTCGTTCATAATAAGCTGATCGATCGTGCATAGCAAGAAATGCAAAGAAATCAGAGGTCACACATGTATCCCGTATCCGCTCATAGAATGCAACCCCAGTCGCCGACTCGTTCCTTGATCAGCTGCTAATATTTCAACCAGATGCTGCTTGCCAGTTGGTTGGATAGCAGTTCTTAAAGGGTCGTACTTACATTTTGTTCTATAAGCCTTGATCACTCACTTGCGGACTATGGTGTAGGTCGTCCATTCATCTGTAATCAAACAAGCTGCATCAACTAGATGCCATTTATCGGTCGATCATAAAAAAGCTTAACATGACTATCCGGTCGATCATTCATATGCAAACTAGGAAGATTTGACAAGTCGCATGTACACTCATCGCATGCCCGCCCATTCAATATGCTCAGACCTGTGCAGTCGCTCACTCATATGAATCCGCTCGCTCCCATGAAGTCGTTCCGGGACAACTGTATACAACTGTCGCCAGTTGGCTACAGCTAGGTAGTGGCATATTCGTAATTAATGAGACAAGCAACCCGTAGACTGCATAGATGATTTCCAGATCATTTCTTCATAGAGGTACACCTATAAATAGGCCATGGTTCCCACCTTAAAGGGGATCGAATTTTGACCACCACGAAGTGGTGCCGAATCTTATCCTCCACCATTCTTTAAGCATTTCAACCATCATCATCATCTCCGATTGGAGGATCTTCATTCATTTGGCCATGGCATTCATTAAGGTCTCATAAGTGGAAAGAAGTTAAAGACATTCTCCTTCTCCGTTGCTCATCCGTCTTTCTCTTCCACAGATTCCACCATTCTCCATTAAGTTCCATGAATTCGAGTGTGATTTGCATACGAGAATGAGAATATGTTGAGAGAACAAAAAAATCTATGAAAAAAGAGAGTTTATATGCTTTGTAATCATTGTCATGATAATGCAAACTATCTTCATAGTGGACGTAAGCCTAGCTTAGGGCTGAACCACTCTAAAATCTTGTCTTCATTTTACTTTCCTCACATTTTTTACTCTCAACTTTTAATTGAGTATGGCTCTAATCACTTCCTAACCACATTGGTAAAGTGCAATTTTCGTACCCTTGGTGTTTGAGACATTTTTTGGTGAAAACATTTTGGCCCCCACCATGGGGCCGTGTTCATATTTCCTTCCTTCACACTTTCCCCCGATTTCAACAGTCCGCAGTTAAAATCTTAAACCAACTCCTTCCTCGAAGTCATGGCCGGTTCGAATAAAAATAACAATTCCATCAGAGCTACCACAATTGTTCAAGATATTCATGGTGATGAAGGTACACCGCAAACTTTGAATCAAGAAGTTGAGGAGACCTCAAGGCCATCTGTAACACGAGATGAATTGAATGTGGCTGTGACCGGCTTGAATGAAAAAATGGATGTTACGACAAAAATGATGATGGAAAGGCATGATGCTCTGATTAATGCTCAAGCCAATCTTCCACCACCAGATGTTGTAAATTATGTTGACGAAAAAGAGGACTCTTTACCCTCAGACCCTAGTTGATTCCACTTCTTAGTGGAAGATAAGAGGGGGCCGACGTTGAGGACTCTAAAGTCAAATCTCCACAGCACAAAGAGAAACGTGCAACTCATAGTGTCACGAGTCCCACCAAAAGGAAACCTCCCAAAAGAGGTGCAAGGCATTGAAACTTGAACCGCGATCGCACCAATAAAAGAACTGATGCCAATCCTATGGAACGGGCGAGTAATGAGAAGCGCATTACAAATATGATCCATCAAATAATGAAAGGAAAAAAACGATTCGATAGGATGAAGAGAAAGAATGGGAATTTTCACCCAGTAAAAACCCGTTTACAGAAAGAATCTATCAAGCGAAGTTTCCTAAGAAATTCATAACTCCAACCATAGCAGCTTATGGTGGGATTGGTGATTCAAACATCTTTCTATTCAAGTATGATCAACAAATGAACGGAGCTAGGGCAACCGATGAGATCAAGTGCCTGTACTTCCCCATATGATTAGAAGGTGTGGCCTCATTATGGTTCACTAGACTTCCACCTAAGTGCGTTGATCAGTTCGTCAATCTGGCGAGAAGATTTCAAGACCAATTTCATCTCCAAACAACCAAAGCAAGGATGCAATGTCGCTCAGCGAGATGGAACAAATGCCTGGAGAAACTAATAATACTTTTCTTACACGATTGCATGCTGCGACGGCTGAAGTCATAGAACTGGAGCCTTGGAGCTCTGAAGGGTGCTATTGATAAAAAATCAGAATTTAGGAAATGGCTCAAGATAAAGAAACCCAAAACTCTAAAGAAATTCTATAAGAAAGACGAGGAGTATATGAGCATGGAGGATGATGCATCGAATGTTCAAAAGGTCATAGAAAGTAGCATTGTCAAAGAAGGGAAAGGCAACGAGTCCCAAACCGAGTAGTAGAATGACTCTGGGCAGAAAATGGGGAGTGATGAGAAGGATAATAAAGCTTATAAGAAAACGCGTCTTTACATGCATTCAAAATTGACTCTCTTAAATGAAACCCCAGAAAGGATCTACTCCGCCATAAATGATTCAGGCCTTTTTCCTCAAATGAAGGCTCAAAAGATTACTGAGCAACAAGCCAACTTCGGTAATTTTGCCGATTCCATAATCAACTAAGCCATAACACTAATGAATTTTAGCCCCTGAAAAGTTTGATCGAAGAACTCATCAGAAAGAACCAACTTCAACAGTATGTGAATAATCCTCAAAACGCTTTGACTACCCATGGACAGAACAATACCACCAATCAATCCGGTTCGGAAGAGAAAGCTCAGGCACCTGTTGATTCGGGGTCAGTGATCAACATGATCTTCAGCGGGCCCCACCCGGCCAGAAGTAGCCGGGCAGATATGGAAAGGTACGCTAATGAGCTAAAGGGTGTCTCGAAAGAAGATAGGTGCATGATCTTAAGCAATGAGCTTCCAATGAAGATACATAGAACTTCGACCGATGACGTGATATTCAAAGATAGAGATGCTAACGGATTACTTGCACCAACTTTCGATTCCATGGTAATCACAATTGGTCTTGGCCCTGCGGTTGTGAAGAGAGTCCTAGTTGACACGGGGGCATCCGTTAATCTGATCTTCATAAATACATTCCAGAAAATGAACCTTTCGATGATAGAAGTGCGAGCCTATCCAAAAAAAATCCATGGATTTACTGGGCAACCCACGAAACCCATTGGTACAATTGACTTGCTCGTCGATCTAACAGATGGGGAATGAAAGTTCTCTATGATGCAAACTTTCATCTTGGTAGACGAGCTCTCCTCTTACAATGTGTTCCTCGGGCGACTGACCCTCGTAGGCTTTAAGGTCACGCTAGCTCCGTGGTGTTTAACTATGAAGTTTCCTATTGAGAATGGAATTGGCGTAATCAAGGACGATTAGGCCACTGCGAGGGATTACTATGTGACAGAGCTGCGTAAGGCAAGGAAAAAAGATTTGGGAATAAATGCGGAGACTCCACCTCGCATTCGCAAGCTCCCTTTATAGCAATTAAGGAGAGGTCCCTGCGCTGGCGAACACAGTTGCACGTAGAAAGAAATCGATCCTAGAAAAGCGAGTGCAGAAGACAAAAGAGGGCCTCAGCTGAGATCACAATTCCTATAGTCGTTAGTCCGAAAGATCCAAACCATGTGCTAAATATAGGATCTCAGTTGAGCCCCGAATTGAAGAGTCAATTGATTTTCTATTTAAAACTAATTTAGATGTGTTTGCATGGAACCATTTTGACATGAGCGACATATCTCCAGATGTTGCGGTCCATAAACTTAATATTAATCCAAATATTCCGCCTATCAAGAAGAAAAGGAGGACCCAGGGACCAGAGAGATCAAAGGCCTTGAAGGAGGAAGTCGACAGGAAAATGGAAAACAACTTCATCAGGGAATCTACCTATCCAAATTGGGTTTCCAGTCCTGTACTTGTAAAGAAAGCAAACGGAAAATGGTGGGCCTGCGTGGACTACTCGGATCTTAATAAACCTTGTCCAAAGGACAGTTTCCCTCTTCCCAGAATAGATCAATTGGTGGATTCCACTACTGGGCATAAGTTGCTATCTTTTATGGATGCGTATTCTGGTTTCAATCAAATCATGATGTATGGACCAGATCAAGAGGACACGAGTTTTATCACTGATCTTGGCCTATATTGCTACAAAGTGATGTCGTTTGGCTTGAAGAACGCAGGGGAAACTTACTAGCTATTGGTAAATGCTATGTTCAAAAAACAAATTGGCAAGACAATGGAAGTCAATGTCGAAGATATGTTGGTAAAGTCCAAAAAGGCAGTTGATCGTTTGGAAGATTTAGCCCAGATATTCGATATTTTACGCCGATGTGGTATGAAACTAAATCCTTTGAAGTGTTCCTTCGGGGTCGGTTCGGGCAAGTTCCTAGGTTTGTGTTCAATCCAGCATAAATATCAGCCTTAAGGGAAATGTGCACCCCAGGAACCAAGAAAGAGCTCCAGCGTTTGAATGGGAAAATTGCAGCATTGAATTGTTTCATATTCAGGGCAATGGACAGGTGTCTTCCCATCTTCGATGCCCTTAGGAAAGGGGAGAAAGAGATACAATGGACTTTTGAATGCCGGAGAGCTTTCGAAGAGCTAATCCCGCTGGCGACACCTCCAATGCTGTCAAAGCCTAATGATGGAGAAGATTTGCTTGTAGCATCCACCCATGCTCTAAGTGCGGCGTTAGTGAGGGAGGATTCGAAGGTTCAGAGACCGGTTTATTACATCAGTAAGAGATTATCCGGAGCGGAAATGAATTACCCAAAACTTGAAAAACTCAATTATTGTTTACTTATCGCGTCAAAGAAGCTTCGATCCTACTTTCAGGCTCACCCTATCAAGGTCGTCACGGATCAACCGCTGAGGCAAGTTTTGTTCTGACCAGAAACTTCTGGGAGGTTGTTAAAGTGGAATATTGAGCTTAGTCAATACGACATCACCTACCGTCCCCGAAAGGCAATTAATGGATAAGCACTTGTAGATTTCATCATAAAATTCACCGATCGAGGAGAGATAAAAGAGGAGCCTGATATTGAAACCAACATCCAATGGAAATTATTCGTTGATGGAGCATCGAACGATTACTGCTGTGGGGCAGAGTAGTCTTGGAAACCCCTGAAGGAAGATCTATATGTTATGCGCTAAGACTAGAGTTCCCATCAACAAATAACGAAGTTGAATATGAAGCCCTAATCGTAGGAATAAAACTAGCAAGAGAATTACAGCTAAAAACCATACAAATCTTCAGTGACTCCCAACTAGTGGTGTGTCAGATCCAAGGAGAATTCCAAGCCAAAATGGGTAACTTGTCGGCTTATCTATCTAAGGCCCTAGAATTACTAGAGAGCTTTGAGCATTATACCATATCTCACATTCCGAGAGAAGAAAACACCAAGGTTGATTCGCTGGCAAAGTGTGCAAGCATAGCAGATGCACAACTTATAGGGTTATTCCTAGTGGAGGTCCACTCCAGCCCTAGCACGGAACAAATTGAGATGGATTGGGTCCTGGAGGTGGATGATGAGCCACACTCGTGGATGACACCAATCAAGGAGTATCTCATGACCGGTGCACTCCCGGAAGGAGTTAAGAAGCGAAGGAAAATACTACGAAAAGCTCCTATGTATCTCATTCAGGATGGACGGCTATACAGACGAGGATTTTCTATGCCCCTACTCCGTTGCGTTACAAAAAAGGAATCGAAAGCAAACATAACAGAATTGCATGAGGGTGAATGCGGAGGTCATACTGGTGGCCAAACATTGGCCAAGAAAATTCTGCGATATGGTTATTTCTGGCCAGACATAAATAAGGAATACGTGGCATATACTTAAAGATGTGATAGATGTCAGAGGTTTGCAATAATTCCAAGGATACCATCAACAGTTATAACCCAAATGGTCAGCCCATGGCCATTCGCCATCTGGGGAATCGACCTTATAGGAGCACTCCCCACCGCAAAATCTGGTTTTAAATATGCTTTATTGCTGTTGATTATTTTACAAAATGGGTGAAAGCAGAACCATTGGCAACTATAACCTCAAAGAAAGTTATTAACTTTATCTTGAAAAACATCATTTGTAGGTTCGGAGTCCCACAAAAAATAATCACAGACAACGAAACCCAGTATGAGAGCGAAGAATTCCAAAATTTCTGTGCCAAGTATAAAATTCCAAAAAGTTTTTCCGCAGTTGCCCATTCGCAAGCAAACAAGCAGGTGGAAGCGGTAAATAAGATCATTAAATCGACCATCAAGAAGCGGTTAGAGAAATCCAAAGGTGGTTGGGTAGATTAGCTTCCACTAGCACTATGGGCACACCATACCACTCATAAAACTGCGACTGGGCACACTGCCTTTCCCTTAGCTTTCGGCTCTGAAGCCATGATTGTTGTGGAACTAGAAGTTCCCACCCATAGGAGGGTTCACTTCAACCAGGAGGAAAACGAGAGGATACAACTTAAGGCCCACGACCAGCTCGAGGAAAAAAGAAAAGAAGCAGAACTCTTGGTGGTCGCACATCAGAGAAGGGTGGCTAGGAATTTCAATTCAAAAGTCAGACACAAGACTTTCGAAATCGGATACCTTGGGCTGAAGAAAGTAATGACTGGAACTGGGGTTTTTGGACCGAATTGGGAAAGGCCCTATGTTATAAACCAAAAACTTCGGGACGATACTTTCAAATTGACCACCACAGGTGGAGTCCAGATTCCTCGAGCTTGGAATAGCGAACACATTTGCCTTTATTTTCTATAATGCATTGTTCAAATCTATTGTAAAGTTGTGAATATTTGCAAAAAACTTCGCATTTAAGCTATGTACATAAAAAACAACATGACTGAGAAACTCCATTTGCTTACACGGATCATATATTTACAAACTTCTACTAAAAGTTGACTTCTTTTATGTAGGCAAGCAAAAACAGTAACTCGCTCAAAATCCAACCATACTTGGAGACTTCCCAAGCATATCCTGGCCAGAACAATTCGAAAAACATTGAGTATCGAGGCATCATTTAAACTAAACAACAAGTGGGCTGTAATGACCCGCATTCTACGCATCGAAGGATCGTAGAATATTTATTTATTTCTCATGCGAAGTCGTATGGTCATGTAACTTTGGCAGACGACTATTGGGGTCATTTCCCATGTTCATGATTTTTTCTGATTTTTAAATGACCGTTTTGCCCTTAAATGATCTTGTTTTGGCCATAACTTTTGATTGATAAGGAATTTTGACCAGAAACCACTTCCATTAGATCCAGATGATGGTTTACCTTTCCGTAGAGTGGTCATATGTGAAAAACGGACTTACCATTTGGGAGATATGGCTGAAACAAGGTTTAGGAGGTGAAAAACTGCTTAACCGGACCAAATGAGGTGATTAGTGAATGGGCCCATAACCCATTTCGGGATTAGGGTTATGGGGAGGCTGAAATGAGTTAGGTTTTCATTTCATTTCAGTTTTCTAGCGGTCATTTACCTCCTAGGAACCCTAACAATGGCCTTCAACGTCTAGAATCACCTCTAACCACTTTCTAATCAAGTATTAGCCTAATCTACGTCAAATCAAAGGGAAATAACACCAAATCAAGGTTGGAACTGCTGTATAGCCTTGGGAACAGTGCCAAATAGAGGATAATTTCAGATTTGGTATTTTGTTTGTGGCTAAGGTGAGTGATTTGCATAGTTCCTCACTAATTATGGTTAATTAAGGGTAATTAGTGTTAATTAGTGAATTTATACATGATTAAATTTTGGAAAAATATTCATAAATTTCAAAATATTGTTTTAGGCCTCTGTTAGAAAATTTGGTTAATTTGGTTAAGTTTTACTAATCCTATCATTAGTTTTGCTTAAACACGCTTAAGGGAAAATATGGGGTTTTGGTTATGTTTGATCCGTTTTAACCTATAAAATGATTGTTTTGGTGTTTGTGGTCAATTCTCCAAGTTGATATGACTGTATGGTATGCTTTTTGATTGTCTAGAAGTGCAAGATTGGTCGAAAACGCTGTCGAATGGCGTAAACAGCTCGCTGGACAAAGTGAAGGAAATATGCAGGAACCAGACCGGATCGGATCGCCCTATCCGACCCCGACCCGTTCGTGAACAGAGGCACCGAACCGATCCACTCACCTGGAGAACTCCACGACCTAAACTGCCATGAGAGTGAGTCCACGAGCCGATCCGAACAAATGAAGAAACTCGACCCGATCCGAATGGGTCCCACAAACCGAAGCTCAGCTCGAACCAAAGGGAGGACGATCCGATCAGGGAGGCGCGTCACGACCCGAACCACGTGGTTGATCATGATCCGAACCCAATAGGTATCCTCCGATCCAACCCGAAGGGCTTGTCACGAATCGAGATGTTGAGCACGAGCAGGGAGGGACCGAACCGAACCGATTTGGGTGGCGAAATCCGACCCGACCTCATATGGATGATCATAGGCAGGACTATTTCGAGGAGCACGATCCGAAGCATAGTGAAGATGAGCATGCCGAACCGATCCGGAGATGATGACCAAAACCCGAGATGTAAAGGTAGTCCAAATGGGAAGTTTGCACTCAGGATCCAGATGGGAACCAACGAGTCAACTTCATGATTGGACTTTGCTACGGGACGTATGCTAAGGGGCTATCGATGTCTATAGCTTTGATTCACCACCAAGACGGATGTTAGGCTATGTATCAGTGCAGTGGGGTAGTTACTACTTCATGGGGCAGAGTGATCGTAGCATGGCTATTAGCCAGTGCAGTGGAGTCGCCATGACTTCATGGGGCAGAGTGGACATAGCAAGGACTAGTGGCTATGGATCAGTGCAGTGGGGTTGCCATGACTCCATGGGGCAGAGTGATCATAGCAAGGAATAGGGTGTTCAAAGTAGTGGATATCGTATGCATTACACACTGAGTGAGAGATGTGAGGATGGTTGCTATGCTTGATTGTTTGAAATCACTATGACATGCACACCCTCACCCCCGTATCCTTTACACCATATGTTAGTGGCACCTTAGAGTATTGTACGGTATGTTGTGCTAACTCTTTGGCTGCAGGTCCAGGTTCAGGTATGGTTTAGTATACCTGTTATTATTCTGTTTTGCTGCTTATTGCTCATAACAGACTTTTGTCTGACCCGGAGTTTTATGTCTCTTCTTATTACTCTGGGTGCCCTTAAACGGGCATACTAGAGACATGTTAGCTGGTTGTGCACGAGTAGCTGTCCGTAGACTAGCAGGAGGCTTACACGTACTATTCTATATATATTCTCCCTGTGTCGTTGCTGGTCACTACTTTGGGCATTAGTAGTGTACCTTTCCTTTTATTTTGCTTTAGAGACAGTTTTAAAGTTTTAATATTGATAAAGGGGAACATAAGCTGTATTTGGATTTTCCGCTGTTGAGATGTTTAGTTTTCAGCTCATACACTGTCTCGCCTATTTTATGTCAAAGTATGTTATTATTATATTTTATTCCATGCACTGTGAGATATGCTACAAGTTCCTTGTTAGTTCAAATTCCTTATCTTTCCTTTCTTTGACGACCGTCCCGTGCTGGTTGGACATCGGCGCAATGCACTTTCATTGGAAATGTCGGCTGGTGCGGGGCAGGCCATCACACTTGGTATCAGAGCTCTAGGTTGCGTAGTTAACCTAGGGAAAGGCACCAGGGAGAGATAATACATATATGAGAGCACTTATTTTTGATTATTTTGGTTTTCAAAAGCTATATATACTATTAGTATAGCCAAGGATGAAGTCGCACTGCACTGACACAACGAAGAGAATGGTTAATCGTTTCTCTTTATAGATTAAACGATGAGCCGATATATGAGGGTGCTAGTAGAGGAGCCAATAATGGGAATGCTCCTGACATGAGGACTTTGTTCACTGACTTCATGAGAGAGATGCTTAGAAATGTGCAAGGAGCAGTTCCCAATGCTGCAAATGGTGGTGGTGCAGCGGTCCAGGCGCCTAGAGCCGATTTCGCCAAGCTATGCAAGGATTACACTAGCCTTGGTGGGAAGCCGTTCCACGGAACGGAATCGGCTATAGAAGTTCAGGATTGGTTGGATAACTGTGAGTGTATCTTCGAAGACTTAGGTATCGAGGATGCGATGAAGAGAAAGCTAGCATCCCGTCAGCTGCAAGGACGGGCGATGAATTGGTGGAATGCTATTAAGGCAGCTACTCCAGAGGATCAAGTTACATGGGATCAGTTTAAGGCCCGATTCAGTGATAAGTTCATCCCAGCTGCCCAGAAGTCAGAGTTGTTTAGGAAATTTCTGGAGCTTAAGAAGAATGGTAGGGCAGTCTCGGAGTACATTGCAGAGTTCGATACTTTATCAAAATATGGATTATCTCTTATCGACACTGCCGAGAAGAAAAATGAAAAGTTCATAACATGCTTAGATCAGTACTTGGGGGAAGGCTTATAAACCATGTCGATGAGATGTTTGAATTGATTATGGGGGAAGCTTTGAGATCAAAGAGTCTATACCCTAAGTCGAAGACTAAGGTTGCATCTGCAGAGGAGCCAAAATCGCAAGCAAGCGGTGGAGGCAAGAATGGTTCTCAGAATAAGAGAAAGCAGAATCAGACCAAGGATTGCCAGAAGCAAAAGAATAAGAAAGATGTTGAGTGCTTCAGCTGTGGTAAGAAGGGCCACTATGCCAAAGAATGTCGAGCCAAGCCAGCGGATAGGAAGTGCTTCAACTGTGGCCAAGTGGGACATCACAAGGACAAGTGTCACCCCCTAAAGAAAAGCAGATTGTGAAAGCATATGCAATAATGCTGCTCCTTCTTCGTCGAATGCCCCAACCGCGGTGGAGAAAGGAAAGAATGTTGTTATTCAAGGTATGATTTCTGTTTATGATGTTCCGATTCGAGTATTGTTTGATACCAGGGCTTCCCGTTCCTTCATATCTAGTGATCTGGTAGATAGGTTGGGATTGGAACCCGAGATAGTCGATAGACCTTTAGCGGTGACGAACCCGGTTGGTGGTTCGACTAGCCTTAGCATGATTTGTCGAAATTTGATCTTATCAAGTCATGGATGCATGTTTGTTTGTGATTGCTTTGTTTTGGGCTTTACTGCGTTTGGCATTATTTTGGGAGTCAATTGGCTCCAAAGATATGGGGTGGTGGTAGACTGTGAGGGCTTTTTTGTGACAGTTAGAGCGGATGATGGGCGGAGGGTGGTATTTGGTGGTCTACCTAGTGATTGGGTAATGACTAGTTTTCTAAATTCCCTCGACATCCCGCATGATGAGTTGTCAGATGTGCCTGTGGCTGGCCAGTATCCGGACGTCTTCGAGGAAATGACCGGACTTCCATCACACCGAGAGATTGAGTTCCGTATTGATTTAGTGAAAGATGCAAGACCTATACTGATGCCACTTCGTCATATGGCACCAAGGGAGCAGCGAGAGATCGAGGTGCAAGTAAGCGATCTTTTGACGAAGGGATTTATCAGAAGAAGTGTTTTTGAGTGGGGAGCACCAGTTGTGTTTTCTACCAAGGCAGATTTTTCTCTTCGTTTGTGTGTGGACTACCACGAGTTGAATAAGGTGACAAGGAAGAATAATTATCCTCTACCGCGGATAGATGATTTGATTGGTCAGTTGAGTTGCGTGAGAGTGTTCTCCCAATTGGATCTCGCGACAGGTTTTCATCAGCTTAGAGTGGAAGCTGAGAGTATAGCTAAAATAGCAATTCAGACGCCATCTGGATTTTATGAGTGGTTGGTCATGCCATTCGGGTTGACCAATGCACCAACGTATTTTGTGGATCTTATGAATAGGGTATTCAGGGATCAATTGAAAAAGTTTGTTCTTGTGTTTGTGGATGATATCCTTATTTATTCGAGGATAGAGGAAGAACACAAGGAACATTTGAGGATAGTGATGGAGGTGTTGAGAAAACACCAATTGAAAGCAAAGTTTTCTAAGTGTCACTTCTGGAGAAGGGAAGTGAGATTCTTGGGCCATGTTGTTTCAGATAATGGTATTGTCGTGGACCCTGCAAAGGTGGCTACAGTACAAGATTGGTCTACTCCCAAGAATGCAATGGACATAAGAAGTTTCTTGGGATTAGCTGGATTTTATCGTTAGTTTATCCAAGACTTCTCCAAGATAGCAACACCGTTGACTCAGTTGGCTAAGAAAAAAACAAGATTTCGTCTGGGACGAAAAGTGCGAGAATGCATTCAAGAGTCTAAAGGACAAGTTGACATGTGCACCATTGTTAGTTATTCCTAAGGGGAATGAAGAGATGACGGTATACACAGATGCATGTGGTACCGGACTAGGTGCTGTATGAATGCAAGGAGGTAGGGTTGTAGCTTATGCAAGTCGGCAACTGAAACCGCACGAGAAAAGGTATCCTACCTACGATTTCGAATTAGCAGCGATCGTGTTCGCGTTGAAGATGTGGAGACATTATCTCTTGGGAGAAAGATTCGAGTTGTTTACTGACCATAAGTCGTTAAAGTATCTTTTCTCTCGGAAGGATCAAAATCTCTGACAACAAAGATGGTTAGAATTCTTGACTTCCTACGGTTTCGATATCTTATATACACCAAGAAAAGGAAATGTAGTAGCTGATGCCTTGAGTATGAGACATGCCAGTTTAGGGGCTATGTTTCTGGAATGGAAGCAACTGGAGTACATCGCTGGATATGATTTCAGACCAAAGTGCGAATTGGATCCAGAAATGTTAGCAAGTTTGACGGCCAGACCCACTTTGATTGAGCGGATTGGTTCTAACCAGAGGGACGATCCTAACCTATTGGAAATCATCTCAAAATTAGAGATGGGAATCAACGAAGAGATGAACAAGTATGGGCTAGATCGAGATGGATGGCTTAGAAAGAATGGAAGACTAGTTGTGCCCAATGTCAAGGGATTGAGAGATGAAGTGCTTAGAGAATGCCATCACTCAAAACTGACTATACATCCCGGTGGTAACAAAATGTATCGAGACATGAAGCAGACCTACTACTGGGAAGGGATAAAAAGAGACGTTGGGAAGTTTATATCCAAATGCATTAATTGCCAGCTAGTTAAAGCTGAGCAAAAGAAGCCTAGTGGTTTGTTACAACCGTTAGAAATCCCAGAATGGAAATGGGAACAAGTCTCGATGGATTTCGTTGATGGTTTACGAAGAACTAGATCGGGCCATGATAGCATTTGGGTGATTGTGGACAGATTGACTAAGAGTGCAAGGTTTATACCCGTCAAGTCGAATAGAACGGAAGCTAAACTAGCGGAACTATATGTAAAGTGGGTAGTGAGATTTCATGGAGTACCTAAAAGCATTGTGAGTGTCCGAGACCCGTTGTTTACTAGTGGGTTTTGGAAGAGCTTACAAACGGCGTTAGGATCAGAATTACATCTCAGTACCGCGTATCATCCTCAAATCGACGGTCAGACAGAGAGGGTGAATCAAGTGTTAGAAGATCTCTTGAGAGCTTGCATATTGGATTTGGTGGATCATGGGATGACCATTTACATCTAGTAGAGTTTGCATATAATAACAGTTATCAATCCAGTATTGGTATGGCTCCATTTGAAGCTTTGTACAAAAGACCATGCAACTCACCGTCATGTTGGTTAGAAACTGGTGAGAAGTTTGTGCTTGGACTAGATGTGATAAGAGAAACTTCAGATAGGGTTAAGATCATTCAACAGCGAATGAAGGCTGCCCAAGATAGGCAGAAGAGTTATGCTAATAAGAGGAGAAGAGATTTAAAGTTCTCCATTGGTGACTTGGTGTTTGTCAAGATTTCTCCGTTAAAGAGCGTAATTCAATTGGGCAAGAGAGGCAAGTTAACACCGAGATTTGGTGGTCCATTACCAGTTCTTGAGCAAATTGGGAATTTGGCATATAAAGTTGAATTACCAGAGAAGGTGGCAGGAGTTCATAACGTATTTCATGTTTCCCAGTTAAGGAAATTCGTGCACGACCATGATATGACTATTTCACCAGGTTAGTTGGACGATATCGAGGTTGAACTCGAGGCGGTTGGGAACCGGTGGCCTATGTGTATTGTTAGGAACGATAAGAAGCAACTCCGAAGGAAAGCGGTGAATCTAGTCAAAGTTCAGTGAGGCGAGAATGAGAATGACTCTACTTGGGAGACAGAGGAGAATATTAGGAAGATGTATCCAGAACTCTTTGCCTGGTAAGATTCTAATTGTGATTTAGTTTTCCGAATGCTAGGATAGACTTGGTTGTTTGTTATGTATGTTTGATTGTTGTGAATGGTTGATAGGCATGTGGGATCCTTTGTTTGTTTCTTAATTAAGGAATTTCGGGGGCGAAATTTCTTAAGGAGGGGGGGGGGGGGAGGGGGAGGAGAATGTAATGACCCTTATTCTATGCATCGAAGGATCGTAGAATATTTATTTCTTTCTCATGCGAAGTTGTATGGTCATGTAACTTTGGGAGACGACTATTGGGGTCATTTTTCATGTTCATGATTTTTGCCAATTTTTAAATGACCGTTTTGCCCCCATCTGATCTTGTTTTGGCCATAACTTTTGATTGATCAGGAATTTTGACCTGAAACCACTTCCATTAGATCCGGATGATGGTTTACCTTTCTGTAGAGTGGTCATATGTGAAAAAGGACTTAATGTTTGGGAGATATGGCTGAAACAAGGTTTAGGAGGTGAAAAACTGCTTAACCGGGCCAAATGAGGTGATTAGTGAATGGGCCCATAACCCATTTCGGGATTAGGATTATGGGGAGGCTGAAATGAGTTAGATTTTCATTTCATTTCAGTTTTCTAGCCAGCATTTACCTCCTAGGAACCCTAACAATGGCCTCCAATATCTAGAATCACCTCTAATCACTTTCCAATCAAGTATTAGCCTAATCTACATCAAATCAAAGGGAAATAACACAAAATCAAGGTCGGAACTGTTGTATAGCCTTGGGAACAACGCCAAACAGAGGATAATTTCATATTTGGTATTTTGTTTGTGGCTAAGGTGAGTGATTTGCATAGTTCCTCATTAATTATGGTTAATTAAGGGTAACTAGTGTTAATTAGCGAATTTAAACATGATTAATTTCTAGAAAAATATTCATAAATTTCAAAATATTGTTCTAGGCCTCTGTTAGAAAATTTGGTTAAGTTTTACTAATCCTATCATTAGTTTTGCTTAAACACACTTAAGGGAAAATATGGAGTTTTGGCTATGTTTGATCCGTTTTAACCTATAAAATTATTTTTTTGATGTTTATGGTCAATTCTACAAGTTGCTATGACTGTATGGTATGCTTTGTGATTGTCTAGAAGTGTTAGATTGTTCGAAAACGCCGTCGAATGGCGTAAACAACTCGCTGGACAAAGTGCAGGAAATATGCACGAACTGGACCGGATCAGATCGCCATACCCAACCCTGACCCGTTCGTGAACGGAGGCACCGAACCGATCCACTCACCAGGAAAGCTCCACGACTCGAACCGCTATGAGAGTGAGTCCACCAGCCGATCTGAACAAGTAAAGAAACTCGACCCAATCCGAATGGGTCCCACGAACCGAAGCTCAGCTCAAACCAAAGGGAGGCCGATCCGATCAGGGAGGCGCGTCACGACCCGAACCAGGTGGTTGATCACGATCTGAACCCAATGTGTATCCTCCGATCCGACCCGAAGGGATTGTCATGAATCGAGATATTGAGCACGAGCTGGGAGGGACTGAACCGAACCGACTTAGGTGGGGAAATCCGACACGACCCGATGTGAATGATCACAGGCATGACTACTTCGAGGAGCACGATCCGAAGCATAATGTAGAGGAGCATGCCGAACCAATCCGGAGATGATGACCAAAACCTAAGATGCAAAGGTAGTCCAAATGGAAAGTTTACACTCAGGATCCAGATAGGACCCAACGATTCAACTTCGTGATTGGACTTTGCTGCGGGGCGTGTGCTAAGGGGTTATCGATGTCTATAGCTTTGATTCACCACCAAAACGGAAGTTAGGCTACGTAACAGTGCAGTGGGGGTAGTTTCTACTTCATGGGGCAGAGTGATCGTAGCATGGCTATGAGCCAGTGCAATGGAGTCGCCATGACTTCATGGGGGGCAGAGTGGACGTAGCAAGGACTAGTGGCTATGGATCAGTGCAGTGGGGTTGCTTTGACTCTATGGGGCAGAGTGATCATAGCAAGGAATAGGGTGATCAAAGCGGTGGATATCGTATGCTTTACGCACTGAATGAGAGATGTGAGGATGGTTTCTGTGCTTGATTGTTTGACATCACTATGACATGCACACCCCCACCCCCGTATCCTTTGCACCATATGTTAGTGGCACCTTAGAGTATTGTACGGTATGTTGTGCTAACTCTTTGGTTGTAGGTTCAGGTATGGTTTAGTATAACTATTATCATTCTGTTTTGCTGCTTATCGCTCATACCAGACTTTTGTTTGACCCAGAGTTTTATGTCTTTTCCTATTACTCTGGGTGCTCTTAAACAGGCAGACTAGAGACAAGTTAGCTGGTTGTGCACGAGTAGCTGTCCGGAGACGAGCAGGAGGCTTACACGTACTATTATATATATATTCTCCCGATGTCACTGCTGATCACTACTTTGGGCATTAGTAGTGTACCTTTCCTTTTCTTTTGCTTTAGAGACAGTTTTAAAGTTGTAATAATGATAAAGGGGAACATAAGCTGCATTTGGATTTTCCGCTACTGAGATGTTTAATTTTCAGCTTATACAGTCTCGCCTATTTTATGTCAAGTTTTATTCCATGCATTGTGAGATATGCTACAGGTTCCTTGTTAGTTCAAATTCCTTATCTTTCCTTTTTTTGACAACCGTCCCGTGCTGGTTGGACATTGGCGCAACGCACTTTCATTGGAAATGTCGGCTGGTGCGGGGCGGGCCGTCACATGGGCGACAAATCAGAAAGCTCCACCTTTCATCCCAAAAACACCAAATCCTCAGTAAGCATCTAGCAAATGAATTGGTGCCAAACTGCGGAAATAATGCAAAGGTGGAAACAACCAAATTTGTCCCATGGATAAAAGATTGCCAGTCCCAAAAGAGTCACCTTGTTAGATGCAAGACGCGAGTCTTTCAAATCAAGCCAAAGCTCGATAAGATGAACTAGTGTCCACCTCCCAGGATGAAGCATAAAGTCGAAAGGACCGACAAAACCTAGGCTGGAAGTACCAATCCTAGTGCTGGAAGGACCAGCAAAAAAAGGGGGAGGGGGCTGGAAGGACCAGCAGTCGAAGGATCGAGAAACCTAGAATTTGAAACACCAATTCTAGTGCTGGAAGGACTGACAAACATACTGGAAGGAGCAGCATCAAATTTAACAGAAGTCCTAGCCAAAAGGGGGTAACAAAAATCCTAGCCGAAAGGGGGTATCTAATTTAGGTCTCGTTTGATTCTAGAGTAACCAAATCAAACAGGGCCAAAATTGGATCGAAATTTGAAACCCAAGTCCTCCCCTGGGGGCACGTATTCAAGGCCAGTCTCCGAAGGGCTTGGGTCACCGAGTCAATGAGATATGGGATTGAATACATTTTAATAAAAAACAAAAAACACGTATATATATCTATATATACACACACGAATGCATATTTAATCATAAAATATATAACCCTTTTTAAAGGGCATGCATTCAAATCTAAATTCCGAAGGGCTTGGGTTACCGAGGCAGTAAACATACGAATGAATGCAAGAATAATGGCTTAAAATCAGTCAACTATATTGAAACTCCAAAGAAGCTAATCGCTTCCAATCTAGTAAATCTGTAACAAGCTACTATAATATCAAAAGGCAAGTTAGTAGCTTTAAAATCACACACCGTAAAATGCGATATTAACACACGATCGACTAAGGAAATTATAATGCAAGGTGCAAATAGGAAGTGCTACCAAGCAGGGTGAAAGACCACGATAAAACAAGCCAGAGCATAGTCTAGTACTAGCAAAATAGAGCGCAGAGGCATCACAACAAACTGTTCACAAGGCCACCAAAACAACAAAACAAGCACAAGTCACGACACAGGCCAACATAAAGTCAAATGCGAGGATTGGCACTCTCTTATACAACCGATCTAAAAGCATAGTTTGCAGAAGAAACAACCAAAGGCAAAATAGAGAAGCTACAAATTCCTGTTCTTCCTGGACCTGCCAACCTTCCTCTTAACCTAGGCAGAGCAGGATGGAAGTTCATCAACACGCTGCGAAACTGCCAACTCAACATCTCCCAGAGCAAAAGAAGCAACCATGCTATCTTTGGATCTAAGGGCCTGAATCAACTTTGCTTTATCATCCTCCAAGGTGGAAATATGCTCAAGATTTTCCCTATGAAGCTTTTGAAGATCATAAGCCAGTGTGTGCCAACCACTCATTTGTTTTGCAGAGTGGTCTTTTAGCAAATCCATCTGTTCTCCGAACTGATACATAGCGGTTTCAAAACGGGCTAATATTTGAGTTTTTGCGGCAATCATGTCACAAGAAAAACTTTGATGGTCAGACGGATGTATATCTACATTGGAGGATACTCCCTGTAAGCTCTAGCCTTTGAGGCGCTTAGCAAGCTTGGGATTGCATGGCTCAGGGGCATAACGTGGCCTGCTAATGATGGTTCGAAGCTTTGTGTGAGAGGGATTGAGGGGAGAGTTCACAGACGGCTGATCGGTCGATTGAACGTCAGTTATCTGAACATCCGAGTCAAAAAACTTTCTATCCGATGTCGCTCTAGAGACGAATCCATCCTGTATGAATGAACCAGTAAATGTCTGTGCAATTTAGGGATCTAAAGAGTCAGTCAAGGTTAAACGAGTAATACAATCAAAAGCAGAACCACAAATGACCGATCCCATCGACTCTGGTCATGCAAAACAGGTTCATGTTATCAATCAAAAAGGTTGCTCATGTTCAACCAAGTCAGAATCATTGAGGATTAGATAATAGTAATAAAATGGGAGAACGACCTTTTGTCAAAAGCACTTGGGCGACCATGGGGGTCAAACCAAAAGTATGGATTATAATGACAAAATCAAGGCCGCATGGTTTAAGCATTTCATCGAACATCACATGTGTAAAACAGATACCTGGAACAAACTACTGGCACATGGTCACAAAGTTAGGAATTGTGCAAGGTGTGAACTTATCGTAAGCATTTCAGTAAGTTTACAATGTATATGGAGTTCAAAACCAGAAGAAAAAGGAATATCAGAATTAAATTTTCTTAGACAAGTGCATGTACAAAGCAACCCAAATCGCATCTAATGATCATAAGTTTTTCGGAAAGCATAAAAAGAACTTACTTCCTAGTAAAACATATGTTATCAATTCAGAAGAGGAATAAGCATGAGCAAGAATGACAAACCTGCGCTTCACAGATTGATGATAGGTGTTATCTACAAAAATACAAGCACTTTGATGAACAAAATGGATTCTGTACGGCTTGATCGGTCTGGACTTGTTTGGATCAGCCTAATTCATGATAGTGAGCTGATCGGTTTTCTCTACACACCTATCCAAATAGGCTCAGCATGACTACATGGGTGGCCGGTCTCAACCCTGGTCGGTCTCCGTCTCCCTCATGGCTCGCTCAACCGAAAAGCTCTATAAAACCATGTGGTCGCTCCAAATACGGAAGGCATATGGTCGTTCTTTTCCCAAGGTCGACCATATATTTCAGAAGCCAATTCTGTTATGTTCACAAACATCTGGTTGGTCCGCTTTAAAGCTTAAACTTCCTGATCGTTCGTTAGCTTCCTGGTCGTTCTTTTCCCAAGGTCGACCCCATATTTCAGAAGCCAATTATATTATGTTCACAAACATCTGGTCGGTCCGCTTTAATGCTTAAACTTCTTGGTCGTTCGTTAGCTTCCTGGTCACTCTTTCCTTCAACGAGGGCTCCTGGTCGGTCGTAATACTCAAAATAACTTGACAGCTGGTGACAACTGGCAGTGGCATTTCCGTAAATACCAAAAATACCTACCAGAGCCCTGAATACAAGATTTCAGCCATTCCTCTGCCTATAAATAGGACACCACTTCCATCATTAGGGGGGACTTTCGGGAAGGAGGACGAAGTGCTGTCGAATCATTTCCTCATTCCTTCCCAATCATATAAACACAATTCCTTAGTGAATTCGTAAAAGATCAATGAAGTATGCAACCATGGCTTCTATGAATGGTGTGTGAAAGAGAATAAGGTCGAAGATCCATTGTAAAAGCTTGATAATAAAGAGATCTCCTTGCTGTTCGAGACGTTTTCTCCACCATTTTCTGCAATTTGAAGTGAAGAATGTGTGTGAGGGAGAGCTTGGTTGAATGTATGAGTGATTATACCTTGTAAACAGCTTGTGGATAATAAAATTCTCTCTTCAGAGTGGACGTAGACCCTAATAAGGGTCGAACCACTATAAATTCTTGTCTTCTTTTTATATTTCGATGTTTTCAGATCTTAGATATAGTTTCACACAATTGTAAAGGTATTCTTACACCTTGCCTATGAAATGGTGACGTGCTTTCTAAGCATCTCGCCTCCGATTAGGTGATGTGTCAAGCAATACTTTGGTTGTTTTGCCAAATTTTGGTGAAATAATTAGGTGCCCACCGTGGGGCCAGATCTACTTTCTGACATCAAATATATTGCGAAGATCTTGAAGTCTTTAAGCCCAGTCTCAAAATAGATCGTTCGAATCTACGACTTGGACCTTCTGACAAACACTCCTCAAAGTTCAAGCTACTTTCTGAAATAATGCCACCAAAAGCAAATAAGGAAGTAAGGGCTAGAGAATCTAATGAGGGAAATCGAAAGGAAACCCCCGCGGTTAACCGGCTTGAAGTAGGTGAAACATCGAATGGAGGCGTGAATGTCACAAGAGGCGAGCTTGATCAAGCCGTCGTTGGACTAACACAACAGCTGGAGATAGCTAACAAAACCATGTTGGCAAGGCTAGATTCACTCTTTGCTCTTCAAGCCGCTACGGCAAAGGTAGCTTCAAAGCCTGTTCATGCAGAAGATGCCGGTTCCTCCTCTTCTAGTCCGAATCGAGAAAAATCTTTCCAAGAGATCTCTGATCCAGATAAAGGAAAACTTGATAATTCGAAGCAAGCTGATTGGAACCGTAATGCGGGGATTACTTCTCGTCAAGTTGCTAATTCTGCCAAAGGGGCACTTTCCAATGAAGAAAGACCAGGACCCCGGAGTCGCAACCGTGATGGTTTGCTTAAGCAAGCTTCCGGTCGAGACAAAAGCACCCGCCCCGTAGATAGCCTCCACGAGAAGGATCATCTCTGGAAAATGGTCCGACAGATTATGAAAGAAAGCAAATATCGAAACGATAATGAGGCTGAATGGGAGTTCGCGCCATCAAAAACCCCTCTCACTAAAAGAATCAAAAAGGCAACTTTCCCACGGAAATTTAAGCCATCTACAATCCAAGCCTACAATGGGACAGGCGACCCCAATGTGTTTTTGTTTCGATACGACCAACACATGGATGAGGCCCAAGCAACTGACGAGCTTAAGTGTTTGTACTTCCCAGTGTACTTGGAAGGGGTAGCATCATTATGGTTCACTAAATTGCCTCCTAGGTTTATTGATAATTTTTTCACACTAGCAAGATGCTTCCAAGACCAGTTCTGCCTCCAGACAACGAAGGTTAGAGATATTATGTCCCTCAACGAGTTGGAACAAGCCCCGGGTGAAACGATTAGATCTTTTCTGAATCATTTTAATGCTACCGCTGCCGAAGTGGGGACCCATGAGCCAAGGCTAATTCTAATGGCTTTAAAGGGGGCATAAATAAACAATCTGAATTTGGAAGGTGGTTAAAGAGAAAGAAGCCCAATACATTAGAGAAATTCTATGACAAAGCTGAGGAATACATGTGTCTTGAAGATGATCCCATTTATTCTGTTGGAAATGTCAAAACTAATGTAGTTCCGGAGAGGAAGGAAGCTTCTACAAAAACCAATCAAGGAAATTTAGGGAGGGGGCAAAAAAGAGGAAACGGTAATGATGCTAGGAACGACAAGGATTCCAAAAAGCGACGCTTCTTCAAGCCAACAGACCTTACTCCGTTGAATGATACAATTGAGCACATATACATGGCAACTAAGGATACGGAGGATTATCCGATCCCAAAGCCAATAAAGGTGTCTGAAGAAGCTACAAATTCAGGAAGGTTTTGTCGATTTCATAATCGACCGGGTCATGACACGAATGAATGTCGGCACTTGAGGAATCTGATTGAAGAGTTGATAAGAAAAAACCATCTTCAGAAGTATGTGAAGCGTTCATCAGATACTGAGCCTACTCAGGGGCAGCAAGCTCATCCAAGTCAAGGCGGAAGAACACCTGCAAACGGTTCTTGACCTATTATCAATACGATTATTGGTGGACCTCATCCTGCAGGAGATACCTAGGAGGACATTGTCAGGTATACAAATGAACTAAGTAGTGCTTCAAAAGAAGATGGATTCGAAGTCTGCAGTAACTCTCTTCGTTGGAAAATTCCAAAAACATCCTTGGAAGATGTGGTGTTCCGAGATCGGGATTCTAATGGAATGCTGACTCCAACTATTGATCCAATGGTGATCACTATTGGCTTGGGTCCAGCAATAGTAAAGAAGGTACTGATTGATAATGGGGCATCTGTAAATGTCCTGTTTTACAATACTTTCTCTAAGATGGGGTTGTCTATGGATAATGTGTGAGCAAGTAAAAATAAAATACACGGTTTCACTGGTGTACCAACTCAGCCTATTGGTATGGTCGATCTCCTCGTAGAGCTTGGTGAGGGGAAGAAGCAAGTTTCCATGATGCAGCCTTTTGTTATAATAGACTCCCTTTCAGGGTATAATGCATTTTTGGGAAGGCCAACACTAGCTGCTTTCAGGATAGCTCTTGCTCCATGGTGCTTGATGATGAAGTTCCCAACTGCAAACGGAGTGGGAGTAATTAAAGGAGATCCTCAAGAGTCAAGAGATTGCTATATGGCAGAATTGATTGAAGCTCGAAAGTACGAAATCAAGAAGGATGTGGAGACTCCTCTCTACATCCGTGAAGCCCCCTTATAGCAATTAATGACCTCCCCCTGTGCTGGAGAATACGACGACATGCAAGAAGATATGGATCCGCGAAAAACCCGTGTAGGGATGAAAGGGCAGCACCAGCTGAAGCTATCATTTCTATACAGGTCCATGATAATGATCCAGATAAGGTGGAGAAGATAGGCTCTCAGTTGGATCCTTTGCTGCAAAAGGAATTGATTGTTTTTCTAAAGGCAAATTTGGGTGTCTTTGCTTGGAACCACTCAGATATGTGCGGAATATCTCCGGAAGTGATGGTGCATAAGCTGAATATTGATCCTAGCATACATCCTGTGAAACAGAAAAGACGGATGCAAGGCCCTGAAAGATCTGAGGCTTTGAAGGATGAGGTGGATAGGCTATTGAAGAACAATTTCATTAGTGAATCCACCTATCCTAATTGGGTGTCTAATCCAGTTCTTGTGAAAAAGTCAAACAGTAAATGGCGGGTGTGTGTTGATTATTCTGATTTAAACAAAGCGTGCCCAAAAGACAGTTTCCCCTTACCTCGAATAGATCAGCTTGTTGATGCAACAACGGGGCATGAACTATTGTCTTTCATGGATGCGTACTCAGGCTACAATTAGATCATGATGCACGAGCCGGACCAGGATAGTACTAGTTTCATAACTGATCGTGGGTTGTATTGTTATAAGGTAGTGCCGTTTGGTTTGAAAAATGCAGGTGCCACATATCAACGCCTGGTAAATTTAATGTTCAAAGGGCAAATTGGAAAGACCATGAAAGTCTACGTTGATGATATGATGGTGAAATCCAAGGAAGCAAAAAGTCTTATGGAAGACCTTGACGAGATGTTTCAAATCCTAAGGAAATACGACATGAAGCTGAATCCACTCAAATGTTCATTTGGTGTAGCTTAAGGGAAGTTTCTTGGCTTCATGGTAAATGCTCGGGGCATTGAAGCAAACCTAGCGCAGGTGGCTGCCTTGCGAGAAATGCAAGCTCTGCAGACTAAAAAGGAACTCCAAAGCTTGAATGGCAAGGTAGCAGCTTTAAGCCGTCTCATTTCAAAGGCGACGGACAGGTGTATTCCTCTCTTTGATGCATTGAAAAAGGAAAGGAAGAGTTTCCAGTGGACTCCTAAGTGCCAGCAATCATTTGAGGATCTTATCAAGCACATGGAATCACCTCCGATGCTGTCAAAACCAAAGGATGGAGAAAGCCTGTTCCTATATCTTGCAGTATCATCCCATGCTCTAAGCGCATCCCTCATCAGGGAAGAAGATAAAATTCAGTGGCCGATATACTACATCAGTAAAAGGTTTACCGGGGCGGAGATGAATTATCCGAAGATAGAAAATCTTGCATATGCTTTGCTTGTCGCATCACAGAAGCTCACGCCTTATTTCCAATCTCATTCTATTAAGGTCCTTACAGATCAACCTTTGAAACAAGTGTTGTTCCGTCCAGAAACCTCGGGGAGATTACTAAAGTGGAATATTGAGCTCAGTCAATATAATATCACTTATCACCCCAGGAAAGCGATAAATGGGCAAGCTCTGGCACATTTTATTGCCGAGTTCACTAATAGAGGAGAGGAAATGGAAGAAACCAATAAATTGGTCGCTAGATGTAAGCTTTTTGTTGATGCTGCTAAGAATGAATACTGTGCTGGGGCAGGGATATTGTTCAAAACTCCAGAAAGACGACAGGTATGTTGTGCTCTGCGGTTCGAATTCCCCGTTACCAACAACGAGGCCGAGTATGAAGCTTTGCTTGGAGGATTGAGAGTTGCGGAAGAATTGAGCCTGAAAAGTTTGTTAATCTTCAGCGATTCACAGTTGATGGTTTCCCAGATCAAAGGTGAATTTCAGACCAAGATGGGAAAGCTCCCGACGTATCTATGCAAAGCCAAAGAGTTTCTTGACAATCTGGAGTATTAAACTATTTCCCATATCCCTAGAGGAGAAAATTGGAAAGCCGATTCTTTATCAAAGCGAGCTAGTACCGGAGATCCACAAATCTTCGATCTAGTTCCTGTTTAAGTTTTATCTAGTTCTAGTTTTGAAGAATCTGATGTAGATTGGGTTATGGAGACAACGGACGACCCAGACTCGTGGATGACCCCCATCAAGAACTATATACTCCATGGAACACTTCCTGAAAAACCAAAGAGTCGCAAGAAGTTTCTCCGAAAGACTCGTTTGTATCTTGTCCAAGATGGTCGCTTATATAGGAGAGGATTTTCAACACCTTTGCTACGATGTGTCACAAAGGAAGAATCCAAAGCAATCCTGGCAGAATTACATGAAGGAGATTGTGGAGGTCGTGTAGGTGGACAAACTCTTGCCAAAAAAGTTCTTCGATATGGCTACTTTTGGCCTGATGTAAATCTCGACTCTATGATCTTCGCTAAGAAATGTGACCGATGCCAGAAATTCGCAAAAATTCTGAGAGCTCCATCGATTGAGTTGACACAAATGTTGAGTCCTTGGCCATTTGCCGTCAGGGGCATAGACTTGATTGGGGTATTACCTACTGCAAAATCCAGCTTCAAGTATGCCATATTTGCTGTGGACTACTTTACTAAATGGGCTGAAGCTGAACAACTGGCAACCATCACATCAAGAAAGGTGATCAATTTTGTTTTGAAAAATATCATATGCAGATTTGGAATTCCGCAGAAGATTATCACCGACAATGGCACGCAATTTGAAAGTGATGAGTTCAGGGACTTTTGCGACAAATATCATATTCAGAAAAGTTTTGCAGCAATTGCCCATCCGCAGGCCAACGGGCAAGTCGAGGCAGTCAACAAAATCCTGAAATCTACCATTAAGAAGCGTCTCGAGAGAGCTAAGGGTAACTGGATTGAAGAACTGCCACTTGCACTATGGGCTTATCGTACGACTCATAAAACTACAACAGGGCACACTCCATTCTCTTTGGCATTTGGTTCAGAAGCAATGATACCTGTGGAGTTAGAGGTTCCTACTCACTGCAGAATTCACTTTAACCAGTAAGAGAATGAAAAGCTGCAACTTGAAGCCCTTGATTTACTCGAAGAAAAAAGGGCCGAGACGAAGCTTAGAATAGTCGCCCATCAAAGGAGAATTGCCCGGCACTTCAATCATCAGGCATAGAACATTCGAAGAGGGAGACTTCGTGTTAAAAAAGATCATGACCACAACAGGAGTCTTTGGCCCCAATTGGGAAGGTCCATTTATTATCAACCAAAAGCTCCTCGATGGTACCTTTAAACTCAAGACTACAGACGGAGTTGAACTCCCAAGGGTCTGGAAAAGTGATCACCTCCGCCGTTATTTCAAATAACTTTTTAACTCATATTCCTTTGTATTCTTCTATGAATATAGTAGATACTTTGTATGAGATTACATGAATACGAATAAAACAGTTCTTTTGATTCCTGTCTAAATTGTACATTTGCATACCTTTGATTATATATTCAAAGATGCTAAGTTATGATTTCTGATTACAGGACATAATAAATCTGTTGGCTCATTGTCCGATGAAAGCCCGGTGTTAGTTCATGGCATATTTTAAAAGGACAAATTGCGTACATGGATTCATAAAGCACCGCCTGTCAAAATACGGGAGTATGAAATGTCTCCATAAGATAAAAAGAAGAACAAAACACCAAGGCCAACCAGTGGGAAAAACAAAGGAATAAAATCAAGAAAACTCGCTATAATTCCACCAAAGGAGTATCATCCGAAAGGATCGACCTAGGGTTATAGTTTTACTACCAAGACATCTTGATCAATTCAAATGTTCAATAAAATCAATACCTATTCTGTGGAACTAGGCAGACACAAATTTAACCTAAAACCTCTCCGGGGGTGCTCAGTCAAATAACTTAAAGTCAGGAAAAATCTGACCACGTTATTGCCTAACTGAGTTTTTAACCCAAAACCTCTCTGGGGGTGCTCAGTCAAATCACTTAAAGTCAGGAAAAATCTGACCACGTTATTGCCAAACTGAGTTTTTAACCCAAAACCTCTTCGAGGGTGCTCAGTCAAATAACTTAAAGTCAGAAAAATATGACCATGTTATTGCCAAACTGAGTTTTTAACCCAAAACCTCTCCGGGGGTGCTCAGTCAAATAACTTAAAGTCAGGAAAAGTCTGACCACGTTATCACCGAACTGGGTTTTTAACCAAAGACCCCTCCGGGGGCACCCAATCGACTGCAAAAGTCAGTAAATATCTGACCAAATAATGTCACGAATTGGGTAAAAGACCTCTTCAAGAGGAATCCACTTATTTCTTAAATATCCAGTACATCCAAATGCAAAGGATGGAGAATTCTAGATAATACATGCAAAGTTCGTATGAAGAATAAAAAGCTCCGAATGTCACAGTGCAATGACAGACACTTTTTAAATTATGATTACAACTTAAAGCATCCAATCCTCAAGTCCATTTTTCAATATATTAGGGTTGAAACAATCCATTGGTACGGGGACATATCATATCAGAAAGCCGAAAGTAACTGTTTGATTCTTCACGTACCAAAGGATCAACCATATATAGTTGAAAATCCATAAACAAGCAAAATGTGTAAAGTGAGATGTGCAAGTGTGGTGTACAAACCAGAATATACGGAAAAAACGTAATAACAAGGTTAAAAGTACAAAAACATAGAACATTGTCACATCACATTCCAACACAGGATCAAGTCGCAGCATTGTCAAATACAAATTATTCAGAATTCAAGACATTGCAAAGTAGTAAGCGAGGACCGACACTCGCATATACATCCGGTCTGGATAAAGTTTGATAAATGCAAAACGAGCAAGTCTAATCCACTACTTCTTCAAATCGCCAGATCTCAATGTAGGTTTGGAAGCAGAACCCTCAGGGGTTGACAAGCTAGTAGCCTTCTTCTTGATAGAACGTTTTCGGTTTCCCCGACCAGTGGGAGAATTGACCTTTTTTCCTTGATTGTCAATCACGTCATCGATTGTTTCTTCAGAGTCATTATCTTCTTCTTGGAGTTTATGGAGATCTCGATCAAGGTTGACAATCGCATCAATTCTTTCTTCCTGAGAGCCTGGTTGAGAGAGCATTATTTCTGTGGAAGCATCAACAAATGGGCCTGTATTAAATGAAGGCAAGTCAGTTTCGATGGCATTCATCACCATGGCAGTGTATCCACCAACAGGAGGCAATGGTGAAAGTAAATTCATTGTATGATTATAACAGTTCACAAGTTTAGAATGTCCCAGAGAGGCAAGGAGATAATCTAAGTCTGCATAACTTGAAGCATGTCATCTTTACTTGAGACGGGAGGGTTCGTGTTGATTTCACAATCATCAATGTTTATTACTCCATCCAAATCCTGCTGTTTGTTTTTAGCAGAATTTCCAGCAAAATCACCTTCTCCTCCAGCAGTGGGGGGAGGAATTGCGACATCTACATGGGTTGGAAAGCTTGAGATGTTAACACCATCAGTTAGCCTGGTGAAAGTATCACCAACAATAATACCTGAAGTTTTAGCTCCGGATGATTCACCACGTTGGCTCTTGAGGAAGTTTCTACCTTCAGCCAAGGCCTCTCATTCTTCTTCATCCAATAAGTCAAGCTAGAGTTGGTCGTCCTTCAGCCAAGAAGAGGTTTTGGCAGTTTCAACGGCAAGTTTGTCACGAAGAGATATGATTTCCAACTCACGAGCAGATGAAGTCCTTCTTTCCAGGGCTAGCCGAGCTTCAGCATCCTCTTGTGCCTTTAAGGCATCTTCAGATTGTTTTTTCAGTTCAATTTCCTTTTGTTTGGCAGCCTCGACTTCTTTATGAAGCCTTTCTATCTCGGATTCCAAGTCATTAATCCTAGAACCCCCTTCTAATGAAGAGATCTGTGTTTCCTGGGCCTTGATGACTTGAATAAGCTGGGCTTTTTCATCCTCCAAGTTTTTGATGCTTTCAATTCGCTTGGTATTGAGATTCTGAAAGTCATAAGCAAGTCATTGCCATGCTGAGAAACGCTTGTCAATAGATTTACTAACATCGTCTAGAATATCCCTAGCTCTTGCTACATCCTCAATCATGTCCCGTTTATCTTCGGGGCAGAGATCTACGTCGAATTTTATCCCTCTCATGTCTCAATCTCTGAATCTATGAGAAAGAGGGGGGCTGGAACATCCAAATTCCTTCTCTACGTCGAGTACTTCGCGCGACCTTGAAATAATAGCTTGAAGCTCGGCTGGGGTTGGAAAAGGAGGAACATATCCTCGTGCACGCTTCAGAGGGACCTCCATGCTCAGATCATCTCCGCTTTTCCTCTTTTTCTGAGAGCTCCCTTTTTCTTGCCTTGCCTCATCATCCATTGACCTTAGATGATCATAAAAGCATACTCTTTGCTCTGTAGTTCGTTCATAAGAGACATGCGAAGGAATTGGGTGATGGTCGTGAAACTTCTGAGGTTGAGATGTCTTGGTTAAAGGAGGGGCTTGCTTAAAGCGTTTCTTCAAAAGATGGGGAAGGTTTGAGTTAGACTGTCTATTTTTCCGGAAATTGTCAATAAGTGAGGACGGCCTCATTCCTGTAAAAGTAATAGATTCCTTCAGCACCTGAAAGTATGTGAATAAAGCAACATATGGAGTAAACAGATAAAAGTACGACTATGAAAGCAAGCTTAGTCCTAAAAAAAAAACATGCCTAGCAAGCTTGTGTCGGGATTTGATCCTAAGTCTATTCTTGCATCCGGTACTGATTCGGGAATCTCTTGAGGGTTGGTATCAAGCTGAACGCTGGGGGCTGTGGAACCTGAGGTAGGAGTATTGTCCTTATTAAGGTATCGCACGGTATCTAAGTTAGGAAGTTCACCAAAAGTACCCGTGGAGTCTCCATCTTGGGTACTTGGAATAGATGAGTCCATAAGAACACCCTCAATGTTCTGTTCGTTATCTAAAGCTGTTTCCTCTACCTCAAGCTGTTTACCCTCCCTCTGTACAATTTCCTCTCCAGTATTTGAAGGAGGCGGGGTCTCCGTAATTTTTTCAGAGATTTTCAGGGTATTTGCCTGTTTTTTAGGAACAATCTCTGCAATTTTCTCCGGGATTGCCGAAGTATCAACCTATTTTTCAAAAGTATCTTCATGGTTTTCAGGGGTGCCCAAAGGTTTCTTGCTACCACTACCAGCTTGTGCACACCTCTTCATGTATTTTTTGGCTGTCTTCTTCACCGTCAAAGTACGAGATGGGGGAAGTCGTATTGTCGGAGGAATTCTTCGGAAAGCAAAAACTGTCTACTTCTTTCGGTTTCGCTAACAGATAGTAGTAATTTTAGAAGAGATTGGTCAACATTTGTTCCTTGGTCATAAGGAGCCTCTGTAAAATAAAGAAGATAATCAGTAAATTATCATGAAAGGTGAAACGATTTTTTTTGGATATTTACCTCCTTCGGTCCACCGGCCAAGAAAGATGTCAGGGCACCCGATATAGAAATATTGATCGAGGAATCCTTTGACACTCTCTAGTAAGCCGGTTATGACCCTAGATTGTCTGCTTTCTACGAAGAAAAAGGAAGGACAATCTTTCTTCCTTTGCTTAAAAGAGTATAAGGAGCATATATCTTTGAAAGTTGGTTCGCGTTTTATAACTCTCATAAACAACACGTATAAACTCATAAGGATAAAATAGCCATTGGGGTGTAACTGATAAGGAGCAATGGCCAAGTTTTTCAGGATCATTTCTATATAAGGGTTGAAAGGAGGAATCGCTCCACTCTGGAGCATCCCTCAATTAACTGTAACATATCCAAGGGGAGGGTGATCAGGCAAATCATCTTTTCCAGGGAACTTGACTTCATCATCAGAAAGGCTATGTTGCTTGCACAATTTGCGATACAAGTCAATGTCAAGCGTCGTCAAGTAGCTTTCAGTTGGTGTATGAGTAAGAAATCGAGGGATTGGAAAGTTTTGATCAACATTCATCTCAGTGACAGCGGTAGAAGAGGTTTCAATATTTTGACCAGAAGTTCCAGCCTCACTAGCTAATGGAGTTTCCTCAGCAATTTGGCAAGCTTTTTGTCTAGTCGTCATTTCTACATAAACAAGTATACTTGAAAAACAAGCTACAAGAGTATTATGTGAGTTCAAACTAGGTCGGCCTTGGCAAGCTAAAGGTCAGGTCGGTTCAAAGCCAAACAGGAACTGGTTGCTTAAAACCAGTAAAGTTCTGGTCGCACAAAATTAACCTCTTCTTGGTCGGTAAAATCATTCTAATACTGGTTATTCCATTACTAATCCAATTACGACCAATCTTAAATCGACCACGTCCTGATTGGTCGAGATTTAAACCTGTCCTGGTCGATCTAATACCAACCAATTTTTGGTCGGTTAAAGAGCCAATCCAGTTCTGGATAATTCTAAGCCAATCAAGACTTGGTCGGTATCAAATCAGTCATAACTCAGATCGGTAATGGAATGGGTCGGTCCAGTCAGATAAAGCTGTTCAATCTAGAATGAGCTCGTTTCTGTGTACACCTCTGGTCGGTCAAGCAGATTAAAATGAGGCTGGTCGGTCCATACGCTGTTCTATCTCTTTAAACTGGTTGATTAAACAAAAATTGGCCAATAGGACTATGAAAAACAGTCTAAGACCGACACAACTCAATTAATCTAAGATTTACCAGGCTGGTCGTGCATTAGAAAGAAAACATGATTATTCGATGCGAATGCATAATGAAAACATCATGAAATGATGGTTTAAGCAGAAAATTATATATGCATCAGCCATTCAAACATTTACACAAACATATTGTGATCATCATCACAACGAAGAAGAACTATAAGGATTTTCATTTCAAAATCATCATCCACAAACTCGGGTTAAATGAATCAGTTACTACATTACTATCAAACATTCCAATACACAAAGAGTTTCTAATTCAGGGTTTCAACCACAAAACTACATCAAAACCGATTCGAATACAGTTCAACCCAAAGCAGAATCCATTCAAATCCAAAGCAATGATAACAATTACAGCCAAATTAACATCGAGATAAAGGCTTATACCTGCAATTAGATCAACTAACTAGCAAAGCTTGGATCGGACTTCCAGAACTCACTGGAACTCGAATTTGGGGGAGCTCGGTTTTGGACTAGCGTTGAAGATCAATTGAAAGAGAAGCGCGACCAGAGATTAGCTCAATTTGAAGAAATGGATTGAATTGAAAGCGTGAATCGAAGAAGCAAGATGAGTTGGCGAATTCTTCCTTAGTGGAGCGCTGCCGCCATTAAAATTATTTAGGAGAATTCGGATGAAAATGAAGAAGAGCAAGAGTCCAAAGTGCTTAAATAAGAAGGTTATACCGATGGGCGGACTCAGCCCATCATGAATTAAGCCGACCCAATAGAATACAGTCCGTATAAAAACCGATCCGATCCAATTATGCTTCTAAGAATTAAAATATCCAAGTGCAATGTGTTTCAAAAATAAATTCAAAGCTTATGATTTCTGAAATTTCAAAAATTACAAACATTGAAGGGGCAAAATGTTATCTACAAAAATCACAAACACTTTAATGAACAAAATGGATTCTGTACGGCTCGGTCGGTCTGGACTTGTTTGGATCAGCCTAATTCATGATAGCGAGCTGATCGGTTTTCTCTACACACCAATCCAAATAGGCTCAGCATGACTACATGGGTGGCCGGTCTCAATCCTGGTCGGTCTCCGTCTCCCTCATGGCTCGCTCAACCGAAAAGCTCTATAAAACCATGTGGTCGCTCCAAATACGGAAGGCATCTGGTCGTTCTTTTCCCAAGGTCGACCCCATATTTCATAAGCCAATTCAGTTATGTTCACAAACATCTGGTCGGTCCGCTTTAATGCTTAAACTTCCTGGTCGTTCGTTAGCTTCCTGGTCGTTCTTTTCCCAAGGTCGACCCCATATTTCAGAAGCCAATTCTGTTACGTTCACAAACATCTGGTCGGTCCGCTTTAATGCTTAAACTTCCTGGTCGTTCGTTAGCTTCCTGGTCGCTCTTTCCTTCAACGAGGGCTCCTGGTCGGTCGTAATACTCAAAATAACTTAACAGCTAGTGACAGCTGGCAGTGGCATTTCCGTAAATACCCAAAATACCGACCAGAGCCCTGAATACAAGATTTCAGCCATTCCTCTGCCTATAAATAGGACACACTTCCATCATTAGGGGGGACTTTCGGGAAGGAGGATGAAGTGCTGTCGAATCATTTCCTCATTCCTTCCCAATCATATAAACACAATTCCTTAGTGAATTCGTAAAAGATCAATGAGGTATGCAACCATGGCTTCTACGAATGGTGTGTAAAAGAGCATAAGGTCGAAGATCCATTGTAAAAGCTTGATAATAAAGAGATCTCCTCGCTTTCCGAGACGTTTTCTCCACCATTTTCTGCAATTTGAAGTGAAGAATGTGTGTGAGGGAGAGCTTGGTTGAATGTATGAGTGATTATACCTTGTAAACAGCTTGTGGATAATAAAATTCTCTCTTCAGAGTGGACGTAGACCCCAATAAGGGTCGAACCACTATAAATTCTTGTCTTCTTTTTATATTTCGATGTTTTCAGATCTTAGATATGGCTTCACACAATTATAAAGGTATTCTTACACCTTGCCTCTGAAAAGGTGACGTGCTTTCTAAGCATCTCGCCTCCGATTAGGTGACGTGTCAAGCAATACTTCGGTTGTATTGCCAAATTTTGGTGAAACAATAGGAAGGAGCACGGGGTTTTCGACTGAAGGAACCTAATCAAGAGGAAGTTGAAATAGAAATTAAAACTTCTTTTTGAAAATGAAGTGGCTGTTACCAATATGTTTTACCTGGGAAATAAATGTGAATTAAAGAGGGAGTAAGGAAACGACAGGGAAGATTGGAAGGCATGCTTCCAGACCATTCTCGCCACGTCAGCTCAATTCTCGATTGCACAAGTATAAGTGGCCCATCAAGTCCAGCGGTTCTACCCGCATCCCTTTGATTTGATCGATCATAATGATACTTCAACTCAAAGGAAATAGTGTGAGTGACATAGACCTCTCGCTCACAAGAAAGAACAATCCCCTATACCTTTACCTAAACAACCCTGAGCTCTGCTCGATCGTTCCTTAATAAGCCGACTTAATCTACCAAACTATGTTGTGGTCAGTTATTTTGAAGCCCGTAATTTCTGCAAAAATTACAAACTTCGAGGGGCAAATGTTTATCCCTTAAAAGCCGTACATATATTGGTATATTAAATCAATATAAAAATCGTAGGACAAACGTCGTTAGGGTCGGTCATATGTAATTCTACCCAATACACTTGGACAAGGATAAGGGACGATCACACAGGGCAAGGTTCAAGCGCCAGCTCCAAGGTTAAACACGGCAAGAAAGAACAAGTTGGGTCGTCCGCTCAGCACAGTCAGGATCGGTCATGCACCATAACACGACCAACACGAAAAGGTCATACACACAAATCTAACTCAAGAATGGCACGACCCAAGAAAAAGTAAGGATCATACATCTTATAAAGATCACCCATATTAAAGGAACACTCACATCAAAAAGGTCGGTAGTACAAGACAAAAAGAAGAATTGGTTCCAGTCACACGTTCCGCTCTACAGTCAATCGTTCATAATAAGCTGATCGATCATGCATAGCAAGAAATGCAAAGAAATCAGAGGTCGCACATGTATCCCATATCTGCTCATAGAATGCAACCCCAGTCGCCCACTTGTTCCTCGATCAGCTGCTAATAGTTCAACCAGATGTTACTTGCCAGTCGGTTGGATATCAGTTATTAAAGGGTCGTACTTACATTTTGTTCTACAAGCCTTGATCACTCGCTTATGGAATATGGTGCAGTTTGCCCGTTCATCTATAATCAAACAAGCTGCATCAACTAGATGCCATCTATCGGTCGATCATAAAAAAGCTTAACATGACGATCCGGTCTATCATTCTTATGCAAACTAGGAAGCTTTGACAAGTTGCCTGTACACTCATTGCCTGCCCGCCCATTCGGTATGCTCAGACCTATGAAGTCACTCGCTCCTATGAAGTCGCTCGCTCCCACGAAGTCATTTCATGACAACTGAATACAACTGTCGCTTGTTGGCTACAACTAAGCGGTGGCATATTCATAATTAATGAGACAAGCGATTCTTAATCTACATATATGATTTCCAGATCATTTCTTTATAGAGGTACACCTATAAATTGGCCATAGCTCCCACCTTAAAGGGGATCGACTTTTGACCACTACGAAGTGCTGCCGAATCTTATCCTCCACCATTCCTTAAGCATTTCAACCATCATCATCATCATCTCCGATTAGAGGATCTTCATTCATTTGGCCACGACATTCATTAAGGTCTCATAAGTGGAAAGAAGTTAAAGACATTCTCCTTCTCTGTTGCTCATCTATCCTTCTCTTCCACAGATTCTGCCATTCCTCCATTAAGTTCCATGAATTCGAATGTGATTTGCATATGAGAATGAGAATATGTTCAGAGAACAAGAAGATATGTGGAAAAAGAGAGTTCATATGCTTTGTAATCGTTGTCATGATAATGCAAACTATCTTCATAGTGGATGTAGGCCTAGCTTAGGGTTGAACCACTCTAAAATCTTGTCTTCATTTTACTTTCCTCGCATTTTTTATTGTCAACTTTTAATTGAGTACGGCTCCAATTACTTCCTAACCACATTGGTAAAGTGCGGGTTTTGTACCCTTGGTGTTTGAGCCATATTTTTGGTGAAAACAGTATAAAGATACCAGTTTCTCTATCCGACGAGTACTAAGTGGCATCATCACTTGTCTCATAAAATCGACAAGTCCAAATACATGATAAACATCTAAACACAATATAAAATGACTTGCCTCATTATATTGGCAAGTTTTCATAACATCATGACGGTTATTGTTAACAGTAAACTCAAAGTCATAATTTCAACATAATAATTGCCTCATTTCATCGGCTATTATAATATAATACATCTTGATTGGGTCATCATCGAATATACTCAGTAAAAGTACTTCTAGAACCAATAAAATTCATCATTATTTGGCCTCGTCAAAACCAACTCAAAACATCACATCTTAAGAGGTTTCAATTGTTTAAATTCGATATGAAGCGATAAAGTGAAATCACATATTCCATTCCATGTGTTTTTACTAAATCATTTAATACTATTCCTTATATGCCCAAAATTCATAAAAGTAAGCAAAGATATATGAAAAATATTTTATATAAAGGAAATAGGATTTTTAAACAACTTTTTGACATTTTTGTAAGAGCTTTATATAGAAATATCCATTTATTAAAGAGATTTTCTATTTATAAAATACTTTAAAATAATTAATAATTGGTTATAAAATTTTGACTTAAAAATCTCAAAAATGTTCGATTTATAAACGTTGATTTCTTTAATAGAAATTTTCTAGAATTTATTCAGAATTAATATCATTCAAAACCGTCAAAATACTCAAATATTGATATTAGCTGATATTTAGATTTAATGGAATTTAAATCAAATTTAAATTCCAACTTCTTCAAATATGAGCTAGTCTATTGATGGACATCGTTTCCAACTAATAGTAAAAGTTCCATTGAAATAATGCTTTTAGAATCATTGAATTTGGCAAAATATCATCAAATATATAAATTAAACATTTCAGGCCTACTGTAAATAATTCAGATTTTGACATAACAAACTGCCCAATCTTTAGCACCCCATAATTTAATACACCAAAATTATATAATGAAGATAATAAGATGAATATTAATTAATTAAATTCTCAAAACTGAGTAAAACCGACTTAATCGTTGCGTTCATTACAAAATTTTAGTTCAGATAGACTTTTGGCTTTCTTAAATCGGATTAAGTGTGAAGAAGTTATGAGCCAAATAAGTTTAAACTATATTTAAAATTTAATAATTAAATCAACCCAGAAAAGCAAAGGTAAATTGGTGACCCAACCCTTAGGTATGTCGACCCATGTCTAAGGTGGGTTGGCCCTAGAATCGACCCATGCTGAAAGTGCGTTGACCCACCTACATGCAGGACGGACTCCTGCTTCTGAACCTAACCTATTTTATATACTATATTCTTTGCGGACTCAACATGAGGTGTAGGGTTTTACTTGATAACCTAATATCCTATGGTTTAGAATTATCCTAACATATCTATAAATAGGCTAGCAGCCTCACCATTTCTTGCGCACAAAAATTTCTTCATCTTCCTCCTCCTCTAAGTTTTGTTCTAAAATAAAATTTAAGAAGATGATGAGGTTATTCCAAAATATAGATTGATGGGGTAATTCTAGTTAGATCTAATTCAAATCATTGTGAGTTCTAGTTATTTTTAGATTTGATATTTAAAATGTATTTTGACAGTAAATAATTTGGATCTGAAATGAAAAATTCTTGTAACTTTATATGCTATTGTTCACTTTATTGTCATTTACCTATTTCAATTTTCAGTTATTTCCTGTAACATGTGCATCTTTCTTATCCCTTTTATGTTTTCTTATTTATATCTTTTTCTATGCCTATTTATTCAGTTTGAGTTTGGATGCATTTTCTCCTTTTCCTTTTATTTTACGCGGAGCCTAAGCCATCGAGAGCCTAGGCCATTTCCATTTGAATTGCGTATAATTCAGATAAATAGGTATAACTTGTAATAACAATAAAAAGGAGAATTGGGCATATTATGATTTGAGAACCTTTGACTATAAATTTGGACTAATTACAAAAAGGAAGAATATGCAAAAATGTTAATCTGAATAGGTTGGACTTAATTTAGTATTAAGTAGAACATGTTATGAAAAATATGAAGAACCAAATGTAAATTTAGTAAAACTTGTTACTATAATCTATGTACACCTGAGGAGGAACTTGTCTGTTTTGGAGGAAGGATTGTACAAAGAATAACATTATAGGAAATGTCATTTACAACCATACTTATTAATGAACTTAAACCATCTAAGTTAAACCTATTAATTAATGTGCTAAGAGGTTCCACGACTTGCTGTTTATATCCGGTTTTGGGACTCTTAAAATCCTAGTTACTTGGAGGACAAAGCCTAAGGGTGGCTTGTGTCAATCTTGTTGTTGTTTAGGACCTGTATCAGTCAGTATCCCTGTTGGTATCATATCGGGGCCTCGCACTAGGAAGGGGATAAGGTGCACTTTACTGATCTGCATTATAAGAGGTTCAAAGTCTTTGAGGTGGGTACGAGAGCGTTCTGGCAGAGTCATGAGCGTGCATGGGTCCGATGGGGGAAACTAAGACGTTGTAACACTGGTGAATAGGGCTTTGTCTTTAAAGTTGATGGTTAGGGACAGATATCCCCTATTGTCGTAGCTGGCACAGGTTATTCGTGTCTTTATGGAGTCGATCACTAGGTAGTAATTCAGGTAACGCCTAATCCTAATATTCTGATAGTTGGTGCAGAAACTTGTTCTTGGGATATGAATGAGAAGCTTACTTGATTTTTATCTTGCCTTGTTATCTCGTTTACTTCGTATTTCTATATTTTTCTGTATCTTCATATCCAGTACTATTTATCTGTTTTGATATTTCTTATCTTATGCTTTTGCTGAAAATCACTGGAACTCGCCAGACTTTATGTCTGACCTATTTTGTTTTTCCTTCTCTCTCTTCTTTCCCCCGCTTAGGTTCTCAGGGTGGTGCATTGCAGCATTGACTGTGATTATTTCTTTCAGTTTGGACTTGGATTTCTTCTGAATCGATGAATAGTTTTGATTTCTTCTCTTTCATTATTATGGATTATGAGGATAGATATGATTTTATGGTTTTATACTCTAATGGTTTATGTTTTCATAAGAAAGATGGTTATGAATACGGTTTTTGGTATTTGAAAATGCAATGATGTGATGTTGGTTTTAATAATAATAAAAGTTTTTCCACTGCATTTCATATTATATCTTGTGAATTTTAGTTACTGTATACCTATTGCACTTCACATAACTTAATGCATCCTCATATGGGTGACATTAAGAGACATGGGGTGTCACATTTGGTATCAGAGCCTAAGATTGCAAGATTAGAGAAAACGTGTTTTTAGAGCAAAGTATTTTCAAGTAAAACCTATTTTGAAAAATATATCCCCTCAAGTCATTTACAATATTCCTTCGATCTCTTTTTGAATCCTTGTTTCTTCTCTTTTTCAGCATGTTTGGGGCTCCTAACTTCCCCGAGGGCAATCCTATTCCGACATGGTTCCAAAGATATGTAGAAGCTATGGCACCGACTGAAGTGCAAGGCAATGCCGCACCCTCAGCTGCGGCCGCAGTACTTCCACCTAAACCTATAGTCAAATTGTCTATGCTTTGTATGGATTTTGGTGCGAGGGAAGGCAAGTCTTTTGGTGGTACCGAGAGTTTCGTGGAGGAGCGCAATTAGCTTAGAGAAATGGAGAATGTGTTAAATTTGTTGGAACTTGACAACAGGAGAAAGATTCAGTTGGCCGCTTGGCAACTGGAAGAGGAGGCCGAATGCCGGTGGGAGATGACTACGGTAGGGAAGGTGGTAGCCACTTAGGATGAGTTTAGAAACAGATTTGAGATGAAGTTCTTGTTAGAGTTTATGCCCTAGAGGCAATCCATTTGATATGATTAATAAAAATTGTGACAACCCTAAACCCCATTAGATGGTGGCAAGGGTAATCTTTGGAATATAACACATAAACAGATAACAGAAGAACATAAATAATTAAATACACCAAATAATGTACAATAGAATACACTGGATCAACATAATCATCAGAGTTACACAGTATATAGGATCATACTTAGTACAAATACAGTTCAGCTATACATAAATGTCTACAGCGGAAAAGAAAACATAATATGTACAACATGAGCTGAACAGCATAAAAATAGATAAATGATATAATCCATCTTCAGCTCTAACTATCTAGAAAGAGCCTGCTAAAACCTGAATATAAGGTTGCCCGTGTAGAAAAAGGGGCACCCGAGTTTGCAAGTGAAACAAACTACGAGTCAGTCATGGGACTGGTATGAGAAATCTACTTAACACATTTTCAAATATGACTAATCATAGGACCACGCCTCTTTCGCGGAACGGGTTTACTCCATTGGATTGCCAGTGCTTTAAAACAAGGAACTCTTTAAACATCGCAATGCTTTTTATAAAAATAAAACCATTATAAGACTCAGTTCCCATCACACAATGCAACACAAACCGGAGGTTAGAGTTTTAACTTATAATGGCCAAAATATGCTTGTTACGAGCAAAACAAATCATTTGATATTATTGCTAGTGTATATATACTTCAAAAACAATTTCAATCATAACAATCAATCATAGATGGCATGGGTACCATATATCATGTCGGCATATATATATACACAATCAAAACCGCATGGTGTCGTGTTTGGAAATTGGATTTCCATCATGAACCAAGGCAAAAGATAGTCCTTACCGAATTCGAGACTGTTTAGCCCGAGCCTCAGGATCAGAGTTCAAGTGACCCTTGGATCTTCAGGGCCGGTCCACCGATGTGGATTAAAATGCCTGAACACTGCGCTTCCCTACCCTATGGGGCGTAAATGAGCCCAATGACTCCATCGGTCCCGGATCGACCGATATATCCGAGCCGCCTCGCTATCCATCATCCACATAAGTAAATTGTCAGGCCGTGTAAAAACACCGACACAACTCCTTGCTAGAAGGAAATGCATGTCCTCCCTGCAGTCCTCTCCCGTTTCTGGTTCATACCGAGGTGTGAGGCTCGCGAATCAACGTTATACACAAAGCTATACCACACAGACCGTGCTTTGATCATCCACCTCAAGACTTCGCTTTTCAACAGAAGCCTTGATCATCTGCCACTTAGGCATGCCGTACAGGCAATTCACTCCATGAGACTGATTTCAGTCGATATATAACCTCTGAGCTCGTACGCCTCAGAGAAGGGCGTTAAGCAAGAGAATAAATTCTCCGTCCCCAAACAGATATATATTTAATAGAGATCAATCAGCACAGAACAAAATCCAATGTCAGACACACAGTCCATTTACAAGTTCGTTCTGGGTCTGAACGAAACCGGAGGCATTTAATACCTCGCATATCCGTACAATCAATAAGTACGTCCAGACGGTTACTACTTCAGGCCCTTTAAGGTAGCTACTCCCATCATGAGCATCAGTAGCACCCCTCCATTTGACGTGAAGATCATCGGTCTTGCACCGTCTTCATATCTTCGACTTTCAATCGTCGATCAATTATTTGAAATGAGAATTAACTCGGCCTTTTCAAATAATTTACGAATATTTAGAATTTCAAATCAATTCATTTTAATGGTTAAATTATTCAACATCACTAATTCAGTTCCTTAACGTAATTTTCACGCCAAACATATCCAACCATCTAATATCACATAAACCGAGCAAATTCAGTTTATTTCCATTCCAAATCATTTATAATATTTTATCACGATTTATCGCTATTTTTATTTATTTTAAAGATAGCCAATTCATTCAAACGACGCTTCAGGCCATAATACGGCCGTGGCGCTGTTTTTCTTCAGATTTGATTTACACATATATGAAAATCTAACCATTGGATCTTCACAAATTTTATATCATTAGAAAGATCTTTTCAAAACGAATCCAACAGTTTCAGTTTTGGGAAAATCCGACGGTCGGATCTCCCGCACTAATCGTTTGAAGTTACGATTTCAAAATACGAACTGCAGCGTCGTTGTTCAAGTTATATATATATATATATATATATATATATATATATATATAATCGATTCTGGCGCTGTTTTTCTTCAGATTTTAATTAAACATTCCAGACAATCCAACCATTGGATCTTCACAAAGTTGGTGTCGTTGGAAAGATATTTCCAAAGCAAACCCAACGGTTTTGGTTTCGTGAAAATCCATTGGTCGGATCTCCCGCAATAATCGATTGAAGTTACGGTTTCAAAACACGAACAGTAGCTTCGTTATTCGATTTATTTTTTATATATATATAAATATAATTCTTTCTCCGATTTCAAAACTTTATTCACTTTTTATATTTGATAAAAATGATACTTTTATCTAACAGATATTTATTTCAACACATCACTATTTTTAACACTTCAAATTTCACATAAAAATGATATTTTTAGCGAACACAAATACCTCTCAACTCAACAATTTTATTAAGCTCATACACATGTCAAAAATAATATTCCTATCAAACAAATATTTATTTCCACACTTGTGTATTTTTAGCGAGTCGTTCACATGATAAAAAAGATATTTTTATTATCAAAAATATTTATTCAACACATAAATATTTTCTATAGTTTATATATATAATAAAAATGTGATTTTTATTGTAAAACAATTTATTTCAAAACACGATTATTTTATATAGTCTATACATAAGGTAAAAATGTTATTTTTAGTGTTAAAACAATTTATTAAAAATACTAGTATTTTATATAGCCTATATATATAATGAAAATGTGATTTTTATCTTTCAAATAATTTATTCAACACATGACTTCCTTCAACACATGAATTTCTACTCAACACATGAATATAGTTTCAACACATGAAAATAATTCTAACACATGAATATTATTGAAAATTTCGGCAGCATAACGGCTGGGTAGTTAAAACCGGCACCGTCCCTAGTACGGCTCCTCGCTCTACCTTAAAACCTCGCAGTTTTTCACAATGAGGATTTCCAATATCTAGTTCACACGCAGGCGAATTTTCCCATATACTAATCCTATTGGGATTTCAATCACAATCAATCATTTCAGTTCAACCATTCATGATATTCACCAAATTTCACATCAACCAATAATCCAAACAATATCACAACCAGTATATACATCGTCCATGGTCTGTGGACGAGGGGAGTATATATATATATGTATTCGTATATAAATATATTTCGATTTCATTTCAATATCACTTCAATTTATTTCAACACATATATCACTTTTACAACGCATATATAACTTATACATCGAACATACAACTTATACAACGCTTATACATGAGGTGTACAACGCTTATATAACTCATACATTGACTATATAATTTATACATCGTTGTTTTCCATATCGCTTATAAATTAGAAATCTCACATTGGGTTCCACTCCACCAAAAATTGCAGAAGGCTCAGAAAAATATGCGGTCTCTTCTAGAATGTAGAAGACGTCCACACAAGTCCACTGTCTCTTATTCCACTGGATTTCGTCAACATAGCAAAAGGATATGATTTTTATTAGTAAATCATACTTCGCAAAAGTTTTAAATGTGGAAATCAATTAAATAAAACAAAACCCGTACCCCTTCAGCAATTCGTTCAACCAAGGGTTTCGATTTAACTTCCAAACCGCGAAGCTTCACGTCGATCAACCACAGCCACGATGTAGAGCTCCAAGTGGCGCACCTGGTGCTACCTACGAGGTCAAGCTCGAACTCGGCTGGAGGGTGAACTTCGATGATGAACGGCAGCACTTCGTGGAGGTGATTCGACCTCTCTACTTAACGGCAGCCCCTAAAATCTATATGGATCTGAAGAGGGAACTCGGATCTACAAATACTTCAACTAGGGCTACTGATTTTATTGAATGGATTAGGCGGATTTGAGGAGAGAAGATGGAGACCTATTCCGCCGTTTGTTTTAGAGAGATGAGCAGGATTTTCATGAAACGATGGAGTGACGGGGGTTTCTGATTGGACGAGGGTTTTATAATTTTTTTAATTAATTCCAAAAATACCCCTTCATTTGTACGAACTCCAATTCAAATCCAACGACTGTCGCCCCTAGCTAGATACCCCCATTCTGAACACAATGGGATATGTTTCGTAAGCCCATTCGACTGTTACAGTCAGTTTTCCTTCAAAATAAAATATAAAACATTCAATATTCGATTTGAACGTACATTTCAATTTGCCGGGGCCACATACTGATTCTAAAAATTCCCGAAAAATAAATCTGGCTATGTTTTGACGATACGGTCCCAACAAAACTAGTTTCGTCGAATTCTGAGACCGTTTGAAAAATGGTCATTTTCTGGTCGATCCAATTTAACTGTAATTGACCAAAACACATTTTCCTTCGCCACGCTCACATATTAATTTCAAAAATTATGGAATTTGAAATCTACCTATAATTTGGCACCCCGGATCCAACAAAAGTGGTTTCGTCGAATTCTGAGGTCGTACGCAAAATGTCTATTTTCAAGGGCGATATATTCTCTATAGCGAACTTGATGAAAATTCATTTGGCCATAACTTTTGATTCCCGCTATGAAACTTCGATTTTTTAGATTCGTTAGAAAGATATTCACTAATAGATTTAAATATTTTTGGTTTCACTAAAATCCATTTTATTTTGCACCCGGTACAGTCAGTCAAAGTTTGAATTCCAATTTTGAAACTACCGCGCCATTTCAGGCCTTGTTTATAATTTAAAATAATTATATTTATTTTCAAACATCGATTCAAACACACTTTTCGTCGTTATTATTTAAAATATTTTATTTTAAATATTTAAAATCCATTAAAATAGCCAAATTAAAAATTTTAAACTGGCTCAAATTTTCCGGGTTGTTACAATCTCCCCCACTTAAAACTTTTCGTGCCCGAAAAGGAACAAAGTCGAAAGTAGTTTAATTATCTAACTCTACTTTCAATCTGGCTTTCATTCTTCAACTTTTTAGTTTCTAAGAATTTTCAAATTCTTCAAAAATTTAACTAACACCCTAAATTTTCGAAAATTTTCGCCATAACCTCCTTTGTACGGGGAGCTTCGGGATATTTCAAATAGCCTCCCATGGCCCTCACCAATCCAGAAGAAAAAGGAAAAGCCAAGCGGCTAGCCAATCGGCTCATAAAATCATCAAATCCCAAGAAATACAATAAACATGTACCTATTTGTCGGGCAAACAATTTTATTCCTCTGCTTAGTTGTTTATCAATAACCTATTCATACATATATAATGCACATGTATATATTTTCAATTCAGTTCAATACTTATTCAATTGCATACATTTAACTTCATCCTCTTATTGATTAAATTAACTATCATTCCAATAATTCAATTAATCCAATCCACAATCACACAACGCAAACATCAATCAAATTGTTTTTAACTTTTCAAAAATATACTAAATAATTCATATACTCTTTTAAAACCATTCAGACTATATAGTTAAAAAGTTTACATGCATTAAAAGAGAACAACAGTAAAGTAGAGAACAAAATGGTATTGCAAAGATATGGTAAATGTACCTTGCACCAGAGTCAATCATAGATATCCACTCTGCACTTGGGATAGGCTTCCTTAATGCTTTCCTCTGTTTCCCAAGTACAGTCTCGCGGATCTCCACTCCATTGCACTTTGACTAAGTGAACCTTCTTGTTCCCCAGTTCTTTTGTTTCTTTGCCAACAATCTTTAGCAGCTCTCTTCTCACAGCCAATTCTGGAGTAATTTCTATATCCCGTTGCGCTGCTTCTTCCACGACCAAGTCTGGATCATGAACATGCTTTTGAAGTTCAGATACGTGAAACATATTATGTACCCCAGGCAACCAATCAGGTAATTGAACCCTATAAGCGAGAGTTCCAACCCGTCTAGAATAGGAAACGGACCAATAAATTTGGATGCCAATTTCCCTGTTTTACCGAACCGGATAACTCCTCTCATCGGAGATACTTTCAAATATACATAGTCGCCAACAGCAAATGATATATCTCTTCTTTTCTTATTTGCATAGGATTTCTATCGACTTTGAGAGGCTAGTAATTGTTTCTTAACGAAATTGACTTTGTCCGCAACTTCGCGAATCATATCGGGTCCCAATACAAGTCTATCGCCAGGTTCTACCCAACAAGCAGGAGATCGGCACGGTCTACCATAAATTTCTTCGAATGGTGACATAGTCGGGCTCGCTTGGTAGCTGTTATTGTATGAGAACTCGGCCAAATGCAAATGGTCTTCCCATGATCCGCCAAAATCAATAACACAAGCCTGCAATTAATATTCAAGAATATGGTTCACCCTCTCAGTTTGACCATCTGTTTGAGGATGATATGCGGTGCTCAAGTTCTGTTTAGTTCCCAATTCTGCTTGGAATGCTTCCCACAATTCACAGCAAAAATCGGGTCTCGATCACTAACGATGCTCATGGGAACTCCATGTAGTCTAACAATTTCTTTGAAATGAACTTGCGCCAGACTCTGAGCAGTTCTATTCGATTTGACAGGTATGAAATGGGCGGTCTTCGTGAAACGATCTACGATCACCCAAATACTGTCATTTCCTTTCCTGGTTCTGGGAAAACCATCTATGAAATCCATAGAAATCTATTCCCACTTCCCACCTGGAATTTCCAAAGGTTGCAACAATCCAGCGAGCTTCTGCTGGTCGCTTTTGACATGTTGACAAGTAGAACACTGGCTAACATATAAAGAAATGTCTCGTTTCATAGACTTCCACCAGAAAGTGAGTTTGATATCATTATACATCTTGCTCACTCCTGGATGGATACTAAGCTTGGCTTTGTGACATTCATCTAATACTTCTCTCCAGAGTTCAGGAATGTTTGGAGCATAATTTCAGCATTTCAACCTAAGAATCCCCTCGTTATCTATCTGAAAACTTGAGGGCTCGCCTTTCTGAATTCTCTCTCTGATCTTCTGAATGAAGTGATCATCCTTCTGAAGAGAAGATATGTTATCAATCAACGAAGGCGTGATGATAGGACTGGCGATAATCACATTCTTTCTGCTAAGCGCATCAGCCACAACATTGGCTTTTCCCGGTGTATATAAGATATCAAGATCATAAGCCGCGAGAAATTCTAACCAACGTTGTTGTCTCACATTCCGATCCTTTTGGGTGAATAAATATTTCAATGATTGATGATCAGTGTATAATTCAAACTTCTTACCCAATAGATAATGCCTCCAGATTTTCATAGCAAACACGATAGCTAGCAATTCAAGATCGTGAGTTACATAATTCTTTTCATGTGGTTTCAATTGACGGCTAGCATAAGCGACTACATGGCCCCTTTGCATTAACACTGCGCCAAGGCCTTCTTTAGAAGCATCGGTCCAGACTTTTAAATCCTGATTGCCGTCAATAATTGTGAGCACTGGAGCAGTCGTCAATTTTAACTTCAGCTCCTGGAAATCTGCCTCACATTCGGGAGTCCAGTTGAATCTCGAATGTTTCTTTGTAAGCTTTGTTAAGTGACTGGATATCTTCAAAAAAATCTTAACGAACTTCCGATAATAACTGACCAATCCGAGAAAACTTCTGACTTTGGTGGGCGTACGAGGCTGTTTCCAATTCTGAATAGCAGTGACTTTACTGGGATCCACTGAAATTCCTTGCTTTGACACGACATGGCCAAGAAAGTTGACTTCTTCTTGCCAGAATATACATTTGGAAAACTTTGCTTTCAAAACATTCTTTCTCAGAATTTCTAACACTTGTTCCAAATGTTTTTCATGCTTGCTTTCTGACTTAGAGAAGATCAGGATATCATCAATGAAAACCAGAACAAATTTATTCAAAATTCCTTTGAATACTCTGTTCATCAGGTCGACAAAATAAGCTGGAGTGTTACATAAGCCGAACGACATTACTAACCACTAGTAGAATAAATCTGGTCCTTTGAATGCTGTCAAAGGAACATACTCTTCGGCAATACGAAGTTGATGGAAACCTGTAACTAGGTCCATTCGGGAAAACACTTGTGCGTCATTCAATCGATCCAACAAATCATCAATCCGCGGCAATGGATAATTGTTCTTCAGTGTCTGCTTATTCAAGTCACGATAGTCTACACATAATCTGAGAGTACCGTCTGACTTCGGGACAAATACCACTACTGCTCCCCAATCAGTGAAACTAGGCCTGATTGGACCCTTCCATACAAGCTGTCTAGTTTGATTATCTAACTCTTCTTTTTCCTTCGAGGTCATTCTTCGAATAGCGTGAACTACTGACCTTGCATTCGGAACTAAAGAGATTTTAAAATCAATTTCTCTCTGCGGAGGTAAGCTAACAACTTCTTCGAACATATCCGCATAGTTCTTGAAAACTGGGATATTTTCAATGTCGACCGGAATATACTCTGGAATGACAGGAACAGGATCTATTTGAGCAGGAGAAACATCCAAAGCTGCCCAGAAGTCTTTTCTATCAGAATTCTGACCTTCAATATATAGCCAAGCTTTGTTCTAACTCTAACAATTCTTTCTGCACAGTTAAGCTCCACTTCATATTTAGTTAACCAATCCAATCCCAAAATTAGATCAAACTCTGTGAAATTCATGACGATCGAGATAGTAGGGAACCGATAACAGGAAAAGAAAACCGGCACCCCACAAACCCAACTAAGATCAAGAGAACCCCCAACCGGATTATGAACAGTCATTGGTTCTTTAAGCTTCTTCAATTTCAAATCCAATTTCTTTACCACCTTAGTCGAAATAAAACTTCATGATGCGCCCGTATCAAACAATACTTTAACCGGAATATTTTTGACATTAAGCGTGCCTTCAAAACATCCGACCTTTCCTGACTAACTGAGGGTGCTGGAATTTCTGCCGCTTCATTCACTTGTACGGCTTTTGCTTTTCTGAATAACTGGCAAGCCTTTGAGAGGTGACCCGCCTGGTGGCAAAGATTGCACTTTCTATTCTCTTTAACCTTGTTCTTGGATTTAGATCCTTCCTTCCTCTGTATTTTCAAAGACTTACATTTCCTGGACAGATGGCCCATTTGATTGCAGTTAAGGCATATGGCAGTAGTTACTGGTTCTTTTTCAGATTTAACCTTTTTCCGATTGAATCTAGGCTTCTTTCTGAACTCAGACTTCGTACTAGCCTCAGGTTTTTCCCTTGTCTCTGGGCTATCAGTTCCAGTTTTCCTTTTGTTGCTCAAACTGACTTCCTCTTCATAGACTAAAAGACCTCGATTATTTATATCTTCATAATAATAAGCCATGTATATCATTTCAGAAAAAGGAAGCTTCACATGCCCCCATTACTTTATTCTGGTATTTTCTTTGAAGACCATTAATAAACCTCAGATTCTTCCTCTTTGGATCTTGAATTAAATGAGGTGCAAAATGAGAAAGCTCATTGAATCTCTTATGATATTCTGGGATATTCATATCTCCCTGTATCAAATAGTAGAATTCATCACATAACGACTCAGTTGCTTCTGGAAGAATAAAATTTTCACTGAAAATCTCTTTGAAACTATCCCAGGTGATATCACCTTCTGGATTATCTTTAACAATCGAATCCCACCAGAACAAAGCTTCGTCTTTGAGTGCCCAAGATGCCAATAATCTTTTCTGGTCATCCCTCAACTTTAAACCTTCAAAGATTTTCTCAGCAGAACGAATCCAAGCTTGTGTTTTAATAATAGATTCTTTGCCCAAGAATGGTACTCCACCCATATTACTCTATCTCTTAAGTAGAGCTTCAACATCTGGTTCCAACCTACCTCTTCTACTTCTGTCACTCATTTTTCAATGTCTGCAAATAGCAGACAAAGTGTTAGGCCAACAGAAAAGGTAATTTTAAAACATAGAGACATATACTTCAATGTAAATGTGTCTATCGAGGTGTATTTCATTTTGCTATACTCATACTAGGATATTCCTATCTGTAATGAGTTACTCGTCCTAGAACACTACTGGTTCTATTTCTGACGAGTTCGTTCATACGTTATATTCCAGAACTAAGCTTAACCAAAGCTCTGATACCACGATTGCGACAACCCCAATCCCCTTTAGATGGTGGCAAGGGTAATATTTGGAATATAACACATAAACAGATAACAGAAGAACAAAATAATTAAATACACCAAATAATGTACAATAGAATACAATGGATCAACATAATCATCAGAGTTACACAGTATATAGGATCATACTTAGTACAAATACAGTTCAGCTATACATAAATGTCTACAGCGGAAAAGAAAACATAATATGTACAATAGGAGCTGAACAGCATAAAAAGAGATAAATGATAGAATCCATCTTCAACTCCAGCTATCCAGAAAGAGCCTGCTAAAACATGAATACAACATTGCTCGTGTAGAAAATGGGGCACCCTAGTTTGCAAGTGAAACAAACTACGAGTCAGTCATGGGATTGGTATAAGAAATCTACTTAACACATTTTCAAATATGGCTACTCATAGCACCACGCCACTTTCGTGGAACGGGTTTACTCCATTGTATTGCCAGTGCTTTAAAACAAGGAAATCTTTAAACATCGCAATGCTTTTTATAAAAATGAAACCATTATAAGACTCAGTTCCCATCACACAATGCAACACAAACCGAAGGATAGAGTTTTATCTTATAATGGCCAAAATATGCTTGATACGAGCAAAACAAATCATTTGATATTATTGCTAGTGTATATATATTTCAAAAACAATTTCAATCATAACTATTAATCATAGACGGCATGGGTACCATATATCATGTCGCCATATACATATACAATCAAAACCGCACGGTGTCGTATTTGGAAGTTGGATTTCCATCATGAACCAAGGCAAAAGATAGTCCTTACCGAATTCGAGACTGTATAGCCCGAGCCTCAGGATCAGAACTCGAGTGACCCTTGGATCTTCAGGGCCGATCCACCGATGTGGATTAAAATGCCTGAACACAGCATTTCCCCGCCTTATGGGGCGTAAATGAGCCCAATGACTCCATCGATCCCGGATCGACCGATATATCCGAGGTGCCTCGCTATCCATCATCCACATAAGTAAAATGTCAGACTGTGTAAAAACACCGACACAACTCCTAGCTAGAAGGAAACGCATGTCCTCCCTGTAGTCCTCTCCCGTTTCTGGTTCATACCGGGGTGTGAGGCTCACGAATCAACGTTATACACAAAGCTATACCACACAGGTCGTGCTTTTGATCATCCACCTCAAGACTTCGCTTTTCACCGGAAGCCTTGATCATCTGCCACTTAGGCGAGCCCCACAGGCAATTCACTCCATGAGACTGATTTCTATCGATATATTACCTCTGAGCTCGCACGTCTCAGAGAAGGGCGTTAAGCAAGAGAATAAATTCTCAACCGCCAAACAGATATATATTTTATAGAGATCAATCAGCACAGAACAAAATCCAATGTCAGACACACAGTCCATTTACAAGTTCGTTCTGGGTTTGAATGAAACCGGAGGCATTCAATACCTCGCATATCCGTACAACCAACAAGTACATCCGGACGACTACTACTTCAGCCCCTTCAAGGTAGCTACTCCCATCATGAGCATCGGTAGCACCCCTCCATTCGACGTGAAGATCATCGGTCTTGCACCGTCTTCATATCTTCGACTTTCAATCGTCGATCAATTATTTGAAATGATAATTAACTCGGCCTTTTCAAATAATTCACATATATTTAGAATTTCAAATCAATTCATTTTAATGGTTAAATCATTCGACATCACTAGTTCAGTTCTTTAATGTAATTTTCACGCTAAACATATTCAACCATCAAATATCACATAAACCAAGAAAATTCAGTTTATTTCCATTCCATGTCATTTATAATATTTTATCATGATTTATGGCTATTTTTATTTATTTTAAAGATAGCCAATTCATTCAAACGACACTTCAGGCCATAACGCAGCCATGGCGCTGTTTTTCTTCAGATTTGATTTACACATATATGAAATTCTAACCGTTGGATCTTCACAAATTTTACATCATTAGAAAGATCTTTTCAAAACGAATCCAACGGTTTCAGTTTTGGGAAAATCCGACGGTCGGATCTCCCGCACTAATCGTTTGAAGTTACGATTTCAAAATACGAACTGCAGCGTTGTTATTCGATTTAATTTAATTATATTTATATATATATATATAAATATAATCGATTATGGCGCTGTTTTTCTTCATATTTGAATTAAACATTCCAGACAATCTAGCCGTTGGATCTGCACAAAGTTGGTGTCGTTGGAAAGATATTTTCAAAGCGAACCCAATGGTTTCGGTTTCGGGAAAATCCGATGGTCGGATCTCCCGCAATAATCGTTTGAAGTTACGGTTTCAAAACACGAACTGCAGCTTCGTTATTCAATTTATTATATATATATATATATATATATAATTCTTTCTTCGATTTCAAAACTATATTCACTTTTTATATTTTATAAAAATGATATTTTTATCCAACAGATATTTATTTCAACACATCACTATTTTTAACACTTCATATTTCGCATAAAAATGATATTTTAAGCGAACACAAATACCTCTCAACTCATGACTATTTTATTTAGTTCATACACATGTCAAAAACAATATTCCTATCAAACAAATATTTATTTCAACACTTGTGTATTTTTAGCGAGTCGTTCACATGATAAAAATGATATTTTTATCATCAAAAATATTTATTCAACACATGAATATTTTCTATAGTTTATATATATAATCAAAATGTGATTTTTATTGTAAAACAATTTATTTCAAAACACGATTATTTTATATAGTCTATATATAAGGTAAAAATGTTATTTTTTGTGCTAAAACAATTTATTTAAAATACTATTATTATATATAGCCTATATATATAATAAAAATGTGATTTTTATCTTTCAAATAATTTATTCAACACATGACTTCCTTCAACACATGAATTTCTACTCAACACATGAATATAGTTTCAACACATGAAAATAATTCTAACACATGAATATTATTGAAAATTTTGGTACCATAATGGCAGGGTAGTTAAAACCGGCACCGTCCCTAGTACGGCTCCTCGCTCTACCTTAAAACCTCGCGGTTTTAGACAATGAGGATTTTCAATATCTAGTTCGCACGCAGGCGAATTTTCCTATATACTAATCCTATTGGGATTTCAATCACAATCATTTCAATTCAACCATTCATGATATTTACCAAATTTCACATCAACCAATAATCCAAACAATATCACAACCAATATATATATCGTCCATGGTCTGTAGACAAGGAGAGTATATATATATTCGTATATAAATATATTTCGATTTCATTTCAATATCACTTCAATTTATTTCAACACATATATCACTTTTACAACGCATATATAACTTATACATCGAACATACAACTTATACAACGCTTATACATGAGGTCTACAATGCTTATATAACTCATACATCGACTATATAATTTATACATCGTTGTTTTCCATATCGCTTATAAATTAGAAATCTCACATTGGGTTTCACTCCACCAAAAATTGCAGAAGGCTCAGAAAAATATGCGGTCTCTTCTAGAATGTAGAAGACGTCCACACGAGTCCACTATCTCTTATTTCAGTGGATTTCGTCAACATAGCAAAAAGATATGATTTTTATTAGTAAATCATACGTCGCAACGGTTTTAAATGTGGAAATTAATTAAATAAAACCAAACCCGTACCCCTTCAGCAATTCGTTCAACCAAGGGTTTCGATTTAACTTCCAAACCGCGAAGCTTCACGTCGATCAACCACAGCCACGATGTAGCGCTCCGAGAGGCGCACCTGGCGCTACCTACAAGGTCAAGCTCGAACTCGGCTGGAGGGTGAACTTCGACGATGAACGGCAGCACTTCGTGGAGGTGATTCGACCTCTCTACTTAACGACAGCCCCTAAAATCTATATGGATCTGAAGAGGGAACTCGGATCTACAAATACTTCAACTAGGGCTACTGATTTTATTGAATGGATTAGGCGGATTTGAGGAGAGAAGATGGAAACCTGTTCCGCCATTTGTTTCAGAGATATGAGTGGGATTTTCGTGAAACGATGGAGTGACGGGGGTTTCTGATTGGACGAGGGTTTTATAATTTATTTATTTTTTCAATTAATTCCAAAAATACTCCTTCATTTGTACGAACTCCAATTCAAATCCAACGACTGTCGCCCCTAGCTAAATACTCCCATTCCGAGCACAATGGGATATGTTTTGTAAGCCCATTCGACTGTTACAGTCAGTTTTCCTTCAAATTAAAATATAAAACATTCAATATTCGATTTGAACGTACATTTCAATTTGCCGGGGCCTCAAACTGATTCTAAAAATTCCCGAAAAATAAATCTAGCTATGTTTTGACGATACGGTCCCAACAAAACCAGTTTTGTCGAATTCTGAGACCGTTTGAAAAATGCTCATTTTCTGGTCGATCCAATTTAACTGTAATTGACCAAAACACATTTTCCTTCGCCATGCTCACATATTAATTTCAAAAATTATGGAATTTGAAATGTAGCTATAATTTGACATCCCGGATCCAACAAAAGTGGTTTCGTCGAATTCTGAGGTTGTATGCAAAATGTCTATTTTCAAGGGCAATATATTCTCTGTAGCGACCTTTCTGAAAATTCATTTGGCCATAACTTTTGATTCCCGCTATGAAACTTCGATTTTTCAGATTCGTTAGAAAGATATTCACTAACAGATTTAAATATTTGTGGTTTTACTAAAATCCATTTTATTTTGCACCCGGTACAGTCAGTCAAAGTTTGAATTCCAATTTTGAAACTACCGCGCCATTTTGGGCCTTGTTTATAATTTAAAATAATTATATTTATTTTAAAACATCGATTCAAACACACTTTTCGTCGTTATTATTTAAAATATTTTATTTTCAATATTTAAAATCCACTAAAATAGCCAAATTAAAAATTTTAAACTGGCTCAGATTTTCCGGGTTGTTATAAAACTGTTGATGTTATTATTTTATTTGGAACAAAATATTCTGTTATGTTATATATTTACTGCGTAATATAAATATCTACATAATAGAAGTCCATAGAATAATAATACAGATTTATATAGTTCAAGTAAGTGACTTGAACATGAGATTATATAATATGTTAAGTATTATAATTCTTAAATGTTTCTTGTCAAGTTTTATTGTTTATATAAGACAACAATGAAACATTGAGACTAGTATGTTGCTTGACTTATGATCACTTCTCATTGATCATTAATATACGTGATATTAATGTCAAACATAAATACGTATTGGAGAGTAGCGTATTGGGCTGACCCAATGTGAGAAAACTACATGGAATATAATTAAACATACCATAAGTTATTCTCATAGTGACAGTGATGTAATGGTCCTCAGACCTGAAATCATTATAATTTTATTCGAAAATATTTGTTTTTTGATATCATCTAAAGTAGCTTTTAACCGAGTAGACGATAACGGTGATTATTGGATACATCTAGAATCAAATGAAAATTATGAATGATCTAGGTGGAATTTAACCCTATAATATATTTGTAGTGATATCCATGGGCCTCTTGATTGAGAGAGACTATGAAATGCATGCCCATGTTCAAATGTTGATTTGTTTTATATAGTCTACTCATCGATCAAGATAAAAGGATTAGATTATAAAAAGGATGATACAATCCATACCTTGAGTTTAATCCTGGATATATTGGTTAGAAGGATTATATTACATTGAGACACTAGTCACAAAAAAGGTTTTATTGAATCATTGATCTTATTATAACTTGGGTAATGGCTATGTATTGCTAGATATCGCTCACTATTTATAATCTAAATATGATTTAAATTATTGCCAACGTTATAATAAACTATAGGGTCACACACTTAGAACGTTATAAGGGAAGAACATTATATGGATATATAAAATATCAAATAGTTGATATTTTATTGGACGTTGGAATGGGCATATCGGTTGGTTCCTATTATTATGGTTCACATTTATACGAAGGAGGATATTTTCTTTTCTTTATATAAGAAGCGTGGTTCATTTTAATAGATATATCTGATAAAACATACGAAACCCTAACCAACAGATTTCCCCTTTCAATGAAAAACCTTTTAATGGCGGCTAGCACCGAAACCCTTATCTCTTCGATTTGATCAAAAGGAAAATGTTAGTATGGACTTCTCTAGAGGCAAAGGCGCTTGTTGCTGATTCCAACTTTCCAGGCTCTAGTGAAATTCCAGAATCAAAGAAATAGGGGATTAGTTGATTTTGTAAATCCCTGTGAGGTATGATGTTTCGATTTACTTGCTTTTGCATAGATCCTCCTTTTTAATTGTTTAAAATGCTTTGTAGGGTTACCGATTAGATCAATAGAAACCCAACAGTGGTATCAGAGCTGGACTTTGCAAAATTAGTGTTTTGAAACTGTGATTTAGATTAATATGTGTTTATTTTCTTATATAAACGATGACACCGAAAAACATTGACACATGAATTTGATTCAGGAATGATAAATAGGGAATGTAATTCAGATTTTGATTGAAATAAAAGTTGTTTCAATCATTAATACAAGTTATCTAATGATTCTGTTTAACTGTTATATAATCCAACACAGTCAAACACTAAATCTGAGTATGGATTCGACCTATCAAGTAAAATGGCGTATGTTATGGTTATTTTATATATGAATCTACGTGTAGTATTACTGTTATAAATATGGTTTAAGATAGAGCAAGTTTGACTTGATTTGGATATTAAAATTTGGACCATGGATTTATAAATTTGGTATGTAGCAACAAATTAATCTGTTTATATAAGCTAAGAATGCTGGAATTTGCTATAGATTTACCGATGAAGTGATGGAATTTGAATATGATGCAGATTTATTTATGAAATAAAACTGTTTCAATTTTAACATGAATTGATATGTGATATTGATCCCTGTTCAGATATTACTTCATCCTAGAATATTAAACAGTAAACATGAAGATGTCTTTTAACCATATAATTTTAATTGTTGTTTGGATCTGTATGCATGAATAAACACATTTAAATCCATAATCAAAATGTTTGATTGACCTGAGGATAAAAGTTATGATTCAATTATGCTTATGTTTTATTTTGATCAAAGACCATTTTTTTATTTTGTTTGAACTTCCAGGTTTCAGTTTTAATAATATTTGATAATAAAATTAACGATTATTAAGACATTTCTAATTCTACTTATAAAATTAGGAATTGACTTTATTTTGATTTCAGAAAATGGCTCTATCTTATATTTTTCAAGAATTTGTGCTTGAAATTCATACATAAGTTCTATGGTTTTACATTTACATTATGTAAATAATGTACAGAATAGCATCAGGTCATAATAAATGCACTATGATTTATTAATTATGTAAAATATATATAGATGTGTTTTACATGAGTATATAGTGTATATGCAATGACATATATGTAATTGGCATATTATGTAAAACCAGTTTTTGGAACTAAATATACTGATGATATATATATATATATATTTATGATGATAAATGCATAATGTATTCAGATTTCAAAATTACAGAAAATTTGGTTTCCTGTTTAATTGCAGTCTAATACTACTTGTATAAATAGTTGAGTTGAATACTAAATTGATGTAAAAGTCATTTTAGTATGTTAGCAACACCTTATGCATTAATGAATGACCTATTACAAGTATGACTTGTAAATGGATCAATAAGTGTTCCCCTATCATAAAATACTAGAAACCCATCTGTAATGATATGGTATATATTGTTGTACCTTAAAACATGTATGATTTGAGATTCCTATGGTCTTCATTTCTGGTTACAATTTTTTATATATACCTACAGATTATTTTAAATATATTTGATATATATATATATATTTATCATTCAATATATATATATATATATATATGTGTGTGTGTGTGTGTGTGTGTGTGTGCGCGCGCGCGTGTGTGTGTGCTGTGTGTAGAGATATTTTTTTTTTGAAAATTGGTTACTTTATTGCAAAACCAATCACATACTATATATATATGCCTCATCAAAACCTCATGCCCCCCCTAATGGGTACCACACAAGGGAAAAGAGCACATATATAATCCATATATTAACAAAAATTACAAAACCAGTTCGAGTCATTACATAACAACACAAAACAGACAAGTCTCACCATCTCTCTTCACTATCTATACATACAAACCAGCTCAAAACTAACATAAACAAAAAAACACACATAAATTCATTTCAAATCAGCTTGTATCCTTCAGCTCCACTCCCCATCTTCTTAGAAAACTAACATTATGATCTGAACGTTTCGTTTTACTACCATTGTTGTTGATATGATAGTGCACATCTCTTTCAATCATCCTCACTTTCACTTCCTTTGCAATTCTTTTATCATTGAACTGTCTCAAATTCCTCTATATCCAAATGTTATAAATAACACAAGTGAACACAGCACAGGCCACATCCTTCAATTGATCATTACATTTGAACATAGCCGTGATCTTCCCAGCTTCCTCCTTCAAAGATCCAAGTGAAAATGCATCCAAACCAAGTTTTTTAGCAAAGTATTCCCAAATAAATTTAGAGCACTCACATAAAAAGAACAAATGACTTACTGATTCTTCTTCAAGTCCACATAACACACATGTACCATCCTCAATAACACCAAACCTCTTCAGCCGATCCTTAGTGCCAAGTCTATCCTTATGTGCTAGGAAAGAGATCATAGACATTCTTTTTGCATTTGATTTATGCCAAATCACCTTGTAAATATCATTGCAATCCTGCTTTTGCCTCACATGTTGCCATGCTTTATTAAAGGAAAAATCACCACCACCTGTCCACTCATAAAAATCACAATTAGCATTAGTTTTAAGTTTTACATTATGTATTTCTTTTGTGGCTGGATGGAGATGACTATTTAACTTTCCTTCCTGCATTATACATGAAACCATTTCTTCCTTTTTGCTCAAAATCTAAAATCTGGAAATACCAATAATGTCAACCAAACACCTACTATTCAACCAAGGCTCAAACCATAGTGAAGTATTCAAACCATTTGCTAACACCTTATTGAAAAGTTGTTTTCCTGGATTTCTCAGTCTCATAATAGTTTTCCAAGTGCATGATGCATTATTACCAATTTCCATAGTGTGTAGATATATATATATATATATATATATATATATATAGGTCAGTGCTTACGTTAAGATAAATATGATTTATTGATGAATATGATTTATCAAAATGATGCATATATGATAAGTAAATCTCTTGAAAATATGGTTGTATCATTAACACCCTAGCTGAAACATGTTTTAGTGAAATCATGTATAGTTATGCATGTATATGATCAAACACGGTTCTTGTCCGGTTTTAGAGAAAGAATAGTTCTTGTGAGAAGCTAATTACTTACATGTATATATTTTGAATAATTAGTTATTTTGAATAATTTGGATCTAAGTCTATGCCTTTAGTAACCTGAATCATAACAGATCTAACATTACTTGTATACCTAACTTACTGATTAGATCTCATATGCCCGTTCATGATATCTCTATTCTGTTAGTTTGCCTATTCATGTCACTGTATGCCTATTCTGTTAGCATGACCAATTTTTCATCTGCATCAATACCTCACCTAGACCAATACCATAAGCATTGTTGTATACAGTGTAATAACCCGGAAAATCCGAGCCAATTTAAAATTTTTATTTCGGCAATTTTGATGAATTTTGAATACTTAAAATGAATTATTTTAAATAATAGCGACGAGAAATTTATTTTAAATAGAATTAGAACGTATATATTTATTTGAATCGTCGTTAGAATATAAATAATTATTTTAAATATTAAAGGAATTGGAAATGGCGCGGTAGTTTGAAAATTCGATTTCAAAGTTCAAATGAATGTACAGGATTCAAAATAAACCGGATTTTAGCGAAACCAAAAATATTAGAATCTATTTGAGAATATCTTTCCAACGAATCTGAAAAATCAAAATTTCATAGCGGGAATAAAAAGTTATGCCTAGTTGAAAATTCAGAATAGTCGCTATGGAATTTTGGCCCTTAAAAATGGAAATTTTGCAAACGGCCTTGGTTTTCGACGAAACCACATTTGTTGGATCCGTGATGTCAAGTTATTGCTAGGTTTCAAAATTCGTAATTTTAGGAATCAATATGTGAGCGTGGCAAAGGAAAACGTGTTTGACTAGTTTCAGTAGATTTCGATCGAGCAGAAAATGACCATTTTTTCAAACGGTCTAAGAATTTGACGTAATTAGTTTTGTTAGGACCGTATTGTCAATACGAAGCTAGAAGTGATTTTTTGGGAATTTTTAGAGTTAGTGTGTGGCCCTGGTAAATTGAAATGTGCATTCATATTCAATATACATTGATTTATATTTTAATTTGAACGGAAACGGATCATAACAGCCGAACTGGCTTATGATACATATCCCATTGTGTTCGGAATGGGGGTAATTAGCTAGGGGCAACAGTCGTTGGGTTCGATTTCGAGTTTGAATAAAAAGTCAACTTTCAAGGAAATTAAATAATATATATATATATATATATATATATATTCCCTCCTACTTTCTCTCTCCCTCTTCCCTTTTCATTCCAGATCGAACACGATGGAAATAAAAAAAATCGTGAGGGAACCCTAGCCGCCAGGTGATCGCCGTCGCCCCCACCCCTTTTTTGCTCCGCCGCGCCGCACGTCTTCTCTCACCCCTCTCCCTGATAGTCGCGCCCCTCTCTTCCCATTCGAAGTTCTATACCCCCACATCGAAGAAGACCAGCCGTCGTGGAACCCCTGGCCTCACCACTGGCCGCCAGTGCTTCCCCCACCGTCTGCACACGCCCCCACGTCAACACCCTCAGCCTACCTCCGACGGTGGTCGATTCTCCATCAAAAAATTTAGTTTCTACAGGCTAAAGTTGCGTTTTTATTTTTATTTTTAATTAAGATGATTAGTTTTAAATAAAAATTTGATTTCAATGTAGACAATGCAAAAATAAAATGTGATTTTTATTAGGAAGATGTGATCTTTTAAATATATATGTGGCGAATTAAAAAGGTGAAAATATTATATTTTTAAATATTAAAAGATTAGATTTTTAGAAACAGAAAGATTAGATTTTTCCTTATGAAAAGATTTGATTTTTATAATGTTTACATGTAGATAAAGATTTTATTTTTATAATGCAAACGAAGTGATAAAGTTGTGATTTTTATAATGCAAGCGAAGTGATAAAGTTATGATATTTATCTATGTGAAGAAGCGATAAAAAGGTGATTTTTATCTATGTAGAATTGAAATAAAAATGTAATCTTTTTATATGAAGTAGCATTGTAAAAATATAATCTTTATGTAAGTAGTGAAATAAAAATATGATTTTTATATTCTAGAAAGAATAAAAATATGATTTTTATATTATAGAAAGAATAAAAATATGATTTTTTAAGTTATAGAAACAATAAAAATATGATTTTTATATTGGTAGAGTATTAAAAATATGATTTTTAATGTATAGAACATCATTGTAAAAATGTGATTTTTAATGTGAACAGCGGGAAAAGATAGCGATGGTATCGAGGAAATCAAAACAGAATCCATACAGTTCAGAAAGAAAGAAATGGCAGAGTGGAACCCCAAGATGAGAACTTCTCACTTTAAATCTTGTTTTCTAGTTAAAATTATATACTAGGATGCAGATAGTGCTTAGCAGCACCCGACACCCATTGTCCACAGACTATGGACGACTTGTTTGAGTTTGTTGTGTGGTGAAAATTGATTGTGAGTGGAATAGATGGAAATATATTCATGTGTTGAAATAAATTATTTATCGTTAAAAATATAAATTTAACGTTAATGCGAATAAATAAATATTCATTTACAAATCGAACGATTTGTTTATGTACACCCATTTGAAGGAAATTGATTGGGACGATAAATTTTACACATCGCCCAACTGCACAAATAATATTCTGTGTTTGTTGACTGAAACCCCATACGGATGTTGGGATGATATTTGGCGTACAATACTTCCAATTATTTAGTTGTATGTCGATCAATTAGTTGACAGACTGTGCAAGCGTTAATTATTTATATTTAATGCTTATGCAGTTGTGTGGTGCACTTTGGATGATGGTTGATTATTTATTGTTGCTATTATATACATGTGTTGTATGGAATCCATATAATTAACATTATATGGTAATTGATTGGGCCTCATTCCAATTTGGAAAATAAAGAATATTATAAAATAAAGATTCATGTGTTGAATAGAACAAAATAGTCATGTGTTGACAATACTCATGTTTTGAGAATATTCATGTATTGAAACGATTCATGTGTTGAACGAAATATTTTATACAATAAAATTCACATTTTATTGTAAGTAAGAATTAATAAATATTCATGTGTTGAATAAAATATATATTCATGTGTTGAAGAAAATATTCATTTGTTGAATTGAATAACGTAGTTTTTGAAATATATAAAGCGGCGTTGATTAGAGATGCGCCATTTTGACGCGAACGATATTTATATCGATTATATTCGTTTTTATAATAAATATAGAAAAGGAAGTGATTTCAAAATCTAATATTTTGAAAATATTACCATTTATATATTAATGATATGGAATATTCAATTCTGATTAAAAATTGAATGTGAAGTGGAAACTGTTTTGAAAACGAATTTAAAACGATTTATAAAATACGTTTAGAATTGAAATCGACAAAAAATATATAATATATATAATATATATATTAAATGGCCTGAATTGAAGGCGCCGCGCCGTGATAGTTCGCGAATTTCAACCATTGACTTCGAATTGACGTTACGGGATATCCGACCGTCGGATTCTCCTGAAACCAGAACCGTTGGGTTCGTGTCGAAAAGAGCTTTCCAATGAATATTAGAAATTTGAAATTTAACGGTTGGATTGGGAATTATGTCCAAATCAAATTTGGAAAAGGTCGTAGTAAGTGCAGTTCGACGACCTTTATTGGATATCGACTGTACGGGCCTTGATAAAATTATTAAAAATATCAATAATTTGTGTAAAATCATAGTAAATGATTTAGAAAGAATTAGGCTGAAAAATCCCATATTTAAAAAGGATAAAAATATTTTTTTTATCGAAATGAACTAGTTATGAACTAGAATTTTAATCCAATGTTTTTGAATAAATAAATTGGATTTGAAGTGGTTTTAAAAATAGTCAGAATTTCCAATATACGAATTGGAATGGATTTGAATCGAAATTATCTTCGGAATATTTCAATGTTGGATTTCGTGATTATACAGATATGGTGGTGGAAATATGAAAGATATATTTATATCGTAATTTCCAAAATGATATTGTTGGTTTCAGAATTTGATATTGAATATAAGCCGATATATTTTCTATTCAGAGCCTTGTATTTAATATCAAATGAGATTTTGGGTTCATCGTGAATGGTGTCTTAAATAACACTGTTCTTGAACCCAGTATAGAAAAGAATAAATCTTTTAATTAAGATTTAGTGAAATTTTTCAGTTAATTAGTGTTTAATTGGAATTGAATTTAAATTGGTTTTTGGGTTTATCGTGAGCGGTGTTTTGAATAACACCTGTACTTTAACCCGATTAACAATGGAATGTGATTTTGGGTTTATCGTGAACCATGTTTTAGATGACATTGGTTATTTAACCCAGTTAAAGACAGGATATTGATTTTTGGGAAAGATTAAAACTAAGTGGATTTTTAACGAAACTTTAATTAGATTGAAATGATCGAGAATGGAGTATCACCAGTTTTGCTCCAAGCGATAGTGAAATATTTAATTAGATTTGAACGTGAAATGGTGATTAATATTTATCGATAACATCGTGGTGTTAGATATGGAGTATTACAAGTTTTGCTCCATGGGATGAATAGGTTGGGATTGGGAAATAAAATTAATGATTACTTCGGTGTGGTTCGCTAATCCCGACTACTTTGGAAAACCTTAACATGGTTTGAAATGATATCCGAAGGAAGATTAAAGAATAAATTTAAAAGAATTTATCTTTGATAAAATTAATGGGAACTTTTCCCTAAAAATGTGAATATTTGAATAAAGAATATTATGAATTGGAATGAGGTTTATGTTGTGTTTGTGTAGCACTTGTTTATTATATATGCGAGTCATTCGGAAAGGCCGGGTTTATACCCAATCTGAGTAACTGATTCGAGGATAAGTCGAAGATGAAGACGGTGGTTGAAGACTGGAGGTCTTCACATCGTTTGGATGATTACTGATGATCTTGATTGGGCTGTACACCCAAGAGTAGGGAATCAGTTGGTGATCATCCAGACGTACTTGGAGATCGATGGATATGCAAGGAGTAAGGTTCCTCCAGTTTCGTTCAGACCCAGAACGAACTTGTAAATGGACTGTGTGTCTAACATTGGATTTTATTCTGTGTGATTGATTTCTATTAAATATATATCTGTTTGGCGGCGGAGAATTTATTCTCTTGCTTAACGCCCTTCTCTAAGACATACGAGCTTAGAGGTTATATAATGATAGATATCAATCGCATAGCATGAATTGCCTGTATGGCATGCCTAAGTGGAAAATGATTAAGGCATTTGTTGAAAAGCAAAGTCTTGTTGTTGATGATCAAAGAACGGCCTATGTGGCACAGCTTTGTGTATAGCGTTAATTCGCGAGCCTCACACCTCGGTATGAGTCAAAAACGAGATAGTGACTGCACGGAGAGCATGACGTTTCTTTCTAGCTATGGGTGATGTCAGTGACCTACCAGCCTTGACATTTATATACTTTTTACCTATGTGGTTGTTGGATGTGAGGCGCCTCGGATATATGTCTGTTAGGACTGGGAAACGTGTGTTCAGGAATAACTAATCCTCAAAAGTAAGAGAGGACCAGCCCTGAAGATCCAGGATCGCTGTGTGTGGTCCTGAGACATTTGCTAGAGTGTCTCGAACGGAGAGGAGCTTGCCTCTTGCCTCGACTAATGATGGAAATCCAATTTCCGATACGACCTTTGCGGTTTTAATTGTAGAACTAGTATGGCGACATGATATATGGTACCCATGCCGCCTATGATTGATACTTATGATTGAAATTGTTTTGACACTATACACTTATTGTAATATCAAAATAATCTGTTTTTAAACGTATTAAGCATTCTTTGGCTATTATACGGTAAAACCCTATCCTCCGGCTTGCGTGGCATTGTGTGATGGGACCTGGGTCTTATAATAGCTTCATTTTTCTTTATTTAGCATTGCACTGTTTGTTTTATGCACTGGTATTCTTGGGAGGAAACCCGTTCCTTGTTATACGGCGTGGTCCCTTGATTTACCTAACTATAAAAATAATGATTAATAACTGTTTTAGTTCTCACACCAGTCACATGACTGACTTGGAGTTTATTGTTTTAACCTAAACTCTGGGTGCCCTTATTTTCCACATGGGAAGCTAGTAGTCTTGGTTTTGCAGATTTATATTCACAGGATCCTGGTTTACAGTTGGAATGATATTCAGAAAGCTATGTATCCATATATCTCCTTTCAGTTGTGTTTTGTATTTGCTGCTATGTAATTTATTGTAATCTCTGATATTTAGTAAATGTGTAATTATTATTCTTACTCTGTAATATTCTTGTATTCTGATGGAATTGTTGTAATAAACAATGAAATGTTCTTCTTTTTGTGTTCTGATTCATCTTGTCCTCAAAGTAATTCGTTCTCTCTCTTCTCTTCGGAGACCGGGGAAGTTCGGGTCGCTTCATTTGGTATCAGATCTTTGGTTTACATAGCTCGAGAACAAGACACATTAGAACTGAACGAAAGAATTCATCAGAGATTGGATTAGTAATGTCCAATAAGAATAACTCGTTAGAGATGGAATCAGTAGTATCTTAGACGAGTCGAAAGAGTGTTATTTTTGAAATAAAAAAATTTGAAAACAAACAAACTTTGTTTTGAAAATTTAATTCAATTATACGTATTTGAATATTTTATTTGTATTGAATTTGGACAATCGAGTATATACAGATTTTGCATATACGCGTCATGAACGTATATTCAAAGTTTTAATATACTGGATAGACATAGAATCGCACTCTACTACCCCGGAGATGATTTTGATGATTGTAGCTACATCATCAGAATTTGTATTCGAGTTTTGAAAGGTGTGATATCTATATATTTCCATTAGACTAGTGTGAGAACCAAAACTAGATAGGTTTATTGTTGTGATTTGGCATCAAAAACATGATTTTCTATATATATATATATATATCAAAATTAGGAATTTGAAACGTTATTTCACTAATTGATTGCTGGTTGTATTGTTTGATTGTTGGTTTGATTAATTAAAATTTTGAACCATTATGCCAAATTGAACCGAATATTGAACTGTATTGAAAATTGTTCGAAAATGCATGCATGTACATATATATGTGTGAACAGGCCATAGCAAGGAGGCTAGAGCAGAGGAATAAAATTGTTTGCCCGACAAATAGGTACATGTTTATTGTATTTCTTGGTAATTTGATGACTTTATGAGCCGATTGGCTAGCCGCTTGGCTTTTTATTTTTCTTTTGGATTGGTGAGGGCCATGGGAGACTATTTGAAATATCCCGAAGCTCCCGGTGCAGGGGAGGTTATGGCGAAATTTTTCAGAAATTTAGGGTGTTAGCCAAATTTTTGAAAAATTTGAAAAGTTCTTAGAAAATGAAAAGTTGAAGAACTTAAGACGTAATTAAAATAATGAAAGTTGAGTTGGTTAGTTAAACAACTTTCAGCTTCGTTCCTTTTCGGGGATGAAAAGGTTTAAGTGGGGGAGATTGTAATAACCCGGAAAATCCAAGCCAATTTTAATTTTTTATTTTGATGAATTTTGCATATTTAAATTGAATTATTTTAAATAATAGTGATGAGAAATTTATTTTGAATAGATTTAGAATGTATATATTTATTTGAATCATCGTTAGAATATAAATATTTTATTTTAAATATAAAAGGAATTGGAAATGGCACGGTAGTTTGAAAATTCGATTTCAAAATTCAAATGAATGTACATGATTCAAAATAAACTGGATTTTAGCGAAACCAAAAATATTAGAATCTACTTGAGATCTTTCCAATGAATCCGAAAAATCAAAATTTCATAGCGGAAACAAATAGTTATGCCCAGTTGAAAATTCAGAATAGTCGCTATGAAATTTTGGCCCTTAAAAATAAATTTTTTGCAAACGGCCTCGGTTTTCGATGAAACCACTTTTGTTGGATCCGTGATGTCAAGTTATTGCTAGGTTTCATTTCTAAATCAATATGTGAGCGTGGCAAAGGAAAACGTGTTTGACCAGTTTCAGTCGATTTTGATCGACCAGAAAAAGGCCATTTTTCAAATGGTCTCAGAATTTGACGTAATTAGTTTTGTTAGGACCGTACTGTCAATACGAAGCTAGAAGTGATTTTTTGGGAATTTTTGTGTGGCCCTGGTAAATTGAAATGTGCGTTCAAATTCAATATACATTGATTTATATTTTAATTTGAACGGAAACGGATCGTAACCACCGAACTGGCTTACAATACATATCCTATTGTGTTCAGAATGGGGGTAATTAGCTAGGGGCAACAGTCGTTGGGTTGGATTTCGAGTTTAAATAAAAAGTAAACCTTCAAGGAAATTAAATAATATATTTATATTTATATTTATATATATATATATATATATATTCCCTCCTACTTTCTCTCTCCCTCCTCCCTTTTCATTCCAGATCGAACACGATGGAAATAAAAAAAATCGCGAGGGAATCCTAGCCGCCAGGTGATCGCTGTCGCCCCCCCTTTTGCTCCGTCGCGCCGCACGTCTTCCCACATCCTCTCTCTGATAGCCGTGCCCCTCTCTTCCCATTCGAAGCTCTAAACCCCCACATCGAAGAAGACCAGCCGTGGTGGACCCCCTGGCCCCACCGCTAGCCGCCAGTGCTTCCCCCACCGTTTGCACATTCCCCCACATCAACACCCTCAGCCTAACTCCGACGGTGGTCGATTCTCCATCAAAAAAATTGAGTTTCTACAAGCTAAATGTGCGTTTTTATTTTTATTTTTAATTAAGAAGATTAGTTTTAAATAAAAATTTGATTTCGATGTAGACAATGCAAAAATAAAATGTGATTTTTATTAGGAAGATGTGATCTTTTAAATATATATGTGGCGAATTAAAAAGGTGAAAAGATTATATATTTTAAATATAAAAAGATCAGATTTTAAGAAACAGAAAGATTAGATTTTTCCTTATGAAAAGATTTGATTTTTATAATGTTTACATGTAGATAAAGATTTGATTTTTATAATGCAAACGAAGTGATAAAGTTGCGATTTTTATAATGCTAGCGAAGTGATAAAGTTATGATATTTATCTATGTGAAGAAGCAATAAAAAGGTGATTTTTATCTATGTAGAGTTGAAATAAAAATGTAATCTTTTTATATGAAGTAGCGTTGTAAAAATATAATCTTTATGTAAGTAGTGAAATAAAAATATTATTTTTATATTATAGAAAGAATAAAAATATGATTTTTATATTATAGAAAGAATAAAAATATGATTTTTATATTGGTGGAGTATTAAAAATATGATTTTTAATGTATAGAACATCATTGTAAAAATGTGATTTTTAATGTGAACAGCGGGAAAAGATAGCAAGGGTATCGACGGAAATCAAAACAGAATCCGTACAGTTCATAAAGAAAGAAATGGCGGAGTGGAACCCCAAGGTGAGAACTTATCACTTTAAATCTTGTGTTCTAGTTAAAATTATATACTAGGATGCGGACGGTGCTTAGCAGCACCCGACACCCATTGTCCACAGACCATGGACGACTTGTTTGATTTTATTGTGTGGTGAAAATTGATTGTGAGTGGAATAGATGGAAGTATATTCATGTGTTTAAATAAATTATTTATCGTTAAAAATGTAAATTTAACGTGAATGTGAATGAATAAATGTTCATTTACAAATCGAACGGTTTGTTTATGTACACCAATTTAAAGGAAATTGATTAGGACGATAAATTTTACACATCGCCCAACTGCACAAATAATATTCTGTGTTTGTTGACTGAAACCCCACACGGGTGTTGGGATGATATTTGGCGTACACTAATCCCAATTATTTAGTTGTATGTCGATCGATTGGTTGACAGACTGTGTAAGCGTTAATTATTTATATTTAATGCTTATGCAGTTGTGTGGTGCACTTTGGATGATGGTTGATTATTTATTATTGCTATTATATACATGTGTTTTATGGAATCCATATAATTAACATTATATGGTAATTGATTGGGCCCCATTCCAATTCGGAAAATAAAGTATATTATAAAATAAAGATTCATGTGTTGAATAGAACAAAATAGTCATGTGTTGACAATACTCATGTGTTGAGAATATTCATGTGTTGAAAAGATTCATGTGTTGAACGAAATATTTTATACAATAAAATTCACATTTTATTGTAAGTAAGAATTAATAAATATTCATGTGTTGAGTAAAATATATATTCATGTGTTGAAGAAAATATTCATTTATTGAATAGAATAATGAAGTTATTGAAATATATAAAGCCGTGTTGATTGGAGATGCGCCATTTCGACGCGAACGATATTTATATCGATTATATTTGTTTTTATAATAAATATAAAAAAGGAAGTGATTTCAAAGTCTAATATTTTGAAAGTATTATCATTTATATATTAATGATATGGAATATTTAATTCTGATTAAAAATTGAATGTGAAGTTGATATTGTTTTGAAAACGAATTTAAAACGATTTATAAAATACGTTTAGAATTGAAATCGATGAAATATACATAATATATATATTATATATATTAAATGGCCTGAATAGAACGCGCCGCACCGCGACAGTTCGCGAATTTCGACCATTGACTTCGAATTGACGTTACGGGAGATCTGACCGTCAGATTCTCCTGAAACCGGAACCGTTGGGTTCGTATCGAAAAGTGCTTTCCAATGAATATTAGAAATCTAATGGTTGGATTTAGAATTATGTCCAAATCCAATTTGGAAAAGGTCGCTGTAAGCGCAATTCGACGACCGTTATTGGAAATCGACTGTACGGGCCTTGATAAAATTGTTAAAAATATCAATAATTTGTGTAAAATCATAGTAAATGATTTAGAAAGAATTGGGGTGAAAAATCCCATATTTAAAAAGGATAATTTTTTTTTTTCGAAATGAACTAGTTATGAACTAGAATTATAATCCAATGTTTTTGAATAAATGAATTGGATTTGAAGTGGTTTTAAAAATAATCAGAATTTCCAATATACGAATTGGAATGGATTTGAATCAAAATTATCTTTTGAATATTTCGATGTTGGATTTCGTGATTATACAAATATGTGGTGGAAAATTGAAAGATATATTTATATCGTTATTTCCAATACGATATTTGTTGGTTTCAGAATTTGATATTGAATATAAGCCGATATATTTTCTATTCAGAGCCTTGTATTTAATATCAAATGAGATTTTGGGTTCGTCGTGAATGGTGTCTTAAATAACACTGTTCTTGAACCCAGTTTAGAAAAGAATAAATCTTTTAGTTAAGATTTAGTGAAATTGTCCAGTTAATTAGTATTTAATTGGAATTGACTTTAAATTGGTTTTTGGGTTTATCGTGAGCGGTGTTTTGAATAACACCTGTTCTTTAACCCGATTAACATTGGAATGTGATTTTGGGTTTATCGTGAACCATGTTTTAGATGACATTGGTTCTTTAACCCAGTTAAAGACAGGATATTGATTTTTGGGAAAGATTAAAACTAAGTGGAGTTTTAATGAAATTTTATTTAGATTGAAATGATCGAGAATGGAGTATCACCATTTTTGCTCCAAGCGATAGTGAAATCTTTAATTAGATTTGAATGTGAAATGGTAATTAATATTTACCGATAACACCGTGGTGTTAGATATGGAGTATTACCAGTTTTGCTCCATGGGATGAATAGGTTGGGATTGGGAAATAAAATAAATGATAACTTTGGTGTGGTTTGCTAATCCCGACTAGTTTGGAAAACCTTAACATGGTTTTAAATGATATCCAAAGGAAGATTAAAGAATAAATTTAAAGAATTTATCTTTGATAAAATTAATGGGAACTTTTCCCTAATAATGTGAATATTTGAATAAATAATATTCTGAATTGGAATGAGGCATATGTTGTGTTTGTGTAACACTTGTTTATTATATACGCGAGTTATTCGGAAAGGCCGGGTTTATACCCATTCTGAATAACTGATTCGATGATAAGCCGAAGATGAAGACGGTGGTTGAAGATCGGAGGTCTTCACATCATTTGGATGATTACTGATGATCTTTATTGGGCTGTACACCCAAGAGGAGGGAATCAGTTGGTGATCGTCCAGACGTACTTGGAGGTCGATGGATATGCGAGGAATAAGGTTCCTCTGGTTTCGTTCAGACCCAGAACGAACTTGTAAATCAACTGTGTGTCTGATATTGGATTTTATTATGTGTGATTGATTTCTATTAAATATATATCTGTTTGGCGGCGAAGAATTTATTCTCTTGCTTAACGCCCTTCTCTGAGACGTACGAGCTTAGAGGTTATATATCGATAGATATAAATCGCGTGGCATGAATTGCCTGTGTGGCATGCCTAAGTGGCAAATGATCAAGGCTTTTGTTGAAAAGCAAAGTCTGGTGGTTGATGATCAAAGCACGACCTATGTGGCACAGCTTTGTGTATAGCGTTAATTCGCGAGCCTCACACCTCGGTATGTGTCGAAAACGGGATAGTGACTGCACGGAGAGCACGACGTTTCTTTCTAGCTGAGGTTGATGTCAGTGACCTACCAGCCCTAACATTTATATACTTTTTACCTGTGTGGTTGTTGGCTGCGAGGCGCCTCGGATATAGGTCTGTTAGGACCGGGAAACGTGTGTTCAGGAATAACTAATCCTCAAAAGTAAGAGAGGACCGGCCCTGAAGATCCAGGATCGCCGTGTGTTGTCCTGAGACACTTGCTAGAGTGTCTCGAACGGAGAGGAGCTTACCCCTGCCCCAACTCATGACGGAAATCCAATTTCCAATACGACCTTTTCGGTTTTAATTGTAGAACTAGTATGGCGTCATGATATATGGTACCCATGCCTCCTATGATTGATACTTATGATTGAAATTGTTTTGACACTATACACTTATAGTAATATCAAAATAATCTGTTTTTAAACGTATCAAGCATTCTTTGGCTATTATAAGGTAAAACCCTATCCTCCGGCTTGCGTTGCACTGTGTGATGGGACCTAGGTTTTATAATAGCTTCATTTTTCTTTATTTAGCATTGCGTTGTTTGTTTTATGCACTGGTATTCTTGGGAGGAAACCCGTTCCGTGTTATACGGCGTGGTTCCTTGATTTACGTAACTTTAAAAGTAAAGATTAATTACTGTTTCAGTTCTCACACCAGTCACATGACTGACCTGGAGTTTATTGTTTTAACCTAAACTCTGGGTGCCCTCATTTTCCACACGGGCAGCAAGTAGTTTTGGTTTTGCATATTTATATTCATAGGATCCTGGTTTACATCTGGAATGATATTCGGAAAGCTCTGTATCCGTATATCTCCTTTCAGTTGTGTTTTGTATTATTTTCCACTGCTATGTAATTTATTGTAATCTCTGATATTTAGTTAATGTGTAATATTTATTCTTACTCTGTAATATTCTTGTATTCTGAAGGAATTGTTGCAATAAACAATGAAATGTTCTTCTGTTTGTGTTCTGATTCGTCTTGTCCTCAAAGTAATTTGTTCTTTCTCTTCTCTTCGGAGATCGGGGATGTTCGGGTCGCTTCATACAATCACCCATTGATTCCCACTTGGAATAACTAATATTACTATACCCGTGATTATCACAGAAATGTGTTTATTTTTATGCTTATATCTTATCTTTATTGTATATAAATAAATGCTACTTTGGGTATTTTCGTGTGTTTTCACAGGTTGTTAAATAAATGTCTCCTTCATTCAATTAAAGACCAATTGCATAGGAAATGCTACTTCTTGGAATCAACAAATTTTCAATCATAAAGGAAGTTGTAGCAAACTGGTAAAGCCTGGAAAATTGGATAGAGTGTTCTGAGTTCAGTCACCGTCAAAGCCCTATTTTTTGCTGAAGAAAAGAACATATACATTGCCTCCGTCGCTTTGAAGAATAAAGAGACTAGTGTTATATTATATATATATATATGTATATAACATATGCACTAAGATTTGAAGAGCTAGGCATTTTCTTCTCAAAGAAATCAATTGAAAATCTTGCATATTTACTTGCCATTGAGGAGAAGACTTGACATATATTTACCAGAATGCAACTCAATCAAATGCCACATGTCAGCAATCAAGGAGGGAGAATCTTCATATAATATCTCAAATCTATATCCATATCTCTTTTATTTGTAAATAGAATGTCTCAAGAGATATTTTCTTGGCCCAAAAGTCACATAGGATGGAGGCTACATCCCCTATAAATACCCATTGTATTCATTGTAAACAGGGCCCCCTTCTTTTGTAATTCTTCTGCCATTAACAAAGTTCTTCTTTTTATTTTTCTGCAATTTTCTAATTTCTTAGCAATTAGTGTTGTCTACACGATTAGATTCGGTAGAGCATTAATTGTATTTTTCACTTATTTTCATTAGCGATTGATCGTCTGATTAGATTCAGCGGTAATCCTAATTTTTATTTTCTGTTCGTTTAATTCTGTTCTGCAATTTTATTTCCATTGTTCTATTTTATCTTTAATCGTTGAATTTATTACAGTTCCGATTAGATTCGAATCTGAAGTGAATTTAATTGCATCTTTTATTTGTAGTTTCAATTTTTATTTTGTTTTGCAAAATCAACCTCCAAGCTTCGTCTAACTCGCCCACGAAATATATAAATAATAAAATTTAACTTTCCTCCCTGTGTTCGACCTGTATGCTACACACCTGTGCGCTTGCAGTAATTATTTAAAATATCACGCTTTTCTGATTCATTAGAAAGAGTCGATCAAGTTTTTGGCGCCGTTACCGGGGAGGCAAATATTAAATTTTATTATTTATTTATTCTCCGATTCGTGTTAGTTTTTGTTTATATTTTTCTTTTGTTTTTGTGTATATATAGAAAAAAAGTTTCTTAAGTAGTTGATTTGGTATTTCTCATTTATACTATAATTATCTGTATAAGAGAAAAAAAATTGCCAGTTTTTCTTTACTTCTTTCCTCTTTTCAACTTCTTTTTTTTTTCCATTTATTTCCTTCCTTTGTAGCCTTGTTTTCTTCTTTACAGTAAAAAAAAAAACCTTCCAATTTCCCTATATTTCTTTCCATCTTTCAATCTATTTTGTTCAATTTCTTTCCCTCTTTACAAATTGCTTTCCTTCTGGCAACAATTTTTTTTAAAAAAAAGGTTTTACAAAGATTCTTTCTATTTTTCCTTTTTTATGTTCTTTGCCACCTCTCAGCCTTAAATACATATACCCCTTCTTCTCTTGAACAACCACCTCTTTCAACTTTCTTCCCACACTTCATCTTCACAATTCAACTACACAGCACTAACCCCCTGCCAGACCGTTCACAAACGATTGCACTCTTCATCCATACAACGTTCACCCACTATCTTCCTCACCCAAACTGCAAATCGCCCGACAACCCCAATTCGCATACAGACCAGTCCTCATCACAGAAAATATCCCATATTTACGACCAGATTCCACGTTCCTACCCACCACCGTACCACTGCTTCAACATCTTCCTACCCCTAAAACCAATCCCGTTCATCATGCACCAGTGATCAACGCCGGACCCAGACCAACGTTCATAGCCTCGCCCCTCCTTCCCAAAACACTGTAGATCTTCTCACCGAACACACCCCTCTTCCATAGGCCTCAATACCCCCAAATCCAAATCAAATCAACCCCCTCGCAAAACACACCATCGGCCATTAGTTCGATCAATTAGCCGAACCATAATTCCAACAGCCCTCCTCATCTCGACAAACCCAATTCGCATATAGGCAAACAGCAGTTCATCCTAACCATCTCTTCATATCATCGTTCGAAACTCTCTCCGAACAACCGACACCCATTCCACAATTCTCAAACCCACATACCCTTACCTGATTCAAAGCAACGATCACTGAATCTCGAAACCCAACTCGGTTTTTTTTCGAAATCCAATTTGAATTTAAAAAAAAAGAAATAAGGGGGGGGGGGGCGATTTTGCTTTGGGGCTGACTGTTTTGTTCTGAGATTTTGTTTTGGAATTTGAGCACGTACTCAGAGGCATCGGATTCAGTGTGTTTATATCCTATTGGCCCCTTTGTGTTGGTGTCGGGGTGTTCATAGTTTGGATTCAATTGCTTTTAGCCATTTGTTTGGGGTAGGGCATTGTTTTTATTTTGGGTAAGTAATTGCGAGAGACAAGAGTGTGAGCTTCAATTATTTTGTGTTTCTTTGTTTTTGTTAGGCTTAGTTTCATTTTTTTATGAGTTAGTTTCTTGTGTTAAGTTTACGGGCTCATTTTCTTTTAGTTACCTAGTTTTTTTTTTCATTCCAATTTAGTTTTTTTTTGTTTGTTTAAATTTCTTTTCTTTTCAAAAAAAAAAAAAATTTCAAAAATTCAGAAAACCAAAGTGAAAAGGATAGGGCCAAACAATCAAACAAGGGTTTGGAGGTGAATCAAATTGCAAATAGTGGAATTTCAATCATGAACACTATTCAACTGCTCTGGACGGACTGCTATACACCAGTGTAAAATTTTCTTAACTCTACAGTTGTTCTACTGCAATTTTTAAAAAATAGAGAAATTGCTTGTAAAAATCTTCTGCAGGGGCAGCGGCTTGCTTGTATATTTTTTTTCAATTCTGTTATTATTCTCTGACTGTTCTGTGACTGATATTTCTGAACCTGTCTGTGAGAAACGAATTTCCATAACTCATCACTCTCGTCATTTTTCAATTATAGAACTTGGTTTGATTTTTGAAATAATATAATTGAAAAGTTGTGCTTTGTGAAGTGACTGTCTCATATAATTGGATCGCGGATATATATTAGTTCAATTTATTGAACTTCTAGCAAAAGAGGTTGCATACTACCCGTAAAACATTGGTCGTATCCCTTAGTATTTATACTATACGTGAACGGTCATAAGACCCTCTTCCCCCTTCTAATTGAGTCAGTTAATTAATAGAGCACAACTCATTATTTCATATTATTTTGAAGTGAGAAAAAAATTCTGTCTTACATTGACTTCATTAAAATGTCTGATTCAAAAAAATCATTGTGAGAAATGTGGGATAATAATCGGAGTAGACGTCCTCTTGAAGAGTAAGAATTTGAATTACAACTCATGAAGCAAGATTTTCCAAAATTTCGCAACCCAAATGGCAACAATTTTCAAAATGACCAACATTATTAAAGTTATGATTGAAATGGCGACTTCAATTCGAATTTCAATAATTTCGATTATGGGCCACATCCATATCAAAATAGCTTTGAACCCCAATATACCTTTGATCAACATCAATATGGGGTTGGAAACCAATTCGAAAATAATTTTGAAAATGATTTTCAAATCGATCAAAATTTTCAAAACTACAACCCATATCCGCATCTTGAGAATGACCAAAATTGGAATTTTCCCACCAATTTTAACAATTTTGGTTACGAACCTAATTTTCAAAATCAAAATGATTTCCAATCTCAATTTCAATTTTCTGAAAATTCAAACTATTTTGAAAATCAAGAAATCCAAAGCGAGAGCTCTCAAATCAACGACTCTGAAGAATGTAATTTTGATGAGAGGGCGGAAAGGCTAAATAAAAAGATGGATGAACTTCTTTGTTTAATGGCGTCTTATAAAGAACAACAAGAGCAACAAAATCAAATTCAAACAAGCCTTGGATCAGAATATAATTCAACTCTTAGTGACAACAAAAATTTTCAAATAACGACTTTTGAAATTGAGAATAACCATCTAAATGAAGTTGTTCACAATTCAGTAAATGATTTGGACTTCAATTCTTTTCAGGAAAACGATGTAAGCTTAGATTTTGATCTTCCTCTTTCAGGCTATGAAAAACTTGAAATTCTAGAAATTGAACAGAATAAAAATGTTGAATTTTTCAATTCAAATTTGGAAAAGGATTTTAACGAACATGAATTCTTTGGATTGTACGAGGATGAGTTGCAAAATGAGGAAGAAGTGGATTCACGTCACGAGTTCAAAAATTTTAACTTTGAGAAAATTTCAAACGAACTTGAAATTGTCAGTGTCGAAAATACGTTGTCAATTAATGATGAGAAATGTGATCACATACTCTTGAACAACACTCAGAATTCAAATTTCACTGAATTTATATACAATCACAAATTTTTGGACAATTACACTGATAAATTTGTTGAACACATGAATTATCTTTGGAATGCTGGCTTGGTTGAAAAACTTCATGTTAGGACGACCCTGGATATTTATCTCCTGGACTATAAATCTAGGTTTAAAGATGATATGGATTTCAAAAACCTTTGCTTATTAGAAAACATGCCTAGACATAGTGGGAATCTGACTCATCGGGCTAGAACCAAGTGTGGGGGGAAAAGTGGGTGGCATTCTTTGCATCACAAGAACATATATCGTTGTAAATATGATCCATTCATACATATAGTTAGATTGCATTTTATTCTACAAATAATTTTGCATCTCATTCACCTTTGGGTACGATCTTTCAAATTTAGGAAACGTTCACAGTGTGGACACTATTTAGTTCAAGTGTGTGGGGGGGGGGGGTCTGCATTTCATCCATTTTCATTTTTCTTTGTTTTTCTTTCTTTTCATTTTCAGCCATTTAAGTAGGACCATCATGCATTTTAGATTGTAGTAACAAATGTAACATACCATATTTTTTTTTTGAAAATACGACACATTTTAGTTTGATACAACATAATAAGTTTACAACTTTTAGTCAGTTGATAGTATTTTTTTCTCTCAACTTAGATCGAATAAGAAATATAATGAAAAGTTTAATTTTGAGGGATAATAGTGTAACTGGTACATAGGGAGATTCTTAGGTGATGGCCATGAAATCTATTCTATATTGTAGACTTTGTTTAAATAAGTGGAGGACTTAAAAGACTTATGTTGGCTTTTCGAATCTTTAAAACTAAGTTGTGTTAAGCTGAATTCGCGTAACTCTCTTTTGTGCTTGTATCTTCAATAATAATAATAGTAATCCAAGGGTATCCAACATTGCTTGTATATCAAGCGTTGGTGTGCAAACCCGCCAAGCTCTATCCGACATGTTGTTGACAAAGTCAGCGTTGGAATATCTTGGTCTCATTTTATGAGATTGGACACCTAAGGATTACCGACACGTTGTTGACAAAGTCAAAGTCGGCCTGCACAATCCGCCAAGCTCTTTACCCACTCTCCGTTAGTCCGCGAGGCAGTGCATGGGTGGTAAACCTTGGTCTTCTAAGTTAGGTGTATGTACTTAATCATAAAATTTAAAATTTTATAGAATAAAGAATAAGCGATGATGCCCAAACACTTCTTGACCTTATTGATTTGAATAGCCATACACAATGAAATTAGAATACCACTTTACAAACTGTGCCAAGCAACTAAGAATTTATTTCAGGGCTGCACTATGTTATCGACCGAACTAACTGGCCAAACTGGAATTTAACATTTGAAAACTTGATTTATATTGAAAATTTGTGACAAGTTGAGGTATCTAAAATAAAATCAACTGACTAGAAATTGTTAATTTAATTTGTTGTACCACTTCAGAAACAAGTTTTGTTTTCATTTTTTTTGTTTTTATTTGCATATGTCCATTGCATTCATGTAGTTTCATTAGATCATATCATTCTGCATTTGGATTTTGTGGGTAGTATCCGCTGAAAACCCTCACGAGACACCACTCGTCCTACTAGGGACACCTAGAGGTTTAACGGCTTGTTGCATACACTCAATGCAATCGTGTTTCCTACGAAAGTGTGACCTATCTAGTTTAGTTTTTCATTTCTTGTTTTACTCGAGGACGAGTAAAAGATAAGTGTGGGGGTATTTGATTAGCACAGAAATGTGTTTATTTTTATGCTTATATCTTTTCTTTATTGTATATAAATAAATGCTACTTTGGGTATTTTCGTGTGTTTTCACAGGTTGTTAAATAAATGTCTCCTTCATTCAATTAAAGACCAATTGCATAGGAAATGCTACTTCTTGGAATCAACAAATTTTCAATCATAAAGGAAGCTGTAGCACACTGGTAAAGCCTGGAAATTTGGATAGAGTGTTCTGAGTTCAGTCACCGTCAAAGCCCTATTTTTTGCTGAAGAAAAGAACATATACATTGCCTCCGTCGCTTTGAAGAATAAAGAGACTAGTGTTATATTATATATATATATATATATTTATATGTATATAACATATGCACTAAGATTTGAAGAGCTAGGCATTTTCTTCTCAAAGAAATCAATTGAAAATCTTGCATATTTACTTGCCATTGAGGAGAAGACTTGACATATATTTACCAGAATGCAACTCAATCAAATGCCAAATGTCAGCAATCAAGGAGGGAGAATCTTCATAGAATATCTCAAATCTATATCCATATCTCTTTTATTTGTAAATAGAATATCTCAAGAGATATTTTCTTGGCCCAAAAGTCACATAGGATGGAGGCTACATCCCCTGTAAATACCCATTGTATTCATTGTAAACAGGGGCCCCTTCTTTCGTAATTCTTCTGCCATTAACAAAGTTCTTCTTTTTATTTTTCTGCAATTTTCTAATTTCTTAGCAATTAGTGTTGTCTACACAATTAGATTCGGTAGAGCATTAATTGTATTTTTCACTTATTTTCATTAGCGATTGACCGTCTGATTAGATTCAGCGGTAATCCTAATTTTTATTTTCTGTTCGTTTAATTCTGTTCTGCAATTTTATTTCCATTGTTCTATTTTATCTTTAATCATTGAATTTATTACAGATCCGATTAGATTCGAATCTAAAGTGAATTTAATTGCATCTTTTATTTGTAGTTTCAATTTTTATTTTGTTTTGCAAAATCAACCTCCAAGCTTCGTCTAACTCGCCCACGAAATATATAAATAATAAAATTTAACTCTCCTCCCTGTGTTCGACCTGTATGCTACACACCTGTGCGCTTGCAGTAATTATTTAAAATATCACGCTTTTCTGATTCATTAGAAAGAGTCGATCAACCCGTCATTTTTTTAATTATAAAAGCATGTTCGAATTTGGCATCTCAAGTAAAAGCTAGATTCTTCTTCACCAAGTTTGTTAATGGTGCAACTATCTTGTTGAAACCCTTGATAAAAAAATATATAATATCCAGCTAAGCCAAGGATTCTCTAAACATCCATAGCATTCTTAGATCGATTCCAACCTTGGATTGCTACTATTTTCACACGATCCACTGTTATCCGTTATCCAAATACTACATGATCCAAGAATCTCACTTCTTCCTTCCAAAAGTGACACTTAAAAAACATAGCCTTCAACTTGTGCCTCCTCATAATATTAAGAACAACTCTCAAGTGTATCTTGCATTCCTCTTCCATTTTAGAGTAGATAAGGATATCATCCAGAAACATAAGCATAAACTTGTTTATTTGATATCTAAGTATTCTATTCGTAGAATCCATAAAATACGTCAAAGCATTAGTCAATTCAATGGCATCACCAACCACTCAAAGAAACCCAATGGTGTCGTAAAAGCAGTCTTCGACACGCTATCACTTGCTACTCTCAACTGGTGAAATCTCATAACCAAATCCATATGAGAAAACACCTTTGCCTCGTGCAACTGATCAACCAAGTTATCAATCCTTAGTAATGGGTACTTGTTTCTCTTAGTCACCTCATTCAGTCATGGTAATCCACACACAATCTTAACGAGTCATCCCCTTTAATTGTAAATACTACTGGTGCACCCCATTCAGATACACCCCTCCAAATGAATCCTTTCTTAAATGTTCACTATTTTGCACCTCTAATTCCTTTTGCTTCCTAGGCGCCATTTACCTTAAAGGCATGACTATAGGTTTTGATTCATCCACTAAATTGATCTTATATTCGATCTCTCGACATGGAGGTGACCATGTCACCTCTTCAAAAACATGCAGGTACTCGCTAACAATGGGAACAAATGACAATCCTTCCTGTGGAATCTCAAGAGAATGTAAAAAGCCGACTAATAATCCATCTCTCGATAAATAGTTAATCGCCACCCCTTTCCCTTTCACATTCCTGATTGTGAACTTGTGCTCCCCGCAATCCACAGTAGCCAAAGCTAGTCCATACCCAATATAATTTCAAACCCCGTAAAGTTCAAAACAAAATAATCACAAACAAAGGATTATCCATGACTCAATGAAACAAGACCACAACAAATCATATAGAGATTAGCAGACTTCCAATAAGGTTGGTTGTAGTTATAGACTTTTCAACTATCATAGGTTGAAAAATCTAATCTGCATATTAAATCACTACCGATAAATGAATGCAAAGCTCCAGTATGTCCAAAACTCTAATGAAAACATCTATGATAGAAATCATACCTTGCACCATGACCTCTTGTCCCTTATCCTTGGAATTGATGCATTAGAGGAAGTCGAAACTGCATCCAAAGCATAGTCTTTCAACACCCGCTTATTCTTAAGACGCTTCAGACAATCTTCTTAAGATGAATCATCTTGTCACACCTATAGTACTTATTCTCGACTTTGGTAGCTTTGCACATACTAGCAAAGTGCCCCTTCTTATAATTGAAGCAGACTAGCTCACTTAAGTCTTTCTTCTTGTAGGTCCTCCCTTGCCATGTTGTTTCTTTCACTTCTAGCTCTACTTCTTCTTAACTCAACCGTCTAGTTGTGGATTTGGTGCCTTTGTAACATCAGCAACATCTTTTGTAGGGAACATACTTTCATGCATCAAATTTTTTTGAAATAGTTTCTCAAAAGGGACATCAATATGATCCATTGGCTTCTTGCCTAAATACTTATTCAAACCAGTTATGAACATCTCTTTCTATATTAGTGGAGTGTCAATAAATAAAGGCTTAGATTCTGATACAACCTCAAATTCCGAAACACATTCTTAGACTGCCTTATCTCTTTGTTTTGGCTTATCAAACTTTTTAAACAATATGGACATTTGGACTATAGGAATGAACTTTTCTTCAAACTTAGTCCTAAGTTATCATCTCTTCTAAAGTACTTATGGTTATAGTACCCAACTAGTTCATAGCCCTACCTTGAAGCCGCCTAGAAGAGAGCTTTCACTTTATATCATCATCTACTCCCATGTCTCCAAAAATTCGAGTATAGGTATCCAACCAGTTAGGGACCTCAATAGCACACTCGGTCCCTGAGAATGGCATACCTCCCAAAGTAGAGAAGTTCCTATACCACTTAGCAAAATCCATTCTAGGTGCCTGCATTGGAGCATAACCATCGACTATAGTTTCTCCCAACGTGGTTTGAGCTCTTCCCATGATCAAAGCCATCATAGCATCGAACATAAATAGGTAATCGTGGGTATCCGCTTCTATACCCTTTATCCAACCATTAAAGAGGCAGAATTATTCCTAACTGTGTTTCTAGTGGTACAATGCATTCTTAGTCTGTACCGTGAATGATCAGTTCCAACAAAAGAAAAGTTACAATGGTACTAAAGTGCTTACTACTATATGTTATTATATAGTTTAAGTCTATACCATTTACAAATATGTGACGAACTCCCATAACTCCTACACTAAACAAGAGGAATAATGTGTTGAAAGACGTGCCGGGCAGCTATAGACGATCATGACTGCCCAAGGTACGGGCCCTTCATAACTGCCCAAAGTACCCATACTTTGAGTCTACTAGAACTCACGACAACGGTAATCTCTCGGCCTGGCATCTCTAGCCATCAACCCCGATGATCATTCACAAACTCAAGTCCCCCTTGGGCAACCATTATCAACAACTGAACACCCTTGAGTTGTCTTTACATTCGTTGCATTATGACGATCAACAAACACATCACATCACTTTGAACATTACCACCTAGATATACATCGAAGTCATAACATCACTTAACCAAACAACATCAATATAAGGTCCAACGTAACATCACTGAACCAAACAACATCAATATAAGGTCCAACGTAACATCACTGAACCAGACAACATCAAACAATGACTTATTATAATTAGGTCATCCTCTCCTAGGTCGCAAACGACCTAAGACCAACGACCTGACTCTCTTGAGCTACTCTAACCATTCCAATGACCTAACCCCCAGGCCGAACGACGATCCAGTGCCATTACCCCACCTAGGTCGTCCCACGACCTAAGTCTCCTGAGCCCTTCATCCATCACACTAACCCATCGCTGCTCCTCTACTTAGGCCGACATGACCTTATCTTCAAACGACCTATCTAGGTCGTTCTATCTCCTTTCCATCCTGACGCCGTCAACGCTCCAACAAACCTGAGCCATCAACAAACTGACCAAAAGACGATGACCCGACCTATTTCCACCACGATCTGAAGCGCCGAAGACCTGACCCCATTTCGTGTTTTCCAAGCCACGATCCAACACTACCACCGTCAGAACAGAACTTGGCTCTAACGACCCGATTCACTGAAAATTGACCTGACTTCCAGATCTGAACAAAACAACACCAAACTCGACCAAATCTTCGCCAAATGACAACATCGATGAAATCAACTCATCCAATACGACCATAAACACTTTATGAATCAATCAACAACAACAAAATGATAATTATCATCGATAGACATATAAAATTCACCAAAATCATGATAAATGAAAAATAATGGATCTAACTTGCATAATCATATGAATTATCATAAGAATTACCGGTTTTAAGTTACTAGATTAGATCCTATGGCGTTTCAAATGAAAATATGTTTACCATGATGTAGATCTAGGTGAAAACAACTTGAAAATGATGAAATTAAGATAAAAAACTCATATACTTGATTGAATCTGCTTGAGAGATTTATATCACTCACCAATTCTCCAAAACAACACAAAAACACTTTGATCTAAATTAGGACAATGAAGAATTAGTTTCAAACTCTTCGATTTGATGAAATATCTCTTTGATTGATATAGATTTAGCTTCAAATGATGTAGATCTTTGATTCTTTTATGTAGATCTTGAATTTTAATATTGGTAGAAAGTGTATTTGATTGAGCAAGGAGGATCACAAGCTCAACCAAATAAGAGAATAAAGAAAAGTAACCATCTATCCATGCCTCTAATCCCCTATTTATAACCTCCCACCAGCCAACTAATGGGCATCATCAAATCAGCCCATCAATGCTCTTAAACTTGAACAACAAACAGTAAAACACTAGAATAGCGATTCCTCCCAAACCGTTGAACCAAATCTTTAATGTAACCACCCTACGGAATTGGCATCACCATTTCCTTTCCAATGAGACTGATCTCATTACCTGATTCGATCCCAATCAAAAGTTATCCCCTGTACAAGACTAATAGGGGAAAAATGGTCATGAAAAAAAATTGTTTAAAAATCTGGACATGTCTCACATCCCTATAAACAACATACCAAAATATGAGAATGACCTAACCCTTAGGGAATTAAATAAAAATATTTTACGATCCTCCGATACGTAAAATGCGGGTTGTTACATTCTCCCACCCTTATGGAATTTCTCCCCCGAAATCCCAACAAACACAAGAACCTATAACAATTCCACGTGCCTATCATCCATGAGCAACCAATTGTACCATCCAAACTAGCAGCCATCAAGCCATGCATCCATATCCTTATCCTTGTATGTAGAATTCTATCAATAATAGTACAAACTACAATGGCATAGGGTAACACGATGTCAATGGGTCATACTGACGAAGAGTTATGAATGGGTCATCTCATACTCTCTTCCGTCTCCCATGTACAATCGTCGCCATCCTCACTCCATTGTACTTTGACCAACTTAACCGCCTTCCTCCTAAACTCTTTCGTGTCATTCCCCACAACATGAAGCGGCTTATGAGGTCTCGTAGATACGTTCTCATCTTCTAGGTCTTTGTACTACTCTGGAGATACCACCACATTCGAATCATGCACGTACTTCCGTAGAAACGACACATGGAAAACATTATGCACACTTGACATCTTCTTGGGTAACTCCAATCTATATGCGAGCTTTCCAATTCGCTCGACTGTCGGAAATGGTCCAACAAACCTAGGAAATAACTTTCCTTTACTCCCGAACCTAACCACATGCTTTAACAGTGAAATCTTCACGAAAATCATATCGCCAACGTCGAATTCCAATTCTTTACGATTATTATTAGTATAACTCTTCTGACGATCTTCGGCTGCCTTTATTTGTTTTCGAATGATTTCTATACAATCTGAGGTTTCTCTAATCATCTCAGGCCCAAGTATCAACTTATCTCCAGTCTCCAACCAACATGTCGGAGAATTACACGGTCTACTATACGATGCTTCGTATGGTGCCATCCCAATGCTCGACTGGTAGCTATTATTATAAGAAAACTCGACTAGATGCAGAATGTCTTCCCTTGATCCTCCAAAGTCTAATACACAAGCTCTTAAGAGATATTCCAAAACTCGGTTAACCCTCTCGGGTTGACCATTAGTTTGGGAATGGATAAGCCGTACTCAAACACAAATCGGTTCCCAAAGTCTTTTGTAAACTCTTCCAAAATCCACTTGTGTACAATGGATCTCGATCACTCACTATGCTCTTCGGGATACCATGGAATTGAACAATCTACTTTATATAAAGCTCAGCCAACGTCGATGCTGTCCTAGTAGATTTGATAGGAATAAACCTTGCAGTTTTGGTCAAATGATCTACAATGACCCAAATCCCTTCGTTTCTTTCCCTGCTTCTAGGTAGTCCATCAATTAAATCCATTGATAACTTCTCCCACTTCCGTGTAGGAACTTCCAATAGCTGAAGCAATCCACTCGGCTTCTTCTGATCAGCTTTCATCAACTGACAGTTCATACACTTGGAAATGAACTTTCCAATATCTCTTTTCATCCCCTCCCAGTATTAAGATCGCTTCATCTCCTGACACATCTTATTACCACCAGACATTCTCTCAAAACCTCATCTCTCAATCCATGGATATCAGGAACAACTAGTTGTCCTTGTTTTCCAAGCCAACCCTCTCGATCGACCTCGAATTCTTTATTCTCGAGTTCCAACTTTTGGATAAAATCGACAAGTTTTGCAATTCGCTTTTGACTCTCGCCAATCCTTTCAATGAGAGTAGGTCTTATCGATAAGCTTGCCAACATTTTGGGTTCCAATTCACACCTTGGTCTGAAATTAAATCTTGCCAAGTACTCGAGGTTTTTCTACTCTTAAAATATCGCTCCCAAGCTTGCGTGTCTTCGAATCACGCATCTTCTACTGCGTTATACCAAAATCAAATGATGCCAAAAACTCTAAAAACAGTTGCTGCTGAAGATTCAAATCCTTTTAGGAGAAAAGATACTTCAAGACTTATGATCCGTAAACAACTCGAATCAAAATCCCAATAGGTAATGTCTCCACATCTTCAGAGCTAACACAATTGCTTCCAACTCCAAATCACGAGTTGGATAATTCCTTTCATGCGGCTTCAGCTATCGACCCACGTGGGCCATAACCTTATCCTTCTGGATCAGCACTGCTGCAAGTCCAGTACCGCATGCATCGATGTATATCACCATCTCTTCATTCCCACTTGGAATGATCAAAACAAGAGAACTTGTTAATCTCTCTTTCAAGATTCCAAAAGCTTGCTCACACTTCGCATCCCATGCAAACACTTGGTTCTTCTTCGTCAATCCTGTTAATGGTGAAACTATCTCGAAGAAATCCTTGATAAACTATCGGTAATAACCTTCCAACCCAAGAAAACTTCTCACGTCCGTCACATTATTAGGTCTATCCCAGTCCTGAATTGCTTCCACTTTAGCGGGGTCGACCGTTATCCATTTATAGAAACAACATGGCCTAAGAACCTCACATCACTCTTCCAGATGTGACACTTTGAAAACATAGCTCTCAGCTGATGCTTTCACAAGATTTCCAAAACTACTATCAAGTGTGTCTTATGCTCTTCCTCATTTTGGGAGTAAAACAGAATATCATCCACGAACACAAGTACGAACTTGCTCAATTGATCTCTGAAAACCCTATTCATTAGATCCATGAAATATGCTGGTGCGTTAGTCAACATGAATGGCATCACCAACCACTCGAAAAAACCGGATGGTGTCCTAAAAGCAGTCTTCGGCACACTATCCCTTGCCACCCTCAATTGGTCGAATCTCGTTGCCAAATCCATCAGAGAAAACACTTTGGCCTCGTGAAGCTGATCGAACAAATCGTCTATCCTCGGCAACAAATATTTTTCTTCATGGTTACCTTATTCATCTATCAATAATCCATGCACAATATCAACGAGCCATCTACCTTGGTTGCAAACATAACTGGTGCACCCCATTCAGAAACACTTCTTCGAATGAATTCTTTTCTCGAAAGGTCACGTACTTGCACCTCTAACTCTCGCTGTTCCTTAGGCGTCATCCGCCTAAGAGGAATAACGATTGGTCTAACACTATCGACCAAGTCAATTCTGAACTCAATCTCACGACGCGAAGGCAACCCTTTGACCTCGTTAAAGACATCCTCGAACTCATTTGTGATTAGCACCAATGAAAAGTCTTCCTGTGGAATCACAAGCGTATATAAATAGCTCACGAAGACCCCGTCTTCGGGTTTACATAGAATCAAAACCTTTTACCCTTCTATATCCCTGACTCTCGCCTCTAGCTTCTCGCAATTCACTCTTGCCGCATACCTCTTGAGCCAATCCATGCCCAAAATAATCCCAAACACAATGAAGTTAAGAACAAAGCAATCATACACAAAAGGGCAACCATGACTTGATAACGCAAGACCACAACAAAGAATACAAACGCAAGACGAACCCCCAACTGGATTAGTCACAACCAAAGGTCTATCACAAATCTCGGGGTCCAAACCCAAGCGGCACAAAAGCTTATTACAAATAAAAAAATGTAATGCTCCAGTATCGAACAACAAACGAACTGAAACACCTCTAACCGAAAGAGTACCTTGAACGACGACACCCTTTCCCTTCTCCTATGTAGTAGGGGCTGTTGAAGATGATGGCACTACTTCCAAAGCATATTCCTTCACTATCTGCTTTTCCTTAGCAAGTTCCAAACAGTCCTTCTTGAGATGCCCAGACTTTCCATAGTTGTTACACCTCCTTTCAACCTTCGGATGATCACACTCATTAGCAAAATGACCCTTCTATTGGCAGTTAAAGCAAACCACCTCACTCTTAGGTTTCTTCTTACCATCCTTTCCTTTCTTCTGTTGCTGCTTCCTCTTCTTATTATTTTTACTACCCTATTGTGGCTTCGGAGCTTCCTTGGTTGCAGCAACAACGGTTTCTTGTTTCGTAAACAAGCTTTCATGTCTCACGGCTTTTTCCACGATCTTCTCATATGGATCGTCAATATGATCCACCAATGGTCTCCCTATGTAGGTGTCCAAAGCCATAATGAACTTCTCGATCTTATAATATGGAGTGTCAATATATGAACAAGCATGCATCGACAATGCCTCAAATTCAGAATCATAATCAAGCACTGGTCGACCATTCTGTTTCAGCTCCACAAACTAGTTAAACAGAACAAACTTCTGATCAGTAGAGATAAAGTTTGTCTCAAACTTAACTTGGATTGTTCCCAAGTTATCTCATCTTCCATAGTCTCAAACGTTACAGAACCCCACCACTCCATGGATCTGCCCTGCAGCTGCCTAGACGCAAGCTTTCTCTTAGCTGCATCATTTATACCCAAGTCCCCAAAAATGTGAATACAAGCATCTAACCATCTTTGAACCTCTTTAGTGGATCATGTCCCCTTGAATTGCTTTCCCCCTAGAGATGTGAAGTCTTTACATAGCTTTGCAAAATCCACAATCCAAGGCACCTGCACACCTACATCTACCGTGGCTGCCACTAGAGCGGGTACCCTTCTCATGAATGCTTCCATCATGGCCTCAAACATGGGTGGGTAATCTAGTGTACCGCCATATCCCCTCCAGAAATAGCCTCCTCCCTAGCAGTATGTCTTGAAGTACGCCGACTCATTCTAAATCTGTAAATTAGAATGGTTAGCCACTTACTGAGAAAACTGCTAATGGAGTTCAAACGCTACTATACTATAAACTATTATACATCTGAAACGAACCGAACTTCCTCATGAAGGAAAGTCCGGATTGCTTTTGAGAACACGGCAAATCAGAACACAATCAGAAGAACATTTCATTGCTTATTACAACAGTTTACATCAGAGTACAAGAATATATAGAATATGAATAAATAATATACATTTGATATTTATCAGAGATTTACAAATTACAATGAAGCGGAAAATAATACAAAACACAACTGAAAGAGATACAAGGATATAGAGCTTTCATTTGTGCAGTTGGGCGATGTATAAAATTTATCGTCCTAATATATATCAGTCAAATGGGTGTACATAAACAAATCGTTCGATTTGTAAATGATTATTTATTTGATTCGTATACATGTTAAAAATTATACTTTTAATGATAAAATATTTTATTCAACATATGAATATTCTATTCAGTTTATTTATACAATAAAAATGATATTTTTATTGTTCTAACATATTTTAGAAAACTTTGGCGGCATAACGGCGCGATACTTAAACCGGGATAAGGTCTAGCCTTATCCCTCGCCTCATAATGGCACACGCCATGTACAAACCAAATTACATCAATTCATTCACCCCTCAAACCAATTCAATTAACCCAAACAATCAAACAAGTCGTCCATGGTTTGTGGATGACGGGGAGCAGTTCACATATGCAGTTATAAAATAAATAACTATATAAATAAATTCAGTGAGAGAGTTCTCACCTTGGGGATCCACTCCGCCGGTCCTTATCTCTGAATTTTTTAATTTAGATTTGTTTTCCGATAGTACTATCGCAATCTGTATCATGCAGTTTATATTAAAAATCATATTTTTAATACGATATTTACATTATAAAAATTATATTTTTAACTTTCTATTCGTGTGAGAAAAATTATAATTTTACATAACTAAAAACCATATTTTTATATTGCTAACACCATAATAAAAATCGTATTTTTACTTCACTAAAAATCATATTTTTATTTTGCTACAAATATAAAAATCATATTCTTATATTGTTATTTATATATTAAAAAAATCATTTTTTCTTATGTCATTCATATAAATAAAAATCAAACCTTTATTTATAAAATTCACATTTTTATATCGTTAAAAATATTTTCTTTCATACGATAAAAATCTCATTTTGTTTTTCTATAAATCTCTCCTTTCTAATTTTAAAAATCTAACTTTCTATTTAAAAAAATCTAACTTTCTATTTAAAAAAATCTAACTTTCTAATTTAAAAAAAATCTAACTTCCTATTTTAAAAAAAAATCAAACTTCCTATAAAAAATCCAATCTTTTCAAAAATAAAGATCAAATCTTTATTTCCTCTACATACTTATAAAAATCCGATCTTTTATAAATAAAAATCCCATTTTTAAATCCATGTGAATTTATATAAAACTGAAAATAAATTCATAATGGAGTAGAATAAAAACTGAGAATAACTCACCAATCTCGATCATTAGAAAATGGGGGTTTGCTTGAAATTTGTTGCTCTTCCCAATCCTGGAAACAACGAACGCAGGCGGATAGCGGAGGGGGATTGGTGGTGGCTCTGGCTCGTCGAGGTCTCGACTGGGAGGCGCGCTCTGGTGCGGTCTAGGTCGTGGTTTGCGATGGAAGGGGGGTCTGGGCTATCGCGGCGAAGGGTTCTTCGATGGGGCGACAGGTGTCGGATCTTGCGAGGGGAGAGAGGGTGCGCGAGGTGGAGAAGAAGAGGGAGGGGCGGCGATGCATCGGTGGAGGTGGGGGAGGATCGCGATGGCTGATTGGTCAGAAAATAGGGGGCTAACGGAGGCGGCGTGAGGTTCGGGAGGAAGCAAATTTTAGATTTAGGTTTTTTTTTCTTTCTTCAATACTAAAGTCAACGGGGGAGGGGGGTTAAGGAGAAAAGGGGATTTTATTTTATTTATATATTTACTTATTTAATTTTATCCATAAAGGTGAATTTTTATTCGAATTCCAAATCAAACCCAACGACTGTCGGCCCTAGCTAATTACCCCCATTTCGAACACAATGGGATATGTATCATAAGACAGTTCGGCTGTTTCGATCAATTTTCATTTAAATTACAATATAAATCAATATATTTAATTTAAACGTACATTTCGATTTACTGGGGCCACACACGAGTCCCAAAAATTCCAAAAAATATATTTCAAGCTTCGTATTGATGATACAATCCTAACAAAACTAATTTGGTCTAATTTGAAGACAGTTTGAAAAATGGCCATTTTCTGCTCGATCCAAATTGACTGGAACTATTAAGAAACGTTTTCTTTCGCCACACTCACATATTGATTCCAAAAATTATGAAAATTAGAATCTAGCAATAATTTGACATCCAGGATCCAATAAAAGATGTTTCGTCGAAAACGGAGGTCGTTTGCACAACGACTATTTTTAAGGGCTATATTTCCATAGCGACTATTCTGAATTTTCAATTGGACATAACTTTTTATTCTCGCTATGAAATTTTGATTTTTGGGGTTCGTTGGAAAGATATCTTCAAATAGATTCTAATATTTTTGGTTTCGCTAAAATCCGGTTTATTTTGAATCCTGTACATTCATTTGAAATTTGAAATTGAATTTTCGAACTACCGCGCCATTTCCAATTCCTTTTATAATTAAAATAAATATTTATATTCTAACGTCGATTTAAATAAATATATACGTTCTAACTCTATTCAAAATAAATTTCTCATCGTTATTATTTAAAATAAATCATTTTGAATATCCAAAATTCATTAAAATTGCCAAAATAAAATTTTTAAATTGGTTCTGATTTTCCGGGTTGTTACAATCTCACCCACTTAAAATCTTTTCATCCTCAAAAAGGAACGGAGCTGAAAGTTGTTTTACTTATCAACTCAACTTTCAGTTTGGCTTTCATTCTTCAACTTTTCAGTTTCAAAGAATTTTCCAATTCTTCAAAAATTTGGCTAACACCCAAAAATTTTGAAAAATTTCGCCATAACCTCCTTTGTACGAGGAGCACCGGGAAAATCCCCAAACCACCAAACAGGCCCTCTCATCTCATAAAGAAAAAGAAAAAGCCAAGCGGCTAGCCAATCGACTCATAAAATCATCTAAACCCAAGAAATTAGTAAACATGTACCTATTTGTTGGGCATACAATTTTATTCCTCTTCTCTAGCCTCCTTGCTTTGACCTGTTCACACATATATATGTACATGCATGCAATTTCAAACAATTTTCAAGTCAGTTCAATGTTCAATACAATTTGGCTAAATTTCCCTTTCATTCATGTATTGGTTTTATTAGTTAACTAATAATCATACAACACAACCAGCAATCAATTAGTTGATTAGCTTTTCAAACAGATAATTTTCTGTATATACATGAAAATCATATTTTGTGCATCAAATCACAACAATAAATCCTATCTAGTTTTGGTTCTCACACCAATCTAATGGAAATATATAGAAATCCCACTTTCGAAACTCGAACATAAGCTCTGATTATGAAGCTTCAATCATCTGAAGCATCTCCGAGCGACTAGAGTGTGATTCCATATCTATCCAGTATATTAAAACTTTGAAAACACGTTTGCAAGGCGTATATGCAAAATCTTTATATATTTGATTGTCCAAATCAATTTAAAATAAATATTCAAATACGTATAATACGATTTAAATTTTCAAAACAATTTTTTTTCCATTTTATTTTAAAAACACTACTCTTCACACTTGTTCTAGGATACTACTAAGCCCATCTCTAACGAGTCATTCTCACTGGATATTGCTAATCCAATCTCTGATGAACCAGGATAATGTCTAGCCTTATCCCTCGCCTTATAATGGCACACGCCATATACAAACCAAATTACATCAATTCATTCATCCCTCAAACCAATTCAATCAACCCAAACAATCAAACAAGTCGTCCATGGTTTGAGGACGACGGGAAGCAGTTCACATATGCAGTTATAAAATAAATAACTGTATAAATAAATTCAGTGAGAGAGTTCCCACCTTGGGAATCCACTCCGCCAGTCCTTATCTCTAAACGGTTTGAATTTAGATTTGTTTTCCGATAGTACCATCGCAATCTGTATCACGCAGTTTATATTAAAAAACATATTTTTAATACGATATTTACATTATAAAAATTATATTTTTAACTTTCTATTCGTATGAGAAAAACTTATATTTTTACATAACTAAAAACTATATTTTTATATTGCTAACATCATAATAAAAATCGTATTTTTACTTCACTAAAAATCATATTTTTATTTCGCTATAAATATAAAAATCATATTCTTATATCGTTATTTATATATTAAAAAAATCACTTCTTCTTATGTCATTCATATAAATAAAAATAAAACCTTTATTTATAAAATTCACATTTTTATATCGCTAAAAATATTTTCTTTCATACGATAAAAATCTCATTTTGTTTTTCTAAAATCTCTCCTTTCTAATTTTAAAAATCAAACTTTCTATTTAAAAAAATATATAACTTTCTATTTCAAAAAAAAAATCTAACTTTCTAATTTAAAAAATATAACTTCCTATTTTAAAAAAAATCTAACTTCCTATAAAAAAATCCGATCTTTTCAAAAATAAAGATCAAATCTTTATTTCCTCTACGTACATATAAAAATATGATCTTTTATAAATAAAAATCACATTTTTAGATCGATGTGAATTTATATAAAACTGAAAATGAATTCATAATGAAGTAGAATAAAAACTGAGAATAACTCACCAATCTCGATCATTAGAAAAAGGGGGTTTGCTTGAAATTTTTGCTCTTCCCAATCCTGGAAACAACGAACGCAGGCGGACAACGGAGGGGGATTGGTGGCGGCTCTGGCTTGACAAGGTCTCGACTGGGAGGCGCGCTGGTGCGGTCTAGGTCACAGTTTGCTATGGAAGGCGGGTCTGGGCTATCGCGGCGGAGGGTTCTTCGATGGGGAGACGGGTTTCGGATCTCACGAGGGGAGAGAGGGTGCGCGAGGTGGAGAAGAAGAGGGGGAGGGGCGGCGTTGCATCGGTGGAGGTGGGGGAGGATCGTGATGGCTGATCGATCGGAGAATGGGGGTGCTAACGGAGGCGGCGTGAGGTTCAGGAAGGAGCGAATTTTAGATTTAGGTTTTATTTTATTTTTTTCTTTCTTCAATACTGTAGTCAACCGGCCGAGGGGGGAGGGTGTTAAGGAGAAAAGGGGATTTTATTTTATTTTTTTATATATTTATTTATTTAATTTTCTCCATAATGGTGAATTTTTGTTTGAATTCCAAATCGAACCCAACGACTGTCTCCCTTAGCTAAATACCCTCATTCCAAACACAATGGGATATGTATCGTAAGCCAGTTCGGCTGTTTCGATCAATTTTCATTTAAATTACAATATAAATAAATATATTTAATTTAAACGTACATTTTGATTTACTAGGGCCACATACGGGTCCCAAAAATTTCAGAAAAATTATTTCTAGCTTTGTATTGACGATATGATCCTAACAAAACTAATTTTGTCTAATTTGAAGACCGTTTGAAAAATGACCATTTTTTGGTCAATCCAAATTGACTGAAACTGTCAAAACATGTTTTCTTTCGCCACTCTCACATATTGATTCCAAAAATTATGAAAATTGGAGTCTAACAATAACTTGACATCCTGGATCCAACAAAAGTGGTTTCGTCGAAAACGGAGGTCGTTTGCACAATGACTATTTTTAAGGGCTATATTTCCATAGCGATTATTTTGAATTTTCAATTGGACATAAATTTTTATTCCCACTATGAAATTTTGATTTTTCGGGTTCGTTGGAAAGATATCTTCAAATAGATTCTAATATTTTTGGTTTCGCTAAAATCCGGTTTATTTTGAATCCTGTACATTCATTTGAAATTGAATTTTCGAACTACCGCGGCATTTCCAATTCCTTTTATAATTTAAATAAGGTTTATATTCTAACGTCGATTCAAATAAATATGTACGTTCTAATTCTATTCAAAATAAATTTCTATTCGTTATTGCTTAAAATAAATCATTTTAAATTTCCAAAATTCATTAAAATTGCCAAAATTAAAATTGCCAAAATTAAAATATTAAATTGGTTTTGATTTTCTGAGTTGTTACAACATCCGTCACAAATCTACAATACGTCTCTCATATGTAATTACGTCTTGTACTTTGGACAAACTCAATAAACAGAGCTCTGATACCAAATGTGATGATCGTCCATAACTCCTGCACTAAACCAGAGGAATAATGCACTAAAAGACGTGCCAGGCAGCTATGGACGATCATCAGAGTAAGTAAACACAAGCAGAATGTACAACAGGAAGAAATAGCGGAGCATCATATAACGAACTTTTAAACTTTCATAACCACTTGAAAGGATATCCATACATCTCAGATTACAACATCAAAGTCTGTATATAAAGCCTCACTACAACACTCTTCAAACAACGGAAACAAAGATACTATGTAGAAATAGTAAAATAATACGCCAGCCTATAGCTCGCCATCGCAAAGCAACATCGTCCTCACTAATCACCTGTAACCTGCCACCTTCCACCTAATTTGGCCATCCACATCTGGATGAACAATCTATGGTAATAAAAAGGAAACATAAAACCTTGAGTCAGACAACAGTCTTAGTGAGCGATAAAACAACTATCTAACATCATCAATAAAATATATGAGAATAGGTAGATTAACAATCCGATCTACCAAATTACAGAAAAGAACCCAAGTCTGCCTTCCCCACATCTGAAGTGATAGCCTTTACAACAAGCATTTCAAACCATGCATCCACGACAATCAGAACTACCAAGCAATAAACAACCATCATTTAATAACAATCATATTAACTAGTTATATCTTACGTAAATCATCCTAATCGAGCTCGACAACCCTCAAGCACAAGCTTCAGATACCTAAACCAATATCAGACAAGCACCCAAGACACATCTCCCTCAACTTCATACAATCTGCGTGAGATGGTACAAGCAAAACAACTAAACATCCGAGACTGGCTATCATTGCCTTTCCTACTTCAAAACCATCATTAATTGTATGAAGACCACCTGCCATATGTCAAGGGCTAATGGTAAACCCCATTTCTTACAAAAACTCCATACGCCTTCACAACTTGTATGTTTGCCTTTCCAATCACGACAACTAGGCCCTTCACGACTGCCCAAGGCATGAGGCTCTTCATGACTACCCAAAGTACCCCTGCTTTGAGTCTACTAGAACTTACGACAACGGTAATCTCTTGGCCTTCATATCTCTAGCCATTAACCCCGATGATCGTTCACAAACTCAAGTCCCCCTTGAGCAACCATTATCCATAACTCAACACCCTTGAGTTATCTTTACATTCGCTGCATTACGACGATCAACGAACACATCACATCACTTCAAACATTCCCACCTGGATATACATCGAAGTCATAATATCATTGAACCAAACAACATCAATATAAGGTCCAACGTAACATCACTAACCAAACAACATAAAACAGTGACTTATTATAATTAGGTCGTCCTTTCCAAGGTTGCAAATGACCTAAGACCCATAACCTAACTTCCCTGAGCCACTCTACCCATTCCAACGACCTAGCCTCCAGGCCGAACAATGATCCAGTGCATTACCCCACCTTGGACATCCTACAACTTAAGTCTCCTGAGCCATTGGTCCATCACACCAAATTATTAGTGCTCCACTACTCAGGCTGACCTGATCTTCCAATGATCTAACTAGGTAATTCTGCTTTCTTTCCATCCTAACGCCGCCAACGCTCCAACAATCCTGAGCAATCAATGACCTGACAGAAATATGACGACCCGACCTATCTCCACCACGATCTAAAGCGCCGATGACCTGAACACATTTCGTGTTCTCCAAGCCACGATCCAACACTGCCACGTTAGCACAGACCTTGGTTCCAATGAACTGATTCACAGAAAAACGACCCGACTTCCAGATCAGACCAAAATAACACCAAACTCGACCAAATCTTCGCCAAACGACAACATCGACGAAATCAACTCATCCAATTCAACCATAAACACTTTATGAATCCATCAACAACACCAAAATGATAATTATCATCGATAGACATAAAATTCACCAAAATTATGAGATATGAAAAATAATGGATCAAACTTGCATAATTATATGAATTATCATAAGAATTACCAGTTTTAAGTTGCTAGATTAGATGCAATGGCGATTCAAATGAAAATATACTTACCATGATGTAGATCTAGGTGAAAACAACTTGAAAATGATGAAATTAAGATAAAAAAACTCATATATTTGATTGAATCAGCATGAGAGATGCATATCACTCACCAATTCTCCAAAACAACACAAAAACACTTTGATATAAATTCGAACATTGAAGAATTAGTTTCAAACTCTTCGATTTGATGAAATATCTCTTCGATTGATGTAGATCTAACATCAAACGATGTAGATCTTTGATTCTCTTATGTAGATCTAGACTTTTGATATTGGTAGAAAGTGTATTTAATTGATCAAGGAGGATCATAAGCTCAACCAAATGAGAGAATGAAGAAAAGTAACCCTCTCTCCATGCCTCTAATCCCCTATTTGTAGCCTCCCACCAGGCAAACTAATGGGTCTCCTCAAATCAGCCCATCAATGGCTCTTAAACCTGAACAGGAAACTGTAAAACACAAAAACAACGATTCCTCCCAAACCGTTGAACCTAATATCTAACGTGACCACTTTACGGAATTGGCATTAGCATTTCCTTTCCAATGAGACCGATCTCATCACCTGATTCGATCCTAGTCAAAAGTTTTGCCCTATACAAGACTGACATGGGCAAAATAGCAACAAACAAAAATTGGTAAACATTATGGACATGTCTTACATCTCCATAAACAACATACCAAAATATGAGAATGAACCAACCCCTAGGGAATTAAATAAAAATATTTTACAATCCTCCGATACGTAAAATGTGGGCTATTACAAAGTATGTCACTCTTCATTATATACTCTCTATAACTATGGTTAATTGAATAGACAAACCTCTGAATCCAAATGTAACAACCGCCCCATATCATTTACGTGGAAAATAAGGAAAATGAGCATTGTATGTGTGCTAAGATGGTATAGGTCGGTCATCAAGGACAAAACAAAACCAAACCAAACCTATCACATATCCTATAGCGCATAGGAAAAATAAATAAAAAATATATAGACAAAATAGTAGTCCACGATAACGAAGTGGAAATATTGTATTATAAAATCACTAAGTTGTGTACATGATGTCAAAATATCTATATAAATCATATCCTTACAACAATCAGAATATCTCATAATACCAGAAAATAAATTACCTATAAGTAGAGTAGTAACCTAGCTCTCCATGCTCGTCCTCAATCAGAAATCTAGGCAATAACCTGATATCTAGTCAGCTCATCTGTATCATCGATGAGCACCCAAGATAATAAAAGGGAACATAAAACCTTCGGTCAAACAACAGCCTGGTGCAAGCGATATAATCCATCAATAATTATATTGTAAAATATGGTAATAGATTGGTTAAGATCTCCTACTTGACCTATCACTGCAACCAATGAGTCTACGTTATAACATCATAAAATATGCTACTCTAATGACAAAATAATGGGTATAATCACGTAACAGAAGAATATAAGTAGCCTATAATGACCCCATTCTCCCTTCTCCCATCTAAAATCTTATAGGTAATAGTCAACCTAAGGAAGTAAAGAGAAGAGCAATCATAGCATCCACGAACCAAGTTATTAGTAACACCTTCTAAAGCCTTGAATAATGGTAACTCATATGACAATCCCCAGTCATGCAAGGGACTAATGGAAATTCCAGTTTTAGTCGAACTTTGTGTTTACACTAGCACATTGCTTATGCCATCCTTAGGTTACACATCTAGGTACTTGACCATCGCTATCATTCCTAATGGGTATCCTCACAATACCCTTTATTTGAGTCAACTAGTAAGCTCCAAGCTATCAATGTTTCCTTGACACTCCCAAACACTGCAGTGTCACCACTCCATCATAGATTTAAGTCCCCCTCAAATAATCCATTATCCTACAGCTTCGTTACATCACGAATCATGTACTCTACTATCCTACAGCTTCGTTACACCAGGAAATGTGTCCAATGTGTTGTACCTTTGTTACACAACAAACTTCCTTTATTATCTTGCAGTTCAAATAGTTTGATGTTAATTGCTGACTACATTTACATCTAAAAATTACACAATTGATACCATGAGTTTTCTTAAAACTAAACAATTTAATTAGTTTATAATCATTATAAATTAATTAATATTTTGAAATATCAATTATTAAATATGAATGTAATTTGAGACACCACGAACAACATATCACTATCTTCGATCCCACTCTCATCCAAGTCTTCCATCGAAGAGCCATAACTTTATCAATTATCATATAATAACTTCTTCCTCATAGAAGCAATCAGTGAGCCACAACTTCCAACACGAATTTGAAGATGCTATCTTCCTTCACCATTGACCACACCCATCAAATCAAAAGAATGATAATCCATGACCTATGGACCAAAGCCAATCCATCTACTTAGCAATTTCTTGGTTTGAGTATTTTGGTCATCTTACCTCCGGCTTGACTTGAGTCCTTGCCACATGCCACTAGTCCAATCCATCACGTGTGAACAATCATGTCGATCCACCACTTTTTAGGCACTAGACTTGTCTGTACCTTAGTAAAATTTGCAGAATCCTTCCCCAAGCCTCTACATGCGTCCTTTGTGGATTACTCCTCCCATAGATGAAGTATTATGGACCAGTATTGATCCATGCCTTATGAATCGGTGTAGCTCCATGCTTAGCCCCATTTTGCCTCTATTATTCTAGATATGATTTGGATGCCTTCTACAGCCTATCCTCCAAGTTTCACGTGATTCTGATGAATTTTAGTCTTGATACGCTTTAATATTTCACCTAAGTCCTAATGATGAACAATTCTAGCATGCAAAATAATTCAAGAAATTCCATGAATTAAATAGCAAAGCATATTAATATAATGCATAGAAAACCACCCGAATGCCTAGAAAACATGAATATACCACATGTATGCATAGTTCTGGCATCAAATAAGGTAACTACTTACTAATTAATCTAGACTCATTATTTTAATCAATTATATATCTAGTTAGGTTAGCCTAGGGTTTTCGATTTCGAAATTATAATCTAATTATATTTTAAGATTATTTAGACATGTAAGTGATAAGTTCCCTTAATCTAAACATATAATGCAATATAGACATATAAGAGATCAAAATCACTTACAAATAAACAAACCTATGAAGATTGATATGAAATAAATCCAAGACAACAAGAATCTAATGTAGATGGCCTTCCAATCATGAAAACATGTAAATCTATGTAAATCTAGCTTCTTTTAGGTGACTAAAAGAGATTAGATAATAATTTGAGTGAGATTTAGGAATTTAAGAAAGGACTTGAGTATACCATAAATCTAAGGTTGATCAAATATATGGAGAAAAGATTGTACATGTTAATACCATTTAGCACCTATTTATAACTATAGGTAATTAGATTAATGGCTAGAAAATTTAATTCTATTAGGACTCTCTAATTCTGTCCAGTAGTCTTAAAAAACTTAAATTGCTATATCTTCCAAAATCCTATTCTAAATTCCTTATATAACCCATCTACAAGATGAGAAACTACCATTTTGATCCAGTGGAATTGGTTAGAGCATACAATTCAGCTCTTATCATAAATTATGGCCACAACAAGATACTCTTGGGGTAAAATGGTCACACACAACAGTGCAAAAAAAATCATGGATGTTTAGAACATCTTCAAGGACCATATATTTCAACATACTGGAATGGTACGACCTCAATTGAATTAAATAGTATTATTTTACAGTTCTCTAATACGTGAAATGTGGATCGTTACAATGCTTTGTTTCCTAGATGCTTGAATCCACGCCACCCAGTATGACACCCCACGTCCATTAATGTCACTCACTAAGGGAATGCATTAAGGTTCGTGAAGCGTTATAGGTAAATAAAAACATAATAGCACAAGACAGACATGTAAAATAGCAGTAGAATTAAAAACTTTATTTAAATCAAAACATCATGGTCCCAAATACTGAGTTTACATCATAAGTAACTAATTACATTAATAATCTGTCTTGAAAATATCAGAGTACAAAAGCATAAACAATATTTCCCTTGCAAAGCTATAAGAGAGTTGACAAGAAGTCAAAGTGATACATCTATATCCAAAATCCAAGCTAAGCTGAAAGAATCCAAATCAATTCTAAGCACTTCCTTTCTGAGAACCTGGGGGGAGGGGGGAAACCGAAGTGAAAGAAGAGGAAACAAAAAGGGTCAGATATAAAGTCTAGCGAGTCCAGTTACTTTTAAATATAAATAAACAAAAGTATAAGGGCAGGTATATAAAACTGGAAGAGCAAGACAACAGTAATAATAACAAGAGTGAACTGAGCAAGATAAGATGAACATGATATATTGTGCTTCTTAAATACATTTCTCTGCACCGCGCAGATACTAGTATTTCACAAATAGAATGATCCCTACTAATACCGTTCCATTACATTTTCTTGATTATTAGGTTACTTGGGTTAATCGCACTCAAGACTTATACACGCATCGTACCTATTTACTTTCCCATGGATTCACCTAATACAATATATGTAGCTATCTCTCAATATTGAGATACACCCCATGGTAACCCACTCGCACGGTCTCTACCGTAATGAATGCAGTCCCTCATTCTACGCCGAAGTGACGTACGAATCTCTATATAACAATGTTACATTCCTCATATATCTATTATTACTATACTACGTAAGCGTATGGACTGCCACCATCGATCGAATCAGATTCCTTATCGGAATAATGCCCTCTAGTCTAAGATACACCACCCAAAGCAGATATGCATGTATCTAGACTGTCCCACGTATGTACTGCAGTTGTAACTCAATGCCTTAATCACATGTCCTCTAATGTGCATCGAGTTCCGCAGCAGGGCAATACAAGAAACGCAGAACTCGGTCGGGAGCTTTTCCATATCTGTACAGGCCCGACTTTAAAGAGCCTCTATATACAGATATACCTAGGGTCTATTTTCGTGGTGGCTATGGCCCCACCTCGGCCCCTCCCTCAACTAGTAAAGACTACAGAGCTAAGCGACCGCCACTAATAACAACCAATCTAAACATCCATGTGGCATCTACCCTCAACCCCCTACCTCGATAGTGAAAGATGAAATGACATCTTGGGTTTAGCTCTTGTCTTTTCACATCCCGCTGGCTGTCGATGACGGATATCCGACAGTCTACTATCCTTGTTGGTCGTGACCCTCTCTACCTCCTCGTGAGGCAACCGTCGAATCACCCTGGTGTCACCTCGTCATAGCATTCTGACTACGTAGCTACATTTATAGTCAAGGCCTACCCACCTAGTAGTTACGCGCAGACCCAACCTCTGCGAGTACAGCCTAAAACATCTTTCACCGCACAGAGGATTACTAGGAGCACCTTACATACTTCAGGAAGCCGCGTGCTTCCCCTTCCAGTCCTTTGGCGCCGTCATAACAATCAGATGAATGTGCGCTCCCCTCATGTCTTATAACACCTCGATGATCTACCCCGTTCGGTTATTCACCCTCAAACGTACGGACTAGTCCAAGCGCCTTTCTTTAATATATTATTAGACCCTATGTCTAAACATTCTTTTACGTGCTTGCCTTACCTTACCCGGTTCCCATTTAACTTGGTTATTCCCGTTCATATTGAATTCTTATTACAATTTACCAAGTTCCTCTTGCTTATTAATTTCAATCATATAACTTAATTCATTTAAGTTTATTAATATGCCCACAACATGTTATTCTCTAGACTGTGGCCCAAGGTCTGTAATCCACAATCTATTTTATATTCCTGCTTGGTTACATCATTACAATAACATGTTCTCCTTAATATGTTATTAAGTATATTTCAATTCACATGTTTCCTAATTAACATGTCACTTATCATTTATGATTAAATATAACTTACTTATTTTATAAGTTTTCCTTATTCTTTTTCATTTAATCATAAATTCAATTTACACCGTCATTACAACTTTTCGTTGTTTGCTTAGTAGATTATTACGCATATTTAATTCTATCATTTCTACAAGCTATGCTTACCCTACAGGGGTGTCTTTTATTACATAACTTTATTATACTTTCCATCGGTTATGTATACCACTAGGGGTGTTTAATTACATAACCTTATTGGGTTATGTTTGTGGGCCTATATGTAAATATCACCCACACCCTCTATTTTACTTAACGCACCCACTACCCATCCAGTTTTACTTAACCCTAACTCAAGTTCATAATCATACTTTCCTTATGTATTAAATTAGGTTAAGTGGTCCAATTCATTAACATATCCAATTATGGTTACAATGGGCTAGACCTCCCACGTTAGGCCTACAACGTGTGGATGCTGGATATGCCTGTAACGAAACGGATTTCGCCCGGGCCTAATTGATCGCTAAACTGACTAAGACTGTTCGAATCCCACATACGCTAACTCTGGGCATACAACACATCAGAACAAATAACAGAAGACTTCTATATACATCATAATAATGTTACATCAGAGTACAGAATATATCAGAGTATATCGAAATATAATACAACGGAAGATTAATTTACATCAAATGTAATACAATGCACAGCGGAAAATAAATAAAGTAACACAGCGGAAGACTATCAATGCTATGGACACAACTTTAAGCTTCAATCCAGAATCCTGCTCATATATTTGCAACATAAACTACTCGACTGCCCATGTGGAAAATAGGGGCACCCGAGTTTGCAAGAGAAAAGCAAACTACAGGTCAGTCATGGGACTAGTGTGAGAAACTCTAAACAGTTATAATTAACTTATTTAATAATATGGCATATCTCGGGACCACGCCGCTAACGCAGAACGGGTTTACTCCTATGAATGCCAGTGTATAAACAACAATCAATTTAGATATATGGATCTACTATGCATCAATCAACATGCAATATCCCAATCTACCCATTTAGATTAATCACCACACGTAGTTTTTCTAAATCCAATTTACAGAAATTATTCCTTTGGACTTTATTTCCTGATTTATATTTCAAATCATTTGAAATACATATATAACTTTCTATAACAAGTAGATTTCACTTCGGGATCTCAAATCAAATCGTTTGGATATGTGAATTCCAAAACATAGCAATGCATACAAACAAGTATGCAATCAAATATCGGGCTCCCCCTAGACAAGGCAAAGGGCACGCACCTAAGCAACTCGATATATATACATGTGCACCTCCCTCTATGGAGCAGGCTACACTGACGATGCACCTCACATGGAAGCATACACCGCCCGTTTCACCCATACTCTTAGTCGTCCGGGTTACCTGAATCTCTAGCCACATACCAAATCATCTCATATCCCAAAGTAGGGAAAATCATTTCACAACATAATAATCACAAGTACTTTCAAAATATAGTACTTCACATCAGCAGTTCACACATATGATTAGTCACTATTAATCACATAACCTTTGAGCTCGTACGTCTCAAAGAAGGGTGTTAAGCAAGAGAATAAATTCTCTGCCACCAAACAGATATGTTATCAATAGCAACTAATCGGATACGCGATGAACCACAATGTAAAACCATAATACATTTCTAAATCATTTTAGAAATCATCGGGTTAGGCCTCAAAATCCTTTCTGTTTTATAAAACATTTTTATAAAACATTCCCTGTCCAAAATCGGGAATATATTTCTTTGCACTCAAGAAAAACATCATTTCAAAATCATTCATTAAATTTGAAATGAACACAACTCGCTAAACACCTTATCGTCAAATCGTGAAGTGTTTCACAAGGTGTTAACAAACAGATATTCTTACCCAACCCAATGCTAACTGTAAAAGCATATTTTGCTCATAAACTGGTCGAGCACAATCCAAACAATCAATCAGTCCCATTTGACATTAAATATAAGGTTTTGAATAGAGATAGTATCGACTTATATTTAACATCAAATCCTGAAACCAACAGATATCATATCGGGAATAACGATATCGATATCTTCCAAATTCCCATCACAATATCCGTATAATCACGGAATCCAATATCGAAATATTCCGAATATTATTTCCATTCCAAACCATTCCAATTCATACATTAGAATATTCTAGTTATATTAAAACCATTTCAATCCAATTTATTTATTTAAAAATAATCGGATTATAGTTCTAGTTAATAACTAGTTCATTTCGATAAAAATATATTTTTATCTTTAAAAATGTGGAATTTTTCATCCCAATTCTTTCCAAATTATTTATTATGATTTTACACAAATTATCAATATTTTTAATAATTTTATCGAGGCTCGTACAGTCGATTTATATAAATGGTCATCGAACTGCACTCACAACGACCTTTTCCAATTTTGATTTGGACATAATTCCTAATACAACTGTTATATTTCTAATTTCTCATATTCGTTAGAAAGCTCTTTTCGATACGAACCCAATGGTTCTGGTTTTAGGAGGATCCGACGGTTGGATCTCCTGTAATGTCCGTTCGAAGTCAATGGTCGAAATTCGCGAACTACCGCAGCGCGGCGCGTTCTAGTCAGGCCATTATATATATATATATATATATATATATAATATTATATATATTTCGTCGACTTCCGTTTAAAACGTATTTTATAAATCGTTTGAAAACGATTTCAATTTCTATTCTGGCTCAAGTTCTTCAACTTTTCAGTTTCTATGAACTTTTCAAATTCTTCAAAAATTTGGCTAACACCCTAAATTTTTGAAAATTTTCGCCATAACCTCCCCTGCACGGGAGCACCGGGAAAATCCCGAAATTGCCATACATGCCTCTCCAATCCAAAAAGAAAAAGAAAAAGCCAAGCGGCTAGCCAGTCGGCTCATAAAATCATCATACCCAAACAAAACAGTAAATATGTACCTATTTGTCGGGCATACAATTTTATTTCTCTACTTTAGCCTCCTTTCTATGACCTGTTCAATATATCGTATATGTATATTTTCATACAACGCCCATATATACATTTTCATATGACGCTTTATATATTCATTCAACACATATATAATTTCACACAACCCATATATAAGCCAAAAATAATATTATTAGCGAACTAATAATATTTCCATCGTATGACAATTTTATATATACCATATACACGCTAAAAATGATAATTTTAGGGAACTAGTTTTTATTTCAAGGTATGACTATTTTTATTACTTCACATACATGATAAAAATGTTATTTTTATCGTTCAAAGAATTTATTCAACACATGAATATTTTTAACACTTTATACATACAATAAAAATGTTATTTTTATTGTTCAAACAATTTATTCAATATATGAATATTTTTAACACTTCATACATACAATAAAAATGTTATTTTTATTGTTCAAACAATTTATTCAACATATGAATATTTCACTTACTTCATATATACGATAAAATGTGAATTTTATCGTTCAAACAATTTATTCAACATATGTATTTCATACAACGTATATATTTATTTATACAACACATGTATTTTATACAACGTATATATTTATTTATACAACACATGTATTTCATACAACGTATATATTTATTTATACAACACATGTATTTCATACAACGTATATATTTATTTATACAACACATGTATTTCATACAACGTATATTTTTATTTATAAAACACATGTATTGCATACAATGTATATATTTATTTATCACATCACAATCACAACGCAATACAATCAAACAAGTCGTCCATGGTCTGTGGACGACGGGGAGCAGTTCATATATGCAGTTATAAAATAAATAACTGTATAGAAAATTATAGTGAGAGAATTCTTACCTTGGGTTTCCACTCCGTCGTGCTTCGTTGTCGCTCAGATTCGCTGTTTTAATTACAACGCAATTTGTATTCACGAAATTTATATTAAAAATTACATTTTTAATACAATGCTATTTTTATAAAAATCCATATGTTATTTCTATTTTTTTTTTATAAAAACAATGTATTTCCATCTTTCAAAAATAATGCTATATTTATATTTTCAAAAACATCGCTATTTATATTTTTGAAAACAATGTTGTATATTTAAATTTAAAAACATATTTAAATTTAAAAACAACGCTTATTATATTCTTAAAAATCATGCTTTCATATTTTTAAAAACCAACATTGTTTATTACATTTTAAAACAGAAAATAAAAGCATTGTTATTTAATTTATATATAAAAAATGCTCACTTGTTCTTCTCGCCCAGTAAACATCGAACGAATTTCGATGTCATAAAACTGCCACCGCCATCGTGATGGGCCACCAGACTGCCATTTGCTTCGCCCTCAACCAATGTTTGCGTGCTAGGGTTTGAAGGAGAAGGACCTGCGGCGGAGCTCCAGCGCAAGTTGATGGCTCGATTTGAGGAGAGGGGTGATGGGGACGACGCGAGGTGGAGGCGTCGGTCTGGCAGTGCTCGGCGGTGAGCAGTGGGAGCGGAGGAGGGTGGCGATGGCATCGACCACCTTTTCTTCCTTCGAGAAAATCGATTTGGGGTTTCCCCTTTTTTTACATGGATTTTCGTTTTTACAAGAAAAGGCGGCTCCCTTTTCTGTTGACCACGGTATGAAGAGATACTAGGGTTTGACCTACGAGGAAGGATATATATATATATATATATATATATATTATATTCCATTAAATCCTCTAATTAGTTCTTTTTCATTTGAACTCCAATCAAGACCCAACAACTGCCACCCCTAGCTAATTACCCCCATTCCAAACACAACGGGACATGTATCGTAACCCAATTCAGCTGTTTCGACCAGTTTCCATCAAAATCAAAATATAAATATATATATTGAATTTGAACGCACATTTCAATTTGCCGGGGCCACATACGGACTCTAAAAATTCCCGAAAAATATTTTTTAGCTTCGTATTGATGATACCGTCCTGACAAAACTAATTTCGTCTAATTCCGAGACCGTTTGAAAAATGGCCATTTTCCAGTCGATTAAATTCAACTGAAATCTACCAAACACGTTTTCTTTTGCCACGCTCACATATTAGCTTAAAAAATTATGGAATTTGAAACTTAGCAATAATTTGACATCCCGGATCCAACAAAAGTGGTTTTGTCGAATTCTGAGGTCGTTTGCAAAATGTCTATTTTTAAGGGCCAGAATTCCATAGCAACTATTCTGAATTTTCAACTGGGCGTAACTTTTGATTCACGCTATGACATTTCAATTTTTCGGATTCGTTGGAAAGATATTTTCAATTAGATTCTAATGTTTTTTGTTTCGCTAAAATCAAGTTTATTTTGAATCCTGTACATTCATTTGAACTTCGAAATCGAATTTTCAAACTACCATGCCATTTTCAATTCCTTTTATAATTAAAATAAAATATTTATATTCTAACGACGATTCAAATAAATATATACATTCTAATTCAATTTAAAATAAATTTCTCGTCGTCATTATTTAAAATAATTCATTTTAAATATTCAAAATTCATCGAAATTGCCAAAATAAAATTTTTAAATTGGCTCAGAATTTCCGGGTTGTTACAATGCCGGTCGGGTCCGAGCAGTCTTAATCCACAGTTGGATCTAACCTCGTGTCTTAGCCCGATTCGTATTTGCACACTTAGATCTCTCACATTAGGTTTAACATTAGTGGTTGTTGGATATGCCGGTCGGGTCCTGTCATAAGTGCAATTACAATTCCTAACTGTAATTACCAGGCATTCCATTTTTATCCAAGTCTACCTATGTCATTATAGGTGATTATTTCTCCTTTTCCCCATATTTATTTATATGCCCAATTCACTATTCAAATCATAGACTATTACATCCTTTTTAATTAACCTTTTAATTATGCACCATATGCTCTTTTCCCCCAAGTTATAATTCAAGGCATATACATACATACATACATACATATATATATATATATATATGTGTGTGTGTGTGTGTGTGTGTGTGTGTGTGTGCGTGTGTGTGTGTTATGCACAAACCCAAATCTACATATTTTCCAATTTATGTCCCTAGTCCATATTCACCCATTTCAATACAAGTTATACCCAAATCCATATTCGCATATTTTCCAATGTATGCCTAAAATTCATATTCACATACGTCCCAATTTATGTCCCAAATCATCATTTAGACATGTCCTATTTTATACCCAATTCCATATTTACATTTATTCCAATGCACGCCTAAATTCATATTATCCAACAAGATATATGCCCCCAAACCCATGTTCGTTTATTTCCAAATTTATGCCCAAATTTAGATCCATATTATCCAATATCAATTATGCCCCAAATTATGTCTTTCCCCATCGTTCCCAATTTCGCATGTTCGCATTTTTCAGCGTTAGGCCTAGGCTCGAAGGTAGCCTGGCTGTATAAAAATAAAAAAGGAAAAAAGGAGGGAGAGAAGAGAATCAAGAATAGGCATAATCACGAATCAATAATAAATTGATAGAAATAGTCATAAACTGAATAGGCATATTATGACAAGATTTAATACGGTGGCGATATGAACATATAAAAGAAAATCTGATAATTATGTCATAATAGAACTGATTAGGAACCGATTCAAGATCCAATTTTTATATACATATCAAGATTACTATTTAAATATTCAGATCTAAAAACAACATTAACTCACAGTGAATAGATCTAAGGAAATGGATCCAATTTACTGCGAAGAACATGTTGAATAAGTTGTTGTAGCCATCGCTAAATTTGTTGTAGCAATCTTCAAATATGTATAATCTTCTTTGAATTGATTTAGAAGAAGAAAGGCCATTTTAATTTTTTTTGCAGCAGAGCTTCGCCGTCAGCATTATTTTTAGATGAATAAAACCTAGGTCTATGGTCCTTTATATAGCCTAGGGTTCATGAATCTAGCTCCAAAGTCGTCCAGGTTTAGAAAAGAAGTTTCCAGAGCCACGGGTGGGTAGACCACCCCTCCTTCATGGGTGTCAACCCCTAGGTCGACCCCGGGGTCGACCCCCATGAGCCCGAGTCGACCCATGGGTCGACCCAGCCGGATTTTGGGTCAACCTCAAACGGTCGGCCCTTCCTTGATTTGTGTGCTGGATTTCTGGTTTTGCTGATTTTTGAATATTTTTGAATTTATATGTATATATATCTTCCTTATATGCATACAAACTTCAAACCTTAATAACTTCTTCATACAGTGTCTGTTTTACGCAAACCAAATGTCTATCCTGACTAGAATTTCGAGATGGACATAACGGAGCAGTCCGTTTTACTCAATTATGAATATTTAATTAAGTTTTCCTTAAATTCGTTGTTAACAATGTATTTCACACTAATTATTCTTTAATTCATCATCTTTAGCGTCGTTAAAATTTCGGGGTTTTACATTCTCCCCTACTTAAAGGATTTCGTCCCCGAAATCTCTAAATTAAGAAGAACGTATATCCTAACATACAATAATCATATATCCATCTAGCAATCACTGGCATCCATTGTCCTTAAGGAATTTCTAATGCTTTTATGTACATACACAATTGTGTGTGTATATGTCTGTAAACTAATGCAAAAGATCAGACGGTCTACTGATTCAGTTGACCTCCTTAGTGCAATGTATGTTTGTGCCATGCAACCAAAATGTATGCAAATCATCCTAGTATAACATGTAAGCTCTATATGTGCGCACAATCATCCATCAAAATGCAACATCAATGCAACGATACACCCATTTTCATCCATAAAATTTAAAATGTACACATATCAATATGCAAAATGTAAGTGCTTGAGCCAATCTAGTGCCTATTGTATGTATATGCATCCATGAGCAATCACTAGCAACCACTTGCATCCATCAAACATAACATGTCTCAAACACATGTTTACATTCATTAGTTTTCTATCTACAGACTCGATCGATAGGAGATATTCAAATGATAGATACAAGTATTAATTCGAAGCTTGGAAACAAAAGAAGTTAAGGACATATTCTCGAAAAGGAAAGGATATGAAGCGCGAATCTTGTCTTTAGCCTCCCTAGTAGCGTTCTCGCGGCCCTTTTCACATTGCACTCTTATTAGCTTCACTTCTTTGTTGCATAATTTCTTAACCTCCGATCCAAGTATGCAAGTTGGAACTCGTCCTATCATTGCTTCCTTCTCTAATTTCATTTCCTCTCGAAGTTTGGCTCCACTACTTCGAACTCTATATGTTTTATCGCTGCTTGGATGAATAGTCTTCTTAGAATGATGGGCTTCCTCAAGGATTGTCTTCAATATGTTTACCTTCCCGATATGACTCACCTATCAATCCTCTTCTCAAGTAGCTCCACAACTTGCTTATCAAGTTCACTCTTTTCTTTTAGGAGTCACATATCGCAAATCATTGATAGATATATCAAGAGCTTCTAGGAGACTAAGCATTGGGGTCATAAGAAATCTCGAGAGTCTTTCTATGGCAAGCCAGAAGTCTAATGACTTTCCTCTCACAATCTAGAATGGCTCCATATATGGTTAACCCATCCATCCTAGAATCAAACCGTGTCTTATGAAATCAAGAACATATGCATCGCAATCAAACTTGACACCTAACACAGTGGTTCTCAAACCCCGACAAATCATCGATAAATGAGTCGTACCTCCACTGGGGTTTGAGGCAATAACGGGATCCAAGACCATACTAGTATCTAGGTGTAGAGGCTCAACTAAAGGATCAGATATAAAAGATTGCAAAGCATCAGAAAAAAGAATCCTAATAGGATAATCAGAAATAGAAATCAATCCCTCGATGGAAACTTTCCTACCCCTATCCTGTCCACCAGCTATGAGAACAATAGCTTGCCCCCAGAATTTCCTGCCCTCTGGCCTTGTCTTTGTCTCTTCGGGCATTCCTTAATGAGGTGTCCTGCCTTACCAAAGTCATAACAAATGCCTTCTCTCTTTCTGCAATCCTTCTCCAAATGACCCACCATTCCGAAATTATGGTATTTCCTCTTTTCTTCTTTGGGTTGTGCTACTTAGCCCCATCTCCCTTATTCTCATCTTAACCATCCTTGTGCAACACGCTAACAAGTCTCTTGAAAGCTGCCTCCATCGCATGGAAATCCTTATAAGGCTTGAGAGAAAATAAGATGCAGGTGAAAACACTGTGGCTAAAGATGGACGTTGGGCACTTCTTTGCCCTTTGACATGTACCGTAGTTTTAACATGCATACGGAACCATGCCGAAGTAGGGATACCCTTTTGAGAGGAAACGGTTCCCCGATCAAAAAGGAAAAGAAATCAAGTGGAGAATTGAGAAGATATTTATGGCTTTGGGAAATACTCTTTTCAAAAACAGACTTTTTATTTTAAAATACTTTGTTTTTGAGACCTTATGAAAACCATTTTCAAAATACTTTATGCGATCTTATAACCATATGTTCTGATACCAAATGCGACACCCCACGTCCGTTAATGTCACTCATTAAGGGAATGCATTAAGTTTCGTGAAGCTTTATAGGTAAATAAGAACATAATAGCACAAGAAAGACATGAAAAATGGCAGCGGAATTAAAAACATTATTTAAATCAAAACATCATGGTCACAAATACTGAGTTTACATCATAAGTAACTAATTACATTAATAATCTGTCTTGCCAAAAATATCAGAGTACAAAAGCATAAACCATATTTCCCTTGTAAAGCCATAAGAGAGTTGATAAGCAGTCAAAGTGATACATCTATATCCAAAATCCAAGCTAAGCTGAAAGAATCCAAATCAACTCTAAGCACTTCCACCCTAAGAACCTGGAGGGGGGACAGAAGAGAGAGAAGAGGAAACAAAAAGGGTCAGACATAAAGTCTGGCGAGTCCAGTTACTTTTAAATATAAATTAATAAAAGTATCATGGTAGGTATATAAAACTAGAAGAACAAGGTAACAGTAACAATAACAAGTGTGAACTGAGCAAGATAAGATAAACATGATATATTGCGCTTCTTAAATGCATTTCTCTGCACCGCGCATGTACTAGTATATCAGAAATATAATGATCCCTACTAATACCATTACATTGCATTTTCTTGATTATTAGGTTACTTGGGTTAATAGCACTCAAGACTTATACGCGCATCGTACCCATTTACTTTCCCATGGATTCACCTAACACAATATATGTAGCTATCTCTCAATATTGAGATACACCCCATTGTAACCCACTCGCAGGTCTCCACCGTAATGAACATAGTCCCTCATCCTACGCTGGAGTGATGTACGAATCTCTATGTAACAATGTTATGTTCCACATATATCTATCATTACTATGCTATGTAAGCATATGGACTGCCATCATCGATCGAATCAGATTCCTTATCGGAATAATGCCCTCTAGTCTACGATAGACCACCCAGAGCAGATATGCATGTATCTAGACTGTCCCACGTATGTACTGTAATCGTAGCTCGATGCCTCAATCGCACGTCCTCTAATGTGCACCGAGTTCCGCGGTAGGGCGATACAAGAAACACGGAACTCGGTTGGGAGCTTTTCCATATCTGTACAGGCCCGTCTTTAAAGAGCCTCTATATACAGATATACCTAGGTTCTGTTTTCATGGTGGCTATGGCCCTATCTCGGCTCGTCCCTCAAATAGTAAAGACTACAGAGCTAAGTGACCGCCCTTAATAACAACCAATCTAAACATCCATGTGGCGTGTACCCTCAACCCTGTACCTCGATAGTGAAAGGTGAAATGGTATCTTGGGTTTAGCTCTAGTCTTTTCGCATCCCGCTGGCTGTCGATGACGGATATCTGACGGTCTAGTATCCTTGTTGGTCATGACCCTCTCTACCTCCTCATGAGGCAACCGTCGAATCACCCTAGTGTCACCTCGTCACAACATTCTGACTGCATAGCATCTGCAGTCAAGGCCCACCCACTAGTATGCGCAGACCCAACCTCTGCGAGTACAACTTAAAACACCTGTCACCGCACAGAGGACTACTAGGAGCACCTTACGTACTTCAGGAAGCCGCGTGCTTCCCCTTCCAGTCCTTTAGCGCCGTCATAACAATCAGATGAATGTGCGCTCCCCTCATGTCTTATAGCACCTCGATGATCTACCCCGTTGGGTTATTCACCCTCAAACATACAGACTGGTCCAAGCGCCTTTCTTTATGATGTTGTTAGACCCTATGTCTAAACATTCTTTTATGTGCTTGCCTTACCTCACTCGGTTCCCATTTAACTTGGTTATTCCCATTCATATTGAATTCTTATTCCAATCTACCAAGTTTCTCTTGCTTATTAATTTCAATCATATAACTTAATTCATTTAAGTTTATTAATAAGCCCACAACATGTTATTCTCTAGATTGTGGCCCAAGGTCTGTAATCCACAATCAATTTTATATTTTTGCTTGGTTACATCATTACAATAACATGTTCTCCTTAATACGTTATTAAGTATATCTCAATTCACATGTTTCCTAATTAACATGTCACTTACCGTTTATGATTAAATATAACTTATTTATTTTATAAGTTTTCCTCATTCTTTCTCATTTAATCATAAATTCAATTTACACCGCCACTATAACTTATCATTGTTAACTTAGCAGATTATTACGCATTTTTAATTCTATCATTTCTACAAATCATGCTTGCCTAACAAGGGTGTCTTTTATTACATAACTTTATTATATTTTCTACCTGTTATGTATAACACTAGATGTTTTTAATTACATAACCTTACTGGGTTAAGTTCGTGGGCCTATATGTAAATATTTCCCACCCCCTCTTTTTTACTTAACCCACACACTACCCATCCAGTTTTACTTAACCCTAACTCAAGTTCATAATCATACAATCCTTGCGGATAAAATTAGGTTAAGTAGTCCAATTCATTACCATGCCCAATTATGGTTATATTGGGCTAGACCTCCCACATTAGGCCAACAACGTGTGGATGCTGGATATGTCGGTCTGGTCCGAGCAGTCTTATTCCATAGATGGGTCTAACCTCGTGTCTTAGCCCGATTCGTATTTGCACACTTAGACCTCTCACATTAGGTTTAACATTAGTGGCTACTAGATATGCTGGTCGGGTCCGGGTAGACTTCCACCACTAATGCAACCTAACCTCGTGTCATAAGTGCAATTACAATTCCTAACTGTAACTACTAGACATTCCATTTTTATCCAAATCTACCTATGTCATTATAGGTGATTATTTCTCCTTTTCCCCATATTTAATTATATGCCCAATTCACTATTCAAATCATAGACTTTTACACCCCCTTTTAATTAACCTTTAATTATGCACTATATTCTCTTTTTTTCCAAGTTATAAGTCAAGGCATATATATATATATCTGTGTGTGTGTGTGTGTGTGTGTGTTATGCACAAACCCAAATCTACATATTTTCCAATTTATGTCCCTAGTCCATATTCACCCATTTCAACACAAGTTGTACCCAAATCCTTATTTGCATATTTTCCAATGTATACCTAAAATTCATATTCATATACGTCCCAGTTTATGTCCCAAATCAGTATTTAGACATGTCCCATTTTATACCCAATTACATATTTACATTTATTCCAATGCGTGCCTAAATTCATATTATCCAACAAGACATACACCCCCAAACCCATATTCATATATTTCTGTTAGATCAAAATTTGGACCTAACACCCAAATTGTTCTGAATCTTATAGAGTTTTAACTGAATAATGAGGAAAAAGAAAATAACACACAGAATTTATAGTGGTTCGGCGTTAACGAGCCTACGTCCACTTTATATGTTATTGATTATACTTTGTGTGCTGGTACAATCAATGATTTCTCTCTAGCTCACTTTTACAATTGTGATTTCTCTCAGTAGTCTAGTAATAAACTGATAAGAAATAGTAGTATGATAATAATGGCGGAATCAGTCCTCAATATTGCCAAAAGGATCCCAAAAAATGCCAAGCTCCGGGCTATTTATAGCTGATTTTGTCAGGCGGGTCGTGGTAACACGTGGCACGAATCCCGAGAACATCGGATCGCATCGCAGCCGATGAAGAAATAGTCAAATTAGCCGTTGTGGACAGGTGTCGCGATCCCCTTGAAAATCGGATCGAGCAAATGGGGAGAATCAGTCAAAATGACGGTTGGGGACACGTGTCGCTGGATCCGTGCGTCTCGGATCGCAGAAGACTAGCTCGTGCTTGAACGGGTCAGAGGCTTCGCTGTGCATCAGGGGATCGGATCGGTCTATACTGGGCAGTAATGTGTGTACGGATCGGATCGCATAGAGGTGTCGTTTTGTTGATGAAATGGGGGCGATCCGTTGAGGTGCGATCCGGTAAGGGGCGAGTCGATGGTGCGATCCGTTCCTTCATGTACTTAGGGAATGTAGTTTCATACTTTCTTCTTATGAATGAACCTGGGTGGCTTGGTCAAAAAGCTAGCCAACATTTTGCCCCCTCGAAGTATGTTTTATCGATGATGGAACATGCTTCGAAGCTATAGAATCGTCTTTTCACAACGAGTCGCAAATCAGTGAACAATTCCTTTTCTGGGATCTTTCAGAGTCTTCATCACTGGATCTTTCGGTCATTTATCGATTCGGATCGCGTGCTCGAGTCGCGATCCGTTAGCAAGCCATTCGCCTCGTTCTTTGGTGAGCACTTGGGCCTCTTCACGGAACGGAACGAGATGGGCTTTTCTTCGAGACGTGGTGGACTTTTGGTTCGCGGCCCGTCTATTTTCACGGTTCGAGTAAAACAAAAATTGGAATATTAACGGTCGCCTCATGACCTATATAAACCGCACTCCCTCTTCACTTTCCCCCTTCTTCTAGCTTCTGCATCGCGACGCCAGCTCTATTAAGGAAGAACCCTAGTTTTTCAAACCTCCAAAAATCCGATTGTTTTCCCAACTTTTAGAAAGGTAATTCTACCGAAAGCATCCTTATTCGATATCGCTCTCGTTTTTATGAGTTTTTTCGATTGGTTTGAGGGAAGAAACGATGGAATTTTGTGATTTTTGGGGGGACCAGCGAGGCGCCATGGCTGATGGGTTCAGAGGTTGGATTTCGGAAATGAGAAGGAGAGGAGAGAAGGCCGGTTTGGATCGTGGGCAAGGAGAGGAGAGGGAGAAGATGAAGGCCAGTGGCGAGACGGAGGGTCGTGGTGACGGCAGAGGCGTGTATCGTGGGGGGCCGCAATGATCCGGCAAAGACCCCGACCTCTCAATTTCACGATCCGCGAGAGGGTCGACCCCTAGTGTCTCACGATCCGAGAGGAGGGCGATCCCTCTGCCCTGCGATCCGAAGGGGGGCGATCCCTCTGCTCAGCGATCCGAAGGAGGGTGAACTGTTATACACACCGCGATCTGACTCGTAGTTCACGATCCAAACAAATTTTGAACTTTAGACAATGCCTTGTCACCATAAAATTCTGAACAGTTAGGTTAGGGCCTTGAAGTCGGACTTTCTGGACTAAATGACCACATAATTTGACTGCATATGACGACTAATATTTTGATGATCTTGATAACTTTTACGCTTTATCTTTAATGCATGCACAAGCACACACACCGGCACTTGTACACACGGGGGACGGGTAGTTTTAATCTCATTTTTCATGTTTTCTCGCCTAACAGTAATGTCGGATAATCAATCTTCTTCAAGATCCGTTACAGAAACGGAGTCCGAGGTTCCTGAGCAATACAACCCCGATGTCCCTCCAACTAACCCAAGAGGTGAAGATTCTGGATCTGAATACGAGGCAACGGAATCGGATCCGTCTAAAAGTACTTCATCTAGTGAAGAGTCTGAGATAGACAGGCGAGCTCCCGACGAGATTCCTGGGACACTCGGGATAGAAAAATTTTCTGATTCTTTAGCATCTAAACTCGATGATATAAAGCTAAAAAGAATCTGCCTGAGACATGGGATCCCTTGGGATGATGTGATGACACCCGGTAGCGAAGATAGACCCCACTTAGCTCCGGAAGGGTATATGGCAGTCAGCCGAACCATGTGCTTGGTAGGAGCTATTCCTCCGTTTCCTCCAATCGTCATCGAGACTTTAAAGCGACTGGGTATCGCTCCGATGCAGCTTCATCCTAACGCCTACGCATCTCTGTACACCTTATATATTGCATACGCAGATATCCTACATACCGAACTCACATTTAGAGATTTAACATTCTTCTTTCTTTTCAAGCATCGCTCCTCGGCAACCCTAAATTTCTCTTTCTTTGAATCGGTGGCGAGTAGGAAGGTTCTGTATGACGGATACAGCAATATAGGGGATCCTAAATCTGATTGGTTCTATATAAAGAAACAGGCCGGATGCTCAATAAGATGGCTTAAATCAAGTAAACTTTAATCTTTTGACTGAATATCTTGTTCAAGAAGCCGAAGCATTAACATTCTCCCCCTTTTTTCTTTGTTTTAAACAGATCACGTCTTCCCGAAAATGGAGGGTCCGTTATACAATAATCGATTGTCTATTCTTCTACAAAGCAGATCCGACTTTCTAAGGATCAAAAAGTGCATCACTGATGAGAATCTTCATAAACATCATCTTCTGGATATAAGATTTGGACTTGGCGCTGGCGGCAAACCCCATAAATACGTGCCCCCAACGGAGGGAGAAGGAACATCGCAAGCAGTAGAAACAACTAAATTTCGCAAGAGTCCTTCCCCGATAGTCATCCAAGACGATGAGGACCTGAACATATACAGAGGGGATGAGGCCCGCGGTGACAAGTCCAAGAAAATCCCAGTTTTTACTCCAATCGTACCCGCTGCTCCCGATGACTTGACAGAAGAACAGTTATTCAACGAGCTGAGCAAAATTCCTCTGCCCGATGATGTATACACAGAGAGGGACTTTGGAGGGGAGCCATTCTTCCCTGCTTCTGAAGAGACCATCGTTCCAACTAGAGAACAAGAAACTAGTCAGATGAGCCTGTCTTCAGGCTCGGGTCTGTTAGGGGGAATTATATGGGATGCACAAATCACACATACTGTCTGACCCCGCACTCTTATATCGTCAGTATTCAAAGTTTTAATATGCTCTTTTCTTTTTTGCAGGAAAGATGTCCCGCAGGCGATCTTATTCTTATCGTTCTCTTCGTGAGGGCACACCCAGTCTTCATCCGGGTACTGAGCGCCCTCGCGGCCCTTCTCACAAGCCGACTTCCTCGCAACCCCGGTCTCCACCGAAATCGACATCTGCCAAGCTTCCCAGTTATCCGGTAGTTCCTGCAGGGGGAAAGAAACTTCCTAAAGAGTTAACTCCTCCGAAAAGTGCACTCTCTCACAGCAGGTCGTCAAAAAGGCATCACGAGTCTAAGGATAAAGGCAAGGATCCAATCAAAGAGTCTGAAAAGGAGAGGAGTGACATCGTCCCTTCCAGCCAGCCAGAGTTGGCTGCCCCCGGGTCACGGGATTACATCCATGGTCCCGAGATTCAAGGTAGGCTGGAAAAGCTGCGGGAACAATTCCCAAACATTTTCTTCGAAAGGATGACATTTGTTCCAGCCTTGGAACCGATCCCTAAGAACTGGGATAATGAAGTTGTCGGGCACATCCGCCATGTAGCCAGACAGTATGAGATGATGAAGAAACATGCGGTTAATCTTTCCGAAGTCATTCGAACACTCGAAATGGAAGCCCATAGATCTAAAGTGAAAATTGATAACAACAAAAGGGCCAGAACAAAGATGGAGAAGGACTTGGAAGATGCTCAATCCTAACTCGCCTTAGCGCGAAGAGATGTTGAAAATTATAAGATCGAGTTGGAGAATGCTAAGAAGCGCTTTCATTCAGAACTTGACTCCAATAGCCAAGAGAAGATGGCTTTAAAGAAGGAAGTAGAAGATCTCAAAATGGCCAACATTGAGTTGAAGACAGCACAAGGCCATTTTGAAGCTGAGAGAGCTGCTTGGGAGGCAGAAAAAGCAAGTTTGAAGGAAAGTTTAGCTTTGGCTGAAGCGGAAAAGGTGATTCTAAATGACCAAGTCGCGGATGCGGAGAGACGGGCAGCTCTCGCCGAAAAGAATGTCGAAAGTGCCATTGAAATGGCTACTGCTTCTAACAACAAGCTCCTCGAGAGAGAAAAGGATATCGAGGGGTTTGAAGAGATGATTTTTGACTTCCTTGGCCAAGTCCTCAAAATCCGCAACATCTCGTGGATCCCAGATTACCACGTTACTTTGGCCAATTTATGGGATGCCATTGTTGAAGGTGAGAAGCAGAGATTGGGAGTCGAAGAAATTGATGAAGATGAGTTGATGAAGAGCATCTTGAGGGATAACGAGCCCGAGGACCTGGCAGAGGGTCGTCGTCTGATTCTTGCGGAGATGGAAAAGGAGAGGGCCCTGGCTAAGGGTAAAGGCAAAGCTGACGAAGGTTCGAGTTCAGCCGTGGAGCCCAAAACCTCCGGAGTTGAGGAATACCATCCTGATGATCCACTAATCCTTTTGGGCCTAACTCCTGTGGTTGTTGGAGCTCCTGCAGCTACCCAGGAAGGAGGATCTGCGGAAGGTATCTCCCTTTTTTCCCCACAATTTGTCAAAGCAATTATGAATTGTCGTCGTCTGGTAGAACAACCAATTGAATTAGTAACGTGTGTTCCCCATAATACAGGTGGTGAGCCCGTCGACAAGGGTGTTGAAAAAGGAAAAGAGGCGGAGAAGGAGGCTGTCTCGCCAGGTGCCGGTGTTGATATATCGATGCAGACTGAGGATACAACAGCAGAAAAAAGCGTCCTGGCACCTAGTGCTGACGTCCCCAAGGATGCTGAAACCATCGAGGCCTTGAAAGACATGGATGGGCGCCATGTAGAGGATGAGGAAGATATCATTGGCGCCAAAGAGACCAAAGACGATGACGACGAAACTTTGGCCAGCAGAAAAGCTAGGCAAGAAAAAGAGATGGCTTCGAAGAAGGTGGGACAAGAGCCTTTGGACATAGTCCCTATCGCAGAATTTGATCCCAAAACTGGGATGATTTTGAAAATCCAGCCCAAATCGATCAGCAGACAGCTCCATTTTGCGAATCCTGATGATTTCCCGGCTTCCCTTTCTGATAAAAGGAAGAGAAAGGAGGCGGAAGAGGAATCTTCCGAAGAGTCGGATGTTCCTCTCATAGACAAAAGGAAGAGGAAGAAAGGAGATCAATCCAACGCTGACAAGGCGAAGCTGGAGAAACAGAAGCAGGAGAAGAGGTCAAAGCGTAAATAGGATATTGTCGTTGGTTTATATTTTGTCTTTAGGTTTCCCACTGGCCAGGAAATGTAATTATGAGACTGGCTCTCACTTTTGTTTTCTAGGTTGTTTTTCACTTTGTAGGCTTGCCGTATATAAAGGAAAGTTTATCTCTTTTTGCATCATTGTGTACCTATATTCAAATAAACTTTCCATGTTCAGTAATAGACCATCTAATTATAACTACAAATCAGTCAAACAACAGAAAGAAAATTTAAAAAATTTCGTGCTGCATTGCTGCATTAAAGTTCATGTGTATATGCATATGGCCCCCAAACAATCGTTAATGTGGCGCTTAACTAGGGCTTATTAAAAATGGATTAGCATTATTCGCATGTTGCCCCCTATCTCTGAATATGGGGGACTTAGAAGATTTCATAAGATAACCGTTCTTGTGGTACTGAACTCCTGGCACCTTTCTCAGTGCCTAATCATAGACTCCTTTATACCCTCCTGGCGGTCGCCGAGGTTAGAGTTCAAATTCAATAGTCCAGTCGGTCTTTGTTCCTTCAGCAGGGAAGGAGTTCTTTCTCAGCGCTTACTCTGAGACGCTTTTATACTCTCTCTCTCTCTCTCTCTGGAGAGTTAGAGTTCGAGCTCAGCAATTCATTCGCTCCCCGATCCTTCAGCGGGGAAGGAGCTCTTTCTCAGCGCTCAATCGGAGACGCTTTTATAATCTCTCTCTCTGGAGAGTTAGAGTTCGAGCTCAGCAATTCATTCGCTCCCCGATCCTTCAGCGGGGAAGGAGCTCTTTCCTTCAGCGGGGAAGGAGCTCTTTCTCAGCGCTCAATCGGAGACGCTTTTATACTCTCTCTCTCTCTGGAGAGTTAGAGTTCGAGCTCAGCAATTCATTCGCTCCCCGATCCTTCAGCGGGGAAGGAGCTCTTTCTCAGCGCTCAATCGGAGAAGCTTTTGTACTCTCTCTCTCTGGAGAGTTAGAGTTCGATCTCAGCAATTCATTCGCTCCCCGATCCTTCAGCGGGGAAGGAGCTCTTTCTCAGCGCTCAATCGAAGAAGCTTTTATACTCTCTCTCTCTCTCTCTCTGGAGAGTTAGAGTTCCGTCAAGGCGGTTCCGATCATGGTACACCGCCATGACTTATGGACATCGACTTCATGTTCGTTATGCTCTCTCTCGGCTCTGGAGAATTAGAGCGCTATCAACGATATAATTTACTTTATTGCATCCTCAGAATTTTGACTGGTGATTACATTCCATTCTGATGGATGGCACCTAAAATCATTGCATGATTCACAGTAATTTTCATAAAAATAGAAAGACAGATAAATAATGCAATAAAGGTAAACGACACACAATATTTTATAGTGGTTCGGTCGAATCATGACCTACATCCACTTTATAATTTTTTGCTTTAAGGAATCAGACTATTCTAGGCAAGTCGTGCCTTGTACATGGTTTTCAACAAAGAAAAAGAATAGATTTGAAACTTTCATGTTAAGTATGGCCGTAAATGTTGGGCATTCCACACTCTGGGGATTTCCTTTCCATCTACGGTTGCCAGCTTGAAGGTTCCATTATCAAGCTTGCTCAGAATGGAGTACGGTCCTTCCCACTTCGCTCCCGTATGAGTTGGGGGTGGAAAGACACGTTTCAGAACCAAGTCTCCGGGTTCCCAGGTTCGGGCTCGAACCTTTTTGTTGTAATATCGAGCGACCTGTTGTTTGCATCTCAAGGCACGCAGGTCTGCTTTATCCCTCTTTTCTTCGATCATATCCAGGGACTCAAGGAGCAATTCATTATTGGTCATCGGGTCATAATAAGTCACCCGGTGAGAAGGTACCTTTATCTCAACCGGGATGACCGCTTCCGTTCCAAAAGCAAGGGAGAAAGGGGTATGTCCTGTTGCTGATTTATATGTTGTCCTGTAGGCCCATAGTGCCAAGGGAAATTCATCAGCCCACATGGCTCTGGCCCGCTTCAGTCTTCTTTTCAGAATGGACTTAATCACTTTATTCGCCGCTTCGACTTGTCCGTTCGATTGCGGGTGCGCCACAGAGGTGTATCGATTCTCAATGTGGTACTTTTGGTAGAAATTTCTGAATTCAGTGCTATCGAACTGAGTTCCGTTATCCGTTATCACAATCTTTGGAATCCCAAATCGACAGATGATGTTTCTAACGATAAAATTGGTCACTCGTTTGGTTGTGATTGTAGTCAGTGGTTCAGCCTCGACCCATTTAGTGAAATAATCCACGGCCACAATAGCGAACTTTGCCCCGCCCCTAGCTATGGGGAGACTTCCAATGATATCAATTCCCCACATAGCGAAAGGCCATGGGCTCGTCATTGTTTTTAACTGATTAGGAGGTGCTCTAGGTATTTTTGAAAATCTCTGGCACGCATCACACCGTCGTGCGTATTTTGCCGCATCCTTGTTTATGGTAGGCCAGAAATAACCATGCCGCAAAACCTTTTTTGCCAAAGTTTGCCCTCCAGTGTGATCGCCGCATTCGCCTTCGTGTACCTCCTGCAGCACACGCTTGATGTCATCGTGGGCTATACACCGAAGAAGGGGCATCGAAAATCCTTGTCTGTAAAGAACTTCGCCTTGCAGAACGTATCAGGCAGCTTTACGAATTACTTTACGCCTCTCGCTCTTCTTGGTCGGAAGCGCTCCATTCATCAAGAAATTCTTTAGAGGGGTCATCCATGACTCCCTTTCTGGTTCCGTCTCTAGTATTAGATCGATTTCCATTTGATCTATACTAGGAGACCGAAGAACTTCAACGGGGGCTAGCCCGGTCTCTTCAGGATCATCGGAACTAGCCATCTTTGCCAACTTATCCGCCTGCTGATTCTCTGACCGCGGAATGTGAGATATGCTGTAGTGATCAAAATCGTTCAGCAACTCCTTCACTTTCTTCAAGTATAAAATCAATATTGCACTTTTAGCTTGGAATTTCCCAGTAACCTGGTTCACAACTAACTTGGAGTCGCAAAAAATGTTCAGCTTTGTGACCTCTAACTCCTTTGCGATCCTTAATCCGGCTATCAGGGCTTCATATTCGGAGTCGTTGTTAGTGGCGTGAAACTCCATCCGAATAGCATAGGATATCAATCGTTTCTCGGGAGTTTCAAGCACTATTCCAGCGCCGGATCTTTCGTCATTCCTAGCGCCATCAGTATACAATCTCCAGGCATTGGGATTGAGAAGTAACTTTGAGGGATCAACTTCTTCGTTTACTATATCCTCCTCCTTGACGGTAAACTCTGCTATGAAGTCGGCTATCACTTGCCCCCGAATTGACCGTCTGGGCTGAAAGTTCAGATCAAATTGACTTAACTCAATGTTCCATTTGAGTAATCTTCCAGACGCCTCTGGTCTCTGTAAAACTTGCTTGAGTGGATGATCAGTGTATATGGTAATGGGATGCGCCTGAAAATAATGTCGAAGCTTTCTAGAGGCGATCAGTAAACTATACGCCAACTTTTCTATTCTTGGATAATTACGCTCTGCTGCCGTCAATTTTTTGCTCACGTAATACACAGGTCTTTGGACCTTATCTTCTTCTCTTACCAACGCTGAGCTGATCGCGTGGGATGACACTGCCAAGTACACGAATAAGTCCTCGTGATCCATCGGCTTAGATAATATCGGAGGTTTCTCCAGGTGCCTCAGTAAGTTCTGAAATGATTCTACGCAGTCGGGCGTCCATTTGAAGTGGCGTTTTCCTCGCTTTATTAATTCGAAGAATGGGATGCATTTGTCCGTAGCCCTGGAGATAAATCTGCTTAGTGCGGCTACTTTTCCTGCAAGGCTTTGCACATCCTTAATTTGCCTAGGTTCCTGAATATCTCTGATTGCCGCGATCTGGTCTGGGTTAATCTCAATCCCACGGGAACTGACGATGAACCCCAAGAATTTTCCGGAGGCAACACCGAATGAACATTTTGTTGGGCTGAGTTTCATTCCGTACTTTCGAAGAATGCTGAATATCTCTGCCAAGTCCATAGTGTGATGGGAGGATTGCTTGGACTTAACCAACATGCCGTCGACGTATACTTCCATTGTTTTCCCGATCTGGTTATAGAACATCCTGTTGACCAAACGTTGATATGTAGCGCCTGCGTTCTTCAAGCCGAAGGGCATCACTACATAGCAATATAATCCCAAATCCGTGATAAAACTAGTGTGTTCTTGATCTGGAACATGCATTGGAATCTGGTTATATCCTGAGTAAGCATCCATAAATGAGAGAAGTTCATGACCCGCCGTCGAGTCCACCAACTGGTCGATCCGGGGTAACGGGAAACTGTCTTTTGGGCAGGCTTTGTTCAAATCCGAGAAGTCGATACACGTTCGCCACTTCCCGTTGGCCTTCTTTACCAGGACTGGATTTGAAATCCAGTCTGGGTAGATCGAGTCTCTGATAAATCCATTACTCTTTAGCTTTCCAACCTCTTCTTTCAAGGCAGCGGACCTCTCTGGGCCCAGCATTCGCCTTTTTTGCTTTACCGGAGGATGTTTAGGGTTAATGCTTAATGAATGGCTCATGATTGATGGGGATATCCTGCATATGTCTGCGTGGGTCCAAGCAAATACATCCAAGTTATTTTTTAAGAAATCTGTCAGTTCTTTAGCGAGATTCGGATTTAACTAGGATCCAATCTTAAGGACCTTCTCTGGATCACTATCATCGATCGGTACATCCATAGTTGTCTCATTGGGAGTCACCATTCTGCCCCCAGGTTCTTGATCCTCTCTGGGATCTATATCCTCGGGCAACTCTCTGGGCGACTCTCCAACGGTTATCCTCTTTAATTGCTATAAGGTCTCCACCCTTGTTGGGGGAGAAGCGCCCTTGGTTTCTATGTCCCCTCCATTGCGAAGTAACTTTAGCTCGGCAACATAACATGCTCGTGCGGCAACCTGATCTCCTCTGACAATACCAACGCCAGCTTCTGTGGGGAATTTCAATAATAAGCACCAGGGGGCTATACATGCTCTAAACTTTGCGAGGGCCGGACGACCCAGGAAGGGATTGTAGGGTGATTCAACATCCAAAACCACGAAGGGAAGGATTCTCACTCTCTGGCGTTCTCCTTCCCCAAGCGTAACTGGTAACTCTACATAACCCATTGGAGCAGTGGATGCTCCGTTAAATCCACGGATCCATCCCTGACAGGCTTCAAGTCTTTTATCTCGAGGTTCATCTGGTCGAATGTCCTTTTGAAAAGAATGTTGACGGAACTCCCGCTGTCCACCAAAACCTTATGAACAGTGGCCGGGCCAATAGGTACTGTGATTACAAATGGATCTTCAGTCATAGCATGGACTCCAATACTTTCTCGTTGTCGGAAAACGACATCGTCGGACATCATCTTTTGTTGCTTTATCGGGACGTTGACCTCGGGGTCGCTACACTCCCCTACCTCGAGGTGTTGCTTGGCTGCATTGACATATTGATCCAATGCCTTGGAACTGTGTCCGGCGAGATAAAGCCCTCTGATTACGGTATTGATAACGATGTCCTTTCCCTTTTGTTGGGCAGTTGGCCTGGCAGCAAGTTAATTCTGGTTCTGATTTGGGGCCTGCACGGCTTGCCCCCTATCTCTGGGCGTTACTCTGTATTCATCTAATTTTCCTTCTCGAAGAAGCCTCTCGACTACATCTCTCAGGTGACGGCATTCATTTGTCGAATGGCCATGAATCTGATGAAAGAGACAAAACTTCCCCGTTTCTCGTTCTTTCTCCGTCGACTCTCTAGGAGGCGGCCTCTTATTCTGGAGGACGTTGTACGAATCCATGAAGATATTTTCCAGAGTATCATTTATTGGCGTATAACTCTCAAAAGCCCTGGGACGAGTCCTTCTCTGGGAGTCGTTCCCTCGATTCCTCTTCCGGTTGTTGCCATTACTGTTATTATCATTGTTTCCTGACTGACGGCCACCCTGATTTCGATTTCCGACATTAACCTCGACCTTCCCTGAGCTGTCTCCTGTCTGCTTAATGGCGACATTGCTCTGGATTTCCTCTTTATCGGCCGTTTTTGCCTTTCGATTAGCATATACTTCTTCCCGGCGTAAATGTACGTTAGCTTTTTCGTAGAATAACTCTCTAGTATGGGGTGGCTTGCCTGCCAGGTATCTCCCAAATTCAGTGTCTTTATCTACTCCATCAATCAGAGCTGCGACAACGGTTGGCTCATGGGGATCTTTAACTTCAGTAGCGGCCAAGTTGAAACGGTCTAGGTACACCCTCAAACGCTTGCCTGGTCGCTGCTTGACAAGGAACAAGTCAATCACACTCTTTGTCTTTTGTGCATAGATGCGGAACTGTTCTACGAACTTTTCACTCAACTCCCTGAAGCTAGAAATCGATCTTGCTGGTAAGCGAGTAAACCATAACAATGCTACATCCTCCAAGAATATGGGAAATGCTTTGCACTTGACAGCGTCAGAAGCTGCGGCAGCGGTCATTGACCAAGAATATCTCATCAGATGCTGGACGGGATCAGACCTACCCGCGTATCGGTTCATCTGTGGCATGTTGAAACGCCTCGGGAAAGTCGCATCCAAAATATCATCAGTGAAAGGGGTGTGACTGCGGTCGATTCCCCAATCTTCATTTCGTTGTCCACGGCTATCTGCCAGAATTTGATGAATCATAGCTGCAACGTTTGCACTGGTCAGCGGAGGTTCGGGGTCAGTGCCTCTTGCTCGGCGGGGTTCTCTAATCTCTCTTTCGGTAGCAGTCACAAAATCCGGGGCTCGGATTGGGCTTCGTTGCCCCCTGTTATCATGAGCATTTGCGCGGCGACGGGGCTGAGGTAGTCTGTTCTGCACAGGACTGTCTGCACCTCGAGCTCTGGGAGTTGCGGCGTGATCGTTCAAATTATGGTTTGAGGGCCCTGCACCCAGTGCCTCTTCTTCTCGTGACGGCAGGGTCCTGAACTGAAGCTGCTCTATGTTTTCGGGCCTCTCATATGGTCGCCGCGGAGGTCTCGGCGATTCCTCTGACGAAGAAGAGTATTCTGGGGTGAGCGGACGAACTGGTGGCGTCCTTTGCCTTGCGAGATCATCAAGCCTTCTATCCATAGCGGTCAAATTCTGTCGCAAAACGGAGCTTTTCTGCCTCTGAGCAGTCAGCTCATCAAACAGTCTCTCCCACATTTCGGAGAAGCGAGAGAGATCCCCCTCAGTAATGGGAGCAGAAGGGTCATATTGATCATCATCAATTTCTCTTATGCGCAAAGAGCTTGAGCTAGGTTGAGCGGAGGGGCCAGGACGATTGGGGCGAGCCATAGGCTCCTTTCCAGGTCTAGTTGTAGTCCGATCATCAATTCGGATCGCTGTGGATCGAGGATGGTGGCTCGCTGCGCCCCCCTGGGATTGGTTCGTGGTCACGGTACGCGGAGGATTTGAGGCGTTATCTCGGGATCGAGTAACAACCCCTTCAGCAGTCTGGATCGCCTCGTTCTCTTCGACTCGTAGCGTGGCGTCTTCGTCGGATCGGTTCGCCCCCGACGCTCCGCGATCCAAAGTTCCCTCATTGCCTAGCTCGTGCACACTTTCTTCGACTGCTTCATTCGCGGTTTCATTGGTTTGTGAAGCTCATACTTCCTTAGATCTCTTTCCAGCCATGATATCCGAGTCGCTGGAATTTTCAAAGAACTGAATAGTGAAGCTTTAGGACTGTTGTTCTCAGTGAAAGCACCAAAATGTTAGATCAAAATTTGGACCTAACACCCAAATTGTTCTGAATCTTATAGAGTTTTAACTGAATAATGAGGAAAAAGAAAATAACACACAGAATTTATAGTGGTTCGGCGTTAATGAGCCTACGTCCACTTTATATGTTATTGATTATACTTTGTGTGCTGGTACAATCAATGATTTCTCTCTAGCTCACTTTTACAATTGTGATTTCTCTCAGTAGTCTAGTAATAAACTGATAAGAAATAGTAGTATGACAATAATGGCGGAATCAGTCCTCAATATTGCCAAAAGGATCCCAAAAAATGCCAAGCTCCGGGCTATTTATAGCTGATTTTGTCAGGCCGGTCGTGGTAACACGTGGCACGAATCCCGAGAACATCGGACCGCATCGCAGTCGATGAAGAAATAGTCAAATTAGCCGTTGTGGATAGGTGTCGCGATCCCCTTGAAAATCGGATCGAGCAAATGGGGAGAATCAGTCAAAATGACGGTTGGAGACACGTGTCGCTGGATCCGTGCGTCTCATAACGCAGAAGACTAGCTCGTGCTTGAACGGGTCAGAGGCTTCGCTGTGCATCAGGGGATCAGATCGGTCTATACTGGGCAGTAATGTGTGTACGGATCGGATCGCATAGAGGTGTCGTTTCGCTGATGAAATGGGGGCGATCCGTTGAGGTGCGATCCGACGAGGTGCGATCCGGTAAGGGGCGAGTCGATGGTGCGATCCGTTCCTTCATGTACTTAGAGAATGTAGTTTCATACTTTCTTCTTATGAATGAACCTGGGTGGCTTGGTCAAAAAGCTAGCCAACAATTTCCAAATTTATGCCTAAATTTAGATCCATATTTTCCAACACCAATTATGCCCCAAATTATGTCTTTCCCCATCGTTCCAAATTTCGCATGTTCGCATTTTTCAGCGTTAGGCCTAGGCTCGAAGGTAGCCTGGATATATAAAAATAAAAAGGGAAAAAAGAGGGAGAGAAGAGAATAAAGAATAGACATAATAACGAATCAATAATAAACTAATAGAAATAGGCATAAACTGAATAGGAATATTATGAAAAGATTTAACATGGTGGCGATATGAACATATAAAAGTAGATCTGATAATTATGTCATAATAGAACTGATTAGGCACTGATTCAAGATCCAATTTTTATATACATATCAAGATTACTATTTAAATATCCTGATCTAAAAATAACATGAACTCACAGTGAATAGATTTAAGGAAATGGATCCAATTTACTATGAAGAACATGTTGAATAAGTTGTTGTAGCCATCGCTAAATTTGTTGTAGCAATCTTCGAATATATATAATCTTCTATGAATTGATTTAGAAGAAGAAAGGCCATTTTAATTTACGTTGCAGTAGGGCTTCGCCGTCAGCATTATTTTTATATGAATAAAACCTAGGTCTAGGGTCCTTTATATAGCCTAGGGTTCATGAATCCTGCTCCAAAGTAGTCTAGGTTCAGAAAAGAAGTTTCTAGAGCCACGATTGGGTCGAACCCTCTTTAGGTGGGTCGACCCCTAGGTCGACCCCCCCTTCATGGGTGTTGACCCCGGGGTCGACCCCCATGAGCCTAAGTCGACCCATGGGGCGACCCAGCCGGGTCTCGGGTCGACCTTAAATAGTCAACCTCCCTTGATTTGCGCGCCTGATTTCTTGTTTTGCTGATTTTTGAATATTTTTGAATTTATATGTATATATATCTTCCTTCTATGCATACAAACTTCAAACCTTAATAACTTCTACATACGGTGTCCGATTTATGTAAACCAAATGTATATCCTGACCAGAATTTCGAGATGGACGTAATGGTGCAGTCCGTTTTACTCAATTCTAAATATTTAATAAAGTTTTCCTTAAAATTATTGTTAAAAATGTATTTCACACTAATTATTCTTTAATTCATCATCTTTAGCATCGTTAAAGTTTCGGGGTGTTACACTCAGTAAGCCAGGTACTAAGTTGTACCAACTTGTACAACCTAACCTAAGGGCTAAGTGTAGGCCATAAGTTTCTAAGACTTGAAACAACCTCTTGTATTTGGAGATAAGGACCTGGAATTGATTCAAATGGACATCACACCAACTGACCCTTCTTCTCGTGTATTTGACGAAACCCTACGCATCGATGATCCCTTTTCACGCATTTCCTTTGTAGAAGCTATCCTGGGAACCAATTCTATGACTCACAGAAGCCCCCTAGGATGGGACTATCTGGAGACAACCAAATTGTCATCGGGCTCAATCTTGTATCCATATCCCACTTTAATAGCTTCCCTTTTGACTAGTTTTAATTTCTTTCCCTCTTGGGATATTTCCAGCCATTATTAGAGTCGTTCTTCAAGAAGTAGAACAACCATCGAGCTAAATCTTCTAATAAGCCAATGCAACATAACCATCAAACCAAGATTTCATTGATGAGCCGCAAATTACTACGCAACCTACTATTTTGGACCACATTACGCCACTGTTTTGATCCGATCCGAGTTCTATATAAACTTCATGCGTCCCTTCCACTTCGTCACACCGATTCAATAGATTTCCCTTCCTACTAGTCCGAATGGATCCTCAAACCCTCGTGCACTGACCAGTTCCTTCGACACAAACTGAAGCCATGAGTCCTTTACAAATCAAAACTAAAGCACCTATGTTGACCCGGATCACCCCTTTGGTGCACAAATCCAATCCAAAGCCATGCCAATCTAGGCTAGGACGAACCTGTTCGGTGCTACTACTTATCGACCCATAGTCCAAGCTCCCATGAGATCCAAAGTTGACTTCGCTGCAATGATTCAAACACTTCGATCTATAACCACTGACCCAAAAACTTGGTTGTTTTCCCAAGTATATAGCTAGTCCATATGAGATCTTACTGACTATAATTATAGGAAGTGTTGCACTGATATAAAGTGAAAAGTCTTTGTCAATCTGCGGTTAATGAATTCTATCGATCCGTTGTTCATAGCCCCTGCCAAAACGAACTTGCACACGATGTAACTCAAGCATAAAACCTCCAATCGTCTAGAGACTTAGTGTGCTACTTCTTATGGCCTTTCTTGTCGCCTCCCACAAATCACACTTTCATATGATCATGTGGCTGGAATCAATCGATCCAAATTCATAGAACACTCATTCATCTTTGTACCCTATTTTCTCGCTCCGATCGGCACTTGCGTCCATTTACACATAATTACAGCTAGCATATAACATGCAAAATGCACTCAAACAAGCATTTAGCCAAATTAAAGAAAACTAAAGTGTAGATCTTAGATAATAGTATCATGTTTATATGATTAACTCTAAGTCCTTAAAACATGGAATCAATGAGCTTGGTTCGAATCATCCCAAACTTGCATATGTATAAGAGCGGAATTAAACATGATTTATAAGCATTTTTATAGGATTTTAGGAGGTGATTATATCCAAATATCTCCTAAGTAATAAGTGAGAACATGAATCACTTACAATACTATAAGCAAACTCTTTAATATCTTTTTAACAATGATTAACATGGATTCTTAAGTTGTTCTCACAGTTAATATTCAAGCTCTAGGTTGATCTACACCAATCCTTCCTCAATGATGACATTTAGCTAATTAAAATAAGGATAAATGTTGCTTAGGAGGAGGAAACCATAAATAAATATGTAGATCTAATTTATGAGTTGCGAAATTATTAAAAGATGGTCGTGCTACCTCCTTTATCCTCTACGTTCCCAAATCTCGAAATGAATTAGAGAACAATTTTTACTAATAACTGTAATCACCCATTTAAGCAACCAAAAACCAATTATACCTCAAAAAAGTAATATCTTCTGAATGGTAATTCATCATCCTCCGAACCCAATGGAAGCGTTTTCACATCCTAATTCCCTTTTTATCAAAATTTATGGAATTGGATTCATTTGGGGTAAAATATTCATTTTTTTAATACAAAAATCATGAAGATAAGAAATGAACCTAGTAGCCATTTCCCAAATTATAGAATCATATGACCTCGTGTGAAAATAATATGAACATTAGACAATTATCCAATACATAGATTATGGGTCGTCACAAATAAGCTTCATCCTTGGATCGTTTGAAGTCCATTTTATTACGAGTAACTTCTCAAATAAAATCCTTCACTATAACATTGGTATGTCTTGAAAAAACAATAGTTATTTTTAGTTCAATGGAATAAACTTTCATAAACACTTTATGTTGCCTCTTGTATACAAATACTCTAGTTTAGTTTATGTAATTAGACTGATTTTTGGTCAATCGAGCATAACACTCAAGTTTGTGCAATTATAGAACGAACAACAAATCACAGTCATAGAGCAATCATAGAGTATGTATAAGCAATAAAGAATATAGAATTTCATAGTAGTTCTGGAAAAAATGGCATATGTCCATCCTAGTTGTAACAACGAAGAGAATAAAAGTTAAAGTTGTTTCCAAGGTTTAGTAGAGATTCCTAATGGAGAATAGAAGATCACCATTTCATTGCCCTTAAGGGTCTATTTATAGATGTACATCAGTAGTTCAGATCGGTAGGAAAACACATAAGAGGCCCACCTAGGGGGACGATCTAGCTCACAGAGTGGCGCTCGATTCGCCTCTACATAGAAGGATCAGTACTGATTCATGGGGATTGAACCCGAAAGAGTGAGACCCCTATGTTGGGTCCCCTTCATTGCTATCTTTTTTGCTTATTTGATGGTTTGTTGATTCGTTGCTTTGAATTTGAGTTATTGATGAAGTTTTAGGTGGATTCTGGAATCTGAAATTATGCGCTTTAGAGTCGTATTGACCATCCATTTGGGTCGTATCGATAAATCACTTTGCTAAATTCTGAGCTCTTATCCTATGCTCTGGCGCTGTACTAATTCCTCAATTTGGAGTCATACAGATTCCTTACTTAGCCAAATTATGAGTTCTGATCCTATACATCGTAGTTGTGCAATCCCTCACTTAGCCGAATTCTGAGTTTTGATCATGTGCTTCGGAGACATACCGATCTCACACTCGAAGTCATGCCAATCCCATACTTAGACAAATTCTGAGTTTTGATATGGTTTGTTCTGAAACTATATTTTGATGAATCCAGTCGTTCGCAGCTTCAGATAATCATTCATAGTCAATTTTTGAGTTATCCAGGATCCAAATCCAATGCGTAATGGGCATGTAAAAAGGTAGGTTAACAGTTTACAAAACATGCTCTAAATATAAACATGACATATAATGACATTCAATCTAAAAATATCATTTCGAGAGATTCATAAAAACTTCCTCTTGGAAATTACCTCGTATATCATTTTTAACTCGCACAACTTGTCAATTAATTGGCCTGAGATATGTTGGGATTTATTATAAACCTTTATCTTGTATGATTTTGTAAAATATTATTTAGATAAAATTAAGTGAATGTTTAGACTTATGTCCTTGAAATAAAACCTAATACATGAAAAATCCTTCCAATTTTTTTTTTAAATTAGGCTTTTACAATTTAATTATTGAATAATTGCATATGTTTAGTAACTGTTCAGTGAATAATCGAAGATATGCAGTTATATCAAAAATTGTATAAATATCTGCAATTATTTTATGAATAATAATAAATATTTCTATAATTATTTCATGAACAGTTTCAGAAATTTTCGCAATATTTTCAAAAAATCATGGTAATTTTTGCAACTTTTTGATGAATAATTGTGGAAATTTCTGCAAATTTCGTTGAATAACTACAAAAATTCCCATAATTTTAACTATAAGTTTATAAATATCTTCGATTATTCACTGAATAATTGCATAGATTTATACAATTATTAGTTAACTTAATTCTAGGTACCTAATCTACATATATTTTTGGTAATGATGTTTTCTCTATTTTGAAAGTTAATAGGGACTTTAGCCAAAGTATCCCTAAAATTAATTTGAACCTTGTGTATTAATCTTAAATACACGGCTTTATCGAAAGAAATTCTCTCAGTTTCACTTTTAATTAATCATACTTTATTTTAAAAACATTTCAGTTACTCATTATTATTACGTCATTAGTTATCATAATATGAAGTGAATTTCTTGGTTGAATCATTATTCATTTTAAGTACATTCAAAAGGATTTTCAATATGTACTCACTTATTTAATCAAATCATTTCATTTTATTGCCTGTTATTTTTATCTATTTTCTTTTATATCCTATGATCCTATATAGACAATCTATATGAGTATCAAATACACATGTCCATGTTGGCGATAAACCATTGATGAATATATCAAAGTATGTGGAACCAGTTTGATATTAGTAGACTTTTGATTGTATACATGAACATGTGTCAGTCAGAAGAGTTCATCATCTCCTATAATGCCCATACTAAATGAGTATGTTTCTCATAATTGTTTGAGACATGGTTAACCTAATAAAATAATTTCTCAAGACTATATAGCTTATTCTATAATTCCAAGAATAATTGTAAATAATAATATATACTTCTGTATTTTAAGTGCATAAATTTTATCATTGAAAAAAAGCCACATTAGAGCTTTACTTCATAATAAATATTCATAATATTCATATTGAATTATAACTATGTCTATTTTTCATCCAATACCCTAAAATGGTTGTTACTATTTAAATAAAACATGGTATGTTTACGAAAACAATTTTTCACTTCGATGCAATTAGTAAAATTAGCTATGCATGCTCACACATATCTTCCATTAAATAACTGAGTGCTAAATTCAAATTCCATCACCCACTTAATATAATTTGTTTATTCTGTATACTGCAAGTTATTTACAGAGTATAAAGTTTGTTGATCTAATATCTAGAACTCAAAGAAACAAATCTCGTAGTAAACCAATTTTTGTATAAAAATATAGTTTGGAAAAGAAACTATATTTCTTATTCAAGTATTAAGAGCCAATCATCATTATTATTGTTATTTATGATATGTTCACCATGAAGCAAAAGTGGTCATTCACTCTCTTCATCCCAGCTATACCTTAAACTATATTTTCTATTATGCATTGATTTTACTTTCAATTAGTCAAATCATTTTGGGGAAATCCTTTTGTATAATGTCAAAATGAACTCTTTAGAAAAAAATGTTTAAGTTATCCTTAATGTTTAAGAACAATCACATGCTTGCACTTTACACAAACTAGTCAAATTGACATTTCAGTGATTGAGTTCTTAGATTTATTTATAGCTTTGATCCTATTTTACATATAACAAGTGTGAACCCGTGCTTCGCACATGGGTCAATGCACACATGGTTGATTAGCAATGTGACCTTGCTGGGAAAGTCGTATTAAACTAATAAGGATATTTTATTATTTTTATTTTGTTGGCACACATAACAATGGCTTATATGTTGAAAATCAACATTATAAGTAAGGGAAATAATTCATGGTGAACATGTGCTTATAGATTATGATAATGGAATGCGATCGCTACAAAATGTTATAACCCCTCCAAATAAAGAGCGGTGTGAAGACATGATTCTTTGTTTCAATTCACCAGGTTGTTAAAAATAGGGTATGTATTAGGTGTAATGAAATATTATTCAAAAACATGTAAACATGCATAGGTTATTCGAATAATTCCACCCTATTGGTTTTCACCTATGTAAAACCAAAATGATTCAATTATCAATATTAGTTATGTTAAATTTTGTGATTTATTGTGCCTTACACCCTAAAACCTAACATGATATTTGTTACCAAACGCATATTATAGTAATTGAAACATCCAGGTATATTTAAAGCTAAATATTTATACGTTACATAAGAGTTGGTTTAATAGTTCGATGATCACTGTTACCATATTTGGTAACCATGTTGTATGAATATGCACCTTTATCTCTTTAGTTTAGTAGACATAGTTCATTGGATAGATTTTCGATGTCCGTTGTTACCCTCATCCATTAACCTAATCTCATATTTGATTTACACCTTTCGCCACCATCTCCTTTTGAATCCCCTGGATAAAAATTTAATACCAGTTTCATCAACAACACAACCAAAAATAAAAATGTTATGACTACGAATTCTTTTTTATTGATTTATAATAGAAATCTACACTTATTAAATAAAATGTAAAAATATATATTATATGGATATATTATATCTGTTACACCAAGTATCATGAGAAATAGTTGTGTTGCCGTGAAACTACACATATAGTTTTGTTTTGTCATTGTATAATGTATAAGATGTTTCAAGAAGAAAGGGCAATGGCAGATTATCCGTTGTAATGAGCTCAGTGGCTTAATGAGACAAATAAATCAAATTGCAGTTGATGAGATAAATTGTAGGAGCAGAAGTGCAAAAAAATTCGGCGATGCTTACGTGCACAAAACTTGAGTCCAAAATCATTTTGAATTTAAAATAGCTAAACGTATTAGTATGCAAAATAAATTAAATCAACTACTAAGTTATGTGTGCATAATAACAGATATTATGTGTAATCTTGTTTTTTAATACAATATGAAGCATTACAAACTATAACACATAAAAACTTAAAAAATAATCATAAAACCTCATGCTAAATAAATTCAATACACTCCGAACAGACAATCTGTGTAGTTTTCAAGTAGGTTAGAAAGTAAAAGCATGTAAGCGATAAAAACAACAATCCCACTTGCAGCTCTGTTCAAGAATTTAAAAGTATTTAAGCTCCACTTTTATTTGTTTTGAAATTACTTTAAATTATATTTCATTAAGCCTTCATTAAATCGATGAAGAACATAATACTAAATAAACGTTAACTATTCACTTCTAGCCTAAAGGTAGTTGCATATTGGTAAGTGGAGTTCAGGTAAATAAAAAGGATAAAAGGCATTTCATATGTTGGTTTGGATTAGTAAATAATTTAACATGAACCATAATTACGTTTGATGGATCAATAATTAATTATGGGTGCATCTATCGTTACTCCTTAATTAATACAAAATGACAAAGTTAAGATGAAAATGCAAAGAGTTGTGCCATTTTCCCCATGAGGCATATACCAATAACTGGAAATTTAGTTTTCACTCCTAGGAAACTAATGATTTAGTAGATGACATGAACATACAAAGAATCTTTAATGAAAAACAATTAAATATAACTATTATACATGTAGTTAATTTTCCTCAATTTGTGAATAGATATCAGTTAAATAATACATATAAGTTACCTACGTTGATCTTTAACAAAATTAGGCAACAAATCCATATTAACATTAGGTTTCTGCATGCTTTATTCTCATTAAAAAATACATTGGCACTAAAATGCATTACATATAGTACCACGTACACATGAATAAGGATACACATGATATTAAGTAATTTTTTCCCTCATTCCTTCAAGCTTCACAAACTCAACCCATAATGCGTCTTCCATGACTTCAAGTACTTAGTCTTGCTCTCATATTGATCCAAATCCATAAGAGCGGAAATCCAGGTTGCTAACAGAGCTTTATTAGTTCATTGATAATTGCATTTATTGTCATGTGTCACCAGTTAACCTATGCAAACAAATGCAAAAAAGTAGATTTCAAAGTGAGTGGCAACTATTATTGACATGCCAACCTAAGGATAATGAATTATGAGCCTACACAGTATATTATGATATGAGCTGACTATCAAGGAGACTAAAACTCAACTATTATAATATCTGGTTCAGCCTACACATAGCAAGTATATTAAATATGACCCGCTGATCTATGATTTCTAAGAGTAATGAGAAAAAATGAGAGCAAAGATTATTGATTGGTCTTTGCTGAATAGTTATATATTCAAATGTAAGAATTAAAAACAGATAACCTGCTAAATGAACCACACACCACCATTAATAATTATAGTTTGAATTTCTCAATCTTTCGCAGACAATGCAAATTAGTGCATTCTTCAGGTGTCCTATATGATTGGATGATCTTTGTCATCAATAAACAATGGCATGTGCCCTTTATAAGTTCATCTAGGTGTTGAATGCCAACAAAATATAAACATGAAAATATACGAACCTCAAATGGGAAATCTAAACTGGAAATGCCAAACAATGCTTACCGTCTTTGAAAAAAGCCATTGCTGAACTCCACAAAAAGCAGTTATTTCCACAAATTCCGAAAACCCTTCTACGAAGCCTAACCAGATTTGAGGAGCTTTCGGAGCAGTAAGACAAATATCCCGCACAATTTTGACTCATTTGGATCCCCTATGTTCTCAACTGCAGAAGCTATTTTGGCAAGGTTATGATTATGGATATCTTTACCGCTTGGGAATATACACTAAACTCATATTTGTCATTAGTCCTGTGACATGGCTTGGATTTACAATCACTGTTTTTTTCAGCCCAGGCCAGTTATAGAAGGCCTTGTTTAGTTGGAGTGCATATTACAGAGTAATGTGTGCTGTGTGGTCTTCGTGCACACGCAAATGTCAGATTAGCGTGTGAAGAATCGATCATTTTATGGAACCCATTTGCAGTTTCCAAAAGTAAAAAATATATATAAATCTAAAATTCTGTATGGCAGCAAATGTCACAACTACAATCTTTATCCCAAGACTTAAAATTTAATGGAATTACTACGCAAACCAGATAGTGGACATATACAAATGGATGATGCATCCTATCATGAAACATTAAATAGTCCAAACAGTATTATAGCATGTGTTATCTCATTTCAGGGTGTAAAACATTGAAACAATAAATTTATTATGTATTTTTTTTAAAAATGAGGAGATAACGTAAGCATAACATTTGAATTATAACGAAGTAATGTATAGCTAATAGAATGAAATATATAAAACAATGTATAGCTAATAGAACGAAATATATAAAGCAAATATGTATGCACTAATTTATCTTCCAAAGTTATAATAATAAATCCTGAATTCAAGATCCAAACTATAGCCATGTAGTAGTTAAAATGTTTTAAATAGCAGTTTTCTTTTTACCAAAAATTAACCAAGAAAAAAAAGTTTGATAGCTTACTGCAGGAAACCAAAGTTAGAATGCAATCTTTTTTACAAAATCTTTGCCCTTTTTCTGCTTCCAAGATCTTGATTGTAAAGTTTTGAGCCAGCGTTAGCTAAAAATAAATGAACAAATAAATAACTACAAATTTGATAACATGATCAAATTATCATTTTTTGCGCCTTTAGCTGCCATAAAATTGGGGGATAACATATTTAAATAATGATAGATTTATGATCTTAGCCCATATCATATTAAGAACGATTGTGATAGTATAATTGACCAATGCCCCTCGAAGAATCATATATTGTAAAAATACAAATAAATTAAAAACATGTAATTGACATAATGCTCACCATAGGATGATTACGTAAGCACATATAATTTCTTTGATTTTGCACCAATATTTCAATTGAAATAAATAATACTAAAAATATAAAAACCAAAATAATAAAGTTAATGTCCTTGCACATACGGTCGAATTTAATTTTCAGACCAAATATGATATAGTAAAAAGGTTTATTTAATTAATTTTCTTCAAGGACTTATTTATGTATATTAAAGGATTACATGATTCTATGCAAGTGAGCAAGAAAACAATTTAAATAAAAGTGAGAAACTACAGCAGGCACTTTGGAAAGTTCTACAGTTTTCTTGTGCAAATTAGATAATTGTGAAGAAGATTAGTTAAATTTTGCATGAGATATTCTGCCGTTTGTGATGGCATATTCCAATCATATAGTTTATGCATAACAAATAATGTATGCATCGTTAATAACTGGCATTTTTTATGATTTAGACCATATGCTGTAGACAAAAAAAACTACATACATGTGTGAGAATACATAAATGGATTTTTTTCCTGTGTGTGTATATATAATCATTTGAAACATTATCATAGGAAGATTTCTATGTTTAAAGTTGGGATGGTTGTTAGGATTGATCAGCACATTGAACATTTGGTTTTTCTGCTGAAAAATGAAGATAAAATCTTTGTAAAGCAATTATATTGAGAAATGAAGCTTATATGTGGGATATGAGACTGATATGGTATTTCACAATTAACAAATGAGTTAAAAATTGATTATGCTTTCCAAAAGTTCTCCAAAATATAGAAGTGATCATTCCGAATTAAAGTTGATAAATGACTTACCCTAAGGTAATCATTCTTTTACCAATAACTTCCATATAACTACAATAGTTAGGTATTAAATTAAGTATTATAAGCGCCAAATGTTAAAAAAACAGAGAAAAACGGTTGGAGAAATATTTTCCCAGTTGCAAAAACAAAAATTTCATTTAAGAGAGAAGAGATTTATTTCAGTTGCACAATCCAAGTTTATTAAAAAATCATGCTTTTTTGCACATGCTTAGCTATTATAAACAGTTTAAGTATAATCGTTTGAAACATTATCACAGAATAATTTATTTCGTAATCAGCGTAGCAGTTATGATCGATCAATAGATCGAACATTTGGTTTTTCGTCTAAAAATTTGAAGATCAAAAATTTATGTAAAGAAAATACAATCAGAAATGAATGCTCATGCGAGGATATGAGGAAGATAATAGTATTCACAGTTAACAGATGAGTTTAAAATAGAATTTTCCTAAAAGTTCTCTAAAATATAAAGGTAATCATTTGGAGTTAAAAAATTTGATCAACAGCTTACTCTAATCTAGCCATTTCTTAACCAATAACTTCCATAAAAGTATACCACTTAGCCATAAACTAAGTTCTATAAGCACAAAAACATTTAAAAGTTGTATAAAAAAGGACAAAAATACATGTGCAATAGCAAACCATTTTGGAAAGCTGAGAATTATTTCAACTGCACATTAATTGCACATGTGAAAAAAAAATCAATTTTTTCATTAACCCATGTGCCAAAGACAGAAATTGAATTATTATGGTATTCATATCTATGTTCAATGAAAATAACATAACTATGGATTTCACCTCAATAGGAAATATGATTCTGTTAAGCAAGGCATATAATTACTGAATTGGCCAATAAAAACACAACCCGCAACATATACGAAAACCAATAAATATATTCAAGCAACTATGATAACCAATTTAAATTTTACAGTTTAAATATGCAACTGAAAATTCTCAATTCAAATATGTCAGTGAAGAAGGCATAAACCCTTTGATAAGCTAGCATAGTTATGGCCTAAATGCTTTTATCACTTGGCTTTTAGATGAATGTTGATATGAAATAAATTACCTGAGTTCACATTCCTATGCAATTTTTGTTCCTTGATAGGCGTTTTTATTATTACAGGCATACTCTAGTCAAGCATTTATTCACCTGCAGTTTTTTCCTATAAGATGGTTCATCTCCATGCATTTCTACCATAGAAAAATGCGCTTTCACTTCTTCCGTTTCTTGATTATAAATCTGTTTAAGGTGGATGAAACACAATGTGAAATTAATGATGGCCAAAGTTAGCATAGAAAAGTGATGGTTTAACAAACCATTTAATTAATAAATGGGAATATATCCTTTCATTAGGAAAAGCTACAGTCTCTGCAGGATACCATTATAACCTAAATTATGAAGCTATATGGTAAAGCAATATAAAAACAACAATATAGTTTATCATCATGTGATTCAAACTATATAAGCATTAGATGTTAGTTGCTAATATTGTTAAGTTATCATTTGCATTAGTATGGTTCCCTATAGGATAAAATTTAATTTAAAACATGTTTAGCATCGCATTTTAGCCTTCCACGTGTGGTTTTTGGCATGTACATTGTAACATTACATACCATTTGCTCTGATTCACAATCACAATAGATTCAAATGATAGTCTGTATAAGCACTTGCTCAAATACGCTTGTAGCAAAGGCATCTTGTGGTCTTTTTGATTTATTTCCTTTTTTAATGGTCATATTTTTTGTTAATGAGAAGAGTACACAAACACTAATATAATCATAAATTAGTCTATCATAATTTCAAATCATATTGTGTAGAAGAAAAACAAAATATACTCATATCATAATGAAAATTTTAAGCTGCAAGATTAAATGGCAGTAAAAAGAAACCAAACAAACATCTAAGAAACAAAAACAGATTAAAATAAGTATGAAGATAGAATTTGGAGGAAGATGAAAACTGAAAATGGTGAAGATGTAACAATGAAAGATACCTTTCTGATTCGAACGGTGGTTGATCAGACCGTGGATCCGTGGCAAAGGCTCGAGAGCAAAAGAAGAGGCAAGGGTCGATCGACAGTCCTAGTATCAAAGAGGCAGAAGGAGAATGGTCGAGGTATCAAAATCTTAATTATCCATAAAAAATATTTGTAAAACGACTGTAGTCACCTGTAGCCCATGGTTGAATTTACATATGGTAGAATAATCTTAAAATTGCTATATTTATATTAGGGAATTGGAAACCGAGAGAAACAAATCAAATAAGTATTATTTTTTTAATATATTTTTTCCTTATATAATGTTTTTAGTCATAAATATTAGTTTTCGTAAAAAATAATTAGTCTATTAAAGCGATTTCTTTTTACAAAATATGAGGTTGAATTCACGATATCACATCAACTAATAGCATTTAAAATGACAACTTATTTATCTTCAAAATGAAGCAACTACATGTAAACTGTAATACGACATGTAACATAAACCGTGCACAATTTTTTTAATGAATAAAGATTATAGTATTTGATTAAATGAATTCACTCTCATGTAAAAAGTCCGTAAACAATTCCTCATCCAAATAGTTTAACCAAACAACCATTTAAAGTGTTCATTTTTCAGGTGTTGTGCCAACATCCATTAAACATATATCACAGTGGTATATGCTGCCATTAACAGGTTTCAAAAGGTTGATATTCCAAAGCAATTTAATATTAAATCAAGATCACCATGAATTCTCTTATAGCATGAACATTTGAAAAACCCAATTTAATGACATTTGATAAACTTCTGATTTAAATAATCATTAGACAATTCAATATAAATTTAAAGCAACAAAATATCTATCCTATGAACAAATCAGCCAAATAACGTATAAGTTGAACAAAAAATCAAACAGAACAGAATTCAATAAGACACAATTGATTTGTTATGTGTTCAATTGCTCTTACAATTCAATCAAAATAAGATTCGTAGTTTAAATGAAAAGTGCATTCTTTACCCAAAGCAAGTCACGAACGAAATAATAGCAGACAACAACAAAGCTCCACTTTGCAATTTATTATAGACGGATCAAATGAATTTAAGCACCGGCTTGAAGAAACCACAGTTGGAAGTACCCAAATCAAAGTTATAATGAAAACCGAAAATATCTATGGCGATAGAAGAATCGGCATGGTCCCGGCGAAACTACTGAAATTGCAACATGGACAACTGCTTGGTATGGTCGGATTATAGGAATACCTTTCAATGACATAAGAAGGAAAAATGAAAGAAACGATTAACCGAAGAAAGTTGCCACCAGGTCGGTTGGTAGTTCAGATCCGAGGAAAGCCTATAAGTAGGGTTGAGCATGAGGGTATGGACTTAAAGGGAAAAAAGCGGTGAGCCATGGAGGAAACCGCTTAGACTATTGCTGTAGAATGATTTCAGCAAAAGGCCTGAGAGTAAATGGAAACAAATTGGGTAACAGTAGAACAATATGATAGAGAATCAGAGACAAAGATGCTAGCGACGGTGGGAAGAGGGAAGGCCGATTTTAGGGTTTTTGATAATAAACGGAAAGATCAGCATGAAAACACACAAATATTTAGGAGTATTGATAAGAAGGTCGGAGAGAGAATAGCTCATAGAAAAGAAAGTATTAATAAGTGCGACCTTTCGGCTTAAGATAAGCTAGGATGGTTGTGAGGCTTCGAAAGTAAACTCATTAATTATAATATAGTATAGATATAATCCTTTCTAATAAACCAAATTGGACATTAATATCAAAATACTATTTACTGATTTATTGTAAATGAACTAACTTAATCGAAGTATCGTTCAATATGAATTATGACCAATCACCATGTAACATTTATATGTATAGTGTGCGGATTCAAATTCCATTGCTTGCATTGCATTTAAAATTCATAACTCATAAAATTCTACACATAGTCTAGACCAAATAAACATGTATGCATCCAAATTACAAACGTACTGAGTAGTTTTAAAATTAGGCAGTTACATAGGTATAGAAGCAATCATGTGTATTAATTATTTATTCATATATATATATATATATATATATATATATGTGTAAATTTTCAATTTATTTCATTCGTATATCTTAATTTGCAAACATTTTATCAATTCTTTTAGATGCATAAATTTATCAATGTATATAATAATAACATTCATAGTATATGTTCTTGCAATAATAGAAATGATAAATGTTTACATTTCATAATAAGATTCTCATTAATATTTTATGTTTCTTCAACCCTAAGATGAAATAAATAAGTCTTTCAACTTCACTAGTGATTAATAGGACTCGTTAGTCTTGGGATTCTGACCTTAAGTTTGCTCAACAAATCCTAGCACCATAAATGATGGATAACTCATTAGTGGTTTTTTTGAGAGAAATGGTTGTGTAGCGTGGAGCTACATAGCCGGTTAGTTAATTAAGTATAATAATATAGCCATTGAACAAGCCAAACCAGTAGCCAAAATAAGCAGTTCAAGATCAAATGATCTAAAAATCACCAATAGACGGCAAAAACAGAAGTGTAAGATACACTTATTACATACATAAGAATAAAGACTGTATACTACATTGAAACTACACAATGATGATCATGCTGGCGACCTCAAAACCCATCCAACAGGTTCAGCACCAGTGCTTCCCTAAGATTCGGCGGTAGGAGTAATTGATGGAAGAGTAAGCCTGGAAGGAGCCGAGTGAGCCGATCTTGACCAAGTATAAAATAAGGAAGAGATGTGTCTACAGATTCCGAGAAGTTTTTTTAGGTTTATAAAACACATATGAATTACGTTTTTTCCTGATGCACCAACAAAAGATGGCAATGAACAAGTCAACACTATGATTAAGTGGGTTGTATTGCCAATAATCATAAAAAAAGGAGAGTGTAGGAATGAATCCAAGGAGGTAAGAACTTGTCGCAGCACAAATGGAATAGGAAAATTCACAGTCTAGAAAGAGATGATATATGGATTCGTCTAGACTTAAGCAAAGAGGACAAGAACGGTCTAAGGAGAAATATTAACGATGGAGCATGTTTTTGGTATTGATGCGAGCACGGATGAGGCACCATTGAAAGAACAAAATGCGAGTGGAAGGTGACATTTCCAAATCTTACAAAGGAGAAGAGACGTCCATGATGATTGAGGTAATCGTAGCACGCAGAAACAGTAAAGCCCTTAGCAGGGGCAAAATCCCAGTAGTAAAGGTCTAGTAAGTCGGAGAGGTGAAGGGAAAGCAGCAGGTTGGAGGTTGTAAGAAGGTCATTCAGGGTGTGAGCGTCAAAGACTGAGGGTGGGCATAGGCAGGCCGGGCCGAGACCCGCGATATCACTAGTGGAAAGGTCTTGAAGAGTAGTATAAGAGCAAATATTGCGAAACTAGCGATATAGGGGAGAATGCCCATGCCATGTGTCAAGCCAGAAGACATAGCTATGTACGTTACCAATTTTGACTTGGAAGAGAGGTTTAACATGAGGAAAGGTAGATAGAACACCAGACCAGAAGGTGGAAGGTCTAAATCACGGAGGGAGATGAAGTGCCAGGTGGGGGATAGAATGGTAATGCAGTAAGAGAATCCACTACTTCCAAATGAAATTACCTGAAGACAGAAGATGCCAAAGCCATTTGGCAAGAAGGGCATGGTTAAAAGAGTTGAGATGCTTAAACCACCCTGATGCCGATGCAAGCAGACAGTGTGCCAATTAACTAATCTCTTTGTCTTACTGCGATTCCAATGAAAAGAACTTCTGATTGCATCAATTTTTTAATGACTCAGGTTGGGATTTTGTGAAACAACGTCCAATAAAAAGGAATTGCTAATAGGACTGATTTGACTAGGACAAGACGACCAGCGGCGGAGACTGAATTTGCTTTCCAAGATGAAAGTCTGGATTCAGTTTTGTTGATGAGAGGGCACCAATCAGGTCTGGTAAGCTTGGTGGGGCGAAGAGAGATGCCAAGATAGGTGATGGGGAATTAATCAAGTTTACAATTAAGAAGGGAGGAGGTGGAGAGGCCGAGATGTGGTGAGTTACCCAGCATGATGATGGAGCTTTTATGGAAGTTGGTGGAGAGGTCAGATACGAGCTCAAATACATAGAGAAGAACTTTGAGATAGTCAATGCGGTTGGTTTCAGATGAGACGAAGAGGATTGTGTCATCCACGAATTTCGGGTTGGATACCATCAGGTTTGGGTCTAGGAGACCGATTCCTGCAAGATGATTACTGGCTATAGCTAGCTTAACCGTGCGGTTGAAAACATCAGCGACAAGGATGAAAATGAGTGGAGAAAGTGGGTCTCCCTGCCATAGACCACATGTGGACTTGATGAGTCCTCCCGATTCGCCATTAATAGAAATAGAGGAGAAACTGGTATTTAGAATGTAGTCACTCCAATCGCACCATCTAGTAGGGAAGCCTCTGTGTGACATGAGATCAAGGATAAATTTCTAGTTCACATAGTCGAATGTTTTGGATTAATCCAATTTCAATGAGATTCCTAGTGTTGAGGTATGATGACAAAGGGAGATAACTTCTTGTGTGGCCGCTACATAGTCAAGAATATTTCGACCAAGAATGAAGGCAGACTATTCAGCTCCGACCAGGGATGCATGACAAATTGTAGGTGATTTGCGAGTACTTTGGTGATGATTTCGAGGGTATTATTGAGTAGGCTAATAGGGCGAAATGACGCAAGGGTATTGGAGCTAGGGGTTTTGGGGGAGAAGGATGATGTTGGCATAATTCAAACCAGTGGTCGTATCATATATGACCCTTAACTCATAATTCCATGTTATAATCTCATTTTGACTATGAGTTTGCTCAAAAAATTGTAAGAGATTTATTCACCGTACTACCATATTATTATGGACTAAGTATAATATATGCACCTTGAGTTTGCTCAATGAATAAATATGGTTGTCTTAAATCGACTATTCAATACATAAATAATACTAAATGTAACATTCCCAACTTGAGTTTTCTTAACAACTAAGGAATATACAAAGTAATTTATTTACATATTGTAATGACCACCTTACACCCTCAACATCCAAGATACCAAAAGAGTGCGCTGGTACGGTGCTAGGACAATGCAGGGAATAATCAAGGTTGAAATAAAAATAACTAAACAACATAGTACCTACCGTATGTCTTACAATGGATGGAAAAATATAATAGTGAACATAATAGATATAAAACAAACAGAATAGTAAATACTGAAATAAATTCCAACATCAGTGCAACAAATCCAAATTAGTGTACAACAATGTAAATAGAGATGTACATCTCTAAAATAACTAATGAATCCTTTAGCTCACATATAACTTTCTAATTACATTGCGTAAACTATTTATAAACAAATTTGATTTATCATACAAAATAAATAAATATATTGTACGTATATTATTGTATTTTCAATCCAAATTTTTTTAGATATGTATAATATATTTATATATATAGTGTAAAAAAAATCTTACATCTATTTATGCATAATACTTCGAAAAATGTAACATATATATAATTAATATTTATTCATTATTCAAAATTTTTATTGCATCTAAAATAGTAAATGCATTTAAAGTTAGTTCTTTTTATAATTTTCAAAATAACTGCATACGTGCAAAAGGCCATGGGATTTTTTATCAATTTTTAATATTTTTAGTAAATAAATCATTTTTTACCAATGTTTTTTTGAATTTTAAAAATAATACTCTAAATTGAACTCCTCAACAAGCTTCGTAACATATACTGGTGATCCATTATTTTTGCAAAATTTAAGTTTAAATTTCTAACATGTAATTATTTTATATTGGATAAAAACTAAAAATATTTTGTATAATACTAAATTATAAAATTATTTATTCCTATTAGATATTATAACACCTCGCGCTTTTAGAATAACTTATCAAATAATTTTATTATCAAATTTAGAAAATAAACATTTTTAGAATTATTGAAATTTGGCCGTGGAACTTATAGTATTGTGTTCGTGGCAATTTTCTGATCAGTTTACATATATAATTTAATGACCCACCTTCCCGACCATCGAAAGGCGACACTTAATACGGCTACTGTAATTTAATGTCGAATATCCAATTGTCGAAAATGCAGATTGTTAGTGTAAAAAGAAAAAAAAAACAAAACAACATGTGAAAACAGAATCTCACAGCGGAAACAACAACCTATAATAATAATGACAAATGAATTGATACTCCAAGATGCAATGTATAGAGTTAATTACAAATCCTATCGGCTGGACAACTACAAAATTTTGACGTTACAAACATTGACAGGTAAAATAAAATATATTAGAAATAAAATAATGCGACTGGAAAACTTCCAACTCTACTGCATGAGCTCCACATCTAACAAAAGATAACCAGGAAACAAGCTTGGCTTGTCCCGACCATTATAATGAAATAATACACGGATCAGTTTGGAATACCAATTACGAGAGAACTCATGTAAAAAAGAACATATAATAATTCTGTGAGACCACGCCGATGATCAAGGAATGGGTTTTTACTTCACAAGAACAACATATGTGAAAAAAAACATCAACATAAAACAATATCATCGAAACAACAAGGAATTGGGGGTCATATAACAAATTTTCTAACATAGAAGTAATAACAGAAAAACACCCCATTGAGAAGAGCGCATTGCACTTCTTAATGGAAACCAAGAAACTGGTCCCAACAATTTGGATCAAACAAGGAAAAAGTTAATATTCCCGAAATAATTGGACCACACCGCCTACTGCGAACTAGGCCACTTACAACAACATCCATTCTCACCGTGGATACAAATAATTAAACATCACGAGGGTGTTATCCTCCCGATGCAATTAAAATAGGAAAACTCATAAATTTGGAATCAAAGGAATATAATGAGCCACCTTATATAATAGTATACCTCTAGAATATACTTGAGAACTACATTGTTCTCAGAAATGTACTAGCCGGACCCTACCAACTTTATCGAGTATCCAAGTATTTCATATCTTGCGTGCAAACAACCAAACCTGCCCTAGAGTAGATATGAAATTACCCTAATGGGAGCAACCCTACATAGCTAAACGTCCATTCGCTTTCTGGATTAAGTCATTCACAACAAAGGATAACAACGCTCAAAGGGAAACAAATCATTTTGGTTTGACGATACAACTCAAGAAAGCTAAACCAATAGTTGTTAAATCCAACTATCAGGAATATTCAAAATAATTGTATATAGAAACTAAATCACGTTCTCTTACAATTATTTATCGATCCCAAACTTATACTATCACTTGGTTAAAAATAAAGTTGGACCAGTTGAGGTAGTTGTAACGTCCCATAATTTTCAGTATATTTAAATTTCAATTTAAAATAAATAAATTGGAATATATTTAGGGAAAATCAAATTTTGTTAATTCTAATGTTAACGATTGGTTGAATTGAGTACAAATAGATTTTTAATTTAGTTTGTACTTAGGATGGTTGTAATTTGAAATTTTAATATTTAAAGAATTAAATTTTTTTGAGTATGTTAATTTAAAAGTAAAATTTAAATTTAAATTGGAAATGGAAATTCTCAGTTGTTAATTTTAGTTGAAACTCAAATCTAAGATTTAGATAATCAAACCTGAGAACTTAAAATTCATGGAATAAATTTATAGAATTTATTTAAATTGTAGTTTGATTTAAATTTGAATTTAACGAGTATTTGATTTGAATTAAACAGTTAACTGAATAATTGAATATTTTAATTATTTATTTAACTGTAGAATTTAACAATTTTGGCGACTGTCTTAGAATTCGACGAAACCGACGCCATCAGAACCGGAACGGTAAATTATGATAGGATTTCAATTTGCGTTACAATTCGACTTACCGTTCGACCGTACTAGAGAAAATGTGAAAGAGACCTATGTAATTGGATAATTGTTTGTTTCTTATGTTGGGCCTATATATATATAAAACTTAGCCCCATTCTCCACTACATCAGCCATTTCTTCACTACGTTTACTTTTCTTCATTTGTTTCTTTCTAATGGTTGAGAAATCAAGTTAAAACCCTAGACTAAAATCAAAATTTCACCTCAAAATAAAATCTCTCAAAACCCTATCGAATTATATGTCAAATCGAAGCTCGTGACGTCAGGAAGCTACGGGTATGGTCAGATTCGACATGCAGTAGATGGATTCACCGGAAATCGCGGTAAAAGCTTTCAGATTTCAAAACCCTACACATAAAATTGGGGGTTTTTGATTCTCGCATCAATCGAGGAAATCGAGACATGGGTTTTGAAGAGGAGGCTGAGAGGAGTTGAATGGAGGTAGTCGCAGGAAGTATTTTGGTCAGAGGTAAGAGAATTTGGGGTTTAAATCCAGAAAATGGCGGTTTTAAGGCTCATCGATGGCAGCCCTATAGGCCACCGGAGATGGCAATCTGGTCCTGACAGGAGCGGCTTGAGCTTAGCTCGCCGTTGGTGGTGGCCGCCTGAGCTAATTCGGTCGGAAGAGGGAGCAACAGTTGGTCAAAGATCCGGCCATTTTGGGTGCAGCGCGTCGAGTTCCTGTAGCCGAGATGAAAGAGGAGCGGGAGATGAATAAGTGGGCGCTGACGTGGCAATAAACTAGTGGGTGAGGGTTAATTTTTATTAATATTTATAATTTAAAATTTCGAATAGTAAAACACTGATAACTTCTTCATATTAACTCGGATTTGGACGCGGTTTGTTGCGTTGGGATCGTGGCGAAATTGTGGACGTTTTGGCTCTGACCTGGCTGCGTTTGGTGACTGTCAGATTTTGGCCCTTAGTTGGACGTTCGATCAACTATGGACGCAAAGGTGAGTGATTCTTCGCTCACGAAATACTAAATTATTCCCATATTTATCGAATTAAATTATGAAATAGTTTGGTTGCATGGTTGTGATTGGCTGTTGAATGTGGTTGCTTAAATTTGATATATCAGTGTGTTAACATGCAAATTAGATCGATGATTAGTTATTTGATTTAGATTTAAATTTCTAGTTGAAAATTCGAATCCTTATAAATCCTGAAAACAGTTGAAACTGATCAGTTGAATAAAATGGTGTGATGGATGCTTGGTTGGATTTTATTACTGAATTTGATATTGACACTGTTAAGGCTTATTGCATGTGATTGTGGCGATAAATCCCATTTACCCTTGATGTTGCGGGCATCTAATAAATCCGGGGTTTATCGATAAAATAAATTAGAACACAGAGTGAAATGATAAATCTCTGTGACCCTGATTTGGATTGAAATGATAGATCCATCCCCTGAATATCGAGAAATTAAATTAAAACCACTTGGCCATTGGGTAGAAATTATATACAGACATCGGTTGGTTAAATGATCTTAAATTATTTGAATTCTATTTGGTGGAAATTTCATTTAAAGGAAATGTATCGATTTTCGATAAATTTTATTTTTCCTTTAAGATATGACTTCTCGATGTTATTTGGAATGGTTAAGAATTTCCCAAACTAATTTGGAAGTTATAACTTGGATTGAAATATGATTTGGGATTTATTCCAATAATTGGTATACTCAAATTTAATAAATTCTCTTTGAATTTTAAAATTTTGGAATAAAAGTAATCGATGATATTTGGAGGTGTTTAAACTAAATACGAATATGGTTTGAATCCTCGAAATGGAAAGTGGGTTGAATGGGTTTGGAATAAGATATTGGAATGATGTAACCCCATTTGAGACTGGAATTTAGATTCAATTATTGCAATTTGGAAGGAGAAACAATTTAAGGTTTAAAAAATTCTATTTTATTTTGATCTATTTAATTTATTTTATTCTATTTTATTTTATTTAGAAACTAGATATCTACTTTGTTATAAGGGAAGTTTTCATATATATATATATATATATTATTATTTAAAAAATTTAGTAAGCTTGTTTTATGTATATATATATAATGATTTAAATTACCTTAGTATACTCTAATGATCTATATAAGTAAATTTTATATAAGGTTTTATTTATAAGTACTTATTTTCAAAATTTTATTTTATGAATTTTAGTTCTTCTTCCGAATGGAAAGTGATTGGATTTAAAACCGTTGGTTCAAATGAAGTTGAGATAAGTATATTTTGTTTGAATATGAATTGAGTTTAAACCGATTTTGATATGGAAGGGTAGATTTTATTCTACTCGAATATAGATGGGATTTCCAAAGATTGAAATGAATGGATATGGAAATACATATTCTATTTGAATATGACGGGATTTCGAATGTAAATCGATCTGAATTAACTGAAATCTTTTAAGATGCAGCGTATTATATGTGAATATAAATCGATTTGAAATATTATACGAGTATAATATAATGACATGGAAATATATTTTGGTTTGGAATATAATCGGTTTGGGAATGATTGGGATTTTTTTATATGAAAGTATATCCTATTTTTGAATATATAATGGGTTCGAACAAAATATGATATTTTGATAGGAAAGCGAACCTTTGAAATGTAAAAGAACCAACCGATGTGAAAAGATGTAAGCGTTGGTTGTTAAAGAGACTGGAGTCGACATAAGGCATACTCTCTGTCAGTGTCGATACCACTTTGACAACTGTGAACGTTATGACGTATCCAGAATGAGTATGATGACTTGGAGGCAATTATTGAATCGAAGAAGATGATCGATGACGAAATAGCCCTGACCTTCGGGTCAGAATTGAAATGACTAAAACAGGAGCTATACCGTGACTAACTGAGGTAGCACCTTTGATCGGACACACTTCTTCGATAATATTTCTATGACTATGATGATGATGATTTGGGCCCATTTATGACTTTGGGAGTGTGTTCCGAGGTGGGCGGTAGTGGCTGCTATGCGTTACCACCGGTCCGGGAGTGCAATTGGTAGAATCCTACCCTGGGCATTGCCTCGAGTGCCTTGTCATATATATCCATATCGAGCCCCATACGATTCTGATTTAGCATTGCCTTCTATGGAGTGCCCTCTGATAACACCAGTACGGTGAATTTACGGTACTGTATAGACTGTTGGTGCCTATAAACGGCGTAAGGGTAATATGGTAATCCCGCTTACGCTATTTTCAGTATTTATACTTTACTGGATAGACACTATCATAATAGTGTACTATATTATGTATGTATTAGTTTAACGGATCCTTGAGAGATGGAAAAATCCCGTAACATCTCTTGAGTTACTGTACCCATGACACTGATGTTATTTCGGATTTTGATTTGACTAATATGAGATGATTTAGTGCTGACCCGAGTGTTTGTTGTGTTTTCTTTTTATGCAATACTCTCGGGTCAGCAGACGTTGCAGTTTTTGAAGATGACTGTGCTTGGAGATCGAAGACGAAGATTTGGTATATCTGTTATCTATACATATGTATATCCGCTGCATTATTCCCGCTGCTTATTGTGTACAGCTGTATGTATATGTAACTCTGATAATCATTGAATGTTATAACCGAGGTATACATTTCAACCGCTTTTAAACTGCTATTTGTTTATTATATGTTGTCCTTCCGCTGTGAGGTTCTGTGATTGGTTTTTCTTTTCTTTTCTTTCTTTCCTTCTTTTCCCAATAACTACCTGCATTTGTGATTTGTTTAGGTCGACATGGGTGGTTTATTGTCGATTTGAACGGTCAAAAATATGGGTCGTTATAGTTGGTATCAGAGCGATGGTTGGCGATAACCCTGGCTCTGTTTGGGAATTAACTCATTAGAGATAGGGTAGTAGTGCCCTAGAATGAGTCTGAGTGATATGAGAGAGCGTACTTGTATTTTGATATAAATTGGTTTACATTGTGTTGATTTGTTCTGTTGAATATTTATGGATTCTGGTCGATATATGGGACGCCATAGAATCGATAGGAATTTCTAAATAATCGAACAGAATGATCGACATGTTATGGTTTTCGATTATATTTTGAATATATCAAATATATTATTGGTTCAAGTATATATGTATTCGTTTTAGTAGGTGGTAATATTTAAGTTATTACCTATTATGGTCGGTTAAATAATGAATATAATAAGAGGTAATTAATAGGTGTTGGAAATTTAATGATTTTAGAAAATATTTGAAATGAAATACCTGTAGGTATAATTGAGTGTAAAGGGTTTGTGATTGAAATAGGAATGAACTTGAAACTTGATCCTGGGGTGTCTTTGGAAATAGTTTTGCCAAAGTTTAAATAATATCATATTATAGGTATAATCGAAAGGAAATGGTTTTAAAGAATTTCAAGGTGGGTATAATCCCTTCTTGGACCTTAGAAACGATGTCGGTAATGAGTGCACGCATTATCGATATTTACTCTGAAGAGTTTAAGTGGGGGAGATCACTCGATGGTTATTATAACTTGTTTGACAAAGGATTTTGAATTTAATTCCATATGATATAAATTTTTTTATAAAGGTATTATGATATGTTATTTAAAGTTGAAATTTAAATTTAACATGCTTTGAAAAATTTCTATGTTTTTGTAAATTAAAGATTTGGGTTCAAAATTTTATGGCATGTTTTTCTATAAAATAGTATAAGTACTTAGATTATTTTAAATTTTAGCTTATGACCCCAGGATGAAGTGTTTAAGTTCATCCTAACTAACTACATCGATTCAAGATTTAATTTTCTCGATTCATTGGAGTTTTAGACTTTGAAATTTTGGAATGGACTTAAGAACTAAGGGGTCGTCACGGAATTCTTAACTATGGATGATAATAAGTGAAACCAATCCCAACTTTGGTCGATAAGGATGTTAGAAGAAATTAAAACTTACCACGAAATAAATTCAATTAAAACCAACTGAATCAATTGAAATTTGGTTGTGTAATAAGAACGAGAACACATGTCTTGGCTAATTCATAAGTTACTAGGTTAGTCGAGAAGGAATTTAAAGGAATTTGTGTTATTAATGAAATGTGAATGGTCGATAACTAAACGAAGAATGTAAAAGATGAATTAGGGTACAGGTGAATGAAGATGTAAACCCTGGATGGATTAAACCTCTTTTGGTCAATATATCGAAAGTAAATCTGAATATAAACTGTCTTTAACCCAATTCATGACCTGAAAGTCGAATGAGTAGATTGAGCAAATGGAATAAACTTTAAGTGAGGTTGAAATTAGAATAAAAGAATAGGAAAAGGGTTGAATGAATAATGATTTAACATTAATGAAACGAACGAGCAATTGAAGGTAGCAAAAGAATGAGAGAGTAATTTGAGATAAATGAAAGAAATAAGAATAATTGAAACCAAATTCAATGAAAAACTTCGTATATGAGTGTCGAAGTATTAACCATTTTAAATGGGATTGGTAAATGAAGTATGAGTTAAGGCTAAACTTAGGTGAGTCACGTAAATTGATTCGATAAGAGTTACTTAAAAGACTTTATAAAGATGAGATGGAAATTAAGTACTTAGAAAAAAATTGTCATGAGATTTGGCAACTTGACTCATGTTCATGAATATATGACTTAATATCATCAAGTTGATTGAAAAGCTAGAACAAATTTCGAGTTTTCAGTTAGAATTTAATGCTCGGAATAAACGAGAAGCGAATAGAAAGAATATCGAAATAAAGTAAGAAATTGAATATGGATCCAATTCTTGAATAATGAAGTGATAATAAAGTTAAATGTTAAGGATTTACAAAAGTATTGAAATCGAAAATGTTGAAATTTCGAATAGAAATAATCCAATGTTATGTAAATCTGAAATAGTCGATAAGCTGAAGCTAAAGTGACCATAACTTTTGATGGGATGATCGGAATCTGACGATTCCGGATTTTTCGGAAACCTTAGAAACCGAGCTAAAACCTTCGTTTATAAAGCCAGGTCGAATTCCTATGATTACTAAGCTGAAATGCAAGTTTTAGTCGTAGTTGTGTATGCAGAAAATTAAAAACTGAAGCGTATACCTATATTGTTTTGACCATAACTTCCCAATGGAGCGTCGGATTTCGATGTGCGAGTACAATTCGGAAAGGCCAGAATGTAAACTAAAACTTTCTCTTAATATTCCTAGTCAAATTCTGATGTTTAGGGGGCTAAAAAGTGGATAGAACATTTCAGACCTGCATTTTCAGGGTACGGGCCGAAGCGTTCGGTTTTATTAAAACAGTCATAACTTTTGAACGAATTGTCGGAATTCGATGAATCCGAACAATTCGGAAAGCTTAAAAGAAATGCTACAACTTTTACCTAGTGGGTTCTAGTCAAATTCCAATATTTAATGGGTGATAAACTTCATTTTGTTTGCTGGCCTGACATAGATATATTGGTTTTGGGGTTAAAATGATTAATGTATGTTGGGTAAGTTGCATATGTTGTTATATATTGTATATATGCTTAAATCTCATGTGTATGCAAGTTGTAACAGGTGTAAGGAGTGTGCGCTACGCTTTGGAGCTCGCTTGCGCTAAATGCTAAATGTTTAGGTAAATAAAAATGCAAACAAACGCTAAACAAGGTACGTATGTGTGTTATATGGTTATGGTTAGAATATATATGGTGTCTTCCCCATTTTTGGTATGCCTCATCGAATGATGAGATGTATATTTGAAATTATATATGTTGTGATTTTCCAGACCTCTCCGTACAAAGGAGATGCTGCCGAAATTTCCCGTGATTTCGGGAGTTAGAAAATTTATGAGATATACAAATATAACTTACTTAATAAAGGCTATTTTTATGTATGAATTTAAAATAGATATGTGCTTAACATCGTTTCGTTCTCTTTTCGAGGACGAAAAGATTTTAAGTGGGGGAGAATGTAACGTCCCATAATTTTCAGTATATTTAAATTTCAATTTAAAATAAATAAATTGGAATATATTTAGGGAAAATCAAATTTTGTTAATTCTAATGTTGACGATTGGTTGAATTGAGTACAAATAGATTTTTAATTTAGTTTGTACTTAGGATGGTTGTAATTTGAAAATTTAATATTTAAAGAATTAAATTTATTTGAGTATGTTAATTTAAAAGTAAAATTTAAATTTAAATTGGAAATGGAAATTCTCAGTTGTTAATTTTAGTTGAAACTCAAATCTAAGATTTGGATAATCAAACCTGAGAACTTAAAATTCACGGAATAAATTTATAGAATTTATTTAAATTATAGTTTGATTTAAATTTGAATTTAACGAGTATTTGATTTGAATTAAACAGTTAACTGAATAATTGAATATTTTAATTATTTATTTAACTGTAGAATTTAACAATTTTGGCGACTGTCTCAGAATTCGACGAAACCGAAGCCATCAGAACCGGAATGGTAAATTATGATAGGATTTCAATTTGCGTTACAATCCGACTTACCGTTCGACCGTACAAGAGAAAATGTGAAAGAGACCTATGTAATTGGATAATTGTTTGTTTCTTATGTTGGGCCTATATATATATATATAAAACTTAGCCCCATTCTCCACTACATCAGCCATTTCTTCACTACGTTTACTTTTCTTCATTTGTTTCTTTCTAATGGTTGAGAAATCAAGTTAAAACCCTAGACTAAAATCAAAATTTCACCTCAAAATAAAATCTCTCAAAACCCTATCAAATTATATGTCAAATCGAAGCTCGTGACGTCAGGAAGCTACGGGTATGGTCAGATTCGACATGCAGTAGATGGATTCACCGGAAATCGCGGTCAAAGATTTCAGATTTCAAAACCCTACACATAAAATTGGGGGTTTTTGATTCTCGCATCAATCGAGGAAATCGAGACATGGGTTTTGAAGAGGAGGCTGAGAGGAGTTGAATGGAGGTAGTCGCAGGAAGTATTTTGGTCAGAGGTAAGAGAATTTGGGGTTTAAATCCAGAAAATGGCGGTTTTAGGGCTCGTCGATGGCAGCCCTATAGGTGTGACGGCAAGGAATTTCGCTCGGTCTGAACCAGTCGCTAAACCGACCCAGACCATTCGAAACGCCCTATCGTTTGAGAACACGACAAAACAGAACGCATACAGAAGAACATTTCATTGTATATTACAACAATGCATCAGATTACGAGAATATACAGAGTAAAAAGGAATAAATATTACACAGAAATATCAGAGATTTAAATTACATTTAAATACATAGCAGCGGAAAATAATACAATACACAACTAGAAGTAGATATACGGATACAAAGCTTTCCGGATATCGTTCCAGCTGTAAACCAGGATCCTGTGAATATAAATCTGCAAAACCAAAACTACTAGCTGCCCGTGTCAAAATAGGGGCACCCAGAGTTTAGGTTAAAACAATAAACTCCAGGTCAGTCATGTGACTGGTGTGAGAACTAAAAACAGTTATTAATCTTTATTTTCAAAGCTAGGTAAATCAAGGGACCACGCCGTATAACACGGAACGGGTTTCCTCCCAAGAATACCAGTGCATAAAACAAACAGCGCAATGCTAAATAAAGAAAAATGAAGCTGTTATAAGACCCAGGTCCCATCACACAATGCAACGCAGTCGAGGATAGGGTTTTCCCTTATAACAGCCAAAGAATGCTTGATACGTTTAAAACAAATCATTTGATACTATAATAAGTGTACAGTGTATAAAACAACTTCAAATCATAAGTATCAATCATAGGCGGCATGGGTACCATATATCATGTCGCCATATATAGGTTTACAAATAAAACCGCAAAGTCACGTATTTGGAAATTGGATTTCCGTCTATGAACCGAGGCTAGGGGCAAGATCCTCAACCGATTCGTGACTGTCTAGCCCGAGCCACAGGACCCAGACTCAGGTGGGCCCTTGGATCGTCAGGGCCGGTCCACCGATGTGGATTAAAATTCCTGAACACTACGTTTCCCCACCCTATGGGGTGTAAGTCTGGTCCGTCAGCCGACCAGAATGCATCGGCCGAAACCGATATAACCGAGGCGCCTCGCAACAGCAACAACCACATAAGTCAAACTCGTCAGGGCGTGAAAAACCACTGACGCCACTTCTAGCTAGAAAGAAACGCAAGTCCTCCCTGAGGTCCGTCTCCCGTTTTTGGTTCATACCGGGTGTGAAACACGCGAGGTAAACGTTACACAAAGCTACGCCACAAAGGCCGTGCTTTGATCATCACCACAAGACTTTGCTTTTCAACAGAAGCCTTGATCATTTGCATCTTAGCATGCCACACAGGCAAACCATCCTATGCAACCGATATCAGTCACACAGAATGAAATCCGATGTCAGACACACAGTCCATTTACAAGTCCGTTCTGGGTCTGAACGAAACCGGAGGCACCTAGTACCCCGCATATCCATCGATCTCCAAGTACGTCTGGACGATCACTAACTGTTTCCATCTTCTTGGGTGTACAGCCCAATCAAGATCATCAGTTATCACCCAAACGACGTGAAGACCTCCGGTCTTCGACCATCGTCTTCATCTTCGACTTATCGTCGCATCAGTTATTCAGAATGGGATAAACCCGGTCTTTCCGAATAACTCGCGTATATTTTAAATACGTGTTACACAAACACAACATACGCCTCATTCCAATTCATTAGTCACTAACAGTAAATTAATCAAGAGAATAATTCCCCAAATATTAACCCCGAAGGCCGAAACCAACATCAGATCAATATCCAGAGAACCATTCTGCTTGGCCAACCGACAGTTAGTTTCTAAATTTCACATTCATAGGGAAAGGTTCCCATTAATTTTATCCAAGATAAATTCCTTGAATTTATGTTTGAATCTCAATTCGAACTAGTCGGGATTAGCGAACCTTACCGAAGTAATCATTTGTTTTAATATCCCAATCCCAACCTATTCATCCCATGAAGTAAAACTGGTTATACTTCATATCTAACACCACAGTGTTATCGGTAAATTCAATTACCATTTCACGTTCAAACCTAATTAAAGATTTAACTATCGCCTGGAGCAAAACTGGTGATACTCCATTTTCGATCATTTCAATCTAATTAAAGATTCATTAAAACTCCACTTAGTTTTAATCGTTAACTGGGTTAAAGAATCCGTGTCATTTAAAACACAGTTCACGATAAACCCAAAGTCACATTCATTAATTATCGGGTTAAAGAATAAGTGTTATTTAAAACACTGTTCACGATAAACCCAAAAATCAATATCAATTCAATTCCAATTAAATATCATTTAATTGGTACACTTCATTAAATCTAAATAAAAAGATTTAATCTTTTCTCAACTGGGTTCAAGAACAGTGTTAGTGAAGACACCATTCACGACAAACCCAAATCACATTCATTAATTATCGGGTTAAAGAACAAGTGTTATTTAAAACACTGTTCACGATAAACCCAAAAATTAATATCAATTCAATTCCAATTAAATATGATTTAATTGGTACACTTCATTAAATCTAAATAAAAAGATTTAATCTTTTTCCACTGGGTTCAAGAACAGTGTTAATGAAGACACCATTCACGACAAACCCAAATCACATTCATTAATTATCGGGTTAAAGAACAAGTGTTATTTAAAACACTGTTCACGATAAACCCAAAAATTAATATCAATTCAATTCCAATTAAATATGATTTAATTGGTACACTTCATTAAATCTAAATAAAAAGATTTAATCTTTTTCCACTGGGTTCAAGAACAGTGTTAATGAAGACACCATTCACGACAAACCCAAATCACATTTGATATTAAATACAAGGCTCTGAATAGAAAATATCCCGGCTTATATTCAATATCAAATTCTACGATTAACAAATGTCGTGTTGGAAATAACGATATAAATATATATATCTTTCAAATTTCCATAACAACACCTGTATAATCACGAATTTCAACATCGAAATATTCCGAAGACAATTTCGATTCAAATCCCCTCCAATGCAATCATTGGAAATTTTGGTTATTTTTAAAACCCTTTTCGAATTCAATTTATTTATTTAAAAATAAATAGAATTATAATTCTAGTTCAAAACTAGTTCATTTCGATAAAAATCTACTTTTATCTTTTCAAACATGGAGTTTTTCATCCCAATTCTTCCCAAATCATTTCTTATGATTTTACACAAATTATTACTATTTTTAATAATTTTATCAAGGCCCGTATAGTCGATTTCCATCAATGGCCATCGAACTGCACTTACAGCGACCTTTTTCGAATTTGATTTGGACGTATCTCCAAATCCAACCGTTAGATTTCGAATTTCTAAAATTCATTAGAAAGCTCTTTTCGATACGAACCCAACGGTTCCGGTTTTAGGAGAATCCGACGGTCGGATCTCCCGTAATGTCCGTTAGAAATAAATGGTCGAAATTCACGAACTGCCGCCGCGCGGCGCGTTCTATTTAGGCCATTATATTATATATATAATATATATAATATATATTTCGTCGATTTCTATTCAAAACGAATTATATAAATAGTTTTAAAATCGTTTCAAAACCTATTTCAACTTCCATTTCAATTCAAAGCAAAATTGAATTCTTCTTTATAAATTCGTTTCAAAATTCATTTCTATTCAATTCAAATTTCAATTCAATTTGAATTCATTTCAATTCACTTTCAATTCAATTCGAAATCGTTTTCAATTCAATTCATTTCGAAATCGTTTTCAATTCAATTCATTTCGAAATCGTTTTCAATTCAATTCATTTCGAAATCGTTTTCAATTCATTTCATTTCGAAATCGTTTTCAATTCAATTCATTTCGAAATCGTTTTCAATTCAATTCATTTCGAAATCGTTTTCAATTCAATTCATTTCGAAATCGTTTTCAATTCATTTCATTTCGAAATCGTTTTCAATTCAATTCATTTCGAAATCGTTTTCAATTCATTTCATTTCGAAATCGTTTTCAATTCAATTCATTTCGAAATCGTTTTCAATTCAATTCATTTCGAAATCGTTTTCAATTCATTTCATTTCGAAATCGTTTTCAATTCATTTCATTTCGAAATCGTTTTCAATTCATTTCGAAATGAATAAAATCGATATAAATATCGTTCGCGTCAAAATGGCGTCAATCTAATCAACACGGCTTCATAAATTTCTATTTTCAAAATAGTTATTATTATCAAAATATTTCGTTCAACACATGACCAATCTCAATGGATGAGTACTGTCAACACATGAACTTTTATTTTATAATATTCTTTATTTTTCAAATTGGAATGAGGCCCAATCAATTACCATATAAAGTTAATTATATGGATTTTCATACAACACATGTATTTAAAAGCATTGAAAATAATCAACCATCAACCAAAGTGCACTACGCTGTATAAGCATCAAATATAGATATTCAACGCTTATAACAGCCTGTCAATCGATCGATCGACATATTTAATCAATCAGGATGAGTGAACTTCAAATTTCATCCCAACACCCGTGTGGGGTTTCAAACAATCAAACACATATTTTATTTGTGAAGTTGGGCGATGTGTAAAATTTATCGACCCAATCAACGTCATTCAAATAGGTGTACATAAACAAACCGTCTGGTTTGTAAATGAATATTTATTTATTCACATTCACGTTAAAAATTATATTTTTAACGATAACACATTTTATTTTAACATATGAATTTCTATTCAGTTCATTCTTTAAATAAAATGCTATTTTTATTTTTCTAACTTATTTTAGAAAATTTCGGCGGCATAACGGCACGATACTAGAAACGGGACAAGGCCTAGCCTTATCCCCGGTCTAGTGAAGGCCCACGCCATTCACTCATCAATCAAATCAATTTCATTATGCAAACCACAAAATTTGGAGTAAGGGTCTAACCTAGCCTTACTCCTTCGCCTTATAACGGCGCACGTCTAATCCTAACCAATTTATCGATTCGATTTTTCACACCACAAACCACATTCAAACCAATATCACAATCAATAACCAAACAGCCAAACAAACAAGTCCATGGTCTGTGGACGATTGTGTCGGGTGCTACTAAGCACCGTCTGCATCCTAGTATATATATAACTAGAAAATAAATTGAAAGGTGAGAAATTCTCACCTATAGCTATCCTAGCTCCACAGCACTTCATTGATAGAAATCTTCATCGCTATCGCATCTTCGTCGTCTTCGTTGCCCATAGCCACTACATATGTAAAAATCGAATTTTTACTTCGTTATTCAATTTATAAAAATCGAATTTTTAGTTAGCTATTCAATATATAAAAATCGAATTTTTATTTAGCTATTCAATATATAAAAATCGAATTTTTATTTCAAAGTTCAATATATAAAAATCGAATTTTTATTTAGCTATTCAATATATAAAAATCGAATTTTTATTTCAAAGTTCAATATATAAAAATTCTATTTTTCTATCGAAGTTCAATATATAAAAATTCTATTTTTCTATCGAAGTTCAATATATAAAAATTCTATTTTTCTATTTCACATTCATATCGATAAAAATCATATTTTTATTTCGAAATTCAACACTTTTCTTTCTATTCAAAGTTCAAATCTTTTTTCCCTAACTTATTTTAAAGTTCAAATCTTTTAAAACCTTTTCTAAAATCTGTTTTAAAACTTTTCTTAAAATCAGTTTTAATTCTTTAACCAAATCAGTTTTAATTATTTTTGCAAATCAGTTTTTATTCTTTATAAAATTTCAGTATTTATATCTAAAATAAAAATCAGTTTTATTAAAACCCTTTTTCAAAAATCAGTTTGAATCCTTTTATAAAAACAGTTTTATAAATCTTTATAAAATCAGTTTAACCTTTTTATAAAATCTGTTTTTAACACTTAAAAAAAAAAAAAAAAAAAAATTCAGTTTTTCTAACCTATAAAAAAACAGTTTTTAATTCTTTATAATAATCAGTTTTAAACAAAATAAAATTCAGAAATATAATTAAAATTTACTTACCGTTCGTCGACTGGGGGGGGGTGCGGTTTCTGCTTGGCGGCGGAGCTGAAAAGGGGGGGGGCGGAGGTTGGTGGCGCCGGTTCTGTGGGGGATTCGACGAGGTCTGGGCTGTCTCGCCAGTTGGGGAAGGGAGGAGCGGTAGAGAAGAGGGGGAGCGGCAGGAGATGGAGAAGGCGGAGGTGAGGTGGTGGATCGCCTGAGGCGCGGTGGGCGAACGGAGGTGGAGGATGGTCGACGAGGCGGCGGCGACGATGGCTACGGGGGGGGCGATCGCGATTTCGATCTGCTCTTTTTTTTTTTTTTTTTTCTTTTTATTTCTTTCCTGTAAAGTGAAATCGGGGGGGGGGGCCAGAAGAAAGATAAAGGGGAGGGAATTTAAAAATATTATTTATTTATTTTTTTATTTTTTTATTTAAAGTTGACTTTTACCCAGGACCACGAAACGAGGCCCAACGCCTGACGCCCATAGCGTTTCACCCCCATTCCGAACCCAATGGGATATGTATCGCAAGCTGATTCGATAGTTACAATCAGTTTCCGTTGAATCTACATTTAAATCTCTATATTGAATTTTAAACGTACATTTCAAATTACCGGGGTCACATGCTAACCCTAAAAATTCTCGAAAAATAGATATGTATCGCAAGCTGATTCGATAGTTACAATCAGTTTCCGTTGAATCTACATTTAAATCTCTATATTGAATTTTAAACGTACATTTCAAATTACCGGGGTCACATGCTAACCCTAAAAATTCTCGAAAAATATTTTCTAGCTTCGTATTGACGATACGGTCTTAACAAAACTAGTTTCGTCGAATTCTGAGACCGTTGGAAAAATGGCCAGTTTCCAGTCGATTAAAATCAACTGAAACCGGTCAAACGCGTTTTCTTTTGCCACGCTCACATATTGATTCGAAAAATTATGAAATTTGGAATCTAGCAATAACTTAACATCACGGACCCAACAAAACTGGTTTCGTCGAAATCCGAGGTCATTTGCAAAATGTCCATTTTTAAGGGCCTTATATATATAAAAATATATATAAATTCCACAGCGACTATTTCTAATTTTAAACTGGACATATCTTATCATTCCTAAGATGAAATCTCAATTTGTTAACTTCGTTACAAAGATATAGTTATACAGATTCAAATATTTCTTGTTTCGTTCAATTCTGACTTATATTGAATTCTGTATATTCATTTGAAATTAGAAATCGAATTTTCGAACTACCGCGCCATTTTCAATTCCTTTTATAATTATATATAATTATTATATATTCTAACGACGACGTATATAATATATACGTTCGAATTCTATTCAAAATAAGTTTCTCGTCGATATTATTTAAAATAATTCATTTTAAATAATCAAAATTCGCTAAAATTGCCAAAATAAAAATTTTAAACTGGCCCAGATTTTACGGGTTGTTACAATCTCCCCCACTTAAAACTTTTCGTCCCCGAAAAGGAACAAAGTCGAAAGTGGTTTGATTTATCAACTCAACATTCGATCTGCCTTTCATTCTCCAACTCTTTAGTTTCTGAGAATTTTCAAAATTTCAAAAATTTGGCTAACTCCCTAAATTTTCGAAAAATTTCGCCATAACCTCCCCTGCACCGGAAGCATCGGGGAATTTCAAATAGCTTCCCCGGTCCTTCAGATCTCAAAAAGAAAAAGAAAACGCCAAGCGGCTAGCCAATAGGCTCACAAAATCATCATCACCCAAACAAAACAGGAAATTATGTAGTAAACATGTACCTATTTGTCGGGCAAACAAATTTTATTCTCTGGCTCTAGCCTCCTTGCTATGACCTGTTCAATGATATACATGTATATGCAAGCAAATGCGACCAATTTTCAATACAATTCAATATTTGGTTCAATTAGGCTAAATGGTTCAAAATTATCAAACAACTAAACAAACAACACAAACATCAATCAATTAGTGAATTAGAGTTTCAAATTCATAATTTTGATATATATACAAAAATCATGTTTTTGATGCCAATTCACAACAATATGCCTTATCTAATTTTCGTTCTCACACCAGTCAATAGGAAATATATAGAAAGCCCACTTTCGTCACTCGAACATAAATTCTAATGATGGAGCTCCATCATCAAAATCATCTCCGGGTGCTTAGAGTGTAATTCTATATCTATCCAGTATATTAAAATTTCGAATACACGCGGATCAGACGTATACGCAAAATCTACATATACTGGATTGTCCACATCAATATAAATAGATAATCAAATACGAATAATTGATTTAAATTTTCAAAACAAAGAATGTTTTCATTTGAAAAATATACTCTTCACACTCGTTCTAGGATACTACTAATCCTATCTCTAACGAGTCATTCTCATTGGATATTACTAACCCAATATCTGATGAATTCCTTCGTAAGGTTCTAATGTGCCTTGTTCTCTAGCTTTGTAAACCAAAGCTCTGATACCAAATGTGACGGCAAGGAATTTCGCTCGGTCTGAACCAGTCGCTAAACCGACCCAGACCATTCGAAACGCCCTATCGTTTGAGAACACGACAAAACAGAACGCATACAGAAGAACATTTCATTGTATATTACAACAATGCATCAGATTACGAGAATATACAGAGTAAAAAGGAATAAATATTACACAGAAATATCAGAGATTTAAATTACATTTAAATACATAGCAGCGGAAAATAATACAATACACAACTAGAAGTAGATATACGGATACAAAGCTTTCCGGATATCGTTCCAGCTGTAAACCAGGATCCTGTGAATATAAATCTGCAAAACCAAAACTACTAGCTGCCCGTGTCAAAATAGGGGCACCCAGAGTTTAGGTTAAAACAATAAACTCCAGGTCAGTCATGTGACTGGTGTGAGAACTAAAAACAGTTATTAATCTTTATTTTCAAAGCTAGGTAAATCAAGGGACCACGCCGTATAACACGGAACGGGTTTCCTCCCAAGAATACCAGTGCATAAAACAAACAGCGCAATGCTAAATAAAGAAAAATGAAGCTGTTATAAGACCCAGGTCCCATCACACAATGCAACGCAGTCGAGGATAGGGTTTTCCCTTATAACAGCCAAAGAATGCTTGATACGTTTAAAACAAATCATTTGATACTATAATAAGTGTACAGTGTATAAAACAACTTCAAATCATAAGTATCAATCATAGGCGGCATGGGTACCATATATCATGTCGCCATATATAGGTTTACAAATAAAACCGCAAAGTCACGTATTTGGAAATTGGATTTCCGTCTATGAACCGAGGCTAGGGGCAAGATCCTCAACCGATTCGTGACTGTCTAGCCCGAGCCACAGGACCCAGACTCAGGTGGGCCCTTGGATCGTCAGGGCCGGTCCACCGATGTGGATTAAAATTCCTGAACACTACGTTTCCCCACCCTATGGGGTGTAAGTCTGGTCCGTCAGCCGACCAGAATGCATCGGCCGAAACCGATATAACCGAGGCGCCTCGCAACAGCAACAACCACATAAGTCAAACTCGTCAGGGCGTGAAAAACCACTGACGCCACTTCTAGCTAGAAAGAAACGCAAGTCCTCCCTGAGGTCCGTCTCCCGTTTTTGGTTCATACCGGGTGTGAAACACGCGAGGTAAACGTTACACAAAGCTACGCCACAAAGGCCGTGCTTTGATCATCACCACAAGACTTTGCTTTTCAACAGAAGCCTTGATCATTTGCATCTTAGCATGCCACACAGGCAAACCATCCTATGCAACCGATATCAGTCACACAGAATGAAATCCGATGTCAGACACACAGTCCATTTACAAGTCCGTTCTGGGTCTGAACGAAACCGGAGGCACCTAGTACCCCGCATATCCATCGATCTCCAAGTACGTCTGGACGATCACTAACTGTTTCCATCTTCTTGGGTGTACAGCCCAATCAAGATCATCAGTTATCACCCAAACGACGTGAAGACCTCCGGTCTTCGACCATCGTCTTCATCTTCGACTTATCGTCGCATCAGTTATTCAGAATGGGATAAACCCGGTCTTTCCGAATAACTCGCGTATATTTTAAATACGTGTTACACAAACACAACATACGCCTCATTCCAATTCATTAGTCACTAACAGTAAATTAATCAAGAGAATAATTCCCCAAATATTAACCCCGAAGGCCGAAACCAACATCAGATCAATATCCAGAGAACCATTCTGCTTGGCCAACCGACAGTTAGTTTCTAAATTTCACATTCATAGGGAAAGGTTCCCATTAATTTTATCCAAGATAAATTCCTTGAATTTATGTTTGAATCTCAATTCGAACTAGTCGGGATTAGCGAACCTTACCGAAGTAATCATTTGTTTTAATTTCCCAATCCCAACCTATTCATCCCATGAAGTAAAACTGGTTATACTTCATATCTAACACCACAGTGTTATCGGTAAATTCAATTACCATTTCACGTTCAAACCTAATTAAAGATTTAACTATCGCCTGGAGCAAAACTGGTGATACTCCATTTTCGATCATTTCAATCTAATTAAAGATTCATTAAAACTCCACTTAGTTTTAATCGTTAACTGGGTTAAAGAATCCGTGTCATTTAAAACACAGTTCACGATAAACCCAAAGTCACATTCATTAATTATCAGGTTAAAGAATAAGTGTTATTTAAAACACTGTTCACGATAAACCCAAAAATCAATATCAATTCAATTCCAATTAAATATCATTTAATTGGTACACTTCATTAAATCTAAATAAAAAGATTTAATCTTTTCTCAACTGGGTTCAAGAACAGTGTTAGTGAAGACACCATTCACGACAAACCCAAATCACATTCATTAATTATCGGGTTAAAGAACAAGTGTTATTTAAAACACTGTTCACGATAAACCCAAAAATTAATATCAATTCAATTCCAATTAAATATGATTTAATTGGTACACTTCATTAAATCTAAATAAAAAGATTTAATCTTTTTCCACTGGGTTCAAGAACAGTGTTAATGAAGACACCATTCACGACAAACCCAAATCACATTCATTAATTATCGGGTTAAAGAACAAGTGTTATTTAAAACACTGTTCACGATAAACCCAAAAATTAATATCAATTCAATTCCAATTAAATATGATTTAATTGGTACACTTCATTAAATCTAAATAAAAAGATTTAATCTTTTTCCACTGGGTTCAAGAACAGTGTTAATGAAGACACCATTCACGACAAACCCAAATCACATTTGATATTAAATACAAGGCTCTGAATAGAAAATATCCCGGCTTATATTCAATATCAAATTCTACGATTAACAAATGTCGTGTTGGAAATAACGATATAAATATATATATCTTTCAAATTTCCATAACAACACCTGTATAATCACGAATTTCAACATCGAAATATTCCGAAGACAATTTCGATTCAAATCCCCTCCAATGCAATCATTGGAAATTTTGGTTATTTTTAAAACCCTTTTCGAATTCAATTTATTTATTTAAAAATAAATAGAATTATAATTCTAGTTCAAAACTAGTTCATTTCGATAAAAATCTACTTTTATCTTTTCAAACATGGAGTTTTTCATCCCAATTCTTCCCAAATCATTTCTTATGATTTTACACAAATTATTACTATTTTTAATAATTTTATCAAGGCCCGTATAGTCGATTTCCATCAATGGCCATCGAACTACACTTACAGCGACCTTTTTCGAATTTGATTTGGACGTATCTCCAAATCCAACCGTTAGATTTCGAATTTCTAAAATTCATTAGAAAGCTCTTTTCGATACGAACCCAACGGTTCCGGTTTTAGGAGAATCCGACGGTCGGATCTCCCGTAATGTCCGTTAGAAATAAATGGTCGAAATTCACGAACTGCCGCCGCGCGGCGCGTTCTATTTAGGCCATTATATTATATATATAATATATATAATATATATTTCGTCGATTTCTATTCAAAACGAATTATATAAATAGTTTTAAAATCGTTTCAAAACCTATTTCAACTTCCATTTCAATTCAAAGCAAAATTGAATTCTTCTTTATAAATTCGTTTCAAAATTCATTTCTATTCAATTCAAATTTCAATTCAATTTGAATTCATTTCAATTCACTTTCAATTCAATTCGAAATCGTTTTCAATTCAATTCATTTCGAAATCGTTTTCAATTCAATTCATTTCGAAATCGTTTTCAATTCAATTCATTTCGAAATCGTTTTCAATTCATTTCATTTCGAAATCGTTTTCAATTCAATTCATTTCGAAATCGTTTTCAATTCAATTCATTTCGAAATCGTTTTCAATTCAATTCATTTCGAAATCGTTTTCAATTCATTTCATTTCGAAATCGTTTTCAATTCAATTCATTTCGAAATCGTTTTCAATTCATTTCATTTCGAAATCGTTTTCAATTCAATTCATTTCGAAATCGTTTTCAATTCAATTCATTTCGAAATCGTTTTCAATTCATTTCATTTCGAAATCGTTTTCAATTCATTTCATTTCGAAATCGTTTTCAATTCATTTCATTTCGAAATCGTTTTCAATTCATTTCGAAATGAATAAAATCGATATAAATATCGTTCGCGTCAAAATGGCGTCAATCTAATCAACACGGCTTCATAAATTTCTATTTTCAAAATAGTTATTATTATCAAAATATTTCGTTCAACACATGACCAATCTCAATGGATGAGTACTGTCAACACATGAACTTTTATTTTATAATATTCTTTATTTTTCAAATTGGAATGAGGCCCAATCAATTACCATATAAAGTTAATTATATGGATTTTCATACAACACATGTATTTAAAAGCATTGAAAATAATCAACCATCAACCAAAGTGCACTACGCTGTATAAGCATCAAATATAGATATTCAACGCTTATAACAGCCTGTCAATCGATCGATCGACATATTTAATCAATCAGGATGAGTGAACTTCAAATTTCATCCCAACACCCGTGTGGGGTTTCAAACAATCAAACACATATTTTATTTGTGAAGTTGGGCGATGTGTAAAATTTATCGACCCAATCAACGTCATTCAAATAGGTGTACATAAACAAACCGTCTGGTTTGTAAATGAATATTTATTTATTCACATTCACGTTAAAAATTATATTTTTAACGATAACACATTTTATTTTAACATATGAATTTCTATTCAGTTCATTCTTTAAATAAAATGCTATTTTTATTTTTCTAACTTATTTTAGAAAATTTCGGCGGCATAACGGCACGATACTAGAAACGGGACAAGGCCTAGCCTTATCCCCGGTCTAGTGAAGGCCCACGCCATTCACTCATCAATCAAATCAATTTCATTATGCAAACCACAAAATTTGGAGTAAGGGTCTAACCTAGCCTTACTCCTTCGCCTTATAACGGCGCACGTCTAATCCTAACCAATTTATCGATTCGATTTTTCACACCACAAACCACATTCAAACCAATATCACAATCAATAACCAAACAGCCAAACAAACAAGTCCATGGTCTGTGGACGATTGTGTCGGGTGCTACTAAGCACCGTCTGCATCCTAGTATATATATAACTAGAAAATAAATTGAAAGGTGAGAAATTCTCACCTATAGCTATCCTAGCTCCACAGCACTTCATTGATAGAAATCTTCATCGCTATCGCATCTTCGTCGTCTTCGTTGCCCATAGCCACTACATATGTAAAAATCGAATTTTTACTTCGTTATTCAATTTATAAAAATCGAATTTTTAGTTAGCTATTCAATATATAAAAATCGAATTTTTATTTAGCTATTCAATATATAAAAATCGAATTTTTATTTCAAAGTTCAATATATAAAAATCGAATTTTTATTTAGCTATTCAATGTATAAAAATCGAATTTTTATTTCAAAGTTCAATATATAAAAATTCTATTTTTCTATCGAAGTTCAATATATAAAAATTCTATTTTTCTATCGAAGTTCAATATATAAAAATTCTATTTTTCTATTTCACATTCATATCGATAAAAATCATATTTTTATTTCGAAATTCAACACTTTTCTTTCTATTCAAAGTTCAAATCTTTTTTCCCTAACTTATTTTAAAGTTCAAATCTTTTAAAACCTTTTCTAAAATCTGTTTTAAAACTTTTCTTAAAATCAGTTTTAATTCTTTAACCAAATCAGTTTTAATTATTTTTGCAAATCAGTTTTTATTCTTTATAAAATTTCAGTATTTATATCTAAAATAAAAATCAGTTTTATTAAAACCCTTTTTCAAAAATCAGTTTGAATCCTTTTATAAAAACAGTTTTATAAATCTTTATAAAATCAGTTTAACCTTTTTATAAAATCTGTTTTTAACACTTAAAAAAAAAAAAAAAAAAAATTCAGTTTTTCTAACCTATAAAAAAACAGTTTTTAATTCTTTATAATAATCAGTTTTAAACAAAATAAAATTCAGAAATATAATTAAAATTTACTTACCGTTCGTCGACTGGGGGGGGGGTGCGGTTTCTGCTTGGCGGCGGAGCTGAAAAGGGGGGGGCGGAGGTTGGTGGCGCCGGTTCTGTGGGGGATTCGACGAGGTCTGGGCTGTCTCGCCAGTTGGGGAAGGGAGGAGCGGTAGAGAAGAGGGGGAGCGGCAGGAGATGGAGAAGGCGGAGGTGAGGTGGTGGATCGCCTGAGGCGCGGTGGGCGAACGGAGGTGGAGGATGGTCGACGAGGCGGCGGCGACGATGGCTACGGGGGGGGGGGGGGGGGGCGATCGCGATTTCGATCTGCTCTTTTTTTTTTTTTTTTTCTTTTTTTTTCTTTCCTGTAAAGTGAAATCGGGGGGGGGGGGCCAGAAGAAAGATAAAGGGGAGGGAATTTAAAAATATTATTTATTTATTTTTTTATTTTTTTATTTAAAGTTGACTTTTACCCAGGACCACGAAACGAGGCCCAACGCCTGACGCCCATAGCGTTTCACCCCCATTCCGAACCCAATGGGATATGTATCGCAAGCTGATTCGATAGTTACAATCAGTTTCCGTTGAATCTACATTTAAATCTCTATATTGAATTTTAAACGTACATTTCAAATTACCGGGGTCACATGCTAACCCTAAAAATTCTCGAAAAATATTTTCTAGCTTCGTATTGACGATACGGTCTTAACAAAACTAGTTTCGTCGAATTCTGAGACCGTTGGAAAAATGGCCAGTTTCCAGTCGATTAAAATCAACTGAAACCGGTCAAACGCGTTTTCTTTTGCCACGCTCACATATTGATTCGAAAAATTATGAAATTTGGAATCTAGCAATAACTTAACATCACGGACCCAACAAAACTGGTTTCGTCGAAATCCGAGGTCATTTGCAAAATGTCCATTTTTAAGGGCCTTATATATATAAAAATATATATAAATTCCACAGCGACTATTTCTAATTTTAAACTGGACATATCTTATCATTCCTAAGATGAAATCTCAATTTGTTAACTTCGTTACAAAGATATAGTTATACAGATTCAAATATTTCTTGTTTCGTTCAATTCTGACTTATATTGAATTCTGTATATTCATTTGAAATTAGAAATCGAATTTTCGAACTACCGCGCCATTTTCAATTCCTTTTATAATTATATATAATTATTATATATTCTAACGACGACGTATATAATATATACGTTCGAATTCTATTCAAAATAAGTTTCTCGTCGATATTATTTAAAATAATTCATTTTAAATAATCAAAATTCGCTAAAATTGCCAAAATAAAAATTTTAAACTGGCCCAGATTTTACGGGTTGTTACAATAGGCCACCGGAGATGGCGGTTCTGGTCCTGACAGGCGCGGCTTGAGCTAAGCTCGCCGTTGGTGGTGGCCGCCTGAGCTAATTCGGTCGGAGGAGGGAGCAACAGTTGGTCAAAGATCCGGCCATTTTGGGTGCAGCGCGTCGAGTTCCTGTAGCCGAGATGAAAGAGGAGCGGGAGATGAATAAGTGGGCGCTGACGTGGCAATAAACTAGTGGGTGAGGGTTAATTTTTATTAATGTTTATAATTTAAAATTTCGAATAGTAAAACACTGATAACTTCTTCATATTAACTCGGATTTGGACGCGGTTTGTTGCGTTGGGATCGTGGCGAAATTGGGGACGTTTTGGCACTGACCTGGCTGCATTTGGTGACTGTCAGATTTTGGCCCTTAGTTGGACGTTCGATCAACTCTGGACGCAAAGGTGAGTGATTCTTCGCTCACGAAATACTAAATTATTCCCATATTTATCGAATTAAATTATGAAATAGTTTGGTTGCATGGTTGTGATTGGCTGTTGAATGTGGTTGCTTAAATTTGATATATCAGTGTGTTAACAGGCAAATTAGATCGATGATTAGTTATTTGATTTAGATTTAAATTTCTAGTTGAAAATTCGAATCCTTATAAATCCTGAAAACAGTTGAAACTGATCAGTTGAATAAAATGGTGTGATGGATGCTTGGTTGGATTTTATTACTGAATTTGATATTGACACTGTTAAGGCTTATTGCATGTGATTGTGGCGATAAATCCCATTTACCCTTGATGTTGCGGGCATCTAATAAATCCGGGGTTTATCGATAAAATAAATTAGAACACAGAGTGAAATGATAAATCTCTGTGACCCTGATTTGGATTGGAATGATAGGTCCATCCCCTGAATATCGAGAAATTAAATTAAAACCACTTGGCCATTGGGTAGAAATTATATACAGACATCGGTTGGTTAAATGATCTTAAATTATTTGAATTCTATTTGGTGGAAATTTCATTTAAAGGAAATGTATTGATTTTCGATAAATTTTATTTTTCCTTTAAGATATGACTTCTCGATGTTATTTGGAATGGTTAAGAATTTCCCAAACTAATTTGGAAGTTGTAACTTGGATTGAAATATGATTTGGGATTTATTCCAATAATTGGTAGACTCAAATTTAATAAATTCTCTTTGAATTTTAAAATTTTGGAATAAAAGTAATCGATGATATTTGGAGGTGTTTAAACTAAATACGAATATGGTTTGAATCCTCGAAATGGAAAGTGGGTTGAATGGGTTTGGAATAAGATATTGGAATGATGTAACCCCATTTGAGACTGGAATTTAGATTCAATTATTGCAATTTGGAAGGAGAAACAATTTAAGGTTTAAAAAATTCTATTTTATTTTGATCTATTTATTTTATTTTATTTAGAAACAAGATATCTACTTTGTTATAAGGGAAGTTTTCATATATATATATATATATATATATATATTATTGTTTAAATTTTTTAGTAAGCTTGTTTTATGTATATATATATATATATATAATGATTTAAATTACCTTAGTATACTCTAATGATCTATATAAGTAAATTTTATATAAGGTTTTATTTATAAGTACTTATTTTCAAAATTTTATTTTATGAATTTTAGTTCTTCTTCCGAATGGAAAGTGATTGGATTTAAAACCGTTGGTTCAAATGAAGTTGAGATAAGTATATTCTATTTGAATATGAATTGAGTTTAAACCGATTTTGATATGGAAGGGTAGATTTTATTCTACTCGAATATAGATGGGATTTCCAAAGATTGAAATGAATGGATATGGAAATACATATTCTATTTGAATATGATGGGATTTCGAATGTAAATCGATCTTAATTAACTGAAATCTTTTAAGATGCAGCGTATTATATGTGAATATAAATCGATTTGAAATATTATACGAGTATAATATAATGACATGGAAATATATTCTGGTTTGGAATATAATCGGTTTGGGAATGATTGGGATTTTTTTTTATATGAAAGTATATCCTATTTTTGAATATATAATGGGTTCGAACAAAATATGATATTTTGATAGGAAAGCGAACCTTTGAAATGTAAAAGAACCAACCGATGTGAAAAGATGTAAGCGTTGGTTGTTAAAGAGACCGGAGACGACATAAGGCATACTCTCTGTCAGTGTCGATACCACTTTGACAACTGTGAACGTTATGACGTATCCAGAATGAGTATGATGACTTGGAGGCGATTATTGAATCGAAGAAGATGATCGATGACGAAATAGCCCTGACCTTCGGGTCAGAATTGAAATGACTAAAACAGGAGCTATACCGTGACTAACTGAGGTAGCACCTTTGATCGGACACACTTCTTCGATAATATTTCTATAACTACGATGATGATGATTTGGGCCCATTTATGACTTTGGGAGTGTGTTCCGAGGCGGGCGGTAGTGGCTGCTATGCGTTACCACCGGTCCGGGAGTGCAATTGGTAGAATCCTACCCTGGGCATTGCCTCGAGTGCCTTGTCATATATATCCATATCGAGCCCCATACGATTTTGATTTAGCATTGCCTTCAATGGAGTGCCCTCTGATAACACCAGTACAGTGAATTTACGGTACTGTATAGACTGTTGGTGCCTATAAACGGCGTAAGGGTAATATGGTAATCCCGCTTACGCTATTTTCAGTATTTATACTTTACTGGATAGACACTATCATAATAGTGTACTATATTATGTATGTATTAGTTTAACGGATCCTTGAGAGATGGAAAAATCCCGTAACATCTCTTGAGTTACTGTACCCATGACACTGATGTTATTTCGTATTTTGATTTGACTAATATGAGATGATTTAGTGCTGACCCGAGTGTTTGTTGTGTTTTCTTTTTATGCAATACTCTCGGGTCAGCAGACGTTGCAGTATTTGAAGATGACTGTGCTTGGAGATCGAAGACGAAGATTTGGTATATCTATTATCTATACATATGTATATCCGCTGCATTATTCCCGCTGCTTATTGTGTACAGCTGTATGTATATGTAACTTTGATAATCATTGAATGTTATAACCGAGGTATACATTTTAACCGCTTTTAAACTGCTATTTGTTTATTATATGTTGTCCTTCCGCTGTGAGGTTCTGTGATTGGTTTTTCTTTTCTTTCTTTCTTTCCTTCTTTTCCCAATAACTACCTGCATTTGTGATTTGTTTGGGTCGACATGGGTGGTTTATTGTCGATTTGAACGGTCAAAAATTTGGGCCGTTATAGTAGTATTACCTATAGGCATCGTCCAGATAATGTTTTTAGCTTCGAGATAAGGGAAAGTTTCTAAACTTCGACATTTAAGAGTATAACTAAATATTTTCTGTATAAGCAGTATTGTTTATGAAAATTTCTTTCCATACTCGTATCAGAAACCTTTTAACTTCAAAACTCGAACTTATGCTTGGTTTTCACATTTCAGATATTTGAATGAAAAACATTTTTAACACTACTCTTTAAATTACTGGTTTGAAGAGATAATTATTATTTTAAGTGTATTAAAAAAAATTTGAAACCAATGTTTAAATTTAAAATATCAATTTCGATAAAAACCAACACACTTTACACTTAGAATAAATTTCAAAGCATTTCTATTTAAAAGGGGCATTCTTATTTAGAACTATCGTTTATAAGTTCTAAACGATATTATTTAACCAAAGAGGATAATATATTAGGTTTAATTACTTTAACATAGTAAATATTGATCGTCAAGAGAGATAACTTATAAAATCCCCTTTTATAAATTAAAATGATTTTTTAATATTCTCAAGGGAAAACAAACTACTCTAAAAAAAATTATTACTCCTTAAACAACATTAATTATCCCATAAAATAATTAATCCTATTTATGATCTTTTATAATCAATAAGCTGATTACCAACGAATAGTTATTAACTTTATTAAATCAAGCAGTTAAACCGTTTATATAAACTAATTAATTTAATCATAAATCCTTTTCACTTAATTAATTAAATTATATTTCATTTATTTCATTAAATCAATTCAATTTCACTTTAAAAGCAACTTATTAAAAACAAACCAATCAAATCAATCTCATTGGTTAAATAATCATTGGAACAAAAGCATAATTCATTAAGACGATTATTAACAGTTAATATTTAATTAAAAATAATTAATTAAATTCTATTATTGTTGATTAGAATGAATAATCAACATTCAGTTTGTTACTTACATAAAATCAGACACAATCATTATTTGTTAAAATAGATAATTGAATCTAATTATTATTAACTCGAATAGTAAATAAACTATAAACATCATTAATTAAAATGAAAATTTTGTTCAAATATCGATGTTGTGAAAAATCCAAGCTCATATTAAACAAAATGTTTAATTAACTTCAATCACCGACAATATAAACAAAATGGGAGCACACATAAGTAATATTGGATAATAAACGAACATAACAAACAAATGCAAGAAAATATAAATATAGATGAACAGATGAATGGGAATAAATAAGAATACTCAAAGGAATTATTAATTCCTTAACAACCACATATAAATGTGTACATTTCGAAGTGTTCCGTCATGACCTTATTCGTTACGTACACTTCGCTTTTTTTATATTGTCCCATACAACAAAATGTTATATATGTGCATGTAGAACATATAATACAATCTAATTCATTTAGGACGAATCTTTCGCTTAAAAGCAGGTAATGTTAAAGGAGAACCGTTCATAGATGGGAATATATATTGATAACCACCAACAAAGCAGTAAATCAACTAATCAAACAGACACACAATCAAACATATTACACAAATAAATATAGATTCAACAATAGATATTTATACTATATGGCATGTTATAATAGTACTTTAGAAAGTGTGAGAGTTTACACACATAGATTTTCATTACCACCAAAGCAATTTGATTTAAACTAAAATAAAACAGACATTGGATTTTAGCATAAATTCCAAAAATCTCATATTTCTCTCAATCAAAATCCAAAATGAAGACATTGTCGTTACGAATCCAACGCAACTAACCGCGTTGGATTTGGACCTTATATAAATGAAAGACAAATTTTATAAATTCAGGTAATCATAACATAACAAATCCCTAACTTAATGAACTAATATAATTAATGATATGCACTTCATTAGCTTAAAAATATAAAGAAACTTCTTCCCCTGAAATGCCAGAAGCATTTTGAACTCATGAACGAGCCTTCCCACCCCTTTCTGTCCTCAAATTCCATCACAATACTTAGTGAAATCCAACCAAACTGAATCTGTTCAACTCCTCATCAAAATCTCTAACATCCCAACCCAAAATTATCGAATTCCCACATCAAATGAAAAACGCGACAACTGCACAGTGAATCCCGAAATTCCTTAATGTCGCACTCCTCAACACAGAGTTGTACCTCCCCAAATTCAACTCAAACCTGCTACAACACTCCACGAACAAGAATTCATCATCGACAACACCAACCAACGCCTACATCTTGACCGTAAGCCAAGCCTAATCTGCTACCGTCTCGCTGTACATACGCTGAGCTTCACAATGGCAATACAGAGACTAAGTACTAGATTAGAGGAGTTCGATGAATGCTAAGATTTGATTTATAGAGAAGTGTGGAGTACAATTTTAATTTTATAAGAGGAGGTCATAGTTTTTATTCTATGATTGTAATAACCAGGATTTTCGGGTACTCGGGAAGTAAGGATGGTTTTTGTGATTCTTAAGATAATATGTTCATGATACGAGTTTGTGAGACTAACTCGTATAACATTTAAATAAGAAAATAAAGCTTTGAGCATTTCTAAACTGAAATGCTCGAAGGGAAAAATATAAAATATTGAAAATAAGAGATTTATCCCTATCACTTTAAGATTGTAATTAAATTATTTAGGGGATATTGAAAATATAAAATATTGATTGGGAAACAATACTTAAAGGGAAAAGTATATTTTCAATATTTGAGATTTATTGTTGGTTGCAATTATTAAATTATTAATTTAGGTTTTAAGTACCGGATGTATCTTTGATAGTGATATCAATAAAGGAATTGTGTTTAAATTACATTAATGAATATGAAGTGCGCGTGTGGCTTTTAAAATGTTAATCAATGAATTATTTGGTTTGTTGAATATATGAGAATATAAAATATTGATTCGAATCAATATTTATAGTCTTGGTGCTTTTTATTATCGTTAATAATAAATTTAATTTATTGGGTAATAAAGTATACAATAACATTGTTGCTGTAATAAATTAGGGAAAATTTGTGTTTTTATATAACAACAATACATATAAATACATGTGTGTATTGTGGTATTGAAATAAAAAGGAGTAAAAGTGTTTTGTGTAGCAATTATTGAGTTAAAGCCATTTCATTACGGTTTGATTGCAAAAATTGTAAATATTGGGTGAACAAAGTAATTATTGTATTAAGCTATAATACATTGTTGTTGCAAATAAATAATAAATCTAAAAATATGTTTTTTTTACATTTTAATGAGTTATTTTGTTAACGTAAGTCATTGATGATATTTATTTATTATGTAGTAGAGAGTATACAAATTAATGAAGATATTTTGTTAAACACATTTATTTTGGTAAATTGTGTAGAATTTGATATTTAAAATAGTGTAAATGTGTTTTGTGCGTTAATTTGTGTATTAGGTTCTTAAAATTAACACAACTTGATTAGTGTTGTGGTTGTGAGTGTGTGTTAAGGGGTTATGTTGTGTTGGGTGTGTTTAATTTAGTAGTAAACAAGTGATTAAAGCATAAAATAACGTAAATTATGTTTGATTACCCCAAGTAAGCATGGTTTTGGGCTTATATGCTTATTTAGCCCACTTGCCCTTTTATTTTTCTGGGAATTCCTAGAGGCTACAGAGAATGATACGTGCTCTTTCTTCCATTCATCTCTTCTTCTTTCCATGAAACACAACAAATGAAAATGGCCTCCTTGCCTCTTTATTCCTCAAAACTCAACGCATGCTCTAATTTTAAGTATGATTAGATTATTGTTTGCTCTCTCTTTATTGCTCAGCCTAGATCCAAGCTCTAATCCATCTCCAATGAAGGGAAAAATCAAAATAATAAGAATTGGGGTTTTTGTAAAAGAGAAAAGTTGCTGGATATCTCTAATTTGCTTCCTACAGCTCCAAATCAAGAGGAATTCTTCTAGTAAACCAATCAATGTGAGTCAATTGACTCACACACTCTAGTTTACATTATTTTTATCTTATAAATATAATATTATGTTGTATTGATGTGAAAATACGTAGTATCTTCAGTTGTTTGATCTATTTTGCTACTATGCTGAAACATAACAAAACGTTGGCTTTGAACCTTAATAACTTTCTGATCCCTAAGTGTTTTTACTTGATTCATTTTGCATGTTGTTGCCCATCATCTTGTGAGTATATATGAAAATTTTGATATTGTTCTAATTTGAACTGTGTTGGTAAACTTGTCGCTAAAGTTGGGGTTTCGTCGTGAAATTGACCTGGAGCAAAACAGCGCACAAGTATAACAACTAGGTGTTGTATCTCCTTCATTATTGATCGAAATTGAGTGATTATTGTTTTGTTTAGAAGTTTGCAATCTTTTCTGTAAGCCAACAAATTTTTAGGCATATCCGAGACCATTTGGCCATTCAAACCATGTCCCAAAGTTGGATCTGGAAGTGACTTTTGTTCATCTTATTCTAATTGCTGAAATCACAGCCAATGTGTAAATTTGGGTTGTTGTAACTTTCATGATCATTGATTCTTTCTGGATGATTCTTTTTTATGTAAATCTTGAGACCTTTTCTACTTGTCTGCATATTTTTAGGCCAATCCAAGATCGTTTGGTTGTTCAAACCTGGTCCCAAAGTTGGACCTGGAAGTGATTTCAGCTCAGGCTGAAATTCAGTCTATAGTCCAAGTTTGGAGCCCTTTATCTTTTTCGTGCTAGGTCGAAATTTAGCGAATCCTTTTTCATTGAAATATAGGTCTTTCTAGTTTGTTCATATCAAACTTTAGACTATTCAGAAATCATTTCGTCATTCAAAATAATTCTAAAAGTTGCAACCTTGATGGATTTCTGGGCATATTTTATGCCTTAGTGTAAATTTAGACGTCTTTCCTTAAGTATTTTCATGCTTTTCTTGATCTAATTTTAAGCCATGCTTTTTGCCTTATATTTTGGCTTAATTTATTAATGGAGAATGCCTTGATTATCACTAGTACATAGTTTAGGTTTTATGAATATAGCGATTGATTTTTGATGAATTTAGAGCACACATTACATGTTTTAAACTAGTTTTTCGATACATGTATAAATAATGTCTTAATTATATCCTTGAGGCTAAAATAGGTTTATAATTTTAGTTTTAACGCTACATGGCCTCAAAACAATAGTATAAAGATATTTTCGTAAATATATGGATTTCATAAAGAAAGCATTCGATTTTGAAAAATTGTTTATAAATCGTCTTAGAAAATCAAGTATTCTCTTATATAAAAACAACACTATTTTGCACCCTTCAAGATAGCGTATTGGATGTTAAACGACATTGTACACTCCGTGGTATGGGACAAAAAAGTATATGAAGTCGATTAATTCCAGTATAGTTAGATTGAAGTTGATGTCTTATTAATGATGATTTGGTGTTTCCTATGTTTTTCAATGCGGAGTTGATGAGCGACAAGTAAACCAAGCAGTGAGAACGTGTGGTATGGAATGCATTGTTATCATTGTTTGGGTTACTGACTGAGATTCAATGAAGCATCTGGTTTTGTCTTAAGCCAGTACTAGCTTCGGGATAAAGTCGAGACGCGAGATGGGTCTCATATACGTACTCACTTGATCGGGATGGCCAAGATACACTCGGCTGGGGTAGTCGCAGTGAAAGATGCCTAGATTTTAATACGTATAAGTACTTGGCCATTGCTCGAGATGAGCAATACTATAGCTCGGGGTGGGCTATCAATTACTTAATAGCATGTGCAAATTATTTATGATGATTTCATGTTATGATTTGATGTTGATGATTTTCATTTGCTAATATTTGGCTATTGATCGGGATGAGCAACATTATAACTCGGGATGGGCTTTATTATTATGGCATAAGCACATTTCTTATGATTTCTTTTATTATTTTGGTTTAACGATTTTAACTCATTCGGGATGATCGTATATTTGCAAAGAGCATTTGGATATCTAATCCATCGTATTTTGAGATTTAGATGCTTTGGAGTGGGGTACTCCCTTCATTGATAATTTAACTCACTTGATATGTATATGATGATTTCAATGATTTCGGTGTTTTATTTTCATTATGGCTCGAGTACAGTGAGGTATTTTGCATAATACTAGTCCATGAGACTTGTAAATTTATCCTTTGTGTCGTGATATGTGATCTAAAATCAATTAACCCTCTTTATGTCATTATATTCACAACTCTTAGGGTAAAGAGTTGTATATCTGGTGCCCATTTATTTCTTATACTGATTTGTAAACTAGACTGACCCATGTGTGTATTTCTCGGGTCAGACCGAGATGTTTCAGGTGTGGTCATTGTGCTTAGGGTTAGCAGTATTTCTTTTATTTAATTGTTGTATCATATTGTAAGTGAGTGAGTTGTATCTATTCTTATCGTAGCACATGTATTGGTTGTACTCTAACAATGTAATATTGTGTAACTGTTCTATGGACTGTGATTGTGTTTTTATATGTATTGTGTTCTTAGCTGATCATGTAGCCACTGTGGAATTGTATTAGTAAGGATTAAGTATGTCGAGCCTCTTGAAATAAAATTTACGAGCACTTTCTCGACGTGCTTAAGACTTGCTAATGCAAATCTACAAGTGGTCGCCCTTAACCAGCCCTATTCTCCACTCTAATAGACAATTCCTAGTAATGCTCTTTGTTAAGGTGGATCTCAGGGTGGGGAGTTACAATGATTTTCTTCCTTAAAACGTATAATAGATGAGGGATCAAATGAATAAAATCACACAATAAAAACCAAGTAAAAGATGAATTGTCTAGATTTGGGTGTACTAGGGTTTAGTTTTATTATTAAAATGTATAGCGTTTCATTGCACAGTTGATTTTGCAAATGGATAAAATGAAAATACCATCGTTCAGTACTCTGGTGTGATTCTAAAACTATAAAAATATACACTATTTATTGAATTTCAAAAAATCACAAAAACACTATTCAACTGATATAAAATCAAATTTTAAATTATTTTAGTTCCAAAATGTTTATCAATATTCGTTTATATTGCACACGGCCACATAAAATTTTTGATGGATACAAAAATTGAAATTTTACAATAATTTACTGGTCTGAATCCAATAAAATTTGTTCTTCAAATGCTGAGAACATTTGAAAATTGCCCATATTTGATATTAAAATAGTACTTAAAATACGATCTGAAAATCAATTCAAATACAAACTATTTTTTTAATTATCAATGGATTTACAAAGTAGATTTATAACTAATATCGATTTACTAACCGATGATAAATGAAATGAATTTTTTAAGTTAATACTTAATCACGATTTCAATTATTTAACTAACCGAAAATGAAATTCAACTTATTAAATTCCAAAAATCCAGAACTTAAATATTTAATATTAGTTAAATATTTAAAATCTAATAACTAAAATTTTGGGTTGTTACATTCACCCCCCTTAAAGAATTTTGTCCTTGGAATTCCTAAAGAAAAGGAATGACAACAAATCCCTAAGTTTCAAGTTTAGGTTGTTTTGCTACAAAAACATTTCTTAGTAAAATTGTGTTAAATTATTCTAACACCTAAAAATTTCAAAAAAAATCGGCAGCATTTCCTTTCCATGGCTCGATCCGAAAATTTCACAACAACATATGATACTATAAATCTATTCTCAATGATGAGACATCCCAAACCCTAGGAAAACAATATATAAGACCCACGTACGGTATGTTATCCATAATACATGCCATTTTATTGGGGAAACATGTCTTTAACATGAAACCAAAAGCTATAAGCAAGCAATCTAGCTTTTGCTTCCATAAACCTATAAATACTTACATAACCCGAAAAAGAGTTAAGCAAATAAACAAGTAAAATAAGAACAACTAACATATATAAAAACAACACAACAATCATAGCAACAACCAAACATGATGCAACTGGCAAAAATGGTGCAATAAATAACAAACAAGCATATGCAACCAAATCACATACGGTTATCCTATAACAAACCAGTATGCATTCAATTTTCTGATAGAAAATGTTAGAACTACCTTTTCCGGGTTAAATATTCAAATCTCTTTAAATACAAAAAAAAACAAATCAAAATCAAAATCAATTATGACAAGGAGAGGGCTCCTCCTATCCAATCATGGTATAACTCTAAAACGAACAACATGGAGCATCCACTGGTATTCTAGTTCCTCCAAAAACAACAACTGGAGCAATTAAATCTGCTTTACAAGTCTTCGGATCTTAAAAAATTCCAAAAGACCAATTTAGTTAAAACTAAATATTTGAAAATTTACATCAAATGATTTTTTTCAAATTCCTTTGAAACCATTTTTTTTAATTTTCCGGGATTTAAGTTCTTGTAAATCAACAGAAATTTTTATAAACCGTAGTCTATAAAAGCATACAATCAACCAACTAAAGACAATCAAATTCCAAAAGTGGAATATGCCAACGCAACAATTAAGCAGAATCCATAAAGGAAAATCTAACACTTGACATTATTTAAAATGTTAAATAAATATCATTCAGATTTTTGAATGAGTCACAACTACTAATTCAATTATATTAAAGTTCATATAATATACATAAATCATTCATATGCTAAATTTGATCTAATCACTTATTCGAACACACAGACTTCACTATAGAACCAATACCGCTACTTGGCCTTCCTAGTGCAGACTCCGATCGGGTTTCTCGATTAGAACATATTTCTTCCTTACATCGCCTCTAAATACGATGGAAAACTTCTGTATCATATCAAGAATCCAAATCAAGTGTTCGCTATCAGAATCCAGTGAGAAATCCCTTTTCTGATTGGTGTAAATTACCACAAACTTACATATCCAAACTCTAGACCATACACTATATCTACCAAACAATCTATGTATATCCAACTTACTGATTTTGACTGGTTTATTAATTATACCAATCAATTACTAAATCATTTTCACTATTATAATAAATTATTAATTTTAATTTACAAACTACCAAACCACGACTTTTTTGAAAAATTGATTTTGACATAACTCAGAATATACAAGATGAAATCTTGAATTTTCTCTTTCATTAGGAAACTATAATCCAATAAATCTGAAAGATTCTTATTTCAAATAATTCTGACTTATATTTGTTCACATACATCTGTTTGGACTTCAAATCAAATATTTACGAACTACCGCTACATAATGAGCTCGATTTAATTTAATTTATACGTTCAAACTTCATTAAATTAATAAATTATATACTTTCTTAAGTTTACTTATAAACTAAGCCATGTTTCCATGTTCAACTAGAAAATCTTGACTATCCAAAATCATCGAATTTTCCATTTCATTTACAATTAACATATTAAACATCACATTAAGTGAAAAACAAAATCAAACAATGTTGACTGGAGTTATTATGTATAATACTCTTTGAATTCTAAAGATTATATCATAACACCACATCTATGATTACCTAATAATTTATTTATTTCAATACAAAATTCAAATAAATACTCAAACAAAATATGAACTTTTCAACTGAGCCGACCCCTTTGACATGTTTACCATAGGGCGTCTGAAGAAAAGTTGTTTATGGATTAGCTAAAACTGCAACAATCACTTCATAAAACTAAAATGTTTATACCATGATATGGTATTAATAAACTGAACTTATTAAAACCTTCCTACCTACTTAACTTACTTGAACCTGAGCTAATAATGTTTCTTTACCAGTTAATAATTTGAAGTTTCTAATTATGAACTCACTATACAAAAATGATTTTAATTCAAAACAATTTCTTATAAAAAGAACTTAAAATTTTGAAATATCTACACTTTGAAATATTTTTAAGTAAAACTACTATTTCTATTCTAATAAACCCTTTTGAAATTATTATAAACAATCCTGGAATTATTTTAATTAAAACCATTTTCAAAATGTATTTCACTATCAAACTTACTTAATTGCTAATATACATATAACCAACTTACATTATGATAAAAAAATTCTCAATTTTTTTTCTAAATGTTCAATTTGCCATTTAGATTATATTAATCAATCTTCTATTAAATTTTGATTTTACCTTAATATTTATATCGAACACCTTATAATTAAAAATGTGAAGCTTAATTCGTAGGGTATTCGATTCCACTGTACTTAAACTATCAATAAATTCCCATAAAATAATAGAACATAAAGCAACAATTTACGAACAATAGTCAACGCCCCAAACTATTTGAGCATGACTAATCGAACAATAATGATAATAATTTAATATTATCATTAACAAACAAAACATGTATATAACTATATAGTTTTAGAAAAATAATCTCTTTATATACAAATATATTTTAGGTCTAGTATTTCATTTACCAAATTTTCAAAAATCAATATTGTATCTACTTTCCATGTTCAAGTGTTTAGAAACCCCTATCGACAACGTGACATCCCACATCTTGAACAGAATTCATAAACAACTCAATAGACTAATTAACCCAAAATGATTTTATAACACTAACAAATACGCTCTCGTATTTAAATATACTCTCTCAAACTCATTTTAGGGTCTCGCTCACCCAATCTTAATGAATTACCCACCAGAGCCAAGGTTCTCACCTAACCTTCAGCTCTGATACCAAATGCAATGACCCACCTTCCCGACCATCGAACGTCGACACTAAATACGACCACTGTAATTTAATGTCGAACATTCAGTCATCGAAAATGTACATTTTTAGGGTAAAAAGAAAAGGAAAACGAAATAATAGGAGAAAACAGAATCTCATAGCGGAAACAACATCATATAATAATAACGACAGATGAACTATCACTCCAAGATACAATGTATATCAGCGTTAAATAATAATACTATCAGCTGGACAGTTATAAAATTCTAACATTACAAATGCTGATAGGTAAAACAAAATACAGATGTAACGTCCCGCATTTCTATCGATTTATATTTGAATATTTAAATTAGTTTAAATATTGAATTTGTAATATAAATGGATTTTTATATTAATTAAAACAAAGTTTGAAAAGTACAAACATATATTAAATATAAACGAGCTCGTAATGGCGCAGTAGTTCGTGATATTGAGTTTTGAACTTTAGTTGAGTATACATATTTTATTATAAGTCGGTATTCGATGAAACAAGAAACATTTGAATCTATTGAATTATAATTTTCTAATGAAAGTGAAAAATCGAGATTTCGTATTGTAGATTGTTAGTTAAGTCCAAATCAAATTTTTAAATAGTCGCTATGGGATCGTTTATAATCTATAACAATTTATTTAATAAAATAAATCGCTTCAAATTAATAGAATATTGGTTTTACATGAAAACGAAATATCTAGTTTGAAATTTTGAGTTAGTTATTCTGGAAATTTTATGAATTTAATTTGTGTATATTTATATGATAATAATAATTTATCTGTTATTTTTGAGTCGATTTATATTAAATTGAATTTAATGTTAAATCGTTAATTTAATTTAATATCCTCTTTATATGGTCAAATTGGACTACGAAACACATTCCAGTGTGTTCAAAATAGTGGTAGAACCCTACGAATGTCGTTCGTTGCGCTCAAGTAGGGGTTCGTAATCATAGGGTATTTAATTTAAATCTCACTGGTTAAATTAATAAAATTAAATCAAAATAGAAAAATAGGAGATGACCTAACAAAGTTATTCTGTAAGCTACTCCCGTATACTCTTTTCACTTTCACGTCTAACATCTTCCTTATCTACGAAGCTTTCAGAAATGGTACACTACATTCCTTATCTAACTATATCTGTAGAAACGATGTCCTTCTTATCCTCTTATTCCTCATCTATTTATATCACGCTTCCTTCAGCCCAATCTCAAATATTCGAAGCCATCCAAATCATTTACGCCATCGTCATTTGCTTTCCAGTTCTATTAAATCATGAAACACCCCACCTCCGTTAAGGTCAGTCACAAAGGGAATGCCTTAACTTCGGTGGAGCATTATAGGTAAAAGATGCAGATAAATTACAAGACAGACAAATAAAGCAGCGGAAAATAAAGTCATTTTATAAGCAACTTAATTCAGTCAAGCTTTTACAACAATTGTCTCAATCATACTTAAAATTAATACATAGAAATTCTGTCTTGATTCAAAATCTTCCAAGTATAAAAGAAGCATAAAAATGACAATGATATTCCCCAATGAAGCATGACCCAGCCATAGCAGTGGAAGAGAGAGTCCAAAGCAATGCATCGACTATCTTCGAGCTTGGAAGGAAAACTGAGCTAAGTGGTAACATTTCCTCCCTATGAACTTGGGGGGGGGGGGAGGGGAACGGAAGAAATGAGGCGAAATAAAACTAGGTCAGACATAAGTCTAGTTACTTTCAGCATATAAACAGGCAAAAGCATCATGACATGAATAAACTGAATATAAGACAATACCGTGAGAACAACGATAACATGATAACATAGGATAAGCATAAGGTATGATAAGGAAAGATAAATTGAATGTGCTTCTACTCTTTCTCTGTTTCGTTACTACTTTGTTATTCTGATTTATATACCTATCTTTGCACCACCTAACTAGTGTCCCAACTAATAATCTATATAAAATGATAATATGATAACGTGATCCCAATCCCCGCAATTGTGGAGACTTCAGGTGTACATCTATCGTGAGGATTCCGTCTCAATCTGCCTTATTGCCATGAACATGTTAGATGTACCCTTACTACCCTATCGATCGTCTCCTTACTTGCATTAATGTTTCATGTGCCTGTGTCAATCGACCCTCTCTTGCGTGTAGATACCCTGTGCTGGTCCCACCATAAGGTGTATCAATCCTTATGATAGTGACCCGACACGATTCAAGATGCATATGTATAACTACTGGTACCCAGTGCCTGCTTTTTCCCACTCCGGAGTACGTGCACGCCTGTAAACCGTCGGAACCTACACTGACATACCCCTTGCCACTGTTTCAACTGCTTATAATCAACCCAGTAATCATGCCCTACCCTGCCTAGTTCAGGGTACCATGATACATCTGTGTGGGTTACTGCTGAAATGGGTCCCTGTTACTAGGGTTTCCTACTGGTTAAGTGTGACGAGCAAGGAATTTCGCTCGGTCCGAACCAGTCGCTAAACCGATCCAGGCCGTTCGAAACGCCCTATCGTTTGAGAACAGGACAAAACAGAACGCATACAGGAGAACAATTCATTGTATATCACATCAATGCATCAGATTACAAGAATATACAGAGTACAAAAGAATATTACACAGAAATATCAGAGATTTAAATTACATTTAAATACATCGCAGCGGAAAATAATAAAATACACAACTAGAGGAGATATACGGATACAAAGCTTTCCGGATATCATTCCAGCTGTAAACCAGGATCCTGTGAATATAAATCTGCAAAACCAAAACTACTAGCTGCCCGTGTCGAAAATAGGGGCACCCAGAGTTTAGGTTAAAACAATAAACTCCAGGTCAGTCATGTGACTGGTGTGAGAACTAAAACAGTTATTATTCTTTATTTTAAAAGTTAGGTAAATCAAGGGACCACGCCGTATAACACGGAACGGGTTTCCTCCCAAGAATACCAGTGCATAAAACAAACAGCGCAATGCTAAATAAAGAAAAATGAAGCTGTTATAAGACCCAGGTCCCATCACACAATGCAACGCAGCCGAGGATAGGGTTTTCCCTTATAACAGCCAAAGAATGCTTGATACGGTTAAAACAAATCGTTTGATACTATTATAAGTGCATAGTGTATAAAACAACTTCAAATCATAAGTACCAATCATAGACAGCATGAGCGTCCCATGCCACTATGTCGCCATATATAGGTTTACAAATAAAACCGCAAATGTCACGTATTTGGAAATTGGATTTCCATCTATGAACCGAGGCAAAAGATAGTCCTCAACCGATTCGAGACTCTCTAGCCCGAGCCTCAGGAACAGCCGCAACTGCCCCTTGGATCCTCAGGGCCGGTCCACCGATGTGGATTATTATGCCTGAACACTACGTCTCCCCACCCTATGGGGTGTAAGTCTGGTCCGTCAGCCGACCAGAATGCATTCGGCCGAAACCGATATAACCGAGGCGCCTCGCAACAGCAACAACCACATAAGTCAAACTCGTCAGGGCGTGTAAAACCACTGACGCCACTTCTAGCTAGAAAGAAACGCATGCCCTCCCTGACGTCCTCTCCCGTTTTTGGTTCATACCGGGTGCGAAACTCGCGAAGCAAACGTTACACAAAGCTACGCCACAAAGGCCTTGCTTTGATCATCACCACAAGACTTTGCTTTTCAACAGAAGCCTCGATCAATTGCCACTTAGGCATGCCACACAGGCAATTCACTCCATGCGTTTGATATCCATCAATATATAACCCCTGAGCTCGTACGTCTCAGAGAAGGGCGTTAAGCAAGAGAATAAATTCTCCGCCGCCAAACAGATATATATTTAATAGAGATCAATCACACGGACTAAAATCCAATGTCAGACACACAGTCCATTTACAAGTCCGTTCTGGGTCTGAACGAAACCGGAGGCACCTAGTACCCCGCATATCCATCGATCTCCAAGTGCGTCTGGACGATCACTAACTGTTTCCATCTTCTTGGGTGTACAGCCCAATCAAGATCATCAGTAATTACCCAAACGACGTGAAGACCTCCGGTCTTCGACCATCGTCTTCATCTTCGACTTATCGTCGTATCAGTTATTCAGAATGGGATAAACCCGGTCTTTCCGAATAACTCGCGTATATTTTATAAAAGTGCTACACAAACACAACATACGCCTCATTCCAATTCATTAGTCACTAACCGTAAATTAATCAAGAGAACAATTCCCCAAATATTAACCCCGAAGGCCGAAACCAACATCAGATCAATATCTAGAAAACCATTCTGTTTGGCTAACCGACAGTTAGTTTCTAAATTTCACATTCATAGGGAAAGGTTCCCATTAATTTTATCAAAGATAAATTCTTGAATTTATGCTTTAATCTACTTTTGAATATCAATTCAAACTAGTCGGGATTAGCGAACCTTACCGAAGTAATCATTTGTTTTAATTTCCCAATCCCAACCTATTCATCCCATGAAGTAAAACTGGTTATACTTCATATCTAACACCACGGTGTTATCGGTAAATTCAATTACCATTTCACGTTCAAATCTAATAAAAGATTTAACTATCGCCTGGAGCAAAACTGGTGATACTCCATTTCGATTATTTCAATCTAATTAAAGATTCATTAAAACTCCACTTAGTTTTAATCTGTGACTGGGTTAAAGAATCAGTGTCATTTAAAACACGGTTCACGATAAACCCAAAATCACATCACATTTCAATCAGTCCCTAATTGTAAATTAGCAAGTGAGCAATTCCCTAAGTATGAATCCCGAAGGCCGAAACCAACATCAGATCAATACCTCGGAAACTATTCAACTTAACTAATCTCCAGTTAGTTTCTGATTTTCTTAACTCCTTTAGGTCTAAGAACTGTATTATTGAAGATACCGTTCACGACAACCCAAAATCACATTTCATCAATGATCGGGTTAAAGAACGAGTGTTATTTAAAACACTGTCCACGATAAACCCAAAAATCAATATCGATTCAATTCCAATTAAATATTATTTAATTGGTACACTTCATTAAATCTAAATAAAAAGATTTAATCTTTTCTCAACTGGGTTCAAGAACAGTGTTAGTGAAGACACCATTCACGACAAACCCAAATCACATTTGATATACAATATAAGGCTCTGAATAGAAAATATATCGGCTTATATTCAATATCAAATTCTACGATTAACAAATGTCGTATTGAAAATAACGATATAAATATCTATATCTTTCAAATTTCCATAACAACATTTGTATAATCACGAAATCCAACATCGAAATATTCCGAAGACAATTTCGATTCAAACCCATTCCAATGCGATCATTGGAAATTTTGGTTATTTTCCAAACCATTTCAAATTCAATTTATTTATTTAAAAATAAATAGAATTATAATTCTAGTTCAAAACTAGTTCATTTAGATAAAAATCTATTTTTATCCTTTCAAATATGGAGTTTTTCATCCCAATTCTTTCTAAATCATTTCTTATGATTTTACACAAATTATTACTATTTTTAATAATTTTATCAAGGCCCGTACAGTCGATTTCCATCAATGGCCATCGAACTGCACTTACAGCGACCTTTTTCAAATTTGATTTGGACATAATTCCAAATCCAACCGTTAGATTTCAAATTTCTAAAATTCATTAGAAAGCTCTTTTCGATACGAACCCAACGGTTCCGGTTTTAGGAGAATCCGACGGTCGGATCTCCCGCAATGTCCGTTTGAAATAAATGGTCGAAATTCACGAACTGCCGCGGCGCGGCGCGTTCTATTCAGGCCATTATATTATATATATAATATATATAATATATACTTCGTCGATTTCTATTTAAAACGAATTATATAAATAGTTTTATAATCGTTTCAAAAGCTATTTCAACTTTCTTTTCAATTCAAATCAAAATTGAATTCTTCTTTCTAAATTCGTTTTAAAATTCATTTCTATTCAATTCAAATTTCAATTCAATTTGAATTCATTTTCAATTTGCTTGCAATTCAATTTGAATTCGTTTTCAATTCATTTCGAAGTCGTTTTCAATTCATTTCATTTCGAAATCGTTTTCAATTCAATTCATTTTGAAATCGTTTTCAATTCAATTCATTTCGAAATCGTTATATATTCAATTCATTTTGAAATCGTTTTCAATTCAATTCATTTCGAAATCGTTATATATTCAATTCATTTCGAAATCGTTATATATTCAATTCATTTCGAAATCGTTATATATTCAATTCATTTCGAAATCGTTATATATTCAATTCATTTCGAAATCGTTATATATTCAATTCATTTCGAAATCGTTATATATTCAATTCATTTCGAAATCGTTTAAAATCGATATAAATATCGTTCACGTCAAAATGGCGTCAATCTAACCAACACGGCTTCATATATTTCTATTTTCAAATATTCTATTTCAAATGTTTCTTTATTCAAAATAGTTGTTATTATCAAAATATTTCGTTCAACACATGACCAATCTCAATGAATGAGTACTGTCAACACATGAACTTTTATTTTATATTGATAAAGATATAAATTTTAATATTAAAATATTTCGTTCAACACATGACCAATCTCAATGAATGAGTACTGTCAACACATGAACTTTTATTTTATATTGATAAAGAAGTAAATTTTAATATTAAAATATTTCGTTCAACACATGACCAATCTCAATGGATGAGTACTGTCAACACATGAACCTTTATTTTATATTGATAAAGATGTAAACTTTATTATTAAAATATTTCGTTCAACACATGACCAATCTCAATGGATGAGTACTGTCAACACATGAACTTTTATTTTATATTGATAAAGATGTAAACTTTATTATTAAAATATTTCGTTCAACACATGACCAATCTCAATGGATGAAACTGTCAACACATGAACTTTTATTTTATAATATTCTTTATTTTTCAAATTGGAATGAGGCCCAATCAATCACCATATAAAATTAATTATATGGATTTTCATACAACACATGTAATAGCATTGAAGAATAATCAACCATCAACCAAAGTGCACTACACTGTATAAGCATCAAATATAAATATCTAACGCTTATAACAGCCTGTCAATCAATCGATCGACATATTTAATCAATCAGGATGAGTGAACTTCAAATTTCATCCTAACACCCGTGTGGGGTTTCAAACAATCAAACACGTATTTTATTTGTGCAGTTGGGCGATGTGTAAAATTTATCGTCCCAATCAATATCCTTCAAATAGGTGTACATAAACAGACCGTCCGGTTTGTAAATGAATATTTATTCACATTCACATTCACGTTAAAAATTATATTTTTAACGACAAAACATTTTATTCCAACATATGAATTTCTATTCAATTCATTTACACAATAAAATGATATTTTTATTTTTCTAACATATTTTAGAAAATTTCGGCGGCATAACGGCACGATACTAGAAACGGGACAAGGCCTAGCCTTATCCCCGGTCTAGTGAGGGCCCACGCCTTTCACACATCAATCAAATCACCAAACAACCAAATTCAAATCAAATCATATAACTAAGCTATGCAACCAAACAAACAAGTCCATGGTCTGTGGACGATTGTGTCGGGTGCTACTAAGCACCGTCTGCGTCCTAGTATATATATATATAACTAGAAAATAAATTGAAAGGTGAGAAATTCTCACCAATAGCTATCCAATCATCTTGACTCTTCTTTTGCAGAATTTTTCATCGTTTCGCCTTTTTGTCACCTTCGTTGCTGCTTTCACTACATACGTAAAAATCACATTTTTATTTCGATGTTCAATATATAAAAATCACATTTTTATTTCGAAGTTCAATATATAAAAATCACATTTTTATTTCGAAGTTCAATATATAAAAATCACATTTTTATTTCGAAGTTCAATATATAAAAATCACATTTTTATTTCGAAGTTCAATATATAAAAATCACATTTTTATTTCGAAGTTCAATATATAAAAATCACATTTTTATTTCGAAGTTCAATATATAAAAATCACATTTTTATTTCGAAGTTCAATATATAAAAATCACATTTTTATTTCGAAGTTCAATATATAGAAATCACATTTTTATTTCGAAGTTCAATATATAAAAATCGAATTTTTACTTTGCTTCTCAATATATAAAAATCGAATTTTTACTTCGAAGTTCAATAGATAAAAAACATATTTTTTATTTCTTCTACCCAATAAAAATTCCGCCTTTTCTATTTTAAAAATGTGATCTTTCCTATTCTAAAAACCCGATCTTTCAATTTTAAAGTTCAAACCCTTCTCTTTTTAAAGTTTAAATCTTTTTCTATTTTAAAGTTTAAATCTTTTTCTCTTTGAAGTTAAAACCTTTTTCTTTTTAAAGTTTAAACCTTTTCTATTTAAAGTTTAAACCTTTTTCTAAAAATCAGTTTTTAATACTTTTTTAAAATCAGTTTTAAAATCTTATAAAATCAGTTTTTACTTTTTTTTAAAATCAGTTTTAAAATCTTATAAAATCAGTTTTTAATTGCTTTTTAAAATCAAAATCTTCAGATTAAAAATAATTAAAAAAAAGTAAAATAAAATAACTTACTTTTAACCTGCGAAGGAGGGGGGAGGGTTCTTGGCGTCGGCGCCAACCAGTGGTGGCGCGGGGGGGCTCGAGTTCGGTAATGTCGGATATGGGTGAGGCTGCGACGCCTGCTGTGGCATTGGACGGGGAGGACGACGGGTCCAGATAGGGGAGCGTCGCGATTTTCTGGGGGGAGGCTCGAGTTCGAGAGGAGAGAGGGAATGAAGAAGAAAAGGAGGAGGAGATGAGGGAGGGGCGGCGACTCCCTAGGCGCGGTGGCCATCGATGGCCAGCGACGATTTAGGGCTCCGCCCTTTGGTTTTTTTTTTTTTTTTTTTTTTTATCGATTCTGAATTGAGAATGGGGGGGACCAACGGGTTTTAAGGGGAAGGGTTTTTTTTTATTTATTTATTTAATTATTTAATTTTGCAAATAGGGTGACTTTTACATACGACCTCGAAACGAGGCCCACCGCCTGTCGCCCATAGCGTATTACCCTCATTCTGAACACAATGGGATATGTATCGCAAGCTGATTCGATAGTTACAATCAGTTTTCGTTGAATTTACATTTAAATCACTTTATTTAATTTTAAACGTACATTTCAATTTACCGGGGCCACATACGAACTAGAAAAATTCCAGAAAAATATTTTCTAGCTTCGTATTAACGATACGGTCCTAACAAAACTAGTTTCGTCGAATTCTGAGACCGTTTGAAAAAATGGCCATTTTCCAGTCGATTAAAATCAACTGAAACTGGTCAAACGCGTTTTCTTTTGCCACGCTCACATATTGATTCGAAAAATTATGAAATTTGAAACCTAGCAATAATTCGACATCACGGACCCAACAAAACTGGTTTCGTTGAGATCCGAGGTCATTTGCAAAATGTCCATTTTTAAGGGCCTGAATTCTATAGCGACTATTCAGAATTTTCAACTGGACATATCTTTTGATTCCCGCTATGAAATTTCGATCTTTCGGATTCGTTGAAAAGATATTATCAATTAGATCCTAATGTTTTTGGTTTCACTAAAATCCGGATTGGTTTGCACCCGGTACATTCAATTGAAGTTTGAAATCGAATTATCGAACTACCGCGCCATTTTCAATTCTATTTATAATTATATATAAATATTTATATTCTAACGACGACGTATATAATATATAGGTTCGAATTATATTCAAAATAAATTTTCTCGCCGATATTATTTAAAATAATCTATTTTAAATATTCAAAACTCGCAAAAATTGCCAAAATAAAAATTTTAAACTGGCCCAGATTTTCGGGTTATTACAATCTCCCCCACTTAAAACTTTTCGTCCCCGAAAAGGAACAAAGTCGAAAGTGGTTTGATTAACCAGCTCTACGCTCGATCTGGCTTCCATTCTCCAACTCTTTAGTTTCTGAGAATTTTCAAATTTTCAAAAATTTGGCTAACACCCTAAATTTTCGAAAAATTTCGCCATAACCTCCCCTGCACCGGGAGCATCGGGGAATTTCAAATAGCTTCCCCGGTCCTTCAGATCTCAAAAAGAAAAAGAAAAGGCCAAGCGGCTAGCCAATAGGCTCACAAAATCATCATCACCCAAACAAAACAGGAAATTATGTAGTAAACATGTACCTATTTGTCGGGCAAACAAATTTTATTCTCTGCTCTAGCCTCCTTGCTATGACCTGTTCAATGATATATATGTATATGCAAGCAAACGCAACCAATTTTCGATACAATTCAATATTTGGTTCTGTTAGGCTAAATGGCTAAAAATTAGCAAACAAATGAACAAACAACACAAACATCAATCAATTAGTGAATTTAACGTTTCAAATTCATAATTTTGATACATATACAGAAAATCATGTTTTTGATGCCAATTCACAACAATGTGTTCTAGCTATATTAGTTTTGGTTCTCACACCAGTCAATAGGAAATATATAGATATCACACCTTCGAAACACGAATACCAATTCTGATGATGTTCGAACTATCATCAGAATCATCTTCGGGCGACTTGAGTGTGACTCTATATCTATCCAGTATATTAAAACTTTGAATATACGTTTGCAAGGCGTATATGCAAATTCTTTATATACTGAATTGTCCAAAATCAATATAAACAAATAATCAAATACGAATAGTTGATTTAAATTTTCAAAACAAAAATTTGTTTTCACTTTCAAAAATATACTCTTCACACTCGTTCTAGGATACTACTGATCCCATCTCTAACGAGTCACTCTCATTGGATATTGTTAATCCAATATCTGATGAATTCTTTCGTACGGTTCTAATGTGCCTTGTTCTCTGCTTTGTAAACCAAAGCTCTGATACCAACTGTGACGAGCAAGGAATTTCGCTCGGTCCGAACCAGTCGCTAAACCGATCCAGGCCGTTCGAAACGCCCTATCGTTTGAGAACAGGACAAAACAGAACGCATACAGGAGAACATTTCATTGTATATCACATCAATGCATCAGATTACAAGAATATACAGAGTACAAAAGAATATTACACAGAAATATCAGAGATTTAAATTACATTTAAATACATCGCAGCGGAAAATAATAAAATACACAACTAGAGGAGATATACGGATACAAAGCTTTCCGGATATCATTCCAGCTGTAAACCAGGATCCTGTGAATATAAATCTGCAAAACCAAAACTACTAGCTGCCCGTGTCGAAAATAGGGGCACCCAGAGTTTAGGTTAAAACAATAAACTCCAGGTTAGTCATGTGACTGGTGTGAGAACTAAAACAGTTATTATTCTTTATTTTAAAAGTTAGGTAAATCAAGGGACCACACCGTATAACACGGAACGGGTTTCCTCCCAAGAATACCAGTGCATAAAACAAACAGCGCAATGCTAAATAAAGAAAAATGAAGCTGTTATAAGACCCAGGTCCCATCACACAATGCAACGCAGCCGAGGATAGGGTTTTCCCTTATAACAGCCAAAGAATGCTTGATACGGTTAAAACAAATCGTTTGATACTATTATAAGTGCATAGTGTATAAAACAACTTCAAATCATAAGTACCAATCATAGACGGCATGAGCGTCCCATGCCACTATGTCGCCATATATAGGTTTACAAATAAAACCGCAAATGTCACGTATTTGGAAATTGGATTTCCATCTATGAACCGAGGCAAAAGATAGTCCTCAACCGATTCGAGACTCTCTAGCCCGAGCCTCAGGAACAGCCGCAACTGCCCCTTGGATCCTCAGGGCCGGTCCACCGATGTGGATTATTATGCCTGAACACTACGTCTCCCCACCCTATGGGGTGTAAGTCTAGTCCGTCAGCCGACCAGAATGCATTCGGCCGAAACCGATATAACCGAGGCGCCTCGCAACAGCAACAACCACATAAGTCAAACTCGTCAGGGCGTGTAAAACCACTGACGCCACTTCTAGCTAGAAAGAAACGCATGCCCTCCCTGACGTCCTCTCCCGTTTTTGGTTCATACCGGGTGCGAAACTCGCGAAGCAAACGTTACACAAAGCTACGCCACAAAGGCCTTGCTTTGATCATCACCACAAGACTTTGCTTTTCAACAGAAGCCTCGATCAATTGCCACTTAGGCATGCCACACAGGCAATTCACTCCATGCGTTTGATATCCATCAATATATAACCCCTGAGCTCGTACGTCTCAGAGAAGGGCATTAAGCAAGAGAATAAATTCTCCGCCGCCAAACAGATATATATTTAATAGAGATCAATCACACGGACTAAAATCCAATGTCAGACACACAGTCCATTTACAAGTCCGTTCTGGGTCTGAACGAAACCGGAGGCACCTAGTACCCCGCATATCCATCGATCTCCAAGTGCGTCTGGACGATCACTAACTGTTTCCATCTTCTTGGGTGTACAGCCCAATCAAGATCATCAGTAATTACCCAAACAACGTGAAGACCTCCGGTCTTCGACCATCGTCTTCATCTTCGACTTATCGTCGTATCAGTTATTCAGAATGGGATAAACCCGGTCTTTCCGAATAACTCGCGTATATTTTATAAAAGTGCTACACAAACACAACATACGCCTCATTCCAATTCATTAGTCACTAACCGTAAATTAATCAAGAGAACAATTCCCCAAATATTAACCCCGAAGGCCGAAACCAACATCAGATCAATATCTAGAAAACCATTCTGTTTGGCTAACCGACAGTTAGTTTCTAAATTTCACATTCATAGGGAAAGGTTCCCATTAATTTTATCAAAGATAAATTCTTGAATTTATGCTTTAATCTACTTTTGAATATCAATTCAAACTAGTCGGGATTAGCGAACCTTACCGAAGTAATCATTTGTTTTAATTTCCCAATCCCAACCTATTCATCCCATGAAGTAAAACTGGTTATACTTCATATCTAACACCACGGTGTTATCGGTAAATTCAATTACCATTTCACGTTCAAATCTAATAAAAGATTTAACTATCGCCTGGAGCAAAACTGGTGATACTCCATTTCGATTATTTCAATCTAATTAAAGATTCATTAAAACTCCACTTAGTTTTAATCTGTGACTGGGTTAAAGAATCAGTGTCATTTAAAACACGGTTCACGATAAACCCAAAATCACATCACATTTCAATCAGTCCCTAATTGTAAATTAGCAAGTGAGCAATTCCCTAAGTATGAATCCCGAAGGCCGAAACCAACATCAGATCAATACCTCGGAAACTATTCAACTTAACTAATCTCCAGTTAGTTTCTGATATTCTTAACTCCTTTAGGTCTAAGAACTGTATTATTGAAGATACCGTTCACGACAACCCAAAATCACATTTCATCAATGATCGGGTTAAAGAACGAGTGTTATTTAAAACACTGTCCACGATAAACCCAAAAATCAATATCGATTCAATTCCAATTAAATATTATTTAATTGGTACACTTCATTAAATCTAAATAAAAAGATTTAATCTTTTCTCAACTGGGTTCAAGAACAGTGTTAGTGAAGACACCATTCACGACAAACCCAAATCACATTTGATATACAATATAAGGCTCTGAATAGAAAATATATCGGCTTATATTCAATATCAAATTCTACGATTAACAAATGTCGTATTGAAAATAACGATATAAATATCTATATCTTTCAAATTTCCATAACAACATTTGTATAATCACGAAATCCAACATCGAAATATTCCGAAGACAATTTCGATTCAAACCCATTCCAATGCGATCATTGGAAATTTTGGTTATTTTCCAAACCATTTCAAATTCAATTTATTTATTTAAAAATAAATAGAATTATAATTCTAGTTCAAAACTAGTTCATTTAGATAAAAATCTATTTTTATCCTTTCAAATATGGAGTTTTTCATCCCAATTCTTTCTAAATCATTTCTTATGATTTTACACAAATTATTACTATTTTTAATAATTTTATCAAGGCCCGTACAGTCGATTTCCATCAATGGCCATCGAACTGCACTTACAGCGACCTTTTTCAAATTTGATTTGGACATAATTCCAAATCCAACCGTTAGATTTCAAATTTCTAATATTCATTAGAAAGCTCTTTTCGATACGAACCCAACGGTTCCGGTTTTAGGAGAATCCGACGGTCGGATCTCCCGCAATGTCCGTTTGAAATAAATGGTCGAAATTCACGAACTGCCGCGGCGCGGCGCGTTCTATTCAGGCCATTATATTATATATATAATATATATAATATATACTTCGTCGATTTCTATTTAAAACGAATTATATAAATAGTTTTAAAATCGTTTCAAAAGCTATTTCAACTTTCTTTTCAATTCAAATCAAAATTGAATTCTTCTTTCTAAATTCGTTTTAAAATTCATTTCTATTCAATTCAAATTTCAATTCAATTTGAATTCATTTTCAATTTGCTTGCAATTCAATTTGAATTCGTTTTCAATTCATTTCGAAGTCGTTTTCAATTCATTTCATTTCGAAATCGTTTTCAATTCAATTCATTTCGAAATCGTTTTCAATTCAATTCATTTCGAAATCGTTATATATTCAATTCATTTCGAAATCGTTTTCAATTCAATTCATTTCGAAATCGTTATATATTCAATTCATTTCGAAATCGTTATATATTCAATTCATTTCGAAATCGTTATATATTCAATTCATTTCGAAATCGTTATATATTCAATTCATTTCGAAATCGTTATATATTCAATTCATTTCGAAATCGTTATATATTCAATTCATTTCGAAATCGTTATATATTCAATTCATTTCGAAATCGTTTAAAATCGATATAAATATCGTTCACGTCAAAATGGCGTCAATCTAACCAACACGGCTTCATATATTTCTATTTTCAAATATTCTATTTCAAATGTTTCTTTATTCAAAATAGTTGTTATTATCAAAATATTTCGTTCAACACATGACCAATCTCAATGAATGAGTACTGTCAACACATGAACTTTTATTTTATATTGATAAAGATATAAATTTTAATATTAAAATATTTCGTTCAACACATGACCAATCTCAATGAATGAGTACTGTCAACACATGAACTTTTATTTTATATTGATAAAGAAGTAAATTTTAATATTAAAATATTTCGTTCAACACATGACCAATCTCAATGGATGAGTACTGTCAACACATGAACCTTTATTTTATATTGATAAAGATGTAAACTTTATTATTAAAATATTTCGTTCAACACATGACCAATCTCAATGGATGAGTACTGTCAACACATGAACTTTTACTTTATATTGATAAAGATGTAAACTTTATTATTAAAATATTTCGTTCAACACATGACCAATCTCAATGGATGAAACTGTCAACACATGAACTTTTATTTTATAATATTCTTTATTTTTCAAATTGGAATGAGGCCCAATCAATCACCATATAAAATTAATTATATGGATTTTCATACAACACATGTAATAGCATTGAAGAATAATCACCCATCAACCAAAGTGCACTACACTGTATAAGCATCAAATATAAATATCTAACGCTTATAACAGCCTGTCAATCGATCGATCGACATATTTAATCAATCAGGATGAGTGAACTTCAAATTTCATCCTAACACCCGTGTGGGGTTTCAAACAATCAAACACGTATTTTATTTGTGCAGTTGGGCGATGTGTAAAATTTATCGTCCCAATCAATATCCTTCAAATAGGTGTACATAAACAAACCGTCCGGTTTGTAAATGAATATTTATTCACATTCACATTCACGTTAAAAATTATATTTTTAACGACAAAACATTTTATTCCAACATATGAATTTCTATTCAATTCATTTACACAATAAAATGATATTTTTATTTTTCTAACATATTTTAGAAAATTTCGGCGGCATAACGGCACGATACTAGAAACGGGACAAGGCCTAGCCTTATCCCCGGTCTAGTGAGGGCCCACGCCTTTCACACATCAATCAAATCACCAAACAACCAAATTCAAATCAAATCATATAACTAAGCTATGCAACCAAACAAACAAGTCCATGGTCTGTGGACGATTGTGTCGGGTGCTACTAAGCACCGTCTGCGTCCTAGTATATATATATATAACTAGAAAATAAATTGAAAGGTGAGAAATTCTCACCAATAGCTATCCAATCATCTTGACTCTTCTTTTGCAGAATTTTTCGTCGTTTCGCCTTTTTGTCACCTTCGTTGCTGCTTTCACTACATACGTAAAAATCACATTTTTATTTCGAAGTTCAATATATAAAAATCCCATTTTTATTTCGAAGTTCAATATATAAAAATCACATTTTTATTTCGAAGTTCAATATATAAAAATCACATTTTTATTTCGAAGTTCAATATATAAAAATCACATTTTTATTTCGAAGTTCAATATATAAAAATCACATTTTTATTTCGAAGTTCAATATATAAAAATCACATTTTTATTTCGAAGTTCAATATATAAAAATCACATTTTTATTTCGAAGTTCAATATATAAAAATCGAATTTTTACTTTGCTTCTCAATATATAAAAATCGAATTTTTACTTCGAAGTTCAATAGATAAAAAACATATTTTTTATTTCTTCTACCCAATAAAAATTCCGCCTTTTCTATTTTAAAAATGTGATCTTTCCTATTCTAAAAACCCGATCTTTCAATTTTAAAGTTCAAACCCTTCTCTTTTTAAAGTTTAAATCTTTTTCTATTTTAAAGTTTAAATCTTTTTCTCTTTGAAGTTAAAACCTTTTTCTTTTTAAAGTTTAAACCTTTTCTATTTAAAGTTTAAACCTTTTTCTAAAAATCAGTTTTTAATACTTTTTTAAAATCAGTTTTAAAATCTTATAAAATCAGTTTTTACTTTTTTTTAAAATCAGTTTTAAAATCTTATAAAATCAGTTTTTAATTGCTTTTTAAAATCAAAATCTTCAGATTAAAAATAATTAAAAAAAAGTAAAATAAAATAACTTACTTTTAACCTGCGAAGGAGGGGGGAGGGTTCTTGGCGTCGGCGCCAACCAGTGGTGGCGCGGGGGGGCTCGAGTTCGGTAATGTCGGATATGGGTGAGGCTGCGACGCCTGCTGTGGCATTGGACGGGGAGGACGACGGGTCCAGATAGGGGAGCGTCGCGATTTTCTGGGGGGAGGCTCGAGTTCGAGAGGAGAGAGGGAATGAAGAAGAAAAGGAGGAGGAGATGAGGGAGGGGCGGCGACTCCCTAGGCGCGGTGGCCATCGATGGCCAGCGACGATTTAGGGCTCCGCCCTTTGGGTTTTTTTTTTTTTTTTTTTTTATCGATTCTGAATTGAGAATGGGGGGGGCCAACGGGTTTTAAGGGGAAGGTTTTTTTTTTTTATTTAATTATTTAATTTTGCAAATAGGGTGACTTTTACATACGACCTCGAAACGAGGCCCACCGCCTGTCGCCCATAGCGTATTACCCTCATTCTGAACACAATGGGATATGTATCGCAAGCTGATTCGATAGTTACAATCAGTTTTCGTTGAATTTACATTTAAATCATTTTATTTAATTTTAAACGTACATTTCAATTTACCGGGGCCACATACGAACTAGAAAAATTCCAGAAAAATATTTTCTAGCTTCGTATTAACGATACGGTCCTAACAAAACTAGTTTCGTCGAATTCTGAGACCGTTTGAAAAAATGGCCATTTTCCAGTCGATTAAAATCAACTGAAACTGGTCAAACGCGTTTTCTTTTGCCACGCTCACATATTGATTCGAAAAATTATGAAATTTGAAACCTAGCAATAATTCGACATCACAGACCCAACAAAACTGGTTTCGTTGAGATCCGAGGTCATTTGCAAAATGTCCATTTTTAAGGGCCTGAATTCCATAGCGACTATTCAGAATTTTCAACTGGACATATCTTTTGATTCCCGCTATGAAATTTCGATCTTTCGGATTCGTTGAAAAGATATTATCAATTAGATCCTAATGTTTTTGGTTTCACTAAAATCCGGATTGGTTTGCACCCGGTACATTCAATTGAAGTTTGAAATCGAATTATCGAACTACCGCGCCATTTTCAATTCTATTTATAATTATATATAAATATTTATATTCTAACGACGACGTATATAATATATAGGTTCGAATTATATTCAAAATAAATTTTCTCGCCGATATTATTTAAAATAATCTATTTTAAATATTCAAAACTCGCAAAAATTGCCAAAATAAAAATTTTAAACTGGCCCAGATTTTCGGGTTATTACAATAAGTTTGTGGGCCTATATATACAAATATTACCCACCTACACGAGATGTACTTAACCCTCCCACCGATTCTAGCATGTTTTCTTAACGGTTAAGTTTGTAGGCCTATATGTACTAATATTACCCACCTACACGAGATGTACTTAACCCTCCCACACATTATGTCATATTGGTTAAGTGTTGTCCATTCATGTTAACTTAACACACCCATTCATCATGTCATGTTGGTTAAGTGTTTCCTATTAACGTAACCCCGTTCGTCCACCAAGTTATATTGGTCAAGTGTTCCTTATCAACTCAACCCCACGTGTTCATCATGTTGTATTGGTTAAGTGTCATCAATCAATTCAAGTTAACATAACCCCACGGGTACATCATGTTGTATTGGTTAAGTATCATCAATCAATTCAAGTTAACTTAACCCCACATGTTCATCATGTTGTATTGGTTAAGTGTCATCAATTAATTCAACTTAACCCACCTACTTGTCATAATTACTTGGTTAAGTGTTGCCATCTTGTGTTAACTTAACCCTACCACCAATCAAGTCATATTGGTTAAGTGTTTCTTATTACTTAACCCTACCCATTCATTATGCTATACTGGTTAAGTGTTTCCTATTAACTTAGCCCTAGTCATTAATCTTGTTATATTGGTTAAGTGTTCTTATTACTTAACCCTAGTCATTCATCTTAGCATGTCTTGTTCATTAGCATTAATTGATTTACTAATGCACCAACCTCTCACATTAGATTGTGTTGTTGCGTTTACTGGATGTGTCGGCTAGTTCCAGGAAGTTTCACTCCACAACTCAATCTAACCTCAGGTTTTTCTTGGGCATGATGAACTAACCTCTGACATTAGATAGGTGTTGTTGTGGTTACTGGATGTATCGGGCGGTTCCGGGCATTTTTACACCACAACTCAATCTAACTTCGGGTTAGGCATGTTCATCTTTTCACTAATTTACATATGTACAGATTATATGTAAATTATTCACAATTGTTGTCAATTTCAGATTATGCCACATTTTCCATAAATGTCCAAGTCTAGACTTATATGTTGATTATCCCAACCAGCCATATTCCAATTCTCAAGTTATGCCTAACAAAACTAGTTGCAAGTTATGGCCCCTAAATTCAATTTCGAGTTATTACTCAAAATAGGCTACACCTAATCTTCCCAAGTTTTTTTTACTAATGGTCGTGCCCCCAATACCTCAATATACATTATTCTTCGGCGTCTCAACCAATGGTTATGCCCAATCTTTATTAATATCCTAATTTACAGTTTTGCGCCCAATCTAGATTAATATTCCAATTTACCCCAAGTTCGCAACAAAGACAAGTTATGGCCCAAATCATAAGTTACAAAATTATGTTCCACCATTACCAAATACACTATTCCCCATTACCCCCGCATTCCAATCGCACGTATAATAAGTTTCTGTCTAGATTCGAGGTTAATCTAGATTCATAAAATAAAGGGGACGAAAGAGGAACATAAACGAGAGTAGGCATAAAACAGGCAATAAAATGGTAGATTTGTAAAATATTTTGGACCTAAGAGGATTACAGATCTGTTAGAGTTGGGGTATAACAAAGATAGATCTGAAACAAACTGACTGAAATAACCTCATAGACATATAGATCTGATATAAATAACATCATGAACCAAAAAGGATTATATATCAGATGTCCAACAAAGACAGGCATGATTGAATAATAACTTCCTAGGCATGTAAATCATTGATTCAGTAGAAAGATAGGAATTAATCTAAAAGATTTGTCTTGTCATCAAGCATAGACTTAAATCCATTTCATTATATGCCAAAATCACTATTAGGTGTTTAAATCTGAAAATAACTTGAACTTACATGTTTACAGTTCAATTTTCACCCCAAATCCCAAGTTATATGTCCAATATACTTTATGCATCAAATCTCAAGTCATATGTCCAATACTTTATGCCTCAAATATCAAGTCATATGTCCAATACTTTATGCCTCAAATCTCAAGTCATATGTCCAATACTTTATGCCTTAAAGCTCAAGTCATATGTTCGATACACTTTATGTTTTGAATGCAACATGTGTTATGCCCTCAAATCAGTTACAACTCAATTATGCCCGATTATACACAATTTAATACTTTTCCCAAAATTTAACGCTGGTTATGTCCAAATCATATTTTATGCCCAATTTTATTTCCAACGTACGTTCATCTCTTATGAGATCTTGCTCTGGCTCGAAGTAGCCTGGCTATAAAATAAAAAGGGAAGAAGGAAAGAAGAGACCAAGAATGGACATAATATTATCAATGAGATAGATCCAAAGGATATAGAAAGACATATAGAAATAGGCATAATCTCAGATCTAGATTTATTAGAATGTCAGAATAACAATAAACTTTTATTTCTGAAAGTAACGTGAACTTACAAATTACAGAACGGTCTTGAATTCTGGGATCTGTATCCTGAAACTGAATAGCTTTCCCTTGAAGTAGACTATATGTTCTTCTAATTTTGATTTGATTTGGTTCTTAGAAAATAGTTGTTGAAGTCGTTGAATTAGCCTTTGAATCTCTACTTGAATTTTAACTTGATTCTACGAAGGGCTTGAGCAGCATAACCCCGTTTTTGATTTATTTTTATATGAATTAGGGCAGAGTATAGGCAAAATGAAGTTGTGCAGAGAAAACTGTAGCCTTAGGGGTGTTTATATAGCATAGGGATCAACGAATTTGGTCAGAACGGGTGTCCAGATGCAGAAAAATGAATCTGTCCTCAGATCTGGAAATAGGGGGGAGGTCGACCCCCTAGTCGACCTGTCTGACCCAGGTCGACCCCTAGGTCGACCACCTAGTCGACCTGGGTCCTGGGTGGGAAATTTCCCGCCAGCCCGGGTGTGATTTGAATTTCGAATTTCAAACCTGAGCTGATTTATTTAAACCCTTGAAATTTCTGAAGGTCATAACTTCTTCATACGGAGTCCAATTTACGCAAACTCAAACTCTATCTCAAGCAGAATTTTGAGACGAACGCAATTGCGTAACCCATTTCCCTGAACTCTTCTCTTAAAAATTAAGTATACTTTAATTTTTTGCTTTGACGTTTACCGAAAATACGGGGTGTTACATTCTCTCCTCCTTAAAGGATTTCGTCCTCGAAATCTTCAACTTAAGAAGAATGCATATCCTAACATCCAACGTCCATCTACTCAACCATTCAATCATAGCCATTCATTGTCCTTAAAAAAAATTCTAATGTCGTATGAACATATGCAAAGTGTGTGTGTATATGTCTCTTATCTAATGCAAAATCAGGCGGTCTACTGATCCAGTTGACCTCCTTAATACGAATCATGAGAGTGTCATGCGTCCAATATGTATGCAAATATCCCTAATCATGTAAATACTATATGTGTGCATATTCACTCATCCATATGATAACACATCAAGTTTCAATCCATGTACAAATACATTCATATGCATATGCAATATGAAAGTGACTGAGCTGATCTAGTGCCTAAGATGTGTGTATATGCATCCACGAGCAACCACTAGCAAACACTTGCAACCACTTGCATCCACCAAACATAACATGTCTCAAACACATGTTTACATCCATTGGCTTCTACCTAAGGATCGAGGATAGGACCGAGAGGATATACTTAAAAGATAAAGACTAACATGCAAATAAACTTTACAGAAAAAGAGGAATCAAGGATATACCCTCAAATAAAGGGTATGGTGCGCGTATCTAGTCTACAGTCTTCTAAGTCGCATCTTCTTGAGCTTCACTCCACTGTACCTTAACTAATTTAACTTCACGATTGCGAAGCTTCTTGACCTCCATTTCCAAAACCCGCTACTAAAGATAGGACCTCGCTCACTTACTATGCTAGAGGGCATCCAATGTAGTCGAATTATCTTTCCAAGATAAACAGACGTTAACCATGATACCAAGTGTATAGACTTAGATGATTAGAGGTCTCTCCTCTACTTAGCTTATCCATCATGTAACAAATCTGAGGGTCTAAAGGTAAAGGTTGCTATGTACTTTTTACCTCTCTTAAGGTCAGTCTTACTTAGGGCGCTTGGCATAACCATCTATTTCTCACGCAAACCATCCTAGTCGAACTCGACATTCCTCAAGTACAAGCCCCAAAAGCCTAAACCAATATCAGACAAGCACCCAAGGAATACCTCCTCCGAATTTGGACGATTCATGTGAGATGATACTAGCAAAACAACCAAACAATTGAGCACTTAACCGACTCTGGTTATCCTCACCAATCTTGCTCCAAAACTATCGTTGATCGCATAACTGGCTTTGCATTGTCAACTAGATATATGCGGAAGTCTATCTCGAGTTTTAGGGGGGAAACCCCTAACCTAATCAAAACATCCTGCACACTCATGGACTATTCTAACGAATTGCAAATCGTTGATAGATGCATCAAGTGATTCTAGGTAGGTAAGACAAACTGATCCCTTAGGATCGCACGAAATCTCGAGGGTATTCCCGAGGCAAGTCAAAAGTCTAACTACCCTCCGTTCACAATTACTAGCCAATCAATCCATGCCTAGAATCAACCTATAGCCCATGAAACCAAAAACAGAAGTATCTCAAATTCTTTCAAACCAAAGATAAATGAGCCGAACCACAAATTGGATTTGAGACAATAATGGGATCTTCTACTCTACAAGTACTAAGGTGCAGAGACTCTACTATTGAAGCAGATATAGATGAATGTGAAGCGCCAAAATCAAAAAAAGTACTAACAGGATGACCAAAAAGGAAAAACTAAACTCTTTCAACAGAAACCTTACTACCTCTCTCTTAGTTACGCTGTCGGTGAGAGCTGTTAGTTTTTATTTATTAATCCCCTTATTGTCACAAAACCAATTGGCAATGTGATGAGGAACATCTTAGTTTATATCCAGGATCTTAGTTCAGTATTTCCCGATGTGGGAAACTTTGAAGCACCATTCAACACACCCCCTTGCTTCAAAGTTGTTGAGATCGAAGCACTTTCTCTTCGATTTTGTGATGCACTTTCTCATCACCTTCAAACACTTTCTCTTCAACTCTACTGAAATCCCGAGCTCTGATACCATGTTGGAATTTGGATATAGGAAGGAGGAGAGAGATAAACGTAGAATAATTGAATGACTACATTTTTTATTGCTTCACTTTTTCTTCATACAATTTGATTATAAATGAGAGAGTACAACCCTTTTATAATATAACCAAGTATCTAGAGTCTTCTTATTCTAGATTTTTCTTTTATTCTCTAATTTCTACTTTCCTCAACAAATCAATTCTAGAATTCTCCATTTGAAAAATCTAAAATTTCTTACCATATATTTTAACCTTCCCTTAATATAATAATTAATTCATTGCACAATTAATATTTTCCTAAAAACCAAGTTTATTTCCAACATCCTCCCTTAAACTTGGTTTTACTACTTCAAACAGATTCCTTGATTCGAAGTAGTAAAACCAAGTTTAAGGGAGGATGTTGGAAATAAACTTGGTTTTTAGGAAAATATTAATTGTGCAATGAATTAATTATTGTATTAAGGGAAGGTTAAAATATATGGTAAGAAATTTTAGATTTATCAAATGGAGAATTCTAGAATTGATTTGTTGAGGAAAGTAGAAATTAGAGAATAAAAGAAAAATCTAGAATAAGAAGACTCTAGATACTTGGTTATATTATAAAAGGGTTGTACTCTCTCATTTATAATCAAGTTATATGAAGAAAAAGTGAAGCAATAAAAGTTTTTTTTAATTATTCTTCTTTCTTCTAATTTCTTCTTCTTCCTCCTCTAAAATTTCCAACAAAGTTGTTAGTTTTTATTTATTAATCCCCTTATTATCACAAAACCAATTGGCAATGTGATGAGGAACATCTTAGTTTATATCCAGGATCTTAGTTCAGTATTTCCCGATGTGGGACAACTTTGAAGCACCATTCAACACACCCCCTTGCTTCAAAGTTGTTGAGATCGAAGCACTTTCTCTTCGATTTTGTGATGCACTTTCTCATCACCTTCAAACACTTTCTCTTCAACTCTACTGAAATCCTGAGCTCTGATACCATGTTGGAATTTGGATATAGGAAGGAGGAGAGAGATAAATGTAGAATAATTTAATGACTACATTTTTTATCGCTTCACTTTTTCTTCATACAACTTGATTATAATTGAGAGAGTACAACCCTTTTATAATATAACCATGTATCTAGAGTCTTCTTATTCTAGATTTATCTTTTATTCTCTAATTTCTACTTTCCTCAACAAATCAATTCTAGAATTCTCCATTTGATAAATCTAAAATTTCTTACCATATACTTTAACCTTCCCTTAATACAATAATTAATTCATTGCACAATTAATATTTTCCTAAAAACCAAGTTTATTTCCAACAAGAGCAGGCACTTGCCCTCCTGAAAATCATGTTCTTTGCTCTTGCCCTTGTCCTTAATTATATGACCCGTTATACTGTAGTAAAGATACTTCCTTTAGTCTTAGGTTTTACTATTCTTTCCTCCTTCTTGTCCTGTGATTCTTCCTCTTACACCTCTTTCTTTTTGCCTCCTTTGTGAACCAAGTCCATATCCATGGGTTTCTCATCCTTGGGTTGTGCCCCTTAGCCAAACTCCCTCATTCTCATATTTACTATCCTTGTGTAACACATTGACAAGTCTCTCAAAAGCTGCCTCCATCGCACGGAAAATCCTACAAAGCTCGAAAAAATTAGTCTTTGGTGAAACTACTGCGGCTATAGATGGAAGTTGGTCACTTCTTCGCCCTTTGATAGGTATTGTAGTCTCATTAAGCCTACGGAACCATGCCGCGATGAGGTTACCTCCCAGAAAGCCAGGAGCCCCGAAGACTCAGGAAACTAGGATTCAAACAGAGGATATAAAGATATTGCTTATGGCTTTGGGGAATATGCCTTTAAAACAAAACTTTTCTTTAGAAAATGCTTCTTTTAAAACCATTTTGAAAATAATTTTTCAAATCTTTTATCTGATTTGGTAACCTTGAGCTCTGATACCAAGTGAAACACCCCACCTCCGTTAAGGTCACTCACAAAGGGAATGCCTTAACTTTGGTGGAGCATTATAGGTAAAAGATGCAGATAAATTACAAGATAGACAAATAAATCAGTGGCAAATAAAGTCATTTTATAAGCAACTTAGTTCAGTCAAGCTTTTACAACAATTGTCTCAATCATACTTAAATGTAATACATAGAAATTCTGTCTTGATTCAAAATATTCCAACTATAAAAGAAGCATAAAAATAACAATGATATTCCCCAATGAAGCATTAACTAGCTATAGCAGTGGAAGAGAGAGTCCAAAGCAATGCATCGACTATCTTCGAGCTTGGAAGGAAAACTGAGCTAAGTGGTAACATTTACTCCCTGGGAACCTGGGGGGAAATAGAAGAAAAGAGGCGAAACAAAACTAGGTCAGACATAAGTCTGTTAAGTCCAGTGACTTTCAGCATATAAACAGGCAAAAGCATCATGACATGAATAAATTAAATATAAGACAATACCGTGAGAACAAGGATAACATGATAACATAGGATAAGCATAAGGTATGATAAGGCAAGAGAAACTGAATGCGCTTATACTCTTTCTCTGTTTCGCTACTACTTTGTTATTTTGATTTCTATACCTATCTCTGCACCCCCTAACTAGTGTCCCAACTAGTAATCTGTATAAAATGATAATATGATCCCAATCCCCGCAATTGTGGTAGCCTTCAGGTGTACATCTATCATGAGGATTCCACCTCAATTCGCCTAATTGCCATGATCATGTTAGATGTACCCTTACTACCCTATCGATCGGCTCCTTACTTGCATTAATGTTCCATGTGTCTGTGTTAATCGGCCCTCTCTTGCATGTAGATACCCTGTGCTGGACCCACCATAAGGTGTATCAATCCTTATGATAGTGATAGGACACGATTCAAGATGCACATGTATAACTACTGGTACCCAGTGCCTGCTTTTTCCCACTCCGGAGTATGTGCACGCCCGTACACCGTCGAAACCTACACTGACGTACCCCCTGCCGCTGTTTCGATCGCTTATAATCAGCCCAATAATCGTGCCCCACCCTACCTAGTTCAGGGTACCATGATACATCTATGTGGGTTACTGTTGAAATGGGTCCTCGTTACTAGGGTTTCCTACTGGTTAAGTTTGTGGGCCTATATATACAAATATTACCCACCTACACGAGATGTACTTAACCCTCCCATCGATTCTAGCATGTTTTCTTAACGGTTAAGTTTGTGGGCCTATATGTACTAATATTACCCACCTACACGAGATGTACTTAACCCTCCCACACATTATGTCATATTGGTTAAGTGTTGTCCATTCATGTTAACTTAACCCACCTATTCATCTTGTCATGTTGTTTAAGTGTTTCCTATTAACTTAACACCATTCGTCCATCAAGTTATATTGGTCAAGTGTTCCTTGTCAATTCAACCCCACGTGTTCATCATGTTGTATTGGTTAAGTGTCATCAATCAATTCAAGTTAACTTAACCCCATGTGTTCATCATGTTGTATTGGTTAAGTGTCATCAATCAATTCAAGTTAACTTAACCCCACATGTTCATCATGTTGTATTGGTTAAGTGTCATCAATTAATTCAACTTTACCCACCTACTTGTCATAATTACTTTGGTTAAGTGTTGCCTTCTTTTGTTAACTTAACCCTACCACAAATCAAGTCATATTGGTTAAGTGTTTCTTATTACTTAACCCTACCCATTCATCATGCTATACTGGTTAAGTGTTTCCTATTAACTTAACCCTAGTCATTCATCTTGTTATATTGGTTAAGTGTTCTTATTACTTAACCCTAGTCATTCATCTTAGCATGTCTTGTTCATTAGCATTAATTGATTTGTTAATGCACCAACCTCTCACATTAGATATTTGTTTTTGCGGTTAGTGGATGTTCCGGGCGGTTCCAGGCAGTTTTACACCACAACTCAATCTAACCTAGTGTTTTTATCGCACATGACGCACTAAACTCTCACATTAGATAGGTGTTGTTGTGGTTACTGGATGTGTCAGGCGGTTCCGGGTAGTTTTACACCACAACTCAATCTAACCTCGGGTTAGGCATGTTCATCTTTTCACTAATTTACATATTTACAAATTATATGTAAATTACTCACAATTGTTGTCAATTTCAGATTATGCCATATTTTTCATAAATGTCCAAGTCTAGGTTTTTATGCTAATTATCCCAACCAGTCATATTCCAATTCTCAAGTTATGCCTAACAAAACTAGTTGCAAGTTATGGCCCCCAAATTCAATTTCGAGTTATTACTCAAAATAGGCTACACCTAATCTTCCCAAGTTTTTTTACTAATGGTCATGCCCCCAATACCTCAATATACATTATTCTTTGGCGTCTCAACCAATGGTTATGCCCAATCTTGATTAATATCCTAATTTACAGTTTTGTGCCCAATCTAGATTAATTTTCCAATTTACCCCAAGTTCGCAACAAAGACAAATTATGCCCCAATCATAAGTTACAAAATTATGTTCCACCATTACCAAATAGACTATTCCCCATTACCCCCGCATTCCAATCGCACGTATAATAAGTTTCAGTCTAGATTCAAGGTTAATCTAGATTCATAAAATAAAGGGGACGAAAGAGGAACATAAACGAGAGTATGCATAAAATAGGCATTAAAATGGTAGATCTATCAAATATTTTGGACCTAAGAGGATTACAGATCTGTTAGAGTTGGGGTATAACAAAGATAGATCTGAAACAAACTGACAGAAATAACCTCATAGACATATAGATCTGATATAAATAACATCATGAACCAAAAAGGATTATATATCAGGTGCCCAACAAAGACAGGCATGATTGAATAATAACTTCCTGGGCATGTAAATCATTGATTCAATAGAAAGATAGGAATCAATCTAATAGATTTGTCTTATCATCAAGCATTGACTTAGATCCGTTTCATTATATGCCAAAATCACTATTATGTGTTTAAATCTGAAAATAACTTGAACTTACATGCTTACAGTTTAATTTTCGCCCCAAATCACAAGTTATATGTCCAATATACTTTATGCCTCAAATCTCAATACATATATCCAATACTTTATGCCTCAAATCTCATGTCATATGTCCAATACTTTATGCCTTAAATCTCAAGTCATATGTCCAATACTTTATGCCTCAAATCTCAACTCATATGTTCGATACACTTTATGTTTTGAATACAACATGTGTTATGTCCTCAAATCAGTTACAACTCAATTATGCCCAATTATACACAATTTAGTACTTTTCCCAAATTTTAGCGCTGGTTATGTCCAAATCATATTTTATGCCCAATTTTATTTCCAACGTACGTTAATCTCTTATGAGATTTGGCTCAGGCTCGCAGTAGCCTGGCTATAAAACAAAAAGGGAAGAAGGAAAGAAGAGACAAAGAGTGGACATAATATTATCAATGAGATAGATCCAAAGGATATAGAAAGACATATAGAAATAGGCATAATCTCAGATCCAGATTTATTACAATGTCAGAATAACAATTAACTTTTATTTCTGAAAGTAACGTGAACTTACAAATTACAGAACGGTCTTGAATTCTGGGATTTGTATTCTGAAACTGAATAGGTCTCCCTTGAAGTAGACTATTTATTCTTCTAATTTAGATTTGTTTTGATTCTTAGAAAATATTTGTTGAAGTCGTTGAATCAGCCTTTAAATCTCTACTTGAATTTTAACTTGATTCTACAAAGGACTTGAGCAGCATAACCCCATCTTTGATTTATTTTTGTATGAATTAGGGAAGAGTATAGGAAAAATGAAGTTGTGTAGAGAAAACTGTAGCCTTAGGGGTGTTTATATAGCATAGGGATCAACGAACCTGGTCAGAACGGGCGTCCAGATGCAGAAAAATGAATCTGTCCTCGGATCTAGAAATAGGGGGGAGGTCGATCCCCTGGTCGACCTGTCTGACCCAGGTCGACCCCCTGGTCGACCTGGGTCCTGGGCGGGAAATTCCCGCCCTGCCCGGATGTGATTTGAATTTCAAACCTGAGCTAATTTATTTAAACCCTTGAAACTTCTGAAGGTCATAAATTTCTTCATACGGAGTCTGATTTATGCAAACTCGAACTCTATCTCAAGCATAATACGAAGACAAACACAATGGCGTAACTCGTTTCCCTTAATTCTTTCCTTAAAAATTAAGTATATTTTAATTTGTTACTTTGACGTTTACCGAAAATACGGGGGGTGTTACAAATCGTTTGTTATTCTAATGTAAAACCAATCCATTGTTATATTTATATATATTAAAAAACAAAAAAGGGAAATTTAAATTTAAATCGCTAATTGGATCTGTGATGCATCCTGAAGCTCGACATCATCAATTAGGAGGATGGCGTGAATGTAATGGTGGATTTTTCGAAGGAAGAATTAGTAATCGCGATTGCAAGTTCTTGAAGCTCGAATGAACGTTCTGGAGTTCGATGAAGTGGTTGGAGTTTGACTGATATTCATAGGTGCGATAGTGTATGTGGAGGAGTTCGATTTATTTGGGAACGCTTGAGTGAGGTTTCGAAGGGTATTTGGAATACGATTGTAACACCCCGATTTTTTGAATAATCAGATTAACTAAAATTTAAGAATACTTAATTTCAAATATGGGAATTAAGGGAAACGGGTCATTCCATTGCGTCCATCTCGGAATTCTACTTAAGAAAGAGTCCGAGTTTGCGTAAAACGGATACCGTATGAAGAAGATATGGACGAACGAAGTTTGGTGGCTAAATAGGGAAAAAAAGATTGCACTGGCGCACTTGGGAAGTGCGCCAGTACAAATTTACATTGGCGCACTTCCCAAGTGCGCCAAGGCCGAGAGAAAACCTGCACAGCTTTCTGGTTTGACCCTGGCTGGCCTAGTCGGGTTCTGGTCGAATTTCTGAGCTCTGCTGTGTCACTAGGGCTAACTTGTCACTTTCTGATTGGTTTCTCTTGAGATGGATGGCCTTGATTAACCCTAGCTTCATCGACGGCTCTAATTAGTTTGAAACCCTATATAAACAGCCCCCTAGCCCCATTCTCTTTACAACATTCTTCTCTAACCTTATGCTACACAATTTCATTCCTATACTCTGCCTCCGTTCTTATTAAATAAAATAATGGTGTCGCTACCCTGCTGGAATCAAAACTTGGACTGATGCATCTTCTTCTGACCTAAATAGAATTAAAAGCTAAATCAAATCTCAAATCAAAGTCTAGATCTACAACAACAATTAAAGAGGAGTAATTCAGCATTTCTGCGTCAACAACAGTTTATTTCCTTTCTTAAACCACGAAAGGCAAGTACAGTTATTTCCCGCTATAAACGTTAATTATGATTGTGACATGAATTGTAAATCTGAATTTGAGGTTATGTTTGTATCTCTTTCTTCTTTCCGTTCTATAGCCAAGCTACCACGAGCCTGAGCCAAATCTCATAAGAGATTAACGCGCGAACGCTAAAATGTTTGGGACAAATAATGAACGATGCATAATTGGACAGGACTGATTCGAGGACATGACATAAAATCTGAGGCATATAATTGGACATGTGGCATATTTAACATATGACTTGAGATTGAGGCATAAAATATATTGGACTTATGACTTGGGATTCGGGCGTAGATTTAGCCGTAAACATGAAACTAATTTAGATACATAGTACATGTTGTAATCTAGATCTATAGTTAATTTGAGAAATAAATATATGTTAGATCTAGATCTGTTCATACTAGGTATGATAATCTGTGATTTGGGAGAAGGGGAATTATAGGACAACTTGAAACTTGGTGGCATAATGCATGTCTTAAATCAAGGTCTGATGTTAGAGTTTAAAGATAATTTAAACATGTTATGCATGAGTGATAATGCATGTTAAGGACATACTACATGTTATAGTTTAAATTTTTAGATTTTTGGGACATATTCTTTTATGTAAAAATTCATGACTTGAAAAAGGAATATGTGACTTAGGCGTAGAGACCTATACAAAAATAGGATAACTATTAACGTGAATGCACCTAAATAATGGTTTTTGGATATCTGGAATCATAGGCTATAATTTGGGATAATCAATATTGTTTAGCGTGATTTATGGAGAATATTCTGTACTGTGTAATGTTTATCTAAAAATTAGGAGCAAGATGTGGTATTATGAATTATGACCATGATTTGGCAAGTGAGTTTAGGCTAAATTTATGATTAGGCAAAAGATGATATATATATATATATGTAACAACCCGTAAAATCTGGGCCAGTTTAAAATTTTTATTTTGGCAATTTTAGCGAATTTTGAACATTTAAAATAGATTATTTTAAATAAAATCGACGAGAAATTTATTTTGAATATAATTCGACGTATATATTATATACGCCGTCGTTAGAATATAAATATTTATATATAATTATAAATAGAATTGAAAATGGCGCGGTAGTTCGATAATTCGATTTCAAACTTCAATTGGATGTACCGGGTGCAAAACAATCCGGATTTTAGTGAAACCAAAAACGATAGGATCTATTTGGGAATATCTTTCCAACGAATCCGAACAATCGAAATTTCATAGCGGGAATCAAAAGATATGTCCAGTTGAAAATTCTGAATAGTCGCTATGGAATTCAGGCCCTTAAAAATGGACATTTTGCAAACGACCTCGGATTTCGACGAAACCAGTTTTGTTGGGTCCGTGATGTTAAGTTATTGCTAGATTCCAAATTTCATAATTTTTCGAATCAATATGTGAGCGTGGCAAAGGAAAACGCGTTTGACCAGTTTCAGTTGATTTTAATCGACTGGAAATTGGCCATTTTTCTAACGGTCTCAGAATTCGATGAAACTAGTTTTGTTAAGACCGTATCGTCAATACGAAGCTAGAAAATATTTTTCGGGAATTTTTCGAGTTAGTATGTGACCCCGGTAATTTGAAATGTACGTTTAAAATTCAATATAGTGATTTAAATGTAAATTTAACGGAAACTGATCGAAATGATCGAATCAGCTTGCGATGCATAGCCCATTGTGTTCGGAATGGGGGTTAAACGCTATGGACGACAGGTGGTGGGCCTCGTTTAGATGACGTATGTAAAAGTCAACTTTTAAAAATAAAAAAAAAAACCCTCTCCCCCTTTAACCGTTCTGGCCCCCCCCCTCATATTTTCAATCGAATGAAAAAAAAAAAGAAAAAAAAACAAATCGCTCAGGCGATTAACGCCGCCACCGCCACCGTGGGCCAGCCGCCGTCCAACCCTCCATCTCCCCTTCCTCCGACCTCCGCCATCACCCTCTCTCCTCCCTCCTCTGATCAAGACTCCCCCAGCCCCAAAACCGCACCCAAATCAGAGAACCACCGTGCCCCCCCCCCAATCTGCCGATCGCCGCCAGTTCCGCCTCGCCCTCCCCAAGTGCCGCGACCCCCTTCCCTCCTTCTGCCGCAAGTCCTCCTCCCCCTCTTCATTCTTGAGCTGTAAGTGGTTATTTCCATTCTTATTCGTGTAGACCATATAAAAATATGATCTTTATTAGTTTAAAAATAGGAAAATCGGTTTTGTTTTAATTTAAAACATATTATAACAGTCAATTTATATTTATATGTAGTTAAGAAAAAAATCGGGTTCTTATGCTTGTTAATATTCGTAGTTTAACAAATGCAAAGGTATAATAAAAATACGTTTGTAATAATAAAAATGTGATTTTTATTTAATAGAAAGGTGGGATTTTTATTTAGTGAAAGGCGAGTTAAAAATAAAATTCCTATATGATGAGAAGGTTAAAAATATAATTTTTATAAAGAAATGAGAAAAAAGAAAAATAGAAAACTGAAATTTTATATAGGTAGTATAATAAAAATGTGATTTTTATTATATGAGAAGTGAAATAAAAGTATGAACTTTATTTTAAAGAAATAGTAAAGGCGAAAACTTTATTTTTATAAAGGCGAAAACTTTATTTTTATAAAGGCGAGATCTTTATATAGAAAATAGCGAAGTAAAAATTTGATTTTTATATATTGAATAGCGAAATAAAAATTTGATTTTTATATATTGAATAGCGAAGTAAAAATTTGATTTTTATATATATTGAACATCGTTGAAAAAAATTCGATTTTTAAATATATGAAGTGATTATAAAAATATGACTTTTAAATTGAAAGTGAATAAATAAAAATATGATTTTTATTTTAAAGAAATCGAAATATAAAAATGTGTGATTTTATATATATAGTGACTACGGGCAACGACGATGACGAAGATGGGATAATGAAGAAGATTTCTATCAAAGAAGTGTCAAGATGTTTGGATAGCTTTTGGTGAGAATTTCTCACCTTTCAATTTAATTTTTCTAGTTATATATATACTAGGATGCAGACGGTGTTTAGTAACACCCGACACCCGTCATCCACAGACCATGGATGGCTTGTTTGTTAAATTGTTTGATTGTGTAGTTGATTAGATGATTTGATTTGAAATTGAATTGTTTGGTGATTTGGATTGATGTGTGAATGGCGTGGGCCTTCACTAGACCGGGGATAAGGCTAGGCCTCGTCCCGTTTCTAGTATCGTGCCGTTATGCCGCCGAAATTTTCTAAAATATGTTAGAAAAATAAAAATATCATTTTATTGAATAAATGAATTGAATAGAAATTCATAGGTTGAAATAAAATGTTTTATCGTTAAAAATATAATTTTTAACGTGAATGTGAATAAATAAATATTCATTTACAAACCGGACGGTTTGTTTATGTACACCTATTTAAAGGACATTGATTGGGACGATAAATTTTACACATCGCCCAACTGCACAAATAAAATATGTGTTTGATTGTTTGAAACCCTACACGGGTGTTGGGATGAAATTTGAAGTTCACTCATCCTGATTGATTAAATATGTCGATCGATTGATTGACAGGCTGTTATAAGCGTTAGATATCTATATTTGATGCTTATACAGTGTAGTGCACTTTGGTTGATGGTTGATTATTTTTCAATGCTATTATATGTGTGTAATGTATGAAAATCCATATAATTAACTTTATATGGTAATTGATTGGGCCTCATTCCAATTTGAAAAATAAAGAATATTATAAAATAAAAGTTCATGTGTTGACAGTTTCATCCATTGAGATTGGTCATGTGTTGAACGAAATATTTTGATAATAAAATTTACATCTTTATCGATATAAAATAAAGGTTCATGTGTTGACAGTTTCATCCATTGAGATTGGTCATGTGTTGAACGAAATATTTTGATAATAAAATTTACATCTTTATCGATATAAAATAAAGGTTCATGTGTTGACAGTTTCATCCATTGAGATTGGTCATGTGTTGAACGAAATATTTTGATAATAAAATTTACATCTTTATCGATATAAAATAAAGGTTCATGTGTTGACAGTTTCATCCATTGAGATTGGTCATGTGTTGAACGAAATATTTTGATAATAAAATTTACATCTTTATCGATATAAAATAAAGGTTCATGTGTTGACAGTTTCATCCATTGAGATTGGTCATGTGTTGAACGAAATATTTTGATAATAAAATTTACATCTTTATCGATATAAAATAAAGGTTCATGTGTTGACAGTACTCATCCATTGAGATTGGTCATGTGTTGAACGAAATATTTTGATAATAACAACTATTTTGAAAAAGAGAAATATTTGAAATAGAATATTTGAAAATAGAAATTTATGAAGCCGTGTTGATTAGATTGACGCCATTTTGACGTGAACGATATTCATATCGATTTTAAAACGATTTCGAAATGAATTGAAAACGATTTCGAAATGAAATGAATTGAAAACGATTTCGAAATGAAATGAATTGAAAACGATTTCGAAATGAAATGAATTGAAAACGATTTCGAAATGAAATGAATTGAAAACGATTTCGAAATGAATTGAATTGAAAACGATTTCGAAATGAATTGAAAACGAATTCAAATTGAATTGAAAACGAATTGAAATGAATTCAAATTGAATTGAAATTTGAATCGAATAGAAATGAATTTTAAAACGAATTTATAAAGAAGAATTCAATTTTGATTTGAATTGAAAAGAAAGTTGAAATTGCTTTTGAAACGAATTTAAAACTATTTATATAATTCGTTTTAAATAGAAACCGACGAAATATATATTATATATATTATATATATAATATAATGGCCTGAATAGAACGCGCCGCGCCGCGGCAGTTCGTGAATTTCGACCATTTATTTCAAACGGACATTACGGGAGATCCGACCGTCGGATTCTCCTAAAACCGGAACCGTTGGGTTCGTATCGAAAAGAGCTTTCTAACGAATATTAGAAATTTGAAATCTAACGGTTGGATTTGGAATTATGTCCAAATCAAATTTGAAAAAGGTCGCTGTAAGTGCAGTTCGATGGCCATTGATGGAAATCGACTGTACGGGCCTAGATAAAATTATTAAAAATAGTAGTAATTTATGTGAAATCATAAGAAATGATTTAGAAAGAATTGGGATGAAAAACTCCATATTTGAAAAGATAAAAATAGATTTTTATCAAAATGAACTAGTTTTGAACTAGAACTATAATTCTATTTATTTTTAAATAAATAAATTGAATTTGAAAAGGGTTTTAAAAATAACCAGAATTTCCAATGATTGCATTGGAGTGGATTTGAATCGAAATTGTCTTGGGAATATTTCGATGTTGGAATTCGTGATTATACAGATGTTGTTATGGAAATTTGAAAGATATGTTTATATCGTTATTTCCAATATGACATTTGTTAATCGTAGAATTTGATATTGAATATAAGCCGATATATTTTCTATTCAGAGCCTTATATTGAATATCAAATGTGATTTGGGTTTGTCGTGAATGGTGTCTTCACTAACACTGTTCTTGAACCCAGTTGAGAAAAGATTAAATCTTTTTATTTAGATTTAATGAAGTGTACCAATTAAATAATATTTAATTGAAATTGATATTGATTTTTGGGTTTATCGTGAACAGTGTTTTAAATAACACTTGTTCTTTAACCCGATAATTAATGGAATGTGATTTTGGGGTTTATCGTGAACAGTGTTTTAAATAATACTTGTTCTTTAACCCGATAATTAATGGAATGTGATTTTGGGGTTTATCGTGAACCGTGTTTTAAATGACACTGATTCTTTAACCCAGTCGAAGATTAAAACTAAGTGGAGTTTTAATGAATCTTTAATTAGATTGAAATAATCGAAATGGAGTATCACCAGTTTTGCTCCAGGCGTTAGTTAAATCTTTAATTAGATTTGAACGTGAAATGGTAATTGAATTTACCGATAACACCGTGGTGTTAGATATGAAGTACTACCAGTTTTACTTCATGGGATGAATAGGTTGGGATTGGGAAATTAAAACCAATGATTACCTCGGTAAGGTTCGTTAATCCCGACTAGTTGAATCGAAATTCAAAAGATGATTAAAGAATAAATTCAAGGAATTTATCTTGGATAAAATTAATGGGAACCTTTCCCTATGAATATGAAATCAGAAACTAACTGTCGGTTAGCTAAGCAGAACGGTTTTCTGGATATTGATCTGATGTTGGTTTCGGCCTTCGGGGTTAATATTTGGGGAATTATTCTCTTGATTAATTTACGGTTAGTGACTGATGAATTGGAATGAGGCGTATGTTGTGTTTGTGTAACACTTATTTAAAATATACGCGAGTTATTCGGAAAGCCCGGGTTTATCCCATTCTGAATAACTGATACGACGATTAGTCGAAGATGAAGACGATGGTCGAAGACCGGAAGTCTTCACGTCGTTTGGGTAATTACTGACGATCTTGATTGGGCTGTACACCCAAGAAGATGGAAACAGTTAGTGATCGTCCAGACGTCCTTGGAGATCGATGGATATGCGGGGTACTAGGTGCCTCCGGTTTCGTTCAGACCCAAAACGGACTTGTAAATGGACTGTGTGTCTGACATTGGATTTTAGTCCGTGTGATTGATCTCTATTAAATATATATCTGTTTGGCGGCGGAGAATTTATTCTCTTGCTTAACGCCCTTCTCTGAGACGTACGAGCTCAGGGGTTATATATTGATGGATATCAAACGCATGGAGTGAATTGTCTGTGTGGCATGCCTAAGTGGCAATTGATCGAGGCTTCTGTTGAAAAGCAAAGTCTTGTGGTGATGATCAAAGCAAGGCCTTTGTGGCATAGCTTTGTGTAACGTTTACTTCGCGTGTTTCACACCCGGTATGAACCAAAAAACGGGAGAGGACCTCAGGGAGGGCATGCGTTTCTTTCTAGTTAGAAGTGGCGTCAGTGGTTTTACATGCCCTGACGAGTTTGACTTATGTGGTTGTTGCTGTTGCGAGGCGCCTCGGTTTGATCGGACGATCCAGGTCCGATGGAGTCATTCGTTGGCTCATTTACGCCCCATAGGGCGGGGGAACGCATGTTCAGGGTTTAAGTTTAATCCACATCGGTGGACCGGCCCTGTCGCTCCAAGGGCCCACCTGAGTCTGGGTCCTGAGGCTCGGGCTAGACAGTCTCGAATCGGTTGAGGACTATCTTTTGCCTCGGTTCATAGACGGAAATCCAATTTCCAAATACGTGACATTTGCGGTTTTATTTGTAAACCTATATATGGCGACATGATATATGGTACCCATGCCGCCTATGATTGATACTTATGATTTGAAGTTGTTTTATACACTATGCACTTATAATAGTATCAGACGATTTGTTTTAACCGTATCAAGCATTCTTTGGCTGTTATAAGGGAAAACTCTATCCTCGGCTGCGTTGCATTGTGTGATAGGACCTGGGTCTTATAACAGCTTCATTTTTCTTTATTTAGCATTGCGCTGTTTGTTTTATGCACTGGTATTCTTGGGAGGAAACCTGTTCCGTGTTATACGGCGTGGTCCCTTGAGTTACCGAACTTTAAAAATAAAGATTAATAACTGTTTTAGTTCTCACACCAGTCACATGACTGACCTGGAGTTTATTGTTTTAACCTAAACTCTGGGTGCCCTTATTTTGACACGGGCAGCTAGTAGTTTTGGTTTTGCAGATTTATATTCACAGGATCCTGGTTTACAGTTGGAATGATATCCGGAAAGCTTTGTATCCGTATATCTCTTTCTAGTTGTGTATTGTATTATTTTCCGCTGCGATGTATTTAAATCTCTGATATTTCTGTGTAATATTCATTTGTACTCTGTATATTCTTGTAATCTGATGCATTGTTGTAATATACAATGAAATGTTCTTTTGTATGCATTCTGTTTTGTCCTGTTCTCAAACGATAGGGCGTTTCGAACGGCCTGAATCAGTTTAGCGACTGGTTCGGACCGAGCGAAATTCCTTGCCGTCACAGTTGGTATCAGAGCTTTGGTTTACAGAGCTCAGAGAACAAGACACGTTAGAACCGTACGAAAGAATTCATCAGATATTGGATTAGTAATATCCAATGGGAATGACTCGTTAGAGATGGGATCAGTAGTATCCTAGAACGAGTGTGAGGAGTATATTTTTTAAAGTAAAAACAAATTTAGTTTTGAAAATTTAAATCAACTATTCGTATTTGATTATTTGTTTATATTGATTTTGGACAATTCAGTATATAAAGAATTTGCATATACGCCTTGCAAACGTATATTCAAAGTTTTAATATATTGAATAGATATAGAATCACACTCTAGTCGCCCGGAGATGATGTTGATAATGACCATGGCATCATCAATATTTATGTTCGTGCTCCGAAGGTGTGATTTCTATATATTTCCTATTGGCTGGTGTGAGAACCAAAATTAGATAGGGCCTATTGTTGTGATTTGGCATCAAAAACATGATTTTTGTATATATATCAAAGTTATGAATTTGAAATGATAATTCACTAATTGATTGCTGGTTGTGTTGTTTAATTACTGTTTTGATTAATTAAAATTTTAACCATATAGCCAATTTGATCAAGTAGTGAGTCGTATTGAAAATGTGTCGCATTTGCTTGCATATGCATATACTTATATTGAACAGGTCATAGCAAGGAGGCTAGAGCCGAAGAATAAAATTTGTTTGCCCGACAAATAGGTACATGTTTACTACATAATTTACTGTTTTGTTTGGGTGATGATGATTTTATGAGCCTATTGGCTAGCCGCTTGGCTTTTTCTTTTTCTTTTTGAGATCTGAAGGACCGGGGAAGCTATTTGAAATTCCCCGATGCTCCCATTGCAGGGGAGGTTATGGCGAAATTTTTCGAAAATTTAGGGTGTTAGCCAAATTTTTGAAATTTTGAAAATTCTCAGAAACTAAAGAGTTGGAGAATGGAAGCCTGATCGATCGTAGAGCTGAATAATCAAACCACTTTCGACTTTGTTCCTTTTCGGCGACGAAAAGTTTTAAGTGGGGGAGATTGTAACAACCCGTAAAATCTGGGCCAGTTTAAAATTTTTATTTTGGCAATTTTAGCGAATTTTGAACATTTAAAATAGATTATTTTAAATAAAATCGACGAGAAATTTATTTTGAATATAATTCGACGTATATATTATATACGCCGTCGTTAGAATATAAATATTTATATATAATTATAAATAGAATTGAAAATGGCGCGGTAGTTCGATAATTCGATTTCAAACTTCAATTGGATGTACCGGGTGCAAAACAATCCGGATTTTAGTGAAACCAAAAACGATAGGATCTATTTGGGAATATCTTTCCAACGAATCCGAACAATCGAAATTTCATAGCGGGAATCAAAAGATATGTCCAGTTGAAAATTCTGAATAGTCGCTATGGAATTCAGGCCCTTAAAAATGGACATTTTGCAAACGACCTCGGATTTCGACGAAACCGGTTTTGTTGGGTCCGTGATGTTAAGTTATTGCTAGATTCCAAATTTCATAATTTTTCGAATCAATATGTGAGCGTGGCAAAGGAAAACGCGTTTGACCAGTTTCAGTTGATTTTAATCGACTGGAAATAGGCCATTTTTCTAACGGTCTCAGAATTCGATGAAACTAGTTTTGTTAAGACCGTATCGTCAATACGAAGCTAGAAAATATTTTTCGGGAATTTTTCGAGTTAGTATGTGACCCCGGTAATTTGAAATGTACGTTTAAAATTCAATATAGTGATTTAAATGTAAATTTAACAGAAACTGATCGAAATGATCGAATCAGCTTGCGATGCATAGCCCATTGTGTTCGGAATGGGGGTTAAACGCTATGGACGACAGGTGGTGGGCCTCGTTTAGATGACGTATGTAAAAGTCAACTTTTAAAAATAATAAAATAAAAAAAAAACCCTCTCCCCCTTTAACCGTTCTGGCCCCTCCCCTCATATTTTCAATCGAATGAAAAAAAAAGAAAAAAAAACAAATCGCTCAGGCGATTAACGCCGCCACCGCCACCGTGGGCCAGCCGCCGTCCAACCCTCCATCTCCCCTTCCTCCGACCTCCGCCAGCACCCTCTCTCCTCCCTCCTCTGATCGAGACTCCCCTAGCCCCAAAACCGCACCCAAATCAGAGAACCACCGTGCCCCCCCCCCCAATCTGCCGATCGCCGCCAGTTCCGCCTCGCCCTCCCCAAGTGCCGCGACCCCCTTCCCTCCTTCTGCCGCAAGTCCTCCCCCCCCTCTTCATTCTTGAGCTGTAAGTGGTTATTTCCATTCTTATTCGTGTAGACCATATAAAAATATGATCTTTATTAGTTTAAAAATAGGAAAATCGGTTTTGTTTTAATTTAAAACATATTATAACAGTCAATTTATATTTATATGTAGTTAAGAAAAAAATCGGGTTCTTATGCTTGTTAATATTCGTAGTTTAACAAATGCAAAGGTATAATAAAAATACGTTTGTAATAATAAAAATGTGATTTTTATTTAATAGAAAGGTGGGATTTTTATTTAGTGAAAGGCGAGTTAAAAATAAAATTCCTATATGATGAGAAGGTTAAAAATATAATTTTTATAAAGAAATGAGAAAAAAGAAAAATAGAAAACTGAAATTTTATATAGGTAGTATAATAAAAATGTGATTTTTATTATATGAGAAGTGAAATAAAAGTATGAACTTTATTTTAAAGAAATAGTAAAGGCGAAAACTTTATTTTTATAAAGGCGAAAACTTTATTTTTATAAAGGCGAGATCTTTATATAGAAAATAGCGAAGTAAAAATTTGATTTTTATATATTGAATAGCGAAGTAAAAATTTGATTTTTATATATTGAATAGCGAAGTAAAAATTTGATTTTTATATATATTGAACATCGTTGAAAAAAATTCGATTTTTAAATATATGAAGTGATTATAAAAATATGACTTTTAAATTGAAAGTGAATAAATAAAAATATGATTTTTATTTTAAAGAAATCGAAATATAAAAATGTGTGATTTTATATATATAGTGACTACGGGCAACGACGATGACGAAGATGGGATAATGAAGAAGATTTCTATCAAAGAAGTGTCAAGATGTTTGGATAGCTTTTGGTGAGAATTTCTCACCTTTCAATTTAATTTTTCTAGTTATATATATACTAGGATGCAGACGGTGTTTAGTAACACCTGACACCCGTCATCCACAGACCATGGATGGCTTGTTTGTTAAATTGTTTGATTGTGTAGTTGATTAGATGATTTGATTTGAAATTGAATTGTTTGGTGATTTGGATTGATGTGTGAATGGCGTGGGCCTTCACTAGACCGGGGATAAGGCTAGGCCTCGTCCCGTTTCTAGTATCGTGCCGTTATGCCGCCGAAATTTTCTAAAATATGTTAGAAAAATAAAAATATCATTTTATTGAATAAATGAATTGAATAGAAATTCATAGGTTGAAATAAAATGTTTTATCGTTAAAAATATAATTTTTAACGTGAATGTGAATAAATAAATATTCATTTACAAACCGGACGGTTTGTTTATGTACACCTATTTAAAGGACATTGATTGGGACGATAAATTTTACACATCGCCCAACTGCACAAATAAAATATGTGTTTGATTGTTTGAAACCCTACACGGGTGTTGGGATGAAATTTGAAGTTCACTCATCCTGATTGATTAAATATGTCGATCGATTGATTGACAGGCTGTTATAAGCGTTAGATATCTATATTTGATGCTTATACAGTGTAGTGCACTTTGGTTGATGGTTGATTATTTTTCAATGCTATTATATGTGTGTAATGTATGAAAATCCATATAATTAACTTTATATGGTAATTGATTGGGCCTCATTCCAATTTGAAAAATAAAGAATATTATAAAATAAAAGTTCATGTGTTGACAGTTTCATCCATTGAGATTGGTCATGTGTTGAACGAAATATTTTGATAATAAAATTTACATCTTTATCGATATAAAATAAAGGTTCATGTGTTGACAGTTTCATCCATTGAGATTGGTCATGTGTTGAACGAAATATTTTGATAATAAAATTTACATCTTTATCGATATAAAATAAAGGTTCATGTGTTGACAGTTTCATCCATTGAGATTGGTCATGTGTTGAACGAAATATTTTGATAATAAAATTTACATCTTTATCGATATAAAATAAAGGTTCATGTGTTGACAGTTTCATCCATTGAGATTGGTCATGTGTTGAACGAAATATTTTGATAATAAAATTTACATCTTTATCGATATAAAATAAAGGTTCATGTGTTGACAGTTTCATCCATTGAGATTGGTCATGTGTTGAACGAAATATTTTGATAATAAAATTTACATCTTTATCGATATAAAATAAAGGTTCATGTGTTGACAGTACTCATCCATTGAGATTGGTCATGTGTTGAACGAAATATTTTGATAATAACAACTAATTTGAAAAAGAGAAATATTTGAAATAGATTATTTGAAAATAGAAATTTATGAAGCCGTGTTGATTAGATTGACGCCATTTTGACGTGAACGATATTCATATCGATTTTAAAACGATTTCGAAATGAATTGAAAACGATTTCGAAATGAAATGAATTGAAAACGATTTCGAAATGAAATGAATTGAAAACGATTTCGAAATGAAATGAATTGAAAACGATTTCGAAATGAATTGAATTGAAAACGATTTCGAAATGAATTGAAAACGAATTCAAATTGAATTGAAAACGAATTGAAATGAATTCAAATTGAATTGAAATTTGAATCGAATAGAAATGAATTTTAAAACGAATTTATAAAGAAGAATTCAATTTTGATTTGAATTGAAAAGAAAGTTGAAATTGCTTTTGAAACGAATTTAAAACTATTTATATAATTCGTTTTAAATAGAAACCGACGAAATATATATTATATATATCATATATATAATATAATGGCCTGAATAGAACGCGCCGCGCCGCGGCAGTTCGTGAATTTCGACCATTTATTTCAAACGGACATTACGGGAGATCCGACCGTCGGATTCTCCTAAAACCGGAACCGTTGGGTTCGTATCGAAAAGAGCTTTCTAACGAATATTAGAAATTTGAAATCTAACGGTTGGATTTGGAATTATGTCCAAATCAAATTTGAAAAAGGTCGCTGTAAGTGCAGTTCGATGGCCATTGATGGAAATCGACTGTACGGGCCTAGATAAAATTATTAAAAATAGTAGTAATTTATGTAGAATCATAAGAAATGATTTAGAAAGAATTGGGATGAAAAACTCCATATTTGAAAAGATAAAAATAGATTTTTATCGAAATGAACTAGTTTTGAACTAGAAATATAATTCTATTTATTTTTAAATAAATAAATTGAATTTGAAAAGGGTTTTAAAAATAACCAGAATTTCCAATGATTGCATTGGAGTGGATTTGAATCGAAATTGTCTTCGGAATATTTCGATGTTGGAATTCGTGATTATACAGATGTTGTTATGGAAATTTGAAAGATATGTTTATATCGTTATTTCCAATATGACATTTGTTAATCGTAGAATTTGATATTGAATATAAGCCGATATATTTTCTATTCAGAGCCTTATATTGAATATCAAATGTGATTTGGGTTTGTCGTGAATGGTGTCTTCACTAACACTGTTCTTGAACCCAGTTGAGAAAAGATTAAATCTTTTTATTTAGATTTAATGAAGTGTACCAATTAAATAATATTTAATTGAAATTGATATTGATTTTTGGGTTTATCGTGAACAGTGTTTTAAATAACACTTGTTCTTTAACCCGATAATTAATGGAATGTGATTTTGGGGTTTATCGTGAACAGTGTTTTAAATAACACTTGTTCTTTAACCCGATAATTAATGGAATGTGATTTTGGGGTTTATCGTGAACCGTGTTTTAAATGACACTGATTCTTTAACCCAGTCGAAGATTAAAACTAAGTGGAGTTTTAATGAATCTTTAATTAGATTGAAATAATCGAAATGGAGTATCACCAGTTTTGCTCCAGGCGTTAGTTAAATCTTTAATTAGATTTGAACGTGAAATGGTAATTGAATTTACCGATAACACCGTGGTGTTAGATATGAAGTACTACCAGTTTTACTTCATGGGATGAATAGGTTGGGATTGGGAAATTAAAACCAATGATTACCTCGGTAAGGTTCGTTAATCCCGACTAGTTGAATCGAAATTCAAAAGATGATTAAAGAATAAATTCAAGGAATTTATCTTGGATAAAATTAATGGGAACCTTTCCCTATGAATATGAAATCAGAAACTAACTGTCGGTTAGCTAAGCAGAACGGTTTTCTGGATATTGATCTGATGTTGGTTTCGGCCTTCGGGGTTAATATTTGGGGAATTATTCTCTTGATTAATTTACGGTTAGTGACTGATGAATTGGAATGAGGCGTATGTTGTGTTTGTGTAACACTTATTTAAAATATACGCGAGTTATTCGGAAAGCCCGGGTTTATCCCATTCTGAATAACTGATACGACGATTAGTCGAAGATGAAGACGATGGTCGAAGACCGGAAGTCTTCACGTCATTTGGGTAATTACTGATGATCTTGATTGGGCTGTACACCCAAGAAGATGGAAACAGTTAGTGATCGTCCAGACGTACTTGGAGATCGATGGATATGCGGGGTACTAGGTGCCTCCGGTTTCGTTCAGACCCAGAACGGACTTGTAAATGGACTGTGTGTCTGACATTGGATTTTAGTCCGTGTGATTGATCTCTATTAAATATATATCTGTTTGGCGGCGGAGAATTTATTCTCTTGCTTAACGCCCTTCTCTGAGACGTACGAGCTCAGGGGTTATATATTGATGGATATCAAACGCATGGAGTGAATTGCCTGTGTGGCATGCCTAAGTGGCAATTGATCGAGGCTTCTGTTGAAAAGCAAAGTCTTGTGGTGATGATCAAAGCAAGGCCTTTGTGGCATAGCTTTGTGTAACGTTTACTTCGCGTGTTTCACACCCGGTATGAACCAAAAAACGGGAGAGGACCTCAGGGAGGGCATGCGTTTCTTTCTAGTTAGAAGTGGCGTCAGTGGTTTTACACGCCCTGACGAGTTTGACTTATGTGGTTGTTGCTGTTGCGAGGCGCCTCGGTTTGATCGGACGATCCGGGTCCGATGGAGTCATTCGTTGGCTCATTTACGCCCCATAGGGCGGGGGAACGCATGTTCAGGGTTTAAGTTTAATCCACATCGGTGGACCGGCCCTGTCGCTCCAAGGGCCCACCTGAGTCTGGGTCCTGAGGCTCGGGCTAGACAGTCTCGAATCGGTTGAGGACTATCTTTTGCCTCGGTTCATAGACGGAAATCCAATTTCCAAATACGTGACATTTGCGGTTTTATTTGTAAACCTATATATGGCGACATGATATATGGTACCCATGCCGCCTATGATTGATACTTATGATTTGAAGTTGTTTTATACACTATGCACTTATAATAGTATCAGACGATTTATTTTAACCGTATCAAGCATTCTTTGGCTGTTATAAGGGAAAACCCTATCCTCGGCTGCGTTGCATTGTGTGATAGGACCTGGGTCTTATAACAGCTTCATTTTTCTTTATTTAGCATTGCGCTGTTTGTTTTATGCACTGGTATTCTTGGGAGGAAACCCGTTCCGTGTTATACGGCGTGGTCCCTTGATTTACCGAACTTTAAAAATAAAGATTAATAACTGTTTTAGTTCTCACACCAGTCACATGACTGACCTGGAGTTTATTGTTTTAACCTAAACTCTGGGTGCCCTTATTTTGACACGGGCAGCTAGTAGTTTTGGTTTTGCAGATTTATATTCACAGGATCCTGGTTTACAGCTGGAATGATATCCGGAAAGCTTTGTATCCGTATATCTCTTTCTAGTTGTGTATTGTATTATTTTCCGCTGCGATGTATTTAAATCTCTGATATTTCTGTGTAATATTCATTTGTACTCTGTATATTCTTGTAATCTGATGCATTGTTGTAATATACAATGAAATGTTCTTTTGTATGCATTCTGTTTTGTCCTGTTCTCAAACGATAGGGTGTTTCGAACGGCCTGAATCGGTTTAGCGACTGGTTCGGACCGAGCGAAATTCCTTGCCGTCACAATATATATATATATAATCTGCTAAATCTGTTATCTGCTAAATCTGTTATATTGCCTAATCCGCTAGTTCTGTTATATTGCCTAAACTGCTAATTAGATTGAAATGCCTAATCTACTGATTATGTTAAATTGACTTATCTGCTAAATCTGCTAAATAGCCTAATCTGCAAGATCTGTTATCTGTTTAATCTGTTGAATGATGTAATCTGTTGGAACTTAAATTTGAAGTATGTGAATCTGTAAGCTCGATTTAAAATTGAGCAAAACTTCTTAATAGAACCTCGAATAATCTGCTGTAACTTGTACAGAAGTTTAATCTGTTAAATAAATAGAATTAGTCGGATATCTGAAAAATCTGTATTAGAATGAATTGGATATGACACGAGGTTAGACTCTATTTGCGGTAGAAGCCTGCCCGGAACCAACCGGCTTAACCAGGGACCGCAAAACTGTCAGTCTAATGTGAGAGGTCGTAGGCATAACTAAAATATGCTTAGACACGAGGTTAGGTCTGGCTTGTGGCAGAAGTCTGCCCGGAACCGCCTGACATATCCAGCGGCCACAAGCTACCGACCTAATGTGAGAGGTCTGTGCATTAATATTTAATTAATGCAAATCTGGGATAAATATGATGTCTAAAATGTGTTGGGTGGATTGGGTTGAACCAATTGGACTAATGAATTTAAAAAACCCGTTTCGTGAATCTGTAGGCCCAATTACAAAGTTAGACAAATCTGTAAATCTGTTAAATCCGTATATCTGATTTGTTAGTCTAAAAACTTGTCTGATTTGTGAACTAGTTGATCTGAACTCTGTATGTCTGAACTTGTAAACAAATTAATCTGAAATCTGTTAGTCTGGGGATACAAGGTTAGGAGGGGAATTACTTGTGTCATCTGTTGTTTGGGACCCATATTAGTCAGTAACCCTTTCTGGTATCAAAACTTTGACCCAACAGTAGGTAGGGTCCGGGCACGCTTACTGAACTAATTATAAGTGGTTCATTCTGATAATGGCGAGGGGTGTTGATGGTGCGTTCCAACCGGGTCTTGTGCATGCATGGATCCCGGTCTGCCTCTGAGGATGTAAGACGCCGTGACATCTGTAAATAGGCCTGTGCCAATTGGTTGTCACTTTAGGGAGTGATACACCCTATTGTAGAGCCGACACAGGGTATTTATGTTTAGGGAGCCGATCGCTTGGGGTAGGGTTTTAGGGTACACTTAGTTCTGTCTGTTTCTGTTCGTACCGTCTGTTTCTATTGGGTGGCAACACCTGTCTGCGTGGTACCGTCTGTTCGGGAGGTAAAGGCCCATTTACTAGTGTACACCTAATTCTACATTTTGTTTCCATGGGGATAAATCTGTTTCGGTACCTTCTGTTCGGGTGGTAAAGGCCCACTATTAGAACTCTGTTTCTGTCTGTTTTTGTTCCGGTGGTAAAGGCCCATTATTAGCATTCTGTTTTTGTGGAAATTATTCCGTTCCTGTTTCTGCTTCAGTTTAGACATTAGGGTGACACCTAATCCTGTTGTACTAGTATTAGTGCAGAGAAATGAAAAGTAATATTATTCTGTTTCTTCTGTTTAACCTAAGAACATTCGGTGCTCCTGTCACTGTTATCCCTCATCCAGTTTTATTTGCATGCCATGATTATTATTATCTGTTCATATGCTGAAAGTCACTGGACTTGCCAGACTTTATGTCTGACCTTGCTTGTTTTCGCCCCTTTTCTTCCGTTCCCCCCCAGGTTTTCCAAGGAGGGAATACTTTAGCTTGATCCGGATTTCTTCTACTTCAAGTACTTAGAGTGCTTAAAGTATGGCTTGACTCTTTATGGCAGCTTCTGTGGGGATTATGACTTTAAAGTTTTGTACTCTGATGATTTTTCTAAACAAGACTGATATTTATGTACTTGAGTTTTTGGTAAAGATGTAACCAAACTGATTTTTGTTTTCCACTGTAATAAAGTTATAATTTCTCAAGTATTGTTTATCTGTCTTGTAAATTTATGTTCTGTCTACTAAAACGCTCCACCAAAGTTAAGGCATTCCCTTTGTGAGTGACCTTAATGGAGGTGGGGTGTTACACTTGGTATCAAAGCTGAAGGTTACCAGATTGGGTAAAGTTTTTGAAAACTATTTTCAAAAGGTTTTAAAAAGGAAGTATTTTCAAAAATAAAGTTTATTTTGAAAAACATAATCCCCAAAAATCCATATATCTATCTTTTCCGTTCTCCGTTTTAAATCTTTTTCTTTCATTCCAGCATGTCTGGGAATCTTTACTTTCCAGAGGGCGTGCCAATACCTGGCTGGTTCAGGAGGTACTTAGAGGCTAGGGCCAACGATGCAGGCCCAGCAGATATCCCTCCTCCAGGTGCAGCGATTCCTCCTCCTCCGCCCCCTCCTCTTGCAATTGCTTTTTCAAAGATCTATAAAGATTTTAGGGCCTTGGGTGGAAAGGATTTCAAGGGAACTGAATCATTCGTAGAAGCAAGGAACTAGCTCAAAGAAACTGAGAATCTGTTCATTATCTTCGAGGTGGACGATAGGCAGAAGGTACAATTGGCGGTGTGGTTGCTCAAGGACGAAGCTTCCTATTGGTCGGAAGTCACTAACGCCGAAAGATCGGTTGAAACATGGATGGATTTCAGAACAAGGTTTGAGACGAAATTCCTCTCGCAAGTTGAACGAAGTCTACAACTGGAAAGGTTCTTATCTCTTAAGCAAGGAAGTATGACGGTCAAGGAATACGTCAACCAGTTCAACCAACTGGCTAGGTTCAGACTGGATTTAGTCAACCCTCAGCATAAAAAGGGTCTCCGCTTTGTTAAAGGATTGAACGAGCCACTGCACAGTCTAGCCATGACCCATGTACCCATGGAAGCGACTTACGAGAGATTGGTGGATATGGCACTACTGCACGAGGAAGACAACGACAAGAAAGAGGCAAAGAAGGAAGAACCACAGAACAAGAAAGCATGGCCCAAAAAGGAAACACAAAAGAATGGTGAAAAGTCTGAAGATAAGAAGGAGAAAAAGTGCTTTACATGTGGAAGCTCGACTTATCTGAACAAGGATTGCAGAAAAAGAAAGGGCGCTTGCTTCAACTATGGTGAGATGGGACACTTCACTAGGGACTGTCCGAAGAAATGAGGGCAAGGGCAGAGGGCATGACCAACTTCTGGAAGGCAGGCGAACACTCTCGAGGCTAGTGGATAGGATAGAAATAAGAAAACTTTCTGTAGTGGGTTTAATTTCTTTATCTGATTTTTGAGTTGAAACTCTTTTCTGATTCTAGCATTTCGATTCTGTAATCGGTACTCTACACTTGAATACTAGTATTGTTTCTGATTCCACTGTAGGCTCAAACCCATAAGGGTTACGACTCATCTGCTTGTGATAGATTGGGGTTTGAGAGATATATGTGTTAGTCGTCAAGTGGGACGCATACATTCTGGGTTTTATCATGCTTAGTTTTCTAAGAATCGTTCGATAATCTGATATGTACTAGTAGTCTGTAAGCATATGGATATTTCTAATAAGGTTGAGATTTCCAGTTTTGACATTGTCTAAGGAGGGTAATCCTCTGGGTGTCAATATGATGTTGATTTCGGTCTTCGGGGTTGATACTTAGGGGAATTTGTCTCTCAACCAAGGTTTAATGGAAACCAAGTTTTTGTTTTATCTGCACTCGCTTCCATCATTCGACTATCTTATCGATCGAATCTTCGAACTTTAGGTAGAAACTAATGGGTGTAAACATGTGTTTGAGACATGTTATGTTTGGTGGTTGCAAGTGGATGCAAGTGGTTGCTATTGGTTGCTCGTGGATGCATATACACACACTAGGCACTAGATCAGCTCGAAAACACTCTCATACTGCATATGGATGTGTGAGCATTTTCAATTTCTGTGGATGCAAAATGATTGACTCTTCACATGGATGTTGCATATGAATGAATGGTTGTCACTCATATAAGAATGATATGTATCAAATAGGAAAACTGCATACAAGTTGGACCTATGGCACTGACATAATTCGCATTAAGGAGGTCAACTGAATCAGTGGACCGCCTGATCTTTGCATTAGATAAGGAACATATACACACACTTTTGCATATGTTCATACAACATTAGAAGTTTTCTAAGGACAATGGATGCTTGTGTATTATGGTTGAGTAGATGGATGATTGGATGGTAGGACACATTCTTCTTAACTTGAAGATTTCGGGGACGAAATCCTTTAAGTAGGGGAGAATTTAACACCCCGAATTTTCGAATAATCAGATTAACTAAAATTTAAGAATACTTAATTTCAAATATGGGAATTAAGGGAAACGGTTCGTTCCATTGCGTCCATCTCGGAATTCTGCTTAAGATATAGTCCGAGTTTGCGTAAAACAGATATCGTATGAAGAAGATATGGACGAACGAAGTTTGGTGGCCAAATAGGAAAAAAAAGATTGCACTGGCGCACTTGGGAAGTGCGCCAGTACAAATTTACATTGGCGCACTTCCCAAGTGCGCCCAGGCCGAGAGAAAACCTGCACAGCTTTCTGGTTTGACCCTGGCTGGCCTGGTCGGGTTCTGGTCGAATTTCTGAGCTCTGCTGTGTCACTAGGGCTAACTTGTCACTTTCTGATTGGCTTCTCTTGAGATGGATGACCTTGATTAACCCTAGCTTCATCGACGGCTCTAATTAGTTTGAAACCCTATATAAACAGCCCCCAAGCCCCATTCTCTTTACACCATTCTTCTCTAACCTTATGCTACACAATTTAATTCCTATACTCTGCCTCCGTTCTTATTAAATAAAATAATGGCATCGCTACCCTGCTGGAATCAAAACTTGGACTGATGCATCTTATTCCGACGTGAATAGAATTAAAAGCTAAATCAAATCTCAAATCAAAGTCTAGATCTACAACAACAATTAAAGAGGAGTAATTCAGCATTTCTGCATCAACAACAGTTTATTTCCTTTTTTAAACCACGAAAGGCAAGTACAGTTATTTTCCGCTATAAACGTTATTATGATTGTGACATGAATTGTAAATCTGAATTTGAGGTTATGTCTGTATCTCTTTCTTCTTTCCGTTCTATAGCCAGGCTACCACGAGCCTGAGCCAAATCTCATAAGAGATTAACGCGCGAACGCTAAAATGTTTGGGACAAATAATGAACGATGCATAATTGGACAGGACTGATTCGAGGACATGACATAAAATCTGAGGCATATAATTGGACATGTGGCATATTTAACATATGACTTGAGATTGAGGCATAAAATATATTGGACTTATGACTTGGGATTCGGGCGTAGATTTAACCGTAAACATGAAACTAATTTAGATACATAGTACATGTTGTAATCTAGATCTATAGTTAATTTGAGAAATAAACATATGTTAGATCTAGATCTACTCATACTAGGTATGATAATCTGTGATTTGGGAGAAGGGGAATTATAGGACAACTTGAAACTTGGGGGCATAATGCATGTCTTAAATCAAGGTCTAATGTTAGAGTTTAAAGATAATTTACAACATGTTATGCATGAGTGATAATGCATGTTGAGGACATACTACATGTTATAGTTTAAAATTTTAGATTTTTGGGACATATTCTTTTATGTAAAAATTCATGACTTGAAAAAGGAATATGTGACTTAGGCATAGAGACCTATACAAAAACAGGAAACTATTAATGTGAATGCACCTAAATAATGGTTTTTGGATATCTGGCATCATAGGCTATAATTTGGCAAAATCAATATTGTTTATCGTGATTTATGGAGAATATTCTGTACTGTGTAATGTTTAACTAAAAATTAGGAGCAAGATGTGGTATTATGAATTATGACCATGATTTGGCAAGTGAGTTTAGGCTAAATTTATGATTAGGCAAAAGATGATATATATATATATATATATATATATAATCTGCTAAATCTGTTATCTGTTAAATCTGTTATATTGCCTAATCCGCTAGTTCTGTTATATTGCCTAAACTGCTAATTAGATTGAATTGCCTAATCTACTGATTATGTTAAATTGCCTTACCTGCTAAATCAGCTAAATAGCCTAATCTGCAAGATCTGTTATTTGTTTAATCTGTTGAATGACGTAATTTGTTGGAACTAAAATTTGAAGTATGTGAATCTGTAGGCTCGATTTAAAATTGAGCAAAACTTGTTAATAGAACCTCGAATAATCTGCTGTAACTTGTACAGAAGTTTAATCTGTTAAATAAACAGAATTAGTCGGATATTTGAAAAATCTGTATTAGAATGAATTGGCTATGACACGAGGTTAGACTCTGTTTGCGGTAGAAGCCTGCCCGGAACCAACCGGCTTAACCAGCAACTGCAAAACTGTCAGTCTAATGTGAGAGGTCGTAGGCATAACTAAAATATTCTTAGACACGAGGTTAGGCCTGGCTTGTGGCAGAAGTCTGCCCGGAACCGCCCGGCATATCCAGCGGCCACAAGCTACCGACCTAATGTGAGAGGTCTGTGCATTAATATTTAATTAATGCAAATATGGGATAAATATGATGTCTGAAACGTGTTGGGTGGATAGGGTTGAACCAATTGGACTAATGAATTTAACAAACCCGTTTCATGAATCTGTAGGCCCAATTACAAAGTTAGACAAATCTGTAAATCTGTTAAATCCGTATATCTGATTTGTTAGTCTGAAAACTTGTCTGATCTGTGAACTAGTTGATCTGAACTCTGTATGTCTGAACTTGTAAACAAATTAATCTAAAATCTGTTAGTTTGGGGACACAAGGTTAGGAGGGGAATTACTTGTGTCATCTGTTGTTTGGGACCCATATTAGTCAGTAACCCTTTCTGGTATCAAAACTTTGACCCAACAGTAGGTAGGGTCCGGGCACGCTTACTGAACTAATTATAAGTGGTTCATTCTGATAATGGCGAGGGGTGTTGATGGTGCGTTCCAACCGGGTCATGTGCGTGCATGGATCCTGGTCTGCCTCTGAGGATGTAAGACGCCGTGACATCTGTAAATAGGCCTGTGCCAATTGGTTGTCACTTTAGGGAGTGATACACCCTATTGTGGAGCCGACACAGGGTATTTATGTTTAGGGAGCCGATCGCTTCGGGTAAGGTTTTAGGGTACACTTAGTTCTGTCTGTTTCTGTTGGTACAGTCTGTTTCTGTTGGGTGGCAACACCTGTCTGCGTGGTACCGTCTGTTCGGGAGGTAAAGGCCCATTTACTAGTGTACAACTAATTCTACATTTTGTTTCCGTAGGGATAAATCTGTTTCTGTACCTTCTGTTCGGGTGGTAAAGGCCCACTATTAGCATTCTGTTTCTGTTCGGGTGGTAAAGGCCCATTATTAGCGCTCTGTTTTTGTGGAAATTATTCCGTTCCTGTTTCTGCTTCAGTTTAGACATTAGGGTGACACCTAATCCTGTTGTACTAGTATTAGTGCAGAGAAATGAAAAGTAATATTATTCTGTTTCTTCTGTTTAACCTAAGTACATCTGCTGCTCCTGTCACTGTTATCCCTCATCAAGTTTTATTTGCATGCCATGATTATTATTATTTGTTCATATGCTGAAAGTTACTAGACTTGCCAGACTTTATGTCTGACCTTGCTTGTTTTCACCCCTTTTCTTCCGTTTCCCCCCAGGTTTTCCAAGGAGGGAATACTTTAGCTTGATCCATATTTCTTCTGCTTGAAGTACTCAGAGTGCTTAAAGTATGGGTTGACTCTTTATGGCAGCTTCTATGGGGATTATGACTTTAAAGTTTTGTACTCTGATGATTTTTCTGAACAAGACTGATATTTATGTACTTGAGTTTTTTGTAAAGACGTAACCAAACTGATTTCGGTTTTCCGCGGTAATAAAGTTATAATTTCTCAAGTATTGTTTATCTGTCTTGTAAATTTTTGTTCTGTCTACTAAAACGCTCCACCAAAGTTAAGGCAGTCCCTTTGTGAGTGACCTTAATGGAGGTGGGGTGTTAGAACGATATTCCTGATGAACAACCAGAGTGTGACAGTGGAGTCAGGGAGTTAGATCTATGTTTTGGTGATAGTAAGATGCACGCAAATGGTCAATCATTTGTAGCAGTGTTTGGACGGTGAGGAATTGTGGAGTTCAAGGTGTTCTGGGTTGCATTTTTCAAGGAGTATTGTTGGAATGTTGTGAGTTTTGAAGAAGACAACATAAGGTTGAGCTCAAACTAGAATTAAAAGGTGGAGGTTACAGTTCGTTTGTGAATCTCGTAGTGGGACATTTGTGGTATACAGGCCTGGGAGGTTGAGGTGATCGAACTGTGGTCTAGGAAATTGTATGTACAGGTGAGAAAAAAATTGGTATGCTGAAGGAAGTCTGCCTGAATGGTTTGAGGAAGATGAACTTATTTTGAGGCATGACGTAACATTTTAGTGACGGTCCGTTCGAGACACTCTAGCAAATGTCCCAGGATCGCACACAGCGGTCCCTGGAATCGGCTGGGCCTGTCCTCTCTTACTTTTGAGGATTAGTTATTCCTGAACACACGTTTCCTGGTCCTTACAGACCTATAATCGAGGCGCCTCGCATTCTAACAACCACACAGGTGAAAAGTAGATATAAATGTCAGGGCTGGTAGGTCACTGACACCACCATAGCTAGAAAGAAACGTTGTGCTCTCCCAGCGGTCCGTCTCCCGTTTTTGACTCATACCGGGGTGTGAGGCTCGCGAATTCACGTTATACACAAAGCTACGTCACGCAGACCATGCTTTGATCATCAACCACAAGACTTTGCTTTACAACAGAAGCCTTGATCATATGCCACTTAGGCGTGCTACACAGGCAATCCACTCCATGTGACTGATTTCTATCAATACATAACCTCTGAGCTCGTACGTCTCAGACAAGGGCGCTAAGCAAGAGAATAAATTCTCCGCCGCCAAACAGATATATATTTAACATAGATCAATCAGCACAGAACAAAATCCAATGTTAGACACACAGTCCATTTACAAGTTCGTTCCGGGTTTGAACAAAACCGGAGGCACCAATTCCTCGCATATCCGCACAATCAACAATATGTCCGGACAGCTACTATCTCAGCTCCTTCAAGGTAGCTACTCCAATCACGAGCATCAGTAGCGCCCATCCATCCAATGTGAAGATCGTCGGTCTTCAACCGTCTTCGACTCTTCGACTTCTCAACGTCGATCGATTATTTGAAATGAGAATGAACTCGGCCTTTTCAAATAACCCACGTATATTTAGATTTTCAAATCAATTTTTCACATGGTTAAACTATTCAACATTCACATTCCAGTTCCTTAGTATAATTTTCATGTTAAACACATTCAACCATCACATATCAAGCAAACACAACAAAATTGGTTTATTTACACTCTATATCGTCCATAGTATTTTATAACGATATATCGCCATTTTTATTTATTTAAAACAGCCATATTTAATTAAACGACGTTTCAGGTCGTGCCGAGGCACTGGCGTTGTTTTTCACTAAATTTGTTTTACCCATATCTGAAAATCTAACCGTTGGATCTTCACAAATTTTATATCATTAGAAAGATCATTTCAAAACGAATCCAACGGTTTCAGTTTTGGGAAAATCCGACGGTCGGATCTTCCACACTAGTCGTTTGAAGTTACAATTTCAAATTACGAACTGCAGCGTCATTATTCGATTTAATTTAGTTATATATATATATATATATATATATATAATCGTTTCTGGCGCTGTTTTTCACTAAATTTGAATTAAACATTCCAGACAATCCATCCGTCGGATCTTTACACAGTTGGTGCCGTTGGAAAGATATTTCCAAGGCGAACTCAACAGTTGCGGTTTCGGGAAAATCCAGTGGTCGTATTCCCTGCACTAGTCGTTTGAAATCACGGTTTCAAAACATGAACTGCACGGCCACGATTCGTTTTAATTTTATTTATATTTATAAATTTATATAAATATAGTTCATTCGAAAATTCCTATATCGTTTTCACTTCAAATATTTCACTAACGCCTTTAAATTTTGGAAAATTTCGCCATAACCTCCTTTGTACGGGAGGGGCTGGGAAAATTCCCAAATAGTCACATGGGCGTCTCATCTCAAAAAGAAAAAGAAAACGCCAAGCGGCTAGCCAACAGGCTCATAAAATCATCACCCAAACAAAACAGTAAATGTGTACCTATTTGTCGAGCCCAAAATTTTATTCCTCTTCTCTAGCCTCTTTGCTATAACCTGTTCAATAAATATGCATGTACATATATGCAATTCTTATCACTTATCATTTTCCATTCAACTTCATATTTGATTCAATTTGGTTTAAAAACACCATTCATTCTAATGTTGCATGCATAGGCAAAAATCATATCATTAGCTAATTAATGAATATTTCAACTCATGCATATTTATTTGAACAAGTGGTTATTTTTAACACTTCACATTTCAAAAATGATAATTTTGGCGAACTAAAATATATTTCAACACATGACTATTTTATTTAGTTCCAATGCATGTTAAAAATAATATTTCTTTCACAAATATTTATTTCAACGCTCGCATATCTTTAGCATATCACATATATGATAAAAATGATATTTTTATCATCTAAAATATTTATTCAATGCATGAATGTTTTTAACACTTCATAGTTTCAATAAAATGTTATTTTTATTGTTCGATCCTTTTATTCAACACATGAATTTTTCCAACACACACATTTCTCAACACATGAGCATCTCCACACATGGATATTTTATATAGTTTGTTCATATAAGAAAGATGAAATTTTTATTGTTGAAACTATTTATAAATAAGGAGAATATTTTACATACTTCATATATATTATAAAAATGTGATTTTTATTGTTTAAACACTTCATTCGTTCACACATGAATTTAGTTTTCACACATCACTTCTCGACACATGAGCATTTCCACACATGGATATAGTTTCAACACATGACTTTAATTTTAACGCATGAAGATAATTTCAACATATGAAAATCATTCTAACACATGAATATTATTCAAAATTTCGGCAGCATAACGACAAGGTAGTTAAAACCGGCACCGTCCCTAGTACGGCTCCTCGCTCTACCTTAAAACCTCGCGGTTTTTGACAATGGGGATTCATGCATCTAATTCGCACGCAGGCGACATGTTTTATTTTCATTTCCACAATTATTTCCAATTTATTTCAATCACCAATGTGTATTTTTCAACCACAACCAATCAATATCAACCACAAACAATTATTCAACCATTCGCATTTTTCATCCAATATTTCACACCAATTCACAACAAAAATATCGTCCATGGTTTGTGGACGAGGGGAGTATATATATATATATTATTTCTATACTTCACTTGCATTTCAACACACATATCATTTATACTATGCATGTATAATTCATACTTCGCTCATATAGCTTACACAACGCATGTACATGAGGTATACAACACGTGTGTAATTTATACTTCGCTTGTATAATTTATACATGACATTTTCCATTCAAATTCATTTAATTTCGATTTCTCACATTGGTTTTCGGAGTGCTAAAAATTGTAGATGGCTCAGAAAAATCCTGTGACGAGAAGGAATTTCGCTCGGTCTGAACCAGTCGCTAAACCGACCCAGACCGCTCGAAACGCCCTATCGTTTGAGAACACGACAAATCAGAACGCACACGGAAGAACATTTCATAGTATATTACAACAATACATCAGATTACAACAATATACAGAGTACAAATGAATAAATATTACACAGAAATATCAGAGATTTAAATTACATTTAAATACATCGCAGCGGAAAATAATACAATACACAACTAGAAGGAGATATACGGATACAAAGCTTTCCGGATATCGTTCCAGCTGTAAACCAGGATCCTGTGAATATAAGTCTGCAAAACCAAAACTACTAGCTGCCCGTGTCAAAATAGGGGCACCCAGAGTTTAGGTCAAAACAATAAACTCCAGGTCAGTCATGTGACTGGTGTGAGAACTAAAACAGTTAATCTTTATTTTTAAAGTTAGGTAAATCAAGGGACCACGCCGTATAACACGGAACGGGTTTCCTCCCAAGAATACCAGTGCATAAAACAAACAGCGCAATGTTAAATAAGGAAAAATGAAGCTATTATAAGACCCAGTTCCCATCACACAATGCAACGCAAGCCGGAGGATAGGGTTTTTACCTTATAATAGCCAAGAATGCTTGATACGTTTAAAACAAATCATTTGATACTATTGTAAGTGCATAGTGTATAAAACAACTTCAAATCATAAGTATCAATCATAGGCGGCATGAGCGCCCCATCCCACTATGTCACCATACTAGGCTCTACAAATAAAACCGCAAATGTCACGTATTTGGAAATTGGATTTCCATCTATGAACCGAGGCAAAAGATAGTCCTCTACCGATTCGAGACTCTCTAGCCCGAGCCTCAGGATCAGAGCTCGAGTGACCCTTGGAGCAACAGGGCCGGTCCACACGGAGTGGATTAAAATGCCTGAACTATATGCTAGTCTGCCCTATGGGGCATAAACGAGTCCAATGACTCCATCGGTTCGAGAACGACCGATATAACCGAGGCGCCTCCAATTCCAACAACCACATGAGTCAAACTCGTCAGCCAGTTCAAGCACTGACGCCACTCCTAACTAGAAACCAACATATGTCCATATCCCTGAAGTCCGTCTCCAGTTTTTGGTTCATACCAGGGTGTGAGGCTCGCGAATTTACGTTACTCAAAGCTGTGCCTCACAGGCTGTGCTTTGATCATCACCACAAGACTTTGCTTTTCAACAGAAGTCTTGATCATTTGCATCTTAGCATGCCACACAGGCAAACCATTCTATGCAACCGATATCAGTCACACAGAATGAAATCCAATGTCAGACACACAGTCCATTTACAAGTCCGTTCTGGGTCTGAACGAAACCGGAGGCACCTAGTACCCCGCATATCCATCGATCTCCAAGTACGTCTGGACGATCACCAACTGTTTTCATCTTCTTGGGTGTACAGCCCAATCAAGATCGTCAGTAATTACCCAAACGACGCGAAGACATCCGGTCTTCGACTATCGTCTTCATCTTCGACTTATCGTCGTATCAGTTATTCAGAATGGGATAAACCCGGTCTTCCCGAATAACTCGCGTATATTTTAAATAAGTGTTACACAAACATAACATACGCCTCATTCCAATTCATCAGTCACTAACCGTAAATTAATCAAGAGAATAATTCCCTAAATATTAACCCCGAAGGCCGAAACCAACATCAGATCAATATCCAGAAAACCATTCTGCTTGGCTAACCGACGGTTAGTTTCTAAATTTCATATTCATAGGGAAAGGTTCCCATTAATTTTATCAAAGAAAATCATTAAAATTTATTCTTTAATCTACTTTTGAATATCAATTCAAACTAGTTGGGATTAACGAACTTTACCGAAGTAATTATTTGTTTTAATTTCCCAATCCCAACCTATTCATCCCATGAAGTAAAACTGGTAATACTTCATATCTAACACTATGGTGTTATCGGTAAATTCCATTACCATTTCATGTTTAAATCTAATTAAAGATTTAACTATCGCCTGGAGTAAAACTGGTGATGCTCCATTCTCGATCTTTTCAATCTAATTAAAGATTCATTAAAACTCCACTTAGTTTTAATCGCTAACTGGGTTAAAGAATCAGTGTCATTTAAAACACGGTTCACGATAAACCCAAAATCACATTCATTAATTATCGGGTTAAAGAACGAGTGTTATTTAAAACACTGTCCACGATAAACCCAAAAATCAATATCGATTCAATTCCAATTAAATATTATTTAATTGGTACACTTCATTAAATCTAAATAAAAAGATTTAATCTTTTCTCAGCTGGGTTCAAGAACAGTGTTAGTGAAGACACCATTCACGACAAACCCAAATCACATTTGATATTAAATACAAGGCTCTGAATAGAAAATATATCGGCTTATATTCAGTATTACATTCTACGACCAACAGATATCGTATTTGAAATAACGATATATATATCTGTATCTTTCAAATTTCCATAACAACATCTGTATAATCACGAAATCCAACATCGAAATATTCCGAAGACAATTTCGATTCAAATCCATTCCAATGCAATCATTGGAAATTCTGGTTATTTTTAAAACCCTTTTCAAATTCAATTTATTTATTTAAAAATAAATAGAATTATAATTCTAGTTCAAAACTAGTTTACTTCGATAAAAATCTATTTTTATCTTTTCAAATTTGGAATTTTCCATCCCAATTCTTTCTAAATCATTTCTTATGATTTTACACAAATTATTACTATTTTTAATAATTTTATCAAGGCCCGTACAGTCGATTTCCATCAACGGCCATCGAACTGCACTTACAGCGACCTTTTTCAAATTTGATTTGGACACAATTCCAAATCCAACCGTTAGATTTCTAATTTCTCATATTCGTTAGAAAGCTCTTTTCGATACGAACCCAATGGTTCCGGTTTTAGGAGAATCCGACAGTCGGATCTCCCGTAATGTCCGTTTGAAATAAATGGTCGAAATTCACGAACTGCCGCGGCGCGACGCGTTCTATTCAGGCCATTATATTATATATTTAATATATATAATATATATTTCGTCGATTTCTATTTAAAACAAATTTTATAAATAGTTTTAAATTCGTTTCAAAAGCAATTTCAACTTCCATTTCAATTCAAATCAAAATTGAATTCTTCTTTATAAATTCGTTTTAAAATTCATTTCTATTCAATTTAAATTTCAATTCAATTTGAATTCATTTCAATTCGCTTTCAATTCAATTTGAATTCGTTTTCAATTCAATTCATTTCGAAATCGTTTTCAATTCAATTCATTTCAAAATGAATAAAATCGATATAAATATCGTTCACGTCAAAATGGCGTCAATCTAATCAACACGGCTTCATAAATTTCTATTTCAAATATTCTATTTCAAATATTTCTTTTTCAAAATAGTTGTTATTATCAAAATAATTCGTTCAACACATGACCAATCTCAATGGATGAGTACTGTCAACACATGAACCTTTATTTTATATTGATAAAGATGTAAATTTTATTACTAAAATATTTCGTTCAACACATGACCAATCTCAATGGATGAGTATTGTCAACACATGAACCTTTATTTTATATTGATAAAGATGTAAATTTTATTACTAAAATATTTCGTTCAACACATGACCAATCTCAATGGATGAGTACTGTCAACACATGAACCTTTATTTTATATTGATAAAGATATAAATTTTATTACTAAAATATTTCGTTCAACACATGACCAATCTCAATGGATGAGTACTGTCAACACATGAACCTTTATTTTATATTGATAAAGATGTAAATTTTATTACTAAAATATTTCGTTCAACACATGAACAATCTCAATGGATGAGTACTGTCAACACATGAACCTTTATTTTATATATTCTTTATTTTCTAAATTGGAATGAGGCCCAATCAATTACCATATTAAGTTAATTATATGGATTTTCATACAACACATGTATAATAGCATTGAAAAATAATCAACCATCAACCAAAGTGCACTACACTATATAAGCATCAAATATAGATATCTAACGCTTATAACAGCCTGTCAATCAATCGAACGACATATTTAATCAATCAGGATGAGTGAACTTCAAATTTCATCCCAACACCCGTGTGGGGTTTCAAACAATCAAACATAGATTTTATTTGTGTAGTTGGGCGATGTATAAAATTTATCGACCCAATCAATATCAGTCAAATCAGTGTATATAAACAAATCGGCTGATTTGTTTATAAATATCTATTTATTCACCTTCACGTTAAAAATTATATTTTTAACGATAAAAAATTTTATTTTAACACATGAATTTCTATTCAGTTCATTTACACAATAAAAATGATATTTTTATTTTTCTAACATATTTTTAGAAAATTTCGGCGGTATAACGGCACGATACTAGAAACGGGACAAGGCCTAGCCTTATCCCCGGTCTAGTGAAGGCCCACGCCATTCACACATCAATCAAATCAATTTCATTTCACCAAACAATTCAATCCAATCAAATAATCTAACTAATTTATGCAATCAAACAAACAAGTCCATGGTCTGTGGACGATTGTGTCGGGTGCTACTAAGCACCGTCTGCATCCTAGTATATATATATAACTAGAAATAGAAATTGAAGAGTGAGAAATTCTCACCAATAGCTATCCTAGCTCCACGGCACTTCATTGATAGAAATCTTCATCGCTATCGCATTCTTGTCATCTTCGTTGCTGTAGCCACTACATATGTAAAAATCGAATTTTTTACTATGCTATTCAATATATAAAAATCGAATTTTTTACTTTGCTATTCAATATATAAAAATCAAATTTTTACTATCACTCCATAAGGATAAAATTCTATTTTTATAACGGCACTCATATAATAAAGATTATATTTTTTTATATTCTATATTATATAGAAATTTTATTTTCAATACACTACTTATATAAAAATAGTATTTTTATATCTTTTACTAGGTAAAGGTCATATTTTTTTTACTCTACACAAGTAAAAATCATATTTTTATCTTTTCAAAATTTTAACACTTCTACCTTATAAAAATTATATTTTTATTACTCCTACGTAATAAAGATCGAATTTTTATTATCTATTTTATATAAAAATCGTATTTTTATCTTCACTATATGTATAAAAATTACTTCTTTATTCGATTAAAAATCACATTTTTAACCATTTGAAAATTATAACTTCATATATATATATATATATAGATCTAACTTTCTCTACATTAAATAATTAAATTTAGATCTAAACTTTAGGCGAATAAAAATATTAACCTTCCTTTTACATAAAAATCATTTAATAAAACTGAAAAATGAATTAAATGAAAAAAAACTTACTTTCTTTCACAAATCTGGCCCTAGTCGAAAAGGGGGGTTTGAGGTCCTGAATCGGAGAAGGTGGAGGCGGGGTTAGCGGCGCCGGGGTCCAGCCGTGGTCGGAGGCGTCGGGACAAGTGGCAGGGGCGGCGTGGGTTTTCCTGGGCTTGGGGTGTCGCGTTTTAGGTGCTGGAAAGAGGAGGAGAATCGATCGAAGGTCGGGAGGCTTGGCTGGTTGCGCGACGAGAGGGGAGGGGGGTCTCTGGCGGTTGCGTGGGCGGCGGCGACCCCCTATGGTGGCGCGGTGGAGGGCGCTCAGTCGATGGAAAGGGCGGCGGCTTCCTCGACTTTCTTCTTTCTTTTTTTTTCTATAAAATGACGGGGAGAGAGAAACTGAGGAGAGGGGGGGTTTATTTAAATTTATATTATTTTTATGATTTTTTAACTTCAAAAAGGTAACCTTATATTTCGAAATCAAAATCGAACCCACCGACTGTCGTCCCTAGCGTTTTACCCCCATTCTGAACACAATGGGATATGTATCGTAGGCTGATTCGGACGTTACGATCAGTTCCCGTTGAATTTACATTTAAATCACTATATTGAATTTTAAACGTACATTTCAATTTACTGGGGTCGCACAACAACACTATAAATTCCATAAAAATATTTTCTAGCTTCATATTGACGATACGGTCCTAACAAAACTAGTTTCGTCGAATTCTGAGACCGTTAGAAAAATAGCCAATTTCCAGTCGATTGAAATCAACTGAAACTGGTCAAACGCGTTTTCCTTTGCCACGCTCACATATTGATTCGAAAAATTATGAAATTTGGAATCTAGCAATAACTTGACGTCACGGATCCAACAAAACTGGTTTCGTCGAAATCCGAGGTCGTTTGCAAAATTTCCATTTTTAAGGGCCAGAATTTCATAGCGACTATTCAGAATTTTCAACTGGACATATCTTTTGATTCCCGCTATGAAATTTCGATTTTTCGGATTCGTTGGAAAGACATTCACAAAGAGATCCTATTATTTTTGGTTTCACTAAAATCCGGATTGTTTTGCATCCGGTACATTCAATTGAAGTTTGAAATCGAATTATCGAACTACCGCGCCATTTTCAATTCTATTTTATAATTATATATAATTATTTATATTCTAACGACGACGTATATAAATATATTCGTTTGAATTCTATTCAAAATAAATTTCTCGTCGTTATTATTTAAAATAATCTATTTTAAATATTCAAAATTCATTAAAATTGCCAAAATAAAAATTTTAAACTGGCCCAGATTTTCGGGTTGTTACAAATCCGCGGTCTCTTCTATGTGGTAGAGAGCCTCCTTGCGGTCCCGATGTTTTATGTTTCATTGAATTTCGTCAACACACCATAAAGATATGATTTTTCAAAGTTCAGATGTAATAAAGGACTCACCTTTCACGATGGTTCAAAACTAGGGTTGCAGTTTTTGCTAAAACCAAGGCACGATACTACGATCGGAAGGTACAGCGTGGAAGAGGGAGGAGAGGGAAGTCGATCGGTGGTGGTCTGGGCGAACTCGGTGGTCGGATCTGGTCGGGGCGGCGGTGGGAAGTGTCGACGTTCACAGGCGTCGTTCTCGAGGTGGAAGCCACGAGGGGGTCGGGGGTTGTATTGATTTGAAGAGGAGGGTCGGCGGCGTCGATTGCTGGTGGTGGCGGAGGTTGCAGTCGCCTGTGGCGGCGGCGACTTGGCTGGAAAGGACTGAGGTTGCGAGTCGTCTGTGGGAGAGAGAGAACGAGGTTTTCTGGAGTTTTTTTATTTTAAATTATGAAAGGAAAATTTTGATTGGCCAAGGGTTTTATTAAATTTTTAAATGGTGTTTTTCCATACGGATTCCGATTCAAACCCAACGACTGTCGCCCCTAGCTAAATACTCCCGTCCCGGACACAATGGGATATGTTTCGTAGGCAATTCGACTGTTACAGTCAGTTATTTTTTAAATTAAAGTATAAAACCTTTTATATTCAATTTGAACGTACATTTCAATTTTCCAGGGCCACAAACAGATTCGAAAAATTCCCGAAAAATAAATCTAGCTATGTTTTGACGCTACGGTCCCAACAAAATTAGTTTCGTTGTATTCTGAGATCGTTTGAAAAATGGCCCTTTTCTGGTCGATCCAATTGAACCGAAATTGATCAAACACATTTTCTTTTGCCACGCTCACATACTAGCTTCAAAAATTATGAAATTTGAAATCTAGCAATAGTTTGACATCCCGGACCCAACAAAAGTGGTTTCGTCGAATTCCGAGGTCGTTTGCAAAATGTCTATTTTCCAGGGCTATATATTCTATACAGCGACCTTTCTGAAAATTCATTTGGTCATAACTTTTGATTCCCGTTATGAAACTTCGATTTTTCAGATTTGTTAGAAAGATATTGATAAACAGATTTAAATATTTTTGGTTTCACTAAAATCCGTTATATTTTCCACCCGGCACAGCCAGTTAAAGTTTGAATTCAAATTTTCAAACTGACACGCTATTTCTAATTCACTATTTTATTGAAATATTCTATTTTAATTGTTCAAATTCCTTTGAAATAACCAATTTAAAAATTTTAAATTGGCTAGTATTTTCTGGGTTATTACATTGAATTTGACTAAATAAGTCAAGTATGGATTTGCGTTGACCAATATTATTCTCGCGTGAGGTGAATAGGTGTTAAAGAAAATGTGATGAAAAAAGGAATTCGTTAAAAGGAAAGTTAGGAAGGGTTTTTAATTTATACATTCTAACTAAATTTAAGTCAACTGATTTGAATAATATAATATAGATTTTATTAAAGAATTTATATAAGATTTTTAGATAATAAGTATTAATAGTAAGGAATTTACAAATGACATTTATATAAGTTTATTTTAGACAGAGAATGCAGTTTATTTAAATAAAGTTGAGATGAATAAAGATTATTGGTATAAACCCTGTTTTTAACGAAGGTTAAACAAAAATTGAGTTAATTAATGAAAGTGATATCGTTATAAGAAAATATTGTTCCAGTTTTAGAAATAAATAAATATTTAGCAAACATTTTGCAAATCATATATTTAAATGGAGTATTCGATAATAGTTGTAGCAACGTGTTGAAAATCATAGTTGTTGGTATGATATTTGAAATGGTACTAAGTTTGAGAAAAATACCTTGTTTGAAATGATAATGGAGATTGAAAATTTCTATTTGTTCAGAAGTTAAAAAATGGAATTAAGGAAATTAGAAACTAAATGGGGATTAGTGAGTTGAATGATTTTCTGAGTATTGATCTGATGTTGGTTTCGACCTTTGGGGTTGATACTTAGGGAGTTATTCTCTTACTAGTTTACGGCTAGAGACTATTGACCTAGATGAGAAATACGTGCTTAAAAGGATTTTAAAATGAAAGGGGCTTTTGAATATTCTTATAATATATATATATACACACACAAGAAGATAAATGAGAATTCCATTTATCAAAAAATAGAGATATTTTAAATTAACAAATGGTTAATTAAAAAGAGGCTAAAATGATGGTAAATATTAAATCGGTGAATTCAGTTTTCTTTATGGATGAATGGTTGTTTTATTTGATAGTTAAATAACCGACTATCAAATCTGGCTTATACGATTGTTGGTACAGAAAGACCGGGTTCGAATTTATTCAAAAACCATTCCGAACTAACTAATATGTAGAATATACGGATTGAAGATGGAGCAGTGAAGACCGTGGATCTTCATAAGCGAAAGGGCTACTTGTCGAATTCTCTGGAGTCGCGCCCAGAGATATTCTAATATTGATCCGATCGTGGCTGGTCTTACGATTATGCTTTTCTTTCGAAATGATTTTAAATTTAAAATCAAGTTAGATGATACCAATAATTTAATGAGTTTTTCTCATGTTGGTTCACCAGACAGACTTGTTGCGTTTGTAATGCTCGGGCTAGTCCGGTTTTATAGGTTAAGGATAAGTTACGAATTTCAAAAGAGCTCGAGGAGTTCAGACCTATGATTCATATATAGTTGTTATCCCGCTGTATGTTATAAATAAAGATAGGTTGTTATAACTGTCCGGATAAATTGAATGTCTTTTGTACTCTAAAAAATTATAAGTATTATTTCAAGTTTTCCGTAAAGATTTATTTTTGTATTATATTTTATTCCACTACGATGTGAGACTCTGATATTGTGGTTAGTTGTTCTTCTCCTTTTTCTTCTATTCTTATCTTTCTTTCTTGTTTTTTCTCATCCCCTAATTTCTTTCTATTAGTTTTCTTGATTTTCGGTACTTGAATTTGGACATGGGATGTACTGGCGTCTGAATTCCAAAGCAGAATTTTACGGAACTCTACAGTTGGTATCAGAGCAATGGTTTAGGAATAACCTTGGCTTTGTGTTATAACTCGATAGAGATGGGTTAGTAATACCCTAGATTGAGTTTGAGTGTATATATATGAGAGTGCGTATTTGTATATTTTATAAAAAATATTTTATAAAACGTTGACATACTTTTTGATCAAAGCCGTCACACACGGAAATCCTTGATAGTAATGCGCTCAAGCGGTGAGAACGTCGCTAGAAAACAAAAAGCGATTTGGTCGAAATCACATCATCAACATAAAATAGCCTGAAACTCATATCATACGACCTCTTTTGGGACCAAAAACAGTAGGTACGATGCTTTGCATCATAAAAGCTGTAGCCCTCTTTCAGGTAGAGCTTTCGTTTGACCCAATTGGACTTACGGTTTGGAAGTTACTCCTGTTTCCGTGAACGCGTGTAGAAGTATGGACTAGCAATCACTTGGATGGAGTGATCAAGCATTGAAAACTTTGACCATGTCATCGGCTCGCCCCCCCTTTGGGCTCGCCCCCCTCGGCTCGTGGTGCACCCACATCGGCTCGTTGGCCACCCGGTTCGTGGTGCACCCTCCCGGCTCGTGGTGCACCCATAGACCATGATCCACGCCTGATCACCATCATGACCCGCTAGGCACTGCTCCATCGAAGAGCTTTAGTGCTCGATCCCTCATCCTAGCTCGTGAAGCAGGGTCACGGACCGCCTGTACCTACGCAGCGGCAACCATTGATTTTGACCTATTCTCATGCCAAATCTTCCTCCTATGAACGTGGATCTCATCACACATGGCATGGCACGACTTGGAGAGGATTTCTCCACGTTTTCCACCTCATTTCGAGATTTTTGGGATGCGTGCCACATGTCCCACGAACCGACTGCTGTAAATGGGTATAAATACACCACTGGAAGGCATTTTCAAGGGGGATTCTTTTGAACTTTTGGCTCTAACTCCTCACGGCTTCGACCATTGTTCCCTGCAAGGCTATTGCACAATATAGAAGCCAAATTCCACATAATAACACGATGATATCGTGTACAATCCTCTAATTTATTACTCCTTTTCATTGTTAACACGAGGACTTCGTGTATAAATATGACAGAATTGTATTGTAACTTCTTAAGATTTAAGAAGAGATAAAGTGGACGTAGGCTCGGTTTGAGCCGAACCACTATAAATGTAACAACCTGCATTTTACGTATCGAAAGATCATAAAATATTTTTATTTCATTCTCTGAGGGTTGGATCATTCTCATCTTTTAATATGTTGCTTATGGGGATGTAAGACATGTCCATAATTTTTACTGATTTTGTTTGTGACCATTTTTCCCCTGTCAGCCTTGTACAGGGCATAACTTTTGACTCAGGTCGAATCAGAGGGTGAGACTTGTGCCATTGGAAAGGAATTGATGATTGCCTTTTCGTGGAGTGGTTACATTAAGGATTTGGCTCAGCGGTATGGGAGAAATCGTTGTTTTAAGGTTTTTCAGTTGGTTGTTCAGGTTTGGAGAGCCTAATGGGCTGAATTGGGGGGCCCATTAGTGGGATGGTGGAAACTATAAATAGGGGGTGAGGGGTATGGAGAATAGGTTACTTCTCCCATTCTCTCATTAGGAGGCCTTGATCTCCTCCTTCCTCTAACACCTTTCCACCATTAAAATTCCAAATCTAAAGAGGGAAATCGAAGATCTGCACCATTCGAGGCTAGATCTACATCATTTCAAGGGCAAATTCATTGGATCAAGGAGCTTGTTTCGAAGTATTCGCTGTTTGGATTCTAATTTCTATCGTTTTAGATTGTTTCGGCAAATCGGTGAGTGATTTAAATCTCTCACATGAATGCAGTGAAGTATATGAGTGTTTGTGCAAGTTTCTCATCAAATTGGAATGTTTACCATAGATTTACACCATTACATGTTCATTTTCATATGCATCACCCTATGATCTAATCTAACAAGTTTTACTCGTTAATTTCATGTCATTTTACATGTTTATGTTAGTTAGATCTCTCATTTTGATCATATGTTCATTTTAATGGTTGTTGGTGAGATTTACATCATTTTTGTGGTAATCGTCATATTCATGTGGTTAGTTATGTTATGATATGTTTATGATTGTGTTTGATGATTTTGGTTGAGTTGGTTTCGACGGATTCGTCGTTTGGTGACGTTTTGGTCGAAATCGGAGTTGAATTGCAATATGCAGGTTTTGACTCGGCCAGAATTGACTCGGCCAGAAAATTGACTCGGCCAGAATTGACTCGGCAAGAATTGACTCGGCCGAAGAATTGACTCGGCTAGATTTGACTCGGCCAGAATTGACTCGGCCAGAATTGGCTCGGCCTATTTTGGACAGCCATTTCTGGTTAGCCATTTTTGGCATTTCTAGGCAAGTTTTTATGATCGGACATTTCCGGTGATGATGTGACTTCAAAGTAAATTCAATTGGGAAGTTAGGAAGTGCTAAAATAATGCTATGGATTGCTTTGAACCTTATAAAGATGTTGGTTGGTTCAACGATGATGGTGGCTTCGACGAGAGTCCAGAAGGGGATGTTCGAAGTGTTGGAGTGTTCGTTGGTCGGGGAGATGCAACGAATGTAGTTTCAACTCAAAGGTCGTGAGTTGGTGGATAATGGTTACTCGAGAAGGTTGCTCGAGCTATGAAAAGTCGTCAAGATGGATGACTAGAGATGAGAAGGCTGAGGGATTATCGTTTTCATAAGTTATAGTACCCTGGGTCTTAGGGAAAGGCCTAGTTGTCAAGGTTGGACATTGTCAAGGTTGAACTTATGGAGTTTATGCTAGAACTGGGGTCACCATTAACACTTGACATATGGCAAGGTCGGTCGTCATATGATTAATGATGGTTTCAAAGCAGGATTAGTGGTGATAGCCAGAGTTAGTCATGGATGATTGGTTGTTCTATTTGCACTATCTCACATAGATTATCCAAAGTCGAGGGAGATGTTCTTTGAGTGCTTAACCGATATTGGTTTAGGCCTCTGGGGAGAGTACTTGGGGAATGTTAAACCCGATTAGGTTTGTCTATGTGAGACCTATGTAATCTGGATGCTATGAATGTTGTCAATGGTTGTTCTGGTTCCCATGTATGAATTGTTATTCCTTTGGGATAATGGATTGTAAAGGCTATCACTGTCCGATGTGAGGAAGACAACATTGAGTTCTTCTCTAGTGTTGTGGGTAGATTAGTATATTTATCTATCCCTTCTCATACACTTTATTATTGAAGTTGTTAGTTGTTTTATTGTTCACTAAGACTGTTATCTGACTCAAGGTTTTATGTTTCCTCTTATTACCTTGGGTTGTTCATCCGGTTGTGGATGGGCATACTAAGTAATAGGTGACAGATAATACTTTAGTGAGGTTGACTATGCTGATCGATGACATGCCGGAGGCTCATGTACCAGTTTACTACTATATAATAATTGGATTTCTGCTGTTTTCTTTTCAGAGTGATGCAGTGAGGCAACTTTGTACAAACACTATTTCCAAGTTGTGGATATTACTTTCTGGTTGTATGAAAGTCCAATGTCTCTGCTTCACTATGTTCTATTATATTTTATCCTTGCGTTGTGAGCTTACGACAAGTTCCGCTTGTGTTTACCTACTTTGATGATTGTCCATGACTGCCTGGCAACCCTTCAGCGCATTATTCCTCTTATATAGTGCGGGGGTTACGGGTGGTCTCACAATAAAAGCCTCTTGTGTTTCCGTTTATTTATTGTTTTCTGCATTCTATGATCTATGAATTGTGATTGTGAGGACTTCACACTGCATTTGGGTGTTAGTTCCAAATTTTGGTCTAACATACTGTATCACTTGATCGGTTTAACTTTTAACTGAAAACTAATATAATATTATTTTGTAAAGCGGGTAAATGAAATAATTTTGCCTAAATTATATGTTTGTATAGAAAAGAAATAATTTTATCAAACAATTGTTGATATTTTATTGCTTGGTTGATTTGAAAGAAATTCAAATGGAAATATGGAATTAAAATGGTTAAATATAACCAGAAGATGAAATAAATGATTTTTGAAAAAAAATTGGGTATAAATTGGAAGCTAAGGAAAACAAATTCCAATATAAATGAATGGATTGAAATTTGGCTGTAAGTTAAGTTAAATAGAATTGGATTAAAATTAAAACCATATTAAACTAAAACAAATTATTAAATCAATATGGATTGAAATTTCTTGAATTCAAATTAGATGTTGATAATCTGAATAGAGCTCGACACGTACAATTTGAATGGATAGAGTGGAATAAGAAGTGAATTAAATAAATCCAATTTGAATAGTGATAATTGAATATGACATAAATTTTTATTCAGTCGAGTTTGGACTATGAACCGAGTTTTGGAATGGAAGTAAATATGTGTATATGTTTTGAACAGTGACAAACTCAGATTATATAAACTTGAGTTGAATAGACAATGAATAAAGCATGAATCAATTAAAGTTTAATTGAACTTGTAACTCAAGTGTAAATTTATATGAACCTGTAAATGGAAAATAAAGCCTAGAACTAGAGTTATAAATGAAATTTGACTCGTTATAAGCAAATGCATACATATTTGAACATGTTTGTTTCAAACTATCACAAGTTAAGCAAGAAAACCGATTAATGAATAAATTGGTGAATTGAAAGAAAAAGTTAAATTGATTGTGATCGAATAGAAATGGGGATGTACATGATTGAACTAGTTTATTGGATGGAAGCAAGTGAGGGGAATAAATATGGGATGCCCGACAAAAAGGTACATGTTTAATTCAGTATGGGTTTTAATGAGCCTATTTGGCAAGCCGCTTAGCTTTTTAATTTTATTTTTGATTGGGGAAGGCCCAGAGAGGCATTTTTTAGTTGTACCGATCAGCCCGTACAAAGGACATTCAAGTGAAATTTTTCGAAAATCTAGTAAGTTAGAAAAAATTTCAACATTTTTGAATTTTTTTTTACAAAAAGTTAATCGATGTTAAGGATTAATGAGTGAAATTGGAAACTAATAAATTGGCTGAGTAGTAAGGACATTGAGGTAAGTGTCGAGTTGCATAAATGGGTTGTAGGAAGTTAATAAGGTATAGCTATTTTTCCTACTTAGTAATTTCAAGGACGAAATTCTTTTAAGGGGAAAGGTATGTAACGTCCCACATTTCTATCGATTACATTTGAATATTTAAATTAGTTTATACATTGAATTCATAATATAAATGGATTTTTATATTAATTAAAATGAAGTTCGAAAAGTATAAATATATATTAAATATAAACGAGCTCGTAATGGCATGGTAGTTCATAATATTGAGTTTTGAACTTCAACTAAGTATACAGGATTCGTTATAAATCGGAATTTGCTGAGACAAGAAACATTCGAATCTTTTGAATTATATTCTAATGAAAGAAAAAAATTGAGATTTCGTATTGTAGATTGTTAGTTAGGTCCAAATCAAATTTTCAAATAGTTTCTATGGAATCGTTTATAAACCGTAATGATTTATTTAATAAAATAAATCGATTTTAAATCATTATAATATTGGTTTAACGTGAAAATGTAATATCAAGTTTAAATTTCGAGTTAGTTTACTTTGGAAATTTTGTGAATTCAGTTTGTGTATATTTATATGATAATAATAATTTATCTGTTATTTTTGAGTCGATTTATATTAAATCGAATTTAATGTTAAATCGTCAAATAGTATCCTCTTAACATGGTCGAATTAGACTACGAAACACATTCCAGTGTGTTCAGAATAGTGGTAGAACCCTAGGAATGTCATTCATTGCGCTTAAAGAGGGATTCATAATCATAGGGTATTTAATTTAAATCTCACCGATTAAATTAATAATATTAAATCAAAATAAAAAAATAGGAGACGACCTAACAATATTATTTTGTAAGCTACTCACATATACTCTTTTCACTTTCATGTCTAACATCTTCCTTCTTTATGAAGCTTTCAGAAATGGTACACTACATCTTTAATCTACCTATACTTATAGAAACGACATCCTTCTTATCCTCTTATTCCTTGTCTATTTATATCGCGCTTCCTTCAGCCTACACTCAAATATTCAAAGCCATCCAAACCGTTTATGCCATCGTCATTTTCTGTCCAGTTCTATTAAATCATTTCTTATTCTAATATAAAACCAATCCACCGTTATATTTATATATATTAAAAATAGGGAAATAAAAATTAAATCGTGAATTGGATCCGTGATGCATCCCGAAGCTCGACATCATCAATTGGGAGTATCGCGTGAATTGGAAGGTGGATTTGTCAAAGGAAGGATTAGTAATCGCGATTGCAATTTCCTGAAGCTCGAATGCTCGTTCTGGAGTTGGATGAAGTAGGTGGAGTTTGACTGATATTCATAGGTGCGATAGTGTATATGGAGGAGTTCAATTTATATGGGAACGCTAAAGCGAGGTTTCGAAGTGTATCTGGAATACGATATTCCTAATGACGAACCAGAGTGTGACAGTGGAGACAGGGAGTTAGATCAACGTTTTAGTGATAGTAAGATGCAGGCAAATGGTCAGTCATTTGTAGCAGTGTCTGAACGGTGAGGAATTGAAGAGTCCGGGGTGTTCTGGGTTGCGTTTTGGAAGGAGTATTGTTGGAATGTTGTGAGTTCTGAAGAAGACAACGTAGGGTTGAGCTCGAACTAGAATTAAACGGTGGAGGTTATAGTTTGTTTTATGAAACTCGCAATAGGATATTTGTGGTATACATGCATGGGAGGTTGAGGGGATTGAACTGTGGTTTGGGAAATGGTATGTACAGGTGAGGAAAAAATTAGTATGCTGAAGGAAGTCTGCCTGAATGGCTTGAGGATGATGAACTTGTTTTGAGGCATGACGTAACATTTCAGTGATGGTCCGATGGTGGTGGGTCAGTTTGGGGGAACAACAGCAGCAGCGAGGCCATGTGTATGTGATAGCACGGAGAATGGTAGTCGTCTGTGAAGCGTTTGGTGAAATGGCCGAGCAGGATAGAGCGGAATTTTTGGGCGGATTGAAGTCGATGTTTATAGTTGGATTCATAATTGATCGAAGACGACGAGGTATACTTTTTTAGAAATTTAAATACATAGCATAAATTATTTAATTATTTTTAGTCGTTAAATTAATATGATAATTAATCGATAAATAAATAGTAGGCGCTAGATAAATTTACTCGAGACAATGCATAGCTGAGACAATATGGAATTTTAAACAGGATATTCAGCACGACATATCAAGATGAGTTAAACTCATTCAGTTAAATTATTAGGAACTATTTTTAATAGTTCAAATTTAATTTATTGCTTGATGGATGATAACTTGATTGATATAAAGTGATAATAGTATACATATAATATTATATAATAATATTGGTGATCGAATATCTCCCGCAGTACCATTAGCGGATGATTTCCCTATGCACCCTATAATATATATAGTGGATGACCTTCTATAACGCGATATCCTGCCTCGAAGCAGGATGGGTATTATTATTGTTGACTAACTATGGATGTAGAAAAAACATGTTGGAGGGAACCAACTGGATTTCTGGTTGGATCCTCACATTAAATTATTTGTTTTTACATATATGCTGATATATGATGTGTTTTATAACCTTTGATAGTTTATAGTATATTTGGATGTGTAAGTAACACTGATCGTTGATTATGAACATTATAAATATCATAAGTTATATATGGATTTCAAAATAGATATTGAAATATAATAAGAATTTTAGAAGGAAATATTTATTTCCAAACAGAAATGGTTATTCAGAATCCAAATTAAATAGAATTTAAAAGGTAAATATTTGTTTAAACTAAATATTTTGAAAAGGCGATTTTATAAGCGATATTTAAGAAGTGGAATTATTATTATTTGGAAAATTGGTAAAAATGTAAATTGTGTTTGAATTTTGAAAGAAATAGAAAACAAATATAAAATGTGATATTTAAATCGATTGGAATTTTCCAGTTACAAGGAAAATATAACAGAGATTATATAACTCAACAATTAGAAGTTATAAGTAGATTGAAACTCAAAATTTCAAGTATAAAATCGGATTTGACTAAAAGAGTCAAGTATGGATTTGTGTTGAGAAATATTATTCAAGGGTGAGGTGAATAGGTGTTAAAGCAAATGAGATGAAAATAGGAATTCATTAGAAGGAAAGTTAGGAAGGGTTTTTAATTTATATATTCTTATTGAATTTAAGTCAGCTGATTTGAATAATATAATATAGATTTTATTAAAGAATTTATATAAGATTTTTAGATAATAAGTATTAATAGTAAGGAATTTAAAAATGACATTTATATACGTATATTTTAGGTAGAGAATGCAGTTTATTGAAATAAAGTTGAGATGAATAAAGATTATTGGTATAAACACTGGTTTTTACGAAGGTTAAATCAAAAATTGAGTTAATTAATGAAAGTGATATCGTTATAAGAAAATATTGTTCTAGTTTTAGAAATAAGTAAATATTTAGCAAACGTTTTGAAAATCATATCTTTAAATGGAGTATTCGATTATATTTGTAGTAACGTGTTGAAAATCATAGTTGTTGGTAAGATATTTGAAATGGTAATAAGTTTGAGAAAAATAGCTTCTTTGAAATGATAATTGATACTGAAATTTTCTATTTGTTTAGAAGTTTAAAATTGGAGTTAAGGAAATTAGAAACTAACTAGGGATTAGTGAGTGAATGATTTTTTGAGTATCGATTTGATGTTGACTTCGGCCTTCGGGGTTGATACTTAGGGAGTTATTCTCTTACTAGTTTACAGTTACAGACTAATGACCGATATTAGAAATACGTGCTTAAAAGGATTTTAAAATGAAAGGGCTTTTAAATGTTCTTGTATATATATACATATACATACATACATATATATATATATATATTAATATAAGAAGAGAAATGAGAATTCCATTTATTGGAAAATAGAGATGTTCTAAATTAACGAATGGTTGAGGCTAAAATGATCGTAAATATTAAATCGGTGAACTCGGTTTTCTTAATGGATGAATGGTTGTTTTATTTGATTGTTAAATAACCGACTATCAAATCTGGCCTATACGATTGTTGGTACAGAAAGACCGGGATCGAATTTATTCGAAAACATTCCGAACAAACTAACACATAAACGTAGAATATACGGATTGAAGATGGAGCAGTGAAGATCGTGGATCTTCATAAGCGAAAGGGCTACTTGTCGAATCCTCTGGTATCGCGCCTGGAGATATTCTAACGGTGATCTGATCATGGTTGATATCGACGAATTGCAAGGACCACTCGTTACTGATGTATAGGGTGATTCTTAGGATTTGGTAGGAGGGTGCCTTCGGTTCATCCTATTCCTGGATGACTTGTATGGACAATATGGGATTCAAAAGTAAATGGTGGCCAGATGTTTAAAAAAAATTATAACCTCAAGCCTTATCAATCGTGAAATGACAGAAATCGGGCAGGTAGCATGGCTAAGTGGGTCGCTCCCACAGGGTGTATAATCACCTTTCTAGAGAAAATTCATTTCATTCATTAATCTATTTTCGATGTTGTCCCTTTTCGGGAAACAACGGGTAGCTCCCAACCATTGATGATATACATTTGATACACTCAAGCGAAATGAGTGGTCGGTCATGTATGGCCGGGTAGCAAGATGTTCTTGTTGAACCCAGTGTATTCGCCTCTAAAGATATACTATCGGCAGGTGGTTCCATACCTTGTCATAGTCGGAATCCAATCTCCAATAAGCGCCCGCGGTTTTCGATTTTATATTATATATGTAGAGCGTTTGTAATGACCCAGATTTTTAGCTGTTTAATTTTGAACATTTAAATTGTTTTAAATGTTGTATTAAATTTTTTAATGTAAATTTATATGGAATTTATTATTTAAAACGAAGTTTTAACGTATAATTTATAATATAATTTAAATCAAGCTTGTAACAAAGCGGCAGTTCATAATATTACGTTTTCAACTTCAACTGAATATACAAGATTCGTTATAAATCAGATTTCTTCGAGAAACATTCATATCTGTTTGACTATATTTTTCTAATGGAAGAGAAAATTTGAGATTTCGTCATATAGATTGTAAGTTATGTCCAAATCAAATTTTCAAATAGTTGCTATGGAATTCGTTATTAAAATATAATGATTTATTTTATAAAATTAAAAGGGATTTTAATATATCGAATATCGATTTGGTTTGAAACTCAACCAAGAGTATTATATTTTAATACTATATGAAATTCTACCCGAGTATGTTAGATTGCAATATTTTATTATTATTATATTGAAGTATTTTAAAATAGATTTATTTTAATTTGAATTGGACCCTTAAGAAGGACTATTATTCAAATGACCTTTGTTTTCGACGAAACCTATTCCATCGTGTCCGGAATATTTAAATATGCTAGGATGTCAATTTTCATCGTAAATGGATGCTGTATGTGATGGTTTTAATGAGAAACTTTGGCCCTAAGTTTCAGAAATTATTAAAATAATATAAAATCCTCTCTATATATAACACCCTTTCCTCTCTAACCCTAAGTCAACATTTCATGTGGTCAAAAGAGTTGCGCCTCCACCCAGTAAACGATGAATGGCCAAATTCAATCCCTTTTTCTTCTCGGATTCCCGTTGAATTTATTCAATAAAATAAAGGTATTTCTCACTATAAATCGGTCAAGCCGCACACAAATTCCCCAATTCTTTTTCCACGTCCTCATTCTTTCCCCAACTCGAATACCTTTCTTCCGGTAAATAATCTAGATCAAAAATCAAACGAACATATGAGAATTTCTGAAATTGAAGCCTTAATCTTGTACTGTTTTTATCTCTGTGATGTCATTCTATGGTCACTTGATTTTAACGAGCAACTTAGTTTTGGAGTTTGAGGTAAATCATCATCTAAGTGCGAAATGAATCTCATTTCCATGCGGAGAAAAAAATCACTACTCGATCTAATTGAAGAATTTGAGGTGGAAACCCCAGAAGGAGGAACTCAAGTAATAAGGGTGGAGTATGTTTGGAGGCCGGACATATGTGTGCACTGCAAGGCTTTCGGATATAAAACAGTGAACTGTGAAATCCAAGCGAAAATAGAAAGAGATAAAGCAAAAAAGGAAGCAGAAAAAGCCATGATCACAAAAGAGCAAAATTATGTTACTAAAGTGCCGGAGAAAGATGACGCTCGAAAATGGCACAAAGTTGGTACGAAAGGAAGGAGAATAAATGAAAAATTCTACAGAGCTAAGGTTAATAAAGCGCTATGAAAAAGGAAAAGGTGCCTCCTTCTTTGAGAGCTGAAGGGGAGGACGAATTAGAGGATGGAGAAATAATGCAGACAGATGCTATAAAAGATAAACAAGTGGAGCATTCAAAAGAAAAAGCTAAGGATCAACTGATGAACGATCACAGAATTTCGAATGTTGTTTTGAAAGGCAAATCAATAGTTATAACTGATGAAAGCTCAGACTTGGCAAGAAACATTGAAGATACCAGTGCTAAAAAGAAGAGATCTAATTTTGTTGCACCCACAGGCAAGAATTCCTTTACACCGAATGCTAATGCCTATGAATGCTTGAATATAGATGAGAATGAGGCTAATATGGAGCATGGAAATAATGATATTGAACGAATGGTGACGGAATATGAAATTGAAGACACTGACAGTAACGCTTCATTTGAACAATCTGATGATGATGATCATATTGAGCAGGAAAATGAGGATGTGGTGCATATAGTTCAAGGAGATCAAAGGAAAAATAGCGAAAGGATAAACGAAGATGAGTATAAAATAATGAATGCCGCTACTAAAACCAATAATGCTACTCTCAAAGATATTAACAAGACTATGAAGACTAATTCCTCTGTTCTTTCTACTAAAGTCAAGGCATCTACTGGAAATAGAGATTTGGAAGGAAAAGGTGAAGATTCTAATAATGTCACTACTACGTCCATTCTCGGAAAATTTAATCTTAGTAATGCAACACTTGGTTCTGGAAATGTTAGTCCTGGCAAAGGAACTGAAATGAGGTGTCAAGATAAAGGTGTCAATCACGGCAATGATTTATTAAATGATACTTGTAATGAGATTAATACAGACAACACTACCTCTCATACCTTGTCTGTAGATGACATTTCAGTCAAGACAATACACAATGCAAATGTCCTTGCTTCTGATGTGCAAGAGAAGGAATCCCCATACATAAATATCCAACCTCCAAATGCTTTCAAACCTCCTCCCCCTCTTGACAGCAGTGACAACCTATTTAACGAGGAGCAAGCTCAAGCAAATGATAAACTCAAGGAACACAACCTTTTCTGCTCCCCCAAAAATCAATTTCTTGGTAGATCAATCGAATCACCAAATTCTGCATCGTTGCAAGGTAATGCAAGATCAAGATCATCACCTCCTTACACTAGGAGCAAGGCAAAGATAGACATACCTACCGAGTTTAATCCATGACACAAAGTATTGGTGTATGGAACATAAGAGGGGCTCACTTAGACACGAAACTTGATCAATGTAAGTTTTTAATTTCTGATCATAAATTAAGTATGCTTGCGATCCTTGAAACTAAGCTTAATAAAGAATTAACTTCTAGAGCTGCTCGCTACATCAACCCATCTTGGAACATGATAAATAACATTGAGCAAGCCCCTTATGGTAGAATTCTCATAATATATGACCCGAATATTCATCAGTTATCTATGCTTGACTGTGATAGGCAGGCAATTCATTGCCATGACTGGCATAATCCCACTTCTACTTCTTTTTACATCTCCTTTATTTATGCTGACAATACTGCTAGTGCTAGACAACATTTATTTCACAGCTTACCTAACTGGAGGCAAGATACTCACCCTTGGATACTCTGTGGTGACTTCAACTGTTGCCTTGAGCTTGGAGATCGAACAGGTGGTAATGTTCTATCTATAAATGATATTACACCCCTTAAACAGCTTCTGCAAAATGCGAATCTCTCTGAAATCAAAACCTCTGGTTTATATTTCACATGGAACAACAAGAAGAAACAAGGAATAAGGATGTTCTCGAAGATTGACTTCAATTTTAGTAACTCGGCAGCTTTGCGCGCCTGGCCTGAATTGCACACTCATAAACCGACTTCCTTACTTTCAGATCACACCCCTCAAATTTTATTCTTGGGAAAGGAGTTTCTTAGAGGCAAAGCTTCCTTCAAATTTTTCAACCACTGGGCCACTGAAACTGACTTCCTTAATGTGGTGGATGACAATTGGAGAATACCTATCCTAGGCAACATCATGTACGCTCTTCACAAAAAACTCAAAATGACCAAAGATGTTCTTAAAGCCTGGTCAGCAACAAGATTTGGTGTTGGTAATAAGCAATCTAATATTTGTAAGGAACGGCTCGTTTGTATTCAGGAACAGATGGAGCGTCATGTGAACAATCCTAATTTAGCTGTCTTGGAAACTGCTGCCACGAATGATTATCAAAACGCTCTTATACTTGAGAACTCGATGATTAAGCAGAAAGCGCGTCTTAAATGGACAGTTGAAGGAGACAGGAACACTTCATATTATCGTGCCTCTCTTAAAGCTAAACACTCTCAACAAAACATATACATGATAAGAGATAAACAGGGAATTCTCCGCTCTACTCCTCCTGACATTGAATTAGCTTTTATTACCCACTTTGCTGATCTTCTTGGTAATGTTGACAGGTTTAATCCTAGTATTGATGATATAGACCCGATGATTCTTCCTAGACTTGGCTCGCATAATAAATCAATGCTAATAACCGAAATTAAGGATGATGAAATTGAAACAGCTTTTGCTTCTATGAACAAAGATGCGTGTGGAGGCCCGGATGGTTTCAATGCGCTATTTTACAAAACTACTTGGCCACTCATTGGCAATGATGTTATTAAAGCGGTAAAGCAATTCTTTCTCAAAGCCAAAATGCATGAATCTTTTAATAACACTAATTTAGCTTTGATCCCTAAGGTAAAGAACCCCGACAAGGTAAATGATTTCCGCCCCATATCTTGTTGTAATGTTATTTACAAAGGCATTTCCAAAATTATTTCCAGTAGGATAAAAAGAGTTTTACCTTCTATAATATCGAACAATTAGTCGGCTTTCCTCGAAAAAAGAAATATTCTCGATAATGTTCTTCTTTCTCATGAATTGTTGAACGGTTACAAAAATACTAAAATCTCCACACGTGCTGTACTAAAGCTTGACATACAGAAAGCCTTCGACTCGATTCATTGGGATGCGATTGTGAGAATTTTAGGTTACATGAACTTTCCGATTCCATTTATATCATGGATATATGCTTGCATCTCTACTGTGAACTACTCTATTGTTATTAACGGGTCTTGTGTAGGTTTTTTCAAAGGAAAACAAGGCATTCGACAAGGAGACCCAATGTCTGTGTATCTTTTCATTGTAGTGATGGAATTGTTGACGCAAATGCTGAATAAACTTGTTCGTCAGAGACTAATCAGCCTCCATCCGAAATGCATGGAACCCCAGGTTGTCTCGCTTCTTTTTGCTGATGATCTCGTTATATTTTGTAAACCTGATGCGAACACTATGAACAACATTCTTAAATGTCTGGATGATTTCTACTTGATAACTGGATTAAAGATTAATCTAGCTAAATCGGAATTTACCACCGCTGGTCTTAACACTGAGCAAAATAATCACATTATGAGAACTACTGGCCTACAACATAATAACACAACTATGTCCTATATAGGACTACCTCTCTCCACCTCTCGTATCGCCATACAACAGTGTTATCCTCTTTATGACAGAATTATTAGCAAACTTGACTCTTGGGCAAACCGTTTCTTGAGTCAAGCCGGTAGACTGACGATTATTAAATCAATTATCTTTTCTATGAATGTCTACTGGGCTAGAACATTTATTCTCCCTTACAAATTGATAAAAATGATTAGGACTGCGATGATGAGGTTCTTCTGGAAAGGCAACACAACGAGCAAGTTCCTTGCTCCAATCTCTTTCTCGGCAATGGAGAAACCTTTAATCAAAGGTGGGCTCGGCCTTATTGACTTGCGAGAATGGAATAGAGCTGCACATGCTCAACATTTGGCGGATTTCCTGAAATGACGATGTAGCCTTTGGGTTCAGTGGTCGACAAAACATGTCATAAAGAATAAAAGCTTGTGGAGCATGGATATTCCTCTTAAGAGTAGCTGGACGTGGCGTTGTCTCTTCAGACTAAGGGGAGTATTGTTGCCATTTGTTAAATTAAATATGAACATGAATAACAACGTTCTTTTCTGGCAGGATCCGTGGCTGAATTATGGTGAAATTATCAGTTGGAAACTCAACCATCAAGAGATTGTACAAACAGGCATTCGCCAACAAGCTATGTTGGCTGATATTGTTGGAAGATCTGGACCGCGCCTCCCGAACTCCACTAACCCGAGAATTAATGAGATGTGGCAGCGGATAAGGAACAACTGGATGAATAACTGTAGTTTACATGACGTCAACTGGTTCGCGGATGACAAAGCCTTCTCCATCAAAGCTGTGTATGGTAGATTGAAGAACACAGATGACTTGATCGATTGGAAATGGTGCAAGCGTGTATGGAAGGCTGACAATTCTGCGAAGGAGAACCTATTTTTCTGGAAACTGCTGAAAGGCGCGCTTATGACGAAAGATAAGATCATACAACGAGGCATGAATATTGATGGTTTATGTATTTACTGTGGTACTTGGTCGGAATCCATAGCCCATATCTACTTCGAATGCAATGAAACTGGTCAAATATGGAGCAACATATGTACAAGAATGGGAAGAACAAGGAATGTCAGTAGCCACGTTAATGAATGGGAGGAAATTATACTCAGACTGGCACCAAAAACTTGGAGAAAAGATTGCTCAACATGGTTGTGAAGAAACTTATTTGGTGTGTTTGGAAGGAGAGGAATGTTATGATTTTCAAGCCCGCAAATGCTAAGGAAAAGTCTTCTCGCCTGAAGTGGATTGTGCATGAAATCTTTCAGTGCATGAAAAATGCGTCTTTTGCTATTGAACCTGGGATCATGGACCTTTTTGTCGCGTGAATCTTCCTGCCTTCTTTTTTGTTTTTTCCTTCGTACTTCCCGTGCTTAAAGCATTGTTATCTCCGTTTTCTGCTTTATAGTGTTATCGCTATACTGCCTTTGTATTTTCTCTTATTGCTTCAATAAAAAGGTCGGGGTCCTTTAACCCCGTCGGCCATGCCAAAAAAAAAATCACTACTTTTGACGCTGCACAGGGAGGCCGAGGTCGCATCCTTGGAAGCGCTGTGTGTTAGGCTAGCAGGATGCGGTGGTCAAGGGAGGTTGAGCGATGAGAAGTTGTGGGGTTTACCCTTGGGATCGTGGCATCTGAAGTACTGGCGAGTTGAGGATTTTGGGGTTTGAATGGTCGGCGTGATATGGAGTAGCTGATAGTGAAAAGTGCATGTATTTTTGTTGCGTAATGTTTTCTGAAAATGAATATTGAAGAGGAGAAGAAGTCAAATGTTTTGAGTGAGCGTGGATTGGTGGTCTTGAGGAGTTGCGTTTGTATGTAGTTTTGTGGACTGGAAGAAGGAAGTCGAGGTACTGGTGTTGTGATATCGGGGAAGTGGCGCTTCATTTTGCAAACACTGGTGAGAATTAATGAAGAAACAGTGGAGTTTGAGTTGGTTGAATTGTGATGAAGGATGCTGTATTTGGGAACTTGAATGCCTGTAGATACTAGGATGTTGTCGTTCCTGATGTGAAGTGAAGGAGTAAGCATGATGTTGGTTGTAACAATGTGAAAGTGGATGGCCTGTAAAAGTATAAATATAGGGCATGGAGGGAGTTCTAGTGATAGAAAAATTGGGGATGGCCATTTCCTGGAACCAAACAAAAGAACAACATGTACTCGTTTGTGTAACTGGGTAGAAGGGTTAGCGGATGCAGGCATTGATAAAAAAATTATATATATATATATAATTAATTAATTAAAGAGCGTTCAAATTGCATTTACATTGGAAAGAAGGTGGAGGATTTTTATGTGAGCTAGACACCGTACAACGCTGGTTTAAAGGTTTCAGCGTAGTTTTGTTTGATCAAATGTGAGGAGGAAGACACCGAGTTGCTATGTTGTTTTAGGATAGTACTGGAGGATCGATTAGTGGTCTTGAATGGAAATTCTGAAATGAAGAGTGGGAGTCCAATGGGTCGAGTTGGTTAGAGGCGGTGGAAAGGAGAATACTGGACCGAAACTCGAAAGAGGGTGAGCATTGACCTTTTTGCCTAACATGAAGAAATGAACAACGAGTTTAATTTATTTAAACCAGTAATTATCCCTCAATGATCATCATTAAGTCAGATAATTATTTCCATTTAAATAAGAACTTGTAAAATTTTTATACCATTCGTTCGTGAACAGAGTCTGACCAATCAAAAGCGGTGGGAACCGTTGCAACAAAATCTATTGTGTAGAACTGATTTCGCAGAGAGCAAGGCTACATGAAATTCGTGATAAAATCAAACGCCTGTTTGGTTTTAAATGAAACCAAAGCAAAATCGCCAACTGAAAAACAAGGTGTGTAAACTCACTAACTCTACTTCGTTTATATTTCTAGTTTTAAATATATAAATTTTATGTTGTGTGATTGTGGATTGGATGAACGGTTGACAAAATTGATTGAAATGGTTGATATAGTAATCATTGACTGAATATTGATTCTAATACCATATTTAAATGGAATTTATATGTAAAAGTGGAAATCAGATTTGAAATCAATATTTGAGATGAGATTTGAGCTTAGCAAATTATAAAGGAAATCATAAACGAGATTTTAAATGATTGGAATAAAAATAGATTTGTTTGAAAATTTCTGAATAGAAGTTATTAATAAAATTTGGGTTTAAAAGAATATTTATAAGTACGAAACCAAATGATTGTATATAAAGGAAATATATTCACAAATAAAGTGAATAATGGTATAAAGCAAATATTTTGTGAATGAAATATCTCTAAAGGAAATTTAGATTTGAAATATGAATCCAAATTGGAAACTGAGCGAAAAGGGAAATGGGTAATCGTTTTAAAAGAAAACGATGAGTTTTATTACAAAAATCGGAATATAAAATAAAGTGTGATAACGTTTTGTAGACTGGAATAGTTTTAAAGGAATTTGGTAATGATTGGGAAAGGATAAATTCAAAAGTAAATTTGGAATTTGAATTAACCTGAAATGGTAGATAAATTTAGAAGTTCAGAATATAATCGAATATAGATTATTGGAGAAAGTGTTGTTTATTGGAATTTGATTATACCGAATTTAGGGATGTAATTATTTTTACTTTCCGTTTTGAATCAAATCTATTTATTTATTTATATATTTACTTATTAATTGAATTAGTAAATACAAGTTATATTTTTATACACCAATTATTTGGGAACAATGATTATAACGCTACTGTTATAAATCTAAACAGCGATTATAATGCTACTGTTATCATAAATGTTTATAAATCTAAACAACGATTTTAGCACTGTCACGATAATAAATGTTTTGTAAATCTAAACAGCGATTTTATCACTGCCATTATAATTAATGTCTTATAAATCAAATATTTGGAAACAGCGATTATAATGCTACCGTTATAATCAATGTTTTTCGTAAAGGAAGTGGATTCTTAGATTGAATCCGAGAAGCGATGTTTTGTTTGAAGTTGTGAGCTTTGACTGTTTCAAAGTTGAGAATGTTGTTCAGTTAAGGTATGAGAGGTAATTATACCCCAACTTGATTGACTTCATAATTAACTAAGAAATGGTTAAGGTTTAGTAGTGAATATTGGTCAGGGATCCGATTAATAAATGAATAATTAATGAATTGAGTTATAGCAATGATGTTTAGTATGTAACATGGGTTTAACTAAATGAAAAGGTCTTGGAAACATTTTCCAAAGTAAATCAGAGGTGGTTTCTAAGTATAGAAAATGAAATGATTTGGAATAACTAGAAGTAAGGAATGATAATTAAAAATGTTTTTTTTTCCAATGTTAATAAATATATTTTCTAAAATATAGAAATAAGAATATATGAATATATAGAAATGTTTTCAAATTGGAATAAGAGATATCTTCTCGAATAAAGAAATGATGACGTTGGAAATTTCTTCTAAGAATCGAGATTGAGATTTGAAAGGATATGGAAGATTGAAAATGGATTTTAGAATCGATAATATAATAAGCAATTAATATAAAAAAGGGCCAGTGTTGTTGATGGTTGATCGGTAGAATTTCCAATTGGAACTAGGACCGTTGATTGTATGGATTTTACTTTGATAGTTAAATCACTGACTATCAAAGTTTTGATTTATTTTATATTGTCGTTGTCAATATGTAGAGACCGGGATTAGATTTAATATCTGAAAAACACTCTGTATTGGCATAAGCATTATAAATCAAGTCATGCTGAGAATAATTGAAGATGGAGTAAAGTGCAAGGACTGTTTTGTTATTCCTATGTAGAAATTGCCTAAGATGGATTAATCGAATGGTGCCTTCGGTTTGTCCAATCCAAGGACAACGTATGTGGACGAATGTCTGACGACATGACATTCAAAGTAAATGATGGCAAGAAGTGCTAAAAGAAAATCGTGACCTCAAGCCTCATCACCCGGGAAATGACAAAAATCGGACAAGCAACATTGCCATGTAGGTCATTCCCATTAGGGGTATTATCACTTAATCTAGAGAAATTTCATTTGCTTCTAATTCTATTTGCTGTTGTATGCTTTCAGTAATGGTTGTTGATCATAACCATTGGTGATAATATGCTCGATACACTCAAGTTAAATGAGTGGTCAGCCATGTGTGGGCTGGGTTGCAAGACATTCTTGTTGAACCCAGTGTATTCCCCTCTAGAGATACACTATCGAAAGGTGGTTCCATAACTTGTCATGTTGGAAATCCAATCTCTAATAAACGCCATGCGGTTTTTGATTTAATATTATGTATGGAGCGTGAGATGCAAGCGTTCCGCTAGATTTCTATTTATTTGATTTAGACACTATTATAATATCACCGGATTTGATATCAAATATATTTTGGTTATCGTAAGGTAAAAACTATCCGTGTTTATGTATGGATCGGTCTTACGATTATCATTTCTTTCGAAAGGATTTTTGAAAGTTAAACCAATGGTTGGAGTTTACTTACACCAGTCTCATGACTGACCCAGAGTTTATTTTGTTTGTTTTCCCTAAACTTTTGGGTGCCCAAATTTGTATGGGCAGTCAAGTAGTCGGGATTTTACAGATTTACTTGGAGGAGCTTGAAGCAGGAGGCTTCACCAGTTAGCTATAGAAAATCATATTTTTTCGCGGTGAATTATGTTCATATCTAGAAACAGGGGTTTATAATTGTTTCAGGAATAATTGTTGTGCTCTGATGATGGTATGTATATACAGTTATTGATTTGTATTTCAAAATTTATGTTATATAATATATTTTATTCGTTCCGCTGTATGACTTGTGTTCTTCGCTTTCTTCTATTCTAAGTTTTTCTTTCTCTCTATTTCTCATCCTCTAACTTCTTTCTACTAATGATTCATATTTCTGTGTCATTTTGGTTGGACGTGTGGTGTTATTAGTTGACTCAAAGGGTGCGGAAATTCAGGCCATTACATTTGGTATCAGAGCTGAAGGTTGAGTAGTAACCTTGGCTTTGTGGCGTGATCCAATTGAGATGGGGTTAATAATACCCTAGATTGAATTTGAGTGTGTATGTATGAGCGCGTATTTGTAGATTAGATATGAATTTTTTTTATATTATGTTGACTTGTTTGTTTAGTGGTTTTTGAATTCTAGTCGATATAGGATGTACAACTGTATCGATAGGTGTTTCTAAAATTTCGAATAAAGCAGTTCGATACAGTATTGTTTTAAAATGGGTAAATGAAATAATTTTTCCCAAAAATTATTTTGATATAAAAGGAATGATTTCTGAATTATTATACATGAATGTGTTGATTGTTATTACAATCAAATGGAATTATGAAATATTGAAATGGTTATATAATTTGTATATGGATAATGTATACAAAGGAGATAAACCAAGTTAAGTTCAAACCAAAATTGGAATTTAAATTCCGGGTTTTTAGAAAATATTTTTTGAAATATTACAAAGTAATATAACATTACTTTAAAGTATATTTGAATAAGAATAGTTTAAATGGATTTTAAAAGGGATTAAGCACAGAAATCACTTCAGTGGCGAGAAAATAATTCTGATAATGGATCGCGACATTATCATTATTCATTTTCAAGTTTCTGAGTGACGTGTTGCAACCATAGTAATTTTGGAATGAAAAATTTATTTGAAAAGGACAAGTTGTTTTAGAAATTCAAATGTTTTGAATTGAGTTGATTATAAATATATGTATATATATATGATTTCAAACTAATTTGAAATAAAAACTGAAAATTTGAATTCTGAAATTAAAACTTAACTTGTATAAGTTGAATAGATTGAAACGGTAAAAATGTATCAAATGAATTGAAATTTAACTTAAGTTAAACAAAAATTGGATTGGATTAAAAATAATTCCAAATGAAATAAAATAAAAAAAGATGTTGAGATTTAGATTATTGATATGAATTCGACTTATGAATAAGCAAGTTGATTATATATTGGATGTTGTTAACTGAAATTGAATTGTGATAAATTTGGATTCAAGCATAATGAGTGGATTGACTTAAATGGAAATCAGACTTGAATTGATAGAATGGAAGTGAACTAATCAGAAGTTGATTAAAGTGTTAAACACTGGAAGTTGGATTGATTTGAAACCTACTGGAAATGGATATATGTATGCTGAGCAGATATTGAATGGAAGCAAATGGAAGAGATAGAAGCATGCCCGACAAAAAGGTACATGTTTATAATATTACTTGGGTTTGATGGTTTTATGAGCCTATGGGACAAGCCGCTTGGCTTTTTGATTTTCTTTTGGACTGGAGAAGGCCTAGAAAAGCGAGTTGTGGTTGTACTGATTGAGTCGCGCAAAGGAGATGCTAGCAAAAAAATTCGAAAATTTAAAGAGTTAGAAAACTTTTAAGAAATTTTTGATAATTTAAAATCGAGTGGTTAATTGTAATTTAAATAAGAAAACTGGAATTGGTAATAAAATTTCAAGTGGAATAATGAAATTGATAAATGGATTTAAAATCAATTGGAATGGGTGTGGATATGCAGAAGAGCATATGGATTGAAGACAAGAAAGTGATAATGGATTGTCCAAAAGTGGTGGACAGATCATGTGGAAAGAATTATGAATGGTCGAGTATTGGTATGAGAATTCGAAGGTTGGCTAAGAACTGGGCTATTAAGATATGGAATATAAGGTTTCAACTAGGTAGGTTTTGAGGAGTTAGAGTTATAGCATTACTGCTTAGCAATTTCGAGGACGAAATTATTTTAAGGGGGAAGGAATGTAACAACCCAGATTTTTAGTCGTTTAATTTTGCACATTTAAATTGTTTTAAATGTTGTATTAAAATTTTAAATGTAAATTTATATGGAATTTATTATTTAAAAGGAAGTTTTAACGTATAATTTATAATATAATTTAAATCGAGCTCATAACGAAGCGGCAGTTCATAATATTACGTTTTCAACTTCAACTGAATATACAAAATTCATTATAAATCATATTTCTTTGAAATAAGAAACGCTTAGATCTGTTTGACTATATTTTTCTAATGGAAGTGAAAAATTGAGGTTTCGTCTTTTTAGATTATAAGTTATGTCCAAATCAAATTTTCAAATAGTTGCTATGGGATTCGTTATTAAAATATAATGATTTATTTTATAAAATTAAAATGGATTTTATTATATCGAATATCGATTTGGTTTGAAACTCAACCAAGAGTATTTTATTTTGATACTATATGAAATTCGACCAGAGTATGTTAGATTGCAATATTTTATTATTGTTATATTGAAGTATTTTAAAATAGTTTTGTTTTAATTTGAATTGGACCCTTAAAAAGAACTATTATTCAAACAACCTTCGTTTTCGATGAAACCTATTACATTGTGTTCGGAATATTTAAATGTGCTACGGTGTCAATTTTCATTATAAATGGAGGCCGTATGTGATGGTTTTAATGAGAAACTTCAGCCCTAAGTTTCAGAAATTATTAAAATAATATAAAATACTCTCTATATATAACACCCTTTCCTCTCTAACCCTAAGTCAACATTTCCTGTGGTCAAAAGAGTTGCGCCTCCACCCAGTAAACAATGAATGGCCAAATTAAATCCCTATTTCTTCTCGAAATCCTATTGAATCTATTCAATAAAATAAAGGTATTTCTCACTATAAATCGGTCAATCCCCACACAAATTTCGGAGTTCTTTTTCCACATCCTCGTTCTTTCCCCAACCCGAATACCTTTCTTCCAGTAAATAATCTCGATCAAAAATCAAACAAACATATGAGAGTTCCTGAAATTGATGACTTAATCTTGTATTTTTTTTTATGTCTACGATGTCGTTCAATGGTCACTTGATTTTAACGAGTAACTTAGTTTTGGAGTTTGAGGTAAATCATCATTTAAGTGCGAAATGAATCTCGTTTCCATAAAGAGAAAAAAAAAATCACTTCTTTTGACGCTGCACAGGGGGGTCGAAGTCGCGTCCTTGGAAGCGATGTGTTTTAGGCTAGCAGGGTGCGGTGGTCAAGGGAGGTTGAGCGATGAGAAGTTGCAGGGTTTACCCTTGGGATCGTGGCATCTGAAGTACTGGTGAGTTGAGGATTGTGGGGTTTGAATGGTCGGCGTGATATGGAGTAACTGATAGGGACAAGTGCATGTATTTTTGTTGCGTGACATTTCCTGAGAATAATATTGAAGAGGAGAAGAAGTCAAATGTTTTGAGTGAACGTGGATTGGTGGTCTTAGGGAGTTGCGTTTGTAGTAGTTTTGTGGACTGGAAGAAGGAAGTCGAGGTACTGGTGTCGTGATACCAGGGAAGTGGCGCTTCATTTTGCAAACACTGGTGAGAATTAATGAAGAAACATGGAGTTTGAGTTGGTTGAATTATGATGAAGGATGTTGTATTTGGGAACGTGAATGCCTGTAGATTCTAGGATCTTGCAGTTCCTTATGTGAATTGGAGGAGTGGGCGTGATGTTGGTTGTAACAATGTGAAAGTGGATAGTCTGTAGAAGTAGAAATATAGGGTATGGAGGGAGTTCTAGTGATAGAAAAATTGGGGATGGCCATTTCCTAGAACCAAACAAAAGAACAACATGTACTCGTTTGTGTAACTGGGTAGAAGAGTTAGCGGATGCAGACATTGATAAAAAATTATATATATATATATATATAATTGATTAAAGAGCGTTCAAACTGCATTCACATTGGAAAGAAGGTGGAGGAGTTTTATGTGAGCTAGACACCGTACAACGCTAGTTTAAAGTTTTCAGCGTAGTTTTGTTCGATCAAATGTGAGGAGGAAGATACCGAGTTGTTATGTTGTTTTAGGACAGTAGTGGAGGATCTATTAGTGGTCTTGTATGGACATTCTGAAATAAAGAGTGGGAGTCCGATGGGTCGAGTTGGCCAGAGGCGGTGGAAGCGGGAATACTGGACCGAATCTAGAAAGAGGGTGAGCATCGACCTTTTTGCCCGGCATGAAGAAATGAACAACGAGTTTAATTTATTTAAATCGGTAATTATCCAGTAATGATCATCATTAAGTCAGATAATTATTTCCATTTAAATAACAACTTGTAAAAAATTTATACCATTCATTCATGAACAGATTCTGACGAATCAAAAGCCGTGGGAACCATTGCGACAAAATCTATAGTGTGGAACTGATTTCGCAGAGAGCAAACCTGCATGAAATTCGTGATAAAATCAAACGCCTATTTGGTTTTAAATGAAACCAAAGAAAAATCACCAACTGCAAAACATGGTAAGTAAATTCACTAGCTCTACTTCGTTTATATTTCTATATAAATGAGTTTTAAATATATAAATTTTATGTTGTGTAATTGTTGATTGGATGAATGGTTGACAAAATTGATTGAAATGGTTGATATAGAAACCATTGACTAAATATTGATTCTAATACCATATTTGAATGGAATTGATGATATTTTCATTGATTAACATCTGCGGATGCAGGGAAATAGGTTGGAGGGATCCAACTGGATTCCTCAACATTTATATTATTGTGTTTGCATTGGTTGTGACATATGCTATGCTACATTAACTGTGATTGATCTTGTTGTGTTTAAATAACACTGGCCTAGAAATTTTGGTATTTTAAATACCATAAAATATTTTCGAATATAGAAAATGAAATTTGAGATTTTAAATGGAAATATATTTTTCCAAAAATTGAAGTGTAATTGCGAATGGAGTTAAAAAGTAGAAACTTGTTTATTTAAAACAAGAAGTTGATTCCAAACGAGTTTATAAATTAAGTGAATTATTTATCGTTGGACAAATTGTAACATAAATTCAAATTTGAATTTACATGTAAAAGTGGAAATCAGATTTGAAATCAATGTTTGAGATGAGATTTGAACTTAGCAAATTTAAAGGAAATCATAAACGAGATTTTAAAGATTGGAATAAAATTAGATTTGTTTGAAAATTTATGAATAGAAGTTATTAATAAAATTTGGGTTTAAAAGAATATTTATAAGTACGAAACCAAATGATTGTATATAAAGGAAATATGTACACAAATAAAGTGAATAATGGTTTAAAGAAAATATTTTGTGAATGAAATATCTCTAAAGGAAATTTAGACTTGAAATATGTATCCAAATTGGAAATTGAGCGGAAAGGGAAATGGGTAATCGTTTTAAAAGAAAACGATGAGTTTTATTTCAAAATTCGGAATATAAAATAAAGTGTGATAACGTTTTGTAGACTCGAATGGTTATAAAGGAATTTGGTAATGATTGGGAAAGGATAAATTCAAAAGAGAATTTGGAATTTGAATTAACCTGAAATGGTAGATAAATGCCGAAGTTCAGAATATAATCGAACACAGATTATCGGAGAAAGAGTTGTTTATTGGAATTCGATTATATCGAATTTAGGGAAGTAGTTATTTTTACTTTCCGTTTTGAATCAAATCTAATTATTTATTAATTTAATTATTTATTTACTTATTAATTGAATTAATAAATACAAGTTATATTTTTATATACCAATTATTTGGAACAACGATTATAACGCTACCGTTATAAATCTAAACATCGATTATAATGCTATTGTTATCATAAATGTTTATAAATCTAAATAGCGATTTTAGCACTGTCATGATAATAAATGTTTTGTAAATCAAAACAGTGATTTTAGCGTTGTCATTATAATATATGTTTTGTAAATCTAAAAAGTGATTTTAACGCGGCCATTATAATAAATGTCTTATAAATCAAATATTTGGAAACAACGATTCGTTATAATCAATGTTTTTCGTAAAGGAAGTGGATTCTTAGATTGAATCCGAGAGTCACGTAAGAGATGTTTTGTTTGAAGTTGTGGGCTTTGACTGTTTCAAAGTTGAGAATGTTGTTCAGTTAAGGTCTGAGAGGTAATTATACCCCAACTTGATTGACTTCATAATTAACTGAGAAATGGATAAGGTTCGGTAGTGAAGATTGGTTAGAAATCCAATTAGTAAATTAATAATTAATGAATTGAGTTATAGCAACGATGTCTAATATGTAACATGGGTTTAACTTAATGAAAAGGTCTTGGAAACATCTTCCAAAGTAAATCAGAGGTGGTTTCTAAGTATAGAAAATGAAATGATTTGGGATAACTAGAAGTAAGGAATGACAATTGAAAATGTTTTTCTCCAATGTTAATAAAGTATATTATCTAAAATATAGAAATAAGAATATATGAATATATAGAAATGTTTTCAAATTGGAATAAGAGATATCTTCTCGAATAAAGAAATGATGACATTGGAAATGTCTTCCAAGAATCGAGACTGAGATTTGAAAGGATATGGAAGATTGAAAATGGATTTTAGAATTGATAATATAATAAGGAATTAATATAAAAATGGGCCAATGTTGTTGATGGTTGATCGGTAGAATTTCCAATTGGAAATAGGACCGTTGATTGTATGGATGTTACTTTGATAGTTAAATCACCGACTATCAAAGTTTTGATTTATTTTGTACCTTCGTTGTCAACATAGGGAGACTGGGATCAGTTTAATATCTGAAAAGCACTCCGTATTGGCATAAGCGTTGTGAATCAAGTCATGTTGAGAATAACTGAAGCTAGAGTAAAGTGCAAGGGCTGTTTTGTTAATCCTAGGTAGAAATTTCCTAAGATGGATTAATTGAATGGTGCCTTCGGTTTGTCCAATCCTTAGACAACGTATATAGACGAATGTATGACGACATGACATTCAAAGTAAATGATGGCAAGAAGTGCTGAAAGAAAATCGTGACCTCAAGCCCCATCACCTGGGAAATGAAAAAAATCGGGCAGGCAGCATGGCCATGTGGGTCATTCCCATTAGGGGTATTATCACCTAATAGTGACGGCCCGTCCCGCACCAACCGACATTTACTCCAAAGGTGCGCTGTACACATGTCCAGTTAGCACGGAACGAGTCGTCAAAAGGAAAGGAAAGAAGGAAATGAACTAACAAGGAACCTGTAGAATGTCTCACAGCGCATAGAACAAAATATAATAATAACATACTTGACATAAAACAGAAGAGACAGTGCATAAGCTGAAAACCAAAACTAAGCATCATAACAGCGGAAATCCAAAATATAGCTTATTACAACTTTTCAAACTGTCTCAAAGCAAAAGTAAGATAAAGGAGGTACACTACTAATGCCCAAGTAGCGACCACCAGCGATACAGGGAGGATATCTATATATCATACGTGGAAGCCTCCTGCCCGCCTCCGAATCAGCTACTCGCGCATCACCAACTAACCTGTCTCTAGTCTGCTCGTGTGAGCACCCAGAGTAATAAGAGGAGACATAAAACTCTGGGTCAGACATAAAGCCTGGTATGAGCGATAAGCATCTAAAGTGAACAATAACAGGTAGACTAAAACATACCTGAACCTGGACCTGCAAGCAAAGAGTTAGCACTACATACTGTACAACAATCTAAGGTGCCATATCAAATGGTGTAAAGATACGGAGGTGGGGGTGTGCATGTCATAGTGATGGCAAACAATCAAACATAGCATCCATCCTCACATCTCTCACTCAGTGCGTAAAGCATATGATATTCACCACTTCGATCACCCCACATACCTTGCTACGATCACTTTGCCCCATGAAGTCATAAATGGCTTCACTGCACTGATAAGTAGCCCATCATCCCTTTTTAGTGGTGAATCGAAGTTATGAACGTCGACGACTCCTTAGCACACGTCCCGCAGCAAAGTCCAACCATGAAGTGAACTCATTGGTTCCCAACTGGATCCTGAGCTCTAACTTCCCATTTGGACTACCTTTGCATCTCGGGTTATGGGTCATCACCGGATCGGTTCGGATCGGAATGCTCCTTCCTCCCTGGATCGGATCGAGTTTTCCAGCACGCCACGGTTCGGATCGTCAGCACCCCCAGCGGGTCGGGTCGTGCTCCTCCAGCTCGTGGCTCCTTCTCCTGGTTCGGATCGGCGTCATCACATCGGATCAGCTCGTGGTGCTTCCCTTCGGTCGTGATGCTCCTCCCCCTTCAGATCGTGAATGCACATCGGTTCGGATCGTGAGCTTTTGGAGTTGATCGGGTCGGATCGGAGATGGCATGCGATCGGGTGTTCCAACGCATGACGCGGTTCGAGTTCGAGCTCCTCCCACCATCGGATCGTGGTCTCCGGTCCGGGACGTGGCACATAGGGGCGATCCGCGATCCGGTCCCTGCACAGCTTCCCTGCGACTTGTTTTACGCCATTCGACGGCGTTTTCAACCAATCTAACACTTCTAAACAATCACAAAGCATACCATACAGTCATAGAAACATGCAGTATCGACCCCAAACACCAAAACATAAATCATAGCATATAAAATGGATCAAACATACCCAAAACCCCTTATTTCCCTTAAGCATGTTTAGGTAAAACTCACCATAGGATTAACAAAACTTAACTAAATTAACCCAAATTCATATCAGAGGTCTACAACATCATTTAGGAATTTATGAACATTTTTCCAGAATTTTATCATGTTTAAATTCGCTAATTAACACTAATTACCCTTAATTAGCCATAATTAGTGCAAAACTATGCAAATCACTCACCTTAGCCACAAATAAACTAAGATCTGAAATAAATCTCTGATTTGATGTGAATCCCAATGCTAAACAGCAGCTCAAATGTTGATTTGGTGTAGATCTTCCTTGATTAGATGTTGCTAAGCTTAATCCTTGATCAAAAGATGATTTGGAGGTGATTTAGAGGTTGGAGGCCATTTTTAGGGTTCCTTGGTGATAAGTGGAGGCTAGAAAACTGAAATGGAATGATTCTCTACTTCATTTCAGCCTCCCCATAACCCTAATCCCGAAATGGGTTATGGGCCTATCCACTAATCACCCTATTTGGCCCGGTTAAGCAGTTTTTCATCTTCCAAACCTTATTTCAGCCATATCTCTCTAACGGTAAGTCCATTTGGCTATTATGACCATCTACGGAAAGGTAGACCATCAAACGAATCTAATGGAAGTGGTTTCAGGTCAAAATTCCTTTCTAATCAAAAGTTATGGCCAAAACAAGATCAGCTAGGGGCAAAATGGTCATTTAAAAATCGACAAAAATCATGAATATGGGAAATGACTCTAATAGATGTTTCCCAAAGTTACATGACCATACGATTTCATATGGGAAAGAAATAAATATTCTACGATCCTCCGATGCGTAGAATGCGGGTTGTTACATTCTCCCCCCTTAAGAAATTTTGCCCCCGAAATTCCCTAACCAAAACACACAAAGGGTCCCGCATGCCTATCAATCATAAAACAACAATCAAACATGAAAAACAAGTAAAACAAGTCTACTAGCATGCAGAATAACTAAATTGCAAGGTAAATTTTACCAGGCAAAGAGTTCTAGATATGCCTTCCTAATGCTCTCCTCTGTCTCCCAAGTACAATCATTCTCGTTCTCGCCCCACTGAACCTTGACTAAATTCACCGCCTTCCTTCGAAGTTGCTTCGTATCGTGCCCCACAATATGAATCGGCTTGCGGTTCCCAACCGCCTCGGGTTCTACTTCAAAGTCCTTTAACTGATCAGGTGAAACAGTCATATCTGAGTCGTAAACGAACTTCCTTAGTTGGGAAACATGAAATACATTATGAACTCCCGCCATCTTCTCTGGTAAGCCAACTCTATATGCCAAATTCTCGACTAGTTCAAGAACAGGGAATGGGCCAACAAATCTTGGTGCCAATTTGCCTTTCCTGCCAAATTGTATCACGCTCTTCAACGGAGAAATCTTGACAAACACCAAGTCACCAACGGAGAATTTTAAGTCTCTTCTCCTCTTATCAGCATAACTCTTCTGCCTATCTTGGGCAGCTTTCATTCGTTGTTGAATGATCTTAATCTTATCTGATGTTTCTCTCACCATATCTGGTCCAAGCACAAATTTCTCGCCAGTCTCTATCCAACATGATGGTGAGTTGAACGGTCTTCCGTACAAAGCTTCATATGGAGCCATACCGATACTGGATTGGTAGCTATTATTATATGCAAACTCTACTAGATGCAAATGGTCATCCCATGATCCACCAAAATCCAATATAAAAGCTCTCAAGAGATCTTCCAATATACGATTCACCCTCTCCGTCTGACCGTCGGTCTGAGGATGGTATGCGGTACTGAGATGTAATCCTGACCCTAGAGCCTCTTGTAAGCTCTTCCAAAACCCACTAGTGAACAACGGGTCTCGGTCACTCACAATGGTTTTGGGTACTCCATGAAATCTCACCACCCACTTCATATACAATTCTGCCAACTTGGCTGTCGTTCTGGTCGATTTGACTGGTACAAATCTTGCACTCTTAGTCAATCGATCCACAATTACCCAAATGCTATCATATCCCGATCTAGTCCTTGGTAAACTATCGATGAAATCCATCGAGACTTGCTCCCATTTCCATTCGGGAATTTCTAATGGTTGCAACAACCCACTAGGCTTCTTTTGCTCGGCTTTAACTAGCTGGCAATTCATGCATTTGGATATAAACTTCCCAACGTCTCTTTTCATCCCTTCCCAGTAGTAAGTCTATCTCATGTCTCGATACATCTTATTACCACCGGGATGTATAGTCAGTTTTGAGTGATGACATTCTCTAAGCACTTCATCTCTCAAACCATTCACGTTGGGTACAACTAGTCTTCCATTCTTTCTAAGCCACCCACCTCGATCAAGCCTATACGCATTCATCTCCTCACTGTCGATGTCCATCTCTAACTTGGAGATGATTTCCAATAGATTAGGATCGTTCCTCTCGCTGGAACCAATCCGCTCTATAAAAGTGGGTCTGATCGTCAAACTAGCTAGCATGACTGCATCCAATTCGCACTTTGGTCTGAAATCAAACCCCACGATATACTCCAGTTGCTTCCATTCAAGAAACATTGCCCCTAAACTGGCATGTCTCCTGCTCAAGGCATCGGCTACCGCATTACCTTTCCCAGGTGTGTATGCGATATCAAAATCATACGAAGCCAAGAACTCTAACCATCTCTGCTGACGGAGATTCAGATCTTTCTGAGAGAAAAGATACTTTAAAAATTTATGATCGGTAAACAACTCAAATCTTTCTCCCAAGAGATAGTGTCTCCACATCTTCAGCGCAAACACAATCGCTGCTAAATCCAAATCATGGGTAGGATACTTCTTCTCATGCGGCTTTAGCTTTCGACTAGCATAAGCTACAACCCTACCTCCTTGCATCAATACAGCACCTAATCTGGTACCACAAGCATCCGTGTATACCGTCATCTCTTCATTCCCCTTAGGAATGACTAACACTGGCGCACGCGTCAACTTCTCTTTTAGACTCTTGAATTCATTCTCACACACTCCGTCCCAGACGAAGGACTGATTCTTCTTAGTCAACTGAGTCAACGGTGCCGCTATCTTGGAGAAGTCCTGGATAAACTTACGATAATATCCAGCTAATCCCTAGAAACTTCGTACATCTGTTGCATTCTTGGGCATAGGCCAATCCTGTACCGTAGCCACCTTCGCAGGGTCCACGGCAATACCACTCTCTGAAACAACATGGCCCAAGAATCTCACTTCTCTTCTCCAAAAGTGACACTTAGAGAATTTCGCTTTCAATTGGTGTTTCCTCAACACCTCCATCACTATCCTCAAGTGTCCCTTGTGTTCCTCCTCTGTCCTTGAGTAAAAAGGATATCATCTACGAACAAAAGAACAAACTTATTCAACTGATCTCTGAATACTCGATTCATAAGATCCACAAAGTAGGCTGGTGCATTGGTCAACCCAAATGGCATGACCAACCACTCATAAAATCCAGACGGCGTCCTAAATGTCGTTTTCGGAACACTCTCATCCGATGCTCGTAGCTGATGAAATCCTGTCGCGAGGTCCAACTGGGAGAACACTCTTGCTCCTTCCAGTTGATCAAACAAATCATCTATCCGCGGTAGAGGATACTTATTCTTCCTTGTCACCTTATTCAACTCGCGATAGTCCACACACAAACGAAGGGAACCATCTGCCTTAGTGGCAAACACAACTGGTGCTCCCCACTCGGAGACACTCCTTCTAATAAGTCCCTTCTTCAAAATATTGCTGACTTGCACCCCGAGCTCTCGCTGCTCCCTTGGTGCCATACAACGAAGTGGCATCACTATAGGTCTGACATCTTTCACTAAATCAATACGGAACTCAATCTCTCGGTGTGGTGGAAGTCCGGTCACCTCCTCGAAGACGTCCGGATACTGGCCAACCACGGGCACATCTGACAACTCATCCTGCGGGATGTCGAGGGAATTTACAAAACTAGCCATAACCCCATCACTAGGTAGACTACCAAACACTACCCTCCGCCCATCATCCGCCCTCACTGTCACCAAAAAGCCCTCACAGTCTACCACCACCCCGTATCTTTGGAGCCAATCGACTCCCAATATAATGCCATACCCAGTAAAGCCCAAAACAAAGCAATCACAAACAAACATACATCCATGACACGATAATACCAAGTTCCTGCAAATCATACTAAGGCTAGTCGAACCACCAATCGGGTTCGTCACAACCAATGGTCTATCGGCTATTTCGGGTTCCAGTCCCAACCTATCTACCAGGTCACTAGATATGAAGGAACGTGAAGCCCTAGTATCAAACAAAACTCGAACTGGTACATCATAAATAGAAAGCATACCTTGAATAACAACATTCTTTCCTTTCTCCGCCGCAGTTGGGGCATTCGACGAAGAAGGAACAGCATCAATAGCATATGCTTTCACAATCTGCTTCTCCTTAAGAGGTTGCGGACACTTATCCTTGAAATGTCCCACTTGACCACAGTTGAAGCACTTCTTATCCGCTGGCTTGGCCCGACAATCTTTAGCATAATGGCCCTTCTTTCCACAGCTGAAGCACTCAACATCCTTCTTGTTCTTTTTCTGGCCACCCTTAGATTGGCCTGCTTCCTCTTATTTTGAGAGTTATTCTTGCCTCCACCACCTGCTTGCAGCTTTGGCCCTTCTGCAGATGCAGCCTAAGTCTTTGACATAGGGTAAAGACTCTCTGATCTCAAAGTTTTCCCCACAATCGATTCAAAAGTCTCATCGATGTGATTGATAAGCCTTTCCCCCAAGTATCCATCCAAACCAGTAATGAACTTCACATTCTTCTTCTCAGGAGTGTCGATGAGAAACAGTCCATACTTCGACAAAGTGTCGAACTCAGCAATATAGTCAGAAACTGCCCTACCACTCTGCTTGAGTTCCAAGAATCTCTTAAACAACACTGACTTCTGGGCAGCTGGAATAAACTTCTCGCTAAAGCGAGCCTTGAACTGAACCCAAGTAACCTGATCCTCTAGAGTAGCTGTTCTAATGGCATTCCACCAATTCATTGCTCGCCCTTCAGCTGACGAGACGCTAGCCTTCTCTTCATCGCATCCTCAAGACCCAAGTCATCGAAGATATGGTCACAGCTATCCATCCAGTCTTGAACATTTATGGCCGACTCCGTCCCGTGGAACGGCTTCCCACCAAGGTTAGTGTAATCCTTGCACAACTTGGCGAAATCAACCCTCGGTGCCTGCACTACTTGACCGCCACCATTTCCGGGATTGGGAGCTGCCCCTTGCACTTCTCTAAGCATGTCTCTCATGAGGTCAGTAAACATCGCCCTCATGTCAGCAGCATTCCCCTGGTTGGTCCCTCTACCAGCACCCCTAGTGTCTCGGCTCATCGTCAATCTGAAAAAGGGAAACGATTAACGAACCCATAGTGGTGCTAGTGCAGTACGACTTCATTCTTATACTACCAATAGTATATATATAGCTTTTGAAAACCAAAGTAATCACAAATACGCGCTCTCATATACGTACTATCTCTCCCTAGTGTCTTTCCCTAGGTTAACTACGCAACCTAGAGCTCTGATACCAAGTGTGACGGCCCGCCTCGCACCAACCGACATTTACTCCAAAGGTGCGCTGTACACATGTCCAGTTAGCACGGAACGGGTCGTCAGAAGGAAAGGAAAGAAGGAAATGAACTAACAAGGAACCTGTAGAATGTCTCATAGCGCATAGAACAAAATATAATGATAACATACTTGACATAAAACAGGAGAGACAGTGCATAAGCTGAAAATCAAAATTAAGCATCATAGCAGCGGAAATCCAAAATACAGCTTATTACAACTTTTCAAACTGTCTCAAAGCAAAAGTAAGATAAAGGAGGTACACTACTAATGCCCAAGTAGCGACAACCAGCGACACAGGGAGAATATCTATATATAATACGTGGAAGCCTCATGCCCGCCTCCGAATCAGCTACTCGCGCATCACCAGCTAACCAGTCTCTAGTCTGCTCGTGTGAGCACCCAGAGTAATAAGAGGAGACATAAAACTCTGGGTCAGACATAAAGCCTGGTATGAGCGATAAGCATCTAAAGTGAACAATAACAGGTAGACTAAAACATACCTGAACCTGGACCTGAAACCTAAGAGTTAGCACTACATACTGTACAACACTCTAAGGTGCCATATCAAATGGTGTAAAGATACGGAGGTGGGGGTGTGCATGTCATAGTGATGGCAAACAATCAAACATAGCATCCGTCCTCACATCTCTCACTCAGTGCGTAAAGCATACGATATTCACCACTTCGATCAACCCACATACCTTGCTACGATCACTTTGCCCCCATGAAGTCATAAATGGCTTCACTGCACTGATAAGTAGCCCATCATCCCTTTTTAGTGGTGAATCGAAGTTATGAACGTCGACGACTCCTTAGCACACGTCCCGCAGCAAAGTCCAACCATGAAGTGAACTCATTGGTTCCCAACTGGATCCTGAGCTCTAACTTCCCATTTGGACTACCTTTGCATCTCGGGTTATGGGTCATCACCGGATCGGTTCGGATCGGAATGCTCCTTCCTCCCTGGATCGGATCGAGTTTTCCAGCACGCCACGGTTCGGATCGTCAACACCCCCAGCGGGTTGGGTCGTGCTCCTCCTGCTCGTGGCTCCTCCTTCTGGTTCGGATCGGCGTCATCACATCGGATCAGCTCGTGGTGCTTCCCTTCGGTCGTGATGCTCCTCCCCCTTCAGATCGTGAATACACATCGGTTCGGATCGTGAGCTTTTAGAGTTGATCGGGTCGGATCGGAGATAGCATGCGATTGGGTGTTCCAACGCATGACGCGGTTCGAGTTCGAGCTCCTCCCACCATCGGATCGTGGTCTCCGGTCCGGGTCGTGGCACATAGGGGCGATCCGCGATCCGGTCCCTGCACAGCTTCCCTGCAACTTGTTTTACGCCATTCGACGGTGTTTTCGACCAGTCTAACACTTCTAAACAATCACAAAGCATACCATACAGTCATAGCAACATGCAGTATCGACCCCAAACACCAAAACATAAATCATAGCATATAAAATGGATCAAACATACCCAAAACCCCTTATTTCCCTTAAGCATGTTTAGGTAAAACTCACCATAGGATTAACAAAACTTAACCAAATTAACCCAAATTCATATCAGAGGTCTACAACATCATTTAGGAATTTATGAACATTTTTCCAGAATTTTATCATGTTTAAATTCGTTAATTAACACTAATTACCCTTAATTAGCCATAATTAGTGCAAAACTATGCAAATCACTCACCTTAGCCACAAATAAACTAAGATCTGAAATAAATCTCTGATTTGATGTGAATCCCAATGCTAAACAGCAGCTCAAATGTTGATTTGGTGTAGATCTTCCTTGATTAGATGTTGCTAAGCTTAATCCTTGATCAAAAGATGATTTGGAGGTGATTTAGAGGTTGGAGGCCATTTTTAGGGTTCCTTGGTGATAAGTGGAGGCTAGAAAACTGAAATGGAATAGTTCTCTACTTCATTTCAGCCTCCCCATAACCCTAATCCCGAAATGGGTTATGGGCCTATCCACTAATCACCCTATTTGGCCCGGTTAAGCAGTTTTTCACCTTCCAAACCTTATTTCAGCCATATCTCCCAAACGGTAAGTCCGTTTGGCTATTATGACCACTCTACGGAAAGGTAAACCATCAAACGAATCTAATGGAAGTGGTTTTAGGTCAAAATTCCTTTCCAATCAAAAGTTATGGCCAAAACAAGATCAGCTAGGGGCAAAATGGTCATTTAAAAATCGACAAAAATCATGAATATGGGAAATGACTCTAATAGATGTTTCCCAAAGTTACATGACCATACGATTTCATATGGGAAAGAAATGAATATTCTACGATCCTCTGATGCGTAGAATGCGGGTTGTTACATAATCTAGGGAAATTTCATTTGCTTCTTATTCTATTCGCTGCTGTATGCTTTCGATAACGGTTGTTGATCACAACCATTGGTGGTAATATGCTCGATACACTCAAGTTAAATGAGTGGTCAGCCATGTGTGGGCCGGGTTGCAAGACGTTCTTGTTGAACGCAATGTGTAATGACCTGTATTTTTTGCGATATATAATTAACTTATTTAATTATATAAATAGTGATTTAAAATTTAAATGGTCGTTTAATTAAATTATATTGAATATTTAATTAATATAAATAATATAATAATATATTTAATTCTGAAATAATCAGAATGGCTGAAATGGCGATATGGTGTTAATTGGGCAATTGAAAATATATAATTAAGTTTGGAATTGAATTTGAATAACGAATATATTATTTAAACGAAGTTTGAACATATAATTATATTATAATTATAATCGAGCTCAAAATGGCGCGGCAGTTCGCGATTTGGCGATTCGAACCTTAAAAGAATATACAGAAGCCGTTTTAAATCGGATTTCTGTGAAACAAGAAACATTCGAATCTGTTAAACGATATTTTTCTAAAGAGAAAAATCAAGATTTCATCGTGTATATTTTTGGTTATGTCCAAATCAAATTTTCGAATAGTTGCTATGAAATTGTTTATCAACCATAACGATATATTTAATTATAATTAAATATTGACCTTGAATTTAGACAAGCCCTATGAGATGTAGTGATAATTTAATTTTTAGAATTTTACTGTAATTTTTAATTAACTAAATACGCAAATTTTTATTTGAAGTATTGTGCACCCTATATCAGTATTCTGGGGTTTCAAAATATGAGTTAATCTACCAGTATTATTATATTTTTGGGATCCGGGTGCATTACTCGTCATAATGGTATTGTTAGTTCGGTCGTTATCGGTTCGTACGTGATGAATTTTTCGTGACAGCAAAACCTAAAATATCATAATGTATTGTGTAATCAAAACCAAGTCAAATCTTCTTTGTTCTCAGCCACAAATTCTTTGTGGCCCTCAAAACATACACGTAGAATGACCCTACTCTCACCTTTTTAAAAACGCAACCTGGCAATCAAAGCATCCACACGAAGTAAACTTAGCAATTGTGAAATATCTCCCTATAAATATGCCTATCTTCTTCCTTTTAACCTAATACCTCTTTCCATCTCTCTGTTGAAAGAAACTCAGCTGCCACCGATTTCTATCTCAAACAAAACTCACGGCCTACAAAAAAAGAAGAAAAAAAAGCTTGTTGAGTTTACAACGGAAGGGGGATGAAGGTGTGGACGTGGACTGGAGGTGTAGGCCTTGAAGTATGGTGCGGTTGTATTTGTGTTTGGAAAATGGGAAGCTTGACCAATAATTGTTGGTGAACGTTCGGAGCTGGTAGTTGCGTTTTGGTTCATGAGTGTGGGATGCGTGAGTTTGGGATGGGGGTGTATAGTGTTAAAGAGGAGGACTGTGATGATTTTAGTTGATTCGTTTGTGGAGTATAAAGTGAATATGGAAGCTGGGAATGTTTGGAAACGGTGTTTGTGTAACACCCCACATCCGTTAGTGTCACTCACAAAGGGAATGCACTAAGTTCTGTGGAGCATTTAGGGTAAAAGATGCAGATAAATTACAAGACAGAAAGAAATTAAACAGCGGAAAATAAAACTTTGCTTTATTGATAAAATAGTTTGTACAATGATTTCTTTACAATATCAGAGTATCATCTGTCTTACAAAATAAAGAAGCATAAAACAACATTTATATTCCCCAATTTTAGCAAGAGCCAGCCATAACATCTGAAAAGAGAATCCAAGCAGACTTCGACAAATCTTCAAGATGGGAAAGAGTGACAGTCCAACTTAACCTGAGCTATACTATTCCCTCCTTTACTACCTGGGGAGGGGGAACAGAAGAAAAGAAGACGAAAGAAGAACAGAGTCAGACATAAAGCCTGAGTAAGTTCAGTAACTTCTAGCATGTGAACATGGAACAACAAAACGACATGAATTAACTGAATACAAGATAACACCATGATGATAGGGTTGGCAAGATTAGACAAGATTACACAAGATATGCTAAGATAAGATAAACTGGATATACTCTAATACTTTCGCCGCTTCGCCATTTCCTTGTTATACGGATTTCTATTATCTTTGCACCACCTAACTAATGTCCCAACTAGTAACGCTAGCGTGATCCCAATCCCTGTATTTTCCATCGCCTTCAGGCATCCATTTATTTATTTGTTACCTAGATTTAATCTAGGGTTTTCTACCAAGTGCCTTCTAGATTCAACTAGAGTTTACGCTGTCTGCCGAACGCTTCTCGGATTCAGGATTTATGCCACCTAGTTCAACTAGGAATTATGCTACCTGTCGAACGATGCCCCCAAGTCTAGGACACACTACCTAGAGTGGTATATGTTCCTATACTTCCCCACGCATGTATCGCGAATCGTTATCGCTTGTCTAGATGCACATGTCCTGTAACGTGCGGTCCGAGTCCTGTGACAGGGCAAATCAAGGAATACAGAACTCGGTCGGGAGCTTTCAGATATCTGCCGATGCAGATGCTAAGGTCTGTTTTTATTCCAGTGGCTATGGTCCCACTTGGCCCCTCCCTCAACTAATGAAAGGCACACCTTGAAAAATGAGAACTATACGCCGGCCCCCGGTGCCCTACTATCCTATGGCCATCCTCACCCATAACTAGATAGCAAGTATATGGTCTTTTGGAGTTCTCCGCCTTTCCGCTTTACATATCTCGATTGACTCAAGATGGATGGTAGACGACGAGTTGCTATCACAAGGCTACCGATTTCTCGCCGAATCACGCCGGTCCATCCTAGTCATTAGGTTGCCATATATTGCAACCAAGGCATACCCCTAGTTCTTCTACGTAGACCTTAACCTCTGTGAGCCCAGGAGGATCATATGCAGCCTCACAGAGGGATACCAAGAGTACCCTCACGTCCCCTCGAAGCCTCGGGCTTCGTAACCCAATTCGTTGGAGCCTCCTTTTTGCTTAGACGGACATTCGCTCCTCCCCGTGTTATACTAAGAATTACTACTTAGTTTTTCTAACTAAGATTTACCACTTAGTTTCCAGAATCGTTGTTTTCTAAGGTTTACTACTTAGTTCCCTTTCCCGTCAATTTGGATTGGTTAAGTGTCATTAGTCAAATTCAAGCCAACTTAACCCTCTTCATTCATCCTGTTATACTGGTTAAGTGTTATCAGTAATTCATGTTGACTTAACCCCACCACAAACCAAGTTATATTGGTTAAGTATTTCTTATTACTTAACCCTACCCATTCACCCTGTATTGGTTAAGTGTTCCTTTTTAACTTAACCTTGCCCGTCTGTCTTAACTAACATGTTATTAATGGTTAAGTATTATCCCTTCATGTTTAGACTTAACCCTATTCTTTTATCACAATCTGATGGTTAAGTGTTCAAGTTTACTTAACCCTACGGTCTAGCCCAGATAACATATCAAATTGGCTAAGTGTATTTACTTAACCCCAACCTCTAGTCTAGTTAACATGTTAATTTGGCTAAGTGTATCAACTTTACTTAACCCCACCTTCTAGTCTAGTTAACATGTTAGTTTGGCTAAGTGTTTTCTTAGTTACTTAACCCCTACAAATCTGGTCTTGTTACCATAAGTTTGGTTAAGTGTCCCTATGGACTTAGCCCTCCCATTCTAGCTCGACTGTGTTAAGTTGGTTAAGTGTTCCTATGGACTTAACCCTCCCATTCTAGCTTAGTCTGAACCTAACCCCACCCATCAGTTTAGTTATCATGTTGAACTGGTTAAGTGTCTTACTTAACTTAACCCTACCTTTCTTGTTCTAGCTTTAACTAAATAAATTAAAGTCGCGACCACTCACATTAGACAGATATTGTTGCGAATACTGGATGTGCCGGTTGGTTCCGGGCAGGTTTACATCGCAACTCAGTCTAACCTCGGGTTAGGTGTATTCGTGTTTTCTAAGTTCAAAGGGTTTCAATTTTTTTTAAAATCAAGTTTTGAAAGTAACCATCCCGTTCGTCGGATCAGTTAGGGATAGCCAGGGAGAGCAGGAAACTTGTATTTTCCAAACCCAAGCCTAGACACTATCCTCTCTGTCACCCTAGAACTTTCTGGTGTGTCATTAAAAGAGATGTCGTTAATAAACCTTTAGTTTTTCTAAATTTACCTTCTCTCATTTAGTACAAATCCTATAAGTAAATTATTCCTAATTTACTTATTTCCTAATTTCTCTTTTAATGTAAATTTTCAACATTCATTCTTATGGCCCATTTCCCCCTCTAAATCATATTTATGCTTTTTGGTATGTAAACTATACCAAATTAAGTGTCACTAACCATGATTTTTGCTAAACCTGCCAATTACTCCCAATTATGGCCAATTTCACATTTATGCTAATATACTTACCGTGCCAAATTTGCTAACCCAATTCTGATTTAACATTCTAGTTCATGTCAAACTAGACCTATTACTCTAGTTCACAATTCATGTAAATGCTAAATTTACACGTCAATACTAGGTTCGGATTACACATCTTATAATTCATGTCCAATTTATCCAATTTGCATTTCTATGAACATGCCATAATACATGTTCCCAATTTATACAAATCTCCAAGTTAAACTACGTTTTTGGTAAAGTACATATATTGCCCAAACCGCATTCCCACCGTTCGTATAATCGTGATTCAATCTAAATTATAAATAAAGCTAGGTTCGTAGAAACTAGGGAATGAACCAAAGATGCTATGCAAAAGATAGACATACCAAATGGCATAAAAAGGTTGAATAACGACATCGGTTCAAGAACATGGGTAGACCTAACTTAATAAGTAAATTCCCAAGGTCTAAAACCAAGGATAGACAGAATAGAGACGCAGGTTCAAGAACATGGGTAGACCTAACTTAATAGGTAAATTCCCAAGGTCTAAAACCAAAGAAAACCAAGGACAGGCAGAATAAATAATCGGGTTTAATTTCATAATCACAGAACTTAAGCAACACTTTCCTAGTCATGAATCATAGGTGTTTAATCACAGATGTCCTTGTTATGTCATAGGCTAAAGTTTATGTTTCCTAATCAAAGGCATAGGTTTAGTCAAGGAAATAATCCTCATAGTCATAGTCACAGTCATAGGCAATGTTCATAGTCACACAGGCATATGGTTCTAAGGTCCATAGTTTCATAGTCACGGTCTTATTTGTCCTTGAATCATGACAGTTCTTAATTAGGTCCAAAGAGATAGGCACAGATTCAAATAGAAAGATTTGGCATATTCTTTTATTCCTTTAATTTCATATCACGAACAGAGAAAAACGTTCAAATCTAAAGAGTAACTGACTTACAGAAATTTAGATTAGAAAAGAAAGATAGCGTTGCTATGATTCGTTTAGCCTTTGATCCTTATCTTGAAGCTTTAATCTTGATTCAAATCTCTTCTTGAAAGTCTTTGAGCAGCATCTCCTCGTCTTGATTTATTTTATATATATTATTCTATTTATTATTTATTTTAAGTGGAGGAGAAGAAGCCATGTTCACTAAGAATCTTTGCAGCATAAGGGTAGAGAAGAATTGTGAATAGAGAAGGAGTCTAGGGCTGTTTATATAGTGTAGAAGTCAACGAATCTGGTCAGGATGGCGTCCGAATACAGAAGAACGAACCAGGTGCAGAAAACAGGAAAAAGCAGGGGGGTCGACCCCCAGGTCGACTACCCAGTCGACCTGGGTGCCTTGGGCAGGAAAATTCCCGCCCAGCCCAGCCTGGGTCTGTTTTCGAATTTGAATTCCTTTTTCTGCCCTGTTTTGAAATTTGAACTTCGCTGAATCTTCCAGAGGCCATATCTTCCTCATACGGACTCCGATTTACGCAAACTCGGACTCGTTTTCATGCACAATGGCGCAGCCCGTTTCCCTTGATTTTGATTTTAACTTTTAATTCTGCCTTGATTTGTGAATCTTAGCGTTACAGAATTACGGGGTGTTACATTCTCCCCTACTTAATAGGATTTCGTCCCCGAAATCTCCAAGTTAGGAAGAATGTGTCCTACCATCCAATCACACATCTACTCAACCATTCAATCACAGGCATTTATTGTCCTTCAAATATTTCTAATGCCTTCATGTTCATATGCATAGTGTGTGTATATGTCTTTATCTAATGCAAAATCAGGCGGTCTACTGATTCAGTTGACCTCCTTAATGCGAACCATGTCAGTGCCATGTGTCCAATCATGTATGCAAGCATCCCTAGTTATGTAAATACATGCGTGCACATCCATTCATCCATATGCAACATCCATATGATACCATATCAAGCTCAACTTACAAACAAATACATATCTGTAAATGCAAGATGAAAGCGTCCGAACTTGATCTAGTGCCTAATACGTATGCATATGTATTCACAAGCAACCATTAGCAACCACTTGCAACCATCAACCATAACATGTTTCAAATACATGTTTACATCCATTGGCTTCTACCTAAGGATCGAAGATACGACCTAGGTGATATACTTCGGAAAGAGAGAAACAATTATGCGTAAAGCTCCTACACAAAGAAATCAAGGATGCACCCTTAAGTAAAAGGGTATGACGCTAGTATCTAGCCTTCTTGAGCTTTACTCCACTGTATCTTAACTAATTTAACTTCATGATTGTGAAGTTCCTGACCTCCAATTCCAAAATAAACAGATGTCAATCACGATACCAAGTGTATGTACTAAGATGGTTTGAGGTCTCCCTCTTATCCGCCATGTCATAACTATAAGGGCCGAAAGGTTACTACGTGCTTTTTAGAGTGCCTTTCACATCTATTCATCTCTCACGCAAACCATCCTAGTCGAACTCGACATCCCTCAAGTACAAGCCCCAAAGGCCTAAACCAATATCAGACAAACACCCAAGGAATATCTCCTCCGAACTTAGACGATCTATGTGAGATGATATAAGAAAACTCGATAGCTATTCTCAAATCTCTACTAACCAAAAATAAACTGGTCGGACCATCAATTGGATTTGAGACTCTAGTGGGATCTTTCTACTATACAAGTACTATGGTACAGAGACTCAGCTATGGAAGTGGATATGAATAAATGCGAAGCGCTAGAACCAAGGAAATAGTACGAACAGAAAAACTAGACCCTTCCAACAGAACTTTACTACCCTTCTCCTAGGTACGTTTGGTGGTGAAAGTATGTACTTGCCCTTCTGAAAATCTTGTTCCTCGTTCTTACCCTTGTCCTTAATTATATGCCCTATCATACCCTAGTAAAGATACTTCCTCTTGTCTTAGGTTTTATAATTCCTTCCTCCTTTGTGAGCTAAATCTGCATCCATGAATTCATCATCCTAGGGTTGTGCTCCCTAGCCAAACTCCTCATCCCCTTCTGTGTGTAGTCATGTTGACAAATTTCTCGAAGGCTGCTTCCATCATACAGAAAACTCTATAAGCTTGAAGGAAAACTGGCCGTAGGTGAGACAACTACGGCTATGGATGGAAGTCGGGCACTACTTTGCCCTTTGATGAGGTTACCTCCCAGAGAGCCAGGAGCCCCAGAGACTCAAGGAAGAAGGATTCAAAAAGAGGAAGAGAAGATAGTGCGTATGGCTTTGGGGAATGTGCCTTTAAAACAAATCTTTTCTTTTAAAACCGTTTTGAAAATAATTTTTCAAATCTTTTATCTGATCCGGTAACCTTCAGCTCTGATACCACGTGTAACACCCCACATCTGTTAGTGTCACTCACAAAGGGAATGCACTAAGTTCTGTGGAGTATTTAGGGTAAAAGATGCAGATAAATTACAAGATAGACAGAAATTAAACAGCGGAAAAAAAACTTTGCTTTATTGACAAAATAGTTTGTACAATGATTTCTTTACAATATCAGAGTATCATCTGTCTTACAAAATAAAGAAGCATAAAAAAACATTTATATTCCCTAATTTTAGCAAGAGCAAGCCATAGCATCTGAAAAGAGAATCCAAGCAGACTTCGACAAATCTTCAAGCTGGGAAAGAGTGACAGTCCAACTTAACCTGAGCTATACTATTCCCTCCTTTACTACCTGGGGGGGGGGGGGAGAAACGGAAGAAAAGAAGACGAAAGAAGAATAGAGTCAGACAAAAAGCCGGAGTAAGTTCAGTAACTTCTAGCATGTGAACATGGAACAACAAAACGACATGAATTAACTGAATACAAGATAACACCATGATGATAGGGTTGGCAAGATTACACAAGATTACACAAGATATGCTAAGATAAGATAAACTGGATATACTCTAATACTTTCGCCGCTTCGCCATTTCCTTGTTATACGGATTTCTATTATCTCTGCACCACCTAACTAATGTCCCAACTAGTAACGCTGGCGTGATCCCAATCCCCGTATTTTCCATCGCCTTCAGGCATCCATTTATTTATTTGTTACCTAGATTTAATCTAGGGTTTTCTACCAAGTGCCTTCTAGATTCAACTAGAGTTTACGCTGTCTGCCGAACGCTTCTCGGATTCAGGATTTATGCCACCTAGTTCAACTAGGAATTATGCTACCTGTCGAACGATGCCCCCAAGTCTAGGACACACCACCTAGAGTGGTATATGTTCCTATACTTCCCCACGCATGTATCGCGAATCGTTATCGCTTGTCTAGATGCACATGTCCTGTAACGTGCGGTCCGAGTCCTGTGACAGGGCAAATCAAGGAATACAGAACTCGGTCGGGAGCTTTCAGATATCTGCCAATGCAGATGCTAAGGTCTGTTTTTATTCCAGTGGCTATGGTCCCACTTGACCCCTCCCTCAACTAATGAAAGGCACACCTTGAAAAATGAGAACTATACGCCGGCCCCCGGTGCCCTACTATCCTATGGCCATCCTCACCCATAACTAGATAGCAAGTATATGGTCTTTTGGAGTTCTCCGCCTTTCCGCTTTACATATCTCGATTGACTCAAGATGGATGGTAGACGACGAGTTGCTATCACAAGGCTACCGATTTCTCGCCGAATCACGCCGGTCCATCCTAGTCATTAGGTTGCCATATATTGCAACCAAGGCATACCCCTAGTTCTTCTACGTAGACCTTAACCTCTGTGAGCCCAGGAGGATCATATGCAGCCTCACAGAGGGATACCAAGAGTACCCTCACGTCCCCTCGAAGCCTCGGGCTTCGTAACCCAATTCGTTGGAGCCTCCTTTTTGCTTAGACGGACATTCGCTCCTCCCCGTGTTATACTAAGAATTACTACTTAGTTTTTCTAACTAAGATTTACCACTTAGTTTCCAGAATCGTTGTTTTCTAAGGTTTACTACTTAGTTCCCTTTCCCGTCAATTTGGATTGGTTAAGTGTCATTAGTCAAATTCAAGCCAACTTAACCCTCTTCATTCATCCTGTTATACTGGTTAAGTGTTATCAGTAATTCATGTTGACTTAACCCCACCACAAACCAAGTTATATTGGTTAAGTATTTCTTATTACTTAACCCTACCCATTCACCCTGTATTGGTTAAGTGTTCCTTTTTAACTTAACCTTGCCCGTCTGTCTTAACTAACATGTTATTAATGGTTAAGTATTATCCCTTCATGTTTAGACTTAACCCTATTCTTTTATCACAATCTGATGGTTAAGTGTTCAAGTTTACTTAACCCTACGGTCTAGCCCAGATAACATATCAAATTGGCTAAGTGTATTTACTTAACCCCAACCTCTAGTCTAGTTAACATGTTAATTTGGCTAAGTGTATCAACTTTACTTAACCCCACCTTCTAGTCTAGTTAACATGTTAGTTTGGCTAAGTGTTTTCTTAGTTACTTAACCCCTACAAATCTGGTCTTGTTACCATAAGTTTGGTTAAGTGTCCCTATGGACTTAGCCCTCCCATTCTAGCTCGACTGTGTTAAGTTGGTTAAGTGTTCCTATGGACTTAACCCTCCCATTCTAGCTTAGTCTGAACCTAACCCCACCCATCAGTTTAGTTATCATGTTGAACCGGTTAAGTGTCTTACTTAACTTAACCCTACCTTTCTTGTTCTAGCTTTAACTAAATAAATTAAAGTCGCGACCACCCACATTAGACAGATATTGTTGCGAATACTGGATGTGCCGGTTGGTTCCGGGCAGGTTTACATCGCAACTCAGTCTAACCTCGGGTTAGGTGTATTCGTGTTTTCTAAGTTCAAAGGGTTTCAATTTTTTTTAAAATCAAGTTTTGAAAGTAACCATCCCGTTCGTCGGATCAGTTAGGGATAGCCAGGGAGAGCAGGAAACTTGTATTTTCCAAACCCAAGCCTAGACACTATCCTCTCTGTCACCCTAGAACTTTCTGGTGTGTCATTAAAAGAGATTTCATTAATAAACCTTTAGTTTTTCTAAATTTACCTTCTCTCATTTAGTACAAATCCTATAAGTAAATTATTCCTAATTTACTTATTTCCTAATTTCTCTTTTAATGTAAATTGTCAACATTCATTCTTATGGCCCATTTCCCCTCTAAATCATATTTATGCTTTTTGGTATGTAAACTGTACCAAATTAAGTGTCACTAACCATGATTTTTGCTAAACCTGCCAATTACTCCCAATTATGGCCAATTTCACAATTATGCTAATATACTTACCGTGCCAAATTCGCTAATCCAATTCTGATTTAACATTCTAGTTCATGTCAAACTAGACCTATTACTCTAGTTCACAATTCATGTAAATGCTAAATTTACACGTCAATACTAGGTTCGGATTACACATCTTATAACTCATGTCCAATTTATCCAATTTGCATTTCTATGAACATGCCATAATACAGGTTCCCAATTTATGCCAATCTCCAAGTTAAACTACGTTTTTGGTAAAGTTCATATTTTGCCCAAACTGCATTCCCACCGTTCGTATAATCGTGATTCAATCTAAATTATAAATAAAGCTAGGTTCGTAGAAAATAAGGAATGAACCAAAGATGCTATGCAAAAGATAGACATACCAACTGGCATAAAAAGGGTTGAATAACGACATCGGTTCAAGAACATGGGTAGATAACTTAATAGGTAAATTCCCATGGTTTAAAACCAAGGATAGACAGAATAGAGACGCAGGTTCAAGAACATGGGTAGACCTAACTTAATAGGTAAATTCCCAAGGTCTAAAACCAAAGAAAACCAAGGACAGGCAGAATAAATAATCGGGTTTAATTTCATAATCACAGAACTTAAGCAACACTTTCCTAGTCATGAATCATAGGTGTTTAATCACAGATGTCCTTGTTATGTCATAGGCTAAAGTTTATGTTTCCTAATCAAAGGCATAGGTTTAGTCAAAGAAATAATCCTCATAGTCATAGTCACAGTCATAGGCAATGTTCATAGTCATAGGCAATGTTCATAGTCACAGAGGCATATGGTTCTAAGGTCCATAGTTTCATAGTCACGGTCTTATTTGTCCTTGAATCATGACAGTTCTTAATTAGGTCCAAACAGATAGGCACAGATTCGAATAGAAAGATTTGGCATATTCTTTTATTCCTTTAATTTCATGTCACGAACATAGAAAAACGTTCAAATCTAAAGAGTAACTGACTTACAGAAATTTAGATTAGAAAAGAAAGATGGCGTTGCTATGATTCGTTTAGCCTTTGATCCTTATCTTGAAGCTTTAATCTTGATTCGAATCTCTTCTTGAAAGTCTTTGAGCAGCATCTCCTCGTCTTGATTTATTTTATATATATTATTCTATTTATTATTTATTTTAAGTGGAGGAGAAGAAGCCATGTTCACTAAGAATCTTTGCAGCATAAGGGTAGAGAAGAATTGTGAATAGAGAAGGAGTCTAAGGCTGTTTATATAGTGTAGAAGTCAACGAATCTGGTCAGGATGGCGTCCGAATACAGAAGAACGAACCAGGTACAGAAAACAGGAAAAAACAGGGGGGGTCGACCCCCAGGTCGACTACCCAGTCGACCTTGGTGACCCAGGTCGACTACCCAGTCGACCTGGGTGCCCCAGGTCGACTACCCAGTCGACCTGGGTGCCTTGGGCTGGAAAATTCCCGCCCAGCCCAGCCTGGGTCTGTTTTCGAATTTGAATTCCTTTTTCTGCCCTGTTTTGAAATTTGAACTTCGTTGAATCTTCCGGAGGCCATATCTTCCTCATACGGACTCCGATTTACGCAAACTCGGACTCGTTTTCATGTAGAATTCTGAGACGAACGCAATGGCATAGCCCGTTTTCCTTGATTTTGATCTTAACTTTTAATTTTGCCTTGATTTATGAATCTTAGCGTTACAGAATTACGGGGTTTTACAGTTTGTGTGGTTCTGTTGTTTGATGAAGGGGATGAGGAGCAGTGTTTGAAGTATGGGCATTGGAAAAATGGTAGAGAGAAGCATAAGTTTGCAGTCAAATTTGGCCATGGAACTGTAGGAGTTAGGTTCGAATTCCACTGGGAAAGAGGAAGAGGTAATGGCATATAAATCATGGGTTAGAAGTTTAAAAGATAATTAAGGTTAATACACTATTTATTTAAATGTTAGTAATATTTAAATTGTATATAAAATTGTAAATTAAATATCTTAGTCATATTTGATCAGAATTCAGCGAAACAAGATCTGTTGGGATCGTATGGACGAGCGCTACCCAATGGAACTGACTGGGAGATAAATCGACCTCGTTACAATTTATAGCAAAATAAATTGTCCGTCTGAATCAAGCGATGGTTATCGTTATTAACGTTGATCGTCCAATGAGAGTAAAACTCACCAACTCTGAACAGTTATATTTTTATAACGTATTTTTAGAGCTGTTAATCATCTGTTGATTGCTGTGTGTTAACTGTTTGGTTGAATTGATTGTGTATTGGTTGAAAGTATAGATAACGATATATATATAAGTCGTTAATCAAATATTGATTATGTTTATCAGAATAATTTTATATTCGTGTTGTTTAACATCTTTGATGCAGTGAAACAGGTTGGAGGGACCCAACTGGGTTCCTCAATATATAAAATACTATTTTGTTTCATATAATGTGATATATATAATATGCTGTGGATTATGTCTGTTTGAATGATATCGATCACCGTCGGTTGGTATTTTAAATACCGTAAAAAATACTGGGATGTAAAAAGGGGGATTTTCAAAGTATATTTTGAAAATAAATTATTTATATAATATCGATGGATTATGTATATATATAAGGAAAAAGGATTTTATAAAAGAAATTAATTATAAAATCAAAGGGAATAGAAAAAGGAGATATTTGTAAAACACTTACAAATGAAATCGAAAAGGTAATATTCGTAAAACATTTGCAAAGGGAATCGAAAAAGGAGATATTTGTAAAACACTTACAAATGGAAAAGATAAAGGAAATATTTATTATTTAATAAATAGATTATAAAAGGGATATTGTTTATAAATGAATTAGAATACATTTAAGATAAAATAATTATAAAATCAAGGGATTTTATAAAAGGGAATTTATTTATAAAATCAAAGGATTTTATAAAGAGGAATATTTATTGGGATAATAAATAAAATCATATAAGGAATATTTATTTAAAAAAGAAATAGAATAAAGGGATATTTATTTAGAAAATAAATAGAATAAAGAAATATTTATTTAGAAAATAAATAGAATTATTAAAGGAATATTTATTAGGAAAATAAACAGGATTTATAAAAAAGGAAGTTGACGAGATATAAAAAGAGTTAATCGAATTTAGTTTTTCAAAGTCGAGTGAATCAAATATGGTTCATCGAATAGAGTTAGCCAAACATAGTTATTCAGGATAAGTTGCCATTTTGCACGACTGCTAGCGTAATTCGCAGGGCTGCAGATAACCTACGGCGGTCGGATGTTTCCTGAGGGAATCAGGCGTAACTATTGTGATCGCTGCGATCTAGAGTTAAGCTAGTGGAGTTAAATCAAATATTAGTTATTCGAATAAGAGTTAAGCGAATGGAGTTAAATCGAATATTAGTTATTCGAATATGAGTTAAGCAACTAAAGTAAATCAAATATTAGTTATTCGAATAAGAGTTAAGCAAATAGAGTTATTCAAATAGAGTTAATCGAAATAGAGTTAAACAAGATTAGAAACTGAATAGAGATTAGTTAAGTTGAATAGCTTTTTGAGTATCGATCTGATATTGGATTCGGCCTTCGGGGTTTATACTTAGAGAATTGTTCTCTTACTAGTTTACGGTTAGGGACTAATAGTTGTGGAATGGTAGTGATGCATGAATAAGCTACGGAAATGTTTCCAATGTTAATAACGTATATTTTCTAAATGTAGAAAATAAGGAAATATAAATATATATATATATATGGGTGATGATTGATCGATATAATTTCCATTTGGAAATATATCATTGTTTGCACACGTGTTTTTCTTTGATAGTTAAATCACAGACTATCAAAGTTTTGACCATTTTAACGTTGTTAATATGGAGAGACCGGTTGGATTATTATCCGAAGAACCACTCCGTGTTGGCATAAGCGTTGCGAATCATATATGCCAAAGATAATTGAAGACGGAGTAAAGTGCAAGGATTGTTGTATAAATCTTAGTTAAAGATTGCCTAAGATGGATGTACTGAATAGTGCATTCGGTTTGTCCAGTCCCAGGACGACCTGTATGGAAGAATATCTGACAGGGTATATTTAGTAGATCGCGTAAGTTGGTCTCTTCAAACGTATTTACGTTTGGTGGTGGAGGAATTCGTTTCTCTAAGCTGTATACCCGTGGTATTTTTGGGGAAATCAATTTGTGATTTGGCAAGTATGACGATGTGACATTCAAAGTGAATAAACGTGTGATCTATCAGAGATAAGCGTGGCCTCTAGCCTCACAACCCGGAAATGACAAAAATCGGGAGGTAGCATGGCTATGTAGATCGCACCTATTAGGGTGTATAATCACCTGATCTAGAGTTTCATTTACTTCTAAAAGTCTATTGTCGATGCTGTCCCATTTGGGAAACGGTTGTTGATCCCAACCGTTGGTGATATACATTCGATACACTCAAGCGAAATGAGTGGTCGGTCATGTGTGGCCAGGTTGCAAGATGTTCTTGTTGAACCCAGTGTATTCCTCTCTAGAGGTACACTAGCGAAAGGTGGTTCCATACCTTGTCATAGTTGGAAATCCATTATTCAATACGTGCTTGCGGTTTTGATTGTATACTATATATATAAAATGTGAGATGAAAGCGTTTCTGCTAGATGATTATTATATTGTGGTTGATAGAAATTATTATAATATCAAAAGGTTTTTGATATAAAGATGTTTTGGATTTTCATAAGGGAAAAACCAGTTCCGTTATACGGCATGGTCTTATGAGATATCGTTTACTTGTTCAAATTGTTTTTAACTGTTTTACTCATACCAGTCCCATGATTGACCCGGAGTTTATTTTGTTTTTGTTTTTCCCTAAACTCTTGGGTGCCCAATTTTGTATGGGCAGTCAAGTAGTTAGGATTTATAGATATACTGGAAAAGCTTGGAGCAAGAGGCTTCAGGATTTTATATAGCTATGGTTATTTTTCCGTTGTGTTGTAAGTGCTGTACTTTGGAAATGATATGCATATCCAAGTACAGATTTATATTTCAAAGTTATGTTATATATTATATGTTATTCGTTCCGCTGTGAGGTTAGTGTTATTCTGATGTTGTGTTGTTCTTCTTCTTCTATTCTAAGTTTCTATCTTATCTATTCTCACCCTATAATTCCTTTTGTTAACCATCCGGTATTTTCGACTCTTGATGTTCGATATGTGTTGTATATCGGATGATCAAGGTCGCTAAATTTCAGGCCGTTACAGTTGGTATCAGAGCTTAAGGTTAAGTAATTACCTTGGATCTATGGCGTGACTCAGTAGAGATGGGGTTAGTAACACCCTAGATTGAGTTGAGTGTATATATACGAGTGAACGTATTTGTTATTTTATATAAATGGTTTTATATTGAGTAGATTTATTGGTTGAGTTGTTTATGAATTCTGGTCGACGGTGGGGCACCCTTCGGGCCCCGCCACCACCACCTACACCCTTCCGCCGCCCAGTCAGGCATGCGCCCCCCCTCAGCCCAACTCCGGTTGTGGGCCCCATTTCACTCAAACACCTATTTTCTCCAAAATTCCCGTTTTGCAAACAACACCCTGTCACTATTTCGCCAATAACTTTCAAATCGTGCATTTCTTTCCAAAGCTCCACTGTACCAAAGTTGTAGTTCATGGTTTTCTCTTCGATTTGAGTATATGCAAGTTGAATTTTGGAGTTCGGAGCTGCACGGAAAACGCATCTAAAGATCACGGACCTGCTGTTGTTTTTCGCGATTTCTGATGAATTGGCGCATTTTTGGAAGAAAGTCCACTAGCAAAAGTTGTCCGGAATGGCGCTTTTGTGTTAGTGATAAAATTTGGCGAAGATTGGAGCTCGTATGCAGAAGTTAGAAGCAGAACGACAAATTTGGATGGCGAAAGCGACAAAACGGAGCGCGACGACAAAATGCGCCAATTAACGAATAACGGAGTGGAAACCCAAGGTAAGAACTCTTTTTCACTCTAATTATTTTGCAGTTAAAAATATATTAGGATACAGATGGGACTTAGAAGCCCTCGACACTATTTATTGTACAAACCATGATTGTTTGTTTGGGTTGTGTTATGGAAATTTGGTTGTGTTGGAAATGAATTGTATTGTGGTTTTATGAATTGATTGTGTTTGATATGTATGGTGCGAGCCAGCATCAAGAGAGGGTTTGTGCTAGACATTACTCCGGTTTTAATATCGCACCGTTATAATGCCGAAATTTTCTGAAATAAATATTTATTCATTAAAAATCTCATTTTTAATGTATATATGAATCGTATAAAATATTCATGTGTCGAATAAAATGATTGAGCAATAAAAATATTATTTTTATTGAATGTATGGACTATTAAAAATAGTCAAGTGTTAAGATAAATATATTATCGTTAAAAATATAATTTTTAACGTATAAATGAACGGCATAAAATTCTCCTGAAATGAAAATAAATATTCATTTATAAATCGGACGATTTGTTTATGTACACTCATTTAACTGATATTGATTAGGACGATAAATTTTACACATCGCCCAACTGCACAAATAATATTCAGTATTTATTGGTTGAAACCCAACACATGTATTGGGATTATATTTGGCGTACACTAATCCCATTTGTTTAGTCGTATGTCAATCGATTGGTTGACAAACTGTTGTAAGCATTCATTATTTATATTTAATGCTTATGCAGTTGTTTAATGCACTCTGGATGATGGCTAATTGTTGTTATATACATGTGTTGTATGAAATCCATATAAATAACATTATATGGTAATTGATTGGGTCTGATTCCAATTCAGAAAGAACGAATATTTTAAAATAACGAATATTTTAAAGTAATGAATATTTTAAAATAATATTCGGTAAAAAATTAAATTGTGAATTTGATGTCTGATTTGGAATAGACACGAAAATATTGAAGTATGTGAAGCCGTGTTGATTAGATTTGCGCCATTTTAACACGAACGATATTTATATCGATTTTATTCATTTTTATAATGAATATCGAAAAGGAAATTATTTCAAAATCTGATATTTTGAAAATATTATCATTTAAATATTATAATGATAAGGAGTATTCAATTTTGATTTAGAATTGAAGTGAAAGTAGGAATCGATTTTAAAACGAATTTATAAAATATGTTTTGAGCGAAATATATATATTATATATCTTTACTAATAATCAGAATAGTTTTGGTGTCATACTTTTTTGGTGTACACCTGAACTGATGAAAATGCCCTTCATACATCTCAATAAAATCTGCCAATATATGGAAAACTTGCATCCGTGTATTTTATTTGAAGCACATCAGCATATTTCCATTTGAAAAGCTCGAGAAAAAAGCATCTGCAAAATTTAACGCATGTGACTGCTTCAATTACTCATAGCCTGCGAATGCGCTATTCTAGAATCAACTCTTTGCCATTCTAATATGGTTCACCATCTCATTAATATTTCCACTTATCTTCTCATTTTCTCTGCGCTTTCCTCTTCACTGTTCACTACTTCAGGTATTCCAATATGTACTGAGTTTATATTTGTAAAGCACAAAGATTCAGTATATTTCCTTTTTTGTATATACTGAATCCAGTATATAGATTTGAGTCATTCAAAACATGATTTTTTTTCCGTCCAAGCAAATGCATAAGGCAGCATCACGTTTAACCCCAGTGCCACTTGCATGTTTAGATCCTTGGACTGCTTGCCTTCATATTACAAATAACGCATTTTACTATTATATAATAATATATTTTTTATTTTCATTCGTGTTTTTTAGGCAATTTTTTTTGTAGCTGTGGTCTTCATATCAGTTCAAAATTTCATGTAAGTTTGTACCAATTTCTCCTACTTCTCTATAATTTCATACTTAGTGTACATTACATTTTGCTGTTACTTTTTGGTCCGACCGTGAAGTACCTAAAATGCCCTTCAAATAATTAATTTACCTATTCAAATATTTAATTGTCCAAAATTTTAGGCAACTGTCCAAAGAATATGCATGTGAGGAAAAACGAATAAGCATACGTAAATATAAATAGAAATAAATAATAATATATAGAGAGGAGAGAAAATGGGTGGGAGACACGAGGAAATAACATGAAAAAAGTGAAAAAAATCAATGCAGACAAAAATGGTAAATCTAGACTATAAATTTACACATTTAAATATTGTCTTTTTGAGCACATAATCCAAAAATCAAACAATTAATTTATTGAAACTTTTCTTTTACGTTAACGTAAACATATATATACTATATTAATAAGATCATTGATTATAATTAACGTACAATTCTTTTTAAACTGAAAGATTTCAATCAAGTTAACAAAATTAATGTCAATTTTAAAATAGACCTAATAATGCATCTTTTTTATCATAAAAGAATTTAATAGGTTCAACATTAAATCAAATGAGGCAACAAATGCAAAATTTTAGGCAACTGGCCAAAGAATATGCATGTGAGGAAAAAGGAATAAGCATATGTAAATATAAATCGAAATGAATAACATATAAAGAGAGAGAAATTTGGGGGGGGGGATAGAATGAAAATGTGTAAATAAATATAGACAAAAATGGTAAAGGGGAAACAACAAAATGAGGTGATCCACAATGAATTAAAATAAACATATATAATATAATCATTATTACATAACATAAAGATGAATCTGGACTATATATTCATGTTTAAAAATCACTTTTTTGAGCACAAAATCCCAAAATCAATCAATTAATTTGTGAATTTGTGAATATAAATTTGTAGCTTAATATTAGTTCTAATAAGGATACAAATAGCTTTGTAGCTTAAGTTTTGTAGCCCAATAGTTTGGGTATGGGTGCATGCACATTTGCTTGACCATAAGCTATAACATTTAACCGGCTATGAAAGGTTTGCTAGATACCCATTCTATATATTTGAGGAACAACAATCCACGCACGAAGCGCATGTCAACACCACGCGTGCAGCACGTGCCACGACCACGCGCAAAGCGCGTGCCGTTACCACGCGCAAAGCGCGTGCCATTACCATGCGTGAAGCGCGTGCCATGATGCTTGTATTATATATATATATATATATTTGCCTGAATAGAATGCGCTGCGCCACAACCATTCGCAAATTTCGACCAGCAACTTTGAATTGACATTACAGGAGATCCGACCGTCAAATTCTCCTAAAACCAGATATGTTGGGTTTGTATCGAAAAGAGCTTTCCAGTGAAATATAACGCTTAGATTTCAAATTATGTCTCAAATTTGAAAAAAGTTGTTGTAAGTGCAGTTCGATGACCGTTTACGGAAATCGACTTACAAGGCCTTAATAAAATTATTAAAATTATTAATAATTTGTGTAAAATCATAGTAAATGATTTGGATGAAAAATTCCACGTTTGTAAAGATAAAAATATATTTTTATCGAAATGAACTAGTTGTTAACTAGAATAATAATCCAATATTTTTAAAGAAATAAATTGGATTTGAAATGGTTTTAAAAATAACCAGAATTTTCCAATAAATAAACTAGAATGGGTTGGAACTGAAAGAATATTAAGAATATTTCGATATTGGATTCCGTGGTTATACGAGTATTATTATGGGAATTTGGAAGATACAAATATCGTTATTCCCAATACGATATTCATTAGTTTTCAGAATTTGATATTGAATATAAGCCGATATAATTTCTATTCAGAGCCTTATATTTAATATTAAATTGGATTTTCAGTTTGTCATGAACGGTGTCTTAAATAACACTATTCTTAAACCTAGTTGAGAAAAAAATAAATCTTTTAATTGAGATTTAGTGAAGTTTTCCAATTAATTAATATTTAAATGGAATTGAATAAAATAATTAGATTTTGGGTTTGTCGTGAATGGTGTCTTAAATAACACTATTCTTAAACCTCTTGTGAAAATAATAAATATTTCATTTAAGATTATTAAAGTTTCCAGTTATATTTAGTAATTGGAATAAAATGGAATGTGAATTGGGTTTATTGTGGACTGTGTTTTTAATGACATTCATTCTTTAACCCGATTTACAGTGAAATGTGATTTGGAATATATAAATCTTTTATTAAGATTTATTGGGAATTTTCCAAAGTAAAGTTTTCCAATTTAATATATTAAATTGGAAGTGAATGAAATTGGATTTGGTAATAATCGAAGTGAGCTTTTGTGGAGGAAGACTGTTAATATATATGGAATTTAAAAGGCTTTGTCGTTATTCCATTTATATTATTAGTCGGACATGGAAATTAATATCGATTATATATTGATTTGTTTCCCGTGAAGATTCTGTTATTAATGGAATGTGATTTTGGGTTTATCGTGAACTGTGTTTTAAATGACATTGGTTCTTTAACCTAGTTAAAGACAAGATTACATGTATAACATTGTATTTCGAACTGCATTATTGATCTCTACTAAATATATATCTGTTTGGTAGCGTAGAATTTATTCTCATGCTTAACACCCTTCTCTAAGACGTACGAGCTTAGAGGTTATATATCGGTAGAAATCAATGGTACGGTGTAGATTGTCGATGCGGCATGTTTGTGTTTCCAAAGTTAAATAATCATTAACTAATGATTGTTGGAAGATTAAAACTAAGTGAAGTTTTAATAAATCTTTAATTAGATTGAATTGCGATAATTTAAATTATCAAATTTGTGAAATGATCTAGAATGGAGTATCACCGGTTTTGCTCCAAGCGATAATTAAACCTTTAATTAGATTTGAATGTGAAATGGTAATTAATTTTACCGATAACACCATGGTGTCAGATATGGATTATTACCAGTCCTGCTCCATGGGATGAATAGGTTGGGATAGGGAAATAAAATAAATGATTTCTTCGGTAAAGTTCGCTAATCCCGACTAGTTTGGAAAACCTTAATTTGGACTGAATTGTGAAAAGAATATTCTGGATTGGAATGAGGCGTATGTTTTGTTTTTATAGCATTTGATTATAAGATACGTGGATTATTCGAAAAGGTCGGGTTTATATCCATTCTGAATAATTGATTCAAGGATAAGTCGACGATGAAGACGGTGGTTGAAGAACGAAGTTCTTCACATCATTTGGATGATTACTGATGTCTTGATTGGGCTGTACACCCAAGACAAGGTAATAAGCAGTGATCGGATGTACTTGGAGATCGACCGGATATGTGAGGACCTCTCTCCTGTATTGGACATATGGGACGAGGAATAAGGTGCCTCCGGTTTCGTTCAGACCCAGAATGGACTAGTAAATAGATGTGTGCCTGATATTGAATTATATTCTGTGTTGGTTGATCTCTATTAAATATATATCTGTTTGGTGGTGGAGAATTTATTCTCCTGCTTAACACCCTTCTCTGAGACGTACGAGCTTAGAGGTTATATATTGATAGACATCATTTGCATGGCGTGAATTGTCGGTATGGCATGCTGAGATGCAAATGATCAAGGCTTTTGTTGAAAAGCAGAGTCTTGTGGTTGATGATCAAAGCACGGCTTTAAATAGCATAGCTTTGTGTATAGCATCAATTCGCGAGCCTCACACCTCGGTATGAGTCAAAAACGGGATCGTGACTACAGGGAGAGCATGACGTTTCTTTCTAGCTATTGGTGGTGTCATGGTTTGGAGCCCAGACATTTATATTTTATTTTACCTATGTGGATGATGGATTGCGAAGTGCCTCGGATAAATCAGTCGCAACGGGGCCGACGAATAGGTCCGATAGGACCAGGAAACGTGTGTTCAGGAATAATTAATCCACTAACATAAGTGTGGACCGACCCTGAAGATTCAAGGGTACACTGCGGGGGATCCTGAGGCATTTGCTTGAGTGTCTCGAGTCGGTGAGGATCCATCCCTTGCCTCGACTCATAGATGGAAATCCAATTTCCAATATGTGACATTTCGGTTTGAGTTGTAAAACCTAGTATGGCGACCTAGTAGCATGGGATACTATGTCATCTATGATTGATACATTTATATTTGAAGTGATTTTGACACTATATACTTATAATAATATCAAAATGATTTACTTTAAACGTACCAAGCATGTTTGGCTATTATAAGGTAAAACTCTATCATCTGGCTTGCATTGCATTGTGTGATGGGACCTAAGTCTTATAATAGCTTCATTTTTTCCAAAAAGCATTGTGCCGTTTGTTATATGCACTGGTATTCTTGGGAGAAAACCTATTCCGTGTTATACGGCGTAGTCCCTTGATTTACTTTATTTTTAAAGTAAAGTTTTAAGTAACTACTTTAGTTCTCACACTAGTCACATGACTGACCTGGAGTTTATTGTTTTAACCTAAACTCTGGGTGCCCCTATTTTCCACATGGGCAGCGAGTAGTTTTGGTTTTGCAGATACTATATTCACAAGATCCTGGTTTACAGCTGGAACTATATTTGGAAAGCTTTGTATCTGTGTATCCCTTTCAGTTGTGTTATGTATTATTTTTCCGTTGCTATATAATGTATTTTAAATCTCTGATATTTTTCTGATGTATATGAATTATTCTCTTGTACTCTGATGTAAATTGCTGTAATAACAATGAAATGTTCTCTTGTTTGTGTTCTGATTTGTCGTGTTCTCAACTCAATCCGGGCTTTCCCGTAAGGGCGAGTTTTTGTCGTAACATCTCGTATTGCATAGCACACGTGTTATTTGATCCAGAAATTAAGGAGGTAAAGTAGACCATAGCTGACTAGGTAAAGTGCCTAGAAGATTGGGTATGCAGCTTTTGAACGTTTCCAATCTTTGAGTAGGTATGAGTTGGCTCGGTATGACCGACCCGAGAAACTTCGAACCAAAACATCGGTGGAGGAAGCGAAGAAGCATCTAGACCCGGGTTAGGCGGAACCGGGATATTTCTCCCTAAAAGTGGACTTTAGTTTTAAGGCCTAGAAGTGCAAATTTAGACTTCGGTTGACACGAGACATGGGTTGAACCGAAGCTTGATAATGTGACATCTTATCCAAATAAACTGATTTAAAAAAAGATTATGCCCATATCCTGAACACTTCTTCTGACAGAAATCCGATTTGGTACGCCCTTGGTAAAAAGGCACGTCTACACATTGCCCCCCAGAACATATCTTCCTTGGTGAAGAAAGGTATGTTCTGGATAATCCGCTAGCCAAATAAATTCAAGCAAATTAATTATAATTAATCCAAAAGGCTAGGATCACGCAGGATCTTATTAAACAATATTTAAGGACCAGAAGCCTGCGACCGCTGGGGATCATATTAAAAGACAACTAGAAATCCATAGTTGCGTCAGACCATATTATAAGAAATCTAAAATACCAAAATACCAAGTAAACCGACGACCATCCTAGATCGTATTATATAGAAATCGAGGAAAACCATGGCCTCGCTAGGACTATCCCTGTGCTAGTATAAATCATACCTACAAAAAAAAATTGTGTCAAATCGTGATAGTTACCATTTTAGCTTATTCAAGCATAAACCATGCTTTTATATCTTAGCGAATATAATTCATACTCGATCTACGACTTAATCACCTTGTCAAAATCTAACAAGATAACTCAACCCTTCAGGCATAAGACATACCCGGAGATCCAAACCTGAGCATACACCATACTTAAGTTATGATTGAGCTCACTTTCCATATCCTGAAAAGTTAATTCATCCCCATAGGTATAAACCATACCGGGAGTTTTAGATCGACAATAAACCATACTTTATAACTTAAACTGAGTACAAACTATGCCCATGTCGTGATAGAGTTATGCTTGCCATAACCTGGCAAGATAATCCATCTCTAGGTATAATCCATACCCCAGGTTTAAAGATGAGTATATTCCATACTTAGATTTGTGATTGAGTAATCTTACCACATCCTGACAAGATAACTATGCACAGTCAAACATAATCCATGCTTGAAAATTTATTTTTATTGAAACTACATTTATTACATAACCAAAACAAAGCTTGATTGGTTCATCGTTGAATTCAGAGCACACTCAGGGACTAAATCCTAATCCCATACGTGTGTGCCACAACTTAGCTACTTATTCACTTGGATGGTTTTATTGTCGAGAACAAAATATTTCCGAGGATTAAATCCTAATCCCATGCACGTTTGAGTCAACGTAGCAATCAAGAAATCAAATACAAGAAAATACATATCTAATTCTTAAGTAAGTGAAAATCCATGGTGATCTAATCCAGATCAGCTAACGATGATCTAGCGGTTGCTCAGTCCGATATCACTCCCATTCTGAGAAGCATGGGGAGGTGGCAGCGCCGGTGCAGGTGATGCTGATTGCTTAAAATATTCGGTAGCTCTACTCGTCTGATCCACTCTTCAATAAGGTCATGCAAGTGCCTGCAGTCATTGGTGGCATGGCCTGCCATAACCCAGAATCTCGCTCCTTCTGAGTTGTCTCCCTCTTGGGAGGCTTAGGGAAAGGAAGAGTTCCTCGCACATCGAGGTATATATCCAGTATTGAAGAATTGTGCTCAGTATATTTGTCGTACTTGGGTTCTCCCCGGAACCGCACATTCCTCTCATTCTTCTCTGTGAGGTCTTTCCCTTGCCTTTGTTCTTTCCAGATTTGGATGATCCCCCATCCTTAGCCAAGTAAACATCGGGGTCATCCACCTCGATTTAGCATCCTCTTGCCATAAGAACTGGTCAACCTGACGCCACCGCCTTATTTAAGATAACAGAGACGGCTGCCATGAGTACCATGGAAGGGTCCGGTCCGTCCACTGACGCTATCGTCGCATTAAACCTTTCCAAATATGAGGGTAGGGTATGTTTGATGGAGGTGAGGGTCATAACATTCTTAGGCTGAGACATGTGGACCCTGAACTGCTCTATGAAGTGAGCGACCAATGCGTTTCAGCTGCTAATTGATTCAGACCCCAGCTGTTGGAACCACATAGTAACGATGTCGGTCAGTAACAAGGGGAAGCACTTGGCCATGACATTATCTGATGCCGATAACACTTCCATGTGGCGCATGTAGCGCATCAGGTGCACGATAGGGTAGGTCTTGCTGTTGTATGGCTCCAAAGATGGATGCTTGAAGTCAGGCAGGTTACGGGAGTTTCTGATGTCCCGCGTGAAGGAGTTGCGATTGACATTATCTATGTCTCCTTGAGATGTACCGCCTCTATAAAATCGTTGAATTAAACTGGTGAGTTGGCTCTTATCTCCAAGAAGCTGCTGCTAATTGTGAAATTTAGTGATGGGGCTTCAGTGTAAAGCTCAGAAGATGTTAGACGTATGTCTTATGCATTCAGGTCTGCCTCGTATCTCCTCCTAGTACTCAAGGCGGCATAGCCGAACCGACCTCGATCGGTCTGATCGACCCGACCTAGGATAGCATTTTCGGTTCTCATCTCTGAGTTGCCCCCAGTCAGGGCCATATGAGCATGGTTCACATTAGCGTTTTCCTCTGTAGTACCGGGAGCTGATGTGGTATTGTGTTACTCGAGGAGTCGAGGATGATTTCCTCCAGTTGTGCTCGAGTCGGCATGAACAGTAGGTCGAGTCGGGGGTTGCATAGATTCTGTTCGTAGTAAGATACCGGGTCGAGATGAAGCTTGAGTCGACCCGAGCTGTAGCGCTGCTGCTAGCCTAGCGGTGCTATTTTCGAAGATTGATGGTGGGTTGGTTGTCCTTCCATCCATTCGTGCAAAGAAAACTTAGGTCATCTCCTGTTGGTTGTGGAGGATTTCATCCTGATGCTCCATCCCTATACTCAATTCCTTGAGAACGTTGTCCATCTGTTCCCTTGTCAAATATAGAGAGGGGTCTCCATGAGTGGAAGCCTCCTAGCTTGCCTCATTAGCCACGGTCTGTGCTTGGAAAGATGCTTCATCCTTCTTCCGCTTCACCATTTTAAACCAAAAACAAGCTATTTGAAGCCTTTAGAGCTAGAGATTGTTGAAGGTGCATGCCTATCCCTACTCGGTACACCAAAGTGTTGACGTCAAAAAGTGGGACTCTTGACAATCAAACCCTAAAGTGTGTAATTCACACACATATCACAGAATATTCTCACAATCTCAATCAGAGAATGCAACAAAATAAATAAACACATTGAGCACACAACAATTTTATAATGGTTCGGCCAAATCCAAGCCTACATCCACTTATAATTTCATTTTATACTGTGGATTATAGGTTACAGTTGTTTGATTTATATGAAAGCAGAGAATGAAGATGAATTATACACAAAATCCTTGTGTTTTTGGAGATATACTTAACCTTCCTTTCTACAGTATTCTTGTGTGGGAAGCAGGGAACAAAAGGTCCTTTATTCAACCCTTAAACTAGGTATTTATAAGTGAATTCCCTATAGGCTAGACCTACCATGTGTCTACCATCCCAAGTTGGGTCAACCACGTGTCAGGCGATGCCGATAATCAGGGCTAGGCCTAGTCTTCAAGTGTGAAACGGTACTCCTCGTATTGCATAGCACATATGTTATTCGATCCAGAAATTAAGGAGGCAGAGTAAGCCAAAGTTGACCGGGTAAAGTGCCTCGAATATCGTGTCTACAACTTTTTAACGTTTCCAAGTTTTGAGCAGGTATGAGTTGGCACGACATGATGGACCTGAGAAACTTCAAACAAAAACAATGGTGGAGGAAGCGAAGAACCGTGCTGACCCGGGTTATGCCGACCCTGGATTTTCCCAGAAGTGGACTTTAAATTTAAGGCCTAGAAGTGCAAATTTAGGTCGAACCAACCTGAGTCGACCCGAGATGTGGGTTGAGCCGAAGCTTGATAATGTGGTATCATATCAAAATAAATTGATTTAGCAAAAGATTATGCCCACATTTCTTCTGACAGAAATCCAAGTTATGACGGCCTTGGTAAAAAGGCGTGTCAACACAACAATACTCCATGAGCTCCATATCCAACTGGTATAACCTGGAAACAAGCTCGGTCTGACTCGAGCAGTATAATGAAATAATACACGGATAGTCTGGAATACCATTTAAGAGAGAACTCAAGTAAAAGGAAACATACAATAATTCTACGAGACTACGCCGCTAACTGCGAAACAGGTTTTTACCTTACAAGAATAAAATATGTAAAAAAAACATCAACACAAAACAATATCACCAAAACAACAAGGAATTGGGTGTCATATATTAAATTTTCCAACATAAAAATAATAATAGAACAGTACCCCATTGAGAAAAGAGCATGGCACTTCTCAATGGAAACCAAGAAACTGATCCCAACAATTTGGATTGAACAAGGAAAAGGTAATTTTCCCCAAAAAATTTAGACCGCGTCACTTACTATGGACTAGGACACTTACAACAACATCCAATATTGTTTGCGAACAAATTAAACAATTGTAAACAATGGTAAAATTCGTTCGGATTTCCTGAACAACAAGGATTGTTGTAGAGGGTGTCAAACTCTGGGACCAAAAATATTTAAACTAGTAAATCCAATCAAGTTATTCCAGGATTTTGATTGATTGAAAACACAGAAAATAACAGCAATTAAATAAAAAGAGAGATTTGTATAATAAGAGAAAGCAATTAGGGGATAATGACATAGATTGGATTCATACTCATCAATAGCCAACAAATAAATATAGATCTAATTCATGTTTCTATCACACATATGAATCAACGATAATTAGGTTCTTAGAAACAAATAAGTAAATAACGAAAAGCATAGCCTATGCAGGATCTGAGCTCTTAAACAACCACAGGCTATCAGGACAGATTCATTAATTAATTTCTAAAACCCTAAAATTAGATCTAAATCTGATAATTGTTAGATCGAACACGAATATACCCTGTGAAGGAACATAACACTTAAACGACACAGAATATGAAGGTTCAGATCTAACCCTTGATTCAGATCCAGATCTACATGTATAAAGTCCTCATCTATTGGCTATGTGATTCGTGTTGAATCATATCTATTAGCGTCATCACCCCCTAATCAAAGGGGATTAGCTAGACATAGCTAAAGAAGAAGAGAAACAGAAACTAAATAACATGAACATAAATAAAATAAAATAACAACTGAGAGAAAGAGAGAAGAAGAGTTTTATTCCAAGAAGAGAATTACAAAATAAAACTAAGTGTGTTTTTAAATGAATGAGATACAATGTATTTATAGCTGATACAACAAAGAATACTTGGCTAATTACACAATGTGGGGCTAAAGATTTAGCCTAATAACACATAAGCCAGTGTGAACGCAGCTGTAGAGTGATTGGCCTTGCAAATGAGCTAATGTGAATGCAACATAAGTCTTTAGTGAGCTAAATCTACCAAGCTGAGCTTATTTTGCAACTGTTCTTCAAGCTTTAAACTCTTCAAGCTTTAATCAAATTCAAACTTCACTCTTTTTAAACAACTTCTTCATGCTTTATCCATCAATTGCTCTAAACCCTCCTTTTTTCCTTAACATCTGAAAACACAGCTATAAATACACAAGATCAATTATTTAAAAAAGAAAATAAGATAAATAAGAGGATAAAATATACACATTTACGTGTATATCAAATACCCCCACACTTATCTTTTTATTCGTCCTCGAATAAACTAAACTAAGATATGTCACACTTTCGTAGGAAACACGATTGCATTTAGCGTATGCAACAGCCGTTAAACCCCTAGGTGTCCCTAGTAGGACGAGTGTTGTTTCATGAGGGTTTTCAGCAGCTATTACCCACAAAATCCAAAGCGTCTTATGTACGCGGATTAATCAAACAATATATTTAAGGTCTTTCGCATTCCAAGGACTTTACTTAATTTCAATAATAATGGCTTAGTCCTAAATTGTCCATCCCATAATTGGTGCAAAAATAAATAAATAATTTCAAGCTAAATCGTAATTCCTTGATAACACTGTAATTGTCTTGAAGGTTAGGAGCGTGGTGTCAACCAAAGTTATGCACATCGACATGTGCACCCAATCATTTATTCTTTTTTTTTTTGAATAATTTTGCACCAGTGTAACTGTACTGTATTAGATGTGAGTTATGCATAGATGAAGGGAAATTTTGTAAGTTCTAAAAATGTTATAGATAAGAGGGTGAGTGTATTAGTTGAACCTCAAGCTACAAAAGATAAAGTAATATTAAGGCACATATGAACGTTTTTGTTTCATTTTATCTCCTCAACTATAATCCTCATTTCTAAGTACGGTATGATGGATGTGGTTGGAATGAAAATGCTTTATAGTGAAGAATGATGAATGACTATTTTATTCTCATAGATTTTCTCTTTATTGCAATTTTTTCTCTTCTTTTTTTTCTTTTTTTTTCTTTTTCTTTTTACATGATGAATGATGAGTGGAGATGGAATGGAATGATACCATACATTATTTCATTTGATTCCTCCTCTACTAAGTGAATCATAACCAACACTTCATGAAAGAAAAGTTTTGTGCCTTAGTTACTGTACTTTTATAACCCTAATTCAACACACAAGTCTGGATTGATGTTATATGAAAAGCTTAAAGGAATGATAAACAAAGTTTCATAAGATAGATAACCCATATAAAATAAGATGTGGTATACGGTTATCCTACCTTAAAACAAGTACGGAGTGGGTGTGAAATATTGGTATAAGAAGTGACTTTTTTTTAACCTTTAATAATAAATCAGTGAATAGGTTTTTGAGTACACCAATATAAGAAAACTTGTCGAAACATTAATGTGAATCAACTAAAACCTGGGTTTGAATAATGTGGGATATCGAAGAAGAACGCTACAATGAGTCAATTCTCCTTAATTGGGCCAAGTGGATTTTAGAACTTACGATTTTGAAAATTTGAGTGAGAAAAAAAATTATGCATGAAAACGAACTCAGAAGATCCAACAAATGTAAGTGCAAAATCATTATTATTTGATTTTTTTGTGATTATTTTTACTTACACATTCTAACATGTATAACAAGGGTTGACACGCTTACTCCAGAACACGACTAACGTCTGCACAGTCTCAAGCTAGCGTCTTAAAAAGACACATTACGACTTAATAAATAAATAATGTTCATTCCCATCACCCAACAATTCAACTTATCAAACAGGAACCAAGGTGTTATTTATGAATTTAAGTTAATCCTTGTTCAATGAATGACCTAGTTCATAAAATTTGATTGCTGATGTAATGTAAATCCCCCCCCCACACACACTTGAGTGTGACTGTGTCCTCACAGTCGTTAATCAGGCATATCTTAGCGAAAGGGAACTAAAATAAGAGGATCAGCACGGCTTACCGGGTACACGTGCAGAAAATATGCAGTCATAAAATAGACGAACCGGTCCACAATGGACCAATGGATCAGCCTCATTGAGCTTATAAGACACAACTGAAGCGCAGAAAACCAAATCATAAAGGATTTTATATTAGGTATCAGATTTGGAAAAACAAATTTTGTTTTTTCAAAAGTTTGAGTTGCTAGTTTTAAAATCTTGAGCTTACAATTGATCCTAAAATCGAATTGAATTTTTGTAGCAACAAAAGAGAGGTCATCGAGATAGGGTTCAGCAAAAATTCAAAAACAAAGTTTGACTTGTTCAGATAATGTATAAATTGAGGGATATGAGCATCATTCTCACCCCCACACTTGTTTTGAGAAATATTGTTTAGTTTTGCTTTGATATTTGAAATGTTGTTAACTAAAGGTTCATTCGTAAACCTAAGGTTAAAACCGAACAAATGAATTTTCAACAATTTTCGAAATCGCATTTTCTCAAAAACAGTGTTATTCTAGAAAGAGTTCATATACTGCAGAAATTTATCATTGAAAAACAAGTGATCACAGTGAGGTTCAGTTGAAACGATCAAGTCGCAAAGAGTTTCAACAGTTTTAGAAAAATCGTCATTGTGTTTAAGATCACATTCAGCAGTTTCATTATATTCAACCTCAAAATTTTCAAAGTTTTCATATGTTTCAGTTTTAGTTTCAGACCCAACAACATTATCGTCAATCAGTTCAAGAAGTTTACACTCATCAAAGTCGTCCTCACTTAAACAGTTGTTACCAACTTCATCGTTTCTTTCAGATTCACAATCTAAACTTGCTAGATTTTCAAAATTTTCAGAATCGGAGAGAGGAAGATCAAGGGATGGGTGCAAACTTTAGGTGAAAAGTTCCTGAAAATAAAGATATCGAAAACATGTGTATCATTGAACAACAGGCCCAATACACTATTGAATTTTGGCAAAATCTAGAAAAATTCTTACTTGAGAGAATTAATGACATTGATGAATTTGTGGATTTAATGAAACTTGGCTTGACTTATATTGAAGAACTAGCTCAAAGAATAACAGATAGCAAACAAAGTTGCACTCGGATAGTGTACTAAGTTTCACTTCTTCAAACTGAAGTTACGAACTTGTACAACAACTATAAATCCCAATCTAGTGACAAACAAGCTCCTTCCAACGCTTCTTTTGAAACAAATAATCATCCAGTGACTTTGTCACAACATTACATAACGATTATTGATGACTTTGACGATATAATTATTGATGAATTTTTTTAAAAATCTCTTGTGCAAAACATTGATTTATGTGAAATTGAAATTCAAACTCAAACTGATGCTTCTGATGAAAATTCAACTCTTACTGAAATCGAAAATTTTCAACTAACAACTTATGAAATTGATGAAAATCTTAATGAAGATGTTGAAATCTTTGTAATTGATTTGAATTCAAAATCTCTTGAAAAATCGTTATGTAATGTTGTGACGAAGTTACTGGCTGATTATTTGTTTCAAAAGAAGCATTAGCAGAAGCTTGTTTGTCACTAGATTGGGATTTATAGTTGTTGTACAAGTTCGTAACTTCAATTTGAAGAAGAGAAACTTGATACACTATCCTAGTGCAACGTTGTTTTCTATTTGTTATTCTTTGAGCTAGTTCTTCAATATAAGTCAAGCCAAGTTTCATTAAATCCTCAAATTCATCAACGTCATTAATTCCCTCAAATAAGAATTTTTCCAGATTTTGCCAAAGTTTAATAGTGTATTGGTCCACTTGTTCAATGATACGCATGTTTTCGATATCTTTATTTTAAGAATCTTTTTCATCTAAAGTTCGCACCCATTCCTTGATTTCCTCATGACAAATCCGAATGTCATGCATTAATTGATCAATTTCACTCAGACTCTCTTCAATAAAATCGGTAGACACATTAGACTTCAAAATGTTGTTTTTTATATTCGTTGTTTCTGTGTGTTCCTCACTGATTGACCTTAAAAATTCATCCACCTCATCTCTTTAGAAGTCGTCCGTTATTTATTTTCCAAAACCAACATCGCCAAAAATTTAGCTTGTTCGCAACACATTTTTCATATTCGATAACCAACATTTGACATCCACTCGTATTATGAAAATTATTTTGGTTTTCAAAAATTTCGTTAAAACCCGTGTCGCAATTGTTTTGATTTTCAGCACTTTGCTTAGTCATTTGTGCTAAAAGTTTACGCACCTCAGATAAATTCTCCTCAGTCGTAGAATGACGTTTTTCATATTGGGGTGTAATCGTTTAAAGAGATTTGTGGAAATTATTCAAAAAAAAATTAGCTTGAAATTCATTCTGATTTGAATTGTAACCAAAATCATTGAAACTTTGAAAAGAAGTGCAATTTTGGTTATACATGGGGCGAGCGCGCATGTACTAGAAGAAGAGAATTTTTCGTCGAAATACCAGTTTCAAAATTTGTGGCTCGAAAGAAGATCTTAAAAAAAAATACGTTAAAATTAACAACTTCGGACTATATGAATACAAGTCCAGGCCAGGTTCGGACCGAGGTTATCAATGTGCCACGAATCACCGTAGAAACACGACTGAAGGTATAAGAACCTGTTTGAGTTCTAGACTCTACCGTTCCTTAGACACCTCAGAGAGTATCAATCTTAATTGTCAATTTAACGAATATTTTGTCCTATGAGCTTTGGGAAATCCTCGATTTGATTTCAAAAATAATTTATTTCAAAAGCAAACTATCCAATTTATCCCACATTCGTTTTAAAATTCCAACCACACATCAACAGGCCGAATAATCAATCACCGAATAAGAAATTGCAGAAATAAAATTTTACAAGCAAGCCGCGACCGCTGTAGAAGATTTTTACAAGCAATGTCTAAATATATTTTTTTGCAGCAGAGCACCTGTAGAGTTTAGAAAATTCTCACCTAGATCGGCAATCCGTCCAGTGCCACTGGGTAGCGCTAGCACTTTCACACCCCACTTGGTGTGCAACCGCTCGAACCCTGAATCGTCCGCCGCTTTATTGTTTTCACCTTCTGTAGAGTTTACAAAATATTATAGTACAGTATGACAGTTTGTCCAGAGCAATTGAAATTCACTGTTTGCTTTGCTCGATTTCAATTCTTTTGATCTGTTGTTTGAACTTTGTTTTCACTTTCGTCTTGGATCATTGTTTGTTTGTTTTTTTGAAAAGAAAATAAGAAACAAAAGAAATGCAATAATTAGAATTAAAATAAAAAACTAAAAAAAATGAAACAACATGCAAAACTAAACAAAATAAAAATAACAAGACTAAACTCAGCGTTCCTTGCTCAACACAAGACAAACCGAACCAAAGCAAGATTCACGTCCTATTATATTATTTGTTACTCAGAGTATCGCAGCGAAATCAAGTAACAAATCATACCCATTTAAAATTAGAATAAAAGCAGTGTTCCCTTTTCCCTTGTATTTTCAAAAAGAATAAAACTCCAAATATAAAAACGCTGAAGGTCAAACCACACCCAAGTTCAGAATAAAATTAACAATCACGCCTTCTTTTCTCACATCAGAAACACAATTTCCTTAAAAAGAATTCAGCACACCCCTTGCTGTTTTTTGCTCGGAAGAAAAATCGACAAAGTTCTGATATTTATATAAAAAATAAACTTTGTTTTTCCGATGCGATCTAGTTTCAGACTTAGATTTGAAACCTGGAGGTTCAAATTAATGAGTAAGGGGTGTAGCTTCGGTTTGGTTTCGACTTGTGGATTTTTGAATCGCGAATAGGAGGAGCAGGATTTGGAGTAAGCGATTTGATGTGATTCGTGAATCAGGAGGGGTTTGGGAAATTTGGTCGATGCTACAGGGTTTGGAGCGGTTTTGTGGACTGAGCTATTCGTGGCTTGTGATGGCAGGGGACCGGTGGAAGAGGAACTGTGGTATATTGTATTGAGTGGTGGTGGATTTTTGGAAGAAGGGCTGATGAGTATTGAAGAGTGGGTGCGGTGTATTGGTGTTGGAGCAGTATTTGTTGAAGATGTGGAGTTGATTGAAGTCTGGAGTATTTTGTAGAACCAGGAATTGAAGTCTATTGATTGTGCAGGTCTGGTGTGTAAAGGGAAGCATGAATTAGAGTTCGGATTTGGTAAGCGGTTGTGTATACAGGGGTTCCGATCTGGTCAGGGCGAATTTTTGGAATTCGAACAGGTGTTCCGATGTGAACTGGTTGAGGTATTGTTTGGCAGATAGGGTATTTGGGGTCTTGGTGATTAATGCTAGCTGTTTGGCGAGTGATAATGTGTAGTTTAGGTTGGAGGATGGTTGAAAGTGAGGAAGACTTGGTGATAGTGTACGTGTTATGAAGGTGGTAGGATGGGGCTGAGTTTTGGTTGGCAGGTCAGTTGTAGTTTGTGGTGAACTCGGTGATATAGGAGGCAAGTGCTATGTAGTTTTGGATGAGTAGGAGTTGTGGCTGATCGACTTGTTTGTTGTGGATTGTGATGAGGAAGAGTAGTGTTTGATTTGGAATTGAGGCGGCTTGGGGTTGTAGTCGTGTGGATCTGTTGATTGTAGTGGTTTCAGAGAGGTGCTGAAGGGAAGGTTTCTGATGGTGGTTTGTGACAAGAGGGAGGTTGAGTTGAATGTACAGGGACGTGAAATTTGGAGGATGGATGGAATTGTGGTGTATGACAGTTGGTAAATGGAGATTTGCGTGAACAAGAAGGGGACAATTTTGGAGGACGTGATTTTTGGGCATGATGATTTGCTATGATCTTCAGGGGAGAGAGATAGTAATTGGTGATTGAAGAAATTGCGGCAATTTAAATTGGTGAAATCTAGTGTAAAAGAAAATAAATAAAAAAGAAAGAATCATAAGAGCGATCGGAGATTGGGGAAAAAATCACAAAATGATTTTTTTTAATTTATTTATAAAAATGGAAAGCAATGAAGCGAGCAAGAAAAATGGGAAGCAATGAAAAGGGAAAGAAATAAGAAAGTTGCAATTTTTTTTCTCTCTTAATTAGCAGATCATGGTATAAATCAGCAATACCAAATCAAAGCTAATCTAGAGATTTTTTTTTCTATATATAAAAAGAAAACAAAAATGAGAAAATAAAAAAAACAAATCAACTAACAAGAATTAAATATTTTTGTGTTTTATTTTATGAGGGAAATCTAAAGAGAAAATATAAATAAAAAAATACAAACCGAAGGATTTACTAACAAAAATTATTTTGGTCCCTGGCAGTGACACCAAAATTTGTTTGCGAACAAATTAAACAATTGTAAACAACTGTAAAATTCGTTCGACTTTCCTAAACAACAAGGATTGTTGTAGAGGGTGTCGAACTCTGGGACCAAAAATATTTAAACTAGTAAATCCAATCAAGTTATTCCAGAATTTTGATTGATTGAAAACACAGAAAATAACAGCAATTAAATAAAAGAGAGATTTATATAATAAGAGAAAGCAATTAGGGGATAATGACATAGATTGGATTCATACTCATCAATAGCCAACAAATAAATATAGATCTAATTCATGTTTCTATCATACATATGAATCAACAATAATTAGGTTCTTAGAAACAAATAAGTAAATAACGACAAGCATAGCCTATGCAGGAGCTGAGCTTTTAACCAACCATAGGCTATCAGGACAGATTCACTAATTAATTTCTAAAACCCTAAAATTAGATCTAAATCTGATAATTGCTAGATCAAACACGAATATACCCTGTGAAGGAGCATAGCTCTTGAACGACACAGAATATGAAGGTTCAGATCTATCCCTTGATTCAGATCCAGATCTATATGTATAAAGTCCTCATCTATTGGCTATGTGATTCGTGTTGAATCATATCTATTAGCGTCATCACCCCCTAATCAAAGGGGATTAGCTAGACATAGCTAAAGAAGAAGAGAAACAGAAACTAAATAACATTAATATAAATAAAATAATATAACAACTGAGAGAAAGGTAGAAGAAGAGTTTTATTCCAAGAAGAGAATTGCAGAATAAAACTAAGTGTGTTTTTACATGAATGAGATACAATGTATTTATAGCTGATATGACAAAGAATACTTGGCTAATTACAAAATGTGGGACTAAAGATTTAGCCCAAATAACACATAAGCCAGTGTGAACGCAGCTGTAGAGTGAGTGGCCTTGCAATTGAGCTAATGTGAACGCAGCATGAGCTTTAGTGAGCTAAATCAACCCAGCTGAGCTTATTTTGCAACCGTTCTTCAAGCTTTAAACTCTTCAAGCTCTTATCAAATTCAAACTTCACTTTTTTTAAGCAATTTCTTCATGCTTTATCCATCAATTGCTCTAAACCCTGATTTTTCTCAACATCTGAAAACACAGCTATAAATACACAATATCAATCATTTTAAAAAGAAAATAAGATAAATAAGCAGATAAAATATACATATTTATGTGTATATCAAATATCACCATGGATATAAGTAATTAAACATTACAAAGTTTTTATCCTCCTAATGTAATTAAAATAGTAAAACTCATAAATTCGGAATAAAAGGAATAGAATGAGAATTTTTCAAATAAATGACTAAGAGGGTATGCCCACCTTATCGAATAGTATACCTCTAGAATATACCTGAGAACTACATTATTCTCGGAAATGTACTAGCCGAACCCCGACAACTTCACGAGTATTCGAGTATTTCACATCTTGCGCTCAAACAACCAAACCAACCCTAGAGTAAATGTGAAATTACCCTAATAGGATCAACCCCACATAGTTAGATGTCCATTCGCTTTCTGGATTTAGTCATTTGCAACAAAGGATAACAACGCTCAATGAGCAACAAATCATTTTAATTTGATGATACAACTCAAGAAAGATGGACCAATAGTTGTTAAATCAACTATCAGGAAAATTAAAAATGGTCATATATGGATACTACATCATATTTTCTTACCATTATTTATCGATCCCAAACTTATCACTAGGTTAAAAATCGAGTCAGACAATTTGATGTAGTGTTATGAAGTGACCCATCCTTTTATTCCCAGTTGTTTACATAAACAATTGTACTGACTTAATATTAGAGAACCCTTCGATCACTTGCTTAATAAAGTTCCCTTATTAATCCCCCAAGATCACCCATTCACCAGTATAAATATATTGGTATAGTTGTTAAACATTTTGCTTAATACACTTCATTCATGAAGTCCCATGGCTTCTTGAATAATGCGTCATTTTCCTTTACAAAACAAACACCAGTTATAATGAAAAGAAGTATAGCTTCTGTAAATTTTTAAAAGGTATAAATTCATATAATTATATTTTACCCCATATAAAATCATAATATAATTTTATTTACGCTCATCTAATCATACCTCCTCAGAGGAATACAAAATAAGCAAAACTTGGAATGCACAAAGCTTTGAGTGTCTGTGCACATGCACAGAATGCACGTCTGCACAACTTCTTAAAATATCTAAATATTATAAACAATAAAGATCTTTCATCAGAAAGTATTCAAATAAAAAGAGTTTTTGTAACCTCTAAGACCATAGTATTAAAAACACTATTTAATGTCTTATAGCGGCATTTTCTCAAACACCTGACAAAATATATGATGAAATGCCTACTCAAAAAGAATTGCAAAAGCCTTGTAGGGAAACTCATATTCTTGCATAAACAGGTTAAGATCTTTCATAAAAACTCATTTTAGACAACACTTATGGCTGGTAGAAGTCATATTCAGGTCATGATTGGTATGTGATGGGTGCACATAGCTCACTGGCTAAGCACTAGTGCACCAAGAGCTCACAACCATACTTATCAGATATGCCTTAAACTTCATAAAGAAGGAAGTTACTCATATATCATAATTAACATCATATTCTTATAAAAAGGAATTGTTGATTACAGGTAAAATTATATAATACATAAAGTAAACATGGCATGAGAATGATTCAGTGATAAGGAATGCACATTGAAATTGTGCAAACTACCAATTGTAATTTATCCATGCTAATGTTTCATACTTATTGGCAACCATAAAGTACAATTGCTCCTATAAATGTACACCCTATTTATTCTTTTTTCTGCCTTTGAAGGAAATCCTATTATATCACATACCATAGCATAACAGATCATCCACTCACTGATGATAATAAAGCATAAAATACTAATGCTTTTACTAGTTCCATAGAGGTTTTATCTTTACATTTGCTTCATTCAAATAGCAGACAGACTTCTTAGTCTTTTGCAAACATTTTCATACATTTATTTTTAACACAAAAACTACTTAAAACTCTTTAAGATAACTACAACAATTCCTCTTGATAAAGCATCACAAATTGCACTTTCAAGACATCATATTCAATCCACTTTTCCTGAATCAATACTTTGAGCTACCCCATTGTCAAAGAGGTACCCTAAAGATTGGATGAAACAACCAAATAGAGTTAGATTTGCAATCTGGTGTAAGTATAAATCAGTATTTAAATTGCATTCCCAAGCAAAATCCTTATCACAAACATTCTGTGTATATGTATACATCATGGAAAATGCAGACATTACTTAACCTTATGCAATGCACATATATAACCCCAGTCGCTCTCTTGCATGTCATTATCCCCCATAATTTCATGTACTTAATAAACCTGGACTGACAGCCAAATTAAACTTGTGAATCACCATCCTAAAATACCATATGTTGAACACTAATGCACATTGTATTTCCCAAAAACACAAAGGCCTACTGGGATTATATTAAGCCATATGCATATCTAACCTCCTTATGTGAGGATAGACAGATCAAGACAATAGGTAACTGGAACCTCCACCTGATCCACTTTCACATTTTCTAGTTAGGTTTAATTGTTTTTGACCCAACTACCCCACACATCCCCTTTTATTGATGCATGTTACCGCATCCCTGAAGATGAATGACTTACCCTAATTCAAATGTGAGTGTACATGCAGAGATTAAGGTGAACATTCATCCAAAATATCATTAGTGTATAATCGTTCAGAAACACATTAAACATGGTAAACATATACAAGTTTCAGTAAGGAATGTTCAATTTATTAATAAATAATAATTATACATTTTTATTATTGCCTTGAGCATAGGATGGAGATGATTAGGACACCTCCTAACCTGGTATTTCTCTTTATCAAATCTGTGATTTGAATCAGTGAATATATTTGGTGAAGAGATAAGCTTTTGGGCACTTATCATAGCTCCATTCACCGTTATTAAGAGCACACATAAGCTTTAAACCTCCTTGTTTAATGTTGTCTCCCCTTAACTTAAAAATCCTACCTCAAGACAATATTTATATTATTTTCTATATTTTTCATTCAGATCTGTATGAACCCTAACAGTTAGCATTCAGTTAATCTTCATTCATACAATCAGATGCTCAAACTAAATATGGAAACGTTATATCATATTCCAAAACTATAATACTTATATAACAAAGGCTGCTGAAAAGGTCTTATGGCCATTAAAAGAGTGAGATATACTCACCAAATGTAACAACCCGGAAATTCAGAGCCAATTTAAATTTTTTTTATTTTGGCAACTTTAATGAATTTTGAATATATAAAATGAATTATTTTAAATAATAACGATGAGAAATTTATTTTGAATGGAATTAGAACGTATATATTTATATAGATCGTCGTTAGGATATAATTATTTTATTTTAAATATAAAAAGAATTGAAAATGGCGTGGTAGTTTGAAAATTCGATTTCAAATTTCAAATGAATATACAGGATTCAAAATAAACTGGATTTTAGCGAAACCAAAAATATTTGAATCTATTTGAAAATATCTTTCCAACGAATCCGAAAAATCAAAATTTCAAAGCGGGAATCAAAAGTTATGCTCAGTTTAAAATTCTGAATAGTCGCTATGGAATTTAATTATATTCTTCCATTATATGATATATGGCCCGAAAAGTCACATTTTGCATACGGATGAATTTGTACTCGAAACCACTTCCATTGAGCTCAAAATACCGTTTACAACTCTAAAAAGTATATGCTTCGATATATTCCGATACCCGGAATAGTGGCAATTGGCTGGGGGTTTTCGGTTAACAATACGTAGCCCTTAAAAAGTGAAATTTTGCGTGTGAGTTCAGAAATCGACGAGATAAATTTTTCCGGATTCATAATGACTAATCATTGTTGAGTTCCAAAGGGCGCTTCGAACGGAGTTAGTATGTGGCCATGCGAGCTAAAACAGTTCAGGGTAAAACAGACAGTCATTTTACAAAGGAACGTTATTGATACAACCTCAGAATTCGATTCCGTTTTTTTTCTGGATTCGTATCGTCTAATAATGGATAAATCCAAAAAGGCATGACTTTTGGAGTTAGCATGTGAGCGTGCAAGAAGAAATGGTGCGCCAAAATCGCATTTTTAGAGCTTATCTGAGCATTTTTGAGAATTTTAACGGACGGTCAAACGAACTCGGAATTCGACGAAACTTGTTTCGTTGGACTCGTCTTCACGTCTACTATGTCGTATCCAAATCCGCGGCAAACGGAGATCGTTTGCAGTTGGGACGATTTGGGAGAAACCGACATATAAACACTTAGCTTCCTTTTCCTTCTTCATAAATTCCTCCTTCCTCTTTTTGCATTTTCCCTCTTTAATGGGCTCCTCCCAAAAACCCATCAGCCGCCTCCCCTCCCTGCTGACCGACGGCCGCCACCACCTCCCTCCGGCCACCTTCTCCTCCTCCTCTTCCTCCTCTTCTCTCTCTCTCTCCAATTTGCAACCCTAGGCCCCCAATCACAAACCATCACCACCGTGGGCCCCTTCACCGCCGCCGCCACTCACCAGCACCACCCCCACGCCCAATCAGGCCCATCGCCGCCACGCACCACCCCAACTCCGGCCGTGGGCCCCGCTACACTCAAAAACCCATTTCCTACTAATTTCCCATTTTGCAAATAACACCCTGAGCTTCCACAGCCAATAACTCCCAAACCATGCATTTCTGGCCAAAACTCCACAGTACCAAATTCGAAGAGCACGATTTTCTCTTCGGTTTGGTATATGATAGCCCTATTTTGGATTGCGGAGCTGTCGGGAAAACTCGCAAAGTCTGCTATCCAAACACTGTCAAAATGCTGTCTTTTCGCGATTTCCGGCGAAATGACACATTTTCGGAAGGAAAACCACTAGGAGAAAGTTGTCCGGAATGACGCGTTTAAGCTAGAATAAAAGATGGTGTGAAGATTGGAGCTCGTTTGCAAATTCTGGAACTAGAACAGCAAATTCGGGTGTTAGAAAAAATGTGAGTTTTCTCCGCTTTAAAGCTTCTCAGGTTTTTGACGAATGAAGTATGTAAAAATATGATTTTTATATTATAGAAATAATAAAAATATGATTTTTATAATATATAGATAATAAAAATTTGATCTTTATATATGTAATAGAGATATAAAGGTACAATTTTTACATATAAAGTGACAATATAAAAATATGATTTTTATATAGTAGAGATTATAAAAATATGGTTTTTATATAGTAGAGATTATAAAAATATGTTTTTTATAAGATAGAAAATATGAAAATATGATTTTTATATATGTTGTAGCGAAATAAAAAAAAATCGATTTTTATGTAATGTAGAGAACAAAAATATAATTTTTATATATGTAGTGAATAAGGACAACGAAAGTGACAAAAGGAAACACGGCGAAGATTTCTACATATGAAGAGTCGTGGCGTTTGGTGTAGCTTATGGGTGAGAACTTCTCACTTTAATTCTTGTTTTCTAGTTAAAAATATATACTAGGATGCAGACGGTGCTTAGCAGCACCCGACACCCGTTGTCCACAGACCATGGATGACTTGTTTGATTTTGTTGTGTGGTGAAATTGATTGTGATGTGGAATTAATGGAAATATATTCATGTGTTGAAATAAATTATTTATCGTTAAAAATATAATTTTTAACGAATATGTGAATAAATAAATATATATTCATTTACAAATCAGACGGTTTGTTTATGTACACTATTTTGACTGATATTGATTGGGACGATAAATTTTACACGTCGCCGGACTACACAAATAATATTCAGTGTTTGTGGATTGAAACCCCACACGGGTATTTGGATGATATTTAACGTACACTAATCCCGATTGTTTAGTTGTATGTCAATCGATAGGTTGACCGACAGTTGTGTAGTGCACTTTGGATGATGGTTGATTATTTATCATTGCTATTATATACGTGTTTTGTATGGAATCCATATAATTAACATTATATGGTAATTGATTGGGCCTCATTACAATTTGGAAAATAAAGAATATTATAAAATAAAGATTCATGTGTTGAATAGAATAAATAGTCATGTGTTGACGATACTCATGTGTTGAGAATATTCATGTGTTGGAAATTATCATGTGTTGAACGAAATATTTTAACAATAAAATTTACATCATTATCATATATAAAATTAGAAACTAACTGGAAACTAGTTAAGATGAGTGGTTTCCTGGGTATTGATCTGATGTTGGTTTAGGCCTTCTGGGTTCTCTTACTAATTTACGGTTGGAGTTTGATTAAGAATTAAACGACAGAAATCATAATTTTATAAAATATATTAAATAACAAAAATAGTCATGTGTTGACGATACTCATGTGTTGAGAATATTCATGTGTTGAAAGAAATATATATTCATGTTTTGAAGAAAATATCCATTTGTTGAATAGAATAACGAAGTTATTGAAATATATAAAACCGTGTTGATTAGATTTGCGTCATTTTGACGCGAACGATATTTATATCGATTATATTCGTTTTTTATAATGAATATAGAAAAGGAAGTGATTTCAAAATATAACGTTTTGAAAATATTATCATTTATATATTAATGATATGGAATATTCAATTTTGATTTAAAATTGAATATGAAGTTGAAATCGTTTTTAAAATGAATTTAAACGATTTGTAAAATACGTTTAGAATTGAAATCGATGAAGTATATATAGTATATATATATTATATATATTAAATGGCCTGAATAGAACACGCCGCGCCGCGACCGTTCGCGATTTTCGACCATTGACTTCGAATTGACGTTGCGGGAGATCCAACCGTTGGATTCTCCTGAAACCGAAACCGTTGGGTTCGTATCGAAAAGAGCTTTCCAATAAATATTATAAATTTGAAATCTAACAGTCTGATTTGGAATTATGTCCAAATAAAATTTGGAAAAGGTCGTTGTAAGTGCAGTTCGGTGGCCGTTATTGAAAACCGACTGTACGGGGCTTGATAAAATTATTAGAAATATTAAAAATTTGTGTAACATCGTAATGAATGATTTAGAAAGAATAGGAGTGAAAAAACTCATATTTAAAAAAGATAAAAATATATTTTTATCAAAATGAACTAGTTATGTACTAGAATTATAATCCATGGTTTTTGAATAAATAAATTGGATTTGAAGTGGTTTTGAAATAATCAGAATTTCCAATATACGAATTGGAATGGATTTAAATCGAAATTATCTTCGGAGTATTTTGATGTTGGATTTCGTGATTATACAGATATGGTTGTGGAAATTTGAAAGATATATTTATATCGTTATTTCCAATATGATATTTGTTGGTTTTAGAATTTGATATTGAATATAAGCCGATATATTCTATATTCAGAGCCTTGTATTTAATATCAAATGGGATTTTGGGTTCATCGTGAATGGTGTCTTAAATAACACTATTCTTAAACCCAGTTTAGAAAAGAATAAATCTTTTAATTAAGATTTAGTGAAGTTGTCCAGTTAATTAGTATTTAATTGGAATTGAATTTAAATTGGTTTTTGGGTTTATTGTGAGCGGTGTTCTGAATAACACCTGTTCTTTAACCCAATTAACAATGGAATGTGATTTTGGGTTTATCGTGAACCGTGTTTTAGATGACATTGGTTCTTTATCCCAGTTAAAGACAGGATATTGATTTTCGGGAAGATTAAAACTAAGTGGAGTTTTAATGAATCTTTAATTAGATTAAAGTGATCGAGAATGTAGTATCACCAGTTTTGCTCAAAAGCGATAGTTAAATCTTTAATAGATTTGAACATGAAATGGTAATTAATATTTACCGATAACACCGTGGTGTTAGATATGGAGTATTACCAGTTTTGCTCCATGGGATGAATAGGTTGGGATTGGGAAAAAAATAAATAATTACTTCGGTGTGGTTTGCTAATCCCAACTAGTTTGGAAAACCTTAACATGGTTTGAAATGATATCCAAAGGAAGATTAAAGAATAAATTTAGAAGAATTTATCTTTGATAAAATTAATGGGAACCTTTCCCTAAGAATGTCAAAATTTGAATAAAAGAATATTCTGAATTGGAATGAGGCGTATGTTGTGTTTGTGTAACACTTGTTTATTATATACGCGGGTTATTCGGAAAGGCCGGGTTGATACCCATTCTGAATAACCGATTCGAAGATAAGTCGAAGATGAAAACGGTGGTTGAAGATCGGAGGTCTTCACATCGTTTGGATGATTACTGAGGATCTTGATTGGGTTGTACACCCAAGAGGAGGGAATCAATTGGTGATCGTCCAGACGTACTTGGAGATCGATGCATATGCGAGGAATAAGGTTCCTCTGGTTTCGTTTAGACCCAGAACGAACTTATAAATGGACTGTGTCTGACATTGGATTTTATTCTGTGTGATTGATTTCTATTAAATATATATCTGTTTGGCGGCGGAGAATTTATTCTCTTGCTTAACGCCCTTCTCTGAGACGTACGAGCTTAGAGGTTATATATGGATAGATATCAATCGCATGACATGAATTGCCTGTGAGGCATGCCTATGTGGCAAATGATCAAGGCTTCTATTGAAAAGCAAAGTCTTGTGGGTGATGATCAAAGCATGGCCTATGTGGCACAGCTTTGTGTATAGCGTTGATTCGCGGGCCTCACACGTCGGTATGAGTCAAAAACGGGATAGTGACCATTGGGAGAACACGACGTTTCTTTCTAGCTATGGGTGATGTCAGTGACCTACCAGCCTTGACATTTATATACTTTTTACTTGTGTGGTTGTTGGATGCGAGGCGCCTCGGATATAGGTCTGATAGGACCGGGAAACTTGTGTTCAGGAATAACTAATCCTCAAAAGTAAGAGAGGACCGGCCCAGCCGATTCCAAGGATCGTTGTGTGTGGTCCTGAGACATTTGCTAGAGTGTCTCGAACGGAGAGGAGCTTGCCCTTTGCCTCGACTCATGACGGAAATCTAATTTCCAATACGACCTTTCCGGTTTTAATTGTAGAACTAGTATGGCGACATGATATATGGTACCCATGCCGCCTATGATTGATACTTATGATTGAAATTGTTTTGACATTATACACTTATAGTAATATCAAAATAATCTGTTTTTAAACGTATCAAGCATTCTTTGGCTATTATAAGGTAAAACCCTATCCTCCGGCTTGCGTTGCATTGTGTGATGGGACCTGGGTCTTATAATAGCTTCATTTTTCTTTATTTAGCATTGCGCTGTTTGTTTTATGCACTGGTATTCTTGGGAGGAATCCCGTTTCGTGTTATACGGCGTGGTCCCTTGATTTACCTAACTTTAAAAATAAATATTAATAACTGTTTTAGTTCTCACACCAGTCACATGACTGACCTGGAGTTTATTGTTTTAACCTAAACTCTGGATGCCCTTATTTTCCGCACAGGCAGCTAGTAGTTGGGCTTTGCAGATTTATATTTACAGGATCCTGGTTTACAGCTGGAATGATACTCGGAAAGCTCTATATCCTTGTATTTCTTTCAGTTGTGTGTTGTATTATTTTTCCATTGCTATGAATTTAAATGTAATTTAAATCTCTGATATTTGTCAAATGTGTAATATTTATTCATACTTTGTATATTCTTGTATTCTGATGGGATTGTTGTAATAAACAATGAAATGTTCTTCTGTTTGTGTTCTGATTGGTCTTGTCCTTAAAGTAATTCGTTCTTTCTCTTCTCTTCGGAGACGGGGGAAGTTCGGGTCGCTTCACCAAAGCTCTCTCTTCTCCTAACCTTAAGTTTTCCAGTTCTCTTCCTTATTCTCTATGGCTTCTTCAGCAAATATTTTCTAGAGATAATGTTATGGCAGTACCCCATTCTAGAATGATTTGCATACTATTTATAATCAGTGTTTACCATAGGGTTTTGCCTTATATCAAATACCAGTATTATCCTTTCTTCATGTGCATTACGATGGCTACATTGTGTTATACTAAATCTCTCAGGTTTACCGTTCCAATGTTTTTAAATTGCATGCTATAATTCGTAATATATATTTATCATTCAAATGGTGAGACATTGGTTGGTCCCTCTCCTCTTTACTTCTGTTTTTCCTTTTAAAACCAAAGGACAAGGTTGAAAAAAGGACAAAAGAAGAATACCTAAAATTCAGATATCATTTCTTTTCCCTTGGCTACTATGTTAAATATCCTAAATGTAGATGTTATACACACACAAAGTCCATGTTAAACCTTGACCACTTGCCTAAATATTACCACTATTTCTTATACTGATTTTTAATTGTGTTCAAAAATATACATATATTTATGTTCCACTCTATATAAGAGGAACTATCATACATAGTTATGAAATTATAATGTGTAAAAACCTAGGGTTATTACATATACCCCTCCTTTAGGAATTGTGTCCCACAATTTTTTTCTAATATTAATATCTTTTAACTCTTATTTACTTTAATCCACTCCCATTTAGTTTATCACTCAGATATATCAAAACTACAGTTTTTTTTTCAAACAAAACATTCATCCAAAGCAAAACATGCATATTAAAATTAAATACTTACAAATTTGATTTAGATTTATCCTTCCTTTCAGAAAATAGTCCTGGGTAATTTGTCCTCATTTTATCTTCAACTTCCCATGATCATTGGAAACCAGACTCCACTGCATTTTAACCAGCTTTATGCTTTTATTTCTTAATTTCTTTTCTTCTTTTGCTAAAATTCCTACTGGTTCCTTTGTATAGCTCAAATCTGTTTTGATCTTAACCTGAGTAGGTGATTCTAAAATAGTTTCTTTATCATGTACCCACTTCCTTAGTTGTAACACATGAAGTACATCATGAATACCTTTTAAATCTTCTGGTAATTTCAATTTACAGGCCAATGTACCTATTCTTTCCAAGACTTCATAGGGACGCACATACCTTGGTGCTAGCTTTCCTTCCTTTCCAAATCTTAATATCTTTCTCATTGGAGAAACCTTAAGGAACACATAATCCATTACCTTGAACTCAATTGGCTTTCTACTTCTATCAGCATATGCTTTTTGTCTCTCTTGTGCCACCTTCATAATGTGCCTTATTAATTCTATTTTAGCAGTTGTTTCCTTAATATATTATGATCCCAATAAAATCCCTTCACCCCCACCCATCCAAAATGCTGGTGATAAGCAATGTTTTCCATACAAAGCTTCAAATGGAGCCATCCCAATACTAAATTGATGGCTATTATTATAAGTAAATTCAACTAAATGTAAGTATTCCTCCCAGTTGCCACCAAAGTCTAACAGACATGCTCTAAGCAAATCCTCCAGCACCTGTTTACTATTTTTGTTTGCCCATCAGTTTGGGGGTGGTATGCAGTACTTAAGCTTAATTCAGTGCCCATTGCCTCTTGAAAACTACCCCAAAACTTGGATGTGAACAAAGCATCTCAGTCACTTATTATGTTTTTAGGTACCCCATGCAGTTTCACTATCTCCTTGAGAAACAGTTGAGCTAATTTAGGAGCAGTTATGTTTGATTTTACTAGTATGAAATGAGCTGATTTGGTAAACCTATCCACCACAACCCATATGCTATCATTTCCTCTTTTTGATTTAGGAAATCCTATACTAAAATCCATGGAGATGCTTTCCCATTTGTACATGGGTACATCTAGAGGATGCAACATAACTGATGGTTTTCGATAATTTGCTTTCACCTGTTGGCATATTAGACATTTTGAAACATATTTCACCACATCACTCTTCATGCCTCTCCACCAGTAGCTTCTCTTTAGGTCATGAAACATTTTCATCTCTCCTGGATGAATTGTATATTTTGTTCTATGATGCTCATCCATTACTTCTTTCTTAATTTCCTTTAAGTCCGGTACACACATTCTCCCTTTAAAATTTAAATACCCTTCTTTACTTAATGAAAAATTACCACTTCTTTTCCCGCTATTATCCAAATTTTTCTTTCTTTTAAGTATGGATCTTGATCTTGTAGTGATCCTATTTTATCTATCAAAACCGGCCTTATGGTTACCATAATCAATTTCCCATAATTTTGCCCTTCATCTAATCCTTTTCTTTCAATTATTTCAACTGCTCACTCAAAACAGTTAAGGATCTAAACTCTTCTATCATTAAGTTAGCCAACTTAACTTAGTGCCTGCTTAATGCATCAGCAACCTTGTTTGCTTTGCCTGGTGTATACAGTATGTCCAATGCATATGCAGTAAGGAATTCAACCCATCTATATTGCCTCATATTTAAATCTTTTTGTGAAAACAAATACTTTAAGGACTTGTGATCAGTGTACAAATCAAACTTTGTTCCCAACAAGTAGCATCTCCACAGTTTTAAAGCATATACTATAGCTGCAGGTTCAAGATCATGGGTTGCATACCTGGTTTCAGTGGGTTTAAGCTGCCTGGATGCATATGCAATTACCTGCACATGTTGCATCAACACAGCCCCTAAACCAGAAGCACTAGCATCAGTGTACGCCACCAACCCATCATTTCCTTCTAGAACTTGCAATATAGGTGCTTCTATCAAAGCTTGCTTTAATCTCTCAAAGTCCTGATCACATTTTTCAGTCCAAATAAAAGGTTGGTCCTTCCTGGTTAGCATAGTCAAGGGTATGGCCACCCTTGCAAATCTTTTATAAACCTTCTATAATATCTAGCCATGCCTAAGAATGATCTAACTTCAGTCATTGTCCTTGGTTTTTGCCATGCCGGCACTGGTATTACCTTCTGGGAATCCACTGCAATGCCTTTTTCTGATATGATGTGTCCTAAAATTTTCACTTTAGATTGCCAAAACATACTTTGTAAATTTGGTTTTTAATTCATGTTGTCTCAATCTGGTTAGAACTAAATGTAAATGCTCTTCATGTTCTTCTTTAGATTTTGAGTAAATCAGGATATCATCTATGAACACTAAAACAAATTTATCTAAATAGTCTCTAAAAGTTTTATTCATCAAGTCAACAAAGTAAGAAGGATCATTGGTTAAGCCAAATGGCATTACTAAGTATTCATATAATTCATACCTAGTATTAAAAGTAGTATATTTGATACTTTCCTCCTCCACTTTCATCTGATGAAACCCTGATGCTAAATCTAGCCTGCTAAAAACCCATACTCCATTCAATTGATCAAACAGATCATCAATTCTTGGAAGTGGATATTTGTTCTTGATGGTTACTTTGTTTAATTTTCTATAATTAATACACATTCTCAAAGATCCATCATGTTTTTTAACAAAGACAATGTAACACCCCGTATTTTCTATGAACGTATAAGTAACAAATCAGAGAATAATTAATTTTTAAAATAAGAATCAAGGAAAATGGGTTGCGCCATTGCGTTTGTCTCGAAATTCTGCTTGAAAACGAGTGCGAGTTTTCGAAAAACAGAGTCCATATGACCAAGTTATGACCCTCCGAAGTTTCCGGAATTTAAATAAAATAAAACAGCTCGAAAATAAAGCCAGAAATTCGAAATTCAAACCCAGAGAAGGCTGGCGGGAAAATTCCCGCCCATATACCCAGGCCGACTTGGGAGTCGACCCCCCCTCCCCAACCAGGTCGACTGGGGAGTCGACTGGGGTGTCGACCTCCCCATGACCTGGTCGACTGGGGAATCGACCTGGGGGTCGACCTGCTCCCGAAACCCAGTTTTTGAACCTGGTTCATTCTGATGTATCCGGTCTCGTTTTCTGTCTAGATTCATCTACCTAATCCTATATAAATAGCCCCCTAGCCTCATTTTCTCCACACAATTTCATTCTGTCTATATTCTGCCTCTGTTCTAAATAAAAATAAAAATGGCGTCGCTACTCTGCTGGAATCAAAACTTGGACTGATGCATCTTCTTCCAACCTGAATAGAATTAAAAGCTAAATCAAATCTCAAATCAAAGTTTAGATCTACAACAACAATTAAAGAGGAGTAATTCAGCATTTCTACATCAACAACAGTTTATTATCCTTTTTAAAACCACAAAAGGCAAGTACAGTTATTTTCCGATATAAACGTTAATTATGATTGTGACATGAATTGTAAATCTGAATTTGAGGTTATGTCTGTTTTGTTCTATTTAGATCTATCTTATTTTGTATCTCTTTCCTCTTTCTGTTCTATAGCCAGGCTACCACGAGCCTGATCCAAATCTCATAAGATATTAATGCACGAACGCTAAAATGTTTGGGACAAATAATGAATGATGCATAATTGGACAGGACGGATTCGAGGACATGACATAAAATCTGAGGCATATAATTGGACATGTGGCATATTTAACATATGATTTGAGATTGAGGCATAAAATATATTGGACATATAACTTGGGATTCGGGGCATAGATTTAACCGTAAACGTGAAACTAATTTAGATACATAGTACATGTTGTAATCTAGATCTGTAGGAGAAATAAACATATGTAGATCTAGATCTGTTCATACTAGGTACGATGATCTGTGATTTGGGAGAAGGGGAAATTATAGGACAACCTGAAACTTGGGGACATAATGCATGTTTTAAATCAAGGCCTGATGTTAAAGTTTAAAGATAATTTACAACATGTTATGCATAAATGATTATGTATGTTGAGGACATACTACATGTTATAGTTTAAAAATCTAGATTTTTTGGACATATTCTTTTATGTAAAAATTCATGACTTGAAAAAGGAATATGTGACGTAGGCGTAAAGACCTATACAAAAATAGGATAACTATTAATGTGAATGCGCCTAAATAAGGGTTTTGGATATCTGGCATCATAGACTATAATTGGCATAATTCATATTGTTTATTCTGATTTATGGAGAATATTCTGTACTGTGTAATGTTTTACTAAAAATTAGGAGCTTATGTGGTATTATGAATTATGACCATGATTTGGCAAGTGAGTTTAGGCTAAGTTTATGATTAGGCAAGATATGATATATATAATCTGCTAAATCTGTTATCAGCTAAATCTGTTATATTGCCTAATCTGCTAGTTCTGTTATATTGCCTAAACTTCTAATTAAATTGAATTGCCTAATCTGCTAATTATGTTAAATTGCCTTATCTGCTAAATCTGCTAAATAGCCTAATCTGCAAGATATGTTATCTGTTTAATCTGTCGAATGACGTGATCTGTTGGAACTGAAATGCTAAAATTTGAAGTATGTGAATCTGTAGGCTCGATTTAAAATTGAGCAAAACTTGTTAATAGAACCTCAAAAAATCTGCTGTAACTTGTACAGAAGTTTAATCTGTTAAATAAACAGAATTAGTTTGATATCTGAAAAATCTGTATTGGAATGAATTGTTTATGACACGAGGTTAGACTCTGTTTACGGTAGAAGCCTGCCCGGAACCAACCGACTTAACCAGCGACCGCAAACTGTCAGTCTAATGTGAGAGGTCGTAGGCATAACTAAAATATGCTTAGACACGAGGTTAGGTCTGGCTTGTGGCAGAAGTCTGCCCGGAACCGCCCGGCATATCCAGCGGCCACAAGTTACCGACCTAATGTGAGAGGTCTGTGCATTAATATTTAATTAATGCAAATCTGAGATAAATATGATGTCTAAAACGTGTTGGGTGGATAGGGTTAAACCAATTGGACTAATCAATTTAACAAACCCGTTTCATGAATCTGTAGGCCCAATTACAAAGTTAGACAAATCTGTAAATCTGTTAAATCCGTATATCTGATCCGTTAGTCTGAAAACTTGTCTGATCTGTGAACTAGTTGATCTGAACTTTGTATGTATGAACTTGTAAACAAGTTAATCTGAAATCTGTTAGTCTGGGGACATAAGGTTAGGAGGGAAATTACTTGTGTCATCTGTTGTTTGGGACCCATATTAGTCAGTAACCTTTCTGGTATTAAAACTTTGACCCAATTGTAGGTAGGGTCCGGGCACGTTTACTGAACTAATTATAAGCGGTTCATTCTGATAATGGCGAGGGGTGTTGATGGTGCGTTCCAACCGGGTCATGTGCGTGCATGGATCCCGGTCTGCCTCTGACGATGTAAGATACCGTGACATCTGTAAATAGCTCTGTGTCAATTGGTTGTCACTTTAGGGAGTGATGCACCCTAATGTGGGGCCGACACAAGGTATTTATGTATTAGGGAGCCAATCGCTTGGGGTAGGGTTTTAGAGTACACTTAGTTCTGTCTGTTTCTATTGGTACCGTCTGTTTCTGTTGGGTGGCAACACCTGTCTGTTTCTGCATGGTACCGTCTGTTCGAGTGGTAAAGGCCCATTTACTAGTGTACACCTAATTCTACATTCTGTTTCCATAGGGATTAATCTGTTTATGTTTCTGTCTGTTTCTGTTCGGGTGGTAAAGGCCCATTATTAGCATTCTGTTTCTGTCTGTTTCTTTTGGGGTGGTAAAGGCCCATTACTAGCATTCTCTTCTGTGGAAATTATTCTGTTCCCGTTTCTGTTTCAGTTGAGACATTAGGGTGACACCTAATCCTGTTATACTAGTATTATTGCAGAGAAATGAAAAGTAATATTATTCTGTTTCTTTTGTTTAACCTAAGTACATCTGCTGCTCCTGTTACTGTTATCTCTTATCCAGCTTATTTCCATGTCATAATTATTATTATCTGTTCATATGCTGAAAGTCACTGGACTTGCCAGACTTTATGTCTGACCTTGCTTGTTTTCGCCCCTTTTTCTTTCGTTTCCCCCTAGGTTTTCCAAGGAGGGAATACTTTAGCTTGATCCGGATTTCTTCTGCTTGAAGTACTCAGAGTGCTTAAAGTATGGCTTGACTCTTTATGGCAGCTTCTGTGGGGATTATGATTTTAAAGTTTTGTACTTTGATGATTTTCTGAACAAGACTGATATTTATGTACTTGAGTTTTTGGTAAAGATGTAACCAAACTGATTTCTGTTTTCCGCTGTAATAAAGTTATAATTTCTCAAGTATTGTTTATCTATCTTGTAAATTTCTGTTCTGTCTACTAAAACGCTCCACCAAAGTTAAGGCATTCCCTTTGTGAGTGACCTTAATGGAGGTGCGGTGTTACACTTGGTATCAGAGCTGAAGGTTACCAGATTAGATAAAAGTTTTTGAAAACTATTTTCAAAAAGGTTTTAAAAGGAAGTATTTTCAAAATTAAAGTTTATTTTGAAAAACATAATCCCCAAAAGCCATATATCTATCTTTTCAGTTCTCCGTTTTAAATCTTTTTCTTTCCAGCATGTCTGGGAATCTTAACTTTCCAGAGGGCATGCCAATACCTGGCTGGTTCAGGAGGTACTTAGAGGCTAGGGCCAACGATGCAGGCCCAGCAGATATTCCTCCTCCAGCTGCAGCGATTCCTCCTCCTCCGCCCCCTCCTCGTGCAATTGCTTTTTCAAAGATCTGTAAAGATTTTAGGGCCATGGGTGGAAAGGATTTCAAGGGAACTGAATCATTCGTAGAAGCAAGGAACTGGCTCAAAGAAACTGAGGATCTGTTCGTTATCTTCGAGGTGGACGATAGGCAGAAGGTACAATTGGCGGTGTGATTGCTCAAGGACGAAGCTTCTTATTGGTGGGAAGTCACTAACGCCGAGAGACCGGTTGAAACATGGATGGATTTCAGAACAAGGTTTGAGACGAAATTCCTCTCACAAGCTGAACGAAGTCTACAACTGGAAAAGTTCTTATCTCTTAAACAAGGAAGTATGACAGTCAAGGAATACATCAACCAGTTCAACCAACTGGCTAGGTTCGGACTAGATTTACTCAACACCCAGCATAAAAAGGCTCTCCGCTTTGTTAAAGGATTGAACGATCCACTGCACAGCCTAGCCATGACCCATGTACCCATGGGAGCGACTTACGAGAGATTGGAGGATATGGCACTACTGCACGAGGAAGACAACGGCAAGAAAGAGGCAAAGAATGAAGAACCATAGAACAAGAAAGCATGGCCCAAAAAGGAAACACAAAAGAAGGGTGAAAAGTCTGAAGATAAGAAGGAGAAAAAGTGCTTTACTTGTGGAAGCTCGACTCATCTGAACAAGGATTGCAGAAAAAAAAGGGCACTTGCTTCAACTGTGGTGAGATGGGACACTTCACTAGGGACTGTCCGAAGAAACGACGGCAAGGGCAGAGGCCAGGACCAACTTCTGGAAGGCAGGCGAACACTCTCGAGGCTAGTGGATAGGATAGAAATAGGAAAACTTTCTGTAGGAGGTTTAATTTCTTTATCTGATTTTTGAGTTAAAACTCTTTTCTGATTCTGGCATTTCGATTCTGTAATCGATACTCTGCACTTGAATACTAATATTGTTTCTGATTCCGCTGTAGACTCAGACTCATATGGGTTATGACTCATCTAAGCGTGGTAAGTTGGGTATTTATGTTGAGCGTTAAGTTGACTATGACGCATACATTCTGGGTTTTTATCATGCTTAGTTTCCTAAGAATCATTTAGTAATCTGATCTGTACCGGTAATCTATAAATATCTGAATATTTCTGATAAGGTTGAGATTTCCAGTTTTGACATTGTCTAAAGATGGTAATCCTCTGGGTATCAATCTGATGTTGATTTCGGTCTTCGGAGTTGATACTTAGGGGAATTTGCCTCTCAACCAAGGTCAATGGAAACCAAGTTTTTGTTTATCTGCACTCTCTCCCATCACTCGACTGTATCCTATCAATCGAGTCTTCGACCTACAGAGAGGAATCCTATGGATGTAAACATGTGTTTGAGACATGTTATGTTTGATGGTTTCAAGTGGATGCAAGTGGTTGCTAGTGGTTGCTCGTGGATTCATATACACACACTATGCACTAGATCGGCTCGAAAACACTCTCATACTGCATATGGATGTGTGAGCATTTTCAATTTCTGTGGATGCAAAATGATTGACTCATCACATGGATGTTGGATATGAATGAATGGTTGTCACTCATATAAGAATAATATGTATCAAATAGGAAAATTGCATACATGTTGGACTCATGACACTGACATAGTTCGCATTAAGGAGGTCAACTGAATCAGTGGACCGCCTGATCTTTGCATTAGATAAGGAACATATACACACACTTTTGCATATGTTCATACAACATTAGAAGTTTTCTAAGGACAATGGATACTTGTGGATGATGGTTGAGTAGATGGATGACTGGATGGTAGGACACATTCTTCTTAACTTGAAGATTTCGGGGACGAAATCCTTTAAGGAGGGGAGAATGTAACACCCCGTATTTTCTATGAACGTATAAGTAACAAATCAGAGAATAATTAATTTTTAAAATAAGAATCAAGGGAAATGGGTTGCGCCATTGCGTTTATCTCGAAATTCTGCTTGAAAACGAGTCCGAGTTTTCGAAAAACGGAGTCTGTATGACCAAGTTATGACCCTCCGAAGTTTCAGGAATTTAAATAAAATAAAACAGCTCGAAAATTAAGCCAGAAATTCGAAATTCAAACCCAGAGAAGGCTGGCGGGAAAATTCCCGCCCATATACCCAGGTCGACTAGGGAGTCGACCCCCCCACCCCCCCAACCAGGTCGACTGGGGTGTCGACCTCCCCATGACCAGGTCGACTGGGGAGTCGACCTGCTCCCGAAACCCAGTTTTTGAACTTGGTTCATTCTGATGTATCCGGTCTCGTTTTCTGTCTAGATTCTTCTGCCTAACCCTATATAAACAGCCCCCTAGCCTCATTTTCTCTACACAATTTCATTCTGTCTATATTCTGGCTCTGTTCTAATTAAAAATAAAAATGGCGTCGCTACTCTGCTGGAATCAAAACTTGGACCGATGCATCTTCTTTCAACCTGAATAGAATTAAAAGCTAAATCAAATCTCAAATCAAAGTTTAGATCTACAACAACAACTAAAGAGGAGTAATTCAGCATTTCTGCATCAACAACAGTTTATTATCCTTTCTTAAAACCACGAAAGGCAGGTACAGTTATTTTCCGATATAAACGTTAATTATGATTGTGACATGAATTGTAAATCTGAATTTGAGGTTATGTCTGTTCTGTTTAGATCTATCTTATTTTGTATCTCTTTCTACTTTCTGTTCTATAGCCAGGCTACCACGAGCCTGAGCCAAATCTCATAAGAGATTAATGCACGAACGCTAAAATGTTTGGGACAAATAATGAATGATGCATAATTGGACAGGACTGATTCGAGGACATGACATAAAATCTGAGGCATATAATTGGACATGTGGCATATTTAACATATGATTTGAGATTGAGGCATAAAATATATTGGACATATGACTTGGGATTCGGGGCGTAGATTTAACCATAAACATGAAACTAATTTAGATACATAGTACATGTTGTAATCTAGATCTGTAGGAGAAATAAACACATGTAGATCTAGATCTGTTCATACTAGGTACGATGATCTGTGATTTGGGAGAAGGGGAAATTATAGGACAACCTGAAACTTGGGGACATAATGCATGTTTTAAATCAATGCCTAATGTTAGAGTTTAAAGATAATTTACAACATGTTATGCATAAATGATAATGCATGTTGAGGACATACTACATGTTATAGTTTAAAAATCTAGATTTTTGGACATATTCTTTTATGTAAAAATTCATGACTTGAAAAAGGAATATGTGACTTAGGCGTAAAGACCTATACAAAAAAAGGATAACTATTAATGTGAATGCGCCTAAATAAGGGTTTTTGGATATCTGGCATCATAGGCTATAATTTGGCATAATTCATATTGTTTATCGTGATTTATCGAGAATATTCTGTACTGTGTAATGTTTAACTAAAAATTAGGAGCATATGTGGTATTATGAATTTTGACCATGATTTGGCAAGTGAGTTTAGGCTAAATTTATGATTAGGCAAGATATGATATATATAATCTGTTATCTGCTAAATCTGTTATATTGCCTAATCTGCTAGTTCTGTTATATTGCCTAAACTTCTAATTAAATTGAATTGCCTAATCTGCTAATTATGTTAAATTGCCTTATCTGCTAAATAGCCTAATCTGCAAGATCTGTTATCTGTTTAATCTGTCGAATGACGTAATCTATTGGAAATGAAATGCTAAAATTTGAAGTATGTGAATCTGTAGGCTCGATTTAAAATTGAGCAAAACTTGTTAATAGAACCTCGAAAAATCTGCTATAAATTATACAGAAGTTTAATCTATTAAATAAACAGAATTAGTCAGATATCTGAAAAATCTGTATTGGAATGAATTGGCTATGACACGAGGTTAGACTCTGTTTGCGGTAGAAGCCTGCCCGGAACCAACCGGCTTAACCAGCGACCGCAAACTGTCAGTCTAATGTGAGAGGTCGTAGGCATAACCAAAATATGCTTAGACACGAGGTTAGGTTTGGCTTGTGGCAGAAGTCTGCCCGAAACCGCCCGGCATATCCAGCGGCCACAAGCTACCGACCTAATGTGAGAGGTATGTGCATTAATATTTAATTAATGAAAATCTGAGATAAATATGATGTCTAAAACGTGTTGGGTGGATAGGTTTAAACCAATTGTACTAATCAATTTAACAAACCCGTTTCGTGAATCTGTAGGCCCAATTACAAAGTTAGACAAATCTGTAAATCTGTTAAATCCGTATATCTGATCCGTTAGTCTGAAAACTTGTCTGATCTGTGAACTAGTTGATCTGAACTCTGTATGTCTGAACTTGTAAACAAGTTAATCTGAAATCTATTAGTCTGGGGACACAAGGTTAGGAGGGAAATTACTTGTGTCATCTGTTGTTTGGGACCCATATTAGTCAGTAACGCTTTCTGGTATCAAAACTTTGACCCAACAGTAGGTAGGGTCCGGGCACGCTTACTGAACTAATTATAAGCGGTTCATTCTGATAATGGTAAGGGGTGTTGATGGTGCGTTCCAACCGGGTCATGTACGTGCATGGATCCCGGTCTGCCTCTGAGGATGTAAGACGCTGTGACATCTGTAAATAGCTCGGTGCCAATTGGTTGTCACTTTAGGGAGTGATACACCCTACTGTGGGGCCGACACAGTGTATTTATGTATTAGGGAGCCGATCGCTTGGGGTAGGGTTTTAGGGTACACTTAGTTCTGTTTGTTTCTGTTGGTACCGTCTGTTTCTGTTGGGTGGCAACACCTGTCTGTTTCTGCGTGGTACCGTGTGTTCGGGTGGTAAAGGCCCATTTACTAGTGTACACCTAATTCTACATTCTGTTTCCATAGGGATTAATCTGTTTCCGTTTCTGTCTGTTTCTGTTCGGGTGGTAAAGGCCCATTATTAGCATTCTATTTCTGTCTGTTTCTGTTGGGGTGCTAAAGGCCCATTACTAGCATTCTCTTCTGTGGAAATTTTTATGTTCCCGTTTCTGTTTCAGTTGAGACATTAGAGTGACACCTAATCCTGTTATACTAGTATTAGTGCAGAGAAATGAAAAGTAATATTATTCTGTTTCTTCTGTTTAACCTAAGTACATCTGCTGCTCCTGTTACTGTTATCTCTTATCCTGCTTGTTTCCATGTCATAATTATTATTATCTGTTCATATGCTGAAAGTCACTGGACTTGCCAGACTTTATGTCTGACCTTGCTTGTTTTCGCCCCTTTTTCTTCCGTTTTCCCCCCAGATTTTCCAAGGAGGGAATACTTTAGCTTGATCCGGATTTCTTCTGCTTGAAGTACTCAGAGTGCTTAAAGTATGGCTTGACTCTTTATGGCAGCTTCTGTGGGGATTATGATTTTAAAGTTTTGTACTCTGATGATTTTCTGAACAAGACTGATATTTATGTACTTGAGTTTATGGTAAAGATGTAACCAAACTAATTTCTGTTTTCCGCTGTAATAAAGTTATAATTTCTCAAGTATTGTTTATCTGTCTTGTAAATTTCTGTTCTGTCTACTAAAACGCTCCCCCAAAGTTAAGGCATTCCCTTTGTGAGTGACCTTAATGGAGGTGGGGTGTTACAAACAACTAGGGAACCCCAAGAAGAACTGCTAGGTCTTATAAACCCCTTTTTCTCTAAATCCTCAAGTTGTTGTTTAAAATCAATCAACTCTTTAGGACCCATTCTAGTTGGTTTCTTAATTGTAGGGCTTGCCCCTGGAACTAATCTAATTTGAAACTCTACTGGTCTCTCTTGTGAAAATCCACTTACTTCTTCAAATACATCTTGGATATTGATTAACTATGGGTATATGTTCTAATTTTATCATATTGTAATCTCCATTTATGTCCCAAATATTTCCTGATCCAGACTTTATGGTTTTACACTCAATGGTTATTCTTTTGTTATTTGAATTTATCAAGGAAATGGTGATTTCTTCCAGATTGATTACTGCCTTGTGTTTTTGTAACCAATTGACACCCAAAATTAATCCAATTCCAGGATATTTTAATACGTATAAATCTACTAAAAATATATAGCCTCCTATTTTCAATTTTACCTATATGCATTACATTTCTAAAACGCTTATACTTCCTAAAGGACTTTTTATATGCAAAGGGTTTTCAACATACACACAAGCAAGTTTCAATTTCTAGACAACATCATAGGATATCAAAGAGTGAGTGGCTCCTGTATCAGAAACTACTGGTATAGGTAAATTTACAATAAAAAATATACCTTCCACTTGACCAGCTACTTCCCCCTTTCCTTCCAGAGCTCCATTTTAGCTGACTTCCTTGGTTCAGGGCAGTTCTTTATAATATGACCTTCTTTCCTGTAGTTAAAGCATTTAAATGCTGCTACCTTTCCAACCCTGCAAGTTGATTTCATGTGGCCCTCCTTTCCACAATTGAAGCAAAAGTTTTTCTTCTTAGTTTCAGAAGTTGTTCCACTTTCTCCTTTCTTAGCATTAGAATCCACTTGCTTCTTTTCATAAGGTTGAACTCTTGCTTTTCCATTGTTGTTATTCTTTATATTCTTGAATTTTTCTCTTGCATTATCATGTTTTTCAAACTTCAGGGTTAAATCCAAGACCTGATCAAAAGTCCTCTCTATGTAGGGTAACTTATCACTACTCAAGCCTGCATTAAGTCCTTGTATGTACCTCCCATTTTTAGCTATTTCATTAGCTATTAGAACAGTGCCATATCTCGATAAACTCTCAAACTTCTGGGTTTATTCAGTTACACTCATATTGGCTGGTTTAAGCGTAGTAAATTCTTCCAGTAAATTAGCTCTTGCTGATGCTGGAACAAACCTAGCTTCCAACATTTCTTTGAAATGTTGCCAAATGATATCATTTTCTGCCCTCCCAACTATCATTACCTCCCACCAATTCAAAGCTGCCCCTTTCAATCTCCTGGAAGCAATCTTCCTTTTTCTTTGATCATTTATTTGCATATCAGCAAATATCCTATCCATATTTCTCAACCAAGTTTGCACACACATGACTCCTTCGGTGCCTTTAAACTGTTTTCCGCGTAGATGGGTATAGGTCTTCAGTAATTTAGACAGCTCTTTATGTGGGTTTTCAGGCCTTGCCCCCATCCTATCCCTCACTGCTCTAATAAATTCTTGAACATTAATCATAGGAGGGTTATTTGAACCTCCTGTCCCTTTATGAGCTCCTCTTCCCACCATGGATCTGTAATGATAATCCATACTTTCATTAAGTTAGTTATTAATGTATCAGAGTAACTTAACTGTTAACATTACTGTTTGCAATCATTTTCGAACAAAACAACCATACAGTCGCATATGTAACCATTTTCAAACAAGACAATAATACAAGCAGACATGTGATACTTATTTTAGCTGTGTTTTAGTTCTAACATAGCTCTGATACCAAATGAAGTGACCCATCCTTTTATTCCCAATTATTTACATAAACAATTATACTAAATTAATATCAGAGAACCCTTGGATCACTTGCTTAATAAAGTTCCCTTATTAAGCCCCCAAGATCACCCATCCACCAGTATAAATATATTGGTATAGTTGTTGAACATGTTGCTTAAAACACTTCATTCATGAAGCCCCATAGCTTCTTGAATAATACGTCATTTTCCTTTACAAAGAAGACTCCAGTTATAATAAAAAGAAGAATAGCTTCTTTAAATTTTTATAAGGTATAAATCCATATAATTATATTTTCCCCCCATATAAAAACAAAATATAATTTTATTTACACTCATCTAATCATACCTCCTGATAGGAATACAAAATAAGCAAAACTTGGAATGCACAAAGCTTTGAGTGTCTGTGCACGTGCACAGAATGCACACCTGCACAGCTTCTTAAAATATCTAAATATTATAAATAAAAAAGATCTTTCATCATAAAGCATTCCAATAAAGAATTTTTATAACCTCTAAGAATTTGTTCAGGAGGGAAACCGACCGGAGTCATAAAACCTCCCTAGTGCACCTAGCCTGGTCTGCGAGCACCACATAAGTGGCTGATATTAGCATATGCACATGGTAAGCTCTTAGCACGCCAATCCGGGTTTCGAACCCGCGCCACTGTTACCACGGCGCAAGTCCTTAACCGTGGGGCTACTGCTGCGGACCATAGTATTAAAAACACTATTTAATGTCATATAGCGGCATTTTCTCAAACACGTGACAAAATATATGATGAAAGAATTACAAAAGCCTTGTAGGGAAACTCATATTCTTGCATAAGCAGGTTAAGGTCTTTCATATTTTTGACAGCATTTGTGGCTGTCATGATTGATATGTGATGGGTGCACATAGCTCACTGGCTAAGCACTAGTGCACCAAGACCTCACAACCATACATATCAGATATGCCTTAAACTTAAAGGAAGGAAGATACTAATATATTATAATTAACATCATATTCATATAAAAAGGAATTGTTGATTACCGATAAAATTATATAATACATAAAGTAAACATGGCATGAGAACAATTTAGTGATAAGATATGCACATTGAAACTATGCAAACAACCACCTGTAATTTATCCATGCTAATGTTTCATATTTATTGGCAACCATAAAGTAAAATTGCTACTATAAGTATACACCCCATTTATTCTTTGTTTTTACTAAAACTGCCTTTGAAGGAAATCCTATTGTATCACATACCCTAGCATAACAGATAATCCATTCACTGATGAAAATAAAGCATAAAATACTACTTCTTTTACTAGTTCCATAGAGGTTTTAGCATTACATTTGCTTCATTCAAATAGCAGACAGACTTCTTAGTCTTTTGCAAACATTTGCATACATTTATTTTTAACATAAAAACTACTTAAAACTCTTTAAGATAACTACAGCAATTCCCCTTGATAAAGCATCCCAAATTGCACTTTCAAGACATCATATTCAAGCCTCTTTTCCTAAATCAATACTTTGAGCTATCCCATTATCAAAGAGGTACCCCAAAGATTGGATGAAACAAATAAATAGGGTCAGATTTGCAATCTGGTGTGAGTATAAATCAGTATTTAAATTGCATTCCCAAGAAAAATCCTTATCACAAATATTTTGTGTATATGTACACATCATGGCAAATGCATACTTTACTTAACCTTATGCAATGCACATATATAACCCCAGTCCCTCTCTTACATGCCATTATCCCCCATAATTTCATGTACTTAATATACCTGGACTGACGGCCAAATTATACTAGTGGATCACCATCCTGAAATACCATGTGTTGAACACTAGTGCACATTGTATTTCCCAAATACACAAAGGGTAATGGGCTTATATTAAGCCATATGCATATCTTACCTCCTTACTTGAGGATAGATAGATCAACACAACAGGTGACTGGAACCTCCACCTGATCCACTTTAACGTTTTCTAGTTAGGTTTACTTGTTTTTGACCCAACTACCCCCACACATCCCCTTTTATTGATGCATGGTACCCCATCCCTAAAGGTGAATGACTTAACCCAATTCAAGTGTGAGTGTACATGCATAGATTAAGGTGAACATTCATCCAAAATATCATCAATGTACAATCATTCAGGAACACATAAAACATGGTAAACATATGCAATTTTAAGTAAGGAATATTCATGTTATTAATAAATAATAATTATACATTTTTATTTTTGCCTTGAGTATAGGATGAAAATGATTAGGACACCTCCTAACCTGGTATTTCTCTTTATTAAATATGTGATCTGAATTAGATAATATATTTGGTGAATAGATAAGCTTATGAGCACTTATCATAGCTCCATTCACCATTATTAAGAGCACACATAAGCTTTAAACCTCCTTGTTTAATGTTGCCTGTCCTTAACTTAAAAATTCTACCTCAAGACAATATTTATATATTTTCTATATTTCACTCCCAGATCTATATGAACCCTAACAGTTAGCATTCAGTTAATCTTCATTCATACAATCAGATGCTCAAACTAAACATGGAAACATTATACCATATTCCAAAACTATAATACTTATATAACGAAGGCTGCCTGAAAAGGACTTATGGCCATTAAAAGAGTGAGATATACTCCCCAAAGCTCTCCCTTCTCCTAACTCTAAGTTTTCCAGTTCTCTTCCTTATTCTCTACGGCTTCTTCAGCAAATATTTTTCAGAGATAATGTTATGGCATTACCCCATTCTAAAATGATTTGCATACTATTTATAATCAATGTTTACCCTAGGGTTTTGCATTATATCAAATACCAGTATTATCCTTTGTTCATGTGTATTGGTATATGGCTACATTGTGTTGTACTAAATCTCTCAGGGTTACCATTCTCAATGTTTTTAAATTGCAGGCTATAATTGGTAATATATATTTATCATTAAAATGGTGTGACACTGGTTGGTCCCCTCCTCTTTGCTTCTGATTTTTCTTTTAAAACCAGAGGACAAGGTTTAAAAGGGACAAAAGAAGAATACCTAAAATTCAAATATCATTTCTTTTTCCTCGGCTACCATGTTAAATATCCTAAGTGTAGATGTTATACACACACAAATTCCATGTTAAACCATGACCACTTGCCTCAATATTACCATTTTCCCATTATACTGATTTTCAGTTATGTTCAAAAATATACATATATTTATGTTCCACTATATATAATAGGAACTATCATACATAGTTATGAAATTATAATTGTAAAAACCTAGTGTTATTACATGTTACCTTTAGGCATCATCCAAACAATGTTTTCAACTTCGAGATAGGCGGAAGTTTATATATTTCGACATCTAGTGATAAGATTATGACTAAATATTTTCTATATAAGCGATATCATTTATGGAAATTTCTTCCCATATTCTATCGAAAAACTTTTAACTTCAAAACTCGAAATTACACTTGGTTTTCACATTTCAGATACTTGAATGAGAAACATTTTTATTACTACTCTTTAAAATATAAGTTTAAAGAGATATTTATTATTCTAAGTGTATTTAAGAAAAAGTTTAAGACACTGCTAAATTTAAAACATCGATTTTGATAAAACCCAACACGCTTTACACTTAGACTAAATTTCAAAATATTTCTATTTTAAAAGGGCATTCTTATTTAAAACCATCGTTTATAAGATCTAAACAGCATTATTTAACCGAAGAGGATAATTAATTAGATTTAATTTCTTTAATATACTTAGAGTAAATATTGATCATCAAGAGAGACAATTTGTAAAATCCCCCTTTTATAACTTAAAAATTGTCTTTTAATATTCTTAAGGGAAAATAAACCAACTATAAAATTTGTTTGTTTCTCCTTAAACAACATTAATATTCCGGTAAAATAATTAATCTCATTTATGATCTTTTATAATCAATAAGTCAATAACCTACGAGTAGTTTTTTCTGCAAGGCCAACTGGTTTTTTAGAGTAAACCGCGCCACTTTCATTATAACTAGTAATAATACATGGAAGAAGATGTGATAGAGAGTTAATCTATCGGCTACATATAGTTTTGAAGTGGACCATCCACTAAATCTAACTAGATTACAAAACAGGAGACGAGCAAACACTCGCACTACTATTTCATTCCAAGTTACATAACATAAGTTATACCAAAACAAGAAAATAGAAAATGAACAGAAGTGCATAGCATGTAGGAGCTTCCAATTCCAATGTAACTTGCAACAGATAACCATACATGAGAGATTCCAAATCTGGCTCTAGACCACAAGCACAGATGCGAACATGTCAGGCTTCAGCAATTTGACATGCATAGCGCACCGCTCAGCACCAAAAGAAACTCCCACCCCACTAGAATCCTCAACTAAGCACTTAACTTACACTGCACCACTGCCAAGAACAGTAACAATGTCTTACTATAGCAATTGAAAAACTCATGCAAGCAACGGACTGACACGACAACTTACCAAAAGACAAAACATGTGGCTTTGACAAAACTGGATTCCTTATAAACTCACTTACTGCCCTAAGATAGTGCACCTTCCGACCACTGCAATCACAGTCTAACCCAACCTCACCAAAAAGAAAAACTCTAGCCAAAACAGCAAATGTTACAACGTAGAAAACACCTAAGCAAACAGAAAACCTCAAGTTGAAACCCAACGAAACAGATTAAACAACAACCAATAGAGCCTCACTCACCACACTCAAGATCCAGAATACAATATTGACTCACTAAAACTTCACTGAGAAATGATCCACATCGATGACGGTCAGCCTTTTGGCTAGCAATCTTGCAATCTAGAGTAAAGCATGACTTGTGAGGGAGTCGCGAGTGTTGCAAATCCAGTCTGAAATAGGGTACACCACAAGATTTGTAATGGCAAGGGAAGATCTGGTCATAACAAAGTGAAGGATGGCTAGATCTTGTGAAAATCCTACAAAACTAGGTTAGGGTAGGGATCAAAAACAATCTTCCACGCTAACATAAGCTGAAAAAGGGAAGGAGAATAAGTCTGGAGAAGGTCGGTTTGAAAAGGGAGTGTAAATGAAAGGAGGAGGATCGAAGAGATAGTTTAAGATGAAGAGGCATAGAAAGGGTATTACGTTTTTTTTCATATGCCATTGTGGGAGAAGCTCTAACATTTCGTGGGTTTTTTGTTACACATGAATAGTTATTGACATAATTAAATCAAGAGTTTAAACCCTTTTTATATAGTAGTTAACTTATTCTTATATCCTTTGCACTCAATCAATTGAATTAGTTTTTCGTCCAATTCATTAAATTAAATTAATTTCTTTTTAAAAATAATTTATTAAAAACAGACTAATCAAATCAATCTCATTAGTTAAAATAGTTACCAGAACAAAAGCATCATTTATTATTATTATTATTTTGCAAAGCTTGCCAGTTTTTATAGTGTTCCGTAACACTCTTTTATTCATTGCATAATAAAATACAAAGAGTTTCAGGTGATATGCAGTACACATACCAGCTATACCACAACTAAGCACTCCGCTTTCTTAGATTTGACCTTTAGTTACATTACATAATTAAGACTTCCTAAAACATGTCATAAAGATTTTCTTACAAAAAAAAGGCTCACATCTTTTCATCCCATATCATCATTGAGACCTTTAAGAAGCTCAATTTTCTTGCTTCTCGTATTAGGATTGCTACCGGTCGATCTTCCAGAAGATGGGACAAATGTCGGCGCGTTGATGATCGGGTCCGGAGGCGCTTTTTAACCAGGAGGGTGTTGAATATGATCATAAGGGCCTGGTTTCCTCTTAGTTTTTTCTCTTTCTTTGTTAACCGTGAGAGGGGAAGAGGACATGACTTTACAAGCAGGTTTGGTGGAACTAATATCAACACAAAGATTTAGAAAACCTGGTTTGAGCCCCGACGCCGATGGCTTGCACACTTTCATTTCATTTTGAATTAATCCCAACCTTTCACGCTCAGAAGCATACACCACCACTGAGTTGTAATTATAGATCATAATGTCTATAAGCTTTAATTTCTCCGCACAAACTAAGTGATCTAACTTACCACTCTTTATTTCAGCGCACAACTCTTCAATAGACTCGCGAACCCCTTTGTCTTCTACCCTGCATTTATCTTTATCCTTTGTTTTCATTTTCTTCTTGTTCACTTTGCTACTGTGATCGACACAGTCAAATTTCGATTGCAAGAATGAGTCAAGGTTCTTATCATCCCCGTTAGTGCGCATATCTTGGTTAACACCGTGTTCATCTATGTTTCCCTCACTGTTTCCATTTTGCCTTTGAACTTCAAGATTACAACCCCTCTCATCAATAGATTTCAAACGTTCTGAAGTTTCCTCGTCACAATCGTTGGCATTGATATCAGCGAAACCTGAAAAAGCATTTATCACAGTAGCAACACTTGCATCTGAGTTACCCTGGTAACACATCAACTCATCATGTATTTTCATGCCACCATCATTAACCATAAGACTAGAAAAGATTTCAGCTGGTTTGGTAGAACACGCCTTAAGGACAGCTGCTACATTGGCATTTAAATTTTCGCTAGAGGGAAACGCACGCGCTAGCAAATCGCTAACCTGCCTTATTTCCCCCTCCTCACGATAATCCTCATCATCAACTCCTAGTTCATCCACCTGCAATCCATCAAGCAAGGAGAAACTATTCTTGTTTGAGGTACCATTTTGAGGTTCCCCTGTTTCTTTTAACATACCAAACTTCCCCTGAGTTCCAGTAGAGAGATTTTTTACCATTAACTATCTGCCAAGAACTGTATTGTTTATGCTTTGCACCTACTCGTGCATTCTCATATCCTTTAAACTGACCTCGGACATCAACTGTTACATTACTTGTCCTTACATCATCTTTCCGAGATATTTCTTTAACATGAGCCTCCTTGAATTTTTTGCATTTAACTGTTAAGTGACCAAAGGATTTACAATTAACACATATCGCAGATCTCCAAAGATAAGTAATGTACACGATTTGCTCGCTACCGTCAGGTAGTGCCACAGGGAATTCTGTAGGCAGCTCATCGTAGGGGGTAATCTCTACCATACACTTAGCGAATTCGAGACGCTCAAGCTTTTCCGTGGATAAATCCATGCACAAAAATTTACCAACGCGCATAGCCAGGTAACTAATTCCTTTCTTGGACCATCCATACAAGGGTAAGTTTGTGAGCTTAATCCACACAGGAACAGAGGTTATAGCTTTATTCAAATCTCCTAGACTAGCAGCCTATGGCCTTACAATGAACAATTTGTTTCGAATTAGTACAGGGTCAGCCTGTAGTATCTTTTCCCTATCCTCCAAATTTTCAAAGAAGAAAAAAATACCGTACCAATAGATCTAATTTTAATACCTCCTGAAGGTTGCCAGAGATTCTTCAAACAATTCGTGACCACAGAGTAAGGCAGTGGACGGTCAAGAAAATGACCAATGAGGTATTCGTCCCACTGTTCCTTAGCCGCTTCAAAGATCTCATTAGTTGGTTGTAGGGTTTTCCCTTTGAAGACTAATTTCATCGGTGGTGGCATATAGGAACCGGATTTCTTAGGTTTCGATTCAAATAAGGAAGACAATTTCCTGGAAGGGGAGGAATCTGGTAAGTTAGGGTTAGCAGATGGCGATTTGGATGGCTGATTTGGTACCGGAGGAGGATCAGGGGGAGGAGGTGTTGGCGTGGGGGGTTTGAATTGAAGAGGCGGAGCAAGATGGTGGTTGATTTGGGTAGGAGAGAGATGAGAGGAAAGGTTAGGGCGAGCGGAAAAAAAGGCAGAATGAACGTCGCCATGAAATCTGGAGTTATAGTTTTTGCCTACGTAAAAGCATCATTTTCTAAAATGACTATTAAGTTCAGTTAATCTTTAATTAAAAATAATTAACTAAATTCAAGTTTCAATAACTAAAATAATTAATTTTATTATATTATCATTGATTAAAATGAATAATCAATATTCAATTTGTTACTTACATTAAATCAGACTCAATCGTCATTTGTTAAAATCGATAATTGAATCCAATTATTATTAACTCGAATAATAAATAAACTTATAAACATCATTAATTAAAATGATAATTTTGTTGAAATATTGATGTTGTGAAAACCCAAGCTCGTGTTAAACAAAATGTTTAAGTAACTTCAATCACGGACAATATAAACAAAATGGGAGATCATATAAGTAAAACTGGGTGATAAATGAACATAACAAACAAATGTAAGAAAATATAAATAAAGACGAACGGATGAATGGGAATAAATATAAATAATCAAAGGAATTATTAATTTCGTAACAACCACACATAAATGTGTATATTTAGTGTTCTGTCGCGATCGAATTTGCTACCTACACTTTGCTTTTCTTTTTATATTGTCCCTTACAATAAAGCAGTAAATCAACCAAACACACAATCAAACATATCACACAAATAAATATCAATTCAACAATAAATATTTATAGTACATGACATGTTATAATAGCACTCTAGAAAGTGTGAGAGTTTACTCATAGATATTTTCGTTATCACCATAGCGATTTGATTTAAACTAAAATCAAACGAGCGTTTAATTTTAGCATAAATTCTAGCAAGCTCAGATTTCTCCCAATCCAAATCCAAAATGAAGACATTGTCGTTACGAATCCAACATGAGTGACAACGTTGGGTTTGAACCTTGTATGAATGAGACACATATTTTTATAAGTTCAAGTAATCATAACATAACAAATCCCTAAATTAATAAACTAATATAATTAACCATAAGCACTGTAATTAGCTTAACAGTATAAAGCACCTTCTTCCCCCTCAAATGCCAGAAGCATTTCAAACTCATGAACGGGCCTTTCAAGCCTCTTCCCTCCTCAAATTCCATCACACTACTTTGTGGAATCGAACCAAACCGATTCTATTCAAATCCTCATCAAAATATCTAACACCCAACCCAAAATTATTGAATTCCCTCCGCAAATGCAAAATGCGACAGCTGCATGGTGAAACCCAAAATACCCTAATATCGTACTCCTTAACGCAAAGTAGCTCCTCCCTGGACTCAACTCAGACCTGCTGCAAAACTTCACGAACAAGAATTTATCATCGACAACACCAACTAGCGCCTGCATCATAACCAGAAGCAAACCCTAATCCGCTACCTCCTTGCTATACACACTTCGAGCTTCACGATGGCAATACGAATACGAAGTACTAGATGAGAGGAGTTCGGTAAATGCTAAGATTTGATTTATAGAAAAGTGTGGGGTAAAATTATAATTTTAGAAGAGGAGGCCATGGTTTTTAGGCAAATTCTATTCGGATCACCAAAATTGTTAAGTTGCCCACCTTTATTATTTTAAAATTTCGTTGGACAGAAATACCTTTTATTGTTTTTTTTACACGTTTTCATCAACCACGCAGTGTGGGTGTGGGGATTGTGATTCATCCACGCAGTAGGCTTACGGGGTTGATATCATTACCTCGTAGGGGCCCTACGAGGTTAGCAACATTACCTCGTAGGGTCCGTACGAGGTAAGCAACATAATCTCGCAGTGATTCTATGAGGTAAAGGGTACTTTGGTCATGCGAAAATTTTAAAGAAAATAGGGGCAACTCACCAAAAAGAGTGGTCTGAATAGAATTTGCCTTGTTATATGATTTTCTTCCTTAAAACATATAATAGAAGACAGATCAAATGAATAAAAAAAGCGGGCAAAAACCAAGTACAAGATGAATTGTCTAAATTTGGACGGAGTTACATTTAGTTTTATTATTAAGATGTACAACATTTTGTTGCACGGTTCATTTAGCAAATGGATAAAACGAAAATACCATCGTGTTTAGTAGGGGTGGGCGCGGTTCAGTTTGGAGCTCAAACGGCTTCCGCACCACATCAAACGGTTGATCAAAAATATAAACCATTATACGAACCGTTCAAATAGTCCGGTTTCGATGTAATACGATCCGGTTTTGGTTCAGTCCAGTTTGAATCCATATTAAATATGAAACAAGAGAATTATTTCCATCAACAATCAATTTATGATTGTACGACATTGTGTCACCTGAGGGTTAAAACACATAATATTTTCTTGAATTGAAAGATTGGTTTCTAACTATATGTATACTTTGATTTCACAATTAATGAAAAGTGAAATTGTTATAATACATTAAGTAAACATCAACGTTAACCAATGTATAAGCATAAAGTAAGATAATTCAAATAAGATTATAATTAGCATTATCAAAAAACTGATATGGAAACTAATATACTCAAGCTATAAAATAAAAATTGAAAGTTAAGCGCAATTTTTTTTCTGTATATGAACTGATTACAATATGGACTAAAACAATAAAAAAAAATAAAAACAATCCCATGAAAATTAACAAAACACAATCTCATAATAATTAGCCTAAAAGACCTAATAACTCCATTGATCACCAAAGTAGCAGCATACAGCTCCAATACAATCTCCATAGGTCCAACTGAAATGTCAAATAGCAACTGATCACTAAATTGCCTTGTGTATACTTCAGTATAATTCTCCAAAGAAAGATGAAAACACTCTCAAAACAAGAAAAACCAGAAAACATCAATATATACATCCAAAAAATACTCCCGCATGTATTAACATACCACTAAACTATTAAATACCAATACTTATAAAGAAATCAAGCATACCTTGAATTCTTCATCGTAAAAAAGAAAGGTCATACATAGGCTGCTTCTAGTATGTCTCCTTGAAGTTTTCAAGTTCGAGCTTAAAGGATACACATCCTCTGGCGTAAATTCAACACCCTGGTCTAAATCCTCCCAAAATTTACCCTTCAGTTTAATGTTCCTAAATTGAGGGCATTGAAGTCTTAGGAACTGCAGTGGATAATAATGTCGGATCAATGGTAGGAAAAGTAAGGTCAGCACCCGACACTGCAGGAGGAGGTAATTGAAGATTAAATGGAGGTTTCAAGTGGGTATAAGAGAAGATTTAGCCTGACATGATGTAGAACAACCCACTGATTTACTATTAACAGTGGAAGAGCCAGGCACTTAAGCTGCTGAAAAAGGTGCTCTTTCCACTTGAGCTCCATCAGCATTAAACAATGTTTTTAAGCCAAAATTACCTGTAAACTCAATGTTACTATCCTTATCAAATTGAGAACCAGTATCTCTCGCTAACCAACATTTACATTTCGAACTTTACTATTTGCCTTACCACCATCCTCATTTTCATATTTATTCTCATTATCAATAGAATCATTCACACTATTATCAGTACCACCCATATTATTATCATTAGAAACAGCATTCCTATTCATATCCTATTCTACCGCATTTTTACCCAAATTATTCTCCTCTGAATTCACTTTTGCAACATTTTTCCTCCACCAATACATATTCTTTTTTGAGACAACCTTCGTCCACCCCTTCTCCTTATATTTAGATTTATTTACTCTTCTAAAATGATTATTAAATATGTTCCCATGATTATCTTCATTAATAATTTCATTTTGAGCTTCATTTAACTCATCCATTTTATCTCCTAAATCACAATCTAGTGTTCTATGGCCGAAACACTTGCAAGTAACACAAATGCTTGGTGTCCATTCATATGATAGCTTTACAGTTGGGAAATCACTTAAGCATGTTAACTCTATACTATCATGCAATTCAACCTCAGGACTGATTTCCACCAGAGCTTTCGCATAGCTAAAACGTTGCAACTTTTCAGTACTATAATCAAAGCATATAAGCCTTCAACATGACATGCTATCCAATTTATACCCACCAAGGTTCACAGTAATAATGGTACATTAGAAAAATGAATCTAAATTGGTAACTTATTAATTAGCCATTGAGAGTTACCAATAGTTGGATCCCACTGAGATATATGAGCATTCGGCCTCTTATGAAAATTGGATTCGATCGAAGAATCTTAGATCTATCGAGAACGTTAGAGAAATGAAAATAAAAGTTGTAGCCATGTGATTTAACACTAAAATCACCTATTAGTTTCCAGCGAGCTTTCAGAAAGCTAACAACAGAAGAGTAAGAGAGCGTATCATATAGAAAAAATCCTATCAGTGTGTTGTTCCAGTATTTCAATCCCTCCTCCTTAACCAGATCTGGTAAGGAGCCATCCTTCTTGATGTCAAAATGAATAGGCTCGTAGCGACCAAAATTCCTAGGAAGAGATCAAAACAGGAAAGCAAAATCCGTTTTACCAGTAGGATTCAAATTTGATGTTGATTGAGTAGGATCAGATCGATTATCAAAAGCACAAATTCCATCAGCAGAATCCAAATTGGGAGTTGATTTATTTAGATCCACTCCAGATCGATTATCACAAAGTCCATCAGCAGACTGGCCCACCCTAGATCGCTTATTATTAGCGCAGGTTCCATTAGAAGAAACGGAGCAGAGAGGAGGTGGACAAGAAGACGAAAGAGGGGGAAAGGAAGAAGAATCGAAAGTAAAGAAGGAATTAGAAGATGGAATTGCCATAAATGATCGCCATTAGTAAAAAAAAGTGGATCATGGAATTTTTCAATTAATAACGATCATTATTGATATTACTACAACATTTGTTGAAAATAGAATATATATCGTTAAAACAAAAAAGCTAGCTATGCGGTTCGGTTCGATTTAATATTAATTGGTAATAGTTCAAACCACAACCAAACTGTATCGTTGCGAGTCTGTTCGGTTTAGGATGTTTGCTTTAGAGAGAGAGAATCTGGTGCGGTTTTCCACACCATTTTTGCGGACCCCTAGTGTTTAGTACTCCGGTGTGATTCTAAAACTATAAAAATATAAATTGGTTATTGTATTTCAAAAAATCACAAAAACACTATTCAATTGAAATAAAATCAAATTTTATATTATTTTAGTTTTAAATAGTTTATCGATATTCGTTTATATTGCTCACGGCCGCATAAAAACTCTGATAGATACAAAAATTAAAATCTTACAATAATTTATTATTCTGGATACAGTTAAATTTGTTTCGTCGAATGCCGAGATCATTTGAAAAATGACCATATTTCATGTTAAAATATTATTTAAAATACTATCTACAAATCAATTCAAATCCAAACTATTCATTATTATAATGGATTTACAAACTGGACTGATAATCAGTGTCGATTAACTAACTGATGATAAATGAGATTATCAAAATTTTTTTAGTTAATACTTAATCACGATTTCAATTATTTAACTAACCCCCTAAAATGAAATTCAACTTATTAAATTCCAAAAATCCAGCCATTTAAATATTTAAAATTAGTTAAATATTTAAAATCTAATAACTAAATTTTTAGGTTGTAACATATAATATGCTTCGAGTGGAGTTTGAAAAGTTATTGACGTTCGATGTCGAAAAATAATTACATACGTAAACGTGTGCGTGTACATGTATATTTTATACGTGTAAGCATATATAAGAATTCCAAAAATAAAAGTATGTTTGAATATTAGAACCAAATGTAGGTTAATACAAAATAGAAATCAATAATAATCAACGTTATAAACTTAATAAACAGAAGAGTAAATAATGTTTTTAGAGCATTTAACAAAATTAAATACGAATTAATTATACACATAGAACACATGGACTTAGACTTGTATGGGTTTACCGCACTTCCGCACCCTAGGCGATCGACCACCCAAGGGGAGCGGTCGATTTGAACATGGGTTAGAACCGTGTAATCATGGCCACTTTAATGAATAAATTTGGTTCGGTTTATATCGAGCAAAACAAACTAATTTAAACATGTTAAGTGTATTAATATGATTTTACTCGATTATAATAAACATATATATATTCAATAAATGTGTATGTAAATGTACTATTATATTTTCCACAGATAATAAATAAATATTTGCAAGAATAAAAAAATTAACTCAGAATTTTTAATTTTGAATAAATATTTTATTCAAACAAACATTTTATGACATTCTTGGATAATACATATTTATGTTTTCATTATTTTACAATCACTATACAGACACTCATACATGTACATTCATATCCTCATTGCACACTCACACACTCTTGTACAACATGACACACTAACACTCACAATCAGTTGAATTCTTCTATTTCATTCTTTATATTTGGTCTAGTCGTCCATCAAACCTGTCAAATAAAATAATGAAATAAACTAGAAAAGAAACAAATTTATATTGCAAATACAAATTTAATTTAAATTTTTTATTTATCTTCTTTTTTCGGTTGTTTCTGTTTATCTTTCTAAACAGGGACAGATAAGCGCGACTATAAATATAAATATATATATATATATATATATATGCACACACATATATGCATATACATATACATATATATATATGTGTGTGTGTGTGTGTGTGCGTGAGTGAGAGAAAGATCTTAAACAACTTATAATATTTACACTGATACATTATAAATACTGCAAGGTCCAAGCATGATATCACCATCCCGGACGACTACAGAGATCAAGCCAAGTGGCTCGACTCAATGCTAGTGAGTGTAAGGTCAAATTCAAGCCGAGTTGAATTCAACTCAAGTGTATATACATAAGTTGTCAAATTTAGGCATGTTTGAATTCAAAATCAAATGCAAGGCTAAGGGTTTATGCCACAAAATCAAATTCAAATTACATAAATTACCTCGGAATGGTCAAATATCAGAAGTTCAAGAAAGAAAGTAGGGTAAAAAAAAGCAAAACAACCTCAATCCTAAAAATGAACATGCACAAAATAGGTACATTAGTTCAATACAGCAAAAAAGTAAGGAGCAACCAAGACAAACTCAAATTCAAAACATTTCAAGCTTGACATGGTCAACTCAAACGGAAATTCTAAGAAATTCATATGCATGATTCAAGTTCAAGAAAATAGGTAATGAGGTTCAGATCAGTTTTGGAAGAAAAAAACATTAGGCCAAGGTTTTATGCTAAATGATCAAGAAGAACCAAACACATCAATGTGGGAAACCAAATTGCATTAATGTCTAGCATATGCAGTAGAAAATATGAAGCCAAGCACAAAGCAGATAAGGACAACATGGTGATCAAGAACCTACGTGCATAAGGCGAGCAGCTCAACATGAACTGGTCAGAAATGTAGCATGGACGAGGAAGTGCACAAACAATTGTACACATATATATGTATGCATATACGTATATATAACTGCAAAACTCACAAGCATGGTATATTGTTTGTTTAATGTTGGCGCAATCACAACAACTAATTCAAACAGCAGGTGGAAACACAATAGCAAGTCGAAATGATAGATATAAAGGAGTATAATTAAGTAGGATGTGTAAATCAAGCAAAACATTCGTTTGAAGACATAATATAGCACAAATTAGAGAACGGTGATCGAGCGTAGTATCAATACAAAGAGATGTTGCAGTAGAAAACTAGAATTCACAAATTCAAGTTGAGGTATAAAGTTGAACGAGTCAACAATCTCTAGCAAACCAAAATTCAAATCCATAATCATTAAATTTACAAACAAAATTCATGAAAAAGCCAACATATAAGAGTCATATCCAGACAAACGAAATCAAAGAGATATATCTAGATTTATAATACTATGTAAACCCATGTCATGACAAAAAAATCATTAAATTAGGTCAAGTAACTCAAATTGAAAAAAGGAAAAATTCATACTAGTTATTTCTAATAATCAAAATATATGAAAGGAGAAAATGCAACAAACCAAAGCAGAGATTTTTCAATGAAGCATAACCGAACTCGATTACCGCTTGATCGGAGTAAAAGGGAAGGAGAAATATTCAATTTTAAGAACCTTAGTTTTATGAAGCAACAAGATCACAAGTGAAAAGGAGGCAATTGGTTAAAATGAACAAAAGAATTGTACCAGTCAAACTATTTTGGATCGATCTGTTATTTCACCTTCTATTTATTTGAGCTTAATCGTTAATCATGGTTTCTAGTTTATTTAGTTGTATATTATATTTTCAAAACCTCTAGTTTTTCCTAGGCTGCAAATTATGGGGCACAATTCTAGAATTCGCAACTCAGTGATATAGTTGTGGCAAAGATTTGAGCGTAGGTTTAGAACAATCAAGTGAGAGATAAATTGCGAGTTTACTGTGTTGTAAACATCAGATTGTTAAACTCCTATTAGAAATTTTGGGCAGAGTTTTGAGTATAGGGTTAAAACTATCAACTGAGCAAGGGTCGCAAGTTTATATTGTCTATATGTGTTAGATTGTTTAATTCTTAACAGAAACTTTGAAGGCAGCAGTAGACAGAGTTTTCTCGAAGCTGGAAAATTTATGAATATGGTTTACTTTCCACGATTACTCTGTTAATATTCGTGTTGGATTTTTTACTTATTATTATTCTGTGAAATTTATAATAATCTATTCACCCCTCCTCCCTAGGGTTCATTTTGATTCTACAAGTGGTATCAGAGTGGTTATTATGATTACTCTAAAGCCATAAATATCTCAAATTGCTCTTTTTGTGAGGGTCAATCTGTAGTTAGACCACCTAAGTTTAATGGAGTTTATTATGCTTATTGGAAGGATAGGATGAAGATTTATTTAATTTCTATTGACTATGATGTTTGAGATATTGTTGAGATAGGTTACACTCCACCCACGATGACAATTAATGATGTTGAATTTCCAAAAACAAAAGACAAATGGATGCAACTGATAAAAATTAATTTTATTACTATGAATGATCTTATGTATGCTCTTAATAAAACTAAATTTAATTGAATATATCATTGTTTGACAACACAGGAAATTTGGCTTGGTCTGGATGTCACAAAAGAAGGCACATCTCAAGTTAAGGAATCCATCTTGCTTTTATGAGCAAGGAATATGAACACTTCTTGATGCTTATGTATGAAAGTATAAATGAGATGTACTGACATTTCTCGATATTGTTATATAAATCAATATGTCTTGAAAACTTACACTGAAGTTGAATTAATTCAGAAAATACTAAGAACTCTCAGTCACAGTTATTCAAGAATTAAAAGATTTGAGAAAATAGAGCATGAAAGAACTGACTAAAAATCTTATTACTTACGAGATGGAATCGAAACCTAGAGAAGAACGTGAAAAGTCGGTGTCAAAGAAAAAAATCAATTTCTTTAAATGATATCCATGGCAATGATGAGAAAAAAGATCCGATTAATGAATTGGCTATGCTGATGAATGGTCGCAAAAAATGGTCTAATAAGAATTTCAATGCTCCATTTAAAAGGAAGGGTCAAAAATCAAAAGAGGATAAATACTCAGATAATTCAGATGCTGCTAAGGAAGAGGAAATAATTTATCATGGATGCAAGAAACCAGGTCACATCAAGCCTAATTTCCCACTGAATATATTCAACAAATGGAAGAAAAAGAAGATAAGGGTCTTTGCAGCAATATGTGATGATGAAGAAGGAGTAGAGTGTTCAGATAGTGATGTTGAAGAAGAAAATATGTGCATGATGGGTCGATCTAGTCATGATGGCAGTGATGACATTCTAGTGTAGTAGCAGTTATAGTTTAAAGATTTACTGTTATTGTGTAATAAAGTCAAAAAATATTCGTAGTCATAAATTAAAAAACAAAAAAATGAAATCTGAAGAATTAAATAACTTTACATAAACGATAAGTTTGAAATCAACCTTGAAAAAGTTAAAAATATTCAAAACCTTGAATGTGAAAAATGTCAATCTTTTGAATAATGATTTGATTAAATGCAAATCTAATTTTGGAACTCTTAAAAATGAGATTTTGATTTTGAAGAAGAACAATGACACAAAATGAGAAACTTTTATTAAGAAATACACCTCTTTGTTGAATGAAAATATGCTCTTTGGTCCAAATTTCAACAACTTGAATCAAAATTAATCAGTTTTTCAAATGGAGAAAAATTCTTGAATATGTCATTAAAAAATGGAATTTTTGTTCAAAATAAAAAGGGTTCTGGTTGGAAGAGTTGAACGAATTGAAAAAGGAAATCCTGATAATTTCAAAGATTTTTCAAATTGTTTGTTTTATGGAAAATTTGGGCATAAACAAGATATGTACTAGATTAGAAACAAGAAAGATCTGATTAAATAAATGTGGGTCCCAAAAGGTAAAAACATGAATTCGATTATGTCTAAAAGAGTTTGAGTTCCTAAGGGTACTTTGTTGAAGGCTAACAGATTTTGTATAAACAAGTTTGCGTGCCATAATATACAAACAAATATAAGAGTAGTACAACATCTTTTGTTAGACCACTCGATCCTATAAATATTTTGCAATACCCCATAGTTTAATATACCATAATTATATGAAAAAGATATTAAATTAAATATTAATTAATAAAATATTCAGAACCAAGTAAAATAGACTTTACTATCGCATTCGTTATGAAATTCTGGTTCAAATAGACTCTTGATTTTCATAAATCAGACTAAGTATGAAGAAGTTATGAACTAAAGAAGTTTGAACTAAATTTAAAATAAGCTAATAAATAATTCAAACAGAAGCAACAGTCAGATGTCGACCTGACCCTACATGGATTGACCCTTGTGTTGACCATAGGGTTGACCCTTGTGTCGACCATAGGGTCGACACTAGTGTCGATCCAGGTAGTAGGTGGATCGACCCACCTTCGAACTGAACCTGGAACGATTTATGTGTATTATTCTTATGCTGACTCAGCATGACGTGTCTTTAGCAGTTTGATTTTAAAACATAATATCGCATGGTTTATATTATCCTAACATAATTATAAATATGCTAGCAACCTCACCATTTTCCTACAAAAATGTTTCTTCATCTTCCTCCTCCTCTAAGTTATGTTCTGAAATAGAATTAAGAAAATGTCGGGGTGCTGCTAGAACATAGATTGAAGGAATGATTCTTGTTTTTCTTCTAAAACTATTTTTAAGGCCTTTTTTAGATCTGATACAAATCGCTGTGAGTTTCACGTTATTTTTGTATCTGCAATTTCAAAAATTATTTCTATTGTAAATATATTGATATGAAAAGTTGAAATTTATTCTTATATGTGTTATTGTTCTTTTAATTACCATCAATTACCTATTTAGTTTTCAGTTATTGCCTGTTTATATGTACCTCTATCTTCCATATCCCCTTTTTATCTTAGTTTTATTAACAATCTTAGTATCCCAATTTTATCAGTTTGGTCATGTTTCAGTTTGGTTATATTTCTCCTTTTTCTTTTATTTTGCGTTGAACCTAGGCCATCGAGAGCCTAGGCCACTTCTGTTTGAATTGTGTAAAATTAGGATAAATTAGAATAATATGTAATGACAATAAAAAGGAGATTGCATATTGGAATATGAGAACCGTTGACTGTATAATTGGGATAATTATAAAGGAAGACTTGTAAACATGTTAATCTGAATAGGTTGGACTTAATTTTATATTAAGTAGGACATGTTATGGGAATATATGTGGATCAAGTGTAAATTAAGTAAAACATGTTACTGTAATCTATATACATCTGAGCAGGTGTCGGTATCACTTGGGGAAAGGTTGTTACATTTAGTAAATGGCATTTACAACCGAAAAATATATATAACATAGGGTTAAATGATGCTTATTAATAAGCTTAAACCTGTTAAGTTAAACCTATTTGATTAATAAGCTAAGAGGTTCCACGTCTGCTGTTAATATATCTTAGGGGAACTCTTAAAATCCTAGATTACTTGGGTCCAAGCCTACGGGTGGCTAGTGTCAATATGTTGTTTGCTTGGAATCCATATAAGTCAGTACCCTCGTATTATCAGATGAGTTCCGCACTAGATAGGGATTAGGGCACACTTTACAAATGGATGATTGTAAGAGGTTCAAATCTTGGAGGTGGGTACGGGCACGTTCAGGCGGAGTCATGAGCGTGCATGGGTCTGACGGGGGAAGATAAGACGTTGTAACACTGGAGAATAGAGCAGTGTCTTTTAAAGTTGATGGGTTCAGGACTGATATCCCTGACTGCCATGGCTGGCATAGGTTATTCGCTTCTGTAGGTAGCCGATCACTAGGTAGTAATTAGGGTAAAACCTAATCCTGGTATTTTGATAATTGGTGTAGAAATCATGTTTTGGGATATGAATGAGAAGCTTATTCAATCTTACCTTATCTCATTTATTTCGTACTTGTACATTTTACTGTATTTTCTTATCCAATACCATTTACCTGTCTTGATACTTCTTATCTTATGCTTACGCTAAAAATCACTAGAACTCGCGAAACTTTATGTCTGACCTATTTTGTTTTTCCTTCTCTCTCTTCCTCCCCGTCCTAGGTTCTCAAGGTGGTGGAATGCAGCAGTGATCGTGATTCGTCGATTTTATCTTGGACTTGGATTATTTCTCACTATATGTATTGCTTCATTTCTATTTTATGATTATTCTTATGGCTCATGAAAGATATGATTTATATAGTTTTGTACTTGTACTCTGCTGGTTTACATTTCCACGAGACATATGGTTATGATTATGACGCATGGTATTTGATAATGTAATGTTGTATTTGGTTTATAATAAAAGTTTGAAAGTTTTCCGATGTATTTTATATTCTGCCTTGTGGAAATAGTCTTTGTATTATTATTGCGCTTCACAGAACTTAATGCACCCTCATATGGTGACATTAAGGGACATGGGGTATCACATATTCAGGTACCAAAGATGGATAGGAAATAATTTTGAGAAAGAAATAATTAAAGTTGTTCCATATGATTGTTAAAGCCAATTTTCAATATTCCTTAACCTAAAATGTAGAGTTAGCAATTCGAAAGTTCACAGTGTCGATGGTAAGTTGGTTATGATCTCTAAACTCGTGTTTATATCTTCTAGTTGATGATGTTTCATATAGACACTGCAGTTTTTTTTGTTGCAGCTTGAGCTTCTAAACTACGGTTTGCAAAATTTAACATGTCTGGAAAATAGTATGAAATTTCGATAGTTTTTATTTTTTTGTTTTTCAGAATTTGAAGTTTAAATGTTGAAAAACTGCAGTATATATGAAGTACTGATTATAAATAGTTTTGATAATTTTTGACACATTCCAAATTGGAAAATTCTAAAAATTCTGAAAAGCTAACGAATTGTTCCACAACTTTACTATTTTGAGTTTTTGTTGGTCCATTTTGAAAAATCTTGAAAATCTACACTCTAATTGGCGCATTACTCAAAAAACATTTTTGTAAACAAGTTGTGATAATCTCGTATAGCTTTTGATTGACTTGGCAGGTTAGATTGAAAATCATCTTTAATTGCTAACATGTTGGATATTCATAACTTTCATGTTTTGACTCAATTTGAATTCTGAGATTTAGGATTTCATATAATGGTTTCAAATGAACTGATTTAGGAAATTGACTTGAAACATTAATCAAAACTCATATTACATCCTTGCGGTTGATAAATTGAGATTGGAATTTTCTTGTGTGGATTTATTTGACATAGACAATGTTACCTTGCTTTATATAGTTGGACTGATTAGAAATTCTAAGTGAGTATGAGGATTGCACATTGTATTGAAAGAAAAAACAGTACTTGAGATATCATTGTATAACGCTAGAGGCAATTATAGTATAAATATTTATAGATATTATCTCATTGCATTCAGATAATTGATTTTTGAAATTGATTTTCAACTTGTAAATTTTTCACAAAACCCCTCCTATAGAAAATTGGACTTAGTATTGCATCTATTTTAGAAGTATTCATGATTATCTATTCAAATATTAAAATATTTGCTGATTTAACCATTTTGGAACTTGTTGAAATTATTTATAGATTTTAAAATTTTGATGATTACATTATATTTCATAACAAAAGGAAATATTATTTAAAATTTCATAAAAACTAAAAAAATCTTACAATATTTTTTAAATTGATACATATTTCAGGATTGTTTCTTTCACTACCATTTTTTCATATGCCACGATTTTATATAATGTGAAAAGTTTGAATTTTTTTTGGAAATAAGGAAATGATTTTTTTAATTGGCCTAAGGTATTCACTCTCATTTAAAATTCATTGCGGTTATGCAAGGGGTCAAACTTTAATCTCTATGTATATGCTTGTGTTCTCATTTAAAAGTCCTCACGGCTATGCGTGGGTTGAACCCCTATAAGAGATGGATAAAAGTGTAACACCCCGTAATTTTAACAATACTAAAGAGGACAAATTAAAGAATAATCAATTTAATATTCAGAACTAAGGGAAACAGATTGTGCCATTGTATCCATCTCTAAATTCTGGTCAAGATAGACACTTGGTTAGCGTAAAACGGACACCGTATGAAGAAGTTATGAAGGTTTGAAGTTTGTATACACGCAAGAGGAATATATATATATACATACATATATATATAGTGTCCAAAAATTCAAAAATTGGTTCAGAAAATTCAAAATCGCGCAGATTGAGGTGAGCGGGAAAAATCCCACCCCTCAAGGGGGTGTCGACCCATGGGTCGATCCCCTAAGGTGGGGTCGGCCCCCTAGGACAAACGTGGAATATTAGGGTTTGGGGCAGGTGGCTATATATATGGCCTCATTTCTCATGTTTTGCACCAAAAATAATGGAGGACTAGATGCTGTCACTGCCCGAATTGAATCAAATCTTTTTCTTCTTCTGCAATCGAGTTAATCAAGTTTAGAGTTATTCAAGTGTAGATCTGTGATTCAACATCTGCTACTCTCCTTCTATTTTTCTAGATCCAAACACTGTGAGTTCATGTTAATTTTAGATCTAAACAATTAAAAGTAAAACTTGATATGACATTAACTTGGATCTATGCTTATGACAATTTGAATCAAATCAGATCTACTATAACTTGTGTATCTATGATGTTATGACATAATTATGACTTAAGTCTAAACCTTCACCTATTTATCATGTCAGATCTGCCATTGTTTCACTATTTAGATCACCTTATACTTGTCCCTATCATATTTGTGGTTAAATTGGATCTATTATTAGTTGGATATCTAAACCATTGTTTAGATCTTATCATGCCTGTTATGACATCCCTATTATGTTAGAATCAGTTCTATTATCATATGTTGATCAGATATGTTCCTATGTGTCTATCTTGTCATTATGCCACTATATGTTTATGTCATTATATGTCAATCTAGTTAGTATAATCATTCCTGTCATCTTCCCTTCATCTTTCCCTTTTATTTTATGTAGCCTGGCTCCTTTCAAGCCTAGGCATACTGTTGAAATATGCGAATGCATTAAACGGGGAATGAGGGGGAAAACATTGAAATTGGACATAACTTGTAATTAGGAATTTGGGCATAACCTGAATAAAATGTTATAATTTGGGCATATATTTATTATGAACATAACTTGGGGAAAAGGGCACGAAAACCTATAACGACATAGGTAAAATTGGCTAATAATGAAATGCCTAGGATTACAGTAATTAGAAACTGTAACTGCGCCTAGACACGAGGTTAGATTACACTTGTGGTGGAAGTCTACCCGAAATCTCCTGGCATATCCAGCGACCACAAGTGGGGAAATCTAATAAGAGGGGTCTAGGAGCACAAATACGAGACGTGTTAAGACATGAGATTAAGCCCAACTTGTAGAAGAAGTCTGCCCGGAACCGACCGACATATCCAACATCCATAAGTGGTAGGCTTAATGTGAGGGGTCTAGCACATTATAACCATAAATGGACATGGTAATGAATTGGAATACTTAACCTAGTTGAATCCATAGGGATTGTATGAACATGAAATTGAATTGGGGTTAAGTAAACTTGTTTGGACAGTGGGTGTGTTAAGTATATCTAGGTAGGGTGGGTAATATTTATATATAAGCCCACAAACTTAACCGGTTGGGGTTATGTAATTAAAGACACCATTAGGTAAGCATAACATGTGGAAATCCTAGTGGGGATACAAGACAAAGGGGAAAGCTTGTATGATCTTGTGTAGGGGACCCGTTTCAGTCAGTAATCCATAGAACGATATCATACGAGAACTCTGCCCTAGGTCAGAGTCGGGACACGCTTACTGGTCTGATTGTAAAAGATCCAAACGTGGAGGATAGTGTGGGCAGCGCAAGCCGACCGGGTCATGTGCGTGCATGGTCCGGGCAGTGGCGGATAAGACGACCGTGACACCTGTAGATCTGGTTGTGCACATCAACGAAGGGTTGCCACTTTAGGAAGTGATACATCCTACTATGGAGTCGGCACAGGGTATCTACGGAGTAGGGACCCGATCGATTAGGGTAGTAGTTAGGGTACACCTAGACTCTGGTAAAGTTTAGGAGTGTGTTAGGTTAGGCTGCCTGTGGATTGTATGGGATTAAAACCTCTCACCAGAAGTACGCATAAGTCTACCATCTTTTAGTTGTTGGGATCATCTCATTCTAGTTATACTTGTATTGGTGTAGAGAAATCACTAGAGTAGCGTATACACTCTATCATGTTTACCTTGTCATACCTGCCTTTTCTGATATTATCTTTCTTATCCACTTTATATGTCTGTTATGATGGACTTGCCAGACTTTATGCCTGATCCTTTTTTGTTTCCTCTTCTTTATTTCGTTTCCCTCCTAGGTTCTCAGGATGGGAATACTCAAGCTTGATCAGGATTGTGCTATCATTTTGTTGGAGCTACTTAGATGTATTGCTCAAGCTCCTATCTTTGCTTCTATGGCTATGTTTTTATTTGGGGATTTTGCTTCTTTTATTTTTTACTCTGATGTTTTAAGTACAAGATATAAATTTTTATAATGTACTGGTTTGTATGTAATTCAGACATATGATGTTTTGAACCACGATGCTTTATGATTAAAAAGTTTGCTTTTATTCCACTGCTATTTTATATATGTCTTGTAATATTTCTGTTTCTGTTTACCTATAACACTTCACGAAACTTAATGCATTCTCTTAATGAGTGACATTAACGGACGTGTGGTGTCACACTTGGTATCAAAGCTGAAGGTTACCAGATTAGATAAAAGTTTTTGAAAATTATTTAAAAAAAAAGGTTTTAAAAGAAAGCATTTTCAAAAGAAGTCTATTTTAAAAACATATTCCCCAAATCCATATGTATTATCTTTCGATCCTTTGTTTGAATCTCTTTCTTTTTCTTTTCAACATGTCTGTGGAACCTAACATTCTTGAAGGCGTTACGATACCAGGCTGGTTCCGTAAGTATCTAGAGGCCACGGCGCCTGCCGGTGGTCAAGCTGACGTTCCTTCCCCATCTGCACTCATCGTTCCTCCTACTCCTCCTCCTCCTCGTGTAGATAACTTCTCTAAGATCTATAAGGATTTCGATGCTATAAGAGGAAAGTCACTCCATGGAATCGAGACGTTTGTAGAGGCAAGGAATTGGCTCAAGGAGACAGAGGACTTGTTTGGAATTTTCGATGTGGATGATCGTAGGAAGATTCAGCTAGCCGTCTGGCTATTGAAAGATGAAGCTTCGTTCTGGCGGGAAGTAACCCAACGGGGAGTCCGGTGGAAACTTAGGATAATTTTAGACAGAGGTTTGAAATGAACTTTCTTTCTCAAGCTGAGAAAAGCATGCAAATGGAGAGGTTCTTGGCACTCAAACAAGGAAACATGACTGTTAAAGAATTTTGTGAACAAATTCAATAGCTAGCAAGATTTGGATTGGAACTGGTAGATAATCCGCATAAGAAAGCTTTGCGGTTTGCTAAAGGACTGATGAACCTCTTCATGGGTTAGCTATGTCCCATATTCCAATGGGAGCAACTTTTGAAAGGCTTGTTGATATGGCCTTGATGTATGAGCTAGACAAAGGAGAAAAGAAGGAAGTTAAGGCTGAGGAAACAATGCAAAACAAGATGGTATGGCCCAAGAAAGGACAACAGCAACAACAACAGAAAAAGGGCGGAAAGAATGACAAGGCTAAGGATAAGAGAAGTGTCACAGTTTTGGACGAGAGGGTCACATGGTGAACGATTGCAAAAGAAGTAAAAATTCTTGCTTCAATTTTGGAGAGGTCGGACAATTTGCTAAGGAGTGCTAAAAGAAACAGGGATAAGGTCAAACAGCAGGAGCTTCTAGAGGGTAGGTGCATGATCTCGCGGCCAGTGCTCCAGATAGAGGTAGGAAAATTTCCGTGGAAGGTTTGATTTCTCTTTCCAGTCATCCTATTAGAACTCTTTTTGATTTTGGCGCTTCACATTCATTTATATCTAGTTCTGTGGTTGAGTCTCTACAGCTAAATACTAGTATAGTAGTGGATCCCGTAGTTGTCTCAAACCCCATTGGTGGTTCGGCTCATTTTTCCATGATTTTTCGGGGTTTGAGAATATCTATGTTAGGCCTCGAGTTTGAGTGTGACGCATATGTGCTCGGTTTTATGGGCTATGGTTTGATTCTAGGGATGGATTGGCTAACCATGTATGGTGCCATTCTAGATTGTGAGAGGAGGGTCATAAGACTTTTGACTTGCCATGGGAGGACCCTAGAGATTTCTTGTGACCCAGTAAGGGTCTATCATGCTTAGTTTCCTAGAGTCTCTAGATGCATCTATCGATGATTTGCGATCTGTGCCAGTAATCCGAGATTATTCTGATGTTTTTGATGAGGTACGGGGCTTACCTCCGAGGCGTGAGATCGATTTTCATATATATATATGGTGGACAATGCAAAGCCAGTTGCATTACCTGTGCGCCATATGGCTCCAAGGGAAATGAGGGAGCTTAGCAAGCAAGTAGGGGAGCTACTTGAGAAAGGGTTTACTAGGTGAAGCATATCTGAATGGGGTGCTCAGTAGTATTCTCAACTAAGGCAAATGGTTCGCTTCGCTTATGTGTGGACTATAGAGAGTTGAATAAACTCACTAAGAAGAATAGGCACGCACTTCCGATGATAGATGATCTATTTGACCAGCTTGTTAGTGCCTCGGTATTCTCTCAGTTAGACTTGGCCACGGGGTTTCATCAGTTGAGGATGGCTAAGGACAGTATAGATAAGACTGCTTTTAGGACTCCAGATTGTTTCTTTGAATGGCTAGTTATGCCTTTTTGGTTGACGAATGCATCCGCCTATTTTGTTGATCTGATGAGTATGGTGTTTCGGGAGTTTCTGAATAAATTCGTCGTGGTCTTTGTTGATGATATCTTGATCTTCTCAAAAAGCGAGGAAGAGCATGCCCAACGTTTGAGAGAAGTCTAGAAAACTCTCTGTGCGCATCATCTTAAGGCAAAGTTTTCCAAATGCCAATTTTGGAGAAAAGTGGTGAGATTTCTAGGGCATGTGGTATCCAAAATGGGATAGCAGTAGATCCAACTCAGGTAATTGCAGTTCAAGATTGGCAAGTTCCGAAAAATGCAACAGAGGTGAGGAGCATTCTTGGATTGGCAGGATATTAGAGGAAGTTCATTAAGGACTTCGCAAAGATATTAGCCCCAATCACCAGGCCAATGAAGAAGAATTTGGCATTTTCATAGGATATAGATTGTGTTGTTGCTTTCCAACGATTGAAGAGGGATCTAACAATAGCCCCGGTCTTGACCTTGCCTGACGGAAGCAAAGTGTTTACAGTATACACTGATGCATGTGGTACAGGGCTTGGTGCGGTTCTAATGCAAAAAGAAAAGGAATTGTGTTATAGGGGTATGCAGCTACGAGTTCATGAGAAGAACTACCCTACCCATGATTTAGAGCTAGCTTCCATAGTATTCACGCTTAAGACGTGACGTCATTATTTGGTTAGAGAGAAGTTCGAGTTGTACACCGATCATAAATCTCTCAAGTACTTATTCTCGTAGAAGGATCTTAATTTAAGGCAACAAAGGTGGATGGCTTTCCTAGCTTCTTATGATTTTGAGATTGCTTATACCCCTGGCTAGGGTAATGTGGTGGCAACGCACTGAGTAGGTAGAGGATGGCCTTAAGTCCTCTGTTTGTGGAGAGGAAAAGCTTGGAGTTCATATCAACTTCTGATTTTAGACCCTCCACCGAGATTTTGCCTAGCTTGTTTGCATCGCTAGAGATACGACCTACTCTTATAGATCAGATAGGAGCTTCGTAGCAAGATGATCCACATATTTCAGACATCTTGGATAGGCTCAGCAAAAGGGAGACTTCTAGTCACCTAAATAGATATTCCATAGACGATAAAGGGTGGTTGCAACGAGATGGAAGGCTTTGTGTTCCCCAAACTAGAAGCTTGTTAAAGACAGTCTTAGAGGAAGCCCATTATTCTAAGACGACTATTCATCCAGGCAGTGATAAGATGTATAGGAATATGAAGAGGGTTTTCTTTTAGGACGGGATGAAGAAAGATGTGGCAGAGTTTGTTTCTCAATGTTTTGTTTGTTAGCAAGTCAAAGCTGAGCAAAAGAAGCTCGGTGGTTTACTTCATCCTTTGGAGGTTCCACAGTGAAAATGGGAGGGCATCTCTATGGATTTCAAAGATGGTTTGCCTAGATCAAAGAAAGGCAACACCAGTATTTGGGTTGTGGTGGATAGACTTACTAAGAGCGCTCATTTCATTCCAGTTAAAAGCAAGAGGACAGAAGCATGGTTGGTAGCAATTCATGTTCGTGAGATATTTCGTCTTTATGGAGTACCTTCCACCATCGTAATTGATCGCGACCCCATTTTCACTAGTGAATTTTGGAGAAGCTTGCAAGAAGCATTAGGTACACATTTGTGTTTGAGCACCGCTTATCACCCACGGACCGATGGACATGTGGAAAGGGTGAGCAGAGTTTTTGAGGATCTTTTAAGGCTGTGTATTCTAGACTTCGGAGGGACTTAGGAAGAGCATCTTCCTTTAGTAGAGTTTGCCTACAACAACAGTTATCAAGCTAGCATTGGCATGACACCCTTCGAAGCATTATACGGACGACCCTGTAGATCACCAACTTGTTGATGGGAATCTACAAAAAGGCTATTACTTGGACTAGATATGGTTAGAGAAACGTCCGAGAAGATTGACCTTATTAGACGACGAATGAAGACCGCTAAAGATAGGTAGAAATACTACGTTGACAAGAGATGGACTAACATTGAATTTGAAGTAGGAGACATGGTTTTCATTAAGGTGCCACCTTTGAGGAATGCAATTTGCTTTGGATCTGTAGGGAAATTGGCGCCAAGATTTGTAGGTCCATTTCCCATAACAGAAAGGATTGACCAAATGGTTATAGAGTAAAGCTACCAGAGAGACTATCTGGCATTCATGATGTTTTCCACGTTTTTCATTTGCGGAAGTGCTTACATGATACCGTAGAAGTAGTTGAGCCGAGTATGCTAGAGGAAGTAGAAGTGGAACGGGAGGTAACAGTTAGACGAGTTCCTACCCGTATTCTTGGATCAGAAGTTAAGAAGCTACGCAATAGAGAGGTCAAGTTGATGAAATTTCAGTGGGTAGATAACCCATAGGATGCGACTTGGGAGACCGAAGACAAGATTCGTGCTTCGTACCCTTTCTTTTCGAGGGTATGTTCTTAACTTCCCTTCCAAAGCTTTTATTTATGCTTCTTTCTATCATTTAAGTATGTCATATCGATCGAATCTTCGACCATTAGATAGGAATCCCATGGATGTAAACATGTGTTTGAGACATGTTATGTTTGATGGATGCAAGTATTTGCAGGTGGTTGCTCGTGGATGCATATACACACACATTAGGCACTAGATCGACTCAATCACTCTCATACTGAATATGGATGTGTGTGCCTTTTTCTTCTTTTAATGGATAGAAATGGATGTATCATCATATGGATGTTGCATTTGGATGGATGATTGCGCATACATATAGAACTTGCATGTTATAATAGGATTGTTGCGTACATGTTGGATTCATGGCACTAACATACATTGCATTAAGGAGGTCGACTGAATTAGAAGACCGCCTGATCTTCGCATTACTATTGGAACATATACACACACCTTTGAATATGTTTGTATAAGCATTAGAAATCTTTAAGGACAATGGATACCTGTGATTGGTGGATGAGTAGATGGGTGATGGATGGTAGGATATACATTCTTCTTAACTAGGAGATTTTGGGGACGAAATCTTTTGAGTAGGTGAGAATGTAACAACCCGTAATTTTAACAACATTAAAGAGGACAAATTAAAGAATAACTAATTTAATATTTAGAACAAAGGGAAACGGACTACGCTATTGCGTCCGTCTCGAAATTCTAGTCAAGATTGACACTTGCTTTGCGTAAAACGGACACCGTATGAAGAAGTTATGAAGGTTTGAAGTTTGTATACGTGCAAGAAGACTATATATATACATACATATATATATACATACATATATATATATATATGGTCTAGAAAGTCAAAAATTGTTTCAGAAAATTCAAAATCGCATAGATTGGGTTGAGAGAGAAAAATCCCGCCCAGCGATGTCGACCCCTTAAGGGGGGTGTCGACCCCTCAAATGGGGTGTCGACCCACCTAGGGAAGACGTGGCATAGTAGGGTTTGGGGCTGGCGGCTATATATATGGCCTCATTTATCATGTTTTGCACACCAAAAATAATGGAGGACTAGATGTTGTCGCTGCCCGGATTGAATTAAATCTTTTTCTTCTTCTGCAATCGAGTTAATCAAGTTTAGAGTTATTCAAGTGTAGATCTGTGAATCAACATCTACTACTCTCCTCCTATTTTTCTTGATCCAAACACGGTGAGTTCATACTAATTTTAGATTTGAATAATTAAAAGTAAAACTTGATATGACATTAACTTGGATGTATGCATATGACCATTTGAATCAAATTAGATCTGCTATAACCTGTGTATCTATGATGTTATGTCATGATTATGACTTAGATCTAAACCTTCACCTATTTATCATGTCAGATCTGTCATTGTTTCACTTTTTAGATCACCTTATACTTGTCCCTATCATGTTTGTGGTTAAACTGGATCTGTTATTAGTTGGGTATCTAAACCAATGTTTAGATCTTATCATGCCTGTTATGACATCCCTATTATGTTAGAATCAGTTCTATTATCATATGTTCATCAGATCTATTCCTATGTGCCTATCTTGTCATTATGCCACTGTATGTTTATGCCATTATATGTCAATCTAGTTAGTATAATCATTTCTATCATCTTCCCTTTATCTTTCCCTTTTTATTTTATATAGCCTGGCCCCTTTCGAGCCTAGGCATGCCACTGAAATATGCGAACGCGTTAAATGGGGAACGAGGGGGAAAATATTGAAATTGGGCATAATTTTTAATTGGGAATTTGGGCATAACCTGAATAAAATGTTATAATTAGGGCATATATTTTATTATGAACATTACTTAGGAAAGGGGCATAAAAACCTGTAATAACCCGTATTTTATGTATCGGAAGATCGTAAAATATTTTTATTTCGTTCCTTGAGAGTTGGATCACTCTCATTTTTTAATATGTATTATATGGAGATGTGAGACATATCCATAAATTTTACCGATTTTGTTTGTGACCATTTTGCCCCTGTCAGTCTTGTACAGGGCATAGCTTTTGACTCAGGTCGAATATGAGGGTGAGACATATGCTATTGAAAAGGAATTGATGATTGCCTTTCCGTAGAGTAGTTACATTAAAGATTTGGCTAAGCGGTTTGGGAGGAATCGCTGTTTTTAAGGTTTAACAGTTGGTTGTTCAGGTTTTGGAGTCTTAGTGGGCTGATTTGGGAAGGCCCATTAGTGGGCTGGTGGAATTTTATAAATAGCGGGTGAGAGAGGAGGCAAAAGTTTACTTTCTCATTCTCTCATTTGGTGGCCTTGTGCTTCACCTTCCTCTAGCACCTTTCCACCATTAAAAATCCAAATCTAAGGAGGGAAATCATAGATCTACATTATTGGAGGCTAGATCTACCTCAATTGAAGCAAGGATTCATTGGATCAAGGTGTATGGTGCGAGGTGCTTGCTGTATGGATTCATATTCCATTGATTTTTGCTTTGGGAGAATTGGTGAGTGGATTGCATCTCTCACATGGATTCAATGAAGTGTATGAGTAGTATATCATGTTTTTCATCAAATTCAAGTATTTTTCTTTAGATCTATGCGCTGGTAAGTTCATTTTCGTATAGATCATCCTATGATCTGATCTAGCAAGTTTAGATAGGTAATTTCTATGATATTTCATATGAATGTGCAAGTTAGATCCATGGTTTTGTTCATATGCGTATTTGTGGTGATTTTGACATTATCATTGATAGAATTGTCATATTGATGATATTGTTGATTTTATAACATGCTTGTAATCCTTTTTGATGAATTGGATGAGTTAGTTTCATCGGATTTATCGGTTGACGTAATTTTGGTCGAAATTGGAGTTGCATTGAATAATGCAGGTTTTGGGTCGGCCCCAAATAGTTCTGGTCGGTCCCGAATAGTTCTGGTCGGCCTTAATTAGTCCTAGTCGGTCTCAAATAGTTTTGGTCGGCCTCAAGTTGTTCTGGTTGGTCTCAAATAGTTCTGGTCGGCCTCAAGTTGTTCTATTCAGTCCTAAGTGGTTCTGTTGAGTTCTAAGTGGTTCTGGTCGGTCCTAAATGGTTCTGGTCGGTCCCAATTAGTTCTGGTCGGCCTCAAGTTGTTCTGGTCAGTCTCAAGTTGCTCTGGTCCTCCTCAAGCTACTCTGGTTGGTCCCAAGTGATCTGGTCGGTCTCAAATTGGTCTGGTCGGTCCAAATATTCCTGGTCGGCCTTAAGTGGCCTGGTCGGTCCAAAATGGGTCTGGTTGGTCCGAAATGAGTCTGGTTGACATTTCTGGTCGGATATTTCTAGTGATGTCGTGACTTTGAGGAGACTTCAAGGGGGAGTATTTGAAGTGTTGAAGGTATTCGTTGATCAATGTAGAACAACGAATGTGGGAATGACTCAAGGATGTATTGAGTTCATATAAAAGGACGACTCAAGGATGTATTGAGTTCATATGAAGTAATTTCTCTAATGTGTTTTGAGTTAATGAATAGTCGTGATTGATAACGGCTATAAATAAGAAGGCCGAGGAATTTCCATTGTCGTAGGTTCTAGCGGATTCAAAGCAGGGGTACAATTGAAGACCAATTGTAGGTCGAGTGCCCTGGGAGTCGTGTATGGCCTAAACATGTGTTGTGTATAGCGTGTGGGGTCTTGCTAGAATCAGGGCATCGTGCGTGGTCCTTGACAATTGACGGCAAGTTGTTAGCCAGTTATACGATAATAACGGTTCCAAGGCAAGGTTGGCGGTGGTAGCCAGAGTCAGTCATGGATGTTTGAATGCTTGTCGTAATAATGGCTGAGTTGCTATTGCTATGTATGAATGATCGTTCTGGTTGCCATGGTTGAATTGTTATTCCTTTGGATGTGTGGATTGTAAAGGCTATCACTGTCGTATTATGGGAAAGGAAGGTGTAAGTTCTTCTCCGAAGCTGGGTAGATTAGTTGTTTATTTACCCATTCTCATATACTTTATTGATGAAGTTTGTTAGTTGTTTTATCGCTCACTAACACTGTTGTCTGACTCAAGGTTTTATGTTTCCTCTTACTACCTTGGGTTGTTCATCTGGTTGTGGATGGGCAGACTGAGTAGCAGGTGACAGATGATGCTTTAGTGAGAACGACGATGCTGATCGATGGCGAGCAGGAGGCTCACGTACAATTTTATTATTATCTAGTATTTGTTTCCGTTGTTTTCTATTTCTGTTAGATCAAAATTTGGATCTAACACCCAAATTGTTCTGATTCTTAAAGAATTATAGTTGGAGAATGAAGAAAAAGCAGAAAACACACAGAATTTATAGTGGTTCGGCGTTAACGAGCCTACGTCCACTTTATATGTTATCGATTATACTTTGAATGCTAATACAATCAATGATTTCTCTCAAGCTCACTTTTACAATTGTGATTTCTCTCAGTAATCTAGTAATAAAACTGATAAGAAATGGTGGTATGACAATAATGGCGGAATCAGTACTTAATATTGCCAAAAGATCCTGAAAAATGCCAAGCTCTGGGCTATTTATAGCTGATTTTGTCAGGCGGATCGCGGTCCTACGTGGCACGAATCCCGAGAATATCGGATCGTATCGCAGCCGATGAAGAATTAGTCAAATTAGTCGTTGTGGATATGTGTCGCGATCCCCTTGAATATCGGATCGAGCAACGGGGGAGAATCAGTCAAAATGACAGTTGGGGACATGTGTCGCTGGATCCGTGCATCTTGGATCGCCGAAGACTAGCTCGTGCTTGAACGGGTCAGAGGCTTTGTCGTGCATCAGGGGATCGGATCGGTCTGTACTCGGCAGTAGTGTATGTACGGATCGAGTCGCATAGAAGTGGTCGTATCGCTGATGCAATGGGGGCGATCAGATGAGGTACGACCCGATGAGGGGCGATCCGATGAGGGGCGATACTCTGGTGCGATCCGTTCCTTCATGTACTTAGGGAACGTAGTTTCATACTTTCTTCTTGTGAGTGAACCTGGGTGGCTTGGTCAAAAAGCTAGCCAACATTTTGCCCCCTCGAAGTATGTTTTATCGATGATGGAACATGCTTCGAAACTATAAAAACGTCTTTTCATAAAGAGATGCAAATCAGTGGACAATTCTTTTTCTGGGATCTTTCAGAGTCTTCATCATCGAATCGGTCAGGTGCATCTTTGAATTTTCATTTTTGTTGGTCATTTATCGATTCGGATCGCATGCGCGAGTCACGGTCCGTTAGCGAGTCATTCGCCTCGTCCTTTGGTGAGCACTTGGGCCTCTTCACGGAACGGAACGAGGTGGGCTTCTCTTCGAGACATGATGGGCTTTTGGTTCGCGGCCGTCTATTTTCGCGGATCGAATAAGACAAAAAACGGGAGACAAACGGTCGCCCTTTTGCCTATATAAATCGACCCTCACCTTCATTCTCCTCTTCTTCTTTCTTTGTTCACAGCCGCCGCCAATTTCTGAGAGAAAACCCTAACTTTGATTTTCGAATTCCCAACCAATCTCAAACTTTAAAAAGGTAATTACACTGCTTTTCTTTAGTTTCTAGCTTGTTCGTACTGATTCAAAGAGAGGAGACAGCGGAAATTAGTAGGATTCGACGATAGTGAACGCGAGAGTTCCTGGTGCGAAGAGGAGAGTTGAGGAAGAAGAAGGAAGGGATGACCAGGTCGGTTCGTGGAAAGTTGATTTGGCTAGTGGATCGGATCGCGGAAACGGCAAAGCTACGATTCGTGGGGAACTAGGCGTAAGTGTCGAATCGCGGAGATACCGGAGCTTCGGATCGTGGAGGATGGGGGGCGATGCGGATCGCCAAGATACCATTGCGATCCGTTCAGGATGAATTGGTGCGCCTCACGGTTCGAAGCTTTTTCATGACTTAATACCCTTCCGCGTATCGAGTCCTTCACCACGATCCGTCTACATGTTGCGATCCGAACCTGCCCTGCGATCCGACTAACGAACGATCGGATGCACACGCTGACTAAATAATATGATGCAACTCTAACAAATCGATGAACAGTTAGGTTAGAGCCCTTGAGACGAACATTCCAGGTCGAACAAATGCATAATCTATCAACCGAACGATGACTAATGTCTGGATGATTTTATTGACCCTTGTACTTTTCTTTAATGCATGCACAAGCACACACACCGTCACTTGCACACACGGGGGACGGGTAGTTTTAATCTCATTTCTCATGTTTTCTCGCCTAACAGTAATGTCGGATAATCATTCCTCTTCAAGATCTGTTACAGAAACGGAGTCCGAGGTTCCTGAGCAACACAACCCTGAGGTCCCTCCAATTAACCCAAGGGGCGAAGATTCTGGATCCGAGTATGAGGCAACGGAATCGGATCCGTCTGAAAGTACTTCACTTAGCGAAGAGTCTGAAGCAGACAGACGAGCTCCCGATGAGATTCCTGGCGCGCTCGGGATAGAGAAATTTTCTGACTCTTTAGCATATAAACTCGATGACATAAAGCTTAAAAGAATTTTCCTAAGACATGGGATCCCTTGGGATGATGTGAGGACACCCGTTAGCGAAGATAGACCCCACCTAGCTCCGGAAGGGTATATGGCAGTCAGCCGAACCATGTGCTTGGTAGGAGCTATTCCTCCGTTTCCTCCAATCGTCATCGAGACCTTAAAACGACTGGGTATCGCTCCGATGCAGCTTCATCCTAACGCCTACGCGTCTCTATACACCCTATATGTTGCATACGCGGAGATCCTGCACACCGAACTCACATTTAAAGATGTATCATTCTTTTATCTTTTCAAGCATCGCTCCTAGGCAACCCCAAATTTCTCTTTCTTCGAATCGGTGGCGAAAGGAAGGTTCTGTATGACGGCTACAACAATATAGGGGATCCCAAGTCTGATTGGTTCTATATAAAGAAATAGGCCGGGTGCTCAAGAAGATGGCTTAAATCAAGTAAACTTTAATCTTTCGATTGAGTATCTCGCTTATGAAACCGAAGCATTAACATCCCCCCTTTTTTTGTTTCAAGCAGATCACGTCTTCCCCAAGACGGAAGGCCCGTTATACAATAATCGATTGTCTATTCTTCTTCAAAGCAGATCCGATTTTCTAAGGATCAAGAAGTGCATCACTGACGAGAATCTTCATAAGCATCACCTTCTGCATATAAGATTTGGACTTGGTGCTGGCGGCAAACCCTACAAATATGTGCCCCCAACGGAGGGAGAGGGTACATCACTGGCGGCAGAAACAACTAAATTCCGTAAGAGTCCTTCCCCGATAATCATCCAGGACGACGAGGACCTGAACGTATACAGAGGAGATGAGGCCCGTGGTGACAAGTCCAAGAAAATCTCAGTTTTTCCGGGGGGTTTCCCCTCAAGGGCTTCTCCTCCGATCGAACCTACTGCTCCCGATGATTTGACAGAAAAACAGCTATTCAAAGAGCTGAGCAAAATTCCTCTGCCCGATGATGTATACACAGAGGGGGAATTTGAAGGGGAGCCATTCTTCCCTGCTCCTGAGGAGACCACCGTTCCAATTAGAGAACAAGAAACTACTCATATGAGCCTGACTTCAGGCCTGGGTCCGTTAGGGGGAATTATATGGGATGCACAAATCACACACACTGCCTGACCCCGCACTTTTATATCAACAGTATTCATGGTTTTAATATGCTCTTTTCTCTTTTGCAGGAAAGATGTCTCGCAGGCGGTCTTATTCTTATCGTTCTCTCCGTGAAGGCACACCCAGTCTTCATCCGAGCACCGAGCGCTCTCGCGGCCCTTCTCACATGCCTACTTCTTCGCAACCCCGGTCTCCATCAAAATCGACTTCTGGCAAGCTTCCCAGTTATCCGGTAGCTCCTGCAGGGGGAAAACAACTTCCTAAAGAGTTAACTCCTCCAAAAAGTGCACCCTCTTATAGCAGGTCGTCAAAAAGACATTACGAGCCTAAGGATAAAAGCAAGGATCCAATCAAAGATTCTGAGAAGGAGAGGAGTGACATTGTCCCTTTCAGCCAGCCAGAGTCGGCTGCCCCCGGGTCACGAGGTTACATCCATGGCCCCGAGATTCAAGGTAGGCTGGAAAAGTTGCGGGAACAATTTCCCAACATCTTCTTCGAAAGGATGACGTTTGTTCCAGCCTTGGAACCAGTCCCTAGGAACTGGGATAATGAAGTCGTCGGGCACATTCGCCATGTAGCCAGGCAGTATGAAATGATGAAGAAGCATGCGGTTAATCTTTCAGAAGTCATTCGAACGCTTGAAATGGAAGCACATAGATCTAAGGTGAAAATTGATAACAACAAAAGGGCCAGGACAAAGATGGAGAAGGACTTGGAAGATGCTCAGTCCCAACTCGCCTTAGCGCGGAGAGATGCTGAAAATTATAAGATCGAACTGGAGAATGCTAAGAAACGCTTTCATTCGGAACTTGACTCAAATAGTCAAGATAAAATGGCCTTAAAAAAGGAGGTAGAAGATCTTAAAATGGCCAACATTGAGCTGAAGACAGCACAAGGCCATTTTGAAGCTCAGAGAGCTGCCTGGGAGGCAGAAAAAGCAAGTTTGAAAGAAAGTCTGGCTTTGGCTGAAGCGGAAAAGGTGATTTTAAATGATCAAGTCGCGGATGCGGAGAGGCGCGCGACTCTCGCCGAAAAGAATGTTGAAAGTGCCATTGAAATGGCTACTGCTTCTAACAACAAGCTCCTTGAAAGAGAAAAGGATATCGAAGGGTTCGAAGAGATGATTTTTGACTTCCTGGGCCAAGTCCTCAAAACCCGCAACATCTCGTGGATCCCGGACTACCACGTTACTTTAGCCAATTTATGGGATGCCATCATTGAGGGTGAGAAGCAGAGATTGGGAGTTGAAGAAATTGACGAAGATGAGCTGATAAAGACCATCCTCGGGGATAACGAGCCCGAGGATCTGGCAGAAGGTCGTCGTCTAATTCAAGCGGAAATTGAAAAGGAGAGGACCCTGGCTAAGGGCAAAAGCAAGGCTGACGAAGGTTCGAGCTCAGCTGTAGAGCCCAAGACCTCTGGAGTTGAGGAATACCATTCTAATGATCCATTAATCCCTTTGGGCCTAACTCCTGTGGTTGTTGGAGCCCCTGCAGCTAGCCTAGATGGAGGATCGGCGGAAGGTATCTCCCTTTTTTCCCCACAATTTGTCAAAACAATTGTGAGTTGCCGTCGTCTGGTAGAGCAACCAATTGAATTAATAACATGTGTTCCCCATAATACAGGTGGCGAGCCCGTCGACAAGGATGTCGAGAAGAGGAAAGAGGCAGAGAAGGTTGTCGTCTCGCCTAGCGCCGGTGTTGAAATACCAAAGCAGGCTGAGGGTACAACAGCAGAGAAAGGGGTCCTGACCCCCAGTGCTGATGTTCCCAAGGATGATGAAACCATCGAGGCCTTGAAAGATATGGATGGGAGCCATGTAGAAGATGAGGAGGATATCATTAGTGCCAAAGAAACCGTAGACGATGACGACGAAACTTTGGCCAACAGAAAAGCTAGGCAGGAAAAGGAGATGGCTTTGAAGAAGGTGGGACAAGAGCCTTTGAACATAGTCCCTATCGCGGAGTTTGATCCCAAAACTGGGATGGTTTTGAAACTCCTGCCCAAATCCATTAGCAGACAACTTCATTTTGCGAATCCTGATGACTTCCCAGCTTCCCTTACTGATAAAAGGAAGAGAAAGGAGGCGGAAGAGGAACCTTCTGAAGAGTCGGACGTTCCTCTCATAGACAAAAGGAAGAGAAAGAAAGGTGATCAATCCGACGCTGACAAGGCGAAGCTAGAGAAACAGATGCAGGAGAAGCGGCCAAAACGTAAATAGGATATTGTCGCTTGTTTATATTTTGTTCTTAGGCTTCTTACTGGCCATGAAATGTAATTGTGAGACTGGCCCTCACTTTTGTTTTAGGTTGTTTTTTCACTTTCTAGGCTTGCAGTTTGTAAATGAAAGTTTATCTCTTTTTGCATCACCGTGTACCTGCATTTAATAAACTTTTCATGCTTAGTCATAGACCATCTGATTATAACTACAAATCAGTCAAGCAACATAAAGAAAAACTTAAAAATTTTCGTGTTCATGTGTATATGTATATACGTATATGCCCCCAATCAATCGTTAACGTAGCGCCTGACTAGGGCTTATTAAGGATTGATTAGCGTTGTTTGCACGATGCCCCCTATTTCTGAATATGGGGGACTTAGAAAATTTAGCAAGATAATTGTCCTTATGGTGCTGAGTTTTCGGCACCTTTCTCAGTGCTTAACCATAGACTCTCTTATACTCTCCTGGCGGTCGCCGAGGTCGGAGTTTAGCAAGATAATTTAACAGCTCAGTCGCTCCCCGATCCTTCAGCGGGGCAAGAGCTCTTTCTCAGCGCTCAATCGGAGACGCTTTTATACTCTCTCTCTCTCTGGAGAGTTAGAGTTCGAGCTCAGCAATTCAATCGCTCCCCGATCCTTCAGCGGGGAAGGAGCTCTTTCTCAGCGCTCAATCGGAGACGCTTTAATACTCTCTCTCTCTGGAGAGTTAGAGTTCGAGCTCAGCAGTTCAATCGCTCCCCAATCCTTCAGCGGGGAAGGAGCTCTTTCTCAGCGCTCAATCGGAGACGCTTTTATACTCTCCTGGCGGTCGCCGAGGTTAGAGTTCTGTCACAGCGGTTCCGATCATGGTACATCGCCATGACCTACAGACATCGCCTTCATGTCCGTTATCCTCAGAATTTTGACTGGTGATTACATTCCATTCTGATGGATGGCACCTATAATTATATGCTTCTGGGATCGTTGCATGATTCACAGTAATTTCCATAAAAATAGAAAGACAGATAAATAATGCAATAAAGGTAAACGACACACAATATTTTTATAGTGGTTCGGTCGAATCATGACCTACGTCCACTTTATAATTTTTTGCTTTAAGGAATTAGACTATTCTAGGCAAGTCATGCCTTGTACATGGTTCTCAACAAAGCAAAAGAACAGATTTGAAATTTTTATGTTAAGTATGGCCGTAAATGTTGGGCATTCCACACTCTGGGGATTTCCTTTCCATCTACGGTTGCCAGCTTGAAGGTTCCATTATCAAGCTTGCTCAGAATGGAGTACGGTCCTTCCCACTTCGCACCCATATGAGTTGGGGGTGGAAAGACATGCTTCAGAACCAAGTCTCCGGGTTCCAAGGTTCGGGATCGAACCTTTTTGTTGTAGTATCGAGCGACCTGTTGTTTGTATCTCAAGGTACGCAGATCTGCTTCATCCCTCTTTTCTTCGAACATATCCAGGGATTCAAGGAGCAATTCGTTATTAGTCATTGGATCGTAATAAGTCACTCGGTGAGAAGGTACTTTTATCTCAACCGGGATGACTGCTTCTGCTCCAAAAGCAAGGGAGAAGGGGGTATGCCCTGTTGCCGATTTATACGTTGTCCTGTAGGCCCATAGTGCCAAGGGTAATTCATCAGCCCACATGGCTCTGGCTCGCTTCAGTCTTCTTTTCATAATGGACTTAATCACTTTATTCGCCGCTTCGACTTGTCCGTTCGATTGCGGGTGCACCACAGAGGTGTATCGTTTCTCAATGTGGTATTTCTGGCAGAAGTTTCTGAATTCAGTGCTATCGAACTGAGTTCCGTTATCAGTTACAACAATCTTTGGAATTCCAAATCGGCAGATGATGTTTCTAACGACAAAATTGATCACTAATTTGGTTGTGATTGTAGTCAGTGGTTCAGCCTCGACCCACTTAGTGAAATAATCTACGGCTACAATAGCGAACTTTGCTCCGCCTCTAGCTATGGGGAGACTTCCGATGATATCAATTCCCCACATAGCGAAAGGCCATGGGCTCGTCATTGTTTTTAACTGATTAGGAGGTGCTCTAGGTATCTTTGAAAATCTCTGGCACGCATCACACCGTCGTGCGTATTTCACCGCATCCTTGTTTATGGTAGGCCAGAAATAACCATGCCGCAACACCTTTTTCGCCAATGTTTGCCCTCCAGTGTGATCGTCGCATTCACCTTCATGTACTTCTTGCAGCACACGCTTGATGTCATCATGAGCTATACACCGAAGAAGGGCATCGAAAATCCTTGTCTGTAAAGAACTCCGCCTTGCAGAACGTATCGGACAGCTTTACAAATTACTTTACGCCTCTCGCTTTTCTTGGTTGGAAGTGCTCCATTTATCAAGAAATTCTTTAGAGGGGTCATCCATGACTCCTTTTCTGGTTCCGTCTCTAGTACTGGATCAATTTCCATCTGATCTATACTAGGAGACCGAAGTACTTCAACTGGGGCCAGCCCGGTCTCTTCAGGATCGTCAGAGCTAGCCATCTTTGCCAACTTATCTGCCTGCTGATTCTCCGACCGCGGAATATGAGATATGCTGTAGTGATCGAAGCCATTCAGCAACTCCTTCACTTTCTCCAAGTATAAGATCAATCTTGCACTTTTGGCTTGGAATTTCCCAGTAACCTGGTTCACAACTAATTTGGAGTCGCAAAAGATGTCCAACTTTGTGACTTCCAACTCCTTTGCGATCTTTAGTCCGGCTATCAGGGCTTCATATTCGGAGTCGTTGTTAGTGGCGTGAAACTCCATTCGTATAGCATAGGATATCAGCCGTTTCTCAGGAGTTTCAAGCACTACTCCAGCGCCGGATCTCTTGTCATTCCTAGTGCCATCAGTATACAATCTCCAAGCACTGGGGTCGAGAAGTAATTTTGAGGGGTCAACTTCTTCGTTTGCTATATCTTCCTCCGGGACGGTAAACTCTGCTATGAAGTCGGCTATCACTTGCCCCCGAATTGACCGTCGGGGCTGAAAGTTCAGATCAAATTGACTCAACTCAATGTTCCACTTGAGTAGCCTTCCAGATGCTTCTGGTCTCTGTAGAACTTGCTTGAGTGGATGATCAGTGTATACGGTAATGGGATGTGCCTGAAAATAATGTCGAAGCTTTCTAGAGGCTATCAGCAAACTATACGCCAACTTTTCTATCCTTGGATAATTACGCTCTGCTGCCGTCAATTTTTTGCTCACGTAATACACGGGTCTTTGGACCTTATCTACTTCTCTTACCAATGCTGAGCTAATCGCGTGAGATGACACTGCCAAGTACACGAATAAGTCCTCGTGATCCATTGGCTTAGATAATATCGGAGGTTTCTCCAGGTGTCTCAGCAAGTTCTGAAACGCTTCTACGCAGTCGGGCGTCCATTTGAAGTGGCGTTTTCCTCGCTTTATCAATTCGAAGAATGGGATGCATTTGTCCGTAGCCCTGGAGATAAATCTGCTTAGTGCGGCTACTTTCCCTGCAAGGCTTTGCACATCCTTAATTTGCCTAGGTTCCTGAGTGTCTCTGATTGCTGCGATTTGGTCTGGATTAATCTCAATCCCACGAGAACTGACGATGAATCCCAAGAATTTTCCGGAGGCGACCCCGTATGAACATTTTGTTGGGTTGAGTTTCATCCCGTATTTTCGAAGAATGCCAAACATCTCTGCCAAGTCCGTAGTGTGATTAGAGGATTGCTTGGACTTAACCAACATGTCGTCAACGTATACTTCCATTGTTTTCCCAATCTGGTTATAGAACATTATGTTCACTAACCGTTGATATGTAGCGCCTGCGTTCTTCAAGCCAAAGGGCATTACTACATAGCAATATAATCCCAGATCCGTAATAAAACTAGTGTGTTCTTGATCTGGAACGTGCATTGGAATCTGGTTATATCCTGAATAAGCATCCATAAAGGAGAGAAGTTCATGACCCGCCGTTGATTCCACCAACTGATCGATCCGGGGTAACGGAAAACTGTCTTTTGGGTAGGCTTTGTTCAAATCCGAGAAATCGATACACGTTCGCCACTTCCCGTTGGCCTTCTTTACCAGGACTGGATTTGAAATCCAGTCTGGGTAGATCGAGTCTCTGATAAATCCATTACTTTTTAGCTTTCCAACTTCTTCCTTCAAGGCAGCGGACCTCTCTGGGCCCAGCATTCGCCTTTTTTGTTTTACCGGAGGATGTTTAGGGTTAATGCTTAATGAATGGCTCATGATTGATGGAGATATCCCACACATGTCTGCGTGGGTCCAAGCAAATACATCCAAGTTATTTTTTAAGAAATTCGTCAGTTCTTTAGCGAGATTCGGATTTAACTGGGATCCAATCTTAAGGACCTTCTCTGGGTTACTATCATCGATCGGTACATCCACAGTCATCTCGTTGGGAGTCGCCATTCTGCCCCCGGGCTCTTGGTCCTCTCTGGGATCTATATCCTCGGGCAACTCTCTGGGCGACTCTCCTACGGTTATCCTCTTTAGTTGCTATAAGGTCTCCGCCCTTGTAGGGGGAGACGCACCCTTAGTTTCTATGTCCCCTCCATTACGGAGTAGCTTTAGCTCTGCAACATAACATGCTCGTGCGGCAACCTGATCTCCTCTGACAATACCAATGCCAGCTTCCGTGGGAAATTTCAATAATAAGCACCAGGGAGCTATACAGGCTCTAAACTTTGCGAGGGCCGGTCGACCCAAGAAGGCATTGTAGGGTGATTCATTATCCAAAACCACGAAGGGGAGGATTCTCACTCTCTGGCGTTCTCCTTCCCCAAGCGTAACTGGTAACTCTACATAACCCATTGGAGCGGTGGATGCTCCGTTAAATCCATGGATCCATCCCTGACAGGGCTTCAAGTCTTTTATTTCGAGGTTCATCTGGTCGAATGTCCTTTTGAAAAGAATATTGACAGAACTCCCGTTATCCACCAAAACCTTATGAACAGTGGCTGGTCCAATAGGTACTGTGATTACAAATGGATCTTCAGTCGGAGCATGGACTCCAATGCTTTCTCGTTCGCGGAAAACGACATCGTCGGACATCATCTTTTGTTGCTTTACCGGGATATTGTCCTCGGGGTTGCTACACTCCCCTACCTCGAGGTGTTGCTTGGCTGCATTGACATACTGATCCAATGCCTTGGAACTGTGTTCGGCGAGATAAAGCCCTCCGATTATGGTATTGATAACGAGGTCTTTTCCCTTTTGCTGGGCAGTTGGCCTGACAGCAGGTTGATTCTGGTTCTGATTTGGGGCCTGTACGGCTTGCCCCCTATCTCTGGGCGTTACTCTGTATTCATCTAATTTTCCTTCTCGAAGAAGCCTCTCGACTACATCTCTTAGATGACAGCATTCATTTGTCGAATGGCCATGAATCTGATGAAAGAGACAAAACTTCCCCGTTTCGCGTTCTTTCTCCGTCGACTCTCTGGGAGGTGGCCTCTTATTCTGGAGGACGTTGTACGAATCCATGAAGATATTCTCCAAAGTATCGTTTATTGGTGTATAACTCTCAAAAGACCTGGGACGAGTCCTTCTCTGGGAGTCGTTCCCTCGATTTCTCTTCCGGTTGTTGCCATTACTGTTATTATCATTGTTTCCTGACTGACGACCTCCCTGATTTCGATTTCCAACATTAACCTCGACCTTCCCCGAGCTGTCTCCTGTCTGCTTGATGGCGACATTGCTCTGGATTTCCTCTTTATCGGTCGTTTTTGCCTTTCAGTTAGCATATACTTCCTCCCGACGCAAATGGACGTTAGCTTTTTCGTAGAACAACTCTCTAGTATGAGGCGGCTTGCCGGCCAGGTATCTCCCAAATTCAGTGTCTTTATCTACTCCATCAATCAGAGCTGCGACAACGGTTGGCTCATGAGGATCTTTAACTTCAGTAGCGGCCAGGTTGAAACGGTCTAGGTACACCCTCAAACTCTCTCCTGGTCGTTGCTTTACAACGAACAAGTCAATCACACTCTTTGTCTTTTGTGCGTAGATGTGGAACTGTTCCACGAACCTTTCACTCAACTCCCTGAAGCTGGAAATTGATCTTGCTGGTAAGCGAGTAAACCATAACAATGCTACATCCTCCAAGAATATGGGAAATGCCTTGCACTTGACAGCGTCAGAAGCTGCGGCAGCGGTCATTGACCAAGAATATCTCATCAGATGCTGGACGGGATCAGATCTACCCGCGTAACGGTTCATCTATGGCATGTTGAAACGCCTTGGGAAAGTCGCATCTAAAATATCATCAGTGAAAGGGGTATGACTGCGGTCAATTCCCCAATCTTCATTCCGTTGTACACGGCTATCAGCCAGAATTTGATGGATCATAGCTGCAACATTTGCACTGGTCAGCAGAGGTTCGGGGTCAGTGCTTCTTGCTCGGTGGGGTTCTCTAATCTCTCTTCCGGGAGCAGTCACAAAATCCGGGGCTCGGATTGGGCTTCGTTGCCCCCGTTACCATGAGCATTTGCACGGCGACGGGGCTGAGGCAGTCTGTTCTGTACAGGGCTGTCCACACCTCGAGCTCTGGGAGTTGCGGCGTGATCGTTCACATTACGGTTTGAGGGCCCTGCACCCAGTGCCTCTTCTTCCCGTGACGGCAGGGTTCCAAATCGAAGCTGCTCTATATTTTCGGGTCTCTCATATGGTCGCCGCAGAGGTCTCGGCGATTCCTCTAACGAAGAAGAGTATCCTGGGGTGAGCGGACGAACTGGTGGCGTCCTTTGCCTTGCGAGATCATTAAACCTTCTATCCATAGCGGTCAAATTTTGTCGCAGAACGGAGCTTTCCTGCCTTTGAGCAGCCAATTCATCAAACAGTCTCTCCCACATTTCGGAAAAGCGAGAGAGATCCCCCTCAGTAACAGGAGCAGAAGGGTCATACTGATCATCATCACTTTCTCTTATGCGCAAAGAGCTTGAGCCATGTCGAGCGGAGGGGCCAGGACGGATGGAGCGAGCCATAGGCTCCTTTCCAGGTCTAGTTGTAGTCTGATCATCAATTCGGATCGCTGTGGATCGAGGATGGTGGCTCGCAGCGCCCCCCTGGGATCGGTTCGTGGTCATGGTTCGCAGAGGATTCGAGGCGTTATCACGGGATCGAGTAACAACCCCTTCAGCAGTTCGGTTCGTCTCGTCTTCGTCGACTCGGAGCATGGCACCTTCATCGGATCGGTTCGCCCCCGGCGCTCCGCGATCCAAAGTTCCCTCATTGCCTAGTTCGTGCACACTTTCTTCAACTGCTTCGTTCGCGATTTCATTTGTTCGTGAAGCTCGTACTTCCTTGGATCTCTTTCCAGCCATGATATCAGATGTCGCTGGAATCTTCAAAGAACTGAATAATAAAGTTTTGGGACTGTTTTTTTCTCAGTGAAAGCACCAAAATGTTAGATCAAAATTTGGACCTAACACCCAAATTGTTCTGATTCTTAAAGAATTATAGTTGGAGAATGAAGAAAAAGCAGAAAACACACAGAATTTATAGTGGTTCGGCGTTAACGAGCCTACGTCCACTTTATATGTTATCGATTATACTTTGAATGCTAATACAATCAATGATTTCTCTCAAGCTCACTTTTACAATTGTGATTTCTCTCAGTAATCTAGTAATAAAACTGATAAGAAATGGTGGTATGACAATAATGGCGGAATCAGTACTCAATATTGCCAAAAGATCCTAAAAAATGCCAAGCTCTGGGCTATTTATAGCTGATTTTGTCAGGCAGATCGCGGTCACACGTGGCACGAATCCCGAGAATATCGGATCGTATCGCAGCCGATGAAGAATTAGTCAAATTAGCCGTTGTGGACAGGTGTCGCGATCCCCTTGAATATCGGATCGAGCAAAGGGGGAGAATCAGCCAAAATGACAGTTGGGGACACGTGTCGCTGGATCCGTGCATCTCAGATCGCCGAAGACTAGCTCGTGCTTGAACGGGTCAGAGGCTTCGTCGTGCATCAGGGGATCGGATCGGTCTGTACTAGGCAGTAGTGTATGTACGGATCAAGTCGCATAGAAGTGGTCGTATCGCTGATGCAATGGGGGCGATCATATGAGGTACGATCCGATGAGGGGCGATCCTCTGGTGTGATCCGTTCCTTCATGTACTTAGGGAACGTAGTTTCATACTTTCTTCTTGTGAGTGAACCTGGGTGGCTTGGTCAAAAAGCTAGCCAACAATTTCTCTGAGTGTTGTAGTGAGGCAAATTGTACAAACACTATTGTTGTTATCCACGTGTAAGGGAAATACTTTCTAGATGTCATGAAATTTAGTGTTTCCTGCTTCACTATCACTTCATGTTGTATATATTCTATTATATTTTATCCTTGCGCTGAAAGTTCAAGACAGGTTCTGCTTATGTATCATACCTTGATGATCGCCCATAACTGCCCGGCACACCTTTCAGCGCATTATTCCTCTGTATAGTGCGGCGGTTGTAGGCGGTCGTCACAAAACCTATAACGACATGGGTAAAATTGGCTAATAATGAAATGCCTAGGATTACAGTAATTAGAAACTGTAATTGCGCCAAGACACGAGGTTAGATTACACTTGTGGTGGAAGTCTGCTCGGAACTGCCCGACATAACCAGCGACCACAAGTGGTGAATCTAATGTGAGGGGTCTAGGTGCACAAATATGAGACGTGCTAAGACACGAGGTTATGCTTGACTTGTGGAAGAAGTCTGCCCGGAACCGACCGGCATATCCAGCATCCACAAGTGGTAGGCTTAATGTGAGGGATCTAACACATTATAACCATAAGTGGACATGGTAATGAATTAGAATACTTAACCTAGTTGAATCCATAGGGATTGTATAAATATGAACTTGAATAGGGGTTAAGTAAACTTGTTTGAACGGTGGGTGGATTAAGTATATCTGGGTAGGGTAGGTAATATTTATATATTGGCCCACAAACTTAACCGGTTGGGGTTACTTAATTAAAGACACCGTTAGTTAAGCATAAACTGTGGAAATCCTAGTGGGGATACAAAACAAAGGGAAGATCTTGTATCATCTTGTGTGGGGGACACGTTTCAGTCAGTAACCTATAGAACAGTATCAGACGAGTACTCCGCCCTAGGTCGGAGTCGGGACACGCTTACTGAGCTAATTGTAAGAGATCCAAACGTGGAGAACGGTGTGGGCGACGCAAACTGATCGGGGCCATGTGCGTGCATGGTCCGGGATCAGAGGGGGATAAGACGACCATGACACCTGTATATCTGGTTGTGCACATCAACGAAGGGTTGCCACTTTAGGAAGTGATACATCCTACTGTGTGGCCAGCACAGAGTATCTACAGAGTAGGGAGCCGATCAATTAGGGTAGTAGTTAGGGTACACCTTTTTGTTTCCTCTTCTTTCTTCCGTTCCCTCCCCCCCATGGTTCTCAGGGTGGGAATGCTCAAGCTTGATCAGGTTTCTGCTATCATTTTGCTGGAGCCGCTTAGTTATATTGCTCAAGCTTCTATCTTTGCTTCTATGGCTATGTTTTTATTTGGGGATTTTGCTTCTTTTATTTTGTACTCTGATGTTTTAAGTACAAGATAGAAGTTTTTATGATTTACTGGTTTTTATGTAATTCAGACATATGATGTTTTGAACCATGATGCTTTATGATTAATAAAATTTGTTTTTCTTTCGCTGCTATTTTATATTTGTCTTCTAATATTTCTGTTTCTGTTTACCTATAACGCTTCACGAAACTTAATGCATTCTCTTAGTGAGTGACATTAACGGACATGGTGTATCACAAAAAGTCTAAGTATTTTTATTATTTCATTTAAAATTCCTCATGGTTATGCATGATTAGAAAATACTTAACAATTTTTAAGTTAATGCTAACCACATTTAAAAGTCATAAAGGTTATACATAGCTAGAAAGTGCTAAAATATATAAAATATGCTTAAATTTGTATTTAATATTTATTTGAATTTTTTTGAACTCTCACTCTTTTATTTGAAATTGACAAACTCTCTTCATTAAATAAAATTTATTGTAATCCTACCACCATTCTTAAAAGTGGAATTTATTTCTAATTAATGAAATATTATGAATTTTGTTTGATTGGTTGGAATTTACGATATATACTTTACCTCTTTATTTGATTTTATATTAAAAAAAATAGTTAATTCATCTCTATTTATATTTCTATTGTTATTTTGGTGATAACAAAAGATGGAGAAAGGTTAATATTTTGATGGATAGATAAATATTTAAGAATGTTTTTACTATTCGAAATTTGAATTTGAATTTTTTTTAATGTCAAGCTTTCAAACTCAAATACACGCATCTGTATAGAGGAATTTTAGTTGTAGGGGGAGCATGATCACATTGCGTCAAACTCATTTATTTGAACTTCAAAATCTTAATATATGTTTGTTATCATCGAAAGCAGAGAATGTTAAGTATATTAATATGATTTATGTTTGATGATAGTAAACATATATATTAAATAAACGTGTTTGTAGATGTACCGATCTATTTTCCATAGATAATGAATAAATATTTGCAAGAATAGAATATTTAACTCGAAATATTCTTTTCTGAATAGATGTTTTATTTAAACAAATATTTTATTACATTTTTGATTAGTACACATTTCTATTCTTACTATCTTACAATCACGATACAAAGGCTCGTATTTGTACATTTATATTCTCACTACACACCGATACACTCTTGTACAAGCTAACACTCACATTCACACTCAGATTTATTCTTCTATTGCATCCTCTAGATTTTTTCCAATCGTCTATCATGCCTGTCAAATAAAATAACAAAGTAAATTGGAAAAGAAATAAATTTAAATTGCAAATATATTTTTTTTTTAAAAAAAAAAATTATACGCCTTAGTTTTTGGGTTGTTCCTCTCCATCTTTCTAGACAGAAACAAATATTTGTATACATATATATGTGTTTATATATATACATATATATATGTGTGTGTATGTGTGTGTGTTCTTGAACAACTTATATTATATATAGTGATACACTGCAAATACTATAGGTCTAAGCACGATATCACTATTGTATACAACCGCAAAGGTCAAGCCAAGTGGTTCAACTCAGTGCAAGTGAGCATGAGGTCAAATTCAAGCCAAGCTGGATTCAACTCAAGTGCAAATATACAAGTTGTTAAATTCAAGCAAGTATGAACTAAAAATAAAATGCAAGGTCAAGGGTTTATGCCATAGAATCAAATTCAAACGTATGTAAACTACCTCAAAATTGTCAAAGATCAGAAGTTAAAGAAAGATAGAAGGATAAAGAAGCAAAACAGCCTCTACACTAAAATTGAACACGCACAAAACATGTACACTAGTTCAATGCAGTAACAAAGAAGGGCAACAAAGACAAAATCAAATTCAAAACATCTCAAGCTCGATGTGATTAAGTCAGAAAGGCAATTCTAAGATATTCAGATGCACATTTCAAATTCAAAAAAATAGGTAACAAGGTTCAGATTAGTTCAGAGAGAACAACAACACAAGGCTAAGGTTTTTGCCGAAAGATCAAGCAAAAACAAACACATCAAACCTGGAAGTTAAGTTGCACATATGCCCATCATATGCGGGAGCAAATAGGAAGCTAAGCACAAAACAAGTAAGGATAGCAGCTTGATCAAGCATACATGTGCACAAGACAAGCAACTCAACATGAATAGATCAAAACTGTAACATGGAAAAGGAAGTGCACAAGCACTTATACACATATACACATTAATATGCATGAATATATATATATATATACATATATATATATAGAGAGAGAGAGAGAGAGAGACACACACTCAAAAGCATGGTACATAGTTTGTTTAATGCAGGTTATATCGCAACATTAAATTCAAACAGCAGGTGCAAACACAATTGCAAGTCAAAAGAAAAGACACAAAGGAGTATAAGTAGGATGCAAAAATCGAGCAAAGCATCCGTTTGAAGACCTAAGACAACAAAAATTAAATCACGATGATCAAGTGTAGTATTAGTGCAAAGAAATGTTACAATAGAAAATCAGATAAATCAGCTGTCACAAATTCAGATTGACCACAAACTGAAATTCAAAGCTGATGTTCAGAAATATACAGATGAAATTCACACAAAAGCTAACATATACGATTCACATCTAAGTCAACGAAATCAGAGAGAGATATGTGGATTTATAATCTTATTTAAAGTCACATCATAGACAAAATCATCGAATTAAGTCTACGTAATCATCGCATGCTTCAGATCTTCCGTTACGCCTACGTCGCCTCGTTATCGAGCCAGGACAATTTCACAGCAATTACATCAATTTCTCCCCTCCACATCCTGGTATGCAAACGCTATTCACCGACGACTCTCCATTGTATATCACACGGTATCGCCATTCTTTTTTCACTTTCAATTTTACTTCACATGATATGGTTGAATTTATTTCGTACTACAATTTTGTCTTAAAAACACATTGCGACCCCAAATGTAGTACTGCCAATGCATGTCTTCAAATAATGTTTTTCATGCTCCTTCACAAATGTAAGTAAATAATCTTGCACTCCACTCTTCAGAAGTTTGTAGACCAAGGTACATGGATGATGGATCACTCCTATGGTTCATATCTTATTATTTGTTCTTCTGTGCACTGTTGATTAATGCGATTTATGTTGTTACTTGTACACTGCTAATTATCCTCATCTCTGACTAACCCATGTATGCCAATTCCACAAAGGCTAATTCTATTTCAACCCTTGTTTTTAGTTAGTAACCCCCCTTAAAAAATTAAAAAATTTATTATTAAATTGCCCTTAAGATTTATCTTCTCATGTAAACTCAGAACATCGTAACTTTACTGTCAGTAAAAACACCTAAGCTCCAAAAAACCCTAGATTTCAAATCACTCAAGAAAAATTTGATTTGCAAACAAGAATACAATGGATTTTGAAGGAGAAGATGATTACTCATCCCAATCGCAGCAGGTAATTGAAGAAAAATTTAGAATTTGAGTTTTTTTTTCATTTTTCAAGTACAGCCGATGCAGTGCGATATGAGTGAATTAGTAATAAACCGCGTAGGGTACCTACTAGGAAAGTATATAAACCACGTAGTCAAACAACGTGGAAAGAAACAATACCACGATTGAACAATACGAGGTTTCCAGATATTCCTCGCGTTCATTACACGTGGTTTTATTATATACCACACATAATTGAGTAAGTTATATTTTTCTGGTTTGAACTTAAAGTTTGTTGTATATGTTTTGTGCAGATTGTAGCATTATCTAATGATGAAGAAAAGGATGATGAGATAGTATTGGATTATTCAAATGAGTTCACGACTTATGATGTACGTTTTCTTTGATTAATGCTGAAATAAATCGTGAATGCTTACATTTTATATAACATTTTAAATGCAGATATATCCTTCACGGAAAAAATTAGTTGATTAGGTTCGTGATACTGGAAAGCGTCTTGGTTTTGTTATTATAATCTTGAAATCGGATACCGGTGCTTCAGTCAAGAAACCAAGAATCACGTTTGCTTGTGAACGAAGTGGCGTTTACAAGAAGCGAAAAGATTTTCAACCGAAAAATCTCCGACTTACGGGTACCAAAAAATGCAATTGCCCATTTAGACTGAAAGGCGAGAAACTTGGAACTTTAGATGAATGGTGATTGCATGTTGTCAATGGTGTGCACAATCATTCCGAATTGAAAAATACAGAAGGTCACTTGTATATTGGTCGACTAACCGAAGCTGAGATCAGGTTAGTTATAGAGATGCATAAGAATTTGGTAAAGCTAAAAGAAATTTAAGCCACCCTTAAACGAAATGATACTTCAAATTCTACCACAATCAAAACAATCTACAATGTGATAAAAGCACAGAATGCTATTGAACGGGCAGGGCGATCACAAGTTCAATACTTGCTTAGTAAGTTGAAAGAATTTGATTACTTTGAATGGCATCGTAAGACATTAGATGGTACTGATATTATTAAAGATATCTTTTGGGCACATCCTGTTAGTTTGGATTTTTTACGTACATTTCCTAGGGTTATCATATTAGATTGTACGTATAAAACCAATAGATACAAAATGCCGTTACTTGAGATTGTTGGAGTTACTAGCACGGATCTTACATTTTGTATAGCCGTTGCTTATTTAGTTTCCGAAAAAGAGGAAAATTATATGTGGGCATTAGAGAGGTTGAAATCAGTGTTGGTTGATTCTGAAGTGGAAATGCCATCAGTCTTTATTTCTGATAGAGAAACGACACTAATTAATGCTATTGGATTTGTGTTTCCTGAGTCTGATCATATGTTATGCACGTGGCATATTAAAAATAATGTTCTTACTTATATGCAATAAAAAGTAAAAGGTATGGAGCTTGAAGAGAAGAAGTCTTTCTTATTTGATTGGAATGAATTAGTGTGTTCAAAAAATATCGTTGCCTATAATGCGAATTTACAAGTGTTGCACGAAAAGTATGCAAGCCATACTTCACTTCTGAAGTATATTCACGAGATATGGTTGGATACTTACAAAGATAGATTTGTGCAAGCATGGACTGACGACAACAAGCATTTTGGAAATTACACGTCTAATCGGTAATTTTGTTTACTAATTGTTGTAACAATTACTGAAAGAATAATTGTTGTGATTAGTTCTAACTTATGTACATGTGTTAATGCAGGGCTGAGTCTGCTCATTCAAAATTGAAGAAACATTTAGCTAGTAGTTTATGCAATTTTGAACAAGCCTGGACGAAGATGCATTCATTATTGGAACTCTCGTTCACTGAACTTAAAGCATCATTTGAGCAAAGTATAACCAAAGTAAAGCACATATTTCATATACGAGAGTTCAGAAATTTACGAGGTTTTGTTTCTATTAAGGCACTTGATTTGTTGCATTCCGAACTTCAGAGAGTAAAAGATGTTGGTGACGAAGAAATGTTATGCGGATGTGTTCTTCGTAGAACACATGGATTGCCTTGTGCGCATGAGTTAGCTCAACTTGGACCTGCTACGGCAATATCGCTTGATATGATAGATGTTCATTGGACGAGACTTCACCTTGTTGAAATAAGTGGAAAGAAAGATGCGGGGATAGCGGAGAAAATGGAAAAATTAATAAACGATGTGAAAAAAATGGATGCTCCGTATCAAATGCAAATTTATAAAAAAATGTTGGAGATTGTAGAACCGCGAACGACGTCTCTTGCATCCCCGAAAAGCAAAATAAAGACACGTGGAAGAGAAAGCAAAAAAGTTATAATACTTCAACTAAATGGATGGCTTCGTCATTTGAGCTTGTTGATAGTGTTTATTCCCAAAGTTCTTATACTTCAAAAAAAGCTCGAACGGATAAGCTTCCTATTCGTAAACCAAAAAAGGTAATAATCATTTTATTTGAATGCACATGAGTTGTATACTAACCTACTTTATTAAATTTGCAGCTGGACGAACAAACTGAAGGCATGAGAATGTATCTGCATCAAATTCCATTAGAGATGAGGGCTTTTGTCACAGATATTGTGGATGTTCGATCGGACGGTAATTGTGGATACCGATGCGTGGCTGCTTTGCTTGGATTGGGAGAATCTAGATGGAGCGAAATTAGAACACAATTGTACGACGAGCTATATGAGCACCAGAGTATGTACGATAAAGTTTTTGTAGAACATGGTAGAAGTTCAGTTATTCTCAAAAGCCTTTTACACGAAGATGAAGATTTTGCACCAATGGAAAAATGGATGTCAATGCCTGATGTTGGATATATTATTGCAACTAGATACAATGTTGTGCTATTCAGCATTAGTGAAAGGCTTACGATGACAATACCACCATTGAGAGGAAAGATACCTCCACCAGTACTACGCAAAGAAATTGCGATAGCTTTTGTCAACCAAGATCATTTTGTTTAGGTATGTAACGTTTATATTCAAAGATTATAAAATATGACGAATATTTTCAAGCCTCACGGTTCATGGCTTGCAGGTTAAACTTGAGGACAAACATCCCGTGCCACCTATTTACAGAAAATGGTTCACGGCTCGAGACCGGGATGCTAGCGACTGGGAGCATGTTTACAACGATAGGAGACAAGCTTGGGAGGAAAGAAATTTGTATGCAGAATGGAAATAGTTTGGTTGGCATACGTTTGATTGGTTGTACTTTTGTTCGTCTAATTAAATGAGAATGTATTAGGAAATTGGTTGTTCTTTGGATATTGTATTAAACCACTTTTTGGCAATTGGAAAGTGTGTTGTTAATTATTATTTTTCGTTCTGTGTATATAATATGTGTTATTTGTTGATACAGTTTGGTTGACATATTTTTTTTGAAATTCTGGGCACACACGGACTGACAAAACGTGGTATGCAAGCCTTCCACGTTGAGGACTTACGTGGTTAGAAGAATAACCACGTAAAAAGCATACGGGGTAAAACAATGAACCACGTGTAGCCAATACGTGGTTACTGTAAAAACCACGTTTTTACAGAGCGAGAGGACTTCCAGAAACCCTTTAAAAAAATTGTGTCCACCCTTTCTGCGCGGTTGGTTAGGAAACCGCAAAAGAGCACTACGTGGTAATCCACCAACCACGTAGTGCTTAAACGTGGATTACCTCCTGACCACGTATATTCTCTACGGGGTTTTGTTCCCGACCACGTTTTTACAGAGCGTGGCTGTAACAGAAATCAAAAAAAAAAAAAACTGTCAAACATGAAAAATTACATAACAGTGTACTGAACAACTGGAAACCATTAATATGAAAATCGACCACAATTAAACCACTAGATCAAATTAAACAATCCAAAAGCCATTACATTAGCATTCTATTTTCAAAATACATCACATGATCAAACATGTCCATCCAAATTTAAACAACACTTAAATAAAAGTTACATTACATATCACGTCCAAAATAAAAGTTCATCAAACTTAAACTAAACAACACTTAAACATGAGGCCTATAGTAGCGTCCAACGGCAATCCGAGCATTATCAATTTGAGGGTTTGGTTCCTTCAACATCCCATGCACGTCTTGAATGGTCTGTAGAAAATAAATCAAACTGAAATTAAAACGTAGTGTGGAGCTAGAAAATAAAAATTAAACAAGGATATTATCGTGGAAAACAAATCTAAAGTAAATAAATAATTGAAACATACCGAGTATAACTGATTGTAGGTAGGCTGAAAATATGGAGCTCCAAGCACAACATCGTCCGGTAGGTGTAGCGGATTGTGAACACGCAAGACACCGTGTTCTCTATACCACTCCATATAATCATCTGTGTAACTCAAGGAGGATTGATGTAGTGGTATTGATCTACGCCCTTCTGCTATCACATGATTGTACCAATTCTCCCATATACTTTCCAAGAATTGATATCGTACTCGGGTGTATGTCGTAGATGTAGTACCACGGCGTGCATTTGTTGCTACAGGAGGAATAGGTGTCGCGGGAATGTTCTGAACTCTGCCAAACTGCCTGAGTACTCTGTCGGGATGATATGGTTCTACAACATTCATACAGAGAATGCAACCACTATACCAAGATATAGGATGGAACGGATGATAGTGTCGTGCATAAATATAAGGATCATAGATAACCTATTCAAAGATATAAAAAATTACTACTACTACATGTAATGAATAATTATTAGTTATTTGTGAAATGAAGTAATTTACCTGATCTTCTTGAATGTTATCAAGGAATATACGAAGTTCAACTAGTGAAGCGGCACAATCTATAGACGGATTCCACCGAGCAGCACGTGGTAAATTCTCATAGTAAATATTTGTTGATGGATGGAAGTAAGGAAAATGTTCAAAAATCCACGACTCAAGTAAACAAAGAAATCCGGCAATTTGTTTCACGCCCATACGAGTTGCTAATCCAAGCTGCCTGTACAAAAAAGCAAGTGCTGCCGAACCCCAAGAGTATGTGCTAACAGAATCCAAATGTTTAAGTGGTCCTAAAAGGCATATGTGCACATGAGTCTTGCTTTTATCCGCAAACAACGTGTTGCCAAGCAAAAACAACAAATACGCCCGAGCGGCACGTCTAATAGCTCGATCGGTCCACTCATCGCTTACATCTTCAAATACACCATGCAACGCAGACTAACTTAGCTTATAACCAACCCGGTCATTCATTTCCATCCTAGCTATTTGTTTTGAAATTCCAAGATACTTGTGAACAATGTTAACCGCCTGTTCCTTGTCATATGTCATGCTCTGTATCGGTTTGCCTTCAATTGGAATGTGTAATAGAGACGCGACATCATCAAAAGTTATTGTCATCTCACCGAATGGCAAATGAAAAGTGTTAGTCTCTGGATACCATCGCTCCACGAAAGCCGATATCAAGTTCTTGTTGACGCTCTTGTAGCAAGTGCTCACAATAGGATATAAACCTGACATCTCAACGACGGCTTTAAATCTAGTAGCATCATCCGGTATCTTCCACTCCGTTACCTTTTGAGCATGATTTACACATGTTAGTGGTCCTCGGTCCTACATAAATTTATTGGAAAGTTATAAAAATGAAATAATTATAATTCACTTTAATATAAATAATAGCCACGTACCTGATCGAGCCATATCATAGAAGCTACATGAGTATCAAACTCTCTAATCACATCATTATTTCTTAGCCCTCCTTTCTCATTTAAAGCTTCTTCATCACCTTCTTCTTCATCACCCTCTTCTTCATTTTGTTGTTCTTCATCGTGTTGTTTTTCTGCTTCTGGCCGTTGGACGTTACTTTCCCTTAATACAATTCTGAACTGATCCTCAACTTCACTGTGTCGCTCTTCATCGGTCCCCACATTCATGTCTCCACTTGTGCCTTCGGCTGCCTTGCCCGCTCTTCTTCTTCTTTCTGAAGCAGTCACTGGTTTACGAGGAGGCATCTATAAATTTACAAGTAGATTGGGTTAGTTAAAGTCATCGTCTAATTTTTTTTCAAAATTACAGGTCCCCACGCCATAGTCATACGTGGTACGTACACAAACCACGTACAACCACTACGTGGTTTGAAACCATTCCTGGTTTTTACTTCTCGTGGAAAAAGTGTAATCCTCGTATGTTTTATACGTGGTTTACCCTATTTCCACGTTTTTACAGCGCGTGGTTGCCTGGAACAATTAAAAAAAAAATCCCAATTCTGCAGATTCAAATGCACCACAAACATCAACAAAATCATCGATTTCCATTCACAAATATCACAAAAAACAACAAAAACGAGTCAATCTTCAATCTTATCACTTACTCCACAACTATAAACTCAAAACCCTAATTACTAAACCCTAAATTATTAAACTTTACATGTACCGTACCTTCTAGTTGCTGAATTCGAGATGCTTGCGACCAAATGAAGGAAAGAAAACGATGGAGAGAAAATAGAACGCGAGAGAGAAGAGAGAACGCGAGCTAAAGAGAAGAGTCGCGGTTTTCTGAAAACGAGAGAGAAGAGATGTGAAGGGAGGGGCAACTTTGGAAAATAGGAGGGCTACTTACTAGTTTTAGGGGTATATGGTTTTTGTCTTGATTTGGGGGGCTGCTAACTAAAAAAGTGGGTTGAAATAGAATTTGCCTTCCACAAATTTCCAATTACGCCGTTCAGTTACTTAGTTGATTCTTTTTATTTCTTTTTCCCTTCCCATCGCCACGTTCTTTTTCATGCATGTCCACAACTTGGTTTTCTATTGGTTATCTTTTTCCCTTCCCATTCCTATGTTCTTTTACATGCAATTTTATGTTCAATACCAACTAAACTGGACTTACAAATAAATTGCAATACTGTGCTATAATGTTAACAAACCTCTCACACTTGATAAGACCTGCATGCAAAAGGTGTTCGTGCTGTTATTGCTAAGTATTTTATTTCATTCACTAATAACTGTTGGCACATGTTGTAACTTGAACTCTACTTACCTACCATTAATTGTAGGGGAATATGATTCTATGTGGATATAAGAAGATTTGTTGGCAGATAAGGGTACAGCGCGTGTTTTGATGATGATTAATGAGATGTGCTTGAATTATGGCTGCCTTCTCATTATACTACAACATTTTGTTACAGGTAAATCATTTATGCTCACCTTACATTAGTGTACTCCTATTTTACTTTTTCATTATAGCTCTTACTCTAACCTGTCATATGATTCTAAAGGGATATCAGAAGATTAGGTGACAGGAAAGCCTACACCTAAAGCTTTCATCATGGTTAATGGAATGTGCTCTAGTTAAGCCTGCTTTTCGATTATACTATATAGTTTTGTTAAAGGTAACCTATCTTTACTTAACTTACATTACTGTATGACGACACCTATTTTACTTATTCGTTCTAACTGTTACTTTAACCTGCACCATTACACAATCTTTTTTAATATTTTATCGCTATCGGCTATCAAACGATGATTTCTACTTTCAGATGTTCATCCCTTTACTTGATCCTATGTAGTCAAGGTGTGCGCCCACGCGCAAAAAAACGCAAGGTGCACCTGTTAGTGAAGCGCAAAAAAAGCGCAAAAAAGCCCAAAGCACAGAAAATATGTTTTTTTTCATTTTAAGTAGGTTATTGTTGTAAATTTAGGTTAAATGATTTTTCGACTACTTATTTTGATTTGCGACATTAACTTATGAAGTTTTATCATTAAAATTGCAAGCTCAGCTATTATTTATTGTCAAAACTATATATTAAGTTGTAGTTGTAAGTGTAGTTTTTACAGTGACAACAGAAGAAAAAAAAGCACAACTAAAACGTAAAAAAAGGTGCAAGGCGCAAAAAAGCCCAAGACGCAAGCCTTGGGGCTTTTTTGCACCCTTGTACCTTGACTACCTGGATTTGATCATAATACCAAAGCACGCGTTACATTATCATGTTCTACAATGAGCACATGGTCGAGCAATTAATAAACTTATACCGACTGCTTCCATTCCATTACTTTGTGCTTGCATCGTATGCGGCAAAGAATTGATGTATGTTCACTATTTTCTAACATCTTTAGGTAACTGCAGTATGCTGATATGTATTAGCAGTTAGCCAATGATTGTACACTATTATAAATTAAAATTTCACATTACACAAACTTTGAAAGTAGTCGCCATGGCTTTTCCTGCACTGAAACTGTTATGACAAATCATACTTATATTTCTATAAATGAAGATGATTATTGAATGAAATCATGGAGTTCCTGTGTGAAAATTTAATTAAATCTAACAAAAACCATCAGCTTGATTATGGATCTTAGTTCAACAAAATGATGTTAACAATTGGACGACTATCTGATGAAAGTTTGATTGTTGGCGTTCATTAAATGAATACCATTTAGCTCATAATTGTATGGACCTGCGGTGCTAAATAAGTCATAATCTAAGTAACATTTATAAATGAAATATATTTTCCATTTCATTCAAAAAATATCATCATGTCCTCGACAAGTTGGTAGAAGGGCCACATGCCTATAGGAAAATATCAATGTTGGTCCAATATATATCATTCTAACGGGGAATAAATCTTCTCCTTATTTACCTGTTCTTTAGCCTATACGAGATTCCAACTAGATCATCGCATAAAGGTTTTAAGGATTTATGAATGTATTGAATTATTAGCATATCATGTTATGTTAAGTCAACTGCTGGAGTACTGATAATTCTGGAATTTAATTAACTAATTTTATGGAATTATTAGCATATCATGTTATGTTATGTCAATTAAATATTAACAACGTCGATGGTATTTGTTATATATACGTGTCTGCACCTTTACGTTTTTGTTCTTCACCTGCGTACTCTCTATATTTATTTTTCCCTCTGTATGCTCATTTTCTAAAATAAAAGTTGCTGAAACTTGAACTTCTACTATTAACTACGTACTTATAAAATAAAAAGTAGACACAAGTTACTATATTTCAATCAAGGTATCCTTTATCCGCTTATGAGTAAGATTTCACGTTAATAATATGACCGAGTAATAGTTAACCAATGTGTGTGTTGGTCACATTTCCTCTTTCTTTGGTACATGTAATATCACTTCTTTATTAGTACAATTTTCTTATGCGTTAACGGAAATATTCTTATATTTCAAACATCTTGGTATATGATACTTAGGTCACATATCTGTTTATATAAACTTGCTTTGTAGTAAATAATGGCTCAAACGAGGTGCATGACTGGTGCCACCCAGTGCATTCCCTCATCTCTAGAAATTATGATTACCCTAGCTCATAATTGATTTAAAGTAAAAACAAAATAACAAACCAAAACCAAACTATATACGTACAAAATTAAATAAATAAATCAGCAACTAATATATTGAAGAAACAAAAACTTTAAAGAATAAAAAATTTATTTGGCTATTTAATATAACAGTTGCGTTTGGTAACTTTGAGATTAGTCAGCGGAAGAGCATTAGTGTCCCATAGTAAAGTCAATATTGAAACCACCCACATATTTCACTAATTCATTTTAGTAACTGACATGCAGGTCTGTGATGGCAAGATACATGTTAGCCTACTTTGTGAACTAGGCTACACAAATAGCAAATAGTGGGAAAGCCACCAACCGGTCCGGATCGGAGGGAGAAAGCGTAGGAAAAAAGTAGAGGTCAAAGACACAAATACCATATCGGTTCGGTTCGGAGAAGTATGTCAGCAATATCAAAAGATAGCAAGTGGCCTCATCAGATCGGATCGGAGGCAGCCGATCCGAACCTCTTTCTCTGAGCCTGTGACCGTTGCTACACGCGTTTCCTAAAGACTCGGACCAAGCCTGACCATTTCTCCCACGATCTCCCACTAAATCGATGCGCTGTCACCATCTGGAAGCCTCCGAACCCGACTCTTATTGGATGGGTGCCACGCAGTTCCGAACTGGAGCCACTTTGAAGAGATTTTTCACCTATAAATACACCATCAAGAGACATTGGAAAGATCTTTTGGCAAATTCTCAGTTCTAACTTCCTCCATAGCCGAATTTCATAACTACATTCAGATCAAAATCATCTCTTAAAACCTATTTTTGAGAGATTTGAGTGAGTTTATGCATTGTAATTGTGAAGTTGAGTGAGAATCATTGCTGTATTTGCATTCGAATCATCAATTAAAAGAATAGAAAGTGGACGTAGGCTCTTTAACTCCGAACCACTATGAATCGTGTGTTCTTCGTTACTTTTTAGTTCTATTTCATTAAAATCATAGCTTATTTAGGTGTTAGAACCAATTTTTGGTCTAACATTTTGGTGCTTTCATTGAGAGACCTTTGAATTCTCAGCCTTTTTGCGATTATCATTCTACTATTTAGACTTTCAAGTTCGAAAAAGTTAATCTCTTGTCTCTGACATCTTTCAGTACTTGTTGACTAACCGTTGAAGAATCGAGTATCATGGCTAAGACCAAAGGAAAGGAAGTGCAAGGCGCTAGGGGAAATGATGCCAGAGAAGATCAGAAAGTTATCGTGTTAACAAGGTCACGCGCTCAAAGCTCTGGAGCAGATCGCTCCGACCAGGAGGATCCGAACCGGATGGGAGGCGCCAATCCGAACCGGGTGGAAGACACCGATCTGATCCGGTCGAGTGAGGTTGAGGGCACTCACTCCCTCCATCCGAACCGCCCCGACCAGACTACTGTGAACCGATCCGATCCGAACCAGAATGAAGTTGGAACTTCTACTCGAGCTCCCTCCAACGCTCCGATTCCAGCCACGATGACTAATGTTCAGCCCGATCCATCTGCACCAATTACCCAGGGATACTTTTCACGTTTTGTTGACATGCTACAGAGCACTAAAGAAGCATTGGAAGCCCAAAGGCGTGACAACCTTCGCATGTAGGAAAACATGATCACTATGGGTAGAGAACTGCAGGAGCTCCGGAGGCAGAAGACTCCTTCCCCAACGCGCCGCCTTGCTACAGATGATTCGCCTTCTTCTGACGACGAACGCCCTCGCGAGAGAAGGCCGCTTGAACGACCTCAGAACCTTGATCAGTTGACCTTTGGATCTTTGGGATCCCGAGAAGACGTTGCTCGTGCATTGGGCCCTGATGACCCGAGCCTACAACAGCCTATGTTGCTACCCATGCGCGGATCCCACGTCCTACCCAGGCATCCTAATATTACCAACCCCACGCAACAACAGCTTCTCCAACCTCTACCTCCTAAGATCGACTGGGAACACAGAGAACAATGTAGAGCAGCTACCGCAAGAAACAGGAGGTTATCCCCTGACCAGGAACTCAGGGGTAATCCGAACATCAGATCTAAAGAGCCTATGCAGACATTAACAAATGTCGATGTATGGGCAATGGTGCGCCAGATTATGTTCGAGAGCCGGCGGTATACTAATGAAGATTGGGGCATTGAACGAAGTCATACCCCCTTCACAGATGACATAATGAATTTCCAGTCCCCCCGGCGATTCAACTTGCCTCAGATGGATCGATATTCAGGAAGAACAGACCCAGGGCAACATCTGATGAGATATGCATGGTTCATTAATGCGGCAACAGCTCCGGATGCCGTAAAATGCAAAGCTTTTCCAATCTGTCTTGAAGATGTAGCGTTAATGTGGTTCACCCGACTCCCTCCTCGATCGGTATCAAATTTCATAGAATTGAGTGAGCGTTTCATGAATCAGTTTTGACTCCATGCCCAAAAGTCCAAGACCGTCATAGAATTGTCACGGATTAAACATGCCCCAGGAGAATCTTTGAAGTCATATTTGGATCGCTTTAACCTGGCTGTCACTGAAGTTAGCGATCCCCATGAGCCCATTATCCTTATGGCCCTGATATAAGGGGTAGATCCTGACACAGAGTTCGTGGATTACTTGGCTGGAAAACCACCTCCTACTAGAGAATTGTTTTATGAAAAGGCTAATATCCGCTTAAGGCAAGAAGAGGCTAAGGCAAATCGGAAGAGAAAGTCCGAAGGGGCCTCGAAGGAAGGTGTCCAGAGTAACGTTGCTTTGAAACAATCTGGTGATAGTTCAGGGAAGGTGGAAGTAAATGTTGGCAACCAGAGTGGGGGTAATAGCAACAGAAATGGGAACGACAATAGAAGGAACAGAAACCGCGAGAATAACTCTAATAAAAGACCCAGATTCCAGACTTTTGAAAATTATACGCCATTAAATGATACGTTGGAGAACATTTATTTAGATACATATAGCATATTGCAGTACAAAAAACCACCACCCAGAGATTCTACTGAGAAAGAGATTGCAACAGGAAAGTTTTGCTTGTTTCATGGTACCCACGATCATTCCACCAATGAGTGCCTTCATTTGAGAGATATCGTCAAAAAATTGCTGCGAGAAGGGAAGTTGGATGAGTACAAGGTCGCCCCAAGGGACAGGGGGCAAGGGGGATAAGCCCCAAACCAAGACCAGCCTGCTTCAAAACCCACAGCTCAGCAAAAAGGTAAGAGGATCGTCATTAATATTATTATAGGCGGACCTCACTTAGTTGGTCGTAGTTTTAAAGCAATGGACCAGTGCGTCAACGCCGCCAAGCATTTTGAAGTAGGAGAATGCAGTAGCCTTGAAGACGTCACTCCAATAAAACAACAAAAAACGATGTCAGATGATGTCGTATTCCGCAATAGAGATGATTCTGGAGTTCAATCTCCAACCGACGATCCATTAGTGATTACCACGACAATTGGCCCTGCTTTAGTCCATAAAGTGTTAGTGGACAACAGGAGCTCGGTTAATATCCTCTTCAAGAAAGCTTTCGAACAAATGAGACTCGAAGCAAAAGACTTAAAGCCATGTGAAGGATGGATACGTGGCTTTAACAGAGCATCTACAGCTCCGATGGTTTTTGTGGAACTACCAGTCACAATAGGGCAGGGAGATCGCCAGAGAGTAAGGATCCTTTCGTTTGTAGTTTTGGATGTGGATTCGCCTTACAATGCCTTCTTAGGCTGACTGGCCCTTGCCGAATTTAGGGCATGTATTGCACCTTGGTGCTTGCTACTTAAATTCCCGACTGACTCAGGAGTCGGTGTGATGAGGGGCGACCAAGCTACGGGACGAGCTTGTTACGTGACAGAGTTAAAGATGTTAATGAAGAGGTTGGATATAGATGCTAAGGATGATTCCGCCCCTCCAAAGGAGGCCTCAGCATAGCAATTAAGGGGCCCTGCCCCAAGAGAGTCGCCCTCAGACGGGCTCAAGGACATTGATCCCAGAGAGGATAGAGAACCCAGAGACAGGAAGGCAACTCCCAACGAAATAACAATTGGTATACCTATTGATGAAACAGATCCAACAAAAGTGCTAAAAATCGGCTCGTAACTGGATCCTGTTAGAGCGAGGGAATTGGCTGATTTCTTAAAGGCAAACCTGGATGTGTTCGCCTGGACTCACGCTGACATGCGTGAGATTTCGCCTGCCATCATGAGCCACTCTTTGTATATTAATCCAAAGCACCCACCAGCCAATCAGAAGAGACGGATGTTGAGCCCAGAGCGGTCAGCAGCTTTGAAAGAAGAAGTAGAGAAATTAAAAGGTAATGGATTCATTAAGGATTCAAAATATTCCGACTGGATAACGAATCCTATCCTGGTCAAAAAGTTAAACGGGAAGTGGAGAACGTGCATCGACTTTTCTGATTTGAACAAGGCTTGCCCGAAGTATAGCTTTCCGTCTTCCTAGAATTGGTCAACTAGTAGATTCGACGGCCGAGCATGAACTCTTATCCTTTATAGACACCTATTCCGGGTGCAATCAAATTCCCATGCACATACTAGATCAAGAGCACACAAGCTTTATCACAGACTTGTGGTTGTATTGTTACGTGGTAATGCCATTTGGGTTAAAAAATGTGGGAGCCACTTATCAGCGCCTAGTCAACCACATGTTTTACAATCAAATCGGGAAAACCATGGAAGTTTACGTAGATGATATGCTCGTGAAATCCAAGCAATCTCCCGATCATATGAAGGACTTAGCAGAAATATTCAGCATACTACGAAGGTATGGGATGAAGTTGAATCCCTTGAAGTGTTCTTTTGGAGTGACATCAGGCAAGTTCCTCGGCTTTATCGTGAGTTCCAGGGGAATTGAAATCAATCTGGACCAAATAGAAGCAATCCGGAATATAGAGGAGCCACGAAAGATCAGGGATGTTCAAAGCTTAGCTGGGAAGGTTGCAGCACTGGGCAGGTTCATCTCCAAAGCAACAGACAAGTGTGTACCTTTCTTCGATCTCATAAAACGGGGAAAGCGAAATTTTGAGTGGACTCCCGATTGTGTGGAGGCGTTCCAGAATCTATTAGACTTCTTAGAAAAGCCTCCAATATTATCAAAGCCTGTGGAACATGAGGATTTGTTCGTCTACTTGGCGGTATCATCTCACGCCGCCAGCGCCGCATTAGTACGTGATGAGGATAAAGTTCAGAAACCTGTGTATTACGTAAGCAAAAAACTAGCTGCTGCAGAACGTAACTATCTGAAGATAGAGAAGCTTGCTTATAGCCTCTTGACTGCTTCCCGCAAACTCCGCCGTTATTTTCAGACACATCCAATAGTTGTATATACCAACCAACCTTTGAAACAAGTGTTGCAAAAACCCGAAGCATCGGGGCAGTTACTTAAATGGAATATTGAGCTGAGTCAATTTGATTCTAACTTTCAGCCACGAAGATCAATAAGGGGGCAGGCATTGGCTGACTTTATAGCTGAATTTACAATTCCTGAAGAGGAAATGGTGGGTGACAAGGTTGTTGCTTTGGATCGAGAGTTAGAGCTCAGTCCGTGGAAATCATATACGAACGGGGCCAAGAATGATAGAAAGTCCGGCGCCGGAGTTGTTTTGATAACTCCTGAAGGACGATCTATCTACTATGCATTACGGTTAGAGTTCATTGCTACTAACAACGATTCTGAGTATGAAGCCCTGATTGCCGGGCTGAAACTTGTCAAAGATTTGGGAGTGAAAACACTAGATATATATTGCGATTGCAAGATAGTTGTATGTCAAGTTCGGGAAGAATTTGCTGCTAAAGGACCTCGACTCATCATTTATCTCAGAAAGGTAAAGGAGTTATTGGAAGGTTTGGAGCATATAGCATAACACACGTTCCAAGAGCGGAAAATCAGAAAGCAGATCGACTGGCGAAGCTATCAAGTTATGATAATCCTAAAGAAACCGAAATGGTTCCGATAGAGGTGTTGGAATCACCGAGTTTCGACCTAATGGAAGTAGAGCTAGCCTTGGAAGTTGAACCAAAGAGAGAATCCTAGATGACATCAATTAAGAATTTTCTCAAGAATGGAACCCTCCCGTTGAAAAAGAGCGAAAGACGAGCTGTAAGATGCAAGGCTGGAAGATATGTTTTGCAGGACGACGTTCTTTATCGTCAAGGGTTTTCAATGCCCCTATTACGGTGTATCGCACACGACGACATTAAACGTGTACTGCAAGAAGTGCATGAAGGTGAGCGTGGAGATCACACTGGGGGCCAAACCCTAGCAAAGAAAGTATTATGGTATGGTCATTTCTGGCCTACCGTTAATAAAGACGCGGCTGATTATTCACGACGCTGCGATAGATGTCAAAGATTCGCTAAAGTTCCCAGAGTGCCTCCGACCCAACTCAAGTCGATGGTAAGTCCGTGGTCATTTGCCATGTGGGGAATCGACATTATTGGAGTGTTACCTATTGCCAAAGGAGGAGCTAAGTACGTGATCGTTGTCATGGACTACTTCACAAAATGGGTGGAAGTGGAACCTCTAACAACCATCACGGCAAGGAAGGTGATCAGTTTTGTGGTCAGAACATTATTTGTCGATTTGGGATATCGAAGACCATCGTAACTGATAATGGGACACAATTTGACAGCATCGAGTTCAGAAACTTCTGCCAGAAATATTAGATTGATAAACGATACACTGCAGTAGCTCACCCGCAGTCAAATGGCCAGGTCGAAGCCGTAAACAAGGTCATTAAATCAATTCTAAAGAAATGGTTGGAGCAGGCCAAATCTAGATGGGTGGACGAGTTTCCATTAGCCTTATGGGCCTACAGGACGACCTTTAAGATGGCTACCGGCCATACTCCCTATTCACTTTCCTTTGGGTCAGAAGCAGTGATCCTGGTAGAAGTAGAAGTCCCTTCTCATCGAGTTGCGTATTATGACCCGATGAAAAATAAAACACTCCTCTTGGAATCTCTTGATATAATTGAGGAAAAAAGAGATGAAGCCGACTTGCGTGCTTCGAGACATCGACATCAAGTAGCACGTTATTATGACCGGAAAGTTCGCCTCAAAACCTTTGAATCAGGAGACCTAGTACTGAAACGAGTCTTCCCGCCTTCAACCCAATTGGGTCCAAAATGGGAAGGGTCATACACCATCCAACAGAAGCTTGATACAGGAGCATTAAAGCTAACGACCGTGGATGGTGAGGAGATTCCCAGAGCCTGGAACGCTCAGCACCTACGACGATATCTGAGCTAAATATGAAATGTCATCTCTTTTGTTTTCATAAGCTATGTAAAAAGGCACGACTTGCCTTAAAAAGTTTGTTTATATGAACAAAGGATTATAAAGTGGATGTAGGCTACGACTTAGCTGAACCACTATAAAAATATCGTGTGTCATTTACTTTCCTGCATTATTTATATCTTCAACAATTATTCTATCATGACTTTGAAACACGAAATGTTAAATTAAATTTAGAAATTCAGAGATGACCTATGTGCAGGAGCAAATAAAATTACTGTTTGTGCGATAAAACACAGAAGAATGAGAAGACGACATTCTTAACTCTAACTCTCAAGAATCGAGAGAGAGTATAAAGGACGGGAAGACGACGTCCCCTGAGGCCTGAAGGTGCACCCAGATGAGAGACTGCCTCAACGACACTCTAACCTGGTTATGAGACAGGAGAGTATAAAGATGCCAGAAAGAATAGGCATCGATGAGGAAAGGAATATAGCCCCGTCAAAGAATCGAGGGCAATTGGATTTTTTAATTTAATCAATCTTGAATAATTCTTGCTTAGTTATTCAAGATTAACTGGGGGCACATATATGCATACATATTCCCCTCAACAATGACTTTATTATATAACTTTAATATGACATACATTTGTATTTTCACTTAAGTGTTGAACTAACAACTATCAGACATTGCAGGAAATAAACTATTTTTATTTACAAACATGTGAGTTTGTACAAGGAAAACAAGCAAAAAAAAGATGCGAGGGCCGCACTCGCTGCAACAATTGCGGACCAATTAAATACCAAAATACAACAAAGCACTCCGTCACTTGGGCTTTGGATCAGACTTGGATTTTTTGGCAGCTTTCTAAGTAGCCTTAGCTTCCTTTTCAGCATCAGTCATAATGCGTTTCGACCTTTTCTTCTCTGCAGTCGAAGTGCTAGAGTCGGTTGATTTTTTACCAGGAGTCAGAACACTGGAATCAAGAGAAGATTTTTTAGCAAGTTCCTCTGTAATAGACCTAGTTGAAAGCTTAACGACTAACCTTGATCCAGGATCCACCATTGCAAGGGTTTAAGGCTTTCGGGGTTCAAGTCTTCAACTTTTAGCTGCATACATTTGACTTATTCGGCTTTCATTTCAGCTAAAGTGATGTCATCAGCGCTTTTTGAATCCCCAATTATGGCCACATCAGGGTCTTCCTCGTGCCCCTCGCTACCGCCATCGTCTTTCAAGGCATCTATCATCTCGTCATCATGAGAAGCGTCAGTCTTAGACAGTTTGGCTCCCCCTCCTGACTCTGCAGTGGCAGCCTTATCCTTTTCTCCTTGAGCCTTTTCCATGGATTTTACTCCGGTGGTGGTTCCCTGAAGCACGCTAGTCTTCTCGGTCGGATCAACACCTGCAGAATGGGAAGCAACAGTTATCAACTCAGGAGTAAATAAAGGATCCTCCATCGATTGCCCAATTATGTGATGAAAAGTGGAGAAGGCCTTGACGAATTGGGGTGAAAAGGTAGAAATACCTTCTGATGATTTCTCAGTTGGAGTGACTGTCGTCTCTGACGCTGACTCGGGTATAGGAGATAAAAGAGATGTCTGAGGGATCCCCGGGTTTTCGGGGTCATATCCCTCGACTTTAGAAGTTTTAGCGGTAGTAGAAGAAGAACCAGCCTCAGGGATATTCTTTTGTTTGCCCATCTGCTTCTCCTCCTCCATAGCAGCGGCGATGAGGCGACGCCCCTCGGCCAGACGTGTCGGCTCATCATCTCGTAGATATTTTTCCATAAGCTTATCTTCATCGACGAAGTCTACTTTGAGTTCTTCTTTCTCCCATTCGATAATTTGACTCCATACGTGAACCAAGGTAGTTGGGTAATCTTCAATCCAAGAGATGTTTCGGCAACAAATTATGTGCGCGAAGAATTCAATCAGTAATTCGCCGAAAACGTGCACTTCTTCCTGAGCCTCTGACAGCTGCTTACGGGTCTCTTCAGCAGACTTAATAACATTTTCCACATTCCCCTCCGCTAGGGCATCCCTATTCTCGGCTTCCATTAACTTGGATTCCAAGTCAGCGTTAATCAGCATTTTTTCTCGCTAACTCGGCTTTTTCTCACTCAAGAATATTGTAAGCTAGTTGCAATTTGGTATTGTCCAACTTAGCATCTTCCGCTTGTTTCTTCAACTCCGAACTCTCTTGACTATGAGATTCGAGCAAGTCATGATAACGCTTTTGTAACTCTTCAAATTGCTGTTTGAAGTTGGTAGCATCTCGTTGAGCGATGACAAGTTGGGCCTTTGTGTCCTCAAGGTCCTTCTCCAAAATTTTCAAGGCCTTTGCGTCGGCATCTGCAGTCTTTTACATCGAATTAACATCTGTAATTAAAGTCCAAATGATTCTTGAGAGATTGTATAAATACTTGAACATCTCCGAATACTGCTTCTCGACTGCGTCAATTTTCGCTTTAGCTTCATCTGCCCACTTTGAGGAAATAGGCTCAAGAGCAGGTAAGAAAGTCAGATTTTCAAAATAATGGTCGGGGAACTACTTCTCCAGATATGCCCGCTTAACTTTAGACTCAGCATCCAGTGGTGGAGGTTTGCAGTATGTTAGTTCAGTGTCCCTATGTTTAGTGGACACGATGGCTGTATCTCCCTTTTCAGGTCGCTTATCAGAAACCTTATGTTTGTCTCGTGAGTCGGTATGTTTCGGTGGACTTTTTTCCCGACTGTGTTTGTCTTGAGAAGAAGTTCGGTCCTTGGGTTACGATGTGTCTTCTCCTCGACGACTCTGATAGCTTTTATATCGGTCTGGATCCGACCGGACGGGGGAGCGAGAACGCGAGGTGTATGGCCGATAAGAGTCATGAGGCCTTCTGTCCTTTCTACTCCGGCTTTCACGGCAATCATGCTCGACATCGGAAGGGGGTCTAGTCATGCTGCGACGTATTTTCTTGACATTGTAGTAGGGGCGAGACATTGTACCTACGCAACAATGTAAGTAGAATTCAGAATCAGTGTTCACATGAGAAGTAAGTGTTGTGAAGTGTGGTGCTATTGTGTTGGCTGCATCCTAAGTGGTGTTCCCCCCCCCCCCCCGACAAACCCGAGTCCGAAGTCAGACCAGCGCAAGTGGGCTCTTTGGCCTTCACAGGAGTAGTCTCCTCTGAAGAAGTGAAAATTAAAGGATTTGTACCAAAGTCCTATGAAGTATAGATAGTTTCAGGTAGGGGGAGATCTCCTAAACCCTGAAATGCCAGATCATCGATAGTAGGGACATCTCCTTGAGAAGCGTCTATTGGCAGCTCTTTAGGGGACATTGACTTCTCAGGAGAAATAGCATCATCAGTGACAGTATACCTTTCTCTATGCTTTTCGGTTATATTGGCCAACTCATCGTCCTGAGTTGAAGATGGAGAAGGCGAAGTCCGAACAGGTATTGCTGGACTTTTTGAGCCCTCGCCCGTTTCAGGAATAATGTCCACTGGGGGGATGTATACATATGGACCCGATCCATGACTATGCTACGGGTAATGGATAATAGCCCGTGATGATGGAGGTACTCATCCTTAAGAACTTCATCGATGGTTAGAAATTTTTGGTTGCCATTGAGAAGCTGATGCATCCGATCAAAGTACAATTGATCCGATATTTGTTTTAGGTTATCAACTGAAAACAAAAGAGAAAGTAGGTTAATGTGTTGACATGAACATTCAAAATTGAGATGTAGAAAATCAATGCCTTACTTGATTTGGTCCATCTCCTGGCGCACCCCGGCTGTTGCCTGATATAAAACCATTCTAGCTTAGAATCGCCGGCTTTGCTGCTAAATGGAGCTGAAATAATTTTCCTTTTTGGGACTGATTCGAAATAGGAGAAGGAAGGAGTCTCTTAAGTCCGATGCTTGAAATTATAAAAAAAAGTGGACGTCGTCGAAAGTGAGCTCTGTACCTAAAATCTCTCTGTATTCTATATATAAGGTATATAAGTAAGCATAAGAGTTGGGATGTAATTGCATGGGAGCAATCCGCATCTGTCTCAGAAAGTCGACAACAAAAGGCGGAAACGGTGGAATAGCCCCCACCATGCACATCAATTGGGTAATTTCCATAAATCCTTCCGGAGGATTGTGGGGACAATCAGCTTTCGATGGCACCAGGATATCCCTTTTCAGTATCCCGTGCTTTAAACATATGCGAACAAGTATGTCGTCGTCGATCGTTGATTCAATAGAGTCTTTGGGTGAATCCAATATAATGGCAGACTCCAACTCATCAGGAACTCGATTATCTCCAATCCCTCCTTCCTTTTCATCGCCCAGAGAAACTTCACTATCGGAAGGCGTTTCGTTGTTATGCGCTCCTACTTCATAATCTGGGCCTTCATCGTCCCATTCAGAGTCTGAAGAAGAAGATATGTCATCAATGGTAACTTTCTTAGAAGTTTCCGCAACTTCCATCTTCTTTGCTAACCTAGATAAACATCTCTCGGCTATGATCACTAGATTATTGAAGAAACAATAGCAAGGATTAGAGTAAAGTTGCCCGTGTCCCCCGTGTGTGTATGTGAACTAAAGTGTGTGCTACGTGTAACAAAGATGCAAAGTAAACACATGAAAGCGTGATATGAAGATTCAAAGTAGTAATAATATTTTAGAATAGTTCTTGATGTTTGTTATGTTCGTAAGGCGCTATCCTAACTGTTCATCAAGTTGAAGGTTATGCTAAGCATTGATTAAGATAGTTGGATAAATTCTCGCGCATTGAGTTGGACTATTTCGGTTCGGTTCGGTTCGAGTATGTGCATTGGGATCGGATCGGAGGGCAAAGTCATGTTTCGGTCTGAAGCAGATATTCACACCCAGTAAGTAAAACCGGATCGGTTCGGATGTAGGCGACCGGATCGGTTCGGATTGACTTGAATAATCATACCTCTTTTCCTCCTTGTCCGATCCGACCCAGTCAGGTAGGCTTTGTTTTCCCTTTTCTGTTCTTTTTTTTGCTCCGACTCGATCCGATCTTGTAAACATCTTTCCTGTTCTTTCTTTAGCTCCGGCCCGATCCGATCTTGTAAACATATTTCCCTTTCCCTCATTCCAATGTTTCTTCGTCCGAACCGATCCCAGTTCCTCTCCTCTCCTTCATTTTCCATCTCGCTTAACCGATACTGAACCCAACTCCATTTCACAAAACCCAATTAAGACCAAGCACTTACGTGCTCTACTATCCAATAAGATCCTAATCCCCTCTCCCAACGCCTCGAGGTGATGACGGAACCACCAACGACAACGGCGAGGAGAGAGAAGGCCATGGCATTGGAATTTAACACACACCATGTTCGAATCGCCTAATTTTACCACAAATCTAAACTGAAAACGATTACAGCAAAATAATTCGAGATTTTAAACCTACCAAGTTGTTTAATTTAAAGGAGAACGAGAGAGTTTTGGAGTTTTTGAAGTTTTTGGGTTTTGATATAAAATCTGTTTGGGCGAGAGCGATAAAGGAAGAAGGGGAAGAAGAAGATGAGAGGCGGATTTATATAAGTTTATGGTGACCACTCGTATTCCCGGTCTTTTTCACCCCATTCGGACCAGGATTCAGGCCCACTAGTGCATTTTGACATGTTAGTCCACTGTTAAGAAATACAGGTGGGAAATCCATTCGGATCGGACTCCGAACCGAAGAGGATTATATACATTGACTTGTCATGCAGGTTGAATTCGAGGAAAAATGAAGAAAAGCTTACCTGGAGGAATTGCTGGACATTGAAAAGAAGCTCTTAAAGTTGTTTGGAAATGAAGAAAGTAACTCATATGGTTTGTGGTTATATACAAGCAGCAAAAGGCACGACTTTATGAAGCGACACAACACTACAAGTAAATGGAAGCGATCATTCAATGGTCCTAATTCAAAGGATGTTTCGTAAACTACTTCGAAGCACACTTTATCTTAAATAAGAGTGTACTTCGAGGGGGCAAAATGTTAGCCTATTTTGTGAACTAGGCTACACAAAGAGAAAATAGTGGGAAAGCCACCAACCGGTCCGGATCGGAGGGAGATAGCGCAGGAAAAAAAGTAGAGGTCAAAGACACAAATACCATATCGGTTCGGTTCGGAGGAGTACGTCAGCAATATCAAAAGATAGCAAGTGGCCTCATCGGATCGGATCGGAGGAAGCCGATCCGAACCCCTTTCTCTGAGCATGTGACCGTTGCTACACGCGTTTCCTGAAGACTCAGACCAAGCATGACCATTTCTCCCACGATCTCCCACTAAATCGATGCGCTGTCACCATCTGGAAGCCTCCGAACCCGACTCTTATGGGATGGGTGCCACGCAGTTCCGAATCGGAGCCACTTCGAAGAGATTTTTCACCTATAAATACACCATCAAGAGGCATTTGGAAGGATCTTTTGGCAAATTCTCAGTTCTAACTTCCTCCATAGCCGAATTTCATAACTACATTCAGATCAAAATCATCTCTTAAAGCCTATTTTTGAGAGATTTGAGTGAGTTTATGCATTGTAATTGTGAAGTTGAGTGAGAATCATTGCTATATTGACATCCGAATCATCAGTTAAAAGAATAGAAAGTGGACGTAGGCTCTTAACGCCGAACCACTATAAATCGTGTGTTCTTCGTTGCTTTTTAGTTCAATTTCATTAAAATCATAGCTTATTTGGGTGTTAGAACCAATTTTTGGTCTAACAATACAGATTGACCTTGGTGCTGAAATGATTTAAAAACAACTGCTGCCATGAATTTGTTTATTTCTTCCTCCATAATTTTTAAGCCTTTCTTTGTAGAAGGCAATAGGAAGATGCAAAAGGATTCTTACCTGTTCAAATTTCATATTAACAGTGAAGTAATCAAATTTATTATTCCTATGATTTTTAATGACAATATGTAAGCATTTCGCCTCCTAATAGCCAATCACCTATTTTTTGATGCAGTTTTTTTGTTGAATCATCGAGCCAAGTATATCAGTACTTGAAGCCTTAAACAGTTCTAACGACAAAATTTAGAATAAAACTTTTGCTTGTGCGATGTGGCAAAAAGGTGCAAAACAAGTAGATCTTATGACTGTTGTTCTCTTGTTTATATCTTGGTTGTTGTACTATATATACTCACTAAAAAACATAACATTCTAATATGATGATGCTTTTGATTACTATGTGCTAACTATGAGCTTGAGAATTATATTGAATTTTTTATAAAAGAATTCTATTTAGTTCGCAAACTATGGTTATGATGATTTGCTTGAAAAGGCGGCCGATGTTGATCAATAATGGAAATATATTATAACTAATACTATGTATATAAAATTGACTTATATGAAACTAATATGGTTGTTGTCTGAATGAACGCTGAGAAATTACACTCATTATTTTACCACTTATATACTGATGTTAAAACTTGCCTTCACACTGTATGATCCTCGATTAATCATAATCTTGAACCACAAATTGATAACGAAGAATTCCAGTCAGTATTTGAACTCTTTGTTTTCTTTCATTTTATACACATAACTTCTCTTTATTACTGCTGTTACTCAACACCCAAAAATATGTCAATACGTTGTTACTACGATTACATCATTGTAAGCATATCGGCAGCCATTGATTAGAAATTACAATAATATGTAGCAAATCGAATACTTTCAAAACATATAATTTCCACCACACACAAAATACCAATAAAAAGTTAAAACAATAATACCTATTTATATTTTATGTGGTAGGCCAAAAAATCCATCTTTTATTTGTACAAAATTTGTGTTATTGTGCGCAAACTTCAAATTACAAATTAATTTTTAACATGTTAAAGTTATGTTTTTCCCATTTAACCTTTATTCTTCCCCAACCTTTATTACACATTTTAATCATAATATTAATCAAAATATTAGATGGTTTAGTTCAAACAATGGAGTGATTGCATATTTCATGTAAGTTTGGCTTCTATTACAAGGTTTCACATATCTTTTTACTATCCAGCAAATTGGACAAGACTGTTATTCTTCTTCTTGTGAAACCGATGTTTTGCAAGATTTGGTTGAAAATATGAAAGAACAAGAAATGGCTACTGACTATAAACCATATCTCAACACCTCATATCGAACTATCCTCTTTTTTCACTTCACAGCACTTGTGGTTTATACTTTCTACTTTAAAGTCCAATTGTTTCTCTTCACTGTTTCATCAGTCTATTTATTTCTACGCATTAAAAATTGTGTGTGTATACTTCAATGTTTAATTGATTCCAAACCGACGTAGAATGACTTGCATGTCCACTGACCTCAACAATTTTTTCCTCCCTCTGCCACTAAATATATGTGTATCTGCTCTACTGCACAGTTGTGAGTACCAACACATCAATTTTTTATGATAGACGTGCAAAAATTCAATGAAACACAATTAGATTTTCAGAATTATGATTTTGAGATTATTGCAAGAGAGTTTATTGAATTAATGAATTGAAATGTACAAACTATGCTGGTATATATAGTATACCGATATTCATTGTTTGCGGATCAGATTGCAAAAGAGTAAAAAAGAAAGGTTGGGCCGAGCCCAGACCCATATGCAAGCCCAAGAAATATTATGTTAATATCTTCAGTGTGTAAGTGCGGCATCGATTCACTTCATTCTCTTATTTGCCCCCTTCAAATCTAGGGTTATTAGAAACCCTAAATTTGGCTTCAATTAGATGAATCGATGCCTTTATCATAGCATCTTTAAAACATTGTTGACAGGAGATTCATGAGTGCATGGTAAGTCTTTAGTATTTATCTCTCTTTCTAGTCTTCGTCCATAGTTGAGATTGATGCTTCGCTTTGCCCTTTTTTTTTAATCTTCAGATCTGAAGTTTGAGAGCTCTCCTTGTCTTCAATTGGTAGATTTGCAACGGATTTGGGTGCTGAACAGTGGCTGACCTTCAATTCATCACGAAGTCTGGTAAAGTTTCCGGCTGAAAGAGCTTTGGTAAGTATATCAGCCTTTTGATAGAAGGAAGGTACGTAGTTAATTTGCAATTTTCCTTCTTTTACTTGTTCTTGAACAAAGTATATGTCAATTTCTATATGCTTCGTTCGAGCATGTTGAATAGGGTTTGCTGACATGTAGATAGAACTTTGATTATCACACCAAGTTGTTGCTTTTGATGTACTGCTTAGCTCTAGCTCCTTTAGCATAGATTAAATCCACATGATTTCAGCTGTAGCACATGCAATACTTCTGTATTCTGCACTTGATTTTGATATGGTAGATTGCTTTTTGGAACTCCATGATATTAGATTGTTGCCCATGTATATGTAGTAGCCAGTGACGGATCTTCTGTCATCTGGATCTGCAACCCAACTAGAGTCTGTGTATCTAGTAATGTTTAGGTCGTTGTTGCCCCTAATATTAAGCCATAACTTAGGGTTCCTTTTAGGTATCTTAAGATTCTCTTTACAGCTCTCCAATGTTCATCCTTTGGTTCCTGCAAAAATTGAGATACCTTGTTAACACTGAATGATATGTCAGGTCTTGTTATAGTGGCATACTGTAGTGCCCCCACAACACTCCTGAATTGTTTGATATTATTTATAGCTTCTCCCCTATTTTTAGAGTAGTGTTGACTAGAAATCATAGGAGTTGGTTGTGATTTGGCCTCAATCATATCAGTTTTGATCAGCAGTTCTGTTATATACTTCCTTTGATTGAGTATCATTTCAGACTTTGATATACTGTTTGCCTCTATTCCCAAGAAATAATTAATCTCTCCCAGATTTTGATTGAAAATTCCTTGTTTAAATACTTGATAAGCTTTTTTGTTTCAACATCACTGTTACCTGTAATAATTAAGTCATCAACATAGATTAGTATGTAAACAGTGAATGATTGAGTAATTTTTGTAAACAAAGAGGTGTCAGATTTAGTGGACCTGTATCCCAGGTGTTTAGAGTTGACTTGAGTTTATCAAACCATACTCTGGGTGCTTGTTTCAAACCATAGATAGCTTTGTTAAGCTTGCATACAAGTTTAGAGTCTTGAAAATTTCCTTCTGGTTGTTCCATGTATATTTCCTCCTCCAGACTACCATTGAGAAAGGCATTATTGACATCTAAATGTTGAATATTCCATTGATTTTTGAGAGCTATAGTGAAAATTAATCTAATAGTAGTGGGCTTGACTACAGGTGAGAATGTCTCCCTGTAGTCAAATCCATATTCTTGTGTAAAGCCTTTTGCAACCAATCTTGCTTTATGTCTGTTAATGGTTCCATCTGGATTTCTTTTAACTCTGTAAGTCCATTTGCAGCCTACTATGTTTTTATTAGTCGGTTGAGGGACAAGTGTCTAGGTACTGTTTCTGATCAGAGCACTGAACTCTTCATCCATTGCTGATTTCCATTCATTGTATTTGATGGCTTGTGTGAAGCTTGTTGGTTCATCTTTATTTTCTGTGATCAGATATGTTTTTGGCCTAAATATGCCACTTTTGGATCTGGTTTTCATTGGATGACCAGTAATAGTGGGAGGATGATCAGTGTGCTGTTCAGACTGTCTTGCACTGTCTTCAGTGGCAGGTAAAACTTCATTAGACCTTTCTGTAGATTGACTTTGAGTTTCTGATCTTTCATTGTTGTCATGTTCAGGTGTTGGATTGGCAAGGGTGATAGACTCATCATTGCTGGGTTGAATGTCCTCGGCAATATGCATTACTTGATTATCAACAACCATCTTTTCACTAGCTACTGAAGATAACCTAGAATAGACTGGTATATCAGGTATACTTACCTCTTTATTGATGACTTTATTGGTGGTTTTAATATTGAACTGAGCATAAGGGAAGATATTTTCATTGAATATAATATGCCTACCTACGTAGATTCTTCCATTTTCATCAATGCACCTATATCCATTTTGTTTGATAGCATAGCCCAAAAATGTACATGATTTTGATCTAAAATTGAGTTTTTTTAGCATTGTAAGGCCTAAGATAAGGAAAGCACTGACAGCCAAAAGCTTTTAAGTCATGATAGTTTGGCTTAACTTTGTACAGTGTTTCAAGTGGACTGATATCATTTAATACTTTGGTTGGCATCCTATTAATCAAATATACTGCAGTATTAAATGATTCAGGCTAGAATTTTAAAGGTAGTGATGCTTTTGCTAATAGAGTTAAGCCACTTTATATTATGTGTCTGTGCTTTCTTTCAGCCAAACCATTTTTCTCAGATGTATATGGGCATGTAAATCTGTGAACTATCCCTTTTTCATCAAAATGTTTGCTAAGTGTCTTATGTTTTGTACCACCATCAGATTGAAATATTTTCACTTTGGTGTTGAATTGATTTTCTATCATATTCAAGAATTTTATAACAACATCATGAGTATCAGATTTAGACTTTAGAAAATAGATCCATGTATATCTGGAATAAGCATCAATGAAAGAGATATAATATTTATACCCAAAGTCAGGGCTGGACCCCACAGATCAATAACAATTAGATCAAAAGGATTAGAGTAAACAGTGGATGAATCTTCAAATGGTAATTTGTGATTCTTACCCATTTGACAATATATGCAGACATATGGTAATTTTACATCACAGTAAGATATTTTACTACTATTTAGAATGTTCTTAACAATGTTGACACTAGGGTGACCTAATCTGGGATGTCAAAGATCAAAGACATTATCATTGTTACTGTTTTGATTCTCAATTGCAGAGACATGACATTGTTTTTCTTTTGCTGGGTGTAATTGATTTCCAAGTTTGAAAGTGTATAGCCCATGTGTTTCATCACCCTGCAATAAAATTTCATGTGTTAGTATGTCCTTGACAACACAATAGTTAGGATTAAATTCAAAGTGGACATTGTTGTCTTTTGTAAATTGTGACACACTCATTAGATTTTTCCTAATCTTGGGTACCCTTAATAATTTATGCAAGAACAATTGTTTCTTACCCTTTAATAAAGCATTACCAGTATGAGAAATACTAATGCACTTACCATCACCTATGGTTATTAACTGTCTACCTCTGTATTCTTTATTTCCAAGGTTGAGATTATCTAGATTGTTGGTCATGTGGTTAGTAGCACTTGAGTCAGGAAACCAATTATCATCCAATGTAGAATCTGACTTGCTTGCATCAGTTTGATTGTACTGTGCTTGATTTGATGATTCTGATTTAGTTTGTGCCATGTTAGCATTGGGATTATTGTCACTATTACTGTTATTTCTTCATTTCCAGTATAGTTTGAGTTAAATCTGAAATAACATTTGAGAGCAGTGTGGCCAACCCTTTCACATATTTGACATTTGGGTTTATTATTATTTGGCCGTCTGTCTCTTCCTCTTCCTCTAGGGCTATATCCTCCTTTCTGATTGGGATTGTTTCTGTAATTTCCTTGCACCCTGCCTCTATTATTAGCAGCATAATTGAGTGAGTAGTCTAAATCAGTGGATTTCTTGTGAGAAATTCTTGCCTCATGTGAAAGTAACATAGAATGTACATCATCTAATGGTGATGTAACCTTTTGTGATATAATAATGGCTACTACAGCCTCATATTCATCTCCAAGTCCATTTACAAGAGAAAGAACTTGATCTGATTCTTCAACATTGCTCCCTGAAGCTTTTAACATGTCACAAATATTTTTAACTTTTGCCAAGTATTCACTCATGCTCATATCGTCTTTCTTGCAATTTTGGAGTTGCCTTTTATAGAATAAGGACTTAGTTGCAGACTGTGAGTTAAAGATTTTCTCATAAGTAATCCATATTTCATTAGCAGTCTTGCATCCTATAACTTGTGGCATTAGTGCAGGACTGATAGATGACAATAACCATGCACTGATTAATCTTTCTTGCCTATAGTATGATGTATAATCACCATTACTTACTATTGTATTTGATGCATCAGTTACAAACCTTGGTGGAATTGGTATGGTGCCAAGAATGTATCCTTCCAGACCATATCCTTGAAGAGAGGTTTCCACCTGTAATTTCCAAAGAAGATAGTTGTTTTGATCAAGAGGAATGGTGATTAGTTGACTCTTGAGACTGATCACATTCTTGGGAGGATGATTGGAAGGTGGATTTACAGATTGAGAGGCCCTTGAAGTGTTGCTGGATTCAGTATTGCTGTTTTCCATCCTAAGAATCATAATGAGGATAAGTGCAGAAATAAGAGGTAATTCGAACTGAACTTCTTTGCTTTGAATTGAATTGCTCAAGAACTTGGTTTGTGATCAAGGATTTGAGCACAAAGGGATTTTAAGTGATGATGTCTATTTTTCACACTGAGTTTTCAGTTGGAATTGATTCTGATAGCTTTCTTGATGCTCTTTTTCTTGATTGTGAATGCTTCTTGAGTGGTATGATCGGTGAAGAATGTTTCAGATTTGATTTCCTCTCTCTTGATGATTGAATCATTACTGCAGCCAGATGAATCTGAGCGTGGCACAGTGGCTTGATTGATTTAGGAGCAAAAGAAAATCTCAAAGGATAAGATCAATGAATGATCTTTGATGAGTCAGATTCAAATGTTGAAATCTAACTGATGAATCTGCTAACAAAATTTCTTTTGTTGTTTTTAAATGCAGATTAATGTTTTGGCTCTGATACCAAATTAGATTTTCAGAATTATGATTTTCAGTTTATTGCAAAAGAGTATATTGAATTAATGAATTGAAATGTACAAACTATGCTGGTATATATAGTATACCAGTATTCATTGTTACATAAGCGGATCAGATTGCAAAAGAGTAAAAAAGAAAGGTTGGGCCGAGCCCAGACCCATATGCAAGCCCAAGAAATATTATGTTAATATCTTCAGTGTGTAAGTGAGGCATCGTTTCACTTCATTTTCTTATTTCACACATTTGATTGTACAATAAAAATATATTACTGTATACCGATGCACTTATGTAACAATGTATCATTCATTTTCGACTCTAACTTGCTCCTGTACTTCATATTTGACCAGGGTGAGCACTATACATGGTCAACGCTACCATTACCAACATCAGGATCTCAAACATTTGGAACTACCTTTCACGCTTGATCTGCAAAAGGGCAGTATAGCTGGATGGTTCAACCTATAAATGTCTGCGTCACTATGAAACTGTCGAATTCCGATATATAGGTTTGTATTCCCTCTCTATCCGTCCAACGACTATTTCGTGTTGCTACTCTTTTTAAACACAAGTATCATGTTAATGTTGATATCCCCGATGCATCTATGTTCTCAACAGTGACTCCATTTGATGGAGAGGTGGAACAGTTGATCGGATTAGATGTTGAATAGTTGACTACCATATCGAATTTGGTATGTGCATTCACTGTTTCAATAAATCATTCTCATTTGTTTTGTTGCTGAAAAGGACAGCTATTATGTTAACTTAAAGGAACTATTTCCTTTGTCCCACTATTCATACTAAATAACCCAACAGAAACTATATTCATGACCATGTTCTCTACATCCTACCATTTATCCTTTTAATTGTGTTGATTGTTCTGTAATAGGAAAATGAGCACCGTAAGGTTACCAACATATTTCAGATGCTGGTGGCCATTGATCTCATCCTTAAATTCAGGCCAACCAACTTCTAAATCAACAACATGCATGCTTTTCTCACTGCTCGAAAATTCAAAAAAAAAAACGTGCACCTCTAGGGATATCATCCTCACTCTTTCAGGTAGCCCATCATCCTCACTCGCTCCAGTAGGCCATCATTTTCACCTTAACATTACAGTGTTCATTACATAAAAATTAAGCTACATTGTGTTGAAATTAATGATTCAAATATTTGTAGAGAAGGAAAGGAATTGATTGATTGGCAATCAATTAATTGGCTCGTATATGGAAAGATATAAGAGGAAGTTTTTGAAAGAAAAATAAAAGGCCAATCAATCAATTAATGAAGAATCAATTTACTTGGGAAAGAGATTGAGACCATAATTGCACCATCCATTTATGCTCCAATCAAATCAAGGAAAATATTATTTATTTTTCCTTTATGTCCAAGCAATCTAGAAACTTCTCTTTTTTATCCCCAAGAAATCCCTCTATATAAATAGGGGTCGTGTTATTGTATGAAGCAAGCATTCCACTATTAGTCTTCTCTCTATTGTAATCTTTTGTACTCATTTCTTCATTAAGAAATAAAAGTTGTTAGGTCTCCGTGGATGTAGGCAAAGCCGAACCACGTTAAAAATTGGTGTGTTCTTTCCTCTATTTTCTATTTTTGTTCTCTCTATAATTTGTGCCACTTTTTTTATTTTTGGCGTTGTTGAAATTGTTGACAGACTAGATCATTGGATTTATTCATATTCTGCGGCCCAAATCTCTGATTTTGCACTACAAATTGGTATCAGAGCCAGGTTGTCCTGTTCAAAGACTTTTTTAACCATGTCAAATTATGCAAAGAATAATGGTGGTAGAAGCGCTACAAATTATGGAGTTGGTATATTTGATGGAAAGGGGGATTTTGGCGCATGGAAGATGAAGATGGAAGCGGTGTTGAAGAAAGAGAGGACATTTAAGGTTGTCTCAGATCCAGAGAAATTGAAGAAATTAACACCTCAAGAGTTAGAAGAATTGGAAGAGGATGCTCTTACTACCATGCAGCTTAGCCTTTCTGATGAAGTACTTAGAGAGTTTTCTCATGTGAAAACTGCTAAGGAATTATGGGATGCTCTTCAGAGAAAGTTCTATGATAAGTCTCTCACCAACCACATCGTCTTATAGTAATAACTTTATTCTATCAAAATGAGGCCCGTAACAGATGTATTTGCTCATATAGATGCCCTCAACATAGTTGTCATGAATCTTCGAGCGGCTGGTGTAAAGATTGAGGATGAGGTGCATGCTATTATTCTTTATGTTCTTTACTTGCAGAGCACAACACTTTTGTAAACTCTATGATCTATGGACGTTCGTCTATTTGCGTGGAGGATGTGAAGACAAATTTGCATAACGAGATGTTGGGCGGAAAGTTAGCAAGCATGAGCACGGAGAATAATTCTGAAAGCCTTGTTGCACAGAGAGGAAGAAGTAAAAGTAGACCCAAATATGGTGGAGATAGAGCAGAGTCCAAATCTCAGTCAAGAGGAGCCTGGAAGGGAGTTTGTCATTATTGCAAAAATCCTGGACATTATATTACAAGTTGCCCCAAGTTAGAGAAGAAAAAAAAGCTGTTCCCTAGAAGGCTTCAGCATCTACAGCGGAGACATCAGATTCAGATAATGATCCTGGCATTTTTACAGTTTCCGCCTCTCCTATGAAGAGTACTTTGTGGATTATTGACTTGGGAGCATCCTATCACATGACACCTGATAGACACTTTTTTTCCACTTATCGTAAACTTGATGGAGGAGAGGTTCTCATGGAAAATAATGCTTCTTGTCGCATGATTGGTATTGGAACAATAAAAATCAGGATGTTTGATGGTGTTGTTCATAATTATGTGATGTCAGGCATGTGCCTGATTTAAGGCGTAGTTTGATCTCCATTGGAGCATCGTGCAATTTTGGCTTAAAATGTGTAATAGAAAAATATTCATTAATAATTAAAAATGGCTCAGTGATAGTAATGAAAGGGGTAAAAGCTGGAAATCTATATTTGCTGAAGGGTACGACTGCTGTTGCGGAGTTTGCTTCAGTTATTGATTCAGTTGATTCCGATTCTACCAGATTGTGGCATTTTCGTATGAGCCACAAGAGTGCAGTTTAGAAGTATTGAGAAAGCGAGGCTTGATTGACGGTGTTCATCATTCAAAACTTGACTTTTGTGAAGGATGTGTACTTGGAAAGCAGATGAAGGTTTCTTTTGGCATTGCAGAGCATAAGTCTAAAGATGTTTTAGAGTTTGTTCATACTAATGCTTGGGGCTCTGCACCATGCCTATCTTATGGAGGAGCCAAGTATTTCGTTTCATTTGTTGATGATTTTTGTAGAAAAGTACGAGTTTACTTTATGAAGTCTAAAGATGAAACTTTTGATAGGTTTCAAAATTGGAAATCTCTTGTTGAGAAGTAGTCTGGAAAGAAAGTGAAGGTTCTTCGTTCAGATAATGGTGATGAATTCATTTCTCAAAAATTCATCAAATTTTGTGAGTCCGAGGGAATCAAAAGACATTGCACCACACCAGGAGACCATCAGTCAAATGGGGTTGCAGAAAGAATGAATCGGACTTTGTTAGAAAGAACTCGTTGCTTACGGCTGACTGCGGGATTAAATAAGAAATTTTGGGCAGAAGCATTATCTACGGTGGTTTTCCTTATCAACCGCACACCTTCTACCGCCATAGATATAAAGATTCCTGAAGAAGTGTGGAAGGGAGAGTCTGTATCATATTCCTTTCTCAGAGTGTTTGGCTGTCCAGCTTATGTGCATGAGAGCAAAGGGAAGTTGGATCCAAGATCGCGCAAGTGTATTTTTCCTGGATATAAAAAAGGAATTAAGGGTTATAGGATATGGTGTCCTACTACTCAGAAGATTGTTACTAGCAGGCATGTTACTTTTGATGAGAAGGCTATGTTGAAGGTGGACCCTTCTTCTTCAGTTAATGATGATGTTGAGAGGACAAATTCAGAATACCAAACACAAGGCAGATCATCAGACTTCCATATGAGTAAATATGGTGAGTTCGATGATACCATGGTTAATAGGGAAGAGACAGAAAATCAATCTCGAGGTGGAGCTCAAATTCAAACTCGACCAACGAGAGAGAAGAAAAGACTTACATGGCTTAATGATTTTGTGGGATTAAGCATTGAAGATATTGACTTTGATGACATGGCAGCTTATCCATTAAGCATATTTCATGATGAACCAAGAGACTACAAAGATGCCATTAGTTCAGCTAATAACTCTAGTTGGCTAGTAGCAATGGAGGAGGAGATCGGGTCTTTGCATAAAAATCACAGGTAGTATTTAGTGCCACTTCCTTTGGGCAAGAGAGCAATTAAATGTAAATGGATCTATAAGGTGAAAGATGGCAGCAATAGTGACTTAGGATACAAAGCAAGATTAGTGGCGAAGGGTTATGTTCTGAAGAAAGATGTGGAGTTTCATGATATTTTTTCTCCAGTTGTTAGACACACTTCCATTCGCATTCTTTTGGCATTGGTTGCTCACTTCGACATGGAGTTGGAACAACTAGATGTCAAGATAGCATTCTTGCATAGTGATCTTGAGGAGGACATTTACCTACAACAGCTAGAGGGGTTCATTGATAGCAGCAGGCCAGGTCATAAACTTAACAAATCTCTTTATGGCTTAAAACAGTCTCCTAGACAATGGTATAAGAAATTTGATAAGTTTATGATCTCACATGGTTACTCTAGAAGCTTTATGGATCAATGTGTCTATTTTAAAAAATGTAATGATGACATCATCTATTTGTTACTTTATGTTGATGATATGTTGATAACTTCTAAGAGCATGTCTAAAATTTCAGAGTTGAAGATGGAGCTCAGTAAGGAATTTGAGATGAAAGATTTGGGAAACGCGCAGAGAATTTTGGGGATGGAGATTCAGAGGGATAGAAAGAAAAGAGTTTTGAGGCTCACTCAAACTCAATACATCGAGAAAGTCCTATCTCGATTCAATATGGAGAATGCTAAACCGGTGGCTACTCTATTAGGCTCTCAATTCAAGCTATCCAAAGATATATGTCCCACATCGGATGAAGACAAAAGGGATATGCGTAATATACCTTATTCTAGTGCTGTTGGTAGTCTCATGTATGCAATGGTGTGCACGAGACCAGATTTGACCCTTGCAATTAGTGTTGTCATTCGATATATGTCTAACCCAGGTAAAGAGCATTGGCAAGCAGTGAAGTGGATACTCAGATATCTTCGTGGCACTTCTTCAGTTGGCTTGCTATATGGTGGAGTAGATGGAGACATCTCTCTTAGAGGATACTGTGATTCAGATTACGCTGTGCATAGAGATGGACGGAAGTCGGAGTCGGCTATGTTTTTACACTTGGCATAGGCCCGATTTCGTGGAGATCAAAGTTGTAGTCTATCGTAACTTTTTCGACTACCAAAGCAGAGTTGATATCAATTGTGGAAGCAACAAAGGAAGGATTGTACTTACTTCAGTTATTGGATGATCTTTCAATGGCGCAACAGACAATGGAGCTATTTTCAGACAGTTAGAGTGCGATTCATCTTGTTGAGAATCAGATTTATAGTTCACGGACGAAGCACATTAATGTTAGAGGCTTCTTTCTTATGCTTGAGGAAGAACGAAGCAAGATCAAATTATTGAAGGTGGGTACTTCGGATAATCCTTCAGATATGATGACCATATCACTTCCAAAGGACAAGTTTGAGCATTGCTCAAATTTGATCAATTTGCTTCCTGTTACTTGAGCGCCATGGGGCGCTGGTCCCAACAACTTCTATGCTGATTGTTGAAGATGAGATAATGAAGGAAGATTTCCATATTTGAATCAAGGTGGAGTGTTGAAATTAATGATTCAAATATTTGTAGAGAAGGAAAGAAATTTATTGATTGTCAATCAATTAATTGACTCGTATATAGAAAGATATAAGAGAAAGTTTTTGGAAGAAAAATAAAAGGCCAATCAATCAATTAATGAAGAATCAATTTACTTAGGGAAAGTGATTGGGACCATAATTGCACCATCCATTTATGCTCCAATCAAATCAAGGAAAATATTATTTATTTTTCCTTCATTTCCAAGCAATCTAGAAACTTCTCTTCTTTATCCCCAAGAAATCCCTCTATATAAATATGGGTCATGTTATTGTATGAAACAAGCAATCCACCATTAGTCTTCTCTCTGTTGTAATCTTTTGTACTCATTTCTTCATTGAGAAATAAAAGTTGTTGGGTCTCTGTGGACGTAGGCAATGCCGAACCATGTTAAAAATTGGTGTGTTCTTTCCTCTATTTTCTATTTTTGTTCTCTCTATAATTTGTGCCACTTGTTTTTATTTTTGGTGTTGTTGAAATTGTTGACAGACTAGATCATTGGGTTTATTCATATTCCGCTGCCCAAATATCTGGTTTTGCACTACACATTGATTATCCTTTTTTTTTTTGCAAAGCTAATTATCCTTTATTAATCTATGCATAACATATAAATCTCTTTTTATCGTTGCAGGTTAAAGCTGCAGCTTAAGACAGTACCTCTGTCGACCACCTCTCTGCTCAACTAATTAGTCGCTCTCAATCTAATTCAGATCACATGGGAAAGCAGCTGGTAGTAATCCATTGGTACTCAATTTGTTTTCCTAATTTTTTTGGTTTCACTACGTGCTAACATATTCACAAATTATTCCCTAGGTCATTTAAGATACCATGACATCAGCATAGTGACTTCCAGCAGACTGCTGGGGTTAAAGTTAAACAAGTGGCAGCATGGTGACTTTAGACGTACTGCAGGGGTTAAACCAACAGCAGCGGGCATTATTTGTTGATTACTACACCCACTGCTTTCTGCTTACAATATTCATCTTTTAAATTATTGTTTGAATTAATTAACTATTGTGTTGTTTATTATGTTTGTATATTTACAACATTTTTTTGCGAAAAACTCAACCATCTATGTATATTTGAATCTCTGTATTAATTCACGCTATTGTTGATGACTTTAATTATTTCTTTTTTTGATTTGGCCACAAGTTCAGTTCAGCCCTTAGTTTATTTCACCATCGCATATTTGTTAACTTAACCATGTACTATCTACATACAGGATGGTGCCAAATTGAATTAGTAGTTTGAGATTTTTTTTTTAAACCTTACTTTTCGTTACTGCTTCACATCCGTCCTTACGTCCGCTTGCTTTCAACTTGGGGATATATATATATATATATATATATATATATATATACATAGAGAGAGGGGGGGAGGAGAGGGAGAGGGAGAGACATATTACTATGGAATTTACACTGATGTAGAATTCCACTATTTCACTAGGTACACCTACCTGCTTTGAGTAAGACCGCTAACCCCCACCGCATATCTTTTATTTAGCATTCTAGCTTCTGTCCTATTCTGTCGTACCCTGCCTAATTACAATATGCCACTGATAATTCATCTTCTATTTCTTCTATTTAAATTCTATCAAATTTGATTCATGCATGCACCATATTTTTCTTCCTCCAACTTTGTGAAATATATACCTTTTAGTACTCCTGTTCTTGCCTCCTCTCCAACTTAACCGGCTACATGCAAACACATGCTCTGTCTCAATTTTCTATAAAACACACTTTCATCCATCCCACCGTACATATAACTCCATCACCAATTACCTCCAACCTTCATTCCACAGTGCCCGTGTGCGAAGCACGGACCTCAACCTAGTTCGTAGTAAAATCCTTGGAGGCAGCAGTAAGCCGAATTTTGCCAAAGCTAGGTAGATTATGTGTGTGATTTACTTTCCAAAATACTCTGCTAATATTGTGAAAATTAAAATAGACCTTATTCACCCCACTCTCGGTTAATTTCGATCCTACAAAACCCTTACAAATGAACATGCGGGGCTACTCTCCAAACTCATTTTATTCTGAATGAGCGCGAAAGCCCTGTCACTTTTCTTTCTCATCCTAGGCCTCAGAAATTATATAGTAAAGGTTTCAGCTTTCTATTACCAATTAGAGGAAGAAGTTTGTAGATCTAGGATGGGATTTACTTTAGAAGGTCATTCACACGAGGTAAGGTTTCAGATCTATTTTTTTTAGATAATTTAATTTATTCAGATACAAATTTGTAGATCTCTATGTATTTCGATTTGCAATTCCAAATACAGATTGTAAAGGGGAAGGAAATGGATAAAATGAATGGATTTGGATCAGATCTAGAAATTTGAAGTGCTTAAAGAGATGAGTGGTTTAAATTATATATCCTATATTGCAAATATATATATATATATATATATATATGATATTATTTGATTCATTTTTAGTTTACCAAATAAGAAATGCTATGTTAAGAGAAGAAATTGATTCAACTGCTCTTCCCGATTTTTCGATAGATATAGGGGATTTCTTTATCCTCATATGAAACAAGTCCCCTAAACACAACTAATAAGGACTCAAACCTTGTTTAGATACAACTATTGGATCCATCTAGACATAGAATATCTCCAGGTACAATACTCCTAGAGCCTATTTAAAAAATGATTTTGCTTTCTTTAATCTAACCACTATGCCTAACATTACCAATCCCCTTCACCTTCCTGGCCTGTCAGACCACTCCACCCAGATTCTAAGCTTTGGTTTAGCTGCCACGAAAAGGAAATAAAATTTTAAATATTTTAATGCTTGGGATCTAGGTCCTGAGTTTCATTCTATTTTTAAACAAGTATGGACTAACAAATACTTTGGTAATCCTATGTCTGTTTTGCAGTGCAAGTTAAAAGCGACCAAACAAGCTTTTAAAGATTGGTCAAGGAAAAAAAATGGGGAAAGGAAACTCCTACTCATCATCTTTGATAGCTCAGTTGAGCTAGGCTCAAAAGAACATGATGTTGAACCTTGATGACTCAACTCTTGAGGCATATGAAGCTGATCTTTCAAAACAGTGCCCTAAGGCTCCTACACTGGAAACTAGCATGTTGGAATTGTGTGAAGTGGTGTAAAGATCGTTATAGGAACTCTGCTTACTTTAACATAGTTCTTAAAAGTAAGCACAACATGAAATCCATAACTCACTTGCTTGATCATAATAACAAGATTATCATAGATAATAACAAAATTCAAGAGATGTTCCATAATTATATCAGAGAGATACTAGGAAACAATAATGATTACTTACTAAACCTCCTTCCTCAAGAAAACATGAACATGTCGAAGCTCAACTCCACTGATAGTAACCAACCGAGTCAAATTGTACGGATGTAGAGATTAAAATTTCCATGTTCTCCCTAAATTCGACCTCTTGTACTGGCCTTGATGGCTTCAATGCCCACTTTTAAACATATTGTTAGGGTATTATTTGATTGAATGTGTAAAAGTCGATCCACAACTTTTTATCTAAATGCAAGATTCTTAGCTCTATCAACTCGACCAATATAGTTCTTATCCCAATGATCAAGAATTCTAACCATATCTACCAGTTTCGTCCTATCTCTCTATGCAGTACCATTTATAAGTCTATGTTCAAAATCTTAGCTTGTAGGTTATAAACAGTTCTCCCTAACATTATCTCTCATAACCAAGCAGCTTTCATGCCTTCTCGAATCATATTAGATAATGTATTTAAAACACCCCACACCCCTTAGTCTCCTCAATTAAGGTCATATTAAGGAATGCGGAGCACCGTAGGTACAAAGAAACAAATCATAGAGACTAAGCTTCACAAGACATAAGTAAAAACCGTAGAAACTTTTATTTCTTTAATAAACTTGTCATTGCAAAACAATAAGTTACAAAACATGTCTTTCTTAAACTCAACTTAAATCAAAGTATACAATAAAATTCCATCTCAAGTACAAATTAGAACAATAGCAAAATAAGATAAATTTGATAGTTAACAGCCAAAATCTTAGATCTTGGAAACCGTTCTTTCCAAGCTGCCAATACCGTTCAGCTTCTACCATGTGAGCCTAACGGGGAGAGAAAAAAGGAAAGAATAGGAGTGGGTCAGACAAAAACTCAAGTGATCTGTTACGATTTGTATCACCCCACCTCCGTTAAGGTCACTCACAAAGGGAATGCCTTAACTTCGGTGGAGCATTTTTAGTACAAGATGCAGAAAAATTACAAAACAGACAAATAAAGCAGCGAAAAATAAATAACCTTTATTGATTAAAATAGCTTGTACAAAGATTGTTTTAAAACACCAATACTTATTACAAGAAAGCATCTGTCTTGTTTAATATATAAGAAGCACAAACTGACAATGATATTCCCCAGTAAAGCATGAGCCAGCCATAGCAGTAGAAAATGGAGTTCAAAGCAATGCGTCAAAGAATCTTCAAGATCGGAAAGAGTAGCGGCCCTAAAATGAGCCGAGCTTTTCCCTTCTTGACTACTTGGGGGGAAACGGAAGAAAAGAGGCGAAAGCAAACTAGGTCAGACATAAAGTTTGGTAAGTCCGGTGATTCTTAGTATTTAAACAAGGAAAAGGGTCATGACATGAATAAACTAAATATAAGACTAAACCATAGTAACAAGATAACATGGGGGTAAGCATGGGATATGGCAAGATAAACTGAATGTACCGATAAACTGAATGCACTGATAAGCTGAATGCGCTTCTACTCATTCTCTGCTTCGCAACTACCCTATTATACTGATTTCTATATCTCTGCACTACCTACTAGTGTCCAAACTAGTAATCTATGATCATACGATAACGTGATCCCAATCCCCGTATTTGCGGTTGCCTTCAGGTGTACATCTACTATGGGGATTCCATTTATTACCTAGATCTAATCTAGGGTTTATTATCGAGCGCTTCCTAGATTCAACGAGGGTTAACGCTACCCAGGGCCACTGGGGTTTATGCTACCTATTGAACGCTTCTCGGATTCAGGGTTTACGCGACCTAGGTCCAACTACGGATTATGATACCTACTTTATATTAATTTTCCATGTGTCTGTGTTAGTCGGCCCTCTCTTGCGTGTAGATACTCTGTGCTGGCCCCACCATAAGGTGTATCAAGCCTTATGATAGCGACCTGACAAATTCAAGATGCACAGTGTATAACTACTGGTACCCAGTGCCTGCTTTTTCCACTCCGGAGTACGTGCACGCCCGTAAACCGTCGGAACCTACACTGACGTACCCCCTACCTCTTGACCGCTTATAATCAGCCCAGTAATCGTGCCCCACCCTGCCTAGCTCAGGGTACCGTGATACATCTATGTGGGTTACTGCTGAAATGGGCCCCCGTTACTAGGGTTTCCTACAGGTTAAGTTTGTGGGCCTATATATATACAATATTACCCCACCTACACGTGATGTACTTAACCCTCCCACCGATTCAAGCATGTCTATTTAATGGTTAAGTTTGTGGGCCTATATGTACTAATATTACCCACCGATCCCGATATGTACTTAACCCTTCCACTGGTTCAAGCATGTTTATTTAATGGTTAAGTTTGTGGGCCTATAGTACTACCCACCAACCCGATATGTACTTAACCCTCCCACTGATTCAAGTTGATATATGTTCTTGGTTACGTGTTATCCATTAATTCAAGTTAGCTTAACTTGCCCACTCATCATGATATATATATATATATATATATATTGGTTAAGTGTTCCCCTTGTGTTACTTAACCCCTATCACATATCATGTTTTATATATATATATATATATATATTGGTTAAGTGTTCCTCTTGTGTTACTTAACCCTATCACACATTATTATATATATATATATTGGTTAAATGTGTCCTATTAACTTAACCTCACCCACTTGACTAATAAACATATTATGACAGTTAAGTGTTCTAATTTTACTTAACCTCACCCACTTGCCTAGTTAACATGTTATGACGGTTAAGTGTTCTAAATTTACTTAACCTAACCATCTAGTCTAGTTAGCATGTTAAACACTTACTTAACCTTACCCGCTTGTCTAGTTAACATGTTATTATGGTTAAGTGTTCCCTTAGTTACTTAACCTCCCACAAGCCTTGCCTTGTTAACATGTTAAGTTGGTTAAGTGTCCAAATTAACTTGACCCCTATCAACCTTGTCTAGTTGACATGTTGAATTGGCTAAGCGTTTTCTCGACTACTTAACCCCACCCTTCTTGTCTTTGTTAACATGTTATTACGGTTAAGTGTTTCCCTAATTACTTAACCTCGCCATTTCTAGCTTGATTTATTCATTAGCCTTAATTAATTAATTAATTAAAGCACCAACCACTCACATTAGACAGATATTGTTGTGGTTACTGAATGTGTCGGTCGGTTCCAGGCAGGTTTACACCACAACTCAGTCTAACCTCGGGTCTTTCTGGGCTTGATGCACTAACCACCCACATCAGACAGGTATTATTGTGGTCACTAGATGTGCCGGTCGGTTTCGGGCAGTTTTACACCACAACTCAGTCTAACCCCGGGTTAGGCATATTCGTCTTTTACTAAACTTACATATTTACTATTTATGTAAATTTTTCCATAAACCAATTTAGCCTAGATCATATTCAATTGTCATGCAAATTAACATACTTATATTCTATGCCAAAACTTGATTTACCAATCAATTAACCCAACTTGCAGTTTATACCAATTTAGATTTAATATTCCCCTTTTTCAATTCATGCCCAATCTAGATTAATATTCTAATTTACAGTTCATGTCAAAACTAGATTTAATATTCTAGTTTACCGTTTATGTCGAAAACTTGGTTTACACGCCAATTACACACTTTGCGGCCAATTAAAATTATCAATTTATGCCCAATTCTAGTATGCATGTAAATCATTCACTATTATAACAAATTTAGATTATGCCAACATATTTTTATGCCAAATTAACTTAATTAAGCTATGCCCAAATTACCGCGCCGTAATCGTACGTATAACATGATATCATAAGTTTCTAAGTACTCATGAAATGATACTAATAGTGTCAAAGCAAGGAATAGGGGATAAGCACGAGAATTGACATAAAAGAATAGCCATGCAAGAATGAACCAAATACAAAAATAATGGTTCCAATGATTTTGATGTACATAATAGTGAATAGGAATAAACTAGCCAAGTTACATACTAAATATGAAATCCACATAATCAAGGGAATAGGCATAGGTGATTTGGTCCAACATAATGCTAGTTCAAGTTACAACATGATCAATTAATAGTAACAATGGGAATAGTCATAGGCAACGAACTACAATAGTCATATGCAATTAACCACAATAGTCATGGGTGACTAATCACAATAATTTCTTAACCAATGTCATAGGCAATAGTCTCATAGTTATGATTCATAGTCATAGGCAATAATTTCATAGGCGATAGTTCATGGCCATAGACTTAGACAAAGGTCTCATAGTCATAATCATAGGCAATAGCCTCATAGGAAACAGTTTCATAGTCATAGTCTTAGGCAAAAGTCTCGTAGTCATAGTCTTAGGAAAAAGTCTCATAGTCATAGTTTTAGGCAAAAGTCTCATAGTCACAGTCGTAAATCAGATCCAAAGGCATAGATAACATTCAAATTGACATAAGCACGAATCAAAGATAATTAACTTGCAAATTTGTATAGTTCTATATTTTGATTCATTACATTCACAATTCCAATTACACGTTCAAATCTAAGGAATAACCGAACTTACAGTGATCGGTTTAGAAAAGGCGATTTGCTATGATTCGAGTGACGTTGCTTGAAGCGGAATGCCTATGGTCCAACTTGAAGCTTTAACTTGATTTGAATCTCCAATCTGAAGAAGAACTATATCTTGATTTAATAAGATTTATTTTAATGGTGGAGGCTAGAGAGAAACAACATGTAGACGCCTAAAAGAATTTATGTGGAGAAACCTTAGGTCTAGGCATTCTTTTGTAGGTGTAGAGAGTGTTTTAGAGCCATTAGATCGCCCTAGAAGCCATCTGGTCCATCCAGAATAGGTCAAAATCGTTGCAGTCCAGATCTGAAAAAACAGGGCAGGTCGACCCCTAGGTCGACCCCCTAGTCGACCTATAGAGGGGGAGGTTGACCCCCTAGTTGACCTATATACACAAGTCGACCCCCTGGTCGACCTGGGTCCTGGGCGGGAAATTTCCCGCATAGCCCGGGTGTAACACCCCGTAATTCTACAACACTAAGATTCACAAATCAAGGCAGAATTAAATATTAAAATCAAAATAAAGGGAAACGGGCTGCGCCATTGCGTTCGTCTCGTAATTCTGCATGAAAACGATTCTGAGTTTGCGTAAATCGGAGTCCGTATGAGGAAGATATGGCCTCCGGAAGATTCAGCGAAGTTCAAATTTCAAAACAGGTCAAGTTCAAAATTCAAATCAGACCCAGATTGGGCTGGGCGGGAATTTTCCCGCCCAATACACCCAGGTCGACTGGGTAGTCGACCTGGGTCACCCAGGTCGACTGGGTAGTCGACCTGGGTCACCCAGGTCGACTGGATAGTCGACCTGGGGGTCGACCCCCTGCTTTTTCCAGGTTTTTGAACCTGGTTCGTTCTGATGTATTTGGTCACGTTTTCTGACCAGGTTCGTCCGCCTAACACTATATAAACATCCCTGGTCTTCTTCTCTATTCACAATTCTTTGTTATCCTTATGCTGCCTCTGAGAAAAATATATAAATAAATAAAAATAAGAAGATAATACGAAAATCCAAGACAAGGTTATGCTGCTCAAGTTGTCTAGAAGAGATTCAAAGCTTCAAGATAAGGATTAAAAGCTAAACATCGCACGAATCATAGCAACGTCTCCTTTCTATTCAAATCCAATCTCTGTAAGTCAGTTATTTCAAAATTTGAACATTTTTTCTCTGTTCGTGACATGAAATTAAAGGAATAAAAGAATATGCCAAATCTCTCTCTCTCTCTCTATTCGAATCAGTGCCTATACTCTTGAACCTAATTAAGAATTGTTATGATTCGAGGACAAATAAGACCGTGACTATGAAACTATGGACCTTAAAACCATATGCCTATGACTATGAACATTTGCCTATGACTATGAACATTGCCTATGACTATGAACATTGCCTATGACTGTGACTGTGACTATGAGGATTATTTCCTTGACTAAGCCTATGCCTTTGATTAGGAAATATAAACTATTGCCTATGACATAACAAGGACATCTGTGATTAAACACCTGTGATTCATAACTAGGAAAGTGTTGCTTAAGTTTTGTGACTATGAAATTGGGTCTAAACCCGATCATCTATTCCGTCTATTCTTGGTTTTCTTTGGTTTTAGACCTTGGGAATTTACCTATTAAGTTAGGTCTACCCATGTTCTTGAACCTACATCTCTATTCTGTCTATTCTTGGTTTTCTTTGGTTTTAGACCTTGGGAATTTACCTATTAAGTTAGGTCTACCTATGTTCTTGAACCGACGTCGTTATTCAACCCTTTTTATGCCAGTTAGTATGTCTATCTTTTGCATAGCATCTTTGGTTCATTCCCTATTTTCTACGAACCTAGCTTTATTTATAATCTAGACTGAATCACGATTATACGAACGGTGGGAATGCGGTTTGGGCAAAATATGAAATTTACTAAAACCGTAGTTTAACTTGGAAATTGGCATAAGTTGGGAACATGTATTATGGCATGTTCATAGAAATGCAAATTGGATAAATTTGACATGAATTATAAGATGTGTAATTTGAATCTAGTATTGACGTGTAAATCTAGCATTTACATGAATAGTGAACTAGAATAATAAGTCTAGAATTAGAATGTTGAATCGGAATTGGATTAGCTAATTCGGCACGGTAAGTATATTGGCATAAATTTGTAATTGGCCATAATTGGGAGTAATTGGCAGGTTTAGCAAAATCATGGTTAGTGACACTTTATTTGGTATAGTCCACGTAACAAAAAGCATAAATATGATTTAGAAGGGGAAATGGGCCATAAGAATGAATGTAGACAATTTACATTAAAAGAGTAATTAGAAAATAAGTAAATTAGAAATAATTTACTTATAGAATTTAGCCTGAATGAGGAAATATAAATTTAGACAAATTAAAGGTTTCTTAATGACATCTCTTTTAATAATACACCAGAAAGTTCTAGGGTGACAGAGAGGATAGTGTCTAGGCTTGGGTTTGGAAAATTCAAGTTTCCTGCTCTCCCTAGCTATCCCTAACTGATCCGACGGACGGGATGGTTACTTTCAAAACCTGATTTGAAAATTAATCAAAACCCTTTGACCTAGAAAACACGAATAGGCCTAACCCGAGGTTAGACTGAGTTGCGATGTAAATCTGCCCGGAACCAACCGGCACATCCAGTAGTCGCAACAATACCTGTCTAATGTGAGTGGTAGCGACTTTAATTTATTTAGTTAAAGCTAGAACAAGAATGGTAGGGTTAAGTTAACTAAGACACTTAACCAGTTCAACATGATAACTAGACTGATGGGTGAAGTTAGGTTCAGACTGACACTTAACATAGTTAAGCTAGAATGGGAGGGTTGAGTCCATAGGAACACATAACCAACTTAACACAGTTAAGCTAGAATGGGAGGGCTAAGTCCATAGAGACACTTAACCAAATTCAAGGTAGCAAGACAAGATTTGTAGGGGTTAAGTAAAGTTAATACACTTAGCCAAATTAACATGTTAACTAGACTAGAGGTTGGGGTAAAGTAAAGTTTAATACACTTAGCTAAATTAACATGTTAACTAGACCGGAGGTTGGGGTTAAGTAAAATATAATACACTTAGCCAATTCAATATGTTATCTGGGCTAGACCGTAGGGTTAAGTAAACTTGAACACTTAACCATCAGGTTGTGATAAAGAAATGGGGTTAAGTCTAAAACATGAAGGGATAATACTTAACCATTAATAATAACATGTTAGTTAAAGCAGACGGGCAAGGTTAAGTTAAAAAGGAACACTTGACCAACACAGTGTGAATGGGTAGGGTTAAGTAATAAATACTTAACCAATATAACTTGGTTTGTGGTAGGGTTAAGTCAACATGAGTTACTGATAACACTTAACCAGCTTAACAGGGTAAATGAAGAGGGTTAAGTTGGCTTGAATTGACTAATGACACTTAACCAATCCAAATTGACGGGAAAGAGAACTAAGTAGTAAACCTTAGTTAAGAAAACAACGATTTTGGAAACTAACTGGTAAATCTTAGTTAGTAAAACTAAGTAGTAATTCTTAGTATAACACGGGAAGGAGCGAATGTCCGTCTGAGTAGAAAGAAGGCTCCAACGAATTGGGTTACGAAGCCCGAGGCTTCGAGGGGACGTGAGGGTACTCTTGGTATCCCTCTGTGAGGCTGCAGATGATCCTCCTGGGCTCACAGAGGTTAAGGTCTGCGTAGAAGAACCAGGAGTATGCCTTGGTTGCAATACATCGCAACCTAAAGACCAGGATGGACCGGCGTGATTCGGCGAGAAAACGGTAGCCCTGTGATAGCAACTCGTCGTCTACCATCCATCTTGAGTCAATCGAGATACTTGAAGCGGAAAGGCGGAGAACTCCAAAAGACCATATACTTGCTATCTAGTTATGGGTGAGGATGGCCATAGGATAGAGGGGCTCCGGGGGCCGGCGTATAGTTCTCATTTTACAAGGTGTGCCTTTCATTAGTTGAGGGAGGGGTCAAGTGGGACCATAGCCACTGGAATAAAAACAGACCTTAGCATCTGCATCGGCAGATATCTGAAAGCTCCCGACCGAATTCTGTATTCCTTGATTTGCCCTGTCACAGGACTCGGACCGCACATTACAGGACAAGTGCATCTAGACAAGCGATAATGGTTCGCGATACATGCGTGGGGAAGTGTAGGAACATATACCACTCTAGGTAGTGTGTCCTAGACTTGGGGGCATCGTTCGATAGGTAGCATAATCCCTAGTTGGACTAGGTGGCATAAACCCTGAATTCGAGAAGCGTTCAGCAGATAGCGTAAACTCTAGTTGAAAACTAGAAAGCACTTGATAGAAAACCCTAGATTAAGATCTAGGTAATAAATAATAAATGTATGCCTAAAGGCAATGGAAACTACAGGGATTGGGATCACGTTATCGTTACTAGTTGGAACACTAGTTAGGTGGTGCAGAGATATAGAAACCAGTATAACAAGGAAATAGCGAAGCGGCGAAAGTATTAGAACATATCCAGTTTATCTTAGCTTAGCATATCTTGTGTTAATCTTGTCTAATCTCGCCAACCCTATCATCATGGTGTTATCTTGTATTCAGTTAATTCATGTCGTTTTGTTTTCCCCATGTTCAATATTCTAGAAGTTACTGAACTTACTCAGGCTTTATGTTTGACTCTGTTTTTCTTTCTTCTTCTTTTCTTCCGTTCCCCCCAGGTAGTAAAGGAAGGAATAGTATAGCTCAGGTTAAGTTGGACTGTCACTCTTTCCCCAGCTTGAAGATTTGTCGAAGTTTTGCTTGGATTCTCTTTTCAGATGCTATGGCTGGTTCTTGCTACATTAGGGAATATAAATGTATTTTTATGCTTCTTTATTTTGTAAGACAGATGATACTCTGATATTGTAAAGAAATCATTGTACAAACTATTTTATCAATAAAGCAAAGTTTTATTTTCCGCTGTTTAATTTCTGTCTGTCTTGTAATTTATCTGCATCTTTTACCCTAAATGCTCCACAGAACTTAGTGCATTCCCTTTGTGAGTGGCACTAACGGACGTGGGGTGTTACACGTGGTATCAGAGCTGAAGGTTACCAGATCAGATAAAGGATTTGAAAAATTATATTCAAAACGGTTTTAAAAGAAGCATTTTCAAAAGAAAAGATTTGTTTTAAAGGCATATTCCCCAAAGCCATACGCACTATCTTCTCTTCCTCTGTTTAAATTCTTGTCACCTTCTTTCTTGAGTCTCAGGGGCTCCCGGCTTTCTAGGAGGTAACCTCATCGATGGGCGAAGTAGTGCCCGACTTCCATCTATAGCCGTAGTTGTTTCACCTACGGCCAGTTTTCTTTCAAGCTTATAGGGTTTTCTGTACGATGGAAGCAGCTTTCGAGAGATTTGTCAACATGGTTACACATGGAAGGAGATGAGGAGTTTGGCTAGGGAGCACAACCCTAGGATGAGGAATTCTTAGATATAGATTTAGTTCACGAAGGAGGAAGAAATTATAAAACCTAAGACAAGAGGAAGTATCTTTACTAGGGTATGATTGGGCAAATAATTAAAGACAAGGGCAAGAACGAGGAACAAGATTTTCAGAAGGACAGGTACATGCTTTCGCCACCAAGCGTACCTAGGAGAAAGGTAGTCCGGTTGGAAGAGTCTAGTTTTTTGTTCGTGCTATTTCCTTAGGTTCTAGCGCTTCTCATTTGTTCATATCCACTTCCATAGTTGGGTCTCTGCACCATAGTACTTGTATAGTAGAAAGATCCCACTAGAGTCTCAAATCCAATTGGTGGTCCGACCATTTTATTTTTTTAGTAGGAATTTGAGAATAGCTATCGAGTTTGCTTATATCATCTCATGTAGATCGTCTAAATTCGGGGGAGATATTCCTTGGGTGCTTGTCTGATATTGGTTTAGGCCTTTGGGGCTTGTACTTGAGGAATGTCGAGTTCGGTATGGATGGTTTGCGTGAGAGATGAATAGTTGTGGCAGGCACTCCAAAGAGCACGTAGTGACCTTTCGACTTTTATAGTTATGGCATGGCGGATAAGAGGGAAACCTCTAATCATCTTAGTACATATACTTGGTACCGTGATTGACATCTGTTTATTTTGGAAATGGAGATTCGGAACTTCACAATCGTGAAGTTAAATTAGTTAAGATACAATGGAGTAAAGCTCAAGAAGGCTAGATACTAGCATCATACCCTTTTCCTTGAGGGTGCATCCTTGATTTCTTTGTTTTAGGAGCTTTACGCATAATTGTTTCTCTCTTTCCAAAGTATATCACCTAGGTTGTATCTTCGATCCTTAGGTAGAAGCCAATGGATGAAAACATGTATTTGAAACATGTTATGGTTGATGATTGCAAGTGGTTGCTAATGGTTGCTTGTGAATGCATATGCATACGTATTAGGCACTAGATCAAATTCGGACGCTTTCATCTTGCATTTACAGACAGGTATTTGTTTGTAAGTTGAACTTGATATGTCATCATATAGATGTTGCATATGGATGAATGGTTGTGCACGCATGTAGTATTTACATAACTAGGGATGCTTGCATACATGATTGGACGCATGGCACTGACATGATTTGCATTAAGGAGGTCAACTGAATCAGTAGACCGCCTGATTTTGCATTAGATAAAGACATATACACACACTATGCATATGAACATGAAAGAAATCTTTTAAGGACAATGAATGCCTGTAATTGAAAGGTTGAGTAGATGGGTGATTGGATGGTAGGACACATTCTTCCTAACTTGAAGATTTCGGGAACGAAATCGTTTTAAGTGGGGGAGAATGTAACACCCCGTAATTCTGCAACACTAAGATTCACAAATCAAGGCAGAATTAAATATTAAAATCAAAATCAAGGGAAACAGGCTGCGCTATTGCGTTCGTCTCGGAATTCTGTATGAAAACGAGTCCGAGTTTGCATAAATCGGAGTCTGTATGAGGAAGATATGGCCTCCGAAAGATTCAGCGAAGTTCAAATTTCAAAACAGGTCAAGTTCAAAATTCAAATCGGACCCAGATTGGGCTGGGCGGGAATTTTCCTGCCCAAGGCACCCAGGTCGACAGGGTAGTCGACCTGGGGGTCGACCCCCCTGCTTTTTCCAGCTTTCTGAACCTGGTTCGTTCTGATGTATTTGGTCACGTTTTCTGACCAGGTTCGTCCTCCTAACACTATATAAACATCCCTAGTCTTCTTCTCTATTCACAATTCTTTTCTATCCTTATGCTGCCTCTGAGAAAAATATATAAATAAATAAAAATAAGAAGATAATACGAAAATCCAAGACAAGGTTATGCTGCTCAAGTTGTCTAGTATAGATTCAAAGCTTCAAGATAAGGATTAAAGGCTAAACATCACACAAATCATAGCAACGCCTCCTTTCTATTCTAATCTAATCTCTGTAAGTCAGTTATTTCTAGATTTGAACGTTTTTTCTCTGTTCGTGACATGAAATTAAAGGAATAAAAGAATATGCCAAATCTCTCTCTCTCTCTATTCGAATCAGTGCCTATACTCTTGAACCTAATTAAGAATTGTTATGATTCGAGGACAAATAAGACCGTGACTATGAAACTATGGACCTTAAAACCATATGCCTATGACTATGAACATTTGCCTATGACTATGAACATTGCCTATGACTATGAACATTGCCTATGACTGTGACTATGAGGATTATTTCCTTGACTAAGCCTATGCCTTTGATTAGGAAATATAAACTATTGCCTATGACATAACAAGGACATATGTGATTAAACACCTGTGATTCATGACTAGGAAAGTGTTGCTTAAGTTTTGTGACTATGAAATTGGGTCTAAACCCGATCATCTATTCCATCTATTCTTGGTTTTCTTTGGTTTTAGACCTTGGGAATTTACCTATTAAGTTAGGTCTACCCATGTTCTTGAACCTACGTCTCTATTCTGTCTATTCTTGGTTTTCTTTGGTTTTAGACCTTGGGAATTTACCTATTAAGTTAGGTCTACCCATGTTCTTGAACCGACGTTGTTATTCAACCCTTTTTATGCCAGTTAGTATGTCTATCTTTTGCATAGCATCTTTGGTTCATTCCCTATTTTCTACGAACCTAGCTTTATTTATAATCTAGACTGAATCACGATTATACGAACGGTGGGAATGCAGTTTGGGCAAAATATGAAATTTACTAAAAACGTAGTTTAACTTGGAAATTGGCATAAGTTGGGAACATGTATTATGGCATGTTCATAGAAATGCAAATTGGATAAATTTGACATGAATTATAAGATGTGTAATTTGAATCTAGTATTGACGTGTAAATCTAGCATTTACATGAATAGTGAACTAGAGTAATAATTCTAGAATTAGAATGTTGAATCGGAATTGGATTAGCTAATTTGGCACGGTAAGTATATTGGCATAAATTTGAAATTGGCCATAATTGGGAGTAATTGGCAGGTTTTGCAAAATCATGGTTAGTGACACTTAATTTGGTATAGTCCACGTACCAAAAAGCATAAATATGATTTAGAAGGGGAAATGGGCCATAAGAATGAATGTAGACAATTTACATTAAAAGATTAATTAGGAAATAAGTAAATTAGAAATAATTTACTTATAGAATTTGGCCTGAATGAGGAAATATAAATTTAGACAAATTAAAGGTTTCTTAACGACATCTCTTTTAATAATACACCAGAAAGTTCTAGGGTGACAGAGAGGATAGTGTCTAGGCTTGGGTTTGGAAAATTCAAGTTTCCTGCTCTCCCTGGCTATCCCTAACTGATCCGACGGACGGGATGGTTACTTTCAAAACCTGATTTGAAAATTAACCAAAACCCTTTGACCTAGAAAACACGAATAGGCCTAACCCGAGGTTAGACTGAGTTGCGATGTAAATCTGCCCGGAACCAACCGGCACATCCAGTAGTCGCAACAATACCTGTCTAATGTGAGTGGTAGCGGCTTTAATTTATTTAGTTAAAGCTAGAACAAGAATGGTAGGGTTAAGTTAACTAAGACACTTAACCAGTTCAACATGATAACTAGACTGATGGGTGGGGTTAGGTTCAGACTTACACTTAACATAGTTAAGCTAGAATGGGAGGGTTGAGTCCATAGGAACACATAACCAACTTAACACAGTTAAGCAAGAATGGGAGGGCTAAGTCCATAGAGACACTTAACCAAATTCAAGGTAGCAAGACAAGATTTGTAGGGGTTAAGTAAAGTTAATACACTTAGCCAAATTAACATGTTAACTAGACTAGAGGTTGGGGTTAAGTAAAGTTTAATACACTTAGCTAAATTAACATGTTAACTAGACCGGAGGTTGGGGTTAAGTAAAATCTAATACACTTAGCCAATTCCATATGTTAGCTGGGCTAGACCGTAGGGTTAAGTAAACTTGAACACTTAACCATCAGGTTGTGATAAAGAAATGGGGTTAAGTCTAAAACATGAAGGGATAATACTTAACCATTAATAATAACATGTTAGTTAAAACAGACGGGCAAGGTTAAGTTAAAAAGGAACACTTGACCAACACAGGGTGAATGGGTAGGGTTAAGTAATAAATACTTAACCAATATAACTTGGTTTGTGGTAGGGTTAAGTCAACATGAGTTACTGATAACACTTAACCAGCTTAACAGGGTAAATGAAGAGGGTTAAGTTGGCTTGAATTGACTAATGACACTTAACCAATCCAAATTGACGGGAAAAGAACTAAGTAGTAAACCTTAGTTAAGAAAACAACGATTCTGGAAACTAAGTGGTAAATCTTAGTTAGTAAAACTAAGTAATAATTCTTAGTATAACACGGGAAGGAGCGAATGTCCGTCTGAGTAGAAAGAAGGCTCCAACGAATTGGGTTACGAAGCCCGAGGCTTCGAGGGGGCGTGAGGGTACTCTTGGTATCCCTCTGTGAGGCTGCAGATGGTCCTCCTGGGCTCACAGAGGTTAAGGTCTGCGTAGAAGAACCAGGGGTATGCCTTGGTTGCAATACATGGCAACCTAAAGACCAGGATGGACCAGCGTGATTCGACGGGAAAACGGTAGCCTTGTGATAGCGACTCGTCGTCTACCATCCATCTTGAGTCAATCGAGATACGTGAAGCGGAAAGGCAGAGAACTCCAAAAGACCATATACTTGCTATCTAGTTATGGGTGAGGATGGCCATAGGATAGAGGGGCACCGGGGGCTGGCGTATAGTTCTCATTTTACAAGGTGTGCCTTTCATTAGTTGAGGGAGGGGTCAAGTGGGACCATAGCCACTGGAATAAAAACAGACCTTAGCATCTGCATCGGCAGATATCTGAAAGCTCCCGACCGAGTTTTGTATTCCTTGATTTGCCCTGTCACAGGACTTGGACCGCACATTACAGGACATGTGCATCTAGAAAAGCGATAACGATTCGCGATACATGCGTGGGGAAGTGTAGGAACATATACCACTCTAGGTAGTGTGTCCTAGACTTGGGGGCATCGTTCGACAGGTAGCATAATCCCTAGTTGGACTAGGTGGCATAAACCCTGAATCCGAGAAGCTTTCAGCAGATAGCGTAAACTCTAGTTGAAAACTAGAAAGCACTTGATAGAAAACCCTAGATTAAGATCTAGGTAATAAATAATAAATGTATGCCTAAAGGCAATGGAAACTACAGGGATTGGGATCACGTTATCGTTACTAGTTGGAACACTAGTTAGGTGGTGCAGAGATATAGAAACCAGTATAACAAGGAAATAGCGAAGTGGCGAAAGTATTAGAACATATCCAGTTTATCTTAGCTTAGCATATCTTGTGTTAATCTTGTCTAATCTCGCCAACCCTATCATCATGGTGTTATCTTGTATTCAGTTAATTCATGTCGTTTTGTTATCCCCATGTTCAATATGCTAGAAGTTACTGAACTTACTCAGGCTTTATGTCTGACTCTGTTTTTCTTTCGTCTTCTTTTCTTCCGTTCCCCCCCAGGTAGTAAAGGAGGGAATAGTATAGCTCAGGTTAAGTTGGACTGTCACTCTTTCCCCAGCTTGAAGATTTGTCGAAGTTTTGCTTGGATTCTCTTTTCAGATGCTATGGCTGGTTCTTGCTACATTGGGAAATATAAATGTATTTTTATGCTTCTTTATTTTGTAAGACAGATGATACTCTGATATTGTAAAGAAATCATTGTACAAACTATTTTATCAATAAAGCAAAGTTTTATTTTCCGCTGTTTAATTTCTGTCTGTCTTGTAATTTATCTGCATCTTTTACCCTAAATGCTCCACAGAACTTAGTGCATTCCCTTTGTGAGTGACACTAACGGACATGGGGTGTTACACCGGGTGTGTGTTTTGAATTCAGATTTTGAATCTGTTTATATTTATTAAAATTCTTGAAACTTCTGAAGGCCATAACTTCTTCATAAGGAATCCGATTCATGCAAACTCGGACTCTATCTCAAGAAGAATTCCGAGAAGAACGCAATGTCATAACCCCTTTCCCTTAATTCTTCTCTTAAAAATTATGTATACTTTGATTTTTTACATTAACGTTTACAGAAAATACGGGGTGTTACATTCTCCCCTCCTTAAAGGATTTCGTCCTCGAAATCTTCAAGTCAAGAAGAATGTATCCTATCATCCAACATCCATCTACTCAACCGTTCAATCACAGGCATCCATTGTCCCTAAAAGGGTTTCTAATGCTTTCATGATTCTATGCATAGTGTGTGTACATGTCCTTATTTAATGCAAAATCAGACGGTCTACTAATTCAGTTGACCTCCTTAATGCAAATCATGTCAGTGTCATGCGTCCAATATGTATGCAATCCTAATGATACATATTATTTCTAGATGAGTATACAACCTTTCACTCAAATGCAACATCCACAGGATAACACATCAAGTTCAATCCCTAAACAAATACATATATGCAAATGCAATATGGAAGTCACTGAGCTGATCTAGTGCCCTATGTGTGTATATGCATCCACGAGCAACCACTAGCAAACACTTGCAACCACTTGCATTCACCAAATATAACATGTCTCAAACACATGTTTACATCCATTGGCTTATACCTAAGGATTGAGGATAGGATCGAGAGGATATACTTAAAAGCTAAAGACTAGCATGCAAATAGATTTTATAGAAAAAGAGGAATCAAGAATATACCCTCAAAAAGGGTAAAATATGCTATCTAGTCTTCAGTATTCTAAGTCGCATCTTCTTGAGCTTCACTCCACTGTACCTTATCTAATTTAACTTCATGGTTGTGAAGCTTCTTGACCTCCATTTCCAAAACCCACTAGTAAAGATAGGCCCTCGATCACTTACCATGCTAGAGGGTATCAAATGTAGTCGAACTTTCTCTCCAAGATAAACAGATATTAAGCATGATATCAAGTGTATATCCTAAGATGATTAGAGGTCTCTCCTCTACTTAGCTTATCCATCATGCTGCAAGTCTGAGGGTCTAAAGCTAATGGTTACTATGTGCTTATTACCTCTCTTAAGGTCAGTCTAACTTAGGGTGCCAGCCCCAACCATTTATTTCTAACACAAACCATCCTAGTCGAACTCGACATCCCTCAAGTACAAGCCCCAAAGGCCTAAACCAATATCAGACAAGCACCCAAGGGATACCTCCTCCGAATTTGGACGATCTATGTGAGATGATACTAATGAAAAAACCAAACAATTGAGCACTTTACCGACTCTGGCTATCCTCGCCAATTTTGCTCCAGAATTACCGTTGATCGCATAACTGGCTTTGCAGTGTCATCTAGATACATGCGGAAGTCTGTCTCGAGTTCTTAGGGGGAACCCCTACCCTAGTCAAAACATCTTGCGTACTCATGGACTACCCCAACGGATCGAAAATCATCGATAGATAAGTAAAGCGATTCTAGGTAGCTAAGACAAACTGATCCTTTAGGATCATACGAAATCTGAAGGGTATTCTCGAGGCAAGTCGAAAGTCTAACTACCCTTGTTTCATAATTACTAGCTAACCAAACAATGCCTAGAATCAACCCATAGCCCAAAAACATAAGCATAAATATAACTTTTCTCAAATCCTCACAAGTCAAGATAAATGGGTCGAACCAGCAATTGGATTTGAGACTCTAATGGGATCCTACACAATATCTAGGGTGCAGAGACTCAACTATGGAAGCAGATATGTATACGGATGTGAAGCGCTAAAATCGGAAGGATTACTATCAGGATAATCAAAAAGGAAAAACTCTTTCAACCAAAATCTTACTGCATCTCTCTCAGGTATGCTAGCGGTGAGAGCATGCACTCGCCTTCCGGAAAATCATGTCCCTTGTTCTTCCCCTTGCCCTTAATTATACGGCCCGTTATACCAAAATAATGATACTTCCTCTTATTTTAGGTTGTACTATTTTTTTCCTCCCCTCCTTTATGAACCAAGTCCATATCCATGGGTTCTTCATCCTTGTGTTGTGCTCCGTAGCAAGACCCCCTCATTCTCAACTTTGCCATCCTTGTGTAACTTGTTGACATGTCTCTCGAAAGCTGCCTCCATCGCACGGGGAATCCTACAAAGCTTGACAGAAAATTACAGCTACAGATGGAAGTTAGGCGCTTATTTGCCCTTTGACAAGTGTCGCAATCTCATCAATCCTACGGAACCATATAGCGATGAGGTTACCTCCTAGAAAGCCAGGAGCCCCAGAGGCTTAGGAAAGAAGAAAATAAGGATTCAAACAGAGGATCAAAAAGATAGTGCATATGGCTTTGGGGAATATGCCTTTAAAAACAAAACTTTTCTTTAGAAAATGCTTCTTTTAAAACCGTTTTGAAAATAATTTTCCAAATCTTTTAACTGATCCGGTAACCTTCAGCTCTGATACCCACCTCCATTAATGTCACTGACAAAGAAAATGCCTTAACTTCGGTGGAGCATTTTTAGTACAAGATGCAGAAAAATTACAAGACATACAAATAAAGCAGCGAAAAATAAATAACCTTTATTGATTAAAACAGCTTGTACAAAGATTGTTTTACAACACCAATACTTATTACAAGAAAGCATCTGTCTTGTATAATATATAAGAAGCACAAACTGACAATGATATTCCCCAATAAAGCATGAACCAGCCATAGTAGTAGAAAATGGAGTTCAAAGCAATGCGTTAGAGAATCATCAAGCTCGGAAAGAGTAACGGCCCTAAAATGAGCTGAGCTTTTCCCTCCCTGACTACCGGGGGGCGGGGGGGAGGGGAGGGGAGGGGAAAACGGGAGAAAAGAGGCGAAAGCAAACTAGGTCAGACATAAAGTCTGGTAAGTTCAGTGATTCTTAGTATTTAAACGGGGATGGGGGTAAGCATGGGATATGGCAAGATAAACTGAATGTACCGATAAGCTGAATGCGCTTCTACTCCTTCTCTTCTTCACAACTACCCTGTTATACTGATTTCTATATCTCTGCACTACCTACTAGTGTCCATACTAGTAATCTATGATCATATGATAATGTTATCCCAATCCCCGTATTTGCGGTTGCCTTCAGGTGTACATCTACTATGGGGATTCCATTTATTACCTAGATCTAATCTAGGGTTTACTATCGAGCGCTTTCTAGATTCAGCCAGGGTTTACGCTACCCAGGGCCACTGGGGTTTATGCTACCTATTGAATGCTTCTCGAATTCAGGGCTTACGGGACCTAGGTCCAAGTAGGGATTATGCTACCTACTTTATATTAATTTTCCATGTGTCTGTGTCAGTCGGCCCTCTCTTGCGTGTAGATACTCTGTGCTGGCCCCACCATAAGGTGTATCAAGCCTTATGATAGCAACTCGACACGATTCAAGATGCACAGTGTATAACTACTGGTACCCAGTGCCTTCTTTTTCCACTCTGGAGTATGTGCACGCCCGTAAACCATCGTAACCTACACTGACGTACCCCCTACCTCTTGACCGCTTATAATCAGCCCAGTAATCGTGCCCCACCCTGCCTAGCTCAGGGTACCGTGATACATCTATGTAGGTTACTGCTGAAATGGGCCCCCGTTACTAGGGTTTCCTACTGGTTAAGTTTGTGGGCCTATATATATACAATATTACCCCACCTACACGTGATGTACTTAACCCTCCCACCGATTCAAGCATGTCTATTTAATGGTTAAGTTTGTAGGCCTATATGTACTAATATTACCCACCGAACCCGATATGTACTTAACCCTTCCACTGGTTCAAGCATGTTTAGTTAATTGTTAAGTTTGTGGGCCTATATTACTAATATTACCCACCAACCCGATATGTACTTAAACCTCCCACTGATTCAAGTTGATATATATTCTTGGTTATGTGTTATCCATTCATTCAAGTTAACTTAACTTGCCCACTCGCCATGTTATATATATATATATATATATATTGGTTAAGTGTTCCCCTTGTGTTACTTAACCCATATCATATATCATGTTATATATATATATTTTTTGGTTAAGTGTTCCTCTTGTGTTACTTAACCCTATCACACATCATGTTATATATATATATATATATATATATATTGGTTAAGTGTGTCCTATTAACTTAACCTCACCCACTTGTCTAATTAACATGTTATGACAGTTAAGTGTTCTAATTTTACTTAACCTCATCCACTTGCCTAGTTAACATGTTATGACGGTTAAGTGTTCTAAATTTACTTAACCTCACCATCTAGTCTAGTTAGCATTTTAAACACTTACTTAACCTTACCCACTTGTCTAGTTAACATGTTATTATGGTTAAGTGTTCCCTTAGTTACTTAACCCCCCATAAGCCTTGCCTTGTTAACATGTTAGATTGGTTAAGTATCCAAATTAACTTGACCCTTATCAACCTTGTCTAGTTGACATGTTGAATTGGCTAAGCGTTTTCTCGACTACTTAACCCCACCCTTCTTGTCTTTGTTAACATGTTATTACAGTTAAGTGTTTCCCTAATTACTTAACCTCACCATTTCTAGCTTGATTTATTCATGAGCCTTAATTAACTAATTAATTAAAGCATCAACCACTCACATTAGACAGATATTGTTGTAGTTACTGGATGTGCCAGTCGGTTCCGGGCAGGTTTACATTACAACTCAGTCTAACCTCGGGTCTTTCTGGGCTTGATGCACTAACCACCCACATTAGACAGGTATAATTGTGGTCACTAGATGTGCCGGTCGGTTCCAGGCAGTTTTACACCACAACTCAGTCTAACCTCGGGTCAGGCATATTCGTCTTTTACTAAATTTACATATTTACTATTTATGTAAATTTTTCCGTAAACCAATTTAGCCTAGATCATATTCAATTGTCATGCAAATTAAAATACTTATATTCTATGCCAAAAATTGATTTACCAATCAATTAACCCAACTTGCAGTTTATACCAATTAAGATTTAATATGCCCCCTTTTCAATTTATGCCCAATCTAGATTAATATTCCAATTTACGGTTCATGTCAAAACTAGATTTAATATTCTAGTTTACCGTTTAAGTCCAAAACTTGGTTTACATGCCAATTACACACTTTGCGGCCAATTAAATTTATCAATTTATGCCCAAGTCTAATATGCATGTAAATCATTCACTATTATAGCAAATTTTGATTATGCCAACATATTTTTATGCCAAATTAACTTAATTAAGCTACGCCCAAATTCCCGTGCCATAATCGTACGTATAGCATGATTTCACAAATTTCTAGTACTCATGAAATGATATTAGTAGTATCAAAGCAAGGAATAGGGGATAAGCACGAGAATTGTCATAAAATAATAGCCATGCAAGAATGAACCAAATACAAAAATAATGGTTCCAATGGGTTTGATGTACATAATAGTGAATAGGAATAAACTAGCCAAGTTACACATTAAATATGAGATCCACATAATCAAGGGAATAGGCATAAGTGATTTGGTCCAACATAATGCCAGTTCAAGGTACAACATGATCGGTTAATTGTAACAATGGGAATAGTCATAAGCAACTAACTACAATAGTCATAGGCAATTAACCACAATAGTCATGGGCGACTAATCACAATAATTTCTTAACCAATGTCATAGGCAATAGTCTCATAGTTATGATTCATAGTCGTAGGCAATAATTTCATAGGCGATAGTTCATGGCCATAGTCTTAGACAAAGATCTCAAAGTCATAGTCATAGTCATAGGCAATAGCCTCATAGGCAACAGTTTCATAGTCATAGTCTTAGGAAAAAGTCTCATAGTCATAGTCATAGTCGTAAATCAGATCCAAAGGCATAGATATCTTTCGATTTGACACAAGCACGAATCAAAGATAATTAACTTGCAAATTAGTATAGTTCTATATTTTGATTCATTACATTCACAATTCCAATTACACGCTCAAATCTAAGGAATAACCGAACTTACAGTGATCAGTTTAGAAAAGGCGATTTGCTATGATTCAAGTGACGTTGCTTGAAGCGGAATGCCTATGGTCCAACTTGAAGCTTTAACTTGATTTTAATCTCCAATTTGAAGAAGAACTATAACTTGTTTTAATAAGATTTATTTTAATGGTGGAGGCTAGAGAGAAACAGCATGTAGACGCCTAAAAGAATTTGTGTGGAGAAACCTTAGGTCTAGGCAATCTTTTATAGGTGTAGAGAGTGTTTTAGAGCCATTAGATCGCCCTAGAAGCCATCTGGTCCGTCCAGAATAGGTCAAAATCGTTGCAGTCCAGATCTGGAAAAATAGGGCAGGTCGACCCCCTGGTCGACCTATGGGGGGGAGGTCGACCCCCTGGTCAACCTATGCACACAGGTTGACCCCCTGGTCGACCTGGGTCCTGGCCGGGAAATTTCCCGCCCAGCCCGGGTGTGTGTTTTGAATTCGAATCTTGAATCTGTTAATAATTATTTAAATTCTTGATACTTCTGAAGGTCATAACTTCTTCATACGGAGTCCGATTCACGCAAACTCAAACTCTATCTCAAGCAGAATTCCGAGACGAACGCAATGGCATAACCCGTTTCCCTTAATTCTTCACTTAAAAATTAAGTATACTTCGATTTGTTACATTAACGTTTACAGAAAATACGGGGTGTTACATGATTACTAACATGATAGATAAGCAAGGGAAATAGATAAAACAGTATTTTCAATGTCAGATATGGTAAGTGTTTGTGTATACTAAAGTGAACATTAAAGATGACATAAAGGTTACAAATAAGGTTGACTCTTCTCATTCAACAGAATTATAACTTTGATTGATTACACTTTTACTAACTCAGAACAAAATATAATTAGGATGATTTCCCTAATACTGCCTATCGATCAACTACTAACCCATATAGTGATAACCTATGCCTCTATAGGCCTTGGTTTTATCAGGCCCGACCCATCAGCAAAAAGAAATAGCCCCACGGGTGTCATATTGTCTTATTTTCCCTAGTCGGGTCAATGCATGCACATTGAACTTCAAAACACACTTGATCCTGCCTCCATTCGGACCATCTTACTACCATCCATTGCATGGTGCATGCCCTCGCCTCCTATATGGGACCACATGTGATAAAAAGGGTATGTTTTATGGTATGGATCCCCGACAAACAATTATTACTTGGTCCAAATCCTCATTGATTCGTCCCCTCAGAGATTAACCATAGAATTTAGTTTAGGCTCGTAACTTAATCCATTAAGTCATTATGTTCGTATTAAAGCCTAATGCCCAACTTTAAGGCCACCATAGATTTATAGGCTCGTAACCTAACCCTTTTAAGTCAATAAATCCATATTAAAATCAATTGTCTTTTTTAACCATTTATTGTCACATTTAAATTCTACAAATAAATTATGTTTGTTTATTATGATTTTTCCCAATCATCATATTTATGCAAATATAGGTTACAGTTCATTTTTTCCCAGCCACAACATGTACCATAATCATTTTACAGTTATCAGTCCAATGTTCCCTTTTTATTGCAGTTTTACATCATATGTCCAGTTAACCCCAAATTATTAAATTTTCCCAATTTAATCAAATTACCTAAAACTTGCGTAAAACAAAGGATAATAATCGGTCGTAGGCAATTAGGCATATCAATCCATGTCTAAATCATATATATATATACATATATATATATATATGCGCCTTTTAGGCTATTTTGGCATAACCACAAATAAAGTGTAAAAATCTTATGAAGAATAGGGGAAAGAAGTAAGGGAATATAATTTACAGTAATCTGAATATTAATTAAACAGAAATTGTAAGAAAGACAGAAAAAATTATGGAAGAATGCTTATAGAAAGAAAATACAAAAAACAAAAATAAACTGTAAGTAAAAGAACTGTTAACAAAACTACTGTAACGACCCGTGTTTTTGGCAGTCAAATATTTAATTTAATTTATTATTTTAAATATTTTATTTGAAATATTAGTGGATTTTAAATATTGAATTCGTTATTTAAAACGAAGTTTGAACGATATATATTTATATAATTATAAATCGAGCTCGAAATGGCACGGTAGTTCGTAATATTGAATTTTGAACTTCAATCGAATATACAGGATTCGATATAAGTCGGATTTCAGAGAAACAAGAAACGTTAGAACCATATTGATGATAATTTTCATATGAAAGAGAAAAATCCAGATTCCGTGTTGTAGATTGTTAGTTATGGCCAAATCAAATTTTGAAATAGTCGTTATGGAAATCGCTTCGGCCTTTGAAATGGCCATTTTGCAAACGGTCTATGTTTTCGATGAAATTAGTTTCATTGAAACAGTATCGTTAAATTATTGTAAGAAAATCAAACTGCGTGGCAAACCGATGTCGTATGTGGCCACGGTAGCTATAAACGCCCAGTTATTTTCTATAGCGTGTAATTAATTTAATAAAGGGTTATTTGAATATAACTTGAACAGACGATCGAATTAAGCAGCGAAACCAATTTCGTTGAGTTCGTATCGTCGATTAGAGTCTGGATAGGTATATAGTTTGTTATTTTTGAAGACCGTGAAATTAGGTGTCCGAAATAGCATTGCGGTGCGCGTAAAAATGGCCTACCGGGGAAACAATCTCAGAATGTGATGAAATTGGTGCCGTTGGGTTCGTATTGAAGAATTATTATAGGATTGCAAGGTTTCAAGTTGATTTGATTTATCTGGTGATCGTGGAAAAATTAAATGCGTGTTTATTTCTGGTTTTATAAAGGAATTTTTTTCAAACGACCTCGGATTTCGACGAAACTTGTCCCATGGGATCCGGTATATCTTTTTACATCAAGATTAGCCTTTTTATCAGAAAAAGGAGATCGTCTGTAGTAGTTTTATTGAGTTACTTCACGACGAAAGTTTCATTGAATATTAAAATATATTATTTCCTTACTTAAAAATAGTTTACAATAGGCCAACCCTAATTTCCGTCTTTCTTGGTCAATAACCATTATGGACACCATTTACAATAACACGGCAGCTTGTAATATCCTTTCAGCAGCTACCCTGTCTTCTTTTCCTACCCCGTCATTTCCCCTTTCGTTTGACAATACAACAATGATGCCGTATGAAAGGCTAACACATAGATTTATGGCAATACACAGTCCTACCAACTATTGCATGCAGACATAAGCACATGCTCATGTCTGAAAAGAAAACCATAAAGCTGCGGTTCTTTCTTTTCTCCTGTTCACCTTCAACAGTACATGCCATTTCCTATCATCACAGCATGTTGGAAAAGAAATCACATGCTAGCTATTCTATCTTACTTTCTCTGAACCTAGGCAAGTCGCGATCACACTGCCATGGGAAAGGATGGGACCACAGCTGTCCTACCTCTTCTTTTCACAAGCCGATCCTACCCTGCCTACCAAATTCTTTTCGTGTTGTCCACGTTTCGCAGCCGTGATGACCAAGGTAGCATGTGTATATATACTGGGTAGCCTCTTCGTCCTCTTCATTCCCTTTTACAGTAAACCAAACTTTGGAAATGAAAAAAAAAAGAATTGATGAAGTTGCGGTCAGTCCAGGAGGGATGAGGGTCTTGCGCAATGGTTGAGATCGGACTGGAGGGTAGCGGAGAGGTGGCGGCCATCCTCCGATGTCCAGTATGTTGGCAGGGGGTCACCAGCGGGTTTGGATGTTGAAGGAGCGGTGTAGCATGGTGTTGGGGTTAAGCGCATGGAATGTGTAACAACCCGTATTTTCTATAATCTGTTGTAACGTAAATCGAGGCAGAATTTAATTCTAAAATCTGAATCAAGGGAAACGGGCTATGCCATTGCGTTCGTCTCGGAAAAATACGCGAAATAGAGTCCGAGTTTTCGAAAATCGGAGTCCGTATGACCCGATTAAGGCCCAACGAAGTTTTCAGAAAATTTCAAAGTAAAAACAGATTTCAAATTCAAGTTTGAAATTGGAAATTGGAAATTAGGGCAGATTGGGCTAGGCGGGAAAAATCCCGCCAGAGTACCCAAGTCGACAGCCCTGTCGACTTGGGAGTCGACTTGGTTGGACCCAAGTCGACAGCCCTGTCGACTTGGCTGTCGACTTGGTCCAGCCGGGCAGTTCTGCCTGGTGCACCATTTTGGGTTTGTGTTGAGCTTGGGGGCTAGATTCGGTTTTAAGGGCTGAGATTGGAACTAGGGTTTAATCCTAAGGCTAAAACTAGTCCTAATCTCTATAAATAAGGCCCTAACCTAACCCTAAATCATTATTATTCATTCATGTAACTAAACTATGGCAAAATCAATCCTCTCATGGTCTCCACTCTCTTCATAAAATTCCTAAGTCATTTCTATGAGGGATTTTCCATGCATACAAGTGTTTTCAAACTTGTATGAGCATCATTAGCTTGCATTCAAGTCAAGTTTCTATAGTTGCATCATAAAGAAAGAGTTTTGATCATTTTGGCTTAAGGGTTTTCTATTGAAGCTTGCATTTTGGGTTTAATTGGTTGCATAAGGGCTTTGTCGTATTTTTGTGACTTCATAAGCATTGTAAGCCCTATTCTACTTTCATACTTAAACTCTAAAGTTAAATGTATGATATGCAAGTTTGCCATGATATGCAAGTTTACTATGTTATGCTATGCAAGTTTGATATGTTATGATATGCATGTTATGTTATGCAAGTATGTCATGTTATGATATGCAAGTTTATCATGTTATGATATGCAAGTTTATATGCAAGTTTGCCATGTTATGTTATGCAAGTTTGCCACGTTATGATATGCAAGTTTATCATGTTATGATATGCAAGTTTATATGCAAGTTTGCCATGTTATGATATGCAAGTTTATCATGTTATGATATGCAAGTTTATATGCAAGTTTGCCATGTTATGTTATGCAAGTTTGCTATGTTATGATATGCAAGTTTGCCATGTATGTTATGCAAGTTTGGGGTGATCATTTTGTTCATGTTATCATGTTATGCAAGCTTATCTTGGGCTTATGAACATAAAGCTTCAAGCTTTATGCTAAAGGTTGCATTTTGGCAACATGTAAGTTATCATATCCCTTATGATAACTTGCATGTGAGGCTAAATGCGAACTTATGGCCATTTCTACATGTCATTTATCACCATGTATCACCAATATGCTAAGTTTGGTTTTATGCATGCTTTTGAGGTCTAATGCAAGTATATGAACATATGTACATTTCATATGCCACCATGTTGAACTTGTGGCTTCAACACCTTTATGTCATGATTATGCCAAGTTCCCTCTTTCTATCCTTTATGCGCTATGGCGATATGTAAGCGATGGGATTGCGTTTGGGGTTGGGTAAACTTAAAAGACATAAAAACATAAGATTGGGAATTTACCTATTAAGTTAGGTCTACCCATTGGGAATTTACCTATTAAGTTAGGTCTACCCAATTGCTTGAAAATTTGTAATATGTTTTGGAAACGTGATGGACATGACACTTAGAAAATATAAGTGTGACCAACTCGAGGTTGGGCTGAGTTTGTAGCGTAAACCTACCCGGAACCGACCGGCTTAACTAGTCGCTACGAACAATAGGACCCAATGTGAGAAGTTGGCCATGTTGTACCTTGAACCCGAGGTTAGACCAAGTTGTGGTGTAAAGCTACCCGGACCCGCCCGGCTTAACTAGTAACCACAACAAAGGTCTAATGTGAGAGGTTAAGGCGCATTAATTAATTAATGCCTCGTGATTAGGGTTAAGTCATGGTCCACTTAATACTTAACCAATTTGGGCTTGGTAGATTAATCAGGGTTAAGTCGTGAACTCATCGTTACACTTAACCAAGTTAATCCATGATTAGCAAAAGGGTTAAACCGTACTTAACCCACTAGAAAAATCCTAGCAATGGGGGTCCACTCCAGCAGTAATCCTCAGTTTGTATCATCATGACCCTAGGGACTAGGTTAGGGTGGGGGCACGATTACTAAACTGGAGGTAAGCGACCAAAAGCGATGGCAGAATGGTACGCCGGTGTAGTTCCGGGCGGACTATGGTCGTGCACAGAGTCCGAAGCCGGGGAAAGCATGCACGGGTACTAGTAGATCGAGACTGTGCACGCATGTTTATGGTGTCCAGGGGTTGCCACCCTAGGGCTTGATACACCCGACGGGAGACCCGGCACAGTCTGACTACAATTATGTTTGGGCCGTATGGACACCAACACGTGACGAGTTAGGCTTATAGGGAGCCGATCGACTAGACCGTTTGGTTGGACCGCTTATTAGGGTCACTACATGTTATTGGGCCAAAGCTTGGGCCAAGGGATCAATACTTGTATATTCAAGTCATGTTAGTTTGCTAGTACACCTGTGGTGCAAAACCTTAAACCTGATTATGCGATGACACCTTTATCTACCTTGTTAGTTAATCATCATGCTAGTATGTTGTTATCCTTATGTTCATCCCTGCTGCTCATGCCAGTTAACTTTACCAGTTTACATTGATTGTAGTAGGGCTTACTCAGTCTTTTTGACTGACCTGTTTTTCTTTCGCCTCTTTTCTTCCGTTTCCCCCCCCCCAAGGTTCTCAGGGTGGGAACGTTGGAGCTTAGCTTGGATTCCTGATCGCTTGCTTGTGGGATTTTAGCTCATGTACGGTCTTGACATGAAGCTAGCTATGGTTATCACTTATTTTGGGGATAGTACTTATGTATTTCAGTTTTTCAATGATGTTGTTTTTATCTAGACTTGTTTATTTGGAAAGTTGACATTATGTTGTACCAGACTTGTTTTGAAATGGTTTGAAATCTTCCGCTGTTTTATCTATGTTATTTACTCTGTTTACATATATACATATGTTCTTGTTCTGCCTTGATATATCATTATGCATGTTTACCTGATTCAAACGCCCCTCCAAAATCAGAGTGCTTGCAAGAGTCACCCTGGCGGAGGCGGGGTGTTACATTTGGTATCAGAGCATATGGTTTACGAGAAGGAACAAAAAGGTTTTTAAAACTTTTGGAAAACTATTTTCAAAACCAAGTATAAAGTATTTTCCAAAGAAAAGTCTAGTTTATTTTAAAGGCTATTGCCCAAAAGGCCATTAGCAAAATTCCTTCGTTTTTTTCTCCATTCTGAATCTATCTTCTTCTTCGTTTTTAGTATGGCCGATAACTTCGCTATTCCGGAGGGAGTACACGTACCTGTTTGGTATAGGAGACTTTTAGAGGCTAGGGCGACCGAAGGCGGCCCCGCAGATGTTCCTCCTCCTCCTCCAGTAGTTAATGTTCCTCCTCCTGTCGCTGAGGTTCCTCTTCCTCCTCCCCCTCAGCATCCTCAAGCTGACTTCACGGAGATTTGCAAAGACTTTAAGGCAATGGGTGGCAAGAATTTCTTTGGAACCGAGACTTTTGTAGAGGCCAGGAATTGGTTGAAGGAAACCGAAGATCTTTTCGCCTTCTTTGATGTAGATGACCGTAGGAAGGTTTTATTAGCAGTGTGGTTGCTAAAGGAAGAAGCTGCACGTTGGTGGGTGGTCACCACCTCTACTAGGCCAATTGAGACTTGGGATGACTTTCGGGGAAAGTTTAGACTAAGGTTCCTATCGCTGAAGCAAGGGGACATGACTATTAGGGAATACATAGATAAGTTTAATCAACTGGCTCGGGTCGGTTTAGACTTGGTTAACACAGCTCAGAAAAAGGCCCTATACTTTGCTCTAGGATTAAACGAGCCATTACATGGTTTAGCCATGACTCATATACCCTTGGGGGCAACTTTCGAGAGCTTGGTGAATATGGCCCTACTCAATGAAGAGAATAGGAGTGACAAGAAGGAGATCAAGATGAATGATACTCAAGCCAAGAAGACTGATTCCCAATGGAAAGGAAATCAGGGTAATCCAAGTGGTCAGAGCAGTCAAGGCAATCAGAACAAGAACAAGAATAAGAGTCAAGGCAACAAGAGGAAGTGCCATTATTGCGGTTCAGTTGGGCATTTTATTAAGAATTGTAAGAAGAGGAAAAGGAAGAGTGGTGAATGCTTTTTCTGCGGTGAGACTGGGCATTTCAGCAAGGATTGCCCGAAGAAGCAAGGGCAAGGACAGGGTCAGACTCAGCGTGCTGGACCTTCAGGAGGGCAAGTTCATGCTCTCAATGCCGCTCCAGTTCCCGATCGAGGTAGTATTTCTGTTGAAAGCCTTGTATATATTTCTGATTTTCCAGTTCGTACCTTGTTTGATTCTGGTGCATCGCATAGCTTTATCTCATCTGATTTTGTTGAAAGTTTGCACCTAAGTACTAGTCTAGTTTATGATCCCGTGTGTGTTTCAAATCCAATTGGGGGTTCCGCCCATTTGTCTATTATCTACGTGGATTTGAAAATCTCTATCTTTGGTGTAGAGTTCTCGTGTGATGCTTATATTCTCGGTTTCATGGGGTATGGGTTGATTTTGGGCATGGATTGGTTGTCCAGTTTTGGAGCCATTCTTGATTTTTGGGCATAGGGTTGTGAGGCTCATGATTCGCCTCGGTGATACCCTAAAAATTTCTTGTAACCCTATGGGTCCCGTCATGTTGTGTTATCTTGAATCCCTCAACTCGTCTATCGATAGTTTGCAATCGGTGAGGGTGGTCCGAGAATATCCTGATATCTTGGGTGAAGTGAAGGGGGTTACACCTAAAAGAGAGATTTCTGCATTTATCTGGTGGATAATGCAAAACTGGTTTCTTTGCCCGTTCGGCACATGGCTCCGCGTGAAAGACGGGAGCTAAGTAAGCAAGTGAAGGAGTTGCTTGAGAAGAACTTCATTCGATGAAGCATTTCCGAGGAAGGTTCTCTAGTAGTATTCGCTACTAATGTGGACAGTACGCTTTGCCCGTGTGTTGATTATCGAGAGTTGAATAAGCTGACTAAGAAGAACAGACACCCGTTACTGGGAATTGATGATCTCTTTGACCAGCTTGTCGGTGCTTCTGTTTTCTCTCAGCTTGATCTTGCTACTGGATTCCATCAGCTCAGGGTAGCTGAAGATAGTATAGACAAAACTGCGTTCAGAACTCCAGATGGATCCTTAGAATGGCTGGTCATGCCATTCGGTTTGACTAATGCACCCGCCTACTTAGTGGACTTGATGAGTAGGGTGTTCAGGGAGTTCTTGAACAAGTTTGTCGTGGTCTTCGTAGATGATATTCTGATCTTCTCAAAGGATGAGGAAGAGCACGCAAGGCATCTCGTGGAGGTGATGGATACGCTTAGAACGCATCAGTTGAAGGCCAAGTTCTCCAAATGTCACTTTTGGAGAAAGGAAGCTAGATTTCTTAGGCATATAGTTTCTAAGCAAGGCTTAGCGGTGGATCCTGCTAAAGTGGTCGCGGTTCAAGACCGAAAGCTCCGACGAGGACAATGGAAGTAAGAAGCTTTCTCAGTTTAATTAGTCAGTTAGCGTCCCTTGAGTTTAGACCTACCCTTCTGGATCAAGTAGGGACTTCACAGAAAGAAGACCCGCAGTTAGTTGAGATCATGAACAAGTTGATTCGAGGCGAGATGTTAAGACACCTCGCTATAGATGACAAGGGATGGCTAAGACGCAATGAGAGAAAGAAAGTTCTTGAAGATGCACATCACTCGAGGAGGTGGCCGAGTTTGTCCCAAGGTGCATGTTGTGCCAACAGATTAAGGCCGAGTCATAAAAAGCCCGGTGGGCTATTACATCCATTGGAGGTCCCCGCAATGGAAGTAGTAAAGCGTCACGAAGGATTTCGTGGATGGACTACCTAGATCAAGGAAAGGGAATACGAGCATGTGGGGAGACTCACGAAGGGTGCTCATTTCACTCCGGTAAAGAGCGAAAGGACTGCATCATAACTAGCGACAGTTTACTTTCAAGAAATAAAGCGGTTGCACGAGGTTCCCTAAAGTATAGTTAGTAACCATGACTCAATCTTCACTAGCCAGTTTTGGGATAGTCTACGGGAAGTCGTGGGCAAGCAACTGAATCTAAGTACGGCCTATCATTCACAGGCGGATGGTTCATTTCGTTCAAGCATGAGTTATAGAAAATCACGTTAGTAAGAGCAATTGGCAACGTGGATTGGTACTTCCAAGAAAAGTTCTGCTGCGTGGAATACTTTATAGTAAGTAAACGAGATCCAGGATTCACTAGTGAATTTTGGAGAGCTTGCATGAAACCATGAGGTCATAGTTATGTTTAAGCCAAGAATGATAGAAGAGTAAGTGAAAGAGGAAGACGAGAGGCGACAATGAAATGGGTTCCAACTCATATTTGGAAATAAGAGTTAAGAAGCCAAGAAATCATGAAGTAAAAGACGGTCAAAGCATAGTGGAGTTAAACTCAAAGAAACGTGGCTTAGAAGACTGAAGGCTAGATACACGCATCATATCTCTTTCCAAGAGTATATCCTTGATCCTTGTTTTCCTGTGGAACTTACTCACATGTTATCTTTTACATATATCCTCTCGATCCCATTTCTGTTGTAAACCCCATAAGAGGGTATGACTCATCGGTTAGTAATACATGTCAAGGTTTGAAGGGGTCCGTTAGGTTGACTAAACCTTTTGGGCTTTTATAGGATTGGAGTTGGGTTAGGAAGGGATTTCTTGTAATCCGAAAGGAGTATATCCTGCTTATCTTCCCGATCTCTTTGAAGCATATTTTTGCTATCCATGTTTTTCTTGGTTATCTAGTTTACCGTGTTAATCTTGTCATGAGAACCTTAGGTAGAAACCCTTTGGATGAAACATGTGTTTGAAACATGTTATGCTTGATGGTTGCAAGTGGTTGCAAGTGTTTGCAAGTGGTTACTCGTGGATGCATTATACACATTAGGCACTAGATCGGCTCACACACTCCTCATATAGCATATGCATGAGTGTTTATGCTTATTCATGGATGAAAATTTTTGTGTTGTCACATGGATGTTGCATATGGATGTATGTTATGTGCACACATATAGATGTTATACATTATGTTAGGAATTGCATACATATGGATTCATTTCACTAACATAATTTGCATTGATGATATTTGCATTAGATAAGGACATATACACACACCTTTGCATATGTTCATACAACATTTAGAATCTTGTAAGGACAATGATTGCTCGTGGATGATGTTTTGAGTAGATGGATGATTGGATGGTAGGATACGTTCTTCCTAACTTGAAGATTTCGGGGACGAAATCCTTTAAGGAGGGGAGAATGTAACAACCCGTATTTTCTATAATCTGTTGTAATGTAAATCGAGGCAGAATTTAATTCTAAAATCTGAATCATGGGAAACGGGCTATGCCATTGCGTTCGTCTCGGAAAAATACGCGAAATAGAGTCCGAGTTTTCGAAAATCGGAGTCCGTATGACCCGATTAAGGCCCAACGAAGTTTTCAGAAAATTTCAAAGTAAAAACAGATTTCAAATTCAAGTTTGAAATTGGAAATTAGGGCAGATTGGGCTAGGCGGGAAAAATCCCGCCAGAGTACCCAAGTCGACAGCCCTGTCGACTTGGGAGTCGACTTGGTTGGACCCAAGTCGACAGCCCTGTCGACTTGGCTGTCGACTTGGTCCAGCCGGGCAGTTCTGCCTGGTGCACCATTTTGGGTTTGTGTTGAGCTTGGGGGCCAGATTCGGTTTTAAGGGCTGAGATTGGAACTAGGGTTTAATCCTAAGGCTAAAACTAGTCCTAATCTCTATAAATAAGGCCCTAACCTAACCCTAAATCATCATTATTCATTCATGTAACTAAACTATGGCAAAATCAATCCTCTCATGGCCTCCACTCTCTTCATAAAATTCCTAAGTCATTTCTATGAGGGATTTTCCATGCATACAAGTGTTTTCAAACTTGTATGAGCATCATTAGCTTGCATTCAAGTCAAGTTTCTATAGTTGCATCATAAAGAAAGAGTTTTGATCATTTTGGCTTAAGGGTTTTCTATTGAAGCTTGCATTTTGGGTTTAATTGGTTGCATAAGGGCTTTGTCATATTTTTGTGACTTCATAAGCATTGTAAGCCCTATTCTACTTTCATACTTAAACTCTAAAGTTAAATGTATGATATGCAAGTTTGCCATGATATGAAAGTTTACTATGTTATGCTATGCAAGTTTGATATGTTATGATATGCATGTTATGTTATGCAAGTATGTCATGTTATGATATGCAAGTTTATCATGTTATGATATGCAAGTTTATATGCAAGTTTGCCATGTTATGTTATGCAAGTTTGCCATGTTATGATATGCAAGTTTATCATGTTATGATATGCAAGTTTATCATGTTATGATATGCAAGTTTATATGCAAGTTTGTCATGTTATGATATGCAAGTTTATCATGTTATGATATGCAAGTTTATATGCAAGTTTGCCATGTTATGTTATGCAAGTTTGCTATGTTATGATATGCAAGTTTGCCATGTATGTTATGCAAGTTTGGGGTGATCATTTTGTTCATGTTATCATGTTATGCAAGCTTATCTTGGGCTTATGAACATAAAGCTTCAAGCTTTATGCTAAAGGTTGCATATTGGCAACATGTAAGTTATCATATCCCTTATGATAACTTGCATGTGAGGCTAAATGCGAACTTATGGCCATTTCTACATGTCATTTATCACCATGTATCACCAATATGCTAAGTTTGGTTTTATGCATGCTTTTGAGGCCTAATGCAAGTATATGAACATATGTACATTTCATATGCCACCATGTTGAACTTGTGGCTTCAACACCTTTATGTCATGATTATGCCAAGTTCCCTCTTTCTATCCTTTATGCGCTATGGCGATATGTAAGCGATGGGATTGCGTTTGGGGTTGGGTAAACTTAAAAGACATAAAAACATAAGATTGGGAATTTACCTATTAAGTTAGGTCTACCCAATAGGAATTTACCTATTAAGTTAGGTCTACCCAATTGCTTGAAAATTTGTAATATGTTTTGGAAACGTGATGGACATGACACTTAGAAAATATAAGTGTGACCAACTCGAGGTTGGGCTGAGTTTGTAGCGTAAACCTACCCGGAACCGACCGGCTTAACTAGTCGCTACAAACAATAGGACCCAATGTGAGAAGTTGGCCATGTTGTACCTTGAACCCGAGGTTAGACCAAGTTGTGGTGTAAAGCTACCCGGACCCGCCCGGCTTAACTAGTAACCACAACAAAGGTCTAATGTGAGAGGTTAAGGCGCATTAATTAATTAATGCCTCGTGATTAGGGTTAAGTCATGGTCCACTTAATACTTAACCAATTTGGGCTTGGTAGATTAATCAGGGTTAAGTCGTGAACTCATCGTTACATTTAACCAAGTTAATCCATGATTAGTAAAAGGGTTAAACCGTACTTAACCCACTAGAAAAATCCTAGCAATGGGGGTCCACTCCAGCAGTAATCCTCAGTTTGTATCATCATGACCCTAGGGACTAGGCTAGGGTGGGGGCACGATTACTAAACTGGAGGTAAGCGACCAAAAGCGACGGCAGAATGGTACGCCGGTGTAGTTCCGGGCGGACTATGGTCGTGCACAGAGTCCGAAGCCGGGGAAAGCATGCACGGGTACTAGTAGATCGAGACTGTGCACGCATGTTTATGGTGTCCAGGGGTTGCCACCCTAGGACTTGATACACCCGACGGGAGACCCGGCACAGTCTGACTACAATTATGTTTGGGCCGTATGGACACCAACACGTGACGAGTTAGGCTTATAGGGAGCCGATCGACTAGACCATTTGGTTGGACCGCTTATTAGGGTCACTACATGTTATTGGGCCAAATCTTGGGCCAAGGGATCAATACTTGTATATTCAAGTCATGTTAGTTTGCTAGTACACCTGTGGTGCAAAACCTTAAACCTGATTATGCGATGACACCTTTATCTACCTTGTTAGTTAATCATCATGCTAGTATGTTGTTATCCTTATGTTCATCCTTGCTGCTCATGCCAGTTAACTTTACCAGTTTACATTGATTGTAGTAGGGCTTACTCAGTCTTTTTGACTGACCTGTTTTTCTTTCGCCTCTTTTCTTCCATTCCCCCCCCCCCCCCAGGTTCTCAGGGTGGGAACGTTGGAGCTTAGCTTGGATTCCTGATCGCTTGCTTGTGGGATTTTAGCTCATGTACGGTCTTGACATGAAGCTAGCTATGGTTATCACTTATTTTGGGGATAGTACTTATGTATTTCAGTTTTTCAATGATGTTGTTTTTATCTAGACTTGTTTATTTGGAAATTTGACATTATGTTGTACCAGACTTGTTTTGAAATGGTTTGAAATCTTCCGCTGTTTTATCTATGTTATTTACTCTGTTTACATATATACATATGTTCTTGTTCTGCCTTGATATATCATTATGCATGTTTACCTGATTCAAACGCCCCTCCAAAATCAGAGTGCTTGCAAGAGTCACCCTGGCGGAGGCAGGGTGTTACAGAATGTTGAAGTATTTGAATAGTAGAAAAAGAAGAAAAAGAAATAGAAGCTGAAACTAAAAGGGGAACGTGATGAGCAAAAGGAGGAAGACCTGACCCTTTGATTTGCACAGAACCCATTTTCCCTTAAACAAAGTAATTTAGTTATTACTTTGAACTTAATTAAGAAATATTTTATTAATTAATGTTAAATGTAAATCAATATGAATGTACAGGTAAAAAGGGGCAAACGAGATCTATGGGGCAGAGGAACCAAACAGAAGTGGACATCACGTGAATAGTAAGAAGGATACCACAAACAAACCACAAACGTAATCATTTATTTAGTTATGTTAACTTGATTAAGGAATAAATGATTTTATTAATTAAGGTTTTATGAATTTATTTAAAACAAATTAGAAGGTAATTATCGGTGGAATCATACAGGTTTGAATAAGACGTCCAAGAGCAGTGAACGATCTGGAACGGATGTAAAGCCTGATTCCTTGTGAGAAGAATACAGACCGTGAACGGAACAAGGGAATGGAGTGAAATACATTGTGAAATTTGGAGCACAGGAAACCGAAACTGACCTGTCATGTTATAATGTTTAAACAGACGAGTCTGGAACCAAAACAGGACGTCGCATAGAAAAAAATAAAAGGAGATTAGGCTTAGCTTTATTTTTGAATGGATCGGCCATTATAAAGTCGGAATCCGATGAAACAAGTTGCGTTAAGATCGCGGTGACGGACCCTAGATTATGGAACCGTGTAGACAAAGATGGAGATAGCTGGAATTTACAGTTAAATTAAACGCTGTTTAATTTGACTGTAATCAAACTGCTTCAAGAATAAATGGAATCTCGAGGTGAGTTAAACTCACTCAGTTTTTCCCATTTATATTTTTATATAAATTGGGTTTTTATTTTGTATGCTCTGCTTGCCAATGGTTGACCGTTTGCTTGCTAATTTAACTGATGAAATTAAATCGTGGTTTAATTTCAGTGAAATACCAAATCGTTATTCTAACGATGGGTCCCAATAAAGGTAACTTACCTTGTTGGTCACATTTATAAAATAAACGTGTTTAATTGGTTGAGTTGTTTGAATTGCTTGTGGTTAGATTAAATGGTTGCTATTATCAGTTAAATGGTTGAATGATCTGATTTGATATAACCATTTGTATACAGGGAAGAACAGGTTGGAGGGATCCAACCGGGTTCCTCAAATATAGTATTTATTTTCATATTATCATAGATAAACTGTCATGATTGGATAATTGAGTTTGGTAGTGACCACTGAATGAAAAGTCAACCTGTGCGGTTTTTAACCAATGGGCTATATTGGTTGAGTAATCGGCAGTAAATGGCCTTAAAGAAATGATATCGATTTACTATCAGGTAAATTGATAGAACTGAAGTTATAAAAAATTATTTTATAACTAAAGATAGGTTTTGAAATATATATTTTGAATAAAAGTTTATAAAGAAAGTAAATATATATTATTTATTATTTAAATTAATAATTGATTTTATAAAGACAAATGCTGATGGTAATCAGATTTAGAAATACGTGAATAGAAATTTACCTAACGGTTAAATTTGGATAAATGTTTTGTTAAGAAACAATTTAATGGAATTATCTTAATTAATTAATTATATTATAAATTAATTGAAGAGGAGAAATGAATTGAAGCGGTTAATGAGATAACCAGATTTAAGTTGACTAAGTTAACAATTTTTAACTGGGATTGACCATTAAATTAGTTTGTATTAAATTAACCCAATAGAAGAGTTTAATGAATATTGTTTAGATTTTATTAAGATTTTAAAAAGGGATTTTTAAGCAAATATTATGGCTTAAATAAATGTCACTTAATTATTTGAATTAAGTAAAAAAGGAAATTGAGATAAAAGGTTTTACAATAAACCAAAGTTATATGAAAGAGGTTTGAGGCGTTATATCATTAATTTTAAATTAACGTTAGTTAAGAATGTGAGTGAATAAAAGTGGGAGATTAGAATGGAATATTGGGTTTTGGGATTTCAACTTATATTTATCTTCAGATATGAACGATGTTGACTAAGGTCTGAGAGGTAATTAAAATACCCCAACTTGGACGGCATCAGGATTAACTGAGGATGATATTAGTTGAAATGGGAAAGGAAGTTAGTAATGATTTATTATTTCCATTAAAGAAATAATAAGGCGATGTTTAATGAAGATTTAGAAAAATATAAAATGATGATTCCAAAGAGAAAAGAAATATAAGGGGATTGCGTGGAATTATAGCGACGTTTTAGAGCGAGAAAGGAAACGTAAAGTTTTGATTTATTTTATCAAAATAAGCGTTGTTCATTGTTTTCAAGTAATAAATGTTTTTCGTAACATCGGTTTACGAGAAATGAGTTAAAGTGATTTTCCAATATTATATAATATAAAAATGTGGCAAATGTTTTGTAAGTGGATAGAGACAACTGAATATGATATAGGATCTTCCTAAAGATCGGAAAGAATTTGTGTAAAGAAAATCTTAAGTTAAGTAAGAAGCGAAAAGTTATATTTGTAATAGCGAGATATTTAAGGGTTTTAAATTTACCTTTGTTTTAATCAAAAGGCCAAGTGATGCCAAATACTGAATCAGTGAACCCACTGGATTGTCATGATTGAAACACTGTTTATTTTGATAGTTAAATCACTGACTATCAAATCTGTCCAATACGATTGTTGGTACGGAAAGACCGGGATCAGATTTATATTCGAAAACCATTCCGACCAACAAATACGTGAAGATAACAGAAGACGGTCGAGATGGAGCAATGAAGACCGTGGATCTTCATAAGCGGAAGGATTACTTAAAATCTCTGGCTTAGCGGCCCGAGATACACTGTGATTCTGTCGTGGTTGGAATCTACGGGTTGCAAGGACTTCTCGCTACTGATCCATGGGGTGATTCCTATATGGGATGCAGTAGGAGGGTACCTTCAGTTCATCCTATTCCTGGATGACTTGTATGGACGAGTGTCTGACAGCGTATTTCCAAAGGAATTACGTACGTTGATTTCTTCAAACGTATTTCTGTTGATGGCGGGGAAGGCCGTACACCTTCTCTTAGCAAAACTGCAGAGTATTTTTGGGGACGTCAATTAGTGATATCTGGCGGATCTGACGATGTGGCATTCAAAGTGAATGATGATCAAGTGTCAAAGGTTAATCTAAACCTCAAGCCTCAACAACCGGTAAATGAAAAAAATCGGGCAGGCAGCATGGCTATGTGGGTTGCTCTCATTAGGGTGTATAATCACCTATCTAGAGAAAATCCATTTCATTCTTTAATCTATTTCGATGCTGTCCCTTATCGGGAAACGGTGGTTTGAGCCCAACCGTTGGTGATATACATTCGATGCACTCAAGCGAAATGAGTGGTCGGTCATGTGAGGGCCGGGTTGCAAGACGTTCTTGTTGAACCCATTGTATTCGCCTCTAGAGATACACTATCGGCAGGTGGTCCCATACCTTGTCAAGGTCGGAATCCAATCTCCAATAAGCGTCCATGGTTTTTGATTATATACTATATATGTGGAGCGTGAGATGCAAGCGTTCCACTAGATTGTTATTTACTTGTATTTAGACATTATTATAATATCAGAAAAGATATTGATTTCAAAAATGTTTTGGGTTATCGTAAGGTAAAAACCGTCCGTGTTTATGTGTGGATTTGGTCTTACGATTATCCTTTTCTTTGAAAAGATTTTAACTTAAAAATCAAGTTGTGTGTTACCTTAATAATGTGCGAGTTTTTCTCACTCTGGTTCACCAGACTGACCCGGTGTTTTGTAAATGCTCGGGTTAGCCCGGGGTGTACAGGTTCAGGTTATCGAAGGATGTGAAGAGACAAGCCGGAAGAGTCTAGACGTGTGATATTATATAGCTACTATTCCGCTGTGTGTTTTATCTGAGGATAGGTTTCTATAACTGTCCAGATGTGTAAGGTACTCTAATGATTGTAAGTATTTTTAAGCTCTCAGTAAAGATTTATTTCTATATTATATTTTGTTCCGCTGCGATGTGAGGCTCTGATACTGTGTTGTGGTGTTTCTTCTTCTTCTTATATTCTAATATTTCTTCCTTTCTTATCTCACCCTCTAATTTCTTTCTAATAACGCTCCGGTGTTTTCGGTGTTGGAAGTTCTACATGAGTTACGGTAAAGGTATTTATGTTGATTCTCGGGGCCGAAAGTCCCTGGGTCGTTACAGTGGTATCAGAGCTATTGGTTTAGTAATAACCTTGGCTCTGTGGTGTAACTCGATAAAGATAGGGTCAGTAATACCCTAGATCGAGATTGAGTGTATATATATGAGAGCGTATTTGTAAATTTCATATACAAATGTTTTGTATTGTGTGGTTGGTCGGTTCAAGTGTTGAGAAGCATTGAACTGACAATCGATGCAGTATTGTTTTGAAAAGAGGGTAAATGAAATAATTTTACCCAAATCATATTATTGTATATAAAGGAAATAATTTTATCAAATTATTGAGATAGTAGTGTATTTGATCGACTTGAATGTGATTCAAATCAGATGGAAATTTGAATTGAAACTTAACTTTGTTAAGTGGAATTAAAGTAAAGAATTATATTGAAATTAAATTAAATTAAATTGGAAATTTGATGAATAGATAAAAATCGAATAGAAATAAATCGATTAAATGTTCAAATATGAGAAACCATAAAATATTAATATTGAATGTAAATTCAATTGATTGGTCGTGTATTGGTTGTTGTTTGTGATTGGTTTGTTATTGGGTGATAGTTGTTCGATGGGATAATCAACAGTTTAATGGGGTTAAATGAATTTTGAACTAAAGAATAAATTCCAGTATAATTTAAACTGGAATGAAACTGCCTATGAATTGGAATTTATGATTTAACCCTGTGATTGATAATGAATTGATGGTGTGTGTTTGATTCTTGAATTGGTATAGTTATGCCAGTTCATTAGTGAATATTACTTAAGAATTTCATATATCTGTTACTGATATGTGAGTTGAGTTAAGTACAGGTGCCCGATGGCTAGGCAGATTGATATTGATTGAGTAAATCGCGTATACGTGAGCCAATATGCTCAACAGCGCTCAAAAAGGTACGCTTATGCAAAAATTTATAATTTTGGGGTTTTGATTTTTGTTTTCCGACCGTTGGTCGTTGTATATATATTATTTGTTCCTGCGATATCGCAGATGTCACTCCATACAAGGGAGACTCTGCGGAATTTTTCCGGGAATTTAATGTGTTAGAAAATTTTCGATATTTTTAAAAAGTTTATATTGATTATAATAACATGGTTTTGATTTAAAATAAAATGGATTTAGAAATAAATGGGTTTGTAACGTTCTTTCTTACCCTAGCAATTTCGAGGACGAAATTATTTTAAGGGGGGAAGAATGTAACGACCCGTGTTTTTGGCAGTCAAATATTTAATTTAATTTATTATTTTAAATATTTTATTTGAAATGTTAGTGTATTTTAAATATTGAATTCGTTATTTAAAACGAAGTTTGAACGATATATATTTATATAATTATAAATCGAGCTCGAAATGGCGCGGCAGTTCATAATATTGAATTTTGAACTTCAATCGAATATACAGGATTCGATATAAGTCGGATTTCAGCGAAACAAGAAACGTTAGAACCATATTGATGATAATTTTCATATGTGTAACAACCCGTAAAATGCGAGCCAGTTTGAAAATTTTATTTTGGCAATTTTAGCGAATTTTGAATATTCAAAATAGATTATTTTAAATAATATAGACGATAAATTTATTTGGAATATAATTCGATCGTATATATTATATACGTCGTCGTTAGAATATAAATATTTATATATAATTATAAAAGGAATTGAAAATGGCGCGGTAGTTCGAAAATTCGATTTCTAATTTCAAATGAATATACAGAATTCAATATAAGTCAGAATTGAACGAAACAAGAAATATTTGAATCTGTATAACTATGTCTTTGTAACAAAGTTAACAAACTGAGATTTCATCTTAGAAATGATAAGATATGTCCAGTTTAAAATTAGAAATAGTCGCTGTGGAATTTATATATATTTTTATATATATAAAGCCCTTAAAAATAGCAATTTTGCAAACGACCTCGGATTCCGACGAAACCAGTTTTGTTGGGTCCGCAGTGTCGAATTATTGCTAGGTTTCAAATTTCATAATTTTTCGATTCAATATGTGAGCGTGGCAAAGGAAAACGTGTTTTGACCATTTCGGTTGATTTTAATCGACTGGAAATTGGCCATTTTTCTAACGGTCTCAGAATTCGACGAAACTAGTTTTGTTAGGACCGTATCGTCAATACGAAGCTAGAAAATATTTTTCAGGAATTTTTAAAGTTCGTATGTGACCCCGGTAATTTGAAATGTGTGTATGAATTGAATATACAAAGAATTATATTTTAAATTCAACGGAAACTGATTCAAACAGTCGAATTGGCCTACGTGGCATATCCCATTGTGTTCGGAATGGGGGAATTACGCTAGGGACGACGGTCGGCGGGTTCAAATCTGAGTTGAAACGAAAAGTCAACTTAAGGTTGAATTAAAATAAAAAAAAAAATAAAAAAAAATTAATAAAATTCCCCTTTCCCTTAACCAGGCCCCCCCCCCCCCGTTGGAATTTCATAAATCAGAAAAGAAAAAAAAAAAGGGACGAGGGCGACAGGGGGAGAGCCGCCGCCACCTCGCGCGCCCCCCAGCGGCGCCGCAGCCAGGCGCCACCACCGCAAGACCCCCACTCCCCTTCTCCTTCTCCTCCCGCTCCCCCTTCCCACTGCGACAGCCCCTCTACCCAAAGCCGACGCCCTTCTAGCCCTAGCCCCCTTTTTCCCGCGCCTCACCGCCAATGCCCAGGATCGAACCCCCTGTCCACCGCCACAACCCCTTGGAGGACGAGCAACGCCGCAGAAACCCCCCCTCGCAGCTGCATCGGTGAGCATTTCCTTTTTTTTATTTTTTTTATTTTCTTTTTTATTTATTCTGTAAAAGTGTTTTATGTTTAAAGTAAAAACTGTTTTATGTTTTTAAAGTTAAAAACTGAAATTTTTAAAAGATTAAAACTGATTTATTTATAAAATATAAAAACTGATTTATTTATAAAATATAAAAACTGATTTATTTATAAAATATAAAAACTGATTTATTTATAAAATATAAAAACTGATTTATTTATAAAATATAAAAACTGAATTTTATTTTGTTTAAAACTGAATTTTATTTTGTTTAAAAACTGAATTTCATTTATGTTGTAAAGTTATAAAAATTCGATTTTTATATATTGAATAGCGAACTAAAAATTCGATTTTTATATATTGAATAGCGAACTAAAAATTCGATTTTTATATATTGAATAGCGAACTAAAAATTCGATTTTTATATATTGAATAGCGAACTAAAAATTCGATTTTTATATATTGAATAGCGAACTAAAAATTCGATTTTTATATATTGAATAGCGAACTAAAAATTCGATTTTTATATATTGAATAGCGAACTAAAAATTCGATTTTTATATATTGAATAGCGAACTAAAAATTCGATTTTTATATATTGAATAGCGAACTAAAAATTCGATTTTTATATATTGAATAGCGAACTAAAAATTCGATTTTTATATATTGAATAACGAAGTAAAAACTCGATTTTTACATATGTAGTGAAAGCGGACAACGAAGGTGACAAAAAGGCGAAACGACGAAGACTTCTGCAAATGAAGAGCCGTGGAGCTAGGATAGCTATCAGTGAGAATTTCTCACCTTTCAAATTTATTTTCTAGTTATATATATATACTAGGATGCAGACGGTGTTTAGTAGCACCCGACACAATCGTCCACAGACCATGGACTTGTTTGTTTGGCTGTTTGGTTATTGATTGCGATATTGGTTTGAATGTGATTTGTGGTGTGAAAAATCGAATCGATAAATTGGTTAGGATTAGACGTGCGCCGTTATAAGGCGAAGGAGTAAGGCTAGGTTAGACTCTTACTCCAAATTTTGTGGTTTGCATAATAAAATTGATATGATTGATGTGTGAATGGCGTGGGCCTTCACTAGACCGGGGATAAGGCTAGGCCTTGTCCCGTTTCTAGTATCGTGCTGTTATGCCGCCGAAATTTTCTAAAATATGTTAGAAAAATAAAAATATCATTTTATAGAAGAAATGAATTGAATAGAAATTCATAGATTGAAATAAAATGTTTTATCGTTAAAAATATATTTTTTAACGTGAAGTGAATAAAATAAAATATTCATTTATAAACCGGACGGTTTGTTTATGTACACCTATTTGAATGACATTGATTGGGACGATAAATTTTACACATCGCCCAACAGCACAAATAAAATAGGTGTTTGATTGTTTGAAACCCCACACGGGTGTTGGGATGAAATATGAATTTCACTCATCCTGATTGATTAAATATGTCGATCGATTGATTGACAGGCTGTTATAAGCGTTGAATATCTATATTTGATGCTTATACAGTGTAGTGCACTTTGGTTGATGGTTGATTATTTTTCAAGGCTATTATACATGTGTTGTATGAAAATCCATATAATTAACTTTATATGGTAATTGATTGGGCCTCATTCCAGTTTTAAAATAGAAATATTTAAAATAGAAATATTCGAAATGGAATATTTGAAAATGTCAATATATGAAGCCGTGTTGATTAGAGTGACGCCATTTTGACGTGAACGATATTTATATCGATTTTATTCATTTTAAAATGAATATTAAAAGGTAATTTTGAAATCAAATATTTCGAAATGAATTGAATTGAAAACGAATTCAAAGTGAATTGAAAGTGATTTCGAAATGAATTGAATTGAAAACGAATTCAAAGTGAATTGAAAGTGATTTCGAAATGAATTGAATTGAAAACGAATTCAAAATGAATTGAAAGCAAATTGAAATGAATTCAAATTGAATTGAAATTTGAATTGAATAGAAATGAATTTTAAAACGAATTTATAAAGAAGAATTCAATTTTGATTTGAACTGAAAAGAAAGTTGAAATAGCTTTTGAAACGATTTTAAAACTATTTATATAATTCGTTTTAAATAGAAATCGACGAAATATATATTATATATATTATATATATAATATAATGGCCTGAATAGAACGCGCCGCGCCGCGGCAGTTCGCGAATTTCGACCATTTATTTCAAACGGACATTACGGGAGATCCGACCGTCGGATTCTCCTAAAACCGGAACCGTTGGGTTCGTATCGAAAAGAGCTTTCTAACGAATATTAGAAATTTGAAATCTAACGGTTGGATTTGGAGATACGTCCAAATCAAATTCGAAAAAGGTCGCTGTAAGTGCAGTTCGATGGCCATTGTTGGAAATCGACTGTACGGGCCTTGATAAAATTATTAAAAATAGTAATAATTTGTGTAAAATCATAAGAAATGGTTTAGAAAGAATTGAGATGAAAAACTCCATATTTGAAAAGATAAAAATAGATTTTTATCGAAATGAACTAGTTTTGAACTAGAATTATAATTCTATTTATTTTTAAATAAATAAATTGAATTCGAAAAGGGTTTTAAAAATAACCAAAATTTCCAATGATTGCATTGGAGTGGATTTGAATCGAAATTGTCTTCGGAATATTTCGATGTTGGAATTCGGGATTATACAGGTGTTGTTATGGAAATTTGAAAGATATATATTTATATCGTTATTTCCAATACGACATTTGTTAGTCGTAGAATTCGATATTGAATATAAGCCGATATATTTTCTATTCAGAGCCTTGTATTGAATATCGAATGTGATTGGGTTTGTCGTGAATGGTGTCTTCACTAACACTGTTCTTGAACCCTGTTGAGAAAAGATTAAATCTTTTTATTTAGATTTAATGAAGTGCACCAATTAAATAATATTTAATTGGAATTGAATTGATATTGATTTTTGGGTTTATCGTGAACAGTGTTTTAAATAACACTTGTTCTTTAACCCGATAATTAATGAATGTGATTTTTGGGTTTATCGTGAACAGTGTTTTAAATAACACTTGTTCTTTAACCCGATAATTAATGGAATGTGATTTGGGTTTATCGTGAACCGTGTTTTAAATAACACTGATTCTTTAAACCAGTCACAGATTAAAACTAAGTGGAGTTTTAATGAATCTTTAAATTAGATTGAAATAATCGAAATGGAGTATCACCAGTTTTGCTCCAGGCGATAGTTAAATCTTTAATTAGATTCGAACTTGAAATGGTAATTGAATTTACCGATAACACTGTGGTGTTAGATATGAAGTATTACCAGTTTTGCTTCATGGGATAAATAGGTTGGGATTGGGAAATTAAAACCAATGATTACTTCGGTAAGGTTCGTTAATCTCGACTAGTTGAATCGAAATTCAAAAGAAGATTAGAGAATAAATTCCAGGAATTTATTTTGGATAAAATTAATGGGAACCTTTTTCTATGAATGTGAAATTTAGAAACTAACTGTCGGTTAGCCAAGCAGAACGGTTTTCTGGATATTGATCTGATGTTGGTTTCGGCCTTCGGGGTTAATATTCGGGGGATTATTCTCTTGATTAATTTACGGTTAGTGACTAATGAATTGGAATGAGGCGTATGTTGTGTTTGTGTAATACTTATTTAAAATATACGCGGGTTATTCGGAAAGACCGGGTTTATCCCATTCTGAATAACTGATACGACGATAAGTCGAAGATGAAGACGATGGTCGAAGACCGGAGGTCTTCACGTCGTTTGGGTGATAACTGATGATCTTGATTGGGCTGTACACTCAAGAAGATGGAAACAGTTAGTGATCGTCCAGACGTACTTGGAGATCAATGGATATGCGGGGTACTAGGTGCCTCCGGTTTCGTTCAGACCCAGGACGGACTTGTAAATGGACTGTGTGTCTGACATCGGATTTCATTCTGTGTGACTGATATCGGTTGCATAGGATGGTTTGCCTGTGTGGCATGCTAAGATGCAAATGATCAAGGCTTCTGTTGAAAAGCAAAGTCTTGTGGTGATGATCAAAGCACGGCCTTTGTGGCGTAGCTTTGTGTAACGTTTACCTCGCGTGTTTCACACCCGGTATGAACCAAAAACGGGAGACGGACCTCAGGGAGGACTTGCGTTTCTTTCTAGCTAGAAGTGGCGTCAGTGGTTTTACACGCCCTGACGAGTTTGACTTATGTGGTTGTTGCTGTTGCGAGGCGCCTCGGTTATATCGGTTTCGGCCGATGCATTCTGGTCGGCTGACGGATCAGACTTACACCCCATAGGGTGGGGAAACGTAGTGTTCAGGAATTTTAATCCACATCGGTGGACCGGCCCTGACGATCCAAAGGCTTGACAGAGTACTTGCCTGAGGGGCGGGCTAGAGCGTCTCGAATCGGTTGAGGACTATCTTTTGCCTCGGTTCATAGACGGAAATCCAATTTCCAAATACGGGACATTTGCGGTTTTAATTGTAATCCTATATATGGCGACATAGTGGGATGGGGCGCTTATGCCGCCTATGATTGATACTTATGATTTGAAGTTGTTTTATACACTATGCACTTATAATAGTATCAAACGATTTGTTTTAAACGTATCAAGCATTCTTTGGCTGTTATAAGGGAAAACCCTATCACCCGGCTTGCGTTGCATTGTGTGATAGGACCTGGGTCTTATAACAGCTTCATTTTTCTTTATTTAGCATTGCGCTGTTTGTTTTATGCACTGGTATTCTTGGGAGGAAACCCGTTCCGTGTTATACGGCGTGGTCCCTTGATTTACCTAATGATTTAAAATAAAGATTAATAACTGTTTTAGTTCTCACACCAGTCCCATGACTGACCTGGAGTTTATTGTTTTAACCTAAACTCTGGGTGCCCTTATTTTGACACGGGCAGCTAGTAGTTTTGGTTTTGCAGATTTATATTCACAGGATCCTGGTTTACAGCTGGAACGATATCCGGAAAGCTTTGTATCCGTATATCTCTTTCTAGTTGTGTATTGTATTATTTTCCGCTGCTATGTATTTAAATGTAATTTAAATCTCTGATATTTCTGTGCAATATTCGTTTATACTCTGTATATTCTTGTAATCTGATGCATTGTTGTAACATACAATGAAATGTTCTTCTGTATGCGTTCTGTTTTGTCCTGTTCTCAAACGATAGGGCGTTTCGAACGGTCTGGGTCGGTTTAGCGACTGGTTCGGACCGAGCGAAATTCCTTGACGTCACATTTGGTATCAGAGCTTTGGTTTACAAAGCTAGAGAACAAGGCACATTAGAACTATACGAAAGAATTCATCAGATATTGGATTAGTAATATCCAATGGGATGACTCGTTAGAGATAGGATCAGTAGTATCCTAGAACGAGTGTGAAGAGTATATTTTTCAAATGAAAACAAATTTTGTTTTGAAAATTTAAATCAATTATTCGTAGTTGATTATTTATTTATATTGATTTGGACAGTCCAGTATATAAAGAATTTGCATATACGCCTTGCAAACGTATATTCGAAGTTTTAATATACCGGGTAGATATAGAACCGCACTCTAGTAACCCGACAATGTTCTGATGGTGGTTCGAAACATCATCAGCATTTATTTTCGAGTGACGAAGGTGTGATTTCTATATATTTCCATTAGACTGGTGTGAGAACCAAAATTAGATAGGGCCTATTGTTGTGATTTGGTATCAAAAACATGATTTTTGTATATGTATCAAAATTATGAATTTGAAACTCTAATTCACTAATTGATTGATGATTGGGTTGTTTGTTTATTTGTTTGCTAATTTTTAGCCATTTAGCCTAATTGAATCACATATTGAATTATATTGGAAATTGGTCGCATTTGCTTGCATACATGTACTTACATTGAACAGGTCATAGCAAGGAGGCTAGAGCCAGAGAATAAAATTTGTTTGCCCGACAAATAGGTACATGTTTACTACGTAATTTCCTGAATTGTTTGGGTGATGATGATTTTGTGAGCCTATTGGCTAGCCGCTTGGCTTTTTCTTTTTCTTTTTGAGATCTGAAGGACCGGGGAAGCTATTTGAAATTCCCCGATGCTCCCATTGCAGGGGAGGTTATGGCGAAATTTTTCGGAAATTTAGGGTGTTAGCCAAATTTTTGAAATTTTAGAAATTCTCAGAAACTGAAAAGTTGGAGAATGGAAGCCAGGTCGAGCGTAGAGTTAATTAATCAAACCACTTTCGACTTTGTTCCTTTTCGGGGACGAAAAGTTTTAAGTGGGGGAGATTGTAACAACCCGTAAAATGCGAGCCAGTTTGAAAATTTTATTTTGGCAATTTTAGCGAATTTTGAATATTCAAAATAGATTATTTTAAATAATATAGACGATAAATTTATTTGGAATATAATTCGATCGTATATATTATATACGTCGTCGTTAGAATATAAATATTTATATATAATTATAAAAGGAATTGAAAATGGCGCGGTAGTTCGAAAATTCGATTTCTAATTTCAAATGAATATACAGAATTCAATATAAGTCAGAATTGAACGAAACAAGAAATATTTGAATCTGTATAACTATGTCTTTGTAACAAAGTTAACAAACTGAGATTTCATCTTAGAAATGATAAGATATGTCCAGTTTAAAATTAGAAATAGTCGCTGTGGAATTTATATATATTTTTATATATATAAAGCCCTTAAAAATAGCAATTTTGCAAACGACCTCGGATTCCGACGAAACCAGTTTTGTTGGGTCCGCAGTGTCGAATTATTGCTAGGTTTCAAATTTCATAATTTTTCGATTCAATATGTGAGCGTGGCAAAGGAAAACGTGTTTTGACCATTTCAGTTGATTTTAATCGACTGGAAATTGGCCATTTTTCTAACGGTCTCAGAATTCGACGAAACTAGTTTTGTTAGGACCGTATCGTCAATACGAAGCTAGAAAATATTTTTCAGGAATTTTTAAAGTTCGTATGTGACCCCGGTAATTTGAAATGTGCGTATGAATTGAATATACAAAGAATTATATTTTAAATTCAACGGAAACTGATTCAAACAGTCGAATTGGCCTACGTGGCATATCCCATTGTGTTCGGAATGGGGGAATTACGCTAGGGACGACGGTCGGCGGGTTCAAATCTGAGTTGAAACGAAAAGTCAACTTAAGGTTGAATTAAAATAAAAAAAAAATAAAAAAATTCCCCTTTCCCTTAACCAGGCCCCCCCCCGTTGGAATTTCATAAATCAGAAAAAAAAAAAAAAAAAAGGGACGAGGGCGACAGGGGGAGAGCCGCCGCCACCTCGCGCGCCCCCCAGCGGCGCCGCAGCCAGGCGCCACCACCGCAAGACCCCCCCTCCCCTTCTCCTTCTCCTCCCGCTCCCCCTTCCCACTGCGACAGCCCCTCTACCCAAAGCCGACGCCCTTCTAGCCCTAGCCCCCTTTTTCCCGCGCCTCACCGCCAATGCCCAGGATCGAACCCCCTGTCCACCGCCACAACCCCTTGGAGGACGAGCAACGCCGCAGAAAACCCCCCCCCCTTCGCAGCTGCATCGGTGAGCATTTCCTTTTTTTTATTTTATTTATTTTCTTTTTTATTTATTCTGTAAAAGTGTTTTATGTTTAAAGTAAAAACTGTTTTATGTTTTTAAAGTTAAAAACTGAAATTTTTAAAAGTTAAAAACTGAAATTTTTAAAAGATTAAAACTGATTTATTTATAAAATATAAAAACTGATTTATTTATAAAATATAAAAACTGATTTATTTATAAAATATAAAAACTGATTTATTTATAAAATATAAAAACTGATTTATTTATAAAATATAAAAACTGAATTTTATTTTGTTTAAAACTGAATTTTATTTTGTTTAAAAACTGAATTTCATTTATGTTGTAAAGTTATAAAAATTCGATTTTTATATATTGAATAGCGAACTAAAAATTCGATTTTTATATATTGAATAGCGAACTAAAAATTCGATTTTTATATATTGAATAGCGAACTAAAAATTCGATTTTTATATATTGAATAGCGAACTAAAAATTCGATTTTTATATATTGAATAGCGAACTAAAAATTCGATTTTTATATATTGAATAGCGAACTAAAAATTCGATTTTTATATATTGAATAGCGAACTAAAAATTCGATTTTTATATATTGAATAGCGAACTAAAAATTCGATTTTTATATATTGAATAACGAAGTAAAAACTCGATTTTTACATATGTAGTGAAAGCGGACAACGAAGGTGACAAAAAGGCGAAACGACGAAGACTTCTGCAAATGAAGAGCCGTGGAGCTAGGATAGCTATCAGTGAGAATTTCTCACCTTTCAAATTTATTTTCTAGTTATATATATACTAGGATGCAGACGGTGTTTAGTAGCACCCGACACAATCGTCCACAGACCATGGACTTGTTTGTTTGGCTGTTTGGTTATTGATTGCGATATTGGTTTGAATGTGATTTGTGGTGTGAAAAATCGAATCGATAAATTGGTTAGGATTAGACGTGCGCCGTTATAAGGCGAAGGAGTAAGGCTAGGTTAGACTCTTACTCCAAATTTTGTGGTTTGCATAATAAAATTGATATGATTGATGTGTGAATGGCGTGGGCCTTCACTAGACCGGGGATAAGGCTAGGCCTTGTCCCGTTTCTAGTATCGTGCTGTTATGCCGCCGAAATTTTCTAAAATATGTTAGAAAAATAAAAATATCATTTTATAGAAGAAATGAATTGAATAGAAATTCATAGATTGAAATAAAATGTTTTATCGTTAAAAATATAATTTTTAACGTGAAGTGAATAAAATAAAATATTCATTTATAAACCGGACGGTTTGTTTATGTACACCTATTTGAATGACATTGATTGGGACGATAAATTTTACACATCGCCCAACAGCACAAATAAAATAGGTGTTTGATTGTTTGAAACCCCACACGGGTGTTGGGATGAAATATGAATTTCACTCATCCTGATTGATTAAATATGTCGATCGATTGATTGACAGGCTGTTATAAGCGTTGAATATCTATATTTGATGCTTATACAGTGTAGTGCACTTTGGTTGATGGTTGATTATTTTTCAAGGCTATTATACATGTGTTGTATGAAAATCCATATAATTAACTTTATATGGTAATTGATTGGGCCTCATTCCAGTTTTAAAATAGAAATATTTAAAATAGAAATATTCGAAATGGAATATTTGAAAATGTCAATATATGAAGCCGTGTTGATTAGAGTGACGCCATTTTGACGTGAACGATATTTATATCGATTTTATTCATTTTAAAATGAATATTAAAAAGTAATTTTGAAATCAAATATTTCGAAATGAATTGAATTGAAAACGAATTCAAAGTGAATTGAAAGTGATTTCGAAATGAATTGAATTGAAAACGAATTCAAAGTGAATTGAAAGTGATTTCGAAATGAATTGAATTGAAAACGAATTCAAAATGAATTGAAAGCAAATTGAAATGAATTCAAATTGAATTGAAATTTGAATTGAATAGAAATGAATTTTAAAACGAATTTATAAAGAAGAATTCAATTTTGATTTGAACTGAAAAGAAAGTTGAAATAGCTTTTGAAACGATTTTAAAACTATTTATATAATTCGTTTTAAATAGAAATCGACGAAATATATATTATATATATTATATATATAATATAATGGCCTGAATAGAACGCGCCGCGCCGCGGCAGTTCGCGAATTTCGACCATTTATTTCAAACGGACATTACGGGAGATCCGACCGTCGGATTCTCCTAAAACCGGAACCGTTGGGTTCGTATCGAAAAGAGCTTTCTAACGAATATTAGAAATTTGAAATCTAACGGTTGGATTTGGAGATACGTCCAAATCAAATTCGAAAAAGGTCGCTGTAAGTGCAGTTCGATGGCCATTGTTGGAAATCGACTGTACGGGCCTTGATAAAATTATTAAAAATAGTAATAATTTGTGTAAAATCATAAGAAATGATTTAGAAAGAATTGAGATGAAAAACTCCATATTTGAAAAGATAAAAATAGATTTTTATCGAAATGAACTAGTTTTGAACTAGAATTATAATTCTATTTATTTTTAAATAAATAAATTGAATTCGAAAAGGGTTTTAAAAATAACCAAAATTTCCAATGATTGCATTGGAGTGGATTTGAATCGAAATTGTCTTCGGAATATTTCGATGTTGGAATTCGGGATTATACAGGTGTTGTTATGGAAATTTGAAAGATATATATTTATATCGTTATTTCCAATACGACATTTGTTAGTCGTAGAATTCAATATTGAATATAAGCCGATATATTTTCTATTCAGAGCCTTGTATTGAATATCGAATGTGATTGGGTTTGTCGTGAATGGTGTCTTCACTAACACTGTTCTTGAACCCTGTTGAGAAAAGATTAAATCTTTTTATTTAGATTTAATGAAGTGCACCAATTAAATAATATTTAATTGGAATTGAATTGATATTGATTTTTGGGTTTATCGTGAACAGTGTTTTAAATAACACTTGTTCTTTAACCCGATAATTAATGAATGTGATTTTTGGGTTTATCGTGAACAGTGTTTTAAATAACACTTGTTCTTTAACCCGATAATTAATGGAATGTGATTTGGGTTTATCGTGAACCGTGTTTTAAATAACACTGATTCTTTAAACCAGTCACAGATTAAAACTAAGTGGAGTTTTAATGAATCTTTAAATTAGATTGAAATAATCGAAATGGAGTATCACCAGTTTTGCTCCAGGCGATAGTTAAATCTTTAATTAGATTCGAACTTGAAATGGTAATTGAATTTACCGATAACACTGTGGTGTTAGATATGAAGTATTACCAGTTTTGCTTCATGGGATAAATAGGTTGGGATTGGGAAATTAAAACCAATGATTACTTCGGTAAGGTTCGTTAATCTCGACTAGTTGAATCGAAATTCAAAAGAAGATTAGAGAATAAATTCCAGGAATTTATCTTGGATAAAATTAATGGGAACCTTTTTCTATGAATGTGAAATTTAGAAACTAACTGTCGGTTAGCCAAGCAGAACGGTTTTCTGGATATTGATCTGATGTTGGTTTCGGCCTTCGGGGTTAATATTCGGGGGATTATTCTCTTGATTAATTTACGGTTAGTGACTAATGAATTGGAATGAGGCGTATGTTGTGTTTGTGTAATACTTATTTAAAATATACGCGGGTTATTCGGAAAGACCGGGTTTATCCCATTCTGAATAACTGATACGACGATAAGTCGAAGATGAAGACGATGGTCGAAGACCGGAGGTCTTCACGTCGTTTGGGTGATAACTGATGATCTTGATTGGGCTGTACACCCAAGAAGATGGAAACAGTTAGTGATCGTCCAGACGTACTTGGAGATCAATGGATATGCGGGGTACTAGGTGCCTCCGGTTTCGTTCAGACCCAGGACGGACTTGTAAATGGACTGTGTGTCTGACATCGGATTTCATTCTGTGTGACTGATATCGGTTGCATAGGATGGTTTGCCTGTGTGGCATGCTAAGATGCAAATGATCAAGGCTTCTGTTGAAAAGCAAAGTCTTGTGGTGATGATCAAAGCACGGCCTTTGTGGCGTAGCTTTGTGTAACGTTTACCTCGCGTGTTTCACACCCGGTATGAACCAAAAACGGGAGACGGACCTCAGGGAGGACTTGCGTTTCTTTCTAGCTAGAAGTGGCGTCAGTGGTTTTACACGCCCTGACGAGTTTGACTTATGTGGTTGTTGCTGTTGCGAGGCGCCTCGGTTATATCGGTTTCGGCCGATGCATTCTGGTCGGCTGACGGACCAGACTTACACCCCATAGGGTGGGGAAACGTAGTGTTCAGGAATTTTAATCCACATCGGTGGACTGGCCCTGACGATCCAAAGGCTTGACAGAGTACTTGCCTGAGGGGCGGGCTAGAGCGTCTCGAATCGGTTGAGGACTATCTTTTGCCTCGGTTCATAGACGGAAATCCAATTTCCAAATACGGGACATTTGCGGTTTTAATTGTAATCCTATATATGGCGACATAGTGGGATGGGGCGCTTATGCCGCCTATGATTGATACTTATGATTTGAAGTTGTTTTATACACTATGCACTTATAATAGTATCAAACGATTTGTTTTAAACGTATCAAGCATTCTTTGGCTGTTATAAGGGAAAACCCTATCCCCCGGCTTGCGTTGCATTGTGTGATAGGACCTGGGTCTTATAACAGCTTCATTTTTCTTTATTTAGCATTGCGCTGTTTGTTTTATGCACTGGTATTCTTGGGAGGAAACCCGTTCCGTGTTATACGGCGTGGTCCCTTGATTTACCTAATGATTTAAAATAAAGATTAATAACTGTTTTAGTTCTCACACCAGTCCCATGACTGACCTGGAGTTTATTGTTTTAACCTAAACTCTGGGTGCCCTTATTTTGACACGGGCAGCTAGTAGTTTTGGTTTTGCAGATTTATATTCACAGGATCCTGGTTTACAGCTGGAACGATATCCGGAAAGCTTTGTATCCGTATATCTCTTTCTAGTTGTGTATTGTATTATTTTCCGCTGCTATGTATTTAAATGTAATTTAAATCTCTGATATTTCTGTGCAATATTCGTTTATACTCTGTATATTCTTGTAATCTGATGCATTGTTGTAACATACAATGAAATGTTCTTCTGTATGCGTTCTGTTTTGTCCTGTTCTCAAACGATAGGGCGTTTCGAACGGTCTGGGTCGGTTTAGCGACTGGTTCGGACCGAGCGAAATTCCTTGACGTCACAATATGAAAGAGAAAAATCCAGATTCCGTGTTGTAGGTTGTTAGTTATGGCCAAATCAAATTTTGAAATAGTCGCTATGGAAATCGCTTCGGCCTTTGAAAAGGCCATTTTGCAAACGGTCTCTGTTTTCGATGAAATTAGTTTCATTAAAACCGTATCGTTAAATTATTGTAAGAATATCAAACTGCGTGGCAAACCAATGTCGTATGTGGCCACGGTAGCTATAAACGCCCAGTTATTTTCTATAGCGCGTAATTAATTTAATAAAGGGTTATTTGAGTATAACTTGAACAGACGATCGAATTAAGCAGCGAAACCAATTCCGTTGAGTTCATATCGTCGATTAGAGTCAGGATAGGTATATAGTTTGTTATTTTTGAAGACCGTGAAATTGGGTGTCGGAAATAGCATTGCGGTGCGCGTAAAAATGGCCTACCGGGGAAACAGTCTCAGAATGTGACGAAATTGGTGCCGTTGGGTTCGTATTGAAGAATTATTATAGGATTGCAAGGTTTCAAGTTGATTTGATTTATCTGGTGATCGTGGAAAAATTAAATGCGTGTTTATTTCTGGTTTTATAAAGGAATTTTTTTCAAACGACCTCGGATTTCGACGAAACTTGTCCTATTGGATCCGGTATATCTTTTTACATCAAGATTAGCCTTTTTATCAGAAAAAGGAGATCGTCTGTAGTAGTTTTATTGAGTTACTTCACGATGAAGTTTCATTGAATATAAAAATATATTATTTCCTTACTTAAAAATAGTTTACAACAGGCCAACCCTAATTTCCGTCTTTCTTGGTCAATAACCATTATGGACACCATTAACAATAACACGGCAGCTTGTAATATCCTTTCAGCAGCTACCCTATCTTCTTTTCCTACCACGCCATTTCCCCTTTCGTTTGACAATACAACTATGATGCCGTATGAAAGGCTAACACATAGATTTATGGCAATACACAGTCCTACCAACTATTGCATGCAGACATAAGCACATGCTTATGTCTGAAAAGAAAACCATAAAGCTGCAGTTCTTTCTTTTCTCCTGTTCACCTTCAACAGTACATGCCATTTCCTATCATCACAACATGTTGGAAAAGAAATCACATGCTAGCTATTCTATCTTACTTTCTCTGAATCTAGGCAAATCGCGATCACACTGCCATGGGAAAGGATGGGACCACAGCTGTCCTACCTCTTCTTTTCACAAGCCGATCCTACCCTGCCTACCAAATTCTTTTTGTGTTGTCCACGCTTCGCAGCCGTGATGACCAAGGTAGCATGTGTATATATACTGGGTTGCCTCTTCGTCCTCTTCATTCCCTTTTACAGTAAACCAAACTTTGGAAATGAAAAAAAAAGAATTGATGAAGTTGCGGTCAGTCCAGGAGGGATGGGGGTCTTGCGCAATGGTTGAGATCGGACTGGAGGGTAGCGGAGAGGTGGCGGCCATCCTCCGACGTCCAGTATGTTGGCAGGGGTTCACCAGCGGGTTTGGATGTTGAAGGAGCGGTGTAGCATGGTGTTGGGGTTAAGCGCATGGAATGTTGAAGTATTTGAATAGTAGAAAAAGAAGAAAAAGAAGTAGAAGCTGAAACTAAAAGGGGAACGTGATGAGCAAAAGGAGGAAGACCTGACCCTTTGATTTGCACAGAACCCGTTTTCCCTTAAACAAAGTAATTTAGTTATTACTTTGAACTTAATTAACAAATATTTTATAAATTAATGTTAAATGTAAATCAATATGAATGTACAGGTAAAAAGGGGCAAACGAGATCTATGGGGCGGAGGAACCAAACAGAAGTGGACATCACGTGAATAGTAAGAAGGATACCACAAACAAACCACAAACGTAATCATTTATTTAGTTATGTTAACTTGATTAAGGAATAAATGATTTTATTAATTAAGGTTTTATGAATTTATTTAAAACAAATTAGAAGGTAATTATCGGTGGAATCATACAGGTTTGAATAAGACGTCCAAGAGCAGTGAACGATCTGGAACGGATGTAAAGCCTGATTCCTTGTGAGAAGAATACAGACCGTGAACGGAACAAGGGAATGGAGAGAAATACATTGTGAAATTTGGAGCATAGGAAACCGAAACTGACCTGTCATGTTATAATGTTTAAACAGACGAGTCTGGAACCAAAACAGGACGTCGCATAGAAAAGAATAAAAGGAGATTAGGCTTAGCTTTATTTTTGAATAGATCGGCCATTATATAGTCGGAATCCGATGAAACAAGTTGCGTTAAGATCGCGATGACGGACCCTAGATTATGGAACCGTGTAGACAAAGATGGAGATAGCTGGATTTATAGTTAAATTAAACGCTGTTTAATTTGACTGTAATCAAACTGCTTCACGAATAAATGGAATCTCAAGGTGAGTTAAACTCACTCAGTTTTTTCCATTTATATTTTTATATAAATTGGGTTTTTATTTTGTATGCTCTGCTTGCCAATGGTTGACCGTTTGCTTGCTAATTTAACTGATGAAATTAAATCGTGGTTTAATTTCAGTGAAATACCAAATCGTTATTCTAACGATGGGTCCCAATAAAGGTAACTTACCTTATTGGTCATGTTTATAAAATAAACGTGTTTAATTGGTTGAGTTGTTTGAATTGCTTGTGGTTGGATTAAATGGTTGTTATTATCAGTTAAATGGTTGAATGATCTGATTTGATATAACCATTTGTATACAGGGAAGAACAGGTTGGAGGGATCCAACCGGGTTCCTCAAATATAGTATTTATTTTCATATTATCATAGATGAACTGTCATGATTGGATAATTGAGTTTGGTAGTGACCACTGAATGAAAAGTCAACCTGTGTGGTTTTTAACCAATGGGCTATATTGGTTGAGTAATCGGCAGTAAATGGCCTTAAAGAAATGATATCGATTTACTGTCAGGTAAATTGATAGAACTGAAGTTATAAAAAATTATTTTATAACTAAAGATAGGTTTTGAAATATATATTTTGTATAAAAGTTTATAAAGAAAGTAAATATATATTATTTATTATTTAAGTTAATAATTGATTTTATAAAGACAAATGCTGATGGTAATCAGATTTAGAAATACGTGAATAGAAATTTACCTAACGGTTAAATTTGGATAATGGTTTTGTTAAGAAACAATTTAATGGAATTATCTTAATTAATTAATTATATTATAAATTAATTGAAGAGGAGAAATGAATTGAAGCGGTTAATGAGATAACCAGATTTAAGTTGACTAAGTTAACAGTTTTTAACTGGGATTGACCATTAAATTAGTTTGTATTGAATTAACCCAATAGAAGAGTTTAATGAATATTGTTTAGATTTTATTAAGATTTTAAAAAGGGATTTTTAAGAAAATATTATGGCTTAAATAAATGTCACTTAATTATTTGAATTAAGTAAAAAAGGAAATTGAGATAAAAGGTTTTACAATAAACCAAAGTTATATGAAAGAGGTTTGAGGCGTTATATCGTTAATTTTAAATTAACGTTAGTTAAGAATGTGAGTGAATAAAAGTGGGAGATTAGAATGGAATATTGGGTTTTGGGATTTCAACTTATATTTATCTTCAAATATGAACGGTGTTGACTAAGGTCTGAGAGGTAATTAAAATACCCCAACTTGGACGGCATCAGGATTAACTGAGGATGATATTAGTTGAAATGGGAAAGGAAGTTAGTAATGATTTATTATTTCCATTAAAGAAAAAATAAGGCGATGTTTAATGAAGATTTAGAAAAATATAAAATGATGATTCCAAAGAGAAAAGAAATATAAGGGGATTGCGTGGAATTATAGCGACGTTTTAGAGCGAGAAAGGAAACGTAAAGTTTTGATTTATTTTATCAAAATAAGCGTTGTTCATTGTTTTCAAGTAATAAATGTTTTTCATAACATCGGTTTACGAGAAATGAGTTAAAGTGATTTTCCAATATTATATAATATAAAAATGTGGCTAATGTTTTGTAAGTGGATAGAGACAACTGAATATGATATAGGATCTTCCTAAAGATCGGAAAGAATTTGTGTAAAGAAAATCTTAAGTTAAGTAAGAAGCGAAAAGTTATATTTGTAATAGCGAGATGTTTAAGGGTTTTAAATTTACCTTTGTTTTAATCAAAAGGCCAAGTGATGCCGAATACTGAATCAGTGAACCCACTGGATTGTCATGATTGAAACAATGTTTATTTTGATAGTTAAATCACCGACTATCAAATTTGTCCAATACGATTGTTGGTACGGAAAGACCGGGATCGGATTTATATTCGAAAACCATTCCGACCAACAAATACGTGAAGATAACAGAAGACGGTCGAGATGGAGCAATGAAGACCGTGGATCTTCATAAGCGGAAGGATTACTTAAAATCTCTGGCTTAGCGGCCCGAGATACACTGTGATTCTGGCGTGGTTGGAATCTACGGGTTGCAAGGACTTCTCGCTACTGATCCATGGGGTGATTCCTATATGGGATGCAGTAGGAGGGTACCTTCGGTTCATCCTGTTCCTGGATGACTTGTATGGACGAGTGTCTGACAGCGTATTTCCAAAGGAATTACGTACGTTGATTTCTTCAAACGTATTTCTGTTGATGGCGGGGAAGGCCGTACACCTTCTCTTAGCTAAACCGCAGAGTATTTTTGGGGACGTCAATTAGTGATATCTGGCGGATCTGACGATGTGGCATTCAAAGTGAATGATGATCAAGTGTCAAAGGTTAATCTAAACCTCAAGCCTCAACAACCGGTAAATGAAAAAAATCGGGCAGGCAACATAGCTATGTGGGTCGCTCCCATTAGGGTGTATAATCACCTATCTAGAGAAAATCCATTTCATTCTTTAATCTATTTCGATGTTGTCCCTTATCGGGAAACAGTGGTTTGAGCCCAACCATTGGAGATATACATTCGATACACTCAAGCGAAATGAGTGGTCGGTCATGTGAGGGCCGGGTTGCAAGACGTTCTAGTTGAACCCATTGTATTCGCCTCTAGAGATACACTATCGGCAAGTGGTCCCATACCTTGTCAAGGTTGGAATCCAATCTCCAATAAGCATCCGTGGTTTTTGATTATATACTATATATGTGGAGCGTGAGATGCAAGCGTTCCACTAGATTGTTGTTTACTTGTATTTAGACATTATTATAATATCAGAAAAGATATTGATTTCAAAAATGTTTTGGGTTATCGTAAGGTAAAAACCGTACGTGTTTATGTGTGGATTTGGTCTTACGATTATCCTTTTCTTTGAAAAGATTTTAACTTAAAAATCAAGTTGTGTGTTACCTTAATACTGTGCGAGTTTTTCTCACTCTGGTTCACCAGACTGACCCGGTGTTTTGTAAATGCTCGGGTTAGCCTGGGGTGTACAGGTTCAGGTTATCGAATGATGTGAAGAGACGAGCCGGAAGAGTCTAGACGTGTGATATTATATAGCTACTATTCCGCTGTGTGTTTTATCTGAGGACAGGTTTCTATAACTGTCCAGATGTGTAAGGTACTCTGATGATTGTAAGTATTTTTAAGTTCTCAGTAAAGATTTATTTCTATATTATATTTTGTTCCGCTGCGATGTGAGGCTCCGATTCTATGTTGTGGTGTTTCTTCTTCTTCTTCTATTCTAATATTTCTTCCTTTCTTATCTCACCCTCTAATTTATTTCTAATAACGCTCCGGTGTTGGAAGGTCGACATGAGTTACGGTAAAGGTATTTATGTCGATTCTCGGGGCCGAAAATCCTTGGGTCGTTACAACTACACTATAACTACTATTATTACTATTTAACCCTAAACTTAATCAAAAATCTAAATGATCATAAATAATCACTAGAAAGCTTTTCCTCGGGGATCCAGTAATGCCTCCTAAAAGAAAATAAAATAGAAAATATTTTAATTTAGAAATCTCAGTTTCCTCTAAAATTTATTTTAATTTGATCTTGTCTCTCAAAAAAGAGACTATCCTACACGGAGGAAGAGATCTGTTGTGAGTAAATGAAGAGGGGATTGAGGGTTTATTTATAGGTGGAGCAAAAGACCCACAACCGTTAGGACTAGGTTTTAAATCTGAATCGCTATGTCCTTAAGTCAATTCGGATCAACCACATTGTTAGGGAACGCGTAATGCAGATCTTAAGGAAAGACTAACACTAAAAAGGGGTGAATAATGTTTATAAAGAATTTATGGAAATCAAAAACTTATATGATCTATTATATGAATTACACACACTAGAGATGATCACAGACACAAAATGAAACACAAACACATAAATAAACAAAAATAAAATGCAGAAAAGGAAAGAACGCACCAAATTTTATACTGGTACGGATTACTCCTACGTCCAATCCCACGCAACGCTTGATTGCGCAGAGTTTTATTACTATATCAATATCCAAGTACAATCCCCTTGATTTCCTAGCTACAAGGTTAATACCGCTTCAAGCACTCTTGATTTCATGACTACAAGATTACCACCGCTCTCTTTCCTTGGTTTCAAGGCTACAAGGAACACACCTTTTCATAAACAATCCCAAATAATTACAACAACACTGTAACTCTTTAGTAGCACTTCAATTCAAAGAGTAATGAGAAGAGAAGAAGTTTTATGTAATTGGAATAGAAATTGGCATAGTAAAAGTGTAGAAATCAATCAAATAAGAAATATTAATGGAGGGATGAAGAGGGGTGAAGATGGAGAAGAAGAATAGGTAAAAAAATTCGAATCAACCACTATTTATAAGAAGTGAAAGGTTGTCATGCTTTTGGAACGTTATAAATAGTGAAAAGACACTTCCTATGAAAACTGATAAAAATGACAGTTGTATGTCGACATAGGCTCCTATGTATGTCGACATATGTATGTTTAAAATTTGAACTTTTTAAAGTGTTTAAATATATATTATTCTAGAAATTCTTGAATTAAAACTTAGTGATATAAATGAGTACTATAAAGCGTAAAATCGTATAAAAACATAAATATATAATATATAAACATATTTATAAAATTATAAGATTTAAAACTATAAAATCATAAGATTATAAAACTATATATATAAAATTATATTAAAACTTTAAAGCTTATTTGAAATCATAAGTAAGATAGAAAGATAAATTGAAATTAAAATTTGAATTTTGAGAATCATAATTTGAAAAACAGAATTTGAATTGAAAATCAGAATTTGAAAATTAGAATCTGAAAAATAGAATTTGAATTTGAACGTGGAGTGCTATTCAGAGTCTTACATATAAACTAGACTCTATTACCATATTTGTCGTGAACTCTTGATTTCTTGATTACTCATGAGTCTTGAATCTCCTCTGAATTCTGAATATCTTGAAACTCTAAAACTGTACAGTCTTCAATATTAATTCATGTATACAGATCTTGCATAAATATGTATATATATTCTAGACAAAGATGTTAGTATATATTTTATAATCAATGATAATTGAAATAAGGTTGTTGTCATCAAAACTCCATTCTCCAACAATCTCCTCCTTTTTTATGATGACAACCTTAGTTTATAAAATATTCATACTTGTTCATACTTGTTGATTCTGATCCTTCTAATACTCCCCTTGTCATTATGAACTCTATATATTCTTCCTTAAACTAAGTCTAACTCATCTTTATATTTTGTAAATTCTCTCTCATTGTCAAAAGAAATTTTAAATATACTCCCCCTAAATCTTATATATATCGTATGATTATTCTATACTAAAGTACTAAGATATATAACTCTCCCTAAATTCGTGCCTATATAATAAACTAATGAAATGCTTATGAAAGATAAAGAACGTATTAAATTAAACATTGTTTTAATACAAACGATACATACCAAAGCAAATTACATGAATGACTACACATGTATTACACCGCTTAAATGAATAAATGAAAAGAAACCTAACTTCTAATTGTTCTTTACGATAGGGGACTTATGTATTTGACAATTGGGATAATGAGACAAGATTCCCCATTTTGTTCAACGATGTTTCCTTGTCGATGGAAAGAAACTTCCCCAATGCATACGACTTGATCATCCTTGTCTATTCCTTTTTGTTGTTCCTTTTTATTGTGCCTCTTCTAGTTCCTCCTCTTCCATCATCTCTTCCTCCTCCTCCTCCTCTTCTTCCTCTACTTTTTCTTGCATCGCTAGATTATCATCTCCGATGATGATTGGATTTGCTTGATTATCCATTACAAACTTATGCAGATTCCGCATCATCTTTCCTTGTTTAATTTGCTCTTGATTCATCCATATTTGAAGTACTTAATCTCAGCGAACATTTGGAGAGCGTATTCCATTTTCTCTTCCAATTTGATTACACGAGAGAGGATAGAACATTGAAATGGACCATTGGATGGTCCAACGGACGATTCAGGGTTAATTTGGTTATTATAACTAGTGGAGGACATGATTTATTTTTGGTTTTGAGTTTATACAGATATAAAATAGGAAAGTGAAGAAGAAAATTCAAATTGGGGAGTTTAAATGGTTATTATAACTAACTCTTGATGGGAATTAATTTTTAAAATCTGGCAGTTATATGTCGACATAGTGATATATGTATGTCGACATACTTTCACTTTTGATTTTATTTTTCTAATTTTTGTTGTTATTCTTATATATATTAATATATTTAATTACACTAATTCACTTAATGAACAAATACCTAATTCTCTTCTAAATTTAGTGAACGTTGCTTCGTTTAATGGCTTTGTTAATATATCTGCTATTTGTTTATCTGTTTCTATAAATTCAAGTGAAATTTTCTCTTTACTTACGTTATGACATAGAAAATGATGTCGTATATCATTATGTTTAGTCCTTGAGTGATGAGTTGGATTTTTTTGATATATTTATAGGCTCGTCTTATCGCAGTATATTGGTGATTTACTTATATTTAATCCAAAATCATTTAGATTTTGTTGCATATATATCACTTGTGAACAAGCCAACGCAGCAGATATATATTCTGCTTCAGTTGTTGACAAAGATACAGTAATTTTCTTTTCACTAAACCAAGAAACTAGTGAATGTCCTAAGAAATGACATGTTCCACTTTTGCTTTTACGATCGGATTTACATCCCGCATAATCAGCGTCATAAAAAGAAATTAAATCAAACGAATCATCCTTAGGATAAAATAATCCAAAATCTAATGTCTGCTTTACATATCTTAGAATACATTTTATGGCTTTTAAATGAGTTTCCTTAGGTTGTGATTGATATCTTGCTCAGAGACATACACTATGCATTATATCTGGTCTACTAGCGGTTATATATAATAATGATCCTATCATTCCTCTATATACTTTTTGATCAATGTCTTTTGATGTATCATCTTTAATTAAGGCTATATTACTTGTCACTGGTGTTGGTCTCCTATTAGTTGTTGTTAAATTATATTTATTAATTAAATCTCTTGCGTGTTTTTCTTGATTGATAAATACTTCATTCTTTAATTGACGAATTTGTAAGCCTAAGAAGAATGTTAGTTCTCACGTATAACTCATCTCAAATTCTTGGGTCATTCTATCTAAAAATTCTTTATTCGTAAATCCGAAGATTATATTGTCATAATATATTTGCACTAACTATATATCTTTATTATTTCTTTTAATAAATATACTATTACCTAATTTTCCTATTTCAAAGTTAGATTGTAATAAATAATTTCCTAATCTATCATACCACGCCCTAGGAGCCTGTTGCAATCAATATAACGCTTTATTTAACTTATATACATGATTTGGTAATTTTTCGTCTTCAAAAAGAGGTCGTTGCTCTACATATATGTCTTCTTTAACAAATCCATTTAGAAAAGCACTTTTAACATCCATTTGATATAATTTAAAATTATTATGGTTTGCAAAGGCTAGTAACATCCTAATTGCTTCTAATCTTGCTATGGGGGAAAGTTTCATCGTAACCGATTCCTTCTTCTTGAGTATAACCTTGTGCTACTAATCATGTCTTATTTCTTATGACCTCATCGTGTTCATTCATTTTATTTTTATAAACCCATTTAGTTCCTGTTATATTTTTATCCTCTGGTCTAGGAACAAGTTCTCATACATCCTTCTGAGTAAACTAATTCAATTCCTCTTGCACCATGAATCGTCAGATGATGCTTCCTTTGGTTTCTTAGGTTCGATTGTAGAAAAAATGTTGAATTACTCATATTATTTAATTGATTTCGAGCCCTAACTACGGATTCAATATCTCCTAAGATTTTTCTACAAGGTAGTCCCTTAGTAATCTAATTCTTTTATTTGGTTGACTATCTTCATTATTTGTTTCATTAATCTCATTTCACATTCATCTTCGTTGTGTTATGTTATATTTTTATAGTTTTCGTCAAAGGATACGTTTAAGGTTTCTTCTATAGTATTGGTTCTAGAATTAAAAACTCTATATGCTTTACTTCTATCTGAATATCCAATAAATATTCCTTTATCAGATTTCGAATCAAATTTGTCTAGATTTTCTTTAGTATTAAGAATAAAACATTTACTTCCAAATATTTTAAAGTATGATACTTTTGGTTTCTTATTGTACAAAAGTTCATATGGTGTTTTATGAGTTATGGGTCTTATAGAAATTCTATTTAAAATATAACAAGTTGTTGCAACTACCTTAGCCCAAAAATTTCTTGGTACGTTACTATCCGATAACATAGTTCTCGCACACTCTTGTATCGGTCTATTTTTACGTTCAACTACTCTGTTTTGTTGAGGGGTGCTAGGGAAAGAAAAATTATGGGTTATCCCCTTTTTACTACAAATTTTTTCATAATTTTCATTTTCGAATTCTCCTTCGTGGTCACTACGTATCGTTTTGATTTTTAAGGATAATAAATTTTGAATTCTTTTAGCAAAAGTTTTAAATTAATCAAAATCATCACTTTTACTTTTAAGAAATAAAGTCCATGTAAATCTAGAAAAACTATCGACTATTACATAAACATATCTATCGTGATTTATTGATTGGGTTTTGGATGGACCAAATAAATCCATATGAATTAACACTAATGGTTTTGAGGTTGTAATTTCCTCTTTTGATTTAAATGAACATCTTTTTAATTTTTTGAACTGACCAGCGTCGCATAAATTATTAACTTTAAATTTCATTTTGGGTAATCCCTTAATTGAATCTAATTTAGAAATCCTAGAGATGTGTTTGAAATTTATATGACCGAATCTTTTATACCAGATCCAAGGGTCACTTGTGCTATCCATAAGACATAGATTATCGTTGGAGATTTTCATACTCAATATATAAATGTTTTTCTTTCTATCTCCTTTGAATATTACTTTTGAATTCATATCTTCTATAAAGCATTTATCTTTCTCGAAGTTTATTTTATAGCCTTTATCACAAAGTTGACTTATACTTAGTAGGTTGTGTTTTAGATTCCTAACTAATAAAACATCAAAAATAGTAGGAGTTTCAGAATTACTGACATTGTCGATGCCAACAATATATCCTTTAGAATTATCATCAAAGTTGACCATTCCACTACCTTTATATACCAGATTATTCAGTAATTCTGGATTTTCCGTCATATGTCTCGAACAACCACTATCCAGTATACATATGTCCTTTTTGATTTCCACCATTTGTCCATCAGAATTTGAATACTCAATAACCATGTAAAACATCATTTTCGAATTTGAATTTTCAACAGCCACGTCACCATCTTTTCAAATTTTGAATTTCCAAAAGCCGTATAACACATCTTTTCCTGTATTGGACAACATTTTAGTAGATCACTTGAGTTTTCAACACAATTGTATGTAGATTCATTCAACATCGATGCAACGCATGAATTGACACTAGTGTTAACAATCACCTCAAAATTTGCCATTTAATATTTTCAAAAATCAGATTATGAACTTTTTAAAAAACCTTGCGCTGATACCAATTGTTAGGGAACACGGAATGCAGATCTTAAGGCAAGACTAATACTAGAGGGGGGTGAATAGTGTTTATAAAGAATTTATGTAAATCTAAAACTTATATGATCTACTATATGAATTTCACAAAATAAAGATGATCATAGACACAAAATCAAACACAAACATAGAAATAAACAAAAATAAAATGCAGAAAAGGAAAGCACACACTGGATTTTATAGTGGTTTGGATTACTCCTATGTCCAGTCCCACGCAACGCTAGATTGAACAGAGTTTTATTACTATATCAATATCTAAGTACAATCCCTTTGATTTTACGGCTACCAGGTTAACACCGCTCCAACCACTCTTGATTTCACGAATACAAGATTACCACTGCTCCCTTTCCTTGATTTTAGGGCTATAAGGAACACATCTTTCCCAAACAATCCCAAATGATTACAAAAGCCCTATAACTCTTCAATAGCACTTCAATTCAGAGAGTAATGAGTAGAGAGTGAAAAGAGAAGAAGTTTTATGTAATAAGAATAGAAATCGACAGAGTCGAAGTGCAGAAATCAATAAAATAAGAAATATTAATGGAGGGATGAAGAGGGTTGAAGATGGAGAAGAAGAATAGTTAAAAAAAAAATTAACCCCTATTTATAAGATTTGAAAGGTTGCAATGCTCCTGGAACGTTACAATTAATGAAAAGACACTTCCTTTGAAAATTGAAAAAATAACAGTCGTACGTCGACATAGGCTCCTATGTATGTCGACATATGTATGTTTAAATTTTGAATTTTGAACTTTTAAAGTGTTTAAATATATATATTATTTTGGAAATTCTTGAATCAAAACTTAGTGATATAAATTAGTATTATAAAGTGTAAAATCATATGAAAACAAAAATATACAATATTTAAACATATTTATAAAATTTTAAGATTTATAACTATAAAATCGTAAGATTACAAAACTATACATATATATAAACTTATATTAAAACTTTAAAGCTTATTTGAAATCATAAGTAAGATAGAAAAACAAATTGAAATTAAAGTTTGATTTTTGAGAATCAGAATTTGAAATTTGAAAATCAGAATTTAAAAACAGAAATTGAATTTGAAAATTAGAATTTAAATACTTGAATTTGAACCTGGAGGGCTATTCGGAGTCTTATATATACACTAAACTCTATTGCTATATTTGTTTTGAACTCTTGATTTCTTGATTACTCAAAAGTCTTGAATCTCCTATGAATTCTGAATCTCTTGAAACTCTAAAACTGTACTGTCTTCAGTATTAATTCCTGTATACAGATGCTTCATATATATGTGTGTGGTGTGTGTATATAAATATTCTAGACAAAGACATTTGTATATATTTTATAATCAATGATAATTGAAATAAGGTTGTTGTCATCAAAACTCCATTCTCCAATCAGCCAATAAAAACAAGACATGTCAGATCAGAACAACTCCAAAACAATCCGTTCGTTCACTGTGTGTTGTACCTGATAAGTAAACGTACGAGGCACGTTTGGGTCGAACTACCGAACTAGTGGGTCGACAGATAGGTTGACCCAATTTTCATCTGGGTCGACCAGTGGCTCGACCTAGTGGTTGTTGGGTCGCCCCATGAAACGACTAGTTTTTTAAAATTCTGATTTAAATTTTGAAGTTTAACCTGCTATATCTTCTTCATTTTAAGACCATTTCACGTAAACCAAATATGTATCCAAACCAAAAATTGTAACGGAACCAATGGCGAAATCCACATTGTCAAATTCCCATTATTTTTCAATTTATCCTTTAGTTATTTTATTTATTTATTAATTATTATTCATTAAAATTTGGGTTGTTACATTCTCCTCTCCTTAAAGGATTTCGTCCCTGAAAACTCTAAGATAAAAGAGTAATATAAGTGTTTTCACACAAATATATACATCCATCTACTCAAACATTGTCCATTAACAACCATTATCCTTAGTTTTTCTAATGCGATTTATGTGAGTATGCAACAGTGTAGTGTATATGTCCCTAGCTAATGCAAAAAATTAGGCAGCCTACTAATTCAGTTGACCTTCTTTTTTATGCAATCATGTTAGTGCCATGTATCCAAATGTATGCAAAAAGCCCTAATGAAAACATATGGTTCTACATGTGTGTTCCAACCATTATTTATATGCAACATTCATATGATAACATCCATTTATTACAATCATGGAAATAAAATAAAATGCATACGCATCCATATGCATATGCATATGCAAATGCCCTTTCAGCCGATCCCTAATAGTGCCTTGTGTGTGTACGCATCCACTGCATACACTTGCAAACACTTGCATGCATCATACATAACATGTTTACAACAAATCCTATCATCCGTAGGCTTAAGCCTAAGATCTACCACCTTCCCAAGGATGTTTAGAAGAAGACCCAAATCAAAGAAAAAGCTAATGATAGGATATCAAGAAGGAAATATCTGTCAAAATATCATGAGTAAGAATCTTGAATTTCTTGAAGACACCCAAGTGGTTATAACTAGAAGTTCTCCCTATATGGTAGAAGGTTCCAGCACTGAATTAACCAGTGTCCCATTAACTCATACTCTTCCACCAAACTTCCAATCTGAATGGTTCCCTTTATAACTGCCAAGTTATTCTAACCACATTCGCTAGAAATCTTTTCTATTTTAACCATCTTAAATCCTTTAGGAAAAATATTCCACGTTTTCCAATTGATACCTTTTTGAACTAGTCTAACATAGCTAAGTCATTCAGTATTAAAGTCCCAGAGCCTACTCTATATTACAAGTAGGGTCACTTTATGTCATATCCACCATTTGATTTCTAGTCTTTACCTTTATTGCCTTGTGTTCCCCTATTAGTTCCACTTATATTATCTAACCACATAAGGACTTACTTTTTTCCAAGTCCATATATATATATATATTTCAAAACTCATATTACTAGTATTATTATATATTTTTTCAAAATTTCATTTGAAAATCTCAGTGAATTTTTTTACTATTCATAAGATCACAAAAATCCTTCTGAATATATATATATATAGTTACTTTTATGTAATTCGAAAAATACGAATGTCATACCAAATCATAATTGTCTTTTTAAAATTTCTGTCTCTGAAATCATACACGTATGGGCGGAATTTAATTGTTCTGAAAATTTCCTTTTTCCTCAAAACACATCTTCAAAGTATTTTCTTGGAACACAACTATTTATCATTCCATTAATCCGTCAGAAATCTTTATATCCTTTTAGTCATTTATCCACTAGCCAAACTTTTTCTTATATCAATTTGGCAATCATATAAAGATTTATCTTACCTATATGATCCTTATAATTAGGTTTCAGCTTTCTCCTAAATCATCATTTTTTTCAATGGTATTTCTAGGATCCTCGTCTCATGCCCAAATGGCATAACCTCTATGAAAATCAAACTCCAATCATGTAGTATAACTATGGAAAATTCCAATCAAAATATTGAGACATACTTTTGAGTTAAATCCTTTAAGGTACTTACCATATTACAAGGTATTTCCATAGAAGCTTCATAAACTCTCGTACCAAAAATCCAAGAACTTAACGTCAACTACATTCTTTTTTTTTACAAGGAGATCCCAAAAATCACTATATGCTCAAATTCATTAATTCTCCCTTGTCTTAAGTTCTAATCCTTATAGGGAACAACAATCAACAATCCATGTTAATTGAATTTTGATCTTTCCCTATAACAGGTAATGGCCCCTACGACAACAACTGAAAAACTAATAGTAATCAATCCAAGGTAATTGTCTTATGGGTCCTCTTATTAATGCTATCCACGAAACTGATACTAAATTATTAACCCGAAATCTTTTAAAGAAAGCTCCTCATCTTGTTTGTACAAAAACCTTTATGGGTGAGGTAGGTAGAGAAAATCTTTATCTTGGAAATGCTTTTAAAAAGTTTTCAACAATAACTCACTAATTCCATGAAAATTTCTTACCTTCCAAAAGCGATACTCAAAGGACTTTGTCTTAGGGCTACGCGCTTATAAGGTACGAAATACGCAATTTATCCCTTGTCATTCTTTGTTTGGACTAACATGTCATTAACAAAAGACCCCAACCAAATTACTCAAAAAACCTCACCAATCACCCTTCCACATAAGTCGATAACTAGAACTAGGCACAAGCTAGCCCAAAAGGTACGGTAATTTTTCTTAAATTCCATCGAATGTTCTACAAATAACTTCGTCTCTATTGTTTTTTACCTACCGCTCAAAAACTGATAGAGCAAAGAAATCTGGTTTTGGGACAAATCTGGCTCCTTAAATTAATCAAAAACACAATCTACATGAGTCAAAGTGAAATGTTTCTTCCAAAACAATTCACTTATGATTACACTGAGACAAAGGAACTATCTGTCACTGTAGCAAAGACGAGTGATACCTCTGAACTAAAAATGTTTACTCTTGCATATACTTTTCCAAAAGTTTCTTTATTTGTTTTTCCCCAAAATCTTTCTGCCATGGCTGAAGTCCAATAACTTCTTTAAAATTACATGTGGAAAGTTATCATTATAGGTATCACACTCAATCTACCAAAAATAGGTCTAAGGAGTAAAATAATGCATTCCAATAAATTCTTCATAGGTTAATACTAGATTGCATCTACGTTGTGTACCCCCAAGAAACTACCCCTCTCTCAGCATCTGAGAGCACTCATTATAAAGCTAACCTTTCTGGACTTCAAAACAATCCTCATACAGTAATGTTACAAGCTTAACTCCACATCTAGAAAAGATTCTAGTCATAAGCATAAAACTCAGTTCTATCTTTCTCCCATATAACTATGTGCTTTAACAATAATGCTACTAGTTTAGCATTGTCATCCAAAAATCAGTATCCCTTCTAGGAGGTAACATTTTAACCTCTTCCATACATGGATAATATAGCATCACGAGAACTAAATCGATATTACCTAGAGTTGCACTAAGGAAAATATGTAGAAAAATCAACATGACTGACCCCTTAGGACGTAAAAATTTCTAGGGCTAGTTCATTGCATATCCTAGCACAACAATTCACTTCTTGCAGTCAAAATATCCCCATACTGGATAACCAATCCATCCTCCAAATTTTCTTATCTTAAAAGCCTTAGAATATTAGCATCTCAACCAAACTCTACTATCAGTGTCAAAATTGAAGATGACCAACTACATGGCTAAACTATCTAGACACAAAACCAACCCATACGCGGAAATTCCCCAAACTTCTCCTAAATAAAAAAAATTAGTTTCAAACTCTGACTACTCATAGTTAACAATATTGATTTCCCTCTGGAGTTAAGAAACTACTACTGGACATTGAAAGTACAAGCAGTCAACTAGTGCTACTACAACACACTCGGGGATTTACTATATCTGAAAGGACAGCTTCGTTAGGCCCACAATACAGATGCCCTACATGGACTGACTAGTATCAACATGGCTACAGCCCCATGCAGCCACTCCTAACTCACGAACCAAAGGTAAAGGAATGAAATACTCCTAAATAAGACAAGATATGAGAACTGGAAAAAACTAGAGACAGATAACACCTCTTTCACCAAACTTTACACATTTCTCTTTTCTTTGTCCTTTTTGATCAACACCTTCCCTAGGTTCCTTTCGACATTACCATACTCTAGTCATGTTGCGCTTTTACTTACTGTCCTTATGTAACAACCAAGGATTTTCGGCCCTGAAAATCGACATAAGTACATTTATCGTACCTCATGCCGACCTTCCAAACACCGAAAACACTGGAGCGTTATTAGAAAGAAATTAAAGGGTGAGATAAGAAAGAAAGAAATATTAGAATAGAAGAAGAAACAACACAACAGAGAGTCTCACATCACAGCGGAGTAAAATATAATACAGAAATAAATCTTTATTGAGAGCTTTAAAAATACTTACACATCAGAGTACATCACACATCTGGACAGTTACAATAACCTGTCCTCATATACAATACACAGCGGAATAGTAGCTATATAATATCATACGTCTAAACACCTCCAACTCGTCTCTGGACTTTGCAGTATCTGATAACCTGGACCTGTACACCCTAGTCTAACCCGATCATTTACAAAACACCGGGTCAGTCTGGTGAACCAGAGTGAGAAAAGAACTCACGCAGTATTAAGGGGGATCATCCAACTTGATTTTAAAGTTCAAAAGTCTTTTTGAAAGAAAAAGATAATCATAAGACCAAATCCACACATAAATACTGACAGTTTTTACCTTACGATAATCCAAAACATTTTTGAAATCAATATCTTTTCTGATATTATAATAGTGTCTAAATACAAGTATATATCAACCTAGCGGAACGATTGCATCTCACGCTCCATATATATAGTATACAATCAAAACCGTGGACGTTTATTTGGGATTGGATTCTGACTATGACAAGGTATGGGACCACCTGTCGATAGTGTATCTCTAGAGGCGAATACACTGGGTTCAACAAGAACGTCTTACAACCCGACCCACACATGACCGACCACTCATTTTGCTTGATTGTATCGAATGTATATCACCAACGGTTGGTCTCAAACCATCGTTTCCCGAAAGGGACAGCATTGAAATAGGTTAAAGAAACAAAAGGAATTTCTCTAGATAGGTGATTATACACCCTAATGGGAGCGACCCACATAGTCATGCTACCTGCCTGATTTTTTCCATTTCCCGGTTGATGAGGCTTGAGGTCAGCATTACTTTTAAAACATGTAGTCATCATTCACTTTGAATACCGCATCGTCAGATCCGCCAGATATCACTAATTGATGCCCATAAAAATACTCTAGTTGGAGGCTAAGAGAACGGCCATTCTCCGCCAACAACTATAGCACGTTTGAAGAAATCAACGTACGTGATCCCTTTGGAAATACTCTATCGGACATTCGTCCATCCAAGTCATCCAGGAATAGGATGAACCGAAGGTATCCTCCTCCTGCACCCAATATAGGAATCACCCCATGGATCAGTAGCGAGAATCCTTGTAATCCGTGGACTGCAACCACGATGGAATCACAACTTATCTCTAGGAGCTAAACAAATATTATTAGTAATTCCTCCGTTTATGAAAATCTACGATCTTCAATGCTCCGTCTCGATCATCTTCTGATATCTTCACGTATTTGTAAGTCGGAATGGTTTTCGAATATAAATTCTTGAAAACATTTGTTATATCATTCTTTATTATTTAAATTTTAGAAATCCATTCAACTTATTGCTCGTAAAACAGCCATTTGAAATATCCTTTTAATCCATTCTTGAAACAATAACTAATATCATTTGTATAAAATAAAACTCAACTTTACATTTCCTTCTAACTTGAGAGTATCGTTATATTTTTACGCAGCCCCTTTTATTTCCCTTTCACTTTGGAATTCTCGTTATATATATTCCTAATTTTGACTAAACATTGCACTATTATTTCTTTGACGGAAATAATAAATTATCACTAACCCTTTTTACCATTACAACTAATATCATCCTCGGATCATCTGGATGTCATTCAAGTTGGGGTATTTTAATTACCTCTCAGACCTTGATCAACAACGTTCATATACTAAGATAAACACGAGTTGTAATCCAAACCCATATTTCATTGAAATATAAATACGAATTACATTTGACCCTTTTAATCAAAATACAGATTCACATAACTTCGTACTTTTTGAAAATCTCTTCCTCATTATTCCTTAATTCAATAATTTAAATAATTTCCTATAAAATACCACATTTTAACCTCGACCTCTTTAAACAAATTCTTTTTATAATTCGGATTTATTTACAAAATCCAACGACCTACTCCTTTTATCAACTTCACCTTTTTTTCCAACTCCTTTTCAATTCCTTTCGACCATTTCCCGCTTGAAATTCACATTTCAATTTCTCACTTTTACTTAATCCCATAATGTTAATGTAAAATTAACGCTTTAACACTTTAAACTTCATTTATCTAACTCTGGTTTAATATAACCCATTTTATCCCAATCCACTTTAACTTAATTCATATAATTTAAGTAACATTTATTTCAAGCTATTGTATCTACTTGAAATTCCTTTTATAACTTCATTATAAAAATTTGGGTTTTAAATATAAAACCCGTACATAAACTCCTTTTGCCATTCAACTAGAATTCATTCCAATTGTGATTACCTTTTTAAATGAATTTCAATTAAAAAGTAATTTTCTAAATTATTATTAATTAATATAATAATTTACTTCGATCATTAACAACTTTAGTATTTAATTTCTCTATTTACAAAAATAAATAATAAATTTCTTTTTAAATATCTTATTAAAATTTAAACATTATTCATTTAACCATTCTATTTAAAAGGCACTAATTTAACCCCAATTAAAAACAATCCATATAGTCAACTCAAAATACAGTTATCCCATTAACCGATTTCAATTCGCTCTCCCTTTAAATTAATTAATAATATAATCAATTTAAATATTTCCCTTTAATTATTTCTTAATAAAACAATATCCAAGTTTAATCGTTATGTTAATTCCTCTTCACTTGTTTATAAATCTGATTGACATCAGAATTTACTTTATAAAATCAATTAATAATTAATTATAAATTAATTAATTAAATAATAAATAATAAATATTTATTTCCTTTTAATAAACTTTTATTCAATATAATTTAATTCAAAATCTATATCCAGTTATAAAATAAATTTTATAACTTCATCTCTGTCGATTTGCTTGACGGTAATTCAACACTTATAAAACAATCGATTTTATATGCCATATTTTGCCAAATACTCAACCAGTACCGCCCATTGGTTTAAAACTAAACGGATGTTGAATTTTCAATCAACAATCAACAATCAACAATCAAATCAGTCATCCCATCCGATCAGTTCATATACGATAATTTGAAAATAAATAATATCTTTGAGGAATCTCGTTGGATCCCTCAAACCTGCTCTTCCCTGTATCCACAAAGGTTATCTCAAATTAGATTACTCAATTTCATTTAACTAAAAATTTCTATAGCAATAAATAATGACTATTTAACATCAACTAATCAACAGAACAATTCAAACAATCCAAACAATTAAACTATAAATAAACGTGACTAATAAGATAAGTTACCTTTATTGGGTCCAATCGTTAAAATAACGATTTGGTATTTCACTAAAATTAAATGACGGTTTAATTCCATCAGTTAAATCAACAAATAAATATATAACTAGCAAACAGTCAACCATTAGCAGCCAGAGCACACAAAATAAAAACCCAATTTATACAAAATATAATTGGGAAATACTGAGTGAGTTTGACTCACCTTGATTTGATTCTGTTGTCAACAGCTCGTTTTAATTAAATTAAACGATAGTTTAATTTAATTAAAAATCCTGGTTGATTCCAATTCTGTCTGTTTCTGTTCCAAAGTATAGTACTTGTCACTGCGGTGTTCCAAAGTGTAGTACTCGTCACTGCGGTTCCAAACCAGCTTTGTCCAATTCTGATGATATATGGTTGAGCTATTAGCATTTTAAGTTAACAATTTAATTTAATATAATTAAATTAAATTAATACATTCCTTAATGGCCTATTAAGTAATTAATTACATTTTAAAAAGGAAATTAGGCCGACAGCCTTGTGTTCATCATTCTCTTCCGGTCAAAAGACACAGGCTCAACATTGCCCTTTTCCATCTGCACCGATTAACATTAAATTAGCCAATTCTAAATTATAATTAATTTTAAACTATATTACTTAGTTTAATTAGTCACCCCTCTCCGTCGTTTTCAGTTTGTACCTCACATCATACAAGAGTATAGGGACCGATTAACATTGCTTTGGTTTAATCCTTTGTTCATTTCAGTTTCCTGCAACCAATTCACGCATTAGGAGTCTAATTACTAGGAAATTATTTCTGTGATTAAACCACATTTGAACCTGTTACTATGTAAAAATCTGACTAGAAATTTCATGGTCCCTTCCCCTTCCTTCTGGTTGAACTAAAAAAGCACTAATACCTGCGCAATGATTTTATTTAATTAAGCTTATAATTATAACCCCTTTCAATATAAAAATTAACCTTTAAGTTTTAAAACTAACTAACACAATTACTCTTCTTAAAATAACCAGGTTGATCTCTATAGTCTTACTGCACTTCGTTCCTTGTCACATATAGTTATTCCAGTAGCCTGGCACAAATTTAACCACCAATTATTAATAAATTGAAGTCTGATTAGTAATTAACTTAACTTAGCTTAATAATGTTTTACTATTTTAGGTAATTACGTTGGTTAGCAGAAGATACGGCCAATCCCTTTTGAAAACCCCTTGTTTGCTCCTAGGTTTTCAAAAACAACAACTGGACTTCGACTGTTAATTCACGAACAAGGTTCGCCAGAGCTACTCCACATCCAGGTGGCCTGACATCAATAGGTTACTACCACCATGAGCTCCCCCACGTTAACACCGTCGCCACCAACCCCTTGTAGCTCGACTGCTCCTCCTGTCTAGGATCCTCCTCCGAACGGCAGTGGCTTCGAGGCCAAAACAGGTCACCACACAGCGAAACAGATGATCACCACCAATCAAATTGGAGTTCTCCATGAGTTGAGAAAATCTACCGTTGAACACTGTTCAAATAGATGTTTAAATTTCTGGTTTTAGAGGGAGAATGCTGGAAGTTGTCATCCGTTCAATCCACTAGTGGCGGCATCAAAATGGATTGACCATGCTGAAGTCTTCCTTAGGGTTTGATTGCTTATAAGGGTTTATATATAGGGTAACCATTATTAAAATATTAATATACAAAACTTCAACATGAAGTAATGCATAAAAACCATCTTAAATGATCCCTATTTTTGACAAAAAAATGTAGTCCTGGCATAAAAGGATATTCCGGACCCAATGGGACAGGTTTCGTCGAATTCCGACATCGTTTGTGAAAAGTCCTTTATAAATATCGATGAAAAATCAAGCATTTAAAATTCCTAAAATTCCAAAAAAATCCAATAAATTTGAAACCTTGACATTTTACTAGACCTCTTCTTTACGGATCCAATGAAATTTATTTCGTTCAAATCGGAGTTCATTTGTTCAGTCATTTATTCTTTTAAAGTTACCCCTTTCTAAATTGCCCAAATAATATAATTCATTTGGGCGTTTATCGTTGCCACGATCAAACGGTAAGTCCAATTGACACGAAAATTGAAAATTCTACAATAATTAATTTATACGAATCCAATAGCACTAGTTTCGTCGCATTCTGAGACTGTTTCCCGGTACGTTATTTTTATATGCACCCCAATGCCATTTTGGACACCAAATTACCCAATTTTCAAAAATAACAAACTATATACATATCCTAACTCTAAACGACAATACGAACTCAACGGAACTGGTTTCGTGGCCTAATTCGATCATCTGCTCACATTACACTAAAATATCTCTCTATTAAATTAAATTAATTAAATTACGCGCTATAGAAATTAGTTGGGCGTTTACGGCTACCGTGGTTACACACGACATCGGTTTGCCACGAAAATTGATTTTCTTACAATAATTTAACGATACGGTTCCAATGAAACTAATTTCATCAAAAACGGAGTCCGTTTGCAAAATCACTATTTTAGAGGCCTATATTTCAAATAACGATTTCCATAGCGACTATTTCAAAATTTGATTTGGCCATAACTTACAATCTATAGCATGGAATCTGGATTTTTCTCTTCCATATGAAAATTATCATCAATACGGTTCCAACTTTTCTTGTTTCACAGAAATCCAACTTATATCGGATTCTGTATATTCAGTTGAAGTTCAAAACTCCATTTTACGAACTACAGCGCTATTTCGAGCTCGATTTAAATTATATATAAATTATAGCGTTCAAACTTCGTTTAAATAATGAATTAAATATTAAAATCCATTAATATTCCAAATGAAATATTTAAAATAAATAAATTAAATTAAATATTTAACTGCCAAAAATACGGGTCGTTACATTCTTCCCCCCTTAAAATAATTTCATCCTCGAAATTGCTAAGGTAAGAGAGAACGTTACAAATCTCATTAATTTCCAATTCCAATTAATTTTAAATCGCAAACCAATTTAATACCATAATTGTATATTTTCAAAAACTTCGAAAATTTTCTAACACTATAAATTCCCGGAAAAATTCGGTAGAGTCTCCCCTATACGAAGTGACATCTGCGATATCACAGGAACAAATAATATATATACATTGACACACACGGTAAGAAAACAAAAATCAAAACCCAGAATTTTATATTTTCGCATTGGCGTACCTTTTACAAGCGCTATTGAGCATAATTGCCCAATGCATATGTGATTTACTTAATCAATATCAATCTGCCTAGCCATCTGGCACCTGTACTTAACTCAATTCACATATAAGTAATAAATATATGAAATTCTGAGATAATATTTCCCTAACCAACAATATAACTACACCCATTTCCAAAATCAAACAGACAACATCAATTCATTATCAAATACAAGGTTAAATCATAAATTCCAATTCATATGCTGTTTCATTCCAGTTTAATTATACCGAGAATTATTCTTTAGTTTATAATTCATTTGGCTCCTTCAAATTGCCGATTATTTCATTCTAACAACTATCATCCAATAACGAACAATTCACAATCAACAACCAAATCAACCCAAATCAATTGAATTTATATTCAATATAAATATTTTATTTTGGTTTCATAGATTTGAACATCAGTCGATTAATATCCGATCGATTTTTATTTGATTATTATTTATTCAACAAATTCCCAATTTCTAAATCTGTTTTATTTAATTTCACTTAACGAGGTTAAGTTTCAATTCAAATTTTCAATCCAATTTGAATATTATTCAAGTTAATTAACAAACAAACCAATACCTCAATAATTTGAGAAAATTATTTCTTTTTATACAAAAATATTTTTTGGGTAAATTAATTTCATTTACCCTCTTTACAAAACAATACTGTATCAAGTGACAGTTCAATGCTTCTCAACACTTGAACCGATCAAACAACACATTACAAAACATTTGCATATAAAATTTACAAATACGCTCTCATATATATCCACACAATCTCGATCTAGGGTATTACTAACCCAATCTCTATCGAGTTATACCATAGAGCCAAGGTTATTACTAAACCAACTACTCTGATACCACTGTAACGACCCAAGGATTTTCGGCCCCGAAAATCCACATAAATACATTTACCGTACCTCGTGTCGACCGTCCGAACACCGAAAACACTGGAGCGTTATTAGAAAGAAATTAGAGGGTGAGATAAGAAAGAAATATTAGAATAGAAGAAGAAACAACACAACACAGAGTCCCACATCGCAGCGGAGTAAAATATAATACAGAAATAAATCTTTATTGAGATCTTTAAAAATACTTACACATCAGAGTACATCACACATCTGGACAGTTATAATAACATGTCCTCATATACAACACACAGCGGAATAGTAGCTATATAATAGCATACGTCTAAACACCACCAGCTCGTCTCTGGACTTCGCAGTATCTGATAACCTGGACCTGTACACCCCGGTCTAACCCGACCATTTACAAAACACCAGTCAGTCTAGTGAACCAGAGTGAGAAAAAAACTCGCACAGTATTAAGGGGGATCATCCAACTTGATTTTAAAGTTCAAAAATCTTTTTGAGAAAAAAAAGATAATCGTAAGACCAAATCCACATATAAATACGGATGGTTTTTCCTTACAATAATCCAAAACATTTTTTAAATCAATATCTTTTTTGATATTAAAATAGTGTCTAAATACAAGTAGATAGCAATCTAGCGGAACGCTTGCATCTCACGCTCCATATATATAGTATACAACCAAAACCGTGGGCGCTTATTGGAGATTGGATTCCGACTATAACAAGGTTGGGACCACCTGCCGATAGTGTATCTCTAGAGGTGAATACACTGGGTTCAACAAGAACGTCTTGCAACCCGACCCACACATAACCAACCACTCATTTCGCTTGAGTGTATCGAATGTATATCACCAACGGTTGGGCTCAAACCACCGTTTCCCGAAAGGGACAACATCGAAATAGGTTAAAGAAACAAAAGGAATTTCTCTAAATAGGTGATTATACACCCTAATGGGAGCAACCCGCATAGCCATGTTGCCAGCCCGATTTTTGTCTTTTCCCGGTTGATGAGGCTTGAGGTCAGCATTACTTTTAAAACATCTGGTCATCATACACTTTGAATGCCACATCGTCAGATTCGCCAGGTATCACTAATTGACGCCCACAATAATACTCTAGTTGGAAGCTAAGAGAACGACCATTCTCCGCCAACAACTATAGCACGTTTGAAGAAATCAACGAACGTGATCCCTTTGGAAATACTCTGTTGGACATCCGTCCATACAAGTCATCCAAGAACAGGATAAACCGAAGGTATCCTCCTACGACATCCAATATAGGAATCACCCCATGGATCAGTAGCGAGAATGCTTGCAATCCGTAGACTCCAACCACGATGGAATCACAACTTATCTCTGGGAGCTAACCAAAGATTATTAGTAATTCCTCCGTTTATGAAAATCTACGATCTTCTATGTTCCGTCTCGATCATCTTCTGATATCTTCACGTATTTGTTAGTCGGAATGGTTTTCGAATATAAATTCGATCCCGATCTTTCCGTACCAACAATCGTATTGGATAGATTTGATAGTCGGTGATTTAACTATCAAAATAACAGTGATTCAATCATGAACATCCAATGAGTTCACTAACTCAGTATTCAACATCAATTGGCCTTTTAATCACAAATTAATTTATTTCTGCTTAATCAAAACTTCTAACTCTCTTAATATTTAAAAAAAAAATACGATATTTGATCCTTATTTAATATACTAATGTTCTCAAAACCAATTCTTTATAATACTTAGTAAAATAACTTATAATCATATTCACTTTCCACTTAATTCTCCTTTCAAAACATTTGTTATATCATTCTTAATTATTTAAATTTTAGAAATCCATTCAACTTATTACTCGTAAAATAGCCATACGAAATATCCTTTTAATCCATTCTTGAAACAATAATTAATATCATTTGTATAAAATAAAACTCAACTTTACATTTCCTTCTAACTCGAGAGTATCGTTATATTTTCACGTAGCCCCTTTTATTTCCCTTTCACTTTGGAACTCTCGTTACATATATTCCTAATTTTCACTAAACATTGCACTATTATTTCTTTGACGCAAATAATAAATTATCACTAACCCTTTTTACCATTACAACTAATATCATCCTTGGATCATCCTGATGTCATTCAAGTTGGGGTATTTTAATTACCTCTCATACCTTGATCAACAATGTTCATATCTTAAGATAAATACGAGTTGTAATCCAAACCCACATTTCATTCTAATATAAATACGAATTCTGTTTAACCTTTTTAATAAAAATACGGATTCATATAAACTTCGTACCTTTTGAAAATCTGTTCCTTTTTATTCCTTAATTCAATAATTTAAATAATTTCCTATAAAATACCACATTTTAACCTCGACCACTTTAAACAATTTCATTTTATAATTCGGATTTATTTACAAAATCCGACGACCAACTCCTTTTATCAAACTCACCTTTTTTCCAACTCCTTTTCAAATCCTTTCGACCATTTCTCGCTCGAAATTCACATTTAAATTTCTCACTATTACTTAATCCCATTATTACGTAATGTTAGTGTAAAATTAACTCTTTAACACTTTAAACTTCATTTATCTAACTCTAGTTTAATATTAACCATTTTATCCTAATCCCCTTTGACTTAATTCGTATAATTTAAGTAACATTTAGTTCAAGCTATTATATCCGCTTGAAATTCCTTTTATAACTTCGTTATAAAAATTTGGGTTTTAAATATAAAACCCGTACATAAACTCCTTTTGCCATTTAACTAGATTTCATTCCAATTGCGATTACCTTTTTAAATGAATTTCAATTAAAAAGTAATTCTCTAAATTATTATTAATTAATATAATAATTTACTTTGATCATTAACTACTGTAGTAGTTAATTTCTCTATTTACAAAAATAAATAATAAATTTCTTTTTAAATATCTTATTAAAATTTAAACAATATTCATTTAACCATTCTATTTAAAATGCACTAATTTATACCCAATTAAAAACGATCGATATAGTCAACTCAAAACATGGTTATCCCATTAACTGATTTCAATTCGGTCTCCCTTTAAATTGATTAATAATCTAATTAATTTAAATATTTCCCTTTAATTATTTCTTAATAAAACAATATCTAAATTTAATCGTTACGTTAATTCCTCTTTACTTGTTTATAAATCTGATTGACATCATAATTTACTTTATAAAATCAATTAATAATTAATTATAAATTAACTAAATAAATAATAAATAATTATTTCTTTTTAATAAACTTTTATTTAATATAATTTAATTCAAAATCTATATCCAGTTATAAAATAAATTTTATAACTTCATCTCTGTCGATTTTCTTGATAGTAAATCAACACTTATAAAACAATCGATTTTATAGGCCATATTTTGCCAAATACTCAGCCAGTACCGCCCATTGGTTTAAAACTAAACAGATGTTGAATTTTCAATCAACAATCAAATCAATCATCCCATCCGATCAGTTCATATATGATAATTTGAAAATAAATAATATCTTTGAGGAATCCAGTTGGATCCCTCCAACCTGTTCTTCCCTGTATCCACAACGGTTATCTCAAATCAGATTACTCATTTTCATTTAACTGAAAATTTCTATAGCAATAAGTAATGACTATTTAACATCAACCAATCAACATAACAATTCAAACAATCCAAACAATTAAACTATAAATAAACGTGACCAATAAGGTAAGTTACCTTCATTGGGTCCAATCATTAAAATAACGATTTGGTATTTCACTGAAATTAAACGACGGTTTAATTTCATCAGTTAAATCAACAAATAAATATATAACTAGCAAATAGTCAACTATTAGCAACCAGAGCACACAAAATAAAAACCCAATTTATATAAAATATAAACAGGAAATACTAAGTGAGTTTAACTCACCTTGATTTGATTCCATTGTCAACAGCTCGTTTTAATTAAATTAAACGATAGTTTAATTTAATTAAAAATCCTAGTTAATTCCAATTCTGTCCATTTCTGTTCCAAAGTACAGTACCCATCACTGCGATGTTCCAAAGTGTAGTACTCGTCACAGCGGTAGCAAACCAGCTTTGTCCAATTCTGATGATATATGGGTGAGCTATTAGCATTCTAAGTTAATGATTTAATTTAATATAATTAAATTAAATTAATACATTCCTTAATGGCCTATTAAGTAATTAATTACATTTTAAAAAGGAAATTAGGCCGACAGCCTTGTGTTCATCGTTCTCTTCTGGTCAAAAGACACAGGCTCAACACTTCCCTTTTCCTTCTGCACCGATTAACATTAAATTAACCAATTCTAAATTATAATTAATTTTAAACTATATTACTTAGATGAATTAGTCACCCCTCTTCGTCTTTTTCAGTTTGTACCTCACATCATATAGGAGTATAGGGACCGATTAACAATGCTTTGTTTTCATCCTTTGTTCAGTTCAGTTTCCTGCAACCAATTCACGCATTAGGAGTCTAATTACTGGGAAATTATTTCTGTGATTAAACCATATTTGAACTCGTTACTTTGTAAAAGTCTGACTAGAAATTTCATGGTCTCGTGCCCTTCCTTCTGGTTGAACTAAAACAGCACCTAATACCCGCAATGATTTTATTTAATTAAGCTTATAATTATAACCCCTTTCAATATAAAAATTAACCTTTAAGTTTTAAAACTAACTAACGCAATTACTCTTCTTAATTTAACCAGGCTGATCTCTATAGTCTTACTGCACTTCGTTCCTTGTCACGTATAGTTGTTCCAGTAGCCTGACACAAATTTAACCACTAACTATTAATAAATTGAAGTCTGGTTAGTAATTAACTTAACTTAGCTTAATAATGTTTTACTATTTTGGGTAATTACGTTGGTTAGCAGAAGATATGGCCAATCCCTTTTGAAAATCCCTTGTTTGTTCCTAGGTTTTCAAAAAAAACAACTGGACATCGACTGTTAATTCACGAACAATGTACGCCAGTGCTGCTCCACATCCAGGCGGCCTGACATCAATAGGTTACTACCACCATGAACGCCCCCACGTTAACACCCTCCGCCACCAACCCCTTGCAGCTCGAATGCTCCCCCTGTCTAGGATCCTACTCCGAACGGTAGTGGCTTCAAGGCCAAAACAGGTCACCACACAGCGAAACAGATGATCACAACCGATCAAATTGGAGTTCTCCGCGAGTTGAGTAAACCTGCAGTTGAACACTGTTGAAATAGATGTTTAAATTTCTGGTTTTAGAGGGAGAATGTCGGAAGTTGACATCCGTTCAATCCACTAGTGGCAGCATCAAAATGGATTGACCATGCTAAAGTTTTTCCTAGGGTTTGACTGCTTATAAGGGTTTATATATACGGTAACCATTATTAAAATATTAATATACAAAACTTCAGCGTGAAGTAACGCATAAAAACCATCATAAATTATCCCTATTTTGACAAACAAATGTAATCTTAACATAAAAAGATATTCCGGACCCAATGGAACAGGTTTCGTCGGATTCCACATCATTTGTGAAAAGTCCTTTATAAATATCGATGAAAAATCAAGCGTTAAAAATTCCTAAAATTCCAAAAAAATCCAATAAATTTGAAACCTTGACATTTTACTAGACCTCTTCTTTATGGATCCAATGAAATTTATTTCGTCCAAATCGGAGTTAATTTGTTCAGTCATTTATTCCTTTAAAGTTACCCCTGTCCGAATTGGCCGAATAATATAATTGATTTGGGTGTTTATCGTTGCCACGATCAAACGGTAAGTCCGATTGACACGAAAATTGAAAATTCGACAATAATTAATTAATACGAACCGAATGATACCAGTTTCGTCGCATTCTGAGACTGTTTCCCAATACGCTATTTTTCTATGCACCACAATGTCATTTTGGAAACCAAATTACCCAATTTCCAAAAATAACAAACTATATACCTATCCTGACTCTAATCGACGATACGAACTCAACGGAACTGGTTTCATAGCCTAATTCGATCGTCTGCTCACGTTACACTCAAATATCTCTCTATTAAATTAAACTGATTAAATTACATGCCATAGAAATTGATTGGGCATTTACGGCTACCGTGGTCACATACGATATCGGTTTGCCACAAAATTTGATTTTCTTACAGTAATTTAACGATACGGTTCCAATGAAACTAATTTCATCGAAAATGGAGTCCATTTGCAAAATCACTATTTTAAAAGCCTATATCTTAAATAACGATTTCCATAGCGACTATTTCAAAATTTGATTTGGCCATAACTTACAATCTATAGCACGGAATCTGGATTTTTCTCTCCCATATGAAAATTATCATCAATACGGTTTCAATGTTTCTTGTTTCACAGAAATCCGACTTATATCGGACTCTGTATATTCAGTTGAAGTTCTAAACTCCATTTTACGAACTGCAACGCTATTTCGAGCTCGACTTAAACTATATATAAATTATAGCATTCAAACTTCGTTTAAATAACGAATTAAATATTAAAATCCATTAATATTCCAAATAAAATATTTAAAATTAATAAATTAAATTAAATATTTAACTGCCAAAAATACTGGTCATTACACCTTATAAGTTTACATTTTAAGAAATCATTCTTACTCCTAATTGATTGGTTATCGAAAATGTACAATTATTATATTTCCATAGTATAATACAATCTAATCAATAGAAATCTGTAATTGCAATACTTTTCATTTGACTATATTTATGTTGTTGAATAGTGCGCAATACAGATAAATCCCTATTTCGTAATAATCCACGTCCTTATCTTTTATTCTTGCGGTTACATTTTCATTTATCACAAGCCTAAATATGAAAATATATTCGTTTTCCTTAATTAATAAATCTAGATTATTTATGATTATGTCTTTACTTATCTCAATGATACTTTTAATTCATCTCTATCCTTATCCTTCAAGGTTATCTTATCCATACTTATCCCTCCTTTATATTTTCCAAGTAGCAAGTTTCTCTTTTTTCCAAGTAGTGGGGATATTTATATTTCAAAATTAACCTTTTGCTTTAGAAAGATACTTTATTTTAGAACTATTTTTAGGATTCCCATAACCTTAGGCTTTGATATGAAATGAAACACTCCTTAGTATCCCCAATTAAGTCATGATAAGGAATATAGAGCACTATAGGTACAAAGAACAAATCACGGAGACTAAGATTCACCAGACATAAGTAAAAACAGTGGAAACTTTTATTTCTTTAATAAACTCGTCATTGCAAAACAGTTGGTTACAAAACATGTCTTTCTTAGTCTCAACTTAAATTTGAGTATACAATAAAATTCCCTCTTAAGTACAACTTAGAACAATAGAAAAATAAGAGGAATTGGACAGTTCATAGCCAGAATCTTAGATCTTGGGCACCACTCTTTTCAAGCTGCCAATACCATTCAACTTCTACCATGTGAGCCTTTTGGGGAAAGAAAAAGGAAAGAAGAGGAGTGAGTCAGACATAAAGTCTAGTGAGTTGTTATGATTACTAGCACGATTGATAATAAGGGGAACATATAAAACAATAGTTTCATTATTAGATATGGTAAGTATCTGTGTACACCTAAAGTGAACATATAGGATGACATAAAGGTTACAAATAAGGTTGACTATTCTCATTCAATAGAATTATAATTTTTGCCTGTTTGCGCATTTACTAATTAAGAATAAAATATAATTAGGAAAATTTTCCTAGTACTATCCATCGATCGGGTTTGAACCCATAGAGTGATAACCTATGCCTATTATGGACCTAGGGTTTATCGGGCCTGACCCATCAGCAAAAAACATAGTCGTACAACAAGTGTCATAGCGTCTTATTTTACCTAGTCAGGTCAATGCACACACATTGAACCGCCGGAATGCACCCAATCCCACCTCTATTTGGACCATATTACTACTACCCATAACATGGTGCATGCCCTCGCCTTCTATATGAGACAACATGTGATAAAAAGAGTATGTTATATGGCATGGATCCCCAACAACAATTATTACTTAACCCAAATCACATTGATTTGACCCTCTAGAGATTAACAATAGAATTTTTGTTTTAGGCTCATAACTTAACACATTTTAAGTCAGTATGTCTGTATCAAAACCTAATGCCCAATTTTAAAGCCATTATTTAGGCTTGTAACTTAAACCTTTTAAGTTAATATGTCCATATTAAAACCTAAATTCTTTTTTTAACCATTTATTGTCATATCCATATTCTACAAATAAATTATGTTCATTACTTATGATTTTTCCCAATCATCATATTTATGAAAATAAGTTTACAATTCATTTTTTCTACCACAACATGCACCATAGTCATTTTCCAAACTTAAGCAACTTTGTATATTATCAACCCAACGTTCCCTTTTATTACAGTTTTACATCATATGTCCAATTAGCCCAGATTATTTAGTTATCCCAGTTTAATCAAATTAACCAAACATGCACAAAATAAAAGATAATAATCAGTTCTACGCAAATAGGCATATCAATCCACGCCTAAATCAATCATATATATGCCTTTTAGGCATATTTTGGCATAACCACAAATAACTTGTAAAAATCCGATGAATAATAGGGGAAAGAAGACTGGGAATATAATTTACAGTAATCTGAATATTAATTAGATAGAATTGTAAGAAAGACAACAAAAATTACTAAATACTACTTACAAAAAGAAATTATAGAAAACAAGAAAAAACATTAACTGTAAATAAACCCTAAACTTAATCAAATATCTAAATAATCATAAAAACTCACCAGAAACCTTTCCCTTTTGGATTCGACAGAACCTCCGCTAGAAGAAAATTAAATAGAAAATATTTTAGTCTAGAAATTTCAATCCCCCCTAAAATTTGATTTAATTTGGCCATGTCTCTCAAAAAGGAGACCAGCTTAGGCGGTGGAAGAGATGTGGTGTGAGGAAATGGAGAGGAGGCTAGGTGTTTATTTATAGCTGGAGAAGAAGACCCTCAGTCATTAGATCTTTGTTTTATATCTGAACTGCTATGTCCTTGGGTCAATCCTGATTAAGCACATCAACCAATAAAAACTAGACACGTTAGATCAAAATAGCCCCAAAACAATCCATCCGTTCACTACAATCTGTGGCCGATAAGTAAACGTACTAGGCATGTTTGGATCAACCCACCTAACCGGTGGGTCGATACACAGGTCGACCCACTTGTCATCTGGGTCGACCCAGTGGTTGCTGGGTCGTCCATGCAACGACTAATTTTTTTTATTCTAATTTTAATTTTGAATTTCAAACTGCTATGATTTCTTCATCTTAAGTACTTTTCATGCAAACCAAATATGTATCTGAACCAAAAAGTTGTAACGGACCCAATGGCGAAATCCCCGTTGCCAAATTCCGATTATTTTCAACTTATCCTTTAATTAATTTTTGTATAAGTTAATTATTGTTCATTAAAATTTGGTTTGTTACAATACTTATCTCACAAGAACTACTAAGAGGGCATGACTGCAAGAACATTTCTCCAAAGGCCGTAGTGAAATTTGATATTACAAAAGCGTTTGACTCTACAAATTGGAAGAGCATGCTTAGAAATTTAGAATTGATGAACTTCCCGAAGCGGTTAGTAGATTGGATTATGTAGTGTATTATGTTTATTCCTTGTTCCATCATCGTCAATGGCTCTCCTAATTGGTACTTCAAACATATGAAAAGAATGAGGAAAGAATTTCACTATCATCCTATCTTTACATTAAGGCCATGAAGGCGCTCGCTTTAATATTCAACCAACATGTATGTGACGGTACATTCATGTATACCCAAAATGTAGAGACCCTCGAATCATCTGTTTTATGTTCTAGATGACCTGTTAGTTTTCACAAAAATGGACTTAACCTCACTCACATTGATTCATGAAGGTCTTCAACTGTTTCAAATTTTGAGTGGGCTTAAAGTTAATATGAAGAAGTCAGACATTATTGTAACACCCCACCTCCGCCAGGGTGGCTCTTGCAAGCACTCTGACTTTGGAGGGGCGTTTGAATCAGATAAACATGCATAATGATATATCAAGGCAGAACAAGAACATATGTATATGCGTAAACAGAGTAAATAACATAGATAAAATAGCGGAAGATTTTAAACCATTTCAAAACAAGTCTGGTACAACATACTGTCAACTTTCCAAATAAACAAGTCTAGATAAAAAAACATTACTGAAAAACTGAAATACATAAGTACTATCCCCAAAATAAGTGATAACCATAGCTAGCTTCATGTCAAGACCGTACATGAGCTAAATCCCACAAGCAAGCGATCAGGAATCCAAGCTAAGCTCCAGTATTCCCTCCCTGAGAACCTGGGGGAGGGGGGGGGGGAAACGGAAGAAAAGAGGCGAAAGAAAACAGGTCAGTCAAGAAGACTGAGTAAGCCCTACTACAATCAATGTAAACTGATAAAGTTAACTGGCATGAGCAGCAGGGATGAACATAAGGATAACAACAAACTAGCATGATGATTAACTAACAAGGTAGATAAAGGTGTCATCGCATAATCAGGATTAAGGTTTTGCACCACAGGTGTACTAGCAAACTAACATGACTTGAATAAACAAGTATTGATCCCTTGGCCCAAGCTTTGGCCCAATAACATGAAGTGACCCTAACACGAGGTCCAATAACATGAAGCGACCCTAACATGAGGTCCAATAACATGAAGTGACCCTAACACGAGGTCCAATAACATGAAGTGACCCTAACACGAGGTCCAATAACATGAAGTGACCCTAACACGAGGTCCAATAACATGAAGTGACCCTAGCACGAGGTCCAACCAAACGGTCTAGTCGATCGGCTCCCTAAGCCTAACTCGTCACGTGTTGGTGTCAATACGGCCCAAACATGATTGTAGTCGAACTGTGTCGGGTCCACCCTTCGGGTGTATCAAGCCCTAGGGTGCCAACCCCTGGACACCATAAACATGAGTGCACAGTCTCGATCTACTGGTACCCATGGGTGACTTCTCCAAATACGGACTACGTGCACGACCATAGTCCGTCCGGAACTACATCGGCGTACCACCCGGCCGTCGTTTATTTGGTCGCTTACCTCCAGCCCAATAATCGTGCCCCCTCCCTAGCCTAGTCCCTAGGGCCTTAATGACACAAACTGGGATTACTGCTGGATTGGGCCCCCATTGCTAAGATTTTTCTAGTGGGTTAAGTACGGTTTAACCCTCTTGCTAATCATGGATTAACTTGGTTAAGTGTAACGATGAGTTCACGACTTAACCCCGATTAATCTACTGAGCCCAAATTGGTTAAGTACTAAGTGGACCATGACTTAACCCTAATCATGAGGCATTAATTAATTTAATGCGCCTTAACCTCTCACATTAGACTTTGTTGCGGTTACTAGTTAAGCCGGGCGGGTCCGGGTAGCTTTACACCACAACTTGGTCTAACCTCGGGTTCAAGGTACAACATGACCAACTTCTCACATTGGGTCCTATTGTTTGTAGCAACTAGTTAAGCCGGTCGGTTCCGGGTAGGTTTACGCTACAAACTCAACCCAACCTCGAGTTGGTCACACTTATCTTTTCTAAGTGTCATGTCCATCATGTTTCCAAAACATGTTACAAGTTTTCAAGCATTTGGGTAGACCTAACTTAATAGGTAAATTCCCAAAGGGTAGACCTAACTTAATAGGTAAATTCCCAAGCTTATGTTTTTATGTCTTTTAAGTTTACCCAACCCCAAACGCAATCCCATCGCTTACATATCGCCATAGCGCATAAAGGATAGAAAGAGGAAACTTGGCATAATCACGACATAAAGGTGTTGAAGCCACAAGTTCAACATGGTGGCATATGAAATGTTCATATGTTCATACACTTGCATATTACATTTTTAGGCCCCAAAAGCATGCATAAAACCAAACTTGGCATATTGGTGATACATGGTGCTAAATGACATGTAGAAATGGCCATAAGTTCGCATTTAGCCTCGCATGCAAGTTATCATAAGAGATATGATAACTTACATGTTGCCAAAGTGCAACTTTTAGCATAAAGCTCGAAGCTTTATGTTCACATACTCGAGATAAGCTTGCATAACATGATATCATGAACCATATGATCATCCCAAACTTGCATAACATACTTGCATATCATAACATGGCATACTTGCATAGCACAATATGGTAAACTTGCATAACATGACATGATGAACTTGCATATCATAACATGACATACTTGCATATAAACTTGCATATTACAACATGATAAACTTGCATATCATAGCATAGTAAACTTGCATATAAACTTGCATATTATACATTTAACTTTAGAGTTTAAGTATGAAAGTAGAATAGGGCTTACAATGCTTATGAGGACTCAAGTGAGTATAGCAAATATAAGAAAGCCCTTATGCAATCAAATAGACCCCAAAATGCAAGCTTTAATAGAAAACCCTTAAGCCAAAATGATCAAAACCCTTGCTTTATGATGCAAATATAGAAACTTGACTTGAATGCAAGCTAATGATGATCATACAAGCTTGAAAACACTTGTATGCATGGAAAATCTCATAAAAATTTGTTTAGGAATTTTATGAAGAGAGTGGAGGCCATGAGAGGATTGATTTTGCCATAGTTTAGTTGCTAGAATGAATAATGATGATTTAGGGTAGGTTAGGGTCTTATTTATAGAGATTAGGACTAGTTTCAACCCTAGGATTAAACCCTAGTTCCAATCTCAGCCCTCAAAACCGAATCTGGCCCCCAAGCTCAACACAGTCTCTAAATGGTGCACCAGGCTAAACAGCCCGGCTGGACCAAGTCGACAGCCAAGTCGACAGGGCTGTCGACTTGGGTCCAACCAATTCGACTCCCAAGTCGACAGGGCTGTCGACTTGGGTACTCTGGCGGGAACTTTCCCGCCTGGCCCAAACTGGCCCAAATTTTCAATTTCAAACTTGAATTTGAAATCTGTTTCTACTTTGAAATTTTCTGAAAACTTAGTTGGGCCTTAATCGGGTCATACGGACTCCGATTTTCGAAAACTCGGACTCTATTTCGCGTATTTTTCCGAGACGAACGCAATGGCATAGCCCGTTTCCCTTGATTCAGATTTTAGAATTAAATTCTGCCTCGATTTACATTATTACAGGTTATTGAAAATACGGGTTGTTACATTCTCCCCTCCTTAAAGGATTTCGTCCCCGAAATCTTCAAGTTAGGAAGAACGTATCCTACCATCCAACATCCATCTACTCAAAACATCATCCACGAGCAATCATTGTCCTTACAAGATTCTAAATGTTGAATGAACATATGCAAAGGTGTGTGTATATGTACTTATCTAATGCAAATATCATCAATGCAAATTATGTTAGTGAAATGAATCCATATGTATGCAATTCCTAACATAATGTATAACATCTATATGTGTGCACATAACATACATCCATATGCAACATCCATGTGATAACACAGAAATTTTCATCCATGAATAAGCATAAACACTCATGCATATGCAATATGAGGAGTGGGTGAGCCGATCTAGTGCCTAACGTGTATAATGCATCCACGAGTAACCAATTGCAAACACTTGCAACCACTTGCAACCATCAAGCATAACATGTTTCAAACACATGTTTCATCCAAAGGGTTTCTACCTAAGGTTCTCAAGACAAGATTAACACGATAAACTAGATAAACATGGATAGCAAAAGATATGCTACAAAGAGATCTGGAAGTTAAGCAAGATATACTCCTTTTTCGGATTACAAGAAATCCCTTCCTAACCCGATCCATATCCTATAAAAGCCCAAAACGGTTTAGTCATCCTAACGGACCCCTTATGGAGTTTACAACAGAAATGGGATCAAGAATGGGACCGAGAGGATATACGTAAAAAGATAACATGGGAGTAAGTTCCACAGGAAAACAAGGATCAAGAATATACTCTTAAAAAGAGATATGATGCGCGTATCTAGCCTTCAATCTTTTAAGTCACGTTTCCTTGAGTTTAGCTCCACTGTGCTTTGACCATCTTTTACCTCATGATTTCTTAGCTTCTTAACTCTTATTTCCAAATATGAGTTGGAACCCATTTCATTGTCGCCTCTCGTCTTCCTCTTTCACTTACTCTACTATCATTCTTGGCTTAAACATAACCATGACCTCATGATTTCATGCAAGCTCTCCAAAATTCACTAGTGAATCATGGATCTCGTTTACTTACTATAAAGTATTCCACGCAGCAGAACTTTTCTTGAAAATACCAATCCACGTTGCCAATTGCTCTTACCAACGTGATTTTCTATAACTCATGCTTGAACGAAAGGAACCATCCGCCTGTGAATGATAGGCCGTGCTTAGATTCAGTTGCCCGCCCATGACTTCCTGTAGACTATCCCAAAACTGGCTAGTGAAGATTGAGTTATGGTTACTAACTATCCTTTAGGGAACCCCGTGCAACCGCTTTATTTCTTGAAAATAAACTGTCGCTAGCTATGATGCAATCCTTTCGCTCTTTACCGGAGTGAAATGAGCACTCTTCATGAGTCTACCTACTATGACCCACATGCTTGTATTCTTTTTCCTTGATCTAGGCAGTCCATCCACGAAATCCTTCGTGACGCTTTACTACTTCCATTACGGGGACCTCCAATGGATATAATGGCGCACCAGGCTTCTATGACTCGGCCTTAACCTGTTGGCACAACATGCACCTTAGGACAAACTCGGCCACCTCCTCGAGTGATGTGCATCTTCAAGAGCCTTCTTTCTCCCATTGTGTCTTAGCCATCCCTTGTCATCTATAGCGAGGTGACTTACCATCTCGCCTCGAATCAACTTGTCCATGATCTCGGCTAACTGCGGGTCTTCTTTCCGTGAAGTCCCTACTTGATCCAGAAGGGTAGGTCTAAACTCAAGGGACGCTAACTGACTAATTAAACTGAGAAAGCTTCTTTCTTCAATTGTCCTCGTCGGAGCTTTCCGGTCCTGAACCGCGACCACTTTAGCAGGATCCACCACTAAGCCTTGCTTAGAAACTATGTGCCCAAGGAATCTAACTCCTTTTTCTCCAAAATGACATTTGGAGAACTTGGCCTTCAACTGATGCGCTCTAAGCGTATCCATCACCTCCACGAGATGCCTTGCGTGCTCTTCCTCATCCTTTGAGAAGATCAGAATATCATCTACGAAGATTACCACAACCTCGTTCAGGAACTCCCTACACACCCTACTTATCAAGTCCACGAAGTATGCGGGTGTATTAGTCAAGCCGAACGGCACGACAAGCCATTCGAAGAATCCATCTGGAGTTCTGAACGCAGTCTTGTCTATACTATCCTCAGCTACCCTGAGCTGATGGAATCCAGTAGCAGGATCAAGAGAAAACAGATGTTCCTACAAGCTGATTAAACAAATCATTGATCCTTGGTAATGGTTGTCTATTCCTCTTGTTCTAATCATGATAATCAACACACGGGCGAAGCGCACTGTCCACATTAGTAGCGAATACTACTAGAGCACCTTCCTTGGAAACGCTTCATCGAATGGAGTTCTTCTCAAGCAACTCCTTCACTTGCTTACTTAGCTCCCGTCTTACAGGACCATGTGCCTTACCGGCCACATAACTGGCTTGGCATTATCAACCAGATAAATGCGGAAATCTATCTCTCGTTTAGGGGTAACCCCCTTCACTTCACCCAAGATATCAGGATATTCTCGGACCACCCTCACCGATTGCAAACTATCGATAGACGAGTTGAGGGATTCAAGATAACACAACATAACGGGACTCATAGGGTTACTAGAAATTTTTAGGGTATTACTGAGGCGAGTCATGAGCCTCTCAACCCTATGCTCAAAAATCAAGAATGGCTCCAAAACTGGACAACCAATCCATGCCCAAAATCAACCCATACCCCATGAAACCGAGAATATAAGCATCACACGAGAACTCTATACCCAAGATAGAGATTTTCAAATCCACGTAGATAATAGACAAATGGGCGGAACCCCCCAATTGGATTTGAAACACACACACGGGATCATAAACTAGACTAGTACTTAGGTGCAAACTATCGACAAGATCAGATGAGATAAACTATGCGATGCACCACAATCAAACAAGGTACGAACTGAAAAATCAGAAATATATACAAGGTTCTCAACAGAGATACTACCTCAATCGGGAACTGGAGCGGCATTGAGAGCATGAACTTGCCCTCCCGAAGGTCCAGCACGCTGGGTCTGACCCTGGCCCTGCCCTTGCTTCTTCGGGCAATCCCTAGTGAAGTGCCCCATTTCTCCACAGTTAAAGCAAGTGCCCTTCCTTTTCCTGCAATCCTTGTTTAGATGAGTCGAGCTTCCACAAGTAAAGCACTTCTTCTTGTCGTTATTGCCCTTGTTGTTGTTCCCCTTGTTGCCTTGACTCTTGTTCTTGTTCTTATTGCCTTGACTGCTCTGACCGCTTGGATCACCCTGATTTCCTTCCCACTGGGAATCAGTCTTCTTGACTTGAGTATCATTCATCTTGATCTCCTTCTTGTCACTCCTATTCTCTTCATTGAGTAGGGCCATATTCACCAAACTCTCGAAAGTTGCCCCCAAAGGTATATGAGACATGGCTAAACCATGTAATGGCTCGTTTAATCCTAGAGCAAAGTATAGGGCCTTCTTCTGAGCTGTGTTAACCAAGTCTAAACCGAACCGAGCAAGTTGATTAAACTTATCTATGTATTCCCTAGTAGTCATGTCCCCTTGTTTCAGTGATAGGAACCTTAGTCCAAACTTTCCCCGAAAGTCATCCCAAGTCTCAATTGGCCTAGTAACGGTGGTGACCACCCACCAACGTGCAGCTTCTTCCTTTAGCAACCACACTGCTAATAAAACCTTCCTACGGTCATCTAAATCAAAGAAGGCAAAAAGATCTTCGGTTTCTTTCAACCAATTCCTTGCCTCTACATAAGTCTCGGTTCCAAAGAAATTCTTGCAACCCATCGCCTTAAAGTCTTTGCAAATCTCCACGAAATCCTTTTGTGGATGCTGAGGGGGAGGAGGAAGAGGAACCTCAGCGACAGGAGGAGGAGGAACATCAACTACCGGAGGAGGAGTAATATTTGCGGGGCCGGCTTCGGTCGCCCTAGCCTCCAAAAGTCTCCTATACCAAACAGGTACATGTACTCCCTCCGGAATGGCAAAGTTATTGGCCATACTGAGAACGAAGAAAAAGATAGATTCAGAATGGAGAAAAAAACGAGGGAATTTTGCTAATGGCTTTTTGGGGAATAGCCTTTAAAATAAACTAGACTTTTCTTTGGAAAATACTTTATACTTGGTTTTGAAAATAGTTTTCCAAAAGTTTTCTAAAAACCTTTTTGTTCCTTCTCGTAAACCACATGCTCTGATACCAAATGTAACACCCCACCTCCGCTAGGGTGGCTCTTGCAAGCACTCTGACTTTGGAGGGGCGTTTGAATCAGGTAAACATGCATAATGATATATCAAGGCAGAACAAGAACATATGTATATGCGTAAACAGAGTAAATAACATAGATAAAACAGCGGAAGATTTTAAACCATTTCAAAACAAGTCTGGTACAACATACTGTCAACTTTCCAAATAAACAAGTCTAGATAAAACAACATTACTGAAAAACTGAAATACATAAATACTATCCCCAAAATAAGTGATAACCATAGCTAGCTTCATGTCAAGACCGTACATGAGCTAAATCCCACAAGCAAGCGATCAGGAATCCAAGCTAAGCTCCAGTATTCCCTCCCTGAGAACCTGGGGGGGAAACGGAAGAAAAGAGGCGAAAGAAAACAGGTCAGTCAAAAAGACTGAGTAAGCCCTACTACAATCAATGTAAACTGATAAAGTTAACTGGCATGAGCAGCAGGGATGAACATAAGGATAACAACATACTAGCATGATGATTAACTAACAAGGTAGATAAAGGTGTCATCGCATAATCAGGATTAAGGTTTTGCACCACAGGTGTACTAGCAAACTAACATGACTTGAATAAACAAGTATTGATCCCTTGGCCCAAGCTTTGGCCCAATAACATGAAGTGACCCTAACACGAGGTCCAATAACATGAAGTGACCCTAACACGAGGTCCAATAACATGAAGTGACCCTAACACGAGGTCCAATAACATGAAGTGACCCTAACACGAGGTCCAATAACATGAAGTGACCCTAACACGAGGTCCAATAACATGAAGTGACCCTAACACGAGGTCCAACCAAACGGTCTAGTCGATCGGCTCCCTAAGCCTAACTCGTCACGTGTTGGTGTCAATATGGCCCAAACATGATTGTAGTCGAACTGTGCCGGGTCCACCCTTCGGGTGTATCAAGCCCTAGGGTGCCAACCCCTGGACACCATAAACATGAGTGCACAGTCTCGATCTACTGGTACCCATGGGTGACTTCTCCAAACACGGACTACGTGCACGACCATAGTCCGTCCGGAACTACATCGGCGTACCACCCGGCCGTCGTTTATTTGGTCGCTTACCTCCAGCCCAGTAATCGTGCCCCCTCCCTAGCCTAGTCCCTAGGGCCTTAATGATACAAACTGGGATTACTGCTGGAGTGGGCCCTCATTGCTAGGATTTTTCTAGTGGGTTAAGTACGGTTTAACACTCTTGCTAATCATGGATTAACTTGGTTAAGTGTAACGATGAGTTCACGACTTAACCCCGATTAATCTACTGAGCCCAAATTGGTTAAGTACTAAGTGGACCATGACTTAACCCTAATCATGAGGCATTAATTAATTTAATGCGCCTTAACCTCTCACATTAGACATTGTTGCGGTTACTAGTTAAGCCGGGCGGGTCCGGGTAGCTTTACACCACAACTTGGTCTAACCTCGGGTTCAAGGTACAACATGACCAACTTCTCACATTGGGTCCTATTGTTTGTAGCAACTAGTTAAGCCGGTCGGTTCCGGGTAGGTTTACGCTACAAACTCAACCCAACCTCGAGTTGGTCACACTTATCTTTTCTAAGTGTCATGTCCATCATGTTTCCAAAACATGTTACAAGTTTTCAAGCATTTGGGTAGACCTAACTTAATAGGTAAATTCCTAAAGGGTAGACCTAACTTAATAGGTAAATTCCCAAGCTTATGTTTTTATGTCTTTTAAGTTTACCCAACCCCAAACGCAATCCCATCGCTTACATATCGCCATAGCGCATAAAGGATAGAAAGAGGGAACTTGGCATAATCACGACATAAAGGTGTTGAAGCCACAAGTTCAACATGGTGGCATATGAAATGTTCATATGTTCATACACTTGCATATTACATTTTTAGGCCCCAAAAGCATGCATAAAATCAAACTTGGCATATTGGTGATACATGGTGCTAAATGACATGTAGAAATGGCCATAAGTTCGCATTTAGCCTCGCATGCAAGTTATTATAAGAGATATGATAACTTACATGTTGCCAAAATGCAACTTTTAGCATAAAGCTTGAAGCTTTATGTTCACATACTCGAGATAAGCTTGCATAACATGATATCATGAACCATATGATCATCCCAAACTTGCATAACATACTTGCATATCATAACATGGCATACTTGCATAGCACAATATGGTAAACTTGCATAACATGACATGATGAACTTGCATATCATAACATGACATACTTGCATATAAACTTGCATATTACAACATAATAAACTTGCATATCATAGCATAGTAAACTTGCATATAAACTTGCATATCATACATTTAACTTTAGAGTTTAAGTATGAAAGTAGAATAGGGCTTACAATGCTTATGAGGACTCAAGTGAGTATAGCAAATATAAGAAAGCCCTTATGCAATCAAATAGACCCCAAAATGCAAGCTTTAATAGAAAACCCTTAAGCCAAAATGATCAAAACCCTTGCTTTATGATGCAAATATAGAAACTTGACTTGAATGCAAGCTAATGATGATCATACAAGCTTGAAAACACTTGTATGCATGGAAAATCTCATAAAAATTTGTTTAGGAATTTTATGAAGAGAGTGGAGGCCATGAGAGGATTGATTTTGCCATAGTTTAGTTGCTAGAATGAATAATGATGATTTAGGGTAGGTTAGGGTCTTATTTATAGAGATTAGGACTAGTTTCAACCCTAGGATTAAACCCTAGTTCCAATCTCAGCCCTCAAAACCGAATCTGGCCCCCAAGCTCAACACAATCTCTAAATGGTGCACCAGGCTAAACAGCCCGGCTGGACCAAGTCGACAGGGCTGTCGACTTGGGTCCAACCAAGTCGACTCCCAAGTCGACAGGGCTGTCGACTTGGGTACTCTGGCGGGAACTTTCCCGCCTGGCCCAAACTGGCCCAAAATTTCAATTTCAAACTTGAATTTGAAATCTGTTTCTACTTTGAAATTTTCTGAAAACTTCGTTGGGCCTTAATCGGGTCATACGGACTCCGATTTTCGAAAACTCGGACTCTATTTCGCGTATTTTTCCGAGATGAACGCAATGGCATAGCCCGTTTCCCTTGATTCAGATTTTAGAATTAAATTCTGCCTCGATTTACATTATTACAGGTTATTGAAAATACGGGTTGTTACAATTTTTGTGGGGAGTGTTTCAAACTCCAAGCTGAACAATATTTTTTTATATTACTTCTCTATTCCTAAGAAATGACACAGTTAACTATTTTGTAAGTCATCTAGCAACCTCAATAATAACCAAAATCGATGACTTCCTTTATGCGAGAAGATAATCAATGGATTATACGGTTGGACGACTAAACAACTAAGCCAAGTAGTTAGTCTAACACTTTTCAATTGGTTATCTTCTCCATGACAGTTTATTAGTCTAGAACTTTTATTCTCCTAAAAAAACACACATGTTTGACCAGAAGTGTTATGTTTTGATTCTTTTAGCATGGATCGGTTCATTTAACAAAACTTATCCTAGGCGCCTTCTCAAAACTTGAGAAGCCAAAGGAAAAGGGGGGTCTAGGTACCATGAACATTACTCTCTGGAATAAATCAAGCTTTACTAAGCACATGGACGACTTCTGTAACGACCTGCATTCTACGCATTGGAGGATCGTAGAATATTTATTTCTTTTTCGTACGAGTTGTATGGTCATATAAATTTGGGAAACGACTATTGGGGTCATTTCCCATGTTCATGATTTTTGCCGATTTTTAAATGACCGTTTTGCTACTGGCGTATCCTGTTTCGCTTATAACTTTTGATTGGTAAGGAGTTTTGACCTAAAACCACTTCCATTGGATTCAGATGATGGTTTAACTTCCCGTAGATTGGTCACATGTGTCAAACGGACTTATCTTTTGGGAGATATGGCTGAAATAATGTTTAGAAGGTGAAAAACAGCTTAACCGGGCTTAATTAAGGTGATTAGCAGCTAGGCCCATAACCCATTGCAGGATTAGGGTTATGAGAGGGCTGATAGGGTTAGGGAATTTATTTTTTAATCATTTTTTAGCCGCCACTTTCATTCCTTCAATCCTATTAATGGCTACTACCTTCTAAAAACACCTCTAATCACTTTCTAATCAAGGATTAAGCTAATCAACATCAAATCAAGTTAAAATAGCATCAAATCAGAATTAGATTTGATGTGTTGCATAGAGATTCGACCCAAATCAGAGATATTTTCAGATATAAGATTAATTTGTGGCTAAGGTGAGTGATTTGCATTGTTTTTCACTAACTATGGTTAATTAAGGGTGATTAGTGTTACTTAGCGAAATTATAACTCAGAAAAATTTGGAAAAATATTCAGAAATTCTAAATTATTATTTTAGGGTTCTGATAGAAATTTGGGCTAATCTGGATAAGTTTTGTTAATTGTATGATTAAACATGATTAAGTGGATTAAGGGGAAAACATAGGTTTTTGGTATGTTTGATCCATATTGACATATTAAATTGTTGTTTCGGTGTTTATTGTTGATTCACTATGTTGCTATGATTGTATGGTATGCTTTGCGAATGATTATAAAAGTTAGAATGGTCGAAAACGCCGTCGTATGGCGTAAAATAGCCGCTAGAAAAGTTGCAGGAATTGAGCAGGGACCGGATCGGATCGGACCCCCGGACCCACCCGTGGAGTATGTATCACGAACCGCATTCGAAGGCTCTGAACCAATCTGCTTGTGGAACACCCGAACTGTTCATGTCTGAAGCTCCTCAACCCAATCCTCCCTCACTTGGAGACCACGACCCGGGGCTATCACGAACCACCTCCTCCGATCCGATGCACCATGAACCGATGCCTGGAGGAGCGACGAACCAATGGAAGTACACGACTCAAACAAGGGTACTATCTCCAACCCCGAACCGACCTGAACTGATTGAAGAATGTGTCATGAACTGATTCGACTTTGGTGGAATCTCACGAACCGTATGGGGATCATGAACCGAACCGATGACGATTGAGGCACTACGCATATCCGAACCGATCCGGATGAAGACCGAAACCCGAGATGCAAAGGTAGTCCAAATGAGAAGTTGTGACTTAGGATCCAAATGGGAACAAATGCGTTAACTTCATGAATTGGACTTTGCTGCAGGACATGTGCAAAGGGGTTATTGATGTCTATAGCTTTGACTCACCGTTGAGAGACGGATATTGGTTATGGATCAGTGTAGTGGGGTTGTTATGACTCCATGGGGCAAAGTGATCATAGCAGGGCTATGAGCCAGTGTAGTGGAGTTGTTATGACTCCATGGGGCAGAGTGGACATAGCAAAGTATTAGTTGTTACGGATCAGTGTAGCGGAGCCGTCATGACTCCATGGGGCAGAGTGATCGTAATAAAGAATTGGATGGTCAAAGTGGTAAATATCTTATACTTTACGCACTGAGTGAGAGATGTGAGGATGGTTGCTATGCTTGATTGTTTGACATCACTGCGACATACATAACCCTCCCCCCGTATCTTTACACCATATGTTAGTGTCACCTTAGAGTATTGTACATCTTGTTGTGCTAACTCTTTGGTTGCAGGTCCAGGTTCATTTATGGTTATGTATACCTGTTATTGTTCTGTTTTGCTGCTTATCGCTCATGCCAGACTTTTATCTGACTCGGAGTTTTGTGTGTCTTCTTATTACTCTGGGTGCTCTTAAACAGGCAGACTAGAGATAGGTCAGGTGATTATTCACGAGTAGCTGTACCGGAGACGAGCAGGAGGCTCCCACGTATGATATATATATTCTCCCTGTATTGTTGCTGGTCACTACTTTGGGCATTAGTAGTGTACCTCTTTCTTTTGCTTTAGAGACAGTATTTCAAAGTTGTAATAATGTTGGTTTGGATGATAAGTTATATTTTGGATTTCCGCTACTATGATGGTTTAGTTTTCAGCTTATGCACTGTCTCGCCTGTTTTATGTCAAAGTTATGTTATTATTATATTTTATCCCATGCACTGTGAGACATTCTACAGGTTTCTTGTTAGTTAAAATTCCTTCCTTTTCCTTTCTTTGGCGACCATCCCGTGCTGGTTGGACATCAGTACAGCGCATTTCGGGGAAATGTCAGTTGGTGCGGGGCGGGCCGTCACACTTGATATCAGAGCTAGGTTGCGTAGTTAACCTAGGGAAAGAACCAGGGAGAGATAGTACGTATATGATAGCACGTATTTGTGATATTTTGGTTTTCAAAAGCTATATATATACTATTAGTATATCTAAGGATGGGATCGCACTGCACTGGCACCACTAAAGAGATTGTTAATCGTTTTCTCTTTATAGATTGAACGATAAGCCGATATAATACGAGGAATACTGGTTCAGGAGCCAATAATAGGAATGCTCCTGATATGAGGAAGATGTTCATTGACTTCATGAGAGAAATGCTCAGGGATGTTCAGAGGGCAACTCCTAATGAGGCAAATGGTGGTGGTGCAGCGGTGTAGGCGCCTAGGGCCGATTTCACCAAGTTCTGTAAGGACTACACTAGTCTTGGTGGGAAGCCGTTCCACGGAATAGAATCAGCAACATAAGTTCAGGATTGGCTCGATAGTTGTGAGCGCATCTTCGAGGACTTAGGGATCGATGATGCGATGAAGAGGAAGCTAGCATCCCGTCAGCTGCACGGACGGGCTATGAATTAGTGGAATGCTATTACGGCACAATTTAAGGCCCGATTCAGTGATAAGTTTATCCCAGCTGCTCAGAAATCAGAATTATTTAGGAAGTTCTTGGAGCATAAACAGAATGGTAGGGCAGTCTCGGAGTATGTTGCTGAGTTCGATACTTTATCGAAGTATGGATTATCCCTTATTGATACTCCCGAGAAGAAGAATGAGAAGTTCATAACAGGCTTAGATCAATACTTGGGGCAAAGGCTTATCAACCATATTGATGAGACTTTTTAATCGATTGTTGGAAAAGCGTTGAGATCAGAGAGCCTTTATCCTAAGCCTAAGGCTGAAGTCACTGTTGCATCTGCAGAGGGGCCAAAGCCGCAGGCAGTGGTGGCGGCAAGAATAATTCTCAGAACAAAAGGAAATAGAATCATACTAAGGATGGTAAGAAGAAGAGTAAGAAAGATGTTGAGTGCTTTAGCTGTGGCAAGAAGGACCATTATGCTAAAGAATGTCGTGCAAAGCCAGCGGACAGGAAGTGCTTCAACTGCGACCAAGTGGGATGTCACAAGGATAAATGTACGCAGTCCCCCGAAGGGAAGCATATTGTGAAAGCATATGCTATTAATATTGTTCCTTCTTCGTCGAATGCCCCAACCGCGGCGGAGAAAGGAAAGAATGTCATCGTTAAAGGTATGCTTTCTATTTATGATGTTCCTATTCGAGTATTGTTTGATACTAGGGCTTCCCGTTCCTTCATATCTAGTGACCTGGTAGATAGGTTGGGATTGGAACCTAAGATAGTCGGTAGACCTTTAGCGGTGACGAAACCCATTGGTGTTTCGACTAGCCTTAGTATAATTTGTCATAATGTGACCTTATTGAGTCACGAATGTATGTTTCCTTGTAATTGCTTTGTTTTGGGCTTTACTGGGTTTGGCATTATTTTGGGAGTCAATTGGCTCCCAAGATACTAGGTGGTGGTAGATTGTGAGGGATTTTCGGTGACTATTAGGGCGGATAATGGGCGGAGGGTAGTGTTTAGTGGCCTACCTAGTGATGAGGTGATGACCAGTTTCCTAAATTACCTCAACATCCCGCAAGACTAGTTAGCAGGAGTTCCCATTGCTGGCCAGTATCCGGATATCTTCGAGGAAGTGACCGGACTTCCACCACACCGAGAGATTGAGTTCCATATTGATTTAGTGAAAGATGCCCGACCTACAGTGATGACACTTCGTCGTATGGCACCAAGGGAGCAGAGAGAGCTCGGGGTGCAAGTAAGCGATCTTTTGAAGAAGGGATTTATCAAAAGAAGTATCTCCGAGTGGGGCGCACCAGTTGTATTTGCTACCAAGGCAGATGGTTCCCTTTGTTTGTGTGAGGACTATCGCGAGTTGAATAAAGTGACTAGGAAGAATAAGTATCCTCTTCCGCGGATAGATGATTTGTTTGATCAACTGGAGGGAGCAAGGGTGTTCTCCCAATTGGACCTCGCAACAGGATTTCATCAGCTCCGAGTAGCAGCTGAGAGTATTACTAAAACGGCATTTCGGATGCCGTCTATGTTCTATGAGTGGTTGGTCATGCCATTCGGTTTGACCAATGCACCAGCATATTTTTGTGGATCTTTTGAATAGGGTATTTAGGGATCAACTAGATAAGTTTGTTCTTGTGTTCATAGATGATATCTTGATTTACTCGAGGATAGAGGAAGAACTCAAGGAACATTTGAGGATAGTGATGGAGGTGTTGAGGAAACACCAATTGAAAGCGAAGTTTTCTAAGTGTCACTTCTGGAGGAGGAAAGTGAGATTCTTGGGCCATGTTGTTTCAGAGAATGGTATTGCCGTGGATCCTACGAAGGTGGCTATGATACAAGATTGGTCTATGCCCAAGAATGCAACATACGTAAGAATTTTCTTAGGATTAGCTGGATATTATCATAAGTTTATCCAAGACTTCTCCAAGATAGCGGCACCGTTAACTCGGTTGACAAAAAAGAATCAATCTTTCGTCTGGGACGAAAGGTGTGAAAATGCATTCAAGAACCTAAAGGAAAAGTTGACGTGTACACCAGTGTTAGTCATTCCTAAAGGGAATGAAGAGATGACAGTATACACAGACACATGTGGTACCGGACTAGGTGCTGTATTGATGCAAGGAGGTAGGGTTGTAGCTTATGCAAGTCCGCAACTGAAACCGTATGAGAAAAGATACCCTACCCACGATTTGGAATTGGTAGCGATCGTATTCGCATTGAAGATGTGGTGACATTATCTCTTGGGAGAAAGATTTGAGTTGTTTACCGATCATAAATTGTTGAAGTATCTCTTCTCTCAGAAGGATCTAAATCTCCAACAGCAAAGATGGTTGGAATTCTTGGCCTCCTATGATTTTGATATCGCACATACGCCAGGAAAGTGCAATGCTGTAGATGATGCATTGAGTAGAAGACATGCCAGTTTAGTGGTTATGCTTCTTGAGTGGAAGCAACTGGAGTATATCGCAGGGTACGATTTCTTACCAAAATGCGAATTGGATCCAGAGATGTTAGCAAGTTTGACAATCAGACCCACTTTGATTGAGCGGATTGGTTCCAGACAAAGGGACGATCCTAACCTACTAGAAATCATCTCCAAGTTAGAAATGCGTATCGACTGTGAGGAGATAAACAAGTATGGGCTTGATCGAGAGTTATGGCTTCGAAAGAATGGTAGACTGGTTGTACCCAATGTTAATGGATTGAGAGATGAAGTGCTTAGAGAATGTCGTCACTCAAAACTGATTACACATCCCAGTGGTAACAAAATGTATCGAGACATGAAGCAAACCTACTATTGGGAAGGGATGAAAAGAGATGTTGGGAAGTTTATATCCAAATGCATGAATTACCAGCTAGTTAAAGACGAATAAAAGAATCCTAGTGGTTTGTTGCAAACATTATAAATTCCCGAATGGAAATGGGAACAAGTCTCGATGGATTTCATTGATGGGTTACCAAGGACTAGATCGGGCCATGATAGCATTTGGGTGATTGTGGACCGACTGACAAAGAGTGCAAGGTTTACACCCGTCAAGTCGAACAGAACGGCAGCTAAGTTAGCGGAACTGTATATGAAGTGGGTAGTGAGATATCATGGAGTACCCAGAGGCATTATAAGTGACCAAGATTCGTTGTTCACTAGTGGATTTTGGAAGAGCTTACAAGAGTAGGATCAGAATTACATCTTAGTACCGTGTACCATCCTTAAACCAAAGGTCAGACAGAGAGGGTGAATCGAGTATTAGAAGATCTCTTGAGAGCTTGCATATTAGATTTTGGTGGATCATGGGATGACCATTTGCATCTAGTGGAGTTCACATATAATAATAGTTATCGGTCTAGTATTGGTATGGCTCCATATGAAGCTTTGTACATAAGACCATGCAACTCACCATCATTTTGGTTAGAAATCGGTGAGAACTTTATGCTTGGGCCAGATGTGACAAGAGAAACCTCAGATAAGATCAAGATTATCCAACAGCGAATGAAGGCTGCCCAAGATAGGCAAAAGAGTTATGCTAACAAGAGACGAACAGAGTTGAAATTCTCCATTGGCGACTTGGTGTTTGTCAAGATTTCTCCATTAAAGAGCGTAATTCGATTTGGAAGGAGAAGCAAGTTAACACCAAGATTTGTTGGTCCATTTCCAGTTCTCGAGCAAGTTGGGAATTTGGCATATAAAGTTGGATTACCTGACAAGATAGCGGGAGTTCACAACGTATTTAGTGTTTCCCAGTTAAGGAAGTTCATACATGAGCCAGATATGACTATTTCACCGGATCAGTTGGATGACATCAAAGTAGATCCCGAGGCGGTTGGGAATCGCAAGCCAATCCGTATTGTCGAGAGCGATACGAAGAAACTTCGAAGGATGGTAGTGAAACTGGTCAAGGTTCAGTGGGGAGAGAATGAAACTGACTGTACTTGGGAAACAGAGGAGAGCATAAGGAAGTCGCATCCAGAACTCTTTGCTTGGTAAGATTCTAATGACCATTAAGTTATCCCCTTGTTAGTAAACTGCATGCTAGGATAGGCTTGTTATGTTGCTATGTATGTTTGGTTGTTTGTAAATGGTTGATAGGCATGCGGGACCGATTGTTATTTTCTTAGTTAAGGAATTTCAGGGGCGAAATTTCTTAAGGGGGGGGGAGGAGAGTAACGACTCGCATTCTACGCATCGGAGGATCGTAGAATATTTATTTCTTTTTCGTACGAAGTCGTATGGTTGTGTAACTTTGGGAAACGACTATTGGGGTCATTTCCCATGTTCACAATTTTTTCCGGTTTTTAAATGACCGTTTTGCCCCTGGCGAATCTTGTTTCGCCTATAACTTTTTATTGGTAAGGAGATTTGACCTAAAACCACTTCCATTGGATTCAGATGATGGTTTACCTTTCTGTAGAGTGGTCACATGTGTCAAACGGACTTACCGTTTGGGAGATATGACTGAAATAAGGTTTAGAAGGTGAAAAACAGCTTAACCGGACCTAATTAAGGTGATTAGCAGCTAGACCCATAAACCATTTCGGGATTAGGGTTATGAGAGGGCTGACAGGGTTAGGAAATTCAGTTTTTATCATTTTTGCAGCCGCCACTTTCATTCCTTCAACCCTAGTAGTGGCTACTACCTTCTAAAAACACCTCTAATCACTTTCAAATCAAGGATTAAGCTAATCAACATCAAATCAAGTTAAAATAGCATCAAGTCAGAGTTGAAGCTGCTGTGTTGCATAGAGATTCGACCCAATTAAGAGATATTTTCAGATCTAAGATTAATTTGTGGCTAAGGTGAGTGATTTGCATTATTTTTCACTAATTATGGTTAATTAGGGGTGATTAGTGTTAATTAGCGAAATTTTAACTCAGAAAAATTTGGAAAAATATTCAGAAATTCTAAATTATTATTTTGGGGTTCTGATAGAAATTTTGGCTAATTTGGATAATTTTTTTAATTGTATGATTAAACCTGATTAAGGGGAAAACATAGGATTTTGGGTATGTTTGATCCATATTGACATATTAAATTGTTGTTTTGGTATTTATTGTTTATTTTCTATGTTGCTATGACTATATGGTATGCTTTTTGATTGATTAGAAAAGTTAGAATGGTCGAAAACGCCGTCGTATGGCCTAAAATAGCCGTTGGAAAAGTTGCATGAATTGAGCAGGGACCGGATCAGATCGGACCCCCGGACCCACCAGTGGAGTATGCGTCATGAACCGCATTCGAAAGCTTTGAACTAATCTACTTGTGGAACACCCGAATTGTTCGTGTCTCAAGCTCTTCAACCTAATCCTCCCTCACTTGGAGACCACGACCCGAAGCTATCACTAACCTCCTCCTCTGATCCGATGAACCACGAACCGATGCTTGGAGGAGCACAACCCGAACTGGAGTACTATCTCCAACCCTGAACCGGTGCCATGAGCCGACTTGAACCGATTGAAGAATGTGTCATGAACCCATCCGACTTTCGTGGAACCTCCCGAACCGTATGGGGATCATGAACCGAACCGATGACGATTGAGGCACTATGTATATCCGAACCGATCCGGATAAAGACCAAAACCCGAGATGCAAAGGTAGTCCAAATGAGAAGTTGTAACTCAGGATCCAAATGGGAACCAACGCGTTAACTTCATGAATTGGACTTTGCTGCGGGACGTGTGCAAAGGGGTTATCGATGTCTATAGTTTTGATTCACCGCTGAGAGACAGATATTGGCTATAGATCAGTGCAGTGGAGTTGTTGTGACTCCATGGGGGCAAAGTGATCATAGTAGAGCTATGAGCTAGTGCAGTGGAGTTGTTATGACTCCATGGGGGCAGAGTGGACATAGCATAGTATTAGTGGTTACAGATCAGTGCAGTGGAGCCGTCATGACTCCATGAGGCAAAGTGATCGTAGCAAAGAATTCGGTGATCAAAGTGGTAGATATCGTATACTTTACGCACTGAGTGAGAGATGTGAGGATGGTTGCTATGCTTGATTGTTTGACATCACTATGACATACACACCCCTCTCCCCGTATCTTTACACCATATGTTAGTGTCACCTTAGAGTATAGTACATCTTGTTGTGCTAACTCTTTGGTTGCAGGTCCAGGTCTGGTTATGTATACCTGTTATTGTTCTGTTTTGCTGCTTATCACTCATACCAGACTTTTATCAGACCCAGAGTTTTACGTCTCTTATTATTACGCTGGGTGCTATTAAATGGGCAGACTCGAGACAAGTCAGGTTATTATGCACGAGTAGTTGTACCAGAGACGAGCAGGAGCCTCCCACGTATGATATATATATTCTCCCTGTATTGTTGCTGGTCACTACTTTGGGCATTAGTAGTGTACTTCTTTCGTTTGCTTTAGAGACAGTATTTCGAAGTTGTAATAATGTTGGTTTGGATGATAAGCTGTATTTTGGATTTCCGCTGCTATGATGGTTTAGTTTTCAGCTTATGCACTGTCTCGCCTGTTTTATGTCAAAGTTATGTTATTATTGTATTTTATCCCATGCGCTGTGAGACATTCTACAGGTTCCTTATTAGTTCAAATTCCTTTCTTTGGCTACCGTCCCGTGCTGGTTGGACATTGGTACAGCGCATTTCAGGGAAATGTAGGCCGGTGCAGGACGGGCCGTCACAACTTCCTCTGAAGAAAGAATAATATTTGGATTAATTGGTCATAAAAACACAAGTTGGGCAATAGAAACTTTTGTATTATTGAAATTCAACCCAACTAAAGTTGTACTTAGTGGAGTATGTTGAAGAGTCACGCTTATCTCCTTCCTTTGATCAAGAGAAAAGTTGCAAATAATGGAAATGTTAGCTTTTGGCACGATCCATGGACCAAGCCTGGATTAATTATTTGTAACTTATTTACTCATCAACAAGTGACTCAAACTGGTATAAATGATCAGGCGAAGGCTTGCAACTACATCAATAACGGTCGAATCACCTTGCCATACTCGAGTAACCGAATGATTAGGAAATTATGGCACAATATTGGTCAAACTGCATGCGAAATGCATGAAATAAATGGTATAACTTGGACGAAAAAACTGGCGGAATTCACAATTTTGAAGTCAACAATTTTCTAGTTGAAACAGATAATATGCCAAACTTGAGCTGGGATAAAAGAATTTGGATTCAACACAGAATGGAGTAGAACAACCTATTTCTCTAAAAGATTTTTAGAGACATTTTGAATACTAATATCAACCTATATCTTAGAGGTTTGTCTATGGACCTCTTGTGTCCCTTCTGTTTGCATGGATATGAGGATACACTACAACTTTATTTCAATTGTAGCTAAGTGCAAAAAGTGCGGAAGGTGGTAATAAATAGTCTGGGAAGAGAAAATGTCATGCGGAGCAGTACTTCGTAGTGGATGCTTCTTTTTGAAGCAACGAAATGGAAGAATGAAGGAACGCACTTACTTCTTATCACTCTGGAAATTTTCATCAAAGTGATCAGGGTAAAATGTAATGTAATAGTTTCTTATTAAAAAAGGACATTTGTATAGGAGTAATACCACCTAATGCATGAAATTAGGAAAGATTTGGTCAATGCCACTTTTGTATATGATCTAGGAATAGTGCAAGCTTTTCTTTGGATGGGTTGTCCGCCCTTAGATTGTTCCTTCTTGTTTTCATTCTTGCGTTTCCTTTTTTTACTTTATGTGCTTTACCATGTATTGAAATGTCTGACTGTTTGTTGTTCTTGGTCCACTCAAAGCATGTTTTGGTAGGCTTTTGTGTTTTTTTTTTTCTTGACATTTCAACAAAATGGTAGTATGCAAAGATATTTAAGTGAAGATAAAAATGAACCCAAGTTTTGGTAAGAAGAAAATTTATAGTTATTATGTTGAATTTATAAAATGAACCAAAGAGAAAGTTACTTATAACCTATTGTAGGAGACTAGTAAAATTTTAGTTGGTTAAAAAGAATATATTTATGTATTCCAATTTCAAAAGTATGTGATGAACGTGATTACAAGAATGGAAATAAAATTTGAATAAAATGATAAGTGCAAAATATAAGTGATTACTATATTTTGTACTACCTACAAAAGAGAAAAGAAAGGATATCTTGTAATTATGGATCATTAAGAAAATATTATTTTATAATAAACATGGAAATAGGTGAAACTCGATTTCCGACTTACTAAAATAAAGTTAGTCCAAAAAAGATAATATATTTGTTGGCAAGGTTGACTAGTTTTATATGGATCGTCCACTTATTATTATAGCGAATAATACATACAATAGGAATAGAAGATAGAAAGATTGTCCATCTACAACAATCTGGTTTAAAGTGCCAGAACATAGTATAGAAAAGAACAGGAGCGAAGAAGAGTGCTTCAACTACTATAAAGGAATCCTAAGTTTCCCCTACCACAGGGGACGATAACCAAACACAATAGTGGAAGGCGTCATCTACACAAACAAAGTTGTCAAGAGGCGAGAAAGACTCAACACGACGCCTGTTGAGTCCTTGTCACACATGAGACTTCTATCCCAGGTGCCATCACGTAAGAGTTCGACATTTGATTCTCCTATTTTAACCTCCATCCAAATCTCCAAATCATCAGCAATGAGATGATAAAATAGTCTTCTACAATCTCCATCTCCTCCCACATACTTGTAAAAAAAACCTTAGAACAATGCACCCCACGTGCACAAATGCACCCATGCTTTTTAATCATCAATCCACTTGGCAAAACCATTGTAGGGATTGAGATGTTAATGATGATGGTTTTGATGACAACAACCTTGTTTCAATTGTTATTATAAAATATATACTAACACTATTATCTAGAATATATATATATGTATATACAGGAAATTTATGCAGGTATTGATTATTGAAGGCTGTAAAGTTAAAAGAATCAAGATTTCAAAGTAGAAGAGTTCAAGATACAGGACACATGAGTATCAAGAATTCAAGAGTTCGAGAGTTCTAGAAATAAAGAGCAATATTATCTAAATATTCTATCAAAACTCTGGTTAGCACTGAATTCTGTTTTCAAAGTTCTTTCATTGCTTTCAAATGATTTCAAAGATTACTTTTTATTTTTGCCTGTATTTTCAAAATGATTTCAAAATTACTTTCTTATTTTAAATCTATACCTTTTTATTCTTAAACCTATTTTTAACTCCTATTTTTTAAATTATACTTAATGTATTTTAATTTTTGATTCAAATGGCTTTCTACTTAAAAATTTAATACTAATTTTAGTATAGTTACTTATGTTTTCAATTTCCTTATTTACATTAAGTTTTAATATATTCATAGTTTTTATATATATATATACACTTTATATCACTTTAAATTATGTTTTTTTATAATTTTTTAATCATGTTAACGTATGTTTTAAATTTATATTTTTACCTGAAATACTCTACTTTAATATAAGGGAAATAGTTTATTTTTACTCAGAAATCACCATAATTTATCTAAACATCATTTACTTTTATTTAAAATTTTATTTTTGAAAATATACTAGGATATGTCTACATATACATTTATGTACGTCGATATATGTACCACTGACTTGTTTTATAAATTTTAAAAACTTGCGTCTTTTGAATTCAAATCTTTTCTAAATGGTTGTGGCTGTTGGGAAACTACATATAGGCTTTCAAAATATTTCTATACTTCTCATCTCTGTCTTCTTTCTTTCTTCTCATGCCATTAATCTTCTTAATCTCTCAAAATCAATACTTATACTCTGCCGATTTTCAAAGAAATTATATCAGTCTTCTTCTCTTTCAATTCTACATCAAACTCTCTCTGAAATTCAAGTGCTGCTCAAGAGTTATAGGCTGCTTGTAATCAAAAGTCGTATGACCAAGTTCTATCGAGTCAATACTTCAAAACTGGTACTGAGAAATGGTGTGATCGTAGCCTAGAAATCGATTGAGTGTGATTGTAGTCCGAAAATCAATTAGGTGATTTTGTAGTCTGGTAAATCAAGAGAGCACCCAGTGCTCGGAAGCAGGTGGTGGACCTCGTGGCCATTGGAATTGAAGATTGTAATTTGGAAATTATATTGAAAAGAAATCATCACAACCCAGCATTGTGTGAGACTGGATGTAGGGTAACTCCGAACTAGTATAAAATTCTGGTGTGTACTTTCCTTTTACAGCTTTTATTTTTATTTTCTACATCTATGTTTGAATTTATGGTTGTTGATATCGAGGATCTGCATAACATTTTGTTTAATTCAAAAAAATTTCAAGAATTTATCAAAATCAATAAAATATTATTCACCCTCTCTAGTGTTTAGTTTGCCTTTAGATCCTTAATCTGCATCCCCAATAATTGGTATCATAGCATTGGTTTTCAAAGTTTTCATAATCTGATTTTTTGAAAAATCTAAATAGCAACTATTGACCAGCCTTTTTGGCAAGGCCGTTAAGACTCATCGATATTATGGAAGCCAGACTAGATAATGAGAAAGCCTTTATTACCCTGGCTAAAGAATCGGCCGACCCATGAACGTGTCGATCATTGCTTCAAACTTGAGCCAAGCACAAGGACCCGATGTGAGAGCCATTTGAAATGCGAGATCTTTGAACCGACTAGGTTAGATTCATTCCAATGCTACGCAAAATATCCTCCTAAAGAGTTGGTCTCACTCTTACTTAAACGCTATTAGCCATCTTTAATAATTTGATTAGGTTCCACCTATCATTGCTAATTCAAACCACTGTGCCATCTTCGAAAAGAACTTCTCTTTAGGATCTCCTAAAGTCTTGGATCAGATGACACGCATTTCATCCAGTTTAAATATTATAGTGCCTATAAGTATACCTTTTGGACTCTGAAGTAAAATGTAACAGCCCGCATTTTACATATCGGAGGTTGGTAAAATATTTTTGTTTAATTCCCTAAGGGTTGGATCATTCTCATATTTTGTTATGTTGTTTATGGGGATGTGAGACATGTCCATAGTTTTTACCAATTTTAGTAATGATAAGTTCCCCCTGTCGGTTTTGTACAGGGAATGACTTTTAACTGAGATCAAATCAGGTGCTGAGGTCTATTTCATTAGAAAGGAAATAGTGTTGCCAATTCCGTAGAGTGATCACGTTAATGATTTGGTTCAGCGTTTTGGGAGGAATCGCTATTTTAGTGTTTCACAATTTCTTTTCAGGTTTTGTGAGCCATTGTTGGGATGATTTAAAGAGGCCAATTAGTAGGCTAGTGGGAGGCTATAAATAGGGGGTTAGAGGCATGGAGAATAGTTTATTTTCTTCATTCTCTCATTTGGTTGAGCTCATGATCCTCCTTGCTCAATCAAATACACCTTTCCACCATTAAAATCTAGATTTACATAAGAGAATCGAAGATCTACATCATTTGAAGCTAGATCTACATCGAGTGAAGAGGGATTGCATCAAATCAAGAGATTTGAAGCATATTCTTCGCTGTCCGGATTGAGAATTTAGTGATATCGAGTTAATTCAAAAAATTGGTGAGTGATAAGCATCTCTCACGCGGATTCAATCAAGTATATGGGTTGTTTGATCTTATTTTCATCATTTTAAGTTGTTTTCACCTAGATCTACATCATCGTAAGTATATTTTCATTTGAATCACCATATGATCCAATCTAGCAACTAAAAACAGGTAATTCTTATGCTAATTCATATGTTTATGCAAGTTAGATCCATTATTATAGTTTATTAATTCATTTATCATGATTTTGGTTAATTTTATATGATTATTGATGATAATTAACATTTTAGTGTTGATGATGATTTCGTAAATTGTTTACACTTAAATTAGATGAGTTGTTTTAATCGACATTGACGTTTGGTGATGATTTGATCAAGCATAGAGTTATTTTTGTCAGATCTGGAGTCGGGTCGTTTTTCTAGCATGGTTCATGGTTTGTTGCTCAAAAATGAGTTGGGTCATTGATGCTAGGTCGTGGATCGTTGGATGGAAGCTAAGTCGTTGGTGATGTGGCGGGAGGTGGTTGGATGGATCGATGGTGATTTGGTGCTTGGCAAAGTTGGATCATCTGAAGCCAGATTAGGTCATTAGAGGCTGGGTCAGTGCTGAGACGGAAGCGTTGGATAATTGCTTGAAGAACACGTAATGGCTTTAGGTCCGTTAGCATGCTTGGAGAAGGCAGGTCGTTCAAATGAGTCAGGTCGCTAGGGGTATGGTGAAGTTGGCTCATGAATAGCTGATGGGTCGACCGCTTCCAGTGATGGGTCGTTGGAGCCTTATGGGTCGGTCGAAGGGGCTCAGGTCGTTGGTTAGGCTTGGGTTCGGAAGGAGCTGGGTTGGTCAAGGCAGGTGGGTCGTTGCATGTGATAGGTCGTTATATGACCTAGGGTGTTAGGTCGCGGGTACGACCTAGGAAGGTTAGGTCGTTAAAACGACCTAAGGAAATTTACAGCATTTATAAACACTATGAATGAGGAAGAAACGATTTGGTTTTTGTTTTATAGCGGCAAGTCTGGAAATGCTATGAATGGAAATATCGACCAAATAGTGTATGTTTTGGGTCGATGATGGTTGTGGCTTTGAAGTGGATTCAAGTACGAATGTTCAAAGTGTTTTGATGCGTTCGTTGATCGTTGAAATGCAACAAATGTAATGATGGTTCAAAGTGGTGAGTTGATTTATAATGGTTGCTCGAGAAGGTTGCTTGAGCTACAAATGGTCGTCAGGTTGGATGACTAGAGTTTTGAATACTGAGAGATTATCGTTGTTGTAGGTTCTAGCGGGCTTAAAGAAAGGGTATAATAGGGGCACCTAAAAGACTGGAAGTTTGCTGGTCGAGTACCCTGGGTATTGTTGAAAGGCCTAGTTATGTCCCGTTGAAAGGCGTATGGAGTTTTTGCTAGAACTGGGGTTACCATTAGTCCTTGATGTATGGCAAGGTTGGCCACCATACGATTAATGATGGTTTCAAAGCAGGATTGGCGGTGATAGCCAGAGTTGTGAATGTCGGTTGTTTTACTTGTACCGTCTAACGTAGATTATCGGACGTCGAAGGAGATGTTTCTTGGGTTCTTGTCTGATGTTGCTTTAGGCCTTCGGGGATTGTTCTTGGGGGATGTTGATCTTGATTAGGATGGTTTGCATGAGATATAACTAGTTTCTATGATTGCTATTGTCTGATTTCTGATTACTTCTGATTGCCATGAATGTATATTTATTTTCAAATGCATGTTTTGTAAAGGCTATCACTATCGGATGTGGGGAAGACGGGTTTAGGTTCTTCTATGGTGTTTTAGTAGATCGGTTGGTTAATCTACCTATATATACTTTATTGATAATGTTAGATAGTTGTTTTATCACTCACTAAGACTGTTGTCTGACTCAACGGTGGTTAGATGCTCGTATTAGGAATTTTTGGAGTTTTGGGTATAGATGATGCAACCAAGAAGAAGCTTACGTCGAGACAATTGCAAGGTAGGGCCATGGATTGGTGGAATTCTGTCACGCTTGAAACTCTGGAAGATGAGATAACATGGGAACCGTTCCAAGTCAAGTTGAAGACAAAGTTTATCTCTACTACTCAAAAATCGATTATATTCAAGAAATTTGTGGAGCTCAAACAGAATGGTCGATCAGTGCTTGATTATGTTTCTGATTTTGAGGCATTGTCTAAGTATACTCGTTCGTATATTGACTCTCCTTATAAGAAGAATAAGAAGTTTGTCATGGATTTGGATACCTATATTGGGAGACCATTGGCGGATCATCTTGACGATCCACATGAGAAGATAGTGGAAAAAGCTGTGAGACATGAAAGCTTGTTTCCTAAAGAAGAGGCTATTGTTGTTGCATCAAAGGAGGCCCTGAAGCCACACCAGGTGGTAATAACAATAAGAAGAGGAAGCAATAACAGTAGAATGGAAAAGATGGAAAGAAGAAACCTAAGAGTGAGGTAGTTTGCTTTAACTGCCAACATAAGGGTCATTTTTCTAATGAATATAAGAATCCAAAGGCTGAAAAGAAGTGCTTCAAGTGTGGAAAACCTGGGAATGATAAGAAGGATTGTCCGGAGCTAGCGAAAGTGAAGAAGATTGTGAAGGTGTATGTTTTGGAAGTTGTGCCATCGTCTTTAAGAGCTCCTACTGCAGAGGAGAAAGGGAAAGATATCATTGTCCAATGTACTCTTACTTTCAGAGGTGTTACAGTTCGAATGTTTTTTGATCTGGAGCATCGCATTCTTTCATTTGTAATGAGCTTGTGTGCCGCTTGGGATTGGAACCTAAGATTTGTGATAGACCTTTGGTTATGACTAATCCAGTTGGGGGTTTGTCCATCCTTAGTATGTCGCGGTCTAGTGTTATCAAGTCATGGTTGCTCCTTTGCGTGTGATTGTTTTGTTTGAAATTTGCTTGGTTTGGGATCATCATGACCATGGATTGGCTCAAGAGGTATGCGGCAAGAGTGAATTGCGAGAAGCTTGAGGTGAGAGTCGAGGATGTGGAAGGGCGAAGGGTTCTGATTCGATGTAAGCCCGAAGATGGTGTCTTCATGAGCTTTTTATATTCGCTTATGATTCCACAGGAAGACTTGTCATTTGTGCTGATTGCTAATGAGTTTGAGGATGTCTTTGAAGAAGTCAAAGGTTTGTCGCAGCATCGTCAGATTGAGTTTAGAATCGATTTGGTCGAGGTGTTAGACCAATCGTTTTGCCACTTAGGCGGATGGCGCCTAAGGAACAATAATAGTTAGAGGTGCAAGTTCATGACCTTTTGGGAAAAGGATTCATTCGTAGAAGTGTATCCGAATGGGGTGCACCAGTTGTGTTTGCAACCAAGCTGGTGGATCTTTAAGATTGTGTATGGATTACCGTGAGCCGAATAAGGTGACCAAGAAGAACAAGTATCCGTTGCCTAGAATAGATGACCTGTTTGATCTGCTTTACGAAGCCAAAGTGTTTTCTCAGATGGATTTGGCAATGGAATTCCACCAGTTAAGGTTTGCAAATGATAGTGTGCCGAAGACTGCTTTTAGGACACTGTCCAGTTTCTTCGAATGGTTGGTGATGCCATTTGGGTTGACTAATGCGTCAACATATTTTGTGCATCTTATGAATAGGGTTTTAAGAGATCAGTTGAACAAGTTCATGCTTGTGTTCGTGGATGATATTCTGGTTTACTCCTGGAACGAGGAAGAACATAAGACGCACTTGTGAGTTGTTTTGGAAATCTTGTGAAAGCATCAGCTGAAGGCTAAGTTTTCAAAGTGACAATTCTGGAAGAGTGAAGTGAAGTTCTTAGGCCATGTAGTTTTCGGAAATGGAATAGCGGTTGACCCCGCTAAAGTGGTAGTAATCCAGGACTGGGATAGAGATAAAAATGCGACGTGAGAAGTTTCCTTGGATCGGTAGGTTATTACCAACGGTTTATCAAGGATTTCCCCAACATAGCTGCACCAATAATAGGATTGACGAAGAAGAACCAAGTCTTCACGTGGGATGCGAAGTGTGAGCAACCTTTTGGAATCCTAAAAGAGAGACTGACGAGTGCTCCTGTTTTGAAGATTCTGAGTGGGAATGAAAAGATGGTGGTATACATCGATGCATGCGATACTAGACTTGAAGCAGTGCTAATGCAGAAAGATAAGGTTATGGCCTACGCAAGTCGATGACTAAAGCCGCACGAAAGGAATTACCCAACTCATGATTTGGAGTTGGCAGCGATCGTGTTTGCTCCGAAGATTTGGTGACATTACTTGTTGAGTTCGATTTGAGCTGTTTACGGATCGCAAGCCATCGAAATATCTTTTCTCCCAAAAAAATTTAAATCTTCAGCAACAATGGTGGCTAGAGTTTCTGGCATCGTATGATTTTGGTATAGCTTATACTCTTGGTGAAGGTAATGCAGTGGCGGATGCATTGAGTCGAAGACACACAAAGTTGGGAGCGATTTCTTCAGAATGGAAGAGCCTCGAGTACTTGGGAAGATTTGATTTCAGACTACGGTGTGAGTTGGAACCTGAAATGTTGGCAAGCTTATCGAAAAGACCTACTCTCATTGAAAAGATTGGCGAGATCCAAAAGTGGGATGCAAAGCTTGTCGAGATTATTCAGAAGTTAGAAACAAAGGATAAAAAATTTGAGGTCGATCGAGAAGGTTGGCTTCGAAAGCAAGGACGACTGATTGTTCCTGATATCGACGAATTGGGAGATGAGGTTCTAAGGGAATGTCATCACTTGAATTTGATGATTGATCCTGGTGGTAATAAGATGTATCAGGGCATGAAACAATATTACTACTAGGAAAGGATGAAAAGGGATATTGGAAAGTTTATTTTCAAGTGCACGAACTGTCAATTTGTGAAAGCTGAACAGAAGAATCCGAGTGGATTGCTTCAGCCATCAGAAGTTCCGAAGTGGAAGTTGGAGCAGATATCGATGGACTACCTAGAACCCGGGCAGGAAACGAAGGAATTCGGATCATTGTGGATTGATTGACAAAAAATGCAAGGTTTATTCCTCTCAAATCGACTAGGACAGCATCAAAGTTAGCTGAGCTTTATATAGAATGGATAGTTTGATTCTATGGTATCCCGAAAAGCATAGTGAGTGATCGAGATCCATTGTTCACAAGTGGATTTTGGAAGAGTATGCAAGAGACTTTGGGGACCGAGTTGTGCTTGAGTATGGCTTATCATCCCCAAACCGATGGTCAAACCGAGAGGGTTAATCAAGTTTTGGAAGATCTCCTAAGAGCTTGTGTATTGGTCTTCGGACGATCATAGGAAGACTATCTACATTTGGTTGACTTTGCGTACAATAACAACTACCAATCGAGCATTGGGATGACACCATTTGAGGCGTTGTATGGAAGACCGTGTAATTCTCCAGCCTTTTGGTTGGAAACTGGAGATAAGTTGAGACTTGGGGCTGAGATGATCAGAGAGACATCAGATTGTATTGAGATCATTCAACAACAAATGAAGGCAGCCCAAGATCGTTAGAAGAGTTATGCAGATAAGCGTTGAAAATATTTGGAACTCGGCGTCGGGAATATGTTTTCGCGAAGATTTCACCGTTAAAGAATGTTGTTCGGTTTGGAAGTAAATGAAAGTTATTCCCAAGGTTTGTTGGACCATTTCCGATAGTCGAGCAGACTGGAAAGCTCATGTATAGGTTGGAGTTACCCGAGAAGATGTCGAGTGTGCATAATGTTTTCCATGTATCGTTTCTAAGGAAGTGTGTGCATGAGTTGAATGTGGTGGTATCTTTAGAGTAGTACGAAGACCTAGAAGTTGAGACCGTAGTTATGAAACCTCATAAGCCGCTTTACATTATGGGAAATGATACGAAACAACTTAGGAGGAATACAGTAAGTCTAGTCAAGGTACAATAGAGTGAGGATGATGACGATTGTACGTGGGAGACGGAAGAGAGTATGAAGATGACCCATCCAAAACTCTTTGTTGGTATGACCCATAATGTCGTGTCACTCTTACCCCATTGTAACTTGTACTAGTATGGTTGTTGTCGTTGATTAGAGTTCCACATGCTAGGACAAGGCTATGGATACATGGTTTGATGGCTGTAGTTTGGATGATAGAATTTGCTGCTCATGGATGATAGACATGCAGAATTATTTTGGTTGCTTGTGTATGTTGGGATTTCGGGGGCGAAATTCCTTTGGGGGGGATGTAACAGCCCGAATTTTACACATCGGAGGATCATAAAATATTTTTATTTAATTCCATGTGGGTTGGATCATTCTCATATTTTGGTATGTTATTTATGAGGATGTGAGACATGTAAATAATATTTACCAATTTTAGTTGTGACAATTATGCCCTTGTCAGTTTTGTATAAAGCATAACTTTTTGTTGGGATCGAACCAGATATTGAGATCGATTCCACTAGAAAGGAAATGGTGTTGCCAATTCCATAAAGTGGACACATTAAAGATTTGGTTCAGCGGCTTGGGAGGAATCGCTATTTTAGTGTTTCACAATTTCTATTCATGTTTTGTGAGCCATTAATGGGCTGATTTGAGGAGGCCCATTAGTGGGCCGGTGGGAGGCTATAAATAGGGGGTTAGAGGCATGGAGAATATTTTACTTTCTTCATTCTATCATTTTGGTTGAGATCGTGATCCTCGTTGCTCAATCAAGTACACTTTTCCACCATTAAAATCTAGATTTACATAAGAGAATCAAATATCTAAATTGTTTGAAGCTAGTTCTACATCGAGTGAAGAGAGATCGCATTATATCAAGAGGTTTTAAGCATATTCTTCGATGTTCGGATGGAGAATTTAGTGATTTCGAGTTAACTCGGAAAAATGGTTAGTGAAAAGCATCTCTCACGCGGATTCAATCAAGTATATGGGTTGTTTGATCCTATTTTAATAATTTTAAGTTGTTTTCACCTAGAACTACATCATGGTAAGTATATTTTCATTTGAATCACCATAGGATTTAATCTAGCAACTTAAAACTGGTAATTCTTATGCTAATTCATATGTTTATGCAAGTTAGATCCATTACTATAGTTCATTCATTCATTTACCATGATTTTGGTTAATTTTATATAATTATTGATGATAATTGACATTTTAGTGTAGATGATGATTTCATAAAGTGTTTATGGTTGAATTGGATGAGTTGTTTGAATATACGTTGACGTTTGGTGATGATTTGATCAAGTTTGAAATTACTTTGGTCAAATCAGGAGTCCGGTCGTTTTTTCTAGCTTGGGTTGTGGCTTGTTGCTCAAGAAATGAGTCGGTTCGTTGATGCTAGGTTGTGGATCATTGGTGGGAAGCTAGGTCGTTGGTGATGTGGAGGGAGGTGGTTTCTTGGATCGATGGTGATTAGGTGCTTGGAAAATTTGAATCGTCTGAAGCCAGATTAGGTCATTGGAGGCTAGGTTAGTGCTGACGCGACATTGTTGGATTGTGGCTTGAAGAACACGGAATGGCTTTGGGTCGGTTAGCATGCTTGGAGAACGCGGGTCGTTCAAATGAGTCAGGTCGCTATGGGTATGGTGAAGTTGGCTCATGAATAGCTATTGGGTCGTTGGAGCCTTATGGGTTGGTCGAAGGGGATCATGTCGTTAGTAAGGCTTGGGTTCGAAAGGAGTTGGGTTGGTCAAGGCAGGTGGGTCGTTGCACGTGATAGGTCGTTATATGACCTAGGGTGTTAGGTCATGGGTACGACCTAGGAAGGTTAGGTCGTTAAAACGACAAAAGGGAATTTATGTAAACATCGTGGATGAGGCAGAAACACTGTGGTTTGTATTTGGTAGCGGGAAGTCTGGAAATGCTATGGATGGGAATATCGACCAAATAGTGCATGTTTTGGGTCGATTATGGTTGTGGCTTCGAAGTGATTTCAAGTAGGAATGTTCGAAGTGTTGTGATGCATTCGTTGATCATTGAAATGCAACGAATATGAAGACGGCTCATAATGATTGTAACACCCCACATCCGTTAGTGTCACTCACAAAGGGAATGCACTAAGTTCTGTGGAGCATTTAGGGTAAAAGATGCAGATAAATTACAAGACAGACAGAAATTAAACAGCGGAAAATAAAACTTTGCTTTATTAATAAAATAGTTTGTACAATGATTTCCTTACAATATCAGAGTATCATCTGTCTTACAAAATAAAGAAGCATAAAACAACATTTATATTCTCCAATTTTAGCAAGAACCAGCCATAGCATCTGAAAAGAGAATCCAAGCAAACTTCGACAAATCTTCAAGCTAGGAAAGAGTGCCGGTCCAACTCAACCTGAGCTATACTATTCCCTCCTTTACTACCTGGGGGGGAACGGAAGGAAAGAAGACGAAAGAAAAACAGAGTCAGACATAAAGCCTGAGTAAGTTCAGTAACTTCTAGCATGTGAACATGGGAAAACAATACGACATGAATTAACTGAATACAAGATAACACCATGATGATAGGGTTGGCAAGATTAGACAAGATTAACACAAGATATGCTAAGATAAGATTAACTGGATATGCTCTAATACTTTCGCCGCTTCGTTATTTCCTTGTTATACTTGTTTCTATATCTCTACACCACCCAACTAGTGTCCCAACTAGTAACGACAACGTGATCCCAATCCCTGTAGTTTCCGTTGCCTTCAGGCATACATTTATTATTTGTTATCTAGATCTAATCTAGGGTTTCTATCCAGTGCTTCTAGATTCAACTAGATTTTACGCTATCTGCTGAACGCTTCTCGGATTCAGGGTTTATGCCACCTAGTTCCACTAGGAATTATGCTACCTGTCGAACGATGCCCCCAAGTCTAGGACACACTACCTAGAGTGGTGTATGTTCCTATACTTCCCCACGCATGTATCGCGAATCATTATCACTTGTCTAGATGCACATATCCTGTAATGTGCGACCCGAGTCCTGTGACCGGGCAAATCAAGGAATATAGAACTCGGTCGGGAGCTTTCAGATATCTACCGATGCAAATACTAAGGTCTGTTTTTATTCCAGTGGCTATGGTCCCACTTGACCCCTCCCTCAACTAATGAAAGGCACACCTTGTAAAATGAGAACTAGACGTCGGCCCCCGGTGCCCCACTATCCTATGGCCATCCTCACCCATAACTAGATAGCAAGTATATGGTCTTTTGGAGTTCTCAGCCTTTCCGCTTCACGTATCTCGATTGACTCAAGATGGATGGTAGACGACGAGTTGTTATCACAGGGCTACCGTTTTCTCGCCGAATCACGCTGGTCCATCCTAGTCTTTAGGTTGCCATATATTGCAACCAAGGCATACCCCTGGTTCTTCTACGCATACCTTAACCTATGTAAGCCCAGGAGGATCATCTGCAGCCTCATAGAGGGATACCAAGAGTACCCTCACGTCCCCTCGAAGCCTCGGGCTTCGTAACCCAATTCGTTGGAGCCTTCTTTCTACTCAGACGGACATTCGCTCCTTCCCGTGTTATACTAAGAATTACTACTTAGTTTTACTAACTAAGATTTACCACTTAGTTTCCAGAATCGTTGTTTTCTTAACTAAGGTTTACTACTTAGTTCTCTTTCCCGTCAATTTGGATTAGTTAAGTGTCGTTAGTCAATTCAAGCCAACTTAACCCTCTTCATTTGTCCTGTTAAACTGGTTAAGTGTTGTCAGTAATCCATGTTGACTTAACCCCATCACAAACCAAGTTATATTGGTTAAGTATTTCTTATTACTTAACCCTACCCATTTACCATGTATTGGTTAAGTGTTCCTTTTAACTTAACCTTGCCCGTCTGTTTTAACTAACATGTTATTATTAATGGTTAAGTATTATCCCTTCATGTTTCAGACTTAACCTTATTCCTTTATGTAACACCCCACCTCCGCTAGGGTCACTCACAAAGAGAATGCACTAGTTTTGGAGGGGTATTATCGAGATAACATCACAGAATTATCACAAGACAGAACATAAATAATTAAGTAAACAGCGGAAGAATTTCTAAGCAAAACAGAACTTCATTTCATTCCAAAATAAACCATGTCTTTTACAAAGATTTCAAGTAACTTCATTACAACTGTCTTGTAATAATAGCCAAAGAAGCAATAACTTAAAAATAGTAAAACAGCTTATTCCCCAAGTGCAGTAAAAAGAAGCAGCCATAGCAAACCGTACATGCTGAGCCAAAGCAAGAGATATCCAAGCTAAGAGCTAGTTATTCCTCCCTGAGAACCTGGGGGGAGAAACGAAAGAAAAAGAGGCGAAAGGAAAAGGGTCAGTCATAAATACTGAGTAAGTTCTAGTGACTTTCAGTGTAAAAACGGTTAAAACAACCTGTCATGTATGAACTGGAACTAAACTTAAGAATAGTTTCAAGGTAGACAAGATAGACTAAGGTGATCAGGATAAGTCAAGACAAGTCAAGTAAAGCATCACAAGTTCGAGATTCGTTGCATCTACAGTACTAGTATACTAGGCCCATGTCACAAGTTAATCACGAAATAAATCCCGTGGCCCAATATCATGAAATGACCCTGGAACGGGGTCTGACCCAAGTACGGGGTCTTACGGAGCGATTATCTAGTCGATCGGCTCCCTACAAGTTCTAGCTCGTCGAGTGTCCGTGTCATACGGCTAATCACGAATGTAGTCACCTGTGCTGGGTCCACCCTAGGGTGTATCAGCCCTATGGTGTCAACCCCTGACACGATTCAAGATGCACAGATAAATCTACAGATACCCAGTGTCTGCCCCGGATACGTGCACGATCGTAGTCCGCCGAACCTACACTGGCGTACCCCACTGCCGTCGTTCACCTCTTACAATCAGCCCAGTAATCGTGCCCCCACCCGGCCTAGCCCCAGGGTACCTTGATACTTCTAGAGGGTTACTGCTGAAAGGGGTCGTGTCTAGGGTTTCGCCTAATGGATTAGGTCATGTAATTCGTGACCTAACCGCCTAACAGACCAAGTCATGTAATTCGTGACTTAACCCTTTTCCAGTCTAGTCATGTCAAGATGGTTAAGTATGTCATTTCAGTTCGCGACTTAACCCGCCTACGTGTCATGTCAAGTTGGCTAAGTGTTGTCGTTTTCTAGTTCATGACTTAGCCCTACAAAACATGTTCAAGTTGGTTAAGTTGTCTTTCTCATGTTCATGACTTAACCCTAATTGGCATTAATTGATTCGTTAATGCACCGAACCACTCACATTGGATCCTGTTGTTCGTAGCCACTGGATTTGCCGGGCGGTTCCGGGCAGGTTTACGCTACGAACTCAACCCAACCTCGGGTTTCAAGCGCGATGTGACCAACTACCCACATTGGATCCTATTGTTTGTAGCAACTGGATTTGCCGGGCGGTTCCGGGCAGATTTACACTACAAACTCAACCCAACCTCGAGTTGGCCACTTTCTTGTTCTCTAAAGTCATGCCCATGTTCTTATCAAATTTTGATATCATGTTCATATGTCAACTTCGTGCCCAACTAAGGCATGTTTAAAGTCAAGTTATGGCATGTTCAAGTCAAGTTTTCGTGCCATGATTCATGTTCTACTTATGCCAAATTTCACAGTTTATTCCTATAATTAATTCAAGTTTTGCCTATTCTACCCAATCGTATCCCCAACGTATATAAACGCACTTCGTTCATAAGCATAAACAATTCAAGAGATAAAGGGGAATAACACCAAACATGTGATAGGCATATGTGACAATTCCAACATTACTTGCATAATAAACAGACTATAACATATCGCATAGTTGCAATGATGATAACTTGGCATAGTAATGATTCCAACTTAATTTAACATGATGATTTAAACTTTGCACCATAGGCATAATAATCATTGCGGCATCATAATAATTTTTATCATAAACATGAAGCATTAAAGGCATAGTAATCCTAATAGGCATAGTGAATTCCAATTTAGCATTTTAACCTAATAATTCTCATAGACATAATGATTCCAATTTAATGATTCTAAATCAACATGATAGACATAATGATTCCAATTTATCGTTTTTAACATAATTAACATGATAGACAATTTAGCCTAATTGACATGATTGATAATTTAGCATCTTTAACATGATTAACATGATAGACAATTTAGCGTCTTTAACATAATTAACCTAGCAATACCCAATTTTCATTAATCATGATGGGTATAATAACATTATAGGCATAATTCCATCATAGCCATAGTTTAATTAGCACCATAGGCATGGTTTCACCAACATGAAGATTTCATAGCGAATTTATGGACATGAATTAGTCCAACTTGCCAAACAATCAAGCCCAAAATGATTCATAACAACGTAAAAAATCATGACAGGTTTAACCTGTAATGTTGCCATAGCAATATCCCCAAATTATAATTCAATGATAAATAATATAAACAATGAATAGGCAATAGTACATAAATTCAATTTCAATTCATCGCATGTCCATATTGTTTTAGCGTTTTTGCCTAAAAAGTAACATAGAACTTACAATATGAAGCAAATAACCCAATTAAGAATCCCAAATCAAATAGTCTCCAAATTCGTTGCCTAAAGCGTCGTAGTTGTTGTAGCTTCTAGTTGTAGCCTTCAAGAATCATCCTCCTTCTCCTATAATCTTTCTCTTTGTATTTTTAATTTAGAGCTCAAGGTTTAATGGCGGCGGCCTAAGGCTAGAATGAAATGGTATGATGTTAGGCTAGGTCTTAGGTCCTTTTTATAATGTTTGCAAGCTGTTTTAGACCGTCGATGGAGCTTGATTCAATCATAGACGTTCGTTTGAAGGGGAAGCCAATCCGGTGTCGCCACCTAGCCCTAGCGACAAAGCAGACCACAGAAAATCGGCCAAACACAGACCTGGCCAGCCAGGTTGGACTGGGTTCGACCTGGCTCTGGACCAGGTCGACACCCCTGTCGACAGGGCTGTCGACAGCCCTGTCGACATGGCTAGCCCAGGTCGACAGCCCTGTCGACCTGGGTGGCTTAGGCGGGAATTTTCCCGCCCTGGCCCACTGGGCCCGATTTTAATTTTTTTATTTGTTTTCTGAGCTGTTCGAATTTTAAATTTATTTTAAAAACTTCCGAAGGCCATATCTTCTTCATACGGACTCCGTTTTTCGAAAACTCGGACTCTATTTCGCGTATTTTTCCGAGACGAACGCAATGGCGTATCCCGTTTCCCTTAGTTCTTTGATTTGAAATTAAGTATACTTTAATTTACGAATTTCACTGTTATAGAATACACGGGGTGTTACACTTTATCACAATCTGATGGTTAAGTGTTCAAGTTTACTTAACCCTAGGGTCTAGCCCAGCTAACATATCAAATTGGCTAAGTGTATTAAATTTTACTTAACCCCAACCTCTAGACTAGTTAACATGTTAATTTGGCTAAATGTATTAACTTTATTTAACCCCACCTTCTAGTCTAGTTAACATGTTAATTTGGCTAAGTGTTTTCTTAGTTACTTAACCTCTACAAATCTTGTCTTGTAACCATGAGGTTGGTTAAGTGTCCCCATGGACTTAGCCCTTCGTTCTAGCTTAACTGTGCTAAGTTGGTTAAGTGTTCCTATGGACTTAACCCTCCCATTCTAGCTTAATGGTGTTAAGAACCTAACCCCACCCACCGGTCTGGTTATCATGTTGAATTGGTTAAGTGTCTCAGTTAACTTAACCCTAACATTCTTGTTCTAGCTTTAACTAAATAAATTAAAGCCACTACCACTCACATTAGACAGATATCGTTGCGAATACTGGATATGCCGGTTGGTTCTGGGCAGGTTTACATCGCAACTCAGTCTAACCTCGGGTTAGGCATATTCATGTTTTCTAAGTTCAAAGGGTTTTGATTATTTTTCAAATCAGGTTTTGAAAGTAACCATCCCGTCCGTCGGATCAGTTAGGGATAGCCAGGGAGAGCAGGAAACTTGTATTTTCCAAACCCAAGCCTAAACACTATCCTCTCTGTCACCCTAGAACTTTCTGGTGTGTCATTAAATGAGATGTCGTAAATAAACCTTTAATTTGTCTAAATTTACATTTCCTCATTTATGTCAAATTCTATAAGTAAATTATTCCTAATTTACTTATTTCCTAATTACTCTTTTAATGTGAATAGTCAACATTTATTCTTACGGCCCATTCTCCCCTCTATATCATATTTATGCCCCTTTGGTATGTAGACTATACCAAATTAAGTGTCACTAACCATGATTTTGCTAAACTTGACAGTTATTCCCAATTATGGCCAATTTCACATTTATGCCAATATACTTACCGTGCCAGATTAGCTAATCCAATTCCGATTCAACATTCTAATTCACGTCAAACTAGACTTATTACTCTAGTTCACTATTCATGTAAATGCTAGATCTACACGTCAATACTAGATTCAAATTACACATCTTATAATTTATGTCAAATTTATCCAATTTTCATTTCTATGAACATGCCATAATACATGTTCCCAATTTATGCAAATTTCCAAGTTAAACTACGTTTTTAGTAAATTTCATATTTTGCCCAAACCGCATTCCCACCATTCGTATAATCGTGATTCAGTCTAGATTGTAAATAAAGCTAGGTTCGTAGAAAATAGGGAATGGACCAAAGATGCTATGCAAAAGATAGACATACTAACTGGCATAAAGAGGGTTGAATAACGACGTCGGTTCAAGAACATGGGTAGACCTAACTTAATAGGTAAATTCCCAAGGTCTAAAACCAAAGAAAACCAAGAATAGACAGAATAGGGACGTAGGTTCAAGAACAGGGGTAGACCTAACTTAATAGGTAAATTCCCAAGGTCTAAAACCAAAGATAACCAAGAATAGACAGAATAGATGATCGGGTTTAGACCCAATTTCATAGTCACAAAACTTAAGCAACACTTTCCTAGTCATGAATCACAGGTGTTTAATCACAGATGTCCTTGTTATGTCATAGGCAATAGTTTATATTTCCTAATCAAAGGCATAGACTTAGTCAAGGAAATAATCCTCATAGTCACAGTCACAGTCATAGGCAATGTTCATAGTCATAGGCAATGTCCATAGTCGTAGGCAATGTTCATAGTCATAGGAAAATGTTCATAGTCATCGGCAAATGTTCATAGTCATAGGCATATGGTTTTAAGGTCCATAGTTTCATAGTCACGGTCTTATTTGTCCTCGAATCATAACAGTTCTTAATTAGGTTCAAGAGTATTGGCACTGATTCGAATGGAGAGAGAGAGAGATTTGGCATATTCTTTTATTCCTTTAATTTCATGTCAGTAACAGAGAAAGACGTTCAAATCTAAAAAGTAACTGACTTACAGAAATTTAGATTAGAAAAGAAAGATGGCGTTGCTATGATTCGTGCGACGTTAGCCTTTGATCCTTATCTTGAAGCTTTAATCTTGATTCGAATCTCTTCTTGAAAGTCTTTGAGCAGCATCTCCTCATCTTGATTTATTTTATATATATTATTATTTATTTTAAGTGGAGGAGAAGAAGCCATGTTCACTAAGAATCTTTGCAGCATAAGGGTAGAGAAGAATTGTGAATAGAGAAGGAGTCTACGGCTGTTTATATAGTGTTAGGCGGACGAACCTAGGAAGAAAACGTGACCAAATACATCAGAACGAACCAGGTGCAAAAAGCTGGAAAAAGCAGGGGGGTCGACCCCCAGGTCGACTAACCAGTCGACCTGGGTGACCCAGGTCGACTACCCAGTCGACCTGGGTGCCTTGGGCGGGAAAATTCCCGCCCAGCCCATTCTGGGTCCGATTTGAATTTTGAACCTGACCTGTTTTGAAATTTGAACTTCGCTGAATCTTCCGGAGGCCATATCTTCCTCATACGGACTCCGATTTACGAAAACTCGGACTCGTTTTCATGTAGAATTCCGAGACAAACGCAATGGTGCAGCCCGTTTCCCTTGATTTTGATTTTAACTTTTAATTCTGCCTTGATTTGTGAATCTTAGTGTAACAGAATTACGGGGTGTTACATTCTCCCCCACTTAAAAGGATTTCGTCCCCGAAATCTCCAAGTTAGGAAGAATGTGTCCTACCATCCAATCACCCATCTACTCAACCATTCAATCACAGGCATTCATTGTCCTTAAAAGATTTCTAATGCTTTCATGTTCATATGCATAGTGTGTGTATATGTCTTTATCTAATGCAAAATCAGGCGGTCTACTGATTCAGTTGACCTCCTTAAATGCAAATCATGTCAGTGCCATGCGTCCAATCATGTATGCAAGCATCCCTAGTTATGTAAATACTACATGCGTGCACAGCCATTCATCCATATGCAACATCCATATGCAACATCCATATGATAACATATCAGTCTCAACTTACAAACAAATACATATCTGTAAATGCAATATGAAAGCGTCCGAACTGATCTAGCGCCTAATACGTATGCATATGCATCCACGAGCAACCATTAGCAATCACTTGCAACAACCAAACATAACATGTTTCAAACACATGTTTACATCCATTGGCTTCTACCTAAGGATCGAAGATACGACCTAGGTGATATACTTCGGAAAGAGAGAAACAATTATGCGTAAAGCTCCTACACAAAGAAATCAAGGATGCACCCTTAAGAAAATGGGTATGACGCTAGTATCTAGCCTTCTTGAGCTTTAATCCACTGTATTTTAACTAATTTAACTTCACGATTGTGAAGTTTCTGACCCCCAATTCCAAAATAAACAGATGTCAATCACGGTACCAGGTATATGTACTAAGATGATTAGAGGTCTCCCTCTTATCCGCCATGCCATAACTATAGGGGTCGAAAGGTTACTACGTGCTTTTTAGAGTACCTGCCACAACTATTCATCTCTCACGCAAACCATCCTAGTCGAACTCGACATTCCTCAATTACAAGCCCCAAAGGCCTAAACCAATATCAGACAAACACCCAAGGAATATCTCCTCCGAATTTAGACGATCCTCGTGAGATAATATAAGCAAACTCGATAGCTATCCTCAAATCCCTACTAACCAAAATAAACTGGTCGGACCACTAATTGGATTTGAGACTCTAGTGGGATCTTTCTACTATACAAGTACTATGGTGTAGAGACTCAACTATGGAAGTGGATATGAACAAATGCGAAGCGATAAAACCAAAGGAAAGAGTATGAACAGCAAAACTAGACTCTTCCAACAGAACTTTACTACCTTTCTCCTAGGTATGCTTGGTGGCGAAAGTAGGTTCTTGGCCTTCTGAATACCTTGTTCCTCGTTCTTGCCCTTGTCTTTAATTATATGCCCTATCATACCCTAGTAAAGATACTTCCTCTTGTCTTAGGTTTTATAATTCCTTCCTCCTTCGTGAGCTAAATCTACATCCATGAGTTCCTCATCCTCTTCCGTGTGTAGTCATGTTGACAAATCTTTTGAAAGCTGCTTCCATCGTACAGAAAACCTTACTAAGCTTGAAAGAAAACTGGCCGTAGGTGAAACAACTACGGCTATGGATGGAAGTCGGGCACTACTTTGCCCTTCGATGAAGTTACCTCCCAGAGAGCCAGGAGCCCCAGAGACTCAAGGAAGAAGGATTCAAAAAGAGGAAGAGAAGACAGTGCGTATGGCTTTGGAGAATATGCCTTTAAAACAAATCTTTTCTTTTAAAAATGCTTCTTTAAAAACCCTTTTGAAAATAATTTTTCAAATCTTTTATCTGATCCGATAACCTTAAGCTCTGATACCACGTGTAACACCCCACATCCGTTAGTGTCACTCACAAAGGGAATGCACTAAGTTCTGTGGAGCATTTAGGGTAAAAGATGCAGATAAATTACAAGACAGACAGAAATTAAACAGCGGAAAATAAAACTTTGCTTTATTGTTAAAATAGTTTGTACAATGATTTCTTTACAATATTAGAGTATCATCTGTCTTACAAAATAAAGAAGCATAAAACAACATTTATATTCCCCAATTTTAGCAAGAGCCAGCCATAGCATCTGAAAAGAGAATCCAAGCAAACTTCGACAAATCTTCAAGCTGGGAAAGAGTGACGGTCCAACTCAACCTGAGCTATACAATTCCCTCCTTTACTACCTAGGGGGGAACGGAAGAAAAGAAGACGAAAGAAAAACAGAGTCAGACATAAAGCCTGAGTAAGTTCAGTAACTTCTAGCATGTGAACATGGGGAAACAAAACGACATAAATTAACTGAATACAAGATAACACCATGATGATAGGGTTGGCAAGATTGGACAAGATTAACACAAGATATGCTAAGATAAGATTAACTGGATATGCTCTAATACTTTCGCCGCTTCGTTATTTCCTTGTTATACTGGTTTCTATATCTCCGCACCACCCAACTAGTGTCCCAACTAGTAATGACAACGTGATCCCAATCCCTGTAGTTTCCGTTGCCTTTAGGCATACATTTATTATTTGTTATCTAGATCTAATCTAGGGTTTCTATCCAGTGCTTCTAGATTCAACTAGAGTTTACGCTATCTGCTGAACGCTTCTCGGATTCAGGGTTTATGCCACCTAGTTCCACTAGGAATTATGCTACCTGTCGAACGATGCCCCCAAGTCTAGGACACACTACCTAGAGTGGTGTATGTTCTTATACTTCCCCACGCATGTATCACGAATCGTTATCGCTTGTCTAGATGCACATGTCTTGTAATGTGCGACCTGAGTCCTGTGACAGGGCAAATCAAGGAATACAGAACTCGGTCGGGAGCTTTCAGATATCTGCCGATGCAGATGCTAAGGTCTGTTTTTATTCCAGTGGCTATGTCCCACTTGACCCCTCCCTCAACTAATGAAAGGCACACCTTGTAAAATGAGAACTAGACGCCGGCCCCCGGTGCCCCACTATCCTATGGCCATCCTCACCCGTAACTAGATAGCAAGTATATGGTCTTTTGGAGTTCTCCGCCTTTCCGCTTCACGTATCTCGATTGACTCAAGATGGATGGTAGACGACGAGTTGCCATCACAGGGCTACCGTTTTCTCGCCGAATCACGCTGGTCCATCCTAGTCTTTAGGTTGCCATATATTGCAACCAAGGCATACCCCTGGTTCTTCTACGCAGACCTTAACCTCTGTGAGCCCAGGAGGATCATCTGCAGCCTCACAGAGGGATACCAAGAGTACCCTCACGTCCCCTCGAAGCCTCGGGCTTCGTAACCCAATTCGTTGGAGCCTTCTTTCTACTCAGACGGACATTCGCTCCTTCCCGTGTTATACTAAGAATTACTACTTAGTTTTACTAACTAAGATTTACCACTTAGTTTCCAGAATCGTTGTTTTCTTAACTAAGGTTTACTACTTAGTCCTCTTTCCCGTCAATTTGGATTAGTTAAGTGTCGTTAGTCAATTCAAGCCAACTTAACCCTCTTCATTTGTCCTGTTAAACTGGTTAAGTGTTGTCAGTAATCCATGTTGACTTAACCCCATCACAAACCAAGTTATATTGGTTAAGTATTTCTTATTACTTAACCCTACCCATTTACCTTGTATTGGTTAAGTGTTCCTTTTAACTTAACCTTGCCCGTCTGTTTTAACTAACATGTTATTATTAATGGTAAAGTATTATCCCTTCATGTTTCAGACTTAACCTTATTCCTTTATCACAATCTGATGGTTAAGTGTTCAAGTTTACTTAACCCTAGGGTCTAGCCCAACTAACATATCAAATTGGCTAAGTGTATTAAATTTTACTTAACCCCAACCTCTAGACTAGTTAACATGTTAATTTGGCTAAATGTATTAACTTTATTTAACCCCACCTTCTAGTCTAGTTAACATGTTAATTTGGCTAAGTGTTTTCTTAGTTACTTAAGCTCTACAAATCTTGCCTTGTTACCATGAGTTTGGTTAAGTGTCCCCATGGACTTAGCCCTCTGTTCTAGATTAACTGTGCTAAGTTGGTTAAGTGTTCCTATGGACTTAACCCTCCCATTCTAGCTTAATTGTGTTAAGAACCTAACCCCACCCACCGGTCTGGTTATCATGTTGAATTGGTTAAGTGTCTCAGTTAACTTAACCCTACCATTCTTGTTCTAGCTTTAACTAAATAAATTAAAGCCACTACCACTCACATTAGACAGATATCGTTGCGAATACTGGATATGCCGGTTGGTTCCGGGCAGGTTTACATCGCAACTCAGTCTAACCTCGGGTTAGGCATATGAGACGACCCGAATTCCCGTTCAGACGGAAACAGGGCTATCTTTGGAATATAACCCAGAAACAGATAATAGCAGAACAGAATTAAATAAATACACCAGATAATGAACAACAAAATATACTGGATAAAGTAATCATCAGAGTTACACAGTATACAGGGTCTTACTAAGTACAAATACAGTTCAGCTATACATAAATGTCTACAGCGGAAATAAACAAAATATGTACAATAGGAGCTGAACAGCATAAAAAGAAATAAATGATAGAATCCATCTTCAGCTCCAGCTATCCAGAAAGAACCAGCTAAACCTGAATACAAGGCTGCCCGTGTAGAAAAAGGGGCACCCGAGTTTGAAAGTGAAACAAACTACGAGTCAGTCATGGGACTGGTATGAGAAATCTACTCAACACATATATAATATGGCTAATCACAGGACCACGCCACTTTCGTGGAACGGGTTTACTCCATTGGATTGCCAGTGCTTTAAAACAAATCTTTCTTTTAAACATCGCTATGCTTTTTATAAAAATGAAACCGTTATAAGACTCAGTTCCCATCACACAATGCAACGCAAACCGGAGGATAGAGTTTTTACCTTATAACGGCCAAAATATGCTTGATACGAATAAAACAAAGGCATTTGATATTATTGCTAGTGTTTATATGTTTTGAAAACAATTTCAAATCATAACTATCAATCATAGACGACATGAGCGTCCCATGCCACTGTCGCCAAATGTATATATACAATCGAAACCGCACAGTCACGTATTTGGAAATTGGACTTCCGTCATGAACCAAGGCAAAAGATAGTCCTTACCGAATTCGAGACAATCTAGCCCATGTCTCAGGCAAGTACTCAGTCAAGCCTTTGGAGCGACAGGGCCGGTCCACCGGTGTGGATTAAAATGCCTGAACAATACGTTTCCCCGCCCTTTGGGGCGTAAACGAGCCAACGAATGACTCCATCGGACCCGGATCGTCCGATCAAACCGAGGCGCCTCGCAACAGCAACAACCACATAGGTGAAAAGTATATAAATGTCAGGGCTGGTAGGTCACTGACACCACCCTAGCTAGAAAGAAACGCATGCCCTCCCTGAGGTCCTTCTCCCGTTTTAGGTTCATACCGGGGTGTGAGGCTCGCGAATTCACGTTATACACAAAGCTACGCCACACAGGCGGTGCTTTGATCATCACCACAAGACTTTGCTTTTCAACAGAAGCCCTGATCCCTGCATCTTAGCATGCCACACAGGCAATTCATGCCATGCGACTGATGTCTGTCGATCACACAGAACAAATTCCAATGTCGGACACACAGTCCATTTACAAGTCCGTTCTGGGTCTGAACGAAACCGGAGGCACTAAATACCTCGCAAACCCTTCGACCACCACGTACGTCTGGACGATCACCACTCATTATCCATATTTCGGGATGCCTCCCAATCAGGACCTCGGTTACCATCCAAACGAGGTGAAGATCTCCGGTCTTCGACCACCGTCGTCATCTTCGAATTTCAATCGTCGGTCAATTATTCGGAATGAGAATTAACTCGGCCTTTTCAAATAATTCACGTATATTTAGAATTTCAATTCGATTTATTTCAATGGTTAAATTATTCGACCACACCAATTTTGTTCTTTAATGTAATTGTCACACCAAACACATTCAACCATCAAATATCACATAAATCAAGCAATTTCAGTTTATTTCCACTCCATATTATTTATGGTATTTTATAACTATTTATCGCTATTTTTATTTATTTTAAAATAGCCAATTTATTCAAAACGACGCTTCGGGCCATAAGGCGGCCGTGGCGCTGTTTTTCTTCAGAATTGATTTACACATATCTGAAAATCTAACCGTTGGACCTTCACAAAGTTTACATCATTAGAAAGGTCTTTTCAAAACGAATCCAACGGTTCCAGTTTCGGGAAAATCCGACGGTCGGATCTCCCGGTACAATCGTTTGAAATTTCGATTTCAAAATACGAACTGCAGCGTCGTTATTCGATTAAATATAATTATATTTATATATATAAATAAATATAATAGTTTCTGGCACTGTTTTTCTTCAGATTTGAATTAAACATTCCAGACAATCCAACCGTTGGATTTCTACAAAGTTGGTGCCGTTGGGAAGATATTTCCAAGGCGAACCCGACGGTTGAGGTTTCGGGAAAATCCAATGGTCGGATTCCCCGCACTAGTCGTTTGAAATCACGGTTTCAAAATACGAACTGCACGGCCTCGTTTCGTTTTAATTTCATTTATATTTATATATTTATATATTTATATAAATATAGTTCATTCAATGATTTCCATATCGTTTTCACTTCAAAAAAAATTCTAACACCTTAAAATTTTGGAAAATTTCGCCATAACCTCCCCTGCACCGGGAGCATCGGGAAATCGCAAATAGCGTTCCCGGTCCTTCTAATCTCAAAAAGAAAAAGAAAAAGCCAAGCGGCTAGCCAACAGGCTCATAAAATCATCACCCAAACAAAGCAGTAAATGTGTACCTATTTGTCGGGCACAAAATTTTATTCCTCTTCTCTAGCCCCTTTGCTATAACCTGTTCAATGAATATGCATGTACATATACATACAGTTCTTATCATTTATCATTTTCTATTCATCTTCACATTTGATTTCCATTTGGTTTAAAAACACCATTCATTCTAACGTTACATAAATAGGTGCAAATCATTTCATTAGCTAATTAATGACTATTTCAACTCATATATGTTTATTTTGAACAAGTGGTTATTTTTAACACTTCACATTTTAACGATTTATGCATACAATAAAAATGTGATTTTTATTGTAAAATGATTCATTTCAAAACACTATTTTTCTACATAGTTCATATAGTCGATAAAAGGTGATTTTTTATTATCAAACAATTTATTTCAAAATATGAATACCATTCAACACATGAATGTTTTCTATAGTTTCTATATATAGATAAAAATGTGATTTTTATTATCGAACAATTTATTTCAAAATATGAATACCATTCAACACATGAATTTCTAAACAACGAATGAATATCAATTCAACACATGAATGTTTTCTATAGTTTCTATATATAGATAAAAATGTGATTTTTATTATCGAACAATTTATTTCAAAATATGAATACCATTCAACACATGAATTTCTAAACAACGAATGAATATCAATTCAACACATGAATGTTTTCTATAGTTTAAGCATATGAAAATAATTCAAACACACGAATATTATTCAAAATTTCGGCAGCATAACGGCAGGGTAGTTAAACCGGCACCGTCCCTAGTACGGCTCCTCGCTCTACCTTAAAACCTCGCGGTTTTTGACAATGGGGATCATGCATCTAGTTCGCACGCAGGCGGCATGTATATATTTATTTCATTTCCACAAACTAATCCTATGTGGTTTCAACCAAATATTTCTCAACCACAAATGGGTATTTTTCAACCACAATCAACCAATACCAATCACAAACAATCCCAAACAATCAATCGCTATCAATCAATTTTCACAACAATTTCAACCAATAAATATCGTCCATGGTTTGTGGACGAGGGGCGTATATATATATATATATTTATTTATAGCAATTCACTTTCATTTCACACATATATAATATTTTTAAATCAAAAATCTCACCAATAGCTATCCAACTGCACGATACTTCCTTTATAGAAATCTTCGCCTTTTGTCGCTTTCGCCCGTATTCTCTACACATGTAAAAATCGAATTTTTACTATGCTATTCAATATATAAAAAATCTGATTTCTACTTCGACTTTCAATATATAAAAATATGATTTTTACCTCGACTTTCGATATATAAAAATATGATTTTTCTTTCGACTTTCGATATATAAAAATATGATTTTTCTTTCGACTTTCGATATATAAAAATATGATTTTTACTTTCGACTTTCGATATATAAAAATATGATTTTTCTTTCGACTTTCGATATATAAAAATATGATTTTTCTTTCCTATTGTTTTTGGTTTCACAAAAATCCGGATTGTTTTGCACCCGGTATATTCAATTGAAGTTTGAAATCGAATTATCGAACTACCGCGCTATTTTCAATTCTATATATACTTATAATTAATTATATTCGTTTTCAATTGTCGATTCAAACTTAGTTTTCATTGCCATTATTTAAAATATTTATTTTAAATATTTTAAAATCCATTATTTTAGCCAATTTAAAAATTTTAAATTGGTTCAGATTTTCTGGGTCGTTACAATCTCCCCCACTTAAAACTTTTCGTCCCCGAAAAGGAACAAAGTCGAAAGTGGTTTAGTAAATCTACAATCCCACAACACAACAACCAATTTGTTTCTAACCTTTCTAAAATATTCTGATCAACTTCTATATTCTTTTATAAATCATTCGGAGTATAGAATAAATAGTGCACATCCATAGGAAGAAAATTGCAATAGAATAGAGAATTAAATGGTAATGCAAAGTAGGGTAAATGTACCTTGCACCAGAGTCAATCGGAGATATCTACTCGGCATCTGGGGTAAGCTTTCTGAATGCTCTCCTCAGTTTCCCAAGTACAATCTCGCGGATCTCCACTCCATTGCACTTTGACTAAGTGAACCTTCTTGTTTCTCAGCTCTTTGGTTTCCTTGCCGATGATCTTCAGCGGCTCTCGCCTCACGGCTAATTCTGGAGTAATCTCAATGTCATGTTGAGCTGCTTCTTCCACGATCAAGTCTGGATCATGAACGTGCTTTCGAAGTTGAGATACATGAAATACATCATGAATTTCAGGCAACCAATCAGGCAGTTTGACCCTATAAGCGAGAGTTCCGATCCGTTCCAGAATAGGAAACGGACCAATGAATTTGGGTGCCAACTTTCCAGTTTTACCGAACCGGATAACTCCTCTCATCGGCGATACTTTCAAATATACATAGTCGCCAACTTCAAAGGATATATCTCTTCTTCTTCTATCAGCATAGCTCTTTTGTCGGCTTTGAGCGGCGAGTAATCGCTTCTTGATAAAATCAACTTTGTCGGCAGCTTCTCGAATCATATCAGGACCCAACACTAGTCTATTTCCAGGCTCGACCCAACAAGCAGGAGATCGGCCGTACAATGCTTCGAATGGCGACATTGTCAGACTCGCCTGGTAGCTGTTGTTATAAGAGAATTCAGCCAAATGCAGATGGTCTTCCCATGATCCACCGAAATCTAGAATACAAGCCCGCAATAGATCTTCTAAAATGCGATTCACCCTCTCAGTCTGACCGTCTGTCTGAGGATGATAAGCGGTGCTCAAGTTTAACTTCGTTCCTAGCTCGACTTGAAATGCTTCCCAGAATTTACTAGTGAATATCGTATATCTATCACTTACTATGCTGAGCGGCACTCCATGTAGTCTAACTATTTCCCTGAAGTATATTTGCGCTAGACTCTGAGCAGTTCTATTTGATATGACAGGTATGAAATGGGCGGTCTTCGTGAAGCGATCTACGATCACCCAAATACTATCATTTCCTTTTCTGGTTCTGGGCAAACCATCAATGAAATCCATAGAAATATGCTCCCACTTCCAACCAGGAACTTCCAGTGGTTGTAATAATCCAGCCAGTTTCTGTTGGTCACTCTTGACTAGCTGGCAAGTAGGGCATCGACTCACATATATCGAGATGTCTCTTTTTAACGACTTCCACCAGAATGTGCGTTTGATATCGTTATACATTTTATTCACACCCGGGTGGATACTGAGCTTAGATTTGTGACATTCATCAAGCACCTCTCTCCTTAATTCAGGAATATCTGGAACGCAAATTCGCCCTTCTAACCTCAGAATCCCTTCGCTGTCTAGCTGGAAATCCGAAGCATTGCCCTCACGAATTCGCTGACTTATTCCTTTGATAAATTGGTCGTCTTCTTGGAGAGCCGATATCTTATCAATCAACGAAGTCGCAATGACAAAACTGGCGATCATCTCATTCTTTCGGCTTAACGCATCGGCCACGACATTGGCTTTTCCTGGAGTATATATAATTTCAAAGTCATATGCTGCAAGAAACTCCAGCCAACGCTGCTGCCTCAAATTCAGGTCTTTCTGAGTGAACAGATACTTTAACTGGAATGTTCTTGACATTGACTGTGCCTTCTAAAACATCGGACCTCCCTTGCTTATCTGAGGGCTCAGAAGTTTCCGCTACTTCATTTATATGAACTGCTTCAGATTTCTTTGGGAGTTGACACTCCCGTGCAATATGACCTGATTGACTACACTTATGGCATTTCCTTTCGCCATGTGTGTTCTTTTGCCTCTTCGTAGGTTTGGATCCGCTTTTTCCTTTCTTCTTTAAGGATCTGCAATTTCCTTGCAAATGCCCTTGCTTATGGCAGTTGTTGCATATGGCGGTCGTTACCGGTTGTTTTCCTGATCTGGCCCTTTTCTGATTGGTTCTAGGCTCCTTACTGACCTCAGACATCATACTGGCTTCAGGAATATCCGTTTCCGAATCTTCTTTGTCACGCAACATTCCTTTCTTATGAAGATCTTCATATTGATAAGCCATATAAATCATTTCTGAAAAAGGAAGCTTCACATGCCCCAATACTTTATTCTGGTATTTCCTTTGAAGCCCATTGATAAATCTCAGATTTTTCCTCTTTGGATTCTGAATCAAATGGGGAGCAAAGTGAGCAAGTTCATTGAATTTCTTGTGATATTCTGGGATGGTCATATCGCCTTGGATTAGATAGGAAAATTCATCACATAATCTCTCGGTTGCTTCGGGAGGAGTAAATCTTTCCAAGAAAATCACTTTGAATCTGTCCCAGGTGATATCACCTTCTGGATTATTCTCCATAACCGAATCCCACCAGAACAAAGCTTCATCTTTGAGAGCCCAGGAGGCCAGTAATCTTTTCTGGTCATCCCTCAGCTTTAATGCTTCGAAGATTTTCTCAGCCGAACGAACCCAAGCTTGTGTTTTCATAATTGCTTCTTCACCCGAAAAGGGTTTTCCACCCAGATTTCTATACTTCATGAATAGAGCTTCTATATCCGGGTTAGTATTACTTCTTCTGTTTCTGGCACTCATTTTCTAGTTCTTCTGCAAATAGCAGATCAAGTGTCAGGTCACAGAAAAGGTATTTCCGTTCAGACGGAAACAGGGCTATCTTTGGAATATAACACAGAAACAGATAATAGCAGAACAGAATTAAATAAATACACCAGATAATGAACAACAAAATATACTGGATAAAGTAATCATCAGAGTTACACAGTATACAGGGTCTTACTTAGTACAAATACAGTTCAGCTATACATAAATGTCTACAGCGGAAATAAACAAAATATGTACAATAGGAGCTGAACAACATAAAAAGAAATAAATGATAGAATCCATCTTCAGCTCCAGCTATCCAGAAAGAACCAGCTAAACCTGAATACAAGGCTGCCCGTGTAGAAAAAGGGGCACCCGAGTTTGAAAGTGAAACAAACTACGAGTCAGTCATGGGACTGGTATGAGAAATCTACTCAACACATATATAATATGGCTAATCACAGGACCACGCCACTTTCGTGGAACGGGTTTACTCCATTGGATTGCCAGTGCTTTAAAACAAATCTTTCTTTTAAACATCGCTATGCTTTTTATAAAAATGAAACCGTTATAAGACTCAGTTCCCATCACACAATGCAACGCAAACCGGAGGATAGAGTTTTTACCTTATAACGGCCAAAATATGCTTGATACGAATAAAACAAAGGCATTTGATATTATTGCTAGTGTTTATATGTTTTGAAAACAATTTCAAATCATAACTATCAATCATAGACGACATGAGCGTCCCATGCCACTGTCGCCAAATGTATATATACAATCGAAACCGCACAGTCACGTATTTGGAAATTGGACTTCCGTCATGAACCAAGGCAAAAGATAGTCCTTACCGAATTCGAGACAATCTAGCCCATGTCTCAGGCAAGTACTCAGTCAAGCCTTTGGAGCGACAGGGCCGGTCCACCGGTGTGGATTAAAATGCCTGAACAATACGTTTCCCCGCCCTTTGGGGCGTAAACGAGCCAACGAATGACTCCATCGGACCCGGATCGTCCGATCAAACCGAGGCGCCTCGCAACAGCAACAACCACATAGGTGAAAAGTATATAAATGTCAGGGCTGGTAGGTCACTGACACCACCCTAGCTAGAAAGAAACGCATGCCCTCCCTGAGGTCCTTCTCCCGTTTTAGGTTCATACCGGGGTGTGAGGCTCGTGAATTCACATTATACACAAAGCTACGCCACACAGGCGGTGCTTTGATCATCACCACAAGACTTTGCTTTTCAACAGAAGCCCTGATCCCTGCATCTTAGCATGCCACACAGGCAATTCATGCCATGCGACTGATGTCTGTCGATCACACAGAACAAATTCCAATGTCGGACACACAGTCCATTTACAAGTCCGTTCTGGGTCTGAACGAAACCGGAGGCACTAAATACCTCGCAAACCCTTCGACCACCACGTATGTCTGGACGATCACCACTCATTATCCATATTTCGGGATGCCTCCCAATCAGGACCTCGGTTACCATCCAAACGAGGTGAAGATCTCCGGTCTTCGACCACCGTCTTCATCTTCGAATTTCAATCGTCGGTCAATTATTCGGAATGAGAATTAACTCGGCCTTTTCAAATAATTCACGTATATTTAGAATTTCAATTCGATTTATTTCAATGGTTAAATTATTCGACCACACTAATTTTGTTCTTTAATGTAATTGTCACACCAAACACATTCAACCATCAAATATCACATAAATCAAGCAATTTCAGTTTATTTCCACTCCATATTATTTATGGTATTTTATAACTATTTATCGCTATTTTTATTTATTTTAAAATAGCCAATTTATTCAAAACGACGCTTCGGGCCATAAGGCGGCCGTGGCGCTGTTTTTCTTCAGAATTGATTTACACATATCTGAAAATCTAACCGTTGGACCTTCACAAAGTTTACATCATTAGAAAGGTCTTTTCAAAACGAATCCAACGGTTCCAGTTTCGGGAAAATCCGACGGTCGGATCTCCCGGTACAATCGTTTGAAATTTCGATTTCAAAATACGAACTGCAGCGTCGTTATTCGATTAAATATAATTATATTTATATATATAAATAAATATAATCGTTTCTGGCACTGTTTTTCTTCAGATTTGAATTAAACATTCCAGACAATTCAACCGTTGGATTTCTACAAAGTTGGTGCCGTTGGGAAGATATTTCCAAGGCGAACCCGACGGTTGAGGTTTCGGGAAAATCCAATGGTCGGATTCCCCGCACTAGTCGTTTGAAATCACGGTTTCAAAATACGAACTGCACGGCCTCGTTTCGTTTTAATTTCATTTATATTTATATATTTATATATTTATATAAATATAGTTCATTCAATGATTTCCATATCGTTTTCACTTCAAAAAAATTTCTAACACCTTAAAATTTTGGAAAATTTCGCCATAACCTCCCCTGCACCGGGAGCATCGGGAAATCGCAAATAGCGTTCCCGGTCCTTCTAATCTCAAAAAGAAAAAGAAAAAGCCAAGCGGCTAGCCAACAGGCTCATAAAATCATCACCCAAACAAAGCAGTAAATGTGTACCTATTTGTCGGGCACAAAATTTTATTCCTCTTCTCTAGCCCCTTTGCTATAACCTGTTCAATGAATATGCATGTACATATACATACAGTTCTTATCATTTATCATTTTCTATTCATCTTCACATTTGATTTCCATTTGGTTTAAAAACACCATTCATTCTAACGTTACATAAATAGGTGCAAATCATTTCATTAGCTAATTAATGACTATTTCAACTCATATATGTTTATTTTGAACAAGTGGTTATTTTTAACACTTCACATTTTAACGATTTATGCATACAATAAAAATGTGATTTTTATTGTAAAATGATTCATTTCAAAACACTATTTTTCTACATAGTTCATATAGTCGATAAAAGGTGATTTTTTATTATCAAACAATTTATTTCAAAATATGAATACCATTCAACACATGAATGTTTTCTATAGTTTCTATATATAGATAAAAATGTGATTTTTATTATCGAACAATTTATTTCAAAATATGAATACCATTCAACACATGAATTTCTAAACAACGAATGAATATCAATTCAACACATGAATGTTTTCTATAGTTTCTATATATAGATAAAAATGTGATTTTTATTATCGAACAATTTATTTCAAAATATGAATACCATTCAACACATGAATTTCTAAACAACGAATGAATATCAATTCAACACATGAATGTTTTCTATAGTTTAAGCATATGAAAATAATTCAAACACACGAATATTATTCAAAATTTCGGCAGCATAACGGCAGGGTAGTTAAACCGGCACCGTCCCTAGTACGGCTCCTCGCTCTACCTTAAAACCTCGCGGTTTTTGACAATGGGGATCATGCATCTAGTTCGCACGCATGCGGCATGTATATATTTATTTCATTTCCACAAACTAATCCTATGTGGTTTCAACCAAATATTTCTCAACCACAAATGGGTATTTTTCAACCACAATCAACCAATACCAATCACAAACAATCCCAAACAATCAATCGCTATCAATCAATTTTCACAACAATTTCAACCAATAAATATCGTCCATGGTTTGTGGACGAGGGGCGTATATATATATATATATATATATATATATTTATAGCAATTCACTTTCATTTCACACATATATAATATTTTTAAATCAGAAATCTCACCAATAGTTATCCAACTGCACGATACTTCCTTTATAGAAATCTTCGCCTTTTGTCGCTTTCGCCCGTATTCTCTACACATGTAAAAATCGAAATTTTACTATGCTATCCAATATATAAAAATCTGATTTCTACTTCGACTTTCAATATATAAAAATATGATTTTTACCTCGACTTTCGATATATAAAAATATGATTTTTCTTTCGACTTTCGATATATAAAAATATGATTTTTCTTTCGACTTTCGATATATAAAAATATGATTTTTACTTTCGACTTTCGATATATAAAAATATGATTTTTCTTTCGACTTTCGATATATAAAAATATGATTTTTCTTTCCTATTGTTTTTGGTTTCACAAAAATCCGGATTGTTTTGCACCCGGTATATTCAATTGAAGTTTGAAATCGAATTATCGAACTACCGCGCTATTTTCAATTCTATATATACTTATAATTAATTATATTCGTTTTCAATTGTCGATTCAAACTTAGTTTTCATTGCCATTATTTAAAATATTTATTTTAAATATTTTAAAATCCATTATTTTAGCCAATTTAAAAATTTTAAATTGGTTCAGATTTTCTGGGTCGTTACAGCATATTCATGTTTTCTAAGTTCAAAGGGTTTTGATTATTTTTCAAATAAGGTTTTGAAAGTAACCACCCCGTCCGTCGGATCAGTTAGGGATAGCCAGGGAGAGCAGGAAACTTGTATTTTCCAAACCCAAGCCTAGACACTATCCTCTCTGTCACCCTAGAACTTTCTGGTGTCGCATTAAAAGAGATGTCATTAATAAACCTTTAATTTGTCTAAATTTACATTTCCTCATTTAGGCCAAATTCTATAAGTAAATTATTCCTAATTTACTTATTTCCTAATTACTCTTTTAATGTGAATAGTCAACATTTATTCTTACGGCCCATTCTCCCCTCTATATCATATTTATGCGCCTTTGGTATGTAGACTATACCAAATTAAGTGTCACTAACCATGATTTTGCTAAACCTGACAGTTATTCCCAATTATGGCCAATTTCACATTTATGCCAATATACTTACCGTGCCAAATTAGCTAATCCAATTCCGATTCAACATTCTAATTCACGTCAAACTAGACTTATTACTCTAGTTCACTATTCATGTAAATGCTAGATTTACACGTCAATACTAGATTCAAATTACACATCTTATAATTTATGTCAAATTTATCCAATTTGCATTTCTATGAACATGCCATAATACATGTTCCCAATTTATGCCAATTTCCAAGTTAAACTACGTTTTTAGTAAATTTCATATTTTGCCCAAACCGCATTCCCACCGTTTGTATAATCATGATTCAGTCTAGATTATAAATAAAGCTAGGTTCGTAGAAAATAGGGAATGAACCAAAGATGCTATGCAAAAGATAGACATACTAACTGGCGTAAAGAGGGTTGAATATCAACGTCGGTTCAAGAACATGGGTAGACCTAACTTAATAGGTAAATTCCCAAGGTCTAAAACCAAAGAAAACCAATAATAAACAGAATAGGGACGTAGGTTCAAGAACAGGGGTAGACCTAACTTAATAGGTAAATTCCCAAGGTCTAAAACCAAAGATAACCAAGAATAGACAGAATAGATGATCGGGTTTAGACCCAATTTCATAGTCACAAAACTTAAGCAACACTTTCCTAGTCATGAATCACAGGTGTTTAATCACAGATGTCCTTGTTATGTCATAGGCAATAGTTTATATTTCCTAATCAAAGGCATAGACTTAGTCAAGGAAATAATCCTCATAGTCACAGTCACAGTCATAGGCAATGTTCATAGTCATAGGCAATGTCCATAGTCGTAGGCAATGTTCATAATCATAGGCAAATGTTCATAGTCATCGGCAAATGTTCATAGTCATAGGCATATGTTTTTAAGGTCCATAGTTTCATAGTCATGGTCTTATTTGTCCTCGAATCATAACAGTTCTTAATTAGGTTCAAGAGTATAGGCACTGATTCGAATGGAGAGAGAGAGAGATTTGGCATATTCTTTTATTCCTTTAATTTCATGTCACGAACAGAGAAAGACGTTCAAATCTTAAAAGTAACTGACTTTCAGAAATTTAGATTAGAAAATAAAGATGGCGTTGCTATGATTCGTGCGACGTTAGCCTTTGATCCTTATCTTGAAGCTTTAATCTTGATTCGAATCTCTTCTTGAAAGTCTTTGAGCAGCATCTCCTCGTCTTGATTTATTTTATATATATTATTATTTATTTTAACTGGAGGAGAAGAAGCCATGTTCACTAAGAATCTTTGCAGCATAAGGGTAGAGAAGAATTATGAATAGAGAAGGAGTCTAGGGCTGTTTATATAGTGTTAGGCGGATGAACCTATGCAGAAAACGTGACCAAATACATCAGAACGAACCAGGTGCAGAAAGCTGGAAAAAGCAGGGGGGGTCGACCCCCAGGTCGACTACCTAGTCGACCTGGGTGCCCCTGGTCGACTACCCAGTCGACCTGGGCGTGAAAATTCCCGCCCAGCCCATTCTGGGTCCGATTTGAATTTTGAACCTGACCTGTTTTGAAATTTGAACTTCGCTGAATCTTCCGGAGGCCATATCTTCCTCATACGGACTCCGATTTACTTAAACTCGGACTCGTTTTCATGCAGAATTCCGAGACGAACGTGATCGTCGCTAATCTATGAATTAGAAAAGCGCGACATTTGTAATAAATTCTGCAAGCATACAGGTGTGTAGCATACAGGTCGAACACAGGGAGGAAAGTTAAATTTTATTATTTATATGTTTCGTGGGCGAGTTAGACGAAGCTGGAGGTTGATTTTGCAAAACAAAACAAAATTAAAACTGTAATTTGATTCAGAACAGATCTAACTGAACCGACGATCAAATCACAATTTCAATGGAAAAGCAATGAAACTATAAATCAGATTCAAACCTAATCAAATCCAATTTAACCTATGAACGCGATTAAAATACAGAAAATAAAAGTGCAGAATATAAATAACAACAGGAAATAAAATTAGGATTACCGCTGAATCTAATCAGACGGTCAATCACTAATGAAAAGAAATGCAAAACACAAATAGTGTTCTACCGAATCTAATCGTGTAGACACACTAATTGCTAAGAAATAGAAAAAAATGCAGAAAATAAAAAGAAGAAGAAGAACTAGAAACTTTATTAGAAATAGAAAATGGGATATAGGATGGTGGCTACAATGCCATTACAAGGGTATATATAGGGTAGATAACCAAACCCTAACCCTAATGATAAATGGGCCTGGTCATTACATCACCAATTAGTTTACAATGAGAAACATAAATGGGCCTTTGATAAATAAAGCAAATTTGGGCCTTTTCTCTTTTTCCTCTTGCTTCCTTGATATTTCTTCATTGATTTGTGATGTGCAAAGCCTTTTTATCACTCCTTTTCTTGTCCAACAGCAACTAGATGTGATATCTTCATCTACAATTCTTCAAAATGCAAATACACAGCAAATTGAACTCTATTTCTCTACATTTCTGGTTGCATGCGGGCTGGGTTGGAATATCTGTAAAAGTAACAAAACAATACCCAAGTAATATTTATTTATATACAAAAGATAAGATATAAGAGCATAAAATAAACACATTTCTATGTCAATCAGAACGCAATGGCGCAACCCGTTTCCCTTGATTTTAAATTTAACTTTTAATTCTGCCTTGATTTGTGAATCTTAGTGTAACAGAATTACGGGGTGTTACAATGATTGCTCGAGAAGGTTGCTTGAGCTACAAATAGTCTTCAGGTTGGATGACTAGAGATATCGAAGGCTGAGAGATTATCGTTGTCATAGGCTCTAGTAGGATAAAAGTAAGGGTATAATAGGGGTACCTAAAAGAATGGAAGGTTGCTGGTCGAGTACCCTAGATATTGTTGAAAGGCCTTGTTACGTATCGTTGAAAGGCATATAGAGTTTTTGCTAGAACCGGGGTTACCATTATCCCTTGACGTATGGCAAGGTTGGTCGTCACACGATTAACGATGGTTTTGAACAGGATTGGCAGTGATAGCCAGAGTCATGAATATTTGGTTGTTTTGCTTGTACCGTCTCACATAGATTATCTGATGTCGTAGGAGATGTTTCTTGGATGCTTGTCTGATGTTGGGTTAGGCCTTCAGGCTTGTGCTTGGGGAATGTTGATCTCGATTAGGATGGTTTACGTGAGATATAACTAGTTGCTATGATTGTTATTGTCTGGTTACTTCTGATTGCCATGAATGTATAGTTTTTTTTCAAATGCTTGTTTTGTAAAGGCTATCACTGTCAGATGTGGGGAAGACGGGTTTGGGTTCTTCTCTGTTGTTTTGGTAGATTGGTTGGTTAACCTACCTATTATCATATACTTTATTGATGATGTTAGATAGTTGTTTTATCGCTTAATAAGACTGTTGTTTGACTCAATGTTTTATGTTTCCTCTTATTACCTTACGTTGTTCATCCGGTTTTGGATAGGGCAGACTAAGTGATAGGTGGAAGGTGATTGATTTTAATGAGGACGATGTTGTTGTTCGATGGCGAGCAGGAGGCTGGCGTATTACTTTTATACTATCTAGTATTTGTTATTTTCATTGTTTGATGTTTTCTCTAAGTGTTGTAGTGAGGCCATTTTTTATAGATACTTATGTTGTAATCCAAGGATGTACGCATATTTTTTCTAATTGTTACGAAAGTTCAAGTTTCTACCCAAATATGCTTTACTATTATTGCTTGTTGTATATGTTCTATTATATTTTATCCTTACATTGTGAGTAACACGACCGGTTTCTCTTGTGTTATCCTACTCTGATGATCGTCCATAGCCGCCTGGCATATCTCTCAGTGCATTATTTCTCTTGTTAAGTGTAGGAGTTGTGGGCGGTCGTCACAAAGGATCTTTTGGCAGATTTCTAATTATATCACTACTTTAACTATTCGACTGTAATAGATCCTTTGATCTAACAAGATTATAAAGTGGACGTAGGCTCGTTAAACCGAACCACTATAAACATGCATGTGATTGTTCTTTTCTGCATTTTCCATTTTCGTTTGTCTTCAATTATTCTCTACAAATTTATCTCTTGGGTGTTGTGCCAGTTTTTAGTGTCAACACTTTGGTGCTTTCACTGAGAACTTGATATTCTCAGCATTTGAAGGATTTTGATCTACTTTCGGATCACCAAGTACGAGACGAGATCCTACGACATTTGAGATATCATTGGATCATGGATGGTAAGTCCTCAACGCGTGCCGCTGGAAAGCAGCCTCTCTCCACAACGTCAACAGATGCGGCCGGAGGGTCCATCGCTCCAAGAGTTACTCCGGGCCTCGATTCGGACCAGCCCATTCCGCCTTCTTCGGTACAACATTCTGCAGAAGATCAAGCCTCCCTCTCGGCTTTCGCCACCCGAGATGAGTTTATGACTATGATGAATCAACTCTGGGGAACCATGGAAGGTTTGAATGCTCATGTCTGGGAGAATGCTGCAACATGGCATGATATGAATCGTATGTCGAGGCAGTTGGAAGAATTCAGGAATCATCAACCTTCCCCTCGACGATTGGACCAGAATTCGGAGAGCTCATCATCATTCGGGGGAAACGGAGGCCAACATCAACCATGAATCCCGTTGTAAAGACCCAAAAGCATACGCTAGTTGCACCTAGAAGGGCATTCAGACCGACCAGGAATGGGGGTATAACTCAGGTCGAACTGGCCGATGTGGAAGTCATCGATCCCACAGCTCGACGAGATTGAAGTGCCTATCCTTCAGCTCACCAAAATAACGCTCAGACAACCTAAGCCCATGTCCTTCCTCCTTGACATCTAGTGATTGACCGAGATGCCCAAGGAAAAGGAATGGCCTCCCAGACGGTGACTCAGATGACAGTTCTATGGTACGGTAGATCATGAATGACAGCAAAGGATATAAGAATGAAGATTAGGGGATCGGCCGAAGTCATATGTCGTTCACAGATGACATTCTGCAGGAAGAATTCCCTAGAAGATTTAACAAGCCCCAGATGAACCATTACGATGGAACCACCGACCCACAATAGTATTTGACGAGATATTCGTGGCATATGGAAGTGGTTGTAACTCCAGACACCATCAAATGCAAAGCTTTCCCAATCTTTCTGAGTGAAGTAGCTCTCATGTGTTTCACTCATCTTCCTCCAAGGTCGGTCCCATGCATCAAAGACTTAGGCGATAAACTTCTGAACCAGTTATGTCTCCATGCTTCTAAGTCGAAGCATGTCATAGTCCTTTCCACAGTAAAACAAGGAAGGGGGTGAATCCTTAAGGAACTATCTTAGTCGATTCAACCGGGCTACAACCGAATGGATTTCATTGACAAAAGAACGGATTTCGGGAAATATCTAATTAGGACACCACCCACAACCATTGAGAAGTTTTATGGGAAGGCTAACATCCGACTGAGGCAGGATGATGCATAATTGGATGAAGAGGATGGGTCGAAAGACGTATCTACTAAACCCATTCAGAGTAATGTTGTCTGGGGATAATTCAGGGAATGTGGAAGTGAATGTTGGAAATCGTGGTAAATGAAATGGTAGCAATCCAAAAGGAGCCAATGGAAACCCTGGACAAAGAGGGGATTCCAGGAAGCGGCCCCGATTCCAAGTTTTGAAATTTATACGGCATTGAATAACATGCTGGAGAACATTTATCACGATACGTGCAGCACTGTTCAATTCAAGAAGCTGCCCTTGCGTGAGTCTACCGAAAAAGAATGGGCAACTGGGAAGTTTTGTCTCTTCCAAGAGATTTATAGGCACACGACTAATGAGTGTCGCCACCTTCGAGATATGGTTGAGAAGATGATTCGAGAGGAAAAGCTCGATGAATACAAAGTGGCCCCAAGAGACAGGGGGTAAGGGACTTCAGGACCTTAGCAAAGTCAAGCAGCGCCTAGAGCCACAACCCAAGAAAAGGGAAAAGGAATAGTGATTGATGCCATTATTGGAGGACCACACCCAGCAAGACACATTGTTTGAACTATTGAGCATTATGCAAGTTCCGAAAAGCATCTGGATGTTGCAGAAACAAACACCCCTGAAGCTGCAAGTCCCATAAAGTAAAGAAAGACGATGACCGATGACATCATCTTCTATAATCGGGAGTCGATCGGCATAGCGACCCCGACCATCAATCCCTTATTAATAACGGTTGTCAAAGGCCCAACTAAAATATGGAAGGTTCTGATCGATAATGGAATTTTGGTCAATATATTGTTTAAACAAGCTTATGATCAGATGAAGTTGGGATTGAAGGACTTGGAACCATGTACCAGCCAGAAACGTGGTTTTAATGGATTATCCACAGAACCGATCGGCATGATCAAGCTATCTATAGAATTGGGAGACAGAGACTATAGGAAAGTGTGAATCCTACCTTTTTTAAGATGAACATAAACTCCCATTGCAACGCATTTCTGGGGCGACCAATCCTAGCTGAGTTTAGAGCTTGTATTGCTCCTTGGTGCCTGCTCTTGAAATTTCCGACCGATAAAAGGATCAGAACGGTGCAAGGGGACAAGCTGACAGGACGAACTTGCTATTTGAAAAAATGGAAAGATATACGAAGCAAAAGTAGCAAGGAATCAAAAGATACCCCTCCCCTCACGTAGGGAAAGGAAGCAGAACAACTATAAAAAAACATCCCGGCTAGGACTGTCCATCTGCCAACTCGAGGATATCGACCCAAGAGAGGACGAAGAACTAGGATATAGGAAGGCAACCCCGAATAAAACTACCATAGAGATTTCGAGGACAACCTCACCAGGGTCTTGAATATCGGATCACATCTCGACCCCCTTCGGATGAGAGAGTTGACTGAATTCCTCTATGCAAACCTTGATGTGTTTGTATAGACCCATGCTGACATGTATGGGATTTCACCCTTCGTCATAACTCACTCTCAGTATTGATCCAAAGTACACCCCTATAAAGTAGAAGAGGTGGATGCTCGAACCAGCAAGATTTTCTGCCGTAAAGGAAGAAATTGGAAAGCTACAAGCCAATGGGTTTATTCGAGACGCAGCTTATCCCGACTGGATAGCCAACCCTGTGCTTGTGAAGAAGGCTAATAGGAAGTAACGAACTTGCATCAACTTCTCCGATTTGAATAAGGCTTGCCCTAAGGACAGTTTTCCACTTCCCAGGATTGATCAGTTGGTCGACTCGACAACGGGGCATGAGCTCCTTTTGATCATGGATGCTTACTCGAGGTACAATCAAATTGCAATTCACGTCCCAAACCAAGAACATACCAGCATCATAACAGTTCTTGGATTATATTGTTATGTAGTCATGCCTTTCGGCTTGAAGAATGTTGGGGCCACGTATCATCGTTTGGTAAACCAAATGTTTCACGATCAGATAGGGAGAACGATAGAGGTATATGTAGATGACATGTTGGTGAAGTCGAAACAGTCATCCGATCATGTTACAGATCTATTAGATATGTTTGACATTCTATGAAGGTATGGAATGAAAATAAATTCTTTGAAGTGTTCTTTTGGAGTAGCATCGGGAAAGTTTTTGGGTTTCATAGTTAGATCTCGAGGGATCGAAATCAATCCCGACTAGATTTTGGCCATTAAAAGAATCCAAAAACCTAGAAGAATCAAAGATGTGTAGAGCTTGGTAGGCAAAGTTGCAGCAATAGGTCGATTCATTTCCCAGGCAACCAATAAGTGCTTACCCTTCTTTGAATTGATCAAAAGAGGGAAATGAAACTTCGCTTGGACACCCGACTGTGTCGAAGCCTTTCAGAACCTACTAGACCACCTGGAGAAACCTCTTATCTTGTCCAAACCGATCAACCATGAAGATATGTTTGTATATTTGGTAATATCCGCGCATGCAATTAGTTCAGTCCTAATCCGAGAAGAAGACCGGATACAATGACCGGTTTATTATGTGAGCAAGAAATTGACAGGGGTGAATGCGATTATTCAAAGCTTGAAAATCTCGCCTATAGCTTGCTGATTGTGTCACAGAAACTTCAACATTATTTCCAGGCTCACCCTATCAAAATATTCACCGATCAACCTCTTCGACAAGTTTTGTAACCACCTGAGGCAAGCGGGAAGATACTCAAATGGAACATCGAACTTAGTCAGTTCGACCTAACGTTTGTTCCATGGAAATCTATCCGGGGGGAAGCACTAGCCGACTTCATAACTGAATTTACCACTCCAGAGGATGACAACTTGGAGGATAGTACCAAGCCTCCGGATACTAAGTTGAGATCAGACACCTGGAAATTGTACACAAATGGAGCCTGTAACAATCAATGTTCCGGTGTCGGCATAGTATTGTTATCTTCTGAAGGGCGGTCGATCTATTATGCTCTAAGATTGAATTTCTTGGCTACCAACAATGACCCCGAGTAGGAAGCCTTGATTGTCGGGCTCATACCCACGAGGGACTTAAGAATAACATCGCTTGATATTTTCTGTGATTCACAACTTGTTGTATTTTAGGTTTGGAAAGAATATCAGGCTGAAGGAGTCCGACTTTCTGCCTATATCAAGAAGGTCGAAAAATTGCTGCATGACTTCGATCACTATAGCATCTCCCACATTCCCAGAGAGGAAAACCGAAATGCGGATAGATTGATAAAACTCGCTAGTTCCGACAACCCAAGCGAAGCAGAATTGGTTCTTATAGAGACACTAAGTATTCCGAGTATCGATCAAATGGAGGTCGATCAAATCTACGAGTCCCACTTTGTTGACTAAAAGTGAGGATGACTCTGATGCAAGCAACATGACTATCTGTTTAAGACAACTCCTATTCTCTTGACCTGAGAAGAGGTATAAGATTACAGACAAGTGTGAAAGGTGCACCCCGACTAGAGACCACTCGATCCTTGAAACTATAATCCTTAATGAATAAAGGAAGAGTATAAAAGACTCACGTATTCCTAACCATGACCGATCAACCCTCGAACTGGTCAATCTGATCTTAGGGTCGACAGGAAAACTTGGCAGATTTGAACCAGTCCCCCATGACACTTGGGGTATGGGTATAAACAAGCAACTCGACTACGAGATTCACCTAAATGACTCATATAGTACGAAATGAATTGGGGAAATTGATATTGTTCCCCTAGGACAGTTTCAAATACTTATATATATTGATAATACAAGTATTTGAAGACAACGAAATATTGTTAAACATTCAGCTTACTTACAAACCAAGCATTGTTTACAGGTACTTCTAACATCATTCACAAAAACAAGACCTGATAATGACAAAAACGCAAGGATCGCACTCGCATACAACTTCCAAAGGGAATACAGTGAATTCGCAATAAAAGGATTCTAAGTCCAGGGAAGCTTATCGTTGCGCTTCCTGATATCCTCCAGCTCTTTTTGCCTAACCAGCTCTTGCATTTCCTTAGTCGTCAGACTAAGCTTTAGGCTTTTAGGCGTACTGCCTAAAGAAATGGATCGAGTGGACATTGTGGTGTTATGCTTTCTTTTGCTCGAAATTGTTGGAGATGGGAAAGGAGCCACATTGGCCGACGAAAGTATAGTTAGTGGTATGCTCTGAAGGGGACGGATGTTGAGAGGATCCTCAGACAATTCAACTTTAAGGGAAGAAACTTTTTTCTCATCTTTGGCCTTTATTTTCGCCATGGATGGTTGGTCGGACGTTTTGACCTCCTTCACAAACTCTACATCTTCATCGACTGATTGAAGATTTCCTTTTTGGTTCCATTGGGGCATCGGCTGCTTCTTTATCTTTTCCAGGGGCAGTAGCAAGATCCTTCTCTGGCATTTTAGCCTTAACCCGGACGCTCCTTTTGCCAATGTTGTACCTATAATAGAAAGAACAAAAGTTATGAACAAAGGAAAAAATGGTTGGTAAGCTTAAGAAGGAAGAAATAAATTACTTTCAGTCACAGACTCGGTCAGGTGGCTTGGAACCATTATCTCTAGAGGTAGGGTAGTTGAACTCTTCTTGGACACGGTGAGAAGAGGATCGTCCGGACTATAATCCTCCACTAATCCTGAAAGGTCAATTTAGTGGAGGGGGAATAGAGGACGAACCGATCTCGACATGAGAAGAAGGGAGAGATGCTTTCGTCACACTTGTATCAGCCTCAGGGACGGAATTCCCTTTGGCCTCGTATCGTGCAGCATCTCTTAATGCCTTTAGCTTCCATTTTCCTTCAATCAGTACCTCTCGGTTGTCATCACATAAATATCGGGCCATCAAGGCTTCCTCATCGACCGGCTTACCTTTTTCTGCCTCGGCCTCCTCTTTCATGAACACCTCCCACGCATCGGTCAATACCCACTGGTAATCTTTTGCCCAAGCCAAGTTCCTATGACGAAAAACGCGGGCAAAGAACCACATAACATTAGCATCAAACTTTCTTCTTATCTCTCTCTCTTATCAACAACATATTCGTCGTTGATCACGCGAATTTCAGTTCTAAGCCGGAGGTGAGCGTTGCCAATGTTCTCGATTGCAGCAGAGACAACGTCCTCGGCCTTTTTCCTGGCAAGCTCAGATGCATCGAGACAGGACTTGTAATCTTGTACTTCCTGCTCCAACCGATCCTTATCACTCCTCAAGTTCTCATTTTCGGTCTTCAGCATCGCATACACTTAGCTCGATGACTCAATTTGAGCCTCCAATTTTTTGAAGTCTCTTGGCATTCTTCTGTGGCAGTCACCACCTCAGACTCACATTCCAGTACCCTCTTCTGGAGTAACTCAAAATCTTTCTTGTCAGCCTCCAGTTCCCTCCTCAAACCGACATTCTCTTTCGTCCTTCTCCTAACCACTTTGCACACTTGTCTTGCATATGCGAGCATTGTGTCATATTGGGTCAGTGCGAAGCCAACATTATACTTGGTTTGATCAAGCAAGTTTAGAGGAAATGGTTGCAGCATGGGGACATGCTTGATACCAGCAAAATAGAGACCCGGTAAGAGTTTCTCCATTTCATTGATGTGTTCGGCAGATACGCTCTCTCGGCTTGAATGGTTTGGCTCTTGGGGACTTCTTTTAGGACGATTAGAAAGAGGAATGGATTCATGGTCATACGGTCCGACCGACCGCACTTCAGGAGAAGGGTTGATCGAAAGAGAGGGATGACTGGGGGCAGCTCCATCAGCAGCTTTGTTTCCACCCTCAGATGTATCGACCCAAGGATGGGTCGGAGATCGAGGCTTTCGTGTTTTTGGTTGCTCTCCTCTCTCGTGAGACTTAATCCTCTTCCTTTCCTTCTCCTCTCTTGCCTCTTCCTCTTATCTTTCTCTTCTTTCTTCTACTTCTTCCTCTCTTTTTTATCTTTCTCTCTGCGGTTATCATCTCCATGATCACCTTCCTGCTTGACCTGCAATGGAGCTGACCCAGCAGGACGTCGTCCTCCAACAGAGAATCAAATTTGACATGATAATATTCTTCATCAACCACACCTACATTATAAAAAAGGGGGGTTATTCGATATACACGAGAGAAAATAGAGTTGTGTTGTAAAGTGCTAGTTTGTGCATATTAATTTTTCTCCTAAACCGACCTGAACTTGAAACACGATATGTTTCCTTTGTCTTTTGGGTCGGCCAGTATGAGATCCTCTCCAGAATTAGTGTGGAAAAAGTCCTCTAGATCCAAGTTTTGAGAGAAAATAAATGCATCAGATATTTCCACGTTTTGTAATCCTTGGAAAGGGAGAGCCGACTCTCCCTACCGGGGGCTGTGAATAGGAGAAGGATCCAATCCATCGTCAGAATCTTCTAGTTGTTGATCGACTAATTCCTCCTCGGTTATTTCTGTACGAATCCTCACTGAAGCATCTGTTGTTGGACCCATTTGCATTTTTAGCAGATCAGACTCCCAACATAGTCTCCTAAAAGCTAGTCTCTTCATCCTACCTTGGTGATGAGTATTCTTTTTTCCTCCGGACGAGGGTAGGACGGATGACCCCTCGACTGGGGGCACGACCTTGACATTGGTCGATGTCTTTTTATGGAGAGGCACATTCAACTTGATGCTGCGCAAAGGAGAACCCTTGTCATTTGAGGATCCTAATTAATGACCTTTTCTTGTCTATAAGATGATAATAATGGAGATTTGCATTTGTAATAAGCTTCTAATAGTGTCGGTCGTCCTTATCAATGGGAGCCAATGCATCAAAACGATCCTAGAACACTCTCTCTGTAAACTTTGTTGGCTCATCACCTACATGGAAGCGATTTGTATAAGAGGCCTGCTTATGGTCAAATCAACTGAAATAAAAGACTTACGGCAACAGAGCCAACAACGGGCACACCCCAGTTGTTGTTTAAAGAAAAACCAGACATGCTTAATGTCACCCATTTTGTTGGGGATGGCCTCAACAATTTTGCGACCTTGAAAGGCCTCAAAGTAGAGAAAAAAAGGAGATATATGCTCTTAATGTTTGAAGTTGAAGAAGAACACAATGTCATCGAGTGTTGGGATTCGATTCATATACTTCATGTATAAAACACATAGACAATAAGTTGGTATATGCAATCAGATGAAGTTGCATATGGGCTAGATTAATTTATTACTTAAACCTAAAAGCACAACTCCAACAATTCATACGTGGACGCATATAATTAAGCATTGACATTTCTCTGCTCTGCCGTTCACTTCTGCTTTCGAACTTCTAAAAAATAGATTAATTAATAAAAAACTTCCCAGATAACTCGCCGCCCACGGTAATTAATAAAAAACTTCCCACATAACTCGCCGTCCATGTTATCCAACCCACTGTCCGCTTTTCCAATTCTGAATCAGTGATCCCCAGAAATCCATTCCGTAATTACTACTGGGTTCGCCATCGTCAAACCCTATTTCACACTACCGTCGCCATCGTCAACAATCGATCGTTCCGTAACTGCAGTCTCTGATTGTAGCTGCCTCGACTATCGTCACCCAGGACAGCCGATTTCCACCAAAATCAACAATTGACCGACTGGGTTGATGTTCCTCTTCCTAGATTAATGTATGTGTTTCCAACTCTACGTGGATTGCCTACACTGATTGTACGACTCGAATCTGTGACCAAATCTTCAACTGTTGTTGGCATACGGTGCCAATTATGCACCGCACCCAATTCATCTCCCAACTAATTATGTATTTTTCTCTCTAAATTACTTCATATTTTGCTATGTTAGTGCTTCTAAGAGAATAACAGCTTGGATTTTTTTCAAGTATCTGAGTTCTTTTACCATTGTCTATTTTACAGATGGTCAGGTAAGATTTTTGTTTTCAAACACCGTTGCAATTGTTTTAAACTAAATAAATTGAGCACCACACCTACTCATATTTTGTTGTTAGTCAATCCTTTAGTACCCCAAATTAAGGTTATACTTAATTTTAGTCGACAGCAGGAACATAAACCATTGATGGTTCATCTACATAATATTCATGGTAAATATTTGTTTCTATCATTCATAGACATATTCTCATTTTCTTATAGTCTGACGTACCACGGCACATGCATTCTATATGTACACATTGCTGATATATAAATTTTGTTTTTCAGAAATATTATTCCTACCAACACCCTCTTCTATGGTTAACGATTTTATTGTCTACTCCGACATCAGTATTCATCGATCACGCAGGTTTGTATTTTTTTCGTTTTTCTGTATACCTGCAAATTTATCTTTTTTAGCGTAACCTTTTCTGAATTAAGCTGCTTCAAAAAATCAGAACAACACATTTCAGAGTGCAAGTTGTCAATTAGTTGTTCCAACACTAAATTAAGTAGTCTTATTTGTTTGTACTTTATTCCTTTTTTGTTGCATTCCCCAAAATTGCAATTAAATTCCCGTTTATATTTTCTACAAATTAACTCAAGCTGCCGATATAAAAGGTTAACAATCATTACCGGTTTTGCAAAATTTAATTATGGGTACGACGGATAATCCAAATTGATTTGGTAATAATGTTTTAAATAATTGTTGTGAATATCATGTGATTTTAGGAAAAAATAAGTATATTCCTCTTTGACGCTGTAATATATATTTTACTGTATACATTTGATGAGTTATTGGTCCTATTTGTTCTTATTTATAATATGTCGAAATTAATGTAACAATTTAACAATGTATCAGTCATTGCTAACATACTTGCGATTTGCATGTACAATTATTTGTGAAATAGTAATTCAAGTTGCAAATAGGACCATCGATAACTTGATTATATTATATGTCATGGAGTAAAAATTATTGACATTGCCAATTAAATTATACATTTTACTTTGGTTATCAAGATTGCTTTTTTAATACAAGTAAATATTCACTTCTATTTCAGGTCTATCTTGAATTAGTTTCATGAAGCTGGTTTTCATGAAATGTGTATACATTGCTTTCACAACACCGCTTATTCTACATATCTGTAATTCAGATCTAACTTTTTCAATGTTAAGTAATGTGGTTCCAGTTTGTTTAATTTGTGAACATATCCAACTTATTCGTGTCTATCACTGTCCCATATACAAAGCAATTTACTGATAACGATTTATTTAAATAAATCGCTTCAAGGTTTTTTCATCTATTAATTTATAAAATCAATAAAAAGTACATATCATAAATTAAATTCTTAAAGCTTATTATGTTGTTCGCGTGTACATTTACATGTTCTGTTATTTAATTCAGCAACAGTGTTTACTATGTTGTAGATTAATAATTATTTCTGCTACTACGCACTGGAATATGCGTGCAATTTACGTACACTGCTTGCTAATAACATAAAGGAATGGGATCCAAGAGCTTATATATACCTAACAGTACCTAAGTCAGACAATCACTGACATATGCGTGAACATCAATTGTTAGCTTATGGGTTGTACCTTCTATTCCTGTCCAAACTATAATGCATATAAATCAATTTCTAATACATATTTGAAACAAGAGAAGGGATTTTTTGTGTAGCCAAACTTTTGTACAAAATTATTTTGTATGTACAAAATTATGCTTCAATATCGTTAACAATATATTTCTGTTACAGTGTAAATCAAAATATCGTTTTTTCCAGACAGTCCAATACACCTTTAGTAGGTTAAAAATAGAAACATTAACTGTCTTATCAATTAGACATATAAGTCGGTTGAGTAAATGGATTTTTCTCATTACTGATTCTTACGAAAATAGTTTGATTTCAATAAATATTGTTATTAACTTCTTATTTTTTGCACTAATTGAATACAACATTTTCTTTTTAAAGCTTTAAGTTACATAATATGATATCTATTTCTATAAATGTGGGATCGAATTGCGTAATATATTGTAAATGAAAATAAAGTTATTTATCACTCAAATTTGCGTAGTATAATAACAATGTTAATTAAAAAGTTGAGTTGGAATAAATAAGCAAGTAAAATAACAAAATCAAATATTGTCAGAAATTGAGTAATTGTAATTTCCGTCAATAACGATCCTCACCATACATTTATATGGATAATGTCTAATTTTTTATTCAAACAAGTATCACTAGAATTGCATCTTTTAAAAATTTATAAAACCTTGATGCAACGTTTCATTCACAAATTTAGTAATACAGTATAAATTTTAAGTTATAGATAAAAGGGAATGCAACAAAATATCACCATTATTTTATGTGTTCTTACTTCAGTTTGCGCTTAAGCATGTGAAATAAATGCATTCACTTATATTTGTTGTTTTCTTTATATGTTTTTAATATTTCTTGGTACTCTTCAAAGGTTTAATTATGTTCATTTAGGAATTGTATACTTTCCTTTTTTCAAGGTTCAATTTTGAAGCCTTTCCTGTTTTCGTAACCATATTCTGATAGAGCATACGAATATCTACAAACGTGAGGTTGATTTTTGGGTATTATTTCTATATATTTCTCAATTAGTACCAAATATGATTTGAATCTTCAAAAACATTTTGCACAGCCAATTGTAGATAAAGATAGTTATGATGTATTTTGATTCAAGCTAATTAAATTGGAGTAATGCTTTTAATGATTCCGCATTGCTTTTAATGGAATTTATTATCCTTGTGGATCATTAAATACTTACAATTAAGCAATATTTATATAGTTTTTTGTTTTTGTTTTACTTGAGCAATCTATCCATCATAATTTTATTAACCTACTTCGCATTTTGACTATAGTTGATTTTTTCTTAATTTTAAAAGAGGAGTCAAACTTTCCAAAATGGCACAATTATAGCTCCTGCTTACATTATGTCTTGGTTTTTGAGTTCGTTCACTGTTTTAAAGGATTTATTTGGTATTAAATGATGGATGGGGTATACAGTTTTCAATGAAAAAGCTTTATAGTAATAACTCATGGATTATAGTTACCCAGTTCAACTGTGTGTTTTGCAATTATAAACGTTGTAAAGTTGCAATGCAACTGACGCACAAATCAAAATGTTACCCAGCATCTGTGTAATTAAAGCACGTGAAATCTCCGTTATAGCTCGTAGCACTGTTCGATCGTTAGCTATTTCAATTATAGACATGGGGATATTTTGGTCAATGTGGTCTTTATATTGTTTGAAACAATATGGATACTATAAAATATTTATCTCCATTTCCAATTAGACGAGACTCACCAATGTAGATTTTCTTTTCAAAAAATTTGATCTATCATTTCCTTTTTGTTGGCATGCATATTATTTTATCGGGCTTAATTATTATTACTGACGATTTGGCTGCATAGCATTTGATAACTGTGTTATTTGTAATGATTTTTATAGTGATGGTATGCACATTGTACGCATTGTGCATGTCCCATGTTTTGACTTCAAATATATAGCTTTTCCTATGCACATTAGTTTATAAAACCCTTTGACAATTGCTTATAAGCAGCACTTTTATAAAAAAATTCCTGCTTTCGTTCGCGTCTGTTAAAGCTAAAAATAGCAAGCAAGTAGTATGTCATGACCCACACATCAATGTAAGATGGTCACACTTTACACTAATTTGCTATGCAATTAACTTTATGATATACATTCGATGCTAGAATATTTTTGGTCAACAAAACATTAATCATCATAATTTAACTGCATATGGTTACACTGTTTTCAACAATATTTGCCAACATCTGTTATCTTCGATTCAAATTCTTTTGTTTCTTCCCCTGAATAGTATTCATATATGTATGTACTGACTATGTACTGTTTTTCACAATTTCTTAATGCGTGTACCGACTACAAGCTAAGTTTATGTATAAAAATCAGAGGTACTCCTGAACTTAATTTTATTTTTAGTCCCCCACCCCCCCCCTCGGTTAGTAGTTTTTTTCTCGGATTCTTATTTTAATCATAGCAAAATTCATACGGTTGCCCATTCACATATTTTACCTAAATTTCCAAACTTTCAAAGTTACCGTCCATTTGGCAATGTCTATAACTGATGTATAATAAATTCATTTGTTGGTAGTAACTTTTGCTAATTCAGAATACTTTTCTTATTGAGATATTTGTTTTGGTCATGGTATAATTTATGAATTTTAAAATGACATGTTTCATTTATAATTCTCAGGTCAAGTATGTTTTATCAATTTTTTTGCAACAATTTAATTCTTTTTTTTTTTGATAAAGCTACACTACTAATTGATATTATTTGGGTATGGTAGATCTGATATATATATATATATATATATTTCATTCCAAATGAAAAATCAAAGGCTTAGACATATGAAATGAGCAAGTGAATGGAAAGAGTGGTATAATTTATGGATTAAGCAGAACTCTCAAGTTCTTGGTTATCTTATATGTATATATAAATGACGAATTTACTGATTATTAAAGTGAGTATTCATGTATATTTACACTATAACGATAATACTAGATTTCCAAAACCCAAACAAACATTGGCGTACAAAAAAATACATTTTGAGAAGAAGAATGTATAATAAAAAAAAATTATAATACCTTTGATTTTTACTACCCGAACATATTATATAATAATGCAATAGTTCAACAATAATATGAGTCCTGTGCTTCTGTTTTTTGAAAAAGCTCAAACATGTGATATGTCACTGTCTTTGTGCATAGAACGAGCCACTTAGTACTCAATATAAAAGATCTTGATTGTATGTATAAATTTTATGTATAAATTTTACTAATGCTTAACATAACAGTCAAGCTTTAGAATTTCAGATGTTTATCTCAAAGAGAGTGTGGTGAGTCCCATGTATTTTTCAAAATTTGAAATACATGTTTCTAAAAGTCTAAAGTTTTACCTACTTGGATTTTGATATTAGAAACTCTAAATATATGGCTTGCAAATGAATTTCTACGTATGCACATGCTTTTAGGTGTCAGGATATTAAAACAACCTGCTTATGAAAAAGTGAAGTTTTAAATATAGTTAAATTTCAAAACGTGAATGCTTTGTATATGTGAAATTTTTTAGATATGCTGATTGTGATCTTTCAATATGAATGGACTTATTTACTGATATTATATGTGCCAAGTTTCCCAAATATAATGATTTTTGATAAATCAGGGTTGTATCTATAAATATCTTAAATGGGTGTGGAGTGTGTAACATGGAATCCAATTTTAATCATTTCAAACTACGGATTTAGTGGTTCTAAGAGAATTCAAAAATATGTGATATTTCAAAAATATGTGGTATTTCAAACATAATTATTTCAGTCATGTTGCTTCGGTAACCTTAGTTTATCATTTGCACTTGGTTATACTACTGTCTCTATGTTCAACTTCTTCGTTGCGGTTCAACGCACTTAAGTAACTATTGTTATGCATATTGTTTTCCATCCTTTATGTTATAATTTTACATATGAATAATGATAAAAAAAATTGATTCCCACTCTTGATATTATAGATCTTACCATCTTTAGTGTGCTACAAGTTTCAACGTGACCATGTTTATTTTATTATACCGATTGTGATAATTTACCAAATGGTTATTTGATGTTAAAGAAGTTAATATTTCAATGCAATTTAAACTCCTTGAATGCAACTAAGTGCCAGAAACTAATATCTGTTCACATGTTGTTCAGTTAGTTCCATTTGTTTGAAGTCCGTTTTATTCTCATGTTTGATTGGCTTAGTATTCTTTACTTTGCCATAGAATGTTAATAAAAGTTATAACTGTTTTTATAATCAAAACCTAAATGAGCCAAGTAATCATCACTTAGAATATAAATTATTTATGAATCAAAATATTGCTAAATTTTAGTTGCTGAATCCATGGATTTATCCTGAAGACTGAATTTGACAAGTTATGAGAACTAATGTCTTGAAAGTAGTTCAGGTTTCAATTATGTCATGGGAAGGTTTCCTTTGAAGGTACCACTTAAGCTTTGATTAATATCAACCATTTCATTTGGTTTCCCTGGTGTTTGATAGTATTGTTACAGGCTTATATATATATATATATATTGGAAAATTGTTTACTTTTTTTTACATGACTTCAGTTTTGTATAGTATAGTTTAACTTCCTACCAAATAGTAAGGCTTCTGTTAATCGTTTTTAACATATTAAATTATATTCGGTCTCTCGGAAGTATGTTTGGATCACTAATCCCATTAACCGTCTTTGGATATTTACTTTATTAATTCAATCTTATGACATTCAACCTTCATGTTGTTATGTCATGTTCTATCAGGTTTTCCTATCGTGTGCCCAAATTTTTTTATCTTTTATTTACTTATGTTTTGTTTCTTTGATTTTTGATTGAATTTTCACAAATTAACTTTTTTTACAAAGCAGTTTAATTTTTACTTTACTGTAAGTATAATCAGATTATTTTCCCCATTAAACTTTATCCCTTCTTAACCTATTTTTTACGATTGTTGATGTGGCTACTATATTTTGTTGCCATTTTACTTCTTCGTAGGATGATGAATGCAGAACACATGGATGGAAGAATCTAGAGAAGATGCAAAGGCACTGCTGTTCGCAATCTTTCTATGTTCTAAAATCACTTTTTAGAAAATGATATGTGAATTTTAGTCAACTTTACCTGATTAATAGGAAATCATAATGCATCATTTTAAGTACTTCGGGTGGGTCGGAATTGAATTTTTATACAACCCCTTTTCACTTCTCTTTTTTTGTTTCTTCATTAAAAGCTACAACAATATAAGCTTATACGTGGCAAATTTTGTCTGTGGTTAATACAAATTCACACCACAATTATAATTACGTTTTTATCCTTCTTAATTCCTGTTATAAAACATGGATCTTATCAAATGGCCTAGACATATTACAAAATAACCACATCCGATTTACCAATATCATCAACATGCTATTAGCTTTAGTCTATATAGATGTACGAGATATAATTTTTCCTAAGCTGTAGAATGTAGACCATTTCTCTACCGTAGGTAATTTACCTTCCTTGAAGGTGCCACGAAGCAAAAATTATACCTTTGATTGCAGTAGCAATCGCACCAGCACGTGATTTGAAACTGATTATTTAACTAGGGTTTTGCTCAACAATTCCACCTGCCACGAGAATCAAAATGGCCCCCGGATATGTTGACGACGTTCGACATGCTTCAGTATTTCTTCCTATCGGCTAACTCTCTAAAATTTTAAGGTAAGGCCTTATAATTTGATACGCTATATGATTGTGAAATGATGACTACACCTGTGCTAAATCCTTTGTTTGTTATATCGATGCACCAATGTCAATGTCTAAAGGAAACATATCGTCTAACTACCTCCTTTCTCCAAATCATACTTTTACAATTCATAAAGCTAAAGGGTTGTCTTCATTCTTTCAGAGCACTCTTCTAGTTTTCTACAGTATACGTAATGTATTAAGTAGATGTTTTCTGATATTTTTAAGCTTCCTGAAAAAATTATTTCGACTGCTGTGACGATTTAACTACCTTTTGGTGTATCTTTCCCAAAGTGACAGTCATACCCTGAAACAGGACCAATTGTTTTACCTTTTCGATTTTTTCTTTTTTTTTACCTTACATCTAACAATGTTAGATTGTAATGAATACATAAAACTATTTTCCTTTGTTAAACCAATCCAGAAAAGGATAAATGGTTGTTTAGAGTTTGACAAAAAAGGATAAATGTAAAACTCTAAACATACATTTATCACTAAGCAACATAGCGCTATGTTTCACTAATACCTTTGTCAAACTCTAAACATACATACGTAATTTAGCTATTTCAAAAGAGGATAAATGTAAGCATAGATGCTTTGTTGTTTAGAGTTTGACAAAAATTTTCACTAAGCAACATAGCGTAGCATACAAAGGTAATCAAAATCAATGAAAGCATAAATGATTTGTTGTTCAAGTTTCGTTAAATTTGTCCTCAGTTAACATTGTACAGCGAACTTCATTATTACGCACATGTAAGACTTGCAGAGACATTATACAACATGTAGAATAAGCTTTGAAGGCTCCAAAAAAAATCAATGATAATAATACTAAAAATTAAAATAGAAATTGATCTTGTGTTATCTGATCAAAACTTTCATCATCTTCTATATTTTTGAAATCACCATTCAACTAGATTCATCTAAAATCTCAAATTTCATTACACGAGCTGTCTTGATCCTCAAATTCTGGAGACTCTTAATTATCATCATCATCTCCGTGGTTTTTTTATACGACCTCACCACTTTTTTAACTGATGTACCTTGAAAGTTGAAACCCCTTTGATATTTATTATCTTTTAATCAAATACTACTATTGCTACCAATTTTAAGACATAAAGTATAAATTATTTGCATTTATGCCGAGCAGTTCACTGGTATGCTAGACACTTGAAACACATCATCATATATTTCGGGTCTTTTAAAAATAGGAGATGCATAATATCAAGTCCGTGGAAATTCACAATCCATAGTTTATTACTTTTTTGCACATTATGAACTAAAAATGCGTAAGATTTACATATGTCCTTTTATTTGATTATTTAATTTTTTCTAACAAAAGGCACATATTATAAGTCGTTTCGAACATCAATTTCATTTTTTTTTTTTTTTTGTGGCCTTAGACCATGGTTTTCTTATGTGTAACCTAATACTGTAACCTCTATACATGTGTACAGAATTTATTTTCTTTTTTAATGCCAGGTAGGTAACCATGGCATGTAAAAGAGTTTTTTTTTCTACAAAATAATTTGTAGACGTACAGTTGGGAATATGCAGGCTATTAAAATCAAACAGGCCAACTTAAAAGCATAAATGAGTTTGAGGATTTACTGATACCTATGGAGCGATCTGCTATGTTAATCTTGGGCTTGAAAAGATGGTTGTTGTTCGATGAAAGGTAGATGCTATATTACTTAAATGAATTAAGCAAACTTCCCATCATCAGTCACGTCTTACATTATGATATTCAATGTTGTTGATTTTGTGTACTGTTCTAACTATAAATGCAATAAGAAACGTACATTTATGCTATTGCATCCCATGGCCGTCTGTTTTTTTTGTATTTTATCTTTTGTTTTACTACACGGATTGATGACAAAGAAAGTTCGATACCTAGAGATGTACATGTGATGTGTCAGCTTTGGACTAGAAAATGTACGTTATGAATATTTCGTAAATCTACCTGCCTAATTATAAGCTCAATGGCATAGTCTGTAGATACTCCGACAAGTTAAGAGTAAGCATTGTTTGGTTTGAACCGAATTAACCGGTCAAACCAAATTAGTTTAGTTGATTCATTCATTTGTCATTGCTTATCGGTTGGATTTGGATTATATTTTGGTACTGGATTTGGTTATTGGTTGGATTTGGATTTAAGGTAGGAAGGTTCGGTTCCACCAAAATAACCAAATCTTCTTAAAACTATAAGCTTTTTCTTTTTGTGTATTATTATTATTCTGGCCAATTTCAGAATTTTCAAAATTTGTAGAAGAGTACGAAGCATTCTGCATTCATCTCTCCAATGTGTTTGAATCAAGTGGCAAGTGCCAAGCAACGTGTTCATTTTACTTCTAGATCCCTAAATACTTGTTTATAAATGTTATCTCCATATTTCAGTTTATTTTTCATTCCCACAAATTCTCAACGTGCATTCACTATTCAATTCAATCATAAGATTCATGACTCGCAACCCTTATTTCTTGATACCACTCACAACTCGGCGTTCGCCATTTCCAATATAGGCTTGCTTCTATTTGATTTGAAATTAGTAAGTTACTAAACATTAAATTATATATGAAACCGTGTTTACTATGTGTTCCTTTTACCGTTTTTGTGTCTGACCAACAACAATTTCAATCTAATATACTGTTACATATGTGCAGTTGAACACTTTTTTTGAGACGATAATGACATATGTTCAAATTTTACAGAAAGAAAGTGAGACAAATCCTTGTAACTTTAACTGTTTGGACTTTGAATTGCATTTAGGGGCACTTATTTTCATTCAATTGTGAGTCTTGTATGTACCGAAGGTTGGCTGCATTATTCTTCGTCTGCATAATTCTTTTCTACGAGTTAAATCGATCTTGAGGTAGATTTATGTAATATGAAACAGTTAGGTGTAGGTGAAAGAATTATAGTTATTTTCTTTAATAATTTTGTTTTACTTTTACATGCCTATTGCTTTTTACTATCATGTGTTCATTATATCCAGCTATGAGAAAGCAAGCTTGGAGGCTACATCTATTAATGACCAGTGAAAAAGATTGACACATGTGTTGCTTTGCAAGGCAACAACATGTTTACTTAACAGCTATCAACTGTCTTTCTAATAATGTTACATGGTAAATTCACTACTTTCAACTCTCATGTTTAATCAATGTTCTTGCTGCCGTGTATACCCATATTATGTGCTTTACTTTCAATGTGTTGCTAACATTCTTGATGTAATTTAGACATATATTTTTATTTCAGTAAAATAACAATACCTATACATATGTCCAACCCACTTATATAATGTTGCATATGTGATGTTTTCAACTCATAAACAACAATCATATGTATTATTGTCCTAATACGTCCGAACCATGCAGCATTGTTTTAATGTTTATGTTTTATTTCCTAAATGTTGAGCTCCATGGTTATAAAATTTGACTTTTTATTGTTCTTTCTTCATTACAAGTCTGCTAACGTGGGTGTTAAGAATGTAGAGGCCTTCAGCATATTATTTTTAGTATTGTAATATGGTTATGTCTGTCATAGTATTATTTTTAGTATTTTGTACGAGTGACAATTTAGTTACAGTAGAATTTTTTGCATTTATTTGGAATAAATGAAAGATCAGACGTTGAATATTTTTTGAATTTAGTTAGCCAATACTTTACAGAATTTGTTTATATTCACTTTGCATAAAACATGCTCTTCATATCTTCAAAACTAATGTCTGATCTCCTCTGCTTAATGTTGTATTATTTAGTACTTTAGTTTATGATCAGTTTTTAGCAGAATGGACCATCATTAGGTGGTTTGTTACTTTGTTTTATGTACAAGTAACTTACGTTAAATTTGTTGAAGAACAACAATCGAATTAACCATCGGACCGAAACAAATCAAATTAATTTGGTTTTCCTTCGTTTTTGTACCTTTCACTAGACATGCATTATATTCATTGCATCTATTATCGGTGTCTTACTTTTCCATGATACTGTCATATATAGCTTATGTTGAAGTCCCTATTATTAGTATGCCCACATGCACATGGTAGCTTACATATTATTAGGGGTGCCAATTAGACCCGACCCGTCGGGTTTCGGGTTTTAGCGGGTCGGGTTTTGTCGGGTCTAAACCATACATTTTCAAAATCTGGACACAACCCGCCCTGAGCCTCGGGTCGGGCCAGTTCGGGTTTTTTTGGGTAACAACACTAAAAATACATATATTTTAAAGTATTTTGGTCGGGTCTTTCAGGTCGGGTCAATTCGGATCGGGTTTTATCAGGTCTTTATTGTATTTTTCATCACCTAGACTCGATCCGAGACCCGTCATATTCGGTTTGGTCCGGGTCTTTTCAGGTCGGGTTGGTTTTTTGGTTCTCGGTTCGAATTTGCAGCCCTACATATTAACTTGAATTTACCCTTCACCCTCACCTTTACCACTGTTGTTACGAATATATGCAACAAAATAAATAACTGAACAAGCGGCAGTGTGTTCAATTGTGTTGTAGCCCATCTTCTGATTTGACTTTGTTACTGAATTATACCAACACTTTACCACGAATAAATATCGTACTTCCAAAAGGCGCTGACTCAACCTGAAAACACTAAGTATGATTAATAATAAAACATGTGAGGAAAGGACAAAATGCGAAGTTGGCTGGAAACATAAATCTGGAACACAATTTAATATTACATAGCAAAGCAGAAAACATGATTAACTATCTTAAATTGTATTCAAAGCAAAACAACATAGCAAACACTAAGGCGAATGTGTACAATCACAAAAAAAGTACATCAACATTAATACCATAAAACACTAAAAAGAAAAATGTTTTCAAGGTTTAAATGTGTATTTATCACATTTGGGTATCTTTCGTCGATAACTTCAACGGACTCTCCATAACATCTCACAACCTCATTGATTTATTTTTCAAGCAAAATTTTTTTACAATACAAAAAATGGAAATTTTAACAAGAAACAAATAGTAATATAAAACGACTCCCTCCCTGTAACATTGTTGCTGCAACATGCTTGAAAATTATCTCAATACTTACATATTAGTTCAATGCTCGTGAGCAAAATATAGCCCACTACCTAATTAATCCCTACAGATCCTTCGATGTACCTACTAACATTGATACACAAACTGCCCGTATGCAAAGCATGGGTTCCAACCTAGTCTGCCTTAGAAAGTCGAGTATGAATGGAGAGAAAGGGGGGCTAGCCCCAGCAGTGCACATCAGGCGAGTAAGCGCCATATAACCACTTGGTGGATTGTGAGGGAAATCCCCATCTTTGGGAGCAAGCATATTGATCCATGAAAGCTTATATTTCACAATCAAGTTTTTCAGATGTTATCCGGTCATTGTACCAGGCCAAGAATCTTCAGGTGCAGCTGCTATCCCATTTGATTCTCAAATTTTCATAAAATAAGGAGGATTGACTAATCGATCATGAGTACTGATGTTAAATCCGGTTAGAGGTCGGTCCTAGAAGTAGAGGCCGAGGAGCTCTCCAAGTTTATAGGAGTGGACGTGTCCTTTTTCTTTTTGGCTTCGAGTCTACGAGTGCTGCATCATTCAACCATTATGAGTTATATTACAAAAGAAAAAAGAAAAGCCTCGGTCAGATTGATGAGATTATAATACCTCGATGTATGTATATACAAAGGTGTGCAAGAAAAAAATAACAGTTGAGGTTAAAGGCCACAATCATGAATGCATTCAACTTTATGGCTTTCATCCCTAAAAGAAGCCGATCGGTAACTTTGCCAACCCAAGATTGGCCATCGCCTCTGCCTGATCATACCCGTACAAGCATTCCCTCTCTTCTACTGCCATGTGTCATAGAGATTGAAAGCGCTTTGAAATTCGAAATTTTTTGAAAGGCGAAGCACTTCTATATAAAGATAATTCATTTATCACCACCGATTGCCACCACCAGTGCCATCAGCAGCAAGAATGATCGTCGATGTACCATCGGGCTATTGTTTCGACAAGTCCGACGCCGTAGATTCAGAACACAAATTGAGGCGGAAAAGAAAGAATAGAGAAAATTTGCATGCAAAATCAGCATTTAAAAAGTAAGAAGAAGAGAATCGATACCTGCGAAGAAGTCGGAGAAGACGATCTTGGATTTTGGCAAAAGATTTTTTTCCAATTTTTTCCAGAAAATAACCGAATTGGCTGCAGTAAAAAGTAAAGAGTAAATAAAGATGATGGGCCAACCTTTTATAATGAAACAAAAGCACTCCTCGTCTTCTGTGGATGTGACTACTGACACGGGGACTAACATGGTAATTTGTTATAGAGCCAAGCCCGATCGAGTAAATGCGTGATTGCAGAGCTTCATTATTTCCTAGGCTAGTGTTGGTTCCCGAGGCATCTGATCAGCCATTAGCACGTATAATTCATGAAGAGTCTTTCCAGCTTCCAATACTCTTTACGAAGAGAAATTAATCCATAGCGAAATATTCGAAGCATGCCCTGTTCATAACACGACATAATTTGGGGGGAAAAGTGTTGATCAGCCTTTTTGGCAAGGCCATCAAGATTCAACGATATTACGGAAGCCAGACCAGATGACGAGAATGCCCGTGTTACCCTGTCCAAAGAATCGATCGATCCAAGAATGAGTCAATCTTTGCTTCAGACTTAAGCCAAGCACAAGGACCCGATGTGCGAGCCATTAGAAACCCGAGATCTTCAGACCGACCAGGTCAGATTCATTCCAATGTTATGCAAAATATCCTCTTGAAGAGTTGGTCTCACCCATACTTTAACGCTATTAGCCATCCTTAATAATTGGATCAGGTGCCACCTATCATTGCTGATTCAAATCACGCCGCCATTTTCGAAAACAACTTCTCTACAGGATCTCCTAAAGCCTTGAATCAGTTGACATGCGTTTCATCTAGTTTAAATGTTATAGCGCCTATAAATATACATTTTCAACTTTGAAGAAGGATCTTTTGGTAGATTTCTGATTATATCGCTATTGTAACTATTCGACTGTAATAGACCTTTGATATAACAAGATTATAAAGTGGACATAGGCTCGTTAATGCCAAACCACTATAAACATGCGTGTGACTGTTCTTTTCTGCATTTTCCATTTTCATTTGTCTTCACTTATTCTCTGCAAATTTATCTCTTGGGTGTTGTGCCAGTTTTTGGTGTCAACAGCAATCAACACTGGAATTGTCAATAATAATAGTTCATTTGTAGAGGGTCAATTCACAGTTAGACCACCACTATTAAATGGTTGTAATTATGCATACTGGGCTTGTTGAATGAAAATTTATTTACAATTCGTAGGACTAGACACTAGGAATATCACACTAACTGAATATGATGAACACACTGTAAATTTTGCATAGTGGACTAATGATTAGAAAGCCACTACACAAAATAATTCAAAGGCTATGAATATTTTATTTTGTTTACAATATAGGAATGAGTTTAACAGGGTATCTGTTTGTAAATTTGCATATGAGATCTAGAAAACTTTGCAAGTGACTTATGAAGGAACAAGCAAAGTTAAACAGACTAAAATATCCATATTAACCAATCAGTTTGAATTATTTAAAATGAATCAAAATGAGTTTATCTCCAATATGTACTGCAGGTTCCAAGAGAACATACATTCATTAATGACTTTGGGGAAAAACATATTCTAAGGAAGACTAAGTCGGAAAAATCCTGAATTCATTAACTTCACATTAGGATCAAAAGATACTTCCAATCGAAGAAGCTAATGATATCATTGCAATGAGAATTGAAGAATTAATCGATAATCTAATATCGTTTGAAATCCAGATACAAGGAAGAAAAGAAAACAAGTCATCAAAAAAGAAATATATAGCATTTAATGTGACAACTGAAGATTCTGACTCAAATAGCGATGATGATGAAGAGACAGCCCTAATGATAAGGAATTTTAAGAAGCACCTGAGATATAAGAAAAGGAATAATAGTTTCTAAAGAAACGAGCAAAGAAATTTTATAAAAAATAATGAATCCCGAATAACATCATATGTTTTAACTGCGATGAACCAGGCCATCATAAAAAAACTATCTGTATCCTTAGAGACAAAATCAACTTCCATACGATAATTCATCTAAGAAGAGAAAAAGAGCATATGCAGCAACCCTATATGGTTATGATTCATCTTCAAGTGAAGAAAACCAGAAACGAATAATTTGAATATGTGCTTCACAACAATTCACAAATCAAAAGAATTCAGAGAACGAATCCAAAAATAGGTATGTCTTTATAATACTCTTTTTAGTTAAATTGTTGGAATTGTTGTTTGTTTGTTTGCCTTGTTAAAATTTTGAATTTTGAATTTGAATTTTAAATTTTAAAATAATGATTATTTAATAAAATAATAATATAAAAAATATTTTATAATAAATATGATTCCAGGAAATAACCAGATAAGAATATAAAGTTAAAAATAAATCAAACAGTAAAAATCAAAAGTCATCTTGAAATTTCAAAGGTACATATCGACATATACATGTCATTTGAAATTTGAAATTTAAAATTCAAATTTTGAATTTTAAGCTTTTGAAATTCCCTCCACCTTTTCACCAAACCTAGTGTACTGAAAAGGTGTCCTTTTACCATAGAATTTGTCCTTTGATTCTCTATTTAACTATTTATTCTTATCATCTCATTCTACCTTTAATTCAAAATTCAAACTTATCTTCCTTTTCCTATACTCTTCAAAACAACAACTCTCTGACGGCTTCCTCAAGCACACCAGAAACAATGGGGCTGACCAAGACAATAAAATCCTTCCTTCACAACCCGGATGCTATCAAGTATTACATAAGCTATGTAAACTTTGGTAAAGTCGATACAGGAAAATTTCTATTTTTAGTGATTTTGCTACTTATGATCTTGAACCTCTTTTTCATCGAAATGGAATTTTAATCTAGTTGATTCTTGGGAAAACGACAAAGTTTGCTACCCAAATTTTGTAAAACGTTTTATGCAAACTTGAATCATGATTTTTATCACGGAAGTGAAAATGAAACATGGAGTAGTGTTAGAGAAACTCAAATCATTTTGAATTGCGATGTTTTAAGTGCTATTTTGGGTTCCAAAATACGGGAATGGATCTCACAGAATTTAAGATCAATGAACATGATCTAGAGACCTTTCACATACCATCATTCTTCTCCAACATACCATCACCACTCATTTTAAAAATTTTGACAACCCTACTTTGAGAGTTTGTAAAGTCCACTTTGCTATTTTTGGAAACTATAACATTAATTGGATTCAAGTGTTTTTAGTGAGTTTCTACTAACGGATATATCGTCAAAAGAAAATACACTATACCATGGAGTTTACCTTACTTGTATTTTCAAATATTTTGGTGTTGATTTCAAAGGAAAAGAGTTTGTTTTTAAAAAAAAAATCAATTCTGGAAATATTTCTCTGATGAAGATTCCACTTGTGTTTCATCCATATAAAACATACATGAAAAACAAGCAAGATTAGAACAAGAAGAAAAAACTGATCAAATGGATATCAAAGAAGAGAAGAAGACACTTCCTTAGAAAGTATTGAATTTCATGCTAACCCTTCCAAGAAAATACTTCTTAAGAACCAAATGGTTCTATCCAAGAACAAAAAGACACTAAAGAGATCTTTTAGTAAGAAATTTGAAAAAATGTCAACTAAAATGAGCAAGATCTATGGGAAAATTGGAAGAAAACTTGGTTATCCTCCTCCTCCTCCTCCTCTGCTGAATTCTAAGTCTATTATTACGTTGTATTTGCTTGTATTTCAATTTTCATAATTTCTATTTCATTTTTATGTACTAAATCGATGTATCGTTAGTGTGAAATGAAGCTTTACATTTTTGTTAATTCTTGCTTAAGCATCTCTGAAAAAGTCGTAAACATTATATATATATATATATATACACACACACACATAAGCCAGAACAAGTCACAAGATCACAAAACACTTTAAAATTTGAAAAATAAATACATATGTTGATATACGTGTTCGTATATGTCGACATATAACTGTAGGAAATTCAAATTTGTTTAAATTTGAAAACCGCCTTAACCAACTAGTGTCTATTCAATTCAAATGAATTCCAGAGCATATTTATAACTATTTCTTCCAGAAGAGCTCCTCTATTCATTCCTCCTTCATTTCCTTTTATTGTTTCTTAATAAAATCATATCTGTGGCTTCTCAAATTCATAATTTAAGCAAAAATCTTGAAGAAATTCTTAATTCCTTCCAAGAATGTTCTCTTTATCATTCTTTGTAATCAACATCACTTAAAATTGTGTCAAATATAGATGATAAAACAACAAGAGAAGCATTTTGATGCAAATCAATGGATAATTGCTTCTCTTTCCAAATATGAAGACAACAACATCACCGGAACACCTCTCACCAAAGACATCGAAGAAACGAATGTTTTAAGGGTTGATCTGATCTTCGGAGGAGATAGTTTGGTAGAAGTTCCTAGAAATGTATGAATTTATCTTCATAAATTTATGTTCTTTGGTTGAATCGTTTTAAAATTTTAATTTGTAAATAAATAACTTAAAGATTGGTGTGATTTGGATTGAATTGCTTGATTATATGTATGTATTGAATTGATTTGAATTAGATATATTGATCTGGTTTGAATTATATAAAATATAGTTTGTCTTAATATAATCATTCATGTACTTACTGTCCTAATACTTAGAAAAGTTTTAGAATTTTTAGTCTTATTTTATAATTTAGAACTTTGTCTTAGTTTTAGGGGGAGTATTATATTCAAGTTAGGATTATTTAGTTTTTAATTGTGATAAAGGGGGAGAATTATGAAAAGAGATTAGATTAAGGAGGAGTTATAGTATTTTGAATAGGACTTAATAGAGTAAGGAGGAGTAACTGCAGAATCAAAGATCATGTATGAATATTTTATAAACCAAGGTTGTCATCATAAAAAAAGGGAGATTGTTAGGGGTTGAGATGTTGATGATGATGGTTTTGATGACAAAAAACTTGTTTCAATTATTATTATAAAATATATACTAACACTATTATCTAGAATATATATACATACAAGAAATCTATGCAGGTATTGATTATTTAAGACTATATAGTTTAGAGAATCAAGATTTCAAAGTAGAAGAATTTTAGATACAAGACTCATGAGTATCAAGAATTCAAGAGTTCAAGAAATATAGTGTAATAGTGTCTAGATATTCTGTTAAAACTCGGGTTAGCACTGAATTCTATTTTCAAAGTTCTTTCACTACTTTCAAATGATTTCAAAGATTACTTTTTTATTTTTGACTATGTTTTCAGAATGATTTCAAAATTACTTCTTTACTTTAGATCTATACCTTTTTATTCTTAAATCTATTTTAACTCCTATTTTTAAAATTATACTTAATATATTTTAACTTCCAATTCAAATGGCTATTTACTTACAAATTTAATACTAATTTTATTATAGTTACTTATGTTTTTAATTTCCTTATTTATATTAAGCTTTAATATATTCATAACTCTTTATGTATATATATACATACTTTTATATCACTTTATATTTAGTTTTTTAATCATCTTAATATATGTTTTAAATATATATTTTTACTTGAAATACTCTAATTTAATACAAGGGAATAGTTTGCTTTAACTCAGGAATCTCCATAATTTATTTTAACATCGTTTACTTTGATTTAAAATTTTATTTTTGAAAATATACAAGGGTATGTCGACATATACATTTATGTATGTCAATATATGTACCGTTAACTTGTTTTTTAAATTTTGAAAAGCTGTGTCTTTTGAATTCAAATCTTCTCTGAATTGCTGTGGCTGTTGGAAAACTATATATAGGCTTCAGGTTTAAAAAAAATTAATAACTTCTCAGCTCTTTCTTTTTTCCTTTCTTCTCCTGCTGTTAATATTCTAAATCTCTCAGAATTTATACTTATACTCTGCCAATTTTCAAAGAAATCATATCAATCTTCTTCTCTTTCAATTCTACATCAAACTCTCTCTCAAATTCAAGTGCTACTCAAGAGTTATAGGATGTTTGTAATCAAAGATTGCAAGATCAAGTCCTATCGAGTCAAAACTCCAAAACTGATACTGAGAAAAGGTGTATTCATAACCTGTAAATTGATTACATGTGATTATATCCCTGAAATCAATTAGGTGATCTTATAGCCTCGGAAATCAAGAGAGCACCTTATACTTGGAAGCAGGTGGTGGTAGACATCGTGGCCATTGAAATCGAGGACTGTAATTTGGAAATTATATTGAAAAGAAATATGCACAACCCAGCGTTGTGTGGGACTGGATGTAGGGTAACTCTGAACCCGTATAAAATCCCGACGTGTACTTTCCTTTTACTTCTTTTATTTTTATTTTTTGCATCTATGTTTGAATCTGTTATTGTTGATACTTGTGATCTGCATAACATTCCTTTTAATTCAAAAATATTTCAATAATTTATTAAAATCCATAAAACGTTATTTTCCCTCCCTCTAGTGTTTAATTTTCCTTAAGATCCTTAATCCGCATCCCCAACAACCACAACGTCAAAACCAAGGGATAACAATGCTTCAGGTTCAGTCTATTCGGTTTTGGGAACCCATTTTCTAATATATGGCAGAAGCAGAGGAATCTTAACAAGAGAGGACAAATCAACCTTGCACTTTTTATAAGTATAACCGAAGGATTTGCAGGAGGGGTAGATGTCCAGTTTCCACTTATATTTCATATTGAACCAATATTTTAGACCAATAATACAAACTTTAATCTGAGAGGGAATAGGCTTGTCCGGTGTTATCTAAATTAACACTCAAGCATATACTAGATTATTCCTTACTATGTTGGATTCAAAACACTTAAGTTTGCCACGATGACATGCCATCAGGTTTAAACTAAGGAGAGGTTGTAAAGAAGAAGGGGTGTGAATAAATTGGGTTCGCACAGGAATTGGTGGTACTTGCTCATGGACTTTGTCAACAAATGCACTCCAAGTGGTAATTATGAATGGTTTCCCTCTGATGATGGTAGGAGCGGCCTCCAACACTCTAAATCTCTCTTTGTCAAATAGGAATTTCACATAATATAAACCATCCTAAAAAATAATGCATAAACCGCCCCGTATCCTCCAAGCACTATGACATACGGCGAGCAAATCCACATGCGCTGCAGCCGTGTCTAGAAAGAATCCAACTATTTGTTTATTCCAAAATTTCTTAGCTTCATTAAGAATTTATATAAGAGGAAAGGCGCCACCATTTGAATCAAGGATAGAAAATTCAACTAGGCAGTAGTCCTCGACAATGTTGGGGGAAAGTAGTGAAGAGAGAAGACCATTTAACTATAAGAGTAAACTCAAGAACATTTAATCGAATAGCTAGAGTGTGTCTCACAGGAAGATAAGGTTCATTCCTAGCCGGAATCGGAGACATCCTACCTAAAGTGCCAACATTGATGATCACATTTGATCCAACTTTCACCACATTAACATCAAGATCTAACCTATCAAACCTAGTATTTCTATCAACAGTATTAACCAAATTCAAAACACCTTGTTCACAATTACGCACTAGATCATTGTCAACATTAGGCTACACAAAGGGAGCCATAACAAGAAACATTGAGATTGAAGACTCACCAACACCAGAAAAAACTTCAATGCGCGGCAAACTGACATGTCCAGAGCCGTCAGTTATGTCATTCAGGAGATCAATGAGGGGGTTAGAAGCTTCAACACAAGCAATTGGAAGAGAAATAGATCCATATTCCAAGCTCGATTCAGGATTTGACGACGAAACAGTGAATGCTTTCCCAAATCTAGTGAGCGATACAGGCAAATGATTAATTAAGGAAGCTACAAGTCAAGGCTTTGTTTTACATTTTTTGGCCGTTGGAGGGGAAAGAAGGTGGAGGTGGAATGGAGATGGCACTGATAGAGGTTAAAATGGGAAGGAAGTGTGGAGGCGCAAAAAATCTCCTTTTGCACAGAAAATCTAGGGCCATTGAAAAAAGATTGTGTTGCAACTGATTTTGAAATATAATGTAAAAGATATATTAAACCGAGTGGGAAATGTAACAATCAAGATAATGATAAAATGAAAAGCAGTAATCAATTATAATACTTGGAGAACTAGAGAAAAGACAAAGTCAAGATGGTAAAAGAAGCAATGAAAGGTAAAGATAAAAGAAAGAGATTAACATTTATCTTTAAGATACGTAAATAAAGAAAAAAAGAATAGTATTATTATGATAAGTAGCTCATGATGAATAGATATTGATTTTTTAGACAACGCCTATCATGAAAAAGTAAATAATCTAAAAATAATAAAAGTACGTAATAATAGAAAACAACATAATTGGGGCCCCTCCCAACGATGAACTATATAATCATCGGCACGGGAAATAACTGATGCATAGTAACAATTTACTTGAGGCACGTCCCAATGACGAATTAGATATTCGTCGACGTAGGAAATATGAAATGACCCAAAATTCCCCTTACAGGAAAGCCCGGATTGAGTTGAAAACATGACTAATTAGAAAATAAACAGAAGAACATTTCATTTCTTATTACAAAAATTTTACATCAGAGTACAAGAATATAACAGAGTATAAATAAATAATATACATTTGATAAATATCAGAGATTTAAAATTAAACAGCAGCAAAAAAAAATACACAACACAAATGTAAGAAATACACGGATACAGAGCATTCCAAATATAGCTCCAGCGGTAAACCAGGATCCTGTGAATATAATATCCGCAAAACCAAACTACTAGTTGCCCGTGTGGAAAATATGGGCACCCAGAGTTTAGGTTAAAACAATAAACTCCGGGTCAGTCATGTGACTGGTGTGAGAACTAAAACAGTTATTAATTTGATTTTAAAGTTAGGTAAATCAAGGGACCACGCCGTATGACACGAAACAGGTTTAACCCCAAGAATACCAGTGCATATAACAAACAGCGCAATGCTAAATAAAGAAAATGAAGCTATTATAAGATTCAGGTCCCATCACACAATGCACCACAAGCCCGAGGATAGAATTTTTACCTTATAATAGTCAAGAATGCTTGGTACGTGAAATTTCATATTTTATTATTACTATAAATGAAGAAATCAACTTCAAATATAAATGTGTCAGTCGTGGATGGCATAGTGCCCCATCCCACTATGTCGCCATACTAGGCTCTACAATTAAAACCGCAATATCGTATTGGAAGTTGGATTTCCATCATGAACCAAGGCAAGGGATTGTCCTTACCGAATTCGAGACTCCCTAGCCCGAGCCTTAGGATCAGCCGCAAATGCACCTTGAATCTTCAGGGCCGGTCCTCTCTTACATTTAAGGATTAGTAATTATGAACAATACATTTCCCCGCCCTATGGGGCATAAGTCTGGTCAGTATGTCGACCATATCCGTCCATCGGCCCCATAGTGACTGATATATCCGAGGTACCTCGCTTTCCATCATCCACATAAGTAAAAATGTCTGGGCTCCATACCATGACACCACTCCTAGCTAGAAAAAAACGCATGTTCTTCCTGCAGTCCTCTCCCGTTTCTGGTTCATGCCGGGGTGTGAGGCTCGCGAACTAACGCTACACAAAGCTATGCTATATTAAAGCCATGCTTTGATCATCAACCACAAGACTCTGCTTTTCAACAGGAGTCTTGATCATTTGCATCTCAGCATGCCACACAGGCAATTCACGCCATGCGACTGATGTCTATCGATATATAACCTCTGAGCTCGTATGTCTCAGAGAAGGGTGTTAAGCAAGAGAATAAATCCTCCGCCACCAAAAGATATATATTTAATAGAGATCAATCAACACAGAATAAAATCCAATGTCAGACACACATCCATTTACAAGTTTGTTCTAGGTTTGAACGAAACTGTAGGTACCTTATTCCTCGTCCCATATGTCCAATTCAAGAGGAAGGTCCTTGCGTATCCGGTCGATCTCCAAGTACGTCTGGACGATCACCACTTATTACCTTGTCTTGGGTGTACAACCCAATCAAGACATTAGTAATCATCCAAACGATGTGAAGACCTCTGGTCTTCAACCACCGTCTTCATCGTCGACTTATCGTCGAATCAGTTATTCAGAATGGGTATAAACCCATCCTTTCCGAATAACCCGCGCATATTGTAATCAAGTGATATAAAAAAACAACATATGCCTCATTCCAATTCAGAATATTCTTTTACTCAAATATTCTTATACTTTGGGAAAAGTTCCCATTAATTTTAACAAAGATAAATTCTTTTAAATTTGTTCTTTAATCTTCCTTTGGATATCAATTCAAACAAAATTAAAGATTATTCAAACTAGTTAGGATTAGCGAACCTTATCGAAGTAATCATTTGTTTCCCAGTACCAACCTATTCATCCCATGGAGAAAAACTGGTAATACTCCATATCTAACACCTCGGTGTTATGGTAAAAATTAGTTACCATTCCTCGTTCAAATCTAATTAAAGATTTAACTATCACTTGGAGCAAAACCGGTGATACTCCATTCTCAATCATTTCATGAATTCGATAAATTTATTTATCTCATTCCCATCTAATTAAATATTCATTAAAACTCTAATTCAGTTTTAATCTCGAAAATTATTTCTTAATGATTATTCAAAATTAAGAAATTAATCTTATCTTTAACTGGGTTAAAGAACTAATGTCATTTAAAACACAGTTCATGATAAACCCGAAATCCCATTCCATTAATTATGGAATCTTCACGAAAAACGGATCAATATATATAATCGATATAAACTTTTGTATCCAACCAATAATATAATGGAATAACGGCAAAGCCTTTTAAATTCCATTTATAGTAATGGTCTTCCTCCACAGAAGCTCCCATCAATTATTACCAAATCGAACTCCATTCCAATTCATTTCATTAAATTGGAATGCTTTACTTTGGAAAATTCCAAATAAATCTTAATAAAAAGAATTATAATTTCCAAATCATATTTCACTGTTAATTGGGTTAAAGAACAAGTGTTATTTAAAATATCGTCCATGATAAACCCCAAAATCCAATTTTGATTCAATTCCAATTAAACATTAATTAATCGGTAAACCCCATTAAATCTTAATTAAAATATATTCTTCTCTCATCTAGGTTTAAGAACAGTGTTAATGAAGACACCATTCACGACAAACCCAAAATCCTATTTCTTTTATTTAATTCCAATTAAATGTTAATTAATTGGAAAACTTCACTAAATCTTAATTAAAAGATTTATTCTTTTCTCAACTGGGTTTAAGAATAGTGTTATTGAAGACACCATTCATGACAAACCCAAAATCCCATTTGATATTAAATACAAGGCTCTAAATAGAAATTATATCGGCTTATATTAAATATCAAATTCTGAAACCAACAAATATCGTATTGGAAATAATGATATAAATATATCTTCCAGATTTCCATTCCAATATCTGTCTAAACATGGAATCCAATATCGAAATATTCCGAAGATTATTTCCATTCCAAATCACTCCAATTCATATATTGGAAATTCTGATCATATTAAAACTCATTCATAAACCCAATTCTTTTTATTTAAAAATTATTGGATTTCAAATCTAGTTAATAACTAGTTCATTTCGATAAAAATATATTTTTATCTTTTCAAATATGGAATTTTTCATCCCAATTCTTTCCAAATCATTTATTTTGAATTTATAAAAATTATTAATATTTTTAGTAATTTTATCAACGCCCGTACAGTCGATTTCCGTAAACGGTCATCGAACTGCACTTACAGCAACTTTTTCCAAATTTGATTTGGACATAATTCGAAATCCAACCATTAGATTTCAAATCTCTTGTATTCATTGGAAAGCTCTTTTAGATAAGAACACAACGGTTCCGGTTTTAGGAGAATCCGACGGTAGGATCTCCCATAATATCAATTCGAAGTCAATAGTCGAAATTCGCGAACGACCGCAGCACTTCAGGCCATTACATTATATATATGATATATTTCGTCGATTTCTATTTAAAAGCATATTTTATAAATCGTTTTAATTTTGTTTTAAAAACGATTTCAGCTTCATTTTCAATTTTAAAATCGAAATTGAATATTCCTTTATAAATCCATTTTAAATTCATTTTAAAACGATTTCAAATTCATTTCAAATTTCAAATCAAATTTGAATATCTTTTTATATATTTGTTTTAAATTCATTTTAAAACGATTTCCATTTCATTTCAAATCAAATTTGAATACTCCTTATCATTATATTATTTAAATGATAATATTTTCAAAATATCATATTTTGAAATAATTTCCTTTTCGATATTCATTATAGAAATGAATAAAATCGAATCAAATACCGTTTGCGTCAAAATAGTGCATATCTAATCAACACGGCTTCATATTTTCAATATTTTCGTGTCCATCCCAAATTGGACATCAAAATCATATTTTAATCCATTATTGAATATTATTTTAAAATATTAGTTATTTTAAAATATTCGTTCTTTCCGAATTGGAATTAGACACAGCCAATTACCATATAATTTTATTTAAGTGGATTTCATACACATATGTACACTACGATAATCAAACACAGTCAACCATCATCCAGAGTGCAATACACAACTGCATAAGCATTAAATATAAATAATTAATGCTTACACCAGTTTGTCAACCCATCGATTGACATACAAATAAACAATTGGGATTAGTGTATGTCAAATGTGACGACCCGAACTTCCCCATTCCCCGAAGAGAAGAGAAAGAACGGATTGCTTTGAGGACAAGACGAATCAAAACACAAATAGAAGAACATTTCATTGCTTATTACAACAATTTACATCAGACTACAAGAATATACAAAGTATGAACAAATAATATGCATTCGATAAATATCAGAGATTTACAAATTACAATGCAGCGGAAAATAATACAAAACACAACTGAAAGAGATACACGGATACAGAGCTTTCCGAATATCATTTCAGCTGTAAATCAGGATCCTGTGAATATAAATCTACAAAACCAAAACTACTAGCTGCCCGTGTGTGAAATAGGGGCACCCACAGTTCAGGTTAAAACAATAAACTCCAGGCCAGTCATGTGACTAATGTGAGAACTAAAACAGTTTTACTTTAAAGATAAGGTAAATCAAGAGACCACGCCATATAACACGGAACGGGTTTCCTCCCAAGATTACCAGTGCATAAAAACAGCGCAATGCTTTTTGAAAAAATGAAGCTATTATAAGACTCAGGTCTCATCACACAATGCAACGCAAGCCGGAGGATAGAGTTATACCTTATAATAGCCAAACATGCTTGAAACGTTTAAAACAAACCATTTTGATACTACTATAGTGTAAAGTGTATGAAAACAACTTCAAATGTAAATATGTCAATCATAGACGGCACAGTACCCCATCCTACTATGTCGCCATATTAGGCTCTACAAATAAAACCGAAATGTTACGCATTGGAAATTGGATTTCCGTCATGAGTCGAGGCCAGGGATGGCTCCTCACCGCTTCGAGACACTCTAGCAAATGCCTCAGGATTTGGACGCTGGCGAAACCTTGGATCTTCAGGGCCGGTCCACATATAGCGGATTAGTTATACCTGAACACACGTTTCCCGGTCGTATAGGACCTATCCATCGGCTCTGTAGAGACCAATATATCCGAGGCGCCTCGCATTCCAACAACCACACACGTAAAAATAATATAAATGTCAGGGCTTGTAAAATGCTGACACCACCCATAGCTAAAAAGAAACGTCATGCACTCCATGTAGTCACGATCCCGTTTTTGACTCATACCGAGGTATGAGGCTCACGAATTAACGATATACACAAATATATGCCATACAAGCCGTGCTTTGATCATCAACCACAAGATTCTGCTTTTCAACTTGAGCCTCGATCATTTGCATCACAGTATGCCACACAGGGTGTTAATCAAGAGAATAAATTCTCCGCCGCCAAACGGATATTTATTTAATAGAGATCAATCAAAACAGAATAAAATCCAGTGTCAGACACATAGTCCATTTACTAATTCGTTCTGGGTCTGAACGAAACCAGAGGCACCTTATTCCTCGTCCCATATGTCCAATACAGGAGAGAGATCCTCGCATATCCGTCGATCTCCAAGTACGTTTGGACGATCACCACTCATTACCTCGTCTTGGGTGTACAGCCCATCCAAGACATCAATAATCATCCAAACGATGTAAAGACCTCCGGTCTTCAACCACCGTCTTCATCATCGACTTATCGTCGAATCGGTTATTCAGAATGGGTATAAACCCGGCCTTTCCAAATAACTCGCGTATATAATAAACAAGTGTTAAACAAACACAACATATGCCTTATTCCAATTCTGAATATTCTTTTATACAAATATTCATATCCTTTGGGAAAGGTTCCCATTAATTTTATCAAAAATAAATTCTTTAAATTTATTCTTTAATCTTCCTTTGGACATCAAACCATATTAAGGTTTTCCAAACTAGTCGGGATTAACGTACCTTACTGAAGTAATCATTTATTTAATTTCCCAATCCCAACCTATTCATCCCATGGAGAAAAACTGGTAATGCTCCATATCTAACACCACAGTGTTATCGGTAAAATTAATTATCGTTTCACATTCAAATCTAATTAAAGATTTAACTATACTAGGAGCAAAATTGGCGATTGCCCATTCTCGATCATTTCCCAAATTTGATTATTCAAATTATCACATTCCTTTTTCAATCTATTTAAAGATTCGTTAAAACTCCACTTAGCTTTAATCTTCCCAAAAATCAATATTAATGATTATTTAACTTTGGAAACACAAACATGCCGCAGCGACAATCTACACATTACTTTTGATTTCTTCCTATATATAACCTCTGAGCTCGTATATCTCAGAGAAGGGTGTTAAGCAAGAGAATAAATTTTCCACCACCAAACAAATATACATTTAACAGAGATTAACCATATAGTTCGAAATACAATGATAGACATGTAATCCTTCCTTTAACTGGGTTAAAGAACTAATGTCGTTTTAAACACAGTTCACGATAAACCCAAATCACATTCCATTAATTATGTAATCTTCACGGAAAAACAAATCAATATATAATCGATATCAATTTCTGTATCCAACTAATAATATAAATGGAATAATGGCAAAGCCTTTTCAAATTCCATATGTATTGACAGTCTTCCGCCATAGAAGTTCACTTCGATTATTTTCAATCGAATTCCATTCAATTCCAATTTAATATATTAAATTGGAAAATGTTACTTTGGAAAATTCCGTTAAATCTTAATAAAAAGATTTATAAATTCCAAATCACATTTCGTTGTAAATCGGGTTAAAGAACGAATGTCGTTAAAAACACAGTTCACAATAAACCGAAAATCCCATCAGTCTCTAACCGTAAATTAGTAAGAGAACAATTCCGTAAGTATTAACCCCGAAGGCCGAAACCAACATCAGATCAATACCCAGGACACCATTCAACTTAGCTAATCTCCAGTCAGTTTCTAATTTCCTTAGCTCCATTGGGTTTAGGAATAGTATTATTAAAGACACCATTCAGACAAACCCAAAATCCAATTTAATATTAAATACAAGGCTCTATATAGAAAATATATCGGCTTATATTCAATATCAAATTCTGAAACCAACAAATATCATATTGGAATAACGATATATATATATCTTCCAAATTCCTCCACAATATCCATATAATCACGAAATCCAATATTGAAATATTCCGAAGATAATTTCGATTCCAATCCATTCCAATTCATATATTGGAATTTTGGTTATTTTTAAAATCATTTCAAACCTAATTTATTTATTTAAAAATATTGGATTTTTTATTCTAGTTCATAACTAGTTCATTTCGATAAAAATATAATTTTATCCTTTCAAAGGTGGAATTTTTCATCCTAGTTCTTTCCAAATCATTTATTATGATTTTACACAAATTATTAATATTTTATTAATTTTATGAAGGCCCATACAGTCGATTTCCATAAACGGTCATCGAACTGCACTTACAACGACCTTTTCCAAATTTGATTTGGACACAATTCCAAATCCAACCGTTAGACTTCAAATTTCTTGCATTCTTAGAAAGCCCTTTTCGATACGAACCCAACGGTTCCGGTTTTAGGAGAATCCGATGGTCGGATCTCCCGTAGTGTCCGTTCGACGTCAATAGTCAAAATTCGCGAACTGCCGTGGTGCGTTCTATTCAGACCATTATATATAATATATATATTATATATATTTCGTCTATTTCCATTTAAAATGTATTTTATAAATCATTTTAAATTCGTTTTCAAAACAATTTCAACTTCTATTCAATTTTAAATCAAAATCAAATATTCTATATCATTAATATATAAATGATAATACTTTCAAAACATTAGATTTTGAAATCGCTTCCATTTCGATATTCATTATAAAAATGAATAAAATCGATATAAATATCATTCACGTCAAAATGGCGCACATCTAACCAACACGGCTTTTATTCAACACATGAATATTCTTTTCAACATATGAATATTTATTTTATTCAACACATGAATATTTTTAACGGTTTATACATTCAATAAAAATGATATTTTTATTGTTTAAATATTTTCTTCAGCAAATGAATATTCTTTTCAACACATGAATATTTATTTTATTCAACACATGAATATTTTTAATGGTTTATACATTCAATAAAAATGATATTTTTATTGTTTAAATATTTTATTCAACACATGAATATTCTTTTCAACACACGAATATTTTTTTATTCAACACATGAATATTTTTAATCCCTTCCAAAATATTATTTTAAAATATTCTTTATTTTCCAAATTGGAATAAGACCCAATCAATTACCATTTAATGCTAATTATATGGATTCCATACAACACATGTATATCATAACAAAGATAAATAATCATCCATCATCCAAAGTGCATTTCACAACTGTATAAGCGCTAAATATAAATAATTAATGCTTACAATAGCCTGTCAACCCATTGATTGACATACAGCTAAATATTAGGATTAGTGTATGTACAATATCATCCCAATACCCGTGTGGGGTTTTCAAACAACAAAAAATGATTATTATTGGTGCAATTGGGCGATGTGCAAAATATATCGTCCCAATCAATATCAGTCAAATGGGTGTACACAAACAAATCGTTCGATTTATAAATGAATATTTATTTTATTCATATACACATTAAAAATTATATTTTTAACTATAAAATATTTTATTTCAATGCATGAGTATTATTCCATTCAACACATGAATATATTTCCATTCAACATACGAATATTTTTTATCATTCCACATCACAATCAATTTTCACAACACACCATAATCAAACAAGTCATCCATGGTTTGTGAACGACGGGTGTCGGGTGCTGCTAAGCACAATCTACATCCTAGTATATATTTTTAACCAGAAAGTAAATTAAAGGGAGAAGTTCTCACCTTTAGGATTCACTCCGTCATTGTAACAACCCGAAAATCTGGGCCAGTTTAAAATTTTTATTTTGGCAATTTATGCGAATTTTGATTATTTAAAATGAATTATTTTAAATAAAATCGACGAGAAAATTTATTTCGAATATAATTCAACGTATATATTATACGCGTCGTCGTTAGATTATAAATAATTATATATAATTATAAAAGGAATTGAAAATGGCGCGGTAGTTCGATAATTCGATTTCAAACTTCAATTGAATGTATCGGGTGCAAAACAATCCGGATTTTAGTGAAACCAAAAATAATGGAATCTAATAGTGAATATTTTTCTAACGAATCCGAAAAATCAAGATTTCATATCGGGAATCAAAAGATATGTCCAGTTGAAAATTCTGAATAGTCGCTATGGAATTCAGGCCCTTAAAAATGGACATTTTGCAAACGACCTCGGATTTCGACGAAACCAGTTTTGTTGGGTCCGTGATGTAAAGTTATTGCTAGGTTTCAAATTTCATAATTTTTCGAATCAATATGTGAGCGTGGCAAAGGAAAACGCGTTCGACCAGTTTCAGTTGATTTTAATCAACTGGAAATTGGCCATTTTTCAAACGGTCTCAGAATTTGACGAAATTAGTTTTGTTAGGACCGTATCGTCGATACGAAGCTAGAAATAATTTTTCTAGAATTTTCGAAGTCAGTATGTGGCCCCGGTAAATTAAAATGTACGTTCAAATTCAATATATACTGTTTCATATTTTGAATTTGATAAAAACTGATCGTAATAGCCGAACTGGCTTACAAGACATATCCCATTGTGTTCGGAATGGGGGTAATTAGCTAGGGGTGACAGTCGTTGGGTCTCGTTCGGAGATCGAATGAAAAGTCAACATAAATGGAGAAAATAATATTAATTTATTATATATATTTTATAAATTCCAATTCACCCCCTTTATCCTCCCTTCTCTCTCATTTTCAGTTCAGAAGAAAAAAAAAAGACCCTTGATCCCCTTTTCCTGCTCGTCGCCCCCTTCGTCGAAGGCGCCACCACCAGAGGGCCCCGCCGCCGCGCAACCCTCCTCCAGCCCTCCTTCTCCCTCCGACACCCCGTTCCCTCTCTCCCCTTCCCTCGAATTTGAATACTCCGATTACCCTAGCCGACACCGGCTAGTGGGGCGCCGCCTCTGACCATCCCCCACCATTTCCGATGCGCCCGACCCCCTGCGGACCCCCAGCCATCCCCAACCGCCACCCTGGAAGACCACCACGCGCCAGTGAACACCCCCCTCCAACGATCAAAATGTGTAAGTCTTCCCTTTTAATATTCAGTAAAGGAGATTTTTATTGTATAAAAAAAAGTGATTGTTAATTTAATTAAAGATTTGACTTTTTTTCTTATGTAGATTTAAATTAAAAATATGATTTTTACAATTTAGATTTGAGATAAAAATTTGATTTTTATATATAAAGCCTAGATTTTTATAACGTTTTCATGAGTGTGAAGACTTGAGTTTTATAATGTTTCATGATCATAAAGACTTGATTTTTATTATGTTTACATTATGATAAAGTACATATTTTAATTAAGATGAAGTTTAGATTTTTTTTTTATTTAAATCAAGATTAGATTTTTATCATATAAAAGTATAGATTTTTATCGCAATAAGATTTTGTAAATCGAAAAAGATTTGATTTTTATTAGAAAAGATTATATTTTTATTAGAGAAAAGGTTTGATTTTTATATATGCACATAGTGAATGAAGAAAGGATTTTTATAGTATGACCAACATTATAAAAATAAGATTTTTATCTATGAAGTAGAGTTATAAAAAAATATGATTTTTATATATTGAATAGCGAAGTCAAAATTCGATTTTTATATATTGAATAGCGAAGTCAAAATTCGATTTTTATATATTGAATAGCGAAGTCAAAATATGATTTTTATATATTGAATAGCGAAGTCAAAATTCGATTTTTATATATTGAATAGCGAAGTCAAAATATGATTTTTATATATTGAATAGCGAAGTCAAAATTCGATTTTTATATATTGAATAGCGAAGTCAAAATTCGATTTTTATATATTGAATAGCGAAGTCAAAATTCGATTTTTATATATTGAATAGCGAAGTCAAAATATGATTTTTATATATTGAATAGCGAAGTCAAAATTCGATTTTTATATATTGAATAGCGAAGTCAAAATTCGATTTTTATATATTGAATAGCGAAGTCAAAATTCGATTTTTATATATTGAATAGCGAAGTCAAAATATGATTTTTATATATTGAATAGCGAAGTCAAAATTCGATTTTTATATATTGAATAGCGAAGTCAAAATTCGATTTTTATATATTGAATAGCGAAGTAAAATTCGATTTTTCCATATGTAGTGGCTACAGCAACGAAGATGGGATAACAATGAAGATTTCTATCAATGAAGAGCCGTGGAGCTAGGATAGCTATATGTGAGAATTTCTCACTCTTCAATTTTATTTCTAGTTATATATATATATACTAGGATGCAGACGGTGCTTAGTAGCACCCGACACAATCGTCCACAGACCATGGACTTGTTTGTTTGACTGTTTTGTGATTGATTGCGATATTGGTTTGAATGTGGTTTGTGGTGTGAAGAATCGAATCGATAAATTGGTTAGGATTAGACGTGCGCCGTTATAAGGCGTAGGAGTAAGGCTAGGTTAGACCCTTACTCCAAATTTTGTGGTTTGCATAACGAAAGTGAATTTGATTGATGTGTGAATGGCGTGGGCCTTCACTAGACCGGGGATAAGGCTAGGCCTTGTCCCGTTTCTAGTATCGTGCCGTTATGCCGCCGAAATTTTCTAAAATATGTTAGAAAAATAAAAATATCATTTTATTGAATAAATGAATTGAATAGAAATTCATAGGTTGAAATAAAATGTTTTATCGTTAAAAATATAATTTTTAACGTGAAGTGAATAAAATAAATATTCATTTACAAACCCGACGGTTTGTTTATGTACACCTATTTGAAGGACGTTGATTGGGTCGATAAATTTTACACATCGCCCAACAGCACAAATAAAATATGTGTTTGATTGTTTGAAACCCCACACGGGTGTTGGGATGAAATTTGAAGTTCACTCATCCTGATTGATTGAATATGTCGATCGGTTGATTGACAGGCTGTTTTAAGCGTTGGATATCTATATTCGATGCTTATACAGTGTAGTGCACTTTGGTTGATGGTTGATTATTTTCAATGTTATTATATACATGTGTTGTATGAAAATCCATATAATTAATTTTATATGGTAATTGATTGGGCCTCATTCCAATCGTGAAAATAAAGGATATTTTGATAATAACAAATATTTTGATAATAGGAAATATTTGAAATAGAATATTTGAAAATAGAAATTTATGAAGCCGTGTTGATTAGATTGACGCCATTTAGACGTGAACGATATTTATATCGATTGAAAACGATTTCAAAATGAATTGAATTGAAAACGGTTTCGAAATGAATTGAATTGAAAACGGTTTCGAAATGAATTGAATTGAAAACGGTTTCGAAATGAATTGAATTCAAAACGGTTTCGAAATGAATTGAATTGAAAACGATTTTGAAATGAATTGAATTGAAAACGATTTCGAAATGAATTGAATTGAAAACGATTTCGAAATGAATTGAATTGAAAACGATTTCGAAATGAATTGAATTGAAATGGAAGTTGAAATAGGTTTTGAAACAATTTTTAAAACTATTTATATAATTCGTTTTGAATAGAAATCGACGAAATATATATTATATATATTATATATATAATATAATGGCCTGAATAGAACGCGCCGCGCCGCGGTAGTTCGTGAATTTCGACCATTGATTTCAAACGGACATTACGGGAGATCCGACCGTCGGATTCTCCTAAAACCGGAACCGTTGGGTTCGTATCGAAAAGAGCTTTCTAACGAATATTAGAAATTTGAAATCTAACGGTTGGATTTGGAATTATGTCCAAATCAAATTCGAAAAAGGTCGCTGTAAGTGCAGTTCGATGGCCATTGATGGAAATCGACTGTACGGGCCTTGATAAAATTATTAAAAATAGTAATAATTTGTGTAAAATCATAAGAAATGATTTGTGAAGATTTGGGATGAAAAACTCCATATTTGAAAAGATAAAAATAGATTTTTATCGAAATGAACTAGTTTTGAACTAGAATAGTAATTTATTTACTTTTAAATAAATAAATTGAATTCGAAAAGGGTTTTGAAAATAACCAAAATTTCCAATGATTGCATTGGAGTGGATTTGAATCGAAATTGTCTTCGGAATATTTCGATGTTGGAATTCGTGATGATACGGATGTTGTTATGGAAATTTGAAAGATATATATATATCGTTATTTCCAATACGACATTTGTTAATCGTAGAATTTGATATTGAATATAAGCCGGGATATTTTCTATTCAGAGCCTTGTATTTAATATCAAATGTGATTTGGGTTTGTCGTGAATGGTGTCTTCACTAACACTGTTCTTGAACCCAGTTGAGAAAAGATTAAATCTTTTTATTTAGATTTAATGAAGTGTACCAATTAAAGAATATTTAATTGGAATTGAATTGATATTGATTTTTGGGTTTATCGTGAACAGTGTTTTAAACAACACTCGTTCTTTAACCCGATAATTAATGAATGTGATTTTTGGGTTTATCGTGAACAGTGTTTTAAACAACACTCGTTCTTTAACCCGATAATTAATGTGATTTGGGTTTATCGTGAACCGTGTTTTAAATGACACTGATTCTTTAACCCAGTCGAAGATTAAAACTAAGTGGAGTTTTAATGAATCTTTAATTAGATTGAAATAATCGAAATGGAGTATCACCAGTTTTGCTCCAGGCGATAGTTAAATCTTTAATTAGATTTGAACGTGAAATGGTAATTGAATTTACCGATAACACTGTGGTGTTAGATATGAAGTATTACCAGTTTTACTTCATGGGATAAATAGGTTGGGATTGGGAAATTAAAACCAATGATTACTTCGGTAAGGTTCGTTAATCTCGACTAGTTGAATCGAAATTCAAAAGAAGAATAAATTCAAGAAATTTATCTTGGGTAAAATTAATGGGAACATTTCCCTATGAATGTGGAATTTAGAAACTAACTGTCGGTTGGCCAAGCAGAATGGTTTTCTGGATATTGATCTGATGTTGGTTTCGGCCTTCGGGGTTAATATTTGGGGAATTATTCTCTTGATTAATTTACGGTTAGTGACTAATGAATTGGAATGAGGCGTATGTTGTGTTTGTGTAACACTTATTTAAAATATACGCGAGTTATTCGGAAAGACCGGGTTTATCCCATTCTGAATAACTGATACGACGATAAGTCGAAGATGAAGACGATGGTCGAAGACCGGAGGTCTTCACGTCGTTTGGGTGATAACTGATGATCTTGATTGGGCTGTACACCCAAGAAGATGGAAACAGTTGGTGATCGTCCAGACGTACTTGGAGATCGATGGGATGCGGGGTACTAGGTGCCTCCGGTTTCGTTCAGGCCCAGAACGGACTTGTAAATGGACTGTGTGTCTGACATTGGATTTCATTCTGTGTGACTGATATCGGTTGCATAGAGTGGTTTGCCTGTGTGGCATGCTAAGATGCAAATGATCAAGGCTTCTGTTGAAAAGCAAAGTCTTGTGGTGATGATCAAAGCACGGCCTTTGTGGCGTAGCTTTGTGTAACGTTTACTTCGCGAGTTTCACACCCGGTATGAACCAAAAACGGGAGAGGACATCAGGGAGGACTTGCGTTTCTTTCTAGCTAGAAGTGGCGTCAGTGGTTTTACACGCCCTGACGAGTTTGACTTATGTGGTTGTTGCGGTTGCGAGGCGCCTCGGTTATATCGGTTTCGGCCGAATGCATTCTGGTCGGCTGACGGACCAGACTTACACCCCATAGGGTGGGGAGACGTATTGTTCAGGCATAATAATCCACTCCGTGTGGACCGGCCCTGACGATCCAAGGGGCAGTTGCGGCTGTTCCTGAGGGGCGGGCTAGAGCGTCTCGAATCGGTTGAGGACTATCTTTTGCCTCGGTTCATAGATGGAAATCCAATTTCCAAATACGTGACATCTGCGGTTTTATTTGTAAACCTATATATGGCGACATAGTGGCATGGGACGCTCATGTCGCCTATGATTGATACTTATGATTTGAAGTTGTTTTATACACTATGCACTTATAATAGCATCAAACGATTTGTTTTAAACGTATCAAGCATTCTTTGGCTGTTATAAGGGAAAACCCTATCCTCGACTGCGTTGCATTGTGTGATGGGACCTGGGTCTTATAACAGCTTCATTTTTCTTTATTTAGCATTGCGCTGTTTGTTTTATGCACTGGTATTCTTGGGAGGAAACCCGTTCCGTGTTATACGGCGTGGTCCCTTGATTTACCTAATGATTTAAAGTAAAGATTAATAACTGTTTTAGTTCTCACACCAGTCACATGACTGACCTGGGGTTTATTGTTTTAACCTAAACTCTGGGTGCCCTTATTTTGACATGGGCAGCTAGTAGTTTTGGTTTTTGCAGATTTATATTCACAGGATCCTGGTTTACAGCTGGAACGATATCCGGAAAGCTTTGTATCCGTATATCTCTTCTAGTTGTGTATTGTATTATTTTTCCGCTGCTATGTATTTAAATGTAATTTAAATCTCTGATATTTTCTGTGTAATATTTGTTTATACTCTGTATATTCTTGTAATCTGATGCATTGTTGTAATATACAACGAAATGTTCTTCTGTATGCGTTCTGTTTTGTCGTGTTCTCAAACGATAGGGCGTTTCGAACGGCCTGAATCGGTTTAGCGACTGGTTCGGACCGAGCGAGATTCCTTGCCGTCACATTTGGTATCAGAGCTTTGGTTTACAAAGCTCGGAGAACAAGACACATTAGAACCATACGAAAGAATTCATCAGATATTGGATTAGTAATATCCAATTAGAATGACTCGTTAGAGATGGGATCAGTAGTATCCTAGGACGAGTGTGAAGAGTATATTTTTGAAAATGAAAACAAATTTTTGTTTTGAAAATTTGAATTAATTACTCGTAGTTGATTATCTATTTATATTGAGTTGGACAGTCCAGTATATAAAGATTTTGCGTATACGTCTGATCCGCGTGTATTCAAAATTTTAATATACTGGATGGATATAGAATTACACTCTAGTCGCCCGGGGATGATACTGATAATTGTGATCACATTATCAGTGTTTATGTTCGAGTGACGAAAGTGAGATTTCTATATATTTCCTATTGACTGGTGTGAGAACCAAAATTAGATAGGGCCTATTGTTGTGAATTGGCATCAAAAATTTTGATTTTTGTATATGTATCAAAATTATGAATTTGAAACTCTAATTCACTAATTGATTGATGTTTGTGTTGTTTGTTTAATTGTTTGATAATTTTGAACCATTATGCCTAGCTGTATCAAATATTGAACAGTATTGAAAATTGGTTGCATTTGCTTGCATATCCATATATATCATTGAACAGGTCATAGCAAGGAGGCTAGAGCCAGAGAATAAAATTTGTTTGCCCGACAAATAGGTACATGTTTACTACATAATTTACTGTTTTGTTTGGGTGATGATGATTTTGTGAGCCTATTGGCTAGCCGCTTGGCTTTTTCTTTTTGAGATCTGAAGGACCGGGGAAGCTATTTGAAATTCCCCGATGCTCCCATTGCAGGGGAGGTTATGGCGAAATTTTTCGAAAATTTAGGGTGTTAGCCAAATTTTTGAAATTTTGAAAATTCTCAGAAACTAAAAAGTTGGAGAATGGAAGCCAAATCGAATGTAGAGCTTAATAATCAAACCACTTTCGACTTTGTTCCTTTTCGGGGACGAAAAGTTTTAAGTGGGGGAGATTGTAACAACCCGAAAATCTGGGCCAGTTTAAAATTTTTATTTTGGCAATTTATGCGAATTTTGATTATTTAAAATGAATTATTTTAAATAAAATCGACGAGAAAATTTATTTCGAATATAATTCAACGTATATATTATACGCGTCGTCGTTAGATTATAAATAATTATATATAATTATAAAAGGAATTGAAAATGGCGCGGTAGTTCGATAATTCGATTTCAAACTTCAATTGAATGTATCGGGTGCAAAACAATCCGGATTTTAGTGAAACCAAAAATAATGGAATCTAATAGTGAATATTTTTCCAACGAATCCGAAAAATCAAGATTTCATATCGGGAATCAAAAGATATGTCCAGTTGAAAATTCTGAATAGTCGCTATGGAATTCAGGCCCTTAAAAATGGACATTTTGCAAACGACCTCGGATTTCGACGAAACCAGTTTTGTTGGGTCCGTGATGTAAAGTTATTGCTAGGTTTCAAATTTCATAATTTTTCGAATCAATATGTGAGCGTGGCAAAGGAAAACGCGTTCGACCAGTTTCAGTTGATTTTAATCAACTGGAAATTGGCCATTTTTCAAACGGTCTCAGAATTTGACGAAATTAGTTTTGTTAGGACCGTATCGTCGATACGAAGCTAGAAATAATTTTTCTAGAATTTTCGAAGTCAGTATGTGGCCCCGGTAAATTAAAATGTACGTTCAAATTCAATATATACTGTTTCATATTTTGAATTTGATAAAAACTGATCGTAATAGCCGAACTGGCTTACAAGACATATCCCATTGTGTTCGGAATGGGGGTAATTAGCTAGGGGTGACAGTCGTTGGGTCTCGTTCGGAGATCGAATGAAAAGTCAACATAAATGGAGAAAATAATATTAATTTATTATATATATTTTATAAATTCCAATTCACCCCCTTTATCCTCCCTTCTCTCTCATTTTCAGTTCAGAAGAAAAGAAAAAAAAAGACCCTTGATCCCCTTTTCCTGCTCGTCGCCCCCTTCGTCGAAGGCGCCACCACCAGAGGGCCCCGCCGCCGCGCAACCCTCCTCCAGCCCTCCTTCTCCCTCCGACACCCCGTTCCCTCTCTCCCCTTCCCTCGAATTTGAATACTCCGATTACCCTAGCCGACACCGGCTAGTGGGGCGCCGCCTCTGACCATCCCCCACCATTTCCGATGCGCCCGACCCCCTGCGGACCCCCAGCCATCCCCAACCGCCACCCTGGAAGACCACCACGCGCCAGTGAACACCCCCCTCCAACGATCAAAATGTGTAAGTCTTCCCTTTTAATATTCAGTAAAGGAGATTTTTATTGTATAAAAAAAAGTGATTGTTAATTTAATTAAAGATTTGACTTTTTTTCTTATGTAGATTTAAATTAAAAATATGATTTTTACTATTTAGATTTGAGATAAAAATTTGATTTTTATATATAAAGCCTAGATTTTTATAACGTTTTCATGAGTGTGAAGACTTGAGTTTTATAATGTTTCATGATCATAAAGACTTGATTTTTATTATGTTTACATTATGATAAAGTACATATTTTAATTAAGATGAAGTTTAGATTTTTTTTTATTTAAATCAAGATTAGATTTTTATCATATAAAAGTATAGATTTTTATCGCAATAAGATTTTGTAAATCGAAAAAGATTTGATTTTTATTAGAAAAGATTATATTTTTATTAGAGAAAAGGTTTGATTTTTATATATGCACATAGTGAATGAAGAAAGGATTTTTATAGTATGACCAACATTATAAAAATAAGATTTTTATCTATGAAGTAGAGTTATAAAAAAATATGATTTTTATATATTGAATAGCGAAGTCAAAATTCGATTTTTATATATTGAATAGCGAAGTCAAAATTCGATTTTTATATATTGAATAGCGAAGTCAAAATTCGATTTTTATATATTGAATAGCGAAGTCAAAATATGATTTTTATATATTGAATAGCGAAGTCAAAATTCGATTTTTATATATTGAATAGCGAAGTCAAAATATGATTTTTATATATTGAATAGCGAAGTCAAAATTCGATTTTTATATATTGAATAGCGAAGTCAAAATTCGATTTTTATATATTGAATAGCGAAGTCAAAATTCGATTTTTATATATTGAATAGCGAAGTCAAAATATGATTTTTATATATTGAATAGCGAAGTCAAAATTCGATTTTTATATATTGAATAGCGAAGTCAAAATTCGATTTTTATATATTGAATAGCGAAGTCAAAATTCGATTTTTATATATTGAATAGCGAAGTCAAAATATGATTTTTATATATTGAATAGCGAAGTCAAAATTCGATTTTTATATATTGAATAGCGAAGTCAAAATTCGATTTTTATATATTGAATAGCGAAGTAAAATTCGATTTTCCCATATGTAGTGGCTACAGCAACGAAGATGGGATAACAATGAAGATTTCTATCAATGAAGAGCCGTGGAGCTAGGATAGCTATATGTGAGAATTTCTCACTCTTCAATTTTATTTCTAGTTATATATATATACTAGGATGCAGACGGTGCTTAGTAGCACCCGACACAATCGTCCACAGACCATGGACTTGTTTGTTTGACTGTTTGGTGATTGATTGCGATATTGGTTTGAATGTGGTTTGTGGTGTGAAGAATCGAATCGATAAATTGGTTAGGATTAGACGTGCGCCGTTATAAGGCGTAGGAGTAAGGCTAGGTTAGACCCTTACTCCAAATTTTGTGGTTTGCATAACGAAAGTGAATTTGATTGATGTGTGAATGGCGTGGGCCTTCACTAGACCGGGGATAAGGCTAGGCCTTGTCCCGTTTCTAGTATCGTGCCGTTATGCCGCCGAAATTTTCTAAAATATGTTAGAAAAATAAAAATATCATTTTATTGAATAAATGAATTGAATAGAAATTCATAGGTTGAAATAAAATGTTTTATCGTTAAAAATATAATTTTTAACGTGAAGTGAATAAAATAAATATTCATTTACAAACCCGACGGTTTGTTTATGTACACCTATTTGAAGGACGTTGATTGGGTCGATAAATTTTACACATCGCCCAACAGCACAAATAAAATATGTGTTTGATTGTTTGAAACCCCACACGGGTGTTGGGATGAAATTTGAAGTTCACTCATCCTGATTGATTGAATATGTCGATCGGTTGATTGACAGGCTGTTTTAAGCGTTGGATATCTATATTCGATGCTTATACAGTGTAGTGCACTTTGGTTGATGGTTGATTATTTTCAATGTTATTATATACATGTGTTGTATGAAAATCCATATAATTAATTTTATATGGTAATTGATTGGGCCTCATTCCAATCGTGAAAATAAAGGATATTTTGATAATAACAAATATTTTGATAATAGGAAATATTTGAAATAGAATATTTGAAAATAGAAATTTATGAAGCCGTGTTGATTAGATTGACGCCATTTAGACGTGAACGATATTTATATCGATTGAAAACGATTTCGAAATGAATTGAATTGAAAACGGTTTCGAAATGAATTGAATTGAAAACGGTTTCGAAATGAATTGAATTGAAAACGGTTTCGAAATGAATTGAATTGAAAACGGTTTCGAAATGAATTGAATTGAAAACGATTTCGAAATGAATTGAATTGAAAACGATTTCGAAATGAATTGAATTGAAAACGATTTCGAAATGAATTGAATTGAAAACGATTTCGAAATGAATTGAATTGAAATGGAAGTTGAAATAGGTTTTGAAACGATTTTTAAAACTATTTATATAATTCGTTTTGAATAGAAATCGACGAAATATATATTATATATATTATATATATAATATAATGGCCTGAATAGAACGCGCCGCGCCGCGGTAGTTCGTGAATTTCGACCATTGATTTCAAACGGACATTACGGGAGATCCGACCGTCGGATTCTCCTAAAACCGGAACCGTTGGGTTCGTATCGAAAAGAGCTTTCTAACGAATATTAGAAATTTGAAATCTAACAGTTGGATTTGGAATTATGTCCAAATAAAATTCGAAAAAGGTCGCTGTAAGTGCAGTTCGATGGCCATTGATGGAAATCGACTGTACGGGCCTTGATAAAATTATTAAAAATAGTAATAATTTGTGTAAAATCATAAGAAATGATTTGTGAAGATTTGGGATGAAAAACTCCATATTTGAAAAGATAAAAATAGATTTTTATCGAAATGAACTAGTTTTGAACTAGAATAGTAATTTATTTACTTTTAAATAAATAAATTGAATTCGAAAAGGGTTTTGAAAATAACCAAAATTTCCAATGATTGCATTGGAGTGGATTTGAATCGAAATTGTCTTCGGAATATTTCGATGTTGGAATTCGTGATGATACGGATGTTGTTATGGAAATTTGAAAGATATATATATATCGTTATTTCCAATACGACATTTGTTAATCGTAGAATTTGATATTGAATATAAGCCGGGATATTTTCTATTCAGAGCCTTGTATTTAATATCAAATGTGATTTGGGTTTGTCGTGAATGGTGTCTTCACTAACACTGTTCTTGAACCCAGTTGAGAAAAGATTAAATCTTTTTATTTAGATTTAATGAAGTGTACCAATTAAAGAATATTTAATTGGAATTGAATTGATATTGATTTTTGGGTTTATCGTGAACAGTGTTTTAAACAACACTCGTTCTTTAACCCGATAATTAATGAATGTGATTTTTGGGTTTATCGTGAACAGTGTTTTAAACAACACTCGTTCTTTAACCCGATAATTAATGTGATTTGGGTTTATCGTGAACCGTGTTTTAAATGACACTGATTCTTTAACCCAGTCGAAGATTAAAACTAAGTGGAGTTTTAATGAATCTTTAATTAGATTGAAATAATCGAAATGGAGTATCACCAGTTTTGCTCCAGGCGATAGTTAAATCTTTAATTAGATTTGAACGTGAAATGGTAATTGAATTTACCGATAACACTGTGGTGTTAGATATGAAGTATTACCAGTTTTACTTCATGGGATAAATAGGTTGGGATTGGGAAATTAAAACCAATGATTACTTCGGTAAGGTTCGTTAATCTCGACTAGTTGAATCGAAATTCAAAAGAAGAATAAATTCAAGAAATTTATCTTGGGTAAAATTAATGGGAACATTTCCCTATGAATGTGGAATTTAGAAACTAACTGTCGGTTGGCCAAGCAGAATGGTTTTCTGGATATTGATCTGATGTTGGTTTCGGCCTTCGGGGTTAATATTTGGGGAATTATTCTCTTGATTAATTTACGGTTAGTGACTAATGAATTGGAATGAGGCGTATGTTGTGTTTGTGTAACACTTATTTAAAATATACGCGAGTTATTCGGAAAGACCGGGTTTATCCCATTCTGAATAACTGATACGACGATAAGTCGAAGATGAAGACGATGGTCGAAGACCGGAGGTCTTCACGTCGTTTGGGTGATAACTGATGATCTTGATTGGGCTGTACACCCAAGAAGATGGAAACAGTTGGTGATCGTCCAGACGTACTTGGAGATCGATGGGATGCGGGGTACTAGGTGCCTCCGGTTTCGTTCAGGCCCAGAACGGACTTGTAAATGGACTGTGTGTCTGACATTGGATTTCATTCTGTGTGACTGATATCGGTTGCATAGAGTGGTTTGCCTGTGTGGCATGCTAAGATGCAAATGATCAAGGCTTCTGTTGAAAAGCAAAGTCTTGTGGTGATGATCAAAGCACGGCCTTTGTGGCGTAGCTTTGTGTAACGTTTACTTCGCGAGTTTCACACCCGGTATGAACCAAAAACGGGAGAGGACATCAGGGAGGACTTGCGTTTCTTTCTAGCTAGAAGTGGCGTCAGTGGTTTTACACGCCCTGACGAGTTTGACTTATGTGGTTGTTGCGGTTGCGAGGCGCCTCGGTTATATCGGTTTCGGCCGAATGCATTCTGGTCGGCTGACGGACCAGACTTACACCCAATAGGGTGGGGAGACGTATTGTTCAGGCATAATAATCCACTCTGTGTGGACCGGCCCTGACGATCCAAGGGGCAGTTGCGGCTGTTCCTGAGGGGCGGGCTAGAGCGTCTCGAATCGGTTGAGGACTATCTTTTGCCTCGGTTCATAGATGGAAATCCAATTTCCAAATACGTGACATCTGCGGTTTTATTTGTAAACCTATATATGGCGACATAGTGGCATGGGACGCTCATGTCGCCTATGATTGATACTTATGATTTGAAGTTGTTTTATACACTATGCACTTATAATAGCATCAAACGATTTGTTTTAAACGTATCAAGCATTCTTTGGCTGTTATAAGGGAAAACCCTATCCTCGACTGCGTTGCATTGTGTGATGGGACCTGGGTCTTATAACAGCTTCATTTTTCTTTATTTAGCATTGCGCTGTTTGTTTTATGCACTGGTATTCTTGGGAGGAAACCCGTTCCGTGTTATACGGCGTGGTCCCTTGATTTACCTAATGATTTAAAGTAAAGATTAATAACTGTTTTAGTTCTCACACCAGTCACATGACTGACCTGGGGTTTATTGTTTTAACCTAAACTCTGGGTGCCCTTATTTTGACACGGGCAGCTAGTAGTTTTGGTTTTTGCAGATTTATATTCACAGGATCCTGGTTTACAGCTGGAACGATATCCGGAAAGCTTTGTATCCGTATATCTCTTCTAGTTGTGTATTGTATTATTTTTCCGCTGCTATGTATTTAAATGTAATTTAAATCTCTGATATTTTCTGTGTAATATTTGTTTATACTCTGTATATTCTTGTAATCTGATGCATTGTTGTAATATACAACGAAATGTTCTTCTGTATGCGTTCTGTTTTGTCGTGTTCTCAAACGATAGGGCGTTTCGAACGGCCTGAATCGGTTTAGCGACTGGTTCGGACCGAGCGAGATTCCTTGCCGTCACAGTCATTCTTTAGCGGACGATGGTTCGGATTTACCAGACTTTCCAACGCCATCTTTCCACGCTGTTCATAAATAAAAATCACATTTTTATTTCATCGCTACATGGATAAAAATCACATTTTTATCACTTCACTATATTTATAAAAATCAATTTTTTATATTGCTAAAAATCAAATTTTTATATATCTAAAAATCAAATCTTTTCGCTACAGCATACATAAAAATCGAATCTTTATATTATGAAAAATCATATTTTTCTCGCTACTTCATATAAATAAAAATCATATTTTTATATTACTTCCATATATATGAAACCATAATTTTATATAATTAAAATTTATATCTTTTTATAATCAAAAGTCAAATCTTTTATAATTAAAAATCCAATCTTTCTATGATTAAAAATATAATCTTCCTATGATTAAAAATATAATCTTCCTATGATTAAAAATCATACCTTTATGTAATGTCATTCATATAAAAAATCACACCTTTATACGTCATTCATATAAATAAAAATCACATCTTTATATTGTGTTCATATAAATAAAAATCACATCTTTATATTCTCATGTTGTCTACATAAAGATCCTATTTATACCTCATTCTATTTATAAAAACTGATTTTTAAAATTAATTATTTTAAATAGAAATAAGTAAAAAAAACTCACCGTTTTTTTGGATTTTGGGGATTGGGACGAAGCGCTGGGGTCTGCAAGGCACGAGATGGCGCGGTAGGGTCCCAGAGGCGTCGGCGGTTGACTACAGGTAGAGGCGATCGAATTTCACGGTTTGGAGGGGGGTTTCAACGCAGAAAAGGGGGAGAAGGAGAGGGGGCGTCGTAGGGGGAAGGGGGGGTCTCGTCGGGCAACGGTGGTGGTGGAGGGGGACACGCACCTCCAGCGGCGGCTAAGGTCAATAGGGCGTCGGATTTTAAAATTGAAAAGGGGCCATCATTTTTATGATTAAGGTTAGGGGAAATAGAGAGGGAGTAATATATAATTATTATATTATTTTATTATTATTATTTTCATATAAAGTTGACTTTGTATACGAACTCCAAACGAGACCCACGACTGTCGCCCCTAACTAATTACCCCTATTCCGAACACAATCGGATATGTTTTGTAAGCCAATTCTAATGTTTCGATCGGTTTTCTTTCAATTTAAAATATAAATCAATGTATATTGAATTTGAACGCACTTTTAAATTTACCGGGGCCACATACGGACCCCAAAAATTCCAGAAAAACTATTTCTAGCTTCGTATTGACGATACAGTCCTAACAAAACTAATTTAATCAAATTTGAAGACCGTTTGAAAAATGATCATTTTCTGGTCGATCCAAATTGACTAAAACTGCTAAAACACATTTTCATTTGCCACGCTCACATATTGATTCCAAAAATTATGAATTTCGGAACCTAGCAATAACTTGACATCTCGGATCCAACAAAGTGGTTTCGTCGAAAATAGAGGTCGTTTACAAAATGGCTATTTTTTAAGGGCTACATTTCCATAGCAACTATTCTGAATTTTCAACTGGGCATAACTTTTTATTCCCGCTATGAAATTTTGATTTTTCGGATTCGTTGGAAAGATATTTTCAAATAGATTCAAATATTTTTGGTTTCGCTAAAATCCGGTTTATTTTGAATCCTGTACGTTCATTTGAAATTTGAAATCGAATTTTCAAACTACTGCGCCATTTCCAATTCCTTTTATAATTAAAATAAAATATTTGTATTATAACTTCGACTCAAATAAATATATACATTCTAATTCTATTCAAAATAAATTTCTCGTCGTTATTATTTAAAATAAATCATTTTAAATATTCAAAATTCATTAAAATTGCCAAAATAAAAATTTTAAATTGATTCTGATTTTCCAGGTTGTTACAATCTCCTCCACTTAAAATCTTTTCGTCCTTGAAAAGGAACAGAGCTAAAAGTTGTTTAACTAATCAACTCAACTTTCAGTTTGGCTTTCATTCTTCGAAATTTCAGTTTCTAAGAATTTTTAATTTTTCAAAAATTTGGCTAACACCCTAAATTTTTGAAAAATTTCGCCATAACTTCCTTTGTATGGGAGCACTGGGAAAATTCCCAAACCGCCACACAGGCCCTCTCATCTCAAAAAGAAAAAGCCAAGTGGCTAGCCAATCAGCTCATAAAATCATCCAAACCCAAGAAATTAGTAAACATGTTGTCGGGCATACAATTTTATTCCTCTTCTCTAGCCTCCTTGCTATGACCTGTTCAATGTATATACATGTATATGCATCAATTCCAAACAATTTCCAATTCAATTCAATATTTGATACAATTTGGCTAAATTTACTGTTCATTCACATAATGATTTAAATAAATAATCATACACCACAATCATCAATCAATTAGTTGGTTAGCTTTTCAAATTCATAACTTTGATATATTATCAAAAATCACATTTTTGGTGCCAAATCACAACAATAAATTCTAACTGTGTTTTGGTTCTCACACCAGTCAGTTGAAAATATATAGATATCCACTTTCGAAACTCGAACACAAACACTGATGATGTTTCGAACCATCATCAGAATTATCTCCGGAAGACTAGAGTGTGATTCTATATCTATCCAGTATATTTGGGACTTCATATACAAGCTAGCTAGGCGTATATGCAAATCTCTATATACTCAATTATCGAAAATTCAAAATAAATAATCAAATACATATAATAAGATTTAAATTTTCAAAACAAAATTTGTTTTCACTTTTATTTGAAAAACAACACTCTTCCGACTCATTCTAGGATACTACTGATCCCATATCTAACGAGTCATTCTCATTGGATATTACGTATCCAATCTCTGATGAATTCTTTCATTTGGTTCTAATATGCCTTGTTCTCGAGCTCTGATACCCCCTGTGACGACCCGAACTTCCCCGTTCTCTGAAGAGAGGAGAAAGAATGGATTGCTTTGAGGGCAAGACGAATCGGAACACAAACAAAAGAACATTTCATTGCTTATTACAATAATTTACATCAGAGTACAAGAATATACTGAGTATGAATAAATAATATACATTCAATAAATATCAGAGATTTACAAATTACAATGCAGCGGAAAATAATACAAAACACAACTAAAAGAGATACACGGATACCGAGCTTTTCGAATATCATTCCAGCTGTAAAACAGAATCCTGTGAATATAAATCTACAAAACCAAAACTACTAGCTGCCCGTGTGGAAAATAGGGGCACCCAGTGTTTAGGTTAAAACAATAAACTCCAGGTCAGTTATGTGACTGGTGTGAGAACTAAAACAGTTATTTAAAACTTTACTTTAAAGATAAGGTAAATCAAGGGACCACACCGTATAACACGGAATGAGTTTCCTTCCAAGAATACCGGTGCATAAAACAAACAGCGCAATGCTTTTTGGAAAAATGAAGCTATTATAAGACTCATGTCCCATCACACAATGCTACGCAAGCCGGAGGATTGAGTTTTACCTTATAGTAGCCAAACATGCTTGGTACATTTAAAACAAATAATTTTGATACTATTATTGTAACACCTCACACCCGCTAAGGTCACTCACTAAGGGAATGCCTTAGTTTCGGTGGAGCATTTTAAGTGAATATAGAACAGAAAAATTACACAAGACAGATATAAAAACTTGAAAATCTAAAACATCATTTCATAGCAGCAGAAGGTAAACATGTTTAGTTACAACACCATAAAGAGTCAAGTACTAAATATCCATCCTGATAAAAACATAAGTACATAATCCCACTACATAAACAATAGCCATAAAAGAAAAGACAAGCTGGGCTTTACATCACGGTCCAAGCTCCAAGAGATAGATAAAGAAGGCTGATCAAAGCCCACTAGTGCCAGGCCCAACCTGAGGACCTGAGGGGGAAAAAGATAAAAACAACGGGGTCAGACATAAGTCTGAGTGAGTCCTATAACTTTAACAACACAATCATTAAAGTAATTAGGGTATGATATAAACTTGGCACGGGATGACTGGGGATAAATGACTACACTAAGTAGCCAACTAGACATAAGGTGATCTAAGATAACGGTAAAGACGCATCTACCCACCCAAGGATAATTACTAACTGCACCACACCAGTCATTCCTACTTAAAGGTTGATCCCACCCAAGGACTTAGTAAATTTACCCAGTAGTTTCGTGTACCCCTAGCTGACTACATAGGTGCCGTCTGCCCCTACCTCCACTAGGTGTACCCACTACTCCCAAGCGATCGGCTCCCTACCGTAGATACCCGTGCTGGCCCCACAATGGGGTGTATCACTCCCCAAAGTGGCAACCCGATAAAACAAATGGTGCACGACTTATATCTACACGATGCAACAACGTCTTACCTACCAGCCCGGGTCCACACACGCATATGAAACCCGTTGGACTCGCGTTGCCACCGCTAGCCCGTTTTGGCCTCTTATAATCAAGCCTAGTAAAAGTGTCCCGTCCTCGACATGGGTCGAGCCCAATAAGATACATATGGGTTACTGGTTGAAATGGGCCCCCACAAGCTACCACCTAAGCTTGTCAATTTATCTAGTGCATCCCACTTAACCCTTTAATCATGTTTAATTACATGTTTCCACTTGGTTAAGTCATCTAATCGTATTTTCTATTGCCACCCAAGGCAACCCGCTAGATTTCCTCATGCCACCCAAGGCACCCACTTGATTTCCACATGCCACCCAAGGCACCCACTTAACCCCTCATGCCCACTACATGCTTATCTGGTTAAGTGTTTCTTAATTGATTAAGAACGTAACCGTTGTAAAGACCTCTCACATTAGACTATCTTTTATGGCAGCTGGATTTGCCGGTTGGGTCCGGGCAGCCTTACGCCATAACCGAGTCTAACCTCGTGTCTATACACTTGTCACGTATATAGTTTGTGCCTAAGACCTCTCACATTGGGCCAATCATTTGTAGCCGCTGGATTTGCCGGTCGCTTTCGGGCAGTCTTATGCTACAAAAGGGTCCAACCTCGTGTCTTAGTCGATTAATTACACCTAATTAATCACCCCTGAATTAATTTTCCCTAATTAATTCCAATTTTAACGATGTACATAATTGACTCAATTATGTCCATCCACTTTGTGGTATGCATAATCATACCAACTTCACACAATTTCATTAGCATGTTTATTAACCCCATCGTTCCCCACGTAATTCGCTAACATGACATAAAAGGGAAGATTCATCACAAATACAATGGGTTCAACTTGCATAACACATTAGCATCAACATGGGTTTAAAGGTGTCAAAATGCATATAGCATCAAACCCAACTAGCATAAATAATCAACCCAAACTTGCATGAATCACATATGTCATAAAGAGGTTAACTTGCATAAGCTTCTTATGTCATACAAAGGGGTAAACTTGCATGTGTATGTATGACATGTAAAGGGGTTAACTTGCATATGTATGCATATCATACTAAGGTGTAAACTTGCACATGTCACTTGCATATAATCAAACATCATACTTGCATAACATGTCATATGTGAACTTGCATATTATCATACACCAAACTCGCATACATATCATACATGAACTTGCATATCATCATACACCCAACTTGCATAATCATGGTGTCATAGTGGATCAATGTTTATCATAGCAACTAGCATCATGAACACTTGCATAACTTTCATAAAATCTTGATCATATAGCATATAGCTTGCATAACTTGCATAACATCATGAACATGTAACATGTGACTTGCATAACTTGCATAACATCATGAACATGTAACATATGGCTTGCATAACTTGCATAACATCTCAAACATGTAGCATATTACTTGCATAACTTGCATAACATCATAAACACATAGCATATAACTTGCATGACATGCATAATATCATTAACACATAGCACATAACTTGCATAACATGCATAACATCATTAACACATAGCATACAACTTGCATAACTTGCATTGATCCACATCATAGCCATAACCTCATTATATCCTACCATAATCATTTCAATAATTGGTCATTAAGGCTATAGAAAACTCACAACTTGTTGATTAGCACTCCTAAGAAGAAGATTAAGTTGCTAGAGTTGATTAGAGATGGATTTGAGATGTTATCTTCTTCTACAAATTGATGGAGGCTCCTTCAAGTTGCATTTTGACGGCATGACGGTATTGTAACTATTTTTAGTATGAATTAGGGTAGTCTTAGGGTATATTTATAGAGTAGTTAGGTGTTTTAGGCCATTAGATTAATCCTAAATTAGATTAGAGCCGTCAGATCACGTCCTAGCCACCAAAACACAGCCCAAAAGACAAGCTGGTGCACCCAGGTGACCTGGGCTCGACGAGGGAGGTCGACTCCCAGGTCGACCCTAGGGTCGACTCCCCAGTCGACTCCCCAGTCGACCCCCAGGTCGACCCCCTGGGTCTGGCGGGATTTTTCATGCCACTTCTGAAAACTGAAAATTTTGAATTTAAATCTGATTTTAAATTTCTGAAAACTTCTTCGGGCCATATCTGGGTCATACGGACTCCGATTTTCGAAAACTCGGACTCTATTTCGCATATTTTTCTGAGATGAACTTAATGGCATAGCCCGTTTTCCCCTGATCCTGATTTTTAAATTTAATTCTGCCCTGTTTTATATTATAGCTAGTTATTCAACATACGGGGTGTTACATTCTCCCCTACTTAAAGGATTTCGTCCCCGAAATCTCTAAGTCAAGAAGAACGTATCCTACCAACCAAACAACCATCTACTAAAGCATCAAACACTGGCATCCATTGTCCTTAGAGTTTCTAATGCTGTATGAACATATGCAAAGAGTGTGTGTGTATATGTTTGCTGTCTAATGCAAAATCAGGCGGTCTACTGATTCAGTTGACCTCCTTAATGCAAACCATGATAGTGCCATGTATCCAATATGTATGCGAAAGAACCCTATCGACACATACTATTACTACATGCGTGCACAACCATTCACCAAAATCCATCATCCATATGATAGCACAACCATTATACATCCATTAATATAGCTACCTACACACAATTTTATGCAATATGCAATATGAAGTGATTGAGCCGATCTAGTGCCTAGAGTGTGTGTATATGCATCCACGAGCAACCACTAGCAAACACTTGCATCCACACGCATCCATCAAACATAACATGTCTCAAACACATGTTTTAACCATAGGTTTTACCCTATCTAAAGATCAAAGGTACTAATGAGAGGACATACTAAAGATAAGATAAGTACTAGACAAACGATAAAGGAGAAGTTAAAAGACATACCCTCAAAAAGGAATGGGTATAATGAACGCATCTTCGCTTCTGTCTCCCAAGTAGCATTGCTCTCATCTTCTCCCCATTGCACTTTGACTAGTCGCACCTCTCTGTTCCTCAACTTCCTAATCTCTGACCCAAGGATGCGAGTAGGAGCTCGTCGAATAGTTGCATCACGCTCTACCTCCACTTCTCTAAGAAAGCTCGGCTCTACCACCTCTGCGGTCTCATGTAGGCACTTCCTCAAATGTGACACATGGAATATGTCATGTACCCCACTAAGTCTCTCGGGTAAATCCACCCTATATGCCATCCGTCCGATCCTTTCCTTAATAGGAAACGGCCCAACAAATCTTGGAGCTAACTTCCCAACGGACCCAAAGCGAACTACATTCCGTAATGGAGATACTTTGACAAAGACCATGTCCCCAACATCAAACTCCAGATCCGTCCTCCTCTTGTCCGCATAAGATTTTTGCCTGTCTTGCGCTGCTTTCATCCTTCTTCGAATCAAATCAATCTTTTCCGAAGTTTCCCTAACCATATCAGGACCAAGCAAGATCTTATCCGTAGAATCCCACCAACATGTAGGTGATCGACAAGGCCTCCCATAAAGAGCTTCGAAAGGAGCCATACCAATACTGGACTGAAAGCTATTATTATATGCGAACTCCACCAATGGAAGATGCTCTTCCCATGTACCTCCAAAATTTAAGATACAAAGCCTCAAAAGGTCTTCCAGAACACGATTCACCCTCTCGGTCTGGCCGTCCGTCTGAGGATGATATGCAGTGCTCAGACACAATAGAGTCCCCACTGCTTCTTGCAAACTTTTCCAGAACTCGCTAGTGAAGATAGGATCTCGATCACTCACTATGCTAGAGGGTACCCCATGCAATCGAACTATTTCACGAAGATATACTGAAGCTAGCCATGGAGCAGTCCTCTTGCTCTTCACGGGTATGAAATGGGCGCTCTTAGTCAGCCTGTCTACCACAACCCAAATTCCCGTATTACCCTTTCTCGATCTGGGTAACCCGTCAATAAAATCCATCGAGACACTATCCCACTTCCATTGCGGAACTTCCAATGGGTGAAGCAACCCACCAGGTTTCTTTTACTCCGCTTTCACCTGTTGGCACACCAAGCATCTAGCGACATACTCGGCCACATCTTTCTTCATACCGGCCCAAAAGAAAACTCGCCTCATGTCTTGGTACATCTTGTCCCCACCGGGATGAATGGTCATCCTAGAACGGTGTGCATCATCAAGAATAGCCTTCCTCAAACCCTCATCTTGCGGTACACAAAGTCTACCGTCTCTACGCAAGCACCCCCTATCGTCTAGGGTGTACCTACTCAAATGGCTGGACGACTCCCCCCTTTTGAGCCTCTCTACCAACTCAACCAACTGTGGGTCGTCCCGCTGTGCCCCGCCAATCCGTCCCAAAAGAGTAGGTCTGACCTCCAAGGATGCTAGCAAACCGGGTACATAATCAACGGAAGGTCTGAAATCAAACATCGAGATAAATTCCAAGCTTCGTCGTTCCACGAACAACGGACTCAAGGACAACCTTTTTCTACTCAAGACGTCCGCCACCATGTTACCCTTGCCAGGGGTATACGCTATCTCGAAATCATAGGATGCTAAGAACTCCATCCACCTTTGCTGTCTTAAGTTCAAATCCTTCTGAGAAAACAAGTACTTCAATGATTTGTGGTCAGTGAACAATTCGAATCTCTCTCCCAGAAGATAATGGCGCCAAATCTTAAGCGCAAAAACAATAGCGGCCAACTCTAAATCATGGGTAGGGTAATTTTTCTCATGCTTTCTCAACTGCCTTCCACCATAGGCTATTACCCTTCCCTCTTGCATTAAGATTGCGCCCAGTCCAGTCCCACAAGCATCGGTATAGACAACAAATGGCTTACTCCCATCTGGCAACACTAAGACTGGAGCTGTGGTTAAAGCTCTCTTTAACCGTCGGAACGCATCATCAAAATCTACGTCCCATGCGAAGACTATATTCTTCTTCGTCAAGCGAGTTAATGGGGCTGATATCTTTGCGAAGTCCTTGATAAACTTCCTATAGTAGCCAGCCAACCCCAAGAAACTCCTCACCTCGGTAGCATTCTTCGGAACCTTCCAATCTTGGATGGATACTACCTTCGCGGGATCCACAGCTATTCCTTCCTTGGAGACCACGTGCCCCAAGAACCGCACTTCCTTCCTCCAGAAGTGACATTTAGAAAATTTAGCCTTAAGGCTATGCGCTCGAAGAGTCTCCAACACTTCCCTAAGATGTAGGGCATGCTCTTCTTCACTCTTAGAAAATACTAAGATGTCATAAACAAAGACCACCACGAACTTATTAAGGAACTCCCTGAACACCCTACTCATCAAATCAACAAAGTATGCAGGGGCGTTCGTCAACCCAAATGGCATCACCAGCCACTCATAGAAACCATCCGGAGTCCTAAAGGCAGTCTTGTCTATGTTATCCTCAGCCACCCTCAACTGATGAAACCCCGTGGCTAAGTCCAACTGCGAAAATACTGAAGCGCCAACCAACTGATCAAAAAGATCATCAATCCTCGGCAATGGATGTCTATTCTTCTTTGTGAGCTTGTTGAGTTCTCTATAGTCTACACAAAGTCTGAGGGACCCATCCGCCTTCGTAGCAAAAACTACTGGAGCACCCCACTCCGATATACTTCGTCTTATGAACCCCTTCTCAAGCAACTCCCCTACTTGTTTATGGAGTTCCCTCCTCTCACGAGGAGCCATGTGGCGCACAGGTAAAGATACCGGTTTAGCATTATCCACTAGATATATTCGGAAGTCAATCTCCCGCTTCGGAGGTAAGCCCTTCACCTCCTCAAACACATCCGGGTACTCCCGGACCACTCTAACAGATCGCAAACTCTCCACCGAAGTGTCAAGCGATTCAAGATAACTTAGCATAGCAGAATCCATGGGATTACAAGAGATCTCGAGAGTGTTCCCCAAGTGGGTCATAAGCCTAACAACTCTCCTTTCGCAATCAAGAACGGCACCATTACTGGATAACCAGTCCATGCCCAAAATCAACCCATAGCCCGTGAAGCCCAAAACAAAAGCATCACATCTAAACTCAATGCTAAGTATAGAAATCTTCAAACCCAAACATATCATGGAAAAATAAGTGGAGCCTCCAATTGGGTTTGAAACAACCAAGGGATCATCTACTAGACTGGTGTCTAAGTGCAGTGACTCAACTAATGATGATGAGATAAACGAATGCGATGCGCCAGAGTCAAACAATGTACGGACAGGATGATCAAATAGAAAAACTAGACTTTCAACGGAAATAGTTCTACCTCTTTCCTGAATCGGTGGAACCGCGAGAGCCTGAACTTGCCCCCTTGCCTGACCCGGTGCCATAAGAGCTTGCACCTGTCCTCCTGAGGTAGATCCCGTCCTTTGCCCCTTCTTAGGGCAGTCCTTCACCAGATGCCCAGCTTCACCACAGTGGTAGCAGCCATTCTTCTTCTTCTTCCGATAATCTTTGGTTATGTGGCCTGGTATCCCGCAATTGAAGCACTTCTTCTTCCCCTTGCCACCGTTGTCTTTCCCACCTTTGTTTTGCTGTTGTTGTTGAGGTCTCTTTTGATCTCCTTTCTTCTCGGGTGCCTTATTAGCATTGGGACCCTTCTCTTCCTCATGCATGAGTGCCATGTCAACTAGCTTCTCAAAGGTGGCTCCCATAGGGATATGAGTCATAGCCAATCCATGCATCGGTTCATTCAAGCCTTTAACGAACCTCAAAGCCTTCTTCTCCGGTGTATTCACCATGTCTAGGCCAAACCTTGCCAATTGATTAAACTTGTTGACATATTCCTTCACCGAGAGATTTCCTTGCTTTAGAGTCAAGAACCTTTCCATATACAAGTTTTCCTCCGCCCTTGAGAGAAACTTTGCCACAAATCTTTGCCTGAAATCCACCCAAGAGTCAACGGGGCGTTCTCCATTAGTGACCTCCCACCAGAATGAGGTCTCTCCCTTCATTAACCAAGCAGCTAACTGGACTTTCTTTCCTTCTTCCATCTCAAAGATGTCTATTAACTCTTCCACCTCCTTAAGCCAATCTCTAGCCTCCACAAAAGTTTCTGATCCTTGAAAAGGTTTCCCTCCCATAGCTTTAAATTTCTTGCAAGTCTTAGCAAAAGTATCCGTACGAGGAGGAGGAGGGGGAGGAGGAAGATCGGGTGCTACAGCTGGTGGAGGAACATTTGCTGGACCCGCAGTGGCGGCCCTAGCCTCCATCAATCTCCTATACCATACTGGTATCGTCACACCCTCCGGAAAGTTAAGATCTTCAGCCATGCTGAAACGAAAAAGGAAAGATTCAAAACAGAGAACTCGAAAGATAAAGATATGACTATTGGGGATTATGCTTTTCTTTCAAAAACTTTTCTCTTCAAAGACATGTTTTTGAAAATACTTCTTCCAAAAATGTTTTTAGAAAAATAGTTTTCTAAAAATTTTATCTGTTCTGGTAACCTTCGCTCTGATACCACGTGTAACACCCCACACCCGCTAAGGTCACTCACTAAGGGAATGCCTTAGTTTCGGTGGAGCATTTTAAGTGAATATAGAACAGAAAAATTACACAAGACAGATATAAATATTTGAAAATCTAAAACATCATTTCATAGCAGCAGCAGGTAAACATGTTTAGTTACAACACCATAAAGAGTCAAGTACTAAATATCCATCCTGATAAAAACATAAGTACATAATCCCACTACATAAACAATAGCCATAAAAGAAAAGACAAGCTGGGCTTTACATCACGGTCCAAGCTCCAAGAGATAGATAAAGAAGGCTGATCAAAGCCCACTAGTGTCAGGCCCAACCTGAGGACCTGAGGGGGAAAAGATAAAAACAAAGGGGTCAGACATAAGTCTGAGTGAGCCCTATAACTTTAACAACACAATCATTAAAGTAATTAGGGTATGATATAAACTTGGCACGGGATGATTGGGGATAATGACTACACTAAGTAGCCAACTAGACATAAGGTGATCTAAGATAACGGTAAAGACGCATCTACCCACCCAAGGATAATTACTAACTGCACCACACTAGTCATTCCTACTTAAAGGTTGATCCCACCCAAGGACTTAGTAAATTTACCCAGTAGTTTCGTGTACCCCTAGCTGACTACATAGGTGCCGTCTGCCCCTACCTCCACTAGGTGTACCCACTACTCCCAAGCGATCGGCTCCCTACCGTAGATACCCGTGCTGGCCCCACAATGGGGTGTATCACTCCCCAAAGTGGCAACCTGATACAACAAATGGTGCACGGCTTATATCTACACGATGCAACAACGTCTTACCTACCAGCCCGGGTCCACACACGCATATGAAACCCGTTGGACTCGCGTTGCCACCGCTACCCCGTTTTGGCCTCTTATAATCAAGCCCATTGCGCGTGTCCCGTCCTCGACATGGGTCGAGCCCAATAAGATACATATGGGTTACTGGTTGAAATGGGCCCCCACAAGCTACCACCTAAGCTTTTCAATTTATCTAGTGCATCCCACTTAACCCTTTAATCATGTTTAATTACATGTTTCCACTTGGTTAAGTCATCTAATCGTATTTTCTATTGCCACCCAAGGCAACCCACTAGATTTCCTCATGCCACCCAAGGCATCCACTTGATTTCCACATGCCACCCAAGGCACCCACTTAACCCCTCATGCCCACTACATGCTTATCTGGTTAAGTGTTTCTTAATTGATTAAGAACGTAACCGTTGTAAAGACCTCTCACATTAGACTATCTTTTATGGCAGCTGGATTTGTCGGTTGGGTCCGGGCAGCCTTACGCCATAACCGAGTCTAACCTCGTGTCTATACACTTGTCACGTATATAGTTTGTGCCTAAGACCTCTCACATTGGGCCAATCATTTGTAGCCGCTGGATTTGCCGGTCGGTTCCGGGCAGTCTTATGCTACAAAAGGGTCCAACCTCGTGTCTTAGTCGATTAATTACACCTAATTAATCACCCCCGAATTAATTTTCCCTAATTAATTCCAATTTTAACGATGTACATAATTGACTCAATTATGTCCATCCACTTTGTGGTATGCATAATCATACCAACTTCACACAATTTCATTAGCATGTTTATTAACCCCATCGTTCCCCACGTAATTCGCTAACATGACATAAAAGGGAAGATTCATCACAAATACAATGGGTTCAACTTGCATAACACATTAGCATCAACATGGGTTTAAAGATGTCAACATGCATATAGCATCAAACCCAACTAGCATAAATAATCAACCCAAACTTGCATGAATCACATATGTCATAAAGAGGTTAACTTGCATAAGCTTCTTATGTCATACAAAGGGGTAAACTTGCATATGTATGTATGACATGTAAAGGGGTTAACTTGCATATGTATGCATACCATACTAAGGTGTAAACTTGCACATGTCACTTGCATATAATCAAACATCATACTTGCATAACATGTCATATGTGAACTTGCATATTATCATACACCAAACTCGCATACATATCATACATGAACTTGCATATCATCATGCACCCAACTTGCATAATCATGGTGTCATAGTGGATAAATGTTTATCATAGCAACTAGCATCATGAACACTTGCATAACTTGCATAACATCTTGATCATATAGCATATAGCTTGCATAACTTGCATAACATCATGAACATGTAACATGTGACTTGCATAACATCATGAACATGTAACATATGGCTTGCATAACTTGCATAACATCTCAAACATGTAGCATATTACTTGCATAACTTGCATAACATCACAAACACATAGCATATAACTTGCATGACATGCATAATATCATTAACACATAGCACATAACTTGCATAACATGCATAACATCATTAACACATAACATACAACATGCATAACTTGCATTGATCCACATTCATAGCCATAACCTCATTATATCCTATCATAATCATTTCAATAATTGGTCATTAAGGCTATAGAAAACTCACAACTTGTTGATTAGCACTCCTAAGAAGAAGATTAAGTTGCTAGAGTTGATTAGAGATGGATTTGAGATGCTATCTTCTTCTACAAATTGATGGAGGCTCCTTCAAGTTGCATTTTAACGGCATGACGGCATTGTAACTATTTTTAGTATGAATTAGGGTAGTCTTATGGTATATTTATAGAGTAGTTAGGTGTTTTAGGTCATTAGATTAACCCTAAATTAGATTAGAGCCGTCAGATCACGTCCTAGCCACCAAAACACAGACCAAAAGACAAGCTGGTGCACCCAGGTGACCTGGGCTCGACCAGGGAGGTCGACTCCCAGGTCGACCCTAGGGTCGACTCCCCAGTCGATCTGGGAGGGAGGTCGACTCCCCAGTCGACCCCTGGGTCTGGCGGGATTTTTCCCGCCACTTCTGAAAACTGAAAATTTTGAATTTAAATCTGATTTTAAATTTCTGAAAACTTCTTCGGGCCATATCTGGGTCATACGGACTCCGATTTTTGAAAACTCGGACTCTATTTCGCGTATTTTTCCTAGATGAACGCAATGGCATAGCCCGTTTTCCCCTGATCCAGATTTTTAAATTTAATTCTTCCCTGTTTTGTATTATAGCTAGTTATTCAACATACGGGGTGTTACAATAATAGTGTAAAGTGTATGAAAACAACTTCAAATATAAATGTATCAATCATAGACGGCATAGTGCCCCATCCTACTATGTCGCTATACTAGGCTCTATAAATAAAACCGAAATGTCACGTATTGGAAATTGTATTTCTGTCATGAGTTGAGGCCAGGGATGGCTCCTCCCACTTCGAGACACTCTAGCAAATGCCTCGGGATTCGGATGCTGGTGAATCCTTGGATCTTCAGGGTCGGTCCACACATAGCGGATTAGTTATACCTGAACACATGTTTCCCGGTCCTATAGGACCTATCCATCAGCTCCGTAAAGACCGATATATCCAAGGCACCTCGCATTCCAACAACCACAGAGGAAAATAATAATATAAATGTCAGGGATTGTAAAATGCTAACACCACCCATAGCTAGAAAGAAATGTCGTGCACTCCCTGCAGTCACGATCCCGTTTTTGACTCATACCGAGGTACTGTGAGGCTCGCGAATTAACGCTATACACAAAGCTATGCCACACAGGCCATGCTTTGATCATCAACCACAAGACTCTGCTTTTCAATAAGATCCTTGATTATTTGCATCTCAACATGCCACACAGGCAGTTCATGCCATGCGACCGATGTCTATCGATATATAACCTCTGGGTTCGTACGTCTCAGAGAAGGGCGCTAAGCAAGAGAATAAATTCTCCGCTGCCAAACAGATATATAGTTAATAGAGATCAATCAACACAGAATAAAATCCAATGTCAAACACACAGTCCATTTACTAGTTCATTCTGGGTCTGAGCGAAATTGGAGGCACCTTATCCTTCGTTTGTATGTCCAATATAGGAGAGAGGCCCTCGCATATGCATCGATCTCCAAATACGTCTGGACGATCACTACTTATTGCCTCGTCTTGGGTATACAGCCCAATCAAGACATTAGTGATCATCCAAACAATGTGAAGACCTCCGGTCTTCAACCACCGTCTTCATCGTCGAATTGTTTATTCAGAATGGGTATAAGCCCGCCTTTCCAAATAACCCGCGTATATAACAAACAAGTGTTACACAAACACAACATATGCCTCATTCCAATTTAGGATATTCTTTTATTCAAATATTAATATCCTTTGGGAAAGGTTCCCATTAATTTTATCAAAGATAAATTCTTTAAATTTATTCTTTAATCTTCCTTTGGATATCAAACCATATTAAGGTTTTCCAAACTAGTCGAGATTAACACACCACACTGAAGTAATCATTTATATAATTTCCCAATCCCAACCTATTAATCCAATGGAGAAAAACTGGAAATGCTTCATATCTAACACCACGGTGTTATCGGTAAAATTAATTATCATTTCACATTCAAATCTAATTAAAGATTTAACTATCGCTTGGAGCAAAACTGGTGATACTCCATTCTCGATCATTTCCCAAATTTGATAATTCAAAGTATCACATTCCCTTTTTCAATCTATTTAAAGATTCATTAAAACCCCACTTAGTTTTAATCTTCCCAAAAATCAATATTAATGATTATTTAACTTTGGAAACACAAACATGCCGCAATGGCAATCTACACCGTACTATTGATTTCTGCCTATATATAACCTCTGAGCTCGTACGTCTCAGAGAAGGGTGTCAAGCAATAGAATAAATTCTCCGCCACCAAACAGATATATTTAGTAGAGATCAACCATACAGTTCGAAATACAATGACAGACATGTAATCCTGCCTTTAACTGGGTAAAAGAACTAATGTCATTTAAAACACAGTTCACGATAAACCTAAATTACATTCCATTAATTATGGAATCTTCATGGAAAAACATATCAATATATAATCGATATCAGTTTCCGTATTCGACTAATAATATAAATGGAATAATGGTAAAGCCTTTTAAATTTCCATATGTATTGACAGTCTTCCTCCATAGAAGTTCACTTCGATTATTATCAATCGAATTCCATTCAATTCCAATTTAATATATTAAATTGGAAAATGTTACTTTGGAAAATTCCCGTTAAATCTTAATAAAAAGATTTATAAATTCCAATTCATATTTCATTATAAACCGAGTTAAAGAATGAATGTCGTTAAAAACACAGTTCACAACAAACCCAAAATCCCATCAGTCCCTAACCGTAAATTAGTAAGAGAACAATTCCCTAAGTATTAACCCCGAAGGCCGAAACCAACATCAGATTAATACCCAGGAAACCATTCAACTTTGCTAATCTCCAGTTAGTTTTTAATTTTCTTAACTCCATTAGGTTAGGAACAGTATTACTAAAGATACCATTCACGACAAACCCAAAATCCAATTTAATATTAAATACAATGCTCTGAATAGAAAATATATTAGCTTATATTCAATATCAAATTCTGAAACTAACAAATATTGTATTCGAATAACGATATATATATCTTCCAAATTCCTCCACAATATCCGTATAATCACGAAATCCAATATCGAAATATTCCAAAGATAATTACGATTCCAATCCATTCCAATTCATATATTGGAAATTTTGGTTATTTTTAAAACCGTTTTAAACCTAATTTATTTATTTAAAAATATTGAATTTTTAATTCTAGTTCATAACTAGTTCATTTCGATAAAATATAATTTTATCCTTTCAAATGTGGAATTTTTCATTCCAGTTCTTTATAAATCATTTATTATGATTTTACACAAATTATTAATATTTTTAATAATTTTATCAAGGCCCGTACAGTCGATTTCCATAAACGGCCATCGAACTGCACTTACAGTGACCTTTACCGAATTTGATTTGGGCATAATTCCAAATCCACTGTTAGATTTAAAATTTCTTGCATTCGTTAGAAAGCACTTTTCGATACGAACCGAACGGTTCAGGGTTTAGGATAATCCGACAGTCGGATCTCCATTAATGTCCGTTCGAAGTCAATGTTCGAAATTCGCGAACAGCCGCGGCGTGGCGCATTCTATTCAAGCCATTATATATATAATATATATATTATATATATTTTGTCGATTTCTATTTAAAACGTATTTTATAAATCATTTTAAATTTGTTTTCAAAACGATTTCAACATCGTATTCAATTTTAAATCAAAATCGAATATTCTATACCATTAATATATAAATGATAATATTTTCAAAACATTAGATTTTGAAATTGCTTCAATTTCGATATTCATTATAAAAATGAATAAAATCGATATAAATATCGTTCACGTCAAAATGGCTCATATCTAATCAACACGGCTTTTATTCAACACATGAATATTCTTTTCAACACATGAATATTTATTTTATTCAACACATGAATATTTTTAACGGTTTATACATTCAATAAAAATGATATTTTTATTGTTTAAATATTTTATTCAACACATGAATATTTATTTCAACACATGAATATTTATTTTAGTGAAAATAAGGCTCAGGTCCCTAAAAGCAAACTTAATTAGGCTCACATCCGGTCCTAAACTTATTGTAAATTAGGTCCCTATTTTTCAAAAACATATAAAAAAATATAAAAAAAAATATAAAAAAATCACGTAAATTCATAATTAAATAAAACATGTTCACGCCAAAAAAATCAGGTGGAAAATCAATCAACAAACACGTCAAAATCAAAAAATACACAAAACAGCAAAAAATGCAGTAAAATGCATGAAAACATGCACATATTTCAAATAGTTGCATACATGTTTGCATCTATTTCAATTCCGCATCATAGAGCAGCATATATGCATACATTTATGCAGATTTTCTGAAATACATGCATGATTTCATGCATGTATTCGGTTTCCGCATGAAAAGCACGCATGCTTGCATATGTGCATACGAGCATGCAGTTATGCAGAAAATATGCATTCAAGTATGCACATATTGCCATGCCTTCGGCCTTCAACGCATTACTGCATACATGTATGCAGCTATTCTGAATAACAGCATACTTGTATGCAATTATTCAGCAGGCTTGCGGATTTTATTTGCATGTGTATTTAAAAAGTTGCATACCTGTATGCAACTATCAGCAATAGTTGCATACATGTATGCAACTTTTTTTTTTTTTGATTTGCGTGGGCTCCTGGGATTATTTCCAGATTTTAGAAATTTTTTTTTTTTTATGCATGAGCGCATTTTTTTGGGCCAGAAATTGAAAAAGGCGAAGGGGACATGAGGAGCAGGCGAAGGGATCAAAAATTTTGGGCGGCATCTAATTTTAGGGACCGGAAACGTATGGAAAAGTATGCGCGGGTTTTTTATTTATTTTGAAAGTTAGTAGGGACCTGTAAAAAACGCACCCTTTATTTTATTCAATACATGAATATTTTTAACGGTTTATACATTCAATAAAAATGATATTTTTATTGTTTAAATATTTTATTCAACACAAGAATATTCTTTTCAACACATGAATATTTATTTTATTCAACGCATGAATATATTTTTATTCAACACACGAATATTTTTAATCCCTTCTTGAATATTATTTTAAAATATTCTTTATTTTCCAAATTGGAATGAGACCCAATCAATTACCATATAATGTTAATTATATGGATTCCATACAACACATGTATATCATAACAAAGATAAACAATCGTCCATCATCCAAAGTGCATTTCACAACTACATAAGCGCTAAATATAAATAATTAACGCTTACAACAGCCTGTCAACACATCGATTGACATGCAACTAAATATTAGGATTAGCGTATGTCCAGTATCATCCTAATACCCGTGTGGGGTTTTCAAACAACAAACACTGATTAATATTGGTGCAGTTGGGCGATGTGCAAAATATATCTTTCCAATCAATATCCGTAAAAATGAGTGTACATAAACAAATCGTTCGATTTGTAAATGAATATTTATTTTATTCATATACACGTTAAAAAATATATTTTTAACTATAAAATATTTTATTTCAATACATGAATACTATTCCATTCAACACATGAATATATTTCCATTCAAATTATGAATATTTTTATCTTTCCACATCACAATCAATTTTCACAACGCATCATAATCAAAAAAGTCATCCATGGTTTGTGGACGACGGGTGTCGGGTGCTGCTAATCACCATCTACATCCTAATATATATTTTTAACTAGAAAGTAAATTAAAGTGAAAAGTTCTCACCTTTGGGATTCACTCCGTCATTCTTTAGCGGACGATGGTTTGGATTTACCCGACTTTCCAACGCCATCTTTCCACGCTGTTCATAAATAAAAATCACTTTTTTTTTCACCGCTACATGGATAAAAATCACATTTTTATCACTTCGCTATATTTATAAAAATCAAATTTTTATAGCGCTAAAAATCAATTTTTTATATAATAAAAATCAAATCTTTTCGCTACAACATACATAAAAATCGAATCTTTATATTATGAAAAATCATATTTTTCTCACTACTTCATATAAATAAAAATCATATTTTTATATTACTTCCATATATATGAAACCATAATTTTACGTAATTAAAATTTATATCTTTTTGTAATCAAAAGTCAAATCTTTTATAATTAAAAATCCAATCTTTCTATGATTAAAAATAAAATATTCCTATGATTAAAAATATAGTCTTCCTATAATCTTCCTATTATTAAAAATCATACCTTTATGTATTGTCATTCATATAAAATATCACAACTTTATACGTCGTTCATATAAATAAAAATCACATCTTTATATTGTGTTCATATAAATAAAAATCACACCTTTATACTCTCATGTTGTCTACATAAAGATCCTATTTTTACCTCATTATATTTATAAAAACTGATTTTTAAAACTAATTATTTTAAATAAAAATAAGTAAAAACTCACCTTTTTTTTATTTTGGGGATTGGGGAAGAAGCGCCGGGGTCTAAAGGTAGGAGGTGGCGCGGTGGGGACCCAGAGGCGTCGGCGGTTGACCGCAGGCGGAGGCGATCGGATTTCGCGGTTCGGAGAGGGGTTTCAACACTGAAAAGGGGGAGAAGGAGAGGGGGCTTCGGAGTGGGAAGGGAGGGGGTCTTGTCGGGCGGCGGTGGTGGTGGAGGGGGGGCGCGCCTCTAGCGGCGGCGGAGGTCAGTAGGGCGTCAGATTTTAAAATTGAAAAGGAGCCGTCGTTTTTCTGATTAGGGTTACGGGGAATTAGGAAGGGAGCTATATATAATTATTATATTATTATTATTTTCATATAAACTTGACTTTGTATACGAACTCCAAACCGAACCCACCGACTATAGCCTCTATCTAATTACCCCCATTCCGAACACAATGGAATATGTTTCGTAAGCCAATTCTAATGTTTCGATTATTTTCTTTCAATTTAAAATATAAATCAGTGTATATTGAATTTGAACGCACTTTTAAATTTACCGGGGCCACACACGGACCCCAAAAATTCCAGAAAAATTATTTCTAGCTTCGTATTGATGATACGGTCCTAACAAAACTAATTTCGTCAAATTTGAAGACCATCTGAAAAATGGCCATTTTCTGGTCGATCCAAATTGATTGAAACTGTTAAAACACGTTTTCTTTGCCACGCTAACATATTGATTCCAAAAATTATGAATTTTGGAACCTAGCAATAATTTGACATCCCGGATCCAACAAAAGTGGTTTCGCTGAAAACGGAGGTCCTTTGCAAAATGGCTATTTTTAAGGGCTATATTTCCATAGTGACTATTCTGAATTTTCAACTGGGCATAACTTTTTATTCCCGCTATGAAATTTTGATTTTCGAATTCATTGGAAAGATATTTTCGAATAGATTCAAATATTTTTGGTTTCTCTAAAATTCGGTTTATTTTGAATCATGTACATTCATTTGAAATTTGAAATCGAATTTTCAAACTACCGCACCATTTCCAATTCCTTTTGTAATTAAAATAAAATATTTATATTCTAACTTCAATTCAAATAATTATATACCTTCAAATTCTATTTAAAATAAATTTCTCGTCGTTATTATTTAAAATTAATCCTTTTAAATATTCTAAATTCATTAAAATTGCCAAATAAAAATTTTAAATTGGTTCTGATTTTCCGGGTTGTTACATCAAATATCATCCCAATACCCTTGTGGGGTTTCAACCAACAAACATTGAATATTATTTGTGTAGTCGGGCGATGTGTAAAATTTTATCATCCCAGTCAATATCGGTTAAATGGGTGTACATAAACAAATCGTCTGATTTGTATATGGATATTTATTTTCACAACATGGCCATTTTATATGGTTCACATATTCAATAAAAATTATATTTTTATTGTTCTAATATTTTATTCCATACATGAATATTATATATAATTTATTCATTCAATAAAAATGATATTTTTATTGTTCAAATATTTTATTCCATAGATGAATATTTTATATATTTTATTCATTCAATAAAAATGATATTTTTATTATTGAAATATTTTATTCCACATATGAATATTTTATTTATTTTATTCATCCAATAAAAATGATAATTTTATTGTTCAAATATTTTATTCTATACATGAATAATTTGTATATTTTATTCATTCAATAAAAATGATATTTTTATTGTTCAAATATTTTATTCCATACATGAATACTTTATATATTTTATTCATACAATAAAAATGATATTTTTATTGTTTAAATATTTTATTCCATACATGAATATTTTATACAGTTCATACAATCAATAAACACAACACAGTCAATTCAATCCAAACAAACAATCATGGTTCGTAAAATAAATGGTGTTGGGTGTTGCTAAGCACTGTATGCATCCTAGTATATATTTGCTGGAAAATAAATTGTGTGAGAAAGAGTTCTCACTTTGGTTTCCACTCTGCCAATCTTTAATTGGAGATTTTGGTACCGTTCGGATTTGAAATCGCCTAAATTTCCAACGAGCTCCAAATTTGTTTGCGAATAAATCAAACAGTTGTAAACAACTGTAAAATCCGTTCGTCTTTCCTAAACAACAAGGATCGTTGTAGAGGGTGTCGAACTCTGGGACCAAATTATTTTATTAATAAATCCAATCAAGTTATCCCTAACTTTTGATTGGTTGAAAACAAAGAAAATAGCAGAAATTAAATAAAAGAGAGTTTTAACAATAAGTGAAAGCAATTAGGGGATAATGGCATAGATCAGATTCATAATCATCAATAGCCAAAAGATTAACCAGATCTAATACATGTTTCTGTCACAAACATGAATCAACGATAATAGGATTTTAGAAACAAATATGTAAATAACGACAAGCATAGCCTATGCAGGAGCTCAGCTCTACAACCATAGGCTATCAGGACAGATTCACTATTTAATTTCTAAAACCCTAAAATTAGATCTAGATCTGATTATTGTTAGATCGAACACGAATATATCCTGTGAAGGAGCATAGCTCTTAAACGACACAAAATATGAAGGTTCAGATCTAACCCTTAATTCAGATCCAGATCTACATGTATACAGTCCTCATCTTTTGGCTATGTGATTCATATTGAATCATACTATCAGCATCATCACCCCCTAATCAAAGGGGATTAGCTAGACATAGCTAAAGAAGAAGAAAAACAGAAAATAAATAACATGAACATAGATAAAATAAACAAAAAGTAAAAAGAAAGGGAGAGAATGATTTTATTCCAAGAAGAGAATTACAGAATAAAACCTAATGTGTTTTACAATGAATGAGATACAAGGTATTTATAGCTGATATGACAAAGACTAACTAGCTAATTACACAATGTGGGACTAAAGAATTAGCCCAAATAACACATAAGCTAGTGTGAACGGGGTTGTAGAGTAAGAGACCTTGTAAGTGAGCCAGTGTGAACACGTATAGTGCATGAATTAGAAGCCTTGCAAAGGAGCTAATGTGAATGCTACATGAGTGAAATGGTCTGCAATTGAGCCAATGTGAACACAATATGAGCCTTTAGTGAGCCAAATCTACCCAACTGAACTCTATTTGCAACCGTTCTTCAAGCTTTAAACTCTTCAAGCTTTAGTAATTTTAACTTCACTCTTTTTCAGCAAATTCTTCATGCTTTATCCATCAAATGCTCTAAACCATGATTCTTGTCAACAATCTGAAAACACAGCTATAAATACACAATATCAATTATTTAAAAGATAAAATAAGATAAATATGCGGATAAAATATACACATTTACGTGTATATCAATTCCATACATGAATACTTTATATATTTTATTCATACAATAAAAATGATATTTTTATTGTTTAAATATTTTATTCCATACATGTATATTTTATACAGTTCATACAATCAATAAACACAACACAGTCAATTCAATCCAAACAAACAATCATGGTTCGTAAAATAAATGGTGTTGGGTGTTGCTAAGCACTGTATGCATCCTAGTATATATTTGCTGGAAAATAAATTGTGTGAGAAAGAGTTCTCACTTTGGTTTCCACTCTGCCAATCTTTAATTGGAGATTTTGGTACCGTTCGGATTTGAAATCGCCTAAATTTCCAACGAGCTCCAAATTGGACCTTGTTAGTCTTGTTGTGAAGTTCTCGTTCCCACGATCACAACGGATCCAGTTTCGCGTGGTTTGGACCTCGTACGAAAAGGATATGGTCATTTACATTTCATTACATAATTTGGGTAATTAATTAATTAAATAAATAATTACATATATGCCCCCATCCCTTTCTCCTACTTCGTTCAGAACCTAGCCGACGTTCAAAACCCATCCATCGCCCAAAACTTTCCACCCGCCGCACCTCATCCAGGCAGTGAGCCTCCGATCTGTGACCACCGCCTTGAAGAGCCTTCCGCCGCCTTTCACCACCCCCAACCACGTTGATCTTGCGGGTCTCAGGCATCCCCAAACCCGATGTAAAGGCAGTGACTTTGGGAGTAAATATTGAGCAATCCATGCACTAGTATTTGATCACGTTCGTTCAAACTGTAGAACTCGAATTGCTCTTCGATTTAGCTTCAAAATGTTTTAAGAAATGTTGATTAGATTAGGAGATCAGATGGGGGAAATAAGGGGCGATTTCTGCCCTTGATCAATTCGGTGGTGGCTGAGTTTTAATTAGGGAACTAGAGTTTCGATTTTTTAAGGGGGCTATGTATATAAAATATATTAATATTTAATTCATTTAATTCACTAATTAATTCGTTTCGTGTCTGAACTCCAATCGAACTCGAAAGACTATCGTTCTTAACTAAATACACCCATTCCGGACACAATGGGATATGTTTCATAAGCCAATTCGACTGTTACAATCAGTTTTCATCGCAATTAAAATATAAATCACTTTATATCGAATTTAAACGTACATTTTAATTTACCGGGGTCACATACTGACTCCAAAAATTATAGAAAAATTATTTCTAGTTTTTTTTTGATGATACGGTCCTAACAAAACTAACTTCGTCGAATTTGGAGACCATTTGAAAAATGGCCATTTTCATGTCAATCCAAATTGACAGAAACTGACAAAACACGTTTTCTTTTGCCCCGCTCACATATTAGTTCCAAAAATTATGAAAATTGGAATCTAGCAATAATTTGACATTCCATATCCAACAAAAGTGGTTTCATTGATGTAGACAATTGTGTGTAGGTCATCTTAGATCCTTTAGAATATAGGAAGCCTATCTAAATGAATCTTTAGACAATACCAAAGTAGGAAATAAGTTATCACATTTAGGTTCCATCCTAACGGGATCACTCTAAAAACACCAACGGTAGAAATAAGTGACTTCAAATGAGACATAAAAGGATACCCTAAGATGGCCCTTTAAATTAGGCATAGTGAGGTAGTCATCATAGGCAATGTTTGTAATGCTCATCAAGGGGGTATTGCCTTGACTACATTAGGCTGTCTAAAGGCTGATGGATGGCTAGGTAGACATGTGACCCATAATCAACAATGCTTAGTAGTGAGGTAACCCAAAAGTATAGCACTCGCATGAGTGTTGGTCATCATCATCCATAGTAACAATAGGGAAGGACATGTGTTATACTTCTATGGGGAAGGACATGTGACAGTCCGCCCCACACCAGCCGGCATTTCCTCCGAAAGTGCGTTGTACACATGCCCAACTAGCACAGAACGGTCACCAAAGAAAGGAAATAAGAGAATGAACTAATCAAAAACCTGTAGAATGTCTCACAGCGCAGGGAACAAAATATAATATTAATGTACTTGATATAAAACAGGCGAGACAGTGCATAAGCTGATAACCAAAACCAACATCAACATCAGAGTAGCGGAAGTCTAAATACAGCATATTACAACTTTTCAAATTACTATCTCTAAACAAAAGAAAGGAAGAGTGCACTGCTTATGCCCAAAGTAGTGACCAGCAGCGACGAGAATACCTATATATGTATCATACGTGGAAGCCTCCTTCTCGTCTCCGGTACAGCTACTCGTGCATCACCAACTAACCTGTCTCTAGTCTGCTCGTGAGAGCACGCAGAGTAATAAGAAGATACAAAACTCTGGGTCAGACAAAAAGTCTGGTATGACCGATAAGCAGCTAAATAGAACAATAATAGGTATACTAAACCATACCTGAACCTGGAACTGCAACCAAAGAGTTAGCACTACATACCGTACAATTCTCTAAGGTGCCACTAAACAGATGGTGTAAAGATAACGGGGGGTGGGGGTGTGCATGTCATAATGATGGCAAACAAATCAAGCATAGCAACCATCCTCACATCTCTCACTCAGTGCGTAAAGCATACGATATCCACCACTTCGATCACTAGACCCATCGAAGTAGTGACGGAGTTCGACTTGTACAACTACTACTACCACCAAGCGCACCACATGGAGTCATGACCAAATCTTTACAAATGAGCCCACTTCATTGGTCTATAGCTCTTTTGTCGTACCTAGGCCACTGTGGCCCTGAATCCGTTCACGTACCTCCCATACATAGTGATCCAAAGTCATAGACATCGACAACCCCTTAGCACACATCCCGCAACAAAGCCTAATCATGAAGTGAACTCGTTGGTTCCCAACTGGATCCTGAGCTCTAACTTCCTATTTGGACTACCCTTGCATCTCGGGTTTTTGGTCATCACTGGATTGGTTCGGGTCTCTCCCTAGTCATCGGTTCGGTTCGTGTTGCCCCAGTCACTGGCCATCGTCTCAGTTCGGATCCTCCACATCGCATTGATTCAGTTCGGATATACATGCTTCGGTTCGGTTCGATGTACCCTTGCTCCATCGGTTCGGTTCGGGTTCCTGGTCACGGTCCGATCTACTTCCCCATTCTCTTCTGCTCCGATCCCCCTCACTTCCCTTGAAGTCAATCTGGTTCCCGCTTCCTTAGCTCGATCCGATCCCACTTCAACCATAGTGGCCTTCCTTTTTGCCATACTCTCTCTTGTGCCAAGCCTTGGTTCGGTTCGGTGATCTCTTGCCCAGTCCACTATCCGGTCCAAGCCCATCCAGCCGATCCGATCCGAAAACCTGCACCAATTTCCCGCAACTTTTCCAGCGAGTGTTTTACGCCATTCAACGGCATTTTCAATCTAACTATTCTAAACAGTCATACCAAACAGTCATAGCAACAAGTAGAAGTGACCCCAAACACCAAAACATCAATATGATAGGTTAAAGCGGATAAACATAGCCAAAACCCCATATTTCCCTTAAGCATGTTCTAGCATAGTTAATGATAGGATTACCAAAACTTAACCAAATTAACCCAAGTTTCTAACAGAGGTCTAAAACATCATTTAAGAATTTATAAATATTTTTCCAGATTTTTATCATGTTTAATTTTGTTAATCAACACTAATTACCCTTAATTAACCGTAATTAGTGAGGAACTATGCAAATCACTCACCTTAGCCACAAATAAAACCTTTAGAACTGAAACTTTACTGTTTGGGCGTGAATACCAATGCAACACAGCAGCTTTACCTCGATTCTTGCGCTAATCCGCCTTGATTTGATGTTGCTAAGCCTAATCCTTGGTTAAAAGGTGATTTGGAGGTGTTTTAGAGGTTGGAGGCCATTGTTAGGGTTTCTAAGAGGTAAGTGGCGGCTAGAAAACTGAAATAGAATGAAAACCTAACTCATTTCAGCCTCCCCATAACCCTAATCCCGAAATGGGTTATGGGCCCATTCACTAATCACCCTATTTGGCCCGGTTATGCAGTTTTTCATCTCCCAAACCTTATTTCAGCCTTATCTCCCAAACGGTAAGTCTGTTTTTCACATGTGACACTCTACGGAAAGGTAAACCATTATCCGAAGCCAATGGAAGTGGATTCAGGTCAAAACTCCTTACCAATCAAAAGTTATGGCCAAAACAAGATCAGCTAGGGGCAAAACGGTCATTTAAAAATCGGCAAAAATCATGAACATGGGAAATGACCCCAATAGTCGTCTCCCAAAGTTACATGACCATACGACTTTGTATGCGAAAGAAATAAATATTTTATGATCCTATGATGCGTAGAATGCGGGTCGTTACATTTGTAGTGAGGTAACCCAAAAGTATAGCACTCGCATGAGTGTTTGTCATCATCATCCGTAGTAACAATGGGGAAGGACATGTGTTATACTTCTATAAGGTAGTGATTTACCGCAATCGGGGCGCCTGGATTGAGGTTATGCAATACCACATAGTTTCTTTAGTTTGTTTCTTTTGGTAAAGGTTAATAACCTACCACATATACCTTCCAACTAAAAAAGGGTGGCTGTGTGGAGCCTAAACATGATAAAAGAGATAAACCATAGTTTATTGAAAATCCTAGATTGAGTTCCATACGAAGCGAGCGTCAAGGCCTTCTGTGAGCAGAATTCAGAATTCTAGACAGAATGATCATGTGCATGTCCATAATGTAGGCGTAATGAGGCAGACCCTTTTGGATATCCGCAATGTAGGCATAAAGAGGCAGGCCATTGCAGATTTAATTTACTCATTTTTGTAGTAGATGACAGGATTTATAGTGTAGGCAATCTTGTGCAGTCCACAATAGTGGTAGCTTCGGCGCTTTCGTAGCGAGATAGTGGAATCCTAGCAAAAAATATGAAATATACTAAGGAAAGTATCTAGGAACGAGACAGTCCAAGGGTATACAACTACATATATATAAGTATTGTTTAAAAGGTTATGTATACTAAGGAGTAGATGGGTGTGAAGCATGCCTAGAGTTAAGAGTATTACAACCTCAATAAACCTGATAAAACAAAGATGGCAATAGAACAATATATGTGTTGCTGTATTTAAAAGTATAAAATTTACCAGTCACCGGAACATTAGTTATGACCCTCTTCTCAAAACAGCTCGCATGTTAAATAGAAGGAAAATATTGTTCAGCTTAGAAACACTTATTTTAAAAGTGTTATTATCACGGTGAGTATTTTTTTATGATTATATTTCAATTTACTTCCACTATGAGTTATTTACTTGAGCTCTGAATAACTTTATCTATTTGTAGGATACCAAGCTAACCACTCATGCTTCAGTGGACTTGGGTTTTAGCTTTTTACAAAATAAAGAGACCGTTGGGGTATGGGGTGTTACATTTATGTAAACTTTCGATCTGGAAATAATTTTAAATTATTTATATACATATTATATATATATATTTAATATAAGCTTCCATGTATATGTATAGATATTTTATTCATATTTGTATATACATATGTTTTTAACACTATATCTACATAAAATTAAATTTGTATTAAATTTATGTATTATGAATTATTTTATAAATACATACATAAATTAATATTTTTTAAACATAATATGCATATGTATAAATAAGAGAATGTATATATATATATATATATATATAAAGACACATATATAAGCATATTTCTATATATTGTGAATTTTATAGTAAAATAACTATATATATATATATATACAAAGACATGTATATACCTTCAAGGATTTTTCTTTCACACACAAACACAATATATACATGTGCCTGTGTGTATATATGATACATGTATATATAAATAAAATCAAGAAAATAAATATATTATAACATATATGAATAAAATAAAATTTGTGTTTTTATTTAAATGAAATTTAAATAATTTCTAAATGAATTAGAATTCATGAGCCAAACAAAAATCCGTTATGGTAAAAAAAATCAAATTTACTCATAACTTCTGCTGCGGGCTAACCTATTTTGACAAATCCTACAATGAGCCTAAGGATAAGGAGTCTTCTAGATTGTATATCTTTACATATCAGTTCCACTTTCTGAGCCATCCTCAACCTCATGCTCACTAGGAATTTCAAAGCTAGAAGCACACTAAGGGTAGATAATATCACATACCCCAAACGTACTCCTTCAAATATAGTAATCCATCTCATAAGATTAGGGATTGCTAATGGGACTCCAATTTTGGTTAAAGGGGGTTACAATTTTAATTTATTTTAAAATTGTTATGGAGAGGACAAAATAAATTAGCCCTCTCTTAAACTTATAAATAAAAATTCCAGTGTTAACCTTCTATTTTTTCTTAATTTAAACCTTAAAGCTTGAACTTAATTTTATTAATGGAGAATGTAGATTTAATTCAATGCTAGATTTGAATTAAAATTCCATTTATCAGTCCATTAACTTATTTTTGATTTTTATTATATATGTTAAATTAAATTACCTTATGTCTATTTTGGGTTTATTTTACACGGTGTTACAATGTTAGGGAGAATAGTGAAGAGAGAAGACCATTTAACCATAGAAGTAGACTCAGGAGCATTTAATCGAATAGATAAAGACCGTCTCACAGGAAGACAAGGTTCATTACTAGCTGGGATTAGTGTAACACCCCACGTCCGTTAAGGTCACTCACAAAGGGAATGCCTTAACTTTGATGGAGCATTTTAGTAAACAGAACAGAATATTACAAGACAAATATAAAAATAATACTTGAAAAACTTTATAACTTTATTGCAGCGGACAGAAATCAGTTTGGTTACAACTTTACCAAAAACTCAAGTACATATATATCAGCCTTGTTCAAAAGCCATCAGAGTACAAAACTTTAAAATCATAATCCCCACCAAAGATGCCAGAAAAAGACAAGCCATACTTTAAGCACTTCAAGCACTCCAAGCAGGAAGAAAGATCCGGATCAAGCTAGAGTATTCCCTCCTTGAAAACCTGGGGGGGAAACGGAAGAAAAGAGGTGAAACAACAAGGGTCAGACATAAAGTCTGGCAAGTCCAGTGACTTTCAGTTATGAACAGATAATAATGTCATGGCATGCAAATAAAACTGGATGAGAGATAACAGGAAAAAGGAATAACAGATATACTTAGGTTAAACAGAAGAAACATGATGATATTACTTTTCACTTCTCTGCACTAATACTAGTATAACAGGATTAGGTGTTACCCTAATGTCTAAACAGGAACAGAAACAGAATAATGGGCCTTTACCACCCTAACAGAAGGTACAGAAACATAATGCTAATAATGGGCCTTTACCACCCGAACAGAAAGTATAGAAACAGAATGCTAGTAATGGGCCTTTACCACCCGAACAGAGACAGAAACGGAAACAGAATAATCCATACGGAAACAGAATGTTAGAATTAGGTGTACACTAGTAAATGGGACTTTACCACCCCAACAGACGGTACCATGCAGAAACAGACAGGTGTTACCACCCAACAGAAACAGACGGTACCCCACAGAACAGACAGAACTAAGTGTACCCTAAATCCTGCCCTACGCGATCGGCTCCCTAATACATAAATACCCTGTGCCAGTCCCACAAAAGGGTGTATCATTCCCTAAAGTGGCAACCTTTGAATGACACAGACCTATTTATAGATGTCACGGCGTCTTACATCCTCAGAGGCAGACCGGGATCCATGCACGCACATGACCCGGTTGGAACGCACCATCAACACCCCTCGCCATTATCAGAATGAACCGCTTATAATTAGTTCAGTAAGCGTGCCCGGACCCTACCTACTGTTGGGTCAAAGTTTTGATACCAGAAAGGGTTACTGACTAATATGGGTCCCAAACAACAGATGACACAAGTATTTTCCCTCCTAACCTTGTGCCCCCAGACTAACAGATTTCAGATTAACTTGTTTAGTTCAGACATACAGAGCTCAGGTTAACTAGTTCACAGATCAGAAAATCAAGTTAATAAGTTTTCAGACTAACGGATCAGACATACAGATTTAACAGATTTACAGACTTGTCTCACTTTGTACTAGGCCTACAGATTCATGAAACGTGTTTATTAATTTCATTAGTCCAGTTGGTTTAACCCTATCCACCGAACACGTTTTAGACATCATATTTATCTCAGATTTTCATTAATTAAATATTAATGCCCAGACCTCTCACGTTAGACTGACAGTTTGCGGCTACTGGTTAGGCCGGTTGGTTCCAGGTAAATTTCTGCCATAAACTGAGTCTAACCTCGGGTTTCAAGCATGTTATGACTAACTTCTCACATTAGAACCTATTGTTTGCGGCCACTGGATGTGCCGGGCGGTTCCGAGCAGGATTACGCCGCAAACTCATTCTAACCTCGAGTTAGCCATGTTTATCTTTGCGGCCAATTAATTAATAATTTTCCATTTATGCCCATGCCTAATATACATGTCAATTATTCATAACTATAGCCAATTCAGATTATGTCAATAATGGACTAAATATATCAACTCAACAGATAATAGATTTCGCAGATTAGGAGACTTAACAAATTAAGCAGATTAAGCAATTTAGCAGATTTAGCATATAACAGATTAGGCATTTTCAGCAGACTTAGCAAATGACAGATTTAGCAGATGAACAGATCTAGCAGATTAGGCAATATAGCAGAACTAGCAAATTAGGCAATATAACAGATTTAGCAGATGACGGATTAGGCAATTTAACGGATTTAGCAGATAACAGATTTAGCAAATTATATATATCTAAAACTCTATTTACCTATCTTGCCTAATCATAGATTTAGCCTAAACTTACATGCCTAAATCAAGATCATAATTCATAATACAATATATGCCCAAAATCTTAGCCTTAATATTTCCATTTACAGTTCATGTCGAAACTAGATTTAATATTCTAGTTTACCATTTTTGTCCAAGACTAATATGTATGTAAATCATTCTCTATCATAGCCAATTCAAATTATGCCAACATATTTATTAACTTAATTAAGCTACGCCCAATGTTTCAACAAGTTCTCTAAGTACTCATGAAATGGCCCTAGCATAAGGAATAGGAGATAAGCACAAGAAAGAATGGGCATGAAATAATGAACCAAATACAATGATAATGGCCCCACTAGGCTCGATGTACATAACAGTGAATGGGAATAAACTAGCAAAGTTACATACTAAATATGAGATCTAGTATCATTAAGGGAATAGGCATAAGAAACTAACTACAATAGTCATGGGCGACAAATCACAATAGTTTCTTATTCAATGTCATAGGCAATAGTCTCATAGGCGTGAATCATAGTCATAGGAAATAGTCTCATAGGCGTGAATCACAGTCATAGGCAATAGTCATCATAGTCATGAATCATAGTCATAGGCAATAATAGTCTCATAGGCAACAGTTTCATGTCCAATTATGCATTATTCATTATTTGTCCCAAAATTTAGCGTTCATGCATTAATCTCTTATGAGATTCGGCGCAGGCTCGTAGTAGCCTGGCTATAGAACAGAAAGAAGAAAGAGATACAGAATAAGATAGATCTAAACAGAACAGAACAAACATAACCTCAGATTCAGATTTACAATTCATGCCACAATCATTATTAACGTTTACACCGGAAAATAACTGTACTTGCCTTTCGTGGCTAAAGAAAAGGATTATAAATCGAATTTGATGCAGAAAAGCTGATTAATCTTCTTCGATTGTTGTTGCATCTCTAAACTTTAATTTGAATTGTGAATGAACACTTGAGATTAGATTTAGAGGCGGCGGCTAGGGTTTAAGAGAGAGTTTGGTAGCATAATGGTGTCATAGACAATATTCTATGAATTAGGGTTAGGTTAATCACATATTTATATGTGTAGAGAGTGTTTCAGAACCATTAGATCACCCTAGAAGCCATCAGGTCCGTCCAGCACATCAAAAATAGTCATTAGAACTCTCTAGAACCCTGTGCAGGTTTCTGGCTCGACATGGGCGCACTTCCCAAGTGCGCCAGTGTATTTTTGTGCTGGCGCACTTCACAAGTGCGTCAGTGCATTTCTGGCCTGTTTCCGGTTTTTCTGCCTAACTTCGTTCGTCTATATCTCCTTCATACGGTATTCGTTTTACGCAAACTCCGACTCTATCTCAAGCCGAATTTCGAGACGGACGCAATGGAGCAACCCGTTTCCCTTAATTCTTCTCCTAAAAATTAAGTATACTTTAATTTGTTACTTAGACGTTCATAGAATATACAGGGTGTTACATTCTCCCCTCCTTAAAGGATTTCGTCCCCGAAATCTTCAAGTTAAGAAGAATGTGTCCTACCATCCAATCATCCATCTACTCAACCATCATCCACAAGTATCCATTTTCCTTAGAAAACTTCTAATGTTGTATAAACATATGCAAAAGTGTGTGTATATATCTCCTATCTAATGCAAAGATTAGGCAGTCTACTGATTCAGTTGACCTCCTCAATGCGAACCATGTTGGTACCATGAGTCCAATTATGTATGCAAGAAATCCTATTTGATACACATCATTTCTATATGTGTGCGCAATCATTCATCCAAATGCTACATCCATGTGATGAATCAATCATTTTGCATCCACAAAATTGAAAATGCACACACATCCATATGCAGTATGAGAGTGTTTTCGAGCCGATCTAGTGCCTAGTGTGTGTATATGCATCCACGAGCAACCACTAGCAACCACTTGCATCCACTGGCAACCATCAAACATAACATGTCTCAAACACATGTTTACACCCATTGGTTTCTACCTAAAGTTCGAAGATTCGATCGATAGGATACAGTCGAATGATGGAAGTGAGTACAGATGAAACAAAAACTTGGTTTCCATTAGACCATGGTTGAGGGAATAATTTCCCTAAGTATTGGCCCCGAAGACCGAAACCAACATCAGATTGACACCCAGAGGATTACCCTCTTTAGACAATGTCAAAACTGGAAATCTTAACCTTATCGGAAATATTCAGATATTTACAGATTACCGGTACAGATCAGATTACCAAACTAAGCATGATAAAAACCAGAATGTATGCGTCCTACTTGACGCCTAACACATATATCTCTCAATCCCCAATCTATCACAAACAGATGAGTCCTAACCCTTAGGGGTTTGGGTCTACAGTGGAATCAGAAACAATACTAGTATTAAAGTGCAGAGTATCGATTATAGAATCAAAATGCCAGAATCAGAAAGAGTTTTAACTCAAAAATCAGATAAGAAAATTAAACCTTCTACATAAATTTTCTTATTTCGACCCTATCTACTAGTCACTTGAGCATTCGCCTGTCCTCCAGAAGTGGGTTCTGCCCTCTGTGCTTGCCCTCGTTTCTTCGGGCAGTCCCTAATCAAGTGTCCCATCTCACCACAGTTGAAGCAAGTGCCCTTCCTTTTTCTGCAATCCTTGTTCAGATGAGTCGAGCTTACACAAGTAAAGCACTTTTTCTCCTTCTTATCTTCAGACTTCTCATCCTTCTTTTGTGTTTCCTTTTTGGGCCATGCTTTCTTATTATGTGGTTCTTCCTTCTTTGTCTCTTTCTGGCCCTTGTCTTCCTCGTGCAGTAGTGCCATGTCCACCAATTTCTCGTAAGTCACTCCCGTGGGTACATGGGTCATGGCTAGGCTGTGTAGTGGCTCGTTCAATCCTCTAACAAAGTGGAGAGCCTTTTTATGCTGAGTGTTGACTAAATCCTGTCCGAACCTAGCCAGTTGGTTGAACTGTTTGACGTATTCCTTGACCGTCATACTTCCTTGCTTAAGAGATAAGAACTTTTCCTATTGTAGACTTCGTTCGGCTTGCGAGAGGAATTTCGTCTCAAACCTTGTTCTGAAATCCATCCATGTTTCAACCGGCCTCTCGACGTTAGTGACTTCCCACCAGTTGGAAGCTTCGTCTTTGAGCAACCATACTGCCAACTGTACCTTTTGCCTATCGTCCACCTCAAAGATAATGAACAGATCCTCAGTTTCTTTAAGCCAGTTCCTCGCTTCTACTGATTCAGTTCCCTTGAAATCCTTTCCACCCATGGCCCTAAAGTCTTTACAGATCTTTGAGAAAGCAATTGCTCGAGGAGGGGGAGGGGGATCATTTGCTGGACCTGCGGCGGCGGTCCTAGCCTCAAGGTATTGACGAAACCAACCGGGTACATGAATACCCTCTGGTATCTCAGATGCTTCAGACATGCTGAAATGAAAAAGGAAAGATTCAATACAAAAAGGACCGAAGGAAAGATATATGGCTCTTGGGGATTATGTTTTTCAAAATAAGCTTTACTTTTGAAAATACTTCCTTTTAAAACCTTTTTGAAAATAGTTTTCAAAAACTTCTATCTAATCTGGTAACCTTCAGCTCTGATACCAAGTGTAACACCCCACGTCCGTTAAGGTCACTCACAAAGGGAATGCCTTAACTTTGATGGAGCATTTTAGTAAACAGAACAGAATATTACAAGACAGATATAAAAATAATACTTGAAAAACATTATAACTTTATTGCAGCGGACAGAAATCATTTTGTTTACAACTTTACCAAAAATTCAAGTACATATATATATTAGCCTTGTTCAAAAGCCATCAGAGTACAAAACTTTAAAATCATAATCCCCACCAAAGATGCCAGAAAAAGACAAGCCATACTTTAAGAACTTCAAGCACTCCAAGCAGGAAGAAAGATCTGGATCAAGCTAGAGTATTCCCTCCTTGAAAACCTGGGGGGAAACGGAAGAAAAGAGGCGAAACAACAGGGGTCAGACATAAAGTCTGGCAAGTCCAGTGACTTTTAGTTATGAACAGATAATAATGTCATGGCATGCAAATAAAACTGGATGAGAGATAACAGGAAACAGGAATAATAGATATACTTAGGTTAAACAGAAGAAACATGATGATATTACTTTTCACTTCTCTGCACTAATACTAGTATAACAGGATTAGGTGTTCCCCTAATGTCTAAACAGAAACAGAAACAGAATAATGGGCCTTTACCACCCTAACAGAAGGTACAGAAACATAATGCTAATAATGGGCCTTTACCACCCGAACAGAAAATACAGAAACAGAATGCTAGTAATGGGCCTTTACCACCCGAACAGAGATAGAAAGGGAAACAGAATAATCCCTACAGAAACAGAATGTTAGAATTAGGTGTACACTAGTAAATGGGCCTTTACCACCCCAACAGACGGTACCATGCAGAAACAGACAGGTGTTACCACCCAACAGAAACAGACGGTACCCCACAGAATAGAAAGAACTAAGTGTACCCTAAATCCTACCCCACGCGATCGGCTCCCTAATACATAAATACCCTGTGCCAGCCCCACAAAAGGGTGTATCATTCCCTGAAGTGGCAACCTTTGAATGACATAGACCTTTTTATAGATGTCACGGCGTCTTACATCCTCAGAGGCAGACCGGGATCCATGCACGCACATGACCCGGTTGGAACGCACCATCAACACCCCTCGTTAGTATCAGAATGAACCGCTTATAATTAGTTCAGTAAGCGTGCCCGGACCCTACCTACTGTTGGGTCAAAGTTTTGATACCAGAAAGGGTTACTGATTAATATGGTTCCCAAACAACAGATGACACAAGTATTTTCCCTCCTAACCTTGTGCCCCCAGACTAACAGATTTCAGATTTACTTGTTTACAAGTTCAGACATACAGAGTTCAGGTCAACTAGTTCACAAATCAGAAAATCAAGTTAATAAGTTTTCAGACTAACGGATCAGACATACAGATTTAACAGATTTGCAGACTGTTCTAACTTTGTACTGGGCCTACAGATTCATGAAACGGGTTTATTAATTTCATTAGTCCAGTTGGTTTAACCCTATCCACCCAACACGTTTTAGACATCATATTTATCTCAGATTTTGATTAATTAAATATTAATGCCCAGACCTCTCACATTAGACTGACAATTTGCGGCTACTGGTTAGGCCGGTTGGTTCCGGGCAGATTTCTGCCACAAACTGAGTCTAACCTCGGGTTTCAAGCATGTTATGACTAACTTCTCACATTAGAACCTATTGTTTGTGGCCACTAGATGTGCCGGGCGGTTCCGGGCAGGATTACGCCGCAAACTCATTCTAACCTCGAGTTAGCCATGTTTATCTTTGCGGCCAATTAATTAATAATTTACCATTTATGCCCATGCCTAATATACATGTCAATTATTCATAACTATAGCCAATTCAGATTATGTCAATAACAGACTAAATATATCAACTCAGCAGATAACAGATTTCGCAGATTAGGCGACTTAACAGATTTAGCAGATTAAGCAATTTAGCAGATTTAGCATATAACGGATTAGGCATTTTCAGCAGACTTAGCAGATGACAGATTTAGCAGATGAACAGATCTAGCAGATTAGGCAATATAGCAGAATTAGCAAATTAGGCAATATAATAGATTTAGCAGATGACGGATTAGGCAATTTAACAGATTTAGCAGATTATATATATCTAAAACTCTATTTACCTATCTTGCCTAATCATAGATTTAGCCTAAACTTACATGCCTAAATCAGGATCATAATTCATAATACAATATATGCCCCTAATCTTAGCCTTAATATTCCCATTTACAGTTCATGTCAAAACTAGATTTAATATTCTAGTTTACCATTTTTGTCCAAGACTAATATGCATGTAAATCATTCTCTATCATAGCCAATTCAAATTATGCCAACATATTTATTAACTTAATTAAGCTACGCCCAATGTTTCAACAAGTTCTCTAAGTACTCATGAAATGGCCCTAGCAAAAGGAATAGGAGATAAGCACAAGAAAGAATGGGCATGAAATAATGAACCAAATACAATGATAATGGCCCCACTAGGCTCGATGTACATAACAGTGAATGGGAATAAACTAGCAAAGTTACATACTAAATATGAGATCTAGTATCATTAAGGGAATAGGCGTAAGAAACTAACTACAATAGTCATGGGCGACAAATCACAATAGTTTCTTATTCAATGTCATAGGCAATAGTCTCATAGGCATGAATCATAGTCATAGGCAATAGTCTCATAGGCGTGAATCACAGTCATAGGCAATAGTCTCATAGTCATGAATCATAGTCATAGGCAATAGTCTCATAGTCATGAATCATAGTCATAGGCAATAATAGTCTCATAGGCAACAGTTTCATGTCCAATTATGCATTATTCATTATTTGTCCCAAAATTTAGCGTTCGTGCGTTAATCTCTTATGAGATTCGGCGCAGGCTCGTAGTAGCCTGGCTATAGAACAGAAAGAAGAAAGAGATACAGAATAAGATAGATCTAAACAGAACAGAATAGACATAACCTCAGATTCAAATTTACAATTCATGCCAAAATCATAATTAACGTTTATATCGGAAAATAACTGCACTTGCCTTTCGTGGCTAAAGAAAAGGATTATAAATCGAATTTGATGCTGAAACGCTGATTAATTTTTTTCGATTGTTGTTGCAGCTCTAAACTTTAATTTGAATTGTGAATGAACACTTGAGATTAGATTTAGAGGCGGCGGCTAGGGTTTAAGAGAGAGTTTGGTAGCATAATGGTGTCATAGACAATATTTTATGAATTAGGGTTAGGTTAATCACATATTTATAGGTGTAGAGAGTGTTTCAGAACCATTAGATCACCCTAGAAGCCATCAGGTCCGTCCAGCACATCAAAAATCGTCATTAGAACTCTCTAGAACCCTATGCAGGTTTCTGGCTCAACATGGGCGCACTTCCCAAGTGCGCCAGTGTATTTTTGTGCTGGCGCACTTCACAAGTGCGTCAGTGCATTTCTGGCCTGTTTCCGGTTTTTCTGCCTAACTTCGTTCGTCTATATCTCCTTCATACGATATCCGTTTTACGCAAACTCGGACTCTATCTCAAGCAGAATTTCGAGACGAATGCAATGGCGCAACCCATTTCCCTTAATTCTTCTCCTAAAAAATAAGTATACTTTAATTTGTTACTTATACGTTCACAGAAAATATGGGGTGTTACAATTGGGGACATCCCAACCACAGCGCAAACATAACCAATCACATTAGATTCAACATTCACCATATTAACATCAAGATCCAGCCTATCGGACCCAATATTTCCATCAACGTAGTACGAGCTTATAAAACAGATCTTGTTCAATTAAGGTCGTACTACATCCTCCTTAAGTTATAAGGATGAGGTTGGAGAAGTTGTTGCTGTGTTGGGTTAGTAATATTAGGATCCCTGGGTATTAACCAAATTCCAAACACCCTGTTCACATTTATATAGTAGATCACTGTCAACATCAGGCCATACAAGGGGAGCCACGGTAAGAAACGCTGAAATTGAAGACTCACCAACACCAGCACAAAACTTCAACGCGAGGTAAACAGACATGTCTAGAGCTGTCGGTTATGTCTCTTAGGAGATCAGCAATGGGGTTTAAAGCTTTAGCAGAAGCAGCTGTAGGAGAAACAGATCCAAATTCAAAGTATGATTCAGGATTTGACGACGAAGTAGTGAATGCTTTCCCATATCTGATGAACGAAACAAGTGAACGATTGATCAAGGAAGCTACAAGTCAAGGCTTTGTTTTACGATTTTTGACCATTGGAAGGGAAAGAAGGTAGAGGCGGAACAAAGAAGGCATCGACACTAGTTAAAATAGGGAAGAACGTGGAGGTGCAAAAATCGCCTATTGCATAGAAAACCTGGGGCTATAGAAAAAAGATTGTGTTGCATCCGTTTTTTAAATATAATGTAAAAGATAATATTAAGTGAAGTGGAAAATGTAACAATCAAGATAAAGATAAAAAAAGTAGTAACTAATTCTAATACTTGGAGAACTAGAGAAAAGACGAAGTCAAGACAGTAAAAGAAGTAAAAATAGGTAAAAATAAAAGAAAGAGATTAACATCTACCTTTAAGATACGTAAATAAAAAAAGAATATTATTATTATGATAAGTAGTTCATGATAGATAGATATAATTTTTTCATACAATGCCTATCATGAAAAAGTAAAGAATCTAAAAATATTAGAAGTACATAATAATAGAAAACAACATAATTGGGGCCCTCCCAACGATGAACTATATAATCATCGATGCGGGACATAACTGACACATAGTAACAGTTCACTTGAGGCAGGTCCCAATGATGAAATAGATATTTAGCGATGTGGGAAATAAGTGACCCATAATAATAAAACAGAGTAACCAAGAGTAAGAGTAAAGTAAATTAAAACGCATAAAGGAAAGAAGCTAGACATAAGGCATAATAAAGAATGAGAATACTATAATAACCTCATAAAATGCATTTAAAATCGATCTAATGAAAACTAGGATGTAGGCAGTTGTGTGCAGGTCATCTCAGATCCTTTAGAATATAGGAAGCTCATCCAAATGAATATGCGGACAATATCAAAGCAGGAAATAAGTTATCACATTTGGGGTCCATCCTACTGAGATCATTCTAAAAACTTAAAACGGTAGAAACAAGTGACTTCAAATGAGACGTAAAAGGATACCCAAGATGACCCTTTAATGTTGGCATAGTAAGGTAATCATCAAAGGCAAGGCCTGAAATGCTCATCAAAGAGGTATTGCCCTGACTACATTAGGCAGTCTAAAGGCTGATGGATAGTTCAGTAGTCATACTACCCACAATCAGCAATACTAAATAGTGAGGAAACCCAAAAGGATAGTAGTCACATGGGTGTTGGTCATCATCAGCCAGTAGCGAGAATAGGGAAGGGCATGTGTTATACTTCTATAGGCCACTGATCTTCCGCTATCGGGGCGCCTGGATTGAGGTTATGCAATGCCACATGTTTCTTTAGGGAAAGGCTAATAAACCACCAGAGATACCTACCAACTAAAAAAGGGTGGATGCACTTAGTCTAACCATGATAGAAGGGATAAACCATAGTTTATAGTAAATCCCTGATTGAGTTCCATACGGAGTGGGCATCAAGGCCTTCTGTGAGTGGAATTCAAAATTTTAGATAGAACGATCACGTGCAAGTCCCTCATGGATATCAGCAATGTAGACATAAAGAGGCAGTCCATTGCAGATGCATTTTATATGTTTTCATAGCAGACGACTTTGTATTGTAGGAAATCATGCGCAGTCCATTATAGAGGAAGCTTTAGCGCTTTCGTAGCAAGAAGGTAGGACCTAGTGAGGAAAATATGAAATATACTAAGGAAAGTATTTAGGAACGCGACGGGCCAAGGGTATACAACTACATATATAGATGAGTATTGTCTATTAGGTTATGTCTATTAGGGAGTAGATGGGTGTGATTCATGCGTAGAGTTAAGGTTTTTGCAACCTTAATTAAACTAATAAAACAAAGATGGCAATATAATAGTATATGTGTTGTTTTATTTAAAAGTATATAATGTACTTGTTACTAGAACATTAGTCATGACCCTCTCCTCAAAACAACTTGCATGTTAGATAAAATGCAAATGTTGTTCAGCTTAGAGACACTTGTTTTAAAAGTGTTATTATTATGGTAAGTATTCGTTTGTGGTTATATTTTTAATTTACTTCTACTGTAAGTTATTTACTTGAGCTATGAATACCTATATTTATTTGTAGGACACCAAACAAACCACTTATGCTTTAATGGACTTAGGTTTTAGATTCTTGCAAAAAAAAGACTTGTTGGGATGTGCGGTGTTACATTTATGTAAACTTTCGATCTAGAAATATTTTTAAATTATTTTAAACATATTATATATATTTAATATAAGCTTCAACGTATATGTATATATACTTTTATTCATATTTGTTTATACATATACACATATTTTTTAATACTATATCTATATATGTTTGCGAACAAATTGAGCAATTGTAAACAATTATTAAATTCTTTCGGCTTTCCTAAACAACAAGTGTTGTTGTAAAGGGTGCCGAACTATAGGACCAAAATTATTTTAATTAACAAATCCAATCAAATTATTCTGAAAGTTTGATTGTTTGAAAACGACTGAAAATAAATAAAAAGAGAGGTTTGTATAATAAATGAAAATAATTAGGGAGTAATGACATAAACTGGATTAATAATCAGCAATAGCCAAACAGATTAATATAGATCAAATTCATGTTTCTGTCACAAATATGAATCAACGACAAACATGTGAATAACGACAAGCATAGCATATGCAGGAGCTAAACTCTTAAATGACCATAGGCTATCAGGACAGATTCACTACTTTATTTCTAAAACCCTAAAAATTAGATCTAAATCTGATAAGCATTAGATCGAACACGAATACCCTATGAAGAAGCATAACTCTTGAATGACACAGAGTATGAAGGTTCATATCTAACTCTTGGTTCATATCTAGGTCTATATACATAAAGTCCTCATCTTTTGGCTATGTGATTAATATTGAATCTAGTTTATAAGCGTCATCACCCCCTAATCAAAGGGGATTAGTTAGACACAGCTAAATGAGAAGAAAAAAAGAACAAACATAAATAAAATAAAATAAAATAAAAACTAAAGAGAACAGGAGAAGAATAGTTTTATTCCAAGAGAAGAGTTACGGAATAAAACCCAAGACAATTCTAAATGAAAGAAATACAATGTATTTATAGCTGCCATGACCAAGACTAACTGGCTAAATACAAGATGTGGGACAAAAGTCATTGCCCCAATAACAAATAATCCAAATGTGAACGCATCTGAATGGACATGCAAATGTCATGAAAAAATAGCCTGCAGGCATCAAACGACATCAACTTCAATCGTTTTGAGCATGAATAAGAACTCTATAACATCTGAGACAAGCGATCTTTATGAAAAGGCAGAGAATCTTGACTTTAAAATATGCAGCAGAAGGTGGTTGAATAACAACATTTCTTCCGGTCTTCATGCTTTAATCCAGCTCTAAAATCAACATTCTTCTTGCACCAATTCTTCTAGCTTTTCAACAATTAAGTGCATCAATCCATTCATCTTAAACCATCTGAAAACACAACTATAAATACATAGTATCAATTATTTTAAAGAGAAAATAAAATAAATAAGTAGATAAAATATACATATTTATGTGTATATCAAATACCCCCACACTTATCTTTTTATTCATCCTCGAATAAATTAAACTAAGATATGTCACACTCTCGTAGAAAACACGATTGCATGTAGCCTATGCAACAAATCGTTAAACCCTTAGGTGTCCCTAGTAGGACGAGTGTTGTCTCGTGAGGGTTTTCAGCGGATACTACCCACAAAATCCAAAGCGTCTTATGTATGAGGATTAATCAAACAATATGTTTAAGGTCTTTCAAATTCCAAGTACTTCACTTAATTTCAATAATAATGATTTAGTCCTAAATTGTCCATCCCATTATTGGTGCAAAAATGAATAAAACTTCAAACTGAATCATAATTCCTTGATAACACTGTAATTGCCTTGAAGATTAAGAGCGTGGTGTCAACCAAAGTTCTACACATCGACAATGTGCACCTAGTCATTGCTTATTATCTCTCCCTTTTTTTTATTTTGAATAATTTTGCACTAATGTAACTGTAGTGTACTGGATGTGAGTTATGCATAGACGAAAGAAAATTTTGTAAGTTCTAAAAATATTATAGATAAGAGGAAAAGTGTATTAGTTGAACTTCAAGCTACAAAAGATAAAGTAATACTAAGGCACATATGGACGTTTTGTTTTCTTTCATCTCCTCTACTACAATCCTTGCTTCTAAGTATGGTATGATGGATGTGGATAGAATGGAAATGAATGCTTTATAGTCAATAATGATGGATGACTATTTTATTCTTAGAAATTTTCTCTTTATTGCATTTATTTTCTTTTTTTTATCTTTTTTCTTTCTTATTTTTTCTCTTTTTTTGCATGATGAAGGATGAGTGGAGATAGAATGGAATGATACCTTATATTATTTCATTTAATTCCTCCTCTACTAAGCGAATCATAACCAACACTTCTAAAAGGAAAATTTTATGCCCTAGTTACTCTACTTCTATAGCCTTAATTCAACATACAAGTTTAGACTGATGTTATATAAAAAGCTGAAAGGAAAGATAAGCAAAGTTTCATTAGATAGACAACCCATATAAAATAAGATTTGGTATATGTTATCCTACCTTGAAAACAAGTATGGAGTGGGTAGTGTAATATTGGTATAGAAAGTGACGTTTTTTAACCTTTAACAATAAATCAGTAAAAAGGTTTTAAATATACTAATATAAGAAAGACCTGTCGAAACATGGCTGTAAATCATCTAAAACTTGGGTTTGAATGATGTGGGTATCAAAGAAGAACGCTACAATAAGTCATTTCTCCTTAATTGGGCCAAGTGGAATTTAGAACTTGCAAGTTTAAAATTTTGAGTGGAAGAAATATTATGCATGAAAACGAACTCATGAAATCCAACAAATGTAGGTGCAAAATCATTTTTATTTAAATTTTTTTATGATTTTTTTTACTTGCACATTCTAACATGTATAACAAGGGTTGACATGCTTACTCCAGAACACGACTGACGTCTTCATATTCTCAAGCTAGCATCTTAAAAAGACACATTTCGACACAATGAATAATTAGTGTTCATTCCCATCGCCCAACAATTCAACTTATCAATAAAGAACCAAGGTGTTATTTATGAATTTAAGTTAGTCCTTGTTCAATGAATGACCTAGTTCATAAAATTTGATTGCTAATGTAATGTAAATTCCCTCCATATTTGAGTGTGATTGTGCCCTCATAGTCGTTATTCAGACATATCTTAATGAAAGGGAAAGAAAATAGAGGGTAAGTGCGGCTTACCGGATACGCTTGAAGAAAATACGCAATCACCGAATAGATGAATCGGTCCACAATGGACCAATGGATCAATCTCATTAAGATTATGAGACACAGCTTAAGCACAAAAAACCCAAATCATAAAGGATTTTATATTACATTTCAAATTTGGAAAAACAAATTTTGTTTTTTCAAAAGTTTGAGTTGCTAATTTTAAAATTTTGAGCTTAACAATTGATCCTAAAAACGAATTGAATTTCTGTAGCAACTAAAGATGGGTCATTGAGCCGGGGTTCATTAAAAGTTTCCACAACAAATATTGATTTGTTCAGATGATGTATAAATTGAGAGACGTGTGCATCATTCTCACCCCGTGCTTGTTTTGAGAAACATTGTTCAGTTTTGCTTTGATATTTGAAATTTTGTCGACTGAAGGTTCATTCGTAAACCTAAAGTTAAAACCAAACAAATGAATTTCAGTAAATTTTGAAATTGTGTTTTCTCAAAAACCATGTTATTCAAAAAAGTTCATATACTGCAAAAATTTATCATTGATAAACAAGTCATCACAGTGAAGTTCAGTTGAAACGATCAAGTCACAAGGAGTTTCAATAGTTTTAGAAAAATCGTCATTGTGTTTAAGATCACATTCAGCAGTTTCGTTGTTTTCAACTTCAAGAATTTCAAAGTTTTCAAATGTTTCATTTTCAGATTCAGACCCAACAACATATTCATCAATTAGTTTAAGAAGTATTCTCTCATTAAAGTCGTCCTCACATAAACAGTCGTTACCAACTTCATTATTTCTTTCAAGTTAACAATCTAAAGTTGCTAAAAAAATTCAGAATCTAAGAGAGGAAGATCAAATTGAAGATTGATGTCTTCGTTTTCAAGAGAATTTAAATTCAAATCAATTACGGAGATTTCAACAACTTCATTAAGATTTTCATCAATTTCAAAAGTTGTTAGTTGAAGATCATTGATTTCAGTAGAAGCATTAGTTTGAGTATGAATTTTAGTTTCATAGAAATCAGTGTTTTGCACAAAAGATTTTTCAAAATTTTCATTTTTATCAACAGTCATATCATCAGAATCATCAATAATCGTTATGTAATGTTGTGACGAGGTTAATGGCTGATTATTTGTTTCAAAAGAAGCATTGGCAGAAACTTGTTTGTCACTATATTGGGATTTATAGTTGTTGTATAAGTTTGTAACTTTAGTTTGAAGAAGAGAAATTTGATAAACTATCCCAACAATTTCAATGCAACTCAGTTTTCTATCTGTTATTCTTTGAGCTAGTTCTTCGAAGTAAGTCAAGCCAAGTTTAATGAAATTCTCAAATTCATCAACGTCATAAATTCCTTACAATAATTGATTTTTTATATTTTTCCGAAGTTCAATAATGTATCAAGCGAGTTGTTGAATGATATGCATGTTTTCAATATCTTTATTTTCAGAATCTTGTTTTTCATCTAAAATTCGCGCCCAATCCTTGATTTCCACCCAACAAATCCAAATTTCATGCATTAATTGATCAATTTCACTCAGGCTTTCTTCAAGAAAATTGGTAGACACATCAAATTTCATGATGTTGTTTTTTAGATTCGTCGTTATTATGTGTTCCATACTGGTTGACCTTAAAAATTCAATCTTCTCTTAGAAGTTGTTCATTCCTTATTTTCCACAACCAACCTCGCCACAAATTTAGTTTGTTCGCAACACATTTTTCATATTCTATAACCAAAATCATACCTCCACTTGTACTATGAGAATCATTTTGGTTTTGATCGTTGAAATTGTTCGAAAAGGTTTCAGCTTGAAATTCATTCTGATTTGAGTTGTAACCAAAATCATTTAAATTTTGAAAAGAATTGCAATTTTGGTTGTACATAGGGCAAGCGTGCATGTATTAGAAGTAGATAGTTTTTCATCGAAAAATCAATTGCAAAACTTTTGGCTCTAAAGAATCTCTTAAAAAATATGTTAAAATTAACAACTTCGAATTATATGAATACAAATCTTTGCCAGGTTCGAACAGGGGTTATCAGTGTGTCACGAATCACCGTAGAAACACGACTGAAGGTTTAAGAACCTGTTTGAGTTCCAAACTCTACCGTTCCTTAGACACCTAAGAGAGTATAAATCCAAATTGTCAATTTAACTAATGTTTTGTCCTATGAGCTTAGGGAATCCTCGATTCGGTTTCAAAAATAATTTATTTCAAACACAAACTTTTCAATTAATCCCATGTTCATTTAAAATTTCCAACCAGACATCAACATGCAAAATATTTAATCACAGAACAGTCACAGAATAATAAATTGCAGGAATAAAAATTTTACAAGCAAGCCACGACACCTGCACGAAATTTTTAGAAGCAATTTTCAAATATTTTTCAAGCAGTAACAGACCCTGTAGAGTTTAGAAAATTTTACAGTGGGTATAGCAGTCCATCCGGGAAAATTGCGTAATATCAATGATTGAAATCCCACTGTATGCAACTCAGTTGACTTCTAAATCCGTGTTTACTTTGCTTGAATTCCTTCTTCACTTTAAGTTCCTTATCTTTTTTGTTGGATGAGATAAAAAACTAAATAGGAATTAAAATTAAACTAAAAAAACTAAACTTACAAAACTAAAAAAACTAAGCAAAAAAAAAAAAAAGAACAAGGCTTAAAAAAACACTCGACTAACACTACGCTTTGCACACCTCCTTTCCCAATATAAAAACAATTTTCTCTCCCAACTATCAAAGAACACATGGATTCTTAGAAAAGCAAAAAAAAAAAAAACGAACCCTGGACGCTACTTTTTTTTTAATTCACTTTCGATATAGGTATCGAATAGAGTTTAAATAAAAACAATTGATTCAACAGCCGGCTTGCAATTCAATCTGGGTCTAAATCGATTGTGATTTGGGGTTGTGGGCATGTGAATCGCGATGGGTTGCAATTTTGGTTTTCGAATTGTCTATGAAGCTCGGATGGTTTTTGGGTTGCGTGGATGAAGGAGATGGTTCGAAAATTGTTGAGCCGAGTGAAGAGAGGATGACCAGATGATCATTGTTGCGGGTGGATGCTGTGAAGAGGAGTTCGGCAGGGGTATTTGCGTGATTGTGTGAATGGATGATTAGGAGGATGGCGTGGTGGATATCTAGTTTTGTGATGAGGGATGGGTTGATGGACGTGGAGATGGATTGCAGAAGTGATGAGGATATTTCATTGAAGAGGGAGTTTTTGCTGGTGTATGATACGCATATAACAGTTGCACCACCTCATGTGCATAGCATCCCTAACAATACAAGACCTAGACAGGAAATCCAATGCCCTAGAAGGTTCCTAGAGTAGCTCTCTGCATAAGAGACAAAGAAAATGGTCATTTTCCTGTAGTACTTTGGTATTTTGTATTTTCTGTTTTTATTACTTTTGGAAATGCAATTCGGTTGCAAAAGAGTAGGTAGTAGCCATGCCACGTAGAAAGTTGCTAAGAAAATTGCTATAAGTATGTACTGAATGCAGTAATGAATATACGGAAGTTATTTGCTATTTCATTTCTCTACCTTTTATCTCCTTCTTCTCCTATCCTTCTATCATTCTTTACTGCTACCTATCAACTAGTGCTTTCATTCTCTGTTCTCCACTTCCTCCCAAAATTCCAAACCTTCTTCCAACCATGACTTGCTTAGACGAAGTTGTACAACAACTTGCCACCCACAAAGACGCCATTTCCACCATCTAGACCACCTTAACCAGCCATGGAGTTATGCTTGAAACCCAAAACGCAGACATTCTTGACATCAAAATTACACTCCAATCCATCACATAATCTCTTGCTAAACTTAACCGTAAACAGGATAACCAATCTCCACCTTCACCGACCAACCAATAATCTACCACATACCACTAGCCACCACATAAACGAAACCCACCAATACTACCCATGCCCACAACCACTAGGCTACCCAAATGCACTTTATCATTCTTAGATGGCTTGAACCCTCATGATTGGTTATTTCAACATGATCGACTTTTTTCATACTACTCCACACCGAAAGAACAACGAATAGGTCGAGCTAGTTTCCACATGCATGGGCAAGCATTATCATGGTTCCAATGGATGCACCGCAATAATCAACTCACTTTATGGTCAGCATTGACGTGCGCCATTGAACAACGCTTCGGTCCACACACTTTCTCAATCCTCAAGAAACGATGTTCAAACTCAAGCAAACACAACCGTCGACAATTACGAAGCCACATTCGAAACACTTTGTAATCGTATCACACCACTATCCCCGACTCTATCCTCCAATGCTTTATTTCTGGCCTCAAGACCCACATACAAAATGATCTTAACCTCCTCAAACCAACAACCCACTCGGAAGCAATAGATGTAGCAAAACTGATTGAACGGAAACACACTGACTCCCACAAATTTCCATTTCAGAAACCCTAAAATCAGTTCACTAAACCAAACTCCACTTCCCAATCCATTCAGCCATTTCAACAAACATCTGCATCATCACTCCAAAATTAAAACTACCCATAAAACAACTATCACCTGAAGAAATGAGTGCAAGAAAACAACAAGGGCTCTGTTTTAATTACAATAAAAAATACCAGTTCGGCCATCGTTGTAAGCCGACACACATTTTGATGATCCTGCCTGACAACAATTCAAATGATACACCACCATTGACCACAGCCGAGCCATCTCCCCTAACAATAACCAAACTGCTACCTTCACCACAACCAGATCAACTTCAAGAAATTTCATTCCACGCTTTAATCGGATCGTCAAACCCGCGAGCCCTTCTTCTATCCACCAAAATTGAAGGCAACCCTATTTCTATACCGGTAGATACGGGATTGATCCATAACTACCTTCATCCAAATATCGCTGATTTCTTGGGGCTCAAAATCGAGTACTCAATTCCTTTCATGATTACGGTAGGGAATGGTGATAAGTTATGAAGTTCAGGAAGCTGTCCAAGTGTTTGTGTGATTATCGAGGGTCACGAATTTTTCATTGATTTTTTCTATTGGAAATCGTCGGCTCCGATGTCGCTTGTGGTATCCAGTGGCTAGAACAACTTGGGCTAATCACATTGGATCACAAACTCTTAATGATGGCCTTCCTACATAATAACCAGAATATTTGCCTTCATGGGCTGGGTCCAGCTCACCATCCAAAGCCCATTTCCCTATAGCAATTAAAACGTTGATATTACTTCTTCTATATCAAACTTTTACTGTCTTCACTTTCAATCTGATCCCAAAAATGCCCATACAACACCACGACATCATGACCCGAGATTATAACAACTAGTTTCTGCCTTTATCTACATTTTCAAAAAAACCAACAACCCTACCCCCTACATGACCACTCAACCACCATATCACACTATTTCCAAACTCCGAACCAATCAATACAAAACCATACCGCTACCCCTACTTCCAAAAAAAAGAAATCGAATGGAAAATCCATGAAATGCTGCAATCCAACCTCATTCAACCATCAACTAGTCCATTCTCTTCCGCCATCCAATTGGTCAAGAAAAACAGATGGCTCATGGCGATTTTGTGTCGATTATCGAGCTTTAAATGCCATCACTATTAAGACCGCTTTCCAATAACAATGGTCGACGAATTATTAGACGAACTTCATGGTGCAATTATTTTTTCCAAACTCGACCTTCGCAGCGGATATTTTCAAATACAAGTCCACTTACCCGATTTTCCTAAAACTGCTTTCCGCACCGATGAAGGACATTATGAGTTTTTAGTAATGCCTTTTGGTCTAACAAACCCCCCTGCCACTTTTCAAGCAACAATGAATACAATATTTTGATCACACTTAAAATTTATTCTCGCCTTTTTTGATGATATTCTCATTTATAGTCCTTCATTGAACGACCACATCACTCAACTTCAAACCACACTTGGCATCCTCAGAAAACACCATTTTTTTGCTAACTTGGACAAGTGTAGCTTTAGCCTTTCGGAATTAAATTACTTAGGCCACATCATATCGGGCCAAGGAGTGAAAGTGGATCCGGCTAAAATAGATGCAACGTTGAAATGGCCCAAACCCACATCAGTTAACGAAGTTAGATGATTTTTGGGCATTATCGGGTATTATCAGCGATATAAAGCATTATGCATCTATAATTGGCCCATTGACCGATCTATTAAGGAAAAATAATTATCAATGGAGTCCAGAAGCCACTTATCCATTATCCAATTGAAACAGGCCGTAATAATTACCCTAGTACTCTCTCTTTCCAATTTCAATAACCTGTTTACAGTCACCACCGATGCTTCCAATTTCGCTGTTGGAGCAGTTCTTTCTCAAGCCGAACATCCTATCGCTTTATTCAGCCTCAAACTCCCTTCCACTCTCCAAAAATCTTCCACTTATTCCAGAGAAATGTATGCAATAAATTCTGTAGTAAAATAATGGAATCACTACTTAATTGGTCGTCATTTTTAGATTTACACCAATCCCCAGAGTTTGCGTCAATTAAATTAACAGGTAATTCAGACCGGAGCAGCAGAAGTGGCTAACCAAGATTTTGGGGTTCGATTTCACAATGCGCTACCACCGAGGATGGAAAAACTTGGTAGCTGATGGCCTTTCACGTTTCACAACTGACGCGGTGATGCAGCTATCTCCAATCCAAGCTTTTCCTTGCTTTACGACATGCCCTGAAGGACTCAATTGCTTAGAATATCATTACACTGCTTCAGTCAGGTACGGGTTCAAGCTCTAAATATACCTTTCGAAATAACATGTTATTTTAAGGAAACAGAATTTATGTGCCAAATAATGAGGCATTGCAACGAAAGATTATTGCTGAATTACATGATTCGAAAGTTGGTGGTCATTCGGGAATTAAGGCCACAATTTCTAGAGTTACTAGTAATTTCTTCTGGCCGAAGTTAGCTGTTGTTGTACAATTGTTTGTTAAACAATGTTGGACATGTCTCCAAACAAAATTTGATACCATACCGTACAAGGACTGCTTCAACCTCTGCCCATACCAGCACAAATTTGGAAGGATATCTCGATGGATTTTATCACCAATCTACCACCATCGACCGGGAAGACAACAATTTGGGTGATTGTCGATCGTTTATCGAAATAAGCTCATTTATGTGCTCTACCTTCTTCAGTTCCAGCACTATAACTAGCCGCATATTTTCTTCAAGAATACGTGTGTTTACATGGGTTCCCATGCTTAATGCTTCCGATAGAGATCGATTATTCACCAACCACTTCTAGAATGAATTATTCTGTTTGCATGGTACAAAGATCAAGATGAGTAGTGCATACCATCCACAAACCGATGGCCAATCATAGGTCATCAATCACTGCCTCGAGAACTATCTACGCGCAGTCATTGGTGACAACCCAACAAAGTTGACGAAATGATTACCATGTGCAGAACTTTGGTACAACATAACTAAACACTCTTCCTTGCTCATGTCCCCCTTCCAAGCTATTTACGGCCGCCCACCACCAATAATGTCAAACTATGTTGCCACACCTTCCCCTTCAACAGAATTATCCACCTGGGCGGCCTCCAGGGATCACTTGCTCGATCTCTTTAAAACCAACTTGCATATGGCACAAATGAGAATGAAGAATCATGCTGATTAGAAAAGAACAGACAAACAATTTGATGTTGGCTCTTGGGTATTTATCAAATTGCAGCTGTATCGACAAGTTTCAGTGCGCAACAGCTATAACAAGTTATCTAAGAAATATTTTGGTCCTTTCCAGATTGCAGAAAAAATTGGACCTGTAGCTTATCGCCTCACTCTTCCATATGAATCTAGAATTCGCCCTATTTTCCACATTTCCATGCTGAAACTATGCCCAAACCCTACTCTTGAACAACCACAGACACTGCCAGAAAATATTTAGTCATTCGACCTTGAGGATAAGGTCGATCTTGAATAGGTGAGTGATGATATGCATATAACAGCTGCACCACCTCATGTGCATGGCGTCTCTAACAATACAAGACCTAGGCAAGAAATCCAATGCCCTAGAAAGTTCCTGGAGTGGCTCTCTGCATAAGAGACAACGAAAATGGTTATTTTCCTGCAGTACTTTTGTATTTTCTGTTTTTCTTACTTTTGGAAATGCAATTCGGTTACAAAAGAATAGGTAGTGGCTATGCCACATAGAAAGTTGCTAAGAAAATTGCTATAAGTATGTACTGAATGTAGTAATGAATATACAGAAGTTATTTGCTATTTCATTTCTCTACCTTTTATCTCCTTCTTTATATCCTTCTTCCCTTATCCTTCTCTCATTCTTTATTGCTACCTATCTGTAAATTTGATAGGAATGGAGATTGGTGATGAAGTATGTTTGGATGTGGTATGTGTGGAAAGAGTTTTTTGATGCCGACGGTTATTGGAAGTTGGTCTGGTTGATGTCGGTAGGCAATGATATCTATGGAAATGGATGTGGGAAATATGGACAAAATTGTGGTGAAGAAAGGTTGCGTGATGGAGGGTGGTGTTAAAGGTGCTTGGTTGTGTGAATGGAGACTTTGGTCGATGGTAAATGTTGGAGGGAGTTGTTTCAAGCGTAGTTTAAGTTTTGTGGTAGGTTAAGGAGTTGTGTAAGTTTTCTGGTTTTGGGAAAGAAGTGGTTTTGATATGGGTCAAATGGGGAGGTACTGAAGTGGAAGGAGCGTGTTATAGGTGATTGAAGTAGAAGTTTGTTTGTAAAGAGGGTTTTGATGATCGAAAGTGAAGGTAATAGTGAAGTGTGGACTTGTGATAGTGCGGAGATTGGATGGTTGATGCTGCGTGATCCATGGATGGGGATGAAGGGAGTTTGTTGTTGATGCGGGAAAGATGGTAGCGTATGTTCTAGTGTATGGCAGGGTTTCATGAATATCGGTAGTGAAGTGTATTTGTGATGATCGGCTGTAGATGCAAGAGGTAGGTGATGGATGAAGATGTCAAGGCAGGGAAAGGAAAAAGAAAAAGGGATTTTTATTTACAAAGAAATTATAAACATAAGGGAGGAAAGATTATGTAAAAGAAAACGAAATGAAAAATGGCAAAGAAATCGGAAGAGAATTGACAAGTTTTTTTCATTTTTTTATTTACAAGAATTGTAAAAGAAGAAATATGAGAAATTGGAAAGAAATATGAAATGAAAGGAAAGAAATTGAGAAAAATTATTGAAAAGAAATGGGAAAATTTGGCAAGTATATTTTTTGTCTTGTTTGGAAGATTACAGTGTCAATGAATAATACCAAATCAATTAAACAAGAATTTTCTTCTATATATGAAAGAAAACAAAAGGAATAAAATAAAAATATTTTTATGTTGTTTTCTACAATGAAAAAAGAAGAAAATAAGAATATAACCCAAAGTATTTACTAATAAAAATTATTTTGATCCCAGGCAACAGCGCCAAAATTTATTTGCGAAAAAATTGAACAATTATAAATAATTGTTAAATTCGTTCGGCTTTCCTAAACAACAAGGGTTGTTGTAAAAGGTGTCGAACTTTAGGACCAAAATTATTTTAGTTAACAAATCCAATCAGATTATTCCGAAAGTTTGATTGTTTGAATAATGACATAAACTGGATTAATAATCATCAATAGCCAAATAGATTAATATAGATCTAATGTTTCTATCACAAAAATGAACCAACGATAATTAGGGTTTTAGAAACAAACATGTGAATAACGACAGTATAGCCTATGCAGGAGCTAAGCTCTTAAACAACCATAGGCTATCAGGACAGTTTCACTACTTTATTTCTAAAACCCTAATATTAGATCTAAATCTGATAAGCGGTAGATCGAACACGAATATACCCTATGAAGGAGCATAGCTCTTAAAGGACACTAAGTATGAAGGTTCAGATCTAACTCTTGGTTCAGATCTAGATCTATATACATAAAGTCCTCAACTTTTGGCTATGTGATTCATATTGACGTCATCACCCCCTAATCAAAGGGGATTAGCTAGACATAGATAAATGAGAAAAAACGAAGAAGAAAAGAACAGACATAAATATAACAAAAACTAAAGAGAACAGGAGAAGAATAGTTTTATTCCAAGAGAAGAGTTACAGAATAAAACCCAAGATAATTCTAAATGAAAGAGATACAATGCATTTATAGCTGCCATGACCGAGACTAAGTGGCTAAATACAAGATGTGGGACAAAAGTCATTGCCCAAATAACAAATAACCCAAATGTGAACGCATGTGAATTGTAACAACCCAGATTTTTAGTCGATTAATTTAAAATATTTAATGTGGTTTAAAATATTGGATTGACAATATAAATAAATGCGTGAAGGGAGACTATTGTTGGATTCTCTGATTATCGAGCTGGGTATTGATGTGGTGGTATTGAAGCTCGGTTGAGATATGATGTTGAAATCATATTGTGTTTTAATTTCGAAATGAAGGTGGGCTTGTTTTCTATACTTACGGCCATGGTATTGAAAGTGCTGAGATGCGCAAGTTTGGATTCCACTAGGAAGAGAAAAAAGGATTTTTGGGGAAGGGAAATCAATCCAAATTTATTTGTGGAAATGGATGTGGGAAATATGGTCAGAATTATGGTGAAGAAAGGTTGCGTGATGGAGGATGGTGTTAAAGGTGCTTGGTTGTGTGAATGGAGACTTTGGTCGATGGTAAAAGTTGGGGGGGTGTTTCAAGTGCAATTTAAGTTTTGTGGTAGGTTAAGGAGTTATGTAAGTTTTCTGGTTTTGGGAAAGGAGTGGTTTTGATATGGGTCAAATGGGGAGGTACTAAAGTGGAAGGAACGTGTTATAGGTGATTGAAGTAGAAGTTTGTTTGTGAAGAGGGTTTTGATGATCAAAAGTGAAGTTAATAGTGAAGTGTGGACTTGTGACAGTGCAGATACTGGATGGTTGATGCTGCGTGATCCATGGATGGGGATGAAGGGAGTTTGTTGTTGATGCGGGAAAGATGGCAGCGTATGTTCTAGTGTATGGCAGGGTTTCATGAATATTGGTAGTGAAGTGTATTTGTGATGATCAGCTGTAGACGCAAGAGGTAGGTGATTGATGAAGATGTCAAGGCAGGGAAAGGAAAAAAGAAAAAGGAATTTTTTTACAAAGAAATTGTAAACATAAGGGAGGAAAGATTATGTAGAAGAAAACGAAAAGAAAACTGGCAAAGAAATCTATTGAGAATTGACAAGTTTTTTTTCATTTTTTTTATTTGTAAGAATTGTAAAAGAAGAAATATGAGAAATTGGAAAGAAATATGAAAATAAAGGAAAGAAATTGAGAAAAACTATTGAAAAGAAATAGGAAAAATTTAGAAAGTATATTTTTTTGTCTTGTTTGGAAGATTACAGTGTCAATGAATAATACCAAATCAATTAAACAAGAATTTTCTTCTATATATGAAAGAAAACAAAAGGAATAAAATAAAAATATTTTTATGTTGTTTTTTTAATGGAAAACGAAGAAAATAAGAATATAACCCGAAGAATTTATTAATAAAAATTATTTTGATCCCAGGCAACGGCACCAAAATTTATTTTCGAAAAAATTGAACAATTGTAAATAATTGTTAAATTCGTTCGGCTTTCCTAAACAACAAGGTTTGTTGTAAAGGGTGTTGAACTCTAGGACCAAAATTATTTTAATTACAAATCCAATCAGATTACTCCAAAAGTTTGATTGTTTGAATATGACAGAAAATAAATAAAAAGAGAGTTTTTTTATAATAAATGAAAGCAATTAGGGAGTAATGACATAAACTGAATTAATAATCATCAATAGCCAAATAGATTAATATAGATCTAATGTTTCTATCACAAATATGAATCAACGATAATTAGGTTTTTAGAAACAAACATGTGAATAACGAAAAGCATAGCCTATGCAGGAGCTAAGCTGTAATACCCCATGTCTATTAATGTCACCCACAAAGGGAAAGCATCAATGTCCATGGAGCATTATTGTTGTATAGAACAGATAAATTACAAGAATGAATAAATAAAACAACACAGCGGAAGATAAAACTTATTTCATAGCATCATAACTCAAAACAAGCTTACAAAAGTAGTTTCCAAAACCATTACAACAAGATCAATAGTCTTTTCCAAAAACTTCAAAGTACATAAAGAAGCAAATACTTAAATAAAATAAATGCATAAATCCCTACTGAGCATAAGCAAAGCCATAAAGATAAGAGAGTCCAAAGCGATACATGTACTCTTTTCAAGCAACTGAAAGAAATCGGCACTAAGCTATAGTATTCCCTCCTTGCAAACCTGAGGGGGGGAAGGACAGAAAAGAGGTGGAAACAAACGGGTCAGACATAAAGTCTGGTGATTCCAGTAATTTTAACAAATAATAGGTAAGGTAAATGATTAAGACATAAATAGGCATCATGATATGGCTGTAAATTAGATAAGGTAGATAAAAAGATGGACAAGATGATTTCGTTCCTGAGTACTAAGACAATCCTACACCTTGGCTAAGCGAACAACCCTCCAAGTACTAACCCCAAAGACCGAAGTCAACATCAAACTAGCACCCAAAGGACTATCCAACTCAAACAACATGTATTTCGTTGCACCGCACTTTTGCTAAGTTACACCACATTACTTAATTACACCGCACATTTACTAGTCTCTTTTTACTAGAGGTTGATCCCTTCCCACTAACTGTACTCACATGACAAAGTTGGTATTTACTTGTACCTAGCTGCTATCGTAGGTGCCGGCTTGCTCCTACCACCGCTAAGGTACCCTTAATCTACCCATTCGATCGGCTCCCTAAACCCCGTAGGCACCCGTTCTGGCCCCACAGTGGGGTGTATCACTCCTCAAAGTGGCAACCTCGATACCAACATGAAATGCACGGCCATACCTACACGATGCAACAACGTCTTACCTACTAGCCCGGACCCATGCACGCACATGAACTCGTTGGACTTGCGTTGCCATCGCTATTCACGTTTCGACCTCTTATTCAAGCCCAGTATGCGTGCCCCAACCCCGGCCTAGTATCGGGCCCAATTAGATACTCAAACGGGTTACTGGTTGAAACTGGTCCCCATCCAACACAAGCCTCCCACCTGTGCTTGGTCCCCACTAGGTTTTTCTCCCACTTAACCATTTTAATTTAAATGTCCATGTCTTACACATGCTACGGTTAAGTCCATACTTACATGTCATAATTTACATGTCCTATCTTATTCCCGTTAAGTCCATATTTACGTGTCATAATTTACATGTCACCCCACTTAAACCTCTTACCATACTCATTTCTTATTACGATTAGTATTCTTTAATTCATTCCTTATGACGAACGGTGCATGACCTCTCAAATTAGACCGAACACTTTGTGGCCGCTGGATTTGCCGGGCGGTTCCGGGCAGTCTTACGCCACAAAATTGGTCTAACCTCGTGTCATTAACCGTTACTCCTACAATTCATTCCTTTGACCTCTCACATTAGATGTCCAATTGTGACCGCTAGATTTGCCGGGCGGTTCCGAGCAGTCTTACGTCACAGTTGCGCCTAACCTCATGTCAAAGGTTCATTAACATCGTATTTAACCCATACCCAATTTTCATGTCATATATATATCCAATTAAACATATAATCATGTCTATAATGTTGCCTATTCCAAATTGTCACTAATTACACATTAATTAGCCTCAATTACAAATTTACAATTTTAGTCAGTTTCATCAATTCCATGTAATTCATACCCAAATATGCCAATTTCACATATTATCCAATTATCCAATTTTTTCAAATTTCCCATATTCCCAATATTCCACATTGTTCCCATGTATTCGCATTCGTGCGTATTTTTAATATAGGCTCGAAGGTAGCCTAGATCCACAAATAAAAGGAATAGGGGTAAGAAGAGAGAATCAATTCATGGAAAATTGGAATAAAACATCATCATGAAATAAAGAGGCATATAGACTGACATAGAGGCATAATAAAAGATTCAACATGAATAAACTGATAAAAGGTATGAACTTTACATAGAAACATAGGCATATGATGACATGAATCAAAAAGTTGAAGACTTGGTGAGATTTTTATTACAAACATATACATGAATCCTTTATACAACATTTTCATGTTACTTTAATCCCATTAAATTTGTGAAAATAATTGTACTCACCTTTCATGGCTTAAGAAAAGGATTAATGAATTGAAATTGGTGCAAAAAGGTTGAATTGACGTTGATTAATCTTCTTTAATTGTTGTTGAAGCTCTAAATTTTGATTTGAATTGTGTATGAACACTTGAGATTTAATTTAGAGGCGGCGGCTAGGGTTTAAGAGAGAGCTTGACAGCAAAATGGTGTCATAGATAATATTTTATGAATTAGGGTTAGGTCTTAAGGTGTATATATAGATGTCTAGGATCGATTAGAGCTCTTAGATTAACCTAGAAATCATCAGGACCACTCAGATGCAACATTAGCCCTCGGCGTGAATCGGGCCACGGGTTTACAGCTAAACATCCTGGATCGAACCCTAGTCGACCCAGCAGGGCTCGGGTCGACTCCAATAATGGTGAGGTTCGGCTATTCCCCCTCCCTATTTGTTGTTTTGAACTTTTTTGAATATTTATTTATTTAAATTATATATATATATATATCATATGCATACAAACTTTAAGGCTTAATAACATCTTCATAAGGTATCCGTTTCGTGCAAACTAAATGTCTATCTTGACCCAGAATTTTGAGACGAACATAATAGGCCAACCCATTTCACTTAGTTCTTCTTCTAAAAATTAAGTATGCTTTAATTTGTGAATTTTAATGTTATAAAATTACGGGGTGTTACATTCTCCCTCCTTAAAGGATTTCGTACCGGAAATCTCCAAGTTAAGAAGAATGTATCCTACTATCCAGTCATCCATCTACTTAACCATCATCCACAAGCATCCATTGTCCTTAAAAGATTTCTAATGCTTTTCATGTACATATGAATAGTGTGTGTATATATCCGTATACTAATGCAAAATCAGGCGGTCCACTGATTCAGTCGACTTCCTTAATGCAAATAATGATAGTGCCATGTATCCATCATGTATGCAAAGAACCCTATACATATCATTACTACATGTGTGCACCACCGTTCATTTAAATGCAACATCCATATGATACACACATTCAATGTACATTCATTTTACTAAATACGTCCATTTATATGCAATATGCAATATGAAAGTGACTGAGCCGATCTAGTGCCTAAAGTGTGTGTAAATGCATCCACGAGTAACCGCTAGCAAACACTTGCATCCACATGCATCCACCATACATATCATGTCTCAAACACATGTTTCAACCATAGGACTACCCTATCTAAAGGTCAAAGATACTAGCGAGAGGACATGCTAAAGATAGAACAACTACAAGCTAAGCGATAAAGGAGAAATTAAAAGACATGCCCTCAAAAAGAAAAGGGTACAATGAACGCATCTTCTCTTCTGTCTCCCGAGTAGCGTCGCTCTCATCATCTCCCTATTGCACTTTGACTAGCTTGACCTCTCGATTCATCAACTTCTTAATCTCCGACCCAAGAATGCATGTAGGAGCTCGTCGAATCATCGCATCACGCTCTATTTCCACCTTTCTAAGCAAACTCTTCCAAAACTCACTAATAAACATAGGATTGCGATCGCTCGCTATGCTAGAAGGAACACCGTGCAAACAAACTATCTCTCGAATGTATACGGAGGCTAACCATGGAGCGGTCCTCTTACTCTTCACAGGAATGAAATGGGCGCTCTTAGTAAGTCTGTCTACCATGGCCCAAATCCCCATATTACCCTTCCTCGATCTTGGTAACCCATCAACAAAGTCCATCGAGACACTCTCCCACTTACATTGTGGGACCTCCAATGGGTGAAGCAACCCACCGAGCTTCTTTTGCTTGCTTTTACTTGTTGGCACACCAAGAATTTAGCGACAAACTCGGCCACATCCCTCTTCATACCGGCCCAAAAGTAAACTCGTCTCATGTCCATGTACATCTTGTCCCCTCCGGGATGAATGGTCATCTTCGAACGATGTGCATCATCAAGAATGGTCTTCCTCAAGTTCTCGTCTCGTGGTACACAAAGTCTACCGTCCCTACGTAACCAACCCTTATCATCTAGGGTATACCTACTGAGATGGCTCGATGACTCCCCCCCTTATGAGCTTCTCTACTAACTCAACCAACTGTGGGTCATCTCGTTGTGCCTCACCAGTCTGTCCCAAAAGCGTAGGTCTGACCTCTAAGGATGCTAGCAAACCGAGTACAACGTCAATGGAAGGTCTAAAGTCAAACGTAGAGATGAACTCTAAGCTTCGCCGCTCAACAAACAACGGACTCAAGGACAACCTTTTCCTACTTAAGGCGTCTTCCACCACGTTACCCTTGTCAGGGGTATATGCTATCTCGAAATCGTAGGAGGCTAGGAATTCCATCCACCTTTGCTGCCTTAAGTTCAAGTCCTTTTGAGAGAACAAGTATTTTAGCGATTTGTGGTCTGTGAACAATTCGAATTTCTCGCCAAGAAGATAATGGCGCCAAGACTTAAGCGCGAAAACAATAGCGGCTAACTCTAGGTCATGTGTAGGGTAATTCCTCTCATGCACTCTCAACTGCCTTCCTCCATAGGCTATTACCCTCCCTTCTTACATTAAGACTGCGCCTAGTCCTGTCCCACAAGCATCGGTATAAATGGTAAATGGTTTACCCCATCTGGCAACACTAAGACTGGGGTTGTGGTCAAAGCTTTCTTTGAACGTTGCAATGCATCATCACAATCTACGTCCCACGTGAAAACTAGGTTCTTCTTCGTCAAGCGTGTCAATGAGGCTGATATCTTTGCGAAGTCCTTGATAAACTTCCGATAGTAGCCTGTCAACCCCAAGAAACTCCTCACCTCGGTAGCATTTTTAGGGACCTTCCAGTCTTGGATGGCCACCACCTTCGCGGGATCCACAGCTATCCCTTCTTTGGAAACCACGTGCCCTAAGAATCGCACTTCCTTCCTCCAAAAGTGACATTTAGAAAATTTAGCTTTAAGATTATGTGCTCGAAGGGTCTCCAACACATCCCTAAGATGTAGGGCATGCTCTTCCTCGCTCTTAGAAAAGATCAAGATGTCATCCACAAAGACCACCACAAATTTATTAAGGTACTCCCTAAACACCCTACTCATCAAGTCAACAAAGTATGCGGGGGCGTTCGTCAAACCGAAGGGCATCACAAGCCACTCATAGAAACCGTCTGGAGTCCTAAAGGCGGTCTTGTCTATGCTATCCTCAACCACTCTCAATTGATGGAAACCAGTGGCTAAGTCCAACTGCGAAAACACTAAGGTGCCAACTAACTGAAAGAAGAGATCGTTAATCCTCGGTAGTGGGTTCTTATTCTTCTTAGTAAGCTTATTAAGTTCTCTATAGTCCACACAAAATCTAAGGGACCCATCCGCCTTCGTGGCAAATACTACTGGAGCACCCCACTCCGATATACTACGTCTTATGAACCCCTTCTCAAGAAACTCCCATATTTGCTTATTGAGTTCCCTCCTCTCATGAGGAGCCATGTGGCGTACTGGCAGAGATACGGGTTTTGCATTGTCTACAAGAGAAATACGAAAGTCTATCTCACGTTTTGGGGGTAGACCCCTCACCTCATCGAAGACATCAACATATTCACAGACTATACGAGCAGAATGTAAATCATCATTGGATGCGTCAAGTGACTCACGATAACTAAGCATCACCGATCCTTTAGGGTCACAAGAAATATCAAGGGTCTTTCCACTACGAGTCAACAATTTTACTACCCTTCGTTCACAATCTAGGATGGCACCATGTCTGGCTAGCCAATCCATCCCTAGAATCAACCCATAGCCCATGAAACCAAGCACAAAAGCATTACATTCAAAACCAACGCCTAAGATAGACAATCTCAAATCCCTACAAACCATGGATAAATGAGCCGACCCACCAATTGGATTTGAGACTATAATGGGATCCACAACGAGACTAGTATTTAAGTGCAGTGTTTTAATTAATGATGTAGAGATAAACGAATATGATACGCCAGAATCGAATAAAGTACGGATAGGATGATCAAACAAGAAAATCAAACTTTCGACAGAAATTTTTCTACCTTCTTCCTGGCCCGGAGCTATGAGAGCATGAACCTGCCCTCTGCCCCTGCTTCTTAGGACAGTCCTTGACTGTATGACCTGGATCAGCACAATGATAACAAGCAAACTTCTTCTTCTTCCTACAGTCTTTCTTCAAATGGTCGGGTATCCCTCAGTTGTGACACTTCCTCTTTTCTTTACCACCTTTCTTTTGTTATTGGGCTTTCTTTGGACCCTCCTTCTTATCTTGCGGCCTAAAAGTACTTACACCCTTCTCTTCTTCATACATGTATGCCATATCAACATGCTTTTCATATGTAGCCCCCATTGGAATGTGGGACATAGCCAAATTGTGAAGCGGTTCATTTAGGCCCTTTGCAAACCTCAAGGTCTTCTTGTAAGGCATATTCACCAACTCTAGCCCAAATTTCGCCAACTTATTAAATTCGGTCACATACTCCTTCACGGTAAAGTTTTTCTGCTTCAATGTCAAGAACCTCTCCATGTACATACTCTTCTCAGCTTGAGAAAGGAATTTCAACTCAAACCTTCCCCTAAAATCTGTCCACGTCTCTACAGCACGCTCCCCATTAGTAACCTCGCACCAAAACGAAGCTTCGTCCTTCATCAACCAAGAAGCCAATTGGACCTTCTTACCATCGTCCAAATCGAAAATTCCAAATAGATCCTCCACTTCTTTCAACCAATTTCTAGCTTCAACGAACGTTTCAGACCCACTAAAAGGTTTTCCACCCATCGAACGAAAGTCTTTACATATCTTGGAGAAAGCATCTCCACGCGGAGGAAAGACTGGAGCTGGGGGAGGAGGAGGAGGAACGTCAACCGGACCCGCGGCAGCGACCCTAGCCTCGAGATATTGACGAAACCAACCGGGTACATGAACACCCTCTGGTATCTCAGATGCTCCAGACATGCTGAAAAGAAAAAGAAAGAGTTTCAAAACAAGGGGAGCGAAAGAGAGATGTATGGCTTGCGGGGATTATTCTTTTAAAGTAAACTTTCCTTGAAATTAGCTTTTTTAAAACAAGTTTTTGAAAATACTTTCTAGGAAAATAATACTTTTGAAAACACTTTTCAAAACTTTTTATCTGCTCTTGTAACCATAGCTCTGATACCATGTGTAACACCCCATGTCTATTAATGTCACTCACAAAGGGAATGCATCAATGTCCATGGAGCGTTATTCTTGTATAGAACAGATAAATTACAAGAATAAATAAATAAAACAACACAGCGGAAGATGAAACTTATTTCATAGCATCATAACTCAAAACAAGCTTACATAAGTAGTTTCCAAAACCATTACAACAAGATCAATAGTCTTTTCCAAAAACTTCAAAGTACATAAAGAAGCAATTACTTAAATAACATAAATGCATAAATCCCCACTGAGCATAAGCAAAGCCATAAAGATGAGAGAGTCCAAAGCGGTACATCTACTCTTTTCAAGCAACTGAAAGAAATCGACACTAAGCTATAGTATTCCCTCCTTGCAAACCTGGGGGGAGGGAAAGAAAAGAGGTGGAAACAAACGGGTCAGACATAAAGTCTGGCGAGTCCAGTAATTTTAAAAAATAATAGGTAAGGTAAATGATCAAGACATAAATAGGCATCATGATATGGCTGTAACTTAGATAAGGTAGATAAAAAGGATGGACAAGATGATTTTGTTACTAAGTACTAAGACAATCCTACACCTTGGCTAAGCGAACAACCCTCCAAGTACTAACCCCGAAGACCGAAGTCAACATCAGACTAGCACCAAAAGGACTATCCAACTCAACCAACATGTATTTCGTTGCACCGCACTTTTGCTAAGTTACACCACATTACTTAATTACACCGCACATCTACTAGTCTCTTTTTACTAGAGGTTGATCCCTTCCCACTAACTGTAATCACATTGCAAACTTGGTAGTTACTTATACCTAGCTGCTATCGTAGGTGCCGTCTTGCTCCTACCACCGCTAAGGTACCCTTAATCTACCCATTCGATCGGCTCCCTAAACCCCATAGGCACCCGTGCTGGCCCCACAGTGGGGTGTATCACTCCCCAAAGTGGCAACTTCGATACCAACATGAAATGCACGGCCATACCTACACGATTCAACAACGTCTTACCTACCAGCTCGGACCTATGCACGCACATGAACCCGTTGGACTTGCGTTGCCACCGCTATTCACGTTTTGACCTCTTATATTCAAGCCCAATAAGCGTGCCCAACCCCGGCCTAGTACCGGGCCCAATTAAATACTCAAACGAGTTACTGGTTGAAACGGGTCCCCATCCGACACAAGGCTCCCACCTATGCTTGGTCCCTACTAGGTTTTTCTCCCACTTAACCATTTTAACTTAAATGTCCATGTCTTACACATGCTACGGTTAAGTCCATACTTACATGTCCTATCTTATTCCGGTTAAGTCCATATTTACATGTCATAATTTACATGTCATCCCACTTAACCCTCTAACCATACTCATGTCTTATTATGGTTAGTATTCTTTAATTCATTCCTTATGATGAATGGTGCATGACCTCTCACACTAGACCGAACACTTTGTGGTCGCTGGATTTGCCGAGCGGTTCCGGGCAGTCTTACGCCACAAACCGGGTCTAACCTCGTGTCATTAACCATTACGCCTACAATTCATTCCTTTTACCTCTCACATTAGACGTCCAATTGTGACCGCTGGATTTACCGGGCGGTTCCGGGCAGTATTACATCACAATTGCGCCTAAACTCGTGTCAAAGGTTCATTAACATCGTATTTCACCCATACCCAATTTTCATGTCATATATATCCAATTAAACATATAATCATGTCTATAATATTGCCCATTCCAAATTGTCACTAATTACACATTAATTAGCCTCAATTACAAAATTACAAATTTACAATTTTGGGCAATTTCATCAATTCCATGTAATTCATACCCAAATATGCCAATTTCACATATTATCCAATTATCTAAAATATCCAATTTTTCCAAATTTCCCGTATTCCCAATATTCCACATCGTTCCCACGTATTCGCATTCGCACGTATTTTTAATATAGGCTCGAAGGTAGCCTAGATCCATAAATAAAAGGAAGGAATAGGGGTAAGAAGAGAGAATCAATTCATAGAAAATTGGAATAAAACATCATTATGAAATAAAGAGGCATATAGACTGGCATAGAGGCATAATAAAAGATTCAACATGAATGAACTGATAAAAGGTATGAACTTTACATAGAAACATAGGCATATGATGACATGAATCAAAAAGGTGAAGACTTGGTGAGATTTTTATTACAAACATATATATGAATCCTTTTCACAACTTTTTCATGTTACTTTAATCCCATTAAATTTGTGAAAATAACTGTACTCACCTTTCATGGCTTAAGAAAAGGATTAATGAATTGAAATTGGTGCAGAAACGTTGAATTGACGTTGATTAATCTTCTTTAATTGTTGTTGAAGCTCTAAACTTTGATTTGAACTGTGTATGAACACTTGAGATTTAATTTAGAGGCGGCGGCTAGGGTTTAAGAGAGAGCTTAACAGCATAATGGTGTCATAGATAATATTTTATGAATTAGGGTTAGGTCTTAAGGTGTATATATAGATGTCTAGGATCGATTAGAGCTCTTAGATTAACCCAGAAATCATCAAGACCACTCAGATGCAACATCAGCCCTCAGCGCGAATCGAGCCACGGGTTGACAGCCAAACACCCTGGATCGACTCCCAGTCGACCCAGCGAAGCTTGGGTCGACTCCAAAAATGGTGCGGTTCGGCTATTCCCCCTCCCGATTTGCTGTTTTGATCTTTTTTGAATATTTAATTTTTATATATATCTATATATATTTCTCTCATATGCATACAAACTTCAAGGCTTAATAACATCTTCATAAGGTATCCATTTCGTGCAAACCAAATGTCTATCTTGACCCAAAATTTTGAGACGAACATAATAGGGCAACCCATTTCACTTAACTGTTTTTCTAAAAATTAAGTATACTTTAATTTGTGAATTTTAATGCTATAAAATTATGGGATGTTACATAAGCTCTTAAACAACCATAGGCTATCAGGACAGATTCACTACTTTATTTCTAAAATCCTAATATTAGATCTAAATATGATAAGCGCTAGATCGAACACGAATATACCCTATGAAGGAGCATAGCTCTTAAAGGACACTAAGTATGAAGATTCAGATCTAACTCTTGGTTCAGATCTAGATCCGTATACATAAAGTCCTCATCTTTTGGCTATGTGATTCATATTGACGTCATCACCCCCTAATCAAAGGGGGTTAGCTAGACATAGCTAAATGAGAAAAAACGAAGAAGAAAAGAACAGACATAAATAAAAAAAACTAAAGAGAACAGGAGAAGAATAGTTTTATTCCAAGAGAAGAGTTACATAATCAAAACCCAAGACAATTCTAAATGAAAGAGATACAGTGTATTTATAGCTGCCATGGCCAAGACTAAGTGGCTAAATACAAGATGTGGGACAAAATTCATTGCCCAAATAACAAATAACCCAAATGTGAACGCATGTGAATTGTAACGACCCAGATTTTTAGTCGATTAATTTTAATTATTTAATATGGTTTTAAATATTGGATTGACAATATAAATGAATGCGTGAAGGGATATTATTGTTGGATTCTCTGATTATCGAACTGGGTATTGATGTGGTGGTATTGAAGCTCGGCTGAGAGATGATGTTGAAATCATATTGTGTTAATTTCGAAATGAAGGTGGGTTTGTTTTCTATACTTACGGCCATGGTATTGAAAGAGTGCTGAGATGCGCAAGTTTGGATTCCACTGGGAAGAGAAAAAAGGATTTTTGGGAAAGGGAAATCAATCCAGATTTTTTTGGTGAGTGATTTTAATTAAAACCTCATTATTTAATTTTAATCGGTTTAACTTATATAGTGTTAAATATTTCCAATTTTTCAAATTTTTAAATAGGACAGCTGTTACAGAATTGGAATTTAAAAATTTAGACAATGTGTTAAAGGAAATTGTGATGGATTAGGATTTAATAAATAAAGCTCGTTACCATTACTTTTCATGGAAATTTAAATTTAGGTACAGTTGTTGTATTTGAAATTATTGTAATATAATCGGTTAAGCCAAACCGCAATTACAAAATTAATTACATATTCAATTATGTAATTAACAAAGGGAATAAATGATTTTATTAGGTTAATCAATCAAATCAAGTTGTGTGGGATTTGGAGCTGTCGGCAATTTTATCTATATTCAAACGCATGTTTGTGATTGGATTTAAAATGGCGTAGAATCGTCAAATTGAAATTCAAGGTAAGTAAATCTCACTCAGAAAATTTATTTCATCATTTAAAATAAATTGTTGCTTGCTTGGATGCATTTATTAATTGTTATCAATTATGATTGTTAAATATATTAGTCTTATAGGATTTGTGTTTGTGACTAATATATATATATATAAATTAGCGGTTGGATTACCGTAGTACCATTAGCAGATTCCCAAAGTATCATAAGCGGATGATTTCCCTATGCACCCCACAATATGTATAGTGGATGACCTTCATACCGCAATATCCGGACTCGAAACAGGATGGGTATTATTTATGTGGGCTAACGTCTGTAGATGCGGGATAAACAGGCTAGAGGAATCCAACTGGATTCCTCAAAAAAATATTATTCTTTGTTTGCTTCATATATATTTTCATATATGCTGTGTTAGAAAACTTATGGTTGTTAATTGGGTGTTTTTGAATGTTTGAAACATTGGGCCTAAAACGTTGATATATAAAAATATTATGAAAAGAAATTTCGAGATTTCAAAGTGAAAATATATTTTTGTAAATAGAATTTGAATTTCGAATGGGCTAGAAATATTAACTTGTTTTAAATAATAAAAACAAGTGGTGAATTTATAAACGGTGTTTATAAATTAAATGGGACAATTTTCACTAGATAATTAGGGGAATTGGAATGAAATTATAAACGATATTTGTAAATGAAGTGAAATGAATTATCATGGGATAATTCGGGAAATGTAAATACAAAGGGTGAATTTAAAAAGGAAAATTTTATTTTTCCAAAGTAGGAATTTAATTTCAAAAATGGATTTGAAAGTTAGGCTTGTTTAAATATATAAACAAGTAAAATAAATGAGGTTTATAAAGAAAAGTGGAAAATTATCATTTGGATAATTTAAATATTTAAATTCAAATATGAATTTAAAATGAGAATTGTGAACCGCGTTAAAAAGAAAAAAAAGGGAATCTATTCTGATGTTCAGAATGTAAATTTAATTAAAATAAATCCGTATGGATTTATGATTTGAATTCAATTAGATCAAATTTATTTAAATAAATTATTTTCAAGAAAGAATTTAGAATTGTATTGAATAGAAGTTTAAATTTTATGTGAAATTAGATTCACTATTTATATAAGTTATAATCGATAAAATATTCTAGAATATGAATTAGGGTTCAAATGGATTTGAAGTTTTAAATTACACAACAATGAAGTTAAATTTGTAAATTTGCATTTATAAAATTGAGTGAGATAATTATCATCGGATAATTTGAAATTATAAATTCAAATATGAATTTAAAAGTGAATTGGAAAGTGTTTTGAATATAGAATGATTAATTATATTTTGGAATTCGAAATATAAACTGAATTGAGATAAATCCAAGGGATTTATAATTGAAATTCGATTATATCGAATTTTATAATTAATTAATTTATAAAAGGAATTGGAATTTTATATAGAAAAATGATGCATAAATAAATTTATAACAGAGCTATGAAATAACAGACGATTAGATATAATCGAAAATATTAAGTCAGATTTGGCAAACCAGTTTAATTTATATTTAAATATATCAGAATGGAGTTCGAATTATTATAAAACTTAGTTTAAAATGATTATATTCGATTATAATTAAAATAAACTCGCCGAAGCGCTGCAGTTCGTAAATTGACGTTTCGAACTTCAATTAAGTATATATAACTCAATTTAAGTCGGAATTCCTTGAAAAAAGAACCGGCAGGACCGATTTGATAATAGTTTTTAATGGAAAGGAAAAATCTGGATTTTGTCGTATAGATTTTGAGTTATGTCAAAATCAAATTTCTAGAAAATCAGCGCCATAATCGTTATTAAGCCATAACGGTTTTTATAAATAAATAAAAAGATTTTAAGCAAATAAAATCTGAACTTCAACTGGAAAAACTCAGATTTGAGTTGTAAAATAAATAAAAACTCAAGTTGTGTAAATAAAATGATTTTTGAAACAAAAATCATATTTTCAATTATTGAATAGAGTTAACTAATTTGAAGAATAATTAGTTAACGGAATTTTTGAATCGAAATCGGGTTTTGGATAAGCGAATTAGATTTGTGAATTTATATTCGAAATCGAAGATGTTACTTGAATTGAAAATGGAATCAGATTAAGTTCATAAGTCAATAAATATATATATGAACATGATATGATCAATTAAATAATGAAATGGGCAAAATGGCTAATTAAAGAATAAATTAGCAAATTGAGTTAAAATGACCAGATTGAGTTGGAATAAATTGGAACTGGATGTATATATGCTAAACAGGTATGGAATGAAGAGAATGAAGATTAAAATATAAGTGCCCGACAAAAAGGTACATGTTTAAATTCCATATGAGGTTTTATGCACCAAATCGGCAAGCCGCTTGGCTTTTTTGATTTTCTTAGTGAATGGAAAGGGCCTAGAGAGGCATTTTGTAGTTGTACCGAGTGATCTGTACAAAGGAGGTTATGGCGAAATTTTCTGGAAATTTAAGGAGTTAGAATATTTTTAAGAAAATTGAATAACTAGAAAACCAATATATCAACATATATTGAATTCTATAAGGAAACGAATTTAAAATAAATATTATAAACAAAAAGAAAATCTATAATTAAATCTGGTAAAAATAAAAAGAGAAACATATATACATTTTAAAAATGAATAACTGAATTTTACGGTGTTGATTATTCGAGGCAACTGGTCTTGTCTGTTTTGAAGTTAAGATGTTATTCAATCAAGGCCTGAGAGGTAATTGTACCCTAACTTGATTGATTTCATTTTTAACAGATAAATAACAAGACTCGGTCTCGAAGATCTATGTTTGAATAAGATTTAATTGAGTGCAGTGATTTGGGTTTTGTGACAATGTTTTACACAATTTTCGTTTTAACCCAACTAAGTGGAATTTTGGAAATATAATAATAAATATTTCCTGATGATAGAAATGAATGGTCGTGAAAGGAAGGAGTTGGAAATGAATTCCAAATATAAATAGAAGGTATTTTCTAAGTATAGAAAATAAAATAATATGATATATGAGAAATGCTTTCCCAATAGCGTAAGATGGCAGGATGATTACTGAAAATATCATGCTAACAAATATCGATGAGGAAACGGAGAAGGAATTTAATTAATGAAATATTAATTAAGGGGACCAGTGATTGTTTGATATTATGGATGAATGTTCGTTTATTTTTCTTCGATAGTTAAATAATCGACTATCGAAGTATTGGCCAATATCGTTGTCAATATGGAGAGACCGGTTGGATTTTTATCCAAAACCACTCTGTATTGGCAGTAGCGTTACGAATCAAATTATATAAAGACAATCGAAGATGGAGTGAAGTGCAAGGGCTTTTTTGTTAGTTTTAGCTAGAAATTTCCTAAGATGGATTTATGGAAATTGTGCCTTCGGCTTCATTCAGTCCCAGAATGAACGTGTATGGACGAACGTCTGACAATTTATTTTCATCGATAACATATGTTGGTCTGTACAAGTATACATCTGGTGGTGGAGAATTTATTCTCTTAGCATAATATCCTGAATATCTTTGTGCACATCAATTAGTGATTAACGGATCTGACAATGTGGCATTCAAAGTGATGCTATCAAGTAATTGTAACCTCAAGCCTCGCAAACGGGAAATGGTATAAAATTGGGTAGGTCGCATGGCTAAGTGGTTAGCTGCCAAGTAGGGTGTATTGTCACCTGATCTAGAGAAATTCCTTTTGCTTCTTAAATCTATCGATGTTGTCCCTTACGGGAATGGTTGTTGATCCCAACTGTTGGTGACAATACATTCGGTACTCTCAAGCGAAGTGAGAGGCCGGTCATGTTTAGCCTGGGTTGCAAGATGTTCTTATTGAACCCAGTGTATTCCTCTCTAGAGCCCATACCCTGCCAGTTGGAATCCATTATCCAATAAGTGCCCGTGATTTTGATTGTATACTATATATGTAGAGCATGAGATGCAAACGTTCTGCTAGATTGATATTTATTTGTTGTAGACACTATTATAATATCAGAATAATATTGATTTCTATGATTTCTTTGGGTTATCGTAGGGCAAAAACCATCCGTGTTTATGTATGGATCGGTCTTACGATTATCTTTTCTTTCAAAAAGAAATTTTTAAAAAGTTAAACCAAGTGTTCGGAGTTTACTCACACCAGTCCCATGACTGACCCAAAGTTTATTTTATTTTATTTTACCCTAAACTCTTGGATGCCCAAATTTGTACGGGCAGTCAAGTAGTTCAAGTATTTACAGATATATTTGGAGAAGCTTGGAGCAAGAGGCTTCAGCGTTAGTTATCTAGTATTATTTTCCACTGTGTTGTATTGTACTTTGTGAATGGTATGTATATATATATATAAAGATAAAATTTTGTATTCCAAAAGTTGTTCTATATATTATATTTTATTTCGCTGCGACGTGAGATTCTGTGTTGTTATTTCTGTTCTTATTCTATTCTAATATTTCTCTCTTTCTATTTCTCATCCTCTAACTTCTTTTTATTAATGATCCGGCAATTTATGTGTTTGGTTAGTCGATATGGTACTTATATCGATAATCAGGATCGGAAAAATGTCGGCCCGTTACAGTGGTATCAAAGCTTAGGTTGAGCGAATACCTAGGCTTTGGTGGGGGTTTACTCATTAGAGATAAGATCAGTAGTATCCTAGAATGAGTGAGTGTATATATACGAGAGCGCATATTTGTTAATTGATATGAAAGTTATTTTATATTGAACATGATATTGTTTATGAATTCTGGTCGAATCATGGGATGCCACGACGTTAATAAGAGTTTGTAAATACTTGAACAGAAGATTGAACATGATATTGTTTTTAAGTGGGTAAATGAAATAATTTTACTCAAAATTCTATTTGATAGGAAAATAATAATCTTCTGGAATTATTATCATATATAGATGAGTTGGTTGTTAGTATTATAATTAGATAAGATTATAAAATTGGAAAGGTTATATATAACCAAATAAAATTGTGTATGAATGAGATATATACAAATGAGACGAATTAAAACTGGATTCAAACCATAAATTGGAATTTAAATCCTGGGAAGTTTGAAAATATTTTCTAAAGTATATTAAAATAGTATAGCTTTGGATTGAGACGATTTTTGAACAAAAATCATTTTTAATGGATTTTGAAAGTGATAAAGCACTGAACTCACTTCAGTGGCTGGAAAATAATTCTGATGATGATCGCGACATCATCAGTGTTCATTTTCGAGTTTCTAAGTGATGAATTGCTACCTTAGAAGGTTTTTTTTGGAAATTTGTTGGAAAAAAAAGTTGATTTGGAATATTCAAATATTTTGAATTTGAGAGGGTTATAGATATATGTATATATTTATGGGATTTCTAAAGGATTTGAAGTAGAAACCCAGGAATTTGAATTATAGAATTTAAATTTAACTTAAGCTAGTTAAATGGATCAAAATAAATAAACTGATTAAAATCAATTTGAATGATTACGAATTGGATATGAATAAATTGATTGTAAATCATTCAGACTATTTGAATGCAAACATATATGAAGTGACGTATGAAGGAAAAACCAAATGTTTAGGTGGAATAAAATTTTTAGAAGTATGAACAATTGAGTCTCAACGTAAATGAATTTTGAAAAGATAATGGGTTTTGAAGCATTTTTTCCTACCTTAGTAATTTTGGGGACGAAATTCTTTTAAGGAGGGAAGAATGTAACGACCCAATTTTTAGTCGATTAATTTTAAATATTTAATATGGTTTAAATATTGGATTGACAATATAAATGAAGGTGTGATGGGAGACTATTGTTGGATTCTCTGATTATCAAACTGGGTACTGATGTGGTAGTATTGAAGCTCGGCTGAGAGATGATGTTGAAATCAGATTGTGTTTTAATTTCGAAATGAAGGTGGGTTTGTTTTCTATACTTACGGCCATGGTATTGAAAGTGCTGAGATGCGCAAGTTTAGATTCCACTGAGAAGAGAAAAAAGGATTTTTGGGAAAGGGAAATCAATCCAGATTTATTTGGTGAGTGATTTTAACTAAAAACTCATTATTTAATTTCAATCGGTTTAACTTATATAGTGGTAAATATTTCCATTTTTTCGAATTTTTAAATAGGATAGCTGTTACAGAATTGGAATTTAAAATTTTAGACAATGTGTTAAAGGAAATTGTGACGGATTAGGATTTTATGAATAAAGATGTTACCATTAATTTTCATGAAATTTTAAATTTAGGTACAGTTGTTGTATTTGAAATTACTGTAATAATCGGTTAAGCCAAACTGCAATTACAAAAGCAATTACATATTCAATTATGTAATTAATGAAGGGAATAAATGAATTTTATTAGGTTAATAAATCAAATCATGCTGTGTGGGATTTGGAGCTATCGAGAATTTTATCTATATTCAAACGCATGTTTGGGATTGGATTTAAAATGGCGTAGAATTGTCAAATTGAAAATCAAGGTGAGTAAATCTCACTTAGACTATTTATTTCATCGTTTAAAATATATTGCTGGTTGCTTGGATGCATTTATTAATTGTTATCAGTTATGATTATTAAATATATTAGTTATATAAGATTGGTGTTTGTGACTATTATATATATATATATATATATATATTGGTGGTTGGATTACCGCAGTACCATTAGCAGATGGTCGCGGTATCACTAGCGGATGATTTCCCTATACGCCCTACAATATATATACTGGATGACCTTCATACCACGATATCCTGCCTCGAAGCAGGATGGGTATTATTTATGTTGGCTAACGTCTGTGGATGCAGGATAAACAAGTTGGAGGAATCCAACTGGATTCCTTAAAAAATATTATTCATTGTTTGCTTCATATATATTATCATATATGTTGTGTTAGAAAACCTGTGGTTGTTAATTCGGTGTTTTTGGATGTTTGAATATCATTAAGCCTAAAATGTAGATATTTAAAAATATTATGAAAAGAAATTTTGAGATTTAAAGGGAAAATAAATTTTTTTTGAAATAGAATTTGAATTTCGAATGGGCTAGAAATATTAACTTGTTTTAAATAATAAAAACAAGTGGTGAATTTATAAACAGTGTTTATGAATTAAATGGGATAATTTTCATTAGATAATGAGGGGAATTGGAATGAATTTATCAATGGTATTTGTAAATGAAGTGAAATGAATTATCATTGGATAATTCGGGAAATGTAAATACAAAGGGTGAATTTAAAAAGGAAACATTTATTTTTCCAAAGTAGGATTTAATTTCAAAAATGGATTTGAAAGTGAGACTTGTTTAAATATATAAACAAGTAAAATAAATGAGGTTTATAAAGAAAAGTGAAAGATTATCATTTGGATAATTTAAATATTTAAATTCAAATATGTATCTAAAATGAGAATTGTGAACCGTGTTAAAGAGAAACAACGGAATCTATTCTGATGTTCAAAATGTAAATTTAATTTAAAAAAATCCGTATGGATTTATGATTTGAATTCGATTAGATTGAATTTATTTAAATAAATTATTTTCAGGAAAGAATTTAGAATTGTATTGAATAGTAGTTTAAATTTAAATGTGAAGTTAGATTCAATGTTTATATAAGTTATAATCGATAAAATATTCTAGAATATGAATTAGGATTCAAATGGATTTGAAGTTTTAAATTATACAACAAGGAAGTTAAATTTGTAAATTTGCATTTATAAAATTAAGTGAGATAATTATAATTGGGTAATTTGAAATTATAAATTCAAATATGAATTTAAAAGTGAATTGGAAAGTGTTTTGAAATAGAATGATTAATTATATTTTGGAATTCAAAATATAAACTGAATTGAGAAACCCAAGGGATTTATAATTGAAATTCGATTATATCGAATTTTATAATTAATTAATTTATAAAAGGAATTGGAATTTTATATAGAAAATCGAAGTATAAATAATTGTATAACAGAGCTATGAAATAATAGACGATTAGAGATAATAGGAAATATTAAGTCAGATTTGGCAAACCAGTTTAATTTATATTTAAGTATATCAGAATGGATTTGGAATTATTATAAAACTTAGTTTAAAACGATTATATTCGATTATAATTAAAAACGAACTCGTCGAAGCGCGGTAGTTCGTAAATTGGCGTTTCGAACTTCAATTAAGTATATATAACTCAATTTAAGTCGGAATTCCTTGAAACAAAAACCTTCAGGACCGATTTGATAATAGTTTTCTAATAGAGAAGAAAAATATGGATTTCGTCGTATAGATTTTGAGTTATGTCAAAATCAAATTTCCAAAAAAACAGCAACATAATCATTATTAAACCATAACGGATTTTATAAATAAATAAAAGGATTTTAAGCAAATAAAATCCGAGCTTCCATTGGAAAAACTCAGATTTGAGCCGTAAAATAAATACGAACTCAAGTTGTGTAAATAAAATGATTTTTGAAACAAAAATCATATTTTTAATTGTTGAATAGAGCTAACTAGTTTGAAGAATAATGAGTTAACGGAATATTTGAATCGAAATTGGGTTTTGGTTAAGTGAATTGGATTTGTGAATTTATATTCGAAATCGAAGATGGAACTCGAGTTGAAAATGGAATCAGATTGAGTTTATAAGTCAATATATATATGTATATATATATATATATGAACGTGATATGATCAATTAAATAATGAAATGGGCAAAATGGCTAATTAAAGAATAAATTAGCAAATTGAGTTAAAATGACCAGATTGATTTGGAATAAATTGGAACTGGACGTATATGTCTTAAACATTTATGGAATGAACAGAATGAAGATTAAAATTTAAGTGCCCGACAAAAAGGTACATGTTTAAATTCCATACGAGGTTTTATGCGCCGAATCGGCAAGCCGCTTGGCTTTTTGATTTTCTTTTCGAATGGAAATGGCCTAGAGAGGCATTTTGTAGTTGTATCGAGTGACCCATACAAAGAAGGTTATGGCGAAATTTTCTGGAAATTTAAGGAGTTAGAATATTTTTTAGAAAATTGGATAACTAGAAAATCAATATATCAACGTATATGGAAGTCGATAAGGAAACAAATTTAAAATAAATATTATAAACAAAAAGGAAATCTATAATTAAATCTTGTAAAAATAAAAAGAGAAACATATACACATTTTAAAAATGAATAATTGGATTTTACGGTGTTGATTATTTGAGGCAACTAGTCTTGTATGTTTTAAAGTTAAGATGTTATTTAATCAAGGTCTGAGAGGTAATTATACCCCAACTTGATTGATTTCATTTTTAATCGATAAATAACAAGATTCAGTCTCGAAGATCAATGTTTGAATAAGAATTAATTGAGTGCAGTGATTTGGGTTGTTGTAACAATGTTTTACACAATATTCGTTTTAATCCAAATAAGTGGAAGTTTGGAAATATAATAATAAATATTTCCTGAGGATAGAAATGAATGATCGTGAAAGGAAGGAGTTGGAAAGGAATCCCAAATATAAATAGTAGGTATTTTCTAAGTATAGAAAATAAGATGATATATGAGAAATGCTTTCCCAATAGCGTAAGAGGGCAGGATGATTATTGAAAATAACGTGTTAACAAATATCGATAAGGAAATGGAGAAGGAACTTAATTAATGAAATATTAATAAGGGCCCTAGTGATTGTTTGATGTTATGGATGAATGTTCGTTTATTTTTCTTTGATAGTTATATAACCGACTATCGAAGTATTGGCCAATATCGTTGTCAATATGGAGAGACCGGATTGGCATTAGCGTTACGAACCAGATTATATAAAGACAATCGAAGACAGAGTGAAGTGCAAGGGCTTTTTCTGTTAGTCCAAGGTAGAAATTGCCTAAGATGGATTTATGGAAATTGTGCCTTCGATTTCGTTCAGTCCTAGAATGAACGTGTATGGACGAATGTCTGACATAGTATTTTCAGCGATCACATATGTTGGTCTGTACAAATATACATCTGTTGGCGGAGAATTTATTCTCTTAGCATAATATCCAGAATATCTTTGTGCAAATCAATTAGTGATTAATGGATCCGACAATGTGGCATTCAAAGTGATGGTGCCATCAAGTAATCATAACCTCAAGTCTCGCAAACGCGAAATGGTATAAAATCGGGTAGGTCGCATGGCTAAGTGGTTAGCTGCCAAGTTGGGTGTATTGTCACCTGATCTAGAGAAATTCCTTTTGCTTCTTAAATCTATCGATGTTGTCCCTTACGGGAATGGTTGCTGATCCCAACCGTTGGCGACAATACATTCGGTACTCTCAAGCGAAATGAGAGGCCGATCATGTTTAGCCTGGGTTGCAATATGTTCTTGTTGAACCGGTGTATTCCTCTCTAGAGATACACTGTTGGAAGGTGATCCCATACCTTGCCAGTTGGAATCCATTATCCAATAAATGCCCGTGATTTTGATTGTATACTATATATGTAGAGCGTGAGATGCAAACGTTCTGCTAAATTGATATTTATTTGTTGTAGACACTATTATAATATCAGAATAATATTGATTTCAAATATTGCTTTGGGTTATCGTATGGTAAAAACCATCGTGTTTATGTGTGGATCGGTCTTACGATTATCTTTTCTTTTGAAAAGAAATTTTTAAAAAGTTAAATCAAGTGTTTGGAGTTTACTCACACCAGTCCCATTACTGACCCAGAGTTTATTTTGTTCTGTTTTACCCTAAACTCTTGAGTGCCCAAATTTGTACGGGCAGTCAAGTAGTTCAGGTATCTACAAATATATTTGGAGGAGCTTGGAGCAGGAGGCTTCAGCGTTAGTTTTCTAGTATTATTTTCCATTGTGTTGTATTGTACTCTGAAAATGGTATGTATATATATACAGTTAAAATTTTGTATTCCAAAAGTTGTTCTATATATTATATTTTATTTCGCTGCGATGTGAGATTCTATGTTGTTATTTCTGTTCTTCTTCTATTCAAATATTTCTCTATTTTTATTTCTCATCCTCTAATTTCTTTCTATTAATGATCCGTAATTTCTGGTGTTTGGTTAGTCGATATGGTACTTATATCGATAATCAGGATCGGAAAAATGTCGGGCCATTACACGAATGGACATGAAAATGTCATGGAAAAACTGCTTGCGGGCATCAAACGGCATCAACTTCAATCGTTTTGAGCATGAATAAGAACTCCACAACATCTGAGACAAGCAATCTTTATGAAAAGGCATTGAATCTTGACTTTAAAATATGTGGCAGAAGTTGGTTGAACAAAACATTTCTTCAGGTCCTCATGCTTTAATCCAACTCTAAAAATCAACATTTTTCTTACATCAATTCTTCAACCTTTTCAACAATTAAGTGCATCAATCCATTCATCTTAAAAAATCTGAAAACACAACTATAAATACACAGTATCAATTATTTTAAAGAGAAAATAAGATAAATAAGCGGATAAAATATACACATTTCTGTGTATATCAATATATAATTAAATTTAAGTTAAATTTATGTATTAAGAATAATTTTATATATAAATGTTTATATACGTGCATAAATTAATAATTTATACATATAATATGCATATGTGTAAATAAGAGATTGTACACGTATAAACACACACACACACACACACACACATATATATATATATATATATATGTATGTATGTATGTATGTATATGTTAGTGATACATATATTTTCATATTTAGTGAATATTACTTACTTGAATTTATGTGAATAGTATAGAAATATAATGTTTTGTTAACTGAAATTCATGGATTTGAATATAAAACTATAAGGGAAAATTGATGAAAATTTTGTAAATTACTGTAGAAATTATGAAGTATATGAACATAAAATCAAGGAAAATTAACGAAGCATTTTAGATAACTGTAAAATGGTAATTCACGTGGATTCAAAAAAACAAATAAAAAAGAAGTAAGGAGTGAGGTGAAACTTTATAACATTAAAGTTTGCAATTTTCACACCATTCTTCAATCAACGGACAATGTAACACCCCACCTCTGTTAAGGTCACTCACAAAGGGAATGCCTTAACTTTGGTGGAACATTTTAGTAAACAGAACAGAAACTTACAAGACAGATAAAACAGTACTTGAAAAATTTATAACTTTATTTCAACAGAAGCTTGGTTACATCCTTTCAAATCACAATATCAGAATTCAAGTACAAAATATCAGTCTTGTACAAAAGCCTTCAGAATGCATAGTTTAAAATCATAATCCCCACAGAAGAAGACAAGCCATACTTTAAGCACTGCAAGTGGAAGAAATCTGGATCAAGCTAGAGTATTCCCTTCTACAAAACCTGGGGGGAAACGGAAGAAAGGAAGCGAAACAACAAGGGTCAGACAAAAGTCTGGCAAGTCCAGTGATTTTCAGTTATGAACATATAATAATAACATGACATGAAAATAAAAATGGATGAGAGATAACTGTAACAGATGTAGCAGATATAACGGAAGAACAGAATGATATAAGCTATTGCTTTACACTTCTCTGCACTAATACTAGTATAACAGAATTAGGTGTCACCCTGATGTCTAAAATGAAACGGAAACGGGTACAGAATAATTTCCACGCTATTAATGGGCCTTTACCACCTGATCAGAAATAGACAGAAGCAGAATGTAGCATAAGGTGTACATAGTAATTGGGCCTTTACCACCCGAACAGACGGTACCACGCAGAAACAGACAGGTGTTGCCACCCGACAGAAACAGACAGAACTAAGTGTACCCTAAAACCCTACCCCAAGCGATCGGCTCCCTAATACATAAATATCCTGTGTCGGCCCCACAGTAGGGTGTATCACTCCCTAAAGTGACAACCAATTGGCACAGACCTATTTACGGATGTCACGGCGTCTTACATCCTCAGAGGCAGACCGGGATCCATGCACGCACATGACCCGGTTGGAACGCTCCATCAACACCCCTCGCCATTATCAGAATGAACCGCTTATAATTAGTTCAGTAAGCGTTCCCGGACCCTACCTACTGTTGGGTCAAAGTTTTGATACCAGAAAGGGTTACTGACTAATATGGGTCCCAAGCAACAGATGACACAAGTAAATTCCCTCCTAACCTTGTGTCCCCAGACTAACAGATTTCAGCTTAACTTGTCTACAAGTTTCAGACATACAAAGTTTAGATTAACTAGTTCACAGATCAGACAATCAAATTAACAGGTTTTCAGACTAACGGATCAGATGTTCGGATTAACAGGCTTATAGATTCAATGGTTACAGATTAACAGACTTACAGATTAACTGGTTACAGATTATCTAACTTTGTATTGGGCCTACGGATTCACGAAACGGGTTTATCAGATTCATTGGTCCAATTGGTTTAACCTTCCCCAACACGTTTTAGACATCATAATTATCTAAGATTTTCATTAATTAAATATTAATGCCCAAACCTCTCACATTAGACTGACAGTTTGCGGCTACTGATTAGGCCGGTTGGTTCCGGGCAGGTTTCTGTCGCAAACTAAGTCTAACCTCGGGTTTCAAGCATGTTATGACTAACTTCTCACATTAGAACCTATTGTTTGCGACCACTGGAATATGCCGGGCGGTTCCGGGCAGAATTACGCTGCAAACTCATTCTAACTCGAGTTAGCCATGTTTATCTTTGCGGCCAATTAATTAATGATTTACCATTTATACCCACGCCCCATTATACATGTCAATTATTCATAACTATAGCCAATTCAGATTATGTCACTAGCGGACTAATTATACCAACTCAACAGATATAGCAGATAACAGATTTTTCAGATTAGGCGACTTAACGGATTTAGCAGATTTAGCATTTTCAGCAGATGACAGATTTGGCAGAGGAACAGATCTAGCAGACTAGGTAGTAGAGCAGAACTAGCAGATTAAGCAATATAACAGAACTAGCAGATTAGGCAATGTAACAAAACTAGCAAATTAGGCAAATATAACATATTTAATCATTTTTTAAAGTTTTACAAACATGTCTTGCCTAATTATAAATCTTGCCTAAGTTCACATGCATAAATAATAGTCTCGATTCACAATATTATCATATACCCCATGTTTGCATTAAATTTACATAGCACAGATTATGGTCATAAATTTACCATATATCGTATGTTTCAATTTTTATTAAACTTGCATAGTACAAAAGATCCCTATATAAATTATACCAAATATAGCCATCGATTACTATGCATATCATATATCCCAAAGATCCCTTACTTAGGTGTTTATTTACATTAATAGATACCCTACTCTCATGGAAATCTTTATGCCTAAGCCATATTCTCTTTATCACAAATCATATGTTCAATACAATATAACATGTCCAGTCATATGTCTCAGATTTTGTTCTAGCTACAGTCCATGTTCTTTCCTCAAATTAGTCACCTATTGGTCATGCCCAGTTCATGCATCATTCATTTTATTGTCCCAAACATTTTAGCGTATGTTAATCTCTTATGAGATGGGCTCAGGCTCGTGGTAGCCTGGCTATAGAACAGAAAGAGGAAAGAGATACAAAATAAGATAGATCCAAAAAAACAGATATAACCTCAGTTTCAGATTTATAATTCATGTCACAATCAGAATTAACGTTTATATCGGAAAATAACTGCACTTGCCTTGACTGGATTAAAGAAAGAACTTTAATTGTTGTAGAATCGTTGCAGAAGCTTTAATCTCTAATTTGAATTGAGTTGCTTAGGTTGATGTTGATTAGCTTCTAGTTTTGATTCCAGCAGAGTAGCGACGCCATTTTTATTTTTATTAGAACAGAGGCAGAGAAGAAGCAGAATAGAATTGTGTGTAGAGAAGGCTAGGTCTTAGGATGTATTTATAGGTGTAGGAACTCATCTAGGCCCTCAGATTAACCCTAGAACTCATCAGGTCCATCAAAACACGTCACAGCCTTCAAAATCGCACACACACGCACCAGATTCGACTAGGGCTCGACCCCCAGGTCGACTGCCCAGTCGACCTGGTCCGGGGGGTCGACTGCCCAGTCGACTCCCCAGTCGACCTGGGTCCTGGGGGGTCGACTGCCCAGTCGACTTGGGCCCTGGACAGGAAATTTCCCACCCAGCCCGCTTCTGGGTTTGAATTCGAATTTTGAATTCGAATTTCGAGCTGTTTTCAATTCTGAAATTTCCTGAAACTTCGGAGGGTCATATCTCCTTCATACGGACTCTGATTCTCGCAAACTCGGACTTGTTTTCATGCAGAATTCCAAGACGAACGCAATGGCACAATCCGTTTCCCTTGATTCTTATTTTAAAAATTAATTATCCTCTGATTTGTTACTTATACGTTTACAGAAAATGCGGGGTGTTACATTCTCCCCTCCTTAAAGGATTTCGTTCCTGAAATCTTCAAGTTAAGAAGAATGTGTCCTACCAATTAACATCCATCTACTCAATCATCAATCAATGGCGTCCATTATCCTTAGAAACCTCTAATGTTGTATGAACATATGCAAAGGTGTGTGTATATGTTCCTTATCTAATGCAAAGATCAGGCGGTCCACTGATTCAGTTGACCTCCTTAATGTGAATTATGCCAGTGCCATGAGTCCAACATGTATGCAATTTTCCTACTTGATACTTATCATTTCTATATGAGTGCACAACCATTCAGTCAAATGCAACATCCATGTGCTGAGTCAATCATTTTGCATCCACAAAAATTGAAAAATGCTCACACATCCATATGCAGTATGAGAGTGTTTTCGAGCCGATCTAGTGCCCAGTGTGTGTATATGCATCCACGAGCAACCACTAGCAACCACTTGCATCCACTTGCAACCATCAAACATAACATGTCTCAAACACATGTTTACACCCATTAGTTTCTACCTAAAGTTCGAAGATTCGATCGATAGGATACAGTCGAATGATGGAAGCGAGTACAGATAAGACAAAGACTTGGTTCCCATTAGACATTGGTTGAGAAAATAATTCCCCTAAGTATCAACCCCGAAGACCGAAATCAACATCAGATCGACACCCAGAGGATTACCTCCTTTAGACAATGTCAAAACTGGAAAGCAGAATTATTCAAATATTTACAGACTACTGGTACAGATCAGGTTCCCTAATGATTCTTAGGAAGCTAAGCATGATAAAATCATATCCCACAAAAACTCAGAATGTATGCGTCATACTTGACGTCTAACACAGATATCCCTCAACCCCAATCTATCATAAACAGTTGAGTCATAACCCTTATAGGTTTGAGTCTACAACGGAATCAGAAACAATACTAGTATTAAAGTGCAGAGTATCAATTACAAAATCAAAATACCAGAATCAGAAAGAGTCTTAACTCCATAATCAGGTAAAGAAACTAAACCTACTATAGGAATTTTCCTACTTCTATCCTAGCCACTAGCCTCAAGAGTGTTCGCCTGCCCTCCTTGTCCTCGTCTCTTCGGGCAGTCCCTAGTGAAGTGTCCCATCTCCCCACAGTTGAAGCAAGCGCCCTTCCTTTTTCTGCAATCCTTGTTCAGATGAGTCGAGCTTCCACAAGTAAAGCACTTTTTCCCCTTCTTATCTTCAGACTTCTCATCCTTCCTTTGCGTTTCCTTTTTGGGCCCTGCTTTCTTATTCTGTGGTTCTTCCTTCTTTGTCTCTTTCGGGCCTTTATCTTCCTCGTGCAGTAGTGCCATGTCCACCAATCTCTCGTAAGTCGCTCCCATGGGTACATGAGTCATGGCTAGGCTGTGCAGTGGCTCGTTCAATCCTTTAACAAAGCGGAGAGCCTTTTTATGCTGAGTGTTGACTAAATCCAATCTGAACCTAGCTAGTTGGTTGAACTGGTTGACGTATTCCTTGACCGTCATACTTACTTGCTTAAGAGATAAGAACATTCCAGTTGTAAACTTCATTCAGCTTGCGAGGGGAATTTTGTATCAAACCTTGTTCTGAAATCCATCCATGTCTCAACCAGCCTCTCGGCGTTAGTGACTTCCCACCAGTAGGAAGCTTCGTCTTTGAGCAGCCGTACCGCCAACTGTACCTTCTGCCTATCGTCCACCTCAAAGATAACGAATATATCCTCAGTTTCTTTGAGCCAGTTCCTCGCTTCTACGAATGATTCAGTTCCTTTGAAATCCTTCCCACCCATGGCTCTAAAATCTCTACAGATCTTTGAAAAAGTAATTACACGAGGAGGGGGTGGAGGAGGGGGATCATTTGCTGGACCTGCGGCGGCGGTCCTAGCCTCAAGATATTGACGAAACCAACCGGGTACGTGAACACCCTCTGGTATCTCAGATGCTTCAGACATGCTGAAACGAAAAAAAGGAAAGATTCAATACAAAAAAAAGGACTGAAGGAAAGATATATGGCTCTTGGGGATCATGTTTTTCAAAATAAACTTTATTTTTTAAAAATACTTCCTTTCAAAACCTTTTTGAAAATAGTTTTCAAAAACTTTACCCAATCTGGTAACCTTTAGCTCTGATACCAAGTGTAACACCCCACCTCCGTTAAGGTCACTCACAAAGGGAATGCCTTAACCTTGGTGGAGCATTTTAGTAAACAGAACAGAAACTTACAAGACAGATAAAACAGTACTTGAAAAATTTATAACTTTATTTCAACAGAAGCTTGGTTACATCCTTTCAAATCAAAATATCAGAATTCAAGTACAAAATATCAGTCTTGTACAAAAGCCTTCAAAATGCATAGTTTAAAATCATAATCCCCACAGAAGAAGTCAAGCCATAATTTAAGCACTGCAAGCGGAAGAAATCTGGATCAAGCTAGAGTATTCCCTTCTACAAAACCTGGGGGGAAACGGAAGAAAGGAGGCGAAACAACAAGGGTCAGACAAAAGTCTGGCAAGTCCAGTGATTTTCAGTTATGAACAGATAATAATAACATGACATGAAAATAAAACTGGATGAGAGATAAATGTAACAGATGTAGCAGATATAACGGAAGAACAGAATGATATAAGCTATTGCTTTACACTTCTCTGCACTAATACTAGTATAACAGAATTAGGTGTCACCTTGATGTCTAAACTGAAACTGAAACGGGTACAGAATAATTTCCACGCTAGTAATGAGCTTTACCACCCGATCAGAAACAGACAGAAGCAGAATGTAGCATAAGGTGTACACTAGTAATTGGGCCTTTACCACCTGAATAGACGGTACCACGCAGAAACAGACAGGTGTTGCCACCCAACAGAAACAGACGGTACCAACAGAAACAGACAGAACTAAGTGTACCCTAAAACCCTACCCCAAGTGATCGGCTCCCTAATACATAAATATCTTGTGTCGGCCCCACAGTAGGGTGTATCACTCCCTAAAGTGACAACCAATTGGCACAGACCTATTTACGAATGTCACGGTGTCTTACATCCTCAGAGGCAGACCGGGATCCATGCACGCACATGACCCGGTTGGAACGTACCATCAACACCCCTCGCCATTATCAGAATGAACCGCTTATAATTAGTTCAGTAAGCGTGCCCAGACCCTACCTACTGTTGGGTCAAAGTTTTGATACCAGAAAGGGTTACTGACTAATATGGGTCCCAAACAACAGATGACACAAGTAAATTCCCTCCTAACCTTGTGTCCCCAGACTAACAGATTTCAGCTTAACTTGTCTACAAGTTTCAGACATACAAAGTTTAGATTAACTAGTTCACAGATCAGACAATCAAGTTAACAGGTTTTCAGACTAACGGATCTGATGTTCGGATTAACCGGCTTATAGATTAACTGGTTACAGATTAACAGACTTACAGATTAACTGGTTACAGATTATCTAACTTTGTATTGGGCCTACGGATTCACGAAATGGGTTTATCAGATTCATTGGTCCAATTGGTTTAACCTTCCCCAACACGTTTTAGACATCATAATTATCTAAGATTTTCATTAATTAAATATTAATGCCCAAACCTCTCACATTAGACTGACAGTTTGCGGCTACTGGTTAGGCCGGTTGGTTCTGGGCAGGTTTCTGTCGCAAACTGAGTTTAACCTCGGGTTTCAAGCACGTTATGACTAACTTCTCACATTAGAACCTATTGTTTGCGACCACTGGAATATGCCGGGCGGTTCCGGGTAGAATTACGCCGCAAACTCATTCTAACCTCGAGTTAGCCATGTTTATCTTTGTGGCCAATTAATTAATGATTTACCATTTATACCCACGCCCCATTATACATGTCAATTATTCATAACTATAGCCAATTCAGATTATGTCACTAGCGGACTAATTATACCAACTCAACAGATATAGCAGATAACAGATTTTTCAGATTAGGCGACTTAACGGATTTAGCAGATTAAGCAAACTAGCAGATTTAGCATTTTCAGCAGATGACAGATTTGGCAGAGGAACAGATCTAGCAGACTAGGTAGTAGAGCAGAACTAGCAGATTAAGCAATATAACAGAACTAGCAGATTAGGCAATGTAACAAAACTAGCAAATTAGGCAAATATAACAGATTTAATCATTTCTTAAAGTTTCACAAACATATCTTGCCTAATTATAAATCTTGCCTAAGTTCACATGCATAAGTAATAGTCTTGATTCACAATATTATCATATACCCCATGTTTGCATTAAATTTACATAGCACAGATTATGGTCATAAATTTACCATATATCATATGTTTCAATTTTTATTAAACTTGCATAGTACAGAAGATCCCTATATAAATTATACCAAATATAGCCATCGATTACTATGCATATCATATATCCCAAAGATCCCTTACTTAGGTGTTTATTTACATTAATAGACACCCTACTCTCATGTAAATCTTTATGCCTAAGCCATATTCTCTTTATCTCAAATCATATGTTCAATACAATATAACATGTCCAGTCATATGTCTCAGATTTTGTTCTAGCTACAGTCCATGTTCTTTCCTCAAATCAGTCACCTATTGGTCATGCCCAATTCATGCATCATTCATTTTATTGTCCCAAACATTTTAGCGTATGTTAATCTCTTATGAGATGGGCTCAGGCTCGTGGTAGCCTGGCTATAGAGCAGAAAGAGGAAAGAGATACAAAATAAGATAGATCCAAACAGAACATAACAGATATAACCTCAGATTCAGATTTATAATTCATGTCACAATTAGAATTAACGTTTATATCGGAAAATAACTGCACTTGCCTTGATTGGATTAAAGAAAGAACTTTAATTGTTGTAGAATCGTTGCAGAAGCTTTAATCTCTAATTTGAATTGAGTTGCTTAGGTTGATGTTGATTAGCTTCTAGTTTTGATTCTAGCAGAGTAGCGACGCCATTTTTATTTTTATTAGAACAGAGGCAGAGAAGAAGCAAAATAGAATTGTGTGTAGAGAAGGCTAGGTCTTAGGATGTATTTATAGGTGTAGGAACTCATCTAGGCCCTCAGATTAACCCTAGAACTCATCAGGTCCGTCAAAACACGTCACAGCCTTCAAAATCGCACACACATGCACCAGATTCGACCAGGGCTCGACCCCCAGGTCGACTGCCCAGTCGACCTGGTCTGGGGGGTCAACTGCCCAGTCGACTGCCCAGTCGATTGCCCAGTCGACCTGGGTCCTGGGGGGTCGACTCCCTAGTCGACTTGGGCCCTGGGTGGGAAATTTCCCGCCCAGCCCGCTTCTGGGTTTGAATTCGAATTTTGAATTCGAATTTCGAGCTGTTTTCAATTCTGAAATTTCCTGAAACTTCGGAGGGTCATATCTCCTTCATACGGACTCCGATTCTCGCAAACTCGGACTTGTTTTCATGCAGAATTCCGAGACGAACGCAATGGCTCAACCCCTTTCCCTTGATTCTTATTTTAAAAATTAATTATCCTCTGATTTGTTACTTATACGTTTACAGAAAATGCGGGGTGTTACTGACAATTTATCAAAATAAATAATTATTTATTAAAGCTGTCTTTTTTATACGTGATCCATATATTTTTATACTTGAATAAAAATTTAGTTTATATCAATTTTTAGAATGAGTTGCTATACTTAAATATTGTCATTTTATTATTTATTAGACAAATTAATAAAAGGAAACTTTATTTGAACACAAAATGTTGACACAAAATTTAAACAATAAATGTTGACAAAAAATTTCAGGTACCATCCTAAAGAATAATACAAAGAAAATAAGCAAATAAACCATTGTTTTCAAACGCCTAGAAAAAATCATAAATATTTGAATGCCGCAATGTTTCTTAGGTGCCTTTGTCTACAATCCCCTTGCTTCAGCTCTCAGGTGCTAAAGTCTGCATCAACTCTACGATTTTTTTTAAGGAAACGGCTTCATGTGTTAAGTTTGTAAATCAGAGCATTCCCCTTGCTTCAGCTCTCAGCTAACTGGTAGTAGCACTACACTGTATTTCTTCATGTGTTAAGTTGCAAATGTGCCTCATCATTTCTTCATGTGTTAAGTTGCAAATGTGCCTCATCATTTCTTCATGTGTTAAGTTTGTAAATCAGAGCATTCCCCTTGCTTCAGCTCTCAGCTAACTGGTAGTAGCACTACACTGTATTTCTTCATGTGTTAAGTTGCAAATGTGCCTCATCATTTCTTCATGTGTTAAGTTGCAAATGTGCCTCATCATTTCTTCATGTGTTAAGTTTGTAAATCAGAGCATTCCCCTTGCTTCAGCTCTCAGCTAACTGGTAGTAGCACTACACTGTATTTCTTCATGTGTTAAGTTGCAAATGTGCCTCATCATTTCTTCATGTGTTAAGTTGCAAATGTGCCTCATCATTTCTTCATGTGTTAAGTTTGTAAATCAGAGCATTCCCCTTGCTTCAGCTCTCAGCTAACTGGTAGTAGCACTACACTGTATTTCTTCATGTGTTAAGTTGCAAATGTGCCTCATCATTTCTTCATGTGTTAAGTTGCAAATGTGCCTCATCATTTCTTCATGTGTTAAGTTTGTAAATCAGAGCATTCCCCTTGCTTCAGCTCTCAGCTAACTGGTAGTAGCACTACACTGTATTTCTTCATGTGTTAAGTTGCAAATGTGCCTCATCATTTCTTCATGTGTTAAGTTGCAAATGTGCCTCATCATTTCTTCATGTGTTAAGTTTGTAAATCAGAGCATTCCCCTTGCTTCAGCTCTCAGCTAACTGGTAGTAGCACTACACTGTATTTCTTCATGTGTTAAGTTGCAAATGTGCCTCATCATTTCTTCATGTGTTAAGTTGCAAATGTGCCTCATCATTTCTTCATGTGTTAAGTTTGTAAATCAGAGCATTCCCCTTGCTTCAGCTCTCAGCTAACTGGTAGTAGCACTACACTGTATTTCTTCATGTGTTAAGTTGCAAATGTGCCTCATCATTTCTTCATGTGTTAAGTTGCAAATGTGCCTCATCATTTCTTCATGTGTTAAGTTTGTAAATCAGAGCATTCCCCTTGCTTCAGCTCTCAGCTAACTGGTAGTAGCACTACACTGTATTTCTTCATGTGTTAAGTTGCAAATGTGCATCATCATTTCTTCATGTGTTAAGTTGCAAATGTGCCTCATCATTTCTTCATGTGTTAAGTTTGTAAATCAGAGCATTCCCCTTGCTTCAGCTCTCAGCTAACTGGTAGTAGCACTACACTGTATTTCTTCATGTGTTAAGTTGCAAATGTGCCTCATCATTTCTTCATGTGTTAAGTTGCAAATGTGCCTCATCATTTCTTCATGTGTTAAGTTTGTAAATCAGAGCATTCCCCTTGCTTCAGCTCTCAGCTAACTGGTAGTAGCACTACACTGTATTTCTTCATGTGTTAAGTTGCAAATGTGCCTCATCATTTCTTCATGTGTTAAGTTGCAAATGTGCCTCATCATTTCTTCATGTGTTAAGTTTGTAAATCAGAGCATTCCCCTTGCTTCAGCTCTCAGCTAACTGGTAGTAGCACTACACTGTATTTCTTCATGTGTTAAGTTGCAAATGTGCCTCATCATTTCTTCATGTGTTAAGTTGCAAATGTGCCTCATCATTTCTTCATGTGTTAAGTTTGTAAATCAGAGCATTCCCCTTGCTTCAGCTCTCAGCTAACTGGTAGTAGCACTACACTGTATTTCTTCATGTGTTAAGTTGCAAATGTGCCTCATCATTTCTTCATGTGTTAAGTTGCAAATGTGCCTCATCATTTCTTCATGTGTTAAGTTTGTAAATCAGAGCATTCCCCTTGCTTCAGCTCTCAGCTAACTGGTAGTAGCACTACACTGTATTTCTTCATGTGTTAAGTTGCAAATGTGCCTCATCATTTCTTCATGTGTTAAGTTGCAAATGTGCCTCATCATTTCTTCATGTGTTAAGTTTGTAAATCAGAGCATTCCCCTTGCTTCAGCTCTCAGCTAACTGGTAGTAGCACTACACTGTATTTCTTCATGTGTTAAGTTGCAAATGTGCCTCATCATTTCTTCATGTGTTAAGTTGCAAATGTGCCTCATCATTTCTTCATGTGTTAAGTTTGTAAATCAGAGCATTCCCCTTGCTTCAGCTCTCAGCTAACTGGTAGTAGCACTACACTGTATTTCTTCATGTGTTAAGTTGCAAATGTGCCTCATCATTTCTTCATGTGTTAAGTTGCAAATGTGCCTCATCATTTCTTCATGTGTTAAGTTTGTAAATCAGAGCATTCCCCTTGCTTCAGCTCTCAGCTAACTGGTAGTAGCACTACACTGTATTTCTTCATGTGTTAAGTTGCAAATGTGCCTCATCATTTCTTCATGTGTTAAGTTGCAAATGTGCCTCATCATTTCTTCATGTGTTAAGTTTGTAAATCAGAGCATTCCCCTTGCTTCAGCTCTCAGCTAACTGGTAGTAGCACTACACTGTATTTCTTCATGTGTTAAGTTGCAAATGTGCCTCATCATTTCTTCATGTGTTAAGTTGCAAATGTGCCTCATCATTTCTTCATGTGTTAAGTTTGTAAATCAGAGCATTCCCCTTGCTTCAGCTCTCAGCTAACTGGTAGTAGCACTACACTGTATTTCTTCATGTGTTAAGTTGCAAATGTGCCTCATCATTTCTTCATGTGTTAAGTTGCAAATGTGCCTCATCATTTCTTCATGTGTTAAGTTTGTAAATCAGAGCATTCCCCTTGCTTCAGCTCTCAGCTAACTGGTAGTAGCACTACACTGTATTTCTTCATGTGTTAAGTTGCAAATGTGCCTCATCATTTCTTCATGTGTTAAGTTGCAAATGTGCCTCATCATTTCTTCATGTGTTAAGTTTGTAAATCAGAGCATTCCCCTTGCTTCAGCTCTCAGCTAACTGGTAGTAGCACTACACTGTATTTCTTCATGTGTTAAGTTGCAAATGTGCCTCATCATTTCTTCATGTGTTAAGTTGCAAATGTGCCTCATCATTTCTTCATGTGTTAAGTTTGTAAATCAGAGCATTCCCCTTGCTTCAGCTCTCAGCTAACTGGTAGTAGCACTACACTGTATTTCTTCATGTGTTAAGTTGCAAATGTGCCTCATCATTTCTTCATGTGTTAAGTTGCAAATGTGCCTCATCATTTCTTCATGTGTTAAGTTTGTAAATCAGAGCATTCCCCTTGCTTCAGCTCTCAGCTAACTGGTAGTAGCACTACACTGTATTTCTTCATGTGTTAAGTTGCAAATGTGCCTCATCATTTCTTCATGTGTTAAGTTGCAAATGTGCCTCATCATTTCTTCATGTGTTAAGTTTGTAAATCAGAGCATTCCCCTTGCTTCAGCTCTCAGCTAACTGGTAGTAGCACTACACTGTATTTCTTCATGTGTTAAGTTGCAAATGTGCCTCATCATTTCTTCATGTGTTAAGTTGCAAATGTGCCTCATCATTTCTTCATGTGTTAAGTTTGTAAATCAGAGCATTCCCCTTGCTTCAGCTCTCAGCTAACTGGTAGTAGCACTACACTGTATTTCTTCATGTGTTAAGTTGCAAATGTGCCTCATCATTTCTTCATGTGTTAAGTTGCAAATGTGCCTCATCATTTCTTCATGTGTTAAGTTTGTAAATCAGAGCATTCCCCTTGCTTCAGCTCTCAGCTAACTGGTAGTAGCACTACACTGTATTTCTTCATGTGTTAAGTTGCAAATGTGCCTCATCATTTCTTCATGTGTTAAGTTGCAAATGTGCCTCATCATTTCTTCATGTGTTAAGTTTGTAAATCAGAGCATTCCCCTTGCTTCAGCTCTCAGCTAACTGGTAGTAGCACTACACTGTATTTCTTCATGTGTTAAGTTGCAAATGTGCCTCATCATTTCTTCATGTGTTAAGTTGCAAATGTGCCTCATCATTTCTTCATGTGTTAAGTTTGTAAATCAGAGCATTCCCCTTGCTTCAGCTCTCAGCTAACTGGTAGTAGCACTACACTGTATTTCTTCATGTGTTAAGTTGCAAATGTGCCTCATCATTTCTTCATGTGTTAAGTTGCAAATGTGCCTCATCATTTCTTCATGTGTTAAGTTTGTAAATCAGAGCATTCCCCTTGCTTCAGCTCTCAGCTAACTGGTAGTAGCACTACACTGTATTTCTTCATGTGTTAAGTTGCAAATGTGCCTCATCATTTCTTCATGTGTTAAGTTGCAAATGTGCCTCATCATTTCTTCATGTGTTAAGTTTGTAAATCAGAGCATTCCCCTTGCTTCAGCTCTCAGCTAACTGGTAGTAGCACTACACTGTATTTCTTCATGTGTTAAGTTGCAAATGTGCCTCATCATTTCTTCATGTGTTAAGTTGCAAATGTGCCTCATCATTTCTTCATGTGTTAAGTTTGTAAATCAGAGCATTCCCCTTGCTTCAGCTCTCAGCTAACTGGTAGTAGCACTACACTGTATTTCTTCATGTGTTAAGTTGCAAATGTGCCTCATCATTTCTTCATGTGTTAAGTTGCAAATGTGCCTCATCATTTCTTCATGTGTTAAGTTTGTAAATCAGAGCATTCCCCTTGCTTCAGCTCTCAGCTAACTGGTAGTAGCACTACACTGTATTTCTTCATGTGTTAAGTTGCAAATGTGCCTCATCATTTCTTCATGTGTTAAGTTGCAAATGTGCCTCATCATTTCTTCATGTGTTAAGTTTGTAAATCAGAGCATTCCCCTTGCTTCAGCTCTCAGCTAACTGGTAGTAGCACTACACTGTATTTCTTCATGTGTTAAGTTGCAAATGTGCCTCATCATTGTGTGACTTTCACCATTATGTGCTGATAAACTCTTACTGCTCCTCCAGTGAAAACCTAACAACATGTCGTAGCAAACTACCCATTTCTTTGACAACTTTGCTGCTAGTTAGCTGAAGATAATCCTTCCAAACAAGGCAATTAATCCAAAAGGAGGTTTCTTTAATTCTATTCGGATCAGTTTGTCACCACTATTCCACATCCCAAGAGTGCTCAAGTACCAACTACCAACCTGTTATTATGCTCAGAAACAGCATCACGTTATTCAACCATTTCTAATATCTAATGTGGAGACAACAAGTCAGTTGCGGTCTAGTCCAAATACAACGAAGAAACTTTGTCAGTGAAAATAGAATCGCCCCGCAATCGATGAACAAGAATCCGGATATGTGCGATTTGGGTAAGAAAAGATGGGTGCGGCAGGGAGGATTCAACGAGCGAAGACACAGGCGGAAATCAACAAGCAGGCGTGGGATGGACTGAAATTGATGAACTAGAGAAGGAGAAACCCGAAAAGCAGAGAAATATGGACGAGAATTTAAGGCAGGGTAAAATTTGGTTTCAGCTTTCGATTTTTTTTTTTTTTTGGCCAAATGGCGGAGTGTCTTGATCGAACTGAAATGAAATAAACGATATGGTTTATGGAAAAAACAAACATGGGCATTTTAGTATATATATATATATATATATATATATATATATATATTTTTACTTTTAAAATCCAAACCCTTCCTTAACAAATAAAAATTAAATTGGAGTCCCCTTAAAATTAGCCTTCCCTTAACTAAAAGTTGAGTCCCTTTGACAATCCCATATATATATATATATATATATATATATATAACTAATACATATGCATAAGAATTTAAACGTTTACTAGCATAGCTCATTGTTTCTTGCAGGGCAACAATATGAAAGTGATAGCAACCGTAGATAGACATCAATATTAGTGACATGCCAGCAATATAAAGTGATTCTTGTAGGGCAACATGTTATATAAAATGATGTATAAAATATGGGGGCGGCTATTGAAACACAAAATTAGACACAAACTTGGAGACACAAAGCCTCAATCGTTAGATCATTTTGTCTTTATGTGGAGATATGTAATTCGTGGGGTGATACAATGGTGGAGATTAGTTGTATCACCAATTGTGTCTAAATTTTGTGTCCCAATAGAATTTCCCATAAAATATAGTGATGTATTGTTGCTCTGTAACATGTTATGTAATGACAACTGATAAATTAATGAAAGTATATTAAGTGATGATGTATAAAATATAACATGTTTTCTTCATCTGACGTGTTTTTTATTTTGGCCCAATTTAAAACCAGTTGATTTAGTCGTACCGCTTAGTCGCTTGACTAGTCGACTAGTCGGTCCATTTTCTTCCAGTCGCCCGAAATATTGACAAATTGCAAATCATGGCTTCTAGTCGATACCTGAGGCTCTACTAGTCGACTAGTCGCTCGCCGTGATAACAGTGACTTCCACATAAAAACAAATAAACCTAATCGTTCACAATGTGTCTTATTTTGTGTTTATTTTTACACCCCAGGAAAATACCGTGAAGGACAAAATGAACAAAAATTTATTCCATAAAAGCAAGAGGGCAAAATTTTGTCTATAAAGATAAATTTTAGTGTAAATGGATAAAGTATAGCAGCCCCTGAATTTCTCCCTTTACACTAAATTTTGTCTTTAAGGATAAAATCTTGCCCTCTTGTTCTTATGGAACAATTTTTTGTTCTTTTTGTCTTTGAGGGTAAAAACCCCAATATTTTATAGTTAAAATAATTAAATCTTAATGTACGCACTTAAATGTAAATTATTCGTGAAAATAGAGAACTTTGAAAATAATAGTAGAATCACAATGCGTGAGCTTTGAATGTAAAAGGATAGTACATATCTTTGAATATAAACAATTGTATATATCTAACAATATTTTGCAAACAGTTCAAAACTAATAAATTGTATTAGGACTTTAAAAATGAAATATTAATATATATCATAAGAAGGTTAAGAAGAGTTTAGAAAAATCGTAGATATGATCTTTGTTAATATAAAGATTAATCTGCCATGTAATCCTTGATTAAAGGAAATTAAAATTAGTGAAAGTTTGGGATACATCCATTTTTTAAAAACTTATTTATTTTACATCCTTTCATTTTAAAACTTATCTTCTACGTCTCTATTTTTTGAATTTCTTCCTTTTTACTTCTTCCATTTCCATAAATTTAAAAGCGACCACCTAACACAAGTTACGACGGTTATGAGCTATAAACGTATATTCTAAAAACGCATGTTAACCTTTGTAAAATTATCCAAACATCCGCATGAAAATCACCTTTACCAAAAAAAAAAAAAAAAAAAAAAAAAAAAATAGGCATGTAATATGTAAAAGAAAATTGAGATGGACTTGATGCTATTTTTAAATATCATAGGATGTATGTCCAAATTTCTCTTAAAATTAATCACATACAACTTCAATTTTAACATTCAGTTGAACTGAATTAGATTGGAAAACAAACACCATTTCTATTTGGTAAAAAAAAATTGAACAAGAATAAAACATATACTTCAATAAAATAAACAAGCATCCTCTTAATACCACGGTTAGAATGAAAAGAATATTAATCAAACTAACGAAAAAAAGGTTTTGCAAAATATAAACTTTGAATAGTCTAACCATTTCATTATCTACATGTAGACTAGTCAATTACAAAAATTTTAACACAAAGCAATACCAAGTTTAAGTTCAGGCTAAAGCAATACAAAAATAAAACTGAAAAGCGAAAAGTCATAACAGAACTCATCAGCAAGAAACAACTAATTTTGGGAAATAATTATAATCTACAGGTAATGCAATTCATTATTAAATTAATTTTAACCACAAAAATTCATCAATGGATCCGTCCAAGAAAAATTGAAGTCTGGACTCTGAATATGACCCAATCCATTTTTTGAATTGAACAACTTTGATACTTTGACTTGGGCTTGAATCAGACTAACCAATCCATACGCTCCCATAAAAACAACCTTCGGTACACACTAGTACATTAATCAATACATCTGAGTGGCAAACATCAATACAAGTAAACTCCAAAAAACAGTTTCATTTTCATTAAAAAAACAAAAAAAAATTAGGTTTGTACCAAGCTGAGACTACATTATACATGCACATTGATAAACAAACCAAAACAAATTGATGTAAATAAAAAATCACACTTTCTCCCAAAAAAAATAGAGAAAGGAAAACCGAAATTAGTTTTCCCAGAGTATAAGAAAAGGATCAAACCATGTAAGTCATGTTCACTTGCATCAAATTAGAGTGAGGAATGCTGAGATTTGCCGTCCCTCTCCTGGAGTTCCTTCTCAAAAAAGCGTAAAAGTAATTAATGATCAGTTTTCTGAAGAACCATGAATCTTTCCTTGCTCTAATATCCACGTTGCCAAGCAAATAAACAATTCCCAACTCTTTCGCCTTGTTCAGCAACAAGAGTTCTTTCTCCAAATTTACGTCTTCTCGGGTTCTTTGATAAGAAGTACTTGCCTCAGAAGATTGGTCGTTAGTGCAGTTGATGTTTGCATCTTTTGAGAGTAGAGGAACAGTGAGAGAGTACGTGCTACCATTGGAAGATACAACATTCGACTGTGGTTCATCATGGATGTTAATATCAATCTCCTCGTCATCACTTGCTAAGGAGAGCTCCTGAGCTTCTCTACGCATGAAATTCTCCAGGCTTTGGGTTAGAAGCTTTTCAAATGTCTTGTGGTTCTCTTTGAGAACATCCTTGTACCCGTACCTATAATCAAAGGCAAGAATATTTCTGTAGGCTATCAAAAAGAGACTATGAAAAGGTATGCATACAAGAATGTAGTTGATAGTACAAGGATAAGTCGTACATATCCTAACATTCTTCTAAGGCCTTGACAGAAAGATTGAACGAAGTGCCTAACCAAGTCATATACTTAAGACTAGCCATATAACAATGCAGGTGTCATGTACAAAAACAGTTGCTTATATGTTTGATGACGTAATTTTATTCAGAAGAAAAACATACATAGAATAGATGACAAAGAAACTTCTACGCCCCATTTTGCATCAATAATAAAATTGCTTTTGCTTTCTTTGAAAAACATTCGCAATATACATATGTGCATGCACAGAAGCGTGCACATGCGTATGTATACGTATGTGTATGTGACATTAATTAAGAAAATTATAATCTTAACATATTTTTAGTATGAACATATAAAGGATACTTGCTGTGAGAACAAACTAACGTTTTCTCAAAACGAGATATGTGAAGTCGGATATACCTAGCAATGCATCGGAAGATATGATAGCTCTGTGGGCAAACACGTCGGAAAAGAAATCTCTCGTTCTGAGGAACAACGGGAACTGGAACATATTTTACACTCACAAACACAATCATAGAGTGAATAGCTGGAAGTGTGGTTAAGAAATGACCAAAGATTGCAGGAACACCTTTGACTAATTCGTTATAAACCAATCCTAGTCCAGGAGCTCTAACGGTACCGAGATTACTGCCTAGTTTCAATAATAAATCCATCGGTATTTTTTTCCTGACTTCGGTTTGGTATCTTAGTTTGCTTCCATAGTTCCAAATGTTCATTATCATAAACAGGATCGCTGCAAAAACCAATAAAACCCAACTTCCATCTCCCACGTTTGACAATACTGAGGAGATGAAAACCAACTCCAACGATGTAAATGCAATAAAAAATGTCATTATGAGAATGATGTTTATTTGCCATATCAGCATCATAATGATAGTAACTAAAATTGTTGTTATTGTCATCACTCCAAGCTCAGCAATGCCTGCATAATAGTATTTATAATTATAGCAATGGACATAAAATATATCTACTACTGGTCGCTGCTGCTGCTGCTTGTTATTGAGTAACCATTACATGGAATATCGGAAAGCGATAACCATATGATTATGGCTAATTCTTAGATCGCTAAAAAGACAAATTTCCATTTCAGCCACCAGAAGGGGGGGGGGGATCTTATTTCAGCTTTAGGCCTCGTCAAAAACTATTTACAAAAGTAGGTCTCGTTTTGCGCAATCCATATAAGCGCAAGTGTGTTTTGTCAAAAAAAAAAGTAGTATTTTCACAAAAATGGATTGTTACAAGAGTATTTTTTTTAAAAAAAAAATTTGTGCTTGAACATTTCATTTTTGCATGCATGTACTGTTTTTTTGTAATGTGTTTGCACAAATTTGGAATGCACAGGCACAAAATACAGTTGTTTATGAAAAGAGGCCTAATTTTGTAGTAAGTTTGGATGGAGATCCAAAGTGGAAATAAGTTTTTTCCTGGGGCCTAAAATGGAGGGTTGTCCTTTGCTAAAAAGGGCCCAAAGGTTTCACCTTACAAGGCCTAAAAAAAGGTGATAATAAAATAAACAAGTTTATGTGTGATATTGACTAGTGATTACAAATTTGTCATTTACTACGTTCGATGGACTTTATACAGCGGAGTGATAACATATAGCTTGCAAGGGGACCCAAAATATAAAAACCAATTAGGGATGATTCACCAACAAGAATTTTTCATTCGATATACAAGGTCCAATAGTTCTGATATATCAACCAAATAAGAAGTGAGAACCAGTTAAATAATAAAACTCATAAAAGACACCGATCGGACTCTTATTTAACAATAAATACTAAGCAACTTGTAGAATCATTTGAACATCAACCCACTTCCCATGGCTGAATTATTCAAGTCATTCCAGGGTTATATGATAATTATTTATCTTATTGTGACAAAGATTCCCATAAATGATTACAATGATTAAATAGAAAATCACACATAAAGAATATATGATACTTACCATAAGCATTGCCAATCTCATTAATGCTTCCGAAGAAGGTAAGAAATGCCAGGCAACAAATCAGCAAAAACCAGTTCAAAACAGGTATATAAATATGCCCCATGAATTTCCTTGATGGATGAACAACTTTCAGTCTAGGAAAACAACCAAGTGCCATGGACTTCTTTATACATGAAAATGTGGCTGTAATCATTGCCCTGCTAGCAATTAAAGCCGCAATGTTTGCAATAAATAATACTGGCCAGAATGCTCCATCTGTTTACATGATCAAAGCATCAATTGTTTGCTAACATTCAACGGCCAAAGTGTTGATTGTTTGGCATCATACAACGATCAATATATCACAAGTGCACAAAACAGACATATGCAAATGCAGATTGCACTTGCATATATGCATTTGAATTTAATTTTTTACATGAATACAATATACTGATATAATATTGTTGCGGCAACACACAAGGGCTTACCAAGGATTAGCAACTTTTTATACATATTATGATATTTTATAAAGGTCAAGCAAATTCATACAATGGGTTACAAAACTATACTCCGGCTAAATCCCAGGGCAACTATGACATTGGTTGCTCCCCCGTCGACGTTGCTATGCCAATAACAGAATACGTGAAATATTTGTTTGTCACATATACATGTGCTGGACATGACATGAGAACAATATAACACGTTATCAACATGCCATTCTTCCAAGTATATCCATTCAGAAAAACAGGCATATATGAAAATATTCGTTGCACATATATTTTGTATACGTAGCGCTATCAATTTTCCATTCTTCTAAGTATATCCAATCAGGAAAATAAGCATATATGAAAATATTCTTTGCATATACATATATATATATATATCTATATATATATATATATATGTATGTATGTATGTATGTATGTATGTATGTATGTATACGTATACAGTACATATTAAATACTTGACAAGTATAATTATGAGGCAAATAAAGGAAAATTAATAACCCAGCTTACATGGAACCGATGAAAAAAAAACTTGCTCTGAAGTATTCTGATTTTTCATCAAAAATGCAGCTTGACCAAGATATCCCAAGATAAGGCAAGGAAGAACAAGAAAGATGAACGTTAGCTGCAGCATATATTAACTAGCTTAGTATAATATATATTTTAAAAGAAACATAGTATAAAACAATGCCTTTACCTTAATGGATTTTATAGAAAAATAGCAAAGATCTGCAAACATAGCCTCAGACCCTGCAAATTAATGACCCAAGCTAAGTGCATCTCTACTAACAGTTATTTTAAACAATGAGTGGTTTGTTTGTTGCATTCACAAAAAGGCATGGTACGAATTCAAGAGGCAATAACAATACTAATATATGCAAATTAAAATCGCCCGGTCTTAATTTAATAAACCACCTCTGGCCTTTTTCTTCCTCTTCTTTTTTTCTGAAGAGAAGGGGGCGAGGGGGGGGGGTCAAAAACCTTACACGGTTAGCAATGAGCCCACTGATAAAACATGCACACACTGTTGCACCATATATAGCAGAGGCTGTAATATCGACATTCTAAAATGGAAAAAAGGGACTTTTTTATCTTTAGAAAAAGGTTAAGCTGTACAAATTCATATAAAATTTGCAAAGATGTTGAAGCAAAATAGAGTTTAGGGTATATGGGAGCATTTCAGTTTTCGACGAGTTTAAATGCAAGCCAGGGAACGGGTACAAAGAAGAACTTGAATTTGCAGCGTACCGGTTACACAAAGCAGACAACCTCCAAGAGACATCCAAGCCTGAGTTGAATTATTTTCAAAAAAGTAATACACATAAATAGGATTGAATGCTAAAAAAACCGTTCCACCATATTTTGCAAGATTGAATATACCAATAAGACCAAGTGAACAAAACCATATAAACAGAGCAGGACCAACTGCCAGATCCACTTTGCTTGTTACATATTTTTGTACACTGAACAATACGACAATAAATGCTGCAGATATCATCACAGCAACATCTGCAAAAAAAAAAAAAAAAAAAAAAAAAGGACACATTCCGAACAAGTCCATGAGCTTTCCACATTTGTTTATTTGCAAATGAATTCATGCTGGGAAAGCACTGTACTTTAGTGAACAATTTGAAGAGAAATATAACATACACATACACTTCAAGGAATCAAAATTAACAGTTCCATAACAGTCAGATCATGCGTAAACCCAGTAAAGTTGTTATGATTACAAAGAAGCTGCCTAACTTTAATAATTAAGTTATGAGTTGGAAATTTAAAGTAATAGAATCTAAAGGGAGCAATATGGAATGGATTTAATGTACAATTTTTGTTGACACCTTCCAAACAACATATAACCAAATGATGCTCATGAGTTTACTAAAATTTATTTTGTACACCTTAAAGACTGTTGATGGAGTGGTAGGAGCAGTTGAATCTTTAAATGTTAAGCCAGAGATCTTGACATCAACCCCCATGCATGTATACATGTGTGTGTTAGCGTGCATGTGTGTGCATATATTGTTTGGAAGGTGCCAACAATATTAAAGGGGTTAGATATTTCAAAATTACTGTATAGATGATCTTGCTAACAAATAGAACATTTATACAAAAAAAATCACTTTGCCCGGAATTTTTTGTACAAAAAAAGCAAGGGGATGTGTGTGTGTGTGTATACATGCATGTAATCAAAATTTTAGATGTAGAAATACAGATATAAGTGCACATATGGTTTTGCACAGACATCGATTTACTTGTAAAAAAATTAATACCACACCTTGGTGAGGCTTATTTACAGTATCTAAAATGTCCTTACCATGTATTATATATGGTAAATCAATCCATTATTGTTTGAATGTGTGTGTGTATGTATGTCTTTCTGTGTGTTAGGGTTCGAGATCTCGGTTTAGGTCTTTTGCAATTTTAGGAATTTCAAAATAATTCGTAGATTCAAAATTTGCGATTCCATTTTCAGTTTCGGATCTCATTATATAATACTTATATGATTACACATATTTGTTTAAGTTATTGAAATAAAACACATAATTTATATTTAGTTGAAAAATAACATATAACCGAACAGTAATGATTAACTATATATATCATAACACTAAAAATGTTTACTTATTACTTCGTTTTCAACTTGTTTTAATTACACCATTTGTATATTTTGTGGATTTGTATGTTTTCTAAATTAAAATTTTAAATTTTAAATATTTACATATTTGAAACTCTTTTTTAGCTTTCTTCGCCACACACACACACACACACACACACACACACACACACACACATATGTGTGTGTATTGGATTAAAAATTATTGGAATAATTATAATATTTCAAAGAGGCAATGTTTGTAAAGACCTGAAATTTTAGGATGTGCTCGGTTTACCCTTCTTAATTTTAATTTTTTGTACATAATACAAAAGTGCAAGGCGCATGTATGTCGTCAAAAACGATCATTTTAGAAAATAAAGTTAACAAACAAAACGTAAAACAACATTTTCTTATTTGTCATGTTTTAGGAAATACGGAAGGACGAGAGACAACCCATCCTTTCGTCCTTTTACCAACCTCTCCGTTGTCCCGCCCATCTTCCTTAACTTCCTCCGTCATCACTCCACTCCTCATTTTGTGTATATAATGTTGAAAACTAAAAACATAAGACATAAAATAAACCAAATGGCACCATACTATTTTAAAATGTGTGAGTAATTATTTATTTCAAATATATGATATGGATTTTTATTTAAATCAGTAACTCTCTTAATTTATAACTGATAATTTAGAAGCTTATCTTAGAATTCGATGTATATTTATTAATTGTTCATCTGAAACTGAAAATGTAATCGAAATACATTTCTCAGATTTTCAGCTTTTATTCGAATGGAAAATTGATTTTAAATTTTTGTAATTTAGTATAATAAAGATTTTATTTTTAAGATAAATATATTAGTCGGATAGATTTAAAATGATAATAATAAGATAATATTTTTAATGGTGTTCAAAAATGAAATAAAATATTTTATTTTATATTTTCAAAGGAATAAGAGTATTTAAGTGTATATGTACGGTTTACACACATACATACATGTTTTTAGTTTAACTTACTATTGATATTAATTATATTTAAGTAACTAGTGTGTAACTCGTGTTTTGCACACGATAATATTATTAAAAATAGTATTTATTACTTTAATGTTAAAATAAGAACTTCATTATGTAATATATGATAAACTTTGATATGAAATACATAAGCTATTAATTAAAATTATTATTATTGCTTGCGTGTTATTTATTTCTATAGTTTTCACAAACAATATGTTTGTATGTGTATTTGGGATTTTTTAATCATTTTTGTTAATATAGATATACACATCAAAATTGATGTACGTTAATAATTTATTTGATGAATTAACAAATATTATTTAACATAATTTGTTTAAATAAGTTAGATATAAAATTACAAAGTTAATTTAAATGTATAGCATAGTAGGAAAATTGTAAAGAAATTTGCAAAAAAATAAATAAATTTATTTTGGAGTTATTGATGCTTAAGAAGAATTTTATGATATAATATATGTTAAATTCTTGATATAAATGAATTATAACTAATTTACATATTAACTTTTCCATTATTGTTGATATGCATAGTTCATGTTATACGATTTATACATCTTTATAGTTGCATGGAAAACTGCCTTTTTTTAACATCAATATACATAGTAAAATTGACGTATATTTTTAAGAGCTATTAGAAAATTGGACTGATTAAATATTCTCTAACATTATCTAAATAATTAGAATTTTAGATTTCACAAGTAGTTTAAACATATGGATTGAAATACGAAATATCACGAAAGAATTGAGAAGATTCAACAAATAATTATAGAAATATTAAAATGCAAGTATTTAAAGCTCTTCAATTTATGATAAATTTATTGAGATAAGTGTATAATATATTAAATTTGTTATTATTATTTACATATATTATGTAAACTACGTGACTTATTTAATTTTATATTCGAAAGAAAAACTATTTTTTTCCATTTTTTGTTGATATGAACATGGTGCACATTTTAGAATATCGCACTTAGTGATTTATCGATTGAATGTATTTATTAAATTCAAAATCATTTAATTAATTTAAACATATTGACTTAAACGTATAATGTTAAATAATATTGTGCAGTATTTTATAGATGATTAAATAAATTTTAAATGTATGTGTTTGACATTAATAGTTGTTGTACAATGCAATACACGGTAAATATATTGACGTAAATGAGTTCAACTTTGAACTCGTGATAGCTATTTATATGTATATGTTATGTGATTGACGTATTTTTTTTTTTTTTTTTTGTTAATATGAATATGGTTAATTTTGATGTGATTTATTGGGCGAATCAATAAACTATAATTTGCTAAAGTTATTTATATAGTTTTAATATTATGTAATAAACTGTAGAATATGGTACTAAATGTAAAATGTTAAAAAGCAATTGAGAGAGACCTAAATGATTATAAAAAAATTTAAAGTGTAGGTATCATTGTTATCACGTCGACGACTAGTCGACATGTCGCTCTCTGGAGTTCGACGATGATCGACTTATTGATTTCGACGGTAATGGGCCCAGAAACCCTAATTTTCAATAAAATAGATCGATGTTTTACTGATCGATATTTTACCTCGACATTGATATTTTGCCTGGAGAGAAACCCTAATTTTTTGGATCGACGGCTGCTCCTCCTCGCGGCTCTACTCGGCTCCTCCTCGCAACGCCTGCTCGCGGCTCCTCGCTGCCAGGTATCGATATTTTAATAGTGGGTTGGTCCTTAGAATAAATAGTTAGAAAGACTTTAGTAAACACAGTCAAATGTTTTACTGTATTTATCGTTAGATTAATTGAAACTAAATTATACATATGAATTTTATTCCTTTCTACAAATTCATTGTGACAGCTGGATAATACTCTGCAATTTTATTTCTCACTATTGTTGGTATAACATTCACTTTTATTAATTTCACTAAAAAAATTATCATCTATTTTTAATGAGTTAAGATTTCTATATTATAGCTTCTTACTGTTAATAATTATATGTTAATATATATACTTTTATTCAAAATTAACTGATTTATTTTTAATTACATATACAGCTGTTGAAATGGAAAGTAACACTGAAAATACTTGGCAAGCAATGCCAATGTTGAAGATGGAGATGATATTGAGATAGATGATTTTGCTTGAGTTCATACTCATTTTAAAATCTATTATGGATATTATAGGTATCATGTTGTGACTAGGATCTATTATAGATATTTGTTGAATTTGAACCTATTATTATGTTATCTTTGTTGAATTTCAACTTATTATAAATTTATAATTAGATATAATTATATTATATATTTAAGGCTAATAAATATATGTATATAAAAGACTCGTCGACTAGTCACGACTTGTCGACTAGTCTTATAGACGGTAGTGGCTCGACTTGGTGTCATGATAACCTTGGTACATATTTGGAGCTCAAAACATAATTTTGCCATTTCTAGTATTTAAAAGAAATATTAGTTAATAAATTTATTTGAATTACTTAAATTTTGGGTTTTGTAATTAATTTAAATATGCAGACTTAAATATACAATGTTAGGAGTTAACCGTTAACAAATAATTATGCAAACTTTGAAATGTCCATCAAAATATAAAAGGACAAAAGAAGTAAAATGATGTGAGAGAAATAGTAAATAAGAGTAACATAATAAACTAATTCAAATATAAAATATCCGAAAAGAATTAAAGAGAAGAGAGAAAACTTCTAGAATTAAGAAGAGAGCCTTAAAAGGTTATGATTTACTATTATTTAATAGATGTATTATACCAAATAGGCTTTGAAAAGTATACAGTAAAATGAGAAATGAATTTAACGATTAAAGAATAGGATATGACATAAAAAGTTTTCAAATACATCCAAATATGATATAAACGATTATAAAATAAGATGCTTAGTTAAAAATAGACATAAGCACTTAGTATTAGTGAATAGGCTTGTGTTAAGAGAATAAAAGTACTTATGTAGAAACCAGTGTACTAAAATAATAAAAATGATGAAATAAAGTGTAAGCTAAAAAAAAAGAACATGATTTCTTTATCATTATATATATATATATATAGCAAGGGATCGGCAGCACCCCAAAAATGGAGCACCCCAAATGCCCCCTGATATCCACCACTGATTTATATTAAAGAAAGTGAGTGGGAAGTGAGAGAATTAGTGGAAGGAGAGAGAAGGAGAAATGCTTGGTGGAGAATGAGGGGCATTTGAGGTACTGCACTGTTACGGGTGCCCTCGAACCTGCCTATATATATATATATATATATATATATATATATATATACATTCTTTCATTTGTTTTGTTTCCATTCATTCCGAAACTCAAGTACAATTTCGTAAGTAAAACGGAAGTAAAAGAAAACAAAGCAAGAAGCAAGTAAGCAATCAAAACAAGGAAGCAGGAAGATTTCAACATAGAAATATCTAAAACAAAATTTGTTGAACGTGAGAAAACTAAACTTGAGTCTTAACATAGAAGAAGTTTTTACTTCAAGCTTAAATGTTTAACTAGAATAAACTTGATTTGCCTTCATTTGTCTTGTTCAAACATATTTACATCTTGATAGTTAAAGAAAACAGTAAATAGCTCTTGTTGTTCAATTTATGATTTGTGTTAGAAATTGATGATCACGAACTAGAAATCATGCATGTGTAAATATGTTTCCATGTTTTTATTTCTTGAATGATCATGTATGTGTGCAACTTAAAGCCTGTCAACTTGAAATAAGAAACTGGAACTGTAATACAATGAAACGAGATCCCCTGTTTATTTAAAATCTTAACCTTCTTACATTTGAAAACCAACTACTTCAAATCCATTTGATTTTAGCCAAAACAATCAACTACAAAGTTGTTTAAAATTTGGGTGATTTTTAGTTAAGTAGGCGGAGAAAAAGAGCTATTTTACAGTTAGCAAGTGGATTTTGGTCGCCGATCGACCGTTGAGATTTTGAATTTGATTTATATGATCAGATTAATTTTCGAAATTATGAATTTCATAATTGGCTCTAAGATTAATAATGGAGTATTAGGCGAGAACGAATTGAGTTTGCATATTTGGGAGAAAATGGATTTAGATCGATTTTTCGGTGATGGTCGGAAGATAGCCAGAGGACGACAGTGACCAGGGCCGGTCCTAGGATACTAGTGCCTAAAGCGAATCACAAAACCAAGGCTCTTACGAAGAAACTAAAAATATAACATTGACTAAACAATAAAAGTAGTTTATGTTAACAAAGAATAAGAACAAGAAAAAAAACTATATTCGCAGTAGTAATTCAAATTATACAACATATTAATATTTATTGTTTGTAAACATTTTTCTAGTCTTCTGATTTGCAAAACTACTAATAATGTTCTTACATGCAAATTATTGACCATAAAATATAAGTACCATAAAAGTTAACAAAATACCCATACGAAGAACTATCCAAAAAAAAGATGATTCTTAATTACCCTTTTGATTTCATTTTGCTCATGAAGCGATCGATATAAAAGTACAATATCACACTGCCTAACGGAAAAAACTTTAGAATTAATCAGTTTGGATTGGCACTGAGAATAACATGTAACTGAGATAGGCGTTTACCGTTTTTATTTAAATTTGAAAAATTTCGAAGTCAACGTTTTTGCTGAAATGGCTATTCTAACTCCATAACCAATATAATTTTATGAGGATCAATTGCGATTTCAGTCTGCCCATCTCCTTCTTAACCAATATTTTATTGCTCTATGTTTTATTGATGCTTAGCTAAAAAATGTGACATACATAATCACATGAGTTCTTATTATCCTTTATTACAAATTACAAATGAATACCACGGTTTATATCATACTTTTACTTGAACTGCTCATTTCCTACTATTCCTTACACCTACACTGCCAGCAAAATATAGAGATTACGCACTAATACTGTAAATTGAGATGATGAAAGCACAAAAGCATTTTCGGCACAACTAGAAATAACTAAAAGCTGGAATATACCAATTTCCAAAGTAAAGATTCAATTAAAAATAAGCAGGAGTATACATCTAAAATAAGTCAAATTAACCTTTTTCAAGAATCCATTCAACCATAACCATAAGCAGAAAGTTCAAATACAACGACAATCCCAATTTCGAATTCGCCAATGTCAAAAACCTAATTTCTATTGCTTCACTGTGTGCCCTAGATCAGAACTAGATTTGACTGGTGCGAAGCTTGGAGGTTGGAGTTCGCCATCGCCTACCCTGCCATGAATCAGATGTGGAGATCGAACCACCAAGATGAAGTAGTTGTCCCTAGCCGTTGGGTCAATTGTATTATATCGTTCTTAGATTTTGACGCCATTTTTTTTTGTAGAAGGAGTGATTGCTAACAGATGTGGTGCCCTAAACTTTATGCGGCCCAAAGCCACCGCTTCTCTCGCTTTGGTATAGGGCCGGCCATGCAGTGACGTGGAGAGTTGATCTAGGGTTTATCACGGGTTTATCGACTTTGATTGGTCCGTTCAACGTGGATACGTGACCAAACTTCACAACATTGGTTGTGGAGGTGCATGAGTGACGGTAGATGGTTGCAGTGGCATGGTAGATCGTAGTTTAATCGGAGGTGATGGCAGTGACAAGTTTCTTCGATCGAGCTTTGCGGTTCATGTCTAATTTCTATTCGAATTCAGGGAGAACCTGAGTTGCAGGGTTTGATGGAGATGATGTTGGAAAAAAATTTAATGGCCAGAGCAAGGTAGACTAGCTAGCAAAGGCGGCGAGGTGGGTTGGTGGTTGGAGCAACCGTGTATATGTATGGTGTATGGTTGCATGCATGTGGGTTGAGTTGGCCCAATCTAAAATAGAAAAAATGTCTGAAAATATATGTGTGTGTGTGTATGTGTGCGCGCATGCTTGTGTATGTGTGTGTGTAGAGAGAGAGAGAGGATCAAGAGCACCCCAAAGAGTGCAGCACCCATTTATTCCCCTAATTTCCACCCATCTTTTTTCTCTCTTCATCCACTAACTATCTCTCTCCCCCCACTACCTTTTTTAAATATAAATGAGTGTATCACAATGCATGGAAGTGGAGCATTGTTTGTTAAAATAGCTTGGATTGATGGCATGTAAGTGTTGCTAGGAGAGGTGTTTGTGTGAGTCTGAAGCATGATTACATAGGACGTGGTTCGATACGAAACGCGGTACGAAAACGCATACGTGGAAGGTTGTCTTGAATGTTTCCGGTACGAGGGAACGCAAGAGTACGAAACATGATTTTTCTTCTACTTTAGAAAAACTGATCTATTTACTTTTTAATGTTAATTACCAAATTTTGTGAAGATCTTGCAAATTTAGAATTGCCCTTTCAATCTATATACAAATTGATATATTATATAGTTGTCCTTCTAATATATATTACAGCCATATACAGTTGTACAACACACAAATCGAAGAGTCGTTTATTCTTTTCAAAAACCTGTGCGTCATCATCTTCTTTCGCGACCGCTAACGTTTCCGGGTTGTGTTTCGTTTCGGGATCGGGGACGAACAAACCGGTTCGTGGAACGTGGCCACGTCCCACTTTCCTTGTTTCTATGGTCTGATGTTTAAAGAATAGGCTTCGGCCCAGTAGTTAATTGAAAAAAAGAGGTTTTGAGTTATATAAGTGTGTGTTTAAGCCAATGTAAGCAAGGAGAGGGGAAGTAATAGAGAAGTGATGGTAGTCGGCACGAAGCAAATAGGATGAGTTTGATTGAGAAAAATAGTTGACGGCTTAAGCCAGTATCGAAATTAAATAATTGAATTTAATTAAAAGAAATTAAATTTAAAAATTGCACAACGTCTTCGTTCATACTACGTTTGACACGTGGTTTCCGGCGTTGGACTCGTCTTCACATGTAAAAAACATTTGTTCAATCAACAAACTGATAAGTGATTGCTCAATTTAGTGAATATGTAAAATCGTAATTAAAAATTAAAAATTGATATCTATTAGCAGAATAAAACTTCGTTCCGATATAATTAACTTAAATGATTACACTGGACATCTAATTAACATAATAAAATAACATTCTGCAATTTATTAAGTTAAACAAATATTGATCTACCAGTCGAATGTGTTGATTGTTAACTGTCAATTGATAGTATAAACTATTTATATATTTGTTAATTATGTAAGTATTTGTGTTACAACTTAAATGTCGTTATTGAATTTAATGGTAGTTATTATTGTTGAGCCTCCTTCCAATAAATGTAATAAGCTATTGATTTTAAAATCAATATAAGTGTTGATTAAAAATTGAACAAATTATTAATTTGTTAGGTGTTTTAATGTTGTTAATTTATTTAACAATGATTTAGACGTTAACAATTATTGTTTTAATGATAATAATTTAAAAGTTGATTTTTACTATATAATTAGGAGTCGCAATTAGACCCGACCCGATGGACCCGGACCTAACCGGCGGGTCTCGGTTGCAGATGGATCAGGTTTTATCGGATCTAAACTATACATTTCAAAATTTTGGATCCAACCCAATCCGAGCTTTGGTTCGTGTTCGTGTTCGGTTGGGTAGAAACACTAAAAATACATATTTCAATGATTTGGGTTTGGTCTTTCAGACAAGATCTGATCGGGCTTTTATTCTATTTTTCATCACCCAGACTCAACCCAAGACCCATCGAATTCGGTTTGGATCCGGGTCTTTTTGATTTTTCGGTTCTCGGTTTTAATTGTCAGCCCTATATCTAATCAACAATGATTTTGAAGTTAATTATTATTTAATTAATAAATATTTTATAAATAAATTACTATTTCAATTAATATTTGTTTTAATGGTTAATTTTTTTAAATTGATAATAATTTGACTAATTATCTTTTAGTTACTAATTAACTTATGTTAATTAAATTTGTAATTAATTATGATTTGGAAATTATTTAATCATTTTAAATGAAGTTATTTAAGATCATTAAATATTAATTTAACAAGGTTTAATTTAACTAATTACTTTGTTGTTAGTGCTTAAAATTGATTAACTACTTATAAAAGATGTTTAAACATAATTAATCATTTTTATAATTGATGATTAAGTAAACCAAAATTTCAATTACTAATCATATTTAAGTTAGTTTAATTAACTTAAGAAGTCTTAAATAATTATTAAAGGCAGATGGTTTTGGATTTTAGAAGGGATTTACTTAATATTAAATTAAGTAAAAGAGTTTTTACAAAGAGATTTTGAAAATAAATGGTTTATAAACCCTATTTAAAAGAAATTGTTTATGTAACTTGTGAAATCATTTAATTGATATCTAATTTAGAGATAACAAACTTCTATATATCTTGAAGACAAGAGTGTGTCTAGGAGGTAATGATAGTACCCCAACTTAAACGGCTTTATATTTATCCAATAGACGGTATTAGTTTGAGATCGAGATTGATATTTTGGATTTTAAAATATTATTCATACAAAATTTGAAAACTTAAGGAAGTCAAGTTCATAAATAAGTTATCTGGATTATAATGACTAATGTTATCAAATGAGATCTGTTCCACACATTTAATACAATTTTGAAAGAGAACTTAAGTATTTTATTGATATATACTTATACCGAAGAGATAAATATTTTAATTATTTTGAGAGAAAATAATCAAAGAAAATTAATTAGTAAGAAACTAATTTAAATATGGCATAGTAATTTCCTTGGGAAATCAAATCCACGATGATTGTTGTTATCTGATAGTTAAATAACCGACTATGAAATATTTGCTAGTTTAACTTTGGAAAATACCTACGACAAATGATAAGGAGATATGTCCACTGAACAGTTAATGGTGACCCATGCTCTTATGTATTATCCGGCATCTCCGGTGAATTATCGATTGCCATTTTGAAGAGACCATGATCAAATCTAGTAATTTGAAAACCGCTTCGATTTGGTTAAGCGTTCAAATATGAAAGATTAAGATATTAGGTATGGAGACAAATTTGAAGTGCATAGGTTATTCGTTGTTCATTCTAAGGGTGATTTCAGAATAAATGTAGAAAGTAGTGTTTTATGTTAGCTCAAACCCAGAATGACTTGTATGGATGATTGTTATCGGTGCATTGCCACTAGAGTACAATGACCATTCTAGGTGAAATGTGCTTTGAGAAAGGTACAGACATAACATTCATGGTTGTTATGGCGGCAAGTCAAGTTGATACAGGTCCAACTAGTCGGACTAATCATAGACTAGTCGATAAATAAATATGTATGTATATATTAATACATGATAATTGCAGTTCGTATTCCACTTCGGGTTACTTCTTCTCCAGGTCGTATTCCACTTCGTGATTTACAGTCGATTTCGGGATAATTAAGATGAGATCCTAAGTATAAATAAACCGACTTCGGCTAATTCTTCTCCAATTCGTATTTGAATTCGTGATTTCAGGTGAATTCTTCTTGATTTCGACTTTGACTTCATGATTTGGGGTCGATTTCGACTTCGACTTCATGATTTAGGGTTCACGTTCGTGACTAAGGTTCGATTTCGTGATTTAGGGGAGTTCGACTTCGTGATTTAGGGTTCGAGTTTGACTTCGTGATTTATGGTTCGACCTCGACTAATGGCAAGTCAACTCTTCCAGTCGATGCTCCGATGTCGACTAATCGACTAGTCGAGCGCCGTAATAACACTGGTAACATTTAGCCTCATCAACCAAAAATAGGATATGCAACAAAAATATGTGGTCATCTACCATTATGAGCCATCAACCCATTCTAGATTATTCCTTTAGAGTTGTGTGTGCCATCAACTCATTTTATATTATTCCTTTAGAGTTGTGTGTGCAAACACTCTGGTAATATAAGGCATCCGATATGTCATGTTAAAGAAGCGGATGGCTTTATGCTAGCAAGGGGCGTATGTCGACCCTTCGTGCATTTTCTAGGGTTGTATCATCGGAAGATAGTCCACTACCTTGTCATAGTTGCAATTCATTCTCCAATATACGGTTTTCGTTGAGCACAACTATGCTGAAATGTGAGATGCAAGCATTTCAGCTATGATTAATATTTTATTTGTAGATTTTAGACATTGTTGTAATATCACTAGATTTATAATAAATGGGTTCTAATATCGTAAGGTAAAACCTATCCATGTTTACGTGCGGCGTAGTCTTACGAGATACCTTTGATTTCAAATGTTTTATAAGTTTAAAAAAATCCTTGGACTTGAGTTTTCTCAAGCTGATTTACCAAACCAATTTAGGCATTATTTTGTGATAATGCTTAGGTCAAACCGTGCATATTTCTAACTTAGTTTTGGATTGTTTTGGAGCTTCAAGAGAGGAGTTGGAGGCCCAGACTATTTCTTACCTAGTTATTATTCCATTGTTTGTGTTAGTGTTAATCGTTGTGTGTATTTGTTTACGTTTATTAGAATTTATAAGGACATATTTGATAACTATCCATGATTGAATTAGTTTAATGTGCCTTGATATATGTATACGTGTGTGTATATATATATGTATATATAAGATTTGTTTCTTTCGTGTAAAGATCAATTTTTATCATAGAATTTCATTCTACTGTGAGATTTCGTTCTTTCGTTTTCTTCTTTCTCTTATAACAATCCGACTTTCTGGCACCTAAATGTTCGACGCGTGAAAACCGATAACGTATTAGGGTCGACTTCTGAGAGTCGAAAAGTTTGGCCATTACAATAATTCAAGTAGCCTTTTGTCATTCTAGGAGAGGATGGAGTAAGATAACGAAAACCACTTATGAGTTTACATTTGGTAGAGCTCATTTGGCAACAAGTTAATTTGAAACTCCCTGAAAATGTTGTGAACATTAACTTCTAAGTAGTTTTAGATGAAGTTACAAATGTTTGGACGTTATTTGACTTCTGAGTATGCATTTTTGTCAAAATTGCCTGCCAAATAGTTACATATTTCATAAGCAACAAATGTTTGTTTCTCAAATTTCTGCTTGTTAGCTACTTTTGTAATCTACTTTTAGGAAGTTCTCAAACATCAAAACTGAAATAAGTTACTTGTAAATAGTTTTGACTACTTTTAGGGAGTTGTTAAACATCCTCATAATTTGCTCTACCGGTTTTGACAACCAAAAGGCGCTTAAGTGTGCTTAACATTGGTTATTAGTAACCACCCCAGAGCGATGACAACAACAAAGACAAAGCACGGCACTCTCTTCTACCTTCGCTCTTTTGCAAATTGGTGTGGAAATAATAATAGAAAAGGGTCAAAGTGTGATTATCACTACCTCTATATGCTTTGTAATTATAAGGCAAAAGTCGTAGCATTTCAAGCCAGATCAATTATCTAGGATAAAGAAGTATCATAAATTAATGGCGATATGGCTGAACTTTCAGCATTATGAGTGAAAATTCCAAAATGCCATCTAAGAAAAGGTAGTGAACAAAACCATTAGGGCATGTTTGGTTTGAAAACAAGTTTTGTGTTTTGTGTTTTCAACATGTATTTCAAATACATAGGAGAGGAGAAGACGATGAAAACCGGTAAATCTGCAAAGTCGGTTTTAGTGGAACTAAAAATGACTTTTTTTTCCAACCTTCCAAGAAATATCATAGAATATCCTCTCACTTCCTCTTCTCTTTTTCCCTTTGTTGTACTGATATGGATTTTCAAACCCCCTACCTCTCTCCCGCGTCATTCAAAATACATAGTGTAAACACAGAACTCATTTGCAAGCCAAATAACTCCATAATTTTTGTATTTTTTGTGTCCATAAAGTAAAGATACCTTGTTCGACAGTGGAAATTCCAACTTTGAGACCATTAACTGCCGACAATACTGCGTAATCAAGAGATTATACAGTCAACAAATCATGAAGGAAAACATATTCAAGAAGCAGTAGCTTCTGCATAAGAATGATAAGACTGATTAATAATTACTAAACGTCTTAAGCAAGATTAGAGTGATTTACATATCTTTATACTAACACTACATGACAATATATCCTAACATACCACCGATTTCTGTCCCCTTAACACTATGCAACTAAGACACTCCAAATCAGATGGTATGATAAATAGAGCAGTGTCTAAATTATTCATTATTCATCCATGCATCATTACACTGCATACCAGAAACAGTATATATTATGTTATTAAAGAATTAATCCTAACCTAATCTGCTAGACGTAGAAGCTCAACCTGACATTGCTGGCGTGACAACTCCATCTGCTATTACCATTGAAGTGCCAAAAAGTACTAGCATAAGGAGAACCTTTTTCCAACGTTGTGAAGATTCAAAAAGTTCCTTAATTTTCAACGATCTTTCAAGCTCAGGTGATGGTAACTTGAGACGGAAACTTGATAGCCGGGTATCAGATTGAAGCTGATTTGGGAGAAGGCTTGCTTTTGCATTTCTACATATTAACGAATACAAAGCAAATGTGCCCCCTAAAAAAGTGAATTAAATAATGAGAGGTTGCAGCTGTGTGGAATGGCATAACCTTTGTTATAACATTGCACATTACCCAACTCGCAAAGTCATTTCTTAGCATATCCATCCCTTAAAATCACCAAAATAATTTTGATACATTCTTTTAGTTGATAATTTCTAGGGATACATATGCTAATAACATACATAAAAAACATGATTTGGTTCCTACTGGAAGTTTTCTCTTTGCAGTCTACCAACATTAAATCAAGTATTGTGAAGATAAACCACAGCCTTCAATGTACCTTCACCGTCATCATTGGCCCAAAGAACTATGAAGACATACTTGATCAATGGAATAAGAAGCAATGTATATAAAACCAAAGATAATGCTCCAAGTATATCCTCTTTTCTACGTATGGGTGATTTTCTAAACATTACGTCAAATGTGTAAAGTGGACTAGTTCCAACATCACCAAAAACAACTCCGAGCATCTGAAGAGTAAGTATTACAGTCTTTCGTAGATCAAAGTCCTGAAAATTAAAGCACGAAAAGTGCATATTTTAAATAAATAACGATTCCTATATTAACACAGAAGTTAAAATATAATTCCACGTGGTTAATTTGACACGGACATGTAAATAACCAAAATGAAATAACTAAATTCGACTATCAGATTAAAAATGTCAAGAAAAATCAACTGAGGCTTACCTCATCAAGCTCATCCTTTTGAGCACCAGAGATCTCAAGCATTTCTACATCCAATGGATCGATCGTCGGCGTCGTTCTTATCAACGTGTACCCTTCATCATCATCGTCGTATTCATTATCCGATAATCTGTATTTATCATCGTTTCCACGATCGACCCATGTCGATTGAAAAGACACCATTTTCTTTAATTTTGCACCGATTTTCATTAGTTAAAATTAGTTTTGTGGAGTGGACGCCGAATTTATGGTGAGCACGGAGATGTGATCTATTGTTTCATATTTAATTTCATTTTATATGTTTGACATGAGTTTGTTGATTACATCTGAAAGCACAAGAATTTAGCATGTCCGACAGCCTATTATATCAGATCGTTATCTTCAAAATGGAAAGGTACTTTTAAGTTACTCCAATTTTGATTAGGGGGCCGTCACACTTGAAATTAGGCAAGCTGATATCGAACTTTTCAGCAGAATTCAGTCGAGATTTTGTCAAATTTAGGTCTGAAAGTCGAAAAATAACCATCGATAATGATAAAAATCAAAAAAACGATGGGACTGTACCGAATTTTCATTTTTTGCTGTGACACACCTTAACCAAAAAAGGAGTATCAATAACAATACCTAATAGAAATTTTGTCAAATTAGACTCGTTTTTGTAAATAACAATGTTTAAGTCTCTTAAACAGGTCCCTTCTGACCATGTCACTAGCTATTGCGTATAACTATGCAATTAAAGCTCCGCAAATCCCCGTTATAACTAATAGTACTCTTCAACCATTACACTATTTCAACTTAGCGCTGATGAATAGTATATCCGCTTTTAGCCCAACTATTTTTCTCTGCATCTGCTAAATCAAGGCATTGTAGCGTCCGTTTAAGCAGTATTAGTATATAGAGCTTGATTTGACTGGTTTTTTTAAAAAAAAAATCAATAAATTATGCGTAAAGGGCTAAATTTAAGATATAAGTGTTATACTCATCAAAATTAGCATGTATAATTATAACATCCCTTGATTTTGTCATATAAGGTTAATTAATATTAGTTTTTTCGTACATTATAATGTAAGAAAGATGATTAATTAATTTTCAAATATTTGATTTTACATCTATTGAACCTTTTTGCACTTTTGCTATATCCCTGCTGCACATTTTTGCACCTCCGCCGCTATAGATACGCTAAGCGCTTTAACATCGCATGTGTATAAACGATTCTGAAAAAAATCATTCATAAGCGATTTTCCAAAAATCGCATATACGTTATGCTCTAAAATAAATTGGTGATTTTTGAAAAATCATCAGCGGACGACTTTTCAAAATTCGTCTGTGCGTCGAACCTACGCTTAAGTTTCGCCAACGCTTCCCCGTTCCCTATCCTCCTCCCTCCTTGCCTCGTTACAACTGCAATTACAAATTATTGAATTTAAAAGAATATGTATACAAACCATAAACTAATTCAAAAGAATTTGAAATTGAATTAGTAGTTAATTAACTAACAGACTTGAATTCCAAAGTAGTATAACTAGCTTAATGGAAAATGTTGAAGTAATATTTTTTTCGTTACAAATTTGATTTAATTATACGTAAGGAATATTGCAAAACAACAGTCCAAACACCATTTGTCATCCCTTGTGGTTAGTAGTGGAATCATGTATAATGCACAAATGTTGGAGATGACGAGTTCCTCCGCTGGCTATATTTCTCTTAACTAAAACAATATGTACTTAAATGTTGAAAGTTATTGTCCTACTCCAATGCATTACGGATCCATGTCTTACCTGAATTCGCGACTTTTATGCAACATAACTTTCATACTGCACATCGCCTACGGATCCATTGATGAGTTAGCGATCATGTTATTATGATATGAGTTAGAGATATGGTTTTAGGTTTATGTTTGTTTTGGCGTCTTTTGTCATTGATGAGTAGTCAATTGATTCTTGTGTCTTCAAGAGGTGTATGACATTTGACACAGCGGCACATGCAAATGTTGGCATTGATATGGGTGTTGATGTGGACGTAGTAATTGGTAGGGATCATCCAACTGATAGTATGGATGATGCTATTAGGAATGATAACGAAGAGTATTGGATTGAAAGAATGCAAGTTAACATTAATCACTTGGACTATAAGTTATAGCAAACGATATCAATGGTGACAGTAATGATACTGAGATGGAAGCACATTTGGATAATGATCTTTGTATTGCACAAATTATGATAGATCAATTGTATTTAATCTATAATCTATGGGTGAATGATTTATAATTGTTGCTTTCAAAATGGATTCAGTGTTAGAATGGTTTTGAGATAGAAGAAAATTTTCGTCATTAATTAACTGAATAGTTCATTCTACATGTAATTCCGTACAAGTCAAATAAAACAAAATACACTGTTATATGTAATGTTAAAAATAGTTGTCTTTTGTGGATACATAGGAGTATCCAAAAATTGTAGTTTGTATGATGCGAAATTTAGAAATATCCAGATAAACAAAGTTATATTAACCTAACAATTAATTCGAACCATACATGTCACTTCAAAAAAAATTATGACAATGATCATGTCTTTTATCAAAGTTAATTTAGATATTTTCTGTACGGTGTAGTTGCTTGTATATGAGTAGATGTTCATTGACGTTAGTTACATGAAAGTTTAACAAGCATTAAGCAATGCAATAAAGAAAATATATGGTGATTGGACTAAATTATATGTGATATTACCATATTTTTTTGAGAAGATAAAGAGGAACAATCCTGACACTATAGGTCGTGTGATCTGTGATGAAGTTGGAATATTCGATAGTGCCTTTTGGACATTTGGGCCTTATGTTATAGGTTTTTTGCTCACTCGGTTGTTATTATGTATTGGCGAACACATTTATATAGTAAATACAAACAGATATTGTTTATCACTACTATGGTAGATATGGATGATTGCCTCTTTCTAAGCTTATGCAGTTGTTAAATCTAAGGCTCTAAGCCATATGATAGTTGGGGTTAGTTTTTCTGCGCATGCATGAATTTATTTGCAATGTTCATGTTTGATGTATTACTTTAATATCAGATAGATGAAAGGAATTTTGAAAGCATTCGATGGTCGACTTTCATACTTTGATCCGATCCACTTGGAGATGCGTCTATGCCCATAGTTGCACATGGCAATAACATACTACAAAAAAAAAAGGAAATTTTCACAACATAGAATGAATCGTGAAAATTGGTTGCAAACATATATAAGACTCAACATCCGCCGACACGTTTAATCTCCAATATAACGAGTCTAGTTAGCTCCATATACATGTAACATAAAACCACACTGCCTGCGAATATTTCCCGCGTTCATCTGAATTAGACAGGAATGAAAGCCATTTGAGATCCACTTGGTTCTTTGAATGATCACACGTCAATTGACAAGTGGTAATGTGTGGAATGACTGCTCTCGCACGCTGTTGAATCTGAACATTCATAGCATCAGTAGGTATATCATGAGATAAAGCACATCAATACAATTTTAGCTCTATTATTTAGTTTTCCATTACTTTTTCAGGAGGAGGAGTCAGACCACATAATTCCTCGCATAGCTGCATATGATCATGTTGTTCTCTAAGGCTTATCAAATTGCCTTTAATAGGAAAACCAAGACTTATCAAATCACCTTTAATAGGCAACCCTAGCAGCACAACCATATCTCCCAGTATGTTAGTCATCTCTCAACAATGAAGTGGAAAGTAGAGATATAGGGCCTTCAAAGATCTGCTATAGTGGCAGTGAGATGGTTATTTACTTGCATGTAACCTAACTTCATTACAATTTAAAAACCCAATATCTTTATCTCCTTTAAAACTCTAAAATGTTGAGAAGTAACCTTCTTCGGAGAAATGGAGTGAACGATGGTAAAATCTTGATCTTCACGTTATTCAAAAATACAGATATATTACCACTAAAAAGATGTGATTAAAAATGAAGCAATTGCAACAAACTAAAATTTAATATAATTTACCATTATCCATTGTTCATTTGTAGTACAATGTAGTACGTAAAGGTATAACACACTACTACCTACTGCACCGGGATTCAACTCAACATACTCTACAATAAAATTACTTAATCCCTTCATAAATACATGTTTTGTCACAATCACTCATACAAATCAAACTAAAATCATAGTTGTTAGTAATCATAATACACTACTCGAAGTCAAGCCAAACATTGATGGTGTTTATTTTTTTGGTATCAAATCCACAAAATCTATTTGGAAAAAAAAAATCAAAATCAGAGAAGAAAATGTTACATATATCCTATGAAGTGTTGGATGTGCTAGTCTTGGTCCACATAAAGGTTGAATTTACGAAAGAAGCGATGAAATTTGCAAATGTATAGGATTTGGATCTGGATGAATTGGCTATATTGTGGAAGTTTGAGGAATGGTTTGATAAGGATATGAGGTGGGCTTTATGTCTTAAAGCAAGTTATTATAGTTGGGGACTTCTCAAATATGGTTGTTGACAACAAAAAATGGTACAACACCCAAGAAATGAGAATGTGGAGAACGAAAGTGAAGATAAATAAATGTAAATTGAAGGGAAATGCAATCTCACACAAATTTATAGTGGTTTGCTGTTAACGAGTCTACGTCCACTTTATAATCTCTTGGTTATATGAAATGTTTGAGTACAAGTGGCAATTTCAATGACTAACTTCAAGTATAACACTGTGACAGTACTAAAATGAAAAGAGACTGGCCAAAAGTCCCTTCTTTGGAATCTTGAAGGGCTATTCATAAGTGCCACAGTGCTTAGGTCGACTAGGACACGTGTTGCTCATCTCGAGATCATCGAAAATTTTGAAGAAGTGTCGCCTTCACGTGGTAAGATACGGCCCTGTTATACAATGATAATTGGCGGCTGATTCGATTTTCCTGGAAGGATGGAAGCGGTCAAACAGGAACAAGTCTTCAGGGAGACAACTCGTGCAGAACTTGGTCTGGTTCAACGTGATTGAATTGAATGTCATTCGATCTGAACCATTCCCATATAGGGCATCTGCCTCTTTGGAAGAAGCTTTAGACTCGGATCGATCTATGTTTTGGTCGACCCAAACGATCGCCGAGTCAAGTTGTGATAGTCATTCGTCATTGGGCTTATGCAGTATCATCTCGGTTCGGCTAAATTCCTAACCGAGCCCATTTGTGGGTCGAACTGGGGCTTCTCTTCATGATGATTCTGCCAAGATCCCTGGCGTTTATATAATCTTGACTGCGCTGTCAAAAGGCTTCTCAACACTTTGCCTCTGAAAGCATGTTGTGTTGTTAACGGGGAGTGCTTTGTATTTTTCGCTACAAGATTGTTTAGTTGAAAGCTTATCCCGACCAGATAGAAAAGTGATGTGCAAGTCAGCACAAAGAGAAATACTTTATTAATAGTGATCGACCCATTCTGAGTCGATAAGTCGCTCGGCTGGGTGGATACTTCTGGTCGGTAAGTCAATCCAAAACGTACTATGAACCGTCATGTAAAGGGAACACGAAGAGTCGCCCTATTTTACTATAAAAGGTTGGCCCATCTTCATTATTTTACTTTTACTTTTTATTGATGTTGGTCCCAGTTCTTCTCCAAGAATCCGAAAGCCCATTTCTCATTTAAATTTAATAACATCTTGTCCGATTACTCCTTAGGTAAGAATCGATTCTTCCTTTTCTTTTTTTAAACCATAATTTCTTATGATTTCGGGTATGAATCCGTCTTTTTCCTTGCCTTTTGGTTTTAATTCACATCTAAGGCACCCCATAACTGGATTTGCCATTAGCGAGTTCATCAAAGCAGAAGTTGGACAGTGAGCTGGTGGTTGTGTGCGGTGTTCACATAAGAGCTACGATGGGTGGAAGGGAAGTGGAATCGCCTTCGTGTTTGAGTGAGAGGATGAATGGACATCTTACCTTTCAAATCTCGAGGCACTGCTAATCTCGAGACCACGTGGAAAAAGGAAAAGGCTAGTGAAGGAGATTGGATGACATGGCGAAGGCAGATCTGGACAGCTGATGATGTGGACCCATGATGTTGATGGGAAGTAGAAGATGAAGCCAGCTTCGAGTTGGCGTAGTGCAGTGGTCGACCCTAATATGCTTAGGGTTGAAGATTTATAAGTACTTGGATCGGCAGAGGCTCCATCACTGGGTTCAACCAGGAATAGTGGTCTACCCGAATGTTCTGGAGATGGAGTTAAGTTTCGGGTCGGAAGATATACTGGTCGAACCCCAAAAGATCGATCTGAAGTAGGTGATGTGTGCTAGTAGAGCCATGTACAAAGGCTCGAATGATTGATCCAGATAATCGAACCAAACCTTAGGAGTTGTCTACACCCGTTGTGCCAGCCATGACTAATTTATTTGAACCCAGAAGCACCAACCCGAAAGCAATCGAACCAAAGAAAGATCGAACCAAGGCTATTCGACCCCTCACTTAGGGCTGAATATAAACCCTTATCAAACAACTTACCTTGCTTGCATATTTTGGAAAGTTAGGATAGAGCCCTGATTATATGAACCGAAATCCGAAGATGGACTGAACAATATGGACCTAAGCAAGCTTCCACTTTTAATGTTTTTAATCTCTGTTGTCACTTCCACAACATACGCATGGACTAGTATACACTGGGGAGTTACGGTCATAACATTCTAACCAATAGTCTTTCATGAATAACATAACCACCATGACTAGAAGATATGAAACCTAAGGCTCTGGAGCTAGCATGGGCAAGGTTCTTCTTCCTCTCCCAGACTTAGAAAGTGACTCCTCCACTGAATCAAAAACCAACCTCGATCCTCATCTAGAAGTCGAAACTCGGGCTCAAAAAGAAAATCCCTCACCTACTAGGGAAGAAGGAGCCACAAGTGGAGCAGTGTTTGTAGGAGAAGCACCTGACACCCTTTCAGGTGTTATAATTTTAGAGAAACCCACAAATTATTAGCATTGTACTAAGAGCAAGAAGCAATTAAAAAGGCTAAGCGACAAGCATAACATTCCTTGGGGTGACATCCGGATTCCCCAAAAATGAGAACTTCCCACCATCCACCGAGAGGCTTCATGACACTAACTCGCCAAATGTGCACTATAGGAATTATTCCCTCATTCCATCCCTTCATTGTTGATTTCTTGAGGCGTATGAGGTTGGCACCAATGCAGCTTCATCCAATCGCATATGCTAACCTGCTATCCTTGTACATTCTATGTATGGAGCATCTTCGTCAAGCTCCAATGTTCAAATATATAGTTTTTTTAACTTCAAGCATAGAGAAGATTATACCCATTTCTTTCTTTTCTTCGAAGCCGCCCGTCATAGAAAGATTATTGAAGATATACCCAGCAAATTGGGAGATATTAGACATGACTGGTTCTATATTCCTCAACAATCGGGATGCGCCCGCTGGTGTCTCAAATGCAGTAAGTCCTATATTTCAATTAAATGGGTCACAGGAAGATTTCTCACATTGACTACTTTCCTATAGGTGATAAACCAGCTAAGTCAATAGGTGGGGAGTTCCAAAAGCGCCTGGACACTCTAACTGGCCTTGACTTGAAGTACAAAGTATTAAGACGTGCTTAACTGACGTGCTTCTACATCACTATCGCCTCCTTGATGTTAGCAAGGCATTAGGATATCCTGGGGGTTGAGTCCCACTAGTAGTTGCTCCACAGTTGGATGTGCCCCTAGTTGGGGAAACTTCGACAGTTGTTGTTAACGTACCTGAAACACCCCACCTACATTAAGGTCACTCACAAAGGGAATGCATTAGCTTTGGTGAAGTAGGAAAAAGACACAGATAAATTACAAGACAGGCATATAAACAGCGGAGAACTGAAATCATTTCATAAATAGCGTGGTTCAATCAAAACATTACAAGTTGTCCCAAAAAACCAACTTCTATATTATTACAATAAAACATTTGTCTTGATTTAAAACTCCAAGTACATAAAGAAGCATAAAACAGTAGTAAAGCAGCATAAATCCCCAGTAAAAGTGTAACCACATCCATAGCCCAAGAAAAGAGAATCCAAGCAATACATCTACTCTCTTCAAGTTGGAAAAGGGTCTGCACTAAGCTGAAGTATTCCCTCCCTGCGGACCTGGGGGGAAAATGGAAGAAAAGAAGGCGAAAGAAAACGGGTCAGACATAAGCCTGGTAAGTCCAGTGATTATTCAGCATGTAAACAGGTAAAAGGATCATAACATGAAGAAACTAAATATAGGACAATACCATAGCAGTAAGATAACATAAGATAAGGTAAGATAAACTGAATATACTATCGCACTCATTTCCATTTCTCTGCACCTACTAATGAATGTTTCAACTACCATCATGTGTTCATAACAAAGTGATCCCTTTTTCCCGATCGACTTCTACTCGCATGCATTTATTACTTGTGTCATTCGGTCCCGCTTGATTGTAGATACCTATGCTGGTCCCGCCATAGGGTGTATCAATTCCTATGGTGGCAACCCGACACAAATTTTAGATGCACAGTGTATACTAATGACGCCCAGTGCCTGCTTTATCCACTCTGGAGTACGTGCATGCCCATACTTCACCGGAACCAACACTGCTGCACCACCCGCCGCTATTTTGACTGCTTATAATCAGCCCAGTAATCGTGCCCCACCCTACCTAGTTCAGGGTACTGTGATACATCTATATGGGTTACTGCTGAAATGGGTCCCTCGTTACTAAGGTTTCCTAATCAACATGTTATAACAGTTAAGTGTTCTCACATTTTACCTAACCTCACTGTAACGACCCGGTTTTTCGCGATCCTGGTTATCGACATAATCTCAATGTCGACTACCCAAGCATCGAAAATACCGGATAGTTAATAAAAGAAATTAGAGGGTGAGAATAGATAAGATAGAAACTTAGAATAGAAGAAGAAGAATATACAACATCGGAGTAAATACAAATCTCACAGCGGAACGAACAACATATAATAGATACAAAATTTTGAAACAAAATCAGTATATGTATACAGTAACATTATCAGAGTATAACACTTACAGCACAGTGGAAATAACTAAAGCTATATAATCCTGAAGCCTCCTGCTCCAAGTTCTCCAAGTATATCTGATAAAATCCTGACTACTTGACTGCCCGTACAAAATTAGGCACCAAAGAGTTTAGGGAAAACAAAACAAAACAAACTCTGGGTCAGTCATGGAACTGGTGTGAGTAAAACAGTTTAAAACAGTTTGAGCAATTAAACGATATCTCATAAGACCACGCCTTATATCAAAACGGGTTTTTCCCTAATGAGAATCCAAAGCATTTGATTTATAAAAAATCCTTTGGAATGAAATGATAAACTTTATATCAAACTCTTTGATATTATAATAGTGTCTATCAATCACAACTAAATAATCAACCACTTTCATCTCACGTTCTACATATATAGTATACAATCAAAACCGCGAGCACTTATTGGATAATGGATTACCAACTATGACAAGGTATGGAACCACCTTCTGATAGTGTACCTTTAGAGAGGAATACACTGGGTTCAACAAGAACACCTTACAACCTGGCCACACATGACCGACCACTCATTTCGCTTGAGTGTATCGAATGTATATCACCAACGGTTGGGATCAGAAACCGTTTCCCGAAAGGGACAACATCGAATAGATTAAATAAGTAAATGAAACTCTAGATCAGGTGACAATGCACCCTAATTGGAAGCAACCCACCTAGCCATGCTGCCTGCCCGATCTTTGTCATTTCCCAGTTGTGAGGCTAGAGGCCACGCTTATCTTTGACAGATCACACAATTATTTACTTTGAATGTCACATTGTCATACCCGCCAAATCACAAATTGATTTCCCCAAAAGTACAATGGGTATAGCTAAGAGAAACGAATTCCTCCGCCACCAAACGTACAAACGTTTGAAGAGATCAACTTACGTGATCCATTAAATATACTCTGTCAGACATTCTTCCATACAGGTTGTCCTGGGACTGGACAAACCGAAGACACTATTCTGTAAATAAATCTTAGGCAATTTCTACCTAGGATTTGACAGAACGACCCTTGCACAAACTCTGTCTTCAATTATCTTCATCATATTTGATCGCAATGCTAACGTCCATACAGAGTGGTTTTCAGATAATGAATCTGATCCCGGTCTCTCCGTATTGACAACGGAAATGGTCAAAAATTTCGATAGTCGGTGAGTTAACTATCAAAGAAAAACATGTGTGCAAATAACGATATTAGTTCTAGATGGAAATTCTATCGATTAATCATCAATCATCATTTATCTCTTAAATTCATTTGTCATTCAATTATCCATTTCCCTATTCTCGTTTCCATATATTCAAAAATTCTTATTTTCTAGATTTAGAAAATATACGTTATTACCATTGGAAAACATTTCCATTTCTTATTTTCTATATTAAAAAACATTTCTGATTCTTATTTGGAAAACATTTCTAAAACTCCTACATTTGGATTTAAACAGTTGTTTAAATAAAACATCGCTGTGCCAACTCAAAACATTACACTCATTCACTAAATTCACTTAACCAAACTTTACTCTCAAACCTTAACCATTCCTTAGTTAAAGATGGAGTCAATCAAGTTGGGGTATAACTACCTCTCAGACCTTAACTGAACAACAATTCTAACTTCGAAATAGACAAAGTTCACCTTCTAAATCTTTAACAAACTTCCTTACGTAACTCTCAGATTCTATTTACGAATCCACTTCTTTTACAGAAATCATTTGATTATAACAATAGTGTTATAATCCCATGCTTCTGAAATATAATAACTTAAGTATAACTTTTATTTATTATTTTTGATAAATAAACAAACAACTAATTTATTTATAAATAAATAAATCTTGATTAAAACTAGAAAGTGAATAGTACTTACCCGAATTCGATGTAATCGAATTCAGCATATAATTCTCTTTCGAATAATCTCTATTCGATAACTCCTTTTTGAATAAACTATATTCGATTAACTCTCTTCGAATAACTGATATTCGAAAATCTCTCTTTCGAATAAACTATATTCGATAATCTTTCTTCGAATAACTAATATTCGATAATCTCTCTTTCGAATAAACTATATTCGATAATCTCTTTCTTCAAATAACTAATATTCGATAATCTCTCTTTCGAATAAACTATATTCGATAATCTCTTTTCTTCGAACAAACTATATTCGATTAATTCCTTTCAAATAAACTATATTCGATAACTCCTTTTCGAATAAACTATATTCGATTAACTCTAACTGATTAACTCTAATTGATTTAACCATAATAGATTAACTCTAATTGATTAACTCTAATCGATTAACTCTAACTGATTAACTCTAATTGATTAACTCTAATCGATTAACTCTAACTAATTAACTCTAATTGATTAACTCTAATTGATTAACTCTAACTGATTAACTCTAACTTTTTATAATCCTACTTACTTTCCAAATATTTCCTTTTATGATATCTTATTTATTTTCTAAATAAATAATCCTTTTATCTTTCTATTTAGTTTTCCAATATATATCTCTTTCCTCTTCTATTTGTTTAACAAATATTTCCTTTTCAATTCTATTTATTTAACAAATAAATATTTACCTTTCAATTCTATTTATTTAACAAATAAATATTTCCTTTTTCAATTTACTTTGATTTTATAATTAATTCTTTTATAAAATCCTTTCCCTTTTATATAAAAAATCCATTGATTTTATATAAATAATTTATTTTCAAAATACACTTTCAAAATCCCCTCTTCTACATCCCAGTATTTCTTACGGTATTTAAAATACCAGATAAAAATGATCGATATCATTCAACACATGTAATCAACACAGATTATATATCACATCATATATTACAATATATGAAAAGAACAATATTATAAATATTGAGGAATCCAGTTGGATCCCTCCAACCTGTTTCCCTGCATCACAGATGTTAAACAATATAACAAACATCAACTTCATTTCAATATGAAATATTCTGATAAACAAAATCAATATTTGATTAATGATATATATATCGTTATCTATAATTTCAGCTAGTCACTTAGCAGTTCAACCAAACAGTCAACATACAGAATCAAACATCATCTTATCAGTTCAAAAAAATACATTATAAAAATATAACTGATAGAGTTGGTGAGTTTTACTCACATTGGTCAATTATCGTTAAAAACGATTAACTATCTTTGATTCAGATGGACAATTTATTTCGCTATAAATTGTAACGAGCTCCAATCCACTCCCAGTCAGTTCCATTGTGTAGGCGTCGTCTATACTATCCCAACGGATCTTGTTTCGTAAATTTCTGATCACGTATGAGATTGTTATCAAATTTACAAGCATTTATACTATTTAAACGTTATTAAATTTAATTTAGTTATTAAATTAAAGGCCTTTATTACATAGATTAGGCAAACACCCTATTCATAATCCTTGCTTTCCACTTCCAGGAGCCTGTTCTATTTGTTCCTTTCTTTGCCTTATCTCTTTCTCTTCAGTATACCATTTTAACGTTGGCCCAACCCAGATTGATACCCGATCCGCCAACAACAACTTCTTCCCCAATTTGAAGTTTCGAAGTCCAGGCAAATTTGCTCCCTTTCGTTCACCATTACAGTTAACTGACGCCATACATACTCCATCATCAATCCACGGAATCCGCATAACTTACCACCGTTACACTCCCCTTTCCGACGCCTCCCTCCCCATACCCTTTACTGTGAACTCGAACCACACTTCCTCGATCTCGAACAGCTCCGACTTCACGTCTATAGTGAAGTATCGAACTCAATTAACACCGAATGCCCCAAAAGTTTGCACGCCAGTCCCATTCCCTTCCACAAACTCGAAACCAACATTTGTTTCGCAAATCGAATCCCCAATTTTCCTTAGCATCGAACCCTAGTATCACTATAAGAATACGACCGCGACCAAACAATGATCGAGCCGAATGAAAACCATACCAGAGGATTAAGCAAGTGATGAGGATCTCATGTACTTATATCTCGTGATTTATAGGATTTTAATCCATTTGTTTTGATTTTTATAAGTTGCGATTTAGGTGTAAAAGAAGTAGAACTGACGGAGGATTTTATGTGTTGACCAAGGGAAGAAAATAATAAGGGTTAGAAGGTGTTGGGGTTATTTATAGAATAAGTGTGGCTTCTATGAGAAGCTTCGTTCATTTTTAAATTAATTTATATAGTTATCACTATACATATCTACCTTATACAAATCCGCATGATCACCCACAATATCCAAAAACCATGAAAATTGACATACAACTAGAGTTTGACATTACGGACCCAACGTAACTAGTTTCATCGAATTCCGACTCTGTTTGCTCACACAGTGTATTTTTAAACGTCAAAATACTGACTGTTTTCCACATTAAAAATTCGTACGGCCGAACAGTGACCCCAAAAGTCACGAAACTTGAAATCTAACAATAATTTGACATTATAGATCCAACAAGATTAGTTTCGTCGAAAACGGAGTCCGTTTGCAAAACTGACTATTTTTAAAGCTCTAAATAAACCCTTTTAAATATTAATTTTTTTTTAAAATATTTAAATTAAATATTAATAATTTAACATTATCGTATATATTCACAATAGAATATCATTCAGCTTCAGAATATTCCTATATGAATTTCTAACTCGATATTTCAAATCCTGATATAAATCGATATTCGATTTATAATGAAATTCCTTTTATATATCGTTATAAAATATATATGAATTCCATAGCGACTATTTGGAAATTTGATTTGAACATAACTCAAAATCTACACAATGAAATCCCGATTTTTCTCTTCCATTAGAAAGATATACTTCACCAGCTTCGAACGTTTCTTGTTTCATAGAGATCCGGCTTAAAATGAATTCTGTATACTCGCTTAAAATTCGAATCGCCAAATTACGAACTACCGCGCCATTTCGAGCTCGATTTTAATTATATTATAATTATACGTTCAAACTTCATTTAAATAATATACTTGTTATTCGAATTCAATTCCAAACTGAATTATATATATTTTGAATTGTCCAATTCACACAATATTGTGAATTCCACTATTTCCGACTATTTCGGAAATAAATATATTATTCTATTATTTACATTAATTAAATATTCAACATTATTTAGTTAAACAACCATTTAATTCTCTAATTTACTAATTAAATAATTAAATAAATTAATTACTATACCGTAAAAATATGGGACATTACATTCTTCCCCCCTTAAAATAATTTCGTCCTCGAAATTGCTAAGGTAGGAAACAAACCCTATTAACTGAGTCACAAATTATTTGTTTACTTCTTTTTTAGTTTCAACTGAACAAATAAATTTCAATTAAAACATTAATTAATTTTTATCAACGAAAATTTTCAAAAATCCCAAAAATTTTCTAACACCTTAACTTTTCGAAAAATTTCGCCTGCACCTCCTTTGTACTGGTCAATAGCTCAAACTCCAACTCGCCTCTCTAGGCCTTCTCCAATCCAAAAGAAAATCAAAACGCCAAGCGGGTTGCCAAATCGGCTCATAACTCATCAAACTCATATGAATATAAACGTGTACCTTTTTGGTCGAGCATATCAATATATCCTTTCCATGTGTTACCAATTATGCATATACCAATGTCATCCCAATCATTCGGTTATACCCAAGCCAAATTATGTTCTTAACTCAGATTCCATTTTCAATTTCAACTCTTAACTTACCAGTCCAATTTCATTTCGGATTGTCTCTAATCCAATCTAATTTGATACTTTCTATCTCAATTCATTTTCCACTTAACTGGTTTCAATTCAATTTCTATTTCTATTTGCTTTTACAAATTCTAATTTAATTTGTTTTAATTCGAACAATCTCCCTATGGAATTTTAAACAGTTTAGCTTTTCTAAAACCAGATATCCCTTTTTAGGATTCAAAACAACTTGCTTTCCACAAAACAATTCAAAAACACAATCTTTGGTAGTAATCCATCACTTACAACTTGAAAATGAACACCGATGATGGTCGACTTCATCATCGGAATTTATTTTCCAGCGATCGAAGTGAGTTCAATACTATATCACTTTCAAAGCCATTTCTAAACACTTCCATTTTGAAATACATTTCAAAATATCATTCACAATGCTTGTAAAACAATTTAAAATCTACCAGGATTTTAAAATTCTCATGTATTTAATCCGATCCATTTACAAACACTTTTCCAAACTTTCAGAGTTGTCATTTCAATTCTGATTTGAATTCAGATTTAATTTATTTCATTACACTTATATGAATTCCGATTGGCCATTTACATAACCATTCCAATTATAATCTTATTCGATTATAATTACAACAAACACATCCAATATACTATAATATATCAAATATCTATACTTGTTTTATATCAAATTATAATTTGGGTAAAATTATTTCATTTACCCTCTTTTCAAAACATACTATGTCGGTTTATCATATTCGAGTGTTTATAAACCCCTATCGATACAGTGGATCAAACTGATCGACCAGAACCCATAAACAACTCAATCAATAAATCTCCACAATATAAAACAATTTTATATTGAATAACAAATACGCGCTCATATATATACACTCAACTCAATCTAGGGTATTGCTAACCCCATCTCTACTGAATCACGCCACAGAGACAAGGTAATTACTTAACCTTCAGCTCTGATACCACTGTAACGACCCGGGTTTTCGCGATCCTGGTTATCGACATAATCTCAATGTCGACTACCCAAGCATCGGAAATACCGGATAGTTAATGAAAGAAATTAGAGGGTGAGAATGGATAAGATAGGAACTTAGAATAGAAGAAGAAGAAGAAGAATATACAACATCAGAGTAAATACGAATCTCACAACGGAACAAACAACATATAATAGATACAAAACTTTGAAATAAAATCAGTATATGTATACAGTAACATTATCAGGGTATATCACTTACAAAACAACGGAAATAACTAAAGCTATATAATCCTGAAGCCTCCTGCTCCAAGCTTTCCAAGTATATTTGAAAAAAATCCTGACTACTTGACTGCCCGTACAAAATTGGGCACCCAAGAGTTTAGGGAAAACAAAACAAAACAAACTCTGGGTCAGTCATGGGACTGGTGTGAGTAAAACAGTTTAAAACAGTTTGAGCAATTAAACGATATCTCATAAGACCATGCCGTATAACGGAACGGGTTTTTCCCTTATGAGAATCAAAAGCATTTAATTTAACATTAAAAATACTTTTGAATGAAATGATAAACTTTATATCAAACTCTTTGATATTATAATAGTGTCTATCAATCACAACTAAATAATCAACTAGCATAACGCTTTCATCTCACGTTCTACATATATAGTATACAATCAAAACCGCGAGCACTTATTGGATAATGGATTACCAACTATGACAAGGTATGGAACCACCTTCCGATAGTGTAACTCTAGAGAGGAATACACTGGGTTCAACACGAACATCTTGCAACCCGGCCACACATGACCGACCACTCATTTCGCTTGAGTGTATCGAATGTATATCACCAACAGTTGGGATCAACAACCGTTTCCCAAAAGGGACAACATCGAATTGATTAAAGAAGTAAATAAAACTCTAGATCAGGTGACAATACACCCTAATTAGAAGCAACCCACTTAGCCATGCTGCCTGCCCGATTTTTATCATTTCCCGGTTGTGAGGCTAGAGGCCACGCTTATCTTTGACAGATCACACAATTATTCACTTTTAATGTCACATCGTCATATCCGCCAAATCAAAATTGATTTCCCCAAAAATACGACGGGTATTCAGCTAAGAGAAACGAATTCCTCTGCCACTAAACGTACATATGTTTGAAGAGATCAACTTACGTGATCCATTAAATATACTCTGTCAGACATTCTTCCATAAAGGTTGTCCTGGGACTGGACAAACCGAAGGCACTATTCTGTAAATCCATCTTAGGTTATTTCTACCTAGGATTCGACAGAACGACCCTTGCACAAATTCCGTCTTCAATTATCTTCATCATATTTGATCGCAACCCTAACGTCCATAAAGAGTGGTTTTCAGATAATGAATCTGATCCCGGTCTCTCTGTATTAACAACGGAAATGGTCAAAAACTTCGATAGTCAGTGAGTTAACTATCAAAGAAAAACAAGTGTGCAAACAACGATATTATTTCCAGATGGAAATTATATCGATCAATCATCAATCATCATTTATCTCTTGAATTTATTTGTCATTCAATCATCCATTTCCCTATTCTCGTTTCCGTATATTCGAAAATTATTATTTTCTTGATTTAGAAAATATACATTATTACCATTGGAAAACATGTCCATTTCTTATTTTCTATATTAGAAAACATTTCTGATTCTTATTTGTAAAAAAATTCCAAAACTCCTACATTTGGATTTAAATAGATGTTTAAATAAAACATCGCTATGCCAACTCAAAACATTACACTCTTTAACTAAATTCACTTAACCAAACTTTACTCTCAAACCTTAACCATTCCTTTGTTAAAAATGCAGTCAATTAAGTTGGAGTATAACTACCTCTCAGACCTTAACTGAACAACAGTTCTAACTTCGAAATAGACAAAGTTCACCTTCTAAATCTTTTACAAACTTCCTTATATAACTCTTTGATTCTATTTACGAATCCACTTCTTTTATAGAAATCATTTGATTATAACAATAGTGTTATAGTCCCATGCTTCTGAAATATAATAACTTATATTTATTAATTTGGATAAATAAACAAACAACTAATTTATTTATAAATAAATAAATCTTGATTAAAAACGGAAAGTGAATAGTACTTTCCTGAATTCGATATAATGGAATTCAACATATAATTCTCTTTCGAATAATTTCTATTTGATAACTCCTTTTTGAATAAACTATATTCGATTAACTCTCTTCGAATAACTAATATTCGATAATCTCTCTTTCGAATAAACTACATTCGATAATCTTTCTTAGAATAACTAATATTCGATAATCTTTCTTTCGAATAAACTATATTCGATAATCTCTTTCTTTGAATAACTAATATTCGATAATCTCCCTTTCGAATAAACTATATTCGGTAATCTCTTTTCTTCAAACAAACTATATTCGATTAATTCCTTTCAAATAAACTATATTTGATAACTCCTTTTCGAATAAACTATATTCGACTAACTCGACTAACTCTAATTGATTAACTCAAACTGATTAACTCTAGCTGATTAACTCTAATTGATTTAACCATAATAGATTAACTCTAATTGATTAACTCTAATCAATTAACTCTAACTGATAAACTCTAACTGATTAACTCTAATTTATTAACTCTAATCGATTAACTCTAACTGATTAACTCTAATCGATTAACTCTAATTGATTAACTCTAACCGATTAACTCTAACTTTTTGTAATCCTACTTACTTTCTAAATATTTCCTTTTATGATATCTTGTTAATTTTCTAAATAAATATTCCTTTTATCTTTCTATTTATTTTTCCAATATATATCTCTTTCCTCTTCTATTTGTTCAACAAATATTTCCTTTTCAATTCTATTTAGCAAATAAATATTTCCCTTTCAATTCTATTTATTTAACAAATAAATATTTCCTTTATCATTCTCCTTTGATTTTATAATTAATTCTTTTATAAAATCCTTTTCTTTTTATATATAAAATCCATTGATTTTATATAAATAGTTTATTTTCAAAATACATTTTGAAAATCCCCTTTTCTACATCCCAGTAATTCTTACAGTATTTAAAATACCAGATAAAAATGATCGATATCATTCAATACATGTAATTAACACAGATTATATATCACATCATATATTACAATATATGAAAAGAACAGTATTATAAATATTGAGGAATCCAGTTGGATCCCTCCAACCTGTTTCCCTGCATCACAGATGTTAAACAATATAACTAACATCAACTTCATTTCAATATGAAATATTCTGATAAACAGAATCAATATTTGATTAACGGTATTTATATATATATATATCATTATCTATAATTTCAATCAATCACTTAGCAGTTCAACCAAACAATCAACACACAGAATCAACCATCATCTTATCAGTTCAAAAAAATACGTTATAAAAATATAACTGGTAGAGTTGGTGAGTTTTACTCACCTTGGTCGATTATCGTTAAAAACGATTTACTGTCTTTGATTTGGACGGACAATTTATTTCGCTATAAATTGTAGCGAGCTCCAATCCACTCCCAGTCAGTTCCATTGCGTAGGTGCCGTCCATACGATCCCAACGGATCATGTTTCGTAAATTTCTGATCCCATATGAGATTGTTATCAAATTTACAAGCATTTATACTATTTAAACGTTATTAAATTTAATTTAGTTATTAAATTAAAGGCCTTTATTACATAGATTAGGCAAATACCCTATTCATAATCCTTGCTTTCCACTTCCAGGAGCTTGTTCTATTTGTTCCTTTCTTTCCCCTATCTCTTTCTCTTCAGTATTCCATTTAACGTTGGCCCAACTTAGATTGATACCCGATCCACCAACAACAACTTCTTCCCCAATTTGAAGTTTCGAAGTCCAGGCAAATCCGCTCCCTTTCGTTCACCGTTACAGTTAACTGACGCCATCCATACTCCATCATCAATCCACGGAATTCGATTAACTTACCACCGTTACACTCCCCTTTCCGACGCCTCCCTCCCCATACCCTTTACTGTGAACTCGAACCACACTTCCTCGATCTCGAACAGCTCCGACTTCATGTCTACAGTGAAGTATCGAACTCAATTAACACCGCATGCCCCAAAAGTTTGCACGCCAGTCCCATCCCCTTCCATAAACTCGAAACCAAGGTTTGTTTCGCAAATCGAATCCCCCATTTTCCTTAGCATCGAACCCTAGGATCACTGTAAGAATACGACCGCGACCAAACAATGATCGAGCCGAATGAAAACCATACCAGAGGATTAAGCAAGTGATGAGGATCTCATGTATTTATATCTCGTGATTCATAGGATTTTAATCCATTTGTTTTGATTTTTATAAGTTGCGATTTGGGGGTAAAAGAAGTAGAACTGACGGCGGATTTTATGTGTTGACCATAGGAAGAAAATAATAAGGGTTAGAAGGTGTTGGGGTTATTTATAGAATAAGTGTGGCTTCTATGAGAAGCTTCGTTCATTTTTAAATTAATTTATATAGTTATCACTATACATATCTACCTTCTAAAAATCCGCATGATCTCCCACGATATCCAAAAATCACGAAAATGGACGTACAACTAGAGTTTGACATTACGGACCCAATGAAACTGGTTTCGTCGAATTCCGACTCTGTTTGCTCACACAGCTTATTTTTAACCGTCAAAATACTGACTGTTTTCCACATTAAAAATCCATATGGCCACACAGTGACCCAAAAAATCATGAAACTTGAAATCGAACAATAATTTGACATTACGGATCCAACAAAATTAGTTTCGTCAAAAATGGAGTTCGTTTGCAGAACTGGCTATTTTTAAAGCTCTAAATAAACCCTTTTAAATATTAAATATATTTAAAAATAATTAAATTAAATATTAATAATTTAATATTATCGTATATATTCACAATAAAATATCATACAGCTTCAGAATATTCCTATATGAATTTCTAACTCTATATTTCAAATCCCGATATAAATCGATATTCGATTTATAATGAAATTCCTTTTATATATCATTATAAAATATATATGAATTCCATAACGACTATTTAGAAATTTGATTTGAACATAACTCAAAATCTACACAATGAAATCCTGATTTTTCTCTTCCATTAGAATGATATACTTTACCAGCTCCGAACATTTCTTGTTTCATAGAGATCCGGCTTAAAACCGATTCTGTATACTCGTTTAAAGTTCGAATCGCCAAATTACGAACTACCGCGCCATTTTGAGCTCGAATTTAATTATGTTATAATTATACATTCAAACTTCATTTAAATAATATACTCGCTATTCGAATTCAATTCCAAACTGAATTATATACATTTTGAATTGTCCAATTCACACAATATTGTGAATTCCACTATTTCCGACTATTTCAGAAATAAATATATTATTATATTATTTACATTAATTAAATATTCAACATTATTTAATTAAGCAACCATTTAATTCTCTAAATCACTAATTAAATAAATAAATTATTATACCGTAAAAATATGGGACATTACACCCACCCATCTGTTTAGCTAACATGTTGTATTGGTTAAGTGTTGCCTTAATTAACTTAACCCTACCATTCTTAGCCTGTCTGTTCCTTAGCTTTAATCCATTCATTTAAGCACCAACCTCTCACATTAGATCTATATTGTTGCGGCCGTCGGATGTGCTGGGCGGTTCCGGGCAGTCTTACACCGCAACACAATCTAACCTCGGGTTTTTGGGCTTGATGCGCTAACCTGTCACATTAGATCTATATTGTTGCGGTCGCTGGATGTGCCGGGTGGTTCTGGGCAATCTTACACCGCAACTCAATCTAACCTTGGGTTAGGCATGTTCAACTTTAGCCAATTTACATAATTGTCATTTGTGTCCTAGTTTAGGTCTTTTTATGCCAATATTTTCCAAGTGTAGTCAGTACAAGTTTTATTCCACATTCACACGCTATGCCAAAATTTACTCAATTAAATTATACCCAACTTTCCGACGTTATAATCGCACGTACGACGAGATACAATCTAAGTTTCGAATGAACTTAGTATTCACAAAAGAAAATAAAAAAAGGAAAAATAGAGAAGGAGCATAGGAATTGACATAAGGAAGAATAGGCATGTAAAGGTATACCCAATTCAAGAATCATGTTTCAACAGGCATGTTGTACATTAATAATAAGTGTGGGCAAGCCAAGCAATTTACACCACAGGCATAAAGATTAGATAGGACTGGACTTAAGAGAATCACTAATGATAAGTCCCATTATATCAATCACAATAGTCTCATAGGCATAGGATGTACAACATGATAAGTTCCGTCATATCAATCACAACAATCTCATAGGCATGATAGGTTCCATTATGTCAATCGCAACAGTCTCATAGGCATGATAGGTTTCATTATGTCAGTCACAACAGTCCCATAGGCATGATAGGTGCCATTACATCAATCACAATAGTCTCCTAGGCATAGGCAATTCAGATTTGATAAAAGGATAAGCATGAATTAGAATTAGGCATAGTTCTAAATCCGATTATTACAGTCATGATTTCTATTAGCTGTTCAAATTGGATTAATAACTGAACTTACATAAAAAGGACAGATCTTGTATTATGGGATATGATTTTTGAATTTGTTAAGCTAATCCTTTGATGTAGATATTTGATTTCAAGTTCTTCTAATCGATTTCTAGTTTGGATTTGATTTTCTAGTTTGGAGAAAATGAAGGAGGCTAGGCTAGCTTGTAGATGAACCGCATGACGGCACCATAGTTTTAGGGTTATGAGGTTAGGGTTTAGGTTTAGCTATGTATATATAGATGTCTAGGATTAATTCTAGCCTTTAGATTAGTCTAGGAGAAATCAGAGCCATCCAAACCAAAGAGATGTGTCATCCAGCCAAGCACAACATGACACATAAGCCCTTATACCTCAGAATTTGTCATCAGGCCAATTGGAGAAGGCCACATCAGCTCAAGGCTATAAAAATTTGTCACAGGAATTGGATCTCAAAGGGGTTGACTCCCTACGGGGGGTCGACCCCCTACAGGGAGGTCGACACCTATGTCGACACCCCCATAGGGGGGTCGACACCTATGTCGACTCCCCTTGGGGGAGGGGGGTGGTCGACACCTATGAGCGGGAAATTTTCCGCTCAGCCTGCTCTGACCGAATTTCAAATTTTGAACAGTTTTGACCTTTAATTATTATTTTAATTTAAACTTGAAAACTTCTAACCTCCATAATTTATTCATACGGAGTCCGATTCACGCAAATTCGGACTCTATCTCAAGCAAAATTCCAAGACGAATGCAATGGCGTAACCCGTTTTCCTTAATTCCACTTCTAAAAATTAAGTATTCTTTAATTCGTTACTTTTAATATTCATAGAAAATACGGGGTGTTACATTCTCCCCTCCTTAAAGGATTTCGTCCCCGAAATCTCTAAGTTAAGAAGAATGTATCCTAACATCCAATATCCATCTACTCAACTATCAATCACAGGCATCCATTGTCCTTAAAAAGATTTCTAATATTTTCACGATCATATGCATAGTGTGTGTATATGTCCTTATCTAATGCAAAATCAGGCGGTCTACTGATTTAGTTGGCCTCCTTAATGCGAATCATGTCAGTGCTATGAGTCCATCATGTATGAAATTATTCCTAATTGTATTTTGTAACTTCTACATGAGTGCACAATCATTCATACAAATGCAACGACTACATGATAACATATCAAGTTCCAATCCATATATAAATACATATATTCATATCCAATATGAAAGTGACTGAGCCGATCTAGTACCTAGTGCGTGTGTATATGCATCCACGAATTGCCACTAGCAACCACTTGCAACCATCAATCATAACATGTTTTCAAATACATGTTTACATCCATTGGTTTCTACCTAAGGATTAAGAAATAGGACCGAGGAGATATACTTAAGAGATAGATACAAGAACACATAAACTTATGGAAAAAGAGATCAAGGATGTACCCTCAAAAAGATAAGGGTAAGCTGCGCTTATCTTGTCCTCAGTCTCCCAAGTCGCGTCTTCCTCAGCATCACTCCATTGTACTTAGCTTAAGCTCACGATTGCGTAGCTCTTTAACTTCTGTATCCAAGATACGAGTTGGAAATCTTCTCACCATTGCTTCTCGTTCCACTTCTATTTCCTCTAGTATGCTTGGCTCCACAACTTCCGCAAACTCATGTAAGCACTTTCGTAGATGAGAGACATGAAAGACATTATGTACTCCAGCCAATCTTTCGGGCAGCTCTACTTTATAAGCCATCTTCCCAATCCTCTCAATGATAGGAAATGGCTCTACAAATCTTGGTGCCAATTTTCTACGGACCCAAAGAGAACGACATTCTTCAAAGGAGATACTTTAAGAAAAATTCTGTCTCCAACCTAAAACTCAAGGTTGGTCCTTCTTTTATTAGCGTAGGACTTTTGTCTATCTTGTGTAGTCTTTATTCGACTTCGTATCAAGTCCACCTTCTCTGAAGTTTCTCAGATCATGTCAGGCCCAAGTATGAGCTTGTCTGTAGACTCCCACCAACAAGTTGGTGATCCGCATGGTCTCCCATATAAGGCCTCAAAGGGTTCCATGCCTATGGTGGCTTGGTAGCTATTGTTGTAGGCAAACTCCACCAAAGAAAGGTGATCCTCCCATGTTCCCCCAAAATCAAGAATGCACAATCTCAAGAGGTCTATTAATACTCTGTTCACCCTTTTCGTCTGACCATCGGTTTGAGGGTGATAGGCAGTGCTTAAGCATAGCTGTGTGCCTACAACCTCTTGCAAAATCTTCCAAAACTCACTCGTAAAGATAGGATCTCGATCACTTACTATGCTAGAGGGTATTCCATGCAGTCGAACTACCTCTTTAAGATAAATGGATGCTAACGATGAGGCAGTCCTTCTACTCTTAATAGGTATAAAGTGAGCGCTTTATTTGAGCCAGTCTACTATTACCCAAATACTGGTAGTGCCCCTTCTTGATCTAGGCAACCCATCAATAAAGTCCATCGAAATGCTATCCCATTTCCACTGTGGGACCTCTAGAGGATGAAGCAGACCACCAGGCTTCTTCTGCTTTGCCTTGACTTGTTGCATATCAAGCATTTAGAGACAAACTTAGCTACATCCTTCTTCATGCCATTCCAAAAGAAAAAACCTCTTTATGTCTTTATACATCTTGTCCCCACCTGGGTGTATGATCAACTTAGAATGGTGTGCTTCTTCGAGAACGGTTTTCACCAAATCCCTTGCTTGTGGGACGCATAGTCTTCCATCTCTTCTCAACCAACCCTTCTCATCGATGGAGTATCTATTGAGGTGACTATAAGTCTCACCTCTAATTAGCTTATCCATCACATCAACTAGCTGAGGGTCTTCATGTTGCGTGGTTCCTATTGAGTCCAAAAGAGTAGGCCGCACCTCTAGCGAAGCTAACAAACCAGGTACAAATTCAAAGGAGAGTCTAAAGTCAAAGTTTGTCATGTACTCCAAGCTTTGCCTTTCTACAAAGAGAGGACTTAAGCTCACCTTTTTCCTACTTAAGGCGTCCGCTACCACATTGCCCTTGCCAGTGGTATAAGCAATCTCAAAATCGTATGAGGCAAGAAATTCCATCCAACTTTGTTGTCTCAAGTTAAGATTTTTCTATGAGAAAAGGTATTTTAAAGATTTATGGTCAGTAAACAATTCAAACCTTTCTCCTAGCAGGTAATGATGCCATGACTTAAGAGCGAAAACAATGGCAGCTAACTCTAAATCATGAGTTGGGTAGTTTTTCTCATGTACCTTTAACAGCCTTCCCACATAACAAACTACCTTGCCTTCTTGCATCAAGACAGTGCCTAGTCCGGTACCGCATGCGTCTGTGTATACCGTAAACATCTTACTCCCTTCAGGCAATGTCAGAACCGGGGCTGTTGTTAGAGCCCTCTTCAATCGTTGGAAAGCAACATCACAATCCAATTCCCAGGCAAAAGTTAGGTTCTTCTTTGTCAACCTAGTAAGTGGGGCTGAAATCTTCGCAAAGTCCTTAATGAACTTTCTGTAAAAGCCCGCTAGCCCGAGAAAACTTCGTACTTCGGTTGCATTCCGTGAAATCTTCCAGTCTTGCACCGCAACTACTTCTGCGGGATCCAAAGCTATTCCCTCTTTGGACACCACATGTCCAAGAAACCTTACTTCTCTCCAAAAATGGCATTTGGAGAATTTTGCTTTCAGTTGATGTGCACGAAGAGTATCCATAACTTCCCTTAAATGCAAAGCATGTTCTTCCTCACTTTGTGAGAAAATCAAAATGTCATCCACGAAGACCACTACAAATTTATTAAGGAATTCTATGAACACCCTACTCATTAAGTCTACGAAGTAGGTGGGTGCGTTTGTCAAGCCGAAAGGCATGATAAGCCATTCAAAGAAACCATCCGGGGTCCTGAACGCGGTCTTATCTATGCTGTCTTCAGTCACTCTTAGCTGATGAAATCCGGTGGCCAGATCTAGTTGGGAGAAAACCGAGGCACCTACGAGCCGGTCGAACAAGTCATCTATTCTAGGAAGTGGGTGCCTATTCTTCTTGGTCAGCTTGTTTAGCTCCCTATATTCCACGCACAGGCGAAGTGAACCATCCGCTTTGGTTGCAAACACCACTGGAGCACCACATTCAGAAATACTCCGCCTTATGAACCCCTTTTCAAGCAACTCTTTAACTTGCTTGTTGAGCTCTTTCCTTTCCCTTGGAGCCATGTGTCTAACGGGTAAAGCAATAGGTTTTTCATTATCAACAATGTATATGCGGAAGTCTATCTCTCGCTTTGGAGGTAAACCCTTCACCTCTTCAAAGACATCCGAGTATTTACGGACTACTCTAATAGATTGCAAGTTTTCAACAGATGCATTAAGAGATTCTAGGTAGCTAAGCATAATAGAATTCATGGGATTACAAGAGATTTCGACACTGTTACCAAGGCGAGTCATAAGTCTAACCACTCTCTTTTCACAATCGAGGATGACACCATTACTGGATAACCAATCCACGCCTAGAATCAACCCATAACCCGTGAAACCCAAAACATAAGCATTACATCTAAACCCAACGCTTAGTATAGAAATTTTCAAATCCAAACAAATCATTGATAAATAGGCCAAACCCCCAATGGGATTTGAAACAACCATGGGATCCTCTACTATACTGGTATTTAGGTGCAGAGATTCAACTAAAGCAGTTGATATAAAAGAGTGCGATGCGCCTGAATCAAAAAGAGTACGAACTGGATGATCAGAAAGGTAAACTAAACTCTCAAAAGAAATATTTCTACCTCTTTCTTGCAGAGGTGCAATGAGAGCGTGAATCTGCCTTCCAAAAGTAGATCCAATCCTCTGCCCTTGCCCTTGCCTTTTTGGGCAATCCCTAGCCATATGTCCTATCTCGCCGCAATGAAAGCAACCACCCATCTTCCTCTTCTTCTTCCTCCAGTTTTTTTATTAGATGTACAGGTACGCCACAAAATTTACACTTCCTCTTGTCACAGGGTTTGTTATTCTTCCCGCCTTTCTTGGAATCCATCTTCTTATTCTGCAATCCCTCCACTTTCTGGTCTAGAGGTTCTTCCACCTTTGCCTCTTTCTTGCCATCCTTGTCTTCCTCCTGTAACAGTGCCATGTCCACTAGTTTCTCAAAAGTCGCACCCATAGGTATATGGGACATAGCTAGGCTGTGTAGTGGCTCATTTAACCCTTTAAAGAATCAGAGAGCCTTTTTATGTGGAGTGTTTACTAACTCCAGTCTGAATCTAGCTAGCTGGTTGAATTGGTTGACGTATTACTTAATCGATAGGCTTTCCTATTTGAGTGCTTAGAACTTCTCCATCTGTAGGCTTCGTTCAGCTTGCGAGAGGAACTTCATTTCAAATCTTATTCTGAAATCCTCCCAAGTTTCAACTGGTCTCTCAGCATTAGTAACTTCCCACCAATAAGAGGCTTCGTCCTTAAGTAATCATACAGCCAATTGTATCTTCTGCCTATCATCCACTTTGAAGATAACAAACAAATCTTCTGTTTCCTTGAGCTAGTTTCTTGATTCCACAAATGACTCAGTCCCATTAAAGTTCTTTCCACCCATAGCTCGAAAGTCTCTACATATCTTCGAGAAAGCATTCACACGCGGAGGAGGAGGAGGAACGACTGCAACTGGGGGAGAAGGAACGTCTGCTGGGCCTGCATCATTAGCCCTAGCCTCTAGATACCTTTTGAACCAGCCAGGTATCAGTACGCCCTCGGGAAGATCTATACATGCTGAAACGAAAAGAAAAGATTCAAAACAAAGGATAGAAAGACAGTGCATATGGCTTTGGGGATTATGCCTTTAAAATAAAACAACACTTTTTCTTGAAAATGCTTCGTTAAATTTCTTTTTGAAAAAAATAGTTTTCAAAAACTTTTATCTGATCTGGTAAACCATCGCTCTGATACTAAGTGAAACACCCCACCTCCGTTAAGGTCACTAACAAAGAGAATGCATTAACTTTGGGGAAACATTTTAGGTAGAAGACACAGATAATTTACAAGACAGACATATAAATAGCGAAGAACTAAAATCATTTCATAAATAGCGTGGTTCAATCAAAACATTACAAGTTGTCCCAAAAACCAGCTTCTAAATTATTACAATAAAACATCTATCTTGATTTAAAACTCCAAGTACATAAAGAAGCATAAAACAGTAGTAAAGCAACATAAATCCCCAATAAAAGTGTAACCACAACCATAGCCCAAGAAAAGAGAATCCAAGCAATACATCTACTCTCTTCAAGATGGAAAAGGGTCTGCTCTAAGATGAAGTATTCCCTCCCTGCGGACCTGGGGGAAAAACGGAAGAAAAGAAGGCGAAAGAAAACGGGCCAGACATAAGCCTGGTAAGTCCAATGATTATTCAGCATGTAAACATGTAAAAGGATCATGACATGAATAAACTGATTATAGGACAATACCATAGCAATAAGATAACATAAGATAAGGCAAGATAAACTGAATATACTATCGCACTCGTTTCCATTTCTCTTCACCTACTAACGAATGTTTCAACTACCATCATGTGCTCATAACAAAGTGATCCCTTTTTCCCAATTGGCTTCTACTCGCATGCATTTATTACTTGTGTCATTCGGCCCCGCTTGATTGTAGATACCTGTGCTGGTCCCGCCATAGGGTGTATCAATTCCTATGGTGGCAACCCGACAAAAATTCTAGATGCACAGTGTATACTACTGATGCCAAGTGCCTGCTTTATCCACTCCGAAGTACGTGCACGCCCATACTCCGCCGGAACTTACACTGTTGCACCACCCGCTGCTATTTTGATCGCTTATAATTAGCCCAGTAATCGTGCTCCACCCTGCCTAGTTCAAGGTACCATGATACATCTATGTGGGTTACTGCTGAAATGGGTCCCCGTTACTAAGGTTTCCTAATCAACATGTTATAGCGGTTAAGTGTTCTCACATTTTACCTAACCCCACCCATCTGTTTAACTAACATGTTGTATTGGTTAAGTGTTGCCTTAATTAACTTAACCCTACCATTCTTAGCATGTCTGTTCCTTAACTTTAATCCATTCATTTAAGCACCAATCTCTCGCGTTAGATCTATATTGTTGCGGTTGCTGGATGTCCAGGCGGTTCCGGGAAGTCTTACACCGCAACTCAATCTAATCTCGGGTTTTTGGGCTTGATTCGCTAACCTCTCACATTAGATCTATATTGCTGTGGTCGCTGGATGTGCCGAGCGGTTTCGAACAGTCTTACACCGCAAATCAATCTAACCTCGGGTTAGGCATGTTCACCTTTAGCCAATTTACATAATTGTCATTTGTGTCCTAGTTTTGGTCTTTTTATGCCAATATTTCCTAAGTGTAGTCAGTACAAGTTTTATGCCACATTCACATGCTATGCCAAAATTTACTCAATAAAATTATGCCAAACTTTCCCAATTTATAATCGCACGTACAATGAAATTCAATCTAAGTTTCGAATGAACTTAGTATTCACAAAAGAAAGTAAAAAAAGGAAAAATAGAGAAGGAGCATAAAAATTGACATAAGGAAGAATAGGCATGTAAAGGTATACCCAATTCAAGAATCATGTTTCAACAGGCATGTTGTACATTAATAATAAGTGTGGGCAAGCCAAGCAATTTACACCATAGGTATAAAGATTAGATAGGACTGGACTTAAGAGAATCACTAGTGATAAGTCCCATTATATCAATCACAATAGTCTCATAGGCATAGGATGTACGACATGATAAGTTTTGTCATATCAATCACAACAGTCTCATAGGCACGATAGGTTCCATTATGTCAATCGCAACAGTCTCATAGGCATGATAGGTTTCATTATATCAGCCACAACAGTCCCATAGGCATGATAGGTGTCATTACATCAATCACAATAGTCTCCTAGGCATAGGAAATTCAGATTTGACAAAAGAATAAGCATGAATTAGAATTAGGATAGTTCTAAATCCGATTATTACAATCATGATTCTATTAGGTGTTTAAATCGGAATAACACCTGAACTTACAGAAAAAGGACGGATCTCATATTCTGGGATCTAATTTCTGAATTTATTAAGCTAATCCTTTGATGTAGACTTTTGATTTGAAGTTCTTCTAATTGATTTCTAGTTTGGATTTGATTTTCTAGTTTGGAGAAAATGAAGGAGGCTAGTCTAGCTTGTAAATGAACAACATGACGGCACCATAGTTTTAGGGTTATGAGGTTAGGGTTTAGGTTTAGTTACATATATATAGATGTCTAGGATTAATTCTAGCCTTTAGATTAGTCTAGGAGAAATCAGAGCCATCCAAACCAAAGAGATGTGTCATCCAACCAACCACAGCATGACACATAAGCTCTAATACCTCAGAATTTGTCATCAGGCCAATCGGAGAAGGCCACATCAGCTCAGGGCCAGGAATTGGATTTCAAAGGGTTCGACTCCCTATAGGTGGGGTCGACACCTATGTCGACACCCCTATAGGGGGTCGACACCTATATCGACTTCCCCTGGGGTGGGGGGGTGGGGGGGGGGGGGGGTTCGACACCTCTGAGCGGGAAATTTCCCGCTCAGCCTGCTCTGACCGAATTTCGAATTTTGAATAGTTTTGACCTTTAATTATTATTTTAATTTAAACTTGAAAACTTCGAACCTCCATAACTTCTTCATACGGATCCGATTCACGCAAACTCGGACTCTATTTCAAGCAGAATTCCGAGATAAACACAATGGCGTAACCCGTTTCCCTTAATTCCTCTTCTAAAAATTGAGTATTCTTTAATTCGTTACTTTTAATATTCACAGAAAATACGGGGTGTTACAGTACCCCAGTCGAGGGGCCATCTACTCAACCCTCAATCATAAGGAGTGTAGCTGATATTGTTCGATCTTCGGCAAATGGGAAGAAAGCCGCCAGGAAGATAATTATTAAGGAGGCTGACCTTCTCAAGGCTCGGGATGGTCCAGTGATAAGGGAGAAATCTCCCGAGGAAGTGGTCGAGAAACAATCTCTAGATCCCCATCCGGAGGATTCTGACGTAAGAAAAGGGTCACCTCATGCTCAAGGTGTTCGAGAATAAGAAGTGGATTCTGCTTTTCGAGTCTTAAAGGATTTGGATATTCCGAAGAATATCCTTTCCTCTCAAAATTTGGATTCTGCATCTTTCTTCCCCAAGTCCAGGGAAGACATAACCCTAGTCAAATCTAAAGAAGCAATAGCTACAAGCCAAATTCCAGGCTCTGCTCCGTTTAGAGGGTCACTTTGGGCATACACTGCACAAGAACTACATGTCACAATGCCATTTTCTCATGCGTATGCTAAGTTCCAACTAAAGTATTCTTGTTGTATTGCAGGTGCCATGAAAGGAGGATATTATTATGACCGTTTTAGCTCCCTTCTGAAAAAAGGTGGCCCCTTCTTGTTCGACTTCTTCTCAAGGAAGACGGAATGAGAAAGTGATGATAGACGAGCTCGCGAGCACAAAGAGGAGCGGGACAGGAAAGATCAGGAGAACCGCAATAGAGACAAAAAGAAAAAGGATAGCAGTGAGAGGGAAAAGGATGTACCCCAAAAAAAGGGAAAAAGATAAGGATCGTAAAAGTTTAAACATCGCTCTTCTTCCCGTTCTCAAGATGAGACCCCTAGGGGTGATGGCAATACTGCCAATGAAGACTCCCAAATTGTCCTTCCTTATCTAAGGCCTCCTACTGATCCTCTTCTTAAGTCGCAACCAACTAGTTCCCATGGACAAGACCCTACCGTCCTCACCAAACGCCCTGATAAAACTCCCTAAATATCAATTTCGTTGTCCCAAGAAAGGACTCCGGCTAAAAGAATCAAAGAACTTGAGGAAGCTTTTCCCCACCTTCGCTTTGCCAGTATTAAGTTTGTTCCAGACCTTCAATCATTCCCATAAAACTTCGGCAGTCATATTAAGTCAGGAGTTGAGTTCGCTTAACTCAATATGATGAAATGTATACATATTCAAGACGTTTATGCGAGGTTGTCAGGACCATGCACGTTGACATCGAAGGGATGTAGATAAAATGAGATTATGACAAAAAAAGCTCTTCTAACAACAAAGAAAGAATTGGCGGATTGTGAGGATGGGCTGGTCGTTCTTAAGAGATAACATAAAAAGACTACGAAGGACTTGGAGAGTAAAACAGGGCCACTTCATATTGAACTTGACCGTTGGTCATTCCTTACCCGGGCAACCCAAGATGACGTAAAATTAGTAGGGCAACAATGCGAGTCTTTTAATACTAAAAATGAGATTCTAAGAAGTGATAAGGGACGTTTGAAATTGGAGGCACAAAATCTTAAATCTCAACTTGCTGCTTCTGAAGAGTCCAAAAAACAGGCAGAAGATAATGCCAACGCCACGATAGATAATGGTTGTAACACTCAGCTCCAACATGAAATCGAGATCCAAACTCTTAAGAATGAACACGTGACAAAGATAGATGAAATGCATCACGCGTTTGGCGACAATGTGCTTTTGTTTTTTGCTCGAGTCATGGGATCTCTCTTGGGTTAAAGACTATTCGCAAACTTTGGCGGATGCTTGGGAAGTTCTCATGGAATAAGAAAGGAAGGTTGCAGCTGGGAAACCAGTGGATGAGGAGGCTCTGATAACCCAATTCTTGCGAGGGGGTGAGCCGGAGGCATTGGCTGACGGAAAGAAGCTATCGAAAGAAGCAGAGGATGCCGAGCGATATAAGATTAAAGGAAAATCAATCATGGAAGTGGAGACCAGCATAAGTAGAGGTGACGTATCCCCTTCCCAACCTATCAGTGATCCTACTGTTGGTCAATCAACCATTCCTCTCCCCCACCTCAACCTTCGGGAAATGTGGGAGAGTATAGTCCAGACGATCCCCTCATGTTTTCAAAGAAACCTCTTACTCCTAATTCTAAGGCCAGCACTCCTGTCACACCCAAGGATTCTTTGGTTGATGGTATATCGCTACTTTCCCCTCAATTCCAGAAATTATTCATACCCTATCACCCAACGGCTGGACCTCCAATTGGGGGGGGGGGTCATATTATTCCTCTAGGTCTAATTATTCATCTTTCTGCCATAGGTACACCTGCGGGGTAGACTACTATAAGTCGGAGACTAAAGTAACATAGGAGCAACAAAGGGCCCCTGCTTCTGAACCAAGTAAGGATGAGGAGATAATTGAGGTTTTGAAAGAGTTGGATGGCAAGGGTGCTCAAATAAAAGAGGGGGAAGTGGAATTTGTTAGGGAGACTAGCAAAACAGATCTATTAACCCTTGTAGAGATGAAAACCAGGGATGAGGTAAGGTTCTCTCCCTCAAAGATGAACCAACTACTGATCCTCTTGACATCGCCCCCCTCCAAGTTATCCCCTTTCCTACAGCTGATCCATTAGTCAAAGACACTCCTCTTCCCGATCCGAATTGTCATAGCAAGAGGAAGCATAATGCACTAATGTCTGGATACTCCGGTTCCTCAAGTAAAAAAAACCGAAATGCAAAGGCGACTCATTATTACCGAGGAGATTTTAGATTTAATCAAGAAAAAAGAAATAAAGGAGAGTAAGAAATCCAGGATTAAGCCGCCTAAGGCTTAGTGATCTTTTGTCTTGTGTTATTTTAGTCCCTTTGAATGTCTTTGCGAGTGCGATCCTCACATTTTTGTCTTGTTTAGGCCTTCATTTTGTAAATGAAATTTCTATCAATATGGACACTGTCATCTGTTTGTAAGTTCATGTACTGCTTTCCATTCAATGTACTTGCAGCTTAAGTATTTCTAGGTCAAGTAAATTAAACATTACTAAGCCAAATAACTAGTTGTAAGACAAAAGTCACGTTCAAAGTCCAGGGACATAACGTAGGTGCCCCTAGCTAATTTTGGATCTTAGGATTCATCTGAATCACGTCCTAAGTTAGTTTATCAGACTACACTTATGCCGCCAGTGTCACTGGGGACAAGGTTTAAATCGGCATAGACGTCCGGTCCTTTGTAATTCCCTGGGGTCGTCTTAGGTTAATGTTGCAAGTTGGGCTACCTCACGTCAAGGCACACGGTTTTTTTATACTCTTTTCTTAGTCATCAGGAGTTAGAGTTGCAGGGATCGAGCGGTCATTTGTATTGGTGCACCTATCACGCTCGTCCATTGTTTTATACTCTTTCTCAAGTCGTGAGAGCTAGAGTTAGTTAGGAAAGCGGTTATGTCTTTCGCCTTAGTATTGTTCCATACACTTTAGTCCGTAAAGTGGGGTTCACTGACTCAAGTGTCTATATCAAACTTGAATCTAGTCAATCCCAGGTACGGTTAGTCACAGAACTGAGGTGGCTCGTTAAAATATGAGCCAACAAACATTGTTGGGGAGTTTGTCACTCCCATTGTTAAGATTTTGAATTTGGTTGGTCGGATCATAACACAGTCAATGTAAAAAGGCAATAGAACAGAGTACGAAAAGTAGTCTTTATTCCTAGACAATAGCAAGTGGCAAGACACGCCTTATTATAGTGCTAAAAATAAATGAAGTAAAAGATTTAAGAAAGATAACGCCGTAAATGCTCAGCATTCCATGCTCTTTGAAGAGGTTTGCCATCAATAATCGCTAGCCTGAAAGTTCCATTATCAAGCCTCTGTTGGATGACATGCGGTCCTTCCCATTTTGGGCACATATGAATAGGAGCCAGGAAGACTCGTTTTAGGACAAGGTCATCAAAGTCGAAGGACTTAGGCCGAACCTTCTTATTATATTACTGGGCTACTCTACAATGATGCGCCTTTTCATGTAAGTTAGCCTCCCTTTTTTTCGTCAATCATGTCTAATGATTCTAAGAGAAGCGCCTTATTAGACAATGGTCATAATATGTCGTCCTATGGGAAGTGACTTCAAGTTTTATCGAAATAACCGCTTCTGAACCACAAGATAAAGTGAAAGGGGTGTATCCCATGGCGATCTTATAGGTGGTGCGGTATACCCAAAGAGCTAAAGGTAATTCATCGACTCATTTGCCTTTGTCTCGCTCCAAACATTTTTTTCAAGAAGGACTTGATAATCTTGTTAACAGCTTCGACTTGTCCATTAGATAGAGGGTGTGCGACTGTCGTGTATTTCTTCTCAATGCAGTATCATTGGTAGAAATCTCTAAATTATGAACTTTCGAATTGAGTCCCATTGTCTGTTATGATGGTTCGGGGTAACCCAAATCGACATTTGATATTTCTAACAACAAAGTCGATCACCCGCTTTGTCGTGATTGTGGTTAACTGTTCGGCTTCGGCCCACTTGTAGAGTAATCTACAACCACGATTGCATATGTTGCACATCCTTTTGAAATGGGAAGACTCTCGATAATGGAAATACCCCATACAACAAAGGGCCAAGTACTAACTAACTGGGTAAGTTCTATCGGCGGAGCTCCTAGAATTTTGGGAAATCTCTAGCACTTGTCGCATCGCTTGGAATAGTTGGTTGCATCCTTGCTAATGGTAGGCCAGAAATAACTGTACCACATCACCTTTTTAACCAGGGTTTTCCCTCTGGTGAGAGCACCACATTCATCCTCATGTACTTCTTGCAGTATTCGCTTAACATCATCAGTGGCCATACATCGAAGCATGAGAACCGAGAACCCCCTCCTGTAAAGATTATCTCCTTAAATGATGTATCTTGAGGCTTGACGTATGAGAGCTCACTTTTCGTTCTTTCTCTCTGGGAGGGTTCCATGCTAGAGAAAATTCATGGTAGGAGTCATCCCTGATTCTTTCTCGGGTTCAGTCTCCAAGGATTGATCAATTTCCATCTGATCTATGCTCGGAGTGTTTAAGGTCTCCACGTAAACCATTTCTGTTTCACTAAGGTCATCAGAGCTAACAAATTTCACCAATATGTCGACCTTTTGGTTCTACTCTCTCAGAATGTGGGAGATACTATACTGATCAAAGTCGCCCAACAACTCCTCAACCTTCTTGAGGCAGGCAACAAGTCTTTCCCCCTGGTCTAGTTCTCTTTTCGAACATGAAACACAATAAGTTGTGAATCGCAGAAAATGTCTAACGTTGCTACCCTCAATTCTCTTGCAAGCTTCAGCCCGACAATCAGGGATTCATACTCGAAGTCATTGTTGGTAGTGGGAAAATTTAACCTTAGAGCATAGGAAATTGATTATCCTTCAGCAGTCAACAACACAACTCCGACACCAGAACGTCGATCATTGCGAGCTCCATCTGTATACAACTTCCAAGTATCTAGTCTCGATTTGGTGCTTGGGAGCACTGAATCATCCTCTAGTTTGTCATTCTCAGGAGCAGTGAACCCGACTTTAAAACTGAACAACACTTATCTTCATATGTATTTTCGAGGAACAAAAGTGAGGTCGAACTGACTTAGATCAATGTTCCACTTGAGTAATCTCTCAGATGCCTTGGGCCGTTGGAGAACCCATAGAAGCGGCTGGTCGGTATATTCTTTGATGGGGTGAGCCTGGTAGTAATGACGTAGCTTTCTTGACATGATTAGCAAACTATAGACGGGTTTCTCAATCTTTAGGTAGTTGTGCTCAGCACCTGTCAATTTTTTGCTTACATAGTAAACTGGTCGATGCACCCCGTCTTCTTCGCGAACCACGGTCGAGCTCATAGCATGCATGGATACTGCCTGGTATACAAACAAATCTTATGGTTAATTGGCTTAAATAGTATAAGAGGCTTTCCAGATAATCAAGCAAATTCTGAAAGGCTTCGACACAGTCAAACATCTAAGCAAAGTTGTGTTTCCCTCTTTTTATCAACTCAAGGAAAGGAAGACACTTGCCTGTGGCTCTAGATATGAAGCGTCCCAAGGCTGCTCTCTTTCCTGCCAAACTCTGCACGTCCTTGATTTTCCAAGGTTCTCAAATACCCTTGATGGGTAAGATCTGATCAAGATTGATTTCAATTCCTCGCGAACTAACAACGAAACCCTAGAACTTTCCTAACGCAATGCCAAAAGAACATTTTAAAGGATTGAGTTTCATCCTATATCTACGGAGAATGTTGAACATTTCTGCCAGGTCTTTGACATGTACCTCAATCGTTTTTTCAATTTGATCATGGAACATGCAGTTAAATATGCACTGATAAGTTTCTCCCGCATTCTTCAGCCAAAGGGCATGGCCACATAACAATATAACCCAAGATTTGTTATGAAACTAGTGTGCTCCTGGTCTCGGATATGCATTGCGATCTGGTTATACCCTGAATATGCATCCATGAATGAGAGGAGTTCATGTCTAGCAGTTGAGTCGAGGAGTTGGTCGATCCTGGAGAGCGGAAAATTGTCTTTGGGACAGGCTTTATATAAGTCGGGAAAGTAAATATACGTCCTCCATTTCCCATTAGCTTTCTTCACAAATACTGATTGGCTATCCACTTGGGATAGGTTGTGTCTCCGACAAACCCACTGTTCTTAAGCTTTTCGACCTCTTTTTTTAGAGCTGCCAACCTTTTCGAACCAAGCATTCATCTTTTCTACTTAACAAGAGCGTATTTTGGGTCAATATTGAGCGAGTGAGTCATGATGGAGGGTGTTATCCTACACATGTCAACATGGGTCCATGCAAACACATCAAGGTTTGCATGGAGGAATTCGGTGGGCCAAGATAGGAACTGTTTTTCAAGACTTTTGTCAGGTCGTCACCATCTATTGAAATCTCCACCGTGGTTTCATTAGGGGTTGCCTTCCTACATCACGGCTCTTCATCCGCTCTTGGATCAATATCTTCGGGTTAGCAACCATACAGTCCCAACTAGGATGTGTTCTGTAGTTGTTATGCCTCCTTCTCCTTCATAGAAGGGGGATTATCCTTGGTTTTTGTACTCTCTCTGTCCCGGAATTCTTTCCACTCTATCGAGTAACACGCCCATCTAGTTACTTGATCTCCCATATGGTTCCGATTTCGCCCTCCATTGGGAGCTTTAAGAGCAAACACCAAAGTGCAATGCACGCTCTGCATTCTGCTAGGGTCGATCGGCCAAAAAAATGCGTTGTACAGAGAGCCTATTTCCATTACAAGGAATGAGAGGATTCATACTCTCCTATGGCTCTCTCTCCCTTAGTTCTACTGGAAAATCAATAATACTGACTGGTTCTGTGGATGATCCATTAAAGCTACGTATCTTATCGGCACATGGCTTCAAGTCTCTTAACTCCAGCTTCATCTTATCATAGGACTATTTGAACAGGATATTCACTAAACTCCCACTGTCAGTAAGGACATATCGTATGGTGGATGGGCCAATAATAGTCGTAATTACTAATGGGACAATGCTTGGGGCTTCCACCCCCACAATTCTCTTTCGTGGAAGACAATATCATCCGTTATTGTCCTCAATTTGTTTTACAAGACTGCCAGCTTCGGGGACACTGGACTTGTAACACCCCACACCCGCTAAGGTCACTCACTAAGGGAATGCCTTAACTTCGGTGGAGTATTTTAAGTGAATATAGAACAGAAAAATTACAACAAGACGGATATAAGTAATACTTGAAATTTAAAACATCATTTCATTGCAGCAGAAGGTAAACATGTTTGGTTACATATCAAAAACCAACAAGAGTCAAGTACAAAATATCCATCTCGATAAAAACATAAGTACATAATCCCACTACATACTAATAGCCATAATAGAAAAGATAAGCTGGGCTTTACATCAACGGTCCAAGCTCCAAAAGATAGATAAAGCAATCTGATCAAAGCCCACTAGTGCTAGGCCCACTCTGAGAACCTGAGGGTTGGGAAAAAGATAAAAACAACGGGGTCAGACATAAGTCTGAGTGAGCCCTATAACTTTAACAATACAATCATTAAAGTAATTAGGGTATGATATAAACTTGGTACGGTGACGACTGGGGATAAATGACTACACTAAGCAGCCAACTAGACATAGGAAGAACTAAGATATCGATAAAGACACATCTACCCACCCAAGGGTAATTACTACACTGCACCACACCAGTCATTCCTACTTAAAGGTTGATCCCACCCAAGGACTTAGAAAATATAACTAGTAGTTTCGTGTACCCCTAGCTGACCACATAGGTGCTGTCTGTCCCTATCTCCACTAGGTGTACCCACTACTCCCCAAGCGATCGGCTCCCTAACGTAGATACCCGTGCTGGCCCCACAGTGGGGTGTATCACTCCCCAAAGTGGCAACCCGATACAACCAATGGTGCACGGCTTATACCTACACGATGCAACAACGTCTTACCTACCAGCCCGGGCCCACACATGCATATGAAACCCGTTGGACTTGCGTTGCCACCGCTAACCCGTTTTTGGCCTCTTATAGTCAAGCCCAGTATGCGTGTCCCGTCCTCGACTTGGGTCGAGCCCACAAAGATACGTTTTGGGTTACTGGTTGAAATGGGCCCCCACAAGCTACCCACCTAAGCTTGTCCCTTTTCTAGTGCATCCCACTTAACCCTTTAATCATGTTTAATTACATGTTTCCACTTGGTTAAGTATTCTAATCGTATTTTCTATTGCCACCCAAGGCAACCCACTAGATTTCCACATGCCACCCAAGACACTTGATTTCCACATGCCACCCAAGGCACCCACTTAACCCCTCATGCCCCACTACATGCTTATCTGGTTAAGTGTTTCTTAATTGATTAAGACCGTAACCTTTGCAAAGACCTCTCACATTAGACTATCTTTTATGGCAGCTGGATTTGCCGGTCGGGTCCGGGCAGCCTTACGCCATAACCGAGTCTAACCTCGTGTCTTTACACTTGTCACGTATTTAGTTTATGCCTAAGACCTCTCACATTGGGCCAATCATTTGTAGCCGCTGGATTTGCCGGTCGGGTCCGGGCAGTCTTATGCTACAAAAGGGTCCAACCTCGTGTCTTAGTCGATTAATTACACCTAATTAATCACCCCCATATTTTGAATTAATTTTACCTAATTAATTCCAATTTAATGATGTACATAATTGACTCAATTATGTCCATCCACTCATGGTATGCAACCTCATACCAATTTCACCACAATTTTGTTAACATGAATATTAACCCCCATCGTTCCCCACGTAATATGCTAACATGACATACTTAAAAGGGAAGATTCATCACAAATACAATGGGTTCAACTTAGCATAACATTAGCATCACATGGGTTTTAAAGGTGTCAACTTGCATATATGACCATTGCATCAAACCCAACTAGCATAAATAATCAACCCAAACTTGCATGAATCACATTATGTCATAAAGAGGGTAACTTGCATAGATGTTCATGTCATAGACCTATCATAAAGGGATAAACTTGCATACATGTCATAGGTCTAAAAAGGGATGAACTTGCATATGTTACTCATATCATAAAAAGGGGTAAACATGCATATGTATGCATGACATACAAAGGGGTAAACTTGCACATGTATGCATATCATACAAAGGTGTAAACTTGCACATGTTACTTGCATATAATCAAACACCAAACTTGCATAACATGTCATATATGAACTTGCATATAATCAAACACCAAACTTGCATAACATGTCATATATGAACTTGCATATAATCAAACACCAAACTTGCATAACATGTCATATATGAACTTGCATATAATCAAACACCAAACTTGCATAACATGGTGTCATAATGGATCAATGTTTATCATAGTGATTTGCATAGCTAGCATCATGAACACATAGCATAAAACATGCATAACTAGCATCATGAACATATAGCATAAAACATGCATAACTAGCATCATGAACATATAGCATAAAACTTGCATAACTAGCATCATGAACACATAGCATATGATAACATACTTGCATTGATCCACATTCACAACCATAACCTCATTATATCCTATCATAATTAGTTTAGCAATTGCTTGCTAAAGGCATAGAAACTCACAACTTGTTGATTAGCACTCCTATGAAGAAGATTAAGTTGCTAGAGTTGATTAGAAGTTGATTTGAGAAGCTATCTTCCTCTTTAATTTGTTGGTGGCTCCTTCTAGTTGCATTTTGACGGCATAACGACGTTGTCTCCAATTTTAGTATGAATTAGGGTAGTCTTAGGGTGTATTTATAGATTAGTTAAGTGTTTTAGGCCATTAGATTAACCCTAAATTAGATTAGAGCCGTCAGATCTCGTCACTAGCCACCAAAACACAGCCCAAATCCCAAATCAGTGCACCCAGGTCACCTGGGCTCGACCAGGGAGGTCGACCCCCAGGTCGACACTAGGGTCGACACCCTAGTCGACCTGGTGGGCAGGTCGACCCCCAGGTCGACCTGGTCTGGGCGGGAATTTTCCCGCCTAGCCCATATTCTGCATTTTTGAAATCTGTTTCGTTTTCTGATTTTTCGTGAAACTTCTAAAGGCCATATCTCCGACATACAGACTCCGATTCACGAAATTTCGGACTCTATTTCGCGTATTTTTCCGAGACGAACGCAACCGCGAAACCCGTTTCCCTTAATTCTCACGTCTGAGATTAATTTTTCATTAATTTATGAACATCACTGTTGTTAGAAATACGGGGTGTTACATTCTCCCCTACTTAAAGGATTTCGTCCCCGAATTCTCTAAGTCAAGAAGAACGTATCCTACCAACCAAACAACCATCTACTAAACCATCAAACACGGGCATCCATTGTCCTTAAAGTTTCTAATGTTGTATGAACATATGCAAGAAGTGTGTGTATATGTTCCCTATCTAATGCGAAATCAGGCGGTCTACTGATTCAGTTTACCTCCTTAATGCAAACCATGATAGTGCCATGCATCCAATATGTATGCGAAAGAACCCTATCGACACATACTATTTCTACATGTGTGCACAACCATACACCAAAATGCATCATCCATATGATAACGCAACCATTATACATCCATTAATATAGCTACCTACACACAATTATATGCAATATGCAATATGAGGTGACTGAGCCGATCTAGTGTCTAAAGTGTGTGTACATGCATCCACGAGCAACCACTAGCAAACACTTGCATCCACACGCATCCATCAATCATAACATGTCTCAAACACATGTTTCAACCATAGGTTTACCCTATCTAAAGGTCAAAGGTACTAACGAGAGGACATACTAAAGATAAGATAAGTACTAGACAAACGATAAAGGAGAAGTTAAAAGACATACCCTCAAAAAGAAATGGGTACAGTGAACGCATCTTCGCTTCTGTCTCCCAAGTAGCGTTGCTCTCATCCTCTCCCCATTGCACTTTGACTAGTTGAACCTCTCTGTTTCTCAACCTCCTAATCTCTGACCCAAGGATGCGAGTAGGAGCTCGTCGAATCATCGCATCACGCTCTACCTCCACTTCTCTAAGCAAGCCTGGCTCTACCACCTCTGCAGTCTCATGTAGGCACTTCCTCAAATGTGACACATGGAATACATCATGTACTCCACTAAGTCTCTCGGGCAACTCTACTCTATATGCCATATGTCCAATCCTTTCCTTAATAGGAAACGGTCCTACAAATCTTGGTGCTAACTTCCCAACGGACCCAAAGCGGACAACATTCCGTAATGGAGATACTTTGACAAAGACCATGTCCCCAACATTAAACTCAAGATCCGTCCTCCTCTTATCCGCGTAAGATTTCTGTCTGTCCTGCGCCGCTTTCATCCTTCTTCTAATTAAATCAATATTTTCCGAAGTCTCTCTAACCATATCAGGCCCAAGCAAGATCTTATCCGTAGATTCCCACCAACATGTAGGTGACCGACAAGGCCTTCCATAAAGAGCTTCGAAAGGAGCCATACCAATACAGGACTGAAAGCTGTTGTTATACGCGAACTCCACCAATGGAAGATGCTCTTCCCATGTACCTCCAAAATATAAGATACATAGTCTCAAAAGGTCTTCTAGAACACGATTCACCCTCTCGGTCTGGCCGTCCGTCTGAGGATGATATGCGGTGCTCAAACACAACTGAGTCCCTACTGCCTCTTGCAAACTCTTCCAAAATTCGCTAGTGAAGATAGGATCTCGATCGCTCACTATGCTAGAAGGTACTCCATGCAACCGAACTATCTCTCGAAGGTAAACTGAAGCTAGCCATGGAACAGTCCTCTTGCTCTTCACGGGTATGAAATGGGCGCTCTTAGTAAGTCTGTCCACCACAACCCAAATTCCAGTATTACCCTTCCTCGATCTCGGTAACCCATCAACAAAGTCCATCGAGACGCTATCCCACTTCCATTGCGGAACCTCCAATGGGTGAAGCAACCCACCGGGTTTCTTTTGCTCCGCTTTCACTTGTTGGCACACCAAGCATCTAGCGACATACTCGGCCACATCCTTCTTCATACCGGCCCAAAAGAAAACTCGCTTCATGTCTTGGTACATCTTGTCCCCACCGGGATGAATGGTCATCTTCGAACGATGTGCATCGTCAAGAACAGCCTTCTTCAAACCCTCGTATTGCGGTACACAAAGTCTACCGTCTCTACGCAACCACCCCTTACCATCTAGGGTGTACCTACTCAAATGGCTGGACGACTCCCCCCTTATGAGCTTCTCTACTAACTCAACCAACTGTGGGTCGTCCTGCTGTGCCTCGCCAATCCGTCCCAAAAGAGTAGGTCTGACCTCTAAGGATGCTAGCAAACCGGGTACAAAGTCAACGGAGGGTCTGAAATCAAACATCGAGATAAATTCCAAGCTTCGTCGTTCAACGAACAATGGACTCAAGGACAACCTTTTTCTGCTTAAGGCGTCCGCCACCACGTTACCCTTGCTAGGGGTATACGCTATCTCGAAATCATAGGATGCTAAGAACTCCATCCACCTTTGCTGTCTTAAGTTCAAATCCTTCTGAGAAAACAAGTACTTCAATGATTTGTGGTCAGTGAACAATTCGAACCTCTCGCCAAGAAGATAATGGCGCCAAGACTTAAGTGCAAAAACAATAGCGGCCAACTCTAGATCATGGGTAGGGTAATTTTTCTCATGCGCTCTCAACTGCCTTCCACCATAGGCTATTACCCTTCCCTCTTGCATTAAGACTGCGCCTAGTCCTGTCCCACAAGCATCGGTATAAACAACAAATGGCTTACTCCCATCTGGCAACACTAAAACTGGAGCGGTGGTTAAAGCTCTCTTTAACCGTTGGAACGCATCATCACAATCTACGTCCCATGTGAAGACTAGATTCTTCTTTGTCAAGCGAGTTAATGGGGCTGATATCTTCGCGAAGTCCTGGATAAACTTCCTATAATAGCCAGCCAACCCCAAGAAACTCCTCACCTCGGTAGCATTCTTCGGAACCTTCCAATCTTGGATGGACACTACCTTCACGGGATCCACAGCTATCCCTTCCTTAGAGACCACGTGCCCTAAGAACCGCACTTCCTTCCTCCAGAAGTAACATTTAGAGAATTTAGCCTTAAGGCTATGCGCTCGAAGAGTCTCTAACACTTCCCTAAGATGTAGGGCATGCTCTTCTTCACTCTTAGAAAAGACTAAGATGTCATCCACAAAGACCACCACGAACTTATTAAGGTACTCCCTGAACACCCTACTCATCAAATCAACAAAATATGCAGGGGCGTTCGTCAAACTAAAGGGCATCACAAGCCACTCATAAAAACCACCAGGAGTCCTAAAGGCAGTCTTGTCTATGCTATCCTCAGCCACTCTCAACTGATGAAACCCCGTGGCTGAGTCCAACTGCGAAAACACTGAGGCGCCAACCAACTGATCAAAGAGATCATCAATCCTCGGCAATGGGTGTCTATTCTTCTTTGTAAGTTTGTTGAGTTCTCTATAGTCTACACAAAGTCTGAGGGACCCATCCGCCTTCGTGGTAAAAACTACTGGAGCACCCCACTCTGATATACTTCGTCTTATGAACCCCTTCTCAAGCAACTCCCCTACTTGCTTATGGAGTTCCCTCTCTCACGAGGAGCCATGTGGCGCACTGGCAAAGATACTGGTTTAGCATTGTCTACCAGATATATTCGGAAGTCAATCTCCCACTTCGGAGGTAAGCCCTTCACCTCCTCAAACACATCCGAGTATTCCCGGACCACTCTAACAGATCGCAAACTCTCGACCGAAGCGTCAAGCGATTCAAGATAACTTAGCATAACAGAATCCATGGGATTACAAGAGATCTCGAGAGTGTTACCCAAGCGGGTCATGAGCCTAACAACTCTCCTTTCACAATCAAGAACGGCACCATTACTGGATAACCAGTCCATGCCCAAAATCAACCCATAGCCCATGAAGCCCAAAACAAAAGCATCACATCTAAACTCAACGCTAAGTATAGAAATCCTCAAACCCAAACATATCATGGACAAATAAGTGGAGCCCCCAATTGGGTTTGAGACAACCAAGGGATCATCTACTAGACTGGTGTCTAAGTGCAGTGACTCAACTAATGATGATGAGATAAACAAATGCGATGCGCCAGAGTCAAATAAAGTACGGACAGGATGATCAAACAGAAAAACCAGACTTTCAACGGAAATAGTTCTACCTCTTTCCTGAATCGGTGGAACCGCGAGAGCCTGAACTTGCCCCCTTTCCTGACCTGGTGCCATAAGAGCTTGCACCTGTCCCCCTGAGGTAGATCCCGTCCTCTGCCCCTTCTTTGGGCAGTCTTTCACTAGATGCCCTGCTTCGCCACAGTGGAAGCAGCCAGTCTTCTTCTTCTTCCGACAATCTTTGCTTAGGTGGCCTGGTGACCCGCAATTGAAGCACTTCTTCTTTCCCTTGCCACCGTTGCCTTTCCCACCCTTGTTTTGCTGTTGCTGTTGAGGTCTCTTCTGATCTCCTTTCTTATCGGGTGCCTTATTAGCATTGGGACCCTTCTCTTCCTCATGCATGAGTGCCATGTCTACTAGCTTCTCAAAGGTGGCCCCCATAGGGATGTGAGTCATGGCCAATCCATGCATCGGTTCATTCAAGCCTTTAACGAACCTCAAAGCCTTCTTCTCCGGTGTATTCACCATGTCTATGCCAAACCTTGCCAACTGATTAAACTTGTTGACATATTCCTTCACCGATAGGTTTCCTTGCTTTAGTGTCAAGAACCTTTCCATATACAGATTCTCTTCCGCCCTTGAGAGAAACTTTGCCACAAACCTTTGTCTGAAATCTGCCCAAGAGTCAACTAGGCGTTCTCCATTAGTGACCTCCCACCAGAACGAGGCCTCTCCCTTCATTAACCAAGCAGCTAACTTGACTTTCTTTCCTTCTTCCATCTCAAAGATATCTATCAATTCTTCCACCTCCTTAAGCCAATCACTAGCTTCCACAAAAGTTTCTGATCCTTGAAAAGGTTTCCCTCCCATAGCCTTAAATTCCTTGCAAGTCTTAGCAAAAGTATCCGCGCGAGGAGGAGGAGGAGGAAGATCGGGTGCAACTGGTGGTGGAGGAACATCTGCTGGACCCGCAGTGGCGGCCCTAGCCTCCATCAACCTCCTATACCATACTGGTATCGCTACACCCTCCGGAAAGTTAAGATCTTCAGCCATGCTGAAACGCAAGAGGAAAGATTCAAAACGGAGAATTCGAAAGATAGAGATATGGCTATTGGGGATTATGCTTTTCTTTCAAAAACTTTTCTCTTAAAAGACATGTTTTTGAAAATACTCCTTCAAAAATGTTCTTAGAAAAAATAGTTTTTTCTAAAAGTTTTATCTGTTCTGGTAACCTTAAGCTCTGATACCACGTGTAACACCCCACACCCGCTAAGGTCACTCACTAAGGGAATGCCTTAACTTCGGTGGAGTATTTTAAGTGAATATAGAACAGAAAAATTACAACAAGACAGATATAAGTAATACTTGAAATTTAAAACATCATTTCATTGCAGCAGAAGGTAAACATGTTTGGTTACATATCAAAAACCAACAAGAGTCAAGTACAAAATATCCATCTCGATAAAAACATAAGTACATAATCCCACTACATACTAATAGCCATAATAGAAAAGATAAGCTGGGCTTTACATCAACGGTCCAAGCTCCAAAAGATAGATAAAGCAATATGATCAAAGCCCACTAGTGCTAGGCCCACTCTGAGAACCTGAGGGTTGGGAAAAAGATAAAAACAACGGGGTCAGACATAAGTCTGAGTGAGCCCTATAACTTTAACAATACAATCATTAAAGTAATTAGGGTATGATATAAACTTGGTACGGTGACGACTGGGGATAAATGACTACACTAAGCAGCCAACTAGACATAGGAAGAACTAAGATATCGATAAAGACGCATCTACCCACCCAAGGGTAATTACTACACTGCACCACACCAGTCATTCCTACTTAAAGGTTGATCCCACCCAAGGACTTAGAAAATATAACTAGTAGTTTCGTGTACCCCTAGCTGACCACATAGGTGCTGTCTGCCCCTATCTCCACTAGGTGTACCCACTACTCCCCAAGCGATCGGCTCCCTAACGTAGATACCCGTGCTGGCCCCACAGTGGGGTGTATCACTCCCCAAAGTGGCAACCCGATACAACCAATGGTGCACGGCTTATACCTACACGATGCAACAACGTCTTACCTACCAGCCCGGGCCCACACACGCATATGAAACCCGTTGGACTTGCGTTGCCACCGCTAACCCGTTTTTGGCCTCTTATAGTCAAGCCCAGTATGCGTGTCCCGTCCTCGACTTGGGTCGAGCCCACAAAGATACGTTTTGGGTTACTGGTTGAAATGGGCCCCCACAAGCTACCCACCTAAGCTTGTCCCTTTTCTAGTGCATCCCACTTAACCCTTTAATCATGTTTAATTACATGTTTCCACTTGGTTAAGTATTCTAATCGTATTTTCTATTGCCACCCAAGGCAACCCACTAGATTTCCACATGCCACCCAAGGCACTTGATTTCCACATGCCACCCAAGGCACCCACTTAACCCCTCATGCCCCACTACATGCTTATCTGGTTAAGTGTTTCTTAATTGATTAAGACCGTAACCTATGCAAAGACCTCTCACATTAGACTATCTTTTATGACAGCTGGATTTGCCGGTCGGGTCCGGGCAGCCTTACGCCATAACCGAGTCTAACCTCGTGTCTTTACACTTGTCACGTATTTAGTTTATGCCTAAGACCTCTCACATTGGGCCAATCATTTGTAGCCGCTGGATTTGCCGGTCGGGTCCGGGCAGTCTTATGCTACAAAAGGGTCCAACCTTGTTTCTTAGTCGATTAATTACACCTAATTAATCACCCCTATATTTTGAATTAATTTTCCCTAATTAATTCCAATTTAATGATGTACATAATTGACTCAATTATGTCCATCCACTCATGGTATGCAACCTCATACCAATTTCACCACAATTTTGTTAACATGAATATTAACCCCCATCGTTCCCCACGTAATATGCTAACATGACATACTTAAAAGGGAAGATTCATCACAAATACAATGGGTTCAACTTAGCATAACATTAGCATCACATGGGTTTTAAAGGTGTCAACTTGCATATATGACCATTGCATCAAACCCAACTAGCATAAATAATCAACCCAAACTTGCATGAATCACATTATGTCATAAAGAGGGTAACTTGCATAGATGTTCATGTCATAGACCTATCATAAAGGGATAAACTTGCATACATGTCATAGGTCTAAAAAGGGATGAACTTGCATATGTTACTCATATCATAAAAAGGGGTAAACATGCATATGTATGCATGACATACAAAGGGGTAAACTTGCACATGTATGCATATCATACAAAGGTGTAAACTTGCACATGTTACTTGCATATAATCAAACACCAAACTTGCATAACATGTCATATATGAACTTGCATATAATCAAACACCAAACTTGCATAACATGTCATATATGAACTTGCATATAATCAAACACCAAACTTGCATAACATGTCATATATGAACTTGCATATAATCAAACACCAAACTTGCATAACATGGTGTCATAATGGATCAATGTTTATCATAGTGATTTGCATAGCTAGCATCATGAACACATAGCATAAAACATGCATAACTAGCATCATGAACATATAGCATAAAACATGCATAACTAGCATCATGAACATATAGCATAAAACTTGCATAACTAGCATCATGAACACATAGCATATGATAACATACTTGCATTGATCCACATTCACAACCATAACCTCATTATATCCTATCATAATTAGTTTAGAATTGCTTGCTAAAGGCATAGAAACTCACAACTTGTTGATTAGCACTCCTATGAAGAAGATTAAGTTGCTAGAGTTGATTAGAAGTTGATTTGAGAAGCTATCTTCCTCTTTAATTTGTTGGTGGCTCCTTCTAATTGCATTTTGACGGCATAACGACGTTGTCTCCAATTTTAGTATGAATTAGGGTAGTCTTAGGGTGTATTTATAGATTAGTTAAGTGTTTTAGGCCATTAGATTAACCCTAAATTAGATTAGAGCCATCAGATCTCGTCACTAGCCACCAAAACACAGCCCAAATCCCAAATCAGTGCACCCAGGTCACATGGGCTCGACCAGGGAGGTCGACCCCCAGGTCAACACTAGGGTCGACACCCTAGTCGACCTGGTGGGCAGGTCGACCCCCAGGTCGACTCCCAGGTCGACTCCCAGGTCGACCTGGTCTGGGCGGGAATTTTCCCGCCTAGCCCATATTCTGCATTTTTGAAATCTGTTTCGTTTTCTGATTTTTCATGAAACTTCTAAAGGTCATATCTCGGACATACGGACTCCGATTCATGAAATTTCGGACTCTATTTCGCGTATTTTTCCGAGACGAACGCAATCGCGAAACCCGTTTCCCTTAATTCTCACGTCTGAGATTAATTATTCATTAATTTATGAACATCACTGTTGTTAGAAATACGGGGTGTTACCGGACTACCCAACCTCGAGATGTTTTGCGGAATTCATATATCGCTCCATAGTCCGAGCACTATATCCTACTGGATGTGGTCCTCCGACAACAATGTTAATCACAATTCCTTTAGCCTTTTCTTAGATGGTGGCACGGGGAGCCATTTGTCCTGGTTTGGGAGTCAAGGTCCTCTACCCTTTGTCCCTTGGTGGAACCTTGTATTCATTGAGCTTTCCTTCCATGATTAATTTCTCAATGATATCTCTGAGATGATGACATTCATTAGTCGCATGTCCGTAAATCTCATGGAATAAGATAATTTTTCCGTTGCGCGCTCTTTCTCCATGGATTCCCGTGGAGGTGGTTTCTTGTATTGGACTATATTGCACTACCAAGGTAGATATTTTCCAACATTTCATTCAATGTTGTATAACTCTCAAATACTTGAAATCGAGGTCATTTTCTTGAATTTCTCTTTTACCATGGTTTTCGTTTATTGGTTTTCATTTCGCTTGCCATGATTCCCAACATTTACTTCCACTTTTCGGGAATTGTCTCTAGATTATTTGACCTCCACATTTCTCTGAATGGCTTTATGGAATGCATTTTTCGATCCACCTTCCTCATCTACCTGTGCATCTTCCTTCTATGGTCGGATGTTAGCTTTTTCGTAAAACAACTCGATTGTTGTGGGAGGCTTCCCAATTAGATATTTCTTGAACTCTGTCTTCTTGTTGACTCTATCCATTATAGCCATTAGGACTGTCTCGTGGTTAGGATTGCTTACGTTAGTGGCAACCATGTTGAATTGATTAAGGTAATCCCTCATGGATTCACCTTATGCTTGTTTTATTGTCGAAAGGGCCATAACATGCTTTGTCTTAAGGGCATGAAGGCGAAATTGATTCAGAAACTTCTTGTTTAAATCTTTGAAACTTGGAACTGATCTCGGGGGAAACCGTGTAAACCATTTGAGTGCCACCCCGGTAAGGAATATCGGGAAAGCTTTGCATTTAATTTCGTCAGGGGCTGCCTCCATGTGCCATAAGTATCTCATTAAATGTTGTTGCGGGTCTGTTGTACCTGTATAGTAACTTATTTAAGGCATATTAAACCTTCTTGGAAATTCTTCTTGTAGAATATTATCCGTAAATGGCGGGTGGATACAGTTGATTCCCCGATCTTCGTTTTTGTAACCTATACTGTCATCATGATTTGCCGCACCATGGCGGTCTGATCTAGAGTACTCAAGACGTATCAATCAGCATCCTTAACTAGTTGGGTTCTCCCTGTTTCCATATCAGGCAACGTCGTCCAAGTCATCGTCCGAGCGGAACTTCCTTGTTTGTGGTTATCTCGGTCATTCATAGGGCGCTTGGGAGGAAGATCAGGAGCATGGGTCATTCGAGCGGTATTGTGGCGGGCTGAAGGAGAGGCGCTCCGATTCTGTTGGGCTACAGGATCGATGTCCTCCGGGTCGACAAGTTCGACCCGGGTTTGATTAGCCATGTCAATATGGCTTGTACGTCCTTCTAGGCGTAACTGTTGCACGTTTTTAGGTCTTTCAAGTGGATGTCATGGTTGTGGCTGATCTCTACTTCCTCTAGATGACGATGAGCCTTCTGAGTCTTGATTCTACAATGGAGGAGAAGATTTTCATTTTTTGAATTCCTCCCACTATCTCGACATATGACTTATGTCTTGTCTCATTGCGGTATTCTCTAGTGTTTGGGCATCCAACACTGCCGTCATTTCTCGAAGTTGAGTCAGTACAGTCACGAAGTTATCGCGGGTGGCAAACGCTGTTGAAGGGGCCTGAACTGATGTAGATGGTTGGACTGGGGAAGAAAGTGCAAGCCATTCCGATGTCGATCCCGGAATGGTTAATCCGACTTAGGTCGAACAAAGTGCTGGAGCCATCGCTGAAGATGCAGGAGCTTGCTGCTGCTGTCTCTCGAAGGCACGCGCTGAAGTCTTGGAAACCATTATTTATAGATGTTAAAAGAAACTTAGGATTTCATCTCGGACTTGGTGATCCAACAGTAAAGCAAAGTCCTTTAGACGTTGAGAATATTAGTTCTCAGTGAAAGCACCAAAGTGTTGACACCAAAAAAATGGCACAACGCCCAAGAAATGAGAATGTGGAGAATGAAAGTGAAGATAAATAAATATAAAATGAAGAGAATTGAAATCACACACAAATTTATAGTGGTTCGGCGTTAACGAGCCTACGTCCACTTTATAATTTATTTGTTATAAGAAATGTTTGAGTATAATTGGCAATTTCAATGACCAATTTCAAGTATAACATTGTGACAATACTAAAATGACAAGAGGTTGGCCAAAAGTCCCTTCTTTGGAATCTTGAAGGGCTATTTATAGATGCTATAGGGCTCGGGTTGACTAGGACACGTGTCGCTCATCCCGAGATCACCGAAAAATCTGAAGAAGTGGTCTCTTAACGTGGTAAGATACGACACCGTTATACAACGATAGGTGGCAACTGATCTGATGTTCTTGTAAGGCTGGAAGCGATCAAACAGGAACAAGTCTTTAGGGAGACATCTCATGCAGAAACTGGTCTGGTACGACGTGATCGAACCGAATGTCATTCGATCTTAACCATTCGCATACAGGGCATGTGCTTCTTTAAAAGAAGCTCTAGACTCGGGTCGACCTATATCTTAGACAACTCGAACGATCATCGAGCCAGGCCATGATAGTCATTCGTCTATGGGCTTATGCAGTATCAGCTCGGGTCGGTTAACTTCCTGGCTGGGCCCATTGTGGGTCGAATCGGTACTGCTCTTTATGATGATTTTGAAAGAGTCTATGCAGCGGTAGGATCGAATAATATGGAGTATAAACAATGTATAGTGTGAATGGTAAAGAAGCAGCTGAAAATAAAATGACACAGTCGATTTTATACTGGCTTGGACCACTGTGCTACGTCTAGTCCCAGACTCCCTTCTGGTATTTCACTAACACAATAACCCTCACTTCACCCAGAGGAATAGGTTCAAAATTACCTAAACAACCGAACGAGGTTTCTTACCTCAACTACTGAAGAGGACTTCCACAATTCAAAATAATTGATGACTATTTTGTGTTCTTGATAACATGGATATGTCAATTTGAGGTACACCATTGCTATAATCTCTCCTTGATGATAAACGTGTAGTTTGTGAAAGAATATGGAAGATTTGAAATCTTAAGAAAGTGTAAATAGAGTGCTTTAGAGATTTTGAATGCTTTGAATAAGATAGAAAGAATTAGAATAAGTTTCGGTGAATGAATCACTTAATCAAGCCTCTATTTATAATATACAAAAGGTTACAACTAACCACGAAGAGATTAGATTAAGAGATATGAATTGGACAGTTGTGACTCTTCATTTTAGGTTGCATCCCTTCGTAGTCAGATGTCTGAATAATAAATTCAGATGTCTGTTTTCGAGTTTAAAATCAAATAGCAAAGAAATAGGCCATTTCGGTGGTAATTCAAAGGTCTGAAATATTTAGGTCAGATGTCTGAATATTGTATGAATTTGAAATTCATTTCAATAAATAGACGTCTGGTAAAAATATTTCAGACGCTTGTTTCCTGTAATAGACTTATGTCTTTGTATATGTTATTTGAAAAAATAAAAATATAAAATATGTGTATGTATCATCAAGTAAGATTTTAACAAGTTATACTAAAACTCATAGACTCTAAAATAATCTTCAATATGAGTTCTTGAATTTGTTGTCGAATATCTTCCTGCAAAGCAGAGTTAGTTGATATATATACACATGTATGTACATGTATAATTGTCATAATCAAAACGCTATAAAGCGAGATCCAACAGATTCTGCCAAGATCCCTGGCATTTATGCAGTCTTGATGGCCTTGCCAAAAGGCTGATCGACAATGATCAATAGGCAGTTTCTGAAAAATCACCAACAATAATTGCCTGCTTCAAAACATATAACTTATATTAGCACCCACTATACATATTTCAAAATTAAACATGCATTTGTTCAAGCAAACACAATTTAAATATCCAAAACATATATTCAAAGAACAATAAGACATCTAATTATTACATGAAATCAAATAACATACATTTAATAAGTTCTACTTATGCATTATCAAATATATGTTTACAAAGTCAAGTGAAGCACAACGTGTATTTTAATGAAAATTATGATAATTCAAATGTTACATGAAATCAAACAGCATGCAAAGTGACGATGGTCTCCTAGGCCCACATGACTAGCAAAATCTTGGTCCCTAATTAGTTTCCCTTAATTCTCGATTTAACTTCTCCTAACATCTTATTTTGACTTGAATTTCATGGGCATATTCAAATCCTATGGCACACAGTTGAGCACCCATCCAGTCAAAATATTCACACCATTCAACTCGACCAAGGTTCGTCTTGCGATCATTATATGAACTATATTGATAAAACCTACGTTTTGCATTGGTTTTAGTTCCGGAAATGATAACTACACACTCATTGCCATAGTGACATACTGAATACGGTCATAACCCGCTTGGTTTAAAAGGAGGAACATGATGTAAATGCTCGACTATGTTTGGATCATATCAAATTCTTTTGCTCGAATATTTGGTTCACTGTAGCTTTACGTAAGTGAACCTCTAAAGTTGACGTTCCAGAATTGAATTATGCGGTATTGGATCTTACGTCCTTATAATATAATCTACTTCAATGTCAACGTGATTCTCATTTGTAATACCTCTTTGCACTTCAACTCCATTACCATAATTTCATTAAAGTTTCATCATCAATCTCCAATCATCTATGCCTAACTTCATAAAAACGTAAACAAAAATATTATACAAAATAAAGCTAATAAAAAATTTAGGCTACACAAACTTACTAAACATTCTCTTTTGAAATCATTTCGGTTTATTTTGGTAAAGTGAGAAGGAAAAAAATGCTAAATGTATAGGATTATCGTATAAGCGATTTTGAAAAGTTGGTTGTTAGTGTCAAGAATCGCCAATTTGTTTTATGAATATAATGCATAGGAGATTTTTCAAGATTTTTCAAAAATCTCCCATATAATATATTCAATCAACCGCCGACATAGCCAAAAGAGAATATTTCTATAAATACTTAATAGAGTCACCTAAACATGTTATTTTTCACAATAATTAACTCGTTTTAGCAAAATTTCTTCTTTAAATTTATATAGCTGAGCACTTTATAGCTATTTTACTAAATTTCTTGCACCATTTTACATTGCAAACTAACCATTCAACAAAATTTATAATTTTTTTTACAAATCTCTTCTAAATAGTCTTCTCACGTTTTACATTTAAGCCAGTATTTTTAATTGAAATTTTAACCATTTGATAGACTCATTTAATTAATATTTTATCCATTAAATAAATCCTAAAAGATGAAAATTGATCGTAATCGCATCCACAAAAGTAAGGTTACTTTTCTAGTATAGCGGTGTATAAATTATATACATTAACAATAATAACTTATATATTTTACAATTCAATAATCTCAATGAAGTTAATATGCACTACATTAAACTTTTATGTCTTTTAACTTTAGACACCTACATTTTAAAAAAAAGTTACTTACAAACTCTTCTCAATTCTTTTTTGTTATTATATATTAAAGTCTGCATGTTTAACTAATTTTACAACCTCAAATTTAAGGTAAATAAATATAATCAACGAATATCATTCATTTTGTAACAAATCCAAAAAAACAATTTAAATATGGGTTCGGTTTCTGTCTTGTGGGGTCGAACCTGCCTGTCGCATAGTATGCTATATACTACATAAACTTGTACTTAAAATACTCAAGTAAACAAATAATGTATATATATATATATGTATATTACTCATATATATGAGAAAAAATAATATAATTTTTTTTTGAGAATTAGTACGCTTTGATTAACTTAAGAAATAACATACATACTTAGAGGAAGAATACATGAAACCGAGATACAAACATACAGCAGAAGCAAATACAAACATAAAGCAAATGCTAGATAAATTGAAGCTAGTACTAGCCCCAACCACAATGCATGCAATCCATCCTTGCACAAACTACTCCACAACTTTGCCTCTAGTGTTCGCCTGAAAACTGATATTGCATCATAAGACCCATTTTATCCAAATATCCAAATTGAAGGCCAACAACACAGCGGCAAACAACAGTCTTCCACATATTATGCAAGTAATGCCCGGTTTTCCACTTTTATACGCAGAACTGCCACATAAGATCTGACACTTTCTCCTTAAATTTAGCACCATAAACCGCGTTGTATTTATCATTGTACTTGATGGCATTTCAGTATGTGAAATTATGGAACTCAATCAACTTACTAAAATAATGAATTGACTGGAGATACTCCAGTACCCGAACAAGATGACGTAACTTAGGTAGCAGGTGGCAAATTGCAGTAATAATTCATTATGTAGAAAGTAGAAAAAAACATCGTAGCATCTTCCCATTGAACAAATCATAACTTGTAAATCCAATACGAAATTTTAGAATGTGAAAAAGCCCAAACGTCAACATGAAATCGCATTAACTATGACCAATTTCTTGAACTCAAAGCCTTTAACAGACAAATTCCATGTATCTCCTTAGAAGGAATTCAAATCTGTTTCTCAAATTTATAAATTAGATACATATGAATCTGCTCAACAGTTGAAGAAAAAGAATGAGACAGTGATTTTTGTTCCACAACATAAACTAATATCCATAATACTGTTGTTTGAATGTTCCTTGGGATCCAACATAGAAAAAAATTGCATGACAACTTCCCCGTAGAATTATATTCTAGGGATATGATTGGAAGAATTAACCCCAAAATTAAAAACAAATAAAAGGCTATCTTCATGTCACAACTATATCAAATAAGAATTTGAATTTTTAGATGATAAAAATATAGAAACGAAAACATTTGAATATTTGTTGTTGAATTTATATTTGAATGGAGCAGTGCTAAGAAGGGCAAAAAAAGGAGCCAAATTATGAAGCAAAAGTGTTTATGTTTTAAAAGAATTAAAATTAATTCTACTTAACTTCTTGTATATAATAAGAATGATAAAGAAGCAATCAATCGACAATGATTTTAGCAAGTACGCGAAAAGGATTTAGGGGTTATAACTTTTTAGCATTAATTAGAGATTTTCTAACTGTGAATATCTAAAGTAGATGGAAGGCATGTTATTGCATAAAACCAAGAGACACACATGTTAAACTCACTTTTCCACCATTGATTTATTTCTATTGACACATGTCAGCGTATTGTTTTTTTAACAGAAATGAAATTGGAAGGTCTTCAGAGGAACATTGGGCTTTCATGTAATATAATAGAAGATTCTTGAATCCACCATTATAGTTGATTATGTGAATTAACTTTCTTAGCAATAGATCTCCAATCTACCAAATACAAATTTGCGTAAATCCTCTTACTATGACCAATCTGTTGATCATGTTAAACATGCAATGATATTTTGAGCTGGAGATATAAATCAGTTTTTCTTAAAATGACATAAATTTTTGTAATGAAGGCCAAATACATTATTAAAATCGGACATGCTTAAGAAAATATAGAATTTAGATGTAAAGGTAACCAAACAAATATATAGTCCCAAACTGTAAATGTTGAGAGATAGGCTTTCTTACTCATAGTAAATCGAATGAAGGCATCAAATTTAAGATCCATAACATTAAAGGATCGACTATGATAATCTAGTTCTTCGACAAGATTTTGTACAGAGAACACGGTATCACTGAATCACCCATTCTCTTAAGGCTTGACACTTTGAGATTGAAGAGGCAATTAGGTTTGTTCAACTAACATGTGGAATGGAAGAAATCCAGAACCTTGCCTCGCATACGAAAAATAATCGGAATTTTAATTTATGATGAATTTTGCAAAAAAAGTAGGAAGATTAAGGCATCAGGAATCGCCTCTTCCCTCTCCCTATAGGAGAGGAATATATAATTATTTTTATTTGGATATAAATATATACTGATCATGTTGTGATAATAAGTTTTTCAAATTATGGTTCATGTATCTGAAAAGAAATTATCATACATTTCATAACAAAATTTCGTTTTTAACAAATTATAAAGGATGAGTTTATATGTTCACAACTGCCACCCACATGAATTACACCAAAATAAATTAAGTACACAAAATTATCATCTTTGATATGATATTAAATCTTACCCAACCAAACTCGTGACTCAACCAAATGATAGAGGATATTAACTTGTAATCATTAAGGATATAAATACGACCACATTACAATAAAATAAATCCGTGGTTAGTAGCAAGATTAAAATAGTACAATAATTTAAATCTCAAATAATGGATAAAGCTTCATGTTAGACCAGAATCTGGGCCTAACACCCAAATGCAACGTGAAGTCCTCACAATCACAAATCACAGTTCACAGAATATAGAAAACAATAAATAACTAGAGACACACGAAGTTTTTATAGTGGTTCGGCTCAAACCAAGCCTACGTCCACTTTATCTCTTCTTAAATCCTAAGAAGTTACAAATACAACTCTCTCGGTTTATACACGAAATCCTCGTGTTTACAATGAAAAGAAGTAGGAAATCATAAAATTATACACGAAATCCTCATGTTATAAAGTGGAATTTGGCTCCTTTGCCGCGAAAATGTTTTGCAGAGAGCAATGGTGGAAGCCGTGAGGAGTTAGAGCCAAAAGATCCTTCAATTTGCCTTCAAATGGTGTATTTATAGCCATTTCCTGAAACCGGTTCGTGAGACACGTGGCAGGCATCCCAAAAATCCTAAAATGAGGTGGAAAATGACTAAAAATCCTCTCCAAGTCGTTACATGCCACCTGCAATCAGATCCGGGTTGATAGGAGTAAGATATGGCATGAGAATTGATCAAAACATGCTGTCCAGGAGTAGGTTCGGGGGTTGGGTCATGGTCACATAGGGCGAACCGAGCCGGTACGTGATGAGGTGGTGAAACTCGTGCAGAGCGGGTCGTGATCCAGGAGGCCACCACGAGCCTGGCTGGTTAACGAGCAGGAAATGAGGGCGAGCCAAGGTGAGTCCCACGAGCCAAAAGTTGTCCTACGAGCTGAAGGGGGAGACCTGACCAGGGATGTCACCAATTCCAAAATCCAGGTTCTGTGCGCGTTTATAGAAACAGACGAAACTTCCAAACCATAACTCCGTTTTGCCCAAACGAAAGCTCTACCTGAAGCTGATTCAGAGGGCTACATGAGTTACCAAGAAAAGCTCTGTAATTACTGTTTTCAGGCCCAAAAGAGGTCGTCTGATAGGAGTTTCGGGCCATTCTTTGTTTGTGTTGCGACTTCAACCAAATTGCTTCCTGTCTTTTGACGACATTTCCAATCCCTGAGCACGCTGCTATCTAAAGATTCCACGTGTGACAACTTTAACTAAAAAGTGTGTCAACAAGTTTGCCCCCCAGAACATATCTTGCTGGTTGAAGGAAGATGTTTTCTGGATACTCCGAGAAACCCATACCTGTACAGAGGTAGAGGTAAAACGAATGTGCCAAATCCTAACAGTATTATTCAAACTTTCCCAAGCATAAACCATACTCGAGGAACGTCCAAATCATCGTGCCAAATCCTGGCAAGGGCCAAACCTTCTAGGCATAATCCATACCAAGAAGTTCAAACCAGTATAATCCATACCAGATTTATTTTGTTACATCCTAACAAGGCCGTTTGTAATTCCTTAAGTATAATCCATACTTAAGATTCCAAAGCGAGTATAAACCATACTCGAGTTACAATCTGAGTATCATCCATACTCAATATCCAGAGAAAGCTATACTTGCCACAGCCTGACAAGATAGTCCGACCCTAGGCGTAATCCACACCCAGTGTTTCAAAATAAGTATAAGCCATACTTTAACCAAGATTGAGGATCTCGCTACATCCTGAAAAGATACTTAAATTCACCAAACATAATCCATGCTTAGAAAATCCTTCCTTATTCAATTCAACATGCAAAACCAAAGCAAATCCTGATTGGTTTGACATCGAGTCTAGAGCACGCTTTAGGCTACATCCTAACCCCGTACGTGTGTACTCCGATTCAACCAATCAGAAAACCTAATGAAAGCAAAAACAAATCTTAAAGCCTAAGAAATGCATAAAATGAGAAATGATCTCATCCAGATCAGTTGATGATGAGCCCACGAGAGCTCGATCCAGGGTCATTCCCTCTTCGGGGAGCAGAAGGTGGCAACGCAGGTGCAGGCGCTGTTGGTGGTTTCACATACTCGGGTAGCTCTCCACGTCTAACACGTTCCTCAATCTTACCACGCAGATGCCTGCAGTCATTCATGTCATGACCATCCGTATCGTGGAATATGCAGTGTTTTTCAGAATCGCGTTCTCTTTGCGATGGCTCCCTCCTGGGAGGCTTTGGGTAGGAGATAATACCGTTGGTGTCCATGTAGATGTCAGATAATGAAGCATTGAGTTTAGTGTATTTTTCATGTCTGGGCCCTCTCCGGGGCTGAGTGTTGCTGTCATTCTTGATGGTGGCTTTTCCTTTGCCATTTCCAGAATCAGATGGTTCTCCATTTTTAACCATGTTGACGTCGAGAATGCGTTTCTCAGAAGTTGCATCTTCTTTCCTCAGAAATTCGTCTGTTTCGTGGTAGAATTCGCCGAGATTGCGTGGTGGATCTTGGTAGAAAGACTTCTTGAACTCCGAGTTATCCAAGACACCGAATATCGTTGCCATCAGTACCATCGATGGTTCAGGGCGGTCAACTAATGCTGCTACAACATTGAATCTTTCCAGAAATGAGCATAAAGTTTCACTAGGCCTCTGCTTGATTGTAGTGAGTGACATGACGTTCTTGGGTCGTGCGATGTGAACCCGAAATTGTTCAACGAAGCCAGCGACCAACATATTCCAGTTGTTGATCGATTCCGTTTCTAGCTGTCGAATCCATATGGCTGCAATATCAGTCAGAAAGAGGGGAAAACATTTAGCCACGATGTTTTCTGACTCCGATTGAACTTCCATATGCCGTTTGTAGCGCATCAGGTGCACAGTAGGATCTGTCCTGCCGTTGTAGGGCTCCAGTTGTGGAAGTTTGAAATCTGGGGATTGCGAGAATTCCTGATTTCCTAAGTGAATGGGTTGTGGTTGACGTCATCCACGTCGCTCTGATAAGTGCGACCTCTCGTGAGGCATTGAATCAGATTAGCGAGCCGATCGCCCTCAAAAAGTTGTTGTAAATTGCCAAGATCAGAGCTAGTGCCCCCAGCGTTGAATGTGAGAGAAGGAAGTTGCCGATGAGATGCTAGGAGTGAGTCGCTGGGACCGGTTCGTGAGCCAGGGGGTGCATTACGAGCCGGGTCGTGGAGGTCTGTGGCTCGTGAGTCAGGGTTGCAGAGTCTGGCTAGTGGTTCGAGGGGGGCGACCCGACCTGATCATGTGTCCCCATCACGAGCCGCTCCTGGCTTTGCATCACGAACCGCTCCAGGTTCTGCATTACGACCCGCGTTCTGTTACTGAGCGAGGAGGTTGCCCCCGAGTCCTAGTGATGCACGAGCCGCTTCAGTGGCTTTATTTCCAGTGCGTTGATCGTTGAAGCTCGGTCTGCCATCCATCCGAGCGAAGAATCCATCGATCATCTCCTGTTGTTTCCTGAGGAGATCGTCCTGCCTTGACATTTGATCTCTCAATTCAGCGAGAACGTCGTCCATCACTAGTAAAGTATTGCGAAGGATCTCCATTAGAGGAATCCTCCTGGCTCGCCTCGTTCCTTGCGCCTTCAACGTCAGCATCCTCAGAATGAGAGGAAGTTCCAGTTTTCTTCCTTTTGATTTCCATTTATCCAAGCTAGAAGTTGAGGTTGTCGTGTGCCCCCCAGCTGGCGCGCCAAAACGTTATACCAAAATCTGGGCCTAACACCCAAACGCAGCGTGAAGTCCTCACAATCACAAATCACAGAATGCAGAAAACAGTAAATAACCGGGGTCACACAAAGTTTTATAGTGGTTCGGCTCAAACGAAGCCTACGTCCACTTTATCTCTTCTTACATCCTAAGAAGTTACAAATACAACTCCCTCGGTTTATACATGAAACCCTCGTGTTTACAATGAAAAGAAGTAGGAAATCAGAAGATTATACACGAAATCTTCATGTTATAATATGGAATTTGGCTCCTTTGCTGCTGAAAATGTTTTGCAGAGAGCAATGGTGGAAGCCGTGAGGAGCTGGAGCCAAAAGATCCTTCAATTTGCCTTCAAATGGTGTATTTATAGCCATTTCCTGAAACCGGTTCGTGAGACATGTGGGACGCATCCCAAAAATACCGAAATGAGGTGGAAAATGTCCAGAAATCCTCTCCAAGTCATTATATGCCATCTGCAATCAGACCCGGGTTGATAGGAGTAAGATACGACATGAGAATAGGTCAAAACATGCTGTCTAGGAGCAGGTTCGGGGGTCGGGTCGGGGTCATATTTTTGCGAACTGAGCCGGTACATGATGAGGTGGTGAAACTCGTGCAGAGCGGGTCGTGATCTAGGTAGGCATCACGAGCGGGTCGTGATCCAGGGGGCCATCACGAGCCTGGCTGGTTAACGTGCAGGAAATGAGGGCAAGCCGAGGTGGGTCCCACGAGTCAAAAGTGGTCCCACGAGCCCAGGGGGCGACCCGACTAGGGATGTCACCAATTCCAAAATCCAGGTACTATGCGCGTTTACGGAAACGGACGTAATTTCCGAAACGTAAGTCCATTTTGCCCAAACGAAAGCTCTACCTGAAGCTGATTCAGACGGCTATAAGAGCTATAGAGCAAAGCTTCGTAATTGCTATTTTTGGGCCCAAAAGAGGTCGTCTGATAGGAGTTTCGGGCCATTCTTTATTTGTGTTGCGACTTCAACCAAATTGTTTCCTGTCTTCTGACGACGTTTCCAATCCCTGAGCACGCTGCTATCCAGAGGTTGCATGTGTGACAGCTTTTACCAAAAAGTGCGTCAACAAGTTTGCCCCCAGAACGTACCTTGCTGGTTGAAGGAAAACGTGTTCTGGATACTCCGAGAAACCCATACTAGTACAGAGGTAGAGGTAAAACGAATGTGCCAAATCTTGATAGTATTATTCAAACTTTCCCAAGCATAAACAATACTCGAGGAACGTCCAAGTCATCCTGCCAAATCCTGGCAAGGGCCAAACCTTCTAGGCATAATCCATACCAAGAAGTTCAAACCGAGTATAATCCATACCAAATTTCTTTCGTCACATCCTGACAAGACCGTTTGTAATTCTTAAGTATAATCCATACTTAAGATTCCAAAGCGAGTATAAACCATATTCGAGTTACCAATTGAGTATCATCCATACTCATACCCAGAGAAAGCTATAATTGCCACATCCTGACAAGATAGTTCGACCCTAGGCGTAATCCACACCTAGTGTTTCAAAATAAATATAAGCCATACTTTAACCAAGATTGAGGATCTCGCCACATCCTGACAAGATACTTAAATTCACCAAACATAATCCATGCTTGGAAAATCCTTCCTTATTCAATTCAACATGCAAAACCAAAGCAAATCCTGATTGGTTTGACGTCGAGTCCAGAGCACGCTTTGGGGCTACATCCTAACCCCGTACGTGTGTACTCCGATTCAACCAATCGAAAAAGCTAATGAAAGCAAAAACAAATCTTAAAGCCTAAGAAATGCAGAAAATGAGAGTTGGTCTCATCCAGATCAGTTGATGATGAGCCCACGAGAGCTCGATCCAGGGTCATTCCCTCTCCGGGGAGCAGGAGGTGGCAGCGCAGATGCAGGCGCTGTTGGTGGTTTCGCATACTCGGGTAGCTCTCCACGTCTAACCCGTTCCTCAATCAAATCATGTAGATTCCTGCAGTCATTCACTGTCCGTATCGTGGAATATGCAGTGCTTTCCAGAATCATGTTCTCTTTGTGATGGCTCCCTTCGGGAGGCTTTGGGTAGGAGACAACACCGTTTGTGTCCATGTAGATGTAAGGTAATGAACCACTGAGTTCAGTGTATTTTTCATATCTGGGCCCTCTCCGGGGCTGAGTGTTGTGGTCATTCTTGACGGCGGCTTTTCCTTTGTCATTTCAAGAATCAGACGGTTCTCCGTCTTTAACGATGCTGACGTCGAGAATGCGTTTCTCAGAAGCTGCATCTCATTCCCACAGAAATCTGTCTGCTTCGAGGTAGAATTTGCCTCTGCTTGATTGTAGTGAGTGACATGACGTTCTTGGGTCGTGCGATGTGAACCCGAAATTGTTCAAGGAAGCGACCGACCAACATATGCCAGCTGTTGATCGATTCCGTTTCTAGCTGCCAAATCCACATTGCTGCTTCATCAGTCAGAAAGAGGGGAAAACATTTAGGCATGACGTTTTCCGATGCCGATTGAACTTCCATGTGCCATTTGTAGCGCATCAGGTGGACGGTAGGATCTGTCCTGCCGTTGTGGGGCTCCAGTTGTGGAAGTTTGAAATCTGGGGGATTGCGAGAAACTGATTTCCTGAGTGAATGGGTTGTGATTGACATCATCCACGTCGCTCTGATAAGTGCGGCCTCTCGTGAGGCGTTGAATGAGATTAGCGAGCCGATAGCCGTCAAAAAGTTGTTGTAAATTGCCAAGATCAGAGCTAGTGCTCCCCAGCGTTGAATGTGAGAGAAGGAAGCTGCCGGTGAGTTGCTGGGAGTGAGTTGCTGGGACTGGATCGTGAGCCAGGGGGTGCATTACGAGCCGGGTCGTGGAGGTCTGCAGCTCGTAAGTCAGGGATGCAGAGTCCGGCTCGTGGTTCGAGGGGGGCTACCCGACCCGGTCGTGTGTCCCCATCATGAGCCGCTCCTGGCTCTGCATCATGAGCCACTCCACGTTCTGCATCACGAGCCGTGTTCTGTTGCTGACCGAGGAGGTTGCCCCCGAGTCCTAGTGATGCACGAGCCACTTCAGTGGCTTCATTTCCAGTGCGTTGATCGTTGAAGCTCGGTCTTCCATCCATCTGAGCGAAGAATCCATCCATCATCTCCTGCTGTTTCATGAGGAGATCATCCTGCCTTGCCATTTGATCTCTCAATTCAGCGAGAACGTCGTCCGTCTCGTCTCTAGTTAAGTATTGCGAAGAATCTCCATGAGAGGAAGCCTCCTGGCTCGCCTCGTTCCTTGCGCCTTCAGCGTCAACACCCTCAGCATGAGAGGAAGTTCCAGTTTTCTTCCTTTTGATTGCCATTTATCCAAGCTAGAAGTTGAGGTTACCATGTGCCCCCTTCTTGGCACGCCAAAATATTAGACCAAAATCTGGGCCTAACATCCGAATGCAGCGTGAAGTCCTCTCAATCACAAATCACAGATCATAGAATGAAGAAAACAGTAAATAACTGGAGACACACAAAGTTTTTATAGTGGTTCAGCTCAAACCAAGCCTACGTCCACTTTATATCTTCTTAAATCCTAAGAAGTTACAAATACTACTCTCTCCCGGTTTATACATGAAATCCTCGTGTTTACAATGGAAAGAAGTAGGAAACCATAAGATTATACACGAAATCCTTATGTTATAATGTGGAATTTGGCTCCTTTGCTACTAAAAATGTTTTGCAGAGAGCAATGGTGGAAGCCGCGAGGAGTTAGACCAAAAGATTCTTCAATTTGCCATCAAATGGTGCATTTATAGCCATTTCCTGAAACCGGTTCGTGAGACACGAGGCACACATCCCAAAAATCCGGAAATGAGGTGGAAAACGTCCAGAAATCCTCTCCAAGTCGTTATATGCCACCTTCAATCAGATCTGGGTTGATAGGAGTAAGATATGGCATGAGAATAGGTCAAAACATGCTGTCCATGAGCAGGTTCGTGGGTCAGGTCATGGTCACATAGGGCGAACCTAGCCGATACATGATGAGGCGGTGAAACTCGTGCAGAGCGGGTCGTGATATAGGTGGGCATCACGAGCGGGTCGTGATCCAGTGGGCCACCACGAGCTGGGCTGTTTAACGAGCAGGAAATGAGGGCGAGCCGAGATGGGTCCCACGAGCCAAAAGTGGTCTCATGAGCCGAGGAGGGCGACTCGACCCGGGATGTCACCAATTCCAAAATCCAGGTTCTGTGCGCGTTTACGGAAATGGGCGTAACTTCCAAACCGTAAGTCTGTTTTTCCCAAACGAAAGCTCTACCTGAAGCTGATTCAGAGGGCTACAAGAGTTATCAAGCAAAGCTTCGTAATTGCTGTTTTCGGGCCCAAAAGAGGTCGTTTGGTGGGAGTTTCGGGCCATTCTTTGTTTGTGTTGCGACTTCCGCAAAATCGCTTCTTGTCTTCTGACGACATTTCCAATCCCTGAGCAAGCTGCTATCCAGAGATTCCATGTGTGACAGCTTTTACCGAAAAGTGTGTCAACAAGTTTGCCCCCCCAGAACATATCTTGCCGGTTGAAGGAAGACGTGTTCTGGATACTCTGAGAAACCTGTACCTGTATAGAGGTAGAGGTAAAACGAATATGCCAAATCCTGATAGTATTATTCAAACTTTCCCGAGCATAAACCATACTCGAGGAACATCCACGTCATCCTGCCAAATCCTGGCAAGGGCCAAACCTTCTAGGCATAATCCATACCAAGAAGTTCAAACCGAGTATAATCCATACCAAATTTATTTTGTCACATCCTGACTAGACCGTTTGTAATTCCTTAAGTATAATCCATACTTAAGATTCCAAAGCGAGTATAAACCATACTCGAGATACCAATCTAGGTATCATCCATACTCATAAAGCTATACTTGCCACAGCCTGGCAAGATAGTCCGACCTAGGCGTAATCCACACCTAGTGCTTCAAAATAAGTATAAGCCATACTTTAACCAAGATTGAGGATCTCGCCACATCCTGACAAGATACTTAAATTCACCAAACATAATTCATGCTTGGAAAATCCTTCCTTATTCAATTTAACATGCAAAACCAAATCAAATCCTGATTGGTTTGACATCGAGTCCAGAGCACGCTTTGGGGCTACATCCTAACCTAGTACGTGTGTACTTCGATTCAACCAATCGGAAAACCTAATGAAAGCAAAAACAAATCTTAAAACCTAAGAAATGCATAAAATGAGAGTTGATCTCATCCAGATCAGTTGATGATGAGCCCACGAGAGCTCGATCCAGGGCCATTCCCTCTCTAGGGAGCAGGAGGTGGCCGCGCAGGTGCAGGCGCTGTTGGTGGTTTCAAATACTCAGGTAGCTCTCCATGTCTAACCAGTTCCTCAATCAAATCAGGCAGATGCCTGCATTCATTCGTGTCATGACCGTCCATATCGTGGAATATGCAGTGCTTCCCAGAATCGCGTTCTCTTTGCGATGGATCCCTCCTGGGAGGATTTGGGTAGGAGACAACACCATTTGTGTACATGTAGATGTCAGATAATGAAGCACCGAGTTCAGTGTATTTTTCGTATCTGGGCCCTCTCCGGGGCTGAGTGTTGCGGTCATTCTTGACGACGTTTTTTCCTTTGCCATTTCCAGAATCAGACGGTTCTCCGTCTTTAACCATGTTGACGTCGAGAATGCATTTCTCAGAAGTTGCATCTTCTTCCCATAGAAATCTGTCTGCTTCAAGGAAGAATTCGCCGAGATTGCGCGGTCGATCTCGGTACAAAGACTTCTTGAACTCCGAGTTATCCAAGACACCGGATACCGCTGCCATCAGTACCATCGATGGTTTAGGGCGATCAACTAATGCTGCTGCAACATTGAATCTTTCCAGAAATGAGCGTAGAGTTTCTCTGGGCCTCTGCTTGTTTGTAGTGAGTGACAAGACGTTCTTGAGTCGTGCGATGTGAACCCGAAATTGTTCAAGGAAGCAAGCGACCAACATATTCCAGATGTTGATCAATTCCGTTTCTAGCTGCCAAATCCACATGGCTGCTATATCAGTCAGAAAGAGGGGAAAACATTTAGCCATGACGTTTTCCAAAACCGATTGAACTTCCATATGTTGTTTATAGCGCACAGGTGGACGGTAGGATCTGTCCTGCTGTTGCAGGGCTCCAGTTGTGGAAGTTTGAAATCTGGGGGATTGCAAGAATTCATGATTTCCTTAGTGAATGGGTTGTGATTGACGTCATCCATGTCGCTCTGCTAAGTGCGGCTTCTCGTGAGGCATTGAATGAGATTAGCGAGCCGATCGCCCTCAAAAAGTTGTTGTAAATTGCCAAGATCAAAGCTAGTGCCCCCAGCGTTGATTGTGAGAGAAGGAAGCTGCCGGTGAGTTGCTGGGAGTGAGTCGCTGGGAATGGTTCTTGAGCCAGGGGTGCATTACGAGCCGGGTCGTGGAGGTCTACGGCTTGTGAGTCAGGGTTGTGGAGTCTGGCTCATGGTTCGAGGGGGGCGACCCGACCCGGTCGTGTGTCCCCATCATGAGCCGCTCCTGGCTCTGCATCACGAGCCGCTCTAGGTCCTGCATCACGAGCCACTCTAGGTTATGCATCACGAGCCGTGTTCTATTGCTGAGCGAGGAGGTTGCCCCCGAGTCCTAGTGATGCACGAGTCGCTTCAGTGGCTTCATTTCCAATGGGTTGATCGTTGAAGCTCGGTCTGCCATCCATTCGAGTGAAGAATCCATCGTTCATCTCCTGTTGTTTCCTGAGGAGATCGTCCTGCCTTTCCATTTGATCTCTCAATTCAGCGAGAACGTCGTCCATCTCCTCTCTAGTTAAGTATTGCGAAGGATCTCCATGAGAGGAAGCCTCCTAGCTTGCCTCGTTCCTTGCGCCTTAAGCATCTGCATCCTCAGCATGAGAGGAAGTTCCAGTTTTCTTCCTTTTGATTGCCATTTATCCAAGCTAGAAGTTGAGGTTGTCGTGTGCCCCCTTCTTGGCGCACCAAAATGTTAGACCAAAATCTGAACCTAACACTCAAATGCAGCGTGAAGTCCTCATAGTCACAAATCACAGATCACAGAATGCAGAAAACAGTAAATAACTGGAGACACACTAACTTTTATAGTGGTTCGGCTCAAACCAAGCCTACGTCCACTTTATCTCTTCTTAAATCCTAAGAAGTTATAAATATAACTCTCTCGATTTATACCCGAAATCCTCGTGTTTACAATGAAAAGAAGTAGGAAATCATAAGATTCCACACGAAATTCTCGTGTTATAATGTGGAATTTGGCCCCTTTGCTGCTGAAAATGTTTTGCAGAGAGCGACAGTGGAAGCCGTGAGGAGCTAGAGCCAAAAGATCCTTTAAATTTCCTTCAAATGGTGTATTTATAGCCATTTCCCGAAATCGGTTCGTGAGACACGTGGCATGCATCCCAAAAATCCCGAAATGAGGTGGAAAACATCCAGAAATCCTCTCCAAGTTGTTATATGCCACACGCACTCAGATTCGAATTGATAGGAGTAAGAAAAGGCAAGAGAATAGGTCAAAACATGTTGCCCAGGAGCAGGTTCGGGGGTCGGGTCGTGGTCACATAGGGCGAACCGAGCCGGTATGTGATGAGGTGGTGAAACTCGTGTAGAGCGGGTCGTGATCTAGGTGGGCATCATGAGTGGGTTGTGATCCAAGGGTCCACCATGAGCCGGGCTGGTTAACAAGCAGGAAATGAGGGCGAGCCGAGGTGGGTCCCATGAGCCAAAAGTGATCCCACGAGCCGAGGGGGGCGACCCAACCAGGGATGTCACCAATTCCAAAATCCAGGTTCTATACGCGTTTATTTAAACGGACGTAACTTCCAAACCGTAAGTCCGTTTTGCCCAAACGAAAGCTCTACCTGAAGCTAATTCAGAGGGCTACAAGAGTTACCGAGCTAAGCTCTGTAATTGCTGTTTTCTGGTCCAAAAGTGGTCGTCTGATAGGAGTTTCGAGCCATTCTTTGTTTGTGTTGCGACTTCAACCAAATCGCTTCCTGTCTTCTGACGACGTTTCCAACCCCTGGGCACGCTGCAATCTAGAAATTCCATGTGTGACAGATTTTACCAAAAAATGTGTCAATAAGTTTGCCCCCCAGAACATATCATGCTGGTTGAAGAAAGACGTGTTCTGGATTCTTCGAGAAACCCATACCTATACAGAGGTAGAGGTAAAATGAATGTGCCGAATCCTGACAGTATTGTTCAAACTTTCTCGAACATAAACCATACTCAGGGAACGTCCAAGTCATCCTGCCAAATCTTGGCAAGGGCCAAACCTTCGAGGCAAAATCCATACCAAGAAGTTCAAACCGAGTATAATCCATACCAGATTTCTTTTGTCACATCCCGACAAGACCGTTTGTAATTCCTTAAGTAAAATCCATACTTAATATTCTAAAGCGAGTATAAACCATACTGGAGTTACCAATCTTAGCATCATCCATACTCATACCCAGAGAAAGCTATACTTGCCACAGCTTGACAAGATAGTCCGACCCTAGGCGTAATCCACAACTAGTCATTCAAAATAAGTATAAGCCATACTTTAACCAAGATTGAGGATCTCGCCACATCCTGACAAGATACTTAAATTTACCAAACGTAATCCATGCTTGGAAAATCCTTTCTTATTCAATTCAACATGCAAAACCAAAGCAAATCCTGATTGGTCTGACATCGAGTCTATAGCACACTTTGGGGCTACATCCTAACCCCGTAGAGTTGATCTCATCCAGATCAGTTGATGATGAGCCCTCGAGAGCTCGATCCAGGGTCATTCCCTCTCCGTGGAGCAGGAGGTGGCAGCGTTGGTGCAGGCGCTGTTGGTGGTTTCACATACTCGGGTAGCTCTCCGCGTCTAACCCATTCCTCAATCAAATCATGCAGATGCCTGCAGTCATTCGTGTCATGACCGTTCATATCGTGGAATATGTAGTGCTTTCCAAAATCGCGTTCTCTTTGCGATGGCTCCCTCCTGGGAGGCTTTGGGTAGGAGACAACACCATTTGTGTCCATGTAGATGTCAGATAATGAAGCGCTGAGTTCAGTGTATTTTTCGTATTTGGGCCCTCTACAGGGCTGAGTGTTGTGGCCATTCTTAACGGGGGCTTTTCCTTTGCCATTTCCAGAATCATACGGTTCTCCGTCTTTAACAATGTTGACTTCGAGAATGCGTTTCTCAGAAGTTGCATCTTCTTCCCATAGAAATCTGTCAGCTTCGAGGTAGAATTCGCAGAGATTGTGCGGTGGATCTCGGTACAAAGACTTCTCGAACTCCGAGTTATCCAAGACATCGGATACCGCTGCCATCAGTACCATCGTTGGTTCAAGGCAATCAGCTGATGCTGCCACAACATTGAATTTTTCTAGAAATGAGCGTAGAGTTTCTCTGGGCCTCTACTTGATTGTAGTGAGTGACATGACGTTTTTGGGTCGTGCGATGTGAACCCGAAATTGTTCAAAGAAGCGAGCGACCAACATATTCCAACAATTCATCAATTCCGTTTCTAGCTGCCAAATCCACATGGCTGCTATATCAGTCAGAAAGAGGGGAAATCATTTAGCCATGACGTTTTCCGACACCGATTGAACTTCCATATGCCGTTTGTAGCGCATCAAGTGCACGGTGGGATCTGTCCTGCCGTTGTAGGGCTCAAGTTGTGGAAGTTTGAAATCTGGGGGAATGCGAGAATTCCTGATTTCCTAAGTGAATGGGTTGTGATTAACGTCATCCACGTCGCTCTGATAAGTGCGGCATCTCGTGAGGCGTTGAATGGGATTAGCAAGTCGATCGCCCTCAAAAATTTGTTGTAAATTGCCAAGATCAGAGCTAGTGCCCCCAGCGTCGAATGTGAGAGAAGGAAGCTGCCAGTGAGCTGTTGGGAGTGAGTCATTGGGACTGGTTCATGAGACAGGGGGTGCATTACGAGCCGGATCATGGATGTCTACGGCTCGTGAGTCAGGGTTGCGGAGTCCGGCTCGTGGTTCGAGGGGGCTGACCCGACCCGTTCGTGTGTGCCCATCACGAGCCGCTCCTGGCTCTGCATCACGAGCGCTTCAGGTTCTGCATCACGAGCCATATTCTGTTGCTGAGCGAGGAGGTTACCCCCGAGTCCTAGTGATGCACGAGCCACTTCAGTGGCTTCATTTCCAGTGCGTTGATCGTTGAAGCTCGGTCTGCCATCCATCCGAGCGAAGAGTCCATCGTTCATCTCCTGTTGTTTCCTAAGGCGATCGTCCTTCCTTGCCATTTGATCTCTCTATTCAGCGACAACGTCGTCCATCTCGTCTCTAGTTATGTATTGCAAAGGATCTCCATGAGAGGAAGCCTCCTGGCTCGCCTTGTTCCTTGCGCCTTCAGCGTCCGCATCCTCAGCATGAGAGGAAGTTCCAGTTTTCTTCCTTTTGATTGCCATTTATCCAAGCTAGAAGTTAAGGTTGTCGTGTACCCCCTTTCTGGCACGCCAAAATGTTAGAACAAAACCCAAATGTAGCGTGAAGTCCTCACAATCACAAATCACAGATCATATAATGTAGAAAACAGTAAATAACTGGAGATACATGAAGTTTTTATAGTGGTTCGGCTCAAACCAAGCCTACGTATACTTTATCTCTTGTTAAATCCTAAGAAGTTACAAATATATCTCTCCCGGTTTATACACGAAATCCTCGTGTTTAAAATGAAAAGAAGTAGGAAATCATAAGATTATACACGAAATCCTCACGTTATAATGTGGAATTTGTCTCCTTTTCTACTAAAAATGTTTTGCAGAGAGCAATGGTGGAAGCCGTGAGGAGCTAGAGCCAAAAGATCCTTCAAATGGTGTATTTATAGCCATTTCCTAAAACCGGTTCGTGAGACACGTGGCATGCATCTTGAAAATCCCGAAATGAGGTGGAAAACGTCCAGAAATCCTCTCCAAGTCGTTATATGCCACCTGCAATCAGATCCGGGTTGATAGGAGCAAGATATGGCATGAGAATAGGTCAAAACATGCTTCCCAGGAGCAGGTTCGGGGGTCGAGTCGTGGTCACATAGGGCGAACCGAGCCGGTACGTGATGAGGTGGTGAAACTCGTGCAGAGCGGGTCGTGCCCTAGGTGGGCATCGCGAGCAGGTCGTGATCCAGGGGGCCACCACGAGCCGGGCTGGTTAACGAGTAGGGAATGAGGGCGTGCCGAGGTGGGTCCCACGAGCTGAGGGGGGCGACCCGACTAGGGATGTCACCAATTCCAAAATCCTGGTTCTGTACGCGTTTACGGAAACAGACGTAACTTCCAAACCGTAAGTCCATTTTGCCCAAACGAAAGCTCTGCCTGAAGCTAATTCAGAGGGCTACAAGAGTTGACAAGCAAAGCTCAATAATTTCTGTTTTCAGGCCCAAAATAGGTCATCTGATAGGAGTTTCAGGCCATTCTTTGTTTGTGTTGTGACTTCAACCAAATCGCTTCCTGTCTTCTGACGACGTTTCCAATCCTGAGCACGCTGCTATCTAGAGATTCCATGTGTGACAGCTTTTACCAAAAAGTGTGTCAACAAGTTTGCCCCCTAGAACATATCTTACTGGTTGAAGGAAGACGTATTCTGGATACTCCGAGAAACCCATACCTGTACAAAGGTAGAGGTAAAACGAATGTGCCAAATCCTAACAGTATTATTCAAACTTTCCTGAGCATAAACCATACTCGAGGAACGTCCAAGTCATCCTACCAAATCCTGGCAAGGGCCAAACCTTCTACGCATAATCCACACTAAGAAGTTCAAACCGAGTATAATCCATACCAGATTTCGTTTGTCACATCCTAACAAGACCGTTTGTAATTCCTTAAGTATAATCCATACTTAAGATTCCAAAGCGAGTATAAACCATACTCGAGTTACCAATTTGAGTATCATCCATACTCATACCCAGAGAAAGCTATACTTGCCACAGGCAGACAAGATAGTTCGACCCTAGGCATAATCCACACCTAGTGTTTCAAAATAAGTATAAGCCATACTTTAACCAAGATTGAGGATATCGCCACATCTTGACAAGATACTTAAATTCACCAAACATAATCCATGCTTGGAAAATCCTTCCTTATTCAATTCAACATGCAAAACCAAAGCAAATCCTAATTGGTTTGACATCGAGTCCAGAGCATGCTTTGGGGCTACATCCTAACCCGAGTGTACTCCGATTCAACCAATCGGAAAACCTAATGAAAGCAAAAACAAATATTAAAGCCTAAGAAATGCAGAAAATGAGAGTTGATCTCATCCAGATCAGTTGATGATGAGCCCACGAGAGCTCGATCCAATGTCATTCCCTCTTCGAGGAGCAGGAGGTGGTAGCGCAGGTGCATGCGCTGTTGGTGGTTTCACATACTCGGGTAGCTCTCCACGTCTAACCCGTTCCTCAATCAAATCACGCAGATGCCTTAAGTCATTCGTGCCATGACCGTCCATATCGTGGAATATGCAGTGCTTTCCAGAATCGCGTTCTTTTTGCGATGGCTCCCTCCTTGGAGGCTTTGGGTAGGAGACAACACTGTTTGTGTCCATGTAGATGTCAGATAATGAAGCAAAGAGTTCAGTGTATTTTTCGTATCTGGGCCCTCTACGGGGTTAAGTGTTGCGGTCATTCTTGATGGCGGCTTTTACTTTGCCATTTGCAGAATCAGATGCTTCTCCGTCCTTAACCATGTTGACGTCGAGAATGCGTTTCTCAGAAGTTGCATCTTCTTCCCGCAGAAATTTGTCTGCTTCGAGGTAGAATTCACCGAGATTGCATGGAGGATCTCGGTACAAAGACTTCTTGAACTCCAAGTTATCAAAGACATCGGATACCGCTGCCATCAGTACCATTGATGGTTCAGGGCGATCAACTAATGCTGCTGCAAAATTGAATCTTTCCAGAAATGAGCGTAGATTTTTTCTGGGCCTCTGCTTGATTGTAGTGAGTGACATGAAGTTCTTTGGTCGTGCGATATGAACCTGAAATTGTACAAGGAAGCGAGCGACCAACATATTCCAGTTGTTGATCGATTCCGTTTCCAGCTGCTGAATCCACATGGCTGCTATATCAGTCAGAAAAAGGGGAAAACATTTAGGCATGACATTTTCCGACGTCGATTGAACTTCCATATGTCATTTGTAGCGCATCATGTGCACGGTAGGATCTGTCCTGCCGTTGTAGGGCTCCACTTGTGGAAGTTTGAAATCTGGTGGATTGCGAGATTTCCTGAGTGAATGGGTTGTGATTGACGTCATCCACGTCACTCTGATAAGTGCGGCCTCTCGTGAGGCATTGAATGAGATTAGCGAGCCGATCACCCTTAAAAGTTGTTGTAAATTGCCAAGATCAGACCTAGCGCCCCCAGCGTTGAATATGAGAGAAGCAATCTGCCGGTGAGCTGCTGGGAGTGAGTCGCTGGAACCGGTTCGTGAGCCAGGGGGTGCACTTTGAGCCGGGTCATGGAGGTCTGCGGCTCGTGAGTCAGGGTTGCGGAGTTCGGCTCGTGGTTCGAGGGTGCGACCCGAACAGGTCATGTGTCCCCATCACCAGCCGCTCCTGGCTCTGCATCACGAGCCGCTCCAGGTTCTCCATCACAAGCCGTGTTCTGTTGTTGAGCGAGGAGGTTGCTCCCGAGTACTAGTGATGCACTAGCCGCTTCAGTGGCTTCATTTCCAATGCATTGATCATTGAAGCTCGGTCTGCCATCCATCCGAGCGAAGAATCCATCGCTCACCTCCCGTTGCTTCCTGAGGAGATCGTCCTGCCTTGCCATTTGATCTCTCAATTCAGCGAGAACGTCGTCCATCTCGTCTCTAGTTAAGTATTGCGAAGGATCTCCATGAGAAGAAGCCTCCTGGCTCACCTCATTCCTTGCGTCTTCAGCGTCAGCATCCTCAGCATGAGAGAAAGCTCTAGTTTTCTTCCTTTTGATTGCCATTTATCCAAGCTAGAAGTTGAGGTTGTCATGTTTCCCCTCCTGGCGTGCCAAAATGTTAGACCAAAATCTGGGCCTAACACCCAAATGCAGCGTGAAGTCCTCACAATCACAAATCACAGATCACAGAATACAGAAAATAGTAAATAACTGGAGACATGCGAAGTTTTTATAGTAGTTCGGCTCAAACCAAGCCTACATCCACTTTATCTCTTCTTAATTCCTAAGAAGTTACAAATACAACTCTCTCAGTTTATACACGAAATCCTCGTGTTTGCAATGAAAAGAAGTAGGAAATCATAAGATTATACATGAAATCCTCATGTTATAATGTGGAATTTGGCTCCTTTGCTGCTGAAAATGTTTTGCAGAGAGCAATGGTGGAAGCCGTGAGGAGTTAGAGCCAAAAGATTCTTCAATTTGCCTTCAAATGGTGCATTTTTAGCCATTTCCTGAAAGTGGTTCGTGAGACACGTAGCACGCATCCCAAAAATCCCGAAATGAGGCGGAAATCGTCCAGAAACCCTCTCCAAGTCGTTATATTCCAACTGAAATCAGAACCGGGTTGATAGGAGTAAGATATTGCATAATATTAGGTCAAAACATGCTGTCCAGGAGCAAGTTCGGGGGTCGGGTCATGGTCACATAGGGCGAACCGAGCTGGTACGTGATGAGCTGGCGAAACTCGTGCAGAGCGGGTCGTGATCTAGGTGGGAATCACGAGCGGGTCATGATTCAGGGGGACACCACGAGCCGGGCTGGTTAATGAGCATGAAATGAGGGGGAGCCGAGGTGGGTCCCACGAGCATAAAGTGGTCCCACGAGCCGAGGGAGGCGACCCGACGAGGGATGTCACCACTTCCAAAATCCAGGTTCTATGCATGTTTACGGAAACAGACGTGACTTCCAAACCGTAAGTCCGTTTTTTCCAAATGAAAGCTCTACCTGAAGCTGATTCAGAGGGCTACAAGAGGTATAAAGGAAAGCACTGTAATTGCTGTTTTCAAGCCTAAAAGAGGTCGTCTAATAGGAGTTTCAGGCCATTCTTTGTTTATGTTACGACTTCAACCAAATCGCTTCCTTTCTTCTGACGACGTTTCCAATCCCTGAGCACGCTGCTATCCAGAGATTCCATGTATGACAGCTTTTACCAAAAAGTGCATGAACAAGTTTGCCCCCCAGAACATATCTTGCTGGTTGAAGGAAGACGTGTTCTGGATACTCCGAGTAACCCATACCTGTACAGAGGTAGGAGGTAAAACGAATGTGCCAAATCCTGACAGTATTATTCAAACTTTCCCGAGCATAAACCATACTCGAGGAACGTCCAAGTCATCCTGCCAAATCCTGGCAAGGGCCAAACCTTCTAGGCATAATCCATACCAAGAAGTTCAAATTGAGTATAATCCATGCCGGATTTCTTTTGTCACATACTGACAAGACCGTTTGTAATTCCTTAAGTATAATCAATACTTAAGATTCCAAAGCAAGTATAAACCATACTCGAGTTACCAATCTGAGTATCATCCATACTCATACCCAGAGAAACTATACTTGCCACAGACTGACAAGATAGTCCGACGCCAGGCGTAATCAACACCTAGTGTTTCAAAATGAGTATAAGCCATACTTTAACCAAGATTAAGGGTCTCGCCGCATCCTGACAAGATACTTATATTCAAAAAATATAATCCATGCTTGTAAAATCCTTCCTTATTCAATTCAACATGCAAAACCAAAGCAAATCCTAATTGGTTTGACATCAAGTCCAGAGCACGCTTTGGGGCTACATCGTAACCCGTATGTGTGTACTCCGATTCAACCAATCGGAAAACCTAATAAAAGCAAAAACAAATCTTAAAGCCTAAGAAATGCAGAAAATGAGAGTTGTTCTCATCCAGATCAGTTGATGATGAGCCCCCGAGAGCCCGATCTAGGGTCATTCCCTCTCCGGGGAGCAGGAGGTGGCAACGTAAGTGTAGGCGCTGTTGGTGGTTTCACATACTCGGGTAGCTCTCCACGTCTAACCCGTTCCTCAATTAAATCACGCAGATGCATGCAGTCATTTGTGTCATGACTGTCCATATCGTGAAATATGCAGTGCTTTCCAGAATCGCGTTCTCTTTGCGATGGCTCCTCTCCTGGGAGGCTTTGGGTAGGAGACGACACTGTTTGTGTCCATGTAGATGTCAGATAATGAAGCACTGAGTTCAATGTATTTTTCGTATCTGGGCCCTCTTCGAGGCTGAGTGTTACGGTTATTCTTGACAGCGGCTTTTCCTTTGCCATTTCTAGAATCAGATGGTTCTCCATCTTTAACCATGTTGACGTCGAGAATGCGTTTCTCAGAAGTTGCATCTTATTCCCGCAGAAATCAGTCTGCTTCGAGGTAGAATTCACTGTGATTGCATGGTGGATCTTGGTACAAAGACTTCTTGAACTCCGAGTTGTCCAAGACACCAGATACCGCTGCCATCAGTCCTATCGATGGTTCAGGGCGATCAAATGGTGCTGCTGCAACATTGAATCTTTCTAGAAATGAGCGTAGAGTTTCTCTGGGCCTCTGCTTGATTGTAGTGAGTGACATGACGTTCTTGGGTTATGTGATGTGAACCCGAAATTGTTCAAGGAAGCGAGCGACCAACATATTCCAGCTGTTGATGGATTCTGTTTCTGGCTGCCGAATCCACATGGCTGCTATATCAGTCAGAAAGAGGGGAAAACATTTAGCCATGACGTTTCCCGATGCCGATTGAACTTCCATATGTCGTTTGTAGCGCATCAGGTGCATGGTATGATCTATCCTGCCGTTGTAGGGCTCTAGTTGTGGAAGTTTGAAATCTAGGAGATTGCGAGAATTCCTAAGTTAATGGGTTGTGATTGACGTCAACCACGTCGCTCTGATAAGTGTGGCCTCTCATGAGGCGTTGAATGAGATTAGCGAGCCGATCGCCCTTAAAAAGTTGTTGTAAATTGCCTAGAACAGAGCTAGTGCCCCTAGCGTTGAATGTGAGAGAAGGAAGCTGCCAGTGAGCTACTGGGAGTGAGTCGCTGGGAGTGAGTCGCTGGGACCGGTTCGTGAGCTGGGGGTGCATTACAAGCCGGGTCATGGAGTACTGCGGCTCGTGAGTCAGGGTTGCAGAGTCCAGCTCATGGTTCGAGGGGGCGATCCGACCCGGTCATGTGTCTGCATCACGAGCCACTGCTGGCTCTGCATCACGAGCCGATCCAGGTTCTGCATCACAAGCCGTGTTCTGTTGCTGAGCGAGGAGGTTGCCTCCGAGTCCTAGTGATGCACGAGCTGCTTCAGTGGCCTCATTTCCAATGCGTTGATCGTTGAAGCTCGACCTGCCATCCATCCGAGCGAAGAATCCATCGATCATCTCCTGTTGTTTCCTGAGGAGATCGTCATGCCTTGCCATTTGATCTCTCAATTCAGCGAGAACGTCGTCCATCTCGTCTCTAGTTAAGTATTGCGAAGGATCTCCATGAGAGGAAGCCTCCTGGCTCGCCTTGTTCCTTGCGCCTTCAGCGTCATCATCTCTGCATGAGAGGAAGTTCCAGTTTTCTTCCTTTTCATTGCCATTTATCCAAGCTAGAAGTTGAGGTTGACGTGTGTCCCCTTCCTGGCGCGCCAAAACGTTAAACCAAAACCCAAATGCAGCGTGAAGTCCTTACAATCACAAATCAAAGATCATAGAATGCAGAAAACAGTAAATAACTGGAGACACACGAAGCTTTTATAGTGGTTCGGCTCAAACCAAGCCTATGTCCACTATATCTCTTCTTAAACCCTAAGAAGTTACAAATACAACTCTCTCGGTTTATACACGAAATCCTCATGTTTACAATGAAAAGAAGTAGGAAATCATAAGTTTATACACGAAATCCTTGTATTATAATGTGGAATTTGGCTCCTTTTCTACTGAAAATGTTTTGCAGAGAGCAATGGTGGAAGCCATGAGGAGTAAGAGCCAAAAGATCCTTCAATTTGCCTTCAAATGGTGTATTTATAGCCATTTCCTAAAACCGGTTCATGAGACATGTGGCAAGCACCCAAAAATCCCAAAATGAGGTGGAAAACGTACGTCCAGAAATCCTCTCTAAGTCGTTATATGCCATCTGCATTCAGATTCGGGTTGAAAGAGCAAGATATGGCATGAGAATAGGTCAAAACATGCTGTCTAGGAGCAGGTTCGGGGGTCGGGTCATGGTCACATAGGGCGAACCGAGCCGGTACGTGATGAGGCGGTGAAACTCGTATAGAGCAGGTCGTGATCTAGGTGGGCATCACGAGTGGGTCGTGATCCAGAGGGCCACCACGAGCCGAGCTGGTTAACGAGCAGGAAATGAGGGCAAGCCATGGTGGGCCCCATAAGCCAAAAGTGGTCCCACGAGCTGAGGGGGGCGACTCGACCAGGGATGTCACCAATTCCATAATCCAGGTTCTATGCGCGTTTACGGAAACAGACGTAACTTCCAAACCGTAAGTCTGTTTTGCCCAAACGAAAGCTCTACCTGGAGCTGATTCAGAGGGCTACAAGAGTTACCGAGCAAAGCTCCGTAACTGCTACTTTCAGGCCTAAAAGAGGTCGTCCGATAAGAGTTTCAGGCCATTCTTTGTTTGTGTTGTGACTTCAACCAAATCGCTTCCTGTCTTCTGACGATGTTTCCAATCCCTGAGCACGCTGCTATCCAGAGATTCCATGTGTGACAACTTTTAGCAAAAAGTACGTCAACAAGTTTGCCCCCCAGAACATATCTTGTTGGTTGAAGGATGACGTGTTCTGGATACTCCGAGAAACCCATACCTGCACAGAGGTAGAGCTAAAACGAATGGTCCAATTCCTGACAGTATTATACAAACTTTCCCGAGCATAAAACATACTCGAGGAACGTCCAAGTCATCTTGCCAAATCCTGGCAAGGGCCAAACTTTCTAGGCATAATCCATACCAAGAAGTTCAAACCGAGTATAATCCATACCAGATTTCTTTTTTCACATCCTGACAAGACCGTTTGTAATTCCTTAAGTATAATCCATACTTAAGATTTCAAAGCGAGTATAAACCATACTCGAGTTACCAATCTGATTATCATCCATATTCATACCCAGGGAAAGCTATACTTTCCATAGCCAGACAAGACAGTCCGACCCTAGGTGTAATCCACACCTAGTGTTTCAAAATAAGTATAAGCCATACTTTAACCAAGATTGAGGATCTCGCCACATCCCGACAAGATATTTAAATTCACCAAACATAATCCATGCTTGGAAAATCCTTCATTATTCAATTCAACATGCAAAACCAAAGCAAATCCTGATTGGTTTGGCATCGAGCCCAGAGCATGCTTTGGGGCTACATCCTAACCTGTACGTGTATACTCCTGTTCAACCAATTGGAAAACCTAATGAAAGCATAAACAAATCTTAAAGCCTAAGAAATGCAGAAAATGAGAGTTGATCTCATCTAGATCAGTTGATGATAAGCCCACGAGAGCTCGATCCAGGGTCATTCCCTCTCCGGGGAGCAGGAGGTGGCAGCGCAGGTGCAGGCGCTTTTGGTGGTTTATGTACTCGTGTAGCTCTCCACGTTTAACCCATTCCTCAATCAAATCACGCAGATACCTGCAGTCATTCGTGTCATGACCGTCCATATCGTGGAATATGTAGTGCTTTCCATAATCGCGTTCTCTTTGTGTTGGCTCCCCTCCTGGGAGGGTTTGGGTAGGAGACAACACCGTTTGTGTCCATGTAGATGTCAGATAACGAAGCACTGAGTTCAGTGTATTTTTCGTATCTGGGCCCTCTCCTGGGCTGAGTGTTGCGGTCATTCTTGACGGCGGTTTTCCTTTGCCATTTCTAGAATTAGACGGTTCTCCGTCTTTAACCATGTTGAAGTCGAGAATGCGTTTCTCGGAAGTTGCTTCTTCTTCCCGCAGAAATCTGTCTGCTTCATAGTAGAATTCGCCGAGATTGTGTGGTGGATCGTGGTACAAAGACTTCTTGAACTCCGAGTTATACAAGACACCGAATACCGCTGCCATCAGTACCATCGATGGTTCAGGGCGATCAACTGATGCTTTTGCCACATTGAACCTTTCCAGAAATGAGCATACACTTTCTCTGGGCCTCTGCTTGATTGTAGTGAGTAACATGACATTCTTGGGTAGTGCGATGTGAACCCGAAATTGTTCAAGGAAGCGAGCGACCAACATTTTCTAGTTGTTGATCGATTCCGTTTCTCGCTGCCGAATCCACATGGCTGCTATATCAATTAGAAAGAGGGGAAAACATTTAGCCATGATGTTTTCCGACGCTGATTGAACTTTCGTATGTCGTTTGTTGCGCATCAGGTGCATGGTAGGATCTGTCTTGCTGTTGTGGGGATCCAGTTATGGAAGTTTGAAATCTAGGGGATTGCGAGTTCTTGATTTCCTGAGTGAATGGGTTGTGATTGACGTAATCCACGTCTCTCTGATAAGTGCGGCCTCTCGTGAGGCGTTGAATGAGATTAGCGAGCCGATCACCCTCAAAAAGTTGTTGTAAATTGCCAAGATCAAAGCTAGTGCCCCCAGTGTTGAATGTGAGAGAAGGAAGCTGCCGGTGAGTTGTTGGGAGTCAGTCGCTTGGACCGGTTCATGAGTTAGGGGGCGCCTTACGAGTCGGGTCGTGGAGGTCTGCGGCTCGTGAGTCAGGGTTGCGGAGTCCAGCTCATGGTTCGAGGGGGGCGATCAGACCCGGTCGTGCATCCCCATCACGAGCCGCTCCTGGCCCTGCATCATGAGCTGCTCCAGGTTCTGCATCATGATCTGTGTTCTGTTGCTAAGCGAGGAGGTTGCCCCCGAGTCCTAGTGATGCACGAGCCGCTTCAGTGACTTCATTTCCAGTGCATTAGTCGTTTAAGCTTGGTCTGCCATCCATCCGAGCGAAGAATCCATCGATTATCTCCTGTTGTTTCCTGAGGAGATCGTCCAACCTTGCCATTTAATCTCTCAATTCAGCGAGAACATCGTCCATCTCGTCTCTAGTTAAGTATTGCGAAGGATCTCCATGATAGAAAGCCTACTGGCTCGCCTCGTTCCTTGCGCCTTTAGCGCCAACATCCTCAGCATGAGAGGAAGTTCCAGTTTTCTTCCTTTTCATTGCCATTTATCCAAGCTAGAAGTTGAGGTTGTCGTGTGCCCCCTTCCTAGCACACCAAAATGTTAGACCAAAACCCAAATGCAGCGTGAAGTCCTCACAATCACAAATCATAGATCACAGAATGCAGAAAACAATAAATAACTGGAGACACATGAAGTTTTTATAGTGGTTCGGCTCAAACCAAGCCTATGTCCACTTTATCTCTTCTTAAATCCTAAGAAGTTACAAATACAACTCTCTGGGTTTATACACGTAATCCTCGTGTTTACAATGAAAAGAAGTAGGAAATCATAAGATTATACACGAAATCCTTGTGTTATAATGTGGAATTTGGCTCCTTTGCCGCTGAAAATGTTTTGCAGAGAGCAATGGTGGAAGCCGTGAGGAGTTAGAGTCAAAAGATCCTTCAATTTGCCTTCAAATGGTGTATTTATAGCCATTTCCCGAAACCGGTTCATGAGAAACGTGGCACGCATCCCAAAAATCCCAAAATGAGGTGGAAAATGTCCAGAAATTCTCTCCAAGTCATTATATGCCACCTGCAATCAGATACGGGTTGATAGGAGTAAGATATGGCATGAGAATAGGTCAAAACATGCTGCCCAGGAGCAGGTTCGGGGGTTGGGTCGTGGTCAAAAAGGGCGAAATGAGCCGGTACGTGATGAGGTGGTGAAACTCGTGCAGAGCGGGTTGTGATCTAGGTGGGCATCACGAGCGGGTCGTGATCCAGAGGGCTACCACGAACTGGGCTGGTTAACTAGCAGGAAATGAGGGCGAGCCGAGGTGGGTCCCATGAGCCAAAAGTGGTCCCATGATCTGAGGAGGCGACCCGACCAGGGATGTCACCAATTCCAAAATCCAGGTTCTGTGCACATTTACGAAAACGGACGTAACTTCCAAACCGTAAATCCGTTTTGCCCAAACGAAAGCTCTACCTGAAGCTGATTCAGAGTGACCAAGCAAAGCTCCGTAATTGCTATTTTCGGGCCCAAACGATATCGCTTGTTAGGAGTTTCAGTCCATTCTTTGTTGTGTTGCGACTGCAACCAAATCGCTTCCTGTCTTCTAACGACGTTTCCAATCCCTGAGCACGCTGCTATCCAGAGATTCCATGTATGACAGATTTTATCAAAAAGTGTGTCAACAAGTTTGCCACCCAGAAAATATCTTGCTAGTTGAAGGAAGACGTGTTCTGGATACTCCGAGAAATCCATAACTATACAGAGGTAGAGGTAAAACGAATGTGCCAAATCCAGACAGTATTATTCAAACTTTCCCGAGCATAAACCATACTCGAGGAACATCTAAGTTATCCTGCCAAATTCTGGCAAGGGCCAAACCTTCTAGGCATAATCCGTACAAAGAAGTTCAAACCGAATATAATCCATACCAGATTTCTTTTGTCACATCCTGACAAGACCGTTTGTAATTCGTTAAGTATAATCCATACTCAAGATTCCAAAGCGAGTATAAATCATAGTCGAGTTACCAATCTGAGTATCATCCATACTCATACCCAGAGAAAGCTATACTTGCCACAGCCTGACAAGATAGTCTGACCCTAAGCGTAATCCACACCTAGTGTTTCAAAATAAGTATAAGGCATACTTTAACCAGGATTGAGGATCTCGCTGCATCCTGACAAGATACTTAAATTCACCAAACATAATCCATGCTTGGAAAATCCTTCCTTATTCAATTCAACATGCAAAACCAAAGCAAATCCTAACTGGTTTGACATCGTGTCCAAAGCACGCTTTGGGGCTACATCCTAACCCCATATGTGTGTACTCCAATTCAACCAATCGGAAAACCTAATGAAAGAAAAAGCATATCTTAAAGCCTAAGAAATGCAGAAAATGAAGTTGATCTCATCCATATCAGTTGATGATGAGCCCACGAGAGCTCGATCCAGGGTCATTCCATCTCCGGGGAGCAGGAGGTGGCAGCGTAGGTGCAGGCGCTATTGGTGGTTTCATATACTCGGGTAGCTCTCCACGTCTAACCTGTTCCTCAATCAAATCACGCAGATGCCTGCAGTAATTCATGTCATGACCATCCATATCGTGGAATATGCAGTGCTTTCCAGAATCGCGTTCTCTTTGTGATGGCTCCCTCCTGGGAGGTTTTGTTTAGGAGACAACACCGTTTGTGTCCATGTAGATGTTAGATAATGAAGCACTGAGTTCAGTGTGTTTTCCGTATCTGGGCCCTCTCCGGGGCTGAGTGTTGCGGTCATTCTTGACGGCGTCTTTTCCTTTGCTATATCCAAAATCAGACGGTTCTCCGTCTTTAACCATGTTGACGTCGAGAATGCGTTTCTCAGAAGTTGCATCTTCTTCTCGCAGAAATCTGTCTGCTTCGAGGTAGAATTCGCCGAGATTGCGCTGTGGATCTCGGTACAAAGACTTCTTGAACTCCGAGTTATCCAAGACACCAAATACCACTGCCATCAGTACCATCGATGGTTCTGGGTGATCAACTGATGCTGCTGCAACATTGAATCTTTCCAGAAATGAGCGTAGGGTTTGTCTGGGCCTCTGCTTGATTGTAGTGAGTGACATGACATTCTTGGGTCATGCGATGTGAACCCGAAATTGTTCAAGGAAGCGAGCGACCAACATATTCCAACTATTGATTGATTCCGTTTCTAGCTGCTGAATCCACATGGCTGCATATCAGTCAGAAAGAGAGGAAAACATTTAGCCTTGATGTTTTTCGACGCCGATTGAACTTCCATATGCCGTTTGTAGTGCATCAGGTGCATGGTAGGATCTTTCCTGCCGTTGTGGGTCTCCAGTTGTGGAAGTTTGAAATCTGGGGGATTGCGACAATTCCTGATTTCTTGAGTGAATAGATTGTGACAGACGTCATCCATGTCGCTCTGATAAGTGAGGCCTCTCGTGAGGCATTGAATGAGATTAGCGAGTCGATCACCCTCAAAATGTTGTTGTATATTGCTAAGATCAGAGCTAGTGTCCCCAACGTTGAATGTGAGAGAAGGAAGCTGCCGGTGAGCTGCTGGGAGTGGGTCGCTGGGACTGGTTTGTGAGCCAGGGGGCGTATTACGAGCTGCGTCGTGGAGGTCTTCGGCTCGTGAGTAAGGGTTACGGAGTCCGGCTCATGGTTCGAGGGGGGCGACCCGACCCGGTCCTGTGTCTCCATCAGGAGCCGCTCCTGGCTCTGCATCACGAGTTGCTCCAGGTTCTGCATCACGAGCCGTGTTCCGTTGCTGAGCGAGGAGGTTGCCTCCGAGTCCAAGTGATGCACGAGCCACTTTAGTGGATTCATTTCCAGTGCGTTGATCGTTGAAGCTCGGTCTGCTATCCATCCGAGCGAAGAATCCATCGATCATCTCCTGTTGTTTCCTAAGGAGATCGTCCTGTCTTGCCATTTGATCTCTTAATTAATCGAGAACGTCGTCCATCTCGTCTCTAGTTAAGTATTGTGAAGGATCTCCATGAGAGGAAGCTTCTTGGCTCGCCTCGTTCCTTGCGCCTTCAGCGTCAGCATCCTCAGCATGAGAGGAAGTTCCAATTTTCTTCCCTTTGATTGCCATTTATCCAAGCTAGAAGTTGAGGTTGTCGTATGCCCCCTCCTGGCACGCCAAAATGTTAGACCAAAATATGGGTCTAGCACCCAAATGCAGCGTGAAGTCCTCATAATCACATATCACAGATTGTAGAAAACAGTAAATAACTGGAGACACACGAAGTTTTTATAGTGGTTTGGCTCAATCCAGGCCTACGTCCACTTTATCTCTTCTTAAATCCTAAGAAGTTGCAAATATAGCTCTCTTGGTTTATACATGAAATCCTCGTGTTTACAATGAAAAGAAGTAGGAAATCATAATATTATACATGAAATCCTCGTGTTATAATGTGGAATTTGGTCCTTTGCTGCTGAAAATGTTTTGCAGAGAGCAATGGTGGAAGCCGTGAGGAGTTAGAGCCAAAAGATCTTTAAATTTGCCTTCAAATGGTGTATTTATAGCCATTTACTGAAACCGGTTCGTGAGGAACATGGAACACATCCCAAAAATCCCAAAATGAGGTGGAAAACGTCCAGAAATCCTCTCCAAGTCGTTATATGCCACCTGCAATTAGATCCGGGTTGATAGGAGTAAGATATGGCATGAGAATAGGTCAAAACATGCTGTCCAGGAGCAGGTTCGGGGGTTGTGTCGTGGTCACATAGGGCGAACCGAGACGGTACGTGATAAGGTAGTGGTGCAGAGCGGGTCGTGATCTAGGTGGGCATCACGAGCGGGTCGTGATCCAGGGGGGCACCACGAGCGGGGCTGGTTAACGAGTAGGAAATGAGGGCGAGCCTAGGTGGGTCCCACGAGCCAAAAGTGGTCCCACATGCCGAGGGGGGCGATCCAACCAGGGATGTCACCAATTCCAAAATCTAGGTTCTGTGCGTGTTTACGGAAACAGACGTAACTTCCAAACTATAAGCCCGTTTTGCCCAAACGAAAGCTCTACCTGAAGCTGATTCAGAGGGCCACAAGAGTTACTAAGCAAAGCTCTGTAATTGCTATTTTCGGGCCCAAAAGAGGTCGTCTGATAGGAGTTTCGGGCCATTCTTTGTTTGTGTTGCGACTTCAACCGAATTGCTTCTTGTCTTCTGACGACGTTTCCATTCCCTGAGCACGCTGCTATCCAGAGATTCCATGTGTGACAGCTTTTACTAAAAAGTGTGTCCACAAGTTTGCCCCCCAGAACATATCTTGCTAGTTAAAGGAAGTCGTGTGCAGGATACTCCGAGAAACCCATACGTATACAGAGGTATAGGTAAAACGAATATGCCAAATCCAGACAGTATTATTCAAACTTTCTCGAGCATAAACCATACCCGAGGAACATCCAAGTGATCCTGCCAAATCCTGGCAAGGGCCAAACCTTCTACGAATAATCCATACCAAGAATTTCAAACCGAGTATAATCCATACCAGATTTCTTTTGACACATCCTGACAAGACCGTTTGTAATTCCTTAAGTATAATCCATATTTAAGATTCCAAAGCGAGTATAAACCATACTCGAGTTACCAATTTGAGTATCGTCCATACTCATACCAAGAATAAGCTATATTTTCCACAGCCTGACAAGATAGTCCGACCCTAGACGTAATCCACACCAAATGTTTCAAAATAAGTATAAGCCATACTTTATCCAGGATTGAGGATCTCGCCACATCCTGACAAGATACTTAAATTCACCAAACATAATCCATGCTTGGAAAATCCTTCCTTATTCAATTCAACATGCAAAACCAAAGCATATCCTGATTGGTTTGACATCGAGTCCAGAGAATGCTTTGGGGCTTCATCCTAACCCCATACGTGTGTACTCCGATTCAACCATTCGGAAAACCTAATGAAAGCAAAAGCCAATCTTAAATCCTAAGAAATGCAGAAAATGAGAGTTGATCTCATCCAGATCAATTGACGATGAGCCCACGAGAGATCGATCCAGGGTCATTCCCTCTCCGGGGAGCAGGAGGTGGCAGCACAGGTACATGCGTTATTGGTGGTTTCACATACTCTGGAAGCTCTCCCCGTCTAACCCGTTCCTCAATCAAATCACGCAGATGCCCGTAGTCATTCGTGTCATGACCGTCCATATCGTGGAATATGCAGTGCTTTCCAGAATCGCGTTCTCTTTGCGATGGCTCACTCCTGGGAGGCTTTGGGTAGGAGACAACACCGTTTGTGTCCATGTAGATGTTGGATAATGAAGCACCAAGTTCAGTGTATTTTTCGTATTTGGGCCCTCTCCGGGGCTGAGTGTTGCGGTCATTCTTGACGGAGGCTTTTCCTTTTCCATTTTCTGAATCAGACGGTTCTTCGTCTTTTACCATGTTGACGTCGAGAATGCGTTTCTCAGAAGTTGCATCTTCTTCCCTTAGAAATCTGCCTGTTCGAGGTAGAATTCACCGAGATTGCGTGGTGGTTCTCAGTACAAAGACTTCTTGAACTCTGAGTTATCCAAGACACCGGATACCGCTGCCATCAGTACCATCGATGGTTCAGGGCGATCAACTGATGCTGCTGCAACATTGAATCTTTCCAGAAATGAACATAGAGTCTCTCTGGGCCTCTGCTTGAATGTAGTGAATGACATGACGTTCTTGGGTCATGCGATGTGAACCCGAAATTGTTCAAGTAAGCGAGCGACCAATATATTCCAGTTGTTAATCGATTCTGTTTCTAGCTTCCGAATCCACATGGCTGCTATATCAGTCAAAAAGATGGGAAAACATTTAGCCATGAATTTTTCCGATGTCGATTGAAATTCCATATGCCATTTGTAGCGCATCAGGTGCACGGTAGGATCTGTCCTGCCATTGTGGGGCTCCAGTTGTGGAAGTTTGAAATATGCGGGATTGCGAGAATTCCTGATTTCCTTAGTGAATGGGTTGTGATTGACGTCATCCACGTCGCTCTGATAAGTGCGGCCTCTCGTGAGGCATTGAATGAGATTAACGAGCCGATCGCCTGCAAAAGTGGTTGTAAATTGCCAAGATCAAAGCTAGTGCCCCCAACATTTGAATGTAAGAGAAGGAAGCTTCCGGTGAGCTGCTGGAAGTGAGTCACTGGTAGGCCTGTCAAATGGGTCGGGTCGGGTCTAAATGGGTCGGGTAGAATTTAACCCGACTTATTTAAAACATAAACAAACCCAACCCATTTGACCCGTTTAATAAACGGGTCAACCTGACCCGACCCGAATAATAAAAGGGTTGACCCGACCCGACCTGACAATAACCGCAGCTTAAGCATTAAGATCAACATTAAAAACTGAAAAAAATACACCGCTTATTATCAATTCTGCATTAAAAATAAGCAAAAACTGCATAAGAAAACGAACTGATGCACATCATATTATCGAAAATAGAACCAAAAAATGGAAAACTGCACTATGATATTGCCAATTCAACACAAAACCCAAATTTTGCTCCAACAAATTAGAAAACTGAACTTGATATTACAACTAGAATATTTGAAAGTTCCGCATCATATAATTGCAAACTGCAACACTAAAACTAAAAGATTCGGAATTATCATGAACATACAAAAATGAAACTAAAACGTTTCAATGCAAACTCATAGAAATGAAAATACAGAAAGTTCCACTGCTTTTGTCCAACATCCGAACCCAAGCCACCTAAAAAATAATAATGAAAGTAAAGTTAGAGTCCCTAATCAGAAAACTTGGAAGAGAGATTGAAATTGTACTTTGATGGTAAGTAGGTAGTTGTTTCCTAAGAAATCCATAATGCTAAGATACAACCATAAATTCACAAGTCTGCTGCAAGTATATGTTTCTGTTAGATATGAATGATATGCAGGCTATTGAAATATGATATGCAGGCTATTGGTACAAATGAAAATGGTGGGTAAATGAAACACATATTAAACTTCGTGAAACATAAAATAATTAGATTAACATTCATTATTTACCGTAGTAGGCATTCTCAGCAAGAAAGGTAGCAATCAAAATGGTATACACAAACCATAGCAATTTTTATCGGTTATATTACTAAGGTTTCTTCATGTTGTTTTCTCAGTCCTACATCCTGAAATGTTATACATGCTCCAAGTAGAGCACAGTTAGTAACACTTTTAGTTCTACATTTATTTACCATTAAATTAACAAGAGAGCATTGAATAATTGCTTATTTTTAGTTACACATTGATTTTAGCTACTTTTAATACCAACTAAAAATTTCATCAAATTGGCACTACATTTACATACATACATAACTGATGGGAAATAACGATTGATTGATCATTAAGCTAAGAAAAAAATGTACATGCATATATAAATATTAGTGTTTAATTACTTCTCCAGTCTTATATTATCATATATGTACACTTAAGAGCCAACTAAAATATGCGTCTTTGTATGTTTTTCTTCTTTATTTTGCTATCGTCTCATATAACATCCTTCAGTGGTCAATGTGTAGAAAATTTTGTTTATAATTGAGGTTCATTGGCGCACATTCATTTAAAGTTTACAAAAGCTTGGAAACCCGTAATCTTTTATAACTCTATATACACACTTTTAGTATAAAAAGTTAAAAACAGCTAAGGCTTCATCAACAGATTCAAACTGAGAGCTATATGTCTACCTCTAGCATATCCAAATAAGCCACAAGAGGCTTCATCAACAGATTCAATTTTCCGTTGGTGAATTAACTGATAATTTACGAAACAAACTATTTATGGGGTATTTCATCAGGAAAGATGATTCATAACTTGCTGAAATAAGGGAGAACAAATAAGCCATAAAGTTCAGCATTAAGGCACCACTTTATATTTGAAAACATACTACATAGTACAACTGGCAAAGTTAAGCTTATCAAGATAGTAATATATGACATCATCCTATATTGCAAGCAAACTTACCAAATTCTAGCAGGTGTAAAATTGAGAAAATAGGGGTCCGGGTATTAGACATTTTAAAGATCTCAATGTTACATGCAGCTTAAAGCTTATTTGTAGATCAATTAGCAATGATTTTCTTTGGTCCAGATTGATTAAAAACGAATATACCAAAAAGAGGTATTTCTGGAACACAGTTCAATAAACTGATCAATCAGGCTACTTCAATCTTACGCTCATGCATAGAGATCTATCTAAAAAGGTATTAGAAGAAATAAGTTGTGTCGCGGTGGAGAAGGATGTCAGTGTCTACTGTTTAGTAGCACAATCACTTGAACTCTATGTTGCATACGCTTAGCATTCGAGAATTATAGGTATCATGAATTGAAGCGGATATACACAACATGATTCTGCTCAAGAGTTTAATGATCACACAGGTTTTCCTAGAGTATGCATATTCAATATGTGATAGATACACACAGAAGCAATAACATTCTCAGTTTATTATTTTTAATACAACACAACTTCAAGAGCAATCGATGCCAATATCCTTTGTGGAACCAATTCATCAACTAAGGATATCCCAAAATTACTATTATAAAACTACCTATATATGTAATATTTATGCTATGTAGCAGTATAGTACTACTTAAATTTAGATCATGTAAGTTACTTGGAACCAGAAATTTAGACCATAAAATGAAAAAGAAAATATGATATTTTTAACTGTACTTTTAGATTTATAGACCAATAAAATAGTACACCATGCTTCACTCGTTTAAATTTTATTGATAAATTTAGTGAGTGAAGGTTGAATTTAGCTATCTATATGATATAAAGGAGGATAGAGCATATAATTAAGAGCTAGCAAGAGACACGCAACTTTTAATGAATTGCCATTTTAACTTACATTCCTTGTCATTTCAGCACATGTTAATCAATATGGAATGATGATATATTTGGATCACTCTAGTTGGTTTATATTCCTATATTTGGAGCTGCATTCTACTGAAGACAGCAAGTTGCTGAAGTGTGGTAAATAACTAAATATTCAACAGTTAGGTTATATGATAACCTAACACTGGACAAATAAATATATAGGCATTGTAGCTAATATAAGGTTCCAAAACATCAGTAACTGAAAGGGTTATGTCCACGACTCATGTTTTGGAACCTTTTTTGCCGACACCCAATCCCATTCTCAATGCTTATCGGCAAAAGATATCTTCAACACCAAATACCAAAAAGAATATAATTATGTATTATATCTATGACTGCTTGCCTTTACAAAAGCATACGCAAAATCAAAATAACACAACAAACATTTTACACGCTTCAATACAAATGTATTTTTTTTATTGAACTGTCTTTGCTCGTATTTAATTCATAATGCCTCCTTCGAAAGTATCTTAATTTTGGTAAAAATATACCTATTTTTGTTTTGATGTAGCCACATAAACAGTTGAAAGTGTGGCTCATAGAAGTTGAAATAAACCGTAAAGTTGTTGACAAATATATACAAGTGGAATACTTATTCTACACTTAAAGCAAGAAGTGGTTAGCATTGTTAACCCTCCCAGGAATTCAAGTTTAGATATCACTTTTTATATAGTTCGGTACCTAACGTACACTATTCCACGTTTCAACAAAAATAATTTGAATATCAAAACAGGGGACTAAATTGGTAAATATAACGTTTTGTAATCTTGAAGATACCACTCTACGATTAACATATCATCTTACTGACACATATCTTACTTGACACATATTATAATCAGAAGTCCAAATCTTTAGAGGGCATTTTTTTTCTACTTGGTCACAAACTACAAGCAATGTCGGTATGGCATATATTACGTTAGATGTTTTTGGATCCGCTTTATAATAGTTCATAAATTCCATTGATGGATTGACCTCTTCCTCCTGAGTGTTTAAAGTATTACAGAGAGTAATTTATTTCCTAATATATGATATTGTCCAGAATAGTTAAAATATCAGGAAAATCGAGAGAACACACACCAAAATGTGAGCCACCATGAACAAATTTAGCTTCCAGTCCAAATTATTTCTAAACTGTAGATCTTCTTATCAAAACGATGCTAAAATAAAATGTAGAAAGATTATTCTTCAACAAACAAATTCTATTTTATGGTGGCTTATTACAACAAAAATTAGAAGCCACAACAAAAATTTAAGGTACCTGATATTTGTGGATCATTTCAGAAGAAGAAGAAATGACTCTGGATTCAAATATTAGGAAGGAGCGACGGTAAATCTAGTGCTTTCTTCGTCCAAATCTGGAAATCCGGCACTCTCTTTGTCGAAGATCCCTTTTTTTATCGCAATTTAGGGGGAAAAAAATAAAACTAGGGTTACGTGTTTTTGTGTTTTTGCTGAGAGCGAAACAGCGCAGTGTAAATGGTTTAGCCGGTTTACACGGTTGGATTGAAGTAGAACCGTTTATTAAAATTCTTAATTGGATTGGGTCAAATAAATTAATATTTTAAATGGGTCAAACCCAATCCTTTTAAAGTTAGGGTTAACGGGTCAGGTAAATGGGTTAGGGTAGAGTTTGACGGGCCTACGTATGGGAATGTCATTATAATCCAAATTGTTTTATCCATTTGATATATATTATTAATTCAACTACATATGTATATGCATTTACTGTATGGTTTCTTTAATTTGTAATTTCTTCATACAAACACCGTTTTCAACATATTATATGTGAAAATGTATCATAATTTCACCATGAAAACAAATAAAATATTTTCGTAGCCAAATTCTTAATGCTACGAAATTCCATTTTTCAGCCCGCTTATATTTTATTACTCTATTGTAAAATTTCCTTATTTACTATTAATTAGTTTTAGGTGTATTTTTAAGGTGTGTTACAATGGTATTGCGCTTATATATATATATATATAAATTCATATCCGTTCGAATCCACATAAATAATGCAAATATATTATTATAATAAATGTTTGTTATTGTTGTATGTTTGAGTAGTTTCTGCTTTTGTCGAAATGTATATGGAAATATAATCCGTAATAAACGGAAGTTGGTATTATGATAGTTGTAGCAATAAATGGATTTGATTTGCTATAAATAAGGTCATAAAAAATAAGGAATGTTGTAACCATCTTCGATTGGGGAGTGAATTAAATAGGATAAACATGCCTAAATGGTTACAATTTGAATTGGGTTTAGGAATAGGAAATGTAATGCCAATTAGGGAAGTAAATAAAAAATACCCATATATATATATATATATATATATATGCACATAAGAATTTAATCAAATTAAAGTAATAAAGAAAAATTTAAGGAGCTACTGTAAATATATTAGAAATTAATATGGTATTGATATAAAAAAGGACATTTAATGCCTTAGGAAAGATGACTGTTAGGTTCATAAAACGATGTTAATCCAAATTAATAGAAATAAAAGTCATTTAATAGGTCAACTAATGCCTTAGGAAAATATGACCGTTAGAGTCATAAATGACAGGAAGTCTAATTAATAATATTAAAGGGAAATTAGATAGGGATTGATTAGCATAGTAAAATTCTAAGTCCAATAAGTTAATAAATAAATATCCTAAGATAGGAAGTTGTAAATTCCTAAGAATGGTGCTTCCTTCCATGTTACTCCATATGTATGCTTCTTCTAATCCTACCAAAGCGGTGACTTTGGTACGGTGCAAATGGAAAATCAAGATAGGAGCAAGAATGTTGAGATAGGAGAAATCATTCTGACAACAAGCACCGGGTGTAAGCTTGTTCTGAAAGATGTAAAGCATGTCCTAGTCATGTGCCTCAATCTTATCTCCACTACAAAGCTGGGTAATGATGGTCCGATGAATTACTTTGGTGAAGGGAAGTGGGAGCTCACCAAAGGAAGTTTAATAATGGCTCGAGGAAAGAAGGTAGGATCATTGTACATAATGCAAGCTAAACTCTGCAAAGGAGAGGTAAACATCACTACAGATGATATGGACACATGGCATAAAGGATTTGGGCACATCAGTGAGAAGGATCTTTGCATACTCGCTCGGAAACAACTCCTCCCTAATGTGAAAGGTAAACAACTTGATCCTTGTGATCCTTGTGCTCATTATTTTGTTGGAAAACAACCCAAAACTGCTTTCCAAAGATCTTCTCCGCCCATAAGGAAAAAGAACATTTTAGACCTCGTGCACACTGACATGTGTTTGATGTCTGAGAGATCCATTAGTGGTGCTTATATTTTTTTCACGTTCATTGATGATCATTCAAGGAAAGTATGGTTGCAACTGTTAAAATCAAAGGATCAAGTGCTTGATGCCTTCAAGAAAATTCATGCTCTTGTAGAGCACGAGACTGGAAGGAAGATCAAGTGTGCACGATCAGATAACAAAGGTGAGTATAAAGGTCCGTTTGAAGCATATTGCAAAAAATATGGCATTAGGCTAGAGACGAATCCACCTAAGATAACATAACCAAATGGGTTAGTTGGGAGATAGAACTGAACCATTGAAGAAAGAGTACGTACTGTGCTTTCTAATGCTAAGTTACCCAAATCATTCTGGGGAGAAGCTATAATTGCAGTGGTTGACATGGTCAAGCTCACATCATCAGTTCCTTTCGATGGGGCCATCCTAGAGAGGAAGATTGGACGAGAAAGGGGGCTTTATACAATCATATCAAGGTGTTCAGGTGCAGGGAATATGTACAAATTCCCAAAGATGAGAGAGCTAAGCTTGATGCAAAGAGGAAGGAGTGTATCTACCTTCATTCACCAAAGGAAGAATTTGGGTACCTTCTCTGGATCTAATTAACATGAAGGTTGTTCCCAGTAGAGATGTTGTGTTCTTCAAAGACCAAACAATTGAAGATATCAATAATTGGGAGAGGCCAAGATTGAGAAGCAGTAAGAATACCGAACCTACTCAAGTTTGATATGAAGATAATAACATATAAGAAAGTAGTGATGCGAAAGATCATGAAATAATTCATGATGAACCTGTTTAGGAAGAACCTCAATCTAGCGCACCAACCCCACCCAAGCCAAGATGATCCTCGAGGGGCAGAAGACCATCTACTTGATACAACAAAAAGGAGTACATTATGATCATTGATGAAGGGGAGCCTCAATGCTATAAAGAAGCAAAGAATTATTGTCATAAAGAAGAGGGGAGAATAGCCATGCAAGAAAAAATGCAATCCTTGCATGAGAATATCACATATGATATAGTCGAGCTACCAAAAAGGAGAAGATCTTTAAAGAATAAGTGGGCGTATAGAATCAAGGTCGAAGAGAACTATTGAAAGCCTTGCTACCAAGATCGATTAGTTGTCAAAGAATTCACAAAAGAAAAAGGTGTAAGCTTTGAAGGTATACTCTCTCCCATGGTAAAGATGTCATCCATCCGAGTTGCCCTTGGCCTAGCAGCCGTGCAAGATTTGAAGATTGAACAGCTCAATGTCAAGACAGTGTTCCTTCATGGTGACCTAGACGAAGAGATCTACATGGAGAAGACTGACGAGTTCAAAGTTCTAGGAAAAGAAAATTTAGTGTGCTGCCTCACAAAAATCAACATGGACTTTAGCAAGCACCAAGGAAATGGTACAAGAAGTTCGATGCACTCATAGCAAAACACGATTCCAAAAAGACGGAAGAAAGTAATTGTGTCTTCACAAAGGGATACGTAAGTGGAGACTTTCTCATACTTCTTCTCTATGTTGATGATATGTTAATTATTGGTCAAGGTCGCATAAAAACAGCTGTTTAAAGAAAGATCTAAGCAAGAGCTTTGCCATGAATGTTTTGGGACCGACTAAACAAATCCTTAAAATGAAAATAACTCGTGATAGATCAAAAAGACTGTTATGGCTATACCTAGAGATGTTCATTGAGAAAGTATTGTAAAGGTTCAATAAGCACAAATCAAAGCAGGTTAACACTCCACTTGCTAGATACTTTAAGCTAAGTTCGAAGCAGAGTCTGATAAGTGGAAAAGTCCCAGAGGAAATGAAGAAGATACCTTACTTATCTTTAATAGGCGATCTTATATATGCAATGATATGTACAAGACCAGATATCTCCTATGTAGTTGGTGTTGTCAATCACTTCTTGGCTAACCCAGGGAATGAACACTGGGTTGTATCAAATCGATGCTCCGATATCTGCGTGGAACTTCCAAAAAAATTGCTTTAGAAAAGGAAAACATGTGGTAGAAGGATACACCGATGCAGACTTGGTCGGTGACACTGATTCAAGGAAATCAACATTGGCATACTTAACCACTTTTGTAGAGGGAGTTATTTCATCATAATCAAAGCTGGAAAAATGTGTTGCATTATCCATTACAGAGGCAGAATATATCGCAGCTACAGAAGCTTGTAAGGAGATGTTGTAGATAAAGAGCCTGTTGCATGAATTGAGAATGGATCAAGAAAAGTATGTATTAGACAATCAAAGTGCAATTTACTTGGTAAAGAATTCAACATTTCATTCTTGCACAAAGCACATTGATACAAGATAACATTGGATCCGAGAAGTCCTCGAGAGAAAGCAAATACATCTTGATAAGATTCACACAGATGAGAACTGGTTTGACATGATGTCCAAGGTAATACCAACAAATAAGTTAGAAGATTGATGTCAAGGTGCTAGTATGCTACCACCCCCCAATTATATCGAGATTTGTTAGGATCCCTCCTTAATTAGAGTGTTTCTTGAAAATTCTAGATCTTTCTAGAGAAGTGTAGAATTTTCTAAAACGTTCTGGAGAACTATTTAGAAATTTGTAGAAGAGCGTGGAACCCTCTGGAATATTCAGAAGATGTGTGGAACCTTCCAGAACCTTATGGAAGAGTATGAAAGGATGTTGAAGGGAATGGAAGAGTGTAGTGATTCCTAGAGAGTGTGGAGCATTCTAGAGAATCAATCTCCATCTTTCAACGTAAGTATTCTTCATCATTCATTGTGGAAGTTGACTAGTATAAACAGAAGTAGGAGCCTTTGTTCCTATCTATGCAAAAAAAAAACCAAGAATCAAGAGAGAAGCCACTTCTTAGAGTAAGAAAACTTAAGAGTTAGAGAGCCAATTTAAGAGAAAAAAGAAATATCTTGGGAAGTCTCTATCCTCAAGCTTGAGTGAGCTACCGAGTGTGAGTTACTTTTGTAATCATATTCATGCAATCTCAATATTCTTTTATATAGTGAAAAAAATCTCCATATTGGAGAATTATAAATTGTTATGCTTCCATTACTACTTTTAATCTTAAAGCGCTTATGTTAACTTCACGAAGTAGGAAAGACCGAGATTTCCTTACACTTCTGGGATTTACTAAATAACCTATGCAATGATATGGAAATGAACTCCTACTTCTACAATTTTTGATAGTAGAATTGATGATGTGCATTAGGTTGGTACTTTCATATCAATTTTATATTAACATAGTGTAACAATGCAGTTCTATTGGAAATGTTTTGATATTAAATGAGTTATTAAAAAACTAAAATAATTATATATGGCTCTTTAGTTAGTGAATAATCGCACACCATAGGACTATAAAAATAAATACTAATACTTGATTCGTATATGTTTACTAGATTATTGATGCATCCAGTGATGCTTAATTGTAAGGAGGAATGTCATGTTTGATCACCACATTGTCAATCGACCGACTTAATTTGGGCTCGGGCTTGTTATAGTGTAACACTTGTAATTTTGAGCGAATACTATTTGTATTTTCAGGCAGATATTCTTTTAAAATGGTAAACTCAAGCTTTGTTTTTCAAGCCGACGTCACCCCATTATCTAGTGACACAAGACATAAATTAAGATATTCTTTTAGAAACCAATCAATTCTTCTCCAAAAAAAAAAGATGAGCGATAATGTTTTGGTGCATCAGGTCAGCTTCGTTTGTGTAGACGAATCGATACCACAAAAAAACACTGTTTTGTTTTTAGGTGGAAGCATTTTTCTAGACTCATTTGCACCTTCAAGTAAAGTTCTAAACTCTTTTCAAAAGAGTGACAACATACACAATTCAATCGAAGTTCATTGTTCTTCAACAATTTAAACACAAGAAAAACGCTAAACTCTCTTCAGAAGAGTGACAACATACATGGCTCAATCGAATTTCATTGTTTTTCAACAATTTGAAGACAAGATTGCAAATAATAATCTCTTTTGCATCATGTTGCCGTGGTGTTAATGTTTCAGGTATCGATGGTGTCAGCGTTATTCAGATCGAATAACAATGTTTCAAATGATGTCACCAAAAAATGAAGTACTCTTTTATTATGTAGAAGGTGATTGCTTTAGTGACAACACATAAAATGTTGTTGCTAGATAGACCCAGCGAAGTAAAGCAGATGCAAGCTTGGATTGACAAATAAAAAGAGCAATAGACTTGGTTGAAGCAAGATTATATATGCAAGAATCTTTTCCTTAAAAGCTCAACATTGACATGTACGATTACAACAATACATAAAATACAACAAAGTAGATTTGTGAAGCATTGAATAAGAAGTATGACACAAAGGAGGCAAAAGCAAAAAAGTACGTCATTGGTCACCACCTCAAGTATCAGATGACAGATGATAAATGACAGGTTAGTAGAGATGCAATCTCATGGATTTCTGAAAATTGTTTATGAAATCGTCTCCGAAGGCATGACAATAAATGAACAGTTTCAAGTTGTAGCTCTGATAAACTGCCTCCAGTTGGAAAGAATTTAAGAATAACCTTAGTCATAAAAGTAATGAATTTTTATTAGAAAGTCTTATAACTCACTTCGATATTGAGGAGGAATCTTGTAAACAAGATATAATGGAATAAGTGCTTGTTATTTCGCGCAACTATAAGAGACTGCAACTCTGAAATCAAATCTCAAAAATTTCAAGAATTAGAGCGGCAACCAAGGTAAGAACTGCAATAAACAAAACTCGCAAACAAACACAAGAGATTGACAAAAACCAACCCAAAAAGTGACTTTGAATAGTTATTTCATTTTACATATATGGAAAACCAAGTCGTGTGACACGCAAGTGTCAAAATAGGCCCGCTTTACACCTTAGACTAACCTGATCGAGGAGCCTCTTACGACTATGATTATAGGGACCAATCTTTGTGGGAGATCAGATGGTTGGTGGAAAGATAATAGTGCTACATGACATGTCTGCCATGACCGTGCTATTTTCAAACATACACAAAGATTAAGGATATGAGAATGCTGTTGGAAGACTATTATATCACTATTGTTGCTATGACTGAAAGCATAAAGGTAAAGTTTACACCTGGAAAACCGTCATTTTGAAACATGTATGCACACTTTAGAGACAAGAAAGAATCTTTCCTCGGGTTGTCTTCTTAATAAGGCTAAGTTCACAGATACTATTGGGTTGATTTGATATGTTTATAAATTAGGATTATGCAACTGATGGTTTAAACATCAATTGTTGAATGTAATAAAATGTTTATTTCTACTTATATGATGTGTATCAATATCTGACACTCTCCGCTACATCATGTAAATAAACAAATAATTAAAAACAAGAGTAACTTGGGTTTAACCTCTGATGTCACCAAATGACCTTGAAAATTGTGATTTATGTGTCGATCATAATAACAAAGAATCCACATAAACCCGTATTTAAGGAATCAGAAACCTTAGAATTGATTCGTTCTTATGTATGTGAGTTTGATGGCACTTTGATTAGAAGTGGACACTACTACTTTGTCATTTTCATTGATGATTACTTTAATTTTCCTTATGTATAATTTATGAAAAATTAAAGTGACACATTTGACATGTTTAAGTCTTTCACAACCCAAATTTTCAATCAACCGAGCAAAAATGCTAAAAGATTACATAGCAATAGAAGAACTGGATATAACTAAGTTTGTTTAGTGAGTTTCACTATTCATATGGAATAATACAAGAACGATTGGACCATATTCACTTGAAATAAATGGCAAAGATAAAAGAAAAATAGAACTTCAAATAAATTGTAATTACTTTTTTACTTAATTCTAGTGCATACTTACATTGATGGATGAAATTTTATTGACAGCAACAGTGTACTGAATAAAATCCGTAAGTAAAAAAGAATATTTTCACCTTTTTAAATATTGATAAATTATAGAGCGAGTGTCTCTTATTTTAGAACTTGGATATGTTTGGCGTGTGTTCGTATACTTAGCCCAAACCATACGATAACTCACTCTAATAATTTTTGTTGTGATACCATACATTCAACAAAAACAAGTACTCATAACATACACTCATATTATCAAAATATTTATATTATAATAACATCAACGATGTCCAGGATAAATTCACCATCATACAATAAGGTAAACATTTAACAATCGAATATAATAGAAACCAGTTCTTACTAAAATAACAAACACATCACCAAATATACAATAAATTACAATACCTAGCTGCATTACTAAGCTTTGTTTCATTAGTGAATTTCCACTATAAGTAAGAATTTACTTTCAGTAATCAAATATTATATTTTAAAAAATAAAACTTCCGACCACATCTCAATAGTATACGCAAGATTTTTATGGCACCTTGGAGGACTTAGCCATCGCAAGAAATAATGATAGTCATATGTATAAGGTATTACCCTATGTCACAAATAACGTGGATGCACGCAGAACCTACGATGCATTTTTTTCTACACATGATCGCATCAAACGTAACTCCACGGTTACACTGTCCACACAAGGTGCTTCTTCGTCGACCTGTCTTGTTTCACTATTACCTATTATGGCATGTATATGAACAGCTAATTCGAAATCAAATCAAATATATTTACTTGAACTATGCTCAAATTAGGTTTTTGAGTACAACACCATAGCATTAGGAATGTTGTGACGATTAGATTTCAAGTACAAACTCAACATTATCCACACAGACAATTGAACCAAATTCTAAATTACCACAATATTTCATCAAAATATCATTATCAATTTCTCAATTATCCATAGCAGCTAAATTAAAAATAACAATTTTTAGCTCACAACGTAATACAAATGAAAGATAACTTTAATTGTTGTAAATTATCTTAGATATGGAAGAATATCTACTGAAATTAGATTATCTGGAAGAGTAAAGAAATATAACTGTGGAATCAAGAATGGTTAGAATTTTAGATTTTATTTAGATTTGCATAGAACTGTCAAAATATGACCTTACACATTTACCCAATCCATTACCCTACTTAGAACCTTGTTGACTTCAATTACATATTCTATTATTATTATGCATTAACATTGCTGGGATGGTTTTTGTAGGTAAGATAAAATTCCATTTCAGCCTCCCTTAAGAATCCTCAGGCGATAGAACCCGAATCCTCCATTAATTAGTAGTAATATCAATCTGAAACTTCATAGGAATTCCTTACCATTGATTTATTAGATCATGAGAATACCTGTATCCATGACCTTGCCCAGTTAGGTTGTAACACCCTGGAATTTTATCGACACTAAAGATGATGAATTAAAGAATAATTAGCGTGAAATAAAATGTTAACAATGAATTCGGGAAAACTTAATTTAATATTCAGAATTAAGTAGAATTGGACTGCGATATTGCGCCCGTCTCGGAATTCTGGTAAAGATAAACACCTGGTCTGTGTAAATCGGACACCGTATGAAGAAGTTATAAAGGTTTGAAGTTTGTATGCATATAGGAAAGATATATGCACATATAAAATTCAAAAATATTCAAAAATCAGCAAAACCAGAAATCCAACGCGCTAATTGAGGAAGGGGTGACATTTTGAAGTCGACCCGAGCCCCTATTGGGTCGACCTAGGGGTCGACTCAAGATCATGGGGGTAAACCCCGGGGTCGACCTAGTGGTCGACACCCATGAAGGGGGTCGACCTACCTGAAGGGGGGTTGACCTAGGGGTCGACCCACCCATGGCTCTGGAAACTTCTTTTCTAAACCTGGACGATTTTGGAGCTAGATTCACGAACCCTAGGCTATATAAAGGACCTAAACCTAGGTTTTATTCATCTAAAAACAATGGTGACGGCGAAGCTCCACTGCAACGAAGATTGAATAGCCTAATATACTCCAAATCTAATCCAACAAACATTAAACAAATTCAGTGATGGCTACAACAACTTATTCAACATGTTCTTCGCAGTAATTTGCATTCATTTCCTTAGATCTATTCATAGTGAGTTCATGTTATTTTTAGATCTAAATATTTAAATAGTAATCTTGATATGTATGTAAAAAATTGGATCTTGAATCGGTGCCTAATCAGTTCTATTATGACATAACTATCAGATCTGCTTTTATATGTTCATATCGCCGCCATGTTAAATCTTGTGATAATATGCCTATTCAGTTTATCAGTTTATTATTGATTCGTTATTACGCATGTTCTTGATTCTCTTCTGTCCCTCTTTTCCCTTTTTTATTTTTATATAGCCAGGCTACCTTCGAGCCTAGGCCAAACGCGAACGTGCGAAATTGGGAATAATGGGGAAAGACATAATTTGGGGCATAATTGATATTGGAAAAATATGGATCTAAATTTGGGCATAAATTTGGAAATATACGAATATGGGTTTAGGGTCATATGTCTTGTTGGATAATATGAATTTAGGCATACGTTGGAAATTATAACTTGAGCATAAATTGGGACATGTGTAAGTACTAATTTGGGACATAAATTGGAACATATGTGAATATGAATTTTAGGCATACATTGGAAAATATCCAAATATGGGTTTGGGTATAACTGTGTTGAAATGGTTGAATATGGACTAGGGACATAGATTGGAAAATATGTAAATTTGGGTTTGTACATAACATATATATATATATATATATATATATATCTGTATATGCCTTAACTTATAACTTGGGAAAAAAAGAGCATATGGTGCATAATTAAAAGGTGAATTAAAAAGGGGTGTAAAAGTTTATGATTTGAATAGTGAATTGGGCATATAATTAAATATGGGGAAAAAAGAGAGATAATCACCTATAATGACATAGGTAGATTTGGATAAAAATGGAATGTCTAGTAATTACAATTAGGAATTTTAATTGCACTTATGACACGAGGTTAGGTTGCATTAGTGGTGGAAGTCTGCTCGGACCCAACCGACATATCCAGCAGCCACTAATGTTTAACCTAATGTGAGAGATCTAAGTGTGCAACTACAAATCGGGCTAAGACACGAGGTTAGACCCAACTGTTGAATGAGACTGCCCGGACCCGACCGACATATCCAGCATCCACACATTGTAGGCCTAATGTGGGAGGTCAAGCCCATTATAACCATAATTGGACATGGTAATGAATTGGACTACTTAACCTAATTGAATCCATAAGGACTGTATGATTATGAACTTACGTTAGGGTTAAGTAAAATTGGATGGGTAGTGGGTAGGTTAAGTAAAATAGAGGGGATGGGTAATATTTACATATAGGCCCACGCACATAACCCAATAAGGTTATGTAATTAAAGACACCTAGTGGTATACATAACTGGTGGAAAATATAATAAAGTTATGAAATTAAAGACACCTTGTAGGGTTAGAATAACTTGTAGAAACGATAGAATTAGATATGTGTAATAATCTGCTAAGTAAACAATGATAAGTTGTAGTGACGGTTGTAACACCCTGAATTTTCTGTGTCTATTAAAAGAACGAATTAAAGAATACTTAATTTTTAAAGTGAGAATTAAGGGAAACGGGTTAAGCCGTTGCGTTCGTCTCGAAATTCTGCTTGAAATATAGTCCAAGTTTTCGTAAATCGGACTTCGTATGAAGAAGTTATGGCCCTCAGAAGTTTAAGAAATTTAAATAAATTAAAACAGCTCAGATTAAAATTCAAAATTCAAACAAAAAACGAAGAAGCGGGTTGGGCGGGATTTTTCCCGCCCCAGGCCAGATCGACCAAGGGGTTGACCAAGGGGTCGACCAAGGGGTCGACCTCCCCTATACAGGTCGACCTGGGGGTTGACCAGGGGGTCGACCTACCCCCTCACCAAGATCCAAAACAGTGACGATTCTGACTTGTTGTTGAGTCTTTTTTGACCTGTTGTTGAGTCACTAGGGCATAGGTGGCAATTCTGGATAACTCTATCTAGTCTGGACGGTTGTGATTGCTCCTAGAATGATCTAACGGCTCACATAAGATTAAACTTCTATAAAAGCAACCCTAGTCCTCAAACCCAAAATCACACAAATTCATTCCAAGGAGCCACTATGATGTCCATGATCGTTATAGCCTAGCCACCATTTCTTCTTTATTTAGAAAACAAGTAAAAAGCTACGAATCAAAACTAACTTAGAGAATTGATAGTCTTCTTCAAGGGATTGCTTTTAAGTTTCAGAAAACAGATCCCAGAAAATAAGACTTTCTTTTGTTTGTAAGTCCTGTTATTATTTAGATGTGAACGATTAAAAGTTATGATTTGTAATAAAGTGAAAACTAGCGTTATTCCTAGTTGTAAGATAATGATGATGTTGATTCATGTCTATTCTTGTAATGACTCTATCGTATATTCTTATGGGACTATTGTGGTTATTGTGTTGGTGTTAAACCAATCATGTATTATGTAAATTTGGTGACTTAATCATGTTATGTTACATACAAGTTGTTAGGCTATTGTGGTTATTATGTTGATGTTAAACCAATCATTTAAATTTGGTGACTTTTTCATGTTATGTTACATGTAAGTTGTTAGGCTATTGTGGTTATTATGTTGATGCTAAACCAATCATGTATTATGTAAATTCGATGACATTTTCATGTTATGTTACATGCAAGTTTTTAGGCTAAGACTTGTATTATGTTTAGATCTACATTTAGATCTATGAAAATTGGATCCAAGATAAAAGTTCACATTCACATGCCTAGTTGAATTTGTGTAATTCCATATGCTTAAGATTCATGTTTATTGGATCCAAAATAAAAGTTCACATTCACATGCCTAGTTGAATTTGTGTAATTCCATATGCTTAAGATTCATGTTTATGGGATCCAAAATAAAAGTTCACATTCACATGCCTAGTTGAACTTGTGTAATTCTATATGCTTAAGATTCATATTTATTGGATCCAAATTGCAAGTTTACATTTACATGCCTAGTTGGATTTAGGTAATTTCATATGCTTAAGACTCATGTTGATTGGATCCAAAAATGCAAGTTCATTGTTTTATGCCAATTTTATATGTCACATGTTTAGTTAGATCCTTATTTTGTTGTATGAATGGTTCATGCTCCCTTCATTCCCATTTTGTATATAAGTTAGGCTAAGTTACGAGCCTGACATTCTGTGAATTTTGTGAACGTATGACGCGGGTAACATTGGAGAAAAATCTTAAATTTATATTATTGACATAATTTGGCCCATAAATACATGAATGATTAGTGGCATAAAAATGGTATAATTTATATACCAAATTTTTTGAATATGATTTAGAGGAAAAATTGGGCATGACTTGAATGGCAATAATTGTGGATAATTTACATATAAATATGAAAAGTAAATATGTAAATTAAGTAAAAGATGAATATGCCTAACCCGTGGTTAGATTGAGTTACGGTGTAAGACTGCCCGGAACTGCCCGGCACATCCAGCAACCGTAACAATATATATCTAATGTGAGAGGTTAGTGCATCAAGCCAAAAAGAACCCGAGGTTAAATTGAGTTGCGGTGTAAGACTGCCCGGAACCGACCGGCACATCCAGCAACCACAACAATACATATCTAATGTGAGTGGTTGGTTCTTTAATGAAAGAATTAAAGCTAAGACAGGAATGGTAGGGTTAAGTTAATTAAGGCATCACTTAACCAATACAACATGTTAACTAAACTGATGGGTGGGGTTAGGTTAATTTGAGAACACTTAACCATTTTAACATGTTGATTAGGAAACCCTAGTAACGGGGACCCATTTCAGCAGTAACCCACATAGATGTATCACGGTACCCTGAACTAGGCAGGGTGGGGCACGATTACTGGGCTGATTATAAGCGGTCAAAACAATGGCGGGTGGTGCGTCAGTGTAGGTTCCGACGGAGTGCGGTCGTGCACGTACACAGGAGTGGAAAAAGCAGGCACTGGGAATCAGTAGTTATACTCTGTGCATCTTGAATTGTGTCGGGTTGCCACCATAGGATTTGATACACCCCATGGTGGGACAAGCACAGGTATCTACAATCATGAGGGGCCGAATGACACAAGTGGAAAACGTATACGAGTAGGAGCCGATCGATTAAAAAGGGGATCATTTTTCTTGAACACGTGGTGCTAGTTGAAACACTTGTAAGCAGGTGCAGAGAATTAGTAATGAGTGTGATAGCATATTCAGCCTTATTATCTTATTTATAGGGTGCTGTCCAAGATTCAGTTTATTCATGTCATAATCCTTTTTCTTGTTTACATACTAAATAATCACTGGACTTATCACACTCATGTCTGACCCATTTTCTTGCATCTTATTTTCTTCCGTTCGCCCCCTCCCCCCACCCTTAGGTCCGCAGGGAGGGAATACTTCAGCTTAGTTCAGATCATTTCTAGCTTGAAGAGAGTAGATGTATTGCTTGGAATCTCTTTCCTTGGGCTATGGCTTTGGATACTCTCTTATTGGGGATTTATGCTGCCTTACTGTTGTTTTAATGCTTGTTTATGTTTTAATTCAAGACAGAGATTTTGTTGTAATAATTTGGAAGTTGGTTTGAGACAGTTGTTGTATTGTTTTAACTGAACCAAGTACTTATGAAATAAATTTAATTTTTCTGCTGTTTATATGTCTGTTTTGTAAATTATCTGTATCTTTTACCTATAATGCTCCATCTAAGTTAAGGCATTCCCTTTTTGAGTGACCTTAATGGAGGTGGGGTGTTTCACTTGGTATCAGAGCTGATGGTTGCCAGATCAAATAAAAAAGTTTGGAAACTAATTTTCAAAAAGAAGTTTAAAGAAGCATTTTCAAGAAAAAGTGTTGTTTTAAAAGGCATAACTCCCTCCAAAGCCATATGCACTAACTTCCTATCCTTTGTTTTGAATCTTTTCTTTTTCGTTTCAGCATGTTTGGGGATCTTAACCTTCCAGAGGGTGTACTGGTACCTGGCTGGTTCAGAAGGTACCTAGAGGCTAGGGCTAATGATTCAGGCACAACAGACGTTACTCCTCCCCCAGTTGCAGCTATTCCTCCTCCTCCTCCTAGTGCAAATGCTTTCTCTAAAATATGTCGGGATTTTTGAGCCATGGTGGAAAGAACTTTAATGGGACCGAGTCATTTGTAGAAGCAAGAAACTGTCTCAAAGAAATCGAGGACTTGTTTGTTATCTTCAACGTGGACGATAGGCAGAAGATACAGATGGCCGTGTGGTTGCTTAAAGACGAAGCCTCTTATTCGTGGGAAGTTACTAATGCTGAGAGGCCAGTTGAAACTTGGGAGGATTTCAGAATGAGGTTTGAAATGAAATTCCTCTCACAAGTAGAACGTAGCCTATAGATGGAGAAATTCTTAGCTCTCAAACAGGGAAGTATGTCGGTCAAGGAATACATCAACCAATTCAACCAGCTAGCTAGATTTGGACTGGAGTTAGTGAACACTCCCCATAAGAAGGCTCTCTGTTTTGTTAAGGGGTTGAATGAGCCACTGCACAGCCTAGCTATGTCCCATATACCTATGGGTGCAACTTATGAGAGACTGGTGGACATGGCACTGCTACAGGAGGAAGACAAGGGTGGCAAGAAAGAGGAAAAGTTGGAAGCACCTCAAAATAAGAAAGTGGAGGGATCGCAGAATAAGAAGACAGACTCAAAGAAGGGCGGGAAGAATAACAAACCCCGTGACAAGAGGAAGTGTAATTTTTGTGGCATTCCTGAACATCTGATCAAGGACTGCAGAAAGAGAAAGAGGAAGATGGGTGGTTGTTTTCACTGCGGCGAGACAGGACACATGGCTAAGGACTGCCCAAGAAAGCAAGGGCAAGGGCAGAGGACAGGATCTACCACTGGAGTGTAGGTTCACGCTCTCATAGCACCTCCGCAAGAACGACGTAGAAATATATTTGTTGAGAGTTTAATTTATCTTTTTGATCATCCTATTCGTACACTCTTTGATTTTGGTGCATTGCACTATTTTATATCTACTGCTTTAGTTGAATCTCTACACCTAGACACTAGTATAGTAGAGGATCCCTTGGTTGTTTCAAACCCAATTAGGGGCTCGGCTTATTTGTCAATGATTTGTTTGGATTTGGAAATTTCTATACTAAGCGTTGGGTTTGGATGTAATGCTATGTTTTGGGCTTCACGGGCTACGGGTTGATTCTAGGCATGGATTGGTTATATAGTAATGGTGCCATCCTCAATTGTGAAAAGAGAGTGGTTAGACTTATGACTCGCCTCGGTAACACTCTCGAAATCTCTTGTAATCCCATGCACTTTGTTATGCTTAGCTACCTAGAATCTCTTGATGCGTCTATTGAAAACTTGCAGTCAGTTAGAGTAGTCCGTGAATACTCAGATGTATTTGGAGAGGTGAAGGGCATACCTCTAAAGCGGGAGATAGACTTCCGCATATATCTTGTTGATAATGCAAAACCCGTAGCTCTACCCGTTAGACACATAACTCCAAGAGAAAGGAAAGAGCTCAGCAGGCAAGTTAAAGAGCTGCTCGAAAAAGGGTTCATAAGGCGGAGTATTTCTGAATGGGGTGCTCCAGTAGTATTCGCAACCAAAGCGGATGGTTCACTGCGCCTATGCGTTGACTATAGGGAGCTAAACAAGCTGACCAAGAAGAATAGGCACCCACTTCCAAGAATAGACGACTTGTTTGATCAGCTTGTAGGTGCGTCGGTTTTCTCCTAACTAGATCTAGCTACCGGGTTTCATCAACTAAGAGTGGCTGAAGACAGCATTGATAAGACCGTGTTCAGAACCCGGATGGTTTCTTCGAATGGCTTGTCATGCCTTTCGGTTCGACAAACACACCGCTTATTTCGTTGACTTGATGAGCAGGATTTTCAGGGAGTTCCTTAATAAGTTTGTGGTGGTCTTCGTAGACGACATTTTGATTTTTTCGAAGAACAAAGAAGAGCATGCTTTACATTTAAGGGAAGTCATGGATACTCTTCGTGCACATCAGCTGAAAGCCAAATTCTCCAAATGTCATTTCTGGAGAGAAGAAGTGAGGTTTCTTGGACATGTGGTGTCCAAAGAGGGGATAGCTTTGGACCCCGCAAAAGTAGTTGTGGTGGAAGATTGGAAGGTTCCATGGAATGCAACCGAAGTCCGAAGCTTTCTCAGGCTAGCGGGCTTTTACCGAAAGTTCATTAAAGACTTTGCAAAAATATTAGCCCCACTCACAAGATTGACAAAGAAGAACCTAACTTTCATTTGGGATTTGGATTGCGATATTGCTTTCCAACGTTTGAAAAGGGCTCTAACAACAGCCCCAGTTCTGATATTGCCTGATGGAAGCAAAATGTTTACCGTATACACAAACGCATGCGGTACAGGATTAGGCGCTGTCTTGGTGCAAGAAGGCAATTTAGTTTGTTATAAGGGAAGGCAATTGAAGGCACATGAGAAGAAATACCCACCTCATGATTTGGAGATAGCTTCCGTTGTTTTCGCTCTTAAGTCATGGCATCATTATCTACTAGGAGAAAGGTTTGAATTGAATCGTTAAAGTACCTTTTCTCACAAAAAGATCTTAACTTAAGACAACAAAGGTGGATGGAATTTCTGGCCTCATATGATTTTGATATTTCCTATACCCCTGGCAAGGGAAATGTAGTAGCAAATGCCTTGAGTAGAAAGAAGCTGACCTTAAGTCCTCTCTTTGTAGAAAGGAAAAGCTTGGAGTACATAGCAAACTTTAACTTTAGACCCTCCTCTGAAATTGTACCTGGTCTGTTAGCATCGCTAGAGGTGCGGCCTACTCTTTTGGACTCAATAGGAACCGCGCAACGAGAAGACCCTCAGCTAGTTGATATGATGGATAAGCTGATTAAGGGTGAGACTTCTAGTCACCCAAATAGATACTCCATCGACGATAAGGGTTGGATGAGACGGGATGGAAGGCTATTCATCCCACAAGCAAGGGATTTGGTGAAGACGGTTCTTGAAGAGGCACACCATTCTAAGCTGACCATACACCCAGGTGGAGATAAGATGTATAAAGACGTAAAAAGGGTTTTCTTTTGGAATGGCATGAAGAGGGATGTAGCTGAGTTCGTCGTTAAGCGCTTGATATGCTAGCAAGTCCAAGCGGAGCAGAAGAAGACTGGTGGTCTGCTTCATCCTCTAGAGGTCCCACGGTGGAAATGGGATAGCATTTCGATGGACTTTGTTGATGGGTTGCCTAGGTCAAGAAGGGGAAATACCAGTACTTGGGTAATAGTAGACATGCTCACTAAAAGCGCTCACTTTATACATGTTAAGAGTAGAAGGACTGCCTCGTCCCTAGCATCCATTTATCTTAAAGAGATAGTTCAACTCGATGGGATACCCTCCAGCATAGTGAGTGATCGAGATCCTATCTTTACGAGCGAGTTTTGGAAGAGTTTGCAAGAGGCTGTAGGGACACAGTTATGCTTAAGCACGGCCTATCACACCCAAACCGATGGTCAGAAAAAAGGGTGAACAGAGTATTGGAAGACCTCTTGAGATTGTGCATTCTTGACTTTGGAGAAACATGGGAGGATCATCTTCCTTTGGTGGAATTTTCCTACAACAATAGCTACCAAGCCACCATAGGCATGGCACCCTTCGAGGCTTTATATGGAAGACCATGCCGATCACTAACTTGTTGGGGGGAGTTTAGAGACAAGCTCGTACTTGGTCTAGACATGACTAGAGAAACTTCAGAGAAGGTTGACTTGATAAGAAGACGAACGAAGACCACACAAGATAGACAGAAATCCTACGCAGACGAAAGAAGGACCGACCTTGAGTTTGAGGTTGGAGATAGGGTGTTCCTTAAAGTATCTCCTTTGAGGAATGTCATTTGCTTTGGATCCGTAGGAAAGTTGGCACCAAGATTTGTAGGACCATTTCCTATCATTGAAAAGATTGGGACGATGGCTTACAAAGTAGAGCTACCCGAAAGACTGGCTGGAGTTCATAATGTTTTTCATGTTTCTCAACTACGAAAGTGCTTACATGAGTCTGTGGAAGTTGTGGAGCCAAGTATACTAGAGGAAGTAGAAGTGGAATGAGAAGCAACTGTAAGAAGAGTTCCAACTCGAATCTTGGGTACGGAAGTCAAAAAGCTACGCAACCATGAAGTCAAGCTTGTTAAAGTTCAATGGAGTGACGCTGAGGAAGACGCGACTTGGTAAACTGAGAGAAAAATACGCGCAGCCTACCCTTTTATTTTTGAGGGTACTTCCTTGGTCTCTTTTTCCATAAGTTTATACATGCTTATATCTATCTTTTTAAGTATATATCCTCGGTCCTATTCTTTATCCTTAGGTAGAAACCAATGGATGTAAACATGTATTTGAAACATGTTATGATTGATGGTTGCGAGTGGTTGCAAGTTTTTGCTCGTGGATGCATATGCACACTCATTAGGTACTAGATCGGCTCAGTCACTTTCATATTGCATATGCATATATGTATTTGTATATGGATTGAAACTTGGAATGTTATCATATGGAGGTTGCATTTGTATGAATGATTGTGCACTCATGTAGAAAGTATGATTAGGAATAATTGCATGCATAATGGACTAATGGCACTAACATAATTTGCATTAAAGAGGTCAACTGAATCAGTAGACCGCCTGATTTTGCATTAGATAAGGACATGTACACACACTATGCATATGATCATGAAAGCATTAGAAGTCTTTTAAGAACAATGGACGCCTGTGTTTGATGGTTGAGTAGATGGACGATTGGATGGTAGAGATATCTTCTTCGTGACTTGAAGATTTCGGGGACGAAATCCTTTAAGGAGGGGAGAATGTAACACCCTGAATTTTCCGTGTCTATTAAAAGAACGAATTAAAGAATAATTAAATTTTAAATTGAGAATTAAGGGAAATGGGTTAAGCCATTGCGTTCGTCTCGAAATTCTGCTTGGAAGAGAGTCCAAGTTTTCGTAAATCGGACTTCGTATGAAGAAGTTATGGCCCTCAGAAGTTTCAGAAATTTAAATGAATTAAAACAGCTCAGATTAAAATTCAAAATTCAAACGAAAAACGAAAAACGAAAAAGCGGGCTAGGCGGGATTTTTCCTGCCCCAGGCCAGGTCGGCCAGGGGGTCGACCTACCCCCTCGCTCCGATCCAAAACAGTGACGATTCTGACTTGTTGCTGAGTTTTTTCTGACCTGTTGCTGAGCCACTAGGACATGTGGCAATTCTGGATAACTCTATCTAGTTTGGACGGTTGTGATTTCTCCTAGAATGATCTAACAGCTCACATAAGATAAAACTTCTATAAAAGAAAACCTAGTCCTCAAACCCTTAATCACACAAATTCATTCCAAGGAGCCACCATGCTGGCCATGATCGTTCTAGCCTACCCACCATTTCTTCTTTATTTAGAAAACAAGTAAAAAGCTACGAATCAAAAATAACTTAGAGAATTGATAGTCTTCTTCAAGGGATTGCTTTTAAGTTTCAGGAAGCAGATTCCAGAAAACAAGACTTTCTTTTGTTTGTAAGTCCTGTTATTATTTAGATGTGAACGATTAAAAGTTATGATTTGTAATAAAGTGAAAACTAGCATTATTCCTAGTTGTAAGATAATGATGATGTTGATTCATCTCTATTCTTGTAATGACTCTATCGTACACGCTTATGAGACTATTGTGGTTATTGTGTTGGTGTTAAACCAATCATGTATTATGTAAATTTGATGACTTATTCATGTTATGTTACATGCAAGTTGTTAGGCTATTGTGGTTATTATGTTGATGTTAAACCAATCATGTAAATTTGGTGACATTTTCATGTTATGTTACATGCAAATTGTTAGGCTATTGTGGTTATTATGTTGATGTTAAACCAATCATGTATTATGTAAATTCGGTGACATTTTCATGTTATGTTACATGCAAGTTGTTAGGCTAAGACTTGTATTATGTCAAGATCTACATTTAGATCTATGAAAATTGGATCCAAGATAAAAGTTTACATTTACATGCCTAGTTGAACTTGTGTTATTCCATATGCTTAAGATTCATGTTTATTGGATCCAAAATAAAAGTTCACATTCACATGCCTAGTTGAATTTGTGTAATTCCATATGCTTAAGATTCATGTTTATGGGATCCAAAATAAAAATTCACATTCACATGCCTAGTTGAACTTGTGTAATTGTATATGCTTAAGATTCATATTTATTGGATCCAAATTGCAAGTTTACATTTACATACCTAGTTGGATTTGGATAATTTCATATGCTTAAGACTCATGTTGATTGGATCCAAAAATGCAAGTTCATTGTTTTATGCCAATTTTATATGACACATGTTTAGTTAGATCCTTATTATGTTGTATGAATGGTTCATGCTCCCTTCTTTCACCTTTTGTATATAAGTTAGGCTAAGTTACAAGCCTAAAATTCTGTGAATTTTGCAAATGTATGACGGGGGTAACGTTGGGGAAAAACCTTAAATTTATATTATTGGCATAATTTGGCCCATAAATACATGAATGATTAGTGGCATAAAAATGGTATAATTTATATACCAAAATTTTTGAATATGATTTAGAGGAAAAATTGGGCATGACTTGAATGGCAATAATTGTGGATAATTTACATATAAATATGAAAAGTAAATATGTAAATTAAGTAAAAGACGAATATGCCTAACCCGAGGTTAGATTGAGTTACGGTGTAAGACTGCCTGAAACCGCCCGACACATCTAACAACCGTAACAATATATATCTAATGTGAGAGGTTAGTGCATCAAGCCAAAAAGAACCCAAGGTTAGATTGAGTTGTGGTGTAAGACTTCCCGGAACCGACCGGAACATCCAGCAACCGCAACAATACATATCTAATGTGAGTGGTTGGTTCTTTAATGAAAGAATTAAAGCTAAGACAGGAATGGTAGGGTTAAGTTAATTAAGGCAACATTTAACCAATACAACATGTTAACTAAACTGATGGGTGGGGTTAGGTTAATTTGAGAATACTTAATCATTTTAACATGTTGATTAGGAAACCCTAGTAACGGGGACCCATTTCAGCAGTAACCCACATAGATGTATCACGGTACCCTAAACTAGGCAGGGTGGGGCACGATTACTGGGCTGATTATATGCGGTCAAAACAACGGCGGGTGGTGCGTCGGTGTAGGTTCCGACGGAGTGCGGTCGTGCACGTACTCCGGAGTGGAAAAAGCAGGCACTGGGCATCAGTTGTTATACTCTGTGCATCTTGAATTGTGTCGGATTGCCACCATAGGATTTGATACACCACATGGTGGGACCAGCACAGGTATCTACAATCATGAGGGGCCGAATGACACAAGTGGAAAATGTATACGAGTAGGAGCCGATCGATTAAAAAAGGGATCATTTGTCTTGAACACGTGGTGCTAGTTGAAACACTTGTAAGCAGGTGCAGAGAATTAGTAATGAGTGCGATAGCATATTCAGCCTTATTATCTTATTTATAGGGTGCTGTCCTAGATTTAGTTTATTCATGTCATAATCCTTTTACTTGTTTACATGCTAAATAATCACTGGACTTACCAGACTCATGTCTGACCTATTTTCTTTCGTCTTCTTTTCTTCCGCCCCCCCACCCCCAAGTCCGTAGGGAGGGAATACTTCAGCTTAGTTCGGATCTTTTCTAGCTTGAAGAGAGTAGATGTATTGCTTAGGATCTCTTTCCTTGGGATATGGCTTTGGATACTCTCTTATTAGGGATTTATGTTGCCTTACTGTTTTTTTAATGCTTCTTTATGTTTTAATTCAAGACAGAGATTTTGTTGGAATAATTTGGAAGTTGGTTTGAGACAGTTGTTGTAGTATTTTAACTGAACCACGTACTTATGAAATAAATTTAGTTTTTCTGCTGTTTATATGTCTGTCTTGTAAATTATCTGTATCTTTTACCTATAATGCTCCACTGAAGTTAATGCATTCCCTTTTTGAGTGACCTTAACGGAGGTGGGGTGTTTCACTTGGTATCAGAGCTGATGGTTTCCAGATCAAATAAAAAATTTTGGAAACTAATTTTCAAAAAGAAGTTTAAAGAAGCATTTTCAAGAAAAAGTGTTCTTTTAAAAGGCATAATTTCCCCCAAAGCCATATGCACTATCTTCCTATCCTTTGTTTTGAATCTTTTCTTTCAGCATGTCTGAGGATCTTAACCTTCAAGAGGGAGTACCGGTACTTAGCTGGTTCAGAAGGTACCTAGAGGCTAGGGCTAATGATGCAGGCCCAGCAGACGTTACTCCTCCCCCAGTTGCAGCTATTCTTCCTCCTTCTCCTCGTGCAAATGCTTTCTCTAAGATATGTAGGGATTTTCGAGCCATTGATGGAAAGAACTTTAATAGGTGGAGTCATTTATAGAAGCAAGAAACTGGCTCAAAGAAACCGATGACTTGTTTGTTATCTTCGAAGTGGACGATAGGCAGAAGATACAGTTTGTATGCTTGAATAGCATAGTAATGACATATATATGTGGAACGTAAAATCGGTATATAGAGATCCGTATGTCACTCCGGTATAGGATGAGAGACTGCGTTCTTTACGATGGAGACCGTGCGAGTGGGGGTACTATGGGGTGTATCTCAATTTTGAGAGATGGCTACATATATTGTATTAAGTGAATCCATGGGAAAGTAAATGGGTACGATGCGCGTATAAGTCTTCAGTGTTATTAACCCAAGTAACCTAGTAATCAAGAAAACGTAATGGAACGGTATTAGTATGGATCATTCTACTTCTGATATAATAGTATCTGAGCGGTGCAGAGAAATGTATTTAAGAAGCATAATATATCATGTTCATCTTAACTTGCTCAGTTCACACTTCTTATTTTTATTGTTATCTTGTTCTCCCAGTTTTATATATACTTGTCATGATACTTTTATTTATTTATATTTAAAAGTAACTGGACTCACCAGAATTTATGTCTGACCCTTTTTGTTTCCTCTTCTCTCTCTTCCATCCCCCTCCCCCCCATAGGTTTCCAGGGTGGAAGTGCCTAAAGTTTATTTGGATTCTTTCACCTTAGTTAGGATTTTGGATATAGATGTATCGCTTTGACTTCTGGTCAACTCTCTTATGGCTTCACAGGGAAATATGGTTTTATGCTTTTGTACTCTGATATTTTTGGCAAGACAGATTATTAATGTAATTAGTTACTTATGATGTAAACTCGGTATTTGGGACCATGATGTTTAGATTTAAATAAAGTTTTTTTTTAAGTTTTTATTCCGCTGCTATTTTACATGTCTGTCTTGTGCTATTACGTTCTTATTTACCTATAACGCTTCATGGAACTTAATGCATTCCCATAGTGAGTGACATTAACGGAAATGGGGTGTCACAATTGGTATCAAAGCATATGGTTATAGGATCGGATAAAATATTTTGAAAATGGTTTTAGAAAAAGATTTCAAAAAAAAAGTATTTCTTACCGAATCGGTATCACTATTTTGGCATGGTTCTGTTGGCATGTTAAAACCATGGTACATGTCGAAGGGCAAAGAAGTTCCCAACCTCCACCTTTAGCCACAGTGGTTTCACCTGCGTCTTATTTTCTCTCAAGCCTCGAAAGGATTTCCGTGCGGTGGAGGCTGCTTTCAAGAGACTTGTTAGCATGTTGCACAAGGATGGTAAAAAGGAGAATAAGGGAGTTGGGGATAAGGAGCACAACCCAAAGAAGAAAAGAGGAAATACCATAGTTTCAGAACGGTGGGTCATCTGAAAAAGAATTGTAGAAAGAGGAAAGGCGTCGTTACCACTTTGGTAAGGTGGGACACCTTATTAAGGAGTGCCCAAAGAGACATGGACAAGGCCAGAAGGCAGGAACTTATAGGGGGCAAGCTAATGTTCTCATAGCTGGTGGACAGGATACGGGTAGGAAAGTATCCATCAAAGGATTGATTTCTATTTCTGATCATCGTGTTAGGATTCTTTTTCTGATGCTTCGCATTCTTTTATATTTGATCCTTTAGATGAGTCTCTGCACCTAGATACTAGTATGTTTTGGATCCCTTTAGTGTCTCAAACCCATTAGAGGTACGGTTCATTTATCGAGGAATTGATGGGGTTTGAGAATCTCTGTGTTAGGTATTGAGTTTGATTGTGACGCATATGTTCTTGATTTCATAAGATACAATTTGATTCTAGGATGAATGAGTTAACCATATATGGAGCCATCCTAGATTGTGAGAGGAGGGTTGTTAGACTTTTGATTTGCCATAGAAAGACTCTCGAGATTTCTTATGACCCCAAAAGGGTCTGTCATGCTTAGTCTCCTAGAACCTGTTGATATATCTATCGATGATTTATGACATGTGACTCCTAAAAGAAAAGAGGGAACTTGATAAGCGAGTAAGGAAGCTACTTGAGAAGAGGTTTGATAGGTGAGTCATATCGGGATGGGAAACCTATTGAAGACATTCCTTGAGGAAGCCCATCATTCTAAGATGACCATTCATCCAAGTGGTGATAAAATGAATAGAGTTCGAGGTAGTGAAGCCGAACGTGCGAGAGGAAGTGGAAGTATAGAAGAAGCAATGATAGGACGAGTTCCAACTTGCATACTTGGATTGGAGGTTAAGAAATTGTGCAACAAAGAAGTGAAGCTAGTAAGAGTGCAATGGGGAAAGGGCCGCGAGGACGCTACTTAGGAGGCTGAAGAAAAGATTCGCGCTTCATATCCTTTCCTTTTCGAGAGTATGTTCTTAACTTCTTTTCCAATCTTCGAATTAATACTTGTATCTATCATTTGAGTATCTCCTATTGATCGAGTCTTTAGGTAGAAAACTAATGAATGTAAACATGTATTTGAGACATGTTATGTTTGATGGACGCAAGTGGTTGCTAGTGATTGCTCGTGGATGCATATACACACACAATAGGCACTAGATCGGCTCAATCATTTACATTTTGCATATTGATGTGTGTACATTTCAAATTTTATGGATGAAAATGGGTGTATCGTTGCATTAATGTTGCATTTGGATATATGATTGTGCACACATATAAAGCTTACGTGTTATACTAGGATGATTTGCATACATTTTGGTTGCATGGCACAAACATACATTGCATTGAGGAGGTCACCTGAATCAGTAGACTGCCTGACCTTTCGCATTAGTTTACAGACATATACACACACTATTGCGTATGTTCATAAAATCATAAGAAATTCCTTAAGGACAATGGATGCCTGTGATTGCTAGATGGATGTATGATTTTTGGATGTTAGGATATATGTTCTTCTTAACATAGAGATTTCAGGGACGAAATCCTTTGAGTAGGGGAGAATGTAACATCTCGGAATTTTAACGACACTAAAGTGATTAATTAAAGAATAATTAATGTGAAATAAACTATTAACAATGAATTAAGTAAAACTTAATTTAATATTAAGAATTAAGTAAAACGGACCACGCCATTGCATCTGCCTTGGAATTCTGGTCAAGATAGACACTTGGATTGCATAATTCGGGCATCATATGAAGAAGTTACTAAGGTTTGAAGTTTGCATGCATATAAGAAAGATATATACAAATATAAAATTCAAAAATATTCAAAAATTGGCAAAACCAGAAATCCGGCGCGTTAATCGAGGAAGGGCTGACATTTTGAAGTCGACCTGAGACCCTGCTGGGTCTACCTAGGGGTCGACTCAGGCTCATGGGGGTTGACCCCGGGGTCTACCTAGGGGTCGACTCAGGCTCATGGGGGTTGACCCCGGGGTCTACCTAGGGGTCGACACCCATGAAGGGGGGTCGACCCACCCATGGCTTTGGAAACTTCTTTTCTGAACCTGGACGATTTTGGAGCTAGATTCATGAACCCTAGGGTATATAAAGGACCCCAGACCTAGGTTTTATTCATCCAAAAACAATGGTAATGGCGAAGCTCCGCTGCAGCGAAGATTGAATGACCTAATCTACTCCAAATCTAATTCAGCAAACATTATACAAATTCAGCAATGGCTATAACAACTTATTCAACATGTTCTTCTCAGTAATTTGGATCCATTTCCATAGATCTATTCACTATGAGTTCATGTTATTTTTAGATCTAATATCTAAATAGTAATCTTGATATGTATGTGAAAAATTGGATCTTGAATCGGTGCCCAATCAGTTCAATTATGACATAACTATCAGATCTGATTTTATATGTTCATATCGCCACCATGCTAAATCTTGTCGTAATATGCCTATTCAGTTTATGCCTATTTCTATCAGTTTATTATTGATTCGTTATTATGCATGTTCTCGATTCTCTTCTCTCACTCTTTTCCCTTTTTTATTTTTATATAGCCAGGCTACCTTCGAGCCTAGGCCTAACGCTGAAAAATGTGAACATGCGAAATTGGGAATAAGGGGGAAAGACATAATTTGGGGCATAATTGATTTTGGAAAATATGGATCTAAATTTGGGCATAAATTTGGAAATATACGAATATGGGTTTAGGGTCATATGTCTTGTTGGATAATATGAATTTAGGCATACGTTGGAAATTATAACTTGAGCATTAATTGGGACATGTGTAAGTACTAATTTGGGACATAAATTGGAACATATGTGAATATGAATTTTAGGCTTACATTGGAAAATATCCAAATATGGGTTTGGGTATAACTGTGTTCAAATGGTTGAATATGGACTAGGGACATAGATTGGAAAATATGTAAATTTGGGTTTGTACATAACATACATACATACATACATATATATATATATATATATATATATATATATATGCCTTGACTTATAACTTGGGGAAAAAGAGCATATGGTGCATAATTAAAAGGTCAATTAAAAATGGGTGTAAAAGTCTATGATTTGAATAGTGAATTGGACATATAATTAAATATAGGGAAAAAGGAGAAATAATCACCTATAATGACATAGGTAGATTTGGATAAAAATGGGATGTCTAGTAATTACAATTAGGAATTGTAATTGCACTTATGACACGTGGTTAGGTTGCATTAGTGGTGGAAGTCTTCCCGGACCCGCCTGACATATCCAGCAGCCACTAATTCTGAACCTAATGTGAGAGGTCTAAGTGTGCAAATACGAATCGGGCTAAGACACGAGGTTATACCCAACTGTGGAATAATACTGCCCGGACCCGACCGGCATATCGAGCATCTACACGTTGTAGGCCTAATGTGGGAGGTCTAGCCCATTATAACCATAATTGGACATGGTAATGAATTGGACTACTTAACCTAATTTAATCCGTAAGGATTTTATGATTTTGAACTTAAGTTAGGGTTAAGTAAAATTGGATGGGTAGTGGGTAGGTTAAGTAAAATAGAGGGCGTGAGTAATATTTACATATAGGCCCATGAACTTAACCCAATAAGGTTATGTAATTAAAGACACCTAGTGGTATACATAACTGGTGAAAAATATAATAAAGTTATGAAATTAAAGACACCTTGTAGGGTAAGCATAACTTGTAAAAATGATAGAATTAGATATGTGTAATAATATTCTAAGTAAACAATGATAAGTTGTAGTGACGATGTAAATTGAATTTATGATTAAATGAGAAAGAATGAGGAAAACTTGTAAAATAAATAAGTTATATTTAATCATAAATGGTTAGTGACATGTTAATTAGGAAACATGTGAATTGAGATATACTTAATAATGTATTAAGGAGAACATATTATTGTAATGATGTAACCGAGTAAGAACATAAAATAGATTGTGGATTACAGACCTTAGGCCACAATCTAGAGAATAACATGTTGTGGGCTTATTAATAAACTTAAATGGATTAAGTTATATGATTGAAATTAATAAGCAAGAGAAACTTGGTAGATTGGAATAAGAATTCAATATGAACGGGAATAACCAAGTTAAATGGGAACCGGGTGATGTAAGGCAAGCACGTAAAAGAATGTTTAGATATAGGGTCTAACAACATATTAAAGAAAGGCGCTTGGACCAATTTGTACGTTTGAGGGTGAATAACCCAACGGGGTAGATCATCGAGGTGTTATAAGACACGAGGGGAGCGCACATTCATCTGATTGTTATGACGGCAAGGACTAGAAGGGGAAGCACGCGGCTTCCTGAAGTACATAACGTGCTCCTAGTAGTCCTCTGTGCGGTGACAGATGTCTTAGGTTGTACTCGCAGAGGTTGGGTCTGCGCGTAACTACTAGGTGGGTGGGCCTTGACTGCAGATGTTGTTATGCAGTCAGAATGCTATGACGAGGTGACACCAGGGTGACTCGACGGTTGCCTCACGAGGAGATAGAGAGGGTCACGACCAACAAGGATAGTAGACTGTCGGATATCCGTCATCGACAGCCAGCGGGACGTGAAAGACTAGAGCTAAACCCAAGATATCACTCACCTTTCACTATCGAGGTACGGGGTTGAGGGTAGACGCCACATGGATGTTTAGATTGGTTGTATTAGGGGCGGTCGCTAAGCACTTGTAGTCTTTACTAGTTGAGGGAGGGGCCGAGGTGAGGCCACAACCACCATGGAAAACAGATCCGAGGAATATCAGTATTTGAAGGCACTTAAAGGCGACCTGTACAGGTATGGAAAAGCTCTCGGCCGAGTTCCGTGTTTCTTGTTTAGCCCTGCCATGAAACTCGGTGCACATTAGAGGCTGTGTAATTGAGGCATCGAGCTACAATTATAGTACATACGTGGGACAGTCTAGATAAATGTATATCTGCTCTGGATGGTGTATCGTAGACTAGAGGGCAATTATTCTGATATGGAATCTGATTCGATCGATGGTGGCAGTCCATACGCTTGCATAGCATAGTAATGACAGATATATGCGACACGTAAAATCGGTATATAGAGATTCGTACGTCACTCCAACGTAGGATGAGAGACTGCATTCTTTATAGTGGAGACCGTGCAAGTGGGGGTACTATGGGGTGTATCTCGATATTGAGAGATAGCTACATATATTTTATTAGGTGAATCCATAGGAAAGTAAATGTGTACGATGCGCCTATAAGTCTTGAGTGTTATTAACCCAAGTAACCTAATAATCAAGAAAATGTAATGGAACAGTATTAGTAGGGATCATTCTACTTCTGATATACTAGTATCTGCGCGGTGCAGAGAAATGTATTCATGAAGCGCAATATATCCTATTCATCTTATCTTGCTCAGTTCAAACTTGTTATTGTTATTGTTATTGTTATCTTGTTCTCCCAGTTTTATATATACCTGCCATGATATATTTATTTGTTCATATTTAAAAGTAACTGGACTCGCCAGACTTTATGTCTGACCCTTTTTGTTTCCTCTGCTCTCTCTTTCGTTCCCCTCCAACCCCAGGTTCTTAGGATGGAAGTGCCTAAAGTTGATTTGGATTCTTTCAGCTTAGCTTGGATTTTGGATATAGATGTATCGCTTTGACTTCTGGTCAACTCCCTTATGGCTTCACAGGGAAATATGGTTTTATGCTTTTGTACTCTGATATTTTTGGCAAGACAGATTATTAATGTAATTAGTTACTTATGATGTAAACTCAGTATTTGGGACCATGATGTTTTGATTTAAATAAAGTTTTTTTTAAGTTTTTAATTCTGCTGCTATTTTTCATGTCTATCTTGTGTTATTATGTTCTTATGTACCTATAACGCTTCACAGAACTTAATGCATTCCCTTAGTGAGTGACATTAACGGACGTGGGGTGTCACATAGGTCTTCTAAGAAACCAACAAAATCTTACCTTTCAATGGTTGTGCAAGTCACTTTGATTTCCTTCCTAGGTAAATCTCCAGTTCCCCAAGCCTCTGGAAAGCCTTGCCAATAACTGCCTAAAGTCCCATACTCCCTAAATGTATCCCAAAGAATCCAGCGGTATCCTTTAATTAAATGCCCAAAAATGTCACTTTGAGATCATAAAGGAAATATCAAGAAAACACAACACTCAACGGAGGGACTTCTTATTCGAAAATTAAGAGAAACTCATGACTAGCTTTGCTTTCTAGAAGGAATTTACTTTCGGTATCCTATGGAAGCATTTCTATGAGAGCTCCATAATAAAAGCAATACTCAAACCTAGTTAATTCCTTCAATAAACAGGGAATTTTACGGTTAAACTCTATTTTTGGGGTGTTAACCAAAAATTTTGCTAACATTTTGGGCGCTAAAAGGAGGGCTTGAACTTCTACTTCCTTTTTTACCTTAAGTATCATAAGGGTTTATCCTTAAAAAAGAAAATGGGAAATAGGTACAAAAGGAACCATAACGGATTATGAAGGATCACGAAAACCTCAAATAATGCTTCCAGTTACAGACGAGATGAAAAGGGACCGCGTGGCTCAGGTCCCTATTATGTTTCAAAGTACAAAAAACTCCTTGTCAAAAAACTTTATAAATTAGGTCCCTGTTTTTTGAAAATCATCAAAAATTCAACAAAAAACAATAAGAAAATTTATGAAAACTCAAAATTAAATTCAACACATAATCATCATCATATTCATGCGTTAAAACTACAAAAAAAGTGAATCAAAATCAAAAAAATAAAAACTGCAACGCTTTAGATTTTTTATGTAAATTTACATATAATATCTAACAATGCAGCAATTATTTCAAAAAGTTACAGAATTTCATGCAACTTTTGCTTAAATAAAATAATTCAACTCCAGTAAATTGTTGCGAATATTGCAACTATTTGCAATATGTGCTGATATTTCAGCAATTATTGATCCGCCTTTCAACTATAAATTATGTAAATAATTACAAAAATATCAGCAATAATACCCCAAAATAGCTGATATTTCAACAACAATTTTATTTATTTTGCGTCAATTGTTAAAAACTTGCTGATATATCAGTAATAATTCACTAAAATTGTTGATACTTCAGCAACAGTTTTATTTATTTGCATCAACTGTTAAAAGTTGCTGATATATCAGTAAATATATAAATTGTTGATGTATCAGCAATTATTCATTTGCCTTCCAATTAAATTCTGGGTGAAAAATTGCTGAAATATCAGCAATTATTCACTAAAGTTGCTGATTTTTCAGTTTTTTTTATAGAATACTTTTGTGAATATTTGCAATTTTTTGAATTGTTTTTATACAGCAGCACGTAAAAAGTTGAAAAATGCATTGCTACAGAAATAGGGACTCACTTTAAAACAAATGTTAGGAGGGAGCCACTTTGAAACAAACTTGGAAATAGGGATGCACATCATATTTCCACAGATAAAAATCCTTATAAAGTAAGGAAGTATTCCCGTAGGATGATGATCAACTCAGTAGGAATATATGGACACCTCCATAGTCCATTAAAGGGAAAGAGGTTGTGACTCCTTTTATTGTCAACATGAAGATAACTTGGAAAAATTAAGAGAATCGTTAAGTCAACCTATGAAGGAAGGAAAGGTGTTGAGATTGACACGACAATTCCACAATGTGGATATCAACCAACCAAATCGGAACAAGGATCTTGCGAACCATTCCGGAAAGAAATATACTATGTGAACTTAAGGTTTCACAAGGGACAAATGTTAAGAATGAAAGCCCTAAGTCTGATAAACCGGAAGAGAGTAGAAGCTTATGACTCCAAAAAGGAAAAAGTAAACCCATCACAAGGGGGTTAACCTCATCCTTTATATGTCATAGCGCAATGAGTCATTCCATCTGATGAAGACGACTATGCAAGCTTTCTCACAAGGATCTATCTTTGAGGAAGAAATGATAAAGGATTATGAGGCCTTTGCCCAAAAATGAAAAAATATCACACTGAAGCCTTAGGTAGAAGTGTCACCAATAGACTCCCCTCCACAATATCCATCCACAAAACAACCAAAGAGGAAAACATTTTATGGTAGTTGGGGATCACAGTCAGAAGGGAGGAAACCAGAAGGTGAGCCTTTAAGAAAAAGGGCGAAACCCAATCGAATAATGGAATAAAAGTTATATAACTCAATATAAAATATTTTCTCTTAACAAATGAGGAACTTGACTACTGGACGTCAAGAAAGAAAGGAATAAAATATGAATGAAATAAAGGAGGCAGTTATTGCTATTATCACATAATGAATGATCATGAAACCAATTCGTGCATAGCACACAAGAAGAGGATATGCCACTTCTTTAGGTAAGGAAAATTATAAAGGTGTCATAGGGATTGAAAATCATCATTAGGAGCGAAGTCTAGTTCTAAAGAAATAACCTTTCTAAGGAATTAAGAAAAGTTAACAGAATGGAATTAAAATTGTTTAAAATTGATGCCTAGAATAAGAATTTCTACTTGGTTGGGAAAGAGATACCCCATTCTACAATGGATTAGTTTATAAATCCTGAGTATATCCCGGGTCCTTCCTCGAAAGGGGAAGGGGTAAGCTTGGGGTATCGTGTGCTTGGTTCCATGACTTAGGTATATCTGCGTACCTCCTGAAGGAGGGTAAGCCATCATCCGCGCTTAAGAAACATGGTGATGCACTAAATCCCTTAACCATGCCTGAGAGCCAAGTTAAGGTGCCCTATAAAGGATAAATGGGTAAACCCAGGGACATGCGTCCGTCTCCGATTGAAGCTCGCTCTTCCTCTGATCTTTTTAAGATCAAGCCCTATCACTTCTTTAGCATAAGCAAGCACTTCCTCAGTTTATATCATATCCCGAAGAATGGATCAAAAGCTCTGAAGGAGCAATAAAGCCTGCCAAGCCTCTACTTTAAGGAACTTATAATGGTGAAAAATATATTAAAACTGAAGTTCTTTCGTAAGTAAACCAAAAGAGGACATTATGAGTCCTTCTTAAAAGCATAAGATGGATCCAAAAAAACTGGAAGAGGATATTTGGAGACTCCATTAAAAGCCGAAAGTGGCTCTGACTATTTCCAGAAAATGAACTTTGGGATTCTGTTATTTTATTACCCGAATCTAGTTTTCTAATGCCAAGAAAGGCACCGTCTAATTTCAAAAAATATTCTCTGGGCTTCTGTTATTTTACTACCGGAATCTGAGTTTCCAATGCCAAGAAAGGCACCATCTATTTCCAGAAAATAATCTGTGGAGTTCTATTATTTCCTAGACCAGTAGCAGCATCCTTTCAGGAGATAACTTCCGAACTTTTATTATTTTAATACCCAAGCATGGGTCTTGAATTCCAATGTCAAGAAACGGCTTTATCCACTTCTAAAAGACAAATTCTGGACTTCTGTGATGACCCCAAACTTCCGTAGACCGAAAGCAAGGATAATTATTTTGGAATACAACACATTTACAACAATAACAGATCTCGGAGAAAAGAACATAGAACATAAACATTTCAGCGGAAATAAAATGTCATCAGCATTACAACAGAACATCAGAGTATGCAGTTTTACAGGATCCACTTAGCATAATAGAAGTCTTAATAAAAGAGAAACAAGTCTCAAATGAAAGGAAATAAGTTTCAAATCCCATTACATACATCAAAAGCAAAAGATGGAAAAATGTCTCAAAAGCAGAATAAAAGATGGAGAAAAGGTCTTGTAACAACCCGAAAATCTGGGCCAGTTTAAAATTTTTATTTTGGCAATTTTAGCGAATTTTGATTATTTAAAATAGAATTATTTTAAATAATAGCGACGAGAAATTTATTTTGAATAGAATTCGAACGTATATATTATATACGTCGTCGTTAGAATATAAATAATTATATATAATTATAAAAGGAATTGAAAATGGCGCGGTAGTTCGATAATTCGATTTCAAACTTCAATTGAACATACCGGGTGCAAAACAATCCGGATTTTAGTGAAACCAAAAACATTGGGATCTAATTGTGAGTATCTTTCCAACGAATCCGAAAAATCAAAATTTCATAACGGGAATCAAAAGATATGTCCAGTTGAAAATTCTGAATAGTCGCTATGAAATTCAGGCCCTTAAAAATGGAAATTTTGCAAACGTCCTCGGATTTCGACGAAACCACTTTTGTTGGATCCGTGATGTCAAATTATTGCTAGGTTTCAAATTTCATAATTTTTCGAATCAATATGTGAGCGTGGAAAAGGAAAACGCGTTTGACCAGTTTCAGTTGATTTTAATCAACTGGAAAATGGCCATTTTTCTAACGGTCTCGGAATTCGACGAAACTAGTTTTGTTAGGACCGTATCGTCAATACGAAGCTAGAAAATATTTTTCGAGAATTTTTAGAGTTAGTATGTGACCCCGGTAATTTGAAATGTACGTTTAAAATTCAATATAGTGATTTAAATGTAAATTTAACGGAAACTGATTGTAACAGCCGAATCAACCTACGATACATATCCCATTGTGTTCGGAATGGGGGTAAAACGCTATAGACGTCAGGCGGTGGGTCTCGTTTCGAGGTCGTATGTGAAAGTCAACTTTTTGCAAAATAAAATAATTAAAAAAAAAAAAAACCTCCCTTCTCTCCTTTATTTCCTCTGGCCCCCCTCTTCATTTCGATTTCAGATCGAAGAAAATAAAAAAAAAGAAAAAAAAACCCCGATCCAATCGCGTCGCCCGCCCACCCATCGACATCGCCACCGCCGCCAGGTCCTCCCACCGCTGGCCGACCCCCCAAGCGTCGCCTCCCCCTCTTCAACCGACGCGACGCAGCCCCCTGCCACCAAAAAAAAACCGACGCAACCCCTAAACCCCCCCGTCAGTCGCCACTAGCCTCGCCCTCTCCTCTTCGTGACAGCAAACCCTAATTCCCCGAATCGAGCCACCCAAATCCGATGCAGTCGCCACAAACCCCCCCTGAACCCCCTGCTCCGCCTGCGCTCAGCCCCTCCGACCGCCCAATGCCCTTCCGACGACCAGAAAGCTTTTCCCCCTTCGCTGTAAGTTATGTTATCTTATTTTTTTTATTATTCATTTAGTTTAATCAATTTGAAAAATCTGATTTTTCTATGAAAAAACATACGTTGTTTTGTAAGTATAAAAGGTTTGATTTTTAATTATTCAAAGATATGATTTTTATATTTTTAAAGTATTAAAAATATGATTTTTATATTTTTAAAGTATTAAAAATATAATCTTTATTAAGTAGAAGATGTAAAAATATGATTTTTGTTTAGATAGAGAATTAAAAATATAATTTTTACACGATAGGAATAGTAAAGATATCATCTTTATATGTGTAGCAAGATAAAGATGAAATCTATATTTTTGAAAAGATGAAATCTATATTTTTGAAAAGATGAAATCTATATTTTTGAAAAGGCGAAATCCATATATATGAAAAGAGCCATATTTTTGAAAATCGATATTTTTATAAGTGAAAGGAATTATAAAAATATAATCTTTATCGATACGAACACTGTTATAAAATTCGATTTTTATATTTTGAATAGTATAATAAAATTTGATTTTTATATATTGAATAGCAATATAAAAATTCGATTTTTACATATGTAGAGGGTACGGGCAAAGAAGGTGACAAAAAGGCGAGGACGATGAAGATATCTCTAAATGAAGTGTCGTAAAGTTGGATAGCTATAGGTGAGAACTTCTCACTCTTCAATTTCTTTTTCTAGTTATATATATATATATATATACTAGGATGCAGACGGTGTTTAGTAGCACCCGACACCCGTCATCCACAAACCATGGATGGCTTGTTTGTTAAATTGTTTGGTTGTGTAGTTGGTTAGATTATTTGGTTTGAATTGAATTGTTTGGTGAAATGGAATTGATTTGATTGATGTGTGAATGGCGTGGGCCTTCACTAGACCGGGGATAAGGCTAGGCCTTGTCCCGTTTCTAGTATCGTGCCGTTATGCCGCCGAAATTTTCTAAAATAAGTTAGAAAAATAAAGATAACATTTTATTTGATAAATGAACCGAATAGAATATTCATAGGTTGAATATAATAGTTTGATCGTTGAAAATATAATTTTTAACGTGAATGCGAATAAATAAATATTCATTTACAAACCAGACGGTTTGTTTATGTACACCTATTTGAAGGACATTGATTGGGACGATAAATTTTACACATCGCCCAACTACACAAATAAAAATCTGTGTTTGATTGCTTGAAACCCCACACGGGTATTGGGATGATATTTGACGTACACTAATCCCGATTGTTTAGTTGTATGTCGATCGATTGATTGACAGGCTGTTATAAGCGTTGAATATTTATATTTGATGCTTATACAGTATAGAATGCACTTTGGATGATGGTTGATTATTCATCATTGTTGATATATACATGTGTTGTAGAAAATCCATATAATTAACATTATATGGTAATTGATTGGGCCTCATTCCAGTTTTAAAATAGAAATATTTGAAAAAGAAATATTTGAAATAGAATATTTGAAAATAGGAATATATGAAGCCGTATTGATTTGATTGACGCCATTTTGACGTGAACGATATTTATATCGATTTTATTCATTTTATAATGAATATCGAAAGTGATTTCAAAATCTGAAATTTTGAATAGAAATGAATTCGAATTGAAATTAAATAGAAATGAATTCGAATTGAAATTAAATAGAAATGAATTCGAATTGAAATTAAATAGAAATGGATTCGAATTGAAATTGAATATAAATGAATTCAAATTGAATTGAAAATGAACTGCAATTGAATTAGAAATCAATTTGAATTGAAATCAATTTGAAATGAATTTAAAACGAATTTATATTTGAATATTCAATTTTGATTTGAAATTGAATATGAAGTTGAAACCGTTTTGAAAATGAATTTAAAAACGATTTATAAAGCACGTTTTGAATTGAAATCGACGAAGTATATATAAAATATATTATATATATAATATAATGGCCTGAATAGAACGCCCCGCGCCGCGGCAGTTCGCGAATTTCGACCATTGACTTCGAACGGATATTGCGGGAAATCCGACCGTCGGATTCTCCTAAAACCGGAACCGTTGGGTTCGTATCGAAAAGAGATTTCTAACGAATATTAGAAATTTGAAATCTAACGGTTGGATTTGGAATTATGTCCAAATCAAAATTTGAAAAAGGTCGCTGTAAGTGCAGTTCGACGGCCGTTGATGGAAATCGACTGTACGGGCCTTGATAAAATCATTAAAAATATCAATAATTTGTGTAAAATCATAAGAAATGATTTAGAAAGAATTGGGATGAAAAACTCCATATTTGAAAAGATAAAAATAGATTTTTATCGAAATGAACTAGTTTTGAACTAGAATTATAATCCTATTTATTTTTAAATAAATAAATTGAATTTGAAATGGTTTTGAAAATAACCAGAATTTCCAATGATTGCATTGGAATGGGTTTGAATCGAAATTGTCTTCGGAATATTTAGATGTTGGATTTCGTGATTATACGGATGTTGTTATGGAAATTTGAAAGACATTTATATATCGTTATTTCCAATACGATATCTGTTGGTCGTGGAATTTGATATTGAATATAAGCCGATTTTTTTTTATTCAGAGCCTTGTGTTTAATATCAAATGTGATTTGGGTTTGTCGTGAATGGTGTCTTCATTAACACTGTTCTTGAACCCAGTTGAGAAAAGATTAAATCTTTTTATTTGGATTTAATGAAGTGTACCAATTAAATAATATTTAATTGAATTGATATTGATTTTTGGGTTTATCGTGGACAGTGTTTTAAATAACACTCGTTCTTTAACCCGATAATTAATGAAATGTGGTTTTGGGTTTATCGTGAACCGTGTTTTAAATGACACTGATTCTTTAACCCAGTTAACGATTAAAACTAAGTGGAGTTTTAATGAATCTTTAATTAGATTGAAATAATCGAGAATGGAGTATCACCAGTTTTGCTCCAGGCGATAGTTAAATCTTTAATTAGATTTGAACGTGAAATGGTAATTGAATTTACCAATAACACCGTGGTGTTAGATATGAAGTATTACCAGTTTTACTTCATGGGATGAATAGGTTGGGATTGGGTAATTAAAACAAATAATTACTTCGGTAAGGTTCGTTAATCCCGACTAGTTGAATCAAAATTCAAAAGAAGATTAAAGAATAAATCTAAAGAATTTATCTTTGATAAAATTAATGGGAACCTTTCCCTATGAATGTGAAATTTAGAAACTAACTGTCGGTTAGCCAAGCAGAATGGTTTTCTGGATATTGATCTGATGTTGGTTTCGGCTTTCGGGGTTAATATTTGGGGAATTATTCTCTTGTTAATTTATGGTTAGTGACTGATGAATTGGAATGAGGCGTATGTTGTGTTTGTGTAACACTTTTATAATATATACGTGAGTTATTCAGAAAGACCGGGTTTATCCCATTCTGAATAAATGATACGACGATAAGTCGAAGATGGAGACGGTGGTTGAAGACCGGAGGTCTTCACGTCGTTTGGGTGATTACTGATGATCTTGATTGGGCTGTACACCCAAGAAGATGGAAACAGTTGGTGACCGTCCAGACGTACTTGGAGATCGATGGATATGCGGGGTACTAGGTGCCTCCAGTTTCGTTCAGACCCAGAGCGAACTTGTAAATGGACTGTGTGTCTGACATTGGATTTTAGTCCGTGTGATTGATCTCTATTAAATATATATCTATTTGGCGGCGGAGAATTTATTCTCTTGCTTAATGCCCTTCTCTGAGACGTACGAGCTCAGGGGTTATATATTGATGGATATCAAACGCATGGAGTGAATTGCCTGTGTGGCATGCCTAAGTGGCAATTGATCGAGGCTTCTGTTGAAAAGCAAAGTCTTGTGGTGATGATCAAAGCACAGCCTGTGTGGCACAGCTTTGTGTAACGTGAATTCGCGAGCCTCACACCCCGGTTGTGAACCAAAAACGGGAGAGGACATCAGGGAGGGCATGCGTTTCTTTCTAGCTAGGGTGGTGTCAGTGACCTACCAGCCCTGACATTTATATACTTTTCACCTGTGTGGTTGTTGCTTTTGCGAGGCGCCTCGGTTTGATCGGACGATCCGGGTCCGATGGAGTCATTCGTTGGCTCATTTACGCCCCAAAGGGCGGGGAAACGTAGTGTTCAGGCATAATAATCCACATCGGTGGACCGGCCCTGACGTTCTAAAGGGTTGATACGTTCTGATCCTGAGGCTCGGGCTAGAGAGTCTCGAATCGGTTGAGGACTATCTTTTGCCTCGGTTCATAGACGGAATTCCAATTTCCAAATACGCGACATTGCGATTTTGATTGTATAACCTATATATGGCGACATAGTGTTATGGGGCATTCATGCCGCCTATGATTGATACTTATGATTTGAAGTTGTTTTATACACTATACACTTATTATAGTATCAAAATGATTTCTTTTAAACGTATCAAGCATTCTTGGCTATTATAAGGTAAAAACCCTATCCCCCGGCTTGCGTTGCATTGTGTGATAGGACCTGGGTCTTATAATAGCTTCATTTTTCTTTATTTAGCATTGCGCTGTTGTTTTATGCACTGGTATTCTTGGGAGGAAACCCGTTCCGTGTTATACGGCGTGGTCCCTTGATTTACCGAACTTTAAAATAAAGATTAATAACTGTTTTAGTTCTCACACCAATCACATGACTGACCTGGAGTTTATTGTTTTGACCTAAACTCTGGGTGCCCCTATTTTGACACGGGCAGCTAGTAGTTTTGGTTTTGCAGATTTATATTCACAGGATCCTGGTTTACAGCTGGAACGATATCCGGAAAGCTTTGTATCCGTATATCTCCTTCAGTTGTGTATTGTATTATTTTCCGCTGCTATGTATTTAAATGTAATTTAAATCTCTGATATTTCTGTGTAATATTCATTTATACTCCGTATATTCATGTATTCTGATGCATTGTTGTAATATACAATGAAATGTCCTTCCGTCTGCGTTCTATTTTGTCTTGTTGTCAAAATGATCAGGCGTTTCGAACGGTCTGGGTCGGTTTAGCGACTGGTTCGGACCGAGCGAAATTCTTTTTCGTCACAGTTGGTATCAGAGCGAGGTTTACAAAGCTCAGAGAACAGGACACATTAGAACCATACGAAAGAATTCATCAGATATTGGATTAGTAATATCCAATGAGAATGACTCGTTAGAGATGGGATCAGTAGTATCCTAGAACGAGTGTGAGGAGTAAATTTTCAAAGTGAAAACAAGTTTGGTTTTGAAAATTTAAATCAACTATTCGTATTTGATTATTTATTTGTATTGATTTGGACAGTCCAGTATATAGAGAATTTGCATATACGCCTTGCAAACGTTTATTCAAAGTTTTAATATATTGGATAGATATAGCATCACACTCTAGTCGCCCGAAGATGATATTGATGATAGCGATCGCATCATCAACATTTATGTTCGAGTTTCGAAGGTGGGATTCCTATATATTTCCATTAGACTGGTGTGAGAACCAAAATTAGATAGGGCTTATTGTTGTGATTTGGCATCAAAAATCTGATTTTTGACTATATATCAAAATTATGAATTTGAAAATCTAATTCACTAATTGATTGATGTTTGTGTTGCTTGTTTAGTTGTTTGATAAATTTTGAACCATTACGCCTAATTGTATCAAATATTGAATTGTATTGAGAAATTAGCCGCATTTGCATGCATATACGTGTACTTACATTGAACAGGTCATAGCAAGGAGGCTAGAGCAGAGAATAAAATTTGTTTGCCCGACAAATAGGTACATGTTTACTACATAATTTACTGTTTTGTTTGGGTGATGATGATTTTATGAGCCTATTGGCTAGCCGCTTGGCCTTTTCTTTTTCTTTTTGAGATCAGAAGGCCTATATGGCAATTTCGGGATTTTCCCGTGGCTCCCGGTGCAGGGGAGGTTATGGCGAAATTTTTCAAAAATTTAGGGTGTTAGCCAAATTTTTGAAGAATTTGAAAATTCTCAGAAACTGAAAAGTTGGAGAATGGAAGCCAGATCGAACGTAGAGTTGAATTGTTAAACAACTTTCGGCTTTGTTCCTTTTCGGGGACGAAAAGTTTTAAGTGGGGGAGATTGTAACAACCCGAAAATCTGGGCCAGTTTAAAATTTTTATTTTGGCAATTTTAGCGAATTTTGATTATTTAAAATAGAATTATTTTAAATAACAGCGACGAGAAAATTATTTTGAATAGAATTCGAACGTATATATTATATACGTCGTCGTTAGAATATAAATAATTATAAAAGGAATTGAAAATGGCGCGGTAGTTCGATAATTCGATTTCAAACTTCAATTGAACATACCGGGTGCAAAACAATCCGGATTTTAGTGAAACCAAAAACATTGGGATCTAATTGTGAGTATCTTTCCAACGAATCCGAAAAATCAAAATTTCATAACGGGAATCAAAAGATATGTCCAGTTGAAAATTCTGAATAGTCGCTATGAAATTCAGGCCCTTAAAAATGGAAATTTTGCAAACGTCCTCGGATTTCGACGAAACCACTTTTGTTGGATCCGTGATGTCAAATTATTGCTAGGTTTCAAATTTCATAATTTTTCGAATCAATATGTGAGCGTGGCAAAGGAAAACGCGTTTGACCAGTTTAAGTTGATTTTAATCGACTGGAAAATGGCCATTTTTCTAACGGTCTCAGAATTCGACGAAACTAGTTTTGTTAGGACCGTATCGTCAATACGAAGCTAGAAAATATTTTTCGAGAATTTTTAGAGTTAGTATGTGACCCCGGTAATTTGAAATGTCCGTTTAAAATTCAATATAGTGATTTAAATGTAAATTTAACGGAAACTGATTGTAACAGCCGAATCAACCTACGATACATATCCCATTGTGTTCGAAATGGGGGTAAAACGCTACAGACGTCAGGCGGTGGGTCTCGTTTCGAGGTCGTATGTGAAAGTCAACTTTTTGCAAAATAAAATAATTAAAAAAATCAAAAAAAAAACCCTCCCTTCTCTCCTTTATTTCCTCTGGCCCCCCCCTCTTCATTTCGATTTCAGATCAAAGAAAATAAAAAAAAAGAAAAAGAAAAAAGAAACCCCCGATCCAATCGCGTCGCCCGCCCACCCATCGACATCGCCACCGCCGCCAGGTCCTCCCACCGCTGGCCGACCCCCTCAAGCGCCGCCTCCCCCTCTTCAACCGACGCGACACAGCCCCCTGCCACCAAAAAAAAACCGACGCAACCCTAAACCCCCCCGTTAGTCGCCACTAGCCTCGCCCTCTCCTCCTCGTGACAGCAAACCCTAATTCCCCGAATCGAGCCACCCAAATCCGACGCAGTCGCCACAAACCCCCCCTGAACCCCCTGCTCCGCCTGCGCTCAGCCCCTCCGACCGCCCAATGCCCTTCCGACGACCAGAAAGCTTTTCCCCCTTCGCTGTAAGTTATGTTATCTTATTTTTTTTATTATTCATTTAGTTTAATCAATTTGAAAAATCTGATTTTTCTATGAAAAAACATACGTTGTTTTGTAAGTATAAAAGGTTTGATTTTTAATTATTCAAAGATATGATTTTTATATTTTTAAAGTATTAAAAATATGATTTTTATATTTTTAAAGTATTAAAAATATAATCTTTATTAAGTAGAAGATGTAAAAATATGATTTTTGTTTAGATAAAGAATTAAAAATATAATTTTTACACGATAGGAATAGTAAAGATATCATCTTTATATGTGTAGCAAGATAAAGATGAAATCTATATTTTTGAAAAGATGAAATCTATATTTTTGAAAAGATGAAATCTATATTTTTGAAAAGGCGAAATCCATATATATGAAAAGAGCCATATTTTTGAAAATCGATATTTTTATAAGTGAAAGGAATTATAAAAATATAATCTTTATCGATACGAACACTGTTATAAAATTCGATTTTTATATTTTGAATAGTATAATAAAATTTGATTTTTATATATTGAATAGCAATATAAAAATTCGATTTTTACATATGTAGAGGGTACGGGCAAAGAAGGTGACAAAAAGGCGAGGACGATGAAGATTTCTCTAAATGAAGTGTCGTAAAGTTGGATAGCTATAGGTGAGAACTTCTCACTCTTCAATTTCTTTTTCTAGTTATATATATATACTAGGATGCAGACGGTGTTTAGTAGCACCCGACACCCGTCATCCACAAACCATGGATGGCTTGTTTGTTAAATTGTTTGGTTGTGTAGTTGGTTAGATTATTTGGTTTGAATTGAATTGTTTGGTGAAATGGAATTGATTTGATTGATGTGTGAATGGCGTGGGCCTTCACTAGACCGGGGATAAGGCTAGGCCTTGTCCCGTTTCTAGTATCGTGCCGTTATGCCGCCGAAATTTTCTAAAATAAGTTAGAAAAATAAAGATAACATTTTATTTGATAAATGAACCGAATAGAATATTCATAGGTTGAATATAATAGTTTGATCGTTGAAAATATAATTTTTAACGTGAATGCGAATAAATAAATATTCATTTACAAACCAGACGGTTTGTTTATGTACACCTATTTGAAGGACATTGATTGGGACGATAAATTTTACACATCGCCCAACTACACAAATAAAAATTTGTGTTTGATTGCTTAAGACCCCACACGGGTATTGGGATGATATTTGACGTACATTAATCCCGATTGTTTAGTTGTATGTCGATCGATTGATTGACAGGCTGTTATAAGCGTTGAATATTTATATTTGATGCTTATACAGTATAGAATGCACTTTGGATGATGGTTGATTATTCATCGTTGTTGATATATACATGTGTTGTAGAAAATCCATATAATTAACATTATATGGTAATTGATTGGGCCTCATTCCAGTTTTAAAATAGAAATATTTGAAAAAGAAATATTTGAAATAGAATATTTGAAAATAGGAATATATGAAGCCGTATTGATTTGATTGACGCCATTTTGACGTGAACGATATTTATATCGATTTTATTCATTTTATAATGAATATCGAAAGTGATTTCAAAATCTGAAATTTTGAATAGAAATGAATTCGAATTGAAATTAAATAGAAATGAATTCGAATTGAAATTAAATAGAAATGGATTCGAATTGAAATTGAATATAAATGAATTCGAATTGAAATTGAATTGAATTGAAAACGAACTGCAATTGAATTAGAAATCAATTTGAATTGAAATCAATTTGAAATGAATTTAAAACGAATTTATATTTGAATATTCAATTTTGATTTGAAATTGAATATGAAGTTGAAACCGTTTTGAAAATGAATTTAAAAACGATTTATAAAGCACGTTTTGAATTGAAATCGACGAAGTATATATAATATATATTGTATATATAATATAATGGCCTGAATAGAACGCGCCGCGCCGCGGCAGTTCGCGAATTTCGACCATTGACTTCGAACGGATATTGCGGGAGATCCGACCGTCGGATTCTCCTAAAACCGGAACCGTTGGGTTCGTATCGAAAAGAGATTTCTAACGAATATTAGAAATTTGAAATCTAACGGTTGGATTTGGAATTATGTCCAAATCAAAATTTGAAAAAGGTCGCTGTAAGTGCAGTTCGATGGCCATTGATGGAAATCGACTGTACGGGCCTTGATAAAATCATTAAAAATATCAATAATTTGTGTAAAATCATAAGAAATGATTTAGAAAGAATTGGGATGAAAAACTCCATATTTGAAAAGATAAAAATAGATTTTTATCGAAATGAACTAGTTTTGAACTAGAATTATAATCCTATTTATTTTTAAATAAATAAATTGAATTTGAAATGGTTTTGAAAATAACCAGAATTTCCAATGATTGCATTGGAATGGGTTTGAATCGAAATTGTCTTCGGAATATTTCGATGTTGGATTTCGTGATTATACGGATGTTGTTATGGAAATTTGAAAGACATTTATATATCGTTATTTCCAATACGATATCTGTTGGTCGTGGAATTTGATATTGAATATAAGCCGATAATTTTTTTTTATTCAGAGCCTTGTGTTTAATATCAAATGTGATTTGGGTTTGTCGTGAATGGTGTCTTTATTAACACTGTTCTTGAACCCAGTTGACAAAAGATTAAATCTTTTTATTTGGATTTAATGAAGTGTACCAATTAAATAATATTTAATTGAATTGATATTGATTTTTGGGTTTATCGTGGACAGTGTTTTAAATAACACTCGTTCTTTAACCCGATAATTAATGAAATGTGGTTTTGGGTTTATCGTGAACCGTGTTTTAAATGACACTGATTCTTTAACCCAGTTAACGATTAAAACTAAGTGGAGTTTTAATGAATCTTTAATTAGATTGAAATAATCGAGAATGGAGTATCACCAGTTTTGCTCCAGGCGATAGTTAAATCTTTAATTAGATTTGAACGTGAAATGGTAATTGAATTTACCGATAACACCGTGGTGTTAGATATGAAGTGTTACCAGTTTTACTTCATGGGATGAATAGGTTGGGATTGGGGAATAAAAACAAATAATTACTTCGGTAAGGTTCGTTAATCCCGACTAGTTGAATCAAAATTCAAAAGAAGATTAAAGAATAAATCTAAAGAATTTATCTTTGATAAAATTAATGGGAACCTTTCCCTATGAATGTGAAATTTAGAAACTAACTGTCGGTTAGCCAAGCAGAATGGTTTTCTGGATATTGATCTGATGTTGGTTTCGGCCTTCGGGGTTAATATTTGGGGAATTATTCTCTTGTTAATTTATGGTTAGTGACTGATGAATTGGAATGAGGCGTATGTTGTGTTTGTGTAACACTTTTATAATATATACGTGAGTTATTCAGAAAGACCGGGTTTATCCCATTCTGAATAAATGATACGACGATAAGTCGAAGATGGAGACGGTGGTTGAAGACCGGAGGTCTTCACGTCGTTTGGGTGATTACTGATGATCTTGATTGGGCTGTACACCCAAGAAGATGGAAACAGTTGGTGACTGTCCAGACGTACTTGGAGATCGATGGATATGCGGGGTACTAGGTGCCTCCGGTTTCGTTCAGACCCAGAGCGAACTTGTAAATGGACTGTGTGTCTGACATTGGATTTTAGTCCGTGTGATTGATCTCTATTAAATATATATCTGTTTGGCGGCAGAGAATTTATTCTCTTGCTTAACGCCCTTCTCTGAGACGTACGAGCTCAGGGGTTATATATTGATGGATATCAAACGCATGGAGTGAATTGCCTGTGTGGCACGCCTAAGTGGCAATTGATCGAGGCTTCTGTTGAAAAGCAAAGTCTTGTGGTGATGATCAAAGCACAGCCTGTGTGGCACAGCTTTGTGTAACGTGAATTCGCGAGCCTCACACCCCGGTTGTGAACCAAAAACGGGAGAGGACATCAGGGAGGGCATGCGTTTCTTTCTAGCTAGGGTGGTGTCAGTGACCTACCAGCCCTGACATTTATATACTTTTCACCTGTGTGGTTGTTGCTGTTGCGAGGCGCCTCGGTTTGATCGGACGATCCGGGTCCGATGGAGTCATTCGTTGGCTCATTTACGCCCCAAAGGGCGGGGAAACGTAGTGTTCAGGCATAATAATCCACATCGGTGGACCGGCCCTGACGATCTAAAGGGTTGATGCGTTCTGATCCTGAGGCTCGGGCTAGAGAGTCTCGAATCGGTTGAGGACTATCTTTTGCCTCGGTTCATAGACGGAAATCCAATTTCCAAATACGCGACATTGCGATTTTGATTGTATAACCTATATATGGCGACATAGTGTTATGGGGCATTCATGCCGCCTATGATTGATACTTATGATTTGAAGTTGTTTTATACACTATACACTTATTATAGTATCAAAATGATTTCTTTTAAACGTATCAAGCATTCTTGGCTATTATAAGGTAAAAATCCTATCCCCCGGCTTGCGTTGCATTGTGTGATAGGACCTGGGTCTTATAATAGCTTCATTTTTCTTTATTTAGCATTGCGCTGTTGTTTTATGCACTGGTATTCTTGGGAGGAAACCCGTTCCGTGTTATACGGCGTGGTCCCTTGATTTACCGAACTTTAAAATAAAGATTAATAACTGTTTTAGTTCTCACACCAGTCACATGACTGACCTGGAGTTTATTTTTTTGACCTAAACTCTGGGTGCCCCTATTTTGACACGGGCAGCTAGTAGTTTTGGTTTTGCAGATTTATATTCACAGGATCCTGGTTTACAGCTGGAACGATATCCGGAAAGCTTTGTATCCGTATATCTCCTTCAGTTGTGTATTGTATTATTTTCCGCTGCTATGTATTTAAATGTAATTTAAATCTCTGATATTTCTGTGTAATATTCATTTATACTCCGTATATTCATGTATTCTGATGCATTGTTGTAATACACAATGAAATGTCCTTCCGTCTGCGTTCTATTTTGTCTTGTTCTCAAAACGATCAGGCGTTTCGAACGGTCTGGGTCGGTTTAGCGACTGGTTCGGACCGAGCGAAATTCTTTTTCGTCACAGGTCTTCTTCTTCTTCCTTCCAAAGCAAGCTCCAACCAGAAAGTATCACCTAGAAACCTGTCAATTGGCTGCCCGTGTGGAAAGAGGGCACCCGAGTTTGCAAAAGTGAAACAAACTACGAGTCAGTCATGGGACTGGTGTGAGAATTCTTAACTAAATTAACTATCAAGATGGCGAATCTCAGGACCTCGCCACTAACGCGGAACGGGTTTACTCCATTGGATTGCCAGTGCAATATTTTATAAAGTTTATATAAAACAGCGAAATGACTTTTGAAAAATGAAATCGTCATAAGACTCAGATCCTATCACACAATGCAACGCACACAGGAGGATAGAGTTTTCCCTTATGATGATCAAACATGCTTAATACGTGAAAAGTAATATTTTAATATTATCATTAGTGTTTAAGCAGTATTAAAATACATCAATATAAATATATCAATCCTAGACGGCATAGTACCCCATCCTGTTATGTCGACGTATATAAATTTACAATCAAAACCGAAATGTTGTCGTATTGGGAATTGGTTTTCTGTCATGAAATCGAGGCTAGGGATCGTCCTCTTCCGATTCGAGACACTCTAGCAAATGCCTTAGGATCCCCGCAGTGAACCCTTGGATGCGGTAGGGCCGGTCCCTACCTAACGGTAGTGGATTAGTTATGCCTGAACACACGTTTCCCGGTCCCTTTGGACCTATAATATGACCACTTCCGGCCTATAAAAACCCGAGGTACCTCAATCCAAAATCCACATAAGTAAAATGTCAGGCCGTGTCAAAACCCAAGCACCACTCCTAGCTAGAAAGAAACGTGTGCACTCCCTATGGTCCATATCCCGTTTTTGACTCATACCGGGGTGTGAGGCTCGCGAAGTCACGATATACACAAAGCTATGCCTAACCAGGCTATGCTTTGATCATTAGCCACAAGGCCTGCTTTTCAACAAAGCCTTGATCATTGCATCTTGGCGTGCCACATTGACAATTCAACGCCATGCGATCGATAGCTATCACTATGTATCAGGGTGTTAAGTAGAGAATAAATTCTCTACCACCAAACAGACATATATTAAAGGAAATCGATTTAATTACATGAAGTGAATTTCAACGTCAGACACGCATCCATTTACAAGTCCGTTCTGGGTCTGAACGAAACCGGAGACACCAAAGAGGTTCTCGCTTATCCGCACGATCAACACACACGTCCGGACAATTACTGCTTCAACCCAGTCCTGGGAGCAAGTCAGTCCAAGGTATCATAAGTCATCGTCCATTCGATGTGAAGATCGTCGGTCTTCAACCATCGTCTTCTTACATCTTTGATTCAATCGTCGTTCAATTATTTGAAATGAGTTAAACTCGGTCTTTTCAAATAATTGTCGCATAATTATAGTTTAAAACATTTCATATATATTTATAACTATTTATCGCTATTTTTATTTATTAAAAATAGCTCGAAATAAATAAACGACGTTTCGGGTCAATGGGCGGCGTTGGCGCTGCTTTAACAAAATTTGATTTACACATATCTTAAAATCTAACCGTCGGATTTTGATGAAATTTGTATCGTTGGATAGCTCTTCCCAAAGCGGTCCTAACGGCTCCAGTTTTGGGAAAATCCAACGGTCGGATCTTTCTATATATTCGTTTGAAGTTACAATTGTCGATACGCGAACTGCAGCGTTCGTTTCGTTTAATTTTATATTTTATATTTATATATAAACCATTGGGCGATTCCCTTTGTTAAAATCCATAACTTTTATTCTATGAAAGTAATATTTTCGTCCGCCAATTCTAATGCGACAAAAATGATGGTTTCAACAATGTATCATTTTATATCAAATAAAAATGACATTTTTGTTCGCCAACTCTAATGCGACCAAAAATCATAATTCAACGATGTATATTTCTATATCAAATAAAAATGACATTTTTGTTCGCCAATTCTAATGTGACCAAAAATGATAATTCAACGATGTATATTCTTATATCAAATAAAAATGACATTTTTGTTCGCCAATTCTAATGCGACAAAAATGATGGTTTCAACAACGTATCATTTTATATCAAATAAAAATGACATTTTTGTTCGTCAACTCTAATGCGACCAAAAATGATAATTCAACGATGTATATTTCTATATCAAATAAAAATGACATTTTTGTTCGCCAATTCTAATGCGACCAAAAATGATAATTCAACGATGTATATTCTTATATCAAATAAAAATGACATTTTTGTTCGCCAATTCTAATGCGACAAAAATGATGGTTTCAACAATGTATCATTTTATATCAAATAAAAATGACATTTTTGTTCGCCAACTCTAATGCGACCCAAAAATGATAATTTAACAATGTATATTCTTATATCAAATAAAAATGACATTTTTGTTCGCCAATTCTAATGCGACCAAAAATGATAATTCAACGATGTATATTCTTATATCAAATAAAAATGACATTTTTGTTCGCCAATTCTAATGCGACCAAAAATGATAATTTAAAATGTATAATTTCTTTAATTATAAAAATGTTCTTTTATCCTATGTGATTTAAAGACATAAAAATGCACTTTTTATTCTATTTCATTTTTATGACATAAAAGTGAACTTTTTATCCTATTTCATTTTTATAACATAAAAGTGAACTTTTTATGTTTTTATAAAATGTATATATTTTATTTCCTTTTCTTTTAAAATGAAAAATGTAAATTCTTTTATCTTCTCCTAGAAAAAGGTAAATCTTATATTTTACATAAAAAAAAAAGTAAATTTTCTATCTCTCTTCATTACAATAGAAAAATGGAAATTTCCTATTACACTTTATTACAATAGAAAAATGTGAATTTTCTATTACTCTTTATAACAATGGAAAAATGTAAATTTCCTATTTATTGTTTTTATTTACATATGTAAATCCTCTTTTTCTCTTTCACATTGAAAAATGTAAATATTTACTTTTCATAGAAAAATGTAAATGTTCTATCATTTTCCTAAGTTTAAATTTTTTTTCCTTTTCCAACACCAAAGTATGTTCATTTCAACTACATAGACATAACGATGAAATTTTGATACATTTCAACTAAATTAACATAACTATGAAATTTTGTGTCATTACAACAACGACAACATATGATCGGTTGTAAAATTTCTATGAATCAAAATAAAAGATCCCACCTTTATTTGTGAAATCAAATAAAATATATGAACTTTATTTATTTTATAGGATAAAAGATCAAATCTTTATTTATTACACAAATCCAACTTTCTTTTATTTTATAAAACAAAATAAAAGATCAAATCTTTATTTATTATATCTCAAAATAAAAGATCCAATCTTCTTTGACTTTATTATATAAATCAAAATAAAAGGCTCAGCTTTGTTTTGATTTGTTTCAAGAACAAAAGATCAAACTTTTATTATATTTTGTTTCAAAAACAAATGATCAAAACTTTATTTTATTTTATTTCAAAACAAAAGATCAAAAATTTATTTTATTTTATTTCAAATCAAAAGATCAAAACTTTATTTTATTTTATTTCAAAACAAAAGATCAAAACTTTATTTTATTTCATTTCAAATCAAAAGATCAAAACTTTATTTTATTTTATTTCAATTCAAAAGATCAAAACTTTATTTTATTTTATTTTAAATCAAAATATTAAAACTTTATTTTATTTTATTTCAAATCAAAAGATCAAAACTTTATTTATTTTATTTCAAATCAAAAGATCAAAACTTTATTTTATTTCATTTCAAATCAAAAGATCAAAACTTTATTTTATTTTATTTCAAATCAAAAGATCAAAACTTTATTTTATTTTATTTCAAATCAAAAGATTAATTTTAAGAGAAAGGAATAAAAATAAAAATAAAGGTGAGAACTTTATTATGATTACATCTGAATTTTACAGATCCAAACTGTCATACTATAACATGACATCACAACGAATATAATTCAACTATACAACAATCACCACATAACAGATCAGAAATAACATACAATGATTCAACGGATATAATAAAATTAAATTATTTAATTATTCAAATTCAGAAATCTCACAGTCATTGCGGATTTTGGCCAAAATTCAAACTGTTCAGAATGGCCCCGTTTCAGTCTAGAGTCGTAGCTCTTGTCAATACGATCACAACGCTTATGGAATTGTTAATTTCCGAGTTGAAATGAATTAGTTATGGTTAAAATAAGATTAGTGATTATTTAAATTAATAATTAAATAATAAATTAAGAAATTAACCTTTCTTCTTCCTTAGCAAACACAGGCCGACGTTATCAACTATTAGCTCGAAATTAGGTTTCAGGTTTTCGGCCACTACAGGGCACGGGACTACGATCGGTTGGTGACACGCCGGAGAAGGGCTCGTGGCGCACGAAAGCCGGGGATGGGGAGAAACTCAGTGCACCCTGGTGGGCCCAGCGGCAGTGCAACGGCGACGTGTTTGGGGGCTCGGTTCGAGCGCTACAGTCAATAACAGGGGGGGTTCAACGTATCGATTTGGAGAGGGGAAAGTCCTCTACAATAAGCTCCAAAGGAGCAGTAGGTTTTGGTGTGAGGATTAAGGGAAATTAAGAGGAGAAGGAAGGAGCAAATTCGGCCATGGGATTTTGATAGTGGCGGCTACACGATGGAGGAATAGTGAATTAGGGTTTTGGGGCTTTCTATTTTTATATTATTTTTAGTGCATTTTTACAAATAAATCCAAATCTTTCAAACCGTTCTGATTCCATTCCAAACAAAGTTGACCCTAGCTAATAGCCTATGTTATGGACCCAACGGACCAGGTTCCGTCAGCCCAAACGGCTGTCTGTGGCCTAAATTATTTATTTTAATATTTAAATCCTTTATTAATTTAATTCGTCTGCATAAATAAATTCACCGAGGCCACAAACGGACTCAGAAAAATCCAAAAAAATATATTTGTCTATGTTATGACGATACGGTCCTAACAAAATTAATTTCGTCGAATTCTGACACTGTTTGAAAAATGGCTATTTTTCAGTCGATTAAATTTGACTGTATCGACCAAACACATTTTCCTTCGCCACGCTCACATATTAATTCGAAAAATTCAAAAAATTGAAACCTAGCAATAATATGACATTCCGGTTCAAATGAAAGTGGTTTCGTCGAAAACAGAGATCGTTTGAAAATTGACTATTTACACTGGATTTAATATTATTTAAAAATGGAATTTTTTTAATTCTGCCACATTTTTCCACCAAATAATTTAAAATAAAAATTATAAATTGGTTCGGATTTTCCGGGTCGTTACAATCTCCCCCACTTAAGAATTTTCGTCCTCGAAAAGGAAACAAAGAAAAGTAGGAACCGAGATGGAAAATGTAAATTGGTATAAACGTACCTTAGTACAAGAGTTACTCGGAGATATCCACTCTGCACTTGGGATAAGCCTTTTTGATGCCATCCTCTGTCTCCCAAGTACAGTCTCTAGGATCCCCACTCCATTGAACCTTGACTAGGTTGATCTTCTTGTTCCTCAAGATTTTGGTTTCTTTGCCAATGATCTTAATCGGGTCCTTTCTCACTGTCAGATTTGGAGCAATATCTAGGACCTGTTGGTTTAGTTCATCCTCAATCAGATCTGGATCGTGCACATGCTTGCGGAGTTGAGACACATGAAATACATCATGCACCCCTGGCAACCAGTCAGGCAACTGCACTCTATAAGCGAGAGTACCAATCCTTTCGAGAATAGGGAATGGACCAATGAACCTCGGTGCCAACTTTTCCATCTTCCCAAAACGAATCACGCCTCTCAAAGGAGAAACCTTCAAGTATACTCGATCACCCACAGAATTCTAGATTTCTTCTTTGCTGGTCTGCATAGCTCTTTTGTCGTCTCTGAGCAGTCAACAAGCGCTTCTTAATCAAGTCAACCTTATCCGATGCTTCACGAACCATGTCGGGGCCCAAGACTAGTCGATTGCCTGACTCCACCCAACATGCCGGAGATCTGCACGGCCTGCCATAAAGTAATTCAAACGGTGACATCCCCAAGCTTGCTTGGTAGTTATTATTATAGGAGAATTCAACCAAGTGCAAGTGGTCCTCCCATGAACCGCCATGGTCAAGAATGCAAGCACGCAATAAGTCTTCCTAAACACGATTCACCCTCTCAGTCTGGCCATCTGTCTGAGGGTGATAGGCAGAGCTCAGATTTAACTTGGTCCCAAGCTCTTCTTGGAAAGCTTCCCAGAATTTACTGGTAAATAATGGATCCCGATCACTGACAATGCTTTTGGGAACCCCATGCAGTCTGACTATCTCTTTCAGATAGTGCTCTGCTAAACTTCGAGCTGTTCTATTGGACCGAACAGGGATGAAATGGGCAGATTTTGTTAAGCGGTCAACAATCACCCATATGCTATCGTTGCCTTTTCGGCTTTGGGGCAAGCTATCTATAAAATCCATAGAAATTTCCTCCCACTTCCAACCAGGAACTCCTAGCGGTTGCAACAAACCTGCCAGTTTCTATTGATCACTTTTGACTTGCTGACAAGTGGGACATCTAGCAACATAAATAGAAATATCTCTCTTCATCGATTTCCACCAAAAGGTGCGCTTGAGATCATGGTACATTTTGTTTACACCTGGATGGATGCTGATTTTAGATTTGTGGCACTCATCCATCACTTCTCTTTTTAGCTCAGCAATGTCTGGCACACAAATTCGCCCTTGTAATCTAAGGGTCCCATTATCGTCAATATGGAAACTTGAGGCTTCGCCCTTACGAACTCGCTCACAAAGCTTCTGAATAAATTCATCATTCTTTTGAAGAGCAGAGACTTTATCAATAAGAGTAGGAGTGATAATGAGATTGGCGATAATGAGATTGTTGCATTCTGCATTCTTTCTACTGAGTGCATCGGCTACAACGTTGGCTTTTCCCGGAGTATATAGGATATCCAGGTCATATGATGCAAGAAATTCGACCCAGCGCTGCTGCCTCATATCCAAATCTTTTTGGGTAAAAAGGTGCTTCGAGGATTTGTGATCCGTGTAAATTTCAAACTTCTCACCCAAAAGATAATGCCTCCATATTTTAAGAGCAAACACAATGGCCATTAGTTCCAGGTCATGCGTAACATAATTCTTCTCATGCGGTTTCAGTTGGCGGCTAGCATATGCGACTACCCTGCCTCTTTGCATCGGCACCGCACCAATACCTTAAATAAATAAGGGATAACATGTTAAAATGAGATTTGTCATTAAAGGAAAAATGTTATCTCAGACATGTTAATTTATAAAAGAAACAACCTTGCTTAGAGGCGTCGGTCCAGACCTTCAAATCCTGATTGCCATCTATGATGGTCAACAAAGGAGCAATGGTCAACCTCTTCTTTAGCTCTTGGAAAGCTGTCTCGCATTCCGGTGTTCACTTGAATTTCGTATGCTTCTTGGTCAGGTTTGTCAATGGACAAGCTACCTTCGAAAAATCTTTGACAAATTTCCGATAATAGCCGGCCAGTCCCAAGAAACTTCTGACCTCCGTGGGAGTTCTAGGCTGCTTCCATTCTTGGATGGCTGAGATCTTTCCTGGATCTACTGAGATGCCTTCCTTTGATATAACATGGCTAAGGAATTTCACCTCTTATTGCCAGAATATGCATTTAGAAAATTTTGCTTTCAGCACATTTCTTCGCAAAATCTCTAAGACTTCTCTCAGATGTTGTTCGTGCTCAGCAGCGGATTTAGAAAAGATGAGGATGTCATCGATGAACACGAGCACAAATTTATTTAAAACATCTCTGAATACTCTATTCATCAAATCAACAAAATATGTTGGAGCATTACATAGACCGAAGGGCATTACTAGCCATTCATAAAAGATATCCGGTCCTCTAAAAGCAGTTAAAGGCACACACTCCTCTGCAATGCGAAGTTGATGGAAGCCTGTAGCTAGGTCCATCCTAGAGAATACTCGTGCCCCATGCAGTCGGTCAATCAAGTCATCAATACAAGGCAGTGTATATTTGTTCTTTAGAGTTTGTTTGTTGAGATCACGGTAGTCTACACATAGCCTGAGAGTACCGTATGATTTTGGGACGAACACCACTGCTGCTCCCCATTCTGAGAAGCTGGGCCTGATCAGACCCTTCCACAAAAGCTGCTTGGTTTGATTTTTCAGCTCCTCTCTTTCCTTTGGCGACATTCTCCGAATGGGATGTACAACAAGCCTTGCATTCGGAGCTAAATCAATTCGGAAGCTGATTTCTCTATGCGGAGGTAGGCCCTCAACTTCTTTGAAAACATCAGCGTAATCTTTGACGACAGGGATCTCCTCAATAGAAGTAGGGGTAACTTCCAGAGAAGACCAGAATTTTTTCCTGTCGGTGGCTGAGCCATGGCAGGGGATACATACATTACCGAGTTTAGTTTTAACTTTGACAATTCTTTCGGCGCATACTAACTCAGCTTCATATTTTGCTAACCAATCTATACCAAGTATGATGTCATATCCAGAAAACTCCATGATGATCAAATTAAAAGGAAACTGATAGCGAGAATAAGAGATAAGCACTTTACAATACTGATCTAGAATGAGGGAACCTCCTATCGGACTATTAGCTCTAATCAAGTTTTTGAGTTTTCTTGGTTTCAGTTTCAACTTTTTACTTGCATCTTTAGAAATAAAGCTTCTTGCAGCACCAGTATCAAATAAGACAGTAATAGGGATGTTCTTAATATTAAGCGTACCTCCTAAGACATTAGGTTTATTAGGCCCCTCAGTCGAAGCTGGTGTATCTGCTCCCTCATAAACATGTGCCACCTGAGCATTCGTTAGCAGTGGACAGTTCGCCTTAATGTGCCCCTTTTGATGGCAATTGTAGCATTCCCTTTTGTCCTGCGAACTCTGGCCACGATTCTGAGGATTTTGACCACGGTTCTGGGAACTCTGACCACGGTTCTGACTAGGGCCTGAATCATTCCTCTTGGCCTTTTTAGGATCTCTACACTCGTAATCGAAATGTCCATTCTTGCCGCAGTTATAGCAGGTCACCTTGCTCCTATCCCTCTTCTTCCCTTGGTGTTTAGCTGCAGAAGAATTGCTCGCCTCCTGTTTCTTGTTAGCCTGTTCCTTCTGGTTGTTGCTTTGACCTTTCCCTCTATCCTGTAGTCCAGACTCGTCATTTTCCTCATAGCGGCACGCCATCTCCACTACTTCATTGAAAGGAAGCTTAATATGGGCAGTGACTCGATTCAAATATTTCTTGGACAGCCCCTTGATAAATTTCTTATTCTTCTCTACTGGATCTTGAATCAAACTAGGGGCATATCGTGAAAGCTCATCAAACTTCCTCACATACTCAGAAACGGTCATATTCCCTTGCTGTAGGTTAACGAACTGCTCGCGCAGACGCTCTCTAGCTTGTGGGGGTATATATTTCTCATTGAAAAGCTCCTTAAATCTGGCCCAAGACATATTGGCCACGTCATTGCAGATTTTGATCGTATCCCACCAATGCCCTGCTTCCTCTTTTAGTTGCCAAACTGCCAGGTAACGCTTTCGCTGATCTTCCAGTTCCAAGTCCTCTAGGATCTTTTCGCAATCTTTAAGCGATGCTTTTGCCTGAATCGCAGACTCCCGCCCTGTAAAAGGTACACCTCCAAGGTTCTTGAATTTCTTTGACATTCTCTCCAAATCGAAAGGCTGTGGAGGTGGAGGTGGTTCGACTACGACCTCTGAATTATGTTGTTCCTGAGTGATGGGTGTCTCGTCTCTAGCTTGCCCTCCAGCTCCTACTCGGGCTCCTCCTCAAGCCCCGCCTCGAGCTCCACCTCGGGCTCTGCCTCGGGCTGTTCTTGCTCTAGTATTCATTTAAATCAGTCTGTACCATCAAGGAAAGAGTCAGACCAACAAAAATGAGAATTTTCAAGAAAAGATAAGGACGAGATGAAAAGATAATGATGTAATGACTGGTAAATATGTGCTATTCTACTGTGCTCATTCTAGGACATTACTGGTCCTATCTCTAATGAGCTACTCATCTTAGAATAAGGTGGATTCTATCTAGACGAATTGTTCTAAATATGTTATATTCCATAGCTAAGGTTAACCTCGCTCTGATACCAACTGTGATGACCCCAAACTTCCGTAGACCGAAAGCAAGGATAATCATTTTGGAATACAACACATTTACAACAATAACAGATCTCAGAGAAAAGAACATAGCACATAAACATTTCAGCGGAAATAAAATGTCATCAGCATTACAACAGAACATCAGAGTATGCAGTTTTACAGGATCCACTTAGCATAATAGAAGTCTTAATAAAAGAGAAACAAGTCTCAAATGAAAGGAAATAAGTTTCAAATCCCATTACATACATCAAAAGAAAAAGATGGAAAAATGTCTCAAAAGCAGAATAAAAGATGGAGAAAAGGTCTTCTTCTTCTTCCTTCCAAAGCAAGCTCCAACCAGAAAGTATCACTAGAAACCTGTCAATTGGCTGCCCGTGTGGAAAGAGGGCACCCGAGTTTGCAAAACTGAAACAAACTACGAGTCAATCATGGGACTGGTGTGAGAATTCTTAACTAAATTAACTATCAAGATGGCGAATCTTAGGACCACGCCGCTAACGCGGAACGGGTTTACTCCATTGGATTGCCAGTGCAATATTTTATAAAGTTTATATAAAACAGCAAAATGACTTTTGAAAAATGAAATCGTCATAAGACTCAGATCCTATCACACAATGCAACGCACACAGGAGGATAGAGTTTTCCCTTATGATGATCAAACATGCTTAATACGTGAAAAGTAATATTTTAATATTACCATTAGTGTTTAAGCAGTATTAAAATACTTCAATATAAATATATCAATCCTAGACGGCATAGTACCCCATCCTACTATGTCGACGTATATAAGTTTACAATCAAAACCGAAATGTTGTCGTATTGGGAATTGGTTTTCTGTCATGAAATCGAGGCTAGGGATCGTCCTCTTCCGATTCGAGACACTCTAGCAAATGCCTCAGGATCCCCCGCAGTGAACCCTTGGATGCGGTAGGGCCGGTCCCTACCTAACGGTAGTGGATTAGTTATGCCTGAACACACGTTTCCCGGTCCCTTTGGACCTATAATATGACCACTTCCAGCCTATAAAAACCCGAGGTACCTCAATCCAAAATCCACATAAGTAAAATGCCGGGTCGTGTCAAAACCCAAGCACCACTCCTAGCTAGAAAGAAACGTGTGCACTCCCTACGGTCCATATCCCATTTTTGACTCATACCGGGGTGTGAGGCTCGCAAAGTCACGATATACACAAAGCTATGCCTAACCAGGCTATGCTTTGATCATCAGCCCCAAGGCATGCTTTTCAACAAAGCCTTGATCATTGCATCTTGGCGTGCCACATTGACAATTCAACGCCATACGATCGATAACTATCACTACGTATCAGGGTGTTAAGTAGAGAATAAATTCTCTACCACCAAACATACATATATTAATAGAAATCGATTTAATTACATGAAGTGAATTTCAACGTCAGACACACATCCATTTACAAGTCCGTTCTGGGTCTGAACGAAACCGGAGACACCAAAGAGGTTCTCGCTTATCCGCACGATCAACACACACGTCCGGACAATTACTGCTTCAACCCAGTCCTGGGAGCTAGTCAATCCAAGGTATCAGAAGTCATCGTCCATTCGATGTGAAGATCGCCGGTCTTCAACCATCGTCTTCTTACATCTTTGATTCAACCGCCGTTCAATTATTTGAAATGAGTTAAACTCGGCCTTTTCAAATAATTGTCGCATAATTATAGTTTAAAACATTTCATATATATTTATAACTATTTATCGCTATTTTTATTTATTAAAAATAGCTCGAAATAAATAAACGACGTTTCGGGTCAATGGGCGGCGCTGGCGCTGCTTTTACCAAAATTTGATTTACACATATCTTAAAATCTAACCGTCGGATTTTGATGCAATTTGTATCGTTGGATAGCTCTTCCCAAAGCGGTCCTAACGGCTCCAGTTTTGGGAAAATCCAACGGTCGGATCTTTCTATATATTCGTTTGAAGTTACAATTATCGATACGCGAACTGCAGCGTTCGTTTCGTTTAATTTTATATTTTATATTTATATATAAACCATTGGGCGATTCCCTTTGTTAAAATCCATACCTTTTATTCTATGAAAGTAATATTTTCGTCCGCCAATTCTAATGCGACAAAAATGATGGTTTCAACAATGTATCATTTTATATCAAATAAAAATGATATTTTTGTTCGCCAACTCTAATGCGACCAAAAATGATAATCAACGATGTATATTTCTATATCAAATAAAAATGACATTTTTGTTCGCCAATTCTAATGCGACCAAAAATGATAATTCAACGATGTATATTCTTATATCAAATAAAAATGACATTTTTGTTCGCCAATTCTAATGCGACAAAAATGATGGTTTCAACAATGTATCATTTTATATCAAATAAAAATGACATTTTTGTTCGCCAACTCTAATGCGACCAAAAATGATAATTCAACGATGTATATTTCTATATCAAATAAAAATGACATTTTTGTTCGCCAATTCTAATGCGACCAAAAATGATAATTCAACGATGTATATTCTTATATCAAATAAAAATGACATTTTTGTTCGCCAATTCTAATGCGACAAAAATGATGGTTTCAACAATGTATCATTTTATATCAAATAAAAATGACATTTTTGTTCGCCAACTCTAATGCGACCCAAAAATGATAATTTAACGATGTATATTCTTATATCAAATAAAAATGACATTTTTGTTCGCTAATTCTAATGCGATCAAAAATGATAATTCAACGATGTATATTCTTATATCAAATAAAAATGACATTTTTGTTCGCCAATTCTAATGCGACCTAAAATGATAATTTAAAATGTATAATTTCTTTAATTATAAAAATGTTCTTTTATCCTATGTGATTTAAAGACATAAAAATGCACTTTTTATTCTATTTCATTTTTATGACATAAAACTGAACTTTTTATCCTATTTCATTTTTATAACATAAAAGTGAACTTTTTATGTTTTTATAAAATGTATATATTTTATTTCCTTTTCTTTTAAAATGAAAATTGTAAATTCTTTTATCTTCTCCTAGAAAAAGGTAAATCTTATATTTTACTTAAAAAAAAGTAAATTTTCTATCTCTCTTCATTACAATAGAAAAATGGAAATTTCCTATTACACTTTATTACAATAGAAAAATGTGAATTTTCTATTACTCTTTATAACAATGGAAAAATGTAAATTTCGTATTTATTGTTTTAATTTACATATGTAAATCCTCTTTTTCTCTTTTACATTGAAAAATGTAAATATTTACTTTTCATAGAAAAATGTAAATGTTCTATCATTTTCCTAAGTTTAATTTTTTTTTTCCTTTTCCAACACCAAAGTATGTTCATTTCAACTACATAGACATAACGATGAAATTTTGATACATTTCAACTAAATTAACATAACTATGAAATTTTGTGTCATTACAACAACGACAACATAATGATGAATTTTGTGTCATTACAACTAAATTAACATAACGATGAATTTTGTGTCATTACAACAATGACAACATATGATCGGTTGTAAAATTTCTATGAATCAAAATAAAAGATCCCACCTTTATTTGTGAAATCAAATAAAATATATGAACTTTATTTATTTTATAGGATAAAAGATCAAATCTTTATTTATTATACAAATCCAACTTTCTTTTATTTTATAAAACAAAATAAAAGATCAAATCTTTATTTATTATATATCAAAATAAAAGATCAAATCTTCTTTGACTTTATTATATAAATCAAAATAAAAGACTCAGCTTTGTTTTGATTTGTTTCAAGAACAAAAGATCAAACTTTTATTATATTTTGTTTCAAAAACAAAAGATCATAACTTTATTTTATTTTATTTCAAATCAAAAGATCAAAACTTTATTTTATTTTATTTCAAAACAAAAGATCAAAACTTTATTTTATTTTATTTCAAATCAAAAGATCAAAACTTTATTTTATTTCATTTCAAATCAAAAGTTCAAAACTTTATTTTATTTCATTTCAAATCAAAAGATCAAAACTTTATTTTATTTCAAATCAAAAGATCAAAACTTTATTTTATTTTATTTTAAATCAAAAGATCAAAACTTTATTTTATTTTATTTCAAATCAAAAGATCAAAACTTTATTTTATTTTATTTCAAATCAAAAGACCAAAACTTTATTTTATTTTATTTCAAATCAAAAGATCAAAACTTTATTTTATTTCATTTCAAATCAAAAGATCAAAACTTTATTTTATTTTATTTCAAATCAAAAGATCAAAACTTTATTTTATTTTATTTCAAACCAAAAGATCAATTTTAAGAGAAAGGAATAAAAATAAAAATAAAGGTGAGAACTTTATTATGATTACATCTGAATTTTACAGATCCAAACTGTCATACTATAACATGACATCACAACGAATATAATTCAACTATACAACAATCACCACATAACAGATCAGAAATAACATACAATGATTCAACGGATATAATAAAATTAAATTATTTAATTATTCAAATTCAGAAATCTCACAGTCGTTGCAGATTTTGGCCAAAATTCAAACTGTTCAGAATGGCCCCGTTTCAGTCTAGAGTCGTAGCTCTTGTCAATACGATCACAACGCTTATGGAATTGTTAATTTCCGAGTTGAAATGAATTAGTTATGGTTAAAATAAGATTAGTGATTATTTAAATTAATAATTAAATAATAAATTAAGAAATTAACCTATCTTCTTCCTTAGCAAACACAGGCCGACGTTATCAACTATTAGCTCGAAATTAGGTTTCAGGTTTTCGGCCACTACAGGGCACGGGACTACGATCGGTTGGTGACTCGCCGGAGAGGGGCTCGTGGTGCACGAACGCCGGGGAGGGGGAGAAACTCGGTGCTCCCTGGTGGGCCCGGCGGCGATGCAACGACGACATGTTTGGGGGCTCGGTTCAAGCGCTACAGTCAATAACATGGGGGTTCACCGTACCGATTTGGAGAGGGGAAAGCCCTCTACAATAAACTCCAAAGGAGCAGTAGGTTTTGGTGTGAGGATTGAGGGAAATTAAGAGGAGAAGGAAGGAGCAAATTCGGCCATGGGATTTTGATAGTGGCGGCTACACGATGGAGGAATAGTGAATTAGGGTTTTGGGGCTTTCTATTTTTATATTATTTTTAGTGCATTTTTACAAATAAATCCAAATCTTTCAAACCGTGCTGATTCCAATCCAAACAAAGTTGACCCCAGCTAATAGCCCATGTTCCGGACCCAACGGACCAGGTTTCGTCAGCCCAAACGGCTGTCTGTGGCCTGAATTATTTATTTTAATATTTAAATCCTTTATTAATTTAATTCGTCTGCATAAATAAATTCACCGAGGCCACAAACGGACTCAGAAAAATCCAGAAAAAATATATTTGTCTATGTTATGACGATACGGTCCTAACACTGTTTGAAAAATGGCTATTTTCAGTCGATTAAATTTGACTGTAATCGACCAAACACATTTTCCTTCGCCACGCTCACATATTAATTCGAAAAATTCTAAAAATTGAAACCTAGCAATAATATGACATTCCGGTTCCAATGAAAGTGGTTTCTTCGAAAACAGAGATCGTTTGAAAATTGACTATTTTCACTGGCTTTAATATTATTTAACAATGGATTTTTTTTAAATTCTGCCACATTTTTCCACCAAATAATTTAAAATAAAAATTTTAAATTGGTTCGGATTTTCCGGGTCGTTACAACTTCTATTATATTATTGTCTAGATCCGTGACTTGCATCCTTAAGACGAAGTGGGTTTTAAACATTATGGTCGAAGGGGGTTCCGCATTTTTCAGAGAGAAATTCCTGAGTGTTTATTATTTCGACACCCAAGCCAAGGTTTTGACCATATAACGAACCAAAAGGGGTTTCAGACTTACCCTACGCCAAGAAAAAGATGATTATGGACCCCACCATTAGCTTCGCAGGTCGTATGTATCATATATTTATGAAATCAAAAGTAGGGTATGAATCTCTGGAATTCTTAAACCCATTTTTGACTTCAAATCCACCACGATAAACTAAAACCAGTTCTACAAAGGCAAGTATTTAAGCAATCATCTAGAGATAATTAAATCTCTATAACACACACTCAAAACTGATTTATATAAGCTGTATTACACACAAAGATGCCATAAAATTAATATTACATTTTCAAGATAAGGCTGGATGGAAGACTCACCGGAAAAATGAAAAGGCAATACTTCTCTAAATTACTTTTCCTTTTATCGAACAAACCTAGAAACTTTATGTAAGAACCTGTAACTTCCCCGTGAAGGAAAGAGCGGATACTTTGAGAACAACACACAAATGAACGCAGACGGAAGAACAGTTCATTGTTATTACAACAATTCCATCAGATACAAGAATATACAGAGTATAATTGAATAAATTACATTCGATAAATATCAGAGATTACAATAAATTACATAGCAGCGGAAAATAATACAAAGCACAACTGAAAGTAATACACGGATACAGAGCTTTCCGAGCATCATTCCAGCTGTAAACCAGGATCCTGTGAATATAAATCTGCAAAACCAAAACTACTAGCTGGCCGTGCGGAAAATAGGGGCACCCAGAGTTTAGGTTAAAACAATAAACTCCAGGTCAGTCATGTGATGGTGTGAGAACTAAAACAGTTATTTAAAGCTTTACTTTAAAAGAGAGTAATTCAAGGGACCACGCCGTAAAACACGGAACGGGTTTCCTCCCAAGAATACAAGTGCATAGAATAAACAGCGCAATGCTTTTTCGAAAAATGAAGCTATTATAAGACCCAGGTCCCATCACACAATGCAACGCAAGCCGAAGGATAGGGTTTTCCCTTATAACAGCCAAACATGCTTGGTACGTTTAAAACAAATCATTTGATACTATAATAAGTGTATAGTGTCAAAACAATTTCAATCATAAATATAAATCATAGGCGGCATGGGTACCATCTATCATGTCTCCATACTAGTTCTACAATTAAAACCGCAATACACGTATTGGAAATTGGATTTCCGTCATGAGTCGAGGCAAGGGGCAAGCTCCTCTCCGCGTTCGAGACACTCTAGCAAATGCCTCAGGACTACGCACTCTGGGCAATCCTGGATGCTTCAGGGCCGGTCCTCACTTACGTTAGAGGATTAGTATTCCTGAACACACGTTTCCCGGTCCTTACAGACCTAAAATCGAGGCGCCTCGCATTCCAACAACCACATAGGTGAAAAGTATATAAATGTCAGGGCTGGTAAGTCACTGACACCACCAAAGCTAGAAAGAAACGTCGTGCTCTCCCTGCAGTCCGTATCCCGTTTTTGACTCATACCGAGGTGTGAGGCTCGCGAATTCACGATATACACAAAGCTGCCACGTAGGCCGTCCTTTGATCATCAACCACAAGACTTTGCTTTTCAACAGAAGCCTTGATCCATGCAACTCAGCATGCCACACAGGCAATTCATGCCATGCGATTGATACCTATCGATATATAACCTCTAAGCTCGTACGTCTCAGAGAAGGGCGTTAAGCAAGAGAATAAATTCTCCGCCGCCAAACAGATATATATTTAACAGAAATCAATCAACACAGAATAAAATCCAATGTCAGACACACAATCCATTTACAAGTTCGTTCTGGGTCTGAACGAAACCAGAGGCACTTTCCTCGCATATCCATCCATCTCCAAGTACGTCCGGACAACCACCAACTATTTCCATCCTCTTGGGTGTACAGCCCAATCAGGATCGTCAGTAATTACCCAAACGATGTGAAGACTTCCGGTCTTCGACCACCGTCTTCATCTTCGACATATCGTCGAATCGGTTATTCAGAATGGGTATAAACCCGGCCTTTCCGAACAACCCGCGTATATTAAAACGAATGTTACACAAACACAACATACGCCTCATTCCAATTCATATTCTCAGGGAAAAGTTCCCATTAATTTTATCCAAGATAAATTCTTTAAAATTTATCCTTTAATCTTCCTTTGGATGTCATTTCAAACCAAATTATGGTTTTCTAAACTAGTCGAGATTAGCGAATCACACCGAAGTAATTATTTATTTTATTTCCCAATCCCAACATATTCATCCCATAAAGCAAAACTGGTAATACTCCATATCTAACACCACAGTGTTGTCGGTAAAATTAATTACCATTTCACGTTCAAATCTAGTAAAAGATTTAACTAACGCTTTGGAGCAAAACTGGTGGTACTCCATTCTCGCTTACTTTCTAGATTTGATAATTTGAATTATCAATTCACATTTCAATCTAATTGCAGATTCAATAAAACTCCTTTTACTAGGTTAAAGAACTAGTGTCATTTAAAACACAATTCACGATAAACCCAAATCACATTCTATTTATTATCGGGTTAAAGAACTAGTGTTATTTAAAACATAGTTCACGATAAACCCATTTCAAATCCAATCAAATATATTAGAAATTCCGATTATTTAAAACCCCTTTTTAAATCTAATTTATTTATTTAAAAATAATTGGGTTTTAAATTTAGTTCAAAACTAGTTCATTTCGATAAAAATCTATTTTTATCTTTTCAAATATGGGATTTTTTTTCACCCCAATTTTTTCCAAATCATTTCTTATGATTTTACACAAATTATTGATATTTTTAATAATTTTATCAAGGCCCGTACAGTCGATTTCCATCAACGGCCATCGAACTGCACTTACAGCGACCTTTTCCAAATTTGATTTGGACGTATCTCCAAATCCAACCGTTAGATTTTGAATTTCTAATATTCGTTAGAAAGCTCTTTTCGATACGAACCCAACGGTTCCGGTTTTAGGAGAATCCGACGGTCGGATCTCCCGTAATGTCCGTTTGAAATATATGGTCGAAATTCACGAACTGCCGCGGCGCGGCGCGTTCTATTCAGGCCATTATATTATATATATAATATATATAATATATATTTCGTCGATTACTATTTAAAACGAATTTTATAAATAGTTTTGAATTCGTTTCAAAAGTAATTTCAACTTCCATTTCAATTCAAATCAAAATTGAATTCTTCTTTATAAATTCGTTTTAAAATTCATTATTATTCAATTCATTTCGAAATCGTTTTCAATTCAATTCATTTCGAAATCGTTTTCAATTCAATTCATTTCGAAATCGTTTTCAATTCAATTCATTTCGAAATCGTTTTCAATTCATTTCGAAATCGCTTTCAATTCAATTCATTTTGAAATCGTTTTCAATTCAATTCATTTCGAAATCGTTTTCAATTCAATTCATTTCGAAATCGTTTTCAATTCAATTCATTTCGAAATGAATAAAATCGATATAAATATCGTTCACGTCAAAATGGCGTCAATCTACTCAACACGGCTTAATGTATTTCTGTTTTCAAATATTTCGTTCAACACATGACTAATCTCAACGGATGAGTACAGTCAACACATGAACCTTTATTTTATATTGATAAAGATGTAAATTTTATTATTAAAATATTTCGTTCAACACATGACTAATCTCAACGGATGAGTACAGTCCACGTGTGACTATTTTTGTTATTTAATATATTTTATAAAAATTAAGGTATCTATCGTTTGATATTGAATCAGACTCCAACCGTAATTTAGTAAGAGAACGATTTCCTGAATATTAACCCCGAAGGCCGAAACCAACATCAGATTAATATCCAGGAGACCACTCATCTCATCTATTTTCCAGTTGATTTCTAATTCTATATATGATAAAGATGTAAATTTTATTATAAAAATATTTCGTTCAACACATGACTAATCTCAACGGATGAGTACAGTCAACACTTGAACATTTATATTATATTGATAAAGATGTAAATTTTATTATAAAAATATTTCGTTCAACACATGACTAATCTCAACGAATGAGTACAGTCAACACATGAACATTTATATTTTATTGATAAAGATGTAAATTTTATTATAAAAATATTTCGTTCAACACATGACTAATCTCAACGGATGAGTACTGTCAACACATGAACCTTTATTTTATATTATTCTTTATTTTCTAAATTGGAATGAGGCCCAATCAATCACCATATAGCGTTAACAATATGGATTTCCATACAACACATGTATGTAATAGCATTGAAAAATAATCAACCATCAACCAAAGTGCACTACATTGTATAAGCATCAAATATAGATATCTAACGCTTATAACAGCCGGTCAATCAATCGATCGACATATTCAATCAATCAGGACGAGTGAACTTCAATTTTCATCCCAACACCCGTGTGGGGTTTCAAACAATCAAACACAGATTTTAAATTGTGCAGTTGGGCGATGTGTAAAATTTATCGTCCCAATCAATGTCAGTCAAATCAGTGTACATAAACAAACCGTCCGGTTTGTAAATGAATATTTATTTATTCACATTCACTATATTCATATTCACGTTAAAAATTATATTTTTAACGATAAAACATTTTATTTTAACATATGAATTTCTATTCAGTTCATTCTTTAAATAAAATGATATTTTTATTTTAGAAAATTTCGGCGGTGTAACGGCACGATACTAGAAACGGGACAAGGCCTAGCCTTATCCCCGGTCTAGTGAAGGCCCACGCCATTCACATATCAATCAAATTTACCAAACAACCAAATTCAAATCAAATCATCTAATTAATTTATGCAACCAAACAAACAAGTCCATGGTCTGTGGACGATTGTGTCGGGTGCTACTAAGCACCGTCTGCACCCTAGTATATATATAACTAGAAATAGAAATTTAGAGTGAGAAATTCTCACAAATAGCTATCCAATCATCTTGACTCTTCTTTGATAGAAATCTTCATCGTTATCGCATTTTTGTCATCTTCGTTGCTGTAGCCACTACATATGTAAAAATCGAATTTTTACTTCGCTATTCAATATATAAAAATCGAATTTTTATTATACTATTCAATATATAAAAATCAATTTTTTATACCGCTACTATATAGATAAAAATTATATTTTCACATCGATGTTCATATAGTAGAGATTATATTTTTATCACGCCATTCTTCATATAAAGATTTCACCTTTTCAAAAATAAAGATTTCGCCTTTTCAAAAATAAAGATTTCGCCTTTTCAAAAATAAAGATTTCGCCTTTTCAAAAATATCATTATAAAAATCACATTTTTGTTTTTCTACACATATATAGATGATATTTCTAATTCTCTACATAAACAAAAATCATATTTCTACCACTTCTATATAGTAAAGATTATATTTTTAATACTTTAAAAATATAAAAATCATATTTTTAATTCTTTAAAAATATAAAAATCATATTTTTAATCTTCATAAAAATATTTTCTCATATCATTAAAAATCAAACCTTTCTATACGTGAAAATAAATCTTTCTATACAAAAAAATCAAATCTTTTTATAATTAAAAATCTCGTCTTTCTCATAATAAAAATCCAATCTTTGTACTCAAACACTTTGAATCAAATAAATTTCAGATTTTATAATAAATAAATTTCAGATTTTAAATTAAAGAAGAAAAATTGCCTTTCTCCGCTAATTTCCTGGATTGGGGTGCTGCGTCTTCGATTCGCGACTGAGGGGGGGGGGTTTGGGCGTTCGCTGGCGTTGGGGAGGATCGCCAGAAGCTCACGGTGGTGCTGGCCATCCAAGCGGCGACGGTGAAGGGCTTCGGCCTTCTTCGATTGGGGCGTCGCGGTCTTCGTCTTCGAGATGGGGAAGCTCGCGCGAGGCTGGAAGGGGTCGGTCAGAGGGGGTGCGGCATGGTGGAGGCCGACGGCGACGGTGGGTGGGCGGCCTACTAAGGAGCGCGGCGTCGCTCTGCCATTTTCTTTTTCTTTTTTCTTTTTTTGATTTGTGTTTTCTGATTGGGGGATAAAGGGAAAGGGAAAAATATAAATATATATATATAATAATGTTATTTAATTTCCAGAAATTAAGGTTTCGCGTCCGAACTCTAAATCCAACCCAACGACTGTTGCCCCTAGCTAAATACCCCCATTCCGAACTCAATGTGATATGTTTCGTAAGCCAGTTCGGCTGTTTCGATCAGTTTTTATCAAATTTAAGTTTAAAATAATATATGTTTTAAATTCAAATTCAACGTACGTTTTAATTTGCCGGGGCCACATACTGATTCCAAAAATTACGAATTTTGGAATCTTGCTATGTTTTGACGATACGGTCCTAACAAAACTAGTTTCGTCGAATTCTGAGACCGTTGGAAAAATGGCCATTTTCCAGTCGATTAAAATCAACTGAAACTAGTCAAACGCGTTTTCCTTTGCCACGCTCACATATTGATTCAGAAAATTATGAAATTTGGAACCTAGAAATAACTTTACATCCCGGATCCAACAAAAGTGGTTTCGTCGAAATCCGAGGTCATTTGCAAAATTCCCATTTTTAAGGGCCTGAATTCCATAGCGACTATTCAGAATTTTCAACTGGACATATCTTTTGATTCCCGCTATGAAATCTTGATTTTTCGGATTCGTTGGAAAGATATTACCAAATAGATCCTAATGTTTTTGGTTTCACTAAAATTCGGATTGTTTTGCACCCGGTACATTCAATTGAAGTTTGAAATCGAATTATCGAACTACCGCGCCATTTTCAATTCCTTTTATAATTATATATAATTATTTATATTCTAACGACGGTGTATATAATATATACGTTCTAATTTTATTTAAAATAATCCATTTTAAATATTCGAAATTCGCTAAAATTGCCAAAATAAAAATTTTAAACTGGCCCTGAATTTCCGGGTTATTACAATCTCCCCCACTTAAAACTTTTCGTCCCCGAAAAGGAACAAAGCCAAAAGTGGTTTGATTAATCAACTCTACGTTCGATCAGGCTTCCATTCTCCAACTTTTCAGTTTCTGAGAATTTTCAAATTTTCAAAAATTTGGCTAACACCCTAATTTTTCGAAAAATTTCGCCATAACCTCCCCTGCACCGGGGGCCACGGGAAAATCCCGAAATTGCCATATAGGCCTTCTGATCTCAAAAAGAAAAAGAAAAAGGCAAGCGGCTAGCCAATAGGCTCATAAAATCATCATCACCCAAACAAAACAGTATATTATGTAGTAAACATGTACCTATTTGTCGGGCAAACAAATTTTATTCTTCGGCTCTAGCCTCCTTGTTATGACCTGTTCAATGTAAGTACATGTATATGCAAGCAAATGCGACCAATTCTTAATATAATTCAATATTCGGTTCAATTAGGCATAATGGTTCAAAATTATCAAACAAATAAACAACCAACACAAACATCAATCAATTAGTGAATTAACGTTTCAAATTCATAAATTTGATATATATATACAGAAAATCATGTTTTTGATGCCAATTCACAACAATGTGTTCTAACTATATAAGTTTTGGTTCTCACACCAGTCTAATGGAAATATATAGATATCACACCTTTGAAACACGAACATAAATACTGACGATGTCATGACAATCATCAGTACCATCTCCGGGCGACTAGAACGTGATTCTATATCTATCCAGTATATTAAAACTTCGAATATACGTTCATGACGCGTATATGCAAAATCTTTATATATTGGATTGTCCATATTCAAAATAAATAAAATATTCAAATACGTATAAAACGATTTAAATTTCAAAACAAAATTGTTTTCATTTGAAAAATATACTCTTCACACTCGTTCTAGGATACTACTGATCCTATCTCTAACGAGTCATTCTAATTGGATATTACTAATCCAATATCTGATGAATTCTTTCGTATGGTTCTAATGTGTCTTGTTCTCGAGCTCTGTAAACCAAAGCTCTGATACCAAATGTAAGAACCCGTAACTTCCCCGTGAAGGAAAGAGCGGATACTTTGAGAACAACACACAAATGAACGCAGACGGAAGAACATTTCATTGTTATTACAACAATTCCATCAGATACAAGAATATACAGAGTATAATTGAATAAATTACATTCGATAAATATCATAGATTACAATAAATTACATAGCAGCGGAAAATAATACAAAGCACAACTGAAAGTAATACACGGATACAGAGCTTTCCGAGCATCATTCCAGCTGTAAACCAGGATCCTATGAATATAAATCTGCAAAACCAAAACTACTTGCTGCCCGTGCGGAAAATAGGGGCACCCAGAGTTTAGGTTAAAACAATAAACTCCAGGTCAGTCATGTGACTGGTGTGAGAACTAAAACAGTTATTTAAAGCTTTACTTTAAAAGAGAGTAATTCAAGGGACCACGCCGTAAAACACGGAACGGGTTTCCTCCCAAGAATACCAGTGCATAGAATAAACAGCGCAATGCTTTTTCGAAAAATGAAGTTATTATAAGACCCAGGTCCCATCACACAATGCAACGCAAGCCGGAGGATAGGGTTTTCCCTTATAACAGCCAAACATGCTTGGTACGTTTAAAACAAATCATTTGATACTATAATAAGTGTATAGTGTCAAAACAATTTCAATCATAAATATAAATCATAGGCGGCATGGGTACCATCTATCATGTCTCCATACTAGTTCTACAATTAAAACCGCAATACACGTATTGGAAATTGGATTTCCGTCATGAGTCGAGGCAAGGGGCAAGCTCCTCTCCGCGTTCGAGACACTCTAGCAAATGCCTCAGGACGACGCACTCTGGGCAATCCTGGATGCTTCAGGGCCGGTCCTCACTTACGTTAGAGGATTAGTATTCCTAAACACACGTTTCCCGGTCCTTACAGACCTAAAATCGAGGCGCCTCGCATTCCAACAACCACATAGGTGAAAAGTATATAAATGTCAGGGCTGGTAAGTCACTGACACCACCAAAGCTAGAAAGAAACGTCGTGCTCTCCCTGCAGTCCGTATCCCGTTTTTGACTCATACCGAGGTGTGAGGCTCGCGAATTCATGATATACACAAAGCTGCCACGTAGGCCGTGCTTTGATCATCAACCACAAGACTTTGCTTTTCAACAGAAGCCTTGATCCATGCAACTCAGCATGCCACACAGGTAATTCATGCCATGCGATTGATACCTATCGATATATAACCTCTAAGCTCGTACGTCTCAGAGAAGGGCGTTAAGCAAGAGAATAAATTCTCCGCCGCCAAACAGATATATATTTAACAGAAATCAATCAACACAGAATAAAATCCAATGTCAGACACACAATCCATTTACAAGTTCGTTCTGGGTCTGAACGAAACCGGAGGCACTTTCCTCGCATATCCATCCATCTCCAAGTACGTCCGGACAACCACCAACTATTTCCATCCTCTTGGGTGTACAGCCCAATCAGGATCGTCAGTAATTACCCAAACGATGTGAAGACTTCCGGTCTTCGACCACCGTCTTCATCTTCGACATATCGTCGAATCGGTTATTCAGAATGAGTATAAACCCGGCCTTTCCGAACAACCCGCGTATATTAAAACGAATGTTACACAAACACAACATACGCCTCATTCCAATTCATATTCTCAGGGAAAAGTTCCCATTAATTTTATCCAAGATAAATTCTTTAAAATTTATCCTTTAATCTTCCTTTGGATGTCATTTCAAACCAAATTATGGTTTTCTAAACTAGTCGAGATTAGCGAATCACACCGAAGTAATTATTTATTTTATTTCCCAATCCCAACATATTCATCCCATGAAGCAAAACTGGTAATACTCCATATCTAACACCACAGTGTTGTCGGTAAAATTAATTACCATTTCACGTTCAAATCTAATAAAAGATTTAACTAACGCTTTGGAGCAAAACTGGTGGTACTCCATTCTCGCTTACTTTCTAGATTTGATAATTTGAATTATCAATTCACATTTCAATCTAATTGCAGATTCAATAAAACTCCTTTTACTGGGTTAAAGAACTAGTGTCATTTAAAACACAATTCACGATAAACCCAAATCACATTCTATTTATTATCGGGTTAAAGAACTAGTGTTATTTAAAACACAGTTCACGATAAACCCATTTCAAATCCAATCAAATATATTAGAAATTCCGATTATTTAAAACCCCTTTTTAAATCTAATTTATTTATTTAAAAATAATTGGGTTTTAAATTTAGTTCAAAACTAGTTCATTTCGATAAAAATCTATTTTTATCTTTTCAAATATGGGATTTTTTTTCACCCCAATTTTTTCCAAATCATTTCTTTTGATTTTACACAAATTATTGATATTTTTAATAATTTTATCAAGGCCCGTACAGTCGATTTCCATCAACGGCCATCGAACTGCACTTACAGCGACCTTTTCCAAATTTGATTTGGACGTATCTCCAAATCCAACTGTTAGATTTTGAATTTCTAATATTCGTTAGAAAGCTCTTTTCGATACGAACCCAACGGTTCCGGTTTTAGGAGAATCCGACGGTCGGATCTCCCGTAATGTCCGTTTGAAATATATGGTCGAAATTCACGAACTGCCGCGGCGCGGCGCGTTCTATTCAGGCCATTATATTATATATATAATATATATAATATATATTTCGTCGATTACTATTTAAAACGAATTTTATAAATAGTTTTGAATTCGTTTCAAAAGTAATTTCAACTTCCATTTCAATTCAAATCAAAATTGAATTCTTCTTTATAAATTCGTTTTAAAATTCATTTCTATTCAATTCATTTCGAAATCGTTTTCAATTCAATTCATTTCGAAATCGTTTTCAATTCAGTTCATTTCGAAATCGTTTTCAATTCAATTCATTTCGCAATCGTTTTCAATTCATTTCGAAATCGTTTTCAATTCAATTCATTTTGAAATCGTTTTCAATTCAATTCATTTCGAAATCGTTTTCAATTCAATTCATTTCGAAATCGTTTTCAATTCAATTCATTTCGAAATGAATAAAATCGATATAAATATCGTTCACGTCAAAATGGCGTCAATCTACTCAACACGGCTTAATGTATTTCTATTTTCAAATATTTCGTTCAACACATGACTAATCTCAACGGATGAGTACAGTCAACACATGAACCTTTATTTTATATTGATAAAAATGTAAATTTTATTATTAAAATATTTCGTTCAACACATGACTAATCTCAACGGATGAGTACAGTCCACGTGTGACTATTTTTGTTATTTAATATATTTTATAAAAATTAAGGTATCTATCGTTTGATATTGAATCAGACTCCAACCGTAATTTAGTAAGAGAACGATTTCCTGAATATTAACCCCGAAGGCCGAAACCAACATCAGATTAATATCCAGGAGACCACTCATCTCATCTATTTTCCAGTTGATTTCTAATTCTATATATGATAAAGATGTAAATTTTATTATAAAAATATTTCGTTCAACACATGACTAATCTCAACGGATGAGTACAGTCAACACATGAACATTTATATTATATTGATAAAGATGTAAATTTTATTATAAAAATATTTCGTTCAACACATGACTAATCTCAACGGATGAGTACAGTCAACACATGAACATTTATATTTTATTGATAAAGATGTAAATTTTATTATAAAAATATTTCGTTCAACACATGACTAATCTCAACGGATGAGTACTGTCAACACATGAACCTTTATTTTATATTATTCTTTATTTTCTAAATTGGAATGAGGCCCAATCAATCACCATATAGCGTTAACTATATGGATTTCCATACAACACATGTATGTAATAGCATTGAAAAATAATCAACCATCAACCAAGTGCACTACACTGTATAAGCATCAAATATAGATATCTAACGCTTATAACAGCCTGTCAATCGATCGACATATTCAATCAATCAGGACGAGTGAACTTCAATTTTCATCCCAACACCCGTGTGGGGTTTCAAACAATCAAACACAGATTTTAAATTGTGCAGTTGGGCGATGTGTAAAATTTATCGTCCCAATCAATGTCAGTCAAATCAGTGTACATAAACAAACCGTCCGGTTTGTAAATGAATATTTATTTATTCACATTCACTATATTCATATTCACGTTAAAAATTATATTTTTAACGATAAAACATTTTATTTTAACATATGAATTTCTATTCAGTTCATTCTTTAAATAAAATGATATTTTTATTTTAGAAAATTTCGGCGGCATAACGGCACGATACTAGAAACGGGACGAGGCCTAGCCTTATCCCCGGTCTAGTGAAGGCCCACGCCATTCACATATCAATCAAATTTACCAAACAACCAAATTCAAATCAAATCATCTAATTAATTTATGCAACCAAACAAACAAGTCCATGGTCTATGGACGATTGTGTCGGGTGCTACTAAGCACCGTCTGCACCCTAGTATATATATAACTAGAAATAGAAATTTAGAGTGAGAAATTCTCACAAATAGCTATCCAATCATCTTGACTCTTCTTTGATAGAAATCTTCATCGTTATCGCATTTTTGTCATCTTCGTTGCTGTAGCCACTACATATGTAAAAATCGAATTTTTACTTCGCTATTCAATATATAAAAATCGAATTTTTATTATACTATTCAATATATAAAAATCAAATTTTTATACCGCTACTATATAGATAAAAATTATATTTTCACATCGATGTTCATATAGTAAAGATTATATTTTTATCACGCCATTCTTCATATAAAGATTTCGCCTTTTCAAAAATAAAGATTTCGCCTTTTCAAAAATAAAGATTTCGCCTTTTCAAAAATATCATTATAAAAATCACATTTTTATTTTTCTACACATATATAGATGATATTTCTAATTCTCTACATAAACAAAAATCATATTTCTACCACTTCTATATAGTAAAGATTATATTTTTAATACTTTAAAAATATAAAAATCATATTTTTAATTCTTTAAAAATATAAAAATCATATTTTTAATCTTCATAAAAATATTTTCTCATATCATTAAAAATCAAACCTTTCTATACGTGAAAATAAATCTTTCTATACACAAAAATCAAATCTTTTTATAATTAAAAATCTCGTCTTTCTCATAATAAAAATCCAATCTTTGTACTCAAACACTTTGAATCAAATAAATTTCAGATTTTATAATAAATAAATTTCAGATTTTAAATTAAAGAAGAAAAATTACCTTTCTCCGCTAATTTCCTAGATTGGGGTGCTGCATCTTCGATTCGCGACTGAGGGGGGGGTTTGGGCGTTCGCTGGCGTCGGGGAGGATCGCCAGAAGCTCACGGTGGTGCTGGCCATCCAAGCGGCGGCGGTGAAGGGCTTCGGCCTTCTTCGATTGGGGCGTCGCGGTCTTCGTCTTCGAGATGGGGAAGCTCGCGCGAGGCTGGAAGGGGTCGGTCAGAGGGGGTGCGGCATGGTGGAGGCCGACGGCGACGGTGGGTGGGCGGCCTACTAAGGAGCGCGACGTCACTCTGCCATTTTCTTTTTCTCTTTTTTTTTGATTTGTGTTTTCTGATTGGGGGATAAAGGGAAAGGGAAAAATATAAATATATATATATATATAATAATGTTATTTAATTTCCAGAAATTAAGGTTTCGCGTCCGAACTCTAAATCCAACCCAACGACTGTTGCCCCTAGCTAAATACCCCCATTCCGAACTCAATGTGATATGTTTCGTAAGCCAGTTCGGCTGTTTCGATCAGTTTTTATCAAATTTAAGTTTAAAATAATATATACGTTTTAAATTCGAATTCAACGTACGTTTTAATTTGCCGGTGCCACATACTGATTCCAAAAATTACGAATTTTGGAATCTTGCTATGTTTTGACGATACGGTCCTAACAAAACTAATTTCGTCGAATTCTGAGACCGTTGGAAAAATGGCCATTTTCCAGTCGATTAAAATCAACTGAAACTGGTCAAACGCGTTTTCCTTTGCCACGCTCACATATTGATTCAGAAAATTATGAAATTTGGAACCTAGCAATAACTTTACATCCCGGATCCAACAAAAGTGGTTTCGTCGAAATCCGAGGTCGTTTGCAAAATTCCCATTTTTAAGGGCCTGAATTCCATAGCGACTATTCAGAATTTTCAACTGGACATATCTTTTGATTCCCGCTATGAAATCTTGATTTTTCGGATTCGTTGGAAAGATATTACCAAATAGATCCTAATGTTTTTGGTTTCACTAAAATTCGGATTGTTTTGCACCCGGTACATTCAATTGAAGTTTGAAATCGAATTATCGAACTACCGCGCCATTTTCAATTCCTTTTATAATTATATATAATTATTTATATTCTAACGACGGTGTATATAATATATACGTTCTAATTTTATTTAAAATAATCCATTTTAAATATTCGAAATTCGCTAAAATTGCCAAAATAAAAATTTTTAACTGGCCCGGAATTTCCGGGTTATTACACTTTATTTGAAGCCATGAATCTCTTGTATTTAATGTTTCTTAAAATTGAAAAATAAAAGGTTCCCTACGGATCTAGAAGGGATCACTTCACCTGGAGCCTGTGTAACCAGCATTGGGCTCAGGAGAATCAACATGCATTTAAACCTAACAAAAGCAGCAGTCATGGTGGAAGATCTTAGTAAATTAATGTGAGGAAATCTATTTTCGACAAAAGATGCAAACTATTTATTATAAGAATCATAACATATAAGTCTTAGAATATGTTCAACAAACAAAATAGTAAATATGGAATAACTTTAGAGATAGTGCATTCCATATCCACCTCGATACATCTTAGCGAATATTAAGGAATTTTCCCTCGCTGTATTTAGAGAAGCCAAGTCTAAATTTAAGGCTATTTTAACTTTCTTGTAAACCTTTCTTAAATAAGACCTAGGGTTCTGATCAAGCACGATATTTCCTAAAAAAATTCTCTTGAAATAATAAATCTCCAAAAAGAATTTTGGAGTAAAAGACTTTCGGAGACTTCGATTTTCTGTCGGCTAATAACTTAATTACGGTAATATCATAAGTCTACATATTGGTTCACTGTAATATTACTACAATAATTCAATATAAGTTATAATAAGATACAAGGTTTACGTTCAAAATTTGTCTCCCTATACACGTTAACGAGAGGGGGACTTCCGTTGAAATCCCAAACAAGTAAGTAGAGAAAACCGAATCATCATTTCTGAAAGGCTAGAAATTTTCATAGTGAACCTTCCATACGTTATTTCAAGTAGGGGTTTTATCACAAAGAATAGGTAACAAGGGAATTATCCTAAATTTTGATGGCATTCTTAACCATTTTATTGAAATTTTGTAGGCCAGATAGGTTAAAGGTTCGAGTTGAAAAGATCTTATGGGAAAACCTACTAATGGGTAACTAAAATAAAAATTTGGAAGGGCCAAACATAAAATAAATCCCTTTCGAATCTAGGAGGGGGCCCTCACTCCAAATGAAAGTAATTATTGCCACTCCACGAAATCTTTAAGAAGAAAAGTTTGTCGAAAGCCTTTTCAGTAATAAGGGTTTCCAAATTCTTCAGCGACAGCAGAATCTTCCTCGACTGGAAGAGCATCAAAAGAAGGGGATGTCTTACCGCCAAAAGATTTTTCATCTCAACCCATCTACCTTCTTAACAACAATAGCTAGAATTTGTATTTCCATCCTTTAAAACATTAACTGCCTTCCAAAATTAATGGGTCTACCCCATAGAGGAAGAAAGGACATAACGAAAAACCAATTGTCTCTTCGACACCAAGGAAAAATAACAATGCTAGCCTCATGACCTAGAATGACAAGGGCAATGTGAAAAGGCTGAAATCACAGGTGTAGAAAAAGAGGGTTAAATGATTTCTCGCCTGGTGATTAAAAAGTCTTCGGCATTTCCTTCCCAATAAATTTAGTTTTGATAGTTAAAATTTGCAACATCCCAAAGCAAAATCACCATGCATGATACAAGGGAGAAAATAAATAAATTTGTGTTGAAAAGGCCATAACAATTAAAGAAGTTGAGAAACTTACAGAGTCAAGAGGGGATTCAGGGAAGAAATTTAATAAAGGACAAAGTCTTTATCCCCATACTCGATGACGATGTTCCCTACCAAATTTGAAAAGGGATTTGACTTATCTTGCAAGGATAAGCTAAAAAGATTCTCCAAATTAAAGGTTGGTTCCTTTCTAAATTGGTATGAAGCAGCAGCATCAAGAAGGACAAAGGGAATGCCAATAATGATGTAGGACATCCAATGGTGGTCGAAGTTCATATCCTCAAAACTTAATGAAACCGCTTAATGCCAATTGTGGTAAAGCATCAGCTCCGCAATAAAGCTTAATCACAAGGGTTCTTAGCTTCTTGAGCCGAATGCTTTACCCAATTGGCAGTAGACGAAAGCATCAAGGAAAAATAAGGTTTCTCGAGAATTCGGAAAAACACATAATAAAGAAAGTAGAAATGCATATTCCTGGTATTAGCAGTGTTGCAATCTACCAATTTTGGCAGAACATTTAATACCTCTAACAAAGCTTAGCCAAGAGAATACCTCCTTAGGTTTTGCATCAAATGCTCTACCCAATTGTCAGAAGGCAACAATGCCAAGAGGAAGCCTCTAAATTCCAAGAAGAAGAATCTCCCACCTCCCGATATATACACTAATTATAACAATCAGAATTTCGACAGATCGAATTTATTTCGAAAATTAAAATCTGTCGAAGTTCGAGTTGGCTTGTTTGGTATCCTGCAGAAAAGACAAAGATAATAAATGTATCAGAGCAAGATAAAACATCTCACAGCGGAATGGATAAAATATAATAATCAAATATAGCCCTACCGAAATAATAACATTGTCTAACAAGTGTCCTTAGACTACCAAATCTATGTCATAAACCTAACATGCGAGTACGTTGTAAGAAGGGGTTAGAACACAAATTCTGGTTATTGGATAAATTATACATTCTGAAATAATCCTATATATATCTATCAGTTATGTTTTCTTATTTATTAGGTTATTTTGGTTAACATCACTCAAGACTCTACACTAACGTCGTACCAATATACTCCCCGGTAAATTAACCTAATATAGTATATATGTAGCTATATCCTACATCTCAAGGTACTCCCATAGTACCCTCCTCGTATGGTCCCCACCGTCATGCCACGGAAGCGTATGCAACATCCATCCTACGCCAAACAATGTACAAAAATCCAAATCATTACACCATGTAATCACACAGAATCATCATCATTATGCCATGCAAGCGTACAGTTCATCGTATCAAACACCTTGGTCGAATCAAGTCTCAACACGGAGTAATGCACTACTGTCTACACCACCCGGTGCGTGTATCAAGACTCTCACATGAACGTTTTACCTACTGTACCCCGAGTCCCGTAATAGGGTTGCATCCAATGCACGTAACTCGGTCGGGACAATATTTTGAGGCATAATACAGTAATTAAGAACAAGAAGATAAGCAAGACTATAGTTTTATGCCAAATCATTCGATTTCTGCACCATTTGTTGCAGCTCATAAATCAGGATATAACCCAATTCTACTATCGATCGACTCCTAAATCACAATTGTGATAACCTATGCCGGCTAGGGTCTCAGGTTTATCAAACACAACCCATCAGCTCTATGGACATAGCGTAAATTATCGGCGTCTTATCTTCCATAATCGCCATGATGTACGCTCATCTCCCTGACAGAATGTGCTTGTAACCACTTCATTTGGACCTTTTACTACCCTGTTAGTATAAGAATGCCTTCGCCTCCTGTGTGACTTCGGTGTAGTGTGATAAAAGGAATACTGACTAATACAGATCCTCAACCAAAAAGAAAATTTGACTTAAGTCATCCCTAGTAGTCCTTAATTTAGTTTACTAGCGCCAAGTCCCCCAAAGAATAATTGTTGACTGCCTAGCTACCGTAGATCACCATAGAATTGTCAACAAATGCGTAGATCAGTAAAAGTTAATTACTTTAATTGGCCTCTTGTTTTCCTTAACCATCTTTCTCCTACTGCTGGAATGGACCAATACCACGAGCCCCTTATTTCCCTAATCATCTGTTGTTGCCATAACTACACATTTTCTTAATAGGCCACTTATTTTCCTTAATCAGCTTATGCTATCGGAACAGACCACTACTACTCATTCTTATTTATTTGTTTATTTTAAACTTAACGCCAATCTTAAGTTTATTATAAAGCCTACTATTTTCATGTAACTTTTACCATATCATAGGTTACATATAACTTCACTTTACAAATTTTCTATAAATATCATTCTTGTTTAAATTCACTGTACTATCCCCGCCATTTAGCGTCTATCCAAATGCCATTTATTCATTTTATCAAAGTTACAGTTCAATTATCATTTATTGCATAATTCCAATAAGCCCAACTTATCCTTTTTATACATATATAATTCTTATTTTTCCCAATTGCGCTTCTATTGTCAAATTCATATTTTTACCCTAAACTGCGCATAAGCAAAAAGAAATAATGGTTTAAGCTCTTGAAGGCCTAAACTCAATACAAAAATATAAAAAGGACAATGGCCTAGGCACTCGCACGACCTAGGCTCAGATAAATAAGAACATATCTGAAATAAATAGGACTGAATTTGAACTGTAATAAAATTATATATGAAGAAAAAGAGATAGAGATGGACTGAATAAAACTACTGTAACATAATAAATTACTGAAAAAGGCAAAAGAAAGGGAGAAGTCGTAATCATATTTACATAGATGATTGATTGAAAAGAAAACAGAGATCTGAAGAAACCAACAACTATTATACTATTAAAATAAACCCTAATTTATATTGAATCTTATAATTACTGAAAGTACTCAATGATTTAAGCAAATCCAAATAAGCCCCGGTAGGAAATCTCTATATATAAATATTCTCCAAACATGTGTGTAAACCCAAGTCTCAGAATTCGACTAAAATATTTAAGGAGAAAGTTCTACAAGGTAGAGGCAGACAATGAAGGAAATGAAATAGGGAGAAATAGGCTTAGGTTTGGATCCATATTTATAATAGAGCCAGGGGATTTAGGATCATTAGATTTTAGGTTTAGAATTAGGTACATCAAATTAGAAGAAGCTTCAAGAAATACGCACTCAAGCCAACCGAATTGCACCAGAAACGTGTGCACCAAGTTGCACACATTACACAGGTGGGTTGACCCACTTGGGGTCTACATCACCCCAGTTGATCGTGATTTATGGCTTAATTAATTTCTAACTAATCCATTGTTTATTCCAATTTCATATTTTAATTTCAAAGTTCTTTCTTTCATATCTTCTTCATTTTATGTCCGATTTTAGCAAACCAAATGTCTATCTTAGCCAAAATTTCGTAACTGACCCAATGGCACAACCCCCATTGCCCATTTCCTAATATTTTTATGATTAATACTTATGTTATTAATATTTTATTTAATTTGTTTTATTAAAATTACTTGCTCCCCTCCTTAAAGGATTTTGTCCCCGAAATCTCCAAGGCTAGAAGAATGTCATAAATATTATCACACCATCATCTACATCCATCTACTCATCCACCAATCACATGTATCCATTATCCTTAAGGTTCCAAATGCTTTTCATGAACATATCCAATAGCGTAGTGTATATGTTCCTAACTAATGCAAGAAATTAGGCGGTCCACTAATTCATTCGACCACCTTTTATGTAATTTATATCAGTTTCATGCATCCAAAATGTATGCAGGAGAATCCTAATGGTACATAAAATTCTATATATGTGCTACAACCACCATCAAAATGCAACATCTATATGATAATCAACCAATTTTTTCATTTATAAATTAAAACTGAATTAAAGGTGCATACACATCCATATCCAATTATGTTAGTATCCTAGTTGTTGATCACTAAATAGTGCCTAGTGTATGTATATGCATCCATTGCATCCACTAGAAAGCACTTGTATCCACGTAAATCCATCAAACATAACATTTCCTAATAACAGGTTTAAACCATATCCTACCATCGGTACGATTTTGTAAGACTCACTAATTAAAATGATAAAAATGAACAAGGTTCAAATTCGAAACTAAGAAAGGATTGAGAGCTATTAAAAAGGAATGGAAAAGATGCGCGAATCCTCTTCTCTACTTACCATGTTGCTTTGTTGCTATCCTCTCCCCAATGAACCTTAACGAGTCTAATCTCCTTGTTTCTTAACTTCTTTATTTCAGAATCCACATAGGTACTCTGCTGATAGAAGCCTCCAACTCGACCTCAATCTCCTCTAAAGTACTCGGCTCCACATCTACCGTACAATCATGTAGGTGTTTCCTCAAATGCGAGACATGAAACACATCGTGAACCCCTAACAGCCTATCTGGTAGTCGAACTCTATAGGCCATTTGTCCTATCCTCTCTACTATCGTAAATGAACCAACAAACCTTGGTGTTAATTTCCCAACTGAACCAAACTACAACATGTTCCTAAGAGGAAATACTTTAATGAACACCATATCCCCCACACTGAACTCAGGATCTGTCCTCCTTCTATCTACGTAAGATTTATGTATGTCCTGAGCGGCCTTCATCCTTTTCTGAATTAAGTTAATCTTGTTTGAGGTTTCTCTGATCATCTCTAGTCCAAGAAGAAGCGTATTTGTTGTCTCCCACCAACAAGATGGAGATGTACAAGACCGTCTATACAAAGCTTTGAAAGGTGTCATGCCAGTACTCATCTGGTAGTTGTTGTTATAAGAAAACTCAATTAAGGGAAAATTATCCTTCCAACTCTCTCCGAAGTACAAAATGCACAGCCATAATAAATCCTCAAGAATACGATTAACCCTCTTGGTCTGTCCATCCGACTGAGGGTGGTATGCAGTACTATGTCTCAGTTGTGTCCCTAACGCCTCCTACAAGCTTCTCCAAACTCGTTAGTAAATATGGGACCTCTATCACTAATGATACTCGCGAGAACTCCTTGAAGTAGGACAATCTCCCTAAAATATATCGAAGCTAACCCAGTCGCGATCATTTTATTCTTGACTAGAATGAAATGGGCGCTCTTGGTTAATCTATCCATGGTCACCCAAATGCTGGTATTTCCTTTCCTCGACCTAGGCAAAACATCATGAAATCCATCGGGACGCTCTCTCACTTCCACTATGGCACAGCTAACAGCAGAAATAATCCACCTGGTTTCCTTTGTTAAGCCTTAACTCTCTGACATGATATGCATCTTACCACAAAATCTTCCATGTCCTTCTTCATCCCATTCCAATAGAAGACCTTCTTCATATCCATATACACCTTATCTTCTCCCAGATGGATGGTCATCCGAGAATAATGAGCCTCCGATATACCGCACTCGTCACATCTCCCATGCGTGGGTACACATAACTTGTCATAACAACGTAGCCATCCTCTCTCATCAGCTAGTATCTAGAAAGGTACCTAGAGGTCTCGCCTCTACCAAACCGGTCCAAAATATCGGCTAGCTGTTGATCATCACGCTGATTGGATCCAATCTATTCCAGTAGAGTAGGTTGCACCTCAAGCGATGCTAATAATCTCAGTGCATAATCCATAGATAGTCTGAAATAAAAAAATGAGATAAACTCCAAACTTTGCCCCTCTACGAATAATGGGCTCAAAACCATCCTCTGCCTACTCCGAGCATCTACCACTACATTCCTCTTCCCTTCCTAGGGTATAAGAAATCTCAAAATGTAGGATGCTAGAAACTCCATCCAACACCATTGCCCTCAAGTTAAGGTCCTTTTGTGAAAATAAATACTTTAGAGACTTATGATCAGTATACAACTCAAACCTCTCAACCAACAAGTAATGCCTCTATGACTTAAGGGAGAAAACAATAGCTTCAAGATCTATATCATGGGTAGGATAATTCTTCTCATGTATCCTTTGTTGTCTACTCCCATAACTAACAACCCTACCCTCCTGCATTAGGACTGCGCCCAATCATGTACCGCAAGCATCTGTATATATTTTGTAAGCATCTTAGATCCATCTGGGAGATTCAACACTAGAGCGGTCATGAGAGTCTTCTCCAGTCTCATAAAGGAATCCTCGTAATCCATGTCCCATGAGAATACCAAGTTCTTCTTAGTAAGGCGGGTAAGCGGAGCTGAAATTCGTGCAAAGTCCTTAATAAATTTCTGATAAAAACCCACCAAGAAAGTTCCTCTACTCAGTCACATTCTTGGGGGCCTTCTAGTCTTGCACAAAAACTAGTGGGATATGCCGCTATACCATCTCCCAAAAATACATCCCCCTAGAGTCTCACTTCCTTACGCCAAAAGTGGCACTTCGAGAATTTTGCCTTCAATTGACGAGAACGAAGAGTACAGATAACCTCTCCCAAATGCAACACATGCTCATCCTCATCTCTCGAGAATATCAAGATGTCATCAACAAATACTAACACAAACTTATTTAGGAACTCCCTAAATACTCGGCTTATTAAATCAACAAAATATGTCGGTGCATTGGTTAGCCTAAATTCCATCTGAAGTCCTAAAAGTGGTCTTATCCGCACTATGATCTGCAAATCGAAGCTGATGAAACCCAGTGGCCAAATCTAACTGAGAGAAAACAGATGCATCCACCAACTGATCAAATAAATCGTCTATTCGAGGGAGTGGATATCGATTCTTCTTTGTGAGCTTGTTTAATTCCCTACAGTGCACATATAACGGAGAGAGCCATCTGCATTAGTAGCAAAAACGACTTGTGTTCCCTACTCAGATATGATCCGTCTAATGAAGCCTTTCTCTAACAGCTCACTCACCTGCTTACTTAGTTCTTTCCTTTCCCTCAGATCCATATGACGCACAGACAATGCAACAAGCTTAACATTTGTTGTCAAATAAATCCGGAAGCCGATCTCTCATCTCGGAGGTAGTCCTCTCACCTCCTCAAATACGTCCTAAAAATCCCTCACCATGGGTGCTAAGCTAAGATCATAGATATAAGTATCTAGGGACTCTAAGTAGCTCGACATGACTAACCCTCGCGGATCGCAAGATATCTCAGACCATTCATCAATCTCACTATCCTCCTTTCGCAGTCAAGAATGAAACCATACATGGCTAGCCAATCCATCCCTAGACTAATACCTTACCCTGAAAACCCCAGTATATAGGCGTCACAATCAAACCCGACACCTAATATAGAAAATCTCAAACCCTTACACATAATAGACAAATGAGTTGAACCTCTTATATGGTTTGAAACTGCTATTGGATCAAAAACATGAGATAAACTAAGGTGTACACAATCAACGAATGAAGTAGAAGTGAATGAATGTGAAGCGCTAGAACCAAATAAGGTCCTAATTGGAAAGTCATAAAGAGATATCAAATCTTCAACTGTGACCATCTTGCCCCTATCCTGACCAACACTAGCCTGAGCCGCCTTCAATGCATGCATCTGCTCTCCAGATGAACTAGGTCCTTGCTTCTGAGGACACTGCTTACTATAATGACATAGTTGTCCATAATTAAAGAAACTCCTTTTCTTAGTAGTCTTCTTGCAGTCCGTCACAAAATGGCCCGTCATGTCGCACTCATGGCATTTAACATCTTTCTTTATCTGAGCTTTCTCTGGCTTCTCACCCTTCTTCTTATTAACTTTCTTAAACCACCATTTCTTCTTTCCGAAATTATCCTTAGCCACCTCAGTTTTACTTTCCTTCGTATCACCTTTCCCTTACTCATGCATAAGCGCCACTCAACAAAATTCTTGAATGTAGCATCCATCGGATTATGATCATAGCAAGCCCTTATAGAGGTTGATTCAGTCCCTTAGCAAACCTCACAGCCTTCTTATGAGTCATATTCACCAAATCCCTCCCAAAAAGTCTGTAATAACCCGGGTTTTTGGTTAATTACCTACATAGTAATTAATCTAATAAAATATAATAAGTGGGAAAAATAATTAAGTTAGATAGATCATTAGTTAATTAATCAACTTATTTATTTAGGTAAATTGTCATTTTGTGGTTTAATGAAGCTAATTGAACTGATCAACATACTCCTTCACAGAAAGATCACCCTGCCATAGTACTAGAAACTTCTCCAATTGCATTCCATCTTTCTCCTAAGCTAGAAACTTCCTTCCAAACCCCTCCATAAAGTCATTCTAAGTATCAAACCACGCTCTACCTTAGCCATCTCCCACCAAAACAAAGCCTCATCCTTTAATTGCCATGTAGCCAACCGAACTCTCCTCCTACCATCTAGCTCTAAAGGTCTATGTATGCGCTTGGTTCTCCTAACCCAAGCGCAGACGTTAACAAAAGTATCTAAACCAAGGAAGGTCTTGCCGCCAAGAATAGTGGATTCTTTGCAAAGCTTAGAGAAATTAGCCACTGGTGGTGGGTTATGAGGAGCCACCACGACTGGAGCGGGAGCTTGGGCATTCTCTTGACTTTCGGCTGGGGCCATAGCTTCCACGTACCAACGGAGCCAACTTGGAATGGGATACCCTTAGGAACATTGGGAGCCCCGAACATGCTATGAATGGAAAAGAGAGAAGGATTCAAAAAAGCAATTAAGGGAATATTGTAATTGACTTGAGGGTGTCTTTTTCAAAAACAACCTTTTATTTTGAAAACACTTTTCTTTAAAACACTTTTTCTTTTAAAGAAAACTTTTTACTGATCTTGTAAACTTAGGCTCTGATACTAAATGTAACACCCCATATTTCTTATTTTACCCGCATGAGGATTCTGTTAAGAAATATGAAGTGTTTAGGTATAAAATAACATCATGGAGACTAAAATTCGCAAAACAACATGTGAAAAGCACAACGCAATTTAAAATTTCATTTAAAGAAGAATAAAAAAGCGTCATTACATCATATATTATAAAAACCACAGCTGTCACATAATAGCAACATATTCAAAGTACCAAAATAAAAAATCCCTCTCAACATCAAATACAAAAATAAACCAAACGTGAATAGATACATGTAAAAGCAAAGGATAAGACAAATGAGAATCTCCAATGGGACAAACTAGGCTAAAAGTCTATCAGCTACTAGATCTGCCACCTTGAGAACTTGAGGAAAAGGGGAAGGAAGGAAGAAGAGAGAAAGAAAACTAATCAGACATAAGCCTGGTAAGCTTAGTAATTACTAGAATGGGTGATATAGGAGGAAATCTAGATAGGATAATAATTTGAGGCATAGTACAATAATTAAGAACGAGAAGATAAGCAAGACTATAGTCGATCGTAAAATTATTCAACTTCTTTACTATTTGCTACAATTCATAAAGTAGGATATAACCAAATTTTACCCATCGATCGGCTCCTAAACCACAATTGTGATAACCTATGCTGCCTATGGTCTCGGGTTTATCAGACCCGATCCACCAGCACTGTTATGGCCCAAAAAGTTCTGATCTTGTTTATCGATACTAATACATATCTGGTATCACATATCGACTAATCAAACACCAGAAATTAACACATAGTTAATAGAAAGAAGTTAGAGGGTGAGAACTGGAAAGAAAGAAAGTTACAATAGATGAAAAAGAAGAACTGAACATAACATAATCAGAGTATCACGAATCTCACAACAGGTGTGAATAAAATATATTATATAATAACTCTTATTCTCTTATTCTCTTATTTTCTCCATTGGAGATCATTGGTTCTGGGCCTATATATCTATATAATAACATAATCATAGTACCTGGACTTGGTTCTGGGTCTGGTTCATTGGTTCTAGGGTATAAATATGGTCCCTTATTCTCTTATTTTCTCCATTGGAGATCATAGAGGCCATATGCTGTCGGGTTGCAAATTGAAACAGAATCAAAGTCTACTACAATCAGTTTAGCTATTCATAATTCAGATCTCTCTCTCTAGATTTTCTAAACCTAACGATGTGAGTTTCTAGTCACCTTTAGGTTTAAATGGATAAATGTGAATTATGATAGAGTACGAATTGGGTATATGTTGTGAATCATGAACTTATGCAAGTTTATTATGTCATTATCCCTGGATCCAATATGATTATGGACATTCTACTATGCTGACTATGTAGATCTTGACTTGCAACTATATCATGGGAAATGCGAACTTGTTAATTTAGATCTAATCCTTTATGCTAATCACATTTCACCTGTTATGTTGTAATAATCACGATATGTTGTAAACTTGACATGTGATGCCACCCTTTTAGATCTAATTATGCTACTACGTCACCCTAATTTTGTTAGACATCTAAATGACAAGTTTAGACCATGTTATGTTGACTTTGACATTGTAGTTGCCACAAGTTCATCAGCTCTGTGTTCACCCTCTTATGATGATTACATGTCCATTCACCTTGTTGTCATGCTTATGCCAAAACTGTGCTGAAACTGTCACCTTTGTCACTCCATTTTTATTGTTATGGCAAGGCTACTTTGTAGCCTCGATGACGCCAAAATACATGTGATCACATTAGTTAGGAAACGGGAAAAAGGGGATTTATAATTGGCATAATTTATAAAATGTTTATATAAGTTGGACATATAATTCAAATAGGGAAACATAGAAATAATCACCTGAAATTACATAGGTAAATTTGGGTAAAAATGACATAATTTGAATATGAAAATTTATGGATATGTAATTCAAATTATTGTTGCAAAATAAGTATTGACACCTATAAAAGGAAAGGATTAATTAATTGGTAAATTAATTAAAAATGGAATGTAAGTAATTACAATTAGGAATTGTAGTTGTACTTATGACAGGAGGTTAGGTTACGTTAGTGGTGGAAGTCTGTCCAGACCCACCGGCATATCCAGCAGCCACTAATGTTGAACCTAATGTGGGAGGTCAAAGTACGTAAATATGAATCAGGCTAAGACACGAGGTTAGGCCCAACTGTGGAATAAGACTGCCCGGACCCGACCGGCATATCCAGCATCCACATGTTGTAGGCCTAATGTGGGAGGTCTAACCCAGTATGAAACCATAATTGGACATGGTAATAGAATTGGACTACTTAACCTAATTTAATTCATAAAAATTGTATGACTATGAACTTAAGTTAGGGTTAAGTAAAACTGGATGAGTAGTGGGTGAGTTAAGTTAATTAGAAGGGGTGGGTAATATATAGATATATAGGCCCACAAACTTAACCCAATAAGGTTATGTAATTAAAGACACCTGATGGCATACTTAGCCAGTGGAAAATAGAATAAAGTTATGTAATTAAAGACACCCTTTAGGGTACGCATAACTGGTATAGGACTATGTAATTGAAGACACCTATGGGTACACATAGTCAGCGAAAAACGTAATGGGGATACAAGACAAAAGGGAGAGCTTGTATCATATTGTGTGGGACCCATTTCAATCAGTAACCCGGAGTAAGTATCAAATAAAGAACTCTGTACTAGGCAGATATAAGGGCACGCTTATTGGTTGATTGTAAGAGATCCAAACGGGACGGACGGTGTGGACGGCGCAAACTGACCGGGGACATGTGCGTGCATGGGCCGGGAAGAGGGGGCTAAGACGACCATGACACCAGTAGATATTATTGTGCACCTCTTGGGTTGCTGCTTTAGGAAGTGATACCTCCTACTATGGTGCCAGCACAGGGTATCTACGGAGCCGATCGATTAGGGTAATGGTTAGGGTACACTCGGACGTATACCCTAAGTCTACCAACTTATTGTGGAAGGGATCATCTAACTTTAGTTATACTAGTAATAGTGCAGAGTAGTCATTAGTGAAGTATGTGTACACCTTACCTTATCTGCCTTATCACACCTGCCATTTATATAGTGACCTCTCTTACCCACTTTATGTCTGTCATGTTCACCATTATTTATTTACTGGCTAAAAGTAACTAGACTCGCCAAACTTTATGTCTGACCCCTTTGTTTTTCCCTCTCTTTTCCGTTCCCCCTCCCCTCCCCCCCCCCCCAGGTTCTTAGGGAGGAAACACCCAGGCTTCGTCAGGACTTTGATATTATCTTGCTAGAAGCTACTACTGGAGTATGGCTCAAGTCTTTGTCTCTACTATGGCTTACTCTTTTTATTGGGGAATGATGTTTTTCCTTAATACCTATGTACTCTGATGATGCAAGATAGAAGTATTTTGTTGTAATGGTTTTATGACTTATGGTACTATGAACTACGGTATTATGTTTTATGTTGAAATAAAAATTTGAAATTTCCGCTGCTATCTTATTTATATGTCTTTTAATTATTCCATGTCTGTTTACCTACAACGCTTCACGAAACTTAATGCATTCCCTTAGTGAGTGACATTAACGGACGTGGGGTGTCACACTTGGTATCAGAGCTGAAGGTTACCAGATTAAATAAAAGTTTTGAAAAATATTTTTCAAAAACTTTTTAAAAGAAAGTATTTTCAAAAAGAAAAGTTTGTTTTGAAAATATTCCCCAAGAAGCCATATGTAATATCCTTCAATCCTTTATCTAAAATTCTTCCTTTTCCGTTTTTCAGCATGTTTGGGGATCAAAACATTCCTAATATCCCAGAGGGCGTCACGATACCCGGATGGTTCCAGAGATATTTAGAGGCCACAGCGCCTGCTGAAGGCCAGAGAGAGACGCTCCTCCTCCTGTTGCCCCAGTCATTCCTCCTCCTCCTCCCCCTCCAAGAGCAGATAACTTTGCCAAAATCTGTAAGGACTTCCGTGCTATGGGAGGGAAGCCATTCCATGGGAATAAGACATTTGTGGAAGCTCGGAATTGGCTTAAGGAGACCGAGGACTTATTCATAATCTTTGAAGTGGAGGACCGAAGAAAGATTCAGTTAGATGCTTGGCTGTTAAAAGATGAAGCCTCATTTTGGTGGGAAGTCACCCAGGCTGGACGTCCGGTGGAAACCTGGGAAGATTTCAGACAGAGGTTCGAGATGAAATTTCTTTCCCAAGCTAAGCGAAGCATACAGATAGAGAGGTTCTTAGCGCTCAAGCAAGGGGTTCCAAATCGCGATCGATTCCTTTTTCAAATCCTGCTGCAGCTGACTTGATGGTGAAGGAATATGTGAACAAGTTCAACCAGCTGGAAAGGTTCTGACCAGAGTTGGTGGATACACTGCACAAAAAGGCATTATGATTTGCTAAAGGACTGAATGAGCCTCTGCATGCTCTTGCTATGTCCTATATTCCTATGGGGGTCACCTTTGAAAGGCTTGTGGATATGGCCCTAATGCATGAAGAGGAAAAGGGAGAGAAGAAGGAAGCAAAGACTGAGGGGACATCGCAGAACAGGAAGGGTGTAGCCTAAGAAAGGGCAATAGCAACAATAGCCACATCAACAGCAAAAGAAAGGAGGGAAAGATGTCAAAGGCAAGGATAAGAGGAAATCTCACAATTTTGGGAAGGAAGGTCACTTGATCAAGGACTGTAAGAGAAGGAAGGGCAATTGCTTTAATTGTGGAGAGGTCGGACACTTCTCTAAGGAGTGCCGGAAGAAACAGGGAAAGGGTCAGAGGGCAGGAACTTCTGGAGGGCAGCTGCATGCTCTCACAATCAGTGCTCCTGAAAGAGGTAGAAAATTTCCATAGAAAGTTTAGTTTCCCTTTCAAACCATCCAGTTAGAACACTTTTTGATTCTAGTGCTTCACACTCGTTTATATCTAGTTCTGTGGTTGAATCTCTGCACTTAGTTACTAGTATTGTAGTAGATCCCATGGCTATTTCAAACCTCATTGGTGGTTCGGCTCATTTATCGATGATTTGTAGGGGTTTGAAATTATCTGTGTTAGGCGTCGAGTTTGAATGCGATGCGTATGTGCTCAGGTTTATGGGCTAGGGGTTGATTCTAGGATTGGATTGGCTTACCACATATGGAGCCGTTTTAGATTGTGAAAGGAGGGGTTTCAAGCTCCCAACTTGTCATGGGAGGACCCTCGAAGTTTCTTGTGACCCCCAAGGGTCTATTATGCTTAGCTTCCTAGAGTCTTTAGATGCATCCATAGAGGACTTGCAATCTGTTCCAGTGGTTCGGGATAACTCCGATGTTTTTGATGAGGTACAGGGTTTACCTCCTAGGCGCGAGATCGACTTCCGCATATAACTGGTGGACAATGCAAAGCCAGATGCGTTACCAGTACGCCACATGGCTCCAAGGGAAAGGAAGGAGCTGAGTAAGCAAGTAGGGGAGCTACTTGGGAAAGGGTTCATCAGACCAAGCATATCTGAATGTGATGCTCTAGTAGTATTCACAACTAAAGCAGAAGGATCACTTCGTCTGTGTGTTGACTATAGAGAATTAAATAAGCTCACCAAAAAGAATAGGCACCCTCTTCCAAGAATTGATGATTTATTTGATCAGCTCGTTGGTGCCTCAGTATTTTCTCAGTTGGACTTGGCTACAGGGTTCCATTAATTGAGAGTGGCGGAGGATAGCATAGATAAGACTGCTTTCAGAACTCTGGACGGTTTCTTTGAATGGCTAGTGATGCCTTTTGGGCTGACAAATGCACCCGCCTATTTGTTGATTTGATGAGTAGGGTGTTTCGGGAATTCCTAAACAAATTCGTCATAGTCTTCGTTGATGATATTTTGATCTTCTCCAAGCACGAAGAAGAGCATGCCCAACATCTGAGGGATGTTTTGAAAACTCTCCGTGGCCACCAGCTAAAAGCAAAGTTCTCCAAATGCCATTTCTGGAGAAAGGAGGTAAGATTCTTGGGGCAAGTAGTCTCCAAAGAAAGGATAGCTATAGATCCCGCAAAGGTGTTTGCAGTGCAAGATTGGTAGATTCCTAAAAACACAACCAAGGTGAGAAGCTTTTTTGGGTTGGCAGGTTACTATAGAAAGTTCATTAAGGACTTCGCGAAGATATCATCCCCTCTCACTAGGCTGATGAAGAAGAATTTGGCGTTTTCATGGGATATAGACTGTGATGTTGCTTTCCAATGGCTGAAAAGGGCTCTGACAACAGCCCCAGTCTTGATCTTGCCCGATGGAAGTAAAGTGTTTACTGTTTGCACTGATGCGTGCGGTATAGGGCTTGGTGTGGTGCTGATGCAAGTAATATGTTATGGAGGTAGGCAGTTGAGAGTTCATGAAAAGAACTACCCCACCCATGATCTAGAACTAGCTGCCATAACATTTGCATTGAAGACGTGGTGTCATTATTTAATGGGAGAAAGACTCGAGTTGTACACCGATCACAAATCTCTCAAGTACCTATTCTCTCAGAAGGATCTCAACTTAAGGCAACAACGGTGGATGGAATTCTTAGCTTCATATCATTTTGAGATTTCATATACCCCTGGCAAGGGTAATGTGGTTGCAGACGCACTAAGTAGGCAGAGGATGGCTCTGAGTCCTTTGTTTGTGGAAAGAGAGAACTTGGAGTTCATATCAGCTTTGGATTTTAGACCCTCCATCGAAGTTTTTCCTGATTTATTTGCATCCTTGGAGATACGACCGACTCTTGTAGAGCAGATAGGCTCTTCGCAACAAGGCAACGCACAGATTCTAGACATTATGGATAAGCTCAGAAGAGGGGAGACTTCTAGTCACCTTAGTAGATATGCCATAGATGAAAATGGGTAGTTGCGACGAGATGGAAGGCTTTGTGTTCCTCCGACTGGAAGCTTGATAAAGGCAGTCCTAGAAGAAGCCCACCATTCTAAGATAACTATTAATCCAGGCGGCGACAAGATGTATAGAGACATGAAAAGGGTTTTCTTTTGGGCTGGGATGAAAAAGGACGTGGCTGAATTTGTTTCTCAATGTTTGGTTTGTCAGCAAGTCAACGCTAAGCAAAAGAAGCCCGACGGATTGCTTCATTCGTTGGAAGTGCCGCAGTGGAAATGGGAGAGCATCTCGATGGATTTCATAGATGGGTTGCCTAGATCGAAGAAAGGAAATACCAGTGTTTGGTTGGTAGTAGATAGACTCACTAAGTAAGCTCACTTTATTCCAGTCAAGAGCAAAAGGACGGCATCGTGGTTGGCAGCGATTTATGTTCGTGAGATAGTTCGCCTCCATGGAGTACCTTCCAGCATAGTAAGCGATCATGACCCCATCTTTACCAGCGAGTTTTGGAGAAGTTTGCAAGAGGCATTGGGTACATAGTTGCGCTTAAGCACCGCTTATCATCCTTAGATCGATGGGCAGACGGAGAGGATGAACAGGATTCTTGAAGATCTTTTGAGACTGTGTATCCTTGACTTCGGAGGGACTTGGGAAGAGCATCTTCCTTTGGTGGAGTTTGCCTATAATAACAGCTATTAGGCCAGCACCAGCATGGCACCCTTCGAAGCATTGTACGGGCGCCCCTGTGGATCACCGACTTGTTGGTGGGAATCTACAGAAAGATTATTACTTGGACCAGATATGGTTAGAGAAACATCTGAAAAGATTGACCTTATTCGACAGCGGATGAAGACCACCTCAAAACAGGCAAAAATCATATGCAGACAAGAGAAGGACTGACATCAAATTCGAAGTAGGAGACTTGGTTTTTATCAAAGTATCACTTTTGAGAAATGTGGTCCGCTCGGATCAGTAGGGTAGTTGGCACTAAGATTTGTGGGACCATTTCCCATAACCAAAAGGATTGGCTAAATAGCCTATAGAGTAAAGCTTCCTGAAAATCTATCTGGTGTTCATGATGTTTTCCATGTTTCTCATCTGCGGAAGTGCTTGCATGACACCATGGAAGTTGTTGAGCCGAATATATTGGAAGAGGGAGAGGTGGAATGGGAGGCAATAATCAGGCTAGTTCCTTCCCGTATTCTAGGATCAGAGGTTAAGAAGCTACGCAATATAGAGATCAAGTTGCTAAAGGTTCAATGAGGAGATAACCCAGAGGATGCAACTTGGGAAACCGAAGATAAGATTCGTGCTTTGTACCTTTTTCTCTTCGAGGGTATGTTCTTAACTCCTTTTCCAAAAGCTATATCAGTACTTGTTTCAATCATTTGAGTATATCTTATTCATAGTATTTTCGACCTTTAGATAGGAGTCATATGGATGAAAACATGTGTTTGAAACATGTTATGTTTGATGGATGCAAGTGTTTGCTAGTGGTTCCCTTGGACGCATGTACACACACATTAGGCACTAGATCGGCTCAATCACTTTCATACTACATATGGATGTGTGTGCATTCTTTTATGGATAGAAATGGATGAGTTAGTATATGGATGTTGCATTTGGACAAATGTGTGTGCACATATATAGAACTTATATGATGTAATTGGTTTATTTGCATACATATTGGATTCATGGCACTAACATACATTGCGTTAAGGAGGTCAACTGAATCAGTAGACCACCTGATTTTCGCATTAGTGTTAGGACATATACACACACTTCTGCATATATTAATATAAGCATTAGAGGCTTTTGAGGACAATGGATGCAAATGGATGTTGGATGAGTAGAAGGATGATGGATGGTAGGATATGCGTTCTTCCCAACTTAGAGATTTCAGGGACAAAATCCTTTGAGTAGGGGAGAATGTAACACCCCAAATTTTAACGACATTAAAAGAGGATAAATTAAATAATAATTAATTTAACATTCGGAATTAGAGGGAATGGAGTATGCCATTGTGTCCGTCTCGAAATTCTACTCAGAATGGGCATTTGGTTTGCGTAAAACGGACACCGTATGAAAAAGTTATGAGGGTTCGAAATTTGTTTACGCACAAGATAAATATATATATATATATATTTGTTTATTTATAAAATAAATTCCAGAACCTTCAAAAACAATTCAAAAATCAAAATCGGGCCAAAGCGGGCCGAGCGGGAAAATTCCCGCTCGTGGGTGTCGACATAGGTGTCGGCCCCCCTATAGGGGTGTCGACCCCCCCCGGCGGACAGATCTGTGCAGAATTCGTTTTACGTACCTGGACTTGGTTCAGGGTCTGGTTCATTGGTTCTAGGGTATAAATATGGTCCCTTATTCTCTTATTTTCTCCATTGGAGATCATAGAGGCCATATGCTGTCGGGTTGCAAATTGAAACAGAATCAAAGTCTACTACAATCAGTTTAGCTATTCAGAATTCAGATCTCTCTCTCTAGATTTTCTAAACCTAACGATGTGAGTTTCTAGTCACCTTTAGGTTTAAATGGATAAATGTGAATTATGATAGAGTACGAATTGGGTATATGTTGTGAATCATGAACTTATGCAAGTTTATTATGTCATTATCCCTGGATCCAATATGATTATGGACATTCTACTATGCTGACTATGTAGATCTTGACTTGCAACTATATCATGGGAAATGCGAACTTGTTAATTTAGATCTAATCCTTTATGCTAATCACATTTCACTTGTTATGTTGTAATAATCACGATATGTTGTAAACTTGACATGTGATGCCACCCTTTTAGATCTAATCATGCTACTACGTCACCCTAATTTTGTTAGACATCTAAATGACAAGTTTAGACCATGTTATGTTGACTTTGACATTGTAGTTGCCACAAGTTCATCAGCTCTGTGTTCACCCTCTTATGATGATTACATGTCCATTCACCTTGTTGTCATGCTTATGCCAAAACTGTGCTGAAACTGTCACCTTTGTCACTCCATTTTTATTGTTATGGCAAGGCTACTTTGTAGCCTCGATGACGCCAAAATACATGCGATCACATTAGTTAGGAAACGGGAAAAAGGGGATTTATAATTGGCATAATTTATATAATGTTTATATAAGTTGGACATATAATTCAAATAGGGAAACATAGAAATAATCACCTATAATGACATAGGTAAATTTGGGTAAAAATGGCATAATTTGAATATGACCATTTATGGATATGTAATTCAAATTATTGTTGCAAAATAGGTATTGACACCTATAAAAGGAAAGGATTAATTAATTGTTAAATTAATTAAAAATGGAATGTTAGTAATTACAATTAGGAATTGTAATTGTACTTATGACACGAGGTTAGGTTATGTTAGTGGAAGAAGTCTGCCCGGACCCAACCGGCATATCCAGCAGCCACTAATGTTGAACCTAATGTGGGAGGTCTAAGTATGTAAATACGAATCGGTCTAAGACACGAGGTTAGGCCCAAGTGTGGAATAAGACTGCCCGGACCCAACCGACATATCCAACATCCACATGTTGTAGGCCTAATGTGGGAGGTCTAACCCAGTATGAAACCATAATTGGACATGGTAATAGAATTGGACTACTTAACCTAATTTAATTCATAAAGATTGTATGACTATGAACTTAAGTTAAGGTTAAGTAAATCTGGATGAGTAGTGGGTGGGTTAAGTAAGGGGTGGGTAATATATAGATATATAGGCCCACAAACTTAACCCAATAAGGTTATGTAATTAAAGATACCTGATGGTATACATAGCCAGTGGAAAATAGAATAAAGTTATGTAATTAAAGACACCCTTTAGGGTAAGCATAACTGGTATAGGGCTATGTAATTAAAGACACCTAGGGGTACACATAGTCAGTGAAAAACGTAATGGGGATTCAAGACGAAAGGGAGAGCTTGTATCATATTGTGTGGGTCCCATTTCAATCAGTAACCCGGAGTAGATATCAATTAAAGAACTGTGTACTAGGCGAAGATAAGGGCACGCTTACTGATTAATTGTAAGAGATCCAAACGGGACGGACGGTGTGGACGGCGCAAACCGACCGGGGACATGTGCGTGCATGGGCCGGGCAGAGGTGGCTAAGACGACCGTGACACCAGTAGATATGGTTGTGCACCTCTTGGATTTCCACTTTAGGAAGTGATACCTCCAACTATGAGGCCAGCATAGGGTATCTACAGAATAGGGAGTCGATCGATTAGGGTAGTGGTTAGGGTACACTCGGACGTATACCCTAAGTCTACCAACTTATTGTGGAAGGGATCATCTAACTTTAGTTATACTATTAATATTGAAGAGTAGTCATTAGTGAACTATGTGTACACCTTACCTTATCTGCCTTGTCACACCTGCCATTTATATAGTGACCTCTCATACCAACTTTATGCATGTCATGTTCACCTTTATTTATCTACTGGGTAAAAGTAACTAGACTCGCCAGACTTTATGTCTGACCCCTTTGTTTTTCCCTCTCTCTTCTGTCCCCACCCCCCAAAGGTTCTCAGGGAGGAAACACTCAGGCTTAGTCAGGACTTGGATATTATCTTGCTGGAAGCTACTTCTGGAGTATGGCTCAAGTCTTTGTCTTTACTATGGCTTACTCTTTTTATTGGGGAATAATGTTTTTCTTTAATACCTATGTACTCTGATGATGCAAGACAGAAGTATTTTGTTGTAATGGTTTTATGACTTATGATATTGTGAACTACGGTATTATGTTTTATGTTGAAATAAAAATTTGAAATTTCCGCTGCTATCTTATTTATATCTGTCTTGTAATTATTCTGTGTCTGTACCTACAATGCTTCACGAAACTTAATGCATTCCCTTAGTGAGTGACATTAACGGATGTGGGGTGTCACAGTTCCCACTCGGTCTCTTCGAACTAACACGTAGGAAATATTTCTATGATAGTCGGTGTTTTAACTATCAAATCCAAACAGTGTGATCAACTAAAACTTATTCAAATTATTTCAGATTATATATAATGTCCATTCAAATTAATTACTTGTATAAATATATTTTCTAATTTTGGAATAGCAATCATCACACGATGATTAAGATATAATAAAACGTATCTACGTTTTATTTCAACAAACTTAGATTGATTACTTCATAGCATAATATATGATTCAATAGCAATCATTTATTACAACCATAATAATCAACGATGATTCAACGTTTAGATTCCAAATTAATACTAGTTTGGAATAGGGATCTCGAGTAACAACCAATTTCACATCATATTTACTCCAAATTCTTTGGACATAAGTACATTGATTTTATTTAATCATTTATTATGTTTCCCATATACTATATACACAAATATTGAAAATTCAAATTAAAGCTTACACGACAACATCTATTTCTGTAATTATGATATAGCTTCCCGATCCTCTGTTTTTATTTATTTCTATATATTGATATATTAAAAATCAATTTTATTTAAAATTGATTTAATTTTGATAACACGAATCTCCTCGATCCATTTCGGCCCATTTCGTATGCCCATGTCTTAATTAAATGGTTATTTCCTGTAGTTATTCGAGTGAACTTCCCATTCCATTTTTTTGTTTAAACTATATATAAAATGTTTAAATTTTATAAAAGGAAACTTAAATTTAAACAAACCATTATTCTTATTTATTTATTGATATTTTTTATATCAAGCCCGAAAGCCCATTACACAAATCAGCCCAAACCAAATATTCCCCACCCTATACACCACCAACCCCGTGCGTATGCACATTCGACTCCACCGCAAACCCGAGGTTCTAATAATCGGCATAAGTTACCCAGCTAACCCAGATCCCATCTGCACCAGCGAAAACCTTATGTCACCACTATTCCAAAATTTGGAACTTCAGCAGAACTTTAAAACCGCAAATCACCTCCAAAACGCCTCATACGGCCACCATGCATCATCGTTCATCACCAAACTTCACCTCAAGCTCACCCACATCCTTCTCCTCTGCGCAATCCTATCTTACTGTGTCGGAGGTGCAGTTCATCATTCACTTCAAGTGCACTCAAACAGCAGTGAACCCCTATTAAAGTCTGAACCTCTTAAACTACCCATTAAAATCTTAGTTTTTTTTTAAATATACTTAACATATTATTGAACCACTTTCCTGTTTTAATCAAATTTTAATATACACTATGTTTTGAATTTATGGATTTTTGAAAAATCAGGAAATGAATATACCAGCCTGTTAAGCACGCAGGCCGGTTTCTTTGTATAACTCGCAGTGATTCAATCAAGTAAAACAAACATGTATATATGATGGAACTGTGCAAATATATTGTTAAGTGTGGCGGTAGCTCGTATATGAATTCAAGACTTTTGTATGGCTTCTTTTAAATGAAACCTGATGATGTTTAAGAAGTCCTATGAGCTAATTGATAGTTGTGTCTAAATATATGATTTATTCTGTTAAGGTCGCGATTAACAATTATTTAATTCATGTTATGATCTTGTAGGTTCCACTATTTTACCATGATTGTTTACTAATATTATTACTTCTGAATATCTCCCATATTTTTGGACTGTAATATCCATATCAGAAAGTCTTGTTTGGTCATTGCCATACTTTATGTTAGTACAAAGTATACAGAGCATGTACATAACTTTCTCCTTATCAAATATCAATAAATGGAAATTTATAAGCAGTCCTATGAGCTAAGAAGACAGTTTATAGTCTGTTAACATTGAGGCTTACAAAGCAAGAAATGAAAGGATCAAAAGGATTGGACAAGAAGAAAATGCACATGGCCATAAGAATTTTGATACACATGCATCTATTTGCACAGACAAACTGCAAATTTGTAACCAAGCATTTAACTATAAAAACCAAATCAATTCGTGAACAAAGTGCCCCATTTCTACTCAAATTACTGAACCGAAAAGATTTCACTATAGAAAATAAAAGACTACCTAAGTTAACAAGATTATACTTATGAGATTCACAAAAAAACTAATAGCAGAATAGTAAAGAATTGGATAACAAGATGCTCAATAAATGGAATTGCCTTTTACTTCCTTCAGGATTTTGGTCACACGTTTATATATGTGAATAAAACCCAATAATTTAATGTAGTATTTTATATGACACTATTATGAACCCGGATTTTATACAACTATCAATTATATTTAAGCTGATGCTTTGTTGTGATTCCATATTACCGCTATAAGAAAACCATATTCCAAATCAATCCCCTATTCAGAATGGTTTCAACTTATATCTCAGTTATTTAAATATTCTGAAGCTTTAAACTCTTTTGTTGTGCTCCCATGTACACAATATTAGCTAAATACTCTTATCCTCAGCTTATCTCCTATAACACACTAGGATGAGATCTTTTGATTTTATTTTTATTTTCTACTCTACCATTTTCAGTTTAGCATGAGGATTTAATAACTAAAATTTCAAAAACATGAATATACCTGTATACGTTGTATAACTATTAGTAAATAAATGGAAGAGAGTTTACTCACCAATATTGCTGTTATTTATATTTTGTTTTCTGCTCATGCTTTTTCCCAGGTTAGTGCTCTGTTTCTCAGCCATTGTTCTTTATGTTTTTGGTTCAGGCTATGGACTTGTGTGTATATTTGTTTGGCTTTCATCAGTATTTATAGATGAATAATTGAGGTATAAAGTAGCCAGGCATTTAGCTAGGACAATACACACATGCAGCTCCCTTTTGGATGATTGAAATGAAGTTTGCTAAGGGTCTTCTCTATTTAATACTTCCAGGCTATGGCCAGCTACATGCTTGAGGTGCAGATGTGTACAAACACATACTACATGGTCTAGAGACTAGACTTTTCGATGGGAAGGTGTAGGCTGGATCTATGGTTGATGTGCAGGTGTATACGCAGTAGCATGTAAGTGATGGAGTGATGTTGAGTTCTCTTTAAATCATTTCAAGCTTTGTCTCTAAATAGTACAACAAAGCCATGTTCTTACTGCACCTCTTTTATATGCATATGTGTGCTGGCATTTTCAGGGTGTATATGCAGTAGTCTACTAGTGAAGTGATGCTCGAAATTACCATACAGATGAATGCTTCTAGCTTACTTCTTAAGATGATCTTGTTTGTTGTGCCTATTCTACATGAATATGTACTGCTTATACAAATCAAACTTAGCAGCAAAGGCAGTCAACCTATTTAAATGTGAAGACCTGCCTTTTCTTATCCTATAAAAATGCAAGATCTTTGTATTTAAAATCTTATCTCTTATATATGCTTACGTGTGAAGTAAGATTAGATTTTACATTGTGTACATTCATTACTTTATATAACTTTATATGACTTATAAAAGTGATTTTTAAATATAAACAAACATGTAAGAACAACAAGCACTTATCAATGTTTGTGTAAGTGTGTGTATATATATATACACACACACACGCACATATAACAAGACAAGTTAATATATACATGATTTCGTAAAATAGTAATTATCCTAATTTAACTGAATTTGATCCTACCAATGCTATCAAATAAATGAATATCTTGTATTTACATGATTTTATATACTTGTGTTTTCCTCCATTGGAAGTAATCTCATTATAAAAGAAATTTCTTATTCTTACTTAGGTAGTTTAATTTGCATATGGGTTTTAAACAAATAAAATATACAACAAAAATGATAAAACATAAATCACTTATTTTACATACACATACATTGGTTATAGGATGTTAAGCTACCAATATATATACATATACACTGATTACAGAATTTAAACCATCCACAAATATATTTATTGGAATTTTCCTGCTATTTTTCAAATATATAAATCTTATTTATTTAATTAAATTAACTTACAAATATAATCTATACATTATATATTACAAAATTAGTCCAAAAACTCGGTCGTTACAAGCACTAAGGACATAGCGTAAATCACTGGTGTCACAGCGTCTTAAGTTCTCAATCGGCACGATGCATGCTCAACCCCCCGCCATAACGCACTCGTACCCACCTCGTTTGGACCTTACTACCCAGTACAGTATAACCGTGTCTTTGACTCCTCGTGAAACCTCAGTGTAGTGTGATAAAAGGAATACTAACTGATACGGATCCCCAACCAAAAATGCAATTAAAATAATCCCCTGTAGGGAATCTCTATATATTTAATATTCTCCAAATATGTGTGCAAACCCAAACCTCGGTATTCAATTAAAATATTTGAGGAGAAAGTTGTGTAGGGTGGAGGCGGAGAATAAAGGAAATGGAAAAGGGAGAAATAAGTTTAGGATCAGAGCCATATTTATAATACAACTAGGGGACTTAGGATCATTAAAGTTTAGATTTAGAATTAGGTCCATCAAATTAAAAGAAGCTTCCAGAAAAACATACCCGAGACAGCCGAATCGTACCAGAAACGTGCGCAACAGGTTGCGCACATTACCCAGGTGGGTCGACCCATCTTATAGGTGGGTCGACCCACTTGGGATCTTGGTCGACCTCGGGTCGACCTAGCTAAAGACTAGATTGTCCCAGTTGAGTTGATCGTGATTTGCGGCTTAATTAATTTCTAATTAATTCGGTGTTTATTCCAATTTCAAATTTCTTTCATATTTTCTTCGTTTTAAGTCTAATTTCAGCAAATTAAATGTCTATCTTAGCCAGAATTTCGTAATGGATCCAATGGCGCAACCCCCATTGCCCATTTTCCAATATTTTTCTGATTAATAATTATTGTATTAATCTTTTATTTAAGTTATTTTATTAAAATTTTGGGTTGTTACAAATAGCTTCTTTATACTGTCTCGAAACCAGACGAAACTTCGACAAATGAACTCCCTACTTCGTCTTGTGAACGAACGTTATAGTTCTCTAAGTTGATTAATGCTTGTACTTATAAAATAACATGTTATATTCATTGGATATGTTTTACTATGTGCATTTAAAAAATGAATGATTAAATTTAATTCAATAACAAAGTGCAATAATTCCAAATACACTTATTTTATTTCTCATTTATGTTTCTTATCAACTAACACTAAATATAATACAATAAAGATACAAAAAACATATCAAGATAAAAATTTCGATGGACAAACGACAATTTACCATTATCAGTGTACGGTTACCAGATTATCGGTATGTCAGTCTTCGATGTACCAGTACAACACTAACGGTAAACAATTCTGATTTACCAGTGAAAACGATACAGTAACAGTATCTGCCAATTGGTGACGGTAATCATTACCATAACAGCTCCAATCAAAGTTTTTGGAAAATCACCAACTAGTAAAATACTATAGGTGACAATTGAAATACCACATGTATGATGCTGACGTAGTCAAAATTGACATAATTAATTTACAAACTGAGCTAAAAGCATGATTAATTTTGCACAAATCAGAAGACCAAAAAAAAAATCCTTTAACCCTATGTGTGCTGCACATGTACTTAGTGCAGTAATAATATAGTTTTACACTAAACCAAATATTTAATATTATCAAAGGTCACGTGGAACATACAATGGAATCGCCCTGATTTTACAAGAAAGCATTTCAATGTTTAACAAATAAGATTGTTGATGGCCGAGTTTGACTCATGCTTCATGTCGAATCCATGAAGTAGATAATAAAATGCAACATAACCGGCAAGCCTGCATGTAAAGATATAAGAGAAAATGATTGCTGATGAAGCAAAGCATATTGTTCTTTCCCCTCATTTATTTAACGGCCTAGTTTGGCATACATTATACTATGTCGGATTCATCTAATGCTCTTTTGTGTATCAACAACGGTGATCATTCTTTAAACTTGTTGGTGTTGCAGTTGCTCCTGCAGAAATGAAAACAACTAGAACTGATCAACTGGATATAATGCTATTATCTGAACAATCAATATGTTTATCTTACGTGAATGTACTCAGTTCATCATATAGATGCCAGGAATACAAAATAACCTACTTTATCAATAAACCAAAAAGGATCTCTAATTGCACTTGCTGCAGATGTTAGTAGTTAGTACCATACTCAAAAATGTATGCCCTCGAATCTTTATCACTTAAACCTTTTGTTTTTATGAAACCATAAAAGTGGAACCAAAGTCATGGACCCATGGTTAAGAGAATCTCGAGTTGCAATGATATTTTTATGGAATATAAAGATTAGAAGTTAGAACAACACCCACCAAAAATGTCCAAGCTCATATTATTTGTTGTATGTTTTGCTAGATTATCTGTTGTATGTTTTACTAGAAAAGAGGATCCGTACACACGTACATAGGGAATATATTTAGATCCCTCTGTTACACATCCCTTCAAATACTCCATCTTTTTATCTTCTTTTTTTAACCAAATCCCAAATGAATTTTGGTATATATTTCATATGGATTTTTTTTCGATTCGGCCACCTTTTAAAAACTTATTACTCATTTAGCCTAGTTTCAAAACTTATTAGCCGTAACATGGTTTATGTCACATCGGTGAATACCGTTATTTAACACAGCGGTTTTTGGGAAACTGCTAATTTGTGGCTTCTGGTATGCCGTAGATTTCTTTTTTTTTTTTTTTTTGGTTTCTTTAGGTCCCATAGCAGCATTTAAGATGACCGGTGCGCGTCATCTCAAATGCCGCTTAGTTAAATAACGATTTTAAGCTGATGTGACATAAACTAGGTTACGGCCGTAATAAGTTTAAAACTAGGCTAAATGAGTGATAAGTTTTTAAAAGGTGACCGAATTGGAAAAAAATCCATTTCATACTGATTAGCTAGATCACGTATGCAAAATTTGAATTTATTCTGAAACCATTGGCCTCTTTAAAACTGCAAGTCGATATCAGTCATCAATTATGATGTTATTTTGAACATGAATCAATGGGATTTGATTCCCACTGCAAATTCCCATCCCCCCCTCTCCAAACCCCACGTTGGCACATACGTTACCGATACAGATAATAGGGCAGCTCAAAAATGTCAGATCTAACTTCCTAATCTACCAATAATCTCGAGGGGCATGCCTCCATTTATTTTTATCAGTTCGTTGTGCGTTTGTATTAAGATTGATGAGTATAACTCAACGTTTTGAGAATGAATGATGTGGTTGCTATTAATACTACATATTTATAGAACATGGATGAGATTGATTCAACTATGGCCGTCAATGCATACCCGAAAAAATCGAAATCCGCATCTCAAAAATGGATAAATATTTTATTGGAATTTAATGATACAATATTTCCATATCTAATTAATTATGAAGATATGCATGGTGATTTCGTTACCTGTTTTGTGTAAGGAATGAATGGAAAGAAATGGAAGGAATATTACTGAATAGGGGATATTGGATGGTGCAAAGACTATCAGTACACCCATGCCTTTGCATATACAGCTTTCTAATCAGGGCTCTCCGATCTCAGAAAAGGACAAGGCCTATATGAAGAAGATGTCTTATGCCAGTGCAGTAGGTAGCTTGATGTATGCCACTGTTATTACGGTGCTCGACTAGTCGCGACTAGTCGGCTAGTCGAGATGGGGACCTCGACATGAAACGTCGACTGGCCAAACGTCGACTGGAATTGAAACCCTAGAAATCGGAACCCTAAATCGAAGTCTCGATGTCGATTTGGAACCCTAACTCGAACTCGAACTCGATTTGGAACCCTAAATCGAAGTCTCGATCAAGGTTCGAACTTTCGTTTCAGGATCTAGGACACAAAAAAAATGAAGCAGAAGAAAACGAAGGAGAAGAAGAAGAAAACGAAGAAGAAAACGAAGGATAAGGTTCGAACTCGATTTGGCCTGATGTTTTGTAAGTTAATAACAATGGACTTCAAAGTTTTGTTACTGTAATTAACTAATTAAGTAATTATGGACCATATAAATTTGAAATTATTGGTCATATAAATTTTGTTTACATTTACCAACTACTTAAAAATACAAAATTTGACTACATAAATATATATATTTATTTATCGACTAGTCCGACTATTCTACGACTAGTCCACTAGTCGACTAATTGAACCTCCATCGACTCAACTCGACTTGCCGCCGTGATAACCATGATGTATGCTATGGTGTGCACTAGACCTGACATTGCTCAAGCTGTTGGATTAGTTAGTAGATACACGGCAAATCCAGGAAAATCGCATTGGGATGCAGTGAAGTACATTTTTAGATATCTTAGAGGAACATCGGATTATGGGCTTGTTTTTTTGCGGCAGAAATAAGGATTTCAACTTGGTTGGATTCTGTGATTCAGACTATGCCGGAGATAGAGATAGAAGAAAGTCAACCTCAGACTATGTGTTCACACTTGGAGGAACAGCTATTAGTTGGAGAGCGAAGTTGCAGACTATAGCTGCTTTGTCTACCACAGAGGCAGAGTTGATAGCTGCAGTTGAGGCAGCTAAGGAGGCACTTTATTTGAAGAAGTTATTGTGTGATTTGGGTTTCATGGAAGATGCTTGTTTGGTGAATTGTGAAAGTCAAAGTGCAATTCATTTAGCTGAAAATATGGCTTTCAGATCTAGAACAAAGCATATAGAGGTAAGAGAGTCTTTCCTTATATCTATGAATGAGGAGAAGTTAGTTCGTCTTCAGAAGATTCACACAAATGAAAATGCAGCAGACATGTTTACGAAGGCATTACCTGCTACTAAGTTCGAGCATTGCTCGAACTTGATTCACTTGATGAAGTGCTAGGCATGGTTATCACGGCGGTAAGTCGAGGCGAGTCGATAGAGGTCCAATTAGTCGACTAGTGGATTAGTCGTAGACCAGTCGTAGACTAGTCGGACTAGTCGATAAATACTAAGCTTATAGTTTACTTCATATTTTAACACTAAATTAGTCTTCATTCATATTTAATTTTACTTCTACGGGTAAACTTCTACAGGTATCACTTCAGAATATTCAGAATACTTCTACAATCTCGATCTGAGTTCGAACCCTAAATTAGTCTCGATTTGAGTTCGAACCCTAAATCAAACCCTCAGATCGACATTGAGACTTCGAACACTAAATTTTAGGGTTTCAAATCGACATCGAGACTTCGATTTAAGGTTCCGATTTTTAGGGTTTTAGTTCCAGTCGACGTTTGGCAAGTCGACATTTCATGTCGAGGCTTCCATCTCGACTAGCCGACTAGTCGACGACTAGTCGCGACTAGTCGAGCGCCGTAATAACAGTGGTGCTAGGTGCCACATGGTGGCACAATGGGGAAGAGAATGACTTGGTTGAAGTCAAGAGAAGAGGTTGTATTCTTCTTGTATGAAGAAATAGGAGTTGGTTGCACAATGTCTACCTTGTTTTTTTGAATGCTTCCAACACTTTGTTGGTGGGCGGTAGCCTTGAGTTCACTAACAAAGTGCAATGAGGGGTGGCTTTAGCAGGAACTCATTGGGAAGCATTCACATTGGAGTCTCTAGGTTGCATGAGATATTGTATCAAGGTGGAGATTATTGGAATTTAATGATACAATATTTCCATATCTAATTAGTTATGGAGATATGCATGGTGATTTCGTTACCTGTTTTGTGCAAGAAATGAATGAAAAGAAATGGAAGGAATATTAATGAATAGGGGATATTGGAAATGTTTGTCATTTAATTAGTTGCCATGTTTCATGAAGAAAAGAAACGGAAAGAGACTAAATTTGCAAAAGAGATTGATTGATGGAGAAAAGGAAAACTGTCAATCAATCATATGATAATTAATTAATGGGATTGATTGATGGAGAAAAGGGAAATTATCAATCAATCATATGATAATTAATTAATGGGATTGATTGATGGAGAAAAGAGAAATTATCAATCAATCATATGCCAATTAATTAATGTGATATTTGTTTTTCCATAAATTGATTTTTTTTACATAAATCAATTGTCTCATCCCCAAGTAATCTTTTCTCTATTTGTAGAGAGACATAGAGAATGCTATGAAGTGAGAGATCATTGTATTCTTTATTTCTTTTACTCTATATTAAAAAACTCTGTAATCTCTTGAATATATTAATAAAATCTCTTCCCCGTTGAAGTGGACGTACACTATCTCGCGAAAGTGGAACCACTATAAATTTGCGTGTTCTCTGTTGCTTTTATTTTTTCTGTGATCTGAGATTTATATTCATTTCAAGCTGTTTGTTCTAACACATCATTGCAAGATCATATTGAGGTTTTTCCGCTGAAAGGGATTGATCACCCCTTACATATTTGATACTTCAAAAAAAAAAAAAAAATCCAATCTTATTTATTGTTTTATTAAGTTGAATGTTCCTATCATGCATACTAAACGCGTATTAATTTCTCAAAACTATTTATTATCATCTTATTGTTTAATTCTAGCACTTTAATAATTAATTGGATCAAAAAAATATAAAACTAAAATTTTCTATTTACGTTCTCTGATTTGTTGATCATGAGCATGCCAGATAATTATCCGATATCCGAAAATAATTTCGGATGTGGATGTGAATATAATAATATCTGCATCTGCAAGCATCTGCTAATAGGCCAAGATTCAACAAGAATTCCAATAAAGGCATTGTTAAAGGGACTTCAAATTTTGAATTAGGAGGATGGTATTTTATTTTTTTGAAAAATTGCTGGGGTTTACAAATATATTTGTCCCCTCCGAACAAAATAAAAATAAAAATAAACCTGCAACTACCGTTAGTTTTTTGGTGATTGATCACTGTTTTTTTCACGATAATACCCCACTAAAAATGATATTCATTGAATATCGGTTTTTCCTCATTTTTCGATGGATTGTGACATCACAACGTTTATAATGTAAGCGACGGGTTGTGACATCACAACGTTTCCAACTATTGGGCATCTCCGAAAGTTGTCTATCTCATTTTGAATTTTCATACAACCTCTCTTCTTCTTTTTCTCTGGGTTTCTAACGTCAAATGCATAGTGACATAAAAATCATGGTTGATTCTTCGAATTTAAAAGTTCGAAGATGGATACTGACATTCAAATTATCACCCATGTTTCAAACTGAGGAGTTATACCTATCAATAGTAGAGATGAAATAAACCTAGTTTCAGTGTATTTTAAGCGTTACCACTAACTATATGTGTATGCGTGTGTGCATGACTGTCTTCTGCTTGCATACCTCGCTCACAAAGAATGCATGTAATCCACTAGGAACTCTAGCAGGAAGTTCAACAACTGCCACAGGATCTGATGACATTGTTTTTGCATTGATGACATTGACATAGGATTTCCTGCATTTCCCCAAAATATGAACAAATTAAAAGAGGCAGTACATCAGTAAAAATCTTTGAATAAAGAGGTGTACATAAATTATAGTTACAGAGGTACGTATTTATCATCGATTGCTGCATTATCCTTTAACAAGGAAGCAAAAGCTGAAACAAAACAATTTCAGCATTTTCTCTTGAAGTTTTCTTTTAACTACCACCGAATCCGCTTTCAGATCTCTTTCTGTGGGCCCAACGTCACCTTGTGTTTCCAGTTGAAATATGTGAAACAATGTATCTTAATTCAAGAGTATCACATCGCGATCATTAGGAAAAGACGGTCCGTCGTTTGGAGACGCCAATAGAAAGATAGCATCATAGGGCTGTCTATGCGTGTGCGTTACACACTTAAATCTGAAGTGAAGTGAAGCAGCTAAACAAGTCAGTCGACTAAGAGCATCTTCAATGCAGGAGTGATTGAAATGTAATGTCAATGACACATAAGTATTTGACATCAGCAAAGAAATTTTGTTCTCCAATGCTACTGTAATTTGAATTTATAACATGAGGTGGCAATATTTTTTTTTAGACATTGTTGAACTCAATGTCTAGTTCTAGACAGCCTTCTTCACAATGTGAAGTAGTACTCGTCATCCATTTTTAGACACAATGCCCACGTTTGATGTTAAAATTAGTACACGTCATCCATTTTCAGACAACAAGGCCCATGTTTGATGTTAAAATTTATTTTTTTGTTAAATAGTAACCGAAAAACTGTCAGGTTGAAGTACTTGCGTTGGAGACCTTTTTCTTACCACATTGTGATTTGCAATTACATTGTCTTCACATGCTCAAAAATTGTTAATTTATGATCTGAAATTCTCATTAGAATTAGTCCAGCTGATGTCACCTAAAGGAACTTATCTATATCCTTAATTTATTCTCTTGATTGAGATATTTTTAGCAACCTCATTTAAAGGATAAAGGAGATCTTTAATTTATTCTCTTGATTGAGATATTTTTAGCAACCTTATTTAAAGGATAAAGGAGATCTTTAATTTATTCTCTTGATTGAGATATTTTCAGCAACCTCATTTAAAGGATAAAGGAGATCTTTATTTTATTCTTTCTCTCCTTATTTGGCTGCATGAAAGTAGAATATAAATTCATTGCTATGGTTTGTATGAAAACAAGCTTGTAAAACTGCATCAATTAATTAATAAAGTTTGTCTTTCTCCCGTGGTTTTTTCCCGCAAAGGGTTTTTCCACATTAAATCTTGTGTGTGATTCTATTCTTTTGCTTGCTTCTTTGATCATTTATTTATTAACAAGTGGTATCGGAGCGCTGGTTCATTCAACATGGCGTCGTTAAAGTATGATCTTCCGCTATTGGATCGGAACACTCGATTCTCATTGTGGCAAGTGAAGATGCGGGTGTTGCTCGCACAAGCTGATTATGATGATGCATTGGATGGATTCGGGAACAAGAGATTTGAACTATGGACCGATGATGAGAAGAGAAAGGATCGGAAGGCTTTGTCTCAAATTCAGCTCCATCTACACAATAATATTTTGCAAGAAGTTTTGAACGAGAAGACAGCTGCTTCTCTTTGGCTGAAACTGGAGTCAATTTGCATGACCAAGGATCTCACAAGTAAGATGCATCTCAAACAAAAGCTGTTTCTGCACAAATTGCAAGAGGAAGGTAATTTGCTTGACCATATTTCTGATTTTAAAGAGATTGTTTCTGACTTGGCTGCAATGGAAGTCAAATATGATGATGAAGATTTGGGTTTAATCCTGTTATGTTCTCTGCCCAGTTCTTACTCAAATTTCAGAGATACCAATTTAAATAGTCATGATACTCTCACTCTAAATGACGTTTATGAAGCCTTGCACGCCAAGGAGAAAATGAAACAACTGGTGTCTTCAAATGGATCAAGCTCTCAAGCCGAAAGCTTGTCCGTTCGTGGCAGGACAAAAGAGAAAAATTCAAATAATGGATCTCGAGGTAAAAGTTCCAATGCCTATAAAGGTCGATCTAAATCTAGAGGCAAATACAAGTCTTGCAAATATTGTAAGAGGGATGGACATGAAATATCCGAATGTTATAAGCTGCAGAACAAGGAAAAGAGAAATGGCACATACAAACCAAAAGATAGCAAAGAAGATGAAGTTAATGTCAATTGTGCTCGTAATGATAGTTCTGACAATGAGGTGCTTGTTGTTACCGTGTTTGCTGGATGTGCTGAGATTAAGGATGAATGGATACTTGACACTGCTTGCACTTTCCATATGTGTCCTAATAGAGATTGGTTTACAACTTTAGAACCCATAAATGATGTTGGCTCAGTTTTGATGGGTGATGATTCAGCATGTAAAGTAGCAGGAATTGGTTCTATTCAGATCAAGATGTTTGATGGCGCAATCAGAACTTTAACAGATGTTCGGTTCATTCCCAACATGAAGAGAAATCTGATTTCTTTAAGTGCTCTTGATGACAAAGGGTACAAATATTCAGGTGGAGGTGGTGTCCTGAAAGTCACAAATGGTTCTCTTATTGTAATGAAGGGAAATCTTAGGCAAACAAATGGCCTTTATTATCTTCAAGGCACTACTGTTTCAGGTAATGCTTCCCCTGTTATCTCAAATAATATTTCTGATTGTGATACTGCTAATCTTTGGCATATGCGTCTTGGACATATGAGTGAATTAGGTCTGTCAGAGTTGAACAAGAGAGGACTTCTTGATGGGTACAACGCAGGCAAGCTGAAGTTCTGTGAGCATTGCATTTTTGGCAAGCATAAGAGAGTGAAGTTCAACACAGCAGTTCATACAACAGAAGGCATTCTAGATTATGTGCATTCAGACTTATGGGGACCGTCTAGGAAAGCATCCATGGGCGGTGCTTGTTACATGATGACAATTATTGATGATTATTCCAGAAGAGTTTGGCCTTATCTTTTGAAACATAAATCTGAAGCTTTTTCAGCTTTTAAAGAGTGGAAGACTATGGTTGAGAGACAAACTGAAAGGAAAGTAAAGAAGCTTCGGACTAACAATGGGATGGAGTTTTGTTCAGATGAATTTAATTCATTTTGCAAGGCTGAAGGCATTGTTAGGCACTACACCATACCTCACACTCCTCAGCAAAACGGGGTTGCCGAGCGTATGAACAGGACTATCATTTCTAAGGCTCGCTGCATGTTGTCAAACGCAGGTTTGGATAGACGTTTTTGGGCTGAAGCTGCTTCCACAGCCTGTTATCTCATCAACCGCTCTCCCTCTGTTGCTATTGGTAAGAAAACTCCGATTGAGGTATGGTCTGGTTCTCCAGCAAATTATTCTCAATTGAAAGTTTTTGGATGCATTGCTTATGCTCATGTTGATAATGGAAAGCTAGAGTCAAGAGCTGTTAAATGCATTTTTCTTGGTTATAAGTCTGGTGTTAAAGGCTATAAATTATGGAATCCTGAAACAAGTAAGGTTGTAATTAGCAGAAATGTTGTGTTTAATGAATCTGTTATGTTACATGATATTCCATCTACTAATGATCTTGTTGAGAGTAAGCAGAAATCAAATGTCCAGGTGGAGCATATTATTGATTCAGATGCTACATCAAAAGCAGAAATTGAGGGACAGGATGAAGCAACCATTGTTGAGGATCCTCCATAAGTTATGCAATCACCGCAGCAATCTATTGCAACAAGCAGACCTAGAAGGAATCCAAAACCAGTAAGAAGGTTTATTGAGGAAGCAAATGTTGTTGCTTATGCGTGTGCTGTAGCAGAAGAAATAGAAGGTATTGCCGAGCCTTCTTCATATTCTGAGGCTGTTATCTCTAGTGATTCTGATAAGTGGATGGCTGCTATGCATGATGAGATGAAGTCACTTGCAAGAAATGACACTTGGGACTTAATCAAATTGCCTAAAGAGAAGAAACCTATTCATTGCAAATGGGTTTTCAAGAGAAAAGAAGGTGTTTCTTCAAACGATAAGACAAGGTACAAAGCAAGATTAGTTGCAAAAGGTTACAGTCAGATTCCAGGTATTGACTATAATGAAGTTTTTTCCCCTGTTGTGAAACATAGCTCAATTCGCATTTTACTCAGTATTGTTGCTATGCATGATTATGAGCTTCAACAGTTAGATGTAAAAACTGCATTTTTACACGGAGAATTAGAAGAGGATATTTATATGCATCAACCTGAGGGTTTTATCATCCCTGGAAAAGAAAATATTGTCTGTAAATTAAAGAAATCTCTTTATGGATTGAAACAGTCACCAAGGCAGCGGTATAAAAGATTTGACACTTTTATGCTATCTCAAGGTTTTAAAAGGTCCAATTATGATAGTTGTGTCTATTTGAAAATTACTACTCATTCAGCCGTTTATTTGCTACTTTATGTCGATGATATGTTGATTGCTTCAAAAGACAAGGCAAAAATTGAAAATTTGAAAAGGCAGTTGAGTAGAGAGTTTGAAATGAAAGATTTGGGGGATGCTAAGAAGATTCTTGGCATGGAGATATCAAGAGATAGAACTTCTGGAAAATTATACCTAAGTCAGAGTGGGTATTTTAGAAAAGTGCTTCGCCGTTTTAATATGCTTGATGTCAAACTTGTAAGTACTCCTCTTGCTGTACATTTCAAATTGTCATCAGCCATGTGTCCACAATCAGATGAGGATATTGAGTACATGTCTAGAGTTCCATATTCTAGTGCAGTTGGTTCACTTATGTATGCCATGGTTTTTTCGCGTCCTGATTTATCACATGCTTTGAGTGTTGTCAGTAGATTCATGGCCAATCCTGGAAGAGAGCATTGGAAAGCAGTTCAATGGATTTTCAGATATCTTCATGGCACTGCAAATGCTTGTTTGCAGTTTGGTAAATCTAAAGATGAACTTGTTGGTTATGTGGATTCTGACTTTGTTGGTGATTTGGATAAAAGAAGATCATTAACAGGTTATGTTTTCACCATTGGTGGTTGTGCTGTGAGTTGGAAAGCAACCTTGCAAACTACCGTAGCATTATCTACTACTGAGGCCGAGTATATGGCTATTTCTGAAGTATGTAAAGAAGCTACTTGACTGAGAGGTTTATATTTTGAGCTTTGTGGAGATACATCTTGCATTACTATATTTTCTGATAGCCAGAGTGCTATATGCCTTACAAAGGATCAAATGTTTCATGAGAGAACTAAACATATAGATGTTAGGTATCACTACATTCGAGATGTTATTTCTAAAGGTGGTGTTAAAGTTTGCAAAATAAGTACTCATGACAATCCCGCTGACATGATGACAAAGCCAGTTCCAATTACTAAGTTTGAGCTTTGCTCAAGCTTGGTTGGTGTTACATTATAGTCTTTAGGGACTATTGGAGTAAGGCAGATATTTATTTGTTGAATGAGTTCGTTTTTTGTAGTTCATCTTTCTACTTCAAGATGAGAATTCGTCTCAAGGTGGAGATTGTTAATTTGTGATCCGAAATTCTCATTAGAATTGGTCCAGCTGATGTCACCTAAAGGATCTTATCTATATCCTTAATTTATTCTCTTGATTGAGATATTTTTAGCAACCTCATTTAAAGGATAAAGGAGATCTTTAATTTATTCTCTTGATTGAGATATTTTCAGCAACCTCATTTAAAGGATAAAGGAGATCTTTATTTTATTCTTTCTCTCCTTATTTGGCTGCATGAAAGTAGAATATAAATTCATTGCTATGGTTTGTATGAAAACAAGCTTGTAAAACTCCATCAATTAATTAATAAAGTTTGCCTTTCTCCCGTGGTTTTTTCCTGCAAAGGGTTTTTCCATGTTAAATCTTGTGTGTGATTCTATTCTTTTGCTTGCTTCTTTGATCATTTATTTATTAACAAAAATGACTGGCAAGTTGGGTTTACATGCCATGACAATTTAGAGCATTGGAGATGCTCTAAGTAGCAAGGGATAGTCGACTGATAAGTTACTGAAGTGGTAGAAAATGCAGTTTCGAGGTGGAACCAAAATAGTTCAATTTGCCCCCGTTTAATTTGACTGATCATTCCCTGGCAGTCGGATAAATTGCCTGGCAATTGACTGGCAAAGACAGGCGAGCGGATTGGAATCAGCTAGAGTTGAGTGATTCAAGCAAATTTCGTATTCGATTTGAGAGGTAGTTCTGGAATTTGGCCAAGGGTTTGACATATGGGCTACTGATTTTTTTCTAAAGTTGACCAAAATGGTTGAGACTTGTTGAAGACCCCATATGAAAATCTCATATGCTAGGTGTTTTAGTGTGGCTTCCTCTTAAGACTGATATTGTTAGAAGAGCTATCAATCTTTTTTATTTTCATTTTTTTATAGCTTCCATTTAAAATAAATATTATCAATCTCCTGTAACTGTCTCTAAAATTAACAATAAAAAAAAATCATCTAAAGTGGGCATACACTATCAAATTGACAGTGTAACCACCATAAATCATTGTGTCATCTATTCTTTGCTAATGTTAGGTTCTTCTGTTGTTTGAGATTGTAGATGTCTATAAAAATGATGAATTGAATGTGTATGGAACCACTGTTTTGTCATATATTTATTTTACCACTCTTAAGGCCAATTTTATAGAGATTTCCATTGAGTTTGAGGGTAATTATCTAAATAATTTCCCTGGCAATTAAGCATCAGAGCTGTAACATTTGCTAGTTGAAGCACATAATGCATGGGAAATGTTTGGTGAAATGTCAGGTCGCGGATCTCATTGAAGACCAATCCTAATTCCAGGGTTACATTTAGCAGGCATGCGGCATACGGTTCATAGTTAGTGATAGAGAAGTGGAATGTTGATAATGACTTTGGAAATTGACAATCGAAGATGAAAACGATATTGAGAAAACATCATGCATTTCCTGACTGATGATATTTCAAATGTTGATGAAGAGATGAAAAAGGGGATGTTTACTACTCGCCAACTTTAAAAGAGTGAGAGAGTGATTTCAAAAAATAGCAGTGCTACCACCATTACTTGGAATGAGTTGAAAAAAAGCTCTACATAAATAAGTCACTAACCAATCAACTGATATTTGTGAAGACATTTTCACTTATAAGATGAGAGATTATATTTAACTAAAACAAACATAAATGTGTTTGATGATTTGTCAATGAAAATGAAGTCTACTGATTCTTAAGATTGACGATGAGAGAGAAAATGTGGCTTTCCGGTGTTCACTTTTGTTGCAACACACTGGTTTTGTCAACGGAATTATATATGACAAGTATACCCTGATGTTAGATGATGTAAAACTTAAAACTAGCCTTCTCAATGAGGATTTGCATGAAGGAGTTGGGTGTTAGTGATGATGGAGCTATTAGCAGTCATTGCATGTTTGTTTAAAGAGATAGATTTAATAAGGTGAAGGATATCAGAGGACGTTCCAAGCCTAGAGAACCCGTAAGTTAAAGGCATGGTAAGTCAGGTGCATGTATTGTACGAAACCAAACCATTAGAAGATTGAGTGTTCAAAGTTGAAGAAAATGTAAGTGGCTGAGACTTAAAACATTGAAGTGAAAAATGATGGTTGTAGTGATTGTTGATGATGATAACATCTGATGTTGCACACCATTGCATCCTTCCATATAACATCTAATAAGAACTATTTTTTATTTCTATGTTGACAAGGAAGTTAGTCAAATCATTATGAGTAATGATGCTATAAGTCCTTGTGAATTGATTTGATGAGAATTCATATGAATGATGAGGTATTTTATACCCTAACCAATGTTCACTATGTTCTAAATCTTTGTAAGCCTAATTTGTTTAGACCGATTGGCATCGTCGGAATGCAAGATTACTGTTGAGAAAGATTGTTCGAAGTTTTCTAATTAGGAGAATGTTTTGATGAAAGACTTGATGGCCCAGAATTTGAATATGCTCAGAGGCCCAATTATTAAGAAAGTCTATGTTAGTATTGATAATTCACTTGATTTGAATGCCAGCGGATTTTGATATTTTTGTTTTGAACATGATTTGGAGAAGTGCTGAAAATTACTTCGTAGAGAAAGACCATCAAATGGAAGAGCTTCAATAAATTAGACTTTTGTCTAGGATACATTTTATGATGCGAAGTACGGTACCATTTGGAGTTCGAAAAGCATAATTCTAGGGATATGCTCGATTGTGTTTGCACTGATGTATGTGGATTAATTCCTACAGCTTCCATTGGGGAAACTCGCGATTTCATTCATATCTTTTATTGGTGAACTCCCTAGCAAAGTTTGTGTATAACATATTGAAAGCCAAACTGGAGCTATTTGAAAAGCACAAGTATGAAAAACCCCTGTGAAAAATGAAATGGGAAAGAAGGCACTGAGATCCACCAAAGGTAGCGAGTGAGATTCTTGATTATTGTAGACTATATGGTGTTGATATACATTTTACTACACCTATGAACCTGTAGTCCAATGGATATGGGCTGTAGAAATGATGAATCATACAATACGCGTGAAGGTTTATACTATGCGATTGACATCAGGTTTCTAGGGAATTTTTGTTTGAAGCATTATTAACCAAGGTACATATTGTCAATCAGATTCCTTGCTTGGTCATTGGTGAAAAAATTACAAAAAGAGTGTGAAGAAGTATAACTACAAAATTGAGCTATTTCTATATTTTGTTGTTTTATATGTTCAAAATACAAAATTATTAATTAAAAGCTAGAGCTTCGAAATTTATCTTGCTTGGTTATACAAACGGTGCCAAGGGTGGTTGTATTTAGAATCCTTAAAACCAATATAAGTATTCATTCAAGACGTTGAAAGTCTGATGCTTATGAGATAGATTCGGTGTATTGTCAGAGATTTTGCAATTGATGTTACATCACAGAATAGTCAATTCAGGGTGGAGCGATAGATGCTTATGAGATATCGTAGCCACATAGGATAGTACTTGTGTTCAGCAACTGCCTGAAATGACTGGAATAATGCAATTCGTAGATTCGGTGATCAAATCAATTATGCATTGACCATGTTTATAGACGAGTAAATGGACCAAGGTGATGTCTAAATGAAGACAACTAGAAAACATTTGACTTGTTTGGCTATGGATGACATGCCTTTTATGGAGTCTGAGTTCACTCATTGAAGTGCTAGTTGTCACATGGTGGCATATTGGGGGGGATTTCTTGTTGTTTGGAAAAAAATTGGTTTCTCCTTCATACTTTCTGATTAGAGGATTTTGGTTTACTTGTATTATTAAGATTGATACGGTACTAGATTTGTATGGTTCTACCTTTCTCGGATTTGGTACTTCCACCAATTTGTTGGCGTGTAATGTGGCCATGCCAGCCTCGTTAGCGAAGTTCAATTGGCATTAGCTTTGCTGGAGCTCATCGGAAAAGTATCTATGCTCTTGTCCTTGTTATCTTCATTACCTTTGATGGTGATGAAAGGTGGAATTTGGAGTAATCTAAAACTGGCAGACAAGGTTTTCAAAACCAGTGGATTCCTGAAGAGAATCAAGTTGTGCATGTCTATAGCGACCCAACTCTTCAAAATCAATATGGGAAGTTGTAACAACCCGATTTCTGGTGATTACCTATTATATTAAATTACAACGAAGATTATAATTTGATATATTAATTGGTAATAAATTGGGATTTTAAAATATTCATTTGGGGAATAACTAATAAATCTAAGAAATTTTGGAGAAATAAAGTTTTAAATACTTTATTGGTGATTTGGAATGGGAGTAAACAAAGATGATAATTAATTTGAGTCAAATTGTTAACATTGGAATTATATTCAAATAATGGTCTTTGGTTGCAAAATAGAAGGACAAATGAGAAGTGAATGAATTTTAAAGATGTAATTTTATGTGAAATTGATGTTTTATTTTTTTTAAAGTGTTAAAACACTTTTGTGTAAGTTTTAAAAGTGAAAAATAATTCATATATGATGAAAATATGTCACATTAGTGATTTTTTGGCCCTAAATGACAATATTGTCAAATCTTGTTTAAATAAAGGATTTAGAATTTAATTTAATTTTTTGTGGAAAATAAAATTTTGTTGTTGTTAACGTGTTCGTTTTGCTAAAATAACATAATGCAATTTATTTCATTCAAAAAGGAGTTGAAATGAATGAATTATGTACAAATGAGTGAACATACTCATATAATAACTAAAATTGGTTAAGTGTGGGAAATGGGCTATTTGGGTATGTTAAGATCCATTAACCCATCACTATAAGCTTCTGAGTTAAGTGGTACGTTCATTCTTCTTCGAGAAAACATTTTAGAGAAAAAAACTCCAAATGGGCAAAACAATGGACAAAACCCTAGCTATTGTAAAAATCCTAATAAATCAAATAAAATCCCAAAAATTCTCAAATTCAGATATGTTATTTCTAACACATTCCAGCACCTTCTCTCCAATTTTCGTGGCAATTGGTTTAGGTTTGAGGTGTCAAACATCATCTTTCTTCAAGTAATTTTCGGGTTAAATCTGGGCTGAAAACGCAGGTTAGTAGGAAATTCATAAATAATTGTAGAAAAATCATAAAATTCTGAAATTTGGATATGTTTCTCTCAACTCATATCCCCACCTTCAGTTAAAATTTCGTTCGAAAATATGCAGGCTTGCTATATTAATTTCTCCCTGTACTAGAGATGAAAATCTGACCTGTTTGATTGAATTGGCTTGCATGTCTTTTCCCTTGTTTCTTCAAGGTTTTGGTAGGATGAAAGCTTCAATTGTTGTCAAATTCTTGGTGGTTCTTGCTGGCAATCAAGGTGAGTTTAACTCACGCTTCTAATATCATTAATGGTTTTGTGCTTTGTTTTGTTAATATGTAAAGAAATATGTAGTTTTATCATCTTGTTGTTTATGCTGTGCAAACACAGCGAAGGCTCAACTTTGAGCCACCGCAATTTCTTTGATTTGCAATAAATTATGCCCAATTTTTGACATATTGTACTATTTGGGCTGTATTATATTCCTGCAAATTTTCATTGAATTTTGGATTATTTTGATATTGCAAATCGTTGCTTGAAATCAGCCAAAATTATTTTCTGTTTTATTTGCTAAAAAGTGCTATGTTCGAAAAATCATAACTTTTTTAGTTTGCAACGAATTGATCCCAATTTTTAATATGTTATGGTCCATATGCTAAAATTTGTTGGAGCAAAGTTTCATTAATTTCTGAGTTGTTTTGATATGCTAAACATATCTCCAAAGTTAGCTAAAAACTAGATTTTTTTGGCATAATTCATTTGTGCCCAAAAAGTGTCAACTTTGAAGATGTGTATCTTTTTCGTTTCACAGCGAAATGCTGTCAAATTTTAGTATGATTTTGTACATATAAAAAAGTTTAGTATTACAAAATTTAATTAATTTCTGGGTTGTTTTGATATGCTAAACATATCTTCAAAATTGGCTAAAAACTAGATTTTTAGCATAATTCATTTGTGTCTGAAAAGAGCAATTTTTGTAAATGTGTATCTTCTTCGTTTTACATCGAAATATTATAAAATTTTAGTATGTTGTTGTCCATGTGCTAAAAGCTCATTTTCATGAATTTCGGCATATAAGAATGAGAATTAAATGATTTAGTAAAAATACGTGGTATGGGACATGTGTTTTTACTTTATCGCTTAATATCAGACTTGTATGATCGAAACCCTTTTGATGCGATGTTGGGATGATGCTGAATTTTGGCCAAGGCCATTGGTTCTAGAGCTACTTAATTGGAGTATGCTCGATAATGAACCAACTACGATGCAATGTAAACTTGCCAATGAAATGAGGCAAGCTATTCTATGATAAATTCATGATGTTTATGAATTTATGATGATTATGAATTTATGATGTTTTGGTGTTTATGATGGATTTTTACTTGTCGATGAGATGAGACAAGATTAAATTGACACTTAGTACTCGTCGGAAAGAGAGATATGAGACGAGTTTGGTATATTTACGCTCGCCGATGAGATAAGGCAGTGTATATTTGATGATGTTTATAATGTTTTCTAATGTGGCAACGACTGACGGCTAGTAAACCATTAGGTGCAAACGTATGGTATGGGACATACGTTGACGCCTTATGGGTTCCTATCCGAGAGGTTGAGACACATTCAAGATGATTACTAGTACTATAACCGAGTACTCGATTGGAGTCATCATGATGTTTACGACTATAGCCATCACGATGATCACGATGTTTGTGACTCCAATCACCATGATGTTTATTACTCGGGTTTTCGTGACTCAGGGGCATCACGATGTTCTCGGCTATAGTCATGATGATGATGATGATGTTTGTGTCCCTAGTCATCACGATGTATGGTACCGAAAAGTATAGTACTAGTCAAGATGTAATGCACGTGCAGTTTCTCATGATGTTTTAAATGTTTCGATTTCCCCCCTACATGATGATGTTTATTACTACCTTGAGAAAGTTGAAGGCTTAATTAAATTGATGGTTTCATGATGATTTCAAAATAGAAGTTTTGTACTCTATGCAAGTTCTATTATGATGCTTTCTATATATATAAATAATGAGTTTGAGATTTCAAATGGATTTAAGGTGTGTTTAGATTTATACTGGTCAGATGAGGTATAAATGGTTATGAAGATTCTTTTATGTTGAGTTTTAATGATGGATTTATGATGTATTTATATTCATACCGATGAGATGAGGTATAAATGGTTATGAAGATTCTTATATGTCGGGTTTTAATAATGGACTTATGGTGTAATTATATTCATATAGTTGAGATGAGGTGTCAATGGTTATGAGATTCTTATATATTGAGTTTTAACGATGGGTTTATGATGTATTTATATTCATATCGATGAGAGGAGATATGGATAAGTATGATGCTTCTTTTATGATTGAGTTTTATATTTCCCTTGATGATACTTGAGAATATGCCGATGAGATGAGGCATATTCATTACATTTGTTATTATGTGTGAAGAATATTGTTTCTTGATATATATAGATGTCTTGATGTTTTCTTCTAGAAAGATATTTAGTTCTTTTGAAGTATTTATCCACATTCCATAAGGCGAAAGCGAGTTTGATTGAGTCATACTTGTAAGATTCTGCTAGTTGAAATCTATTTTATTAAGTATCGATTATATCACTTGAGTATGAGCATATATATCCTAGATAGTTCTTACTTTTCTCTAGAGCATATATTATTCCTTCTGATGAGGTGAATCATTGTTATGGAATGATATCCTTCGAGTAAAAGGGCACCATATCTTTTCCTTACTACTCATTACCAATTGCTCTATTTAACCGATGAATTTGGCTAGCCTGACCCGCGTGTTTTCACTCGGGTCAGACCGAGTTTGTTTCAGGTATCAGTCTCCCTTTTGGCTCTTAGCTATTTCATGGCACATCTTTGTGAGATCGAGTCTTTCTCTTGGGATTGGTAGCTTACTTATGAGATGTTAACGAGTTGTTTTTGTTTGCCTCATGCATAATGAGTGGTCTTTATACCAATTCATTGTAGTATTCATATTGTATTGAGATGTATCAATGTATATGTAAATGTAAGTATATTTGCAACTGTTCTGTGGTGATATGGATATCCATTTAGGTGCGGTATTTTGTTCTGATAGATCCATAGCCATCTATAGCTTGTTTTAATTGTTTATTGGATATGTCGATCCACTTAAGTTGAAAAAAAAAAATAGACAACAATTGTCGACATATCTAGTAGATAGTTAAGACAAGGTTATAGTTGGTCGCCCCCAACAAGCCCTATTCTCCGCATTAGTAGATGGAATTACTTTGTAATTCTCTTTGTTAATGTGGGTCTCGGGGTGGGGCGTTACAGAAGTACTGCTCGATACACACCATAAATCGCAGCTACGCGGATGTTACATTGCTATCCCAACGAAACCTTAAGTAGACTATACGCACTCACTCCCCCGACTTACGATATCCAAACACAAACTGATAGAATTGCATCTACACTAAGGTTGCGTTGCTATCCCAACGAAACCTTAAGTAGACTATAGGCATGCACTGCCCCCAACTTACGCTATCCAAACACAAACCGATAGAATCGCATCAACACGAAAATTGCATTGCTATCCCAACAAAAACTTAAGTAGAATGTAGGCACTCACTGTCTCTTGACTTACGCTATCCCAATTTACTTCACATATCCAATGTATGTGATGTGATAAAAGAGTAATAATGACATGAAGTACATGATTTAGACTTAGATGCTAAATGCATGTAATACTTGTACTAAGTGGCTTGTAGTGTGAGGTTTAAAATTACATTAGATACGTATGTGATGTAACAAAAAAAAAGAGCAATAATGACATGAAGTACATGCTTTAGACTTAGACGCTAAATGCATTTAATGTTTGTACTAAGTGGTTTGTAGTGTAAGGTTTAGAATTATGCTTTAAGGTCATTTTGCAAATTTCACACTTAAGCTTCAATTCTATAAAAGTGATATGTATTCTCCTTAAGCTTATTTTCATCTTCATTTCAAAAAGTTTCATCTTCATTTCAGAAAGCTAGTTTATTTGGTAAGTGACTTCAAAAGAAAGAAAAAGAAAATAGAAATGAAAAAAGAAGTTAAGATGGAAATGGAACAAGAAGATTTCAAAATTCCAAGATCTAAAAGCAAACTTGTGTAAAGGTGAGAACTATTGATTTGAAGTTAAAGATATTCTACATGTCCTGTAAACTGTTTCATGTGTGTGTGTATATGTTGCAATAACCTTTGTTGAATTAGGCATGCTCAAGAGTTCTAGGGACAGTTTACCGCAGGAATGCTGGGTGTATTTGGAAATATGATAATTAGTTAAGATTTGGTTTTAAATCTTGAATCATGTTCGCATGGATTTTGTCTCATGTTTCCAAATCTTGAAAAGCTTATGTATGAAAAAGATCAAGTCCGTAAGCTAGGGAGAAAAGAGAATTTGAAAAGAACTGCCTCACTTTCAAAAGTCAAGTGCTTCAAATCTGCTTGATTTTAATTAAGAACTCCAACTACAAAGTTGTTTCACATTTCACTTAGTCTATTTATAGTTTGTTTCATGATTTTAGCCATGTATGTTATGAGATACCACAGAATATCAGTAAATATGTTGTTTTGGTTGTCTATCGACCATCATGATTTGAAATCTGATGTATACTACCAGATTAAGGGTTGCAAAACATAAATTTTGGTGGTTGTTTCAAGATTTATAGTTAAACGGTCAAAGAAGAAATAGCCGTCTGGAGTAATTTGGGATGGCATAAGTCGGAAGGCAGTGAGTACCTACATACTACTTAAGGTTTTGCACGGATAGCAACACAACCTTCATGTAGATGCAATTCTATTGATTTGTGTTTGGATAGAGTAAATCGGGGGACAGTGAGTGCCTACAGTCCACTTGAGGTTTCGCTGGGATAGCTGAGCAGCCTTCGTGTAGCTGCGATGTATCGATGTGTGTATCAGGTAGTACTTCCCACATTAATTTTGAAGAGTTGGGTCGCTACAGTTGGTATCAGAGCTTAGGTTGATCGAACACTTATGCTTTGATGGGATGGAGTCAATAGAGATAGGATTAGTAATATACTAAAATGAGTTGAGTGTATTATCAGAGCTAAGTATGTTCCAAGCACATATAAGAACACCCTATAAAACTGAACAATCCGTTAGTTTGGTTACCAATGATGATGCATGTTATTGAGTATGAATCTAGTAGGAGTAGTTCCTTTGGCTTGTCTTGCGTCTGAGCAACTTGCATGGATGTATTTATGTCGATCTTTAAGGGTCAAAGAGTTGGATCACTACAATCTCTGCTTCAACTCATGACATCTATGATCCTTGGTGCTATTTTTTGCAAGAAGTGCGTACAAGGCATGTCTCCAACTTGGATCTGTAACCAGACCCAGGCACCGCTTCCCATTGCACAACGCCCACAGAATTTTATTCCATTTTTATTTAGTTCTAAAAGCATCATAATTGAAATTACGAACCCAAAAGAGTATATTATAATATTTGTTTGAACTGAATGTTCCTTTAATAGCGATTTTAACGAAGTTTGAACTAATGTGAACTGAATCACAGACGAAGGGATCCAATCTAAAACGAGATTTAAATTGTAAGATTTTTGACAGTAATGTTATAAAAATTGTATCAAGGTAGGATGATGGAATATGCGATAAATATATATAAGCTGAAGAGAATACCATCAAGATTGTAATGGGTGAAGACGGATTATCATTTCAAGATATGAATTGATACATATGAAGCATCGAAATTGCAACATATGCATTTGGGTTACATCATGAATATGGAGTGAAGTGTAGCAGCTGAAACAAATCGGTTGATTAAGTCGTAAAGGGAAGCCGACCAAACTTGAGTTGTTGAAACGATGGAAAATGCGGCTTGGAGACCGAACTTGAGCATTTGAACTGAATGACATTTGATTGGCAAAGAAAAACAAGCCAAATAGAGTCACCAAGAGTTGGCTGAGTTGAGCATATTTCTGTATTGATTTGGCAGGCAATTCAATATTTTGGGTTGTGTGCAAAAAGGAGCAACTCCCCCAAAACAAAGGAAGGAGGGAGGCGGTGGGGAAAGTGTTACGGTTTGAAATATCGGCAGTACAAACAGATCATCTTTTGCCGTGGCAACATCTTTCTGTTGTATGTTTAGAAATAAGTTTTGAAAAAATAAAATCCAGTAGAAATTATACCACAGTGCTATTGGCAATAATTTAGAGAATGAGATATACCCTATGTTTTCATTGTGCACAAAGAAGATCAAGAAACCATCATCCTCATCAACTGTGGTACCAGGTTGACTAGGCACGAATACAGCCTCTGAACCGTATCTTCCAGGCCCCAAGTCAAATAGACCTACTATGTTTCCTCCAACTTTAAGGTTTTCGTTGGTGCTTTCCGGATCTAAATGCAAGTCAAACTTTATGATTCCTTTGACTTTTGCGATATTGTCGAGAATTGTGCCATAAACATATCTTTGTTTCCTGAATTTCCAGATAAATAACAAGTTAGATCTCCGGTACATGAATAAAAGGCTTCAATAACAAATTGTGAGGACGTCAGAATCGAATAACGTAAACAAGTGGAGTCAACATTCGAATAAATCAGAACCAAACTTTACACAGGTAAACAATCTAGTGGCTCCAACAGCATATACAATGGTTTTGAAAAGAAAAAAGAAAAAAGTTGGTCACCTATCCTTTAACGTACAAAGTATGTAACACGAATAAGGAAAATTTTGAATTTTGCCCAATTTGTCATACTTATTACATAAAAGACCGCATAAACTAGTTATAAATATAAATATAGGTCGGTTTCGGTCAGCTCAACACCACACCGCTAGCCAAAACATACATTTTTCTTTAATAAAATTACACGAACACAATTTCATAATGTGCCAATGTTATAATGTAAAAACATTGAGTCGGCATTCCAAATGTAGTCTGTATACAGGGCCAGCCATAGGGCTAGGCTTGTAAGACAACTGGCTCAAGCTACATCCCTCTGCCGGACAACCACTGTCGAAGAAAAAACAAATTTGACAAACGGTAAAAGTAAAATAAATAAATTGTTACAAGAAACTATAATAAAAGTTGCTTTAGCTTAGTTAGTAATGGTAGACCCCTGAATCGAGAGGTCATAGGTTTGATCTTGGCAAGTGACAGTATTGCTTTTGCCTAAAGCAATCCATAGACCGAGCCTGTCTGTATATTGTTTTTTATACAAGCGCAATTTGAATAGATTGTGCATGTATTACAAACAGAAATATCCAATATTCCTTTCTCTTCTCATTTTTACTTTACCAGATTTTCCACCAAAAATCCAAAAACCTTCTCCATCTTCTCTTTCAAAAATCTTTTTCATTTTGCATCTAAATCGTACAAGTCTGATAAATCCACTTCAAATATCTAAGGTAATTGCAGCAATTGCATTCTATTATTAAATTTCGTAACTACGCTATAAACTTCTGTAACTTAGTTTTTTTTTTTTTAACTTGCTATGGATAATTGGAAAATTAACGTTGATATGGTAAAATTTTGAGGCGATTTGGAGTTCAATTGTTATGTCAATGACATTTACTTTGTACCAGAAACTCTATTTTCAGAAAGTTCTCGTAATTATGATGTACCCAAAACTCAATTCAACGTGGAGCCAATCGAGTGTAGATCGAGAAAAGAAGTTTGTGATGATACAAAATTAGCGGTTCGTCAATCAAGAAAAGCATTGTGCTTATATGTCTATCAAGTTAAAAAAATGAAATTGTCATAGGAGAACACAGAAAGTTTGTTATTGTGAAATTTTTGCCAAATTGATCATGTGCAAAAAATAAAATAAAAATTAGGTCGACCCCCCCCACCCCCCCGGCGCCCCCAACAAAACCCCACGAGATCCAACCCACCTGTCATGTATTATGTTATATACTTCCTAGACTTGTACAAAAGTATCCAACTTCTTTATTTTAAAAAAAACAAAAAAGGAATTCGTCAATTCTACAGATGTCATCATTATGCATTGCATAGAGCGATGCCTAAAAGTTAACATCCACTACAATTTCTTCCAGTAGATAGGTCCTCCAGTCTGTCATAAGGAGCTTGAATATGCTCTTGAGGTGTGGCTGAAGTGTTTGGAAAATTACAATCTTAGATTAGTGAAGGATAATTCTTACTTGCAATGAAAAGTCCCCAATGAAGCACTTTTGGATTGTGTTGCTAGCTATCTACGAGTAGCAACATATTTAGGTTGTCGAAATGTATTACTTATTTAGTGATGTCATAGGTTAATGATTATTGCATTGCTTACTAGCTATAGCTGTATCCAAATGAGGGTCGATAATATTAGTTTGTATTGTCAACATTGTGTTGCAACTACTTGATGTACGTCTACTGGTTTTAATGAATGTTTACCCGAATGAGTGTCGTACGTTGTCATATGTTTTACTGAATATGAATTGTCAAATTTGTATGTTATTTTATTATAAATATAAGTTGTTTAACTAAATAATGTAGTTGTACGTTTTACTACAACATCATTGTACATAAACAAAATGCGGTTTATTAGAAGCCACATATTGATGCACTCACAAAAGTCATCACTAGGTGCATTTAGGAATACCGTCCCTACACTTTTACTGCAGTAAATATGACACAATAGCCATCCATTTCTTCTTCATTTCTCATATTTACACACTGAACCAAAGAGAAAATAAGCCCTCTTTTCACAAAAATTTCATTTCTACTAAGACTATTTGTACAAATTCGTAACAATATGTCTAGCAGTGTAACTATTAACTCGTTGATTATAATCGAATAGGAAATAATAATGATGTGATTATATTTCCATATAATTGAAAAAAAGATATTAACAAAGTTATTCACATTTCATGTTATTATGATAATAACAGTAAAAGTAGTAGTGATGGTGGTTGTAGTGATGGTAAGAATATTTATAGTAGAGTAGTTATTGCAGTTTGAAATGCGAAAAAAATAAAAAAAAGAAATGGCACGTCATTTCTCGCCGTGCACCATTTCTGAGCCGTGCGTCATTTGGCGCGCCTTTTCATGTGTGCCGTGCCGCAAGCATAAATGGCACAAACGCCGCGCCTTTCACAACTATGAACGTTGTTGCTACGACGTATTTTCTCTGCTTTTGACCTGAAATCAGCTGGCCAATTGCAAACAAGATCTTTATCAAACTTTTGGAATTTAATCTTCCTTATTTGAAAACTGACTCTATCAATTGCTCTAAGTTGCAATTTTTATAAACTTTTGCCGGTTCATAAGTATATTTTCAACGCACTTGTTCATAAATAACAAACTCACCATCAAAATAGTAAATGGTTGGAACAAAATTACGAATCATTCTAGGAAAACAAGGAATGCAACATTTCAAAGCAAAGAGATGTTATCCTCCAACTAGATAAATTGAAACATAAGTTTGTAACATCATATGTTAAATATTAATTTCCCACAGATGTGTCCGTATGAAAAACAAATTATACATGTTGTGTGTATATCGTGTCAACATGTGCACAACCCATCACAATCAAATCATATGCAACCAAACGATCCATGTGTCGATCAAAATCAAACAACACATATATACGACAAACTGGATTTATTAATTTGCATGAAGATATTAATTAGAATGAGTGAAATTTCTTGAAAAAAGAACATAATGAGAGTTTTGTGTATCCTGACAGAAATTTGGTAAAGTATGAATGAAACAAGAAAGAAGAGGCTGTTGTTTTATGGTACCCAAGATTATAGTCGCTATTTAAAATGCTGCCAACATAATGTACAAATATGAAGGCGAATTTCCAGAAAGTGCCTTAAATGTTTTCTGCATTACAACATCAGCGTAATTTCAAAGTGCGTTAGAGTAATCTTATTTAAAATATAATACACGACATTTGAAATGTTGCTTGTATATTTTGGCCAACATGGCGTTGAGCTGGCCAAAAGACATTATATTTGTAATTAGTTTGAAATGTTCCCTATTTCCATAATAAGTTCGAAAAATTGGGCTAAACTGGGAAAAAAAATCTATCAATAACAAGGATGTCTTTTTCTTAACTAGAAGTCTTATGTTAACAATTAACCGCATCTTTGTTCCATAATCAAGTCAGCTAAAAATGCAATTACCTTCCCGTGTAATTCTCATTTATCCGAGGAAAATCCACAGCAGAGACAGAAAGTTTTTTCTGTGAAGAAGCTCCGCTTTTCATATTGAACCTCATCTCATATCTAACAGAAATAATATCAAAAAGGAAATACCAAATTACAGAAATATAACTACATCGCGAAATTCTATTGCTCTTACAATTCGTTTGTAAAATCATCAGGTCTGTTTTCAGCAGCTCCACTGATCTGGTCAAGATCAAGATTCTCAAGGCGGCAAGTAATTAGTACAACTTCATCTCCATCTTCCCAAGCATTTGCTGACAGATATTTGACATTTAAGATAAGATGAAGTTTGCGAAATGGAAATACCAATGAAATGGATAGTTTTATTGAACGAGACTATCACCATTATGAAATATGAAGCAATTTGGAAGCTCAAACCATCTAATTAGTTTATCATCTTTCGCATATCGGGGAAGTATGCCAAAGCGTGACCTTTTTGTAGCATCAAATGTGAAGATCAGCTTGTTTTTCTTCACCATTTCCTTGACAATTACAAAAACATTAATGAGCCAACAAAATTTCAACCTATGTTCTTATTTAGTGGGCGCACTGACCAGCACAACCATTTTCCTTTTGAAAATAATTATTTTATAGAACCTTTGTTTACCTTTGGTCGGAAATACAGAGGCAAGTCCATAAATATCGAATAGTTTTCAGTTATGGCAAAATCATGCATCATAATAGGGTCTGGAATTGTGATTGGCACGGGGTCATGCATCTCGCCATCTTTTGTAATAACTCGGTAAGTGCAGTAGGGAGGTGAATCAGAATATCCAAATGTAAACATCTCACCTGTATTAGGAAATAACCAAGATTAAATTTAAGCCAGATTGCGAAGATTGAATAAAGATCGTGGATTTCAATCTAAGTTTTACCAGTTAATGGATCCAATTTGGGGTGAGCAGTGAACGAATGTGACAATCTTTTGTCGTAATCTAATAATCCAATAGTTTGCAAATCTCCATCTTCCAATACTTTAACAACATCTGAGAGAAATAACATATTATATAATAGACTTTACATGACTGAATTAGTTAGGATATATATATATATGTATGTATATATATATATATAGTGTGTGTGTGTGTGGGTGTACAGGTGTGTGTGTGTGTGTGTCTCTATGTATATACAGTATACACACACATACATACATCTAAGTACTGTATCACAGTGAAAAATCAACCACCAGAAAACAGCTATTTTGCATTTCTGAGAAGAGAAAAAACAATGACCGAAAATGAAGAACTGACCATTTAAAGAGGGAGGTTTTTGTGTGTGTGTGTGTGCGCGCGCGCGCGCGTGTGCATTAGAGCAAACTACTATGTATATGTGAAATTAAACAAAATAGTCAAACTGTTGAAAACGTAATAGAATTTTTTGATAGTTAAACCTATGTCTAACTATTCTTTTTATTTATTTGCATATTATGTATATATATATATATGTATGTATATATATATATATATGTATGTATGTATGTATGTATAGACACACACACATACATACAGCTAAGTACTGTGTCACAGCGAAAAATCAACCACAAGAAAACAGTTATTTTGCATTTCCGAAAAGAGAAAAAACAATGACCGAATATTAAAAGCTGACCATTTAAAGAGGGAGGTCTGTGTGTCTGCGCATGCACATGCATATGTGCACGCGTGTGTGCACATGTGCACACGCGCGTTAGAGCAAACTATTATGTATATGTGAAATTAAACAAAATAGTCAAAAAGTCTAACCCAAGTTCAAATAATTCAACCAAACAAAAACAATATTGAAATTAATGAGAAATAAAATTGGCACACGTGGTTCCACTGTGGACTATCAATGTGATAGCATCGATGCGCTCTGAGAGAGTATTTTATTATTGGAAATTTAAATTTTACATCTCTATTAAATATTAAAATGCATAGAATCTCTTATATCGCTTTTCATATTTGAAGTTACATTCCTAGACATACAACAATAAAATAGTGTACAAATTTGTAACAATAAAAAATAGTAACGTAAAATACATATTCAACTTCAAAAGCATCAAATTAAGTCCAGTGACAAGAACTATTGACTATCATCCATGCACTTTGAGAGAGTACTTTATTATTGGAGATTTAAGTTTTAAATATTAAAATGCATAATATTTGTTTTATTGTTTTTCATATTTTAAATTAAACTTCTATAATTTATGATAATGAAATAGTGTACAAATTCATTGCACTAAAAAAACTAGTAATATAAATTATAAATTCAATTTCAAAGCATCAAATTGACAACAATTCAAAGCATTTGAACTCACAATATTTTAAACATCAAGTACGATCATTTGAAAGAATAAAAGATGTCATATTTATTAATATAACCCAAGTTATTTTAAACATCAAGTATGATCATTTGAAAGAATAAAAGATGTCATTTTTATTAATATAACCCAAGTCATTTTAATAAAAACATGAAATTTTAAAATATTTATGTAACTTGCATCATAACATTGCAACAAAATAAACCAACCCAGAAGAAGTAGGTACCTTGCGCAGTTGCGCTGTAAAAAAATAAAATGCAAAGGACAATAAAAGCAACAAAAATCGGACAAAAACGCATTAACACCGACTAATTTATAACGTTTGCCTTCATATATATGTCATTTTATTTGCATAAAGTAATACACTTTTACAAAAATAAATGAACTCAAAAGATTTCAGTAGCTTGTGTTCTAAAAGGGCAACGTGGAACGAAACCATGAAATCTATTACAATAATAGGAACACTGACGCGACTTGGAAATTTTAACAAAGGTTGTGTTTAGAGCATACGTTAAGGATGATAATTATTTACTAAAGGACAAAAGAATTTACTTCAAATACCTATTCTACTCTTACATCATAAATTAATAGGTGGAATTTAACGGGGCAATTTTTGTAACTTTTTTAGTAATTTATCATGTGCTCTTAGGGCACATGTTAACAATTTTCTTTTAGTAAGTCATATCATTTATGATCTTTCATCATTTCTTTTAGTAATATAATACAAAAGAATTTACCGATATAATGTGATTTTTTAATTTTTAGCATTGTTATAATACATAAGGGGAGTTGTTTCACAAAAAAAAAAACAGAAGCCACTTTAAAATTTAAAGGGAAAAAAAAAAGTAAGATTCGGCACTTTAAGACGTTTTACAATAACTTGTACTTTCTAACACTTTTGACCATTTTCTTTTTTTCTTTCGAAATGTAGTCACGAAGTAAGGTTTTCTCAGTCGTCATCTTTTCATTTTTAATCTTCCTCCCTCTTCGTTTGTTTCTGCACCATCACCGATCTCGTCCTTCTTTCTTTCCTTTTTCTCTTTATCTGTATTTTGGCTTCTGTTTCCTTTCTTTTTTTGCTCCTTCACCATCCAATGCTTCAAATCTGATAATTGCCCCATCTACGTTCAACCTTCATTATTTATTTTTAAAAAAAAATATTATTTGTTGTTGCCTTTTCTTACCTCCGCATCCATTCAGGTTGTGCAGCATGAGTTGAAACAATTGTTTTGATGACCCTGTTCTGCCTTGTCTTTCCCCTTTTCTCTTTATCTGTATTTTGGCCTCTGTTTCCAGTGGGTTTGGAACATATTCAGGCAGTCTCCTTTTCGAATTTCAGCCATGGAACTATTGAGCTTACTTCATGCAATTCTTGCTAAAATGTGCTGTTTTCGTGCCTCAAATTGGGTGGTGTTTTGCCAATGGAATGGCCAACTAGTTCTCTGAATTCATGCTTTAAATTGTGGTTAGGTTGCCATTCCGGGTTGTGGTGATTCTATGGTGTTGACACCTTTAGATAAAGAATGAGCGTTTTGCCCATGTCAGAAGCATTTAAGCCGTTGTGTGTCATCTTGTAGGCTTCCGTCTACCCTTGGAATCTTGATTTATTTTGCTATCTTGCAATGCTTCATCTTTTATGTGAATCAGCTAAAGCTATGCTTCGTCGTGGAATATGTTTTGTTGTTTTGGTAACTTTTGTTATTTTGTTGTGATGTTAGGCTGCAATTGCGTGTAAGTCACGATGATGTGTTATTTCTAATATATGCCGATATGCAAATTGTAGGTGCCGATATGCAAGTTGGAAGATACTTTGATATTGTTGTTTGACTTCTATATTATTGATTCTACATTTGAAACACAAATGTGTGATGAACCACAGAACAACACGTTTGTTTCTAGTGAAAGCGGTGACAATGTTAATGATGACTTTTCAGAAGAATGAATGCTATTCCAATATAAGTTCAACTAGAAGATAATGAAGACAATGAACTAGAAAAGTATCTAAGTGCACTGTTTGAAGTTGCACCAAATAATTTTGAAGTTTTATTATGGTGGAAGATAAATAGTCCTACTATGGTGGAAAGTAAATAGTTTGAAACATCGTGTTTTATCTTTAGTCGCTCGAGATCTTCTTGCTATTCTGATGTCAATGATCGCTGAATCCACTTTTAGCAATAGAGGAAGGAGTATATGTCATAGTACTTTAAGTCCACAAATGGTTAAAGCATTAATTTATACTCAAAATTGGTTGAATTCCAAACCAATTTTTGTACATTACCGAATGGAGGTTCCTTTCAGTGTTGTGTTTTATTATGATTAATCCTTTGCATTTGACACTAGAGTCTGTATTATATACCTAGTTCCTCATTTGTTTGATTTTACATACAATACTCAAATGTTATAAAATTTATACATGGACGTCAATGTGAGTCGCCATCGTCTTTTATTTTTACCATGGATAGTCCACACCTTCACTAATTTCACCATGTTTAGTTCATCTTTTACATATATAGCTGAACTGAAATAGTACACATATGGCTTGACGTGTGGTTGATTCATCTCTTATTTGTGTTATGAAAAACATAAAATGAATATACATCAATGAGAATTTACGTTAATTGATGTATGCTATGTTTTATTGATGATTAATTGGTTGTCGCGATTTTCTAAATAATTTTTGTGCTGATTTAATTTTTTATTGTTAGTTGTATGATTGTATGGTGATGTTCAATTATGCTGGATTGTTGATTTAAGATAGGGAACAATTAATATATAAAAAGGATGAAATTACAAAATTTAGGAAAGATACATAAATAAATGAAGATAAGATTATTAACCTATTGAGTAGTACTTATAAATAACACTGATTTATAAATTATACCAAAATTAATGTGAGAAATTTAATAAGGTTATTATTTGTAATTTTCTAGGAAAAACTCAGAAAAATAATAATGAAAAATTTATTTTCAATTGAAATTGAAGAACTTATTATTGTTCATAAAATGAAGTGAGATATAGTAAGTAAAAATATGATTTTTGCAAAGATTGTATTGCTTCAAGTAAATAACAATAAAATTACTTTTATGCATTTTATGAAAAATACACTATAGTTTTATTTAAGTAATGCAATAAGATATTTTCAAAATTATAATAATAACAGTAATAAAGATATGTTTTCAAGAGCGAGCAATTTTAGGTCAATTATTATTATTATTTTGAATAAATGGCAATAAAAAGTAGTTTGGAAATTCCTACAAGGGGAAAGTCTATAATACCTCTATAAATTAATAAAAAATCAGTTAGGTAATTGATTTTGAAGTTAAGTGAGATAATGCAAAAGTGATAAAGCATGGAACGTTCTATTATTTTGCTTGGATGAATCAAGTGACACTAGGAAAATCCTAGTTGAAAAAATAAATTAATAAGAATTAAATTCAATTCTAACGACAAACAAATTATAAGAAACTAGGATTGAAGCAAAGATAAACACCTCCTTCATTCCATTTTATTTTTACAATTCAACTACTAAAATAATAAAGTGATTTGAGTAAATATTATTATTTGAACTAACGTAATAATATTACCATTTTTGAAAGGAAGTTGATGTAATATACTATTTTTAATAACGACATTTTGAGATATTTAACATAATAAAAATAAAATGAAGGTTTTGGAGTATATTATCAATTTTAAGAAATTACCATTTTGCGATAAAATAAATAAAAGCACCTTTATAATAAACAATAATGAAATGATTTTATACGTAGGAGGAATTAATGAGAGTAAATATATGACCGAAGAAGAGCATAAAAGAAAACTACATGAATTTGATCTTGAAAAAGTACGTAGGTGGTCTTTTTCTATGCAATTGCTCAATATTCCCCTATGGTTGAGTGTGCAAAAATTGGCATGATCTAAATGTAACTGAACGGTTTTTCTTTGTGTGCATTTGTGAAGTATGCAGGCTGGAGGGAAGGAGGAAGCAAAGCTGTAGATGTCATTTTATGTACTGCATTATGTATAACATTTATATTATTGAAATACATAGGTATATAATTCTTCGGTGAGGTCATCCTTTTTTGTGCTCACGATGATTTTAGATTTTAATTTGTACAGCAATCCGCTATTTTAAATATTTAAGATCAATGCGTAGACGTATTTGATGGAACTTGTCACTAATTTTAGATGTTAGAAATAGTGGATGGTCACAAAAACTGTTCACATCAAGTTGCTCCAACTCGACATTAAGAATAGCAAAAATGAGCAACAAAATTCAGATGGATGTATGGCAAAATATCCTGGAAAAGACTTTTCATCATATTTCTTCTCCATGAAAACTCATATGCTACCAATTTATTCATGTCTCATCCAACATCATTCACATTGAATATTCTCTTCTAACCACCGACTTAATTTACCAGAGGTAATGAAAATAACTCTGGAGTCTTATTCTTCAGCAAGGACTATACTCCCTCCTCCATAGCCTAAATCTTGCTTGAACCATCATCCAGATTCAACATAATATCAAGATCTAAAGGTTCACTAGGAACTACATGCAATGCATAGTCAAACTAATTATGAAGGCCAAGTCCGCATAGTGACATTCCTCATATCTCTCGGATGTCTTTCTAATACAACAACTAACCTGAGTGATTTCAATATGACATAAGTGATCAGTTCTGCTCAGTGTTGTCAAACTCGCGTGTATACTCGTGAAATCGAACGAGTCCACGCATTATTCCCATCTCAACGAGAAACCATGGAAGAATAATCACAGAAGAGTGGAAGCGGTCTAAGCGCCGCTGAAAAGCATGATCTCGTGCAAGCGTGAGCAAATTTCCGCGTCAAAATCAGCATCGAGAATTCCCCAAACCCTAAAATCGATTGTCGATTCCGTGCGAACTGCGAAAAGATGCCTCGAGAAACTCTCGTGAAACCTAATCAACACTTTTGATTGTCGATTCAGCCCAATTTTGCCTCGTGAAACCTAATCGACGCTAATAAGAACACAGAATGATTATTCAGCAGCTAATCATCAACTATAAATTTGTAAATTTACAATTCTTCTTCATTCAAAAATCTCTGTATTCTTCTTACTCTTCTGATTCAGCTGCCTCTTCTAATTCAGCAGCTATTTTGTAGAAATTTTATTTTTAATTTTCATTTTGTGGGAACTTACGCTTTGTGTTACGATCCCACGGTTTACGATCTTTGTATACCCAAGCGCTCTTTGGTGAGAACTCGAGTTTGACAACCTTGGTTCTTCTTTAAACTGAATCACCTATAGTATCATGAACATCACTCATGCTACTAGAAGAACCATATGGCATATCATGTGACGTTCGATCTATTGTATTCTCCTTGTTAATGATAATTGATAGCTAAAAGAAACATACTTCGTCTCCTAGGGGATCTCACTATCTAAGACTAGAATATCGAATAAACCTTTTAAGGCATGAATATGGTTAACTCATCAAAGGTAAATATGCTTTGGTCGAATAATTTTCTGCTATTAGAGTTTCAAATGATATACTCTGTAATGTCATTCGTACAACCAAGCAATTTACAATTGAAAGCTTTAGCTTCTAACTTATCATTCCAGTGTTATAAACATATAGGACAACCAAACATATAGACATAGCTTAAGTTTATAGATTTACCTCTCCACATGCCCTTCAATGGTTGAGAACGGAATTTAATTTACAACATGAGTAGAAGATGACAAAGCTTCATCCTAAAAGCCTTTTGATAGATTCATAGTTAAATCAAGCGACGAGATTTCTCTAATAAAATTATATCCATTATTTTTGTAACCCCATTAGAGTATGGATCCCCTACTGTGGTAAAATCATATAAAGGCAAGTTGTTTGTAATTACGAAGAAACTATATGTTCATAGGCATTATCAGAACTTAGAACCTTCAATGTTCTTCCAATTAGGTTTTCAACAACGGCCAACCAAAATGTAATTTTTTTAACTACCTCCAACTTCAACCCAATTTCGATCGATGAAGAACCATATAATTCCTCCTCCTTCATGTCTTGGTACTCCTTATAATGATCTGATTTGTTACAATAATGACATCTCCATTACGCACCTCCGAGCTTCATAAAATTGGAACACTCCCTGAGTTTCTTCCCTTTCTTTTAGCTCTTAAGGTCCTACCTTTCTCCACAAACAAAAAGTAAACTACTATATCCTCTAGGGTTGGTAATGGTTACCGTTACCATTTGGCAAATACCTGATAAGCTAGAATTGTTTACCGCTACGGTTACCGATAGACTGGTATACCGAAGATTGATGTACCGATAATCTGGTAACCGCTACACTGGTAATCGTAAATTATCGTTTGTCAATCAAAGTATGCATCTTAACATGTTTTTTGTACATACATCGTTGTTATCTTATATGTAATGTTAGTTAATAAAATCATAAATGAGAAAAACTAAGGGTACCTAGATTTATTTTACCTGAATATTGAACTAAATATAATCATCTATTTGGTTCTAAATGCATGTAACAAATCATATCAGATGAATATGCATATGTTTTAAATTTATTGGTAAAATTACCGTTACCGCTAGTATTAAAAAAATATTACAGATAATTTACCGTTACCATACCGTTTTAACTGGTATACCGATTTCAATCAAAAATGATTATCGATCGACTGGTAATGGTATGATAATGGTAAATTTACCATTACAATGACAGCCCTAATATCCTCCACTATTGTCACATAAACCAAACTACTTCAATAGTTCACATAAACTTCCACCGAGTAAACAACGTCATTGTATCCTTCTTATGAGTGTTGGTGTAACACCCTGCCCCTAACCAGCCCTATTCTCCGCATTAGCAGACGGGATTACTATGTAATTCTCTTTATTAATGTGGGTCTCGACTAAATCGTTTAATTATCATTCTTACACGCCGAAATCCAGAAGAATGAGCATATATATATATATATATATATATATATATATATATATATATATATATATATATATGCTCATTCTTTTGGATTTCGGCGTGTAAGAATGATAATTAAACGATTTAGTAAAAACCACTGTAACAACCCATGATTTTAAAGAAAAAATTTCCAAATTTTATTTGAACTCAAAACAATGATCATCAAATTCTCCAAATATCGATATTTACCGATATTTAAATTTAAATAGACTTTAAAAAAAAATCAAAATATCTTCAAAACCGAGGTAATCTGTTATCGGATATCATAGCTACAAAATTCATCATGAAACTTTTCAATTCAAATGTCAATTACGTTCTCCCCTCCTACAGAGCTCAACGTCCCTGTTGGCTCACAAACACCTCTAAGTCCCGCATCGTGGAAGCCTGTGTGAAGTGGGTACTTATATAATAGAGTTCATCTCTTACTAACGCCGAAGTTTTTTGAGGAGCAAAACCCCACACTTATTCAGTGGCTAAGTTGGGGACAATATCTTGCGTGAACGGAGGTGCGGGTTGTTACAGTTGGCAAAAACCAATGTGTCGCTCTAAAAGGGAACACTGTGGAGTCATAACTTTTTTACTCACCATCAATCTCCAAATAATAAACTTCGTCTTTATCGGCAAATCATTGAATACACCCAACTGTGCTTTAATTGAAGTGCACTCTTTGATCTTATACGTGAAAAGGGTCTTCTATAATATCAGATGGTTGGTTAGCAACTTCTGCATGCAAAGTTTCTCAAACTTCTTCCAAATAACCAAGCAACGGTCCAACAATTGATTTTAAAGATCACATTTTCCTTTACATCAAGTTGAAGAGTGGCAAAGATCCAATCTCTTGCTCAACATTTGAAGCATTAGCAGATATCTTATTATTACCAAATACCACCCGATGTGTAAGGCTTCCTCTTAACGCCTCCTTCGTTACCCACTGTCATCAAAGTCATAGCCTTCGTTTTGCTTATCAATTTTCAATTACAAACCAAATGCCACATACGGGCCTAACATAAGGCACATTTATTGAACCAAAATTGGTTGTGATGTATTTTCATTTCCCAAAATTATCATTCTATCAAACAAATTTTGTGTGCCAAGTGTTCAAGTAGCAAAATTAATTGTTTGAATACCAATTGTAAGGCAAAATTATTTGGATTAATTAACCTCAATCATAGCCAGAAATTTTTGTATGATTGCCTATAGATAAGATAAAACAAATAACTCAAACAATCGAACTCAATTCAAATAATTCACAATCAAAAACATGTAAGGTCCGTTTGGATCGACTTATATAAGTCACTTTCTGAAAGCTAAAATGAACTGATTCTGACTTCCAAAAAGAAAAGGAAAAACGATTTAAGTCAATCCAAACGGTCCTTTAATATAGACAACACAAAATATAATGCACGTAGATTTATGGAGGTTCCACCACCAACATCATAATGTTATGTAGAAATAAATGTGATAATGTAAAACGAGTCGTAGGGTTTTGCTGCGATATTATTCTATCAAAAAAAAAATTATGTGGCAAGTGTTCTAATAGCAAAATCAATTGTTGTAACACCAATTGCAAGGTGAAATTATTTGGGCTAATTTTCCCTGTTCATAGCCGAAACTTTTGTAAGATCGTCTATAGATGAAATAAAACAAATAACTTGAACATTCGAACTCAATTCTTTATTAATAGCTGTCTCGGAAGCGCAAACTTTTGGCATGACTGTAAACTTCCAGATTTGTCCATCATACATAGTTTTTCAAACAATTGTCATCCTAAAAATTAACATATAAATAGAAGAGTATTAATTTTTTAAAATGTTAGCAATGCTTACAATTAAGATCTAATAGATATCATATTTTTTACAAATTCAAAACTTTTTTTCACATATATTATCATATTTAATATCACTAAAAATTAAGATCTTCCAAAAAAAACTTCATATACATTTAATAACAAACAGGCATTCGCACTAATAAAAAATGTTGCGATTTCAAAATCAAAATTTAAACTAACTATACATGATTCAAATGAAAAAACATAGCTAAATATTTACGAAAATCATTTCTCTTGAATATGTAAAACAGATATAATTTTTAAAAAAATTACCCATAAAGCATGTGCTCCCATCACGTCTGAAGCGCATGCCGTAACTCTCAAGTTACATAAATAATTTATATTGAAAAAAATTCATGTGCGTAGCGCGTGTGACAACGCTCATTCTAAATAATTCACCAACAAAAACATATAAGGCTCGCTAGGATCGACTTACATAAGTCGCTTTCTGATAAAGCCAAAATGTACTAGTGTTGGCTTTCAAAAAACAAAACAAAATGACTAATTTAAGTTGATCCAAATGGACCTTTAATATAGAAATCAAACAAAATAAAATGTACTCAGATTTATGGTGGTTCCACCATCGACATCATTATGTTATGTAGAAATGAACGTGATAGTGTAAAGTGTGTCGTATGGTTTTGTTGCGATATACCAATTTTCCCCTCTTCATTTAGTCGACTGAACTTGCTCCATGCACTCATCTTCGCTTCAGAATTCCTATGTTACACCCATACATCTAGGTTGCAACTTCAATGATTCGTTTCAATCTGTAACTTCAAACGACCAATCGTCTTTGTCGTTACTATGGTGATAAAAATTCTGTTCAGCTTGGATATATTGTGTCATATATTTCAACAACTCAAGCTTCAAGGTGACAACTACAAACAGATAGTTCAACTACTCCATGTTATTACCAGGAATATACACATTAATTTACAAAGTAAAGATATTGGTTGAAGCAGCAAACACAATGAAAGCCTTAAACGTTTAATAAAAAGACATGGAACAGGCACTGGCACTCTATAAGCCCAAATTCATAACAAATATAAAGATGAGGGAGATGATGAAAATTTATCCACAGGACAAAACAAGATAAATGATCAAATGACTTACAAGGCTTGTCTACTTCTGATAGAGCCAAAAGCTTGCCATGATGATATACGAGAGCCGTATTAGCTGTAATAAAAAAGAAAATTAACAAAATCATATTGAATTATGGTGGAACAGAATTTTATTACCAGCACCAAGTTTGCATGATCAAAATAAAAACGAATAAACAATCAAAAAACGTCCTTAAGTGGACCACCAGCATTTACCTGTTCCAGTTCCATATGAAACATCCAATACTTTCAGCTTTGCCCGGAGCATTTGCATTTGGACCATAAACAATCCCAAAAAACCTTTCAGATCTCCAATCTGAAATTATGCCCAAGAAAAATGATTCATAATTGATCTTATTCAGAATGGAAAATGTTGAATCAACATCATATATATTAATACACGAACACTGAAATATTTAGCATACACGCATATTGCAGAGAAAGAAGAAAATAATTCATTCGTATGCATTCATGTTATATATAATTATAAGTATTATATGTTCCAGTTATATTTACGGTTGAGTTCCACATACATTTTGAACAGAAGAATTCTACATGACAGGAAATCTCTATTCCACATAAATTTGGATGGACCAAATTACGTAACTTACAAAAGAAAAATCAATGATTATATAAATTTAGGTAAATTTATTACCGTTATTCGTTACCTAAGTATAGTAATGTAATTACGAAAAATAAAGGTCAGCAAAGAAGAAGGAGGTGCGGTGGGGGCAATGTATTCAATGGTAATATCTATTTAGATTACCTTCATGAATTTTGCTCCACCAAAATACTCTTCCTGCTTAAACCGAGATGTTTTAACATAACGTGAAACATAAGTTGCTTTTCCATCTTTGATGCGCATACCATGGATCATTCTACAATATGGTCAACGGACTAGCTAAGCCAAAATTTTCACAACTATGAATCAGTTCCTTGTTAACTACTTAAAATACTATGGGATGTATATCACTTGCTACACGTATATTTGGATTCATTTCAAAGCAACTTCAAAGTGGATGTCTAAAGCCTTTTTGAAGACCAAAACATATTGGGCTAGGTCAGCAAAATCCTTTAGGTATCTGCCTTTTAACCTCACATCTTGGATTATTAGCAAGATAATCAATAGGCATTGCTGAAATTTGACTATATAGTTAGCTTCTCATCTTAGTACTTTGTCAAGGGAGACCCAGTGGTGACTTCACTCAAATATGTCTCCATACACTAAAAATGATTTTGTCTTGTACATGCTCAGTCGAAACTATCCAAACACCAAGTTTTCGCCATGGTAACTAATATCTCATAATGAAAAAACCTAGTCGGTTAAAAATGATTTTTTTTTCTCATTTTGAATACAGGTAAAATCAAATATGAGCAATGACACTAAAAAGACAAATTTTTTTTATCTTTTTTTTTTCTTTTTTCTTTTTTTTATCTTTTTTTCTTTTTTTTTTGAGATTTGAACAGATTTGTCGATTTTCAGAATATTACAATACGTAAGAATGAAAACTCAAAAAAGATATCAGAATTTTGGAACTATGTTCATATTCCAAAGTTTCGTAAACAGAAGCACCCTGAAATTACAGGAATATTCAACCTAGCTATCAGCTTCAAAATACTCACCCATCTCCATCAAACCTGCACAGAAAAAGGTAAAACAGCATGAATTTGCGCTCAACGTCAGGAAATTTTATAAACTATTAAGAATGCATAACAGTCTCTACCACGGCACAACTACATGATAATTAATTCATTTACTGCAGTTCATATATTCACTTCTTACATTTGATCAAGTTAATTCATGTAGTATTTGCACTTCTTCGATAAGCAATAAGAGAATTGTAACAGAAAATGAATTCCATTAAGCATACTAGTTTTAAACGCACGTACATTCATCCAATATTCAGATATATTTATTTCCGGTTTAATAAAAAATGTATGGACGGATGTGTATTGTAAGTGCAAAGGTTTTGGTAGTAAAAATACTTTTGTTTCAAATTGTTTTACTCTCGGCACCAGTGGCAAATTGATAGTAAAATTCCGTTGATGGGTGATCGGAACGAGAACAGTGGTGAGTTTTACAAATCGATGATGAGATCCTGTCAAGTGATGAGGCTATTTTTGGGAAATAAATAAAAAATATTTGGAAATGATGTTCAACGAATTCTCGTTATTAATAGTTCTCGAGATATTGTATAACACACTTGTTATCCTGGCCTTTAAAAGAAGTTATCAGATGCCTAGAGAATTTGATAAGATATTGTAGAACACATTTGTTATCCTGATCTTAAGAAGTTTTTATCAGATGTCTAGAGAATCTGATAATATATCAAGAACTTACCACTTGATTGGTAGACTAACGACATGATTAGAAAGTTATATAATTATAATAAAACTAGCCTACTCATTTTTGAGCTTTTGTATACTATATTATTCAGCAACATTTTCCATTTCTGAAACATTTACGTATTGGCATTGATTTGTTTACTAACGTAGGTAAATTTTACGCTCATTATTATTCCCTCTTCGCTCTCCCTTCTTACAAGAATTTTTTAACAAAATTATTATTATTATTATTATTATTATTATTCATCTCTTTCTTTCTGCAAAATTCCTCCCTTCTTACAAGAATGCATCAAACAATATTATTATTATTCATCTCTTTCTTTCTGCAAAATTCTTCCGAAAAGAAATCATCTTCCATATACACCTAAATGTCCTAAACAATATAATATACAAATCTCCAAGATTTTCAACTTTGAATGCATATATTTGAAGGGCCGTTGTTTTAACCTTGAAGATTACACAACAATTATCGATAGCACCATGGTCATGTCGAAGTTTGCTTTCAAGAGTGGCCATGTCTAAGACAGTACCCCAATCACATGTTTTTCACTGTTCCCACAGATCAATTCCAACAATTTGAAAGTGAAACTAAATTCAACTTTCAGGAGGATAAGGCTATTTAGTTTTAGAGCAAAGAGTGAATTATTATGACGGTTAGTGCATTGGAGAAGAAAATAATGCATTTGGCAGGGGAGCGTTCCGCCTTAGAGGGAAGCAAATAATTAAAATTAAAGGAATAACTTTGGGACTCGTAAGAGATTTACTTTAAGAAAATATGAATTGAATCCAAGGTATTCTTTGAATATGCTTATGGTGCCAAATTATTTATTGTAACATAAGTAAAAATAATTATTAAGGTCGTGGTGAAGTTCGAAATAGATGCATGGGTTTGGGTATTATTCATGTATCAATTTAGACGCTAGGAGCTGTAATTGTATAACTTGCATTTTAAATTAATGCAGTGTAGTCTATAGCGCATAGCGCGAAATAGCGCAAGGCTTGCACTATGCGCTATTTTGCGCTATGCGCTATAGCGCACGCTATTGCGTTCATTTAGAAAAAAATGTAATCAAATATATTTTGCTTAACCGATTTTTGTTGTTCTTGTTTTGTATATTTTGCATCATATCCAAACCGTTCAAAACTCCAAATACAAGCACTACCATACTTTATGCATGTATTAAATATTTTTTAATATAGAATGTAATTGTGTTATAGAAGATTTGATGAGTTCATATTGTACATTCACAGTAATTGATGGATATAATATATTTGTGTCTTACAAATTTGAAATTTATTCTTATAACTGTGAGTTATAATGAAATTTATTTCTATTTATCAACTATGGTGATATAGAACACTAAGAAAAAATGCATGAAAATACACCTTTGTACAATATTCAAAAAAAAAAAAAAACTAACAAGGACTAAGGAAAAAAATTATAAAGAATAGTCGTAAAGTGAAAATAAGATCAAATGAAAATAATATATGAAATCTACAATAACAAGATTTGAATAAACAAAGGTTAAACATGATTCAAATGTACAATAACAAAACACAAATTATATTATGCGTCTAAAATTTTATAACATAGTCATTTGTTTTATCTAAATTATAACCGTTAATCATTATTTAAACGATCATCAATTTCTTTTTCGTTCGAGTCATACTTTACGGCATTTTTCCTCTAAGTCATCATAAATACAATAGCATGCTATTTTGATCTTAATTCACTGTCCAAACATTTTAAAAAAAAAGACAAAAACAAAATAGCGCGCTATTTAGAGCTATGCGCTATTTTTGCGCTATGGTAGAATAGCGCGCTATTTTTGCGCTATAGGAAACCCTTGCTCTATTATAGGTACAATAGCGCAAGCACTGCGCTATTTGTCGCTATAGCGAGCGTTTTGATAACACAGAATTAATGTAAGTATGGTGTAGCTTACAACTCAAATTAGTATACTTTATTATTTGTTTAACCGAAATTATATCTAATGTTCACTGAGTGTTAATTAGAAAATAAAATCTAATATAATTTGACTAGAGACAGCTAAAATTATATGTTAAAGAATCTTCATTTATACAAATTTTGGATAGTGCAGTTTTATAAATTCAAGCATAAATCATTAATTTAAATGTAAGCATTTGTTGAAAAATTAACAGCATGAGGCCTTGATAATTATAAACTAACGAAACTCTTACTAGGAGATATAAATTAATTCGTGTATGACTAAATTAAATTGTATAAAAATCATCATATCAAAAAATTAAGTATAAATATATAATGATCATGGGATAAACAATTGTAAGCCAAGAAAAATAAATTTTAATAGTTCCTGAAAATAAGCATATACGTTACAGCTTTGGTGTATTATACTATATTAATGCATAACTTGTAAGGTATCCAAGTTGACTTTATGACTCAATTTAGCAGTGTTGTGTTAACGCACATATGTTGTATGCTCCTTAATTTTATGTATGGGGAGTTGGCATTCTTTTGTATATTTGTGCCTTTTGCATGTGTGAATTAATAAAACATGTTGAATGCATATTCAATGTAACCAACTATATGAAAATAAGCATGGTTATCTAGGTATGTCAAATTCTTAGTAGGGAAACCATTTTTGTGTGGTTGTTACTGAAATGGTTTTCTTACAGACTCATAAGATTCCTTCTACGTAATGGAAAAGTTTTCATCTAGATCTATTTATCAAAATAAGGGAGTGTACAGTTAAGGTGAATCAACTGCACTGTAAAAAAAAAAAAAGTACATAAAGATGTTTTATGTGATTTTATGTCATTATCATATGAATTTGAATATGAAGGATGATATCAGGGCTTCTTCTCCTCCAAAATTGAGGGGGAAAACAAATAATAGTATGGCTGAAATTAGAGAAAGCATCATGTTCCCAATGAATTATAGCATACCTATGTTGTGAAATGTTTAAAGACGCTTACAACCTCAATGATGACCACTAGAATCGCTGAGAACCACTCATATACCAGAAAGAGAACCACGCATATTCCTTGTCAAACTCAAAAAACAACTGAAAAATCGTTAAAATGAGTCATCTAATTTGGATATGTAAAATTAGAGGAGAATTTTATGCATTCACTTGAGAAATAGCTGTCAAGGAAAGTAGTTTTTGATTCTTCGAGGTGGAAGGATCTCAAACTAGAGAGGAGAAAAGCATGATGGATGCCATTTCAAAATCAAACAAAATCAAATGATTACTTGTTCCCTTTCTATTATCCATTTTGTTGAGCTGCATGCTCTTATGAGCCTACATTAGTCATGGTGGTGCTCTTTAAGACTCTCGAAAAAATTTGGCGTTTGATTTGAGATTGAGCCTTCTTGCTCCTATCAAATCCATAATCGGTTATGGCGTTGTTTTTCAAATGCACTAGGAATCTAATATTTAATTTCTAGTTGAGCTTTTTTGCCTTTATAAAATTCATATTTCAGTGGTATTTTAACATGCGTTTGATGAATACAAGTATTTGATCATCGGTAGACCTTATAAACATGCTAACATATATACATACATCAAGGTTGTAAAAATGCTAGGCGTATGCTAAGTGATAATCATGGATTATGCATTAATAGTTTAGGCGGAGATTGATCGATGATTAATCGAAACTATGTGTTTTCCATAAATTCATGCACTTTGAATGAAATTTTATTTGTTTAGAATTAACTAATGCACAATGGAATATCATGGATATGGAAGTGGTTATAGAGATAAAATCGCTTGAACAAACATTTTAATGCTTCTACAGGGCAACAAGCCGAAATTGAGGGATATATAATGCTTATAAACCTATTTGCATGCTCAGACGATGCAGTATATCTCATCTAGGCGGACAATGAAAAATCTACAGAGTAAGGCTATCCTAGCACCTAAACAGGGCATATGCGGAAGCCTAGAAGGGTTTTATAACATTGACATATATTTATACACACACGCACATTATCCATAAAGCTTTTGATGCATTTAAGACGCATATGATGAATTTTACTAATATATCAAAATTCAAGTGTTTGTTCAAATCCATCACCAGCATTAATGGTGCTTATGAGATGCACTTGGGTGTCAAGATAGACTGCCTTATATGAGAGATTTGACTCCTTTGGAGCACTCTTGAGTTCCTAAGGTGCACACGCATGGCAATTACGCACATGGTAATTAAAAGAGCATTTTTATTGTAAAATTTGCAAAATTAGAAGTGCAATATATGTTGTCAAATCTCAGCCAAAATTTATACAATAAAAAAAATCACTATTTAGTTCAGGTTAATAAACCCAAATCTTTGTAGTTTAGGAGAAGTTCATTATTTAAACTAAGTTGATCAACCCAATATTTATAATTCAAGAGAAACTCACTGTTTTATGTATCAATTCAACTGATAGGTATCAATACTTACATATGAAATTTTCCTTTTCCCAATGTTTTTACTCAACTTTGAGTTTTTTTTGCAGATAGTGGGAATTGTTTGGATAATTGCAATAAAACTCAAAAGTATTTATATTGCCTAACCTTTTGCATTTCCATTTCTAAAATGCTTATTTATCGGGTCTGGTCCGTTTAAGAGAAACATAGGAAATTCAACATTTATTTTCATTCTATGTCTTTCTCTTCCCTTTAAGAAAGTATACAGTAAGCAAAATATATTCTTTTCATCTCTTTATATCCACAAATTCCTCCGAAATAAAATTATCATTAAACAATATACTTAAAACTCTAGAATGATAACTTATGCAGATCCCCAAATCTATAAAATTTGAATGTCAAGCATATAGGGTCGTGTTAACCTTCGGGAATGAACTACGGATCATCTATTGTATCATAGTTTAGTAGAGTGAAATTTGTTTTAAAATAGTAGTTTCGTCCATGGCACAACTCCTATTATTTGCTCTTCATTGTCCATATGCATCGATTCCAACATAAAATACCACTTCACTGGTTATAGTTTACCACCTGCAACTATGAATTCTGAATATAAAAAAGTTATTAGTTTTCGTTTTTGAAACTTTTTAAATAAAACCTTAATGAATAAAACAAGTTGTATTTTCAGCTCGTATACAAAGCATGCTAATAACTAGAAAAAGTAATTAGAAATGCCTCAAGGTTTAAAAAAACCATATATTACTTAGAATAGTTACATATTTTTATTATCACTACCACTAATTGCAATTAACAATTTGATCATGCATGTTATTCGTGAAAGCTTGTGATTGAGTTCCAAATAGTCAAAATGGTTCTAAAATGATTTATGAACATAATTCACATCCTATCTCTCATTACACTATATCTCTAATCTTGTCAGAGAATATATTATAAGTGATATTCCTTCATGCCCATGGTGATCAACCCCCATATAACATAATTCAAATAATGTAACAGCTCACAACTCCGTTCGCGCACCTATTGTCTCCAACGTAGTTCCCGCATAGGAGTGGAGTTTTGTTCTTCAAAAGATTTCGATGCCATTAAGAGGCTAAGCTCTACTATTTAAGTTGTCACATCATACGTTAATTATATGATGTGGGACTTCTAATTCAATCTGAACTAAGGAGTGCTACAAGAAAGTTCTTCATCATTTCAAGGTTCACGGAGAAAACACCCATATCTTTGATGGATGCCCATATCTTTCGGGTCCATGTTATTTTCATCATAATCGTGATCTTTTTCTTTGTCTCTCTCTTTAGTACCATAACTGTAAATTAATACCCAAATCCAGCATTCAAAAAAAATATGTTTGGGAAGAACATAGAAAAGACTTTCTATTTCGCTAACTAATTAAACATATGAAATAATCAAAATAATTGTTGACGTGGAAAATTGGTAATTTGTGCATGCCATTCCAAAGTGTGAGTTTAAGTGTAAACTTATAATCCGAATATCCAAAGTACGAGAAATGTAAAGAGACGCACAACTTTTATAGTGGTTTGATATTAACGCCTATGTCCACTTTATAGTAATTATTCATCATATATTTGTCGATTACAATATTTGTACAAATTCGGACAATTGTGTGTACAAAGTTGTATAATAGAACAACAAATAGCTTGTTAGTTCCAAACTTTGACCAAAATTGTAACAGCCCGCATTTTACGTATCGGAAGATCGTAAAATATTTTTATTTTATTCCCTGAGGATTGGATCATTCTCATCTTTTGGTATGTTGCTTATGGGGATGTGTGACATGTCCATAATTTTTACCGATTTTGGTTGTGACCATTTTGCCCCTGTCAGTCTTGTACTGGGCATAACTTTTGACTCAGGTCGAATCAGAGAGTGAGACATGTGCCATTGGAAAGGAATTGATGATTCCCTTTCCGTAGAGTGGTTACATTAAGGATTTGGTTCAGCGGTTTGGGAGAAATCGCTGTTTTAAGGTTTTTCAGTTGGCTGTTCAGGTTTTGGAAGGCTAATGGGCTGATTTGGAGAAGGCCCATTAGAGGGTGGGTGGAGACTATAAATAGGGGGTAATGGGTATGGAGAAATGTTGGCATTTTCCATTCTCTTATGGGAAGGCTTTGATCTCCTCCTTCCTCTAACACCTTTCCACCATTAAAATTCCAAATTCAAGGAGGGAAATCGAAGATCTATACCATTCGAGGCTAGATCAACATCGTTTCAAGGGAGAATTCATCGGATTAAAGAGTTTGATTCGAAGTGTTCGCTGTCCGGATTGCTTTTGCATCGTTTTTGCTTTGTTTTGGGTAATCGGTGAGTGATTTACATCTCTCATTCGGATGCATGCAAGTATATGGGTCTTATGCTGTTAATTTCATCATTTTTATGTTATTTTCCTTAGATCTACACCATGCTAAGTTTATTTTACATATGAATCACCTTAGGATCTGATTTAGATAATTTAAATGGTTAATTTTATGATTTTTCTCAAGATTATGCAAGTTAGATCCGTTTTTATGTTCATATGATTCACTTATCATGTTTTGGGAAATTTATGTGTTTTGATGGAAATTGTTAGATTGATGATATTGTTGGTTGCATAACATGTTTGTGATTGCGTTTGGATGAATCGGATAAGCTGGTTTCGTCGGATTCGTCGTTTGGCGAAGTTTTGGTCGAAATCGGAGTCGAATTGGAGATGTGCAGGTTTCTGGTCGTCCTGGAGTTGGTCGGGTCGGTCTGGAATGAGGTGATCGGTCATAGTATGGCTTGGGAAGCAAGTCAGGGAGCTGGTCGGTTTAAGTTGGTCGGTCCAGAAGGAGCAGAAGTGTTTCTGGTCGGTCCAGAAGGAGCAGAAGTGTTTCTGGTCGGTTTCAGATGGTGGCATTCTGGTCGGTTTCAGATGGTGGCATTCTGGTTGGTTTTTACTGGAAGCAAATCCTGGTCGCTCTGAAGGAGCTGGTCGGTCAGGTGGAGCAAAATCTGGTCGGTCTTGACGGGGTCGATCCAAAGCTGGTCGGTCCCAAGGAGGTCGAGTCGATCCAAAGCTGCAAGGAGGTCGAGTCGATCCAAAGCTGCATGGAGGCGGGTCGTTCTGGAGCAAGGCTGGTCGGTTTTTGGCTGGTCATTCTGGAGCAAGGTTCTGGTCGGTTTTGGCAGGGTCGTTTTCTGAAAAAGTACGTTTTCGGGTACGACTCGGGTACGAACCAAAAAGGTCTGAAAAAAATATTTTTCGGGGGCAACCCCCCGAACCCTAGCCGTAGCGCAGTGATGTGTTTTGGTTCGGTGATGGCGTGACTTCGAGGTGATTCAAGTAGGAAGACTCGAAGTGATGAATGTGTTCATTGATCAAGGTGGAACAACGAATGCGGAGACAACTCAAAGGTCGTGAGTTGGTGGATAATGGCTGCTCGAGAAGGTTGCTTGAGCTATGAAACATCGTCAAGGTTGGACGATTAGAGATGCGAAGGCCGAGAAGTCATCGTTGTCGTAAGTTCTAGCAGGCTCAAAGCAGGGGTACGATGGGTATCGTTGAAAGGCCCAAAAAACCGGTTGTTGGTCGAGTACCCTGGGTCTTTCTGGTTGGGGAAAGGCCTAGTGTCAAGGTTGGACATTGCCAAGGTTGGGCATATGGAGTTCATGCTAGAACTGGGGTTATCATTAGCCCTTGACATATGGCAAGATTGGCCGTCATACGATAATGATGGTTTCGAAGCAGGATTGGCGGTGATAGCCAGAGTCGGTTATGGATGATTGTTTGTTCTTTTTGTACTATCTCACATAGATTATCCAAAGTCGAGGGAGATGTTCTTTGAGTGCTTAAGTGATATTGGTTTAGGCCTCTGGCGAGGGTACTTGAGGAATGTTAAACTCGATTAGGGTTGTTTGTGTGAGACTTATAATCTGGATGTTAGGTGTGTTCTCTATGATTGAATGGGTGTTCTGGTTTCTATGGATGAATGGTTGAAATGCTTGGTGTAAAGGCTATCACTGTCCGATGTGGGGAAGATAAGGTTGAGTTCTTCTCTGGTGATGTGGGTAGATAAGTTGTTCATTTACCCATTCTCATATGCTTTCTTGTTGAAGTTTGTTAGCTGTATTATCGCTCACTAAGACTAATGTCTGACTCAAGATTTTATGTCTCCTCTTATTACCTTGGGCTGTTCATCCGGTTGTGGATGGGCAGACTAAGTAGCAGGTTACAGGTAATGGAGCTTAGTGATACGAGGAAGCTGAGCGATGACGAGCAAGAGGCTGGCGTACCAGTTTTATTCTATCTAGTATTTATGTTTCCGCTGTTTGAGTTGCTTGAGAGTTGTAGTGAGGCCTTATGTACAAACTTGGATATCAGTTGGATAATCTTTCTGGATATTGAAAGAGTTTCAAAAGTTTGCTATATGATACCTCATTACTATCACCTGTTGTATATGTTCTATTATATTTTATCCTTGCGCTGTGAGTTCTACGACAGGTTTCGATGTGTTCACTTACTATGATGATCGTCCATAGCAGCCTGGCACGCCTTTCAGCGCATTATTCCTCTTGTTTAGTGCAGGGGTTATGGGCGGTCGTCACAAAAATGTCCTTTGTCTTCTTCGTTGAGTGAAAGTATGCTTGAGAAAGCAACAATTTCCAAGAAATAGCTTTAACGTCCAACAGTGTGCAAATATGTCGAAAAGCAAGGCAAACGTCCAAAATTTGTAGACAAACGTTTAGGTGACGTTTAGAAGTCCAACCAATGTCCAAGAGCCATGAATATGATGATGGCAGTAATTAATGGTTCTTGAGAACTCCAATCTCGTATGTCAAAGTATAGGCAAAGTCCAAAAATGTCAGCCCCTTAGAATGCCATGCAAGGGGGTATTTATTGGTGAGGTTTGGAGGATTCAGCCCGAATTTCGTATCCCGAGAGGATGCGAAATTTGCATCCTGAAAACTTAGCCAAAAAATCATGCTGCTTTAGAAAATTTTGCATTCTGGGTTTGATAGGTTGAAAATCAGAAATCTGCGTGGAAAATAGGTGATCATCTCGTGCCTGGCACTATCCAAAGTTTGTCATGGCAAACTGGAAATACCGTATCTCCTGGTAGGATGCGAATTTCGCATCCCACGATGGGATGCGAAATTTGTATCCCCTGGCAGGATACGATGCCAATGTTGAATGCTCTGGTGATTTTCGGTTTGCCAGACCTAAGGAGGGATGCGAATCCAGATGCCAAATGCCAAGCTCGATACCTCGAGTCAAATCAAGGGAAGTTAATCTCACCAAGATGCTCAGGCGGTCTCCAGCTCGCGAAGGTCCTCGAAGGAATCCGTATCCCGAGAGGGATACGAGTTCCTTGTCGAGGGAGGCCCAGCGCACGCATCTTCGAGGCGATCCAGGTTTGGGAAGCGATGTGAAGGAGAAGTTGGGGAAAGACATCTGGAATGATCACCGTGTGTCGATCACGACTTTTTGGAGTGTCGAGCTTGGATTTTGCCAACAAGCCAGGTCTTTGCCAGATGGTGATCATGCTAAATCGCGCAAGCTGTTTTGAGTGATCGCCATGAAGTGCTCAAACCTTTTTGAGTGATTGACATGCGTTTGCCACACGTGACTGAATCGATGCTGATTTCAAGAATGAAGTATATTTAAACTCGATCCCGAGCGTGTCACGACTTAGACTGAACCACTTTGTGCTTTCTGAGGACGTTCTCGAGATTCGAGTGTGCCGTTAGCTGTGAACTTGACGTATGACTCTTTCGACCAAAAAGCACGTTAACACTTTGCCCCCCAAAACATGTCTTGTTTGATTGGAAGAAGATGTGTTTTGCGAGTAGTCCGAAAACCTGTAATCTATGAGCTGAGATTTGGAAGAAGTCTGACGATCGCTGAGATCGAAATAGAATAGAAATCCAATTATCACGAGGATCGTAGTAGTATGAAAATCCGATGATCGCTAAGATTGTATTTAGAATGGAATCTGACGGTCACTGAGATCATAATAGAATAGAAATCTGACGATCGCTGAGATCGTAATTTAGAATGGGAATCTGACGCGGTCACTGAGATCGTAATAGAATATAAATCTGACGATCACTGAGATCGTATTCTAATGGACCATTGAGTCTGGAATGCATGGATCCAAAAAATCATAAGCCGTGGGATTGTTAGGTCTTGTCGAAGCAAGTATGTACCTGTAAAAAGGGTTTTCGTACTTGGCCGACCAAGTTATGTGATATAATGTACTTGACGGGCCAGACTGTTAAGATTCCCGTGCTAAGAGAGTTAAGATAAGGAGCTTCCGTACTTGACGGACTAAGTCATGAAGTTATTATGCTTGGTGAACCCATTTGGAGAATCTTAACACCCGAAAGCCCAAGTTTTTTGGGAAGTTGTGGAAAGGAGTCCTAAGTTGCGAACCGGAGTTCGAAGTTTATGAATGGCTGGCTAAATGCGGGACCGGAGTCCGAATTTTATACGTGATTGATCAAGGGTGGACTAGAGTCCTAACTTTATACTTAGCAGACCAAGAGTGGAACCGGAGCCCGAATTTATACTTGACTGATCAAGTGCGGAGCCGGAGCCCTCTTTTATAATTGGCGGACCAAGTGTGGAGCCGGAGCCAGAATTTTATACTTGACTGATCAAGTGCGGAGCTGAACCCCGAATTTTATACTCGACTGATCGAGTATGGAGCTGGAGCCCGAGTTTTATACTCGATTATTCGAGTGTGGAGCTGGAGTCCTAATTTTATACTTGGCAGACCAAGCGTGGAGCCGAAACCTGAATTTTATACTCGACTGATCAAGTGTGGGCCATAGCCCTAAAGTAGTCTTTATTGATACCACAGGAGTACATCGATTAATAGTCCAACCCAGAGCACGACTGAAGACCACAAGTCGGTTTCGTGCGTGTGTGGGCTGACGTTGCCGCTTTGATTACAACCAAAGAAAATCGAGGGGCCGCCAACAACAAGAACAAACATAAGTAATGGATCGGAGTCCGGAAAGCCAAAAGGATTTGTAGGGTCGGATCAGTTAATTATAATGCCTAGGGGGCGTCCAGACCTGCCACCATCCTGAGATGTTGTAGGGGGATGAGCATGTGGTGTTCTTGTTGTAGAATTTCTGACATACTACGGTAGCTCGACAAGATCGCAGGACTATCTGCAATGGTCGGTGTTGTGATATGTCAGTTCATGGAAAAGATGGTACATGTCAGAGCCAGGGAAGGAGTCAGGATTTTACTCCGACCCGGGCTAAATAAAAGTGATGAAAATTGATAGTGTTAAATAATACGAAAACTACATGTTATGGTCCGTGAATGGATCAGAGTCGTTGCTTGAGTACGTAAAAGGAAACTATGCTGTATTTTTTTTTTTTTTTTGCTTGTGTGAGAAAGAAGTGATATATGTGTAATTTTAGTTTTTTTTACTAACAAAGCACAAGAAAATAATATATATGATCCTGTGCAATCTAGGGTGTTGCACAAAATTACTAGCTCAGAATAAATGGTCGAATACAAATCCTTTTTAACATCAATTTCAGAACGAAACTACAAATAAGGAAGGGTCTGCTGCAGTGTCCTTGCCAAATGATATTGACATATCAAAGGACTGTGTTGAGACTCCATAGTTGTCTGAGTCTATTTTTACTAGCTAGCCTTGAGATAACTCGTCCTAGTAGAAAAGTTGATGATAGCTTCACTTTTCAGGCTTTTAAAACTGAAAATGGTGTAATAACAAACACTGCATGGAATGAGATATAGCTTCTAATTTATTTGCCTAAAAGATAATATATAATTTTTATTTTTGGGAAGAGCACCCGGGCTTTAGCCCAGGTAACTCAACACATGGATCCGTCCCTGGTCAGAGCTTGCTTATTTTGGAGTCAGGTCCCTCTTGGGAAGCTTTTGGAAAGGTGCAGTTTCATGGATGTCGAAATAAATCATTTCTAAGTCATGAGTGAGTTCAGTGTATGCCGGGAACTTTGGTTCAAAATGAGGTTGTGCGTTCTGATCGTTCCAAGATTTACCCTTCCCTTTTTCGAGTGCAGATGGCCCTGAGCCTGTTGCAGAGTTGACCTGATGCATAGGTTTTTCATCACGGGAGTCCTCCCTCAAAAATCTTTTGGCTTTGAAGGAAAATTCAATGAGATCCCCTGGTGGGTCCCATCATAATTAGATTTTAAAGTCTATTTTGTCAAAAATGCCGGAGACGTCCCAAGAAATTCTTCGATTTCTTTCGGAAGCAGATGATTATTCATCTGCTTCTCACGTTTCGTGAATAGCCGGGACATTGAGGAAGATCCAAAAAGGCATTTCGGGAATCGATCTGATTCTATTTCTGTTCATTCCGTTTGAAGAAAGGAAGGATCCCAAAGAATCGATCTTTCTTTTAGTTGCTGAATCTCTGTTTGATCGATCAATGTGTGGCGGCCATTAGAACCATGGACGGATTCGGTCTGCCGGCAGAGGCCACCGCCGCGTTGAACCTTTCAAGAAACTTGCGTAGAGTTTCGTCTGTCCTCTGCTTAACTGCTGCCAAAGTCATGACGTTCTTTGGATAAACGATATAAACTCTGAATTGCTCAACAAACTTTCCAACCAAGACGTTCCAATTGTTGATAGATTCGGGTTCCAAATGTCAAAACCACAAAGCAGCATGTCTGTAAGATAGAGTGGGAAACACTTTGTCATAACATTGTCTGTAAGATAGAGTGGAAAACACTTTGTCATAATATTGTCTGAAGCCGAAAGTACTTCTATATGTCACATGTAGCGCATTAAGTGAGCGGTCGGATCATTCCGACCATTATAAGCTTCCAACATGGTACTTTGAAGTACAGTGGGTTTTGAGAATTCCTGATATCTTGAGAGAAGATACCGCGAGTAACATAATCAAGACTCGTGTGAAATGCCGTGCCTTGAACAAAGGGTCGAATAACATCGGTGACTTGACTGTCATTTCCTGTACCCAGCAACTGTCTCTAATCATTTAGTCTGACGTTGGTGCCCCCAGCGCCAAGTCCAGCGTTAGCGAATTGTTGAGCCCCAACGAGAATATTTGGCTTAATCCTGACCTAAGGTGCCTCGACTAGAACAAATTCAACATTCGAAACCACGGGAGTTCCTGTATTCAAAGCGGTGCACACTAGCATTTTAGTGATATTTCCAACACCTGAGCCTGAAACCTGATTAGACATAATCTGGGCTGAACCTCAAATAGGATTAGGGGTGTTACCCCCGAGACTAGCCGGTCTGGTAGCCGTCTGCGAACTGGTGTCGATACGGGGTTGTTCTTCGGGAATTTCCCCAAGTCCCGAGCTAAACCTCTCGGAACACTAGCACTTGAGTTGCCTTGGCTCAACTGCCTCATAAATTCTTCGAGTCGAGCAAGAAGAGTGTTCACGGTAGCTTCCTGTCAACGGAAATATTCCTCTTATTGTTTCAAGCGAGAAGTAAGATCCTTAGTTAACTCCTTGAGGACTCCGTCGACGTCAACTCGAGTAACGTAGTTTGATGGATGACCTATCGAGGAAATTTCCCGACTTTCCTCCATATCTGCTCCTTCCGAGCGAGCCAACTGTTTCCTTTTAACCATGATGGAATCCGAGAGAATTCCAAGTAAAGATGAGAATAAATTTGATAACTGAAACCGAAATCGATGTCGAAGTCCGAAACCAAAGTTGAAATCCAAAGTCAAATTCGAAAGTGTGCAAATATGTCCAAAACAAGCCAAAAATCCAATTAAATGTCCAAAAGTTGTAGACAAACGTTTAGAAGTCCAAGCAATGTCCAAGAGTCATGAAGATAATGAGAGCAGCCATTAATGGTGCTTGATAGCTCCAATCGCGTATGCCAAAGTATAGGTAAAGTCCAAAAATGCCAACCTCTTAGAAATTAGAATGACATGCAAAGGGTATTTACATGTGAGATTTGGAGGCCTCATACCAAATTTCGTACCCCGAGGAGATGCGAAATTCACATCCCGAAAACTTAACCAACAAACCATGCTGCTTCAGAAAATTTCGCATTCCAGGTTGGTAGGCTGAAACCAGTGATTTGCGCGTGTCGATCACTAGAAAATAGGTGATTAGCTTGTGCCTGGCACGGTCCAAAGTTTGCCAACTGGAAACACCATATCGTCTGGTGAGATGCAAATTTCGCACCTCACGATGGGATGCGAAATTCGATCCCCTAATGGGATGCGAATTTCGTATCCCTTAATAGGATGCGAATTTCGTATCCCTTAATAGGTGGGATACGAATCTTGTATCCCCTGGTGGGATACAAAATTCATATCCCCAAGAGGAATACAATACCAATGTTGAATGCTCTTGTGATTTCCGGTTTTCCATGCCCAACGAGCGATGCAAAATCCAGATGCCAAACGCCAAGCTCGATACCCCAAGTCAAACCAAGGGAAGTTGATGATCTCACCGGAATGCTTAGGCGGTCTCGAGCTCGTAAAGGTCCTGGAAGGAATCTGCATCCCTCTGGGATGCGAATTCGCATCCCGAGAGGGATGCGGGTTCCTTGCCGGGGAAGGCCCATCGCATGCACGTTTGAGGCGACCTAGGTTTGGAAAGCGGTGTGGAGGAGAAGCTGGGGCAAGACTTTTGGAGTGATCACCGTGTGCCGATCAAGACTTTTTGAAGTGCTGAGCTCGGGTTTTGCCGACGATCAAGGTCTTTTTCAAATGGTGATCGCGCTGAGTCGTGCAAGCTCTTTTGAGTGATCGGAATGAGATGCTCAAGCATTTTTGAGTGATCGACACGCGTTTGCCATACGTGATTGAATCGATGCTGATTCCAAGAATGAAGTATATTTAAACTCGATCCAGAGCATGTCGCTACTTCGATCGAATCGCTTTGTGCTTTCTAATGACGTTCTCGAGATTTGAGTACGCCGTTAGCCATGAACTTGACGTGTGACTGCTTTGACCAAAAGGTGCATCAATAATAATTATACAACATACATTCATCAGCTGGTATGTTATACGAAGCTCAAGGCATCAATGACTAAATTATCATTTTTTATCTTAAAAATCATGTTCTAAAGTCCAAGTAAATTTCATCCTTCCGTTTGGTGGTTGCCCATGAGTTACCATTTTAGAATTTACCATTTTAGTGGTTGCCCATGTGTTAATCATCACAATTAAAGTACTTCCAAACTTTGATGATGAGAAAGTAATATTTGTATTGGTGATAATTGTTCGATGATGTATCTATGGGCAGAAGACACTCATCTATTAAATAATAGTAAAGCAGAAGAATTTCTTGCTCTCTCCTTGATTTTAGAAGTTATCTCTCTTCTAATTAATTCTCTCTTGATATTTAATATTTAAATCTTTAATTAAATTATTTAGCTAAACATCTCATTATTTTACAGTATGATATATATATATAATTAAAACTTATGTATAATATACAAATAATTCATTGATTAACTTCTAACAGTTTATATTCGGATCCATATATTTGTATTAATTACGTAATACACAATTTAAACTATTTAAACAAATTTAGTTAGCTAATATTTCTAATAGATATTAAAGAACCATAATTCAATATGTATACGGCTATTGTACTAATAAAAATAATAAAATTAAATTTTTTATTCAATTGCAATATATAAAACGCATAAAACAACAATAACAAGTTTAATTTTTTTTATTCGCTTATCATTTAACTTTAAATACCTATATGTAAAATAATAAAATATATCTATCATGCATTGCATTATAAAATCTACATTGAATTTAAAATACCTATATTTAAAATTAGCACAACTATTTACAAACTCACCTCACTTTCTCATGTGATTTACATTTCAATCCATATGGATAAAGCAATTATGCAGTGTTCAGCTTAAAATAATAAGAAATTTGCATATAAGTTATATTTATTAGTACAGTCACTAATGACAATATGAAAATTTCAATAATATACATCATACATAGATCAATAAAATATGATAAAATTGTATTTTCATTAAACTAAAACACATAAATCACATGACATGCAGTATAACATAAACACAAGGAACTTTTGTAAAATACACTATAAATTTCAAAATATACAGATTTTCTTTCTCAAAAATATGTTTAAGAAACACTATTACTTTTCGTTTCGGTCAATCTGTAAATAATTGTAGTAAAAAAATCCACATTTGCCAAAAAGAAAAAGAAAAACACTTTAGCAAAGAAAATTGCTTATAGAAATGTGAGATTAAGTGCAAATTTAACTTTTGAGATAAAACAAAAATAATAGCAAAAAAATATCAGAAAAAGTATCAATAAATTCATCTTGCATTAAAAAATCATGTTTTTTACAACAAAATTTTAATTATAAAATTCCTTCAACGTCCTGCCGAACTATCTCGGTTCTCTTTAATATTTATAATTGACTTCATATATTAGAGTTAATCAAGAATCTTAAGACTATAATCAAACTTAGTAAACTATTAGTTTTGATGTGTCAAATAAATCATCATACAAATATGAAAAATTCAATATTTGCTCAATGTTCATATCAACAAAAATGGTTTAAAATTCATTTGAATATATAAATACATCAGTCATATAACATTGAGCAATGATTGCAAATTTAATTTATGATTCATCTATATCGATACATTGATGCATTACATTGTACTTGTACAATTCTTACTTTAATTAAAGTGTCTACATTCTGAAATTTCTATAGTTGCTTACAAAACTCACCTCAGTGTCACATAATTTTATTCATTTACATCAATATATTTTTAATTAACCATGTAATCTTCTTTTTAATTTAATATAATTTTAATAAATAAATATTCATTTAATGAATCCATAAATGTGACGGTTTCAGTTTGTATATCACATTAATGTTTTAAAAAAGCAGTAAATAGGTTTTCCATTTAAATATAAAGATATACAATTCAAAGATCATAAATATTTTACATTTACCAAAACTAATTTATTATTCACTTATCTCAGTAAATTTATATGCACGTGGAATTCTGTTTTTTAACTTCAAATATCCATATTTTGACATTTCTATAGTTATGTACAACTTCATCGACTATTTCCTAATCTTTCATGTTTAGATCTATGTATTTAAATTGCTTATTAAATCTCAAATTTAAAGTACTTAAATAATCTATATATCAGCCGTATATGTATACATACACATACTAATAAAAACGATAACCAAAAATTTGTGTTTAACTATATAGATATATAGGTCGAACGCGCATAAACAATAATAACAAGGTTAATTTGTAAATTAACTATAATCATTTATGTACACAGACAATAAATTTACCACACACAACATTAAAAAAAATCATTTTTAATTTCAAATAACTCCACTGTAAAATTTCTGTAATCTTTTAATGAAATTCTTCTCGATTTATTCAAATTATTTTCTCTTCGATCAACATAGTTTAACAAATTACATAATTTCGAATTCAACATATATAAAAGAGATAAGTTAAATAATATTTATTAATTCATCTAAAATAGTTATAATATGCCAATTTCAACTAGAATACTTACTCATAGTAGTAAGAATAATAAAATTATTGTTTTCCTTCAAAAATAAATAAATTACAAACACATATCATGTATAAACAACAACAACAACAACAACAATTTATATTATATTCATTTTATTGAATTCATCGTGTATTGTATAATAAAGTTCCAATTTTAACATTCAAAATAGTAAAATCTATATTTTATAACATTATCTTATGCAACACACGAGTTACACCAACTTACTAATTATCTCTAGGCATTTTATTTTCAAAATATTTTATTACTTTACACCTACTTACTAATTATTTCCATCATTTTACCTCTCCTTTCATTTAATATTATGATATGGACATTATAAAATTTATATAGATATTTACAGTTAATTTAGCAATTAGCTCCTAATATTTTATATGCATGTCCACATATGTAAATTAATTACATAACCAATAATTTAAGTTATAATTAACTAATATTTCTTATAAATACTAACGTGAATGACAAAATTATGTTTTTTTTTTACTTCGAATACATGCAATTTAAAATTTCTATAATCATTTATAAGGTACCTATCGATTCTTAACTATTATTTTACATTTAAGGCCATATGTTATAATTAAATACATAATATGAAAACCATTTAAATATTTTTTACAGACTATTATTTGTTGATTCACCTAATAAATCACATTAGCATTAGCTATAATCATATTAACAAAAATAAGAAAATTTCATTTAGATATATAAATACGCCAATCACATAACATAGTTATATACACAAATAATAATCAAAAGTTTAAAGTTTAATTCATTTATCAACATATTTACCCTATACTGCATCAATGCATTGTAATATTAACGTTAAGCACCGGTATTTTAAAACTTAGTTACGTGGATAGCCAGTGCCAGAGGCTCCCGTACTCAAGCGAGAGGACTTCCCAGGCAGTCTCCCACCTAGTACTATTCTCACGACTTTCCGGGCTCTAGGGGTGCTCGATTCGTATTTTAAAACTTAGTAATTTGCAAAATTCTCTTTGATATCACTAAACATCGTACGTTTAAGTCAATATATTTAATTTAATTATGTGCTCCTAGATTTGATAAATGTATTCAATCAATAAAAAGTTTTAAATTCATCTAATTAATGCTAAACACAACATTTTAAAATGGATGTCATATTCATACCAACAAAGGTAGAAAAAATTTTGGCAAGACGGAAAAAAATAGTTTTTCATTCAAATATAAAGTAAAATAAGTCATATAATATAAATAATATATGTAAACAATAATAATAAATTTAATATTTTATTCATTGACCTCAATAAATTTATCACACATTATAGAGAAAAATAGTTTCAAGTACTACATTTATAAAATTATTTATTGAGTCCCCTCAATTCTTTCATGATATTTTATATTTTAAGTTATGTGTTTAATACACTCATGAAATCCTAAATTCAAATTATTTAAATAATCTTAGTGAATATTAAGTCCATTTTTCTAATAGGTCTTGAAAATATACATCAATTTGAATATATATATATGTATATAGTGTGGTGCTAAGGGCACCCCAATATGTTCTTCCTAATACCGCAACTAAAAAATACCACAAGAATTAGTATTACATTCTTCTTAATACCACACCCTTATAAAATAGGGGCTACCACACTGTTTTACCCTATTTCTATTTTGCTCGATATTGTTTCATCCTCATTTCTAAAACCGATCAATGAGCTAAACTCTACATCTATAGCCGATCAACGAATTCAACGCCGCAATGCCGAGGAATATACAATAGTCGTGAATAAGGTTTAAATTAAGCAAACTAGAAGAAGAAGTGAAAGATTAGGTTTTGAGATCACCAAAAACTTGAGAGATTACCGTACAAATTTGAATTTTTCCGCGAGAGATGCGAAGAAGACAACGATTACGTGAGATTAGGATTTTTGGATTAGCTTAGTACGTGATTATTTCGACAAATAATGGTTGAATGAGAGATTATAATGGAAAGGTAATGTGGTATTAGAAAGCATACAAAATTTAATGAGTTTTATTTTTTTAATGAGGTATTAGGAAGAACATATTGGGGTGCTCTTAGCACCGCACTATATATATTTGTGTGTGTGTATGTATATTAAGTAGAGCAACATAATTACATTCAAGTATGTAGATGTATAAATGAAGATGTAAAAATCACAAAACATAAATTATGTGTAACAAAGTTAGTTCGTAAATCAGTTATGATTCTTTTATATCAAGAATTTATCAAACATTATATCATAAATTATATTTTAGCGTTAATAACTCCACAACAAATTTATACATCTTTTGCAAATTTTTCTTAGTGTTTCCTACTATAAGTCAATATATTTAAACTAATTTTATAATTTTAAATTTAGCTTAATTAAGAAAATTCCATTATACAATATTTGTTAATTCATTTAATAAATTACTAACATCTAATAAATTACTAACATAGGTCAGTCTCAACATGTTGTATTTATATTTAAAAAAAAATCTCGAATACACACAAATAAAAATAAAATTTTATTTTATAGTTTATATATTTCATCAAAATTTATTGTATATTGCATAACAAAGTTTATATATTTGAAATTTCTGCTGCTATCTTATTTATATCTGTCTTGTAATTATTCTGTGTCTGTACCTACAATGCTTCACGAAACTTAATGCATTCCCTTAGTGAGTGACATTAACGGACGTGGGGTGTCACAGTTCCCACTCGGTCTCTTCGAACTATCACGTAGGAAATATTTCTATGATAGTCGGTGTTTTAACTACCAAATTCAAATAGTGTGATCAACTAAAACTTATTCAAATTATTTCAGATTATATATAATGTCCATTCAAATTAATTACTTGTATATATTTTCTAATTTTGGAACAACAATCAGCTCACGATGATTAAGATATAATAAAACGTATCTACGTTTTATTTCAACAAACTTAGATTGATTACTTCATAGCATAATAGATGATTTAATAGCAATCATTTATTACAACCATAATAATCAACGATGATTCAACGTTTAGATTCCAAATTAATACTAGTTTGGAATAGGGATCTCGAGTAACAACCAATTTCACATCATATTTACTCCAAATTCTTTGGACATAAGTACATTGATTTTATTTAATCATTTATTATGTTTCCCATATACTATATACACAAATATTGAAGATTCAAATTAAAGCTTACACGACAACGTCTATTTCTGTAATTATGATATAGCTTCCCGATCCTCTGTTTTTATTTATTTCTATATATTGATATATTAAAAATCAATTTTATTTAAAATTGATTTAATTTAGATAACATGAATCTCCTCGATCCATTTCGGCCCATTTCGTATGCCCATGTCTTAATTAAATGGTTATTTCCTGTAGTTATTCGAGTGAACTTCCCATTCCATTTTTTTGTTTAAACTATATATGAAATGTTTAAATTTTATAAAAGGAAACTTAAATTTAAACAAACCATTATTCTTATTTATTTATTGATATTTTTTATATCAAGCCCGAAAGCCCATTACACAAATCAGCCCAAACCAAATATTCCCCACCCTATACACCACCAACCCCGTGCGTATGCACATTCAACTCCACCGCAAACCCGAGGTTCTAATCATCGACATAAGTTACCCAGCTAACCCAGATCCCATCTGCACCAGCGAAAACCTTATGTCACCACTATTCCAAAATTTGGAACTTCAGCAGAACTTTAAAACCGCAAATCACCTCCAAAACGCCTCATACGGCCACCATGCATCATCGTTCATCACCAAACTTCACCTCAAGCTCACCCACATCCTTCTCCTCTGCGCAATCCTACCTTACTGTGTCGGAGGTGCAGTTCATCGTTCACTTCAAGTGCACTCAAACAGCAGTGAACCCCTATTAAAGTCTGAACCTCTTAAACTACCCATTAAAATCTTAGTTTTTTTTTTAAAATATACTTAACATATTATTGAACCACTTTCCTGTTTTAATCAAATTTTAATATACACTATGTTTTGAATTTATGGATTTTTGAAAAATCAGGAAATGAATTTACCAGCCTGTTAAGCACGCAGACCGGTTTCTTTGTATAACTCGCAATGATTCAATCAAGTAAAACAAACATGTATATATGATGGAACTGTGCAAATATATTGTTAAGTGTGGCGGTAGCTCGTATATGAATTCAAGACTTTTGTATGGCTTCTTTTAAATGAAACCCGATGATGTTTAAGAAGTCCTATGAGCTAATTGATAGTTGTGTCTAAATATATGATTTATTCTGTTAAGGTCGCGATTAACAATTATTTAATTCATGTTATGATCTTGTAGGTTCCACTATTTTACCATGATTGTTTACTAATATTATTACTTCTGAATATCTCCCATATTTTTGGACTGTAATATCCATATCATAAAGTCTTGTTTGGTCATTGCCATACTTTATGTTAGTACAAAGTATACAGAGCATGTACATAACTTTCTCCTTATCAAATATCAATACATGGAAATTTATAAGCAGTCCTATGAGCTAAGAAGACAGTTTATAGTCTGTTAACATTGAGGCTTACAAAGCAAGAAATGAAAGGATCAAAAGGATTGGACAAGAAGAAAATGCACATGGCCATAAGAATTTTGATACACATGCATCTATTTGCACAGACAAACTGCAAATTTGTAACCCAAGCATTTAACTATAAAAACCAAATCAATTCGTGAACAAAGTGCCCCATTTCTACTCAAATTACTGAACCAAAAAGATTTCACTATAGAAAATAAAAGACTACCTAAGTTAACAAGATTATACTTATGAGATTCACAAAAAAACTAATAGAAAAATAGTAAAGAATTGGATAACAAGATGCTCAATAAATGGAATTGCCTTTTACTTCCTTCAGGCTCTTGGTCACACGTTTATATATGTGAATAAAACCCAATAATTTAATGTAGTATTTTATATGACACTATTATGAACTCGGATTTTATACAACTATCAATTATATTTAAGCTGATGCTTTGTTGTGATTCCATATTACCGCTATAAGAAAACCATATTCCAAATCAATCCCTTATTCGGAATGGTTTCAACTTATATCTCAGTTATTTAAATATTCTGAAGCTTTAAACTCTTTTGTTGTGCTCCCATGTACACAATATTAGCTAAATACTCTTATCCTCAGCTTATCTCCTATAACACACTAGGATGAGATCTTTTGATTTTATTTTTATTTTCTACTCTACCATTTTCAGTTTAGCATGGGGATTTAATAACTAAAATTTCAAAAGCATGAATATACCTGTATACGTTGTATAACTATTAGTAAATAAATGGAAGAGAGTTTACTCACCAATATTGCTGTTATTTATATTTTGTTTTCTGCTCTTGCTTTTTCCCAGGTTAGTGCTCTGTTTCTCAGCCATTGTTCTTTATGTTTTTGGTTCAGGCTATGGACTTGTGTGTATATTTGTTTGGCTTTCATCAGTATTTATAGATGAATAATTGAGGTATAAAGTAGCCAGGCATTTAGCTAGGACAATACACACATGCAGCACCCTTTTGGATGATTGAAATGAAGTTTGCTAAGGGTCTTCTCTATTTAATACTTCCAGGCTATGGCCAGCTACATGCTTGAGGTGCAGATGTGTACAAACACATACTACATGGTCTAGAGACTAGACTTTTCGATGGGAAGGTGTAGGCTGGATCTATGGTTGATGTGCAGGTGTATATGCAGTATCATGTAAGTGATGGAGTGATGTTGAGTTCTCTTTAAATCATTTCAAGCTTTGTCTCTAAATAGTACAACAAAGCCATGTTCTTACTGCACCTCTTTTATATGCATATGTGTGCTGGCATTTTCAGGGTGATAGGGTGTATATGCAGTAGTCTACTAGTGAAGTGATGCTCGAAATTACCATACAGATGAATGTTTCTAGCTTAGTTCTTAAGATGATCTTGTTTGTTGTGCCTATTCTACATGAATATGTACTGCTTATACAAATCAAACTTAGCAGCAAAGGCAGTCAACCTATTTAAATGTGAAGACCTGCCCTTTCTTATCCTATAAAAATGCAAGATCTTTGTATTTAAAATCTTATCTCTTATATATGCTTACGTGTGAAGTAAGATTAGATTTTACATTATGTACATTCATTACTTTATATAACTTTATATGACTTATAAAAGTGATTTTTAAATATAAACAAACATGTAAGAACAACAAGCACTTATCAATGTGTGTGTAAGAGTGTGTATATATATATACACACACGCACATATAACAAGACAAGTTAATATATACATGATTTCGTAAAATAGTAATTATCCTAATTTAACTGAATTTGATCCTACCAATGCTATCAAATAAATGAATATCTTGTATTTACATGATTTTATATACTTGTGTTTTCCTCCATTGGAAGTAATCTCATTATAAAAGCAATTTCTTATTCTTACTTAGGTAGTTTAATTTGCATATGGGTTTTAAACAAATAAAATATACAACAAAAATGATAAAACATAAATCACTTATTTTACATACACATACATTGGTTATAGGATGTTAAGTTACCAATATATATACATATACACTGATTACAGAATTTAAACCATCCACAAATATATTTATTGGAATTTTCCTGCTATTTTTCAAATATATAAATCTTATTTATTTAATTAAATTAACTTACAAATATAATCTATACATTATATATTACAAAATTAGTCCAAAAACTGGGTCGTTACAAGCACTAAGGACATAGCGTAAATCACTGGTGTCACAGCGTCTTAAGTTCTCAATCGACACGATGCATGCTCAACCCCCCGCCATAACGCACCCGTACCCACCTCGTTTGGACCTTACTACCCAGTATAGTATAACCGTGTCTTTGACTCCTCGTGAAACCTCGGTGTAGTGTGATAAAAGGAATACTAACTGATACGGATCCCCAACCAAAAATGCAATTAAAATAATCCCCTGTATGAAATCTCTATATATAAATATTCTCCAAATATGTGTGCAAACCCAAGCCTCGGTATTCAATTAAAATATTTAAGGAGAAAGTTGTGTAGGGTGGAGGCGGAGAATAGAGGAAATGGAAAAGGGAGAAATAAGTTTAGGATCAGAGCCATATTTATAATACAACTAGGGGATTTAGGATCATTAAATTTTAGATTTAGAATTAGGTCCATCAAATTAAAAAAGCTTCCAAAAAAACACACCCGAGGCAGCCGAATCGCACCAGAAACGTGCGCAACAGGTTGCGCACATTACCCAGGTGGGTCGACCCATCTTATAGGTGGGTCGACCCACTTGGGATCTTAGTCGACCTTGGGTCGACCTAGCTAAAGACTAGATTGTCCCAGTTGAGTTGATCGTGATTTGCGGCTTAATTAATTTCTAATTAATTCGGTGTTTATTCCAATTTCAAATTTCTTTCGTATTTTCTTCGTTTTAAGTCTAATTTCAGCAAATTAAATGTCTTAGCCAGAATTTCGTAATGGATCCAATGGCGCAACCCCCATTGCCCATTTCCCAATATTTTTCTGATTAATAATTATTGTATTAATCTTTTATTTAAGTTATTTTATTAAAATTTTGGATTGTTACAAATAGCTTCTTTATACTGTCTCGAAACCAGACGAAACTTCGGCAAATGAACTCCCTACTTCGTCTTGTGAACGGACGCTATAGTTCTCTAAGTTGATTAATGCTTGTACTTATAAAATAACATGTTATATTCATTGGATATGTTTTATTATGTGCATTTAAAAAATGAATGGTTAAATTTAGTTCAATAACAAAGTGCAATAATTCCAAATACACTTATTTTATTTCTCATTTATGTTTCTTATCAACTAACACTAAATATAGTACAATAAAAAAATACAAAAAACATATCAAGATAAAAATTTCGATGGACAAACGACAATTTACCATTACAGTATACGGTTACCAGATTATCGGTATGTCAGTCTTCGATGTACCAGTCCAACACTAACGGTAAACAATTCTGATTTACCAGTGAAAATGATACAGTAACAGTATCTGCCAATTGGTAACGGTAATCATTACCATAACAGCTCCAATCAAAGTTTTTGGAAAATCACCAACTAGTAAAATACTATAGGTGACAATTGAAATACCACATGTATGATGCTGACGTAGTCAAAATTGACATAATTAATTTACAAACTGAGCTAAAAGCATGATTAATTTTGCACAAATCAGAAGACCAAAAAAAAAATCCTTTAACCCTATGTGTGCTGCACATGTACTTAGTGCAGTAATAATATAGTTTTACACTAAACCAAATATTTAATATTATCAAAGGTCACGTGGAACATACAATGGAATCGCCCTGATTTTACAAGAAAGCATTTCAATGTTTAACAAATAAGATTGTTGATGGCCGAGTTTGACTCATGCTTCATGTCGAATCCATGAAGTAGATAATAAAATGCAACATAACCGGCAAGCCTGCATGTAAAGATATAAGAGAAAATGATTGCTGATGAAGCAAAGCATATTGTTCTTTCCCCTCATTTATTTAACGGCCTAGTTTGGCATACATTATACTATGTCGGATTCATCTAATGCTCTTTTGTGTATCAACAACGGTGATCATTCTTTAAACTTGTTGGTGTTGCAGTTGCTCCTGCAGAAATGAAAACAACTAGAACTGATCAACTGGATATAATGCTATTATCTGAACAATCAATATGTTTATCTTACGTGAATGTACTCAGTTCATCATATAGATGCCAGGAATACAAAATAACCTACTTTATCAATAAACCAAAAAGGATCTCTAATTGCACTTGCTGCAGATGTTCGTACCATACTCAAAAATGTATGCCCTCAAATCTCACTTAAACCTTTTGTTTTTATGAAACCATAAAAGTGGAACCAAAGTCATGGACCCATGGTTAAGAGAATCTCGAGTTGCAATGATATTTTTGTTGTATGCTCCCCACCCCCCCCCCCCCCCCGGTAACCAGTGCCGGCCCTAGGGCAAGGCCTATCAGGCTGGTGCCTCGGGCAACCCCCCTTGAGGTAGGAAACAAGGAGGAGGTGGATGGCACTGGTACTGAGAACAATATGTTATATAAGTTTATATGCCTTTAGTTTCAGCATAGACTCTGAAGTGTAGTTGGTTTGCTGTGCAATTTGGAGCTCTGAGGTCAAGAGTTCAACACGTGGGGGCAACAATTTTACATTTTAAATTCCATTTTTTGCCTGTTTGCCTCGGGCAGCCCAACGTGTAGGACCGGCACTCCCCCCCCCCCTTTTGGCACATATGTTACCGATACAGATAATAGTGCAGCTCAAAAATGTGAGATCTAACTTCCTAATCTACCAATAATCTCGAGGGGCATGCCTCCATTTGCTTTTTATCAGTTCGTTGTGCGTTTGTATTAAGATTGATGAGTATCAACGTTTTGAGAATGAATGATGTGGTTGCTATTAATACTACATATTTATAGAACATGGATGAGATTGATTCAACTATGGCTGTCAATGCATACCCCAAAAAATCGAAATCCGCATCTCAAAAATAGATAAATATTTGATAATTCAAAAAAAAAAATTCCAATCTTATTTATTCTTTTATTAAGTTGATGTTCATATCATGCATAGTAAACGCGTATTAATTTCTCAAAACTATTTATTATCATCTTATTGTTTATTTCTAGCACTTTAATAATTAATTGGATCAAAAAAAAAAAAAAAAAACTAAAATTTTCTATTTATGTTCTCCGATTTGTTGATCATTAGCATGTCGGATAATTATCCGATATCCGAAAATAATTTCGGGCGTGGATGTGAATATAATAATATCTGCATCCGCAAGCATCTGTTAATAGGCCAAGATTCAAAAAGAATTCCAATAAAGGCATTGTTAAAGGGACTTCAAATTTGAATTAGAAGGATAGTATTTTATTTTTTTGAAAAATTGCCGGGGTTTACAAATATATTTGTCCCCTCCGAACAAAATAAAAATAAACCTGCAACTACCGTTAGTTTTTTGGTGATTGATCACTGTTTTTTTCACGACAATACCCCGCTAAAAATGATTTTCATTGAATATCGGTTCTTCCTCATTTTTCGATGGATTGTTGCTGGATTTTGTTTCGAGCAAGGAGTAAAATTGTGAACCGTTTTATTTAGAAGTTCTTATAACAGTTTTTTTTCATAGGTCGAGTCCCTCTAAAATTTGTCTTTCTTATCCAAAAATAGAGTCCCTTTAATAGTCTCTCCTTAAATAATTAAACATAATACAAAAATCAATTGTACTAACAAATTGTACTAAAGAGGAAATGTTAAATCTAAAGTATGAGACATAAACATGATATTATCTTGTGTCCAAGTTAGGTTATATTTATTCTAGGATATTTTGTCGTTTTTTAAAATGCTTTCAAAATACAACTCAAGTCCCTCCTATCAAACAACTTACAAAATTAAGTTCATGTTTGTGGCAAATCACGTCATAAACACCATATCACTTTTAACATATCCTAAATATTTGTTTCGACAAAGTACTTTTATAGGTATAAATTGCGAGTATTTGTAATTCCTACTTCAAACTGTAAATGAAATACGAAAAACTGAAAAATATTTGCAATATCTCTTTCAAGTTGTAAAAAAAATTTACAAACGGAATTTTAGTAGATTATATGAGATAGTAATATTGTTGGAAAGACTATAAAATTTGCCATTTACTGACGAAAACAAAATTTCAGATGGATGTTAAGAAAAGAGCTTCGCATAATGTTTGCAAGACATAAATTTTAACCAAAACATATAAAAGAAAGGCTTGAAATCATATCTATGTACGATTACCAAAAAGTTGCCAATATCCTCAAATCTGATTTTAGTTATTTGGTTAAGAGAGTTATTGGTGGAGTAAGTTTGGAAATGAGTATTTGAGCCAAATTTCCACTTTCTATCATTTTGATTGAAGTGAGGTAGGTCATACTAAATCTTTAGTGTCACATGAATAGACCTACCCTTGTTCTCTAGATCTATTGTAAGGTTTGTGTTCCCTTTTTTGTGCTTAAATTTTGCTTTTTTTTTTCTGTTTTTGTTTTTTTTAAAAAATTACCGAGTTGTGATTTTTATCGTACATTCTTAACCTAATGATGAGTTGTTCAGCTCCCAAAAAAAATATGCAGTTCAAATGAGTTTGGGCTTCGGTTGCATAATTTGATTGTAGTAGCTGGAAATAAAGTTAGAAAGTCATGTTGAGAACTTCTTGATTTAAGTTGCAATAAGAGGAAAAAGAAATTCTGTCCCGAATATCTGACTCCGTTCACCGATTTAACAGTCATCGAAACTCACCTTATCATACTGTAATTTAATCATGCACAAATCAATGGTTGATATGTAATTGAATACTCGGCTACAGGAAAATTGGAGAGAGGATTTCATCCCAATAACAGGGGTGTGGACCAATCAGCTGTAATAGCCATGTAATTATATAATTTGGTTATGCTTTGTAATAAATGATGTGACTGCATTTATATTTTAATCAACATTGAAAGATAAAAAATTGTCGATATTATTTATAATGTAAGCGACGGGTTGTGACATCACAACGTTAACTATTGGGCATCTCCGAAAGTTGTCTATCTCATTTTGAATTTTCATACAACCTCTCTTCTTCTTTTTCTCTGGGTTTCTAACGTCAAATGCATAGTGACATAAAAATCATGGTTGATTCTTCGAATTTAAAAGTTCGAAGATGGATACTGACATTCAAATTATCACCCATGTTTCAAACTGAGGAGTTATACCTATCAATAGTAGAGATGAAATAAACCTAGTTTCAGTGTATTTTAAGCGTTACCACTAACTATATGTGTATGCGTGTGTGCATGACTGTCTTCTGCTTGCATACCTCGCTCACAAAGAATGCATGTAATCCACTAGGAACTCTAGCAGGAAGTTCAACAACTGCCACAGGATCTGATGACATTGTTTTTGCATTGATGACATTGACATAGGATTTCCTGCATTTCCCCAAAATATGAACAAATTAAAAGAGGCAGTACATCAGTAAAAATCTTTGAATAAAGAGGTGTACATAAAGTATAGTTACAGAGGTACGTATTTATCTTAAGCTGAAAGTAATGTGTTTTCTCGTATATTATTTTTACCACAGTGCATTGTTGACATCATCGATTGCTGCATTATCCTTTAACAAGGAAGCAAAAGCTGAAACAATACAATTTCAGCATTTTCTCTTGAAGTTTTCTTTTAACTACCACCGAATCCGCTTTCAGATCTCTTTCTGTGGGCCCAACGTCACCTTGTGTTTCCAGTTGAAATATGTGAAACAATGTATCTTAATTCAAGAGTATCACATCGCGATCATTAGGAAAAGACGGTCCGTCGTTTGGAGACGCCAATAGAAAGATAGCATCATAGGGCTGTCTATGCGTGTGCGTTACACACTTAAATCTGAAGTGAAGTGAAGCAGCTAAACAAGTCAGTCGACTAAGAGCATTTTCAATGCAGGAGTGATTGAAATGTAATGTCAATGACACATAAGTATTTGACATCAGCAAAGAAATTTTGTTCTCCAATGCTACTGTAATTTGAATTTATAACATGAGGTGGCAATAATTTTTTTAGACATTGTTGAACTCAATGTCTAGTTCTAGACAACCTTCTTCACAATGTGAAGTAGTACACGTCATCCATTTTTAGACACAATGCCCACGTTTGATGTTAAAATTAGTACACGTCATCCATTTTCAGACAACAATGCCCATGTTTGATGTTAAAATTTAATTTTTTGTTAAATAATAACCGAAACTGTCAGGTTGAAGTACTTGCGTTGGAGACCTTTTTCTTACCACATTGTGATTTGCAATTACATTGTCTTCACATGCTCAAAAATGACTGGCAAGTTGGGTTTACATGCCATGACAATTTAGAGCATTGGAGATGCTCTAAGTAGCAAGGGATAGTCGACTGATAAGTTACTGAAGTGGTAGAAAATGCAGTTACGAGGTGGAACCAAAATAGTTCAATTTGCCCCCGTTTAATTTGACTGATCATTCCCTGGCAGTCGGATAAATTGCCTGGCAATTGACTGGCAAAGACAGGCGAGCGGACTGGAATCAGCTAGAGTTGAGTGATTCAAGTAAATTTCGTATTCAATTTGAGAGGTAGTTCTGGAATTTGGCCAAGGGTTTGACATATGGGTTACTGATTTTTTTCTAAAGTTGACCAAAATGGTTGAGACTTGTTGAAGACCCCATATGAAAATCTCATATGCTAGGTGTTTTAGTGTGGCTTCCTCTTAAGACTGATATTGTTAGAAGAGCTATCAATCTTTTTTATTTTCATTTTTTTATAGCTTCCATTTAAAATAAATATTATCAATCTCCTGTAACTGTCTCTAAAATTAACAATAAAAAAAATCATCTAAAGTGGGCATACACTATCAGACTGACAGTGTAACCACCATAAATCATTGTGTCATCTATTCTTTGCTAATGTTTGGTTCTTCTGTTGTTTGAGATTGTAGATGTCTATAAAAATGATGAATTGAATGTGTATGGAACCACTGTTTTGTCATATATTTATTTTACCACTCTTAAGGCCAATTTTACAGAGATTTCCATTGAGTTTGAGGGTAATTATCTAAATAATTTCCCTGGCAATTAAGCATCAGAGCTGTAACATTTGCTAGTTGAAGCACATAATGCATGGGAAATGTTTGGTGAAACGTCAGGTCGCGGATCTCATTGAAGACCAATCCTAATTCCAGGGTTACATTTAGCAGGCATGCGGCATACGGTTCATAGTTAGTGATAGAGAAGTGGAATGTAGATAATGACTTGGGAAATTGACAATCGAAGATGAAAACGATATTGAGAAAACATCATGCATTTCCTGACTGATGATATTTCAAATGTTGATAAAGAGATGAAAAAGGGGATGTTTACTACTCGCCAACTTTAAAAGAGTGAGAGAGTGATTTCAAAAAATAGCAGTGCTACCACCATTACTTGGAATGAGTTGAAAAAAAGCTCTACATAAATAAGTCACTAACCAATCAACTGATATTTGTGAAGACATTTTCACTTATAAGATGAGAGATTATATTTAACTAAAACAAACATAAATGTGTTTGATGATTTGTCAATGAAAATGAAGTCTACTGATTCTTAAGATTGATGATGAGAGAGAAAATGTGGCTTTCCGGTGTTCATTTTTGTTGCAACACACTGGTTTTGTCAACGGAATTATATATGACAAGTATACCCTGATGTTAGATGATGAAAACTTAAAACTAGCTTTCTCAATGAGGATTTGCATGAAGGAGTTGGGTGTTAGTGATGATGGAGCTATTAGCAGTCACTGCATGTTTGTTTAAAGAGATAGATTTAATAAGGTGAAGGATATCAGAGGACGTTCCAAGCCTAGAGAACCCATAAGTTAAAGGCATGGTAAGTCAGGTGCATGTATTGTACGAAACCAAACCAATAGAAGATTGAGTGTTCAAAGTTGAAGAAAAAGTAAGTGGCTGAGACTTAAAACATTGAAGTGAAAAATGATGGTTGTAGTGATTGTTGATGATGATAACATCTGATGTTGCACACCATTGCATCCTTCCATATAACATCTAATAAGAACTATTTTTTATTTCTATGTTGACAAGGAAGTTAGTCAAATCATTATGAGTAACGATGCTATAAGTCCCTGTGAATTGATTTGATGAGAATTCATATGAATGATGGGGTATTTTATACACTAACCAATGTTCACTATGTTCTAAATCTTTGTAAGCCTAATTTGTTTAGACCGATTGGCATCGTCGGAATGCAAGATTACTGTTGAGAAAGATTGTTCGAGGTTTTCTAATTAGGAGAATGTTTTGATGAAAGACTTGATGGCCCAGAATTTGAATATGCTCAGAGGCCCAATTATTGGGAAAGTCTATGTTAGTATTGATAATTCACTTGATTTGAATGCCAGCGGATTTTGATATTTTTGTTTTGAACATGATTTGGAGAAGTGCTGAAAATTACTTCGTAGAGAAAGACCATCAAATGGAAGAGCTTCAATAAATTAGACTTTTGTCTAGGATACATTTTTTGATGCGAAGTACGGTACCATTTGGAGTTCGAAAAGCATAATTCTAGGGATATGCTCGATTGTGTTTGCACTGATGTATGTGGATTAATTCCTACAGCTTCCATTGGGGAAACTCGCGATTTCATTCATATCTTTTATTGGTGAACTCCCTAGCAAAGTTTGTGTATAACATATTGAAAGCCAAACCGGAGCTATTTGAAAAGCACAAGTATGAAAAACCCCTGTGAAAAATGAAATGGGAAAGAAGGCATTGAGATCCACCAAAGGTAGCGAGTGAGATTCTTGATTATTGTAGACTATATGGTGTTGATAGATATTTTACTACACCTATGGACCTGTAGTCCAATGGATATGGGCTGTAGAAATGATGAATCATACAATACGCGTGAAGGTTTATACTATGCGATTGACATCAGGTTTCTAGGGAATTTTTGTTTGAACCATTATCAACCAAGGTACATATTGTCAATCAGATTCCTTGCTTGGTCATTGGTGAAAAAATTACAAAAAGAGTGTGAAGAAGTATAACTACAAAATCGAGCTATTTCTATATTTTGTTGTTTTATATGTTCAAAATACAAAATTATTAATTAAAAGCTAGAGCTTCGAAATTTATCTTGCTTGGTTATACAAACGGTGCCAAGGGTGGTTGTATTTAGAATCCTTAAAACCAATATAAGTATTCATTCAAGACGTTGAAAGTCTGATGCTTATGAGATAGATTCGGTGTATTGTCAGAGATTTTGCAATTGATGTTACATCACAGAATAGTCAATTCAGGGTGGAGCGATAGATGCTTATGAGATATCGTAGCCACATAGGATAGTACTTGTGTTCAGCAACTGCCTGAAATGACTGGAATAATGCAATTCGTAGATTCGGTGATCAAATCAATTATGCATTGACCATGTTTATAGACGAGTAAATGGACCAAGGTGATGTCTAAATGAAGACAACTAGAAAACATTTGACTTGTTTGGCTATGGATGACATGCCTTTTATGGAGTCTGAGATCACTCATTGAAGTGCTAGTTGTCACATGGTGGCATATTGGGGGGGATTTCTTGTTGTTTGGAAAAAAATTGGTTTCTCCTTCATACTTTCTGATTAGAGGATTTTGGTTTACTTGTATTATTAAGATTGATACGGTACTAGATTTGTATGGTTCTACCTTTCTCGGATTTGGTACTTCCACCAATTTGTTGGCGTGTAAAGTGGCCATGCCAGCCTCGTTAGCGATGTTCAATTGGCATTAGCTTTGCTGGAGCTCATCAGAAAAGTATCTATGCTCTTGTCCTTGTTATCTTCATTACCTTTGATGGTGATGAAAGGTGGAATTTGGAGTAATCTAAAACTGGCAGACAAGGTTTTCAAAACCAGTGGATTCCTGAAGAGAATCAAGTTGTGCATGTCTATAGCGACCCAACTCTTCAAAATCAATATGGGAAGTACTGCTCGATACACACCATAAATCGCAGCTACGCGGAAGTTACATTGCTATCCCAACGAAACCTTAAGTCGACTATACGCACTCACTCCCCCGACTTACGCTATCCAAACACAAACCGATAGAATCGCATCTACACTAAGGTTGCGTTGCTATCCCAACAAAACCTTAAGTAGACTATAGGCATGCACTGCCCCCAACTTACGCTATCCAAACACAAACCGATAGAATCGCATCAACACGAAAATTGCATTGCTATCCCAACAAAAACTTAAGTAGAATGTAGGCACTCACTGTCTCTTGACTTACGCTATCCCAATTTACTTCACATATCCAATGTATGTGATGTGACAAAAGAGTAATAATGACATGAAGTACATGATTTAGACTTAGATGCTAAATGCATGTAATACTTGTACTAAGTGGCTTGTAGTGTGAGGTTTAAAATTACATTAGATACATATGTGATGTAACAAAAAAAAGAGAGTAATAATGACATGAAGTACATGCTTTAGACTTAGATGCTAAATGCATTTAATGTTTGTACTAAGTGGTTTGTAGTGTAAGGTTTAGAATTATGCTTTAAGGTCATTTTGCAAATTTCACACTTAAGCTTCAATTCTATAAAAGTGATATGTATTCTCCTTAAGCTTATTTTCATCTTCATTTCAAAAAGTTTCATCTTCATTTCAGAAAGCTAGTTCATTTGGTAAGTGACTTCAAAAGAAAGAAAAAGAAAATAGAAATGAAAAAAGAAGTTAAGATGGAAATGGAACAAGAAGATTTCAAAATTCCAAGATCTAAAAGCAAACTTGTGTAAAGGTGAGAACTATTGATTTGAAGTTAAAGATATTCTACATGTCCTGTAAACTGTTTCATGTGTGTGTGTGTGTATGTTGCAATAACCTTTGTTGAATTAGGCATGCTCAAGAGTTCTAGGGACAGTTTACCGCAGGAATGCTGGGTGTATTTGGAAATATGATAATTAGTTAAGATTTGGTTTTAAATCTTGAATCATGTTCGCATGGATTTTGTCTCATGTTTCCAAATCTTGAAAAGCTTATGTATGAAAAAGATCAAGTCCGTAAGCTAGGGAGAAAAGAGAATTTGAAAAGAACTGCCTCACTTTCAAAAGTCAAGTGCTTCAAATCTGCTTGATTTTAATTAAGAACTCCAGCTACAAAGTTGTTTCACATTTCACTTAGTCTATTTATAGTTTGTTTCATGATTTTAGCCATGTATATTATGAGATACCACAGAATATCAGTAAATATGTTGTTTTGGTTGTCTATCGACCATCATGATTTGAAATCTGATGTATACTACCAGATTAAGGGTTGCAAAACATAAATTTTGGTGGTTGTTTCAAGATTTATAGTTAAATGGTCAAAGAAGAAATAGCCGCCTGGAGTAATTTGGGATGGCATAATTTGGAAGGCAGTGAGTACCTACATACTACTTAAGGTTTTGCACGGATAGCACATGTAGATGCAATTCTATTGATTTGTGTTTGGATAAAGTAAATCGGGGGACAGTGAGTGCCTACAGTCCACTTGAGGTTTCGCTGGGATAGCTCAGCAGCCTTCGTGTAGCTGCGATGTATCGATGTGTGTATCAGGTAGTACTTCCCACATTAATTTTGAAGAGTTGGGTCGCTACAGTTGGTATCAGAGCTTAGGTTGAGCGAGCACTTAGGCTTTGATGGGATGGAGTCAATAGAGATAGGATTAGTAATATACTAAAATGAGTTGAGTGTATTATCAGAGCTAAGTATGTTCCAAGCACATATAAGAATACCCTATAAAACTGAACAATCCGTTAGTTTGGTTACCAATGATGATGCATGTTATTGAGTATGAATCTAGTAGTAGTAGTTCCTTTGGCTTGTCTTGCGTCTGAGCAACTTGCATGGATGTATTTATGTCGATCTTTAAGGATCAAAGAGTTGGATCACTACAATCTCTGCTTCAACTTATGACATCTATGATCCTTGGTGCTATTTTTTGCGAGAAGTGCGTACAAGGCATGTCCCCAACTTGGATCTGTAACCAGACTCAGGCACCGCTTCCCATTGCACCACGCCCACAGAATTTTATTCCATTTTTATTTAGTTCTAAAAGCATCATAATTGAAATTACGAACCCAAAAGAGTATATTATAATATTTGTTTGAGCTGAATGTTCCTTTAATAGCGGTTTTAACGAAGTTTGAACTAATGTGAACTGAATCACAGACGAAGGGATCCAATCTAAATCGAGATTTAAATTGTAAGATTTTTGACAGTAATGTTATAAAAATTGTATCAAGGTAGGATGATGGAATATGCGATAAATATATATAAGCTGAAGAGAATATCATCAAGATTGTAATGGGTGAAGACGGATTATCATTACAAGATATGAATTGATACATATGAAGCATCGAAATTGCAACATATGCATTTGGGTTACATCATGAATATGGAGTGAAGTGTAGCAGCTGAAACAAATCTGTTGATTAAGTCGTAAAGGGAAGCCGACCAAACTTGAGTTGTTGAAACGATGGAAAATGCGGCTTGGAGACCGAACTTGAGCATTTGAACTGAATGACATTTGATTGGCATAGAAAAACAAGCCAAATAGAGTCACCAAGAGTTGACTGAGTTGAGCATATTTCTGATTTGATTTGGCGAAGCAATTCAATATTTTGGGTTGTGTGCAAAAAGGAGCCCCTCCCCCAAAACAAAGGAAGGAGGGAGGCGGTGGGGAAAGTGTTACGGTTTGAAATATCGGCAGTACAAACAGATCACCTTTTGCCGTGGCAACATCTTTCTGTTGTATGTTTAGAAATAAGTTTTGAAAAAAAAAAATCCAGTAGAAATTATACAACAGTGCTATTGGCAATAATTTAGAGAATGAGATATACCCTATGTTTTCATCGTGCACAAAGAAGATCAAGAAACCATCATCCTCATCACCTGTGTTACCAGGTTGACTAGGCACGAATACAGCCTCTGAACCGTATCTTCCAGGCCCCAAGTCAAATAGACCTACTATGTTTCCTCCAACTTTAAGGTTTTCGTTGGTGCTTTCCGGATCTAAATGCAAGTCAAACTTTATGATTCCTTTGACTTTTGCGATATTGTCGAGAATTGTGCCATAAACATATCTTTGTTTCCTGAATTTCCAGATAAATAACAAGTTAGATCTCCGGTACATGAATAAAAGGCTTCAATAACAAATTGTCAGGACGTCAGAATCGAATAACGTAAACAAGTGGAGTCAACATTCGAATAAATCAGAACCAAACTTTACACAGGTAAACAATCTAGTGGCTCCAACAGCATATACAATGGTTTTGAAAAGAAAAAAGAAAAAAGTTGGTCACCTATCCTTTAACGTACAAAGTTTGTAACACGAATAAGGAAAAATTTGAATTTCGCCCAATTTGTCATACTTATTACATAAAAAGACCGCATAAACTAGTTATAAATATAAATATAGGTCGGTTTCGATCAGCTCAACACCACATCGCTAGCCAAAACATACATTTTTCTTTAATAAAATTACACAAACACAATTTCATAATGTGCCAATGTTATAATGTAAAAACATTGAGTCGGCATTCCAAATGTAGTCTGTATACAGGGCCAGCCATAGGGCTAGGCTTGTAAGACAACTGGCTCAAGCTACCTCCCTCTGCCGGACAACCACTGTCGAAGAAAAAGCAAATTTGACAAACGGTAAAAGTAAAATAAATAAATTGTTACGAGAAACTATAATAAAAGTTGCTTTAGCTTGGTTAGTAATGGTAGACCCCTGAATCGAGAGGTCATAGGTTTGATCTTGGCAAGTGACAGTATTACTTTTGCCTAAAGCAATCCATAGACCGAGCCTGTCTGTATATTGTTTTTTATACAAGCGCAATTTGAATAGATTGTGCATGTATTACAAACAGAAGTATCCAATATTCCTTTCTCTTCTCATTTTTACTTTACCAGATTTTCCACCAAAAACCCTCTCCATCTTCTCTTTCAAAAATCTTTTTCATTTTGCATCTAAATCGTACAAGTCTGATAAATCCACTTCAAATATCTAAGGTAATTGCAGCAATTGCATTCTATTATTAAATTTCGTAACTGCGCTATAAACTTCTGTAACTTGTTTGTTTGTTTGTTTTTTTTTTTTTTTACTTGCTATGGATAATTGGAAAATTAACGTTGATATGGTAAAATTTTGAGGCGATTTGGAGTTCAATTGTTATGTCAATGACATTTACTTTGTACCAGAAACTCTATTTTCAGAAAGTTCTCGTAATTATGATGTACCCAAAACTCAATTCAATGTGGAGCCAATCGAGTGTAGATCGAGAAAAGAAGTTTGTGATGATACAAAATTAGTGGTCCGTCAATCAAGAAAAGCATTGTGCTTATATGTCTACCAAGTTAAAAAAATGAATTTGTCATAGGAGAACACATAAATTTTGTTATTGTGGAATTTTTGCCAAATTGATCATGTGCAAAAAATAAAATAAAAATTAGGTCGAACAACCCCCCCCCCCCCCCCCCCGCGCCCCCCAACAAAACCTCACGAGATCCAACCTACCTGTCATGTATTATGTTATATACTTCCTAGACTTGTACAAAAGTATCCAACTTTTTTATTTTAAAAAAAAAAGCAAAAAAGGAATTCGTCAATTCTACAGGTGTCAGCATTATGCATTGCATAGAGCGATGCCTAAAAGTTAACATCCACTACAATTTCTTCCAGTAGATAGATCCTCCAGTCTGTCATAAGGAGCTTGAATATGCTCTTGAGGTGTGGCTGAAGTGTTTGGAAAATTACAATCTTAGATTAGTGAAGGATAATTCTTACTTGCAATGAAAAGTCCCCAATGAAGCACTTTTGGATTGTGTTGCTAGGTATCTACGAGTAGCAACATATTTAGGTTGTTGAAATGTAATACTTATTTAGTGATGTCATAGGTTAATGATTATTGCATTGCTTACTAGCTATAGCTGTATCCAAATGAGGGTCGATAATATTAGTTTGTATTGTCAACGTTGTGTTGCAACTACTTGATGTACGTCTACTAGGTTTAATGAATGTTCACCCGAATGAGTGTCGTACGTTGTCATATGTTTTACTGAATATGAATTGTCAAATTTGTATGTTATTTTATTATAAATATAAGCTGTTTAACTAAATAATGTAGTTGTACGTTTTACTACAACATCATTGTACATAAACAAAATGCGGTTTATTAGAATATTAGTTTGTATTGTCAACATTGTGTTGCAACTACTTGATGTACGTCTACTAGGTTTAATGAATGTTTACCCGAATGAGTGTCGTACGTTGTCATATGTTTTACTGAATATGAATTGTCAAATTTGTATGTTATTTTATTATAAATATAAGCTGTTTAACTAAATAATGTAGTTGTACGTTTTACTACAACATCATTGTACATAAACAAAATGCGGTTTATTAGAAGCCACATATTGATGCACTCACAAAAGTCATCACTAGGTGCATTTAGGAATACCTTCCCTACACTTTTACTGCAGTAAATATGACACAATAGCCATCCATTTCTTCTTCATTTCTCATATTAACACACTGAACCAAAGAGAAAATAAGACCTCTTTTCACAAAAATTTCATTTCTACTAAGACTATTTGTACAAATTCGTAGCAATATGTCTAGCAGTGTAACTATTAACTCGTTGATGATAATCGAATAGGAAATAATAATGATGTGATTATATTTCCATATAATTGAAAAAAAGATATTAACAACGTTATTTACATTTCATGTTATTATGATAATACCAGTAAAAGTAGTAGTGATGGTGGTTGTAGTGATGGTAAGAATATTTATAGTAGAGTAGTTATTGCAGTTTGAAATGCGAAAAAAATAAAAAAATAAATGGCGCGTCATTTCTCGCCGTGCACCATTTCTGAGCCATGTGTCATTTGGCGTGCCTTTTCATGTGTGCTGCGCCGCAAGCATAAATGGCACAAACGCCGAGCCTTTCACAACTATGAACGTTGTTGCTACCACGTATTTTCGCTGCTTTTGACCTGAAATCAGCTGGCCAATTGCAAACAAGATCTTTATCAAACTTTTGGAATTTAATCTTCCTTATTTGAAAACTGACTCTATCAATTGCTCTAAGTTGCAATTTTTATAAACTTTTGCCGGTTCATAAGTATATTTTCAACGCACTTGTTCATAAATAACAAACTCACCATCAAAATAGTAAATGGTTGGAACAAAATTACGAATCATTCTAGGAAAACAAGGAATGCAACATTTCAAAGCAAAGAGATGTTATCCTCCAACTAGATAAATTGAAACATAGGTTTGTAACATCATATGTTAAATATTAATTTCCCACAGATGTGTCTATATGAAAAACAAATTATACATGTTGTGTGTATATCGTGTCAACATGTGCACAACCATCACAATCAAATCATATGCAACCAAACGATCCATGTGTCGATCAAAATCAGACAACACATATATACGACAAACTGGATTTATTAATTCGCATGAAGATATTAATTAGAATGAGAGAAATTTCTTGAAAAAAGAACAGAATGAGAGTTTTGTGTATCCTGACAGAAATTTGGTAAAGTATGAATGAAACAAGAAAGAAGAGGCTGTTGTTTTATGGTACCCAAGATTATAGTCGCTATTTAAAATGCTGCCAACATAATGTAGAAGGCGAATTTCCAGAAAGTGCCTTAAATGTTTTCTGCATTACAACATCAGCGTAATTTCAAAGTGCGTTAGAGTAATCTTATTTAAAATATAATACATGACATTTGAAATGTTGCTTGTATATTTTGGCCAACATGGCGTTGAGCTGGCCAAAAGACATTATATTTGTAATTAGTTTGAAATGTTCCCTATTTCCATAATAAATTCGAAAAATTGGGCTAAACTGGGGAAAAAAATCTATCAATAACAAGGATGTCTTTTTCTTAACTAGAAGTCTTATGTTAACAATTAACCGCATCTTTGTTCCATAATCAAGTCAGCTAAAAATGCAATTACCTTCCCGTGTAATTCTCATTTATCCGAGGAAAATCCACAGCAGAGACAGAAAGTTTTTTCTGTGAAGAAGCTCCGCTTTTCATATTGAACCTTATCTCATATCTAATAGAAATAATATCAAAAAGGAAATGCCAAATTACAGAAATATAGCTACATCGCAAAATTCTATTGCTCTTACAATTCGTTTGTAAAATCATCAGGTCTGTTTTCAGCAGCTCCATTGATCTGGTCAAGATCAAGATTCTCAAGGCGGCAAGTAATTAGTACAACTTCATCTCCATCTTCCCAAGCATTTGCTGACAGATATTTGACATTTAAGATAAGATGAAGTTTGCGAAATGGAAATACCAATGAAATGGATAGTTTTATTGAACGAGACTATCACCATTATGAAATATGAAGCAATTTGGAAGCTCAAACCATCTAATTAATTTATCATCTTTCGCATATCGGGGAAGTATGCCAAAGCGTGACCTTTTTGTAGCATCAAATGTGAAGATCAGCTTGTTTTTCTTCACCATTTCCTTGATAATTACAAAAACATTAATGAGCCAACAAAATTTCAACCTATGTTCTTATTTAGTGGGCGCACTGACCAGCACAACCATTTTCCTTTTGAAAATAATTATTTTATAGAACCTTTGTTTACCTTTGGTCGGAAATACAGAGGCAAGTCCATAAATATCGAATAGTTTTCAGTTATGGCAAAATCATGCATCATAATAGGGTCTGGAATTGTGATTGGCACGGGGTCATGCATCTCGCCATCTTTTGTAATAACTCGGTAAGTGCAGTAGGGAGGTGAATCAGAATATCCAAATGTAAACATCTCACCTGTATTAGGAAATAACCAAGATTAAATTTAAGCCAGATTGCGAAGATTGAATAAAGATCGTGGATTTCAATCTAAGTTTTACCAGTTAATGGATCTAATTTGGGGTGAGCAGTGAACGAATGTGACAATCTTTTGTCGTAATCTAATAATCCAATAGTTTGCAAATCTCCATCTTCCAATACTTTAACAACATCTGAGAGAAATAACATATTATATAATAGACTTTACATGACTGAATTAGTTAGGATATATATAGTGTGTGTGTGTGTGTGGGTGTACAGGTGTGTGTGTGTCTCTATGTATATACACACACACATACATACATCTAAGTACTGTATCACAGTGAAAAATCAACCACCAGAAAACAGCTATTTTGCATTTCTGAGAAGAGAAAAAACAATGACCGAAAATGAAGAACTGACCATTTAAAGAGGGAGGTTTTTGTGTGTGTGTGCGCGCGCGCGTGTGTGTGCATTAGAGCAAACTACTATGTATATGTGAAATTAAACAAAATAGTCAAACTGTTGAAAACGTAATAGAATTTTTTGATAGTTAAACCTATGTCTAACTATTCTTTTTATTTATTTGCATATTATATATATATATATATATATATATATATATGTATGTATGTATGTATGTATGTATGTATGTATGTACGTACGTACGTATGTATGTATAGACACACACACACATACATACAGCTAAGTATTGTGTCACAGCGAAAAATCAACCACCAGAAAACAGCTATTTTGCATTTCCGAGAAGAGAAAAAACAATGACCGAATATTAAAAACTGACCATTTAAAAAGGGAGGTCTGTGTGTGTGCGCATGCACATGCGTATGTGCACGCGTGTGTGCACATGTGCACACGCGCGTTAGAGCAAACTACTATGTATATGTGAAATTATACAAAATAGTCAAACAGTCTAATCCAAATAAAAACAATATTGAAATTAATGAGAAATAAAATTGGCACACGTGGTTCCACTGTGGACTATCAACGTGATAGCATCGATGCGCTCTGAGAGAGTATTTTATTATTGGAAATTTAAATTTTACATCTCTATTAAATATTAAAATGCATAGAATCTCTTATATCGCTTTTCATATTTGAAGTTACACTCCTAGACATACAACAATAAAATAGTGTACAAATTTGTAACAATAAAAAAATAGTAATGAAAAATACATATTCAACTTCAAAAGCATCAAATTAAGTCCAGTGACAAGAACTATTGACTATCATCCATGCACTTTGAGAGAGTACTTTATTATTGGAGATTTAAGTTTTAAATATTAAAATGCATAATATCTGTTTTATTGTTTTTTCATATTTTAAATTAAACTTATATAATTTATGATAATGAAATAGTGTACAAATTCATTGCAATAAAAAAAACTAGTAATATAAATTATAAATTCAATTTCAAAGCATCAAATTGACAACAATTCAAAGCATTTGAACTCACAATATTTTAAACATCAAGTACGATCATTTGAAAGAAAAAAAGATGTCATATTTATTAATATAACCCAAGTTATTTTAAACATCAAGTATGATCATTTGAAAGAATAAAAGATGTCATTTTTATTAATATAACCCAAGTTATTTTAATAAAAACATGAAAATTTAAAATATTTATGTAACTTGCATCATAACATTGCAACAAAATAAACCAACCCAGAAGAAGTAGGCACCTTGCGCAGTTGCGCTGTAAAAAAATAAAATGCAAAGGACTATAAAAGCAACAAAAATCGGACAAAAACGCATTAACACCGACTAATTTATAACGTTTGCCTTCATATATATGTCATTTTATTTGCATAAAGTAATACGCTTTTACAAAAATAAATGAACTCAAAAGATTTCAGTAGCTTGTGTTCTAAAAGGGCAACGTGGAACGAAACCATGAAATCTATTACAATAATAGGAACACTGACGCGACTTGGAAATTTTAACAAAGGTTGTGTTTAGAGCATACGTTAAGGATGATAATTATTTACTAAAGGACAAAAGAATTTACTTCAAATACCTATTCTACCCTTACATCATAAATTAATAGGTGGAATTTAACGGGGCAATTTTTGTAACTTTTTTAGTAATTTATCATGTGCTCTTAGGGCACATGTTAACAATTTTCTTTTAGTAAGTCATATCATTTATGATCTTTCATCATTTCTTTTAGTAATATAATACAAAAGAATTTACCGATATAATGTGATTTTTTTAATTTTTAGCACTGTTATAATACATAGGGGGAGCTGTTTCACAAAAAAAAAACAGAAGCCACTTTAAAATTTAAAGGGAAAAAAAAGTAAGATTCGGCACTTTAAGACGTTTTACAATAACTTGTACTTTTTAACACTTTTGACCATTTTCTTTTTTTTTCGAAATGTAGTCACGAAGTAAGGTTTTCTCAGTCGTCATCTTTTCATTTTTAATCTTCCTCCCTCTTCGTTTGTTTCTGCACCATCACCGATCTCGTCCTTCTTTCTTTCCTTTTTCTCTTTATCTGTATTTTGGCTTCTGTTTCCTTTCTTTTTTTGCTCCTTCACCATCCAATGCTTCAAATCTGATAATTGCCCCATCTACGTTCAACCTTCATTATTTATTTATTTTTTAAAAAATATTATTTGTTGTTGCCTTTTTCTTACCTCCGCATCCATTCAGGTTATGCAGCATGAGTTGAAACAATTGTTTTGATGACCCTGTTCTGCCTTGTCTTTCCCCTTTTCTCTTTATCTGTATTTTGGCCTCTGTTTCCAGTGGGTTTGGAACATATTCAGGCAGTCTCCTTTTCGAATTTCAGCCATGGAACTATTGAGCTTACTTCATGCAATTCTTGCTAAAATGTGCTGTTTTCGTGCCTCAAATTGGGTGGTGTTTTGCCAATGGAATGGCCAACTAGTTCTCTGAATTCATGCTTTAAATTGTGGTTAGGTTGCCATTCCGGGTTGTGGTGATTCTATGGTGTTGACACCTTTAGATAAAGAATGAGCGTTTTGCCCATGTCAGAAGCATTTACGCCGTTGTGTGTCATCCTGTAGGCTTACGTCTACCCTTGGAATCTTGATTTATTTTGCTATCTTGCAATGCTTCATCTTTTATGTGAATCAGCTAAAGCTATGCTTCGTCGTGGAATATGTTTTGTTATTTTGATAACTTTTGTTATTTTGTTGTGATGTTAGGCTGCAATTGCGTGTAAGTCACGATGATGTGTTATTTCTAATATATGCCGATATGCAAATTGTAGGTGCCGATATGCAAGTTGGAAGATACTTTGATATTGTTGTTTGACTTCTATATTATTGATTCTACATTTGAAACACAAATGTGTGATGAACCACAGAACAACACGTTTGTTTCTAGTGAAAGCGGTGACAATGTTAATGATGACTTTTCAGAAGAATGAATGCTATTCCAATATAAGTTCAACTAGAAGATAATGAAGACAATGAACTAGAAAAGTATCTAAGTGCACTGTTTGAAGTTGCACCAAATAATTTTGAAATTTTATTATGGTGGAAGATAAATAGTCCTACTATGGTGGAAAGTAAATAGTTTGAAACATCGTGTTTTATCTTTAGTCGCTCGAGATCTTCTTGCTATTCTGATGTCAATGATCGCTGAATCCACTTTTAGCAATAGAGGAAGGAGTATATGTCATAGTACTTTAAGTCCACAAATGGTTAAAGCATTAATTTATACTCAAAATTGGTTGAATTCCAAACCAATTTTTGTACATTACCGAATGGAGGTTCCTTTCAGTGTTGTGTTTTATTATGATTAATCCTTTGCATTTGACACTAGAGTCTGTATTATATACCTAGTTCCTCATTTGTTTGATTTTACATACAATACTCAAATGTTATAAAATTTATACATGGACGTCAATGTGAGTCGCCATCGTCTTTTATTTTTACCATGGATAGTCCACACCTTCACTAATTTCACCATGTTTAGTTCATCTTTTACATATATAGCTGAACTGAAATAGTACACATATGGCTTGACGTGTGGTTGATTCATCTCTTATTTGTGTTATGAAAAACATAAAATGAATATACATCAATGAGAATTTACGTTAATTGATGTATGCTATGTTTTATTGATGATTAATTGGTTGTCGCGATTTTCTAAATAATTTTTGTGCTGATTTAATTTTTTATTGTTAGTTGTATGATTGTATGGTGATGTTCAATTATGCTGGATTGTTGATTTAAGATAGGGAACAATTAATATATAAAAAGGATGAAATTACAAAATTTAGGAAAGATACATAAATAAATGAAGATAAGATTATTAACCTATTGAGTAGTACTTATAAATAACACTGATTTATAAATTATACCAAAATTAATGTGAGAAATTTAATAAGGTTATTATTTGTAATTTTCTAGGAAAAACTCAGAAAAATAATAATGAAAAATTTATTTTCAATTGAAATTGAAGAACTTATTATTGTTCATAAAATGAAGTGAGATATAGTAAGTAAAAATATGATTTTTGCAAAGATTGTATTGCTTCAAGTAAATAACAATAAAATTACTTTTATGCATTTTATGAAAAATACACTATAGTTTTATTTAAGTAATGCAATAAGATATTTTCAAAATTATAATAATAACAGTAATAAAGATATGTTTTCAAGAGCGAGCAAGTTTAGGTCAATTATTATTATTATTTTGAATAAATGGCAATAAAAAGTAGTTTGGAAATTCCTACAAGGGGAAAGTCTATAATACCTCTATAAATTAATAAAAAATCAGTTAGGTAATTGATTTTGAAGTTAAGTGAGATAATGCAAAAGTGATAAAGCATGGAACGTTCTATTATTTTGCTTGGATGAATCAAGTGACACTAGGAAAATCCTAGTTGAAAAAATAAATTAATAAGAATTAAATTCAATTCTAACGACAAACAAATTATAAGAAACTAGGATTGAAGCAAAGATAAACACCTCCTTCATTCCATTTTATTTTTACAATTCAACTACTAAAATAATAAAGTGATTTGAGTAAATATTATTATTTGAACTAACGTAATAATATTACCATTTTTGAAAGGAAGTTGATGTAATATACTATTTTTAATAACGACATTTTGAGATATTTAACATAATAAAAATAAAATGAAGGTTTTGGAGTATACTATCAATTTTAAGAAATTACCATTTTGCGATAAAATAAATAAAAGCACCTTTATAATAAACAATAATGAAATGATTTTATACGTAGGAGGAATTAATGAGAGTAAATATATGACCGAAGAAGAGCATAAAAGAAAACTACATGAATTTGATCTTGAAAAAGTACGTAGGTGGTCTTTTTCTATGCAATTGCTCAATATTCCCCTATGGTTGAGTGTGCAAAAATTGGCATGATCTAAATGTAACTGAACGGTTTTTCTTTGTGTGCATTTGTGAAGTATGCAGGCTGGAGGGAAGGAGGAAGCAAAGCTGTAGATGTCATTTTATGTACTGCATTATGTATAACATTTATATTATTGAAATACATAGGTATATAATTCTTCGGTGAGGTCATCCTTTTTTGTGCTCACGATGATTTTAGATTTTAATTTGTACAGCAATCCGCTATTTTAAATATTTAAGATCAATGCGTAGACGTATTTGATGGAACTTGTCACTAATTTTAGATGTTAGAAATAGTGGATGGTCACAAAAACTGTTCACATCAAGTTGCTCCAACTCGACATTAAGAATAGCAAAAATGAGCAACAAAATTCAGATGGATGTATGGCAAAATATCCTGGAAAAGACTTTTCATCATATTTCTTCTCCATGAAAACTCATATGCTACCAATTTATTCATGTCTCATCCAACATCATTCACATTGAATATTCTCTTCTAACCACTGACTTAATTTACCAGAGGTAATGAAAATAACTCTGGAGTCTTATTCTTCAGCAAGGACTATACTCCCTCCTCCATAGCCTAAATCTTGCTTGAACCATCATCCAGATTCAACATAATATCAAGATCTAAAGGTTCACTAGGAACTACATGCAATGCATAGTCAAACTAATTATGAAGGCCAAGTCCGCATAGTGACATTCCTCATATCTCTCGGATGTCTTTCTAATACAACAACTAACCTGAGTGATTTCAATATGACATAAGTGATCAGTTCTGCTCAGTGTTGTCAAACTCGCGTGTATACTCGTGAAATCGAACGAGTCCACGCATTATTCCCATCTCAACGAGAAACCATGGAAGAATAATCACAGAAGAGTGGAAGCGGTCTAAGCGCCGCTGAAAAGCATGATCTCGTGCAAGCGTGAGCAAATTTCCGCGTCAAAATCAGCATCGAGAATTCCCCAAACCCTAAAATCGATTGTCGATTCCGTGCGAACTGCGAAAAGATGCCTCGAGAAACTCTCGTGAAACCTAATCAACACTTTTGATTGTCGATTCAGCCCAATTTTGCCTCGTGAAACCTAATCGACGCTAATAAGAACACAGAATGATTATTCAGCAGCTAATCATCAACTATAAATTTGTAAATTTACAATTCTTCTTCATTCAAAAATCTCTGTATTCTTCTTACTCTTCTGATTCAGCTGCCTCTTCTAATTCAGCAGCTATTTTGTAGAAATTTTATTTTTAATTTTCATTTTGTGGGAACTTACACTTTGTGTTACGATCCCACGGTTTACGATCTTTGTATACCCAAGCGCTCTTTGGTGAGAACTCGAGTTTGACAACCTTGGTTCTTCTTTAAACTGAATCACCTATAGTATCATGAACATCACTCATGCTACTAGAAGAACCATATGGCATATCATGTGACGTTCGATCTATTGTATTCTCCTTGTTAATGATAATTGATAGCTAAAAGAAACATACTTCGTCTCCTAGGGGATCTCACTATCTAAGACTAGAATATCGAATAAACCTTTTAAGGCATGAATATGGTTAACTCATCAAAGGTAAATATGCTTTGGTCGAATAATTTTCTGCTTTTAGAGTTTCAAATGATATACTCTGTAATGTCATTCGTACAACCAAGCAATTTACAATTGAAAGTTTAGCTTCTAACTTATCATTCCAGTGTTATAAACATATAGGACAACCAAACATATAGACATAGCTTAAGTTTATAGATTTACCTCTCCACATGCCCTTCAATGGTTGAGAACGGAATTTAATTTACAACATGAGTAGAAGATGACAAAGCTTCATCCTAAAAGCCTTTTGATAGATTCATAGTTAAATCAAGCGACGAGATTTCTCTAATAAAATTATATCCATTATTTTTGTAACCCCATTAGAGTATGGATCCCCTACTGTGGTAAAATCATATAAAGGCAAGTTGTTTGTAATTACGAAGAAACTATATGTTCATAGGCATTATCAGAACTTAGAACCTTCAATGTTCTTCCAATTAGGTTTTCAACAACGGCCAACCAAAATGTAAATTTTTTAACTACCTCCAACTTCAACCCAATTTCGATCGATGAAGAACCATATAATTCCTCCTCCTTCATGTCTTGGTACTCCTTATAATGATCTGATTTGTTACAATAATGACATCTCCATTACGCACCTCCGAGCTTCATAAAATTGGAACACTCCCTGAGTTTCTTCCCTTTCTTTTAGCTCTTAAGGTCCTACCTTTCTCCACAAACAAAAAGTAAACTACTATATCCTCTAGGGTTGGTAATGGTTACCGTTACCATTTGGCAAATACCTGATAAGCTAGAATTGTTTACCGCTACGGTTACCGATAGACTGGTATACCGAAGATTGATGTACCGATAATCTGGTAACCGCTACACTGGTAATCGTAAATTATCGTTTGTCAATCAAAGTATGCATCTTAACATGTTTTTTGTACATACATCGTTGTTATCTTATATGTAATGTTAGTTAATAAAATCATAAATGAGAAAAACTAAGGGTACCTAGATTTATTTTACCTGAATATTGAACTAAATATAATCATCTATTTGGTTCTAAATGCATGTAACAAATCATATCAGATGAATATGCATATGTTTTAAATTTATTGGTAAAATTACCGTTACCGCTAGTATTAAAAAAATATTACAGATAATTTACCGTTAGCATACCGTTTTAACTGGTATACCGATTTCAATCAAAAATGATTATCGATCGACTGGTAATGGTATGATAATGGTAAATTTACCATTACAATGACAGCCCTAATATCCTCCACTATTGTCACATAAACCAAACTACTTCAATAGTTCACATAAACTTCCACCGAGTAAACAACGTCATTGTATCCTTCTTATGAGTGTTGGTGTAACACCCTGCCCCTAACCAGCCCTATTCTCCGCATTAGCAGACGGGATTACTATGTAATTCTCTTTATTAATGTGGGTCTCGACTAAATCGTTTAATTATCATTCTTACACGCCGAAATCCAGAAGAATGAGCATATATATATATATATATATATATATATATATATGCTCATTCTTCTGGATTTCGGCGTGTAAGAATGATAATTAAACGATTTAGTAAAAACCACTGTAACAACCCATGATTTTAAAGAAAAAATTTCCAAATTTTATTTGAACTCAAAACAATGATCATCAAATTCTCCAAATATCGATATTTACCGATATTTAAATTTAAATAGACTTTAAAAAAAAATCAAAATATCTTCAAAACCGAGGTAATCTGTTATCGGATATCATAGCTACAAAATTCATCATGAAACTTTTCAATTCAAATGTCAATTACGTTCTCCCCTCCTACAGAGCTCAACGTCCCTGTTGGCTCACAAACACCTCTAAGTCCCGCATCGTGGAAGCATGTGTGAAGTGGGTACTTATATAATAGAGTTCATCTCTTACTAACGCCGAAGTTTTTTGAGGAGCAAAACCCCACACTTATTCAGTGGCTAAGTTGGGGACAATATCTTGCGTGAACGGAGGTGCGGGTTGTTACAGTTGGCAAAAACCAATGTGTCGCTCTAAAAGGGAACACTGTGGAGTCATAACTTTTTTACTCACCATCAATCTCCAAATAATAAACTTCGTCTTTATCGGCAAATCATTGAATACACCCAACTGTGCTTTAATTGAAGTGCACTCTTTGATCTTATACGTGAAAAGGGTCTTCTATAATATCAGATGGTTGGTTAGCAACTTCTGCATGCAAAGTTTCTCAAACTTCTTCCAAATAACCAAGCAACGGTCCAACAATTGATTTTAAAGATCACATTTTCCTTTACATCAAGTTGAAGAGTGGCAAAGATCCAATCTCTTGCTCAACATTTGAAGCATTAGCAGATATCTTATTATTACCAAATACCACCCGATGTGTAAGGCTTCCTCTTAACGCCTCCTTCGTTACCCACTGTCATCAAAGTCATAGCCTTCGTTTTGCTTATCAATTTTCAATTACAAACCAAATGCCACATACGGGCCTAACATAAGGCACATTTATTGAACCAAAATTGGTTGTGATGTATTTTCATTTCCCAAAATTATCATTCTATCAAACAAATTTTGTGTGCCAAGTGTTCAAGTAGCAAAATTAATTGTTTGAATACCAATTGTAAGGCAAAATTATTTGGATTAATTAACCTCAATCATAGCCAGAAATTTTTGTATGATTGCCTATAGATAAGATAAAACAAATAACTCAAACAATCGAACTCAATTCAAATAATTCACAATCAAAAACATGTAAGGTCCGTTTGGATCGACTTATATAAGTCACTTTCTGAAAGCCAAAATGAACTGATTCTGACTTCCAAAAAGAAAAGGAAAAACGATTTAAGTCAATCCAAACGGTCCTTTAATATAGACAACACAAAATATAATGCACGTAGATTTATGGAGGTTCCACCACCAACATCATAATGTTATGTAGAAATAAATGTGATAATGTAAAACGAGTCGTAGGGTTTTGCTGCGATATTATTCTATCAAAAAAAAATTATGTGCCAAGTGTTCTAATAGCAAAATCAATTGTTGTAACACCAATTGCAAGGTGAAATTATTTGGGCTAATTTTCCCTGTTCATAGCCGAAACTTTTGTAAGATCGTCTATAGATGAAATAAAACAAATAACTTGAACATTCGAACTCAATTCTTTATTAATAGCTGTCTCGGAAGCGCAAACTTTTGGCATGACTGTAAACTTCCAGATTTGTCCATCATACATAGTTTTTCAAACAATTGTCATCCTAAAAATTAACATATAAATAGAAGAGTATTAATTTTTTAAAATGTTAGCAATGCTTACAATTAAGATCTAATAGATATCATATTTTTTACAAATTCAAAACTTTTTTTCACATATATTATCATATTTAATATCACTAAAAATTAAGATCTTCCAAAAAAAACTTCATATACATTTAATAACAAACAGGCATTCGCACTAATAAAAAATGTTGCGATTTCAAAATCAAAATTTAAACTAACTATACATGATTCAAATGAAAAAACATAGCTAAATATTTACGAAAATCATTTCTCTTGAATATGTAAAACAGATATAATTTTTAAAAAAATTACCCATAAAGCATGTGCTCCCATCACGTCTGAAGCGCATGCCGTAACTCTCAAGTTACATAAATAATTTATATTGAAAAAAATTCATGTGCGTAGCGCGTGTGACAACGCTCATTCTAAATAATTCACCAACAAAAACATATAAGGCTCGCTAGGATCGACTTACATAAGTCGCTTTCTGATAAAGCCAAAATGTACTAGTGTTGGCTTTCAAAAAACAAAACAAAATGACTAATTTAAGTTGATCCAAATGGACCTTTAATATAGAAATCAAACAAAATAAAATGTACTCAGATTTATGGTGGTTCCACCATCGACATCATTATGTTATGTAGAAATGAACGTGATAGTGTAAAGTGTGTCGTATGGTTTTGTTGCGATATACCAATTTTCCCCTCTTCATTTAGTCGACTGAACTTGCTCCATGCACTCATCTTCGCTTCAGAATTCCTATGTTACACCCATACATCTAGGTTGCAACTTCAATGATTCGTTTCAATCTGTAACTTCAAACGACCAATCGTCTTTGTCGTTACTATGGTGATAAAAATTCTGTTCAGCTTGGATATATTGTGTCATATATTTCAACAACTCAAGCTTCAAGGTGACAACTACAAACAGATAGTTCAACTACTCCATGTTATTACCAGGAATATACACATTAATTTACAAAGTAAAGATATTGGTTGAAGCAGCAAACACAATGAAAGCCTTAAACGTTTAATAAAAAGACATGGAACAGGCACTGGCACTCTATAAGCCCAAATTCATAACAAATATAAAGATGAGGGAGATGATGAAAATTTATCCACAGGACAAAACAAGATAAATGATCAAATGACTTACAAGGCTTGTCTACTTCTGATAGAGCCAAAAGCTTGCCATGATGATATACGAGAGCCGTATTAGCTGTAATAAAAAAGAAAATTAACAAAATCATATTGAATTATGGTGGAACAGAATTTTATTACCAGCACCAAGTTTGCATGATCAAAATAAAAACGAATAAACAATCAAAAAACGTCCTTAAGTGGACCACCAGCATTTACCTGTTCCAGTTCCATATGAAACATCCAATACTTTCAGCTTTGCCCGGAGCATTTGCATTTGGACCATAAACAATCCCAAAAAACCTTTCAGATCTCCAATCTGAAATTATGCCCAAGAAAAATGATTCATAATTGATCTTATTCAGAATGGAAAATGTTGAATCAACATCATATATATTAATACACGAACACTGAAATATTTAGCATACACGCATATTGCAGAGAAAGAAGAAAATAATTCATTCGTATGCATTCATGTTATATATAATTATAAGTATTATATGTTCCAGTTATATTTACGGTTGAGTTCCACATACATTTTGAACAGAAGAATTCTACATGACAGGAAATCTCTATTCCACATAAATTTGGATGGACCAAATTACGTAACTTACAAAAGAAAAATCAATGATTATATAAATTTAGGTAAATTTATTACCGTTATTCGTTACCTAAGTATAGTAATGTAATTACGAAAAATAAAGGTCAGCAAAGAAGAAGGAGGTGCGGTGGGGGCAATGTATTCAATGGTAATATCTATTTAGATTACCTTCATGAATTTTGCTCCACCAAAATACTCTTCCTGCTTAAACCGAGATGTTTTAACATAACGTGAAACATAAGTTGCTTTTCCATCTTTGATGCGCATACCATGGATCATTCTACAATATGGTCAACGGACTAGCTAAGCCAAAATTTTCACAACTATGAATCAGTTCCTTGTTAACTACTTAAAATACTATGGGATGTATATCACTTGCTACACGTATATTTGGATTCATTTCAAAGCAACTTCAAAGTGGATGTCTAAAGCCTTTTTGAAGACCTAAACATATTGGGCTAGGTCAGCAAAATCCTTTAGGTATCTGCCTTTTAACCTCACATCTTGGATTATTAGCAAGATAATCAATAGGCATTGCTGAAATTTGACTATATAGTTAGCTTCTCATCTTAGTACTTTGTCAAGGGAGACCCAGTGGTGACTTCACTCAAATATGTCTCCATACACTAAAAATGATTTTGTCTTGTACATGCTCAGTCGAAACTATCCAAACACCAAGTTTTCGCCATGGTAACTAATATCTCATAATGAAAAAACCTAGTCGGTTAAAAATGATTTTTTTTTCTCATTTTGAATACAGGTAAAATCAAATATGAGCAATGACACTAAAAAGACAAATTTTTTTTATCTTTTTTTTATCTTTTTTCTTTTTTTTATCTTTTTTTCTTTTTTTTTTTTGAGATTTGAACAGATTTGTCGATTTTCAGAATATTACAATACGTAAGAATGAAAACTCAAAAAAGATATCAGAATTTTGGAACTATGTTCATATTCCAAAGTTTCGTAAACAGAAGCACCCTGAAATTACAGGAATATTCAACCTAGCTATCAGCTTCAAAATACTCACCCATCTCCATCAAACCTGCACAGAAAAAGGTAAAACAGCATGAATTTGCGCTCAACGTCAGGAAATTTTATAAACTATTAAGAATGCATAACAGTCTCTACCACGGCACAACTACATGATAATTAATTCATTTACTGCAGTTCATATATTCACTTCTTACATTTGATCAAGTTAATTCATGTAGCATTTGCACTTCTTCGATAAGCAATAAGAGAATTGTAACAGAAAATGAATTCCATTAAGCATACTAGTTTTAAACGCACGTACATTCATCCAATATTCAGATATATTTATTTCCGGTTTAATAAAAAATGTATGGACGGATGTGTATTGTAAGTGCAAAGGTTTTGGTAGTAAAAATACTTTTGTTTCAAATTGTTTTACTGGCGGCACCAGTGGCAAATTGATAGTAAAATTCCGTTGATGGGTGATCGGAACGAGAACAGTGGTGAGTTTTACAAATCGATGATGAGATCCTGTCAAGTGATGAGGCTATTTTTGGGAAATAAATAAAAAATATTTGGAAATGATGTTCAACGAATTCTCGTTATTAATAGTTCTCGAGATATTGTATAACACACTTGTTATCCTGGCCTTTAAAAGAAGTTATCAGATGCCTAGAGAATTTGATAAGATATTGTAGAACACATTTGTTATCCTGATCTTAAGAAGTTTTTATCAGATGTCTAGAGAATCTGATAATATATCAAGAACTTACCACTTGATTGGTAGACTAACGACATGATTAGAAAGTTATATAATTATAATAAAACTAGCCTACTCATTTTTGAGCTTTTGTATACTATATTATTCAGCAACATTTTCCATTTCTGAAACATTTACGTATTGGCATTGATTTGTTTACTAACGTAGGTAAATTTTACGCTCATTATTATTCCCTCTTCGCTCTCCCTTCTTACAAGAATTTTTTAACAAAATTATTATTATTATTATTATTATTATTATTCATCTCTTTCTTTCTGCAAAATTCCTCCCTTCTTACAAGAATGCATCAAACAATATTATTATTATTCATCTCTTTCTTTCTGCAAAATTCTTCCGAAAAGAAATCATCTTCCATATACACCTAAATGTCCTAAACAATATAATATACAAATCTCCAAGATTTTCAACTTTGAATGCATATATTTGAAGGGCCGTTGTTTTAACCTTGAAGATTACACAACAATTATCGATAGCACCATGGTCATGTCGAAGTTTGCTTTCAAGAGTGGCCATGTCTAAGACAGTACCCCAATCACATGTTTTTCACTGTTCCCACAGATCAATTCCAACAATTTGAAAGTGAAACTAAATTCAACTTTCAGGAGGATAAGGCTATTTAGTTTTAGAGCAAAGAGTGAATTATTATGACGGTTAGTGCATTGGAGAAGAAAATAATGCATTTGGCAGGGGAGCGTTCCGCCTTAGAGGGAAGCAAATAATTAAAATTAAAGGAATAACTTTGGGACTCGTAAGAGATTTACTTTAAGAAAATATGAATTGAATCCAAGGTATTCTTTGAATATGCTTATGGTGCCAAATTATTTATTGTAACATAAGTAAAAATAATTATTAAGGTCGTGGTGAAGTTCGAAATAGATGCATGGGTTTGGGTATTATTCATGTATCAATTTAGACGCTAGGAGCTGTAATTGTATAACTTGCATTTTAAATTAATGCAGTGTAGTCTATAGCGCATAGCGCGAAATAGCGCAAGGCTTGCACTATGCGCTATTTTGCGCTATGCGCTATAGCGCACGCTATTGCGTTCATTTAGAAAAAAATGTAATCAAATATATTTTGCTTAACCGATTTTTGTTGTTCTTGTTTTGTATATTTTGCATCATATCCAAACCGTTCAAAACTCCAAATACAAGCACTACCATACTTTATGCATGTATTAAATATTTTTTAATATAGAATGTAATTGTGTTATAGAAGATTTGATGAGTTCATATTGTACATTCACAGTAATTGATGGATATAATATATTTGTGTCTTACAAATTTGAAATTTATTCTTATAACTGTGAGTTATAATGAAATTTATTTCTATTTATCAACTATGGTGATATAGAACACTAAGAAAAAATGCATGAAAATACACCTTTGTACAATATTCAAAAAAAAAAAAAAAAACTAACAAGGACTAAGGAAAAAAATTATAAAGAATAGTCGTAAAGTGAAAATAAGATCAAATGAAAATAATATATGAAATCTACAATAACAAGATTTGAATAAACAAAGGTTAAACATGATTCAAATGTACAATAACAAAACACAAATTATATTATGCGTCTAAAATTTTATAACATAGTCATTTGTTTTATCTAAATTATAACCGTTAATCATTATTTAAACGATCATCAATTTCTTTTTCGTTCGAGTCATACTTTACGGCATTTTTCCTCTAAGTCATCATAAATACAATAGCATGCTATTTTGATCTTAATTCACTGTCCAAACATTTTAAAAAAAAAGACAAAAACAAAATAGCGCGCTATTTAGAGCTATGCGCTATTTTTGCGCTATGGTAGAATAGCGCGCTATTTTTGCGCTATAGGAAACCCTTGCTCTATTATAGGTACAATAGCGCAAGCACTGCGCTATTTGTCGCTATAGCGAGCGTTTTGATAACACAGAATTAATGTAAGTATGGTGTAGCTTACAACTCAAATTAGTATACTTTATTATTTGTTTAACCGAAATTATATCTAATGTTCACTGAGTGTTAATTAGAAAATAAAATCTAATATAATTTGACTAGAGACAGCTAAAATTATATGTTAAAGAATCTTCATTTATACAAATTTTGGATAGTGCAGTTTTATAAATTCAAGCATAAATCATTAATTTAAATGTAAGCATTTGTTGAAAAATTAACAGCATGAGGCCTTGATAATTATAAACTAACGAAACTCTTACTAGGAGATATAAATTAATTCGTGTATGACTAAATTAAATTGTATAAAAATCATCATATCAAAAAATTAAGTATAAATATATAATGATCATGGGATAAACAATTGTAAGCCAAGAAAAATAAATTTTAATAGTTCCTGAAAATAAGCATATACGTTACAGCTTTGGTGTATTATACTATATTAATGCATAACTTGTAAGGTATCCAAGTTGACTTTATGACTCAATTTAGCAGTGTTGTGTTAACGCACATATGTTGTATGCTCCTTAATTTTATGTATGGGGAGTTGGCATTCTTTTGTATATTTGTGCCTTTTGCATGTGTGAATTAATAAAACATGTTGAATGCATATTCAATGTAACCAACTATATGAAAATAAGCATGGTTATCTAGGTATGTCAAATTCTTAGTAGGGAAACCATTTTTGTGTGGTTGTTACTGAAATGGTTTTCTTACAGACTCATAAGATTCCTTCTACGTAATGGAAAAGTTTTCATCTAGATCTATTTATCAAAATAAGGGAGTGTACAGTTAAGGTGAATCAACTGCACTGTAAAAAAAAAAAAAGTACATAAAGATGTTTTATGTGATTTTATGTCATTATCATATGAATTTGAATATGAAGGATGATATCAGGGCTTCTTCTCCTCCAAAATTGAGGGGGAAAACAAATAATAGTATGGCTGAAATTAGAGAAAGCATCATGTTCCCAATGAATTATAGCATACCTATGTTGTGAAATGTTTAAAGACGCTTACAACCTCAATGATGACCACTAGAATCGCTGAGAACCACTCATATACCAGAAAGAGAACCACGCATATTCCTTGTCAAACTCAAAAAACAACTGAAAAATCGTTAAAATGAGTCATCTAATTTGGATATGTAAAATTAGAGGAGAATTTTATGCATTCACTTGAGAAATAGCTGTCAAGGAAAGTAGTTTTTGATTCTTCGAGGTGGAAGGATCTCAAACTAGAGAGGAGAAAAGCATGATGGATGCCATTTCAAAATCAAACAAAATCAAATGATTACTTGTTCCCTTTCTATTATCCATTTTGTTGAGCTGCATGCTCTTATGAGCCTACATTAGTCATGGTGGTGCTCTTTAAGACTCTCGAAAAAATTTGGCGTTTGATTTGAGATTGAGCCTTCTTGCTCCTATCAAATCCATAATCGGTTATGGCGTTGTTTTTCAAATGCACTAGGAATCTAATATTTAATTTCTAGTTGAGCTTTTTTGCCTTTATAAAATTCATATTTCAGTGGTATTTTAACATGCGTTTGATGAATACAAGTATTTGATCATCGGTAGACCTTATAAACATGCTAACATATATACATACATCAAGGTTGTAAAAATGCTAGGCGTATGCTAAGTGATAATCATGGATTATGCATTAATAGTTTAGGCGGAGATTGATCGATGATTAATCGAAACTATGTGTTTTCCATAAATTCATGCACTTTGAATGAAATTTTATTTGTTTAGAATTAACTAATGCACAATGGAATATCATGGATATGGAAGTGGTTATAGAGATAAAATCGCTTGAACAAACATTTTAATGCTTCTACAGGGCAACAAGCCGAAATTGAGGGATATATAATGCTTATAAACCTATTTGCATGCTCAGACGATGCAGTATATCTCATCTAGGCGGACAATGAAAAATCTACAGAGTAAGGCTATCCTAGCACCTAAACAGGGCATATGCGGAAGCCTAGAAGGGTTTTATAACATTGACATATATTTATACACACACGCACATTATCCATAAAGCTTTTGATGCATTTAAGACGCATATGACGAATTTTACTAATATATCAAAATTCAAGTGTTTGTTCAAATCCATCACCAGCATTAATGGTGCTTATGAGATGCACTTGGGTGTCAAGATAGACTGCCTTATATGAGAGATTTGACTCCTTTGGAGCACTCTTGAGTTCCTAAGGTGCACACGCATGGCAATTACGCACATGGTAATTAAAAGAGCATTTTTATTGTAAAATTTGCAAAATTAGAAGTGCAATATATGTTGTCAAATCTCAGCCAAAATTTATACAATAAAAAAAATCACTATTTAGTTCAGGTTAATAAACCCAAATCTTTGTAGTTTAGGAGAAGTTCATTATTTAAACTAAGTTGATCAACCCAATATTTATAATTCAAGAGAAACTCACTGTTTTATGTATCAATTCAACTGATAGGTATCAATACTTACATATGAAATTTTCCTTTTCCCAATGTTTTTACTCAACTTTGAGTTTTTTTTGCAGATAGTGGGAATTGTTTGGATAATTGCAATAAAACTCAAAAGTATTTATATTGCCTAACCTTTTGCATTTCCATTTCTAAAATGCTTATTTATCGGGTCTGGTCCGTTTAAGAGAAACATAGGAAATTCAACATTTATTTTCATTCTATGTCTTTCTCTTCCCTTTAAGAAAGTATACAGTAAGCAAAATATATTCTTTTCATCTCTTTATATCCACAAATTCCTCCGAAATAAAATTATCATTAAACAATATACTTAAAACTCTAGAATGATAACTTATGCAGATCCCCAAATCTATAAAATTTGAATGTCAAGCATATAGGGTCGTGTTAACCTTCGGGAATGAACTACGGATCATCTATTGTATCATAGTTTAGTAGAGTGAAATTTGTTTTAAAATAGTAGTTTCGTCCATGGCACAACTCCTATTATTTGCTCTTCATTGTCCATATGCATCGATTCCAACATAAAATACCACTTCACTGGTTATAGTTTACCACCTGCAACTATGAATTCTGAATATAAAAAAGTTATTAGTTTTCGTTTTTGAAACTTTTTAAATAAAACCTTAATGAATAAAACAAGTTGTATTTTCAGCTCGTATACAAAGCATGCTAATAACTAGAAAAAGTAATTAGAAATGCCTCAAGGTTTAAAAAAACAATATATTACTTAGAATAGTTACATATTTTTATTATCACTACCACTAATTGCAATTAACAATTTGATCATGCATGTTATTCGTGAAAGCTTGTGATTGAGTTCCAAATAGTCAAAATGGTTCTAAAATGATTTATGAACATAATTCACATCCTATCTCTCATTACACTATATCTCTAATCTTGTCAGAGAATATATTATAAGTGATATTCCTTCATGCCCATGGTGATCAACCCCCATATAACATAATTCAAATAATGTAACAGCTCACAACTCCGTTCGCGCACCTATTGTCTCCAACGTAGTTCCCGCATAGGAGTGGAGTTTTGTTCTTCAAAAGATTTCGATGCCATTAAGAGGCTAAGCTCTACTATTTAAGTTGTCACATCATACGTTAATTATATGATGTGGGACTTCTAATTCAATCTGAACTAAGGAGTGCTACAAGAAAGTTCTTCATCATTTCAAGGTTCACGGAGAAAACACCCATATCTTTGATGGATGCCCATATCTTTCGGGTCCATGTTATTTTCATCATAATCGTGATCTTTTTCTTTGTCTCTCTCTTTAGTACCATAACTGTAAATTAATACCCAAATCCAGCATTCAAAAAAAATATGTTTGGGAAGAACATAGAAAAGACTTTCTATTTCGCTAACTAATTAAACATATGAAATAATCAAAATAATTGTTGACGTGGAAAATTGGTAATTTGTGCATGCCATTCCAAAGTGTGAGTTTAAGTGTAAACTTATAATCCGAATATCCAAAGTACGAGAAATGTAAAGAGACGCACAACTTTTATAGTGGTTTGATATTAACGCCTATGTCCACTTTATAGTAATTATTCATCATATATTTGTCGATTACAATATTTGTACAAATTCGGACAATTGTGTGTACAAAGTTGTATAATAGAACAACAAATAGCTTGTTAGTTCCAAACTTTGACCAAAATTGTAACAGCCCGCATTTTACGTATCGGAAGATCGTAAAATATTTTTATTTTATTCCCTGAGGATTGGATCATTCTCATCTTTTGGTATGTTGCTTATGGGGATGTGTGACATGTCCATAATTTTTACCGATTTTGGTTGTGACCATTTTGCCCCTGTCAGTCTTGTACTGGGCATAACTTTTGACTCAGGTCGAATCAGAGAGTGAGACATGTGCCATTGGAAAGGAATTGATGATTCCCTTTCCGTAGAGTGGTTACATTAAGGATTTGGTTCAGCGGTTTGGGAGAAATCGCTGTTTTAAGGTTTTTCAGTTGGCTGTTCATGTTTTGGAAGGCTAATGGGCTGATTTGGAGAAGGCCCATTAGAGGGTGGGTGGAGACTATAAATAGGGGGTAATGGGTATGGAGAAATGTTGGCATTTTCCATTCTCTTATGGGAAGGCTTTGATCTCCTCCTTCCTCTAACACCTTTCCACCATTAAAATTCCAAATTCAAGGAGGGAAATCGAAGATCTATACCATTCGAGGCTAGATCAACATCGTTTCAAGGGAGAATTCATCGGATTAAAGAGTTTGATTCGAAGTGTTCGCTGTCCGGATTGCTTTTGCATCGTTTTTGCTTTGTTTTGGGTAATCGGTGAGTGATTTACATCTCTCATTCGGATGCATGCAAGTATATGGGTCTTATGCTGTTAATTTCATCATTTTTATGTTATTTTCCTTAGATCTACACCATGCTAAGTTTATTTTACATATGAATCACCTTAGGATCTGATTTAGATAATTTAAATGGTTAATTTTATGATTTTTCTCAAGATTATGCAAGTTAGATCCGTTTTTATGTTCATATGATTCACTTATCATGTTTTGGGAAATTTATGTGTTTTGATGGAAATTGTTAGATTGATGATATTGTTGGTTGCATAACATGTTTGTGATTGCGTTTGGATGAATCGGATAAGCTGGTTTCGTCGGATTCGTCGTTTGGCGAAGTTTTGGTCGAAATCGGAGTCGAATTGGAGATGTGCAGGTTTCTGGTCGTCCTGGAGTTGGTCGGGTCGGTCTGGAATGAGGTGATCGGTCATAGTATGGCTTGGGAAGCAAGTCAGGGAGCTGGTCGGTTTAAGTTGGTCGGTCCAGAAGGAGCAGAAGTGTTTCTGGTCGGTCCAGAAGGAGCAGAAGTGTTTCTGGTCGGTTTCAGATGGTGGCATTCTGGTCGGTTTCAGATGGTGGCATTCTGGTTGGTTTTTACTGGAAGCAAATCCTGGTCGCTCTGAAGGAGCTGGTCGGTCAGGTGGAGCAAAATCTGGTCGGTCTTCACGGGGTCGATCCAAAGCTGGTCGGTCCCAAGGAGGTCGAGTCGATCCAAAGCTGCAAGGAGGTCGAGTCGATCCAACGCTGCATGGAGGCGGGTCGTTCTGGAGCAAGGCTGGTCGGTTTTTGGCTGGTCATTCTGGAGCAAGGTTCTGGTCGGTTTTGGCAGGGTCGTTTTCTGAAAAAGTACGTTTTCGGGTACGACTCGGGTACGAACCAAAAAGGTCTGAAAAAAATATTTTTCGGGGGCAACCCCCCGAACCCTAGCCGTAGCGCAGTGATGTGTTTTGGTTCGGTGATGGCGTGACTTCGAGGTGATTCAAGTAGGAAGACTCGAAGTGATGAATGTGTTCATTGATCAAGGTGGAACAACGAATGCGGAGACAACTCAAAGGTCGTGAGTTGGTGGATAATGGCTGCTCGAGAAGGTTGCTTGAGCTATGAAACATCGTCAAGGTTGGACGATTAGAGATGCGAAGGCCGAGAAGTCATCGTTGTCGTAAGTTCTAGCAGGCTCAAAGCAGGGGTACGATGGGTATCGTTGAAAGGCCCAAAAAACCGGTTGTTGGTCGAGTACCCTGGGTCTTTCTGGTTGGGGAAAGGCCTAGTGTCAAGGTTGGACATTGCCAAGGTTGGACATATGGAGTTCATGCTAGAACTGGGGTTATCATTAGCCCTTGACATATGGCAAGATTGGCCGTCATACGATAATGATGGTTTCGAAGCAGGATTGGCGGTGATAGCCAGAGTCGGTTATGGATGATTGTTTGTTCTTTTTGTACTATCTCACATAGATTATCCAAAGTCGAGGGAGATGTTCTTTGAGTGCTTAAGTGATATTGGTTTAGGCCTCTGGCGAGGGTACTTGAGGAATGTTAAACTCGATTAGGGTTGTTTGTGTGAGACTTATAATCTGGATGTTAGGTGTGTTCTCTATGATTGAATGGGTGTTCTGGTTTCTATGGATGAATGGTTGAAATGCTTGGTGTAAAGGCTATCACTGTCCGATGTGGGGAAGATAAGGTTGAGTTCTTCTCTGGTGATGTGGGTAGATAAGTTGTTCATTTACCCATTCTCATATGCTTTCTTGTTGAAGTTTGTTAGCTGTATTATCGCTCACTAAGACTATTGTCTGACTCAAGATTTTATGTCTCCTCTTATTACCTTGGGCTGTTCATCCGGTTGTGGATGGGCAGACTAAGTAGCAGGTTACAGGTAATGGAGCTTAGTGATACGAGGAAGCTGAGCGATGACGAGCAAGAGGCTGGCGTACCAGTTTTATTCTATCTAGTATTTATGTTTCCGCTGTTTGAGTTGCTTGAGAGTTGTAGTGAGGCCTTATGTACAAACTTGGATATCAGTTGGATAATCTTTCTGGATATTGAAAGAGTTTCAAAAGTTTGCTATATGATACCTCATTACTATCACCTGTTGTATATGTTCTATTATATTTTATCCTTGCGCTGTGAGTTCTACGACAGGTTTCGATGTGTTCACTTACTATGATGATCGTCCATAGCAGCCTGGCACGCCTTTCAGCGCATTATTCCTCTTGTTTAGTGCAGGGGTTATGGGCGGTCGTCACAAAAATGTCCTTTGTCTTCTTCGTTGAGTGAAAGTATGCTTGAGAAAGCAACAATTTCCAAGAAATAGCTTTAACGTCCAACAGTGTGCAAATATGTCGAAAAGCAAGGCAAACGTCCAAAATTTGTAGACAAACGTTTAGGTGACGTTTAGAAGTCCAACCAATGTCCAAGAGCCATGAATATGATGATGGCAGTAATTAATGGTTCTTGAGAACTCCAATCTCGTATGTCAAAGTATAGGCAAAGTCCAAAAATGTCAGCCCCTTAGAATGCCATGCAAGGGGGTATTTATTGGTGAGGTTTGGAGGATTCAGCCCGAATTTCGTATCCCGAGAGGATGCGAAATTTGCATCCTGAAAACTTAGCCAAAAAATCATGCTGCTTTAGAAAATTTTGCATTCTGGGTTTGATAGGTTGAAAATCAGAAATCTGCGTGGAAAATAGGTGATCATCTCGTGCCTGGCACTATCCAAAGTTTGTCATGGCAAACTGGAAATACCGTATCTCCTGGTAGGATGCGAATTTCGCATCCCACGATGGGATGCGAAATTTGTATCCCCTGGCAGGATACGATGCCAATGTTGAATGCTCTGGTGATTTTCGGTTTGCCAGACCTAAGGAGGGATGCGAATCCAGATGCCAAATGCCAAGCTCGATACCTCGAGTCAAATCAAGGGAAGTTAATCTCACCAAGATGCTCAGGCGGTCTCCAGCTCGCGAAGGTCCTCGAAGGAATCCGTATCCCGAGAGGGATACGAGTTCCTTGTCGAGGGAGGCCCAGCGCACGCATCTTCGAGGCGATCCAGGTTTGGGAAGCGATGTGAAGGAGAAGTTGGGGAAAGACATCTGGAATGATCACCGTGTGTCGATCACGACTTTTTGGAGTGTCGAGCTTGGATTTTGCCAACAAGCCAGGTCTTAGCCAGATGGTGATCATGCTAAATCGCGCAAGCTGTTTTGAGTGATCGCCATGAAGTGCTCAAACCTTTTTGAGTGATTGACATGCGTTTGCCACACGTGACTGAATCGATGCTGATTTCAAGAATGAAGTATATTTAAACTCGATCCCGAGCGTGTCACGACTTAGACTGAACCACTTTGTGCTTTCTGAGGACGTTCTCGAGATTCGAGTGTGCCGTTAGCTGTGAACTTGACGTATGACTCTTTCGACCAAAAAGCACGTTAACACTTTGCCCCCCAAAACATGTCTTGTTTGATTGGAAGAAGATGTGTTTTGCGAGTAGTCCGAAAACCTGTAATCTATGAGCTGAGATTTGGAAGAAGTCTGACGATCGCTGAGATCGAAATAGAATAGAAATCCAATTATCACGAGGATCGTAGTAGTATGAAAATCCGATGATCGCTAAGATTGTATTTAGAATGGAATCTGACGGTCACTGAGATCATAATAGAATAGAAATCTGACGATCGCTGAGATCGTAATTTAGAATGGGAATCTGACGCGGTCACTGAGATCGTAATAGAATATAAATCTGACGATCACTGAGATCGTATTCTAATGGACCATTGAGTCAGGAATGCATGGATCCAAAAAATCATAAGCCGTGGGATTGTTAGGTCTTGTCGAAGCAAGTATGTACCTGTAAAAAGGGTTTTCGTACTTGGCCGACCAAGTTATGTGATATAATGTACTTGACGGGCCAGACTGTTAAGATTCCCGTGCTAAGAGGGTTAAGATAAGGAGCTTCCGTACTTGACGGACTAAGTCATGAAGTTATTATGCTTGGTGAACCCATTTGGAGAATCTTAACACCCGAAAGCCCAAGTTTTTTGGGAAGTTGTGGAAAGGAGTCCTAAGTTGCGAACCGGAGTTCGAAGTTTATGAATGGCTGGCTAAATGCGGGACCGGAGTCCGAATTTTATACGTGATTGATCAAGGGTGGACTAGAGTCCTAACTTTATACTTGGCAGACCAAGTGTGGAACCGGAGCCCGAATTTATACTTGACTGATCAAGTGCGGAGCCGGAGCCCTCTTTTATAATTGGCGGACCAAGTGTGGAGCCGGAGCCAGAATTTTATACTTGACTGATCAAGTGCGGAGCTGAACCCCGAATTTTATACTCGACTGATCGAGTATGGAGCTGGAGCCCGAGTTTTATACTCGATTATTCGAGTGTGGAGCTGGAGTCCTAATTTTATACTTGGCAGACCAAGCGTGGAGCCGAAACCTGAATTTTATACTCGACTGATCAAGTGTGGGCCATAGCCCTAAAGTAGTCTTTATTGATACCACAGGAGTACATCGATTAATAGTCCAACCCAGAGCACGACTGAAGACCACAAGTCGGTTTCGTGCGTGTGTGGGCTGACGTTGCCGCTTTGATTACAACCAAAGAAAATCGAGGGGCCGCCAACAACAAGAACAAACATAAGTAATGGATCGGAGTCCGGAAAGCCAAAAGGATTTGTAGGGTCGGATCAGTTAATTATAATGCCTAGGGGGCGTCCAGACCTGCCACCATCCTGAGATGTTGTAGGGGGATGAGCATGTGGTGTTCTTGTTGTAGAATTTCTGACATACTACGGTAGCTCGACAAGATCGCAGGACTATCTGCAATGGTCGGTGTTGTGATATGTCAGTTCATGGAAAAGATGGTACATGTCAGAGCCAGGGAAGGAGTCAGGATTTTACTCCGACCCGGGCTAAATAAAAGTGATGAAAATTGATAGTGTTAAATAATACGAAAACTACATGTTATGGTCCGTGAATGGATCAGAGTCGTTGCTTGAGTACGTAAAAGGAAACTATGCTGTATTTTTTTTTTTTTGCTTGTGTGAGAAAGAAGTGATATATGTGTAATTTTAGCTTTTTTTTACTAACAAAGCACAAGAAAATAATATATATGATCCTGTGCAATCTAGGGTGTTGCACAAAATTACTAGCTCAGAATAAATGGTCGAATACAAATCCTTTTTAACATCAATTTCAGAACGAAACTACAAATAAGGAAGGGTCTGCTGCAGTGTCCTTGCCAAATGATATTGACATATCAAAGGACTGTGTTGAGACTCCATAGTTGTCTGAGTCTATTTTTACTAGCTAGCCTTGAGATAACTCGTCCTAGTAGAAAAGTTGATGATAGCTTCACTTTTCAGGCTTTTAAAACTGAAAATGGTGTAATAACAAACACTGCATGGAATGAGATATAGCTTCTAATTTATTTGCCTAAAAGATAATATATAATTTTTATTTTTGGGAAGAGCACCCGGGCTTTAGCCCAGGTAACTCAACACATGGATCCGTCCCTGGTCAGAGCTTGCTTATTTTGGAGTCAGGTCCCTCTTGGGAAGCTTTTGGAAAGGTGCAGTTTCATGGATGTCGAAATAAATCATTTCTAAGTCATGAGTGAGTTCAGTGTATGCCGGGAACTTTGGTTCAAAATGAGGTTGTGCGTTCTGATCGTTCCAAGATTTACCCTTCCCTTTTTCGAGTGCAGATGGCCCTGAGCCTGTTGCAGAGTTGACCTGATGCATAGGTTTTTCATCACGGGAGTCCTCCCTCAAAAATCTTTTGGCTTTGAAGGAAAATTCAATGAGATCCCCTGGTGGGTCCCATCATAATTAGATTTTAAAGTCTATTTTGTCAAAAATGCCGGAGACGTCCCAAGAAATTCTTCGATTTCTTTCGGAAGCAGATGATTATTCATCTGCTTCTCACGTTTCGTGAATAGCCGGGACATTGAGGAAGATCCAAAAAGGCATTTCGGGAATCGATCTGATTCTATTTCTGTTCATTCCGTTTGAAGAAAGGAAGGATCCCAAAGAATCGATCTTTCTTTTAGTTGCTGAATCTCTGTTTGATCGATCAATGTGTGGCGGCCATTAGAACCATGGACGGATTCGGTCTGCCGGCAGAGGCCACCGCCGCGTTGAACCTTTCAAGAAACTTGCGTAGAGTTTCGTCTGTCCTCTGCTTAACTGCTGCCAAAGTCATGACGTTCTTTGGATAAACGATATAAACTCTGAATTGCTCAACAAACTTTCCAACCAAGACGTTCCAATTGTTGATAGATTCGGGTTCCAAATGTCAAAACCACAAAGCAGCATGTCTGTAAGATAGAGTGGGAAACACTTTGTCATAACATTGTCTGTAAGATAGAGTGGAAAACACTTTGTCATAATATTGTCTGAAGCCGAAAGTACTTCTATATGTCACATGTAGCGCATTAAGTGAGCGGTCGGATCATTCCGACCATTATAAGCTTCCAACATGGTACTTTGAAGTACAGTGGGTTTTGAGAATTCCTGATATCTTGAGAGAAGATACCGCGAGTAACATAATCAAGACTCGTGTGAAATGCCGTGCCTTGAACAAAGGGTCGAATAACATCGGTGACTTGACTGTCATTTCCTGTACCCAACAACTGTCTCTAATCATTTAGTCTGACGTTGGTGCCCCCAGCGCCAAGTCCAGCGTTAGCGAATTGTTGAGCCCCAACGAGAATATTTGGCTTAATCCTGACCTAAGGTGCCTCGACTAGAACAAATTCAACATTCGGAACCACGGGAGTTCCTGTATTCAAAGCGGTGCACACTAGCATTTTAGTGATATTTCCAACACCTGAGCCTGAAACCTGATTAGACATAATCTGGGCTGAACCTCAAATAGGATTAGGGGTGTTACCCCCGAGACTAGCCGGTCTGGTAGCCGTCTGCGAACTGGTGTCGATACGGGGTTGTTCTTCGGGAATTTCCCCAAGTCCCGAGCTAAACCTCTCGGAACACTAGCACTTGAGTTGCCTTGGCTCAACTGCCTCATAAATTCTTCGAGTCGAGCAAGAAGAGTGTTCACGGTAGCTTCCTGTCAACGGAAATATTCCTCTTATTGTTTCAAGCGAGAAGTAAGATCCTTAGTTAACTCCTTGAGGACTCCGTCGACGTCAACTCGAGTAACGTAGTTTGATGGATGACCTATCGAGGAAATTTCCCGACTTTCCTCCATATCTGCTCCTTCCGAGCGAGCCAACTGTTTCCTTTTAACCATGATGGAATCCGAGAGAATTCCAAGTAAAGCTGAGAATAAATTTGATAACTGAAACCGAAATCGATGTCGAAGTCCGAAACCAAAGTTGAAATCCAAAGTCAAATTCGAAAGTGTGCAAATATGTCCAAAACAAGCCAAAAATCCAATTAAATGTCCAAAAGTTGTAGACAAACGTTTAGAAGTCCAAGCAATGTCCAAGAGTCATGAAGATAATGAGAGCAGCCATTAATGGTGCTTGATAGCTCCAATCGCGTATGCCAAAGTATAGGTAAAGTCCAAAAATGCCAACCTCTTAGAAATTAGAATGACATGCAAAGGGTATTTACATGTGAGATTTGGAGGCCTCATACCAAATTTCGTACCCCGAGGAGATGCGAAATTCACATCCCGAAAACTTAACCAACAAACCATGCTGCTTCAGAAAATTTCGCATTCCAGGTTGGTAGGCTGAAACCAGTGATTTGCGCGTGTCGATCACTAGAAAATAGGTGATTAGCTTGTGCCTGGCACGGTCCAAAGTTTGCCAACTGGAAACACCGTATCGTCTGGTGAGATGCAAATTTCGCACCTCACGATGGGATGCGAAATTCGATCCCCTAATGGGATGCGAATTTCGTATCCCTTAATAGGATGCGAATTTCGTATCCCTTAATAGGTGGGATACGAATCTTGTATCCCCTGGTGGGATACAAAATTCATATCCCCAAGAGGAATACAATACCAATGTTGAATGCTCTTGTGATTTCCGGTTTTCCATGCCCAACGAGCGATGCAAAATCCAGATGCCAAACGCCAAGCTCGATACCCCAAGTCAAACCAAGGGAAGTTGATGATCTCACCGGAATGCTTAGGCGGTCTCGAGCTCGTAAAGGTCCTGGAAGGAATCTGCATCCCTCTGGGATGCGAATTCGCATCCCGAGAGGGATGCGGGTTCCTTGCCGGGGAAGGCCCATCGCATGCACGTTTGAGGCGACCTAGGTTTGGAAAGCGGTGTGGAGGAGAAGCTGGGGCAAGACTTTTGGAGTGATCACCGTGTGCCGATCAAGACTTTTTGAAGTGCTGAGCTCGGGTTTTGCCGACGATCAAGGTCTTTTTCAAATGGTGATCGCGCTGAGTCGTGCAAGCTCTTTTGAGTGATCGGAATGAGATGCTCAAGCATTTTTGAGTGATCGACACGCGTTTGCCATACGTGATTGAATCGATGCTGATTCCAAGAATGAAGTATATTTAAACTCGATCCAGAGCATGTCGCTACTTCGATCGAATCGCTTTGTGCTTTCTAATGACGTTCTCGAGATTTGAGTACGCCGTTAGCCATGAACTTGACGTGTGACTGCTTTGACCAAAAGGTGCATCAATAATAATTATACAACATACATTCATCAGCTGGTATGTTATACGAAGCTCAAGGCATCAATGACTAAATTATCATTTTTTATCTTAAAAATCATGTTCTAAAGTCCAAGTAAATTTCATCCTTCCGTTTGGTGGTTGCCCATGAGTTACCATTTTAGAATTTACCATTTTAGTGGTTGCCCATGTGTTAATCATCACAATTAAAGTACTTCCAAACTTTGATGATGAGAAAGTAATATTTGTATTGGTGATAATTGTTCGATGATGTATCTATGGGCAGAAGACACTCATCTATTAAATAATAGTAAAGCAGAAGAATTTCTTGCTCTCTCCTTGATTTTAGAAGTTATCTCTCTTCTAATTAATTCTCTCTTGATATTTAATATTTAAATCTTTAATTAAATTATTTAGCTAAACATCTCATTATTTTACAGTATGATATATATATATATAATTAAAACTTATGTATAATATACAAATAATTCATTGATTAACTTCTAACAGTTTATATTCGGATCCATATATTTGTATTAATTACGTAATACACAATTTAAACTATTTAAACAAATTTAGTTAGCTAATATTTCTAATAGATATTAAAGAACCATAATTCAATATGTATACGGCTATTGTACTAATAAAAATAATAAAATTAAATTTTTTATTCAATTGCAATATATAAAACGCATAAAACAACAATAACAAGTTTAATTTTTTTTATTCGCTTATCATTTAACTTTAAATACCTATATGTAAAATAATAAAATATATCTATCATGCATTGCATTATAAAATCTACATTGAATTTAAAATACCTATATTTAAAATTAGCACAACTATTTACAAACTCACCTCACTTTCTCATGTGATTTACATTTCAATCCATATGGATAAAGCAATTATGCAGTGTTCAGCTTAAAATAATAAGAAATTTGCATATAAGTTATATTTATTAGTACAGTCACTAATGACAATATGAAAATTTCAATAATATACATCATACATAGATCAATAAAATATGATAAAATTGTATTTTCATTAAACTAAAACACATAAATCACATGACATGCAGTATAACATAAACACAAGGAACTTTTGTAAAATACACTATAAATTTCAAAATATACAGATTTTCTTTCTCAAAAATATGTTTAAGAAACACTATTACTTTTCGTTTCGGTCAATCTGTAAATAATTGTAGTAAAAAAATCCACATTTGCCAAAAAGAAAAAGAAAAACACTTTAGCAAAGAAAATTGCTTATAGAAATGTGAGATTAAGTGCAAATTTAACTTTTGAGATAAAACAAAAATAATAGCAAAAAAATATCAGAAAAAGTATCAATAAATTCATCTTGCATTAAAAAATCATGTTTTTTACAACAAAATTTTAATTATAAAATTCCTTCAACGTCCTGCCGAACTATCTCGGTTCTCTTTAATATTTATAATTGACTTCATATATTAGAGTTAATCAAGAATCTTAAGACTATAATCAAACTTAGTAAACTATTAGTTTTGATGTGTCAAATAAATCATCATAAAAATATGAAAAATTCAATATTTGCTCAATGTTCATATCAACAAAAATGGTTTAAAATTCATTTGAATATATAAATACATCAGTCATATAACATTGAGCAATGATTGCAAATTTAATTTATGATTCATCTATATCGATACATTGATGCATTACATTGTACTTGTACAATTCTTACTTTAATTAAAGTGTCTACATTCTGAAATTTCTATAGTTGCTTACAAAACTCACCTCAGTGTCACATAATTTTATTCATTTACATCAATATATTTTTAATTAACCATGTAATCTTCTTTTTAATTTAATATAATTTTAATAAATAAATATTCATTTAATGAATCCATAAATGTGACGGTTTCAGTTTGTATATCACATTAATGTTTTAAAAAAGCAGTAAATAGGTTTTCCATTTAAATATAAAGATATACAATTCAAAGATCATAAATATTTTACATTTACCAAAACTAATTTATTATTCACTTATCTCAGTAAATTTATATGCACGTGGAATTCTGTTTTTTAACTTCAAATATCCATATTTTGACATTTCTATAGTTATGTACAACTTCATCGACTATTTCCTAATCTTTCATGTTTAGATCTATGTATTTAAATTGCTTATTAAATCTCAAATTTAAAGTACTTAAATAATCTATATATCAGCCGTATATGTATACATACACATACTAATAAAAACGATAACCAAAAATTTGTGTTTAACTATATAGATATATAGGTCGAACGCGCATAAACAATAATAACAAGGTTAATTTGTAAATTAACTATAATCATTTATGTACACAGACAATAAATTTACCACACACAACATTAAAAAAAATCATTTTTAATTTCAAATAACTCCACTGTAAAATTTCTGTAATCTTTTAATGAAATTCTTCTCGATTTATTCAAATTATTTTCTCTTCGATCAACATAGTTTAACAAATTACATAATTTCGAATTCAACATATATAAAAGAGATAAGTTAAATAATATTTATTAATTCATCTAAAATAGTTATAATATGCCAATTTCAACTAGAATACTTACTCATAGTAGTAAGAATAATAAAATTATTGTTTTCCTTCAAAAATAAATAAATTACAAACACATATCATGTATAAACAACAACAACAACAACAATTTATATTATATTCATTTTATTGAATTCATCGTGTATTGTATAATAAAGTTCCAATTTTAACATTCAAAATAGTAAAATCTATATTTTATAACATTATCTTATGCAACACACGAGTTACACCAACTTACTAATTATCTCTAGGCATTTTATTTTCAAAATATTTTATTACTTTACACCTACTTACTAATTATTTCCATCATTTTACCTCTCCTTTCATTTAATATTATGATATGGACATTATAAAATTTATATAGATATTTACAGTTAATTTAGCAATTAGCTCCTAATATTTTATATGCATGTCCACATATGTAAATTAATTACATAACCAATAATTTAAGTTATAATTAACTAATATTTCTTATAAATACTAACGTGAATGACAAAATTATGTTTTTTTTTTACTTCGAATACATGCAATTTAAAATTTCTATAATCATTTATAAGGTACCTATCGATTCTTAACTATTATTTTACATTTAAGGCCATATGTTATAATTAAATACATAATATGAAAACCATTTAAATATTTTTTACAGACTATTATTTGTTGATTCACCTAATAAATCACATTAGCATTAGCTATAATCATATTAACAAAAATAAGAAAATTTCATTTAGATATATAAATACGCCAATCACATAACATAGTTATATACACAAATAATAATCAAAAGTTTAAAGTTTAATTCATTTATCAACATATTTACCCTATACTGCATCAATGCATTGTAATATTAACGTTAAGCACCGGTATTTTAAAACTTAGTTACGTGGATACCCAGTGTCAGAGGCTCCCGTACTCAAGCGAGAGGACTTCCCAGGCAGTCTCCCACCTAGTACTATTCTCACGACTTTCCGGGCTCTAGGGGTGCTCGATTCGTATTTTAAAACTTAGTAATTTGCAAAATTCTCTTTGATATCACTAAACATCGTACGTTTAAGTCAATATATTTAATTTAATTATGTGCTCCTAGATTTGATAAATGTATTCAATCAATAAAAAGTTTTAAATTCATCTAATTAATGCTAAACACAACATTTTAAAATGGATGTCATATTCATACCAACAAAGGTAGAAAAAATTTTGGCAAGACGGAAAAAAATAGTTTTTCATTCAAATATAAAGTAAAATAAGTCATATAATATAAATAATATATGTAAACAATAATAATAAATTTAATATTTTATTCATTGACCTCAATAAATTTATCACACATTATAGAGAAAAATAGTTTCAAGTACTACATTTTAACATTTATAAAATTATTTATTGAGTCCCCTCAATTCTTTCATGATATTTTATATTTTAAGTTATGTGTTTAATACACTCATGAAATCCTAAATTCAAATTATTTAAATAATCTTAGTGAATATTAAGTCCATTTTTCTAATAGGTCTTGAAAATATACATCAATTTGAATATATATATATGTATATAGTGTGGTGCTAAGGGCACCCCAATATGTTCTTCCTAATACCGCAACTAAAAAATACCACAAGAATTAGTATTACATTCTTCTTAATACCACACCCTTATAAAATAGGGGCTACCACACTGTTTTACCCTATTTCTATTTTGCTCGATATTGTTTCATCCTCATTTCTAAAACCGATCAATGAGTTAAACTCTACATCTATAGCCGATCAACGAATTCAACGCCGCAATGCCGAGGAATATACAATAGTCGTGAATAAGGTTTGAATTAAGCAAACTAGAAGAAGAAGTGAAAGATTAGGTTTTGAGATCACCAAAAACTTGAGAGATTACCGTACAAATTTGAATTTTTCCGCGAGAGATGCGAAGAAGACAACGATTACGTGAGATTAGGATTTTTGGATTAGCTTAGTACGTGATTATTTCGACAAATAATGGTTGAATGAGAGATTATAATGGAAAGGTAATGTGGTATTAGAAAGCATACAAAATTTAATGAGTTTTATTTTTTTAATGAGGTATTAGGAAGAACATATTGGGGTGCTCTTAGCACCGCACTATATATATTTGTGTGTGTGTATGTATATTAAGTAGAGCAACATAATTACATTCAAGTATGTAGATGTATAAATGAAGATGTAAAAATCACAAAACATAAATTATGTGTAACAAAGTTAGTTCGTAAATCAGTTATGATTCTTTTATATCAAGAATTTATCAAACATTATATCATAAATTATATTTTAGCGTTAATAACTCCACAACAAATTTATACATCTTTTGCAAATTTTTCTTAGTGTTTCCTACTATAAGTCAATATATTTAAACTAATTTTATAATTTTAAATTTAGCTTAATTAAGAAAATTCCATTATACAATATTTGTTAATTCATTTAATAAATTACTAACATCTAATAAATTACTAACATAGGTCAGTCTCAACATGTTGTATTTATATTTAAAAAAAAATCTCGAATACACACAAATAAAAATAAAATTTTATTTTATAGTTTATATATTTCATCAAAATTTATTGTATATTGCATAACAAAGTTCTTTTAATATTAAAATGATAAACACTATTTTTAATACTATTGTCGTGTGCAACGCACGGCTTACACACCAATATTTCCATAATTGTGAAAACAAAATCAACATAAGGTAAAGAAAACTGCCACGTATTGAGATGAGGATGATTGCACGTGGAAATGATAGTAATAACAGCAGGCTTAACGAAGGAAAATTAGGATGCTCTGATTTTATCAATGTGAAAAACATTGTTTCGCGAAAAAGCTATTGATTATCGCATAAGAATATATCTGGATATTAGTTTTGGATTCCATGACAACTTCAACAGAATAGGAATTATTTTTCTTCTGATCGCTTAACATTCTATATGTACAGCAATGTTCAGCTGGAAACAAACAGGCTAGTTCTATTTTCACCCCCTCGTTCATCCTTTCACACACAAGTTAGTTTGAAAATGGTCACACCCCGTTTTTTCCTTTCCACCAAAAATTTCATTCCAAAAATGCCCTTGTCTTTTTTAACAGTAACTAGATTATTCAGGAACCATGCTCAGATCAAAATAGGTTATTATACAAACCTCACTTGGTAGGTTATGACATGAACCTCACTTGAACCAAGTGAGTTTTTTATAGAAAAATCGTTTCACTGGAGCTTATGTACCCGATTGTTCCTTTTAGACATAATCTGGGTAAGTTTGGAAAATATAAAAAGTGATAAATAGTAGTATGTGAAAGAAGAGAAGTGAGGTGTAAATAGAATAAGCCAACAAATAAACCAAGCTTACATGAGAGATTATTGTCCTAAACTTTATAATGCGTACTATTAAAGAAGCTGAGGTGAGTTCAATCATACAAAACTCTTAATGATTATAAAACAAAAACAAATGCGTACCAGTGATAACCAGCAACAGGCATAAACTTAGGATTAGGGCCAACTCTCACAAATTCTCCATTCAAACAATCCTACAACCAAAACTCATATCAGATTAAATCCGTAATTTGGAACTCAGAGCCAGGGAGAAAAAAAATTCAAGCAAGTTTTTACAGGAAGCGATCCATCAACTACCAAATCAGCATACGGAGGCGTCTCCTCCTTGACAGGTGCGAAATTACCAGAAAGATAGTGATGAGGTTTTGAAGAATCATGCATAAAAGAAACTACTACTTTTTCTAGCAAATCGATTGCAGATGAAATGATTCCTCTATTAGGCTTCGGATTTACAATCAAGACTCCATTTTCGTTGACATCCTGCTTGCGCTTCTCGTTGTCAGCTACCATCGTCGTTTCGTTTCTGTGTTCGGCAATTATTATGTGGTTGTCTTGATATGTGTGAGAGTATTCGGTTGGTAACGGTCAGGTTAGAGCACGGTCGCATGCTGTGGTCCACAATAGTTGCCAAGTTTGTCTTACTAGTTGCGTTTACAACACCTGTAGCTCATTTCCTTCTTTCCCTGGTCTTTGCCACCACCCCTTCAAAACAACAAACTATCATCAATCCTTATCTGCCATTTAGATATTATTATTTTTGTGTCTACCTTATATATTTTTTATGATTTTTTCGTTGTTAACTTTATATTCTGGGAATGTTAAACTGAAAATGTAACAAACTGCATTTTCTTTCATATGGGTCCGGCTGAGTTTGTTCCAGGTATTAGCTTCTCTTTTGGACTTAGAAGTTTCATGATGCTTCCTTATCGGATAAAGTTATATACTTAGGATTGTTAGGGCAACTCCGATCGTTGGAGTTAAGGCCTTAATATTAAGGGGAAACGAGTCAGTGGCTCGCTTCAGCCTTAATATTAAGGCTAAGCTTCAGGATCCTGAAGCCCTTCCTAGCGCCTATTTTGTAGGCGCCAGGTTCTAGCACCTATTTTATAGACGCCAGGATCAGGCGCCTATAGAATAGACGCTAGAATCCCCTCCCCTTCCCCGCCATGTGCTGCTCCCAAACCCGTTCTTTTACCTTCTTACTCGTTCCAACGGCTATAAAAGGTCACATTTTTTAACTACAACAGCTATAAACGGTCATATAGAAGTTACAACAGCCCTAAACGATCATAATTTTAATCTCTCTATAAATATCGCATGAGATGCTCGTTGTAAAACACACAAACGTCTTCAAATTCACCATACTCTTTATCTACCAGTAAACGATGTCATATCTATTCCAATTTAATAACGAAGCGATGAATACGAATAGCTGGGATTTCGATTCTCAACTAACCAAGATCTTACCTCTCATTCAGCTCCAACACTCTCGTTTCATTCTTCTGCGCCGTGGATCGGGGACGAAGATAAAGATTTTTGTTTAATGTATTGCCACTTCTCAAACGATTCAGTCAAGGGAAATGATCAAAGTGGGGAGGCATTCTGGTCAAAAGTCATGTCTGCTTACAATAAAAAGCACGTTGAAAGGACAAGATCAGTGTCTGCACTTTCCGATCAATTTGGGGAGATTAATCGACAAACCCAATTCTTTGGGTCTCAAGTTCACAAAATTATAACCGCAAATCCTAGCGGAATGGGTAGCGAAGCGGAATTGGTAATAATTTGTAACTCACTAATTCGCTTGTTGATATTTTATTTACCTACCACGAAAGCATACCAGTATTCATTATTTTACCGTTTGTAGAAGCGGATGGCGAACGATCAATTCTTGAAATTATTTCCTAGAGAAAATGGTGCGAAAAAACAGCATTACTACCAGTTTGCTAATTGCTGTGAATTGCTCGTTAGTCATTCGAAATGGAGTTCTAGCAGCGCGAAGAGCTTAAGAGATGTTCAAACGTAGGCAAAAGCAAAGAAAAAAGCAAACCGAAATTCATATACGTCAAGTCCAGGAGAATCTTCGCAGAGAGATTCTAATACCGGTGAAGATGAAATTCCTGAATGTGATGAAATGCAAGACCGATGGGCCAGCGTGCTGCGAAGAAGAAAAATGCCGTTCAAACCCAATTTGATTCTTGGTGGGCGCAGATGCACGTGAAGCATGCCAGAGAAAATGAAGAACGTCAAAAACATAGTGCAGAAAAACCTGAGGTCTTAAAAAAGTTAACCGAGATTGAACGTGGTAGATTTGAGTTGGAGCGGCAACAGCAAGAGACTTTAGTAATGCAAATGGATGTCACCGGAATGGATCCACTATCGACATAGTACTGGATGGATTATAAACAGCGTATTGTTGATAGTCGTGTTGGATCTAGGCTTATGTAGTTTTATTATGTAGTGTTGTACTGCTTTAATTGTTTTCATTTGTGTATTGTTTTCTATTTTGAATTAATCAATGGTAACTTATTTTTTTAAGACAGTATGTATGTATCGAATAATTAACAATAATTCAACGTATTACGTACGACAAAGCTAACACACTTCAATGCAAACACACATAATAAAACAAATATTCTGAAATATAAATCGAAACAAGAGTAATAAAATATAGCCTCTGAAATATAATCTACTGGTTGTCGTAAGCGTTCCAAATGTGATCCATGAGATCTTTTTGAAGCCGATAATGCAGTGCTGAATTACGATATATTTCATGTTGATCCACGTAAAACATATCGAATTGTCCTTCAATTTCATCAACGGAAGGTCGGTAAATTTGTGGGGGTTATCTGGATCCTTCATATTCGTAATCTGGTTGCACGATGTCGCGTTCATCTTCGATTATCGTGTTATGAAGAATTATGCAACAGAACATAATTTTTGACATTTTCGACCTTTTCCATATCATACATGGACTACTAACCATTGCAAATCTTGATTGAAGAACTCTGAATGCTCTCTCCACATCTTTTAGCTGACCCTCCTGCATAGAAGCATATCTTTTCTGTTTTAGGGTAAGTGGGTTCGCAAAGGTATTTACAATCATGCTTTATTTCGGATAAATTCCATCCCCCAGATAGTGTACGTGATCGTATGTGTTATGTCCAATCGTAAATGATACAAGGACAGATTTACCCTACGCCAAATCGCTGAACAAATGTGATCGTTCTAGAACATTTAAGTCGTTAAAGGAACCAGGCATACCAAAAAAAACATGTCATATCCAAAGATCGCGAGATGCAACTGCTTCTAAGATAATGGTTGGCCTTTTTTCTTTGCCGTTGTATGCTCCATGATGAGCTTTAGGACAGTTCTTCCACTCCCAGTGCATGCAATCTAGACTCCCTAACATCCCAAGTGTAATAACCCGAAAATCCGAGCCAATTTAAAAATTTTATTTTGGCAATTTTAGCGAATTTTGAATATTTAAAATGAATTATTTTAAATAATAACGACGAGAAATTTATTTTGAATAGAAATAGAACGTACATATTTATATAGATCGTCGTTTGAATATATATATATTTTAAATTATAAAAGGAATTGAAAATGGAGCGGTAGTTTGAAATTTCGATTTCAAAGTTCAAATGAATTTACAGGATTCAAAATAAACCGGATTTTAGTGAAACCAAAATTATTAGAATCTAATTGAGAATATCTTTCCAACGAATCCAAAAAATTGAAATTTCATAGTGGGGATAAAAAGTTATTGTAACAACCCGGAAAATACAAGCCAATTTAAAAAATTTAAATTGGATACTTTAAAGGAATTTAAACAATTGAAATAGAATATTTCAATAAAATAATGAATTAGAAATAGTGTGGCAGTTTGAAAATTTGAATTCAAACTTTGACTGACTGTACCGGGTGCAAAATATAACGGATTTTAGTGAAATCAAAAATATTTAAATCTGTTTACGAATATTTTCTAACGAATCTGAAAAATCGAAGTTTCATAGCGGGAATCAAAAGTTATGGCCAAATGAATTTTCAGAAAGGTCGCTATAGAGAATATATAGCCCTTGAAAATAGACATTTTGCAAACGACCTCGGAATTCGACGAATCCACTTTCGTTGGATCCAGAATGACAAATTATTGCTAGGTTTCAAATTTCATAATTTTTGAAGTTAGTATGTGAGCGTGGCAAAAGAAAACGTGTTTGGTTAGTTCTTGTTAAATTGGATCGACCAGAAAATGGCCATTTTTCAAATGGTCTTAGAATTCGACGAAACCAATTTTGTTGGGACCATATCGGCAAAATATAGCTAGATTTATTTTTCTGGAATTTTTCGAATCAGTTTGTGGCCCTGGCAAATTGAAATGTGCGTTCAAATTGAATATTGAATGTTTTATATTTTAATTTGAAGAATAACTGACTGTAACAATCGAATGTGCCTACGAAACATATCCCATTGTGTCCGGGATAGGGGTGTTTAGTTAGGGGCGACAGTCGTTGGGTTTGGATTGGTGTCCGTGTGGAGAAACACTATTTTAAAATTTAATAAAACCACGGACCAATAGAAATTCTCCTTTCATAATTTTAAAATAAAAATAAATTCAAAAAAAAAAAACCTCGTCTCCTTCCTGTTAACGGCTAAAGCCACCTCCCTCCTTCCCGACCAAATCGCCGCCGCCACAGGCCACGCCAGACCCTGCCACCGCCCGATCTCGAAAGTCCTCCCTTCCCTCTTCAAATCCGACCAACCCTCGCCCTCCCTCTCCTCGCCATCGTCGAGCACGAGCCCCTCAAACATCCGCATTTCACGCCACCTCCAGGATCGCCAGAGGCGATCGGATATGACGCCTCACCCGCGCGCCTGAAGCCCTCTCGACCCTCTTCCACGCTGTTCCCTCCGATCATCGTATGGAGCCTCGGTTTTCGCGAAAACTGAAAACCTAGTTTTGAACAAACGTGAAAGATATCGGCTTTATTATATCTGAACTGAAAATAACACTTTTAAGTGTTGCAAACTTTCAAAAATCATATCTTTATCGTGTGTTAACGAAATTCGATGAAACAGGAGACATCGTGACCGCAAGGAGGCTCTCTATATTCTAGAAGAGACTGCAGATTTTTCTGAGCTAGCCACGATTTTTAGCATCTCGAAAACCAATGTGAGATTTCTAAACTGAAATGTGAACGGAAATGTGATGTATAAATTATATAAGCGAAATATAAATTATACACGTATCGCATACCTCATGTACATACGTTGTGTAAGTTATATGAGCAAAGTATGAATTATACATGCATTGTATAAATAATATGTGTGTTGGAATGGAAATAATATATATATATACACTTCCCTCGTCCACAAACCATAGACGATATCTATTGATTGTGAATTGGTGTGAAAATTTGGTGTATAATGCGAATGAGTGATAGAATTGTTTGTGGTTGATATCGTTTGGTTGTGGTTGAAAAATACCCATTTGTGATTGAAATAAATTGTGGAAAAGAAAAATCATACTCGCCTGCATGCGAATTAGATGTATGAAATCCTCATTGTCAAAAACCGCGAGGTTTTAAGGTAGAGCGAGGAGTTGTACTCGGGACGGTGCCGGTTTTAAATACCCTGTCGTTATGCTGCCGAAATTTTGAATAATATTCATGTGTTAGAATTATTTTCATATGTTGAAATTATTTTCATGTGTTGAAATGAAAGTCGTGTGTTGAAACTATATCCATGTGTGGAAATGCTCATGTGTTGAGAAGTTCATGTGTTAAATAAACAAATAGTTTTAACCATAAAAATCACATTTATATATATATATATAAAGTATGTAAAATATTTGTATTATAAATAAATTGTTTCAACAATAAAAATAACATCTTTCTTATAATAAATACAAACCATATAAAATATATCCATGTGTGGAAATGCTCATGTATTGAGAAGCTCATGTGTTGAGAAGTTCATGTGTTGAATAAATATTTTTGATGATAAAAATACCATTTTTATCATGTGTGTGAATTGTTAAAATATACAATGTTGAAATAAATATTTGTTTGCTATGAATATTATTTTTAACATGTATAGGAACTAAATAAAATATTCATGTGTTGAAATATATTTTACTTCGACAAAAATATCATTTTTAAGTGAAACGTGAAGTGTTAAAAATAACCATAAGTGGAGATAAACCTTTGTTCGCTGGAAATATAATTTTTAGCTTAATTTTGCACACACACACACACACACACACATATATATATATATACATATATATGTGTGTGTGTGTGTTGAACAGGAAATGGATTAGCTGTTGAGTAAAGAATTTATTTGCGTGCCCGACAAATAGGTAAACCTTAATGAGTTGGATGTGCAAATTTTATTATTATATCAACTCATGTGAATGTCATTGGATGTGGAGTGCTAGTTGTTCTGTGTGTAATAATAAACAATCGCCATAGGATAGTAACAATTAATTTTGAACTACACTACATGGCATACTTCTTGACGATAGACATACTTCATCATATACCACATAAGCATTTGGAGCTTGTGTGATGAGGTTGAAGATTTGCCATACGAGCGAGAGGCTGATATGGCAATGACTATATATTACAGGTTGAACTGATGACTAATCTGGACTATATAAATTGTAACAGTAAATTGCAAGATTAATAAAAAACCCACACGGGTCTAGAGATGACAGTAAACACGTCTCTCTGGTTTTTAAGGCACAAAAACCATTTATAGGGTGACGAGAATTTATTCTCTTGAGTTATGATCTATACACACTCCCCTGTGGACACCGGAATATACCACTATAAATATGTGTGTGCTTATAAGGATTTATTGGGTACCTAATACGGCCCAATAAATTTCCAAACCCCTTCCCGTACAAAGGAGGTTATGGCGAAATTTTTCGAAATATAAAGGTATCAGCGAAATATTTGAAGTGAAAACGATATTGAAATCGTCGAATGAATTATATATATATATATATATATAAATTAAATTAAAACGAATCGAGGCCGTGCAGTTCGCGTTTTGAAATCGTAACTTCAAACGATTATACCGAAAGATCCGACCATCGGATTTTCACTAAACTGGAAACGTTGGGTTCGCTTTGGAAATATCTCCCCAATGATATAAACTTTGTTGAAATCCAACGGTTAGATTTTCATATATGTGTAAAACAAATTTTGGGAAAAACAGCGCCAGTGCCTCAGCACGACCTGAAACGTCGTTTAATTAAATAGGACCGTTTTTAAATAAATAAAAATGGCGATATATCGTTATAAAATATTATAGGCGATATAGAGTGGAAATAAACCGATTTTGCTTGGTTTGTTTGATATTTGATGGTTGAATGTGTTTGACAAGAAAACTATACTACAGAACTGAAATGTGAATGTCGAATGATTTAACCATGGGAAGAATTGATTTGAAAATCTAAATATACGTGGATTATTTGAAAAGGCCGAGTTAATTCTCATTTCAAATAATCGATCGACGGTTAGAAGTCGAAGAGATGAAGACGATTCAAGACCGACGATCTTCACATTGGATGGATGGGCGCTACTGATGCTCGTGATTGGAGTAGCTACCTTGAAGGAGCTGAAGTGGTAGCCGTCCGGATGTATTGTTGATTGTACGGATATGCGAGGAATTTGGTGCCTCTGGCTTCATTCATACCCAGAACGAACTTGTAAATGGACTGTGTGTCTGACATTGGATTTTGTTATGTGCTGATTGATCTCTATTAAATATATATCTATTTGGCGGCGGAGAATTTATTCTCTTGCTTAATGCCCTTCTCTGAGACGTACGAGCTTAGAGGTTATATATCGATAGAAATTAGTCGCATGGAGTGGATTGCCTGTGTGGCACGCTTAAGTGGCATATGATCAAGGCTTCTGTTGCAAAGCAATGGTTGATGATCAAAGCACGGTCTGTGTGGCGTAGCTTTGTGTATAGCGTGGATTCGCGAGCCTCACACCTCGGTATGAGTCAAAAACGGGATAGTGACTACAGGGAGAGCACGACGTTTCTTTTTAGCTACAGTGGTGTCAGTGACCTACCAGCCCTGACATTTATATATACTTTTCACCTGTGTGGTTGTTGGAATGTGAGGCGGCTCGATTATAGGTCTGAAGGACCGGGAAACGTGTGTTCAGGAATAACAAATCCTCAAAAGTAAGAGAGGACCGGCCCTGAAGATCCAAGGATTGTTGTGTGCGGTCCTGGGACATTTTCTAGAGTGTCTCGAATGGAGAGGAGCTTGCCCCTTGCCTCGACTCATGATGGAATCCAATTTCCAATACGAAATTGCGGATGTGATTGTATTACTAGTATGGCGACATAGTAGATGGTAGCTATGCCGCCTAGGATTGATATTTATTATTGAATTTGCTTTTGAAACATATATGCACTAGTAATAATATCAAACGCTTTTGTTTAACACGTATGAAGCATCTCTTGGCCATTATAAGGTAAAAACTCTATCCTCCGGCTTGCGTTGCATTGTGTGATGGGACCTGAGTCTTATAATGGCTTCATTTTTATAAAAAGCATTGCGATGATTTAATCATTTACTTTATTTCATGCACTAGCACTCATTGGAGTAAACCCGTTCCGCGAAAGTGGCGTGGTCCTTTGATTTGCCTTATTGTTGTTGTTTAATAAGTTAAGTAGATTTCTCATACCAGTCCCATGACTGACTCTGTAATGACCCGCATTGGCAGAGGTATAATAATTAATTTATTTAATTATTTAAAAGGTGATTAAAAGGATTTATTGGTCGTGGAATTAAATAATGGCGAATATTTTATTAAAATAATAAATTAAATAATATATTTAATTATGAAATAATCAGAATTGGCTGAAATGACGATATGGTGTGAACCGGATCATCTGTGATATTTAATTCAGCATGGAATTGAATTTGAATAACGAATATATTATATAAACGACAGTTTGAACGTATAATTATATTATAATTAAAATCGAGCTTGAAATGGCGCTGCAGTTCGTAATTTGGCGATTTGAACTTCAACTAGATGTACATGATTAGTTTTAAATCAGATTTCATTGAAATAAGAAACGTGTGGAGCTGGTGGAGTATATCATTCTAGTGGAAGAGAAAAATCAGGATTTCATCGTGTAGATTTTGAGATATGTCCAAATCAAATTTTAGAAAAGTCGCTGTGGAATTCCTTTATAATTTATAAAGGAATTATTTATATTTTAAAAAGGAATTTCAATATAAATTGAATATCGAGTTGACCCAGATTTGAAATATCGAGTTATAAATCCCAGTGGAGCTGTATGATATTCTGTTGTGAATATATACAATAATATTAATTTATTAATATTTTATTTAATTATATTTAAATATATTTATATATTTAAATGGGTCATCCAGAGCTTTAAAAATAGCCACTTTTGCAAACGAAGTCGGAATTCGACGAAACTAATTTTGTTGGATCCGCAATATTAAATTATTGCTAGATTTCAATTTCCGTGATTTTTAAAGTCAGTGTGTAGCTGTACGGATTTTTAGAGCGAGAAACAGTCATTATTTTGACAGTTAAAAATACACTGTGTGAGCATACGAAGTTGGAATTCGACGAAACCAGTTTCGTTGGGACCGTAATGTCGAACGGTAGCTGCATATCCATTTTCGTGATTTTTGTGTATCGCATGTGATCACAGGAATTTTAGAGGACGAATACAATTAGCGATGGCTTAAAAATAATATTTAAGTGGAATATAAAAATAATATTTCTTTTTCTATAAATACACTAAAAATCCTTCTAACCCTAATTCAACTCATTCCACGGTCAAAAATTTTTCCGCCGCTGGTTCTGTTCTTCCCAAAAGAAAACACGAACACCGATCTTTCAAAAATTCTTAGAACTCAAATAATATCCTATAAATCCTCAAACTCACATATTTGGATTCAGACAGAGGAGCTCTTCGCCTCCATACACGTTTCTTTGAGTTCGATGGCATTTTAGCGCGGTCAGGTATAGCAGCCGTGACCTAGGGCTGGATGTTACCGTCGATGGAGGATGCCGAAGGTTGTTTTGAGGGCATAGTTGGGGTCGGAGTAGCAAAGGGGTTTCGTTGACGGAGTTTGGACGGAATCTGTGCTGATAAGGGTCGATGTTGTCACGGTTTAGGGCGTGGAAGCGTGGAGATCGAGTTGTGTGAATTGGGTATGAAATTGGAGAGATGTTGAAGTAGATTGGAATGGTGATTTCCGTTTGGGTTCTCAATGGAGTTCGAGCAAGAACGAGGCTCGTTAAGACATGGAAATGGCCGGCTGAAATCTTGGAGCTCGAACTAGCATCGGGGAATAACGCAGCAGTGGGAATGGGCCGTGGCATTTAATTAAAGGAGATTGGGCTTGAAAATTAATGGGTAGAGCCCATTTATTCAAGATTTCCATGTTTTAATTATTTTAAAAATGTACACTAACTTGTGAAAGCCATAACTTTATCATACGATATCGGTTTTCAGCGAAACAAGATCTGTTCGGATCGTATGGACGGTGGCTGCACCAGGAGCTGACTGGGAGTGGATTCGAGCTCGTTTGAATTTACGGTGAATTAAATTGTTTGATTCAAATCAAATACCAGTTTATCGTTCTTTAACGATGAACTTTCAAAGTGAGTAAATCTCACCAACTCTGAATAGTTTATAATTTCAAGTTGTATTTTTAGAACTGTTAAATATTGGTTGATTGACTGTGTGTTGATTGTTTGATTGAACTGCTAGTCAGTTAGTTGAATTTCTATATTGATTCTGTTTAACAGAATATATCATATGGAACTGAAAGTGATGTTGATTTTATATTGTATAACATCTGTGATGTAGGGAAACAGGTTGGAGGAATCCAACTGGATTCCTCAACATTTATTTTACTGTGATTCATATATTATGATATATGATGTGATGTATAATCTGTTGTCGATTATATGTGTTTGAACGATACTGATCATCGTGATTTGATATGTTGAATACCATAACATACCGAAATGTTGATAAGGGAATATTTTCAAAGTGATATTTGAAAATAAGATATTTATAAATAAGAAATATTTATAAATTGGAATATTTATAAATAGGAGATATTTAGAAAAGGGAAATTATAGAATCAAAGAATAGATTTGAAAAGGAGATATTTGCAAACCATTTGCAAATAGAATAATAGAAAAGGAAATATTTGTAAATCATTTACAAATAGAATTGATAGGAAATATTTAGAAAATAAATAGAGTTATAAAAAGGAAACTTGTTTATAATCGAATAGGAAGTTATAAAAAGGAAAACATTATAAAAAGGAAAACGTTACTAAAATGGAAATCATTTGTAAAGTGAAGAACCGTTACTAAAAGTAAATCTTTATAAATGAATAGTTTATTCGAAAAGGAGTTAATCGAGTTTAGTTATTCAGTTAAATCGAATATGGTATTCGAAGGGAGTCAATCGAATAAGGTATTTGAAAGTTAGTAAATCGAATATGTTATTCGAAAAGGGGTTAGTCGAGTCGAGTTAGCTGAATAGAGTAAATCAAATATTTGTTATTCGAATAAGAGTTAACCAGTTAGAATTAATCGAATAGAGTTAAAATAAAGGAGTTAATCGAATACAGTTTATTCGAATAGAATCAATTGAGTTAATCGAATATTAGTAATTGTATAAAGTAAAAGGAGTTATCAAATATTAGTTATTCGAAGAAGAGTTAAATAGAGTTATTGAATATTAGTTATTCGAATAGAGTTAAATGGAGTTAAAGGAATAAATCGAATATAGTTTATTCGAATGGAATTAGAGGAGTTAATCGAATATAGTTTATTCGAATATAGTATATTCGACAGGAGTTAAGTGAATAGAGTTAATCCAAAAGAGTTAATCGAATAGAGTTAATTGAAAAGAGTTAATCGAATATAGTTACTCGAAAGAAAGGTTAAGTAAGGAAGTTAGTTAAAGAAATATAAAGTGAACTCTGTCTATTTCAAGCTTAGAAACGTTGTTCAATTAAGGTCTGAGAGGTAGTATTACCCCAACTTGATTGACTTCATTTTTAACTAAGGAATGGTTAAGGTTAGATAGTGAAGGTGGGTTAAAGGAATTTAGTTAATAAGCGTAATGGTTTGAGTTGGCATCGCGATGGTTTGTGTAAACATCTGTCTAAGTCCAATGAAGGAGTTTTGGAAATGTTTTCGAAATAAGAACCAGAAATGTTTTCTGATATAGAAAACAAGAAATGGAAATGTTTTCCAATGGTAATAACATATATTTTCTAAATTTAGAAAATAAGAAATGTTGAATATAGGGAAACAGGAGATAAGTAAATTAATGAACTAAGAAGATAAATATTAAATGATGTTTGATCGATATAAATTTCCATATGGAAATAATATCGTTGTTTGCACACCTGTTTTTCTTTGATGGTTAAATCACAGACTATCGAAGTTTTAACCATTTTAACGTTGTTAATATGGAGAGACCGATTGGATTATTGTCCAAAGAACCACTCTGTATTGGCATAAGCGTTGCGAATCATATTTGCCAAAGATAATTGAAGACGGAGTAGAGTGCAAGGGCTATTGTATAAGTCTTAGGTAACAGTGTCTAAGATGGATGTATTGAATAGTACCTTCGGTTCATCCTGTTCCTGGATGACTTGTATGGACGGATGTCTGACAGAGTATTTCCAGACGATCACATATATTGATTTCTCCAACCATACCGAGAGTGGAAGCGGAGAAGGAAACTTCTTTTAGCTGACACATAATGTATGGTTGTAGATGTCAATCAGTGATTTGATGGATTTGATGATGTGGCATTCGAAGTGAATCTGATGTGATGATAAAGCGTAGCTTCTAGCCTCATCATCCGGTAAATGACAGAAATCGTGTAGGCCACATGGCTAAGTCGGTCGCACCGAAGTAGGGTGTATAATCACCTGATCTAGAGTTTCATTTACTTCTAAAAACCTATTGTTGATGTTGTCCCATTCGGGAAACGGTTGCTGATCCCAACCGTTGGTGATATACATTCGATACACTCAAGCGAAATGAGTGGTCGATCATGTGTGGCCGGGTTGCAAGATGTTCTTGTTGAACCCAGTGTATTCCTTTCTAGAGGTACACTAGCGAAAGGTGGTTCCATACCTTGTCATAGTTGGAAATCCATTACCTAATACGTGCTTGCGGTTTTGATTGTGTACTATATATGTAGAACGTGAGATGAAAGTGTTTCTGCTAGATGATTATTATATTGTGTTGATAGACATTATTATAATATCAAAAGGTTTTCGATATAAAGATATTTGGATTCTCATAAGGGAAAAACCCGTTCCGTTATACGGCGTAGTCTTATGAGATATCGATTACCTGCTTGAACTGTTTTAAACTGTTTTACTCACACCAGTCCTATGACTGACCCAGAGTTTATTTTGTTTGTTTTCCCTAAACTCTTGGGTGCCTAAATTTGTACGGGCAGTCAAGTAGTTGGGATATACAGATATACTGGAAGAGCTTGGAGCAGGAGGCTTCAGGATCATATAGTTATAGTTATTTCCGCTGTGTTGTAAGTGTTGTACTTTGATAATGATATGTATATTCAAGTACAAATTTGTATTTCAAAGTTATGTTATGGAATATATTTATTCGTTCCGCTGTGAGATTCGTGTTACTTTGATATTGTGTTCTTCTTCTCCTTCTATTCTAAGTTTCTATCTTATCTTTCCTCACCCTCTGTTTTCTTTCATTAATCATCCAGTATTTTTCGATGTTTGGTTAGTCATCATTGAGTTTATGGCGATAACCAAAGTCGACAAAATCCAGGGTCATTACAGTTGGTATCAGATCTTAAGTTAAGTGATTTACCTTGGCTTTGTGGCGTGACTCAGTTGAGATAGGGTTAGTAATACCCTAGATTGAGTTGAGTGTATATATACGAGTGAACGTATTTGTTATTGATATAAAAAATTGTTTTATATTGTGGTGATTTATTGGTTGAGTTGTTTATGAGTTCTGGTCGATCAATTTGATCCACTGTATCGGTAGGAGTTTATAAACACTCGAATACGATGGGTCGACACGATATGTTTATAAAAGAGGGTAAATTAAAATAAGTTTACCCAAGGTATATCTTGATATAGAGATGATATATATATCAAAATTATAATATATTGGATATATTGGTTGTTATTATAATCGAGTAAGATTATAAATTAAATGGTTATGTAAATAACCAATCAGAATTCATATAAGTGAAATACGTGAAATCAGATGAGTTAAATCTGAAATTTAAACCAAAAATTGAATTAAAATTCTGGAAAATTGGATATGTGTTTGTAAATGGATTGGGATTAAAAATAAGGAAAATTTAAGATCCTGGGAGATTTTAAATTATTTTACAAGCCGTGTGAATCATATTTTGAAATGAATTTCAAAGTGGAAATGTTTAAAAATGGTTTTATAGTATTGAACTCACTTCGATCGCTGGAAAATAGATTCTCATGATGACAGCTGCATCATCAGTATTCATTTCCGAGTTGTAAGTGACGAATTACTATCAGAGATACTATTTTGAATTTGTTTTGGGAAAGACAAGTTGTGTTGAATTTCAAATATAGAATTTGATATATAGAATTTAAATAATAGAATTTGAATTTTTAAATAGATTTGAAATATAAACTTGTTTTGAAAAATAAAACAAGTGATTTATTTATAAACGAAGTTTATAAAAAGTTCTTTTATAAACGAAGTTTATAAATGAAGTGAAAAGAATTATCATTGGATAATTCAGAAATAAAAATACAAGTGTGAAATTGAAAGGGAAATCTATTTTCCAAAGGTAGAAATATCGATTTAAAAAGGAAATTGAAATCGAGACTTATTTAAAGAATGAATAAAGAAAGTTTGAAAAGGAATTTGAATAAAGGAAATTCAAACATAGAATTTAAATAAGAGAATTCAAAGGGGATTTGAATATAGAAATTCAAATGGGATTTGAATAAAGAAGATTTAAATAATGGAAAATTGAATATAGAATTCGTATAGAGTAATAATGAAATTTGAATATAGAATTCAAATAGTTCGAAATGAAATTTGTATATAGAATTCAAATAGTTTGAAATGAAATTTGAATATAGAATTCAAATAGTTTGAAATGAAATTTGAATATAGAATTCAAATAGTTTGAAATGAAATTTGAATATAGAATTCAAATAGATTGAAATGGAATTTGAAAATAGAATTTCAAAATAGAATTTGAAATAGGGATTTGAATATAGAATTCAAATAGAGTTGAAATGGGAATTGGAATATATAATTCAATGGAGTTTGAAAATAGATTTGAATATCGAAAGTGAAATGGAATTTGAATATAGAAATTCAAATATGGAATTTGAATTTAGAATCCAAATGGAATTCAAATATAGGATTTGAATATCAAAAGTGAAATGGAATTTGAATATAGAAATTCAAATGGGATTCAAATATAGAATTTGAATATAGAAAATATAAAGGAATTCAAATATAGGATTTGAATATCGAAAGTGAAATGGAATTTGGATATAGAAATTCAAAGGGAGTTTGAATATATGAAATTCAATGGAAGTGATATAGAATTTGAATATAGAAATTCAAATGGAATTTGAATATAGAATTCAAATGGAATTTAAACTATATAATTTGAATATATAGAAGTTGAATAATAGAAGTGATATAAAATTTGAATAGAAATTGAATAGAATTAACTAAGTCGAAGAGGAATTAGTTAATCGAGTTTTGAATTTTAAGTTGAACTTTGAAAGGTGAATTGGATTTGTAAATGGATATTCGAAATCGAATATAGAACTTAAGTTTGAAATTTGGATTCAAATTAGTTAATTAGCAAGTTAAAATATATTTGAACATGTCATGTTCAAATATAAAAATGAAATAGACTAAAGAGTTAAATAATAAATTAATTAACGAATTGAGTTAAAACGATCAGGTATAGTTAAAATAGATTGGGCAGGTATAAATATACATGAGATAGGTATGGATAAGGTATGAAGGTATATAAATAGAATGCTCGACGAAAAGGTATGTATTTAATTCATATATGAGATTTTATGCGCCGCATCGGCTAGCCGCTTGGCTTTTTATTTTTCTTTTGGATTGGTGAGGGTCATGGGAGGCTATTTGAAATATCCTGATGCTCCTAGTACAAAGGAGGTTATGGCAAATTTTTCTGGGAATTTAAGGAGTTAGAATTTTTTTAAGATAATTTAATAGTTAGAAATCAACTATCGAAATATATATATATATATATATATATATAAGTCGATAAGGAAACGAACTTAGAAATAGAATAGTAAAATCAAAAAGGAAGACTAAGAATAAAATCTAGTAAGAATAGAAAGAGGAAGCGTATACGTGATTAAAAGTGAATAAGTAGTTGTATGGTATTGATTATTCGAGTAAGTAGTCATAGCTGTTTTGACGTTATAAATGTTATTCAGTCAAGGTCTGAGAGGTAATTATACCCCAACTTGATTGATTTCATTATTAACAAATAAATATAAGATTTTAGGCTCGAAGATCAATGTTGGATAAGAGTTAGTTGAATATAGTATTTGGGTTGTCGTAACGATGTTTTACAGAACATCCGTTTTAACCCAAATAAGTGTAAGCTTGGAAATATAATAAAGAATATTTCCTAAGTATAGAAATAAACGAGATCAGAAAAGAGATAAGTAATTGGAATATTTTCCAATTATAAATAGCATATATTTTCTATAGTTTAGAAAATAAAGGAAGGCGATATTCGGAAATGTTTTCCAAATAACATAAAAGGTCAATATGGTTATTGAAAATATTTGGTTAACAAATATTGATAAAGAAATAGAGAAGTGATTTAACTAATGGAATATTAATTAAGGGCTCAGTGACATGTTCAAAAGGAAAATTTGATTTTTTAAAATAGTAAATTGTTTAAAAACTCCCAGGGAAAGACTATTTGAATTAAGAACAAACAGAAATTTGTGAAAGCAAAATTTGATTTAAAGTAAAGCCAGTAAAGTGGTAACTGAGATTGAATTAGATTGATATTAAGACAAATTGGATTGTGAGATTCAAATTTTAAGTGTAATTTGATAATCAAGTTAAAAGTTGGGAATCGAGAAGAAACTCGAGTTGAAATGGTATTTGGCTTGGATATAAGCGAATGGTTGTGTCGCGGATAAAAGCAGATTGGAATTTGATTGGGATGACCCTTGTATCTGCTGAATTGATAACAGGTGGAAAGAATATAATGATACGCCGACAAAAGGTACAAGTTTATATTTCTATTGGATATAAGATTTATGAGCCGAATTGGCAAGCCGCTTGGCTGTTTGATTTTCTTTTGGGTTGGAGATGGCCCAAAGAGGCGACTGGTGGTTTGATGTATTGACCAGTACAAAGGAGGTGCTGGCGAATTTTTTTCGAAAAGTTAAAGTGTTAGAAAATTTTCAGGATTTTTCAAAATTTTCATTGATAAGAATTAATTAATAATTTAATTGAATTTAAATTGGCCCAGTTGGAAACTGGAGTTAAGAAGTGAACAAATATGTTCTAACCAGTCGATAGGGTCGTCCTCTACCTTTTAGCAATTTCGAGGACGAAATTATTTTAAGTGGGAAAGATTGTAATGACCCGCATTGGCAGAGGTATAATAATTAATTTAATTAATTATTTAAAAGGTGATTAAAAGGATTTATTGGTCGTGGAATTAAATAATAGCGGATATTTTATTAAAATAATAAATTAAATAATATATTTAATTCTGAAATAATCAGAATTGGCTGAAATGACGATATGGTGTGAACCGGATCATTTGTGATATTTAATTCAGCTTGGAATTGAATTTGAATAGCGAATATATTATATAAACGACAGTTTGAATGTATAATTATATTATAATTAAAATCGATCTTGAAATGGCGCTGCAGTTCGTAATTTGGCGATTTGAACTTCAACTGGATGTACAGGATTCGTTTTAAATCGGATTTATGTGAAACAAGAAACGTGTGGAGCTGGTGGAGTATATCTTTCTAGTGGAAGAGAAAAATCGGGATTTCGTCGTGTAGATTTTGAGATATGTCCAAATCAAATTTTAGAAAAGTCGTTGTGGAATTCCTTTATAATTTATAAAGGAATTATTTATATTTTAAAAACGAATTTCAATATAAATCGAATATCGGGTTGACCCAGATTTGAAATATCGAGTTATAAATCCCAGTGGAGCTGTATGATATTCTGTTGAGAATATATACAATAATATTAATTTATTAATATTTTATTTAATTATATTTAAATATATTTAAATATATTTAAATATTTAAATGGGTCATCCAGAGCTTTAAAAATAGCCACTTTTGCAAACGAAGTCGGAATTCGACGAAACTAATTTTGTTGGATCCGCAATATTAAATTATTGCTAGATTTCAATTTTCGTGATTTTTTAAGTCAGTGTGTGGCCGTACGGATTTTTAGAGTGAGAAACAGTCAGTATTTTGATAGTTAAAAATACACTGTGTGAGCATACGAAGTCGGAATTCGACGAAACCAGTTTCGTTAGGACCGTAATGTCGAACGGTAGCTGCATGTCCATTTTCGTGATTTTTGGGTATCGTATGTGATCACAGGAATTTTAGAGGATGAATACAATTAGCGATGGCTTAAAAATAATATTTAAATGGAATATAAAAATAATATTTCTTTTTCTATAAATACACTAAAAATCCTTCTAACCCTAATTCAACTCATTCCACGGTCAAAATGTTTTCCGCCGCTGGTTCTGTTCTTCCAAAAAGAAAACACGAACACCGATCTTTCAAAAATTCTTAAAACTCAAATAAAATCCTATAAACCCTCAAACTCACATATTTGGATTCAGACAGAGGAGCTCTTCGCCTCCATACACGTTTCTTTGAGTTTGATGGCATTTTAGCGCGGTCAGGTATAGCAGGCGTGACCTAGGGCTGGATGTTACCTTCGATGGAGGATGCCGAAGGTTGTTTTGAGGGCACAATTGGGGTCGGAGTAGCAAAGGGGTTTCGTTGATGGAGTTTGGACGGAATCCGTGCTGATAAGGGTCGAAGTTGTCACGGTTTAGGGCATGGAAGCGTGGAGATCGAGATGTGTGAATTGGGTATGAAATTGGAGAGAAGTTGAAGTAGATTGGAATGGTGATTTCCGTTTGGGTTCTCAATGGAGTTCGAGCAAGAATGAGGCTCGTTAAGACTTGGAAATGGCCGGCTGAAATCCTGGAGCTCGAACTAGCATCGGGGAAGAACGTGAAACGACCCGTTACTTCCCCGTAAAAGAAAGCGTCGGATAGTTCGAGAACAAGCCACAACAGAACTCATATAAAAGAACGTTTCATTGTATATTACAACAACGCATCAGATTACAAGAATATACAGAGTATAAACGAATATTACACAGAAATATCAGAGATATAAATTACATTTAAATACATAGCAGCGGAAAATAATACAATACACAACTAGAAGAGATATACGGATACAAAGCTTTCCGGATATCATTCCAGCTGTAAACCAGGATCCTGTGAATATAAATCTGCAAAACCAAAACTACTAGCTGCCCGTGTCGAAAATAAGGGCACCCAGAGTTTAGGTTAAAACAATAAACTCCAGGTCAGTCATGTGACTGGTGTGAGAACTAAAACAGTTATTATTCTTTATTTTAAAAGTTAGGTAAATCAAGGGACCACGCCGTTTAACACGGAACGGGCTACCTCCCAAGAATACCAGTGCATAAAACAAACAGCGCAATGCTAAATAAAGAAAAATGAAGCTATTATAAGACCCAGTTCCCATCACACAATGCAATCGCAAGCCGGAGGATAGGGTTTTTACCTTATAATAGCCAAGAATGCTTGATACATTTAAAACAAATCATTTGATACTATAATAAGTGCATAGTGTATAAAACAACTTCAAATCATAAGTATCAATCATAGGCGGCATAAGTGCCCCATCCCACTATGTCGCCATACTAGGCTCTACAAATAAAACCGCAAATGTCACGTATTTGGAAATTGGATTTCCATCTATGAACCAAGGCAAAAGATAGTCCTCAACCGATTCGAGACAATCTAGCCCATGTCTCAGGTCCCAGACTCAGGTGGGCCTTGGATCGTCAGGGCCGGTCCACCGATGTGGATTATTATGCCTGAACAATACGTCTCTTCGCCCTATGGGGCGTAAATGAGCCAACAAATGACTCCATCGGACCCGGATCGTCCGATCAAACCGAGGCGCCTCGCAACAGCAACAACCACATAAGTCAAACTCGTCAGGGCGTGTAAAACCACTGACGCCACTTCTAGCTAGAAAGAAACGCAAGTCCTCCCTGATGTCCTCTCCCGTTTTTGGTTCATACCGGGTGTGAAACTCGCGAAGTAAACGTTACACAAAGCTATGCCACACAGGCTGTGCTTTGATCATCACCACAAGACTTTGCTTTTCAACAGAAGCCTCGATCAATTGCCACTTAGGCATGCCACACAGGCAATTCACTCCATGCGTTTGATATCCATCAATATATAACCCTGAGCTCGTACGTCTCAGAGAAGGGCGTTAAGCAAGAGAATAAATTCCCCGCCGCCAAACAGATATATATTTAATAGAGATCAATCACACGGACTAAAATCCAATGTCAGACACACAGTCCATTTACAAGTCCGTTCTGGGTCTGAACGAAACCGGAGGCACCTAGTACCCCGCATATCCATCGATCTCCAAGTACGTCTGGACGATCACTAACTGTTTCCATCTTCTTGGGTGTACAGCCCAATCAAGATCATCAGTAATTACCCAAACGACGTGAAGACCTCCGGTCTTCGACCATCGTCTTCATCTTCGACTTATCGTCGTATCAGTTATTCAGAATGGGATAAACCCGGTCTTTCCGAATAACTCGCGTATATATTATAAAAGTGTTACACAAACACAACATACGCCTCATTCCAATTCATTAGTCACTAACCGTAAGTTAATCAAGAGAATAATTCCCCAAATATTAACCCCGAAGGCCGAAACCAACATCAGATCAATATGCAGAAAACCATTCTGCTTGGCTAACCGACAGTTAGTTTCTAAATTTCACATTCATAGGGAAAGGTTCCCATTAATTTTATCAAAGATAAATTCTTTAAAATTTATTCTTTAATCTATTTTTGAATATCAATTCAAACTAGTCGGGACTAGCGAACCTTACCGAAGTAATCATTTGTTTTAATTTCCCAATCCCAACCTATTCATCCCATGAAGTAAAACTGGTAATACTTCATATCTAACACCACAGTGTTATTGGTAAATTCAATTACCATTTCACGTTCAAATCTAATTAAAGATTTAACTATCGCCTGGAGCAAAACTGGTGGTACTCCATTTTCGATCATTTCAATCTAATTAAAGATTCATTAAAACTCCACTTAGTTTTAATCTTTGACTGGGTTAAAGAATCAGTGTCATTTAAAACACGGTTCACGATAAACCCAAAATCACATTCCATTAATTATCGGGTTAAAGAACAAGTGTTATTTAAAACACCGTTCACGATAAACCCAAAAATCAATATCAATTTAATTCCAATTAAATATTATTTAATTGGTACACTTCATTAAATCTAAATAAAAGATTTAATCTTTTCTCAACTGGGTTCAAGAACAGTGTTAGTGAAGACACCATTCACGACAAACCCAAATCACATTCGATATTCAATACAAGGCTCTGAATAGAAAATATATCGGCTTATATTCAATATCAAATTCTACGACTAACAAATGTCGTATTGGAAATAACGATATAAATATATATCAAATTTCCATAACAACACCTGTATAATCACGAATTCCAACATCGAAATATTCCGAAGACAATTTCGATTCAAATCCACTCCAATGCAATCATTGGAAATTTTGGTTATTTTTAAAACCCTTTTCAAATTCAATTTATTTATTTAAAAATAAATAGAATTATATTTCTAGTTCAAAACTAGCTCATTTCGATAAAAATCTATTTTTATCTTTTCAAATATGGAGTTTTTCATCCCAATTCTTTCTAAATCATTTCTTATGATTTTACACAAATTATTACTATTTTTAATAATTTTATCGAGGCCTGTACAGTCGATTTCCATTAACGGTCATCGAACTGCACTTACAGCGACCTTTTTCGAATTTGATTTGGACATAATTCCAAATCCAACCGTTAGATTTCAAATTTCTAATATTCGTTAGAAAGCTCTTTTCGATACGAACCCAACGGTTCCGGTTTTAGGAGAATCCGACGGTCGGATCTCCCGCAATGTCCGTTTGAAATAAATGGTCGAAATTCACGAACTGCCGCGGCGCGGCGCGTTCTATTCAGGCCATTATATTATATATATAATATATATAATATATATTCCGTCGATTACTATTTAAAACGAATTATATATAAATAGTTTTAAATTCGTTTCAAAAGCAATTTCAACTTCCATTTCAATTCAAATCAAAATTGAATTCTTCTTTATAAATTCGTTTTAAAATTCATTTCTATTCAATTCAAATTTCAATTCAATTTGAATTCATTTCAATTCGCTTTCAATCCAATTTGAATTCGTTTTTCAATTCAATTCATTTCGAAATCGTTTTCAATTCATTTCATTTCGAAATCGTTTTCAATTCAATTCATTTCGAAATCGTTTTCAATTCATTTCATTTCGAAATCGTTTTCAATTCAATTCATTTCGAAATCGTTTTCAATTCGTTTCATTTCGAAATCGTTTTCAATTCAATTCATTTTGAAATCGTTTTCAATTCATTTCATTTCGAAATCGTTTTAAAATCGATATAAATATCGTTCACGTCAAAATGGCGTCAATCTAATCAACACGGCTTCATATATTCCTTTATTTTCAAATATTCTATTTCAAATATTTCCTTTTCAAAATAGTTGTTATTATCAAAATATTTCGTTCAACACATGACCAATCTCAATGAATGAGTACTGTCAACACATGAACTTTTATTTTATATTACAAAGATGTAAATTTTATTACTAAAATATTTTGTTCAACACATGACCAATCTCAATGGATGAAACTGTCAACACATGAACTTTTATTTTATATCGCTCTTTATTTTTCAAATTGGAATGAGGCCCAATCAATTACCATATAAAGTTAATTATATGGATTTTCATACATCACATGTATATAATAGCATTGAAAAATAATCAACCATCAACCAAAGTGCACTACACTGTATAAGCATCAAATATAAATATCTAACGCTTATAACAGCCTGTCAATCAATCGATCGACATATTTAATCAATCAGGATGAGTGAACTTCAAATTTCATCCTAACACCCGTGTGGGGTTTCAAACAATCAAACACATATTTTATTTGTGCAGTTGGGCGATGTGTAAAATTTATCGACCCAATCAATGTCCTTCAAATAAGTGTACATAAACAAACCGTCTGGTTTGTAAATGAATATTTATTTATTCACATTCACGTTAAAAATTATATTTTTAACGACAAAACATTTTATTCCAACATATGAATTTCTATTCAGTTCATTCTTTAAATAAAATGATATTTTTATTTTTCTAACTTATTTTAGAAAATTTCAGCAGCATAACGGCACGATACTAGAAACGGGACGAGGCCTAGCCTTATCCCCGGTCTAGTGAAGGCCCACGCCATTCACACATCAATCAAAATCACCAAACAACCAAATTCAAATCAAATCATATAACTAATCTATGCAACCAAACAAACAAGTCCATGGTCTGTGGACGATTGTGTCGGGTGCTACTAAGCACCGTCTGCATCCTAGCATATATATATATATATATATATAACTAGAAAAAGAAATTGAAAGGTGAGAAATTCTCACATATAGCTATCCTAGCTCCACGGCACTTCATGGATAGAAATCTTCATTGCTATCGCATCTCCGTCATCTTCGTTGCTGTAGCCACTACATATGTAAAAGTCGAATTTTTACTTCGCTATTCAATATATAAAAATCAAATTTTTATTTCGAAGTTCAATATATAAAAATCATATTTTTATGCCGAAGTTCAATATATAAAAATCATATTTTTATGCCGAAGTTCAATATATAAAAATCCTATTTTTCTATCGAAGTTCAATATATAAAAATCATATTTTTATGCCGAAGTTCAATATATAAAAATCATATTTTTATGCCAAAGTTCAATATATAAAAATCCTATTTTTCTATCGAAGTTCAATATATAAAAATCCTATTTTTTGCATAATAAACATTCGACCCTTTCCTTAATAAAAAAAAATAAAAAAAATCCCACCTTGTATTTATATTTATAAAACTGATTTTCTTCATTTTATTCAAAAATGAAATCTTTACAATTTTAAATACTAAACACTTTAAAATAAATAAACAATTAAGTAAAAAGAAGGAGGAGGGCTTACAGTGAAAAAACTAGGGTATCGGTTCGGATTTGGCACACCGTCGGAGGTGCTTCTGGTCTTCGGGGGGAGAGGGGGTCGCGCTGCGTTCGAGGTGGAGGAGAGGGGCCTGCGCAGGGGGGGGGGTCTGGGGTCTGTGGCGTCGGTTGTGGGTTAGTGGCGAATGCGGCTTGGTCTTGGGTTTTGGGAGGAAAAGGGTTGCGAAGAGAGGAGGAAGGGGAAGAGAAGAAGATCGGAGAGGATGGGGGGGTTCATCGGAGGGCGCGGCACCAGGCGCCTCCGCCTGGCGCGGTGGGAGCATTGGAGAATTCCTCCGATTTGGAGGAATCGGGCCTAGCCCTTTTCTGGACATCGAGGAGGAAATAAAATAAAAGGGGAAAATGAAAAAGGGGGGGTAGGGGTATTTAATTATAAATATATATTATTATTTTAAGTTCTAAAAACAACTTTTTATTTTCAACTCGAAATTGAACCCACCGACCGTCGTCCCTAGCTAATTACCCCCATTCCGAACACAATGGGATATGTATCGTAGGCTGATTTGATCGTTACAATCAGTTTTCGTCAAAATCAACATATAACTCTATATATTGAATTTGAACGCGCATTTCAATTTACCGGGGTCACATACTAACCAGAAAAATTCCCAAAAAATATTTTCTAGCTTCGTATTGACGATACGGTCCTAACAAAACTAGTTTCGCCGAATTCTGAGGCTGTTTGAAAATTGGCCAATTTCCAGTCGATTAAAATCAACTGAAACTGGTCAAACGCGTTTTCTTTTGCTACGCTCACATATTGATTCGAAAAATTATGAAATTTGAAACCTAGCAATAACTTCACATCCCGGACCCAACAAAACTGGTTTCGTCGAAATCCGAGGTCGTTTGCAAAATTGCTATTTTTAAGGGCCTTATATAAAAATATATATAAATTTCACAGCGACTATTCCTAATTTTAAACTGGACATATCTTATCATTTCTAAGATGAAATCTCAGTTTGCTAACTTCGTTACAAAGATATAGTTATACAGATTCAAATATTTCTTGTTTCGTTCAATTCTGACTTATATTGAATTCTGTATATTCATTTGAAATTAGAAATCGAATTTTCGAACTACCGCGCCATTTTCAATTCCTTTTATAATTATATATAATTATTATATATTCTAACGACGACGTATATAATATATACGTTCTAATTATATTCAAAATAAACTTCTCGTCGATATTATTTAAAATAATTCATTTAAAAAAAAATCAAAATTCGCTAAAATTGCCAAAATAAAAATTTCAAACTGGCTCGCATTTTACGGGTTGTTACAATCTCCCCCACTTAAAACTTTTCGTCCCCGAAAAGGAACAAAGTCGAAAATGGTTTGATTAATCAACTCTACGCTCGATCTGGCTTCCATTCTCCAACTTTTCAGTTTCTGAGAATTTTCTAAAATCTCAAAAATTTGGCTAACACCCTAAATTTTCGAAAAATTTCGCCATAACCTCCCCTGCACCGGGAGCATCGGGGAATTTCAAATAGCTTCCCCGGTCCTTCAGATCTCAAAAAGAAAAAGAAAAAGCCAAGCGGCTAGCCAATAGGCTCATAAAATCATCATCACCCAAACAAAACAGTAAATTATGTAGTAAACATGTACCTATTTGTCGGGCAAAAAATTTTTATTCTCTGCTCTAGCCTCCTTGCTATGACCTGTTCAATGATATATATGTATATGCAAGCAAATGCGACCAATTTTCAATACAGTTCAATATTCGATCAAATTAGGCATAAACGGTTAAAATTACCAAACAAGTAAACAAACAACGCAAACATCACTCAATTAGTGGATTAGAGTTTCAAATTCATACTTTTGATATATAGTCAAAAATCAGATTTTTGATGCCAAATCACAACAATAGGCCCTATCTAATTTTGGTTCTCACACCAGTCAATAGGAGATATATAAATATCACACCTTCAACACTCGAACACTAATTCTGATGATGTAGCTACAATCATCAGAATCATCTTCGGGCGACTAGAGTGTAATTCTATATCTATCCAGTATATTAAAACTTCGAATATACGTTTGCAAGGCGTATATGCAAATTCTTTATATACTGAATTGTCCAAAATCAATATAAATAAATAATCAAATACGAATAGTTGATTTAAACTTTCAAAACAAAATTAGTTTTCATTTTAAAAATATACTCTTCACACTCGTTCTAGGATACTACTGATCCTATCTCTAACGAGTCATTCTAATTGGATATTACTAATCCAATATCTGATGAATTCTTTCGTAAGGTTCTAATGTGTCTTGTTCTCTAGCTTTGTAAACCAAAGCTCTGATACCAAAATGAAACGACCCGTTACTTCCCCGTAAAGGAAAGCGTCGGATAGTTCGAGAACAAGCCACAACAGAACTCATATAAAAGAACGTTTCATTGTATATTACAACAACGCATCAGATTACAAGAATATACAGAGTATAAACGAATATTACACAGAAATATCAGAGATATAAATTACATTTAAATACATAGCAGCGGAAAATAATAAAATACACAACTAGAAGAGATATACGGATACAAAGCTTTCCGGATATCATTCCAGCTGTAAACCAGGATCCTGTGAATATAAATCTGCAAAACCAAAACTACTAGCTGCCCGTGTCGAAAATAAGGGCACCCAGAGTTTAGGTTAAAACAATAAACTCCAGGTCAGTCATGTGACTGGTGTGAGAACTAAAACAGTTATTATTCTTTAATTTAAAAGTTAGGTAAATCAAGGGACCACGCCGTATAACACGGAACGGGCTACCTCCCAAGATTACCAGTGCATAAAACAAACAACGCAATGCTAAATAAAGAAAAATGAAGCTATTATAAGACCCAGTTCCCATCACACAATGCAATCGCAAGCCGGAGGATAGGGTTTTTACCTTATAATAGCCAAGAATGCTTGATACGTTTAAAACAAATCATTTGATACTATAATAAGTGCATAGTGTATAAAACAACTTCAAATCATAAGTATCAATCATAGGCGGCATAAGTGCCCCATCCCACTATGTCGCCATACTAGGCTCTACAAATAAAACCGCAAATGTCACGTATTTGGAAATTGGATTTCCATCTATGAACCGAGGCAAAAGATAGTCCTCAACCGATTCGAGACAATCTAGCCCATATCTCAGGTCCCAGACTCAGGTGGGCCTTGGATCGTCAGGGCCGGTCCACCGATGTGGATTATTATGCCTGAACACTACGTCTCTCCGCCCTATGGGGCGTAAATGAGCCAACAGATGACTCCATCGGACCCGGATCGTCCGATCAAACCGAGGCGCCTCGCAACAGCAACAACCACATAAGTCAAACTCGTCAGGGCGTGTAAAACCACTGACGCCACTTCTAGCTAGAAAGAAACGCAAGTCCTCCCTGATGTCCTCTCCCGTTTTTGGTTCATACCGGGTGTGAAACTCGCGAAGTAAACGTTACACAAAGCTATGCCACACAGGCTGTGCTTTGATCATCACCACAAGACTTTGCTTTTCAACAGAAGCCTCGATCAATTGCCACTTAGGCATGCCACACAGGCAATTCACTCCATGCGTTTGATATCCATCAATATATAACCCCTGAGCTCGTACGTCTCAGAGAAGGGCGTTAAGCAAGAGAATAAATTCTCCGCCGCCAAACAGATATATATTTAATAGAGATCAATCACACGGACTAAAATCCAATGTCGGACACACAGTCCATTTACAAGTCCGTTCTGGGTCTGAACGAAACCGGAGGCACCTAGTACCCCGCATATCCATCGATCTCCAAGTACGTCTGGACGATCACTAACTGTTTCCATCTTCTTGGGTGTACAGCCCAATCAAGATCATCAGTAATTACCCAAACGACGTGAAGACCTCCGGTCTTCGACCATCGTCTTCATCTTCGACTTATCGTCGTATCAGTTATTCAGAATGGGATAAACCCGGTCTTTCCGAATAACTCGCGTATATATTATAAAAGTGTTACACAAACACAACACACGCCTCATTCCAATTCATTAGTCGCTAACCGTAAGTTAATCAAGAGAATAATTCCCCAAATATTAACCGCGAAGGCCGAAACCAACATCAGATCAATATCCAGAAAACCATTCTGCTTGGCTAACCGACAGTTAGTTTCTAAATTTCACATTCATAGGGAAAGGTTCCCATTAATTTTATCAAAGATAAATTCTTTAAAATTTATTCTTTAATCTATTTTTGAATATCAATTCAAACTAGTCGGGACTAGCGAACCTTACCGAAGTAATCATTTGTTTTAATTTCCCAATCCCAACCTATTCATCCCATGAAGTAAAACTGGTAATACTTCATATCTAACACCACAGTGTTATTGGTAAATTCAATTACCATTTCACGTTCAAATCTAATTAAAGATTTAACTATCGCCTGGAGCAAAACTGGTGGTACTCCATTTTCGATCATTTCAATCTAATTAAAGATTCATTAAAACTCCACTTAGTTTTAATCTTTGACTGGGTTAAAGAATCAGTGTCATTTAAAACACGGTTCACGATAAACCCAAAATCACATTCCATTAATTATCGGGTTAAAGAACAAGTGTTATTTAAAACACCGTTCACGATAAACCCAAAAATCAATATCAATTTAATTCCAATTAAATATTATTTAATTGGTACACTTCATTAAATCTAAATAAAAGATTTAATCTTTTCTCAACTGGGTTCAAGAACAGTGTTAGTGAAGACACCATTCACGACAAACCCAAATCACATTCGATATTCAATACAAGGCTCTGAATAGAAAATATATCGGCTTATATTCAATATCAAATTCTACGACTAACAAATGTCGTATTGGAAATAACGATATAAATATATATCTTTCAAATTTCCATAACAACACCTGTATAATCACGAATTCCAACATCGAAAGTTTCCGAAGACAATTTCGATTCAAATCCACTCCAATGCAATCATTGGAAATTTTGGTTATTTTTAAAACCCTTTTCAAATTCAATTTATTTATTTAAAAATAAATAGAATTATATTTCTAGTTCAAAACTAGCTCATTTCGATAAAAATCTATTTTTATCTTTTCAAATATGGAGTTTTTCATCCCAATTCTTTCTAAATCATTTCTTATGATTTTACACAAATTATTACTATTTTTAATAATTTTATCGAGGCCTGTACAGTCGATTTCCATTAACGGTCATCGAACTGCACTTACAGCGACCTTTTTCGAATTTGATTTGGACATAATTCCAAATCCAACCGTTAGATTTCAAATTTCTATTATTCGTTAGAAAGCTCTTTTCGATACGAACCCAACGGTTCCGGTTTTAGGAGAATCCGACGGTCGGATCTCCCGCAATGTCCGTTTGAAATAAATGGTCGAAATTCACGAACTGCCGCGGCGCGGCGCGTTCTATTCAGGCCATTATATTATATATATAATATATATAATATATATTTCGTCGATTACTATTTAAAACGAATTATATATAAATAGTTTTAAATTCGTTTCAAAAGCAATTTCAACTTCCATTTCAATTCAAATCAAAATTGAATTCTTCTTTATAAATTCGTTTTAAAATTCATTTCTATTCAATTCAAATTTCAATTCAATTTGAATTCATTTCAATTCGCTTTCAATCCAATTTGAATTCGTTTTTCAATTCAATTCATTTCGAATTCGTTTTCAATTCATTTCATTTCGAAATCGTTTTCAATTCAATTCATTTCGAAATCGTTTTCAATTCAATTCATTTCGAAATCGTTTTCAATTCATTTCATTTCGAAATCGTTTTCAATTCAATTCATTTCGAAATCGTTTTCAATTCGTTTCATTTCGAAATCGTTTTCAATTCAATTCATTTCGAAATCGTTTTCAATTCATTTCATTTCGAAATCGTTTTAAAATCGATATAAATATCGTTCACGTCAAAATGGCGTCAATCTAATCAACACGGCTTCATATATTCCTTTATTTTCAAATATTCTATTTCAAATATTTCCTTTTCAAAATAGTTGTTATTATCAAAATATTTCGTTCAACACATGACCAATCTCAATGAATGAGTACTGTCAACACATGAACTTTTATTTTATATTACAAAGATGTAAATTTTATTACTAAAATATTTTGTTCAACACATGACCAATCTCAATGGATGAAACTGTCAACAAATGAACTTTTATTTTATATCGCTCTTTATTTTTCAAATTGGAATGAGGCCCAATCAATTACCATATAAAGTTAATTATATGGATTTTCATACATCACATGTATATAATAGCATTGAAAAATAATCAACCATCAACCAAAGTGCACTACACTGTATAAGCATCAAATATAAATATCTAACGCTTATAACAGCCTGTCAATCAATCGATCGACATATTTAATCAATCAGGATGAGTGAACTTCAAATTTCATCCTAACACCCGTGTGGGGTTTCAAACAATCAAACACATATTTTATTTGTGCAGTTGGGCGATGTGTAAAATTTATCGACCCAATCAATGTCCTTCAAATAAGTGTACATAAACAAACCGTCTGGTTTGTAAATGAATATTTATTTATTCACATTCACGTTAAAAATTATATTTTTAACGACAAAACATTTTATTCCAACATATGAATTTCTATTCAGTTCATTCTTTAAATAAAATGATATTTTTATTTTTCTAACTTATTTTAGAAAATTTCGGCGGCATAACGGCACGATACTAGAAACGGGACGAGGCCAAGCCTTATCCCCGGTCTAGTGAAGGCCCACGCCATTCACACATCAATCAAAATCACCAAACAACCAAATTCAAATCAAATCATATAACTAATCTATGCAACCAAACAAACAAGTCCATGGTCTGTGGACGATTGTGTCGGGTGCTACTAAGCACCGTCTGCATCCTAGCATATATATATATATATATATAACTAGAAAAAGAAATTGAAAGGTGAGAAATTCTCACATATAGCTATCCTAGCTCCACGGCACTTCATGGATAGAAATCTTCATTGTTATCGCATCTCCGTCATCTTCGTTGCTGTAGCCACTACATATGTAAAAGTCGAATTTTTACTTCGCTATTCAATATATAAAAATCGAATTTTTATTTCGAAGTTCAATATATAAAAATCATATTTTTATGCCGAAGTTCAATATATAAAAATCATATTTTTATGCCGAAGTTCAATATATAAAAATCCTATTTTTCTATCGAAGTTCAATATATAAAAATCATATTTTTATGCCGAAGTTCAATATATAAAAATCATATTTTTATGCCAAAGTTCAATATATAAAAATCCTATTTTTCTATCGAAGTTCAATATATAAAAATCCTATTTTTTGCATAATAAACATTCGACCCTTTCCTTAATAAAAAAAAATAAAAAAAATCCCACCTTGTATTTATATTTATAAAACTGATTTTCTTCATTTTATTCAAAAATGAAATCTTTACAATTTTAAATACTAAACACTTTAAAATAAATAAACAATTAAGTAAAAAGAAGGAGGAGGGCTTACAGTGAAAAAACTAGGGTATCGGTTCGGATTTGGCACACCGTCGGAGGTGCTGCTGGTCTTCGGGGGGAGAGGGGGTCGCGCTGCGTTCGAGGTGGAGGAGAGGGGCCTGCGCAGGGGGGGGGTCTGGGGTCTGTGGCGTCGGTTGTGGGTTAGTGGCGAATGCGGCTTGGTCTTGGGTTTTGGGAGGAAAAGGGTTGCGAAGAGAGGAGGAAGGGGAAGAGAAGAAGATCGGAGAGGATGGGGGGGTTCATCGGAGGGCGCGGCACCAGGCGCCTCCGCCTGGCGCGGTGGGAGCATCGGAGAATTCCTCCGATTTGGAGGAATCGGGCCTAGCCCTTTTCTGGACATCGAGGAGGAAATAAAATAAAAGGGGAAAATGAAAAAGGGGGGGTAGGGGTATTTAATTATAAATATATATTATTATTTTAAGTTCTAAAAACAACTTTTTATTTTCAACTCGAAATTGAACCCACCGACCGTCGTCCCTAGCTAATTACCCCCATTCCGAACACAATGGGATATGTATCGTAGGCTGATTTGATCGTTACAATCAGTTTTCGTCAAAATCAACATATAACTCTATATATTGAATTTGAACGCGCATTTCAATTTACCGGGGTCACATACTAACCAGAAAAATTCCCGAAAAATATTTTCTAGCTTCGTATTGACGATACGGTCCTAACAAAACTAGTTTCGCCGAATTCTGAGGCTGTTTGAAAATTGGCCAATTTCCAGTCGATTAAAATCAACTGAAACTGGTCAAACGCGTTTTCTTTTGCTACGCTCACATATTGATTCGAAAAATTATGAAATTTGAAACCTAGCAATAACTTCACATCCCGGACCCAACAAAACTGGTTTTGTCGAAATCCGAGGTCGTTTGCAAAATTGCTATTTTTAAGGGCCTTATATAAAAATATATATAAATTTCACAGCGACTATTCCTAATTTTAAACTGGACATATCTTATCATTTCTAAGATGAAATCTCAGTTTGCTAACTTCGTTACAAAGATATAGTTATACAGATTCAAATATTTCTTGTTTCGTTCAATTCTGACTTATATTGAATTCTGTATATTCATTTGAAATTAGAAATCGAATTTTCGAACTACCGCGCCATTTTCAATTCCTTTTATAATTATATATAATTATTATATATTCTAACGACGACGTATATAATATATACGTTCTAATTATATTCAAAATAAACTTCTCGTCGATATTATTTAAAATAATTCATTTAAAAAAAAAAATCAAAATTCGCTAAAATTGCCAAAATAAAAATTTCAAACTGGCTCGCATTTTACGGGTTGTTACAATCTCCCCCACTTAAAACTTTTCGTCCCCGAAAAGGAACAAAGTCGAAAATGGTTTGATTAATCAACTCTACGCTCGATCTGGCTTCCATTCTCCAACTTTTCAGTTTCTGAGAATTTTCTAAAATCTCAAAAATTTGGCTAACACCCTAAATTTTCGAAAAATTTCGCCATAACCTCCCCTGCACCGGGAGCATCGGGGAATTTCAAATAGCTTCCCCGGTCCTTCAGATCTCAAAAAGAAAAAGAAAAAGCCAAGCGGTAGCCAATAGGCTCATAAAATCATCATCACCCAAACAAAACAGTAAATTATGTAGTAAACATGTACCTATTTGTCGGGCAAAAAATTTTTATTCTCTGCTCTAGCCTCCTTGCTATGACCTGTTCAATGATATATATGTATATGCAAGCAAATGCGACCAATTTTCAATACAGTTCAATATTCGATCAAATTAGGCATAAACGGTTAAAATTACCAAACAAGTAAACAAACAACGCAAACATCACTCAGTTAGTGGATTAGAGTTTCAAATTCATACTTTTGATATATAGTCAAAAATCAGATTTTTGATGCCAAATCACAACAATAGGCCCTATCTAATTTTGGTTCTCACACCAGTCAATAGGAGATATAAAAATCACACCTTCAACACTCGAACACTAATTCTGATGATGTAGCTACAATCATCAGAATCATCTTCGGGCGACTAGAGTGTAATTCTATATCTATCCAGTATATTAAAACTTCGAATATACGTTTGCAAGGCGTATATGCAAATTCTTTATATACTGAATTGTCCAAAATCAATATAAATAAATAATCAAATACGAATAGTTGATTTAAACTTTCAAAACAAAATTAGTTTTCATTTTAAAAATATACTCTTCACACTCGTTCTAGGATACTACTGATCCTATCTCTAACGAGTCATTCTAATTGGATATTACTAATCCAATATCTGATGAATTCTTTCGTAAGGTTCTAATGTGTCTTGTTCTCTAGCTTTGTAAACCAAAGCTCTGATACCAAAATGAAACGACCCGTTACTTCCCCGTAAAGGAAAGCGTCGGATAGTTCGAGAACAAGCCACAACAGAACTCATATAAAAGAACGTTTCATTGTATATTACAACAACGCATCAGATTACAAGAATATACAGAGTATAAACGAATATTACACAGAAATATCAGAGATATAAATTACATTTAAATACATAGCAGCGGAAAATAATACAATACACAACTAGAAGAGATATACGGATACAAAGCTTTCCGGATATCATTCCAGCTGTAAACCAGGATCCTGTGAATATAAATCTGCAAAACCAAAACTACTAGCTGCCCGTGTCGAAAATAAGGGCACCCAGAGTTTAGGTTAAAACAATAAACTCCAGGTCAGTCATGTGACTGGTGTGAGAACTAAAACAGTTATTATTCTTTAATTTAAAAGTTAGGTAAATCAAGGGACCACGCCGTATAACACGGAACGGGCTACCTCCCAAGAATACCAGTGCATAAAACAAACAACGCAATGCTAAATAAAGAAAAATGAAGCTATTATAAGACCCAGTTCCCATCACACAATGCAATCGCAAGCCGGAGGATAGGGTTTTTACCTTATAATAGCCAAGAATGCTTGATACGTTTAAAACAAATCATTTGATACTATAATAAGTGCATAGTGTATAAAACAACTTCAAATCATAAGTATCAATCATAGGCGGCATAAGTGCCCCATCCCACTATGTCGCCATACTAGGCTCTACAAATAAAACCGCAAATGTCACGTATTTGGAAATTGGATTTCCATCTATGAACCGAGGCAAAAGATAGTCCTCAACCGATTCGAGACAATCTAGCCCATGTCTCAGGTCCCAGACTCAGGTGGGCCTTGGATCGTCAGGGCCGGTCCACCGATGTGGATTATTATGCCTGAACACTACGTCTCTCCGCCCTATGGGGCGTAAATGAGCCAACAAATGACTCCATCGGACCCGGATCGTCCGATCAAACCGAGGCGCCTCGCAACAGCAACAACCACATAAGTCAAACTCGTCAGGGCGTGTAAAACCACTGACGCCACTTCTAGCTAGAAAGAAACGCAAGTCCTCCCTGATGTCCTCTCCCGTTTTTGGTTCATACCGGGTGTGAAACTCGCGAAGTAAACGTTACACAAAGCTATGCCACACAGGCTGTGCTTTGATCATCACCACAAGACTTTGCTTTTCAACAGAAGCCTCGATCAATTGCCACTTAGGCATGCCACACAGGCAATTCACTCCATGCGTTTGATATCCATCAATATATAACCCCTGAGCTCGTACGTCTCAGAGAAGGGCGTTAAGCAAGAGAATAAATTCTCCGCCGCCAAACAGATATATATTTAATAGAGATCAATCACACGGACTAAAATCCAATGTCGGACACACAGTCCATTTACAAGTCCGTTCTGGGTCTGAACGAAACCGGAGGCACCTAGTACCCCGCATATCCATCGATCTCCAAGTACGTCTGGACGATCACTAACTGTTTCCATCTTCTTGGGTGTACAGCCCAATCAAGATCATCAGTAATTACCCAAACGACGTGAAGACCTCCGGTCTTCGACCATCGTCTTCATCTTCGACTTATCGTCGTATCAGTTATTCAGAATGGGATAAACCCGGTCTTTCCGAATAACTCGCGTATATATTATAAAAGTGTTACACAAACACAACACACGCCTCATTCCAATTCATTAGTCGCTAACCGTAAGTTAATCAAGAGAATAATTCCCCAAATATTAACCGCGAAGGCCGAAACCAACATCAGATCAATATCCAGAAAACCATTCTGCTTGGCTAACCGACAGTTAGTTTCTAAATTTCACATTCATAGGGAAAGGTTCCCATTAATTTTATCAAAGATAAATTCTTTAAAATTTATTCTTTAATCTATTTTTGAATATCAATTCAAACTAGTCGGGACTAGCGAACCTTACCGAAGTAATCATTTGTTTTAATTTCCCAATCCCAACCTATTCATCCCATGAAGTAAAACTGGTAATACTTCATATCTAACACCACAGTGTTATTGGTAAATTCAATTACCATTTCACGTTCAAATCTAATTAAAGATTTAACTATCGCCTGGAGCAAAACTGGTGGTACTCCATTTTCGATCATTTCAATCTAATTAAAGATTCATTAAAACTCCACTTAGTTTTAATCTTTGACTGGGTTAAAGAATCAGTGTCATTTAAAACACGGTTCACGATAAACCCAAAATCACATTCCATTAATTATCGGGTTAAAGAACAAGTGTTATTTAAAACACCGTTCACGATAAACCCAAAAATCAATATCAATTTAATTCCAATTAAATATTATTTAATTGGTACACTTCATTAAATCTAAATAAAAGATTTAATCTTTTCTCAACTGGGTTCAAGAACAGTGTTAGTGAAGACACCATTCACGACAAACCCAAATCACATTCGATATTCAATACAAGGCTCTGAATAGAAAATATATCGGCTTATATTCAATATCAAATTCTACGACTAACAAATGTCGTATTGGAAATAACGATATAAATATATATCTTTCAAATTTCCATAACAACACCTGTATAATCACGAATTCCAACATCGAAAGTTTCCGAAGACAATTTCGATTCAAATCCACTTCAATGCAATCATTGGAAATTTTGGTTATTTTTAAAACCCTTTTCAAATTCAATTTATTTATTTAAAAATAAATAGAATTATATTTCTAGTTCAAAACTAGCTCATTTCGATAAAAATCTATTTTTATCTTTTCAAATATGGAGTTTTTCATCCCAATTCTTTCTAAATCATTTCTTATGATTTTACACAAATTATTACTATTTTTAATAATTTTATCGAGGCCTGTACAGTCGATTTCCATTAACGGTCATCGAACTGCACTTACAGCGACCTTTTTCGAATTTGATTTGGACATAATTCCAAATCCAACTGTTAGATTTCAAATTTCTATTATTCGTTAGAAAGCTCTTTTCGATACGAACCCAACGGTTCCGGTTTTAGGAGAATCCGACGGTCGGATCTCCCGCAATGTCCGTTTGAAATAAATGGTCGAAATTCACGAACTGCCGCGGCGCGGCGCGTTCTATTCAGGCCATTATATTATATATATAATATATATAATATATATTTCGTCGATTACTATTTAAAACGAATTATATATAAATAGTTTTAAATTCGTTTCAAAAGCAATTTCAACTTCCATTTCAATTCAAATCAAAATTGAATTCTTCTTTATAAATTCGTTTTAAAATTCATTTCTATTCAATTCAAATTTCAATTCAATTTGAATTCATTTCAATTTGAATTCATTTCAATTCGCTTTCAATCCAATTTGAATTCGTTTTTCAATTCAATTCATTTCGAAATCGTTTTCAATTCATTTCATTTCGAAATCGTTTTCAATTCAATTCATTTCGAAATCGTTTTCAATTCAATTCATTTCGAAATCGTTTTCAATTCATTTCATTTCGAAATCGTTTTCAATTCAATTCATTTCGAAATCGTTTTCAATTCATTTCATTTCGAAATCGTTTTCAATTCAATTCATTTCGAAATCGTTTTCAATTCATTTCATTTCGAAATCGTTTTAAAATCGATATAAATATCGTTCACGTCAAAATGGCGTCAATCTAATCAACACGGCTTCATATATTCCTTTATTTTCAAATATTCTATTTCAAATATTTCCTTTTCAAAATAGTTGTTATTATCAAAATATTTCGTTCAACACATGACCAATCTCAATGAATGAGTACTGTCAACACATGAACTTTTATTTTATATTACAAAGATGTAAATTTTATTACTAAAATATTTTGTTCAACACATGACCAATCTCAATGGATGAAACTGTCAACACATGAACTTTTATTTTATATCGCTCTTTATTTTTCAAATTGGAATGAGGCCCAATCAATTACCATATAAAGTTAATTATATGGATTTTCATACATCACATGTATATAATAGCATTGAAAAATAATCAACCATCAACCAAAGTGCACTACACTGTATAAGCATCAAATATAAATATCTAACGCTTATAACAGCCTGTCAATCAATCGATCGACATATTTAATCAATCAGGATGAGTGAACTTCAAATTTCATCCTAACACCCGTGTGGGGTTTCAAACAATCAAACACATATTTTATTTGTGCAGTTGGGCGATGTGTAAAATTTATCGACTCAATCAATGTCCTTCAAATAAGTGTACATAAACAAACCGTCTGGTTTGTAAATGAATATTTATTTATTCACATTCACGTTAAAAATTATATTTTTAACGACAAAACATTTTATTCCAACATATGAATTTCTATTCAGTTCATTCTTTAAATAAAATGATATTTTTATTTTTCTAACTTATTTTAGAAAATTTCGGCGGCATAACGGCACGATACTAGAAACGGGACGAGGCCTAGCCTTATCCCCGGTCTAGTGAAGGCCCACGCCATTCACACATCAATCAAAATCACCAAACAACCAAATTCAAATCAAATCATATAACTAATCTATGCAACCAAACAAACAAGTCCATGGTCTGTGGACGATTGTGTCGGGTGCTACTAAGCACCGTCTGCATCCTAGCATATATATATATATATATAACTAGAAAAAGAAATTGAAAGGTGAGAAATTCTCACATATAGCTATCCTAGCTCCACGGCACTTCATGGATAGAAATCTTCATTGCTATCGCATCTCCGTCATCTTCGTTGCTGTAGCCACTACATATGTAAAAGTCGAATTTTTACTTCGCTATTCAATATATAAAAATCGAATTTTTATTTCGAAGTTCAATATATAAAAATCATATTTTTATGCCGAAGTTCAATATATAAAAATCATATTTTTATGCCGAAGTTCAATATATAAAAATCCTATTTTTCTATCGAAGTTCAATATATAAAAATCATATTTTTATGCCGAAGTTCAATATATAAAAATCATATTTTTATGCCGAAGTTCAATATATAAAAATCCTATTTTTCTATCGAAGTTCAATATATAAAAATCCTATTTTTTGCATAATAAACATTCGACCCTTTCCTTAATAAAAAAAAAATCCCACCTTGTATTTATATTTATAAAACTGATTTTCTTCATTTTATTCAAAAATGAAATCTTTACAATTTTAAATACTAAACACTTTAAAATAAATAAACAATTAAGTAAAAAGAAGGAGGAGGGCTTACAGTGAAAAAACTAGGGTATCGGTTCGGATTTGGCACACCGTCGGAGGTGCTGCTGGTCTTCGGGGGGAGAGGGGGTCGCGCTGCGTTCGAGGTGGAGGAGAGGGGCCTGCGCAGGGGGGGTCTGGGGTCTGTGGCGTCGGTTGTGGGTTAGTGGTGAATGCGGCTAGGTCTTGGGTTTTGGGAGGAAAAGGGTTGCGAAGAGAGGAGGAAGGGGAAGAGAAGAAGATCGGAGAGGATGGGGGGGGGGGGGGGGTTCATCGGAGGGCGCGGCACCAGGCGCCTCCGCCTGGCGCGGTGGGAGCGTCGGAGAATTCCTCCGATTTGGAGGAATCGGGCCTAGCCCTTTTCTGGACATCGAGGAGGAAATAAAATAAAAGGGGAAAATGAAAAAGGGGGGTTGGGGTATTTAATTATAAATATATATTATTATTTTAAGTTCTAAAAACAACTTTTTATTTTCAACTCGAAATTGAACCCACCGACCGTCGTCCCTAGCTAATTACCCCCATTCCGAACACAATGGGATATGTATCGTAGGCTGATTTGATCGTTACAATCAGTTTTCGTCAAAATCAACATATAACTCTATATATTGAATTTGAACGCGCATTTCAATTTACCGGGGTCACATACTAACCAGAAAAATTCCCGAAAAATATTTTCTAGCTTCGTATTGACGATACGGTCCTAACAAAACTAGTTTCGCCGAATTCTGAGGCTGTTTGAAAATTGGCCAATTTCCAGTCGATTAAAATCAACTGAAACTGGTCAAACGCGTTTTCTTTTGCTACGCTCACATATTGATTCGAAAAATTATGAAATTTGAAACCTAGCAATAACTTCACATCCCGGACCCAACAAAACTGGTTTCGTCGAAATCCGAGGTCGTTTGCAAAACTGCTATTTTTAAGGGCCTTATATATATAAAAATATATATAAATTTCACAGCGACTATTCCTAATTTTAAACTGGACATATCTTATCATTTCTAAGATGAAATCTCAGTTTGCTAACTTCGTTACAAAGATATAGTTTTACAGATTCAAATATTTCTTGTTTCGTTCAATTCTGACTTATATTGAATTCTGTATATTCATTTGAAATTAGAAATCGAATTTTCGAACTACCGCGCCATTTTCAATTCCTTTTATAATTATATATAATTATTATATATTCTAACGACAACGTATATAATATATACGTTCTAATTATATTCAAAATAAACTTCTCGTCGATATTATTTAAAATAATTCATTTAAAAAAAAATCAAAATTCGCTAAAATTGCCAAAATAAAAATTTCAAACTGGCTCGCATTTTACGGGTTGTTACAGAACGCAACAGTGGGAATGGGCCGTGGCAATTAATTAAAGGGGATTGGGCCGAAAAATTAATGGGTAGAGCCCATTTATTCAAGATTTCCATGTTTTAATTATTTTAAAAATGTACACTAACTTGTGAAAGCCATAACTTTATCGTACGATATCAGTTTTCAGCGAAACAAGATCCGTTGGGATCGTATGGATGGTGGCTACACCATGGAGCTGACTGGGAGTGGATTCGAGCTCGTTTGAATTTATGGCGAATTAAATTGTTTGATTCAAATCAAATAACAGTTTATCGTTCTTTAACGATGAACTGCCAAAGTGTGTAAATCTCACCAACTCTGAGCAGTTTATAATTTCATGTTGTATTTTTAGAACTGTTAAATATTGGCGGATTGATTGTGTGTTGACTGTTTGATTGAACTGCTAGTCAGTTAGTTGAATTTCTATATTGATTCTGTTTAACAGAATATATCATATGGAACTGAAAGTGATGTTGATTTTATATTGTATAACATCTGTGATGTAGGGAAACAGGTTGGAGGAATCCAACTAGATTCCTCAACATTTATTTTACTGTGATTCATATATTGTGATATATGATGTGATGTATAATCTGTTGTCGATTATATGTGTTTGAACGATACTGACCATCGTGATTTGGTATGTTGAATACCATAACATACCGAAATGTTGATAAGGGAATATTTTCAAAGTGATATTTGAAAATAAGATATTTATAAATGGAATATTTATAAATAAGAAATATTTATAAATTGGAATATTTATAAATAGGAGATATTTATAAAAGGGAAATTATAAAATCAAAGAATAGATTTGAAAAGGAGATATTTGCAAACCATTTGCAAATAGAATAATAAAAAAGGAAATATTTGTAAATCATTTACAAATAAAATTGATAGGAAATATTTAGAAAATAAATAGAGTTATAAAAAGGAAACTTGTTTATAACCGAATAGGATGTTATAAAAAGGAAAACGTTATAAAAATGAAAACATTATAAAAAGGAAAACGTTACTAAAAAGGAAATCATTTGTAAAGTGAAGAACCGTTACTAAAAGTAAATCTTTATAAATGAATAGTTTATTAGAAAAGGAGTTAATCGAATTTAGTTATTCGAATAGAGTTAAATCGAATATGGTATTCGAAGGGAGTCAGTCGGATAAGGTATTCGAAAGTTAGTAAATCGAATATGTTATTCGAAAAGGGGTTAGTCGAGTTAGCTGAATAGAGCTAATCGAATATTTGTTATTCGAATAAGAGTTAACCAATTAGAATTAATCGAATAGAGTTAAAATAAAGGAGTTAATCAAATATAGTTTATTCGAATAGAATCAATTGAGTTAATCGAATATTAGTAATTCGAATAAAGTAAAAGGAGTTATCGAATATTAGTTATTCGAAGAAGAGTTAAATAGAGTTATCGAATATTAGTTATTCGAATAGAGTTAAATGGAGTTAAAGGAATAAATCGAATATAGTTTATTCGAATGGAATTAGAGGAGTTAATCAAATATAGTTTATTCGAATAGAGTTAGAGGAGTTATTGAATATAGTTTATTCGACAGGAGTTAAGTGAACAGAGTGAATCCAAAGGAGTTAATCGAATAGAGTTAATTGAAAAGAGTTAATCGAATATAGTTACTCGAAAGAAAGGTTAAGTAAGGAAGTTAGTTAAAGAAATATAAAGTGAACTTTGTCTATTTCAAGGTTAGAAACGTTGTTCAATTAAGGTCTGAGAGGTAGTATTACCCCAACTTGATTGACTTCATTTTTAACTAAGGAATGGTTAAGGTTCGATAGTGAAGGTGGGTTAAAGGAATTTATTTAATAAGCGTAATGGTTTGAGTTGGCATCACGATGGTTTGTGTAAACATCTATCTAAGTCCAATGAAGGTGTTTTGGAAATGTTTTCCAAATAAGAACCAGAAATGTTTTCTGATATAGAAAACAAGAAATGGAAATGTTTTCCAATGGTAATAACATATATTTTCTAAATTTGAAAATAAGAAATGTTGAATATAGGGAAACAGGATATATGTAAATTAATGAACTAAGGAGATAAATATTAAATGATGTTTGATCGATATAAATTTCCATCTGGAAATAATATCGTTGTTTGCACACCTGTTTTTCTTTGATGGTTAAATCACAGACTATCGAAGTTTTGACCATTTTAACATTGTTAATATGGAGAGACCGGTTGGATTATTATCCAAAGAACCACTCTGTATTGACATAAGCGTTGCGAATCATATATGCCAAAGATAATTGAAGAAGGAGTAGAGTGCAAGGGCTATTGTATAAGTCTTAGATAACAGTGTCTAAGATGGATGTATTGAATAGTGCCTTCGGTTCATCCTGTTCCTGGATGACTTGTATGGACGGATGTCTGACAGAGTATTTCCAAACGATCACGTATATTGATTTCTCCAACCGTACCAAGAGTGGAAGCGGAGAAGGAAACTTCTTTTAGCTGACACATAATGTATGGTTGTAGACGTCAATCAGTGATTTGATGGATTTGATGATGTGGCATTCGAAGTGAATCTGATGTGATGATAAAGCGTAGCTTCTAGCCTCATCATCCGGTAAATGACAGAAATCGGGCAGGCAGCATGGCTAAGTCGGTCGCACCGAAGTAGGGTGTATAATCACCTGATCTAGAGTTTCATTTACTTCTAAAAATCTATTGTTGATGCTGTCCCATTCGGGAAATGGTTGCTGATCCCAGCCGTTGGTGATATACATTCGATACACTCAAGCGAAATGAGTGGTCGATTATGTGTGCCCGGGTTGCAAGATGTTCTTGTTGAACCCAGTGTATTCCTTTCTAGAGGTACACTAGCGAAAGGTGGTTCCATACCTTGTCATAGTTGGAAATCCATTACCCAATACATGCTTGCGGTTTTGATTGTATGCTATATATGTAGAACGTGAGATGAAAGCGTTTCTGCTAGATGATTATTATATTGTGTTGATAGACATTATTATAATATCAAAAGGTTTTTGATATAAAGATATTTGGATTCTCATAAGGGAAAAACCCGTTCCGTTATACGGCGTGGTCTTATGAGATATCGAATACCTGCTTGAACTGTTTTAAACTGTTTTACTCACACCAGACCCATGGCTGACCCGGAGTTTATTTTGTTTGTTTTCCCTAAACTCTTGGGTGCCTAAATTTGTACGGGCAGTCAAGTAGTTGGGATTTACAGATATACTGGAAGAGCTTGGAGCAGGAGGCTTCAAGATCATATAGTTATAGTTATTTCCGCTGTGTTGTAAGTGCTGTACTTTGATAATGATATGTATATTCAAGTACAGATTTGTATTTCAAAGTTATGTTATAAAATACATTTATTCGTTCCGCTGTGAGATTCGTGTTACTCCGATATTGTGTTCTTCTTCTTCTATTCTAAGTTTCTATCTTATCTTTCCTCACCCTCTGTTTTTTTTCATTAATGACCGGTATTTTCAGTTTAATTTGGGGTTGGACTTGTGTTTTTGGTCAGCTCAAATTGTACCGGATTTTCGGGTCATTACAGTCTCATAGTTTGTTTCGCCTTGCAAACTCGGGTGCCCTTATTTTCACACGGGCAACCTAGTTACAGGTAGCTGACATATTTTGGCTTGGCACCGCAGTAGAGCTGCACTTTTGGCTCATGGCGAGGCTTGACTACATGTTGATGACTATGATATTTTTTCCGCCATTATTGTATATATATATATATATGTATGTTTCCCCCACGGGCGATGTAGACTGATGTTTCATTTATGTACTCTCTATATATGTGATTCCGCCACAGGCGATGTAGAGTGATTATGTATTATTATACACTAAGTTGTATCCTGCGCTATTCTCTCTGATGTGGTGATATATATATGATTTCGCTGTCATATTTGTGTAAATTATTCAATTTCTTGTTTATGCTATTATCCGTACTCTACTAATGATGATTAATGTGTTATATTCCAATGATTATCCTTAACACTGTAGCACGGGGTTTTGAGATCGTCTCAGGTGGTATCGGAGCTTTGGTTAACCTTAGTTCTGGAATTTAACACATCAAACACTTCGTCAAAATAGAATCAGTAGTATTCTAAGGCGAGTAGCTCATTAGAGATAGGACTAGCAATGTCCTAGAATGAGCTAAGCAGAATAGCAAAAATAATTTGATCAGTACATCGTTGTCTTTCCTCAAGTTCTTCTGCTATACCATACAATAAAATTATCGTTTCTGTAGGCTGACTCTTTTCTTGCTTATACAGAACTTGAACAATGGCTACCCGAGCAGCCGCTGGTAGAGGAGGCCGTGCTGGCCGTGGCAGAGGACGAGGAGAAGTCCCAGCTGAAGATGGACCCTTAATACAACCCTTGACCGCTCAACCATTCGAGCTCGACCGTGTGGCTAAAAGGTACAAGAATCTAGGAGGCAGAACCTTCTCTGGAACGGGCACCGTGATTGAGGCCTTGGCATGGCTGAAAACATGCCAGAAGATACTAGGAGGCCTGAAGCTGGGTGATCGAGATAAAGCTTTCATGGGTGCTTAGCTTCTGCAAGAGGAAGCCGAATTATGGTGGAAAGCTCTTACCGCACCGAACAGAGATGCTGGTAGGACATGGGATGAATTCAAAGAAAAGTACGTCCCAGAGCAAGCCCTTGAGCGCATGCACGACGAATTCGCAAACCTCCAGCAAGGAGATCTTTCTGTGCAAGACTATCTGAACAAGTTTACACAGTTATCCCGCTATGCTCCTGAGCTCGTCGCCACCGCTAAGTCCAAGAACAAGAGGTTCATCCTCGGGCTAAAGCGGAAGTACCAAGACAGGGCAATGGCCCATATCAAGCTGGCGTTTAATGAATTAGTGAAGATAGCGTGCAACTATGAGGACCTGGATCAAAGGAACCTCGTTCTGGATCGTGCTAAAAGCCAGGCGGAAAATAAAGCAAGCCCTCTATAAACCAGCCAGAATCAAGCAACGCGACATCCACGAATTAGCAGACTAGCAGGCCGCCAAAGGGAAGCTGCTACAATTGTGGCAAGGTGGGGCACTACTCAAATGTTTGCACAGCCCCGAAACGGCAGAAGACCGATTCTCAAGGTTCAAGTAGGGCTCTTAGAACCCTCGTTCATCCTTTAACTGCCGCAGGACAGGACATCTTGTTAGAGACTGTCCCTTGCTTAAGAAGGCCAAGGTTGCTCACGTATATGACGGGACGAACCTGTCGGCTGCTTCCGATGGAGCAGGTAAACCCGATGTTTTGGGAGGTACCCTTACAATTAAAAATATTCCTATTTCTGTATTATTTGACATGGGTGCATCACGTAGTTTTATTGCAAGTAACACAGTTCACAAATTAAAGTTAACACAAAGAAAGCTTAATGAATCGGTCAAAGTTCATAATCCGATAGAAGGGTCTCTTATTCTTAGTTCATATTGTAGAGTGCCAGACTCTTATTCCTCCTATAAATTTTCTTTTAATTTGATCACCATGGATTTTCCCGAGTTCGATATCATTCTCGGGCTAGATTGGTTAACGAAATACGAAGCCGAAGTAAATTGTGCGGAAAGGATAGTAAAAATTAGAACGAAGCTTGGATATATTATTATACCATGTCATGGTTCGAATCCAGATAGAAAGAAATTTTGGTTTGCATTAGAAGTTATCCCCACTTCCTTAGAAAAGATTCCTGTTGTTAGAAACTATGCGGATGTGTTTGAAGAAGTCGAAAACTTACCTCCGCAAAGAGAAATAAAATTCAGAATCGATCTAATTCCCAATGCCAGACCAGTGGTACATCCAATTCGCAGACTGACTCCAAAAGAAAAAGAAGAATTAGGCGATTAAACTCGTCAACTGCTATAGAAGGGTCTGATCAGACCTAGCTTTTCTAGTTGGGGTGTAGCTGTAGTGTCTGTCCCAAAGTCAGATGGTACTCTCCGATTGTGCGTTGATTACCAAGACCTCAACAAACAGACGCTCAAGAACAAATACCCATTACCCCGCATCGATGATCTGTTAGACCAATTAAATGGGGCGAGAGTATTTTCCCGAATGTACCTAGCCACAGGTTTTCATCAACTGAGAATTGCCGAAGAGTGTGTTCCTTTGACAGCTTTCAGAGGTCCAGACATATTTTGTGAATGGTTAGTAATGCCGTTCGGCCTATGCAACGCTCCAGCATACTTCGTCGATCTAATGAATAGAGTGTTAATGGGAGTTCTGAATAAATTTGTCCTTGTATTCATCGATGATATTTTAATCTACTCCAAATCAAAACTTGAGCATGAAAAACATTTAGAACAAGTACTGGCGATTCTGAGAAAGAACGTCTTCAAAGCCAAATTCTCTAAATGTGTCTTCTGGCAAGAAGAGGTGAAGTTCCTTGGCCATGTCGTGTCAAAGGAAGGGATTTCTGTAGATCCGAGCAAAATTACAGCAATTCAAGACTGGAAACAACCTACTACACCCACAGAGGTTAGAAGTTTTATGGAGTTGGCTAGTTATTATCGAAAATTCATTAAGGATTTTTCGAAGATATCCGGTCCATTAACAAAGCTTACGAAGAAGCACGAGAAATTTAAGTGGACTTCCAACTGTGAGGAAGCTTTCCAGGAATTAAAATCGAAATTGACAACCACTCCAGTATTAACCATTATCGATGGCAATCAGGATTTGACGGTTTGGACAGATGCTTCTATTAGAGGTCTTGGTGCAGTGTTAATGCAAAGAGGCCAAGTAGTCGCTTATGCAAGCCGCCAACTGAAACCGCATGAGAAGAATTATGTAACTCATGATCTTGAGTTGCTAGCTATTGTTTTCGCTTTGAAAATCTGGAGACATTACTTATCTAGTGAGAAATTCAAACTATTTACAAATCATCAATCATTAAAGTATTTGTTCACCCAGAAAGATCTGAATTTGAGGTAGCAGCGTTGGCTAGAATTTCTTGTAGCGTATGATCTAGATATCATGTATACGCCAGGAAAGGCTAATGTAGTGGCTGATGCGCTCAGTAGAAAGACTGAAATCATCGCCAGCATAACTGTTACATCTTCATTGATTGATAAGATTTCAGTCCTTCAGAAAGATGATGAATTTATTTAGAGAATCCATCGGAGAATCAATGATGGTGAAACCACAAGTTTCTGTATTGAATATAAGGTGTTCTCAGATTAAATGACAGGGTTTGCATCCCGAATATTCCAGAGCTTCGAAGAGAAGTCATGGATGAATGCCATAAGTCCAAACTCAGTATCCATCCCGGTGTGAGCAAAATGTACAATGATATTAAGCGCACATTCTAGTGGAGGGCAATGAAGAGGGACATTTCTGTATATGTTAGCAGGTGCCCTACTTGTCAATTAGTCAAGAGCGACCAACAAAAGCTAGCCGGATTTTTGCAACCGTTGGAAGTCCTAGGTTGGAAATGGGAACAGATTTCCATGGATTTCATAGATGGTTTGCCCCGAACCAAGAAAAGTATTGACAGTATTTGGGTGATCGTAGATCGCTTCACGAAGACCGCCTATTTCATACCTGTCAGATCCAATAGAACCGCTCAAAGTCTAGCACAGATATATTTCAAAGAAATTGTTAAGCTGCATGGAGTTCCCATCAGCATAGTCAGTGATAGAGACCCAATATTTGCTAGCAAATTCTGGGAGGCATTCCAGACAGAATTGGGAACGAAACTAAATATGAGCACCTCTTATCACCCTCTGACAGATGGCCAAACTGAGCGAGTGAACAAAATTCTAGAAGATTTACTGTGGGCTTGTATTATTGATTTTGGTGGGTCATGGGAAGATCACTTGCATTTGGTAGAATTCTCATATAACAATAGCTATCAGGCAAGTTTAAAAATGTCGTCGTTTGAGGCATTATACGGTAGACCGTGCAGATCTCCTGCATGTTGGGTAAAACCGGGCAATAGACTTGTGTTGGACTTGGGACCCGATATAATTAGAGAAGCATCAGATAAAGTCGATTTCATCAAGAAGCGATTGAAAACCGCGCAAAGCCGACAAAAAATTTACGAAGATTCTAGAAGAAGAGATTTGACATTTGCTGTTGGTGATTATGTTTACTTAAAAGTTTCTCCGATGAGAGGAGTGATCCGATTCGGTAAAACTGGGAAGTTGGCACCCAGATTTATTGGTCCCTTTCCTATACTTGAACGAATTGGAACTCTTGCTTATAGGGTTCAATTACCTGATTGGTTGCCTGGAATGCATAACGTATTTCACGTATCACAGCTTAGAAGACATGTGCATGATCCGGATCTTGTTGTAGAAGAAGCAGCGCAACAAGACTTGGAAATTACTCCAGAATTAGCAGTCAGAAGAGAACCGTTAAAAATTGTTGGTAAAGAAACTAAAGAGCTAAGGAGTAAGAAGGTTCATTTAGTTAAAGTGCAGTGGAGTAGTGATCCTAGAGACTGTACTTGGGAGACTGAGGAAAGCATTAAGCAAGCTTATCCCGAATGTAGAACGGACCTCTCTGACTAACTCCGGTGCAAGGTACCTTCACAATACTTTGCATTTACATTTTTGTTTCCTACTGTACTGTTGTTTCCTTTTCGGGGACGAAAAGTTTTAAGTGGGGGAGATTGTAACAACCCGGAAAATACAAGCCAATTTAAAAATTTTAAATTGGATATTTTAAAGGAATTTAAACAATTGAAATAGAATATTTCAATAAAATAATGAATTAGAAATAGTGTGGCAGTTTGAAAATTTGAATTCCAACTTTGACTGACTGTACTGGGTGCAAAATATAACGGATTTTAGTGAAACCAAAAATATTTAAATTTGTTTATGAATATCTTTCTAACAAATCTGAAAAATCGAAGTTTCATAGCGGGAATTAAAAGTTATGGCCAAATGAATTTTCAGAAAGGTTGCTATAGAGAATATATAGCCCTTGAAAATAGACATTTTTCAAATGACCTCGAAATTCGAAGAAACCACTTTTGTTGGATCCGGGATGATAAATTATTGCTAGGTTTCAAATTTCATAATTTTTGAAGCTAGTATGTGAGCATGGTAAAAGAAAACATGTTTGGTTAATTCTTGTTAAATTGGATCGACTGGAAAATGGCCATTTTTCAAACGGTCTGAGAATTCGACGAAACCAGTTTTGTTGGGACCATATCGAGAAAACATAGCTAGGTTTATTTTTTTGGAATTTTTCGAATCAGTTTGTGGCCCTGGCAAATTGAAATGTGCGTTCAAAATGAATATTGAATGTTTTATATTTTAATTTGAAGAATAACTGACTGTAACAATCGAATGGGCCTACGAAACATATCCCATTGTGTCCGGGATGGAGGTATTTAGCTAGGGGGACAGTCGTTGGGTTTGGATTCGTGTCCGTGTGGAGAAACACTATTTTAAAATTTAATAAAACCACAGACCTATAGAAATTCTCCTTTCATAATTTTAAAATAAAAATAAATTCAAAAAAAACCCTCGTCTCCTTCTTGTTAATGGCGGAAGCCACCTCCCTCCTTCCCGACCAAATCGCCGCCGCCACAGGCCATGCCAGACCCCGCCACCGCCCGATCTCGAAAGCCCTCCCTTCTCTCTTCAAATTCGACCAACCTCGCCCTCCCTCTCCTTGCCATCGTTGAGCACGAGCCCCTTAAACATCCGCATTTCACGCTACCACCAGGATCGCCAGAGGCGATCGGATCTGACGCCTCACCTGCGCGCCTGAAGCCCTCTCGACCCTCTTCCACGTTGTGCCCTCCGATCGTCGTATCGAGCCTCGGCTTTCGCGAAAACTGAAAACCTGGTTTTGAACAAACGTGAAAGGTGTCAGCTTTATTATATTTGAACTGAAAATAACACTTTTAAGTGTTGCAAACTTTGAAACACTATATCTTTATCGTGTGTTAACGAAATTCGATGAAACATGAGACATCGTGACCGCAAGGAGGCTCTCTACATTTTAGAAGAGAACGCGGATTTTTCTGAGCTAGCCACGATTTTTAGCATCTTGAAAACCAATGTGAGATTTCTAAACTGAAATGTGAGTGGAAATGTGATGTATAAATTATATAAGCGAAATATAAATTATATACGTGTCGTATACCTCACGTACATGTGTTGTGTAAGTTATATGAGCGAAGTATGAATTATACATGCATTGTATAAATAATATGTGTGTTGGAATGGAAATAATATATATATATATATACTCCCCTCGTCCACAAACCATTGACGATATTTATTGATTGTGAATTGGTGTGAAAAATTTGGTGAATAATGCAAGTGGTTGATAGAATTGTTTGTGGTTGATATTGTTTGGTCGTGGTTGAAAAATACCCATTTGTGATTGAAATAAATTGTGGAAAATAAAAATCATACTTGCCTGCATGCGAATTAGATGTATGAAATCCCCATTGTCAAAAACTGCGAGGTTTTAAGGTAGAGCGAGGGGTCGTACTCGGGACGGTGTCGGTTTTAAATACCCTGTCGTTATGCTGCCAAAATTTTGAATAATATTCATGTATTAGAATTATTTTCATATGTTGAAATTATTTTCATGTGTTGAAATGAAAGTCGTGTCTTGAAACTATATCCACGTGTGGAAATGCTCATGTGTTGAAAAATAATTCATGTGTTGAATAAATAAATAGTTTTAACAATAAAATTCACATTTTTATATATATGAAGTATGTAAAATATTCGTATTATAAATAAATTGTTTCAACAATAAAAATAACATCTTTCTAATATATATACAAACCATATAAAATATATCCATGTGAGGAAATGCTCATGTGTTGAGAAATTCATGTGTTGAATAAATATTTTTGATGATAAAAATACCATTTTTATCATGTGTGTAAATTGTTAAAAATATACAATGTCGAAATAAATATTTGTTTGCTATGAATATTATTTTTAACATGTATAGGAACTAAATAAAACAGTCATGTGTTGAAATATATTTTAGTTTGAAAAAAATATCATTTTTAAGTGAAACATGAAGTGTTAAAAATAACAATAAGTGGAGATAAACCTTTGTTCGCTGGAAATATAATTTTTAGCTTAGTTTTGCATATATATATATATATGTATATATATATGTGTGTGTGTGTGTGTGTGTGTGTTGAACATGAAATGGATTAGCTGTTGAGTAAAGAATTTATTTGCGTGCCCGACAAATAGGTAAACCTTAATGAGTTGGATATGCAAATTTTATTATTATATCAACTCCTGTGAATGCCATTGGATGCGGAGTGCTAGTTGTTCTATGTGTAATAATAAACAATCGCCATAGGATAGTAACAATTAACTTTGAACTACACTACATGGCATACTTCTTGACGATAGGCATACTTCATCATATACCAAATAAGCATTTGGAGCTTGTGTGACGAGGTTGAAGATTTGCCATACAAGCGAGAGGCTGATATGGCGATGACTATATATTACAGGTTGAACTGATGACTAATCTGGACTATATAAATTGTAACGGTAAATTGCAAAATTAATAAAAACTCCACACGGGTCTGGAGATGACAGTAAACACGTCTTTCTGGTCATTAAGGCACAAAAACCATTTATAAGGTGACGAGAATTTATTCTCTGGAGTTATGATCTATACACACTCCCCTATGGACACCGGAATATATCACTATAAATATGTGTGTGCTTATTAGGATTTATTGGGTACCTAATACGACCCAATAAATTTCCAAACCCCTTCCCGTACAAAGGAGGTTATTGCGAAATTTTTCGAAATATAAAGGTGTCTGTGAAATATTTGAAGTGAAAACGATATTGAAATCGTCGAATGAATTATATTTATATATATATAAATATAAATATAAATTAAAATTAATCGAGGCCGTGCAGTTCGCGTTTTGAAATCGTAACTTCAAACGACTATACCGAAAGATCAGACCATCGGATTTTCACGAAACTGGAAACGTTGGGTTCGCTTTGGGAATATCTTCCCAATGATATAAACTTTGTTGAAATCCAACGGTTAGATTTTCAGATATGTGTAATACAAATTTTGGGAAAAACAGCGCCAGTGGCTCGGCACGACCTGAAACATCGTTTAATTAAATAGGGCCGTTTTTTAATAAATAAAAATGGCGATATATCGTTATAAAATATTATAGACGATATAGAGTGGAAATAAACCGATTTTGCTTGGTTTGCTTGATATTTGATGGTTGAATGTGTTTGACATGAAAACTATACTAAAGAACTGAAATGGTGAATGTCGAATGATTTAACCATGGGAAGAATTGATTTGAAAATCTAAATATACGTGGATTATTTGAAAAGGCCGAGTTAATTCTCATTTCAAATAATCGATCGACGGTTAGAAGTCGAAGAGACGAAGACGGTTCAAGACCGACGATCTTCACATTGGATGGATGGGCGCTACTGATGCTCGTGATTGGAGTAGCTACCTTGAAGGAGCTGAAGCGGTAGCCGTCCGGACGTATTGTTGATTGTACGGATATGCGAGGAATTTGGTGCCTCCGGCTTCGTTCATACCCAGAACGAACTTGTAAATGGACTGTGTGCCTGACATTGGATTTTTTTCTGTGCTGATTGATCTCTATTAAATATATATCTATTTAGCGGCAGAGAATTTATTCTCTTGCTTAACGCCCTTCTCTGAGACGTACGAGCTTAGAGGTTATATATCGATAGAAATCAGTCGCATGGAGTGGATTGCCTGTGTGGCACGCTTAAGTGGCATATGATCAAGGCTTTTGTTGCAAAGCAAAGTCTTGTGGTTGATGATCAAAGCACGGTCTATGTGGCATAGCTTTGTGTATAGCGTGGATTCGCGAGCCTCACACCTCGGTATGAGTCAAAAACGGGATAGTGACTATAGGGAGAGCACGACATTTCTTTTTAGCTACGGTGGTGTCAGTGACCTACCATCTCTGACATTTATATATACTTTTCACCTGTGTGGTTGTTGGAATGTGAGGCGCGTCGATTATAGGTCTGTAAGGACCGAGAAACGTGTGTTCAGGAATAACTAATCCTCAAAAGTAAGAGAGGATCGGCCCTAAAGATCCAAGGATTGCTGTGTGCGGTCCTGGGACATTTGCTAGAGTGTCTCGAATGGAGAGGAGCTTGCCCCTTGCCTCGACTCATGATGGAATCCAATTTCCAATACGAAATTGCGGATGTGATTGTATTACTAGTATGGCGATATAGTAGATGGTAGTTATGCCGCCTAGGATTGATATTTATTATTGAATTTGCTTTTGAAACATATATGCACTAGTAATAATATCAAACACTTTTGTTTAACACGTATGAAGCATCTCTTGGCCATTATAAGGTAAAAACTCTATCCTCCGGCTTGCGTTGCATTGTGTGATGGGACCTGAGTCTTATAATGGCTTCATTTTTATAAAAAGCATTGCGATGATTTAATCATTTACTTAATTTCATGCACTAGCACTCATTGGAGTAAACCCGTTCCACGAAAGTGGCGTGGTCCTTTGATTTGCCTTATTATTGTTGTTTAATAAGTTAAGTAGATTTCTCATACCAGTCCCATGACTGACTCGTAGTTTGTTTCACCTTGCAAAATCGGGTGCCCTTATTTTCACAAGGGCAGCCTAGTTACAGGTAGCTGACATATTTTGGCTTGGCAACGCAGTAGAGGTGAACTTTTGGCTCATGGCGAGGCTTGACTACATGTTGATGACTATGATATTTTTTCCGCCATTATTGTATATATATATGTATTTCCATATATATATATATATATATGTGTGTTTCTGCCACGGGCGATGTAGACTGATGTTTCGTTTATGTACTCTCTATATATGTGATTCCGCCACTGGCAATGTAGAGTGATTATGTATTATTATGCACTAAGTTGTATCCTGCGCTGTTCTCTCTGATGTGGTCATATATATGATTATGCTGTCATATTTGTGTAAATTATTCTATTTCTTGTTTATGCTATTATCTGTACTCTGCTAATGATGATTAATGTGTTATATTCCAATGATTATCCTTAACACTATAGCACGGGGTTTTGAGATCGTCTCAGGTGGTATCGGAGCTTTGGTTAACCTTAGTTCTGGAATTTAACACATTAAACACTTCGTCAGAATAAAATCAATAGTATTCTAAGGCGAGTAGCTCATTAGAGATAGGATTAGCAATGTCCTAGAATAAGCTAAGTAGAATAGCAAAAATAATTTGATCAGTACATCGTTGTCTTTCCTCAAGTTCTTCTGCTATACCATACAATAAAATTATCGTTTCTGTAGGATGACTCTTTTCTTGCTTATACAGAACTTAAACAATGGCTACCCGAGCAGCCGCTGGTAGAGGAGGCCGTGTTGGCCGTGGCAGAGGATGAGGAGAAGTCCCAGCTAAAGATGGACCCTTAATACAACCCCCAACCGCTCAACCATTCGAGCTCGAACGCTTGGCTAAAAGGTACAAGAATCTAGGAGGCAGAACCTTCTCTGGACCAGGCACTGTGATTGAGGCCTTGGCATTGCTGAAAACATGCGAGAAGATACTAGGAGGCCTGAAGCTGGGTGATCAAGATAAAGCTTTCATGGGTGCTTGGCTTCTGCAAGAGGAAGCCGAATTACGGTGGGAAGCTCTTACCGCACCGAACAGAGATGCTGGTAGGACATGGGATGAATTCAAAGATTTATTCAAAGAAAAGTACATCCCAGAGCAAGCCCTTGAGCTCATGCACGACGAATTCGCAAACCTCTTGCAAGGAGATCTTTCTGTGCAAGACTATCTGAACAAGTTTACACAGTTATCCCGCTATGCTCCTGAGCTCGTCGTCACCGCTAAGTCCAAGAACAAGAGGTTCATCCTCGGGCTAAAGCGGAAGTACCAAGATAGGGCAATGGCCCATATCAAGCTGGCGTTTAATGAATTAGTGGAGATAGCGTACAACTATGAGGACCTGGATCAAAGGAACCTCATTCTGGATCGTGCTAAAAGCCAGGCGGGAAATAAATGCAAGCCCTTTACAAACCAGCCAGAATCAAGCAACGCGGCATCCACGAATTAGCAGACTAGCAGGCCACCAAAGGGAAGCTGCTACAATTGTGGCAAGGTGGGGCACTACTTAAATGTTTGCACAGCCCCGAAACGGCAGAAGACCGATTCTCAAGGTTCAAGCCAGGGCTCTTAGAACCCTTGTTCATGCTTTAACCGCCGCAGGACAGGACATCTTGTTAGAGACTGTCCCTTGCTTAAGAAGGCCAAGGTTGCTCACGTATTTTACGGGACGAACCGGCCGGCTACTTCCGATGGAGCAGGTAAACCCGATGTTTTGGGAGGTACCCTTACAATTAAAAATATTCCTATTTCTGTATTATTTGACATGGGTGCATCACGTAGTTTTATTGCAAGTAACACAGTTCACAAATTAAAGTTAACACAAAGAAAGCTTAATGAATCGGTCAAAGTTCATAATCCGATAGAAGGATCTCTTATTCTTTGTTCATATTGTAGATTGCCAGACTCTTATTCCTCCTATAAATTTTCTTTTAATTTGATCACCATGGATTTTCCCGAGTTCGATATCATTCTCGGGCTAGATTGGTTAACGAAATACGAAGCCGAAGTAAATTGTGCTGTAAGGATAGTAAAAACTAGAACGAAGCTTGGATATATTACTATACCATGTCATGGTTCGAATCCAGATAGAAAGGAATTTTGGTCTGCGTTAGAAGTTATCTGTAACACCCCACACCCGCTACGGTCACTCACTAAGGGAATGCCATAACATCGGTGGAGTATTTTAAGTGAATATAGAACAGAAAATTTACAACAAGACAGATATAAGTAATACTTGAGAATTTAAAACATCATTTCATTTTAGCGGAAAGTAAAACATGTTTGGTTACACCAAAACCATAAATAAGAGTCAAGTACATAATATCCATCCTGATAAAAATAAAAGTACATAATCCCACTACATAACCTAATAGACATAATAGAAAAGATAAACCGAGCTTTACATCCATGGTCCAAGCTCCAAAAGATAGATAAAGCAGTCTGATCAAATCCCACTAGTGCTAAGCCCACTCTGAAAACCTGAGGGTTGGAAAAAAAGATAAAGAAACAACGGGGTCAGACATAAGTCTGAGTGAGTCCTATAACCCTAACAATACAATCATTAAAGTAATTAGGGTATGATATAAACAAGGTACGGTACCTCTGGGGATAATGACTACACTAAGTAGCCAACCAAACACAGGATGTACTAAGATAACCGAAAAGACGCATTTATCCACCCAAGGATAATTACTAGATTGCACCACCCCAGATCTACCCACCCAAGGGTAATTCCTATACTGCACCACACCAGTCATTCCTAATTTTAAAGGTTGATCCCACTAAGTGTACTTAGTAAATATTAATGGTAGTTTCGTGTACCCCTAGCTGACTATATGGGTGCCGCCTGCCCCTATCTCCGCTAGGTGTACCCACTACCCCCCATTTGATCGGCTCCCTAACGTAGATATCCGTGCTGGTCCCACAGTGGGGTGTATCATTCCCCAAAGTGGCAACCTGATAACAACACTGATGCACGGTTTATACCTACACGATGCAACAACGTCTTAGCTACCAGCCCGGGCCCACACACGCATATGAAACCCGTTGGACTTGCGTTGCCACCGCTAACCCGTTTTGGCCTCTTATAGTCAAGCCCAATATGCGTGTCCCGTCCTCGACTTGAGTCGAGCCCACAAAGATACGTTTGGGATATTGGTTGAAATGGGCCCCCACAAGCTACTACTTAAGCTTGTTATTTTATCTAGTGTATCCCACTTAACCCCTTTTATAATCATGCCCGCCTACATGTTAAGGTTTAGTTAAGTCATTAATCATATTTTAATTGCCATTCAAGGCACCCACTAGATTTCCACATGCCACCCAAGGCACTTACTTAACCCTTTAATCATGTTTAATTACATGTTCCACTTTGGTTAAGTATTCTAATCGTATTTTCTATTGCCACCCAAGGCAACCCACTAGTTTCCTCATGCCACCCAAGGCACCCCCACTAGTTACTACATGCCACCCAAGGCACCCACTTAACCCCTCATGCCCCCACTACATGCTAATTTGGTTAAGTGTTTCTTAATTAATTAAGACCGTGATCCTCATAAAGACCTCTCACATTAGACTATCTTTTATGACCGCTGGTTAAGCCGGTTGGGTCCGGGCAGCCTTATGTCATAACCGAGTCTAACCTCGTGTCTTTACATTAATCACGTATTTAGTTTGTGGCTAAGTCCTCTCACATTGGGCTAACATTTGTAGCAATTGGTTAAGCCGGTTGGGTCCGGGCAGTTTTACGCTACAACTGAGTCCAACCTCGTGTCTTAGTCGATTAATTACACCTAATTAATCACCCCCATAATTTGTATTAATTATCCCTAATTAATTAATCATGTTTTCAAGAATATGGGTAGACCTAACTCAATAGGTAAATTCCCAATTCCATAGTATGGGTAGACCTAACTCAATAGGTAAATTCCCAATTTCATAATATGGGTAGACCTAACTCAATAGGTAAATTCCCAATTATGTCCATTTAATTTGTGGTATGCTTAATCATACCCATTTCACATCATTTTATTAACATGCATATTAACCCCATCGTTCCCCATGTAATTCGTTCTCATAACATGACATAACAAAGGGAAGATTCATCACAAATGTCATGGGTTTGACCAACATAGCATATAACTTTATCATGGGTTCAAAAGGTGTCAACTTGCATACATGAGCATACATTAAACCCAACTAGCATTTAACCCAAACTTGCATGAATCACATATGTCATAAAGATGGTAACTTGCTTAAATGTTCATGTCATAGACCTATCATAAAGGTGTCAACTTGCATACATGTCATAGGTCTAAAAGGGATGAACTTGCACATGTACTTATGTCATACATAGAGGCAAACTTGCATATGAACTTGCATCATAACTTGCATATGAACTTGCATCATAACTTGCATATGAACTTGCATAACATGCCATACTTAGAGACAAACTTGCATATATTATGCATATCATAAAAAGAGACAAACTTGCATATGAACTTGCATCATAACTTTCATATGAGCTTGTATCATAACTTGCATAAAACCAAACACTTAGCATGCATAAAACCAAATACTTAGCATGCATAAAACCACATACATAGCATGCATAAAATCAAATACTTAGCATGCATAAAACCAAATACATAACTTGCATATCATGTTACATATAGACTTGCATATAACCTCCCATATAGCTTGCATAACATGTTACATATGAATCAATGTTCAACATAGTGTTTTGCATCATAAAACATAGCATTAAACTTGCATATAGCACACAACATACACTATACTAAACTTGCATAAACACATTGATTCCACAAACATAGCCATATCTTATCATATCCTATCATAATCAATTTAACAATTGATTGTTAAGTCTATAGAAACTCACCACTAAACTCCAATAAGCAAACCCTTGCCACAAATCACCCAAAAACTCTAGCCTTGAACATAAAGCTTGCAACTTGATGATGAATGCAAGCTAATGATCACTCATACAACTCAAAGATGCTTGTATGAACATGAAAGCCTTCATAGAAATAGTTTTATAAGAGGATGGAGGCTAGGGCTTTGAGTGGAGGCCATGATCATAGAAAATTTTGGCATAGTTTAGTTAGAATATAGGATTATGATCATTTAGGGCTAGCTTAGGGTCTTATTTATAGGATTAGGCAAGTGTTTCAGGCCATTAGATTAACCCTAAATTAGATTAGGACCATCAGATCTCGGAAGCTTCCAGAAACCAGCCCCAAAACACAGCCTAAACCCTAAAATGGTGCACCAGGCCAGCCAGAAAGCTGTGCAGGTTTCTGGCTCGACACGGGCGCACTTCCCAAGTGCGCGAGTGTAAAAATGTGTTGGCGCACTTCACAAGTGCGCCAGTGCATTTTTGTGTTGGCGCACTTCACAAGTGCGCTAGTGCATTCTGGCTTGTTTTCGGTTTTTCTGCCTAACTTCGTTCGTCCATATCTTCTTCATACGGACTCCGATTTTCGAAAACTCAGACTCTATTTCGCGTATTTTTCCGAGACGAACGCAATGGTGCAACCCGTTTCCCCTAATTCCCACATCTGGGATTAGTTATTCTTTAATTTGTGAATTTTAGCATTAACCGAAATTCGGGGTGTTACATTCTCCCCTCCTTAAAGGATTTCGTCCCCGAAATCTCTAAGCTAAGGGGAATGCATATCCTACCATCCAAACAACCATCTACTCAATCCATCAAACACGGACATCCATTGTCCTTAAAACAATTACTAATGATGTATGAGCATATGCAAAAAGTGTGTGTATATGTTCCCTATCTAATGTATGAACATATGCAAACCATGATAGTGCCATGCATCCATTATGTATGCGAGAGAACCCTATCGACACATACAATATCTACATGAGTGCACAATCATTCACCAAAACGCATCATCCATATGATAACACAATCATTATACATCCATAAATATAGCTACCTACACACAATTATATGCAATATGCAATATGAAGTGATTGAGCCAATCTAGTGTCTAGAGTGTGTGTATATGCATCCACGAGCAACCACTGGCAACCACTTGCATCCACATGCATCCATCAAACATAACATGTCTCAAACACATGTTTCAACCATAGGTTTACCCTATCTAAAGGTCAAAGGTACTAATGAGAGGACATACTAAAGATAAGATAAGCACTAGACAAACGATAAAGGAGACGTTTAAAGGACATACCCTAAAAAAGGAATGGGTATAACGAACGCATCTTCGCTTCTGTCTCCCAAGTAGCATTGCTCTCACCTTCTCCCCTTTTCACTTTGACTAGTCGAACCTCTCTGTTTCTCAACTTCCTAATCTCTGACCCAAGGATGCGGGTAGGAGCTCGTCGAATAATCACATCACGCTCTATCTTTACTTCTTTAAGCAAGCTCGGCTCTACCGCCTCTGCGGTCTCATGTAGGCACTTCCTCAAATGTGACACATGGGATATATCATGTACACCACTAAGTCTGTCGGGCAACTCCACTCTATATGCCATCCATCCAATTCTTTCCTTAATAGGAAACGGCCCTACGAACCTTGGTGCTAACTTTCCAACAGATCCAAAGCGAACCACATTTCGTAACGGAGACACTTTGACAAAGACCATGTCCCCAACTTCAAACTCAAGATCTGTCCTCCTCTTGTCCGCATAAGATTTTTTTTTTTTTGCCTATCCTGCGCTGCTTTCATCCTTTTTCGAATCAAGTCAATCTTCTCAGAAGTCTCCCTAACCATATCAGGCCCAAGCAAGATCTTATCTGTAGATTCCCACCAACATGTAGGTGATCGACAAGGCCTTCCATAAAGAGCTTCGAAAGGAGCCATACCAATACTGGACTGAAAGCTGTTATTATATGCGAACTCCACCAATGGAAGATGCTCTTCCCATGTACCTCCAAAATCTAAGATACAAAGCCTCAAAAGGTCTTCTAGGACACGATTCAGCCTCTCAGTCTGGCCGTCCGTCTGAGGATGATATGCGGTGCTCAGACATAATTGAGTCCCCACTGCTTCTTGCAAACTTTTCCAGAACTCGCTAGTGAAGATAGGATCTCAATCACTCACTATGCTAGAGGGTACCCCATGCAATCGAACTATCTCTCGAAGATATACTGAAGCTAGCCATGGAGCAGTCCTCTTGCTCTTCACAGGTATGAAATGGGCGCTTTTAGTAAGTCTGTCTACCACAACCCAAATTCCCGTATTACCCTTTCTTGATCTGGGTAACCCGTCAATAAAATCCATTGAGACGCTATCCCTCTTCCATTGCGGAACTTCCACTGGGTGAAGCAACGCACCTGGTTTCTTTTGCTCCGCATTCACCTGTTGGCAGACCAAGCATCGAGCGACATACTCGGCCACATCTTTCTTCATACCGGCCCAGAAGAAAACCCGCTTCATGTCTTGGTACATCTTGTCCCCATCGGGATGAGTGGTCATCCTAGAACGGTGTGCATCATCAAGAATAGCCTTCCTCAAACCCTCGTCTTGCGGTACACAAAGTCTACCGTCTCTACGCAAGCACCCCCTATCGTCTAGGGTGTACCTACTCAAATGGCTGGACGACTCCCCCCTTATGAGCTTCTCTACCAACTCAACCAACCGTGGGTCGTCCCTCTGTGCTTCTCCAATTCGCCCCAAAAGAGTAGGTCTGACCTCCAAGGATGCTAGCAAACCGGGTATATAGTCAATGAAAGGTCTGAAATCAAACATCGAGATAAATTCCAAGCTTTATTGTTCCACGAACAATGGACTCAAGGACAACCTTTTTCTACTTAAGGCATTCGTCACCACGTTACCCTTGCCATGGGTATACGCTATCTCAAACTCATAGGATGCTAAGAATCCCATCCACTCTTGCTGTCCTAAGACTATGCGCTTGAAGAGTCTCCAACACTTCCCTAAGATGTAGGGCATGCTCTTCTCCTCTTTTTAGAGAAAACCAGGATATTACCCCATCCAAAAATCCTCACAACTGTCCATCTCTCACGCAGACCACCCTAGTCGAACTCGACATCCCCCAAATGCAAGCCCCAAAGGCCTAAACCAATATCAGACAAACACCTAAGGGATACCTCCTTCGAATTCAGACGACCTACGTGAGATGATACTAGTAAAAACGGCTAAATAATTAAGCCCTTGTCCAACTCTGGATGTCCTCGCCAGTCTCGCTCCAAAACCACCGTTTATCCCATAACTGGCTTTGCTCAACCAATTGAGCACATACGAAAACTTATTTCGCTCCTAGAAAAGACCAAGATGTCATTTACAAAGACCATCACGAACTTATTTAGGTACTCCCTGAACACCCTTCTCATCAAATTAACAAAGTATGCGGGGCGTTCGTCAAACCAAAGGGCATCACCAGCCACTCATAGAAACCATCCGGAGCCCTAAAGGCAGTCTTCTCTATGCTATCCTCAGCCACTCTCAACTGACGAAACCCCGTGGCTAAGTCCAACTGCGAAAATACTGAGGCGCCAACTAACTGATCAAAGAGATCATCAATCCTCGGCAATGGGTGTCTATTCTTCTTTGTGAGTTTATTTAGTTCTCCTTAGCCTACACAAAGTCTGAGGGACCCATCCGCCTTCGTGGCAAAAACTACTGGAGCACCCCACTCCGACTTACTTCGTCTTATGAACCCCTTCTCAAGCAAATCGCCTACTTTCTTATGGAGTTCCCTCCTCTCACGAAGAGCCATGTGGCACACTGGCCAAGATACTGGTTTGGCATTGTCTACCAAATATATCCGGAAGTCGATCTCCCGCTTCGGAGGTAAGCCCTTCACCTCCTCAAACACATCCGAGTATTCCCGGACAACTCTAACAGATTGCAAACTCTCGACCGACGTGTCAAGCGATTCTAGATAACTTAGCATAACAGATTCCATGGGATTACAAGAGATCTCGAGAGTGTTACCCAAGCAGGTCATAAGCCTAACAACTCTTCCTTCAAAATCAAGAACGGCACCCCTACTGGAAAACCAGTCCATGCCCAAACTAACCCATAGCCCGTGAAGCCCAAAAAGCATCACATCTAAACTCAATGCTAAGTATAGAAACTTTCAAACCCAAACACATCATGGAGCCCCAATTGGGTTTGAAACAACTAAGGGATCATCTACCAAACTGGTGTCTAAGTGCAGTGACTCAACTAACAATGATGAGATAAACGAACTCGATGCGTCAGAATCAAATAAAGTTCGAACCGGATAATAAAGAAATCCAAATTCCAACCTAGACGGTCCTATCCCCATCTGGTACTCTAGCCGCTAGGGGATACAACTACCCTCCAGGAGATTCCATACTTTGCCCATGCCCCTTTGGACAATCCTAATAAGGTGTCTCATTCCTCCAAAAGGATAACTACTCGCCTTCTTCTTCCCATTCTCCACTCGTAACCTTCCACCAATGAGGTTTCATCCTTCATTAACCAAACAACTATTTGAGCCTTCCTCCCATCGTCTATCCAATAGATACCTACCAGTCCTCCTCCTTCTTGAACCAACTTCTAATCCGACTAATGTCTAAGTCCCTTGAAGTGGTTTTCCATTCTTATCTATCTTAGAAAGGTCATCTATACATGGAGGGGAAACTCAAATCGAGAGAGGAAGAGATTCAAAACGGAGAATTCGAAAGATATAGATATGGCTATTGGGGATTATGCTTTTCTTTCAAAAACTTTTCTCTTAAAAGACATGTTTTTGAAAATAATCCCTTCAAAAATATTCTTAGAAAATAGTTTTTCTAAAAATTTTATCTGTTCTGGTAACCTTAAGCTCTGATACCACGTGTAACACCCCACATCCGCTACGGTCACTCATTAAGGGAATGCCATAACATCGGTGGAGTATTTTAAGTGAATATAGAACAGAAAAATTACAACAAGACAGATATAAGTAATACTTGAGAATTTAAAACATCATTTCATTTCAGCGGAAAGTAAAACATGTTTGGTTACACCAAAACCATAAATAAGAGTCAAGTACATAATATCCATCCTGATAAAAATAAAAGTACATAATCCCACTACATAACCTAATAGCCATAATAGAAAAGATAAACGGAGCTTTACATCCATGGTCCAAGCTCCAAAAGATAGATAAAGCAGTCTGATCAAAGCCCACTAGTGCTAAGCCCACTCTGAAAACCTGAGGGTTGGAAAAAAAAGATAAAGAAACAACGGGGTCAGACATAAGTCTGAGTGAGTCCTATAACCCTAACAATACAATCATTAAAGTAATTAGGGTATGATATAAACAAGGTATGGTACCTCTGGGGATAATGACTACACTAAGTAGCCAACTAAACACAGGATGTACTAAGATAACCGAAAAGACGCATTTATCCACCCAAGGATAATTACTAGATTGCACCACCCCAGATCTACCCACCCAAGGGTAATTCCTATACTGCACCACACCAGTCATTCCTAATTTTAAAGGTTGATCCCACTAAGTGTACTTAGTAAATCTTAATGGTAGTTTCGTGTACCCCTAGCTGACTATATGGGTGCCGCCTGCCCCTATCTCCGCTAGGTGTACACACTACCCCCCATTTGATCGGCTCCCTAACGTAGATATCCGTGCTGGTCCCACGGTGGGATGTATCATTCCCCAAAGTGGCAACCTGATAACAACACTGATGCACAGTTTATACCTACACGATGCAACAACGTCTTAGCTACCAGCCCGGGCCCACACACGCATATGAAACCCGTTGGACTTGCGTTGCCACCGCTAACCCGTTTTGGCCTCTTATAGTCAAGCCCAATATGCATGTCCCGTCCTCGACTTGAGTCGAGCCCACAAAGATACGTTTGGGATATTGGTTGAAATGGCCCCCCACAAGCTACTACTTAAGCTTGTTATTTTATCTAGTGTATCCCACTTAACCCCTTTTATAATCATGCCCGCCTACATGTTAAGGTTTGGTTAAGTCATTAATCATATTTTAATTGCCATTCAAGGCACCCACTAGATTTCCACATGCCACCCAAGGCACTTACTTAACCCTTTAATCATGTTTAATTACATGTTCCACTTTGGTTAAGTATTCTAATCGTATTTTCTATTGCCACCCAAGGCAACCCACTAGTTTCCTCATGCCACCCAAGGCACCCCCACTAGTTACTACATGCCACCCAAGGCACCCACTTAACCCCTCATGCCCCACTACATGCTAATTTGGTTAAGTGTTTCTTAATTAATTAAGACCGTGATCCTCATAAAGACCTCTCACATTAGACTATCTTTTATGACCGCTGGTTAAGCCGGTTGGGTCCGGGCAGCCTTATGTCATAACCGAGTCTAACCTCGTGTCTTTACATTAATCACGTATTTAGTTTGTGGCTAAGTCCTCTCACATTGGGCTAACATTTGTAGCAATTGGTTAAGCCGGTTGGGTCCGGGCAGTTTTACGCTACAACTGAGTCCAACCTCGTGTCTTAGTCGATTAATTACACCTAATTAATCACCCCCATAATTTGTATTAATTATCCCTAATTAATTAATCATGTTTTCAAGAATATGGGTAGACCTAACTCAATAGGTAAATTCCCAATTCCATAGTATGGGTAGACCTAACTCAATAGGTAAATTCCCAATTTCATAATATGGGTAGACCTAACTCAATAGGTAAATTCCCAATTATGTCCATTTAATTTGTGGTATGCTTAATCATACCCATTTCACATCATTTTATTAACATGCATATTAACCCCATCGTTCCCCATGTAATTCGTTCTCATAACATGACATAACAAAGGGAAGATTCATCACAAATGTCATGGGTTTGACCAACATAGCATATAACTTTATCATGGGTTCAAAAGGTGTCAACTTGCATACATGAGCATACATTAAACCCAACTAGCATTTAACCCAAACTTGCATGAATCACATATGTCATAAAGATGGTAACTTGCTTAAATGTTCATGTCATAGACCTATCATAAAGGTGTCAACTTGCATACATGTCATAGGTCTAAAAGGGATGAACTTGCACATGTACTTATGTCATACATAGAGGCAAACTTGCATATGAACTTGCATCATAACTTGCATATGAACTTGCATCATAACTTGCATATGAACTTGCATAACATGCCATACTTAGAGACAAACTTGCATATATTATGCATATCATAAAAAGAGACAAACTTGCATATGAACTTGCATCATAACTTTCATATGAGCTTGTATCATAACTTGCATAAAACCAAACACTTAGCATGCATAAAACCAAATACTTAGCATGCATAAAACCACATACATAGCATGCATAAAATCAAATACTTAGCATGCATAAAACCAAATACATAACTTGCATATCATGTTACATATAGACTTGCATATAACCTCCCATATAGCTTGCATAACATGTTACATACGAATCAATGTTCAACATAGTGTTTTGCATCATAAAACATAGCATTAAACTTGCATATAGCACACAACATACACTATACTAAACTTGCATAAACACATTGATTCCACAAACATAGCCATATCTTATCATATCCTATCATAATCAATTTAACAATTGATTGTTAAGTCTATAGAAACTCACCACTAAACTCCAATAAGCAAACCCTTGCCACAAATCACCCAAAAACTCTAGCCTTGAACATAAAGCTTGCAACTTGATGATGAATGCAAGCTAATGATCACTCATACAACTCAAAGATGCTTGTATGAACATGAAAGCCTTCATAGAAATAGTTTTATAAGAGGATGGAGGCTAGGGCTTTGAGTGGAGGCCGTGATCATAGAAAATTTTGGCATAGTTTAGTTAGAGTATAGGATTATGATCATTTAGGGCTAGCTTAGGGTCTTATTTATAGGATTAGACAAGTGTTTTAGGCCATTAGATTAACCCTAAATTAGATTAGGACCATCAGATCTCGGAAGCTTCCAGAAACCAGCCCCAAAACACAGCCTAAACCCTAAAATGGTGCACCAGGCCAGCCAGAAAGCTGTGCAGGTTTCTGGCTCGACACGGGCGCACTTCCCAAGTGCGCGAGTGTAAAAATGTGTTGGCGCACTTCACAAGTGCGCCAGTGCATTTTTGTGTTGGCGCACTTCACAAGTGCGCCAGTGCATTCTGGCTTGTTTTCGGTTTTTCTGCCTAACTTCGTTCGTCCATATCTTCTTCATACGGACTCCGATTTTCGAAAACTCAGACTCTATTTCGCGTATTTTTCCGAGACGAACGCAATGGTGCAACCCGTTTCCCCTAATTCCCACATCTGGGATTAGTTATTCTTTAATTTGTGAATTTTAGCATTAACCGAAATTCGGGGTGTTACATTATCCCCACTTCCTTAGAAAAGATTCCTGTTGTTGGAAACTATGCGGATGTGTTTGAAGAAGTCGAAAACTTACCTCCGCAAAGAGAAATAGAATTCAAAATCGATCTAATTCCCAATGCCAGACTAGTGGTACATCCAATTCGCAGAATGACTCCAAAAGAAAAAGAAGAATTAGGCGATAAAACTCGTCAACTACTATGGAAGGGTCTGATCAGACCTAGCTTTTCTAGTTGGGGTGCAACTGTAGTGTTTGTCCCAAAGTCAGACGGTACTCTCCAATTGTGCGTTGATTACCGAGACCTCAAGAAACAGACGCTCAAAAACAAATACCCATTACCCCGCATCGATGATCTGTTAGACCAATTAAATGGGGCGAGAGTATTTTCCCGAATGTACCTAGCCACAGGTTTTCATCAACTGAGAATTACCAAAGAGTGTGTTCCTCTGACAGCTTTCAGAGGTCAAGACATATTTTATGAATGGTTAGTAATGTCGTTCGGCCTATGCAATGCTCCAGCATACTTCGTCGATCTAATGAATAGAGTGTTCATGGGAGTTCTGAATAAATTTGTTATATTCCAATGATTAAATGGGGCGAGAGTATTTTGGCTTGGCACCGCAGTAGAGGTGCACTTTTGGCTCATAGCGAGGCTTGACTACATGTTGATGACTATGATATTTTTTCCGCCATTATTGTATATATATATATATATATATATATATATATGTTTCCGCCACGGGCGATGTAGACTGATGTTTCGTTTATGTACTCTCTATATATGTGATTCCGCCATAGGCGATGTAGACTGATTATGTATTATTATGCACTAAGTTGTACCCTGCACGGTTCTCTCTGATGTGGTGATATATATATGATTCCGCTGTTATATTTGTGTAAATTATTCTATTTCTTGTTTATGCTATTATCCGTACTCTGCTAATGATGATTAATGTGTTATATTCCAATGATTATCCTTAACACTGTAGCACGGGGTTTTGAGATCATCTCAGTTATGCCCAGTCGAAAATTCAAAAAAGTCGCTGTGGAATTTATATATATTTTAAATATATATAAGGCCCTTAAAAATAGTCATTTTGCAAACGACCTTCGTTTTCGACAAAACCACTTTTTTTGGATCCGGGATGTCAAGTTATTGCTAGATTCCAAAGTTCATAATTTTCTGAATCAATATGTGAGCGTGGCTCATTTAAACGCGTTTGACCAGTTTAAGTGGAATTTAATCGACTGGAAAATGGCCATTTTTCAAACAGTCTCAGAATTTGACGAAATTAGTTTTGTTAGGACCGTATCGCCAATACTAAGCTAGAAATATTTTTTCTAGAATTTTTAGAGTTAGTATGTGTCTCCGGTAATTTGAAATGTGCATTTGAATTTATAATATAAGGATTTATATTTTAAATTTAACGAAAACTGATCGTAATTTCCGAATTGGGTTATGAAACATATCTCATTGTGTTCGGAATGGGGGTAATTAGCTAAGGGCGAGAGTCGTTGGGTCTCGTTCGAGGTTCAAATGAAAAGTCAACCTTTTTTTGGATTTAAATGGAAATTAAATAATACAGTATATATATAAAAAATCATTAAAACCCCCGGCCCCATTCTCCTTCCACGATCAGAATAGAAAGAAATAAAAATAAAACAGATCGAAACCCGATCCTCCTCCCCTCCCACCCCCCCTGTTGACCTCATCGCGCCCCCCTCCCCCTTTCAGGTACCGCCACCTACGGCCAAGCGCCACCAACCCAGATCCGCCGCACCATCTCCAAACCCCCTCCTCCTTCCTTCATTCAAAATTCGAAACCCCAAGCCCCTTACACCCAAAAACCCATCGCCCAGCCACCCATACCGCCACTAACCCGACCGCCGCACCTCCTCCTTGCCACCAGCACCCCAACGCCGCCTCCACGACCCCCAAGACCCACGGTGGACCCCCCTTTCGCAGAAAACAGTAAGCTTTTCATTATTATTATTTTAATCTTATTTTATGTAATTACTTTTTATATATAAAAGCAATGTAAAAGAATCAGTTTTGATATATAAATAGCATAGTGGTTTTAAACATAAAGAAAGGGATTTTTAATGTATATAAGTCTAAGATTTTTATACATGAAAAGTTATGATTTTTTCCATATAAAGTTATAATTTTTATTATATTTATGATCGGGTTTTATATGTATGTAATGATAGAAAGATTCGATTTTTACTTATATGAATAACATATAATGTTGTGATTTTTATATACATAACGTTCGGATAAAAATTAGATTTTTACATATATAGTGGCGGTATAAAAATATAATTTTTATCGTTTGGTTAGAGAATTAAAAATATGATTTTTATATTATAGAGATATTAAAAATATGATTTTTATATTATAGAGATAATAAAAATATGATTTTTATATTATAGGGATATTAAAAATATGATTTTTATATTATAGAGATAATAAAAATATGATTTTTATATAAGTAGTGAATCAAAAATATAATTTTTATATAATGAGAGGAATAAAAATGTGATTTTTATATAAGCAGTACAAGATTAAAAATGTGATTTTTATATATGTAGCGAACACGGACGACGAAAGTGACAAAGGGCGAGCACGGCGAAGATTTCCTACATATAAAGAGTTGTGGCGTCTGGTTAGCTAGTCGGTGAGAAATCCTCACTTTTTTTTTAATTTCTAGTTGAAATATATACTAGGATGCAGACAGTGCTTAGCAGCACCCGACACCCGTCGTCCACAGACCATGGACGACTTGTTTGATTTTGTGTGTTGTGAAAATTGATTTTGATGTGGAATGACATAAAATATGTAATTCATGTGTTGAAATAAAATATATATTCATGTGTTGAATAGAATAAAATTCATGTGTTGAAATAAAATATATATATTCATGTGTTGAATAGAATAAAATTCATGTGTTGAAATAAAATATATCTTTCATGTTTTGAAATAAAATATAAATCCATATGCTGAAATAAAATATATATTCATGTGTTGAATAGAATAAAATTCATGTGTTGAAATAAAATATATATTTCATGTGTTGAAGTAAAATATATACTCATGTGTTGGAGTAAAATAAATACCCATTTACAAATCGAACGATTTGTTTATGTACACCGATTTGACTGATATTGATTGGGACAATAAATTTTACAAATCGCCCAACTGCATAAATAAAATATGTGTTTGATTGATTGAAACCCCACACGGGTGTTGGGATGATATCGACATACACTAATCCCAAATGTTTAGTTGTATGTCAATTGATGGGTTGACAGACTGTGTAAGCGTTAATTGTCTATATTTAATGCTTATGCAGTTGTATGGTGCACTTTGGATGATGATTGATTATTTATCATTGCTATTATATACATGTTTTGTATAGAATCCATATAAATAACATTACATGGTAATTGAGTGGGTCTCATTCCAATTTAGAAAATAAAATATATATTCATGTGTTGAATAAAAGAAAGTCCATATGTTGAAATAAAATACATATTCATGTGTTGAATAGAATAAAATTCATGTGTTGAAATAAAATATATATTTCATGTATTGAAATAAAATATAAATTCATGTGTTGAATAAAATATATAATTCATGTGTTGAAATAAAATATATATTCATGTGTTGAATAAAATATATATATTCATGTGTTGAAGAAAATATTCATTTGTAGAATACGATAACGAAGTTATTGAAATATATAAAGCCGTGTTGATTAGATATGCGCCATTTTAACGCGAACGATATTTATATCGATTATATTTGTATTTAAAATGAATATAGAAAAGGAAGTAATTTCAAAATACAACGTTTTGAAAATATTATCATTTGTATATCGATGATGTGGAATATTCATTTTTGATTAGAAATTGAATATGAAGTTGAAATCGTTTCGAAAACGAATTTAAAACGATTTATAAAATAGTTTTTGAATTGAAATCGACGAAATATAATATATATATATATATATATATATTATTGGCTTGAATAGAACGCGCCGCACCGCGGCAGTTCGCGAATTTCGACCATTGACTTCGAATTGACGCTACGGGAGATCCGACCATCGGATTCTCCTAAAACCCGGAACTGTTGGGTTCGTATCGAAAAGAGCTTTCTAACGAATATTAGAGATTTGAAATCTAATGGTTGGATATGGAATTATGTCCAAATCAAATTTGGAAAAGGTCGCTGTAAGTGCAGTTCGATGGCCGTTGATTGAATTCGACTGTACGGGCCTTGATGAAATTATTAAAAATAGTAATAATTTGTGTAAAATCATAAGAAATGATTTGTGAAGAACTGAGATGAAAAATTCCAAATTTGAAAAGATAAAAATAGATTTTTATCGAAATGAACTAGTTTTGAACTAGAATAATAATTTATTTATTTTTAAATAAATAAATTGGATTTGAAAGGGTTTTAAAAGTAACCAGAAGTTTCAATAATTGAATTGGAATGGAATGTGATTTTGTGTTTATAGTGAACCGTGTTTTAAATGACGTTGGTTCTTTAACCCAGTTAAAGACGGGATATGATTTCCCAAGTTAAATAATCATTGATAGTGATTATTGGGAAGATTAAAACCAAGTGGAGTTTTGTTGAATCTTTAATTAGATTGAAATAATCGAGAATGGAGTATCACCAGTTTTGCTCTAGGCGATAGTTAAATCTTTAATTAGATTTGAACGTGAAATGGTAATTGAATTTACCGATAACACCGTGGTGTTAGATATGAAGTATGACTAGTTTTACTTCATGGGATGAATAAGTTGGGATTGGGAAATAAAATAAATGATTACTGCGGTGTGGTTCGCTAATCCCGACTAATCTGAATTTATATTCAAAAGAAGATTGAAGAACAAATTTAAAGAATTTATCTTTGATAAAATTAATGGGAACCTTTCCCAAAGTATGAGATTATTCGAATAAAGGAATATTCTGAATTGGAATGAGGCGTATGTTATGTTTGTGTAACACTTGTTTATTATATACGCGAGTTATTCAGAAAGACCGGGTTTATCCCATTCTGAATAACTGATTCGACGTGGTGTCGAGGATGAAGACGGCGGTTGAAGACCGGAGGTCGTCACATCATTTGGGTGATCAATGATGATCTTGATTGGGTTGTACACCCAAGAGGAGGGAATCAGTTGGTGATCGTCCAGATGTACTTGGAGATTGATGGATATGCGAGGTACAAGGTGCCTCCGGTTTCGTTCAGACCCAGAATGGACTTGAAAATGGACTGTGTGTCTGACATTGGATTTTATTCTATGTGATTGATTTCTATTAAATATATATCTTTTTGGCGACGGAGCATATTCTCTTGCTTAACGCCCTTCTCTGAGACGTACGAGCTCAGGGGTTATATATTGATGGATATCAATCATATGGAGTGAATTGCCTGTGTGGCATGCCTAAGTGGCAATTGATCAAGGCTTTTGTTGAAAAGCAAAGTCTTGTGGTTGATGATCAAAGCACCGCCTGTGTGGCATAGCTTTGTGTAGCGTTGATTCGCGAGCCACACACCCCGGTTGTGAACCAGAAACGGGAGAAGGACCTCAGGGAGGACATGCGTTTCTTTCTAGCTAGAAGTGGCATCAGTGGTTTTACACGCCCTGACGAGTTTGACTTATGCGGTTGTTGTTATTGCGAGGCGCCTCAGATATATCGGTGACTGTGTGGAGCCGATGGAGTCATTTGGCTCATTTACGCCCATAGGGCGGGGAAACGCAGTGTCCAGGTTTAAGTTTAATCCACATCGGTGGACCGGCCCTGACGATCCAAGGGACGATGCGTTCTGTTCCTGAGGGGCGGGCTAGAGGCTCTTGAATTGGTAAGGACTATCTTTTGCCTTGGTTCACAGATGGAAATCCAACTTCCAATACGTGATATTTGCGGTTTTGATTGTAGAGCCTAGTATTGGCGACATGATATATGGTACCCATGTCGTCTATGATTAATACTTATGTTTGAAATTGTTTTGACACTATACACTTATAGTAATAAAAGATAAAATTTAGCGTATCAAGCATCCTTTGGCTATTATTAGGCAAAACTCTATCCTCCGGCTTGTGTTGCATTGTGTGATGGTACCTGGGTCTTATAATAGCTTCATTTTTCTTTATTTAGCATTACGTTGTTGTTTTATGCACTGGTATTCTTAGGAGGAAACCCGTTCCGTGTTATATGGCGTGGTCCCTTGATTTACCTAACTTTAAAATAAAGATTAATAATTGTTTTAGTTCTCACACCAGTCACATGACTGACCTGGAGTTTATTGTTTTAACCTAAACTCTGGGTGCCCTTATTTTGACACGGGCAGCTAGCAGTTTTGGTTTTGTGGATTTATATTCATAGGATCCTGATTTACAGCTGAAGCGGTATTCGGAAAGCTTTGTATCCATGTATCTGTTTTCAGTTGTGCTTTGTATTGTTTTTCCGCTGCGATGTATTTAAATGTAATTTAAATCTCTGATATTTTGTGATGTATATTATTTATTCGTACTCTGTATATTCTTGCATTCAGGTGTAATTGTTTTAATAAGCAATGAAATGTTCTTCTGTTCGCGTCCTGATGTGGCTTGTTCTCAATTCAATCCGGGCTTTCCTTACCGGGGAAGTTCAGGTCGTCTCATTTTGGTATCAGAGCTTTGGTTTACAGAGCTCCGAGAACAAGACACGTTAGAACCATACGAAGGAATTCATTAGAAATTGGATTAGTAATATCCAACGAGAATGACTCATTAGAGATGGGATCAGTAGCATACTAGAACGAGTGTGAAGAGTATATTTTTAAAAATGAAAACAATTTTTGTTTTGAAAATTTAAATCAATTATTCGTATTTGATTATTTATTTTATATTGAATTTGGACAATCCAATATATAAAGGTTTTGCATACACGTCTGATCCACGGGTATTCGAAGTTTTGATATACTGGATAGATATAGAATCGCACTCCAGTCGCCCGAAGAAGATACTGATGATTGAGATCTCATCATCAGTGTTTTTGTTCGAGTTTCAAAAGTGGGATTTCTATATATTTCCGTTAGACTGGTGTGAGAACCAAAATTAGATAGGGCTTATTGTTGTGATTTGGCATCAAAAATCTGATTTTTGGACTATGTATCAAAGTTATGTGATTGAAATGATAATCAACTAATTGATTGCTGGTTATATTGTTTGATTAATTAAATGTTGAATCTTTAGCCAAATTGAACCAAAAAGTGAATTGTATTGAAAATTTGTCGCATTTGCATATATTTGCATGTACTTACATTGAACAGGTCATAGCAAGGAGGCTAGAGCAGAAGAATAAAATTGTTTGCCCGACAAATATGTACATGTTTACAAATTTATTGGGTTTGGATGATTTTATGAGCCGCTTGGCTTTTTCTTTTTCTTTTTGGAATGGTGAGGGCCATGGGAGGCTATTTGAAATATCCCGAAGCTCCCGGTGCAGGGGAGGTTATGGCAAAAAATTTCGAAAATTTAGGGTGTTAGCCAAATTTTTGAAAAATTGAAAAGTCCTTAGAAACTGAAAAGTTGAAGAACTTAAGCCGTAATGAAAATAATGGAAGTTGAGTTGATTTGTTAAACAACTTTCGGCTTCGCTCCTTTTCGGGGACAAAAAGTTTTAAGTGGGGGAGATTGCAATAACCCGGAAATCCGAGCCAATTTAAAATTTTTATTTTGGCAATTTTAGCGAATTTTGAATATTTGAAATGAATTATTTTAAATAATAATGATGAGAAATTTATTTTGAATAGAAATAGAACGTATATATTTATATAGATCGTCATTTGAATATAAATATATATTTTAAATTATAAAAGGAATTGAAAACGGCGCGGTAGTTTGAAATTTTGATTTCAAAGTTCAAATGAATTTACAGGATTCAAAATAAACCGGATTTTAGTGAAACCAAAAATATTAGAATCTCATTGAGAATATCTTTCCAACGAATCCGAAAAATTAAAATTTCATAGTGGGGATAAAAAGTTATGCCCAGTCGAAAATTCAGAAAAGTCATTGTGGAATTTATATATATTTTAAATATATATAAGGCCCTTAAAAATAGCCATTTTGCAAACGACCTTCGTTTTTGACGAACCACTTTTGTTGGATCCGGGATGTCAAGTTATTGCTAGATTCCAAAGTTCATAATTTTCTGAATCAATATGTGAGTGTGGCGCATTTAAACGAGTTTGACCAGTTTAAGTGGAATTTAATCGACTGGAAAATGGCCATTTTTCAAACGGTCTCATAATTTGACGAAATTAGTTTTGTTAGGACCGTATCGTCAATACGAAGCTAGAAATATTTTTTCTAGAATTTTTAGAGTTAGTATGTGGCCCGGTAATTTGAAATGTGCGTTTGAATTTAAAATATAAGGATTTATATTTTAAATTTAACAGAAACTGATCGTAACAACCGAATTGGGTTACGAAACATATCCCATTGTGTTAAAAATGGGGGTAATTAGCTAGGGGCGACAGTCGTTGGGTCTCGTTCGGGGTTCGAATGAAAAGTCAACCTTTTTTGGATTTAAATGGAAATTAAATAATATAATATATATAAAAAAAATCATTAAAACCCCCGTCCCCTTTCTCCTTCCACGATCAGAACAGAAAGAAATAAAAAACAGATCGAAACCCGATCCTCCCCTCCCTCCCCCCACACCCCTCCCCCCTCCCCCGTTGACCCCATCGCGCCCCCCTTCCAGTTACCACCACCTATGGCCAAGCGCCACCAACCCAGATCCGCCGCGCCGTCTCCAAACCCCCTCCTTCCTTCGTTCAAAATCTGAAACCCCAAGCCCCTTACACCCAAAAACCCATCGCCCAACCACCCATACCGCCACTTACCCGACCGCCGCACCTCCTCTTGGCCACCAGCACCCCAACGTCGCCTCCACGACCCCTAAGACCCACGGTGGACCCCCTTTCGCAGAAAACAGTAAGCTTTTCATTTTTTAATCTTATTTTATGTAATTACTTTTTATATATAAAAAGCAATGTAAAAGAATCAGTTTTGATATATAAATAGCATAGTGGTTTTAAACATAAAGAAAGGGATTTTTAATGTATATAAATCTAAGATTTTTATACATGAAAAGTTATGATTTTTACCATATAAAGTTATAATTTTTATTATATGTATAATCAGGTTTTATATGTATGTAATTATAGAAAGATTCGATTTTTACTTATATGAATAACATATAAAGTTGTGATTTTTATATACATAACGTTCGGATAAAAATTAGATTTTTACATATATAGTAGCGGTATAAAAATATAATTTTTATCATTTGGTTAGCGAATTAAAAATATGATTTTTTATATTATAGAGATATTAAAAATATGATTTTTATATTATAGAGATAATAAAAATATCATTTTTATATTATAGGGATAATAAAAAATATGATTTTTATATTATAGAGATAATAAAAATATGATTTTTATATAAGTAGTGAATCAAAAATATAATTTTTATATAATGAGAAGAATAAAAATGTGATTTTTATATGAACAGTACAAGAATAAAAATGTGATTTTTATATATGTGGCGAACACGGGCGACGAAAGTGACAAAAGGCGAGCACCGCGAAGATTTCCTACATATGAAGAGTCGTGGCGTCTGGTTAGCTAGTCGGTGAGAACTCCTCACTTTTATTTTAATTTCTAGTTGAAATATATACTAGGATGCAGACGGTGCTTTGCAGCACCCAACACCCGTCGTCCACAGACCATGGACGACTTGTTTGATTTTATATGTTGTGAAAATTGATTTTGATGTGGAATGACATAAAATATATAATTCATGTGTTGAAATAAAATATATATTCATGTGTTGAATAGAATAAAATTCATGTGTTGAAATAAAATATATATATATTCATGTGTTGAATAGAATAAATTTCTTGTGTTGAAATAAAATATATATATTTCATGTGTTGAAATAAAATATAAATTCATGTGTTGAAATAAAATATATATTCATGTGTTGAATAGAATAAAATTCATGTGTTGAAATAAAATATATATTTCATGTGTTGAAATAAAATATATATTCATGTGGTGGAGTAAAATAAATATTCATTTACAAATCGAACGATTTGTTTATGTACACCGATTTGACTGATATTGATTGGGACGATAAATTTTACACATCGCCCAACTGCACAAATAAAATATGTGTTTGATTGATTGAAACCCCACACGGATGTTGGGATGATATCAACGTACACTAATCCCAATTGTTTAGTTGTATGTCAATCGATGGGTTGACAGTCTGTGTAAGGGTTAATTATTTATATTTAATGCTTATGCAGTTGTGTGGTGCACTTTGGATGATGGTTGATTTTTTATCATTGCATTATATACATGTGTTGTATAGAATCCATATAAATAACATTATATGGTAATTGAGTGGGTCTCATTCCAATTTAGAAAATAAAATATATATTCATGTGTTGAATAAAAGAAAGTTCATGTGTTGAAATAAAATATATATTCATGTGTTGAATAGAATAAAATTCATGTGTTGAAATAAAATATATATATTTCATGTGTTGAAATAAAATATAAATTCATGTGTTGAACAAAATATATAATTCATGTGTTGAAATAAAATATATATTCATGTGTTGAATAAAATATATATATTCATGTGTTGAAGAAAATATTCATTTGTTAAATAGTATAACGAAGTTATTGAAATATATAAAGCCGTGTTGATTAGATATGCGCCATTTTGATGCGAACGATATTTATATCGATTATATTTGTTTTTAAAATGAATATAGAAAAGGAAGTAATTTCAAAATACAACGTTTTGAAAATATTATCATTTGTATATCGATGATGTGGAATATTCAATTTTGATTAGAAATTAAATATGAAGTTGAAATCGTTTCGAAAACGAATTTAAAACGATTTATAAAATACGTTTTGAATTTAAATCGACGAAATATATAATATATATATATATATATTATATATATATTAATGGCCTGAATAGAACGCGCCGCGGCAGTTCGCGAATTTCGACCATTGACTTCGAATTGATGTTACGGGAGATCCGACCGTCGGATTCTCCTAAAACCCAGAACCGTTGGGTTCGTATCGAAAAGAGCTTTCTAACGAATATTAGAGATTTCTAATCTAATGGTTGGATATGGAATTATGTCAAAATCAAATTTGGAAAAGGTCGTTGTAAGTGCAGTTCGATGGCCTTTGATGGAATTCGACTGTACGGGCCTTGATAAAATTATTAAAAATAGTAATAATTTGTGTAAAATCATAAGAAATGATTTGTGAAGAATTGAGATGAAAAATTCCAAATTTGAAAAGATAAAAATAGATTTTTATCGAAATGAACTAGTTTTAGACTAGAATAATAATTTATTTATTTTTAAATAAATAAATTGGATTTGAAAGGGTTTTAAAAGTAACCAGAAGTTTCAATAATTGAATTGGAATGGAATGTGATTTTGGGTTTATAGTGAACCGTGTTTTAAATGACATTGGTTCTTTAACCCAGTTAAAGAAGGGATATGATTTCCCAAGTTAAATAATCCTTGATAGTGATTAGTGGGAAGATTAAAACCAAGTGGAGTTTTGATGAATCTTTAATTAGATTGAAATAATCGAGAATGGAGTATCACCCATTTTGCTCCAGGCGATAGTTAAATTTTTAATTAGATTTGAACGTGAAACGGTAATTGAATTTACCGATAACACCGTGGTGTTAGATATGAAGTATGACCATTTTTACTTCATGGGATGAATAGGTTGGGATTGGGAAATAAAATAAATGATTACTGCTGTGTGGTTCGCTAATCCCGACTAATTTGAATTGATATTCAAAAGAAGATTAAGGAATAAATTTAAAGAATTTATCTTTGATAAAATTAATGGGAACCTTTCCTAAAGTATGAGAATATTTGAATAAAGGGATATTCTGAATTGGAATGAGGTGTATGTTATGTTTGTGTAACACTTGTTTATTATATACGCGAGTTATTCAGAAAGACCGGGTTTATCACATTCTGAATAACTGATTCGACGTGGTGTCGAGGATGAAGACAGTGGATGAAGACCGGAGGTTTTCACATCGTTTGGGTGATTACTGATGATCTTGATTGGGTTGTACACCCAAGAGGAGGGAATCAGTTGGTGATCGTCCAGACGTACTTGGAGATTGATGGATATGCGAGGTACAAGGTGCTTCCGGTTTCGTTCAGATCCAGAACAGACTTGTAAATGGGCTGTGTGTCTGACATTGGATTTTATTCTGTGTGATTGATTTCTATTAAATATATAACTGTTTGGCGGCGGAGAATTTATTTTCTTGCTTAACGCCCTTCTCTGAGACGTACGAGCTCAGGGGTTATATATTAATGGATATCAATCGTATGGAGTGAGTTGCCTGTGTGGCATGCCTAAGTGGCAATTGATCAAGGCTTTTGTTGAAAAGCAAAGTCTTGTGGTTGATGATTAAAGCACCGCCTGTGTGGCATAGCTTTGTGTAGCGTTGATTCGCGAGCCTCGAAACGGGAGAAGGACCTCAGGGAGGACATGCGTTTCTTTCTAGCTAGAAGTGGCGTTAGTGGTTTTACACGCCCTGACGAGTTTGACTTATGTGGTTGTTGCTGTTGCTGTTGCGAGGCGCCTCGGATATATCGGTGATTTTTTGGAGCCGATGGAGTCATTTGGCTCATTTACGCCCATAGGGCGGGGAAACGCAGTGTCCAGGGTTTAAGTTTAATCCACATCGGTGGACCGGCCCTGACGATCCAAGGGACGATGCGTTTTGTTCCTGATGGGCGAGCTAGAGGCTCTCTAATTGGTAAGGACTATCTTTTGCCTTGGTTCACAGATGGAAATCCAACTTCCAATACGTGATATTTGCGGTTTTGATTGTAGAGCCTAGTATCGGTGACATGATATATGGTACCCATGCCGTCTATGATTAATACTTATGATTGAAATTGTTTTGTCACTATACACTTATAGTAATAAAAGATGAAATTTAGCGTATCAAGCATGCTTTGGTTATTATAAGGTAAAACCTTATCCTCCGGCTTGTGTTGCATTGTGTGATGGGACCTAGTCTTATAATAGCTTCATTTTTCTTTATTTAGCATTGCGCTGTTGTTTTATGCACCAGTATTCTTGGGAGGAAACCCGTTCCATGTTATACGGCGTGGTCCCTTGATTTACCTAACTTTAAAATAAAGATTAATAATTGTTTTAGTTCTCAAACCAGTCACATGACTGACCTGGAGTTTATTATTTTAACCTAAACTCTGGGTGCCCTTATTTTGACACGGGCAGCTAGTAGTTTTGGTTTTGCAGATTTACATTCACAGGATCCTGATTTACAGCTGAAGCGGTATTCGGAAAGCTCTGTATCCATGTATCTGTTTTTAGTTGTTCTTTGTATTGTTTTTCCGTTGCGATGTATTTAAATGTAATTTAAATCTCTGATATTTTGTGATGTATATTATTTATTCATACTCTGTATGTTCTTGCATTCTGATGTAATTGTTGTAATAAGCAATGAAATGTTCTTCTGTTCGCGTCCCAATGTGGCTTGTTCTCAATTCAATCCGGGCTTTCCTTACTGGGGAAGTTCAGGTCGTCTCATCAGGCCACCCTCTACTTTCGTGCATTTCACTAACCTAGCTACATCAGCCTCGTTTGGAGAACAAAGATATTCATCCCCATATATGTCGACCACTGGTTGGCAGAATTCATCTAGGTTTTCCAAATCAGTACTCTCTGCAATTCGATAAGCGTCATTAAGAGCGTCGACAGGTGTGCCATATGCCAACATTCTCAAAGCCGCGATCGTCTTCTGATGTCCAATCAGACCTTGTTTCTTGGCAACATCCTGCTTATAAACAAAGTACTTATTAGTTGCCTGAATACTTTTAAGGATTCTTAAGAATAATGGTCAACTCAATCTAAAGCGTCTGCGAAAAAGCGTAGGACCGTAAGTCGGATTAGAAACGAACTAATCATTCATCGGTGTTTTATGAAATGTTGCATGATCTCGGTGGAAGTATCTTCGACCCATTGTCGAACCACCGTGTTGTCCACTAGATGAACCGTAAGCTTCCTAATAGATCTCCATAAGTTCCTCTTCTTCTTGTTGGTGTAGATGGCCAGACATTTTTATTGATAAGTTGTAGTTTAATTTTGAATTGTGGAGTTAAAGTATGATATTCACGTCCTTATATGGTTGGGAAAAGTTATGGCAATGTAATCAATGTTAGGCCTTTATTATCTTTTTGTTAAAGCAGGCACTGTAGCCATGTTCGATAGCTGTAAATCATGCACGTTATCCTTACTGTTGATCTCCTCAGTGTTGGGTCAATTCAAGCACAGTAACCTTACTGTTTTGTATTCATTGAACGGTCTAATAATGTCAAGACCCATGTGAATGGTGCATTATGAATACACGTGACTCGTATCAAAAGGCACAGAACCATTGCCAAATCTTTGAGCTACAAATAAAGGGTGCTTAGTTTCACATAGTAAACATTTTCTCATTCCCCGTTACTCGCTTTATTAATGTCCACTTGTAGTTGGTCTCCCTTTGAGTTACTTATACTTTTCGAATCGTATATTGACTTTCAAGAAATGCATGACAAAATGCTGCAAGGAGGTGGCGGTGTAACCCATGAAATGTACTAGCAATTGATTCAAAAAAAGTACAACGACAACCCTAAGTGTCCGTCGTGGAGGTCTAAAGTAGAGATTCATAACAGACATAGGACCTTCTGGGATGATTATACCCGATATCGCCAGATAATCGAGGCGGTTGAAGAGGAAGATATTTCCAAAGCTGATCATGCCACTTTCGATTCACGTTATCTTTTCGAACACGGAACAGAATTCATAGGCCATGAAGCATATGAACTTCATTACAGCTGGCTAACGCGCTTCGGTTATGATTGGTAGAGGTGTTTGTGCTACTATTCATATTACTATGTGTAACAACATTAGCTGTATCGTACTATCTTTCAACAGTGTTCGTGTACTATGTATCAGTGTGTATTATTGTCAAGGATTGTAGTAGGCTTGTCAGTGTCTCAGTGTGTAGTCGTGTCAGTGTTTTGTACTATGCCTCAGTTGTGGTTAAGTCTTTAAGTAAACATGTGAGCTCTTCTGCTTCCTTTTTACATTGATTACGAAATATGTCTCTACGTCAGGTCATTTCAATGAATGTAGCAGGCTTTGGAAACAGTATAGTGAGTTGTATTGTCACGGTATCAAGTTTGTATACATGTAGGAGTTACAAAATACACGTAGGAGTTAAAAAATGTGGATCATCCACTTATGCATTAAACATTATTTTGTGATGGGCAGCTATAAAACTCTCCCAAAATACTCCTAACTTAAGACACAAAAAAGAATAGTTGTCCTCCTCCTCTTACCATTCTAACAACAATGCCTTCGTGGCCTTCAGCTACATACTCTGAGACAAAGGCATATGAAGCGATTAGACTTCAAGAGATGGAAGACGAATTACAGTTTCTTAACCAGCAAATACCTCCGGCTCAAGCACCACACGAAACGACGAACGTCCAAATACCACCAGAAGCTCAAGTTCCCCATGTTCAACCATCATACGAACAGTCGATCTCTCAACCACACCTAGAAGTAGAGGTGTATCGAGTACCACCTTCTGAACAGGGAGTTGACTCGTATCCAGTATTTTTCTATTGCGGTTATGCAGTTGAAGTCGTTGTTCGAGCAGAGGGAAACAATATAGGCCGCTGCATACATAAATGTCCATTGTATCCTAGTGGATGCGATTACACGGAATGGATAGACGAGCCTCTTTGCCCAAGGGGAACAGCCTATGCAAACGAACTAGAACAAGAGATTAGACGTCTCGAAAATGAAATTGAGCAGTTGCGATTTAACGTAATGAGACTCCCTTGAGTTTCAATGTAATGAGAGCTTAGGCTCAACCAAAATTTTTCCTACGTTTCGTTCTTTGATGTTTTAGTTGAAATCTTGTATCAGTAAGGCATGTATCTTTAAGATCTGTTGTGGCTTTATGTTTAATGTTAATTGTATCATTACGCGAAATAGTATTTGTGTGATGTATGTTGTCAAGTGGCTAAATTTTCAACAAAAGCTAGTTAATGCTTCAGAATAAAGTCGCGACAACGAATCCTACCTAGACCTAGCTTCAGAATAAAGTAGACAACACTAGTACACATGAGACATGGAATCTCTACTACTTGTCATGTTTGTCCATCATTCTTACAAAACCGCGCCATGGAAAAATACAAATAAGTTGACAAGTCTCCCCAATTAATGCTTTAATATATTGGGAAGTGGACTTATGTTATTAAATAGGACCCTGCATCTTCTTGTTGTCTTCATTATTTCTAACTATACAATAATTTTCTGATATCCACATTTGATCTAAATACAATGTCTAGTTGGGAATACGATGATGAAACGATGGTCCAACTGTACGATGCGTATGAAAGGAATAAACAACCAATCGAAGATGTAGAGATTGTGCCAGAAACACACGCGAATGTCCAAGTCAAACCTGGAGAAGTGGAGTCTGAACTTTTTAGTGCCATGCAACCAAACGTTGTTGTCCGAAGAATTGGACCAATGCAAAAAACCCATCATGCTCGGTTAATGGAAGTAATTGCTCGCCAGAACCCCGAAAGGTCAAGCTCTAGCATTATAGGTCGAACTGTTCTTTGCTATTGTGGAGTGGAATGCAACGTGGTTGTTTCTAAGAGTCAAACCAATACTGCTTGTCGATTTTATGGGTGCAAGGCGTACATTACTGCACAGAACCGACAAGGGTTGCAACGTTGTAATTTTTTCTCGTGGTACGATCCACCTTTGACTGAGAGGGGTGTCCAATATGCACTGGAGATGCAAGCAGAGGTCGGTCGCTTGGAAAGATTGAACGTTGCAACAAAAGCAGAAATGTTATATGGGGGGTGCAGTTCTTCGCGAAACTAGGACTAGTATTAATCTGTATTGTTCGGTCGTTCTGCCGTATAGTATCATAGTTGTATGTTGGGTCAATTGCGGAATGTATCCTGTATCTTACATTTGGCTATAATGATATTGTATTTATATGCTGTATGTTGTCCTTTTTTAGACTAATAAACATTTATCCACAATAATACATTTACTTATACACAAAATTTAACTTGGTATGACTTCGTACTAAAACATTTTGATAATTTGCAATACTACAACAGTAATAATACATCAATACCACTACATAGGAATATAACAGTACACTAATATGAAGACAAAATACAACAGTCCCCTTAATAATACAAATATACCACAAAAGGAATACCAAAGTGCAGAAAAGACAAAATACAACAGTCCACTAATAATACATCAATACCACTACATAGGAATACAGCAGTACGCTAATATGAAGACAAAATACAACAGTCCCCTTAATAATACAAATATACCACAGAAGGCATACCAAAGTGCAGAAAAGACAAAATACAACAGTCCGCTAATAATACGTCAATACCACTACATAGGAATGCCTCCATCATCGTCGCTCCCATCATCATCCCCATCGTGATCATCAACATCGACGTCGTCAGCCACGTCGTCGTCCTCATCAACTTCATTGTCATCATCATCATCAACATCATCGTCCTAAGTAAAAACGTCATACTCATCGGCATCATGGCTCGTTAAGTCATCGAGACCAATGCCCTCACTAACGTCTCTAGTCCTAGACCCACTGGGCGCAAAATCCGCGTGTGCAAATGGCTCATACACAGCAAGTCTGGCTGATAACTGATCAATCTGAGAGTCCAACATCTGTGTATAACTAAGGTATAAATCATGCATGCTGCGAGTGTGTGCAAGAGTTATATCACGATAAACGCCAAGGGTAGCTCTAGACTGGTCTAACCAATGTGCGTACTACAAAGACATGTGATCATCATTACATAACGTACCGTAAATAAATAATGTACATAAATGGACATATGTTTTAAAGATACCTGGTATGGAGGGTACAAGCCGGCTGAGGGTACTCCTGGAAATTCAAGTGGGTTTGGAAACACTACGGGTTGCTCAATAACGGTACCTGTAATGACGTAAGCTCTGAAAGTATCCGACTCTATCTGGATAGGAGGCTGTGAAAACTGGGATGGAATAGGGTCAAACGAAACCTGGGGTACTTGAACTCTGCCGGCTGCCAGATGAGGTCCTAAATGATCAGAGTTAACTCCTCGGGCATAATCAAGACATATCAATCTACGTGGAGCAACTCTAGCCCAGTAAGAATCGTAATCTCGATCAATGAAGAATGGGCTAATATCAACCCAACCCGCCTCCCATAGGGCATATATGTACTGCACCCTAATAATTCGTATTAATCCGATCCAACATAGTAAGCGAAGCTAAATAACCCAACCGAACGGTAATTTTACTGTTTGAAAAAAGGTCGACCCAAAAAAGTACAATAAAAATGCCCTAGTCACCCCGTCTGCAATATCTGGTCGGCTAGAATACGAAGTGATATAATGCTGTAGCCTGCAGGTAAGTCAACGTAGTCGCACCACTACTAATTTTAGTGGCATCAAAATGGGGTAAGAACACGGAAAACACGTGGGGTGACTCATACAAATCATCAAATGGAACCGCTCTACGATCAAGATGACCAATTTCCATACCAGTCAGCATGTAGAAGTCAACAGGAGTGATACTAAGCTCAAAGTCAGAAAAATGGAATGTATGTGTGGTCGGCCACCACCGCTCACATAGTGCCTGTAGCAGGGGTCTGTCGAACGACTGAATCGGTCTAATAGACAAAAACTGCCCGAAGGGACTGTGCTGTAGCCTCTCTTTAATAGGAGAGGGAAGTGCATCATAAAATGTAATGCATTTCGGTCAACTACCTCTACAATGAATGTACTTCTCCTATATATAATGAAATAAGCACCGTTTTTCAATTTAATGACTGCTATTTAGCTCGTATGAAGATATAACGGGCGTAGTACTAGAAATCAATAATGTTTAAATAATACCTGTATTGTGGACAATGCAGTTTCGGCTTAATGCTCGTAGCCCTCCAGAAGATCATGAAGAACACGAAGCTCATCAGCTGATACTCCAAGAGCCGGAGGTGTGTGCGGTGGACCCGCTTGCTCGTCTGACTGCTTCTGAGCAACTCTCCTAGCACATTTAGTGCGACACGACGACATTTCAACTCAATTTCCTATTAAAAAAAAATTAGATGAGAGCTTGACGAGGAAAAAAAATGAAGAAAAATTAGGGGGAAGGGGATCTATAGGCCCTGAATATTCAGCCCTGAATCCACTGGAGATGCCCTTAGCTTATTTGTGAGATATTATTGAGTTGTACACTTTTTGATTCATGCATATTGAGTAGTCGTCATATGAATCTATTGAGATATTTGTGTTGTATTGAGATGTATCATTGTATGTGTAAATATATGTATATCTGTATTGTGATGTGATGAGTTATTTGTTTAGTTTTGATGTTTTATTCTAATAGATCCATGGCCCCCTATAGCTTTGTATTAACTATTATTTGATATGTTGAGCCACTTGAGTTGAAAAAACTACATAGTATTTATCGATATATTCAATAAACAGTTAAGACAAAGATATAATTTGTTGTCCCTAACTAGTCTTATTCTCCGCATTAGCAGACCGAATTATTGTATAGTTCTTTGTTAGGACTGCCTCGCATGTTGTTAAGGTAGGAATGACGATTTGAATAAATAGTTCCACATCATAAAGTAAATTGAAGGAGTGGAGTACAAATATGAGTTGATAGACACACAACATCAGAGATTCCTTTTGTTACACGCATGTGTGTGTCAACTCATATGCGCGCGCCCTATGTAGGAGGAGGGGGGTTTGTTCCAATCGTCGTTAGATAACATTCTCTTTGTTAATGTGGGTCTCAGGGTGGGACGTTACAGTTTGCTCTCTCATAGAAATATCAAAAAAAAAAAAAAATAATTCATTTAAGCTAGTATGACTCTAATATTCTGGTACATAGTTCTTATGGATGTTTCACACATCTATGATTTTTTCTAAATTTTATCTTACCATTTTTCTCTTGAGAATTGCAGTTAACTATAAATTTTGACAAAAACCGAATTAGATGTGCTAACATATTTCATTGTTTCAAGATGGTGGTTTCTCTTATATAGAATGGTCATATAGAAGTTCGGATAAGCGACTAGGATGTCATGACAGCTTTAAGTGTTGACAACTGCTTGACGGAATTAGAAGTTGATTAGTGAGCTGAATTAGCAAGCTCATTAGCCTGTTCAAGTTTGGCTTTAAATATGGATGAGATAGACCATCTGGAAGTTTTCCTCTTGTTTCATATCAGTCTCAAACCTTATATCTATCTTAATTCTCAAACCAATTCATCAATTCTCAAACAATTTTATCTTAAATTTCTTTAAATTCAAATTAGAGGCTAGATCTCATCACTATGGTTGCATTCTCATCGAATTCTCATCTGATTGCTTGTTGCGAATCGGTCTTACCTTGTTTTGATAGATTTGGTGAGTAGGGGCGATCACTCACTTATCTATGATGGGTTTATGTTGTAATTTGATGAATTTATGTTAGAATTATCTAGTTAATCATAAAATTGATGTTATGTAGGCAATCTCAGATTTAGAAACTCTAAGTTAATCAATTATGAAAATAATTGTTAAATTGGTTAGATTTAGTACCATTATTGTATGATTATGCTTGTTTTATGCTAGATCTATGTATAGAAGTGGTTGATCTAGCATTCAAAGGATAAAATGCTTGTAATTGGATGTATTTTGTTGTTTGGAGCATTGAAATGTTTGAATTAGATGTTATGCTCAGTTTGTTGGTCAATGTTATGCATGTTTTAGAAATTAAATAGGTGATCGGAATATATCTGTAGTAAAGTGTTGAAATTGGGGATACGCAAATCACAATTCTGGGCAACAAATAATCTTATATATTTTGTGGAGAGATTTGTTGTTAGATTTTATGGAGAGATTTGTTACTAGATTTTATGGAGAGATATTGGCTGCTATATTTGTGGGATAATTAAGGCAAGGATTATTTGGTGCTTATCCAAATAAATTTATGACATAAATGAAGATAATTTAAATGCCAAATTTACTTGGGTATGAAGCAATTCACTCTATAAAAAGCCTTGCTAACATCTTCATTTGGTGTGGAAAAATTTGCCATTATTCTTCATTGTCTTTCTCCTCAAAGTTTTAGCCATTAGATATTCTCTACCTATTTCTCAATAAGGTTTTTGGTTCAAGTTGTAATTGTTTGTAACGATAGTTGAGATCGATTGTAAACAATTTTTATTGGTGAATCAATAAAGAGGGGGTTGGGTGGAATATCGTGTGCTCATACTTTCGATATTTTTTGTGGTGTTGTTTATTTTTTTCAATCACATTCATCTTCAAGTGATTGGGTGATAAAGATCCTATTTTTTTTGGCGTTTTGTCAAACTTCCGCTGCGCACAAAACCCCAACAATTTGGTATCAGAGCCAGATCATCGCATAGCTTGGAGTGTTTGTTGGATTGAAAATTGGAGATGTCAAAGATGATGACATTTTCGAAGATGGCTATTTTAAATGGGAAGAATTGAGATATATGGAAGCCGAAGATGGAGGACATTCTATATCTCAATGATTTGCAAGATCTCATTGATGGAGATGGGGTGAAGCCCTCGAATATGGATGAGGGAATGTGGAATAAAATGGCTAAATAGGCGATTGCATTGATTCGCTAATATTTGGATGATTTTTTATTCCACCATATGGCTGGTTATGAATCCGCGAAGGCGTTGTGGGAAGAATTAGTATCTTTGTATGAGTCGAGGAGTGCTACAAGTAAGACTTTTCTGGTTCGAAAGTTGGTGCAACTTCGATTGGATGAGGAGAAGTCTATTGCAGAGCATTTGAACGAATTTCAAGATGTGATCAATCAATTGGCAAACATAAAGGTCAATTTTGATGATGAGTTGCGGGCTCTTTTGTTGATGATTTCTCTTTCGGAAAGTTGGGAGACTTTGGTTGTTTCATTGAGTAATTCCAATGCTAATGGAACTATTTCTTTGGAAATGGTTCGAAGCAGTCTTTTAAATGAGGAGCCAAGGAGAAAAGGGTCGGAGTTTAAATTGGTTCAAACTGAGGCGATGGTAGCAAGGGACTCGGGGAAAGATACAAGAAGGAAGAAGAAAGGTGCTAATGAGAAAGGTACTATCATTTGTCATTATTATGGTAAGAAAGGCCACAAATGCAATGATTGTTATTCATATATACGAGATATGTAGATGTAGAAGAAGGCTCAAGGTGATAATAATAGTTATTTGGCACAAGCAGGCTTTGCTGAAGGTACCGAAAGCGATTCTTCATGTGATGTCCTATTTAGTGTTGTGGGGCCTTGGAAGATGGATTCAGGAGCCAGTTACACATATGCCGTGATGTGAAAAGTTTTCATCATATGAGAAGAGCGTTGGCACGATAAAGATGGCCAATGGAGTAGAGCTACCAATTTGTGGAGCTGGAGCTATTAGGTTTCAGATGCATAATGGAGTGGTGAGAGAAGTTGTAATAACCCGGAAAATCTGAGCCAATTTTAAAATTTTATTTTGGCCCTTTTAGTGAATTTTGGATATTTAAAATGAGTTATTTTAAATAATAACGACGAGAAATTTATTTTGAATAGAATTAGAACGTATATATTTATTTGAATCGACGTTAGAATATAAATATTTATTTATTTTATTATAAAAGGAAATGAAAATGGCGCAGTTGTTTGAAAATTCTATTTCAAATTTCAAATGAATGCACAGGATTCAAAATAAACCGAATTTTAGCGAAACCATAAATATTAGAATCTAATTGAAAATATCTTTCCAAAGAATCCAAAAAATTGAAATTTCATAGTAGGAATAAAAAGATATACCCAGTTGAAAATTCAGAATAGTCGTTATGGAAATTATAGCCCTTAAAAATAAAAAAATTGCAAACGACCTCCGTTTTCGACGAAACCACTTTTGTTGGATCCGAAATGTCAAATTATTGCTAGATTACAATTTTTAGAATTTTTGGAATTAATATGTGAGCGTGGTGAAGTTAAACGTGTTTTGGCAGTTTCAATCAATTCTAATCGACTGGAAAATGACCATTTTTCAAATGGTCTCCAAATTCAACGAAACTAGTTTTGTTAGGACCGAATTGTCAAAACATAGATATATTTATTTTTTTGGAATTTTTAGAGTCAGTATGTAGCCCCAGTAAATTAAAATGTACGTTAAAATTCAATATATTGATTCATATTTTAATTTTGAGAAAAACTGATGGAAACAGTCGAATTGGTGTACAAGACATATCCCATTGTGTCTGGAATGGGGGTAATTAGCTAGTGACGTTAGTCATTGAGTTCAATTTGGAGTTAGAATGAAAAAGTAATTTTTTGGAATTAAATAATTAAATAATTATATAAGGTCAACCCTCACCTTCTCTCTCCCTCACAATTCAATCCACCATGAAAAAAAAAGAACGCACCGCTCACGCTCCCGCCCCTCCCCGCGCGCTGCCACCACCTTAGGCCTCTCCCCTCCTCCTCCTTCTCCTCCTCCTCCTCCTCTCCTCTTCCTCTTCCTCCTCTTTCCCTCTTTCAATTTGCAAAAAACCCTAGGCCCCCAAATCACCAAATCCGCCAACCATCGCCACCTCCGGCCACCATCTCGCCACCTGCGCTTCCCCCACAACCAGCAGGTCCCGCAACCACCCTCTGGCCGCCCAGCTTCGGCCGTGGGTCCCTCCATCCCAAAAAACCCATTTTTCATAAAATTCCGTTTTTTGCATAAAACCCTCTGTCACTATTTCGCCAATAACTCTCAAACGGTGCGCTTCTGGCCAAACCTCCATAGTACAAATTCGAAGAGAACAATTTTCTCTTTGATTGGTATATGATAGTCCTATTTTGGGTTGCGGAGCTGTCGGGAAAACACATCCGAAGTCTGTTGTCCAAACACTGTCAAAATAGTATCTTTTCGCGATTTCCGGCGAAATGGCACATTTTCGAAAGGAAGACCACTAGGCGAAAGTTTTCCGAAATGGTGCGTTTAAGCTAGAAAAAAATTGGTATGAAGATTGGAGCTCGTTTGCAAATTCTGGAACCAGAACAACAAATCCAAGCGATGGAAAATATGTGAGTTTTCTCCGCTTTAAAGCTTCCGCGGTTTTTGACGTATGAAGTACGTAAAGTTATGGTTTTTATTTATATAAAGTTATGATTTTTATTTATATAAATTTATGATTTTTAATTAAATAAATTTATGATTTTTAATTATGTAAAAATATCATTTTTGGTTAGTTAAAAATAGGAATTTTATCGTAGGAAGGAAATATTTTAGGCAAGATTAAAAATATAATTTTTAACTGGTATATGGCATGGAAATGTTTTTAGAAAGATAAAAATATGATTTTTACCTATGTAGTAGCGTTATAAAAATATGATTTTTATGTACATGTAGCGACATTAAAAATATGATTTTTATATATGTAGAGTATTAAAAATATAATTTTTAGCGAAGTAAAATTTAAATTTTAGAACTGAAATAAAAATGTGATTTTTTACTATGAACAGCGTGAAGAAGATTGCGTTGGAATTTCAGGCAAGTCGGGACTATTCTGAAATTCAAAAATGAGAACGGCGGAGTGGACCCTGAAGGTGAGAACTCCTCACTATAATTTTGTTATATAGTTATTTATTTTATAACTGCATATATGAACTGTTTGCTGTCGACCACATACCATGGGCGGCTTGTTTGATTGTTTGGTTTGGTTGATTAGATTATTTGGTTGAATTTGGTTGTTTGGGTGAAATGAATTGATTAGAATTGTTATGTGTGTATGGCGCGAGCCAATATCAGGAGAGGGGTAATGCTAGACATTACCCGATTTTGATATCGTACCGTTATGCCACCGAAATTTTCTAAAATATGTTTAAACAATAAAAATATCATTTATAAATGAACTGAATAGAATATTCATATGTTGAATAAAATAATTTATTGTTAAAAATATAATTTTTAACGTGTATATGAATAAAATAAATATTCATTTACAAATCAGATGATTTGTTTATGTACACCCATTTGACTGATATTGATTGGGACGATAAATTTTACACATTGCCCAACTGCACAAATAAAATTCATTATTTGTGGATTGAAACCCCACACGGGTATTGGGATGATATATGACATTCACTAGTCCCAATATTTAGCTGTATGTCGATCGTTTGATTGACAGGATGTTGTAAGCGTTAAATATTTATATTTGATGCTTATGCAGTGTAGAATGCACTTTGAATGATGGTTGACTGTGTTTGATTGTTGTTGTATACATGTTGTATGAAATCCATATAATCACATTATATGGTAATTGACTGTGTTTGATTCCAGTTCAGAATGAATATTTTAAAATAATGAATATTTTCAAATAATATTCAGAAAAGAATCAAAATCTGATTTTGATGTCCGATTTGGGATGGACACGATTGTATTTAAATATATAAAGTCGTGTTGACTAGATTAACGCCGTTTTGACGTGTACAATAGTTATATCAATTTTATTCATTTTTATAATAAATATCGAAAAGTAATCGATTTCAAAATCTAATGTTTTGAAAATACTATCATTTATATATCGATGATATAGAATATTCAATTTTGATTTGAAATTAAATAAGAAGCTGAAATCGTTTTGAAAACGAATTTAAAACGATTTATAAAATACGTTTTAAAAAGGAAATCGACGAAATATATATTATATATTATATATATAATATAATGGCCTGAATAGAACGCGCCGCGCCGCGGTAGTTCGCGAATTTCGACCATTGACTTCGAACGGACATTACGGGAGATCCGACCGTCGGATTCTCCTAAAACTAGAACCATTGGGTTCGTATCGAAAAGTGATTTCCAATGAATATTAGAGATTTGAAATCTAACGGTTGGATTTGGAATTATGTCCAAATCAAATTTGGAAAAGGTCGCTGTAAGTGCAGTTCGATGGCCATTTATGGAAATCGATTGTACGAGCCTTGATAAAATCATTAAAAATATCAATAATTTGTGTAAAATCATAATAAATGATTTGGAAAGAATTGGGATGAAAAATTCCATGTTTGAAAGGATAAAAATATATTTTATCAAAATGAACTAGTTATGAACTAGAATTATAAATCCAATATTTTTAAAATAAATAAATTGGATTTGAAATGGTTTTGAAGATAACCGGAATTTCCAATATATGAACTGGAATGGAATCGAAATTATCTTCGGAATACTTCGATATTGGATTTCGTGATTATACGGATATTGTGGAGGAATTTGGAAGATATATATATATATCGTTATTCCAATACGATATTTGTTGGTCTCAGAATTTGATATTGAATATAAGCCGATATATTTTCTATTCAAAGCCTTGTATTTAATATCAAATTGGATTTTGGGGTCGTCGTGAAAGGTATCTTTAATAATACTGTTCTTGAAACGTATGGAGTTAAGAAAATTAGAAACTGACTGGAGATTAGCTAAGTTGAATGGTTTCCTGGGTATTGATCTGATGTTAGTTTCGGCCTTCGGGGTTAATACTTAGGGGATTGTTCTCTTACTAGTTTACGGTTAGAGGCTAATGTGAATTAGGTTTATTGTGAAGTGTGTTTTTAACGACATTCGTTCTTTAACCCGATTTACAGTGAAATGTGATTTGGGATTTATAAATCTTTTTATTAAGATTTAACGGGAATTTTCCAAGGTAACGTTTTCCAATTTAATATATTAAATTGGAATTGAATGGAATTCGATTTGATAATAATCGAAGTGAACTTCTGTGGAGGAAGACTATTAATATATATGGAATTTAAAAAGGCGTTGCCGTTATTCCATTTATATTATTGGTCGGATGTGGAAATTGATATCGATTATATATTGATTTGTTTTTCCGTGAAGATTCCATAATCAATGGAATGTGATTTGGGTTGTCGTGAATGGTATCTTTAATATTACTATTCTTAGACCCAATGGAGTTAAGAAAATCAAAAACTAACTGGAGATTAGTTAAGTTGAATGGTTTCCCGGGTATTGATCTGATCTTGGTTTCGGCCTTCGGGGTTAACACTTAGGGAATTGTTCAATTGCTAATTTATGGTTAAAGGCTGATGGAATGGAATGTGATTTTGGGTTTATCGTGAACCGTGTTTTAAATGACATTGGTTCTTTAACCCAGTTAAAGACAGGAATAAGATTTTGGGTCGTCGTGAATGGTATCTTTAATAATACTGTTCTTAGACCCAATGGAGTTATGCAAATCAGAAACTAACTGGAGATTAGTTAAGTTGAATGGTTTCCTCGGTATTGGTCTGATGTTGGTTTCGGCCATCGGGGTTAATACTTAGGGAATTGTTCACTACTAATTTACAGTTAAAGGCTGATGGAATGGAATGTGATTTTGGGTTTATCGTGAACCGTGTTTTAAATGACGTTGGCTCTTTAACCCAGTTAAAGACAGGATGTGATTTCCCAAGTTAAACAATCGTTAATATTGATTTTTGGGAAGATTAAAACCTAGTGGAATTTTAATGCATCTTTAATTAGATTGAAATGATATCCAAAGGAAGATTAAAGAATAAATTTAAAGAATTTCTCTTTGATAAAATTAATGGGAACCTTTCCCAAAATATAAGAATATTTGAATAAAGGAATATTCTGGATTGGAATGAGGCTTATGTTGTGTTTTTATAGCACTTATTTATTATATACGCGAGTTATTCAGAAAGACTGGGTTTATCCCATTCCGAATAACTGATTCGACGATATGTCAAGGATGAAGATGGTGGTTGAAGACTGGAGGTCTTCACATCGTTTGGATGATTACTGATGTCTTGATTGGGCTGTACACCCAAAACAAGATAATAAGTGGTGATCGTCCGGATGTACTTGGAGATCAACGAGGGATAGGAATAAGGTGCCTCCGGTTTCGTTCAGACCCAGAACGAACTTGTAAATGGATGTGTGTCTGACATTGGATTTCATTATGTGTGATTGATATACATCGGTTGCATAGCATGAATTTCCTGTGTGGCAAGTTGAGATGCAAATGATTAAGGCTTCTGTTGAAAGGCAGAGTCTTGTGGTTGATGATCAAAGCATGGCTTTAATATAGAATAGCTTTGTGTAGCGTTAATTCACGAGCCTCACAACCCGGTGTGAACCAGAAACGGGAGAGGACTGCACGGAGGGCATGCATTTCTTCTAGCTAAGAGTGGTGTCAGTGTTTTACTATCCCTGACATTTTACTTTTGTGGATGATGGATTGCGAGGCGCCTCAGTTATATCGGTCGATTCGGGGCCGATGGAGACATTTAGCTCATTTACGCCCCATAGGGCAGGGAAACGCAGTGTTCAGGCATTTTAATCTATATCGAGTGGACCCGCCGTGAAGATCCAAGGGTCGATGCGTTCTGATCCTAAGACATGATAGGCTAGATTGTCTCGAAGCGGTAAGGATGATCCCTTGCCTTGGTTCACATATGGAAAATTCAACTTCCAATACGTGACAATTGAGGTTTTGATAGTAGAGCCTAGTATTGGCGACATGATATATGGTACCCATGCCGTCTAGGATTGATACATTTATTTGAAGTTGTTTTATACCATATGCACTTATAATAGTATCAAGTGGTTTTTTTTAAATGTACTAAGCATGTTTGGCTATTATAAGGGAAAACCCTATCCTCCGGCTTGCGTTGCATTATGTGATGGGAGTTGGGTCTTATAATAGCTTCATTTTTTCAAAATGCATTGCGCTGTTTTGTTATATGCACTGGTATTCTTGGGAGGAAACCCGTTTCGTGTTATATGGCGTGGTCCCTTGATATATCTGATTTTGAAGAAAGTTTTAAATAACTGTTTTATTTCTCACACCAGTCACATGACTGACCTTGAGTTTATTGTTTTAACCTAAACTCTGGGTGCCCCTATTTTCCACACGGGCAGCTATTAGTTTTGGTTTTGCAGATTTATATACATAGGATCCTGGTTTACAGATGGAATGATATTCGGAAAGCTATGTATCCGCATATTCTTTTCAGTTGTGTTTTGTATTATTTTTCCGCTGCTATGTATTTAAATGTAATTTAAATCTCTGATATTGTTTGAATGTGTAATATTTATTCATACTCTGATATATTCTTGTATTCTGATGAAATTGTTGTAATAAGAAATAAAATGTTCTTCCATTTGTATTCTGATTCGTCGTGTTCTCAACTCAATCCGTTCTTTCCTTCACGGGGAAGTTCGGGTCGCTTCAGAAGTGGCCGGTCTGAGGCACATACCCACTTGTTCGCATAACCTCATATCTCTCGGTCAGTTAGATCGTCGCGGTTGCACTTATGAGACTCGAGGTGGACTTTTGAGAGTGAAGAAGGGTGGTCATTTGATGATGTGAGGAGTTTTGGAGGAGGTAAACCTATATAGTTTGGTCGGTTCGGTGGTTAACAATGGAAGGTAGGTGACGGCTGAAGAACCTAGTCCACAGCAAGGTGGAGAGGTTAATATGGTCACTGGTGATGGTCCTAAGGTAGAGGATCATGGTATCGACAAGGGTCTAGATGTTGATGATGCTCGAGAGATCCTGGAGATAAAGAGATCATGTCAAGTGGAAGACAGATGTCGAGTTGTGAAATCCACAAAGACAGTATGGAGGTCTTTATGGTATTACAAATGCTTTTGAAGATCGCTATTGGCTTGATGCATGGATGAAATAGGTGCATCATTAGTGGGCGATGGTTGAGGTTTGTAATGATATTAATTGAGAAAAGAAGATTGAAAGTGAGAGCTAAGTTGGCTGGTTTTGAGGAGATATTGTGATTTGGTATCAAGGTGGAGTGTTGAAACTGGTGATACGAAAATCACAATTTTGGGCAACAAATAATCTTACATATTTTGTTGAGAGATTTGTTGTTAGATTTTATGGAGAGATTTGTTGCTAGATTTTATGGAGAGATATTGGTTGTTATATTTGTGGGATAATTAAGGGAAGGATTATTTGGTGCTTATCCAAATAAATTTACGACATATATGAAGATAATTTAGATGCCAAATTTACTTGGGTATGAAGCAATTCACTCCATAAAAAACCTAGCTAACATCTTCATTTGGTATGGAATTTTTTTTCATTATTCTTCATTGTCTTTCTCCTCAAATTTTTAGTCATTTGATATTCTCTACCTATTTCTCTATAAGGTTATTGGTTCAAGTTGTAATTATTTGTAGCGTATAGTTGAGATCGATTGTAAATAATTTTTATGGGTGAATCAATAAAGAGGGTGGTTAGGTGGAATATCGTGTGCTCATATTTCCGATATTTTTTGTGGTGTTGTTTATTTTTTTCAATCACATTCATCATCAAGTGATTGGGTGATAAATATCCTATTTTTCTTCGCGTTTTGTCAAACTTCCGCTGCATACAAAACCCCAACATAAAGTACATTAGAGTCACATAAAATTTAGAGGATAGGCTCTGGAGCATGAGTGGACCACGTGTGTCACACCTCAATTAGAGCTATGTCATAGGGTTGGTCCCGATTCATCCTTGCTGAGTTGGTGCTAAGTCTATTTAGGGCTCATGTTGTGACAACTCATTTGGTTGGAAATTGCGTGTTTTATAGAAGGTGTTCTAAAATTTTGGGTGATGGATAGGATAAATGTAACATCCTCACATTTTAGTATACATTATTCAGAAATTTAATTAGATAAATTGAATAAGAATATTATAGTAAAATGTTGAATTGAAATTTGTGTTTAGCTTAATAGGGTTTGGTCCAAAATTACTAACTAATCTAAAAGAAATGAACATAGTATAGGTTTAACAGAGGGATAAAGTGGTAAATAGTTAGCCTCACATATCTTTTGACACTTTTTTTATTTATGTAACACCCCGAGTTTTCTGTTAACTGTAAATTATCAAATTTAAGTATAATTAATTCTAGATGTAAGAATTAAGGGAAACGGGTCACGCCGTTGCGTTCATCTCGGAATTCTGCTTGAGATAGAGTCCGAGTTTGTGTGAACCGGACTCCATATGAAGGAATTATGACCTCCAGAAGTTTCAAAATTCAATTTAAAATTCAAACGGTTCAAAAGTTTGTTCAAATTTCGAAAATCGGATCCAAACTGGGCTGGGCGGGAAAATTCCCTCCCAGGCACCAGATTGACCTGGGGGTCGACCATGGGTTCGACCTGGGTGACCAGGTCGACCATAAGGTCGACCTGGGGGTCAACCTAGGGGTCGACCTGCCTAGTCGACCTGGTTTGGCCCTGGCTGGCCTGATCGGGCTCTGGTCGATTTCTGAGGCTTGGCTGTGTCACTAGGGCTGACATGTCACATTTTGGTTTGCTCCTCTCGAAGTGAATGGTCTAGATTCGTGTGTGATCATCTGACGGCTCAAATCAATCTGAAATTCTATTAATATAACTCAACACTCTAACCTAAATTCACATAAGAAATTAGAGACGGAGCCGCCATGCTGTCGGGAGAAAACTAGGAGGAGCCTCCACTTGTATAAAAGCTTAGAGACGAGCCAAATTAAAGTTAAAACAATAATCAAATCAATGTTAGTCTACCCAAAGGAAAGCAATTCAAATTCAGAATTCAGAAATCAGAAAACAAGACCGTCGTTTGTTGTAAGTATAGTGATTCTGCCGATGTGAATAAAATTAAGACTTGATTCGATGTAAATTTGGAATGAAATTGTGTTATTGTATAACAACGATGTTGATTCATATGCGATGTAATGATTGTGGTATTGTGATGTTTGTGATATAATTGAGTTTATGTTGATCCTATTGTACATGTAGAATCACATGCAAGTTGTATAGTTCATGTTGTAATCGACACCTATATGTTTATGGGATTATATAGGTTGTATGTGATTAAGATTTTATGTATATATATGCTAGAACCTTTATGCCTAAACGATTATGTTCACATACATGCTAGTATGTTTGTAAGAAAGTTGCAAGTTAATTGGATCCATGCCAAGATCCACTTTAATACATGTTTCATGTTGTAATTAAATATATGATTGGATCTAGTTCACACCCTTGTCATAAAATTATACATACTTATGAAAATGTCATATTCTTGTCATATGCTAGTGATGTTCGATGTTATGCCTAGATCCAAAACATGTTTAGGCTTATGTTGTCTAAATCATATGCAAATTTATGTGATACCTATTTTGTTAGATCCCTTTTTCAAGGCAAGTTCACATGATAAGTTGAAACCCATGGTTTAGTCTATGTTGCAAACTCTCTCTCTCTCTCACACACACACACACACACATATATATATATATGTTGACTATTTTGCAAGTTCACACCTATGATGTTCGTATTGACTATGCCAAAAATGCCAAGTTTACACCTATGTCATGTTTATATTTATGAATTCCCTTATGTCTATTTGTGTGCACTAAATTAGGCTAAGTTTTTAGCCTAATATTATATGTTAAAAACCATGCGAATGAGAACTAGGCTAAGATTGTTAGCCTAATATCTAAACGGGGTAACGTTGGGAATATTGGTAAAACTGGACATAAGAAAATATATGAAATTGGCATGTTTGTCACATCCCAAAATTAGTGGCACTTGAATGGTATAAATTCTTATATCAAAAATGTTAAACTTGGAAAGTGGGCCACAACATTTAATTATTGACAAATTTACATATATTAAGTAATAAAGACAAATATATAAATTTAGCAAATACGAATATGCTTAACACGAGGTTGGATTGAGTTGTGATGTAAACCTGCCTGGACCCGCCCGGCTGTCCAGTAGTCACAACAATACCTATCCAATGTGGGTGATTAAGCATGGAGCCCAATAAGGATCCGAGTTTAGACTGAGTTACGGTGTAAACCTTCCCGGAACCGACCGACACATCTAGTAACCGTAACAATATCTGTCTAATGTGAGTGGTCGATGCTTTAAGAAGCTAAGGACAGACAAGTCAGGATGGTATGGTTAAGTTAACTAAAACACTTAACCAATTCAACATGTTAATTAAACTGATGGGTGGGGTTAGGTAAATACAGACACTTAATCACTTAACATGTTTGATTAGGAAACCCTAGTAACGGGGACCCATTTCAGCAGTAACCCAATTTGGTATCATGGTACCTTGAAACTAGGCAGGGTCGGGCATGATTACTGGGCTGAATGTAAGCGGTCAAAAGCGACGGCGGTGGGTGCAATAGTGTGGGTTCTAACGGAGTGCGGGCGTGCACACACTTCGGAGCCGACAAACAAAGCACTGGGGGCACAAGTAGTATAACTTATGCATTCTAAGGATTGTGTCGGGTCGCCACCGTGGGACTTGATACACCCCATGGTGGGGCCAACATAGGTGTCTACAATATTTGGTGGCCGTAAGACACTGATGATTATGCGAGTAGGAGCCGATCTTTAGAAAATGGGGATCACTTCACCTCCTGCATGGGGTGCCAGTTAAGATAATACAAGTAGGTGCAGAGATATAGTGTGGGGTACGATAGTATATTCGATTCAAAATGCTTTACCTTAGTTTATGATACTTTCCTATTTCCAGTTTATACTTATCATCTCCTTTTTCTTATTCTCATACTGAAGAGTCACTAGACTTACCAGGCTTTATGTCTGACCCTATTTTCTTTTGTCTTCTTTTCTTCCGTTCCCCCCTAGTCCACAGGGAGGAAACAACTCAGCTTTGTCAGACTCTTTGCAAGCTTCAAGATAGTAGATGTACGGTTTGGACTCTCTCTCCTTGGCTATGGCTGTTGGAGACAATCATGGGGATTCATGCAGTTTTAATTATGTTTTGTGCTTGTTTATTTAATAACCAAGACAGAAATGATGATGTAATGTTTTGGAAGTTACTATGTGACAATTATTGAAATGTTTTGTATGAACACGTATTTATGAAATAAAAAAGTCTGTTTGTTTTCCTCTGCTCATATATATGTGTTTATATATCTGTCTTGTGTTTATCTGTGACTTTTACTTAAAAACCTCCACCAAAGTTAAGGCATTCCCTTTGTGAGTGACCTTAATGGAGGGTGGGGCGTTTCACTTGGTATCAGAGCACAGTTTTACCAGACTAGATAAAAGTTTTTGAAACTATTTTCAAAAAGAAGTTTAAAGAAGCATCTTTTTCAAGAAAAAGATTTATTTTTAAAAAGCATAATTCCCCAAAAGCCATATACACTATCTCTCTATCCTTTGTCTTGAATACTTTCCTTTTTGTTCCAGCATCTCTGGAGATCTTAACCTTCCAGAAGGAGTACCGATCCCTGGCTGGTTCCGAAGGTACCTAGAGGCTAGGGCCAATGGTGCGGGCCCAGCAGACATTCCTCCTCCAACAGTGGCAGCGGTTCCTCCTTCTCCTCCTCCACGTGGAAATACTTTTGCTAAGACATGTAGAGACTTCAAGGCTATGGGAGGAAAGGACTTCTATGGAACTGAATCATTTGTGGCAGCAAGGAACTGGCTGAAGGAGACCGAGGACTTGTTCGTCATTTTCGAAGTTAACGATAGGCAAAAGATACATCTAGCAGTGTGGTTGGTTAAGGATGAAGCTTCCTATTGGTGGGAAGTTACTCATGCTAAGAGGCCAGTAGAGACTTGGGAAGATTTCAGGATGAGGTTTGAGATGAAATTCCTCTCCCAAGCTGAAAGAAGCCTTCAAGTGCAGAAGTTCCTAACTTTGAAACAAGGAAGTTTGATGATCAAGGAGTATGTCAATCAATTTAATCAGCTGGCCATATTTGGGCTGGATTTGGTAAACACCCAACATAAGAAGGCCCTTCGCTTCGTCAAAGGCCTGAATGAGCCTCTACACAGCCTTGCAATGACCCATATACCCATAGGAGCAAGTTATGAAATCTTGGTGGACATGGCGCTGCTACACGAGGAAGATAAAGGCAAGAAGGAGGCAAAGGTGGAAGTGCCTCAAGAAAAGAAAGATGGTTTACAGGCTTAGAAAACAGACTTTAAGAAAGGCGTGAAGAACAACAAATCCCGTGAAAAGAGAAAGTGCAATTTCTGTGGCATTGTGGGACATATAGCAAAAGACTGCAGAAAGAAGAGGGCGAAGATGAATGGTGGTTGTTTCCATTGTGGAGAGACTGGACACTTGGCTAAGGACTGCCCAAAGAAGCGGGGGCAGGGACAGAGGACTGGATCCACCTCAGGGGGACAGGTTCATGCGCTGGTGGCACCTCTACAGGAACAAGATAGAAATATTTCCGTAGAAAGCTTAGTTTATCTTTATGATCATCCAGTTCGCACTCTCTTTGATTCTGGTGCATCACACTCCTTTATTTCATCTGCTTTAGTAGAATCTCTACATCTAGACACTAGTATGGTAAAAGATCCCTTGGTTGTTTCAAATCCAATTGGGGGCTCGGCTTATTTGTCGATGGTTTGCTTGGATTTGAAAATCTCTATTCTAAGTGTTGAATTTAGATGTAGTGCCTTTGTTTTGGGCTTCTCAGGATATGGACTGATCTTAGGCATGGACTGGTTATCCAGTAACGGTGCCATTCTTGATTATGAGAAAAGAGTAGTTAGGCTCTTGACTCGGCTTGGTAACACTCTAGAAATTTCTTGTAATCCCTTGAATGTTGTTATTCTTAGTTATCTAGAGTCGCTTGATGCTTCTGTTGAGAATTTGCAGTCGGTTAGAGTGGTCCAGGAATATCCAGATGTCTTTGAAGAGGTGAAAGGGTTACCTCCAAAGTGGGAAATAGACTTCCACATATATCTTGTTGATAATGCAAAGCCCGTAGCTCTACCTGTTAGACACATGGCTCCAAAGGAGAGAAAGGAGCTCAGTAAGCAAGTTAAGGAGCTTCTCGAGAAGGGGTTTATAAAGAGAAGTATCTCGGAATGGGGTGCTCCAATGGTGTTCGCCACCAAAGCAGATGGTTCACTACATCTTTGTGTGGACTATAGGGAGCTAAATAAGCTGACTAAAAAGAATAGACACCCGCTTCCCAGAATAGACGATTTGTTTGATCAACTTGTAGGTGTGTCGGTCTTCTCCCAACTTGATTTGGCTACTGGGTTCCATCAACTAAGGGTAGCTGAAGATAGTATTGATAAAACGGCGTTTAGAAACCCAGATGGTTTCTTCGAGTGGCTTGTCATGCCTTTCGGTTTGACAAACGCACCCGCCTATTTCGTAGACCTTATGAGCAGGGTGTTCAGAGAATTCCTCAATAAGTTCGTGGTGGTCTTCGTAGACGATATTTTGATCTTTTCAAAGAATGAGGAAGAACATGCTCAGCATTTGAAAGAGATCATGGATACTCTCCATGCACATCAGCTAAAAGCCAAATTCTCCAAGTGCCACTTTTGGAGAGAAGAAGTAAGATTTCTGGGGCATATAGTGTCCAAAGAGGGGTTGGCTGTGGACCCCGCGAAAGTGGTGGCAGTGCAAGATTGGAAGACACCAAGAAATGCAACCGAAGTCCGAAGCTTTCTTGGGCTAGCTGATTTTTACCGAAAATTCATTAGGGATTTCGCGAAAATCTCAGCTCCACTCACAAGGCTAACAAAGAAGAATCTGCCATTCGCTTGGGATTTAGACTGTGATATTGCTTTCCAACGCCTAAAAAGGGCTCTCACAACAGCCTCAATTCTAACTTTGCCAGATGGAAGCAAGATGTTCACAGTATACATGGATGCTTGTAGTACGGGACTAGGCGTTGTTCTGATGAAAGAAGGGAAGGTAGTAGCTTATAGTGGAAGACAACTGAGAGTTCATGAAAAGAACTACCCAACCCACGATCTTGAGTTGGCCGCCATCGTCTTTGCGCTTAAGTCTTGGCGCCATTATCTCCTAGGTGAGAAATTCGAATTATATACTGACCATAAATCGTTGAAGTATCTTTTCTCGCAGAAAGATCTTAACTTGAGGCAGCAAAGGTGGATGGAGTTCCTTGCCTCGTATGATTTTGAGATTTCCTATACTCCCGGCAAAGGCAACGCAGTAGTAGACGCGTTGAGCATAAAGAAGCTGACCCTAAGCCCTCTCTTTGTAGAAAGGCAAAGCTTGGAGTATATAGCCAGTTTTGACTTTAGGCCCTCCTCAGATTTTATACCCGGTTTATTGGCATCCCTAGAGGTACGACCCACTCTTTTAGACTCGATAGGGGCCGCACAACGTGAAGACCCTCAGCTTGTGGGTGTGATTGATAAACTAATTAGGAGTGAAACTTCCAGTCACCTCAATAGGTACTCCATCGATGATAAGGGTTGGCTGAGACGGGATGGAAGGCTATGCGTCCCACAAGCTAGGGATTTAGTGAAGAAGGTTCTCGAGGAAGCACAACATTCCAAGAAGACATTAACCCAGGTGGGGACAAGATGCACAAGGACGTAAAGAGAGTTTTCTCTTGGGACGACATGAAGAAGGACGTGGTGGATTTCGTTTCTAAGTGCATGATATGTCAACAGGTCAAGGCGGAACAGAAGAAGCCTGGAGGACTGCTTCATCCTCTAGAAGTCCCGCATTGGAAGTGGGATAGCATTTTAATGGACTTCATTGACGGGCTGCCTAGGTCAAGAAGAGGCAATACTAGCATTTGGGTAGTAGTGGACAGGCTTATAAAAGCGCCCACTTTTTACCTATCAAGAGTAGAAGGATTGCTTCGTCTTTAGCTTCTCTTTATCTCAAGGAAATTGTTCGACTCCATGGAATACCCTCTAGTATAGTGAGTGACAGAGATCCCATCTTTACGAGCGAATTTTGGCGGAGTCTGCAAGAAGCTGTAGGCACACAGTTATGCTTGAGCACGACCTATCACCCCCAAACTGATGGTCATACAGAAGAGGTGAATAGAGTGTTAGAAGATCTTTTGAGACTATGCGTTCTTGACTTTGGAGGGACATGGGAGGATCATCTTCCTTTAGTGGAATTCGCCTACAATAAAAGTTACCAGGCCACTATCGGTATGGCGCCCTTCGAAGCTTTTTATGGAAGACCGTGCCGATCACCAACTTGTTGGTGGGAGTCTACTGACAAACTTATACTTGGGCCGGCCATGATTCGAGAGACTTCAGAGAAAGTGGATTCGATACGAAGGAGAATGAAGACAGCCCAAGACAGACAAAATCCTATGCCGACAAAAGAAGGACCTCTCTTTTTCCTTAAAGTTTTGTTTGTATCTATCCTTTTATGTATAATCCACTCGATATTATCCTTTATACTTAGGTAGAAACCCCTTTGGATGTAAACATGTATTTGAAACATGTTATGGTTGATGGCTGCAAGTGGTTGCTCGTGGATGCATATACACACACAACCTAGGTTTTAGATTGGCTCAATCACTTCATACTGCATATGCATATATGTATTCATATTTGTATGTGGTTGAAAATTTGATATGTCGTCATATGGATATCGCATTGGTATGAGTGGTTGTGCACTCATGTAGAATTATGAATCGGAAAAAAAATTGCATACATATGGAATCATGACACTTACATGATTTGCATTAAGGAGGTCAACTGAATCAGTAGGCCGCCTAATTTTTGCATTAGATAAGATCATGTACACACACTGTGCATATGATCATAAAGCATTAGAAGTCTTTTAAGGACAATGGACACCTATGGTTGATGGTTGAGTAGATGGACGATTGGATGTTAGGACTTACGTTCTCCTGGACTTGAAGATTTTGGGGACGAAATCCTTTAAGGAGGGGAGAATGTAACACCCCGAATTTTCTGTTAACTGTAAATTAACAAATTTAAGTATAAATAATTCTAGAGAAAGAATTCAGGGAAATGGGTTACGCCTTTGCGTTCGTCTCGGAATTCTTCTTGAGATAGAGTCCGAGTTTGCGTGAATCGGACTCTGTATGAAGGAATTATGACCTCCGGAAGTTTCAAAATTCAATTTAAAATTCAAACGGTTCAAAAGTTAGTTCAAATTTCGAAAATCAGACCCAAACTGGACTGGGCGGGAAAATTCCCGCCCAGGCACCAGGTCGACTTGGGGGTCGACCATGGGGTCGACATGGGTGACCAGGTCGACCATAGGTTCGACCTGGGGGTCGACCTGGTTTGGCCCTGGCTGGCCTAATCGGGTTCTGGTCGATTTCTGAGGCTTGGCAGTGTCACTAGGGCTGACATGTCACATTTTGGTTCGCTCCTCTCGAAGTGAATGGTCTAAATTCGTCTTTGATCATCTGACGGCTCAAATCAATTTGAAATTCTATAAATATAACTCAATACTCTAACCTAAATTCACATAAGAAATTAGAGACGGAGCTGCCATGCAGTCGGGAGAAAACTAGGAGGATCCTCCACTTGTAGTAAAGCTTAGAGACGAGCCAAATTAAAGTTAAAACAATAATCAAATCAACGTTAAGCTACCTAAAGGAAAGCAATTCAAATTCAGAATTCAGAAATCTGAAAACAAGACTGTCGTTTGTTGTAGATATAGTGATTCTTCTGATGTGAATAAAATTAAGACTTGGTTCGATGTAAATTTGGAATGAAATTGTGTTATTGTATAACAATGATGTTGATTCATATGGGATGTAATGATTGTGGTATTGTGATGTTTGTGATATAATTGAGTTTATGTTGATCCTATTGTACATGTAGAATCACATGCAAGTTGTATAGTTCATGTTGTAATCGACACCTATATGTTTTTGGGATTATATTGGTTGTATATGATTAAGATTTTATGTATATATATGCTAGAATCTTTATGCCTAAACGATTATGTTCACATACATGCTAGTATATTTGTAAGAAAGTTGCAAGTTAATTGGATCCATGCCAAGATCCACTTTAATACATGTTTCATGTTGTAATTAAATATATGATTGGATCTAGTTCACACCCTTGTCATAAAATTATACATACTTATGAAAATGTCATATTCTTGTCATATGCTAGTGATGTTCGATGTTATGCCTAGATCCAAAACATGTTTAGGCTTATGTTGTCTAAATCATATGCTAATTTATTTAATACCTATTTTGTTAGATCCCTATTTCAAGGCAAGTTCACATGATAAGTTGAAACCCATGATTTAGTCTATGTTGCAAACTCACATATATGTATGTTGACTATTTTGCAAGTTCACACCAATGATGTTCATATTGACTATGCCAAAAATGCCAAGTTTACACCTATGTCATATTTAAGTTTATGAATTCCCTTATGCCTATTTGTGTGCGCTAAATTAGACTAAGTTTTTAGCCTAATATTATATGTTAAAAACCATGCGAACGAGAATTAGGCTAAGATTGTTAGCCTAATATCTAAATGGGGTAACGTTGGGAATATTGGTAAAACTTAACATAAGAAAATATATGAAATTGGCATGTTTGTCATATGCCAAAATTAGTGGAACTTGAATGGTATAAATTCTTATACCAAAAATGTTAAACTTGGAAAGTGGGCCACAACATTTAATTGTTGACAAATTTACATATATTAAGTAATAAAGACATATATGTAAATTTAGAAAATACGAATATGCTTAACACGAGGTTGGATTGAGTTGTGATGTAAACCTGCACGGACCCGCCCAGCTGTCCAGTAGTCACAACAATACCTATCCAATGTGGGTGGTTAAGCATGGAGCCCAATAAGGACCCGAGGTTAGACTGAGTTACGGTGTAAACCTGCCCGGAACCGACCGGCACATCTAGTAACCGTAACAATATCTGTCTAATGTGAGTGGTCGGTGCTTTAAGAAGCTAAGGACAGACAAGTTAGGATGGTATGGTTAAGTTAACTAAAACACTTAACCAATTCAACATGTTAATTAAACTGATGGGTGGGGTTAGGTAAATACCGACACTTAACCACTTAACATGTTTGATTAGGAAACCCTAGTAACGGGGACCCATTTCAGCAGTAACCCAATTTGGTATCATGGTACCCTGAAACTAGGCGGGGTGGGGCAGATTACTGGGCTGATTGTAAGCGGTCAAAGCAACGGCGGTGGGTGCAACAGTGTGGGTTCTAACGGAGTGCGGGCGTGCACACACTTCGGAGCAGACAAACAGGGCACTGGGGGCAACAGTAGTATAACCTACGCATTCTAAGGATTGTGTCGGGTCGCCACCATGGGACTTGATACACCCCATGGTGGGGCCAACATAGGTGTCTACAATATTTGGAGGTCATAAGACACAGATGATTATGCGAGTAGGAGCCGATCTTTAGAAAAAGGGGATCACTTCACCTCCTGCATGGGGTGCCAGTTAAGACAATACAAGTAGGTGTATAGATATAGTGTGGGGTGCGATAGTATATTCGATTCAAACTGCTTTACCTTAGTTTATGATACTTTCCTATTTTCAGTTTATATTTATCATGTCCTTTTTCATATTCTCATACTGAAGAGTCACTAGACTTACCAGGCTTTATGTCTGACCCTATTTTCTTTCGTCTTCTTTTCTTCCTCCCCCCCCCAAGGTCCATAGGGAGGAAACAACTCAGCTTAGTCAGACTCTTTGCAAGCTTAATGATAGTAGATGTACGGTTTGGACTCTCTCTCCTTGGCTATGGCTGTTGGACACAATCATGGGGATTTATGTAGTTTTAATTATGTTTTATGCTTCTTTATTTAATAACCAAGACAGAAATGATGATGTAATGTTTTGGAAATTACTATGTGATAGTTATGGAAATGTTTTGTATGAACACGTATTTATGAAATAAAAAAGTCTATTTGTTTTCCACTGCTCATATATATGTGTTTATATATCTGTCTTGTGTTTATCTATGACTTTTACTTAAAAACCTCCACCAAAGTTAAGGCATTTCCTTTGCGAGTGACCTTAATGGAGGGTGGGGTGTTTCAATTTCATTTTCATTTCTCAAAACCTAAGGAGGCTAACCCGTTAAAGAGAAAACGAAGAAGAGAAAATCAAAGAAAAAGTTAAGAAAACCTTTGCCAAGGATCTCATAACAACAAATCTCAATTTTAAGAATTAAGGTGAATAATAGTTTTCCACCCTTATTGTAACAACCTAGTTTCTAGCTAACTTTGTTAAACAATAATTTATAAATTATATCAATAATCAATTAGATTTAATAAATTACATTTAAATATTTGAGAAAAATTAAATTAATTTTAATTTAATCCTAAGTATGTATTTAAATTGTTGTGTTCTTAGCAAATATATACATGTGTATGTATTATAAGTAAGTAATGTTTTTTTTACTTTGTTTTATATTTTTAAAATTTTGTTTGAACTTATGCAAATATAAATAACTTAAGTAAATGTTTGATTACTTCATATGTAAGAAAGAAAAGGACATATGCAAGATTTAACCCTTAAGTACTAAAGATTTAAAACATTTAGTGAAAATCTTCTGTTGTGTACAAAAATATGCCATTTGAATCAATGAAGCACCTTGGCAATATATAGCTAAGGAAGCTTGGCAACTAAGGATGCCTTTAGAAACCAAATTGCACATGGCCTTGTACACATTTGTACTTATATATATACACTAGTCGTGCCTATGTATAACTGGGAAAAGAAACCAAAAAACTAGCACCTAGCACACCCTTTTTTAAGCTAGAAGTGGAGGCGGTCTATATTATCAAATCAAAATATTTATAGCTTGGTTTGTTTAAGAACAAAGCATAGCTTTTAAAACTATTTCATACATGTGCTTTGTACATATAATTGTACCTCATCTTGGCCTAGCCCGATACCACCTGAGAGTGGAATTAAAAAAACATGAAAAGCCTTAACATAACACCTCCTATCAATCAAAATCATCATGCAGCAGCTACTAAATGCCTCAATATTCCCCTTACAACAAATTAAATGTTTACATCCACTATATTCCCCTTACAGCAAATTAAATGCCTTAATATTTTATACTACTTTTGTCCTATAAATACATACCCATACCCACTGAAAACACTCACATATCATTCGATCTAAACTGAACAAGAACACTGAAGAGAAACCCTAACTAAGACATAAAAACAAAGAACCAAAAACTATGAGTAAACATCCACTGTTTTTCTATTAAACAATTCATGAACATTATACTGGTTAATTCAACATATATATTGTATCTATACATGCTCATGGATGTATTGAAACACTCTGAATCAAGTTCTCGGTGTATGTTTGTGATAACTCCAAACTTCCACGGAATGGAAGTTAGGAATAATCATTTGGAATACAACATAAATACAATAATAAAGATCACAGATACAACATAGCATAGGAAATTCATAGAGTAACAACATCATAGCAGCGGAAATATAATGTCATCAACCACAGAAAGTCCACAGTCACAGAATTCTAAATTATTACATCAAGTTTGTAGAAAATGAAATAAGTTCCAACTCCAACATAAAACAACGTGAAATGAAACAAGTTTGATGTCTGAAATGAAAGAGAGAAAAATGCAATAGTAGCAAATGATAGATGTCTTCAAGATCCAAGTCATCACCTCTCCACGAAAGCAAATCCAAGAAAGATAATAAGCTGCTCCAAAGAAAAGATTCCAAGCAAAGAATGAACCTGTTTACTTGGCTTCCCGTGTAGAAAGGAGGGCACCCGAGTTTGCAAAACGGTGGAAACAAACAACGAGTCAGTAGTGTGACTGGTGTGAGAATTCTTAACTAATTTAAATACTAGTAATAAGGCAAATCCAAGGACCACACCGCTAACGCGGAACGGGGTTACTCCAATGGATTGGCGTGCATAATTTAAAGTGTCATAACAACAGTAAATAAATCGTAAAATAACGCAATGATTTTGAAAAAATGGAATCACCATAAGGCCCAAGTCCCATCACACAATGCAACGCAAACCAGAGGATAGGGTTTTACCTTATGATGATTAAACATGCTAAATACGGTAAATACGAACCTAGTATTATCATTAGAGTATATAAGCAAAACATTTCAAAGTAAATGTATAAATCCTAGGAAGAATAGTATCCCATACTACTATGCCTCCATACTAGTAATACAATCAAATTCGTAGGGTCGTATCTGGATTTTGGTTTCCATCATGAGCCAAGGCTAGGGAGGAGCTCCTTACCGATTCAAGACACTCTAGCTAATGCCTCAGGATCTCCCGCAGTGAACCCTTGGAAAGCGGCAGGGTCGGTCCTCACATACAGCTTTGAGGATTGGCAATTCCTGAACACACGTTTCCCGATCCTATAGGACCTATCCGAGGCGCCTCATTCCATCATCCTCATTAGTAAAATATCAGCCAGTTTAAGCACTGACACTACTTCTAGCTAGAAAGAAACGTGCTGCTCTCCCTGCGTTCCCTTCTCCCATTTTAGACTCCACCGGATTGTGAGGCTCGTGAAGTTACGTAATACACAAAGCTTTGCTTATTCAAGCTGTGATTTGATCATCACCACAAGGTTCTGCTTCTCAACAAGAAACCTTGATCGTTACATCTTAGTATGCCATACTGTCACACCATATCACACTACCTATCCTTTGCCGAAATATATGAAAGGGTGTTAAGCAAGAGAATAAATTCATTGCCACCAAACATTCATACACTCAACAGAAAATTAATAACATGATATTTAACGGAGTACGATGTCAGACACACAATCCATTTATTAGCTTATGCTCTGGGTCTGAGCGAAAACCAAACCCGTGAAATCAACGTGTACGTTTGGGCAATGACCATGACCCTTGAATTGGAAGCAAGTCAAATCAGGGCCTCGATCGTTGTCCTCTCGATGGAAGATTTACGGTCTTCACATGTCGTCTTCATACTTCGATTCTTTACGTCGTATGATTATTTGGAATGAGAGTAACTCGGTCTTTCCAAATAATCCTCGTATATACATACTTATTGAAAATCATTCTTATTCGTTAATATTATTTTAATTCATTTGAAAATGACGATAATATTACAGTATCCTAAATTCATTTTTTATTTACATTAAAAATGTAAACTCCATCCTTTTCTTTAATTTACATGTAAAAATGTAAATTTGATTACATTACAAAATCCTACTTTTAATTTACATATAAAAATGCAAATTTTAATTACAATGCAAACTCTTCTTCTTATTTACATTATAAAAATGTAAATTTATTTTACATTGCAAATTCTCATTTTAATTGATCACCTACAATTATCCTTTCTATTGCGGCGATAAATCCATGTCCTGATTACATTGAAAATAAGTGTAATTTCTTATACGATGCAAATTTCTCGTCTTCCAATTACAATAAAATGTAGTTTTTATTTACAATGTAAATTCCAATCTTTAACTATGTGACAAAAAGGTAATTTTATTTTAAATGCTAGTTCCCAACTCCTAACTACGTATAGAAAAATGTAATTTTTATTACACCGCAAATTCTTATCTCTCCATTGCATATAAAAAATATAATTTTTAATTTGCAATGTAAATTCTATTTCTAATTACATATAAAGGTGTAATTTTTTTTAATTTTTTTTAATTTTAATGTGAATCCTACTTCTTTCTTACATTAAAAAAAATGTAATTTTTAGTTCACATTGTAAATCTCATCATCGTTACACATAAAAATGTAATTTTTATCATACGATGGAAATTCATATTTTACTTACATATAGAATTGTAGTTTTTGTCACACGATGCAAACTCCTATTCTAATTACATAGAAGAATGTAAATTTTTAATCATACAATGCAAACTCATATTTTAATCACATTAAAAATAATGTAATTTTGATGCGGTGAAATTTCTACTTTATTTACATTAATAAAATTGTAAATTTTCATTACATGTCACATTCCTTCTTTTATTTATATGTAAAAAATTGGAATTTTACCTACTATGTAAATTCCCCTTTTCACTTACGTAATAGAAATGAAATTTTTCTTACTATGTAAATCCTCGTCCTTAATCCACATATAAAATGTGAATTTTTATTCTCTATGCAATTTTCTCATTCTTATTTAAAAAAAATGATTTCTTTTAGTCTTTTAAATCTCATTCATAGCTACATAGAAAAATGTAACTTTTATTTGCATTGCAAATCTCATGACTTTAGTTGCATAGAAAAATGTACTTTTTATCTTCATAGCCAATTGCATATCATAGTTTCAAATAAAAAAGTAATTTTTATTTTCATCGCAAACTGCATATCATAGTTTCAAATAAAAAAAGTAATTTTTATCATACAGTGTAAATTCATATTTTAGTTACATAGAAAAATGTAATTTTCATCATACGGTGTAAATTCATATTTTAATTACATAGAAAAATGTAATTTTCAACATACGTTGTAAATTCATATTTTAATTACATAGAAAAATGTAATTTTCATCATACGGTGTAAATTCATAGAAAAATGTAATTTTCATCATACGGTGTAAATTCATATTTTAATTACATAGAAAAATGTAATTTTCATCATACGGTGTAAATTCATATAGACATATGGTTCGTGAATATCAACAAACCATGATTGACAAGATTAACAAATAAATGATCCTAATAGATCACCAAACTCAGATCTAACACTTAAATTTTCAGATCTAATATCGTAACATCACAAACAATTCAGATCTATAACTTATAATAACATCCATCGCAGATCCATTTATATTTGCCATTCAAACTTCACATAATGCAAGAATAATAATTAAATTGATTAAATTTAATTAAAAATAAATTCTCACCTTGCTTGGATCTAAAATGAAGGTCCAAACTTGATCAGATCTCGTGTTCAAAGTCACGGCAGTTTCAGATCTGAGAGATTTCAATTTGAAGTTCATATGTATAAATTAGAAACTAACTTTTTACGACTGTCACTGTAACGATTAAATGCGTCGCAAAACTGAGTAATTCATACCTTGAAAATTCAGTTTTTGTTCAAATTTTTGATTCGGGAATTCGCGAGCTGTGGTTGATAGTTTCAGGAACGGTTTGTTGGAGGTCGAAGGGGGTGGAGAGGCGGATGTTCGCCGGTCGGAGGTGGCCAACTCGGTGGCGCCTGTGGGGCCCGGCGGCGGAAAGAAGGGCGCGGGTTTGGGCTCGCGGTTCGAGAGCTACAGGCCACGAGGGGAGATGATTCTTGTTGGAGATGGAAGAGATTGATGAGAGCTTAAAAAAAGTCCAAAAGGGCATATGTTAATTCTCCATGGATTGGGAGGAATCGGAGCTCAAAGTTTTGAGCTGTTTATGGGTTTGGCGGCTGTGAAAACAAAGAGGAAGAAGGACGCGTATGGCCCCGTATTTATACTGTATTTGAGCATATTTTTTATTTTTAATTTAATTAATTCCAGAAATTAGGGTTTTTCCTTACGATCTCCAAACAGAGCCCAACGACTATCGAACAATATGTTTTGACGCCTTCTGAACGCGATGGCGCTATTGCCGAGATCCAATTCTGAAGTTTACAGTATGTTTTATTTATTTTCAAATTAATACTTTAATATTAAATTTGAATGTACTTTCTAATTTTACTAGGGTCACATACGAAGTCAGAAAAATCCGTAAAAATTATTTTTGGCTATGTTTTGATGATACGGTCTTAACAAAACAAATTTCGTTAAATTCTGAGATCGTTTGAAAATGGCCATTTTCTGGTCGATCCAATTTAATTGTAATTGACCAAAACACATTTTCCTTTGCCACGCTCACATATTAACTTCAAAAATCATGAAATTTGAAATCTAGCCATAATTAGACATCCTGGATCCAACAAAAGTTGGTTCGTCGAATTCCGAGGTCGTATGCAAAATGTCTATTTTCAAGGGCAATATATTCTCTATAGCGACCTTTCTGAAAATTCATTTGGCCACAAATTTTGATTCCCGCTATGAAACTTCGATTTTTTAGATTCGTTAGAAAGATATTCATTAACAAATTTAAATATTTTTGGTTTCACCAAAATCCGATTTATCCTGCATCCTGTACAGCCAGTCAAAGTTCTGGTTTGACTTTTCAAACTACCGTCCTTTTTCTAATTCCTTTTGTAATTAAATTAAACATATTCGTATTAAATCCAATCAAAATAAATTTCTAGTCATTTTCTATTTAAAATAATTCATTTCAACTATTTAAACACCTTTAAAATCTCTAAAATGAAAATTTTAAATTGGTCCCAAATTCCGGGTTGTTACAATGTTAGGTTTGATCACTGCTAACTCTTTACAAGTTGACTGTAGGTGTTAAACTGTGAAAATTATTTCACCTGGACAATCTTCAAAAATCCATAGCTTAGATTCCAGTGGGTTATAAAACCTGAATACTACATGAAAAATGTTTACATGGATCTGTAGTATAATCTAAAAATAGTTTCTATATGAAATAAGTCTCACAAGTATGTATACATAAAATATGCAGTAAGAGTTGTAAAACTAAACAAAAATCGATCATCGTAACTTCGCGTTTCAGGTGTACGAATGGTTTTTTATTTGCAAATCATGAATTTTAATGGTAATATCACGACTTTTAATATTTTGATTGAAGAGATCTGCTAGGTTCATAAAAAAATAAGGCGGTTTCAAGTGGACGAGGCGGTCGTAGGCGAGGAGGTTGGGCTTGGAGGAGCGTAGAGGTCCAGGAAGTATGAGAAAAATGCCGACTAATTTTTCCATGGGGTGATTTATGGGATTTTATCCGAAGTAGGTTTTTGTATGATACTTGAAGGGGGAGTTTTAACCGTGGGCTACACCGCATAGGCAGCGTCGAATGCTACCAGATTTAGGTTGGAGGTCGGGCCTTGTGTCAGCTTCACGTTGGTGAAGTTTGAGGATGATCAGTGTTGGGAAGTGACGCGGGGAGGCAGAAAGGTGATCGAGTGTTTGGTCTATTTGTTTCTGACACTTCAGGTTGAGTCATGAATTCTAGTCAAGATGATCGGAGGAAGGTCTGAAGGTGGTGACGGATGCAGGGGGATGGAGATGCACTTGCGTGGATGGTCGAAATGGATGAACGTTGGCCGAGTGAGTTGTGCATGTGCGCTTAGCATATGTGTGTAAGTCGAAGCATATTGTAAGGAAGAAATGGGAAGCAGCAAATCAAAGAAAAAGAAAGGGAAAGAGAGAGAGGGCTGGGCCGAGTTGGTGCATCACATTGATGCATGGTAGCTATGGTGATGGTTCAGTGAAGGGTCCAGCAAGTAGCTTGGCAAGTAAACCAGAGAAGAGAAGGAAAGAAAGTGATGAAGGTGGCAGCAAATGAAGGCAATAGCAAACCAAAATAAAAAAACATGAAGAAGAAGAATAGAAACAATAGCAGCTTAATGAAGAAAGAAGAAAAGAAGAGATGGTCGAGTATTTTATGTTATGTTGATGCATGGGTCGGATATGGTTCGAGGATGGGTTTGGCAAAAAGTTAACCAAGCTGAAGAAAGAAAAGAAGTGGAAGAAGGCAACAGTATAATCATGTAGGAAAGTAGAAAAAGTGGGCAGTAGAAAAACAAAAGTAAAGAAAGAAACGAAAATAAAGGAATGGGGAAATTGGGCTGAGGTGTTGGGTTAATCGGGCTAAAGAAGGAAATAGGGGAATAAATAAAAGAAGAGAAAGAAAAGGGGAATTGGGCTGAAGTTGGCTAGCCTGGAATGGGCCAGTAAAAATAAAAATATAGATAGGAAAAGAAAAAAAAGGAAATTTTGAGCAATGAGATTTAGCTATGGATTCGACCAAGGTTTGTAGCAAAATGTTTTACCCAAAATTTTTTAACTTTAACAATTCGTTTAGTTCGAAATAAAATAAAATAGATAAATATAATATACGTATATAATAAGATAATGACGGTTTAGCAATGACAAAACAATTTTTTTAAGGAAAAGTCATTGAAATAGATTGAAGTTTAAAAGTTCATCAATATATATATATATATACATACATATATATGCATATACATATATATATAAAACAAAATTGTAATTTAATAAGCGAAAATTAAATTATTCTTTTGAATAATTTAAATAAATAAATAGGATGGGATTTATTCATTTAATTATTAAGATCGGATACGTGATTCAAACCCAATTATTAAATTATAACTGACGATATGTCATGATTATGGGAAGGTGGTTGATTATCAATGATGTTGTATTATGATGGATTCAAATGTTTTGAAATAAACATTGGAATGTTATTTAAATTTAATCGACTTAGGTCGATTACCATTTTAAATTAGGAATTGATTTCAAAATTTAATAAACAATAATTAAATATGGATATTGAAAATTCATTTGAATATAATAATCTGTTTCCCTTTAAGTATCACTTGGCCCTAAAAGATATTAACATTGGTCATTTCGAAGATCCCGGAATCTATATTCCACTTCGATTCGATTTATACATCGTGATTCAGATATTATTGAAGATAATCGAAGATGGAGTTATGCTAGGGCTATTTTGTTGATCCTAGGCATAAATTACCTAAGATGGATTTACAAGATAGTGCCTTCGGTTTGTCCAGTCCCAGGACAACTTGTATGGATGAATGTCTGACAGAGTACCCCTTACCAATCTTGTACATTGATCACTTCAAATGTTTTTGGCGGAGGAACTTGTTTCTCTTAGCATTATACGTGTAGTATATTTTTGCGAAAATCAATTAGTGATTGGCAGATTTTGACGACGTGGCATTCAAAGTGAACGAAGAAGTGATTTGCCAATAGATAAGTATAGCCTCAAGCTTCACAATCGGGAATTGACAAAAATCGAGTAGGCAGCATGACTATGTGGGTTGCTGCCATTATGATGTATTACCAACTATCTAGAGAAGATTCACTCGCTTCTATATTTTATCACTATTGTATGCTTTGGAAATGGTGGCTTGAGCACAACCGCTGGTGACAATATATTTGGTACACTCAAGTGAAATGAGTGGATTGTCAAGTGTGGTCGGGTTGCAAGTGTTGGATCTAGATTAACCTTAGAGGGGGGGGGGGGAGTAAATAAGGTTTATCACAGTTTTTCGCTGAGTTAAAAATCTGACAGGACATTAAATAATAAACAGATCACGGAATACAGTAGAAATAAAAAGCAGAAAGTAAATACCACACAGAGATACCTAGCTTCGTCAAAACCCTGCCTACTGCTGCATTCCTAAGGTTTCTAATAGGTGATTGAACAGATCCGGCTTACAAGACCATGTAAACTTGCACTCCCTGCTCTTGTACTAACCCTACGCTCAAAACCGTAGACTGATCTATACCCCTAAATCAGATTCCCCCTTATTACAACCCCATAACCAGTAAATTCTAGATTTTACAGACTCTAGCAACTACCATTCAACACCTTGACTGGATCACCCTGTTATTTTACAGACACTAGAAACTGTTTGTATGAATTTCAAAACAAAATGAAAATACAACAAAATACAAATCAAAAACCCTAGATTAAAAAGAAACTAAAATATCCCTTTTATCACTTTAGACTTGGCCGACCCTTTTGTTTAGGCTCCACCCTTATTCACTTTGTCGCGAACTCTTTCCTCAAAAAATATGGCAGCCGACAATTAGGAAATTCTAGGATTTTCTGATTTCAAACCCCAAACCGATCACTGCTTGATTAAATAAAGTTGCGATTCCTATGAGTGTTCCACTACTTTGAGTTTCTCTCTCTCTCTATTGATTTGGATGCTCATCCGATTTGGGTTTTCTCTCTAGCTCGATCGAAACAGTGAGTTTTTCTGAAATTTCTTGCTTTGAAATGCTTGAATTGATTTTGTGGGTTTCGATAGATTATGCCTGTGATGAAAAGGTGTTATGTATAGGGTTTTAGAATCCTCAATCACTCTGATTTTCTGTAATTGGCTTGATTGATTTTTCGAGTTTTCCCTTTTTGACTGTCTCAATTTGAATTGAGCCTTGATTGTGTGATATTTGAGTTGCGGAAAACTTTTATTCAATTGGCTGAACTATGAAACCGCATTGATTATTTCTGGAAACTTTTTCATGCGTGGAAAACTGACTTAAAATATTGCTCTGAATAAATCAATGAATTTCTAGAGAAACTTGCTTGATTTATCCATTGTTCCTAATCTTAAACATGATAAAATCTTGCACGTGAAGTTGTTTCCGTATTCAAATTCTTTGATTGATTACATGCCCAAGATTTTCCTTTGATGTTTCTGGAAAAAAAAATATTGTTGTGAATATTACCGTGTATATTTCACTGATCAAATTGGCTCTTGTGAATTAGCCACAATATCCCCTTGCTGATTTTCTGCATCTTGCACTTCAATAAGCTAATTAAAACTTTATTGAAAAAAATATTTGAATGAATTTAATGCCAAAAACGATATTTGTGAAATTCTTTCTGTTTTTGCGCTAGTAACCTAACTGTTGTTATGTTACTGCACTCTTGTACCCTTTCTGTTGTTGAAACATTGACATGCTCACATATATGCTATCCTGTGTACGCGCTAATATATTGTGAATAGCTGAAACATTGTTCTTTGACAATGCTATTGAAAAACTGGCACTTGCGTGTACATGATGACATGTGCATATGTATGCACATCACAGAATTGTTCCATCCATCATCATCTTCTACATCCGAAACTGATTTACCTTGTGCACCAATTTGTACTTGTGTAGACACTGTTGCATGCCATTGTTTGCTATGCTTTGAACTTCATTCACCATGCTACATTTGTGGTTGATTTGAGCTGTGTTGTCATTTATTTGGTTGAGCTGCTTGAATGTTGGTGCACCATTGGATTGACTTGTACTAATTGCATTTTGTATGCACCTTCACCATGAAAATTGAACTGTCTCGAACATGTTGCCATTCATGCTGCCTCACTTGCTTATTTTTGTATGCCATATAAATCATGCTGAACTAAAATTGATGTTGGCTACACCACATAGACTTTGCATGTCCACACTAGTGCATGACCATGATTATGCTGTTTTTGCTATTTTGGTTTTGCATGAGACATGCACACATTCATATTATTGACTTTGCATTTATTAACACAATGCTAAAAAATATTCCCTTGTATTGCCATGAACTCTGTTCGAACTGCACCACTTTGCTGGACCATGAACATGCTTAGGTTGTAACCTTTGAATGTTGATTGGATGAGCATGAGCTGACTTGATCCTGTGATGATCTGTTTACACCATTGTTCAGTCATGTTGTATTTGAACCATCCTTGTCTCACTATTGTGCTCGACCACTTTGGTTTTCACTTGTCATGCTGACTTGAATTCATTGATGTTTTTGGGTTGCCTCGACCATATTGATTATTGTTGCACTGAGTCGAGATGGTCCACGTGGCTACTCCTCAGTTGCACACTGGATTGGCAAGGCAGTGCACACGTGTATATTTATACACGTGTGTATATGCAGTCATCAAACAAGATTTCCTGTCCCTGTACTATACATATACGAACTGACTAGACACAGATAAATCAGATCAAGTCATGAAAAATGATGAGAAACACACCAGAAATATGTGGCAAATAAAAATTCTAAAAATAAAATTTATATTCGCATGTATCCGTATTTTATCTCTATTGCAGTGTACTATGTGTGTGTGTTTCATTGACAGGTAAGCAGGTGATGACTGGACCGATAGTGAAGATGCTGTGAAGACAGAAGATTGAAGAACTGAAGATTGTGTCAGTGGATGTGTCAGAGTGTCTGTATATTGATTTGTATGTGTAAAAATGTTCAACTAAGTGACAGAGTATTGTAGTGAGGAGCTGTGTATGAAAAGAGAGAACTGTACTGTTATTTGTAATAAACAAGTTTGATTGAAATAAAATATTATTTTATTGTTGTCAAACAAATTTATCTATTTTATTCAGTTTATTTATCTGTGATTGTATATGAAATGTGATGTGTTCAAATAGTGGAGTTATAAATAGTTGTACTGCTTGAATGTTTGAAATATAATATTTAATTTAAATAAAATAATGTATGAATATATGAATGTCTATACAGTCGTATTCTATTTAAATATAAATATATGATGTATATATTGAAACTGTACAATAACAAACACATTTCAAATAATAAATATTTAGTTGTTATCATCAAATAAAAAAAATCATATAATTGTGTATATAACACCATTATATACAACAGCAAGATGTTCTTATTGAACCCGGTGTATTCATCCTAGAGATACACTATCGGAAGGTGGTTCCATGCCTTGTCATGGTTGGAAATCCATTATCCATAATTGTGATGTAGTTTTGTTTGTAAACTATATAGTGAAATGTGAGATGCAAGCTTTCGCTAGATTCTAAATTATTTTGAAAACCTTAGACTCTATCATAATATCTGATTTCGATATAAAAAGTGTTTTGGTTCTCGTAAGGGAAAAACCACGTTCTATGTTTATTTGCAACGTGATCTTATGAGATACCCTTTTATTTCTTAACTTGTTTTAAAATCGTTTATTCATACTAGTCCCATAACTGACCTAGAGTTTAGTTTCTGTGTTTTCCTAAGCTCTTGGGTACTCATAACACTTGTTATGTTATGAGTAAACAAGTGAACCAGTGTTGAAAAAACTTTTGGAATAATGGGATGGGAAGGTTCTACAAGCTAGTCTATTAATATTATCTATGTAAAATTGTGAAGTTTGTAAGTTTTGATGGGAATGTAACCATGTAAGCAATGTATTGTACTCCGATGTATTATGGCTCTGATGCATAATATTATGTGATATTATATTTTGTTCATTTCTGCTGTGAGATTCTGGTGTTTTCTTTTGTTCTATCTTCTATATATTTCTTATTCTTCAATAATGACATGACCTCCGAGTTGTAAGAAACTCGGGTCGTTATAGTTGGTACGAGCGCTTAAGTTACTGAATACCTAGGCTTGGGTAAGTATCGAGAAAACGTATTTGTAGTTTTATGTAATACATATATACTTAGAATGGGTTAACTTGAGTTATTTGCTTGAGATATTTTAATATCGCCTGATCAAGTATTGACTATCGACCTGCTATATTTAGGTAATTGAATATGAGTAACCGTGGAAGAAGTGGTCGAGGAGCTAGTTTAACAACCACCACTATGAATGGATATACTAACCAGAATCTAGTAGAAGGCATGGAAGAAGTCGCCCCAGTTCAACCCAGGTCTAATTTTGCGACTATCTATAAGGACTATACTACTCTGGGAGGAAAGTTTTCAAAGGAACTGGATCTATTATAGATGTCCAAGCACGGCTGAGAGCATGTGAGGGGATCTTTAAAGGGATGAAATTAAACGACGAGTAAAAATGTCTCTTAGCGCTATGAAAACTCTAAGAAGTTGCAGCAACATGGTGGGATGCACAGACTGCGCATGTTCCCGAAGAGGAGTTTACTTGGGAGAAATTCAAGGAGGAATTTGAGGCATAGTTTCTTCCTGCCGTAGGCAAGATTAGAATGTACAGGGATTATATAGAGGGAGAGTCTATTTAGACACAAGATTAGACATAAATTAGAGGATACACGATCTTAAATATTAGACCATTTTGTCTTTATATGGAGGAGTGGAACTCATGGGGTGATCCATTGGTGTAAATTCATTGTGTCACCAATTGTGTCTAAATCTTGTGTCCAAATAGACTTTCCCTTTTATAAACCTCAAACAAGGGAGCATGACAGTAGCTGAGTATGAGAATAAGTTTAACGCACTTTCCTATTTTGGATCGGAGTTGATCAACACTCTACTAAAAAAGTACGAGATGTTTATAGCGGGACTGAATGATAGTTTCCAAGTTAAGATGGTTGGACATCTAAAGGTTCCATTTATTGAATTAGTAGACATGGAACTTCAATATGAAGCATGGGATGCAAAGAAGCTAGTGGCAAATGCGCAAACTGAAGAAACCAATGGAGAAAATCCCATTAAAAGAAAATTTAATCCAAATTAGAAAAATAAGGAAAAGGGACAAATGGGGGAGGGAAGTCTAACGATCATTATAAGGACATGGTATGCCATAACTGTAAACAAAAAGGGCACATCCCTAGGTTTTGTAAGATTTCGGAGGTCAAGAATATACAACAACAGCAACAGGGACTGTTAATGCTAAAGTCCAATAGATTTTACGCTATAATTGTCGTCGGCCTGCGCATATGGTTAAAGATTATCCGCTTGCGAAAAGCAGGCCCAGCCCTGGGCATAAGCCCACTAGGCGGCCGCCTCGGGCCTCAGGCTGGGAAGGGGCCTCAACCAAGATTATATATCTAGATATATGTTGATAATAAGGCTTTAATAAAAGTAAAGGTGGCTGGGTGGTAGAAGTTTCTTGTTGCTACGTGAAAGTCATAGGTTCGAACTCTGGAGGGAGCAACTTTGTTCTTGCAATTTTCCCTCTTCCTGGGTTTTGGGCCTTAAAAATTTTATTCTTCTTCATTTTGGCCTTGGCCCACGGATTGTTCAGGGTCGGCCCTGGCGTAAAGGGTGGCGCAACCAAAGGTCTATGCCCTAAAGAACGAGTCATCAACCTCTAAGGATGTGAAAGAGAAAAGAGTTCTGGAAGGTACATTACTTCTAGAATGGAACAAATCAAATGGATTAGGGTCGAACTAAGGTTAAGTTGAATTGGATTAGAATAGTATTAAGTGGAATTAATGTAGGAAATGAAGTTAGAATTATAAATGAAATGAAGTTCGAAAGTATTAATTAAATATAATTAAAAAACAAGCTTGTCGCGACATGACAGTTCGTAATTTGAAGAATTGAATTCAATTAAATGTATAAGATTCAATATAACTAAGAATTATTTGAAACAAGAATCTTCTGGAACTATTGAATTATGGTTTTCTAACGATAGAGAAAAAATAAGATTTCATTTGGTAGATTTTGAGTTAAGTCAAAATCAAATTTCCGAAAAAATCGCGGTATAAACCATAACGATTTATTGAATGAAACAAAGAGAATTATAAGTGAATAGAACTTGATTTTTCCAACAATAAATTCCAAACTTAAATTTTTTACTGGGTAAGAACTCCTATGAGTTAAATGAATTGATCTTTACAATAAAATTTATATATTTTGAGTTTCGAAATAAAGATAACTATTTAGAGAAATTAATTATTTAATGGGAAATGAAGAGTTTATCCGAAGATTGTGTAATGTAGTTAGTAATGATGTGTGTATAGTATGTTATGATTGTTGGTATATAACTTATTTATATATACAAGTCTATGACTTTAATTACTATTGGAATCTCCTCGTTACTCTTTAACTTCGGGGACGAAATTCTTTTAAGAAGGTAGATTGTAACGACTTGATTTTTAACTAATTTTGTTAAACAATAATTTATAGATTATATCAATAATCAATTAGGTTGAATAAATTGCATTAAGATATTTGAGAAAATTTAAAATATATTTTTTATTACTCCTTAGTATGTATTTAAATTGTTGTGTTCTTAGCAAATACATACATGTATATGTATTATAAGTAAGTAACGTTTTGTACTTTGTTTTATTTTTTATATTTTTTTAACTTATGTGAAAATAAATAACTTAAGTAAATGTTGGACTACTTCATATATAAGAAAGAAAAGGACATATGCAAGATTTAACCCTTAAGTACTAAAGATTTGAAACATTTAATGAAAATCTTCGAATGTGTACAAAAATATGCCATTTGAATCAATGAAATACCAAGGCAATATATAACTAAGGAACTTGGCAATTAAGGATGCCTTTAGAAACCAAATTGTGCATGGCCTTGTACACATTTGTACTTATATATATACACACACACACAAACACAAACACACAAACACCCCATACATACATACATACATACATACATACATACATATATATATATATATACATACATATATTGGCCATGCCTATGTATAGTAGGGAAAAGAAATCAAAAACATCTAGCACTTGGCACACCTCTTTTCAAGCTAGAAATAGAGACAACCTATATTATAAAATCAAATTATTTATAGCTTGGTTTTCTTAAGAACAAATCATAGCTTTTAATACTATTTCATACATGTGCTTTGTATAAATAATTGTACCTTATCTTGGCATGGTCTTATACCACCTGAGAGTGGAATTAAAAAACATGAAAAGCCTTAACATAACACTTCTTATTAGTCAAAACCATCATGAAGTAGCTACTAACATACCCTCTTCCCCTATAAACCCTATAGCAAATTAAATGCCTCAATATTTTATACTATTTTCTCCTATAAATATGTACCCACAGCCACTGAAAACACTCACATATTCAAGCTAAACTGAACATAAACACTGAAGAGAAACCCTAACCAAGACTTAAGAACAAAGAACCAAAAACTATGAGTAAACATCCACTATTTCTCCATTAAACTATCCATCATTATTATACTGTTTAATGCAACATATATATTGTATCTATGCATGCATGCTCATGGATGTATTTAAACACCTCTGAATCGAGCATTTGGTATATGTTGGATTTGATCACTGTTAACTCTTTACAAGTTAAGTGTATTTGTTAAATTGTTAAAATTATTTCACCTAGAAAACTTCAAAAATCCACAGCTTAGATTCTAGTGGGTTATAGAACCTGAATACTACATGAAAACTGTTTGCATGGATAAGTAGTATGATTTAAGAATAATTCCAATATGAAACAAGTATCAAAAGTATACATAAATAAAATATACAATAAGAGTTGTTAAAACAAAAAAAGATCATCATAACTTTGAGTTTCAGGTATGTGAATGGTTTTGTATTTGCAAATCATGAATTTTAAGGGTAATATCATGATGTTTAATGTCTTGGTTGAAGAGATTTGTTGAGTTCATCAAAGAAAGAAAATAAGGTGTTTTCAGGTGGACGAGGTGGTCATAAGAGACGAGGTTGGGTCTGGAGGAGCGTAGAGGTCCACTTCATGATGGGCTGAAGCATGTTGGACTGGAACGGTCCAGTAAAAATAAAATAAAAATATATATAGAAAAGGAAAAAAGGAAAGAAGAGGAAAAAAAGGAAATTTGGAGCAATGGGATTTGGCTATGGATTCGACCACGATTTGTAACAAAACATTTTTTTCCCTATATTTTAATTACTTAAACCATTCATTTTGTTTGAAATAAAATAAAATAAATACATATAATATATGTATATAATAAGATAATGACAGTTTAGCAATGAAGAAACAAAATTTGTAAGAAGAAGTCATCGAAATAAATTGAAGTATGAAACTTCATCAATATATATATATATATATAACAGAATTGTATTTTAATAAGCGAAGATTAAATTATTCAATGAATAATTTAAATAAATATAAAGGATGGGATTTAGTCATTTGATTATTAAGATTGTTCAAATCCAATTATTGAATTATAATTGACGATATGTCATGATTATGGGAAGGTGTTTGACTATCAGTGGTGTTGTATTATGACGGATTCAAATATTTGGTAATAAGCATTGGAATGTTATTTAAATTTAATCCATTTAAGTCGATTGCTATTTTAAATCAGGAAATGATTTCAAAATTTAATTAACGAAAATTAAATATGAATATTGAAAATTCATTGGAATATATTAATTTGTTTCCCTTTAAGTATCACTTGACCCTAAAAGATATTAATGTTGGTCGTTTGGAAGGGCCCGTAATCTATATTCCACTTCGATCTGATAGATACGGATGGGAGTCAGAGATTATTGAAGATAATCGAAGACAAAGTTATAAAAGGGATGTTCTACTGATCCTATGTAGAAATTACCTTAGATGGATTTATAGGATAGTCCCTTTAGTTTGTCCAGTCCCAGGACAACTTGTATGGGCGAATGTCTAACGGAGTATGCCTAACCGATCACATACATTGATCTCTTCAAACATGTTTATGTTTGGCGGCAGAGGAATTCGTTTCTCTTGGCTTTATACCCGTAATATATTTTTTGGGTAATCAATTGTTGATTGGGGGATTTTGACAATAAGACATTCAAGGTGAATGAAGATGTCATTTTCCAAAAGGCAAGTATAGCCTCAAATTTCACAACCGGGAAATGACAAAAATCAGGTAAGCAGCATGGCTATTGGGTCGCTCCCATTAGGATGTATTGTCACCTATCTAGAGAAAATTCACTTGCTTCTTTATTCTATCGATGTTGTATGCTTCGGAAATAGTGGTTTGAGCCCAACCATTGGTGACAATATATTCGGTACACTAAAGCGAAATGAGTAGTCAGTCATGTGTGGCCGAATTGTAAAATATTCTTGTTGAACCCAGTGTATTCCTCTCTACGGATGTACTATCAGAAGGTGGTTCCATACCTTGTCATAGCTGGAAATCCATTATCCATAAGTGCTATGTTGTTTTGTTGTTAAGCTATGTAGTGAAATGTGAGATGCAAGCATTTCATTAGATTCTAATTTATTTTGAAAACCCTAGACACTTTCATAATATCAGATTTCGATATATAAAAAGTTTTGGTTCTCATAAGGGAAAAATCCGTTTCGTGTTTATTTGCGGCGTGATCTTATGAGATACCCTTTTATTTCTCAACTTGTTTTAAAATATTTTACTCACACCAGTTCCATGACTAACCCAGAATTTATTTTTTGTGTTTTCTGAACTCTTGGGTATTCATAACACTTGTTATGAGTAAAAAATGAACCAAATGTTGAATAAAACTTTTGGAATAGCAGGATGGGAAGGTTCTGCAAGCTAGTCTATTAATAATATCTATGTAGAATTATAAACTATGCAAGTTGTGATGGGCATGTAACCATGTAAGCAATGTATTGTACTCCGATGTATTATGTCTCTGACTGATAATATTATGTGATATTATATTTTTTTCAGTTTTGATGTGAGATTTTGGTGTTTTCTTTAGTTCTATCTTCTATCTATTTCTTATTCTTAAATAATGACATGACTTCCGAGGTGTTTGGAATTCGGGCCATTACACTTGTTTAATTCGGCTGTAGTCATAATCGAATGGATTTTTTGTGATTTCATGATTGTTTTCATGTTATATTGTTGTTATTGAATAATTTGGATAAAACAATGTTTGATTATGTATATTCATACACTATTTGTGTGAAAAATGAATAGGTTTTAAATAAAAAATTATAGTTAGCAATCTCCAATTGATTCGAGATTCTAGAATGATGTTAAAAATATAATTTTGGAGATGGATTCTGAACTTCATAATTTTACGAGCATGTAGGAATATTTTTTGAATTTTCTAAGCTAAATTATGTGTTAATTTCGGGATTAACTAATTAGAAATATGAACAAAAGAATTTGGATTTGAAGTTATTATATTTGTTAGAGCGTGTTATTCTCTATTTTATATGAACTTTTTGTTTTTCCGATTTTTCTACTAATTAATATGAATTATCTATGTTGGATAGACATAGAGTAATTAAAAATTAATTAGGGTAAATAAAGCATTAGTAACATATTTTTGAACCATTAAATCTGAAAAGTTTGGGCCATTTCTTAGATAAGCCTTTTCAAGAACAAATGTCATTTAGATTAATATAGCGGAGTTGATGAAATGCATTACTTTGTAATGAAACAAATCAATTTTCTCTATATTTAGTATCACTATCATCGGTAGATTAGATATTACCCTTCTGACCCAGTCAAAAGCCCTATTTCACTAGCACTCAATGTTTGGAATATTACAAATATGATATAAGAGGAATTAAGCTTCTTCCTTCGTCTTTCATTTTGGACTTGGTCCTGATACTTATATATTTAGCATTCCATAGGTTAGCCACTCCACCTGAGGCTATTGCCTTAACCTCTTCTACGTGATCATATGGGGCAATTTCCTTTAAAGAACATGTTTCGTAAAAGAATCTAGGCCTAATGCCTTAGTACCCTTCAACATGGTCAAAATTGTTTTTCTCTTTAAATTATTGTTTTGAAAAGAATAGAGGCATACTGTCTTCGCACTTTTCGACAAAGTGAAAAGCAATCTATTTTACCGACTATGTTTTTATAAAAGATAGAGGCTTATTGCCTCTATTCCTTTCGAAAGAGTCAAAAGGATCCTCTTCTTAGGGGTTTGTTTACTAAAATCTTTTCTTTATAAAAGATAGAAGGTGATATCATCCCAGTGCCTCTCGATAGTGTCGAAGAAGTCTATTTTCTGAATTGTATTTTAATAATAAGTGAAGCTATCACGTCCTTACCCTTAGATATGATCGAAAGGGTTTACTTTTTCTAAACCGTTGATATGTTCTTTAGCAGTATTAAAAGGGCTTTTTCCGAAGCCTTATGTTAACAATTTGAGCCATACACCTTCTTTACTCCTTCAATAGGGTTGAGAGGGGTACATTTTCGATGCAAATGTTGTTGACAATGATGCCTTCACATCTTTCGACATAGGTGCTTCCAAAGGGATTTAATTTCTAGTTTTTGTTTTAAAAGTTCTTTTCAAAAGAGGAAGACTTTACCTTCGACCTTGTCGCCACTATACATGCCGATAGGTTTTTTTTTCCACAAACCCCTAGCGCCCCCATCTTTATTGATAGGCCTTTTAAACCTATTCTCTAAAAACTCTTCATTGGACACAGTTATTGTCGACAAGGACCATTTCTAAACCATCAAACTATTTTGAGGCTTTCGGCTCCATGACATGCTGACATGGGCTATGTCATCGGGGAGAATTTAACAATTGCTTTCAAAATCAACTTAAGGTTTTTTCCTCTATAATCCATCACCAATGTTATTGTCAACAAGGCCAGTCTAGCTTGTTTTCTTATATATACAATCGATAAGGGTTTACCTATCACTGTGTTAAAACATATTGAGGAGAGAGTTGAAAGACGGAAAAAGATGACATGGGTGATGTTTTTATTGTTTTATGTGATGTTATCGATAGAGAACCGTGGTATGCTTTCACATTCGTTTGATCACATTGAGGACACCAACGGGGAGGGTACTTGGAGATACCAGTTATATTCGAAAACTTATTGGGATGTTTAATCTCGTAGCACTAAGGGGTTCTTGGTCAACCGAGGATAAAATAATGTGGTGTGTAAGGTTACCCACATTACCTTTTTTAGAGGTTCATAGTCATCTGAAGGTGAAACAATAAGGTGTATGATGGTTAATCCACATGCATATAAATATGAATAAACACCAAGGGGATGTGCAATCTAGTTGATAAGGGAGGGAATTCAGATAAATGTAAATGACAGGGAACCATTATTCTTGACCCAAGTGGACAACTTGAAGATAAGTAGGTAACTAGTAAACAAGAAAACTTAATAATAAACTGTTAAGACTGCTAGTTAGGAAATCATGGATGGGAAATCAACAACATGTTGCTTATTACACATTGTTATTATAATTATGTATTTTGGTTATGCTTCAAACCATTGATAGTGCTTGAATATAAGTTTGATTAATTTGACTGCTAGATATTAGTGATAGGGAAACTCGTTCTGCTAAGCGATGTGGTCTCATAAGATATCTATTTTGGTTCGGTAGTTAAAATTATTATTCACACTAGTTTGTTGACTATACCTAGTTTTTGTTTTTCCTCTTAAACTCTTAAGTACTCATTTGAGTAGGCTGAGGGTTAAAGTCTTTTCAGGTTATTTTGTTCAAATAAACCTTTGGAAACATGCAGCAAGCAGCTAGCTATTTTAGGAGTTTTATTTCCTTATGTGTTTTCAATTGATTGCATGAAAAAGCAAAGTTGTTTGTTGCCTATATTAGACTTTGATCAACCAAAGGGGCATTTTCTTTGTCGCTCTTGGAGTTTTTTTTGTAATAACTTGTATTTGATCTAAATGAGATTCTCTATGAATGCGAATTATAGTGAATGCTATTAATGAATATTATTCTAAAATTTTCATATTTCTATGTTCCCTAATGTTATGATTCATTAACATATTTGTTTTCATCGTTGGAAGTTAATACTATAGATGAATATAGCATCTGTAGTGCTTAGCTTTGGGCCCTATAGAATAGAGTATTACGACATGTGTTGGGATTCATCTTTTATGCATTAAACCATAATGCATAAAAGAGATAACCCGAGAGCGAGGAGAGATGAGTTAGGATCATTGGCATCAAGAAAGAGTGCAGTGGAGATTAAAAAAATTGGAGCAAGTATTGGCTAAATAACAGACTCGATGCCTACTCATAGGGTTTGAGTTGGTATTGATTCAAATCGTTATCCTTGATGGTTATGGGACTCATAGGGTAGGAGCTTGGATTGTTGAGGACCATGCTAATCAATATGACTCGTTGATAGCTTTTATGATGCGAAAGTTACAACATGATAAAATTTTTGCCCTTCGATCAAGATCTTAGATAAGGAGTACAATTGAAGGAGTTGAAAGATAGCCCGGGATGGGGTAAAGCTGCAGGGTTATGGACTGGATCAACTGTCCCAAGCCTGTGTCTGAAATGGAGTTGTGGAAAGACCCAAATGAATGAGATCTCCAAGGAGCCTAATGTATTCCTGTTGTGACTTAAGCATGGGTACTATGTGTAGGGGCACTAAAAGAATGAACCATGTACTCATTTCGAAGGGCCAGATTCAAGATAGTTAAGGTTGGGACACATTCATTGCCTATTTTGAATGCTTTTGCACTTGGGTAGAATAAGAACTAAGATTTCCGTTAGTCTCTAGTATAAGTAAAAATGTTTATGTGAGTCATCACGTATTCGAGGCTTGAGAAGGCGATAATTAGGTTTTTTTAATGAACATTATGGTTTATATGATTTCTTTTAATCCTCTTCTTGAATAGACTATCACTTATATGACATTGAAGAATGGATTAGGTATTAGGGATCATGAAGGAGGCTGTTTAGATTCTTCTCATGTTATCTTATAGTATCCACTGTCATTATTTAAGTATCATATTATCTTATTATTATGACCTAACTCTTTAGTTGTAGGGACAGCGAAGGTATAACTTGTATGCCTCTATCTAGTACTATATATATTTCAGTATAGATTTTAATGGTCATTTACCGCTCACACCGACATGTTGTCAAACCCAAGGTTCCATATTTTGTTCCCTATTATCTTTGGTACTCTTAAATGAGTAGACCAGATGGCAGATTTGATGACTTTATTATTGTGTTGGGGACAAGTTAGGAGAGATATTCCATATTACTCCTTATATATATATATATATATATATATATATGTTCCCGTATTGTTTTTCATACTCTGTGAGGTTTATAGTAAGGACCTAGAATATCATATACTTTGTCATATTGTGCATAACTTAACAATTCCATACAGTTAATGTTCTCACTTTGTTTTGGCTCGCTGCTATTGTAACAAACTGAAATTTTGTCAATAGGTAATTTAGTTATTTAATTTGACCCTAAAATGGAACTTTCACAAATGACGGAATTTGACCACGAAACTTGTACCGTTGCATTATGTTAGACCAAAAATTGGTTCTAACACCCAAATTAGCTATGGTTTTAATGAAATAGAACCAAAAAGCAACGAAGAACACACGATTTATAGTGGTTCGACGTTAAAGAGCCTACGTCCACGCTATATTCTTTTAATTGATGATTTGAATGCAAATACAACAATGGTTCTCACTCAACTTCACAATCACAATGCATAAACTCACTCAAATCTCTCAAAAATAGACTTTAAGAGACGATTTTGATCTGAATGTGGTTATGAAATTCGGCTATGGAGGAAGTTAGAACTGAGAATTTGCCAAAAGATCCTTTCAAATGCCTCTTGATGGTGTACTTATAGGTGAAAAATCTCTTCGAAGTGGCTCTGAATCCGGTTCAGAACTGCGTGGCACCCATCCCATAAGAGTCGGGTTCGGAGGCCTCCAAATGGTGACAGCGCATCGATTTAGTAGGAGATCGTGGGAGGAAATGGTCGTGCTTGGCCTGAGTCTTCAGGAGACGTGCATAGCAATGGTCAAAGGTTCAGAGAAAATGGGTTCGGATCAGCCGCCTCCGATCCGATCTGGTGAGGGTGCTTGCTCATCCGATCCGGTGAGGGTGCTTGCTCATCCGATCTGATGAGGGTGCTTGCTCTCTTTTGATGTCACTGAAACGCTTCTCCGAACCGAACCGATGTGATGTCTGCGTCTTTGACTCCTGCTTCTTTCCTGCGCTGGTTCCCTCCGATCCGGACCAGTTGGTGGCTTTCTCACTGTTTGCTCTTTGTGTAGCCTGGTTCACAAAGTAGGCTAACACATTCATTACGAAATTTTGGTTAAATTTCATATTTGGAACTTCATGAATGGATTCTGTATGAAAAAGTTACGGATGAAATACAAAAATGAATGGAAAATAAATCAGGAGAATATTTAAATTAATATGTACCATTTATAACCTGCCCTTACTGGGCTAAATCGACCCAAAGCGGTCGACCTCTTTGGTCGATTTTGCCTAGTGACGATTAGGTTTTTGAGGGTATTTTATTGTATAATTTTTTTAATAATAGATGGATCTTCGTGAAAATTAATCTAATAGTCTAGGGTCATTCTAATCCATATAAATAATGGATTAGACCCCATCCTTTTGCATACAATTCTGAAGGCAGCAATGAAGCTCTGCCAATTCCCTATTCTTCCAAATCTCCTACTAAATCAAATATATATATATATATATATATATAACATAAATTGAAGAAGATCCAAATCAGATTCACAAGCAAAAGAGATGGTGCTGTGATTATGCTTTCTCCCATTTAGATTTCCTCCCTCTTTCCTTTTTTTCTTGTAGATCTACAAATCTGAAAGAATCCTCTTTTTAGGATAATTGTAGATCCATAAGATTTTGCAAATTGCAGACCTAAAGGTTTATTCAAATTCAGATTTGGATAGCTTTAAGATAAGTGGGAAATTAATATACATCATTTATAATAACTTATTTAGTTTGTTTGTAATAGATCTGAAATGTCTGCCTAAAAATTTATCAGATTTGTTTACTTTTTTGTCAAATCTGAAATAATAAGTTGTGGTTTGAATATCGAGTTTGTAGGCCTTTTTGGTTAATTAAATTATATTGCCAATAACTGTTTATAGAATTGCTAGTAGTTATTGTACACACCTTGAATCTGGAAATCAATCCCAAACCATTGTTAGAATTTATAGTTTTATTCTAGATTCTTAGATTAATATGTACCATAAACACATATATAAACTCGCATCCTATCTCCTTCCTCCTTTTATTTTACTGCTCATGTTCATCGTATTTTACACCGAAATCCTATCTTTCAAAAACTCCATAATTCTTCTCGTTAATCTTCAAATCAAACTCGTAAGTAGGTTAAAAACTTTGATTATCCTTGTAATAACTGATTTCAGTTAAAATTTGTGGTCAATTTTGAGCGATTTGGTCATGGCCTTTGCCTGGCTTCGATGCCTTGGCCTCCTCTCACCTCACAATCGTCTTTGGTGGTTCTATCACCACCTCGAGGCATTGAGAGAGGGAATTAGGATCCTAGAGTATACTTGAGCACGTATGTGCTCGGTCTTAATTGGGGCTTCTGACATGGAGTTGGTTTCGGTGTCGATTAAGCGAGATGGAAAATGGGGAAGATGAAGATGAGGTGAGGAACTGGGATCGGTTCGGGTGGAGAAACGTTGGAGTGAAGGAAAGGGAAAGATGTTTACAAGACCGGATCGGGTCGGAGCAAAAAAAGGCAAAAAAAGGGAAAACAAAACCTACCTGATCAGATCGGATGGTGTTTACAAGACCGGATCGGGTCGGAGCAGAAAAAGGCAAAAAAGGGAAAACAAAACCTACCTGATCAGATCGGATGGTGTTTACAAGACCGGATCGGGTCGGAGTAGAAAAAGGCAAAAAAAGGGAAAATAAAACCTATCTGATCGAGTCGGATCAGAATAAGAGGCAAGGAGAAGAAGGATTATTCAAGCTTATCCGATCCGCTCTGAAAGCCTACATCCGAACCGATCCGGTTTTCCTCACTGGGTGTGAACGTCTGCTTCAGACCAAAACATGACTTTGCCCCCCGATCTGATCCCAATACACATATCCGAACCGAACCGAAATAGTCCAACTCAATGTGCGAGAATTTTTCCAACTAGCTTAATCAATGCTTGACATGACCTTCAACTTGATGAACAGTTAGGATAGTGCCTTACGATCGTAACAAACATCAAGAACTGTTCTGAAACATTATTACCCTTTTGAATCTTTATATCACGCTCTCATGTGTTTACTTTCCACCTTTGTTACACGTAGCACACACTTTAATTCACATACACACATGGGGGACACGGGCAACTTTACTCTAATCCTTGCTATTGTTTCTTCAATAGTCTAGTGATCATGGCCGAGAGACGTTCATCTAGGTTAGCAAAGAAGATGGAAGTTGTGGAAACTTCTGAGAAAGTTACCATTGATGACATATCTTCTTCCTCAGACCCTGAATGGGACGACGAGGGCCCAGATTATGAAGTAGGAGCGCATAACAACAAAACACCTTCCGATAGTGAAGTTTCTATGGGTGATGAAGAGGAAGGAGGGATCGGAGATAATCGAGCTCCTGATGAGTTTGAGTCTGCCATTATATTGGAGTTACCCAAAGACTCTGTTGAATCGACGATCGACGACGACAGACTTCTTCGCATATGTTTAAAGCACGGGATACTGAAAAGGGATACCCTGGTGCCATCGAAAGCTGATTGTCCCCACAATCCTCCGGAAGGATTTATGGCAGTTACCCGATTGATGTGTATGGTTGGGGCTATTCTACCGTTTCCGCCTTTTGTTGTCGACTTTCTGAGACAAATGCGGATTGCTCCCATGAGGTTACATCCCAACTCTTATGCTTACTTATATACCTTATATATAGCATACAGAGAGATTTTAGGTACAGTGCCTACTTTCACGACGTCCACTTTTTCTATAACTTCAAGCATCAGAATCAAGAGACTCCTTCCTTCTCCTATTTTGAATCAGTCACAAAAAGGAAAATTATTTCAGCTCCATTTAGCAGCAAGGCCAGCGATTCTAAGCTCGAATGGTTTTATATCAGACAACAGCCAGGATGCGCCAAGAGATGGACTAAATCAAGTAAAGCATCGATTTTCTAGATCTTAATTTTTAATGTTCATGCCAACACATTAACCTGCTTTCTCTTTTGTTTGCAGTTGATAACCCAAAACAAATATCGGATCAGTTGTACTTTGATCGGATGCATCGGCTTCTCAATGGCGATCAAAAATTTCTAATCATTGATGAAGTTCTTAAGGATGAATACCTCCATCATCACGGGCTATTATCCATTACCCATAGCATAGGTCATGGATTGGGTCCATATGTATACATCCCCCAGTGGACATTATTCTTGAAACGGGCGAGGGCTCGAAAAGTCCAGCAATACGTCTTCGGGCTTCACCTTCTCCATCTTCAACTCAGGACGATGAGTTGGCCAACATAGCCGAAAAGCACAGAGAAGGGTATACCGTCCCTGATGATGCTATTTCTCCTAAGAAGTCAATGTCCCCTAAAGAGCTGCCAATAGACGCTTCTCAAGGAGATGTCCCTACTACCGATGATTCCACATTTTAGGGTTTAGGAGATCTCCCCCTACCTGAAACTATCTATACTTCAGAGGACTTTGGCACAAATCCTTTAATTTTCACTTCTTCAGAGGAGACTACTCCCGTGAAGGCCAAAGAGCCCACTCATGTTGGCCTGGCTTCGGACTCGGGTTTGTCAGGGGGAACACCACTTAGGATACACCCAACACAATAGCACCACACTCCACAGCACTTACTTCTCATGTGAACACTGATTCTGAATTCCACTTACATTATTGCACAGGTACAATGTCTCGCCCCTACTATGATTTCGGGAAAATACGTCGCAGCATGACTAGACCCCCTTCTGATGTCGAGCATGATCGCCGTGAAAGCCGGGGTAGAGAGGACAGAAGGCCTCATGATTCTTATCGGCCACACACTCGCGCTCTCGCTCCCCCATCCGGTCGGATCTAGACCGATATTAAAGCTATCAGAGTCGTCGAGGAGAAGATACATCACAACCCAAAGACCGAACTTCTCCTCAAGACAAACACAGTCAGGAAAAAAGTCCACCGAAACATACCGATTCACGGGACAAACATAAGGTTTCTGAGAAGCGACCTAGAAAGGGTGATACAACCATCGTGCCTACTAAGCGTAGGGATACCGAGCTAACATACTGCAAACCTCCACCACTAGATGCTGAGTCCAAAGTTAAGCTGGCTTATCTGGAGAAGCAGTTCCCAGACCATTATTTTGAAAATCTGTCTTTCTTACCTGCTCTCGAGCCTATTTCCTCAAAGTGGGCAGATGAGGCTAAAGCAAAGATTGACGCAGTCGAGAAGCAATATTTAGAGATGTTCAAGTATTCAAGTATTCTCTCCAGAATCATTCGGACTTTAATTACAAATGTTAATTCGATGAAAAAGACTGCAGATGCCGACGAAAAGGCCTTAAAAAATTTGAAGAACCTTGAGGGCACACAGGCTCAACTTGTCATCGCTCAATGAGATGCTAACAACTTCAAACAACAATTCGAGGAGTTACAGAAGCATTATCATGACTTGCTAGAATCTCATAGTCAAGAGCGTTTGGAGTTGAAGAAGCAAGCGGAAGATGCTAAGTCGGACAATGCCAAAATGCAACTAGCTTACAATACTCTTGAGCGAGAAAAAACTGAGTTAGCGAGAAAAAATGCTGAATTGGAAAAACGAAACGCTGACTTGGAATCCAAGTTAATGGAAGCCGAGAATAGGGTTGCCCTAGCTGAGGGGAATGTGGAGAATGTCATTAAGTTTGCTGAAGAGACCCGAAAACAGCTATCAGAGGCTCAGGAAGAAGTGCACAGTTTTGGCGAATTACTGATTGAATTCTTCGAACACATAATTCGTCGCCAAAACAACTCTTGGATTGAAGACTATCCAACTACCTTGGTTCACGTATGGAGTCAAATTATTGAATGGGAGAAAGAGGAACTTAAGGTAGACTTCATTGATGAAGATAAACTTATGGAAAAATATCTGAGAGATGATGAGCTGGCACGTTTGGCCGAGTGGCGTCGCCTCATCGCCGCTGCTATGGAGGAGGAGAAGCGGATGGCCAAACAAAAGAATATCCCTGAGGCTGGTTCTTCTTCCACTACCGCTGAAACTTATGAAGTCGAGGGATATGATTCCGAAAACCTGGGGATCCCTCAGGCAACTCTTTTATCTCCCATACCCGAGTCAGCGTCAGAGATGGCAGCCACTCCGGCTGAGAAATCATCGGAAGGTATTTCTACCTTTTCACCTCAATTCGTCAAGGCCGTCTCCACTTTTCACCACATAATTGGGCAATCGATGGAGGATCCTTTATTTTCTCATGAGTTGATAACTGTTGCTTCTCATTTTGTAGGTGTTGAACTGACCGAGAAGACCGGCGTGCCTCAGGGAACCACCACCAGGGTAAAATCCGTGGAAAAGGCTCAAGGAGAACAAGATAAGGCTACCACTGTAGATTCAGGAGGGGGAGCTGAACTGTTTAAGGCCGAGCTTCTCATGATGATGAGATGATAGAAGCCTTGAAAGACGATGGTGGTAGCGAGGGGCATGAGGAAACCCTGATGTGGCTATAACTGGGGATTCAAAAAGCGCTGATGACATCACTTTGGCTGAAATGAAAGCCGAATAAGACAAACGCATGCAGCTAAAAGTTGAAGACATTAACCCTGAAAGTCTTAAACCCCTTGCAATGGTGGATCCTGGATCAAGGTTAGTCGTTAAGCTTGCAACTAGGTCTATTACAGAGGAACTTGCTAAAAAAATCTTCTCTTGATTCCAGTGTTCCGACTCCTTGTAAAAAATCAACCGACTCTAGCACTTCGACTGCAGAGAAGAAAAGGGAGAAACACATTATGACTGATGCTGAAAAGGAAGCTAAGAGTGCTCAGAAGGCTGCCAAAAAATCCAAGTCCGCTCTAAAGCCCAAGTGATGAAGTGCTTTGATTTATTTTGATACTCAATTGGTCCGAAATTGTTGCAGCGAGTGCGGCCCTCGCATCTTCTTTTTTTGCTTGTTTTCCTTGTACAAACTCACATGTTTGTGAATAAAAATAGTTTATTTCCTGCAATGTATGATAGTCGTTAGTTCAACACTTAAGTGAAAATAAAAAAGTATGTCATATTAAAGTTATATAATGAAGTCATTATTGAGGGGAATATGTATGCACATATATGCCCCCAGTTAATCTTGGATAACTGAGCAAGAAATATTCAAGATTAAAAAATCCAATTGCCCCCGATTCTTTGACGGGGCCATATTCCTTTTGTCATTGATGCCTATTCTTTCTAGCATCTTTATACTCTCCTGTCTCATAACCAGGTTAGAGTATCGTCGAGGTGGTCTCTCATCTGGGTGCACCTTCACGCCTCAGAGGATGTCGTCTTCTCGTCCTTTATACTTTCTCTCGATTCTTGAGAGTTAGAGTTGAGAATGTCGTCTTACCATTCTTCTGTGTTTTATCGTACAAGCGGTCATTTTATTTGCTCCTGCACATATGTCATCTCCAACTTTCCAAATTTAATTTAACATTTCATGTTTCATGGTCATGATAGAATAACTGTTGAAGATATAAATAATGTAAGAAAGTAAATGACACACGATATTTTTATAGTGGTTCTGCTAAGTCGTAGCCTACATCCACTTCATAATCCTTTGTTCACATAAACAGACTTTTTAAGGCAAGTCGTGCCTTTTTACATAGCTTATAAAAACAAAAAGGGATGACATTTCATATTTAGCTCAGATATCATCGTAAGTGCTGAGCGTTCCAGGCTCTGGGAATCTCCTCACCGTCCACGGTCGTTAGCTTGAATGCTCCTGTATCAAGCTTCCATTGGATGGTGTATGGCCCTTCCCATTTTGGACCCAATTGGGTCGAAGGCGGGAAGACTCGTTTCAGTACTAGGTCTCCTGGTTCAAAGGTTTTGAAGCGAACTTTCCGGTCATAATAACGTGCTACTTGATGTCGATGTCTCGAGGCATGCAAGTCGGCTTCATCTTTTTTTTCTTCAATCATATCAAGAGATTCTAGGAGGAGTGTTTTATTTGTCATCGGGTCATAATACGCAACTCGATGAGAAGGGACTTCTAATTCTACCGGGATCACTGCTTCTGACTCAAAGGAAAGTGAATAGGGAGTATGGCCGGTAGTCGTCTTAAAGGTCGTCATGTAGGCCCATAAAGATAATGGCAACTCATCTACCCATCTAGCTTTGGCCTGCTCCAACAGCTTCTTCATAATTGATTTAATGACCTTGTTTATGACTTCGGCCTGGCCATTTGATTGTGGGTGAGCTGCTGCAGTGTAGCGTTTATCAATCTTGTATTTTTGGCAAAAGTCTCTGAACTCGATGCTGTCAAATTGCGTCCCATTATTAGTTATGATGGTCTTCGTTATCCCAAATCGACAAATAATGTTTCTGACTACAAAACTGATTACCTTCCTCGTCGTGATGGTTGTTAAAGGTTCACCTTCCACCCATTTTGTGAAGTAGTCCAAGGCAACGATCGCGTACTTAGCTCCTCCTCTGGCAATAGGTAGCACTCCAATAATGTCAATTCCCTACATGGCAAACGACCACGGGCTTACTATCGACTTGAGCTGAGTCGGAGGTGCTCTAGGAAATTTGGCATATCTTTGACATCTATCGCATCGTCGTGAATAATCAGCTGGGTCTTTATTCACGGTAGGCCAGAAATATCCATACCGTAATACTTTCTTTACTAGGGTTTGGCCCCCATTGTGATCTCCACACTCACCTTCATGCACTTCTTGCCGTACACGTTTAATGTTGTCATGTGCGATACACCATAATAGGGGCATTGAAAACCCTTGACGATAAAGGATGTCGTCCTGTAAAACGTATCTTGCAGCCTTGCGTCTTACAGCTCGTCTTTCGCTCTTTTTTAACGGGAGGGTTCCATTCTTGAGAAAATTCTTAATCGATGTCATCCAGGATTCTCTCTTTGGTTCAACTTCCAAGGCTAGCTCCACTTCCATTAAGTCAAAACTCGGTGATTCCAACACCTCTACCGGAACCATTTCGGTTTCTTTAGGATTATCAGAACTTGCTAACTTCGCCAGTCGATCTGCTTTCTGATTTTCCGCTCTTAGAATGTGTGTTATGCTATAATGCTCCAAACCTTCTAACAACTCCTTTACCTTTTTGAGATAAGTGATGAGTCGAGGTCCTTTAGCAGCAAATTCTTCCCGAACTTGACATACAACTATCTTGGAATCGCAATATATATCTAGTGTCTTCACTCCCAAATCTTTGACGAGTTTCAGCCCGTCAATCATGGCTTCATACTCGGAATCGTTATTACTAGCAGCGAACTCTAACCGTAATGCATAGTAGATAGATCATCCTTCAAGAGTTATCAAAATAACTCTGGCGCCAGACTTTCTATCATTCTTGGCCCCGTCCGTATATAATTTCCACGGACCGAGCTCTAACTCTCGATCCAAAGCAACTACCTTGTCACCCACCGTTTCCTCTTCAGGAATTGTAAATTCAGCTATAAAGTCAGCCAATGCCTGCCTCCTTATTGATCTTCGTGGCTGAAAGTTCAAATCAAATTGACTCAGCTCGATATTCCATTTAAGTAACCGCCCTGATGCTTTGGGTTTCTGCAACACTTGTCTCAAAGGTTGATCGGTATATACAACTATCGGTGTGCCTGAAAATAATGGCGAAGTTTGCGGGAAGCAATCAAGAGGCTATAAGCAAGCTTCTTTATCTTCGGATAGTTACGTTCTGCAGCAGCTAGTTTTTTGCTTACGTAATACATAGGTTTCTGGACTTTATCCTCTTCACGTACTAATGTTGCGCTGACGGCGTGAGATAATACCGCCAAGTAGACGAACAAATCCTCATGTTCTACAGGCTTTGATAATATTGGAGGCTTTTCTAAGAAGTCTAATAGATTCTGGAATGCCTCCACACAGTCGGGAGTCCACTCAAAATTTCGCTTTCCCCGTTTTATGAGATCGAAGAAAGGTACACACTTGTCCGTTGCTTTGGAGATGAACCTGCCCAGTGCTGCAACCTTCCCAGCTAAGCTTTGAACATCCCTGATCTTTCGCGGCTCCTCTATATTCTGGATTGCTGCTATTTGGTCCGGATTGATTTCAATTCCTTTGGAACTCACGATAAAGCCAAGGAATTTGCCTGATGCCACTCCAAAAGAACACTTCAAGGGATTCAACTTCATCCCATACCTTCGTAGTATGCCGAACATTTCTGCTAAGTCCTTCGTATGATCGTAAGATTACTTGGATTTCACGAGCATATCATCTACGTAAACTTCCATGGTTTTCCCAATTTGATTGTAAAACATGCGGTTGACTAGGCGTTGATACGTGGCTCCCGCATTTTTTAACCCAAATGGCATTATCACATAACAATACAACCCCAAGTCTGTGATAAAGCTCGTATGCTCCTGATCTGATATGTGTATGGGAATTTGATTGTACCCGGAATAGGCGTCCATAAAGGATACAAGCTCATGCCCGACCGCCGAGTCTACTAGTTGATCAATTCTGGGGAGAGGAAAGCTATCCTTCGAGCAAGACTTGTTCAAATCAGAAAAGTCAATACACGTTCTCCACTTCCCATTTGACTTTTTGACCAGGACAAGATTCGATATCCAGTCGGGATATTTCGAATCCTTAATGAATCTGTTACCCTTTAATTTCTCTACTTCTTCTTTTAAAGCTGCTGACCGCTCTGGCCTGACATCCGTCTCTTCTGCTTGACTGGTGGGTGCTTTGGATTAATACACAAAGAGTGGCTCATGATGGTAGGCGAAATCCCACGCATGTTAGCGTGAGTCCAGGAAAACACATCCAAATTTTCCTTTAAGAAATCAGCCAATTCCCTCGCTCTAACTGGATCCAGTTATGAGCCGATCTTCAGTACTTTTGTTGGATCTGTTTCGTCAATAGGTATATCTATTGTTATTTCGTTGGGAGTTTCCTTCCTGTCCCCGGGTTCTCTATCCTCTCTGGGATCTATATCCTCGAGCACGTCTGAGTGCGACTCTCTTGGGGTAGGATCCCCTAATTGCTATGCTGAGGCCTCCTTTGGAGGGGCGGAATCATCCTTAGCATCAATTTTCAACCCCTTCATTAACATCTTTAACTCTGTCATGTAACAAGCTCGTCCCGTAGCTTGGTCGCCCCTCATCAACCCAACTCCTAAGTCGGTCGGGAATTTAAGCAGCAAGCACCAAGGTGCAATACATGCCCTAAATTCGGCAAGGGCCGATCGGCCTAGGAAGGCATTGTAAGGCGACTCCACATCCAAAACTATAAACGGCAGGATCCTTACTCTCTGGCGATCTCCCTGCCCTAGCGTGACTGGTAGTTCCACAAAACCCATCGGAGCTGTAGATGCTCCGTTAAAGCCACATATCCATCCTTCGCATGGCTTTAAGTCTTTTGCTTCGAGTCTCATTTGTACGAAAGCTTTCTTGAAGAGGATATTGACTGAGCTCCCGTTGTCCACTAACACTTTATGGACTAAAGCATGGCCAATTGTTGTGGTAATCACTAGTGGATCGTCGGTTGGAGATTGAACTTCGGGATCATCTATATTGCGGAATACAACATCGTCTGACATCGTCTTTTGTTGTTTTACTGGAGTAACGTCCTCAAGGCTATTGCATTCTCCTACCTCAAAATTCTTGGCAGCATTGACGTACTGGTCCATTGCTTTAAAACTACGACCAACTAAGTGAGGTCCGCCTATAATAGTGTTAATGACGATCCTCTTACCTTTTTGCTGGGCTGTGGGTTTTGAAGCAGGCTGGTCTTGGTTCGGGGCTTGTCCCCCTTGCCCCCTGTCCCTTGGGGCGACATTGTACTCATCCAACTTCCCCTCTCGTATCAATCTTTCGACGATATCTCTCAAATGAAGGCATTCATTGGTGGAATGACCGTGGGTACCATGAAACAAGCAAAACTTTCCTGTTGCAATCTCTTTCTCAGTAGAATCTCTAGGTGGTGGTTTTTTGTACTACAGTATGCTGTATGTATCTAAATAAATGTTCTCCAACGTACCATTTAACGACGTGTAACTTCTAAAAGTCTGGAATTTGGGTCTTTTATTAGAGCCATTCCCGCGGTTTCTATTCCTACTATTGTCGTTCCCATTTCTATTGCTATTACCCCCACACTGGTTGCCAACATTTACTTCCACCTTCCCTGAACTATCACCAGATTGTTTCACAGCAACGTTACTTTGGACACCTTCCTTCGAGGCCCCTTCGGACTTTCTCTTTCAATTTGCCTTAGCTTCTTCTCGCCTTAAGCGGATATTGGCCTTTTCATAGAACAATTCTCTAATAGGAGGTGGTTTTCCAGCCAAGTAATCCCCGAACTCTGTGTCAGGATCTACCCCTTCTATCAAGGCCATCAGGATAGTGGGCTCATGGGGATCACTAACTTCGGTGACGGCTAGGTTGAAGCGATCCAAATATGACTTGAAAGATTCTCCTGGGGCCTGTTTAATCCATGACAATTCTATGACGGTCTTGGACTTTTGGGCATGGAGTCGAAACTAATTCATGAAGCGCTCACTCAATTCTGTGAAATTTGATACCGACCGAGGAGGGAGTCGGGTGAACCACATTAACGCTATGTCTTCAAGATAGATTGGAAAAGCTTTGCATTTTATGGCATCTGGAGCTGCTGCCACGTTCATGAACCATGCATATCTCATCAGATGCTGCCCTGGGTCTGTTCTTCCTGAATATCAATCCATCTAAGGCAAGTTGAATCGCCGGGGGAACTAAAAATTCAGTATGTCATCTGTGAAGGGGGTATGACTTCGTTCAATGCTCCAATCTTCATTAGTATACTGCAGCTTTTGGACATAATCTGGCGCACCATTGCCCATACATCGGCGTTTGTTAATGTCTGCACAGGCTCTCTAGATCTGATGTTCGGATTACCTCCTGGGTTCCTGGTCAGGGGATAACCTCTTGTTTCTGGCGGCAGCTGCTCTACGTTGCTCTCTGTGCTCCCGGTCGATCTCAGAAGGTAGAGGTTGGAGAAGTTGTTGCTGTGTGGGGTTGGTAATATTAGGATCCCTGTATAGGATGTGGGATCCGCGCATGGGTAGCAACATAGGTTTTTGCAGGCTCGGGTTATCAGGGCCCAATACATGAGCAGCGTCTTCTCGGGATCCTAAAGATCCAAAAGTCAATTGATCGAGGTTCTGAGTTCATTCAAGCGGCCTTCTCTCGCGGGGGCGTTCCTCGTTCGAAGAGGACGAATCATCTGTAGCAAGGCAGCGTGATGGGGAAGGAGTCATCTGCCTTCGAAGCTCCTGTAGCTCTCTACCCATAGTGATCATGTTTTCCTGCATGCGAAGGTTGTCACGCCTTTGGGCTTCCAATGCTTCTTTAGTGCTCTGTAGCATGTCAAGAAAATGTGAAAAGTCTCCCTGGGTAATGGGTGCAGATGGATCAGGCTGAACATTAGTCATCGTGGCTGGAATCGGAGCGCTGGAGGGAGCTCGAGTAGAAGTTCCAACTTCATTCTGGTTCGGATTGGATCGGTTCACAGTAGCCTGGTCGGGGCGGTTCGGATTGAGAGAGTGAGTGCCCTCGACCTCATTAGACCGGATCGGATCGGTGCCTTCCACCGGTTCAGATCGCTGCCTCCCATCCGGTTCAGATCCTCCTGATCGGAGCGGTCTACTCCAGAGCTTTGAGCGCATGACCTCGTTAGCACGATGGCTTGCTGATCTTCTCTAGCATCATTTCCCCTAGCGCCTTCCACTTCTTTTCTTTTGGTCTTAGCTATGATACTCAATTCTTGAACGGTTAGTCAACAAGTACTGAAAGATGTCAGAGATAAGGGATTAACTTCTTTGAACTTGGAAGTCCAAATAGTAGAATGATAATCCCAAAAAGGCTGAGAATTCGAAGGTTTCTCAGTGAAAGCACCAAAATGTTAGAACAAAAATTGGTTTTAACACCCAAACTAGCTATGATTTTAATGAAATAGAACCAAAAACAACGAAGAACACACGATTTATAGTGGTTCAGCGTTAAAGAGCCTATGTCCACTTTCTATTCCCATAATTGATGATTTGAATGCAAATACAGCAATGATTCTCACTCTACTTCACAATTACAATGCATAAATTCACTCAAATCTCTTAAAAATAGACTTTAAGAGATGATTTTGATCTGAATGTGGTTATGAAATTAGGCTATGGAGGAAGTTAGAACTGAGAATTTGCCAAAAGATCTTTTCAAATGCCTCTTGATGGTGTATTTATAGGTGAAAAATCTCTTCGAAGTGGCTTCGGTTCGGAACTGCGTGGCACATATCCCATAAGAGTCGGGTTCGGAGGCCTCCAGATGGTGACAGCACATCGATTTAGTGGGAGATCGTGGGAGGAAATGGTCGTTCTTGGCCCGAGTCTTCAGGAGACGTGTGTAGCAACGGTCATAGGTTCAGAGAAAATGGGTTTGGATCGGCCGCCTCCGATCCGATCCGGTGTGGGTGCTTGCTCATCCGATCCGGTGAGGGTGCTTGCTCATCCGATCCGATGAGGGTGCTTGCTCTATTTTGATGTCACTGAAATGCTTCTCCGAACCGAACCGATGTGATGTCTGCGTCTTTGACTCCTGCTTCTTTTCTGCGCTGGTTCCCTCCGATCCGGACCGGTTGGTGGCTTTCTCACTGTTTGCTCTTTGTGTAGCCTGTTTCACCAAGTAGGCTAACACATTCATTACGAAATTTTGGCTAACTTTAATATTTGGAACTTCATGAATGGAGTCTGTATGAAAAAGTTACGGACGAATTAAAAAAATGAATGGAAAATAAATCAGGAGAATATTTAAATTAACATGTACCATTTATATCCTGCCCTTACTGGGCTAAATCGACTCAAAGCGGTCGACCTCTTTGGTCAATTTTGCTCAGTGACAATTAGGTTTTTGAGGGTATTTTATTATACAATTTTTTTAATAACAGATGGATCTTTGTGAAAATTAATCTAGTAGTCTAGGGTCATTCTAATCCATATAAATAATGGATTAGACCCCATCCTTTTGCATACAGTTTTGAAGGCAGCAATGAAGCTCTACCAATTCCCTATTCTTCCAAATCTCCTACTAAATCAAATATATATATATATAACATAAATTGAAGAAGATCAAAATCAGATTCACAAGCAAAAGAGATGGTGCTGTGATTATGCTTTCTCCTATTTAGATTTCCTCCCTCTTTCCTTTTTTCTTGTAGATCTACAAATCTGAAGAATCCTCTTTTTAGGATAATTGTAGATCCATAAGATTTTGCGAGTTGTAAACCTAAAGGTTTTTTCATATTCAGATTTGGATAGCTTTAAGGTAAGTGGGAAATTAATATACATTGTTTATAATAACTTATTTAGTTTGTTTGTAATGGATCTGAAATGTCTACCTAAAAATTTTTAGGATTTGTTTACTTATTTGTCAAATCTGAAATAATAAGTTATGGTTTGAATATCGAGTTTGTAGGCCTTTTTGGTTATATTGCCTACAATTGTTTATAGAATTGCTAGTAGTTATTGTATACACCTTGAATCTGGAAATCAATCCCAAACCATTGTTAGAATTTATAGTTTTATTCTTGATTCTTAGATTTAGTATTGATTTGAGGTTTATGTAAATTTAGATTAGAAGGTTATGATTGTTTATGTTTGAGTTATTCGGGTTTTACTTGGTAATGGTAGAAATGCTCCTTTTGTTCTTTTTAACAAAAATGACATTGTTTTAAATCAGCAAGAAATATGTACAAGACAATTAGGAAGGGATGTGTAAATTTACATATATTTGTATGTGGTTTACAAAAACCATTCCGAAAACATATATTTCTTATTTCTTATGACTTGAAATATGTCTATATTCACTTTTTAATTATTTTCGGTAGTTTTACAATAACTACAGTCATTAACCTTTTATAAGATCTTGAATCTTAAACAATATTAAAACTAAAAAGGTTTGTTTTTATCTTTTGTTTTGGCCAAAATATAAATAGTCAATAATAATAAAATAAAATATGGTAACTACGTTAAATGTGTTTAAATATATATATCATATCCGTCCGAATCTACGTAAATAACCCAAATATATTATCATAAATGTTTGTTATTGTTGTATGTTTGAATAGTTTCCGTTTCTGTGGGAATGTATTTGGAAATATAGTCCATAATAAACGGAAATAAGTATTATGACAATTATAGCAATTAATGTAATTAATTTGCTATAAATAAGGTCATAAACAAAATAAGGAATGTTGTAACCATCTCTGATTGGAGAAAATAATTGAATAGGATAAACATGCCATCTGAATTAACAGAAATTGTGACTTAATTAGGGAATCTAACATATAATATATATCAATACACAAACAATAAATAAGTGGAATTTAAAATGTAGTAATAAATGGAGTTACAATATATAAATGTAGACAGGCAAAATTGTCACACGCCAACACCCAATGTGTATGTGTGTACAATTATCCAAATAAGCAGGGAAGTAAGTAAGTGCGGGAGACACAGCTTTTATAGTGGTTCGGCACTAACACCTACGTCCACTTTAGGATCATCATTCATCGTATCTTTTGTCTTTTACAAAGTTGTACGAGTTCATAAAATAGCTAAGTACAAAGTGTCATAGTAGAATAGCAAAATATATGCTTGGTCTACACTTTGACTAATTTGCCCTTCTTCTTCTTTGTTGAAAAGCGTTGACTTGGTCAACAATATCCAAGTTTGGTGTTGAAGCTAAAAATTAGCCTAACAATCCTTGTTAATGTTCAAGTGTTGAAAGAAAACATGAATGCCATGTTTTAATTATCCATCTCATCTCCCATGGCCATGGTAGAGGTGTTGGAAGCCATTAATAAGTGTTTGGAGCTCTCAAGGTCCCAAAATTCCAAGGGAGAGGGATCCAAATGAAGGCCAAGGCTTGAGGTATTTATAGGAGGAAGGTTAGGTGGGAGCAGGTGAGCAGCGGGACCCACAGAAGCCATTTTTGCACCCCTTAAAACAGCCAACATTAGGAAATTCGCACCCCCTGGTGCGGGGTTCGAAATTTCGCACCCCACCTGGAGGTTCGAAATTTCGAACCCCTCCTGGAGGTTTGAAATTTCGTACCCCAAGGGAGGGTTTGAAATTCGAACCCCTCAGGGGGTACGAAATTTCATACCCCTGGAGGGTACGAAATTTCGTACCCCTCTAGGGGGTTCGAAATTTCGAACCCCCTGTAGGGGTACGAAATTTCGAACCCCCTGGAGGGGTACGAAATTTCGAACCCCTCCTGGGGTACGAAATTGATGAGGAGGAGGCCGAACTTCTTGGTGCTGAAACCTTTTCGTTTTTAGTGTGTTGAAGCTCCTCAATGCGAAGTGAGCGAATCCGCGGTTTTTCTGGTTTGAAGTGAAGGAATCTGAGCTTCCGGCATGGAGAAAATCAGATGAATCGGGTGGTGCCCACTGGTTAGACCTAACCGGCTAGGTCGATCGCCACTGGGACTGTGGGGCCCCGGACCACCACCGATGCTGCGCCCGGACCCGCTTGACGGCTCGCCTTCGGCTCGGAGCTCGGCTCTCCTATGGCTCGAATGACGGTTTTCTTAAGAGTTCATTGGGCTCGTAAGAAGCCATCTGATAGAGGTCGCGGGTCTCCTTGTGTTTGCGACATGACTTCGACCCTATTGCTTTGTGTTTTTTTGACGCTTGAGCGCGTCACTCACCAAATACTTGACGTGTGACAGCTTCGCCAAAAAAGCATATCAACAATAAAGTAGAATCAAAATGAGACCAATATAAATAGGAAAATAAATGTCTTAGGAAAAATATGACTGTTAGCGTTATAAGTGGCATTTAATAGGTTAATAATGCCTTTGTAAATATAACTGTTAGGGCCATTAATGGCAGGTAACCTAATTAATAATAATAAAAGGGATAGAAAAAGGGAATTAATAGGGATTGATTAGTGTAGTAAATGCTAAGTCAAATAAGTGAATTAATAAATAAATATCCTAAAATAGGGAGTTATAAATTCCTAGTAAATATAGAATTACTATAATTTAAAATTGGAATTGGACTTAGTAGGTTAATGATGCGAGGTCAGTTGCCTTATTTGACAGAAGTTTGCACTTTCAAGCAATCAGATATATGTTCTACTAATGTGAGACATCATTAACCCTAGAAACCTATGACGATAGTTAATTGCGCAACAATATTTAACTACATAACAATAGTTGACTGCGTGACGAGAGTTATTTACCAAAACAAGGTTTATCTCAAGAGTGAGATTTCCGCCTCCCATCCCAAAAGAGGAAACCTTGGAAAAGAAATAATTCATAGCGTAGACTATTTCAGGATAAAGGTCTTAAAGTAGTTAGATCCACCCATTACAGGATATTAAGCATTTGTGTAGCTCACCTCCCATTAAATAACAATTGGGTACGAACTTGGTAATTCCCGCGTTAGTCCGCTTCCTCGAGGTAGTAAGTGATTGGATTGCGGGTCCGCCTTGGGAATAAGTATTAATTGACTGCTCTGGAGATACCAAAGGTCTGCATATCTCGCAGGAAGTGTTGAGTGACTAAGGGAATTATCCAATAAAGCTAGCTAGATAGTAACAAGGGGGTCCGCCGAGGGAAGCTCACAAATAGCGAGATGTTTTCTACGTATCCTATAGTTAACAAATGACTTCTTACTATCTCTTATCTTATGTGGGGCATGGTTATATGTGTGAATGACGAAAGCTTTGAGTTAGTAAGACTTAGTAGCTAGTGTCCGCTAATTTATATTATAGTAGAATAAACCACCATATAGGTATTAAGTGACCAATAAGGCCTTGGATATTGAGTGATCAGAAGTATCCGCCCTTACCTTACATTGGTAGCGAGGTCATAAGTTGCTATACATAAAATATGTACCTTCCTTTTGTGATAGTGTAACACCCATAATTAATTACACCATAATTACGTAAGAGATACAAGAAATTGAATATTAATTAACTAAATGTTCGGAATTAAGTAAAATCGACTTTACCATTGCATTCGTCTTGAAATTTTAGTTCAAAAAGATCCCGAGTTTGCATAAATCGGATAACATACAAAGAAGTTATGAGCTTTCAAAGATTTAACGAAAATTCAAAATTCAAATAGCAGATTAAGTACAACAAGCAACGGTAATAGGCCGACCCTTCCCATACCTGGGTGGACCCCTAGATCGATCCATTTCTAAGGGGGGTCGACCCATGGGTTGGCATGGTAGGTGGGGGGCCGACCTACGAACATGCAGGCTAAATACAAAATTCTGTATTTGGTTGTTTTTATATGTTAGGAATGTTCGTTGAGTTGTATAGTTGGATTTGAAAACCTAATATCTAATGGTTTGGGTTGTCTTGGTTAATCTATAATTAGATGACCATCTCTCATTTTTCCTACACCCAAATTCTCTTCATTTCCTCTCTTCCTCCATGACTAGATTCTAAATTAATTAAGAAAAATGGGTAGATGCTATCAAAATATATAGATTAAAAAGATAATTCATGGTTTAAGATCTGCAATCAACAACAACCCTTTTTCAAAGACTACTTCTGTATACAACCTACATCTCTGTGAGTCTATGTTATTTTTAGATCTGACATCTAAAAAGTATTAGGATGGTGAATAGTTTTGGATTTGGAATAAAAAGTACCTATAAGTTATTTCTTACATATGTTCTTTTACTGTTAATTCAGCTTTATAGTTAATACGTGTTCTTTTGTTCAGATCTACAGTTAATTATGCTCATGTATAGATCTATCTTCCTTATTCACTTTCTATCTTTAATTTATTTACAGTCTTTTATATGCCTATTTTATATCGTTTGGGTTTGATTATATTGTTCTCCTTCTTTTTTCTACCGAGAGCCTTAGCCACTTCCGTTTATATTTGCGCGTGATTGGAATAACTTAAATGACAATAAAAAGGAGAAATTGGGGCATATTGTAACATAAGGACTTTTTACTATAAAACCTAGGGATTATGGTAAAAAGGAAAATATGCGAACATGTTAAACAAACTAGACTTAATCTAAGATTAAGTAAAGAACATGTTATGAAAATGTAAGTACCAGATGTAAATTAACTAAACTGAAATACTGTAATGTACACATACATCTAGGCACGTGCTTGTATTGGGGAAGGTGTTGTACACAAAATAACATTTACAGAGAAATGTCATTTACAACCAGGCTTATTAATAAACTTAAATGTGCTAAGTTACAATGGATAATTAATTAGCTAAGAGGTCCCTAGTTTTGTTGTTGTATCGAGTTTTGGGGAATCTTAAATCCTAGTTACTTTGGGGAACAAGCTTGGGAGGCTAGCTTGTGTCGATTTGTGTGTGGAACCTATATTAGTCAGTATCCTTGTTGGTATCTTAGGAGGGGACTCATCCTTGTTAGGGGCCAGGGCATGCTTATACTGAACTGGATAGTAAGAGGTTCAAAGTGGAAAGTGGGTACGAGCGCATTTATGAGCATGCATGGGTCCGATTGGGGAGACGAAGACGCAGTAACGCCTATAAATAGGTCTATGTCGTATAATTTGCCTCTTTAGAAACCTATACACCATTCTGTCGGGGCTGACATAGAATATATACGTAATAGGGAGCTGATCGCGTGGGTAGTGATCAGTACTGACCGCGATACTCTAATTGCTTATTATTTTTACTGCACTTTCTCATTCGATATTATTTACCTATCTAGATACCGTTTATCTGTGCTTATGCTAAAAATCACTGGACTTGTTAAACTTTATGTCTAACCTATTTTGTTTTTCTCTCTCTTTTTCTCTTCCTTTCCCCCCTCATGTTCTCAGGGTAGTGATCAGTACTGACCGTGATATTCCGCTTGGATTCTTGGATTTCTGATGTCATTCATTGCTTCAACTATTGATCTACTTTGATATGGCTATCAAAGAGGGATATGCTTTTAAGATATTGTACTCTGATAATTTGCTTCATAAGACAATTGGTTTTATCTATTGTATTTGGTATTTGAGAACTATGACAAAAATGATGTTGTAATTGGGATTTGGAAGTGTTGCTTTTTATCTGATAGAAAAGCAAAACTGAGATGAAACAATAGTTTATTAATGAAGAATTGTAATACAAGATAATTCAAATTGTATAGAGGAGTCCCCTATTTATAATACCAGAAATAAATGTAAATAGCCTTGAATAATAGGCATGTGACCGATGCATTGTTATAATGGGCATGTAACCATTGCATTGTCATAATGGGACTGTGACCGTTGCAATGTTATAGTGGGAATGTGACTGTGACCGATGCATTGTTATAATGGGCACGTGACCGTTGCATTGTCATAATGGGAATGTGACCGTTGCATTGTTATAGTGGGAATGTGATTGTTGCATTGTCATAATGGGCATGCGACCGTTGCATTGTCATAATGGGCATGTGATCATTGCATTGTCATAGTAGGCATGTGACCGTTGCTTTCCCATTATTCTTCCTTTCCTTTATTACCGCCCCACAAATTATGGTTAGGGTGTGCAACCCTAATTTTCCATTTTGTGGATTTACATTGGCAAAGAGTAAGCAATTTCAATCCTTCGTCATACTGGTGAAGATACAGGTATGAAAGTTCCATCTTTTATTTGGTATTTGTTTGTAACTCTTTGATTCCAAGTGCATCTCTGAATCTATGGATTTTTTTTCTAAGTGTGATTTCATAAGCATGTCAGCACTCTGGTAGAAAGTTGGAATATGATTCACTTGTAAAATTTTCTTTTGAACTTGCTCTCGAACAAAATAAATATCAATTTCTATGTATTTGGTTCGATTATGCTGAATAGGATCTGTTGTCATGTAGATTGTGCTCGTTGTCACACCTGATTATAGGATTTCTGTTAGATGATAGTTTTAGTTCCTTTAACAATGATCGTAAGCATAAAATTTCAGTTGTAGTACTAGCAACACTCCTATATTCCGCTTCTGTGCTTGATCTCGAGATGGTTGTTTGCTTTTTAAAGCACCAAGAAATAAGAGTTTCTCCTATATAAATGCAATAACCAGAAATTGATTTTCTATCATCTATGTCTATAGCCCAGTCTGCATCTGAATAAGCTATAATGTTTAAGTCTTTGATGCCTTTTAATGATAAGCCAAAGTTGATTGTTGCTTTCAAGTATCTGAGTATTCTTTTCACTGTTCTCCAATGCTCCTACATCACTCCTGTATTCTTAATGATAAGCCAAAGTTGACTTTCTCCAATATCAGGTCGTTTACTGTAGCATATTGTAATGCTCCTACAACACTCCTGTATTGTTTGATATTTGAGATAGCTCCCCCCTGTTCTTTGACAAGTGTTTGTTTGATATCATAGGAGTTGGTTGGCCATTTTCTTCAATCATGTTTGTCTTGTTTAGAAGCTCTGTAATATACTTTCTTTGGCAAAGATGAATTTCTTTATCTTATTTTCTTGTAACTTAAATTCCAAGGAAATAAGATAATTCACCCAAATCTTTTATTGAGAACTGATTGTTCAATTAATCTGCCAATTTTTTATTTCATTTTCACTGCTGCCTGTGATAATTAAATCATCCACATATATTAATATATAAGTGGTAGATGATTCACTGATTTTTATGAATAGGGATGTGTCAGATCTGGTAGGTGAATAGCCTAGTGTTGTCAAACTTACTTTAAGTCTTTCAAACCATACTTTAGGTGCTTGCTTTAGACCATAGATTGCTTTATTTGGTTTACATACCAATGTTGGGTCTTGTGTATAGCCTTGTGGTTGTTGCATGAATATCTCTTCATGTAGATTCCCATTTAAGAATGCATCGTTGACATCTAGCTTCTTGATTTTCTAGTTATTGCTTAATGCTATAGTTAATATAAGTCTAATAGTTGAGGGTTTTGCCACTGGAAAGAAAGTTTCATTATAATCAAAACCAAATTTGTAACGACCCGGATTTTCGACTATTTGAATTCAAATATTTAAATTTGTTTTAAATATTATATTTGGAATATTAATGGAGTTTAATATTAATTCATCAATAAAACGAAGTTATATATATAGAATTTATATATAATTTTAACCGAGCAAGAAATGGCACGGTAGTTCATAATATTGAGTTCGGAACTTCAATTGAATATATAGAATCCGTTTTAAGTCGGAAATCTGTGAAACAAGAAATCTTGGAGTCTAATTGTTTATAATTTTCTAATAAAAAAGAAAAATTGGAATTTTATTGTATATATTGTAAGTTGTGTCCCAATCAAAATTTAAAATAGTCGCTATGGAATTCATTAATAATTATAACGTTTATTCAATTTAATTGTTTTAGATTTAATTTATAATACATCGATAATATATATGCCATTTTAACAATTATTTTTCAAATAACCTCCTTTTCGATAAAACGAATTATTTTGGAATACATATGACTAATTATTATTAGATTTCCAGTCTGGAGCCAATCAGAGCTATTTTGTCGTTAGACGAAATTTAAAAGTGAACCGGTGTATATATTGAAATTAAAATAACGACGTTGTGCAAACATAGTCGGTTTTCAATGAAATTGATTTCATTAGGATCGTAACGTCTAGACGCAACAACACATCCATTTTCACTGCTTTTGAAGATCATCTGTAGCGAAGCGATTATTAAACCTTAATTAATGTGACTATTACTAAAAAAAATACTTGGCGGCCAAACCACCCCATTTCCTTCCTCTTCAAGTGTAACCATATGCCTAAAACTCCATAGCTATTTCCATTTGCTCAGCAGCATGTAAAAGGACAAGGCACAATTGAGTTTTCAAATCAATGTAGATGTAGACCTAGTGAAGTATACCCAGACTATAAACTTACACAATCACATGCTAGCTGGTTTCTTTTCCTATCTGCAGTGTACCATTACCAACTTACACCCAACGCAATGCTGAAACTGAAATATCTCTACATATATTTAATCAAATCACTTCAACCTACCCAAACAAACTACACACAGGCCTAGTAATGATTTCACCATCCTTTTTCTTCTCTAGTAAGCATGCGTGTTCTCTCTGCCATGGTAAGATACACTGCCTACCCTACTTACACACTAGCACATGAAATTCGTAACCTATATTTTCATTTTTCCAGCTGCCTACCCTATCAAATCAAAATCAAGTGCATTCATTAAAGTTGATGGAATCACAGAGCAGCTATCCTACCATCCATATACTCAGGCCAACAAATCTATAACGTGCTCTCCAAACTTACTCATTCTATAAATACACACGCATTACACTCCAGTTTTTCCTCCTTTGCCTACCTCGTCTTTTATTTCATTCTTTCTTCAATGTAAATAATGGCGAGCTCCATTTTAGCACCAATTTCTTCTGGTTAAAACTAAAACCGATACCCCCTTTTCATTTCAAGTAAATTAAAAACCTCGTCCCTCCATTCGTATGAGTTGAAGTTGTGATGTACTGAGTGTGCGTTTCAGTAGGTTGGCAGAGTAGATAGTTCAAGGTCCGAGTTTTAGAAAGAAGAAGGAGAGGTCTGTGAGATCGGGCGGTGTCAGGTGGGCGCGCATGGTCAGTGGTGGTGGCGTGAGGCGCTAGGGCGTGCGTGGTTTGTGGTGAAAGCAGCTGCATCGAAAATGATGAGGAGCACAGTGGAACGAAGGCGCACATATTTTGAGTTTTGGGTGAGAGAGTGAACGTCGAACGTATGAAGTATTATTAGAGAAAAAATATTGAAGCACTGTATTCATTGGAAATAGAAGTTGCAGTGGGGAGACAACGCATGGGAAGGTGGTTTTAAAAAGAAGCAGTGGCACATAGATTCCGGGACAAAATGAAAAAAAAAGGAGAGTGATGCTTATGTACGTGGTGCATGGAGAGTGAAGTAGCGTGGCTGATTTGGTGAAGAAATGGGGTATCACATATATGTATGATGCTTTCACAAGTTTGGAAGTTCCAGGAGGTGGCATATTGTATTTTGGAGAAGCAAATGTTTAAAGAATGAGAAGACTTGAGGTAGTAGATGGAAGGTGGGGTAGAACGGAAATGCTGAATGATCTATTTTTGTGGTGCATAAATGTTGTGCACCAGTTTTGCATGGAAATGGTTCCAAAAAAAGAAAGAAAGAAAAGAAACGAGATATGCATGAAGGATGGAACTGTGCATGGAAGGCGAGGGGGATTGTTCGAACAGGCTGAAATAAAATGCATATGGGGAAGTTGAAGTGAAACTATTGCATGGGGTAGGGTGACATGTGTTCTGTATTGGGCCATTGTTTTTATAAAAGAAATAAATAAAGGAAAAAAAGAACGTGGCCTATTTAAATCATTTGGAACAATTGTAGCAGGAAAAAAGTCGAAGACCAGACCAGAATGGAATATACAAGTGGCATTGGGACTATAGGAACGGACACTACAATCTAGAGAAGAAATGGTCGGAGCGAGAAGTTGCTAATATTTTTAATTAAATTAAACTTTTTTTTAATTTAATTAAAAATAATCGTTCTACCGACAAATAATGTCAAGTGAGTTAAACTCACTCAGTTTTCCCACTTATATTTTATATAAGTCGGGTTTTAATATTTGTATGCTGTGGTTGCTATTTATTGACTGATTGAAAATTGTTTGGTTGTTTGTTAAATATTTTTACATTATTTAAATTAAACGGTTGTTTAATTTAAATGAAATGAAATCATTAATTTAACGATTGAATCCATTAGAGGTAATTTATCTCGCTGGTTACATTTATAATAATATAAACGTTTAAAATTGAATTGAATGCTTGAACTAATTATTCACATTTATTATAAATTGTTGTATTGAATGGATTAATAAGGAAGAACAGGTTGGAGGGATCCAACCGGATTCCTCTAATTTATAATTTATTTTCATGTTATATCACATGAACCAATCTGATTGGATGATGGATTGATTATTGATTGTTGAACCCTTGATATTAACCAATGTGAAATATTGGTTGAGGACTGGGCAGTAGATGGCATAAATTATACATCGTTTTTATAAAGATTAGTTTACCGTAAGGTGAATCGATCGAAATGAAATTACGAAATTTATTTTATAACTGAAAATACATTTTTTAAATATATTATGTTAAATGAAGTTTACAAAAAGGAAATTGTGAAGACCCGCAACTTCCCCGTAAAGGAAAGCGTCGGATAGTTCGAGAACAAACCACAACAGAACTCATATAAAAGAACGTTTCACTGTATATTACAACAATGCATCAGATACAAGAATATACAGAGTATGAATAAATATTACACAGAAATATCAGAGATTTAAATTACATTTAAATACATAGCAGCGGAAAATAATACAATACACAACTAGAAGTAGATATACGGATACAAAGCTTTCCGGATATCGTTCCAGCTGTAAACCAGGATCCTGTGAATATAAATCTGCAAAACCAAAACTACTAGCTGCCCGTGTCAAAATAGGGGCACCCAGAGTTTAGGTTAAAACAATAAACTCCAGGTCAGTCATGTGATTGGTGTGAGAACTAAAACAGTTATTAATCTTTATTTTAAATCATTAGGTAAATCAAGGGACCACGCCGTATAACACGGAACGGGTTTCCTTCCAAGAATACCAGTGCATAAAACAAACAGCGCAATGCTAAATAAAGAAAAATGAAGCTGTTATAAGACCCAGGTCCTATCACACAATGCAACGCAAGCCGGGGGATAGGGTTTTTCCCTTATAACAGCCAAAGAATGCTTGATACGTTTAAAACAAATCATTTGATACTATAATAAGTGCATAGTGTATAAAACAACTTCAAATCATAAGTATCAATCATAGGCGGCATGGGTACCATATATCATGTCGCCATATATAGGTTTACAAATAAAACCTCACATATCACGTATTTGGAAATTGGATTTCCATCTATGAACCGAGGCAAAAGATAGTCCTCAACCGATTCGAGACGCTCTAGCCCGCCCCTCAGGCAAGTACTCTGTCAAGCCTTTGGATCGTCAGGGCCGGTCCACCGATGTGGATTAAACTTAAACCCTGAACATGCGTTCCCCCGCCTTATGGGGCGTAAATGAGCCAACGAATGACTCCATCGGACCCGGATCGTCCGATCAAACCGAGGCGCCTCGCAACAGCAACAACCACATAAGTCAAACTCGTCAGGGCGTGTAAAACCACTGACGCCACTTCTAACTAGAAAGAAACGCATGCCCTCCCTGAGGTCCGTCTCCCGTTTTTGGTTCATACCGGGTGTGAAACACGCGAGGTAAACGATACACAAAGCTACGCCACAAAGGCCGTGCTTTGATCATCACCACAAGACTTTGCTTTTCAACAGAAACCTCGATCAATTGCCACTTAGGCATGCCACACAGGCAATTCACTCCATGCGTTTGATATCCATCAATATATAACCCCTGAGCTCGTACGTCTCAGAGAAGGGCGTTAAGCAAGAGAATAAATTCTCCGCCGCCAAACAGATATATATTTAATAGAGATCAATCACACGGACTAAAATCCAATGTCAGACACACAGTCCATTTACAAGTCCGTTCTGGGTCTGAACGAAACCGGAGGCACCTAGTACCCCGCATATCCATCGATCTCCAAGTACGTCTGGACGATCACTAACTGTTTCCATCTTCTTGGGTGTACAGCCCAATCAAGATCATCAGTTATCCCCAAACGACGTGAAGACCTCCGGTCTTCGACCATCGTCTTCATCTTCGACTTATCGTCGTATCAGTTATTCAGAATGGGATAAACCCGGTCTTTCCGAATAACTCGCGTATATTTTAAATAAGTGTTACACAAACACAACATACGCCTCATTCCAATTCATTAGTCACTAACCGTAAATTAATCAAGAGAATAATTCCCCAAATATTAACCCCGAAGGCCGAAACCAACATCAGATCAATATCCAGAAAACCATTCTGCTTGGCCAACCGACAGTTAATTTCTAAATTTCACATTCATAGGGAAATGTTCCCATTAATTTTATCCAAGATAAATTTCTTGAATTTATTCTTCTTTTGAATTTCGATTCAACTAGTCGAGATTAACGAACCTTACCGAAGTAATCATTGGTTTTAATTTCCCAATCCCAACCTATTTATCCCATGAAGTAAAACTGGTAATACTTCATATCTAACACCACAGTGTTATCGGTAAATTCAATTACCATTTCACGTTCAAATCTAATTAAAGATTTAACTATCGCCTGGAGCAAAACTGGTGATACTCCATTTCGATTATTTCAATCTAATTAAAGATTCATTAAAACTCCACTTAGTTTTAATCTGTGACTGGGTTAAAGAATCAGTGTCATTTAAAACACGGTTCACGATAAACCCAAAATCACATCACATTTCAATCAGTTCCTAATTGTAAATTAGCAAGTGAGCAATTCCCTAAGTATGAATCCCGAAGGCCGAAACCAACATCAGATCAATACCTCGGAAACTATTCAACTTAACTAATCTCCAGTTAGTTTCTGATTTTCTTAACTCCTTTAGGTCTAAGAACTGTATTATTGAAGATACCGTTCACGACAACCCAAAATCACATTTCATCAATGATCGGGTTAAAGAACGAGTGTTATTTAAAACACTGTCCACGATAAACCCAAAAATCAATATCGATTCAATTCCAATTAAATATTATTTAATTGGTACACTTCATTAAATCTAAATAAAAAGATTTAATCTTTTCTCAACTGGGTTCAAGAACAGTGTTAGTGAAGACACCATTCACGACAAACCCAAATCACATTTGATATTAAATACAAGGCTCTGAATAGAAAATATATCGGCTTATATTCAATATCAAATTCTACGATTAACAAATGTCGTATTGGAAATAACGATACAAATATATCTTTCAAATTTCCATAACAACACCTGTATAATCACGAATTCCAACATCGAAATATTCCGAAGATAATTTCGATTCAAATCCCCTCCAATGCAATCATTGGATATTCTGGTTATTTTTAAAACCTTTTTCAAATTCAATTTATTTATTTAAAAATAAATAGAATTATAATTCTAGTTCAAAACTAGTTCATTTCGATAAAAATCTATTTTTATCTTTTCAAATATGGAGTTTTTCATCCCAAATCTTCACAAATCATTTCTTATGATTTTACACAAATTATTACTATTTTTAATAATTTTATCAAGGCCCGTACAGTCGATTTCCATCAACGGCTATCGAACTGCACATATAGCGACCTTTTTCAAATTTGATTTGGACATAATTCCAAATCCAACCGTTAGATTTCCAATTTCTAATATTCATTAGAAAGCTCTTTTCGATACGAACCCAACGGTTCCGGTTTTAGGAGAATCCGACGGTCGGATCTCCCGTAATGTCCGTTTGAAATAAATGGTCGAAATTCGCGAACTGCCGCGGCGCGGCGCGTTCTATTCAGGCCATTATATATTATATATAATATATATAATATATATTTCGTCGATTTCTATTTAAAACGAATTATATAAATAGTTTTAAATTCGTTTCAAATTCTATTTCAACTTCTATTTCAATTCAAAGCAAAATTGAATTCTTCTTTATAAATTCGTTTTAAAATTCATTTCTATTCAATTCAAATTTCAATTCAATTTGAATTTATTTCAATTCGTTTTCAATTCAATCCATTTCGAAATCGTTTTCAATTCTATTCATTTCGAAATCGTTTTCAATTCTATTCATTTCGAAATCGTTTTCAATTCAATTCATTTCGAAATCGTTTTCAATCCTATTCATTTCGAAATCGTTTTCAATTCAATTCATTTCGAAATCGTTTTCAATTCAATTCATTTCGAAATCGTTTTTTTTATTCAATTCATTTCGAAATCGTTTTCAATCCTATTCATTTCGAAATCGTTTTCAATTCTATTCATTTCGAAATCGTTTTCAATTCAATTCATTTCGAAATCGTTTTTTTTATTCAATTCATTTCGAAATCTAATAAAATCGATATAAATATCGTTCACGTCGAAATGGCGTCAATCTAATCAACACGGCTTCATATATTCCTTTATTTTCAAATATTCTATTTCAAATATATCTTTTTCAAAATAGTTGTTATTATCAAAATATTTCGTTCAACACATGACCAATCTCAATGGATGAGTACTGTCAACACATGAACCTTTATTTTATATCGATAAAGATGTAAATTTTAATATTAAAATATTTCGTTTATCACATGACCAATCTCAATGAATGAGTACTGTCAACACATGAACTTTTATTTTATAATATTCTTTATTTTTCAAATTGGAATGTGACCCAATCAATTACCATATAAGGTTAATTATATGGATTTTCATACAACACATGTATATCATAGCATTGAAAAATAATCAACCATCAACCAAAGTGCACTACACTGTATAAGCATCAACTATAGATATTCAACGCTTATAACAGCCTGTCAATCAATCGATCGACATATTTAATCAATCAGGATGAGTGAACTTCAAATTTCATCCCAACACCCGTGTGGGGTTTCAAACAATCAAACACCTATTTTATTTGTGCTGTGGGCGATGTGTAAAATTTATCGTCCCAATCAATGTCATTCAAATAGGTGTACATAAACAAACTGTCTGGTTTGTAAATGAATATTTTATTTATTCACATTCACGTTAAAAATTATATTTTTAACGATAAAACATTTTATTTCAACCTATGAATTTCTATTCAATTCATTTCTTCAATAAAATGATATTTTTATTTTTCTAACATATTTTAGAAAATTTCGGCGGCATAACGGCACGATACTAGAAACGGGACAAGGCCTAGCCTTATCCCCGGTCTAGTGAAGGCCCACGCCATTCACACATCAATCAAATTCACCAAACAACCAAATTCAAATCAAATCATATAACTAAGCTATGCAACCAAACAAACAAGTCCATGGTCTGTGGACGATTGTGTCGGATTCGTTAGAAAGATATTATCAATTAGATTCCATTATTTTTGGTTTCACTAAAATCCGGATTGTTTTGCACCCGGTACATTCAATTGAAGTTTGAAATCGAATTATCGAACTACCGTGCCATTTTCAATTCTATTTATAATTATATATAAATATTTATATTCTAACGACGACGCGTATAATATATACGTTCGAATTATATTCAAAATAAATTTTCCGTTGATATTATTTAAAATAATTCATTTTAAATAATCAAAACTCGCTAAAATTGCCAAAATAAAAATTTTAAACTGGCCCAGATTTTCGGGTTGTTACAGAAATAAACCAACCACATATACACTAATTGTTTTAACCACCAATCACCATTTTTGATTTACCAAAATCTACCGTGTGCGACGCACACGCTTCATCTTAATTATTAAATGATTTACCAAAATTTTTCGTGTATGATGCACATGCTTCATCTTAATTCTAAAATGATTTACCAAAATCTGCTACGTGCGATGCACGTGCCTCATCTCATGCCTCATCTTAATTGTTAAATGATTTACCAAAATCTTCCATGTGCGACGCACATGCCTCATCTGAACTATAAAATGATTTATAAAGCTAATTCCTGTATTACCAACATTGGTAAGCAAGTGCGCATGAATGAATGTGATGATTAATAACTGAGATTAATTATTTTAAGAACAATAAAAATGGGATTTTATTGATTATTATGTATTTAACAATAATCGAAGATGAGTTAGAGTTGATCAACGAGTCAATCGTGTTTTAGAGTTGACCAAGTCAACTGTTTTAACAGAAGTTGATTTCTAAATTAGATTTAATTTGTGTCGATTAATCTATAATAATTTAACGAATAGTTTAACTTAATAAGATTTTAAAAAGAGAATTTAATATATATTCCAGTTAATGATAAAGTAAATTATAATAATTTAAGACAATATTTCTTAAATAAAGTTCATTTAAGTAATCGAAGCAGTAATGAATATAATTGAATTTTAAAGTGAGTTTATCAATGGGTTTACCTTTAAAACTGAGTGTGGTAAATTACGATATAAGCGGATTTTAAGCGAATGAGATAAGCTTAAAATAAAGATTACTTAATACCCAATTAAGTAAAAGAAATCAGGATGGAAAAAAAAGTTTTATATTAAAACAGCATTGTATAAACGAGTTTATAAAAAGTGATGGGAATTTAAAGCGTTAATGTTAAAATTAACGTTACTTAATATTGGTATTAAGTGAAATTGAGGAGATTTAAAATACGATTTCCCAGAATGAATGATGGAAAGTGTTAGAAAAAGGATTCCTGTAATTGAATTGGGTAAAGGATCAAGTAATAGGATTTGCAATAAAAATTTAGATAATGAAGCAAATAGTTTAAAGAAGTTAAAGTTTAAAAGTTGGTGTTTTATTAATCATCTACTAAATTAATAAATTCAGGGATAATAGTATATTTAAAAAGGAGATTTCAACAAGAAGGTTTTATAAAACCGTATTTTAAATAAATAGTGTAGGAGTATTTGTTGGCATTAGAATGAACAGTGGTTTTTGTATGACAGTTCATATTTATCTTAAAATAAAAATGTTGTTGATCGAGGTCTGAGAGGTAATTGAAATACCCCAACTTGAACGACTTCAGGATTATCAGAGGATGATATGAGTTGTAATGATAAAGATATTAGAAGCAATTTATTATGAGAAATAATAATGCGACGTTATTTGAGGATGGATGTGATGAGATTTCATTATAAAGGAAATAAAAGGATTTGAGGATATATATATATATATATTGATATTTCCAAAGTAACGGAAATAAAATGGACTAGAGAATATGAAATGATATTTTCAGAATCAAGACAATTAAAGGAGATTTCATAACGATTGTTTTATGAACAATACGTTTAACGATTTTCCAATTATATATAATAAGTAATGTTGCAGCATATGATTTGAAATAATAATTAGAGGGAAATTTGGATACGATTATAAGATATTTTTTATAAGTATGAAAAAGAAACGGTTTATGAATATTTGTATATTAAAATAAGAAGTGAATATTGCGTTGAAAGTTTTAGAAGTTTTAATTAACCGTTCATAAATTATTTTTAATTAAAAAGGCCAAGTGACGCTATGTACTCAACCAGTAGATCCATTTTATTTTATTTAATTGATAGCTAAATAACCAACTATCAAAATCTTGCCCATACGATTATTGGTATGGAAAGACCGGTATCGAATTTATATACGAAAACCATTCCGACCAATATACACGAAACGTGGAAGAGGCTATTCAGGATGGAGCAAATGAAGACATAAATCTTCCTAAACGGAAGAATTACTTACAAATCTCTGGCTGGTCCCTAAAGATAAATTGTGATTCGGTCGTGGTTGGAATTTGCGGATTGCAAGGACTGCTCGCTACTGATCCTTGGGGTGATACCTATATAGGATGTAGTAGAAGGGTGCCTTCGGTTCATCCTATTCCTGGATGACTTGTATGGACGAGTGTTTGACAGAGTACATCCAAAGGGATCACGTACATTGATTTCTTCAAACGTATTTCTGTTGGTGCGAAGAAGACACCTTCTCTTGCTTAACCCCCAGAGTATTTTTGTGGACGTTAATTAGTGATATCTGGCGGATCTGACAATGTGGCATTCAAAGTGGATGGGACATGATATGCTGAAGAATACACATAATTTCTAGCCTCATCAACCGGGAAATGGTAAAAATCAGGTAGGTCGCATGGCTATGTGGGTCGCTCCCATTAGGGTGTATTTTCACCATCTAAAAAATATTCATATTTGTCTTCTTTTCGCTTCTGTATCTCCCGGGAACGGTTTTGTTGGTACTAACCGTAGATGATAATATATTCGGAACATTCAAGGTTAAGTGAATGGCTGGTCATGTTTAGCCTGAGTTGCAAGATGTTCTTTTGAACTCGGTGTATTCCTCTCTAGAGATACACTGTCGGAAAGGTGGTTTCCCATACCTTGCCATGGAAATCCATTCTCCAATAAGCGCCCGCGGTTTTGATTGTATACTATATATGTAGAGCATGAGATGCAAGCGTTCCGCAAGATTGTTAATTATTTGTATTTAGACACTATTATAATATCAGATGATATATATGATTTCAAAATGTTTTTGGTTATCTAAGGTAAAAACCGTCCTTATTTATGTGTGGATTTGGTCTTACGATTATCATTTCTTTTGACAAGATTTTTACTTTAAAATCAAGTTGGATGCTACCCATAAACTTAGGGAGTATTTTCTCACTCTGGTTCACCAGACTGATCCAAGTATTTGAAATATTCGGGTTAAACCGGTTTGTACAATTTCAGGTCATTAGATGCTGTGAAGTTCAGAGACGAGTTGGAGGAGTCTAGATGTATGATATCTAGTATTATTACGTTGTGTGGTATATAGGGACAGATATTTATAACTGCCCAAATGTTTTGATGTACTCTGATGATTGTAAGTTTTATTTCAAGTTCTCAATAAAGTTTTTATTTCTATATTATATTTTGTTCTGCTGCGATGTGAGACTCTGATTCTGTGTTGGTTCTTCTTCTCATTCTTTTATTCTAATATTTCTTTCTTTTTTATCTCACCCTCTAACTTCTTTATAATAGCTATCTGTGTTTTTGATACTTGAGATCTGACAAGTGATACAGGATCTGTATTATTGTCAGAATTCGGGCTCGAATTCCCACAGGTCAGTGCAGTGGTATCAGAGAAATGGTTTAGCAACAACCTTGGCTCTGTGGTATAACTCGATAGAGACTTGGTTAGAAATACCCTAGATTGAGTTGAGTGTATATATATGAGTGAACGTATTTGTAAATTTTTTATATACAAATGTTTTACATATTGTTGTTTGATCGATTCAAGTTGGGCTAGCAACTGACTCAATATTGATTTTGTAAGGCGGGTAAATGAAATAATTTTACCCAAATACTATTTTTGTATGGAAATGAATTATTTTTCTCAAATTGTTGATATTGATTTGTCTGATTGATTTGAATGGGAATTCAAATGGAATTCTAAATCTGAAAGGTTTAATTAAACCAGAAGAGAATTTTTAATATGAAATATATGAGTAAGAGTTTATATATATATAAATAAATAAATTAGAGTTTAACTATAACTAAGCTAAATAAATTTGAAAGGAAAATGGAATAATTTTGTTGTGTTGACCATTAATTGTTTGTTTATTGGATGTTTGATTGATTGAATAGAAATTCATTAACAATTTAATGAATCGAAATCTAAGAAATAAATTAAAAAATAATGAATGAGAATAAAATCAAAATGAAACAAAACTAGAATGATTTAACCATATATCTATTATAGGCATTGTATAATGAGTTAGATCTGGTTGGAAGGAGGAAAAAACTAGCAGTAGCTTTGCTTTGCGATTAGAGTATGGAGTTTCTCGACTAATAGGTAAACCTTAATTATATCGATTTGGGTGAATGTTTTTATACCTCTAAGTTGGGTTGCCACTTGGCTTTGTTTTCTTTTGATCGATGTGAGGCTCGGAGTGTACTTGTTTGGATCGAATAGTACAGAGAAGGTGCGGGCGAATTTTTCAAAAATTTCTATGACTTAGAATGTTTTTGATAATATTTTATAAAAATTATTTTAAAAATAATTGGGTTTGGACTATTTTTCTTTACTTAGTAATTTCTGGGACGAAATTCTATTTAGGGGGAAGATTGTAATGACATGGATTTTTCGACTATTTGAATTCGAATATTTAAATTTGTTTTAAATATTATATTTGGAATACTAATGGAGTTTAATATTAATTCGTTAATAAAACAAAGTTGTATATATATAATTTAAAACGAGCTCGAAATGGCACGGTAGTTCATAATATTGAGTTTTGAACTTCAATTGAATATATAGAATCCGTTTTAAGTCTGAATTCTGTGAAACAAGAAATGTTGGAGTCTAATTGTTTATAATTTTCTAATAAAAAAGAAAAACTGGAATTTTATCATATATATTGTAAGTTATGTCCGAATCAAAATTTAAAATGGTCGCTATGGAATTCATTAATAATTATAACGTTTATTTAATTTAATTGTTTTAGATTTAATTTATAATATATCGATAATATATATGCTATTTTAACAATTATTTTTCAAATAGCCTCTATTTTCGATAAAACGAATTATTTTGGAATACGTATGGCTAATAATTATTATTAGATTTCCAATTTGGAGCCAATCAGAGCTATTTTATCGGTAGACAAAATTTAAATGTGAACCGATGTATATATTGAAATTAAAATAACGATGTTGTGCAAACAGAGTTGGTTTTACACGAAATTGATTTCATTGGGACTATAATGTCTAGACGCAACAACACATCCATTTTCACTGCGTTTGAAGATCGTGTGTAGCGGTGCGATTATTAAACCTTAACATCACATATTATTAATGCAACTATTATAAAAAAATATAAGAACTTTACTTGGCTGTTAAACCACCCCATTTCTTTCCTCCTCAAGTGTAACCATATGCCTAAAACTCCATAGCTATTTCCATTAGTTCAAAAGCATGCAAAAGAACAAGGCAAAATTGTGTTTTCAAATCAATGTAGATGCAGACCTAGTGAAGTGTACCCAGACTATAAACTTACACAATCACATGCTAGCTGGTTTCTTTTCCTATCTACAGTGTACCATTACCTCTCTTACACCCAACGCAATGCTGAAACTGAAATATCTCTACATTCATTTAATCAAATCACTGCAACCTACCCAAACAAACTACACACCGACCTAGTAATGATTTCACCATCCTATTTCTTCTCTAGTAAGCATGCGTGTTCTCTCTGCCACGGTAAGGTACACTTCCTACCCTACTTACACACTAGCACACGAAATTCGTACCCTCTATTTTCATTTTTCCAGCTGCCTACCCTAACAAATCAAAATCAAGCGCATTCATTAAAGTTGATGGAATCACAGAGCAACTATCCTACCGGCCATACACTCAGGCCTACAAATCTATATCGTTCTCTCCAAACTTGCTCGTTCTATAAATACACACGCATTACACTCTGATTTTTCTTCCTTGGCCTTCCTCGTCATTTATTCCATTCTTTCTTTAACGTAAATAATGGGGAGCTCCATTTCAGCACCACTTTCTTCTGGTTAAAACTAGAACCGAAACCTCCTTTTCATTTCAAGTAAATTAAAAACCTCATCCCTGCATTCGCATAAGTTGAAGTTTTGATGTACTGAGTGTATGTTTCAGTAGGTTGGCGTAGTAGATGGTTCATGGTCCGAGTTTTAGACAGAAGAAGGAGAGGTCTGTGAGATCGGGCGACGTCAGGTGGGCGCGCATGGTCAGTGGTGGTGGCGTGAGGCGCTGGGGCGTGCGTGGTTTATGGTGAAAGAAGCTGCGTCGAAAATGATGGGGAGCATGGTGGAATGAAGTCACACATGTTTTGAGTTTTGGGTGAGAGAGTGAACGTCGAGCGGTGAAATATTATTGGAGAAAAAAATACTGAAGCATCGTATTCATTGGAAATAGAAGATGCAGTAGGGAGACAACGCATGGGAAGGTGGTTTTAAAAAGAAGCAGTGGCACATAGATGCCTGGACAAAACAAAAACAAACGGAGAGGGATGCTTGTATACGTGGTGCATGGAGAGTGAAGTAGCGTGGCTGATTTGGTAAAGAAATGGGGTATCACAAATATGTATGTCGCGTTCACAAGTTTGGAAATTCCAGGAGGTGGCATATTATACTTTGAAGAAGCAAATGTTTAAAGAATGAAAAGACTTGCGGTAGTAGATGGAAGATGGAGTAGAACGGAAATGTTGAATGATCTGTTTTTGTGGTGCATAAACGTTGTGCACCAGTTTTACACAGAAATGGTTCCAAAAAAAAAGGAAACGAGATATGCATGAAGGATGAAACTGTGCATAGGAGGCGACTGGGACTGTTCGAACAGGCTGAAATAAAATGCATATGGGGAAGTTGAAGTGAAACTATTGCATGGGGTAGGGTGACACGTGTTCTGTATTGGGCCATGGTTTTTATAAAAGAAATAAATAAAAAAAGAACGTAGCCTGTTTAAATCATTTGGAACAATTGCAGCAGGAAAAAAGTCGAAGACCAAACCAGAATGGAATAGACAAGCGACGTTGGGACTGTAGGAACGAACACTACGATCTAGAGAAGAAATGATCGGAGCTGGAAGCTGCTGATATTTTTAATTAAATTAAACTTTTGTTTAATTTAATCAAAACTATTCATTCTACCGACCAATAATATCAGGTGAGTTAAACTAACTCAGTTTTCCGACTTATTTTTTATATAAGTCAGGTTTTAATATTTGTATGTTATGGTTGCTATTTGTTGACTGATTGACAATTGTTTGGTTGTTTGTTGAATATTTTTACATTATTTAAATTAAGCGGTTGTTTAATTTAAATGAAACGAAATCGTTATTTTAACGATTAAATCCGATAGAGGCAACTTATCTCATTGGTTGCGTTTATTGAATTATTGGTTGTTGACCGTTACCAGTTGAATTAATTATTCATGTTTATTATAAATTGTCATATTGAATGAATTAATAGGGAAGAAAAATTTGGAGGGATCCAACCGGATTCCTCAAATTTATTATTTATTTTCATGTTATATCAGATGAACCAATCTGATTGGATGATCGATTGATTGTTGAACCCTTGATATTAACCAACGTGGAATATTGGTTGAGGACTGGGCAGTAGATGACACAAATTATACATCATTTTTTTATAAAGATTGGTTTACCGTAAGGTGAATCGACCAAAATGAAATTATGAAATTTATTTTATAACAGATTTTTTTTAAATATAATATTTTAAATGAAATTTATAAAAAGGAAATAAACCAACCACACATACATTGATTGTTTTAACCATCAATCACCATTTTTGAATTTAAAAAATCTGTTGCGTGCGATGCACATGCTTCATCTTAATTATTAAATGATTTACCAAAATTTGTCGTGTGCGACGCACACGCTTCATCTTAATTCTTAAATGATTTACCAAAATCTTCTGTGTGTGACGCACATGCCTCATCTTAATTATTAAATGATTTACCAAAATCTGCCATGTGCGACGCACATGCCTCATCTGAACTATAAAATGATTTATAAAGCTAATTCCTGTATTACCAACATTGGTAAGCAACTGCACAGGAATGAATGTGATGAATAATAACTGAGATTAATTATTTTTAAGAACAATAAAAATGGGATTTTATTGATTATTATGTATTTAATAATAATCGAAGACAAGTTAGAGTTGATCAATGAGTTAATCGTGTTTTAGAGTTGACCAAGTCAACTGTTTTAATAGAAGTTGATTTCTAAATTAGATTTAGTTTGAGTCGATTATTCTACAATAATTTAACAAATAGTTTAAATTAATAAGATTTAAAAAGAGAATTTAATATTTATTCCAGTTAATGATAAAGTAAATTATAATAATTTAAGACATTTTTTCTTAAATGAAGTTCATTTAAGTAATTGAAGTTGTAATGAATATAATTGAATTTTAAAGTGAGTTTATCAACGGGTTTACCTTTAAAACTGAGTGTGGTTGTAATAACCTGGAAATTCTGAACCAGTTTAAAATTTTTATTTTGGTAATTTTAGCGAATTTTAAATATTTAAAATGAATTATTTTAAATAATATCAACATGAAATTTATTTTGAATATAATTCGAACGTATATATTATATACGTCGTCGTTAGAATATAAATAATCATATATAATTATAATTAGAATTGAAAATGGCACGGTAGTTCAATAATTCGATTTCAAACTTCAATTGAATGTACCGGGTGCAAAACAATCCGAATTTTAGTGAAACCAAAAATGATAGGATCTAATTGATAATATCTTTCTAACGAATCCGAAAAATCAAAATTTCATAGCGTGAATAAAAAGATATGTCCAGTTGAAAAATCTGAATAGTCGCTATGGAATTCAGGCCCTTAAAAATGGGAATTTTGCAAACGACCTCGGATTTCGACGAAACCTCTTTTGTTGGATCCGCAGTGTCAAATTATTGCTAGATTCCAAATTTCATAATTTTTCGTATCAATATGTGAGCGTGGCAAAGGAAAACGCGTTTGACCAGTTTCAGTTGATTTTAATCGACTGGAAAATGGCCATTTTTCAAACGGTCTCAGAATTCGACGAAACTAGTTTTGTTAGGACCGTATCATCAATACGAAGCTAGAAAATATTTTTCGGGAATTTTTCTAGTTAGTATGTGACCCCGGTAAATTGAAATGCGCGTTCAAATTCAATATATAGAGTTATATGTTGATTTTAATGGAAACCAATCAAAACGACAAATCAGCCTACGATACATATCCCATTGTGTTCGGAATAGGGGTAATTAGCTATGAACGACAGGTGGTGGGTCTCGTTTCGAGGTCAAAATAAAAAGGTACATTTTTTGAAAGAGAATAATAATAATAAAATAAAATATATATACTATATTAACTCCCTCCCCCTTTTTCTTTCTGTATAAACCTAAATCGAAAAAAAGGGGGGGTAAGACGAGTTGCTCCAGCCCCTCCATCGTTCAACGCCGACCACCGCCCTGCCTACCGCCTCGTCGGAGCAGCCGCCACCCTCTAATCCTCCCCCTCTCCCCATCGCACCCTCCTCCGCTGTTTTGAACCCCTCGCGCCCCTCCATCTCGAGCAGGAACCCGATGCCCACCACCCACAACATCACCGCGCCGATCACCGCGCCTCCTCTGGCCCCATCTGACTTCGGCGCCGCTCCTACCCCTCCCTCTCTCTTCGTTTAAAACCTGTAGTCGCCCCAAATCCGCCAAACCACAAAGCCGACGCCACTCCAGCACCTCCAGCAACTCCTACCGAGGACCATGGACCTTCCTCCACCAAAGTTTGAATTTATAGGAGTAAAGTGAGTTTTTATATTTATTTTTGTTTATAAAAATAGGATCTAAATATATATATATACTAGCTAATAGAAAATATATGAATTAGCATTTATAAAATCTGAAAATAAAGTATATATAAAGATTTGATTTTTAAAATTGAAAATATTATATTTTTATTTATAAAAATATGATTTTTATATAAGGAAGAGGTAGAAAAGATTTTTATTCAATTAAAAATATGATTTTTATATTTTTAAAGTATTAAAAATATAGTCTTTACTATATAGACGATGTAAAAATATGATTTTTGTTTATGCAGAGAATTAAAAATATAATTTTTACATGATAGGATTGTTAAAAATATCATCTTTATATGTGTAGAAAAATAAAAATGTGATTTTTATAATGATGAAATCTACATTTTAGAAAAGGCGAAATCTTTATATGAAGAATAACGTGATAAAAGTAGAATTTTTATCTATATAGTAGGGGTATAAAATATAGAATTTTATCCATATGATAGCAAAGTAAAAATTCAATTTTTATATATTGAATAGCGAAGTAAAAATTCGATTTTTATATATTGAATAGCGTAGTAAAAATTTGATTTTTATATATGTAGTGGCTACGAGCAACGAAAGTGGCAAAAGGCGAGAACGACAAGATTTTCTAGAATAGAAGTGTCGTGAAGTTGGATAGCTTTCGGTGAGAACTTATCACTCTAAATTTCTTTTGCTAGTTATATATATATATATATATATATATACTAGGATGCAGACGGTGTTTAGTAGCACCCAACACCCGTCATCCACAGACCATGGATGGCTTGTTTGTTTAACTGTTTGGTTGTGTAGTTGGTTAGACTATTTGGTTTGAATTGAATTATTTGGTGAAATAAAATTGATTTGATTGACGTGTGAATGGCATGGGCCTTCACTAGACCGGGGATAAGGCTAGGCCTTGTCCCGTTTCTAGTATCATGCCGTTATGCCGCCAAAATTTTCTAAAATAAGTTAGAAAAATAAAAATATCATTTTATTTAAAGAATGAACTGAATAGAAATTCATATGTTAAAATAAAATGTTTTATCGTTAAAAATATAATTTTTAACGTGAATATGAGTATAGTGAATGTGAATAAATAAATATTCATTTACGAACCAGACGGTTTCTTTATGTACACTGATTTGACTGACATTAATTGGGAAGATAAATTTTACACATCGCCCAACTGCACAAATAAAATCTGTGTTTGATTGTTTGAAACCCCACACGGGTGTTGGGATGAAATTTGAAGTTCACTCATCCTGATTGATTAAATATGTCGATCGATTGATTGACAGGCTGTTATAAGCGTTAGATATCTATATTTGATGCTTATACAGTGTAGTGCACTTTGGTTGATGGTTGATTATTTTTCAATGCTATTATATACGTGTGATGTATGAAAATCCATATAATTAATATTATATGGTGATTGATTGGGCCTCATTCCAATTTAGAAAATAAAGAATAATATAAAATAAAGGTTCATGTGTTGACAGTACTCATCCGTTGAGATTAGTCATGTGTTGAACGAAATATTTTAATAATAAAATTTACATCTTTATCAATATAAAATAAAGGTTCATGTGTTGATAGTACTCATCCATTGAGATTAGTCATGTGTTGAAAGAAATATTTGAAAACGAAATATTTGAAATAGAAATATTTGAAAACGAAATATTTTAAATAGAAATGTTTGAAAAGGAAATATTTGAAATAGAATATTTGAAAATAGAAATATATGAAGCCGTGTTGATTAGATTGACGCCATTTTGACGTGAACGATATTTATATCGATTTTACTCAAAATGAATTGAATATGAAACGAATTCGAAATGAATTGAATATAAAACGAATTCGAAATGAATTGAATATATAACGATTCGAAATGAATTGAATATGAAATGATTTCGAAATGAATTGAATATAAAGTGATTTCGAAATGAATTGAATATATAACGAATTCGTAATGAATTGAATATAAAACGAATTCAAAATGAATTGAATATAAAACGAATTCGAATTGAATTGAAAACGAATTCGAATTGAATTGAATTGAAAACGAATTCGAATTGAATTGAAAACGAATTGAATTGAATTCAAATTGAATTGAAATTTGAATTGAATAGAAATGAATTTTAAAACGAATCTATAAGGAAAAATTCAATTTTGATTCGAATTGAAATGGAAATTGAAATTGTTTTTGAAACGAATTTAAAACTATTTCTAAAATTCGTTTTAAATAGAAATCGACGAATTATATATTATATATATTATATATATAATATAATGGCCTGAATAGAACGCGCCGCACCGCGGCAGTTCGTGAATTTCGACCATTTATTTCAAACGGACATTACGGGAGATCCGACCGTCGGATTCTCCTAAAACCGAAACCGTTGAGTTCGTATCGAAAAGAGCTTTCTAACGAATATTTGAAATTTGAAATCTAACGGTTGGATTTGGAGATACGTCCAAATCAAATTTGAAAAAGGTCGCTGTAAGTGCAGTTCGATGGCCGTTGATGGAAATCGACTGTACGGGCCTTGATAAAATTATTAAAAAAATATATAATTTGTGTAAAATCATAAGAAATGATTTGGGAAAAACTGGGATGAAAAACTCCATATTTGAAAAGATAAAAATGGACTTTTATCGAAATGAACTAGTTTTGAACTAAATTTAAAACCCAATTATTTTTAAATAAATAAACTAGATTTAAAAAGTGGTTTTAAATAATCGGAATTTCTAATATATTTGATTGGATTTGAAATGGGTTTATCGTGAACTGTGTTTTAAATAACACTAGTTCTTTAACCCAGTGAAAGGAGTTTTAACGAATCTGCAATTAAATTGAAAGGTGAATTGATAATTCAAATTATCAGATTTGGCAAATAAGCGAGAATGGAGTATCACCAGTTTTGCTCCAAGGCGATAGTTAAATCTTTAATCAGATTTGAACGTGAAATGGTAATTAATTTTACCGACAACACTGTGATGTTAAATATGGAGTATTACCAGTTTTGCTTCATGGGATGAATAGGTTGGGATTGGGAAATAAAATAAATAATTACTTCGGTGTGGTTCGCTAATCTCGACTAGTTTGGAAAACCATAATTTGGTTTGAAACGACACCCAAAGGAAGATTAAGGGATAAATTTTAAAGAATTTATCTTGGATAAAATTAATGGGAACTTTTCCCAAAAGATATGGATATTTAAATAACAAAATATTCAGAATTGGAATGAGGCGTATGTTGTGTTTGTGTAACATTAGTTTTTAATATACGCGGGTTGTTCGGAAAGTCCGGGTTTATACCCATTCTGAATAACAGATTCGACGATATGTCGAAGATGAAGACGGTGGTTGAAGACCGGAAGTCTTCACATCGTTTGGATAATTACTGACGATCTTGATTGGGCTGTACACCCAAGAGGATGGAAATAGTTGGTGGTCGTCCAGACGTACTTGGAGATGGATGGATATGCGAGGAAAGTGCCTCTGGTTTCGTTCAGACCCAGAACGAACTTGTAAATGGATTGTGTGTCTGACATTGGACTTTATTCTGTGTTGATTGATTTCTGTTAAATATATATCTGTTTGGCGGCGGAGAATTTATTCTCTTGCTTAACGCCCTTCTCTGAGACGTACGAGCTTAGAGGTTATATATCGATAGATATCAATCGCATGGCATGAATTGCCTGTGTGGCACGCTGAGTTGCATTGATTAAGGCTTCTGTTGAAAAGCAAAGTCTTGTGGTTGATGATCAAAGCACAGCCTACGTGGCAGCTTTGTGTATTACGTGAATTCGCGAGCCTCACACCTCGGTATGAGTCAAAAACGGGATACGGACTGCAGGGAGAGCACGACGTTTCTTTTTAGCTTTGGTGGTGTCAGTGACTTACCAGCCCTGACATTTATATACTTTTCACCTATGTGGTTGTTGGATGAGGCGCCTCGATTTAGGTCTGTAAGGACCGGGAAACGTGTGTTCAGGAATTGCCAATCCTCTAACGTAAGTGAGGACCGGCCCTGAAGATCCAGGGTTGCCCAGAGTGCGTAGCCCTGAGACATTTGCTAGAGTGTCTCGAAAGCGGAGAGGAGCTTTCCCCTTGCCTCGACTCATGACGGAGATCCAATTTCCATTACGTGTATTTCAGCTTCAGTTGTAGAGCTTAGTATGGCGACATAGTAGCATGGGATGCTATGTCGTCTATGATTTATATTTATGATTGAAATTGTTTTGACACTATACACTTACTATAGTATCAAATGATTTGTTTTAAACGTACCAAGCATGTTTGGCTATTATAAGGGAAAACCCTATCCTCCGGCTTGCGTTGCACTGTGTGATGGGACCTGGGTCTTATAATAGCTTCATTTTTTGAAAAAGCATTGCGTTGTTTATCTATATGCACTGGTATTCTTGGGAGGAAACCCGTTCCGTGTTATACGGCGTGATCCCTTGAATTACTCTCTTTTAAAGTAAAGTTTTAAATAACTGTTTTAGTTCTCACACCAGTCACATGACTGACCTGGAGTTTATTGTTTTAACCTAAACTCTGGGTGCCCCTATTTTCCGCACGGGCAGCTAGTAGTTTTGGTTTTACAGATTTATATTCATAGGATCCTGGTTTACAGCTGGAATGATATCTGGAAAGCTCTGTATCCATATATCACCTTCAGTTGTGCTTTGTATTATTTTTACGCTGCTATGAAATATATTGTAATCTCTGATATTTATCAAATGTAATTTATTCATTTATACTCTGTATATTCTTGTATTCTGATGGAATTGTTGTAATAGCAATGAAATGTTCTTCCGTCTGCGTTCTATTTTGTCTTGTCCTCACAGTAATTCGTTCTTTCTCATCTCTTCGGAGCCCGGGGAAGTTCGGGTCGCTTCAGTGGTAAATTAAGTTATAAGCGGATTTTAAGAGAATGAGATTAGCTTAAAATAAAGATTACTTAATATCGAATTAAGTAAAGAAAATCAGGATGGAAAAAATATATTATATTAAACCAGCATTGTATAAACGAACTTATAAAAAGTGATGGGAATTTAAAGCGTTAATTTTAAAATTAACGTTACTTAGTATTGGTATTAAGTGTAATTGAGGAGATTTAAAATACGATTTCCCATAATGAATGATGGAAAGGGTTAGAAAAAGGATTCTTGTAATTGAATTGGGTAAAGGATCGAGTAAAATAAAAATCCAGATAATGAAGCAAATAGTTTAAAGAAGTTAAAGTTTAAAAGTTGGTGTTTTATTAATCATCTACTAAATCAATAAATTCAGTGATAATAGTATATTTAAAAAGGAGATTTCGATAAGAAGGTTTTATAAAACCGTATTTGAAATAAATAGTTTAGGAGTACTTGTTGGCATTAGAATGAATAGTGGTTTTTGAATTAAAGTTCATATTTATCTTAAGATAAAAACGTTGTTGATCAAGGTCTGAGAGGTAATTGAAATACCCCAACTTGAACGACTTCAGGATTATCGGAGGATGATATGAGTTGTAATGATAAAGACGTTAGAAGCGATTTATTATGAGAAATAATAATGCGACGTTATTTGAGGATGGATGTGATGAGACTTCATTATAAAGGAAATAAAAGGATTTGAGGATATATATATATATTGATATTTCCAAAGTAACGGAAATAAAATGGACTAGAGAATATGAAATGATATTTTCATAATCAAAACAATAGAAGGAGATTTCATAACGATTATTTTATGACCAATACATTGAACGATTTTCCAATTATGGATAATAAGTAATGTTGCAGCATATGATTTGAAATAATAATTAGAGGGAAATTTGGATACGATTATAAGATATTTTTATAAGTATGAAAAAGAAACGGTTTACGAATATTTGTATATTAAAATAAGAAGTGAATACTGTGATTAAAGTTTTAGAAGTTTTAATTAACCATTCATAAATTATTTTTAATTAAAAAGGCCAAGTGACGCTGTGTACTCAACCAGTATATCCATTTTATTTTATTTACTTGATAGTTAAATAACCGACTATCAAAATCTTGCCCATGCGATTATTGGTACGGAAAGACCAGTATCGAATTTATATACGAAAACCATTCCGACCAATATATATGAAACGTGGAAGAGGCTATTCAAGATGGAGCAAATGAAGACATAAATCTTCATAAATGGAAGAATTACTTACAAATCTCTGGCTGATCCCTAGAGATAAATTGTATTTCTGTCGTGGTTGGAATTTACGGATTGCAAGGACTGCTCGCTACTGATCCTTGGGGTGATACCTATATAGGATGTAGTAGGAGGGTGCCTTTGGTTCATCCTATTGCTGGATGACTTGTATGGACGAGTGTTTGACATAGTATAACCAAAGGGATCATGTACATTGATTTCTTCAAACATATTTCTGTTGGTGGCGGAGAAGACATCTTCTCTTGCTTAACATCCAGAGTATTTTTGTGGATGTCAATTAGTGATATCTGGCGGATCTGACAATGTGGCATTCAAAGTGGATGGAGACATGCTATGCTGAAGAATACGCATAATTTCTAGCCTCATCAACCGGGAAATGGTAAAAATCAGGTAGGTCGCATGGCTATGTGGGTCACTCCCATTAGGGTGTATTGTCACCATCTAGAGAATATTCATATTTATCTTCTTTTCACTTCTGTATCTCCCTGGAACGGTTTTGTTGGTACAAGCCGTAGGTGATAATATGTTCGGAACATTCAAGGTTAAGTGAATGGCCGGTCATGTGTAGCCTGAGTTGTAAGATGTTCTTGTTGAACTCGGTGTATTCCTCTCTATAGATACACTATCGGAAAGGTGGTTGCCCATACCTTGCCAGGGAAATCCATTCTCCATTAAGTGCCCGCGGTTTTGATTGTATACTATATATGTGGAGCATGAGATGCAAGCATTCCGCTAGATTGTTAATTATTTGTATTTAGACACTATTATAATATCAGATGATATATATGATTTCAAAAATGTTTTTAGTTACCGTAAGGTAAAAACCGTCCTTACTTATGTGTGGATTTGGTCTTACGATTATCAATTCTTTTAAAATGATTTTAACTTTAATATCAAGTTGGATGCTACAAAAAAACTTAGGGAGTTTTTTTCTCACTCTGGTTCACCAGATTGATCCTTGTATTTGTATTATTCGGGTTAGACCGGGTAATACAGTTTCAGGTCATTAGATGTTATGAAGTTCTAAGATGAGTTGGAGATGTAACGACCCAGAAAAATGCGATCTTGGTTATCCGATATACAACACATATCGAACATCCAAGGATCAAAAATACCAGTAGTTAATGAAAGAAATTAGAGGGTGAGAATAAATAAGATAGAAACTTAGAATAGAAGAAGAAGAAGAAGAACACAACATCAGAGTCACAAAAACCTCACAGCGGAATGAATAACATATAATATATACAACATAACTTGAAATATATATCTGTACTTGAATATACATCATTATCAAAGTGCGGCACTTACAACACAACGGAAATAAACTATAGCTATATGATCCTAAAGCCTCCTGCTCCAGCTCTTCAAGTATCTGTAATTCCCGACTACTTGACTGCCCGTACAAAATTGGGCACCCAAGAGTTTAGGGGGAACAAAACAAAATAAACTTCGGGTCAGTCATGGGACTGGTATGAGTAAAACAGTTTAAACAATTTGAATAAGTAAACGATATCTCATAAGACCACGCCGTATAACGGAATGGGTTTTTCCCTTATGAGAATCCAAAATATCTTTATATCAAAAACCTTTTGATATTATAATAATGTCTATCAACCACAATATAATAATCATCTAGCAGAAACGCTTTCATCTCACGTTTTACATACATAGTATGCAATCAAAACCGCAAGCACGTATTGGGTAAAGGATTTCCAACTATGACAAGGTATGGAACCACCTTTCGCTAGTGTACCTCTAGAAAGGAATACACTGGGTTCAACAAGAACATCTTGCAACCCGACCACACATGACTGACCACTCATTTCGCTTGAGTGTAACGAATGTATATCACCAACGGTTGGAATCAGCAACCGTTTCCCGAATGGGACAACATCAACAATAGATTTTTTTGCAGTAAATGAAACTCTAGATCAGGTGATTACACACCCTAATAGGTGCGACCTACATAGCCATGTTATTTGCCCGATTTCTGTCATTTACCGGTTGATGAGGCTTGAGGTTACGCTTTATCATCACATCAGATTCACTTCGAATGCCACATTGTCAGATCCATCGAAAATCACTAATTGACGTCTACAACAGTATATTACGTGTTAGCTAAAGAAGTTTCCTCCTCCGCTTCCACTCTTGGTACGGTTGAAGAAATCAATGTACATGACCTTTCTGGAAATACTCTGTCAGACATTCATCCATACAAGTCATCCAGGAACAGGATGAACCGAAGGCACTATTCAGTACATCCATCTTAGGCACTGTTATCTAAGACTTTTACAATAGCCCTTGCACTTTACTCTGTCTTCAATTATCTTTGGCATATATAATTCGCAACGCTTATGCCAATACAGAGTGGTTCTTTGGATAATAATCCAACCGGTCTCTCCATATTAACCATTTAAAATGGTCGTAAACTTCGATAGTCGATGGGTTAACTATCAAAGAAAAACATGTGTGCAAACAACGATATTATTTCCAAATGGAAATTATATCGATCAATCATCAACCATATATATATTTGTATTTCCTTATTTTCTAAATTTAGAAAATATATGTTATTAACATTGGAAACATTTCCTTAGCTTAATTACGTATCACTATTCTTCCACATCTATCAGACTCTAACTATAAACTAACAAGTGAACAACTTCCTAAGTATAAACCCCAAAGGCCGAAACCAACATCAGATTGATACTCAGGAAATCATTCAACTTATTAATCTCTAGTCAGTTTCCAATTTCTGTTTAACTCTAATTCGATTAACTCTAATTGATTAACTCTATTTGATTTCTCTTTTCACTTAACTCCTTTTTATCTCGTCAATTTCCTTTTATAATCCTATTTAGTTTCCAACTAAATATTCCTTTATAATTCTATTTAGTTTCCAACTAAATATCCCTTTTATAATTCTATTTATTTACTAAATAAATATTCCTTTACTCTATTCTATTCGTTTTATCAACATTTTCCCTTTTATAAAACTCTATTCGTTTTATAAACATTTTCCTTTTATTTACTTTCGAAATATTTCCTTTTTATAAAATCTGTTGATTTTATAAAATCCCTTTATTTCAATATACATTGAAATTATTCTTTTTTACATCCCAGGGTCTTTTTATGATATTTAAAATATCGAATAACAAGGATCAATATCATTCTAACACACATAATCCATAACAGATTATATAACATATCATATATCACAATATATGAAAAACAGTAAAATAAATGTTGAGGAATCCAGTCGGATTCCTCCAACCTATTTCCCTGCATAACAGATGTTAAACAACACGAGTATAAAATATTCAGATAACAGAATCAATATTTGATTAACGATTTGATATATATCGTTATCTATAATTTTAATCAATACATAAACAATTCAACCAAACAGTTAACACACAACAATCAACAGATGACTAACAGTTTTAAAAATACGTTATAAAAATATAACTATTCAGAATTGGTGAGTTTTACTCACTTTGGACGATCATTGTCAATAACGTTAACCATCGCTTGATTCAGACAATTTATTTTGCTATAAATTGTAACAGACTCCAATTGACTCGCGGTTAGTTCCAATGTGTAGTGTCTGTCCATACGATCCGAACGCAACTGATGGTTCGCGATTTCGATTCCGTATGAGCTAGATATCGTGTAAACAAGTTAACACATTTAATTTAAAATAAAAGTTAAACTAATATTGTATTGGGCCTTTACCTTAATAGCCGGCCCATCCCTTAACCTAAATACCCACCGCCCGTTTAATCCTTCTTCCCCAAAGAATAAATCAGCTCCATCCTCCTTGGCATTTCGGCAACTTCAAGCTCCACTCCTCCTTGCTTGCTCAACTAAAAACTTAAACCAATACCACCCATCAATTCTCCTTCAACATCTCAATCTTCCTAACCCTGTTTAACCCCGTTCGATCTTCTCTTCTGGGTCGCGGTTCCCAAGGCTTAAGCCGTGGTCCAGCTATAGGTATCGACGTTCTTTGGTGCAAAAATCCACAAAATCCACATACAAGGTGCGGAATTTCCCCCTGATGCCGAAAACAACCTCTAAAACAAGTAATGATGCCTCCATTTCCTTAATATCCGAACCCTAGACCTCCTGTGTTCAAGTTCGAACACCAGAAAGAACTATCGCACCCTACACGGCTTACCTCAAATCGAAGAACACCTCACAAGGATTTCGAATCTATGTATATTTCGATTTATAGAATTTGATTTGTATTTCTTTGATTTTCTTTGTTCATCATTTTCTTCTGTAAACAAGAATAAAGTGGCGTCCTGGAGTATTTGATTTTATACTGATTTTATTGAAGACGTGGAGTTTTATTTTCCATCTCCGAAGTAGTGGCTGAGAAAGGTGAGCATGTGGCCTTCTTTAGGTCCACACATATTTAGGATAATATTTCTTATTTTTATTTATTTTATTCATTTTATACTCATTTTTGCTTTCTAAAAATCCGTATGATCACACACGACACACAAAAATCACGAAACTGGACATGTAGCTAGAGTTCGACATTACGAACCCAACGAAACAGGTTTCGTCGAATTTCGACTTTGTATGCTCACACAGCGTATTTTTAACCGTCAAAATACTGACTGTTTTTCACTCTAAAAATCTGTACGGCCACATACTGACTTCAAAAATCACAGAAATTAAAATCTAGCAATAATTTAATATTGCGAATCAAACAAAATTGGTTTCGTCGAAAACCGAGGTCATTTGCAAAACTGGCTATTTTTAAAGCTCTGAATGACCCATTTAAATATATAAATATATTTAAATAAAAATTAAATTTAATATTTAAAAATAAATATTATCGTATATATTCACAATGGAATACCATACAGCTCTAGAATATTCCTATATAAATTTCTAGCTTGATATTCACTTCTGGGTCAACTCGATATTCTATTTATATTGAAATTCTTTTTTAAAATATAAATAATTCCTTTATAAATTATAAAGCAAATCCACAACGACTTTTCTAAAATTTGATTTGGACATAAATAAAAATCTACACGACAAAATCCCAATTTTTCTCTTCCATTAGAAAGATATACTCCACTAGCTCCACACGTTTCTTGTTTCACAGAAATCCAATTTAAAACGAATCATGTACATTCAGTTGAAGTTCAAATTGCCAAATCGCGAACTGCCGTGCCATTTCGAGCTCGAGTTCAATTATAATATAATAATATGTTCAAACTGTCGTTCAAATAATATATTCGTTATTCTAATTCAATTCTAAACTGAATTAAATATCACAGATGATTCAGTTCCTACCATATTGTGAATTCCACTATTTCTGACTATTTCTGAATTAAATATATTATTTAATTATTATTTAAATTAAATATTCACCATTATTTAGTTCAACGACCATTAAATCCTTTTAATCACCGTTTAAATAATTAAATAAATTAACTATTATATCGCTGAAAATGCGGGTCATTACAGGAGAAGTCCGGACGTATGATATCTAGTATTATTTCGCTGTGTGATATATGGGGACATATATTTATAACTGTCCAGATGTTTTGATGTACTCTGATGATTGTAAGTTTTATTTCAAGCTCTCAATAAAGTTTTTATTTCTATATTATATTTTGTTCCGCTGCGATGTGAGACTTTGATTCTGTGTTGGTTCTTCTTCTCATTCTTCTATTCTAATATTTCTTTCTTTCTTATCTCACCCCTAAATTTTTTCTAATAACTATATGTGTTTTCGATACTTGAGTTCTGACAACTGATATAGTATCTGTATTATTGTCGGAATTTCGGCTCGAATTCCCGCAGGTCATTACAGTGGTATCAGAGCAATGGTTGAGTAATAACCTTGGCTCTGTGGTATAACTCGATAGAGATTGGGATAGAAATACCTTAGATTGAGTTGAGTGTATATATATGAGAGAACGTATTTTTAAATTTTGTATATATAACTGTTTTATATTATGTTGTTTGATCGGTTCAAGTTGTACTGTCAAATGACTCAGTATTGATTTCGTCAAGCGGGTAAATGAAATAATTTTACCCAAATTCTATTTTTGTATGGAAATGAAATAATTTTCTCAAATTATTAATATTGATTTGTCTGATTGATTTGAATGGGAATTCAAATGGAATTCTAAATCTGAAAGGTTTAATTAAACCAGAAGAGAATTTCTAATATGAAATTTATGAGTAAGAGTTTATATATATAAATAAATTAATTAAAATTTAACTATAAATAAGTTAAATAATTTTGAAAGGAAAATGGAATAATTTGGTTGTGTTGACCATTGATTGTTTGTTTATAGGATGTTTGATTGATTGAATAGAAATTCATTAACAATTTAATGAATCGAAATCTAGGAAATAAATTCCAAAATAATGAATGAGAATAAAATTAAAATGAAACAAAACTGAAATGATTTAACCCTGTATATATTATTGGCATTGTATAATGAGTTAGTTCTGGTTGGAAGGAGGAAAAAAACTAGCAGTTGCTTTGCTTTGTGATTAGAGTATGGAGTTGCCTAACTAATAGGTAAACCTTAATTATATTGATTTGGGTGATTGATTTTATACCCCTAAGTTGGGTTGCCTCTTGGCTTTGTTTTCTTTTGATTGATGTGAGGCCTGGAGTGGCAAGTGTACTTATTTGGATCGAATTGTAGAAAGGAGGTGCTGGCGAATTTTTCGAAAATTTCTATGACTTGGAATGTTTTTTATAATATTTTATAAAAATTATTTTGAAAATAATTAGGTTTGGACTATTTTTCTTTACTTACTAATTTCGGGGATGAAATTCTATTTAGGGGGGAAGATTGTAACGGCCCGTATTTTTCGACTATTTGAATTCGAATATTTAAATTTGTTTTAAATATTATATTTTGAATATTAATGGAGTTTAATATTAATTCGTTAATAAAACAAAGTTTTATATATATAATTTATATATAATTTAAAACGAGTTCGAAATGGCACAGTAGTTCGTAATATTGAGTTTTAAACTTCAATTGAATATATAGAATCTGTTTTAAGTGGGAATTCTGTGAAACAAGAAATGTTGGAGTCTAATTGTTTATAATTTTCTAATAAAAAAGAAAAATTGAAATTTTATCGTATATATTGTAAGTTATATCAAAATCTAAATTTAAAATAGTCGCTATGGAATTCATTAATAATTATAATGTTTATTTAATTTAATAGTTTTAGATTTAATTTACAATATATTGATAATACATATGCCATTTTAACAATTATTTTTCAAATAACCTCTGTTTTCGATAAAAACGAATTATTTTGGAATACATATGGCTAATTATTATTAGATTTCCAGTTTGGAGCCAATCGGAGTTATTTTATCGGTAAACGAAATTTAAATGTGAACCGGAGTATATATCGAAGTTAAAATAATGACGTTGTGCAAACGGAGTCGGTTTTCAACGAAATTGATTTCATTAAGACTGTAACGTCTAGACACAACAGCACATCCATTTTCACTGCCTTTGAAGATCGTGTGTAGCGGTGCGATTATTAAACCTTAACATCACATATTATTATTGCAACTATTATAAAAAAACATAATAACTTTATTTAGCAGCCAAAACACCCCATTTCCTTCCTCCTCAAGTGTAACCGTATGCCTAAAACTCCATAGCTATTTCCATTAGTCCAGCAGCATGCAAAAGGGCAAGGCACAATTGTGTTTTCAAATCAATGTAGATGCTGACCTAGTGAAGTATACCCAGACTATAAACTTACACTATCACATGCTAACTGGTTTCTTTTCCTGTCTACAGTGTACCATTACCTATCTTACACCCAACGCAATGCTGAAACCGAAATATCTCTACATATATTTAATCAAATCACTTCAACTTACCCAAACAAACTACACACCGGCCTAGTAATGATTTCACCATCCTATTTCTTCTCTAGTAAGCATGCGTGTTCTCTCTGCCACGGTAAGGTACACTGCCTACCCTACTTACACACTAGCACATGAAATTCGTAACCTATATTTTCATTTTTCCAGCTGCCAACCCTAACAAATGAAAATCAAGCACATTCATTAAAGTTGATGGAATCACAGAGCAGCTATCCTACCATCCCTACGCTCAGGCCTACAAATCTATAACGTGCTCTTCAAACTTACTCGTTCTATAAATACACACGCATTACACTCCGACTTTTCTCCCTTGGCATGCCTCGTTCTTTTATTCCATTCTTTCTTCAACGTAAATAATGGCGAGCTCAATTTCAGCACCACTTTCTTCTGGTTAAAACTAAAACCGAAACCCCCTTTTCATTTCAAGTAAATTAAAAATCTCGTCTCTCCATTCGTATGATTTGAAGTTGTGATGTACTGAGTGTGCGTTTCAGTAGGTTGGCGGAGTAGATGGTTCATGGTCCGAGTTTTAGATAGAAGAAGGAGAGGTCTATGAGATCGGGCGGTGTCAGGTGGGCACGCATGGTCAGTGGTGGTGGAGTGAGGCGCTAGGGAGTGCGTGGTTTATGGTGAAAGCAGCTGCGCCAAAAATGATGGGGAGCACGGTGGAATGAAGTCGCACATGTTTTGAGTTTTGGGTGAGAGAGTGAACGTCAAGCGGTGAAGTATTATTGGATAAAAAAAATACTGAAGCACTGTATTCATTGGAAATAGAATATGCAGTGGGGAGACAATGCATGGGAAGGTGGTTTTAAAAAGAAGCTGTGGCACATAGATGCCTGGACAAAACGAAAACAAATGGAGAGGGATGCTTATGTATATGGTGCATGAAGAGCGAAGTAGCATGGCTGATTTGGTAAAGAAATGGGGTATCACACATATGTATGCTACGTTCACAAGTTTGGAAGTTCCAGGAGGTGGCATATTGTATTTTGGAGAAGCAAATGTTTAAATAATGAGAAGACTTGTGGTAGTAGATGGAAGATGGAGTAGAACAGAAATGTTGAATGATTTTTTTTTTGTGGTGCATAAATGTTGTGCACCAGTTTTGCACGGAAATGGATCCAAAAAAAAAGGATACGAGATATGCATGAAGGATGGAACTGTGCATGGGAGGTGACTTGGACTGTTCGAACAAGCTAAAATAAAATGCATATAGGGATGTTGAAGTGAAACTATTGCATGGGGTAGGGTGACACGTGTTCTGTATTGGGCCATGGTTTTTATAAAAGAAAGAAAAAAAGAATGTGGCCTGTTTAAATCGTTTGAAACAATTGCAGTAGGAAAAAAGTCGAAGACCAGACCAGAATGGAATAGAAAAGCGGCGTTGGGACTGTAGGAATGGACATTACGATCTAGAGAAGAAATGGTCGGAGATGGACGCTGCTGATATTTTTAATTAAATAAAACTTTTGTTTAATTTAATTAAAACTAATCATTCTACCGACCAATTATATCAGATGAGTTAAACTCACTCAGTTTTCCCACTTATATTTTATATAAGTCGGGTTTTAATTTTTGCATGCTATGGTTGCTATCTATTGACCGATTGACAATTGTTTGGTTGTTTGTTGAATATTTTAACATTATTTAAATTAAACGGTTGTTTAATTTAAATGAAACGAAATCGTTATTTTAGCGATTAAATCCAATAGAGGTAACTTATCTCGTTGGCTATGTTTATAATAATATAAACATTAAAATTGAATTGAATGCTTGAATTATTGGTTGTTGACCGTTACCAGTTGAATTAATTATTCATGTTTATTATAAATTGTTGTATTGAATGGACTAACAGGGAAGAACGGGTTGGAGGGATCCAATCGGATTCCTCAAATTTATTATTTATTTTCATGTTATATCACATGAACCAATCTGATTGGATGATGGATTGATTATTGATTGTTGAACCCTTAATATTAACTAATGTGAAATATTGGTTGAGGACTGGACAGTAGATGGCATAAATTATACATCGTTTTTATAAAGATTGGTTTACCGTAAGGTGAATCGATCAAAATGAAATTACAAAATTTATTTTTATAACTGAAAATACATTTTTTTTCAAATATATTATTTAAAATGAAGTTTATATAAAGGAAATAAACCAACCACATATACATTGATTGTTTTAACCAACAATCACCATTTTTTATTTACCAAAATCTGTCGTGTCCGACGCGCACGCTTCATCTTAATTATTAAATGATTTACCCAAAATTGTCGTGTGCGACGCACATGCTTCATCTTAATTCTTAAATGATTTACCAAAATCTGCTATGTGCGACGCAAATGCCTCATCTAAATTATTAAATGATTTACCAAAATCTGCCATGTGCGGCGCACATGCCTCATCTGAACTATAAAATGATTTATAAAGCTAATTCATGTATTACCAACATTGGTAAGCAAGTGCGCAGGAATGAATGTGATGACTAATAACTGAGATTAATCATTTTTAAGAACAATAAATGGGATTTTATTGATTATTATGTATTTAATAATAATCGAAGATGAGTTAGAGTTGATCAACGAGTTCATGTTTTAGAGTTGACCAAGTCAACTGGTTTAACATAAGTTGATTTCTAAACTAGATTTAGTTTGAGTCGATTAATCTACAATAATTTAACAAATAGTTTAACTTAATAAGATTTTAAAAAGAGAATTTAATATTTATTCCAGTTAATGATAAAGTAATTAATTATAATTTAAGACATTATGTCTTAAACGAAGTTAATTTAAGTAATCGAAGTAGTAATGAATATAATTGAATTTTAAAGTGAGTTTATAATCGAATTTACCTTTAAAACCGAGTATGGTAAATTAAGTTATAAGAGGATTTTAAGCGAACGAGATAAGCTTAAAATAAAGATTACTTAATATCGAATTAAGTAAAGGAAATCAGGATGGAAAAAAAGTTGTATTAAACCAACATTGTATAAACGAGTTTATACAAAGTGATGGGAATTTAAAGCGTTAATTTTAAAATTAACGTTACTTAATATTGGTATTAAGTGAAATTGAGGAGATTTAAAATACATTTCCCAGAATGAATGCTGGAAAGGGTTAGAAAAAGGATTCCTGTAATTAAATTAGGTAAAGAATCGAGTAATAGGATTTGTAATAAAAATCCAGATAATGAAGCAAATAATTTAAAGAAGGTAAAGTTTAAAAGTTGGTGTTTTAGTAATCATCTACTAAATCAATAAATTCAGTGATAATTGTATATTTAAAAAGGAGATTTCAATAAGAAGGTTTTATAAAATCATATTTTAAATAAATAGTGTAGGAGTATTTGTTGGCATTATAATGAATAGTGGTTTTTGAATTACAGTTCATATTTATCTTAAGATAAAAACGTTGTTGATCAAGGTCTGAGAGGTAATTGAAATATCCCAACTTGACCGACTTCAGGATTATCGGAGGATGGTATGTGTTGTAATGATAAAGATGTTAGAAGTGATTTATTATGAGAAATAATAATGCGATGTTATTTGAGGATGGATGTAATGAGATTTCATTATAAAGGAAATAAAAGGATTTGAGGATATATATATATGTGTGTGTGTGTGTATATATATATTGATATTTCCAAAGTAACGGAAATAAAATGGACTAGAGAATATGAAATGATATTTTCATAATCAAGACAATAAAAGGAGATTTCATAACGATTGTTTTACGAACGATACGTTGAACAATTTTCCAATTATAGATAATAAGTAATGTTGCTGCATATGATTTGAAATAATAATTAGAGGGAAATTTGGATACGATTATAAGATATTTTTATAAGTATGAAAAAGAAACGAGTTATGAATATTTGTATATTAAAATAAGAAGGGAATACTGCGTTGAAAGTTTTAGAAGTTTTAATTGACCGTTCATAAATTATTTTTAATTAAAAAGGCCAAGTGACGCTGTGTACTCAACCAGTAGATCCATTTTATTTTGTTTATTTGATAGTTAAATAACTGACTATCAAAATCTTGCCTATACGATTATTGGTACGGAAATACCGGTATCGAATTTATATTCGAAAACCATTCCGACCAATACATACGAAACATGGAAGAGGCTATTCGAGATGGAGCAAATGAAGACATAAATCTTCATAAAACAGAAAAATTACTTACAAATCTCTGGCTGATCCCTAGAGATAAATTGTGATTCTGTCGTGGTTGGAATTTACGGATTGCAAGGACTGCTCGCTAATGATCCTTGGGGTGATAGCTATATAGGATGTAACGACCTGGAATTTCGCTCGATCTGAATTAGTGGCTAAACCGATCTAGACCGTTTGAAGCGCCTGATTGTTTTGAGAACAACACACAAAATAGAACGCTGACGGAAGAACATTTCATTGTATATTACAACAATTCCATCAGATACAAGAATAAACAGAGCATAAATGAATAAATATTACACAGAAAATATCAGAGATTATAATAAATTACATAGCAGCGGAAAATAATACAATACACAACTGAAGGAGATATACGGATACAAAGCTTTCCGAGAATCGTTCCAGCTGCAAACCAGGGTCCTGTGAATATAAATCTGCAAGACCAAAACTACTAGCTGCTCATGTCAAAATAAGGGCACCTAGAGTTTAGGTTAAAACAATAAACTCCAGGTCAGTCATGGGACTGGTGTGAGAACTAAAACAGTTATTAATCTTTATTTTAAAGTTAGGTAAATCTAGGGACCACGCCGTATAACACGGAACGGGTTTCCTCCCAAGAATACCAGTGCATAAAACAACAACGCAATGCTAAATAAAGAACAATGAAGCTATTATAAGACCCAGGTCCCATCACACAATGCAACGCAAGCCGGAGGATAGGGTTTTTACCTTATAATAGCCAAGAATGCTTGATACGTTTAAAACAGATCATTTGATACTATTATAAGTGCATAGTGTATAAAACAACTTCAAATCATAAGTATCAATCATAGATGGCATAAGCGCCCCATCTCACTATGTCGCCATACTAGGCTCTACAATCAAAACCGCACATGTCACGTATTGGAAGTTGGATTTCCATCTGTGAACCGAAGCAAAAGATAGTCCTCTACCGATTCGAGACGCTCTAGCCCGTGTCTTAGGAACAGAACGCATCGTCCCTTGGAGCGACATGGCCGGTCCACCGATGTGGATTAAAATGCCTAAACACTGCGTTTCCCCGCCCTTTGTGGCGTAGGTGAGCCAACTAAATGACTCCATCGGTTCGAGAACGACCGATATATCCGAGGCGCCTCGCAACAGCAACAACCACATAAGTCAAACTCGTCAGGGCATGTAAAACCACTGACGCCACTTCTAACTAGAAGGAAATGCATGCCCTCCCTAAGGTCCTTCTCCCGTTTTTGGTTCACAACCGAGGTGTGAGGCTCGCGAATCAACGTTACACAAAGCTATGCCACACAGGCCGTGCTTTGATCATCAAATACAAGACTTTGCTTTTCAACAGAAGCCCTGATCATTTGCATCTTAGCATGCCACACAGGCAAATCACTTTATGCAACTGATATCAGTCACACAGAATTATATCCAATGTCAGACACACAGTCCATTTACAAGTTCGTTCTGGGTCTAAACGAAATCGGAGCCACCTAGTACCCCGCATATCCATCGATCTCCAAGTACGTCTGGACGACCACTAACTGATTCCCTCCTCTTGGGTGTACGGCCCAATCAAGATCATCAGTAATCACCCAAACGACGTGAAGACCTCCGGTCTTCAACCACCATCTTCATCTTCGACTAATCGTCGAATCAGTTATTCAGAATGGGATAAACCCGGTCTTTCTGAATAACTCGCGTATATAATTAACAAGTGTTACACAAACACAACATACGCCTCATTCCAATTCATCAGTCACTAACCGTAAATTAACAAGAGAATAATCCCCCAAATATTTACCCCGAAGGCCGAAACCAACATCAGATCAATATCCAGAAAACCATTCTGCTTAGCTAGCCGACAGTTAGTTTCCAAATTTCACATTCTTAGGGAAAGGTTCCCATTAATTTTATCAAGGATAAATTCTTTTAAATTTATTCTTTAATCTTCCTTTGAATATCAATTCAAACTAGTCGGGATCATTTGTTTTAATTTCCCAACCCCAACCTATTCATCCCATGATGTAAAACTGGTCATACTTCATATCTAACACCACGGTGTTATCAGTAAATTCAATTACAATTTCACGTTCAAATCTAATTAAAGATTTAACTACCGCCTGGAGTAAAACTGGTGATACTCCATTCTCTATCTTTTCAATCTAATTAAAGATTCGTTAAATCTCCACTTAGTTTTAATCTTTAACTGGGTTAAAGGATCGATGTCATTTAAAATACGGTTCACGATAAACCCAAAATCACATCACATTCCAATCAGTCCCTAACCGTAAATTAGCAAGTGAGAAAATCCCTAAGTATTAACCCCGAAGGCCGAAACCAACATCAGATCAATACCCCAGGAACCATTCAACTTAACTAATCTCCAGTTAGTTTCTGATTTTCTTAACTCCTTTGGGTCTAAGAACAGTATTATTGAAGATACCGTTCACGACAACCCAAAATCACATTCTAGTAATTATCGGGTTAAAGAACAAGTGTTATTTAAAACAATGTTCACGATAAACCCAAAAATCAATACCTATTCAATTCTAATTAAATATTATTTAATTGGTACACTTCATTAAATCTAAATAAAAAGATTTAATCTTTTTCTCAACTGGGCTTAAGAACAGTGTTAATGAAGAAACCATTCATGACAAACCCAAATCACATTTGATATTAAATACAAGGCTCCGAATAGAAAATATATCGGCTTATATTCAATATCAAATTCTACGACCAACAAATATTGTATTGGAAATAACGATATCTATATATCTTTCAAATTTCCATAATGTTATTTGTATAATCACGAAATCCAACATCGAAATATTCCAAAGACAATTTCGATTCAAAACCATTCCAATTCAATTATTGGAAATTATAGTTTCTTTTAAAACCATTTCAAATCCAATTTATTTATTTAAAAATAAATAGAATTATAATTCTATTTCAAAACTAGTTCATTTCGATAAAAATCTATTTTTATCTTTTCAAATATGGAGTATTTCATCCTAATTCTTCCCAAATTATTTCTTATGATTTTACACAAATTATTACTATTTTTAATAATTTTGTCAAGGCCCGTACAGTCGATTTCCATCTACGGCCATCGAACTGCACTTACAGCGACCTTTTCCAAATTTGATTTGGACATAATTCCAAATTCAACCGTTAGATTCCAAATCTCTAATATTCAATAGAAAGATCTTTTCGATACGAACCCAACGGTTCCGGTTTTAGGAGAATCCGACGGTCGGATTTCCCGTAATGTCTGTTCGAAGTCAATGGTCGAAATTCACGAACTACCGCAGTGCGGCGCATTCTATTCAGGCTATTATATTATATATATAATATATACTTCGTAGATTTCCCTTTAAAACGTATTATATAAATCGTTTTAAATTCGTTTTCAAAACGATTTCAACTTCTTATTCGATTTCAAATCAAAATTGAATTTTCCTTTATAAATTCCTTTTTACATTCATTTCTATTTGATTTCAATTCGATTTCAATTCGATTCAATTCAATTTCAATTCGATTTGAATTCCATTCAATTCAATTTCAATTCGATTTGAATTCCTATTCAATTCAATTTTAATTCGAATTCATTTTCTATTCAATTCAATTCGAATTCATTTTGTGTTCAATTCAATTCGAATTCATTTTCTATTCAATTCAATTTCAATTCGATTTTATTTTCTAAAATATTCGATTATTGAAATCCCTTTTCAATATTCATTTAAAAACGAATAAAATCGATATAAATATCGTTCACGTCAAAATGGCGTCAATCTAATCAACACGGCTTCATATATTCCTATTTTCAAATATTCTATTTTAAATATTTCTTTTTCAAATATTTCTATTCCAAATATTTCTATTTCAAATATTTCTTTTCAAATATTTCTATTTCAAATATCCTATTTCAAAACTGGAATGAGGCCCAATCAATTACCATATAAGGTTAATTATATGGATTTTCTACAACACATGTGTAAAATAACAATGACAAATAATCAACCATCATCCAGAGTGCGTTCTACACTGTGTAAGCATCAAATATAAATATTTAACGCTTATAACAGCTTGTCAATCAATAGATCGACATACAACTAATTATTGGGATTAGTGTATGTGATATATCACCATACCCGTGTGGGGTTTTCAAACAATCAAACACAGATTTTATTTGTGCAGTTGGGCGATGTGTAAAATTTATCGTCCCAATCAATATCAGTCAAATCAGTGTATATAAACAAATCGTCGATTTGTTTATTTTTATTTCATTTTAAATACACGTTAAAATTTCTATTTTCAACTATATTATATTCTAACTATATAAATATTTTATTTCATTTCACATCACATCACACAATCAACTACACAGCAAAATCAAACAAACAAGCATACAAGTCGTCCATGGTCTGTGGACGACGGGTGTCGGCTGCTGCTAAACACCGTCTGCATCCTAGTATATATTTCGGACTAGAAATTTAAATTAAAGGTGAGGAGTTCTCACAGAGGGTTCCACTCCGCCGTGCTTTGCTGTTCGGGTTTCGCTTTGACTTCAGTCGATACCATTTCCATCTTTTCCCGCTGTACACAGTAAAAATCATATTTTTATCGCTTTATCCCAATCAATAAAAATTATATTTTTATTTCAATTTCATATATTTTACAACGCTTCTTTCTATATAAAAATTATAATTTTATATTTCTACTTCTTATATAAAGATCGATTTTTTTATTGTTATTCTATATATATAAAAATCAAATTTTTATCGCTATACTATATATATATATATATAAATCAAATTTTTATCTCTATATAAATCACATTTTTGTTTCAACATATATATAATAAAAATCCAATTTTTATTTCGCTACATAAATAAAGATCAAATTTTTATTATCTATATTATATAAAAATAATATTTTTATTCTTTCTGTAGTATAAAAATCGTATTTTTACCCTATTAAAATCTAATCCTTTCATTATCAAAAATCCAAACTTTTCTCCATTTAAAATCAATGCTAACCTCATATTCAAAATGAATATAAATTTTATATTCATTTATAAAAATCACTTCTAATTTTCAGTTTAAAAACAGTGTTTAATGGCTAAATTGATTACACTCATTACATAGAATAAATTAAAAGAAATAAAAACAGAATAAACTGAAAAACTCACTGTTGCTGAAGGCTAGAAGGGGGGATGGCCAGTGGGAGCGGCGCAGGGGCGGTGGTCGGTCTGGGAGGTGGCGGTTGTCCCATCAGGTAGCTGCGCTTCTTGAAGAGGAGGAGATCGGAGGGGGGGGCCCGGCGGTCAGCGCGGTGGTCAGCAAAAGGGGGTGGCGCGATTTTTGGGGGAGTAGGGTTTCGGGGGAGGTTCTGCGATGTCCGAGGCTGGCGGCGTGGAGGAGAAAGTAGCGGAGGACGAGATTGAATGGGGGGAAACGAGCGGGACTTCTCTAAAAGAAAGGGGGTCGGGTTTTGTTTTGGGGGAGAATAGTAAGAGGGGGGTATAATTAATTTATATATAAATTATTTTATTATTTTATATTACTAAAGGTTGACTTTTTCATTCGACCTCTAAACGAGGCCCACCGCCTGTCGTCCATAGCTAATTACCCCCATTCTGAACACAATGGGATATGTATCGTAAGCTGATTTGATCGTTTCGATCAGTTTTCATCAAAATCAAAGTATAACTCTATATATTGAATTTGAACGCGCATTTCATTTTACTGGGGTCACATACTAACTCGAAAAATTCCTGAAAAATATCTTCTAGCTTCGTATTGACGATACGACCCTAACAAAACAAGTTTCGTCAAATTCTGACACCGTCTGAAAAATGGTCATTTTCCAGTCGATTAAAATCAACTAAAACTGGTCAAACGCGTTTTCCTTTGCCACGCTCACATATTGATTCAAATAATTACAAAAATTGGAATCTAGCAATAACTTGACATCACGGATCCAACAAAAGTGGGTTCAACGAATTCCGAGGTCATTTGCAAAATTACCTTTTTTAAGGGCCTGAATTCCATAGCAACTATTCTGAATTTTCAACTGGACGTAACTTTTGATTCCCGCTATGAAATTTTGATTTTTCGAATTTGTTGGAAAGATATTCTCAACCAGATTCAAATATTTTTAGTTTCACTAAAATTCGGTTTATTTTGCACCCGGTACCTTCATTTGAATTTTGAAATCGAATTATCGAACTACCGCGCCATTTTCAATTCCTTTTATAATTATATATATAATTATTTATATTCTAACGACAATCTATATAAATATATACGCTCGTATTCTATTCAAATTAAATTTCTCGTCGATATTATTTAAAATAATTCATTTTAAATATTCAAAATTCGTTAAAATTGCCAAAATAAAATTTTTAAATTGGCTCGAATTTCCGTGTTATTACAATCTCCCCCACTTAAAACTTTTCGTCCCGAAAAGGAACGAAGCCGAAAGTCGTTTAAATAATCAACTCAACTTTCATTATTTTGACTACGGCTTAAGTACTTCAACTTTTCAGTTTTTAAGAACTTTTCAAATTTTTCAAAAATTTGACTAACACCCTAAATTACCGAAAAATTTCGCCATAACCTCCCCTGCACCGGGAGAACCGGGAAAATCCCAAAATTGCCATACAGGCCCTCTGATCTCAAAAAGAAAAAGAAAAGGCCAAGCGGCTCATAAAATCATCATCACCCAAACAAAATAGTAAATTATGGTAAACATGTACCTATTTGTCGGGCATACAATTTTATTCTTCTGCTCTAGCCTCTTTGCTATGACCTGTTCAGTGTAATTACATGTATATGCATGCAAATGCGACAAATTTTCAATGCAATGTACTATTTGGTTCAATTTGGCTATATGGTACAAATTTTAATTAATCAACAACACAACCATCAATCAATTAGTTTATTAGCTTTTCAAATTCATAACTTCGATACATAGTCAAAAATCAGATTTTTGATGCCAAATCATAACAATAAGCCCTATCTAGTTTCAGTTCTCACACCAGTCTATTGGAAATATATAGAAATCTCACTTTCGAAACTCGAAAATAAATACTGGCGATGGTGCCCCGTCACCATAATTATCCCCGGGCACTAAAATGCGATTCTATAACTATCCAATACATTAAAACTTCGAATACACGTTTGCAAGACATATATGCAAAATCTTTATATATTGGATTGTCCAAATTCAATATAAAATAAATAATCAAATACGAATAATTGATTAAAATTTCAAAACAATTCTTGTTTTCATTTTAAAAATATACTCTTCACACTCGTTCTGGGATACTACTGATCCTATCTCTAACGAGTCATTCTCTTTGGATATTACTAATCCAATTTCTGATGAATTCTTTCCTATGGTTCTAATGTGTCTTGTTCTCTGAGCTCTGTAAACCAAAGCTCTGATACCATGCTGTAACGACCTGGAATTTCGCTCGATCCGAATCAGTCGCTAAACCGATCTAGACCGTTCGAAACGCCTGATTGTTTTGAGAACAACACCCAAAATAGAACGCAGATGGAAGAACATTTCATTGTATATTACAACAATTCCATCAGATACAAGAATAAACAGAGCATAAATGAATAAATATTACACAGAAAACATCAGAGATTATAATAAATTACATAGCAGCGGAAAATAATACAATACACAACTGAAGGAGATATACGGATACAAAGCTTTCCGAGTATCGTTCCAGCTGTAAACCAGGATCCTTTGAATATAAATTGCAAAACCAAAACTACTAGCTGCCCATGTCAAAATAAGGGCACCTAGAGTTTAGGTTAAAACAATAAACTCCAGGTCAGTCATGGGACTGGTGTGAGAACTAAAACAATTATTAAACTTTATTTTAAAGTTAGGTAAATCAAGGGACCACGCCGTATAACACGGAACGGGTTTCCTCCCAAGAATACCAGTGCATAAAACAACAAAGCAATGATAAATAAAGAATAATGAAGCTATTATAAGACCCAGGTCCCATCACACAATGCAACGAAAGCCGGAGGATAGGGTTTTTACCTTATAATAGCCAAGAATGCTTGATATGTTTAAAATAGATCATTTGATACTATTATAAGTGCATAGTGTATAAAACAACTTCAAATCATAAGTATCAATCATAGACGGCATAAGCGCCCCATCCCACTATGTCGCCATACTAGGCTCTACAATCAAAACCGCACATGTCACGTATTGGAAGTTGGATTTCCATCTGTGAACCGAGGCAAAAGATAGTCCTCTACCAATTCGAGACGCTCTAGCCCGTGTCTTAGGAACAGAACGCATCATCCCTTGGAGCGACAGGGCCGGTCCACCGATGTGGATTAAAATGCCTGAACACTGCATTTCCCCGCCCTTTGGGGCGTAGGTGAGCCAACTAAATGACTCCATCGGTTCGAGAACGACCGATATATCCGAGGCGCCTCGCAACAGCAATAACCACATAAGTCAAACTCGTCAGGGCATGTAAAACCACTGACGCCACTTCTAACTAGAAGGAAACGCATGCCCTCCCTGAGGTCCTTCTCCCGTTTTTGGTTCACAACCGAGGTGCGAGGCTCGCGGATCAACATTACACAAAGCTATGCCACACAGGCCGTGCTTTGATCATCAAATACAAGACTTTGCTTTTCAACAGAAGCCTTGATCATTTGCATCTTAGCATGCCACACAGGCAAACCACTCTATGCAACCGATATCAGTCACACAGAATCATATCCAATGTCAGAAACACAGTCCATTTACAAGTTCGTTCTGGGTCTGAACGAAACCGGAGGCACCTAGTACCCCGCATATCCATCGATCTCCAAGTAGGTCTGGACGATCACTAACTGATTCTCTCCTCTTTGGTGTACAGCCCAATCAAGATCATCAGTAATAACCCAAACGACGTGAAGACCTCCGGTCTTCAACCACCGTCTTCATCTTCGACTAATCGTCGAATCAGTTATTCAGAATGGGATAAACCCGGTCTTTCTGAATAACTCGCGTATATAATTAACAATTGTTACACAACATACGCCTCATTCTAATTCATCAGTCACTAACCGTAAATTAACATGAGAATAATCCCCCAAATATTAACCCCGAAGGCCGAAACCAACATCAAATCAATATCCAGAAAACCATTCTGCTTAGCTAACCGACAGTTAGTTTCTAAATTTCACATTCTTAGGGAAAAGTTCCCATTAATTTTATCAAAGATAAATTCTTTTAAATTTATTCTTTAATCTTCCTTTGAATATTAATTCAAACTAGTCGGGATTAACGAACCTTATCGAAGTAATCATTTGTTTTAATTTCCCAACCCCAACCTATTCATCCCATGAAGTATAACTGGTCAAAATTCATATCTAACACCACGGTGTTATCGGTAAATTCAATTACCATTTCACTTTCAAATCTAATTAAAGATTTAACTACCGCCTGGAGTAAAACTGGTGATACTCCATTCTCGATCTTTTCAATCTAATTAAAGATTCATTAAAACTCCACTTAGTTTTAATCTTTAACTGGGTTAAAGAATCGATGTCATTTAAAACATGGTTCACGATAAACCCAAAATCACATCACATTCCAATCAGTCCCTAACCGTAAATTAGCAAGTGAGAAATTCCCTAAGTATTAACCCCGAAGGCCGAAACCAACATCAGATCAATACCCCAGGAACCATTCAACTTAACTAATCTCCAGTTAGTTTCTGATCTCTTAACTGCTTTGGGTCTAAGAAAAGTATTATTGAAGATACCGTTCACGACAACCCAAAATCACATTCTATTAATTATCGGGTTAAAGAACAAGTGTTATTTAAAATAATGTTCACGATAAACCCAAAAATCAATACCTATTCAATTCCAATTAAATATTATTTAACTGGTACACTTCATTAAATCTAAATAAAATGATTTAATCTTTTTCTCAACTGGGCTTAAGAACAATGTTAATGAAGACACCATTCACGACAAACCCAAATCACATTTGATATTAAATACAAGGCTCTGAATAGAAAATATATCGGCTTATATTCAATATCAAATTCTACGACCAACAAATATCGTATTGGAAATAATGATATCTATATATATTTCAAATTTCCATAACGTTATCTGTATAATCACGAAATCCAACATCGAAATATTCCAAAGACAATTTCGATTCAAATCCATTCCAATTCAATTATTGGAAATTCTGGTTTCTTTTAAAACCATTTCAAATCCAATTTATTTATTTAAAAATAAATAGAATTATAATTCTAGTTCAAAACTAGTTCATTTCAATAAAAATCTATTTTTATCATTCCAAATATGGAGTTTTTCATCCCAATTCTTCCCAAATCATTTCTTATGATTTTACACAAATTATTACTATTTTTAATAATTTTGTCAAGGCCCGTACAGTCGATTTCCATCTACAGCCATCGAACTGCACTTACAGCGACCTTTTCCAAATTTGATTTGGACATAATTCCAAATCCAACCGTTAGATTCCAAATCTCTAATATTCATTAGAAAGCTCTTTTCGGATCTCCCGTAATGTCTGTTCGAAGTCAGTGGTCGAAATTCGCGAACTACCGCAGCGCGGTGCGTTATATTCATGCCATTATACTATATATATATTATATATATAATATATACTTCATCGATTTCCTTTTAAAACGTATTATATAAATCGTTTTAAATTCGTTTTCAAAATGATTTCAACTTCTTATTCGATTTCAAATCAAAATTGAATTTTCCTTTATAAATTCCTTTTTACATTCATTTCTATTTGATTTCAATCAGATTTCAATTCGATTTCAATTCGATTCAATTCAATTTTAATTCGATTTGAATTCCATTCAATTCAATTTCAATTCGATTTGAATTCCATTCAATTCGATTTGAATTCCTATTCAATTCAATTTTAATTCGAATTCATTTTCTATTCAATTCAATTCGAATTCATTTTCTATTCAGTTCAATTCGAATTCATTTTCTATTCAATTCAATTTCAATTCGATTTTATTTTCTAAAATATTGGATTATTGAAATCCCTTTTCAATATTCATTTAAAAACGAATAAAATCGATATAAATATCGTTCACGTCAAAATGGCGTCAATCTAATCAACACGGCTTCATATATTCCTATTTTCAAATATTCTATTTTAAATATTTCTTTTTCAAATATTTCTATTTCAAATATTTCTTTTCAAATATTTCGATATCAAATATCCTATTTCAAAACTGGAATGAGGCCCAATCAATTACCATATAATGTTAATTATATGGATTTTCTACAACACATGTGTAAAATAACAACGACAAATAATCAACCATCATCCAGAGTGCGTTCTACACTTTGTAAGAATCAAATATAAATATTTAACGCTTATAACAGCTTGTCAATCAATCTATCGACATACAACTAATTATTGGGATTAGTGTATGTCATATATCACCCCAATACCCGTGTGGGGTTTTCAAACATTCAAACACAGATTTTATTTGTGCAGTTGGGCGATGTGTAAAATTTATCGTCCCAATCAATATCAGTCAAATCAGTGTATATAAACAAATCGTCGATTTGTTTATTTTTATTTCATTTTAAATACAAGTTAAAATTTCTATTTTCAACTATATTATATTCTAACTATATAAATATTTTATTTCATTTCACATCACATCACATAATCAACTACACAGCAAAATCAAACAAACAAGCATACAAGTCGTCCATGGTCTGTGGACGACGGGTGTCGGGTGCTACTAAACACTGTCTGCATCCTAGTATATATTTCAGACTAGAAATTTAAATTAAAGGTGAGGAGTTATCACAGAGGGTTCCACTCCGCCGTGCTTTGCTGTTCGGGTTTCGCTTTGAATTCAGTCGATACCATTGCCATCTTTTCCCGCTGTACACAGTAAAAATCATATTTTTATCGCTTTATCCCAATCAATAAAAATTATATTTTTATTTCAATTTCATATATTTTACAACGCTTCTTTCTATATAAAAATTATATTTTTATATTTCTACTTCTTATATAATGATCGAATTTTTTATTGTTATTCTATATATATATAAATCAAATTTTTATCGCTATACTATATATATATATAAAAATCGAATTTTTATCGCTATACAAATCACATTTTTGTTTCAACATATATATAATAAAAATCCAATTTTTATTTTGCTACGTAAATAAAGATCAAACTTTTATTATCTATATAATATAAAAATCATATTTTTATTCTTTCTGTAATATAAAAATCGTATTTTTACCTTATTAAAATATAATCCTTTCATTATCAAAAATCCAAACTTTTCTTCATTTAAAATCAATGCTAACCTCGTATTCAAAATCAATATAAATTTTATATTCATTTATAAAAATCACTTCTAATTTTCAGTACAAAAACAGTGTTCAATGGCTAAATTGATTACACTCATTACATAGAATAAAATAAAAGAAATAAAAACAGAATAAACTGAAAAACTCATTGTTGTTGAAGGCTAGAAGGGGGATGGCCAGTGGGAGCGGCGCAGGGGCGGTGGTCGGTCTGGGAGGCGGCGGTTGTCCCATCAGGTGGTTGCGCTTCTTGAAGAGGAGGAGATCGGGGGGGCGGCGGTCAGCGCAGTGGTCAGCAAAAGGGGGTGGCGCGGTTTTTGGGGAAGTAGGGTTTCGGGGGAGGTTCTGCGATGTCGGAGGCTGGCGACGTGGAGGAGAAAGCGGCGGCGGACGAGATTGAAGGGGAGGAAACGAGCGGGACTTTTCTGAAAGAAAGGGGGTCGGGTTTTGTTTTGGGGGAGAATGGTAAGAGGGGGGTATATGTTAATTTATATATAAATTATTTTATTATTTTATATTACTAAAGGTTGACTTTTTCATTTGATCTCTAAACGAGGCCCACCGCCTGTCGTCCATAGCTAATTACCCCCATTCCGAACACAATGGGATATGTATCGTAAGCTGATTCGATCATTTCGATCAGTTTTCATCAAAATCAAAGTATAACTCTGTATATTGAATTTGAACGCGCATTTCATTTTACTGGGGTCACATATTGTGACGACCCCAAACTCCCATGTAACGAAAGTAAGGAAAATCGTATGGAATATAACATAACTAAAACAATAACAGATCTCAGAGTATAGAAGAACATATAAATCATTGAAGCGGAAAGAAATGTCATCACAAACATCATCACTGAAACACCAGAGTATGCAGCACAGAATTACACTTAACAAAATAGATGTCTCAAAGAAAAGAAATAGAGTCTCGATCTCTCAAGTTACATCAATAATAAATACTGTCTCAAAGTCTTAAGCAGAAAATAAAAGATAAAAAGAAAGTTTCTTCAGCATCTCCATCAGCAAGCTTCCCTCCAGCGAATATCCAAGCCTAACCTGTCACTTGGCTGCCCGTGTAGAAGAGGGCACCCGAGTTTGCAAAAGGTGAAACAAACTACGAGTCAGTCATGGGACTGGTGTGAGATATCTTAATTAACTAACGGCTTTGACAATCACGAGGACCACGCCGCTATCGCGGAACGGGTTTATTACATGGGATTATCAATGCAATAAATAAAGTATAACGTTAAATAACGCAATGCTTTATAGAAAAATGAAACCATTATAAGACCCAAGTCCCATCACACAATGCAACGCAAACCAGAGGATAGGGTTTTACCTTATAATGGTCAAAAGATGATAAATACGCAAAATACGATATTATTATTAGTGTGTATATGTTTAAAGAAAATATTTCAATTATTATATTAATCCTAGACGGCATAGCTACCATCTACTATGTCGCCATACTAGTTATGCAATCAAAACCGCATGGGACATAATGGTAATTGGGTTTCCATCATAAGTCAAGGCTAGGGAGGAGCTCCTGACCGATTCGAGACACTCTAGCAATGCCTCAGGATTCGGACGCTGGCGAACCCTTGGATACAGCAGGGCCGGTCCACAAATACTTTAGTGGATTAGTTATGGTTGAACACACGTTCCCCGATCCTATTGGACCTACAAATCGCCCGAGGGCGACCGATAAGAATAAACCGAGGCCTCGCAAAAATATTCCAACAACCACATAAGCAAATGTCAGCCAGTTTAAGCACTGACACCACTTCTTGCTAAAAAACGTGTGCACTCCCTGCGTTCCCTTCTCCCGTTTTAGACTCAACCGGTGTGTGAGGCTCGCGAAGTCACGATATACACAAAGCTATGCCTAAATAGACTATGCTTTGATCATCAACCACAAGGCCTGCTTTTCAACAAAGCCTTGATCATTTGCATCTTAGCGTGTCCCATTGACAATCCATGCCATGAAATTAACATCTATCAATACACAACCTCTAAGGGTGTTGAGCGAAAGAATAAATTCTCTTGCCACCAACGGTTGTATATTAACAGACATCAGTTTACATGTTACGAAGTTCAACGTCAGACATGCATCCATTTACAAGTCCGTTCTGGGTCTGAACGGAACCGGAGACACCTTAAAGGCTCTCGTAAATCCAGACAGTCATCACATACGTCCGGACGACTACTGCCGAAATCCCTTCAGGGTAGCTACTCCTATCGAGGACCTCAGTAGCAATACATCCGTTCGATGTAAAGACCGTCGGTCTTCAACACCGTCTTCGTCTCTTCATCGACGTATAATTATTTGAAATGAGTAGAACTCGGAATTTACAAATAATTATCGAATAATTATTATTTAAATCTTTTCATATTGTTAATATTAATTTTTAACGACTTATCGCTATATTTATTTATTTAAAATAGCTCAAATTAATTAAACGTCGCTTCGGGTCAAAGGGTGGCCCTGGAGCGGTTTTCCAAGAAATTTGATTTACACATATCTTGAAATCTAACCATTGGATATTGACAAAATTTGTCTCATTAGAAAGATCTTCCCAAAATGGTCCTAACGGCTCCAGTTTTAGGGAAATCCGACGGTCGGATCTCTCGGTATAATCGTTTAAAGTCACGATTACCGAAACGCGAACTGCCACGCTCGACTCGTTATAATTCTATTTATATTTATAAATATAAATTTTCAAGTGCTATCACTCACATGAATATCACACCAATAAAGGAAATGAATAATGCAAATCACAACTTAAGTTTATCTCGTCTATTAAAATGTGTTTTATTTCATGCACCAATTTTTATAGCAATTGACTATAAATTTATATTTTAGTTTGTTCATAAATTCTAACGTTTAAATCTTGATTTCAACCTTCTTATTCATACTAGGTGTAAATTCCTTCACAACAAATAAAACGAATATTTTTGTCCATTTTATTTCAAGGAGTAAATTTGTTGATTTCCTTCCGACGAACAAAAATGAATATTTTTGTTCAATTCATTTTTATGAGCAAAATGAGAATTTCTTTCCTACGCTTTAAATATTACATCAAAAATGTATTTTTTATTTTTTTAAAATAAAACATATTTTTAGACTAAATATGATTCTTTTACTATTCTTTGAAATTTACATAAAAACGTAAATTTTTACTCTCATTTTATGTCCGCATTAGGGAATGCAAATAAAACGTATATTTTCATTTTCATGATTTATTGTGTTTAAAGAACACAAATAAAAATGTAGCTTTTAATTTCTAAATTTTATTTACATCTAGGAATGTAAATAAAAGAGCGTCTTTTAATTTCCATTTATTTACACCAAGGAATGTAAATAAACACATAAAAATATAATCTTTCTTGTAACACCTCGTATTTTAGTTAATGCTAATATTCACTAATTACAGAATAAATAATCTCAGATGTGAAAATTGGGGGAAACGGGCTGCGTCATTGCGTTCGTCTCGGAAAAATACGCGAAATAGAGTCCGAAATTTTGTAAATCGGAGTCCGTATGGCCCAGTTATGGCCCAATGAAGTTTACAGAAAATTCAAAGTTCAAAACAGATTTAAAATTCAGGTTCAAATTTAGAAATTGGGGCCATTGGGCGCAGGCGGGAAAATTCCCGCCTGGCTACCCAAGTCGACAGCCCTATCGACTGGGCAGTCGACTTGGCTAGGACCAAGTCGACAGCCCTGTCGACTTGGGTGTCGACAGGGGGTGCTCGGCCAGTTTGGCCTGGTGCACCATTTCAGGGTTTGGGCTGTGTTTTGGGGCTGGTTTCTGGAAGCTTCCGAGATCTGATGGTCCTAATCTAGTTTAGGGTTAATCTAATGGCCTAAAACACTTGCCTAATCCTATAAATAAGACCCTAAGCTAGCCCTAAATGATCATAATCCTATCCTCTAACTAAACTATGCCAAAATTTTCTATGATCATGGCCTCTACTCAAAACCCTAGCCTCCATCCTCTTCCTAAACTATTTCTATGAAGGCTTTCATGTTCATACAAGCATTTTTAAGTTGTATGAGTGATCATTAGCTTGCATTCATCATCAAGTTGCAAGCTTTATTGTCAAGGCTAGAGTTTTTTGGGTGATTTTTGGCAAGGGTTTGCTTATTGGAGTTTAGGGTGAGTTTCTATAGCTTTAATAATCAATCGTTAAATTGATTATGATAGGATATGATAAGATATGGCTATGTTTGTGGATAAATGTGCTTATGCAAGTGTTTGTTGTGTGTTTTGCAAGTTTTATGTTATATGCAAGTTTAATGCTATGTTTTATGATGCTCACTATGCAAAACACTATGTTGAACATTGATGCATATGTAACATGTTATGCAAACTATATGTGAGATTATATGCAAGTTATATGTAACATGTTATGCAAGTTATGTATTTGGTTTTACGCATGCTAAGTATTTGGTTTTGTGCATGCTAAGCATTTGGTTTTATGCATACTAAGTGTTTGGTTTTATGCAAGTTATGATGCAAGTTCATATGCAAGTTTGTCTCTTTTTATGATATGCATAATATATGCAAGTTTGCCTCTAAGTATGGCATGTTATGCAAGTTCATATGCAAGTCATGATGCAAGTTCATATGCAAGTAATGATGCAAGTTCATATTCAAGTTATGATGCAAGTTCATATGCAAGTTCGCCTCTATGTATGACATAAGTACATGTGCAAGTTTATCCCTTTTAGACCTTTGACATGTATGCAAGTTGACACCTTTATGTTAGGTCTATGATATGAACAATTATGCAAGTTACCATCTTTATGACATATGTGATTCATGCAAGTTTGGGTTGGTTATTTATGCAAGTTGGGTTTATGGTCATATATATAAGTTGACACCTTTTAAACCCATGATAATGCTAATGATATGCTAAGTTGAACCCATGGTGTGTATGATGAATCTTCTCTTTTGAAGTATGTCATGTTAACGTATTTACGTGGGGACGATGGGGTAAAAATTAATGAACACATAAAATTGCGTGAAGTGGGTATGATTAAACATACCGTAAAGTGGATGGACATAATTGGGAATTTACCTATTAAGTTAGGTCTACCCATATTATAGAATTGGGAATTTACCTATTGAGTTAGGTCTACCCATATTCTTAAATATTTGTAATTAATTAGGGATAATTAATACAAATTATGGGGGTGATTAATTAGGTGTAATTAATCGACTAAGACACGAGGTTGGACCCTTTTGTAGCATAAGACTGCCCGGAACCGACCGGCAAATCCAGCGGCTACAAATGATTGGCCCAATGTGAGAGGTCTTAGTCATAAACTAAATACGTGACAAGTGTAAAGACACGAGGTTAGACTCTGTTATGGTGTAAGGCTGCCCGGAACCAACCGGCATATCCAGCTGCCATAAAAGACAGTCTAATGTGAGAGGTCTTTACAAAGGTTACGATCTTAATTAATTAAGAAACACTTAACCAAATTAGCATGTAGTGGGGCATGAGGGGTTAAGTGAGTGCCTTGGGTGGCATGTAGTAACTAGTGGGGGTGCCTTGGGTGGCATGAGGAAACTAGTGGGTTGCCTTGGGTGGCAATAGAAAATACGATTAGAATAGTTAACCAAAGTGGAACATGTAATTAAACATGACTAAAGGGTTAAGTAAGTGCCTTGGGTGGCATGTGGGAATTAAGTAAGTGCCTTGGGTGGCATGTGGAAATCTAGTGGGGGCCTTAAGTGGCAATTGAAATATAATTAAATGACAAGCTTAAGTAGTAGCTTGTGGGGGCCTTAAGTGGCAATTGAAATATAATTAAATGACAAGCTTAAGTAGTAGCTTGTGGGGGCCTTAAGTGGCAATTGAAATATAATTAAATGACAGGCTTAAGTAGTAGCTTGTGGGGGCCTTAAGTGGCAATTGAAATATGATTAGATGACTTAACCAAACCTTAACATGTAAGTGGGCATGATTATAAAAGGGGTTAAGTGGGATGCACTAGATAAAATGGCAAGCTTAAGTAGTAGCTTGTGGGGGCCCATTTCAACCAATATCCCAAACGTATCTTTGTGGGCTCGACCTAAGTCGAGGACGGGACACGCATATTGGGCTTGACTATAAGAGGCCAAAACGGGGTAGCGGTGGCAACGCAAGTCCAACGGGTTTCATATGCGTGTGTGGACCCAAGCTGGTAGGTAAGACGTTGTTGCATCGTGTAGATATAAGCCGTGCACCATTGATTATCGGGTTGCCACTTTGGGGAGTGATACACCCCACTGTGGGGCCAGCACGGGTATCTACGGTAGGGAGCCGATCGCTTGGGGGTAGTGGGTACACCTAGTGGAGATAGGGGCAGACGGCACCTATGTAGTCAGCTAGGGGTACACAAAACTACTGGGTAAAATTACTAAGTACACTTAGTGGGATCAACCTTTAAGTAGGAATTACCCTTGGGTGGGTAGAACTGGTGTGGTACAGTGTAGGAATTACCCTTGGATGGGTAGATCTGGGGTGGTGCAATCTAGTGATTATCCTTGGGTGGATAAATGCGTCTTTTCGGTTATTTTAGTACATCCTGTGTTTAGTTGGCTGCTTAGTGTAGTCATTATCCCCAGAGGTACCGTACCTTGTTTATATCATACCCTAATTACTTTAATAATTGTATTGTCAGGGTTATAGGACTCACTCAGACTTATGTCTGACCCCGTTGTTTCTTTATCTTTTTCCCAACCCTCAGGTTTTCAGAGTGGGCCTAGCACTAGTGGGCTTTGACCAGACTACTTTATCTATCTTTTGGAGCTTGGACCGTGGATGTAAAGCTCAGTTCATCTTTTCTATTATGGCTATTAGGTTATGTAGTGGGATTATGTACTTTTGTTTTTATCAGGATGGATATTATGTACTTGACTCTTATTTATGGTTTTGGTGTAACCAAACATGTTTTACTTTCCGCTGGAATGAAATGATGTTTTAAATTCTCAAGTATTACTTATATCTGTCTTGTTGTAATTTTTTTGTTCTATATTCACTTAAAATACTCCACCGATGTTATGGCATTCCCTTAGAGAGTGACCGTAGCGGGTGTGGGGGTGTTAAACGTGGTATCAGAGCTTAAGGTTACCAGAACAGATAAAATTTTTAGAAAAACTATTTTCTAAGAATATTTTTGAAAGGAGTATTTTCAAAAACATGTCTTTTAAGAGAAAAGTTTTTGAAAGAAAAGCATAATCCCCGATAGCCATATCTTTATCTTTCGAATTCTCCGTTTTGAATCTCTTCCTCTCTCGTTTTGAGTTTCCCCTCCGTGTATAGATGATCTTTCTAAGATAGATAAGAATGGAAAACCACTTCAAGGGACTTAGACGTTAGTCAGATTAGAAGTTGGTTCAAGAAGGAGGAGGACTGGTAGGTACCTATTGGATAGACGATGGGAGGAAGGCTCAAACAGTTGTTTGGTTAATGAAGGACGAAACCTCATTGATGGGAGGTTACGAGTGGAGAATGGGAAGAAGAAGGCTAGTAGTTATCCTTTTGGGAGGAATAGGACACCTTATTAGGATTGTCCAAGGAGGCAAGGGCAAGGTACATAATCTCCTAGAGGGTAGTTGTATTCCCTCACTGCTAGTGTACCAGATGGGGATAGGACCGTCTAGGTTGGAATTTGGATTTCTTTATTATCCGGTTCGAACTTTATTTGATTCTGACGCATTGGGTTCGTTTATCTCATCATTGTTAGTTGAGTCACTGCACTTAGACACCAGTTTAGTAGATGATCCCTTAGTTGTTTCAAACCCAATTGGGGCTCCATGATGTGTTTGGGTTTGAAAGTTTCTATACTTAGCGTTGAGTTTAGATGTGATGCTTTTTGGGCTTCACGGGCTATGGGTTAGTTTTGGGCATGGACTGGTTATCCAGTAGGGGTGCCGTTCTTGATTTTGAAGGGAGAGTTGTTAGGCTTATGACCCGCTTGGGTAACACTCTCGAGATCTCTTGTAATCCCATGGAAACTGTTATGCTAAGTTATCTAGAATCGCTTGACACGTCGGTCGAGAGTTTGCGATCTGTTAGAGTGGTCCGGGAATACTCGAATGTGTTTGAGGGGGTGAAGGGCTTACCTCCGGAGCGGGAGATTGACTTCCGAATATATCTGGTAGATAATGCCAAACCAGTATCTTGGCCAGTGTGCCATATGGCTCCTCATGAGAGGAGGGAACTCCATAAGCAAGTAGGCGATTTGCTTGAGAAGGGGTTCATAAGACGAAGTATGTCGGAGTGGGGTGCTCCAGTAGTTTTTGCCACGAAGGCTGATGGGTCCCTCAGACTTTGTGTAGGCTAAAGAGAACTAAATAAACTCACAAAGAAGAATAGACACCCATTGCCGAGGATTGATGATCTCTTTGATCAGTTAGTTGGCGCCTCAGTATTTTCGCAGTTGGACTTAGCCACGGGGTTTCGTCAGTTGAGAGTGGCTGAGGATAGTATAGAGAAGACTGCCTTTAGGACTCCGGAAGGTTTTTTTTATGAGTGGCTGGTGATGCCATTTGGTTTGACGAACGCCCCCGCATACTTTGTTGATGAGAAGGGTGTTCAGGGAGTACCAAAATAAGTTCGTGATGGTCTTTGTAAATGACACCTTGGTCTTTCCTGGGAGCGAAATAAGTTTTCGTATGTGCTCAATAGGTTGAGCAAAGCCAGTTATGGAATAAACGGTGGTTTTGGAGCGAGACTGGCAAGGACATCCAGAGTTGGACAAGGGCTTAATTATTTAGCCGTTTTTACTAGTATCATCTCACGTAGTCGTCTGAATTCGAAGGAGGTATCCCTTGGGTGTTTGTCTGATATTGGTTTAGGCCTTTGGGGGATGTCGAGTTCGACTAGGGTGGTCTGCGTGAGAGATGGACAGTTGTGATGATTTTGGATGGGATTCTTAGCATCCTATGAGTTTGAGATAGCGTATACCCATGGCAAGGGTAACGTGGTGACGAATGCCTTAAGTAGAAAAAGGTTGTCCTTGAGTTCATTGTTCGTTGAACGACGGAGCTTAGAGTTTATTTCTATGTTTGACTTTAGACCTTCCGTTGACTTTGTACCCGGTTTGCTAGCCTCCTTGGAGGTTAGGCCTACTCTTTTGGGGCGTATTGGCGGAGCACAGCGGGACGACCCACAGTTGGTTGAGTTAGTAGAGAAGCTCATGAGGAGGGGGAGTCGTCCAGCCATTTGAGTAGGTACACCCTAGATGGTAAGGGGTGGTTGCGTAGAGACGGTAGACTTTGTGTACCGCAAGGCAGGGGTTTGAGGAAGGCTATACTTGATGATGCACATCGGTCGAAGATGACCATTCATCCTGGTAGGGACAAAATGTACCAAGACATGAAGCGAGTTTTCTTTTGGGCCGGTATGAAGAAAGATGTGGCCGAGTATGTCGCTAGATGCTTGGTGTGCTAGCAAATGAAAGCGGAGCAGAAGGAACCCGGTGGGTTGCTTCACCCATTGGAGGTTCCGCTATGGAAGTGGGATAGTGTCTCGATGGATTACCGAGATCGAGGAAGGGTAATACGGGAATTTGGGTTGTGGTAGACAGACTTACTAAGAGCGCCCATTTTGTACCCGTGGAGAGTAAGAGAACTGCTCCATGGCTAGCTTCAGTTTACATTCGAGAGATTATTAGATGGCATGGTGTACCTTCCAGTATAGTGAGCGATTGAGATCCTATCTTCATTAGGGAGTTTTGGAAGAGTTTGCAAAAGGCGGTAGGGACTCAGTTGTGTTTGAGCACCGCATATCATCCTCAGACGGACGGCCAGACCGAGAGGGTGAATCGTATTTTAGAAGACCTTTTGAGGCTATGTATCTTAGATTTTGGGGGTACATGAGAAGAACATCTTCCATTGGTGGAGTCGCCCGACAGACTTAGTGGTGTACATGACATATTCCATGTGTCACATTAGAGGAAGTGCCTACATGAGACCGCAGAGGCGGTAGAGCCGAGCTTGCTTAAAGAAGTAAAGGTAGAGCGTGATGTGATTATTCGACGAGCTCCTACCCGCATCCTTGGGTCAGAGATTAGGAAGTTGAGAAACAGAGAGGCTGACTAGTCAAAGTAAAAAGGGGAGAAGGTGAGAGCAATGCTACTGGGGAGACAGAAGCGAAGATGCGTTCGTTATACCCATTCCTTTTTGAGGGTATGTCCTTTAAACGTCTCCTTTATCGTTTGTCTAGTGCTTATCTTATCTTTAGTATGTCCTCTCATTAGTTCCTTTGACCTTTAGATAGGGTAAACCTATGGTTGAAACATGTGTTTGAGACATGTTATGTTTGATGGATGCATGTGGATGCAAGTGGTTGCTAGTGGTTGCTCGTGGATGCATATACACACACTCTAGACACTAGATCGGCTCAATCACTTCATATTGCATATTGCATATAATTGTGTGTAGGTAGCTATATTTATGGATGTATAATGATTGTGTTATCATATGGATGATGCACTTTGGTGAATGATTGTGCACTCATGTAGATATTGTATGTGTCGATAGGGTTCTCTCGCATACATAATGGATGCATGGCACTATCATGGTTTGCATATGTTCATACATTAGATAGGGAACATATACACACACTTTTTGCATATGCTCATACATCATTAGAAATTGTTTTAAGGACAATGGATGCCCGTGTTTGATGGATTGAGTAGATGGTTGTTTGGATGGTAGGATATGCATTCTCCTTAGCTTAGAGATTTCGGGGACGAAATCCTTTAAGGAGGGGAGAATGTAACACCCCGTATTTTAGTTAATGCTAATATTCACTAATTACAGAATAAATAATCTCAGATGTGAAAATTGGGGGAAACGGGCTGCGTCATTACGTTCGTCTCGGAAAAATACGCGAAATAGAGTCCGAAATTTTGTAAATCGGAGTCCGTATGGCCCAGTTATGGCCCAATGAAGTTTACAGAAAATTCAAAGTTCAAAACAGATTTAAAATTCAGGTTCAAATTTAGAAATTGGGGCCATTGGGCGCAGGCGGGGAAATTCCCGCCTGGCTACCCAAGTCGACAGCCCTGTCGACTGGGCAGTCGACTTGGCTAGGACCAAGTCGACAGCCCTGTCGACTTGGGTGTCGACAGGGGGTGCTCGGCCAGTTTGGCCTGGTGCACCATTTCAGGGTTTGGGCTGTGTTTTGGGGCTGGTTTCTGGAAGCTTCCGAGATCTGATGGTCCTAATCTAATTTAGGTTAATCTAATGGCCTAAAACACTTGCCTAATCCTATAAATAAGACCCTAAGCTAGCCCTAAATGATCATAATCCTATCCTCTAACTAAACTATGCCAAAATTTTCTATGATCATGGCCTCTACTCAAAACCCTAGCCTCCATCCTCTTCCTAAACTATTTCTATGAAGGCTTTCATGTTCATACAAGCATTTTTAAGTTGTATGAGTGATCATTAGCTTGCATTCATCATCAAGTTGCAAGCTTCATTGTCAAGGCTAGAGTTTTTTGGGTGATTTTTGGCAAGGGTTTGCTTATTGGAGTTTAGGGTGAGTTTCTATAGCTTTAATAATCAATTGTTAAATTGATTATGATAGGATATGATAAGATATGGCTATGTTTGTGGATAAATGTGCTTATGCAAGTGTATGTTGTGTGTTTTACAAGTTTTATGTTATATGCAAGTTTAATGCTATGTTTTATGATGCTCACTATGCAAAACACTATGTTGAACATTGATGCATATGTAACATGTTATGCAAACTATATGTGAGATTATATGCAAGTTATATGTAACATGTTATGCAAGTTATGTATTTGGTTTTATGCATGCTAAGTATTTGGTTTTGTGCATGCTAAGCATTTGGTTTTATGCATACTAAGTGTTTGGTTTTATGCAAGTTATGATGCAAGTTCATATGCAAGTTTGTCTCTTTTTATGATATGCATAATATATGCAAGTTTGCCTCTAAGTATGGCATGTTATGCAAGTTCATATGCAAGTCATGATGCAAGTTCATATGCAAGTAATGATGCAAGTTCATATGCAAGTTATGATGCAAGTTCATACGCAAGTTATGATGCAAGTTCGCCTCTACGTATGACATAAGTACATGTGCAAGTTCATCCCTTTTAGACCTATAACATGTATGCAAGTTGACACCTTTATGTTAGGTCTATGACATGAACAATTATGCAAGTTACCTTCTTTATGACATATGTGATTCATGCAAGTTTGGGTTGGTTATTTATGCAAGTTGGGTTTATGGTCATATATATAAGTTGACACCTTTTAAACCCATGATAATGCTAATGATATGCTAAGTTGAACCCATGGTGTGTATGATGAATCTTCTCTTTTGAAGTATGTCATGTTAACGTATTTACGTGGGGACGATGGGGTAAAAATTAATGAACACATAAAATTGCGTGAAGTGGGTATGATTAAACATACCGTAAAGTGGATGGACATAATTGGGAATTTACCTATTAAGTTAGGTCTACCCATATTATGGAATTGGGAATTTACCTATTGAGTTAGGTCTACCCATATTCTTAAATATTTGTAATTAATTAGGGATAATTAATACAAATTATGGGGGTGATTAATTAGGTGTAATTAATCGACTAAGACACGAGGTTGGACCCTTTTGTAGCATAAGACTGCCCGGAACCAACCGGCAAATCCAGCGGCTACAAATGATTGGCCCAATGTGAGAGGTCTTAGTCATAAACTAAATACGTGACAAGTGTAAAGACACGAGGTTAGACTCTGCTATGGTGTAAGGCTGCCCGGAACCAACCGGCATATCCAGCTGCCATAAAAGACAGTCTAATGTGAGAGGTCTTTACAAAGGTTACGATCTTAATTAATTAAGAAACACTTAACCAAATTAGCATGTAGTGGGGCATGAGGGGTTAAGTGAGTGCCTTGGGTGGCATGTAGTAACTAGTGGGGGTGCCTTGGGTGGCATGAGGAAATTAGTGGGTTGCCTTGGGTGGCAATAGAAAATACGATTAGAATACTTAACCAAAGTGGAACATTTAATTAAACATGATTAAAGGGTTAAGTAAGTGCCTTGGGTGGCATGTGGGAATTAAGTAAGTGCCTTAGGTGGCATGTGGAAATCTAGTGGGGGCCTTAAGTGGCAATTGAAATATAATTAAATGACAAGCTTAAGTAGAAGCTTATGGGGGCCTTAAGTGGCAATTGAAATATAATTAAATGACAAGCTTAAGTAGTAGCTTGTGGGGGCCTTAAGTGGCAATTGAAATATAATTAAATGACAGGCTTAAGTAGTAGCTTGTGGGAGCCTTAAGTGGCAATTGAAATATGATTACATGACTTAACCAAACCTTAACATGTAAGTGGGCATGATTATAAAAGGGGTTAAGTGGGATGCACTAGATAAAATGGCAAGCTTAAGTAGTAGCTTGTGGGGGCCCATTTCAACCAATATCCCAAACGTATCTTTGTGGGCTCGACCTAAGTCGAGGACGGGACACGCATATTGGGCTTGACTATAAGAGGCCAAAACGGGGTAGCGGTGGGAACGCAAGTCCAACGGGTTTCATATGCGTGTGTGGACCCGGGCTGGTAGGTAAGACGTTGTTGCATCGTGTAGATATAAGCCATGCACCATTGATTATCGGGTTGCCACTTTGGGGAGTGATACACCCCACTGTGGGGCCAGCACAGGTATCTACGGTAGGGAGCCGGTCGCTTGGGGGTAGTGGGTACACCTAGTGGAGATAGGGGCAGACGGCACCTATGTAGTCAGCTAGGGGTACACAAAACTACTGGGTAAAATTACTAAGTACACTTAGTGGGATCCACCTTTAAGTAGGAATTACACTTGGGTGGGTAGAACTGGTATGGTACAGTGTAGGAATTACCCTTGGATGGGTAGATCTGGGGTGGTGCTATCTAGTGATTATCCTTGGGTGGATAAATGCGTCTTTTCGGTTATTTTAGTACATCCTGTGTTTAGTTGGCTACTTAGTGTAGTCATTATCCCCAGAGGTACCGTACCTTGATTATATCATACCCTAATTACTTTAATAATTGTATTGTCAGGGTTATAGGACTCACTCAGACTTATGTCTGACCCCGTTGTTTCTTTATCTTTTTCCCAACCCTCAGGTTTTCAGAGTGGGCCTAGCACTAGTGGGCTTTGATCAGACTACTTTATCTATCTTTTGGAGCTTGGACCGTGGATGTAAAGCTCAGTTCATCTTTTCTATTATGGCTATTAGGTTATGTAGTGGGATTATGTACTTTTGTTTTTATCAGGATGGATATTATGTACTTGACTCTTATTTATGGTTTTGGTGTAACCAAACATGTTTTACTTTCCGCTGGAATGAAATGATGTTTTAAATTCTCAAGTATTACTTATATCTGTGTTGTTGTAATTTTTCTGTTCTATATTCACTTAAAATACTCCACCGATGTTATGGCATTCCCTTAGAGAGTGACCGTAGCGGGTGTGGGGTGTTACACGACTTTTCTAATTTGTCCCCATTTAAATTTTGCTACAAAATGTAACTTTAATTTCTACTTTGTTTGCATCTAAAATTGCAAACCAAAAACACATATCTTTTTATTATTTCTAATTTTGTTTGCAACTAAAATCGCAAACAAAAACATATCCTTTTTCTTATTTTTGTTTGCATTTATAGAATGTAAACAAAAAATATCGTCTCTTCCCTCTTACATGTAGCGTTTGCATTTTTGTTTACATTTTATAAATGCAAACAAAAATAAGAAAAAGGATATGTTTTTGTTTGCGATTTTAGTTGCAAACAAAATTAGAAATAATAAAAAGATATGTGTTTTTGGTTTGCAATTTTAGATGCAAACAAAGTAGAAACTAAAGTTACATTTTATAGCAAAATTTAAATGGGGACAAATTAGAAAAGAAAGATTATATTTTTATGTGTTTATTTACATTCCTTGGTGTAAATAAACGGAAATTAAAAGACGCTCTTTTATTTACATTCCTAGATGTAAATAAAATTTAGAAATTAAAAGCTACATTTTTATTTGCGTTCTTTAAACACAAATAAATCATGAAAATGAAAATATACGTTTTATTTGCATTCCCTAATGCAAACATAAAATGAGAGTAAAAAATTACGTTTTTATGTAAATTTCAAAGAATAGTAAAAGAATCATATTTAGTCTAAAAATATGTTTTATTTTAAAAAAAATACATTTTTGATGTAATATTAAAAGCGTAGGAAAGAAATTCTCATTTTGCTCATAAAAATGAATTGAACAAAAATATTCATTTTTGTTCATCGGAAGGAAATCAACAAATTTACTCCTTGAAATAAAATGGACAAAAATATTCGTTTTATTCGTTGTGAAGGAATTTACACCTAGTATGAATAAGAAGGTTGAAATAAAGATTTAAACGTTAGAATTTATGAACAAACTAAAATATAAATTTATAGTCAATTGCTATAAAAATTGGTGCATGAAATAAAACACATTTTAATAGACGAGATAAACTTAAGTTGTGATTTGCATTATTCATTTCCTTTATTGGTGTGATATTCATGTGAGTGATAGCGCTTGAAAATTTATATTTATAAATATAAATAGAATTATAACGACTCGAGCGTGGCAGTTCGTGTTTCGGTAATCGTGACTTTAAACGATTATACCGAGAGATCCGACCGTCGGATTTCCCTAAAACTGGAGCCGTTAGGACCGTTTTGGGAAGATCTTTCTAATGAGACAAATTTTGTCAAAATCCAACGGTTATATTTCAAGATATGTGTAAATCAAATTTCTTGGAAAACAGCGCCAGGGCCACCCTTTGACCCGAAGCGACGTTTAATTAATTTGAGCTATTTTAAATAAATAAGTATAGCGATAAGTCGTTAAAAATTAATATTAACAATATGAAAAGATTTAAATAATAATTATTTGATAATTATTTGTAAAGTCCGAGTTCTACTCATTTCAAATAATTATACGTCGATGAAGAGACGAAGACGGTGTTGAAGACCGGCGGTCTTTACATCGAGCGGATGTATTGCTACTGAGGTCCTCGATAGGAGTAGCTACCCTGAAGGGATTTCGGCAGTAGTCGTCCGGACGTATGTGATGACTATCCGGATTTACGAGAGCCTTTAAGGTGTCTCCGGTTCCGTTCAGACCCAGAACGGACTTGTAAATAGATGCATGTCTGACGTTGAACTTCGTAACATGTAAACTGATGTCTGTTAATATACAACCGTTGGTGGCAAGAGAATTTATTCTTTCGCTCAACACCCTTAGAGGTTGTGTATTGATAGATGTTAATTTCATGGCATGGATTGTCAATGGGACACGCTAAGATGCAAATGATCAAGGCTTTGTTGAAAAGCAGGCCTTGTGGTTGATGATCAAAGCATAGTCTATTTAGGCATAGCTTTGTGTATATCGTGACTTCGCAAGCCTCACACACCGGTTGAGTCTAAAATGGGAGAAGGGAACGCAGGGAGTGAACACGGTTTTTTTAGCAAGAAGTTGTGTCAGTGCTTAAACTGGCTGACATTTGCTTATGTGGTTGTTGGAATATTTTTGCGAGGCCTCGGTTTATTCTTATCGGTCGCCCTCGGCCGATTTGTAGGTCCAATAGGATCAGGGAACGTGTGCTCAAGCATAACTAATCCACTAAAGTATTTATGGACCGGCTCTGCTGTATCCAAGGGTTCGCCAGCGTATGAATCTTGAGGCATTGCTAGAGTGTCTCGAATCGGTCAGGAGCTCCTCCCTAGCCTTGACTTATGATGGAAACCCAATTACCATTACGTCCCATGCGGTTTTGATTGCATAACTAGTATGGCGACATAGTAGATGGTAGTTATGCCGTCTAGGATTAATATAATAATTGAAATATTTTCTTTAAACATATACACACTAATAATAATATCGTATTTTGCGTATTTAACATCTTTTGACCATTATAAGGTAAAACCCTATCCTCCGGTTTGCGTTGCATTGTGTGATGGGACTTGGGTCTTATAATGGTTCCATTTTTCTATAAAGCATTGCGTTATTTAACGTTATACTTTATTTACTGCACTGATAATCCCATGTAATAAACCTGTTCCGTGATAGCGGCGTGGTCCTCGTGATTGTCAAACCCGTTAGTTAATTAAGATATCTCACACCAGTCCCATGACTGACTCGTAGTTTGTTTCACCTTTTGCAAACTCGGGTGCCCTCTTCTACACGGGCAGCCAAGTGATAGGTTAGGCTTGGATATTCGCTGGAGGGAAGCTTGCTGATGGAGATGCTGAAGAAACTTTCTTTTTATCTTTTATTTTCTGCTTAAGACTTTGAGACAGTATTTATTTTTGATGTAACTTGAGAGATTGAGACTCTATTTCTTTTCTTTGAGACATCTATTTTGTTAAGTGTAATTCCGTGCTACATACTCTGATGTTTCAGTGATGATGTTTGTGATGACATTTCTTTCCGCTGCAACGATTTATATGTTCTGTTATACTATGAGATCTGTTATTGTTTTAGTTATGTTATATTCCATACGATTTTCCTTACTTTCGTTACACGGGAATTTGGGGTCGTCCCATTTGGTATCAGAGCTTTGGTTAACCTTAGCTTTGGAATATAACATTTTTAGAACAATTCATCTAGATAGAATCAGTAGTGTTCTAAGACGAGAGGTTCATTAGAGATAGGATTAACAATATCCTAGAATGAGCTTAAACAGAGTAGCACATATTTATCGGTCATTACTTCATTATCACCTGGACATGTCTCTACTTTTAACCTTCTCTTCGAATTTATCATTTCCTTTGGTCTGACTCTTTCCTTGATGGTACAGACTGATTGAAAGATGAGCACGAGAGCTAGGACAAGAGGAAGAGGTCGTGGCGGAGTAGCTGGTAGGGGTAGAGGGAGAGATACACCCCCAACTGAGCTAGACCAACCCAATTCTGAGGTCGAGGAGCCACCACCACCACCACCCCCAGTTGCTTTTGACCTGGATAAAGTGGCGAAGAAAATCAAGAATCTTGGAGGAGTACATTTCACTTGTAGAGAGACGGTGGTAGAAGTGCAAGAATGGCTTAAGACGATGGAAAAGATCTTGGGAGGTTTGGAGCTTGAGGATCACATGAAGCGTTTTATGGCAGTATGGTTCATGCAAGGACAGGCTCAAACTTGGTGGGAAACAGCCATGATATGGAGAGACGTCGCAGAGATAACTTGGACGAGATTTAAAGAGCTCTTTAATGAAAAGTTTATCCCGCCTCATGAAGTGGAACGTCTACACGATGAATTTGCTAACCTGCAGCAAGGCACCATGACCATTGCAGGGTACGTGAAGAAATTTGAGGAGCTATCTAGGTATGCCCCTGAGCTAGTGCAAAACGCCTTACAGAAAAATTAGAGGTTCATAAATGGGCTTGCAAGGCGATACCATAACAGAGTGACAGCCCACATTGAGAGCCCATTTGCCAAGGTGATAGAAATGGCATGCAGATATGAAGAAATTGATCAGAAGGGTGCTCAGCTAGAAAAGGCCAAGAATCAAGCTAATAAGAAGAAGGAGGCGGAAAAGAAACCAGGGGAAGGCAGTTCTTCGGCTACAAAACCTCAGGGAAACAAGAAGAGAGACAAGTCTAAAGTCAGATGCTTCAACTGCCAGAAGATGGGACATTTCGACTACGAGTGCAGGGCCCTGAAGAAGCCAAAGAGGAACGAGTCTGGGCCGAGCCAAAGCAGTGGACAGAATCCCCGGGATCCAAAAGAGCGCTACAACTGCCACAAGCCTGGACACCTTATCAAGAATTGCCCTCTGCTCAAGAAATCAGAGGTAGCTCACGTCTACGAAGATACGGCTGCATCGGCTTCTTCTGAAGGAGCAGGTAAGCCTGATGTTTTAGGCGGTGCTCTTAACATTAAGAATATTCCCATTACTGTCTTGTTTGATACTGGTGCATCTAGAAGTTTCATATCAAGTGATACTATTAAAAAAGCTTAAACTGAAACCAAGAAAACTTAAAGAACCGATTAAAGCCCATAGCCCGATAGGAGGTCACTTATTCTTGATTAGTACTGCAGAATGCCCATTTCTTACTCTCACTTCCTATTTCCTTTCAATTTAATCATCATGAACTTTTCTGGATATGATGTCATACTTCGGATAGATTGGCTAACGAAGTATGGGGCTGAGTTGCTGTGTGCTGAAAGGGTAGTCAAAATTAAAATGAAATTTGGGAATATAATGACTATACCATGCCACGGCTCAGCCACAGATAGGAAAGAATTATGGTCTTCTTTAGAAGTCACCCCTCCTTCTATTGAAACTATCCCCATCGTCAAAGACTATGCTGATGTATTTGAAGAAGTAAACAGCCTACCTCCCCGCAGAGAAATCGATTTCAGAATCGACTTGGTTCCTAATACAAGGCCTGTGGTGCATCCTATTAGGCGAATGTCGCCAAAAGAAAGAGAAGAGCTGAGCAATCAAACTAAGCAGCTTTTAGCCAAGGGTCTGATTAGACCTAGCTTTTCAGAATGGGGTGCAGCGGTGGTATTTGTCCCAAAGTCAGATGGTACACTCCGTCTGTGTGTAGACTACCACGATCTAAACAAGCAAACGATGAAAAACAAATATCCATTGCCTCGGATTGATGATCTATTAGACCGTCTGCATTGAGCACATATATTCTCTAAAATGGACCTAGCCACAGGATTCCATCAACTGCGCATTGCAGAAGAGATTATCCCCTTAACTGCTTTCAGAGGGCCTAATCTATTTTACGAGTGGCAAGTAATTCCTTTCGGTCTATGCAATGCCCCAGCATACTTTGTAGATTTGATGAATAGAGTATTTCATGGGGTTCAAAATAAATTCGTGCTTGTGTTCATTGATGATATCCTTATCTTTTCCAAAACCATTGCTGAACATGAAAAACATTTGAAAGAAGTCTTGGAGATTTTGCAGAGGAATGTGCTGAAAGCTAAATTTTCCAAATGTATATTTTGGCAAGAAGAGGTGAAATTCCTCGGCCACGTGGTATCAAAGGAAGGCATCTCTGTAGATCCAGGAAAAATTTCAGCCATCCAAGACTGGAAGCAGCCTACCACTCCCACAGAAGTCCGAAGTTTCTTAGGACTAGCTGGTTATTATCGAAAGTTCGTTAAGGACTTTTCGAAATTATCTTGCCCACTGATGAAATTAACTAAGAAGCATTCAAAGTTCGTTTGGACACCTGAATGTGAGGCTGCATTCCAAGAGCTGAAGCAGAGATTGATCACTGCTCCTGTGTTGACCATCATAGATGGCAATGAGGATCTGAAGGTCTGGACAGACGCTTCCCAAGAAGGTCATTCTCTTTATCTGAATAAAACATGTCTGAGATAACATTTTCTTTTGATGTCAAATCTCATTTTAACATTTTACCTTTCTGTCTATTTAAGCTATTGGTGCGGTGCTTACGCAAAGGGGTAGAGTGGTAGCATACGCTAGCCGGCAATTGAAACCGCATGAAAGGAATTATGCCACTCATGATCTTGAGCTAATGGCCATTGTATTCGCTCTAAAGATATGGAGGCATTATCTCTTGGGGGAAAAGTTCGAGCTATATACGGACCACCAATCCTTGAAGCATCTATTTACCCAAAAAGTTTTGAACCTGAGGCAACAACGTTGGATTGAATTTCTTGCACCCTACGACCTGGATATCCTATATACTCCGGGAAAAGCAAATGTAGTGGCAGATGCTCTCAGCAGAAAGAACATGGCCAGCACCAATCTTATCCTTGCCCATCTCATTATTACTCCTTCTTTGATCGACAAGATCTCTGTCCTTCAAAAAGTTGATGAGTTTATCCAAAGGATTAGCAAAAGAATTCGAGAAGGCGAACCCACGAGCTTCCAAATTGATGACAAAGGAGTTTTGAGGCTACGAGGTCAGATTTGTGTCCCAAGCATTCCTGAACTAAGAAGGGAAGTTATGGACGAATGTCACAAATCCAAGCTCAGTATTCATCCTGGAGTAAGCAAGATGTACCACGATCTTAAGAGTACCTTTTGGTGGAGAGAAATGAAGAGGGACATCTCCATATATGCTGCCAAGTGGCCCACCTGTCAGCTGGTCAAGAGTGATCAGCAAAAGCTTGCAGGTCTATTGCAGCCATTAGGAGTTCCTAATTGGAAGTGGGACGAAGTTTCTATGGACTTCATTGATGGTTTGCCTCAGACTAGGAGAGGGAATGATAGCGTATGGGTGATTGTAGATCGCTTGACGAAAGATGCTCATTTCATCCCCGTCAAATCCAATATAACGGCTCAAAGTTTGGCACAACTTTATTTAAGAGAGATTGTCAGACTTCATGGAGTTCCCAGCAGCATTGTCAGTGACCGCGATCCAATATTTACTAGCAAGTTTTGGGAAGCTTTCCAAGAAGATCTAGGAACCAAGTTGAATATGAGTACAACTTATCACCCTCAGACAGACGGCCAGACTGAGAGGGTAAATCGCATCTTAGAGGATTTGTTGCGAGCATGCATCCTTGACTTTGGCGGGTCATGGGAGGATCATCTGCACTTAGTGGAATTCTCTTATAATAACAGCTATCAAATAAGCCAACAAATGTCGCCATTCGAAGCTTTAAATGGCAGGCCATGCAAATCTCCGGCATGTTGGGTGGAGCCAGGCAATAGAATAGTCTTGGGCCCTGATATGATTCGGGAAGCATCGGATAAAGTTGATTTTATTAAGAAGCGTTTGCTGGCTGCTCAAAGCCGACAGAAGAGTTATGCAGACACTCGAAGAAGAGATCTATAATTCTCTGTCGGTGATCTTGTGTACTTGAAGGTTTCTCCATTAAGAGGCATAATTCGCTTTGGAAAGACTGGAAAGTTGGCACCGAGGTTCATTGGTCCATTTCCTATCCTTGAAAAGATTGGGACTCTAGCTTATCGAGTACAGTTGCCCAACTAGCTGCCAGGGGTGCATGATGTATTTCACGTGTCGCAACTCAGGAAGCATGTTCATGATCCAGATTTAGTTGTGGAGGAAGCAGCACAACGAGATTTGGAAATCACTCCGACCCTAGCAGTAAAGAGGGAGCCGGTGAAGATAGTGGGCAAGGAAGCCCGAGTTCTAAGGAACAAAAGAATCCACCTAGTCAAAGTTCAATGGAGCGGGGATCCTAGAGACTGCACATGGGAGACTGAGGATAGCATCAGACAGGCTTATCCCAAGTGTAGAGTGGATATCTCCGAATAGCTTTATATTGAGGTACATTTATAACTTACATTTTCCGTTTTGTTTCCTACTTTACTTTTATTTCCTTTTCGAGGACGAAAAGCTTTTAAGTGGGGGAGACTGTAACAACTCGGAAAATCCGAACCAATTTAAAATTTTTATTTTAAATAAATTGGTTAGAAAATGAGCCTGAATTTAAAAATTTTAATTTTAAATAATATTAGAGGCAGTGAAAATAGTCAATTTTCAAACGACCTCCGTTTTCGATGAAACCACTTTTGTTGGAACCGAAATGTCAAATTATTGCTAGGTTTCAATTTTTAGAATTTTCCGATTTAGTATGTGAGCGTGGCAAAAGAAATTGTGTTTGGTCAAATACAGTCAAAATTGAATGACTGGAAAATAGCCATTTTTCGAACAGTCTCAGAATTCGACGAAATTAATTTTTTTGGATTCGTATCGTCAAAACATAGCCAAAAATATTTTTTTTTTGGATTTTTCGGAGTCTGTATGTGGCTCCGGTGGATTTTTGATTATGTCAGAATTAAATAATAAAAGAATTAATTTTAAATTTGAAAAACGAGGGCTGAGATGACCTCTTGGGCCTGCGGGACATAGCTAGATGGTCCGGACTAGGGGTTATTAGCTAGGAAACACAGTCGTTGGGCTGAAATCAGAGCAAGTGGGTAAATGGACTTTTATTGGGTTAATTAAATAATTAAACCTAACCCTAAATATAATATTATTTAAATCCCTGTAGCCGTCGTATTCATCTTCCCCAATCCCATTTTCAGTCGCCCCCATCTTCAATCACTCCCTCTCAAAATTCTCTCTCCACACAAACAATTACCCTATACTCCTTTGGAGATTTATCTAGGATTCTCCTTCCTCTTTATTTCTAGACAAGATTCACCTCCTCTCGTGCCCCGGTTTCAAGAACCGTGCCCCCAAACCCCGGGCGTTTCAGCCGCCGCCGGCCCCACCTGGTGCAGTCGCACCCTCCACCGTGTTAGGCGCACGTGCCCCTCTCCAAGCCCGACCACCTCCAACAAACCACACCCTAAACCGACCTTCCTACCTCCTGAAAATTGAGTTCAAAGTTTTGAACAATTTTGAAAGTCACGGCCAAGTTATCTGAAGGAGGAAGAGAGGTTAATTCCTTAATGACTAAACTAATTAATTAATCTAATTTATTTTATAACTTGTTTTGATCATAATTAATTCGTTTCAACTCGGAATTCGATGATTTCAGCGACATTGTGATCGTATTGAGCAGATCTACGCTTCTGGACTGAAACGGAGAAATTCATAACAACTTGAATTTTGGGTAAATTTCTCAATGACTGTGAGATATCATTTATTATAAATTAATTAGTTAATTAATTTATTTTTATCTATAGTATTCGTTTCAGATCTGATTTGTATGGATGTGTTATGATGATTGTCTGTTGGATGTTATGAACTATCATGTTTATTGTTGTGTGTATTTGAACATTTTAATCATATATTTGATTTTATTGAATTGAGTTATATAATCAATTCAACATTCGTTTATATGATGAATTTTTTTTTATAGATCTACATACAAAAAGAAAAAAGGGGAAAATAAAATTTCCTTTTTACTTGAATAGATTTGATTCAATATGGAAAATAAAATTCCCTTTATTTGAATGGTTATGACTTGACAAAGAAAATAAAATTTTCTCTTTATTTAGATGGATTTGATTCAGAATAGAAAATAAAAACTTCCTTTTTATTTAAATTGATTTGACGCTACACAGAAGAAAAAAAGGTTTATTTTATTTTGTGTTTCAACACAAATAGTAACATGCAAAAGAAATGTCTATTTTTATTTTGTGTTTTAACACAAATATTTTCATATAAATGAAAAGTTCTTTTTATTTATGTTTTAACGCAAATACTTACATAGAAAATAAAATATCATTTTTATTTGTGTTTCTAAACACAAATATTATATAGAACATTAGATTACCTATTTATTTGTGTCCAAAAACACAAATATATGCATTGGACATTGAAAATATATTTATGTGTGTCTTTAAAACACAAATACATGCACCGTCATTAAAATATATTTATTTGTGTCTTTAAACACAAATACATACACCATCATTGAAAATATATTTATTTGTGTCTTTAAACACAAATACATGCACCGTCATTAAAATATATGTATTTGTGTCTTTAAACACAAATACATGCACCGTTATTAAAATATATTTATTTGTGTCTTTAAACACAAATACATGCACCGTCATTGAAATACATCTTATTTGTGTCTTTAAACACAAATGCATACATCGTATCCTGAATTATATTTTATTTGTGTCTCTAACACAAATATATACGTCATACATTGATTAACATTTTTATTTGTGCTGTAAACCACAAATATTACGTGGAACATTGAGCGACATTTTTTTATTTATGCTTTAAAACATAAATATTCAATAGAAAATTAAAAGACATTTTTATGTGTGTTTTCAAACACAAATTTTACATGAAGAATAAAATTTCATTTTGTTGCATTCTTTAATGCAAACAAAATAAAGAATGCAACAAAATGAAATTTTATTCTTCATGTAAAATTTGTATTTGAAAACACACATAAAAATGTCTTTTAATTTTCTATTGAATATTTGTGTTTTAAAGCATAAATAAAAAAATGTCGATCAATGTTCCACGTAATATTTGTGGTTTGCAGCACAAATAAAAATGTTAATCAATGTATGACGTATATATTTGTGTTAGAGACACAAATAAAATATAATTCAGGATACGATGTATGCATTTGTGTTTAAAGACACAAATAAGTTGTATTTCAATGACGGTGCATGTATTTGTGTTTAAAGACACAAATAAATATATTTTAATAATGGTGCATGTATTTGTGTTTAAAGGCACAAATAAATATATTTTAATGACGGTGCATGTATTTGTATTTAAAGACACAAATAAATATATTTTCAATGACGGTGTATGTATTTGTGTTTAAAGAAACAAATAAATATATTTTAATGACGGTGCATGTATTTGTGTTTTAAAGACACACATAAATATATTTTCAATGTCCAATTCATATATTTGTGTTTTTGGACACAAATAAATAGGTAATCTAATGTTCTATATAATATCTGTGTTTAGAAACACAAATAAAAATGATATTTTATTTTCTATGTAAATATTTTCGTTAAAACATAAATAAAAAGAACTTTTCATTTATATGAAAATATTTGTGTTAAAACACAAAATAAAAATAGACATTTCTTTTGCATGTTACTATTTGTGTTGAAACACAAAATAAAATAAACCTTTTTTTTCTTCTGTGTAGCAACAAATCAATTTAAATAAAAAGGAAGTTTTTATTTTCTATTCTGAATCAAATCCATCTAAATAAAGAGAAAATTTTATTTTCTTTGTCAAGTCAAAACCATTCAAATAAAGGAAATTTTATTTTCCATATTGAATCAAATCTATTCGAGTAAAAAGGAAATTTTATTTTCCCCTTTTTTCTTTTTGTATGTAGATCTATAAAAAAAATCATCATATAAACGAATGTTGAATTGATTATATAACTCAATTCAATAAAATCAAATATATGATTGAAATGTTCAAATACACACAACAATAAACATGATAGTTCATAACATCCAACAGACAATCATCATAACACATCCATACAAATCAGATCTGAAACGAATACTATAGATAAAAATAAATTAATTAACTAATTAATTTAAAATAAATGATATCTCACAGTCGTTGAGAAATTTGCCCAAAATTCAAGTTGTTATGAATTGCTCCGTTTCAGTCCAAAAGCGTAGATCTGCTCAATACGATCACAACGTCGCTGAAATCATCGAATTCCGAGTTGAAACGAATTAATTATGATCAAAACAAGTTATAAAATAAATTAGATTAATTAATTAGTTTAGTCGTTAAGGAATTAACCTCTCTTCCTCCTTCAGATAACTTGGTCGTGACTTTCAAAATTGTTCAAAACTTTGAACTCAGCTTTCAGGAGGTAGGAAGGTCGGTTTGGGGTGTGGTTTGTTGGAGGTGGTCGGGCTTGGAGAGGGGCACGTGCGCCTAGCACGGTGGAGGGTGCGGCTGCACCAGGTGGGGCCGACGGCGGCTGAAACGCCCGGGGTTTGGGGGCACGGTTCTCTGAAACCGGGGCACGAGAGGAGGTGAATCTTATTTAGAAATGAAGAGGAAGGAGAATCCTAGATAAATCTCCAAAGGAGTATAGGGTAATTGTTTGTGTGGAGAGAGAATTTTGAGAGGGAGTGATTGAAGAGGGGGCGGCTGAAAAAGGGATTGGGGAAGATGAATACGACGGCTATAGGGATTTAAATAATATTATATTTAGGGTTAGGTTTAATTATTTAATTAACCCAATAAAAGTCCATTTACCCACTTGCTCTGATTTTAGCCCAACGACTGTGTTTCCTAGCTAATAACCCCTAGTACGGATCCATCTAGCTATGTCCCGTAGGCCCAAGAGGTCATCTCAGCCCTCATTTTTCGAATATAAAATTAATTCTTTTATTATTTAATTCTGACATAATAAAAAATCCACCGGAGCCACGTACGGACTCCGAAAAATCCAAAAAATATATTTTTGGCTATGTTTTGACGATACGAATCAAACAAAATTAATTTCGTCGAATTCTGAGACTGTTCGAAAAATGGTTATTTTCCAGTCGTTCAATTTTGACTGTATTTGACCAAACACGGTTTCTTTTGCCACGCTCACATACTAAATCGGAAAATTCTAAAAATTGAAACCTAGCAATAATTTGACATTCTGGTTCCAACAAAAGTGGTTTCATCGAAAACGGAGGTCGTTTGAAAATTGACTATTTTCACTGCCTCTAATATTATTTAAAATTAAAAATTTTAAATTTAGGCTCATTTTCTAATCAATTTATTTAAAATAAAAATTTTAAATTGGTTCGGATTTTCCGGATTGTTACACATACTAATTCGAAAAATTCCTAAAAAATATCTTCTAGCTTCGTATTGCCGATACGGCCCTAACAAAACTAGTTTCGTCAAATTCTGAGACCGTTTGAAAAATGGTCATTTTCCAGTCGATTAAAATCAACTTAAACTAGTCAAATGCGTTTTCCTTTGCCACGCTCACATATTGATTCGAAAAATTACGAAAATTGGAATCTAGCAATAACTTGACATCACGGATCCAACAAAAGTGGTTTCGTCGAATTCCGAGGTCGTTTGCAAAATTTCCCTTTTTAAGGGTCTGAATTCCATAACGACTATTCTGAATTTTCAACTGGACGTAACTTTTGATTCCCGCTATGAAATATTGATTTTTCGAATTCGTTGGAAAGATATTCTCAACCAGATTCAAATATTTTTGGTTTCACTAGAATCCGTTTTATTTTGCACCCGGTACCTTCATTTGAATTTTGAAATCGAATTATCGAACTACCGCGCCATTTTCAATTCCTTTTATAATTATTTATATTCTAACGACGATCTATATAAATACATACGTTCGAATTCTATTCAAATTAAATTTCTCGTCGATATTATTTAAAATAATTCATTTTAAATATTCAAAATTCGTTAAAATTGCCAAAATAAAAATTTTTAATTGGCTCGGATTTCCGGGTTATTACATAGGATGTATTAGGAGGGTGCCTTCGGTTCATCCTGTTCCTGGATGACTTGTATGGACGAGTGTTTGACAGAGTATATCCAAAGGGATCACGTACATTGATTTCTTCAAACGTATTTCTGTTGCTGGCAGAGAAGACACCTTCTCTTGCTTAACACCCAGAGTATTTTTGTGGACGTCAATTAGTGATATTTGGCTGATCTGAAAATATGGCATTCAAAATGGATGGAGACATGTTATGCTGAAGAGTACGCGTAACTTCTAGCCTCATCAACCAGGAAACGGTAAAAATCGGGAGGTCGCATGGCTATGTGGGTCGCTCCCATTATGGTGTATTGTCACCATCTAGAGAATATTCATATTTGTCTACTTTTCGCTTTTGTATCTCCCGGGAATGGTTTTGTTGGTACCAACCATAGGTGATAATATATTCGGAACATTCAAGGTTAAGTGAATGGCCGGTCATGTTTAGCCTGAGTTGCAAGATGTTCTTGTTGAACTCGGTTTATTCCTCTCTAGAGATGCACTATTGGAAAGGTGGTTTCCCATACCTTGCCATGGAAATCCATTCTCCAATAAGCGCCGCGGTTTTGATTGTATACAATATATGTGGAGCGTGAGATGCAAGCGTTCCACTAGATTGTTAATTATTTGTATTTAGGCACTATTATAATATCAGATGATATATATGATTTGAAAATGTTTTTGGTTATCGTAAGGTAAAAACCGTCAATATTTTTTTGTGAATTTGGTCTTACAATTATCCTTACTTTTGATAAGATTTTAACTTTAAACTCAAGTTAGATGCTACCCATAAACTTAGGGAGTTTTTTTTCACTCTGGTTCACCAGACTGATCCGTGTATTTGTAATATTCGGGTTAGACCAGGTTGTACAGGTTTAGGCCATTAGATGCTGTGAAGTCCAGAGGCAAGTTAGAGAAGTCCAGACGTATGATATCTAGTATTATTCCACTGTGTGGTATATGGGGACAGATATTTATAACTGTCCAGATGTTTTGATGTACTCTGATGATTGTAAGTTTTATTTCAAGCTCTCAATAATGTTTTTATTTCTATATTATATTTTGTTCCACTGCGATGTGAGACTCTGATTCTGTGTTGGTTCTTCTTCTCATTCTTTTATTCTAATATTTCTTTCTTTCTTATCTCACCCTCTAACTTCTTTCTAATAACTATTTGTGTTTTCGATACTTGAGTTCTGACAAGTGATACATGATCTGTATTATTTGCGGAATTCGGGCTCGAATTCTCGCTAGCCGTTACAAAATTCTCGTGTGAATCCTTTTGCAACAAGTCTTGCTTTATATCTATTAATGGATCCATCTTGATTCTTTTTCAATCTGTATACCCACATGAATCCAATTATATTCTTGTTGTTTGGTGGAATCACTAGTTCCCATGTACAATTGTTCATCAGTGCTTGATATTCTTTATCCATTGCCTTTCTCCATTGTTTGTGTTTGGCTGCTTGTTGACAACTATTTGGCTCTTCTTCTGTACTGACTGCAGTATAAGTCTTTGGTTTGAATATGCCTCTTTTTGATATGGTTATCATTGGATGTCCAGTTTGATGTTGTGATAGTTGAGTTGGTGAGTCAGCTTGTCTGCTGCTAGAGTTTTGATTGTTATAATTGTTGATTTCTTCTCTTGTTTCCTCTGATTGTCTGCAACTTGATCCTGCAGGTGATTGAATGGTGTAGCTAGTCTGCTCTGGCAGATCATCATTAGTTTCATTATCACTATAGTGGCCTTCAGAGTTACTAGCAGCGTTTTCACCATTCTCTTTATGCCATATGTTAGCAATATTGTGCAGGTCAGGTATACTAACCTTTGGACTATATATTTTAGCTGTGGTTTGTATATCTGATCTGCTATAAGGGAAAATATTTTAATCAAAAATAACATGTCTTCTTGTAAATATTTTACCAAACTTGTCTATACATCTAAACCCTTTTTGGTTATTGCAATAACCTATGAAAGTGCAGGGTTTAGATCTATAGTCAAGTTTATGATTATTATAAGGTCTTAAGTTAGGGAAACACAGGCAACCAAATGTTTTTAGACCGCCGTAATCAGGTTTGACATTAAATAGCTTTTCTAGAGGTGTTATTTCTTTTAGTACTTTGGTGGGTGTAACGTCCCATATTTTTACGGTATAATAATTAATTAATTTAATTATTTAAATAGTGATTTAGAGATTTAAATGGTTGTTTAATTAAATAATATTGAATATTTAATTAATTTAAATAATAGAATAATATATTTATTTTCGAAATAATTGGAAATAACAGAATTCACAATAATGTGTGAATTGGACAATTTAAAAACGTATAATTTATATTATAATAATAATCGAGCTCCAAATGGCGCGGCAGTTCGTAATTTGGCAGTTCAAACTTTAAACGAATATATAGAATCCGTTTTAAGCCGGGTTTCTATGAAATAAGAAACATTCGGAGCTGGTGAAGTATATATTTCTAATGGAAGAGAAAAATCAAGATTTCGTCATGTAGATTGTGAGTTGTGTCCAAATCAAATTTTCGAAAAATCCCTATGGAATTCCTTTATAATATATAATAATTTATTTATATTATAAAAGGATTTTTTATATAAATTGGATATCGATTTAATCCGGATTTGAAATATCGAGTTATAAATTCTGATATGATTATTTTGGAGCTGTATGATATTGTATGTGAATATCTATATTATAATGAGAATACCTTGAAATGAAGCTTTTGAAATGTCCAAACCACCCTTCTAAAATAGAATTGGACTAATGGGCAGTTTTGTCCTTTCTTAATTCCATGACCCTACCGCTTCCACTTTCTCGACGAACTCCTGTATCGAAATTACCATTTCATCTGCTTCCTCCTCAACCCTCCAATTCCTCATTTCTGCGAGTGGAAATTATTACTCTTCAATCTTCTCTCGAATTCTGAACGCTGCAAATAACACAACTCCATTACCTCTCTTAATATATCTCTTTTACCTACAGCAATGAAGATCCAACAACGCAAAATCTCCGAGCACTCAAATCTCTGTAATAGGTAATTTATTCGATTATTTTCGTTCTAATTCATTTTTCTACAAATTTCCAATTCGTGTTGGATTTTCTGCAGAGCGATGAAGATCCTACAGAGCAATGAAGATCCGGATACTCTCTTTTTCTACATTACTTCTCGCGTTGGTATTTAAGAGGGAAAGGCAACGTTAGGGCGGCTTGAGAGGATGTGTGCAAGTTTCCAAATCCTTTTCTTGGAACTTGATTAGTTTTCATGTCCAATTTTTATTTAATTTAGCAACCTAGCATGATATTGAAAGTTTACCATTTATTGGTATTTGTAATTAGCGGTTTCTGGATCACTCAAAGCTGTTGAATAGGTTTGGGGATAATCAGCATGCTTGAAAATTGATTTTCTATCAATAATATGTACTATCATTATTTCTTTGTTTAACTATCGTTAAAAGACTACTGTAATAAACTGATTGATTAATGGTTTGATTTTTTCTGATAGTTGTTGGTGGCAATGACTCCAAGCGAACCACAAAGAGGAAAAACCAACTGCTATAAAGTGGGAATTAACAGGTTAAGGTATGTTCGATTTGTATTTTACCTTCTTCATGGCTAAGGCGTTTCTGCCTCTGCTATGCTCTGTTAAGTATTTACCAATCATATTTTATTTTAATTGCTAATCCATTATTCTTGAGTAACTATTTGTATAAAGATATGTATTAAGTCATGATTTGCTTCAAAAGTATAATATGTCAGACTTAACCAGCCTGTTAATTTTACTGTAATTTGAATGGCAGGTCTAACTGAACATTTAATTACGAGATAGAAGGCGGTGCCGAAGAAATATATAACATGTTTTGTCAGTAATATCAAAACGTTGGAATCCTGTTAAAATCTTCATTAGATATTCATTAAATAATTAGCGATCCATCCATTTTCTCTATGTTATTAAATACAGAAAATAGAATACAATTTTAAATTCTTTCGCATAGAACAATATCTGTAGCCCAAATACACTACGAGTATGTATTTCATTATGTTGTAGCTTTATAACCAATTCATTCAGAATTACATAAGGACGCCCTTAATTACAGCTTATTTCTTACGCTAATATCATTAGTTAAAGCCAATGCTTTTATAAGTTAGTTGAGAATGCTTAGGTTATGATGAACCATTTACTGAAGACCTCACAATAAACGATCAATATAGGCACTTTCTCATCAACTCGACGTGATTTTTATGTATGCACATTGGTGACAAGACCACCAAAACGTTGCAGTATCCCAAAAAGGTAACAAAATTTTGATGTTGCCTTTATAATACTGTGTTTTTTAAGCATTTAACGTAGAAGTCATTGTTTACTAATGGTTTTCAATGCTTAAAAAAAATGAAAATTATCCAATTCTAATATGAGGCAGGTTGATAGTGTATAAATGTAAATTAAATTGTTATTCTAAGTAATTTTCTCTACTTCCAAAAGCAATGTAAGAATGTTAAATCTAAAAGTTCACTCAGTGTAACACCCCACCTCCGCTAGGGTCACTCGCAAGGGAATGCACTAGCTTTAGAGGGGCATTATTGGTAAACATACACAGAAATATCACAAGATAGAACATATAAAATGGCGGAAGTAAAATCAATCTTTTATAACATTAATAAACAAGGTCTAAAGCCTTTTTCATCAGAGTACATCAAAACCTGTCTTGCAATGTTTAAGAAGCATAAAACAACCTTTTCATAAAATATTCCCCAAGTAAAACAGTAAAGCAGCCATAGCCAAGAAAAATCCAAGCCATCCAAGATGACCTTCAAGCAGAAGAAGTCTGAATTGAACAACAGTATTTCCTCCCTGTAACCTGGGGGGAAACGGAAGACAAGAAGCGAAAGAAAACGGGGTCAGTCATAAAGACTGGTAAGTCCTACCTACTTCCAGCATAAAAACAGGTAAAGGTGACATGACATGCATAAACTGAAAGTAAACATGGTGATAATGATAAGATAGATACCAAGCCAGGATAATAGGATGGATTACCGTACCCAGACAAACCCAGGGGTCATGATAAATTACAATGTCAAAGTAAAACAAGGTATTACATCGTCAGGTTTCCATCAAGTATAACATTCCAAGGTATCCCTCAAGTCTAACATCCCCGAGTTCTATCTGTATATACTCTGCATCTACCGTCCTAGTGTCTTTCCCCGTACATGTGTTAACCATGAATAACCCTTACTCAACAGTTCGCGAAATGATCCATGTTGACCTAACATATAGAATATGTAAGTCTCTAAACACGTATGTTTCTTTCTATGTATATGTTCAGTCCCTTGCCGTACACCGTACGGGCTTTCCCATGAGATCCCACTTTAACGTAGTTCTATGACCCTTAAGATTTTTTTTTTTGACTGTCACCCTACCTTTAACTAAGGTCTTTCAACATGAATCATTGTTTGTACAACTAGGACTTATGCCACCTAGGACTGCTAGGGATTATGCTTACCTATCTCACGTTTTCGTATTTCGGTTTGGGTTCAACCACCTAGGGATACTAGGGATTACGCCAACCCTCAACCACGCCCTTTTCCCCACGCCTTCATCGTCAATCGTTTTTCTATGACTGTATGCACAAGTATCACTATGTGCTACCCGAGTCCTGTCACAGGGCTAATCAAGAAGTACAGGACTCGGTCGGGAGCTTTCAATTTATCTGCCGATGTAGATGCTAAGGTCTGCTTTTCTACACGTGGCTATGGTCCCACGAGACCCCTCCCTCAACTAGCGAAAGGCAACACAAGAGAAAATCTTGTATGAGAACTACACTCCGGCCAGCCCACATCCTATGGCCTACCTCACCCATAATTAGATAGCAATTATGGTCTGTTGGGTGTTCCCTGCCTTTCCGTACGTACACGCTTGACTCAAGATGGTAGATGATCGACGAACTTGCTATCTCGGGCACCAGTATGTGTTCGTCGACTCACTGCTATCCATCCCAGTCTTTAGGTCGCTCGCATAGCAACCAAGGCATACTCTTGGTTCTTCTAACGCAGACCTTAACCTCTCGTGAGCCTAGTATAATGACCTGGCAGCTCACAGAGGGATACCAAGAATATCCTCACGTTCCCCGAAGCCGCTGCTTCGTTACCCAGTTCGCTGGAGCCTTTATCTAAATCAGATAGCCTGCTCCTACACGCGTACTTAAACGTTGACCTAACGTATCGGGTTACTAATCTATCTAAGAAGTGGCCCAAATTTCCTTGACTAAGGATTATTACTTAGTTTCCCTTAACTAAGGTTTACCACTTAGCCTTATTTCCCTTATCCTTGTTAACTATGGTCATTTACCCAATCCTCCGAATTGGGGTTTGTCTAATGGGTTAAGTGTTACTTAAGAAGATTTATTTTACCGTATCAAGTTATCATGTTGGATTGATTAAGTGTTAGTTAACTTAATCCCGTCCATTCGTCGTATAAAAATGGTCAAGTGTCGTTAGGCAAATCAAGTTACTTAACCTACCCAACCCCGTCATGTTTTTTTGAGTATCATTAGCCCAATCAAATTTCTTAACCCATTTGTCCATGTCATATTTGTTTAAGCCTCATTAATTAAATTAACTTAACCCTATTATGTGGCATTAATTATTTAATGCACCCCAACCTCTCACATTAGACTTTGTTGTGGTTACTAGTTAAGCCGGGCGGGTCCGGGTAGCTTTACACCACAACTTGGTCTAACCTCGGGTTCAAGCACAACATGACCAACTTCTCACATTGGGTCCTATTGTTTGCAACTACTAGTTAGGCCGGTCGGTTCCGGGTAGCTTTATATTGCAAACTCAACCCAACCTCGAGTTGGCCACTTTCATGTTTAGACTAGTGTCACGTTCATATTCAAGTTTCAAGCAATTGGGTAGACCTAACTTAATAGGTAAATTCCCAATGGGTAGACCTAACTTAATAGGTAAATTCCCAAGCTTATGTTTTTATGCATACTTACATGTCAACTTCCATATTATAATTCAAGTCATGTTTTCAAGTATAAACACATGTCATATTTAACGTTACACGTTGTCATGTTTATACCCCTTTACCCAAACCATGGTTCATGCCAAGTTTAGCTCGCCTATCATGTTTTCATATAACTTCAAGTTAAGTTTTTCATGCTATAATCACGCTTGTCTATCCTCAACCCAAATCGTGTTCCAACGCAAGAATGGACGAGTCACATTGTAAAGATACTATGCTACACAATGACCACAAACATGCATAGTATCATGAGGGTTTGGCTTAAGACATACATAGGTTCATAAAGGTTTGGCCACAAGCATGCATAACATGAAAACAAAGGGAATTGGCCATAAGTATGCATAATGTCATAAAGGATTTGGCCACAAACTTGCATGTTAACACTAGGGGTTTAGGTTCATAAACATGCATAAGCCCCAAAATATAATCTTAGCCAATGTTTCACAAGTAAAAATGGTTCCTAAAGGTTCATGCTACCAATTCATGCATAAAGATCCAAACTTGCAAGTTAAACTAGGTTATGCATAGCATGAGAAGCATGATTAAGTCACTCACATGGCCTAAGATCATAAACATGAACACAAGAGGCAAGGTAAGGTTCATATAGGTTCGCATAATCATGTTTAGCCTCTTTTTATCCCATGCCATTATCAAAACTACCGTTTTCACCTAAAAGTAGCTAGAACTTACCTAGTTAGGCCTAGGGAAAGAAGCATGAATCATCTTGGCTAAGAAAGGTGCCTCCTTTGTCGAAGAATCGTCATGGAACTCGCATAGCAACGTTGATCTTCCTTCCATTTGGTGTAGCTAGCTTGCACTACTTGGTTTGAACCCGATTTGAGTGCTTAGACTTTAGGAAAGGGGAATGGAGGCCATGATCACTTGGCATTTGGGCAGCACTTCGTGGAGAGGGTGAGTTATGAGGGTTTAGGGTAGCCTTAGGGGTGTTTTTATAGAGATTAGGGTGTGTTTTAGGCCATAGGATTAGATCTAGGATAGATTAGGACCATCAGATCTCGGAAGCTTCCAGAACCAGCCCAAGAACAAGACCAGGTGAGACAACCAGGTGCAACAGGTGCGCCAGGCAAATTGCCCCGGCCACCCCCTGTCGACAGGCAAGTCGACAGGGCTGTCGACTTGGTCTGGGCCCAAGTCGACAGGCCTGTCGACAGCCCTGTCGACATGGCCTAGGCGGGGAAACTTCCCGCCCAGCCCCAGATCTGGTTTTCAAACCTATTTCCGAATTTCAAATTTCCAGAAATCCTCTTTGGGCCTTTAACGGGTCATACGGACTCCGATTCTCGAAAACTCGGACTCTATTTCGCGTATTTTTCCGAGACGAACACAATGGTGAATCCCGTTTACCTTAATCCTAGAAGTATAAACAGAATATCTTTTATCTTCATGCTTCACTAGTTTATATGCTTTGCGTATCATCGTATACGTATGTAAATTTCTTACTTTTAAAATGTAAAAATACGGGGTGTCACATTCTCCCACCCTTAAGGAATTTCGTCCCCGAAATTCAATAGTAGTAGGATTTATGTCCCCATATTAGCATCCAGAAGTGTTCAGCCAATTGTTGCAAACATGTGCACATGTGCAAAAGTGAATCACATTGTAGAAAAATATGTATGCCTAACTTGTGGTACCACCTACATGAATGCAATTTTTTTTTAAAAAATTTCTTTTCAAACCATGATGCTCTCATCCTAAATATACTTGCAGTTCTATATGAATGCAAAAATTTGAAAAAGTAATTTCATCCAAATTTTCCCACACCCTTATAAATAAGAGTGAAGTTCATCCAATTTGAGCATCCAAGATCCTACCATCCATTATTAATTTAGAAAAATCTAACTTTCTAAATTTTTATGTAACGAAGGGATATCCCGTTTTGTTGTTTTCATTGTTCTTCGTTATTAGACATTATCGTGCAATATTTCATAATTACATTAGACACAACAAATTGCATAAACAAATAACGTACAAACTTCATTAAGATAGTTTCAGTACATCGCTACAACTAGACAACAAAAGAAACAGCTAAACAATACTGAAATAAAATACTATCCTACGGATAACTGATAGAAGTCAATCCTGATGGAAATAGCTACGGATGAGCTCCTCTAAGCTATCAAGCCTCTCTTCCTGCCGTCGGTTCCCTTGCCTAAGCTCTAACTGTAGGTCCTGTATTCCAGCCCCCAACTGATCATAAGAGGAACTCATATCCTGAAGCATCTGCTGCTGTGTCTGGGCCATGGCTACCTGTGACTCCAGCGTCTGCGGTTGTGACCTCATAATATCCTGGTGGCTCCTCATCAAGCGAGCCTGCTGCTGTGAAACATATCTCAGCTCAGTCCTCCAGTCTGGATCCCTAGTAGCCTATGGATCCCAGGCACCTGTATCCGGAGCCCCCTGTGCCGGGCCCTGATGAGCCCAGGCTCCATCCCCAGCCTGGTCACCATCATGCTGTGGTGCCTGATGGGGGTCCTCAAAGTGTCCAAACTGATCATCATGTGGCTCCTCCTCTTGCTCCTCCTCCTCGTCATCCTCTTCCTCATCTAATCCCTCATGCTCCATAGGCTGTGGCTCCCCTTGCAGCTCCTGCATATCTATACTCATCCTCCCTAGTGCAGCTTCAGTGATGATAACAGAGGGATGGTTAGAAAGTGTCACATAATCCTCATCATGCAAATCCACCCCGAACCAGCGGAAAACTATGGTCCATAAGTTCCCAAAACAAATATTGGAGTGCCTTGCTCCTCTAAAGATCTGGTACTGCTGTAAGATGGTTCTTGCCCAGTTTATTTGTATGCCCCCAAAAATAGCATAAGTAGCGGCCTTAACAACTACTGGGACTCTGTCAAACCCATGATTCTGCCCCGCAATATTATATTGCAATATTCTGATCACAAACCTAGCTAGCGGGCGCAAATGTGTACTATCCCATTGCCTATCAAGTCCATTAAAAAATATCCTACCCCACACATTCAAATCATCCATCTCCAGATCATTTATATCGAGTCCCGTACCCCGGATATTCAAAATTTCCCCAAATTGGACCTCATTCATAAATATATGGGTACCCTTAACCCATGAACCATAGGTTATCAACCCGTTATCATCCACATCAATTTGCAAACGAGCATCAAAAAGTCTTACCATACGCTTGTAGCCTCTCCTCTCGGCTGTGCGCGTATCCAGAATATGAAGAAGACCCGCATTAATAAACAAACTTTCCACGGCGGTTCCCGCAAAATCCGCAAACCTCACTGGTCGGTCTAAAAGCAGATTCCTACTGGCGAGCTGCATGTAGTGCTCGATTATCCCTGGTTGCTCGTCACACCACTCGACCTCTTGCGCGGTTAGTTGAGGGTAAAGCTCGTAGGGATTGGGTTGATTGGCCATGGTGATTTAAACACGAATTGGAAGAGGGGAACTATAGATCCGGGTGGAGAGGGTGTCTAGCTTCGATTTGAGATTAATTTTATGAAGAACGGTGGAGAAACGAGGTGATGGGAGGTGGTGGAGTTGGGGAATTTTCGGTTTTGGTGGCTGGGAGGAAGGAGAAAAGGATTGGGGTTATGAGCTGAAGCTCTCGGCCTTCGGGCTTATATATTTTTTTGATCTGCGGGCGCGTCGTGTCGACAGCCCTCTCGACAGGGGGGGTAAGTCGACAGCCCTGTCGACATGGCCTAGGCGGGGAAACTTCCCGCCCAGCCCCAGATCTGGTTTTCAAACCTATTTCCGAATTTCAAATTTCCAAAAATCCTCTTTGGGCCTTTAACGGGTCATACGGACTCCGATTCTCGAAAACTCGGACTCTATTTCGCGTATTTTTCCGAGACGAATGCAATGGTGAATCCCGTTTACCTTAATCCTAGAAGTATAAACAAAATATCTTTTATCTTCATGCTTCACTAGTTTATATGCTTTGCATATCATCGTATACGTATGTAAATTTCTTACTTTTAAAATGTAAAAATACGGGGTGTCACACTCAGCCACTTTGCAAATATCCATTTCTATCTAATCTTAGTTACAAATGCACTAGAAATGCTTTCTTTATGTATTAGTAAATAGAAATTGAAATCCATACAAATGTTAGATAGGATAAATGTATTACGGTTATGTGAGATCATCACTATGACGATCCATGAAATGGAACACGATAAATGAAAAATAACCATACAATTATTTGAATTGACAAGAATAATAGTAGTTGTAATAGTAAAACTAGCAAATAAGCTTATTGATATTGCTGCTACATGTTGTTGCAGGGTACTGCTGCACTGCAAAGAGACAATTAGTGGAAGAGTTGGAATTGCTTCAGATAGCAAGTAATACACCACTCTGAATCAGATAGCGGTTAAAGTTATCGGGTATTGTAATAAACTTTAAACCACCAAGGCTACTGAAACTGGAAAAAAGGTAATCTGATGACCTCAATAATTAACGAGTTTGAATATCAATTTTGATACATAACATATAGCAATAAATAATATGCTTGGTGTTTATGTTTTCCAGATGTAACATGTAGATTAGTTATACATATTTTAAGATGAATAGAATTTTAGAAAGCATTTAATAATGTTGCTTATTTAATTCATACCGCCAACACTACAGGTATTGAGTTCTTAAATTTAAAATAGATTTTCCACCTCATTTTGTTACCATCGAAATATACAATTCGTTTTACTCTTTATAAGACAAATTCATCTATAAATGACCATGAATTATTAATAAAACCAAATACGCCTTAACTTGCAAATACCTTTTTTCCACAAATATACATATATGTTTATGCATATACATATATGTATATGCATATCTTTACAAACAGATGTGTGCGTATACATGCATAATGCCATAAGTTCTTTGATGCACATGGGAAGGAATTTCATTGGATACAACACATTTGCATGTTTGGTTAAACAAAATTATTTTTGGACAAAATAACCCATGTTTACATATAATAATTAGGTTATGATCATATTTTCCCTGCTTAACTCGGTGGTTTTTTGCCCCTAATAATTATTTACCATTCTCTTATGTAGTAATGACTACAATAATAAGTTCATTATGTAGATGGAAGCTTAAGGACAATTACCGTGGAATTCACATTTTATAAGCTGCATTGGGACCATAGCTTGACATGGCAATGCTTTAAGAATCATCAATAGGTATAGTTTTGAATTATCTACAACGTTATTCTTCCAGGATTTTACTAAGATGCTTTGGGACCACAACTTGAAATGGCAATGTTTTGATGAATCATCAATAGGTATAGTTTCCAATTATCTACAAAGTTATTCTTTCATGTGTTACAATAATACATTATCGGAGTTGAGATGAAAAATATATAGGGAATGTGATGACATCTGATATGCAATACCCTGAATCTTCTTCGAGGAATTTATAATCTCAACTGTAGGAAATGGACTTTTTTCGTTATATATATATATGTGTGTGTGTGTGTGTGTGTGTGTGTGTGTGTGTGTGGATTTATTGTTGGTGATTAACCACTTATATTTCGCATGAACTGACTGAACATGTTTTAAAACTTTCTCATATGATCAAATTTAGTTAAAGATGATACACTTTTCATTGCAGTAATTATTTGCCATACCTGAATGATCATTGCGAAAATAGATCGGTGTGAATTTAATATGTAAATGAACTCTTTTGTAAAGTTTTTTTCCTACTAAATGGAGTTGATTTCCCTTGAAAAATATATTGACAATATTGAATTTTTGCATCATTAACATAACATACTAGATATGATTTACTGAAGAAAAATTTAATTAGTAATAATGTATGGTATCATTTATTTGTACATATTTCAGTTTGTCAATAAAGTGATACCGACTCCTTGACATGTACAAAACAGTGTTTTGGTCAAACTTGGTCCATTAGTGATAAGGTAGTCAATGTTTTAGGCAAATCATATGATATTTAATACTGATATCAAATCTTATACCTACCAAAGTTATCAATCTTATTTACGTTGGAAACAATGGTTCGGCTGAGTCGTGGACTAGGTCACTTTCTTGAAGACGTTTCGGCGATCTACTCGGGGTGCAAAGTAGTTCGTACTGTTCGCCGCCGCCTCTGGGATAAAACGGCCTCTTCCTTGTTTTTCTTTAATATATCAGATCATTTGCACATATGAATCCGACTCAGTTTTCACTCTAAAAATAATACTGCCCATGTATATTTTTCTTTCTATTTTTTCATTTGTAAAAGAATAGTGGAGGAGAAGATAGAAAAAATATAAATTTTTTCTTTCTGTGGAAGAGGAAGAGAGAGAGAGAGATTTTCCTTCTATATTCTGTATTCTATGTTCTGTATATTTCCTGGTCTATGACCAAGTTCTTATATAGAAGAAATTGTAGTTATTCTAGTGGGAGGAGAATTGGACTGCAATTAATGTCATATTAAATGAAAGAACGTTCAAAAGAAATTTGCAATATGTCAATTGCATACGTTTCAAGAAAGAGATGAATGTTAATAAATATTAATTTATTACCATTCATTGCAATTTGTTAATTTTATTTATATTTTGTAACAGCTCAATCAAATAAATGTGTGTATATATATATACACACACACCCATAACTGTTATGCAAACGTAACAGCTCTTAGAAGAGAATTTACTGATACAAAATATAATACCGTTTATAACTTTCAACGGCTCTATGCATTAATGGCTCATAAATATTTACATATATGTAAATATGTTACCGTTTCAGTTTTCAACGGTTCTATTGCATTAATTGCATTACAATAATGGTTCAAATACATGTTACCGTTATTAATTTACAACGGCTCAATTTTTATTTATTCTTATTTTTTTTAATAATTTCACAAAATATTCCAACAATTCCCCGCTTGAATTTCTTAAAAAATATTTTTTGAGCAGTTCATTAAAAATATATAAGATTGTGCATAAACAAAGGTGTCATCCGACTTGAACCTTTGCATAGTGAGTAAGATTCAGTTTTTACTAGAGTGACACGTAGTCTTGAACTCTATTCCTGACATCAAACCACACACAATCTTTCTAGAGTGCAATCAAATAAGCCCGTGCATTTATGGCCATGCACGTCTATCCCAGTTTAGTGAACGCTCTAGGAATCTTGCCCAAAACTCCATAGGAAACGGCCACATTTCCACATTCACACAGGTGAGTCTATCAAGAGTACTCCTGAAGGTAGGTACTCCACTCCAAATAGAGTATATATCTCATTAATAGTTTCTATTAACTCATCCTCTAATCACTTCAGGAATACATGCTTCTTAACATATAAATTTAGCATGTTCATCTATTATCACTACACAACTTGTTTTTACCCATTGAACCTAGTTCTTGGGATCTCCAGTCATTTAGGTCGGGTTACCATTATGCGTGATTCCACAATCTAAGGGCAATAGTCCCATTCTTTCAGAATCATCAAGGACTTTCTTTCTAGTCAGTCCTTTCGTCAAAGAATCTGCCAAAGTATCATCACTTCATATGTGATGTTCTCTAACAATATTGTGCATACGACTGTCATTTATTACCGTTGTACTATCGGTTCTTTCCTTTTTTTTAATAGCCGTCAAATTGTCATCACTACATATGTGATGTTCTCTTACAGTATTGTGCTTACGACTGTCGTCTTATACCATTGTAATAACGGTTCTGAAATTTTGCAATAGCCGCGGAACTATCGCAATAGATTACACCATGGTGTCAGTTTTTCCATATGGAGATCTCCACTAGCAAATTTCTTTAGTTCTCTGCTTCTTCACTAGTTGTGGCTAGTGCTATTATCTCAGTCTCTATATAGTATACTAAGTCAAAATAATATGTTTTCTTGATTTTTTTATATAAGAAACAACTCCTCCAACAATGCTAAATATATATAGCCACTGGTCGCTTTTGAATCATCATATTAAGTATTCTAGTCTGCATCGAAATATCCTTTAAGTATAGCTAGAAACTTTTCATAATGTAATCCAATGTTCAACATTTATTTTAGTTGTAATCCAAGGCTCATGGTTTATTTTAGGTATCTCATGACCCTCTCAATAACATGTTAATGCTCTATACTAGGTCTACTGATAAACCTGCATAATAATACCATGACATTGGCAATGTCGGGTCTAATACAATCATTGGCAAATCGAAGGCTGTCAATGATGCTCTCATAGTCATACTGTCTTACACCTTCACTAGTGTTTTTAAATAGCTTCACACTAGGATCATATGGTGTTCATGCAGGTTTACAGTCGAAGTAATTGTATTTCTTTAGAATCTTCTCAAAATAATGAGAATGATCCAAAGAAAGTCCTTTTTGAATCAAGTAATCTTAATACCATGGATTCCATTCGTCTAACTTAGATCTTTTATATCGATGTTGACACTTAGTAAGGATTTAACAATGTTTATGGCATGAATGTTTGACCCAAAAATAGGTCATCTACATATAAACATATAATAGTACAAATGTCATTTTCAGATTTATAATAAATGCATTTGTCACTTTCATTAACTTTAAATCCATGTGGGATTATGAAGTTATCAAAATTTTCATGCCATTTCTTATGTGTTAGTTTTAAACCATATAATGATTTATCTAACTCACAAATTTTACGTTCTTGACTGTGAACAATAAATTATTTAAATTGGCCCATATAAATTTCCTGTTTCAATTCATCATCTAAAAAATGCAATTTTTACATCCATTTTTTTTTTACTTTCGAAATTATGCAAGTGAAGTAATGCTCAAATGGATGTAGTTCCAATTACAGGAGAAATGATGCCAATAAATTATATATCTTTGCTTACATCATTTACCTATTAAATAGGCTACATATTTATCAATTGTGCCTTCATATTTTAATTTCCTTTTAAGCACTCGTTTAGTTTTTCTAGATTTACACCAAGTGATAAATTCACTAAATGTCAAGTCTTGTTAGATTCGAAAGAATCTAACTCATCATTTATAGCCTCTTGCCAAAGAATTGGCATTTAAGTAAGATAGGCCTCTTGGAGGTTTTAGGGGATTCTATTTTAGAGTAAAAGAACAAAAAATATGAATCGAGATCTTTTGCCTTTCTTTCTCTTTCTAGATTCATCATTAAGAAAAATTAACATCTATTTAGGGCGTTACAAAAGTAGGAAATTTGCAAGTCAAATTAATACCTAAATAAATGTTATTCTCGAATAGTCGAAAGCAACCCCCACTATTAAAAGAAACCCTCACTATTAAGAGAAACCCCCACTATTTTTCTCAAATTAAAAACTATACTATATGATTCTTCATCTATACATTCATTCAAAGTCATTTAATTACATGACTACTTAATGAATGTTCGTTATTCATTCAATAAATTTTTTCATTTAATGACATCTTTAAAAATGTATATGCATTTATTGTTAAATAAATGTCATTCAATTAATGTTATTTCCTGTAACATTTTCTAAATTCGCATTTAATTAATGTCAACTTTTATTAGTGACATTTTTAAATTTATGCATATAAAGTATGTCAATATATTTTGATGCAAGAACTTGTTCATCAAATTAATGTCAATTCTTAATGACATTATCAAATAACATACGCATTCTATAAATGTCAAATATTTAGTGACATTTCCAAATATATGCATTCTATTAATGTCAATTCTTACTGACATTTTCAAATAACATACGCATTCTATTAACGTCAATTTTTTTAAAGACATTTTCAAATAATATATGCATTCTATTAATGTCAATTTATTTTGACATTTCCAAATAAATATATGCATTTCAATAATGCAAAAATTTTAAGGACATTTTCCAAATAAGTATGCACTTAATTAATGTCAATTTATAATAAAGACATTTTCAAAATTTTCATTCAATTAGTGCTTATTCTAATGACACTTTCAAAACAAATTCCCTTTAATTACTATTGTTCATAAGTTGTAAATAACAACATCAGAACAATCATTAATAAACGTAATATGATACTGATTTTGTGTATAAGCACATTACTTCAATTAGCTCTCACATGAAATAATTCTGAAATTCAGATATTACAATAAAAAGAAATCTTCCAAAATCATCATATATGATCAAAAGTAAACTATTAATCTTATACCAATATTTAAAGTCTATTACAACTTTAAATTCACTAATTGAGTTTTACTATAATGTTAGTCACCGATCAAATGTAATTACTCTCATTCATTATATCATTAAATGTTGTTTGATAACATTTATCATACAATTAAATGTTCAGTTACAAACATTTTAGTGCCTCATTTAAAATTCTCTAAACAAGAAGGACAAATTTCTAATATATGCTTCTTGTAAAAGTTTTTTCCTTTTACTAATTTTACTGATTAGTAAACTATTAATATGCACCTTAATAAATTATACAAGCACTTTCACACGGTTCTCTAAAACAGTTGTTTTAGCTTAACATGAATGAATATAACATCATAATCTTTAGTTAACGATATAATTATATTTATATTGTTTTCTTAATCTTAATCAATCTTTGACCAAATTTATTCCATTCAAAGTCAATTTCAGGACTTATAAGATTAACTATTGTTTTCCAATAGTCTCCTAATTGATTTTTCTTAATTAGCAAGTCGATGCATAATCCAAAATAATAATAATAGACAAATTCTTTTCAAACTCAGAGCAGTTTCTCAATTATAACAGCAATATAACTGTTCATATAAAGTCATACCTTTGGAGATGATCTCAAAAGCTATTTCAAAGCTTATGTGATGCATCTCTACTAACCATTGAAAAATTGAAACTTGGATGACGGGGCAGCATCATCAAGATTTACAGTCGAAGCCATTGTTTTTCGAGTAACGTCTTTAAATTGTTGGAAACAATGGTTCAGCTAAGTCGTGGACTAGGTCACTTTCTTGAAGACGTTTCGGCGATCTACTCAGGGTGCAAAGTAGTTCGTACTGTTCGCCGCCGCCTCTGGGATAAAATAGCCTCTTCCTTGTTTTTCTTTAATATATCAGATCATTTGCACATATGAATCCGACTCAGTTTGCACTCTAAAAATAATACTGCTCATGTATATTTTTCTTTCTATTTTTTCATTTGTAAAAGAATAGTGGAGGAGAAGATAGAAAAAATATAAAAAATTTCTTTCTGTGGAAGAGGAAGAGAGAGAGAGATTTTCCTTCTATATTCTGTATTCTATGTTCTGTATATTTCCTGGTCTATGACCAAGTTCTTATATAGAAGAAATTGTAGCTATTCTAGTGGGAGGAGAATTGAACTGCAATTAATGTCATATTAAATGAAAGAACGTTCAAAAGAAATTTGCAATATGTCAATTGCATACGTTTCAAAAAAGAGATGAATGTTAATAAATATTAATTTATTACCATTCATTGCAATTTGTTAATTTTATTTATATTTTGTAACAGCTCAATCAAATACATGTATATATATATATATATACACACACACCCATAACTGTTATGCAAACGTAACAGCTCTCAGAAGAAAATTTACTGATACAAAACATAATACCTTTTATAACTTTCAACGGCTCTATGCATTAATGGCTCATAAATATTTACATATATGTAAATATATTACCGTTTCAGTTTTCAACGGTTCTATTGCATTAATTGCATTACAATAATGGTTCAAATATATGTTACCGTTATTAATTTACAACGGCTCAATTTTTATTTATTCTTATTTTTATTAATAACTTCACAAAATATTCCAACATTTACCATACTGTCATGATTATTTGACTTGATCTAAGAACTTAAGGGTGGGTTATACTATAGGTCATGTAAAATCTCGATACACTAGCAAATGTGTATACAGCCCTTTAACCATCCATTTGTGATGCATTATTTTATATTATCTAGCTTTCTTCCAATCACAGTTGTTGGACCTTGAAACTAAACATTTGGAGTAGCTTACTTGATAACTCAATTGGTTTCCAGTTTAAACTAGAATGTTAATTTCATGTCTGAGAAGAACCAGGCACCCATCATGAAACACAAGGATGAATCTTCTTTCCCCTAATTTATGTCCAGTTTATCTGTAATGCATAACTTGTCTTCGCACTGCAGAAGTACGACAGTCAAGAATATTTTTATGTTTTTACACGAAAACAGAGCAATAATATTTGTATCCAAATAGATTAATGGACAAAGCTGGAAGTTCATTTGATGTAGTTTGTATACATTCTCATGGGTGCTTGAATATAAACTAATAATGTCTTCTTTTGCTGCTTGATAGGATCAATAAGCATGGGGTATACATGAATATTAGTTATTGTGGTCATGCAAGGAAGATCTAGGTCATATGGAAAAATTCCGCAGCATAATGCTGGGTTGTGCTACTGGCAGATAACAACAAAAGGTCTTCCACTTCCTGAAGGGACTAGACTTTCTAATTGGTTTAGTGATAGTCATCCAAATCATCTTATTTAATTTAATTATTTTGGAAAGAATAAAATATCATATGAGCATTTCATTTAATTACAATAATAGCTTGCTATTTGTGTGATGTAATGACCCGTATTCTACGCATCGGGGGATCGTAGAATATTTATTTCTTTCCCGTATGAAGTCATATGGTTATGTAACTTTGGGAAACATCCATTAGAGTCATTTCCCATGCTTATGATTTTTGTCGATTTTTAAATGACCATTTTGCCCCTAGTTGGTACTGTTTTGGCCATAACTTTTGATTGGAAAGGAATTTTGACCTGACACCACTTCCATTGGATTCGTTTGATGGTTTACCTTTCCGTAGAATGGTCATAATAGCGAAACGGACTTACCGTTTGGAAGATATGGCTGAATTAAGGTTTGGAAGGTGAAAAACTGCTTAACCGGGCCAAATCGGGTGATTAGTGAGTAGGACCATAACCCATTTCGGGATTAGGGTTATGGAAAGGCTGAAATGAGATTGAGGATCATTCCATTTCAGTTTTCTATCCTCCACTTATCACCAAGGAACCCTAAAAATGGCCTCCAACCTCTAAATCACCTCCAAATCATCTCTTGGTCAAGGATTAAGCTTAGCAACCTCTAATCAAGGGAGATCTACACCAAATCAACATTGGAGCTGCTGTTTAGCATTGGGATTCACGTCAAATCAGAGATTTATTTCAGATCTTAGTTTATTTGTGACTAAGGTGAGTGATTTGCATAGTTTTACACTAATTATGGCTAGTTAAGGGTAATTAGTGCTAATTATCGAATTTAAACATGATAAAATTCGGGAAAAATGTTCATAAATTCTTAAATGATGTTTTGGACCTCTGATATGAATTTGGGTTAATTTGGTTAAGTTTTGCTAATCCTATCATTAGTTTCACCTAAACATGCTTAAGGGGAAATATGGGATTTTGGGTATGTTTGATCCATTTTAACCTATCATATTGATGTTTGTAGTTGATTATGCATGTTGCTATGACTGTATGAAATGCTTTGTGATTGATTTCAATAGTTAGAATGGTCGAAAACGTCGTCGAATGGTGTAAACACTTGCTGGAACAGTTTCAGAAAACAGTGCAGGGTTCGGATCGGATCGGATAGGGGGCTCGGATCGGATATGTTGAACTGAGCAAAGAATTCGATCGGATCGGAACCCAACACTTGGGAAAAGTGGCAAAAAGGAAGGCCACGCTAGCTGAACTGGGATCGGATTGGATTAGGGAGTAGGGATCGGAGCGGATAGAGGAGGATGGATCGGATCGAAGCACGTAAAGGATGAGGAGGCGGATCGGAGCGGAAGCATGAACTGGAGGGGGAATGGCACCCGACCCGACCCGAAGGGAAGCACCCGACCCGAACCGTACCAGAAGAGGACCCGACCCGAACCAAGAAGGGACACCCGACCCAAACCAAGAAGGGACACCCGACCCGAACCGTACCAGAAGAGGACCCGACCCGAACCAAGAAGGGACACCCGACCCGACCCGTACCAGAAGAGGACCCGACCCGAACAGACGGAGGATACCCGACCCGAACCGATGGTTTGAGGAGGAACCCGACCCGACCTAGTATTGACCAATAACCCGAGATGCAAAGGTAGTCCAATATGGGAAGTTAGAGCTCAGGATCCAGTTGGGAACCGATGAGTTCACTTCATGGTTGGACTTTGCTGCGGGACGTGTGCTAAGGAGTTGTCGACGTTCATAACTTCGATTCACTACGAAGAAGGAATGATGGCTACTTATCAGTGCAGTAGGGTCATTATGACCTGAGGGGCAAAGTGATGGTAGCAAGACTACGTTATCAGTGCAGTAGGGTCATTATGACCTGAGGGGCAAGGTGATGCGTAGTAAGACTATGAGCCAGCGCAGATGGGGTGAACAACTCCATGGGGCAAGTGGACATAGTAAGGATTGGTAAGGCTATGAGCCAGTGCAGTGGGGTCCTTGTGACTCCATGGGGCAAAGTGGACATATCGAAGGATTTGTGGCTACGTTATCAGTGCAGTGAAGCCATTTATGACTTCATGGGGCAGAGTGATCGTAGCAAGGTATGTTAGGTGATCGAAGTGGTGAATATCGTATGCTTTACGCACTGAGTGAGAAATGTGAGGATGGATTCTATGCTTGATTGTTTGCCATCATTATGACATGCACACCTCCCCCACCTCCGTATCTTTACACTGTTTGATATGGTACCTTAGAGTGTTGTACAATATGTAGTGCTAACTCTTTGGTTGCAGGTCCAGGTTCAGGTATGTTTTAGTCTACCTGTTATTGTTCACTTTAGATGCTTATCGCTCATACCAGGCTTTATGTCAGACCCAGAGTTTTATGTCTCCTCTTATTACTCTGGGTGCTCACACGAGCAGACTAGAGACAGGTTAGCTGGTGATGCGCGAGTAGCTGATTCGGAGGCGGGCAGGAGGCTTCCACGTATGATATATATATATACACATTCTCCCTGTGTCGTTGGTGGTCGCTACTTGGGCATTAGTAGTGTACCTCATTTATCTTACTTTTGCTTTGAGACAGTTTGAAAAGTTGCCATGATGTTTAGTTCTGGTTTTCAGCTTATGCACTGTCTCACCTGTTTTATGTCAAGTATGTTATTATTATATTTTATTCTATGCGCTGTGAGACATTCTATAGGTTCTTGTATGTTCATTTCCTTCTTCCCTTTCCTTCTGACGACCCGTTCCGTGCTAACTGGACATGTGTACAGCGCACTTTTGGAGTAAATGTCGGTTGGTGCGGTGCGGGGCGTCACACTTGGTATCAGAGCTCTAGGTTGCGTAGTTAACCTAGGGAAAGACACCAGGGAGAGATAGTACGTATATGAGAGCGCGTATTTGTGATTAATTTGGTTTTCAAAAGCTATATATATACTATTAGTAGTATAAAGATGAAGTCGCACTGCACTAGCACCACTATGGGGTCGTTAATCGTTTCCCTTTTTCAGATTGACGATGAGCCGAGACACGAGGGGTGCTGGTAGAGGGACCAACCAAGTGAATGTCGCTGACATGAGGGCGATGTTTACTAACCTCATGAGAGACATGCTTAGGGAAGTGCAAGGGGCAGTTCCCAATCCCAGAGTTGGTGTTGGCCCAGTAGTGCAGGCGCCTAGGGTCGATTTCGCCAAGTTGTGCAAAGATTACACTAATCTTGGTGGGAAGCCGTTCCACGGGACGGAGTCGACCACGGATGTTCAGGACTGGATGGATAGTTGTGACCGTATTTTCGATGACTTGGGTCTTGAGGATGCGATGAAGAGAAGGCTGGCGTCTCGTCAGCTGCAAGGGCGAGCGATGAATTGGTGGAATGCCATTAGAACAGCTACTCCAGAAGATCAAGTTACTTGGGATCAGTTCAAGGCTCGCTTTAGCGAGAAGTTTATTCCAGCTGCCCAAAAGTCAGTGTTGTTCAAGAGGTTCTTGGAACTCAAGCAGAACGGAAGGGCAGTTTCTGACTATATTGCTGAGTTCGACACTTTGTCGAAGTATGGACTGTCTCTCATTGATACTCCTGAGAAAAAGAATGAGAAGTTCATTACTGGTTTGGATGGATACTTGAGGGAAAGGCTTATCAACCACATCGATGAGACTTTTGAATCGATCGTGGGGAAGGCTTTGAGATCAGAGAGTCTTTACCCTAAGTCAAAGACTGAGGCTGCATCTGCAGAAGAGCCAAAGCCGCAAGCAGGCGGTGGAGGCAAGAATAACTCTCAGAATAAGAGGAAGCAGGGCCAATCTAAAGGTGGCCAGAAAAAGAGCAAGAAGGATGTTGAGTGCTTCAGCTGTGGAAAGAAGGGCCATTATGCTAAAGATTGTCGGGCTAAGCCAGTGGATAAGAAGTGCTTCAACTGTGGTCAAGTGGGACATTTCAAGGATAAGTGTCTGCAACCTCCTAAGGAGAAGCAGATTGTGAAAGCATATGCTATTGATGCTGTTCCTTCTTTGTCGAATGCCCCAACTGCGGCGGAGAATGGAAAGAATGTTGTTATTCAAGATATGCTTTCTATTTATGATGTACTAGTTCGAGTTTTGTTTGATACTGGGGCTTCCCGTTCCTTCATATCTAGTGACCTGGTAGATAGGTTGGGACTGGAACCCGAGATAGTCGATAGACCAATGGTTGTGACGAACCCGATTGGTGGTTCGACTAGCCTTAGTATGATTTGCAGGAATTTGGTCTTATCGAGTCATGGATGTATGTTTGTTTGTGATTGCTTTGTTTTGGGCTTTACTGGGTATGGAATTATATTGGGAGTCGATTGGCTCCAAAGATACGGGGTGGTGGTAGACTGTGAGGGCTTTTTGGTGACAGTGAGGGCGGATGATGGGCGGAGGGTAGTGTTTGGTAGTCTACCTAGTGATGGGGTTATGGCTAGTTTTGTAAATTCCCTCGACATCCCGCAAGATGAGTTGTCAGATGTGCCCATGGTTGGCCAGTATCCGGACGTCTTCGAGGAGGTGACCGGGCTTCCACCACACCGAGAGATTGAGTTCCGTATTGATTTAGTGAAAGATGCCAGACCTATAGTGATGCCACTTCGTCGTATGGCACCAAGGGAGCAGCGAGAGCTCGGGGTGCAAGTCAGCAATCTTTTGAAGAAGGGATTTATTAGAAGGAGTATCTCCGAGTGGGGAGCACCAGTTGTGTTTGCCACTAAGGCAGATGGTTCCCTTCGTTTGTGTGTGGACTATCGCGAGTTGAATAAGGTGACGAGGAAGAATAAGTATCCTTTACCACGGATAGATGATTTGTTTGATCAGCTGGAAGGAGCTAGAGTGTTCTCCCAGTTGGACCTCGCGACAGGATTTCATCAGCTACGAGTAGCGGATGAGAGTATTCCGAAAACGGCATTTAGGACGCCGTCTGGATTTTATAAGTGGTTGGTCATGCCATTTGGGTTGACCAATGCACCAGCCTACTTTGTAGATCTTATGAATCGAGTATTCAGAGATCAGTTGAATAAGTTTGTTCTTGTGTTCGTGGACGATATCCTTGTTTATTCAAGGACATAGGAGGAACACAAGGGGCACTTGAGGATAGTTATGGAGGTGTTGAGGAAACACCAATTGAAAGCAAAATTCTCTAAGTGTCATTTTTGGAGAAGGGAAGTAAGATTCTTGGGTCATGTTGTTTCAGAGAGTGGTATTGCCGTGGACCCTGCGAAGGTGGCCACGGTACAAGATTGGCCTACGCCCAAGAATGCAACAGATGTAAGAAGTTTCTTGGGATTAGCTGGATATTATCGTAAGTTTATCCAGGACTTCTCCAAGATAGCAGCACCGTTGACTCAATTGACTAAGAAGAATCAGTCCTTCGTCTGGGACGAAGTGTGTAAGGATGCCTTCAAGAGTCTAAAGGAGAGGTTGACGCATGCGCCAGTGTTAGTCATTCCTAAAGGGAATGAAGAGATGACGGTATACACGGATGTTTGTGGTACCGGACTAGGTGTTGTATTGATGCAAGGAGGTAGGGTTGTAGCTTATGCTAGTCGACAGTTAAAGCCGCATGAGAAGAAGTATCCTACCCATGATTTGGAATTAGCAGCAATTGTATTTGCGCTGAAGATGTGGAGACACTATCTCTTGGGAGAAAGATTTGAGTTGTTTACCAATCACAAATCGTTAAAGTATCTCTTCTCCCAGAAAGATCTGAATCTTCGTCAGCAGAGATGGTTAGAGTTCTTGGCTTCGTATGATTTTGATATCGCATATACACCTGGGAAAGGTAATGCGGTAGCCGATGCCTTGAGTAGGAGACATGCCAGTTTTGGGGCAATGTTTCTTGAATGGAAGCAACTGGTGTATATCGCGGGGTTTGATTTCAGACCAAAGTGCGAATTGGATCCAGTTATGCTAGCTAGTTTGGTGATCAGACCCACTTTGATAGAGCGGATTGGTTCCAGCCAGAGGGGCGATCCTAACCTATTGGAAATTATCTCCAAGTTAGAGATGGGCATCGATGAGGAGATGAGTGTGTATGGGCTTGATCGAGATGGATGGCTTCGAAAGAGTGGAAGACTAGTTGTGCCCAACGTAAATGGTTTGAGAGATGAAGTACTTAGAGAATGTCATCACTCAAAACTGACTATACATCCCGGTGGTAATAAGATGTATCGAGACATGAGACAGACTTACTACTGGGAAGGAATGAAAAGAGACGTTGGGAAGTTTATATCCAAATGCATGAATTGCCAGCTAATTAAAGCCGAGCAAAAGAAGCCTAGTGGTTTGTTGCAACCATTAGAAATTCCCGAATGGAAATGGGAGCAAGTCTCGATGGATTTCATCTATGGTTTACTAAGGACTAGATCGGGATATGATAGCATTTGGGTAATTGTGGATCGATTGACTAAGAGTGCAAGATTTATACCAGTCAAATCGACCAGAATGGCAGCCAAGTTAGCAGAATTGTATATGAAGTGGGTAGTGAGATTTCATGGAGTACCCAAAAGCATTGTGAGTGACCGAGACCCGTTGTTCACTAGTGGGTTTTGGAAGAGCTTACAAGAGGCTCTAGGGTCAGAATTACATCTCAGTACCGCATATCATCCTCAGACCGACGGTCAGACGGAGAGGGTGAATCGTATATTAGAAGATCTCTTGAGAGCTCGTATATTGGATTTTGGTGGATCATGGGATGACCATTTGCATCTAGTAGAGTTTGCATGTAATAATAGCTACCAATCTAGTATCGGTATGGCTCCATATGAAGCTTTGTACGGAAGACCATGCAACTCACCATCATGTTGGATAGAGACTGGCGAGAAGTTTATGCTTGGACCAGATGTGGTGAGGGAAACTTCCGATAAGATTAGGATCATTCAACAACAAATGAAAGTCGCCCAAGATAGGCAGAAGAGCTATGCTGATAAGAGGAGAAAAGACTTGAAATTCTTCATTGGTGACTTGGTGTTTGTCAAGATCTCTCCGTTGAAGAGCGTGATACGATTTGGCAGGAGAGGCAAGTTGGCACCAAGATTTGTTGGCCCATTCCCTGTTCTTGAACTAGTCGGGAATTTGGCATATAGAGTTGACTTACCAGAGAAAATGGCGGGAGTTCACAATGTATTTCATGTTTCCCAACTAAGGAAGTTCGTTCACGACTCAGATATGACTATTTCACCTGATCAGTTAGAGGACTTCGAAGTAGAACCCGAGGCGGTTGGGAACCGCAAGTCGATTCGTATTGTAGGGCACGATACGAAGCAACTTCGAAGGAAGGCGGTGAAATTAGTCAAGGTTCAGTGGGGCGAGAACGAGAATGATTGTACTTGGGAGACAGAGGAGAGCATTAGGAAGATGCATCCAGAACTCTTTACCTGGTAAGATTTACTTTACGATTTAGTTATTCCGCATGCTAGGATAAACTTATTTTGCTTGTTTGCATGTTTGATTGTTGTTTTATGGTTGATAGGCATGCGGGACCTTTGTGTGTGTTTTGATTAGGGAATTTCGGGGGCGAAATTTCTTAAGGGGGGGAGAGTGTAATGACCCGTATTCTACGCATCGGGGGATCGTAGAATATTTATTTATTTCCCGTATGAAGTCATATGGTTATGTAACTTTGGGAAACATCCATTAGAGTCATTTCCCATGCTTATGATTTTTGTCGATTTTTAAATGACCATTTTGCCCCTAATTGGTACTGTTTTGGCCATAACTTTTGATTGGAAAGGAATTTTGACCTAAAACCACTTCCATTGGATTCGTTTGATGGTTTACCTTTCCGTAGAATGGTCATAATAGCGAAACGGACTTACCGTTTGGGAGATATGGCTGAATTAAGGTTTGAAAGGTGAAAAACTGCTTAACCGGGCCAAATCGGGTGATTAGTGAGTAGGCCCATAACCCATTTCGGGATTAGGGTTATGGGAAGGCTGAAATGAGATTGAGGATCATTCCATTTCAGTTTTCTAGCCTCCACTTATCACCAAGAAACCCTAAAAATGGCCTCCAACCTCTAAATCATCTCCAAATCATCTCTTGGTCAAGGATTAAGCTTAGCAACCTCTAATCAAGGGAGATCTACACCAAATCAACATTGGAGCTGCTGTTTAGCATTGGGATTCACGTCAAATCAGAGATTTATTTCAGATCTTAGTTTATTTGTGGCTAAGGTGAGTGATTTGCATAGTTTTACACTAATTATGGCTAGTTAAGGGTAATTAGTGCTAATTAGCGAATTTAAACATGATAAAATTCGGGAAAAATGTTCATAAATTCTTAAATGATGTTTTGGACCTCTGATACGAATTTGGGTTGTTTGGTTAAGTTTTGTTAATCCTATCATTAGTTTCACCTAAACATGCTTAAGGGGAAATATGGGATTTTGGGTATGTTTGATCCATTTTAACCTATCATATTGATGTTTTGATGTTTGTAGTTGATTATGCATGTTGCTATGACTGTATGAAATGCTTTGTGATTGATTTCAATAGTTAGAATGGTCTAAAACGTCGTTGAATGGCGTAAACACTTGCTGGAACAGTTTCAGAAAATAGTGCAGGGTTCGGATCGGATCGGATAGGGGGCTCGGATCGGATATGTTGAACTGAGCGAAGAATTCGATCGGATCGGAACCCAACACTTGGGAAAAGTGGCAAAAAGGAAGGCCACGCTAGCTGAACTGGGATCGGATCGGATTAGGGAGTAGGGATCGGAGCGGATAGAGGAGGATGGATCGGATCGAAGCACGTAAAGGATGAGGAGGCGGATCAGAGCGGAAGCATGAAATGGAGGGGGAATGGCACCCGACCCGACCCGAAGGGAAGCACCCAACCCGAACCGTACCAGAAGAGGACCCGACCCGAACCAAGAAGGGACACCCGACCCGAACCAAGAAGGGACACCCGACCCGAACCGTACAAGAAGAGGACCCGACCTGAACCAAGAAGGGACACCCGACCCGAACCAAGAAGGGACACCCGACCCGAACCGTACCAGAAGAGGACCCGACCCGAACAGACGGAGGATACCCGACCCGAACCGATGGTTTGAGGAGGAACCCGACCCGACCCAGTATTGACCAATAACCCGAGATGCAAAGGTAGTCCAATATGGGAAGTTAGAGTTCAGGATCCAGTTGGGAACCGATGAGTTCACTTCATGGTTGGACTTTGCTGCGGGACGTGTGCTAAGGAGTTGTCGACGTTCATAACTTCGATTCACCACGAAGAAGGAATGATGGCTACTTATCAGTGCAATAGGGTCATTATGACCTGAGGGGCAAAGTGATGGTAGCAAGACTACGTTATCAGTGCAGTAGGGTCATTATGACCTGAGGGGCAAGGTGATGCGTAGTAAGACTATGAGCCAGCGCAGATGGGGTGAACAACTCCATGGGGCAAGTGGACAAAGTAAGGATTGGTAAGGCTATGAGCCAGTGCAGTGGGGTCCTTGTGACTCCATGGGGCAAAGTGGACATAGCGAAGGATTTGTGGCTACGTTATCAGTGCAGTGAAGCCATTTATGACTTCATGGGGCAGAGTGATCGTAGCAAGGTATGTTGGGTGATCGAAGTGGTGAATATCGTATGCTTTACGCACTGAGTGATAAATGTGAGGATGGATGCTATGCTTGATTGTTTGCCATCATTATGACATGCACACCTCCCCCACCTCCGTATCTTTACACTGTTTGATATGGTACCTTAGAGTGTTGTACAGTATGTAGTGCTAACTCTTTGGTTGCAGGCCCAGGTTCAGGTATGTTTTACTCTACCTGTTATTGTTCAGTTTAGATGCTTATCGCTCATACCAGTCTTTATGTCTGACCCAGAGTTTTATGTCTCCTCTTATTACTCTGGGTGCTCACACGAGCAGACTAGAGACAGGTTAGCTGGTGATGCGCGAGTAGCTGATTCGGAGGCGGGCAGGAGGCTTCCACGTATGATATATATATGCACATTCTCCCTGTGTCGTTGGTGGTCGCTACTTGGGCATTAGTCGTGTACCTCATTTATCTTACTTTTGCTTTGAGACAGTTTAAAAAGTTGTAATAAGCTGTATTTTGGATTTCCGATGCCATGATGTTTAGTTCTGGTTTTCAGCTTATGCACTGTCTCACCTGTTTTATGTCAAGTATGTTATTATTATATTTTGTTCTATGCACTATGAGACATTCTACAGGTTCTTGTATGTTCATTTCCTTCTTCCCTTTCCTTCTGGCGACCCGTTCCGTGCTAACTGGACATGTGTACAGCGCACTTTTGGAGTAAATGTCGGTTGGTGCGGGGCGGGGCATCACATGTGACTAATCTTCTACGAGTAGCACTCTAAATGCAAAATATTTGCACACCTTAATTTGTTGTTTTTATGTTCATACATTGGAAGTGATTGCATGTTTAATGATATTTATTTTTACCAAAAAAAAAGTTATGCATGCACTAAAAGGTGGTTATGGTTTAAACATTCTTCATTTACCCATGTAATTATGTTTACAAATAATTGTATGGGTTGAGCGCATAATTTTCAACTTTTTGGTTTTTCCTATCTCATTTGTTTGCAATATTTAACTACAAAGAGTTTTATGGAAGTAGCTAAATTCAAGACTAGATAGATTCAATCAGTTGGTAATATCTAACGTTTATGTATGTACTGCATATGAACAAAGAGGCCACAAAGGTAGCCATCCTCCAGTGAAATATTTTATAAAGCACATATAAATCGTGCTGGCTTATATCGTGTAAGGGTCTCATATAATTGTTTAGACTTATGCATTGCAGGCGAACCAATATATGCATTCAGCACAACTTTATAAATAGTTAAAATAGAATACAATTTGAATGTAGGCTAGAGATAATGATAAGTTACCTTTCAGGCAGACCCATTGAGATCCCACTGAGATCTAAATAGACAGTTTGTTTTTAAATTTGCCATTTCATTTGCTACCAAACGAGCAATTTAACGGTAGTATCAAAGCCTATTTGTACATGCAAATTACCAAATGAGTATTATAGACCAGCTAATAATCAATATTTAGGATCAATTGGTATGTTTTGTTGGCAAAGGTGTAAGTTGAAAACTTTATATGTTATTTTGTATTATAATATGCTTGATTATCTATATGCATATTTACCCTAAGTGTTTGCGAAATGCTTTCACTGTTTATGTATTTATTGGTTGACTTATATAAATGTTTGATCACATTAATTGTTTTCAAAATTTAACGTTATTTAGGAGAAGGATTAACTTCTATTCTACTTGACAAGATTAAAACTAGGCGATTAATTATTTTTTTAGCAAACCAAAGATATGAAATACTTGAACAGAATACAACATTGAATATTCTCCACACAAAAAGAATATTATTTCTTTTTTCAAAATGCACTGTTTCCTTTTTAGATGTGTGTGGCGCTTATGCTTATATTCCAATTAAATAATTACGAGTTTATGTTCTTGGTTGGTGAACCAAAACATTAAAGTAAAATCTATTTTCATTAGTCATCTAATGAAAAAAAGCATGCTAGATCATATTTATTTTGCACAAAAAAGAAGTTGATGCACATTTTTCTTTACACACGTCCAACGGACGTGCTATACATACTGGTATACGATAATATTTATTTATAAATATTAAATTTGATTGTTTTTAAATATATTAATTTTCAATGGGTTTATTTAAAGCTTTAAAAATTAGCCATTTTTCAAACAACCTCCGTTTATAATGAAACTAATTTTGTTGGATCCGTAATATTAAATTATTGTTAGATTTCTATTTTCTTGATTTTTGGAGTCAATATGTGGCCATACGGGATTTTAATGTGAAAAACAGTTGATAATTTGACTTTAAAAATATGATGTGTGAGCAAATGGATTCATAATTCGACGAAACAAGTTTCGTTGGGTCCCTAATGTCGAACTGTAGCTGCATTCCCATTTCCATGATTTTTGGATATTGTGTGCGATCATGTGGATTTTTAGAAGACAAAAATACAAATATTATGAGAATATAAATTAATATAAAATGAATGAAGCTTCTTGGACAAGCCAAAACATACCTATAAATATCACTACATCCTTCTAAACTTAAAGCTCATTTTCTTTGGTCAAACAAATAATCCGCCGATTTTTTTTCCTTCTAGTAAATTATTTCATTCTTCACAAATTCAAATAAAATTCCTAAAATTAGCAGCTATATGTTTTTGAGTTCGCCTTGAATTGCTCTTCGTTTTCATATACCTTGTTCTGAGTTCGAATATTGTTTGTGTCGATGATAAGTCGCGAGCTAGGGTTAGATAATTTGTAATTTTGAAGTCTCTATTCAGGTTTTTATGTTGGTTTTAGAATCGCAATATCGAATAACACCCGTGTACTCATTTTTGAGGGAAATGGTTACAAAAAGGTTCGATCATTGATACCACGTGAGACAACCCCAAACCCCGTACTGACGGCGGTAAGGGTAATCTTTGGAATATAACACACAAACAGATAACAACAGAACAGAAATAAATAAATACACCAGATAATGAACAAATAGAATATACTGGATAAACATAATCATCAGAGTTACACGGTATACAGGATCATACTTAGTACAAACACAGTTCAGCTATACATAAATGTCTACAGCGGAAGCAAACATAATATGTACAATAGGAGCTGAACAACATAAAAAGAGATAAATGATAGAATCCATCTTTAGCTCCAACTATCCGGATAAAGCCAGCTAAACCTGAATACAAGGCTGCCCGTGTAGAAAAAGGTCCCAGGATCGAAACCTGGCTCTGATACCAAATGAGACGACCCCGAACCCCGTACTGACGGTGGCAAGGGCAATCCTTGGAATATAACACATAAACAGATAATAGCAGAACAGAATTAAATGAGTACACCAGATAATCCATAAATAGAATATACTGGATAAACGTAATCATCAGAGTTCCACGGTATACAGGATCATACTTAGTACAAATACAGTTCAGCTATACATATATGTCTACAGCGGAAAAACAAACATAATGTACAATAGGAGCTGAACAACATAAAAAGAGATAAATAATAGAATCCACCTTCAGCTCCAGCTATCCAGAAAGAGCCAGCTAAAACCTGAATACAAGGTTGCCCGTGTAGAAAAAGGGGCACCCGAGTTTGAAAGTGAAACAAACTACGAGTCAGTCATGGGACTGGTATGAGAAATCTACTTAACACATTATACAAATGGGCTAATCACAAGACCACGCCATTTTCGTGGAACGAGTTTACTCCATCGGATTGCCAGTGCTTTAAAACAAATAATTCCTTTAAACATCGCAATGCTTTTTATCAAAATGAAGCCATTATAAGACTCAGTTCCTATCACACAATGCAACGCAAACCGGAGGATAGATTTTTACCTTATATTGACCAAAATATGCTTGATACGAATAAAACAAAAGCAATTGATATTATTACTAGTGTTTATAGGTTTCGAAAACAATTTCAATCATAACTACCAATCATAAACGGTGTGGGTACCATATATCATGTCTCCATATATATATATATACAATCAAAACCGCATGATGTCGTATTTGGAAATTGGATTTCCGTCATGAACCAAGGAAAAAGATAGTCCTTACCGAATTCGAGACGCTCTAGCCCGTGTCTCAGGCACAACCGCAACTGCACCTTGGATCGTCCACACGGAGTGGATTATAATGCTTGAACAATGCGTTTCCCCGCCCTATGGGGCGTCAATGAGCCAACGAATGACTCCATCGGACCCGGATCGTCCGATCTAACCGAGGCGCCTCGCAACAGTAACAACCACATAAGTCAAACTCGTCAGGGCGTGTAAAACCACTGACGCCATTTCTAACTAGAAAGAAACGCATGCCCTCCCTGATGTCCTCTCCCGTTTCTGGTTCATACCGGGGTGTGAGGCTCGCGAATTCACGTTATACACAAAGCTACACCATACAGGCGGTGCTTTGATCATCACCACAAGACTTTGCTTTTCAACAGAAGCCTTGATCACTGCATCTTAGCATGCCACACAAGCAATTCACACCATGCAACTGATGGCTACCAATCACACAGAATATATTCCAATGTCAGACACACCGTCCATTTTCAAGTCCGTTCTGGGTCTGAACGAAACCGGAGGCACTAAATACCTCACAAACCCATCGACCTCCACGTACGTCTGGACGATCACCACTCATTATCCATATTTCGGGATGCCTCCCAATCAGGACATCGGTTACCATCCAGACGAGGTGAAGATCTCCGGTCTTCGACCACCGTCTTCATCTTCGATTTCTTATCGTCGATTCAGCTATTCAGAATGGGATAAACCCGGTCTTTCTAAGCAACTCGCGTATATAATAAACAAGTGCTACACAAACACTACTACGCATCCTTTCAATTCATTAGTCGCTAACCGTAAATCAGTAAGAGAACGATTTCCCAAATATTAACCCCAAAGGCCGAAACCAACATCAGATCAACACCCAGGAAACCATTCGACTTAGCCAACCTTCAGTTAGTTTCTAAAATTCACATCCATATCGTTTATAATATTTTATAACGATTTATCGCCATTTTTATTTATTTTAAAATAGCCAATTTATTCAAACGACGCTTCGGGCCATAACGCGGCCATAGTGCTGTTTTTCTTCAGATTTGATTTACACATATCTGAAAATCTAACCGTTGGATCTTCACAAAATTTACATCATTAGAAATATCTTTTCAAAACGAATCCAACGGTTCCAGTTTCGGGAAAATCCGACGGTCGGATCTCCCGGTATAATCGTTTGAAGTTTCGATTTCAAAATACGAACTACAGCGTCGTTATTTGATTTAATATAATTATATATATAATCGATTCTGGCACTATTTTTCTTCAGATTTGAATTAAACATTCCAGACAATCCAACCGTTGGATTTTTACAAAGTTGGTGCCGTTGGAAAGATATTTCCAAAGCGAACCCAACGGTTGCGGTTTCGGGAAAATCCGATGGTCGGATCTCCCGCACTAATCTTTGAAATCACGGTTTCAAAATACGAACTGCAGCTTCGTTATTCAATATATTTCAATTATATATATATATATATATCGATTCTTCGATTTCAAAACTATATGATTTTCATACATTTGATAAAAATGATATTTTTATATAACTGTCTTCTATTTCAACACTTCACTATTTTTAACAATTCATGTATATAATAAAAATGTGATTTTTAATGTAAAACAATTTATTTCAAGACACGATTATTTTATATAGTTCATATAGATGATAAAAATATGATTTTTATTATAAAACAATTTATTTCAAAACACAACTATTTTATATAGTTCATATAGATGATAAAAATATGATTTTTATTATAAAACAATTTATTTCAAAATATGAATATCACTCAACACATGAATTTCAATTCAACGAATGAATTTCGATTCAACACATGAAGGTTTTCTATAGTTTGTATATATAGATAAAAAGGTGATTTTTATATTGTTAAACCAGTTTATTTAATACACGAATACTATTCAACACATGAATTTCTATTCAACAAATGAATTTCAATTCAACACATGAAGGTTTTCTATAGTTTGTATATATAGATAAAAAGGTGATTTTTATATTGTTAAAACAATTTATTTAAAACACGAATACCATTCAACACATGAATTTCTATTCAACGAATGAATTTCAATTCAACACATGAAGGTTTTCTATAGTTTGTATATATAAATAAAAAGGTGATTTTTATATTGTTAAAACAATTTATTTAAAACACGAATACCACTCAACACATGAATATGATTCAACGAATGAACTTCTATTCAACACATGAAGGTTTTCTATTCAACAGACGAATATAGTTTCAACACAGGAAAATAATTCTAACACATGAATATTATTCAAAATTTCGGTAGCATAACGACAGGGCAGTTAAAACCGGGACCGTCCCTAGTACGGCTCCTCGCTTTACCTTAAAGCCTCGCAGCTTTTGACAATGGGGAATCATGCATCTAGTTCGCACGCATGCGGCATGTATATTTTTTTCATTTCCACAAACTAATCCTATGTGGTTTCAACCAAATATTTCTCAACCACAAACGGGTATTTTTCAACCACAATCAATCAATTTCAACCACAAACAATTTCAATCAACCATTCGCTATCAATCAATTTTCACATCAATCACAACCAATAAATATCGTCCATGGTTTGTGGACGAGGGGCTTATATATATATATAGCATTTCACTTCTATTTCAACACATATATATTTTTTACAACGCATATACAACTTATACATCGAACGTACAACTTATACAACGCTTATACAAGAGGTGTACAACGCTTATATTATATAATTTATACATCATCGTTTTCCATATCGTTTATAATTTAGAAATCTCACTTTGGGTTCCACTCCACCAAAAATAGCAGAAAGCTCAGAAAAATATGCGGTCTCTTCTAAAATGTAGAAGACGTCCACACGAGTCCACTGTCTCTTGTTTCACTGAATTTCATCAACATATGAGAAAGATACGATTTTTCAAAGTTTGCAACGGTTTAAAGGTGTTAAAACAGTTGAAAATAAACAAAGCCGTTACCTCTATTCCTCGTTCAAAACTAAGTTTTGAATTATCGCGAAATCCGTGAGGCTTGAAGGGAATCGGGCTATGCAGCATCGAAGGGGGGGAATGGCACGCTGGCGCGACGTGGTGGGGCCCAGTTCGACGGTCCCTAGCGGTCGGGGCGGCGGCCTGAAGGTCGAAACTTCCAGGGCGTGCTGTGCTCGATTTACTCAACGATAATCGTTGCTCCTTATATGGATTTGAAGAGGAGATCGAGAGCTTTGGAATGGATCAAGAATTACACGATTTCATTGAGAATTGGAGGAGGAATCAACCCGGAAAGATTTGAGCTCTTTCCGCCGTGCGCCAGGTATAGAGTCGGGGAGAGAGAAACAACTCCTGGCCAATGAATTTTTTTTATATTTATAAATTTTTAAAATCCAAAAATACCCCTCTTCACGTACTAACACCAATCCAAACCCAACGACTGTTGTCCCTAGCGTTTTACCCCCATTCCGAACACAATGGGATATGTTTCGAAGGCCCATTCGACTGTTTCAGTTAGTTTTCCTTCGAATTAAAATATAAAACATTCAATATTCGATTTGAACGTACATTTCAATTTGCCAGGGCCACAAACTGATTCGAAAAATTCCAGAAAAATAAATCTAGCTATGTTTTGACGATACGGTCCCAACAGAACTAGTTTCGTCAAATTCTGAGGCCGTTTGAAAAATGGCCCTTTTCTGGTCGATCCAATTTTAACTGTAATTGACCAAAACACGTTTTCCTTTGCCACACTCTCATACTAGCTTCAAAAATTATGATATTTGAAACCTAGCGATAACTTCACATCCCGGATCCAGTAAAAGTGGTTTCATCGAATTCCGAGGTCGTTGGCAAAAAGGCCATTTCCACGGGTTATATAAATTCCACAGCGACCTTTCAGAAAATTCATTTCGCCAAAATTTTGCTTTTCGCTATGAAACTTCAATTTTTCAAATTCGTTAGAAAGGTATTCACTAACAGATTTAAATATTTTTGGTTTCACTCAAATCCGTTTTGTTTTGCACTCGGCACAGTCAGTCGAAGTTTGAATTCAAATTTTGAAACTACCGCGCCATTTCAGGACTTGTTTATAATTCAAAGTAATTATATTTATTTTCAACTTCGATTCAAACTTACTTTTCTTTGCTATTATTTTAAATATTTAAAATTCACTATTTTAGCCAATTTAAAATTTTTAAATTGGTTCAGATTTTCCGGGTCGTTACAATGGAACCATGTGTGAGAGGATACTGTCGCGACTGAGATGGTGAGCTCGAGTTGTTTCAAAGTGGGATAGAAATGATGAGTGAATGAAGAGATGAATTATGGAAGTATTTCCTTGATTTTTAAGAAAGTACAAAGGGAAATGAGTGGGGTATAAACTCGTCTATGGCCATTGAATACAGGGAGCGCGTTCATGTTTACCAGGTGAAGAGGGACGATGAGGAAGGTGCTATAGTAGGCGGACTTGATTGTTTTGCACAGGTGGGCCGAAGAAAATGGGGTAAAGCCCATGATTTATATAATTTAAAGTTCAAATTTAATTTAAATTAGTATTTAAACTTGTAAATTTAATATCTGGTTTATACGATATCATGATTTTAAACAGTCGAATCCGTTGGGATCATATGGACGACGATTACACAATGGAACTGATTGGAGTGAATTGAAGCTCATTACAATTTATAGCGAAATAAATTGCCTAATCTGAATCAACAACAGTTTATCATTATTTAACGATAAAAGTCCAATGTGAGTAAATCTCACTAACTCTGCACAATGTATATTTTTATAACGCATTTTTACAATTGATAAATGATGGTTGATTGTTGTGTGTTGATTATCTGGATGAACTGCTATTTAATTGGTTGAAAATATAGATATAGTTATATATATACAGCGTTAATTAAATATCAATTCCGTTGATCGGAATATTTCATGTTGAAATAAAATTGATGTTAATTATACTGTTTAACATATGTGGATGCAGGGAAACGGGTTGGAGGGATCCAACTGGGTTCCTCAACATTTATATTACAGTTTTTCATTTATTATGATATCACTGATATGTGATGTGATATATAATCTGTTATTGATTATGCGTGTTTGAATAATATTGATCCTTGTTATTTGGTATTTTAAATACCATGTATAATACTGGAATTAAAAAGGGAATTTTCAAGTGTATATTGAAAATAAAATATATTTATATAAAATCAAATGATTTTATAAAAAGGAATTTCAAAGTGGATATTGAATTTAAGGATTTTATAACATGAATAAAATTATAAAAGGAAATATTAATAAAATGAATATAATTTTATAAAAGGAAATATTTGGGAAATGAATAGAATTTTATAAAAGGAAATATTTGAGAAATGAATAGAATTTCATAAAAGGAAATATGCGGAAAATAAATATTAAATGGAAATATGTTTTTAACAAATAAATGGAAAAGATTAATTTAAAGTAGATTTTAAATAGAATCTGTTTTAATTGATATATTGGGAAGATTAATTTATAAATAATGTTTTTTTTATAAATTAAATAAAATATTTATCATTTGATAAATGGAATATATAAGTCTGAACTTATATAGAGAAGTGAAAATCGGCTTTGACATCGATATTTTAAATAGAATGTGAACTTAGCATATATAAAGGGAATTATAAATGAGATTTAACTGTTAAAAATAAAAAGGAGATTTCGTATGAATAATTCTATAAATAGAAGTATAAATAAAATTTGGAAATGGGATATTATTGTAAAATACGAAATCAAACTTAATGTATTATATAAAAGAAATATTTTTCACATTCGATGTGAATAATGGATCAAAATGAATATTTTATAAATTAAAACATTTATAAGGAAAATTGGATTTTGAAATAGGAATTCAAATGGGAATTTGAATAAGATAGGAAATAGGGTTAACATAAAAGAGTTAATCGAATAAGAGTTAATCGAATAGAGTTAACAAAATTAGAGTTAATCGAATATTAGTTATTCGAATAGAGTTAATCGAATATTAGTTATTTGAATAGAGTTAATCGAATACTAGTTAATCGGACTAGAGTTAATCGAATATTAGTTATTCGAATAGAGTTAATCGAATATTAGTTATTCAAATATCAATTAATCGAATTAGAGTTAACTGAATAGAGTTAATCAAATTAGAGTTAATCGAATATTTGTTATTCGAATAAGAGTTAATCGAATAGAGTTAATCGAATTAGAGTTAGTCGAGTATTAGTTATTCTAATAGAGTTAATCGAATATAGTTATTCGAAGGGAGATTATCGAATATAGTTTATTCGAAGAAAAGAGTTATCAAATATAGTTTATTTGAAAGAGAGATTATCGAATATAGTTTATTCAGAAGAAAGAGTTATCAAATATACTTTATTCGAAAGAAAGATTATTGAATATAGTTTATTCGAAAGAGAGACAATCGAAAACAGTTTATTCGAAAGGGAGTTATCGAATAGAGTTTATTCAATAAAGAGTAGTCGAATATAGTTTATTCGAGAGAGAGTTATCGAATAGAGTTTATTCGAGAGAGAATTATGCATTATATTTCGACTATATCGAATGTAGGAAAGTACTATTTACTTTCCGATTTATTATCAAGATTTATTTATTTAATAAATAAATTAATTATTATTTATTCAAATTAATGAATAAAAGTTCTATTTAAAGTTAGATATTTTGGAAGTATGGATTATAAAGCTATCGTTATAACCAATGTTTTCATAAAAGAACTGGATTCGTAAGCTGAATCCGAGAGTTGCGTAAGCAATGATTTGATAAGAAGATAAGATACGGAGTTAAGGAATTTAGAAACTGATTGGAGATTAGTTATGTTGAACAGCTTTCTCGGTATTGATCTGATGTTGGTTTCGGCCTTCGGGGTTGATATTCAGGGAATTGTTCTCTTACTAGTTTACAGTTAGAGACTAATGAATGGGGAAGATAATGATACGTGAATAAGAAATGGAAACATTTTCCAATATTAATAAGGTATATTTTCTAGATTTAGAAAATAAGAATTTCTGAATATATATGGAAACGGAAAATGGGTAAATGAACAAATTAATGATGAATTAATTATATGGAAAAAATGTTGATTGATGATTAATCGATAGAATTTCCATTTTGAAATAGGATCGTTATGAGCATGAATATTTTTCTTTGATAGTTAAATAACCGAATATCAAAGTTTGACCATTTTTTCGTCGTCAATACGGAGAGACCGGGATCAGATTCATTATCTGAAAACCACTCCGTATGGGCATTAGTGTTGCAAATCAAATATGATGAAGATAATTGAATACAGAGTTGTGCAAGGGCTGTTCTGGAAATCATAGGTAGAAATTGCCTAAGATGGATTTACATAATAGTGCCTTCGGTTTGTCCAATCCTAGGACGACCTATATGGATGAATGTCTGATAGAGTATATTTAATAGATCACGTAAGTTGATCTCTTCAATCGTATGTACATTTGGTGGTAGAGAAATTCGTTTCTCTTAGTTGTATACCCATGGTATTTTTGGGGAAATCAATTTGTGATTTGGCGGGTATGACGATGTGACATTCAAAGTAAATAAAAGTGTGATCTATACATTATAGCCTCTTGCCTCACAACCGGAAATGGTATAAAATCAGATAGGTCGCATGGCTAAGTGGTTAGCCGCCAATTAGGGTGTATTGTCACCTAATCTAGAGAAATTACATTTACTTCTATAATCTATTTCGATGTTGTCCCTTTCGGGAAATGGTTGCTGATCCCAACCATTGGTGATAATACATTCCGTACACTCAAGCGAAATGAGTGACCGGTCATGTTTAGCCTGGGTTACAAGATGTTCTTGTTGAACCCAGTGTATTCCTCTCTAGAGATACACTGTCGGAGTGTGGTCCCATACCTTGCCCGTTGGAATTCATTACACAATAAGCGCCATAGTTTTTAGTTATATATTATGTATGTGGAACGTGAGAAGAAAGCGTTCTGCTAGATGATTATTTAGTTGTGGTTGATAGCACTATTATAATATCAAAAGAGTTTAGATATAAAGATTATCGTTTCTTGTAAAAAGATTTTGAATGTTAAATCAACTGTTTTGGAATCTCATAAGGGAAAAACCGGTTCCGTCTTATACGGTGTGGTCTTATGAGATATCGTTTATTTTCTCAAACTGTTTTAAACTGTTTACTCACAACAGTACCATGACTGACCCGGAGTTTTTTTTTTGTTTTCCCTAAACTCTTGGGTGCCCAATTTTGTATGGGCAGTCAAGTAGTCAGGATTTACAGATGCACTAGAAGGAGCTGGAGCAGGAGGCTTCAGCGGGGTTTTAATAGCTATTGTTTATTTCTGCTGTGATATAAGTGTTATACTCTAATGATGATATGTATATACACATTTTATATTTCAAAGTTATGTTTATACTATATTTTATTCGTTCTGCTGTGAGATTCGTATTACTCTGATTCTGTTGTTATGTTCTTCTTCTTCTTCTATTCTAATTTTCTATCTTATCTATTCTCACCCTCTAGCTTCTTTCCTTTAATGATCTGGAATGTTCGATGCCAGAATAATTGACATGGGTTATGTGTTGTTTTTCTGGGTCGAAAATCCCAGTTTGTTACAGTGGGCATTCTATTTATTAGATGCACAACAGTACGAAAGCATCAGGCCAAAATTTAAGTGGCAAATATGTTTGAGCTAACAAAGTTAAACCTGATTCAACTATATGTCTATGTTTCCTCTCAACTATACCATTCTGTTTAGAAGTATAGGGACATGATACTCTATGTATAATACCCTTACTTTTAAAATAATCTGTCAGGGGTTTTATTCTAATCCTCCATAACTTTAATTTGACAGTTTATTTGGTTTTCAAACATATTGATAAAACTGATGACAACACTTTTAGTATCAGATTTAGCTTTTAAGAAGTATATCCAAGTATATCCAGTGTAAGCATCAGTAAATGATATGTATTATTTATATTCATAATCAGAAAATATAGGAGACGGACCCCAAGTATAATTGGTAATTAATTGACCAGGTTTCGAATACACAATTAATGAATCAAAGAATGGTAATTTGTGGCTTTTTCCCATCTGGTAATAAGTACATACATAAGGTAATTTTGCAAGAATAAATTTTATTTTATTATCATTAAGAATTTTTATTACAATGCTAGCACTAGGATGCCATAAGTCAAAAGTACTTCTAGTTTGAACTTCATCAGTTATATTAGTCTGATTACAACGTGGGTGATCATTGATAGTAGTATTGTGGTTGCTGAGATTGAATTCATAGAGTCCCTTCACATCATTACCCTGTAGAAGATTTTTCCTAGTTATTATGTCTCTAACTACACACTATTTAGGGAAAAATTCAAAGTATACATTATTATCTTTAGCAAATTGAGATATACTAATTAGGTTTTTCTTAATAGTGGGTAATCTTAGTAAATTATGCAGAAAATAAGTGACTATTACCAATGATACTATCAGTGTCAGTACGAGAGATTTTAACACACTTACCATTGCCCATGCTTACAGTTTGATTACCTTTGTATTCTTTGTTCCCAAGATTCAGGTTGTTCAGATTGTTAGTGATATGATGGCAAGCTCCTAAGTCTAGGTACCAAGATTCATCTTGAATATGATCAGTATGATTAGTTCCATCTCCCTGTCCTTGTGATAAATTGGCAGCGAAATTTGTGTTTCTTTGACTATTATTACTAGCTTGGCCTGCTGAGTAGTTTGAATTGTATCCGAAATAGCACTAGATAGAAGTATGACTGATCTTCTCGCATATTTGACACATTGGTTGATTATAGTTGTTGTTACTCCAACATCCTCTCCTCTACCACCTCTGCCTCTAGTGGTGGGGTTGCCCCTCTAAAAGGTTTGCTCATGTCTATAATTATTACTTATCTGATTACTGTTATTGTCATTCCTTTTATTAACTGCATAGTTAATATAGAAGTCTCTTTCTTGTGATTTCTTGCCTTCAAGCCTAGCTTCATGTGATAATAAAATAAAGTGAACATCATCAAGAGATGAGAATTCTTTTTGTGAGGAAATTATGGCTTCTACAACCTCATATTCATTATTATGCCATTGAGAATAGTCAAGATTTGTTCAGAATCTTGCACTTTATGGCCAGTAGCTTCTAACATGTCACAAACAAATTTAATTTTGCTTAAGTACTCTCTCATGGTAATGTTGTCCTTCTTTATTTTTTGCAATTGTCTTTTATAAAACTTGACTTTAGCAGCTAACTGATCTTTGAAGGATTTTTCTTCTACTATTGTCCATATCTCGTTAGCACTTTTGCAGTCAATCACTTATGGTAATAAGCTTTGATTGATATAGGATAGTTGTCATGAACTGGTTAAACGATCTTCCCTGTAGTATTTCATGTAATCTTCATTGCTAACTATTTTATTCTCTTGATCAATAATGAATTTTGGTGCACCTGATAAAATCCCCATGATGAAGACTTGAAGACCATAACCTTGGATTGCAGTCTCGATCTGAAGTTTCCAAAGTAAGTAATTGTTTTCATCCAATTGCACTATAATTAGTTGTGATTGAGGACTAATTACAGTTTTGGTGAGTTAGTCAATAGCAATGAGGCTTTCAATCTTTCCAGTAGCATTGTCAGAAGCTAATGAATCAGTGTCATCGGCCATGATGACCAAACAATGAATATGGATAAATGGTTGTTAAGCCTTAATGAAGCTCTGATACCATGATAGAAAAACAAAACTGAGATGAAATAGTAGTTTATTATTGAAGAATTGTAATACAAAATAATTCAAATTGTACATAGGAGTCCTCTATTTATAATACAAGAAATAAATGTAAATAGGCTTGAATAGTAGGCATGTGACCATTGCATTGTTATAAACTTATAATGGCATGTGACGTTGCATTGTCATAATAGGAATGTGACTGTTGCATTGTTATAATGGGCATGTGACCGTTGCATTGTCATAATGGGAATGTGACTTTTGCATTGTTATAATGGGCATATGACCGTTGCATTGTCATAAAGGGCTTGTGACCATTGCTTTCCCATTATTCTCTCTTTCCTTTATTATTATTTAATAATAAAAGTTATTTTTTCGCTGTAATTATTATTCTGTCTAATTATTATTTCTTTCTTTCCTTTATTATTATTTAACAATGAATTTGGTTACTATATACTTATTACGCTTCACATAACCTAATGCATCCTCATATGAGTGACATTAGGGGATATGGGGTGTCACACTTGGTATAAGAGCTAAAGGTTACAAGATAAAAGAAAAAGTTTTAGAAAAATGTTTTCAAAAGAAAAATATTTTCAAATTAAACCTATTTTTGAAAAAAAACATGTCCCTTCTAGTCATTCCTCTGATTATCTTTTTAAATCCTTGTTTCTTCTCGTTTTAGTTTTTATTGGGCTTCTAATCTTCCCGAGGGCATTCCACTAGCGATATGGTTTCATAGATATTTAGAAGCTACGTCACCTTTCGAAGCACAAGGAAATGCCCAACCCCTAACAGCAGCCTAGTAGCCCCATCTCCTCCTATAGTCAACTTTTCTAAGCTTTGTACGGACTTTTGCGCGATGGGAGGCAAGCCATTTCGTGGTATTGAGGGTTTTGTTGAGATGCGCAATTGGCTTAGGGAAATAGAGAATGTGTTTGGTCTTTTCGAGCTCGAATGACAGAAGAAAGATACAATTGGCCGCTTGGCAACTGAAGAAGATAGCTTCCAACTGGTGAGAAGTGACATAGGCAGGGCAATCGGTAGCTACTTAGGATGATTTAAGGCGAAGTTCATGTCTCAAGAAGATGAAGGAATAAAAATGAAGAAATTTTTGGCTTTAAAACAAGAAACTATGTCAGTAAAGGAATATGTTAACAAGTTTAATCAGCTTCACAAGATTCGGTTTGGTCTTGGTGAACACTCCCTATAAGACGGCTCTTAGATTCGCGAGAGGGTTGAATCAACCTCTCCAGGGACTCACTACACCATAACAGCCATTTCTTAACACTTAATTTTTTTTGATTGCCAACACTTATTTCCGATGTTGACTAATCACTATAATATACACCATCTATTCACTTAAGGAAAGATGACGTTCAACCATTTACCCTAAGCTTATAGCATGCGACGATTTATCATTTATGATTTTTCCTGTTTTAAACCTACTGTTACTATCATTGCTTTGGTAGCTTTATTCTATTTCCTCGCTATAACGACAATTATGAATGGTGTATATATACATATATATATATATTAGTCAAACATGCATATGAATTCATCAAAAAATAAGTTTTATTCTACTTTCTCACTGTAATGACAATTAAAAAAATTGAATTCATCAAAAATATCACTAAGACTATGGAATTTAGCAATATTCCTGTTAATATTCATTATCAAATGATTTACAAGTAAACCATCATTCGCTTTGTTGCAAAGTTAACTTTTGACTAAAGTCATAGCCAAAACTTGAAATGCTTTTTTCCCCTCATGGTTTAACTCAAAATAGCTCAACCTATAAAGGGAAGTGAATGATAAGGTTTCAAATATATATTTAATTTCAGGAATGATTTCGTATATAACCAAAATCAACTTTAATTATGTATGACCCTTTGAAATATATGAAATGTCTTATATATACACATAAACAAATACCTTATACCTTTAGTCAAGTGTTATCAGATATTTAACATTTTTAATATGATATTAAATTAGCAGAGAGTCGTATTTTAGCTAATTGCTTTTAGTGTAATTACACTCATTTCTTATTGTTAATTATTAACTAAATTATCAGTTACCAATTCCAGTGTAAAGATTTGCAATCAGTAATGAACCAATAATATGCAATTTTGTTATGAATTTACTTGTTAATATTAAAATGTGAATGTCATTTTAATAAGAGATAGGCAAGACAAAAACTAAATATAATGAAGGTAGAAGAATATCACTTTTATGAAGTATCGTGGAACCACAAATTGCTCACGCAAATGAGCTGCTGAATTTGACAAAGTCAGCTAGAAAATCAAGCTATCACATGAGGTCCACGTACTGCACCATCAATTTTACATGATTGCTTTATTATTTCCTTTCTAAATTGACATTTTTTTTAGTATTTAGTTCATGAGTGTATTCTTAGAAAACATACATACACATGTGTGTGTGCATGCATGCGCATGTGCGCATATTTAAATGTTTTTTCTAATGTATTTTATAGTTAAGATGAGAAGGAAATGGTGCAAAAATATTAGCAAAGCGTTTGGGTTTTAAAATCTTTCCCTTTTATGCATCATGAGTCACGAAACTGGGCGGCTCAATTTCACGCAGTCTCCAGACTGAGTGCCACAGTCTCGACTTGATCAAACGTGCAGCTTTTCCATCTGGAAAGTATATATTTGCTGGAGTTGTTGATGAAAGGAACATTTGGGCTAACAATCTTGCTGCATCATAGAGGTCAAGGATTCTTATTTCTACTTTCAGAGTTGATTTATGATTTTTAAATTTCATTTCTTTGTTATGAGCTTTCTTTAAGAAAGACAAAAAATGGCGGTATTGGATGGATTAGTTAGTTGTTCATGATTATAAAACACTATGTTTTTATTTGCTAAGGCTGTTCAAAGCTGTGTACACCTTTTTATTGGAACAATTGTAAACTTGGAAGACCAACCAAAATTACCATATTGCTTATTGGTTGTGTGACTTGTGTCAGCAACTATTACCTCAAGGTTTATTCAATTTTTTTAATATTTGGTTATTTTTGAAATATACAACTCGTTTTGTAATATGCAGACAAGCTTGTGGTGTCAACCTCATGGTCGCTTATGCACACTGTTGTTGACTTGATCAACGAAACAAAGTTGGATGATGAAATCAAATCATGGTTGGCATTCACTGCACAAAAGGTGGTAGAAGTCAATGCTCTTGCCAAGGCATTGTCTGGTGAAAAAGATGAGGTAGCTAATGATTGTTTGCTATTAGATTCTCTCAGTTTCATATTGTTTATCTCCTTCTCACCTTTTACTTGAATAAATTGCAGGCCTTCTTTGCAGCAAATGCCGCTGCTCAAGCTTCAAGGAAGTTATCTCCTAGAGTTAACAATGAGGAAATCCAGAAAGCTGTAATTCTTGTTTTTTATTCTCCAAGGTTCTTTTCTATAGATGGGAAATATCTTCTGGGTCAACATTTTTTTCTTGGGCAATAGGTTGCTGCTTTGAAGGGCTCTAAGCACCGTAGAGCTACGAATGCAAGCACAATATTAGAGGCACAACAGAAGAAGCCGAACCTTTTGATTCTCCCAATCGCAACTATCCGTTCATTCCCACAAACGATTGAACTAAGGAGAGCATGCCGGGAATACAAGGCAAACAAGTAAGCTTCTCCCTTCAGTATAGAACAATGATTTTAGTATGTATGTGCATGCAGGTATAATAGTCTTGTATACATATTTATTTAGTAGTATGTATGTATAATAGTCTTTTAGTGTTTGTGTATATGCATACGTACATATATTTAGTGTATAATAGTCTTTTGTGTGTGCATGCGTGCATGCATACATATATATGCATGCATATAACACAACCCCTTTTATTTAGCACTATTTGTACCCTTCTTATATAAACCACAGATTTACATTTAGATATTTGGTCCATATGAAAGGAAAGAGAAAATAAATATTTAATTAGAAACTCATGGCTGATATCGGAGACTACAAAATAATGCTAATTAAATGGTCAATTGATCTTGGCTCTTAATAGTGGTATAAGCTATTATAGTTGACCTATATTTTAGAATCTCTGAAGAAGAGTATGTCAAGGCTATCAAAGAGGAAATTAGCAAAGTCATGAAATTGCATGAAGATCTTGATATTGATGTGTTAGTCCATGGAGAACAAAAGGTAAGTGCAAGTTTATCATCTGACATTTTCTAATTTTTTTTTTAATTAGTAAAAATGGTAATTTAAACTTATACGGGTAACTTGCTAATTAATTAAAAATGCACACACAGATAAACAATATGGTCGAGTACTTTGATGAGCAACTTTCTAGGTTTGCATTTATTGCTAACGGGTGGGTGCAATTAATCATATGGGTCACGTTGTGTTAATACCCCAATTATTTATGGTGGTGTCAGCCGCTCTAAGGCAATGACTATTTTTTGGTCATCAGTGCCCCAAAGCAAGGCCTCCCTCCCAATGAAGGGTATGCTTAATGGTCCAATTACAATCCTCAGCTAGTCTTTTGTCAGAAATGAACAACCAAGGTATATCTAATGCTCTATTACTTTTTACCTAAATGTATTTATTCTCCTCACTTGCGATTTTTTTTCACTTGAACTGCAATATCTTTAGATTATGAACAATGATGTTAGACTTAGTCTGTATCTTAGCTATGTAATATAAAGTTCGTTATCTTTAGGGAGTAACAATGATAGTTGCTTTGCTCGATGATACCGATCATAGACAAATATCACAAATTAGGGACTATTCGCTCAGCTTCGAAACTGGGGCTCAGTCTCGAGATTGAGGCTCAGTTTCAAAAATGAGTCTGAGGCGCTCAGTTTCGAAACTGAGGCTCAATTTCAAAACTGCGCCTGAGGCATTCAGTTTCGCGACCGAGCCCGTGCTCCATTTCGTGACCGAGCCTCGCACTTCGTTTCGCGACGATCATTTTTCGGTATTGGAACATTGATATTGAATGTTGAACTTGTGGATTATTTCGTTCATTCCATGCTAATTGATAATTTCAATTCATTTTGATATTGAATGCATGTAGGCACTTAAAGAGGAAGCGGAAGAAAAGAGGAGATTGGTAGGTAGTTCTAGTGGTAATGATGTAGCAGATCTTGAAAATGATCCAATTGCGGGAGTATTTGGTACCGAGTTTCGTATTCGATATTTGTAACATTTAAGTATGAATAATATATTGACTTATGGCATTTCAGTTTGATACGATTATGAGATTGGTTAATCATGTACTAAAATTAGTAATTTAATTATGTTTGATAATTATTTTTTGTTAATTGATATTTTATGTTGTTATCATGATTATGGTTGTAGTTTTTTGATATTGATTAAGTTATACTTTCCGAATTAATATATTTTAGGGTCATATTAAATATAGCATGTTTTATAATCATGCATAATATAACCGTTCCAAACCTTATAGGCGTTGCAAACAAAAACCTTCCAACTTTTATAAGTGTTACAAAAGAAAATCTACCAACGCTTATAACCGTTGTGAAAGAAAATATACCAACGCCTATAAACATTGGGAGAGAAATTCTACCAACGCTTATAACCGTAACGAAGGAAAATATACCAACGCTTATAAGCGATGGAAATAAATTGCCATGCCCTCATAGCAACACTAATAAGCGTTGCTGAAATTGGTTGTTATAGTTATACTCATTGGGAATCACTTGTTTTTGTGTAGTGACTAGCATTGTCACTTATCCCGATGAGGGCGACTTTTGAGAACCTTGTTGACATGGCTTTGATGCATGAGGATGGTAAAGAGGAGAAGAAGACATTCAAGACTGACGAAGCACAACCCAAGGCCGAGAAAAAGAAATGGTGGTCCAAGAAGGGAGCACAAAATAAAGGAGGAAAGCCTGACATGGCTTAGATCAAGACAGAGGTTAAGTGCCATGGTTGCGGAGCTATAGGACATTTTGCAAAAGATTGTAAAAGAGCAAAGAAAACTTGTTTCACTTGTGCTCAACTTGGACACTTCACTAAGCAATGCCTTAACAAACAAGGAGAAGGGACAGGATCCTCTCGAGGACAAGTGCATGCTCTTGAGACTAGTGGACCAAATCGAGATAGGAAAGTCATTATCGAAGGTTTGATTTCCCTTTTTGACTATCCTGTTAGGAATCTCTTAAATTCTGGTGCTTATCGTTCATCTATATCCAATTATTTGGTAGATAGTCTGAACCTCGATACTAGTATTATTTCTGATCCCGTTGTAGTCTCAAACCCCATAAGAGGTATGACACATCATTATATGATATGTCGGATTTTGAGAATTTCTATCTTAGGCATCGAATTTGAATGTGACACGTATGTTTTTGGCTTTATGGGTTATGGATTGATTATAGGAATGCATTGGCTAGCCATGTATGGTGCCATTCTAGACTGTGAGAGGAGAGTTGTTAGGCTTCTGACGTGCCAAGGGAGAACTCTCGAGATTTTGTGTCACCCAAGGGGGTCAGTTATGCTCGGTTTCCTTGATTCGCTTAATGCTTCTGTAAATGATCTTTGATCAGTACCTATAGTCAGATATTATCCGGACGTGTTTGATGAGGTTAGGGATTACCTCCGAGGCGTGAGATAGACTTTCAGATTTACTTGGTAGAGAATGCGAAGCCAGTCGCTTTACCAGAATGCCACATGGCTCCTAAGGAAAGGAGAGAGCTTAGCAAGCGAGTAGGGGTGCTATTCGAGAAATGTTTCATTAGACAGAGCATAAATGAGTAGGGAGCTCCAGTCGTTTTTGCAACCAAGGCGGACGACTAATTTCGTCTATGCATGGACTATAGGGAGTTGAATAAGCTCACATAGAAGATAGACACCGACTTCCGAGGATAGACGACTTGTTTGATCAGCTAGTAGGCGCATTTGTTTTCTCACAATTGGATCTAGCCATAGGATTTCATCAGCTAAGGGTAGCAGATGATAGTAATGATAAGACTGCTTTCAGAAATCCTGGCGGTTTCTTGGAGTGCCTGGTCATGCCTTTTGGGCTGACCAATGCGCCCGCATATTTTGTGGACTTGATGAGTGGGATATTTAGAGAAATTTTAAACAAGTTTGCGGTGGTATTCATAGATGATAATTTTATCTTCTCAAGAAACGAGGAAGAACATGTCCTACGCTTAGGAGAGGTTCTAGTCACTCTCATATCGTATCAGCTCAAGGAAAAATTTTCTAAGTGTCAATTTTGGAGAAAGGAAGTAAGGTTCCTAGGGCATGTTGTATCCAGGGATGGAACAACAGTGGACCCTGCAAAAGTTGTTGCAGTCTAAGATTGGAAGGCTCCCAAGAATGCAACGTAGGTGAGAAGTTTTCTAGGGTTGGCGGGTTATTATAAGAAGTTCATTAAGGACTTTGCAAGGATATCGTCCCCGCTCACCCGACTAACGAAAAAGAACTTGGCATTCGCTTGGAGCATTAATTGCAAGGATCCTTTTAAGAGACTGAAGAGGGCTCTGACATCATCCCCTATCTTGAAAGCAAGGTGTTTACAATCTACACAGATGCTTGTGGCATAGGGCTAGGTATCGTATTGATGCGAAAAGGAAGGGTAGTATTCTTGGTAGTAGATAGTTGAGAGTTCACGAGAAGAACTACCCTACCCATGAGCTAGAGTTGGTTGCTATAGTGTTCGCACTAATGTCTTGGCGACATTATCGACTTAGAGGAGATTTGAGCTATACAGGATCACAAGTCACTCAAATATTTATTCTCAAAAAAGGATCTCAATTTAAGGCAGCAACGATGGATGAAGTTCCTAGCATTTTACGATTTTGAGATAGCTTATACACTAGGCAAGGGTAATGTAGTGTAAGTTGCATTGAGTAGGAAAAGAATGACCTTGATTCCTCTTTTCGTAGAAAGGCAGAGGTTGGAGTATATATCAACTATTGATTTTATGTCGTCAACAGATTTTATGCTTGGCTTGTTGGCATCATTGACAGTACAACCTACTCTTATGGAGCGCATTGGATCTACATAGCGAGAGGACCCATAATTAATGGACATTTTGGATAGTCTTAGTTGAGGAGAGACCTCTAGTCACCTAAGTAGATATTTTGTGGACTAGAAAGGGTGGCTACAGCGAGACAGAAGACTTTGTGTTCCCCGAGCTAGGGATCAATTGAGGACGGTCTTTGAGGAGGCTTATCACTCTCGGATGACTATCCATCCGGGCGATGACAAGATGTACCGAGATATGAAGAGAGTTTTCCATTGGATGGGTATGAAGAAGGACATGGAAGAGTTTGTAGCCCGATGTTTGACTTGCCAACGAGTGAAGGCTGAACAAAGGATACCTGGCGGATTGCTTCAGCCCTTGGATGTCCCACAATGGAAGTAGGAGAGAGTCTCTATGACTTTATCGATGGACTGCCTAGATCAAGGAAGGGCAACAACAATATTTAGGTGATAGTTGACAGACTTACTAAGAGCGCTCACCTTGTTCCTGTAAAGAGCAATAGGACAACAACTTAGCTAACGTCGGTATACCTTAGAGATAAACGACTTCATGGGGTACCTTCCAGTATAGTAAGTGACCGCAACCCCATCTTCACGAGTGAGTTTTGAAAGAGCTTGTAAAAGGCATCAGGTACACAGTTACAATTGAGCCCAACATACCACCCTCAGACCGATGGACAAAATGAGAGGGTTAATAGGATGCTCGAGGATTTACTAAGACTGTGTATCCTAGATTTTGAAGGGACATGGGAGGAGCACCTCCCATTAGTTAAGTTTGCCTACAATAACAGTTACCAGTCAAGTACAGGCATGGCACCCTTAGATGCACTTTATGAACGACCTTGCAGATCAGTGGGTGGAAGTCTATGGACAGACTTCTACTTGATCCTGAGATGATTCGAGAGAGTTATGAGAAGGTTGATCTTATTCGCTAATGGATGAAAGTGGCTCAGGACATGCAAAAGTCATATGCCGATAAGAGATGGACTGATATTGAATTTGAGGTAGGAGATATGGTCTTCATCAAAGTATCACCTCTTAGAAATGTTGTTCGCTTTGGGTCGCTAGGGAAGTTAGCACCGAGGTTCATAGGGCCATTCCCCATAGTTGAGAGGATAGGTCAGATGGCCTATAGGGTTAGACTACAAGAGAGGCTGGCGAGAGTTCATGACTTGTTCCATGTTTCCTATTTGAGGAAATGTCTATATGATACAACAGAGGTAGTGAAGCCGAGCACACTTGAAGATATTGAGGTTGAAAAAGAGGCGTCAGTTAGGAAAGTTCTTGCCCACATTCTTGAATCAGAGTTAAGAAACTACGCAACATGGAAATCAGATTGGTGAGGACACAGTGGGGAGAAGACCGCGACGATGCAATGTGGGAGCCCGAGGACAAAATTCATGCTTCTTACCCTTCTCTCTTTGAAGTATGTTCTTTATTTCTTTTCCAAGTTTTTGAATTCGCATTTGTTTCTATCATTCGAGTACGTTTATTCCATCGCCTGAATCCTCGATCCTTAGGTGGAAACCCATGGATGAAAACACGTGTTTGAGACATCTTATGATTGATGATTGCAAGTGGATGTAAATGATTGCTAGTGGTTGCCAATGGATGCATATACATACACATTAGGCACTAGATCAGCTTAAGTACTTACATATTGCATATGGATGTATGCGCTCTCTTTTTTATTTTCAATAGATGAAAATGATTGAATCATCACATGGATGTTGCATTTTGGTGAATGATTGTGCACGCATATAGAACTTATATGTTGTATTATGATTCTTTTTGGATACATATTGAATACATAGCACAGACATATATTGCATTAAGGATGTCAATTTAATCAGTCGCCCGCCTGATTTTCGCACTAGTATAGTAACATAAACACACAACACCCTTGCATATGTTCATATAAGAATTAGAAATTTTTAAGGATAATGGATACCAGTGGTTATTGGATGAGTAGATGGTCGTAGGTGGTTGTCAAAATAATAACATTCTTCTTAACTGGAGATTTCAGGGACGAAATCCTTTAAGTAGGGGAAAATGTAACACCCCATAATTAAACACACCATAATTACATAAGAGAGACAAGGAATTGAATATTAATTAATTAAATGTTCAGAATTAAGTAAAACTGACTTTACCATTGCATTAGTCTCGGAATTTTGGCTTAGATAGACCTCGAGCGTAAATCGTATAACATACGAAGAAGTTACGAGCTTTCAAAGATTAAACAAAAATTCAAAATTCAAATAACAGATAAGTACAGCAAGCAACCGTAATAGTTTGACCCCACCCATACCTGGATAGACCCCTGGGTCGACCCATGGGTCGACATGGTTGGTGGGGGTCGACCCACGAGCATGCAGGCTGAATATGGAGTTCTGTATCTGGACTGTTTTTATATGTTAGGTTCGTCCGTTGAGTTATATGGTTGGATTTGAAAACCTAATATCTAATGGTTTGGGTTGTCATGGTTAATCTATAAATAAATGGATATCTCTCATTTTTCCTACATGCAAATACTCTTTATTTCTTCTCTTCCTTCATAACTAGATTCTAAAATAAATTAAGGAAAATGGGGAGATGATGTCAAAATATATAAATTAAAAAGATAATTCAAGATTCAATATCTGCAATGAACAACAACCCTTTTTCATAGACTACTTCTGCATACATCCTACATCTCTGTGAGTCCATGTTATTTTTAGATCTGACATCTAAAAAAATTTAGGATAGTGAATAGTTTTGGATATAGAATAAACAATACCTATAAGTTATTTTATATATGTTCTTTTACTGTTAATTCAGCTTTACAGTTAATATATGTTCTTTTATTCAGATCTATAGTTAACTTATGCTCATGTATTGATCTATCTTCCATATGCCCTTTCTGTCTTTAATTTATTTACAGTCTTTTCTATGCCTATTTTATATCGTTTGGGTATGATTCTTTTGTTCTCCTTCTTTTTCCTTTTATTTATGCTGAACCTAGGTCAACGAGAGCCAAGGCCATTTACCTTTTATATTTGCGCATAATTGGAATAATTGAAATGACAATAGAAAGGAGAAATTGGGGAATATTGTAACATGATGACTTTTGACTGTAAAACTTGGGGACTATGATAAAAAGGAAAATATGCGAACATGTTAAACAAACTAGACTTAATTTAAGATTAAGTAAAGAACATGTTATGAAAATGTAAGTACCCAAAGTAAATTAAGTAAACTGAAATACTGTAATGTACATATACATCTAGGCAAGTGCTTGTATTGGGGAAGAGGTTGTACACAAAATAACATTTACAAAGAAGTGTCATTTACAACCAGGCTTATTAATTAACCTAAACCTACTAAGTTAAGATGGATAATTAATAAGCTAAAAAGCCCATAGTTTTGTTGTTGTATCGGGTTTGGGGAATCTTAAATCCTAGTTACTTGGGGGAACAAACTTAGGGGGACTAGCTTGTTACAACGACCCGAACCTCCCCGTGAAGGAAAGCCCAGATTGAGTTAAGAACAAGCCACATCGAAACACAGACAGAAGAACATTACATTGCTTATTACAACAATTCATCAGAATACAGGAATATAACAGAGTATAAATAAATATTATACATTCGATAAATATCAGAGATTTAAATTACATTACATAGCAACGGAAAATAATACAAAACACAACTGAAAAGAATATACGGATACAGAGCTTTCCGAATATCATTCCAGCTGTAAACCAGGATCCTGTGAATATAAATCTGCAAAACCAAAACCACTAGCTGCCTGTGTGGAAAATAGGGGCACCCAGAGTTTAGGTTAAAACAATAAACTCCAGGTCAGTCATGTGACTGGTGTGAGAACTAAAACAGTTATTCAAAACTTTACTTTAAATCAGATATACCAAGGGACCATGCCGTATAACACGGAATGGGTTTCCTCCCAAGAATACCAGTGCATATATCAAAACAGCGCAATGCTTTTTGGAAAAATGAAGCTATTATAAGACCCAGGTCCTATCACACAATGCAACGCAAGCCGGGGGATAGGGTTTTCCCTTATAATAGCCAAACATGCTTGGTACGTTTAAAACAAATCATTTGATACTACTATAAGTGCATAGTGTATAAAACAACCTCAAATATAAATGTATCAATCCTAGACGGCATGGGTACCATATATCATGTCGCCAATACTAGGCTCTACACGCAAAGTCACGTATTGGAAGTTGGATTTCCATCTGTGAACCAAGGCAAGGGATCGTCCTTACCGCTTCGAGACACTCTAGCCCATGTCTCAAGACCTAGACTCAGGTGGGCCCTTGGATCGTCAGGGCCGTCCACCGATGTGGATTAAAATGCCTGAACACTGCGTTTCCCCGCCCTATGGGGCGTCAATGAGCCAAATGACTCCATCGGTTCCGGATCGACCGATATAACCGAGGCGCCTCGCAATCCATGATCCACATAAGTAAAATATCCGGGCGTGTAAAACCCAAAACACCACTCCTAGCTAGAAGGAAACGCATGCCCTCCCTGGGGTCCTTCTCCCGTTTCTGGTTCACACCGGGGTGTGAGGCTCGCGAATTAACGCTACACAAAGTTACGCCACAAAGGTCGTGCTTTGATCATCAACCACAAGACTCTGCTTTTCAACAGAAGCCTTGATCATTTGCATCTCAGCATTCCACACAGGCATTTCATGCCATGCGACTGATATCTATCGATATATAACCTCTGAGCTCGTACGTCTCAGAGAAGGGCGTTAAGCAAGAAAATAAATTCTCCGCCACCAAACAGATATATATTTAATAGAAATCAATCAACACAGAATAAAATCCAATGTCAGACACACATCCATTTACAAGTCCGTTCTGGGTCTGAACGAAACCGGAGGAACCTTATTCCTTGCATATCCATCGATCTCCAAGTACGTCTGGACAATCACCAACTGATTCCCTCCTCTTGGGTGTACAGCCTAATCCAGATCATCAGTAATTATCCAAACGATGTGAAGACCTTCGGTCTTCAACCACCGTCTTCATCGTCGACTTCTCGTCGATTCAGTTATTCAGAATGGGATAAACCCGGTCTTTCCGAATAGCTCGCGCATATAATAAACAAGTGTTATAAAAACACAACATACGCCTTATTCCAATCCAGAATATTCCTTTATTCAAATATTCTTTTACGTTGGGAAAGGTTCCCATTAATTTTATCAAAGATAAATTCTTTAAATTTATTCCTTAATCTTCCTTTGAATATCAATTCAAACCATATTATGGTTTATCCAGACTAGTCGGGATTCAGGAACCTTACCGAAGTAATCATTTGTTTTAAATTTCCCAGTCCCAACCTATATATCCCTTGAAGTAAAACTGGTAATACTTCATATCTAACACCACGGTGTTATCGGTAAATTCAATTACCATTTCACGTTCAAATCTAATTAAAGATTTAACTATCGCCTAGAGCAAAACTGGTGATACTCCATTCTCGATCATTTCAATCAAATTAAAGATTCATTAAAACTCCACTTGGTTTTAATCTTCCCAAAAATCAATATTAATGATTGTTTAACTTGGGAAATCATATCCTGTCTTTAACTGGGTTAAAGAACCAATGTCATTTAAAACACGGTTCACGATAAACCCAAAATCACATTCTATTCCATCAGCCTTTAACGTAAATTAGCAAGTGAATAATTCCCTAAGTGTTAACCCCGAAGGCCAAAACCAACGTCAGATCAATACCCAAGTAACTATCCAACTTAACTAATCTCCAGTTAGTTTCTGATTTTCTAAACTCCGTTGGGTCTAAGAACCGAATCATTAAAGATACCATTCACGACAACCCAAAATAACATTCCATTAACGATGGAATCTTTATGGAAAACAAATCGATATATATAATCGATATAAACTTCCATATCCGACTAACAATATAAATGGAATAACGGTAAAGCCTTTTAAATTCCATATATATTGGCAGTCCTCATCCACAGAAATTCACTTCGATTATTTCCAAATCGAATTCCATTCCATTCCAATTTATTTTATTTAAATTGGAAAACTTTACTTTGGAAAATCTCCTTTAAATCTTAACAAAAGATTTATAAATTCCAAATCACATTTCACTGTGAATCGGGTTAAAGAACGAATGTCGTTAAAACATAGTTCACAACAAACCCAATTCACATTCCATAAATTATCGGGCTAAAGAACAAATGTTATTTAAAACACCGTTCACGATAAACCCACAAATCAATTCCAATTCGATTCCAATTAAATATCATTCAATTGGTATACTTCATTAAATCCAAATAAAAAGATTTAATCTTTTTCTCAATTGGGTTTAAGAACAGTGTTAATGAAGACACCATTAACGACAAACCCGAATCCCATTTGATATTAAATACAAGGCTCTGAATAGAAAATATATCAGCTTATATTCAATATCAAATACTATAATCAACAGATATTGTATTGGAAATAACGATATAAATATATCTTTCAAATTTCCATAACAACATCAGTATAATCACGAAATCCAACATAGAAATATTCCGAAGACCATTTCGATTCAAATCCGTTCCAATTTATATATTGGAAATTCTGCTTATTTTTAAAGCCATTTCAAATCCAATTTATTTATTTTAAAAATAAATGGATTATAATTCTAGTTCAAAACTAGTTCATTTCGATAAAAATCTATTTTTATCTTTTCAAATATGGAGTTTTTCATCCCAAATCATTTCTTATGATTTTACACTAATTATTGATATTTTTAATAATTTTATAAAGGCCCGTACAGTCGATTTCCATCAACGGCCATCGAACTGCACTTACAACGACCTTTTCCAAATTTGATTTGGACATAATTCCAAATACAACCGTTAGATTTCTAATTTCTTGTATTCATTAGAAAGCTCTTCTCGATACGAACCCAACGGTTTCGGTTTTAGGAGAATCCGACGGTCGGATCTCCCCTAATGTCCATTCGAAGTCAATGGTCGAAATTCGCAAACTGCCGCAGCGCGGCGCGTTCTATTCAGACCATTATATATATATATATATATATATTTATTTATTTATTTCGTCGATTTCCTTTAAAAACGTATTTTATAAATCGTTTTAAATTCGTTTTCAAAACGATTTCAACTTCCTATTCAATTTCTAATCAAAATTGAATATTCCATATCATCGATATATAAATGATAATATTTTCAAAACATTAGATTTTGAAATCAATCCATTTTCGATATTCATTATAAAAATGAATAAAATCAATGTAAATATTGTTCACGTCAAAATGGCGTTAATCTAATCAACACGGCTATATATATTTAAATATATTTATGCCCATCCCAAATCGGACATCAAAATCAGATTTTGATTCTTTTCTTAATATTGTTTGAAAATATTCGTTATTTTAAAATATTCGTTATTTTAAAATATTCTTTCTTTCTGAACTAGAATCAGACACAGTCAATTACCATATAATTTGATTATTTGGATTTCACACAACGAATGTGTATAACAATAATGAAACCAACAATCCATCATCCAGAGTGCATTCTATACCGTATAAGCATTAAATATAAATATTTAACGCTTATAACAGCCTGTCAATCAATCGATCGACATACAGCTAATTATTGGGATTAGTGTATGCCCAATTTCATTCTAATACCCGTGTGGGGTTTTCAAACAACAAACACAGATTAATTTTTGTAGTTGGGCGATGTGTAAAATTTATCGTCCCAATCAATATCAGTCAAATGTGTGTACACAAACAAATCGTCCGATTTGTTTATAAATATTTATTTTATATACACGTTATAAATTATATTTTTAACTATAAAATATTTATTTTCATTCCATATCACACAATCAACTTTCACAACAGATCAATCAAACATACAAGTCATCCATGGTCTGTGGACGACGGGTGTCGGGTGCTGCTAAGCACCGTCTGCATCCTAGTATATATTTCAAACTAGAAAATAAAATTAAAAGTGAGGAGTTCTCACCTTTGGGATCCACTTCGCCGTTATGTAATTCTGAACGATTCGGATATGCCCTGAATTCCAATGCGACCTTTTCCCGCTGTTCATATATAAAAATCACATTTTTATCGCTTCATTCCAATAAATAAAAATCATATTTTTATTTCTACTTCTTATATTTTTTTCAACCCTTCTTTCTATATAAAAATCATTTTTTTATATTTCTACTTCTTATATAAAGACTACATTTTTATTTCGACGCTATAAAAATCACATTTTTATCTTAATATATATATATATAATAAAAATCGGATTTTTATTTTGCTACATATATAAAAATCGTATTTTTATTTTTTTTATCTTATAAAAATCATATTTTTATTATCTCTACTATATAAAAATCATATTTTTATTATCTCTACTATATAAAAATCATATTTTTATTACTTCTATAATGTAAAAATCATATTTTTATGTCTCCTATATAATAAAAGTCAAATTTTTATTATGAATAAAACCATATTTTTATTTATTCTTTCTTATATAAAACTATTTTTATTATCATAGAAAATCATACGTTTTTATCACATCAAAGAAAATCAAATCTTCTTTCTTTCTTTCACATTTTTATACTAGAGATAAACAAATAAAAATTGCATTTTTATACTAGATTAATGTCCTAGAAGAAAATAGAATAAAACTCACATTCATTTCATGGACTAATTTGAAGGAAGGGGGTTTCTTTGCTGACGAGGTGGGGGGCTGTCAGATGGTCGCGGGTGGTAGGGTTGTCCGGCGGCGGGCCCAGCGTGGCCAGAGGCGGCGGTTGGATGCTGGTTTAGGGTTCTTTTGGTGCGAGAGGCAGCGTCGGCGAGGGGGTGGTCGGACTGGGCGCGGCGTCGCCTAGGGGAGGGGCGCAACAGGTGAGGCAGCGGTCTTCAGCGGTGGTGGAGGGTAAAGGATGGAGGAGGTCTCGCGTTTTTTTTTCTTTTCTTCTTTTTCTAAATTGAATGGCAGTTTTAACTGAGGAGGGAGAATTAGGTTTAGAGTTATTTATATTAATATATATAATATTATTTTATTTTCTAAAAAGTGGACTTTTCGTTCGAACCCAACGACTGTCGCCCCTAGCAAAATACCCCCGTTCCAAATACAATGAGATATGTTTCGCAAGCCAATTCGATTGTTTCGCTTAACTTTTTTTTAAATCAACATTTAAATCATTATATTGAATTTTTAACGTACATTTCAATTTACTAGGGTCACATACGGACCCCAAAAAATTTCAGAAAAATTATTTCTAGCTTCGTATTGACGATACGGTCCTAACAAAACTAATTTCGCCAAATTTGAAGACCGCTGAAAAATGGTCATTTTCTGGTCGATTCAATTCAACTAAAATTGACAAAACACGTTTTCTTTTGCCACGCTCACATATTGATTCAGAAAATTATGTATTTTGGAATCTAGCAATAATTTGACATCCCTGATCCAACAAAAGTGGTTTCGCCGAAAACAGAGGTCGTTTGCAAAATTTCCATTTTTAAGGGCTATATTTTCTATAGCGACTATTATGAAATTTCAACTGGGCATAACTTTTTATTCCCATTACGAAATTTCAATTTTTTTGGATTTGTTGGAAAGATATTCTCAAATAGATTCAAATATTTTTGATTTCGCTAAAATTCGGGTCATTTTGAATTCTGTACATTCATTTGAAATTTGAAATCGAATTTTCAAACTACCGCGCCATTTTCAATTCCTTTTATGTTTATAAATAATTATTTACATTCTAACGTTGATTCAAATAAATATATACGTTCTAATTCTATTCAAAATAAATTTCTCGTCATCATTATTTAAAATAATGATTTTAAATATTCAAAATTCATTAAAATTGACAAAATAAAAAAATTTAATTGGCTCGGATTTTCCGGATTATTAAACTTGTGTTGGTTTGTGTGTGGAACCTGTATCAGTCAGTATGCATATTGGTATCTTAGGAGGGGCCTCGCACTAGGTAGGGTCAGGGCATGCTTGTACTGAACTAGATAATAAGAGGTTCAAAGAGGAAGGTGGGTACGGGCGTGTTCCGGTAGAGTTGTGAACGTGCATGGGTCTGATTGGGGAAATGAAGTTGCTATAACACCATTAAATAGGTATGTACCCTATAAGTTGCCGCTTTAGGAATTGTCCATCGGTGCTGAATGAGATATTTACGTAATAAGGAGCCGACCGCGTGGATAGTCTATTATCTATTATTTAAGCAAGAAAACATGAACTAATCCCGACTTATGTGTACTGCTTCTTTTTTCTCCGATTCACGTTTCCTGCTACTCTGTGTGTTTAACAGTTTTCCTGTATCTGCAGTTCTCCTAATTACTACAATTAATTTAATAACATAATATATTCCCCTAACCGCCCTGAACCCACTTTTACATTCGCTTCCTCAACTACCTTCTTTTCATTTTCTTTTACCATCGACTTTCATATCGACTCCTTCAATTTCATCGCACTGTAGCCTTTTACTGTCGATGATTTGCTCCTATTTCTTCGACGGTTGGATATTCGCACCGAGCTATATTGCGTCCTCGTCGGAATCAGGATTGTTGGGTGCTTGCAAATGTTACGGTAATCCTCCTGGATGTTTTTCACTAATTTTTCCCTTTTAACTACGCAAATACGACATATAAATTCACACTATCATTCATTTTTGCGGATTAAAAATTATCCCCATAGGTCCAACCTCAGTTGGAACCAGTAAGCAAACCGTGATGAAATGGAGCTTTTTTTTTGGTATGCTCTTTGTTCCACTTCGGACCACCGGATGGAGTACACTGCATGGTACTCCATCCGATACAAGTATTTAATTCGAAATCAAGATTGGGATCGATTACTGTGCACTGTGAATGCACCCAAACTGTTTGATCATTTACCGTAGTTAACAACAGACTGCATAAATTCATCATTTTGTTTGTACTTTCGCATTTATATATGTTGATGTTTTTTGGTTTAGATATTTTCCTTGTGTTGTTAAGAAATGGTTTCCCTTTTTTTCCTATGCCGGCACCATCTGCCATGCTGTTTTGACATCTCAACATCTGCCGTCTTCAAACCACGAGCCTCATCCTTCTTTCATAACATTTAAGATGGATCGTAGGATAAACTTCATATATGCACCATCATAGTCATAGGTGTACCTTTCACGCATTACTTAGAATCTGACCACTGTAATGACCTACTTAGAATCTCACCACTATAATGACCTACTTAGAATCTGACCACTGTAATGACCTTTGTCATATTAGTTTACATATTTAATATCGACTGCTCACATAACACTGACATGGTTATTGGTTTTGAGAATGTCTGATAGGCATGTACAATGTATGTGCACAGTATTTATGTCTTTTGCTTTAACATGTTAAATTATCCTTCTCGATGTCATGTAATTATTGTTCATTCATTTATTAAGAGAAATGTATATAGTTATGCACATATATAAAAAGAAATTATTTATGTATCCATTTCAATTTTTTAATCTAAACATTGAAATAAATTCAACCCTTTGCATAATTAATCCAACGTTGCTACTCTTTCACACTGATAGCTTAAAATTCTACTCTGTGTGAAGTTTGAAAATTTGACATTATGCTTTTAAAAATTAATTTAACTTTAAATAAAAATTTAAATTAGTAATTTGAAGAGAAGTATAATTGGCTTTTCTACTACCATCACTATATTAGCTACACATTTTATTTACAGTTTAATCAACAACAATGTGTAATGTATAGTAAAAACAAGTCTAAAACTATAATCAATTATTATTATATTTTTCGCTGTTTCTGTGGATTATTGCTACTAATACATTATAGCATAACTGTTAGACTACATAACAATATTAGTTTCTTCTTCGTTTAGCGATTAACATTATATTCTTTATAACAAACCAATAAGATATCATGTTTGTAGTACATAAATGCATATATTGAAACCTTGAATTGTGTTACTTACCTAACCGTAACCTTAAAAGTGATAACTGCAACAAAACATGTATCACGATAGCAACCTTACGTTATTTAAGTATTTTAGTCCAGAAATTTAATTTATTTATTTTTTACCATGATTGATGGATATTTAATATAAATTTAATTGGTTAATCTAACAATAAGATGCCTATAACTGGATAAGCAAATTGTCTATGATACTATTTTCTATTTTAAGTAATAGATTCTTAACTTCATTAAACATTTCCTACATCTAAAAAAGGGACTTTAAATGTTAAATTATAATAAACATATTTTCAGTATATAAGTTTAGTCTTGTTTCCAACATAAAAATATTTTCAGTATATAAGTTTACATGTTATGACGATTTCTGTTTTAGTTTAATTTTGTTCTACTATGGATTCATATTCATCGGTCAAGTATATTTAGTTCATTGTAGTATAGTTGACAACCTCACAGGTGCTTATATTGTTGCAAATAAGTTTTTGGTCAACGAGTTATTGCCGTAAATTTTGAGTTGAACTCATGTTTAGTTCAGAGTTTTGGCGTCAAATTCCTGGCGTTGAGTTACATGACATATCTACCATAAAAATTTCACTTGATCTTTTATTTTATTCAATTGAGAACTTAAATTATATATTTACGATTACGAGTTTGTTGTTACGTGTTAGAGGTTAAGTCTTTTGCTTGAAATAATTCACTTCCATTTAATTCGGGTTAAAGTTTATAACTTTCATGTCTAGCTTAAATATTTCATCTACTGTAAATGAATTTAACTCAGTATATGTACATTTAATTTGTACATATGTGCGTAGCCTACAACTTTCAAGATACTGATAGTTCAAGATATACGGTAACCTGCATCAGCTTTCACCTGTTTTACACAAATATAATTAATTTTAAGTTGCAAAAATGGTACGTTATCACTTGCAAGATTTGAAAGAACGTAGTCAAACGTTGCAAAATGAAAAAGCCTAAGTGTTATGTTGCCTCAGCTGTGCATATATATTTCTTCTGTAATTTGTTGTCCATTTCATGTATCATCTTAACCATTACGCACTCAAACCCTTACTATGAAAAACTATGTTGGTTTATTTCAAGTGTTTTTTAACCATTACGCACTCAAACCCTTACTATGAAAAACTATGTTGGTTTATTTCAAGTGTTTTTTAACCATCATACGATTGCACATGTTATAGTGTATTTTAATCTCTGCATCCTATAATGCAGTCTACTTCTATCTATTTCGCTAATTAACCGATTCACCATGTGAAGGTGAATGAGTGTTTTTATCTGTGCAGTCGATCAATCGGAAGAAAGGAACCGGGAAAAGCGCACACTAGCAGCAAGTTCGTATAAACTCTATCGATGCATTTGGGTAAAGAACTTACCAATGTCGAGGTGTTAATAGACATTAATGAACCACTAGATTTGAGGCTCATATTCAGGATATTAGTTGCAAAAAAGGGCAACCCATAGAAGTAAGACAAGTTAAATAAGTAGATAATTTATCTATCCTTTTAATAATACTTTAAATATACATTTTGTATATGTTTCTAATATGTTTCATTCTGTTATGTTTGTCAGGGAAATCACATTGTTGTGCCCTTTATCATTCCATGTTTCAGTTTAATACTTGATACATCATCTTCATTTTCCAGTTACACAAGAATATTTTCATGCAGTATAATGACTAGAATTTATTTATTTTAGGGGGGCATTGCATAGAGGAGAAAGCAATAAGATCCTCTGATTTTGCTGCTCGAAAATGTCTTGGCTTCTTCCATTATCGCTTTCCCTTTAGACAGGTACAGATAAGAATCAGATGAAATGAAGTCAAAAATCAGGATTATGTAACTTCAATCAACAAGAATTAGCAGTGATTTCTTGCAAAATGCTTCTATGTCCACGATATCATCAACGTTGAAGATGGCAAGCAATACTCAGAAGAGGTCTAGGAAACAAGGGTCTTAATTATACACAGAAAGGTAAATATTCTGTATAGAGATAATTACATCATATTTTTTTTCAACTATTTCTTCGTATAGATAGTCCTGTGATTGGTTCCTGAGAGAATAAGTTATGTATTATACTACACACTCTTTTACACAAAATAAGTTGGTGTAAATGTTTTATTATGTTGCATACAATATTTATGGCTGTGTACAATTCAAAGTTCAACTTCCTATTTTTATCAAACCTAGGTTGCTAATGATGGAATTTGCAGGGATAATTAAAGTTTTGATAATACGGATTGTGTTGTTAAAATGTGTTTCGATATCACTTCTAAGTTTTTTTTTTTTTTTTTTTTTTTTTTTTTTTTTTTTTTTTTTTTACCAGTTTGCCTATTGTGCACAGATCTATGCAACATTCATAATAACCAAATTAGATCTGTTATTCCTGGTAACATGTTTTGTTCTCAATGTCTCCTAAAACATGCAATTGATTATTCAACTATCATGCTAACTCACATGTTACCTCACTTCCTTTTACTGTTTGAAAAAATAACTTTGGTTTTGATTTGTCTACTTCATTTTTAGGTTATTTAATATTTAATTTGTTCACTACTGTTAACTAAATTAGATACCTTTTTACAACCCAACAAATTCAGTCATCAACTTAATGTAAGCTGACTTGGGTTTATATGGGCTTACTTATGTTTACATACTCACTAACATCGATGATTTATTTATGACTTGGATTAGCCTTTTGGCTGAACTCTGGGAGCTAACCAGCATGCAGATAGTTGTAAGAATTTTATTTTCATTGTTATTATGTGTTCCCTGACATGAACACTACAAACATTTATTACCACTTTTTTCCTTAACATCGTTGTTATGTGTAAGATTTATTGTTCAACTATGCTAACATTGTCTTCTGCTTAACTGTTATCGTCTCTGTAGGCATTGAAAATTCCTTCTAACCAGTTCAAAATAGGACAAGGAGCACAACATCATTTATATACAACCGATTCTGTCTGGAAAACGACTTTGTAAATCTAATGATCATGCCTGCTCAACTCAGATGTTGCTTTGGATATACTATTTTATACCCTGATATGTGAACTATTCAACATCTCATGCACGTATTTTGTGCTGATTTAAATTTTTGTTCCCTTTTTTCATTGCTAGCTGGTCCAATTTTAATAGTGACTACATAACATAATCACTGTACTAAATGTCAATTGCTGCTTATGTTAATGGCAACAGCTCGCTAACAAACTATTTACATGTACATTGTACCTTACTTTGCTATGTTTGGTTTTACATGCTTCTAGGTATCGCTCGATGAGCTAAGATGTGTTTCTTGCTAACAAGCTATGTAATTCAAGCGTTTATTTTGATTTTCTATAGTATCAGCACTTAAGTTAATTAACTTCCTTTGCATTAAAATATGTTTACTGCTTATTATTTTCTCTTACATTGAGGAAAACTAAATTAATGGGTCTAATTACAGTACATGATTATCACATAGCCACATGTGAAATAGTGCATATTTTCCATTGAGATCATAGTTACCTTACAAAATGTGAATGATCTGCTTCTCTATAACCTATATTTGTTTATGTTACTATTTTCTACTACTGCGTGGATTTTTTTTAAACCATTAACTATTTGAAAATTTTATACTTATAAGGTCAGGTCTTGCATATGAATCAGGACTTTGCATAGGTTGTCAATTCTGTTCAATAAAGAAGACATGCAGAACAAAGTTTGAACTTGAAAATAGGATTGACTTAGTAATACAGATTCAAAAATCATGGGATCTTCTCGCGTATGCACTACAAATTTACACTTCATCACACTTTAGCATTTTTATTACTTGGTTCTCTTTCTCACTTCTAATGTGTTGTCTGCTTCGCTGTGTTGATTAGCTTCAAAATTAATATTATAAACGAATGAAATATTTTTAGGCCACATCAAAATATATAGAACTGAAGTAGAGGATTGTCATTATGTTTATCCATAGTTTCGTATGCCTATCAACTGGGGAGCATTGCTTTATCCATTACTACACAGCTTGTGATAAAATATTATGTCCTATGGATTATCCTTTCAACCTGCGTATACATTTATAGACTGGAAAGTAAAGGATAGATGAATTAGTTTTCAACTTATATTTATGTTGGATAAGCTGGGTACTTCTATTATGTGCAAAAGTGAGGAGACTACATAATTGTCTAATTTGTCTGTAATGGAAATATGTATATCTTGGTGAGCACCGTAGGCATCTTCAGAAAATAAACTGTATATGCTCACATGAGGATAATAGTACGACTTGTCCGGCTTTTAATGCAATGAAGAACCACATTTAGGTCTGTCAACTTGTACTGTTAGACGTGAATAGTGCTAAATCCGTATTTGCATTGGCATTCATTTTTAGATATATGACCTGCATCCACAAATACAGACTGACGTTGGATACGTACATCTGTTCACGACCTATAAATAAAGAAATATAAATAGAAAAATTTAGTTTAATTTTTTTCCTCAATCCTGCAGAATTAAAACATTAAAATGAAAGAAATTGAAGGAATTATTTTCGGCTACGGATGTCTTCATTCTTACATCTACATCCGTTTTTTTGGATTTGATCTTTATCTGCGTTTTCAAGTACGAATATGAATAAATTTTGGATTTTTGAACTTTTATACTTGACATGCCTTTCTACTTACGGTGACTAAAAGAACTACTTTTGAGTTAACAACTATGAGTAAGCAGGACTAACAATCTCCTTGACTATGATAATAACTTATTTTACCTATGTTATTAGTCTTAAATGTTTATAATATTGCATTCCTTTGTTTTGTTGACCACTAATTTCAGAAGTTAAATGCTTACAGCTACACACTCCCTCTCTCTCTCTCTCTTTCTCTCACACACACACACACTCTAATAAACACGCGAATCATATCCATTGAATTGTACAAATATATAATAATGTACTATAGTCATAATATAAATGGATTATGGGATCAAGAATACTCTTTTTAACATAGAAGTAACCAAAAAACAGATTCCTCTACTATTATCGAAGTAGTAGAAGTTAAAATTGCAAACAAAATTACTTCATTGTTTCAGGCATTTAATAGCATTATTTGTTGTTGTTATTAGGTAGTTAGATTATAAAAAATACATTGGCCATCAAAGCAATTTGAGCGGGAACTACCAGGCCTACAAAAAAAGTAAGCTACAATATATACTTAATTTGTTAGTTTGTTCATCGATGATTTTAGTAGAGTAGTACTGATATGCATAATCATTTATTAAATACTGTAGATCTTTGAAAGTGGATAACTGATATGTCTCTGACTGAATTGCTTTGGGGGAGATTTGAGTAAAGGAGTCTATTCATTGACTCTCCGACTTGTTATTCATCAAATATGGAACTTTTAGTGAAATATGAATATTTATAGTTGTAGTTATTTATATAGTTATAGTTGATGCTGCTAAATTAAACTATGTATTGAGTTTTGCTTCGTGAACAGGAAATTATTTTCTGCACTATACAGTGATGAGAACAAAGATAAATGAATATTTACTGTAGGCAACGGATCAACAACACCAGGTTTTTTAATACAGTTTTGTGGTGTTTTTATGCTATTAGCCTGCTGCTTGCCACTTCTTAACTACTTAATACAATTTTTTAATAAAGTTTTCAGATACCTTCATAACTACCTAATAACCACTTGGTTGACAAAACCGTTAATACGAAGATAAAGTATAATAATGATGTTGAACACATGAAGAAAACATAAGTTAAGCATTACCATATATTTTACAACAAAATATCCAGAGTCAATGAGCAATCATTATTGTATTCATTTACCGTGTGCGAAGCACAAGCCACATCCTAGTAATTAGGGTAAAACTTAATCTTGATATACACATGTATTGGTGTAGAAAACTTATTCTTAGATATAAATGAGAAGTTCAACTGTTCTTGCCTTATCTTGTTATCTGCTTACTTTACACTTGATTTATTATTTCTAATGTACTTTCTCATCCAGTATTATATACCTGTCTTGATACCGTTTATCTGCGGTTATGCTAAAAATCACTGAACTCGCAAGACTTTATGTCTTACCTATTTTGTTTTTCCCTTTCACTCGCTTCCTTCACCCCTCGGGTTCTCAGGGTAGTGATCAACACTGACCTTATATTCTGTAATAACCCGGAAATCTGGGCTAGTTTAAAATTTTTATTTCGGCAACTTTAGCGAATTTTGATTATTTAAAATGAATTATTTTAAATAAAAACGATGAGAAATTTATTTTGAATAGATTAGAACGTATATATTATATAGATCGTCGTTAGAATATAAATAATTATATATAATTATAAAAAGGAATTGAAAATGGCGCGGTAGTTCGATAATTCGATTTCAAACTTCAATTGAACATACCGGGTGCAAAATAAACCGGATCTTAGTGAAACCAAAAATAATAGGATCTAATTGAGAATATCTTTCCAACGAATCCGAAAAATCAAAATTTCATAGCGGGAATTAAAAGATATGTCCAGTTGAAAATTCTGAATAGTCGCTATGGAATTTAGGCCCTTAAAAATGGGAATTTTGCAAACGACCTCGGATTTCGACGAAACCACTTTTGTTGGGTCCGTGATGTCAAATTATTGCTAGGTTTCAAATTTCATAATTTTTCGAATCAATATGTGAGCGTGGCAAAGGAAAACGCGTTTGACCAGTTTTAGTTGATTTTAATCGACTGGAAAATGACCATTTTTCAAACGGTCTTAGAATTCGACGAAACTAGTTTTGTTAGGACCGTATCGTCCATACGAAGTTAGAAAATATTTTTTTGGAATTTTTAGAGTTCGTATGTGACCCCGGTAAACTGAAATACGCGTTCAAATTCAATATATAGAGTTATATGTTGATTTTAACGGAAACTGATCGAAACGGTCGAATCAGCTTACGACACATATCCCATTGTGTTCGGAATGAGGGTAATTAGCTAGGGACGACAGGCGGTGGGCCCCGTTTTGAGGTCGAAAATAAAAGTTGCTTTTTGGTGGAAAATTAAATAATTAAAATAAAAACCCCTCTCTCCTTTTATCAGCCCCCCCCCCCCCCCCCCGTTCAGATTCACTTCAGAGAAAGAAAAAAAACTCGACATCGTTTGAACCCGCGCCGCCCATCGAAGCCTTCCCCCGTCGCCGGACCTCGCCGCCACCCACCCCAGTCGCGCCTCCACCTCTCCCTTCCCCCTCCGCTCCTTCCTCCTCCTCTCTCCTCTGTCGCTCGAACCCCGCGCCCCCTGACCAAATCGCCATGCCCTGGCCACCTGAACGCCGCCGCCGACCACCAGCGTTGTCCCCGACCCCCTGCGCCTCTCCTCTTCAAATAACAGTAAGTATTAATTTTATTTTAGTTATTTTATTTCATTTTTTTTGTGTAATAATTTTTAGTATATATATATATAAAAAAAACTGATTTCACTACCATATAAAAACTGATTTCACTACCATATAAAAACTGATTTTTTTTAAATAGGAAAGATACGATTTTTAGCAGTGTAAAAATAGAATTTTTATCTATATAGTAATAGTATAAAAATGTGATTTTTTATACACATAATAGCGAAGTAAAAATTCAATTTTTATATATTGAATAGCCAAGTAAAAATTCGATTTTTATATATTGAATAGCGAAGTAAAAATTCGATTTTTATATATTGAATAGCATAGTAAAAATTCGATTTTTATATATTGAATAGCATAGTAAAAATTCGATTTTTATATATTGAATAGCATAGTAAAAATTCGATTTTTATATATTGAATAGCGAAGTAAAAATTCAATTTTTATATATTGAATAGCGAAGTAAAAATTCGATTTTTATATATTGAATAGCATAGTAAAAATTCGATTTTTATATATTGAATAGCGAAGTAAAAATTCGATTTTTATATACTGAGTAGCGGTATAAAAATGTGATTTTTATATATGTAGAGAATACGGGCAGTGAAAAGTGACAAGAGGCAAGAACGGCGAAGATTTCTACCTAAGAAGAGTCGTGGGATCGGATAGCTATCTGTGAGAACTTCTCACCTTTTAATTTAATTTTTCTAGTTATAAATATATACTAGGATGCAGACGGTGTTTAGTAGCACCCGACACCTGTTGTCCACAGACCATTGACGGCTTGTATGCTTGTGTGTTTGATTTTGATGTGTAGCTGATTGTGTGATGTGATGTGAAATGAAATAAAATATTTATATAGTTAAAAATATTTTATAGTTAAAAATAGAATTTTTAACGTATATATGAAAGGAAATAAAAATAAACAAATCGGACGATTTGTTTATATACACACATTTGACTGATATTGATTGGGACGATAAATTTTACACATCGCCCAACTGCACAAATAAAATCTGTGTTTGATTGTTTGAAACCCCACACGGGTATTGGGATGATATTTGACGTACACTAATCCCAATAATTAGTTGTATGTCGATCGATTGATTATTCATCGTTGTTATTGAATATTTATATTGCATTGAATATTTATATTCGATGCTTATACAGGGTAGAATGCACTTTGGATGATGGTTGATTATTCATCGTTGTTATTGAATACATGTGTTGTAGAAAATCCATATAATTAACATTATATGGTAATTGATTGGGCCTCATTCCAGTTTTGAAATAGAAATATTTGAAATAGAAATATTTGAAAAAGAAATATTTGAAATAGAATATTTGAAAATAGGAATATATGAAGCCGTGTTGATTAGATTGACGCCATTTTGACGTGAATGATATTTATATCGATTTTATTCATTTTATAATGAATATCGAAAGTGATTTCAAAATCTGATATTTTGAAAAGAAATGAATTCGAATTAAATTGAATATAAATGAATTTGAATTGAAATTGAATATAAATGAATTCGAATTGAAATTGAATATAAATGAATTCGAATTGAAATTGAATTGAAAACGAACTGAAATTGAATTAGAAATCAATTTGAATTGAAATCGATTTGAAATGAATTTAAAACGAATTTATATTGGAATATTCAATTTTGATTTGAAATTGAATATGAAGTTGAAACCGTTTTGAAAATGAATTTAAAACGATTTATAAAGCACGTTTTGAATTGAAATCGACGAAGTATATATTATATATAATATAATGGCCTGAATAGAACGCGCCGCGCCGCGGCAGTTCTCGAATTTCGACCATTGACTTCGAACGGATATTGCGGGAGATCCGACCGTCGGATTCTCCTAAAACCGGAACCGTTGGGTTCGTATCGAAAAGAGCTTTCTAACGAATATTGGAAATTAGAAATCTAACGGTTGGATTTGGAATTATGTTCAAATCAAATTTGAAAAAGGTCGTTGTAAGTGCAGTTCGATGGCCATTGATGGAAATCGACTGTACGGGCCTTGATAAAATTATTAAAAATAGTAATAATTTGTGTAAAATCATAAGAAATGATTTGTGAAGATTTGGGATGAAAAACTCCATATTTGAAAAGATAAAAATAGATTTTTTATCGAAATGAACTAGTTTTGAACTAGAATTATAATTCTATTTATTTTTAATTAAATAAATTGAATTTGAAATGGTTTTGAAATATAACCAGAATTTCCAATAACTGAATTGGAATGGATTTGAATCGAAATTGTCTTTGGAATATTTCGATGTTGGATTTCGTGATCATACAGATGTTGTTAGGGAAATTTGAAAGATATGTATATATATCGTTATTTCCAATACGATATCTGTTGGTCGTAGGATTTGATATTGAATATAAGCCGATATATTTTCTATTCAGAGCCTTGTATTTAATATCAAATGTGATTTGGGTTTGTCGTGAATGGTGTCTTGACTAACACTGTTCTTGAACCCAGTTGAGAAAAGATTAAATCTTTTTATTTAGATTTAATGAAATGTAACAATTAAATGATATTTAATTGGAATTGAAGTGATATTGATTTTTGGGTTTATCGTGGGCAGTGTTTTAAATAACACTCGTTCTTTAACCCGATAATTAATGGAATGTGATTTTGGGTTTATCGTGAACCGTGTTTTAAATGACACTAATCCTTTAACCCAGTCACAGATTAAAACTAAGTGGAGTTTTAATGAATCTTTAATTAGATTGAAATAATCGAGAATGGAGTATCACCAGTTTTGCTCCAGGCGATAGTTAAATCTTTAATTAGATTTGAACGTGAAATGGTAATTGAATTTATCGATAACACCGTAGTGTTAGATATGAAGTATTACCAGTTTTACTTCATGGGATGAATAGGTTGGGATTGGGAAATTAAAACAAATGATTACTTCGGTAAGGTTCGCTAATCCCGACTAGTTTGAATTGATATTCAAAAGTAGATTAAAGAATAAATTTTAATGATTTATCTTTGATAAAATTAATGGGAACCTTTCCCATGAATGTGAAATTTAGAAACTATCTGTCGGTTAGCTAAGCAGAATGGTTTTCTGGATATTGATCTGATGTTGGTTTCGGCCTTCGGGGTTAATGTTTGGGGAATTATTCACTTGTTAATTTACGGTTAGTGACTGATAAATTGGAATGAGGCGTATGTTGTGTTTGTGTAACACTTATTTAAAATATACGCGAGTTATTCGGAAAGACCGGGTTTATCCCATTCTGAATAACTGATACGACGATAAGTCGAAAATGAAGACGGTGGTTGAAGACCGGAAGTCTTCACATCGTTTGGGTGATTACTGATGATCTTGATTGGGCTGTACACCCAAGAAGATGGAAACAGTTGGTGATCGTCCAGACGTACTTGGAGATCGATGGATATGCGGGGTACTAGGTGCCTCCGGTTTCGTTCAGACCCAGAACGGACTTGTAAATGGACTGTGTGTCTGACATTGGATTTTAGTCCATGTGATTGATTTCTATTAAATATATATCTGTTTGGCGGCGGAGAATTTATTCTCTTGCTTAACGCCCTTCTCTGAGACGTACGAGCTCAGGGGTTATACATTGATGGATATCAAACGCATGGAGTGAATTGCCTGTGTGGCATGCCTAAGTGGCAATTGATCTAGGCTTCTGTTGAAAAGCAAAGTCTTGTGGTGATGATCAAAGCACAGCCTGTGTGGCATAGCTTTGTGTAACGTGAATTCACGAGCCTCACACCCCGGTTGTGAACCAGAAACGGGAGAGGACCTCAGGGAGGACATGCGTTTCTTTCTAGCTAGGGTGGTGTCAGTGACCTACCAGCCCTGACATTTATATACTTTTCACATGTGTGGTTGTTGCTGTTGCGAGGCGCCTCGGTTAGATCGGACGATCCGGGTCCGATGGAGCCATTCGTTGGCTCATTTACGCCCCAAAGGGCGGAGGAACGTAGTGTTCAGGCATAATAATCCACATCGGTGGACCGGCCCTGACGATCCAAGGCCCACCTGAGTCTGGGTCCTGAGACATGGTGAAGCGACCCGAACTTCCCCGGTCTCCGAAGAGAAGAGAAAGAACGAATTACTGTGAGAACAACACAAATCAGAACGCAGACGGGAGAACATTTCATTGTATATTACAACAATGCATCAGATTACAAGAATATACAGAGTATAAACAAATGAATATTACACAGAAATATCAGAGATTACAAAAAATTACATAGCAGCGGAAAATAATACAATACACAACTAGAAGAGATATACGGATACAAAGCTTTCCGGATATCGTTCCAGCTGTAAATCAGGATCATGTGAATATAAATCTGCAAAACCAAAACTACTAGCTGCCCGTGTCAAAATAGGGGCACCCAGAGTTTAGGTTAAAACAATAAACTCCAGGTCAGTCATGGGACTGGTGTGAGAACTAAGACAGTTGTAAATCTTTATTTTAAATCATTAGGTAAATCAAGGGACCACGCCATATAACACGGAACGGGTTTCCTCCCAAGAATACCAGTGCATAAAATAACAACTCAATGCTAAATAAAGAAAAATGAAGCTATTATAAGACCCAGGTCCTACCACACAATGCAACGCAAGCCGGGGGATAGGGTTTTTACCTTATAATAGCCAAGAATGCTTGATACGTTTAAAAGAAATCATTTGGTACTATTATAAGTGTATAGTGTATAAAACAACTTCAAATCATAAGTATCAATCATAGGCGGCATGAATGCCCCATACCACTATGTCGCCATATATAGGTTATACAATCAAAATCGCAAAGTCATGTATTTGGAAATTGGGTTTCCATCTATGAACCGAGGCAAAAGATAGTCCTCAACCGATTCGAGACTCTCTAGCCCGAGCCTCCGGAACAGCCGCAACTGCCCCTTGGATCGTCAGGGCCGGTCCACCGATGTGGATTATTATGCCTGAACACTACGTTTCCCCGCCCTTTGGGGCGTAAATGAGCCAACGAATGACTCCATCGGACCCGGATCGTCCGATCAAACCGAGGCGCCTCGCAACAGCAACAACCACACAGGTGAAAAGTATATAAATGTCAGGGCTGGTAGGTCACTGACACCACCCTAGCTAGAAAGAAACGCATGCCCTCCCTGAGGTCCTTCTCCCGTTTTTGGTTCACCACCAGGGTGTGAGGCTCGCGAATTCACGTTACACAAAGCTATGCCACACAGGCGGTGCTTTGATCATCAACCACAAGACTTTTCTTTTCAACAGAAGCCTTGATCATTTGCATCTTAGCATGCCACACAGGCAATTCACTCCATGCGATTGATATCCATCAGTATATAACCCCTGAGCTCGTACGTCTCAGAGAAGGGCGTTAAGCAAGAGAATAAATTCTCCGCCGCCAAACAGATATATATTTAATAGAGATCAATCACACAGACTAAAATCTAATGTCAAACACACAGTCCATTTACAAGTCCGTTCTGGGTCTGAACGAAACCAGAGGCACCTAGTACCCCGCATGTCCATCGATCTCCAAGCACGCGTGGACGATCACCAACTGTTTCCATCTTCTTAGGTGTACAGCCCAATCAAGATCATCAGTAATCACCCAAACGACGTGAAGACTTCCGGTCTTCAACCACCGTCTTCATCTTCGACTTATCGTCGTATCAGTTATTCAGAATGGGATAAACCCGGTCTTTCCGAATAACTCGCATATATTTTAAATAAGTGTTACACAAAACACAACATACGCCTCATTCCAATTCATCAGTCACTAACCGTAAATTAATCGAGAGAATAATTTCCCAAATATTAACCCCGAAGGCCGAAACCAACATCAGATCAATATCCAGAAAACCATTCTACTTGGCTAACCGACAGTTAGTTTCTAAATTTCACATTCATATGGAAAGGTTCCCATTAATTTTATCCAAGATAAATTCCTTGAATTTATTCTTTAATCTTCTTTTGAATTTTGATTCAACTAGTCGGGATTAACGAACCTTACCGAAGTAATCATTTGTTTTAATTTCCCAATCCCAACCTATTCATCCCATGAAGTAAAACTAGTAATACTTCATATATAACACCACGGTGTTATCGGTAAATTCAATTACCATTTCACGTTCGAATCTAATTAAAGATTTAACTATCGCCTGGAGTAAAACTGGTGATACTCCATTCTCGATCATTTCAATCTAATTAAAGATTCATTAAAACTCCACTTAGTTTTAATCTTTAACTGGGTTAAAGAATCAGTGTCATTTAAAACACGGTTCACGATAAACCCAAAATCACATTCCATTAATTATCGGGTTAAAGAACGAATGTTATTTAAAACACTGTCCACGATAAACCCAAAAATCAATATCAATTCAATTCCAATTAAATATTATTTAATTGGTACACTTCATTAAATCTAAATAAAAAGATTTAATCTTTTCTCAACTGGGTTCAAGAACAGTGTTAATGAAGACACCATTCACGACAAACCCAAATCACATTTGATATTAAATACAAGGCTCTGAATAGAAAATATATCGGCTTATATTCAATATCAAATTCTGCGACCAACAGATATCGTATTGGAAATAACGATATATATATCTATATCTTCCAAATTTCCATAACAACATCTGTATAATCACGAAATCCAACATCGAAATATTCCGAAGACAATTTCGATTCAAATCCATTCCAATGCAATCATTGGAAATTCTGGTTATTTTCAAAACCATTTCAAATCCAATTTATTTATTTAAAAATAAATAGAATTATAATTCTAGTTCAAAACTAGTTCATTTTGATAAAAATCTATTTTTATCTTTTCAAATATGCAGTTTTTTTTCATCCTAATTCTTCCTAAATCATTTCTTATGATTTTACACAAATTATTACTATTTTTAATAATTTTATCAAGGTCCGTACAGTCGATTTCCATCAACGGACATCGAACTGCACTTACAGCGACCTTTTTCAAATTTGATTTGGACATAATTCCAAATCCAACCGTTAGATTTCTAATTTCTAATATTCGTTAGAAAGATCTTTTCGATACGAACCCAACGGTTCCGGTTTTAGGAGAATCCGACGGTCGGATCTCCCGTAATATTCGTTCGAAGTTAATGGTCGAAATTCGCGAACTGCCGCGGCGCGGCGCGTTCTATTCAGGCCATTATATTATATATATAATATATATAATATATACTTCATCGATTTTCTTTTCAAAACGATTTTTAATTCAATTTCCATTCGTTTTCAATTCAATTTGAATTTCAACTTAATTCAATTTCAATTCAAATTCATTTCTATTCGAATTCATTTTAAAACGATTTCAATTCTATTTCAATTCTATTCGAATTCAAACCATTTCAGTTTATTTCGAATTTCAAATCAATTTAATTAAATTCGAATTTCAATTCACTTTAATATTCACTTCAATTTGAATAAAATCGATATAAATATTGTTCACGTCAAAATGGCGTCATTCTATCAACGCGGCTTCTTATATTTCGATTTTCATATATTCTACTTCAAATATTTCTTTATCAAATATTTCTATTCAAATATGTAACAACCCGTATTTTCAATAACCTGTAATGATGTAAATCGAGGCAGAATTTAATTCTAAAATCTGAATCAAGGGAAACGGGCTATGCCATTGCGTTCGTCTCGGAAAAATACGCGAAATAGAGTCCGAGTTTTCGAAAATCGGAGTCCGTATGACCCGATTAAGGCCCAACGAAGTTTTCAGAAAATTCCAAAGTAAAAACAGATTTCAAATTCAAACTTGAATTTGGGAAATTGGGTCATATTGGGCCAGGTGGGAAAATTCCCGCCAGAACACCCAAGTCGACAGCCCTGTCGACTTGGGAGTCGACTTGGTTGGACCAAGTCGACAGCCCTGTCGACTTGGCTGTCGACTTGGCTCAGCCGGGTAGTTCTGCCTGGTGCACCATTTTGGGTTTGTGTTGAGCTTGGGGGCCAGATTCGGTTTTAAGGGCTGAGATTGGAACTAGGGTTTAATCCTAAGGCTAGAACTAATCCTAATCTCTATAAATAAGGCCCTAACCTAACCCTAAATCATCATTATTCATTCTAGTAACTAAACTATGGCAAAATCAATCCTCTCATGGCCTCCACTCTCTTCATAAAATTCCTAAATAAATTTCTAAGTGATTTTCCATGCATACAAGTGTTTTCAAACTTGTATGAGCATCATTAGCTTGCATTCAAGTCAAGTTTCTATATTTGCATCATAAAGCAAGGGTTTTTAGTGATTTAAAGCTTGCATTTTGGGTTTAATTGGTTGCATAAGGGCTTTGTCATATTTCCTAAGCATTGTAAGCCCTATTCTACTTTCATACTTAAACTCTAAAGTTAAATGTATGATATGCAAGGTTATTATGTCGTGTTATGCATGTTTGAGATGTTATGATATGCAAGTTAATCATGTTATGTTATGCAAGTTTGCCATGTTATGATATGCAAGTTTATCATGTTATGATATGCAAGTTTATATGCAAGTTTATCATGTTGTAATATGCAAGTTTATATGCAAGTTTACTATGCTATGATATGCAAGTTTATCATGTTGTAATATGCAAGTTTATATGCAAGTATGCCATGCTATGATATGCAAGTTCATCATGTCATGTTATGCAAGTTTACCATGTTATGCTATGCAAGTATGCCATGTTATGATATGCAAGTATGTTATGCAAGTTTGGGGTTGAACATTTTGTTCATGCTATCATGTTATGCAAGCTTATCTTGGGTTTATGAACATAAAGCTTCAAGCTTTATGCTAAAGGTTGCATTTTGGCAACATGTAAGTTATCATATCTCTTATGATAACTTGCATGTGAGGCTAAATGCGAACTTATGGCCATTTCTACATGTCATTTAGCATCATGTATCACCAATATGCCAAGTTTGGTCTTATGCATGCTTTTGGGGCCTAAAAATGTAATATGCAAGGGTATGAACACATGAACATTTCATATGCCACCATGTTGAACTTGTGGCTTCAACACTTTTATGTCATGATTATGCCAAGTTCCCTCTTTCTATCCTTTATGCGCTATTGCGATATGTAAGCGATGGGATTGCGTTTGGGGTTGGGTAAACTTAAAAGACATAAAAACATGAGCTTGGGAATTTACCTATTAAGTTAGGTCTACCCATTGGGAATTTACCTATTAAGTTAGGTCTACCCAATTGCTTGAAAATTTGTAACATGTTTTGGAAACATGATGGACATGACACTTAGAAAAGATAAGTGTGACCAACTCGAGGTTGGGTTGAGTTTGTAGCGTAAACCTACCCGGAACCGACCGGCTTAACTAGTTGCTACAAACAATAGGACCCAATGTGAGAAGTTGGCCATGTTGTACCTTGAACCCGAGGTTAGACCAAGTTGTGGTGTAAAGCTACCTGGACCCGCCCGGCTTAACTAGTAACCACAACAAGGTCTAATGTGAGAGGTTAAGGCGCATTAAATGAATTAATGCCTCGTGATTATGGTTAAGTCATGGTCCACTTAATACTTAACCAATTTGGGCTTGGTAGATTAATCAGGGTTAAGTCGTGAACTCATCGTTACACTTAACCAAGTTAATCCATGATTAGCAAGAGGGTTAAACCGTACTTAACCCACTAGAAAATCCTAGCAATGGGGGCCCACTCCGCAGTAAATCCCCAAAAATTGGTATCATTAAGGCCCTAGGGACTAGGCTAGGGAGGGGGCACGATTACTGGGCTGGAGGTAAGCGACCAAATAAACGACGGCCGGGTGGTACACCGATGTAGTTCCGGACGGACTATGGTCGTGCACGTAGTCCGTATTTGGAGAAGTCACCCATGGGTACTAGTAGATCGAGACTGTGCACTCATGTTTATGGTGTCCAGGGGTTGGCACCCTAGGGCTTGATACACCCGAAGGGTGGACCCGGCACAGTTCGACTACAATTATGTTTAGGCCGTATTGACACCAACACGTGACGAGTTAGGCTTAGGGAGCCGATCGACTAGACCGTTTGGTTGGACCTTGTGTTAGGGTCACGTCATGTTATTGGACCTCGTATGAGGGTCACTTCATGTTATTGGACCTCGTATGAGGGTCACTTCATGTTATTGGGCCAAAGCTTGGGCCAAGGGATCAATACTTGTTTATTCAAGCCATGTTAGTTTGCTAGTACACCTATGGTGCAAAACCTTAAACCTGATTATGCGATGACACCTTTATCTACCTTGTTAGTTAATCATCATGCTAGTATATGGTTATCCTTATGTCCATCCCTGCTGCTCATGACAGTTAACTTTATCAGTTTACACTGATTGTAGTAGGGCTTACTCAGTCTTTTTGACTGACCTGTTTTCTTTCGCCTCTTTTCTTCCGTTTCCCCCCCAGGTTCTCAGGGAGGGAATATTGGAGCTTAGCTGGATTTCTGATCGCTTGCTTGTGGGATTCTAGCTCATGTACGGTCTTGACATGAAGCTAGCTATGGTTATCACTTATTTTGGGGATAGTACTTATGTATTTCAGTTTTTCTGTAATGTTGTTTTTATCTAGACTTGTTTATTTGGAAGGCTATGTTGTACCAGACTTGTTTTGAAATGGTTTAAAATCTTCCGCTGTTTTATCTATGTTATTTACTCTGTTTACATATATACATATGTTCTTGTTCTGCCTTGATATATCATTATGCATGTTTACCTGATTCAAACGCCCCTCCAAAGTCAGAGTGCTTGCAAGAGTCACCCTGGCGGATGTGGGGTGTTACATTTGGTATCAGAGCATATGGTTTACGAGAAGGAACAAAAAGGTTTTTAAAACTTTTGGAAAACTATTTTCAAAACCAAGTATAAAGTATTTTCCAAAGAAAAGTCTAGTTTATTTTAAAGGCTATTCCCCAAAAAGCCATTAGCAAAACCCCTTCGCTTTTCTCCATTCTGAATCTGTCTTTTTCTTTTTCAGTATGGCCGATAACTTTGCCATCGCGGAGGGAGTACACGTACCTGTTTGGTATAGGAGACTTTTGGAGGCTAGGGCTATCGAAGCCGGCCCCGCAAATATTACTCCTCCTTCGGTAGTTAATGTTCCTCCTCCTCCTGTCGCTGAGGTTCCTCTTCCTCCTTCCCCTCAGCATCCTCAAACTGACTTCGCAGAGATTTGCGAAGATTTTAAGGCGATGGGTTGCAAGAATTTCTTTGGAACCGAGACTTATGTAGAGGCAAGGAATTGGTTGAAAGAAACCGAAGATCTTTTTGCCTTCTTTGATATAGATGACCGTAGGAAGGTTTTATTGGTAGTATGGTTGCTAAAGGAAGAAGCTGCACGTTGGTGGGTGGTCACCACCGTTACTAGGCCAATTGAGACTTGGGATGACTTTCGGGGAAAGTTTGGACTAAGGTTCCTATCACTGAAGCAAGGGGACATGACTATTAGGGAATACATAGATAAGTTTAATCAACTGGCTCGGGTCGGTTTAGACTTGGTCAACACAGCTCCGAAGAAGGCCCTATACTTTGCTCTAGGATTGAACGAGCCATTACATGGTTTAGCCATGACTCATATACCCTTGGGGGTAACTTTTGAAAGTTTGGTGAATATGGCCCTAATCAATGAAGAGAATAGGAGTGACAAGAAAGAGATCAAGAGGAATGATACTCAAGCCAAGAAGACTGATTCCCAGTGGAGAGGAAATCAGGGTGATCCAAGTGGTCAGAGCAGTCAAGGCAATCAGAACAAGAACAAGAACAAGAGTCAAGGCAACAAGGGGAACAACAACAAGGGCAATAACAAAAAGGGAAAGTGCTATTATTGCGGTTTAGTTGGGCATCTTATTAAGGAGTGTAAGAAGAGGAAAAGGAATAATGGTGAATGCTTTCACTGTGGAGAGACTGGACATTTCAGTAAGGATTGCCCGAAGAAGCAAGGGCAAGGCCAGGGTCAGACTCAGCGTGCTGGACCTTTAGGAGGGCAAGTTCATGTTCTCAATGCCGCTCCAGTTCCCGATCGAGGTAGTATTTCTGTTGAAAGTCTTGTTTACATTTCTGATTTTCCTGTTCGTACCTTGTTTGATTTTGGTGCATCGCATAGTTTATTTCATCTGATCTAGTTGAAAGTTTGCACCTAAGTACTAGTCTAGTTTATGATCCCGTGTGTGTTTCAAATCCAATTGGGGGTTCCGTCCATTTGTCTATTATCTAGGTGGATTTGAATTCTCGTGTGATGCTTGTATTCTCGGTTTCATGGGATATGGGTTGATTTTTGGGCATGGACGGGTTGTCCAGTTTTGGAGCCATCCTTGATTTTTGAGCATAGGGTTGTAAGGCTCATGACTCGCCTCGGTAATACCCTAAAAATTTCTAGTAACCCTACGAGTCCCGTCATGTTGTGTTATCTTGAATCCCTCAACTCGTCTATCGATAGTTTGCAATCAGTGAGGGTGGTCCGAGAATATCCTGATATCTTGGGGGAAGTGAAGGGGGTTACCCCTAAACGAGAGATAGATTTCCGCATTTATCTGGTTGATAATGCCAAGATAGTTTCGTGGCCGGTAAGGCACATGGCCCCGCAAGATGAGAGCTAAGAAAGCAAGTCAAGGAATTGCTTGAGAAGAACTTCATTAGATGAAGTATATCTGAATGGGGAGCGCCTGTAGTATTTACTACCAAGGCAGATGGTTCTCTTTGACTTTTTGTTGATTATCGTGAGAGAATAGACAACCATTGCCAAGGATCGATGATTTGTTCGATCAGCTTGTAGGAACATCTGTTTTCTCTTGACCTTGCTACTGGATTCCATCAGCTCAGAGTAGCTGAGGATAGTATAGACAAGACTGCGTTCGGAACTCCAGATGGATTCTTAGAATGGCTGGTCATGCCATTCCCACCCACCTACTTCGTGGACTTGATAAGTAGGGTGTCTAGGGAGTTCCTGAACGAGTTCGTGGTAGTCTTCGTAGATGATATTCTGATCTTCTCAAAGGATGAGGAAGAGCACGCAAGGCATCTTGTGGAGGTGATGGATACGCTTAGAGTGCATCAGTTGAAAACCAAGTTCTCCAAATGTCATTTTGGAGAAAAGGGAGTTAGATTTCTTGGGCACATAGTTTCTAAGCAAGGCTTAGCGGTGGATCCCGCTAAGGAAGTTGCAGTTCAGGATTGGAAGACTCCAAGGAATGCAACCGAAGTAAGAAGTTCTCTCAGTTTAGTTAGTTAGTTAGCGTCCCTTGAGCTTAGACCTACCCTCCTGGATCAAGTAGGGACTTCACAGAAAGAAGACCCGCAGTTAGTCGAGATCATGGACAAGTTGACTCGAGGCGAGATGATAAGTCACCTCACTATAGATGACAAGGGATGGCTAAGACGCGATGAGAGAAAGAAGGTTCTTGAAGATGCACCTCACCCGAGGAGGTGGCCGAGTTTGTCCCAAGGAACATGTTGTGCCAACAGGTAAAAGGCCGAGTCATAAAAGCCCGGTGGGCTATTACATCCATTAGAGGTCCCCGCAATGGAAGTAGTAAAACGTCACGAAGGATTTCGCGAATGGACTGCCTAGGTCAAGGAAAGGGAATACGAGCATGTGGGTCATAGTAGGTAGACTCACGAAGAATGCTCATTTCACTCCGGTAAAGAGCGAAAGGACCGCATCATAGCTAGCGACAGTTTACTTTCAAGAAATAAAGCGGTTGCAAGGGGTTCCCTAAAGGATAGTTAGTAACCATGACTCAATCTTCACTAGCCAGTTTTTGGATAGTCTACGGGAAGTCATGGGCAAGCAACTGAATCTAAGTACGGTCTATCATTCGTAGGCGGATGGTTCATTTCGTTCAAGCATAAGTTATAGAAAACCACGTTGGTAAGAGCAATTGGCAACGGGGATTGGTATTTTCAAGAAAAGTCCTGCTGCGTGGAATACTTTATAGTAAGTAAACGAGATCCAGGATTCACTAGTGAATTTTGGAGAGCTTGCATGAAACCATGAGGTCATAGTTATGTTTAAACCAAGAATGATAGAAGAGTAAGTGGAAGAGGAAGACGAGAGGCGACAATGAAAGGGGTTCCAACTCATATTTGGAAATAAGAGTTAAGAAGCTAAGAAATCATGAGGTAAAAGACGGTCAAAGCACAGTGGAGTTAAGCTCAAGGAAACGTGACTTAGAACATTGAAGGCTAGATACGCGCATCATATCTCTTTTTAAGAGCATATCCTTGATCCTTGTTTTCCTGTGGAACTTACTCGCATGTTATCTTTTTATATATATCCTCTCGGTCCCATTCTCGGTCCTATTCCTGTCGGGAGGTATGACTTATTGGCCAGTAATCCATGTCAGGGTTTGAAGGGGTCCGTTAGGTTGACTAAACCTTTTGGGCTTTTATAAAATATGGGTTGGGTTAGGAAGAGATTTCTTGTGGTCCGAAAGGAGTATATCCTGCTTATCTTCCCGATCTCTTTGTAGCATATCTTTTGCTATCCATGTTTGTCTTGATTATCTAGTATATCGTGTTAATCTTGTCATGAGAACCTTAGGTAGAAACCCTTTGGATGAAACATGTGTTTGAAACATGTTATGCTTGATGGTTGCAAGTGTTTGCAAGTGGTTACTCGTGGATGCATTATACACGATTAGGCACTAGATCGGCTCACACACTCCTCATATTGCATATGCATGAGTGTTTATGCTTATTCATGGATGAAAAATTTTGGTGTTGTCACATGGATGTTGCATATGGATGTATGTTATGTGCACACATATAGATGTTACACATTATGTTAGGAATTGCATACATATGGATTCATTTCACTAACATAATTCGCATTGATGATATTTGCATTAGATAAGGACATATACACACACCTTTGCATATGTTCATACAACATTTAGAATCTTGTAAGGACAATGATTGCTCGTGGATGATGTTTTGAGTAGATGGATGATTGGATGGTAGGATACGTTCTTCCTAACTTGAAGATTTCGGGGACGAAATCCTTTAAGGAGGGGAGAATGTAACAACCCGTATTTTCAATAACCTGTAACGATGTAAATCGAGGCAGAATTTAATTCTAAAATCTGAATCAAGGGAAACGGGCTATGCCATTGCGTTCGTCTCGGAAAAATACGCGAAATAGAGTCCGAGTTTTCGAAAATCGGAGTCCGTATGACCCGATTAAGGCCCAACGAAGTTTTCAGAAAATTCCAAAGTAAAAACAGATTTCAAATTCAAACTTGAATTTGGGAAATTGGGTCATATTGGGCCAGGCGGGAAAATTCCCGCCAGAACACCCAAGTCGACAGCCCTGTCGACTTGGGAGTCGACTTGGTTGGACCAAGTCGACAGCCCTGTCGATTTGGCTGTCGACTTGGCTCAGCCGGGTAGTTCTGCCTGGTGCACCATTTTGGGTTTGTGTTGAGCTTGGGGGCCAGATTCGGTTTTAAGGGCTGAGATTGGAACTAGGGTTTAATCCTAAGGCTAGAACTAATCCTAATCTCTATAAATAAGGCCCTAACCTAACCCTAAATCATCATTATTCATTCTAGTAACTAAACTATGGCAAAATCAATCCTCTCATGGCCTCCACTCTCTTCATAAAATTCCTAAATAAATTTCTAAGTGATTTTCCATGCATACAAGTGTTTTCAAACTTGTATGAGCATCATTAGCTTGCATTCAAGTCAAGTTTCTATATTTGCATCATAAAGCAAGGGTTTTTAGTGATTTAAAGCTTGCATTTTGGGTTTAATTGGTTGCATAAGGGCTTTGTCATATTTCCTAAGCATTGTAAGCCCTATTCTACTTTCATTCTTAAACTCTAAAGTTAAATGTATGATATGCAAGGTTATTATGCCGTGTTATGCATGTTTGAGATGTTATGATATGCAAGTTAATCATGTTATGTTATGCAAGTTTGCCATGTTATGATATGCAAGTTTATCATGTTATGATATGCAAGTTTATATGCAAGTTTATCATGTTGTAATATGCAAGTTTATATGCAAGTTTACTATGTTATGATATGCAAGTTTATCATGTTGTAATATGCAAGTTTATATGCAAGTATGCCATGCTATGATATGCAAGTTCATCATGTCATGTTATGCAAGTTTACCATGTTATGCTATGCAAGTATGCCATGTTATGATATGCAAGTATGTTATGCAAGTTTGGGGTTGAACATTTTGTTCATGCTATCATGTTATGCAAGCTTATCTTGGGTTTATGAACATAAAGCTTCAAGCTTTATGCTAAAGGTTGCATTTTGGCAACTTGTAAGTTATCATATCTCTTATGATAACTTGCATGTGAGGCTAAATGCGAACTTATGGCCATTTCTACATGTCATTTAGCACCATGTATCACCAATATGCCAAGTTTGGTCTTATGCATGCTTTTGGGGCCTAAAAATATAATATGCAAGGGTATGAACACATGAACATTTCATATGCCACCATGTTGAACTTGTGGCTTCAACACTTTTATGTCATGATTATGCCAAGTTCCCTCTTTCTATCCTTTATGCGCTATTGCGATATGTAAGCGATGGGATTGCGTTTGGGGTTGGGTAAACTTAAAAGACATAAAAACATGAGCTTGGGAATTTACCTATTAAGTTAGGTCTACCCATTGGGAATTTACCTATTAAGTTAGGTCTACCCAATTGCTTGAAAATTTGTAACATGTTTTGGAAACATGATGGACATGACACTTAGAAAAGATAAGTGTGACCAACTCGAGGTTGGGTTGAGTTTGTAGCGTAAACCTACCCGGAACCGACCGGCTTAACTAGTTGCTACAAACAATAGGACCCAATGTGAGAAGTTGGCCATGTTGTACCTTGAACCCGAGGTTAGACCAAGTTGTGGTGTAAAGCTACCCGGACCCGCCCGGCTTAACTAGTAACCACAACAAGGTCTAATGTGAGAGGTTAAGGCGCATTAAATGAATTAATGCCTCGTGATTAGGGTTAAGTCATGGTCCACTTAATACTTAACCAATTTGGGCTTGGTAGATTAATCAGGGTTAAGTCGTGAACTCATCGTTACACTTAACCAAGTTAATCCATGATTAGCAAGAGGGTTAAACCGTACTTAACCCACTAGAAAATCCTAGCAATGGGGGCCCACTCCGCAGTAAATCCCCAAAAATTGGTATCATTAAGGCCCTAGGGACTAGGCTAGGGAGGGGGCACGATTACTGGGCTGGAGGTAAGCGACCAAATAAACGACGGCCGGGTGGTACGCCGATGTAGTTCCGGACGGACTATGGTCGTGCACGTAGTCCGTATTTGGAGAAGTCACCCATGGGTACCAGTAGATCGAGACTGTGCACTCATGTTTATGGTGTCCAGGGGTTGGCACCCTAGGGCTTGATACACCCGAAGGGTGGACCCGGCACAGTTCGACTACAATTATGTTTGGGCCGTATTGACACCAACATGTAACGAGTTAGGCTTAGGGAGCTGATCGACTAGACCGTTTGGTTGGACCTTGTGTTAGGGTCACTTCATGTTATTGGACCTCGTATGAGGGTCACTTCATGTTATTGGACCTCGTATGAGGGTCACTTCATGTTATTGGGCCAAAGCTTGGGCCAAGGGATCAATACTTGTTTATTCAAGCCATGTTAGTTTGCTAGTACACCTATGGTGCAAAACCTTAAACCTGATTATGCAATGACACCTTTATCTACCTTGTTAGTTAATCATCATGCTAGTATATGGTTATCCTTATGTCCATCCCTGCTGCTCATGACAGTTAACTTTATCAGTTTACACTGATTGTAGTAGGGCTTACTCAGTCTTTTTGACTGACCTGTTTTCTTTCGCCTCTTTTCTTCCGTTTCCCCCCCCCAGGTTCTCAGGGAGGGAATATTGGAGCTTAGCTGGATTTATGATCGCTTGCTTGTGGGATTCTAGCTCATGTATGGTCTTGACATGAAGCTAGCTATGGTTATCACTTATTTTGGGGATAGTACTTATGTATTTCAGTTTTTCTGTAATGTTGTTTTTATCTAGACTTGTTTATTTGGAAGGCTATGTTGTACCAGACTTGTTTTGAAATGGTTTAAAATCTTCCGCTGTTTTATCTATGTTATTTACTCTGTTTACATATATACATATGTTCTTGTTCTGCCTTGATATATCATTATGCATGTTTACCTGATTCAAACGCCCCTCCAAAGTCAGAGTGCTTGCAAGAGTCACCCTGGCGGAGGTGGGGTGTTACAAAATATTTCTATTTCTAATATTTCTATTCAAATATTTTGTTTCAAATATTTCTATTTCAAAACTGGAATGAGGCCCAATCAATTACCATATAATGCTAATTATATGGATTTTCTACAACACATGTATACAATAACAACGATGAATAATCAACCATCATCCAAAGTGCATTCTGCACTGTATAAGCATCAAATATAAATATTCAACGCTTATAACAGTTTGTCAATCAATCGATCGACATACAACTAAACAATCTGTGACGGCAAGGAATTTCGCTCGGTCCGAACCAGTCGCTAAACCGATCCAGGCCGTTCGAAACGCCCTATCGTTTGAGAACAGGACAAAACAGAACGCAAACAGAAGAACATTTCATTGTATATTACAACAATGCATCAGATTACAAGAATATACGGAGTAAAAAAGAATAAACACAGAAATATCAGAGATTTAAATTACATTTAAATACATAGCAGCGGAAAATAATACAATACACAACTAGAATGAGATATACGGATACAAAGCTTTCCGGATATCGTTCCAGCTGTAAACCAGGATCCTGTGAATATAAATCTGCAAAACCAAAACTACTAGCTGCCCGTGTCAAAATAGGGGCACCCAGAGTTTAGGTTAAAACAATAAACTCCAGGTCAGTCATGGGACTGGTGTGAGAACTAAAACAGTTAATCTTTAATTTTAAAGCTAGGTAAATCAAGGGACCACGCCGTATAACACGGAACGGGTTTCCTCCCAAGAATACCAGTGCATAAAACAACAGCGCAATGCTAAATAAAGAAAAATGAAGCTGTTATAAGACCCAGGTCCCATCACACAATGCAACGCAGTCGAGGATAGGGTTTTCCCTTATAACAGCCAAAGAATGCTTGATACGTTTAAAACAAATCATTTGATACCATAATAAGTGCATAGTGTATAAAACAACTTCAAATCATAAGTATCAATCATAGGCGGCATGAGCGCCCCATCCCACTATGTCGCCATATATAGGATTACAACTAAAACCGCAAAGTCACGTATTTGGAAATTGGATTTCCATCTATGAACCGAGGCAAAAGATAGTCCTCAACCGATTCGAGACAATCTAGCCCATGTCTCAGGATCAGAACGCATCAACCCTTTAGATCGTCAGGGCCGGTCCACCGATGTGGATTATTATGCCTGAACAATACGTCTCTCCGCCCTTTGGGGCGTAAGTCTGGTCCGTCAGCCGACCAGAATGCATTCGGCCGAAACCGATATAACCGAGGCGCCTCGCAACCGCAACAACCACATAAGTCAAACTCGTCAGGGCGTGTAAAACCACTGACGCCACTTCTAGCTAGAAAGAAACGCAAGTCCTCCCTGAGGTCCGTCTCCCGTTTTTGGTTCATACCGGGTGTGAAACACGCGAGGTAAACGTTACACAAAGCTACGCCACAAAGGCCGTGCTTTGATCATCACCACAAGACTTTGCTTTTCAACAGAAGCCTTGATCATTTGCATCTTAGCATGCCACACAGGCAAACCATCCTATGCAACCGATATCAGTCACACAGAATGAAATCCGATGTCAGACACACAGTCCATTTACAAGTCCGTTCTGGGTCTGAACGAAACCGGAGGCACCTAGTACCCCGCATATCCATCGATCTCCAAGTACGTCTGGACGATCACTAACTGTTTCCATCTTCTTGGGTGTACAGCCCAATCAAGATCATCAGTTATCACCCAAACGACGTGAAGACCTCCGGTCTTCGACCATCGTCTTCATCTTCGACTTATCGTCGTATCAGTTATTCAGAATGGGATAAACCCGGTCTTTCCGAATAACTCGCGTATATTTTATAAAAGTGTTACACAAACATAACATACGCCTCATTCCAATTCATTAGTCACTAACCGTAAATTAATCAAGAGAATAATTCCCCAAATATTAACCCCGAAGGCCGAAACCAACATCAGATCAATATCCAGAAAACCATTCTGCTTGGCCAACCGACAGTTAGTTTCTAAATTTCACATTCATAGGGAAATGTTCCCATTAATTTTATCCAAGATAAATTTCTTGAATTTATTCTTTAATCTACTTTTGAATATCAATTCAAACTAGTCGGGATTAGCGAACCTTACCGAAGTAATCATTTGTTTTAATTTCCCAATCCCAACCTATTCATCCCATGAAGTAAAACTGGTTATACTTCATATCTAACACCACGGTGTTATCGGTAAATTCAATTACCATTTCATGTTCAAATCTAGTTAAAGATTTAACTATCGCCTGGAGCAAAACTGGTGATACTCCATTTCGATTATTTCAATCTAATTAAAGATTCATTAAAACTCCACTTAGTTTTAATCTGTGACTGGGTTAAAGAATCAGTGTCATTTAAAACACGGTTCACGATAAACCCAAAATCACATCATATTTTAATCAGTCCCTAATTGTAAATTAGCAAGCGAGCAATTCCCTAAGTATTAATCCCGAAGGCCGAAACCAACATCAGATCAATACCTCGGAAACCATTCAACTTAACTAATCTCCAGTCAGTTTCTGATTTTCTTAACTCCTTTAGGTCTAAGAACTGTATTATTGAAGATACCGTTCACGACAACCCAAAATCACATTTCATTAATGATCGGGTTAAAGAACGAGTGTTATTTAAAACACTGTCCACGATAAACCCAAAAATCAATATCGATTCAATTCCAATTAAATATTATTTAATTGTACACTTCATTAAATCTAAATAAAAAGATTTAATCCTTTCTCAACTGGGTTCAAGAACAGTGTTAGTGAAGACACCATTCACGACAAACCCAAATCACATTTGATATTAAATACAAGACTCTGAATAGAAAATATCCCGGCTTATATTCAATATCAAATTCTACGATTAACAAATGTCGTATTGGAAATAACGATATAAATATATATCTTTCAAATTTCCATAACAACACCTGTATAATCACGAATTCTAACATCGAAATATTCCGAAGACAATTTCGATTCAAATCCACTCCAATGCAATCATTGGAAATTTTGGTTATTTTCAAAACCATTTCAAATTCAATTTATTTATTTAAAAATAAATAGAATTATAATTCTAGTTCAAAACTAGTTCATTTCGATAAAAATCTATTTTTATCTTTTCAAATATGGAGTTTTTCATCCCAAACTTTCACAAATCATTTCTTATGATTTTACACAAATTATTACTATTTTTAATAATTTTATCAAGGCCTGTACAGTCGATTTCCATCAACGGCCATCGAACTGCACTTATAGCGACCTTTTTCGAATTTGATTTGGACGTATCTCCAAATCCAACCGTTAGATTTCAAATTTCTAATATTCGTTAGAAAGCTCTTTTCGATACGAACCCAACGGTTCCGGTTTTAGGAGAATCCGACGGTCGGATCTCCCGCAATGTCCGTTTGAAATAAATGGTCGAAATTCACGAACTGCCGCGGCGCGGCGCGTTCTATTCAGGCCATTATATTATATATATAATATATATAATATATATTTCGTCGATTTCTATTTAAAACGAATTATATAAATAGTTTTAAAATTCGTTTCAAAAGCAATTTCAACTTCCATTTCAATTCAAATCAAAATTGAATTCTTCTTTATAAATTCGTTTTAAAATTCATTTCTATTCAATTCAAATTTCAATTCAATTTGAATTCATTTCAATTCGCTTTCAATTCAATTAGAATTCGTTTTCAATTCAATTCATTTCGAAATCGTTTTCAATTCAATTCATTTCGAAATCGCTTTCAATTCAATTCATTTCGAAATCACTTTCAATTCAATTCACTTTGAATTCGTTTTCAATTCAATTCACTTTGAATTCGTTTTCAATTCAATTCACTTTGAATTCGTTTTCAATTCAATTCACTTTGAATTCGTTTTCAATTCAATTCACTTTGAATTCGTTTTCAATTCAATTCACTTTGAATTCGTTTTCAATTCAATTCACTTTGAATTCATTTTCAATTCAATTCACTTTGAATTCGTTTTCAATTCAATTCACTTTGAATTCGTTTTCAATTCAATTCACTTTGAATTCGTTTTCAATTCAATTCATTTCGAAAACACTTTTAAAATCGATATAAATATCGTTCACGTCAAAATGGCGTCAATCTAATCAACACGGCTTCATATATTCCTTTATTTTCAAATATTCTATTTCAAATATTTCTTTTTCAAAACTGGAATGAGGCCCAATCACTTACCATATAAAGTTAATTATATGGATTTTCATACAACACATGTATATCATAGCATTGAAAAATAATCAACCATCAACCAAAGTGCACTACACTGTATAAGCATCAAATATAGATATTCAACGCTTATAACAGCCTGTCAATCGATCGATCGACATATTTAATCAATCAGGATGAGTGAACTTCAAATTTCATCCCAACACCCGTGTGGGGTTTCAAACAATCAAACACCTATTTTATTTGTGCTATTGGGCGATGTGTAAAATTTATCGACCCAATCAATGTCATTCAAATAGGTGTACATAAACAAACCGTCTGGTTTGTAAATGAATATTTATTTATTCACTTTCACTATATTCATATTCGCGTTAAAAATTATATTTTTAACGATAAAACATTTTATTCCTACATATGAATTTCTATTATTCATTTACACAATAAAATGATATTTTTATTTTTCTAACATATTTTAGAAAATTTCGGCGGCATAACGGCACGATACTAGGAACGGGACGAGGCCTAGCCTTATCCCCGGTCTAGTGAAGGCCCACGCCATTCACCCATCAATCAAATCAATTCGTTATGCAAACCACAAAATTTGGAGTAAGAGTCTAACCTAGCCTTACTCCTTCGCCTTATAACGGCGCACGTCTAATCCTAACCAATTTATCGATTCGATTTTTCACACCACAAATCACATTCAAACCAATATCGCAATCAATCACCAAACAGTCAAACAAACAAGTCCATGGTCTGTGGACGATTGTGTCGGGTGCTACTAAGCACCGTCTGCATCCTAGTATATATATATAACTAGAAAAAGAAAGTGAAAGGTGAGAAATTCTCACCGATAGCTATCCTAGCTCCACGGCACTTCATTGATAGAAAACTTCATTGCTATCGCATCTTCGTCGTCCGTAGCCACTACATATATAAAAATCGAATTTTTACCTCGTTATTCAATATATAAAAATCCATTTTTCTATCGAAGTTCAATATATAAAAATTCTATTTTTCTATCGAAGTTCAATATATAAAAATTCTATTTTTCTATCGAAGTTCAATATATAAAAATTCTATTTTTCTATCGAAGTTCAATATATAAAAATTCTATTTTTCTATCGAAGTTCAATATATAAAAATTCTATTTTTACATCGAAGTTCAATATATAAAAATTCTATTTTTACATCGTTATTCTATATATAAAAATCTCGCCTTTTCAACTATAAAGATTTCATCTTTATAAAAATCAGCATTTTATTTCGACGTATAGAAAATAAAAATCTGATTTTTATTTTGCTACATACACAAAGATGATATTTTTATATTCTCTATACCATAAAGATTATATTTTTAATACTTTAAAAATATAAAAATCATATTTTTACTTCTTCTACTCAATAAAAATTCCGCCTTTTCTACTTTAAAGTTTAAACCCTTTTTTTTTCTATTTCAAACCTTTAAAATAAAAATCAATTTCAAAATTCCTTTTTAAATCAGTTTTTAAAACAAAATAAAATTCGGATTTAACAAAAAAAATAAATCAGTTTTAACTTCATATAATTTCAGTTTTAACTTAATATATAAAAAAAACAGTTTTAACTTAATGTATAAAAAAACAGTTTTAACTTAATATAAAAAAAACAGTTTTAACTTAATATATAAAAATCAGAAATACTTACAGCGGGGGGGGGGGGGGGGGGGTCTTCGTCGATCGTCAGTAGGAGGGAAAGGGGCTTCGCGGTGGATGGGGGCGCGAGCGGTGGAGGTGTGGTCGGAGGGCTTGCGGTGGCTGCTCCTCGTCGTGGGGGATGTCGCGATCGTTGCGCCTTCGGGGGGGGGGGGCTCTCGCGCGTCGGCTCTGGCGCCGGGGGAGGGGGTCTTCGTGTGGTGGCGATCGACTGGGGGAGGGGCGGCGGGTTTTTGTTTTGTTTGTTTGTTTTTTTTTTTTTTTTTTTTAACCTAAATCGATTTCTGATAAGTGATTCGGGGGGGGGGGGCAACGAAGAAGAAAAGGGGGGGAAAGGTAAATTTTTTTTTTTTTTATTATTATTTAATTATTAAATTTTGCAAAAGGGTTGACTTTTACATACGACCTCGAAACGAGGTCCACCGCCTGTCGTCCATAGCGTTTTACCCCCATTCCGAACACAATGGGATATGTATCGTAAGCTGGTTTGATCGTTACAATCAGTTCCCGTTGAATTTACATTTAAATCCTTATATTGAATTTTAAACGTACATTTCAAATTACCGGGGTCACATACTAACTAGAAAAATTCCAGAAAAATATTTTCTAGTTTCGTATTGACGATACGGTCCTAACAAAACTAGTTTCGTCGAATTCTGAGACCGTTAGAAAAATAGCCAATTTCCAGTCGATTAAAATCAACTGAAATGGTCAAACGCGTTTTCCTTTGCCACGCTCACATATTGATTCGAAAAATTATGAAATTTGGAATCTAGCAATAATTCGACATCACGGACCTAACAAAACTGGTTTCGTCAAAATCCGAGGTCATTTGCAAAATGCCCATTTTTAAGGGCTTGAATTCCATAGCGACTATTCAGAATTTTCAACTGGACATATCTTTTGATCCCCGCTATGAAAATTTGATTATTCGGATTCGTTGGAAAGATATTCACAATTAGATCCTAATGTTTTTGGTTTCACTAAAATCCGGATTGTTTTGCACCCGGTACATTCAATTGAAGTTTGAAATCGAATTATCGAACTACCGCGCCATTTTCAATTCTATTTATAAATATATATAATTATTATATATTCTAACGACGACGCGTATAATATATACGTTCGAATTATATTCAAAATAAATTTTCCGTTGATATTATTTAAAATAATTCATTTTAAATAATCAAAACTCGCTAAAATTGCCAAAATAAAAATTTTAAACTGGCCCAGATTTTCGGGTTGTTACAATCTCCCCCACTTAAAACTTTTCGTCCCCGAAAAGGAACAAAGTCGAAAGTGGTTTGATTAATCAACACTACGCTCGACCTGACTTCCATTCCCCAACTTTTCAGTTTCTGAGAATTTCTAAAATTTCAAAAATTTGGCTAACACCCTAAATTTTTGAAAAATTTCGCCATAACCTCCCCTGCACCGGGAGCATCGGGGAATTTCAAATAGCTTCCCCGGTCCTTCAGATCTCAAAAAGAAAAAGAAAAAGCCAAGCGGCTAGCCAATAGGCTCACAAAATCATCATCACCCAAACAAAACAGGAAATTATGTAGTAAACATGTACCCATTTGTCGGGCAAACAAATTTTATTCTCTGGCTCTAGCCTCCTTGCTATGACCTGTTCAATATAAGTATATGTATATGCAAGCAAATGCGACCAATTTTCAATACAATTCAATATTTGATTTAGTTAGGGTAAATGGCTAAAAATTAGCAAACAAATAAACAACCAACACAAACATCAATCAATTAGTGAATTAGAGTTTCCAATTCATAATTTTGATATATATACAAAAATCATGTTTTTGATACCAAATCGCAACAATAGGCCTTATCTAATTTTTGGTTCTCACACCAGTCTAATGGAAATATATAGATATCACACCTTCGAAACACGAATATAAATACTGATGATGTGGCCACATCATCAGAATTATCCCCGGGTGTCTAGAGTGTAATTCTATATCTATCCAGTATATTAAAATTTCAGATACACGTGGATCAGACGTATACGCAAAATCTTTATATACTGGACTGTCCAACTCAATATAAATAGATAATCAAATACGAATAATTGATTTAAATCTTCAAAACCAAAAATTTGTTTTCATTTTCATTTTAAAAATTTACTCTTCACACTCGTTCTAGGATACTACTGATCCCATCTCTAACGAGTCATTCCCATCGGATATTACTAATCCAATATCTGATGAATTCTTTCATATGGTTCTAATGTGTCTTGTTCTCTGAGCTTTGTAAACCAAAGCTCTGATACCAACTGTGACGGCAAGGAATTTCGCTCGGTCCGAACCAGTCGCTAAACCGATCCAGGCCGTTCGAAACGCCCTATCGTTTGAGAACAGGACAAAACAGAACGCAAACAGAAGAACATTTTATTGTATATTACAACAATGCATCAGATTACAAGAATATACGGAGTAAAAAAGAATAAACACAGAAATATCAGAGATTTAAATTACATTTAAATACATAGCAGCGGAAAATAATACAATACACAACTAGAATGAGATATACGGATACAAAGCTTTCCGGATATCGTTCCAGCTGTAAACCAGGATCCTGTGAATATAAATCTGCAAAACCAAAACTACTAGCTGCCCGTGTCAAAATAGGGGCACCCAGAGTTTAGGTTAAAACAATAAACTCCAGGTCAGTCATGGGACTGGTGTGAGAACTAAAACAGTTAATCTTTAATTTTAAAGCTAGGTAAATCAAGGGACCACGCCGTATAACACGGAATGGGTTTCCTCCCAAGAATACCAGTGCATAAAACAACAGCGCAATGCTAAATAAAGAAAAATGAAGCTGTTATAAGACCCAGGTCCCATCACACAATGCAACGCAGTCGAGGATAGGGTTTTCCCTTATAACAGCCAAAGAATGCTTGATACGTTTAAAACAAATCATTTGATACCATAATAAGTGCATAGTGTATAAAACAACTTCAAATCATAAGTATCAATCATAGGCGGCATGAGCGCCCCATCCCACTATGTCGCCATATATAGGATTACAACTAAAACCGCAAAGTCACGTATTTGGAAATTGGATTTCCATCTATGAACCGAGGCAAAAGATAGTCCTCAACCGATTCGAGACAATCTAGCCCATGTCTCAGGATCAGAACGCATCAACCCTTTAGATCGTCAGGGCCGGTCCACCGATGTGGATTATTATGCCTGAACAATACGTCTCTCCGCCCTTTGGGGCGTAAGTCTGGTCCGTCAGCCGACCAGAATGCATTCGGCCGAAACCGATATAACCGAGGCGCCTCGCAACCGCAACAACCACATAAGTCAAACTCGTCAGGGCGTGTAAAACCACTGACGCCACTTCTAGCTAGAAAGAAACGCAAGTCCTCCCTGAGGTCTGTCTCCCGTTTTTGGTTCATACCGGGTGTGAAACACGCGAGGTAAACGTTACACAAAGCTACGCCACAAAGGCCGTGCTTTGATCATCACCACAAGACTTTGCTTTTCAACAGAAGCCTTGATCATTTGCATCTTAGCATGCCACACAGGCAAACCATCCTATGCAACCGATATCAGTCACACAGAATGAAATCCGATGTCAGACACACAGTCCATTTACAAGTCCGTTCTGGGTCTGAACGAAACCGGAGGCACCTAGTACCCCGCATATCCATCGATCTCCAAGTACGTCTGGACGATCACTAACTGTTTCCATCTTCTTGGGTGTACAGCCCAATCAAGATCATCAGTTATCACCCAAACGACGTGAAGACCTCCGGTCTTCGACCATCGTCTTCATCTTCGACTTATCGTCGTATCAGTTATTCAGAATGGGATAAACCCGGTCTTTCCGAATAACTCGCGTATATTTTATAAAAGTGTTACACAAACACAACATACGCCTCATTCCAATTCATTAGTCACTAACCGTAAATTAATCAAGAGAATAATTCCCCAAATATTAACCCCGAAGGCCGAAACCAACATCAGATCAATATCCAGAAAACCATTCTGCTTGGCCAACCGACAGTTAGTTTCTAAATTTCACATTCATAGGGAAATGTTCCCATTAATTTTATCCAAGATAAATTTCTTGAATTTATTCTTTAATCTACTTTTGAATATCAATTCAAACTAGTCGGGATTAGCGAACCTTACCGAAGTAATCATTTGTTTTAATTTCCCAATCCCAACCTATTCATCCCATGAAGTAAAACTGGTTATACTTCATATCTAACACCACGGTGTTATCGGTAAATTCAATTACCATTTCATGTTCAAATCTAGTTAAAGATTTAACTATCGCCTGGAGCAAAACTGGTGATACTCCATTTCGATTATTTCAATCTAATTAAAGATTCATTAAAACTCCACTTAGTTTTAATCTGTGACTGGGTTAAAGAATCAGTGTCATTTAAAACACAGTTCACGATAAACCCAAAATCACATCATATTTTAATCAGTCCCTAATTGTAAATTAGCAAGCGAGCAATTCCCTAAGTATTAATCCCGAAGGCCGAAACCAACATCAGATCAATACCTCGGAAACCATTCAACTTAACTAATCTCCAGTCAGTTTCTGATTTTCTTAACTCCTTTAGGTCTAAGAACTGTATTATTGAAGATACCGTTCACGACAACCCAAAATCACATTTCATTAATGATCGGGTTAAAGAACGAGTGTTATTTAAAACACTGTCCACGATAAACCCAAAAATCAATATCGATTCAATTCCAATTAAATATTATTTAATTGGTACACTTCATTAAATCTAAATAAAAAGATTTAATCCTTTCTCAACTGGGTTCAAGAACAGTGTTAGTGAAGACACCATTCACGACAAACCCAAATCACATTTGATATTAAATACAAGGCTCTGAATAGAAAATATCCCGGCTTATATTCAATATCAAATTCTACGATTAACAAATGTCGTATTGGAAATAACGATATAAATATATATCTTTCAAATTTCCATAACAACACCTGTATAATCACGAATTCTAACATCGAAATATTCCGAAGACAATTTCGATTCAAATCCACTCCAATGCAATCATTGGAAATTTTGGTTATTTTCAAAACCATTTCAAATTCAATTTATTTATTTAAAAATAAATAGAATTATAATTCTAGTTCAAAACTAGTTCATTTCGATAAAAATCTATTTTTATCTTTTCAAATATGGAGTTTTTCATCCCAAACTTTCACAAATCATTTCTTATGATTTTACACAAATTATTACTATTTTTAATAATTTTATCAAGGCCTGTACAGTCGATTTCCATCAATGGCCATCGAACTGCACTTATAGCGACCTTTTTCGAATTTGATTTGGACGTATCTCCAAATCCAACCGTTAGATTTCAAATTTCTAATATTCGTTAGAAATCTCTTTTCGATACGAACCCAACGGTTCCGGTTTTAGGAGAATCCGACGGTCGGATCTCCCGCAATGTCCGTTTGAAATAAATGGTCGAAATTCACGAACTGCCGCGGCGCGGCGCGTTCTATTCAGGCCATTATATTATATATATAATATATATAATATATATTTCGTCGATTTCTATTTAAAACGAATTATATAAATAGTTTTAAAATTCGTTTCAAAAGCAATTTCAACTTCCATTTCAATTCAAATCAAAATTGAATTCTTCTTTATAAATTCGTTTTAAAATTCATTTCTATTCAATTCAAATTTCAATTCAATTCGCTTTCAATTCAATTAGAATTCGTTTTCAATTCAATTCATTTCGAAATCGTTTTCAATTCAATTCATTTCGAAATCGCTTTCAATTCAATTCATTTCGAAATCACTTTCAATTCAATTCACTTTGAATTCGTTTTCAATTCAATTCACTTTGAATTCGTTTTCAATTCAATTCACTTTGAATTCGTTTTCAATTCAATTCACTTTGAATTCGTTTTCAATTCAATTCACTTTGAATTCGTTTTCAATTCAATTCACTTTGAATTCGTTTTCAATTCAATTCACTTTGAATTCGTTTTCAATTCAATTCACTTTGAATTCGTTTTCAATTCAATTCATTTCGAAAACACTTTTAAAATCGATATAAATATCGTTCACGTCAAAATGGCGTCAATCTAATCAACACGGCTTCATATATTCCTTTATTTTCAAATATTCTATTTCAAATATTTCTTTTTCAAAACTGGAATGAGGCCCAATCACTTACCATATAAAGTTAATTATATGGATTTTCATACAACACATGTATATCATAGCATTGAAAAATAATCAACCATCAACCAAAGTGCACTACACTGTATAAGCATCAAATATAGATATTCAACGCTTATAACAGCCTGTCAATCGATCGATCGACATATTTAATCAATCAGGATGAGTGAACTTCAAATTTCATCCCAACACCCGTGTGGGGTTTCAAACAATCAAACACCTATTTTATTTGTGCTATTGGGCGATGTGTAAAATTTATCGACCCAATCAATGTCATTCAAATAGGTGTACATAAACAAACCGTCTGGTTTGTAAATGAATATTTATTTATTCACTTTCACTATATTCATATTCGCGTTAAAAATTATATTTTTAACGATAAAACATTTTATTCCTACATATGAATTTCTATTATTCATTTACACAATAAAATGATATTTTTATTTTTCTAACATATTTTAGAAAATTTCGGCGGCATAACGGCACGATACTAGGAACGAGACGAGGCCTAGCCTTATCCCCGGTCTAGTGAAGGCCCACGCCATTCACCCATCAATCAAATCAATTCGTTATGCAAACCACAAAATTTGGAGTAAGAGTCTAACCTAGCCTTACTCCTTCGCCTTATAACGGCGCACGTCTAATCCTAACCAATTTATCGATTCGATTTTTCACACCACAAATCACATTCAAACCAATATCGCAATCAATCACCAAACAGTCAAACAAACAAGTCCATGGTCTGTGGACGATTGTGTCGGGTGCTACTAAGCACCGTCTGCATCCTAGTATATATATATAACTAGAAAAAGAAAGTGAAAGGTGAGAAATTCTCACCGATAGCTATCCTAGCTCCACGGCACTTCATTGATAGAAAACTTCATTGCTATCGCATCTTCGTCGTCCGTAGCCACTACATATATAAAAATCGAATTTTTACCTCGCTATTCAATATATAAAAATCCATTTTTCTATCGAAGTTCAATATATAAAAATTCTATTTTTCTATTGAAGTTCAATATATAAAAATTCTATTTTTCTATCGAAGTTCAATATATAAAAATTCTATTTTTCTATCGAAGTTCAATATATAAAAATTCTATTTTTCTATCGAAGTTCAATATATAAAAATTCTATTTTTCTATCGAAGTTCAATATATAAAAATTCTATTTTTACATCGAAGTTCAATATATAAAAATTCTATTTTTACATCGTTATTCTATATATAAAAATCTCGCCTTTTCAACTATAAAGATTTCATCTTTATAAAAATCAGCATTTTATTTCGACGTATAGAAAATAAAAATCAGATTTTTATTTTGCTACATACACAAAGATGATATTTTTATATTCTCTATACCATAAAGATTATATTTTTAATACTTTAAAAATATAAAAATCATATTTTTACTTCTTCTACTCAATAAAAATTCCGCCTTTTCTACTTTAAAGTTTAAACCCTTTTTTTTTTTTCTATTTCAAACCTTTAAAATAAAAATCAATTTCAAAATTCCTTTTTAAATAAGTTTTTAAAACAAAATAAAATTCGGATTTAAGAAAAAAATAAATCAGTTTTAACTTCATATAATTTCAGTTTTAACTTAATATATAAAAAAAACAGTTTTAACTTAATGTATAAAAAAACAGTTTTAACTTAATATAAAAAAAACAGTTTTAACTTAATATATAAAAATCAGAAATACTTACAGCGGGGGGGGGGGGGGGTCTTCGTCGATCGTCAGTAGGAGGGAAAGGGGCTTCGCGGTGGATGGGGGCGCGAGCGGTGGAGGTGTGGTCGGAGGGCTTGCGGTGGCTGCTCCTCGTCGTGGGGGATGTCGCGATCGTTGCGCCTCCGGGGGGGGGGGGGGGGCTCTCGCGCGTCGGCTCTGGCGCCGGGGGGGGGGGGGTCTTCGTGTGGTGGCGATCGACTGGGGGAGGGGCGGCGGGTTTTTGTTTTGTTTGTTTTTTTTAACCTAAATCGATTTCTGATAAGTGATTCGGGGGGGGGGGGGGGGGCAACGAAGAAGAAAAGGGGGGGAAAGGTAAATTTTTTTATTTTATTTTATTATTATTTAATTATTAAATTTTGCAAAAGGGTTGACTTTTACATACGACCTCGAAACGAGGTCCACCGCCTGTCGTCCATAGCGTTTTACCCCCATTCCGAACACAATGGGATATGTATCGTAAGCTGGTTTGATCGTTACAATCAGTTCCCGTTGAATTTACATTTAAATCCTTATATTGAATTTTAAACGTACATTTCAAATTACCGGGGTCACATACTAACTAGAAAAATTCCAGAAAAATATTTTCTAGTTTCGTATTGACGATACGGTCCTAACAAAACTAGTTTCGTCGAATTCTGAGACCGTTAGAAAAATAGCCAATTTCCAGTCGATTAAAATCAACTGAAATGGTCAAACGCGTTTTCCTTTGCCACGCTCACATATTGATTCGAAAAATTATGAAATTTGGAATCTAGCAATAATTCGACATCACGGACCTAACAAAACTGGTTTCGTCAAAATCCGAGGTCATTTGCAAAATGTCCATTTTTAAGGGCTTGAATTCCATAGCGACTATTCAGAATTTTCAACTGGACATATCTTTTGATCCCCGCTATGAAAATTTGATTATTCGGATTCGTTGGAAAGATATTCACAATTAGATCCTAATGTTTTTGGTTTCACTAAAATCCGGATTGTTTTGCACCCGGTACATTCAATTGAAGTTTGAAATCGAATTATCGAACTACCGCGCCATTTTCAATTCTATTTATAAATATATATAATTATTATATATTCTAACGACGACGCGTATAATATATACGTTCGAATTATATTCAAAATAAATTTTCCGTTGATATTATTTAAAATAATTCATTTTAAATAATCAAAACTCGCTAAAATTGCCAAAATAAAAATTTTAAACTGGCCCAGATTTTCGGGTTGTTACACAATCGGGATTAGTGTACGTCAAACATCATCCCAATACCCGTGTGGGGTTTCAAGCAATCAAACACAGATTTTTATTTGTGCAGTTGGGCGATGTGTAAAATTTATCGTCCCAATCAATGTTCTTCAAATAGGTGTACATAAACAAACCGTCCGGTTTGTAAATGAATATTTATTTATTCACATTCACGTTAAAAATTACATTTTTAACGATCAAACTATTTTATTCAACTTATGAATATTCTATTCGGTTCATTTATTAAATAAAATGTTACCTTTATTTTTCTAACTTATTTTTAGAAAATTTCGGCGGCATAACGGCACGATACTAGAAACGGGACAAGGCCTAGCCTTATCCCCGGTCTAGTGAAGGCCCACGCCATTCACACATCAATCAAATCAATTTCATTTCACCAAACAATTCAATTCAAACCAACTACAAATCCAAACAATTAAACAAACAAGCCATCCATGGTCTGTGGATGACGGGTGTCGGGTGCTACTAAACACCGTCTGCATCCTAGTATATATATAACTAGAAAAAGAAATTGAAGAGTGAGAAGTTCTCACAGATAGCTAATCCAACGCCACGACTCTTCTTGGGTAGAAATCTTCGCCACTGGCCCTCTGTCACTTTCGTTGCCCGTATTCTCTACATATGTAAAAATCACATTTTTACTTCGCTGTTCAATATATAAAAATCGAATTTTTACTTTGCTATTCAATATATAAAAATCGAATTTTTACTTTGCTATTCAATATATAAAAATCGAATTTTTACTATGCTATCTTCATGTGTAAAGATCTTGTCTTTCATACAATAAAAATCGAACCTTTCTAATTCTTCCTACTTGATAAAAATCATTTTTTATCACTAAGAAAAATCATTTCTTTACAAAATAAAAACCAAATCTTTATAGATCAGTTTTATATATAAATCCTATTTTTAAAACAAAAACATATATAATATTTCAGATCTTTAAACCAATAAAAATTATATTTCTATTTCAGATTTTCATAATAATAAAAATCGCCTTACCAATAACATAAATAAATCAGAAACAAACTCACAGCTAGAAGTGGGAAAGGAGAAATGGCGACGCCAGAGGTGATGGGAGGTTGAGCGACAGTCTGGTGGCGGCCAGAGGCGAAGGCGGAGGCGGCTAGGCTCGGCGGCAGGGGACCTCGATGGTGGCGGACGGGACTAGTAAAGGGGGCGACAGGTTATGGCTTTCAGGGGGCTAGGGTTCGCGGTCAAGGGGGCAAGACAGACAGATCGGAGAGGGGGCGGAGGCTGGGAATACTGGCGAACGGCGTTCTCCTGTGGAGGGAAGGGACCCGCGACGGCGCGCAGGCGGAGGAGAGGGAGCGCGTCGCGATTTCGATCATCTGTGCTTCTTTTTTTTTTCTCTTAAATCGTCGTTGACTGAAATGAAGGGGGGGGGGGGGGTAGGGAGGAAGTTTTATATAATAATTTATTTATTTAATATTTTATTCTCTAAAAAGCAACTTTAAAATTCGGACTCGAAATCGAACCCACCGACTGTCGTCCATAGCTAATTACCCCCATTCCGAACACAATGGTATAGGTATCTTAGGCTGATTCGATCGTTTCGATCTGTTTTCATCAAAATCAACATATAACTCTATATATTGAATTTGAACGCGCATTTCAATTTACCGGGGTCACATACTAACTCGAAAAATTCCAGAAAAATATTTTCTAGCTTCGTATTGACGATACGGTCCTAACAAAACTAGTTTCGTCGAATTCCGAGACCATTGGAAAAATGGCCATTTTCCAGTCGATTAAAATCAACTAAAACTGGTCAAACGCGTTTTCCTTTGCCACGCTCACATATTGATTCGAAAAATTATGAAATTTAAAACCTAGCAATAATTTGACATCACGGATCCAACAAAAGTGGTTTCGTCGAAATCCGAGGTCGTTTGCAAAATTTCCATTTTTAAGGGCCTGAATTCCATAGCGACTATTCAGAATTTTGAACTGGACATATCTTTTGATCCCCGCTATGAAATTTTGATTTTTCGGATTCGTTGGAAAGATATTATCAATTAGATTCCATTATTTTTGGTTTCACTAAAATCCGGTTTGTTTTGCACCCGGTACATTCAATTGAAGTTTGAAATCGAATTATCGAACTACCGCGCCATTTTCAATTCTATTTATAAATATAAATAATTATTTATATTCTATCGTCGATCCATATAACTATATACGATTGAATTTTATTCAAAAGGTATTTTCTCGCCGATATTATTTAAAATAATTCATTTTAAATAATCAAAATTCGCTAAAAATGCCAAAATAAAAATTTTAAACTGGCCTAGATTTTCGGGTTGTTACAATCTCCCCCACTTAAAACTTTTCGTCCCCGAAAAGGAATTAAGTCGAAATTGGTTTGATTAACCAACTCTACGTTCGATCTGGCTTCCATTCTCCAACTTTTCAGTTTCTGAGAATTTTCAAATTTTCAAAAATTTGGCTAACACCCGGAATTTTTGAAAAATTTCGCCATAACCTCCCCTGCACCGGGAGCCACGGGGAAAATCCCGAAATTGCCATATAGGCCTTCAGATCTCAAAAAGAAAAAGAAAAAGCCAAGCGGCTAGCCAATAGGCTCATAAAATCATCATCACCCAAACAAAACTGTAACGTCCCGTATTTTTGGCCGTCAAATATTTTATTTAATTTATTATTTTAAATATTTTATTTGGAATATTAATGAATTTTTATATTGAGTTCGTTTATTTAAAACGACGTTTAAACGTTATATATTTATATAATTATAAATCGAGCTCGAAATGGCGCGGCAGTTCGTAATATTGAATTCTGAACTTCAATTGAATATACAGGATCCGATATAAGTCGGATTTCTGTGAAACAAGAAACGTTGGGATCGTGTTGACGATAATTTTCATACGGAAGAGAAAAATTCAGATTTCGTGTTATAATTTGCAAGTTATGGCCAAATCAAAATTTAAAATAATCGCTGTGGAAATCGTTATTTAAAATATACGCGTTAAAATAGCCGTTTTGTAAACGGACTTAGATTTCGATGAAATCAGTTTCATTGGAACTGTATCGTTAAATTATTGTACGGTGTTGCATGGCATGGCAAACCGATGTCGTATGTGACCACGGCAGCCATAAGCGCTCGTTCAAATTCTATAGTGCATTATTAATTTAATAAAGGGATTTTTGAGTGTAACTTGAGCAAACGATCGAATTAGGCCGCGAAACCAATTCCGTTGAGTTCGTATTGTCGATTAGAGTCAGGATAGGTATATAGTTTGTTATTTTTGAAGATTGTGAAATTTGGTGTTAAAAATGGCAATGCGGTGCGCGTAAAAACAGCCTACCGGGGAAACAGTCTCAGAATGCGACGAAACTGGTGCCGTTGGGTTCGTAATACCTTTTTACATTAAGATTAGCCTTTTTATCAGAAAAAAAAGTTGTTTATGGTTGTTTTTACTGATTTTTCTCACTGCAAAGTTTTGTAAAAAAAAAAAAAAGGGTTCAAAATGGGAACAAAAGGGGGAACACGTTGGTAGCATGCATGCGCATGGGGGAGGGAATGAATGGCTTTGTGCCTAACGTGTGACACAAAAGAAGAGAAAAAAAAAAGAAAAAAAAAAGGAAAAAAGAGACAAAGCCGTCCATATCAGGATATGAGCCGATCCTATCAACAAACCTACTTACATGCTGCATGTGCTAATCATAGAACCTTGCCGACCAAACAACCTCCCCGTACCCAAATCATTCAATGCACGCACATGGAAAGCTAAGCCTAAACAAATGCTGTGCAGACCTACATATTAAAAAAAAAAAAAACCTAACACTAAATGCACAAGAAGCACATGCAAGTCCCTTTCGATCCTTCACTTCACCACAGGGTGTCGCTTCAGCCAATACACACACAACTAAGCCTAAGATCATAACGCAGCAAGCCTACCTTACAAAAGCCTAAAACTAAGTACACACTGAGCTTATCTACTCAGGCATGCACATGCATTTACACAAGCATCAGCCCTTCGCATATTTATAAACATATATACCGTATATTATATGATAAAATAATGAAGCTTAACTCTTAAGGAATTAACATAAAAGCTGCTGGCAACTCAAGTACAAGTTACCTACTTCGCTGTGGTGCATGCCGTATATTTATATGGATTCAGCTTACCCTGTATTAGACAAGAAAACACATGCAGGATATGCAAATCATAATCGCCAGATATGAAAACTTCTGAAATGAAAACTCAACAAAGTCTTTTCCCATCAAAACGTGACTAGCTATAGAAGAGGGTGTACAGACCTACGTTAAATACCTTGGGTGCCAAGGAAATTTGCATGTATAAATACATGCGCTCCCCTATTTGATCCCAGCGAGCTTCACTGTTCCTAAAACAGATTGGAAAACTCAAACTGCAAATATAAAACAAAACAACTCCGCAAATTACAACATCTCTTCCATCCCATATTTAATTAACACCCCAACATTCAAAAGAAGTCAACGTCGAAATGAAGGGGAGGATGAGCGAGCTGCTGCCTTGGTTGGAGATGAGTGGTGCAGCGTCACTGGGCGTTGCGGAAGGAAGGAGAGTGCGGGGCGATGTTCGTTTGGAGGATGGCTAGTGTGGTGGGGGTTCATATGGAAGTGCGCAACCAATACAGCAAGGAGAAGCCGCCTCATTTCCTGAGTGGAGCAAACGTTCAAAAGGAAAAGAAAATGGGAAAATTCAGTTGAATTAAGGACCGAGTTATTGCTGTTGGATTGTGAGCTCCTGATTTCATGGAGATCGGAGGTAGCGTACAGCAAGGGCCGGGTTAATGCAAGCATGGATGGTGCGTACAGGGAATTCGAAAATATCAGTCGCATTGGGACTGTACTTACAGACGTGACGTGATGGAGCTGGTTAATCAGAATGGACAGCTGCTGGGATTTTTAATTGAACCAGACGCCCGTTTAATTCAATTGAAACAGATTGTTTTAGCAACAAATGAAAGCCAAGGTGAGTTAAACTCACTCAGTTTTTCCCATTTATATTTTATATAAATTGGGTTTTATTTTGTGTGCTCTGCTTGCCAATGGTTGACTGTTTGCTAATTATATCTTTATTTGCTGATTTAACTGATGAAATTAAACCGTTGTTTAATTTCAGTGAAATACCAAATCGTTATTTTAACGATTGGTTCCAATAAAGGTAACTTACCTTATTGTTCACGTTTATAAAATAAACATGTTTAATTGGTTGAATTGTTTGATCTGTTTGAATTGAACAATCTGTTTGAGATAACCAGTTTGATACAGGGAAGAGCAGGTTGGAGGGATCCAACCGGATTCCTCAAATATTTGATTTACTTTCATATTATCATATGAACGGTCATGTTTGGGTGATTGATTTGAGTAGTGATCATTGACTGAAAAGTCAACCTGTGTTGTGTTTTAACCAATGGGCTATATTGGTTGGGTAATCAGCGGTAAATGGCCTAAAAGTAAATTATTTTGTTTATATTGATTTACCGTCAGGTGAATCGATAGAACTGAAGTTACGAATTTATTTTATAACTGGAGATAGATTTTGAAATATTATTTGGATAAAAGTTTTGAAAAGGAAATAAAAGGAGTTGCCGAAAATATAACGATATTTTCGAATTAGAAGGAAACCATAAGGCTGAGTTTTATTCTATCAGAATAAACTTGTGTATTGTTTCAAGTAATGAAATAGATAGTGTTTCGTAACATCGTTTTACGAGTAATAAGTTAAAGTGATTTTTCCAATATTATATTATATAATAACGTGGCTAATGTTTTGAAGGTGGAATTTGAAAACTGAATATATAGGATTTTCTAAGTATTTAAAAGGAACTCGTTTAAAGAATAACCTTATGTTAAATAAGAAGCGAGAAAACTATATTTATAACATCGAATTATTTAAGAGATTGAATTTACATTTGTTTTAATTAAAGGCCAAGTGATGCCGAATACTGAACCAGTGAACTCACTGGATTGTCATGATTGAAACACTGATTATTTTGATAGTTAAATCACCGACTATCAAATCCGTCTAATACGATTGTTGGTACGGAAAGACCGGGATCGAATTTATATTCGAAAACCATTCCGACCAACAAATACGTGAAGATATCAGAAGACGGTCGAGATGGAGCATTGAAGACCGTGGATCTTCATAAGCGGAAGGATTACTCATAATCTCTGGCTTAGCGGCCTGAGATAAACTGGGATTCTGTCGTGGTTGGAATCTATGGGTTACAAGGACTTCTCGCTACTGATTCATGGGGTGATTCCTATATGGAGGCAGTAGGAGAGTGCCTTCGGTTCATCCTGTTCCTGGATGACTTGTATGGACGGATGTCTGACAGAGTATTTCCAAAGGGATCACGTACGTTGATTTCTTCAAACGTACCATAGTTGGGTCGCTCCTAACCAGGGTATTTTTGTGGAATATCAATTAGTGATATCTGGCGGATCTGATGATGTGGCATTCAAAGTGAATGGTGATCAGATGTTTCAAAAGGAAAATTCTGGCCTCAAGCCTCATTAACCGGGAAATGACAAAAATCGGGCAGGCAGCATGGCTATGTGGGTCGCTCCCATTAGGGTGTATGATCACCTATCTAGAGGAAATCCTATTTGCTTCTTAAATCTATGTTTCGATGCTGTCCCTTGTCGGGAGACGGTTGCTGATCCCAACCGTCGGTGGTATACATTCGATACACTCAAGCGAAATGAGTGGTCGGTCATGTGAGGGCCGGGTTGCAAGAAGTTCTTGTTGAACCCAGTGTATTCGTCTCTAGAGATACACTATCGGAAGGTGGACCCATACCTTGTCAAGTTGGAATCCAATCTCCAATAAGCGCCCGCGGTTTTTGATTGTATACTATATATGTAGAGCGTGAGATGCAAGCGTTCTACTAGATTTCTGTTTACTTGTGTTTAGACATTATTATAATATCAAAAAAAGATATTGATTTCAAAACTGTTTTGGGTTATCATAAGGTAAAAACCGTCCGTGTTTATGTGTGGATTTGGTCTTACGATTATCCTTTTCTTTGAAGAGATTTTGAACTTTAAAATCTTGTTGGATGATTTACCCTTAATACTGTGCGAGTTTATCTCACTCTGGTTCACCAGACTGACCCGGTATTTTGTAAATGCTCGGGTTAGACCGGGTTGTACAGGTTCAGGTTATCGACCGCTATGAAGAGATAAGCTGGAAGAGTCCAGACGTATGATACCATATAGTTCTTTTCCGTTGTGAGTTGTATATGGGAACAGGTTATTAAAACTGTCCCAGTGATGTTGATGTACTCTGATATTGTAAGTTTTATTTAAAGCTCTTAATAAAGTTATTTCTATATTATATTTTGTTCCGATGCGGTGTGAGACTCTGTGTTGTGTTTGTTTCTTCTCCTTCTACTATTCTAATATTTCTTTCTTTCTTATCTCACCCTCTAATTTCTTTCTAATACTATCCAGTGTTTTCGGTATTGGAAGGTCGGCATGAGTTACGGTAAAGGTATTTATGTCGATTTTCGGGGCCGAAATCCGCTGGGTCGTTACAGTGGTATCAGAGCTATTGGTTTAGTGATAACCTTGGCTCTGTGGTGTAACTCGATAGAGATGGGGTTAGTAATACCCTAGATCGAGGTTGAGTGTATATGTATATGAGAGCGTATTTGTAAATTTTATATACAAATGTTTTATATTGTGTCGGTTGATCGGTTCAAGTGTTGAGAAGCATAGAACTGTCAATAGATACAATATTGTTTTGTAAAGAGGGTAAATGAAATAATTTTACCCGAAATATATTTTTGTATAGAAAATAAATAATTTTCTCAAATTATTGAGACATTGGCGTGTTTTATGTGTTTGGTTTGTTTGAATGAATTCAAATTAAATTAAAAATTTGAATTGAAACTTAACTGGGTTAAGTGAAATTAAATTAAGATGATATTGAAATATAATAAAACAAATTTGGAAATTTGAAATTTTAATTGAACAAAAAAATAATCAAAAGATAATCTATCGGACATTAATCGATTAATGTTCAGTTATGTGAAACCAAAGTAAAATATTAATGTTAAGTGTAAATTCAATTGGTTTGATTAAGATTGGTTGAATTGATTTGGTGTTGTTTGGATGTTGAATATCTTGAATAAAATTCACCCATGGTTAATAAGAAATTAAAGGATTTGTAACATTCTTTCTTAGCTTAGCAATTTCGGGGACGAAATTATTTTAAGGGGGGAAGAATGTAACGTCCCGTATTTTTGGCCGTCAAATATTTTATTTAATTTATTATTTTAAATATTTTATTTGGAATATTAATGAATTTTAATATTGAGTTCGTTTATTTAAAACGACGTTTAAACGTTATATATTTATATAATTATAAATCGAGCTCGAAATGGCGCGGCAGTTCGTAATATTGAATTCTGAACTTCAATTGAATATACAGGATCCGATATAAGTCGGATTTCTGTGAAACAAGAAACGTTGGGATCGTGTTGACGATAATTTTCATACGGAAGAGAAAAATTCAGATTTCGTGTTATAATTTGCTAGTTATGGCCAAATCAAAAGTTAAAATAATCGCCGTGGAAATCGTTATTTAAAATATACGCGTTAAAATAGCCGTTTTGTAAACGGACTTAGATTTCGATGAAATCAGTTTCATTGGAACCGTATCGTTAAATTATTGTACGGTGTTGCATGGCGTGGCAAACCGATGTCGTATGTGACCACGGCAGCCATAAGCGCTCGTTCAAATTCTGTAGCGCATTATTAATTTAATAAAGGGATTTTTGAGTGTAACTTGAGCAAACGATCGAATTAGGCCGCGAAACCAATTCCGTTGAGTTCGTATCGTCGATTAGATGCAGGATAGGTATATAGTTTGTTATTTTTGAAGATTGTGAAATTTGGTGTTAAAAATGGCAATGCGGTGCGCGTAAAAACAGCCTACCGGGGAAACAGTCTCAAAATGCGACGAAACTGGTGCCGTTGGGTTCGTAATACCTTTTTACATTAAGATTAGCCTTTTTATCAGAAAACAAAAGTTGTTTATGGTTGTTTTTACTGATTTTTCTCACTGCAAAGTTTTGTAAAAAAAAAAAAAGGGTTCAAAATGGGAACAAAAGGGGGAACACGTTGGTAGCATGCATGCGCATGGGGGAGGGAATGAATGGCTTTGTGCCTAACGTGTGACACAAAAGAAGAGAAAAAAAAAAGAAAAAAAAAGGAAAAAAGAGACAAAGCCGTCCATATCAGGATATGAGCCGATCCTATCAACAAACCTACTTACATGCTGCATGTGCTAATCATAGAACCTTGCCGACCAAACAACCTCCCCGTACCCAAATCATTCAATGCACGCACATGGAAAGCTAAGCCTAAACAAATGCTGTGCAGACCTACATATTAAAAAAAAAAAAAAAACCTAACACTAAATGCACAAGAAGCACATGCAAGTCCCTTTCGATCCTTCACTTCACCACAGGGTGTCGCTTCAGCCAATACACACACAACTAAGCCTAAGATCATAACGCAGCAAGCCTACCTTACAAAAGCCTAAAACTAAGTACACACTGAGCTTATCTACTCAGGCATGCACATGCATTTACACAAGCATCAGCCCTTCGCATATTTATAAACATATATACCGTATATTATATGATAAAATAATGAAGCTTAACTCTTAAGGAATTAACATAAAAGCTGCTGGCAACTCAAGTACAAGCTACCTACTTCGCTGTGGTGCATGCCGTATATTTATATGGATTCAGCTTACCCTGTATTAGACAAGAAAACACATGCAGGATATGCAAATCATAATCGCCAGATATGAAAACTTCTGAAATGAAAACTCAACAAAGTCTTTTCCCATCAAAACGTGACTAGCTATAGAAGAGGGTGTACAGACCTACGTTAAATACCTTGGGTGCCAAGGAAATTAGCATGTATAAATACATGCGCTCCCCTCTTTGATCCCAGCGAGCTTCACTGTTCCTAAAACAGATTGGAAAACTCAAACTGCAAATATAAAACAAAACAACTCCGCAAATTACAACATCTCTTCCATCCCATATTTAATTAACACCCCAACATTCAAAAGAAGTCAACGTCGAAATGAAGGGGAGGATGAGCGAGCTGCTGCCTTGGTTGGAGATGAGTGGTGCAGCGTCACTGGGCGTTGCGGAAGGAAGGAGAGTGCGGGGCGATGTTCGTTTGGAGGATGGCTAGTGTGGTGGGGGTTCATATGGAAGTGCGCAACCAATACAGCAAGGAGAAGCCGCCTCATTTCCTGAGTGGAGCAAACGTTCAAAAGGAAAAGAAAATGGGAAAATTCAGTTGAATTAAGGACCGAGTTATTGCTGTTGGATTGTGAGCTCCTGATTTCATGGAGATCGGAGGTAGCGTACAGCAAGGGCCGGGTTAATGCAAGCATGGATGGTGCGTACAGGGAATTCGAAAATATCAGTCGCATTGGGACTGTACTTACAGACGTGACGTGATGGAGCTGGTTAATCAGAATGGACAGCTGCTGGGATTTTTAATTGAACCAGACGCCCGTTTAATTCAATTGAAACAGATTGTTTTAGCAACAAATGAAAGCCAAGGTGAGTTAAACTCACTCAGTTTTTCCCATTTATATTTTATATAAATTGGGTTTTATTTTGTGTGCTCTGCTTGCCAATGGTTGACTGTTTGCTAATTATATCTTTATTTGCTGATTTAACTGATGAAATTAAACCGTTGTTTAATTTCAGTGAAATACCAAATCGTTATTTTAACGATTGGTTCCAATAAAGGTAACTTACCTTATTGGTCACGTTTATAAAATAAACGTGTTTAATTGGTTGAATTGTTTGATCTGTTTGAATTGAACAATCTGTTTGAGATAACCAGTTTGATACAGGGAAGAGCAGGTTGGAGGGATCCAACCGGATTCCTCAAATATTTGATTTACTTTCATATTATCATATGAACGGTCATGTTTGGGTGATTGATTTGAGTAGTGATCATTGACTGAAAAGTCAACCTGTGTTGTGTTTTAACCAATGGGCTATATTGGTTGGGTAATCAGCGGTAAATGGCCTAAAAGTAAATTATTTTGTTTATATTGATTTACCGTCAGGTGAATCGATAGAACTGAAGTTACGAATTTATTTTATAACTGGAGATAGATTTTGAAATATTATTTGGATAAAAGTTTTGAAAAGGAAATAAAAGGAGTTGCCGAAAATATAACGATATTTTCGAATTAGAAGGAAACCATAAGGCTGAGTTTTATTCTATCAGAATAAACTTGTGTATTGTTTCAAGTAATGAAATAGATAGTGTTTCGTAACATCGTTTTACGAGTAATAAGTTAAAGTGATTTTTCCAATATTATATTATATAATAACGTGGCTAATGTTTTGAAGGTGGAATTTGAAAACTGAATATATAGGATTTTCTAAGTATTTAAAAGGAACTCGTTTAAAGAATAACCTTATGTTAAATAAGAAGCGAGAAAACTATATTTATAACATCGAATTATTTAAGAGATTGAATTTACATTTGTTTTAATTAAAGGCCAAGTGATGCCGAATACTGAACCAGTGAACTCACTGGATTGTCATGATTGAAACACTGATTATTTTGATAGTTAAATCACCGACTATCAAATCCGTCTAATACGATTGTTGGTACGGAAAGACCGGGATCGAATTTATATTCGAAAACCATTCCGACCAACAAATACGTGAAGATATCAGAAGACGGTCGAGATGGAGCATTGAAGACCGTGGATCTTCATAAGCGGAAGGATTACTCATAATCTCTGGCTTAGCGGCCTGAGATAAACTGGGATTCTGTCGTGGTTGGAATCTACGGGTTACAAGGACTTCTCGCTACTGATTCATGGGGTGATTCCTATATGGAGGCAGTAGGAGAGTGCCTTCGGTTCATCCTGTTCCTGGATGACTTGTATGGACGGATGTCTGACAGAGTATTTCCAAAGGGATCACGTACGTTGATTTCTTCAAACGTACCATAGTTGGGTCGCTCCTAACCAGGGTATTTTTGTGGAATATCAATTAGTGATATCTGGCGGATCTGATGATGTGGCATTCAAAGTGAATGGTGATCAGATGTTTCAAAAGGAAAATTCTGGCCTCGAGCCTCATTAACCGGGAAATGACAAAAATCGGGCAGGCAGCATGGCTATGTGGGTCGCTCCCATTAGGGTGTATGATCACCTATCTAGAGGAAATCCTATTTGCTTCTTAAATCTATGTTTCGATGCTGTCCCTTGTCGGGAGACGGTTGCTGATCCCAACCGTCGGTGGTATACATTCGATACACTCAAGCGAAATGAGTGGTCGGTCATGTGAGGGCCGGGTTGCAAGAAGTTCTTGTTGAACCCAGTGTATTCGTCTCTAGAGATACACTATCGGAAGGTGGACCCATACCTTGTCAAGTTGGAATCCAATCTCCAATAAGCGCCCGCGGTTTTTGATTGTATACTATATATGTAGAGCGTGAGATGCAAGCGTTCTACTAGATTTCTGTTTACTTGTGTTTAGACATTATTATAATATCAAAAAAAGATATTGATTTCAAAACTGTTTTGGGTTATCATAAGGTAAAAACCGTCCGTGTTTATGTGTGGATTTGGTCTTACGATTATCCTTTTCTTTGAAGAGATTTTGAACTTTAAAATCTTGTTGGATGATTTACCCTTAATACTGTGCGAGTTTATCTCACTCTGGTTCACCAGACTGACCCGGTATTTTGTAAATGCTCGGGTTAGACCGGGTTGTACAGGTTCAGGTTATCGACCGCTATGAAGAGATAAGCTGGAAGAGTCCAGACGTATGATACCATATAGTTCTTTTCCGTTGTGAGTTGTATATGGGAACAGGTTATTATAACTGTCCCAGTGATGTTGATGTACTCTGATATTGTAAGTTTTATTTAAAGCTCTTAATAAAGTTATTTCTATATTATATTTTGTTCCGCTGCGATGTGAGACTCTGTGTTGTGTTTGTTTCTTCTCCTTCTACTATTCTGATATTTCTTTCTTTCTTATCTCACCCTCTAATTTCTTTCTAATACTATCCAGTGTTTTCAGTATTGGAAGGTCGGCATGAGTTACGGTAAAGGTATTTATGTCGATTTTCGGGGCCGAAATCCGCTGGGTCGTTACAAAAACAGTAATTTATGATAAACATGTACCTATTTGTCGGGCAAACAAATTTTATTCTCTGCTCTAGCCTCCTTGCTATGACCTGTTCAATGTAAGTACATGTATATGCAAGCAAATGCGTCTAATTTTCAATACAATTCAATATTTTATATAATTAGGCGTAATGGTTCAAAATTATCAAATAAATAAACAAACAACACAAACATCAATCCATTAGTTGATTAGCTTTTGAAATTCATAACTTTGATATATAGTCAAAAATCAGATTTTTGATGCCAAATCACAACAATATGCCCTATCTAGTTTTGGTTCTCACACCAGTCAATAGGAAATATATAGAAAGCCCACTTTCGTCACTCGAACATAAATTCTAATGATGGAGCTCCATCATCAAAATCATCTCCGGGCGATTAGAGTGTAATTCTATATCTATCCAGTATATTAAAACTTCAAATACACGTTTGCAAGGCGTATATGCAAAATCTTTATATACTGGACTGTCCTCATCAATATAAAATAAATATTCAAATACGTATACAACGATTTAAATTTTCAAAACAAAAATTGTTTTCATTTTAAAAATATACTTTTCACACTCGTTCTAGGATACTACTGATCCTATCTCTAACGAGTCATTCTCGTTGGATATTACTAATCCAATTTCTGATGAATTCTTTCTTATGATTCTAATGTGCCTTGTTCTCTGAGCTTGGTAAACCAAAGCTCTGATACCAAATGAAGCAACCCGAACTTCCCCGGTCTCCGAAGAGAAGAGAAAGAACGAATTACTGTGAGAACAACACAAATCAGAATGCAGACGGGAGAACATTTCATTGTATATTACAACAATGCATCAGATTACAAGAATATATAGAGTATAAACAAATAAATATTACACAGAAATATCAGAGATTACAATAAATTACATAGCAGCGGAAAATAATACAATACACAACTAGAAGAGATATACGGATACAAAGCTTTCCGGATATCGTTCCAGCTGTAAACCAGGATCCTGTGAATATAAATCTGCAAAACCAAAACTACTAGCTGCCCGTGTCAAAATAGGGGCACCCAGAGTTTAGGTTAAAACAATAAACTCCAGGTCAGTCATGGGACTGGTGTGAGAACTAAGACAGTTGTAAATCTTTATTTTAAATCGTTAGGTAAATCAAGGGACCACGCCATATAACACAGAACGGGTTTCCTCCCAAGAATACCAGTGCATAAAATAACAGCGCAATGCTAAATAAAGAAAAATTAAGCTATTATAAGACCCAAGTCCTATCACACAATGCAACGCAAGCCGGGGGATAGGGTTTTTACCTTATAATAGCCAAGAATGCTTGATACGTTTAAAAGAAATCATTTGATACTATTATAAGTGTATAGTGTATAAAACAACTTCAAATCATAAGTATCATTCATAGGCGGCATGAATGCCCCATACCACTATGTCGCCATATATAGGTTATACAATCAAAATCGCAAAGTCACGTATTTGGAAATTGGATTTCCATCTATGAACCGAGGCAAAAGATAGTCCTCAACCGATTCGAGACTCTCTAGCCCGAGCCTCCGGAACAGCCGCAACTGCCCCTTGGATCGTCAGGGCCGGTCCACCGATGTGGATTATTATGCCTGAACACTACGTTTCCCCGCCCTTTGGGGCGTAAATGAGCCAACGAATGACTCCATCGGACCCGGATCGTCCGATCAAACCGAGGCGCCTCGCAACAGCAACAACCACATAGGTGAAAAGTATATAAATGTCAGGGCTTGTAGGTCACTGACACCACCCTAGCTAGAAAGAAACGCATGCCCTCCCTGAGGTCCGTCTCCCGTTTTTGGTTCACCACCAGGGTGTGAGGCTCGCGAATTCACGTTACACAAAGCTATGCCACACAGGCGGTGCTTTGATCATCAACCACAAGACTTTGCTTTTCAACAGAAGCCTTGATCATTTGCATCTTAGCATGCCACACAGGTAATTCACTCCATGCGATTGATATCCATCAGTATATAACCCCTGAGCTCGTACGTCTCAGAGAAGGGCGTTAAGCAAGAGAATAAATTCTCCGCCGCCAAACAGATATATATTTAATAGAGATCAATCACACAGACTAAAATCCAATGTCAGACACACAGTCCATTTACAAGTCCGTTCTGGGTCTGAACGAAACCGGAGGCACCTAGTACCCCGCATGTCCATCGATCTCCAAGCACGCCTGGACGATCACCAACTGTTTCCATCTTCTTGGGTGTACAACCCAATCAAGATCATCAGTAATCACCCAAACGACGTGAAGACTTCCGGTCTTCAACCACCATCTTCATCTTCGACTTATCGTCGTATCAGTTATTCAGAATGGGATAAACCCGGTCTTTCCGAATAACTCGCGTATATTTTAAATAAGTGTTACACAAAACACAACATACGCCTCATTCCAATTCATCAGTCACTAACCGTAAATTAATCGAGAGAATAATTTCCCAAATATTAACCCCGAAGGCCGAAACCAACATCAGATCAATATCCAGAAAACCATTCTACTTGGCTAACCGACAGTTAGTTTCTAAATTTCACATTCATAGGGAAAGGTTCCCATTAATTTTATCCAAGATAAATTCCTTGAATTTATTCTTTAATCTTCTTTTGAATTTTGATTCAACTAGTCGGGATTAACGAACCTTACCGAAGTAATCATTTGTTTTAATTTCCCAATCCCAACCTATTCATCCCATGAAGTAAAACTAGTAATACTTCATATCTAACACCACGGTTTTATCGGTAAATTCAATTACCATTTCACGTTCGAATCTAATTAAAGATTTAACTATCGTCTGGAGTAAAACTGGTGATACTCCATTCTCGATCATTTCAATCTAATTAAAGATTCACTAAAACTCCACTTAGTTTTAATCTTTAACTGGGTTAAAGAATCAGTGTCATTTAAAACACGGTTCACGATAAACCCAAAATCACATTCCATTAATTATCGGGTTAAAGAACGAATGTTATTTAAAACACTGTCCACGATAAACCCAAAAATCAATATCAATTCAATTCCAATTAAATATTATTTAATTGGTACACTTCATTAAATCTAAATAAAAAGATTTAATCTTTTCTCAACTGGGTTCAAGAACAGCGTTAATGAAGACACCATTCACGACAAACCCAAATCACATTTGATATTAAATACAAGGCTCTGAATAGAAAATATATCGGCTTATATTCAATATCAAATTCTGCGACCAACAGATATCGTATTGGAAATAACGATATATATATCTATATCTTCCAAATTTCCATAACAACATCTGTATAATCACGAAATCCAACATCGAAATATTCCGACGACAATTTCGATTCAAATCCATTCCAATGCAATCATTGGAAATTCTGGTTATTTTCAAAACCATTTCAAATCCAATTTATTTATTTAAAAATAAATAGAATTATAATTCTAGTTCAAAACTAGTTCATTTTGATAAAAATCTATTTTTATCTTTTCAAATATGCAGTTTTTTTTCATCCTAATTCTTCCTAAATCATTTCTTATGATTTTACACAAATTATTACTATTTTTAATAATTTTATCAAGGCCCGTACAGTCGATTTCCATCAACGGCCATCGAACTGCACTTACAGCGACCTTTTTCAAACTTGATTTGGACATAATTCCAAATCCAACCGTTAGATTTCTAATTTCTAATATTCGTTAGAAAGATCTTTTCGATACAAACCCAACGGTTCCGGTTTTAGGAGAATCCGACGGTCGGATCTCCCGTAATATTCGTTCGAAGTTAATGGTCGAAATTCGCGAACTGCCGCGGCGCGGCGCGTTCTATTCAGGCCATTATATTATATATAATATATATAATATATAATTCGTCGACTTTCTTTTCAAAACGATTTTTAATTCAATTTCCATTCGTTTTCAATTCAATTTGAATTTCAACTTAATTCAATTCAAATTCATTTCTATTCGAATTCATTTTAAAACGATTTCAATTCTATTCGAATTCAAACCATTTCAGTTTATTTCGAATTTCAAATCAATTTAATTAAATTTGAATTTCAATTCACTTTAATATTCACTTCAATTTGAATAAAATCGATATAAATATTGTTCACGTCAAAATGGCGTCATTCTATCAATGCGGCTTCTTATATTTCGATTTTCAAATATTCTACTTCAAATATTTCTTTTTCAAATATTTCTATTCAAATATTTCTATTTCTAATATTTCTATTCAAATATTTTGTTTCAAATATTTCTATTTCCAAACTGGAATGAGGCCCAATCAATTACCATATAATGCTAATTATATGGATTTTCTACAACACATGTATACAATAACAACGATGAATAATCAACCATCATCCAAAGTGCATTCTGCACTGTATAAGCATCAAATATAAATATTCAACGCTTATAACAGTTTGTCAATCAATCGATCGACATACAACTAAACAATCGGGATTAGTGTACGTCAAATATCATCCCAATACCCGTGTGGGGTTTCAAGCAATCAAACACATATTTTTATTTGTGCAGTTGGGCGATGTGTAAAATTTATCGTCCCAATCAATGTTCTTCAAATAGGTGTACATAAACAAACCGTCCGGTTTGTAAATGAATATTTATTTATTCACATTCACGTTAAAAATTACATTTTTAACGATCAAACTATTTTATTCAACTTATGAATATTCTATTCGGTTCATTTATTAAATAAAATGTTACCTTTATTTTTCTAACTTATTTTTAGAAAATTTCGGTGGCATAACGGCACGATACTAGAAACGGGACAAGGCCTAGCCTTATCCCCGGTCTAGTGAAGGCCCACGCCATTCACACATCAATCAAATCAATTTCATTTCACCAAACAATTCAATTCAAACCAAATAATCTAACCAACTACACAACCAAACAATTAAACAAACAAGCCATCTATGGTCTGTGGATGACGGGTGTCGGGTGCTACTAAACACCGTCTGCATCCTAGTATATATATAACTAGAAAAAGAAATTGAAGAGTGAGAAGTTCTCACAGATAGCTAATCCAACGCCACGACTCTTCTTGGGTAGAAATCTTCGCCACTGGCCCTCTGTCACTTTCGTTGCCCGTATTCTCTACATATGTAAAAATCACATTTTTACTTCGCTGTTCAATATATAAAAATCGAATTTTTACTTTGCTATTCAATATATAAAAATCGAATTTTTACTTTGCTATTCAATATATAAAAATCGAATTTTTACTTTGCTATTCAATATATAAAAGTCGAATTTTTACTTTGCTATTCAATATATAAAAATCGAATTTTTACTATGCTATCTTCATGTGTAAAGATCTTGTCTTTCATACAATAAAAATCGAACCTTTCTAATTCTTCCTACTTAATAAAAATCATATTTTTATCACTAAGAAAAATCATTTCTTTACAAAATAAAAACCAAATCTTTATAGATCAGTTTTATATATAAATCCTATTTTTAAAACAAAAACATATATAATATTTCAGATCTTTAAACCAATAAAAATTATATTTCTATTTCAGATTTTCATAATAATAAAAATCGCCTTACCAATAACATAAATAAATCAGAAACGAACTCACAGCTAGAAGTGGGAAAGGGGAAATGGCGACGCCAGAGGTGATGGGAGGCTGAGCGACAGTCTGGTGGCGGCCAGAGGCGAAGGCGGCTAGGCTCGGCGGCAGGGGACCTCGATGGTGGCGGACGGGACTAGTAAAGGGGGCGACAGGTTATGGCTTTCAAGGGGCTAGGGTTCGCGGTCGAGGGGCAAGACAGACAGATCGAAGAGGGGGCGGAGGCTGGGAATACTGGCGAACGGCAATCGCCTGTGGAGGGAAGGGACCCGCGACGGCGCGCAGGCGGAGGAGAGGGAGCGCGTCGCGATTTCGATCGTCTGTGCTTCTTTTTTTTTCTTCTTAAATCGTCGTTGACTGAAATGAAGGGGGGGGGGATAGGGAGGAAGTTTTATATAATAATTTATTTATTTAATATTTTATTCTCTAAAAAGCAACTTTAAAATTCGGACTCGAAATCGAACCCACCAACTGTCGTCCATAGCTAATTACCCCCATTCCGAACACAATGGTATAGGTATCTTAAGCTGATTCGATCGTTTCGATCAGTTTTCATCAAAATCAACATATAACTCTATATATTGAATTTGAACGTGCATTTCAATTTACCGGGGTCACATACTAACTCGAAAAATTCCAGAAAAATATTTTCTAGCTTCGTATTGACGATACGGTCCTAACAAAACTAGTTTCGTCGAATTCCGAGACCGTTGGAAAAATGGCCATTTTCCAGTCGATTAAAATCAACTGAAACTGGTCAAACGCGTTTTCCTTTGCCACGCTCACATATTGATTCGAAAAATTATGAAATTTAAAACCTAGCAATAATTTGACATCACGGATCCAACAAAAGTGGTTTCGTCGAAATCCGAGGTCGTTTGCAAAATTTCCATTTTTAAGGGCCTGAATTCCATAGCGACTATTCAGAATTTTCAACTGGACATATCTTTTGATCCCCGCTATGAAATTTTGATTTTTCGGATTCGTTGGAAATATATTATCAATTAGATTCCATTATTTTTGGTTTCACTAAAATCCGGTTCGTTTTGCACCCGGTACATTCAATTGAAGTTTGAAATCGAATTATCGAACTACCGCGCCATTTTCAATTCTATTTATAAATATAAATAATTATTTATATTCTATCGTCGATCCATATAACTATATTCGATTGAATTTTATTCAAAAGAAATTTTCTCGCCGATATTATTTAAAATAATTCATTTTAAATAATCAAAATTCGCTAAAAATGGCAAAATAAAATTTTTAAACTGGCCCAGATTTTCGGGTTGTTACACATGGGCTAGATTGTCTCGAATTGGTAGAGGACGATCCCTGGCCTCGGTTCATAGATGGAAATCCAATTTCCAATACGTAACGTTTCGATTTTAGTTGTAATCCTATATATGGCGACATAGTGGGATGGGGCGCTTATGCCGTCTATGATTGATACTTATGATTTGAAGTTGTTTTATACACTATACACTTATAATAGTATCAAATGATTTGTTTTAAATGTACTAAGCATGTTTGGCTATTATAAGGGAAAACCCTATCCCCCGGCTTGCGTTGCATTGTGTGATAGGACCTGGGTCTTATAATAGCTTCATTTTTCTTTATTTAGCATTGCGCTGTTGTTTTATGCACTGGTATTCTTGGGAGGAAACCCGTTCCGTGTTATACGGCGTGGTCCCTTGATTTACCTAACGATTTAAAATAAAGATTAATAACTGTTTTAGTTCTCACACCAGTCCCATGACTGACCTGGAGTTTATTGTTTTAACCTAAACTCTGGGTGCCCCTATTTTGACACGGGCAGCTAGTAGTTTTGGTTTTGCAGATTTATATTCACAGGATCCTGGTTTACAGCTGGAACGATATCCGGAAAGCTTTGTATCCGTATATCTCTTCTAGTTGTGTATTGTATTATTTTCCGCTGTGATGTATTTAAATGTAATTTAAATCTCTGATATTTCTGTGTAATATTTATTCATTTATACTCTGTATATTCTTGTAATCTGATGCATTGTTGTAATATACAATGAAATGTTCTTCCGTATGCGTTCTATTTTGTCATGTTCTCAAAACAATCAGGCGTTTCGAACGGTCTGCGTCGGTTTAGCGACTGATCCGGATCGAGCGAAATTCCTTGTCACATATTCTGCATGGATTCTTGGATTTTTGATTTTATGTATTGCTTCGACTATTGACCTACTTTGACATGATTATTAAAGAGGGATATTCTTTTAAGATTTTGTACTTTGATAATTTGCTTCATAAGGCAGTTGGTTTTATCTATTGTATTTGGTATTTGAGAACTATGACAAAAATGATGTTGTAATTGGGATTTGGAAGTGTTGCTTTTTATTTAATAATAAAAGTTAATTTTTCCGTTGCAATTATTATTCTATCTTGCAAAAATTTGGTTAATGCATATTTATTGCGCTTCACAGAACCTAATGCATCCTCATATGGTTGACATTAGGGGATGTGGTTGTCACAGATAGTTAGAAGTTAGTTGCCCGCCTCTTAATTAGTTATTAGTGGTTTGAAGGCTTCATGCTTATGCATAAACGTTCTTTCTCAGTATTGCGATAATGTTAGGTGCGGGATATTACCTTGGGTTTTGTGACTAGTCATCGTGTGTAAATTCTAAATGGGTTAGCTTAGAATTTCTAGCCATTTTAGACATATGTTTTGGTTTTGACTAAACAGAGTATATTTGTGTTTTGTAGATAATGTTATACATTTTCTACTCACCAGTACTTGTTGTTTTGACCCCCTCCTTATAACAATTCTCAAGTTCATCTCGGGGAAGACAGGTCTTAGCAAGTGTTCAAGTTTGGTTTTGGTTCTCGTTCTTTCGTGCTCGATATCGATGTTGTGATATGCCTTAAGGTAGTTGCCATAATAAGTATTTGTTATCTTATTTTGTTTCTGTTGTGAGTAAGTTTATTTTACTCTGATTATGCTCATGTTCATGAATTATAGGTACCAGATTTATAATCTCCATGCTTGGATGGGTTTGAGTTTCCATTTTTGTCCAAATTCGAGTTTTGAAAAGTGTGGGGGTGTTATATTTGGTATCAGAGCTTAGGTTTAGACAATCAGAGGAATAAATAAATTAGGATTAGTGAGAGAATGTATTTGAATTTTTTTTTCTATTTTTCTTTCATCTTTCTTAACCCGACTTTAAATTATTTCGATGGTGAGTTAGTCATGGGCCTAATTATAGGTTTTAAATGACTAAGAGTTAGAAATATTTCATGTTCAAGTATTCATCCAACCCCGATTTATCCCATGTTGCGCTTGGCGATTTCATTTTGAAGAACATGAGGGTGACATGTTGTGGATTCGGTGAATTTGATCTTTGTGACTAGACAAAAATCTTGCTACAACTGAGATAGTCGTGATTTCGGAAGTATACGAGATGATCTTTTCTTCGTCTTAAACGGAAGATTCTTGTAAACGTGTCGTCATTATTCAGAAGTATAATTACGAGATATACTTATTGGATGTTTTGTCGTACGAATCTGAATAATCTTTTGATAAAATTATTCTTTTGAATACTTGGTCTTAAATTCAAATAAATTTCATATTTTAAAACTATTTTTGAAATGAAAAGGGGTTTTAGAAATTTTAAACTATGGATTTCGAGAAACTATTTTTATAAATCTAACCATGTTTTTGATTATTGGTTTTGTGTAAATTTTAATAAACTATCTGGTTTAGTAGAAAGGTGGAAGTGACAAATAAAACACCTCAAAATTTAAAACTGTCATTATATTAATTCCTTGTGATTTTTAATATTTCTCTTTTCAGTTGGTTTATGGAAATTAACATAAATAACCTTTTCAACAATTAAATTCTCGACAATTTAGAACATGGAAGGGTTTTTCCAATTAGTAATATAAATGATAATATAAATTAATAAATAGATCTATATTATAAGACCCTCAGTTTATAAGTATAGAAATTTATTTCGAAAAGCTTTCGAATTTTTCTCTCGGAAAAGAAGACCAAGATTTTTTTTATTCAGTTTGGGGTATTTGATTTCGTGAATAGTTCGATTCGTTTGACAGTCAGGTAAGGGGAAAATCCGTTCTAATTTATTTATGGATTTCTAGCTGATTTTCAATTCGTTGTTGGGTGGTCGCAGCCTTTTTTTGAGACTGCCTTGAATTTTTGGAGATGGTCTTGGGTTTGACTGTGGACTATGATACCACCACGATGAGGACAAGTATTTTTTGGATTCGCGTCAAATATTAAAAGATGATGCGGGATGATTAATATTTTTAATCCCACCCTTATAGGGTTAAGGTTCAACCTTTGCCCAATGCTCGTTTAATAGTTCACTGTTTAACGTTATACCTAGAGTGGTCAACTAGTTGATGAGTTTTGGTACAACTTGAACCAAGAACTCTGTAACACCCCGCAAATTCTCTAACTGTGAAATTAACAAATTAAAGTATAATTAATTTGAAATCAAAGAACTAAGGGAAACGGGATACGCCTTTGCGTTCGTCTCGGAAAAATACGCGAAATAGAGTCCGAGTTTTCGAAAAACGGAGTCCGTATGAAGAAGATATGGCCTTCGGAAGTTTTTAAATTAAGTTTAAAATTCAAACAGAATAAAATAAGCTCAGAAAAACAAAGTGGGGCCCAATGGGCCAGGGAGGAAAAAAAGGCCCGCCTGACGCACCCAGGTCGACTGGGCTGTCGACCTGGTCTAACCAGGTCGACAGGCCTGTCGACAGGGCTGTCGACAGGGGTGTCGACCTGGTCCAGAGCCAGGTCGAACCCAGCCCAACCTGGCTGGCCAGGTCTGTGTTTAGCCGATTTTCTGTGGTCTGTTTTGTCATTAGGGCTAGGTGGCGGGCTCTAATTGGTCTCTCCTTAGGATGAATGGCTACGATCAATCCAAGCAACATCAATGGCCCTAATCAGTTCATTACCCCTATAAAAACAACCCTAGACTAACCCTAATCTATTCATTCAAAAATAAGAACAAAGCCGCCATGTTGCTGAGGAACGACTAGGAGTAGCCACCAAATTGGAGAGAAGCCTAGGGGACAAATTCTAAAGCCTAAAGCAATTCAAACAAATCAAATCAACGCCTACGCCAAAAGGAGTCGCATCTCTAAATTCCTAAATTAGAGAATTCGCCACAACGATTGTAAGTAGAGTATTATTTTGGTATGAACAAATAATTGTGTTGGTATGTATACTTGATTTGTGGCGATGAAGTAATTCATATTTGTGCGTTGCTATCAATTTGGAATATTGTATACGTTTGGATATTCTTGAATTATGATATTCATTATGAAAAACTACATGCGGTAGTTTTATGCAAGTATGACGTTTGGATATTCGCAAAATATGTAATTTATGTTGAAGCTGCATGTATGTAGTTGTTAAATTGAAATTCATGCAAGTTTGGGGTTTTGCTACTATGCCATCATAATGTGTATTTTTATACAAACATCATTTTTGTAATTGGAATAAGTTTGGGTTATCATAATCCATATGAAATTATGTGAAAATTTGGCATCATGATCTATGTATTAAGCCATGTTTTGTACTAGAAAAACCTATGTGCAAACTTATGAATATGACTAGGCTATGATTGACATTTTACAAAATTGAAAACCATGTTAGTTCTAAATTGTTAGCAAGAATTATATGATGACATATGTGAGACATGGCTAGGTTAGACTCAAAAATCCCTTTTTGCAAGTTTGCTTGAATAAAGTAAACACCATGTTTAGGAATATTTATGCATAAGTATATTTGTACCATCGTTATGTGATTAGACTTAAATCATGATTAAGTTGAACTATGCTTTTGTATTAGTAACAAAAGTAATCCCCTTTGTAAACATGTAGAAACCTTATGAACATGATTTGCTTATGTTTGACACTATGCCTAAATAAGAACATAGGTCTATGTTGTAGTTAAGACTATGTGTCAATAATGATATCCAATTTAGATTCTTAGCTTAACTACAAGTTTACATAGTTTGATTCATGTCACCTATGCTTTATGACCAAAGTATATGTTACTACTATGCAAGTACACCAGTTTCTATTTGGTAGTTCCAACGTCACATTGCAAGTTCATGCGCTCACCATCCCCTTTTTGTGTATGTAATCACGCTTTAAGCCTCCCCTCTTTCGCATGGCTAAGTTGGGCTTAAAAAGGTTAAGCCCAACATATAAACGAACGTATTAAACGGGGGAAAATAACGTTGGGCTAAATTAATTAATAAATGAAAATATAAAGTAGAAGGGCCCAAATTCAAGTATGGGTTGGGCCCATGATTGGTGTAACCTTTACACCATTAACTTAATAATGGGCCGCAAATATTTACATATAAATAAAGAAGAAAGACAAAATATGTAAATGTAGAAAATACGATGTGTTTAACCCGAGGTTGGATTGAGTTGTGATGTAAACCTGCCCGGAACCGCCCGGCTGTCTAGTAGTCACAACAATACCTATCCAATGTGGGAGGTTAAGCATGGAGCCCAATAAGGACCCGAGGTTAGACTGAGTTGTGGCGTAAGACTGCCCGGAACCAACCGGCAACAGGCAGCCACAACAATACCTGTCTAATGTGAGAGGTCAGGGCCTTAATAAGACAATTAAGGCTGAGTCAGGATTGTTAGGATTAAGTGAACTAAAGACTTAATCAAAATGGAACATGCTAAACTAAACAGACTGGTGGGGGTTAGGTTAGAAAACACTTAACCAACTTAGCATGTTGGCTAGAGATAGAAAACCTAGTAACGGGGGACCCTTTTCAGCAGTAACCCTAAAAGGTGTATCATGATACCCTGAAACTAGGCAGGGTGGGGCACGATTACTGGGCTGATTGTAAGAGGTCAAATCGACGGCGGTGGTGTAGCAGTGTAGGTTCTAACGGGGTGCGGGTGTGCACACACTCAGGCACAGAAAAATAAAGCACTGGGCACTAGTAGCATACCTGTGCATCCTAAGGTTGTGTCGGGCCGCCGCCATGGGACTTGATACACCCCATGGTGGGACCAGCATAGGTAACTACAACATCGGGGGCCGTAAGACACATGTAACTATGCGAGTAGGAGCCGATCATCATAGAATGGATCACATCACCCTGATTATGGGGTGCCAGTTGGAAACTAGTTTATATGGGTTCAGAGATTAACATGGGGTACGATAGTGTATCCGACCCTAGACAACTTAACCAAGTTTATAGTGCTTTCCCACTTCTTGATTATACTTATCATACCCAGTTCTTTATTCATAGACAAAATAGTACTAGACTTACTTAGGCTTTATGTCTGACTCTACTTTTCTTTCGTCTTCTTTTCTTCCGTTTCCCCCCCCCCCCAGGTCCACAGGGAGGGAACACTGCAGCTTGACCAGCCTTAACATCCAGCTTGAAGAAGAGAAATGTATTGCTTGGACTCTTTCGTTTTGAACTATGGCTTTGGACAACCACTATGGGGCTTTTGCAGTTTATCTATGTTTTATTTATGCTTCTTTAAATAATGTAATCAAGACAGATTATGAAAGTGTTATGTTATGTTTTTGGAAAGGATGTAAGACAATCATGGTGATGTTGCTGCAACACGTATTTGCTTATTATGAAATGAAAAGTTGTTTGTTTTTCCGCTGTTTTACAAATATGTGTTCTTATATCTGTCTTGTATATCTGTGACTTATACTTATAAACCTCCACCAAAATTAGGGCATTCCCTTTGAGAGTGACTCTAACGGAGGTGGGGTGTTTCACTTGGTATCAGAGCATAGGTTTACCAGATAAGATAAAAAGTTTTGAAAATTTATTTTCAAAAAGGAAATTTAAAGAAGCATTTTTAAGAGATAAAAGTATTATTTTATTTTAAAAAGGCAAAGTCCACTCCCCAAAGCCATAGGTACTATCTCTTATCCTTCGTTTTGAATCTATCCTTTTTGTTTCAGCATGTCCGAAGATCTTAACTTGCCGGAAGGGGTACCAATACCTGGTTGGTTTAGACGATTCTTAGAAGCAAGGGCCACTCAGCCAGGTCCTACCGTTCCTCCTCCCCCAGCTGCAGGAAATCATCCAGCTGCAGCAGCACCTTTTCCTCCACCTCCTCCACGGGGAAACACATTTGCTAAGATATGTAAAGATTTTAAAGCCATGGGAGGAAAGGATTTCCATGGAACTGAGTCCTTCGTAGCAGCTAGGAATTGGCTGAAAGAAACTGAGGACCTATTCATCATCTTTGAGGTAGAAGATAGACAAAAAGTACAACTGGCAGTATGGCTATTGAAGGGCGAGGCTTCCTACTGGTGGGAAGTCACTAATGCTGAAAGACCAGTGGAGACATGGGAGGACTTTAGGGCAAGGTTTGAGACTAAATTTCTCTCAGATGCGGAAAGAAGTTTGCAGTTGGAAAAATTCTTATTTCTTAAGCAAGGAGACAAGACTGTCAGAGAGTATGTGAATCAGTTCGATGAGCTGGCTAGGTTTGGGCTTGACCTAGTCAACACCCCGCACAAGAAGGCTCTCCGTTTCGTCAAAAGGGTTAAATGAGCCATTACATAGTTTGGCCATGACCCATATACCCATGGGGCCACGTATGAAATATTGGTGCAAATGGCATTGCTGAATGAGGAGGATAAGGGCAAGAAGGAGACAAAGGCAGAAGGCTCTCAAGGGAAGAAAGAGGGTTTGCAGCCTAAGAAGACAGACTTTAAGAAAGGCGGGAAAGGCAACAAAGAGAAGAGGAAGTGCAATTTCTGTGGCAAAGTGGGGCACTTAGTAAAGGACTGCCGGAAAAAGAAGGCCAAGGAGAATGGTGGGTGCTTTTCTTGCGGTGAGACGGGCCACAGGGCTTAGGACTGCCCAAAGAAACGAGGACAGGGGCAGAGGGCTGGATCCACCTCAGGGGCATAGGTTCATGTGCTAGAAGCGCCACCTTTGCAACAGCGAGGTACCAACACTTCTGTAGAAAGTGTAGTTTATCTTTATGATCACCCCGTTCGCACTTTGTTTGATTCTGGCGCATCACACTCCTTTATCTCGTCTGCTTTAGTAGAATCTCTGCACCTAAAAACTAGTATGGTAGAGGACCCCTTAATTGTTTCAAACCCAATTGGGGGCCCAGCTCATTTGTCTATGATCTGTTTGGGATTGAAAATTTCTATTCTAAGTGTTGAATTTCAATGTAGTGCCTTTGTTTTGGGCTTTTCGGGGTATGGTTTGATTTTGGGTATGGATTGGCTATCCAGTAATGGGGCCATCCTTGATTGTGAGAAAAGGGTTGTTAGGCTCCTAACCCAGCTCGGTAATACTTTGGAAATTTCTTGTAATCCCTCGTATGCGGTTATGCTTAGTTATCTTGAATCGCTAGATGCCTCTGTAGACAATTTGCAATCAGTTAGAGTAGTCCGGGAATATCCGGATGTCTTCGAAGAGGTGAAGGGCTTGCCTCCGAAGCGGGAAATAGACTTCCGCATATATCTTGTAGATAATGCAAAGCCCGTTGCGTTGCCCGTTAGACACATGGCTCCACGAGAAAGAAAAGAGCTCAGTAAACAGATTAAAGAGCTTTTAGAGAAGGGGTTCATTAGGAGGAGCATTTCAGAATGGGGCGCTCCAGTGGTGTTCGCTACAAAGGCGGATGGTTCACTCCGTCTATGTGTTGACTATAGGGAGCTTAACAAGCTAACGAAAAAGAATAGGCACCCTCTCCCTAGAATTGACGATTTATTTGACCAGCTTGTAGGAGCGTCTGTTTTCTCCCAACTCGATTTAGCAACCGGTTTTCATCAGCTAAGGGTGGCTGAAGATAGCATCGATAAAACGGCATTCAGAACCCCAGACGGCTTCTTTGAATGGCTTGTCATGCCTTTCGGCTTGACAAATGCACCTGCTTACTTCGTGGACCTAATGAGTAGGGTATTTAGAGATTTTCTCAACAAATTCGTAGTGGTCTTCGTAGATGATATCCTCATCTTCTCAAAGAGTGAAGAGGAACATGCTCAGCACTTAAGGGCAATCATGGAAACTTTGCGAGTCCATCAACTAAAAGCCAAATTCTCCAAATGCCACTTTTGGAGAGAAGAGGTGAGGCTCCTTGGGCACATAGTATCCAAACAAGGGTTAGCGGTGGACCCTGCGAAGGTAGTAGCGGTACAGGATTGGAAGACACCAAGGAATGCGACTGAGGTCCGAAGCTTTCTAGGACTAGCAGGTTTCTATCGAAAATTTATAAGGGATTTTGCGAAAATCTCAGCTCCGCTTACGAAATTGACCAAGAAGAATCTAGCGTTCAATTGGGACTTGGATTGCGAGTTTGCTTTCCAACGACTGAAAAGGGCTCTCACAACAGCCCCAGTTTTGACGCTGCCAGATGGGAGCAAGATGTTCACTGTTTATACGGATGCATGTGGGACAGGGCTAGGCGCCGTCTTAATGCAAGAAGGAAGGGTAGTAGCTTATGGCGGGAGACAGTTGAAAGTGCACGAAAAGAACTACCCAACCCACGATCTTGAGTTAGCCGCCATCGTCTTTGCACTCAAGTCTTGGCGACACTATCTCCTAGGTGAGAAGTTCGAACTTTACACTGACCATAAATCGTTGAAATATCTTTTCTCGCAGAAGGATCTTAACTTGAGGCAACAAAGATGGATGGAGTTTCTTGCCTCGTACGATTTCGAAATCTCCTACACTCCGGGCAAAGGCAACGTAGTTGCAGACGCGTTGAGCCGAAAGAAATTGACCCTAAGCCCGTTGTTTGTTGAAAGACAAAGCCTAGAATTTATAGCCAGTTTCGACTTTAGGCCCTCCTCCGATTTCGTACCAGGCTTGCTAGCATCTCTCGAAGTACGGCCAACTTTATTAGATTCAGTAGGGACAGCGCAACGCGAAGACCCTCAGCTTGTGGAAATAATTGATAGGCTAATTAGGGGTGAGGCTTCAAGTCACCTCAACAGATACTCCATGGACGATAAAGGTTTGCTAAGGCGAGACGGAAGACTATGCGTCCCACAGACAAAAGATTTAGTAAAGAAGGTTCTCGAGGAAGCACATCACTCCAAGATGACGATACACCCAGGCGGGGATAAAATGTACAAGGACATAAAAAGAACTTTCTTCTGGAACGGCATGAAAAAGGATGTGGCAGAATTCGTTTCTAAGTGTATGGTGTGCCAACAGGTTAAGGCGGAACAGAAAAAGCCTGGCGGACTGCTACATCCTCTAGAGGTCCCGCAGTGGAAGTGGGATAGCATCTCAATGGACTTCATCGATGGGATGCCTAGGTCTAGGAGAGGCAACACTAGCATTTGGGTAATAGTGGATAGGCTTACTAAAAGCGCCCACTTTTTACCTGTCAAAAGTAAAAGAACTGCCTCATCCCTAGCATCACTTTACCTCAAGGAAATCGTTCGACTCCATGGAATACCATCTAGCATTGTTAGTGATCGAGACCCCATCTTCACCAGTGAGTTTTTGCGGAGTCTGCAAGAAGCAGTAGGAACACAGTTATGCTTGAGCACAGCCTATCATCCCCAAACCGACGGCCAAACAGAGAGAGTAAACAGAGTTTTGGAAGACCTTTTAAGACTATGCGTCCTTGACTTCGGAGGGACATGGGAAGACCACCTTCCTTTGGTGGAATTTGCCTACAACAACAGCTATCAAGCAACCATCAGAATGGCGCCCTTCGAAGCTTTATATGGAAGACCGTGCCGATCGCCCACTTGTTGGTGGGTGTCTACTGATAAGCTCATACTTGGACCAGATATGATCCGAGAGACTTCAGAGAAAGTAGACTTAATACGAAGAAGGATGAAAACGGCCCAAGACAGACAAAAGTCCTATGCCGACAAGAGGAGGACCGACCTTGAATTTGAGGTTGGAGACAGAGTTTTTCTCAAGGTATCACCGCTAAGAAACGTTGTTCGTTTTGGAACCACAGGAAAGCTAGCGCCAAGATTCGTAGGGCCATTCCCTATTATCGAGAAGATTGGGAAAATGGCCTATAGATTAGAGCTACCCGAGAAGTTGGCCGGAGTCCACAACGTTTTTCACGTTTCGCATCTCCGAAAATGTCTACATGAGTCTGCTGAAGTGGTAGAGCCAAATATCCTCGAAGAGGCCGAAGTGGAACGCGAAGCAACCATACGAAAAGTTCCAACCCGCATATTAGGAACGGAAGTGAAGAAGCTACGCAACCGTGAAGTCAAGCTCGTCAAAGTTCAGTGGAGCGACGCCGAGGGAGACGCGACTTGGGAAACTGAAGCCAGAATACGCACTGCCTACCCTTTTCTGTTCGAGGGTACATCCTTGATCTTTCATTTTCCTTAAGTTGCGCTTTTATCTATCTTTTTAGGTATATTTCCTCGACCTTATCTTTTAGGTAGAAACCCTTTGGATGGAAACATGTAATTGAAACATGTTATGTATGGTGGTTGCAAGTGGTTGCTAGTGGTTGCTCGTGGTTCCATATACACACACAATCTAGGGTTTAGATCGGCTCAGTCACTTCATATTGCATATGCATATATGTTTGCATTCGTATATGGTTGAACTGTAATGTGTTGTCATATGGATGTTGCATTTGTATGAATGATTGTGCACTCATGTAGAATCATGAATAGGAAAATTTGCATACATAATGGATTCATGGCACTTACATAATTCGCATTAAGGAGGTCAACTGAATCAGTAGACCGCCTGATTTTGCATTAGATAAGTACATGTACACACACACACTTCGCATATGATCATGAAGCATTAGAAGTCTTTTAAGGACAATGGATGCTCGTGTTTGATGGATGAGTAAATGGATGATTGGATGTTAGGATATACATTCCTCCTAACTTGAAGATTTCGGGGACGAAATCCTTTTAAGTGGGGGAGAATGTAACACCCCGCAAATTCTCTAACTGTGAAATTAACAAATTAAAGTATAATTAATTTGAAATCAAAGAACTAAGGGAAACGGGATACGCCTTTGCGTTCGTCTCGGAAAAATACGCGAAATAGAGTCTGAGTTTTCGAAAAACGGAGTCCGTATGAAGAAGATATGGCCTTCGGAAGTTTTTAAATTAAGTTTAAAATTCAAACAGAATAAAATAAGCTCAGAAAAACAAAGTGGGGCCCAATGGGCCAGGGCGGAAAAAAAGGCCCGCCTGACGCACCCAGGTCGACTGGGCTGTCGACCTGGTCTAACCAGGTCGACAGGCCTGTCGACAGGGCTGTCGACAGGGGTGTCGACCTGGTCCAGAGCCAGGTCGAACCCAGCCCAACCTGGCTGGCCAGGTCTGTGTTTAGCCGATTTTCTGTGGTCTGCTTTGTCATTAGGGCTAGGTGGCGGGCTCTAATTGGTCTCTCCTTAGGATGAATGGCTACGATCAATCCAAGCAACATCAATGGCCCTAATCAGTTCATTACCCCTATAAAAACAACCCTAGACTAACCCTAATCTATTCATTCAAAAATAAGAACAAAGCCGCCATGTTGCTGAGGAACGACTAGGAGTAGCCACCAAATTGGAGAGAAGCCTAGGGGACAAATTCTAAAGCCTAAAGCAATTCAAACAAATCAAATCAACGCCTACGCCAAAAGGAGTCGCATCTCTAAATTCCTAAATTAGAGAATTCGCCACAACGATTGTAAGTAGAGTATTATTTTGGTATGAACAAATAATTGTGTTGGTATGTATACTTGATTTGTGGCGATGAAGTAATTCATATTTGTGCGTTGCTATCAATTTGGAATATTGTATACGTTTGGATATTCTTGAATTATGTTATTCATTATGAAAAACTACATGCGGTAGTTTTATGCAAGTATGACGTTTGGATATTCGCAAAATATGTAATTTATGTTGAAGCTACATGTATGTAGTTGTTAAATTGAAATTCATGCAAGTTTGGGGTTTTGCTACTATGCCATCATAATGTGTATTTTTATACAAACATCATTTTTGTAATTGGAATAAGTTTGGGTTATCATAATCCATATGAAATTATGTGAAAATTTGGCATCATGATCTATGTATTAAGCCATGTTTTGTACTAGAAAAACCTATGTGCAAACTTATGAATATGACTAGGCTATGATTGACATTTTACAAAATTGAAAACCATGTTAGTTCTATATTGTTAGCAAGAATTATATGATGACATATGTGAGACATGGCTAGGTTAGACTCAAAAATCCCTTTTTGCAAGTTTGCTTGAATAAAGTAAACACCATGTTTAGGAATATTTATGCATAAGTATATTTGTACCATCGTTATGTGATTAGACTTAAATCATGATTAAGTTGAACTATGCTTTTGTATTAGTAACAAAAGTAATCCCCTTTGTAAACATGTAGAAACCTTATGAACATGATTTGCTTATGTTTGACACTATGCCTAAATAAGAACATAGGTCTATGTTGTAGTTAAGACTATGTGTCAATAATGATATCCAATTTAGATTCTTAGCTTAACTACAAGTTTACATAGTTTGATTCATGTCACCTATGCTTTATGACCAAAGTATATGTTACTACTATGCAAGTACACCAGTTTCTATTTGGTAGTTCCAACGTCACATTGCAAGTTCATGCGCTCACCATCCCCTTTTTGTGTATGTAATCACGCTTTAAGCCTCCCCTCTTTCGCATGGCTAAGTTGGGCTTAAAAAGGTTAAGCCCAACATATAAACGAACGTATTAAACGGGGGAAAATAACGTTGGGCTAAATTAATTAATAAATGAAAATATAAAGTAGAAGGGCCCAAATTCAAGTATGGGTTGGGCCCATGATTGGTGTAACCTTTACACCATTAACTTAATAATGGGCCGCAAATATTTACATATAAATAAAGAAGAAAGACAAAATATGTAAATGTAGAAAATACGATGTGTTTAACCCGAGGTTGGATTGAGTTGTGATGTAAACCTGCCCGGAACCGCCCGGCTGTCCAGTAGTCACAACAATACCTATCCAATGTGGGAGGTTAAGCATGGAGCCCAATAAGGACCCGAGGTTAGACTGAGTTGTGGCGTAAGACTGCCCGGAACCAACCGGCAACAGGCAGCCACAACAATACCTGTCTAATGTGAGAGGTCAGGGCCTTAATAAGACAATTAAGGCTGAGTCAGGATTGTTAGGATTAAGTGAACTAAAGACTTAATCAAAATGGAACTTGCTAAACTAAACGGACTGGTGGGGGTTAGGTTAGAAAACACTTAACCAACTTAGCATGTTGGCTAGAGATAGAAAACCTAGTAACGGGGGACCCTTTTCAGCAGTAACCCTAAAAGGTGTATCATGATACCCTGAAACTAGGCAGGGTGGAGCACGATTACTGGGCTGATTGTAAGAGGTCAAATCGACGGCGGTGGTGTAGCAGTGTAGGTTCTAACGGGGTGCGGGCGTGCACACACTCCGGCACAGAAAAATAAAGCACTGGGCACCAGTAGCATACCTGTGCATCCTAAGGTTGTGTCGGGCCGCCGCCATGGGACTTGATACACCCCATGGTGGGACCAGCATAGGTAACTACAACATCGGGGGCCGTAAGACACATGTAACTATGCGAGTAGGAGCCGATCATCATAGAATGGATCACATCACCCTGATTATGGGGTGCCAGTTGGAAACTAGTTTATATGGGTTCAGAGATTAACATGGGGTACGATAGTGTATCCGACCCTAGACAACTTAACCAAGTTTATAGTGCTTTCCCACTTCTTGATTATACTTATCATACCCAGTTCTTTATTCATAGACAAAATAGTACTAGACTTACTCAGGCTTTATGTCTGACTCTACTTTTCTTTCGTCTTCTTTTCTTCCGTTTCCCCCCCCCAGGTCCACAGGGAGGGAACACTGCAGCTTGACCAGCCTTAACATCCAGCTTGAAGAAGAGAAATATATTGCTTGGACTCTTTCGTTTTGAACTATGGCTTTGGACAACCACTATGGGGCTTTTGCAGTTTATCTATGTTTTATTTATGCTTCTTTAAATAATGTAATCAAGACAGATTATGAAAGTGTTATGTTATGTTTTTGGAAAGGTTGTAAGGCAATCATGGTGATGTTGCTGCAACACGTATTTGCTTATTATGAAATAAAAAGTTGTTTGTTTTTCCGCTGTTTTACAAATATGTGTTCTTATATCTGTCTTGTATATCTGTGACTTATACTTATAAACCTCCACCAAAATTAGGGCATTCCCTTTGAGAGTGACTCTAACGGAGGTGGGGTGTTTCAAACTCGGCCGTAAAAATTGCATCCAAATTTCTCTCCTTAAACCTCTTTCTTTCATCCTTCCTTCCTCATCTAGCCGAACTATATCTCTCTTCTTCTTCTCTTTCTCTGTTGTCGCCTTGTCTCCTCCTTTTCCATGCCGATTTGCGCATTAGATCTCGTCCCACTAGTACTCCAAGATCTAAATGCAATTTCTTATCTTCGATCATTTCTTAGCCCATAATACCTACTTGCACTATCCGATCTTACTCATGCCATTTAAATATCATTCTTAGGAAGAGAGACCATTTGTTTGGATCATATTGAGCATAAGGTTTCATCGCCTTTGGATGATTTAGCTGTCTTTGGATGATTTTTCTGAGAAGAATCTTGATGATATTTTAGAGGCATCCGTGTTGTACGCAGACTTGAATGGTCCTTGGTTGGACCAATTTGGAGATTTTGCAGCAAATATCTTTTCCTTAATGTCGATTTTGAGTTCGAAATCTATGTTCAAACTGCCCATATAAATGTGCGATTTTGTAACACCCCACACTTTTCTGAGCCCAAATTTTGACAAAAATCGAAACTCAGACTGTGTAAATTTGGTACCTGCAAATAAAATGAGCATGATCAAAATCAGAGTTTGATAAAATACCTCACAGCGGGAATGAAATAGGATAGACTAGTATCAACTCCGGTGACTACCTTATAACAGTGATTCACCATGTCTATACTGAGCATGAGAGAAAATGATAACTGAAAAATAAACTTAAACACCTGCGAAAATTTGACCTTCTAGAGATAACCTAGGAGATTGTAATGAGGAGGGGGATCAGAAAAATAAGTTATGGTGAGCAGAAAGAGTATAACACAGTCTACAATATACATATGTACCCCGTTTGGATCAAACAGAAACGTATGTCAATCTGGGCTGGTGATTCTAATATAACCTTGTAAACACATACGCACGGCACTAACCACCATACCCAAGTTAGCATTCCCAAATGGTAACGAAACTGAGATAGAACGTTTACGCATAATTACGAAGACTTTAAATCACCACTCAACCAATTACCAAAAACTAAGAGGTGGGCTCTGAACTACTCACTAATCGTATGAAGGTTAACTATTTATATATAGCCAATTAAGACTTCACTATCAATGATAGATAAGAGTGGAACATTTGATCACTTAAGACCCTTGGCAGACCCATCAGTCAGTAATACCTTTTTTGATGGTTTACCCTATGCTATTATAAATTAGACGACACTAGCTACAAGTTCTACTAATTTAAGGCTTCCATCATTCACGCATATAAACCCATGCCCCGCATATGGCGAGAGATAGTAAGTAGTCACTTAAGACTAATCAAATAGGTTGGCGTAGCACGTCATTTAAGACCTTCCTATGGTGGACTCCCTCGAAACTATGTAGCTGACCTTATTAGGATAATCCCAGAATCACTTAATCACTTCCTCCTTAGGATAGCTTAAGATCCAAGGGAAGCGGACTAATCATGGAAACTATCGAACTCGTACCCAATTAGGCTTAATGCTTTCATTTATGGGAGGTGGGCTACGCGATCGCTTAATACCTTTTTAAAAATGGATATAACCACTTAAGACCTTAATTCCCGAAGCGGGTCACACTATTGAGTTATTCCCATTTGGTTTCTCCTTACAGAAATAGTCCCAAACTAACTATTGTCACGGGTTTCTATGGCCAATGGTGTCTCACATTAGTTGGACATATATTCGACTGCTGGAAAGTGCAGACTTATGTCGAATAAGGCAACTGGCCTCACATCATTAACCTACTAAGTCCAATTCTAATATCTAATTATGTTAATCCTAGATTAACTAGAATAGCATAAGGAAAACCTATACCTTTCCTGTCCTAGGGTGTTTAATAAATTGTTTCCTTATTGGACTTAGTATTTAAAACGACAACCAATACCCATTAATCCCCTTTTAATTTCATTTATTGCTATTTATTAGGGTTACTGCCATTTATGGCCATAACAGTCATATATTTTAAGGCACTAATTAAGCCAAGAATGTTTTTATTGTATCACTAGTCTAATTATTATAGCTCCTTAAATCTTTCTGTTTTATTTTAACTTGATTCATTCTTGTACATATATGTATATAATTGGAGTTATAATTCCTATTCCTAGTCATTGTTTTTAAATTATAACCATTTAGGCATAACTACCAAATCTAATTTTTTTTCCCAAATCAATGATGGTTACAATAGTTATTATTCTTTTATGACCTTATATAGAAAATCAATTACATTTATTACTACAATGACCATAATATATATATATATCCATTTAATATGGATTATACTTTCGTATGTAATTCATAAAATGGAAACCATTCAAACACACATATATAACTAACACTAAATATAAAATATTCTGCGTTAGTTTTGTAGATTTGGATGTATAATGTGTGTGTGTGTGTATATATATATTATATATTTATATTTTCGTGCAGTTAACGTAGTTATTATCTTTTTTTATTATTGAATTTAATGTTTTGGTTTAAGCTAACAACCAAAACAATCATTTTTGCGTTCAATCTCGTAATAAGATTCCAAATCGTACAGAAAGGCCATTAACTGTAATTATTGTAAATTATGCTTAAAATATTTTATCGAGGAATAAACATATTTCAAATCATTAGAAATATATAATATGTATATTTTTGGAATGATCGATGTAAACTACGCACAAACATGCATAAGTCTGTATTTGTACCTAATTTACACAACCCTTTCCTTTTTGTTTTTGTACGTATTTCTTATTGATTTCAAGTAATGTATTTTTAATAAAAAATAACAAAAATGCATATTTACAATAACCAAGTTAAAACCCAAACAAAACAAACACAAACAAGTTCAAATCTTTTTAACAAAATTTAGATGAACCACCAATCAACACCAGAAACGCGAATCTAGAATAAATCTACATTTTTACAATTATTTATGAGACTTATTTCCAGATCTATGGTGTTTACAATGACCAAAATATTTTTAAACACAACGGTAGGCAATATTATGAACAATCTACCAAGCCTACAAAATAATAATATTATTCAAACAACGATTATTCTTCAGATCAGAAAAAACCTATAACAGATATGTTGAACACATAGGCATATATTTCAGATTTAATACAAATGAAGTAATCAGATTATTGTACACTATGTATATAAACTTTCCACTTACCTGAAAGCATCGAAATCTGAATCTGAATAGTCTTTTAGGAATACAATTCCTAAGTTCTTACAGATCCATTGTTATTCTGAAAAGTGGTTACTTTCAAATGTGTAGATTTGCAAGAAAATAAGAAAAGAGGGGAGAATTATGATAAAGAAGAACCTAACACCAATCCATACCCTTTTCCACTTGAATTTGATTAATATCCTCAAATCTATATTGTTTATGTTTGATTTTGATTGTATATGAATATATTTTGTTTGAGGAGAAAAGGAAATGGCAGAGCTTCGTTGTTGCTCTCAGTAATATGTGGAAAAGAATTGGGGCCTAACCCTTTATTTATAGGAGTTGAAATGACCCTGAACCGTCAGATTTAATAAACATCCATCCATTTTATATATAATATAATAAAATCCTAGCCGCCACGTACTATATTGACCCAAAGGGTCGACATAGCGGTTGACCGCTTTGGGTCGACTTGAAGGTGGAGACGGGGAAATAATTATATACCATATATAAATTATTCTATTTTAATTACTTCTGTCCGTTTTCGTATTTCATCCGTAGCTTTTTCATATCGACTCCATTCGCGAAACTCCAAGCATGAAAGTTGACCAAAATTTCATGACGAACGCAACGGTGAAAGTTTAATGGTCAAATTCCATCATTTGTAGAAATTCCTATTTTAGAAAGCCTAATTAAATAACTAAATTAATTATTATCAAATTTTTGAGTTGTTACATTTTTCACCCCTCAAAAGGAATTTCGTCTTGAAATTCTGACACCTACTTATCTTATACTGCACAACCAATTCGTATACATCCACTTTGCAATCAAGTGTGCATGTGCACAATGTACATATTGCACCACAAACATAAAACATGCACGCACAATGATTCTAATCGGATCCTCCTATATGTATGCATTAAAATACTTTCGAAAACATGATGCAAAGCATTCTAAATATACTAGCAGTTCTATATGAATGAAAATTTTGAAACCCTTTTTCGTCCATAATCCTCACACAACTACGAGTAGAAATGTGACGCAACCAATTTTGCACCCAAGTCCTACCATCCAAAACGTAAACGCATCTGATAGCTTCCTATTTAATTTCACCTAAACCAAAAAAAATCGAAGCGAAGAATTTTAACATTCCTTTCGCTTATAAATATTCCAATTTCCATTCTACAGTGGAATTTTATTCAATTTTCCAAAGTACTCCAAAAATCCCTATTTATAGACTGCAAGGCTTAAAATAAGCTATAAAATGTAAAATGAGTTAATTAACGATTCACATTCATCATTGACAAGGTATGGAAAAAACGTTTCCAAGGCTAAAACAGTCTTTTTCTTATTGTCGTTATCATTTTAATCGCATCATCGACCCTATTGCACCGCTAAAATGCGCACACAACAAAAAAATCTTCCTCACATTGTACATGTGACCAAAATCGAAACTTTTTTCAATTTTTTTTTCCGATTTTAAACTTCTTTTATAAAATTTCGAAAATTTATTTAATAAAATTTCGAAAATTTCTTTTCAATACTGTTTTACTTTCCATATGAGATTCATACGAAAACTAAAATTTGGGTAACCTGCGCTTTGCGTTGTTTAAGCCATCTATTTTAATGAAAAATAGATGTTTAAACATGCGCAAACTGCCATATCCAAATCCATGTTTTTGCGCAAACCGGAATAAAAGAAAGCAAATCCGTAAAATATAAAATTCAAAAAAGACAAAAAAAGTAATGTTTGCTAAAAATCTTGAAAATGTATTTTACGGAAACTTAAACTATTCAAGTCATATGTTGGTGAAAAAAGGAAGTCGATCACGTTGAAAATGCGAAAACCAGAACCGGACATAAACAAAGATAAATTTTAGGTTAATAAGGACATGGATAAATATACCCGTGACAAAAACGACACAAAACTTGTCCTTAGCTAAAATTTATTCAACACAGAATTTTATTCTTTCCAGCTCTAAGGCAACTGTTAGTTAGATAAGAAAAATGATATTTCAATTATACATGCGCAAATGACACAAATATTTCTAAACATAGAAATCTCACTAAAAGTTGTGCGATTACAAATAACACTAACAGTTGTAACCCAACAACAACAACAAAGATAAAATGCTAGAAAGGGAAACACTACAAGATACACCTGACATAGGCTAACATCATCTAAGCACTACGAGATGGTCGAGCTTCGTGGCTGGCACTCGATCGATTACCACGACCACGCCAGGAGCATAGTTTGGCAGAAATACAACCGATCTCGTGCACCTGCCGATACTTCTCCCTACAGACCTCACGAAGCTCGGTCTGGATATTGCGGAGGACAGCGAGCTCTAGGCTCTCCTTGCCAGGCAGCTGAGTTCGCTGAATAGGAGCGGGAGGTGCTGGAATGGGAGCGTCGAGCAGCTGAATGCCCATCTTACGGAGAGTGGCATGGCTAATGGAGGTAGGCAACTTCTTCGTCGTTGTCTCCCCAGTAAGCCTCACCAGTAAGTGTTGGAAGACACGGGCGAGAAGATAATTATAAGGGAAGTGGCTCCTTGGGGTGCTAATGAGGGCTCATAAAGGTGAATCATAAGAACGCATGCCTAATTGACAGCTATACCGCCCAGAATGACATACGTAGCGCGATGCACTAAGGATAAATCTACCCTAAGCTTCCCGTCTTTAGGATGATGTTGTGCTGAATGATGCACACAACTAAACGAGCAATAGGTCGTAGGTTGGAGTTGGTCCAAAGTTCAGGGGCATCAAGGAAGATGCGCTTAATAACCTATAGGTCATCCATCTCAACGGTATCCAACTCAACTCCGACCGTTGGGACATCCAAAATCTCCACTAAATCATCCATAGAGAACTCGATGTGGGTGCCCATGACCTCAGACTGGATGACATAAGCCTCATCATCGATGTTTGAATCTATCTGAGCATTGAAGAGGCGGATGCAGAGCAAATGATATTCGTGCTCGAAGGTATCAAAGCACAAGATTGGTGCCAGGCTTGTGGAGACGAGTAACTCCTCTAGATTAAAACTAGCGAAATCAACGAATTCCACCGATCTACCATGGTGAAAATCATAATTGGCCATAGCCAAGAAGCACTGAATCTTCTCCTCGCTATGGTCTAGCCACGCAGTCTCCTAAGGTGTGAGTCCGAAGTGCTAAGGGATGACATTTCGAGGAGGGGCCATGGAGGAAATAATGAGTCGGACAAAAGAAATTGTAGATCTGGAGTATAATAGGGTTGAGATCTATGCCATGATAATTTTAGTGGAAATTAAAGGCGAAATGTATTGGGGGATGCTTGGATTGGTGCTAGGGAAGGAGGAGGGTTTTTGGTTTGCTAAAAATGAAGTTAGGGGAGGAAGAAGTCGGCTGGAACAATATATATATAGTTCCATCACATTTGGGTCGGGCTCCAGGTCGTGCCCAGAGGGTAGCGGTCGACCTAGCCCACGAAGGGGGGTCGACCGCTTAGCTGTCGACCTCTTGCCCAATAATGGGAGCAACCTGAACCTCGGCCCAACGACCCGTTTAATTAATATAAAAATTATAATAAAAATCCCTATAATACTATATCGACTTTTGAACCCCAACCGAATCTCATGCTGACTTCCACCACTTGTCGAGTCAAGAATTTAAATTTCTAACGCCTTTTCCCTACCTTCGAATAGTTGCAACCATCAAAAGAACGAACGAATTTTCGAATAGAAGATCAGCTAGAAATCCGAAATAAAAATTAAAATGGATTTTCCCCTTACCTAGTTAATAAACAAATAAACGATTCACAAATCAAATATCCCAAAATCAGGACAAAAGATTTTTTTTTCCGAGCCTTTTCGAAGCCAAATTTCAAACCTTTTTGAAATTGATTTATTTACTATAAACTAAACATTTCCTATTGTAAATCCAGTTTATTATTATTATTTATATTCCAGTTTATACTACTAACTAGAAAACCTTTTCGCGTTCTAAAGCATCAGGATGAAATAATTATTTCGATAAATCATTCAACATATTTAAAAAGAGAAACACTAAAAATCACAAGAAATGGCGTTAATTATCTTTAAGTTCTAAGGCATATTCCTTGTCATTTCAAATTCCCTTCTTTTTACCAACTAAATTATTTATTAAAATCATACGGAATCCAAACAATTTTGAAAAGAGAAAGATTTAGATTCTTAAAATTATATTTTTAATAAAACTATTTTCCGAATCCATACTTTTAAAACTTTCAAAAACCATTTTATTTTCCAAAGCAGTTTTAAAATGGAAATTCCTTCAAATACAAGACCAAGGACTCAAATGAAATTTTTCAACAAAATAATATCTAGAATTTTAACAAAGTATCGAATGGATATACCTTGTAATTATATTTCTGGATGGATATGACATATTGACATGAATTTCTTGTTTCAAACCGAGAAAAGGTTATTGACTGGAACTTCCAACGAAACCAAAAATAGCAACTATCTCAGTTGTAGCTAGATTTTCATCCAGTCTCTAGACTCAAACCCACGGGATCCACCATATGTCGTCCTTGTGCTCTCAACAACGAAATCACCAACATACTGTGGGGTAAGACAGAATTGGCCAGAAACTCGAACTCAATATATTTCAATTCTTAATCGCTTATGGCCCATCTAAAATAAATAGGCCCACAACTAATTCATTGTAGAAATATTTTAATACCAAATAAGAAAGGCGAAGAAAATGGAAAACAAAATTGAATACTTTCTCTTACTAGTCCTAATTTAACTAATTCCTCTGATTGTTTAACCTAGGCTCTGATATCAAATGTAACACAACACATTTTTCTGAGCCCAAATTTCGACAAAAATCGAAACCCAAACTCATCCAAGCATGAAGCGTGTAAATCTGGTACCTGCAAATAAAATGGACATGAGAAAAATCAGAGTATGACAAAATAACTCATAGTGGAAATGAAATATGATAGACTAGTATCGACTATGGTAACAACTTTATAAGAGTGAGTCACCATGTCAATACCTAGCATGAGAGAGAACGAGAATCGAAAACCAAACTTAAACACCTGTGGAAGCATGACCTTCCAGAGATAACCTAGGAGAATGTAATTTGGAGGGGGTCAGAACAATAAGTTCTATAGAGAAAATCGAGTATAACACAGTCTACAATACAGAGATGTATCCCATTTGGATCAACCATAAACACATGTTTATCAAAGCTAGTGATTCTAACCTAACCTAATAAACACATATGCACAACACTAACCACCATATAAGGTAGCATTCCCAAACGATACTGAGATAGAACATTTACACATAATTATAAAGACTTTAAACCATCACTCAACCAATTACCAAAAACTCTCTTAACTACTCACTAATCATATAGAGGTTAATTATTTATATATATACCCACTTAATACCTCGCTATCAATGATAGATAAGGGTGGATCCTTTTGATCACTTAAGACCCTAGGTGGACCTATCAGTGACTTAATCCCTTTTTCGATGGTTTACCCTAAGCTAATATAAATTGAAGGACACAAGCTACAAGTCCTACTAATTTAAGGATTCTGTCATTCATGCATATAAACCCATACCCCACATAATGCAAGAGATAATAAGCAGTCACTTAAGACCAATTGAATAGGTAGACATAGCACTCCATTTAAGACCTCCTTATGGTGGACCCCTCGTTACTATTTAGCTGACCTTATTTGGATAATCCCCTAATCACTTAGTACTTCCCCCTTAGGATAGGTTGACCTATGGTACCTCCGTAGTGGTCATTTAAAACCTATCCCCGAATGGACCCTCGACCTCGGCCACATAAGACCCAAGGGAAGCGGACTAATTGTGTAGACTATCATTTCATACCCAGTTTGCCTTCAATGCTTTCATTTATGGGAGGTGGGCTATCCGATTGCTTAATACCTTTTTCATGCTGGATCTAACCACTTATGACCTTATTTCCCGAAGCAGGCCACGCTATTGAGTTATTCCCGTTTGGTTTCTCCTTACGGAATAATCCACGTACGCAAACTAACTATCGTCGCGGGTTCCTATTGTAATGACCCGCTCAGCGGTATAATAATTAATTAATTTAATTATTTAAATAGTGGTTTAGAGAATATAAATGGCTGTTAATTAAATTTTAGTGAATATTTAATTAAATTAAATAATAGAATAATATATTTAATTCAGAAATAACCAAAAATAGTGGAATTCAAAAATAATATATATTCACAATACAGTGTGAATTGGATTTTTATATAAGGTATAATTCAGTTTAGAATTGAATTAGATTAACGAATATAATTAAATAACGTCAGTTTGAACGTATAATTATATTATAATTAAAACCGAGCTCGAAATGGAGCTGCAGTTCGCGATTTGGCGATTTGAACTTCAACTGGATATACAGAAGCCGTTTTAAGTCGGATTTCTGTGAGACAAGAAACGTTTGGAGCTGGTGAAGTATATTTTTCTAGTGGAAGAGAAAAATCTGGATTTCGTCGTATAGATTTTGATTTATGTCCAAATCAAATTTTAGAATAGTCGCTATGGAATTTTTAATAATTTACTTCGATTTAAAAGGGGTTTTTGATCATAACTTGAGATAACGATCGAATTAAGCCACGAAACGAATCCCGTTGAATTCGTATTGACGGTTAGAGTCAGAAAATATATATTGTTTGTTATTTTTGAAGACCGGGTAATTTGGTGTCTAAAATAACACTTGATGTGCGTATAAAATAGCGTACCGGGAAACAGTCTCGGAATGCGACGAAGTGTGTGCCGTTGGATTCGTATAAATTAATTATTAGAGGATCTTTGATTTTCATGTCAAATAGACTTACCGTTTGATCGTGGTGAATTTAAACGTGTGTTTCCACCTGTGATTTATAAAGGGAATTTCCACAGACGACCTCGGAATTCGACGAAACCTGTTCCATTGGGTCTGGAATATTTTTATATGTCAGGATTAGCTTAGTTTGTCAAAAACAGTATTGTATGATGTTATATTTACACGAGACTTCTCGGTGAAGATTTTATATAATAAAATAAAATAAATGGTCCAAATTCTCCAACCTATACATATACATATGTTCAGCAAAAACAGTGCGCGTGGCATATTTCCTACCTTTAAATCATTTGTGTGGTCAAAAAGAATACATCGACCCCAAATTCCCTCTATATAAACGCATTTTGCTAAACCTAATTAATCGGTCAACGAAACAAAAGAATCAGCGCCTCCACCAGATCTAAAATGAACGAAATAAAATCACTCGATCCCTTTCCCTAATTTCCTCAAATATCCACGCATTTGATCAGAGAATCGATCAACATAAAACCGGTAGAGGGCTTCGTGCTCTTCACTTTGTTTGGATGTGATGGATTATGGTTCACCATGATGATCAGTATCGCGCTACGAAGGTCGTCAGTTCGAAGCTGGTTTTATGGCGAAGGGGACTGTCGAGTTGCCTGGTTCCAGGTGAGTGGGTCGGCGATGTTGAAGTAGTCGGAGGTGTAGTCGTAGATGAGGTTCTGGTGGGATGGTTGTTGTGCGTGAGGAGCCGCGGATCTCATAGGTGGTTCAGTGGACATTCGTGGAAGGAGGAAGGAAGAACAAGGGGCGGAGAGCTTTGGTTGATCTGTAAAAGTAAGAGGAGAAGTCGGTGAAGAGAAGTATTGCAGGAGTGAGGTTTACTGATGTGTGCTTTGTTGTGCTGTGCATTACATGCAGAAGGTGGAGATGAATGAAGTGCTGCGGTGGACAGTGGTTGCATGGGATTTTGTTATTCTGGTTCGAACAGGGAGGACACATGGGAGAGGAAGGAACGTCTGTATATTTTGGGGATGAAGGATTTAGTACGGGTGGTTTTTTTTAAAATGGGAGTTGGGCCTGAAAATCTTGGTTGGGCCGGGAATCAAAAGTTAAGCCCAAAGAAAATGTAAATGGGGTTTAAGTTTGTATTTTAGTTGTTGGGTGAAGTAGGAAATGGAGGTTGGAAATCGGCCATGTCTTGAGTGTACACGGGTTCAAAGCTGATGTAGGAGGAGAGAAGGGGTAGTGGTCACGGGTTGGATGGGATGTGGGCCTTATTTCAAGGTTAAGCCCAATAAGAAATTAGAAATTTCAAGTTTTATCTTAAACTAAAATGTATTAACTTGTTTACGCGATATCTAGCTCATACGGAGTCGAAATCGAAAACTGTCAGTTGCGTTGGGATCGTTTGTACGGTGGCTACAACATGGAACTGATTAGGAGTGGATTCGAGCTCATATGGATTTATGGTGAAATAAATTGTTTGATTCAAATCAAATAAACAGTTTATCGTTCTTTAACGATGAACTGCCAAAGTGAGTAAAACTCACCAACTCTGAACTGTTATATTTTTATAACGTATGCTTAGAACTGATAATTATCTGTTGATTGCTGTGTGTTGATTTGGTTGATTGAACTGCTAGTTAGTTAGTTGAAATTATATATATATATATAAACCGTTATATATATATTGCTGTTGTTTATCAGAACATTTCATACTGAAATGAAGTTGATGTTAATTATATGGTTTAACATCTGTGATGCAGGGGAACAGGTTGGAGGGACCCAACTGGGTTCCTCAATATATAAAATACTGCTTTGTTTCATATACTATGATGTATGATGTGATATATAATCTGTGTTGATTATATGTGTTTGAACGGTATCGATCACTGATATTTGGTATTGTCAATACCGTAAGAAATACGGGAATGGAAAAAGGGGATTTTCAATGTATAATTTGAAAATAAATTATTTATATAAAATCAATGGATTTTATATATAAAGGAAAAAGGATTTTATAGAAGGAGTTATAAAATCAAAGAAATAAAAAGGGAATATATTTGTGAAACAAATATAGAAGAAATATAATGGTGAAACAAATATAAAGTAAATATATTTGTAAAACAAATATAAAGGAAAATATTTGCAAAAACAAATAAATTAGAAATAGGAATATTTGTAAAATATTTACAGATAGAATAAAAAGAATTTATTTATTTAGGGAATAAATAAAAGTAAAAGAATTTATTTATTTAGGGAATAAATAAAAGTAAAAGGGATATTTATTTAGGAAATAATAGAATTGAATAGAGATATTTGTTTAGAAAACAAATAAGATTGAAATAGAGATATTTGTTTAGAAAACAAATAAAGTTTGAAAAGGAAATCATTTATAAAGGAAATAGGATGTTATAAAAAGGAAACCGCTATGAAAAGGAAAACGTTAAAGGGAAATCTTTTTAAGTGGAGAAGCGTTATTAAAAGGTCATTTATAAAGTGAAGATCCGTTACTAAAAGTAAATCTTTATAAATGAATAAACGCTGTTAAAAGGAAATCTTTTTAAATAGATAAACGTTATAAAAAGGTAAATCTTTATAAAGCAGATAAAGTAATCGAATATTAGTTATTCGGAAGGGGTTAATCAAATTTAGCTGTTCGAATTTGAGTTAATCGATTAGAGCCTAGTTAATCGATTAGAATTAAGTCAAACAGTTAAAGTTAAGCGAGTTAGAGTTAACCAATTAGGGTAAATCGAGTTAGAGTTGATCGAATAATAGTTATTCGAGAAGAGTTATCGAATAAGTTATTCAAAGAGAGGTGATCGAATATCGTTTATTCGAAAAGGAGAAATAATCAAATATAGTTTATTCGAAGGTAAGAGTTATCGAATATAGTTTATTCGAAGGTAAGAGTTATCGAATATAGTTTATTCGAAAGGAGTTAATCGAATATAGTTATTCGAAAGGAGCTAAGTGATAAGAGTCAAGGAATTAAAGATAATCGAGTTGTTCGAACCAAGTTAAGCGAGTTAGAGTTAACCAGTTAGAGTTAATCAGTTGGAGTTAATCGAATTTAGTTTATTCGAATAGAGTTGAAATGAGTTAATCGAATTTAGTTATTCGAAGAATAATCGAATGGTAGATATTCGAAGTGAGATAATCGAATCAGAGATATTCGAAGTGAGTTGATCGAATCAAGTTATTCGACAGGAGTTAAATCGAATAAGATTTATTCGAAGAAAGAGATTTTCGAATATAAGTATTCGAAAGTAAGCAAATCGAATATAAGTTATTCGAATAAGAGTTAATCCAGTAAGAGCTATTAGGTGGGAGATATTCAAATAAGAGTTATAGATTAGAGTTAACCGAATAGGAGTAAATAAATTTGTGGTCGTTATATTATTCGACTTAGGAAATAAGAGTCAAATTAAAGATAATATATTTCGGATGCAGGAGATTATAACACCATTGTTATAATCACGTAAACTTGTAAAAGAAGGGGGTTCGTAAATAAAATCCGAGGGTTCGTAAGGAAGTGTTAAAGAGTTAAAAAGGTGAATCTTATCTATTTTCGAGATTTGAAAGGTGGTTCAGTTAAGGTCTGAGAGGTAGCTATACCCCAACTTGATTGACTGCGTTTTAAATTAAGAAATGGTTACGGTTCGAGTGTGAAGTGGTTAAGTAAATTTAGTAAATAAGTTATGGAAATGTTTTCCAGTGTTAACGTAAATTTCTAAACATAGAAAATAAGGATATATATATATGATTGATGATTGATTGATAGAATTTCCATCTGGAAATAATATCGTTGTTTGCATGCGTATTTTTCTTTGATAGTTAACTCACCAACTATCGAAGTTTTTTACCATTTTACGTTGTAAATATGGAGAGACCGGTTGGATTATTATCCAAAGAACCACTCCGTATTAGCATAAGCGTTGCGAATCAAGTATGCTGAATACCGTGAAGACGGAGTTTATGCAAGGGCTGTTGTATAAGTCTTAGATAACAGTGCCTAAGATGGATGTACTGAATAGTGCCTTCGGTTTGTCCAGTCCCAGGACAACTTGTATGGAAGAAGGTCTGACAGAGTATTTCCAGAAAGATCACCCACACTGATTTCTCCAACCGTACCAAGAGTGGAAGCGGAGATGGAAACTTCTTTTAGCTAACACATAATGTATTGTTGTGAAAGTCAATTAGTGATTCTGATGGATCTGACGATGTGACATTCGAAGTAAATATGATGTGCTGATAAAGCGTAGACTCAAGCCTCAACAACCAGGAAATGACAAAAATCGGGCAGGCAGCATGGTTAAGTCAGTCGCACCGAAGTAGGGTGTATAATCACCTATCTAGAGAATATTCATTTGCTTCTTTAATCTGTCAATGCTGTCTCATATATATGGGAAACGGTTGCTGATCCCAACCGTTGGTGATATACATTCGATACACTCAAGCAAAATGAGTGGTCGGTCATGTGTGGCTGAGTTACAAGATGTTCTTGTTGAACTCCAGTGTATCGTTCCTAGAGTACACTGATCGGAAGGTGGTTCCATACCTTGTCATAGTTGGAAATCCATTACCCAGTACGTGCTTGCGTTTTTGATTGTATAATATATATGTAGAACGTGAGATGAAAGCGCTTCTGCTAGATGATTATTATACTGTGGTTGATAGACATTATTATAATATCAAAGGGTTTTTGATATAAAGATATTTTGGATTCTCATAAGGGAAAAACCCGTTCTGTTATACGGAGTGGTCTTATGAGATATCGTTTACTTGTTCAAACTATTTTACTCATACCAATCCCATGACTGACCCGGAGTTTATTTGTTTGTTTCCCCTAAACTCTTGGGTGCCTAATTTGTACGGGCAGTCAAGTAGTCGGGATTTTTACAGATACTTGAAAAGCTTGGGGCAGGAGGCTTCAGGATTTATAGCTATTATTATTCCGCTGTTGTTGTAAGTGTTGTACTCTGATAAGTGTTATTGTATACAAATGTTTTGTATTTCAAAAGTTATGCTATATTTTATTCGTTCCGCTGTGAGATTCGTGTTTACTCTGATGATGTTCTTCTTCTTCTTCTATTCTAATAGTTCTATCTTATCTATCCTCACCCTCTATTTTCTTTCTATTAGTTTCTTGAATTTCCCGTGCAATTTGGGGTTGGACTTATGTTATTTGGTCAGCTCAAATTGGACCGGATTTTCGGGTCACTACACCTATGGTCAATGGTGTCTCACATCAGTTGGACATATATTCGACTGCTGAAAAGTGCAAACTTTTATCGAATAAGGCAGCTGACCTCGCATCATTAACCTACTATGTCCAATTCTAATTTCTAATTATATTAATCCTAGATTAACTAGAATAACATAAGAAAAACCTATACCTTTCCTTTCCTGGGATGTTTAATTAATATTTTTTCTTATTGGACTTGGTATTTAAAACAACAACCAACACCCATTAATCCCTTTTTAATCCCATTTACTGCTATTTATTAAGGTTATTGTCATTAAGACCATAACAACCATATTTTTCTAAGGCACTAATTAAGCCATTGAATGTTCCTATTATATCAGTCCCTTATTGTTCTAGTCTAATTATTGTAACTCCTTAAATCTATTTATTTTATTTTAACTTGATTCATTGTTGTATATGTTTGCATATATATATATATATGTATGTATGTATTTAAATGATATAGGAATTATTTGTTTATTTAATTAAAGTTACGATTCTTATTCCTAATCATTGTTTTTAAATTGCAACCATTAGGCATAACTACCTTATCTAAACTATTTCCCCCAAATCGACGATGGTTACAATAATTATTATTCATTTATGACCTTATTTATAGCAAATCAATTACATTTATTGCTAAAACGGCCATAGTATATATATATATATATATATATATTTCCATTTAATATGGATTATATTTTCATATGTAATTCCATAAAATGGAAACCATTCAAACATACATATGTAGCAAATATTAATTATAATATATTATGCATTATTTTCGTAGATTTGGACCAATAATGTTTATATATATTATATCTATTTTCGTGTTGTTAACGTAGTTATTATTCTTTTATTTTTATTATTATTCAATTTAATGTTTTGGTTTAATCTAACAATCAAAACAATCTTTTTTGCATTCAATAAGATTCCAAATCTTACAAGAAGATCATTAATTGTAATTATTGTGAATTATGCCTAAAATATTTTAAAAGAGGAATAAACATATTTTAATTCATGAGAAATATATAATATGTATGTTTTTGGAATGGTCAATGTAAACTATGGACAATCATACATAAATCCATATTTGTACATGAATTTACACAACCCTTTCCTTTTTGTTTTTGTACATATTTCTTATTGATTTCAAATAATGTCTTTTTATTGAAAAAGAACAAAAAGACATATTTACAATAACCAATTTAAAAACCAAAAAGCGAACATAAACAAGTTCATATATTTTTTTTTAAAAAAATTACATGAACCACCAATCAACATCAAAACTGCAAATCTAGAATAAAACAACATTTTAACAATGATTTATGGGACTGAATTCTAGATCTATGGTGTTTACAATGACCACGATATTTTTAAACACAACTGTAGGCAATAATACGAGCAATCTAACAAGCCTACAAAATAATAATAATATTCAAACCACAATTATTCTTCTGATCTGAAAAAAACTATAAGATATTTGTTGAACACATAGGCATATATTTCAGATTTAATACAAAGGAAGTAATCAGATTATTGTACACTATGTATATGAACTTCCCACTCACCTGAAAGCATCCAAATCTGAATATGAATAGTCTTTTAGGCTTACAATTCCTAAATTCTTACAGATCTACAACTATTTTGAAAAGGGGAAACTTTCAAATTTTTTATTTTTGCAAGAGAATAAGAAAAGGGGAGAATTCTGATGAAGAAGAAGCTAAACGCCAATCCGTACCCTTTCCGCTTGAATCTAATTAATCTCCTCAAATCTACATTATTTATGTTTGATTTTGATTGTATATGAATATATTTTGTTTTAGAATTTGTTTGAGGAGAAAAGGAAATGGCAGAACTTCGCTGCTGCTCTCAGAAATATATGAAAAAGAATGGGGGGCCCAACCCTTTATTTATAGATTTTGAAATGACCCTGAGCCGTTATATTTAATTTAATAAACATCCATCCATCCGTTTTTATATATAATATAAAAAACCCTAACTGCCACCTTTTGTATCGAACCAAAGGGTCGACTTGACAGGGAGGCGGGAAATAATTATGTACCATATGTAAATTATTTTATTAGAATTATTTCCATCCATTTTTTCGTATTTCGTCCGTAACTTTTTCATACGGACTCCGTTCGCGGAACTCCAAACATGAAGTTGGCTAAAATTCCGTGAAACAAATGCAACGATGAAATTTTTATGGTCAAATTCCATCATTTGCAGAAATTTCTATTTTAGAAAGTCTAATTAAATAACTAATTTATTTATTGTCAAAATTTTGGGTTGTTGCAAATTCATTTAGCACATTATTCCATAGATGGGAAGTTAAGACTAGAATTGTCTTATGATGCAAATATCAATTTTTCTTTGACCAATGACGTAACCATCATTTAGTGCACATCATATTTGATTCAGCTTGTTGTCCTTATGTGTTGTTTCGTGGAGTTTCTTTCTGTGTTTTTTCCTATCCATCTTTGTCTTTATACAATGTTAAGTGAATCTCCGTGAAAAGAAGTTTTGTGGTAGGTTTCTTTGTTAATTCTCTCTAAAATGAGATGGTGATGTGGAAACCTCCAACAATACCAGCAGTGTCTACCACACTAGATTAAGCATTTTACTACCAGGACATGACAAATCAAAGGTCGTGGAAATGATTCGAGTTCCTGCCACGGAGTAAGACGGTTCATTGTGGATAGACAATGTTTTGTTGTTGTTGTTGTTGTCTTTTTTGTTCTTGTTCTCTTTCCAACAATTTCCTCTTGCCTTTGTGGTAGTTCATACCTATAGCTGCTAATGTTGTTATTTCCGTAAATCGCACGACATTAATGAGATTCTGTGTTTAAAATATTTTGTGTCATTCGCGCTTATCTTTTTGAACAGAATCACATTTTCTTATCTAACTAACAGTTTTCTTGGAGTTGGAAAGTATAGAATTCTGTAGTGGATAAATTTTAGTAAAGGACAGGATGTTTTTGCGTTGATTCGTCATAGGTATATTTAGTGTTTGTCTCCTATTCCTTTTAAACTAAAATTTATTTTTGAGTTTGCTTGTGTAGTTTTGGTTTTCGCAATTTTTGCAAATCAACTTCCTTCAACATCAACATGTGATTTGGATCGTTTAAGTTTTCACGAAATATATTTTTAACTTTTTGCAAATGCTGTTTTAAAAAAAAAAACTTTTTTCCTTTTAAAAATTTCAAGTTTTTTCTATTTTACTTTCCCATAAAATCCAATTTATGTATAAAAATAGTAGGGTACAATTGTTTAGCATATATAAACATATGTTTTGTACGAAAATAGTTGGTTTAAATATATTAAAGTGCACGTTACCGAAATTTTGTTTTTATGTAAATCTGATATGGAAAGTGAACATCACAAAAAAGGAATTTCAAGTTTTGCATGAAGAATTTTCAAGCGGAAATTTATTTTAAAGGAAAATTGTCGATTTTTAATTACATGTATAGAAAAGGATGATTTTGGATGATTAGTTTGCGTGTTTTAACGGTGCATTAGGAACGATAATGCATTAAATACGTTAACGACAATGAGGGAAATGTTATTTTTTCGTGGATACGTTATTTCCATACCTTGTCAATAATGCGTGTAAGTTATCAATTGACTCATTTTTATGTTTTAAAGTTTGTTTTAAGCCTTCTTTGTAGTCTACAGATAGAAATTTTTGGAGTATTTCAGAGCCATTGAGGAAAATTTCCACAATAGGATAAGGATTGGGATATTTATATGCAGAAACAACGTTAAATTTCTTCGCCTTGATTTCCTTTTTTCGGCTTAGGAGAAATAAATAGGAAGTGATTTAGGTACATTACGGAATTGGATGGTAGGATTTTGATGCAAAATTGATTGCTTCACACCTCTGTTCATAGAAATATGAGGGTTATGGATGAAAATGTTTTCAAAATTTGTATTTATATAGAACTGCCAGTATATTTAGGATGTTTTGCATCATGTTTTTCAATAGTGTTTTCAAAAATAGAATGCATATATATAGGAGGATTGGATTTAGAATCATTGGACATACATATTTTAAGGTTGCAATGCATTATGTACACCGTGCACATGCGCACTTACTTGCAAAATTGGATGAACACTGATTGATTGTTTAGTTTAGAATAATTAGGCGCCAACCACTACAACACAATAGGGATTTCATAGTGTTTCAAAAACGCTTTTAAATTCAACCATAGCTTCTCAGAGAACGCCGTATAATGACATGCTATGTTAGACCTTTAGCTTGAAATAGTAGAGAGAGAAACTCCATGAATGATGAAAATTCTATAGCGTTTTATCTTTGCTATTAAGAAAAAACGCTATATGAAATCTTATCCCACTACTACCTACTGTAGCGTTTTTTGGTTATTTCTATAGCGTTTAATTAGAGTCTATTGTAGCATTTCTTGTTCTTTCTATACCGTTTATATCTATGATTGTATATCGTTTATTATCTATTTCTAATAGTGTTTATTTACAATTTGATAGCATTTTAAAAACACTATAATCTAAAGTATAATTTCGTAGCATTTGTCATTTGTATACAACCATTTCAACTCTTTTGTTACTTTTATATACATACATATCGTTCAAGCAACATTCATATATACCAGTACTTATTTCTCAATATAAAATACAACATAATATTTCATAAATATAATTCAAACAACATTGATATATCCAAACTTAATATTTTATACATATAATTTAAACTACTTTTCACATATCCAAACTTAACAATTCATGCATATTGTTTAATGAACTCTTACATGTCCATAATATGGCATTACATACTTGTATTAACAAGTTACTTGCAAAATAGCCGAATGCTTGATTTAATCTTTCTTTACTTTTTGATATTTTATTCAAAACATAAGCAATTTGGTCCTACCACAACAAAAACAAAGGAATATTTAGTTCAAAATATTTGAACTTGCATACACACACACAAAGACCAAACTAAAAAGGGACCAACAAAAAAAAACATACATTTTAGCTCATAGAATATTGTTTAATTATGTGCATCACAGTTTGTGTTGTTTACAACGATAGTGAAAGAATAAATTATAATTACGATGCACATGTTTATTTATTGTCATTATTGATAGCATTAGCTAAAACAAAAATTAACGATCGTCGATTGCTGCGTTTCTAAAATTTGTAAGGTTGCAGTCCCCCCACGATCACTGGTTCTAGAACTCCAATCAGCATTTCGTTTAAGCAATGTATTTTGGATGAGATATGTTTTGTCCCTAAATTCAAGCGATCAAGCTTCTGAAATTTGAATGATCACATTTGCATTGCAAACTTTACTAAAAAGTACAATAATAAAGAACATATAAAATATCTACATAACGAATTCAGCTTAAGGTATAACATGTTTATCACAAAAAAGTAAACAAAAGTTTCATAATAAGATGTAAAGCGCATATCAAGAGTTGTATTTTCTTCAAACATGTTTTTCTCGGTCATTTTCATTCTTTCAACAGTAAATGTCAGACATTAACAAAAGAAAATCCATGAACTAAATACAAATCAAAACGTGTTTTGAATTGAATTTTGAACCAACAGTATAAGAGAAGATTAGCATGCCATGTCATTAATAAACATATTCAAATCGCTCACGGTTTACAAGAAAAGCCTAGATTAAAAAGATTATTATTTACATGAAACGAAATATTAACTGTGATAGATAGGTTATCGAAAAACAAAATTTCAAGGAGTGAGAATATAGAACCTTTCTAGTAAAATCTGGAGTGGAAACATGTGCAGCCTCCATAAAGCAAATGCCTCTGTCACCAGTATTGTAATTAGGTATCAATCTTAGGATATTGATTATGCCATCATAAAGATAACCTGTAATATCATTGTCGATATTTGGCCTCACTAATACGTCAAACAAGTAAATATATGGAAGAGTTGTTCTATGCACAGTCGCTTGTACGACTGTGCATAGATAATCGCGGCCCCCTGAGAGGAATTCAGCAGGCCCGCACTATTTATTTTTTAAATAAAGCGTTCCCCACTACTTCTTTGTAGTGGGGCCGCGAGTATAAGCACAGTCGCGCAAAGCGTGGCTATGCTTAGTTTTTCTCTATATGGAAATGTAATTGCTAAAATATATCATGATAGGTTATGATTGTTTTTATACCCAACTAGCATTTGAGGTTGTTGAAGGCAGTGACATGTTAGCACATGCAGAAGCAATCAGAGCACGATCAGATGGTTTCCCTTTTAGTATCAGTGAACTCATTGCCCATCCAAGCAAGCCAACATTTCCTGTACATAAAAGAATAAAAATGAGACAACTAAGATAAATTTCCTGCCCTTGGAATCACATATTATAACAGCCCAGCATGTTAAATTCATGTGTTTTTGCCTATTATTCTCATGAAATGACACTCTATAAATAGAAAATGTGAGAATCATGTGATAAAGTTAAATGCGACGTGGCTTCAGGCGAGAGGCTTACCATCCACATATCATAATAGTCATTGGCAGAAATCTCCTTCTGTTTAGCAAAAAAAAAACAATAGGTTAAATATGATAATAGACATCTATCATTTTGTATTTGAGGTTTTTTTGTGCAACGTCTTCTATATTATAATTTAAAGTGATGATCATATTATAAATCAGAAAGAAATGATAAAGTTTATGATTTACTTGACCTACTCTCATTTTTGCTTTGCTTGTAACATGATTGCATGCATAGAATAAACACACAATAAAACAACTATGGTTTTCTTTTGTATTCATTTTTCATTTTATACATGAGCTAACTTGCTTCAAGTAAAGACACAATTGCATAGTTATTCCACTAGTTAATATCTAGTGTTAGGAATGCACAATATGTCCAGTTTGTGGAGAGACACCGGTTTTATCGATGAACATCAATATGTGCTCACAAACAAGTATGTAATATAAATTGGTGTGTAATTAGCACGTCATTTGTAAAAATAGTGCATATGTATACATGGATATTAAAACGAGTTATTAGCACAATGTAAAGAGTTGGATATTCTATAATCCACCCACAGCCTTTATAATTTTGTTAGCCTTAGGTACATAAAGAAATGTTAAACAACGTCATTTGAACATGTGATTTTACAATGCCAATGTAAGTGATAGAACTATCACTTTACCTACCTTATCGCAAAAGGTAACGAGCTTTATTCAACAATATTCATAAAGGAAAAAAATAATGAAACTTTCCATATTATCTATTTTTTATGTAGTAATTGCCTTCAAGAAAATTAAGTATAGTGTAATGGTCCGGTGGCTTCGATGCTCGAATCTCGACACTAATACGACCCGTGTCCAAATTCAAATATCGAAAACCCAAAAAGGTAATAGATTGAAATAAAAGGGTGAGATAAGAAAGAAACTAGAATAGAAGAATAAGGAGAAGAATCAACACATAATTAGAGTCTCACGTTGCAGCGGAAAAAAATATAATATAGAAATAAATCTTTATTGAGAGCTTGAAATAAAACTTATAATCATTAGAGTACATCAATACATCTGGACAGTTATAATAATCTTTCCTCGTATACAACAATCAACGGAAAACTAACTATATAATATCATACGTCTGAAATCCTCAAGCTCATCTCTAGACTTCACAGCATCCGATAACCTGAACCTGTAAAACTAGGTCTGACCAAATCAATACAAATGCAAAGATCAGTCTGGTGAACCAACGTGAGAAAAATCACTAAGTTTAAAGGTACATCCAACTTGATTTTAAATTCAAAATCTTTTCCAAAGAAAAGGATAATCGTAGGACCAAATCCACATATAAATACAGATGGTTTTTACCTTATGATAACCCAAAACAATTTGAAATCATACTTTTTTTATAATATTATAATAATGTCTAAATCAAATAAATAGCAACCTAGAGGAACACTTGCATCTCGCACTCCACATACATAGTATACAATCAAAACCGTAGGCTCTTATTGGAGATTGGATTCTGACTATGACAAGTTATGGAATGTAACAACCCGAAAATCTGGGCCAGTTTAAAATTTTTATTTTGGCTATTTTAGCGAATTTTGATTATTTAAAATGAATTATTTTAAATAATATCGACGAGAAATTTATTTTGAATATAATTCGAACGTATATATTATATACGCCGTCGTTAGAATATAAATATTTATATATAATTATAAATAGAATTGAAAATGGCGCGGTAGTTCGATAATTCGATTTCAAACTTCAATTGGATGTACCGGGTGCAAAACAATCCGGATTTTAGTGAAACCAAAAATAATGGAATCTAATAGTGAATATCTTTCCAACGAATCAGAATAATCAAGATTTCATAGCGGGAGTCAAAAGATATGTCCAGTTGAAAATTCTGAATAGTCGCTATGGAATTCAGGCCCTTAAAAATGGACATTTTGCAAATGACCTCGGATTTCGACGAAACCAGTTTTGTTGGGTCCGTGATGTTGAATTATTGCTAGGTTTCAAATTTCATAATTTTTCGAATCAATATGTGAGCGTGGCAAAGGAAAACGTGTTTTGACCATTTCAGTCGATTTTAATCGACTGGAAATTGGCCATTTTTCCAACGGTCTCAGAATTCGACGAAACTAGTTTTGTTAGGACCGTATCGTCAATACGAAGCTAGAAAATATTTTTCTGGAATTTTTAGTGTTAGTATGTGACCCCGGTAATTTGAAATGTACGTTTAAAATTCAATATAGTGTTTTAAATGTAAGTTCAATGGAAACTGATTGTAACGATCGAATCAGCTTACGATACATATCCCATTGTGTTCAGAATGGGGGTGAAACGCTATGGACGACAGGCGGTGGACCTCACTTCGAGGTCGTATGTAAAAGTCAACTTTTTGAATAAAAAAAATATTAAAAAAAAAAAAACCTTTCCTTATCTCTGGCCCCCCCCTTTATCGTTCATTCAAGAGAAAGAAAAAAAAAAAAAACAAATCGATCGAGCCCCCCCCGACGTCGATCGACGCCAGCGCCACGCCCTCCACCCAATCGCCACCGCCCCGATCCAAACCCCCACCCCCTGCCCTCCTCGACAGAGCGAAGACCCCCCCCAACCCACTTCTCTCTCCTCCTGAACGCAAGTCAAAACCCTCGCCGCACCCCCCATGGGCCCGCCGCTGGCCATGGCGCCCCACTGCAAGCTCCGACCCACCCTCCCCTTGCTCCACCTCCCTCCGACGAGCACCCCCCCCGTAAGTGACCATTTTTTTTATTTTTATTATTATTTTATTTATCTTAAAATCTGAATTTTATTTTACTTAAAATCTGAATTTTGTTTATCTTAAAAACTGAATTTTTAGGAAGTTAAAAACAAATTTTATTTAAAGTAAAACTGAAATTTTATTTAAAGTAAAACTGAAATTTTATTTAAAGTAAAACTGAAATTTTATTTAAAGTAAAACTGAAATTTTATTTAAAGTAAAACTGAAATTTTATATAAAGTAAAACTGAAATTTTATATAAAGTAAAACTGATTTTATATAAAGTGAAAACTGATTTTTATATATAGTAAAAATATGATTTTTATATATTGAACTTCATAGGAAAAATATGATTTTTATATATTGAACTTTATAGTAAAAATATGATTTTTATATATTGAACTTCATAGGAAAAATATGATTTTTATATATTGAACTTCATAGGAAAAATTCGATTTTTATATATTGAATAGCGAGGTAAAAATTCGATTTTTACATATGTAGTGAAATCAGCAACGAAGATGACAGAGATGCGAAGCGACGAAGATTTCTATCAAAGAAGTGCCGTGGAGCTAGGATAGCTATATGTGAGAATTTCTCACCTTTCAATTTATTTTCTAGTTATATATATATACTATGATGCAGACGGTGCTTAGTAGCACCCGACACCCGTCCACAGACCATGGACTTGTTTGTTTGGTTTCATAGATTAGTTGGATTATTTGTTTGAATTGTTTGGTGAGATGAAATTGATTTGATTGATGTGTGAATGGCGTGGGCCTTCACTAGACCGGGGATAAGGCTAGGCCTTGTCCCGTTTCTAGTATCGTGCCGTTATGCCGCCGAAATTTTCTAAAATATGTTAGAAGAATGAAAATATCATTGTATTTAAAGAATGAATTGAATAGAAATTCATATGTTGAAATAAAATGTTTTATCGTTAAAAATATAATTTTTAACGTGAATGTGAATAAATAAATATTCATTTACAAACCGGACGGTTTGTTTATGTACACCTATTTGAATGACATTGATTGGAACGATAAATTTCACACATCGCCCAACTGCACAAATAAAATCTGTGTTTGATTGTTTGAAAACCCCACACGGGTGTTAGGATGAAATTTGAAGTTCACTCATCCTGATTGATTAAATATGTCGATCGATTGATTGACAGGCTGTTATAAGCATTAGATATTTATATGTGATGCTTATACAGTGTAGTGCACTTTGGTTGATGGTTGATTATTTTCAATGCTATTATATACATGTGTTGTATGGAAATCCATATAAAAATCTTTATATGGTAATTGATTGGGCCTCATTCCAATTTGAAAAATAAAGAATAATATTAAATAAAAGTTCATGTGTTGACAGTACTCATTCATTGAGATTGGTCATGTGTTGAACGAAATATTTTAATAATAAAATTTACACCTTTATCGATATAAAATAAACGTTCATGTGTTGACAATACTCATCCATTGAGATTGGTCATGTGTTGAACGAAATATTTTGATAATAACAACTATTTTGAAAAAAGAAATATTTGAAATAGAATATTTGAAAATAGAAATTTATGAAGCCGTGTTGACTAGATTGACGCCATTTTGACGTGAACGATATTTATATCGATTGAAAACGATTTCGAAATAAAATGAATTGAAAACGATTTCGAAATGAATTGAATTGAAAACGATTTCGAAATGAATTGAATGGAAAACGAATTCTAATTGAATTGAAAGTGAATTGAAATGAATTCAAATTGAATTGAAATTTGAATTGAATAGAAATGAATTTTAAAACGAATTTATAAAGAAGAATTCAATTTTGCTTTGAATTGAAATAGAAGTTGAAATAGATTTTGAAACGAATTTTAAAACTATTTATATAATTCGTTTTAAATAGAAATCGACGAAATATATATTATATATATTATATATATAATATAATGGCCTGAATAGAACGCGCCGCGCCGCGGCAGTTTGCGAATTTCGACCATTTATTTCAAACGGACATTACGGGAGATCCGACCGTCGGATTCTCCTAAAACCGGAACCGTTGGGTTCGTATCGAAAAGAGCTTTCTAATGAATATTAGAAATTGGAAATCTAATGGTTGGATTTGGAATTATGTCCAAATCAAATTTGAAAAAGGTCGCTATAAGTGCAGTTCGATAGCCGTTGATGGAAATCGACTGTACGGGCCTTGATAAAATTATTAAAAATAGTAATAATTTGTGTAAAATCATAAGAAATGATTTGTGAAGATTTGGGATGAAAAACTCCATATTTGAAAAGATAAAAATAGATTTTTATCGAAATGAACTAGTTTTGAACTAGAATTATAATTCTATTTATTTTTAAATAAATAAATTGAATTTGAAAAAGGTTTTAAAAATAACCAGAATATCCAATGATTGCATTGGAGGGGATTTGAATCGAAATTATCTTCGGAATATTTCGATGTTGGAATTCATGATTATACAGATGTTGTTATGGAAATTTGAAAGATATATTTGTATCGTTATTTCCAATACGACATTTGTTAATCGTAGAATTTGATATTGAATATAAGCCGATATATTTTCTATTCAGAGCCTTGTATTTAATATCAAATGTGATTTGGGTTTGTCGTGAATGGTGTCTTCACTAACACTGTTCTTGAACCCAGTTGAGAAAAGATTAAATCTTTTTATTTATATTTAATGAAGTGTACCAATTAAATAATATTTAATTGGAATTGAATCGATATTGATTTTTGGGTTTATCGTGGACAGTGTTTTAAATAACACTCGTTCTTTAACCCGATCATTGATGAAATGTGATTTTGGGTTGTCGTGAACGGTATCTTCAATAATACAGTTCTTAGACCTAAAGGAGTTAAGAAAATCAGAAACTAACTGGAGATTAGTTAAGTTGAATAGTTTCCGAGGTATTGATCTGATGTTGGTTTCGGCCTTCGGGATTCATACTTAGGGAATTGCTCACTTGCTAATTTACAATTAGGAACTGATTGAAATGTGATGTGATTTTGGGTTTATCGTGAACCGTGTTTTAAATGACACCGATTCTTTAACCCAGTCACAGATTAAAACTAAGTGGAGTTTTAATGAATCTTTAATTAGATTGAAATAATCGAAATGGAGTATCACCAGTTTTGCTCCAGGCGATAGTTAAATCTTTAATTAGATTTGAACGTGAAATGGTAATTGAATTTACCGATAACACTGTGGTGTTAGATATGAAGTATTACCAGTTTTACTTCATGGGATAAATAGGTTGGGATTGGGAAATTAAAACCAATGATTACTTCGGTAAGGTTCGTTAATCTCGACTAGTTGAATCGAAATTCAAAGGAAGAATAAATTCAAGAATTTATCTTTGATAAAATTAATGGGAACCTTTCCCTATGAATGTGAAATTTAGAAACTAACTGTCGGTTAGCTAAGCAGAATGATTTTCTGGATATTGATCTGATGTTGGTTTCGGCCTTCGGGGTTAATATTTGGGGAATTATTCTCTTGATTAATTTACGGTTAGTGACTGATGAATTGGAATGAGGCGTATGTTGTGTTTGTGTAACACTTATTTAAAATATACGCGAGTTATTCGGAAAGACCGGGTTTATCCCATTCTGAATAACTGATACGACGATAAGTCGAAGATGAAGACGATGGTCGAAGACCGGAGGTCTTCACGTCGTTTGGGTGATAACTGATGATCTTGATTGGGCTGTACACCCAAGAAGATGGAAACAGTTAGTGATCGTCCAGACGTACTTGGAGATCGATGGATATGCGGGGTACTAGGTGCCTCCGGTTTCGTTCAGACCCAGAACGGACTTGTAAATGGACTGTGTGTCTGACATAGGATGGTTTGCCTGTGTGGCATGCTAAGATGCAAAAGATCAAGGCTTCTGTTGAAAAGCAAAGTCTTGTGGTGATGATCAAAGCACGGCCTTTGTGGCGTAGCTTTGTGTAACGTTTACCTCGCGTGTTTCACACCCGGTATGAACCAAAAACGGGAGACGGACCTCAGGGAGGGCATGCGTTTCTTTCTAGCTAAAAAGTGGCGTCAGTGGTTTTACACGCCCTGACGAGTTTGACTTATGTGGTTGTTGCTGTTGCGAGGCGCCTCGGATTGATCGGTCGTTCTCGAACCGATGGAGTCATTTAGTTGGCTCGTTTACGCCCCATAGGGCGGGGAAACGCATGTTCAGGCATTTTAATCCACTCCGTGTGGACCGGCCCTGACGATCCAAGGGTCACTCGAGCTCTGATCCTGAGGGGCGGGCTAGAGCGTCTCGAATCGGTTGAGGACTATCTTTTGCCTCGGTTCATAGATGGAAATCCAATTTCCAAATACGTGACATTTGCGGTTTTAGTTGTAATCCTATATATGGCGACATAGTGGGATGGGGCGCTTATGCCGCCTATGATTGATACTTATGATTTGAAGTGTTTTATACACTATGCACTTATTATAGTATCAAATGATTTGTTTTAAACGTATCAAGCATTCTTTAGCTGTTATAAGGGAAAACCCTATCCCCCGGCTTGCGATTGCATTGTGTGATAGGACCTGGGTCTTAAAACAGCTTCATTTTTCTTTATTTAGCATTGCGCTGTTTGTTTTATGCACTGGTATTCTTGGGAGGAAACCCGTTCCGTGTTATACGGCGTGGTCCCTTGATTTACCTAATGATTTAAAATAAAGATTAATAACTGTTTTAGTTCTCACACCAGTCACATGACTGACCTGGAGTTTATTGTTTTAACCTAAACTCTGGGTGCCCTTATTTTGACACGGGCAGCTAGTAGTTTTGGTTTTGCAGATTTATATTTATAGGATCCTGGTTTACAGCTGGAATGATATCCGGAAAGCTTTGTATCCGTATATCTACTTCTAGTTGTGTATTGTATTATTTTTCCGCTGCTATGTATTTAAATGTAATTTAAATCTCTGATATTTCTGCGTAATATTCATTTATACTCTGTATACTCTTGTAATCTGATGCATTGTTGTAATATACAATGAAATGTTCTTTTATATGCGTTCTGTTGTGGCTTGTTCTCGAACTATCCGACGCTTTCCTTTACGGGGAAGTTGCGGGTCTTTACACGTGGTATCAGAGCTTTGGTTTACAAAGCAGAGAACAAGACACATTAGAACCATACGAAAGAATTCATCAGATATTGGATTAGTAATATCCAATGGGAATGACTCGTTAGAGATAGGATCAGTAGTATCCTAGAACGAGTGTGAAGAGTATATTTTTAAAATGAAAACAAATTTTGTTTTGAAAATTTAAATCAATCATTCGTATTTGATTATTTATTTATATTGATGTGGACAATCCAGTATATATAGATTTTGCGTATACGTCTGATCCGCGTGTATTCAAAGTTTTAATATATTGGATAGATATAGAATCACACTCTAGTCGCCCGGAGATGATTCAGATGATGAGGCCTCATCATCAGTGTTTATATTCGAGTGACGAAGGTGTGATATCTATATATTTCCATTTGACTGGTGTGAGAACCAAAACTAATATAGATAGATTTATTGTTGTGAATTGGCATCAAAAACATGATTTTCTGTATATGTATCAAAATTATGAATTTGAAACGTTAAATTCACTAATTGATTGATGTTTGTGTTGTTTGTTCATTTGTTTGCTAATTTTGAACCATTTAGCCTAATTGAACCAAATATTGAACTGTATTGAAAATTGGTCGCATTTGCTTGCATATACATATACTTATATTGAACAGGTCATAGCAAGGAGGCTAGAGCCGAAGAATAAAATTTGTTTGCCCGACAAATAGGTACATGTTTATTACATAATTTCCTGTTTTGTTTGGGTGATGATGATTTTGTGAGCCTATTGGCTAGCCGCTTGGCTTTTTCTTTTTCTTTTTGAGATCTGAAGGACCGGGGAAGCTATTTGAAATTCCCCGATGCTCCCGGTGCAGGGGAGGTTATGGCGAAATTTTTCGAAAATTTAGGGTGTTAGCCAAATTTTTGAAATTTTAGAAAATTCTCAGAAACTAAAGAGTTGGAGAACGGAAGCCGGATCGAGCGTAGGGTTGATTAATCAAACCACTTTCGACTTTGTTCCTTTACGGGGACGAAAAGTTTTAAGTGGGGGAGATTGTAACAACCCGAAAATCTGGGCCAGTTTAAAATTTTTATTTTGGCTATTTTAGCGAATTTTGATTATTTAAAATGAATTATTTTAAATAATATCGACGAGAAATTTATTTTGAATATAATTCGAACGTATATATTATATACGCCGTCGTTAGAATATAAATATTTATATATAATTATAAATAGAATTGAAAATGGCGCGGTAGTTCGATAATTCGATTTCAAACTTCAATTGGATGTACCGGGTGCAAAACAATCCGGATTTTAGTGAAACCAAAAATAATGGAATCTAATAGTGAATATCTTTCCAACGAATCAGAATAATCAAGATTTCATAGCGGGAGTCAAAAGATATGTCCAGTTGAAAATTCTGAATAGTCGCTATGGAATTCAGGCCCTTAAAAATGGACATTTTGCAAATGACCTCGGATTTCGACGAAACCAGTTTTGTTGGGTCCGTGATGTTGAATTATTGCTAGGTTTCAAATTTCATAATTTTTCGAATCAATATGTGAGCGTGGCAAAGGAAAACGTGTTTTGACCATTTCAGTCGATTTTAATCGACTGGAAATTGGCCATTTTTCCAACGGTCTCAGAATTCGACGAAACTAGTTTTGTTAGGACCGTATCGTCAATACGAAGCTAGAAAATATTTTTCTGGAATTTTTAGTGTTAGTATGTGACCCCGGTAATTTGAAATGTACGTTTAAAATTCAATATAGTGTTTTAAATGTAAGTTCAATGGAAACTGATTGTAACGATCGAATCAGCTTACGATACATATCCCATTGTGTTCAGAATGGGGGTGAAACGCTATGGACGACAGGCGGTGGACCTCACTTCGAGGTCGTATGTAAAAGTCAACTTTTTGAATAAAAAAATATTAAAAAAAAACCTTTCCTTATCTCTGGCCCCCCCTTTATCGTTCATTCAAGAGAAAAAAAAAAACAAATCGATCGAGCCCCCCCCCCCCCCCGACGTCGATCGACGCCAGCGCCACGCCCTCCACCCAATCGCCACCGCCCCGATCCAAACCCCCACCCCCTGCCCTCCTCGACAGAGCGAAGACCCCCCCAACCCGCTTCTCTCTCCTCCTGAACGCAAGTCAAAACCCTCGCCGCACCCCCCATGGGCCCGCCGCTGGCCATGGCGCCCCACTGCAAGCTCCGACCCACCCTCCCCTTGCTCCACCTCCCTCCGACGAGCACCCCCCCCGTAAGTGACCATTTTTTTTTTATTATTATTATTTTATTTATCTTAAAATCTGAATTTTATTTTACTTAAAATCTGAATTTTGTTTATCTTAAAAACTGAATTTTTAGGAAGTTAAAAACAAATTTTATTTAAAGTAAAACTGAAATTTTATTTAAAGTAAAACTGAAATTTTATTTAAAGTAAAACTGAAATTTTATTTAAAGTAAAACTGAAATTTTATATAAAGTAAAACTGAAATTTTATATAAAGTAAAACTGATTTTATATAAAGTGAAAACTGATTTTTATATATAGTAAAAATATGATTTTTATATATTGAACTTCATAGGAAAAATATGATTTTTATATATTGAACTTTATAGTAAAAATATGATTTTTAAATATTGAACTTTATAGTAAAAATATGATTTTTATATATTGAACTTCATAGGAAAAATATGATTTTTATATATTGAACTTCATAGGAAAAATTCGATTTTTATATATTGAATAGCGAGGTAAAAATTCGATTTTTACATATGTAGTGAAAGCAGCAACGAAGATGACAGAGATGCGAAGCGACGAAGATTTCTATCAAAGAAGTGCCGTGGAGCTAGGATAGCTATATGTGAGAATTTCTCACCTTTCAATTTATTTTCTAGTTATATATATATACTAGGATGCAGACGGTGCTTAGTAGCACCCGACACCCGTCCACAGACCATGGACTTGTTTGTTTGGTTTCATAGATTAGTTGGATTATTTGTTTGAATTGTTTGGTGAGATGAAATTGATTTGATTGATGTGTGAATGGCGTGGGCCTTCACTAGACCGGGGATAAGGCTAGGCCTTGTCCCGTTTCTAGTATCGTGCCGTTATGCCGCCGAAATTTTCTAAAATATGTTAGAAGAATGAAAATATCATTGTATTTAAAGAATGAATTGAATAGAAATTCATATGTTGAAATAAAATGTTTTATCGTTAAAAATATAATTTTTAACGTGAATGTGAATAAATAAATATTCATTTACAAACCGGACGGTTTGTTTATGTACACCTATTTGAATGACATTGATTGGAACGATAAATTTCACACATCGCCCAACTGCACAAATAAAATCTGTGTTTGATTGTTTGAAAACCCCACACGGGTGTTAGGATGAAATTTGAAGTTCACTCATCCTGATTGATTAAATATGTCGATCGATTGATTGACAGGCTGTTATAAGCATTAGATATTTATATGTGATGCTTATACAGTGTAGTGCACTTTGGTTGATGGTTGATTATTTTCAATGCTATTATATACATGTGTTGTATGGAAATCCATATAAAAATCTTTATATGGTAATTGATTGGGCCTCATTCCAATTTGAAAAATAAAGAATAATATTAAATAAAAGTTCATGTGTTGACAGTACTCATTCATTGAGATTGGTCATGTGTTGAACGAAATATTTTAATAATAAAATTTACACCTTTATCGATATAAAATAAACGTTCATGTGTTGACAATACTCATCCATTGAGATTGGTCATGTGTTGAACGAAATATTTTGATAATAACAACTATTTTGAAAAAAGAAATATTTGAAATAGAATATTTGAAAATAGAAATTTATGAAGCCGTGTTGACTAGATTGACGCCATTTTGACGTGAACGATATTTATATCGATTGAAAACGATTTCGAAATAAAATGAATTGAAAACGATTTCGAAATGAATTGAATTGAAAACGATTTCGAAATGAATTGAATGGAAAACGAATTCTAATTGAATTGAAAGTGAATTGAAATGAATTCAAATTGAATTGAAATTTGAATTGAATAGAAATGAATTTTAAAACGAATTTATAAAGAAGAATTCAATTTTGCTTTGAATTGAAATAGAAGTTGAAATAGATTTTGAAACGAATTTTAAAACAATTTATATAATTCGTTTTAAATAGAAATCGACGAAATATATATTATATATATTATATATATAATATAATGGCCTGAATAGAACGCGCCGCGCCGCGGCAGTTCGCGAATTTCGACCATTTATTTCAAACGGACATTACGGGAGATCCGACCGTCGGATTCTCCTAAAACCGGAACCGTTGGGTTCGTATCGAAAAGAGCTTTCTAATGAATATTAGAAATTGGAAATCTAACGGTTGGATTTGGAATTATGTCCAAATCAAATTTGAAAAAGGTCGCTATAAGTGCAGTTCGATAGCCGTTGATGGAAATCGACTGTACGGGCCTTGATAAAATTATTAAAAATAGTAATAATTTGTGTAAAATCATAAGAAATGATTTGTGAAGATTTGGGATGAAAAACTCCATATTTGAAAAGATAAAAATAGATTTTTATCGAAATGAACTAGTTTTGAACTAGAATTATAATTCTATTTATTTTTAAATAAATAAATTGAATTTGAAAAAGGTTTTAAAAATAACCAGAATATCCAATGATTGCATTGCAGGGGATTTGAATCGAAATTATCTTCGGAATATTTCGATGTTGGAATTCATGATTATACAGATGTTGTTATGGAAATTTGAAAGATATATTTGTATCGTTATTTCCAATACGACATTTGTTAATCGTAGAATTTGATATTGAATATAAGCCGATATATTTTCTATTCAGAGCCTTGTATTTAATATCAAATGTGATTTGGGTTTGTCGTGAATGGTGTCTTCACTAACACTGTTCTTGAACCCAGTTGAGAAAAGATTAAATCTTTTTATTTAGATTTAATGAAGTGTACCAATTAAATAATATTTAATTGGAATTGAATCGATATTGATTTTTGGGTTTATCGTGGACAGTGTTTTAAATAACACTCGTTCTTTAACCCGATCATTGATGAAATGTGATTTTGGGTTGTCGTGAACGGTATCTTCAATAATACAGTTCTTAGACCTAAAGGAGTTAAGAAAATCAGAAACTAACTGGAGATTAGTTAAGTTGAATAGTTTCCGAGGTATTGATCTGATGTTGGTTTCGGCCTTCGGGATTCATACTTAGGGAATTGCTCACTTGCTAATTTACAATTAGGAACTGATTGAAATGTGATGTGATTTTGGGTTTATCGTGAACCGTGTTTTAAATGACACCGATTCTTTAACCCAGTCACAGATTAAAACTAAGTGGAGTTTTAATGAATCTTTAATTAGATTGAAATAATCGAAATGGAGTATCACCGTTTTGCTCCAGGCGATAGTTAAATCTTTAATTAGATTTGAACGTGAAATGGTAATTGAATTTACCGATAACACTGTGGTGTTAGATATGAAGTATTACCAGTTTTACTTCATGGGATAAATAGGTTGGGATTGGGAAATTAAAACCAATGATTACTTCGGTAAGGTTCGTTAATCTCGACTAGTTGAATCGAAATTCAAAGGAAGAATAAATTCAAGAATTTATCTTTGATAAAATTAATGGGAACCTTTCCCTATGAATGTGAAATTTAGAAACTAACTGTCGGTTAGCTAAGCAGAATGATTTTCTGGATATTGATCTGATGTTGGTTTCGGCCTTCGGGGTTAATATTTGGGGAATTATTCTCTTGATTAATTTACGGTTAGTGACTGATGAATTGGAATGAGGCGTATGTTGTGTTTGTGTAACACTTATTTAAAATATACGCGAGTTATTCGGAAAGACCGGGTTTATCCCATTCTGAATAACTGATACGACGATAAGTCGAAGATGAAGACGATGGTCGAAGACCGGAGGTCTTCACGTCGTTTGGGTGATAACTGATGATCTTGATTGGGCTGTACACCCAAGAAGATGGAAACAGTTAGTGATCGTCCAGACGTACTTGGAGATCGATGGATATGCGGGGTACTAGGTGCCTCCGGTTTCGTTCAGACCCAGAACGGACTTGTAAATGGACTGTGTGTCTGACATAGGATGGTTTGCCTGTGTGGCATGCTAAGATGCAAAAGATCAAGGCTTCTGTTGAAAAGCAAAGTCTTGTGGTGATGATCAAAGCACGGCCTTTGTGGCGTAGCTTTGTGTAACGTTTACCTCGCGTGTTTCACACCCGGTATGAACCAAAAACGGGAGACGGACCTCAGGGAGGGCATGCGTTTCTTTCTAGCTAAAAAGTGGCGTCAGTGGTTTTATACGCCCTGACGAGTTTGACTTATGTGGTTGTTGCTGTTGCGAGGCGCCTCGGATTGATCGGTCGTTCTCGAACCGATGGAGTCATTTAGTTGGCTCGTTTACGCCCCATAGGGCGGGGAAACGCATGTTCAGGCATTTTAATCCACTCCGTGTGGACCGGCCCTGACGATCCAAGGGTCACTCGAGCTCTGATCCTGAGGGGCGGGCTAGAGCGTCTCGAATCGGTTGAGGACTATCTTTTGCCTCGGTTCATAGATGGAAATCCAATTTCCAAATACGTGACATTTGCGGTTTTAGTTGTAATCCTATATATGGCGACATAGTGGGATGGGGCGCTTATGCCGCCTATGATTGATACTTATGATTTGAAGTGTTTTATACACTATGCACTTATTATAGTATCAAATGATTTGTTTTAAACGTATCAAGCATTCTTTAGCTGTTATAAGGGAAAACCCTATCCCCCGGCTTGCGATTGCATTGTGTGATAGGACCTGGGTCTTAAAACAGCTTCATTTTTCTTTATTTAGCATTGCGCTGTTTGTTTTATGCACTGGTATTCTTGGGAGGAAACCCGTTCCGTGTTATACGGCGTGGTCCCTTGATTTACCTAATGATTTAAAATAAAGATTAATAACTGTTTTAGTTCTCACACCAGTCACATGACTGACCTGGAGTTTATTGTTTTAACCTAAACTCTGGGTGCCCTTATTTTGACACGGGCAGCTAGTAGTTTTGGTTTTGCAGATTTATATTTACAGGATCCTGGTTTACAGCTGGAATGATATCCGGAAAGCTTTGTATCCGTATATCTACTTCTAGTTGTGTATTGTATTATTTTTCCGCTGCTATGTATTTAAATGTAATTTAAATCTCTGATATTTCTGCGTAATATTCATTTATACTCTGTATACTCTTGTAATCTGATGCATTGTTGTAATATACAATGAAATGTTCTTTTATATGCGTTCTGTTGTGGCTTGTTCTCGAACTATCCGACGCTTTCCTTTACGGGGAAGTTGCGGGTCTTTACATGGAACCACCTGCCATTGGTGTATTCTAGAGGGGAATACACTGGGTTCAACAAGAACATGTTACAACCCGGCCCACAAATGACCGACCACTCATTTCTCTTGAGTGTATCAAATATATTATAACCTTACGGCTGCAGCATCCGTATTCCGGGGAGATACAGAAACGAAAGAAGAAAAAAAATGAATTTTCTTTAGATGGTGACAATACATCCTAATGTTGAGCGATCTGCTTAGCCATGTTGCCTACCTGATTTTTGTCATTTCCCGATTGATGAGGCTTGAGGTTATAATTACATTTTAGAATATCCGGCCACCATTTACTTTGAATGCCACATCATCAGATCTGCTAGAAAATCACTAATTAATTTCCATAAAAATACACTGGTTGTTAAGCGAAAGAAGTTTCCTTCTTTGCCAACAAACTTGGTACGTTTGAAGAAATCAACGTATGTGACCCCTTGGGAAATACTCGGTCAGACATACATCCATACAAGTTGTCCTGGGACTGGACAAACCAAAGACACTCTCCTACCATATCCTAGGAATCACCCTATGCATCAGTAGCAATTAGCCCTTGCAATTCGTCGATTTCAATCACAATAGAATTACAGTCAAAATAAATCGAGGGGTCAGCTAGAGAATTCAACAAGTACTTCTTCCGATCATGACGATTTACAGTCTTCAATTGCCCTATCTCGTTCAGCATCATATATCATCTTCGTTTACGAATTCACCGGTCGGAATGGTTTTTGAATATAAATTTGAACCCAGTATTTCCGTACCAACAACGAATTAGGCATGATTTTGATATTCAGTTATTTAACTATCAAAATAAACAACCATAAAAATAAGATAGATCCATTGGTATAGTATACATTGTCACTTGGCCTTTTAATTTTCCATTCATTAAATAAAAATCTTTAAATCTCTTAAAACATCATATATAAGTCTTTATTCCAAAATAGAACCTTTTTATAAACTTCTGTTAAGTTTATTCCAAAATCCCTTTCAGTTATATCTTGATAAAACTTCATTCCTTATTTAGTATAGCGAATTTAGACTACATCATTATAACTTAACTCGCCTAGGCACTTTAATTCAAATTTAGGTTCCAGTTTTGATTTCCATTTCGTACCTCTATTAGTTCCTAACCGTAAATTAGTAAGAAAATAATTCTCTAAATATCAACCTCAAAGGCCGAAATCAACATTAGATCAATTATAACGTCCCGCCTTTTTGACCATTTCAAATTGGTAATCAAACCAACTTAAAATGTTCAAATCGACGGTTCGTTATTAGCTTACAGAGTTTAAAACACAAAATATACACAGAAATACAAAATAAGTAAATAACACGATATTGAAAAAAGGAATAAAACTTTTATTTATTAATCAAAATTTTTGATACAAGATTTTATATCAATACAGCGGAATTTAAAACAATTTGAATACAGGAAAATATTTACTGGTTTAAAACTTCAAAGCACGCCGTCTTTGGAATCCCCAGCTTCGCTAATCTTCAAATCCTAAGTCGTTATCTTTAAATCTGTACTGCTTGGGTCTGACCCGAGCGTTCTGTGCAAAAACATAAAACACTCGAGTCAGGATTAAATCATAGTTCAAGTAAATTAATTTCAATAGGAACTGAAATATGATAGTTAAACCAATCATAACAACCTGGGACGCACCAGTCAGGACATATATATATGTGTATATATATATATACAAGTATGCCGATGACATATATATAAACATATAGTGGCATATATATACATATGTGTACAACGACCACCACATATGTATACTAAAGACGTATATATGTATGCTGATGACATATATATACACATACAGAGGTATGTATATACATATGTGTACATCGACCACAACATATATAAATATATACTAAAAGTCATGTTTCGAATATGTCTTATACGCAGGGCAAACTAAAGTCTCATAAGTAAGTATCTACAACTTTGACCAATCGAGTGTTCATCGTAAAATTTGATAGAGGCTACGAGCTACAATATTTCCTGGGAAACCTCAAATATACATCATCGGAAAACTTAAAACATGGCATCAGTGTTAGGTAATGTTCATATACGAATGTTCTAGCTATGCCATACTAAACACATGTGGTCACATAATAAGATAATTCTGGTATTAAGTACAGGTTCCTTTTATTATTTCTAAAACCCAATAACCAAAATCATATTTTAAACAAAGAGTGGAATGGGTGCATCAAAAAGTGACATGTAGGATAAGTACATGTAGGTTTCGGATTTTGCAATACAACACAGATTCGAACACATAAGTGTACAAAGTAGGGTAGGTGCATGCATTACAAGGCACAATGAGGTTACTAACATAATCAAAGTGGCACATTTACAGTCATTTGTAAAGGGGCGGCCTGTGTTTAGATAAGCACGGTCAGGTGACTCAGGATAAGTGCAATGAACTAGCATACCCAAGTTACCATAAAAATGTCAACATTCAGGTGTGTACCAATACACGATTTCGATTAGTAAAAGAAGCCCAAGGTAAAGGCATAAAAGCCGACTCAACTAAATTTATGCACTCTCTATATTTTTGTACACATGTAAGAATATATATAAATATATAGGCCACTTAGCATAAACATGGTACAGACTAGCCTACCGTTCGAACATGAGTAGCATCTCAACACAAAGAATGAATGAGATAAGAAGCATAGGTAAGGAGCAAAACAAACAGAGCAAAACATATTTGAACATATAACTAGTTGGAGTAAACCAAGAAGGTAGCATATCAATGTCCACTAAAGCAGCTACACAATTAGTTGCAGTACCTTACTTTATTTGAATAATTTGGGTTAACTCTAATAGAGCCGCAGCATACACACAAGACAAGGTGGTAATGGGGACAAGTAAATAGTTTCTCAGACTAATGAACCGTTACATGAAATACGCATGTTAATAAAACATGCAAAATATGGGAGACTTAAGTCTAGAGTAAAAGAGATAATAGTAAGCAAAACTGGGTACAAGACTTTCCAAAATACACGATGGGTTTTAGTCAGACTGTATGCATAAACTGGATCAGGTAGCATGGCAAGTTCCAGTGGCACAAAATAATGTAAACATTTATATAAAAGGTCTACCAAATATTGGATTCATTATATATGCCTTTGAGCAAATATTAGTGTATGCAGAATGTCATGAGTAGAAGGTTTCATATGTAGAAAAATATATTTGTATAGGACCTCAGGGTTTGGTGTATAACTGAAACTCACAATACTGTTCCATGTCACATGAAGTGGAATAAAAATGAACGTAAAACATATTGGAAATCACAGTGTTGGAAAATACAAATGACTAATAGAACAAAGCATATCAAACAGAAAATTCAATTTCTTGTTAGTGTCAGAAGTGTTCATTCCTGAATGGGAATAACTGATTGAGTAAATGGGTACCAAACAGTTGTATGTAAACAATAGGTGGCCACGTGATTTGCAGGAATCAATATGTATACTTCATTTACCAGGTTTCGGCATACACCAGATGACCCAAATGCCAATTGTAATAAGGGTACAATATATATACTTTATAGTACTGTTTTATTAGTTGAATTTACATTTTGTTGGATGGGAATAATAAACTATAAATCCGATTCACACAACTGTTTGTTCACCAAGTAAAAACAGTAGTGAATAGATAGATATAGAATCGGTCATAACATGAATATAAACATCACTTGTTGAATCATGTTTCATTTTAGCTTTCTACCATGTATAAAACATGTTCTCAACTTGTGGTTCAGAACGTTAACAGTTTCAATTTGTAAGAATAAACTCGAGCAACCACTCTCCAGATTATATCACTATTGCTTATGAAGAGGAGTTGGCTTACACTGATGAGTTTCTATTTTTTATTTATAGAAATATCAGTAATGCTTTTGGTAGAAACAAGTCCTCGTATTCAAATAATTCTCTATAGTTTCACTGAATCAATTCAGTACTGTTATATATAGGTATCAATCGAAGCCTTGTACATCACACAGTGAATCCATTGAGTCTCTGTTAAAATTGTTCAATATAGGAAATCTGTGTGTATGTATATATACACAGATATACAGGCATTTCAGCGACAAAGGAACCATTCAAGAAAATCTCACATTAGCAGCCAGTAAATCACACATAAAATTGAGGTAACCCAATCCCAAAGTTGTATGAATCATATTAACACAGTAATATTTTCATAAATTGGTCGATAAGATAAGACCGAAATCAAAAACCCAATCCAGGTAACATAAATGATCATCCCACAACAACCAAGAGACAATCATCAAGGCACATGAAAATTAACTATCATATTTAAGTAAATATTGATGTTTATTCACTCGAAAAGAAATAAATCGTGAATTCCTAAAGAAACTCACCTTGAACTAGTGATAATCGAAAAGGACAGGGGAGCTGGATGGCTTCGATGCTATTTGCGGTGGTGCTGAGTTGGAGCTTCACGCAAGGATGGCGCCTTCGAGTTTAGGCAGAGACGGTGTGGATTTATACACGAGGAGGCTTCGATTTTCTGATCCTCGACGCTGGTGCAAGTAGAGCAGCTTTCTGATTTGAGGAGGGGCGAAGGCAACTTAGGGTTTTTCTTCGATTGAGGGGAACGTAAGTGATTTAAGGTTTCAGTGGGGAAGATTTCGCTGCCATTAAAATAAAGAAAGGGGGATTGATTCAGTTTTTGCTAGAAAAAAATGGCGAAAAGGGATGATTTTTATAGAAAAAGAATGAAGGGGATTAGATAGACGTAAATCAATAGATAATAAGGCACATGCGTGCTTCTCAGATGTAGATCGGCGTAATGTATATTTGGGGAAGGTTTTATTTAGTTAAAAGTTAATATTAATTGTACCATAACAATTGTTGAACACTCCATTCATTTCCAATTAAAAATGCAAAATTACAATTTCTTTATATATAAATGCAAATACGCCCATCAAGCACTTTTCCATAACAAATAAAATTCCAATTTGTTAATCGTTAATAACGTTTAATTTTAAATTCAACCATATATATTTTCAGTCAAAATTTCAAAATTAAATTTTAAATATCTAACCGATTCACTTCAAATATCAACAATAAATATTTGATCATAATCAACCACTATGAATTAATATTGTATACAATTCAACTCAAAACAATATATCCAATTTAACTCGAGTATCAATATAAAATTAATTATTTATAGTTAAATCTCTAACTAATTCCATATTCCAGTTGTCGAAATTTCTGGGATGTTACATCAACATTCAAAAAATCTTTTCACCCAATCGATCTCCAGTTTGGTTCCCATTCCTTAATTTCATACCTTGGACTTTTATTCCATTGATAAGTCATTTTTAATAACTCGTTCTAATAATATATTCAATAAAACTTGGGTTTTATAACTTTGTAAAAATCTTGGTTTTTATGAAATCCAATTAAATATAATTCCAATAAGAATTCAATTTAAAACATAACTCATATTATATTAATATATTTGCTTAAAAATATCATTTTACTATAAACAGGGCTTCAAGACTTCATAAACCTTCATTAATAAATTTTATATTCCAATATCACCACTTAGATTATTATTAAATAAATAAATACTAATCAAATTTCAATATTTACTAAAAATAAAAATGATTTACTTCACCATTAACTATTACCACTAAATTAATAAACTAATTCAATAAAACAAATTTCCATTAACGTGTTTAACTTGTTCAACTCTAAACATGGTTAATCAATCCTGATTGGTCTTTTCATTTAAATTAATTAATTTAAATTATCCTATTTACCTCGATTATTATAATCATGTTTAATATAATCCCATTTTAATCATTTCTTAAAAAGAATTAATTTTGGTTATAAATCGTTACATTAATATCTGCTCACTTGCTTCTCAATTTTATTAGTACAAGAATTAGATTTATAAAATCATTTAAAAATTTCTCATAAACTTAAATAATAAATATTTATATTTATTTCCTTTTCATAAACTTCCACTCAAAATAATAGATTTCAAATCTATCTTCAGTTATAAATAAATTTTATAACTTTATTTTCTATTTATTCACCTAACGGTCAATCAATGGTGCATATTTAGGCCATCTACCGCCAATTTCTCAACCAATACTGCCCATGGGTTAATAACAAAACAAATGTTGAATTTGGGTTCAACAATCAATAACCAAATCAATAATCCAATCTTATCCATTAAACAATTCATATAATGATAATATAAAAATAAAGAATAATTTGAGGAATCCGGTTGGATCCCTCCAACCTGTTTTTCCCTGCATCTAAATAGGTTACCTCAAATAAAACAATCCATTCCATATGATAATATATTATAAACATAAATAATTAATTCAACTAATAACGGTCAATCAACAATGACAATTCAAGCATCCAATTTATTTTAATACGTTTATGTTATAGTAAACGTAACCAACAAGGTAAGTTGCCCCAATTGGAAATAATCGTTAAAAGTATCGATTTGTGTTGATTAAATTAAACGAACATTTAATTTAAATCAGTTATATAAAATGTTCAACATATATTTAAACAAGCAACAAATCGTTTAACAATTAGCAAACAAAACACATAAACGCTCAAACCGGACTTATAATAATTATAAGTGGGACAACTGAATGAGTTTAACTCACCTTGATTTAATTCGTCGATTAAAATGCTTGTTTTTTATTAATTTAAGCTGGCGTTTAATTTAATTAAAAAATATTGTTGCTTCCAATCTTGGTCAGACTAGCTCCGTCTCGTAACCTTCATTCATATGGTTCCAGCGAGACCGGCAGCGCGAGATACTAATAAGGTATGGTTGAGGTATGATATTAACAAATTTATAAACAATTAAACTAGAATTAAACTTTAATTTTAAATTTTATTTGGGCTCTTACCCATGCATTATAGCCCATTCCCTCAAACCATACCCTTGCGAAAAGTGTTGCTTCCCCAAATAAAATCCCCTGAAGCCTCACTGTTTACATCGCGTGGCACAATTCTCCCCTCCCCACTTCGTTACCTTTCCCTTTTATTTCTTTTTTTTCGTATGGCCCATGCCCATCGTTTTCAAGGCCCACGTCCTCTTCTTATGCTACTTTCTTCCCATTCCCAAAACATTTCTTCTTCCCACATCACACTTCGTTCAGATAATACACAGGTTCAAATTCCTTTCATTACTCTTCGTTTTGTTCCCACCTGTTGTATATATAATTCGAATAGCAGTTCCTTCCCATGCATGGAAATAAATCCATGTACCCATATCCCCTTACCACCGCACCAACATTCAACTGACTTAACCTTATCTTCTCCTCACCAACGACCAACATGACCTTTCTTCTTCTCACCGGCGACCGACATGACCTTATCTTCTCCATGTCAGCAATCGACATGACCTTATCTTTCGTCTTTACGATATTGTTTCTAGAAATATGCATGACTTTCTTTGTTAAAACACCCATACTCCTCTCGAACCCATCACCTCAGTCCAGAAACAAAGCGCCACCACCAGATTTCGACCATCGAGCACCGCTTGCACCAGAGCCTTACTACGCGCCGACCTCCTGCTTTGCACTGACCCGTGTTTACTTCCATTTCAAATTGGGTATTTCGGTTTTCATCGTTTTCTTATTTTGTTTTTGAAAAATGAACGGGATGGGATGCTATTTATAGAAGAAAAGAATGAAGGGATATGAACAATGTTAAATCCAATGGTACAAGTAGGAGTTAGCTTAGGTTGCTTAAGCATGTATAGAATAGAATAACTGCTAAATTTTACCTTGGCTACATGATTAGATTACAATAGGCCTGCATGTTTCTGTTAGGGGGTAGGCTACGTATTTCGGTCATGTGAGATTTAATATATAGGTTGCATGGTTTGAAGTGATATAGTATGAAAGCTTTGGTATAGGCATGTGCTTTAGTACTTAACGTAGGGCATGTTTGTATTGTTTTTTTTCTTTTGTGGTGTGCAAATGCTGTTAGCATACTAGGCAGGTCTACAGCTATTTATGTCTTAAGGTGGGTAAGTGTACTTCATTTTACTTAAGCATGAATTTTGGTCTATGCTGTTCTCTTAGTGTAGGCAGTAGAGACAACTGCTGGAAGAAGTCATGTAGCATGTGTATGGGGTACGAAAATGAGTGGGTAGGCACGTTTAAAAAGACCTTGGTATGAAGCTATATATAAATATTTTATATATTTATTTTTGCTTAGAGTATAGGTCTTACGTTTGTTATGGTTAATTTAATTTCGATTGTTATTTAACGTTGCACGTTAAATATATGTACCATCACACACAAACTCAAAACACATCAAAAATAAATGCATTGCTACGTCTTACCGTTCCGGATCCAATGGAATTAATTTTGTTGAATTCCGTCTCCATTTGCACAATGACGTTATTTTAATTTTAATATATTAATCGGTTTACAATTTAATTAGCATCTGCTTACAAAACAACTCCAATTGGCTCCAATCTAGAAAATTAACAATAACAGTTATATGTATTCCAATAAAATTCATTTCATCGAAAACAGAGGTCATTTGAAAAATAGCTATTTAAAAAACTTATATATTATCGATAAAATATAAATAAATTCCAGAACAATTAAATTAAATAATAATGAATTATTAGTTTTGAATACATCTAAATAAAATAATATACCACTCCATATTCAACCAACATGGATTTATAACTCAATATTAATATTTTCGAGTTAAACAATATTCGAATTATATATAAATTCCTTTTAATTTATTAAATAGACGTCATCGTTTGTAAATGATTTCCAGAGCGGCTATTTTAAAATTTGGTTTGGACATAACTTACAATTTATAAGCTGAAATCTCGATTTTTCTCTTCCATTAGAAAAGTATAATTTAGTAGATTCAAACATTTCTTGTTTCATCGAATTCCAACTTAAAACAGATTATGTATATTCAATTGAAGTTCAAAACTCAATATTACATACTACCGCGACGTTATGAGTTTGTATATAATTGAATATAAATTAATATGTCCAATCGTCGTTTAAATAAATGAATTCTATATTAAATCCATAAATATTTCCAAATATATTATTTCCAAAACCAAATAACCAAAAAATCTGGGTTGTTACATTTAGACTGCTTATAATTAGACTGCTTTTGTTGTTTGCAATAACACAGTATTTTATACAAGCATTTGTTAAATAATTGGACTACTTTTGTTGTTTGCAATACATGCATAATTCAAACCAAACAAGGATTTAAACATGATTAGAAGCTAAAGTTAATATGCAAAATAAATAACACAAGCACTCACAACACAAATATTAGCTGGATGGTTCAGTTCTTCTTTTTGTCCTTCCTGAGAGCTAGAATTGTCAATAGGAATAATTAGCAAAGAATCTGTGTTAACTTTTGGCAAACCATCAGAGGTATCTAATTCCAATTTTTGACGACCCGAAGTCTTCGCCTTTCGAATCGACCATAAGCCACAAAGGTCCGATCCAAAACGGCAGAAATCCTCGAACCGTTATCGGATACACATCAGAACAAACCATAAAAGAACATTTCATTGATATTACAACAATTTTACACCAAATTGTAGAATGTATCAGAGTATATCGCTAATATAAGAGAATAATAAATTATAATACAACGGAATCATAAATATATTCAATGGAAGAATATGAAGTAATCCAGAATATAGCTCCATCCATAATCTAAGATCCTATTTTAAAAATATCTACAAAACCAAATCTACAAAATACCCGTGTGGAAAATATAGGCACCCAGAGTTTAGGCGGGAAACAATAAACTCCAAGCCAGTCATGGGACTGATATGAGAACTAAAACAGTTACTAATCTTCATTTTAAAGTAAGGTAAATCACAGGACAACGCCGTATAACACGGAACGGGTTTCCTCCACATGAATACCCATCATAAACAACTATCATAAATATACTATTGGAGCCTATGATGCAACAAACAATATGTAATTCCTCAAACTGCCCATTTAGGCTTAATCCCCAAACTTAGATTTTCAAAATCTAATTAACTTTGCGAAGTTATCTCTTTAGACTTTATTCCTGAATTCTTATTTCAAAACATTCGAAATACATATCTAGCTTTCATATCAAATTAGCTTTCACTTCGGGATCTCATACCAAATCATTTGGAAAGTTAAATTCCAAAATATCACAAACAATGCATAACAAAACGTATGCAACCAAATATTGGGAGGCTTCTCCCATCAACAAAGCAAAGGGCACATATCATCATTCGCTCAATATATAAGTGCATCTCCCACTAACCAGGGCAGACTACACCGACCGTTGACCAATTAAGTTCCTGCCACCCATACTTTTAGTTATGGGTTACCTAAATCTTTTGCCACATACTAAATCATTTTATATCCCCAAGCGGAAAAATCATTAACACAAATAATCATAAATAAATCAATCTAAGTCATCTCAAAATCATCAGGTTTAGTCCTCAAAATCCTTTCTGTTTTATAAAACATTTTTTTATTTAAACATCACTTTAGTTTGTTAAACTCCAAAGGGTAAGTCCCTGTCTAAAATAAAAAAAACATTTTCTTTCTTGTAACGATCTAGAATTTTTAACCAATTTAAAATTGGAATTTTTATTACTCAATTTGAATTTAAATTTGAATTTGACATAAATATATATGGTTAAGAATATTTAATAATTTTGATAAGTTATATAATAGATCTTATTTGAATTATAAATTAGAATGATTATTAACAAGTTTGGATTTATTGATACTATTTGTCGTTCGATCGGATTTGTCAAACAATAACATGAATTAGTAGCATTAGAATTAAGTGTTGCTCTTAGTTTTCAAAGAATTTTAAGTGAAGTTCTACCAAAAGTTCACTTTCCCTCCTTAAGGCAAGTGTAAGGACACTTGTATTTTTGCATGTAAGCTTTCATGCATGCTTTCCACTTGCCCCCTGAGGTGTCACTCTCTCCTTACTCCTCTTTTCCTATAAATACCACCCTTTCCTTCCACTTTTTCATTCATTCTCACTTCTTTCTTTTCTCTCTTCTTCTTAAAGCTCATAGCCATGGTTTCCATGGCATTCTTTTCCACCACCACCACCTTGCCAAAGTTCGTCATCCTCTTCCTCCTCCTCCTTCTCCTCCTCTTATAATAGAAGGAAAGAGATATTAGTATATATTATATTATATATATTTTGGTGAATAAGACGATGCGCCGAAATACTATCCGACGGTTCGCTCAGCTAGGCTCGCCTACCGTGAAGATTGGAAAGATGTTCGGTGAGAACTCTTTAACCACAGTTTATATATTCAATTAGTAGTTAGACTAATTTAAACATAATGATGAATTATTAGTGGCTAATAATGGTTGATGTTTGTTGTGATGGATGATGGATGCGTAGTTTAGAGCACAAACACTATTAAGCGTTAGTGTTATAATCCTTGTGCACAGTTATAATTTATTTAATTATGTTGATGATGGTTGCTGTGGATGTTTATAATGGTTGTTGACGTTGTTTCGCACACACTATGTCATAACAATTATGGTATCACATTGGTGATTGGTCAATCTCCTTTGTAATTAAAAGCAATATCGTTATTGAAATTGGAGTTTAATAATTGGGAAAGACCATATGTATGAATTCATATATTTTGATAAAGTTTCTTTGAATAAATAAATAAATAAATACCGGAACGTTCTAGGATGACAGAGAGGATGTTGTCAAGGCTTGGATTTGGAAATTATAGTTTCCTGCTCTCCCTGGCTATCCCTAACTGATCCGACGAATGGGATGGTTAATTTTAAGTTAGAAAGATTTGGAATTTGATTTATTAAGTGAAAATTAAAAGTTGAATTTTGAACCCGAAATAATTTTGAAAGTCAATGTAAATTACTTTAAATGATTTTAAATGGTCTATATAAGTATATAATGGTTTTCTAAGGTATTTTGAAGTATCACAGAATAATGGTTATTACGGTCAAAATAGAGCTTGTCGCACAGCGACAATTCGTGTATTTTATATGCAAACTTAAAACGCTTATAACTTTTTCAATCTAAATCGGATTTCCATGAAATGAAAAGCGTTTGATTTCGATTAACATGAGCTTTCAAATGAGTGAAAGCAGATTTTAATTTTGAGTTAAAATTTTAAAGATATGTTTAAAGCCATTTTGGAAAAGGTCGGTGTAAGAGCAGTTGTCAACCATAACTATAAAAGGTAATTTAAATGTTTTAAAAATATGGAAAAAATTTGTAAAATCATTATAAATTATGTAAAAGTGTTTTGAATTGTAAAGTTTAAGTTTTGGCTAAGATAAACGATATTTTAGTCAAAGTAGTTGAGATAGCTGTTTTGTAACGTTTTTATAACAATTTTGAAACACTATTGTAACACTTTCTTTGGAAACAATCTATTTTGATGTTTTTGACCAGCAAACCATGTTTTGAACTATAAGTAATCATTTGTAAATGATTGGTGGAATGTTTTCAAAGATTTAAAAGTATTGAAAATGTTTTATATGGAAATTAAATTGATTTATTTGATATTAAAACAGGGTTTTCAATTATAAATAATTGGGTATGGTTGGAGATAAATCTTTGGATGTTTGATATTAATCCGCTAGATGATGACTCTTAATGTTTGAGGAATTTAAAAGGTAGTTCACTATTATTCCGCTTATAGTGTGAGTTGGGTACAGAGATTAATATTGAGGTTAAGTTGATGGTTTTTCTATCCAAATCTAATGTCAAAGAGTTGGATAATTCTTTTAATTAAGATACGGGTTTCTCAATCTGATTGAGATAAGTTGGATAGAAATTATCTTCGGATATTTGATATGAAATTCTGTGGTGCAAACATATACTATTTGAGGAATTTGGAAGATATTATTATTATATCGTTATTCCACTTATAGTATTCGTTGATTATGAGAATTGATATCGAATATAAGTAGATACAATTTCTGTGTAACTTATGTTTAGTATCAATTGATTTGGGTTTTGTCGTGAATCGTATCTTCAATAATATCATTCTTGAAACCCAATGAGATTGAGTTATGGAAATTCATATCGTAATTTGGGATTTAATCAAATCTTTGGTTTGAGAAAATTAAAAGTATGAAATTGGGAAGGAAGTATAATATTTTAGTTAAGATTAGGGAATTGAATATTGGAAAATCGATTTAATTGGAAACTATGGTTGAAATGTGGATTAAGGATTCCCAAGGGAAACTTGATTTTTTATAATGAGTTATCAAACGGAAAATTAATTAAGGCTTGGAGGGTAAATTATCTTTGATTTAAGGGTTGTGTTTTAAAACTGAAAAGTTTAAATATGAATTTTGTAATAATTTGAGATTGGATTTAAAGAAATTTAATAAAATCCAAGATGGAAGGAGATTTGGTTGAAAGCCTGTGTGTTCCATAATTGTGTTTTATAATTGCTCTTATTATTTGGAAAAACCGGGATCGAAATTATGTCCAAAAACCATTCTAATTAATAATACGACGTTGTGGAGCAATTGAAGACATTAAAGACGACATTGAAGACTGGGACCCTTCATATCGTAAGGACAACATGCTGAGTGTCTCGAATGGGTTGCTCCCATTTGCAGATAGATTTATATCAGTTAAGTGGCAAGAAGCCCGAACGTATGTGAAGGAATTACGGATTGTTGTTTCGTTCAGACCCAAAACGGACATGAATGGACAATGTGGCATACTTAAGTTATGTGATGAGCTGTGGATGATCAAAGCATGGCTTATTTAAGCGTAACTTTGTGTATATCGTGAACTCGAAGAACCTCACACCCCGAATTGATGGTAAACTGATGGTCAGATTTTTATGCTCGTTTCGTATGTTCGGTGCACCGGGATGTGATGATGAAAGGGTACTGTGAAGTCCCCGGTCTGGGACGCTATTTGTTGGGTACTCTGATTCATGTATGGTGGGTTAGTATAACGGAGTCCGAGTCTGGACGTTATCCGCGAGTACTGGGATGATGCACGCAAGAAAGTTTGTGAGCCCACGAATGATCTTTCGTACCAATAACCATCATGTTGGAAACCCAATCTCCACTATGAGCCTGTATGGTTTTGATTGTATAGTCTGTTGGTTACCCGCAGGATTGTCAGTATAATGGGATGGGGCATTATGCTGGCTAGGATTAATACATTTATTTACGAAATGGTTTTCACACTATATTTAGTAGTAAAAGAGGATTTTCATGTATGAAGGCATTTTTGGTTATCATAAAGCAAAACTCGCCCATCTGGTGTGCGCTTGCATTGTGTGATGTGGGACAAGCTTATGATAGCTTCATTTTTCAAAAAGTCATTACGAATTTTTATGCGCTGGTATTCACATAGAGTAAACCCGTTCCGCATTAGCGGCGTGGTCCGGTGAATTACCTAACTTTAAAATTAACCCTAAAGACAACTGTTTTGAGTTCTCACACCAGTCCTTGTTTGGCATGAGGCAGAATGATAGGGGGTTCTCGCTCTTGGTATGGTGGCGAGCGGGAGACTCTTACCTCTGCACGTCCTAAGAGGGGTTGGTGAGGCATGAGGCCGCGACAGTCGAGAGGCTGACCGTAAAACAAGGTGATGGGATACCATTGTAATGCCACGACGGAGTGTAGTCGACCAGATCATTACAACGTGGTATCAGAGCTTTGGTTTATACAAAGCAATGGGGTACGACACATTTGAACAAAAGGAAAGACTCATCAGAGTTATATATCTCATTAGAGATAGGGTTAGTAATGCCCTAGAATGAGATTTTTGAGTACTATATTTGAGAGAGAGTATTTGAAAATATGAAAACATATTTTGAAAGTATATGGTTAATTATAACCTGGATAATAATCAAATGATTAAGGTTAAGTTTACATTTTGTGATTATAATTACACATAAAATACTTCTTATGGAATGGTAATTAAGCCCCTTCCACTGATCAGGAAAATGATCCAAGTACAAATTCCTTTTGGATTTAATTTCATCATTAGGTAACATTTCGAAATATTGATAAGATTATAATATATTAGTTAAGGGATAAACTTGGGTCAAATTTGTTAAGGTAATTCTACTCTAAAGTAATTAATCAAAATGGTTCGAAATTAAAATAAGAGTTTGAGTGTTTTATTTGATGTTGTATATGAACTATCGAGTATAAGAAGATTTTGAATATATGCCTAGCTAATGTATATGCGAAGTCTTATGTATACTAGATAGATATAGAACCACACTCTAGTCACTTGAAGATGATTTTGTTGATGACTGCAACATCATCAGTATGTATTTTCGAGTTTCGAAAGTGGGATGACTATACGATTCTGGTTAAAACATCAATATATACTTAAAACCAATTTAGATAAGTGTTTGAAATGTTTGGTAAAATGATATGAATTTGAATAAGTAAGCGTGATCTTGAAATTTTGATAGAATTGTAGAAATTATACTAGGTAAACCTGTAATAAGGATAAGCCAGTAAATTAAGTAGAGAAAATGTATTTGTATTTGTTTTTGGAAAGATATATTGTTTGAAAACTTAAATCAAAATTTCAAGTAAGAATTGGTATTTACTTTGAAATAGATTTTGAAATAGTATATTTTGAAATAGTATATTTTGAATTTAAAAGAAAAAGGTCTTTCGAAATATTTGGAAATTAAATTTGAGCATGAACATCTTATGATTAGAATTTCACTTGACGTCTATGTAAAGCTATAATTTGCATAGGCAATCTAAGTATAGAAAAAGCAGTTCGGGAAACGATTTAAAAGCTAAGTTGGAATTAATCAATTAGGATATTTGATAAGTAGTCCTCCCCAACTGTTTTTATTTAAAATGCAAATATCTTGAGAATTCTTTTTACAATATGACTATAAGATATTTGACGATATTTTGGTTAAGGACTATATCGGCTAAAGCTGTTAATAAAGATATATCTGAGGGATTTCTCTAAAGTTTAAAGGAAATAAGTTTTGAATTTGAAATAATTAATGAGGATAACCAAACTAAACAATATAGGGAATTAAAATATGGAATTATCAGCAATTTTGTACAGTCGATAAGTTCTAAAGTATATTGTGGTAACAAAAGGAACTGTTTAAATAAGCATGATTACCTTGTGAAATAAGTTTCACAATTTGATTGAAAGATATTTGGAAAGCGGGAGTGTAAAAAGAAAATACCTAAACTAAAATGTTTAGACATGCTAATTTCTGAGATGATCATGGTTTTCGTGTAAAGAAAAATAGTAATTTTGGGGAACTGAAAGGGAGTAGGTTTCATAACCATTGTATTTGCTAGATAAGATCAAAAAGAATAAATAACTCTAAATTTTATTGATGGCGGTAAGTGGTTGAGCATAAGTAATTAACCCAGTAAACAATGAATCAAATATAACAGGTAATGGGAAGTTATCGTGTAACGATCCGGAAAACCTAAACCAATTTAAAATTTTAAAATTGGCTATTTTAGTGGATTTTAAATATTTAAAATAAATATTTTAAATAATAATGATGAAAAGTAAGTTTGAATCGAATTTGAAAATAAATATAATCCCTTTGAATTATAAACAAGGCCTGAAATGGCACGGCAGTTTCAAATTTTCATTTCAAACTTTGACTGACTATACCGGGTGCAAAACAAAACGGATTTGAGTGAAACCAAAAATATTTAAATCTGTTAGTGAATATCTTTCTAACGAATCTGAAAAATCGAAGTTTCATAGTAGGATGCAAAAGTTATGGCCAAATGAATTTTCAGAAAGGTCGCTATAGAATATATGTACCCGTGAAAACGACCATTTTGCAAACGACCTCGGAATTCGACGAAACCACTTTTGTTGGATCCGGGATGTTAAACTATTGCTAGTTTTCAAATTTCATAATTTTTGAAGCTAGTATCTGAGCGTGGAAAAGGAAAACGTGTGTTGGTCAATTATAGTTAAATTGGATCGACCAGAAAAGGGCCATTTTTCAAACGGTCTCAGAATTCGACGAAACTAGTTTTGTTGGGACCGTAACGTCAAAACATAGCTAGATTTATTTTTCTGGAATTTTTCGAATCAGTTTGTGGACCTGGCAAATTGAAATGTACGTTCAAATTAAATATTGAATGTTTTATATTTTAATTTGAAGGAAAACTGACTGAAACAGTCGAATGGGCCTACGAAACATATCCCATTGTGTTCGGAATGGGGGTATTTAGCTAAGGACGACAGTCGTTGGGTTTGAATTGGGGTTCGTGTGTGAAAGAGGGTATTTTCGAAATTTAAAAATATATAAATAATAAAAAAATCTAATTGGTCCACCTCACTTCTCTCTCTCCCCGATTATCTTCAGAATGATCGGCGGCTACTCCTCCTTCCTTATCTCCTCTTTTTCTTTGAATCCACGCAATAAAAACCCATGGCCCTTTGGAGAATTCTGTAGTACTCCTCACCACCTTCAAATCCATATATAGTTTGGATTTTTTCATTGTGTAGTTTGGGAGAACCGACGCCAGGAAGTTCTCGACTTCCAGCCGCCGCCGCGACGTGCAGGCGCCGTCGAAACCCATGCCACCACCACCGATCTGCGCAGCCTTCCTCCCTCCTCGGCGTGGTGCAACTGGATTTTGTCCTCGTGCCTTGGATTTCGCGAAAAACGAAACCCTAGTTTCGAACCCCATCAGGAAGGTACGGCTGAAAATTTATATAAACTATATTATAGCAGTTTAAAGCGCTACGGTTTTTGTTTTCACTATAAAAATGATATCTTTCTCGTTTCTTGACGAAATTCAGTGAAACAAGAGACAGTGGACTCGTGTGGACGTCTTCTATATTTTAAAAGAGACCGCATATTTTTCTGAGCCTTCTACAATTTTTGGTGGAGTGGAACCCAATGTGAGATTTCTAAATTATAAACGATATGGAAAATGACGATGTATAAATTATATAGTCGATGTATGACTTATATAGGCGTTGTACACCTCATGTATAAGCGTTGTACAGGTTGTACGTTCGATGTATAAGTTATATATGCATTGTAAAAATTATATATGTGTTGAAACAGAAGTGAAATACTTATATAAATATATATCTATATATATACGCCCCTCGTCCACAAACCATGGACGATATTTATTGGCTGTGATTGGTGTGAAAATTGGTTGATAGCGAATGGTTGATTATAATTGTTTGTGGTCGAAATTGATTGATTGTGGTTGAAAAATACCCGTTTATGGTTGAAAATTATTTGGTTGAAACCACATAGGATTAGTTTGTGGAAATGGAAAATATATACATGCCGCCTGTGTGCGAACTAGATGCATGATTTCCCATTGTCAAAAGCTGCGAGGCTTTAAGGTAGAGCGAGGAGCCGTACTAGGGACGGCCCTGGATTTAACTACCCTGCCGTTATGCTGCCGAAATTTTGAATAATATTCATGTGTTAGAATTATTTTCATGTGTTGAAACTATATTCGTGTGTTGAATAGAAATTCATCTATTGAACAACATTCATGTTTGAAAATAAATTGTTTTGCAATATAAAAATCACCTTTTTATATATATATATATAAACTATAGGAAACCTTCATGTGTTGAATAGAAATTCATTCGTTGAATGGAAATTCATGTGTTGAATGGTCTTCGTGTTTTAAATATAAAAAATCACCTTTTCTATCTATATATATAAACTATAGAAAACCTTCATGTGTTGAATAGAAATTCATTCGTTGAATGGAAATTCATATGTTGAATGGTATTCGTGTTTTAAATATAAAAATCACCTTTTTTATCTATATATATAAACTATAGAAAACCTTCATGTGTTGAATAGAAATTCATTCGTTGAATAGAAATTCATGTGTTGAATGGTATTCGTGTTTTAAATATAAAAATCACCTTTTATATATATATATATAAACTATAGAAAACCTTTATGTGTTGAATAGAAATTCATTCGTTGAATGGAAATTCATGTGTTGAATGGTATTCGTGTTTTGAAATAAATTGTTTCATAATAAAAATCATATTTTTATCATCTATATGAACTATATACAATAGTCGTGTTTTGAAATAAATGGTTTTACAATAAAATCTCATTTTTATTATATACATGAATTGTTAAAAATAGTGAAGTGTTGAAATAGAAGTTAGTTTGATAAAAATATCATTTTATCAAAGGTATGAAATGAATATGGTTTTGAAATCGAAGAATCGATTATATATATATATATAATTAAAATAAATCGAATAACGAAGCTGCAGTTCATGTTTTGAAACCGTGATTTCAAATGATTAGTGCGGAAGATCCGACCATCAGATTTTCCCGAAACCGAAACCGTTGGGTTCGCTTTGGAAATATCTTTCCAACGACACCAACTTTGTAAAGATCCAATGGTTGGATTGTCTGGAATGTTTAATTCAAATATGAAGAAAAATAGAGCCAGAATCGATTATATTTATATATATATATATATAAATATAATTAAATTAAATCGAATAACGATGCTGCAGTTCGTAATTTGTAATCGAAACTTCAAACGAGTATACCGGGAGATCCGACCGTCGGATTTTCCTGAAACTGGAACCGTTGGATTTGTTTTGAAAAGATCTTTCTAATGATATAAATTTTGTGATGATCCAACGGTTAGATTTTTAGATATGTGTAAATCAAATCTGAAGAAAAACAGCGCCACGGCCGCGTTATGGCCTGAAGCGTCGTTTAAATAAATAGGCTATTTTTAAATAAATAAAAATAGTGATAAATCGTTATAAAATATTATAAACGATATGGAATGTGAAATTTAGAAATTAACAGAAGGTTAGCTAAGTCGAATGGTTTCCTGGGTTTTGATCTGATGTTGGTTTCGGCCTTCGGGGTTAATATTTGGGAAATCGTTCTCTCACTGATTGACGGTTAGTGACTAATGAATTGGAATAAAGCATATGTCGTGTTTATGTAGCACTTGTTTATTATATACGCGAGTTGTTCAGAAAGAACGGGGTTATCCCATTCTGAATAACTGAATCGACGATAAGAAATCGAAGATGAAGACGGTGGTCGAAGACCGGAGATCTACACCTCGTTTGGAAGGTAACTGATGTCCTGATTGGGAGGCATCCCGAAATATGGATAATGAGTGGTGACCGTCCAGACGTACGTGGAAATCGATGGGTTTGCGAGGTATATAGTGCCTCCGGTTTCGTTCAGACCCAGAACGGACTTGCAAATGGACTGTGTGTCCGACGTTGGAATTCATTCTGTGTGATTGATAACCATCAGTTACATGGTGTGAATTGCCTGTGTGGCATGCTAATATGCAGTGATCAGGGCTTCTGTTGAAAAGCAAAGTCTTGTGGTTGATGATCAAAGCACCGCCTATGTGGCGTAGCTTTGTGTATAACGTGAATTCGCGAGCCTCACACCCCGGTATGAACCAGAAACGGGAGAGGACATCAGGGAGGGCATGCGTTACCTTCTAGCTAGAGGTGGTGTCGGTGCTTAAACTGGCTGACATTATATTATTTTCACCTATGTGGTTGTTGCTGTTGCTAGGCGCCTCGGTTATATCGGTCGATCCGGGACCGATGGAGTCATTCATTGGCTCATTTACACCCCAAAGGGCGGGGAAACTTAGTGTTCAGGCATTTTAATCCACATCGGTGGACCGGCCCTGACGATCCAAGGGTCGATGCGCTCTGACCCTGAGGCTCGGGCTGGACAGTCTCGAAGTCGGTATGGACTATCTTTTGCCTTGGTTCATGACGGAAATCCAATTTCCAAATACGTGATTGTGCGGTTTTGATTGTATATATATATGGCGACATGATATATGGTACCCGTGCCGTCTATGATTGATATTTATGATTGTGTATAAAATTAGAAACTAACTGCAAACGAGCTAAGATGGGTGGTTTCCTGGGTATTGGTTTGATGTTGGTTTCGGCCTTCGGGGTTAATACTTAGGGGGTCGTCCTCTTGCTAATTTACAGTTGGAGTCTGATTAAGAATTAAACGACAAAGTTTACACTTTAAATGATTTGTTTTGCTCGTATCAAGCATATTTTGATCGATATAAGGTAAAACTCTATCCTCCGGTTTGCGTTGCATTGTGTGATGCGACTTGAGCCTTATATCGGCTTCATTTTTATAAAAAGCATTGCGATGTTTAAAAGAATTATTTGTTTTAAAGCACTGGCAATCCAATGGAGTAAACCCGTTCCGCGAAAGTGGCGTGGTCCTGTGATTAGCCAAAGTATAAAATGTGTTAAGTAGATTTCTCATACCAGTCCCATGACTGACTCGTAGTTTGTTTCACTTGCAAACTCGGGTGCCCCTTTTTCTACACGGGCAGCCTTGTATTCAGGTATTAGTAGGCTTTTTCTGGATAGCTGGAGCTGAAGATGGATTCTACCATTTATCTCTTTTTATGCTGTTCAGCTCCTATTGTACATTATATTTTGTTTTCCGCTGTCGACATTTATGTATAGCTGAACTGTATTTGTACTAAGTATGATCCTGTATATTGTGTAACTCTGATGATTATGTTTATCCAGTGTATCATTTATTCATTATCTAGTGTATTTATTTATTTCTGTTCTGCTATTATCTGTTTATGTGTTATATTCCAAAGATTACCCTTAACACCGTCAATCAGGGTTTTGGGGTCGTCACAACGTGGTATCAGAGCTTTGGTTAAGCTTAGTGCTGGAATATAACATATTAACAAACTCGTTAGAAATAGAACCAGTAGTGTTCTAGGACGGGTAACTAAGTACATATTGGATCAGCAATATCCTAGTATGAGTAGAAGAATGAAATACGCCCCGATAGACACATTTACATTTGAAGTATTTGTCTCTATATTTTAAAATATCTTTTCTGTTGACCTGACACTTGATTTGCTATTTATAGAAGTACTAGAAAATGAGTGTCAGAATCAGAAGGAATGCAGAACCAGATACTGAGGCCCTATTAATTAAGTATCGAAATATGGGTGGAATACCGTTCTCGGGCGAAGAATCTATTATGAAAACACAAGCTTGGATTCGTTCTGCTGAGAAAATCTTTGACGGTTTGAAGCTGAGGGATGACCAGAAAAGATTACTGGCATCTTGGGCACTCAAAGACGAAGCCTTGTTCTGGTGGGATTTGGTTGTTAAGGATAATCCAGAAGGTGATATCACTTGGGATAGATTCAAAGTAATTTTCCTAGAAAGATTTACTCCTCCCGAAGCAACCGAGCGGTTATGTGATGAATTCTCTTATCTGATACAAGGAGATATGACCATCCCAGAATATCATAAGAAATTCAATGAACTTTCTCACTTTGCCCCTCATCTAATTCAAAATCCGAAGAGAAAGAATCTGAGATTTATCAACGGGCTTCAAAGAAAATATCAGAATAGTGTAATGAGGAATGTGAAGCTTCCTTTTTCTGAAATGATATACATGGCTTACCAGTACGAGGATCTCGACAAGAAAGGTATGTTACGCTACGAAGAGGAGGTCAGTTCTAGTAATATAAAGTTGAGTCTGAAACTGATCGTCCTGAGGCCAGTACGATGTCTGAGGCCAGTAAGAAGCCTAAAGCCAATCGAAAAAGGGCCAGATCTGAGAAAGAACCAGTAACGACTGCCATATGCCTTAACTGCAATCAGAAGGGCCATTTGTCCAGAAAATGTAAATCTTTAAAGAAACAAAGAAAGGATGGATATAGAGCCAATCGAAAGCAAAAGAAGAAGAGTTTTAGACTTGATCAGAATTTTCAAGAGAATAGAGATTGCAGTAAATGCCATCGATCTGGTCATCTTGCAAAGGATTGCTGGCTCTTAAAGAAGCCTGGAATGGTGCAAGCGAATGAAGTGGCAGAAACTTCAGCACCCTCAGATAGTCAGGGAAGGGCTGATGTTTTAGAAGGCACACTTAATGTCAAAAATATTCTAGTTAAATTATTGTTTGATACAGGCGTGTCGCGAAGCTTTATTGCAAAGAATGCGGTTAAGAAACTGGATTTGAATTTGAAGAAGCTCAAAGAACCAATGACTGTCCATAATCCGGTTGGGGGTTCTCTCGATCTCAGTTGGGTTTGTGCGGTACCTGTCTCTTTTTCCTATTATAAGTTCACTACCATCTCTATCGTCATGAATTTTACTGAATTCGATCTTATTTTGGGATTGGATTGGCTAACCAAATATGAGGCAGAGGTTAGATGCGCCGAGAGAGTTGTTAGGGCAAAGAATAAATCAGGGAACTATATAACCATACCATATGAAGGCCCGAATTCAAATAGAAAAGATTTTTGGTCAGCTCTAGATGTTTCTCCTGCTCAAATAGAAAATATCCCTGTAGTCACAGAGAATATTCCTGACCTCATCAAAGATATACCTGTCGTAAAGAATTATGCGGACGTGTTTGAAGAGGTTGTTAGCTTACCTCCGCAGAGGGAAATTGATTTCAAAATTGCTTTAATCCCGAATGCAAGGCCAGTAGTGCATGCCATTCGGAGGATGACCCTAAAGGAGAAAGCAGAGTTAGATAATCAAACTCGACAACTTGTATGGAAGGGTGTAATAACCCGAAAATCTGGGCCAGTTTAAAATTTTTATTTTGGCAATTTTGGCGAATTTTGAATATTTAAAATAGATTATTTTAAATAATATCGACGAGAAATTTATTTTGAATATAATTCGACGTATATATTATATACGTCATCGTTAGAATATATAAATATTTATATATAATTATAAATAGAAGTGGAAATGGCGTGGTAGTTCGATAATTCGATTTCAAACTTCAATTGAATGTACCGGGTGCAAAACAATCCGGATTTTAGTGAAACCAAAAACGTTAGGATCTAATTGATAATATCTTTCCAACGAATCCGACCAATCGAAATTTCATAGCGGGAATCAAAAGATATGTCCAGTTGAAAATTCTGAATAGTCGCTATGGAATTCAGACCCTTAAAAATAGACATTTTGCAAATGACCTCGGATTTCGACGAAACTAGTTTTGTTGGGTCTGTGATGTAAAATTATTGCTAGGTTTCAAATTTCATAATTTTTCGAATTAATATGTGAGCGTGGCAAAGGAAAACGCGTTTGACCAATTTCAGTTGATTTTAATCGACTGGAAAATGGCCATTTTTCTAACGGTCTCAGTATTCGACGAAACTAGTTTTGTTAGGACCGTATCGTCAATACGAAGCTAGAAAATATTTTTCGGAAAATTTTCTAGTTAGTATGTGACCCCGGTAATTTGAAATGTACGTTTAAAATTCAATATAGTGATTTAAATGTTAATTCAACGGAAATTGATTCAATCGATCGAATCAACATACGAAACATATCCCATTGTGTTCGGAATAGGGGTGAAACGCTATAGGCGACAGGCGGTGGGCCTCGTTTAGAGGTCATATGTGAAAGTCAACCTTTTGAAATAAAATAAATTAAAATAAAATATATTATATCTTCCTTCTCTCCTCCCCTAAATTCATTCTGGCCCCCCCATATAAACCAAATCAATTCAGGAAAAAAAAAAAAAAGAAAAAAAAAAACCGAATCGCAATTGCCTCCAGACCACGCCCACCGCCGCCCTCAACCGTGACCGCCGACCTCCCCTCCGCCTCACTCCCCCCTCGGCCAACCTCCCCGTCGCTTCTCCCCTTCCATCCCCTAAGCCGACGCGAAGCCCTCAGGTGACCTCGACGAACCCCAAGCGCCGGAAAACCCTATCCCCGACCGCCAGAGCTCCGGCGCCGACCCCCTTGGCTCCAACGACGAGAGCAGTTCTTCCCCCTCCCTTCGCTACTCCTCCCCTGCTCAGAAATCAGTGAGTACTTTAATTTTTCAATTTAATTGTCAGTTGAAAAAAGACTATATTTTTAAAGTAAGAAAAATATGGTTTTTATTTTTTTTTAAAGTAAGAAAAATATGGTTTTTATTTATTTTTAAAGTGAGAAAAATATGGTTTTTATATTTTTAAAGTAATAAAAATATGATTTTTATATTTTTAAAGTATTAAAAATATAATCTTTATTAAGTAGAAGATGTAAAAATATGATCTTTGGTTAGGTAGAGAATTAAAAATATAATTTTTACATGATAGGAATATTAAAAATACCATCTTTATATGTGTAGAAAAATAAAAATGAGATTTTTATAAAGATGAAATCTTTAAATTTGAAAAGGCGAAGTCTATGTTTTTATAAAGGCGAAATCTTTATTTTAGAAAAGGCGGAATCTTTATATGGAAAATAGCGTGATAAAAATATAATTTTTATCTATATAACATAGAAGTAAAGAATTCGATTTTTATATATTGAATAGCAAAGTAAAAATTCGATTTTTAAATGTAAGAAGCGATTATAAAAATATGATTTTTAAATTGAAAGTGAATAAATAAAAATGTGATTTTTATTTTAAAGACATCAAAATATAAAATTGTGTGATTTTTATATATGTAGTGGCTACGGGCAAAGAAGATGACGAAGATGCGATAGCGATGAAGATTTCTATCAGTGGAGAGCCGTGAAGTTAGGATAGCTTTCGGTGAGAATTTCTCACCTTTCAATTTAAATTTTCTAGTTATATATATATACTAGGATGCAGACGGTGCTTAGTAGCACCCGACACAATCGTCCACAGACCATGGACTTGTTTGTTTGGTTGCATAGATTAGTTATATGATTTGATTTGAATTTGGTTGTTTGGTGATTTTGATTGATGTGTGAATGGCGTGGGCCTTCACTAGACCGGGGATAAGGCTAGGCCTTGTCCCGTTTCTAGTATCGTGCCGTTATGCCGCCGAAATTTTCTAAAATGAGTTAGAAAATAAAAATAAAAATATCATTTTATTGTGTAAATGAATAATAGAAATTCATGTGTTGGAATAAAATGTTTTATCGTTAAAAATACAATTTTTAACGTGAATATGAGTAAATGAATATTTATAAACAAATCGGCCGATTTGTTTATATACACTGATTTGACTGATATTGATTGGGTCGATAAATTTTACACATCGCCCAACTGCACAAATAAAATCTGTGTTTGATTGTTTGAAACCCCACACGGGTGTTGGGATGAAATTTGAAGTTCACTCATCCTGATTGATTAAATATGTCGATCGATTGATTGACAGGCTGTTATAAGCGTTAGATATCTATATTTGATGCTTATACAGTGTAGTGCACTTTGGTTGATGGTTGATTATTTTTCAATGCTATTATATGTGTGTAATGTATGAAAATCCATATAATTAACATTATATGGTGATTGATTGGGCCTCATTCCAATTTAGAAAATAAAGAATAATATAAATAAAGGTTCATGTGTTGACAGTACTCATCCATTGAGATTGGTCATGTGTTGAACGAAATGATTTAGTAATAAAATTTACATCTTTATTGATATAAAATAAAGGTTCATGTGTTGACAGTACTCATCGATTGAGATTGGTCATGTGTTGAACGAAATGTTTTAGTAATAAAATTTACATCTTTATTAATATAAAATAAAGGTTCATGTGTTGACAGTACTCATCCATTGAGATTGGTCATGTGTTGAACGAAATATTTTGATAATAACAACTATTTTGAAAAAGAAATATTTGAAATAGAATATTTGAAAATAGAAATTTATGAAGCCGTGTTGATTAGATTGACGCCATTTTGACGTGAACGATATTTATATCGATTTTAACGATTTCGAAATGAATTGAATTGAAAACGATTTCGAAATAAATTGAATTGAAAACGATTTCGAAATGAATTGAATTGAAAACGATTTCGAAATGAAATGAATTGAAAACGATTTCGAGATAAATTGAATTGAAAACGATTTCGAAATAAATTGAATTGAAAACGATTTCGAAATGAATTGAAAACGAATTCAAATTGAATTGAAAGCAAATTGAAATGAATTCGAATTGAATTGAAATTTGAATTGAATAGAAATGAATTTTAAAACGAATTTATAAAGAAGAATTCAATTTTGCTTTGGATTGAAATGGAAGTTGAAGTTGCTTTTGAAACGAATTTTAAAACTATTTATATAATTCGTTTTAAATAGAAATCGACGAAATATATATAATATATATATATATTATATATATATAATGGCCTGAATAGAACGCGCCGCGCCGCGGCAGTTCGTGAATTTCGACCATTTATTTCAAACGGAAATTACGGGAGATTCGACCGTCGGATTCTCCTAAAACCGGAACCGTTGGGTTCGTATCGAAAAGAGCTTTCTAACGAATATTAGAAATTTGAAATCTAACAGTTGGATTTGGAGATACGTCCAAATCAAATTCGAAAAAGGTCGCTGTAAGTGCAGTTCGATGGCCGTTGATGGAAATCGACTATACGGGCCTTGATAAAATTATTAAAAATAGTAATAATTTGTGTAAAATCATAAGAAGTGATTTGGGAAAAATTGGGTTGAAAAACTCCATATTTGAAAAGATAAAAATAGATTTTTATCGAAATGAACTGGTTTTGAACTAGAATTATAATTCTATTTATTTTTAAATAAATAAATTGAATTTGAAAAGGGTTTTAAAAATAACCAGAATTTCCAATGATTGCATTGGAGTGGATTTGAATCGAAATTGTCTTCGGAATATTTCGATGTTGGAATTCGTGATGATACAGATATTGTTATGGGAATTTGAAAGATATAGATATATATATCGTTATTTCCAATATGATATTTGTTGGTCGTAGAATTTGATATTGAATATAAGCCGATATATTTTCTATTCAGAGCCTTGTATTTAATATCAAATGTGATTTGGGTTTGTCGTGAATGGTGTCTTCACTAACACTGTTCTTGAACCCAGTTGAGAAAAGATTAAATCTTTTTATTTAGATTTAATGAAGTGTACCAATTAAATAATATTTAATTGGAATTGAATTGATATTGATTTTTGGGTTTGTCGTGAACAGTGTTTTAAACAACACTCGTTCTTTAACCCGATAATTAATGAATGTGATTTTTGGTTTATCGTTAACTGTGTTCTTAAATGACACTGATTCTTTAACCCAGTTAAAGATTAAAACTAAGTGGAGTTTTAATGAATCTTTAATTAGATTGAAAAGATCGAAAATGGAGTACCACCAGTTTTGCTCCAGGCGATAGTTAAATCTTTAATTAGATTTGAACGTGAAATGGTAATTGAATTTACCGATAACACCGTGGTGTTAGATATGAAGTATTACCAGTTTTACTTCATGGGATGAATAGGTTGGGATTGGGAAATTAAAACCAATGATTACTACGGTAAGGTTCGCTAATTCCGACTAGTTGAATCGATATTCAAAAATAGATTAAAGAATAAATTCAAGAAATTTATCTTGGATAAAATTAATGGGAACCTTTCCCTATGAATGTGAAATTTAGAAACTAACTGTCGGTTAGCTAAGCAGAATGGTTTTCTGGATATTGATCTGATGTTGGTTTCGGCCTTCGGGGTTAATATTTGGGGAATTATTCTCTTGATTAATTTACGGTTAGTGGCTAATGAATTGGAATGAGGCGTATGTTGTGTTTGTGTAACACTTTTATAATATATACGCGAGTTATTCAGAAAGACCGGGTTTATCCCATTCTGAATAACTGATACGACGATAAGTCGAAGATGAAGACGACGGTCGAAGACCGGAAGTCTTCACGTCGTTTGGGTGATTACTGATGATCTTGATTGGGCTGTACACCCAAGAAGATGGAAACAGTTGGTGATCGTCCAGACGTACTTGGAGATCGATGGATATGCGGGGTACTAGGTGCCTCCGGTTTCGTTCAGACCCAGAACGGACTTGTAAATGGACTGTGTGTCTGACATTGGATTTTAGTCCGTGTGATTGATCTCTATTAAATATATATCTGTTTGGCGGCGGAGAATTTATTCTCTTGCTTAACGCCCTTCTCTGAGACGTACGAGCTCAGGGGTTATATATTGATGGATATCAAACGCATGGAGTGAATTGCCTGTGTGGCATGCCTAAGTGGCAATGGATCGAGGCTTCTGTTGAAAAGCAAAGTCTTGTGGTTGATGATCGAAGCACGGCCTTTGTGGCATAGCTTTGTGTAACGTTTACTTCGCGAGTTTCACACCCGGTATGAACTAAAAACGGGAGACGGACCTCAGGGAGGGCATGCGTTTCTTTCTAGTTAGAAGTGGCGTCAGCGGTTTCACACGCCCTGACGAGTTTGACTTATGTGGTTGTTGCTGTTGCGAGGTGCCTCGGTTTGATCGGACGATCCAGGTCCGATGGAGTCATTCGTTGGCTCATTTACGCCCCAAAGGGCGGAGAGACGTATTGTTCAGGCATAATAATCCACATCGGTGGACCGGCCCTGACGATCTAAAGGGTTGATGCGTTCTGATCCTGAGACATGGGCTAGATTGTCTCGAATCGGTTGAGGACTATCTTTTGCCTCGGTTCATAGACGGAAATCCAATTTCCAAATACGTGACTTTGCGGTTTTATTTGTAGAGCCTAGTATGGCGACATGATATATGGTACCCATGCCGCCTATGATTGATACTTATGATTTGAAGTTGTTTTACCCACTATGCACTTATAATAGTATCAAACGATTTGTTTTAACCGTAACAAGCATTCTTTGGCTGTTATAAGGGAAAACCCTATCCTCGGCTGCGTTGCATTGTGTGATGGGACCTGGGTCCTATAACAGCTTCATTTTTCTTTATTTAGCATTGCGCTGTTTGTTATATGCACTGGTATTCTTAGGAGGAAACCCGTTCCGTGTTATATGGCGTGGTCCCTTGATTTACCTAATAACTTAAGATAAAGATTAATAACTGTTTTAGTTCTCACACCAGTCACATGACTGACCTGGAGTTTATTGTTTTAACCTAAACTCTGGGTGCCCCTATTTTGACACGGGCAGCTAGTAGTTTTGGTTTTGCAGATTTATATTCACAGGATCCTGGTTTACAGCTGGAACGATATCCGGAAAGCTTTGTATCCGTATATCTCCTTCTAGTTGTGTATTGTATTATTTTCCGCTGCTATGTATTTAAATGTAATTTAAATCTCTGATATTTCTGTGTAATATATATTCATTTATACTCTGTATATTCTTGTAATCTGATGCATTGTTGTAATATACAATGAAATGTTCTTCTGTATGCGTTCTTTTGTGGCTTGTTCTCGAACTATCCGCGCTTTCCTTTACGGGGAAGTTACGGGTTTTCACAGTTGGTATCATAGCTTTGGTTTACAAAGCTCAGAGAACAAGACACATTAGAACCATACAAAAGAATTCATCGGAGATTGGATTAGTAATATCCAACGAGAATGACTCGTTAGAGATGGGATCAGTAGTATCCTAGAACGAGTGTGAAGAGTATATTTTTAAAATGAAAACAAATTTTTGTTTTGGAAATTTAAATCAATTATTCGTATTTGATTGTCTATTTATATATTGAGTTGGACAGTCCAGTATATAAAGATTTTGCGTATACGTCTGATCCACGTGTATTTGAAATTTTAATATACTAGATAGATATAGAATTCCACTCTAATCGCCCGGAGATGATTTTGATGATGGAGCTCCATCATTAGAATTAATGTTCGAATGACGAAAGTGGGCTTTCTATATATTTCCTATTGACTGGTGTGAGAACCAAAATTAGATAGGACCTATTGTTGTGATTTGGTATCAAAAACATGATTTTTGTATATGTATCAAAATTATGAATTTGAAACTCTAATTCACTAATTGATTGATGTTTGGGTTGTTTGTTTATTTGTTTGCTAATTTTTAGCCATTTAGCCTAATTGAATCAAATATTGTATTGAAAATTGGTCGCATTTGCTTGTATATACTCGTACTTACATTGAACAGGTCATAGCAAGGAGGCTAGAGCAGAGAATAAAATTTGTTTGCCCGACAAATAGGTACATGTTTACTACATAATTTACTGTTTTGTTTGGGTGATGATGATTTTATGAGCCTATTGGCTAGCCGCTTGGCATTTTCTTTTTCTTTTTGAGATCTGAAGGACCGGGGAAGCTATTTGAAATTCCCCGATGCTCCCGGTGCAGGGGAGGTTATGGCGAAATTTTTCGAAAATTTGCCAAATTTTTGATATTTTAGAAAATTCTCAGAAACTGAAAAGTTGGGGAATGGAAGCCAGATCGAACGTAGAGTTAATTAATCAAACCACTTTCGACTTTGTTCCTTTTCGGGGACGAAAAGTTTTAAGTGGGGGAGATTGTAATAACCCGAAAATCTGGGCAAGTTTAAAATTTTTATTTTGGCAATTTTGGCGAATTTTGAATATTTAAAATAGATTATTTTAAATAATATCGACGAGAAATTTATTTTGAATATAATTCGACGTATATATTATATACGTCATCGTTAGAATATATAAATATTTATATATAATTATAAATAGAAGTGGAAATGGCGTGGTAGTTCGATAATTCGATTTCAAACTTCAATTGAATGTACCGGGTGCAAAACAATCCGGATTTTAGTGAAATCAAAAACGTTAGGATCTAATTGATAATATCTTTCCAACGAATCCGACCAATCGAAATTTCATAGCGGGAATCAAAAGATATGTCCAGTTGAAAATTCTGAATAGTCGCTATGGAATTCAGGCCCTTAAAAATAGACATTTTGCAAATGACCTCGGATTTCGACGAAACTAGTTTTGTTGGGTCCGTGATGTAAAATTATTGCTAGGTTTCAAATTTCATAATTTTTCGAATTAATATGTGAGCGTGGCAAAGGAAAACGCGTTTGACCAGTTTCAGTTGATTTTAATCGACTGGAAAATGGCCATTTTTCTAACGGTCTCAGTATTCGACGAAACTAGTTTTGTTAGGACCGTATCGTCAATACGAAGCTAGAAAATATTTTTCGGGAATTTTTCTAGTTAGTATGTGACCCCGGTAATTTGAAATGTACGTTTAAAATTCAATATAGTGATTTAAATGTTAATTCAACGGAAACTGATTCAATCGATCGAATCAACATACGAAACATATCCCATTGTGTTCGGAATAGGGGTGAAACGCTATAGGCGACAGGCGGTGGGCCTCGTTTAGAGGTCATATGTGAAAGTCAACTTTTTGAAATAAAATAAATTAAAATAAAATATATTATATCTTCCTTCTCTCCTCCCCTAAATTCATTCTGGCCCCCCGTATAAACCAAATCGATTCAGGAAAAAAAAAAAGAGAAAAAAAAAGAAAAATCGAATCGCAATTGCCTCCAGACCACGCCCACCGCCGCCCTCAACCGTGACCGCCGACCTCCCCTCCGCCTCACTCCCCCCTCGGCCAACCTCCCCGTCGCTTCTCCCCTTCCATCCCCTAAGCCGACGCGAAGCCCTCAGGTGACCTCGACGAACCCCAAGCGCCGGAAAACCCTATCCCCGACCGCCAGAGCTCCGACGCCGACCCCCTTGGCTCCAACGACGAGAGCAGTTCTTCCCCCCTCCCTTCGCTACTCCTCCCCTGCTCAGAAATCAGTGAGTACTTTAATTTTTCAATTTAATTGTCAGTTGAAAAAAGACTATATTTTTAAAGTAAGAAAAATATGGTTTTTATTTTTTTTTAAAGTAAGAAAAATATGGTTTTTATTTATTTTTAAAGTGAGAAAAATATGGTTTTTATATTTTTAAAGTAATAAAAATATGATTTTTATATTTTTAAAGTATTAAAAATATAATCTTTATTAAGTAGAAGATGTAAAAATATGATCTTTGGTTAGGTAGAGAATTAAAAATATAATTTTTACATGATAGGAATATTAAAAATACCATCTTTATATGTGTAGAAAAATAAAAATGAGATTTTTATAAAGATGAAATCTTTAAATTTGAAAAGGCGAAGTCTATGTTTTTATAAAGGCGAAATCTTTATTTTAGAAAAGGCGGAATCTTTATATGGAAAATAGCGTGATAAAAATATAATTTTTATCTATATAACATAGAAGTAAAGAATTCGATTTTTATATATTGAATAGCAAAGTAAAAATTCGATTTTTAAATGTAAGAAGCAATGATAAAAATATGATTTTTAAATTGAAAGTGAATAAATAAAAATGTGATTTTTATTTTAAAGACATCAAAATATAAAATTGTGTGATTTTTATATATGTAGTGGCTACGGGCAAAGAAGATGACGAAGATGCGATAGCGATGAAGATTTCTATCAGTGGAGAGCCGTGAAGTTAGGATAGCTTTCGGTGAGAATTTCTCACCTTTCAATTTAAATTTTCTAGTTATATATATATACTAGGATGCAGACGGTGCTTAGTAGCACCCGACACAATCGTCCACAGACCATGGACTTGTTTGTTTGGTTGCATAGATTAGTTATATGATTTGATTTGAATTTGGTTGTTTGGTGATTTTGATTGATGTGTGAATGGCGTGGGCCTTCACTAGACCGGGGATAAGGCTAGGCCTTGTCCCGTTTCTAGTATCGTGCCGTTATGCCGCCGAAATTTTCTAAAATGAGTTAGAAAAAAAAATAAAAATATCATTTTATTGTGTAAATGAATAATAGAAATTCATGTGTTGGAATAAAATGTTTTATCGTTAAAAATATAATTTTTAACGTGAATATGAGTAAATGAATATTTATAAACAAATCGGCCGATTAGTTTATATATACTGATTTGACTGATATTGATTGGGTCGATAGATTTTACACATCGCCCAACTGCACAAATAAAATCTGTGTTTGATTGTTTGAAACCCCACACAGGTGTTGGGATGAAATTTGAAGTTCACTCATCCTGATTGATTAAATATGTCGATCGGTTGATTGACAGGCTGTTATAAGCGTTAGATATCTATATTTGATGCTTATACAGTGTAGTGCACTTTGGTTGATGGTTGATTATTTTTCAATGCTATTATATGTGTGTAATGTATGAAAATCCATATAATTAACATTATATGGTGATTGATTGGGCCTCATTCCAATTTAGAAAATAAAGAATAATATAAATAAAGGTTCATGTGTTGACAGTACTCATCCATTGAGATTGGTCATGTGTTGAACGAAATGATTTAGTAATAAAATTTACATCTTTATTGATATAAAAGAAAGGTTCATGTGTTGACAGTACTCATCCATTGAGATTGGTCATGTGTTGAACGAAATGTTTTAGTAATAAAATTTACATCTTTATTAATATAAAATAAAGGTTCATGTGTTGACAGTACTCATCCATTGAGATTGGTCATGTGTTGAACGAAATATTTTGATAATAACAACTATTTTGAAAAAGAAATATTTGAAATAGAATATTTGAAAATAGAAATTTATGAAGCCGTGTTGATTAGATTGACGCCATTTTGACGTGAACGATATTTATATCGATTTTAACGATTTCGAAATGAATTGAATTGAAAACGATTTCGAAATAAATTGAATTGAAAACGATTTCGAAATGAATTGAATTGAAAACGATTTCGAAATGAAATGAATTGAAAACGATTTCGAGATAAATTGAATTGAAAACGATTTCGAAATAAATTGAATTGAAAACGATTTCGAAATGAACTGAAAACGAATTCAAATTGAATTGAAAGCAAATTGAAATGAATTCGAATTGAATTGAAATTTGAATTGAATAGAAATGAATTTTAAAACGAATTTATAAAGAAGAATTCAATTTTGCTTTGGATTGAAATGGAAGTTGAAGTTGCTTTTGAAACGAATTTTAAAATTATTTATATAATTCGTTTTAAATAGAAATCGACGAAATATATATAATATATATATATATTATATATATATAATGGCCTGAATAGAACGCGCCGCGCCGCGGCAGTTCGTGAATTTCGACCATTTATTTCAAACGGAAATTACGGGAGATCCGACCGTCGGATTCTCCTAAAACCGGAACCGTTGGGTTCGTATCGAAAAGAGCTTTCTAACGAATATTAGAAATTTGAAATCTAACGGTTGGATTTGGAGATACGCCCAAATCAAATTCGAAAAAGGTCGCTGTAAGTGCAGTTCGATGGCCGTTGATGGAAATCGACTATACGGGCCTTGATAAAATTATTAAAAATAGTAATAATTTGTGTAAAATCATAAGAAGTGATTTGGGAAAAATTGGGTTGAAAAACTCCATATTTGAAAAGATAAAAATAGATTTTTATCGAAATGAACTGGTTTTGAACTAGAATTATAATTCTATTTATTTTTAAATAAATAAATTTTCGAAAAGGGTTTTAAAAATAACCAGAATTTCCAATGATTGCATTGGAGTGGATTTGAATCGAAATTGTCTTCGGAATATTTCGATGTTGGAATTCGTGATGATACAGATATTGTTATGGGAATTTGGAAGATATAGATATATATATCGTTATTTCCAATATGATATTTGTTGGTCGTAGAATTTGATATTGAATATAAGCCGATATATTTTCTATTCAGAGCCTTGTATTTAATATCAAATGTGATTTGGGTTTGTCGTGAATGGTGTCTTCACTAACACTGTTCTTGAACCCAGTTGAGAAAAGATTAAATCTTTTTATTTAGATTTAATGAAGTGTACCAATTAAATAATATTTAATTGGAATTGAATTGATATTGATTTTTGGGTTTGTCGTGAACAGTGTTTTAAACAACACTCGTTCTTTAACCCGATAATTAATGAATGTGATTTTGGGTTTATCGTTAACTGTGTTCTTAAATGACACTGATTCTTTAACCCAGTTAAAGATTAAAACTAAGTGGAGTTTTAATGAATCTTTAATTAGATTGAAAAGATCGAAAATGGAGTACCACCAGTTTTGCTCCAGGCGATAGTTAAATCTTTAATTAGATTTGAACGTGAAATGGTAATTGAATTTACCGATAACACCGTGGTGTTAGATATGAAGTATTACCAGTTTTACTTCATGGGATGAATAGGTTGGGATTGGGAAATTAAAACCAATGATTACTACGGTAAGGTTCGCTAATTCCGACTAGTTGAATCGATATTCAAAAATAGATTAAAGAATAAATTCAAGAAATTTATCTTGGATAAAATTAATGGGAACCTTTCCCTATGAATGTGAAATTTAGAAACTAACTGTCGGTTAGCTAAGCAGAATGGTTTTCTGGATATTGATCTGATGTTGGTTTCGGCCTTCGGGGTTAATATTTGGGGAATTATTCTCTTGATTAATTTACGGTTAGTGGCTAATGAATTGGAATGAGGCGTATGTTGTGTTTGTGTAACACTTTTATAATATATACGCGAGTTATTCAGAAAGACCGGGTTTATCCCATTCTGAATAACTGATACGACGATAAGTCGAAGATGAAGACGACGGTCGAAGACCGGAAGTCTTCACGTCGTTTGGGTGATTACTGATGATCTTGATTGGGCTGTACACCCAAGAAGATGGAAACAGTTGGTGATCGTCCAGACGTACTTGGAGATCGATGGATATGCGGGGTACTAGGTGCCTCCGGTTTCGTTCAGACCCAGAACGGACTTGTAAATGGACTGTGTGTCTGACATTGGATTTTAGTCCGTGTGATTGATCTCTATTAAATATATATCTGTTTGGCGGCAGAGAATTTATTCTCTTGCTTAACGCCCTTCTCTGAGACGTACGAGCTCAGGGGTTATATATTGATGGATATCAAACGCATGGAGTGAATTGCCTGTGTGGCATGCCTAAGTGGCAATGGATCGAGGCTTCTGTTGAAAAGCAAAGTCTTGTGGTTGATGATCGAAGCACGGCCTTTGTGGCATAGCTTTGTGTAACGTTTACTTCGCGAGTTTCACACCCGGTATGAACTAAAAACGGGAGACGGACCTCAGGGAGGGCATGCGTTTCTTTCTAGTTAGAAGTGGCGTCAGCGGTTTCACACGCCCTGACGAGTTTGACTTATGTGGTTGTTGCTGTTGCGAGGTGCCTCGGTTTGATCGGACGATCCAGGTCCGATGGAGTCATTCGTTGGCTCATTTACGCCCCAAAGGGCGGAGAGACGTATTGTTCAGGCATAATAATCCACATCGGTGGACCGGCCCTGACGATCTAAAGGGTTGATGCGTTCTGATCCTGAGACATGGGCTAGATTGTCTCGAATCGGTTGAGGACTATCTTTTGCCTCGGTTCATAGACGGAAATCCAATTTCCAAATACGTGACTTTGCGGTTTTATTTGTAGAGCCTAGTATGGCGACATGATATATGGTACCCATGCCGCCTATGATTGATACTTATGATTTGAAGTTGTTTTACCCACTATGCACTTATAATAGTATCAAACGATTTGTTTTAACCGTAACAAGCATTCTTTGGCTGTTATAAGGGAAAACCCTATCCTCGGCTGCGTTGCATTGTGTGATGGGACCTGGGTCCTATAACAGCTTCATTTTTCTTTATTTAGCATTGCGCTGTTTGTTATATGCACTGGTATTCTTAGGAGGAAACCCGTTCCGTGTTATACGGCGTGGTCCCTTGATTTACCTAATGATTTAAGATAAAGATTAATAACTGTTTTAGTTCTCACACCAGTCACATGACTGACCTGGAGTTTATTGTTTTAACCTAAACTCTGGGTGCCCCTATTTTGACACGGGCAGCTAGTAGTTTTGGTTTTGCAGATTTATATTCACAGGATCCTGGTTTACAGCTGGAACGATATCCGGAAAGCTTTGTATCCGTATATCTCCTTCTAGTTGTGTATTGTATTATTTTCCGCTGCTATGTATTTAAATGTAATTTAAATCTCTGATATTTCTGTGTAATATATATTCATTTATACTCTGTATATTCTTGTAATCTGATGCATTGTTGTAATATACAATGAAATGTTCTTCTGTATGCGTTCTTTTGTGGCTTGTTCTCGAACTATCCGCGCTTTCCTTTACGGGGAAGTTACGGGTTTTCACAAAGGGTCTGATCAGGCCTAGTTTCTCTGATTGGGGAGCAGCAGTGGTGTTTGTCCCAAAGTCTGACGGTACTCTGCGACAATGTGTGGATTACCGTGATTTGAACAAGCAGACAATAAAGAATAAATATCCATTGCCGCGAATCGATGATTTATTGGATCGTCTAAATGGAGCACAAGTATTTTCAAGGATGGACCAAGCTACAGGCTTCCATCAGCTTCGTATTGCCGAAGAGTGTGTTCCTATGACAACATTCAGAGGTCCAGACTTATTCTATGAGTGGTTAGTAATGCCGTTCGGCTTATGTAATGCTCCAACTTACTTCGTCGATTTGATGAATCGAGTGTTCAGAGGAGTCTTGAATAATTTTGTTCTGGTTTTTATCGATGATATTCTAATCTTCTCTAAATCAAAAGCCAAACATGAAAAGCATTTGGAACAGGTTCTAGAAATTCTGAGAAAGAATGTATTGAAGGCCAAACTGTCCATATGTATATTCTGGCAAGATGAAGTGAAATTTCTGGGCCACGTCGTATTGAAAGAAGGAATTGATGTGGATCCAAGTAAAATCACAGCTATTCAAAATTGGAAATAGCCCAGTACTCCCACGGAAGTCCGAAGTTTTCTTGGATTGGCTAGTTATTACCGGAAGTTCTTTAAAGATTTTTCGAAGATATCTAGTCACTTGACAAAGCTTACAAAGAAGCACTCAAAATTCAAGTGGACTCCAGAATGTGAGGAGGCTTTTGAGGAGCTAAAGTTAAGATTAACAACTGCTCCAGTGTTAACCATTATCGACGGCAACCAGGATTTAAAAGTCTGGACGGATGCCTTTAGAGAAGGCCTTGGTGCAGTGTTAATGCAAAGAGGCCAAGTGGTAGCTTATGCTAGCCGTCAGCTGAAGCCGCACGAGAAAAACTACGTCACTCATGATCTTGAGTTGTTGGCTATCATATTTGCCTTGAAAATCTAGAGACACTATCTCCTGGGTGAGAAATTTGAACTGTTTACAGATCACCAGTCGTTAAAGTGTCCGTTCACCCAGAAAGACTTGAATCTGAGGCAGCAACGTTGGCTAGGGTTCCTTGCAGCATACGATTTTAAGATTCTATACACTTCAGGGAAAGCCAATGTCGTGGCCGATGCGCAAAGCCGAAAGAGTGTAATGATCGCCAGTTTTATTATCATGACTTCATTGATAGATAAAATATCTGCTCTTCAGAAGGATGATCACTTCATTCAGAAGATCAGAGAGATAATTCAGAAGGGCGAGCCCTCGAGTTTTCAGGTAGATAATGTGGGGATTCTAAGGCTAAAGGGTCGAATCTGTGTTCCTAACATTCCTGAGCTCCGAAAGGAAGTGTTGGATGAATGCCACAAGTCAAAACTAAGTATCCATCCGGGAGTAAGCAAAATGTATAATGACATCAAACGCACTTTCTGGTGGAAGTCGATGAAGAGAGACATTTCTTTATATGTTAGCCGATGCCCTACTTGCCAACTAATCAAGAGCGACCAACAGAAACTGGCTGGATTGTTGCAACCGCTGGACGTTCCAGGTTGGAAGTGGGAACATATTTCCATGGACTTTATAGATGGTTTGCCCAGAACCAGGAAAGGAAATGACAGTATTTGGGTGATCGTAGATCGCTTCACGAAGACCGCCCATTTCATACCTGTCAGATCAAACAGAACTGCTCAGAGTCTGGCGCAGATATACTTCAAGGAAATTGTTGGACTACACGGAGTGCCGATCTGTATAGTTAGTGATAGAGATCCAATATTCACTAGCAAATTATGGGAGGCATTTCAAGTAAAACTGGGAACGAAGCTGAACTTGAGCACCGCTTATCATTCTCAGACAAATGGTCGAACTGAGAGGGTGAGTCGTATACTAGAGGATTTATTGCGAGCTTGTGTTCTAGATTTCGGTGGATCACGGGAAGACCATTTACGTTTGGCTGAATTCTCATATAACAACAGCTACCAAGCAAGCCTAACAATGTCGCCATTCAAAGCATTGTATGGTAGACCATGCCGATCTCCTGCTTGTTGGGTCGAATCGGGCAATAAACTTGTATTGGGCCCTGATATGATCCGCGAGGCTGCCGACAAAGTCGATTTCATTAAGAAACGATTACTCGCCGCTCAAAGCCGACAGAAGAGCTATGCCGATAAGAGGAGAAGAGATATATCATTTGCTGTTGGCGACTATGTATATTTGAAAGTATCGCCGATGAGAGGAGTTATCAGGTTCGGTAAAACAGGGAAATTGGCGCCCAAATTCATTGGTCCGTTTCCTATTCTTGAACGGATTGGAACTCTCGCATATAGGGTTCAATTGCCGGAGTGGTTGCCTGGAGTGCATGATGTATTTCACATGTCTCAACTTCGAAAGCACGTTCATGATCCAAACTTGATCGTGGAAGAAGCTGCTCAACAGGATATTGAAATTACTCCAGAATTAGCTGTGAGAAGAGAGCCGCTAAAGATCATCGGCAAAGAAACCAAAGAGCCGAGGAACAAGAAAGTTCACTTAGTCAAAGTGCAATGGGGTGGAGATCTGCGAGATTGTACTTGGGAAACTGAGGAGAGCATTCAGAAAGCCTATCCTAAGTGTCGTGTGGATATCTCTGATTGACTCCGGTGCAAGGTACATTTACCCTGCTTTGCATTACCATTTAGTTCTCTACTCTGTTGTTATTTTCTTTCCATGGATGTACACTTTTAATTCTATAGTCTGATTAATTTAAAAAGAGTGCATGAATTAATTTTTATGATTTTGAAAAGTTAAAAACAAATTGTTTGTTGTTTGTGTTGTGTGATGGTTAATTAAATTATCAGAACGATAGTCAATTTAATTAATAAAAGAGTGAATGGTAGAATTTATTCGATTAAATCACACATTGAACCGATATAAAAATAGATAGAAATATATACTTGTGCATTATATATGTTTGAACAGGTAATTGGATTTGCTGTTGAGTAAAGATTTTATTTGCGTGCCCGACAAATAGGTAAACCTTAATGAGTTGGATGCGCAATTTTATTATTATATCAACTCCTGTGAATTCCATTGGATGCGGAGTGCTGGTTATTCTGTGTGTAATAATAAACATCGCCATAGGATAGTAACAATTAATTTTGAACTACGCTACATGACATACTTATTGAAGATAGGCATAATTCATCATATACCACATAAGCATTTGGAGCTTGTGTGACGAGCTGGAAGATTTACCATACGAGCGAGAGGCTTGTATGGCGATGACTATATTTTACAGGTTGAACTGATGACTGATATGGACCATATAAAATTGTAACGATAAATTGCCAGATTAATAAAAAAAACCACACGGGACTGGAGTTGACAATAATCACGTCTCTCTAGTCATTAGATACGGCACATGGATTATTTATTTCCCACACGGGACGAGGTGACGAGAATTTATTCTCTGGAGCAATTAAAATACACACTCCCTCAGGCTTTGACAGGGTGACGAGAATTTATTCTCTGGAGTTATTATCTATACACGCTCCCCTGTAAACACCAGAATATATCACAATAAATATGTGTATGCTTTATAGGATTTATTGGGTACCTAATACGGCCCAATAAATTTCCAAACCCCTCCTCGTACAAAGGAGGTTATGGCGAAATTTTTCGAAAATTCCTGGTGTTAGCCAAATTTTTGAAGAATTTGAAAATTCTCAGAAACTGAAAAGTTGGAGAATGGAAGCCAGATCGAACGTAGGGTTGATTATTCAAACCACTTTCGACTTTGTTCCTTTTCGGGGACGAAAAGTTTTAAGTGGGGGAGATTGTAACGACCTGGAAAACCTGAACCAATTTAAAATTTTAAAATTGGCTGTTTTATTGGATTTTAAATATTTTAAATAAATATTTTAAATAATAATGATGAAAAGTAAGTTTGAATCGAAGTTGAAAATAAATATAATCACTTTGAATTATAAACAAGGCCTGAAATGGCGCGGCAGTTTCAAATTTTCGTTTCAAACTTTGACTGACTGTACCGGGTGCAAAACAAAACGGATTTGAGTGAATCCAAAAATATTTAAATCTGTTAGTGAATATCTTTCTAATGAATCTGAAAAATCGAAGTTTCATAGTAGGAAGCAAAAGTTATGGCCAAATGAATTTTCAGAAAGGTCGTTATAGAATATATATAGCTCGTGAAAACGGCCATTTTGCAAACGACCTCGGAATTCGACGAAACCACTTTTGTTGGATCCGGGATGTTAAACTATTGCTAGGTTTCAAATTTCATAATTTTTGAAGCTAGTACGTGAGCGTGGCAAAGGAAAACGTGTTTTGGTCAATTACAGTTAAATTGGATAGACCAGAAAAGGGCCTTTTTTCAAACGGTCTCAGAATTCGACGAAACTAGTTTTGTTGGGACCGTAACGTCAAAACATAGCTAGATTTATTTTTTTGGAATTTTTCGAATCAGTTTGTGGCCCTGGCAAATTGAAATGTACGTTGAAATTAAATATTGAATGTTTTATATTTTAATTTGAAGGAAAACTGACTGAAACAGTCGAATGGGCCTACGAAACATATCCCATTGTGTTCGGAATGGGGGTATTTAGCTAGGGACGACAGTCGTTGGGTTTGAATTGGGGTTCGTGTGTGAAAGAGGGTATTTTCGAAATTTAAAAATATATAAATAATAAAAAAAATCTAATTGGTCAACCTCACTTCTCTCTCTCCCCGGTTATCTTCAGAACGATCAACGGCTACTCCTCCTTCCTTCTCTCCTCTTTTTCTTTGAATCCATGCAATAAAAACCCATGGACCTTTGGAGAATTTTGTAGTACTCCTCACCACCTTCAAATCCATATATAGTTTGGATTTTTTCATTGTGTAGTTTGGGAGAACCGACGCCAGGAAGTTCTCGACTTCCAGCCGCCGCCGCGACGTGCAGGCGCCGTCGAACCCCACGCAACCACCACCGATCTGCGTGGCCTTCCTCCCTCCTCGGCGTGGTGCAACTGGATTTTGTCCTCGTGCCTTGGATTTCGCGAAAAACGGAACCCTAGTTTCGAACCCCATCATAAAGGTACGGCTGAAAATTTATATAAACTATATTATAGCAGTTTAAAGCGCTACGGTTTTTGTTTTCACTGTAAAAATGATATCTTTCTCGTTTCTTGAGGAAATTCAGTGAAACAAGAGATAGTGGACTCGTGTGGACGACTTCTACATTTTAAAAGAGACCGCATATTTTTCTGAGCCTTCTGCAATTTTTGGTGGAGTGGAACCCAATGTGAGATTTCTAAATTATAAACGATATGGAAAATGATGATGTATAAATTATATAGTCGATGTATAACTAATATAGGCGTTGTACACCTCATGTATAAGTGTTGTATAGGTTGTACGTTCGATGTATAAGTTATATATGCGTTGTAAAAATTATATATGTGTTGAAATAGAAGTGAAATACTTATATAAATAAATATATATATATAGGCCCCTCGTCCACAAACCATGGACGATATTTATTGGCTGTGATTGGTGTGAAAATTGGTTGATAGCGAATGGTTGATTATAATTGTTTGTGGTCGAAATTGATTGATTGTGGTTGAAAAATACCCGTTTGTGGTTGAAAATTATTTGGTTGAAACCACATAGGATTAGTTTGTGGAAATGGAAAATATATACATGCCGCCTGCGTGCGAACTAGATGCATGATTTCCCATTGTCAAAAGCTGCGAGGCTTTAAGGTAGAGCGAGGATCCGTACTAGGGACGGCCCCGGTTTTAACTATCCTGCCGTTATGCTGCCGAAATTTTGAATAATATTCATGTGTTAGAATAATTTTCATGTGTTGAAACTATATTCGTGTGTTGAATAGAAATTCATCTATTGAACGACATTCATGTTTTAAAAATAAATTGTTTTGCAATATAAAAATCACCTTTTTTATATATATATAAACTATAGGAAACCTTCATATGTTGAATAGAAATTCATTCGTTGAATGGAAATTCATGTGTTGAATGGTATTCGTGTTTTAAATATAAAAAATCACCTTTTTTATCTATATATAAACTATAGAAAACCTTTATGTGTTGAATAGAAATTCATTCGTTGAATGGAAATTCATGTGTTGAATGGTATTCGTGTTTTAAATATAAAAATCACATTTTTATCTATATATATTAACTATAGAAAACCTTCATGTGTTGAATAGAAATTCATTCGTTGAATAGAAATTCATTCGTTGAATAGAAATTCATGTGTTGAATGGTATTCGTGTTTTAAATATAAAAATAACCTTATATATATATATATATAAACTATAGAAAACCTTCATGTGTTGAATAGAAATCCATTCGTTGAATGGAAATTCATGTGTTGAATGGTATTCCTGTTTTGAAATAAATTGTTTCATAATAAAAATCATATTTTTAACATCTATATGAACTATATACAATAGTCGTGTTTTGAAATAAATGGTTTTACAATAAAAATCACATTTTTGTTATATACATGAATTGTTAAAAATAGTGAAGTGTTGAAATAGAAGTTAGTTTGATAAAAATATCATTTTTATTAAAGGTATGAAATGAATATGGTTTTGAAATCGAAGAATCGATTATATTTATAAATATATATATAATTAAAATAAATCGAATAACGAAGCTGTAGTTCGTGTTTTGAAACCGTGATTTCAAACGATTAGTGCGGAAGATCCGACCATCGGATTTTCCCGAAACTGAAACCGTTGGGTTCGCTTTGGAAATATCTTTCCAATGACACCAACTTTGTAAAGATCCAACGGTTGGATTGTCTGGAATGTTTAATTCAAATCTGAAGAAAAACAGCGCCAGATTCGATTATATTTATATATATATAAATATAATTAAATTAAATCGAGTAACGACGCTGCAGTTCGTAATTTGTAATCGAAACTTCAAACGAGTATACCGGGGGATCCGACCGTCGGATTTTCCCGAAACTGGAACCGTTGGATTCGTTTTGAAAAGATCTTTCTATTGATATAAATTTTGTGATGATCCAACGGTTAGATTTTCAGATATGTGTAAATCAAATCTGAAGAAAAACAGCGCCATGACCGCGTTATGGCCTGAAGCGTCGTTTAAATAAATAGGCTATTTTTAAATAAATAAAAATAGCGATAAATCGTTATAAAATATTATAAACGATATGGAATGTGAAATTTAGAAATTAACTGATGGTTAGCTAAGTCGAATGGTTTCCTGGGTTTTGATCTGATGTTGGTTTCGGCCTTCGGGGTTAATATTTGGGAAATCGTTCTCTCATTGATTGACGGTTAGTGACTAATGAATTGGAATAAAGCGTATGTCGTGTTTATGTAGCACTTGTTTATTATATACGCGAGTTGTTCAGAAAGACCGGGGTTATCCCATTCTGAATAACTGAATCGACGATAAGAAATCGAAGATGAAGACGGTGGTCGAAGACCGGAGATCTTCACTTCGTTTGGATGGTAACCGATGTCCTGATTGGGAGGCATCCCGAAATATGGATAATGAGTGGTGACCGTCCAGACGTACATGGAAATCGATGGGTTTGCGAGGTTTATAGTGCCTCCGGTTTCGTTCAGACCCAGAACGGACTTGCAAATGGACTGTATGTCTGACGTTGGAATTCATTCTGTGTGATTGATAACCATCAGTTACATGGTGTGAATTGCCTGTGTGGCATGCTAAGATGCAGTGATCAGGGCTTCTGTTGAAAAGCAAAGTCTTGTGGTTGATGATCAAAGCATCGCCTGTGTGGCGTAGCTTTGTGTATAACGTGAATTCGCGAGCCTCACACCCCGGTATGAACCAAACGGGAGAGGACATCAGGGAGGGCATGTGTTTCCTTCTAGCTAGAGGTGGTGTCAGTGCTTAAACTGGCTGACATTATATTATTTTCACCTATGTGGTTGTTGCTATTGCTAGGCGCCTCGGTTATATCGGTCGATCCGGGACCGATGGAGTCATTCATTGGCTCATTTACGCCCCAAAGGGCAGGGAAACGTAATGTTCAGGCATTTTAATCCACATCGGTGGACCGGCCCTGACGATCCAAGGGTCGATGCGCTCTGACCCTGAGGCTCGGGCTAGACAGTCTCGAAGTCGGTAAGGACTATCTTTTGCCTTGGTTCATGACGGAAATCCAATTTCCAAATACGTGATTGTGCGGTTTTGATTGTATATATATATGGCGACATGATATATGGTACCCATTCCATCTATGATTGATATTTATGATTGTGTATAAAATTAGAAACTAACTGCAAACGAGCTAAGATGGGTGGTTTCCTGGGTATTGGTCTGATGTTGGTTTCGGCCTTCGGGGTTAATACTTAGGGGGTCGTCCTCTTGCTAATTTACAGTTGGAGTCTGATTAAGAATTAAACGACAAAGTTTACACTATAAATGATTGGTTTTGCTCATATCAAGCATATTTTGGTCGATATAAGGTAAAACTCTATCCTCCGGTTTGCGTTGCATTATGTGATGGGACTTGAGTCTTATATCGGCTTCATTTTTATAAAAAGCATTGCGATGTTTAAAAGAATTATTTGTTTTAAAGCACTGGCAATCCAATGGAGTAAACCCGTTCCGCGAAAGTGGCGTGGTCCTGTGATTAGCCAAAGTATAAAATGTGTTAGTAGATTTCTCATACCAGTCCCATGACTGACTCGTAGTTTGTTTCACTTGCAAACTCGGGTGCCCCTTTTTCTACACGGGCAGCCTTGTATTCAGGTATTAGCAGGCTTTTTCTGGATAGCTGGAGCTGAAGATGGATTCTACCATTTATCTCTTTTTATACTATTCAGCTCCTGTTGTACATTATGTTTTGTTTTCCGCTGTCGACATTTATGTATAGCTGAACTGTATTTGTACTAAGTATGATCCTGTATACTGTGTAACTCTGATGATTATGTTTATCCAGTGTATCATTTATTCATTATCTGGTGTATTTATTTATTTCTGTTCTGCTATTATCTGTTTATGTGTTATATTCCAAAGATTACCCTTAACACCGTCAGTCAGGGTTTTGGGGTCGTCACATATCGATGGAGGACATGGTTGTCCGTAAATATGTGTGTGTTAGAATATTTTACCCGGTATATTCAGTGTGAGGACGAGAATTTTTGGTATAAAAAAAATTTAATCTTGATTTTGAAAATTTACAAGATGTCGAATTGGTAATTACGATTCCCTTTTCTTTTCGAGGACGAAAAGTTCTAAAGGGGCTGAATGTAATGATCCAGAATTTTTAACCAATTTAAAATTGGAATTTTTATTACTCAATTTGAATTTAAATTTGAATTTGACATAAATATAAATGGTTAAGAATATTTAATAATTTTGATAAGTTATATAATAGATCTTATTTGAATTATAAATGAGAATGATTATTAATAAGTTTGGATTTATTGATACTATTTATCATTCGATCGGATTGGTCAAACTATAACATGGATTAGTAGCATTAGAATTAAGTATTGCTCTTAGTTTTCATAGCATTTTAAGTGAAGTTCTACCAAAAGTTTACTTTCCCTCATTAAGACAAGTGTAAGGACACTTGTGTTTTTGCATGTAAGCTTTCATGCATGCTTTCCACTTGCCCCTGAGTGTCACTCTCTCCTTACTCCTCTTTTCCTATAAATACCATCCTTTCCTTCCACTTTTTCACTCATTCTTACTTCTCTCCTTTTCTTTTCTTCTTAAAGCTTATGGCCATAGTTTCCATGGCATATATCTTCCTCTATTCCACTACCACCACCTTGCCAAAGTTCGTCATCCTCTTCCTCCTCCCCCTCTTATAATAGAAAGAAGGAGAGATTAGTGTATATTATATTATATTATATTATATATATTTTGATGAAGAAGATGATGCGCCGAAATACTATCCGACGGTTCGCTCAGCTAGGCTCGCCTACCGTGAAGATTGAAAAGCTGTTCAGTGAGAACTCTTTAACCACAATTTATATATTCAATTAGTAGTTAGACTAATTTAAATATAGTGATGAATTATTAGAGGTTAATTATGGTTGATGTTTGTTATGATGGATGATGTATGCGTAGTTTAAAGCACAAACACTATTAAGCGTCAGTGTTATAACGCTTGTGCACAGTTATAATTTATTTAATTATGCTGATGATGGTTGCTGTGGATGTTTATAATGGTTGTTGACGTTGTTTCGCACACACTATGTCACAATAATTATGGTATCACGTTGGTGATCGGTAAATCTCCTTCGTAATTAAAATCAATATCATTATTGAAATTAGGGTTTAATAATTGGGAAAGACCATATGTATGAATTCATATATTTTGATAAAGTTTCTTTGAATAAATAAATAAATACCGGAACGTTCAAGGATGACAGAGAGGATGTTGTCAAGGCTTGGGTTTGGAATATATAGTTTCCTGCTCTCTCTGGCTATCCCTAACTAATCCGACGAATGGGATAGTTAATTTGAACTTATTTGAATTTAGAAAGATTTGGAATTTGATTTATTAAGTGAAAAGTAAAAGTTGAATTTTGAACCCGAAATAATTTGGAAAGTCAATGTAAATTACTTTAAATGATTTTAAATGGTCTATTTAAGTATATAATGGTTTTCTAAAGTATTTTGAAGTATCACAGAATAATGGTTATTACGGTCAAAATAGAGCTTGTCGGGCAACGGTAATTCATATATTTTAGATACAAACTTTAAACGCTTTTAACTTTTGCAATCTAAATCGGATTTCCATGAAATGAAAAAACTTTGATTTCGATTAACATGAACTTTCAAATGAGTGAAAGCGGATTTTAATTTTGAGTTATAATTTTTAAGATATGTTTAAAGCCGTTTTGGAAAAGGTCGCTGTAAGAGCAGTCGTCAACCATAACTATAAAAAGCTAATTTAAATGTTTTAAAAATAAGGGAAAAAATTGTAAAATCAATGTAAATTATGTAAAAGTGTTTTGAATTATAAAGTTTAAGTTTTGGCTAAGGTAAACATTACTTTAATCAATGTAGTTGAGATAACTGTTTTGTAACGTTTTTATAACACTTTTGAAACACTATTGTAACGCTTTCTTTGGAAACAGTCTATTTTGAAATTTTTGACCAGTAAACCATTTTTCGAACTATAAGTAATCATTTGTAAATGATTAGTGGAATGTTTTCATAGATTTAAAAGTATTGAAAATATTTTATACGGAAATTAAATTGATTTATTTGATATTAAACCAGGGTTTTCAATTATAGATAATTGGATATGGTTGGAGATAAATCTTTGGATGATTGATATTGGTTTGGGTTTTGTCGTGAATCGTACCTTCAATAATATCATTCTTGAAACCCAATGAGATTGAGTTGTGGAAATTCAAATCATAATTTGGGATTTAATCAAATCTTTGGTTTGAGAAAATTAAAGGTATGAATTTGGGAAGGAAGTATAATATTTTAGTTAAGATTAGAGAATTGAATATTGGAAAATCGATTTAATTGGAAACTATGGTTGTAATGTGGGTTAAGGATTTTCAAAGGAAACTGCATTTTGATAACGAGTTATCAAACGGAAAATTAATTAAGGCTTGGAGGGTAAATTATCTTTGATTTAAGGGATGTGTTTTAAGAGAGAAAAGGTTAAATATGAATTTTGTAATAATTTGGGAATGAATTCAAAGAAATTTAATAAAATCCAAGATGGAAGGAGATTTGGTTGAAAGCCTGTGTGTTCCATAATTGTGTTTTTTAGTTGTGCTTATTATTTGGAAAGACCGAGATCAAAATTATATCCGAAAACCATTCCAAGTAATAATACGACGTTGTGGAGCAATTGAAGACATTGAAGACGACATTGAAGACCGGGACCCTTCATATCGTAAGGACGACTTGCTGAATGTCTCGAATGGGTCGCTCCCATTTGCAAATGGATTTTATATCAGTTAAGTGACAAGAAGCCCGAACGTATGTGAAGGAATTCTGGATTGTTGTTTCGTTCAGACCCAAAACGGACATGGATGGACAATGTGGCATACTTAAGTTATGTGATGAGCTATGGATGATCAAAGCATGGCTTATTTAAGCGTAGCTTTGTGTATGTCGTGACCTCGACGAATCTCACACCCGGATTGATGGTAAACTGGTTGTCATATTTTTATGTTCGTTTCGTTTGTTCAGTGCAACGGGATGTGATGATGAAAGGGTACTACGAAGTCCCCAGTCTGGGACGCTATTTGTTGGGTACTCTGATTCATGTATGGTGGGTTAGTATAACAGAGTCCGAGTATGGATGTTATCTGCGAGTACTGGGATGATACGCACAAGAAAGTTTGTGAGCCCACAAATGATCTTTCCTACCAGGAACCATCATGTTAGAAACCCAATCTCCACTACGAGCCCGTACAGTTTTGATTGTATAGCCTTCTGGTTACCGGTAGGATTGTCAGTATAATGGGATGGGGGCATATTGCTGGCTAGGATTAATACAATTATTTGCGAAAAGGTTTTTCACACTATATTTAGTAGTAAAAGAGGATTTTCACGTATGAAGGCATTTTTGGTTATCATAAGGCAAAACTCGCCCATCTGGTGTTCGCTTGCATTGTGTGATGTGGGACGAGCTTATGATAGCTTATTTTTCAAAATGTCATTACGAATTTTAATGCACTAGTATTCACATGGAGTAAACCTGTATTAGTGGCATGGTCCGGTGAATTACCTAACTTTAAAATAAATCCTAAAAACAATTGTTTTGAGTTCTCACACCAATCTCATGACCGACCTGGAGTTTATTGTTCCCACACCTAAACTCTGGGTGCCTATATTTTTACATGGGCAGCCTAGTAGTTTGGTTTGCAGTTTATACTTGGAGTTGGTTGGATCAGGATGCTGGTTTAGCTGGATCTATTATATCTTGGAGCATGCATATTATTCTATTGAGTTTAGTATCTCTTCCGCTGTGTAATCGATGTACGTTGATGTATCTCTCGTAACACTGATGTAATATTATTGTAATGATAATGGAAAAGTTCATTTTATTTTGTGCAAATGTGTAAGTACCCCTAACAATCCGTCTTTACGAACGGTTTAAGTTGGTTTAATTACCGACGAAAACCGGGCAAAATGCCGGGTCGTTACATTTCTCTTATCAAAATACCATTTCAAAAACCATTCATTAAATTGAAATGAACCCAACAACATTGCTAAACACCTCATAGTCAAATCTGAAATAAATCGCATGGTGTTAGCATGTAAGTATTTTCAACACAACCCGATGCTAAATATAAAAGCATATTTGCTCATAAATTTGTCGAGCACAATCCCAACAATCAATTGATTTCCAAATCTCATATTCTTGGTGCAAATTTTTATGTCAGCCATATAAACACATCCATATCAACTACCATCCATCAATCAACAATTATAATATAAGAGTTTCTTTCAACAATGCTTATATTCGTAGTTTAATAATAACAACTGTAATAACTATAAAAATCATCCATTAAGTACAGAGCAAACATTACAATCACATGCAATCAATATATATTCAAATATGATTATAATAACTATAAAAATCAGTTGAGAGAGTTCTCACTTTGATTGGTTAATTGTTGGAATAACAATTTGGATTTTAATTAAATTGAACAGTCGTTTAATTTACCAAAATTTCTGGCTAACTCCAAGTTCCTCTAAATTAGTTGCACTACGAAGCTGTCATCTCCATAGTCCCATTGCAACTTGTTTTGTTCCATTCTATTATCGTTTGAACAAAGTACGGTCATTTAAACATTGAATAAATCAAATAGTGTCATTAGTTTAATAAAATATTATTAAACCTTAAATTTTCCTTAATCCCTCATTTACCCCTTTTTCCCGTTTCTTCTTTCTGGAACGAACACGAAGTAGCTCGCAAGCTTCCTTCACCAGCACGCGCTGTTAGAGAGGACCAGACCCCAATCGATATTCCCCATGACATAACGTTGACCACCCTTTCCTTAGCCCGCCACCATGGCGATCTCGACCCCACGCAGCGCCTCGAATTCAAGCTCGAGCGCATTGGATTTGAGCTACGATTTCTCACAATGTACCACACTAAAAATGATCATACACGTACAGATGGAAATAGCTCACTTAACTCTACAAGATTGTTGTTGAAGCCACGATCTGATTCGTAGTGTTTTGGATGTGATTAGCGAATTGAAACGGGATGATTCTAGCCATTAAAACAAAGGTGGCGGTGGCTTGAAATAAGGGTTAGGGTTTAGTGTATATTAGGGGTTTTATACCATATTTTTAATAATATTTAATTCCTTTGTTTCTTCGTTACAAAGTTTCGCGCTCTAAACTCCAAATGAACCACAACGACTGACGTCCTTAGCCAAATACCCCTATTCCAAACACAATGGAATAGGTTTCAGAAGCTAATTCGATCGTTTTAATGAGTTTTTCTCAAAATGAAAATATAGGTCAACATAGCGTTCAGTATTGAATTTCAACATGCGTTTTAATTTGCTATGATCACATACCAGCTCCAAAAATTATGAAATTTGAAATCTAACAATGATTTAATGTTCTAGGTCAGATAAAATTGGTTTCATAAAAAACGGAGGTTTTTTGAAAAATGACTATTTTTAAGACTTAAATAATACCAATAAAATATAAATAAGACAAAAAACAGTTCCAATAAATAATAATAAATTAATGTTATCATATATCCAAAATACATACTTGGGTTTATAACTTGCTATTTTCAAAACTCAAGTAAAATCGATATTCAATTTCATAACAAATCCTTTTTAGTTTATTTAATAAAGTCATAACTTACAATTTATAACATGAAAACTCAATTTTTCATTTTCATTAGAAGATATAGTTAAATAGATTCTAACATTTCTTGTTTTACAGAAATCCAGCTTATATCGAATTATATACATTCTTTTAAAGTTCAAAACTAAGTTTTCGAATTATCACGACGTTATGATTTCGTTTTAAAATTAATATAAACTTATACATTCAAATTTCGTTTTAAATAAATTCATAGTCGTTAATTCTCAAAATAAATCATTTTAAATATTGAAAATTCATTAAATATTTCTTAATAAATTTTTGGGTCATTACACAATTATATTCTGTCAATGGCCACCTGCAGAAATTAGCTGTAACTTGGCTAAACCCTTAATCATGAAGTTGGATACATTATTCATAAATATTAGTTGTAACCTGTCAGTCGTTGCATATAAATACATTTATACAGTATTCATAGATTTTTTTTTGATAGAGCATTCCAAAACACATGTGTTATAATTATGCATTACTTAAAGAATGCATTAATTAAAGAAGGATGCATCATCTACTCAAAAAAATCATGTAAAAAAGAATCAACAAACTATAAAATGAGGTAAAGATTAACCTATCATAGGTGCATGCATTATGAATGAGAAAGATACAATATTTATATATCTTCATAAAATGCATAATGGAAAAAGGATCATTTATTAATAATAGAAGGTGAAATGCAAAACATGCATCCATAATTGGAACTGCCACAAGAAAATGATGACAAGAAACAATGAAAAAGGAATATAAGACATATAAAGTTTCTTTAGCTATAACCGGTTGGATTTAATAACAAAGCTTAACTTCATATTTTGGACTAGACTCTACTGTTGTTAATCAATCTGCAGTTTAAAATTGAAGATTGCAAATTTACCATCATTATATCATAAAAATTATCTGCGAAAATGCTAAATAGTAATGCCCATTAAATGAAAACTCAACACATATCAATGTTGTGATACCATACTATTAAAATAATGAGTCTCATAAAAGTTGATAGTTGTGCTGAAATCAGGAACATGGAACAAGTGAAATGGGACTAAGGAATTGAAGAGTTAAATGCATATGTCCATCATAAATTTAATTCCTTCTACATTGTTTTCTGGTTTACCTAATTGTTGATTTTTGCTAGCTCTAGACAGACCAAAAAATTATGGTGCGTTCAAGGCTATCCAATTAAGATAAATATAATAGTAATGAAGTAAACACTAGTTGCAATTAGCTATCGCAAACCATCTCAAAAGACATTAGCATTGCAATTTATCTTAAACCAGCAAGTTCATTGTTATAGAAAGTGCATTGTATAATGCAAACCACAATTTATGTGCATAATTAAATTGTTTAGTTATGTTTTCTTTCAATTTGATGGTCATTGCTTATTTTTTTAAAATGCAAAACCTTAATTGTAAAATTAGTGAAAAATGAAAACCTAAATCAATAACAAATTATAATCTATAAAAACCTAAGAGTCAAGATAAATAGATATCAACCTAGCAAAAATAGATACGTAACACACATACTACCTCCCAAGGCCTAACGTATCCCTGTCATTAGTGCTCGTTTCAAGAACTTACTACCAAGAAAACCTTCAGAAACCACAAAACTACCATCATACCCTTCACCAATAATTGTCTCCACTTCCAACACTCATAAATTGCCTATAGAAATGTTCAAATGTTTACCATTGTAATTATTGTTATTAGTAATAATGCTACTACTTTGATACTTCAACAATTCGACCTTGGCCAAGCTAAGGTCAATTTGAAGCTGACGAAGCAGACGTTGAAGGATGGAAATGACCCCTACACAACCTAACCATATTGCTATTAGTAACTGAAGGATGTGCTTGCCAATGACACCAAGTATTGCAACTATATAATTACATAAAATGATCATTGTATACTCTAATCACATCTAACCATTTTCCAACTTAAGCACAAGCCAAGGTGGAACCAAGCATATTCAATATGGGACTAAACTTGCATCAAACTACTGAGAATTGGCATAAATCATTTACAGATTTGACTCTATACTTATTCCATGTGGCATAAATAATAATGAAAAATATTCAACTTGATGTTATATTTGTTGTATATAACGGTGTTGTATACACAATTATATGATTTTTGTTTGATGAAAACAACCAAATATATATTATTTTAAATGTATTTGTTGCTATACTGTTTCATATATTTATCATAGACTGAAATATAATATTTATGTTTAAATAAAATACGACTGTACAGAAATTCAAATATTCACATAGTATTTTATTTAACTATAGTATTTAATTTCAATATTTAACAGTACAGATTTACAACTCCACTATTTGCTCAACATTGTAATTCACTGAAATAAAATTCTTTCATATACAATTTTTTTGTTACACAGCTCATCAATACAACACTCAGGCTATACATCTCATATATATATACAAAATCACTCAGTACATTTTCATATATACACTTGGTCACTGTTATACACACTGACACTGCAATATACTTGTCTTCTGTCTTTTATCTTCAGTCTTCATACAGTCAGTCCAGTCTTCATACCTGTCATACAAATGAACACACACGCAGTACACTGCAATAGAAATAATACTGAACACATGCGAATATATTTTTTAATTTTTTAAAATTTTTTGTTTGCCTCAGTTTTCTGTTGTGTTTCTCATCATCTTTCATGACTTGATCTGATTCATCTATGTTTAGGAAGATAGTTTGTATATGTACAGGGATAGGAAATTTTCTGAATGACTGCATATACACACGTGTATATATATACACACGTGTGCACTGCCACGCCAATTCAGTGTGCAACTGAGGAGTAGCCACGTGGACCTTCTCGACTCAGTGCACATGAAAATAAAGTCATCACATCTCAAAGTACAAAGAAAAATGGTCGAGGCAACAAAGTGCCAAATGCAACAAATCAAAAACAGACACAAAAATTAATGAAGCATTTACTTGTGATACAGTAAAGTACACACAGCATGGGGCCGAGCCAGTTTACAAGAATGATCAAGTACACATGGCAATACAAAGCAACAACATTTCAATGATGAATTAATGCAAAGTTTCTAACATGAACAAGACAGTTCAAGTGCAAAAGTGGTCGAGACAGTGGCATTTAACATGATGGTTCACATACAAACAAGCCATGTCAAAAAAGTGAAGGAGCATGGGAGAACAAGTATACATGGTTCAACAATGTACTGAAAATGTAACAGTTTATAAGCATGTGTGCAAGTGTAAATGGTGAAGGCAAGCTACAAGATCAAGAGGATCTTTTAGACAGCAGCAACATAGTATTGGCATGATGCATTAATACATGTTCACAAGTACAAAAACTGGTGCACAAAATCATGGCAGATTATGTTTCAATGCTGGAGCAACTAACATAGTAGATTAATATAAAACAAGGGGTCAAAACAGGAGCAGCTAGAACTAGGATCGAGTACACAAGCACAAGACCACATGAAGCACAGGTATAATCAAAGATCTGATTCTTATAAAAGCATGAACCCATAAGTGCAAACAGGATGTACAAGTTACAGTGCACAAGCATGCACAGATTTGTGCAGTGATGTGCAAGTTCGAGAGTACATGGCTCTAACTAGTGCTGCAACGTAGTGCCAGATTTCAAGGGTACAAGTCATGGTAGTTTTACATTTTAGGAGACACACATTGATTTTTTAACATGCTAGTATGAACATGTCAGTAAACAGCAAATCGAAGCTTCAAAGCTTTCTAGTGTAGATGGAGTAGAATCAAATTTATGCATATGTTCATGGCAGATACACAATACAGGCTAAATCAGCATGGTGGAAATTTTCAAATCAATCAAAACATTTTTGGCAACAGTTTTAAGTACAAGAAATTCCGAGCAAGTAGTAATTCCAGAAATAGTTTCAATCAAACAAATTTTTGGCAAGTGTTAATTAGCATGTATCATGGCATGCACAGATATTTTTCCTGAAATACATATTTGTCAAGAATTTAATTCCAGTATTGTTTTCATGGGGCAAATTTCTCTGATTGAGAAAACATAAGAATTCAGAAATTATGGCAACATTCATTCAATCAAAGCAAAAGAGGAGTTAGAGCCAAAACCAGAAAGGGAAGCAATGAAATCAGCAAGCATGTTTTTATTGCAAATAATTTTCAAGGAGTCACAGAGATTTATTTCCAGATTTGAACCAGAAAATCACGAAAATCATATCACAGAAGAATCAAGGCAACATAAATTTTCAAATTCAAAATGGTTTAGAATTATATTCAAGTTCATCAATTAAATCGGAGCAATTCAATCAAGGGACCAAAAGAGGAATTCACATGCAAGTAATCAGGGAGCCATTAACGTGAAATCAGAGAACTAGGATTTTCTATAATCCTATATTAAACACCGTATCATCACAAGCAAGAAATAGATCGAAAGCACAAAACAATTCAACAGTGATTCAATGATAAAAAATTCAGAAAACTCACATTGTCTCCATCAAGAGAAGGAGCTCAAGCCAATCGACAGAGCAAAAGCACGAATTTAATCAAAGCCACAGAGAATCAATTTCAAACGCCATCAATTGGATTTGGAGCACCATTGAAAACCCTAGTTTGTACATCCCCGCCGCCATTTTATTTCACAAAAGGAAAGTGTTCGGGAAATAGAGATAAACAAGGGGTATAATCATTTTTGAGAGTGGCTGGCCAAGATTAGAAGGGATGACCCCTTTTATTTAATTCCTAGGGTTTTTAATTTAAATATGTCTTTGTTTTTATTTAATTTGTGTATTTGAATTTGAGTTGTAAAAACTGTCTGATCAGTTTCTAGTGTCTGTAAAATACTAGGAGAACCAGTCAGGGTGTTGACTGACAGTTGCTAGAGTCTCTAAAATCTAGGTTACTGGTTACGGGTTTGTAATCAGGGGAAATCTGTTCTAGGGGATTAGAACAGTCTAGGGTTTTGAGCGTAGGGTTAGAATAGGAGCAGGGTTTGCGAGTGTACATGGTCTTGTATGCGGGATCTGTTCTATCACCTAGTTGAAACCTTAGAAATGCAGCAGTAGGCAGGGTTTTGCCGAAGCTGGGTACATCTGTGTGTGATTTATTTTCTGCATTTCTGTTTCTGCTATTTTCTGTGATCTGTTTATTATTATATATATCTCGTTAGATTTTTAATTTAGTTAAAAACTGTGATAAACCCTATTCACCCCCCTCTAGGGTTAATTTAGATCCAACAAGTGGTATCAGAGCAGGTATTTTCTTTAACTCTAGAGTCATGGATCATCCTAGTTGTCATCCTAGTGAGAGTCAGTCCAGTAATATTCCAACTATTTCCAATGGATCAGATTTTTAAATTGGAAAATAAAGTTGAAAATTTATATAAAATCTGTTCATATTAAATATTGGAATATTATTATTAATGGAGTAAATTTGTTAGATAAAAGGAATATTGTTATCAATACTCGTGCTAAGGACATTATTTATTCTTGTCTTAGTATTGATCAGTTTAAGCTTATCTCTCATTGTTTATCTGCACAGGAAATCTGGAAAACTCTAAATGCGCTGTATGGACAAAAAGTTGACAACTGCTCAAAACCTGCAAAGATCAACTCAGATTCAAATTTATGCTTAACAGGTCTTACAGATGATAATTCAGATGGATCAGCTGATGGAGACTCAACAGACAATGAAGTAGAAAATTTCTCTTATGAAGATCTGGTTTATTTTTGTGCTAATCTAACTAAGTCTATTGATAAACTCAAATCTAAAAACAAATTTTTGAAAACTAAAAATCTTGAGTTGACCAGCAAACTAAATGATTTGGAATCACAACTTGAATATTTTAAAAACTCCTCAAATTCAGACTGCAAAATTTGTTTGAAATTGGAAACCAATCTTGTTCATCTCAATAAAAATATTCAAAAGTCTGAAAATGAAATTTTGATCTTAAAAGAGAACAAGATTGAGTTATCAAGTTCGAATAATTTTCTGAAAAAGGAATTTGAAAGTTTTAAGACTGCCATAAACTCTAAACTTGAAATTGCTGAAAATGAAAATTTGGTGAAAAGTGATTTGATTTTGAAAGAACTTGAAAATGAGATTGAAAAATCCAGGAAATTTGAGTCTAAAAAACAAAAACGATTTGAATTTGAAATCTCTGAATCCCAAGCCAAAATTAAATTTCTTGAAGATGAAAATTTAGTTTTGAAAACTGATTTTGAAAAGAGTAAGATCACCGAAAACCGTTGTTCAGATTTAATGAAAGAAAATGGTGATCTTAAATCTAAAATTCAACAACTTGAAACAACATTGACAAAATTTTCTGATGGAGAAAAAACTTTGAATATGTTGTTGAAAAACCAATTTTCTTCAGGAAATAAAAACGGTCTTGGCTTTTGGAAAATCAATGTGTTTGGAAAACGAGATTCATGTGGTTTTAAAAATTCCCCAAAATGCTTTGAAAGAAATAGACTTGAAAATCTGAACTTTGAAAATTCCAAAGGATTCTTGAAACAAAAACAAAATAAAAACTTGTTTTATAATAAACCATTTAAATATATTTGGAGCCCAAAAGGAAAAAAATTAATTCAGTTAAAGTCAGACTGATTTGGGTTCCTAAGGGCACGAAAGTAAATTCCAGTGGATTGTTATACAAACAGGTTTGGGTACCAAAACGAGCAAATACAACTGTGAGTGGTTTTACAAATTTTGTTAGACCACTTGATCCTTTAAACTGTTAGGTACCGAAGATGGCTGAGGAACTGCTGTGCTAAAAGGAAATTTGAAATCAAGCTGGTATATAATTCTGTATCATTTACAGTTCCGTTAGCCAAATCTATTGAGTTAGAGATTCTGATTTACATTGGATTCTGGTATGATCTCTAAACTCACCTTTGTAAATATATTTTTTATCTCTTCTTCTACCCCTTCTATTTTTTTTGTTTTTTGGTTTATTTTAATTTGTCACTGCTATATCTTTATTTCTTATTCTGTGCTTCTTAAACTTCCAGTTGCAGTAATTATGTGGAAATTTGCTTTATGTGAATAAAACTCTCTTGTTTTAACCATTTCCAGATCTTGAATTTAAATCTGTAATTATTTGCAATTGTTTTGAAGTTTAATTTTTTATTTTTGAATTCTTAACAGTGCTGAAGCATTAATAACATATCTTGAACACTGTTATTTTGAATTCTAAATTTTTGAAGATCCGAATAATTAATGAAATTTCACACACTAATGCTGGTTTGAGTTTCTTCCAATTCATTTTGGAAACGCTTAAAATATTATACTCATTACTGTACACTGCTTCTTATCATTCGTGATAATTTCATTGATTTTCGGATTGGCTTGAATCACAGTGATACATCTTGAATTTCACCTTTATTCATGATTATTATGGTTGAAATTTGTTTGTTTGAAATCATGTGAAATTCTAGATAGTTTGAATATCACACACCACCTAAATTTGAAATTATCAATCTTGTGTGAATAATTCATTATATCTCAAAACCTGACATTGTTTCAAGTGATTTCAAATAAATTATTTTCTAAATTTTCTGGATCACGAATACCTCTCAAACTAGATGTAAATGATCTGAAATATCTCTTATACTTGTCAGAAATATCTTGAAATTTCTTTTGAAAAATAGTCTTTGAAAATCACTGTTATTTCATGATGATTCGATTTAAATATTTGTTTGCTTAAAATCATTTGAACTTATTGATTTACTGAATCACACACATATCTTGAATGTGAAACTAATAATTTGGTGTGATCGATTCATTGAATCTAGAGTTTTTCATATTCCTCAAATGATTTCAAATAAACGATATTTCTAATCTTGGATCATGAATGATCTTATGTGACCATCCTCTGACAAGTCGGCTGTGATATTGTTTTCTGTACTGCTCTGACACTGTTTCAAATAACTGCTTGTTCTTGTCTGCAGCTTTGAAAAATGTGCAAATTTGTTAATTCTGTCTGTTTGGGCTTTGTGATTAAGATTTGTTAATAGAGACACCAATTGGTATCAGAAGTGCTGAATTTTTATGTATATATTTATCTTATCCCTCTTGTCCTGTATAGCTCTTAATATCCAGCTTGTAATTGATTTTCAATTTTAAAATTATTTATTGATTATTCATTTAGAAATTGAAATCAATATCCAAATTGAACTGTATTTATAATTCATCAAATTTATATCAGATTTTGAAATTGTGATGAATCATGATTGTAGTATATTTCACAACAAGAGGGGATTTTATTAATATTTTCATGATGGTTGAATGTTTATTATAATATTTTTGAATTGGGAATTATTTCACGACCACCTCCTTTATCTATCATCTTTCCGCCATCCATGATAGTTCTATATTAATGTGGAGAGTTTGATTTTTTTTTTAAATATATCATCTTGAATAAATAGTGATATTTTTTGTGATGGAATTGTGGCTGTGTTATTATTCAGAATTAGTGATAATTGAAAATTTTCAATAATTCCGGTACAGTCGAGCATATTTCATAATATAATTAATTTAGAAATTTATTTCACAAACCATTTCTGTACCTACCGCATTTCTATCATCCATTTTTGGTTTTCTATATTGAGGAGTTTTTATTTTGAAACTGAAAATGATAAATATATAATAAATATATAAGTGTGTCTCTAACCTTTTTTAAAAATCCAAGCTCTGGTCATGCATGGTTAAGAGACAACTTATAATTTAAGTTGCGACTGACCTCATTTAAAAATCCAAGCTCTGGTTATGCGTGGTTAGTGTGCTCTTAAATAAAATAAAAAGAAAAAGGAAATATTGTGCTATAAATTGAAATTAATTTGAAATTCTCCTTGGCGTATAAAAACCAGCCTATCAATCCATTTTCTATTTGTGAAATGTGTTGAAATTTTATGACGTATTATGATCTGTTGATTGATAGCTATTGGGATTTGAGATTAGACGATTTTATCACTTAAGTTGATTTATTAATTATAGTCCAAATCCATCGCTATTTTTGAGCTCAATTTTATAAAATTCTTTTGAAAATAATTGGAAATCATATTTTTGTAACTCTCCCCATTTTATATAAATTTCATCGTAAATCTATCATTCTCTACAATGTGAAATATGCCACCTGTTCTCAGAATATTATGATTTTTGTTTGACTGATTGAGATTTATGATGACCGTTCTTCCTCTTAAGCTGATATTGTATTTATTAGTCATTGTTCATCTATATTTTAAATTCTATATCCTTTTGATGATAACAAAAGGGGGAGAATGGATTGAGATTTTGATTTATGAGTAAATATTTTAAAAATATTTTAATTTTTGAAAATTCCAATTTTCTTTTTTAAACACTCTATTCATGTACAGTTATAGGGGGAGTCTTTGTTGTAGGGGGAGCTTTCAAATAGGGGGAGTTATGTTCTTCTCTGTCAAACACATTTATTGTATTCAAAATCTTAATGTTTGCTTGTCATCATCAAAAGGGGGAGATTGTTGTATATAACGGTGTTGTATACACAATTATATGATTTTTGTTTGATGATAACAACCAAATATATATTATTTTAAATGTGTTTGTTGCTGTACTGTTTCATATATTTATCACAGACTGAAATATAATATTTATATTTAAATAGAATACAACTGTACAGAAATTCAAATATTCACACAGTATTTTATTTAAATATAGTATTTTATTTCAATATTTAATAGTATAGATTTACAACTCCACTATTTGCTCAACATTGTAATTCACTGAAATAAAATTCTTTCATATACAATTTTTTTGTTACACAACTCATCAATACAACACTCAGGCTATACATCTCATATATATATACAAAATCACTCAGTACATTTTCATATATACATTTGGTCACTTCTATACACACTGACACTGCAATATACTTGTCTTTTATCTTCAGTCTTCATACAGTCAGTCCAGTCTTTATACCTATCATACAAATGAACACACACGTAGTACACTGCAATAGAAATAATACTGAACACATGCGAATATAATTTTTAATTTTTTAAAATTTTTTGTTTGCCTCGGTTTTCTGGTGTGTTTCTCATCATTTTTCATGACTTGATCTGATTCATCTGTGTCTCGGCAGACAGTTTGTATATGTACAGGGATATGAAATTTTCTGAATGACTGCATATACACACGTGTATATATATACACGTGCGCACTGCCACGCCAATTCAGTGTGCAACTGAGGAGTAGCCACGTGGACCTTCTCGACTCAGTGCACATGAAAACAAAGTCATCACATCTCAAAGTACAAAGCAAAATGGTCGAGGCAACAAAGTGCCAAATGCAACAAGTCAAAAAAGTACACAAAAATTAATGAAGCATTTACTTGTGATACAACAAAGTACACACAGCATGGGGCCGAGCCAGTTTACAAGAATGATCAAGTACACATGGCAATACAAAGCAGCAACATTTCAATGATGAATCAATGCAAAGTTTCTAACATGAACAAGACAGTTCAAGTGCAAAAGTGGTCGAGACAGTGGCATTTAACATGATGGTTCACATACAAACAAGCCATGTCAAAAAAGTGAAGGAGCATGGGAGAACAAGTATGCATGGTTCAACAATGTACTAAAAATGTAACAGTTTATAAGCATGTGTGCAAGTGTAAATGGTGAAGGCAAGCTACAAGATAAAGAGGATCTTTTAGACAGCAGCAACATAGTATTGGCATGATGCATTAATACATGTTCACAAGTACAAAAACTGGTGCACAAAATCATGGCAGATTATGTTTCAATGCTGGAGCAACTAACATAGCAGATTAATATAAAACAAGGGGTCAAAACAGGAACAGCTAGAACCAGGATCGAGTACACAAGCACAAGACCACATGAAGCACATGTATAATCAAAGATCTGATTCTTATAAAAGTATAAAAGAACGAACCCATAAGTGCAAACAGGATGTACAAGTTACAGTGCACAAGCATGCACAGATTTGTGTAGTGATGTGCAAGTTCGAGAGTACATGGCTCTAACTAGTGCTGCAACATAGTGCCAGATTTCAAGGGTACAAGTCATGGTAGTCTTACATTTCAGGAGACACACATTGATTTTTTAACATGCTAGTATGAACATGTCAATAAACAGCAAATCAAAGCTTCAAAGCTTTCTAGTGTAGATGGAGTAGAATCAAATTTATGCATATGTTCATGGCAGATAAACAATACAGGCAAAATCAGCAAGGTGGAAATTTTCAAATCAATCAAAACATTTTTGGCAACAGGTTTAAGTACAAGAAATTCCAAGCAAGCAGTAATTCCAGAAATAGTTTCAATCAAACAAATTTTTGGCAAGTGTTAATTAGCATGTATCATGGCATGCACAGATATTTTTCCAGAAATACATATTTGCTAAGAATTTAATTCCAGTATTGTTTTCATGGGGCAAATTTCTCCGATTGAGAAAACAGAAGAATTCTGGAATTATGGCAACATTCTTTCAATCAAAGCAAAAGAGGAATTCGAGCCAAAACCAGAAAGGGAAGCAATGAAATCAGCAAGCATGTTTTTATTGCAAATAATTTTCAAGGAGTCACAGAGATTTATTTCCAGATTTGAACTAGAAACTCACGAAAATCATATCACAGAGGAATCAAGGCAACATAAATTTTCAAATTCAAAATGGTTTAGAATTATATTCAAGTTCATCAATTAAATCGGAGCAATTCAATCAAGGGACCAAAAGAGGAATTAACATGCAAATAATCAGGGAGCCATTAACGTGAAATCATAGAACTAGGATTTTCTATAATCCTATATTAAACACCGTATCATCACAGGCAAGAAATAGATCGAAAGCACAAAATAATTCAACAGTGATTCAATGATAAAAAATTCAGAAAACTCACACTGTCTCGATCGAGAGAAAGAGCTCAAGCCAATCGACAGAGCAAAAGCATGAATTTAATCAAAGCCACAGAGAATCAATTTCAAACGCCATCAATTGGATTTGGAGCACCATTGAAAACCCTAGTTTGTACATCGTCGCCGCCATTTTATTTCACAAAAGGAAAGTGTTCGGGAAATAGAGATAAACAAGGGGTGGAATCATTATTGAGAGTGGACGGCCAAGATTAAAAGGGATGACCCCTTTTATTTAATTCCTAGGGTTTTTAATTTAAATTTGTCTTTGTTTTTATTTAATTTGAGTATTTGAATTTGAGTTGTAAAAACCGTCTGATCAGTTTCTAGTGTCTGTAAAATACTAGGAGAACCAGTCAGGGTGTTGACTGACAGTTGCTAGAGTCTGTAAAATCTAGGTTACTGGTTATGGGTTTGTAATCAGGGGAAATCTGTTCTAGGGGATTAGAACAGTCTAGGGTTTTGAGCGTAGGGTTAGAATAGGAGCAGGGTTTGCGAGTGTACATGGTCTTGTATGCGGGATCTGTTCTATCACCTAGTAGAAACCTTAGAAATGCAGTAGTAGGCAGGGTTTTGCCGAAGCTAGGTACATCTGTGTGTGATGTATTTTCTGCATTTCTGGTTCTGCTATTTTCTATGATCTTATTATTATTATATATATCTCGTTAGATTTTTAATTCAGTTAAAAACTGTGATAAACCCTAATCACCCACCCCTCTAGAGTTAATCTAGATCCAACAATATTAAATTGCATCTAATTTATTTTGAGCTGCATTAATTTTTCTTAGGTTATCTATTTTATCTCTTTGAGCATTATGAGTATTCTATTATGTATTTTATAATAATAAATATATTTTCCCTACCATCCATCAATAACTGGGAATCACGATGAATGGTTAATAGCATTCCACTATAACTAAAAATAAAATAAACTTAGTTCTTATAAGCATGGAAGCAAAGAGGAAAAAAACCACTAATCCATTTCTCAAAAAAAGGAATTTAATGTTTGTTACCTTTTAATAGTCTATCAAAATATTCAGCGCACGTTGATCCAAGCAAAGTATCAATGGTAAGAGCTTGAGCATTTAGCTTGCAAAAAAATGAAAGCAATTGGGCTAAGCTAGATATTAATATATCAAGTAATGATGTTAAACTCTATTGTTGATAGTGTTTCAAAGGCATGTTCATTTATCATGAGTAACTAACCTTATGTATAAGGATTATGAAAGATAGTTTATTACTGTTTCTTATGTGACTTAGAATACACATGCTCAACATATTCATCAACTATTGCATTAACATAATGGTCAGAGGTTTCAAACGTATGTTTTGAATGATCTTATGCTGAATAACCATATTTTCACATCTGATGAGAAATCGATCCAACCACACACTTATAGTAAAAGGATTCATCAGATATAAGACTTGAAAGGATTAAGTTCAAGAATCATTTAAAATAGTATGAATATTGGTTAGTAGATTGGGCTATAACTAAATATAGGGAGTATAAATAATAACACAATCAAGTATTTGTATTTAATAATAAGCTTATGCTAGCAACACAAATACGATAATTATTACAAGAAGCAACAAAAATAGATGAGAGACGTGATTTGCAAAAAAAAAAAGAGCTACAGAAATATAGGAAATGGGTAGGAAGAATTTGTAGTTGTATACCGTGTCATCTTCAACCTTAGTAGACCAAAAAACACCCTTATATCTTTCTCCCTTCAATTGTTCTAATTTACAATTCAAAACCAAAGCTAACTGAAACCAACAGATTTGACTGCCCCTAATTGTTTCCAACAACCATCATAAACTAGTGGCACTCTATCACCATTGCCTACAGAAACCTGATCTGCAAACATTAGTTGTCGTGTTCAAAGCTAACCCTCATTACATCAAGTTCAAATGTAGCATCTTAAAAGATGCAAAAATCACATATAACATTATAAGGAGGAAAAAAGTATCTTAGGTTCAGACTTCGCAAAGATATAAGATCTATTCTTCGAATGCATTATTTAAGAAACGCACAATAATCGGTTTCTGTCTTCTCAAATAATATAACTACGTATACTAGATCATTTCCACAAAGACCGTAACAACGATCAAATTTCTCTTAAGCTTCACTTCTCTAACATATGTGTATGTGTGTGTGTGTATATATATACATATATATATTGAAACTGGGTAAATTCTTTATTAGGAAAATCGGCCCAAATTGTGTGATTACATGGTCGTCCCATAACCCACGTAACAAAACATAGCAAATGTAATGCCGAACCCAGTTACAAAAAATATTAATTAGTTAAACTAGAACTTTCCCAAAATAATCTATCTTCATGTTCCTCTTTTTTCTACTTCAGCCGCAAATTCATGGAGGATCAAACTGTTTACTGGTTTCTGGAATTTGAGCCAACGCTTCCAAAAGATACTTATCTGACAATCCAACATCAGTTATCGGTGAGTCTTCTCCCTTTAATCCTTTTACTTAGATTAATTTCTATGAGAGTGAATCAACTAACCATCTTCACTGTACTCTTCTTTGCTTTGAAAATTCGTGCATTCCTCTCTCCCTAAATCGCTACAACAACATTTGCCAAGGAAAATTTGTTCAACTTGGCTATCAAGTGATCGTGATTTGGGTCCCTGGTCAGGTATGTTGAAATTTCATGTGAATCGTAATTTTGATTCCTTGGATCAACCACTACATTACAGTTTTTAGCATTAGTTTTAGAAAACTCGCATGCAAAGAATAAATGTTCATGAGTTTCTTCTGATGCACCACAAAGAATACATAGCCTTTCTTCTGTGATTCCCCATTTGAATAATCTGCTGCAATTAGGGAGTCTTTGCATTAAAGCTTTGTACGCATTAAGAGAGTGTTTAGGGTAGATAGCTTTATCCTATATTGTTTTGCTCCAAATTTGTTATCATGTTTAACTCTAATTGCATTCCATGTTGCCATGATTGAAAATTCACCTTTAGTATTACTCCATGCTGTTGAAATTAATGATTCAAATATTTGTAGAGAAGAAAAGAAATTGATTGATTGTTAATCAATTAATTGGCTCTTATATGGAAAGATATAAGAGGAATTTTTCTTTTTTGGAAGAAAAATAACAGGCCAATCAATCAATTAATGAAGAATCAATTTACTCAAGGAAAGAGATTGAGACCATGATTGCGCCAACCATTTATGCTCCAATTAAATCAAGGAAGATATTATATATATTTTTCTTTATGTCCAAGTAATCTAGAAACTTCTCTTATTTATCTCCAAGAAATCCCTCTATATAAATAGGGGTCATGTTATTGTATGAAAAAAAAGAGAAATTCACCATTAATCTTCTCTCTATTGTAATCTTATGTACTCATTTCTTCATTGAGAAATAAAATTTGTTGGGTCTCCGTGGATGTAGGATATTCATATCCGAACAATGTTATGTTGGTGTGTCCTTTCCTCTCTTTTTTGTTTTTGTTCTCTCTATAATTTGTTCCACTTGATTTTTATTTTATTTTTTGGCATTGTTGAAATTGTTGACAGACTAGATCATTGGGTTTATTCGTACTTCGCTGCCCAAATCTATGATTTTGCACTACAGATTGGTATCAGAGCTAGTTGTCCTGTTCAAAGACTTTTTCATCCATGTCAAATTCCGCAAAGAATAACGGTGGTAGAAGCGCTACAAATTATGGAGTTGCTAAATTTGATGGAAAAGGAGATTTTGGCACATGGAAGATGAAGATGGAAGCGGTGTTGAAGAAAGAGAGGACATTTAAGGTTGTCTCAGATCAAGAGAAATTGAAGAAATTAGCACTTGAAGAGATAGAAGAATTGGAAGATGATGTTCTTACTACCATCCAACTTAGCCTTTCTGATGAAGTACTTAGAGAGTTTTCTCATGTGAAAATGGTTAAGGAATTGTGGGATGCTCTTTAGAGAAAGTTCTACGACAAGTCTCTCACCAACCGCATCATCTTACAGGAACAACTTTATTCTTTTGAAATGAGGCCCGGAACAGATGTATTTGCTCGTATAGATGCCCTCAACACACTTGTCGTGAATCTTCGAGCAACTGATGTAAAGATTGAGGATGAGGCACAAGCTGTTATTCTTTTATGTTCTTTACCTACGGAGTATAACACTTTTGTGAACTCTATGATCTATGGACGCTCGTCTATTTTCTTGGAGGATGTGAAGACAAATTTGCATAATGAGATATTGCGAGGAAAGTTAGCAAGCATGAGCATGGAGAATGATTCTGAAAGCCTTGTTGCACAGAGAGGAAGAAGTAAAAGTAGACCTAAATATGGTGGAGATAGAGCTAAGTCCAGATCTCAGTCAAGAGGAGCCCGGAAGAGAGTTTGTCATTATTGCAGAAAACCTGGACATTATATTGCAAGTTGCCCCAAGTTGGAGAATAGAAACAAAGCTGTTCCCCAGAAGGCTTCAACATCTACAGCAGAGACATCCGATTCCTGGTATTTTTACAGCTTCTGCCTCTCCTATGAAGAGTACTATGTGGATTATTGACTCGGGAGCATCCTATCACATGACACCTGATAAGCACTCCTTTTCCACTTATCATCAACTTGATGGAAGAGAGGTTCTCTTGGAAAATAATGCTTCTTGTCGCATAATTGGTATTGAAATTGTAAAAATCAGGATGTTTGATGGTGTTGTTCGTACATTATGTGATGTCAGGCATGTGCCTGATTTAAGGCGTAGTTTGATCTCTATTGGAGCATTGTGCAATTTTGGCTTAAAGTGTGTAATAGAAAAAGATTCATTAAAAATTACAAATGGCTCATTGATAGTAATGAAAGGGGTAAAAGCTGGAAATCTATATTTGCTGAAGGGTACAACTGCTATTGCGGAGACTGCTTTGGTTATTGATTCAGCTGATTCTGATTCTACCAGGTTGCGGCATTTTCGTATGGGTCACATTGGAGAGCACAGTTTAGAAGTATTGAGAAAGCGAAGTTTGATTGACGGTGTTCATCATTCAAAATTTTACATTTGTGAAGGATGTGTACTTGGAAAGCAGACGAATATTTCTTTTGGCATTGCAGAGCATAAGTCTAAAGATGTTTTAGAGTATGTTCATACTGATGTTTGGGGCCTCGCACCATGCCTATCTTATGGAGGATATAGGTATTTCGTTTCATTTGTTGATGATTTTTCTAGAAAAGTATGGGTTTACTTTATGAAGTCCAAAGATGCAACTTTTGATAGGTTTCAAAGTTAGAAATCTCTTATTGAGAAGCGGTATGGAAAGAAAGTGAAGGTTCTTCATTCAGATAATGGTGGTGAATTCACTTCTCAAAAATTCATCAAATTTTGTGAGTCCGAGGGAATCAAAAGACACTACACCACACCTGGAGACCGTCATTCAAATGGGGTTGTAGAGAGAATGAATCAGACTTTGTTGGAAAGAACTCGTTGCTTACGGCTGACTGCAGGATTAAATAAGAGATTTTGGGCAGAAGCATTATCCATGGCGGTCTTCCTTATCAACCGCACACCTTCTACCGCCATAGATATGAAGATTCCTGAAGAAGTATGAAAGGGAGAGCCTGTATCATATTCCTTTCTCAAAGTGTTTGTTTTTCCAGCTTATGTGCATGAGAGCAAAGGGAAGTTGGATCCAAGATCGCGCAAGTGTATTTTTCTTGGCTGTAAGAAAGGAATTAAGGGTTATAGGACGCGGTGTCCTACTACCCAGAAGATTGTTACTAGTAGGCATGTTACGTTTGATGAGAAGGCTATGTTGAAGGTGGAGCCTTCTTCTTCAGTTAATGATGATGTTGAGAGCACAAATTTAGAATACCAAACACAAGGTAGATCATCAGACTTCCATACGAGTAAACATGGTGATTTCGATGACAACATGGTTGATAGGGAAGAGACAGAAGATCAATCTCAAGGTGGAGCTCAAATTCAAACTCGACCAACGCGAGAGAAGAAAAGACCGATATGGCTTGATAATTTTGTGGGATTAAGCATTAAAGATATTGACGTTGATGACATGGCAGCTTATGCCTTAAGCATATTTCATGATGAACCAAGAGACTACAGAGATGCCATTAGTTCAGTTGATAGCTCCAGTTGGCTAGTAGCAATGGAGGAGAATATTGAGTCTTTGCACAAAATCACACTTGGGATTTAGTGCCACTTCCTTCAGGCAAAAGACCAATTGGATGTAAATGGATCTATAAGGTGAAAGATGGCAGCAATTGTGACTAAAGGTATAAAGCAAGATTAGTGGTGAAGGGTTATGTTCAGAAGAAAGATACGGAGTTTCATGATGTATTTTTTGCAGTTGTTAGACACACTTCCATTCGCACTTTTGGCATTAGTTGCTTACTTCGACGTGGAGTTGAAATAACTAGATGTCAAGACTGCATTATTGCATGGTGATCTTGAGGAGGACATTTACCTACAACAACCAGAGGGGTTCAATGATAGCAGCAGGCCAGGTCATGTTTGTAAACTTAACAAATCTCTTTATGGCTTAAAACAGTCTACTAGACAGTAGTATAAGAAATTTGATAAGTTTATGATCTCGCATGGTTATTATAGAAGCTTTAAGGACCAATGTGTCTATTTTAAAAAACGTAATGATGACATCATCTATTTGTTACTTTATGTTGATGATATGTTGATAGCTTCTAAGAGCATGTCTAAAATTTCAGAGTTGTAGATGGAGCTCAGTAAGGAATTTGAGATGAATGATTTGGGAAACGCACAGAGCATTTTTGGATGGAGTTTTAGAGGGATAGAAAGCAAAGTTTTGAGGCTCACTCAAGCTCAATACATCGAGAAAGTCCTATCTTGATTCGGTATAGAGAATGCTAAACCGGTGGCTACTCCATTAGGCTCTCAATTCAAGCTATCCAAAGATATGTGTCCCACATCGGATGAAGACAAAAGGGATATGCGTAATATACCTTATTCTAGTGCTGTTGGTAGTCTCATGTATGTAATGGTGTGCACGAGACCAGATTTGGCCCATGCAGTTGGTGTTGTCATTCGATATATGTCTAACCCAGGTAAAAAGCATTGGCAAGCAGTGAAAGTGGATAGTCAGATATCTTCGTGGCACTTCTTCAGTTGGCTTGTTATATGGTGGAGTAGATGGAGACATCTCTCTTAGAGGATTCTGCGATTCAGATTATGCTGGGGATAGATATGGACAGAAGTCGGTGTCGGGCTATGTTTTTACACTTGGCAAAGGCCTAATTTCGTGGAGATCAAAGTTGCAGTCTATCATAGCTTTGTCGACTACCGAAGCAGAGTTAATATCGATTGTGGAAGCAACAAAGGAAGGATTGTACTTACTTCAATTATTGGATGATCTTTCAATGGCGTAGCAGACAGTGGAGCTATTTTCAGAGAGTCATAGTACGATTCATCTTGTTGAGAATCAGGCTTATAGTTCACAGACGAAGCACATTGATGTTAGAGGTTTCTTTCTTATACTTGAGGAAGAACGAAGCAAGATCAAATTATTGAAGGTGGATACTTCGGATAATCCTTCAGATATGATGACCAAGTCACTTCCAAAGGACAAGTTTGAGCATTGCTCAAACTTGATCAGTTTGCTTCCAGTTACTTGGGCGCCATGGGGCGTTGGGCCCAAAAACTTCTATATTGATTGTTGACGATGAGATGATGAAGAAATATTGTCATATTTGAATCAAGGTGGAGTGTTGAAATTAATGATTCAAATATTTGTAGAAAAGGAAAAAAATTGATTGATTGTTAATCAATTAATTGGCTCGTATATGGAAAGATATAAGAGGAAGTTTTATTTTTTGGAAGAAAAATAACAGGCCAAACAATCAATTAATGAAGAATCAATTTACTCAGGGAAAGAGAGTGAGACCATGATTGCGCCAACCATTTATGCTCCAATCTAGTCAAGGAAGATATTATATTTATTTTTCTTTATGTCCAAGTAATGCAGAAACTTCTCTTATTTATCTCTAAGAAATCCCTCTACATAGATAGGGGTCATGTTATTGTATGAAAAAAGAGTAATCCACCATTAATCTTCTCTCTATTGTAATCTTATGTACTCATTTCTTCATTGAGAAATAAAAGTTGTTGGGTCTCCGTGGACGTAGGATATTCATATCTGAACAACGTTATATTGGTGTGTCCTTTCCTCTCTTTTCTATTTTTGTTCTCTCTATAATTTTTGCCACTTGATTTTTTTTGGCATTGTTGAAATTGTTGACAGACTAGATCATTGGGTTTATTCATATTCCACTACCCAAATCTCTGATTTTGCACTACACATGCCCATGTGTCATTTTCTCTACCCGTATAAATAGGCATTGTATCGATTTTCTGAATGGTCTCCCTGTTACAAGGCATATGTTCTCATTTCCACGATTATTCACCAATAATTGAATCAACATTAATATGTGGGGAACCAAAAGCAGAATAAGTATCCGATCCCATAATATCAATCATAGATTAACCCAATATCCATAGATCTTTCCACAAATTTGTATCTTTTCTATTCGCAAATTTTTGGGTGCAGTTTTCAGCAAGTTTATCTCTAATTTACGTAAAGCTTTCCAGTTTGGTGATGCATTATTATCCATTGCCATTTGCCATAAATTACCTTAGATATAACATTATCTCATCCACCTCGACCATAGACCATTGCTTGTAATAATTTTCCATCCTTGTTTAAGAGTGAATACATCTCTCATATCTTTGAGAATTCTTTATCCAACACCACCTTCCTCCTTTGGTCTACAAAGATCAACAAATTTAATTTTATAATAACGTCCTCTCCAAATGAGGTCATAACAAACTCATTCAATCTTTTTAATTGATGTGACAAGGATTTGAAAAGTTTGTAACCAAAAGTTCACTTTTACTTAAATGACAGTATGCACCAGTTCAATTTTACCAGCCAAAAATAAGGTTTTTGAGCTCCAGCCTTGCGATTTGTCTTTTATTTTGCTTATTAATTCAACACACTCACTATCAGTAATTTTATTAGCAGGAAGAGGTACTCCCAATTATATAACTAGTAAAGTACCTTCAGTCACACCCAAAATTTCAAGAATCTCATTTCTATGCTCACAAAATTTGCTAAAGTAGCATCTAGTTTTATTCAAACTCACCTTCAAACCAACATACTTCTCCAATAGATGAAAATTGTTTTTGATGGTTCTAACTGCAGTTTCATTCAATTTAATGCATATTATCAGGTCATCAGCATATAAGAGGTGGCTTATCTTAGGTTGGATATTGTACACAGTCTGAATAAGTCTATTGTGCACCGATAATTCCATCTGGAGAGAAAGTACTTCATAGCAATAGAAAACAGGTAAGGATACAATGGATCTCCTTGTCTTATCCCCTATTTGATACAATGAATTTCATAGAGAAACCATTGATCAATATAGTCTATGTATGGGTAGATATTCATTCATTAATCAATTTAACAAACTTATTAGGGAATCCCATACAGCATAACATATGAATAATAGAATGATGATTAATCTTATCATAAGCTTTCCGGGGATCTACTTTCAAACATAATTAGTCTACACCAGGTTTTTTGAAATTTTTAACAAGTTCATGAGCCAACAACGAGTTCTCTGAAATATTTCTACCATTTTTAAATGCACTCTGCTACTCATAGATAATGTTTGGTAATATTTATTTCATTCTGTTGCATATTACCTTTGCTGAGAATTTTGTATAGAACATTGCAACAAGCGATTGGTCTGAACTCTTCTGGTCTGGTGGGATTTTCTACTTTTGGAATAAGGCAGATGAACGTGTGATTCATTTCTTTTATTATTATGCTAGTTGTAAAAGCTTCTTGTATTGCTTGTATTACATGATTTTTTAGGTGTTGCCGCTGCTTTTTAAAGAACCCAGCCCCTACCCCATTTGGGCCGGGATTAGAGTCGATGCTGATGGTTTCGAGAAACAACCAAACTTCCTCTTGCATGACATGGCCGCACAACATCCTTTTTCCTCTAGTGTTAACTTTCGCCTATATTGGATAACAGCTAATTTAGTTTCACTTTCACCATTATATAAAGAAGTGAAATAAACAATATGATCTCTCTTAAATTTTTGATGATCGTTACAATAGTTCCCATGATTATCAGTCATTTGAAAATTACTGATGATAAGCTTGTGAATGGACATTTTAGTATAGAAAAATTTGGTGCATTCATCACCTTCAGTAACCCACTGCACCTTTTCCTTTTCTTTCAATTCGATAACCTTATATTCAAGAGCTTTCTTCAATTCTCTTTGGGTTGCATGATATTTACTCCAAACTTCATCAGAATTATGTCCATCATCTATCTTCTGAAGTAGCATAGCACATTCATTTTGCAGTTGATTAATGGCATCTGTGCCTTTGGGTCTGCATTTTTTCCATTCTGTAAGGCACTTTTTGGCAAATTTCAGCATTTGTATGGCTTTGAACCCTACACATCCTTCTTGAATTTCAAATAAGTTAAAATTAATGACATCATCATATCCATCAATTTTTTGCAAAGCATTCACATATCGAAAAGGTTTGCCTTTTGAATTATTTTGTTTTTCCAAAAATTAAGAGAATGGGACTATGATCACAAGTGGAAAGAATTTCCACCCTAATATTAGGCATAGTGATGATACATTTAGAGTTAACAAGAACGCTGTCCAATTTACATGAAATCTTCTTACTATCTCCACTTCTCTATGTGAATTTTAGACTATTGTGCACTGATTCCAAAAACCCAGCTCCAGAAATGCAATTGTTGAAATCTATAAGTTGAGCAAATTGAAGTGGCACACCTCCTATTTTATCTTCTTTATTAAGAAATGCATTGAAGTCTCCAGTCATAATCCAGGGAGTACTGATATTTTTTGATAAAGTTTTTATTTTGTTCCACAATTCACTTTTTCTTAAGAAAAATTACTTGCATATACAACGGTGATAGTTAAGTGTAATCCCCCACTATTTCTAGTATTAATAGTAATTTTTTGAGTATCTTTGTCAATTACATTCATCTGCCATATAAATTTGCACCATACTATGAGAATATATATATATATGTGTGTGTGTGTGTGTGTGTGTGTATGTATGTGTGTGTGTGTATAAATATAGATACACAGACTAACATGAAATATGAATTTCACAATACCATATCAATATCATCCTCGTATTTCTGCTATTTCGATGATTTAACTTATTTATGCAAACTAACTAAGATCTTGCCTCCTAAGTAACTTACCCATCATAGATAATTAAGCGTGAAACACTTATTAATCTTATGGCTAATTAAATAAATAACTAAGCTTTGAATTGACTGATTTGCAAGATAATCAACTAAGTACCATGCAAATGGTAACAAAATTAGTAAGATAATTTAACTTTACTACACTAAATATTAAATAGTAAAAAAAGCTATCCTTGATGAAATAATTTCCTTTCATCTTAATATTTATTACAGTAAACTTGAAATAGCTTTCTTTTTTTAATCTTGATATGTGAACTTTATAGCAGTATGATTACCCAAATCTTTTAGCTTTGCATCCCTTTAAATTTCCCCCTATTGATCTAAATGTATCATCAAAGTCATAATTTTTTTCTATCCTATTAAAACATCAAAAAAATTAAATCCATAAATGAATATTAATTATTGAAAGTATTTATTCTAGTAGTCCAATAATAACATAGTTTATCAAATGGTTTGTCAAAAAATTGGTTTATTTAAAAGTTACATAAGGGTAAAAGAAAAAGAAAAAATATGTGGAAAAGTGAGCTATACGTATAGTAGTCAATGAGTACTCAAAAAAATCCAAAATCCATCTATATCATTATACAAATTATGGAAAACTACCCAATATTTGAAAAATAGATGCGGATATGACCATATCTACGTCCGGTAATCATCCTCCAGTTTTTGTTAAGATTATAGCTTTCTATATTTTAGTGCATATATGATTGTCATATACTATTTTATATTGATAAAAAAGGTTTATAAAAATCAATATCTGATGCTTAAATTATTTTAATCGGCATATTTTTTTTGTTTTTTAGGACTGAAATTGATCTATAATCAACCAAAAAAATTGTTTGTTTTGATTTATATGTTGTGAATTGGTGAATAATAACTGACGTTCAAAATTATTTTTACATACGATGTGAATATGTATCTGATCGTTTGCCTAGTTTTAGATGGTAATATCGTAAAATCTCTAGATCTTAAGTAACCAAGGATCTAGCCTCTAAAAAGACAAAATATGGCTCCTAAGGATTCAAAAACCTCACGTGTTCTTTTGAGACAATTGAGAGGGGGTCCTTCCCTTTTTAAGGGTATAACCAGTATTTTACATAAAATGAAGATGGTAATAGGGAAGACGTATTCTTTTTGTTAGAACCTTCAACCATAGGTAGATTGTAACTCAGGTTTTGATATTAAAGTGAAATAAAGCTAAATTAAGTTCACACCCTTTTTCAACTTCTTTTACAAATTTTCACCAAGAGAAATTATGAAATCATACATCCCCTATACACTAGCAACAATAACATTACTGTTCTCACATCCTTTTTTTAACTTGTTTTACAAATTTTTACTAAATGAAGTTATGAAATTGTACATCCAATATCCTCTAGCAACAATTACATTACTGTCTTCATGTCTAAAGTAAAATGGGCAAAAGCAATCAAAGACCAAACATTCACCTAATTGAACAAAACATCATGAGAACATACTAGCTTGACAATGATATTAACCAAGCTTTACAAAGTGGTTAAAGCAGTAGCACATAGAGCATAAATAATAATCAATAGATTAAGCATCATGAGTAGTGGAAAAAAGATGTAGTACCTCTCATGGAAGTTTAAATTGGGGAGGTGCTGATTTAGGGATCTAGGCAACTAAAATGGTTGCTACTTTTAGGCATTAGGATCGAACAATCATGATATAAGTTAGGGTTTTATCATTCAGAAATTGAGATGGTTTATAATAAAGGTTTAGGGTAATAATAAATCGACCACCTCAAATTAGGGATATACAGAGTTATCGTTTTCCAGATAAAACAGTGTAAAGAAGATGGGTTTGCAAAGGGAGGCGACAAAGCGAATCGGTATCTTTTTTCGGTTCCTGCAAAATTATTCATTTTCTGCCTATTTGTTGAATAGCGTTAGCACACATGTTTATTAACCTGATAGTGTTGGGAATCTCACGTAGATTAGCATTGGAGTAAGAAATGTGGAACCGCCATCAAAGGTTTAGTTTGTTGTAGTGAACGCCATGACTTAGTCCTTGGTAAAATTTTGGGATGAAATTTCTTTTAAGGGGGGAAGAAAGTGATAGCCCGAAATTTTGGCAATAGTTAATTTAGTTATTTAATTAGACTCCAAAAATGAAATTTTTGCAAACGATGGAATTTGACCAAAAAACTTACACCATTGCATTCGTTAAAGAATTATGTTCAACTTTCATGTTTGGAACATCACAAACAAAGTATGTATGAAAAGGATACGAACGAAATACTAAAACGGACGAAAAATAAATCCAGAGAATCTTTAAATTAATATATATATCATTTATAACCAGTCCTCATTGGGCTAAATCGACCCAGAGCGATCGACTGGGCAGTCAATCCCTCTGATCGATTTTCCTAGTGATGGCTAGGTTTTTTTAGGGTATTTTATTGTATAATTTTTATAATAACGAACGGATCTTTACTAAAACTAATCTAATGGTCTAGAGCCATTCTAATCCTTATAAATAAAGGTTAGACCTCATCCTTTTGCACACAATTCTGAAGGCCGCAGCGAAGCGCTTCCATTTCCCTTTTCTTCTAAATCTTTTCTACATCAAATCTAAATAAATAAATATATATATATAAACAAACAAACACAGATTGAAGAAGATTAGAATCAGATTCATGTGCAAAAGAGATGGTACTATGATTTGGCTTTCTCCCATTGTGATTTCCTTCATCTTTCCTATTTTCTTGCAGATCTACAAATCTGAAAGAATCCCCTTGTTAGAATAATTATAGATCTGTAAGATTTTGGGAATTGTAGACCTAAAGGTTTATTCAGATTCAGATTTGGATAACTTTCAGGTGAATGATAAATTTATATACATCGCTTACAATAACTTATTTAGTTCGTTTTTAATAGATCTGAAATGTATGCCTAAAAGTTTGTCAAATTTGTTTACTATTTTAGTCAAATCTAAAATAATGGGTTGTGGTTTGAATATCGAGTTTGTAGGTCTTTTTGGTTAATTAAATTATATTGCCTACAACTGTTCATAGAATTGTTAGTAGTTATTGTATACACCTTGGATTTGGAAATCAGCCCCATAACCATTGTTACAATTTGTATTTTTATTCCAGATTCTTAGATTTGGGGTTGATTTGAAATTTACGTAAATTTAGAGTAGAAGGTTATGTCTGTTTATGTTTGATGTTGTGGGGGGTTTTACTTGGTTATTGTAGAAATAACCTTTTTGTTCTTTTTAACAAAAATGACATTGTTTCAAATCAACAAGAAATATGTATAAAACAATTAGGAAGAGATGTGTAAATTTACGTATATTTATATGTCGTTTACAACACCTGTTCCAAAAACATATATTTCTTATTTCTTATGATTTGAAATATGACTATTTTCTCTTTTTAATTATTTTGGGTATTTTTACAATAACTACATGAGACGTTACCGCGAAATCCGGTAGGCTTTGCAACCATCCCTTCATCCTCCAGTACAGCAGGTAAAACCTACCGTGGCTTACACTGGTCCCCCAATCCCTTGTTTTACGGTGACCCTCTCGAGTATCGCGCCTACTGGCGAACCAACGCTCTAAACTGCGACATGTAGGGGTAAGAGTCTCCCGTTCGCCACCAAACCACGAAGCGAGAATCCCCTATAATGCTTACTCGGCCTACTCAGGGCCAGCAACAAGGACTGGTATGAGAAATCTACTCAAAACATTTCAAATATGGCTAATCACAGGACCACGCCACTTTCGTGGAACGGGTTTACTCCATTGGATTGCCAGTGCTTTAAAACAAATCATTCTTTTAAACATCGCAATGCTTTTTATAAAAATGAAGCCATTATAAGACTCAGTTCCCATCATACAATGCAACGCAAACCGGAGGATAGAGTTTTACCTTATAATAGCCAAAATGTGCTTGATACGAATAAAACAAAAGCATTTGATATTATTACTAGTGTTTACATGTTTCAAAAGAAATTTCAAATCATAAGTATCAATCATAGACGGCATTAATGCCCCATACCACTATGTCGCCATATATAGGTATACAATCAAAACCGCACAATCACGTATTTGGAAATTGGATTGCCGTCATGAACCAAGGCAAAAGATAGTCCTTACCGACTTCGAGACGCTCTAGTCCGTGTCTCAGGATCAGAGCTCGAGTGACCCTAGGATCGTCAGGGCCGGTCCACCGATGTGGATTAAAATCCTGAACACTGCGTTTCCCCGCCCTATGGGGCATCAATGAGCCAACGAATGACTCCATCGGACCCGGATCGTCCGATCAAACCGAGGCGCCTCGCAACAACAACAACCACATAAGTCAAACTCGTCACGGCGTGTAAAACCACTGACGCCACTTCTAACTAGAAAGAAACGCATGCCCTCCTTGAGGTCCTTCTCCCGTTTCTGGTTCATACCGGGTGTGAGGCTCACGATTTCACGTTATACACAAAGCTACACCACACAGGCGGTGCTTTGATCATCACCACAAGACATTGCTTTTCAACAGAAGCCCTGATCACTGCATCTTAGCATGCCACACAGGCAATTCACACCGTGCAACTGATGGCTATCAATCACACAGAATAAATTCCAATGTCAGACACACTATCCATTTGCAAGTCCGTTCTGGGTCTGAACGAAACCGGAGGCACTATATACCTCGCAAACCCATCGATCACCACGTACGTCTGGACGATCACCACTCATTATCCATATTTCGGGATGCCTCCCAATCAGGACCTCGGTTACCATCCAAACGAGGTGAAGATCTCCGGTCTTCGACCACCGTCTTCATCTTCGATTTCTTATCGTCGATTTAGTTATTCAGAATGGGATAAACCCGGTCTTTCTGAACAACTCGCGTATATAATAAACAAGTGCAACACTAACATACACACACATCATTTCAATTCATTGGTCACTAACCGTCAATTAGTAAGAGAACGATTTCCCAAATATTAACCCCGAAGGCCGAAACCAACATCAGATCAACACCCAGGAAACCATTCGACTTAGCCAACCTTCAGTTAATTTATAAATCAAATCCATATCGTTTATAATATTTTATAACGATTTGTCGCTATTTTTATTTATTTTTAAAATAGCCAATTTATTCAAAACGACGCTTCGGGCCATAAGGCGGCCGTGGCGCTGTTTTTCTTCAGATTTGATTTACACATATCTGAAAATATAACCGTTGGATCTTCACAAAATTTACATCATTAGAAAGATCTTTTCAAAACGAATCCAACGGTTCCAGTTTCGGGAAAATTTGATGGTCGGATCTCCCGGTATAATCGTTTGAAGTTTCGATTTCAAAATACGAACTGCAGCGTCGTTATTCGATTAAATATAATTATATTTTTATATATATAAATATAATCGATTATGGCGCTGTTTTTCTTCAGATTTGAATTAAACATTCCAGACCATCCAACCGTTGGATTTTTACAAAGTTGGTGCCGTTGGAAAGATATTTCCAAAGCGAACCCAACAGTTGCGATTTCGGGAAAATCCGATGGTCGAATCTCCCGTACTAATCGTTTGAAATCACGGTTTCAAAATACGAACTGCAGCGTCGTTTTTCGATATATTTCAATTCTATTTATATATATATATATATATCGATTCTTCGATTCCAAACTATATTCTTTTCATCCATTTGATAAAAATGATATTTTTATCTAACTGGCTTCTATTTCAACACTTCACTATTTTTACTAATTCATGTATATAATAAAAATGTGATTTTTAATGTAAAACAATTTATTTCAAAAAAAGATTATTTTATATATTTCATATAGGTGATAAAAATAGGATTTTTTTTATAAAACAATTTATTTCAAAACAAGATTATTTTGTACATTTCATATTGATGTTAAAAATGGGATTTTTATTATTAAACAATTTCTTTCAAAATATGAATACCCTTCAACACATGAATTTCAATTCAACGAATGAATATCGATTCAACACATGAAGGTTTTCTATAGTTTATATAAATCGATAGAAAGGTGATTTTTATATTTAAAACACGAATACCATTCAACACATGAATTTCAATTCAACGAATGAATATCGATTCAACACATGAAGGTTTTCTATAGTTTGTATATATAGATAAAAATGTGATTTTTATATTTGAAACACGAATACCATTCAACACATGAATTTCAATTCAACGAATGAATATCGATTCAACACATGAAGGTTTTCTATAGTTTGTATATATAGATAAAAATGTGATTTTTATATTTGAAAACACGAATACCATTCAACACATGAATTTCAATTCAACGAATGAATATCGATTCAACACATGAAGGTTTTCTATAGTTTGTATATATAGATAAAAATGTGATTTTTATATTTGAAAACACGAATACCATTCAACACATGAATTTCAATTCAACGAATGAATATCGATTCAACACATGATGGTTTTCTATTCAACGAATAAATATAGTTTCAACAAATGAAAATAATTCAAACACATGAATATTATTCAAAATTTCGGCAGCATAACGGCAGGGTAGTTAAAACCGGGGCCGTCCCTAGTACGACTCCTCGCTCTACCTTAAAGCCTCGCAGCTTTTGACAATGGGGAATCATGCATCTAGTTCGCACGCAAGCGGCATGTATATTTATTTCATTTCCACAAACTAATCCTATGTGGTTTCAACCAAATATTTCTCAACCACTAACGGGTATTTTTCAACCACAATCAATCAATATCAACCACAAACAATTCCAATCAACCATTCGCTATCAATCAATTTTCACACCAATCACAACCAATAAATATCGTCCATGGTTTGTGGACGAGGGGCGTGTATATATATATATATATATATATATATAGAAATTCACTTCTATTTCAACACATATATAATTTTTACAACACATATATAACTTATACATCGAACATACAACTTATACAACGCTTATACAAGAGGTGTACAACGCTTATATAACTCATACATCGACTATATAATTTATACATCATCGTTTTCCATATCGTTTATCAATTAGAAATCTCACATTGGGTTCCACTCCACCAAAAATAGCAGAAGGCTTAGAAAAATATGCGGTCTCTTCTTGAATGTAGAAGACGTCCACACGGTCACGATGTTTCCTGTTTCATCGAATTTCATCAAAAAATGAAAAAGATATGATTTTTACAGTGAAATAAAAAACGGTAGCGCTTAGAAGTGCTATAATATATAAAATAGTTTTAACTGCCGTTACCCTCTAAAATCGTTCGAACCTAGGTCTTCAATTTGCGCTCGATCCGTTCAGTTTGAGGACGATCAGATCCTACCACCTCGAAGAGCTTCAAGAGGCCTTGCCGACGCTGGTGGTTGCATGGGGATCGACAGCTCAGGGAGGGAGATCGACGGCTCCGAAGTCGACGTCTTCCTCACTTTGGATCTCGAACAACTCGCTATGGTTAAGGGTGAAAGTGGTATGGATTTGTAGAGGAGACGGAGCACTTCAAAAAGCTTAACTGGAGGGGGGTCTAACTCGGCCTGGATTCGCCAGAAAATGGGAGGGAAGGTCGGAACAGTTTCCGCCGTCGGGAGGAAGAAATATCGGGGAGAGAGAGAGTGAGGCCAACCAATGATATTTTTTCTTTTATTTATATTTTTTTTTCCGAAAATACCCCTTATCTCATACGAACTCTAATCCAAACCCAACGACTGTCGTCCCTAGCGTTTTACCCCCATTCCGAACACAATGGGATATGTTTCGTAGGCCCATTCGACTGTTTCAGTCAATTTTCCTTCAAATTAAAATATAGAACATTCAATATTTAATTTGAACGTACATTTCAATTTGCCAGGGCCACAAACTGATTCGAAAAATTCCAGAAAAATAAATCTAGCTATGTTTTGACGATACGGTCCAAAAAAAACTAGTTTCGTCGAATTCTGAGACCGTTTGAAAAAAGGCCCATTTCTGGTCAATCCAATTTAACTATAATTGACCAAAACACATTTTCCTTTGCCACGCTCACATACTAGCTTCAAAAATTATGAAATTTGAAACCTAGCAATAACTTCACATCCCGAACCCAACAAAAGTTGTTTCGTCGAATTCCGAGGTCGTATGCAAAATGGTCATTTTCACGGGCTATATAAATTCCATAGCGACCTTTCTGAAAATTCATCTGGCCATAACTTTTGCTTCCTACTATGAAACTTTGATTTTTCAGATTCGTTAGAAAGATATTCACTAAAAGATTTAAATATTTTTGGTTTCACTCAAATCTGTTTTGTTTTGCACCCGATACATTCCGACAAAGTTTGAATTCAATTTTTGAAATTGCAGGGCCATTTCAGGCCTTGTATATAATTAAAATTAATTATATTCGTTTTCAAATTTCGATTCACTCTTACTTTTCATCGCTATTATTTAAAATATTTATTTTAAATATATAAAATCCACTATTTCAGCCAATTTAAAAAAATTTAATTGGTTCAGATTTTCTGTGTCGTTACAATCTCCCCCACTTAAAACTTTTCGTCCCCAAAAAGGAACAAAGTCGAAAGTGGTTTGATTTATCAACTCTACGTTCGATCTGGCTTCCATTCTCCAACTTTTCAGTTTCTGAGAATTTTCAAATTCTTCAAAAATTTGGCTAACACCCGGAATTTTCGAAAAATTTCGCCATAACCTCCTTTGTACGGGGAGGCGTTTGGAAATTTATTGGGCCATATTAGGTACCCAATAAATCCTAATAAGCATACACATATTTATAGTGATATATTCTGGTGTTTACAGGGGAGTGTGTATTGATAATAACTCCATAGAATAAATTCTCGTCACCCTGTCAAAGCCTGAGGAAGTGTGTATTTTAAATACTCCAGAGGATAAATCCTCGTCACCTCGTCCCGTGTGGAAAATAAATAGTCCATGTGCCGTATCTAATGACTAGAGAGACGTGGTTATTGTCAACTCCAGACCCGTGTGGGGTTCTTATTAATCTGGCCATTTAATCGTTACAATTTAAATAGTCCATATCAGTCATCAGTTCAACCTGTAAAATATAGTCATCGCCATACAAGCCTCTCGCTCGTATGGTAAATCTTCCACCTCGTCACACAAGCTCCAAATGCTTATGTGGTATATGATGAAGTATGCCTATCTTCCAGAAGTATGCCATGTAATGTAGTTCAAAATTTATCGTTACTATCCTATGGCAACGTTTATTATTACACACAGAATAACCAGCACTCCGCATCCAATGGCATTCACAGGAGTTGATATAATAATAAAATTGCGCATCCAACTCATTAAGGTTTAACTATTTGTCGGGCACGCAAATTAAATCTTTACTCAACAGCTAATCCATTTACCTATTCAAACATATATAGTGCACAAGTATATATTTCTAACTATTTTCTAATCAGTTCAATGTGTGATATAATCGAATAAATTCTACCATTATTCTCTTATTAATTAAATTAACTATCGTTCTAATAATTTAATTAATCAAATCTACAATCACACAATACAAACAACAATCAATTTTTTTTTAACCCTTTCAAAAATATATATCTTTTATATGTGTTCAAAAATCATATTTCTAAAACCAAATTAGATATATAGTCAAAAATACGTTATTTATAAACATATTTTTCTCGACTCGTTCTGGGGCACTTCTGACCCCATCTCTAACGAGTTCTTCTGATTCTGCTACATCCATACTAGGATATTGCTGATCCTATCTGTATAGAGTTACCCGTCCTAGAACACTACTGGTTCTATCTCTGACGAGTTCGTTAATATGTTATATTCCAGAGCTAAGCTTAACCAAAGCTCTGATACCAAATGAGACGTTACCGCGAAATCCAGTAGGCTTTGTAACCATCCCTTCATCCTCCAGTACAGCAAGTAAAACCTACCGTGGCTCACACTGGTCCCCCAATCCCTTGTTTTACGGCGACCCTCTCGAGTCTCGCGCCTACTGGCGAACCAACGCTCTAAACTGCGACATGTAGGGGTAAGAGTCTCCCGTTCGCCACCAAACCACGAAGCGAGAAACCCTATCATGTGTACCCGGCCTACTCAGGGCCAGCAACAAGGACTGGTATGAGAAATCTACTCAAAACATTTCAAATATGGCTAATTACAGGACCACGCCACTTTCGTGGAACGGGTTTACTCCATTGGATTGCCAGTGCTTTAAAACAAATCATTCTTTTAAACATCGCAATGCTTTTTATAAAAATGAAGCCATTATAAGACTCAGTTCCCATCATACAATGCAACGCAAACCGGAGGATAGAGTTTTACCTTATAATAGCCAAAATGTGCTTGATACGAATAAAACAAAAGCATTTGATATTATTACAAGTGTTTACATGTTTCAAAAGAAATTTCAAATCATAAGTATCAATCATAGACAGCATTAATGCCCCATACCACTATGTCGCCATATATTGGTATACAATCAAAACCACACCATCACGTATTTGGAAATTGGATTTCCGTCATGAACCAAGGCAAAAGATAGTCCTTACCGACTTCGAGACGCTCTAGTCTGTGTCTCAGGATCAGAGCTCGAGTGACCCTAGAATCGTCAGGGCCGGTCCACCGATGTGGATTAAAATCCTAAACACTGCGTTTCCCCGCCCTATGGGGCGTCAATGAGCCAACGAATGACTCCATTGGACCCGGATCGTCCGATCAAACCGAGGCGCCTCGCAACAGCAACAACCACATAAGTCAAACTCGTCAGGGCGTGTAAAACCACTGATGCCACTTCTAACTAGAAAGAAACTCATGCCCTCCCTGAGGTCCTTCTCCCGTTTCTGGTTCATACCGGGTGTGAGGCTCGCGATTTCACGTTATACACAAAGCTACGCCACACAGGCGGTGCTTTGATCATCACCACAAGACTTTGCTTTTCAACAGAAGCCCTGATCACTGCATCTTAGCATGCCACACAGGCAATTCACACCGTGCAACTGATGGCTATCAATCACACAGAATAAATTCCAATGTTAGACACACTATCCATTTGCAAGTCCGTTCTGGGTCTGAACGAAACCGGAGGCACTATATACCTCGCAAACCCACCGTTCACCACGTACGTCTCGACGATCACCACTCATTATCCATATTTCGGGATGCCTCCCAGTCAGGACCTCGGTTACCATCCAAACGAGGTGAAGATCTCCGGTCTTCGACCACCGTCTTCATCTTCGATTTCTTATCGTCGATTCAGTTATTCAGAATGGGATAAACCCGGTCTTTCTGAACAACTCGCGTATATAATAAACAAGTGCAACACTAACATACACACGCATCATTTCAATTCATTAGTCACTAACCGTCAATCAGTAAGAGAACGATTTCCCAAATATTAACCCCGAAGGCCGAAACCAACATCAGATCAACACCCAGGAAACCATTCGACTTAGCCAACCTTCAGTTAATTTTTAAATCACATCCATATCGTTTATAATATTTTATAACGATTTGTCGCTATTTTTATTATTTTTAAAATAGCCAATTTATTCAAAACGACGCTTCGGGCCATAACGCGGCCGTGGCGCTGTTTTTCTTCAGATTTGATTTACACATATCTGAAAGTCTAACCGTTGGATCTTCCCAAAATTTACATCGTTAGAAAGATCTTTTCAAAACGAATCCAACGGTTCCAGTTTCGGGAAAATCCGACGGTCGGATCTCTCGGTATAATCGTTTGAAGTTTCGATTTCAAAATACGAACTGCAGCGTCGTTATTCGATTAAATATAATTATATTTATATATATATATATATAAATATAATCGATTCTTCTTCAGATTTGAATTAAACATTCCAGACCATCCAACCGTTGGATTTTTACAAAGTTGGTGCCGTTGGAAAGATATTTCCAAAGCGAACCCAACGGTTGCGATTTCGGGAAAATCCGATGGTCGGATCTCCCGTACTAATCGTTTGAAATCACGGTTTCAAAATACGAACTGCAGCGTCGTTTTTCGATATATTTCAATTCTATTTATATATATATATCGATTCTTCGATTCCAAACTATATTCTTTTCATACATTTGATAAAAATGATATTTTTATCTAACTGACTTCTGTTTCAACACTTCACTATTTTTACTAATTCATGTATATAATAAAAATGTGATTTTTAATGTAAAACAATTTATTTCAAAACAAGATTATTTTATATATTTCATATAGGTGATAAAAATAGGATATTTTTTATAAAACAATTTAATTCAAAACAAGATTATTTTGTACATTTCATATTGATGTTAAAAATGGGATTTTTATTATAAAACAATTTCTTTCAAAATATGAATACCCTTCAACACATGAATTTCAATTCAACGAATGAATATCGATTCAACACATGAAGGTTTTCTATAGTTTATATAAATCGATAGAAAGGTGATTTTTATATTTAAAACACGAATACCATTCAACACATGAATTTCAATTCAACGAATGAATATCGATTCAACACATGAAGGTTTTCTATAGTTTGTATATATAGATAAAAATGTGATTTTTATATTTGAAACACGAATACCATTCAACACATGAATTTCAATTCAACGAATGAATATCGATTCAACACATGAAGGTTTTCTATAGTTTGTATATATAGATAAAAATGTGATTTTTATATTTGAAAACACGAATACCATTCAACACATGAATTTCAATTCAACGAATGAATATCGATTCAACACATGAAGGTTTTCTATAGTTTGTATATATAGATAAAAATGTGATTTTTATATTTGAAAACACGAATACCATTCAACACATGAATTTCAATTCAACGAATGAATATCGATTCAACACATGACGGTTTTCTATTCAACGAATAAATATAGTTTCAACAAATGAAAATAATTCAAACACATGAATATTATTCAAAATTTCGGCAGCATAACGGCAGGGTAGTTAAAACCGGGGCCGTCCCTAGTACGGCTCCTCGCTCTACCTTAAAGCCTCGCAGCTTTTGACAATGGGGAATCATGCATCTAGTTCGCACGCAGGCGGCATGTATATTTATTTCATTTCCACAAACTAATCCTATGTGGTTTCAACCAAATATTTCTCAACCACTAACGGGTATTTTTCAACCACAATCAATCAATATCAACCACAAACAATTCCAATCAACCATTCGCTATCAATCAATTTTCACACCAATCACAACCAATAAATATCGTCCATGGTTTGTGGACGAGGGGCGTATATATATATATATATATATATATATATATATATAGCAATTCACTTCTATTTCAACACATATATAATTTTTACAACGCATATATAACTTATACATCGAACATACAACTTATACAACGCTTATACAAGAGGTGTACAACGCTTATATAACTCATACATCGACTATATAATTTATACATCGTCGTTTTCCATATCGTTTATCAATTAGAAATCTCACATTGGGTTCGACTCCACCAAAAATAGCAGAAGGCTCAGAAAAATATGCGGTCTCTTTTAGAATGTAGAAGACGTCCACACGGTCACGATGTTTCCTGTTTCATCGAATTTCGTCAAAAAACGAAAAAGATATGATTTTTACAGTGAAATCAAAAACGGTAGTGCTTAGAAGTGCTATAATATATAAAATAGTTTTAACTGCCGTTACCCTCTAAAATCGTTCGAACGTAGGTCTTCGATTTGCGCTCGATCCGTTCAGTTTGAGGACGATCAGATCCTACCACCTCGAAGAGCTTCAAGAGGCCTTGCCGGCGCTGGTGGTTGCATGGGGATCGACAGCTCAGGGAGGGAGATCGACGGCTCCGAAGTCGACATCTTCCTCACGTTGGATCTCGAACAACTCACGATGGTTTAGGGTGAAAGTGGTATGGATTTGTAGAGGAGACGGAGCACTTAAAAAGGCTTAACTGGAGGGGGGTCTAACTCGGCCTGGATTCGCCAGAAAATGGGAGGGAAGGTCGGAATAGTTTCCGCCGTCGGGAGGAAGAAATATCGTGGAGAGAGAGAGTGAGGACAATCAATGATATTTTTTTCTTTTATTTATTTTTTTTCCCGAAAATACCCCTTATCTCATACGAACTCTAATCCAAACCCAACGACTATCGTCCCTAGCGTTTTACCCCCATTCCGAACACAATGGGATATGTTTCGTAGGCCCATTCGACTGTTTCAGTCAGTTTTCCTTCAAATTAAAATATAGAACATTCAATATTTAATTTGAACGTACATTTCAATTTGCCAGGGCCACAAACTGATTCGAAAAATTCCAGAAAAATAAATCTAGCTATGTTTTGACGATATGGTCCCAACAAAACTAGTTTCGTCGAATTCTGAGACCGTTTGCAAAAAGGCCCATTTCTGGTCGATCCAATTTAACTATAATTGACTAAAACACATTTTCCTTTGCCACGCTCACATACTAGTTTCAAAAATTATGAAATTTGAAACCTAGCAATAACTTCACATCCCGGACCCAACAAAAGTGGTTTCGTCGAATTCCGAGGTCGTATGCAAAATGGTCATTTTCACGGGCTATATAAATTCCATAACGACCTTTCTGAAAATTCATCTGGCCATAACTTTTGCTTCCTACTATGAAACTTCGATTTTTTAGATTCGTTAGAAAGATATTCACTAACAGATTTAAATATTTTCGGTTTCACTCAAATCCGTTTTGTTTTGCACCCGGTACAGTCCGACAAAGTTTGAATTCAATTTTTGAAATTGCAGGGCCATTTCAGGCCTTGTATATAATTATAATTAATTATATTCGTTTTCAAATGTCGATTCACTCTTACTTTTCATCGCTATTATTTAAAATATTTATTTTAAATATTTAAAATCCACTATTTCAGCCAATTTAAATTTTTTAAATTGGTTCAGATTTTCTGGGTCGTTACACCACACTCATTGACCTTTTTATAAGATCTTGAATCTTAAACAATATCGAACATAAAAAGGTTTGTTCTGGTCGTTAGCTTAGACCAAAATATAAATGGATAACAATTATAAAATAAAATATTGTAACAACGTTAAATGTGCTTAAATAAATAAATATTCATATTTGTCTGAATCTACATAAATAACGTAAAGTTATTATTATAATAAATGTTTGTTATTGTTGTATGTTTGAAATAATTTCCGTTTTTGTTGAAATGTATATGGAAATATAATTTGTAATAAACGAAAATAAGTATTATGATTGTTAATGTAATTGATTTTCTATAAATAAGGTCATAAACAAAATAAGGATGTTGTAACCATCTCTAATTGGGAAAAATAATTGAATAGGATAAACATGCCAAATGGTTACATTTTGAATTGTGTTATGAATAGAAATTGTAACTTCAATTAGGGAGTCTAATAAATGATATATATATATATATGAATACACAAACAATAAATAAATACAATTTAAAATGTAGTAATAAATGGAGTTACAATATATAGAGTAGAATTATAATGGGACTGTAATAAATAGGAAAATAAACGTCTTAGGTAAAATATAACCGTTAGCGCCATAATTGGCATTCATTAGGTTAACTAATTCCTTAGGAAATATGACTGTTAGGGCCATTAGTGGTAGGTAACCTAATTACTAATAATATAAGGAATAGAAAATGGGAATTAATGAGGATTAATTAACATAGTAAATGCTAAGTCCAATAAGTAAATTAACAAATAAGTATTCTAAGATAAGGAGTTTTAAATTCCTAGTAAATCTACAATTACTATAATTTGAAATGGGAATTGGACTTAGCAGGTCAATGATGCGAGGTCAGTTTCCTAATTCAACAGAAGTCTACACTTTCCAGAAGTCGTATATATGTTAAACTAATGTTAGATATCATTAACCATAGTAACTCATGACGATAGTTAATTGCGTAATGATAGTTAACTACTTAACGAGTGTTATTTCCCAAAACAGGGTTTATCTCAAGAGTGAGGTTCTCGCCTCCCATCCCAAAAGAGGAGACCTTGAAAAGGAAATAATTCATAGCATGGCCTATTTCGGGATAAAGGTCTTAAAGTAGTTAGATCCACTCTTTAAAGGGTATTAAGCGATCGCGTAGCTCACCCACCATTAAATGGCTATTGGGTACAAACTTGGTAATTCCCACGTTAGTCATCTTCCTTGAGGTAGTAAGTGATTGGATTGCTGGTCCCCATTGGGAATAGGTATTAAATGATTGCTCCGGAGGTACCAAAGGTCTACCTATCCCACGGGAAGTACTGAGTGACTAAGAGAATTATCCAATAAGGCTAGCTAGGTAGTGATGAAGGGGTGGTCCACCGAGAGACGATCATAAATGGAGAGATGTCGTCTACCTACCATGTATGTAATAAGTGACTGCTAACTATCTCTTTTCTTATACAGGGCATAGGTATTAAGTGACCAATAGGTATGCTTTGGGTATTAAGTGATTGGAAGTATCCGTCCTTACCTTAAATTGGTAGCGAGGTCTTAAGTGGCTATACATAAAATATGTACCATCCTTTTGTGATAGTTAAAAATTAGTTTCCTGCCTCTTGATTAGTTATTGGTGGTTTGAAGGCTTCATAATTATGCGTAAACATTCTATCTCAGTATTGCGATATTGTTAGGTGCAGGATATTAACTTGGGTTTTGGGGTTACCCATCGTGCATAAATTCTAAATGGTTTAGGTTAAAATTACTTGCCCTTTTAGACATATGTTTTGGTTTTGACCAAACAGGGTAGTTTGTGTATAATAGACAATGTTATACATTTTCTACTCACCAGGACGAACCCCCTCCTTATAACAACTCTCAGGTTCATCTCGGGGAAGACAGGTCTTTACAAGGGTTCAAGTTTGGTTTCGGTTCTCGTTCTCTTATGCTCGATATTGATGTTGTGATATGCCTTAAGATAGTCACCTTAATCGGTATTTGTTATCTTATTTCATTTTCATTGTGAGTTAGTTTTATTTTACTCTGATTATGCTTATGCTCATTAATTGCACGTATCAGATTTATACTCTCCATGCTTAGATGGGTTTGAGTTTCTATTTTTATTGAAACTCGAGTTTGGAAAAGTGTGGGGTGTTACATTTGGTATCAGATCTTAGATTTAAATGATCAAAGGAATAAATAAATTAGGATTAGTGAGAGAATGTATTTGATTTTCTTTTTTCTTTTTCTTTCGACTTTCTTAACTCGACTTTAAATTATTTCGGCGATGAGTTAGTCTGGGCCTAATTATAGGTTTTAAACATCTAAGAGTTAGAAATATTTCAAGTTCGAGTATTCAGCCAATCCCGATTTACCCTACGGTGCGCATGGCGATTTCGTTTTCAACAGCATGAGGGCTACATGTGGTGGATTCTGTGAATTTGAGCTTGGTAACTAGACAAAGCATTAGATACAACTGAGATATATATGATTTCTTATGTTGGTTTTGTTTAGAAATTCCACTCAATAACCTATTCTTGGTCTTAGACGGAAGATTCACATAAATATGTCATCATAATTTGGAAGTATAATTATGAGATGTACTTACTGGATATTTCGTCGTACGAATCTGGATAATCTTTCGATTGAATTATTCTTTTGATTCCTTAGTCTTAAATTCAGAGAAATTTCAGTTTTTAAAACTATTTTTGAAACGAGAAGGGGTTTATGAAATTATAAACTATGGATTTCGATAAATTGTTTAATAAATAATTTTTAGAACTATAAATCTAACCATGTTTTGGATTATTGGTTTTGTTTAAATTTTAATAAACGATCCATTTTAGTAGAAAGTTAGAAGTTGGAAATGACAAGGAATACGCCTTAAAATTTAAAACTATCATTATATAAATTCCTTATGATTTTTAATATTCCTCTTTTTGGATGGTTTATGGAAATTAACATAAATACCCTTTTTGAGAATTAAATTCTCTACAATTTAGAACATGGAAGGGTTTTTCCAATTAGTAGTATAAACGATAATATAAATTAATAAATAGATCAATATTATGAGACCCTCAGTTTATAAGTATAGAAATTTATTTCGAAAATCTTCAAAATTTCTCTCGAAAAAGAAGATTAAGGAAATGTAACACCCCACCTCCGCTAGGGTCACTCACAAAGGGAATGCACTAGCTTTGGTGGAGTATTATCTAGGTAAACATACACAGAAATATTACATGACAGAACATAAATAAAACAGCGGAAGGAAAACCCAAATTTCATTGCTTTAAAATCTAGTAAGGTCTAAAGCCTTTTACATCAAAATGCTATTAGGTCAATTACATCGAAATCTGTCTTGCAATAGTAAAGAAGCATAAAACCATAGTTATAAATCATTCCCCAATAAAGCAAAGCAAGCCATAGCCAAGAGAAATCCAAGCCGTACATGAAAGAGCTTTGGAGCTTGGTAAGATCCGAACTAAGCTGTATTCCCACCCTGCGAACCTGGGGGGGAACGGAAGAAAAAGAGGCGAAACAAAACGGGTCAGTCATAAAGACTGAGTAAGTCCTAGTGACTTTCAGCATAAAAATAGGTAAAGATAACATGGCATGAATAAACTAAAAGTAAACATAAGCATGATGACAAGATAAGCTACAGGAAAGATAACTAAGAATGACCTCATATGGTTTTTGTCAAGTATAACATCGCCAGGTTTCCATTCAAGATAAACTAAGTATAATTTCGCAAGATTTCTATCAAGCATCGCAAGATTTCTCTGCTTTACCATTAAAATATTTCTATGAAATCTATTTGCTCTGCACCAAACGTACTAGTATCCCAACCCGTGTCATGTGTTGACTATAAAATGATCCCTTGCCCAATGTCATGAAATGATCCATTACTTGGTCTCACGAAACGATCTATTAATCGATCGTCTCCCTACAAGTCCTATCTTGTTCATGTGTCTGTGTCATACGGCCCTATCACGAATGTAGTCACCTGTGCTAGGTCCACCATAGGGTGTATCAAGCCCTAGTGTGCCAACCACCGACATGAATCAAGCACGCACAGTGTAAACCTACTGGTGCCCAATGCCTGCTTTTTCAACTCCGGACTACGTGCACGACCGTAGTCCGCCTGAACCTACAATGGCGCACCAACTCAGCCGTCGTTCTGGTCGCTTACAATCAGCCCAGTAATCGTGCCCCTCCCTGCCTAGTCCCAGGGTACCATGATACATCTAGTGCGTTACTGCTGAAAAGGACCGCATAACTAGGGTTTCCGTCCAGCAGGTTAAGTGTTGTCATTTAAATTCGAGACTTAACCCCATCAGTCTAGCATGTCAAGTTGGTTAAGTGTGGTCATTCAAGTTCGTGACTTAACCCGTCTACGTGTCATGTCAAATTGGCTAAGTGTTGTCGTTCAAGTTCATGACTTAGCCCTACGAATCATGTGTCAAGTTGGTTAAGTATGTTCAAGCGGTTCATGACTTAACCCTACCAAATCATCGTGTCAAATTGGTTTAGTATATTCAAGCGGTTCATGACTTAACCCTACCAAATCATCGTGTCAAATTGGTTAAGTATATTCAAGCGATTCATGACTTAACCCTATCAAATCATCATGTCAAATTGGTTAAGTATATTCTTTCAGATTCATGACTTAACCCTGTCAGTCTAGCATGTCAAGTTTGGTTAAGTATGGTTGTTCAAGTTCGTGACTTAACCCACCTACTTATCATGTTGTGTCGGTTAAGTGTTATCCTCTGTTGTTACTTAACCTTACCCCGCATCACGTTAGATTAGTTAAGTGCATGTTAACTTAACCCCATCCACTAGTCATATTAAAATGGTTAAGTGTTACTAGTCCAGTCATATTACTTAACCCGCCCATTCATGTCATATTGGTTAAGTGTTATTAGTCTAATCATATTACTTAACCTTATCATGTGGAATTAATTTACTTAATGCACCCCAACCTCTCACATTAGACTTGGTTGTGGTTACTGGTTACGCCGGGCGGGTACGGGCAGGTTTATACCACAACCTAGTCTAACCTCGGGTTTTAAGCGCGGTATGACCAACTACTCACATTGGGCCCTATTGTTTGCAGTTACTGGATTCGCTGGGCGGTTCCGGGCAGGTTTATACTGCAAACTCAACCCAACCTCGAGTTGGCCACTTTCAAGTTATCTAAGTGTCATGTCCATGTTCAAGTTATAACAATGTTTAAATTTCTAAGCAAGTTTCATGTCAAGTTTATAGTTTTCAACTTATGCCTATTATCAAGTTCATAACTCACGTTTTTGCCCCAAAACATGTTCCCAAAGTATTACTAAAATTTGCTATAAAGTTATGCCAAGTTATAGCCTTTTTATTTACAATACAAGCCAACTACCCAAAACCCAACTTTACATATTAATATATATGCCCAAGTTCTAACTTTTCATGTCGATATACATATGCCCAATTCTAGCCAATTTACATATGTTCAAGTTCCACATCAAACTACATGTATTCCATGTTTACACCAATTTACCTATAACAAGTTCTAGCATTTTACATATGTCACGATCCATGTCAAAATTACATATATCAATTTATATGTGTCCAATCCTAGCCAATTTAGATATATACCAAGTTTCATGCCTTTTTACATAGATCCTATTAATGCCAAATTCCATGTATATATTATTTATGCAAATTTCCCCATAACAAGATTATACCAAAATGTACAGATCAAGCCCCAAACTTGCAAATACAGTGATAATTTCCAATTTCATGTTGCCAATAATTCCAACATATTCATATAGGCAATAATCCCACAATTCCCCCGTATACATCTCGTACGCAAATCGCGATTTTAGGCCAAGGTCCGAAATTGACCAAGGTTCATCAAAAGAAAATAAATAGGGGAAAGGTAGAATTTGTAGTAAAAGCAAGATCAGAGGGAAAAACATCATCACAGGCATGAAGATTACAATTTGATAATAATATTAACATGAATCGAGAAAACTAATTTACAACAGGCTGAATAGATTATGAACTTGTCATGAGAATAAAGATAGACAAGTCAAAAACTCAAGATTCAAGAAACAACAGAAATAGATCTGCATCGATAAACATACTTAGATCCAATTTCACTTTAATTCAATGCCATATTATAATCAAATATTTAAATTGGAAAATAACTAGAACTTACAGAGCATGGCTAGCGAATTAAGAAGTGAATTTGTCGTAGAAAGTTGCAGTGTCATTGATCTATTCTCTTGAATTTGTTGTAGAAGCATTGATCTTTGATTTGAATCAAGTTTGGACGCTTAAGCTTTAATTTGGAGGCGGCGGCCATGGCTCAAGAGGGATTTTAGCAGCATAACGGTGTAAGAATGATTTGTGTGAGTTAGGCTAGGTCTTAGGGTGCTTTTATAGTTGTAGCAACTAGTTTAGGCCATAGGATTAACCCTAGAATCAATCTGGACCATCAAAACTCATCCCAGGCCTCAAAAATGGGTTCTGAGCCACACCAGGCCGACCAGGTCGACCTGTACAGGGGGGAGGTCAACACTACAGTCGACCTGGGGGGGAAGGTCGACTATGCAGTCGACACTACAGTTGACCTGGGGTCATTCTGCCCGAAAGTCTGCTGAATCTTGTTTAGGCCATATTTTGGTAAAACGGACTCCGATTTTCGAAAACTTGGACTCTATTTCATGTAGAATTCCGAGACGAACGCAATGGTGCAACCCGTTTTCCCTGATTCGTATTTTAAAATTTAATTCTGCCTTGATTTATTGTTTTAACGTGTTATTAAAATTCGGGTTGTTACATTCTCCCCTCCTTAAAGGATTTCGTCCACGAAATCTTCAAGTTAGGAAGAACGTATCCTACCATCCATCATCCATCTACTCAAAACATCATCCACAAGCAACCATTGTCCTTAAGAGATTTCTAGTGTTGTATGAACATATGCAGAAAGTGTGTGTATATGTTCCTTGTCTAATGCAAATGATCAGGCCTGATTGATCTTTCTAATGAAAAATATGTTAAGTGCCATGAATCCATATGTATGCAAGTAATCCTAGTCACATAAACACTATATGTGTGCACAACCATTCATCCATATGCAACATTCACATGATAACACATTCAAACTCATCCATAAACAAGTATAAATACTCATGCATATGCAATATGGAAAGGTGACTGAGCCGATCTAGTGCCTAATGTGTAAATGCATCCACGAGCAACCACTAGCAACCACTTGCAGCCACTTGCAACCATCAATCATAACATGTCTCAAACACATGTTTACACCCAGTTGTTCTTACCTAAAGGTATAACCGAATGATAGAAGCAAGTAAAAGCTCTGTGCCCATTAGGCAATGTCGAAACTGGAAATCTACGTCACATATATACTGATTAGGAGAAGAACTTCCAAAGCACCAGCCCCGAAGACCGAAATCAACATCAGACTGACACCCAAAGAATTTCTCAACCCAACCAATATATATGTTTCTAGGAAACTAAGCATGATGGACTCCTTTTAGGTCACAAGGGAATCCCTTCCTAAAACCAACCCGTATCCTATAAAACCCAAAGAGTTTAGTCAACCCAACGGACACCTTCAAGCCCCAAAATGTATTACTAATAGACGAGTCATGCTCCCTATGAGGTTTCTAACAGAAATGGGATTGAGAATAGGACCGAGAGGATATACTTGAAAGATAGCATGCAAATAAGCTCTACAGGAAAAGAGGGATCAAGGCTATACTCTTAAAAAGAGATATGATACGTGTATCTAGTCTTAAATCTTCTGAGTCGCATTTCCTTGAGCTTAACTCCATTGTGCTTTGACCGTCTTTAACTTCACAATTCTGTAGCTTCTTAATTCTTGTTTCCAAAATATGAGTTGGAACTCATTCCACTGTTGCCTCTCGTTCCACTTTTACTTATTCTTCTTCTAGTATATTCGGCTTAATCATAACTGCGTACTCATGGTTTCATGAAAGCTCTCCAAAATTCACTAGTGAATCTTGGATCTCGTTCACTTACTAGGAGGTATTTCACATAGATGAATTATCTCTTGAAAATAACAAATATCAACCATGTTGCCAGAGGTACTTACTAAGGCGATTTTCTATAACTCATGCATAAGCGAAATGAACCATCCGCCTTAGTGGCGAACACTACTCGAGCGGATCAATAAATTACCAATAAATGTGTCAAGAGATTCTAGGTAACAAATCCTGATAGAACCCTAAAGGTTACACACGACTTCGAGGGTATTACCGAGGCAAGTCAAGAGTCTAACTACCCTCTATTCAAAACCGAGAACATCACCCTTACTGGATAACTACTCCATCGCTAGAATCAACCCATAGCCTAAAACATAAACATAAGCATTACTTCTAAACTCAACACTTAGCATAGACATTCTGTGACACCCCACCTCCGCCAGTGTCACTCTTGCAAGAACACTAGCTTTGGAGGGGCGTTAAACAAGGTAAACATGCATGCAGATATCACAAGACAGAACATATAAGTAAAAACAGAGTAAATAAAGCAGCGGGTAAAAACTAACATTTCAAAACCATAGTCAAGTTACATCAAAGTACTTGGTCATTATTTTCCCACAAAACAAAGTCTAGAAACATAAACTGGAAACTGGAAAAAAAACCATAAAGTGACTATCCCCAAAGTAGAATAAAGCCATAGCAAGCTCAAGTCCAAACCATACATGAGCTATCCAGAAAAGCAGCTAAAGATCCAAGCTAGGTGCTAGTGTTCCCACCCTGTAAACCTGGGGGGGGGGGAAACGAAAGAAAAGAGGCGAAAGAAAATGGGTCAGTCAAAAGACTGGTAAGTCCTACCTACTATTAGTATAAAAACTAATAAAGTTAACTGGACATGTAAAACAGAGATGAAACATAGGATGATAACTAGCATGGTGAAAAGTTAACAAGATAGATCAAGTGTGGCATCGCATATACAAGGTTAAGTCTTGCACCAAGTGTACTGGTATTCCAACCCATGTCAAGTATAAACAAGAAGTGATCTCTTGGCCCGATCTTGGCCTAATATCACGAGATGACCTAAATCAAGGTCCAACAACACGGTCTAGTCGATCGGCTCCCTAAAAGCCTGACTCGTCAAGTGTCGGTGTCATACGGTCCAATCACGAAGTGTAGTCAAACTGTGCTAGGTCCACCCTAGGGTGTATCAAGCCCTAGGGTGCCAACCACGGACACAAATCAAGCACGCACAGTCTAAACCTACTGGTGCCCGTGTCTGCTTTTTCAACTCCGGACTATGTGCACGACCATAGTCCGCCCGAACCTACACCGGTGCACCTACTCAGCCGTCGTTTTGGTCGCTTACATGTCAGCCCAGTAATCGTGCCCCACCCTAGCCTAGTCCCTAGGGTATCATGATACAACCAAGAGGGTTACTGGTGAAAAGGACCACGTAACTAGGGTTTCTAACGGGTTAAGCGTGGTTAACCCTATCCAATCAAGTATCAAGTTGGTTAAGTGTACCCAAGGTTCATGACTTAACCCTATCAACCCATCGTGTTTAATTGGTTAAGTATTCAAGTGGTCCATGACTTAACCCTATCATGTGGCATTAATTAATTTAATGCACCCAACCTCTCACATTAGACCTTGTTGTGGTTACTAGTTAAGCCGGGCGGGTCCGGGTAGCTTTACACCACAACTTAGTCTAACCTCGGGTTTCAAGTGCGACATGACCAACTACTCACATTGGGTCCTATTGCTTGTAGCCACTAGTTAAGCCGGTCGGTTCCGGGTAGATTTATGCTACAAACTCAACCCAACCTCGAGTTAGCCATTCTCATGTTTTCTAGAAGTCATGTCCAAGTTCAAGTTCATGTTTCAAGCATAATCACATGTCATATTTCGTGTCATCTTTTCAAGTCATGTTCTTATGTCATTTTAGTTTACCCATAACGTAACCCCATCGCATGTAAGTTCGCATAAACGCAAATAGATCTCAAAGAGGGAACTTAAAAGCATGACATAATAATAAGGTTTGGCCACAAGTTAAACATGGTGGCATATGAGGCAAATGTGTTCATAAATTTGCATATTACATTATAAGCCTCAAAACATGCATGATATCAAACTTTAGCAAAATAGGTGAAACATGGTCATAAATGACATTGGATGATAGCTAGTGATTCGCATATAACATCATATGCAAGATGACATAAGGGTTATGAGAGTTTCTATGTTGCTTTATGCAACATTTCAAATCAAAGCTCATAGCTTTCTATGCACAGAGTCAAGGTGATAGTTTACAAACATGCATAGAATAAATCTATGCATAACATGATAGAATCAAAGCACAAATCATACTTAGGCCCAAACTCAAACTTGCAACATGTCATATTTAACTTCATAGTTAGAATCTAAGAGTAGAATAGGGCTTACAATGCTATGAAGACTTATAAAATAAAATAAGGCTGAGACGAAGCCACTAGCAACTCTAAAAACCCCCAAATAATAAGCTATAATGACAACCCTTGAGAAATAAGAAGAAGATCCTTGCTTTAATGAAGAAAGATTGAACATTGGCCTTGAATCAAACTTAGAAACTCTCAAACAAGCTTAGAAACTCTCATATGAATGAAGATGGAGACTATGACAAGAGGGTGGAGGCCATGATTAAACATTTTGGCATAACCTAGTTGTAGGATTGATTTATGATGGTTTAGGCTAGGTATTAGGGTCCTTTTATAGAAGTTTAGGTTAGTTTAGGCCATAGGATTAACCCTAATTCAGATCTGAGCCTTTAAAATCTGTCACAAGCCTTAAAACATGTCTTGAGGAACAAGTCAGGTGCACCCAAGCCAAACTGGCCGAACCACCATGTCGACACCCGTGTCGACTGTGCAGTCGACATGGCCCTGGGTGTGTCGACACCCCAGTCGACATGGGGGTTGGAGGGAATCTTCCCGCCTGGCCTGTCTGGGTTGAAACTTAAACATTCAGATTTGAGTTTGAATCTGTTTTTAAACTTGAATTTTTCTGAAAACTTCTATGGGCCATAACTGGGTCACACGAACTCCGATTTTCGAAAACTCGAACTCTATTTCACGTATTTTTCTGAGACGAACGCAACGGCATAGCCTGTTTCCCTTGATTCAGATTTTATCATTTAATTCTGCCTTGATTTATGTTATAACATGTTATTAAAAATACGGGTTGTTACACATTCTCAAATCCAAACCAGTCATGAATAAGTGAGCCGATTTCCCAACAGGATTTGAGACACAAAAAAAATGGGATCCTCTACTACGCTAGTACTAAGGTGCAGAGACTCAACTAACGAAGCAGAGTAAAAGGGATGCGATGTACAGAAACAAAGTTCTAATGGGATGATAGAAAAGAAAAGCTGAACCTTTAATAGAAACGTTACCACCTCTCTTAGGTACGCTAGTAGAGAGAGCATACAATTGCCCTCTCGAAGATCTTGTTCTTTTCCCTTGTCCTTGTCCTATAATACTTAACTACATGTCCCTTTTTACCATACCAATGATGTTCTTTCTTGTCATGGGTTTTATTATTCTTTTATTTTGACCTCTTCCCTTGCACCTTTTCCTCCTTCGTGGATTACGCCTTATCAACTAGTTTCTCATCCTTAGGCTTGTGTTCTTTATCCTCGTTCTTACTATCCTTGTATAGCCTTGTATAGCTTGTTGACAAGTTTCTCGAAATCTACCACCATCGCACGGCAACCCTACAAAGCTTGAAATAAGATTAGTCGCAAGTAAAACTACTACGGCTACAGATGGAGGTTGGGCACTACTTTGCCCTCCGACATGTGTCGTATGCCTACAAACTATGGTGAAAAAGAAAGAGAGAAGAGTCTCAAGGAGAGAATCAAAAGATAGTGCATATGGCTTTGGGGAATATGCCATTCGTAAAACAAAACTTTTCTTAGAAAAATGCTTCTTTGTAAACGTTTTGAAAATAATTTCAGAAGGTTTTTAAAAGCTTTTGCCCAGCCTGGTAACCTTCTGCTCTGATACCAAATGTAACACCCCACCTCCGCTAGGGTCACTCACAAAGGGAATGCACTAGCTTTGGTGGAGTATTATCTAGGTAAACATACACAGAAATATTACAAGACAGAACATAAATAAAACAGCGGAAGGAAAACCCAAATTTCATTGCTTTAAAATCTAGTAAGGTCTAAAGCCTTTTACATCAAAATGCTATTAAGTCAATTACATCGAAATCTGTCTTGCAATAGTAAAGAAGCATAAAACCATAGTTATAAATCATTCCCCAATAAAGCAAAGCAAGCCATAGCCAAGAGAAATCCAAGCCATACATGAAAGAGCTTTGGAGCTTGGTAAGATCCGAACTAAGCTGTATTCCCACCCTGCGAACCTGGGGGGGGGGAAACTGAAGAAAAAGAGGCGAAACAAAACGGGTCAGTCATAAAGACTGAGTAAGTCCTAGTGACTTTCAGCATAAAAACAGGTAAAGATAACATGGCATGAATAAACTGAAAGTAAACATAAGCATGATGAAAAGATAAGCTACAGGAAAGATAACTAAGAATGACCTCATATGGTTTTTGTCAAGTATAACATCGCCAGGTTTCCATTCAAGATAAACTAAGTATAATTTCGCAAGATTTCTATCAAGCATCACAAGATTTCTCTGCTTTACCATTAAAATATTTCTATGATATCTATTTGCTCTGCACCAACCGTACTAGTATCCCAACCCGTGTCATGTGTTGACTATAAAATGATCCCTTGCCCAATGTCATGAAATGATCCATTACTTGGTCTCACGAAACGATCTATTAATCGATCGACTCCCTACAAGTCCTATCTCGTTCATGTGTCTGTGTCATATGACCCTATCACGAATGTAGTCACCTGTGCTAGGTCCACCATAGGGTGTATCAAGCCCTAAGGTGTCAACCACCGACACGAATCAAGCACGCACAGTGTAAACCTATTGGTACCCAATGCCTGCTTTTTCAACTCCGGACTACGTGCACGACCGTAGTCCGCCTGAAAATACAATGGCACACCAACTCAGCCGTCGTTCTGGTCGCTTACAATCAGCCCAGTAATCGTGCCCCTCCCTGCCTAGTCCCAGGGTACCATGATACATCTAGTGGGTTACTGATGAAAAGGACCACGTAACTAGGGTTTCCGTCCAGCAGGTTAAGTGTTGTCATTTAAATTCGAGACTTAACCCCATCAGTCTAGCATGTCAAGTTGGTTAAGTGTGGTCATTCAAGTTCGTGACTTAACCCATCTACGTGTCATGTCAAATTGGCTAAGTGTTGTCGTTCAAGTTCATGACTTAGCCCTACGAATCATGTGTCAAGTTGGTTAAGTATGTTCAAGCGGTTCATGACTTAACCCTACCAAATCATCGTGTCAAATTGGTTAAGTATATTCAAGCGATTCATGACTTAACCCTGTCAAATCATCGTGTCAAATTGGTTAAGTATATTCTTTCAGATTCATGACTTAACCCTGTCAGTCTAGCATGTCAAGTTTGGTTAAGTATGGTCGTTCAAGTTCGTGACTTAACCCACCTACTTATCCTGTTGTGTCGGTTAAGTGTTATCCTCTGTTGTTACTTAACCTTACCCCGCATCACGTTAGATTAGTTAAGTGCATGTTAACTTAACCCCATCCACTAGTCATATTAAAATGGTTAAGTGTTACTAGTCCAGTCATATTACTTAACCCACCCATTCATGTCATATCGGTTAAGTGTTATTAGTCTAATCATATTACTTAACCTTATCATGTGGCATTAATTTACTTAATGCGCCCGAACCTCTCACATTAGACTTGGTGGTGGTTACTGGTTACGCCGGGCGGGTCCGGGAAGGTTTATACCACAACCTAGTCTAACCTCGGGTTTTAAGCGCGGTATGACCAACTACTCACATTGGGTCCTAATGTTTGCAGTTACTGGATTCACCGGGCGGTTCCGGGCATGTTTATACTGCAAACTCAACCCAACCTCGAGTTGGCCACTTTCAAGTTATCTAAGTGTCATGTCCATGTTCAAGTTATAACAATGTTCAAATTTCTAAGCAAGTTTCATGTCAAGTTTCTAGTTTTCAATTTATGCCTTTTATCAAGTTCATAACTCACGTTTTTGCCCCAAAACGTGTTCCCAAAGTATTACTAAAATTTGCTATAAAGTTATGCCAAGTTATAGCCTTTTTATTTACAATACAAGCCAACTACCAAAAACCCAACTTTACATATTAATATATATGCCCAAGTTCTAACTTTTCATGTCGATATACATATGCCCAATTCTAGCCAATTTACATATGTTCAAGTTCCACATCAAACTACATGTATTCCATGTTTACACCAATTTACCTATAACAAGTTCTAGCTTTTTACATATGTCATGATCCATGTCAAAATTACATATATCAATTTATATGTGTCCAATCCTAGCCAATTTAGATATATACCAAGTTTCATGCCTTTTTACATAGATCCTATTAATGCCAAATTCCATGTATATATTATTTATGCAAATTTCCCCATAACAAGATTATACCAAAATTTACAGATCAAGCCCCAAACTTGCAGATACAGTGATAATTTCCAATTTCATGTTGCCAATAAATCCAACATATTCATATAGGCAATAATCCCACAATTCCCCCGTATACATCTCGTACGCAAATCGCGATTTTAGGCCAAGGTCCGAAATTGACCAAGGTTCATCAAAAGAAAATAAATAGGGGAAAGGTAGAATTCGTAGTAAAAGCAAGTTCAGAAGGAAAAACATCATCCCAGGCATGAAGATTACAATTTGATAATAATATTAACATGAATCGAGAAAACTAATTTACAACAGGCTGAATAGATTATGAACTTGTCATGAGAATAAAGATAGACAAGTCAAAAACTCAAGATTCAAGAAACAACAGAAATAGATCTGGATCGATAAACATACTTAGATCCAATTTCACTTTAATTCAATGCCATATTATAATCAAATATTTAAATCGGAAAATAACTAGAACTTACAGAGCATGGCTAGCGAATTAAGAAGTGAATTTGTCGTAGAAAGTTGCAGTGTCATTGATCTATTCTCTTGAATTTGTTGTAGAAGCATTGATCTTTGATTTGAATCAAGTTTGGACACTTAAGCTTTAATTTGGAGGCGGCGGCCATGGCTTAAGAGGGATTTTAGCAGCATAACGGTGTAAAAATGATTTGTGTGAGTTAGGCTAGGTCTTAAGGTGCTTTTATAGTTGTAGCAGCTAGTTTAGGCCAAAGGATTAACCCTAGAATCAATCCGGACCATCAAAACTCATCCCGGGCCTCAAAAATGGGTTCTGAGCCAAACCAGGCCGACCAGGTCGACCTATACAGGGGGGAGGTCGAAACTACAGTCGACCTGGGGAGGGAAGGTCGACCATGCAGTCGACACTACAGTCGACCTGGGGTCAGTCTGCCCGAAAGTCTGGTGAATATTGTTTAGGCCATATTTTGGTCATACGGACTCCGATTTTCAAAAACTTGGACTCTATTTCATGTAAAATTCCGAGACGAACGCAATGGCGCAACCTGTTTTCCCTGATTCTTATTTTAAAATTTAATTCTGCCTTGATTTCTTGTTTTAACGTGTTATTAAAATTCGGGTTGTTACAGGAAACTTCTATTTAGTTTGGGGTTTATGATTTCGTGAATCGTTCGATTCGTTAGACAACTAGGTAAGGGGATATTCCGTTTTATTTTATTTTATGGATTTCTAGCTAATTTTCAATTTGTTGTTTGGTGGTCACAACCTTTTTTTGAGACTCCCTTGAATTATTGGAGACGGTTCAGAGTTTGATTGTGTACTATGATACCTCCATGATGAGGATAATTATTTTTTGGATTCGCATCAAATCCTAAAAGTTGATGTGGGATGATTAATATTTTTAATCTGATCTCTATAGGGTTAAGGTTCAATCTCTACCCAATGCCTGTTTAATAGTTAACAGTTTAGCGTTATACCTGGAGTAGTACAACTTGAACCTAGGACTCAACCGTAAAAGTTGCACCCAAATTTCCCTCTTTAAACCTCTTTCTTTCGTCCTTTCTTCCTCATCCAGCCAAACCGTCACTCTATTCTTTTTCTCTATTGTCGCCTTGTCTACTCCTTTTCCGCGCTGGTTTGCGCATTAGATATCGCCCCACTAATACTCCAAGATCTAAACCCAATTTCTTCTCTTCGATCATTTCTTAGCCCATAATACCTAATTGTACTATCCATCTTTCTCGTACCATTTAAATCTAATTCATACGAAGAGATACCGTTTGGTTGGATCAGATTGAGCATAAGGTTTCGTCGCCTTTAGGGCAAAGAGAATTAGTTGTAACAGTTAGACTTGTACCGATTCTTTGCATCGAAGTTTCTGAGTAGGGTCATTGTTTGTGCTGCATCCTCTTTTTCCATATCTTCTTAGAATAGATTTTTGACGAAAGCAATCGTGGTTTCGGATGTGAAGATTTAGCTGTCTTTGGATGGTTTTTCTGAGGGTAATCTCGATGAGATTTTAGAGGCATTTGTGTTATATGCATACTTGAATGGTCCTTGGTTGGACCAACTTTGGAGATTTTGCACCAGGCTCTTTTCCTTAATATCGATTTTGAGTTCAGAATTCTATGTTCGAACTGCCCATATGGATGTGTGATTCTTTTAGCACATTATTCCGAAGATAGGATGTTAAGAATAGATTTGTCCTATGATGCGGAAATTAATCTTTTCTTTGATCGATGACATAACTATCAATTACTATGCATTATATTTGATTCAGCTTGTTGTCCTTGTGTGTTGCTTCACAGAGTTTCTTTCTGTGTTTTCGTCTATCCATCTTTATCTTTAGACAATGTTAGGTGAATCTCCGTGGAAAGCACTTTTGTAGTACGTTTCTTTTGTCATCGCTAATTCTCTCTTAGAAGAGATGGTGATCTGGAAACCTCCAACAACACCAGCAGTGTCTGCAATATGAGATTGAGCATTTTGCTCCATAACATGGCTAATCAAAGGTTGTGGAAATGGTTCGAGTTCTAGCCGCAGAGCAAGACATCTTGTTGTTGATAGAAAATGTTTCGCTGTTATTGTTGTCATTTTTGTTCTTGTTTCGTTTCCAACAATTTCCTCTTAGCTTTGTGGTAATTCGTGCTTGTAACTGTTAGTGTTATTATTTCTGTAAATCGCACGACGATTAGTGAGATTCTGTGTTTAAAATGTTTTGTGTCATTCGCGCTTATCTATTTGAATAGAATCCCATTTTCTTATCTTACTAACATTTATCTTAGAGATGGAAAGTATAGAATTCTATAGTGGATAAATTTTAGTGAAGGACATGTGTTTGCTATACTTCGTCACAAGCATATTTAGTGTTTGTTGCCTATTCCTTTTAGTTTAAAATTTATTTTGAGTTTGCTTGCATGGTTTCGGTTTTCGCAATTTTTGCATGACCGGCATCCTTCAATGCCAGCATGTGATTTGGATCGTTCAAGTTTCCATGAAATATATTTTTAACTTTTTGCAAATGTTGTTTGAGAAAATCTTTTTCCTTTTATTTTTTATTTTTTTGTCAATTTTACTTTTCAATAAAATACAGTTTATGTATAAACGTAGAATGGGTATGGTAATTTACGTATATTTAAACATTTTTTTTGTACAAACATAGATGGTTTAAATATATTATAGCACATGTTATCGAATTTTTTTAATATAAATCTGATATAGGAAATGAACATCACCAAGAAGGAATTTCAAGTTTTGTAGGTACCAGATTTATACTTTCGTGCTTGGATGGGTTTGAGCTTCGATTTTTGTCGAAATTCGAACTCGGAAAAGTATGGGGTGTTATAATGATTCTGTTGAATATTTTCTTATTATATATTGTTTTATACATTGTAAGATATACAATTGGTTAATCTACTTTGTTTCTTGTCTGATGATCGTACTATTTGAGCTTGGCACGTATATAGGGAGTATAACACCCCAGAATTTGGCCATGATGGTTTCGATGATAAGGAGTACAACACCCCGGAATTTGGCGGTTATTAAATTAGTTATTTAAACATATTTCGAAAATGGAATTTTTGAAAATGATAGAATTTGACCATGAAACTTGCACCGTTGTGTTCATGGCAGAATTCTGGTCAGCCTTCATGTTTGGAGCTTTGCGAACAGGGACTGTTTGAAAAAGCTATGAGTGAAATATAAAAATGGACAAGAAATAAATAAGCAAAGAATATGTATATTAATGGTAATATATAATTACCATTTATCACCCCACCTCAGACAGGAGCAAGGTCGACCTAGGGACCAATTGACGGTCGACCATCCTCCCAACCCAGACGAGCCTGACTATATATGACGGTTAAGGTTTTATATTATTAAACTACATATCGATGGATGGATTTTTCTGTATATTAATCCAACAGTTCTGGCTCGTTTTAGTACCCATAAATAAACTGCTAAACCCCCGTTCTTTTTCTTATATTTCTGAAGGCAGCAGCGAAGCTCTACCATTTCCAATTCTCCAGTCTTTTCTAAAATTCTAAAATATAATAGTTTTCTCACCAAACAAATAAAGGTTAGAGATAATAGATTCAGATTTGTGAGCATGGATTGGTTCTACGTGTAGGTAATATTTATTAATAAATTTTCTTCTCCTTTTCCAATTTTTCTTTTAGATATGTAAATCTTAATGTGTATATATGTATCCCCTTTTAAATATATAAGAGAACTGCAAGATTTGGAATTATAGGCCTAAAAGATGTGTGCAGATTTGGATTTGGAATAGCTTTAAGGTGAGTGAGATATATATTCATTGTTAGATTATCACGTTTATTTCGTTTATGTCGGATCTGAATTTATATGTCTAAAGGTATCAGATTTATCTGGTTGTGTCAAATCTGAAATTGTTTATAAATACAAGTCTGATATGGATTTGTAGGCCTTTCAGTTATAGTATTCATATCTTTTCCTATAATTGTTTTGCATAGTCCGTGGTTATTGTAAACAACCTAAATAGGGAAATCAGTCCCTAAATGTTGTTAGATTTGAGTTGTTATTAATTCATGTTCATAGTATTTGGGTGTAAAGATATAAATTATGTAGTTTATTGCTTTAGAATTATAAATCTGTTTGCATTTGGTATTGTTTGGAGTTTTTACTTGATTTTTGTAAATTAGCCATTTTTGCTCTTTTTAAATAAAAAGACACTATTTAAAATTGATAATAAATATAAACAAATTACCCATTTCTTATGATTTGAAATATGTCAATATTCCCTCTTTTAGATAATTTAGGCAAGATTTACGGTATTTACAGTAAATAACCTTTTTATTAGATTTTGTATCTCAACAAGACTAAACACAAAAGTGATGTTCCACTTATTAAACAGGACTGGAATATGAGATGATGATAATAATAATGATAACAAAACATAATTAGTAATCACGCAAATATATCGCTAAAACATAAATATATAGATGATTAACCGTATCCATCCAAAATTTTCATAAACAATGTTATTAACCTTATTGTTAAATAAATGAATGTAATGTGTTTGACTTTGAATGGTTCCCACTTTGATGGGAATATGTATGGTAATATTTCCCATAATAAATGAAAATGAATATTTGTGACCGTTATATTGATAGCAATAAATGTAGAACTAATTGCAATAATTAAAATGGTTACAAATAAAGGAACTAATATTGTAACCATGAATGTTTTAGGAAAATTAGTAAGTAATGAGTGTCAAATGGTTACAGTTTAAACTTAATAGGAATAAAGGTTGTGACTCCAACTGGAGAAATCAGTATAATAAACTTATAATATAAGAACTATTATAATTAAATAGCAATAGAAACATTTCGAAGTTACAACAGTTAGAATTAAGGTAATTAGATGGGACTGATATAAATGGCATTTAATAAGTTGTCTGTTGCCTTAGGAAACATGACCATTAGGGTCATTAATGGCACATGATAAGTATGTAAATTATTTTAATTGAGTGTCTAATGCCTTAGGAATTAAGATCATTAATAGCATGTAACCATTATAATAATTAATTAATTTAAAAAGGATTTAACGGGTGTTGACGTCAAAAGTTGGTCTTAAGAAAGTCAACCTCCAAAGTGCATAATCCGCACACAAGTCACAAAGTATTTTCACAATCTCAAAAACATAATGCAAGAAAACAAGTAAATACGGAAAATAGACGGCAATTTTATAGTGGTTTCGACTTAAACCATGCCTACGTCCACTTTATAATCTCTTTTTATACTGTCGATTACAGATTAAAGTTTCTTTTGTTGAAATAAAGTATAGAAAGAAGTGATTTATGCACAAAATCCATGTGTTACAATGTTGTTCGATCCAAATGTACGATAGACTTTTTTTAGAAAACCAACCATGAACTTTTTAGAAAGAAGATCCTCCATTTTCCATTTCTGGAAAGGTGTATTTTAGACATAAATCCTAGCCGATCGGTGTGCCATATGGCGAACATTTGGTTCTGGCTCGGCCACGTGTCACTCGATCCGGAATATCTACTGTAGGCAGCGAGACCTGATCTCCTGCTGGGGTATAGTTTGTCTCAATAATCATGGCCAAGGTTTTAAATCTCGGATATCTGTCGCGTTTCGTCTCGGGGATTTTATAGAATCGGTCTCGTATCGGGGGAGATCTCGGACGAGATGAGTCTAACTCGGGAATTCGTCTCGGATTTTCATCTCGGGTCTGAAATTTTATTTCGGAACAATCTCGGGGTACATGATATGTTACAAATGATATTTTAACAAAATGATTTCTATGAATGCTATCAAAAACATAGTAACTTGAACTTAAAATGCAAAATAACTTTATTACTCTTTATTTTCCGAAAGATCATTCATATTGTAAATCGTAATATGCTTAAAACAGGAATATTGTTAGATAGGAAACATTAAAAGGATCCAAAACAATAAAAAATCAGCATAAATAGACCATAAAATAAATAATGTCATAAGTAACATGTATGTAAAAAGACAAATATGAAATCATAAGCATTGTAAAACATATACGAACATACAATATAGTCATTTAACATGCAAAATGTAAAATAGCAAAAGATTGATATGGCTAGATTGGTGTTTTTTAATTATTGTTCTAGTTGAGGCACAAATTTAAATTTTGACCCAAAAAACTAAGATCTCGGACGATATTCCAGTATTTCGTCTCGGTCGATATATCGTTAAGATCTCGGACGATATTCCAGTATTTCGTCTCGGTCGATATATCGTTCGATATTGCAATATCTCAGGCGATATATTCAAAAAAAGATTTTGAGTGATATTTGCTGTTTCGTTTCGGAAGGATCCCAAAACGAGATCTCGGAGGAGATCTCAGGCGATATTTGCGAGATTTGAAACAGTGATCATGGCACGCGTGGACTGGAACGACCCAGATTTTTAGCCATTTAATGATGAACATTTAAATTATTTTAAATGTTGTATTAGAAGTGTAAATTGAAATTTATATGGAATTTATTTATTTAAAATGAAGTTTGAACGTATAATTTATAATCAAATTTAAAACAAGCTCATAACGTCGTTGTAGTTCGTACTTTAACGTTTTGAACTTCAATTGGATATAAACGATTCAATATAAGTCGGATTTCTTTCAAACAAAAAACGTTCAGATCTATTTGACTATATTTTTCTAATGAAAGTGAAAATTTGAGATTTTGTAACGACCCGCATTCTACGCATCAGGGGATCGTAGAATATTTATTTCTTTCTCATGCGAAGTTGTATATCTATGTAACTTTGGGAGACGACTATTGGGGTCATTTCCCATGTTCATGATTTTTGCTGATTTTTAAATGACCGTTTTGCCCCTAGTTGATCTTGTTTCTCCCATAACTTTTGATTGGTAAGGAATTTTGACCTAAAACCACTTCCATTAGATGCGGATGATGGTTTACCTTTCCATAGAGTGGTCACATTAGCCAAACGGACTCACTGTTTGAGAGATATGGCTGAAACAAGGTTTAGAAGGTGAAAAACAGCTTAATCGGGCCTAATTAGGGTGATTAGCAAGAGGGCCCATAACCCATTTCAGGATTAGGGTTATGGGGAGGCTGAGAACAGTAGGAAAATGATTTTTTTTCATTTTTCAGCTACCTAAAACATTTATCTAACCCTAGCCATGGCCTTCACCTTCTAATTTCATCCCAAATCGCTCCTAATCGCTTTCTAATTGAAGATTAAGCAAAGCTACGTCAAATCAAGGGGAAATAACACCAAATCAGAGTTGGAGCTGCTGTGTTGCATTAGAATTCGACCCAAAACAGATAATATTTTAGATCTATAGTTTGTTTGTGGCCAAGGTGGGTGATTTGCATAGTTTCTCACTAATTACGGTTGATTAAGGGTAATTAGTGTTAATTAGCGAAATTATAACTCTGAAAATTCTGGAAAAATGGTTAAAAATTCTTAAACACCTTTTTAGACCTCTATTGGAAGTTTGGGTTAATTTGGTTAAGTTTTACTAATCCTATCCTTAGATTTGCTTAAACATGATTATGAGGAAAATATGGGTTTTTGGGTTTGTTTGGTCCATTTTAACATGTCAAATTGTTGTTTTGGTGTTTGTGGTTGATTTCACATATTGCTATGACTGTTTGGAATGTTTTATGATTTCTTAGAACAGTTAAAATGGTCAAAAACGTCGTCGTGTGGCGAAAAATAGTTGCTGGAAAGGTTGCAAGAAAATTGTGCAAGGAACCGGACCGGATCGGATCGCCTGACCCGATCGTGACACCCCTCCTCGAACCGACCCAGACCCGCTCGCCTGGATGTATCATGAACCGTTTGCTAGGGCCAGGAGGCTTGACCCTGAACCGCTCGTGCTTCGCATACCCCAAACCGATCCGAAGTGGAGATCACGAACCGATGCTCCGAAGAGGACATCACGAATTGAGGAGCCCGACCTGAACCTAGTGGCTGCACACGATCTGACCCGGAGTGTATGCCACGAACTGATCTGACAGGAGTACCACAACCCGACCCGGACGAGGCACCACGAACCGAACTGCCAGGGGATGTGGACCACGACCTGGAGCTTGACCACGAGCGGAAGAATACCAAACCGAACCTAGGTGATGATCACGAACCGAATAGAGATCGAAGCCAGAGGAGACCAAAACCCAAGATGAAAAGGTAGTCCAAATGGGAAGCTTGTACTCCGGATCCAAATGGGAACCAACGAGTTAACTTCATGATTGGGCTTTGCTGCAGGACGTGTGCTAAGGAGTTATCGACGTCTACAGCTTTGATTCACCACCAAGATGGATGTTAGGCTATGTATTAGTGCAGTGGGGTAGTTACTACTCCATGGGGCAGAGTGATCATAGCATGGCTATGAGCCAGTGGGAGTCTTCATGACTTCATGGGGCAGAGTGGACATAGCAAGGACTAGTGGTTATGGATCAGTGCAGTCGAGTCGCCATGACTCCATGGGGCAGAGTGATCATAGCAAGGATTTGGGTGATCAAAGCGGTGGATATCATATGCTTTACGCACTGAGTGAGAGATGTGAGGATGGTTGCTATGCTTGATTGTTTGACATTATTATGACATGCACACCCCTCCCTCGTATCTATACACCATATGTTAGTGTCACCTTAGAGTATTGTACATCTTGTTGTGCTAACTCTTTGGTTGCAGGTCCAGGTTCAGGTATGGTTTAGTATACCAGTTATTGCTCTGTTTTGCTGCTTATCGCTCATACCAGACTTTTGTTTGACCCATAGTTTTATGTCTCCTCTTATTACTCTAGGTGCTCTTAAATGGGCAGACTAGAGACAGGTTAGGTGGTATGCACGAGTAGCTATACCGGAGACGAGCAGGAGGCTCCCACATATGATGTATATATATATTCTCCCTGTGTCGCTGTTGGTCACTACTTACGGCATTAGTAGTGTACCTTTCTTATTTTGCTTTAGAGACCATTCTTCAAAGTTGTAATAATGATGAAGTGGAACATAAGCTGTATTTTGAATTTCCACTGCTATGATGATTATGGTTTAGTCCTCAGCTTATGCACTGTCTCGCCTGTTTTATGTCGAGTATGTCATTATTATATTTTATTCCACACGCTATGAGACATTCTACAGGTTCCTTGTTAGTTCAAATTACCTTCTTTCCTTTCTTCGACGACCGTCCTGTGCTAGTCAAGCATAAGCACAACGCATTTTCATTGGAAATCTCGGTTGGTGCGGGGCGGGTCGTCACATTTGGTATCAGAGCTCTAGGTCGCGTAGTTAACCTAGGGAAGACACCAGGGAGAGATAGTACGTATATGAGAGCGCGTATTTGTGATATTTTGCTTTTCAAAAGCTATATATATATATACTATTAGTATATTTAAGGATGAAGTCGCACTGCACTGGCACCACTGAAGAGATGGTTAATCGTTTTCTCCTTAAAGATTGAATGATGAGTTGATATGCTAGGGGTACTGGTAGAGGAGATAATAATGGGAATGATCCTGATATGAGTACGATGTTCACTGACTTCATGAGAGAGATGCTTAGAAATGTGCAAGGAGCAGTTCCCAATGCTGCAAATGGTGGTGGTGCAGCAGTGCAGACGCCCAGAGCCGATTTCGGCAAGCTTTGCAAGGATTACACTAGTCTTGGTGAGAAGTCGTTCCACGGAACGGAATCGGCTATGGAAGTTCATGATTGGTTGGATAGTTGTAAGCGTATCTTCGAAGAATTGGGTATCGAGGATGCGACGAAGAGAAAGCTAGCATCCTGCCAGCTGCAAGGATGGGCGATGAATTGGTGGAATGCTATTAAGGCAGCTACTCCTGAGGATCAAGTTACTTGGGATCAGTTTAAGACTCGCTTTAGCGACAATTTTATTCCAACGGCTCAGAAGTTAGTATTGTTTAAGAGGTTCTTGGAGCTAAAGCAGAATGGTGGAGCTGTCTCAGAGTATATTGCTGAGTTCAATACTCTATCGAAATATGGATTATCCCTTATTGATACAGCCGAGAAGAAGAACAAGAGGTTCATAACTGGTTTGGATGGGTACTTGGGGGAAAGTCTTATTAACCACATCGATGAGACGTTTGAATCTATTGTGGGGAAAGCATAGCGGTCAGAGAGTCTATACCCTAAGACGAAGACTGAGGTTGCATCTGCAGAGGAACCAAAACCGCAAGCAAGCGGTGGAGGCAAGAATGGTTCTCAGAATAAGAGGAAGCAGAATCAGACCAACGATGGCCAGAAAAAGAAGAATAAGAAAGATGTAGAGTGCTTTAGCTGTGGCAAGAAGGGTCATTATGCTAAAGAATGTCGAGCAATGCTCGCAGACAGGAAGTGCTTCAACTGTGGCCAAGTTGGACATCAAAAGGATAAGTGTCCACAACCTTTGAAAGAGAAGCAGATAGTGAAAGCATATGCCACCGATGTTGTTCCTTCTTCATCTAGTGCCCCCACTGCGGCTGAGAAAGGAAAGAATATTGTTATTCAAGGTATGCTTTCTGTTTATGATGTTCCTATTCGAGTATTGTTTGATACCGGAGTTTCCCGTTCCTTCATATTTAATGACCTGGTAGATAGGTTGGGATTGGAACCCGAGATAGTCGATAGTCCTTTAGCGGTGACGAACCCGGTTGGTGGTTCGACTAGCCTTAATATGATTTGTCGTAATGTGGTCTTATCGATTCATGGATGTATGTTTTCTTGTGATTGCTTTGTTTTGGGCTTTACTGGGTTTGGCATTATTTTGGGAGTCGATTGGCTCCAAAGGTACGGGGTGGTGGTAGAATGTGAGGGCTTTTTGGTGACAGTTAGAGTAGATGATGGGCGGAGGGTAGTGTTTGGTGTTCTACCTAGTGATGGGGTAATGGCCAGTTTTCTAAATTCCCTCGACATCATGCATAATGAGTTGTCAGATGTGCCAGTGGCTGGCCAGTATTCGGACGTCTTCGAGGAAGTGACCTGACTTCCACCACACCAAGAGATTGAGTTTCGTATTGATTTAGTGAAAGATGCCAGACCTATAGTGATGCCACTTCGTCGTATGGCACCAAGGGAGCAGCGGGAGCTCGGGGTGCAAGTAAGCGATCTTTTAAAGAAGGGATTTATCAGAAGAAGTGTTTCTAAGTGGGGAGCACCAGTTGTGTTTGCAAACAAGGCAGATGGTTCCCTTCGATTGTGTGTGGACTACCGCGAGTTGAATAAGGCGACGAGGAAAAATAAGTATCCTCTACCGCTGATAGATGATTTGTTTGATCAGTTGAGTGGCACGAGAGTGTTCTCCCAGTTGGATCTCGCGACAGGTTTTCATCAGCTTAGGGTGGAAGATGAGAGTATAGCTAAAACGGCCTTTCAGACGCCGTCTGGTAACTTTGAGTGGTTGGTCATGCCATTCGGGCTGACCAATGCACCAGCATATTTTGTGGATCTTATGAATAGATTATTCCGAGATCAACTGAATAAGTTTGTTCTTGTGTTTGTAGACGATATTTTGGTTTATTCGAGGACAGAGGAAGATCACAATGAACATTTGAGGATAGTGATGGAGGTGTTAAGAAAACACCAAGTGAAAGCAAAGTTTTCTAAGTGTCACTTCTGGAGGAGGGAAGCGAGGTTCTTGGGCCATGTTGTTTCAGAGAATGGTACTGCCGTGGACCTTGAAAAGATGGCTACGGTACAAGATTGGTCTACGCCCAAGAATGCAACAAACGTAAGAAGTTTTGGCTGGATATTACCATAAGTTTATCCAAGACTTCTCCAAGATAGCGGCACCGTTGACTCAGTTGACCAAGAAAAACCAAGCTTTTGTTTGGGACGGAAAGTGCGAGAATGCATTTAAGAGCCTAAAGGAAAAGTTGACATGTGCGCCAGTGTTAGTCATTCCTAAAGGGAATGAAGAGATGACGGTATACACAGAGGCATGTCGTACCGGACTAGGTGCTGTATTGATGCAAGGAGGTAGGGTTGTAGCTTACGCTTGTCGGCAACTGAAACCGCATGAGAAAAGATACCCTACCCACGATTTGGAATTGGCAACGATCGTGTTCGCATTGAAGATGTGGAGACATTATCTCTTGGGAGAATGATTCGAGTTGTTTACCGATCATAAATCGTTAAAGTGTCTTTTCCCTCAGAAGGATCTAAATCTCCGACAGCAAAGATGGTTAGAATTTTTAGCTTCCTATGATTTCGATATTGCGTATACAGCAGGAAAGGGCAATGCGGTAGCTGATGCACTGAGAGGAGACATGCCAATTTAGGGGCTATGTTTCTAGAATGGAAGCAACTGGAGCATATCGCAGGGTACGATTTCAGACCAAAGTGCGAATTGGATCCAGAAATGTTAGCAAGTTTGACAATCAGACCCACTTTGATTGAGCGGATTGGTTCCAGTCAGGGGGACGATCCTAATTTATTGAAAATCATCTCTAAGTTAGAGATGGGTATCGATGAGGAGATAAGCGAGTATGGGCTTGATCGAGATGGATGGCTTAGAAAGAATGGAAGACTGGTTGTACCCAATGTCAATGGATTGAGAGATGAAGTGCTTAGAGAATGTCATCACTCAAAACTAACTGTACATCCTGGTGGTAACAAAATGTATCGAGACATGAAGAAGACCTACTACTGGGATGGAATGAAAAGAGACGTTGGGAAGTTTATATCCAAGTGCATAAATTGCCAGCTAGTTAAAGCTGAGAAAAAGAAACCTAGTGGCTTGTTGCAACCATTAGAAATTACCGAATGGAAATGGGAACAAGTCTCAATGGATTTCATTGATGGGTTACCAAGGACTAGATTGGGCCATGATAGCATTTGGGTGATTGTGGACCGATTGACCAAGAGTGCAAGGTTTATACCTATCAAGTCGAATAGAACAGCAGCTAAGTTAGCGGAATTATATATGAAGTGGGTAGTGAGATTTCATGGAGTACCTAAAAGCATTATGAGTGACTGAGACCCGTTGTTTACTAGTGGGTATTGGAAGAGCTTACAAGAGGCTCTAGGGTCAGAATTATATCTCAGTACCGCGTATCATCCTCCAACTGATGGTCAAACAGAGAGGGTAAATCGTATATTAGAAGATATCTTGAGAGCTTGCATATTAGATTTTGGTGGATCATGGGATGACCATTTGCATCTAGTAGAGTTTGCGTATAATAATAATTATCAGTCCAGTATTGGTATGGCTCCATATGTAGCTTTGTACGGAATACCGTGCATGTAACACCCCACCTCCGCCAGTGCCACTCTTGCAAGCACACTGGCTTTGGAGGGGCGTTTAAACAAGGTAAACATGCATGCAGATATCACAAGACAGAACATATAAGTAAAACAGAATAGTAAAGCAGCGGATTAAACTAGCATTTCAAAACCATAGTCATATTACAACAAAGTACTTGAGCATTATTTTCCAACAAACAAAGTCTAGACAAAAGCATAAACTGAAATACATAAAGTACTATCCCCAAAGTGAAGTGATAAACCATAGCTAGCTCAATGTCCAAACCCGTACATGAGCGAATCCAGTAAGCAAGCTAGAAAGATCCAAGCTAAGCTCCAATGTTCCCACCCTGAGGACCTGAGGGGGGGGGGGGAAACGGAAGACAAGAGACGAAAGAAAACAGGTCAGTCAAAAAGACTGGTAAGCCCTACTACTATCTGTCTATGAACTAGTAAAGTTAACTGGCATGAGAAGCTGAGATGAACATAAGGATAATAACATACTGGCATGATGATTAACTAACAAGGTAGATAAAGGTGTCATCGCATTATCAAGGTTAAGTTTTGCACCACGGGTGTACTAGCATTCTAACATGTCAAGTGAAAACAAGAATTGATCCCTTGGCCCAAGCTTGGCCCAATATAATGAGGTGACCTAAATCAAGGTCCAACCACACAGTCTTGTCGATCGGCTCCCTATAAGCCTAACTCGTCAAGTGTCGGTGTCATGCGGCTTAATCATGTAATGTAGTTGACTGTGCAGGGTCCACCCTAGGGTGTATCTGGCCCTACGGTGTAACCCTCTGACACCATACCATGATGCACAGTCCAAACCTACCGTTGCCCGTGTTCAACTCCGGACTTGATGTGCACGACCATGGTCCGCCTAAACAACGGGGGCATCATTCAGCCGTCTCTTTTGGTCTCTTACAATCAGCCCAGTAATCGTGCCCCACCCTAGCCTAGTCCTAGGGTCTTATGATACATCTAGAAGGTTACTGCTGAAAAGGACCACACAACTAGGGTTTCTTAACAGGTTAAATGTGGTTAACCCGATCCAAACGTGGATTAAATCGGTTAAGAGTACCCATGGCTCCTGACTTAACCTCGATTAATCCATCAAGCCCAAATTGGTTAAGTATTAACTGGACCATGACTTAACCCTAATCAGGAGGCATTAATTAACTTAATGCGCTTTAACCTCTCACATTAGACTTTGTTGTGGTTACTAGTTAAGCCGGGCGGGTCCGGGTAGCTTTACACCACAACTAGGTCTAACCTCGGGTTCGAGCACAACATGACCAACTTCTCACATTGGGTCCTATTGTTTGTAGCCACTAGTTAAGCCGGGCGGGTCCGGGTAGATTTATGCTACAAACTCAACCCAACCTCGAGTTGGCCACACTCATATTTTCTAAGTGTCATGTCCATTATGTTTCCAAAACATAATTACAAGTTAACATATCACGTCATGTTACAAAAATCATGTTCATGTCATTATGTTACCCAACCCCAACGTAATCCCATCGTTTACATAATCGCAACAACGCATAAAGGATAAAATAGGGAACTTGGCATAACCATGACATAAAGGTGTTGAAGCCACAAGTTTAACATGGTGGCATATGAAATGTACATATGTTCATATACTTGCATATTGCATTATTAGGCTTCAAAAGCATGCATAAAACCAAACTTAGCATATGAGTGATACATGGTGATAAATGACATGTAGAAGTTGCTAGAAGTTCGCATTTTGCCTCACATGCAAGTTATCATAAGGGATATGATAACTTTCATGTTGCCAAAATGCAAACTTTATTATAAAGCTTGGAGCTTTATGCTCAAAACCTCAAGTTTAACTTGCATAACATGATAACATGATCAACCCAAACTTGCATAACATAGCAACATGTGTCATACATAATGATTAAACCAACTTGCATAATGATCATCCAAACTTGCATATAATGATCAACCAAACTTGCATATAATGATCAACCAAACTTGCATATAATGACCAACCAAACTTGCATATAATGATCAACCAAACTTGCATATAATGATCAACCCCAAACTTGCATCATTCATTTAACTTTAGAGTTCAAAGAAAGAAAGTAGAAAAGGGCTTACTACGCTATGAAGACACAAATGAATATTTATTATAAAGATTGAGACGAAGCTCTTATGCAAGCACCAAAAACCCAAATATGCAAGCTCCAAATGAAAATCCTTGAGCCAATTCAATAAAAACCCTTGCTTTGAAATAGAAATGTTGCAACTTGACTTGAATGCAAGCTAAGAACACTCATACAAGTTTGAAAACACTTGTATGAACTCAAAATCTCTCATAGAAATTAACTTAGAAATTTTAGCATGAGAGTGGAGGCCATGAGAGGAACAAATTTGGCATAGTTTAGTTGTAGGATTGAATAATGGTGATTTAGGCTAGGTTTAGGGGTCTTTTTATAGAGTTTTAGGATAGTATTAGCCATAGGATTAACCTAGATTCAATCCAAGCCATCAAAGCATGTCTTGGGGAAGAAGTCAAGTGTAGGAACCATCTAGGGCCTTTAGATTAAAGCTGAACCATGAGAACCATTCAAATGCAAAATCTGCATTTGAGCGAATCGGCCCACGGGTTGACAGCCAAACACCCTGAATTAACCCCTAGTCGACCCAGCGAGCTCGGGTCGACCTCAAAAATCGACCGGTTCGGTTATTCCCCTCTCCCAATTCGCTGTTTTGAACATTTTTGCATATTTATTTATTTAATTTTCAATTATATATATATCAATATATATATATTTCTCTGCGCAACCCATTTCACTTAATTAAGTATACTTTAATTTGTGAATTTTTCGTGAAACTTCGCGAGGCCATATCTTGGTCATACGGACTCCGATTTTCGAAAACTCGGACTCTATTTCATGTATTTTTCCGAGACGAACGCAATGGCACATCCCGTTTCCCTTGATTCAGATTTTACAGTTTAATTCTGCCTCCATTTATGTTATAACATGTTATTCAAAAATACGGGTTGTTACAGTGCAACTCACCGTCATGTTGGTTAGAAACCGGTGAGAAATTTGTGCTTGGGCCAGATGCGATAAGAGAAACCTCAGATAAGATCAAGGTTATCCGACAACGAATGAAGGCTGCCCAAGATAGGCAGAAGAGTTATGCTGATAAGAGGAGAAGAGATTTAAAATTCTCTATTGGCGACTTAGTGTTTGTCAAGATTTCTCCGTTAAAGAGCGTGATACGATTTGGTAGGAGAGGCAAGTTAACACCAAGATTTGTTGGTCCATTCCCAGTTCTCGAACAAATAGGGAATTTGGCATATAAAGTTGAGTTGCCGGACAAGATGGCAGGAGTTCATAATGTATTTCATGTTTCCCAGTTAAGGAAATTCGTGCACGACCACGATATGACTATTTCACCTGATCAATTGGATGATATCGAAGTATAACCCGAGGCGGTTGGGAACCGCAAACCGATTCGTATTGTCGAGCACGATACGAAGCAACTTTTAAGGAAAGTGGTGAATCTAGTCAAATTTCAGTGGGGCGAGAATGAGAATGATTGTACTTGGGAGACAGAGGAGAGCATTAGGAAGACGTATCCAGAATTCTTTGCCGTGTAAGATTTTAATTGCAATTTAGTTTTCCGCCTGCTAGGATAGACTTATTTTTTGTTTAGTATGTTTGATTGTTGTGAATGGTTGGTAGGCATGCAGGATCCTTTCACTTGTTTCTTAGTTAAGGAAACTCGGGGGCGAAATTTTTTAAGGGGGGAAGAATGTAACGACCCACATTCTACGCATTAGGGGATCGTAGAATATTTATTTCTTTTTCATGTGAAGTCGTATAGCCATGTAACATTGGGAGATCACTATTGGGGTCATTTCCCATGTTCATGATTTTTGCCAATTTTTAAATGACCGTTTTGCCCCTAGCTGATCTTGTTTCAGCCATAACTTTTGATTGCTAAGGAATTTTGAACAAAAACCACTTCCATTAGATCCATACGATGGTTTATCTTTCCGTAGAGGGTCAAACAGACTCACCGTTTGGGAGATATGGCTGAAACAAGGTTTAGAAGGTGAAAAACAACTTAACCGGGCCTAATTAGGGTGATTAGCAAGAGGGCCCATAACCCATTTCGGGATTAGGGTTATGGGGAGGCTGAGAACAGTAGGAAAACTGTAAAAACCCATAACTTCCCCAGTAAGGAAAGAACGGATTCGCTGAGAACAACACACATCGGAACGCAAACAGAAGAACATTTCATTGTATATTACAACAATTCCATCAGAATACAAGAATATAAAGAGTATGAATAAATATACATCCGACAAATATCAGAGATTACAATAAATTACATAGCAGCAGAAAAACAATATAAAACACAACTGAAAGTAATACACGGATACAGAGCTTTCCGAGCATCGTTCCAGCTATAAATCAGGATCCTGTGAATATAAATCTGCAAAACCAAAACTACTAGCTGCCCGTGTGGAAAATAGGGGCACCCAGAGTTTAGGTTAAAACAATAAACTCCAGGTCAGTCATGTTACTGGTATGAGAACTAAAACAGTTATTAATCTTTGTTTTTAAAGTTAGGTAAATCAAGGGACCACGCCGTATAACACGGAACGAGTTTCCTCCCAAGAATACCAATGCATAAAACAAACAGAGTCATGCTAAATAAAGAACAATGAAGCTATTATAAGACCCAGGTCCCATCACACAATGCAACACAAGCCGGAGGATAGGGTTTTCCCTTATAATAGCCAAATATGCTTGATACATGAAATTTCATCTTATATTATTACTATAAGTGAAGAAAACAATTTCAAATATAAATTTATCAATCATAAACGGCATGGGTACCATATATCATGTCGCCAATACTAGGCTCTACAATCAAAACCGCAAAATGTCGTATTTGGAAATTGGATTTCCATCATGGTGGCTCCTGATTCGAAAGATCGATCGCGTAGTGCCATCTACAACGGCTTACGTCTCAGCGAGAGAAAACACCGTAATGCACATCCGCACTTTTGGGAAATCGAGTATCACTGCGGCTTACGTCTCGGCGAGAGAAAACACCTCTTACCCTATCCCTCTGAGCACTAAGCTCAATCTCGGTCGACCGAATCCACGACACCACTAAGGTGCCCATCCTCTAAAAAGCATACTGATCAAACCATCAGTTTACCACCATACCGGGGTGTGAGGCTCGCGAATTAACGCTACACAAAGCCGTGCTATATTAAAGCTGCGCTTTGATCATCATCCACCAAACTTTGCTTTTCAACAAAAGTTTGGATCATTGCATCTCAGCATGCCACACTATCAATCCATATCGTACCACTGATCTCTGCCAATATATAACCTCTGAGCTCGTATGTCTCAGAGAAGGGCGTTAAGCAAGAGAATAAATTCTCCGCCGCCAAACAGATATATATATTTAGCAGAGATCAACGAATACAATATAAAGGAATACAATGTCAGACACACCATCCATTTACAAGTCCGTTCTAGGTCTGAACGAAACCGGAGGCACTTTCCTCGCATATTCGTCGATCTCCAAGTACGTCCGAATGGCTACTACTTTAGCCCCCTTCAAGGTAGCTACTCCCATCGTGAGCATCAGTAGCACCCATCCATTCGATGTGAAAATCGTCGGTCTTGCACCGTCTTCAATCTCTTCGACTTATCGTCGAATCAGTTATTCAGAATGGGTTATACCTGGCCTTTCTGAATAACTCGCGTATCTTAACCAACAAGTGCTATAAAACACAACATACGCCTCATTCCAATTCATCAGTCACTAACCGTAAATTAGTAAGAGAACAATTCCCCAAATATAAACCCCGAAGGCCGAAACCAACATCAGATCAATACCCAGGAAACCATTCTTCTTAACTAACCTACAGCTAGTTACTAAATTTCATATTCTTAGGGAAAGGTTCCCATTAATTTTATCAAAGATAAATTCTTTAAAATTTATCCTTTAATCTTCCTTTGGATGTCATTTCAAATCAGCTTATGGTTTTCCAAACTAGTCGAGATTAGCGAACCACACCGAAGTAATTATTTATTTTATTTCCCAATCCCAACCTATTCATCCCATGGAGCAAAACTGTTATTACCCCATAACTAACACCACGGTGTTATCGGTAAATTTAATTACCATTTCACGTTCAAATCTAATTAAAGATTAAACTATCGCTAGGAGTAAAACTGGTGATACTCCCCTTTCGATCATTTCCAAATTTTGATAATTTAAATTATCAATTCATATTTCAATCTAATTAAAGATTCATTAAAACTCCTTTTACTGGGTTAAAGAACTAATGTCATTTAAAACACAGTCCACGATAAACTCAAATCACATTCTATTTCAATTCCAATTAAATATATTAGAATTCTGGTTATTTAAAATCCATTTCAAATTCAATTTATTTATTTCAAAAATAAATTGTTTTTAATTCTAGTTCAAAACTAGTTCATTTCGATAAAAATCTATTTTTATCTTTTCAAATATGGAGTTTTCATCCCAGTTTTTCCCAAATCATTTATTTTGATTTTACACAAATTATAGATATTTTTAATTATTTTATCAAGGCCCGTACAGTCGATTTCCATCTACGGCCATCGAACTGCACTTACAGCGACCTTTTTTGAAATTGATTTGGACATATCTCCAAATACAATTGTTAGATTTCAAATTTCTAATATTCATTGGAAACTCTTTTCGATACGAACCCAACGGTTCCAGTTTCAGGAGAATCCGACGGTCGGATCTCCCGCAACGTCAATTCGAAGTCAATGGTCGAAATTCGCGAACTGCCGCAGCGCGGCGCGTTCTATTCAGGCCATTATATTATATATATATAATATATACTTCGTCGATTTCCTTTTAAAAACGAATTTTATAAATCGTTTTAAATTCGTTTTCAAAACGATTTCAACTTCATTTCAGATTCAAATCAAAATTGAATTTTTCCAATATAAATTCGTTTTAAATTCATTTCAAATTGATTTCAATTCAAATTCGATTCTATTCAATTTCAATTCGAATTCATTTCTATTCAATTTCAATTCGAGTTCATTTTATTTTCAATTCAATTCGAATTCGTTTTATATTCAATTCAATTCGAATTCACTTTATATTCAATTCAATTTAATTCGAATTCGTTTTATATTCAATTCAATTCGAATTCGTTTTATATTCAATTCAATTCGAATTTGTTTTATATTCAATTCAATTCGAATTCGTTTTAAATTCAATTCAATTCAAATTCGTTTTATATTCAATTCAATTCGAATTCGTTTTATATTCAATTCAATTCGAATTCACTTTAAATCTCTTTTCAGTATTCATTATAAAAACGAATATAATCGATATAAATATCGTTCGCGTCAAAATAGCGCATCACTAATCAACACGGCTTTATATTTTTCATTAATTCCGTTATTCTATTCAACAAATGAATCTATATTTCTTTCAACACATGACTAATCTCAACAAATGAGTACTGTCCACATGTGACTATATTTTATAATATTCTTTATTTTCCCAATTGGAATGAGGCCCAATCAATCACCATATAATGTTAATTATATGGATTCCACGCAACGCATGTATATATTAGCAACGATAAATAATCAACCATCATCCAAAGTGCACCACACAACTGCATAAGCATCAAATATAAATAATTAACGCTCACACAGTCTGTTGACCAATCGATCGACATACAATTACATAATTGGGATTAGTGTACGTCAAATATCATCCCAACACCCGTGTGGGGTTTCACATCAACAAACACTGAATATTATTTGTGCAGTTGGGCGATGTGTAAAATTTATCGTCCCAATCAATATCAGTCAAATCAATGTACATAAACAAACCATCTGGTTTGTAAATGAATATTTTATTTTATTCACACGTTAAAAATTATATTTTTAACTATAAAATATTTTTAACTATATAAATATTTTATTTCATTTCACATCACACAATCAACTACACATCAAAATCAATCAAACAAGCATACAAGCCGCCCATGGTCTGTGGACGACGGGTGTCGGGTGCTGCTAAGCACCGTCTGCATCCTAGTATATATATTAACTAGAAATTTAAAATAAAAGTGAGGAGTTCTCACCTTATTGCTAAATCAAATGCCACGACTTTCTAATGTAGAACTCTTGTCGTTCCAGCCTTTTGTCACTTTCCTTGTCCGCATCCACTACATATATAAAAATTATGTTTCTATCACTTCATTCTAATAAATAAAAATCATATTTTTATTTTACTTCATATATAAAGATCGAATTTTTATTTCATCGCTATAAATAGAATAAAAATCGTATTTTTATTCCAACTAAAAATTATATTTTTATATTACTATTCCTTATATAAAGATCAAAATTTTAATACTTCTATAATATAAAAATTATATTTTTCTATCTATAAAAATCATTCCTTCTTCATATAATTCAAAAATCTTGTCTTTCCCATCATAAAAATCTCACCTTTATAATTATAAAAATCTCGCCTTTTATATTCTAAAAATCATATTTTTAGCTAATTAAAATTGAATCTTTATCATATAAAAATCTAATCTTGTTAATATAAAAGTGAAATCTTTTCAAATGTTTAAAAATCACCATTTTATCATGTTAAAAATCATTACTTTCTATTGTTAAAACCGCTATCTTCTAATTTTAAAAATCGCTACTTTCTAATTTTAAAAATCGAATCTTTACAGTGTTAAATATCAAATCTTTGTATTTGTAAAATTCCTATCTTTCTATGGTTTTCATATGAACAAAAATCACATTTTTCATATCCAAAATTGCATCTTTATTTTCAGATTTAAACAATGCTATGATTTTTTTTTAAACTAAACTGATTTTATTAAACATATAAAATAAATGGATTAAAGCTTACAGGGTTTTTTTCTTTCGCGAGGTGGGACTACTTTGCTCGCGCTGACGGAGGTGACTAGCCTGCGGAGGAGGATGGGGTTCATCGGACTGGGGCGTGGCAGGTGCGGGACAAAGGGAGGGGGGTGGCGATGTCGGTCGATGGCGAGTTGTGGATGCGCGATGGTGTACGGCGGAGGGCTCGCGGGTTTGATTGGCGGTTTACAGTGGAGGGGGGAATCGGATGCTGACGAGGAGGGGAACGGGTTGGAGGAGCTCCGACGTGGAGCGGTGCGACGGCGCCAGAGGACGCGCGATGGCGGTTTCTTCGAGATGGACGGCATCAGGTTAGGGTTGGCCGCCCCTTTTTTTATTTATTTCAATTCTGAGATGATTGGGAGAGAGAAGATGGAGATGGGCATATATATAATAATTTATATTTTATTTTATTTTAATTTTAAAAGTAACTTTTTCATTCGAACTCGAAACGAGACCCATCGCCTGTCGTCCATAGCTAATTACCCCCATTCCGAACCCAATGGGATATGTATCGTAGGCTGATTCGACTGTTTCGATCAGTTTTCGCCAAAATCAACATATAACTCTATATATTGAATTTGAATGCGCATTTCAATTTACCGGGGTCACATACTAACTCGAAAAATTTCAGAAAAATTATTTCTAGCTTTGTATTGACGATACGGTCCTAACAAGACTAATTTCATCGAATTCTGAGACCGTTTGAAAAATGGTCATTTTCCAGTCGATTAAAATCAACTGAAACTGGTCAAACACGTTTTCCTTCTCCATGCTCACATATTGATTCGAAAAATTACGAAATTTGAAACCTAGCAATAACTTGACATCACGGATCCAACAAAAGTGGTTTCGTTGAATTCCGAGGTCGTTTGCAAAATTTCCATATTTAAGGGCCAGAATTCCATAGCGACTATTCTGAATTTTCAACTGGACGTAACTTTTTATTCCCGCTATGAAATTTCAATTTTTCGGATTCGTTGGAAAGATATTTGGTTTCACTAAAATCCGGTTTACTTTGAATCCTGTACATTCATTTGGAATTTGAAATCGAATTATCGAACTACCTCGCCATTTTCAATTCCTTTTATAATTTAAAATAAATATTTATATTCTAACGACGATCTATATAAATATATACGTTTGAATTCTATTCAAAATAAATTTTTCGTCGTTATTATTTAAAATAATTCATTTTAAATATTCAAAATTTGCTAAAATTGCCAAAATAAAAATTTTAAATTGGCTCAGATTTCTGGGTTGTTACAATCTCCCCCACTTAAAACTTTTCGTCCCCAAAAAGGAACGAAGCTGAAAGTTGTTTAACTAATCAACTCAACATCCATTATTTTCTTTACGGCTTAAGTTCTTCAACTTTTCAGTTTCTAAGAACTTTTCAAAATTTTCAAAAATTTGGCTAACACCCTAAATTTTCGAAAAATTCCGCCATAACCTCCCCTGCACCGGGGACTTCGGGATATTTCATATAGCCTCCCATAGCCTTCTTCAATCCAAAAGAAAAAGCCAAGCGGCTAGCCAATCGGCTCATAAAATCACCCAAACTCAAAAAAATTAGTAAACATGTACCTATTTGTCGGGCAAACAATTTTATTCCTCTTCTTTAGCCTCCTTGCTATGACCTGTCCAATATACATATATGCACATGTATGCAATTTCAACCAATTTGCAATTCAGTTTAATATTTGGTTCAATTTGGCTACATATACCTTACATTCACATAAAGGTTTAAAATTTAAATAGATCAACCAAAAATCAAACAACACAACCAGCAATCAATTAGTGGATTAACATTTCAATTTCATAATTTTGATACATATACAGAAAATCATATTTTTGATGCCAAATCACAACAATAAATCCTATCTAGTTTTGGTTCTCACACCAGTCTAATGGAAATATATAGATATCTCACTTTCGAAACTCGAACACAAACCCTGATGATGGTGCACCAATCATCAGAATCGTCTCCGGGCGACTAGAGTGTGATTCTATATCTATCCAGTATATTAAAATTTCGAATACACGTTTGCAAGGCGTATATGCAAAATCTTTATATATTGGATTGTCCAAATTCAATATAAATTAAATATATAATCAAATACGTATAAAATGGTTTAAAGTTTCAAAACAAACTTGTTTTCATTTTTATTTGAAAAATATACTCTCTCGACCCATTCTAGGATACTGCTGATCCCATCTCTAACGAGCCATTCTCATTGGATATTACTAATCCAATTTCTGATGAATTCTTTCGTTTGGTTCTAATGTGCCTTGTTCTCGAGCTCTGTAAACCAGAGCTCTGATACCAAATGTAAAAACCCTTAACTTCCCTGGTAAGGAAAGAACGGATTCGCTGAGAACAACACACATCGGAACGCAAACAGAAGAACATTTCATTGTATATTACAACAATTCCATCAGAATACAAGAATATACAGCGTATGAATAAATATACATCCGACAAATATCAGAGATTACAATATATTACATAGCAGCGGAAAAACAATATAAAATACAACTGAAAGTAATACACAGATACAGAGCTTTCCGAGCATCGTTCCAGCTATAAATCAGGATCCTGTGAATAGAAATCTGCAAAACCAAAACTACTAGCTGCCCATGTGGAAAATAGGGGCACCCAGAGTTTAGGTTAAAACAATAAACTCCAGGTCAGTCATGTGACTGGTGTGAGAACTAAAACAGTTATTAATCTTTGTTTTTAAAGTTAGGTAAATCAAGGGACCACTCCGTATAACACGGAACGGGTTTCCTCCCAAGAGTACCAGTGCATAAAACAAACAGCGCCATGCTAAATAAAGAACAATGAAGCTATTATAAGACCCAGGTCCCATCACACAATGCAACGCAAGCCGGAGGATAGGGTTTTTCCTTATAATAGCCAAATATGCTTGATACGTGAAATTTCATCTGATATTATTACTATAAGTGAAGAAAACAATTTCAAATATAAATATATCAATCATAGACGGCATGGGTACCATATATCATGTTGCCAATACTAGGCTCTACAATCAAAACCACAAAATGTCGTATTTGGAAATTGGATTTCCATCATGGTGGCTCCTGATTCGAAAGATCGATCGCGTAGTGCCATCTACAACGGCTTACGTCTCAGCGAGAGAAAACACCGTAATGCACATCCACACTTTTGGGAAATCGAGTATCACTGCGGCTTACGTCTCGGCGAGAGAAAACACCTCTTACCCTATCCCTCTGAGCACTAAGCTCAATCTCGGTTGACCGAATCCATGACACCACTAAGGTGCCCATCCTCTAAAAAGCATACTGATCAAACCATCAGTTTACCACCATACCGGGGTGTGAGGCTCGCGAATTAACGCTACACAAAGTCGTGCTATATTAAAGCTGCGCTTTGATCATCATCCACCAAACTTTGCTTTTCAAAAAAAGTTTGGATCATTGCATCTCAGCATGCCACACTATCAATCCATATCGTACCACTGATTTCTGCCAATATATAACCTCTGAGCTCGTATGTCTCAGAGAAGGGCGTTAAGCAAGAGAATAAATTCTCCGCCGCCAAACAGATATATATTTAGCAGAGATCAACGAATACAATATAAAGGAATACAATGTCAGACACACCATCCATTTACAAGTCCGTTCTAGGTCTGAACGAAACCGGAGGCACTTTCCTCGCATATTCGTCGATCTCCAAGTACGTCCGGACGGCTACTACTTTAGCCCCCTTCAAGGTAGCTACTCCCATCGTGAGCATCAGTAGCACCCATCCATTCGATGTGAAAATCGTCGGTCTTGCACCGTCTTCAATCTCTTCAACTTATCGTCGAATCAGTTATTCAGAATGGGTTATATCCGGCTATTCTGAATAACTCGCGTATCTTAATCAACAAGTGCTATAAAACACAACATACGCCTCATTCCAATTCATCGGTCACTAACCGTAAATTAGTAAGAGTACAATTCCCCAAATATTAACCCCGAAGGCCGAAACCAACATCAGATCAATACCCAGGAAACCATTCTTCTTAACTAACCTACAGCTAGTTTCTAAATTTCATATTATTAGGGAAAGGTTCCCATTAATTTTATCAAAGATAAATTCTTTAAAATTTACCCTTTAATCTTCCTTTGTATGTCATTTCAAACCAGCTTATGGTTTTCCAAACTAATCGAGATTAGCGAACCACACCGAAGTAATTATTTATTTTATTTCCCAATCCCAACCTATTCATCCCATGGAGCAAAACTGTTATTACCCCATAACTAACACCACGGTGTTATCGGTAAATTTAATTACCATTTCACGTTCAAATCTAATTAAAGATTTAACTATCGCTAGGAGTAAAACAGGTGATACTCCCCTTTCGATCATTTCCAAATTTTGATAATTTAAATTATCAATTCATATTTCAATCTAATTAAAGATTCATTAAAACTCCTTTTACTAGGTTAAAGAACTAATGTTATTTAAAACACAGTCCACGATAAACTCAAATCACATTCTATTTCAATTCCAATTAAATATATTAGAATTCTGGTTATTTAAAACCCATTTCAAATTCAATTTATTTATTTCAAAAATAAATTGGTTTTAATTCTAGTTCAAAACTAGTTCATTTCGATAAAAATCTATTTTTATCTTTTCAAATATGGAGTTTTTCATCCCAGTTTTTCCCAAATCATTTATTTTGATTTTACACAAATTATAGATATTTTTAATTATTTTATCAAGGCCCGTACAGTCGATTTCCATCTACGGCCATCGAACTGCACTTACAACGACCTTTTCTGAAATTGATTTGGACATATCTCCAAATCCAATTGTTAGATTTCAAATTTCTAATATTCATTGGAAAGCACTTTTCGATACGAACCCAACGGTTCCAGTTTCAGGAGAATCCGACGGTCGAATCTCCCGCAACGTCAATTCGAAGTAAATGGTCGAAATTCGCGAACTGCCACAGCGCGGCGCGTTCTATTCAGGCCATTATATTATATATATAATATATACTTCGTCGATTTCCTTTTAAAAACGAATTTGATAAATCGTTTTAAATTCGTTTTCAAAACGATTTCAACTTCATTTCAGATTCAAATCAAAATGGAATTTTTCCAATATAAATTCGTTTTAAATTCATTTCAAATTGATTTCAATTCAAATTCGATTCTATTCAATTTCAATTCGAATTCATTTCTATTCAATTTAAATTCGAGTTCGTTTTATATTCAATTCAATTCGAATTCGTTTTATATTCAATTCAATTCGAATTCACTTTATATTCAATTCAATTCGAATTCGTTTTATATTCAATTCGAATTCGTTTTATATTCAATTCAATTCGAATTCGTTTTATATTCAATTCAATTCGAATTCACTTTAAATCTCTTTTCAATATTCATTATAAAAACGAATATAATCGATATAAATATCGTTCGCGTCAAAATAGCGCATCACTAATCAACACGGCTTTATATTTTTCAATAATTCCGTTATTCTATTCAACAAAAGAATCTATATTTCTTTCAACACATGACTAATCTCAACAAATGAGTATTGTCCACATGTGAATATATTTTATAATATTCTTTATTTTCCCAATTGGAATGAGGCCCAATCAATCACCATATAATGTTAATTATATGGATTCCACACAACACATGTATATATTAGCAACGATAAATAATCAACCATCATCCAAAGTGCACCACACAACTGCATGAGCATCAAATATAAATAATTAACGCTCACACAGTCTGTCGACCAATCGATCGACATACAATTACATAATTGGGATTAGTGTACGTCAAATATCATCCCAACACCCGTGTGGGGTTTCACATCAACAAACACTGAATATTATTTGTGCAGTTGGGCGATGTGTAAAATTTATCGTCCCAATCAATATCAGTCAAATCAATGTACATAAACAAACCGTCTGGTTTGTAAATGAATATTTTATTTTATTCACACGTTAAAAATTATATTTTTAACTATAAAATATTTTTAACTATATAAATATTTTATTTCATTTCACATCACACAATCAACTACACATCAAAATCAATCAAACAAGCATACAAGCCGTCCATGGTCTGTGGACGACGGGTGTCGGGTGCTGCTAAGCACCGTCTGCATCCTAGTATATATATTAACTAGAAATTTAAAATAAAAGTGAGGTGTTCTCACCGTATTGCTAAGTCAAACGCCACGACTTTCTTATGTAGAACTCTTGTCATTCCCGCCTTTTGTCACTTTCCTTGTCCGCAGCCACTACATATATAAAAATTATATTTCTGTCACTTCATTCTAATAAATAAAAATCATATTTTATTACCCTTCATATATAAAGATCGAATTTTTATTTCATCGCTATAAATAGAATAAAAATCGTATTTTTATTCCAACTAAAAATTATATTTTTATATTACTATTCCTTCTATAAAGATCAAAATTTTAATACTTATATAATATAAAAATTATATTTTTCTATCTATAAAAATCATTCCTTCTTCATATAATTCAAAAATCTTGTCTTTCCCATCATAACAATCTCACCTTTATAATTATAAAAATCTCGCCTTTTATATTCTACAAATCATATTTTTAGCTAATTAAAAATTGAATCTTTATCATATAAAAATCTAATCTTGTTAATATAAAAGTGAAATCTTTTCAAATGTTTAAAAATCATTACTTTCTATTGTTAAAACCGCTATCTTCTAATTTTAAAAATCGCTACTTTCTAATTTTAAAAATCGAATCTTTACAGTGTTAAAGATCAAATCTTTGTATTTGTAAAATTCCTATCTTTCTATGGTTTTCATATGAAAAAAAATCACATTTTTCATATCCAAAATTGCATCTTTATTTTCAGATTTAAACAATGCTATGATTTTTTTTTTAAACTAAACTAATTTTATTAAACATATAAAATAAATGGATTAAAGCTTACAGGGTTTTTTTCTTTCGCGAGGTGGGACTACTTTGCTCGTGCTGACGGAGGCGACTGGCCTGCGGAGGAGGATGGGGTTCATCGGACTAGGGCGTGGCAGGTGCGGGACAAAGGGAGGGGGTGGCGATGTCGGTCGATGGCGAGTTGCGGATGCGCGATGGTGTATGGCGGAGGGCTCGCGGGTTTGAGTGGCGGTTTACAGTGGAGGGGGACTCGGATGTTGACGAGGAGGGGAACGGGTTGGAGGATCTCCGGCGTGGAGCGGTGCGACGGCGCCAGAGGAAGCGCGATGGCGGTTTCGTCGAGATGGACGGCTTAAGGTTAGGGTTGGCCGCCCTTTTATTTATTTATTTCAATTCTGAGATGATTGGGAGAGAGAAGAGGGAGATGGGCATATATATAATAATTTATATTTTATTTTAATTTTAAAATGTAACTTTTTCATTCGAACTCGAAATGAGACCCACCGCCTGTCGTCCATAGCTAATTACCCCCATTCCGAACCCAATGGGATATGTATCGTAGGCTGATTCGACTGTTTCAATCAGTTTTTGCCAAAATCAACATATAACTCTATATATTGAATTTGAACGCGCATTTCAATTTACCGGGGTCACATACTAATTCGAAAAATTCCATAAAAATTATTTCTAACTTCGTATTGACGATACGGTCCTAACAAGACTAATTTCGTCGAATTCTAAGACCGTTTGAAAAATGGTCATTTTCCAGTCGATTAAAATCAACTGAAACTGGTCAAACACGTTTTCCTTCTCCACGCTCACATATTGATTCGAAAAATTACGAAATTTGAAACCTAGCAATAACATGACATCACGGATCCAACAAAAGTGGTTTCGTCGAATTCCGAGGTCGTTTGCAAAATTTCTATTTTTAAGGGCCAGAATTCTATAGCGACTATTCTGAATTTTCAACTGGACGTAACTTTTTATTCCCGCTATGAAATTTCAAATTTTCGGATTCGTTGGAAAGATATTCTCAAATGGATTCTATTATTTTTGGTTTCACTAAAATCCGGTTTATTTTGAATCCTGTACATTCATTTGAAATTTGAAATCGAATTATCGAACTACCTCGCCATTTTCAATTCCTTTTATAATTTAAAATAAATATTTATATTCTAACGACGATCTATATAGATATATACGTTCGAATTCTATTCAAAATAAATTTTTCTTCGTTATTATTTAAAATAATTCATTTTAAATATTCAAAATTCGCTAAAATTGCCAAAATAAAAATTTTAAATTGGCTCAGATTTCCGGGTTGTTACAATCTCCGCCACTTAAAACTTTTCATCCCCAAAAAGGAATGAAGCTGAAAGTTTTTTAACTAATCAACTCAACTTCCATTATTTTCTTTACGGCTTAAGTTCTTCAACTTTTCAGTTTCTAAGAACTTTTCAAATTTTTCAAAAATTTGGCTAACACCCTAAATTTTCGAAAAATTTCGCCATAACCTCCCATGCACCGGGGACTTCGGGATATTTCATATAGCCTCCCATGGCCTTCTTCAATCCAAAAGAAAAAGAAAAAGCCAAGCGGCTCATAAAATCACCCAAACACAAAAAAATTAGTAAACATGTACCTATTTGTCGGGCAAACAATTTTATTCCTCTTCTTTTGCCTCCTTGCTATGACCTGTCCAATATACATATATGCACATGTATGCAATTTCAACCAATTTGCAATTCAGTTTAATATTTGGTTCAATTTGGCTACATATACCTTACATTCACATAAAGGTTTAAAATTTAAATAGATCAACCAAAAATAAAACAATACAACCAGCAATCAATTAGTGGATTAACGTTTCAATTTCATAATTTTGATACATATACAGAAAATCATATTTTTGATGCCAAATCACAACAATAAATCCTATCTAGTTTTGGTTCTCACACCAGTCTAATGGAAATATATAGATATCTCACTTTTGAAACTCGAACACAAACCCTGATGATGGTGCACCAATCATCAGAATCGTCTCCGGGCGACTAGAGTGCGATTCTATATCTATCCAGTATATTAAAATTTCGAATACACGTTTGCAAGGCGTATAAGCAAAATCTTTATATATTGGATTGTCCAAATTCAATATAAATTAAATATATAATAAAATACGTATAAAATGGTTTAAAGTTTCAAAACAAACTTGTTTTCATTTTTATTTGAAAAATATACTCTCTCGACCCGTTCTAGGATACTACTGATCCCATCTCTAACGAGCCATTCTCATTGGATATTACTAATCCAATTTCTGATGAATTCTTTCGTTTGGTTCTAATGTGCCTTGTTCTTGAGCTCTGTAAACCAGAGCTCTGATACCAAATGTAAAAACCCGTAACTTCCCCGGTAAGGAAAGAACGGATTCGCTGAGAACAACACACATCGGAACGCAAACAGAAGAACATTTCATTGTATATTACAACAATTCCATCAGAATACAAGAATATAAAGAGTATGAATAAATAAACATCCGACAAATATCAGAGATTACAATAAATTACATAGCAGTGGAAAAACAATATAAAACACAACTGAAAGTAATACACGGATACAGAGCTTTCCGAGCATCGTTCCAGCTGTAAATCAGGATCCTGTGAATATAAATCTGCAAAACCAAAACTACTAGCTGCCCATGTGGAAAATAGGGGCACCCAGAGTTTAGGTTAAAACAATAAACTCCAGGTCAGTCATGTGACTGGTGTGAGAACTAAAACAGTTATTAATCTTTGTTTTTAAAGTTAGCTAAATCAAGGGACCACGCCGTATAACACGGAACAGGTTTCCTCCCAAGAATACCAGTGCATAAAACAAACAACGCCATGCTAAATAAAGAACAATGAAGCTATTATAAGACCCAGGTCCCATCACACAATGCAACACAAGCCGGAGGATAGGGTTTTCCCTTATAATAGCCAAATATGCTTGATACGTGAAATTTCATCTTATATTATTACTATAAGTGAAGAAAACAATTTCAAAAATAAATGTATCAATCATAGACGGCATGGGTACCATATATCATGTCGCCAATACTAGGCTCTACAATCAAAACCGCAAAATTTCGTATTTGAAATTGGATTTCCATCATGGTGGCTCCTGATTCGAAAGATCGATCGCGTAGTGCCATCTACAACGGCTTACGTCTCAGCGAGAGAAAACACTGTAATGCACATCCGCACTTTTGGGAAATCGAGTATCACTGCGGCTTACGTCTCGGTGAGAGAAAACACCTCTTACCCTATCCCTATGAGCACTAAGCTCAATCTCGGTCGACCGAATCCACGACACCACTAAGGTGCTCATCCTCTTAAAAGCATACTGATCAAAGCATCAGTTTACCACCATACCGGGGTGTGAGGCTCGCGAATTAACGCTACACAAAGCCGTGCTATATTAAAGTTGCGCTTTGATCATCATCCACCAAACTTTGCTTTTCAACAAAAGTTTGGATCATTGCATCTCAGCATGCCACACTATCAATCCATATCGTACCACTGATTTCTGCCAATATATAACCTCTGAGCTCGTATGTCTCAGAGAAGGGCGTTAAGCAAGAGAATAAATTATCCGCCGCCAAACAGATATATATTTAGCAGAGATCAATGAAAACAATATAAAGGAATACAATGTCAGACACACCATCCATTTACAAGTCTGTTGTAGGTCTGAACGAAACCGGAGGCACTTTCCTCGCATATTCGTCGATCTCCAAGTACGTCCGGATGGCTACTACTTTAGCCCCCTTCAAGGTAGCTACTCCCATCGTGAGCATCAGTAGCAACCATCCATTCGATGTGAAAATCATCGGTCTTGCACCGTCTTCAATCTCTTCGACTTATCGTCGAATCTGTTATTCAGAATGGGTTATACCAGGCCTTTCTGAATAACTCGCGTATCTTAATCAACAAGTGCTATAAAACACAACATACGACTCATTCCAATTCATCAGTCACTAACAGTAAATTAGTAAGAGAACAATTCCCCAAATATTAACCCTGAAGGCCGAAACCAACATCAGATCAATACCCAGAAAACCATTCTTCTTAACTAACCTACAACTAGTTTCTAAATTTCATATTCTTAGGGAAAGGTTCCCATTAATTTTATCAAAGATAAATTCTTTAAAATTTATCCTTTAATCTTCCTTTGGATGTCATTTCAAACTAGCTTATGGTTTTCCAAACTAGTCGAGATTAGCGAACCACACCGAATTATTTATTTATTTTATTTCCCAATCCCAACCTATTCATCCCATGGAGAAAAACTGTTATTACCCCATAACTAACACCACGGTGTTATCGGTAAATTTAATTACCATTTCACGTTCAAATCTAATTAAAGATTTAACTATCGCTAGGAGTAAAACTGGTGATACTCCCCTTTCGATCATTTCCAAATTTTGATAATTTAAATTATCAATTCATATTTCAATCTAATTAAAGATTCATTAAAACTCCTTTTACTGGGTTAAAGAACTAATGTCATTTAAAACACAGTCCACGATAAACCCAAATCACATTCTATTTCAATTCCAATTAAATATATTAGAAATTCTGGTTATTTAAAACCCATTTCAAATTCAATTTATTTATTTCAAAAATAAATTGGTTTTAATTCTAGTTCAAAACTAGTTCATTTCGATAAAAATCTATTTTTATCTTTTCAAATATGGAGTTTTTCATCCCAGTTTTTCCCAAATCATTTATTTTGATTTTACACAAATTATAGATATTTTTAATTATTTTATCAAGGCCCATACAGTCGATTTCCATCTACGGCCATCGAACTGCACTTACAGTGACCTTTTCTGAAATTGATTTGGACATATCTCCAAATCCAACCATTAGATTTCAAATTTCTAATATTCATTGGAAAGCTCTTTTCGATACGAACCCAAGGTTTCGGTTTCAGGAGAATCCGACGGTCGGATCTCCCGCAACGTCAATTCGAAGTCAATGGTCGAAATTCGCGAACTACCGCAGCGCGACGCGTTCTATTCAGGCCATTATATTATATATATAATATATACTTCATCGATTTCCTTTTAAAAACGAGTTTTATAAATCGTTTTAAATTCGTTTTCAAAACGACTTCAACTTCATTTCAGATTCAAATCAAAATTGAATTTTTCCAATATAAATTCATTTTAAATTCATTTCAAATTTATTTCAATTCAAATTCGATTTTATTCAATTTCAATTCGAATTCATTTCTATTCAATTACAATTCGAGTTCGTTTTATATTCAATTCTATTCGAATTCGTTTTATATTCAATTCAATTCGAATTCACTTTATATTCAATTCAATTCGAATTCGTTTTATATTCAATTCGAATTCGTTTTATATTCAATTCAATTCGAATTCGTTTTATATTCAGTTCAATTCGAATTCGTTTTATGTTCAATTCAATTCGAATTCACTTTAAATCTCTTTTCAATATTCAGTTTAAAAATGATTATAATCGATATAAATATCGTTCGTGTCAAAATAACGCATCACTAATCAACACGGCTTTGTATTTTTCAATAATTCCGTTATTCTATTCAACAAATGAATCTATATTTCTTTCAGCACATGACAAATCTCAACAAATGAGTACTGTCCACATGTGACTATATTTTATAATATTCTTTATTTTCCCAATTGGAATGAGGCCCAATCAATCACCATATAATGTTAATTATATAGATTCCACACAACACATGTATATATTGGCAACCATAAATAATCAACCATCATCCAAAGTGCACCACACAACTGCATGAGCATCAAATATAAATAATTAACGCTCACACTGTCTGTCGACCAATCGATCGACATACAATTACATAATTGGGATTAGTGTACGTCAAATATCATCCCAACACCCGTGTGGGGTTTCGCATCAACAAACACTGAATATTATTTGTGCAGTTAGGCAATGTGTAAAATTTATCGTCCCAATCAATATCAGTCAAATCAGTGTACATAAACAAATCGTCTGGTTTGTAAATGAATATTTTATTTCATTCACACGTTAAAAATTATATTTTTAACTATAAAATATTTTTAACTATATAAATATTTTATTTCATTTCACATCACACAATCAACTACACATCAAAATCAATCAAACAAGCATACAAGCCGTCCATGGTCTGTGGACGACGGATGTCGGGTGCTGCTAAGCACCGTCTGCATCCTAGTATATATATTAACTAGAAATTTAAAATAAAAGTGAGGAGTTCTCACCTTATTGCTAAATCAAACGCCACGACTTTCTTATGTAGAACTCTTGTCGTTCCTGCCTTTTGTCACTTTCCTTGTCCGCAGCCACTACATATATAAAAATTATATTTCTATCACTTCATTCTAATAAATAAAAATCATATTTTTATTTCACTTCATATATAAAGATCGAATTTTTATTTCATCGCTATAAATAGAATAAAAATCATATTTTTATTCCAACTAAAAATTATATTTTTATATTACTATTCCTTATATAAAGATCAAAATTTTAATACTTCTATAATATAAAAATTATATTTTTCTATCTATAAAAATCATTCCTTCATATAATTCAAAAATCTTGTCTTTCCCATCATAAAAAATTCACCTTTATAATTATAAAAATCTCGCCTTTTATATTCTAAAAACCATATTTTTAGCTAATTAAAAATTGAATCTTTATCATATAAAAATCTAATATTGTTAATATAAAAGTGAAATCTTTTCAAATGTTTAAAAATCACCATTTTATCATGTTAAAAATCATTACTTTCTATTGTTAAAACTGCTATCTTCTAATTTTAAAAATCGCTACTTTCTAATTTTAAAAATCGAATCTTTACAGTGTTAAAGATCAAATCTTTGTATTTGTAAAATTCCTATCTTTCTATGGTTTTCATATGAATAAAAATCACATTTTTCACATCCAAAATTGCATCTTTATTTTCAGATTTAAACAATGCTATGATTTTTTTTAAAAACTAAACTGATTTTATTAAACATATAAAATAAATGAATTAAAGCTTACAGGGTTTTTTTTTCTTTCGCGAGGTGGGACTGCTTTGCTCGCGCTGACGGAGGTGACTGGCCTGCGGAGGAGGATGGGGTTCATCGGACTAGGGCGTGGCAGGTGTGGGACAAAAGGAGTGGGTGGCGATGTCGGTCGATGGCGAGTTGCGGATGCGCGATGGTGTACGGCGGAGGGCTCGCGGGTTTGAGTGGTGGTTTACAGTGGAGGGGGGAATCGGATGCTGACGAGGAGGGGAAAGGGTTGGAGGAGCTCCGCCGTGGAGCGGTGCGACGGAGCCAGAGGACGCGCGATGGCGGTTTCGTCGAGATGGAGGGCTTCAGGTTAGGGTTGGCCGCCCCTTTTTTTATTTATTTCAATTCTGAGATGATTGGGAGAGAGAAGAGGGAGATGGGCATATATATAATAATTTATATTTTATTTTATTTTAATTTTAAAAAGTAACTTTTTCATTCGAACTCAAAACGAGACCCACCGCCTGTCGTCCATAGCTAATTACCCCCATTCCGAACCCAATGGGATATGTATCGTAGGCTGATTCGACTGTTTCGATCAGTTTTCGCCAAAATCAACATATAACTCTATATATTGACTTTGAACGCGTATTTCAATTTACCGGGGTCACATACTAACTCGAAAAATTCCAGAAAAATTATTTCTAGCTTCGTATTGACGATACGGTCCTAACATGACTAATTTCGTCGAATTCTGAAACCGTTTGAAAAATGGTCATTTTCCAGTCGATTAAAATCAACTGAAACTGGTCAAACACGTTTTCCTTCTCCACGCTCACATATTGATTCGAAAAATTACGAAATTTGAAACCTAGCAATAACTTGATATCACGGATCCAACAATAGTGGTTTCGTCGAATTCCGAGGTCGTTTGCAAAATTTCTATTTTTAAGGGCCAGAATTCCAAAGCGACTATTCTGAATTTTCAACTGGACGTAACTTTTTATTCCTGCTATGAAATTTCGATTTTTCGGATTTGTTGGAAAGATATTCTCAAATAGATTCTATTATTTTTGGTTTCACTAAAATCCGGTTTATTTTGAATCCTGTACATTCATTTGAAATTTGAAATCGAATTATCGAACTACCGCGCCATTTTCAATTCCTTTTATAATTTAAAATAAATATTTATATTCTATCGACGATCTATGTAAATATATACGTTCGAATTATATTCAAAATAAATTTTTGTCGTTATTATTTAAAATAATTCATTTTAAATATTCAAAATTCGTTAAAATTGCCAAAATAAAAATTTTAAATTGGCTCAGATTTCCGGGTTGTTACCAAAACGATTTTTATTTCATTTTTCAGTTGCCTAAAACATTTCTTTAACCCTAGCCATGGCCTCCACCTTCTAATTTCATCCCAAATCGCTCCTAATTGCTTTCTAATTGAAGATTAAGTCAAGCTACGTCAAATCAAGGGGAAATAACACCAAATCAGAGTTGGAGCTGTTGTGTTGCATTAGAATTCGACCCAAAACATATAATATTTCAGATCTATAGTTTGTTTGTGGCCATGGTGAGTGATTTGCATAGTTTCTCACTAATTACGGTTGATTAGGGGTAATTAGTGTTAATTAGCGAAATTATAACTTTGAAAATTCTGGAAAAATGGTTAAAAATTCTTAAACACCTTTTTAGACCTCTATTGGAAGTTTGGGTTAATTTGGTTAAGTTTTACTAATCTTATCCTTAGATTTGCTTAAACATGAATATGGGGAAAATATGGGTTTTTGGGTTTGTTTGGTCCATTTTAACATGTTTAATTGTTGTTTTGGTGTTTGTGGTTGATTAAACATGTTGTTATGACTGTTTGGAATGTTTTATGATTGCTTAGAATAGTTAGAATGGTCGAAAACGCAATCGTGCAGCGAAAAATAGTTGCTGGAAAGGTTGCAGGAAAATTGTGCAGGGAACCGAACCGGATCAGATCGCCCGACCCGATCGTGACACCCCTCCCCGAACCGACCCATACACGTTTGCCTGGATGTATAACGAACCGCTTGCTAGGGCCAGGAGGCTTGACCCTGAATCGCTCGTGCTTCGCATACCCAAAACCGATCCGAAGTGGAGATCACAAACCGATGCTCCGAAGAGGACATCACGAATTGAGGAGCCCGACCCGAACCCAGTGGATGCACATGATTCGACCCGGAGTGTATGCCACGAACTGATCTGACAGGAGCACCACAACAAGACGCGGACGAGGCACCACGAACCGAACTGCCAGGGGATGCGGACCACGACCTGCAGCTTGACTACGAGCGGAAGAATACCGAACCGAACCCAGGTGATGATCACGAACCAAACAGAGATCGAAGCCAGAGGAGACCAAAACCCGATATGCAAAGGTAGTCCAAATGGGAAGCTTGTACTCAGGATCCAGACGGGAACCAACGAGTTAACTTCATGATTGGGCTTTACTGCGGGATGTGTGCTAAGGAGTTATCGATGTCTGTAGCTTTGATTCACCACCAAGATGGATGTTAGGCTACGTATCAGTGCAGTGGGGTAGTTACTACTCCATGGGGCAGAGTGATGGTAGCATGGCTATGAGCCAATGCAGTTGAGTCTTCATGATTTCATGGGGGCAGAGTGGACATATCAAGGACTAGTGGCTATGGATCAGTGTTGTGGAGTCGCCATGACTCCATGGGGCAGAGTGATCATAGCAAGGATTTTGGTGATCAAAGCGGTGGATATCGTATGCTTTACGCACTGAGTGAGAGAAGTGAGGATGGTTGTTAGGCTTGATCGTTTGGCATCACTATGACATGCACACCCCTCCCCCGTATCTATACAACATATGTTAATGTCACCTTAGAGTATTTTAGTTCTTGTTGTGCTAACTCTATGGTTGCAGGTCCAGGTTCAAGTATGGTTTAGTATACCTGTTATTGTTCTGTTTATCGCTCATACTAGACTTTTGTCTGACCCAGAGTTTTATATCTCTTCTTATTGCTCTATGTGCTCTTAAACGGGTAGACTAGAGACAGGTTAGGTGGCATGCACGAGTAGCTGTACCGGAGACGAGCAGGAGGCGCCCACGTATGATATATATAGATATTCTCCCTGTGTCTCTGCTGGTCACTACTTTGGGCATTAGTAGTGTACCTTTCTTATTTTGCTTTAGAGACAGTTCTCCGAAGTTGTAATAATGATGATGTGGAACATAAGCTGTATTTTGAATTTCCGCTGCTATGATGATTATGGTTTAGTTCTCAGCTTATGCACTGTCTCGCCTGTTTTATGTCGAGTATGTTATTATTATATTTTATTCCATGTGCTGTGAGACATTCTACAGGTTCCTTGTTAGTTCAAATTCCCTTCTTTCCTTTCTTTGACGACCATCCCGTGCTGGTCAAGCATAGGCACAGCGCACTTTCATCGGAAATGTCGGCTGGTGCAGGGCGGGCCGTCATAGATTTTGTCTTATATATTTTGAGTTATGTCCAAATCAAAATTTCAAGTAGTCGCTATGGAATCGTTTATAAATTATAACAATTTATTTTTTATAAATTTATCTTAAATAATTCGAATATCGTTTTAATCTGGAATATCAAGTTAAAAATCCGAATCAGATTATTTTGAAGCTATAGGTATTTTCTGTTTAAATATATATGATAATAATATTTTATTAGTAATAGACTTGTTTATTTTTGAATCGATTTATATTTTATCAATTTAAATTCCAAATGGTGGCAGATTTTGATGAAATAAATTTTATAAAATCCAAAATAGTTAGTTTTTGAAAGATTTTCGCGGTCTCTTCTAGGCGCCACCTCAATGCTCGTCGGACGCCACCATCTGGAGTTGCTGCTTGAGCTGAGAATGATGGCGTAAAGGGATATATGCACACATGGAGTTTATGAATGGGGTGCAAGCATACTGCGTGCATACCCTATGTGGTATGGAGCTGTGGGGTGAAGGAGTAGGCATTGTTAAAACAGGGACATGCACATGCAATAATATATATATATATATATATAACATCGGAAGTTTTGGTTATACAATACAGGAAGGGTTTGTTGATGCTTACAGTTCACTACTGTGCTGAGTTCAGAAGAAAACAAGGAAGATGAATGCGTGAGTAAGGCTGCTAGGTTATGTGAATTTGTGGAAAAATGAAAAGAAAAGAAAAGAAAATCGCAGCTGTGTTGAGCTGGAGCGTGAGCAGCTGGGTACGGATTAAGGGTGCTGACCGATATTGGATTGGAGGAGGTCAGACCATGGAGCGGAGAGGGAGGGCAGGTATTGGAAAGCCACAATCGGAGATCACCGGGTGAGGCTGAATGGAAGTTGAGTGGATCGAGAAGGCTCCTTAGGAGAAGAGTAATTTAGTGGCTATATCGGATTCAAGAATGATGGAGTCAAGCTCCGAAGTGATATTGGACGTGCACGGGTTGGATGATATCGATGCACAGTGATACACGAAGGAGAAGAAGGCTTTAATGGCCTAAAACGTGATCAGCAGGATTAAATGGTAATTAAGTTTAATATTACACTCAAGTCAAATATATTTATTTTAAAAAAATATTCAAACTTGTAATTACCACAACTTTATCATACATAACCAGAATTTCACGAAATAAGATCCATTTGGATCGTATGGACGAGAGCTACCCCGTGGAACTAATTTTGCTGAGAACAGAGATATCAGAGTTTCATGATAAAATCAAACGCTCGTTTGATTTGAAATAAAACAAAGACAAAGTCATCAACTGCAAATAAGGTGAGTAAACTCATTAACTCTAGCTCGTTTATATTTCTATATAAACAAGTTTTAAATTTATATATTGTAATTTTATGCAGTTCGATGATTATTTGGATGATTGTTTGATAAATTGGTTGAATTGACTGATATAGGTACATATATGAACTCGTTGATTGAGTTTTGATTCTATATACCACAAAATCGCATATTGAAATGAAATTAATGTTACTTATGTTGATTAACGTCTGTGGATGCAGGTAAACAGGTTGGAGGAATCCAATTGGATTCCTCAAAATTTATATTACTATTTGTTATTTATTATAACATATGCAGTGATATTTATATTATAATTGATTATGATGTGTGTGAATTACCCTAGCTTTAGAATTTTGGTATTTAATTACCGTAAAGTATTCTCGAATATAGAAAAGAAATTTGTGATTTGAAAGGAATTTATTTCCAAATAGAAATTAAATCTCGAATGATCTTGAAAATAAGAACATGTTTTAATGAATAAAACAAGGATTTGATGTTAAACGATATTAAAATTTAATAAAGTATTTATAAGTAATAAACATGTGTGAGGGAAAGGCTGTGTGCACTAATCGACCACCCCAAAGCCCGGAAAGCCATGAGAATAGTACTAGGACAGGAGACTGCCTGGGAAGTCCTCTCTCGCTTGAGTACGGGTAATAAAATATTTACCATTAGATAAATTTAAATATAAATAATAAAAACGGAAATCGATTTTGATACTGATATTTGAAATGAGACTAGAATTTAGTGATAAAAAGCGAGGTTATAAATAAATGAAATAAAAATAAGATCTTTACCTGAATAATCCTACCAATAGAAGTTAATGAAGAGAAATTGGACTTTGAAATATTATTTAATATTATTTTAAAATTAGAATTATTAAACGAGACGGGATCTATAGAAATCAAGTAAAGTTGATTTTAGAAATTATAGAATGTATAATCTATAAATATGTTTAAAAAGGAAATTTCGAATTGTTGGCTAAATAGAAAGGTTAGTGGAAATCAGTTATCAAGTTGACTGATATTTTCAAGTTGACTAAGTCAACTATTCAATTAAAATTAGCCATTTGACTGATTTGTTTTCAAATTAATTTTTAATAAAAGTTGTTTAACTTAATAAGATTTTTTGAAAAGCTCTATCTTTTCATTAATGATGTTTTAAGCCGATTATTGAGTTATTGATCATTAATGAAGTAAATTAATGTTTTAATAACTATTTAAAGGGATTAACTATTCTATCTTAGTTAATCAAGGAATTAACTACACTAACTATAGTTAATGTTGCAATTTATTATTATTTCAATTAATAATAACGGAAGGGATTTATATTAAATCCAAATTTGATAAACAAGGCTTATAAAAGGGAACGCAAGGCTTGTGTGATGATTTTTAATTTAAAGGTTACTTAATAAAATTGTATTTAAGTAAATAATTGCAATCGTGAAGATATTCTATAATAAATCCAAGTTTGATAAACTAAGTTATAAAATAGATTTGAAGCAAAAGTGAGAGTTCTAAATAAGTATTTATTTAGCATGTGAATTGGGTGAATGGAGTAATATTGGAAGGGAATAATCAAATTTGCAAGGGAAACAGGTTTAAGGGGTTTTGTAAAAGAATAGAGTAAATGGATTTGTGAAAACAAATCCAAGCCAAGTTATACTAAGTTACTAAAAGGATTTGTGTACAGATTCGATAACTGGATTTCGTAACAAAATTCAAGTTATAAATAAAGTATATTAAAGGAATTAAGTAAGAAGTTAAGAAATGCAATATGGAAATGTTTTCCCATATTAATAACATATATTTTCTGAATATAGAGAATAAGAATTTTTATGGGTATATTTGGAAATATTTTCTAATTGCTATAAGAGGTATTTCTAGAATATGGGAAAAATAGAAATTGGAACATTTGGAAATGTTTTCCAAGAAATTGTGAAATAGCTAAGCGGGTTTTGAAGAATATTAAAGTGAATTTTTTGAAAAGAATTGGGAAACGATAATTTAGTATAAAGTAAATTGAAAGGGGATAATGTGTTTGATGGTTGGTCGTTAAAAATTTCCATTTGGAAATAGGAACGATGTTTGTGTTGATGTTTCCTTTGATAGTTAAATCACCGGCTATCAAAGTTTTGTTTTATTTTATACCTCCGTTGTCAATGTGGAGAGACCGGGATCAGATTTATTATCTGAAAACCACTCCTTATTAGAACAAGCGTTACGAATTTGAAATATGCTAAGGATAATTGAAGACGGAGTAAAGTGCAAGGGGTGTTCGGTTAATCCTAGGTAGATATTGCCCAAGATGGATTGATGGAATGGTGTCTTCGGTTTGTCCAGTTCCAAGACAATGTATATGGACGAATGTCTGACAAAGTATTTCTAGATGGTCACGAACGTCAATTTTCACAAATATACCAAGTATGGTGGCAGAGAATTTATTCTCTTAAGCTTAACACCCAGAGTGTATTCGTGAACGTCAATTAGTGATTTGACGGATCTGACGGTGTGGCATTCAAATTAAATGGTGACAAGGTGTTCTAAAAAGATAATCATGACCTCAAGCCTCATCAACCAGGAAATGACAAAAATCGGGCAGGTAGCATGGCCAAGTGGGTCATTCCTATTAAGTTTATTATCGCCTGATTTAGAGAAAATTTCATTTGCTTCTTATTCTATTCGTTGTTGTATGCTTTCGGTAACGGCTGCTGATCACAACCGTCGGTGATAATATGCTCGGTACACTTAAGTTAAATGAGTGGTCGCCATGTGTGGCCAGGTTGCAAGATGTTCTTGTTGAACCCCAGTGTATCCCCTCTAGAGTACACTGACCGGAAGGTGGTTCCATACCTTGTCATAGTTGGAATCCAATCTCCAATAAGCGCCCTGTGGTTTTTGATTTTATATTATATATGGAGCGTGAGATGCAAGTGTTCTGCTAGATTTCTATTTATTTAATGTAGACACTATTATAATATCACCAGATTTGTTATCAAATATATTTTTGGTTATCGTAAGGTAAAATCCATCCGTGTTTATGTGTGGATCAGTCTTACAATTATCAGTTCTTTCGAAAGAAATTTTAAAAGTTAAACCAATGGTTGGAGTTTACTCACACTAGTTCCATGAATGACCCAGAGTTTATTCTGTTTTGTTTTATCCTAAACTCTTGGGTGCCCAAATTTAAACGGGCAGTCAAGTAGTCGGGATTTTTCAGATATACTTGGAGGAGCTTGAAGAAGGAGGCTTCACCAGTCCGCTATAGACTATTATATTTTCTGCTGTGTAATATGTTGTATTTGGAAACAGGTGTTTATAACTGTTGTGCTCTGATGAGGGAATGTATATGTAGTTACTGATTCGTATTTCAAAGATTATGTTATATAATATATTTTATGTGTTCCGCTGTGTGATTTGTGTTCTTTGTTTTCTTCTATTCTAAATTTTCTTTCTATTTCTAATCCTCTAACTTCTTTCTATTAATGTTTCGTATTTCTGTGCAATTTGGGTTGGACATATGGTGTGATTATTTGACTCAAAGGGTACGGAAATTTGGGCCATTACATGGACCTTAAAACTTGGAGCAAGGGAAGAAGAATAGGTTCGGTTTGACCGATAAAGTAGCCTTGAGAGTCGGGCTTTGTTGTGTAGCACATAGCACTGATCGATGCCAGCTAGGATCGATCCGGTTGAACGATCGACCTAATATCTGAAGTCTGAACTAGGCTTGAAGGAAGACACCTCTACTTGAGGCACAACTAGTTCAGGTCGAACCAAATTCTAACCGACTCGAATAAAGGTCGATCCAGGAGATAGAGTGTCAATCTTTAATGGAAATTTGAGTTATGACGGCTTTTACCGTAAAGCTGGTCAACACTTTGCCCTGTAGAACATATCTTCTTAATAAAGAAAGGTGAGTTCTGGATCCTCAGAAGATAAGTGTGCATAGGAATTTGACGTACATAAACCTGGAAAGCCGTGATCATGCCGGATCATATTAAGTAATAATAGAAAGTTAGAAATCCATGGTCACGTGGGACCATATTATGAAATAGCCAGAAAATCAACGATTGTTATGGATCGTATTAAGGACCAAGGATATTTGAGAAGATCAAGGCCTTGCCAGGCCAATTTGACTGCGAATGTAATCCATCCCAGCATGTCAAATCCTGATAATGCCGCTTAATCCTTACAAGCATACTTGGAGATCTTTTTAGAGTATAAACCATACTTGTGAAGTGATTGAATTAACCTGTCAAACCAGAACAAGGTAACTCAGCTCGTCAGGTATAAGCCACACCTGGGGATCAAGGTTGAGCATAAACCATACCCACGGTACCCGCTACCCGGTAATCGAGTATAAACCAGTTCTGTTCTTATCAAATCCTGACAAGTGGGGTTTAGGTTTAGGTATTAACCATACCTTAGGTATAGAAATGAGTGTAAACCATACTCTGATTTTATTTGAGAATCTTGAGACATCCTGACAAGATACTTACGTTGATCAAACATAATCCATGCTTGAAAAAATAAATTTTATTAATTCCAGAAATTATTACACAACTAAAACAAATCCTAATTGGTTCGTGATTAAATCTTGAACACACCTTGAGATTACATCCTAATCCCATACGTGTGTACTTCAACCTAGCCCTTTATTCGTAGTGTAGCAGTACTGTTGAGAACATGGTATGCCTGAGAATTAAAGCCTAACCCTGTGCATACGTGGTTAATATAGCCATTTGAGATTATGAGATACGATAAGAGTACATGTCTTATATCCTAAGAAATGTAGTAAATCCAGACTAATTGATGTTGATGTCGCAATTGCTCGACTCAGGATCCCTCCTATTTTGAGGAGCTTAGGAACCATTCTGAGGAGCATAGGAGGGTAGCAGTGACAGTGCGAGCCGTAGCTCTTCACGTCAAACCCGTTCTTTGAAGAGATCAAGCAAATGTCGGCAGTCATTGGTACCATGAACCACCATATCATGAAACATGTAGTTATTTCCCGATTCGTGTTCTCTTTGAGTTGGCTCCTTCCTGGGAGGCTTCATAAGCGGAAGAGTTCCTCGCACATTGAGATATATATCTAGTAGTGAGGAGTTGAGCTCGATATATCTATTATATTTGGGTTGTTTATAAACTGCACAATTCTGTCGATTTTCTCTGGGGTCTTCCCTTTTCCTTTTTTTTGGACAGCAGCAGATGGTCCTCCATTCTTTACAGCAAGTATGTCGAGATTATCCATCTCTATATTAACATCCTCTTGTCGGAGGAACATGTTTGCCTCAAAGTAGAAATCTCTGAAGTCTTTGAGGGATCCCTTTGGAGGGAGATCTTGAAGTCTGTTCTATCCAAAACGCTAGTCATTGCAGCCATAAGCACCATAGATGGGGTCAATCTACCAATGCTACAGTCGCACTGAATCTTTCCAGGAAAGAGCGTAGGGTCTTGCCGGACTGCTGCTTAATAAATGTGAGGAACATGTCGCTCTTGGGAAGAGATATATGACCTCTGAATTGCTCGATAAAGCGGGTGACCAACATGTTCAAATGGTTGATTATTCAATTGTTAGCTATCGAAACTACATTGCAGTGACATCGATCAGGTAAAGAGGGAAACACTTAGCCATCATATTAACCAATGCTGATTGTACTTCCATGTGATGTATATATCGCATAAGATGTATGGTAGGATCCGTCTTGTCGTTGTAGGGTTCCAGATCCGAAAGTTTGAAGTCAAGCGAGTTACGAGAGTTCCTAATTTCCTGCGTGAAAGGGCAGCGATAGACGTTATCCAAGTATTTCTGAGAAGTGGCACCTCACGTGAAATGCTTAATGCTGCTGGAGATTTGACTCCCTCTATGAGAAATTGTTGCCACATATCAAATTCTGCACCGATCGCTTCAGCGTGAAGCTCAACCGATGGTGGAAGCATGCCTCGCACACTCGGGGTTCGCTTGGTGTGACCGATGAGTGATGGGTGAAGGTGGTCCACATCACTAGGATTGGACCGACATAGATTATCATTTCTGGGTTCAGCATTACCCCCGCCCGGAGCGATATCAGAGTGGTTTACAGTAGCGTTTTCCTCTGATGGATTAGGAGCTGATGTGGTATTGCATTCGTGGAGAGACGGAGGGTTGCTTCCCCTAGCTATGCTTGGATTGCCATGCTGGGAAGGTCGAGTCAGAGGCTGCATAAGTCCAGATCATTATACGATGCCAGGTCGAACCAAAGGTTGCACCGAACCATGTTATGGCCAATCCGGAGGTTGCATCGATTGAACTGTCCTATGATCTAGTCGATTTAGGTTTCAAGTTGAACCAAGATCTGGTCGATCAGAAGATCGAGTTGATCCAGATGGTGGCACAGCGGTGACCGATCTGGGGCTTGGATTTCACTAACACGAAAGTTGTTGCCCCATCTTCGCCTGTTGTAGGGAGTGATGCTTGGTTGCTCGGATTTCCTTCCATTCGAGCAAAGAAATTATCCATTATCTCCTGCTGTTTTTCGAGAAGTCCATCCCAGCGTGCCAATTGTGCTCAGATCTCGCTAGAACTCCATCCATCTCATCCTTGGTCAGGAATAGGGATGGTTCTTCATGCAAGGAAGACTCCATGCTTTCCCCTACTACTGCGTTTGCTGCGCCCGTGGTGCCGACGGCTTGAGTGAGATAACATGTTCCATCCTTCTTCCATTTCACCATTGTTTCTTCAACAAACAGCTTTCCAAATCCTTTCAAGATAAAAAATTGATGTAGGTGGTTGTGGTCGTGCCACCCCTACCTGGCGTGCCAAAGTGTTGACGTCAAACGTTGGTTTTATGAAAATCAACCCCCAAAGTGCATAATCCACACACAAGTCACAAAGTACTTTCACAATCTCAATAACAGAATGCAAGAAAACAAGTAAATATGGGGAGCATATGACAATTTTATAGTGTTTTGGCTTAAACTAAGCATACGTCCATTTTATACTATCTGTTTATACCGTCGAATACAGGTTACAGTTGCTTTTGTTGAAAGAAAGTAGAGAAAGAAGCAGTTTACGCATAAAATCCTTGTGTTACAATGTTGTTCGATCGAAATGTATGTGGTCAATTTTAAGAAACCCAACCAGGAATTTTTTAGAATGAAGATCCTCCATTTTCCATTTCTGGAAAGGTGTATTTATAGACATAAATCCTTATTGATCGGTGTGCCACATGGCAGACATCTGGTTCGGCAACGTGTCGCTCGATCTAGAATATCTACTACAGGCTGCGGGAGCTGATCTCCTCCTAGGGAATAGTTCTTCTCGATAATCGAGGCACCCGTGGACCTAAGAAACTTGGAGCAAGGGAAGAAGAATAGGCCCAGTTTGACCAATAAAATTGCCTTCAGAATCGGGCTTTGTTGTGTAGCGCAAAGCACAGATTGATATTAGCTGGGATCGATCAGCGGATCAATCGACCACATATATGAAATCAGGCTTAAAGGAAGACACCTCTACTTGAGGCACAACTAGTTCGGGTTGAACCAAATTCTAGCCGACCCGAATAAAGGTCGATCAGAGAGGTAGAGTGCCAATCTTCAATGGAAATTTGAGTTGTGACGGCTTTTATCACAAAGTTGGTCAACAACGGGCAATTGGGAATTTATAGTCATAGTTTATACTAAGTCCGATAAAAAATAAATGATATCCTAGAGAGTAATAGGAAATCATCCTCACCTATTTCTAGTTAAACTCTAGAAATAATATCATTAATCAATTAATAAGGATCACACTTATGGTTAATGGTGCAAGGTAAGTTGCTTTATTCGATAAAAGTCTGCACTTTCTAACAATCGGATATAGGTACGACTGATATGATATGTAACACCGCGTAAAATATACCATAAATAGACATAGATAACCAAATTTAATATAAGTAATAATAAATTAATAAAATATTAATAGATTGAAAATAAGAATTTTGGACAATTGAGAATTCGGCCATGAGAACACTACCATTATATCCATAGCGAGATTCTGATCTGTTTTCATATTTTATTTGTTGAAAACGGAGTTCTTATGAAGACATTATTGATAAATCAGCTTATACGATAATTGTACACATAAAAGATTTGAAATTCAAACTGAATAAATATAAATCAGGAACGAAAATTATATACTACTTGGTATAACAGAATATTCCTTAGAGATTTAAATTTATATGTAAATATTTACATACAAAAGAGGATAAGAATGAATAATAAATAGAAAGAATTAATTGCAATTGATATAAAACGAACGTTAAGGGAAAACAAATCTCCCTACGCTCGACCCAGAAGGGGGGGTCGATCACCCCACAAGAGGGGGGTCGACCAAGGGGTCGGTCGCCCTTCTAGTTGTGGGTGAGAGAGAGGAACTTTTTTTTGAGGGTTTTTATATAGTTTTGCATAAACTTATTGTCCAGATTTTGTTTAACTAATCCAGTGGTCCACATACACACAAACACCTATAAAAAGACCCTAGCCTCTTCCCTTAAACCTATATTCATCATCTTCCACGCCTCCATTCTGTCTCTCCGCCATTTTTCTTAGTTCTAGAAAGAGCTTAGGTTTCTTCTTTCTTATAAACTATATTATATCTCTTCTAAATATGAATTCTTATAATATATATATAGACGCACACACACACACACACACACACACACACACACACACATATATATATATATATATGTGTGTGTGTGTGTGTGTGCGAGATTCTAAATCCGATTCTTATATATATATTTAAGAGGATTTGGAGTACATTGATTTGAAAGGCTTAATCAAGATTTTTCATATTCTACATTGAATTCACTATTCTTTTCCTTTTATCTCTGTGGGTGGAAATTCGTTTTGCGCCATTCGGAGTTGTTTTGTGACCATGTGTAATTAAAATGTGAATCAATCAATAATTTGAATTTAAAATAATGTTGTTTGTACAAACGGACTCGGATTTCGATGAAACAAGTTCCATTGGGTCTGTGATGTCGAACTATAGTTGTTTTTCCATTTTCATCGAAATTGGATATCGTATGCAATCATATGAATTTTTAAATGATGAACGTAGGCAGCGATTGGATAAAACTGAATATAAGATGGAATAAAATAATATTTCGTACCACTACATATATCCTCGCTACCCTTACCATAACCCTCATTTTTTCACTTCTTTGGTCAACACAGCAAACCACCGCCACTCCTCTTATTTAAGATGTGAGCTTCCAAAATCATTAGAAAATGAAATCAAATTCTATAAATCGCAATATATATATATATTCAGAATCCATTCAAGTTGCTTTACTTTTTAATATATATATATATCATCATGTTCGAACCACTTTTTTTGGCATCCAAGAAGACAACGATGCCTAAGGTTGATATTTCAGGGGAATACGAGCATTGGTTTGCAAAACTAAGATTGTTTTCGGGTTTGTGGTGGGATTTAGAATAGGCTATGATTTTTTTTGGAATTTAGTGATAAAAAGTTGTGTGGCCTGTAGCTGGTGTCAATAGATGGTGCCTGGAAACACAATTCTGGAGGATGGATCGAGTGTGATGTGGTTGTGATGGAGTTAGAGAGTGCACGAAGAGGAGTTCGCCGGTGATTACGATTTGAAAATCGATGGAGAGATGAAGGAGATTGTGGCTTTTAAAGTTTTGGAAATGGTGGAGTATATTGTTCGTGAGTTGTGTGGGTATTGGAGAAGAAGGGTATAACGATGGTTAGCGATTCAATAAGGTAATTAAGTGAATAATGATGATCATTATGGAATTATATTAATTTTTTCTGGAAAAGCCATCCAGTTTTTAAGGTGACCACAAACACCCTTTTACTATAACCAATAATAAAAAAATACAAAAAAGAATAGGTGACTGTGGTTGACAGTCAGCTAAATGGTTTTTAAGGTGGACCATCCACCACCTACAACATTTAACGTGGGTCGTCCACGGTATCCATCCTATATTGTAGTGCAGGAGCTAGCTAGTGTACTAGACTATTATATGACTCCACGCAGCGAGTATTTACATACTGAGTAAATAGTAGATTACATGAATAGAAAATTACATACTATAATTCATAGTGATTACATATGAATATGTAAGATACAGTACAGGTCTGTATGAAATAATGCACAGGTATCCATAAGATAACATGAGAAGTCCATCATATACACAGTACAGAAAAGTGCCTTTACATGTAGCATACCGTAACCATCCTGGCTTACTTGAGCTCCAAACCAAGATGAGAAGCACTGTCGTGTATGGATTTCATGGGTGAGTTTGACAAGTCGGCTATACTAACTAGTGCGATGTGAGGCAGGTTTCGATGGAGGAACACCGGAAGAGACAGTAACGTCGAGAGATAAGTTTCACCTGAATCACCAAATCTTCAGTGGAAAAACATAGATCCAGATCACCAAAACATGCACATAAGATAGAATACCAAACTGTAAACTGGATAACAAAAAAACTGAACCACAGGCATCTCATGAACCCAAAAAAAACATAATACGGCAGTATCACCAAACAACGAACAACAACAGTGATCGGTACTAGGGATCTCATGTTTTGCCATCGCTCAAGGTAATGACTGAACCATATGAACACCAGACAACATGAAACATGAAGAGAAACCACGATAAGCGAAGGTTGTGCAGTTCACAATTAACATGGGGTAGTGTCGAGCACCAGAATTCCAAGGAATTGACAAAACACCTAACAGAATTTTCTTCCCAATACACAAGTCCAATTACCAATACTACCGACAAGACAAAAACCAGACTTACATTTAATACTCTAAAAGCTCAAGCGGACCATCACAGTTAAAGAGATGAAATGCGAACCATATCAATCCTTAGAGAGTAACTGCAAACCTGGAACTTCCACGTCAGTGAAAGGCATCCAAAGACACCGTAGCTACCAGTTGAACGACCTGCAGTCCACTACATCGTAACTAGAGTAGCAGGAGGCAAGTGGTTGCCTAAAATAACCACAACGTTATGGATGGAAGAGAATCATAATCGGCATCAGGAATAAAGGATCTGAATAAACGAGGCGTAATTGAAAAGAGGGGAAATCAGTGCTCATTACTGTTTACATGGAGAAAAGCTTAGATCTGAGAGATAAAATGGGTTTGGGAGGGGCATCACGCATCGGGAAAACAAAGGAAGGAAAGAAGATAGAATTGTGTAGACAAAATTGAAGAAAGATCAAAATTTGTGGAGGAGAGAAAACGAGGAGAAAGAAAAGGAAAAAACCCTGATGCCATTTACGATGCCCTCCCACAACGAAGATGATCTATTTGATGATGGAATTATATTAATTTAATTCAAATTATAACTTGTAATATTAATAACTTTATCATACTTTATCAGAATTTGACGAAACAAGATCCTTTGGGATTGTATAGATGCAGGCTACGCAATAAAACTAGTTTGGAGCTATTTGGAGCACATGAGAATTTTTGTCAAACGGAAACGCCTGATTCTTTTAATCAGCAATTAATCGTTATTCAAAGATTAGTAACCAAAATGAGTAAACTCACTAACGCTATCCAGTCTATAAATTTTATAAACGTATTTTAGAACTTATAATTGATAATTGAATGCTATGTGATGATTGTTTGGATGAGTTGATATATTATTATCAATTATAGTTATTGTATATTAGTAATATTTAAGGTTAGTAGTTGGATACGCCCGCACATTTTAGCGAATGAGACCCTATGCTCCAGCATAATAGTGGGTGACCTTGTATACCATGATATTCCACCTCGAAGTGGGATTGGTATTGTTTATTTTATCTAACATCTGTGGATGCAGGAAAAACAGGTTGGAGAGATCCAAATGGATTCCTCAAAATAATTTGTTATCATATATACTGTGATATATGATGTGCTAGATCATCTGTGATAGATTTTGTTGTGTTTCGGTAACACTGGCCCTAAATATTGATATTTAAAATATCATAAGAAGGGATTTTGAGATTTATAAGGAACTTATTTTTCCAAAAATAGAAATAGAATTTTGAATGGGATAGGAATTAATAAATTGTTTTTAATAATAAAAACAAGTGGTTTAATTTATAAACGATGTTAATAAATGAAGTGAAATAATTATCATTGGATAACTCAGGAATGTAAATTCAAGAATGAAATTAAAGGAAAATTGGAAATCGTTTTAAAAAAGAAACGATGAAATTTATTCTGATGCTCGAAACGAAATTGGAACTGAAATAAATCTGTATGTATATATAATTAAAACTCTACTATGTCGAATTTTAAAAAAATAATTTATTTTCAGAAATTATATATTATATCTTTCGGGACGTGGCAAGATAGTTAATACTCGGTTTGAAACTGATATTTTATAATCGAATGTAAAGGCGATATAGAATTATAAACTTTTAGATAAAATCAGCTAGAAAGTTGATGTGTAACGAGATTTAATAATAAAGTGGAATGTGAATGAGAAGTTATAAAATGACTCGATAGATGGAACTTTAACCTGTAATGGTATTTACAATTTAAATCAAGATTTATGTGATAAAATGAGTCTAGATTTCTATAAAGGAATAATATTCACATTAGAAATGGATAATGGTTTAAAAGAAAACATTTTACGAATTGGAATGGTTAAAAAGGGAAATTAGTAAGAATTTTTAAATGGTAAATTCAAAGGTGAATTTATAATGAAAGTATAATTTGTGTTGACCTAAAATGGTAAATTATTTCGAAGTTCGGAATGTTAATGGAATATAGATTATTCGAAGAGAGTTATATATTGGAATTCGACTATGTCGAATTTAGGAAAAGTACTATTTACTTTCGGCTAAAATAAAGATTTAATTATTAATTAATTACTTGTTTAATTATTTATTCCAATTAATGAATAAAAATTATAATTTAAAATTAAATATTTCGGAAGCGTGAATTATAACGTTATCGTTATAATCAATGTTTTCTGGAAATTCTTAAACTGAATCTGAGAATTACGTAAGCAATGTTTGCTAAAGACTAAAGTTGTGAGATTTGACCATTTCAAAGTTAAGGATGTTCAATTAAGGTCCAAGAGGTAAATATACCCCAACTTGATTGACTTCGTTATTGACTAAGGATTGGTTAAGGTTCGGTAGCGAGGATTGGTTAGCGATACGGTTAGTTATGAGTGATTAATATGATGAGTTGTCAAAATAGTGTTTTATACGACATTTTGTTTAATCCAAGTAAATGAGTTTTAGAAATATTTTCCAAATATAATTAGAGATGTTTTCTAAGCATAGAAAATAAAATGAGTTGGTTGATGAAAATAAGAAATTGTGAATATGTGGAAAAAAATTCCGATGTTAATAAGAGATATTTTCTGGAATATAGATAACAAATAGTTTATGAATATATGAAAATGTTTTCCAAGAATCGTGAGAGGCCATACAGGTTTTGAAGAATATATGGGTAAAGAAATTGAAAAGAAGTTAGGAAATCAAAAAATTAATAAGAAATTAGTTTAAAGAGCTCAATATTGCTGGAGGTATGATCAGTAGAATTTCCATTTGGAAATAGTATCGTTGGTTGTATGGATGTTTTCTTTGATAATTAAATAACCGTATATCAAAGTTTTGGCCCATTTTATATTTTCCATTGTCAATACAGAGAAACCAGAATCAGTGCATTATTTGAAAATCACTCCATATGGGCATATTATGCTAAAGATGATTGAAGATGGAGTAAAGCGCAAGGGCTGTTCTGTTAATCCTAGGTAGAAATTGCCTAAGATGAATTGATGAGATGCTGCCTTCGGTTTGTCAAACCACACAACAAGTCATATGGTCAGATGTCTGACAGAATATTCACAGACGGTCACGTACATTGATTTATTCAAATGTAACTTAGTCGGTGGCGGAGAAGGAAACTTCTTTTAGCTTAACACCCAATGTATTTTCAAGGACATAAATTAGTTATTAGATGGTGGCATTCAAAGTGAATGATGTGGTGTTATAAAGGTAAGACGTAGCCTCAGGCCTCATCAACCAGAAAGATGACAAAAATCGAGCATGTAGCATGGCTCTGTGGTTGCCCCATTAGAGTGTATTATCATGATCTAGAGCAAATTCATTTGTTCCTTATTCTATCGCTGTTGTAAATGGTTGCTGATCATAATCATTGGTGATAATACATTCAGTACACTCGAGAAAAATGAGTGGCAGGTCATGTGTGGCCTGGGTTGCAAGATGTTCTTGTTGAACCCAGTGTATTTCTCTCTAGAGATGCACTATCGGAAGGTGGTTCTATACTTTTTCATATTTGGATATCCATTTCCCAATAAATGCCCCTGCGGTTTTTTATTGTATACTATGTAGGTGGAGCGTGAGATGCAAGTGTTCCACTAAATTGCTATTGATTTGATCAGACACTATTATAATACGAAAATCGTGTCGATATAAAGAATATTTTGGGTTATTGTAAGGTAAAAACTATCCATGTTTATGGGTGGACCAGTCATATGATTATCCCCTCTTTTAAAAGTATTTTTTTAAAGTTAAATCATGGTTGGAGTTTACTTACACCAGTGTCGTGACTAACCCAAAGCTTTTTTTATTTTGATTTACCCTAAACTATTGGGTATCCAAATTTGTATGAGCAATCAAGTACACATATAAACTTAAAGGATCTTGGAGTAGGAGGTTTCAACATTAGATAACTATTGTTTATTTCCGCTGTATTGTACGTGTTGTACTCTGATGATACTATATGTATATAGTTACAGATTTGTAATTCATAGGTTATGTTATACAATATATTTTATTCATTCCGCTGTGAGATTTGTCTGCTCTGATTTCTAATATTGTAATATTCTTTTCTTCTATTCTAACTTTTCTTTCTTCTATTTCTCACCATTTAACTTCTTTCTATTAATGATCTGATAATTTCTGGTGCATGGTTAGTCGACATGGTATTTGTGTCGATAATCAGGATCGAATATCTATTGGGCCATACAATGATGGTAGACTCAAGCAGATTAGTAGCCAAAGTTTTTTCACAAAGAAAGGGCTAGAATATGATGAAATATTTGCTCCAGTTGTTGGACAAACTTCAATTCAAATACTACTTGCATTAGTTGCTGCTCACGATTTAGAGTTAGAACAACTTGACGTGAAGACCGCTTTCTTGCACGGTGATTTGGAGGAAACCATTTACATGAAGCAGCCAGAATGATTTATTGTAGATGGAAAGTCGGATTGGGTATGCAGGTTAAAGAAATCTCTTTATGGTCTAGAACAATCACCTAGACAATGGTACAAAAGGTTTGATTCTTTTATGCTTTCACATGGTTTTGATCGAAGTACTAAAGATGCACATGTTTATTTCAAGCATTTAATGAATAGTAATTGGTTGTACTTGCTTTTGTATGTGGATGATACGTTGATCATTTCTAAGGATAAAGACAAACTAGATGAGTTGAAGTTAAAATTAAAAGCGGAATTCAAAATGAAAAACCTTGGAGAAGCAAACAAAATTTTGGGGATGAAAGATAGAAAGCTTGGACTTTTGATACTTCCTGAAAAGGAATATATTCAAAGGGTGCTTGCTCGGTTTAGGATGGATGGAGCAAAGGCTATCAATACACCGATGCCTTTGCATATACAACTTTCTAAAAATAGCTCTTCGATCTCAGAAAGGACAATGCCTACATGAAAAAGGTATCTTATGCGAGTGCAATATGTATCTTTATGTATGTTATGGTGTCTACTAGACCTGACATTCCTCAGGCTGTTGGATTAGTTAGTAGATATATGGAAAATCCGAGAAAGTAGCATTGGGAGGCAGAAAGTGCATATTTAGATATCTTAGAGGGACATCCGATTATTGATTTGTTTTTGGCGATAGAAATAAAGATTTGAACACGATCGGATTTTGTGATTCAAACTACCAGAGATAGATATAGTTAGAAGTCAACCTCAGGCTATGTATTCACACTTGGAGGAACAACTATTAGTTGCAGAGCGAGGTTGCAGATTATAGTTGCTCAGGCTATGTATTCACTCTTTTGGACTCAATAGGAACCGCGCAACGAGAAGACCCTCAGCTAGTTGATGTGATGGTAAAGCTAGTTAGAGGTGAGACTTTTAGTCACCTCAATAGATACTCCATCGATGATAGGGGTTGGATGAGACGGGACGGAAGGTTATGCGTCCCACAATAAGGGATTTAGTGAAGATGGTTCTCGAATAGGCGCACCATTCCAAACTGACCATACACCGAGGCGGAGACAAAATGTATAAATATATAAAAAGGGTTTTCTTTTGGAACAGCATGAAGAGTGATGTAGCCAAGTTCGTCGCTAAGTGTTTAATATGCCAATAAGTCAAAGCGGAGCAGAAGAAGCCCGGTGGTCTGCTTCATCCTCTCGAGGTCCCATAGTGGAAGTGGGATAGCATTTCGATGGACTTTGTTGATGGGTTGCCTAGGTCAAGAAGGGGCAATACCAGTATTTGGGTAATAGTGGGCAGGCTCACTAAAAGCGATCACTTTATACCTGATAAAAGTAAAAGGACTACCTCGTCCCTAGCATATATTTATCTCAAAGAAATAGTTCGACTCCATGGGATACCCTCCACCATAGTGAGCAATCGAGATCCTATCTTTACGAGCGAGTTTTGGAAGAGTTTGCAAGAGGCAGTAGGCACCCAATTATGCTTAAGCACGGCCTATCACCTCCAAACCGATGGTCAGACAGAAAGGGTAAACAGGGTACTAGAAGATCTCTTGAGATTGTGCATTCTTGACTTTGGAGGGACATGGGAGGATCATCTTCCTTTTGTGGAATTAGCCTACAACAATAGCTACCAAGCCACCATAGGAATGGCGCCCTTTGAAGCTTTATATGAAAGACCGTGCCGATCACCAACTTGTTGGTGGGAGTCTACAGACAAACTCGTACTTGGGCCAGACATGATTAGAGATACCTTAGAAAAGGTGGACTTGATAAGAAGACGGATGAAGGCTGCACAAGATAAACAGAAGTCCTACACAGACAAAAGAAGGACCGACCTTGAGTTTAAGGTTGGAGATAGGGTGTTCCTTAAAGTATCTCCTTTGAGGAATGTCATTCGCTTTGGGTCCGTAGGAGATCTAGCACCAAGATTTGTAGGTCCATTTCCTATCATTGAAAGGATTAGGACGATGGCCTACAGAGTAGAGTTACCCGAGAGACTGGTTGGAGTTCATAATGTTTTTCATGTTTCTCAACTATGAAAGTGCTTAAAAGAATCTGTGGAAGCGGTGGACCGAATATACTAGAGGAAGTAGAAGTGGAACGAGAAGCGACTGTGAGAAGAGTTCCAACTCGTATCTTGGGTACAGAAGTCAAAAAGCTATGCAACCGTGAAGTCAAGCTTGTTAAAGTTCAATGGAGTGATGCTGAAGAAGGCGCGACTTGGGAAATTGAGAGGAAAATACGCGCAGCCTACCCTTTTCTATTTGAGGGTACCTCCTTGATCTCTTTTTCCATAAGTTTATTCATGCTTATATCTACCTTTTTAAGTATATCTCCTTAGTCCTATTCTTTACCTTAGGTAGAAACCAATGGATGTAAACATGTGTTTTGAAACATGTTATGGTTGATGGTTGCGAGTGGCTGCAAGTGGTTGCTAGTGATTGCTCTTGGATGCATGTACACACACTTTAGGCACTAGATCGGCTCAATCACTTTCATATTGCATATACATGTGTGTGCATATTTAAATTAATAGATGTATAATGGTTGTGTTATCATATGGATGCTGCATTCTGATGAATGGTTGTGCACACATATAGAAGTAATATGTATCATTAGGATTCTTTTGCATGCATAATGGACGCATGGCACTATCATGATTTGCATTAAGGAAGTCAACTGAATCAGTAGACCGCCTGATTTTGCATTAGATAAGGAACATATACACACACTTTTTGCATATGTTCGTACGGCATTAGAAATCTTGTAAGGACAATGGATGCCTGTGTTTGATGGTTGAGTAGATGGACGATTGGATGTTAAGATATACATTCTCCTTAGCTTGGAGATTTTGGGGGCGAAATCCTTTAAGGAGGGGAGAATGTAACACCCCGTGATTTTAAATAATAAAATTAACGAATTTAAGAATACTTAATTTCAAATGTGAAAATTAAGGGAAATTACGCCATTGCGTTCGTCTCGGAATTCTGCTTGAGATAGAGTCTGAGTTTGCGTAAATTGGAATCCGTATGAAGAAGTTATGGTCTTCCGAAGTTTCAGAATTCAAATAAATTAAAAACAGTTCGAAATTCAAATTCAGACAGGGGAGCATACTGGGTGGGAATTCTCCCGCCCAAAGATCAGGTCGACCTACCCATATAGGTCGACCAGGGGGTCGACCTACCCCTCCCCCCCTCCCCCTCTCCCCGGGCAGATTTGAAAGATGACGTTGTTTGACTCATTGTTGAGTCATTAGGGCTGAGGTGTTATTCTATCTTGACTGGATGGTCCTGATTGCTTCTAGGGTTAATATGAAGGCTCTAAATTAATTAAAATTCTATATAAGCAACCTAACTCTCAACCTAAAATCACACTAATTCATACCAAGAGCCGCCATGCCGTCAATGGAGAACCTAGAGTAGCCACCGTTCTCTTTTAACTCAAAAACAAGATAGAAGCAAGAATCAAAATCAAATCTAATCTAAATTAGGATAACAATTAGTCTACATCAAAGGCGAGCAATTCAGTTTCAGAATACAGATCCTAGAAAATCAAAATTGTTCTTTTGTTGTGATTATAATTTCTTTCACAAAATAATTAATTAATTTAATTGTGATAAGTTATAATTGGTATAAATTTATATGCCTGAAATTATGGACATAATTTAGGTAACAATTATGGACATAAATTAATTTAGAATTTATTGACAAATTTGAATAGGGATAAAAATCCAATTTGGGGTTAAATAATTATGTGTAATAATTAACCGCCTAAGACACGAGGTTAGACTCGTTTGTGGTATAAGACTACCCGGACCCGCCCGGTAAATCCAGTAACCACAAACGGTAGTATAATGTGAGAAGTCAAAGGCACAAATTAAATGTGTAACAATTGTAAAGACACGAGGTTAGGCTCGTTTGCGATATAAGACTGCCCGGACCTGCCCGACAAATCCAGCAATCGCAAACGGTAGTCTAATATGGGAGGTCTTTACAAGGTTACGGTTCTAATGAATTAAGTAACACTTAACCAGATAAACATGTGGTGGGAGATAGGGGTTAAGTGGGTGGCCTGGGTGGCATGTGAAAATACGATTAGGAACACTTAACCAGGTTGAAAAAAATGTAAAAGACATGAATAAGAAGGGGTTAAGTGGGAAGTTCTAGTGGGGACCAAGCATAGGTGGAAAGCTTGTGTCAAACATGTGGACCCTTTTCAAACCAGTAACCCATTAAGTATTTTTGTGGGCTCGAGTTAGATCGAGGATGGGACACGCTTACTGGGTTTGATTGTAAGAGGTCAAAACGGGTTAGCGGTGGCAACGCAAGTACAACGGGGTCACATGCGTGCGTGGGCCCGGGCTGGTAGGTAAGATGTTGTTGCATCATGTAGATATAAGTCGTGCATCTTTAGTGGTATCGGGTTGCCACTTTGGGGAGTGATACACCCCACTGTGGGACTAGCATGGGTATCTACGAGTTAGGGAGCCAATCGCATGGGGGTAGTGGGTACAACTAGTGGAGATAGGGGCGGGCGACACCTATGAAGGCAATTAGGGATACATAAAACTACCATTATGATTATTGTATTCAGTAGGCGGGATCAACTTTTAGGGTGACTAGTAATGGTGCATTATAGCAATTATCCTATAGTGATTAGGAGCGAGATTAACACTAGAATATTCCTCATGTTTTCTTTGACATGCCCACTTATTTCATGGCCATACCTTGTTTTACCAGTTTATGCCTTATCCTAGTTAGTTTAATAATTATATTGTTAAAGTTATTATACTCGCCAGACTTTATGTCTAACCCCCTTGTTTTCACCTCTTTTATTCCTTTCCCCCCCAGGTTCTCAGGGTGGGACTAGTACTAGTGGAGCTTGATCTTGGATCTCTTTCTCTCTCTTTTGGAAGTGCTTAGGTTGCTGAAAGTAAAGTTCATCTCATCTTTTTTATGGCTACTTGTGTTGGGGTTATGCCTTTTATTTTATGTGCTCAGAAAACAATTTGTCAAGACGGTTACTAAGTGTACTTGATTTTTCTGTTGGTTTATGATGTTCTTGTAATCAAACTATTTCTCCGTTGCAATAAATGTTGTTTTGAAAATTTTCAAGTACCAATATATGTATCTGTCTTGTTATATTTTGTTCTATTCACCAATAATACTCCATGAAAGTTAATGCATTCCCTTTGAGAGTGACATTAATGGACGTGGGGTGTTACATACATCTTTTGATGTATCATCTTTGCTTAGGGCAATATTAGTTGCCATAGGTATAGGTCTTCCATTAGTTGTAGTTAAATTGTATTTATTCATTAAATCTCTAGCGTATTTTTATCGATTAATAAATATTCCATGCTTTAGTTGTCGTATTTGTAAGGCTAAGAAAAATGTGAGTTCACCCATATGACTTATCTAGAATTCTTGGGTCATAATATCAATGAATTCTTTATTCATTTGATTATTTGTTGATCCAAAATTATATCGTCAATGTATATTTGTACTAATTGTATATCATTTTTATTTCTTTTAATGAAAAGTGTAATATCTACTTTACCAATTTCGAATTTTGATGTAATAAATACATTCTTAATCTATCATACCATGTTCTAAGAGCTTATTTTAATCCATATAACATTTTATTTAATTTATATACGTAGTTTGGAAGTTTTTCGTCTTCAAAAAGAGGAGGCTGCTCTACATATACGTCTTCCTTAACATATCCATTTAAAAAGGCACTTTTAACATCCATTTGGAATAATTTGAAATTATTATGAATAGCGAAGGCTAGTAAAATTCTAATTGCCTCTAATCTTGCTATAGGGGCGAAAGTTTCATCATAATCTATTCCTTCTTCTTGACATGTTCTTGAGCAACTAATTGATCTTTATTTCTAACGACCTCACCGAGTTCATTCATTTTATTTTTATAAACTTATTTTGTTCTAATTATAGTTTTATCCTCTGGTTTAGAAACAAGTTCCCATACATCATTCCGAGTGAACTGATTCAATTCCTCTTGCATAGCAAGGACCCATGAATCATCAGATGATGCTTCCTTTGGATTCTTAGGTTCAATAGTTGAAATAAAAGCTGAATTACTAATACTATATAAGTGATTTCTACTTCTAACAACAGATTCAATATCTCCTAAGGTATAATCTACTGGATGGTCACTCTAATGCTTTTATTTGGTTAATTTATTTCATTATTCACTTCATCAATCTCATTTTCGCATTCATCTTCATTTTGTTGTGTTGTATTCTTATAATTCTCGTCAAAAGATACATTTAAAGTTTCTTCTATACTATTAGTTCTTAACCTATAAACTCTATATGCCTTACTTCTCTCTGAATATCCAAAAAATAGTCCTTTATCAGATTTAGAGTCAAATTTGTCTAAAAACTTTCTGGTGTTAAGAATAAAGCATTTACTTCCAAATATTTTAAAATATGATGCTTTTAATTTCTTATTATATAAAAGTTTGTATGGTGTTTTATGAGTTAAAGGTTTTATTATAATTCTATTTAATATATAACAAGCTGTTGCAACTGCCTCAGCCCAAAATTTTCTTGGTAAGTTACTATCGGATAGCATGGTTCTCGCACACTCTTGAATTGATCTATTTTTATGTTCAACTACTCCATTTTGTTGAGGGGTTCCGGGAGAAGAAATACTATGGGTTATACCCTTTCTATTACAAATTTTTTCAAAAGTTTCGTTTTCAAACTCTCCACCATGATCACTACGTATTGTTTCAATTTTTAAAGATAATAGATTTTGAATTCTTTTAGCAAAGGTTTTAAATTGATCAAAAGCATCACTTTTATTTTTAAGTAATAGAGCCCAAGTAAATCTAGAAAAATAATCAATTATCACATACACATATCTATTGTGATTTATCGATTAAGTTTAGGATGGACCGAATAGATCCATGTGAATTAACTCTAATGGTTTCGAGGTAGTAATTTTTTCTTTTGATTTAAATGAACCTCTTTTCAATTTTTCGGATTGACAAACGTCACATAAATTATTTACTTTAAACTTTATTTTTGGTAAACCTCTATTTGAATCTAATTTTGAAATCCTAGAAATATGTTTGAAATTTATATGATCGAATCTCTTATTCCAAATACAAGGTTCACTTGTATTGGCCATATGACATAAATTATTGTCAAAAAAATTCATACTTAGTATAAACATATTTTTCTTTCAATCTCCTTTAAATATTATTTTTGAATTTTTTTCTTCTATAAAGCATTTATCTTTTTCAAAATTGATTTTATAGCCTTTATCGCATAGTTGATTTATATTTAGTAAGTTATGTTTTAAAATCATAACTAACAAAACATCAGAAATAGTAGGAGTTTCAGAATTACCAACATTGCCGATGCCAACCACATATCCTTTAGAATTATCACTAAAGTTGGTCATTCCTCCATCTTCATATACTAGATTATTCAGTAATCTGGGATTTTGCGTCATATGTCTTGAACAACCACTATCCAATATCCATTTATCTTCTTTGATTTCCATCATTTGACCATCAAGATATGATTTTTCAATAGCCATTTAACAAACCTTTTCTTCAGTAGAACAACAATTAAGCAGATAACTTGATTCTTCAATAGAATGTGATGCAGACTCATCTAATCCTGATGCTATGCATGAATTTAAACTAGTGTTATAAATTATTTCAAAATTTGCAATTTAGTATTTCCAAAATTCAAATAATAAAATTTTGAAAACCTATGCTCTGATACCAATTGTCAGGGATGAGAATCACGAATCTTAAGGCAAAATTGGCACTAGAGGGGGTGAATAGTTTTTTAAAGAGATTGCGGAAAAACATAAACAATTAACGATTATTAAACAACTATATGAATCATAGAATGAATATCACAACAGAAACAATCATAGATGCAAAAGTAAATAGAAATAAAATGCAGAAAAGGAAATAATACACCATTACAACTTTTCACTCTGTTCTAACTTGGGTCATTCATGAGTTGATTAACACTAAAGTTTGATTTAATTCTAATAACATTTTCATTTAATAAAAACCATTACAAAAGCTCAAAAACCATTTAATGGCATCCTCTCCTCTTTGAACCCTCACGCCTCCACCTAGGTTGCTGCCTTCGCCGGTCTCCTGGTGCGCCGAAGTCCAACCACCTCCTCCAGCGCTGGTCAGTGCTTGGGCCCCACTCTTCCCACTTAAAAACCCTTAATCCCTCTTATATTTACAAAGGCAGCTCCTTTAACACCCTTAGCTAAGTATACCACCTCCTACAACCTCTAAGTAGCCCCACCTTGCCACGCAAGCCACCCCACATTACCACGTTAGCTGGTCCTTTGCTGGACAGCAAGGTCGTGGGCCCCATTCACCTCCACAAGCTCAAATACCAATCAAACTTCTACCTTATGCTTACTGCCTTATATTAGTGAGCATTTAAGTGTGTGCAAGTGTTCGTTAGAGGATTTGAGTGGAAAAGGCGAGAGCTTTGGCTCCTTGCAAGCCCATAGAGTTCATTGTTGAAGTGTTGTGATGTAGGGATGGTTGGGGTGAGAGATTCTCACTAAAAATGTTTTATTTGCTTAGATAAAATCATAATTAAGTTGCTAAGTATTTGGTTGAAGCATGTATAGAAAATTGTCAAAAATCATAACTTTTTCATACGTGATCGGAATTCAGCGAAACAGGATGCTTTGGAACCGTATCGACAAGAGCTTCGTAAAAAAACTGATTTGGAGCTCATGGTAATTTTTGGCAAAGGAAAAAGCCTGATTTAGTCAATCGACTTTTATCATTATTTAACGATAAATGACCAGTGTAAGAACTCTCACTCAAACTGTTTTTTATAGTTATTAGAATCATAACTGAATATATATTGGGTTCCCATGGTAGTTGTTGTAGGGTTAAACACCTATTTATAAGTTAAACGACATTTCTATGATAACTACTTCAAGTCAAATTGACTTGATAAAAATAATCTGAAATGAAATAGTTATTGTTGATTATTTAAATATTTGGTTGATTTGAATTGATTGAGTAATTTATTAATTACTATTTATTAGATGAATACCCCACATGGGTCTTGGGATGATAATTAGTTCACAAATCTCCCTTATGTATAGTTGTATGTCAATCGGTTGATTGATAGACCATTATAAGCGTTAATTGTTTATTTAAGGCTTATACTGGTATAGATGCACTCTAGATGCAAATTGGATGTTTAATAGTTGTTCGCAACTATTATTGGATACATATTAGGTGTGAAACCGATATAAATTTAATGATCTGGTGACTAGTTGAATTTCATTCAATTCAGAATAAAAATGGATAATTTAATAATATAATATTCAGTGAAAAAATCAAGTTTGATTTCGATGTCCAATTTTGGATGGACACGTAGATATCGATGAATATTCGTAACTATAGCAAATAGTTTTGAAGTAAAAATTATATACTTATGGCCTGTCAGAGTTTTGATTTCAAAATGAATAATAACTTTGTAAAATGAAGTTCGGTTAGGCTATATAAGAGTTGTTTTAAAAGAATTTTCTTTTGGAATTTATTTATTTATTTTTGTAACGATTAGCAGGAAAGTTCTAGTTAAAAATATAGACTTTCGAAAAATAATATTATTTTATTCATTCGAAGAGCACTATAAGGGCCTAGTACAGAAATATTTGATTTTGATAAACATGACTGAAATAAAATTTCAAGTGGAAGTTGAAAATAATTTATACGATTCATAAATTATTTTGGAAACAATTGGATTTTAATTTATTTGTAAATCGATTCGGGTTTGAATAGGACGTGTTGCGCAGCAACAGTTTGCAATGTTCAACCCGTAACTTCGAATTGACGTACCGGGAGATCCAACCATCAGATTCTCCCAAAACCTAAAATTTCAGATTCGTAATTAAAAGATCTTTTAAATGATAGTAAGATTTTTGAAATCCAACGATTAGATTTCAAGATAACTCCAAAACAATATTTAAAAAGGTCGCTATAAATGTAGTTCGATGACCGTAATTGTAAATCGACTGAAATGACCATATTAAAGTGATTTAAAAATATGGGTAGAATATGTTATGAATCATGATATGATATATGGACAAAATAAACATATAAGCATGTAAGTGTTTGATGCTTATATGTTGTAGACTGAATAACCATATAAGCAGTAAGTGTTTGATGCTTATATGTTGTGAAAAGCATATGTTGTGAATAGAATATATGGCGAACCATCATATGATATATGCAATTTATAGGAATGTTTAACTGCAATAGTTTTAATATAAGGAAGAGTTTTTCCCATATATAAATTGGATAGGAATTAAATGAAACTTATCTTTGGATATTTCGATATTGGATTTCGTGATCATACGGATATCATTGAAGAACTTGGAAGATACATATATCGTTATTCCCAATTCAATATCTGTTGGTTTCAGAATTTGATGTTGAATATAATTCATTATGATTTCTATTCAGAGCCTTGTATATAATATCAAATTGGATTTTGGGTTTGTCGTGAATGGTATATTTAATAATACTGTTCTTAAACCAAGTTGTGTAGGAAATAAATCTTTTCATTGAGATTTAAAAAAGTTTTCCAAATTAAAGTGTAATGGATTGGAATTCAATTTATTAATAATCGAGATGAACTTATGTGGAGGAAGACCTTTACTATTTGAGGAACTTAAAAGGCTTTGTCATTATTCCGCTTATAGTGTTGGTCCGATATAGAAATTTATATTGATTATGTAATGATCAGATTTCCGTGAAGTTTCTGTTTGAATGGAAGTTGATTTTGGATTTATCGTGAGCGATGTTTTAAACGACATTCGTTCTTTAACCCAGTTAAAGACAAAATTAATTTCCTAAAGTTGAATAATAATTATGTAATGATTTTTGAGATTAAAACCAAGTTGGAATTTTAATGAATCATTAATTAGATTGAAATGTGAATGGAGTAATTATATTTACTGAATTCGAGAAGTGTTCGAGATGGAGTACCACCAGTTTTACTCCATATGATAGTTAAATCTTTAATTACATTTGGAACATTAAATGGTAATTAACTTTACGGATAACATGATGAGTATTGGATGTGAAATACTGCCAGTTTTGCTCCATGAGATGAATAGGCTGGGATTGGGATAATAAAATGAATGATTACTTCGGTAAGGCTCGATAATCCTGACCAGGCCGATAAACCTTAATTTGGTTTAAGTTGTGAAAAGATGTTATAAAATCTTTTGAAATGATTTCCCAAGATAGATTTAAGCGATAAGTTTAAATGATATAAATCTTTTATAAGATTTATGGAGTTAATTCCCTTGCAATGTATATTTGAATAAAAGTATATTCTGGATTGGAATGAGATCTTTGGTATGCTTATATATCACTTGATTTCAAGGATGCGCGAGTTATTTGGAAAGGCCGGGTTTAACCCATTGTAAATAATTGTTACGATGATTAAAAGTTGAAGATATGAAGATGGTGGTTGAAGACCAGAGATCTTCACATCATTTAGATTATTACTGATGTCTCAATTGGGCTGTACACCCAAGACGAGGTAATAAGTGGTGATCGTCTAGAAGTACACAGCGATCGACCGAATATGAGAGGGCCTCTCTCCTGTATTGGACATATGGGACGAGGAACAAGGTGCCTCCGGTTTCATTCAGACCCAGAACATACTTGCAAATGGATTGTATGTCTAACATCGTATTTTTATGCAGTGTTAATTGATCTCTACTAAATATATATTTTTTTGGTGGCAGAGAATTTATTCTCTTAGCTTAACACCCTTCTTTGGGACGTATGAGCTTAGAGGTTATATATTGGTGGACATCAGTTGTATCGTATGAAATGACGATGTGGAATGCTGAGATACATGGATCAAGGCTTTTGCTAAAAAGCAGAGCCTTATGAATGATGGTCAAAGCATGGTTGATATAGCGTAATTTTGTGTCATGGCATTAATCTGTGAGCTTCACACCCCGATATGAGTCAAAAAGGGGATGCAGGACAACATTAAAGGCATGCATTTCTTTCTAGCTAGAAGCGTTGCCACGGTAGCCCAGGAAATTTTACTTATGTGGATGTCGTAATCGAGGCGCCTCGGAAATGGCCGCACAAGGTCACGACCAACGGACAGACCACGGTCGACGGATAGACCAAGAGGTCCAGTAGGACCGGAAAAGTTCAGGTGTTGTCAATTAGTGACATATTACTGTTCGGCCCTTCCGCTCCAAGGGCTTACCAGAGTCTGAGTCCTGGATATCTTGCTAGAGATGGTCCAAATCGGATGAGGAAGGATCCTTTGCCTCGACTCATGATGGAAATCCAAATTCCAATATTCGATTTTACGGTTTTAGTTGTATACCTATGGAGACATAATAGGATGGGGTATTATGTCATCTAGGTTTGATACATTTATTTTCTAAATTGTTTCTTGCACTATGCACTAGCAATAATACCAACAACAACTTTTTAAAGCGTATCAAGCATGTTTGGTTATTATAAGGTAAAACATTATCCTCCGGTTAGCTCTTGTATTGTGTGATGGGACCTGAGTGTTATAATAGCTTCATTTTTCAAAACGCATTGTGTTGTTTTTTTTATGCACTGGTATTCATGTGAAGTAAACCTATTTTGTGTTATACGACATGGTCGTGTGATTTACCGAACTTTAAAATAAAGTTGATAACTATTTTTGTTCTCACACCAGTCCCATGACTAAACTGGAGTTTATTGTTTTTCACCTAAACTCTGGGTGCCCATATTTTCCACATGGTGCAGATATTTTAAAACATGATCCTGGATTTTTTCTGGAAATATACTCTGGATTATTTTGAGTCTTCCCCTATATATAATTATATTTCTATTGTATTGTAAACTTATATATATATGATATTTTCCATTATGTATCGATTATCTATACTCTGATATCTTGTACTCCGATGTAAATTGTTGTAATAGCAATAAAATGTTCTTTCATGTTCTGTTCTGATGCGTCCTATTCTCATAACAATCCGAGGTTTTCTGACTTTTGGATCGGACCTGTGTGGCTTATGGTATATTCGAAGGGCTGAAATTTTCAAGTCGTTATAGGTAGTATTAGAGCTTTAGTTTACAAAGCTCCGAGAATACGACACCTTAGAACTAGATGAGAGAATTCATCGGCGGGATTAGTAATATCCTATAAGAATGACTCGTTAGAGAAATGGTTAGTAATACCCTAGAATGAGTTTGAAGAGTGTTACTTATAAAATGAATTTAGTTTTGAATATTATACCTTATTATAAGAATTTGAATACTTTATTTGATGTTTGAACTATCGAGTATAAGAAGATTTTGAATATACGTCTGATCCATATGTATCTAAAGTCTCAAATATATTGGGTAGATATAGAATCACACTTTACTTGCCCGGGGACGATTCTGGTGATATATCGGTAATCATCACTATTTTTTCTCGAGCTTTAAAAGTAGAATGTTTATGTATTTCCAATTGACTGGTGTGAGAACCAAGAGCTTAGCTAGGGTTTAATATATGTGATTTGGCTCTGAAAATATATTTTTAAGTATTTAATAGATATATGTATTGACAACATATAAAACTTGCAAAGTTAATTAACCAGCTGATAGCTGGTTGTGATGTGTGATAATTAGTTTAACTAACAAAAATATTGGAATGATAAACCAATATGAAAATGAATGGTAAATTAAGCCAAATCAAATCTAATGTTGAACAAGATTTAAAATTAGTTCAGGTTGGACATGCGTATATGTCGGACAAGTTATTGCACGAAAGTTAAGAAGAGGAATAAGATTGTATGCCCGACAAAGAGATATATATTTATTGTACTAATTGGTTATGATGATTTTATGAGCCGATTGACAAGCCGCTTGGGTTTTGGATTTTCTTTTGATTGATGGGAGCCTGTAGAGGCAATTTGTAGTTGTACAGATAGACCAGTACAAAGGAGGTTATGGCGAATTTTTCGTAAATTTAAGGTGTTAGCCAAATTTTGAGAAATTGGAAATTTCTTAGAAACTAAAAAATTAAAGAACTTGAGTTAGGACGAAGGTTGAGTTGGTTAAGTAAACGACCTTCAGTTCCATTCCTTTTTGGATTTGAAAAGTTTTAAGTGGAGGAGATTGTAATGACTCGTATTCTTGGTCAATTTAAAATTTGAATTTTAATATATTTTAATGAATTTTAAAATGGAAAATGTTTATTTTGGACTAGGTAAAATTTGAAAATAATTTTAAAATTAGTTTCACGATTTATTTGACCTAAAACTGGGTCATAATTTTTTTTAAATCAGTTTTAAAGTTGATATTTTGAAAATCGATATTTTAATGCTATATTGATCACCTATAAACGGACCATTTTTGAGACAGTCTCGGAATCCGACGAAACCACTATTATTGGATCCAGAATTCTAAATATGTCAGGATTTAAAATTTCAAGTCAAACGGAGTTTGTATGTGAGAGAACGATACATAAACATATGTTGAAATTTCGTTAGTTTTCGATTTAAGCAAGAAATAAGGAGGTTCTTCAAACGGTCTCCAAATTTGACTAGACTAGGTTCGTTGGAAGTGTAATTCCATAACATCGCAAGATTTCAAATTTCATAATTGTTGGAGTTAGTATGTGGTCGCAGAACCAGAACGAAATTTAGAGAGTACAATTCATACATGGATTAGTCAAATCCTTAAACACTATTCACTCAACCAATGAAAATTAGAAAACTTATCCTACCCTATTCCACTAGTCACTCTTTTCTCACTTGGGTCATTCATGAGTTGATTAATAGTTACGTTTGATTTGATTTAATTCTAATTACATTTTCATTTACTAAAATCCATTACAAAAGCTTAAAAACCATTTAATGGCCTCCTCTCCTCTTTGAACCCCCACGCCGCCACGTAGTTTGCTTCCATCGCAGGTCCCCTGCTGCGCCTCCAGTGTTGGTCATTGTGTGGGCTCCCCCCTCTTCCCGCTTAAAAAACCCTTAAACCCTCTTATATTTGCAATGGTAGCTCCTTTAACACCCTAAGCTAAGTATACAGCCTCCTGCCACCTCTAAGTGGCCCCAACTTTCCACGCAAGCCACCCCACACTGCCACGTCAGCTCCTCCTCCGCTAAACAGCAAGGTTGTGGGCTCATTCACCTCCATAAGCCTAAGTACCAATAAAAATCCTACCTTTATGCTTATTACCTTACGTTAGTGAGTGTTTGAGTGTGTGCGAGTGTTCGTTGAAGGATTTGAGTTGAAAAGGAGAGATCTTTCACTTGTTGCAAGCCCGTAGAGTTTATCGTTGAAGTGTCGTGATGTAGGGATGCTTGACGTGAGAGTTTCTCACTAAAAATGTTTGATTTGATTAGCTAAAATTATATTTAAGTTACTAGGTGTTTGGTTAAGCATGTATAGAAACTTTTAAAAATCATAAAATTTTCATACGTGATCGAAATTCAGCGAAATAGGATGCGCTGGAACCGTATCGACGAGAGTTTTCCAACAGAATTGATTTGGAGCTCATGGAAATTTTTGGTAAAGGAAAATTCCCGATTCAGTCAATTAACATTTATCGTTATTTAACGATAAATGACCAATGTGAGAACTCTCACTTAAACGGATGTTTTACAGTTATTGGAATCATAACTGAATATGTATTGGTTGCCAGTGGTAGTTGTTGTAGGGCTAAACATTCATTTATAAGTCAAACGACATTTCTATGAGCAACAGTTTTGACCTGATAAAAATAAACTAGAATAAAACATTTATTGTTGATTATTTAAATATGGGGTTGATTTGAATTGATTGAGTAATTTATTAATTATTGTTTATTGTATGAAAACCCCACATGGGTCTTGGTATGATAATTAGTTCACACATCTCCCTTGTGTGTGGTTGCATGTCGATCGGTTGATTGATAGACCATTGTAAGCGCTAATTGTTTATTTAAGGCTTATACGGGTATAGATGCACTCTGGATGCAAATTGGAGGTTTAATAGTTGTTCGCAACTATTATTGGATACATATGAGGTATGAAACCCATATAAACTTAATGATGTGATAACTTGAATTTCATTCCAATTAAGAATAAAAATCAATTTTTTAATAATATAATATTCAGTGAAAAATTCAAGTTTGATTTCGATGTCCGATTTTGGATGGACGCATAGATATCGAAATATCGATGAATATTCATAACTATAGTGAAGTAAAAAGTATATACTTATGGCTTGTCATAATTTTGATTCCAAAATGAATAGTAACTTTGTAAAGTGAAGTTCGGTTAGGCTATATAGGAGATGTTTTAAAAAATGTTTTCTTTCGGAAATATCTTGTTTATTTTTACTATGATTAACAAGAAGGGTTGAGTTGAAAATATAGATTTTCAAAAAGTAATATCATTTCATTCATTCCATGAGTACTATAAGAGCGCAGTACTGAAATATTTGATTTCAAATAAATATGATTAAAATAAATTTCAAGTGGAAGTTGAAAATAATTTACATGATTCATAAATTATTTTGGAAACAATTCAATTTTATTTTATTTATAAATCGATTCGGGTTTGAATATGACATGTCGCAGCGACACTTCTCGACGTTCAGGCCGTTACTTCGAATTGACATATCGGGAGATCCAACCATCAGATTCTCCCAAAACTGAAAATATTGGATTCGTAATTAAAAGTGCTCTCAAATGATAATAAGAGTTTTGAAATCCAGTTGTTAGATTTTAGGATGAGTCCAAATCAATATTGAAGAAGTCGTTGTAAATGCAGTTCGATAACCGTAATTGTAATCGACTTAAATAATCATATGAAAATGATTAAAAATATGGATAGAATATGTTGTAAACTATGATATGATATGTGGACAGAATAACCATATAAGCATGTAAGTGTTTGATGCTTATATGTTGTTGACAGAATAACCATATAAGCATGTAAGTGTTTGATGCTTATATGTTATGGACAGAATAACCATATAAGCATGTATGTGTTTGATGCTTATATGTTGTCGACAAAATAACCATATAAGCATGTATGCTTGATGCTTATATGTTGTGGATAGAATAACCATATAAGCATGTAAGTGTTTGATTCTTATATGTTGTGTATAAAATATGTTGTGAACCATGATATGATATGTGCGATTTATAGGAATATTGAACTGCAACGGTTTTAATATAACCAAGAATTTTCCCATATATAAATTGGATGGGAATTAAACGGAAATTATCTTCGAATATTTCGATATTGGATTTCGTTATTATATGGATATCATAGAGAAATTTGGGAGATATAGATGTCGTTATTCCCAGTATGATGTATGTTGGTTTCATAATTTGATGTTGAATATAAGTCAGTATGATTTCTATTCAGAGCCTTGTATATAATGTCTAATTGGATTATGAGTTTGTCGTGAATGATATCATTAATAATACTGTTTTTTAAACCTTGTTGAAAAAGAAATAAATCTTTTTATTAAGATTTAAGAAAAAATTCCAATTTAATGAATTAAATTGGAATGGAATTCAATTATTAATAATCGAGATGAACCTCTGTGGAGGAAGACCTTTACTATTTGAGGAATTTAAAAGGCTTTGCCGTTATTCCACTTATAGTGTTAGTCTGATATGAAAATTTATATGGGATTATGTAATGATCAAATTTTCGTGATGTTTCCATTTGAATGGAAGTTAATTTTGGGTTTATCGTGAGCAATGTTTTAAATGACTTTCGTTCTTTAACCCAGTTAAAGGCAGGATTAATTTTCTAAAGTTGAATAATCATTAAGTAATGATTTTTGAGATTAAAACTAAGTTGGAATTTTAATGAATCCTTAATTAGATTGGAATGTGAATGTGGCAATTAAATTTACCGAATTCGAGAAGTGTTCGAGATGGAGTACCACCAGTTTTACTCCATGCGGTAGTTAAATAATTAGATTTGGAACATTAAACGGTAATTAACTTTACTGACAACATGATTCGTGTTAGATACGGAGTATTACATTTTTTTCTTCATGGGATGAATAGATTGGGATAATAAAATGAATAATTACTTCGGGAAGGCTCAATAATCCCGACTAGGCTGTTAAACCTTAATTTGGTTTAAGTTCTGATAAGATATTATAAAATCTTTTGAAATGATTTCCTAAGAAAGATTTAAATAATAAGTTTAAATGATATGAATATTTGATAAGATTTATAAGGTTAATTTCCCTGTAATGAATATTTGAATAAAAGAATATTCTGGATTAGAATTAGATAGTTGGTATGTTTATATATCACTTGATTTCAAGGATGCGCTAGTTATTCGGAAAGAACTGGTTTAACCCATTGTGAATAACTATTATGACGATTAGAAGTCAAAGATATGAAGACAGTGGTTGAAGACCGGAGATCTTCATATCATTTGGATTATTACTGATGTCTATTGGGCTGTACACCCAAGATGAGTCAATAAGTGGTGATTGTCCATTAGTACTTGGAGATCGACCGAATATGAGAGGGTTTCTCCCCTGTATTGGACATACAGGACGAGGAAAAAGGTGCCTCTAGTTTCGTTCAGACCCAGAACAGACTGGCAAATGGATTGTATGTCTGATATTGTATTTTATGTTGTATTAATATATATCTGTTTGGTGACAGAGAATTTATTCTCTTAGCTTAACACCCTTCTCTGAGATGTATGAGCCTAGAGGTTATATATTGGTGGACATCAATTGTATGGTATGAAGTGACGATGTGCCATGCTGAGATGCATGGATCAATGCTTTTACTGAAAAGTAGAGCTTGATGATGATCAAAGCATGGCTGATATAGCATAGCTTTGTGTTATAGCGTTAATTCGCGAGCTTCACACACCTGTATGAGTCAAAAACGGGATGAAATACAGTAGGGAGAACATGCGTTTCTTTTTAGCTAGAAGTGTTGCAATGGCATGGAGCCCAGGAAATTTTACTTATGTGGATGTTGGAATCGAGATGCCTTGGTTATGGCCACACAAGGCCACGGTTGACGGACAATCCAAGAGGTCCAATGGGACTAGGAAACGAATTGTTCAGGTTAGGGTTGTCAATGAATACCCAAAATATTTGGTGTCCGTCCGAATTCGTATTCGAAAATATGAAAAATATTTGTTATCTGGCATTATTCGGAAAGCGGATGCGGATATCCGATATCTGAAAAGCTTTTCGGGTACGGATATGGTTATAATTGTATCTGTATCCGAAAAATATCCATTCGACTAATTGTTGTAATATGTATAACTCAAAATAGAAAAATAGAGTTAATAGTTATTTTGTAACCGTTGGACGTTACCGTGATATAAATTTTTGTCCATTTTTAGTGAAAAAATGGTAGTTTATGTGTTTAATTTTGGAATATTTTTGGATATGCTTATGGATTTTAGTATAAAACAATGTTTCATCATCACTTTTCTTTATTTCCTAGTTTTTCACAAACATTAGTATTAAAATTATTTCATGTTGATCCTAACTTTTTTATTTATACTCTTAAATTTATTAATTACTGGCGGAGTCGATAAATATCCGATATCCATCTATATCCAAAAATTAAGCGGATATGGGTATCCGATATCCAAAAATAATTTCGGATTTAGATATGGCACTATCCGTATCCGAAAGCATCCGTTGACAGCCATAGTTCAGGATTGCCAACCAGCGGCGTACTGCTGATCGACCTTGCCGCTCCAAGGGCTCACAAGAGTCTGAGTCTTGGACATCTTGCTAGAGATGGTCTGAATAGGATGAGGAAGGATCCTTTGCATCGACTCATGATTCAAATACGTGATTTTACGGTTTTAGTTGTATAACTATGGTGACATAATAGGATGAGGTATTATGTATTCTAAGATTGATACATTTATTTTCGAAATTGTTTTCTACACTATGCACTAGCAATAATACCAATAATTTTTTTTTAAATCGTATCAAACATATTTGGCTATTATAAAGCAGAACTCTATCCTCCAGTTGTGCTTGCATTGTGTGATGGGACTTAAGTCTTACAATAGCTTCATTTTTCAAAAAGCTTTGCTTTATTTTTTTATGCATTGGTATTCATGTGAAGTAAACCCGCTGTGTGTTATATGGCGTGGTCCCGTGTTTTACCTAACTTTAGAATAAAGTTAATAACTATTTTTCACCTAAACTCTGGATGCCCATATTTTTCGTAAGGCCAACTAATAGTTTTGGTTTTACAGATATTTTTAAAACAGGATCCTGGATTTTTGTTGGAGTTATACTGCATTATTTGGAGTCTTTAAATTATATGTAATTATATTTCCGCTATATTGTAAATTTATAAATCTCTGATAATTTCTGATGTGTATCGATTATCTTTACTCTGATATCTTGTACTCTGATGTAAATTGTTGTAATAGCAATAAAATAAAATTTTATGTTCTATTCTGATGTGTTGTATTCTCATAGCAATCCGAGGATTTCTGACTTTTGGATCAGACCTGTGTGGCTTATGGTCGATTCGAAGGGTTGGGATTTTGGGTCATTACATAAATAAACTAGGGACTAAGTTTAAGGGTGACTTACATCAATTCGCATTTTTGGTTGGGGATCCATATCAGTCAGTATTTTTTTTATTATCACACTACACCGCGGTCTCATATGGAGATGGAGGCATTCTTATACTGTATAGTAAAAGGACCAAACGTAATGGGGAAGGATGCGTTCCAGTGGGGTAATGAGTGTGCACTACGCCGATTAGGGAAGACAAAATGTTGTGATGCTAGTGATGTATGCTATGTCCTTAGAGATGATGGGTCAGGTCTGTAAACCCGAGGTCATAGTCTGTATAGATTATCACGATTGTGGTTAGGAGCCGACTGATGGGTACAAGTAGGCTATATCCTAATTTATGAGTTGTAGCAAATGGTGCAGCAATCAAATGGTTTGACAATATACTATATTCATGGAAGTATATATTTGTTTTTATTTACTATGTTGAGCTTCAATTTATTATCCAATATATATTTCCCCTTTTATCACTCATGCTAGCAATAACTGAACTCACTAGGCTTTATGTCTGACTAGTTTGTTTTCTTCTTCCTTTCTTCCCCATTAGGTTCTCAGGGTGGAGGATCTAGTGCTTGAGAGAGCTTTGGCCCAGCCCAGTGCTTTGGAGATTATTTTGTCTTGTTCTTTATACTTACATGTACCTTTCCACGTTTGGTTTATTTTCTGTACTTGATGTTGAGAAGGACACTTTTTATATTGGTACTCTGGTTTGTTGTTTTGTGAGATAGTTTGATTTCCATGACTTACAATGTAATAGCACTTTTTATTTTGCTTTAAATGAAATTTCAAGTTCCGCTGTATTTTTATTATGTTATCTTGTGAATTTTAGTCTCTGTGATGTTATTTTATACCTATATATTTTATATTTCTTAATAAAATCCTCATATGGGTATCGTTAAGAAATGTAGGGTGTTATAATTCCCTATCAAATTTTAAAAGGGATTTGACTCATTTTGCAAGGACTAAGCCAAAAAGATTCTGCAGCTTTAAAGGCCGGTTCCTTTCCAAATTGGTAGGGAGCAACAACATCAAGAATGAAAAAGGGAATGTTAAAAATGATGTAGGGCATCTAATGAGGGTCCAAGTTCGTATTCCTAAAACTTTATGAAGCCACTTAAAGCTAATTCCAGTAAAGCATGTAGCTCCTCAACGAAGCTTAACCGCAAGGATTCTTATCTTCTAGAGCCAAATTTTTACCCAATTGGTAGTAGACGTAAGCATCAAGGAAAAGTAAGGATTCCCGAGACACCAAAAATATGCCTAATGAACAAAGTCGAAATGCATGTTCGTAGAATTAGCAGTATTGCTCTCCACCAATTTTGGTAGAGAATTCAATCCCTCTAGCAAATCTTAGCCAAGAGAATCCCTCACCAGGTTTTGGGTCAAATGTTCTACCCAATAGGTAGAAGGTAACATCGCCAAGAGGAAGCCTTTACATTCCAAGAAGAAGAATCTCTTATCCGCTGATATATACACTGACGTATAGGATGATTAAATCATAAGCAAACCTAGGGGCAATCAAAACAATATGCTTGGTTGAATTCTGCGCCGTGCTTGCCACCAGGTGATATCGTTCTGCTTATAAAATAGAACATAAATAGTACTATAATATGGACAAAAGACTTTTCAACTTAGCCGAGAATCTTCGTACACTAAATGAATAAAAGATGATTTTTGGTAGAAGAAAAAATATCTAATTAAGATATTTAACTATACGATTTTCAACCACTTTCCCAAAAATAAACGACTCGAATTTAGAACCTAAAATCAATTTCTTATAGAAATCAACAATTTTTTTGAACTTTGATCTCAAGGGAAGGTGCTTAATAAACAAAAATGTCTCAAGAAATCAAGACAACGCTCTAATTTTAGCATGGTTGACTCAAGATACTAGAGAGACATATGATTTAATCTCAAACAGGTCACTAGATAACCAGTTTGAGGTAAGTTAGGTAATCAAGATTTAAGGGAGAAAATATACCAACTGATTTTAGAATTTGAATAACGTAATAAAAAAAACCTTAATGAATGGTTGATGCTTCCCAACAAATCTTATATAAAATGATAGAAACTCTAAAAAAACTTTGATTCTGGTAAGCAAATCTTCTTAAGTGTAGGAAAATGGAGATAAAGAAGAAGATGTGCTGACACATAAAGAAGTATCCCCAGATTATGTAACCGATGGATAAGATCTGGAAGGACAAGCCAAAAAGGTGGGAAAGTTGAGCAGGGATGGATGCCAGCTGGAATAATTAATAATCACATTTTGAAAAAGGTGCCTACAGATGAAAAGAAAGGGAAAGAGAAAGATTACAACATAGATAGAGGAAAAGACAAAAGATAAGAAATGATCCAGATCCAACCGTCCAAAAAGGAATGCTGAAAGGAGGAAATGGTGACATATGTATGAAAATTCTAATCAACCGAGTTGAAAATTCAGGAGCTCCCATTCACCACTTGGGGGAGGGGAAAATGTTTAACACCAAAAATAACCAAGACTAATTGATAACCAAGAATGAAGGTGATGAGGCAAAGCACCAGCAACCCTCGAAGTAATAAAGGTAAAAGCAAAGAGCCTTTGACCAAATGACACGACCCAAACCCACGATCCATGGTGGTATGGACTGGCTTTGGAATATAACACATTAAACATTAGCAGATCATAGAAAATAACATAATACAAAATACCATCGAATAATATACCTCATATCATATCAGCGGAAATAAACATCATCATAAGAGTTAAACGGTTTTACAGGGTCCTGCTTAGTACATGACAAGTTTCATCAAATAGACAATAAGTTTACAGTGGAAACAAATAAAATTATACATAAGATAGTGTCTTAAAGTTCAAAAGGATGATAAAATGACAAGTCTTCAACTTTAGCCAAAATAACACCCATTGTTATGGGCACATCCAAAAGAAAGCAAATAATCTGTTCGCTTGGCTGCCCATGTAAGAATAGAGGCACTCGAATTTGCAAGGAAAAAAAACTACGAGTTAGTCATGGGAACGGTATAAGAAATCCTATAGTTACTTACTTATCTAAAGTTAAGGCATATCAGGAGAACACACCATATGGCACGGAATGGGTTTACTCCCCTCGATTTCCAGTGCATAAACTATAGTAAATAAAATTAAACAATGTAATGTTTTTTAGAAAAATGAAGCCGTTATAAGACTCAGGTCCCATCGCACAATGCAATGCAAGCCAGAGGATAGAGTTTTACCTTATAATGGCCAAACATGCTTGGTACGCTTTAAAACAAATATTATTGATATTATTATAAGTTCATAATGTGTAAAACAATTTCGAATATAAATGTATCAATCATAGACAACATAGTACCTCATCCTATTATGTTGCCATATAGGTTTTCTACTAAAATCGAAAGGTCGCGTACGGGAAATTGGATTCTATCTATAACCCGAGGCAAGGGATCTTCCTCATCTGATTCGGGACATCTCTAGCAGGATGCTCAGGATCAACACATGTGACCTTTGGTTAGCGGTAGGGCCGGTCCACATTTACTTTTGTGGATTAGCAGTTCCTAAAAAATATGTTTCTCGTTCCTATCGGTCCTATCATCTGGTCAGTACGTCGACCATCTTGGCCTTTTACGCCCATATCTGAGTTGCCTCGCAATTCATCATCCACATAAGTAATTGTGCCTGGGCTCCATACCATGGCACCGCTTCTAGCTGGAAAGAAACGCATGCCCTTACTGCGGTCCTCATCGTTTTTGACTCATATTGGGGTGTGAAGCTCGCAAATTAATGTTATACACAAAGGTACACTATATTAAAGCCATGCTTTGATCATCATTCACAAGGCTCTACTTTTCAACAAAATCCTTTATCATTGCATATTAGCATGCCACATTGCCAATTCATATCGAACAACTGATGCCTAGCAATATATAACCTCTGAGCTCATACGTCTCAAAGAAAGGTGTTAAGATAAGAGAATAAATTATTCGCCACCACATATATATATATATATTTAGCAGAGATCAATTTATATAGTATAAAATACATTGGCAAACACACAATCCATTTATATGTCCATTCTGGGTCTAAACAAAACCGGAGACACCTTATTCCTCGTTCCATATGTTCAATACATGAGAGAGGTCCTCGCATATCTGGACAATCAATAAGTACATTCGGACAACTACCATTATAACCCCTTCATGTGAGCGACCCAAATCCAAGGCATTAGTAGTAATCCATTCGATGTGCAGATTGTTGGTCTTGCACCGCCTTCAATATCTTCGACTATTAATTGTCATTTAATTATTCGAAATGGGACTTATCCCAGTCTTCTCAAATAATCTTTGCATGACAAATCCAAACAAAATCTTATCTTTGGTTAAGTCAATTGGCTTACACAAATCTTTTCATTTCAAAACATTACCAAAATCTATTTTATAAGTTTTACGCCAAATTGCTCTTAACCAATTTTATTGTATAAACCATGCATATGCAATCCAAATCATTTATAATAATATAAAACAATTTTTTTCTTTTTTTATGTTTATAAAGATATTCCATTTCAGTCGAATGACGTTTCAGGTGATTCAACTGCACTGGTGTTATTTTCTTCCAAATTTGAATTAAACATATCTAAGAATCTAACTATTGGATCTTAACATATTATTATCGTTGGATAGATCTTTTCGAAATGAATCCAATGGTTCTAATTTTGGGAAAATCTGTAACACCCCGAATCTTTGAACAATCAAATTGTCTAAACTTAAGAATACTCAATTTCAAATGTGGGAACTAAGGGAAACGGGTTACGCCATTGCGTTTGTCTCGGAATTCTGGTTGAGTTAGAGTCCGAGTTTGCATAAAACGGATGCCGTATGAAGAAGATATGGACGAACGAAGTTAGGCAGAAAAACCGGAAACGGGCCAGAATGCACTGGCGCACTTCCCGGCGCACTTGGGAAGTGCGCCAGAACAAAATTGCACTGGCGCATTTGGGAAGTGCGCCCATGCAATATTGCACTGACGCACTTGGCAGGTGCGCCCAGGCTGAGGTAAAAATCTGCACATATTCCTGAAGCTCTGGTTCGAACGGTGAGTCAGTGCTGAGTCATTTCTGACTAGTTAATGAGTCATTAGGGTTTCTGTATAGTTCCAATCTGGACTGAGTGGTTTTGATTAACCCTAAGGTCATCCGATGGCTATAATTAAATTGAAATTCTAAATAAACGTGTGTAGACTCAAACCCTAGAATCAAATCAAAATTAGATCAGTAGTCGCCATGTTGTCACTCCAAACCCTAGAGTAGCCGCCACCAACTAGAAGCAAAATTAAAGACAACAATTCAATTCAAATCAAGCCTAAAACTACAACAACGAAATTGTCTAAAACAAAGGAACGCTAATCAATTACAGAATTCAGAAACCAGAATTCAAGACCCCTTATTCGGTGAGTTCTAGTCACTTTTAGGTTTAAATAAATAAAAGTGAATTGTGGTAAACTATGATTTGGGTATATGTTGTTTGTAGTTATGCAAGTTCATTGTTGTGAATCATGGAATGATGCAAGTTCCTTATTGTTGTGAATCATGAAATGATGCTAGTTCCTTATTATCGTGAATCATGAAGTTATGCAAGTTCATTATTGTTGTGAATCATGATATGATGCAAGTTTATTATTGTTGTGAATCATGAAGTTATGCAAGTTATTATGTTGAGAAACTATGAACCTATGCAAGTTGTTGCGTTGTTAATTCATGAATCTATGCTAGTTGTTATGTTATGAATCATGAACCTATGCAAGTGACCAATGCAAGTTGATAAGTTGTTAATTCATGAACCTATGCTAGTTGTTATGTTGTGGATCATGAACCTATGTAAGTCACCTATGCAAGAAGTTATGTTATGAATCATGCAAGTCGTTATATTGTGAATCATGAACTCATATAAGTTGTTGATTATGTTGAGAATCATGAACCTATGTTAGTTGTTAATTCATGAACCTATGCAAGTTGTTATGAATCCTTGCAAGTTGTTAATCATGTGGTGAATCATAATTATACGCGAAGTTATCATGTCATTTTCCCTAGCTGTCATGCTTATGCAAAAAATTGTAATGAAAACGATCACCTTGTCATTCCCTTTATTTTATTGTTATGGCGAGGCTACCTTGTAGCCTCGACGACGCCAAAAACGCAAACGGTTACGCTAGTTAAGAAACGGGGAGAAAGGGGAATTTGTAATAGGCATAATTTACTTAGTGATTATGTAAAATTGAAACATGATTCAAGTAGGGAAACATATAAATAATTATCTATTATGACATGGGTAAAATTGGGTAAAAATGGTATAATTTGAATATGACCATTTATGGATAAGAAATCCAAATTGTTAATAAGATAGGTATTGACACCTATGAAAAAGGAAAGGATTAATTAATTAACTTAATTAATCAAAAGAGGAATGTTTAAGCAATTAAAGTCTGAAGATTTAATATTGAGAATTGACATAAAATAAATTTGTGATGAAAATTAGTATGAATTTTAATACCATAAATAGATGGACATAATTGAGTCAATTATGGCCATAATGAAATTTGGAATTAATTGATAATTTGAATAGGGGAAAGTAATTCAAATTGGGGGATGATTAATTAGGAGTAATTAATCATCTAAGACACGAGGTTAGGCTCTTTTGTGGTGTAAGACTGCCCGGACCCGCCCGGCAAATCCAACTGCCACAAATGCCAGTCTAATGTGGGAGGTCTTAGGCATAAATTAATTACGTAACAATTGTAAATACATGAGGTTAGGCTCTTTTGTGGTGTAAGACTGCCCGGACCCGCCCGACAAATCCAGCTGCCACAAATGCCAGTCTAATGTGGGAGGTCTTTATAAGGTTACGGTCTTAATGAATTAAGAAACACTTAACCAGATAAACATGTAGTGGGACATGAGGGGTTAAGTGGGTGCCTTGGGTGGCATGTGGAATTAAGTGGGTGCCTTGGGTGGCATGTGAAATACGATTAGATTAATGCTACTTAACCTAACTTAATACATATGGACTGTATGATGGTTGACATAAGTTAGGGTTAAGCAAAACGAATTGGATTGTGGGAGGGTTAAGTACAACTGAAGGGTAGGTGGGTAATATTAATACATATAGGCCTACAAACTTAACCATTAAAAAGGGATTATGTAATTAAAGACACCTAATGGTATACATAACCGGGGCAGAATAGTAAATATATGTATTAAAGACACCCTTAGAGGTACGCATAACTAATGGGAATAGGTAGAGTTATGTATTAAAGACCCCTATAGGTACGCATAACCGATAGGTAGAATAGGGGGTTATGTATTAAAGACACATATAGGTACGCATAACTGATTGAGGGCTATGTAATTAAAGACACTTATAGGTACGCATAACTGATTGAGGGCTATGTAATTAAAGACACCTTAGGGTATACATAGTCAGTAGAAAACCTAGTGGGGATACAAGACATAGGGGAGAGCTTGTATCACGTTGTGTGGGACCCATTTCAGTTAGTAACCCGGAGGGGTATCAAAGTAAAGATCTTCGTACTAGGCGGGGAAGGGACACGCTTACTGATTGATTGTAAGAGACCCAAAACGAGACGGATGGTGTGGGCAGCGCAAACCGAGTGGGGACATGTGCTTGCATGGCCCGGGCAGAGGGGGACAAGACGACCGTGACACCAGTAGGTATAACTGTGCACACCTTAGGTTGCCACTTTAGGGAAGTGATACCCCCTAGTTGTGGGACCAGCACAGGGTATCTACAGAGTAGGGAGCCGATCGATTAGGGTAGTGGTTAGGGTATATCCGGACATATGCCCTAAGTCTACCAATTTATAGTAGGAGGGAAGTGGGTACGACTAGTTGAGATAGGAGCAGGCGACACCTATGACAGCAGCTAGGAATACACGAAACTACCGCCATCGTTATCATTAGCAGAAGGGATCATCCCATCTTGATTTGACTAGTAATATTGTAGAGTAATTTATAGTGAAGCATACATCTTACCTTATTTGTCCTGTCATACCTGTCATCTGTACCGTGATCCTCTTATCCACTTTGTATGCCTGTCATGTTTACCTTTATTTATTTACTGGCTAAAATTTACTGGACTCACTAGACGTATGTCTGACCTAGTCTGTTTCGCCTCTTTTCTTCCGTTTCCCCCCAGGTTCTCAGGGAGGAAACACCCAGGTTTAGTCAGGAATTGGATGTCATCTTCTAGGAGCTATTTCTGAAGTATGGCTCGAGTCTCTGTCTCCTATATGGCTTGCTCTTCAATTTGCGGAATGATGTTTTCTTTTAAATACCTATGTACTCTGATAATATAAGACAGAGGTGTTTTGTTATAAGGGTTTTATGACTCATGGTATTATGGTGATTTAATAAAGTTGTTTATTTTCCGCTGCAAAATTTTTATATCTGTCTTGTGATATTCTGTGTCTGTTTACCAAAAATGCTCCACTAAAGTTAAGGCATTCCCTTTGTGAGTGACCTTAATGGAGGTGGGGTGTTACACTTGGTATCAGAGCTGAAGGTTACCAGATTAGATAAAAGCTTTTGAAAAACTATTTTCAAAGAGGTTTTAAAAGAAAGTATTTTCAAAAAGGAATGCCTGTTTTGAAAAACATTCCCTAAGAGCCATATATCTTTCCTTTGGTTCTTTGTATTGAATCTTTCCTTTTTTTTCAGCATGTCTGGAGCATCTGAGATACCAGAGGGTGTTCATGTACCCGGTTGGTTTCCTCAATATCTCGAGGCTAGGGCCGGTACCGCGGGTCCGGCCAACGTTCCACCTCCTCCTCCCCCAGCTCCAGTCATTCCTCCGCGTTGAGAGACTTTCTCCAAGATATGTAAGGACTTTCGTTCGATGGGTGGAAAATCTTTTAGTGGGACTGAAACGTTTATTGAAGCTAGAAATTGGTTGAAGGAAGTGGAGGATCTGTTTGGCATTTTCGACTTGGACGACCGTAAGAAGGTCCAATTGGCTGCTTGGTTGATGAAAGACGAAGCTTCGTTTTGGTGGGAGGTCACTAATGGAGAGCGTCCAGTTGATACATGGCCAGATTTCAGGCGTAGGTTTGAGGCGAAATTTCTCTCACGAGCGGAAGAAAATCTATATATGGAAAGGTTTTTGGCATTGAAGCAGGGGGATCTGTCAGTAAAAGAGTACATCAACAAGTTTAATCAGTTGGCGAGGTTCGGCTTAGACTTAGTGAACACACCTGAGAAGAAGGCTCTGAGATTTGTTAAAGGCTTGAATGAGCCGCTACACGGATTGGCTATGACCCACGTTCCCATGGGGGCCACTTTTGAAAAGCTGGTGGATATGGCCCTCATGCATGAAGAGGACAAAGGGGCAAAGAAAGAGGAAAAAGTTGAAGGGACACTGAAAAATGAGAAGGCGGGACCCAAGAAAGGACAACAACGGCAACAGCAGAAGATAGGCAAGAAGGATGACAAGGGAAAGGATAAGAGGAAATGCCACTATTGTGGGAAAGAAGGTCACTTAGTCAAAGAATGTAAAAGGAGGAAGTCCAATTGCTTTAAGTGTAGAGAGGTCGGACGCTTTTCCAAGGAATGCCCGAAGGCGCAGAGATCGCAAGGGACTTCTGGAGAGCAGGCGAATGCTCTCGTGGCAGATGGATAGGATAGAGATAGGAAAAATTCATGTAAAAGGTTTAATTTCCTTATGAAGTTAAGACTCTTTTGGATTCTGGAATTTTGATTTTGTAATTGACTCTGCACTTTAATACTAGTCTTGTTTCTGTTCCCGTAGTTGTTTCAAACCACTTTTGTGGTTCAGCTCATTTATTGGTGATTTGTAAGGGGTTGAAATTATCTGTGTTAGGCATCAAAAATTTGAATGTGACGTTTGTGTGCTCAAGTTTATGGGCTATGGGTTGGGTCTAAATGGACCTACTTTCTATGTAGAGGGTCGTTCTAGATTTTGAGAGGAGGGTCGTTAAGTTTTTAACTTGTCATGGGAAGACCCCAAAGTTTCTTGTGACCCGCAAGGGTGTTTCATGCTTAGCTTTCTGTGAATCATTCTGTAATCTGATATGTACCAGTAGTCTGTAAGTATCTGGATATTTCTGAAGGATACGGGTTTCTACTCGAAGCATGAAGTAGATCTCCAGTTTTGACATTGTTTAATGGGGGTAATTCTTTGGGTGTCAGTCTGATGTTGATTTCGATCTTCGGGGCTGAGACTTAGGGAATCATTCTCTTAACCGATGTCAAATGGGAACAGAGCTTTTGCTTTAGTTATATCATTTGTTTATATCCCATCAACCGAATCTTCGACCTTTAGATAGGAAATCCATGGATGTAAACATGTTCTTGGGACATGTTATGTTTGATGGTTTCAAGTGGATACAAGTGTTTGCTAGTGGTTGCTCATGGATGCATTTACACACACATTAGGCACTAGATCGGCTCAAATCACTTTCATATTGCATATAAATGTTTGTGCATATTTAGGTTAATGGATGAACAATGGTTGGGTTATCATGTGGATGCCGCATTTTGATGAATGGTTGAGCACACATGTAGAAATAATGCTTATCGATAGGATTCTTTCGCATACATAATGGACGCATGGCACTATCGTGGTTTGCATTGAGGAGGCCAACTGAATCAGTAGACCGCCTGATTTTGCATTAGATAAGGAACATATACACACACTATTTGCATATGTTCATATGGCATTAGAAATCTTTTAAGGACAACGGATGCCTGTGTTTGATGGTCGAGTAGATGGATGATTGTATGGTAGGATGCACATTCTTCTTAACTTGAAGATTTCGAGGACGAAATCCTTTAAGGAGGGGAGAATGTAACACCCCGAATCTTTGAACAATCAGATTATCTAAACTTAAGAATACTTAATTTCAAATGTGGGAATTAAGGGAAACGGGTTACGCCATTACGTTCGTCTCGGAATTTTGGTTGAGATAGAGTCCAAGTTTGCGTAAAACGAATGCCGTATGAAGAAGATATGGACGAACGAAGTTAGGCAGAAAAACCGGAAACGGGCCATAACGCACTGGCGCACTTGAGAAGTGCGCCAGAACAAAATTGCACCGGCGCATTTGGAAGTGCGCCCATGCAATATTGCACTGGTGCACTTGGCAGGTGCACCCAGGCCGAGGTAAAAATCTGCACAGATTTCTGAAGCTCTGGTTCGAACGGTGAGTCAGTGCCGAGTCATTTCTGACTAGTTAATGAGTCATTAGGGTTTCTGGATAGTTCCAATCTGGACTGAGTGGTTTTGATTACCCCTAAGGTCATCCGACGGCTATAATTAAATTGAAATTCTATATAAACGTGTGTAGACTTGATCAAATCAAAATTAGATCAGTAGCCGTCATGTTGTCACTCCAAACCCTAGAGTAGCCGCCACCAACTAGAAGCAAAATTAAAGACAACAATTCAATTCAAATCAAGCCTAAAACTAAAACAACGAAATTGTCTACAACAAGGGAACACTAATCAATTACAGAATTCAGAACCCAGAACTCAAGACCCCTTATTCAGTGAGTTCTAGTCACTTTTAGGTTAAATAAATAAAAGTGAATTGTGGTAGATTATGATTTGGGTATATGTTGTTTGTAGTTATGCAAGTTCATTGTTGTGAATCATGGAATGATGCAAGTTCCTTATTGTTGTGAATCATGAAATGATGCTAGTTCCTTATTATTGTGAATCATGAAGTTATGCAAGTTCATTATTGTTGTGAATCATGATATGATGCAAGTTTATTATTGTTGTGAATCATGAAGTTATGCAAGTTATTATGTTGAGAAACTATGAACCTATGCAAGTTGTTGCGTTGTTAATTCATGAATCTATGCTAGTTGTTATGTTATGAATCATGAACCTATGCAAGTGACCTATGCAAGTTAATAAGTTGTTAATTCATGAACCTATGCTAGTTGTTATGTTGTGGATCATGAACCTATGTAAGTCACCTACGCAAGAAGTTATGTTATGAATCATGCAAGTCGTTATATTGTGAATCATGAACTCATATAAGTTGTTGATTATGTTGAGAATCATGAACCTATGTTAGTTGTTAATTCATGAACCTATGCCAGTTGTTATGAATCCTTGCAAGTTGTTAATCATGTGGTGAATCATAATTATATGCGAAGTTATCATGTCATTTTCCCTAGCTGTCATGCTTATGCCAAAAATTGTACTGAAAACGATCACCTTGTCATTCCCTTTATTTTATTGTTATGGCGAGGCTACCTTGTAGCCTCGACGACGCCAAAACGCAAACGGTTACGCTAGTTAAGAAACAGGGAGAAAGGGGAATTTGTAATAGGCATAATTTACTTATTGATTATGTAAAATTGACACATGATTCAAGTAGGGAAACATATAAATAATTACCTATTATGACATGGGTAAAATTGGGTAAAAATGGTATAATTTGAATATGACCATTTATGGATAAGAAATCCAAATTGTTAATAAGATAGGTATTGACACCTATGAAAAAGGAAAGGATTAATTAATTAACTTAATTAATCAAAAGAGGAATATTTAAGCAATTAAAGTCTAAAGATTTAACATTGAGAATTGGCATAAAATAAGTTTGTGATGAAAATTGGTATGATTTTTCATACCATAAATAGATGGACATAATTGAGTCAATTATGGCCATAATGAAATTTGGAATTAATTGATAATTTGAATAAGGGAAAGTAATTCAAATTTGGGGATGATTAATTAGGAGTAATTAATCGTCTAAGACACGAGGTTAGGCTCTTTTGTGGTGTAAGACTGCCCGGACCCGCCCGGCAAATCCAGCTGCCACAAATGCCAGTCTAATGTGGGAGGTCTTAGGCATAAATTAATTACGTAACAATTGTAAAGACACGAGGTTAGGCTCTTTGTGGTGTAAGACTGCCCGGACCCGCCCGGCAAATCCAGCTGCCACAAATGCCAGTCTAATGTGAGAGGTCTTTATAAGGTTACGGTCTTAATGAATTAAGAAACACTTAACCAGATAAACATGTAGTGGGACATGAGGGGTTAAGTGGGTGCCTTGGGTGGCATGTGGAATTAAGTGGGTGCCTTGTGTGGCATGTGAAATACGATTAGATTAATGCTACTTAACCTAACTTAATACATATGGACTGTATGATGGTTGACATAAGTTAGGGTTAAGCAAAACGAATTGGATTGTGGGAGGGTTAAGTACAACTGAAGGGTAGGTGGGTAATATTAATACATATAGGCCCACAAACTTAACCATTAAAAAGGGGCTATGTAATTAAAGACACCTAATGGTATACATAACCGGGGCAGAATAATAAAGTTATGTATTAAAGACACCCTTAGGGGTATGCATAACTAATGGGAATAAGTAGAGTTATGTATTAAAGACACCTATAGGTACGCATAACCGATATGTAGAATAGGGGTTATGTATTAAAGACACCTATAGGTACGCATAACTGATTGAGGGCTATGTAATTAAAGACACCTTAGGGTATACATAGTCAGTAGAAAACCTAGTGGGGATACAAGACATAGGGGAGAGCTTGTATCACGTTGTGTGGGACCTATTTCAGTTAGTAACTCGGAGGGGCATCAAAGTAAAGATCTTCGTACTAGGCAGGGAAGGGGCACGCTTACTGATTGATTGTAAGAGATCCAAAATGAGACGGATGGTGTGGGCGTAGCAAACCGACCGGGGACATGTGCGTGCATGGGCCGGGCAGAGGGGGACAAGGCGACCGTGACACCAGTAGGTATAACTGTGCACACCTTAGGTTGCCACTTTAGGGAAGTGATACCCCCAGTTGTGGGACCAGCACAGGGTATCTACAGAGTAGGGAGCCGGTCGATTAGGGTTGTGATTAGGGTATATCCGGACATATGCCCTAAATCTACCAATTTATAGTAGGAGAGTAGTGGGTACGACTAGTTGAGATAGGAGCAGGCGACACCTATGACAGCAGCTAGGAATACACGAAACTACCACCATCGTTATCATTAGCAGAAGGGATCATCCCATCTTGATTTGACTAGTAATATTGCAGAGTAGTTTGTAGTGAAGCATACATTTTACCTTATTTGTCCTGTCATACCTGTCATCTGTACCGCGATCCTCTTATCCACTTTGTATGCCTGTCATGTTTACCTTTATTTATTTACTGGCTAAAAGTTACTGGACTCACCAGACGTATGTCTGACCTAGTTTGTTTCCCCTCTTTTCTTCCGTTTCCCCCCTAGGTTCTCAGGGAGGAAACACCCAGCTTTAGTCAGGAATTGGATATCATCTTCTAGGAGCTATTTCTGAAGTATGGCTCGAGTCTATGTCTCCTATATGGCTTGCTCTTCAATATGGGGAATGATGTCTTCTTTTAAATACCTATGTACTCTGATAATATAAGACAGAGGTGTTTTGTTGTAAGGGTTTTATGACTCATGGTATTATGTAACAAAATATTTTGGTGATTTAATAAAGTTGTTTATTTTCCACTGCCAAATTTTTATATTTGTCTTGTGATATTCTGTGTCTGTTTACCAAAAATGCTCCACTAAAGTTAAGGCATTCCCTTTGTGAGTGACCTTAATGGAGGTGGGGTGTTACAAAATCCGATGTTCAGATCTTACGGTATTCTCGTTTAAAATTATGAGTCGAAAACGCGAACTATCATTGCACGATTAATTTAATTTAATTTATATTCATGTATATAAATATTATTCGACAAACGACTTCCAAACTATTTAATTTATTTGATATTTGGCTAACGCCTTAGATTTTCAGAAAAAATCGATGTAATCTCCTTTGTACGGAGTGCTCCGAAAAATCACAGTGGGCCTAAAAAAGGATCCAATAAATCAATATATATCTATCAAACAAATTCTTATTGGGAGATGTATAAATTTTTATCATCCCAATACCCGTGAGTGGGTTTAAAGTCATGCGAACAACCATTGTGACTAGCATATATGCAGGAGTGACGTGTATGTTTCTATCATTTCAAGACCCGTTTGAGGTTTATTATTAAATCCAGCAATTTTAGTTATAGGTTTATTTACTCCATATCATGATGTGTCCAGTCCACATCTGATAATCATTATGACATATACCTGGTTTCCGGTCGTTCAGTTCTCGTCGTATAGCATCCACAATTACATGTTATACGATTCACAACATATAAGCATCAAGTAGCTACATGCTTATATGGGTATGCTATGCTACGCAATATAGTCCATACATGTTTACTATCCTATGACATATGTTTGATTTCATCCAAGGATCCATCATAACACATTCAAATCACACATAGTAGTAATAAATAAATAAATTACTCATCCAATGCCATTTGATGCACAATATATTAAATAAACTGGGTAAGCAGTTCAAGTGTTAAACTAAGAGACATAATATTACTGATAAAAATGATATTTTTATCTAACTAATCAATGTTTAACCAAGAAATAAACTTATGATATCAATGATAAACATGATTAAATATTTCTAATCAACAACTAGCAGTCAAATTAAATTCACTACATTACTACGCAAATTCTAGTTTTGCGCAAACGCGAATATTCTTTTATACATTAATTAAAAATGATATTTTTTATATTACACTTTGTAACTAATAAATTATTATTATTCATTCATATTTATCGTATAACTTCGTAGTTAATTTTATTTATTAACTAACTCCAATTAACGTTAAACCATTAATTTTATTAAACCATTTTCAAGTTACAACTTCTTGTTACTGATACGATTTTACACATATATGTCACTTACCCGAACTACTTCACATATAATGGTTAAAAATGATATTTTTAACTATCTAGACATTATTTAACGTCATAGTAAATTTTATTTACAAACTAATACTCATCATTGAATTAAATAATTATTTTATAAATAATTTATTTCTAGTTTAGCCTTTTATTTACTGAGTTTAAGATTTCTCACCGAGAGTTCCACTCCACCAAATCTTTATGCGGACGAAAGCAACACTTTATGGGCTTCCATGCGGCTTCACGGAGGTTTACGGAGCTCAAACTTCATGCTAACGCTCACTAACACTAGGATATTGGTAGATCTAGGAGTTTAGAGCTTAAAAGAGGCGGAAGCGGACAAAATCATTGGTGTTTAAGGAGGGATCTCCGCAATCCGGAAGTGTACAGCGAAGGGGGAGGACTTTGGTGGTGCGCGGAGGATGTAAGAGAAGCGAGAAGGGAAGACAAAAGGTGTAGGAAGTGTCACAGAGTAAAAATGTGGAGTTATTTTTTTGGCTTGGAGGGGCTTGGGGGGAACGGCCGTATTAGGGGGAGGTGGTGCCAAAGCGACATGTTGTGGCGGGAGGCGGTCAAAGGGAGGGAGACGCGGCGTCGGCAGCATGGAGGATATTGGTTGCCATTTTTGTGAGAAAGGCGGAAGAGAAAGGAGGAGGAAGAAAGGAAGAGGAAGAGGAAGAGAAAGGAAAAGGAAGGGTATTTTGCAAAATTACCCCCTCATGCGGATCGTTGACATGGCGCAATCATGTGAGTTCAAATAAAAACACCTTGGCCCATTGGATGGCCTTCGTTTTAATTTAAATTCAAGAACTTCCTGTTTGTAAAGGTGTACTAGTTAGCCTCCCCTCTTTTGATCGCACGATCACAAATTAATTCCGTTTGCTAAGAAATTTTGGATTACGATAATAAACATAGTTCTGAATCCAATGGATCAAGTTTCGTTGAATTATGAGTTCGTTTGACCTTTTATTTTATTTTTCGATTGAGTTTCAACTTACTTTAGAAATGCGATTTTAGCATACGTTTCCTTCTTGCACACCCACATGTTAACTCCAAAAATTATGAAACTCAGGATTCTACCAATATTTGACGCTACCGATTCAATCAAAAAAGTTTTTTTTTAATTCCAAGATCATCTCAACAATGCTCCTTTATAAACTGATCGTCTGTATTACTTCAATTGGTTTTATCGCGCACGGCCACATACTAACTTCATTTGGCATGAAATTTGAAATCTAGCAATGATTTATTATTACGAATCCAATAAAAATTTTCTCATCGAACTCTGAGATTGCTAGCAAAATTTCACTTTTTAAGGGCTATGTATTGATTTAAAAAGTGAATTTTTAAATTCAGGCGTATTTTTTTATAAAATTATATTAAAAATAAATTTTAAATTGGCAGTGAAATTCTAGATGTTACAATCTCCCCCACTTAAACCTTTTCATCCCCAAAAAGGAAGAAAATAGTAAAGCAGGAAATAAAACGGTAATCTATCATAAGGTTACCTCACACAGGAGCTAACTGGAGATATCCACTCTGCACCTGGGATGAGCCTGTCTAATGTTATCCTCTGTCTCCCAAGTATAGTCTCTAGGATCTCTGCTCCATTGTACTTTGACCAGATGGACCTTCTTGTTTCATAGGACCCTCGTCTCTCGACCAGTTATCTTCATCGGCTCATTATGCACAGACAAATTCGGTGTAATATCTAATATCGGTTGCAACGCCTCTTCTACGATCAAGTCTGAATCAACGCTTCTGAAGTTGAGAATTGTGAAACACATCATACGCTCGGGGCAACCAATCTGACAACTGAATCCTGCAAGCTAGAGTTCCTATTCTTTCCAATATCGAGAATGGACCAATATATTTTGGTGCTAACTTCCCTGTTTTCTCGAAACGAACCACTTCTCTCATCGGAGAAACTTTCAAATATACATCATCAGTAACAAAAAATGCTAAGTCTCTTCTTCTAGAATTTGCATAACTTTTTTGTCGGCTCTGTGCTGCTTTCAACCGCTTCTTAATAAAATCTATTTTATACGCGGCTTCTTGGATCATGTCCAGACCCAACACTAGCTGATTACCCGACTCTATCCAACATGCAGCAGATCTATATGGTCTACCATATAACGCTTCATACGATGATAATTTCAATCTTGCTTGGTAGCTATTATTATATGAGAACTCAACTAAGTGTTTATGATCTTTCCAAGATCCTCCGAAATCGAGCATACAAGCTTGTAACAGATCCTCCAAAATACGATTCACCCTCCTAATTTTCCCATTTGTCTGAGGATGATATGCAGTGCTAAGATTAAGCATCGTTCCTAATTCAGAGTGAAATGCTTCCCAAGGCTTACTAGCAAAGATCGGATCTCGATCACTAACTATTCTACTAGGGACACTATGCAATCTAACAATCTCTTTCACATATATCTGAGTTGTTCTATTTGATTTTACTAGAATAAAATGAGCGCTTTTTGTTGGACGGTCTACTATAATCCAAATGCTATCATTGCCTTTCTTGGTTCTAGGAAGACTATATATGAAATCCATAGAAACCTGATCCCACTTCCATTCTGGAACCTCTAATGGTTGCGACGATCTAGCGACCTTCTTCTGATCACTCTTAATATGTTGGCTAGTTGGAAACCTGCTAGCATATATAGAGATGTCTCTCTTCATCGACTTCCACCAGAATGTGCGCTTAAGATCATGATACATATTATTCACCCCCAGATGAATACTAAGCTTGGACTTGTGACATTCATCTATTACTTCCCTTCTGAGCTTGGGAATATTCGGAACATAGATTCGTGCTAACAGTCTCAGAACTCCCTTGCTATCTGTCTAGAAACTAGAGACTTCGCCTTCCTGGGCTGTCGTGCTAATCCTTTGAATAATTTCATCGTACTTTTGAGGAACAAAAATCTTATTAATTAAAGCAGGCGTAATAATAAGATTAGCAATGATTGCACTCTTCCTGCTAAGTGCATCAACTACAACATTGGCTTTCCCTGAAGTGTACAAAATATCTAGATCGTATGCTACAAGAAATTCTTACCAACACCATTGTCTCAAATTCAAGTCTTTTTGGGTGAACAGATATTTCAACGACTTATGATCCGTATATAACTCAATCTTCTCACCCAATAGGTAATGCCTCCATATCTTCAAAGCAAATACCACAACTAACAGCTCTAAATCATGAGTACATACCTCTTCTCATTCGGCTTCAACTGGCGACTTGCATAATCCACTACTTGGCCTCTTTGCATTAGCACTGCGTCAACTCCTTCATGAGAAGCATCCATATAAACGGTCAAATCCTGATTACCATCTATAATAGTCAACGCTGATGTTGTCGTCAATCTTTCTTTTAGCTCTTAGAAAGCTTCTTCACATTCTGTTGTCCAATTAAACTTGGCATGCTTCTTTGCAAGCTTCATTAATGGACTAGATAAGTTCAAAAAATCCTTAATGACTTTCTGATAGTAGCTTGCCAATTCGAGAAAACTTCTAACTTCTGTGGGAGTGCTAGATTGCTTCCAATCCAAAATAGCCATGCTCTTTCCTGGATCTACTGAGATTCCTTCCTTTGATACTACATGTCCATGGAATTTTACTTCTTCTTTCCAGAATATGCATTTAAAAAATTTGGCTTTTAATTTGTTCTTTCTCATAATTTCCAAAACCTATTCTAAATGCTTTGCATGACCGCTAGTTGCCTTCGAAAAGATTAACATATCATCAATGAAAACTAGCACAAACTTATTCAGCACGCCACGAAATACTCGATTCATTAAATCAACAAAATAAGTAGGGGCATTGCATAATACAAATGACATTACTAACTATTCGTAAAATAAACCTGGATCTCTGAAAACTGTCAAAGGAACACATTCTTCCGCAATTTTTAACTGATGAAAAACTGTAGCTAGGCCATTTTTGAAAACACTTGCACACCATTCAAGCGGTCTAGTAAATCATAAATGCATAGTGGGTATTTATTCTAGGGAGTTTGCTTATTGAGGTCTTAGTAATTACGCACAATCTAAGAGTACCGACTGACTTCGGGACAAACACCACGGCTACTCCCCAACTTGAGAAACAGGCCTGATCAGACCTCTCCATAAAAGCTGTCGATTTTGATCACTCAACTCTTCTTTCTCTTTCAATCTCATTCTCCGAATCGGATGCATAGTCGGCCTCGCACTCGAAACAAATCAATTATGAAATTTATTTCTCTTCACAAAGGTAGGCTATCAACTTCCTCAAATGCATCCGCATAATTTTTAACAATAGGAATATTCTCGATAGAAGTGGGAGAAACTTCAAGAGCCATCCAAAATTCTTTTCTATATGAACTTGGGCCTTCACATGGTATAATAATAACGTTTCACAGTTTTATTTTAACTTTAACAATTCTATCCACACACTTAACTTCCGATTCGTACATAGTAAACCAATCTAACCTAAGAATAATATCGAACTCAGTGAGATTCATGATTGTTAAATCAATGGAAAACTGGTAGCAAGAATAAGAGACTAATACTCTACAAACCACCCAAGATTGAGGAAACCCCTAATCGGATTGTGAACGCTAGTGGGTTCTCTAAGGCATCTAAACTTTAAATTTAATTTCTTTGCCATATTACTTGAAATCAAACTTCGTGATGCGCTTGTATCAAATAAAACTTTAACTGGAATATTTTTAACTGTAAGAGTACCTTCCAAGACATCTAGCCTTTCTCTGCCATTAGGAGTTGTTGGGGCATCTGTCACATTATACACATGAGCCACTTTAGATTTTTTCAGCAATGGGCGGTACTTAATAATGTGTCATGTATTATGGCAACAGTAGCATTCTCTGTTATCACGAGGTTTCTGGCTAGATCCGGACTCATTCCCCCTTGGCCTCTTAAGAGCTTTGCACTAGTTAGTCTAGTGCCCAAACTGGTCGTAGTTGTAACACTTAACTTTGGCTCATTTATTTTATTGGGGTTTAGATTCCTCGGTCTTCTTGTTGGAAAACTTCCTTTTATTGTCAGATTGACTTTTTTTCCCTATCTTCTTGAGAATTTCTTTTACCAATGTTCTCATACCTGTAAGCCATCTTGACAACCTTAGCAAATGGAAGCTCTATGTGGGCTGTCACTCTACTGCGGTACGTCCTCTGAAGACCCTCAATGAACTTCTTGTTTTTCCTAGTTGGCTGCTGAATTAGCTCAGGTCTGAAATGAGAGAGTTCATTGAATTTGTTGACATACTCATGAACGGTTCTGTTACCTTACTGGGGATTAGCAAACTCATTATACAAGCGCTATACTTCTTGCTGTGGGACAAATTTGTATTCAGAAACTATATTCAGAAACTTCCTTAAACTTTTCCCAAGTCATGTCAACTCCCGGATTACCCAATGTCACAGCTTCCACTAAATCAGGGCTTTGTCTTTGGGCAACCGGGATGCTAGGAGCTCTTTTTAATTTCTGCCAACTCTAGGCCTTCAAAGATCCATTCGCAAGACCTCATCCATGCTTGAGCTTCAATTACAGACCCGATGCCTGTGAATGGTACTTTGCCCAAATTCTTATACTTCTTGGCGACAGTATCAAGATCAAATGGCTGCTGCGGCGGCTATGGCAATACGGGCTCATTATTAGCTTCTAATTCTACTTTATCGAGGTTGGGTTGATGATTAACAACGAGGATACCACCCCTTCCTCGACCTCTACCTCTCCTGCCTCAGCCTTTTCCACTCATTTTCTTTCACTTCTACAAATAGCAGGAAAACAGTCAGGCCAACAAAAAAGATATCTTAAGGAATGGTAATAACATAAAGACATATGCATAAACAACGATGTATTTACTGAGTTATATGCTATTCTGATATACTCGTTCTAGGATATTACTAATCTTATCTCTAATGAGTTACTCATCTTAGAATACTACTGATTCTATATCTGATGAGGCATTTAATATGTTATACTCCAGAACTAAGGTTAACCAAAGATTTAATACCACCCTAACACGACCCAAACCCTCGATCTGTAGTGGTAAGGACTGTCTTTGGAATATAACACATTAATCATATCAGCATATCACAGAAAATAGCATAATAGAAAATATCAGCTAATAATATACATCATGTCATATCAACAGAAATAAACATCATCATCAGAGTTATACAATTTTACAGGATCCTACTTAGTAAATGACAAATTTCATCAAACAGATAATAAGTTTACCGTGGAAACAAATATATATTACATAAGATAGTGTCTTAAAGTTCAAAAGGATAATAAAAAGGTAAGTCTTCATCTTCAGCTAAAATAACACCCACTACTATAGTGCACATTCAAAAAAAGCAAATAACTTGTTCATCTAGTCAGTACATCGACCATCTTAGCCTTTTACGACCATATCTAAGGCGCCCCACTATCCAGTATCTACATAAGTAATTGTGTCTGGGCTCTATACCATGATGCCACTTATAGCTAAAACGAAATGCATGTCCTCCCAGCGGTCCTCATCCCCTTTTTGGCTTATACCGGAGTGTGAAGCTCGTGAATTGACGCGATAGACAAAGCAACGCTATATTAAAGTCATGCTTTGATCATCATTCACAAGGCTCTGTTTTCAACAAAAGCCTTGATCATTGCATCTTAGCATGCCACATTTTCAGTTCATACCATACAACCGATGTCTACCGATATATAACCTCTAAGCTCGTAAGTCTAAGAGAAGGGTGCTAAGCTAGGAGAATAAATTCTCCTCCATCAAACAGATATATATTTAGCATATTTTAATTTATATAGCATGAAATACATTTTCAGACATACAATCCATCTACAAGTCCATTCTGGGTCTGAACGAAACCGAAGACACCTTATTTATCGTCCCATATGTCCAATACAGGAGAGAGGTCCTCGCAAATCTGGACAATCAACAAGTACGTCCGGAAAACTACCACTATAACCCCTTTATGGGAGCTACCCAAATCCAAGGCATCATTAGTAATCTGTTCGACGTGAAGATTGCCGGTCTTGCACCACCTTCAATATCTTCGAATTTTAATCGTCATTTAATTATTCATTATGGGATTTAACCCAGTCTTCTCAAATAGTCTTCGCATGAACAAATCCAATCAAGTTCTTATCTTTGGCTAAGTCAATTGGCTTTCACAAATCTTTTCATTTCAAAACATTACCAAAATCTATTTTATAAGTTTCATGCCAAATCGTAACTAACCATTTTTAATTTATAAACCATGCAAAACTGATTTATACACATTCCAAATCATTTATAATAATATAAAATGATTTTTTGCTATTTTTATGTTTATAAAGATAGTCCATAACAGTCGAGCGACGATTCACGTAATTCAACTAAACTAACGCTGTTTTCATCCAAATTTGAATCAAACATTTCTAAGAGTCTAACTATTAGATTATAACATATTTATTATCATTGGAAAGATCGTTTCGAAATGAATCGAATGGATCTAATTTCGGGAAAAATCTGATGGTTGGATCTCTGGTATACTCGTTTGAAATTACGAGTCGAAAATGCGAACCACCACTGCGCGATTCATTTAATTTAATTTATATTCAACATATATAAATAATATTCGACAAATGACTTCCAAACTATTTAATTTATTAAATATTTAGCTAACTCCTTAGATTTTCAGAAAAAATTGCCATAACCTCTTTTGTATGGAGTGCTCGAAAAAATCACAACGGGCCTAAAAAGGCTACAATAGATCAATATATATTTGTCAAACAAATGCCCATTGGGTGATGTGTAAAAATTTATCATCCCAATACCCATGAGTTGGATTTAAAGTCACATGAACAACCATTGTGACTAGCATATATGCAAGAGTGACGTGTATGTTTCTGTCATCTCAAGACCTATGTGAGGATTATTATTAAATCCTCCAATTTTCATTATAGGTTTATTTAGTCCATATCATGGCCTATCCAGTCCACATCTGGTAATGATTATTCCATGTACCTGATCTCCGGTCATTCAGTTCTCGTCGTATAGCATCCACAATTACATGCTATACAGTTCACAACATATAAGCATGAAGCAGCTACATGCTTATATGGGTATGTTATGATGCGCTATGCAATGTAGTCCATACCTGTTTACTATACTATGGCATATGTTTAATTTCATCCAAGGATCCATCACGACGCGTCCAAATCGCATACAATGGTGATAAATAAATAAATTACTCATCCAATGCCATTTGAGGCGCAATATATTTAAATAAACTGGGTATGCAGTTCAAGTGTTGAACTTAGAGACATAGCATATAATTGCTAAAAAAGATATGTTTATCTAACTAATCAATGTTTAAACTAGAAATAAACTTATGATATCAACGATAAACATGATTAAATATTTCTAATCAACAACTAGCTGTCAAATTAAATTTACTATATTACTACGTAGATTCTAGTTTTGCGCAAACGCGAATGTTCTCCAATACATTAATTAAAAATGATATTTTTTATATTACTCTTTGTTAGCTAATAAATTATTATTATTTATTCATATTTATCGTACAACTTCGTAGTTAATTTTATTTATTAACTAACTCCAATCAACGCTTAACCGTTAATTTTATTAAACCATTTTCAAGTTACAACTTCTTGTTACTAATACGGTTTTACACGTATACATCATTTACCCGAACTACTTCGCATATAACATCTAAAAATGATTTTTTTTTAATTTTCTAAACATTATTTAACGTCATAATAAATTTTATTTACATGCTAATACTCATTATTTAATTAAACAATTAACTTATAAATAATTTATTTCTAGTTTAGCCCTTTATTAAGTGAGTTTAAGATTTCTGACCAGAGTTCAACTCCACCAAATCTTTATATGGAGGAATGCAACACTTATTGGCTTCTACACGCTTCAGGGAGGCCCACGGAGCTCGAAATTCATGCTAACGCTCGCTAACACTCGGATTATGACACTCCACGTCTGTTAATGTCACTCTAATGAGAATGCAGTAAGTTTCGAGAAGCGCAATAGGTAAACAGTAACTAAATTTACAAGATAGATTTAAATAATGCAGAGGAAAATTTTAAACTTTTTATTAATCAAAAAAGCAATGTTTCAAACCCAAAGTTACAGCATCATGTTTTCTCAAATATCAAAAGCAATATTTCTCATAATCAGAGTACAAGAAACATAACAATATCTCTCAAGTGTCATTACAATAAGCATGAATAAACTGAAGAAAATACTTGAAAAAGAAGAGTTATCTAGGTCCAAGCAGAATCACGATCTCAACTATTGACCACTCCCACTTTGATAACCTGGGGGTGGAAAGGAAGGTAGAGAAGGAAACAAAAAGGGTCAGACATAAAGTCTGGCGAGTTCTAGTAGTTTCTAGAATATGCATATGAAAAGGTGTCAAGACAGATCAATAATACTGTAAGAGGAAGTACCGTAAAGCATGAATATACATAACAGGTAAACGAGATGCCAATCAAGATAAAGGTAGATTAAATTTTCTTATTCACATCCCCAGGGTCAAGCTAAATTGCACCAACTTTATTAGTATTAACATGATTAGGTGTTACCCTAATTACTACCCATGCAATCGACCCCTATTACTCGAATATTCTGTGTCAGCCTCAGTAGTACGGCGTACCAGTCCCTAACCCAGCAACTTATAAAATACAGCCATATCCATTGGTGTTACTTATGGCTTAGTTTCATGTAGTCGGACTTATGCATGCTCATGACTCTGCCAGAATGTGACCTGTACACCCCCTAAACCTTGAACCTCTTATAATCAAGTTCAGTAAAGTGTGCCCTGATCCCAACCTAGCACGGGGTCCCTACCGGGATTCTAACAAGGATACTGACTTATATGGGTTCCACACAACTTGACACAAGCCAACCCCTAGGCTTGTGTCCCCGTGTACCTAGGATTTAAGAGACCCGACAACCAGATACAACAACTAGACTTGGGACCTCTTTAGCTTATTAAATAACGTGTGTAACTTAGAGGTTCGAGTCCATTAATAAGCTTGGTTGTAAAATTACATTTATCTAAGTGTTATTGGTGTGCAATCCTTTTCCCCAACAATAACCTGCCCAAATGTACAACTAGACTTATAGTAATTTACTTAGTTTTCAAATCTGGTACTATTCTATCTTTACATGTCATAATTAATATAACATTAAGACCAATCTAAATGATTATCATGTCGCATGTTCTTCCTAACATGTAATTATCCCAATTTTAAAAGAATGATATGTAACTATCCGAAATAGATTTACATGTAATTATCCCAATTCCTACAATCAAGGGTTCTAGTACATAATATGCCCAATTTTCTCCAATTATGTGTTATTATCTAATTATTTCGATTTCCTTTATACGCAATTAACGTAATAACCTAGGCTTGAGTAGCCTAGGTTCTGCGTAGAATAAAATGGAAAAAGGGAGAAGCAGAAAACATGCATAATAGAAAGACTGTAAATAAATGAAAGGCGTAATAGGGACAAGGAAGATTAAGGTTCATAATATAACTTGTAGATCTGAATAGATAAACATGTATAAACATATATATGGACTATTTTAGGCACTGTTTATATCAGATCAAGACTTATTTACTGCCCAAAACCTTTTTAAATAATCAAATCTAAAATCAATATAAAACTTACAGTGGGACTTGGTGAAGAATATCAATATACTACTGAAGTAAATGTCCAATCTAATCTTGTATTAGTGTAGAGCAGTCTGAATTGTTCTTGTTAATATATGTTTAGGCAACACCTCGATAGTTCTATGCACATATTTATCTTAGAAATGATTTGGAGGAAGAAGGAGGAAGAAGGAGGAAGAAATGTCTTTGTGTAGTGTAGAAAAAATGAGGTTACATGCCTTTATATAGACTACCAAGGACAATCCGTCACCGTTAGATATTAGGGTTTTAATCTTGTTCGTACACTAAGCGTTGAGTCAGCAACGGATAAAGTCCACAAAGCAGTCTAGTTTCATCGTTTGGAACGTATCTGGATCTGGGGTGGGTCGACCAACCAACCCCGTTGGTCGACCCTAGGGTCGACCCGGCTCCCTTGGGTCAACCTATGGGCCAATTCAGGCTGGGCGTAGGTCACCCATAACGGACTAGCTCCAGCTTAATTCCCCGCCTAGTTCGTTCGAAAATTCTGGACTTAAAATTAATGTTATATTTATATATATGCTTCTTATACGTATACAAACTTCTAATGTTCATAAATTCTTTATACATTGTCTGTTTTACGCAAACTTGGGGTCTATTTAAACCAGAATTCTGAGACGATGGCAACGGTAATCCCGGTTTAACTTAATTCATAATATTTACTTAAGTTATACCTAATTTGTCCTCTCAATGTATGGTTATAGTGTATTAATATTTTGGGGTGTTACATTCTCCCTTACTTAAAGGATTTCGTCCCTAAATCTCAAGTTAAGAAGAATGTACTATCCTAACAACCATCAACTCATCCATCATCCATAGGCATCCATTGTTCTTAAGTAATTCTAATGCTTTGTATAAACATATGCAAAAGTTTGGCGTGTATATGTCCTTACCCTTATGTGAAAATCAGGCAGTCGACTGATTTAGTTGACCTCCTTAATGCAATATATGTTTGTGCCATGTATCCCATATGTATGCAGATAATCCTAATAATACATATAAGTTCTATATGTGTGCTCATCCATTCATAAAAATGCAATATCCATATGATGATTCATCCATTTCCATCCATAGTAAATTTAAATGCGCACATATCCATATGCAATATGTAAGTGATTGAGCCGATCTAGTGCCTATGTGTGTACATGCATCCATGAGCAATCACTAGCAAACACTCGCATCCATTTGCAACCATCAACCATAACATGTTTCAAACACATGTTCACAATCATTGGATTCTACATAAGGTTCGATCGATAGGATAAACTTGAGTGATAGAAGCAAATGCAAAGTAAAAGTTTTGGAAAATAAGTCAAGAACGTACTTTCAAAAAGGAAAGGGTAAGAAGCATGAATCCAATCTTCTGGTTCGCATGTTGCATCTTCGCGGTCTTCTCCCCATTGCACTTTCATTAATTTGATCTCCTTGTTACATAGCTTCTTGATTTCCGATCCAAGGATATGAGTAGAAATTCTTCTTACTGATGCTTCCTTCCTAACTTTCACGCCTTCAAGTGTACTCGGCTCTACTACTTCCGTCGTATCATGGATGCACTTGCTTAGATGATAAACATTAAACACATCATGCACGCCCACTAGTGTATTCAGTAGCTTGATCTTGTAGGCCATCTGACCTATCCTCTCTATTATAGGGAATGGCCATACGAATCTCGGCACCAACTTCCCTACCATGCCAAAGCAAATTACAATCCTTAGTGGTGAAACTCTGATGAAGACCATATCTCCCACTTCAAATTCCAAGTCGGTTCTCCTTTTATCGGCATAAGATTTTTGCCGATCTTGAGCTGCTTTCATCCTTCTTTGAATGAGGTATGTCTTCTCCGAAATCTCTCTTACCATGCCAGGCCCTAGTAGAAGTCTATCAGTAGACTCCCACCAACAAGTCGGTGATCTGCAAGGTTGTCCGTATAGCGCTTTAAAGGGTGCTATGTTTATGCTCGACTGATCACTATTATTATATGCGAACTCAACCAATGTGAGATGCTCCTCCAAAGTCCCTCCGAAGTCTAGTGTACACAATCTTAGTAAATCCTCGAGTACTTTATTAACCCTCTCAGATTTTCCATCAATTTGAGGGTGATAAGTTGTGCTTAGCCTTAACTGTGTACCTAGAGCTTCTTGCAAGCTCCTTCAAAATTCACTAGTAAATATGGGGTCATAGTCACTTACTATACTTGAAGGTACCACATGCAGTCGGACGATCTCTTTGAGGTAAACTGAAGCTGGCCAAGATGTCATCCTCTTGATCTTGACTGGGATGAAATGAAAGCTCTTTGTAAGTTTATCCACTATCACCCAAATGATTGTGTTTCCTTTCCTTGACCTGGGCGGTCCATCAGTAAAATCCATAGAGACACTCTCTCATTTCTATTGCGGGATATCTAAAGGTTGAAGTAATCCGCTGGGCTTCTTTTTTTCAGCTTTGACTTGTTGACAATTCAAACATTGGGCCACGAATTTCGCTACATCTTTCTTCATTCTCGTCCAATGGAAAACACGCTACATGTCTCGATACATCTTGCCACCGCCTGTATGGAGAGTCATCTGAGAGTGATGAGCTTCCTCTAGCACTCACTACTACAAAAGTGGGCATATTCGACACTATTTTTATGTGGCCGTAGATTAAAAAAGCGTTCCCATAGGCTATTTTTTCAAATAGGCAACACTATCGGGGCATGACATCCGCGGTCGTTGTATTAGCCCTCTAAGGCAACGCTTTTGGCCATCTACGGCCACAGAAAGAAAGTGTTGCATTATAACTCCATTGCAATAGTATATGCATGTAATGCAACAACATAAAGCGCTTCCTTAAGTAGAAGCTAAAATCTGGCTTCCAGGTCATGGTAGTGGGGTCCACATGTACTTTCCACACAGCTGCCAACGTGTCACATGCCACATCAGCTCTCCACATCAGCCGCACATGTGTCACGTGCCACGTCAGGTATCCACGTGGCACCACGTAAGCTGTGGCCCAAGTGTCGTACTATTATGGAATTAATAATATTGCACTTAATGAAACACCACAACACAATCTAATGCAACACCACAGCAATCTAATGCGACACTACAACACCATATAATGCGACACAACAACACTGTAATGCAACACCAGAAAATATCAACTGCAATGGTAAAAAAAATCAAATGCAACACCAGAAAAAAAATCAACTGCATCTATAATACAACCCAATAATTACCAATTCTGCAGTACATATACTCAATCCAAAACATTGTACCACATTCATACATATATACCAAAATATTCATACAATAAATTCTCCCAAAACATTCATCACCACATTCAGACCAAACAATTATATATACCAACTCACAAGTGTCATCACCAACACATACCACAAGTGTCATCACCAAAACATACCATAAGTGCCATCATGAATACATACCACAAGTGCCATAATTTAAAAGAACAATTCGAATATATCACAAGTGCAAACACATACCATCCAAATACTTCATTCATTTGCCGGGGTAGCAAGAGTACCAATGCCATCTTCATCACTTGTTGTGGTGACACAAAAGTCTCCGACATCTAAAGTAAGATCTGGATTGGCTTCACCTAGCTTTTTTAACACCCACGACAAGTTCTCTTTCACTTTTCTATTCACCTTTTCTTCCAAATCCGCCTCAAGATCTTGCCATATTTTTTTGGTTAACTCTTGCACATAACTATCCGAAGAACCAGGAGTTATTGGAGACTTTTTAGCCATTTTACCTTGCCTTCCTACAAGCTTGTTCCGTGTGTTGCTCTTCCCACCAGAAACAAGTGCATCTTCTCAGCAATGTTTCCTGCATCCACCATTTCCTGAATCTTCGCCTACAAAATGAAAACCAAGCAAGCATATATATAAACATACAGCTGGCAGGAATGAATTTATTAACAGAACTGGTTTTCTTTCAAATTAACTATGTGTTCGATTTAATAAGCAGCTCCAACGAACGTACAATGTGCCAATTATACTGACACAAGTATTGCTATTTCAATATCTAATGTACTCACGTATTTGGCTTTTAGTTCATCCGTGTTAGTCTTATAAGTTCTCCCCGATTCTTGTTTATATGTTTCCAAATAGACCAAGGTAGTGGATGGGGTGGCTTTTTCTGGGTCCTTATTTCTCTGTCAAGTATTAGGTATACCAAAAAATAAACAGAATTTTTAACATTTATTGTTAAGAATTTACAGGTCTATCTGCTACCTATGAACATTGTGACAATGATATAACAAATTAGAATTATCATGTGGCCAATTCAACTCAATCACAAAAAAAAATTAACCTAAGTTCAAAAAAACACAAACTATCTATTCTTTGGATACTGCATGAGTTTGGGACCCATGGTGTGTCTCATTTAATGAATTACGATGCGCAGAATTAATATCAGCTAGGGCCAGAAAATCCAAAAAAAAATAGCACTAAACAAGGATAATGCGAACTACTAAAGAAAAGATTAACACTAAATAAGATAATGTGAACTACTAAACATTATACAAATGTGAATATTAATAATTTATTTTATTTATTCCATCTGTTGCATGATTATTAAGTTAGCACTAAACAAGAAAATGTGAATACCATTAATTTATTTTATTTATTTTTCCCATCTGTTGCCTGATTATTTAATTAGCATTATAAAAATTAGTTTTCTTTTGTGGTCACATTAAAGTCGTACCTGAACTGCTTCATCCCTGAAGTATTCCAAGAGCATTTTAAAATCCTCCAACGGAATTGTATTGGGCCTATTTGCAAGCCTTCCCTCATTAGTTGAATGTTTTTTATAATACCTTGCTTTGATGCGAGACTTGTACCGCCTCCAAGAGTCGTTAAGCGTGTTCAAGACCCACTTTTGTCCTTCTTCCGGAATCACATACCTAGCCTACAATATATCAAACACAAAATTCAGGAAACAAACTAATTAATTAAAGCTAAACATTTAGGAAGTAAGTTGAACTATAGATGGTTTAGGGTGATAGATTGTACCAGAGAATATTCCAACATTTATCGCTTTAAATGATCAGGAACAACATGCCAATTGATGTAAGTAAGAGACACATTATTCTTTGCTAGTGTCCTAAGAAATTTGCTTAACTCCGTAATATTATCAGATACTGGTTGACCATCCTCATTCAACTCAATGACTACTTTATCATCAGGGGTTCTAGCATGCACCTTGGTCATTTTCAAATTCCCTCAAGGTTTTTTTGGACCTAGTACTTTATCTACCAGGTTCAACAAATGAATAGAAAATTAATGTATGGCATTACAGAAACATAATATGCATGCAAAATTTAAAATAGACATACTCAACAGTGCAATGCAGTGCACAGATAAAGAAACACTGTACCTTCTTCATCTTCCTATGCAATCCATTCCTGCTCTAATCGATCAGTAAGATTTTCCATTGTTGGAGGCCCTTCAACATTCTACTTTTGACGTTTCCGCATCGCTAAATAAGCAGCAGCTTCACATGAATTAGTTGATTGTTTGAACATTTTTCTACATGTAGGTTTCAAAACGGATGGATGAGACGTTGTAGGTTTTAAAACTCCAGAAAAGACGACGTAGGTTTTGTCAATTTCTTTAATGTTTCTACAAATATCTCCTGGTTACTGGGTTTCTTTGGACTGGAAGTGCATGTCATCAACTCCTTGTTGGAGCCATCTTTCTTTGGAGGGGGTGAGGGTCATCGCTTCCTTCTCAATTTTCATGGCTGCATTGGTTCGCGAACGTGTTCACGGTCCAGGTAAAGGATTCTTTGACTTAACGAACTTGATTCTCTACAATTAAGTCAAAGTTCAAGTTTTTTTACGTTTATAAAGGCAAAGACAATAAGTAATAAACAAATAACTCTTTTATACCTCTGAATCCCCTGAATCATCAGTGACATCTTCACCAGCATTTTTTGGGATGCGTTCATCACGTCCAACAACATCTTTACCTTTATCTTTCCAATTTCATGCGGCAGCCTATTGCATACAACTAACCAATGAAGGCACCCCAAGTGATATACTAACTTCATCATTTTCTTGCATTCGCGCGATTCGCTCTTGTTCATACTTCGTCAAAACTAATGGTTATGAGAACTGCAAGCAGATTAGCATTATTACTCACCGTCGATGATAAATTTAAGCTAGTTAACCAAATACAGTCGTCATATAAATAGTTCTTATTATTTTGACAGAATGCATGCACAAAGAACAAATAGTTACTTCAGTTAGTTGCAGCCTTCAGGGTCGGAATATGACATCGACACAGTAATAGAAAACACTAAAATCCAATGCTTGCTTTTACGTGTAGAATTTTAATAAAAAGTAGTTTGAAATACAAAATTTCATCCAGATTAATAAAACTGAAATGAAAACTGAAAAATACATGAACATGAGCTTCAATCTCTCGGGTACCATCATCATTATCAGTTTCATTTTCTACATTTAATTTCCTCCTGGTTCCTTTGTCCATCACAGTAACATCTTCTTCATCATTATTCATATCAGGCTCCGACGATAGTTTCTTCTAACCCACTTGAGTTAGGTTGTTTTTCATCATTTAGTGTTGCTGCTAAAGTTTTATGTACAGTAATATACTTGCGCTTTGCAACCAGCTTCTTAGCAGAACATGTAACAATAAAAATAATAATGATGGCCTCCTTCATAGTTATTTAAACACACACACAGATATATAAGAATGGATCTATATTACATATACATATATACCTTGAATTATGTTTTTCCTTGGCCATATGATTACATGTGGATGCAGTTGAATCAATGGCTCACTATCTTTGTCAACGGTGTTGTCGATGTAAAAAAACCTACTTCTTCTTACTTATTGCAGCCCTGTACGTTTTCATTTACGTCCTTGTCATTCAATATCAGTTGCCAGCCACCCCTCGTTCCTTTGCTGATATAAACTCCTCCTATTTCAGTGTAATGGAGACCATCTTTAACAAATTCCATAAGCACACTATAAGAAAAGCGGTCTACATCATATTTTATTACTACAAAGAATTCTCCACCGACATAACATGTCCTTTGAAACTGTCCGCCATGGTGCAGTCGGATATTTATAAGTTCATCCATCCTGTACAAAATGAATACATTAGAATAAGGTACATGCATGTTAAAGTGGATAAAAAACAACTATAACATTTTGGTCTATAACCAATGTAGATGACAGTAAAGAAAGACATTAAATCATAAAACATGTGAACAGTGTAGATTGCATTATGAGATAGAGTGCCAAATACATTCATCAAAGATAATAATTTACAGGTAAAACAAAAAGTGCCAAATACATCATAAATTAGACAACAGATTAGACTAAATTAAAGCAATAAGAAAGAGGAATTTTTTAACCTAACGAGACGAAATAGGATAAAAACCTCCTGCTTCTAGTTCTATTTCTAGTTGTAATACGGGGACATCATCCCTAATCCAACCCCCATCAACAACTTCTAGTTCTAGTTCACAACCTATGCCCATATCATGTGAATGCGTATTGCTTATGTCTTCTTCCATTGCATTCTAATTTTCAGTATCACAACAATCTCTCGGCAATTTTTTAATAATGTAATGACTGTTCTTTTCAACTGCATCTTCCACATAAAATACTTGCTGCACTTGTGAAGACACGACATAAGGATCAGTTTTATGGAACTTGCTAAAATTTACTCGAGTAGGACCATATGAATTTTTTTTCTCTTGGTACCAGCAACACTTAAAAAGGACCACTGTGAAAGCTCCCCAATAATCAAGCTCAAAAATTTCTTCGATTGATCCATAGTAATTGACATCACCAACTATTGGGTTTTGGTCTTTCGAACTAGCAAAGATGGTGGTTTTGCAGTCAAAAATACATCACTTTTTTGTGTGGTACATCGAGAATCTCTAAATTTTGTGTGGAATCTATATCCATTTACTATATAACCGGTAAACTTCATAGCTACTTGATTAGGACATAATGCAAACACCTCTAAATCTGTTGAAATATTGTCCATTTTCAAAACTTCTTCTTTAAGCCAATTCCAAAACTCTTTGAAATGTTCTCGTTCCCTCTTGTATCTTCTTGGATTTTCAAGACCATCCATAAAAGCTCAATGAATCCTAAATAATAATTAAGGTCAAAAAACTTCGAAATGCAGATATTAATTTATAGTTAAGGAAAATGATACAGGAATTTAAGAAATTACTCGATCAAACTCTCAATTACTTTATTATCGGAATTGAACAGAATATAGCAGTGCGTTGCCTTCCAATTTGCAACTTTCAAATTGAACATCTTTCCATCTTTATTCTTCTTTGTTCCAATATGATATTCCAAATCTGTTGGACATTTTCCAAAATCAATTGACATATTTTCTGTTCCTCCATCAACGCTTAAAAATCTTGAACAGAAGGCCGCACACTCTTCTGCCAAGTAACCTTCTGTAAACGAACCTTCCAGTCTGTTTCTATTTCGCACATAAGATTTCAACTTCCTTGATATCGCTCAGTTGGATACATGCATCTAAGGTGTTCAGGCCCGCCGTATTCGATTTCTTTGCATAAATAAACAGGCAAGTGTACCAATATATTGAAAAAATCCTGTGGAAAAATCATTTCAAAATGACAAAGTATCTCGACAATTTCTTTTTGCAGCCTCTTGATAGCATCCACTTCGATAACCTTGCTCCATAGTCCTCTAAGGAATGCACTAAATTTGATCATTGATAACGCAACCTCGGGTTTTGACGCTTTCTTCACGGAAAATTGTAACAAATAGTGGAGTATGAAATGAGCATCAAGGCACTTATATCCCACAACTGTTCTCTCTTTTATGTGCACGTACCAACTAACATTCGAGGCACAACCATGGCACAGTTTGGCGTTCTTCAATACAGAGAAAAAGATTTATTTTTCCTTATTTGTTATATCAAATATTGCAGCTCTAATTTCAACATGCTTTCCAGCACCACATTCAAAAGGATGAAGGGCCTTCCTTATGCTCAATTCCTGTAAATCCAAACGCGCGTTTAGGTGATCCTTCGACATGCGACCTATATAAAGTAAAGTACTTAATATTTTGTCGCATGTGTTCTTCTCTATGTGCATGGCATCCAGGTTATGTCGAGTGGGATTATGACACCAATATGGTAAGTCAAATAGTATTGACCTTTTTTTAAAAAAGGGCCATCACTTTTACCCGGTTTCTTGGTCTTATCCCTAAACCGATTTTTGAATCCCCGGAATAACTCTTCAATGTATGTTCCTGATAATATTTCTGGAATGCTCCCCATTTCAATTTCACCATTAAATCTCCTCTTATCCGGCCTCCAGTTATGTGTCCGATCAAGAAACTTTCTATGGTGCATATAGCACATTTTTTTCTATGTTTCAAATAATTTGAAGTTTCATAATGACATATTGGACATGCTAGTTTCCCCTTCGTGCTCCAACCTGACAACATGGAATATCCCGCAAAATCACTAATGGTCCATTGGACACTTGCACGTAAATTAAAATTCCCATCGGTCAAGGAATCATAGGTTTCGACGCCAACATTCCATAACGCTTTCAATTCCACAATTAAAGGTTGCATATATACGTCAATACTGTTCTTTGGAGAATTTGGACCAGGTATTAATGTTGAAAGAATTAAATTCTCTTGTTTCATACATAACCAAGGCAGAAGATTGTAGTTTACCAACACAATTGGCCATGTACTATAATTTGAATTCATTGAATGATATAGATTAAATCCATTAGATGTTAGACCCAATCTAACATTACGTTATTCTGATGAAAAATCAGGATAGCGAGCATCCATCATCTTCCATGCCACACCATCAACCGGATGTCTTAGTTTTCCAACTTCTTTTCGTTCCATTTGGTGTCATCTCATAAGTTTGGAAAATACTTTACACATAAACATCCTTTGTAATCGTGGTCTTAGTGGAAAGTACCTCATAACATTTGCCGGCACTTTGGGAATCGACTTTGGTGGATCATTATTATCAACGATGTCTTCTTTTTCTTTACATACCACCTCGAAAAACTATGAATGTCACAAGCCTCTTTATTTTTATTCTCTGCCCAATATAACATGTAATAGTTTGGGAAGGCATGTATTTTATGGTAATCAAGACCTAAATCTTTAATGACATTCTTTGCAGCGTAGGAAGACAAAGGCAGCTGGGCATTAGGAAAGGCTTCTTTTATAAGCTTTAGTAATTCTCCAAACGCAGACTCGTTAATTCCATAAGCACATTTTAAATGAAAAAGCCTGATCAAGAAACTTAGTCGATAAAATTTAGTGCAGTCAGGATATAACGGTTTCTTTCCTTCTTTAACATGCCGATAAAATTTCTCAGCCTCTGGCTTTGGTTCTACTTCAAAGTCCTTGGGATTTTGATCAAATTTGTAACCCACACATTTGAACATCACATCAAAATTATCATCAAAATCCATCTCCGTTACACAATCCATATGGTCATAAACACCTATTAATTTTGTCTATGAAACTTCATAAATCCACGCGGTATGTAATGGAGAAGGATCATTAAAAATAAGATGATCGTATATGACATTTTCACAATACCAATTACATTATATACATTTTTTGCAGGGGCACTTCATCCCATCACCTACTTTATAAATGGGAAATGTATTTCTTGAAAAGTTGTTACCCCTCTTACATATTCTGCACTCGATCTCGGAAGTCCTATCCATATGTAATACTCACTATCCATTGCCACAATCTAACCACGACCTAGTAAGACTATACCACTAACAGTTTCAAGACATGAACAATGGCTACCCTGTAAGGTTTGATTAAATTAGAAATAAAAACAAAACAAGTTAATAATTTACAAATATACATAATCAGTGTGATGATACAAAGACAACTGTTTTGATATGAATTATCACTAACTTTTGGAACTGAATTATCAGGAGAATACATAAAACAAGCAACTAAGGATACTGAACACAAATTCATAACATTACATGACTGCACCAAAACAAAACAACACAGATACGAAGACTATACATGTGATACAAAGACGATACAGTTGAACATAATACAAAGAACGATGTAATAATTTAATTTTTTCTTCTAATGTTTAGCCCTTGAAGCTGGTCGTTAAGTCCACTAACGTCAGTTCGAAAACCAATAAATCGATTTTGCAGCGTTGTAAGTTGATTTGTAATTCATTTGCATACTCAGTGGCTCGACTTGCAAAATGTTGGTCAATCCACTGCCAAAAGGTACATTCTATGGGATAAACACGACATCTAAAATAATGATAACCAATGTTGAATCCAATCGAAATAACATCTTCTACAGCGGCATACCCACAATGACATATTTTGATTGGTGAGTCATCTTGTTGTTCGTTAACCACTTAGTTGGTTTGATGCTGATGACGCAATGCAGCACGACTATGCTGTCTCATCGCCCTTTGTTCACGTCGTTCTTCTTCTCTCCCTTGTCTTCAAAGTTCTTCTTGCTCTAGTTCATACTTACGCAAATCATCGTAGTGCCTTTCTAGCATATCTATATAAAAATCAATAGGAGTTTCTGGCGATGATGGGTTTGACAGTCGTAGATCACCTATGCCCAGGGTATCTTCGTAGTCATACGACGTAGGCAGAGAAATAAGAATTATTTAACTACAAACAAAAATACACATTTAAACATTCAAATTGGATTTGTTTCCACCATTTGAAATAGGCATTATTTACCAATACATCAATGGTCGGGCAGACATAAAAATACAGAACTTGCACAATTTCAACACATGCAAACATATAAATACAACACTTCAAGTATAAAAAACCCTAATTTAAAGCAACTGGTATACCCAAATCACCTAGAGACTTTGAACGTAGACCAAAATAAGTTAGAGATGAAATCATCTAAATAAAACCGAAATGATGAAGCCCTAACTACCTGTAATTGTCTTAAATGATCCTAATCGGAGGTGCAAAGTTTGTAAAATAGGAGCAATCAAAGGTTTATATTTTGTAACGGAGGTAGAGTAGCAATCAGAGTGTTCGTGACGGATTTTGTGGGGAGAGAAACGTACAGAAGGAAGTGTACGGGAGAAATTTGTTTAGGGGGATGTATTTCATGAATTGGGAAAAGATAGCGCCAAATTTTCACTAAACTGAAGCAGGGATACGTTTGAATCTTTGGATTAATCAACATCTACGGTTATTTATTTATTCAAACTGATAACACAGATCACTGACCTGGCATGTATTTATGTAAAGTAACACTTTGAACGGTGTTGCACGTCACATCACAAGAATTCCAACCGCAACACTTCATTCACATCTAATGCAACAATATATGAATGTTGTTGCAGAAGATCAAAGAAAGCATAACTTTCGCCACACTTTTCATGCAATGCACACAAATTAGTGTCGAATATGCCCACTTTTATAGTGGTGACTGCCTTTAGAAAATCCCTAATTCTAGGGACACACAGCCTTCCATCTTGTCTATGCCAGCCTTTTTCGTCCACAATATATCTAGCAAGGTGACTAGAAGTTTCTCCTTGACCAAGCCTGCCCAAGATGTCCTTCAACTGTTGTTCCTCATGCTTCAAAGATCCAATTTGCTCCAGTAGAGTAGGTCGCACCTCCAATGATGGCAACAAACTATGTGTGAAATTCGTAGATGGCTTAAAATCAAAGGTTGAGATGAATTCAAGCTCTGTCTTTCTACGAATAGAGGACTCATGGTCATCCTCTGCCTACTCAATGCTTCGCCACCACATTACCCTTGCCTGGGGCATAAATTATCTCAATGTCGCAGGACGCTAGGAACTCCACCCACCTTTGTTGCCTTAGATTGAGGTCCTTCTGCGAGAACAAGTATTTGAACAACTTATGGTCCGTATATAGCTCAAATCTTTCTCTAAGTAGATAGTGCCACCAAGACTTAAGTGCGAACACTATTGTTGCTAACTCCAAGTCATGGATAGGGTAGTTCTTCTCACGAACCCTTAGTTGCCAACTTCCATAGCATACTGCCCTCTTGCATTAATACGACGGCTAATCCTGTGCCGCAAGCATCTGTGTAAACTGTGATCATCTTGCTTCCGTCGGGGAGATCAGAACTAGGGCTGTTGTCAGTGCCCGTTTCAACCTCTGAAAAGTATCTATGCTCCAAGAAAAAGTCAATTTCTTCTTTGTCAGATGGGTAAGCGGAGCTGAGACTCGCGCGAAGTCTTTAATGAACTTCTTATAGTATTCCATCAATCCAAGGAAACTTCTTACCTCCGTTGCATTATTCAGAATCTTCAAATCTTGAACAGCGACCACCTTAGCGGGGTCTACCGCTATCTCTTCCTTGCAGACCACATGCCCTGGGAATCTTACCTACTTCCTCCAGAAATGGCACATAGCGAATTTTGCTTTAAGTTGGTGTGCTCTAAGTGTACTTTGGACTACCTCTAAGTGTTCGGGATGTTCTTCGCTCTTGGAGAAAATCAAAATGTCATCTATGAACACCACCATGAACTTGTTCATATACTCCCTAAACACCCGACTCATCAATTCCATGAAGTATGCGGGTGCATTGATTAACCCAAAAGACATAACCATCCATTCGAAGAAACCATCCAAAGTTTTGAAAGTTGTCTTGTCAATACTATCGTCCATCACTCTGAGATGATGAAATCCCGTGGCTAGATCCAATTATGAGAAGACTGAAGCGCCTACTAGTTGGTCAAATAAGTCGGCAATCCTTGGTAATGGGTGCCTATTCTTCTTACACAGTTTGTTCAGTTCTCGGTAGTCTACACTGGATATAGAGAGTCGTCCGCCTTGGTTGCGAAAATGACTGGAGCTTCCAATTCTGAAATACTCCGCCTAATGAATCCTTTTCCAACAACTCACCCACTTATTTGTTGAGATCTCTCCTTTCCTTAGGATCCATGTGGCGCACTGACAATGCAACTAGCTTCGCATTTCCCACCAAGTATATCCGGAAGTCTATCTCCCGCCTTGGAGGTAACCCCTAACCTCGTCGAACACATCTAGAAATTTTTCCAACTATCAGCATTGATCGAAGATCATCAATGGAAGCATCAAGAGATTCAAGGTAACTAAGCATTACTGATCCCCCATGGATCACAAGAAATTTCGAGAGTTCCACCATAGCAAGTAAGAAGTCTAACCACTCTCTTTTCACAATCAAGGTTGGCACCATACGTAGTTATCCAATCCGTTCATAGAATTAATCTGTAGCCCACGAAACCGAGAACATATGCATCGCATTCAAATTCGATGCCTAGAAAGAAAATCCTCAAACCCCTATATATCATAAATGATTCGTTCCTCCTATGGGAATCAGAAACAATACTAGTACTTAGGTGCAGATTTTCTACTGTTGAGTTGGATATGACTGAGTGAGAAGCTCCAAAATCAAAAATAGCTCATGTAGGGTAGTCTAAAAGAGAATTCAAACCTTCTACCACGACTTTCCTACCCCGGTCTAGTCCACTATTCTCTAAAGCGTTAACCTGCCCTCTAGATGTTCCAGCCTTCTATCCTTGTCTCTGAGGGCACTATCCCTTGAAATGTCCAACTTGTCCACAATGAAAGCAAGCATTCTTGGTTTTTATGCAGTCTCTCACGGATTATCCCAAATCACCACAACCACGGCATTTCACTTCTGTCTTGATTTGAGCTTTTTTGGGCTTTCCCCCTTTCTTATTCTTATTATCCTATTATATCTTTTTCTATGCCTTGGGCTTCTCTTCCTCTTTCTTTTCTTCTTTCTTTTCTTCTTTGTTTCCCTCTTGGCCCTCCTCGCGCATAAGGGCCATGTCTACTAGCTTCTCAAGGGTTGCTCCCATTGGTACATGTGTTAGTACTAATTCTTGGAGCGGTTGGTTTAATCCTTTAGCGAACCTCAAGGCATTTTTGTGAGGAGTATTTACTAACTCCAACCCAAATCTTGCTAGTTGGTTAAAGGTGTTGACATACTCCTTTATAGTCATGCTCCCTTGCTTCAAGTTCATAAATTTATCCACTTGCATTCCTTCTGCGGTTTGTGATAAGAATATTGTCTCAAAGATAACTTTAAAGTTATCCCAAGTAGCTACTTCTGGTCTGGATTGAACTATTTCCCACCATTATGTTGCTTCATTTTTAAGCTGGAAAGATGCTAACTGGACTCTCTTCCTATCATCGAGCTCTAACAAGTTGAACACATACTCCATTTCTCTTATCCATTTTCGCACTTCTACGAAACTTTCGGTACCCCGAAAAGGTTTTCCTCCCATTGCGTTGAAGTCTTTGTAGATCTAAGAAAAGTTGATTACAGGAGGAGGAGGAGGAGGTGTTACTACGGCTGCAGCTGGGGGAGGGACATTCTTTTGTACCCATACATGTTGAAACACCCCACCTCCGTTAAGGTCACTTACAAAGGGAATGCATTAACTTTGGTGAAGCATTTAGGTAAAAGGCACAGATAATTTACAAGACAGACATATAAACAGCGGAAAACTGAAATCGTTTCATAAATAACGTGGTTCAGTCAAAACATTACAAGCATTGTCTCAAAACCCAACTTCTAAATTATTACAATAAAACATCTGTCTTGATTTAAAACTCCAAGTACATAAAGAAGCATAAAACAGTAGTAAAGTAGCATGAATCCCCAATAAAAGTGTAACCACGGCCATAGCCCAAGAAAAGGGAATCCAACCAATACATCTACTCTCCTCAAGCTGGAAAAGGTCTGCACTAAGCTGAATTATTCCCTCCTTACGGACCTGGGGGGAACAGAAGAAAAGAAGGCGAAAGAAAACAGGTCAGACATAAGCCTGGTAAGTCCAGTGAATATTCAGCATGTATACAAGTAAAAGGATCATGACATGAATAAACTAAACATAGGACAATGCCATAGCAATAAGATAACATAAGATAAGGCAAGATAAACTGAATATACTATCACACTCATTTCCATTTCTCTGCACCTACTAACGAATGTTTTAACTATCATCATGTGTTCATAACAAAGTGATCCCTTTTTCCGATCGGCTTCTACTCACATGCATTTATTACTTGTGTCATTCTGCCCCGCTTGATTGTAGATGCTTGATTCTCTAGTTTGGATTTGGTTTGGAGCTTTCTAACTTGATTTCTAGTTTGGAAAAGATGGAGGCTAAGCTAGCTTAGACATGGACAACATGACGACTTCATAGAATAGGGTTATGAGGTCTAGGGTTGAGGTTTAGGGTGATTATATAGAAGTTTAGGATTAATATGGGCCTTTAGATCAACCTAGGAGCCATCAGAGCCGTCTAGTCCAAGAAAATGTGTCATCAGGCAAATCAGAAGTCGCCACGTAGCCCTATGACTCAGAAAATCGTCACTGACCAGCACAGTTGGCAGAAGTCGACCCCTACAGGGGGGTCGACACCAATGTCGACACCCCTATAAAGGGGTCGACTCCGATGTCGACACCCCCTGGGAGGAGCCAACACCCATGAGCGGGAGATTTCCCGCTCAGCCGATTTCTAAGTTTTTGAATTTCGAACTGAATTGATTGTTTAACTATTATTTTTAATTTATTTTCTGCTTACACTAGAAATCTTCTAACCTCCATAACTTCTTCATGCGGAGTCAGATTCAAGCAAACTCGGACTCTATCTCAAGCAGAATTCCGAGACGAACGCAATGGCGTAACCCGTTTCACCCAATTCTTCTTTTAAAAGAATTAAGTGTTCTTAGATTTGTTAATTTTAATATTCATAGAAAATACGGGGTGTTACATTTTCCCCTCCTTAAAGGATTTCGTTCACGAAATCTCTAACTTAATAAGAATGTATCCTAACATCCAACATCCATCTACTCAACCATCAATCATAGGCATCCATTGTCCTTAAAAATATTTCTAATGCTTTCATGATCATATGCGTAGTGTATGTATATGTCCTTATCTAATGCAAAATCAGGCGGTCTACTGATTCAGTTGACCTCCTTGATGCGAATCATGTCAGTGCTATGAGTCCATCATGTATGCAATTATTCCTTATCATATTTTGTAACTTCTACATGAGTGCACAATCGTTCATACAAATGCAACATCCATATGATAACACATCAAGTTTCAATCCTCATACAAATACATATATGCATATGCAATATGAAAGTGACTGAGCCGATCTAGTACTTAATGTGTGTGTATATGCATCCACGAGCAACCACTAGCAACCACTTGCAACCACTTGCAACCACCAATCATAACATGTTTCAAATACATGTTTACATCCATTGGTTTCTACCTAAGGATTAAAAATAGGACCGAGGAGATATACTTAAAAGATAGAAACAAGCATGCATAAACTTATGGAAAAAGAGATCAAGGATGTAACCTAAAAAAGATAAGGATAAGATGCGTGTATCTTGTCTTCAGTCTCCCAAGTCGCGTCCCCTTCAGCGTCACTCCACTATACTTTAACTAGCTTGACCTCACGATTGCATAGATTTTTAACTTATGTACCCAAGATACGAGTTGGAACTCTTCTCACCATCGCTTCTCGCTCCACTTCTACTTCCTCTAATATGCTCGACTCCACAACTTCCGCAGACTCATGTAAGCACTTCCGTAGATGAGAGACACGAAAAACATTATGAACTCCAGCCAATCTTTCGGGCAGCTCTACTTTATAAACCATCTTCCCAATCCTCTCAATGATAGGAAATGGACTTATAAATCTTGGTGCCAATTTTCCTATGGACCCAAAGCGAACGACATTCTTCAAAGGAGATACTTTAAGAAAAACACTATCTCCAGCCTCAAACTTAAGGTCGGTCCTTCTTTTATCAAAGTAGGACTTCTGTCTATCTTGTGCGGTCTTCATTCGTCTTCGTATCAAGTCCACCTTCTCTGAAGTTTCTCTGATCATGTCAGGCCCAAGTACGAGCTTGTCTGTAGACTCCCACCAACAGGTTGGTGATCTGCATGGTCTTCCATATAAAGCCTCAAAGGTTTCCATGCCTATGGTGGCTTGGTAGCTATTGTTGTAGGCGAATTCCACCAAAGGAAGATTGTAACACCCCGTGATTTTAAATATTAAAATTAACGAATTTAAGAATAATTAATTTCAGATGTGAAAATTAAGGAAAATGGGTTATGCCATTGCGTTCGTCTCAGAATTATGCTCGAGATAGAGTCCGAGTTTGCGTAAATTGGACTCCGTATGAAGAAGTTATGGCCTTCCGAAGTTTCAGAATTCAAATAAATTAAAAACAGTTCGAAATTCAAATTCAGACAAGGGAGCAGGCTGGGCGGGAATTCTCCCGCCCAAAGGCCAGGTCGACCAGGGGATCGACCTACCCATACAGGCCGACCAGGGGGTCGACCTGGCGGTCGACTTACCCCCCTCCCCACCCCCCAACGGGCAGATCTGAAAGATGATGTTGTTTCGACTCATTGCTGAGTCATTAGGGCTGACGTGTTATTCTATCTTGACAGGATGGTCTTTATTGCTTCTAGGGTTAATCCGACGGCTCTAAATTAATTAAAATTCTATATAAGCAACCTAACTCTCAACCTAAAATCACACTAATTCATACCAAGAGCCGCCATGCCATCAATGGAGAACCTAGAGTAGCCGCCGTTCTCTTTCAACTCAAAAACAAGATAGAAGCAAGAATCAAAATCAAATCAAATCTAAATTAGGATAACAATTAGTCTACATCAAAGGCGAGCAATTCAGTTTCAGAATACAGATCCCAGAAAAACAAGATTGTTCTTTTGTTGTGAGTATAATTTCTTTCATAAAATAATTAATTAATTTAATTGTGATAAGTTATAATTCAGATTATGAGAATACGACTTTGAATCATGTGATGTTATCATTGTCAGTTGTGTTATTGTGGATCTATTTCATATGTTGAATTGTATATGTTTAACTTGATTCATCTTATGCAAGTTTGGGATGTTAAATCATATGTATATGAATCTTATGCAAGTTTGGGATGTTAAATCATATTCTAGTTTATGAATCTTATGCAAGTCTGTAGGTGGATTATACACAAGTTCATATGTGAATCATGTAGATACATATGCTAGTTTATATGCAAACATGTGACATTAATTTACATGTTTAGATCCATATGCAAGTTCACATCTTTGTGTTTAGATCTATGTTAGGTCCATAGCAGTACATAGTTATGCAAATTTATGTTCTATATGCCCATTGCCTATGCTAGTTTTGTATGCGAATCATATGCTAGCTTGAATGAAATTCATATGCAAGTTATAGGAAAACCATATCCATATATGCAAGTTCATGATTACATGTTTAGATCTATATTTAGATCCATGATAGTTTATGAAAATTTATGTATATCCATTGCCTATGCAAGTTACTGGCTATGCAAACTTATGTCATGATTCTTAGATCTATTTTATGTGTTATGCAAGTTGTGATGTTGCTTTTCTTTTTATAAGTTAGACTATTTGCGAGTCTAACATATGTCATATTAAAACGTACGAATAGCGTGGGGACAATGGGAAAATATTAAATATACATAAGTGTGACTTGGCATAAAATGGCCTTAAAGGCATACAATTAATTTGAGACATTAATTGGTATAAATTTATATACTTGAAATTATGGACATAATTTAGGTGAAAATTATGGACATAAATTAATTTGGAATTTATTGATAAATTTGAATAGAGATATTAATCCAATTTGGGGTTAAATAATTATGTGTAATAATTAACCGCCTAAGACGCGAGGTTAGACTCGTTTGTGGTATAAGACTGCCCGGACCCGCCCGACAAATCCAGCAACCACAAACGGTAGTCTAATGTGAGAGGTCAAAGGCACAAATTAAATGTGTAACAATTGTAAAGACACGAGGTTAGGCTCGTTTGTAGTATAAGACTTCCCGGACCCGACCGGCAAATCCAGCAACCACAAACGGTAGTCTAGTGTGGGAAGTCTTTACAAGGTTACGGTTCTAATGAATTAAGTAATACTTAACCAGATAAACATCTGGTGGGACATGGGGGTTAAGTGGGTGGCCTGGGTGGCATGTGAAAATATGATTAGAAACACTTAACCAGGTTGAAAACATGTAAGAAGACATGAATAAGAAGGGGTTAAGTGGGAAGTTCTAGTGGGGACCAAGCACAGGTGGAAAGCTTGTGTCAAACATGGGGACCCTTTTCAAACCAGTAACCCATTAAGTATTTTTGTGAACTCGAGTTAGATCGAGGATGGGACACACTTACTGGGTTCGATTGTAAGAGGTCAAAACGGGATAACGGTGGCAACGAAAGTCCAACGGGTCATGTGCGTACGTGGGCCCGAGCTGGTAGGTAAGATGTTGTTGCATCGTGTAGATATAAGCCCTGCATCTTTAGTGGTATCGAGTTGCCACTTTGGGGAGTGATACACCCCACTGTGGGATCAGCACGGGTATCTACGAGTTAGGGAGCCGATCGCATGGGGGTAGTGGGTACAACTAGTGAAGATAGGGGCAGGTAGCACTTATGAAGGCAACTAGGGGTACAAGAAACTACCGTTATGATTATTATATTCAGTAGACGGGATCAACTTTTAGGGTGACTAGTAATGGTGTAGTATAGCAATTATCCTTTAGTGATTAGGAGCGAGATTAACGACAGAGTATTCCTCCTGTTTGCTTTGTCATGCCCACTTGTTTCACGGCCATACCTTGTTTTACCAGTTTATGCCTTATCATAGTTACTTTAATAATTATATTGTTAAAGTTATTATACTCGCCGGACTTTATGTCTGACCCCCTTATTTTCGCCTCTTTTCTTCCTCCCCCCCCCCCCAGGTTCTCAGCGTGGGCCTAGTACTAGTGGAGCTTGATCCTGGATCTCTTTCTCTCTCTTTGGAAGTGCTTGGATTGCTGAAAGTAAAGTTTAGCTCATCTCTTTTATGGATACTTGTGTTGGGGTTATGCTTTTTATTTTATGTACTCAGAAAACAATTTGTCAAGATGGTTACTAAGTGTACTTGGTTTTTCTGTTGGTTTATGATGTTGTTGTAATCAACTATTTCTCTGCTGCAATAAATGTTGTTTTGAAATTTTTCAAGAACCAATATATGTATCTGTCTTGTTATATTTTGTTCTATTCACCAATAATACTCCATGAAAGTTAATGCATTCCCTTTGAGAGTGACATTAATGGACGTGGGGTGTTACAAAGATGATCCTCCCATGTTCCTCCAAAATCAAGAATGCACAATCTCAAGAGATCTTCTAATATTCTGTTCACCCTTTCCGTCTGACCATCGGTTTGAGGGTGATAGGTAGTGCTTAAACATAGTTGTGTGCCTACAGCCTCTTGCAAACTCTTCCAAAACTCGCTCGTAAAGATAGGATCTCGATCACTTACTATGCTAGAGGGTATTCCATGCAGTCGAACCACCTCTTTAAGATAAATGGATGTTAACGATGAGGCAGTCCTCCTACTCTTAACAGGTATAAAGTGAGCGCTTTTAGTGAGCCTGTCCACTATTACCCAAATACTGGTATTGCCCCTTCTTGACCAGGGCAACCCATCAATCAAGTCCATCGAAATGCTATCCCATTTCCACTGTGGGACCTCCAGAGGATGAAGCAGACCACCAGGCTTCTTCTGCTCTACCTTGACTTGCTAGCATATCAAGCTTTTAGAGACAAACTCAGCTACATCCTTCTTCATGCCATTCTAGAAGAAAACTCTTTTTATGTCTTTATACATCTTGTCTCTACCTGGGTGTATGGTCAACCTAAAATGGTGTGCTTCTTCGAGAACGGTTTTCACCAAATCCCTTGCTTGTGGGACGCATAGTCTTCCGTCCCGTCTCAACTAACCCTTTTCATCGATGGTGTATCTATTGAGGTGACTATAAGTCTCACCTCTAATTAGCTTATCCATCACATCAACTAGCTGAGGGTCTTCACGTTGCGCGGTTCCTATTGAGTCCAAAAGAGTAGGCTGCACCTCTAGCGATGCTAACAAACCAGGTACAAATTCAAAGGAGGGTCTAAAGTCAAAGTTTGCCATGTACTCCAAGCTTTGCCTTTCTACAAAGAGAGGACATAAGGTCAGCTTTTTCCTACTTAAGGCGTCTGCTACCACATTGCCCTTTCCAGGGGTATAAGCAATCTCAAAATCGTATGAGGTAAGAAATTCCATCCGCCTTTGTTGTCTTAAGTTAAGATCTTTCTGTTAGAAAAGGTACTTTAATGATTTATGGTCAGTAAACAATTCAAACCTTTCTCCTTGTAGGTAATGACGCCATGACTTAAGAGCGAAAAAATGGTAGCTAGTTCTAAATCATGAGTTGGGTAGTTCTTCTCATGCACCTTCAACTACCTTCCACATTAACAAACTACCTTGCCTTCTTGCATCAAGACAGCGCCTAGTCCGGTTCGCATGCGTCTGTGTATATCATAAACATCTTACTCCCATCAGGCAATGTCCGAACTGGGGCCGTTGTCAGAGCCCTTTTCAGTCGTTGGAAAGCAACATCACAATCCAAATCCTAGGCAAAAGTTAGGTTCTTCTTCGTCAACCTAGTAAGTGGGGCTGAGATCTTCGCAAAGTCCTTAATGAACTTTCTATAAAAGCCCGCTAGCCCGAGAAAACTTCGTACTTCAGTTGCATTCCGTGGAATCTTCCAATCTTGCACCGTAACTACTTTTGCGGGATCCACCGCTATCCCCTCTTTAGACACCACATGTCCAAGAAACCTTACTTCTTCTCTCAAAAAATGGCATTTGGAGAATTTTTCTTTCAACCGATGTGCTCGAAGAGTAACCATAACTTCCCTTAAATGAAAAGCATGTTCTTCCTTACTTTTTGAGAAAATCAAAATGTTGTCCATGAAGACCACTACAAATTTATTAAGGAACTCTCTGAACACCCTACTCATCAAGTCTACAAAATAGGCGGGTGCGTTTATTAGGACGAAAGGCATGATAAGCCATTCGAAGAAACCATCCGGGGTCCTGAACGCGGTCTTACCTATGCTATCTTCAGCCACTCTTAGCTGATGAAATCCGGTGGCCAGATCTAGTCAGGAGAAAACCGAGGCACCTACGAGCTGGTCGAACAAGTCGTCTATTCTAGGAAGTGGGTGCCTATTCTTCTCAGTGAGCTTATTTAGCCCCCTATAGTCCACGAACAGGCGAAGTGAACCATCCTCTTTGGTTGCAAATACCACTAAAGTACCCCATTCAGAAATACTTCGCCTTATGAACCCTTTTTCAAGCAACTCTTTAACTTTCTTGCTGAGCTCTTTCCTTTCCTTTGGAGCCATGTGTCTAACGGGTAAAGCAGCAGGTTTTGCATTATCAACAAGGTATATGCGGAAGTCTATCTCTCGCTTCGGAGGTAAACCCTTCACCTCTTCAAAGATATCCGAGTACTCACGGACTACTCTAACAGATTGCAAGTTTTCAACGAATGCATCAAGAGATTCTAGATAGCTAAGCATAACAGAGTTCATGGGATTACAAGATATTTCGAGAGTGTTACCGAGGCGAGTTATAAGTCTAACCACTTTCCTTTCACAATCAAGGATGGCACTATTACTGGATAATCAATCCATGCCTAGAATCAACCCATAGCCCGTGAAACCCATAACATAAGCATTACATCTAAACCCAACGCTTAGTATAGAAATTTTCAAATCCAAACAATCATTGACAAATAAGCCTAACCCCCAATTGGATTTGAAACAACCATGGGAACCTCTACTATACTGGTATCTAGGTGCAGAGATTCAACTAAAGCAGTAGATATAAAAGAGTGCGATGCGCCAGAATCAGAAAAGTATGAATTGGATGATCAGAAAGATAAACTAAACTCTCAACAGAAATATTTCTACCTCTTTCTTGCGGAGGTGCAATGACAGCGTGAATCTGCTCTCCAGAAGTAGATCCAGCCCTCTGCCCTTGCCCTTGCCTTCTTGGGAAATCCTTAGCCATATGTCCTGTCTTGTCGCATTGAAAACAACCACTCATCTTCCTCTTCTTCTTCCTGCAGTCTTTAATTAGATGTCCAGGTATGCCACAAAATTTACACTTCCTCTTATCACGGGGTTTGTTATTCTTCCCGCCTTTCTTGGAATCTGTCTTCTTATTCTGCAATCCTTCCACTTTCTTGTCTAGAGGTTCTTCCACCTTCTCCTCTTTCTTGCCATCCTTGTCTTCCTCCTGTAACAGTGTCATGTCCACCAGTCTCTCAAAAGTCGCACCCATAGGTATATGGAACATAGCTAGGCTGTGCAGTGGCTCATTTAACCCTTTAACGAATTAGAGACCCTTTTTATGTGGAGTGTTTACTAACTCCAGTCCGAATCTAGCCAGTTGGTTGACATATTCCTTAACCGATAGGCTTCCCTGTTTGAGTGCTAAGAACTTCTCCATGTGTAGATTTCGTTCAGCTTGCGAGAGGAACTTCATTTCAAATCTCATTCTGAAATCCTCCCAAGTTTCAACTGGTCTCTCAGCATTAGTAACTTCCCACCAATAAGAGGTTTCGTCCTTAAGTAACCATACAGCCGATTGTATCTTCTGCCTATCGTCCACTTTGAAGATAACAAACAAATCTTCTGTTTCCTTGAGCCAGTTTCTTGCTTCCACAAATGACTAAGTCCCATTAAAGTTCTTTCCACCCATAACTCGAAAGTCTCTACATATCTTCGAGAAAGCATTCACACACGGAGGAGGAGGAGGAGGAACGGCTGCAACTGGGGGAGGAGGAATGTCTGCTAGGCCTACGTCATTAGCCCTAGCCTCCAGATACCTTTTGAACCAGCCAGGTATCGGTACGCCCTCGGGAAGATTAAGATCCCTAGACATGCTGAAACGAAAAGAAAAGGTTCAAAAACAAAGGATAGAAAGATAGTGCATATGGCTTTGGGGATTATGCCTTTAAAATAAAACAACACTTTTCTTGAAAATACTTCTTTAAACTTCTTTTTTGAAAAATAATTTTCAAAAACTTTTATCTTATCTGGTAAACCATCACTCTGATACCAAGTGAAACACCCCACCTCCGTTAAGGTCACTCACAAAGGGAATGCATTAACTTTGGTGAAGCATTTTAGGTAAAAGGCACAGATAATTTACAAGATAGACATATAAACAGTGGAAAACTGAAATCGTTTCATAGATAACGTGGTTCAGTCAAAACATTACAAGCATTGTCTCAAAACCCAACTTCTAAATTATTACAATAAAACATATGTCTTGATTTAAAACTCCAAGTACATAAAGAAGCATAAAACAGTAGTAAAGCAGCATAAATCCCCAATAAAAGTGTAACCACAGCCATAGCCCAAGAAAAGAGAATCCAAGCAATACATCTACTCTCTTCAAGCTGGAAAAGGTCTGCACTAAGCTGAATTATTCCCTCCCTACAGACCTTGGAGGGGAACGGAAGACAAGAAGGCGAAAGAAAACGGGTCAGACATAAGCCTGGTAAGTCCAGTGATTATTCAGCATGTAAACAGGTAAAAGGATCATGATATGAATAAACAGAACATAGGACAATACCATAGCAATAAGATAACATAAGATATAAACTAAATATACTATCGCACTCATTTCCATTTCTCTGCACCTATTAATGAATGTTTTAACTATCATCTTGTGTTCATAATAAAGTGATCCCTTTTTCCGATCGGCTTCTACTCCCATGCATTTATTACTTGTGTCATTCGGCCCCGCTTGATTGTAGATGTTTGATTCTCTAGTTTGGATTTGGTTCGGAATTTTCTAACTTGATTTCTAGTTTGGAGAAGATGGAGGCTAGGCTATCTTAGACATGGACAGCATGACGGCTTCATAGAATAGGATTATGAGGTCTAGGGTTGAGGTTTGGGGGTGACTATATAGAAGTTTAGGATTAATATGGGCCTTTAGATCAACCTAGGAGTCACCAGAGTTGTCTAGTCCAAGAAAATGTGTCACCAGGCAAATCAGAAGTCGACATGTAGCCCTATGACTCAAAAAATCGTCACTGTCCAGCACAGTTGGCAGGGGTCGACCCCTATAGGGGGTCGACACCCCTATAGAGGGGTTGACTCCCATGTCGACACCCCCGGGGGGTCGATACCCTTGAGCGGGAGATTTCCCGCTCAGCCTATTTCTTTGTTTTTGAAATTCGAATAGAATTGATTATTTAATTATTATTTTTAATTTATTTTCTACTTACACTAGAAATATTCTAACCTCCATAACTTCTTCATACGGAGTCCGATTCACGCAAACTCGGACTCTATCCCAAGCAGAATTCTGAGATGAACGCAACGGCGTAACCCATTTCACCCATTCTTCTTTTAAAAAATTAAGTGTTCTTAGATTTGTTAATTTTAATATTTATAGAAAATACGGGGTGTTACACATGCGTCGTAGCTTCTATGTATCTACGAAACCATGTGGATATGGTAATGCCCTCAGGGAAGTTATAAGTCCCAAACATGCTGAAAAAGGACGAAACAAGAACTCAGAAAGAGAATTGAAGGAATATTGTAAATAAGTTGAGGGGATATGCTTTTTCAAAAATCACTTTTTATTTGAAAATCCTTTATTTTGAAAACATTTTTCAAAAACTTTTCCTCTGATCTTGTAACCTAAGGCTCTGATACCAAATGTGACACCCCACATCCATTAATTTCACTCTAATGAGAATGCATTAAGTTTCGTGAAGCACAATAGGTAAACAACAACCAAATGTACAAGACGAATGTGAATAATACAGCGGAAAATTTTAAACCTTTTATTAATCAAGATAACAATGCTTCAAACCCAAAGTTACAGCACCATGTTTTCTCAAATATCAAAAGCAATCTATCTCATAATCAGAGTATAGGAGACATAACAATATCCCCCAAGTGTCATTGCAATAAGCACAAATAAATTGAAGAAAATACTTGAAAAAGAAGAGCTATCTAGGTCCAAGCAGAATCATGATCTCAACTATTGACCACTTCCACTTTGAGAACCTAGGCGGAAGGAAATGAAGGGAAAGAAGGAAAACAAAGAGGGTCAAGCATAAAGTTTGGTGAGTTCTAGTAATTTCTAGTACATACACATGAAAAGGTGTCAAGAGAGGTCAATAATACTGGAAGAGAAAGTAGAATAAAACATGTATATACAGAAGAGGTAAACGAGATGTCAAACAAGATAAAGGTAGATTAATTTTTCTTATTCATATCCCAAGAGTCAAAATAAACTACACCAACTTTACTAGTATTAACATGATTAGGTGTTACCCTAAATACTATCCATGCGATCGCTCCCTAGTACCCGAATATTTTGTGTCAGCCCCAACAGTAAGGTGTGTCAGTCTCTAACCCAGCAACTTATAAAACAAAGCCATATCCGTAGGTGTTACTTACAGCTTAGTTTCCTGTAGTCGGACTCATGCAAGCTCATGACTCTGCCGAAACGCGGCCTGTACAGCCCCCTAAATCTTAAATCTCTTATAATCAAGTTCAGTAAAGCGTGCCCTGACTCCTACCTAATGCGGGGTCCCCATCGAGATACCAACAAGGATACTGACTTACATGGGTTCCACACGACTTGACACAAGCCAATCCATAGGCTTGTGTCCACGTGTACCTAGGATTTAAGAGTCCCGACAACCTGATACAACTAGACTTGGGACCTCTTTATCTTACTAATTAACAAGTGTAACTTAGCAGGTTTAAGTCCATTAATAAGCTTGGTGGTAAAATTAGATTTATCTAAATGTTATTGGTGTACAACCCTTTTCCCCAACAATCACCTACCGGATGTACAACTAGACTTACAGTAATTTACTTAGTTTTCACATCTGGTTTTATTCTATCTTTACATGTCATACTTAATATCACATTAAGTCCAATTTAAATGATTATCATGTTGCATGTTCCTCCTAACATGTAGTTATCCTAACTTTAAAATAATAATATGTAATTATCCCAAATAGAATAACATGTAATTACCCTAATTCTTACACTCAAGGGTTCTAGTACATAATATGCCCAATTTTCTCCAATTATGTGTTATTATCTTATTATTCCAATTTATGTCCTTTATACACAATTAACATAATGGCCTAGGCTTAGTAGCCTAGATTATGCATAGAATAAAAAGGAAAAGGGAGCAGCAGAAAATAGGCATAACAGAAAGATTGTAAATAAATGAATGGCATAATAAGGACAAAGAAGATTAAGGTTCACAATATAACTTGTAGATCTGAATATAAAAACATGTATAAACATACATAGGGATTATTTTAGGCACTTTTTATACCAGATCCAGTCTTATTTACTGTCCAAAACCTTTTTAAATAATCAAATCTAAAAATCACATAGAATTCATAGTGGGACTTGGTGAAGAATCAGAATATACTACTGAAGAAAATGTCCACTTTAATCTTATATTGGTGTAGAGCAGTCCAAATTGTCCTTGTTAATATATGTTTAGGCAGCACTTTGATAGTTCTATGCACATATTTATCTTAGAAAAGATTTAGAGGAAGTAGGAGGAAGAAAATGCTTTGTGTAGTGTAGAACAAATAAGGTTACATGCCTTTATATATACTACCTAGGACAATTCGTCACGATTAGATATTAGGGTTTTAATCTAGTTTGTACACTCAGTGATGAGTCAGCAATGGATACAGTCCACAAAGCAGTCCAAGTTCATCGTTCGGAACCGCTCGTATCTGGGGTAGGTCGACCCACCTATCCCTTAGGTCGACCTATGGGTCGACCCGAGGTGGGCTGGGCAGTGCCATAACGGGCCTAGTTCCCGCTTAATTCCCCGCATCGTTCATTTGAAAATTATGGACTTAATTTTAATATTATATTTACGTATAAGCTTCTTATACGTGTATAAACTTCTAATGCTCATAACTTCTTCATACGTTGCCCGCTTTATGCAAACTTGGGGTCTATCTGAATCAGAATTATGAGACGAACACAATGGTAATTCCGGTTTTACTTAATTCTTAATGTTTAATTAAGTTATACCCAAATTACCATCTTAATGTATGGTTATAATGTATTAATATTTTGTGGTGTTACATGGATATTGGTAAATCTGGGACTTTAAAGCGTAATGGATGTGGAAACGGACACGAACGAGGTTGTTTAAGGAAGGGTTTTCGCTGTTCGAAAGTGTACAACGAAGGGGAAACTTTGGGGGTGCATAGAGGGCATAGGAGAAGCTAGAAGGGTAGATAGGAGGTGCAAGAATTGTCGAGGAGTAAAAAGGCGGAGTTTTTCCGGCTTGGGGGGATCGGTCGTGCTGAGGGGAGGTAGCTGCAGCGACATGGGGAGGCAGCGACGACATGGATGGCCGGAGATGGAGGGGGTGGCGGTTAGAGGGAGGGGCGGCGACGGCGGCATGGAGGAGAGAGGTGACCATTTTTGTGAGAAAGGAGGAGGAAGAAAGGAAAAGGAGGATAAAGGAAACGAAAAGAAAAGGAGGGTTTTTCCGCAAAATTACCCCCTCACACGGATCGCTGATGTGGCAAGATCTCGTGAGTCCAAATAAAACCACCTTGGCCCGTTGGATGACCTTCGTTTTAATTCAAATTCAATAACTTCCCGTTTATAAAGGTGTGTCAGTTAGCCTCCACCTCTTTTGATCGCACGATCGCAAATTAATTCCAATCACTATGAAATTTTGGATTACGATAATAAACGTAATTCCGAATCAAGCAGATCAAGTTTCGTTGAATTCCGAGTTCATTTGACCTTCAGTTTTATTTTTCAATCGAGTTTCATCTTGCTTTGTAAATGCGATTTTAGCGCATCTTTTCTTCTTGCACGCCCACATGCTAATTCCAAAAATTATGAAACTCGAGATTCTATCGTTATACAACGCTACTGATTCAATAAAAAAAGTTTCGTTGACTTCCGATGTCATTTCAACGATGTTTCATTGTAAATTGATCGTCAGTATCACTTCGAATGGTTTTATCGTGCACGGCCACATATTAACTTCGTTTGGCGCGAAATTTGATATCTAGCAATGATTTATTATTCCGAATCCAATAAAAAAATCTCGTCGAATTATGAGGTTGCTAGAAAATTTTCACTTTTTAAGGGCTTTGTATTGATTTAAAAATCGAATCTTTAAATTCGGACGTATTTTCTTATAAAATTATATTAAAAATAAATTTTAAATTGGTTGTGAAATTCTGGAATGTTATACTAAACAAGGAAAGCCCCTTTCAACACAACTAGGAAGGCAATCACCTTGGAGTTGCTAGTATTAGCACAAATAATCACTTGGGCAAAGTTAAAAAAAAACAAAATAAAGAGGATAGGAATCTAGAGGAAGCAAGTGAAAGCAAGTGGCAGAAGGAATATCATATCGAAATTAGATGCCGCACACATATCCCTCGTAATTACCAGACCTGCTTCCATAGTAAGCTACTTGTACAAGCTTTAAAATAAAACAAACCAGCCGCTAGCAAGAACATGTTCCCAAAACCCTTTGAAAGAGATAAAAATAAGCTTTGGGAGGATGATTTCGAAGCCCAAAAAGAAGGAGCTTCAATCGGTACCACACGAAGGGCAACGGATCCAGATTTAATACCCCAAGCATGGAAGAATGAGATTATTAAACCTTTCGGCTTACCTGAAATGGAAATACATTGAAACTTAAGCCTTCGCCAACAAAGCTTCATAAAAAGGATGTTGAACAGAAAATGAAGAGCCGAAAGCCCCTGTCGGCGTAGTCCGAAGGGCATCAGCCTTAAACTCGCGGTCTTCCAATAAGAAAGGTCGTTGCATATAAAAGAGGAAAGGATGAAGGTCCAAGCGCACCCCCTTCTTCAGCACTTCGCAATGATTCATGTTCCTCCAAAGTTGAGTCCCAAAAGCCTCGACATGTAGCGACAGTCCCTTCAAAAGAAAACCCATAGATGTTCTCATGGAGCCTTCGCATACATCCCTATCAAATGAACGAAGCAGATCCTGCCAAACTAACGAAGCAGATGTCTTTGCAAACTATGTTTTGATTTATGCTTGATTTGATTCATTATATGCAAGTTATGTTCTGTGTTAATTCATATGCCTAATTACGTATGCAAGTTATGTATGCAAGTTTGCTCGATCTATGCGACTTATGAAAGATTATATGCAAGTCATGTTCATACATGTAAGATCATATTTTATATGTTCATATGTTTAGATCTACATGTTTATATGATTAGATCCATATCAGTCCATATGTTTAGAACTATATGTTCATATGTTTAGATCTACATGTTTATATGATTAGATCCATATCAGTCCATATGTTTAGAACTATATGTTCATGTTTATACGATTAGATCCATATCAGTCCATATGTTTAGAATTATATGTTCATGTGTTTAAATCCTAGTAATGGGTGGGGTTAAGTTAAATTGAGAACACTTAACCATTATAACATGTTGATTAGGAAACCCTGGTAACAGGGACCCATTTCAGCAGTAACCCACATAGATGTATCATGGTACCCTGAGCTAGGCAGGGTGGGGCACGATTATTGGGCTGATTATAAGAGGTAAAAATAGCGATGGGTGGTGCAGCAGTGTAGGTTCCGACGGAGTATGGGCGTGCACGTGCTCCGGAGTGGAAAAAGCAGGCACTGAGCATCAGTAGTATACACTGTGCATCTTGAATCGTGTCGGGTTGCCATCATGGGAATTGATACACCCCATGATGGGGCCAGCACAGGTATCTACGTACAAGCGGGGCCGAATGACACAAGTAATAATACATGCAAGTTAGGGAGCCGATCGAACGAGGAAGGTAGTGGGTATAACTCATGGGGGTAGGAGCAAAAGGGGCACCTATGATAGCAGCTAGGAGTACACGAAACTACCAGTACCATGATTAATAAGAGGGATCAACTGTTAGTATGGGACTAGTAAGGGTGAGGTGTAATTAGTAATGATACGATGTTACTAGCATTGGTGCATTGTGGTAATTATCCTGTAGTGATTAGAAGCGCAATCAACGTTATATCTTGTTCATTTTGTCTGCTTTGTCATGCATGTTTATTCTACAGTCATTTCTTACTTTCCAATTTATGTTCTTATCCTGTTACTTTAATGATTGTATTGTTAAAGTCACTGGACTCACCAGACTTATGTATGACCTAGTTTGTTTCGCCTCTTTTCTTCCATTCCTCCCTCCCCCATGTTCTTAGGGAGGAAATACTCAAGCTTCCAGCTTGAAGTTGAAAGGTGTATTACTTGGCTTTGATTCTGCGTATGACATTTTTCTGTTGGGGATTATGGCTTTAAAATTATGTACTCTGAAGGTTTTGTACAAGACTGATATTATGTACTTGATTTTGGTATTTGGAAATGTAATCAAACTTATTTCTGTTTCCGCTGCAATAAAATTACAAAATTTTCAAGTACTACTTTTTCTGTCTTGTAATATTCCGTTCTGTTTACTTATAATGCTCCACGATACTTAATGCATTCCCTTTGTGAGTGACATTAACGGATGTGGGGTGTTACACGTGGTATCAGAGCTAAAGGTTACCAGAACAGATAAAAGATTTTGAAAACCATTTTCAAAAGTATTATTTTCAAAAACATGTTTCAAAGAAGGAATTTTCAAGAGAAAGATTTACTATGAAAAACATAATCCCTAAAAGCCATATATCTATCTTTCGATTCTTTGTTTCGAATCTCTTCCTTTTTCCTTCTTGAGTCTCTTTCTCTGCGTTTAGATGCCTTTCCTAAGATATGGAAGGACTTCAGTGCGATGGGCGGAAACCTTTTCATGGGACTAAGACGTTTGTCGAGACTATAAATTGGCTCAAGGAAGCGAAGGACTCGTTTGGTATCTTGGAAATAGACAATGGAAGGAAAGTTCAGTTAGCTGCTTGGTCGATGAGGAAGTTTAGGCTGAGGAACACAACCCAAGGATGAGGAATTTGTTGATATGACTTTAATCCACGAAGAAGGTAAAGGAGAAAGTGGAAAGAATAATTAACCCCCGTAACAAAAGAAGGTGTCTTTATTATGGTATAACAGGTCATATAATTAAGGACTGTAGGAAGAAGAAGAAGCATTTCTGCTGAAAGTTTGATTTTCCTTTTTCAGTCATCCTGTTCGAACTTTGTTTGACTCTTGCGCTTCGCAATCGTTTGTATCTGCTTCGCTAGTTGAAACACGGCACCTAAATACTAGTATAGTTATGGATCCCATTGTAGTCTCAAATCCTATTGGTGGTTCGGCTCACTTACCTATGGTTTGTCGGGTTTTGAGAGTGTCTATCTTGGGCGTTGGGTTTGGATGCAATGCCTTCGTTCCTGGTTTCACGGCCTATGGCTTGATTCTAGGGATGGATTGGCTAGCCAGGCATGGTGCCATCCAAGACTGTGAAAAGAGGGTAGTTAGACTGTAGACTCATTGTGGAAAGACCCTTGATATTTCTTGTGACCCTAGGGGTTCAGTGATGCTTAGCTACCTAGAATCTCTTGACGCATTCATCGATGATTTGAAATCTATTCGTGTAGTCCGTGAGTATGGTGACATCTTTGATGAGGTTCAGGGTCTACCCCCGAGGCGCGAGATAGACCTCCGAATATACTTTGTAGATAATGAAAAGCCGATTGCATTGCCAGTGCGCCACATGGCTCCGAGAGAGAGAGAGGAGGGAACTCAGTAAACAAGTAAGGGAGCTACTTGAGAAAGGGTTAATAAGAAGAAGCATTTCGGAATGGGGTGCTCCAGTTGTTTTTGCTATGAAGACTGATGGTTCGCTTAGATTGTGCGTGGACTATAGGGAGCCGAACAAGCTTACGAAGAAGAATAGACACCCGTTGCCGAGGATAGATGATTTGTTCTATCAGTTAGCTGGTGCTTCGGTTTTCTTGCAGTTGGACTTAGCTACAAGATTTCACCAGTTGAGGGTAGCTGAGGATAACATAGATAAGACTGCTTTTAGGACTCCTAACGGTTTCTTGAAGGGCTCGTCATACCTTTTTTTTTTGGTTTGACGAATGCACCCACATATTTCGTAGACTTGATGAGTAGGGTGTTTAGGGAGTTCCTAAACAAGTTTGTGGTAGTCTTTGTGGATAGTATTTTGATTTTCTCTAGAAGCGAGGGAGAGTATGCCCTACATCTTAGGGAAGTCTTAGAGACCCTAGAGCGCATCAACTCAAAGTTAAGTTCTCCAAATGTCATTTTTGGAGGAAAGAAGTGAGGTTCTTAGGACATGTGGACTCTAAGCAAGGGATAGCAGTGGATCCTACAAAGGTGGTGGCAATCCAAGAATGGAAGGTTCCTAGAAAAGCAATGGAAGTAAGAAGTTTTCTAGGGTTGGTGGGCTACTATAGGAAGCTCGTTAAGGACTTTTGCGAAGATATCGGCCCTAGCTTTGACTTTGCTAGATGGGAGCAAATTGTTCACAATATATATCGGTACTTGCGAGGCAGGGCTTGGAGCAGTTTTCGATGCAAGAGGAAAAGGTGATATGCAAAAGGCAGTAGGTATGCAGTTATATTTGAGCATCGCATATCATCCACAGATGGATTGACGGACAGAAAGGGCGAATAGAATCCTTAAAGATCTTTTGAGGTTATGCATCCTAGATTTTGGAGGACATGAGAAGAGCACTTTCCATTTGTGGAGTTTGCTAATAACAACAGTTATTAAGCGAGTATTGGGGTTTTTATGGACCACTGTGTCGATCACCAACTTATTGGTGGGAATCTACGGATAAGATTTTACTTGGGCCAGATATGGTTAGGGAAACTTCTAAGGAGATAGACTTGATTCGAAGATGAATGAAGACCTCACAGGGCCGACAAAAGTCAAACACTAACAAGAGACGAACCGACCTTGAGTTCGATGTTGGAGACAGGGTTTTTATTAAAGTGTCACCGTGGAGGAACGTAGTTCACTTTGGGGAGTGTGGGGGAAATTAGCACCAAGGTTCGTAGGGCAATCGCCAATTACAGAAAGAATTTGACAGACCACAGAGTGAAGTTGCCGAAAAAGATTAGTGATGTTCATGACATGTTTTACGTGAGGAAGTGTTTACATGATACCGTGGAAATAGTGGAGCTGAGCATGCTTAGAGAAGTGGAAGTGGAGCAAGATTCCACGATTAGACGAGCTCCTACGTGCATCCTTGAATTGGAGATCAAGAAGTTACGCAACAGAGAGGTCAAGTTGGTTAAAATCCAACGGAGAGATGATCAAGGAGACGCGACTTGGGAGACAGAAGACAAGATGCGTACGCTGTACCCTTTTTTTTTTGAGGGGATATTCTTAACTTCTCCTTATTCTATCGCTTTGTTCAGACTTATTCTATCGTTTAATATGTCCTCTCGATTATGTCTTCGATCTTTAGGTAGAAAATCCTATGGTTGTAAACATGTGTTTGAGACATGTTATGTTTGGTGGATGCAAGTGTTTGCTCGTGGATGCATTTACACACACACACTAGATCGGCTCAGTCACTTTCATATTGCATATGCATATATGTATTTGCATATGGATTGAAACTTGATGTGTTATCATATAGATGTTGCATTTGTATGAATGATTGTGCACTCATGTAGAAGTTATAAAGTACAATTAGGAATAATTGCATACATGATGGACTCATGGCACTAACATAATTCGCATTAATACGGTCAACTGAATCAGTAGACCGCCTGATTTTGCATTAGATAAGGACATGTACACACATTATGCATATGATCATGAAAGCATTAGAAACCTCTTTAAGGACAATGGATGCCTGTGATTGAATGGTTGAGTGGATGGTTGTTGGATGGTAGGATACACATTCTTCTTGACTTGAAGATTTCGGAGACGAAATCCTTTAAATAAGGGGGGAATGTAACACCCCGTAAATTTTAAAATGGGACATAAGAGATAATTAAAGAATAATTAATCTTTAAAAGAAGAATTGGGTGAAACGGGTTACGCCATTGCGTTCGTCTCGGAATTCTGCTTGAGATAGAGTCCGAGTTTGCGTGAATCAGACTCCGTATGAAGAAGTTATGGAGGTTAGAAGTTTTCAAGTTTAAGCAGAAATTAAATTAAACTAATAATTAAATAAATTGAGTTCGAAATTCAAATCTACAGAGAAGGTTAGGCGGGAAAAGTCCCGCCATAGGGTGTCGACCCCCCTATAGGGGTGTCGACCCCCCTGTAGGGGTCGACTCCAGCGAGCTGATCTGGACAGTGACGATTTTCTGAGGTGTTAGGGCATATGTGTCATCTGGTTGGCTCTCTTGGGTTTGGATGGCTTTGATGACTCCTAGGTTGATCTAAAGGCCCATATTAGTCCTAAACATCTATATATACATAGCTAAACCTAAACCCTAATCTCACAACCCTAAATTATGATGCCGTCATGCTGTTCGTTTACAAACTAACCTAGCCGCTACCATAACAAATCAAGTTCTAGATCAAAGATAAAAGATAAAGATTCAAAGCCTAGGAATTGCGAAAAGGAATTCTAGAACAACAACGAACGAATCAACGCCTACATCAACGGATTAGCTTAGCCACTTCAGAAATCAGATCCCAGAATTCAAGATCCGTTTTCTGTGAGTGCAGTTACTTTTACAATATAAATGTTTAAACGTAATTGTGATGAGTTATGAATTGGACTGTATGAAAATGTCTATAAATCATATAAAGTTTATGTCTTTGCAAACTATGTTTTGATTTTTGCTTGATTTGATTCATTATACGCAAGTTGTGTTCTATGTTAATTCATATGCCTAATTACGTATGCAAGTTTGCTCGATCTATGCGAGTTATGAAAGATTATATGCAAGTCATGTTCATACATGTAAGATCATATTTTATATGTTCATATGCTTAGATCTACATGTTTATATGATTAGATCCATATCAGTCCATATGTTTAGAACTATATGTTCATATGTTTAGATCTACATGTTTATATGATTAGATCCATATCAGTCCATATGTTTAGAACTATATGTTCATATGTTTAGATCTACATGTTTATATGATTAGATCCATATCAGTCCATATGTTTAGAACTATATGTTCATGTTTATATGATTAGATCCAAATCAGTTCATATGTTTATAATTATATGTTCATATGTTTAAATCCGTGCAAGTTTATGTTTAGATCCATGCTAGTTCGCACTCAATATGTTGACTGGATCTATTTTTATATGTTTAATAGATTTATGTCGTCTTAGATCTATATTGTTTATGCCAGTTATGATGTCATGTATTTCTTCCCTTTTTCCTTTTTTTTATGAGTTGGGCTAATTGCGAGCCTAACGTATCACATGAATTATACATACGAACGATGTGGGAACGTTGGAGAAACGTTTGGGTAAAAGTTGAATATTATGTAATTGGGATAAAAAGGGGTTGTAATCATATAATTATTTTTGGGCATAACTAGAAAATGTGGCATAACTTGAATTGACCACACTTATGGATAATTTACACATAAACTTGGACATGAATGGTAAATATGTAAATTGGCTAAAAGATGAACGTGCCTAACCCGAGGTTAGATTGAGTTGCGCTGTAAGACTGCCCGGAACCGCCCGACACATCCAACGACCGCAACAACATAGATCTAATGTGAGAGGTTAACACATTAAGCCCAAAACCCGAGGTTAGAATGAGTTTGCGGTAGAAGTCTGCCCGGAATCGCCCGACACATCTAGCAACCGCAAACAACAGTTCTAATGTGAGAGGTAGGTGCTTTAATGAATAAATTAAAGCTAAGGAACAGACATGCTAAAAATGGAAAGGTTAAGTAACATACGAACAGGCAACACTTAACCAATACAACATGTTAGGTAGGTGGGTTAAGTTAACATGGACAAGAAGACAACTTAACCAATATTACATGAACAAAGTGGATAGGGTTAAGACAAGCTTAACCAATAATACATATGGACTTGATAAGGGGGAGGGTTAAGTAAATCTTGGGTAAGTTGGTAATATTAGTATATATGGACCCACAAACTTAACTGTCCATGAATCAGTGAGAAGGTTAAGTAACATATGAATAGGCAACATTTAACCAGTACAACATATTAATTAAGCAAATGGGTGGGGTTAAGTTAAATTGAGAACGCTTAACCATTATAATATGTTGATTAGGAAAACCTAGTAAAAGGGACCCATTTCAGCAGTAACCCACATAGATGTATCATGGTATCCTGAGCTAGGCAGGGTGGGGCACGATTATTGGGCTGATTATAAGCGGTCAAAACAGCGGCGGGTGGTGCAACAGTGTAGGTTCCGACGGAGTATAGGCGTGCACGTGCTCCGGAGTGGAAAAAGCAGGCACTGGGCATCAGTAGTATACACTGTGCATCTTGAATCGTGTCGGGTTGCCATTATGAGAATTGAAACACCCCATGATGGGGCCAGCACAGATATATACATACAAGCGGGGCCGAATGACACAAGTAATAATACATGCGAGTTAGGGAGCCGATCGAACGAGGAAGGTAGTGGGTACAACTCGTGGGGGTAGGAGCAAAAAGGGGCACCTACGATAGCAGCTAGGAGTACACGAAACTACCATTATCATGATTAGTAAGAGAGATCAACTTTTAGTATGGGACTAGTAAGGGTGCGGTGTAACTAGTAATGATACGATTTTACTAGCATTGGTGCAGTGTAGTAATTATCCTGTAGTGATTAAAAGCGCAATCAACGTTATATCTTGTTCATCTTGTCTGCTTTGTCATTCCCGTTTATTCTATAGTCATTTCTTGCTTTCCAGTTTATGTTCTTATCCTGTTACTTTAATGATTATATTGATAAAGTCACTGGACTCACCAGACTTAGTTCAGATATCTGAACTAACCTTTTAACCTCCTTTTTGTGTCTCCACTTCTTTACACTACCTAAATTATTCAATTTGTAATCGGCTACCACCTCTGCTTTTAATTCTTCATTGTTCCAAAAAAAAAAAAAAAAAAAAAAAAAAAAAAAAAAAAAAAAACAACGTTTTCTTCCTAAAATTTTCTCTATCGCTCTACAAGCTTGAAGATTTCCCTAAATTATCAACAATTTCAAGCATCCAATCAGCTGATTAACACCATCGAATCGCTCTGCAACAACATTCAACTTTTTCTCTGTTGTTTTACACCATCGAATCAGCGCGTTCTGCGAATCAAATACCTGAAATCACATCGTTTAACAATATATATATATATATATATATATATATACACATATACATATATATACACTTCCAGTTTTACATGAATAATAGTGATTGTAAATTAAGTACAAACTACATATTCATCAGTTGTAAAATGATCTACCAAGTCAACTTTTGTGTCTTTCACGGCATTTGACCGATCATCTTGTGGCCTATTGCTATCATCCACATAGTTATCAAATTTATCGTAAATCACATTATCTTCCTACAAAAATCAAATAAAAATAATTAAAATGATTTTTTTTGTAAATTTTGACATATAAATTGTTGTTGTATGAAGAAAACCCTAAAATTCAATAACTTACAATGTCATTCTCTATTACAACGTCATCGAAACTAATGTCTTCCAAACTCGAAATAGAGAAAAAAATGAAAAAAAGCTCTTACAAAAATTAATACAAAACCCTTAAAAAATCCTATAACAACAGAATAGATTAGGCAGCATGATATAGAAAATTAACCTATTTTTTGTCTTTATCTTTCATTCTCTACTCAACCAAATATATATATATATATATATTATATATATATATATATTCTTATGGTTTAGGGTTTGATATTTGAGAATTTAAATTGTTTGATAAGAGAAGAGAAAGTACGACTGTTATTGACTGAGTGAAAAAAAATAAAACGGTGGTAGGAAGTAGATCAAAAATAATACAATCTATTAATTTTTTAAAGGTGGCCAGTAGTCTAAATGGGGGTGTAAATAGTGGCACACTTAATTAATTTACAAACTGACCTAAAAGCATGATTAATTTGCAAAACCTGCACAAATCTGAAGAACCCAAAAAAAAAAAAAAAAAAAACCCTTAAACCCTACATGTTCTGCACATGTACGTAGTGCATTAATAGTATAGTTTTGCACATAACCAAATATTTAATATTATCAAAGGTCACGATGAACACACAATGGAATCGTCCTGATAATACAAATCATATTGTTCTTTTCTCCTCGTTCATTTAACGGCCTAGTACATTATACTATGTCGGATTCGTCTAATGCTCTTTTGTGTATCAACAACAGTGACCATTCTTTAAACTTGTTGGTGCTGCAATTGCTCCTGCAGAAATGAAACCAACTAAAACTGATCAATTGGATATAATGTTATTATCTGAACAATCAATATGTTTATCTTACATGAATGTTCTCTGTTCATCATATAGATGCCAGGAATACAAAATTACCTACTTTATCAATGAACCAAAAACTATCTCTAATTGCACTTGCTGCAGATGTTCGTACCATACTCAAAAATGTATGCCCTCGAATCTTTATCACTTAAACCTTTTGTTTTTATGAAACCATAAAAGTGGAACCAAAGTCATGGACCCATGGTTAAGAGAATCTCGAGTTGTAATGATATGGGATATGAAGATTAAAACACCCACCAAAATCTCCAAGCTCATATTATTTGTTGTATGTTTTGCTAGATTATCTGTTGTATGTTTTACTAGAAAAGAGGATCTGTACACGCATACATAGGGAATTTTTAGAGTGTATTGCTATTCACACCCCATTTTAGACTAGTGGCCACCTTTAAAAATTTAATGGACTAGATTATTTTTAACATACTTCTTACCACCACTTTTTGTCTTTTCACTCAGTCACTAACCACTACCCAAAATACACATTCTCGCAGTTTGCAGCCGTGTGAAATTTGATGACTCCATTCATTCATTCAGTTCGGTTGCAAACCACCAATCCAGATCTCCATTTTCATTACTTCGCAGCCGTTTGAAATCTATTTATTTCATTCCTTTTATCTGTTCGGTTTCACACCACCGAATAATACGAGATGTGAACGGTGATTGGTGAACGAGTGTAACGATTTAACTAAGCTAAATACAAACACGGTCAACAACGACCGAAGATCTAATATGTTCTTCGTTTACCAAAAGCCGTTCACACCAATTATTACACTTCACACAACGATTTTAAAATCCAGTGTTTAAGCCTACCGCTAGAATCGATTTCAAAAAAAAAAAATAGGGTTCCAATCTTACTCGATTTTGACGCCTTTTCCCTTTGTCATCGTAGCACGCACGATTGAAACTGATGAATGATTGAAACTATGTAGGTAAATTAGGATCTTGGAGCTTGATGATAGAAGGAACAAATGTCAGGAAGACGAACGATTTTTTTTGGAACGAAGATGAAAGAGAAGCAGAGGTGGTGGCCGTTTAAAGTTTGAAAAATATAAGTAGTGCAAAGGAGTATAAACGCATAAAAGAAGAGGTGGTCTTTAGCAGAGGTGGCCAGAAGTGTAAAATGAGATGTGAATAGCAGCACACTATTTAGATCCCTCTGTTACACATCCCTTCAAATACTCCATCTTTTTATCTTCTTTTTTCATCCAAATCCCAAATGAATTCTTGCGTATATTTCATATTGATTAGCTAGATCATGCATGCAAAATTTGAATTTATTCTCAAACCATTGGCCTTTTCAAAACTGCAAGTCGATATCAATCATCAATTATGATGTTATTTTGAACACGAATCAATGGGCTTTGATTCCCACCGCGAATCCTCCCACCCCCCACCCCCCCAAAAAAAAACCCACGTTGGCACATATGTTACTGGTACAGATAATAGGACAGCTCAAAAATGTGAGATTTAACTTGCTAATCTACCAATAATCTTGAGGGGCATGCCTCCATTTGTTTTTATCAGTCCGCTGTGCATTTGTATTAAGATTGATGGGTATAACTCAACGTTTTCAGAATGAATGATGTGGTCGCCATTAATGCTACACATTTATAGAACGTGGATGAGATTGATTCAACTATGGCAGTCAGTGCGTATCCAAAAAATTCAAAACCCGCATCTCAAAAACGGATAAATATTTGATAATTCAAAAAAAGAAGAAGAAAAAAAAAAGATAGGCGGATGCAGATACAAACACAGATCCACATCTAAAAATTATCTGTCTATTTCCAAGATTATAGTTTAAATTATATATATTTTAGTATAATGAAATATTCTTATTTATTGTTTTATTAAGTTGGATGTTCATATTATGCGTACTAAACTAAACACGTATTAATTTCTCAAAACTATTTATTATCATCTTAGTTGTTTATTTCTAGCACTTTAATAATTAATTGGATTGATTTTTTTTATATAAAACTAAAATTTTCTATTTATGTTCTTTGATTTGTTGATCATTAGCCCGTTAGATAATTATGCGATATCCGATAATAATTTCAGATGCGGATGTGAATATAATAATATCTGCATCCGCAAGCATCTGTTAATAGGCCAATTCAACAAGAATTCCAATAAATGCATTGTTAATGGGACTTCAAATCTGAATTAGGAGGATGGTATTTTATTTTTTTGGAAAATTGCCAGGGTTATACAAATATATTTGTCTCCCCCGAACAAAATAAAAATAAAAATAAAAATAAACCCGCAACTACTGTTAGTTTTTTGGTGATTGATCGCTGTTTTTTCCCTACTAAAAATGGTTTTCATTGAATATCGGTTTTGTTCTCATTTTTCGATGAATTGTTGCTGGATTTTGTTTTGAGCGAGTAAAATTGTAAACCCTTTTATTTAGGAGTTCTTATACCAGTTTTTTTCATAGGTCAAGTCCCCCTAAAATTTGTCTTTCTTATCCAAAAATAGAGTCCCCTTAATAATCTCTCCTTAAAGGCGAGCGTTCAATGGCACCCCAAACAGTGCAACACCCCTAAATGCCCCCGGATTTCCACCACACATTCCATTTCTCTCTCCCTCCACTACTTCTCTCTCCTTCCACACTCCACTAGTTTAATTTATATTAAATGAGAGGATGAGAGAGGGGGGCAAATGGGGTACTCACTATTTGGGGTGCCATTGAACACTCCTCCTCCTTAAATAATTAAATACAACACAAAAATCAATTGTATTAAATTTTTTTACTAAAGAGTAAACGTTAAATCTTGCATCTAAGTTAGGTAATATTTTATTCTAGGATATTTTGTCACCAGTTTTCAAAAAGCTTTCAAAGTACAACTCAAGTCCCTCCTATCAAACAACTTACAAAATTAAGTTCATGTTTGTGGCAAATCACGTCATAAACCCCATATCACTTCAACAAATGAAATCCTAAATATTATTTTATCAAATATCAAAAAAAAAAAAAAAACCTTCGTTATAAATATATTCTCATTGTACCAATCTTTGTTTCGACAAAGTACTTTTATAGGTAAATTGCGAGTATTTGTAATTCCTACTTCAAACGGTAAATGAAATACGATAAACTGAAAATATTTGCAATATCTCTTTCAAGTTGTAAAATATTTTTACAAAACAAATTTTTACTAGATTATATGAGATGGTAATATTGTTGGAAAGACTATAAAATTTGTCATTTACCAACGAAAACAAAATTTCAGGTGGATGTTAAATCTAAGAAAAGAGCTTCTCATAATATTTGCAAACCGTAAATTTTCACCAAAACATATAAAAGAAAGGCATGACCTCATATCTGTGTATGATTACCATAAAGATATCAATATCCTCGAATCTGATTTTAGGTACCCAATTTTAGTTATCTGGTTAAGGGAGTTATTTTGGAGTAAGTCTGGAAATGAGTATTTGAGCCAAATTTCCACTTTAACATTTTGACTGAAGTGAGGTAGGTCATACTAATCTTTAGTGTCACATGAATAGACCTACCCTTCTTCTCTAATTCTTATCTTAAGGTTTATGTTCCCTTTTTTGTGCTTTAATTTTTCTTTCTTTTGATTTTTTTTATTTCCACTGAGTTCTGATTTAAATCATACATTCTTAATCTAATGATGAGTTTTTTTTATTTTTTTTATTTTGGGGTTTGGTTCAACTAATGCGATTAGCTCCCAAAAAAATATGCAGTTCAAATGAGTTTGGACTTCGGTTGCATAATTTGGTTGTAATAGCTGGAAATAAAGTTAGAAAGTCATATTGAGAACTTGTTGAGTTTAAGTTGCAATAAAAGGAAAAAGAAATTCTGTCCCAAATATCTGACTCCCTTCACTGCTTTAACAATCATCAAGACTCACCTGATCATACTGTAATTTAATCATGCACAAATCAATGGTTGATATGTGGTTGAATACTAGGTTACAGGAAAATTGGAGAGAGAGGATTTCATCCCAATAATAGGGGTATGGACCAATCAGCTGTAATAGCCATGAAATTATATAATTTGGTTATGCTTGTAATAAATGATGTGACTGCATTTATATTCAACCAACATTGGAAGATCAAAATTTGTCGATATTATTTATAGTGTAAGCGACGGGTACACAACGTTTCCAATGTTTGGACATCTCCAAAAGTTGCCGGTCTCATTTTGAATTTTCATACAACCTCTCCTTTTTCTCTGGGCTTCTAAAGTCAAATGCACAGTGACATAAAAGTCATGGTCGATTCTTTGAATTTAAAAGTTCGAAGATGGATACTGACATGTAAAATATCACCCATGTTTCAAACTGAGGAGTTATACCTATCAATAGTAGAGATGAAAATAAACCTAGCTTTAGTGTATTTTATGCATTACCACTGACTCTGTGTGTGTGCATATGCATGTGCGCGCGTGCGTGATTGTCTTTTGCTTGCATACCTCGCTCACAAAGAATGCATGAAATCCATATGGAACTCTAGCAGGAAGTTCAACAACTGCCACAGGATCTGATGACATTGTTTTTGCATTGATTACATTGACATAAGATTTCCTGCATTTCCCCAAAATACAAACAAATTAAAAGAGCCCGTACATCAGTAAAAAAATTCGAAAAGAGGTGTAAATAAACTATAGTTACAGAGGTACGTATTTATCGTAAGCTGAAAAGTAATGTGTTTTCTTATTTATTATTTTTATCATAGTGCAATGTTGACATCATCGATTGCTGCATTATCCTTTAGCAAGGAAGCAAAAGCTGAAAAGCTGAAACAATACAATTTCAGCATTTTCTCTTGAAGTTTTCTTTGTAACTACCAAATCCGCTTTCAGATCTCTTTTTGTGGACCCAACGTCACCTTGTGTTCCTGTTGAAATATGTGATACAATGTATCTTAATTCAAGAGAATCACATCGCGATCATTCAGGCAAAGATGGTTCGTCGTTTGGAGACGCGAATAGAAAGATAGCATCACAGTGTTGTCTATGCGTGCGTGTTAAACACTTAAATTGAAGTGAAGTGGAGCGGCTAAACAAGTCAGTCGACTAAGTAGCAAGGGATAGTCGACTGATAAGTTACTGAAGTGGTAGAAAATGCAGTTTCGAGGTGGAACCAAAATAGTTCGATTTGCCCCCATTTAAATTGACTGATCATTCCCTGACAGTTGGATAAACCGCCTGGCAAAGAAAAGTGAGCGGACTGGAATTAGCTAGAGTTGAGTGATTCAAGCAAACTTCGGATTAGATTTGAGAGGCAGTTTTGGAATTTGGCCAAGAGACTTGACATTGGGCTCCTAATTTTACTAAAGTTAACCAAAATGGTTGAGACTTGTTGAAGACCCCATAGAAAAATCTGATATGCCAGGTGTTTTGGTGTGGCTTCCTCTTAAGACTGATATAATTAGGAGAGCTATCAATCTAGTTTTATTTTCATTTATTATAGCTTCCACTTAAATAAATATTATCAATCGCCTGTAACCGTCTCTAAAATTGACAACGGAAAAAAACAACTAAAGTGGGCATACATATCAAATTGATAGTGTAACCACCATAAATCATTGTGTCATCTATTCTTTGCTAATGTTTGGTTCTTCTGTTGTTTGAGATTGTAGACGTCTATAAAACTGATGAATTGAATGTGCATGGAACCATTGTTTTGTAATATATTTGGTTTACCACTCTTAAGGCCAATTTTACAGAGATTTCCATTGTGTTTGAGGGTAATTATCTGAATAATTTCCCTGGCAATTAGGTATCAGAGCTGTAACATTTGCTAGTTGAAGCACATATAATGCATGGGAAATGTTTGGTGAAATGTCAGGTCGTGGGTCTCATTGAAGACCAATTATAATTCCATGGTTACATTTAGCAGGCATGCCAGGGCCGGTTCCGCTGTGTGGGTTACCCTAGGTGAAGCGGAGGCTAAAAACTGAAAGTTGTAGGGGAATCAAATTTGGCACTAGTAGGATGCACATGTTCAAATCTAGAGGCTGGCGGGGGTAAAAAAATGGATCAACACTTGCAGGATGTGGGGGGAGAAGTGAAAGTTGGATTGGTTGAAAAATAGATAATTCTGTAGAATATAGAGGCAGAAGCTGAATTTGGAAAGGGAAAGGATATAGGGTCAAAAGGTAAATTTGGAAGTGGATCAACACTTGCAGGATATAGGGGGAGAAGTGAAAGTTGGATTGGTTGAAAAATACATAATTCTGTATAATATAGAGGCAGAAGCTGAATTTGGAAAGGGAAAGGATATAGGGTCAAAAGGTGAATTTGGAAGCAGGCAAAAACATAACAAGCTTGCAGGGGTTGAACTCACAACCAAAGAAATACAAATCCTGCACACAACCAACCAAGCCGCTGATACCTTTGACAATAGGCTCTTCAAGAGATTTTTATGTTACTTTAACGTTCACTTCTACCACATCGACAACAGCTGCCCCCGTCGAGGGGGTTTCCCTAGGCGGCCACCTGCTCTGCCTAGCCCTGGAGCCAGCCCTTGGGCATGCGGCATATGGTTTCATAGTTAGTGACAGAGAAGTGAAATGTAGATAATGACTTTGGAAATTGACAATCGAAGATGAAGACGATATTGAGAAAACATTGTGCATTTCCTGACTGATGATATTTCAAATGTTGATGAAGAGATCAACAAGTGAATGTTAACTAATCACCAACTTTAAGAGAGAGAGAGAGAGAGAGAGAGGGAGGGAGAGAGAGTGGCGGGGGGGAGGGGAGGGGAGGAGAGAGAGAACGAAGGCAGGGGAGGAGGGAGGGATGGGGAGAGAGAGAGATTTCAAGAGAGAGCAGTGCCACCATCATTACTTGGAATGAGTTGAAAAAAAGCTCTACATAAATAAGTCACTAACCAACATCTGATATTTGTGGAGGCATTTTCACTTATAGGATGAAACATTATGTTTAATTAAAACAAACGTAAATGTGTTTGATGATTTATCAATGAAAATGAAGTCTACTGATTTTTAAGATTGATGAGAGAAAATGTGGCTTTCCAGTGTTCACTTTTGTTGCAACACACTGGTTTTGTCAACGGAATTATTTATGACAAGTATACCCTGATATATATATATATATATATGATGGTATAACTTAAAACTAGCCTTCTCAATGAGGATTTGCATGAAGGAGTTGGGTGTTAGTGGTGATGGAGCTATTAGCAGTCATTGCATGTTTGTATAAAGAGATAGATTTAATAAGGTGAAGGATATCAGAGGACGTTCCAAGCCTAGAGAGCCCATAAGTTAAGGCATGGTAAGTCAAGTGCATGTATTGTAAGAAACCAAACCATTAGAACATTGAGTGTTCAAAGTTGAAGAAAAAGTAAGTAGCCAAGACTTAAAGCATTGAAGTGAAAAATGATGGTTGTAATGATTGTTGATGACAATAACATCTGATGTTGCATACCATTGCATTCTTCCATATAACGTTTAATAAGATTTACTTTTGTTTCTATGTTGACAAGGAAGTTAGTCAAATCTTTATGGTAATGATGCTACAAGTCCTTGTGAATTGATTTGATGGGAATTCATATGAACGATGGGGTATTTTGTACCCTAACCAATGTTCACTATGTTCTAAATCTTTGTAAGCCTAATTTGTTTAGGCCGATTGGCATCATTGGAATGCAAGATTACTATTGAGAGAGATTGTTTGAGGTTTTCTAATTAGGTGAAATTTTGGTGAAAGACTTGATGGTTTAGACTTTAGAATTTGTACATGCTCTGTTCAGAGGCACAATTATTATTAGGAAAGCTATGTTAGTCTTGATAGTTCACTTGATTTGAATGCCACAGGATTTTGAAATTTTTGTTTCGAATATGTTTCGGAGAAGTCCTGAAAATTACTTCGAAGAGAAAGAAAGGCTATCAAATGGAAGAGCTTCAATAAATTAGACTTTTGTCTAGGATGCATTTTTTCATGTGAAGTACCATTTGGCATTTGCAAAGCATCATTCATATCATTTATTGGTGAACTCTCTAGCGAAGTTTGGGTAAATGTATTGAAAGCCAAACTGGAGCTATTTGAAAAGCACAAAGTATGGAAAGCCCCTGTGAAAAATGAAATTGGAAAGATTTAGAAGCATTGAGATCCAACAATGGTAGCGAGTGAGTTTCTTTCTTATTGTAGACAACATGGTGTTGATAGACATTTTACTACACCTATGGACCTGTAGTCCAATGGATATGAGCTGTAGAAATGATGAATCATGAAGTGTTATCAACCGAGGTGCATATTGTCAATCAGATCCAACAATGGTAGCGAGTGAGTTTCTTTCTTATTGTAGACTACACGGTGTTGATAGACATTTTACTACACCTATGGACCTGTAGTCCAATGGATATGAGCTGTAGAAATGATGAATCGTACAATACGCGTTGTTAGATCGAAATTTGGACCTAACACCCAAGTTATTATGAACAGTAGAGAATTTCGAATGAAGAACAAGGAAAAAGAAAATAACACTCAGAATTTATAGTGGTTCGGCGTTAACGAGCCTACGTCCACTTTATATGTTATTGATTATGCTTTAGAAGCCAATACAACAATGGTTTCTCTCAATATTTCAGTAGTTTGACAACAATGGCGGATTCAGTACTCAATATTGTCAAAAGGATCCCAAAAAATGCCAAGCTCTGGGCTATTTATAGCTGATTTTGTCAGGCGGATCGTGGACACGTGGCAAGAATCCCGAGAACCTCGGGTCGGATCGCCGTCGTTGGAGAAATGGTCAAATTAGCCGTTGTGGACAGGTGTCGTGATTTGCTTGAACATCGGATCGTGCAGATGGGGGAGAATCGGTCCAAGTGACGGTTAGGGACACGCGTCGCCAGATCCGTGCGATTCGGATTGCTGAAGACTAGCTCGTGCTTGAACAGGTCAGAGGGTTCGCCATGCTCCAGGAGATCGGATCGGTTCGTTTGGGATAACAATCGTGAGTCTGGATCGGATCGTCCGGTTGTATCGTTCGCTAATGAGAAGGGGCGATCCGATATTGGGCGAGACGATGGTACACGAATCGATCTTGGACGAGACGATGGTGCGCGATTCGATATCGAGCGAGACGATGGTGCGCGATTCGATATCGAGCGAAACGATGATGCGCGATCCATTCCTTCATGTTCTTAGATACTGTGGTTTCCTGCTTTCCTCTTACGAATGATCCTGGGTGGCTTGGTCAAAAAGCGAGCCAACATTTTGCCCCCTCGAAGTATGTTTTATCGATGATGGAACATGCTTCGAAGATTCTCATTTACCTTCTCCTGAAGGGACGTAAATCAACAGTCGCATTGGTTCAAATCGACACATGTATGAATCGGATCGCCATAGGGCGACACGGTCCGATTTGGTCATCTGCTCGTCTCGTGCCGAGTACCTAGGCCTTTGTGCAAAACGGGGCGTATTTTCCTTCGAGCTGTGCCGGGCTTTGAGTTTTGTGGGCCATCGTTTCAAAGCGGTCCGCGGGCTTCTATGCGATTCCATCTTTGGATCGTGGCCTGCATGGTGCTTCGTGGACCGAATAAGACAAAGAAGGGGAGACAAACGGTCACCTTCTTTGCCTATATAAGCCGACCCCCTCCCCTTCATTCTCCTTCTTCTTTCTTTTCTACCGAATCGTTTCGCCTACATTATCCAGAAGCGAACCCAAATCTTTTGACCCTTCGAAAATCCAAGCATTCTTTCAATCCTTAGAAAGGTAACTCCACTAAAAGTATTCTTATTCGCGAACGCCGCTCTTCCACGAACTTTCTCGACCGGAAACGGTGAGAATTCGTGCTTTTCTGACGAGATCATCAAAGTGCCATGGCCAAGTGATGTAGAGCTCGGAGTTCGAAGAAGGAAAGGAGAGGAGGAAAACGGAGGAGGAAGAAGAAGAAGACAGAAGGCCGTTTCGGTTCGTGGTCAAAGATGGAAGACGAACGCGAGTGGCGAGACGACAGATCGAGGTGGCCACGAAGGGACGGATCGTGGGAGTCGCAACGGTTCATGAACGGGCGATCCCTTCATCCGGCGATTCGATGGGGGGCGATTCCTATGCTCCGCGAGTCGAAAAGGGGGGCGATCCCTATGCTTTGCGATCCGTCCTACAGCTAACGATACGAAGAAATTTCAGACTTTAATCAACGTCCTGTCACCATAAAACTTTGAACAGTTAGGCTAGAACCGCGACGTTGGACTTTCTGGACTAAATGACCTCATGATTTGACTGCATATGACGACTAACGACTTCTGATAACCTTGACTGCTTTCATGCTTTATTATTATTTTTAATAATGCGCACACACAAGCACACACACCGGCACTTGCACACACGGGGGACGGGTAGTGTTAATCTTATTGTTCATATTTTCTCGTCCTAGCAGCAATGTCGAACGATCAATCTTCCTCAAGATCTGTAGCAGAAGCGGAATCCGAGACTCCTGAACAGTACAATCCTCAAATTTCCCAAATTAATCCGGGAGGTGAAGATTCTGGATCTGAGTATGAAGCCACAGAATCAGATCCGACAGAAAGTACTTCATCCAGCAACAACTCTGAGTCTGACGAGCGAGCTCCGGACGAAATCCCAGGCGCAGTCGGAATAGATAAATTCTCTGATTCTTTAGCGTCCAAGCTTGACGAGATAAAACTCAAGAGAATCTGCTTAAGACACGGCATTCCTTGGGACGATGTCCTGACACCCGGAAGCGAAGATAGACCTCATCTAGCACCGGAAGGGTATATGGCGATTAGTCGAACAATGTGTCTGGTAGGAGCTATCCCTCCGTTCCCTCCGATTACCATCGAGACTTTAAGACGGCTGGGCATCGCTCCGATGCAGCTCCATCCAAACGCCTACGCATCGTTATACACCTTGTACATTGCATATGCGGAGATCTTACATGCCGAACTTAAATTTAGAGATTTGACGTTCTTCTTTCTTTTCAAGCACCGTTCTTCGGCAACTCCAAACTTCTCCTTCTTTGAGTCGGTGGCGAATAGGAAGGTCCTATACGATGGGTACAGCAATATAGGGGATCCCAAATCAGACTGGTTTTATATCAAGAGACAGGCCGGATGCTCACGAAGATGGCTTAAATCAAGTAAGCTTCGATCATATAATCGAATATCTTGCTCGAGGAGTCTAAGTACTAATATTCTTCCGCTTTTTCCTTTGTTTCGAACAGATCATGTCTTCCCGAAAACGGAGGGTCCTCTATACAGCAATCGGTTAGCCATTCTTTCACAAAGCAGATCCGACTTTCTAAGGATCAAAAAATGCATTACTGATGACAATCTCCATAAGCATCGCCTCCTAGACAGAAGATTTGGACTTGGCACCGGCGGCAAACCCTATAAGTACTTGCCCCCAGCAGAGGGAGAGGGAACTTCACAAGCGGTAGAAACAACTAAGTTTCGCAAAAGTCCTTCTCCGATAGTCATCCAAGACGACGAAGACTTGAATATATACAGAGGGGACGAGTCCCGTGGTGATGTGCCGAAGGAAATCCCTACCTCTGCCCCAATGGAAACTGTTGGCGATGACGACTTGACAGAAGAACAGTTATTTGACGAGCTGAATAAAATCCCTTTACCCGATATCGAATATACAGAAAAAGACTTCGGCGAGGAGCCTTTCTTTTCTGCTCCCGAACAGGCGATTGCTTCAACAATGGAACGGGAAACGGGTCAGATGAGCCTGTCTCCAGGCCCGGGTCTGTTAGGGGGAATTATATGGGATGCACACCTCACACACACTACCTGACCTTGCACTATTATATCGTGAATATTCGAAGTTATAATATGCTCTTCTTTTCTTTTTACAGGAGCGATGTCCCGCAGGAAATCTTACTCATATCGTTCTCTTCGTGAGGGCACACCTAGCCTCCGCCCGGATACAGAGCGCCCTCGCGGCCCTCCTCATAGGCCGAGTTCCTCGCAACCTCGATCTCCACCCAAATCAACCTCTACCAGGCCTTCGAGTCATCCGACAATTCCGACCGGGGGAAAGCAACTTCCAAAAGAGTTGACTCCTCCAAAGAGTGCACCGTCCCATAGTCGGTCGTCAAAAAGGCGTCACGAATCCAAAGATAGGGACAGAGAATCATCCAAAGAGACTGAGAAGGGGGGAAGTGATATCGTTCCCACTAGCCAACCAGAGTTAGCTGCCCCCGGGTCACGGGATCATGTTCATGGTCCCGAGATCCAAGGTAGGCTGGAAAAGCTGCGGGAACAATTTCCAGGCATATTCTTTGATAGGATGGTATTCGTTCCTGCCTTGGAACCGGTCCCTAAGAACTGGGACAACGAAGTTATCGGGCACATCCGTCATGCGGCCAAGCAGTACGAGATGATAAAAAAGCACGCAGTTAACCTTTCGGAGGTCATTCGAACACTTGAAATAAAAGCGTACAGATCCAAAGCAAAACTCGAAAATAATGAAAGGGCTAGGATGAAATTGGATAAGGATCTGGAAGACGCTCAGGCCCAGCTTGCTCTGGCACGGAGGGACGCTGCAAATTATAAGACTGAATTGGAAAATGCCAAGCAGCGCTTTCATTCAGAACTGGATTCCAATAGCCAAGAAAAGATGGCTTTAAAAAAGGAGGTTGAAGATCTCAAGATGGCCAATATCGAGTTGAAAACAGCACGAGATCATTTCGAAGCTGAGAAGGCTGCTTGGGAGGCGGAAAAAGCGAGCTTGAAAGAAAGTTTAGCCCTGGCAAAAGAAGAAACGGTGATTTTGAACGACCAGGTTTCAGATGCGGAAAGGAGGGCAGCCCTAGCTGAAAAGAACGTTGAAAGTGCCCTCGAATTGGCCACTGCTTCTAACAACAAGCTCCTCGAAAGAGAGAAAGAAATCGAGGGGTTTGAGGAAATGATTTTTGATTTCCTTGGCCAGGTTCTCAAAACTCGCAATATCTCATGGATCCCGGATTATCATGTTACTTTGGCCAACTTATGGGATGCCATTGTGGAAGGCGAAAAACATAGACTGGGGGTCGAAGAGATCAATGAGGATGAATTGATGAAGAGCATCCTAAGAGACAACGAGCCTGAGGACCTGGCGGAGGGTCGTCGCCTAATCCTGGCGGAAATGGAAAAGGAGAGAACCTTGGCTAAAGGTAAAAGCAAAATTGACGAAGGTTCCAGTTCCGCCGCGAAACCTAGAACTTCCGGGGTCGAGGAGTACCATCCTGATGATCCGCTAATCCCTTTGGGCCTAACTCCTGTGGTTGTTGGAGCATCCGGAACTACTCAAGAGGGAGGATCTGCTGAAGGTATCTCTCTCCTTTCCCCGCAATTTGTTAAAGCAATTACGAATTGTCGTCGTCTGGCAGAACAACCAATTGAGTTAGTAATGTGTGTCTCTCATAATGCAGGTGGTGAGCCCGTTGATAAGGGTGCTGAAAAAGAGAGAGAAGTGGAGAAGGAGGCTGTCCTGCCGGGTGCTGGTACCGATGTCTCAGAGCGGGTCGAGGTCACAACAGTAGAAGGAAGCATCCCGGCTGCTAGTACCGATATACCCAAGGATGCTGAGACTATTGAAGCTCTAAAAGACATGGATGGTCGTCACGTGGATGACGAAGAGGACATTACCGGCACCAAAAAGGCCGATGATGATGATGATGAGGAACCCCTGGCCAGCCGAAAAGCCAGACAAGAGAAAGAGTTGGCTTCAAAGAAGGTAGGAGGTGAGGCTTTGGACGTAGTCCCTCTTGCAAAATTCGATCCCAAAACTGGGATGGTTGTGAAAATCCAGTCCAAGTCCATCAGCCGACAGCTTCACTTCGCAAACCCCGATGACTTCCCGGCTTCCCTTTCCAGTAGAAGCAAAAGAAAAGAGGTGGAAGAGGAGACCTCAGAGGAGTCGGATGTTCCTCTTGTAGACAAGCGGAAGAGGAGGAACGGGGATCCATCTGAAGCCGACAAGGAGAGGCTGGAGAGGCAGAAGCAAGAGAAGAAATCAAAGCGCAAATAAGATGTTTGTTGTTTGTTGATATTTTGCCTTTAGGTTTTCCACTGGCCAGGAAGTGTAATTGTGAGACTGGTCCTCACTTTTTGTTTCTAGGTTGTTCTTTCATTTTGTTGATTCGCAGTACATGAGCAACGGTTTATCTCTCCTTGCATCATTGTGTACCTGTATTCAGATAAACTTTCTATGTTTAATCATTAGCTAACTAATAATAATTACAAAGTAATCAAATGACAGATAGCCAAAGGAGAATTTTCATATTGCGTTGCTGTATTAAAGTTCCGTATATGCATGCGAGCATATGTGCCCCCAATCAGTTGTTATCATGACGTCTGACGGGGGTTTACTAGGAATCGGATAGCCTTATTGGTAGGTTGCCCCCTACTTCTGAATATGGGGGACTTAGAAGATTTCATAGGATAGTTGTTTGGCACCGAATTCCTAATACCTTGATCAATGCTTAATCGGAAACGCTTTTATACTCTCTCTCTCTCTGGAGAGTTAGAGTTCGAGCTCAGCGGTTCACTCGCTTCCCAATCCTTCAGCAGGAAAGGAGCCCTTTCTCAGCGCTCAATCGGAGACGCTTTTATACTCTCTCTCTCTCTGGAGAGTTAGAGTTCGAGCTCAGCGATTCACTCGCTTCCCGATCCTTCAGCGGGAAAGGAACTCTTTCTCAGCGCTCAATCGGAGACGCTTTTATACTCTCTCTCTCTCTCTGGAGAGTTAGAGTTCGAGCTCAGCGGTTCACTCGCTTCCCGATCCTTCAGCAGGAAAGGAGCCCTTTCTCAGCGCTCAATCGGAGACGCTTTTATACTCTCTCTCTCTCTCTGGAGAGTTAGAGTTCGAGCTCAGCGATTCACTCGCTTCCCGATCCTTCAGCGGGAAAGGAACTCTTTCTCAGCGCTCAATCGGAGACGCTTTTATACTCTCTCTCTCTGGAGAGAGTTAGAGTTCGAGCTCAGCGATTCACTCGCTTCCCGATCCTTCAGCGGGAAAGGAACTCTTTCTCAGCGCTCAATCGGAGACGCTTTTATACTCTCTCTCTCTCTGGAGAGTTAGAGTTCGAGCTCAGCGATTCACTCGCTTCCCGATCCTTCAGCGGGAAAGGAACTCTTTCTCAGCGCTCAATCGGAGACGCTTTTATACTCTCTCTCTCTGGAGAGTTAGAGTCACAGATCAAGTAGCCTGCAATCATGCATTCTCATCAAACTCATCCTTGGGGCATACTTTAACCCATACTCCGTGGATTAAAGCTAGTCGGACAAGCAGTTGGAGCCTCTGCCAAAGCTTTGGGTTTTTCTGATTAGTCTACGGGAGGAACGGTTGGTACCAGACTTCGGGTACCTGGATTATTCACATTGATTTTCATGAAAATAAATAGACAAATAAATAAAGATGCAAATAAAGGCAAATAACACACGGTATTTTTATAGTGGTTCGGTCGAATCATGACCTACGTCCACTTTATAATCTCTTGCTTTAAGGAGTCAGACTATTCTAGGCAAGTCATGCCCTGTACATAGTTTTTTAACAAAGCAAAAGAATAGATTTAAAATTCTCATGTCAAATATGGCCGTAAATGTTGGGCATTCCACACTCTGGGGATTTCCCTTCCATCTACGGTTGCAAGCTTGAAGGTTCCATTATCAAGCTTGCTCAAAATAGAGTACGGTCCTTCCCACTTCGCTCCCATATGAGTTGGGGGTGGAAAGACACGTTTCAGAACCAAGTCTCCGGGTTCCCAGGTTCGGACTCGAACCTTTCTGTTGTAATATCGGGCGACCTGTTGTTTGCATCTCAGGGCACGCAGGTCTGCTTCATCCCTCTTTTCTTCGATCATATCTAGGGACTCAAGGAGCAATTCATTATTGGTCATCGGATCATAATAAGTCACCCGATGAGAAGGTACCTTTATCTCAACCGGGATGACTGCCTCTGTTCCAAAAGCAAAGGAGAACGGGGTATGTCCCGTTGCCGATTTATATGTTGTCCTGTAAGCCCATAGTGCCGAGGGCAATTCATCAGCCCACATGGCTCTGGCCCGCTTCATTCTTCTTTTCAGAATGGACTTAATTACTTTATTTGCCGCTTCGACTTGCTCGTTTGATTGTGGGTGCGCCACAGAGGTATACCGATTCTCGATGTGGTATCTTTGGCAGAAATTTCTGAATTCAGCACTATCGAATTGAGTTCCATTGTCTGTTATCACAATCTTTGGAATCCCAAATCGACAGATGATGTTTCTCACGATGAAGTTGATCACTCGTTTAGTTGTGATTGTAGTTAGTGGTTCTGCCTCGACCCACTTAGTGAAATAATCTACGGCCACAATAGCGAACTTTGCTCCGCCCCTTGCTATGGGGAGGCTTCCTATGATATCAATTCCTCACATAGCAAAAGGCCACGGACTCATCATTGTTTTTAACCGACTCGGAGGTGCTCTGGGTATCTTTGAGAATCTCAGCACGCATCACATCGTCGTGCATATCTCACTGCATCCTTGTTTATGGTAGGCCAGAAATAACCATGCCGCAACACCTTTTTTGCCAGATTTTGCCCTCCAGTGTGGTCGCCACATTCGCCTTCGTGGACTTCTTGCAGCACACGTTTGATGTCATCGTGGGCTATACACCGAAGGAGGGGCATTGAAAATCCTTGTCTATAAAGAACTCCGCCTTGCAGAACGTATCGGGCGGCTTTACGAATCACTTTACGCCTCTCGCTTTTCTTGGTCGGAAGCGTTCCATCCATTAGGAAATTCTTGATAGGGGTCATCCAGGACTCCCTTTCTGGTTCCGTCTCTAGTACTAGGTCGATTTCCATCTGATCTATGCTAGGAGACCGAAGTACTTCAACGGGGGCCAGCCCAGTTACTTCAGGATCGCTAGAACTAGCCATCTTTGCCAACTTGTCTGCCTGCTGGTTCTCTGCCCGCAGAATATGAGATATGCTATAGTAATCAAAATCATTCAGCAGTTCTTTGACTTTCTTTAAGTATAGAATCAATCTTGCACTTTTAGCTTGGAATCTTCCAGTGACTTGATTCACAACTAACTTAGAGTCGCAGAAAATGTTCAGCTTTGTGACTTCTAGTTCCTTTGCAATCTTCAATCCGGCTATCAGAGCTTCATATTCGGAATTGTTGTTAGTGGCCTGAAACTCCATTCGGATGGCATAGGTTATCAATCGTTTCTCGGGGGTTTCAAGCACTATTCCAGCGCCGGATCTTTCGTCGTTCCTAGCGCCATCAGTATACAATCTCCAGGCATTAGGATCGAAAAGTAACTTTGAAGGTTCCACTTCTTCATCTGCTATACCTTCTTCAGGAACAGTGAACTCTGCTATGAAGTCGGCTATCACTTGCCCTCGAATTGACCGTCTGGGCTGAAAGTTCAAGTCAAATTGACTTAACTCAATATTCCATTTGAGTAACCTTCCGGATGCCTCCGGTCTCTGCAAAACTTGCTTGAGTGGATGATCGGTGTATATGGTGATAGGATGTGCCTGAAAGTAGTGCCGAAGTTTTCGGGAGGCAATCAGTAAACTATAAGCCAGCTTCTCTATTCGTGGATAATTACGCTCTGCTGCTGTCAATTTCTTGCTCACATAATACACAGGTCTTTGGACCTTATCCTCTTCCCTTACCAACGCTGAGCTGATCGCATGGGACGACACTACCAAATACACGAATAAATCCTCGTGATCTACTGGTTTGGATAGAATCGGAGGTTTCTCCAAGTGCCTAAGCAAATTCTGAAACGCTTCTACGCAGTCAGGTGTCCATTTAAAGTGGCGTTTTCCTCGCTTTATTAATTCAAAGAACGGAATGCACTTGTCCGTAGCCCTGGAGATAAATCTGCTTAGTGCGGCCACTTTTCCGGCAAGGCTTTGCACATCCCTAATTTGCCTAGGTTCCTGAATGTTTCTGATTGCCGCGATCTGGTCTGGATTAATCTCGATACCGCCGGAACTGACAATGAATCCCAAGAATTTTCCAGAAGCAACACCGAACGAACATTTGGTCGGATTGAGTTTCATTCCATACTTTCGAAGAATGCCGAACATCTCTGCCAAGTCAGCGGTGTGTTGAGAAGATTGTTTGGACTTAACCAACATATCGTCAACGTATACTTCCATCGTTTTCCCGATCTGGTTATAGAACATCCTGTTGACCAAACGCTGATATGTAGCGCCCGCATTCTTCAAACCAAAGGGCATTACCACATAACAATATAACCCCAGATCGGTAATAAAACTAGTGTGCTCTTGATCTGGAACATGCATCGGAATTTGGTTGTATCCTGAATAAGCATCCATAAATGAGAGAAGCTCGTGACCAGCCGTCGAGTCTACCAACTGGTCAATTCGAGGTAATGGGAAACTATCTTTTGGACAAGCTTTGTTCAAATCTGAGAAGTCGATACACGTTCGCCACTTCCCGTTGGCCTTCTTTACCAGGACTGGGTTCGAAATCCAGTCTGGGTAGGTTGAATCTCTAATAAACCCATTACTCTTTAGCTTTCCAACCTCTTCTTTCAAGGCAGCGGACCTCTCTGGGCCCAGCATTCGCCTTTTTTGCTTTACTGGAGCATGTTTGGGATCAATGCTCAAAGAATGGCTCATGATTGATGGGGATATCCCGCACATGTCCGCGTGGGTCCAAGCAAATACATCCAAATTATTCTTTAAGAAATTCGTCAATTCTTTAGCAAGATTCGGACTTAACTGGGATCCAATCTTAAGGACCTTCTCCGGGTCACTGTCATCGATTGGTACATCCACAGTTGCCTCGTTGGGAGTCGCCATTCTGCCCCCGGGCTCTTGATCCTCTCTGGGATCTATGTCCTCGGGCATCCCTCTGGGCAACTCTCCAACGATTGTCCTCTTTGGTTGCTATAAGGTCTCTGCCCCCGAAGGGGGAGAAGTGCCTTTAGTTTCGATATCCCCTCCATTGCGAAGTAACTTTAGTTCGGCAACATAACATGCTCGCGCGGCAACTTGATCCCCTCTGACGATACCAATGCCAGCTTCTGTGGGGAATTTCAATAACAAGCACCAAGGGGCTATACAGGCTCTGAACTTTGCGAGGGCCGGTCGGCCCAAGAAGGCATTGTATGGCGATTCAACATCCAAAACCACAAAGGGAAGGATTCTCACTCTCTGGCGTTCTCCTTCCCCAAGTGTAACTGGCAACTCTACATAACCCATTGGAGCGGTGGATGCTCCGTTGAATCCACGGATCCATCCCTGACAGGGCTTCAAGTCTTTTATTTCAAGATTCATCTGGTCAAAGGCCTTTTTGAAAAGAATATTAACGGAACTCCCGTTGTCCACCAGAACCTTATGAACAGTGGCTGGCCCAATGGGTATTGTAATTACAAGTGGATCTTCAGTTGGAGCATGGACTCCGATGCTTTCTCGTTCTCGAAAAACAACATCATCAATCATCATCTTCTGCTGCTTCACCGGGATACTGCCCTCGGGGTTGCTACATTCCCCCATTTCGAGGTGTTGTTTGGCTGCATTGACGTATTGATCTAAAGCTTTGGAACTGTACCCAGCAAGATAAAGTCCTCCGATCACGGTATTGATAACAATATTCTTTCCTTTTTGCTGGGCAGTCGGCCTAGTAGCAAGTTGATTTTGATTCTGATTCGGGGCCTGCACTGCTTGCCCCCTGTCCCTAGGCGCTACTCTGTATTCATCTAGCTTCCCTTCTCGAAGCAGCCTTTCGACCACGTCCCTCAGGTGACGGCATTCATTCGTCGAATGGCCGTGAATTTGATGAAAGAGACAAAACTTTCCTGTCTCACGCTCTTTTTCTGTCGATTCTCTAGGAGATGGCCTCTTATTTTGGAGGACTTCGTACGCATCCATGAAAATATTCTCCAAAGTATCATTGATGGGTGTATAACTTTCAAAGGCCCTGGGACGAGTCCTTCTCTGGGAATCGTTCCCTCGGCCCCTCTTCCGGTTGTTGCCGTTACCATTGTTATTGTTGTTACCCGGCTGACGACCACCCTGATTCTGATTTCCGACGTTAACTTCAACTTTCCCCGAGCTGTCTCCAGTCTGTTTGATGGCGACATTGCTCTGAATTTCCTCCTTATCAGTTGCTTTAACCTTTCGGTTTGCGTATACCTCTTCCCGGCGCAGATGTACGTTGGCTTTCTCATAGAATAACTCTCTGGTGTGGGGTGGTTTGCCTGCCAAGTACCTCCCGAATTCAGTGTCCTTATCCACTCCATCAATTAATGATGCGACAATGGTCGGCTCATGAGGATCTTTAACCTCAGTGGCGGCCAAATTGAAACGATCCAGGTACATCTTTAGACTCTCGCCTGGTCGCTGTTTGACCAGGAATAAATCGATCACGCTTTTCGTCTTCTGGGCGTAGATACGGAATTGTTCTACGAACTTCTCGCTCAGTTCCCTGAAGCTAGAAATCGATCTTGCCGGCAGGCGAGTGAACCATAGCAAAGCCACGTCTTCCAGGAATATGGGAAACGCTTTACACTTAACCGCGTCAGAAGCGGCGGCAGCGGTCATCGACCAAGAGTATCTCATCAGATGTTGAACAGGATCAGATCTTCCCGCATATCGATTCATTTGTGGCATGTTGAAGCGCCTTGGAAAAGTCGCATCCAAAATATCGTCAGTAAAAGGAGTATGACTGCGGTCAATCCCCCAATCTTCGTTCCGCTGTCCGCGGCTGTCGGCGAGAATCTGGTGAACCATGGCTGCAACATTTGCGCTGGTCAAAGGAGGTTCAGGGTCAGTGCCTCTAGCCTGACGAGGTTCTCTGATCTCTCTTCGGGAAGCAGCCACAAAATCCGGGGCTTGGACAGGGCTTCGCTGCCCCCTGTTATCATGAGTATGCATGCGGCGACGGGGCTGAGGTGGTCTGTTATGCACAGGACTATTCACATTACGGTTTGGGGACCCCGCCCCTAGTTTCTCTTCTTGTGAGGGCAGAGTTCCGAACCGAAGCTGTTCTATGTTTTCGGCTCTCTCATATGGTCGCCGCGGAGGTCTCGGCGATTCTTCAGACGAAGAAGAATATACTGGGGTGAGTGGACGAACCGGTGATGCCCTTTGCCTTGCTAGTTCGTCAAGTCTTCTATCCATAGCCGTCAAATTCTGCCGCAGGATGGAACTTTCCTGCCTTTGGGCAACCAACTCATCAAACAACCTATCCCACATTTCGGCGAAGCGAGAGAGATCCCCCTCAGTGACAGGAGCAGCAGGATCATAATGGTCATCATCACTCTCTCTTATACGCAAAGAGCTCGAACCGGGTCGAGCGGAGGTTCCGGGACGATAGGAATGGGTCATAGGTTCTTTTCCAGGTCGAGTTGCAGTCTGACCATCAGTTCGGATAGCTGCGGTTCGTGGAGGGCGATTCGCTGCGCCCCCCTGAGATCGACTCGTGGTCGTAGTACGCGGAGGTTGCGAGGTGTTGCCTCGGGATCGAGTGACAACCCCTTCAGTGGCACGGATCGTCTCGTTCCCATCGACTCGGAGCGAGGTGTCTTCGTCGGATCGGATCGCCCCCTGCGCTCCGCGATCCAGAATTTCTTCGTTGCCCAGTTCGTGTACACTCTCCTCAATCGTTTCGTTGGTCTGCGAAGCTTTAGATCTTTTTCCAGCCATGATATCCGAATCGCTGGAATCCTCAAAGAAGCGAATAGTGAAACTTTAAGACTGAGTTTCTCAGTGAAAGCACCAAAAATGTTAGATCGAAATTTGGACCTAACACCCAAGTTATTATGAACAGTAGAGAATTTCGAATGAAGAACAAGGAAAAAGAAAATAACACTCAGAATTTATAGTGGTTCGGCGTTAACGAGCCTACGTCCACTTTATATGTTATTGATTATGCTTTAGAAGCCAATACAACAATGGTTTCTCTCAATATTTCAGTAGTTTGACAACAATGGCGGATTCAGTACTCAATATTGTCAAAAGGATCCCAAAAAATGCCAAGCTCTGCGCTATTTATAGCTGATTTTGTCAGGCGGATCGTGGACACGTGGCAAGAATCCCGAGAACCTCGGGTCGGATCGCCGTCGTTGGAGAAATGGTCAAATTAGCCGTTGTGGACAGGTGTCGTGATTTGCTTGAACATCGGATCGTGCAGATGGGGGAGAATCGGTCCAAGTGACGGTTAGGGACACGCGTCGCCAGATCCGTGCGATTCGGATCGCTGAAGACTAGCTCGTGCTTGAACAGGTCAGAGGGTTCGCCATGCTCCAGGAGATCGGATCGGTTCGTTTGGGATAACAATCGTGAGTCTGGATCGGATCGTCCGGTTGTATCGTTCGCTAATGAGAAGGGGCGATCCGATATTGGGCGAGACGATGGTACACGAATCGATCTTGGACGAGACGATGGTGCGCGATTCGATATCGAGCGAGACGATGGTGCGCGATTCGATATCGAGCGAAACGATGATGCGCGATCCATTCCTTCATGTTCTTAGATACTGTGGTTTCCTGCTTTCCTCTTACGAATGATCCTGGGTGGCTTGGTCAAAAAGCGAGCCAACACGCGTGAAGGTTTATTCTTTGCGATTGACTTCAGGTTTTATAGTGAATTTTTGTTTGAAGTGTTATCAACCGAGGTGCATATTGCCAATCAGATTCTTTGCTTGGTCATTGGTGAAAAAATTACAAAAAGAGTGTGTAGAAGTATAACTACAAACTCGAGCTATTTCTATAATTTTGTTGTTGTTTTATATGTTTAAAATACAGAATTATTAATTAAAAGCTTAAGCTTCCAAATTTATCTTGTTTGGTTATACAAATGGTGCTAGGGTGGTTGTATTTGGAATCCTTAAAACGAATAAAGTATTCATTCATGACGTTGAAAGTCTCGTTGTTCCAGAATTGGTTCGAGATAAGCCTAAGCCTAAGAAGATGAATCTTGTTGTTCCCACTTTCAAACACAATAGCAAACTAAATAGTATTGTCTGAGATTCTGCAATTGACGCTATATCACAGAACAGTCAACTCAGGGTGGACGGATAAATGCTTACGAGATATCGTAGCCACATAAGATGGTACTTGTGTTCAGCAACCGCCTGAAATGACTGGAATAATAATGCAACTCTTCGATTCAGTGATCAAATCAAATATGCATTGACCGTATTTATAGTCGAGTCGATGAAACCAAGGTAACGTCTAAATGAAGACAACTAGAAAACATTTGACTTGTTTGGCTATGGATGACATGCTTTTTACGGAGTCTGAGTTCACACATTGAAGTGCTAGTTGTCACATGGTGGCATATTAGGAGAGAATTTCTTGTTGTTTGGAAAAAAAATAAAAAATTGGTTTCTCCTTCATACTTACTGCTTAGAGGATTTTGGTTTTCTTGTATTATTAGATTGATACGGTACTAGATTTGTATTGATTCTACCTTCTCGGATTTGGTACTTCCACCAATTCGTTGGCGTGTAGAGTGGCCCTGCCAGCCTCGTTAGCGAAGTATAATTGGCATTAGCTTTGCTGGAGCTCATCAAAAAAGTATCTATGCTTTTGTCCTTGTTATCTTCATTACCATAGATAGTGATGAAAGGTGGAATTTGGAGGAACCTAGAATTGGGAGACAAGGTTTTCAAGGTGGGATTTAGATACTTAATTTAAGGTATGTACACATTTCAAAATTGATTTTGATACTTGAACTTCTACGACTAATCCTAAAACTCAATTTTCTATTTAATTCCACTTTTTTTATTTTGATACTTGAACTTCTATGACTAATCTTAAAACTCAATTTTCTATTTAATTCCATTTCTTTTAATATACTCTAGGAGAGCACGACGGACCGGTGAATTCTTGAAGAGAATTAAGTTGTACATGTCTGTAGCGACTCAACTTTTCAAAATCAATATGTGAAGTACTTCCTGATACACACACCATAAATCGCAGCTACACGGAAGTTGCATTGTTATCTTAACGAAACCTTACGTAGACTATAAGCACTCACTGCCCCTTGACTTATGTTATCCAAACACAAACCGATAGAATCACATCTACACGTACGTTGCGTTGTTATCCCAACAAAACCTTAAGCAAAATGTAGGCACTCGCTACCTCCTAACTTACGCTATCTCAATTTACTTCACACATCAAATGTATGTGATGTGACGAAAACATATCTGATGCATGTGATGTGATAAAAAAATGAGTAATAATAACATATAGTACATGATTTAGACTTAGATGCTAAATGCATTTTAATGCTTGTACTAAGTGGCTTGTAGCGTAATGTTTAGAATTACATTAGATACACATGTGATGTGACAAAAAAAAGAGTAATAATGACATGAAGTACATGATTTAGACTTAGATGCTAAATGTATTTAATGTTTGTACTAAGTGGTTTGTAGTTTAAGGTTTAGAATTATGCTTTAAGGGCATTTTGGAAATTTCACACTTAAGTTTCAATTCTATAAAAGTGATTCTTTTTGTATATGTATTCTTCTTAAGCTTATTTCCATCTTCATTTCAAAAAGCTAGTTCATTTCGTAAGTGACTTCAAAAAGGAAGAAAAAGAAAATAAAAATGAAAGGAGAAGTAAAGCTAGAAATGGAACAATAAGATTTCAATATTCTAAGATCTAAAAGCAAACTTGTGTAAAGGTGAGAACTCTACTTAATTTCAAGTAAGCAAACATATTGATTTGAGGTTAAAGATATTCTACATGCTCTGTAAACTGTTTCATGTGTGTGTATATGTTGAAATAACCATTGTTGAATTAGGCATGCTCAAGAGTTCTAGGGACAGCTTAACACAGGAAACATCCTGCTGGGTGGATTATGAAATATGATAAATAGTTAAGACTTGGTTTTAAATCTTGAATCATGTTTGTATGGATTTTGTCTCATGTTTGAAAAAGATCAAGTCTGTAAGCTAGGGAGAAAAGAGAATTTAAAAACCTGTTACTGTGAAAAACCATTCTCTGTTTGTACATCAAAATAGATTTTTACTTTCAAAAATAAAGTGCTTCAAATCTACTTGATTTTAACTAGAACTCCAACAACAAAGTTGTTTAAAATTTCACCTAGTTTATTATAAAATTTGTTTCATCATTTTTAGTCATGTATGTTATGAGATAGAACAGAATAATAGTAAATATGGAGGTTTGGTTGTCTATCGACCATCATGATTTGAAATCTGATGTATACTACCCAATGTTTTAAAACGCAAAAGGCGTACGCGAGGCGTTTTCGGGTCCGTGAGGCGAGGCGTAAGCCTCGAAGCGTTGAGGCATAAGCCTTTCAGGTTTAAAAAAAAAGTGCAACACATAACTTAATTTTTAATATGGAATAACATTAAGCGTCAAATACTAAGTAAAACCCATAAAGCATTCAAAGCAATTCAAACAAAATACAATCATTCTTGCACATTTAATATAAAATGCAAAAGATCAAATGATATCTTCCTCCTCATGGAAAAGATTCAAATTTTGATTTCTTAAAACAATTTGAAGATTACATCAAACTACAATTTTGATATGTTGCATCAATTCAAATCGATTTGCAAAATTTATTTCGAGATTTAACAAAGTTTATTGAAAAACATTCTTTAAATAACAATAAGAAAATTCATTATATTGCTCATGATCATTATTTCATAAACAATTTTACTTGATTGGGTCGATATTGAAATTGAAAAGTAAAAAATGCTAAAAAAAATTCTTAAATTTTGTCTTTTTTTATTTCTATTAAATAATTAAAGTTCAATGACATTTATTTGTGTCAATATCTGCAACTAAAGATTAAAAAGTTTTTAAGTCATATGCCTCAGCTGTTTGAGGCGTGCAAGGCGTAAGCTTTATGCGCTTTGCATGCCTCAAGTTATTGAGGCGTAAGCTTTAGAGGTAAAAAGCCTTTTGGAATAAGCCTTAAGGTGTTTTATGTCTTATTTCCTTGAGACGAGCCTCGAGGCAGGTTTTTTAAAACAATGATACTACCTGATTGAGGATTGTAAAACATGAATCTTGGTGGTTGTTTCAAGATTTATAGTCGAATGGTGAAGAAGAAATAGTTGTGGAGTAATTTGGGATAACATAAGTCGAGGGCAGTGAGTACCTACATTCTACTTAAGGTTTAGCAACACAACCTTCGTGTACATGCAATTCTACCGGTTTATGTTTGGATAGCGTAAGTTGGGGGCAGTGAGTACCTACAGTCTACTTAAGGTTACGCTGGGATAGCTGAGCAACCTTTGTGTAGCTATGATGTAACGTATCGGGCTGTAGTTCCCATATTGATTTTGCAGAGTTGGGTGGCTACAGTTTGTATTAGAGCTTAGACTGAGCGAACGCTTAGGCTGTGATGGGAGGGACTCATGAAAGATAGAGTTAGTAATATCCTAAAATGAGTTGAGAGCATACTTGTTATATTCTTATATAATAGATTTTAAATGATTTTAAAAAACATGTTTGCATATAATTTGTGAACGTTTTGAAATAAGAATTTATGATTATGCAAGTAAAACGAATAAGTTCAGAAAAAACAAAATTTAGATGGAAATTTTTGAAATTTATGGATGAGCTAAGTATGTTTCAAGCACATATAAGAATACCCTATAAAACTGAACAATCCGTTAGTATGGCTACCGATGATGATGTATGTTATTGAGTATGAATCTAGTAGGAGTAGTTCCATTGGTTTGTCTTGCGCCTGAGCAACTTGCAGGACGTATTTATGTCAATTTTTAAGGGTCTAAGAGTCGGATCGCTACAATGTCTGCTTCAACTCATGACATCTATAATCTCTGGTGCTATTTTTTGCGAGAAGTGCGTACAAGGCATGTCTTCAACTTGGGTCTGTTACTACACCCAGGCACCGCTCCCATTGTGCCACACCCACAGAATTTTATTCCATTTTTATTTAGTTTTATAAACATTAAAATTGAAATTATGAACCCAAAGAGTATATTATATATGTTTGTTTGAGTTGAATGTTCCTTTAATAGCGGATTTAACGAAGTTTGGACTAATGCGAACCGATACGCAGACGAAGGGATCCAATCTAAATTGAGATTTAAGCTGTAAAATTTTTGACAGTAACGTTAGAAAAATTGTATCAAGGTAGGATGATGGAATATATATATATATATATATATATATATATATATATATATATATGTATGTATGTATGTATGTATGTATGTATGTATGTAAGCTGAAGAGAATACCATCAAGATTGTAATGGGTGAAGAAGGTTTATCATTTCAAGATACGAATTGATAGATATGAAGCATCCAAATTGCGACATATGCATTTGGGTTACATCATGAATATGGGGTGAAGTGTAGCAGCTGAAACAAGTCAGTTGATTAAGTAGCAAGGGGAAACCGACTGAACTTGAGTTGCTGAAACAATGGAAAATGCAGTTTGGAGAACGAACATGAGCATTTGAACTAGATGACATTTGACTGGCAAAGAAAAACAAGCCAAATAGAGTCACCAAGAGTTGAGCATACTTCTGATTTGATTTGGCAGGCAAATCTATAGTTTGGGCTAGTGTGCCAAAAAAAGCCCCCGGCCCCTTCCAACCAAGGAGGGGGTTGGGGGCGGTGGGAAAAGTGTTACGGTTTGAAATATCAGCAGTACAAATAGATCGCCTTTTGAAGTGGCAACATCTTTCTGTTGTAAGTTTAGAAATAAGTTTCAGAAAAGAAAAAGAAAATCCAATAGAAATTATACCACCGTGCTATTTGCAATAATTTAGAGAATGAGATATACCCTATATTTTCATCGTGCACAAAGAATATCAAGTAGCCATCATCCTCATCAACTGTGGTACCAGGTTGACTAGGCACGAATACAGCCTCTGAACCATATCTTCCAGGCCCCAAGTCAAATAGACCTACTATGTTTCCTCCGACTTCAAGCTTTTCGTTGGTGCTTTCTGGATCTAAATGCAAGTCAAACTTTATGATTCCTTTGACTTTTGCAATACTGTTGAGAATTGTGCCATAAACATATCTTTGTTTCCTGAATTTCCAGATAAATAACAAGTTAAATCTCTGGTTACATGAATAGAAGGCTTCTATAACAAATTGTGAGGACATCAGAATCGAAGAACATAAATAAGTGGAGTCAACATCCAAATAAATTGGAACCAAACTTTACACAGATAAACAATCTAGTGGCTCCAACAGCATATACAATGTTTTGGAAAGAAAAAAACAAAAAAGTTGGTCACCCATCCTTTAACGTACCAAGTATGTAATACGAACAAGGAAAAATTTGAATTTAGCCCAATCTGTCATACTTATTACATAAACAGACAACACTTCAAACAAGTTATAAATATAGGTTGGTTTCGGTCAGCTCAACGCCACACTGCTTGCCAAAACATTCATTTTTTTAATAAAATTACACTACAACAATTTGATAATGTGCTAATGCTATAATGTAGAAAACACTACGTCGGCATTCCAAATCAAAGCTTTAAAACGCGAAAAGCGTACATGAGGAGTTTTCAGGTCTATGAGGCGAGGCATAAGCCTCGAAACATTGAGACATAAGCTTTTCGGGTAAAAATAAAATGCAAAACATAAAGAAATTTTGACATTTTAAATTAGCCGATGCAAAAAATGAAAAACAAATCATTTAAGGTTCGACTTTGAACAAGTAAATATTTTTTTTCATAGATTAAAAATAAATAATTGAAACTCCTATGATTTAGATTTCGTTTCTCAAAACTATTTGAAGAGTCCATCAATCTCCAATTTTGATTACTTCTAACAATTCTAATCGATCTATAAAATTCATTCTGAGATTTAACTAAGTTTATTGAAAATCATTTTTTAAATAACAATGAGAACCAGATCATTGTTTCACAAACAATCTTATTTGATCATGTCGATGTTGAAATTGAAAAGTAAAAAAATTGCTAATTTTTTATTTTATTGAATTTTATTCTTTTTTGTTTCCTTCAAATGATTAAAGTTAATGACTTTTATTAGTGCTAATATCTGCAACAAAGCTAAACAGATTTTTGAGTCATTCGTCTCAACAATTTGAGGCATGCGAGACATACAGTTTATACACTTCATATGCCTTAAGTTGGATACCCGAATGAGTGTCGTATGTTATCATATGTTTTACTGAATATGAATTGTCAAATTTGTATGTTATTTTATTATAAATATAAGCTGTTTAACTAAATAATGTAGTTATGTGTTTTACTACAACATCATTATACATAAATAAAATGTGGTTTTTTAAAAGCCACATATTGACACATTCACAAAAGTCATCACTAGGTGCATTTAGGAATACTGTCCCTACACTTTTAGTGCAGTATATATGACACAATACCCATCCATCCCTTCTTCATTTTTCATATTTACCACACTTAACCAAAGAGAAAATAAGCCCTCGTTCCACCAAAATTTCATTTCTACTAACAAATTTGTCGATTCCACCGTCGATTTGAAGAATGACTTGCTCTTCATTTCTACTAACACTTACGCAGTTTTGATTTCATATTCGGATTAGATATGTGGCAAGGAAAATTGAATAACTTGTGCATAACTTGGTGCGCAACAATGACAATGCATTAGAAGTTAAATAGTTTTGAGAAATGGATACACGAAATAGATTTGTACAACTTGTATAATTAATCATGTTTTATGAAATTTAATTTGTACTCTTGCTTGATATGTCATCGTAAATTGAATTTTGTATGATTTTAAATGTTTTATGAAAGAGATTTGTGTAACTATATATTTGATTAATTTTGTGTAGATTACATTGAGATGCTAAGTGGACCAATAGATGGCATCGAGTTATGATTGCAAGAACGCTATCACATGAACAAACCCCAACTGAATAAAGGCAAAAACAATACAACATTGAATAAAAATATATAGCTATTGAGTTATTAGTAGTGTTATTATTGTTTTGTTACATTTGACAGACACTATTCTAGACGTGGCTATTCATCATTTATCATTGTTGAAGTAAGTCACTTCGTAACACCCTCGTGTGTTAGAGCGTATAGATCGAGCAGGATTTTCACTTACCAAGAAACTAAGTTACACCCAGTTATATTATCACCCGATTACTGCTCTGGTAGACAGATGGAGAATTGTATATAAATGCTTGAAGAATTCTAGAATACTCTTCAATACCATAGTTTATTACCAGTGGTGGCATATGTTGTTCAAATGGCAACCTTCTAGTTCTAGGTCTCAACAAACAGCTCTGTCGATTCTGATGCAACAGAAAACAATAACGCAACATCATTGCTATCACCTATTTTCGTTGCTTTCGAACTGAAATCAGCTAGCCAATTGCAAACAAGATCTTTATCAAATTTTTTGAATTTAATCTTCCTTATTTTGAAACCTGACTCTATCAATTGCTCTAAGTGGCAATTTTTATAAACTTTTGCCGGTTCATAAGAATTGTCAACATATTTTCCACGCACTTGTTCATAAATAACCAACTCACTATCAAAATAGCAAATGGTTGGAACAAAATTACGAATCATTCTAGGATAACAAGGATTGCAACATTACATAATTTTCAGATACAACTCCTGAAATAAAAATAAAAAAATTTAACAAAAAATTTAGAGTTTACAAAATTGTGTTTCAAAGCAAAGAGATTATCCTCCAACTAGATAATTGAAACATACGTTTGTAACAACATATATTGAATATTAATTTCCTACTGATGTGTCTATATCAATAACAAATTATATATGTTGTGTGTATATCGTGTCAATATGTGCACAATCAAATCATATGCAACCAAACAATCCATGTGTCGATTAAAATCAAACAACACACACAAACAGATTATATATATATATATATATATATATATATATATACACACACACACACACGCACACACACGACAAATTGGATTTTATTAATTTGCATGAAGATATTAGTTAGCGTGAGTGAGATTTCTTGAAAAAAGAAGAGAGTGTCAGTGAAAGTTTTGTGTATCCTGACAGATATTTGGTAAAGCATGAGTGAAGCAAGAAAGAAGAGGCTGTTGTTTTACGGTACCCAAGATTATAGTCGTCATGTAAAATGCTGCCAACATAATGTACAAATATGAAGGCGAATTTTCAGAAAGTGCCTTAACTGTTTTCTACTTTACAACATCAGCGTAATTTCAAATTGCACTAGAGAATCTTATTTAAAAATAACACGTAACATTTCAAATGTTGCCTGCATATTTTGGCCAACATGGTGCTCAGCTGGCCAAAATAAACCTATATTTGTAATTAGTTCGAAATGTACCAATTTCCATGGTGAGTTCGAAAAATTGGGCTAAATTGAGGGGGAGGGGGGGGGGATCTATCAATTGATGTCTTTTTCTTAACTAAAAATGTCTTATGTTACCAATTAACCGCATTTTGTCCATAATCAAGTCCGCTAAAAATGCAATTACCTGCCCGTGTAATTCTCATTTATCCGAGGAAAATCCACAGCAGATACAGAAAGTTTTTTCTGTGAAGAAGCTCCGCTTTTCATATTGAACCTCATCTCATATCTAACAGAAATAATATCAAAAAGGAAATGCCAAAATACATAAATATAACTACATTGCAAAATTTTATTGCTCTTACAGTTCGTTTGTAAAATCATTAGGTCTGTTTTCAGCAGCTCCATTGACCTGGTCAAGATCAGGATTCTCAAGGCGGCAAGTAATTAGTACAACTTCATCACCATCTTCCCAAGCATTTGCTAACAGATATTTGACATTCAAGATAAGGATGAAGTTTGTGAAATGGAAATACCAATGAAATGGACAGTTTTATTGAACGAGACTATCACCATTATGAAATATGAAGCAATTTGGAAGCTCAAACCATCTAATTAGTTTATCATCTTTCGCATATCGGGGAAGTATGCCAAAGCGTGACTTTTTTGTAGCATCAAATGTGAAGATCAGCTTGTTTTCCTTCACCATTTCCTTGACAATTACAAAAAGATTAATGAGCCAACAAATTTTCAACCTATGTTCTTATTTAAGGGGCGCACTGACCAGCACAACCATTTTCCTTTTGAAAATAATTATTTTATAGAACCTTTGTTTACCTTTGGTCGAAAATACAGAGGCAAGTCCATAAATATCGAATAGTTTTCAGTTATAGCAAAATCATGCATCATAACAGGGTCTGGAATTGTGATTGGTACTGGGTCATGCATCTCGCCATCTTTTGTAATAACTCGGTAAGTGCAGTAGGGAGGTGAATGTGAATATCCAAATGTAAACATCTCACCTGTATTAGGAAATAATCAAGATTAAATTTAAACCAGATAGCGAAGAATGAATAAAGATCGTGGATTTCAATCTAAGTTTTACCAGTTAATGGATCCACTTTGGGGTGAGCAGTGAACGAATGCGACAATCTTTTGTCGTAATCTAATAATCCAATAGTTTGCAAATCTCCATCTTCCAATACTTTAACAACATCTGGGGGCAATAACATATTATATACATGACTGATTCAGTTAGGAAACCTAATGGAATTTTTTGACAGTTAAACCAGAGTCTGACTATTCTTTTTATTTATTTGCACATATACACACACATGCACATAGTGTGTGGTTGTGTGTGTGTATGTGTATATATAGTGACACACACATACATACATCTAAGTACTGTATCACAGTAAAAAAACAATCACCAGAAAACAGCTATTTTGCATTTCTGAGAAGAGAAAAAACAATGACCGAAAATGAAGAACTGACCATTTAAAAAGGGAGGTGTTTGTGTATGTGTGTATATAGTGACACACACATACATCTAAGTACTGTATCACAGTGAAAAAACAACCACCAGAAAACAGCTGTTTTGCATTTCTGAGAAGAGAAAAACCAATGACCGAAAATGAAGAACTGACCATTTAAAGAGGGAGGTTTGTATGTGTGCGCATGTGTGTGTGCGCGCGCGCGTTAGAGCAGACTACTATGTATATGTGAAATTAAACAAAATAGTCAAACAGTTGAAAACATAATAGAATTTTTTGACAGTTAAACCTGAGTCTGACTATTCTTCTTATTTATTTGCATATTATATATATATATATATATATATATATTTTGTGTGTGTGTGTGTGTGCGCGTGTGTGTGTGTATAGACACACATACATACAGCTAAGTACTGTATCACAGTGAAAAATCAACCACTAGAATCAGCTATTTTGCATTTCAGAGAATAGAAAAAACAATGACCGAATATTAAGAACTGACCATTTAAAGAGGGAGGTTTGTGTGTGTGTGTGCATGCGTGCGTGCATGTGCACGCGTTAGAGCAAACTACTCTGTATATGTGAAATTAAGAAAAATAGTCAAACAGTCGAACCCAAGTCCAAATAATTCAACCAAACAAAAACAATATTGAAATTAATGGGAAACAAAATTGGCACACGTGGTTCCACTGTGGACTGTCAACATGATAGTATTGATGCGCTCTGAGAGAGTATTTTATTATTGGAGATTTAAGTTTTAAAAGTCTATTAAAGATTAAAATGCACAGAATCTCTTTTATCGCTTTTCATAGTTTAAGTTACACTCCTACACATACAACAATAAAATAGTGTACAAATTCGTTGCAATAAAAAAATAGTAATGTAAAATATATATTCAACATCAAAAGCATCAAATTAAGTCCAATGGCAAGAACTATTGACTATCTACATGATAGCATCCATGCACTTTGAGAGAGTATTTTATTATTGGAGATTTAAGTTTTAAATATTAAAATGCATAAACTTTGTTATTGTTGGGGATTTTGTGGTTCGAGACTATTGGAGGAGGAAGATTGTCGTACTTCAGACATCAAGGATCTATAGAATAGATTCTTTTAGACAATAGTTCAACCCACCAAGTACAAACAGGTTATCGAACTATCAACTTTCATGATTCATTGTAGCTTTGGAACAGCGTAATCGAATTCAAAGTTTGTACGAATTTGATCCGACCGAGAACACTTCAGAATTTAATATCTGATGATGCAACTGAAGAAAAGAATGAAGAGAAAGAAGAAGAGACAAATTTGCAACAATTCCGATTTGAAACACCGCAGAGGCGTTACAAACCAGCGTTGTTTGTAACAGTAGTAAGGCGTTGCAAATGTAGAGCAAGGAAGAAGTATTTCGAGTTTCAGAATAATTGAAACAGTTTTCTGGCGTGGCTTTTATAGGCAACGAAGAAAGCAACAGTTGGCCAGGCGTCGCGACCGTTTGGAACGGTCACAACCCTTCGTTTGGATTCGAAGCACTATACCTCTTCGTTTGCAACGTTCTGAAAGCGTTGCAAATTAAACCGTCGCGCCTTTTAATTTCTATCGTTCTGAAACATTTAAAAGTTCCTGCTTCGTTTAAATTTTCGGGTTTGTAAAAGGCCCGACCCGCTACTGTCTACATATTTGATTCAAAAATATATTGTTGGTTCCGAACCCGAACATGGCCCGGTCAGACGGCGGCGCATGTGTGTGGTAGTGATGTATGGCCTCCTTCCTCACAATAAAGTAAACATTTGGGTGCCCCAAGACCCCAATACCTTTGTCACAAAGCCACTTAGTACTTAAGAAACTTTTTTTTATTTTCATGATGTGAGACTAATCCCCACACCCTCCTTTCTTTCTTCTCTCTTCAAAAACAAACCCAAACCCCAAAACCATTTGAAAATTTACAACAAAACTTTCAAAATAAATAAAGTGGACGGCTGAACCATTAGTGTGACTTCCTACATACCCAAGTGGGATCAAGTCAATGTAGTTTTAAGATCAAAATTTTGCATCATCATGGAAACAATACATAAATAAAAGATATCTTTTGGATTTGAACGTTTATTTAGTGTAAACCATTTAAAGCTTTATCGTGATTCTATGGTGAACGAATCTTGAACCAAGTACCCCTTAACGATAAAACCGGAACAATCACACATGCTGATTTCCTTAGTTAGAGCGTTATGTATTGCTCAGCACGTTAATAACCATGTGCTTTTAATCCTGGTTCATGAGTCTGCTTTAGAAAGCAGTCTAACTTTCCTAGAAAACGACCTGATTTTCATACTCATATAGGTAAGTTTCTTAAGATGTTTTTGTGATGCACATTAAATTTTCTAGACTTATTAAGGCATTTATTCATCCTTTGTTCTTGTAGAATCCAACACTAAATATTATGGGATTATTGATTTAGTGTTCCATAATTATTCTCTTAACTTGTTGTTGGTACCTACTGAACTTTGTCTATCCTTTTCAAGACACGAGTTGAATTTCTGTTAAGAATGATCAATCTTCATTCACAGACCTTAGTCTTATTTCTTTTGCCTTTAGAAAGCCTTTTTGAGTGGGTCAGACAAAGTTTCTCTTTATTTCTATGTAGTAAACGGTTATAACTCCACTTTTGAGTAATTGTCTTACCATTTGATGTTTTATACTCAGAATCCAACACTAAATATTATGAGATTATTGATTTAGTGTTCCATAATTATTCTCTTAACTTGTTGTTGGTACCTACTGAACTTTGTCTATCCTTTTCAAGACACGAGTTGAATTTCTGTTAAGAATGATCAATCTTCATTCACAGACCTTAGTCTTATTTCTTTTGCCTTTAGAAAGCCTTTTTGAGTGGGTCAGACAAAGTTTCTCTTTATTTCTATGTAGTAAACGGTTATAACTCCACTTTTGAGTAATTGTCTTACCATTTGATGTTTTATACTCACAGGACTAGACTTTCCATTATATGTCATATTAGAGGCATCATTTATCGTTGCTTGATTATCACAGTTAACCAAGACTGCTGGAGATGGTTTCTTCCATAATGGAATTTCCATCAACAAATTCCTAAGTCATTCTGCTTTCTTATATGCATCTGCTAATGCAATCAATTCTGACAACATCGTTGAGTCAGATATACAGATCTGCTTCTTGGAAGCTCAAGACACAGCATCGCCTCCTAATGTAAAAATTCATCCAGTCGTAGACTTAGATTTGGATTCTACATTATTCCAGGTTGCATTGCATCGCCATATCCCTCTATTACAGCAGGATATCCTTTATAAGATACCATAGTCAATGGTTCCTTTCGAATAAGCTAAAATTCTAGAAATAGTTTTCAATGTTCAGAACCTGGATTACTCGTAAATCGACATAATACACATATAGTATGTGTGATGTCTGGTCTAGTGCAATGCATAGCATATATAAGACTCCTAATAACACTGGAATTCTCAAGTTGAGAAATAGTTCGTCCAGTGTCCTTTTCTAATTTAATACTAGGATCTAAAGAAGTTGGAGCTGGCTTGTCATTGTGATGACCGTACTTCTTAGAAGTTAGCCCAATACCGCTTGAGATGGTTTGAACATCTCCAACGTAGACCGCATGATGCACCCGTGCACGTTGGAATTATCGATTGCGCCGAAGGTCCAAAAAGAGGTAGAGATTGACCTAAAATGACTTGGGAGGAGATGGTAAAAAAGAGATTTAAGAAATTGGAGTATATCTAAAGAGCTGGTATCGAATATGAGTGCATGTAAGTTAGCAATCCATGTACCAAAACCTTAAGTTTTCCGGGTTTTTTTCTACATTATAACTATTTCTATTATCTATTTAACTATTTTAAACTTTATTTTACTTTTATTGAAGCCTTTAACCTTTTTTTTGGTTTAATCTCTAGCCAACCCCAACTTGTTTGAGATTTATGGCTTAGTTGTTGTGATCAAAATAAATACTTAAGCTTAATGATATTAACATTTTTTTCCTTTTAATGACGACAACCATACAAATATTTAAAGATCAAATAGGTTTATCTTTCTTCTCGACTCTACATACTCTCCCTATTATTTTGCCTAGTATTACTATGCATCTTCTCTTATTTTGTTATCAACAAAAATGAGAAGAAAAGAATTGTTTAAGTCCGACTACATTATGCGTATGAAGAGGTCTATATGAACGTGTATAACCAACAAACTTGAGAGGAATCAAAATCAATATAGAGCATGACATAAAGACACATAATATTATTTATAATCTACCTCGATTTCTTAGATTTCAAGTGACTATTCATGAAAATAGTATTCAAAAAAACTTTCAACAATCCTCATGCATGAAATTTTAGTATAACAAATGTTATTCTTTTGTTCATTTAAAATAGTTTTTCTAATTTTCCATTTATATTTTTAACAAGAAGAATACTAGCATGAGTTCTATAATTAGAGATGGTGTCTAATAGGGATGAGCGTTTAATCCAATTAACCGACATTAATTAAAGCACTTAACGGACAACCAATTAACCGGACGTTCAGTCATAAACCAAAGTCTGATCGGTTGACAGTTAACCATACCGCATATGTTGCTTAACCATTAACCGAATTATTATTTTCAAATGCCCAACGCCTAAAAACCGACTCATCCAATATCCCATAACCCTAAAATCGAACTTTTATGCCAGTCGCTTTTAGAAATCATTTATCTCATCCATAAAAACCTAAATCTACAAATTTCGCAAATCCCTAAAATTTTCAAATTCAAATCAATCAATAAATTTGCAACGTCGCCGCCTTTGTGTCAATTCTTTGTTGCCTGGTCATCGATGAGCTATAGTGAATGCTAGCAAGAAGAGTAAGAACGTGAGTTTGATTAATTATGTGTACTTCTAATTTTTGATGGTTTTACTTAGCTTTTATTAAAATGTAAAATTCATATGCACACTCAATTATAATAGTCCCGCATTAATTTAGCTGATGTGAGAGCTTAGTTCCATACCAAATTTTATTGCGTATAATTGATTCAAAATTTACCAAATGTTTAGCTAAAATATAAAAGCTTAATTTCATATCAGTTTTATATGTATGTCCCCGATTTAATTTAGTATGATGACACATTCAGTTTACATCAAGGTTCGAAAACTTGGTTTTCCTTCTCGTTTTAGGTCATTTAAAATTTTGTTAGTTTCGAACGATTTCAGAAATTCGAAAGTTTCGGATTTGGTTTCCGCTTCTAAATTTGATTTTTCAAAGGTTTGTTAATGAGAATGTGACAATCATTCTAAATAAAATAAGATATAAATGCAATCCATAACTAAATACTAACAAAATTCAATTGATGTCTTTCTAATACACCAACTAACTTGAGTGACTTCAATATGACATAAGTGATTAGCTCTGCTTTAAACTGAATCACCTCTAGTATCATGAACATCACTCATGCTACTCGTAGAACTATATGAAATATCATGTGACGTTTGATCTATTGCATTCTCCTTGTTAATGATAGCAAAAAGAAACATACTTTGTCTCCTAAGGGATCTCACTATCTAAGCCTAGAATATCAAATAAACCTTTTTAAGGCTTGAATATGGTTAACTGAAAGGTATATTATGCTTTGATTGAATAATTTTTTGCTTTTAGGGTTTCAAATGATATACTCTTTAATGTCACTCTTATAACCAACCAATTTACAATAGAAAGCTCTAGCCTCTAACTTTATCTTTCCAGTGTTATGAACATATAGGACAACCAAACATATAGACGTAGCTTAAGTTTATAGATTTACCTCTCCACATATCCTTTAATGGTTGAGAATGGAATTTAATTTACAATATGAGTAGAAGATGACAAAGCTTGATCCTAAAAGCCTTCAGATGGATTCATAGCTAAATCAAGCAAGGAGATTCTCTAATAAAATTGTATCCATTATTTTTGTAACCCCATTGGACTACGGATCCCCTCCTGAGGTAAAATCATATAAAGGCACATTGTTTGTAATAACGAAGAAACTCTTTTGATATGTTCATATGCATTGTCATGCCTTAGAACCTTCAATGTTCTTCCGATTAGATTTTGAATAACGATCAACCAAAATTTAAATTTCTTAACTACCTCCAACTTCAACCCAATTTCAATCGATGAAGAAACATATAATTCTTCCTACTTCAAGTCTTAGTAATCCTTCTTATAACGATCTGATTTCTTACAATAATGACGTCTCCATTATGCACCTCCGAGCTTCGTAGAATTGGAACACTCCCTGAATTTCTTCCTTTTCTTTTAACTCCTAACAAAAAGTAAACTACTATATCCTCCACTATCATCACATATACCAAATTACTTCAATAGCTAGTCTTCATCCAACGTCATGGTATCCATTTATGGGTATGTCGGCAAAAACCAATGTATCGCTCTAAAATTGAACACTTTAGAATGATAAAGTTTTTGCTCCACATCAATCTCCAAATTAATAGATTTCGTCTTTATCGGCAAACCATTGAATACACCCAACTGTGCTTTAATTGAAGTGCACTCTTTAATCTTATACGTGAAAAGGGCCTTCAGAAGATGGTTGGTCAGCAACTTATTCGTGCAAAGTTTTTCAAACTTATTCCAAATAACCAAGCAACGGTCCAACAATTGATTTCAAAGATCACATTTTCCTTTACATCAAGTTGAAGAGTGGCAAAGATCCAATCTCTTGCTCAACATTTAAAACATCAGCAAATAGCTTATTATTACCAAATACCACCCGATGAGAATAAGGCTTCTTCTCAATGCCTCCTTCGTTATCCACTGTCATTAAAGTCATAGTCTTCGTTTTGCTTATCAATTTTCAATTACAAACCAAATTTCACACACGGGCCTAACACAAGGCACAATTATTAAATCAAAATTGGTCGTTGTATCTTCATTTCCCAAAATTATTATTCTATCAAACAAATTTTGTGTGCCAAGTGTTCAAATAGCAAAATTAATTGTTTTAATACCAATTGCAAGGTGAAATTATTTGGATTAGTTAGCCTCGATCATAGTCGAAATTTTTGTGAGATTGCCATAGATAAGATTAAAAAAATAACTCAAACAATCGAACTCAATTCTAAATAATTCACAATAAAAACATGTAATGTTCGTTTAGATCGACTTATATAAGTCACTTTCTGAAAGCCAAAAAGAACTGATTCTGACTTTCAAATGAAAGGAAAAACGAATAAACTCAATCCAAACACACCTTTAATATAGACATCAACACAAAATAAAATGCACGTAGATTTATGGTGGTTCCACCACCATCATAATGTTATGTAGAAGTAAATGTGATAATGTAAAATCAGTCATAGGGTTTTGTTGCGATATCATTCTATCAAAAAAAATCATGTGCCTAGTGTTCTAACAGCAAAATTAATTGTTTTAACACCAACTGCAAGGTGAAATTATTTGGGTTAATTATCCCCAATCATAGCCGAAATTTTTATAAGATCGCTTATAGATGAGATAAAACAAATAACTAAAATACTCGAAACTCGATTCTTTAATAATAGTTGTCTTGAAAGCGCGAACATTTGGTCCGGCCGTGAACTCACAGATTTGTCCATCATATATAGTTTTTTAAACAATTGTCATCCTAAAAATTAGCATCTAAATAAAAGAGTATCAATTTTTTAAATGTTAGCATTGGTTACAATTAGGATCTAATAGATATTATATTTTTTACGAATTCAAAAATTTTTTTCACAAATATTATCAAATTTAATATCACTTAAAAATAGGATTTTTCAAAAAAATTCATATACATATAATAACAAAAACCAAAATTCAGACTAACAAATAAGTGTTGCGATTTTGAAATCAAAATTTAAACTAACTGCACACGATTCATATGCAAAAACATAGCTAAATATTTATGAAAACCATTTCTCTTGAATATGTAAAACATATATAATTTTTAAAAAATACCCACAAAGCATGTGCTCTCATCACGTCTGAAGCCCATGCCGTAACTCTCATGTTACATAATAATTTATATTAAAAAAAAAAAAATCACGCGCGTACCGCATGTCATAACGCACATTCTAAATAATTCACAAGCAAAAACATGTAGGCTCGTTTGGATCAACTTATATAAATCGCTTTCTGAAAAAGCCAAAATGGATTGATTTTGTCTTTCAAAAAACAAAATGATGAATTTAAGTTGATCCAAATGGACCTTAAATATAGAAATCAACACAAAATAAAATGTACACACATTTATGGTGGTTCCACCATCGACATCATAATGTTATGTAGACGTAATAATGTAAAGTGTGTCGTATGGTTTTGAGGCGATATACCAACTTTCCCCTCTTCGTTTAGTTGACTGAACTTGTTCCATGCAGTCATGCACTCATCTTCGCTTCAGAATTTCCATGTTACACCCATACATCTAGGTTGAAACTTAAATGATTAGATTCAATTTGTAACTTCAAACGACCAACCGTCTTTGTCGTCACTATGGTGGTAAAATTTTGTTCAGTTTGGATATATTGTGTCATATATTTCAACAACTCAAGCTTCAAGGTGACAACTACAAACAGATAGTTCAACTATTCCATGTTATTACCAGGAATATATACATTAGTTTACAAAGTAATGATATTAGCTGAACCGGCAAACACAATGAAAGCCTTAAGCGTTTAATAAAAAGACATGGAACAGGCACTGGCACTCCATAACCCGAATTCATAACAAATATAAAGATGAGAGGCATGATAAAAATTTATCCAGTGGACAAAAAACAAGGTAAATGATCAAATGACTTACAAGGCCTGTCTCCTTCTGACAGAGCCAAAAGCTTGCCATGATGATATATGAGAGCTGTATTAGCTGTAATAAAAAAGAAAATTTAACAAAATCACAATGAATTACGGTGGAATAGAATTTTATTACCAGCACCAGGTTCACATGATTTTTAAAAAAAAAAAAAAATCAAAAAATGTTTTCAAGTGGACAATTAGCATTTACCTGTTCCAGTTCCATATGAAGCATCCAATACTTTCAGCTTTGCCCGGAGCATTTGCATTTGGACCATAAACAATCCCAAAAAACCTTTCAGATCTCCAATCTGAAATTATGCCCAAGAAAAATGATTCATAATTTATCTTATTCAGAACGGAAAATGTTGAATCAACATCATATATATTCATACATGAATATTGAAATATTTAGCATACACGCATATCGACTGAGAAAGAAGAAAATAATTCATTCATATGCATTCATGTTATATATAATTATATGTATTATATGTTCCAGTTATATTTACGGTTGAGTTCCACCTACATTTTGAACAGAAAAATTCTACATGACAGGAAATCTTTATTCCATTTAAAATTGGATGGACCAAATTACATAACTTGCAAAAGAAAAATCAATGATTATATCAGTTGAGGTAAATTTATTACCGTTATTCGTTACCTAAGTATAGTGATGTAATTACGACAAACAAAAGTCGGCGGAGAAGAAGGGGGTGCGGTGAGGGCAATGTATTCAATTGTAATATCTATTCAGATTACCTTCATGAATTTTGCTCCACCAAAATACTCTTCCTGCTTAAACCGAGATGTTTTAACATAACGTGAAACATAAGTTGCTTTTCCATCTTTGATGCGCATACCATGAATCATTCTACAATATGGTCAATGGATTAGCTAAGCCATAAGTTTCACAACTATGAATCAGTTCCTCGTTAACTACTTAAAATGCTATGGGATGTATATCACTTGCTACATGTATATTAGGATTCATTTCAAAGCAACATCAAAGTGGATGCCTAAAGCCTTTTTGAAGACCTAGACATATTGGGCTAGGTCAGCAAAATCCTATGGGTATCTGCCTTTTAACCTCACATCTTGGATTACTAGCAAGATAGTCAATAGGCTTTGCTGAAATTTGACTATACAGTTAGCTTCTCATCTCAGTTCTTTGTCGCAAGGGAGACCCAGTGGTGACTTCACTCAAATATGTCTCCATACACTAAAAATGATTGTCTTGTACATGCTCGGTCGAAGCTATCCGAGCACCAAGTTTCCACCATGGTAACTAATATCTCATAATGAAAAAACCTAGTGGGTTAACAATGTTTTTTTTTTTTTTTTCCTTTTCTTTTTTCTCATTTTGAATACGGGTAAAGTCAAATATGAGCAATGACACTAAAAGGCCAAATTTATTTTATCTGCTTTTTTTAGATTTGACGATTTTCAGAATATTACAGTACGTAAGAATGAAAACTCAAAAAGGTATCAGAATTTTGGAACTATGTTCATATTCCAAAGTTTCTTAAACAGAAGCACCCTGAAATTACAGGAATACTCAACCTAGCTATCAGCTTTAAAATACTCACCCATCTCCATCAAACCTGCACAGAAAAAGGTAAAAACAGCATGAATTTGCGCTCAACGTCAGGAAATTTTAGAAAATACTGAGAATGCGTAACAGTCTCTACCATGGCACAACTACATGATAATTAATTCATTTATTGAAGTTCATATATTCACTTCTAACATTTGATCACGTTAATTCATGTAGTATTGCTCTTCTTCGATAAGCAATCAAAATAACATGTGAGAATTGTAACACAAAATGAATTCCATTAAACACACTATGTTGAACGCACGTATGTGCATCCAATATTCAGATATATTTATTTCCTATTTAATAGAAAATGTATGGACGGATGTGTCTTGTAAGTGCAAAGGTTTTGGTAGTAACAATACTTTTGTTTCAAGTTGTTTTTACTGGCGGCATCGGTGGCAAATTGATAGCAAAACTCAGTTGATGGGTAATCGGAACGAGAACAGTGGTGAGTGTTACAAATTGATGATGAGATTTAGTCAAGTGATGAGGTTATTTTTGGGAATTCAAAAAAACATTTTGAAAATCATGTTAATTGAATTCTCGTTGTTAATAGTAGAGATAATCTATAACACACTTGTTATCCTGGTCTTTAAAAGAAGTTATCAGATGTCTAGAGAATTTGATAAGATATTGTATAACACATTTGTTATCCTGGTCTTTAAAAGAAGTTGTTGTCAGATGTCTAGAGAATCTGGTAATATATCGAGAACTTACCACTTGATTGGTAGACTAACGACATGATTAGAAAGTTATATAACTATAATAAAACTAGTTGACTCATTTTTGAGCTTTTGTATGCTACATTATTCAGCAACATTTTCCATTTCTGAAACATTTATGTATTGGTATTGATTTGTTTACTAACATAGGTAAATTGTACACTCATTATTCCCTCTTAGCTCTCCCTTCTTACAAGAATACATCAAACAAAATTATTATTATTTATATCTTTCTTTCTGCAAAATTCCTCCCTTCTTACAAGAATACATCAAACAAAATTATTATTATTCATTCTTTCTTTTTGCAAAATTACTCCAAAAAGAAATCATCTTCAATATACACCTAAAAGTCCTAAACAATATAGTTTACAAGTCTCCAAGATTTTCAACTTTGAATGCATATATATTTGAAGGGCCGTTTTGTCTTAACCTTGAAGATTACACAACAATTATCAATTGCACCATGGTCATGTCGAATTTTGCTTTCAAGATAGTGGTCACGTCTAAGACAGTACCGCTATCACATGTTTTTCACTGTTCCTACAGATCAATTCCAACAATTTGAAAGCGAAACTAAATTCAACTTTCAGGAGGATAAGGCAATTTAGTTTTAGAGCAAAGATTGAATTATTATGACAGTTAGTGCATCGGAGAAGAAAACAATGAATTTAAGAAAATATGAATTGAATCCAAGGTATTCTTTGAATATACTTATGGTGCCAAATTATTTACTATAACATTAGTAAATATAATTGCTAAGGTCGTGGTGAAGTTTGAAAATAGATGCATGGGTTTGGGTATTATTTATGTATCGATTTAGACGCTAGAAGCTGTAATTGTATAACTTGCATTTTAAATTAATGTAAGTACAGTGTAGCTTACAGTTCAAACTAGTATATCTTATTATTTGTTCAACCGAAATTATATCTAATGTTCACTGAGTGTTAATCAGAAAAGGAAAAAAAAAGTTTTCTAATATACTTTGACTAGAGACAGCTAAAATTATATGTTTTGTGAACTTATATTTATCTAAATTAAAGAATCTTCAGTTATACCAATGTTGGACAGTGCAGTTTTATAAATTAACAGCAAGAGACCTTGATAATTATAAATTAATGAAACTCTTACAAGGAGATATAAATTAATTCGCGTATGGCTAAATTAAATTCTATAAAAATCACCATATAACAAAATTAAGTATAAATATATAATGATCATGGGATAAACAATTGTAAGTCAAGAAAAACAAATTTTAATAGTTCCTGAAATAAGCATTTACGTTATAACTTTGGTGTATCATATTATATTAATGCATAACTTGTAAGGTATCCAAGTTGACAGAATGACATAATTTAGCAGTTTTGTGTTAATGCACATATGTTGTATGCTCCTTAATTTTATATATGTGGGGAGTTAGTATTCTTTTGTATATTTGTGCCTTTTGTATGTATGAATTAATAAAACACATTGAATGCATATTCAATGTAACCAACTATATGATATCTAGGTATGTCAAATTCTTAGCAGGGAAACCATTTTGTGTGGTTGTTAATGAAGTGGTTTTCTTATAGACTCATAAGTTTCCTTCTACATAATGGAAAAGTTGTCATTTAGATCTATTTATTTATAAAAATAAGGAAGTGTGCAGTAAAGGTGAATCTACTGGACTGTAAAAAAAAAAAAAAAAAAAAAAAAAAAAAAAAAAAAAAAAAAAAACTATATTTTACCCAAGGCGTCTTACTATTACATAAAGATGTTTTATGTCATTATGATATAAATTTGAACGATATCAGGACTTCTCCTCCAAAATTGAAGGGGGGGGGGGGGGGGCGAAGAATAGTATGATGTGATATTAGATTAAGGTATTATGATTAGAAAGAAAGCTGAAAATGTTTGCTTGTTAAGTCAACCTCACACCATTTAGAAGATCTTGGAAAAAGAAATATTAAGGCTTATCCCACTACGATTCAAACCAAAAAAAAAAAAATCTAGTGTCACAAGATAGGCATATGCTGAAATTTGAGAGAGCATTATGTTCCCAATGGATTAAAGCAGACCTATGTTGTGAAATGTTTAAAGATGCTTACAACCTCAATGATGACCGCTAGAACCGAGCAAAGAGAAGGCAATTCCTTGTTAAACTCAAAAAACAACTAAAAAATCGCTAAAATGAGTCATCTAATTTGCATATGTAAAATTAGAGGAGAATTCTATGCATTCATTTGAGAAATAATCGTAAAGGAAAGTAGTTCTTGATTCTTCAAGGTGGAAGGATCTCAAACTAGAAAGGATAAAAAGTATGATGGATGCCCTTTCAAAATCAAACAAAACCATATGATTACTTGTTCCCTTTCTATTCTCCCTGCTGTTGAGCAGCATGCTCTTATGAGCCCGCATTAGTCATGGTGGTGCACTTTAAGACGCTCTCGACAAATTTAGGCGTTTGATTTGAGATTGAGCCTTCTTGCTCTTATCAAAACCATAATCAGTTATGGCGTTGTTTTCGAATGCACTAGGAATCTAATATTTAATTTCTAGTGGAGCTTTTTTGCCTTTATAAAATTCATATTTCAGTGGTATTTTTGACATGCGTTTGATGGATTCAAGCATTTGATCATTGGTACACCTTATACACATACTAACATATATACATACAAGGTTGTAAAAATGCTAGGTGTATGCTAAGTGATAATCATGGATTATGCATTAATAGTTTAGGTGGAGATTGATCGATGATTAATCAAAACTGTGTTTTCGATAAATTCAGGCACTTTGAATGAAATTTTATTTGTTTAGAATTAACTTATCCACAATGGAATATTATGGATTTGAAAGCAATTATAGAGACAAATCGCCTTAAACAAACATTTTAATGCTTCTACAGGGCAACAAGCCGAAATTGATGGATATATATATATATATATGTGTGTGTGTGTGTGTGTATGTGTGTGTACACACACATATATTGGAATTTTTGGTGATATAATATTTCTAAAATTTATTAGATTTTGGAGATATTCTCTCGGTAATTTGGTTACTTGTTTTGTGCAAAAAAGAAATGGAAAGGAATATTAAGGGGATAGGAATATTAAAGATATTCGTCATTTATTTTGTTGTCATATTTCATGAAAGAAGAAACATAAATAAATTAAATTGGGAAAGAACTGATTGATGGAGAAAAGAGAAAATTATCAATTAATTATATGACAATAAAATAAATGAGAATATTAGTCTTCCATGAATTGATTTATTTACATAAATCAATTACTTCATCCCCAAATAATTTTTCCTCTATATAAAGAGAGACATAGAGAATGTTATTATCATCAAATCATCTGTATTTCTTCATTTCTTTGCTCTAATGTAAAACACTGTAATCTCTTGAATATTAATAAAATCTCTTCTCATTGAAGTGGACGTACACTATTTTGTGATAGTGGAACCACTATAAATATTGTGTGTTCTCTGTTGCCTTTATTATTTTGGTAACCCGTAATTGATAATCATTTCAATCTGTTTGTTCTACCACATCATTACAAGATCCTAGCAAGGTTTTTATGCTTAAAGGGATTGATCACCCCTTACAACTGATATCATAGCTAGATTCGCAAAGAAGGTATTTGGTGGAATGGCAGAAGGTGATCTGTGATTGATAATCATTTCAATCTATTTGTTCAATCACATCTGTTGTCATACATCAGAGGCTTCTATGTGGCGTCAGGAGCACAGTTGACGATAGAGAAGTGGAATGGTGAAGGAGATTTTGAGAAGTGGCAGTGGATGATGAAAGCAGTTTTGAGAAGAAATCGTGTTCATCGAATAGTATTTGATACATAGGCATTGCCTACTGATATTTCATCAGTGAATTAGAAGAGATGAAAGAATGAACCTTTACCACTCTTCAACTTGTTATGGAATGAATGTAATTTCTGAAATCATTCAGAAAACAACAACTAAAGGCATTTAGAAGAAGTTAGAGGATCTCTACATGAAGAAATCCCTAACTAACCATCTGATCCTATTGAAGACCTTCTTCAGTTATAAGATGAAGGAAAATTTTCAATTAAGACACACCTAAGTGTGTTTGATGACTTGTTGATGAAGATGAAGTCCGTTGAGTTGAAAATTGATGAAGAACATAAAACAATGGTTTTGTTATGTTCGCTCACAAAGCGATACACCGGTTTCGCTAACAGCCTTATCTACGGTAGAGATACTGTAACACCCCGCATTTTAAATGCAAATAAAAATAAAAATATGTATATATATTATATGCATCGATATATTTAAATGAAAAATTAAATAATAATATAATTGCATGTAATAAGTCTATACATTGAGATGAAGAAAAAGATTGATAAAAGAAACTACATGCAATGTATAAAATGAGAAGAAATGCATGCAATATAATTGAAATCGCATGCGAACATTTAAAAGAAAAAGGAAAATTTGAAGAGCTTCCAGAATTTGGTCACGGAATTAGCGTCATGGCATTCATGGCGATTTTCTGGTCAATTTAAACCTATAGGCTGTAGAAAACTGATTTAAAATGAAAGAGATATCTTTAAATTAAATATTGTAACAAAACATGAAAAAGAGGATTGAGAAAAGAATAATGTCTAGCACTGTTCTAAGCCTTATTAACAATAGCCTAAGTAACTTAGTTGGTTAGAGCATGTGACTTGTATACAAGAGATACAGAGTTTGATCTCCGCCAGCGTCATAATTTTGTTTTAAGGGAATTGCTAAAAAGTGGCTTAAAGTGAAAGCAGTTTAATTAAAAAGTGACTTAGTGTGAAAGGGTTAATAAGAGGTCTAGTGCTTATATTTTTTTTTTAAAATACTAGTGCTTTTATGTATACATATATATATATATATATATATATAACAAGATAAAACAGGAACAAAATAATTGTCCGCGTACAAAAGCTTAGCATACGCATAAGAGTTGAATATAAATGAATAATTCAAATGGAGGGTTGCGCACGAACAAAAGGGATGTTTGAAATTTGATTTATGTGCAAGAATTATATGTATTATAAATAAATCAAATTTTAAATCAAAAGAAAAAATAATATAAATACGGTGGGGGTGTCGACACCACCATAGGGGTGTCGACACGGTGTCGGCACCCAAGCAGGGGTGTCTACCCCTGCGTATCATTCAGCACACGTGGCACATTTTAATTGGTGAGCATTTGATTTTGTTGCGACGCGACCATTTCTTATTGGTCGTATGACGTAGTTAGCTCTGACGGAGTTTTATTTAAATCTAAAGGACCAAATTCATTTAGCACGTCTATAAATAAAATGGTTAGGTTTACTCCGTCCTCATAATTTCTGAGGCGACGCCAAAATTCTGTCATGGCTCTCTCTCTCTTCTCAAATCTATTTAGAAATTAAAACGTTAGCCTAAGAAGATTATGAACCCATATTTGGAGGAGAGAATCGATGTTAATAAAAGATTATTGAAAGCACGGTAAACTTCTAAGACCAATTTACTTAAATTATTTCTCTTTCCCTTCTCTTTTCATAAAAATCATAAATTCATGGTCGATAGGTTGTAAATCCGATTAAAAGGGAAATTATGGATGATACAGCGGATCAGATCCAAAATTTGGGGAAAGCATGAAGGTGAGTGAGTTTAAAATATACTTTTTAAATAATAGTACATCGATCGTTTGACATTCCCCATAATGAACATATTGGAAGGTTTGGTTTGAATAAGTACATTATTGTGCTAAAATGGATAATATGTTCAATTAGTTAATATGTTAAGATGCCTAAACACATGCTAATAATGATTAAAGTGGCGTAGATGACATGTGAGAATGATTAGCACGATATAACTTCAAATTGTTAATATGAATAATTCATATATTGAATGAAATGTTTACATGTTATAATTCATATATTGAATTTGTTGGAGTGCTAAAAAGTTTACATGTAAATATGGATTTATGTTAGCATAGAATCGAATAAATATGGGTTTGGGGCATCGACCAAATTATGTTTAAAATTTTTAAATTGGATCGTAAGTATAAAAAAATGATTTGGACGCAAATGGGATCATATATGATTGGCATAATTCGAATAATATGAATTTAGACCAAGGGCTGCCAATTTCCTACCCGACCCGAAACCCGCACGGAAATTAGCAGGTTAACCCGACTCGTTTAGTTAGCGGGTCATTTTTGGGTCAACCCGAAGTTGACACGTTTATAAACGGGTGAGTTTAGGATTGACCCGCTAACCCGATTTTGACCCGTCAAACCGATTATATGTTGTATTTCTTTCATACTGTTAATTTTTTATGTATGTTGTTAGTGTACACTATGTCTGAACTACAATTTATGCATCTTTCATATCCATTAAAATCTACTAAATGTCACCAAAAACAACAAAATTATTTGAAATTCAATTCATCGCAAAAGCACACTAATTTTTAATAAGAGGTTGATTATATGCCAATTTGCAAGTCAAAACGGGCATCTGACTTGTTGCGAAAGCTCACATGGATATAGACGTCACTATGGTATAGGATTGCATATGACAATATTTTCACAATGCTTATGTTATTTTTATGTATGCAGGTTCCGAATAAAAAGAGGAAGACATGACTGATGTGTATTGCGTCTATGAAGAGAACGCTGCGTATTTTTATGTATGCATATTTAGAATAAGATGTCACTGTTGAAGTATTGTTCATTACTTGTATATATTTTGGAGCACTGTATCTTTTACGGAAATGAATGTGGACTTTAAACTCTTGGTTGTATAACATAATGGTGTTTATTATTTTATTATTTTATAAATTAACCTTGATAAAGTAACCAATAATTTCGCTAATGGTTAGTATGTTGGAATGATAGCCGCAAATGATGGGATTATACTTCGAGAACCACATACCAGGAATTATAAAAAGGCATTTTCACGACAAAAAATACTACGTATACCTCTTAGATTTATTCAATGTGCTACCATCGAGCCCACGAAACCGCAATCCAAACCCGCACCAGCAAAGGCGCCAGTGGCAGCCGCTCCTCCAACCGTTGCAACATCTCCACCGGCGCCAACTCCGATTGCGAGCACCACCTCTCATTTATTATTGGAAAAAAATGTTCATTCACATCTTTTTATACAAATATTTTTCTTAACGGGTTACACGAATCAAACCCGAAACCCGCATGATTATAAACAGGTCAACCCGAACTCGATCCGTTTAATAAACGGGTTGAGCTGACCCGAACTCAACCCGAACCGGACTTGACCCGACCCGAACCCGACCCATTGACAACCAACCTATCATGAATATAATTGGGTAAATGGACATTAACACCTATAAAGGCATATGTTTTAAATAATTGATTAATAATGAATGCCTACGATTACAATTAGAAATTGTAATTGCACTTATGACACGAGGTTAGGTTGCATTCGTGGTGGAAGTCTGCCCGGACCCGACCGGCAAATCCAGCAGCCACTAATGTTGAACCTAATGTGAGAGGTCTAAGTGCGTAAATACGAGATGGGCTACGACACGAGGTTAAGCCCAACTTGTGGAAGAAGTCTGCCCGGACCCGACCGGCATCCAGCATCCACAAGTTGTAGGCCTAATGTAGGAGATCTAGCTCATTATAAACCATAAATGGACATGGTAATGAATTGGACTACTTACCCCAATCCAATCCATAGGGATTGTATGAATATGAACTAAAATTAGGGTTAAGTAAAAACTGGTTGGACATTGGGTAGGCTAGGCTAATCTAAGGGGATGAGTAATATTTACATATAGGCCCGCAAACTTAGCTCGATAAGGTTATATAATTAAAGACACATAGTGGTATACATAACCGGTAGAAATAATAAAGTTACGTAATTAAAGACACCTTTTAGGGTAAACATAACTTGTAGAAATGATAATCACCTATTATAAACAACTAACATTAATGAAAACGTTGTATAATAAGTAGGTTTGTCCTAGGGACAAGCGGAAATTATAACTTTAGTTATAATAAACTAATAGGGAAATTGGATAACTGGTGAAATGAGTTAAGGGGCACTTAATTGTAAATTAAGTAAATAGTAAATGGGGAAAGCCGAAAACCAGTTAAGAAAAGGGGGAAAATATATTGTACTTACTTATAAATTAAGTAATCTGTAAGCTTGGAAGTCTGAAACCCGTTGATAAGAATGTTTAGGCTTGTCCTAGAGACGAGAAGAAATTATAACATAGGTTAGAATAAACGGGTAGAGAAACTCATTAATGGGCCTTAGTTAATAGAACTAAGTTAATAAGTAAACAACGATAAGTTGTATTGACAATGTAAAATGGAATTATGATTAAATGAGAAAGAATGAGGAAAACTTATGAAATGAAATAATTAAAATTTAATCATAAATGGTAAGTGACATATTAATTAGAAAAAATGTGAATTGGATATACTTAATTATACATTAAGTAAAACAGGTTATTGTAATGATGAAATTAACAAGAAGATAAAAAGGGATTGTGAATTACAGACTTTGGGTCACAATCTAGAGAATAACATGTTGGAGGCTTATTAATAAACTTAAATGAATTAAGTTGTATGACTGAAATTAATAAGCAAGAGAAACTTAGTAATTTGAATAAAAATTCAATATGAATTGGAATAACCAAGTTAACTGAAAACATGATGAGGTGAGATAAACGTGTAAAAGAATGTTTAGACATAGGGTCTAACAACATGCTAAAGTAAGGCGCTTAGACCAATCCGTACTGTTGAGGGTGAATAACCCAACGAGGTAGATCATCGAGGTATTATAAGGCATGAGGGGAGCGCACATTCATCTGATTGTTCTGACGGCTCCAAAGGACTGGAACGGGAAGCACACGGCTTCCTGATATATGCAAGGTGCTCCTAGTAGTCCTCTGTGCGGCGACATATGTCTTAGGTTGTGTTCGCAGAGGTTGGGTGTGCGCGTAACTACTAGGTGGGTGGGCTTTGACTATACATGTAGCTATGCAGTCAGAATGCTGTGACAATGTGACACCAGGGTGGTTCGGCGGTTGCATCATGAGGAGGCAGAGGGAGGCAAAGGGTCACGACCAACAAGGATAGTAAACAGTCGGATACCCGTCTTCGGCAGCTAATGGGATGCGAAAAGACTCGAGCTAAACCCAAGATACCATTTCACCCTTCACTGTCGGGGTAAGGGGTTGAGCGGAGAAGCCACATGAATGTTTATATTGTTTGCGTAGGGCAGTCGTTTAGCTCTAGTAGTCTATACTAGTTGAGGGAGAGGCCGAGGCGGGGCCATAGCCACCACGGAAACAGACCCTAGCTATATCTGTATTTGGAGGCTCTTAAAGGCAGGTCTGTACAGGTATGAAAAAGCTCCCGATCGAGTTCCGTGTTTTTTGTATCGCCCTGCCACGGAACTCGGTGCACATTAGAGGATGTGCGATTGAGGCATCGAGCTACAATTGAAGATATGTATGGTGGACAGTCTGGGTACATACATGTCGGCTCTTGGTGGTGTATCGTAGACTTGAGGGCATTACTTCGGTATGGAGTCTGATTCGAACAAAGGTGGCAGTCAGTACGTTTACGTAGCATAGTAATGATAGATATATGCGGAGCGTAATATTGTTATCCGTACGTCACTACGGCATAGGATGAGGGACTGCGTATATTTCGATGGTGTTACGGCAAAGGCCGTGCGAGTGGGGTACCATGGGGCGTACTCGATATTGGGGGTAGCTACATATATATTGTATTAGGTTAATCCACTGGGAAGTAAATGGGTACGACGAGTGTGTAAGCCTTGAGTGCTGTTAACCCAAGTAATCTAATAAATAAGGAAATATGATTGAACGTTATATGTAGGATTATCCAAAGTGTATAGTTTAAATCCAGTCATCGGAACTTGTGTTCTGACCCCCTCCTCATAACATACTCGCGGGTTAGATTTGTGGCAGAGACATGATAGCTTTGGATACTGGTTAGGCAGTATTATTAATACGGTAAGGCTATATTTTGATTACATTATATTTTATCCATTCCACTATGAGATAATTTCTGAGCTCTGACATGTTTTATGTCTCTATCTTTTCTGCATGATACCAGAGCAAACCAATCCGAGTTTCGATAGATTGGAATTTAAAAATAAAAAAATTCGGTCTGTCGAAATTAGGGCTGTCACAGATACATTGAAATTAGATGATGTCAAGACAGGTTTGCTCAGTGAAGAGATGAGGGATCAGATGAAAGAGTTTGGTGTTTGTGATAATAGTGGTGGAAGTAGTAGTTTAAGTAGGGTTGGCAATTAGGGGTGAGCGTTTGGTTGGTTCGGTTTATCCGATGATGAAAATTGTCAAACCAAACTAAAACCGATAAAAATGAAAACAAACCAACCAAATTAAGTTTGGTTGGTTCGGTTGGTTATCCGATTTAACCAAACTAAAAATATTTTAGATCTTACGTTTGTAGTATTAACTATAGTTTGAAATATATCATAAATATATGATTAGAGTATTGTTATTTATGATTCTTGTGCTTTTTAGAAGTAATTTTGACACAAATGTGATGATTAAAATTTACTTGGATAACTAATCTAACCTAAAATATTTATTAAAATATTGATAATTTTGAAAATATAACAAAAGTTCGGTTAATTTGGTTAAACCAATAACCAAATTAAATAATTTTCCAAACCGATTACAAACCGGTCTAGTTTTAAAACCAAACCAAACCGACCAAAATAAATTGGTTCGGTCGGTTTATTTGGTTTAACCAAATAATGTTCACCCCTACTAGCAATGGATACCCGAAAAATCCGATATCCGTCTGCATCCATATCCGAAAAGCAGATAAGTATCTGATATCCGAAAAAACGGATGCGAATACGGATACATAGATATCCGCATTCGAAAATTATACGTCCGAATTTTTTAATATTATGCTCAAAATCATTTGTATTTTAGTACAATGAATCAGAAATATATATTGCTTTACTAAGTCGAAAGTTTATATTATATGCACTAAATGCATATTAGCTACTCAAATCTATTTAATTTCATCATATATGTTTATTTTTAACACTTTACTGATCAAAGAAATTGAAAAACATTTATTTTAAACTATTAAATTTAATTTATATTTCTTGATTTATTGATCGCGGATAGGATAATTATCCGATATCCGTCTGTGTCCGCGGATACAGATATCCGATATTCGAAAATGATTTCGGATACGGATACGGATATAGCACTATCGGTATCCGAAAGTATCTGTTGACAGCCTTAAGTTCAAGTTTATTTGTTGAGAGAGGAAGAGCAGAGAAGAAAGTAAAGAATTATATGGGGCGTTCCGATTCTAGGAAGCCTCGTTGGCGGAGTAAATATAAAGATGGAAAGTACCATGGTGTAAGAAACCAGGTCATTGGAGAAGAGACTGTGCAGATTTTGACAAGAAGACTGATGGTTTTCCATCTATTACGATGGAGAAAAATGGTCGCGATTTATTGACAGCGTTTGTATCAGATGTTGCAGACCATTGGATTTTAGATTCTGGAGCATTATTTCACATCATTCCTAATAAGGATTGTTTTTTTCTTCGATGCCAAAGAAGGAAATTCCATCCTTATGGGGAACGATGCTACATGTAAGTCTATGGAAGTTGGTTTAGTTCGCATTTGCATGTATGATGGGATTGTTCGCACACTTTCAGATGTTCGCTATATCCCAGGTCTTCGAAACTCATTGATATCTTTAGGCCAATTGGCATTATTGGGATGCAAGATAACCATTGTCAGAGATGGTTTGAGAGTTTCTAGAGAGACACTTTTATTGATGAAGGGCGTTATGGTGCGAAATCTGTATTTGCTAACGGGTACCACTGTCCATGGAGAATTATGTGTTGTTGGATTCGATAGTTCTAAAAATTTGGATGCTACCAAGCTTTAGCATATGGGATTAGGTCATACTTCGTAGAAGAACTTAGAGTTGCTTCGTAAGAAGGAAAAGATCAAGTAACAAATCTTCAACAAGTTGGACTTTTGCAAGGATTGAATTGGCAAAGCAAACCAGTTTCTTTTGTTGATGACATGCATACTTCTAAGATGGTACTTGATTACGTGCATTCAAATGTTTGGGGGCCATATTTTATAGCTTATATTAGTGGAGCTTATTATTTTATTTCATTCATTGATGACCACTCGCGCAAGGTTTGGGTGTATGTAATGAAACTAAGTCGGAAGTATTTGAGAAATTGGTTAGCTCTTGTTGAAAACCAAACAGGAAAGAAATTGAAGATTCTTAGATCCGACAATGGTGACGAATATGTCTCCAAAAAGTTTCTCGACTACTGCAGACAACATGGTATTAGAAGACATTTTACTACATCGGTGATCCGCAATCCAACAGGGTTGCTGAGAGAATGAATAAGACTCTACTTAAGTAGGCTCATTGCTTGATATTGGCTGCAGGTATGTCTAAGAGTTTTTGGATTGAAGTTATTTCGACTGCAACACATACTATTAATCGGATTCCATGCTCAGCCATTGGCGGGAAGATTCCAAAGGAGTTATGGAGAGATAAAAACACTTTATTAAGTTATTTTCGTATATTTGGATGTCCAGTTTATGTTCACAATACAGGACGTGATAAGTTGAAGCCCAGGGACTCCAAATGTGTTTTTCTTGGTTATACAGATGGTATAAAAGGATATAGAATTTGGAAACCAATTACGAAGAAAGTTATACATTCCAGGCATGTGACTTTTGATGAGTCGGCAATGTTTAAACCTTTGAAAGGTTTATCAGAGGGTTCAGATTCAGTTGATGAGAAGCCTGAAAAGACCGAGATTCCCAGTTTTCAAACCCGAAGTAGAGCTATTACTATTAATAATAGTGACAGAGCAGTTGATGATACATCACATGATAGTCCACGGATATTTTTTTTAGTAGTGATTGTGATGGTCATGAAGCTAGAGACGATTCAGCTCAAGGTGGAGCTGAAGGAGAGTCGGACGATACAGTCGTTTAGGCTAGTTAGAGACCAAAAAGAGCTATAATTAGATATGGAGATTGACAGTGTGCAAATTTGAGCCTTAATAATCAGTTTGAGTATGCTTTACATGTAATTCATGATGAACCATTGAGCTTTGAAGAAACCATGAAATCGAGTGATAACTCGAAGTGGAATTGCGCTATGGAAGAGGAGATGCAATCTTTGCAGAAGAACAAGACTTGAGATTTGGTATCACTACCTCAAGGAAGCCGAGCCATAGGTTGCAAGTGGGTGTTCAAGGTGAAAGATGATGGTAGATACAAGGCAAAATTAGTAGCCAAAGGGTTTTCACAAAGAAAAGGGGTTAGATTAGTGTATGATGAAATATTTGCTCCAGTTGTTAAACAAATTTCAATTCGAATCCTACTTGCAATAGTTGTTGGTCATGATTTGAAGTTAGAATAACTTGATGTGAAGACCGCTTTCTTGCATGGTGATTTGGAGTACACCATTTACATGAAGCAGCCAAAAGGATCTATTGCAGATGGAAAGTCGGATTGGGTATGCAGGTTGAAGAAATCTCTTTATGGTCTAAAACAGTCGCCTAAACAATGGTACAAAATGTTTGATTCTTTTATGCTTTCACATGGTTTTAATTATAGCACTAAAAACGCATGTGTTTATTTCAAGTATTTAAAGAATAATAATCGGATGTATTAGCTTTTGTATGTGGATGATATGTTGATTGCTTCCAAGGATAAAGCATAAATTAATGAGTTGAAGTTGAAATTAAAAGCGGAATTCGATATGAAAAATCTTGGAGAAGCAAATAAAATTTTGGAGATGGAAATACAAAGAGATAGAAAGCTTGGACTTTTGAGACTTAGTCAAAAGGAATATATTCAAAAAGGTGCTTGCTCGGTTTAGCGTGGATGAAGCAAAGGCTATTAGTACACCCATGTCTTTGCATATACAGCTTTCTAACCAGGGCTCTCCGATCTCAGAAAAGGACAAGATATATAGGAAAAAGATGCTTTATGCTAGTGCAGTTGGTAGCTTGATGTATGTTATGGTGTGCACTAGACCTGACATTGCTCAAGTTGTTGGATGGATTAGTTAGTAGATATACGACAAATCCGAAATAATCGCATTGGGAGGCAGTGAAGTATATTTTTATATATCCTAAAGGAACATCAGATTACGGGCTTGTTTTTTACGGTAAAAATAAAGATTTCAACTTGGTCGGATTTTGTGATTCAGACTATGTCGGGGATAGAGATAGAAGGAAGTCAACCTTAGGCTATGTGTTCACTCTTGGGGGAACAACTATAAGTTGGAGAGCGAGGTTGCAGACCCTAGTTGCTTTGTCTACTATAGAGGCAGAGTTGATAGCTACAGTTGAGGCAGCTAAGGAGGCACTTTTTTTAAAGAAGTTGTGTGATTTGGGATTCATACAAGATACTTGTTTAGTGAATTGTGACAGTCAGAGCGCAATTCATTTAGCTGAAAATATGACTTTCAGTTCTAGAACAAAGCATATAGAGATAAAAGAGTCTTTTCCTTATCTCTATGAATGAGGAGAATTTAATTCGTCTTCAGAAGATTCACACAAATGACAATGCATCGAACATGTTTATGAAGGCATTACCCGTCACTAAGTTTGAGCATTGCTCGGACCTGATTCACTTGATGAAGTGCTAGGTGCCACATGGTGGCACTATGGGGAAGAGTGACTTGGTTGAAGTCAAGAGAAGATGTGGTATTCTTCTTGTATGAAGAGATATGAGTTGGCTGCACGATCTAACTTATTTTTTGAATGTTTCCAATACTTTGTTGGTGGGCGGTGACCTTGCCGGAGTTCATTAACAAAGTGCAATGAGGGATGACTTTTGAAGGAACTCATTGGCAAACACTCACATTGGAGTTTCTTGGTTGCAAGAGATATTGTATCAAGGTGGAGATTATTGGAATTTTTAATGATACAATATTTCCAAAATTAATTAGATTTTGGAGATATTCTCGGTAATTCGGTTACCCGTTTTATGCAAAAAAAGAAATGGAAAGAAATACTAAGGAGATAAGAATATTAGAGATATTCGTCATCTATTTTGTTGCCATATTTCATTAAAGACAAAAAGAAAAGAAATTAAATTGGGAAAAAATTGATTGATGAAGAAAAGAGAAATTTATCGGTAAGTTATATGACAATAAAATTAATGGAAATATTAGTCTTCCATAAATTGATTTATTTACATAAATCAATTACTTCATCCTCAAATAATTTTTCATATATAAAGAGAAGCATAAAAATGTTATTATCATCAGATCATCTGTATTTCTTCATTTCTTTACTCTACTGTAAACTCTGTAATCTCTTGAATATTAATAAAATGTATTCCCCATTGAAATGGACGTACACTATCTCGCGATAGTGGAACCACTATAAATATTGTGTGTTCTCTGTTGCCTTTATTTTTTTTGTGATCTGTTATTGATAACCATTTCAATCTGTTTGTTCGATCACATCATTGTAATCCTATTGAGGTTTTTCGGCTGAAAGGGATTGATCATCCCTTACAATATAATGCCTATAATCATATTTGCATGTTTAGATGGTACAGTATATATCATCTAAGCGGACTATGCAAAATCTACACAGTAAGGCTATCCTAGCACCTAAACGGGGCATATGCGGAAGCCTAGAAGGGTTTTACAACATTGAGATATATTTATACACACACGCACATTATCCATATAGTTTTTGAGGTGCACTTAAAACACATATGATGAATTTTACTAATATATCAAAATTCAAGTGTTTATTCAAATCCATCACTTATTGATGGTGCTTATGAGATGCACTTGGTGTGAAGATAAACCTGCCTCATATGAGAGATTTGAGTCCTTTGAAGCACTCTTGAGTTCCTAAGGTGCTCGCACATGGTAATTAAAAGCGCAATTCTATTGTGAAGTTTGTAAAATTAAAAGTGTAATGTACGTTGCCAAATCTCAACCAAAATTTATACAATTAAAAAAAATCACTATTTAGTTTATGTTAATAAACCCAAATCTTTGTAGTTTAAGAGAAGTTCACTATTTAAACTACGTTGATCAACCAAATATTTATAATTCAAGAGAAACTCACTGTTTTATGTATCAATTCAATTGATAGATATCAATACTTACATATGAAATTTTCCCTTTCCCAACGTTTCTACTCGCCTTTGAATTTTCTTACAGTTAGTGGGAATTGTTGGATAACTGCAATAAAACTCAAAAATATTTATATTGCCTAACCTTTTGCATTTCCATTTCTAAAATGCTTATTTATCGGGTCTGGTCCATTTAAGAGAAACATAGGAAAATTCAACATTTATTTTCATTCTGTGTCTTCCTCTTCTCTTTAAGAAAGTATACAGTAAGCAAAATTTATTCTTTTCATCTCTTTATATCTACAAATTCCTCAGAAATAAAATTATCATTAAATAATATACTTAAAACTCTAGAATAATAACTTATGCAGACCTCTAAATCTTTCAAACTTGAATGTCAAGCATATAGGGGTCGTCGTGTTAACCTTCGGGAATGAATGACGATCATCTATTGTATCATAGTCTAGTCGAGTGAATTTTGTTTTAAAATAGTAGCTTCGTCCATGGCACAACTCCTATTATTTACTCTTCATTGTCCATATGCATCAATTCCAACATAAAATACCACTTCACTGGTTATAGTTTACTACTTGCAACTATGAATACTGAATATAGAAAAGTTATTAGATTTTTGTTTTTGAAACTTTTTAAATAAAAACTTAATGAATAAAAGAAGTTTTATTTTCAGCTCATTTACAAAGCATGATAATAACTGGAAAAAGTAATTAAAAATGTCTCTAGTTTTTTTTTAAAAAAAAAAACATATATCACGTAGAATAGTTACATATTTTTGTTATCACTACCACTCGTTGCAATTAACAATTTGAACATGCATGTCATTCGTGAAAGCTTGTGATTAAATTGCAAGTAGTCAAAATGATTCTAAAATGTTTTATGCACATAATTCACATCCTATCTTTCATTACACCATATCTCTAATATTGTCGGAGAATATATTATAAGTGATGTTCCTTCATGCCCATGGTGATCCACCTCCCTTCAAGTAATGTAACAACTGGCACCTCGTTCGCGCACATATTGTCTCCAACTTAGTTCCCGTATAGGAGTAGAGTTTTGTTTCTCGAAAGGCCACGACGCTATTAAGAGGTTACACTCTACTATTTAAGTTCCCGCCTCATACGTTGATTCCGCGATGTGGGACTTCTAATTCAATCTCAACTAAGGAGGGTTACAAGAAAGTTCTTCATCATTTCAAGGTTCACTGAGAAAACACCCATATCTTTGGTGGATCCCCGTATCTTTCGGGTCCACGTTATTTTCATCATAATCATGATCTTTTTCTTTGTCTCTCTCTTTAGTACCATAACTGTAGATTAATACCTAAATCCAGCATTCTAAATTTTATGTTTGGGAAGAACATAGAAAACACTTTCTGTTTTGCCAACTAATTAAATATAAGAAATGATCAAAATAATCATACAACCTATATTCATCAGCTGGCATGTTATTTGAAGCTCAACGCATCAATGACTAAATTATCTCTTTTTATCTTAAAAATCATGTTCTAAAGTCCAAGAAAATTTTGATCCTTCCGTTTGGTAAATAGAAACAGAAGGAATAAACAAAATTCTACCTGTCAATGATAGAATTTACCATTTTGGTGTGTATCCGTGAGTTAATCATCACAATTCAAGTACTTTCAAACTTCAATGATGGGAAAGTAATATTTGTATTGGTGATAATTGTTCGATGATGTATCTATGAACAGAAGACACTCGTATTTTTGTAATTGTGAAAACAACTAGAGTTTGAAATCAACATAACATAAACCAAACTACCACGTATTGTGATGAGGATGATTGCAGGCGGAAATGATAGTAATAACAGCAGCCTTAAAGAAGAAAAACTAGGATGCTCTGACTTTATCGATGTGAAAAACATTGTTTGTGAAAAAGCTATTGATTATCGCTTAAGAATATATCTGAATATTAGTTCTGGATTCCATGACTACTTCAAAAGCATAGGAACTTTTTCTTCTGATCGCTTAACATTCTAAATGTAGAGCAATGTTCAACTGGAAACAAACAAGCTAGTTCTATTTCCGCCCCCTCGTTCATCCTTTCACACACCAGTTAGTTTGTCACACCTCGTTTTTTCCTTTCCACCAAATAATTCATTCCAAAAATGCTCTTGTATTTTTTTTAACACTAACTAGTTTGTTCAAGAACCATGCTCAGATCGAAACAAGTTATTATACAAACCTCACTCAACCTCACTTTGTAGGTTATGACAGGAACCTCGCTTGGACCAAGTGAATTTTTTATACAAAAATTGTTTCATTGGAGCTTATGTACGCGATTGTTTCTTTAAGACATAGGCAACGTTTGTTTTTTATTAAAAGTTCTGAATGCAATTCTGATTTATAAATCAAAAATTTCTAAGTTGCTTGTTTTTTTGTTCGTGTTCTTAATAAAGTCATCTATTCAGACAAAATAATTCAGATCATTTTTAGTGCTTATTCTTTGTTCTAAACTTACATGAGAGATTATTGTCCTAAACTTTATAATGTGTACTACCAAAGAAACTGAAGTGAGTTCAATCATGCAAAACTCTTAATGATTAAAAAACAAAAACAAATGCGTACCAGTGATAACCAGCAACAGGCATAAACTTAGGATTAGGGCCAACTCTCACAAATTCTCCATTCAAACAGTCCTACACCCAAAACTCATATCAGCTAAAATCTGTAATTTGGAACTCAGAATTTGGAAAGAAGAAAAAAAATTCAAGCAAGTTTTTACAGGAAGCGATCCATCAACGACCAAATCAGCATATGGAGGCGTCTCCTCCTTAGCAGGCGCGAAATTACCAGACAGATAGTGAAGAGGTTTTGATGAATCATGCATAAAAGAAACAACTACTTTTTCCAGCAAATCGATTGCAGATGAAATGATTCCTTTATTAGGGTTCGGATTTACAATCAAGACTCCATTTTTCTCATCATCTTGCTTGTGCTTCTCTTTGTCAGCTACCATTGTCATTTCCTTTTTGTGTTCGGCAATTATTATGTGGTTGTCTTGATATATGTGAGAGTATTCGGTTGGTAACGGTCAGGTTAGAGCAACGTCGCATGCTTTGGTCCACAATAATTGCTATGATTTTTTTCCCACTAGTTGCATTTAAAACACCTCCAGCTCCTTTCCTTCTCTCTCCCTAGTCCTTAGAGCAGTCCCAACAGTGACAAATTTGATCGAAATGGGGGAGAAAGCGATGAACTCGCGCTACAGCGGCGGCGGCATAGGTGTGAGGAGCAATTGTAAACGGGAAGAATCCACGTTTGTAAATTGAAGCGGCGATCGTTGTACGGGTTTCTGAAAACCGTTTAACATCTATGCGGTTTTCTAAAATCCGTTTAGTGTTTAAAACTTCTTTTAATACAGTTCAGTAATTGTTTTTTTTTCTCTTTGCTTAAACAGTTTTCTGAAAACCGTTTAAGCCTTAAACGATTTTCAGAAAACCCCGTTTAAGCCTTAAACGATTTTCAGAAAACCGTTTAAGGTTTAATTAATAAAATAAAATATTAGGCAGCGGCCTCCTACCGACTGCAGGAACGGTGGGAGGAATCACCGCTTAAAACGTTGTTTTACCACTCTAATTCCCGCTTATTGCTGGGAATGCTCTTACCTCCACACCTTCAAAAGTCAAAACAACAAATTATCAATCTTTATCTGCCATTTAGATTTTTTTTTTTTTGTGTCTACATTATATATATCTTTTGATTTTTTTTCTTTGTTAATTTTATGTTGTCGAAAGGTTAAACCAAAAATGTAACAAACTGTATTTTACGCATAAAAATATCAAAAAATAATTTATTTAATTCATTTAAGCTATTATGACTCTAATATTCTGAAACATAGTTCTTATAGATGTTTTACACACAATGATTTTTCCTAAATTTTATGTTACCGTTTTGCTCTTGAGAATCGTAGTTAGACTATAAATTTTGACAGAAGCCGAATTAGATACGCTAATATATTTCATTGCTTCGAGGTGGTGGTTTCTCATTCTGTAGAATGGTCATGTAGAAAAACTGGGTAAGCAGTTAGGATGTCATGACAGTTTTAAGTGTTGAAAACTGCTTGATGGAATCAGAAGATGAATAGCGAGTTCAATTGGCAAGCACATTAGTCTAATCAGGTTTGACTGTAAATACGGATGAGATGGACCACCTGGAAGTTTTGCTCTCGTTTCAGATCAGTCTCAGACCTTATATCTATCCTAATTCTCGAACGATTTCACCTCAAAATTCTTGAAATTCAAATTAGAGGCCAGATCTTATCACTATTGTTGCATTCTCATCTGATTGCTCGTTATTCAAATCAGTCTTACCTTGATTTGGTAGATTTGATGAGTGGTAGTGATCAATCTCTCACTTGTCTATGAGGGGTTATATGTTGTAATTTGGTGAATTTATGTTAGAATTATCTATATAATCGTAAAATTGATTAGATGTAGGCAATCTCAGATTTAGAAACTCTAAGTTAACTTAATTATGAAGATAATTGTTAAAGTGGTTGATCTTGCGTTGAAAGGATATAATGCTTGTAATTGGATGTATTTTGTTGTTTGAAGCGTTGAAATGTTTGAATTGGACGTTATGCTTAATTTGTTGGTTAATATTGTGCATGTTTTAGAATTAAATCGGTGCTCGAAACATATTGGTAGTAAAGTACATTGGAGTCGCATAAAACTTAGAGGATAGACTTTGGAGCATGGGTGGACCATGTTTGTCATGCCTCAATTACAGCTAAGTCCTAGGGTTGATATCGATTCATCCTTGTTGAGTTGGTGCCGAGTCTATTTAGGGCTCATGTTGTGACAACTCATTGGGTTGGAAATAGCGTGTTTTATAGAAGGTGTTCTGAAATTTTGGGATGACATATAGGACAAGTGTAACATCCTCAAATTTTAGTATACATTATTCAAAATTTTAATTAGATAAATTGAATAAGAATATTGTAGTAGGATGTTGAAATGAAATTTGTGTTTAGCTTAATAGGGACCAAAATTATTAATTAATCTAAAAGAAATGAACATAGTATAGGCATAATTGATAGACAAAGTGGTAAATACTTAGCAACGTATATATACATATCTTTCAACACTTTTATTATTTCATTTTCATTTCTCAAAAACTAAGGAGGCTAGCTATTAAAGAGAAGAGGAAGAAGAGAAAATCAAAGAAAATGTTAAGGAAATCGTAGCTAAGGATCTCACAATAATAAATCTCAACTTAAAAAATTAAGGTGAATAATAGTTTTCTACTATTGTTTATTTCGGCTATAGATCATAACCGAATGGATTTTTGTGATTTAATGATTGTTTTCATGTTTATATTGTTGTTACTGAATTGCGACACCCCACGTCCGTTAATGTCACTCTTTATCAGAATGCATTAAGTTCCGTGAGGCGTTATAGGTAAAAAAACCAAATCTCACAAGACAGATATATACAATAGCAGCGGAAATTTAAAACTTTATTTTCCAACAAAAAACGTCGTGGTCTGAAAATCCAGTTACAACATCAGACTGAAATGCTGGAATAAGATACATCAAATAAAAACATTTGTCTTGCACTAAAAACCATCAGAGTAGAAAAATGAAAAATCATAATCCTTATAAATAGCCATAAACAAGTAGCAAGTAGTCAAAGTGATATATCAAAGTAGATCCAAATCCAAAAAGAAACAGAAGAGAGAATGCTAATCAAGCCTGAGCATTCCCACCCTGAGAACCTGCGGGGGGAAGGAAGAGAGAGAAAAGGAAACAAAATGGGTCAAACATAAAGTCTGGCGAGTCCAGTGACTTTTAGCATATAAAGAAATAAAAGTATCAAGATAGTAAATAAACTGGATGAGAGATAATTATAGTATATAACAGGTATAAACAGGATGGACAGGATAAACAGGATAAACTATGCCTCTCAGTTACTTTTTCTACACCAATACTAGTATATCGAATTAAGTGTTTTCCAATTACTTAACAGAAACAAAATGATCCCAACATACACATAATGGTAGACTAGGTGTACTTCTAGTAACGGGTTTTACCCCAAACGAAAATAACAGGTACATAAACAGAAATAACGGGTGTTACCCCAAACAGAAATAACAGGTACCTAAACAAGACTACATGTACCCTAATTACTACCCCCAAGTGATCGGCTCACTACCACGTAAATACCTTGTGTCGACCCCACAGTAGGGTGTATTACTTCCTAAAGTGGCAACCACCATAAGGACACAGACCTATTTACAGGTGTTATTGCGCCTTATTTTCCCAAACAGACCCGACCTATGCGCGCACATGACCCCGTTGGAACGTACCATCTGAAAACACCCCATCTCAGATGAACCTCTTATTATTAGCTCAGTAAGCGTGCCCTGATTCCTACCTAGTGCGGGCTCCCCGTTTAATACCAGAATGAGTTACCGACTAATATGAGTCTCATACAGTAGATGACACAAGTCAAACCCCTAAACTTGTGTCCCCAATCAACTAGGATTTCCACAGGTTAAGTCTTACAACCTAACCCTCCCCCCTCCCCCAAATTCAGTAGGTTAAATTTTACATAGGTGTAACACCCCACCTCCGCCAGGGTGACTCTTGCAAGCACTCTGACTTTGGAGGGGCGTTTGAATCAGGTAAACATGCATAATGATATATCAAGGCAGAACAAGAACATATGTATATATGTAAACAGAGTGAATAACATAGATAAAAACAGCGGAAGATTTTCAAACCATTTCAAAACAAGTCTGGTACAACATAATGTTAACTTTCCAAATACACAAGTCTAGATAAAAACAACATTACTGAAAAACTGAAATACATAAGTACTATCCCCAAAATAAGTGATAACCATAGCTAGCTTCATGTCAAGACCGTACATGAGCTAAAATCCCACAAGCAAGCGATCAGAAATCCAGCTAAGCTCCAATATTCCCTCCCTGAGAACCTGGGGGGGAACGGAAGAAAAGAGGCGAAAGAAAACAGGTCAGTCAAAAAGACTGAGTAAGCCCTACTACAATCAATGTAAACTGGTAAAGTTAACTGGCATGAGCAGCAGGGATGAACATAAGGATAACAACATACTAGCATGATGATTAACTGACAAGGTAGATAAAGGTGTCATCGCATAATCAGGTTTAAGGGTTTTGCACCACAGGTGTACTAGCAAGCTAACATGACTTGAATAACAAGTATTGATCCCTTGGCCCAAGCTTTGGCCCAATAACATGAAATGACCCTAATACAAGGTCCAACCAAACGGTCTAGTCGATCGGCTCCCTAAGCCTAACTCGTCACGTGTTGGTGTCAATACGGCCCAAACATAATTGTAGTCGAACTGTGCCGGGTCCACCCTTCGGGTGTATCAAGCCCTTAGGGTGTCAACCCCTGGACACCATAAACATGAGTGCACAGTCTCGATCTACTGGTACCCGTGCATGTTTTCTCCGGCTACGGACTATGTGCACGACCAGAGTCCGCCCGGAACTACACCGGCGTACCACCCTGCCGTCGTTTTTGGTCGCTTACCTCCAGCCCAGTAATCGTGCCCCCTCCCTAGCCTAGTCCCTAGGGTCTTAATGATACAAACTTGGGATTACTGCTGGAGTGGGCTCCCATTGCTAGGATTTTCTAGTGGATTAAGTACGGTTTAACCCTCTTGCTAATCATGGATTAACTTGGTTAGTGTAACAATGAGTTCACGACTTAACCCCGATTAATCTACCAAGCCCAAATTGGTTAAGTATTAAGTGGACCATGACTTAACCCTAATCATGAGGCATTAATTAATTAATGCGCCTTAACCTCTCACATTAGACTTTGTTGCGGTTACTAGTTAAGTCGGTCGGTTCCGGGTAGCTTTACACCACAACTTGGTCTAACCTCGGGTTCAAGGTACCACATGACCAACTTCTCACATTGGGTCCTATTGTTTGTAGCAACTAGTTAAGCCGGTCGGTTCCGGGTAGGTTTACGCTACAAACTCAACCCAACCTCGAGTTGGTCACACTTATATTTTCTAAGTGTCATGTCCATCGTGTTTCCAAAACACATTACAAGTTTTCAAGCAATTGGGTAGACCTAACTTAATAGGTAAATTCCCAATGGGTAGACCTAACTTAATAGGTAAATTCCCAAGCTTATGTTTTTATGTCTTTTAAGTTTACCCAACCCCAAACGCAATCCCATCGCTTACATATCGCCATAGCGCATAAAGGATAGAAAGAGGGAACTTGGCATAATCACGACATAAAGGTGTTGAAGCCACAAGTTCAACATGGTGGCATATGAAATGGACATATGTTCATATACTTGCATATTACATTTTTAGGCCTCAAAAGCATGCATAAAACCAAACTTGGCATATTGGTGATACATGGTGCTAAATGACATGTAGAAATGGCCATAAGTTCGCATCTAGCCTCACATGCAAGTTATCATAAGAGATATGATAACTTACATGTTGCCAAAATGCAACCTTTGGCATAAAGCTTGAAGCTTTATGTTCATAAACCCAAGATAAGCTTGCATAACATGATAGCATGAACAAAATGTTCAACCCAAACTTGCATAACATAACTTGCATATCATATGACAAACTTGCATATCAAACTTGCATAACATAACACGATAAACTTGCATATCATGACATGGCAAACTTGCATAGCATAACATGATGAACTTGCATATCATAACATGGCATACTTGCATAACATAACATGATAAACTTGCATATCATAACATGACATACTTGCATAACATAACATGATAAACTTGCATATCATAACATGATAAACTTGCATATCATAACATGGCAAACTTGCATAACATAACATGATGAACTTGCATATCATAACATGGCAAACTTGCATAACATAACATGATGAACTTGCATATCATAACATGGCAAACTTGCATAACATAACATGATGAACTTGCATATCATAACATGGCAAACTTGCATAACATAACATGATGAACTTGCATATCATAGCAACCTTGCATATCATACATTTAACTTTAGAGTTTAAGTATGAAAGTAGAATTGGGCTTACAAAGCTTATGAAGACTCAAAAATATGACAAAGCCCTTATGCAATCAAATAGACCCAAAATGCAAGCTCTAATAGAAAATCCCTTGAGCCAAAATGATCAAAACCCTTGCTTTATGATGTAAATATGGAAACTTGACTTTGAATGCAAGCTAATGATGCTCATACAAGCTTGAAAACACTTGTATGCATGGAAAATCTCTCATAGAAATTTATGTAGGAATTTATGAAGAGAGTGGAGGCCATGAGAGGAGTGATTTTGCCATAGTTTAGTTGTATGAGTGAATAATGTTGATTTAGGCTTAGGTTAGGGTCTTATTTATAGAGATTAGGATTAGTTCTAGCCTTAGGATTAAACCCTAGTTCCAATCTCAGCCCTCAAAACCGAATCTGGCCCCCAAACTCAACACAATCTCAAAATGGTGCACCAGGCTAAACAGCCCGGCTGGACCAAGTCGACAGGGTTGTCGACTTGGGTCCAACCAAGTCGACTCCCAAGTCGACAGGGCTGTCGACTTGGGTGCTCTGGCGGGAATTTTCCCGCCTAGCCCAATCTGACCCAATTTTTCAAATTCAAACTTGAATTTGAAATCTGTTTTTACTTTGAAATTTTCTGAAAACTTCGTTGGGCCTTAATCGGGTCATACGGACTCCGATTTTCGAAAACTCGGACTCTATTTCGCGTATTTTTCCGAGACGAACGCAATGGCATAGCCCGTTTCCCTTGATTCAGATTTATAAATTAAATTCTGCCTCGATTTACGTTATAACAGGTTATTGAAAATACGGGTTGTTACATTCTCCCCTCCTTAAAGGATTTCGTCCCCGAAATCTTCAAGTTAGGAAGAACGTATCCTACCATCCAACATCCATCTACTCAAAACATCATCCACGAGCAATCATTGTCCTTACAAGATTCTAAATGTTGTATGAACATATGCAAAGGTTTGTGTATATGTACTTATCTAATGCAAATATCATCAATGCAAATTATGTTAGTGAAATGAATCCATATGTATGCAATTCCTAACATAATGTATAACATCTATATGTGTGCACATAACATACATCCATATGCAACATCCATGTGATAACACCAAAAAATTTCATCCATGAATAAGCATAAACACTCATGCATATGCAATATGAGGAGTGTGTGAGCCGATCTAGTGCCTAACGTGTATAATGCATCCACGAGTAACCACTTGCAAACACTTGCAACCACTTGCAACCATCAAGCATAACATGTTTCAAACACATGTTTCATCCAAAGGGTTTCTACCTAAGGTTCTCATGGCAAGATTAACACGATAAACTAGATAATCAAGACAAACATGGATAGCAGAAGATATGCTACAAAGAGATCGGGAAGATAAGCAAGATATACTCCTTTTGGATTACAAGAAATCCCTTCCTAACCCAACCCAATCCTATAAAAGCCCAAAAGGTTTAGTCATCCTAACGGACCCCTTATGGAGTTTACAACAGAAATGGGATCGAGAACGGGACCGAGAGGATATATGTAAAAGATAACATACGAGTAAGTTCCACAGGAAAACAAGGATCAAGAACATACTCTTAAAAAGAGATATGATGCGCGTATCTAGCCTTCAATCTTTTAAGTCACGTTTCCTTGAGTTTAACTCCACTGTGTTTTGGCCGTCTTTTACTTCATGATTCCTTGGCCTCTTAACTCTTATTTCCAAATATGAGTTGGAACCCATTTCATTGTCGCCTCTCGTCTTTTTTTTTCACTTACTCTCCTATCATTCTTGGCTTAGACATAACCATGACCTCATGGTTTCATGCAAGCTCTCCAAAATTCACTAGTAAATCCTGGATCTCGTTTACTTACTATAAAGTATTCCACGCAGCAGAACTTTTCTTGAAAATACCAATCCACGTTGCCAATTGCTCTTACCAACGTGGTTTTCTATAACTCATGCTTGAACGAAATGAACCATCCGCCTGCGAATGATAGACCGTACTTAGATTCAGTTGCTTGCCCATGACTTCCCGTAGACTATCCAAAAAATGGCTAGTGAAGATTGAGTCATGGTTACTAACTATCCTTTAGGGAACCCCGTGCAACCGCTTTATTTCTTGAAAATAAACTGTCGCTAGCTATGATGCAATCCTTTCGCTCTTTACCGGAGTGAAATGAGCACTCTTCGTGAGTCTACCTACTATGACCCACATGCTCGTATTCCCTTTCCTTGATCTAGGCAGTCCATCCACGAAATCCTTCGTGACGCTTTACTACTTCCATTGCGGGGACCTCCAATGGATGTAATAGCCCACCGGGCTTTTTATGACTCGGCCTTAATCTGTTGGCACAACATGCACCTTGTGACAAACTCGGCCACCTCCTCGGGTGATGTGCATCGTCAAGAACCTTCTTTCTCTCATCGCGTCTTAGCCATCCCTTATCATCTATAGCGAGGTGACTTAACATCTCGCCTCGAATCACTTGTTCATGATCTCGACTAACTGCGGGTCCTCCTTCTGCGAAGTCCCTACTTGATCCAGAAGGGTAGGTCTAAGCTCAAGGGACGCTAACTAACTAATTAAACTGAGAGAACTTCTTACTTCAATTGTCCTCGTCGGAGCTTTTCCGGTCTTGAACCGCGACCACTTTAGCGGGATCCACCACTAAGCCTTACGTAGTAATTATGTGCCCAAGAAATCTAACTTCTCTTCTCCAAAAGTGACACTTGGAGAACTTGGCCTTCAACTGATGCGCTCTAAGCGTGTCCATCACCTCCACGAGATGCCTTGCATGCTCTTCCTCATCCTTAGAGAAGATCAGAATATCATCTACGAAGACCACAACAAACTTGTTCAAGAACTCCCTGAACACCCTACTCATCAAGTCCACGAAGTATGCGGGTGCATTAGTCAAGCCGAACGGCATGACAAGCCATTCGAAGAATCCATCTGGAGTTCTGAACGCAGTCTTGTCTATACTATCCTCAGCTACCCTTAGCTGATGGAATCCAGTAGCAAGATCAAGAGAGAACAGATGTTCCTACAAGCTGAACAAATCATCGATCCCTGGTAATGGTTGTCTATTCTTCTTGTTCTACTCACGATAACCAACACACGGGCGAAGCGAACTGTCCACATTAGTAGCGAATACTACTAAAATACCTTCCTCGGAAATGCTTCATCGAATGAAGTTCTTCTCAAGCAACTCCTTCACTTGCTTACTTAGCTCCCGTCTTTCACGCGGAGCCATGTGCCGAACGGGCAAAGAAACTAGCTTTGCATTATCCACCAGATAAATGCAGAAATTAAACTCGCGTTTAGGGGGTAACCCCCTTCACTTCACTCAAGATATCAGGATATTCTCGGACCACCCTCACCGATTGTAAACTATCGATAGACGAGTTGAGGGATTCAAGATAACACAACATGACGGGACCCATAGGGTCACTAGAAATTTTTAGGGTATTACCGAGGCGAGTCATGAGCCTCACAACCCTAGGCTCAAAAATCAAGGATGGCTCCAAAACTGGACAACCAACCCATGCCCAAAATCAACCCATACCCCATGAAACCGAGAATATAAGCATCACGCGAGAATTCTATTCTCAAGATAGAGATTTTCAAATCCACGTAGATAATAGACAAATGGGCGGAACCCCCAATTGGATTTGAAACACACCCGGGATCATTAACTAGACTAGTACTTAAGTGCAAACTTTCAACTAAACCAGATGAAATAAACTATGCGATGCACCAAAATCAAACAAGGTACGAACTGAAAAATCAGAAATATATACAAGGCTTTCAACGGAAATACTACCTCGATCGGGAACTGGAGCGGCATTTAGAGCATGAACTTGCCCTCCTAAAGGTCCAGCACGCTGAGTCTGACCCTGGCCTTGCCCTTGTTTCTTCGGGCAATCCCTAGTGAAGTGTCCCAGTTCTCCACAATTAAAGCAAGTGCCCTTCCTCTTTCTGCAATCCTTGTTTAGATGAGTCGAGCTTCCACAAGTAAAGCACTTCTTTTCCTTCTTATCTTTAGACTTCTCCTCCTTCTTGTCACTCCTATTCTCTTCATTGAGTAGGGCCATATTCACCAAACTCTCGAAAGTTGCCCCCAAGGGTATATGAGATATGGCCAAACCATGTAATGGCTCGTTTAATCCTAGAGCAAAGTATATGGCCTTCTTCTGAGCTGTGTTAACCAAGTCTAAACCGACCTGAGCCAGTTGATTAAACTTATCTATATATTCCCTAATAGTCATGTCCCCTTGCTTCAGTGATAGGAACCTTAGTCCAAACTTTCCCCGAAAGTCATCCCAAGTCTCAATTGACCTAGTAGCGGTGGTGACCACCCACCAACGTGCAGCTTCTTACTTTAGCAACCACACTGCTAATAAAACCTTCCTACGGTCATCTATATCAAAGAAGGCAAAAGGACCTTCGGTTTCTTTCAACCAATTCCTTGCCTCTACATAAGTCTCGGTTCCAAAGAAATTCTTGCCACCCATCGTCTTAAAGTTCTTACAAGTTTCCACAAAATCCGCTTGTGGAGGCTGAGGGGGAGGAGGAACATCAGCTATGGCAGGAGGAGGAGAAACATTAACCACCGGAGGAGGAGGAGGAACCTTGGCGGGGCCGGCTTCGGTCGCCCTAGCCTCCAAAAGTCTCCTATACCAAACAGGTACGTATACTCCCTCCGGAATAGCAAAGTTATCGGCCATACTGAAAACGAAGAAAAAGACAGATTCAGAATAGAGAAAAACGAAGGAATTTTGCTAATGGCTTTTTGGGGAATAGCCTTTAAAATAAACTAGACTTTTCTTTGGAAAATACTTTATACTTGGTTTTGAAAATAGTTTTCCAAAAGTTTTCTAAAAACCTTTTTGTTCCTTCTCGTAAACCATATGCTCTGATACCAAATGTAACACCCCACCTCCGCCAGGGTGACTCTTGCAAGCACTCTGACTTTGGAGGGGCGTTTGAATCAGGTAAACATGCATAATGATATATCAAGGCAGAACAAGAACATATGTATATATGTAAACAGAGTGAATAACATAGATAAAAACAGCGGAAGATTTTCAAACCATTTCAAAACAAGTCTGGTACAACATAATGTTAACTTTCCAAATACACAAGTCTAGATAAAAACAACATTACTGAAAAACTGAAATACATAAGTACTATCCCCAAAATAAGTGATAACCATAGCTAGCTTCATGTCAAGACCGTACATGAGCTAAAATCCCACAAGCAAGCGATCAGAAATCCAGCTAAGCTCCAATATTCCCTCCCTAGGAACCTGGGGGGGAACGGAAGAAAAGAGGCGAAAGAAAACAGGTCAGTCAAAAAGACTGAGTAAGCCCTACTACAATCAATGTAAACTGGTAAAGTTAACTGGCATGAGCAGCAGGGATGAACATAAGGATAACAACATACTAGCATGATGATTAACTGACAAGGTAGATAAAGGTGTCATCGCATAATCAGGTTTAAGGGTTTTGCACCACAGGTGTACTAGCAAGCTAACATGACTTGAATAACAAGTATTGATCCCTTGGCCCAAGCTTTGGCCCAGTAACATGAAATGACCCTAATACAAGGTCCAACCAAACGGTCTAGTCGATCGGCTCCCTAAGCCTAACTCGTCACGTGTTGGTGTCAATACGGCCCAAACATAATTGTAGTCGAACTGTGCCGGGTCCACCCTTCGGGTGTATCAAGCCCTTAGGGTGTCAACCCCTGGACACCATAAACATGAGTGCACAGTCTCGATCTACTGGTACCCGTGCATGTTTTCTCCGGCTACGGACTATGTGCACGACCAGAGTCCGCCCGGAACTACACCGGCGTACCACCCTGCCGTCGTTTTTGGTCGCTTACCTCCAGCCCAGTAATCGTGCCCCCTCCCTAGCCTAGTCCCTAGGGTCTTAATGATACAAACTTGGGATTACTGCTTGAGTGGGCTCCCATTGCTAGGATTTTCTAGTGGATTAAGTACGGTTTAACCCTCTTGCTAATCATGGATTAACTTGGTTAAGTGTAACAATGAGTTCACGACTTAACCCCGATTAATCTACCAAGCCCAAATTGGTTAAGTATTAAGTGGACCATGACTTAACCCTAATCATGAGGCATTAATTAATTAATGCGCCTTAACCTCTCACATTAGACTTTGTTGCGGTTACTAGTTAAGCCGGTCGGTTCCGGGTAGCTTTACACCACAACTTGGTCTAACCTCGGGTTCAAGGTACCACATGACCAACTTCTCACATTGGGTCCTATTGTTTGTAGCAACTAGTTAAGCCGGTCGGTTCCGGGTAGGTTTACGCTACAAACTCAACCCAACCTCGAGTTGGTCACACTTATATTTTCTAAGTGTCATGTCCATCGTGTTTCCAAAACACATTACAAGTTTTCAAGCAATTGGGTAGACCTAACTTAATAGGTAAATTCCCAATAGGTAGACCTAACTTAATAGGTAAATTCCCAAGCTTATGTTTTTATGTCTTTTAAGTTTACCCAACCCCAAACGCAATCCCATCGCTTACATATCGCCATAGCGCATAAAGGATAGAAAGAGGGAACTTGGCATAATCACGACATAAAGGTGTTGAAGCCACAAGTTCAACATGGTGGCATATGAAATGGACATATGTTCATATACTTGCATATTACATTTTTAGGCCTCAAAAGCATGCATAAAACCAAACTTGGCATATTGGTTATACATGGTGCTAAATGACATGTAGAAATGGCCATAAGTTCGCATCTAGCCTCACATGCAAGTTATCATAAGAGATACGATAACTTACATGTTGCCAAAATGCAACCTTTGGCATAAAGCTTGAAGCTTTATGTTCATAAACCCAAGATAAGCTTGCATAACATGATAGCATGAACAAAATGTTCAACCCAAACTTGCATAACATAACTTGCATATCATATGACAAACTTGCATATCAAACTTGCATAACATAACACGATAAACTTGCATATCATGACATGGCAAACTTGCATAGCATAACATGATGAACTTGCATATCATAACATGGCATACTTGCATAACATAACATGATAAACTTGCATATCATAACATGACATACTTGCATAACATAACATGATAAACTTGCATATCATAACATGATAAACTTGCATATCATAACATGGCAAACTTGCATAACATAACATGATGAACTTGCATATCATAACATGGCAAACTTGCATAACATAACATGATGAACTTGCATATCATAACATGGCAAACTTGCATAACATAACATGATGAACTTGCATATCATAACATGGCAAACTTGCATAACATAACATGATGAACTTGCATATCATAGCAACCTTGCATATCATACATTTAACTTTAGAGTTTAAGTATGAAAGTAGAATTGGGCTTACAAAGCTTATGAAGACTCAAAAATATGACAAAGCCCTTATGCAATCAAATATACCCAAAATGCAAGCTCTAATAGAAAATCCCTTGAGCCAAAATGATCAAAACCCTTGCTTTATGATGTAAATATGGAAACTTGACTTTGAATGCAAGCTAATGATGCTCATACAAGCTTGAAAACACTTGTATGCATGGAAAATCTCTCATAGAAATTTATTTAGGAATTTATGAAGAGAGTGGAGGCCATGAGAGGAGTGATTTTGCCATAGTTTAGTTGTATGAGTGAATAATGTTGATTTAGGCTTAGGTTAGGGTCTTATTTATAGAGATTAGGATTAGTTCTAGCCTTAGGATTAAACCCTAGTTCCAATCTCAGCCCTCAAAACCGAATCTGGCCCCCAAACTCAACACAATCTCAAAATGGTGCACCAGGCTAAACAACCCGGCTGGACTAAGTCAACAGCCAAGTCGACAGGGCTGTCGACTTGGGTCCAACTAAGTCGACTCCCAAGTCGACAGGGCTGTCGACTTGGGTGCTCTGGCGGGAATTTTCCCGCCTAGCCCAATCTGACCCAATTTTTCAAATTCAAACTTGAATTTGAAATCTGTTTTTACTTTGAAATTTTCTAAAAACTTCGTTGGGCCTTAATCGGGTCATACGGACTCCGATTTTCGAAAACTCGGACTCTATTTCGCGTATTTTTTCCGAAACGAACACAATGGCATAGCCCGTTTCCCTTGATTCAGATTTATAAATTAAATTCTGCCTCGATTTACGTTATAACAGGTTATTGAAAATACGGGTTGTTACAATAGGTTAACAGTGTTCGTACAACCCCAAAGATTAAACAAGTTTACATAACCCTAATAGATTAAACAAGTTTCATACAGTTACATTAACTTGTTCCACTTAATCTTTGAATTAAGCATATAGATTTACATGTTCATACATCCCAAATTCTAGTCATATTACACATTATAAGGTATGCCCCAAATTTTCATTCCTAATTAATCCTAATTTCATTCATATGCATATTTCAGCGATATTGGTCTAGGCTCGAATGTAGCCTAGGCTATAAAAATATAAAAGGAATGAGAGAGGAAGAAGAACTGAAATAGGCATATAAAAACAGAAATAGACATATAATAACTGAACAACAGAATAGGTGTAGGTAAAATTACATGTAATTATAACAAATCTATTTAGATATAAATAAGTTTCTTAAATACCATAGGTTTAGATCCGGTTTATTAACATGTCAATGTTACTGTTAAATTTTTATATCTAAAAGTAACATGAACTCATAGAGATTGGATCTAAAGAACAGAGAATAATACGCTGATGTTGCAGAAGAGATTCTTGTATATGTGTAGGCTGTTGTTGTAGAAGATAGTCTAGTTCAATCCAAGCTGAGGCAGCATCTCCTTGTCACCATTGTTTTAGGTGTAGAAAACAATGGAAATGTTGGCCTTTATATAGATTTTTTCCAATGAATCTTGCTAAGAAACAAGTCTAGGTTCAGGAAATGAACCTGGCCAGATGTGGGGTGGATCGTCCCAGGGGTCGACCCTAGGGTCAACACACCCTTGAGTGGGTCGACCCCCCTAGGGTGTAGGTCGGCCCCCAATGGGCCAAAATCCTATGTAGTCTTCCCGCTTTCGAATTTGAATTGTTTTGAAATTTCTGGTTTGATTTTGTTTATATATATTTCTCTTATATGTATACAAACTTCTAACCTTAATATCTTCTTCATGCGATGTCCGTTTTGCGCAAACTCGAAGTCTATCTGAACCAAAATTCCGAGACGAATGCAATGGTACAATCCATTTTACTTAATTCCCAATATTAAACTAAGTATTCTTTTGTTTATTAATGTTCTTTTAAAATTACGGGGTGTTACATTCTCCCCTACTTAAAGGATTTCATCCTCGAAATCTCCAAGTAAAGAAGAATGTTATTATCCTAACAACCATCTACTCATCCATCATCCACAAGCATCCATTGTCCTTAAGATTTTACTAATGCTGGTATGAACATATGCAATAGTCTGTGTATTTGTCCTTACACTAATGTCAAAATCAGGCCGTCGACTAATTCAATTGACCTCCTAAATGCAATTATGTTTGTGTCATGTGACCAAAATGTATGCAAATAATCCTAATATAACTTGTATGTTCTATATGTGTGAACAATCATTCATCCAAACGCAACATCCATATGATGATACATCCACTTTCATCCATATAAAATCTTAATGCACACACATCCATATGTAATATGTAAGTGATTGAGCCGATCTAGTGTTGTGTGTGTGTATGCATCCACGAGCAACCACTAGCAAACAATTGCATCCATCAAACGTAACATGTCTCAAACACATGTTTACACCCATTGGTTTTCTACTTAAAGGTTGAAGATGCGATCGATAGGATACATACGACTGATATAAAAAAGTACTAATAAAATCTTGGAAAAAGAAGTTAAGAACGTACCCTTGAAAAAAAAGGGTACAAAGTGCGAATCTTGTCTTAAGTCTCCCAAGTTGCATCCTCGTTGTCTTCTCCCCATTGTGCTTTCATCAACTTGACCTCTCTGTTACGTAACTTCTTAACCTCTGATCCAAGTATAATTCGTCTAACTGTCGCCTCCCTTTCTACCTCTACTTCCTCAAGCATGCTCGGCTCAACTACTTCGGCCGTATCGTGTAGACATTTCCGCAAATGGGAAACGTGGAAAGCATCATGAACACCCACCAACCTCTATGGTAATCTCACCCTATAGTCTATTTGACCTATCCTATCTACTATGGGAAATGGCCCTCCAAACCTTGGCGCAAAATTCCCTATAGATCCAAAGAAAACCACACTTCTCAACGGTGATACTTTGATTGTAACGAACCGCCATTTTGACTGTGCCGAATCGACAAAACATGTTAACTCGAAACGTCCAAAACAACAGATTGTTATTAGCTTCTGGGGTAAACAGAATAAATCACAGATCTCAGATACAGATAAAGAGCAAAATAATACCTCACAGCGGGAAATACAAAATACAATAGTAGTTCATGAAGCTACAAATAAATATTTTACATCAGAATTTACATAAACCATACAATGGAAGTCTAATATAATGAATTTTGATACATAAGTAAATGATAACAGTATGAAACAAAACAATGAGAATAGCTGACACTGGGACAACTGATCAATGTGTAGATACAGATGAGCAAAACCCAACATAAGCTCCAACTCCAAGGATAAATCTCCAAGCTGGAATACTCGATCTGACCCGAGCAATAATGCAAAAATAAAACAACTTGGATCAGGATAACATTCTCATGGAAGTAAATCAATTCAAATGAAATGTTCGATGAAATGCAATCAGTAACATAAAGGATGTTTGGGGTCACCATCCTCTAAGGATCCGTCAAACTAATACTATATAGTATAATACTACAATAGTGTCTATCAGTAAAGTAAAAATATCAAAATAGCATAAGCGGGATTACCATGATTACCCTTGCACCGTTTATATATTCCCATAATATATACAGTACTATAATTCCTCCATAAACTGGAGGTTGATCAGACGGTGCTCAATATAAAACAGTACAAAACAAAATCGTAGTGGGCTCGTATAAGGCATGTGACAAGGCAAGCAAGGAATGCTAGGGTGGATTCACCGTTTGCATAGCTGGACTGGTGGTAACGCATAGCAGCTACTACCGCCCACCTCGGTACACACTCCAATAATCAAAAGGGCCCAAATCGAATCACAACAGTAATAGAATAATATCGAAGAAGTGTGCTCGATATGAGGAATGACCTCACTTGGTCCATGTGTAGCTCCTATTTTAGCCACATCAAGCTGACTAAAGGTAGTCAGGGTCTCGTAATAAATATGAAATAAAATAAAATGGAGTCGTTCGCCAAATTATCCCCTTCATTTTAGAACTCCACCGCGTACACAGTTGTAAAAGTGGTTTTCGGTATTGGCAGAGAGTATGACAATAGCCGATCCCGGTCTCTTTAATAACCAATCATTTACATTTTTCACACCGTGGTCATTATTTTATAAATCGCTTTATAAAATAGTTTATATGAAATCTCATATTCAAATTTGAAATCAAATTTAAATATCTAACTTCAATTATATTCAATTCTGAAAATAACTCATTTATATCGCTTTAAATCAAATCGATTTAGAACCATATTGTAAAGGTCTCAATATAGTATAAACTAATACTATTCATTTAACATCAGTTATAAATTTCCGAAAGTATTCGCATAACGAATTTCAAATCCAAAATCAACTTATATTTAAGTTATACCTTACATATCTCAATTTTTGTTTAAATCAATAAAACCAAAACATTTTACTTCGATAATATTTGTTTTGTTTTATATTCGCAAAAATTCAAGTTTGAAACAATTCAAATAATTCAAATTTTACCTTTAGGAAATCGTTTTAGGTCCATTCACATGAATTCAACATTTTAGTTTGAATTCAAAAGGTATGATTCAAGTCAAAGACATACATTTCAAATTTTAAACAAACATGTCAAGTTATGCAATCCTAGTCATGAAATTCGAAATCGTTATTTATTAATTCAAATAATTCGTATAATTCAGTTTACCCTTATAAGAATTCGTTTAAGTCGCTTCCAAAATTCAATACTTAAGTTCAATTCAGTTAATATAATTCGAATCAAATCTTGTAATTTAATTTCAACATATCATACCAAAATTCATAACTCAAGTCGTAAAATTCAAATTCATTACTATAAAGTCAAACCCTTGTATTTCAATTCAAACAGTTCATACAAAATTTTAAACCATCCTTATAAGTTTGATTTCACAGATATTCTAATTGTAAAATCGATTCCATATATGAAGTCTATAATTCACATTCGGTTACCTAAAATCTAATTCATTCCATATTAATTATAAATTCAAATACATTTTCTCTTAAATTCGAAAGATTCAAATTTTAGAATCAATTTCACAATTCGAACTTATCTCATATACGTTCAAACCAATTTAAATTCAAATTCATTTCATTTTTATCTAATTCAAATTCATCTCTACTAAAAGTTCGTATCAATTCGAATCCATAATTTAATATGAATTCATTCATTCATTATTCAATTATTGTTATATAATTTACATCTTTAAACTTCAAATTTAAATCGCGAAATCTAACTTATCCATCTTGAGTTTATTATTAAAGTTTATACAATATATATAAGAAAAGTTAATTTTGAAAATAGATATATATATAAATTTATAAAATTCTAGAATTAATTAGAATGTAGATAATAAACATATATAAGATTAAAATAATATGGAAGTAAGTTTAAAATAATTATTTATAATAATATAAAAGTTTAAAATATCTATATAATTAAATTATACAGTTTGAAATAAATAAAATTATAAGTAAAATCTTAAAATAAGTATTTAAATCTATATTTACTTATAAAATAATTTAAAAACATATAATTTAAAATTTATAAAATTTAAGTTTAAAATCTTTAAATATTAATATAAAATTATAAGTTAAAAATTGACTTATAAATCATTTTACTTTGAAAACACGACCAACGGTGTCCGTATATAGTTTTCTACGCTATGGTCAAGTGATACAGATATTTATCATTTCAACCCACAATTTATAAAATTTCTACGGGTCTATCATTTCAACCCGCGATCCCAATTTCAGTAAAAATCGTTCAGGTCAATCATTTCAACACATAATGATTTTTCCCTATTCTATTGTTCGTTCGGGTATGTATCATTTCTACTCTTAGTGATATTTTCTAAACTAGGGGTATCAACAATCACAAAGCAACAATCACAACATATATATCATCAGTGCAACTAGGTGTCATATGAATATATCGTGTCACATATGAAATGTGCATATATATCAAATCAAACAATTTCTACCAACAATCCTATGTATTTCATATAACAGTTCAAATAGCTGATCTAACATCCATGAAATAAATGTGAGTCAGGTGTGAGATAAACTCATCTTTCGTGGCACAGATTGAAGATGCGAGATGGATTGACATAGAATCGAAACGACGATGTCTAGGCGCGACTCAGACTGATTTCAACTCGATAATCAACTCAATATTTATTTTATTTTAATAGGAAGGGGTTGGAGAATTTTTCAACGGATCGATACAATTATCGGGTTTGGGGACGGTGTGGATATCGGGTTTCGGAACGGTTTCGAACTCAACATCACAATCGACTAAAATAAACACAACAAGTTTTGCAAAATAATATATAAATATTTATATATTTTAGAAATCAACACAATGCTAACGCCCCATATCACACTCATATACACGCATATATATTTAAAACACATACACCAAATACACTAAAACCATATATATATATATTATAATTAAATTATATAATATAAAACACACACAAGAAAAACACTTCTACCATATAAACTCACGCACTCAGGACCGTAAACGCAAACACACACGCACCATACACATTAACCCACTCACTCACACCAAGTTTTTGTAACACATACAAAAAGGAATATACACCACCAAACACAGGAAAATCGAGAAAACACCGGGGGTCGACACTGTTGATGGCTTCAGCTCGTCTATAGGGTTCAGTGGAGGATGGGGAAAGACATGCTAATGGTCGTGGGTGCAAGCAAGCAGGTTGTCACGGTCGGCAATGGGAAAATAGCAGGCTAATGGGTTTCAGCTTCGAATGGCGGGGCGAGCTTGGGTGGCTTTGGCGGAGGGCGGTCATGAGTTGGAGGAGGGAAGGACTGAGAAGCTCGGGTGGGGTTCGACAGCTGATACACGGCGTGGTCCATGGGAGCGGGTCAGCATAGGCGGGGCGGAGACGGGACTAGTGGGGTCGTTTTCGGATCTGAGAGGGACAACAGGAGGGGCGGGTTTGGAGGCATGAAGGGAAAGTCAGCGTTGGTTGGCAGGAGAAATAACAGTGGTATTCTTTCGATGATGGGAAGGAAGGGAGCGAACTGGAGGGGAGCGAGTTGTTATGGGGTGAAGTCCGGAAGAATGGCAGCAGGTATGGGGAGGAAGGCGGATCGCGATGGGTGTTTGAATTTTGTAGGGAAGCTGTTCGTTCAGGAGAGAGGGAGGATGCAGCTGTTTCTCTTTTTTTAATATATATAATGTAATGTACGGATGGTTGGTAAACATATGTCATTGGGAAGGGATACACAACCGAAGTAAAGAAATGAAGAGCTAAAGGTGCATCGGGAATGTAAACATTGAAACTGCACCATCACTTTCGAGCAATCAAAACGTTTTAACATATTTCCTTAAAAAAAAACCAATGAGTTTACCAATAGAATGTCGACGAATGATTTTTTTATTTTATATATATAAACGAATGGACATGTGATTTCACGCAATGGTTTGGGGAGAATGAAGTTGTTCAACAAGGAACGATTTGGATTAAATTCCAAAAGAAAACAAATGGACACGGTAAAAGAAAAGGGAAATAAAAAGAAATGAATATGAGGAAATAAATGAAATAAAATGAACGGTTATATTTCGAAGAGACAGAAGAACGAGTCTGGCTAATACAAGTAACCAAATGGGTTTGGAAATAAAAGTAAACAAACAGTTCGATTAAAATGAGCGAACATAAATATAAAAATGGAACTGACATTTTCAATTCAAGTGGAATGAACAGTTTGGCATATCTACATTTAATAAGAATTGAATGATATTTACAACAAAATCGATCAATACAGAATAATAGATAAACGAAAGAAATAATTTGAAATTAAATCAAAGATGCAATTTTATTACTACTGGAAATAAATTATATAATATTAGTGAATCAATTAAAATACTAGTTAAATGTTTAAAATAAAATTTCAAGGATAAACTCAGATTCAAAGTAAATAATCTCAACTTTTTTTCGATAAGTAAGATTGAAATCGAAAATATCGATTTATATTATCAAACAATATCCATATCAAAAAATATTTGAGTTTTTGAACGAATAAAATAAAATAAATCAAAATTTAAATAAAGTAATTAAATAAAATTACACTAAAAATTCCGATCATTGCAATCTCCCCTACTCAAACCTTTTTGTCCCCAAAAAGGAACGAGACAGGAAAATAGTAATTAAATAATTTATATATTAAAACAAAATGGTTCAAATCTATTCACATATCTATATATATTCCAAAATATAAACAAATCAAAAGTTAATATATTTTCAAATATTTAAAATAGTTTTAAGTATCCATTCAATGTTTCGATTGGCAATATATATCTACCCCACTTTCGAAACCTTAAAATAGATATTAACGATGCCACGGTCATCACCAGAATCATTTTCAAGCGACTAGAGTGTGATACCATATCTATCTAATACACATAGGATTTAACATATACATTGATCAGACGTATATCCCAAATCATTAGGTATTCGATAGGCCAATTTTAACGTTAAATAAATACTCAAACCATCTTTCTATATTCAAACGAATTATATACCAAATTTCAAATCATTTATTATATATAATATATTTCAAATCAATTAAATTTTAAGTAGGGAAAATTATATCTCTCCCCCATTCATTTATTTATTATATTTGAACCTCAAATCTTAATAAAAATACAACAATATTATTAAATCAAATACATAACTATATTATTATATTATACCAAAATAATTTCAAATACATGTTATCAATATTGAAACCTATAAAACTAGTTATATTCCACAGGTTAACATATACATACATATATATATATACACACACACACGTGTCACATATTAAAATCTTTATAAACCAATTTGAATTTATAAATTCCTATATTTATACATACATAAATACCATTATAGATTTCAATTACTGTAAAATCATTTTCTTACAAAATCTACATATTTAAATTTTATATAAAATGTAAACATCGTCCTATCAAAATATTGGTATCACCAAAGAAAAATACTATTTTCAAATTTACATCCTCCAAAAATATATATCAGAATTTCAATATCATATCGAGAGAATTATAATACTCATTTCAAACAAATATTTAGATATATGGACTCGCTAGAAGATTTATACTCTCCTTCTACTTGTTATCTTGTTATGGACAAGGACAAGTTATATGATTCGAGTTAAAAGCTGAATGAACGAAATAATCTAATCAAAGAGGATCTAAAAGGAAGATGGATTCGAATGGAAAGGAAATTTCAAAGATTTAAGTACTAAACAAAATTTTATATACGAAAATACTTGTTTTAAAAACATTTTTAAACCATTTTAAAATCTATTCATACTTTTAAAATACGCTCTCTCTCAAGAAGGATTCTGCGACTGATTCAACTCATTCTAGGGTATCATAACCCTATCTCTAATGAGCTTTTACCCCCCATAGGCTAAAGCTTTGATAAACAAAAGCTCTAATACCACTTGTAACGAACCACCATTTTGACCATGCTGAATCAACAAAGCATGTTAACTCGAAATGTTCAAAACAATAGATTGTTATTAGCTTCTGGGGTAAACAGAATAAATCACAGAATCACATATCTCAGACACAGATATCAATATAAAACCTTACAATGGGAAATACAAAATACAATAGTAGTTCATAAAGCTACAAATAAATATTTTACATCAGAGTTTACATAAACCATACAGTGGAAGTCTAATATAATGAATTTTGATACATAAGTAAATGATAATAGTATGAAACAAAACAATGAGAATAGCTGACACTGGAACAACTGATCAGTGTGTAGATACAGGTGAGCAAAACCCAAGATAAGCTCCAACTCCAAGGATAAATCTCCAAACTAGAATACTCGATTTGACCTGAGCAATAATGCAAAAACAAAACAACTTGAATCAGAACTAACATTCTCGTGGATGTAAATCAACTCAAATGAAATGTTTGATGAAATGCAATCATTAACATAAAGGGTGTTTGGGGTCACCATCCTCTAAGGATCCGTCAAACTAATACTATATAGTATAATACGCTATATAAAATAGTGTCTGTCAGTGAAGTAAAAATGTCAAAATAGCGTAAGCGGGATCACCATGATTACCCTTACACCTTTTATATATTCCGATAATATATACAGTACCGTAATTCCTCCATAAATTGGAGGTTGATCAGAGGGCACTCCATATAAAACAGTTCAAAACAAAATCGTAGTGGGCTCATATAAGCCATGTGACAAGGCAAGCAAGGAATGCCAGGGTGGATTCACCGTTTGCATAGCCGGACTGGTGGTAACGCATAGCAGCTACTACCAACCACCTCAATACACACTCCCATAATTAAAAGGGCCCAAATCGAATCACAACAGTAAAATAATAATATCGAAGAAGTGTGCTCTATATGAGGAATGAGCTCACTTGGTCCGTGCATAGCTCCTGTTTTAGCCACATCAAGCTGACTAAACGTAGTCAGGGTCTCGTAATGAATATGAAATAAAATAAAATGAAGTCGTTAGCCAAATCATCCCCTTTATTATGGAACTCCATCGCGTACATAGTTGTTAAAGTGGTTTTCGGTATTGGCAGAGAGTATGACAATAGCCGATCCTGGTCTCTTTAATAACCAATGGTTTACATTTTTCACACCATGGTCATTATTTTATAAATCGCTTTATAAAATAGTTTATATGAAATCTCATATTTGAATTTGAAATCAAATTTAAAAATCTAACTTCAATTATATTCAATTCTGAAAATAACTCATTTATATCGCTTTAAATCAAATCGATTTAGAAATATATCGTAATGATCTCAATATAGTATAAACTAATACTATTCATTTAACATCAGTTATAAATTTCCGAAAGTATTCGCATAACGAATTTCAAATCCAAAATTGACTTATAATCAAGTTATACCTTAAATATCTCAATTTCTGTTTAAATCAATACCAAAACATTTTACTTCGATAATATTTGTTTTGGTTTATATTCGCAAAAATTCAAGTTCGAAAAATTCAAATAATTCAAGTTCGAAACAATTCAAATAATTCAAGTTTTACCTTTAGGAAATTGTTTCAGGTCGATTCACATGAAATCAACATTTTAGTTCGAATTCAAAAGGTATAATTCAAGTCAAAGACTTACATTTCAAATTTTAGACAAACATATCAAGTTATGCAATCCTAGTCATGAAATTCGAAATCATTATTTATAAATTCAAATAATTCATATAATTCAGTTAACCCTTTTAAGAATTCATTTAAGTCGATTCCAAAATTCAATACTTAAGTTCAATTCAGTTAATATAATTCGAATCAAATCTTGTAATTCAATTTCAACGAATCATACCAAAATTTATAGCTCAAGTTATAAAATTCAGATTCATTATTATAAAGTCAAACCCTTGTATTTCAATTCAAATAGTTCATACAAATTTTTAAACCATACTTATAAGTTCGATTTCACAAATATTCTAATTGTAAAATCAATTCCATATTTAAAATCTGTATATTCAAATTCACATTCGATTACCTAAATCTAATTCATTCCATATCAGTTATAAATTCAAAAACATTTTCTCTTAAATTCGAAAGATTCAAATTTTAGAATCAATTTCACAATTCGAATTTATCTCATATAAGTTCAAACCGATGGAAATTCAAATTCATTTCAATTTTATCTAATTCAAATTCATCTCTACTAAAAGTTCGTATCAATTCGAATCTATAATTTAATATGAATTCATTCGCTATTCAATTATCGTTATATAATTTACATCTTTAAACTTCGAATTTAAATCGCGAAATCTAACTTATCCATCTTGAGTTTATTATTAATGTTTATACAATATATATAAGAAAAAATAATTTTGAAAATAGATATATATATATATATATATTTATTTATAAAATTCTAAAATTAATTAGAATATAAATAATAAACATATATAAGATTAAAATAATATAGAAGATAAGTTTAAAATTATTATTTATAATAATATAAAAGTTTAAAATATCTATATAATTAAATTATACAGTTTAAAATAAATAAAATTATAAGTAAAATCTTAAATAATTATTTAAATCTATATTTACTTATAAAATAATTTTAAAACATATAATTTAAAATATATAAAATTTAAGTTTAAAATATTTAAATATAAATATAAAATTACAAGTTAAAAATCGACTTCCAAATCATTTTACTTCGAAAACACGACCAATGGTGTTCGTATATAGTTTTCTACGCTATAGTCAAGTGATACGAATATAACCCGCAATTTATAAAATTTCTACGGGTCTATCATTTCATCCCGCGATCCCAAATTCAGTAAAAATCGTTTAGGTCTATCATTTCAACCCATAACGATTTTTCCCTATTCTAATGTTCGTTCGGGTATGTATCATTTCAACCCTTAGTGATTTTTTCTAAACTAGGGGTATCAACAATCACAATCAACAATCACAAACAACAATGACATAGCAACAATCACAACATATATATCATCAATGCAACTACATGTCATATGAATATATTTTGTCACATATGAAATGTGCATACATATTAGATCAAACAATTTCTATTAGCAATCCTATATATTTCATATAACAATTTAAATAGATGATCTAACGTCCATGAAATAAATGTGAGTCAGGTGTGAGATAAACTCACTTTTCATGGCATAGGTTGAAGATGGTAGATGGATTGACACAGAATCGAAATGACGATATCCAGGCATGACTCAGACTGATTTCAACTCGATAATCAACTCTTATTTTAGTTTAATAGGAAGGGGTTGGGGAAATTTTCCGACGGATCGATACAGTTATCGGGTTTAGGGACGATGTGGATATTGGGTTTCAGAACGGTTTCGAACTCAACATCACAATCGAATAAAATAAGCACAACAAGTTTTGCAAAATAATATATAAATATTTATATATTTTAGAAATCAACACAACGCTAACAGCCCATATCACACTCATATACACGTATATATATTTAAAACACACACACCAAATACACTAAAACCATATAAATATTATAATTAAATTATATAATATAAAACACACTAAAGCAAAACACTTCTACCATATAAACTCACACACTCAGGACCATAAATGCAAACACACATGCACCATACACATTAACCCTCTCACTCACACCAAGTTTTCGTAACACACACAAAAAGGAATACTTACACCACCAAACACAGGCAAAACGAGAAAACACCGGGGGTCGACACTGTTGATGGCTTCATCTTGTCTATAGGGTTCAGTGGAGGATAGGGAAAGATTGGCCAACGGATGTGGGTGCAAGCAAGCAGATTGTCATGGTTGGCAATGGGAAAACAGCAGGCTGATGGGTTTCAGCTTCGAATGACGGGGCGAGCTTGGGTAGCTTTGGCGGAGGGCAGTCACGAGTTGGAGGAGGGAAGGACGGAGAAGCTCAGGTGGGGTTCGGCAGCTGGTACACGATGTGGTCCATGGGAGCGTGTCGGCATAGGCGGGGCGGAGACGGGACTGGTGGGGTCGGTTTCGGATCTGAGAGGGACGGTAGGAGGTGCGGGTTTGGAGGCATGAAGGGAAAGTTGGCATTGGTTGGCAGGAGAAATAGCAGTGGCATTCTTTTGGTGATGGGAAGGAAGGGAGCGGACTAGAGGGGAGCGAGTTGTAAAGAGGTGAAGTATGGAAGAATGGCAACAAGTATGGGGAGGAAGGCGGATCGCGATGGGTGTTTGACCTTTGTAGGGAAGCCATTGGTTCAGGAGAGAGGGAGGATGCAGCTGTTTCTCTTTTTTTTATATATATATAATGTTGTATACGGATGGTTGGTGAACATATGTCATTGGGAAGGGATACGCAACCGAAGTAAAGAAATGAATAGCTAAAGGTGCATCAGGAGTGTAAACATTGAAACCGCACCATGACTTTTGAGCAATAAAAAAGTTTTAACATATTTCCTTAAAAAACAAACCAATGAGTTTACCAATAGAATGGCAACGAATTATTTTTATTTTATATATATAAACAAATGGACACGTGATTTCACACAATGGTTTGGGGAGAATGAAGTTGTTCAACAAGGAACGATTTGGATTAAATTCCACAAGAAAACAAATGGACACGGTAAAATAAAATGGAAACAAAAAGAAATGAATATGAGGAAATAAATGAAATAAAATGAATGGTTATATTTTGAAAAGATTGAAGAACGAGTCTGGCTAATACAAGTAACCGAATGGGTTTGGAAATAAAAGTAAATGAATAGCTCGATTAAAATGAACGAACATAAATATAAAAATGGAACTGACATTTTCAATTCAAGTTGAATGAACAGTTTGGCGCATCTATATTTAATGAGAATTGAATGATATTTACAACAAAATCGATCATACAGAATAAAAGATAAACGAAAGAAATAGTTTGAAATTAAATCAAAGTGCAATTTTATTACTATTGGAAACAAATTACATAATATTAGTAAATCAATTAAAATACGAGTTAAATGTTTAAAATAAAATTTTAAGGATGAATTTAGATTCAAAGTAAATGAACTCAATTTTTTTTCGATAAGTAAGAATGAAATTGAAAATATCGATTTATATTATCTAACCATACCATATCGAAAAAATTTTGAGTTTTGAACGAATAAAATAAAATAAATCAAGTAACTAAATAAAAATACACTAAAAATTCCGATCGTTACATTGATGAAAACCACGTCTTCTATCTCAAATTCAATGCAGTCCTTCTCTTATCGGCGTAGAATTTCTACTTATCCTGAGCTGTCTTCATCCGTCTGCAGATAGGACCAATCTTCTCTGAAGTCTCTCTAATCATCTCAGGCCCAAGTAGAAGCCTATCTGTAGGTTCCCACCAATAAGTCGGTGATCTGCAAGGTCGTCCATACAGTGCCTCGAAGGGTTTCATGCCAATACTAGTCTAATAACTGTTGTTGTAGGTGAACTCCACCAATGGAAGGTGCTCCTCGGAAGTCCCTCCGAAGTCTACGATACGCAACCTCAAAAGATCCTCAAGAGCTCTATTCATCCTCCTAGTCTGCCCATCGGTCTGAGGGTGATATGCGGTGCTCAAACATAACTATGTACCTAAAGCCTCTTGCGGGCTCTTCTAGAACTCACTAATGAAAATGGGATCACGATCACTCACTATGCTAGAAGGTAGTCCATGTAGACGGACTATCTCACGAAGATAAACTGATGCCAACCATGTTGTTGTTCTCTTGCTCTTAACAGGAATAAAATGAGTGCTCTTAGAAAGCCTGCCTACTGTAACCCAGATACTGGTATTGCCCTTCCTCGATCTAGGCAAACCATCGATGAAATCCATAGACGCTTTCCCACTTCCAATGTAGAACCTCCAAAGGATGAAGCAATTTGCTAGGCTTTTTCTGTTCTTCTTTAACTTGCTGGCATATTAAACATCGAGCTATGAACTCCGCTAAATCTTTCTTTATCCCAGCCCAAAAGAAAACCTCTTCATTTCTCTATACATCTTATCACCACTCGGATGGATAGTCTTGGAATTCCTCAAAGGACCGTCTTCAACAGACTCCCAACTCAAGGAACACAAAGCCTGCCATCTCGTCGCAGCCACCCTTTATCATCCACAGAATATCTACTAAAGTGACTAGAAGTCTCCTTTCTACTGAGCCTATCCAAGATGTCTACTATCTGTGGGTCCTCTCGCTGCGAAGATCCTATCTGATCCATAAGAGTAGGTCGCACCTCTAGAGATGCCAACAAACCAGGTGTAAGATCTGTAGATGGCCTAAAATCGAAGGTCGATATATACTCCATATTCCTCCTCTCTACGAATAGGGGACTCAATGTCATCCTCTTCCTACTTAATGCGTCTGCCACTACATTACCCTTGCCAAGGGTATAAGCAATCTCAAAATCATAGGACGCTATGAACTCCATCCATCTCTGCTATCTCAAATTGAGGTCCTTCTGCGAGAAAAAAATACTTGAGCGACTTATGGTCTGTGTATAACTCGAACCTTTTTCCCAATAGATAATGCCTCCAAGTCTTAAGTGTGAACACCATAGTAGCCAACTCCAAATTGTGGGTAGGGTAGTTCTTCTCATGAACCTTCAATTGTTTACTACCATAGCATATTACCCTTCCCTACTGCATCAAAACGACACCGAGCCATGTACCACATGCATCAGTATACACTTTGAACACCTTGCTCCCACCAGGCAATGTCAAAACCGGGGCTGTTGTCATAGCCCTCTTTAATTGCTGAAAAGTATCCTCAAAATCAATACTCCAAGCAAAGGTCAAGTTCTTCTTCGTCGGTCTGGTGAGTGGGGCTAATATCCTTGCGAAGTCCTTAATAAACTTCCTATAGTAGCCCGCTAAACCAAGAAATCTTCTCGCCTCCATTGCATTCTTTGGAACTTTCCAATCTTAAACTCCAACTACTTTCGCGGGATCCACCGCTATCCCATCCTTGGAGACCACATGATCTAGAAATCTCACCTTCTTTCTCCAAAAGTGACACTTGGAGAATTACACCTTAAGTCGATGCATTTTGAGAGTCTTCAAGACCTCTCCTAAATGTAGGGTATGCTCTTCTTTGCTCTTCGAGAAAATCAAGATGTTATCCACAAAAGTCACCACGAATTTATTCAGAAACTCCTTGAGCACCCTACTCATTAGATCCACAAAATATGCGGGTGCATTTGTCAAACCAAAAGGCATGACTAACCAGGCATGACTAACCACTCAATGAAGCCATTTGGAGTTTTGAAAGTGGTCTTATCTATAATGTCCTAGGCCACCCTCAACTGATGAAATCCCGTAGCCAAATCTAACTGAGAGAAAACAGATGCGCCAACAAGCTGGTCAAATAGATCATCGATCCTCAGGAGTGGGTGCCTATTCTTCTTAGTGAGCTTATTCAACTCCCTGTAATCCACAAACAGGCGAAGAGAGCCATCCGCCTTAGTTGTAAAGATGAGTAGAGCACCCCATTCTGATATACTTTGCCTAATAAACCCCTTCTCAAGTTGCTACCCTACTTTCTTACTAAGCTCCGTCCTTCCCTTAGGTGCCATGTGGCCCACATGCAATGCGACAGGCTTCACATTATCCACCAAGTATATCCGAAAATCAATCTCATGCCTCGGAGGTAATCCCCTAACCTCATCAAAAACATCTGAATACTCATAGACTACAGGTACAGACCGCAAATCATCGACATAAGCATCAAGTGATTATAGGAAACTAACCATGACAGACCCCCTTGGGTCATAGGAAATCTCGAGAGCCTTTCCACGGCAAGTCAAAAGTCTAACGACCCTCCTTTCACAGTCTAGAATGGCACCATACATGGCTAACCAATCCATCCCTAGAATCAAACCGTAGCCTATAAAACCAAGCACATATGCATCGCACTCGAACTCGACGCCTAACACTGATATCCTCAAACCTCGACATATCATAAACAGATGAGCTTTACCCCCAATGAGTTTGAGACAATAACGGGACCAGAAACAATAATAGTACTGAGGTGCAAAGACTCAACCACAAAATCAGATATAAAAGAATGAGAAGCGCCAGAACAAAAAGAGTCCTAACTGGATGATCAGAAAGAGAAGTCAAACCTTCAACAGAAACTTTCCTACCTCTGTCCGGTCCGCTAGCCTCGAGAGCATGCACCTACCCTCTAGAAGGTCCTGTCCTTTACCCCTGTCCTTGCTTCTTCGGACATTCCTTGCTATAATGTCCAGTTTCACCACAGTTGTAACAAGAATTCTTCCTTTTTCTGCAATCCTTGACCACATGACCCAAGCCCCCACAACCATGACATTTCTTCTTATTCTGAGCTTTGTCATTCTTTCCACCTTTCTTTTGCTATTCTTTCTTAGGCCACACTTTCTTGTTTTGCGTCTCATCAGTCTTAGCCTCCTTTTCCTCATCCTTACCATCTTTTTGCATCAATGCCATATCAACCAATCTCTCAAAAGTACCCCCATCGGAATGTGAGATAATGTCAATGCTTGAAGAGGTTGATTCAATCCTCTTGCAAACCTTAAATCTTTCTGGTGCGGGATATTCACCAGCTCCAGACCAGACCTTGCCAACTGATTGAACTTATTGACATACTCTTCAACAGACATGCTTCCTTGCTTAAGTGCAAGAAACCTCTCCATTTGCATAATCTCTTCTGCCTAAGAAAGAAACTTCACTCAAATCTTTGTTGGTAATCATCCCAAGTATCAAATAGACCCCCTGCTTGCATCACTTCCCACCAGAACGAAGCCTCATCCTTAAGCTACCGTGCAACCAACTATATCTTCCTGTGGTCGTCAACCTCAAAAAGCCCAAACAAATTCTCTGTCTCTTTTAGCCATTCCATGCTTCCATAAAGCTTTTAGTTCCATGGAATGGTTTCCCTCCCATAACACAAAAGTCCTTGCATATCTTAGAGAAATTATCGCTTACGGAGGAACAGCGGCCGCAGCTGGGGGAGGGGCGTCTCCTTGACCTCCGGCAGGCGCCGTAGCTTCAAGATACCTATGGAACCAAGCCGGTATCTGAACACCCTCTGGAAGATTCAGTTCCCTAGGCATGCTGAAAAGAAATGGAAAAGAGTTTCAAAACGAGGATCGAAAGATATTTTATATGGCTTTGGGGAATATGTTTTTCTAAAAACAGACTTCTCTTTGAAAATACTTTGCTTTTGAAAACAATTTTCAAAACTTTTATCCGATCTTGTAACCATCAGCTCTAATACCAAATGTGACACCCCACGTCCATTAATGTTACTCTTTATCAGAATGCATTAACTTCCATGAAGCATTATACGTAAACAAAAATAGAATCTCACAAGACAGATTTATAAAATAACAGTAGAAATTTAAAACTTTATTTCCAATAGAAAACATCGGGGTCTCAAAATCTAGTCACAACATCAGACTGAAATACTGGAATAAGATACATCAAATAAAAACATCTGTCTTGCGCTAAAAACCATAAGAGTACAGAAATGAGAAATCATAATCCCCATAAGTAGCCATAAACATGTAGACAAGTTGTCAAAGCGATACATAAAAGCAAATCCAAATCCAAGCACAAACAAAAGAGATAATCTTAATCAAGCCTGAGCGTTTCCACCCTGAGAACCTGAGGGGAAAGGAAGAGAGAGAAAAAAGATAGACATAAATTCTGGCGAGTCCAGTGACTTTTAGCATATAAAGAAATAAAAGTATCAAGATAGTAAATAAACTGGATGAGAGATAACTATAGTATATAACGGGTATAGACAAGATGGGCATGATAAACATAATAAAGAGGATAAACTATGCCTCTCAATTACTTTCTTACACCAATACTAGTATACCGAATTAAGTGCTTTCCAATTACTTAACAGAAACAGAATGATCCCAATAGAACACATCATGGTAGACTTAGGTGTACTTCTAATAACGGGTCCCCCCCCCCAAACAGAAATAACAGGTACCTAAACAGAAATAACGGGTGTTACCCCAAACAGAAATAACAGGTACCTAAACAGAAATAACGGGTGTTACCCCAAACAGAAATAACAGATACCTAAATAGGACTAGATGTACCCTAATTACTACCCCCAAGCGATCGACTCACTACCACATAAATACCTTGTGTCGGCCCACAGTAGGGTGTATTACTTCCTAAAATGGCAACCACCAGAAGGACACAGACCTATTTACAGGTGTTATGGCATCTTATTTTCGCAGGCAGACCAGACCCATGCACGCATATGACCCGTTGGGACATGCCATCAGAACACCCCATCCCAGTTGAACCTTATATAATTAGCTCAGCATGCGTGCCCTGACTCCTACCGAGTGTGGGGTCCCCGTTTAATACCAGAATGGGTTACCGACTAATATGGGTCCCACACAATAGATGACACAAGTCAAATCCCTAAAGTTGTGTCCCCAATCAACTAGGATTTCCAATGGTTAAGTCTTACAGCCTAACCACCCTAAAATTAACAGGTTAAGTTTTACATGGGTTAACATTGTCCATACAACCCCAACAGATTAAACAAGTTCACTTAACCCCAACAAATTAAACAGGTTTCATACAGTTTCATTAACATGTTCCACTTAATCTTTGAATTAAATCTACAAATTTACATGTTCATACACCCCAAATTCCAGTGATATTACACGGTATAAGGTGTGCTCCAAATTTTCATTCCCAAATTATCCCAGTTTCATTCGTGCACATATTTCAGCGATATTGGCCTAGGCTTAGCCTAGGCTATAAAAAGAAAAAAGGAATGAGAGAGGAAAAAGAACAGAAATAGGCATATAAAAACAGAAATAGACATATAATAACTGAACATCAGAATAGGTGTATGGAAAATTATATGTAATTATAGCAGATCTATTTAGATATAAGTCAGTTTCTTAATAGGCATAGGTTTAGATCCGGTTTATTATGTCAAGGTTACTGTTAAATTTTTATATATAAAAGTAACACGAAGTCACAGAGATTGGATCTAAATAACAAAGAATAATATGCTGATGTTGCAGAAGAGATTCTTGTATGTAATAACCTGGAAATCTGGGCCAATTTAAAAATTTTATTTTGGCAATTTTAATGAATTTTGAATATTTAAAATGGATTATTTTAAATAATAACGATGAGAAATTTATTTTGAATAGAATTCGAACGTATATTTTATATAGATCGTCGTTAGAGTATAAATATTTATTTTAAATATAAAAGGAATTGAAAATGGCGCGGTAGTTCGATAATTCGATTTCAAACTTCAAATGGATGTACAGGATTCAAAATAAACCGGATTTTAGTGAAACCAAAAATATTTGAATCTAATTGAAAATATCTTTCCAACGAATCCGAAAAATCAAGATTTCATAGCGGGAATCAAAAGATATGTCCAATTGAAATTTCAGAATAGTTGCTATGGAATTTCGGCCCTTAAAAATGGAAATTTTGCAAACGACCTCGGTTTTCGACGAAACCACTTTTGTTGGATCCGTGATGTCAAATTATTGCTAGGTTTCAAATTTCATAATTTGTCGAATAAATATGTGAGCGTGGCAAAGGAAAACGTGTTTGACCAGTTTTAGTTGATTTTAATCGACTGGAAAATGGCCATTTTTCAAACGGTCCCAGAATTCGACGAAACTAGTTTTGTTAGGACCGTATCGTCAATACGAAGCTAGAAAATATTTTTCGGGAATTTTTCTAGTTAGTATGTGGCCCCGGTAAATTGAAATGCGCGTTCAAATTCAATATATAGAGTTATATGTTGATTTTGACGAAAACTGATCGAAACGATCGAATCAGCTTACGATACATATCCCATTGTGTTCGGAATGGGGGTAATTAGCTATGGACGACAGGCGGTGGGCCTCGTTTAGGGTTTGAAAATAAAAGTTGCTTTTTGAAATCAGTAAATAATTAAATATATATATTTTATATAAACCCCCCCATTCCCTCCTCTCTCTCCGTTGACCAGTTTACGATTGAAATAAATAAATAAAAACCCAGAAAATCGCGCCCCCTTCAACCTCGATCAACGTCGCCCCCCTGAACCAATGCACCGCTCCGCCCTCACCCGCCCCTCCGGCCTCCTCCTCAGCCGCCGCAAACCCCTCTCCCTCCCTCTCACCGATTTTGAAACCCCCCCAACCTCGAGCTTGCAACCACCATGCGACAACGTCAGAAGACGGCCGAGCTTCACGAGATGATGACCATGGATGGGCGAGGTCGAGACCGTGGGCTGGGTGACTGGCGATGGCCTTCCGGTCATCAAAAGAGGCTGCAGTTTCGTGCCCTAGGGAGGAGCCGCGTATTAAAGTTCGGTTCTGAACGGAAGAAAAAATACAGTAAGCATATTTTCAGCTTAAACTTAGCTTTTAATTTATAGAATACATTGCTTTCAAATTAGTTTGTAAAAATATAATCTTTTTATATAGAATAACAATGTAAAAATATAATCGTTTTATATAGAATAGCATTGTAAAAATATAATCGTTTTATATAGAATAGCATTGTAAAAATATAATCATTTTATATAGAAAGTGGCATGGTAAAATTATAATTTTTCCTTGTGTGAAATAGCGAAATAAAAATATGATTTTTAGTGAAGCAAAAATATGATTTTTATATAGTGGCGATAATAAAAATAGAATTTTTACCTGTATAGTAGCGGTATAAAAATGTGATTTTTATATATTGAATAGCGAAGTAAAAATTCGATTTTTATATATTGAATAGAGAAGTAAAAATTCGATTTTTATATATTGAACAACGAAGTAAAAATTCGATTTTTATATATTGAATAGCGAAGTAAAAATGTGGTTTTTATATATTGAATAGCGAAGTAAAAATTCGATTTTTATATATTGAATAACGTAGTAAAAATTCGATTTTTATATATTGAATAGCGAAGTAAAAATTCGATTTTTATATATTGAATAGAGAAGTAAAAATTCGATTTTTATATATTGATTAGCGAAGTAAAAATGTGATTTTTATATATGTAGTGAATTCAGGCAACGAAAGTGTCAGACGGCAAAGATTTTCTGCACATGAAGAGGCGTGGCATTGGATTAGCTATTCGGTGAGAACTTCTCACCTTTTAATTTTGTTTTCTAGTTAAAAATATATACTAGGATGCAGACGGTGTTTAGTAGCACCCGACACCCGTCGTCCACAGACCATGGACGGCTTGTATGCTTGTTTGTTTGATTTTGATGTGTAGTTGATTGTGTGATGTGATGTGAAACGAAATAAAATATTTTATAGTGGAAAATATTTTATAGTTAAAAATAGAATTTTTAACGTGTATATGAAATGAAATAAATTAATATAAACAAATCGAACGATTTGTTTATATACACACATTTGACTGATATTGATTGGGACGATAAATTTTACACATCGCCCAACTGCACAAATAAAATCTGTGTTTGATTGTTTGAAACCCCACACGGGTATTGGGATGATATTTGACGTACACTAATCCCGATTATTTAGTTGTATGTCGATCGATTGATTGACAGACTGTTATAAGCATTAAATATTGATATTCGATGCTTATACAGTGTAGAGTGCACTTTGGATGATGGTTGATTATTCATCGTTGTTATTGTATACATGTGTTGTAGAAAATCCATATAATTAACATCATATGGTAATTGATTGGGCTTCATTCAATATTTGAAATAGAAATATTTGAATAGAAATATTTGAAAAAGAAATATTTGAATAGAAATATTTGAAATAGAAATATTTGAAATAGAATATTTGAAAATAGAAATATATGAAGCCGTGTTGATTAGATTGACGCCATTTTGACGTGAACGATATTTATATGGATTTTATTCATTTTATAATGAATATCAATTTTATTCATTTATAATGAATATCGAAAGTGATTTCAAAATCTGATATTTCGAAAAGAAATGAGTTCGAATTGAAATTGAATTGAATAGAAAACGAATTCGAATTGAATTAAATAGAAAACGAATTCGAATTGAACAGAAAATGAATTCGAATTGAATAGAAAACGAATTCGAATTGAATAGAAAACGAATTCGAATTTAATTGAATAGAAAACGAATTCGAATTGAATAGAAAACGAATTCGAATTGAATTGAATAGAAAACGAATTCGAATTGAATTGAATAGAAAACGAATTCGAATTGAATTGAATAGAAAACGAATACGAATTGAATTGAATAGAAAACGAATTCGAAATGAATTGAATAGAAAATGAATTCGAATTGAATTGAATAGAAAACGAATTTGAATTGAATTGAATAGAAAACGAATTTGAATTGAATTGAATAGAAAACGAATTGGAATTGAATTGAAATGGATTTAAAACGAATTTATAAGAGAAAATTCAATTTTGATTTGAATTTGAAAAGGAAGTTGAAATCGTTTCGAAAACAAATTTAAAAACGATTTATATAATACGTTTTAAAAGGAAATCGATGAAGTATATATTATATATATAATATAATGACCTGAATAGAACGCGCCGCGCCGCGGCAGTTCGTGAATTTCGACCATTGACTTCGAACGGACATTGCGGGAGATCCGACCGTCGGATTCTCCTAAAACTGGAACCGTTGGGTTCGTATCGAAAAGAGCTTTCTAACTAATATTAGAAATTTGAAATCTAACGGTTGGATTTGGAATTATGTCCAAATCAAATTTGGAAAAGGTCGCTGTAAGTGCAGTTCGATGGCCGTTGATGGAAATCGATTGTACGGGCCTTGATAAAATTATTAAAAATAGTAATAATTTATGTAAAATCATAAGAAATGATTTGGGAAGAATTGGGATGAAAAACTCCGTATCTGAAAGGATAAAAATAGATTCTTATCGAAATGAACTAGTTTTGAACTAGAATTATAATTCTATTTATTTTTAAAATAAATAAAGTGGATTTGAATTGGTTTTGAAAATAACCAGGATTTCCAATATATAGATTGGAAATGGATTTGAATCGAAATTGTCTTCAGAATATTTCGATGTGGGATTTTGTGATTATACAGGTATTGTTATGGGAAATTTGAAAGATATATTTATATCGTTATTTCCAATACGATATTTGTTGGTCGTAGAATTTGATATTGAATATAAGCCGATATATTTTCTATTCAGAGCCTTGTATTTAATATCAAATGTGATTTGGGTTTGTCGTGAATGGTGTCTTCATTAACACTGTTCTTAAGCCCAGTTGAGGAAAAGATTAAATCTTTTATTTAGATTTAATGAAGTGTACCAATTAAATAATATTTAATTGGAATTGAATTGATATTGATTTTTGGGTTTATCGTGAACAGTGTTTTAAATAACACTTGTTCTTTAACCCGATAATTAATGGAATGGGATTTTGGGTTGTCGTGAACGGTATCTTCAATAATACTGTTCTTAGACCCAAAGGAGTTAAGAAAATCAGAAACTAACTGGAGATTAGTTAAGTTGAATGGTTTCCTGGGTATTGATCTGATGTTGGTTTCGGCCTTCGGGGTTAATACTTAGGGAATTGCTCACTTGCTAATTTATGGTTAGGGTATGATTGAAATGTAATGTGATTTTGGGTTTATAGTGAACTGTGTTTTAAATGACACTAATTCTTTAACCCAGTTAAAGATTAAAACTAAGTGGAGTTTTAATGAATCTCTAATTAGATTGAAAAGAACGAGAATGGAGTATCACCAGTTTTGCTCCAAAGCGATATTTAAATCTTTAATTAGATTTGGACGTGGAATGGTAATTAATTTTACCGATAACACCGTGGTATTAGATATGGAGTATTACCAGTTTTGCTTCATGGGATGAATAGGTTGGGATTGGGAAATAAAATAAATAATTACTTCGGTGTGGTTCGCTAATCCCGACTGGTTTGGAAAACCATAATTTGGTTTGAAATGATATCCAAAGGAAGATTAAAGAATAAATTTTAAAGAATTTATCTTTGATAAAATTAAGGGGAACCTTTCCCTAAGAACGTGAAATTTAGAAACTAACTGTAGGTTAGCTAAGAAGGATGGTTTCCTGGGTATTAATCTGATGTTGGTTTCGGCCTTCAGGGTTAATATTTGGGGAATTATTCTCTTGCTAATTTACGATTAGTGACTGATGAATTGGAATGAGGCGTATGTTGTGATTGTGTAACATTTGTTTACTATATACGCGGGTTGTTCGGAAAGGCCGGGTTTGTACCCATTCTGAATAACCGATTCGACGATAAGTCGAAGATGATGACGGTGGTTGAAGACCGAAAGTCTTCACATCGTTTGGGTGATTACTGATGATCCTGATTGGGTTGTACACCCAAGATGAGGGAATCAGTTGGTGGTCGTCCAGATGTACTTGGAGATCGACAGATATGCGAGGAAAGTGCCTCCGGTTTCATTCAAACCTAGAATGGACTTGTAAATGGATGGTGTGTCTGACATTGTATTCCTTTATATTGTATTCGTTGATCTCTGCTAAATATATATCTGTTTGGCGGCATGGAATTTATTCTCTTGCTTAACGCCCTTCTCTAAGACATACGAGCTCAGAGGTTGTATATTGGCAGAAATCAGTGGTACGATATGGATTGATAGTGTGGCATGCTGAGATGCAGTGATCCAGACTTTTGTTGAAAAGCAAAGTTTGGTGGATGATGATCAAAGCGCAGCTTTAATATAGCATGGCTTTGTGTATAGCGTTGATTCGCAAGCCTCACACCTCGGTATGGTGGTAAATTGATGGTTTGATCAGTATGCTTTTTAGTGGATGGGCACCTTAGTGGTGTCGTGGATTCGGTCGACTGAGATGAGCTTAGTGCTCAGGGATATATAGAGTAAGCGGTGTTTTCTCTCGCTGGGACGTAAGCCGCGGTGATACTCTGGTCCCAAAAGTGCGGATGTGCAGACGGTGTTTTCTCTTATTGGGACGTAAGCCGTGGGGAATTGCATTACGCGATCGATCTTTCGAATCAGGAGCCACCATGACGGAAATCCAATTTCCAATATGCAATATTGCGGTTTTAATTGTAGAACTAGTATGGCGACATGATATATGGTACCCATGCCGTCTATGATTGATAATTATGATTTGAAGTTGTTTTACACGCTATGCACTTATAATAGTATAAAATGATTTGTTTTAAACGTATCAAGCATTCTTGGCTATTATAAGGTAAAAACCCTATCCTTCGGCTTGCGTTGCATTGTGTGATGGGACCTGGGTCTTATAATAGCTTCATTTTTCTTTATTTAGCATTGCGCTGTTGTTTTATGCACTGGTGTTCTTGGGAGGAAACCCGTTCCGTGTTATACGGCATGGTCCCTTGATTTACCTAACTTTGAAAATAAAGATAAATAACTGTTTTAGTTCTCACACCAGTCCCATGACTGACCTGGAGTTTATTGTTTTAACCTAAACTCTGGGTGCCCTTATTTTCGACACGGGTAGCTAGTAGTTTTGGTTTTGCAGATTTATATTCACAGGATCCTGGTTTACAGCTGGAACAATACTCGGAAAGCTTTGTATCCGTGTATTACTTCTAGTTGTGTATTTTATTATTTTCCACTGCGATGTATTTGAATGTAATTTAAATCTCTGATATTTCTGTGTAATATTCATTTATACTATGTATATTCTTGTATTCTGATGGAATTGTTGTAATAACAATGAAATGTTCTTTCGTCTGCGTTCTGTTGTGGCTTGTTCTCGAACTATCCGCGCTTTCCTTCACGGGGAAGTTACGGGTTTTCACATTGTATATGCATAGGCTGTTGTTATAGAAGATAGTCTGATTCAATCCAAGACGAGACAACATCTCCTTGTCTCCATTATTTTTGGTGTAGAAAACAATAGAAATGTTGGCCTTTATATAGACTCAATGAATCTCGCTAAGAAATAAGTCCAGGTTTAGGAAATGTACCTGGCTAGGTCTGGGGTGGATTGACTCAGGTGAGCGGCTCGACGCCCCTAGGGTGTGGGTCGACCCCAACGTGCCAAAATCTAGCGTGGTCTTCGTGCTTTCGAATTTGAACTTTTTTGAAATTCATGGTTTGATTTTGTTTGCATATATTTCTCTTATACGTAAACAAACTTCTAACCTTAATATTTTCTTCATATGATGTCCATTTTAAGCAAATTTGGAGTCTATCTGAACCAAAATTCCAAGGTGAACACGATGGTACAGTCCGTTTTACTTAATTCCCAATATTAAAATAAGTATTATTTAGTTTATTAATGTTCTTTTAAAATTATGGGATGTTACATGAATAGTTTGGATAAAACAATGTTTGATTATGTATATTCATACTTGATTTGTGTGAAAATGAATAGGTTTTAGATCAAAGATTATAGTTAGCAATCTCCAATCGATTCAAAATTCTAATATATTTTTAAAAATATAGGTATGGAGATAAATTATGAACTTCATAATTTTATTAGCATGTAGGTATATTTTATCAATGTAACACCCAACCTCCGCTAGGGTCACTCACAAAGGGAATGCACTAGTTTTGGAGGAGCGTTATCGAGGTAAACAATCACAGAAATATCACAAGACAAAACATAGATAAAACAACGGAAGAATCAAAAGATAAATTCCATTACTTTCAAAAAGAGTCAAAACCTTTTACATCAAATAACCAAGGTCATTATTTTCCTTCACAACAAATTCTGTCTTGCATAAATAAAGGAGCATAAACTTAAAACGTCAAAAGTAGCTTAATTCCCCAAAGGTAGCAGAAAACGCAGCCATAGCATAGCCCAAGATCAAACTGTACATGAGCTGAATCAAAAGCAAGCGAAGTCCATGCTAAGTGCTAGAGTTTCCTCCCTGAGAACCTAGGGGGGAAGAAACGGAAGAAAAAGAGGCGAAAGAAAACGGGTCAGTCATAAAGACTGGTAAGTCCAAGTGACTTTCAGCATAAAAACAGATAAAGGTAACATGACATGTATAAACTAAAAGTAAAATACGGATGATGACAAGATAGGCAAGATAGATTTAAGATAACATGATAAATCAAGTATAAATCAAGTATAGCATCAAGTATTCAAGGTTCGCTGCATCAACTGTACTAGAATCCTAACCCATGTCTTATATTAATCATGAAATGTTCCCTTGGCCCAATATCACGAATGACCCATTACTGGGTCCAACGGAACGATCCACTAATTGATCGACTCCCTACAAGTTCTAGCTCGTCATGTGTGTCTGTGTCATACGGCCCTATCACGAATGTAGTCACCTGTGCTAGGTCCACCATAGGGTGTATCAAGCCCTAGGGTGCCAACCACCGACACAAATCAAGAATGCACAGATAAACCTACTGATGCCCAATGCCTTCTTTTTCAACTTTGGACCACGTGCACGACCATAGCCCGTCTGAACCTACACTGGCGCACCAACACAGTCGTCGTTCTGGTCGCTTACAATCAGCCCAGTAATCGTGCCCCACCCTGCCTAGTCCCAGGGTACCATGATACATCTAGTGGGTTACTGCTGAAAAGGACCGCGTAACTAGGGTTTCCATCCAATAGGTTAAGTATTGTCATTTCAATTCGTGACTTAACCCCTATCAGTCTAGCATGTCAAGTTGGTTAAGTATTGTCCTTCAAGTTCGTGACTTATCCCGCCCACGTGTCATGTCAAATTTGGCTAAGTGTTGTCGTTCAAGTTCATGGCTTAGCCCTACGAATCATGTATCAAGTTGGTTAAGTTTTGTCTTTCATGTTCATGACTTAACCCTATCATGTGGAATTAATTCATTAATGCACCCCAACCTCTCACATCAGACCTGTTGTTGTGGTCACTGGATATGCCGGGCGGTTCCGGGCAGAATTACACCATAACTCAGTCTGACCTTGGGTTTTCAAGTGCGATATGACCAACTACCCACATTGGATCATATTGTTTGCAGTAACTGGATTTGCCGGGCGGTTCCGAGCAGAATTACACTGCAAACTCAACCCAACCTCCAGTTGGCCATTTTCAAGTTCATTCTAGTGTCATGTCCATGTTCAAGATTCATGTCAAGTTCATGTCAAGTTTTCAAGGCAAGTTTCCTGTCGATTTCTTGTCAGGTTTCAAGGCAAGATTCATGCCAAGCTTCCTATGATTACCAATTTTTCCCAATGTTACCCCGTCTAAATATTAGGCTAACAATCTTAGCCTAATTTCTCGTCCGCATGATTTTTGACATATATTATTAGGCTAAAAACTTAGCCTAATTTAACGTACGCAAAATTGGCATAAAGCAATTCATTAACATAAACATGACATAGGTGTAAACTTGGCATTTTCGGCATAGTCAATATGAACATCATAGATGTGAACTTGCAAAATAGTCAACATGAATATCATAGGTGTGAATCTTGCAACGTAGACTAAATCAACATACATATATGTGAACTTGCAGCATAAACTAAATCAACTTACATATATGTGAACTTGCAAATCAATCACGAGCATATGAATAAGTGTGAACTTGAAATATGACATAGGTTTAACATATACACATAAACATGTAGATCTAACATTTGGTCACATATGTGATATGATTTTACAACCTAAAACTTGCATAACATGATAAACTACACAACTTATCATAACAGGTTATACTTCAAGTTCCTATACATATGAATGGACTTATTCATTAATTCCCAATTCAACATGATAATAAAATAGAACCAAAGGCATAGATCAATATCATTCAATAACATAATCAATCTAATTTCAAGGTATGGCATAACTGAATAAATTGATTAAAACATCACAGGCATATAAATCTGATAACATTACGAACAAGAAAAGGTTTGAATACTAATCTAGATTCAAGAACATGGATAGATCTAACTTAAATAGAAAAATCCCCAAAATCAAGATCCAAGGACAAATAAAGAAAATAGGTCTGAATAGAAAATCAAGCTTAGATCCAATTTCATAGTCATAATCCTAGGCAATGAATCATAGGTGATTAACCACAATTGTCCTTGTCATAGTTATAGGCAATAGTCTTATTGTTCATAGTCATAGGCAGTCTTATGTTTACCGTCATAGTCATAGGCATAGTCATATTGTTCATAGTCATAGGCAGTCTTATGTTCACCGTCATAGTCATAGGCATAGTCTTATGTTCACCGTCATAGTCATAGGCATAGGCAAAATCTTATGTCCACAGTCATAGGCATAGTCATAGTCTTATGTCATTAACAATAGTTTCAACGTCGTAGGCAATATTCCCAATAGTCAAGATCCAAGAAGAAACCAAGAATAGATATGAATCATACATAAATCACTTCCAAATTATACCATGCACATATTAGATTTATAGTTTTTTATCTAAAAGTAACTGGAACTTACAGATCGTGGTCTAAGAAAGATGTAGAAGTCGAATCTATAAACTAGTCGTCGAATTGTTGAATCGTTGAATCTTGATTTGATTGTAGAAGCAAATCCCCAATTCCTAGCCGTAGTCTTCAAGAAATAATCTTCGTGTTTTATTTTTAATTTAATAAGGTGGAGGGAGCATAACATTGCAATGGTTTGGTGTGGAGAGAAAGCTAGGTTTAGGGGTGTTTAAATACGAGAATAGGGTAATTTAGAGCCTTCAGATCAGTCCAGAAGTCATCAGAACCACCCAGCTCAAAGACAGGTCATCCAGCCACTCAGAAGAAGACACGTCATCACAAAACACTCCAGAATTCTGTGTTGGATCGGTATGGGCGCACTTGGCAGGTGCGCCAATGTATTTTTGTACTGGCGCACTTCACAAGTGCGCCAGTGTATTCTGGCCTATTTCCGGTTTTTCTGCCTAACTTCGTTCGTCTATATCTTCTTCATACGATATCCGTTTTACGCAAACTCGGACTTTATCTCAAGCAGAATTTCGAGACGAACGCAATGGCGCAACCCGTTTCCCTTGATTCTTAATTTAAAAATTATTTCTACCTTGATTTATGGTTTTAACATGTTATTAAAATTCGAGTCGTTACAATCAATTTCCTAAGCTAAATTATGTGTTAATTTCTGGATTAATTAATTAAAAATATAAACTAAAGAATTTAGATCTGAAATTTGTATATTTGTTAGAGCGTGATATTCTCTTTTTTCTTTGAAATTTTCAGATTTTTTGTTTTTTCTACTAATTGATATGAATTTTCTAAGTTGGATAAACATAGAGTAATTAAAACATTAATTACATAAATAATGCATAACGTTCTAGAGCCGTTACATTTGAAAAATTTGAGCCATTTCTAAAATAAACCTTTTCAAGAACTAACAACATTTATATAAATATAATGGAGTTATTGAAAAGCATCACTTCATAATGAAATAAATCAGTTTTCACTATATTTATTGTCACTATCATTGCCCGAATCAAAAGTACCCTTTCGACCCAGTCAGAAGCTCCGTTTCACTGGCATTGGATGTTTGGAATATTACATATGATATAATAGGCATTAGGCTTTTACCTTCGTTTCTTTTTGGACTTAGTCCTGATACTTATATATTTAACGTTCTAAAGGTTAGCCACTCCGCCTGAGGCTATCTCCTCAGCTCCTTTTACGTGATCGAAGGTGGCTATTTCCTTAAAATAAATTGTTTTGTAAAAGAACCTAAGGAGTAACGCCTAAGTACCCTTTGACATAGTCAAAATTGTTGTTTTCCTTAAATTATTGTTTTGAAAGGAATGGAGGCATGTTGTCTTTGCACTTTTCGATAGAGTCGAAAGGAGTCTATTTTACCAAGTATGTTTTATAAAAGATAGAGGCTTATCGCCTCAATTCCTTTTGGTAGAGTCAAAAGGATCCCCTTCTTAGGGGTTTGTTTTACTAAAATCTTTGCTTTATAAAAGATAAAAGGGACTATCGTCCTAGTGCATATCGACAATATTGGAGAAGTCTATTTTCTAAACTGTATTTTAATAAGAAGTGAGACTGTCACAACCTTACCCTTAGATATGATCGAAAGGGGTTAATTTTTCTCAACCATCTCTATGTTCTTTCGACAACACTGAAAGGGCTTTTTTCCCGGTTTTTTTTTATTTAACGGTTTGAGGCATGCAGCCTCTTTACTCCTTTGATAGGGTCAAGAGGGGTACATTGATGACACAAATGTTGTTCACAACGATTGCTTGTTTTGTAGTGCGAAGGCTAATGCCTTCACATCTTTCGACACAGTTTCTTCGAAAGGGATTTATTTACTAATTTCTGGTTTAAAAGTTGTTTTCAAAAGAAGGAGACTTTACCTTCGACCTTGCCGCTACCATACATGACAATAGAGTCCTTTTTTCCGTAAAAATTCCAGTGCCACCACCTTTGTTGATAAGCCGTTTAAACCTATTCTCTAAAAACTCTTCATTGGACACAATTGTTGTCGACAAGGACCATTTCTAAACCATCAAACTATTTCGAGACTTTCGCCTTCGTGGCATGTTGACATGGGCTACATCTTAAGGGAGACCAAATTGCTTTCAAAATCAACTTGAGGTTTTATCCTCTATAATTTGTCACCAAAATTATTGTCAATAGGGCCAATTTAGTTTTTTTCTTATATGTACAGTCGATAAGGCTTTACCTATCACTATGCTAAAACATATTGCTTTCGACACCTAAGGAGGGAGTCGAAAGGCAGAAAGGGACTAAAAGGGTGTTGTTTCTATTGTTTTATGTGATGGTATTGGTAAAAAATCATTTACATCAGTTAAATAATGTAAGTATAAAGCTATAGAATTGACTTAAAATTGGTAAAGAACCATGGTATGCTTTCACATTCGTTTGAGCAAATTAAGGACACAAATGGGGAGGGTACTTGGAGATAGCAATTATATTTGAAAACTTGTTGTGATGGTTAATCTCATAGAATTGAGGGGTTCTTGTTCAACCAAGGGTAAAACCATATGATGTGTAAGGTTACCCACATTACCTTATCGAGAGGTACATATTAATTTGAAGGTAAAACAATAAGGTGTATGATGGTTAATCCATATCCATATGAATAAACACCAAGGGGATGGGCAATCTAGTTGATAAGGGAGGGAATATAGATAATGTAAATGATGGGGAATCATCATGCTTAACTCAAGTGGAAAACTTGAAGATAAGTAGGTAACTTGTAAATAAAAAAACTTAATCATAAACTGTTAAGATTGCTAGTTAGGAAAACAAGGATGGGAAATCCACTGCATGTTGCTTATTACGCATTGTTATTATGATTATGTATTTTGGCTATGTTTTTAAACATTGATAGTGCAGAAATACAGGTTTGGTTAATTTGATTACTAGATACTTATGATAGGAAAATTTGTTTCGTTAAGTGGTGTAGTCTCACATGATATCTATTTGGATTGGGTAGTTAAAGTTATTATTCACACTAGCCTATTGACTGGACCCAGTTTTTGTCGTATCTAACAATTCTATGATTTTTGTTTAATGATAACAAACATGAATATATTATTACAAATGTGTTTGTAATTGTATTATTATACTACATCACTGACATAATATAATATTTATATTTAAATAAAATACTACTGCATAAGAATTTAAATATTCAAACAGTATTTTATTTAAATATAATATTTTATTTCAACATTCCAAACAGTACAAATTTAAAACTCCACTATTTGTACAGCTCATTGTAATACAATACATTCGCATTCAATATTTCATTTGTATACACTTCTCCTCACTACTGTTCACTTAGTTTATACATACAATGACATACTCAGTTGTACAATCACTCTCTCTCTCTCTCTCATATACAGTCACTCATATACAGTTACATTCAGATTCTCTCTCACATACACTATCACTCTTCTCTTCTGCCTTCTGCCAGCATCACAGTCAGTCCAGTCTTCTATTTACCTGTCACAAAAGAAACACACAGTAAACTGGAACAAAATATTTAAAAATTCTAATAGATATAATTTTTATTTTAAAAATTTATTTGCTTCGGAATTTTGGTGTATTTCTCACCATTTTTCATGACTTGATTTAATTTATATGGACCTCCATATGTGTTTATACAGTTTGTGATATTCATAGTTATACACTGTAAATACTATAAAGTAGACTGTATTTCTAGTGCTTATATATATATATATATATAGCGCATTGTACATGTATACACATACATGTGTATGTATATACACATATTTTCTGTGCAGGTACAATATGGTAAGAAAGGGACAAATATATCGAATATGATGTACTAGGTGAAGCTTGACAACATTTTCATGCCGCAAGTATCCATGAACACTCAAGCAAATATATACACATATGTATGTATATGGTGATACATGCATAAGCATAACAATGTATAGTATTCAAGACAGCAAGAAAAAGCCAAACTGTTCATGGTCGAGCAGAAATAAAGATTGAGCATAGCAGGGTTGAGAAGTCCACAAGTACAATGCGCCAAGTCAGCATGTTTCAACATGACAACAATGTTTGGTACAATACACAGTGGCATGTATCAAAGTGTACAAGAATGCATATAATAGAGACAGTTCGATCGAGCCTAAATTATGTGATATATATGTATGTATACATATATACATGTATAGGCAGAAACAACAGTGAACGAGAGTGTCTGTGCTCGTCAACAAAGTTCAGAAATGCACAAGCAAAATCTCAAGAACAGGTGACCGAAAATGGTTCAGCAAGTTCAAACATGGTGATGGTTCAGCAAGTTCAAATAGGTGACACAAAATGGTTTAGCAAATTCAAACAAAAAACATAGAGTGATAACAAAAACGTTGCAACATAGCATTATTTAACTTAGCTAAATACAACTCGAACAAACCAAGAAGCCATGCAAGGATTACAACAGTAAGGAAGACCAAAGCATGGCGCATGTCAGTAGTGACAATATGAAACCAAAGCATGGCAGAGTATGGTATCTATTTTGACATATCAATGAATGTCAAAGATAATCAACATAACAGCAGCTGGCAGACAAAGAGTCACAATGAAGTAACACGGACAAACTAACGGGTCAACCCAAATGGCAATTTTGCACTAGTACATGAGTATAAACAAGTATACGAGCAACAACGAAGAACGGAGCACCAAAACTAACAAACCAATGCAAATTCAAACGAACAAGTACTACAGCAATATCAGGTGGAAACAGTGGAGCACAAAACTGGTGCATGGTGCAACAAAACAGTGTCGACATCAACAAATGGCTCAGGCAAAACTCTGTGTACATGCACAGTAATATTGTTTAAATGTGCACATGCCAATTTGGCTTGCAAGTGAGAACTCAGGGATTTCAGTGAATATCTTAGGCATGAGTATTTCAAATATTTCCAAAAATTAAAGGCATGGTTTCAGGCAAGTTCAAAATATTCAAGAAATAGTTCAAGAAATCACAGTAAATTCATTCAAATTTATTTCCAGAATTTATAGAGACAAGTTTGGAAAGCTTGGCAGAAATCTGATTGTTTATAAAGGCAAGAAAACATTTCTTTATTGCTTTCTGAAATCAGCATGAATGCTAAATGAAGAAATTTCAGAAAATGAAAGAAATAATTTTTTTATTTCTAGATTGTATCAACAATATTTGGGCAGAAATTCTTTCTAGTATTCGATCAATATTCATGGCAATAAACTCAGAAATCACGCAAACAATTCAAGGCCAATTCAGTTAGTCATGGCAACAAATTCAATCACATAGTCAAAGCCACGGATATCATCTCGAAATCAGGCAACAAAATCACGTAACAATCCGGGCAAGTCAATATTCGAAATCAGAGATGTTAAAGGATTTAACTATCCTATTTATACACCCAAATCATCATCGGCATAAGATAGAGAAAATCAACAACCACAATTTTGAGAGTTTAGAGAAATAAAATCAGAGAACATACTTGATTTTTGATCGCAAGCCTTCCAACAACAAAGATCAAGCATTCTTGAAGGACATCAGACAGTTCTTCCAAAGGAAACATTTTGGAACCGCATCGTGATTTGGGGCTCAGAGAAACCCTAATTTTAACTAGGGTCGACCGAAATTAAGAGAATAAAAGGAAGCCAAAGTAAAAGTAAAGAAGGGAAATGGGCCGGCTTGCATTATAATTGAAAAAAGGGGTTTCTAGTTTATTTTACATTATATTGTATTGTTTTGTTTTTTACTCTTGTAAAATCGTCGTTTTGTTTTATAATTTTTTCTATAAAAACTAGGACATCTAGTTATAGGATTTTAAGTAGCAGTTTTCTAGTGTCTGTAATAACTAGGGTTTACTAGCTACGGGTTTGTAGCTAGGGGAAAAATCTGATCTTGGGGATAAAGATCAATCTAGGATTTTGAGCGTAGGATTAGAACAGCAGCAGAGTTTTCCAGTTTACAAGGTTTTGTAACCGGGATCTGTTTTAATACCTAGTAAAAATATTGGGAATGCAGCAGTAGGCAGGGTTTGCCGAAGCTGGGTAAAATCTGTGTTATTTACTTCCGCATTTATGTTCTATGTTATAGTCTGTGCTTTGATATTTTTAGATTTCTCGAATTATTTCAATAAACCCTATTCCCCCCTCTAGGGTTAATCTATATCCAACAAGTGGTATCAAAGCTGGGTATTTTCATTAACTCTAGAGTAATGGTGTTCCCTAGTTGTCAATCCAGTGAGGATCAGTCCAGTCATATTCCAACTATTTTTAATGGTACATACTTTTTAAATTGGAAATTAGAAATGGAATCCAATTTAGAATTTGTTAATATTAAATGTTGGAATATTGTTATAAACAGATATGATGTGGTTAATAGGAAAGATATTGGGTTTAATTCTCGTGTTGTTCATATTTTATATTATTGTATTGATGATGTTCAATATAGCCTTATCTCATATTGTTTAACCACGCAATAAATGTGGAATACTCTCGAAGTTTGGAAGAATTGACAACAACAGCTCAAAACCCCGAAGGTCAACTTAGATTCAGAACTATGCTTGAAAGGAGAAACAGATGAAAATTCAAGTAGATCAGATGATGGAGACTCAACAGACAATGAGACTGAAAGTTTATCATATGTAGATTTGGTTTATATGTGTGCTGATTTAACAAAAACTGCTGATAATCCCCATCGAAAAACAAATCTTTAAAATCTAAAAATCATGAGTTAACCAGCAAAATTAACTGTTTGGAATCAAAATTTTCAAATATCATGAAATTAGAAAATTTTGATTGTTAAAATTTTCTGAAATTGAAAACTGATCTCGTTCATCTTAATAAAAACATTCAATGGTTTAAATAGGAAATTCTGATTTTAAAAGATAACGAGATTGAGCTAAAAGATACAAACAATCCTTTACAAAAAGAATTTGAAAATTTTAATACTACCAAAAATTCCAAACATGAAATTGCTGATAAAGAAAGGTTGTTGAAAACTGATTTCATTTTGAAAGAGCTTGAAAAATTCAAGGAACTTGAGTTCGAAAAACAAATTAAATTTGAATATGAAATCCTTTAGTCTAAGACCAAAGTTAAACTGCTTGAAAATGAAAACTTATTTTTGTAACAAAATGATACCAAAAGGAGAAAGATCAACATTAATCATTGTTCAAATTTGATGAAAGAAAATTCTTATCTTATATCCAAAATCAACGATCTTGAATTGAGTTTAAATCATTTTTCAATTGGAGAAAAATCTTTGAATATGCTGTTGAAAAATCAATTTTGTCCTGGAAATAAGGATGGTCTCAGTTTTGGGAAAACTATTGTTTTTGGAAAATGAAATTCAAATGATTTTAAAAATCCTTCAAACTGCTTTGAAAAGAATCGTTTTGAAAATTAAACTCCAAAAATTTCAAAGTATTTTTAAGTCATAAACGGGATGAAAACTGGTTGTGTAACAAACCATCTAAACATTCTTAGATCACAAAAGGAAATAAAATATTTTCGACTGAATTCAAACAGATTTGGGTTCCTAAGGGTACAAAGGTAAATTTAGACGGATTGTTATACAGACACGTTTATGCACCTAAAGTCCTGAACACATTTCAGACTGGTTTTACAAATGTTGTTAGACCACTCGATCCTCTAAACTGTTAGGTACCAGAGGAGGCTGAGGAACTGCTTTGCAAAAAGAGATATGTATTCAAACTACTTCACGTCATTGAATTATTCAGCGTTCCTTAGCTAAATGTGTTGAGTTAGAGATTCATTTGCTCACATCGAATTCAGGTAAGACCTGTACACTCATATTTTTATTGTGAATATTTTTTTCTTTATTTATTCCTCCTTTTACCCCTTCTTTTTTCTCTTTATTATATCTAATTTGACACTGCCATATTATTATTTTATTTTTCTAGTTTCTTAACTTCCAATTGCAGAATTCTTAGTTTTCTCGAAATTCGCTTCATTTAAATAAAACCCTCGTGTTTTAATCTTTCCCAGATCTTGAATTTAACCTTATAAATATTTGCAATTGTTTTTAAGTTTATTATTTTATTTTTGAATTCATAACAATGCTGAAGTATTCTTGTTATATCTTGAACATTGTTAATTTGAATTCTAAAATTTTGAAGATTTGAAAAATAACTGAAATCTCATACGCCTCTGCTGTTTTGAGTTTCTTCTAATTCATTTTTGGAAGATTTGAAAATTCATACTCATTACAGCACACTGCTATTTTTTAGTTGTGATAATTTCATTGATTTTTGGATCGGCTTGATTATTTCTGAATTGGAAAACCATTGGCTTTAATCTTTATGTTACATCTTGAAATTCATTATTATTCATGATAATCTGACTTAGATATTTGTATGTTTGAAATCATTTGATTTTGTTTTGTTTTGAATCTCATACACTTCTTAGATTTGAAATTATTAATCTTGTGTGATTGATTCATTGTATCTCAAAATTTAGATTTCTTCAAGTTATTTCAAATAAACTATTTTTGGATCATGAATATCTCTAAAGCTTGATGTAAATATTCTGAAAAATTCTCTTGTGCCAATCATAAATAATTACGAAAAATTCTTTTATGATCATTTGGGTAAAACATTGATCGTTTGTAATCATTTGAACTTATTAGGTTCTTGAATTTCACACATATATAGAATTTAAATTTATAATATGGTGTGATCGATTCATTGAATCCTGAGTTTTCCATATTCCCTCAAATGATTTCAAATAAACTGTATTCTGGATCATGAAGCATTTTTATGACTGTCTGAAATAGCTATGAAAACTCTCTTGAAAAGTCTGCTTTGAATGTGTCTGTTGTGCTGCTCTGATAAAAGAAATCGTTTTTGAATTATTATTTTTGGTAAAAATAATTGTTGCTCTGAGAAAATGTTCTAATTTGGATTATAATTTGTCATCTTGAACTTGTCATGAAGTTTCTGAAAATGTTTATATGAAACTTCTTCTGAATTTGGTCTGCTGCTTTAATAGATGGAATTGGCTTGTAAATTTATCTGCGTGGGCTTTGTGATTGGATACTGTTGTCTGAGATATCTTTGTTAGCCACCAGTGTTGTATTAAAAACCCCGTTAGCAGAGACAACAAGTGGTATCAGCCTTAAGTGCACTACAAGAAAAAGTAGAATAGACATCATAGTTTTAACATCGTCATAAATTCAGCCAATGTCAAAACTTATTTTTAACACCGCTCATTTTTAAAGTGATGTGGTTGGTTTCTCGGACATCGATTTATTGAACGACTGATGTCTTAAATACCCTTTTAAAAAATTAAACTTATAGGCCATACCAAAACTCTTGGCTATTACATCACTTATTAAAATAGTTGTTGTCTATTACATCACTTGTTAAATGTATCATTGTTAATGATTAATAATTAATAAATTATAATTAATATTTATTAATTATATTTTATAGTAAAATTATGTTTTAATTATATTTTATAGTTAATATCTATTAATTATATTTTAAAGTTAATATTTATTTATTATATTTTATTGTTAATTATATTTTATAGTTAATATTTATTAATTATATTTTATAGTTAATATTTATTAATTATATTTATAGTTAATGTTTATTAATTATATTTTATAGTTAATATTTATTAATTATATTTTATAGTTAATTATATTTTATAGTTAATACTTATTAATTATATTTTATAGTTAATATTTATTTATTATATTTTATAGTTAATATTTATTAATCATATCTTATAGTTAATTATATTTTATAGTTAATATTTATTAATTATATTTTATAGTTAATTATGCCCAAAAGATAAAACGGTATATCTTGTTTCTTAGCAAAATACAAATTAGAAAAAAAATCTTACATTAATAAATAAATTGAAATGTGCTTTAACATCAGTTTCTATGCATCATTTGCATCAGCTTCATGCGTAATGTTAAATGTCTCCTTGTCAATCCGCACCACCCATAATTCCCTATATCTAGCCGCTGATCACTTCTCCTAATCCGCAACCATCGAAACCCTCCAATCAGCCTCTTCCACGTCATCAACAATTTCCCTCTTCACGTTTCACACTCTTGATTCACCCCTTTGCGTTTAATTTGACTACCCAAATCTGCATCAAAAAGTTGGGTTTCCTCAAAATTAAAATCCAATCCCAAATCTACATCAAAAAATTCAATCCCATCTCGGCTTCTTCTTCTTACGAAAATACAATTTCTTCCATCTCGGTTTTTTTAACTTCATTTTTTGAAATACGATGCTCTAATCGAGTTTGACTTTGAAATTAGGCAACAAATATTTGTTATCTGAGTTTGACTTTGAACTGTATTTATGTTTACGCAGTGGATATGGAATTGCTGCATAAGCATTGACTACAGTAATTAGCGCCCATGATGGGCGAGGACCGCAAACGATTCTTACTCAGAATATTCTCAAGAGGCTTAATCTTTCTTCAACAGATGAAATCATCGGGTAAACTATATACTAGTTTGATTTGATCTTTGAATTTTCTGTTCACAGTAATGGCCTTTTTATGTGTGTTTCCATGTTGGAACAGTGAAAGCACCCAATCGTTAAATTCTGACTTCAATTATAGTGGAGAATAAACGAGTTAACTAATAGATTGTTTTTGTGGTGTGGTAATAAATTATAGGGTGAGGTATCAAAATTATGTCTAATAATCATTTGTTTTACATATGATTATCATAGAAATGATGGTCATATTTGGGATGATTAAAAAGAAGCCTCGTCAAAGGATTCTATTAGTTGCCCTGAATTGCAAACTGAACATTGCTCCGAAAATTATGTTCACAGTGGATGATGAACTGTTTGAGATGCTCTTAATCAAGTTATGGTAAACTAACTGTTCTCTTTGAGGAAGTGACCATGCACTTTAGGCTCATAATATACAACATTAGTTCTAGACTCTAGTACTTGGAGTTCAATTACCAAAAAAAAAAAAATAGGATACTTACACGTGCTATCTTCTTCAGCTCCTATAATAAGAATCAGTGTCTTATCTATTTTTCATACACAATGTTTAGGTGGACTTATGCAGACCCTTCTTGGGTATGAATTGTTGCGCTTGTCCCGATAGTCAATTCTTCTGCAGAAAGTAGTGATAAAGTTGCCAACAGAATATTGCACAATTCTGTTCAGGAGTTAATTGATAGTGTTAAAGCTGTAGTCCAAAGGCTTGGACTATGTGGTAAAGGTAATGCAACCAAAAACAATTAATATTAACCGCTGAGAAGAAGATGCTAAACTGAAATTGGTTGTGCTGTTTTTGGTATTGAGCTCCTGACATATTGACTAAAAAATGATATTTACATCCACATATACTTCAGAATTCAATAACTCTTAAACTTCTATTTATTTAAAGATTATATGATGAAAAATTTATCGTCAATGCACATTATTAAGCATTTACCACAACCTAAATCCTTCCCTGTGTAGAATATATCTTGTTTTGACAAAATGGTAATATAATATAATGGTGATTTCACAAAAGTTGACTGTAAGACTATATTATAGAGATTATTGAGTGTCACTGTTGGCAATATATTGTCGAATTTCAGTTAACCTTGGTAAACAAAGTTATAAAAACTAGATTAAATATGAATAGGAGATGGAAAGCAATCTTTTCCCGTTGTTATGGTCGAAAGCGTTCTTGCTAACAAGGGGTGGGACATAACACAGGAAATAATAAATAAGGTCTCTACTATCTTCCCAGGCGTTCAACCCATTCGACCTAAGGTACAAACCATCGAATTCAGTTTCGACTATAACATATACACTCGTTTAATAATTTATCATATTTTGTTCTAGGGGATTTCTGTAGTTCTTAAATATATAAAGTCCTGAATTTAAAGCTTTCATGCAGAATCATTTTTTTCTCTCTTGAATATGTCGTGCAAATACAATGTTTTAGCCTTTATTTTAGCTTCATCACCAAATATACTGGTTTTTATGATGCAATCATATTTAAGGTTTTCTATGTGTGCATTGCATGAGGATGCAACATCTATTATCAATAACTTCCATCATATCTTGAACTGATCATACTGGAGATAGAAGGAAACTGGACATATAAGGAAAATCTTACTGGACATAGTTGATGCTTTGGAAGCAAATAAGGAGTCGATTCAAACTAAAAACGAGGTTGTGTTGCTTTATTTATACTCTTATATTATAGTTCTTGATTACTTTATTTGCTGGCCTAATAAGATTTTGGTGTTTTATAGGTTTCATCGAAACCGTACAAATCTAAATGGTTCATGTCTATGATGTTTTCTATGACTTTGGTGTCGGTTCTTTTAACATGTATGATATAAACTTTGTTTATGTGTTGTCGTTAGAGACTTGTTATTTCAGGATATGGGAGATGGAATTCAGTTGCTTTTATTCACTGTTTGTGAACTTGGGAACTTCTTGCTCACCATTTCTAGTGCCAACATGAATGAAACCTAATCAGATATGCCATATGATTTTACTGTTTTTACATATGATGAGTGTTGTAGCGAGGTGATGAGTGTTGAGTGACGAGAAATTTGAATGTAAAAAAAGTTGGAATTAGAAATTTGTGTTATTTCATATGTTGGAATAAAATATTTATTTTAAATAAGAATATTGTTTGAATAGTAAATTATGTGCAATAGTTTTTCATTTAATAAATATTTATTTTTGTATATGGGATGAGAAAATAACATAAATAAGTCATCATAGACATCAGTATAAAGTCATCATAGACATTAGTCAAAAGCTGATATGGTAAAATACTTATTACAATAGTTATTTAATTAATTTATGGTGTCTTACTACTGCTTCGATATCTTTTTTTAACTGATGTAAAAAAATGGCACTTTAGATATCACCGACATCAACATCGCTCCCAAAAAACGGAGACATTGTTTTTTAGCCAATGTCTATATGAAGTTCTCTTGTAGTGATGCTTTGAAATTTTCTCACTCATATGTCTTGATCTTTATACCGATTCTCATCTTGTATAGATTATTCATTCCCTCTTGTAATTGATTTTTCAATTTTAAAATCATTTATTGATTATTTATTCATAAATTGAAATTAATAACCAAAATGAACTGTATTTAGAACTCATCAAAATTATTATTAGATTATTGAAATTGTGATGAGTTTTGACTAGAGTATATTTCACAACAAAAGGAGATTTTATTTAAATTTTCATGGTGATTAAACAGTTGTTATAATATCTTTGAATTGGCGGTTATTTCACGAACATCTTCTTAATCTATCATCATTCTACCATCCATCATGATTTTATATTAATGTGGATAGTTTAATATTTTTAAAATCATCTTGAATAAACAATGGAAATATTTGTGATGGAATTGTGATTATATTATTTTTTAGAATTAGTGATAATTGAAAAATTTCAAGAATCCCAGTATAGTTGAGCATATTTCATAATATGATTAATTTAGAAATTAATTTCACAACCATTTCCGTACCTACCACATTTCTATCATCCATATTGGTTTTATATACCGAGGAGTCCTTCTTTTGGAATAGAAAATAATAAAAATATAATATTCATAAGTGTTTCTCTAACCTCATTTAAAAATCCAAGCTCTGGTTATGCATGATGATGAGATTACTTATTTTAAAGCTACAACCGACCTCATTTAAAAATTGAAGATCTGGTTATACGTGGTCAGTGTGCTCTTAAATAAAAAGAAAAGGAAATAATTTTCTATAAATAAAAAATTTATGTGAGATTCTCCTTGGTATGTAAAAAACCAGCCTATTAATCCATTTTTCTAATCTGTGAAATGTGTTAATATTTTATGTAATATTATGATTTGTTGATTGATAGCTATTGGGATTGGAGATTATTTGGTTGCGTCACTTAAATTGAATTTATGATCGTTGTCCAAACCCATCACTATTTTTGTGCTCATTTTTGAAAAAAAAAAAAATCTTATTTGAAAATAATTGGAATCATTTTTTCAAAACTCTCCCCATTTTTATATATTTCATCGTAAATTTATCATTCTACAATGTGAAATTTGCCACTAGTTCTTAGAATATTATGTTTTTTGTTCAATTAATTGAGATTTATGATGAATGTTCTTCCTCTTTAAGCTGATAATATATTTTTAGTCATTTTTCATCTCTATTTTAATTTTTGTATCATTTTGATGACAACAAAAGTGGGAGAATGAGTTAAGATTATGATCGATGAGTGGATATTCTTTGAATATTTTATTATTGGAGTTTCAATTATTATTTTTCACTCATGCACACATCTAGGGGGAGTTTTGTTGTGGGGGGGGGGGAGCATACAAATATGGGGAGTTCAATAATTCACTGTCAAACACATTTATTATAATATTATATTCAAAGTCTTATTTTATATTTGTCATCATCAAAAGGGGGATATTGTTGTATCTAAAAATTTTATGATTTTTGTTTGATGATAACAAATATATATTTATTATTATAAATGTGTTTGTAATTGTACCGTTACACTACATCACAGACAGAATATAATATTTATATTTAAATAGAATACTACTGCACAAGAATTTAAATACTCAAACAGTATTTTATTTAAATATAATACTTTATTTCAACATTCCAAATAGTATAAATTTAAAACTCCACTATTTGTACAGCTCACTGTAATACAATATATTCACATTCAATATTTCATTTGTATATATTGCTCCTCACTACAGTTCACTTAGTTTATACATTCACTGACATATTTAGTTTTACAATCACTCTCTCTCTCTCTCTCTCATATACAGTCACTCATATACAGTTACATTCAGATTCTCTCTCACATACACTGACACTGTCACTCTTCTCTTCTGTCTTCTGCCAGCATCACAATCAGTCTAGTCTTCTGTTTACCTGTCACAGAAGAAACACACAGTAAAAATATTTTAAAATTCTAATAGATATAATTTTTATTTTAAAAATTTATTTGCCTCGGAATTTTGGTGTGTTTCCCACCATTTTTCATGACTTGATCTGATTTATATGGACATCCATCTGTGTCTATACAACCTGTGATAATCACAATGATACACTGTAAATACCACAAGGTAGATTGTATTTCTAGTGCTCTCTTTCTCTCTCAAACACACACACACACACACACACACACACATATATATATATATATATATATATATATATTGTGCACTATACATGTATACACATACATGTGTATGTATACACACATATTTTCTGTCTAGGAGCAATATGGTCAGAAAGGGACAAATATATCGAATATGATGCGTCATGTGAAGCTTGACTATATTTCTATGCCGCAAATATCCATGAATACTCAAGCAACAAATACAAACACATTTATATATACACAAATGTAAATATATACATTTGTATGTATATGGTGATACATACACAAGCATAACAATGTATAGAACTTAAGACAGTAAGCAAAAGCCTAACTGTTCATGGTCGAGCAGAAATAAAGATTGATCATAGCAGGGTTGAGAAGTCCACAAATACAATGTGCCAAGTCAGAATGTTTCAACATGATAACAATGTATGGTACAATATATACAATATACAGTGGCATGTATTAAAGTGTACAAGCATGCATATAATAGAGACAGTTCGATCAAGCCTAAATTGTGTCATATATATATATATATACATACACATACATGTACATATATAGGCAGAAACAACTGTGAACAAGAGTGTCCATGCTAATCAACAAAGTTCAGAAATGCACAAGCAAAATCTCAAGAAAAAGTGACAGAAAATGGTTCAGCAAGTTCAAACATGGTGATGGTTCAGCATGTTCAAACAAGTGACACAAAATGGTTCATAAAGTTTAAACATGTGACACAAAATGGTTTAGCAAGTAAATCAGAAAACATGGAGTGGTAACAAAAACAATGCAACATAGCATGATTTAACTTGGCTGAATACAACTCGAACAAACCAAGAAGCCATGCAAGGATTGCAACAGTAAGGAAGAACAAAGCATGGCAAGTCAGTAGTGACAATCTGAAACTAAAGCATGGCAGAGTATGGTATCTATTTTGACACATCAATGAATGTCAAAGACGATCAACATAACAGCAGTAGGTGGACATGGGTCAAGAATGCAAGCTTGATACAGTGCATGCATGGACAAAGTGCAGTAATGAAGTAACATAGGTAAACTAATGGGTCAACCCAAATGGCAATTTTGCACTAGCACATGAGTGTAAACAAGCATACAAGTAGCAATGAAGAATGTAGCACGAAATTAACAAACCAGTGCAAATTCAAATAAATAAGTGCTACAGCAATATCAAGTGGAAACAGTGGAGAACAAAACTAGTGCATGGTGCAACAAAACAGTATGGACATCAACAAATGGTTCACGCAAAATTGCATGTACATGCGCAGTAGTATTGTTTGAATGTGCTCATGTCAATTCTTCTTGCAAGTGAGAACTCAAGGATTTCATATTTTGGGCAAGAGTATTTCAAATAGTTCCAAAAATTAAAGGCATGGTTTCAGGCAAGTTCAAAGTATTTCAGAAACAGTTCAGGAAATCACAGTAAATTCATTCGAATTTATTTCTAGAATTTACAAAGACAAGTTTGGCAAGCTTGGCAGAAACTGATTGTTTATAAAGGCAAGAAAATTTTCTTTATTGCTTTCTGAAATCAGCATGAATGCCAAATGAAGAAATGGAAAGAAATAATTTTTTCTTTTGTTTCCAGATTGTATCAACAATATTTGTGTAGAAATTCTTTCTAGTATTCGATCAATATTCATGGCAACAAACTCAGAAATCACGCAAACAATTCAAGGCCGATTCAGTTAGTCATGGCAACAAATTCAATCACATAGTCAAAGCCGCAGATATCATCTCGAAATCAGGCAACAGAATCACGTAACAATCAGGGCAAGTCAATATTCGAAATCAGAGATGTTAAGGGATTTAACTATCCTATTTATACACCCAAATCATCATCGACATAAGATAGAGAAAATCAACAACCACAATTTCGTGAGTTCAGAGAAATAAAATCAGAGAACATACTAGATTTTTGATCGCAAGGCTTCCAACAACAAAGATCAAGCATTCGGAAGGACATCAAACAGTTCTTCCAGAGGAAACATTTTGGAACCACATTGTGATTTAGGGCTCAAAGAAACCCGAATTTTAACTAGGGTTGGCTGATATAAGAGAATAAAAGGAAGTCAAAGTAAAAGTAAAGAAGGGAAATGGGCCGACTTGCATTATAATTGAAAAAAGGGGTTTCTAGTTTATTTTACATTGTATTGTTTTGTTTTTTACTCTTGTACAATCGTCACTTTGTTTTCTTGTTTTTTCTGTAAAAAATAGGCCATCTAGTTATAGGATTTTAACTAGTAGTTTTCTAGTATTTGTAATAACTAAGGTTTGCTAGCTACGGGTTTGTAGCTAGGGAAAAATCTGACCTTGGGAATAAAGATCAGTTTAGGATTTTGAGCGTAGGATTCGAAAAGGAGCAGGGTTTGAGAGTTTACAGGGTTTTGTAAGCGTAATATGTTTTAATACCTAGTAAAAATCTTGGGAATGCAACAGTACGTAGGGTTTGCCAAAGCTAGGTAAAGTTTGTGTTATTTACTTCTGCATGTATATTCTCTATTATAATCTATGCTGTGATATTTTTTTAATATTTCGAATTATTTCAATATACCCTATTCACCCCTCTAGGGTTTATCTATATCCAATAATTTTTGCTCTTAAACTCTCAGGTACTCATTTGAGTAGGCTGGGTGTTAAGGTCTTTTCGTGTTATCTTGTTCGAACAAATTTTTGGGACATGCAATAGGCAATTAACTATTTTAGGAGTTTTATTTTCGCTAAATGTTTTTAATTGATTGGATGAAAAGGCAAAGCTGTATATGAGACGACCCGATTTCCCGTTCTCACGGAAACAAGGTTATCTTTGGAATATAACACAGAAACAGATAATAGCAGAACAGAATTAAATAAATACACCAGATAATGAACAACAAAATATACTGGATAAAAGTAATCATCAGAGTTACACAGTATACAGGATCTTACTTAGTACAAATACAGTTCAGCTATACATAAATGTCTACAGCGGAAATAAACAAAATATGTACAATAGGAGCTGAACAGCATAAAAGGAAATAAATGATAGAATCCATCTTCAGCTCCAGCTATCCAGAAAGAACCAGCTAAACCTGAATACAAGGCTGCCCGTGTAGAAAAAGGGGGCACCCGAGTTTGAAAGTGAAACAAACTACGAGTCAGTCATGGGACTGGTATGAGAAATCCACTCAACACATATATAATTGGCTAATCACAGGACCACGCCACTTTCGTGGAACGGGTTTACTCCATTGGATTGCCAGTGCTTTAAAACAAATCTTTCTTTTAAACATCGCTATGCTTTTTATAAAAATGAAGCCGTTATAAGACTCAGTTCCCATCACACAATGCAACGCAAACCGGAGGATAGAGTTTTTACCTTATAACGGCCAAATATGCTTGATACGAATAAAACAAAGGCATTTGATATTATTGCTAGTGTTTATATGTTTTGAAAACAATTTCAAATCATAACTATCAATCATAGACGACATGAGCGTCCCATGCCACTATGTCGCCAAATATATATATACAATCGAAACCGCATCGTCACGTATTTGGAAATTGGATTTCCGTCATGAACCAAGGCAAAAGATAGTCCTTACCGACTTCGTGACTCTCTAGCCCGAGCCACAGGGTCAGAGCGCATCGACCCTTTAGATCGTCAGGGCCGGTCCACCGATGTGGATTAAAATGCCTGAACAATACGTTTCCCCGCCCTTTGGGGCGTAAACGAGCCAACGAATGACTCCATCGGACCCGGATCGTCCGATCAAACCAAGGCGCCTCGCAACAGCGACAACCACATAGGTGAAAAGTATATAAATGTCAGGGCTGGTAGGTCACTGACACCACCCTAGCTAGAAAGAAACGCATGCTCTCCCTGAGGTCCTTCTCCCGTTTTAGGTTCATACCGGGGTGTGAGGCTCGCGAATTTACGTTATACACAAAGCTACGCCACACAGACGGTGCTTTGATCATCACCACAAGACTTTGCTTTTCAACAGAAGCCCTGATCACTGCATCTTAGCATGCCACACAGAATAAATCCTATGTCAGACACACAGTCCATTTACAAGTCCGTTCTGGGTCTGAACGAAACCGGAGGCACTAAATACCTCGCAAACCCATCGATCACCACGTACGTCTGGACGATCACCACTCATTACCCATATTTCGGGATGCCTCCCAATCAGGACCTCGGTTACCATCCAAACGAGGTGAAGATCTCCGGTCTTCGACCATCGTCTTCATCTTCGACTTTCAATCGTCGGTCAATTATTTGAAATGAGAATTAACTCGGCCTTCTCAAATAATTCACGTATATTTAGAATTTCAAATCAATTTATTTCAATGGTTAAATTATTCGACAACACCAATTGTGTTCTTTTAATGTAATTTTCACACCAAACACATTCAACCATCAAAAGCCACATAAATCGAACAAATTCAGTTTATTTCCATTCCATATTGCTTAGGATATTTTATAACTATTTATCGCTATTTTTATTTATTTTAAAATAGCTAATTTATTCAAAATGACGCTTCGGGCCATAAAGCGGCCGTGGCGCTGTTTTTCTCTAGATTTGATTTACACATATATGAAAATCTAACCGTTGGATCTTCACAAAATTTACATCATTAGAAAGGTCTTTTCAAAACGAACCCAACGGTTCCAGTTTCGGGAAAATCCGACGGTCGGATCTCCCGGTACAATCGTTTGAATTTTCGATTTCAAAATACGAACTGCAGCGTCGTTATTCGATTAAATATAATTATATTTATATATATATATATATAAATATAATCGTTTCTGGCGCTGTTTTTCTTCAAATTTGAATTAAACATTCCAGACAATCCAACCGTTGGATTTTTACACGGTTGGTGCCGTTGGAAAGATTATTCCAAGGCGAACCCGACGGTTGAGGTTTCGGGAAAATCCGATGGTCGGATTCCCCGTACTAGTCGTTTGAAATCACGGTTTCAAAATACGAACTGCACGGCTTCGTTTCGTTTTAATTATATTTATATTTATATAATTATATAAATATAGTTCATTCAACAATTTCCATATCGTTTTAACTTCAAATATTTTTCTAACGCCTTAAATTTTGGAAAAATTTCGCCATAACCTCCCCTGCACCGGGAGCATCGGGAAATCGCAAATAGCGTTCCCGGTCCTTCTAATCTCAAAAAGAAAAAGAAAAAGCCAAGCGGCTAGCCAACAGGCTCAAAATCATCACCCAAATAAATTAGTAAATGTGTACCTATTTGTCGGGCACAAAATTTTATTCCTCTTCTCTAGCCCCTTTGCTATAACCTGTTCAATGAATATTGCATGTACATATATATACAGTTCTTATCATTTATCAATTTCTATTCGACTTCATATTTGATTTCTATTTGGTTTAAAAACTCCATTCATTCTAATGTTACATAAATAGGTGCAAATCATTTCATTAGCTAATTAATGAATATTTCAACTCATATATGTTTATTTTGAACAAGTGACTATTTTTAACACTTCACATTTCAACGATTTACGCATACAATAAAAATGTGATTTTTATTGTAAAACAATTCATTTCAAAACACTATTCTTCTATATAGTTCATATAGTCGATAAAAGGTGATTTTTATTATCAAACAATTTATTTCAAAATATGAATACCATTCAACACATGAATTTCTAAACAACGAATGAATATCAATTCAACACATGAATGTTTTCTATAGTTTCTATATATAGATAAAAATGTGATTTTTATTATCGAACAATTTATTTCAAAATATGAATACCATTCAACACATGAATTTCTAAACAACGAATGAATATCAATTCAACACATGAATGTTTTCTATAGTTTCTATATATAGATAAAAATGTGATTTTTATTATCGAACAATTTATTTCAAAATATGAATACCATTCAACACATGAATTTCTAAACAACGAATGAATATCAATTCAACACATGAATGTTTTCTATAGTTTCTATATATAGATAAAAATGTGATTTTTATTATCGAACAATTTATTTCAAAATATGAATACCATTCAACACATGAATTTCTAAACAACGAATGAATATCAATTCAACACATGAATGTTTTCTATAGTTTCTATATATAGATAAAAATGTGATTTTTATTATCGAACAATTTATTTCAAAATATGAATACCATTCAACACATGAATTTCTAAACAACGAATGAATATCAATTCAACACATGAATGTTTTCTATAGTTTAAGCATATGAAAATAATTCAAACACAAGAATATTATTCAAAATTTCGGCAGCATAACGGCAGGGTAGTTACACCGGCACCGTCCCTAGTACGGCTCCTCGCTCTACCTTAAAACCTCGCGGTTTTTGACAATGGGGATCATGCATCTAGTTCGCACGCAGGCGGCATGTATATATATTTATTTCATTTCCACAAACTAATCCTATGTGGTTTCAACCAAATATTTTTCAACCACAAACGGGTATTTTTCAACCGCAATCAACCAATATCAATCACAAACAATCCCAAACAATCATTCGCTATCAATCAATTTTCACAACAATTTCAACCAATAAATATCATCCATGGTTTGTGGACGAGGGGCGTATATATATATATAGACATTTATATATAGCAATTCACTTTCATTTTCGACACATATATATAATATTTTAAATCAGAAATCTCACCAATAGCTATCCAACTGCACGATACTTCCTTTATAGAAATCTTCGCCTTTTGTCGCTTTCGCCCGTATTCTCTACACATGTAAAAATCGAATTTTTACTATGCTATTCAATATATAAAAATATGATTTTTACTTCGACTTTCAATATATAAAAATCTGATTTTTACTTCGGCTTTCAATATATAAAAATCTGATTTTTACTTCGGCTTTCAATATATAAATATATGATTTTTTCTTTAAAACAAAATCAGTTTTTATACTTTTTAAAAATTTCAGTTTTTATACTTTTTAAAAATTTCAGTTTTTATACTTTTAAAAATCCAGTTTTATACTTTTAAAAATCCAGTTTTATACTTTTAAAAAATCAGGTTTAAAATCTTTTAAAAATCAGATTAAAATTCTTAAAAAAAATCAGTTTAAAAATCCTTTAAAAATCCTGTTTTAATCCTTTTACAAAAACAGTTTTAATCTTTATAATAATCAGTTTTTAAATCTTTATAATAATCAGTTTTTAAATCTTTATAATAATCAGTTTTTCAGAATAAATAAAAAGAAAATAAATAAATAAAAAAAAATAGAAAATGCTCACCGATGTAGCTGCGAAGGGGGGGGGGGGGGGAGAAGATGTCGTCGGCGGCTTCAGTGTCGCGAACGAGGGGGGGCTTCGTCGGAGCTAGTGCGATTTGGGGGGGGGGGCTTCGGGTCTTCGATCGATGGAGGGGGGAGCGGGGTCTTCATCGGCGGCGCTTCCTGGACTGCGGCGCGATTTTAGATTTAGGGTTTTTTTTTTTATTTTGAACTGTTTCTGTTAAATGAAGTCGGGGGGCCAGGAAGATGAAGGGGGGAGATTGTATTTTTTTTTATTTAATTATTTATATTTTGCAAAAAGGTTGACTTTTACCCATGACCTCGAAACGAGGCCCACCGCCTGTCGCCCATAGCGTTTTACCCCCATTCCGAACACAATGGGATATGTATCGCAAGCTGATTTGCTTGTTACAATCAGTTTCCTTTGAATTTACATTTAAATCACTATATTGAATTTTAAACGCACATTTCAAATTACCGGGGTCACATACTAACTAGAAAAATTCCAGAAAAATATTTTCTAGCTTCGTATTGACGATACGGTCCTAACAAAACTAGTTTCGTCGAATTCTGAGACCGTTTGCAAAATGGCCAATTTCCAGTCGATTAAATTCAACAGAAACTGGTCAAACGCGTTTTCCTTTGCCACGCTCACATATTGATTCGAAAAATTATGAAATTTGAAACCTAACAATAACTTGACACTACGGATCTAACAAAAGTGGTTTCATCCAAATCCGAGGTCATTTGCAAAATATCCACTTTTAAGGGCCTGAATTCCATAGCGACTATTCAGAATTTTCAACTGGACATATCTTTTGATTCCCGCTATCAAATTTCGATTGGTCAGATTCGTTAGAAAGATATCATCAATTAGATCCTAATGTTTTTGGTTTCACTAAAATCCGGATTGTTTTGCACCCGGTATATTCAATTGAAGTTTGAAATCGAATTATCGAACTACCGCGCCATTTTCAATTCTATATATAATTATAATTAATTATATTCGTTTTCAAATGTCGATTCAAACTCAGTTTTCATCGCCATTATCTAAAATATTTATTTTAAATATTTAAAATCCATTATTTTAGCCAATTTAAAATTTTTAAATTGGTTCAGATTTTCTGGGTCGTTACAATCTCCCCCACTAAAAACTTTTCGTCCCCGAAAAGGAACAAAGTCGAAAGTGGTTTGATAATTCTACGATCACACACCACAACAACCCATCCAATTGTTTTTAACCTTCAAAAATATACTAATCAAATTTTATATTCCTTTAAAAATCATTCAGAGTATAGAATAAATAGTGCACATCCATGAAAAGGAAATAACAACAGAATAGAGAATTGAATGGTAGTGCCAAATAGGGTAAATGTACCTCGCACCGGAGTCAATCAGAGATATCTACTCGGCATCTAGGATAAGCTTTCTGAATGCTCTCCTCAGTTTCCCAAGTACAATCTCGCGGATCTCCACTCCATTGCACTTTGACTAAGCGAACCTTCTTGTTCCTCAGCTCTTTGGTTTCTTTGCCGATGATCTTTAGCGGCTCACGCCTCACAGCTAATTCTGGAGTAATTTCAATATCCTGCTGAGCTGCTTCTTCCACGATCAAGTCTGGATCATGAACGTGCTTTCGAAGTTGAGATATATGAAATGCATCATGAACTCCAGGCAACCACTCAGGCAGTTTGACCCTATAAGCGAGAGTCCCAATCCATTCCAGAATAGGAAACGGACCAATGAATTTGGGTGCCAACTTTCCAGTTTTACCGAACCTGATAACTCCTCTCATCGGCGATACTTTCAAATATACATAGTCGCCAACTTCAAAGGATATATCTCTTCTTTTATTGGCATAGCTCTTTTGTCGGCTTTGAGCGGCGAGTAATCGCTTCCTAATAAAATCGACTTTGTCGGCAGCTTCGCGAATCATATCAGGACCCAACACAAGTCTATTTCCAGGCTCGACCCAACAAGCAGGAGATCGGCACGGTCTACCGTACAATGCTTCGAATGGCGACATTGTCAGGCTGGCCTGATAGCTGTTGTTATAAGAGAATTCAGCCAAATGCAGATTGTCTTCCCATGATCCACCGAAATCTATAACACAAGCCCGCAATAGGTCTTCTAAAATGCGATTCACCCTCTCAGTCTGACCGTCTGTCTGAGGATGATAAGCGGTACTCATGTTTAACTTCGTTCCCAGCTCGACTTGAAATGCTTCCCAGAATTTACTAGTGAAAATTGTATCTCTATCACTGACTATACTGAGCGGCACTCCATGCAGTCTAACTATTTCCCTGAAGTAAATATGTGCCAGACTCTGTGCAGTTCTATTTGATCTGACAGGTATGAAATGGGCGGTCTTCGTGAAACGATCTACGATCACCCAAATACTGTCATTTCCCTTTCTGGTTCTGGGCAGACCATCAATGAAATCCATAGAAATATGCTCCCACTTCCAACCAGGAACTTCCAGTGGTTGTAATAATCCAGCCAATTTCTGTTGGTCACTTTTGACTAGCTGGCAAGTAGGGCATCGACTCACATATATCGAGATGTCTCTTTTTAATGACTTCCACCAGAATGTGCGTTTGATATCGTTATACATTTTATTCACACCTGGATGGATACTGAGCTTAGATTTGTGGCATTCATCAAGCACCTCTCTTCTGAGTTCAGGAATTTCTGGAACGCAAATTCGTCCTTCTAACCTCAGAATCCCTTCGCTGTCTAACTGGAAATCCGAAGCATTGCCTTCACGAATTCGCTGACTTATTCCTTTGATAAATTGGTCGTCCTTTTGGAGAGCCGATATCTTATCAATCAACGAAGTCGCAATGATGAAACTGGCGATCATCTCATTCTTTCTGCTTAACGCATCAGCCACGACATTGGCTTTTCCTGGAGTATATATAATTTCAAAGTCATATGCTGCAAGAAACTCCAGCCAATGTTGCTGCCTTAAATTCAAGTCCTTCTGAGTGAACAGATACTTTAAGGACTGGTGATCTGTAAATAGTTCAAATCTCTCACCCAGAAGATAATGTCTCCAGATTTTCAAAGAGAATATGATAGCCAATAACTCAAGATCATGAGTTACGTAGTTCTTCTCGTGTGGCTTCAGTTGACGGCTAGCATAAGCAATTACTTGGCCTCTTTGCATTAACACTGCGCCAAGGCCTTCTCTAGAAGCATCAGTCCATACTTTTAAATCCTGGTTGCCATCGATGATGGTTAACACTGGAGCTGTCGTTAGTCTTAACTTTAGCTCTTCGAAAGCCTCCTCACTCTCTTGAGTCCATTTGAATTTAGAATGCTTCTTTGTAAGCTTCGTTAAGTGACCAGATGTCTTCGAAAAGTCTTTAACGAACTTCCGGTAATAGCTAGCCAATCCGAGAAAACTGCGGACTTCAGTGGGAGTACTGGGCTGTTTCCAATTCTGAATAGCTGTGATTTTGCTTGGATCCACAGCGATTCCATCTTTCGATACGACATGGCCCAGAAATTTTACTTCATCTTGCCAGAATATACATTTGGAAAACTTGGCTTTTAATACATTCCGTCTGAGAATTTCTAACACTTGTTCCAGATGCTTTTCATGTTCGGCCTTTGATTTAGAGAAGATTAAAATATCATCAATAAAAACCAGAACAAATTTATTCAATACTCCTCTGAACACTCTGTTCATCAGATCGACGAAGTAAGCTGGAGCGTTACATAAGCCGAACGGCATTACTAACCACTCGTAGAATAGGTCGGGGCCTCTGAACGCTGTCATTGGAACACACTCTTCGGCTATTCGAAGTTGATGGAATCCTGTAGCTAGGTCCATTCGTGAGAATACTTGTGCTCCATTTAATCGATCTAACAAATCATCTATTCGCGGCAATGGATATTTATTCTTTATGGTTTGCTTGTTCAGATCACGATAATCCACACATAGACGTAGAGTACCGTCAGATTTTGGGACAAACACCACTGCTGCTCCCCAGTCAGAGAAACTAGGCCTGATCAGACCTTTCCATACTAGCTGTCGTGTTTGATTGTCTAATTCTTCCTTCTCTTTCAAGGACATTCTTCGAATAGCGTGAACTACCGGCCTTGCATTTGGAATCAAAGCAATCTTGAAATCTATTTCTCTCTGCGGAGGTAAGCGAACAACTTCCTCGAACACATCCGCATAGTTTTTGACGACAGGAATGTCTTTGATGAGGTCAGGAATATTTTCTGCGATTTCAGAGACATTTTCTATGTGGGATGGAGAAACATTCAAAGCTGCCCAGAAGTCTTTTCTATTAGCATTCTGACCTTCACAGGGAATGGTTATATAATCGCCTGTTTTAATCTTCGCCTTTACGACTCTGTCGGCGCATTTAACTTCAGCTTCATATTTAGTCAACCAGTCTAACCCCAAGATAAGATCAAACTCTTTAAAATTCATGACGACTGCGATGGTAGGAAACCGATAACGAGAGAAAGAAACCGGCACTCCACAAACCCAACTGAGATCAATGGAACCCCCAACCGGATTCTGGACAGTCATTGGTTCCTTGAGCTTTTTCAAATTCAAATCCAGTTTCTTAGCTGCATCTTTGGCAATGAAGCTTCTTGACGCGCCTGTGTTAAACAGTACTTTGACTGGAATGCTTTTGACAGTTAGCGTGCCTTCTAAAACATCGGGCCTTTCTTGACTAGCTGAGGGCTCTGAAGTTTCTGCTACTTCATTTACTTGAACCATTTCAGGCTTGTTTAACTGCGGGCAATCCTTTGCAAGATGACCAGCCTCGTGGCACTGTTTGCATTCTCTATTCTATTTGAACTTCCCGTCAGTTCTGAACCTTTTCTTCTTTTGCTTCCGATTTGCTCTATATCCCTCTTTTCTTTCTTTCTTTAAAGATCGACAACTTATCGACAAATGTCCTTTCTTATTGCAGTTAGAGCAAATAGCTGTCGTCACCGGTTCTTTCCCAGACTTAGCCCTTTTTCTCTTAGCACTGGGCTTCTTACTGACCTCTAACGTTGTTATGGCCTCGGGACGATCAGTTTCTGACCCTGTTTTGTCATTAGAACAGACCTCTTCTTCGTCGCGCAACATTCCTTTCTTATGGAGATCTTCATACTGATAAGCCATGTAAATCATTTCTGAGAAAGGAAGCTTCACATGCCCCAATACTTTATTCTGGTATTTCCTTTGAAGGCCATGAATAAATCTCAGATTTTTTCTCTTTGGGTCTTGAATTAGATGAGGAGCAAAGTGAGCAAGTTCGTTGAATTTCTTATGATATTCGGGAATGGTCATGTCGCCTTGAATTAGATAGGAAAATTCATCACATAATCTCTCGGTTGCTTCGGGAGGAGTAAATCTTTCCAAGAAAATTACTTTGAATCTGTCCCAGGTGATATCACCTTCTGGATTATCTTTAATAACTGAATCCCACCAAAACAAAGCTTCTCCTTTGAGTGCCCAGGACGCCAGTAATCTTTTCTGATCGTCCCTCATCTTTAAACCCTCAAAGATCTTCTCTGCAGAACGAATCCAAGCTTGTGTTTCCATAATGGACTCCTTGCCTAAGAATGGCGATCCACCAAGATTTCGAAATCTCTTGAATAGAACTTCTATATCGGATTCTGGCTGCGGGAGCACAACTGGCTCATTAGCTGGTCGAGCCATACAATTACTTCTTCTGTTCCTGTCACTCATTTCCTAGTACTTCTGCAAATGGCAGATCAAGTGTCAGGTCATAGAAAAGGTATTTTAAAATATAGGAACACATACTTTAATGTAAATGTGTCTACTGGGGTGTAATTTCATCCTGCTTTACTCATACTAGGATATTACTGATCCTATCTGTATGGGGTTACCCGTCTTAGAACACTACTGGTTCTATTTCTGACGAGTTCGTTCAAATGTTATATTCCAGAACTAAGCTTAACCAAAGCTCTGATACCACGTTGAGACGACCCGATTTCCCGTTCTCACGGAAACAAGGTTATCTTTGGAATATAACACAGAAACAGATAATAGCAGAACAGAATTAAATAAATACACCAGATAATGAACAACAAAATATACTGGATAAAAGTAATCATCAGAGTTACACAGTATACAGGATCTTACTTAGTACAAATACAGTTCAGCTATACATAAATGTCTACAGCGGAAATAAACAAAATATGTACAATAGGAGCTGAACAGCATAAAAGGAAATAAATGATAGAATCCATCTTCAGCTCCAGCTATCCAGAAAGAACCAGCTAAACCTGAATACAAGGCTGCCCGTGTAGAAAAAGGGGGCACCCGAGTTTGAAAGTGAAACAAACTACGAGTCAGTCATGGGACTGGTATGAGAAATCCACTCAACACATATATAATTGGCTAATCACAGGACCACGCCACTTTCGTGGAACGGGTTTACTCCATTGGATTGCCAGTGCTTTAAAACAAATCTTTCTTTTAAACATCGCTATGCTTTTTATAAAAATGAAGCCGTTATAAGACTCAGTTCCCATCACACAATGCAACGCAAACCGGAGGATAGAGTTTTTACCTTATAACGGCCAAATATGCTTGATACGAATAAAACAAAGGCATTTGATATTATTGCTAGTGTTTATATGTTTTGAAAACAATTTCAAATCATAACTATCAATCATAGACGACATGAGCGTCCCATGCCACTATGTTTATATATATATATACAATCGAAACCGCATCGTCACGTATTTGGAAATTGGATTTCCGTCATGAACCAAGGCAAAAGATAGTCCTTACCGACTTCGTGACTCTCTAGCCCGAGCCACAGGGTCAGAGCGCATCGACCCTTTAGATTGTCAGGGCCGGTCCACCGATGTGGATTAAAATGCCTGAACAATACGTTTCCCCGCCCTTTGGGGCGTAAACGAGCCAACGAATGACTCCATCGGACCCGGATCGTCCGATCAAACCGAGGCGCCTCGCAACAGCAACAACCACATAGGTGAAAAGTATATAAATGTCAGGGCTGGTAGGTCACTGACACCACCCTAGCTAGAAAGAAACGCATGCTCTTCCTGAGGTCCTTCTCCCGTTTTAGGTTCATACCGGGGTGTGAGGCTCGCGAATTTACGTTATACACAAAGCTACGCCACACAGGCGGTGCTTTGATCATCACCACAAGACTTTGCTTTTCAACAGAAGCCCTGATCACTGCATCTTAGCATGCCACACAGAATAAATCCTATGTCAGACACACAGTCCATTTACAAGTCCGTTCTGGGTCTGAACGAAACCGGAGGCACTAAATACCTCGCAAACCCATCGATCACCACGTACGTCTGGACGATCACCACTCATTACCCATATTTCGGGATGCCTCCCAATCAGGACCTCGGTTACCATCCAAACGAGGTGAAGATCTCCGGTCTTCGACCATCGTCTTCATCTTCGACTTTCAATCGTCGGTCAATTATTTGAAATGAGAATTAACTCGGCCTTCTCAAATAATTCACGTATATTTAGAATTTCAAATCAATTTATTTCAATGGTTAAATTATTCGACAACACCAATTGTGTTCTTTTAATGTAATTTTCACACCAAACACATTCAACCATCAAAAGCCACATAAATCGAACAAATTCAGTTTATTTCCATTCCATATCGCTTAGGATATTTTATAACTATTTATCGCTATTTTTATATATTTTAAAATAGCTAATTTATTCAAAATGACGCTTCGGGCCATAAAGCGGCCTTGGCGCTGTTTTTCTCCAGATTTGATTTACACATATATGAAAATCTAACCGTTGGATCTTCACAAAATTTACATCATTAGAAAGGTCTTTTCAAAACGAACCCAACGGTTCCAGTTTCGGGAAAATCCGACGGTCGGATCTCCCGGTACAATCGTTTGAATTTTCGATTTCAAAATACGAACTGCAGCGTCGTTATTCGATTAAATATAATTATATATATATACATAAATATAATCTTTTCTGGCGCTGTTTTTCTTCAAATTTGAATTAAACATTCCAGACAATCCAACCGTTGGATTTTTACACGGTTGGTGCCGTTGGAAAGATTATTCCAAGGCGAACCCGACGGTTGAGGTTTCGGGAAAATCCGATGGTCGGATTCCCCGTCACAACACCAAACAAGCCATTTTATCACACTTTTTCGCCTGCAATTTATCACAGTTATTACCGTGATAAATTTATAACAAAAATAACCGTGATAACCAAGGATAACGTTTAAAACCGTTATAACGTGTGGTTGTGTTGTAAATAATTTATTCTTCCAAGGAGGTATGTGTAGTTTCATTTTTTGTTTATTGACTTCCTCTGTTCTCATCGGCAACACTGTTCACAATCAACCATCGTCCAAAACCTTGTGGTACGATTTAGGGTTCCAATCCTCTATTTCCAACGGGTGGTACAATTTAGAGTTCTAGAAATTTGGATCTGGTATTCATGTCGATAACGACGGATTGATTATGCCCTTTAGAAGCTAGCCCTTTTCCTCTAATCAGCGACAACTTTTATGGAAGCGACAACTTTGATGGAAGCGACTCTCTCAAACCTGGCGGTTGTTTCATGTCTTCTCAATCCACAAGCTAAACTACCGAAACCACCTTTTCAAGGTAGCCCTTTTCCATGATTTTTCCTTTCATTTGATATTCACTTATAATTTATGATTCTTTTTCAAGATGCAAAATAAGCATGAAGCACCGCTATTTACGGTGAAGTAAATTAGCGAGGCATATAACTCCAGTGACGCTAATTCTATTTTTCTGTCAATGGAATTCATTCTACTAATCTATGTATTGTTTATTTTTTGATTTTGAAATAAAGGATGGTCTTTTCTTAAATTTGGTTGAGTTTTATCAGTGAAAATGACAAGGATTGTGATGAACAAAGTAAAAGGAGTGACTTAAGTTTTTTTCACTATTGGTGATGGCGTAGGGACAATAGAAGATGGTATTTTCATACTGATTGTTACCTAACTCAACATTTCTTTCTTCCTGTATTTTCAGGTTCTCGTTTACTGTATATTTCACTTTTCTTTCTTTAATGTATTTGTCAAAAGAGTTTACCATATTTTTCAGTATATTTAACTGTTTCTTCCGCTCCCATTTTATCATCATTATAAATAAGGAGTTTTTCTTTCCTTCGAGACAAAATTTCTTCAACACTAACCGGTCTTATATGAGTGGCAGCATATTTTTCAGAAATTATACATGTAGACTCTCTGCTATTATTCATGATGCCGCTGATTTTTAGCCCATGTAAGAGTAAATGACAATAATAAACATGTTCCACATGTATGACAATAAACTTGTACACTAGATCAAAGTTGTGTATATGTTAGAACTTGCTACATCAGAAATACTAAACTAAAAAGATGAAGCTCGCATGGATATTTTATTGAATTTGGGTTAACTAAAGTAAGATTGGTTCATCAATATTGTTTTGCATATGATAGTACAAATTCCAGTGCTTTTACCGTAACTTTAGATTTAAATGCAAAATACATATTGGAGTCATGACTATGTAGTTGCAAAACATTTACACGTCAAATCTTTGCAAAGCATATGAATTCAGCCTTATCTTTGGCGTTCAAAATAAGTTTGATGGAACGATAGCTATCAGATAATCAGTAAAATTGAAAAGCAACACATTGCTTCTCAAACTAAGATGGCTTATATGATCCGGAAAATAAGATGCCAAATCTGAAATTTCAAATGAGTTTTAACCATAATACAATGAAAGGCTCCACTAACACAAATGGTGAAGACAACTAGCAATAGCCATCAACACCAAAAAACCATTACCGTTAAAGTAACATCTAAAATTTATTTCAATTTTTTTATATCTCTAACCCAATTTAAAATAAAAAAGATTATAGAATATACAGCAGTCAGAAATAAGTGGTTGTTAAGGCTAGTGGAATCATGATAAGTTAGCAATATATCAAAGTATTCATTTATGTATGATTTGCGAAGGTCTGCACTTTATGTATTTTTAGTATTTTGTGTGATATTTTTATCCTCTATTGTTCTGTACTTTTAGTATCACGATAGATTTACCTCTTATATTTTGCTTAAAAATCATGATAATTTCTTTTAATAAGTCTTGTACAAGTCACTGTATACCTTCTCAACAGTTAATACCTTGCACAACATTATAATCCAGTTGATATGTAACTTTAATTTTCTCATTAAAAATAAGTAGCATTTTTTAAATGTATGCCTAAATGTACAATTTTATTAAGAATGGTGATTGCATGTTTTTGTGTTTTCATATCTCATATCTTGCATTGTTAAGATATCCTAGTCTAGAAACAATGCATAACAAAATTATGTCTCATGATGGCAGAATGCTAGAATAATTAAATATAATTTGCAACTAATTACATAACTGAGTATATGGACAATTTTCTCAAAATTTTGTAAAAGGCGGCGCAGAAAGATGAAAATTAACAGACTTTGGCACAAGGGAAGAAGCGGGTTTGTTGGTTCTGATATTCACCTAATTGCTTTCTCAACTGACAAGAAAATAGGAAAAGCCAAAGCCATCCCATAACACATAACAAGTCGATATTGACTTGAAACCACCCGGTACCGAGAGGTTTTGCTTTGTGCAAATCAACACTTCTTTTTTTTTTTTACTTTGTCTAAAATTTTCAAGCGTTTGAGTCGTTTATGGCACATAAGATTTTTTTTCTAAAAATGGGCAAATATTTTTTTGAAATTCCATCAAAATGTTTAATAGAATAATATTTTTAGTTCTATAGAATTTGGCCTTAAAATAAGATTAAAATCTTCCAAATGTAGTAAAACAAGAATCACCTCCTGCTATATTTTTTGGTAATAGGCTATCGTGTTTTAAAAGTTCAGTTATTTTCACGTATAAAATCTATGCCATCATGCCTTGTCTTGAATTTTCACTCATTACTCTACAATCTTCTCATAAAAACAAAGGTTAATCGCATACAAACTACTGCAGAATCATCACATATATTTGCCTCCTGTTTAGTTTTGTGTGCATTACGTATGTGTCCGCATACTGTAAACCTTCATGTAAATTTGTGTGCATTTGTGAACTGAATCATGCATTTATTTCCCTTGGGCCCTTCCCATCATGTTTCCATCAATCTCTCAGGAGTAGTTTCCTTGATGAATTCCTTATACAATATTTTTACCTTCATGCATGTAATAAATGAACAGCCTATGCATGCATGTACTTATAGCCTTCCTAAAATGTATTTTGCCTTCGCATATTGACAATTAGGCGAACTTCTTTTTCATTCTTAAGCTAATGTATGTGTGTTGGTATGTACATGTTTTAAGCTTGCGCGCCTTCATGCGCAGTAATGCTCAGACAAACAACTATGCATGTATTCACGTATATAAACATGCGTTATGCTACACTTTGTCGTCATTAGCTGCTGCCATTTTCATCTTCCTTACTGCACACACTCTTGCAAGTATTCACATTTAATGTTTTTATTCTTTTATCTAATTTATTAGTATATATCATTGGAGATTAGTTAATTACTTAATTGCTCAAACGATGTTTCCTATTTACACAATTGCAATAAGATGATGAAATGAAACTCATTATTTGTTCATTAACTTAACACAAAATAATCCCACATTTTAATCTCAAATTTATTCAAATAAAAATATCAATACCATAATTTAACGAATAATGTTAGTAAGTATCACTTGCAATGATATCAAAATCATCTGTAAAGATAAATTATACTTTCTTAACAGGCCACAATAGAGAAAACGAAACAAGATGCTTTATGATATCCTTGGACATGATGCTTAGTAATATAATTCTTTAATGATATATTTTTTGACATAAATTTGAGATTGAGAAGTAGAGTTTTTATAAACTTGGGTTGATTTTTTTCATAACTACTAGTAAGTTTTATCACTTCTTATTGTTGCGACGAAAATAGGGAGCATCATTTGAACAATAACAGAAAATATATTAACTAATTTGGTAGTCTCGACATTGAATTAAAATATGGCAAAGCATATCATCTTTGGAAGTTTTTCCTTGTTCCTGTATAATTGTGTAAATCTAAATTCTTATGCAGCGTGTTACTTTAGTCGAATAATTTATACCAAATATATGCTTTTATAGAATTTCTTACTGCCCTCATATAAAAATGATGCGTTGCATCATAGGTTCCTCACATACATGTCCAACCTGGTTTTGACTAACTTGCATGTTAAAATATTGAACATTTAGGATGTTTTAATTCAAGGATCCAACAATGCTAGTTTCTCAGGTTACAAGCTAGCATGGTGCGTTTCTTATTGGCACAAAAGTTCTAGCTGTTTGTAGTGATGATGGGGAATGGTATGTGCAAATAAATATATGTTATTATGCTAGAAATAGTAATGGTCAACCGTTTTGTGTCGTTTAGTGTTTCTGTTCTTGACTAGCTGAACATGTAGGTATGATGCAACTATTGAGGCAATCATTCCAAATGGATACTAGGTTAGCTATTGTGGATGGGGAATAAGGAAGAGGTAAATTTGTAATGGCCATTTACATTTTTTTATTTTTATTTTTAACATTTGGTGCTGCATGTAAGTTCCATATTATTACGATCATGAATTGTTTTATCTAAATGGCAAATGTATCTGAATTTTGAACTAGTGTTATATTATATATAAGTTTACTTTTGGAAGATGTAACATAAGATGGAACTGATTGTCACATCAAGATGGTAAATGTAATCCCGTCCCTCCAATTTATCTTACTCTACCATGACTTGTGCGTAATTCTCAAATGAGCATAGATGAGTTTTGACCAGTGTTTAATGGTTTGAGATGTTAAATTTGTCATATTCTAAGTCTACTATTTTCGCCCAGCTGCTGTATAGATCAGAGCAAATAGAATTATTTTGATTTTTAAATCAATGTGTCGGATGATGTTTAGTAGCTATTTTTCAACTTAGTAACTGCATTTTCTTCCATTTTGCTTTGCCATTATGTTGAATGCATGCTTTTCAGGTTGATCCTGCAAATATTAGGCCACTTCAAGATGAAGTGAATCCATTGCCAGAAGCTGAAAGAGAAGCAGAAGCTACTAAACAAGCAACTAAAAGAATTATAGCACAAGCAGCAGCTGTTTCTGAATTCCAACCACAAGCCCTACCCGCAAATCTTTGTATTGAACCTAATGACCCTGACGACGTGGTCAATGTTTTCTTTTTCCTTTAACCGTAGATAATCTTAACGCGTTTTTCTTCTTCTTTTGAAGATGCCTTTCTTGTTCATTTAATTTTCCTGTAGCATGTAATGGAATAATATATTTTGTTTTTATGGCAGAAAGCTTCTAAGTGCAAAAAGATACATGCTTTCAAATCAAAATCTCATTAAAATCTCATTTTGAGAAACTTTAAGTTGTGTAAAATAAATGGAAAAATGCTTGGCAACAATTTCAAACAACTAAAGGAAAAAGTAAAAAGGTACGGTTAAAAGTATGTTGTTTCTGTATTCTTCACAATGGTTCTTTCTTTCATGAATGATTTTGCACTTGTTGTATATGTTGCATGGTTTTAAACTATTATCAATAGTTCAAATAAAAGTTGACATTTGATTTGAGCATCGCAAGGTAGGTTCCAATATTTCTTTATAAATTTCTTAAAAGTACTGTAACTCATATCAAGCATCTTTACTCCCCTTGATTATATTAAACTTGTTTTGTGTGTATTTTCACGTGTATCGTGCTTATTAATTTTGTTTGTTTAATATTGTTGATTTCATTGCTTTTGCTTTGTGGTCCGGTTTCTTTTCAGGACAGAAAAAGGAAAGTATATCCAAATCTCCTGACGATCCAACCGTGGAATGTCATCTGATTCATTGAGATAAGTAGAAAGCACCAAATCAGATGTCCTTCAAATAAAAAGTATCAACAGTCGTTCATACTCTAAACCAGTGTGTAATATTCTTAATTTATTGGCTGTAAGAATGTCAAAATTTTAATGATATGGTGAACAATGTTGCGATATTTAAAATTATTTAGTATTATGTTGATTATCTTTTATAGCGAATGTTGTATGATGATTTTGAAATTTTGTTGAAATCGATTTTTTTGGAAAATGAGTAGATATATTTTGTTATATATGCATTAGGAAATGAAATTGTTACATGTTATATATAGTTAACGATATGCTCCCGTCATTTTGTGCACATGTAATGCTTATAAGTGTTACAAATTTTCATTGTGCCACAATTATAAGCGTTACAAACATTTTACTTGTAACATTAATAAGCGTTATTATTTTCATATTCGTAACAGTATTAAATGTTAGAAAAACAATAATTGTAACGGTTATAAGGGTTACAAGCATTGTCGATTGTAACGGTTATAAGAGTTACAAGAATTGTCGACCGTAACGGAAATAGCCGTTACAATATTCGTGACAAGAAACTACCACGCACCCGGTTTCAATGGGTATTACCGTGACAATATTAATTTGTCATGCTTATAACCGTTACAAATGGACTTTTCTGGTGTCGTGCGTACTAGTCGTTTGAAATCACGGTTTCAAAATACGAACTGCACGGCTTCGTTTCGTTTTAATTATATTTATATTTATATAATTATATAAATATAGTTCATTCAATAATTTCCATATCGTTTTAACTTCAAATATTTTTCTAACGCCTTAAATTTTGGAAAAATTTCGCCATAACCTCCCCTGCACCGGGAGCATCGGGAAATCGCAAATAGAGTTCCCAGTCCTTCTAATCTCAAAAAGAAAAAGAAAAAGCCAAGCGGCTAGCCAACAGGCTCAAAATCATCACCCAAATAAATTAGTAAATGTGTACCTATTTGTCGGGCACAAAATTTTATTCCTCTTCTCTAGCCCCTTTGCTATAACCTGTTCAATGAATATTGCATGTACATATATATACAGTTCTTATCATTTATCAATTTCTATTCGACTTCATATTTGATTTCTATTTGGTTTAAAAACTCCATTCATTCTAATGTTACATAAATAGGTGCAAATCATTTCATTAGCTAATTAATGAATATTTCAACTCATATATGTTTATTTTGAACAAGTGGCTATTTTTAACACTTCACATTTCAACGATTTACGCATACAATAAAAATGTGATTTTTATTGTAAAACAATTCATTTCAAAACACTATTCTTCTATATAGTTCATATAGTCGATAAAAGGTGATTTTTATTATCAAACAATTTATTTCAAAATATGAATACCATTCAACACATGAATTTCTAAACAACGAATGAATATCAATTCAACACATGAATGTTTTCTATAGTTTCTATATATAGATAAAAATGTGATTTTTATTATCGAACAATTTATTTCAAAATATGAATACCATTCAACACATGAATTTCTAAACAACGAATGAATATCAATTCAACACATGAATGTTTTCTATAGTTTCTATATATAGATAAAAATGTGATTTTTATTATCGAACAATTTATTTCAAAATATGAATACCATTCAACACATGAATTTCTAAACAACGAATGAATATCAATTCAACACATGAATGTTTTCTATAGTTTCTATATATAGATAAAAATGTGATTTTTATTATCGAACAATTTATTTCAAAATATGAATACCATTCAACACATGAATTTCTAAACAACGAATGAATATCAATTCAACACATGAATGTTTTCTATAGTTTCTATATATAGATAAAAATGCGATTTTTATTATCGAACAGTTTATTTCAAAATATGAATACCATTCAACACATGAATTTCTAAACAACGAATGAATATCAATTCAACACATGAATGTTTTCTATAGTTTAAGCATATGAAAATAATTCAAACACAAGAATATTATTCAAAATTTCGGCAGCATAACGGCAGGGTAGTTACACCGGCACCGTCCCTAGTACGGCTCCTCGCTCTACCTTAAAACCTCGCGGTTTTTGACAATGGGGATCATGCATCTAGTTCGCACGCAGGCGGCATGTGTATATATTTATTTCATTTCCACAAACTAATCCTATGTGGTTTCAACCAAATATTTTTCAACCACAAACGGGTATTTTTCAACCGCAATCAACCAATATCAATCACAAACAATCCCAAACAATCATTCGCTATCAATCAATTTTCACAACAATTTCAACCAATAAATATCGTCCATGGTTTGTGGACGAGGGGCGTATATATATATATATATAGACATTTATATATAGCAATTCACTTTCATTTTCGACACATATATATAATATTTTAAATCAGAAATCTCACCAATAGCTATCCAACTGCACGATACTTCCTTTATAGAAATCTTCGCCTTTTGTCGCTTTCGCCCGTATTCTCTACACATGTAAAAATCGAATTTTTACTATGCTATTCAATATATAAAAATATGATTTTTACTTCGACTTTCAATATATAAAAATCTGATTTTTACTTCGGCTTTCAATATATAAAAATCTGATTTTTACTTCGGCTTTCAATATATAAAAATATGATTTTTTCTTTAAAACAAAATCAGTTTTTATACTTTTTAAAAATTTCAGTTTTTATATTTTTAAAAATTTCAGTTTTTATACTTTTAAAAATCCAGTTTTATACTTTTAAAAATCCAGTTTTATACTTTTAAAAAATCAGGTTTAAAATCTTTTAAAAATCAGATTAAAATTCTTAAAAAAAATCAGTTTAAAAATCCTGTTTTAATCCTTTTACAAAAATAGTTTTAATCTTTATAATAATCAGTTTTTAAATCTTTATAATAATCAGTTTTTCAGAATAAATAAAAAGAAAAAAAAAAATAGAAAATGCTCACCGATGTAGCTGCGAAGGGGGGGGGGAGAAGATGTCGGCGGCGGCTTCAGTGTCGCGAACGAGGGCACGACACCAGAAAAGTCCATTTGTAACGGTTATAAGCATGACAAATTAATATTGTCACGGTAATACCCATTGAAACCGGGTGCGTGGTAGTTTCTTGTCACGAATATTGTAACGGCTATTTCCGTTACGGTCGACAATTCTTGTAACTCTTATAACCGTTACAATCGACAATGCTTGTAACCCTTATAACCGTTACAATTATTGTTTTTCTAACATTTAATACTGTTACGAATATGAAAATAATAACGCTTATTAATGTTACAAGTAAAATGTTTGTAACGCTTATAATTGTGGCACAATGAAAATTTGTAACACTTATAAGCATTACATGTGCACAAAATGACGGGAGCATATCGTTAACTATATATAACATGTAACAATTTCATTTCCTAATGCATATATAACAAAATATATCTACTCATTTTCCAAAAAAATCGATTTCAACAAAATTTCAAAATCATCATACAACATTCGCTATAAAAGATAATCAACATAATACTAAATAATTTTAAATATCGCAACATTGTTCACCATATCATTAAAAATTTGACATTCTTACAGCCAATAAATTAAGAATATTACACACTGGTTTAGAGTATGAACGACTGTTGATACTTTTTATTTGAAGGACATCTGATTTGGTGCTTTCTACTTATCTCAATGAATCAGATGACATTCCACGGTTGGATCGTCAGGAGATTTGGATATACTTTCCTTTTTCTGTCCTGAAAAGAAACCGGACCACAAAGCAAAAGCAATGAAATCAACAATATTAAACAAACAAAATTAATAAGCACGATACACGTGAAAATACACACAAAACAAGTTTAATATAATCAAGGGGAGTAAAGATGCTTGATATGAGTTACAATACTTTTAAGAAATTTATAAAGAAATATTGGAACCTACCTTGCGATGCTCAAATCAAATGTCAACTTTTATTTGAACTATTGATAATAGTTTAAAACCATGCAACATATACAACAAGTGCAAAATCATTCATGAAAGAAAGAACCATTGTGAAGAATACAGAAACAACATACTTTTAACCGTACCTTTTTACTTTTTCCTTTAGTTGTTTGAAATTGTTGCCAAGCATTTTTCCATTTATTTTACACAACTTAAAGTTTCTCAAAATGAGATTTTAATGAGATTTTGATTTGAAAGCATGTATCTTTTTGCACTTAGAAGCTTTCTGCCATAAAAACAAAATATATTATTCCATTACATGCTACAGGAAAATTAAATGAACAAGAAAGGCATCTTCAAAAGAAGAAGAAAAACGCGTTAAGATTATCTACGGTTAAAGGAAAAAGAAAACACTGACCACGTCGTCAGGGTCATTAGGTTCAATACAAAGATTTGCGGGTAGGGCTTGTGGTTGGAATTCAGAAACAACTGCTGCTTGTGCTATAATTCTTTTAGTTGCTTGTTTAGTAGCTTCTGCTTCTCTTTCAGCTTCTGGCAATGGATTCACTTCATCTTGAAGTGGCCTAATATTTGCAGGATCAACCTGAAAAGCATGCATTCAACATAATGGCAAAGCAAAATGGAAGAAAATGCAGTTACTAAGTTGAAAAATAGCTACTAAACATCATCCGACACATTGATTTAAAAATCAAAATAATTCTATTTGCTCTGATCTATACAGCAGCTGGGCGAAAATAGTAGACTTAGAATATGACAAATTTAACATCTCAAACCATTAAACACTGGTCAAAACTCATCTATGCTCATTTGAGAATTACGCACAAGTCATGGTAGAGTAAGATAAATTGGAGGGACGGGATTACATTTACCATCTTGATGTGACAATCAGTTCCATCTTATGTTACATCTTCCAAAAGTAAACTTATATATAATATAACACTAGTTCAAAATTCAGATACATTTGCCATTTAGATAAAACAATTCATGATCGTAATAATATGGAACTTACATGCAGCACCAAATGTTAAAAATAAAAATAAAAAAATGTAAATGGCCATTACAAATTTACCTCTTCCTTATTCCCCATCCACAATAGCTAACCTAGTATCCATTTGGAATGATTGCCTCAATAGTTGCATCATACCTACATGTTCAGCTAGTCAAGAACAGAAACACTAAACGACACAAAACGGTTGACCATTACTATTTCTAGCATAATAACATATATTTATTTGCACATACCATTCCCCATCATCACTACAAACAGCTAGAACTTTTGTGCCAATAAGAAACGCACCATGCTAGCTTGTAACCTGAGAAACTAGCATTGTTGGATCCTTGAATTAAAACATCCTAAATGTTCAATATTTTAACATGCAAGTTAGTCAAAACCAGGTTGGACATGTATGTGAGGAACCTATGATGCAACGCATCATTTTTATATGAGGGCAGTAAGAAATTCTATAAAAGCATATATTTGGTATAAATTATTCGACTAAAGTAACACGCTGCATAAGAATTTAGATTTACACAATTATACAGGAACAAGGAAAAACTTCCAAAGATGATATGCTTTGCCATATTTTAATTCAATGTCGAGACTACCAAATTAGTTAATATATTTTCTGTTATTGTTCAAATGATGCTCCCTATTTTCGTCGCAACAATAAGAAGTGATAAAACTTACTAGTAGTTATGAAAAAAATCAACCCAAGTTTATAAAAACTCTACTTCTCAATCTCAAATTTATGTCAAAAAATATATCATTAAAGAATTATATTACTAAGCATCATGTCCAAGGATATCATAAAGCATCTTGTTTCGTTTTCTCTATTGTGGCCTGTTAAGAAAGTATAATTTATCTTTACAGATGATTTTGATATCATTGCAAGTGATACTTACTAACATTATTCGTTAAATTATGGTATTGATATTTTTATTTGAATAAATTTGAGATTAAAATGTGGGATTATTTTGTGTTAAGTTAATGAACAAATAATGAGTTTCATTTCATCATCTTATTGCAATTGTGTAAATAGGAAACATCGTTTGAGCAATTAAGTAATTAACTAATCTCCAATGATATATACTAATAAATTAGATAAAAGAATAAAAACATTAAATGTGAATACTTGCAAGAGTGTGTGCAGTAAGGAAGATGAAAATGGCAGCAGCTAATGACGACAAAGTGTAGCATAACGCATGTTTATATACGTGAATACATGCATAGTTGTTTGTCTGAGCATTACTGCGCATGAAGGCGCGCAAGCTTAAAACATGTACATACCAACACACATACATTAGCTTAAGAATGAAAAAGAAGTTCGCCTAATTGTCAATATGCGAAGGCAAAATACATTTTAGGAAGGCTATAAGTACATGCATGCATAGGCTGTTCATTTTTTACATGCATGAAGGTAAAAATATTGTATAAGGAATTCATCAAGGAAACTACTCCTGAGAGATTGATGGAAACATGATGGGAAGGGCCCAAGGGAAATAAATGCATGATTCAGTTCACAAATGCACACAAATTTACATGAAGGTTTACAGTATGCGGACACATACGTAATGCACACAAAACTAAACAGGAGGCAAATATATGTGATGATTCTGCAGTAGTTTGTATGCGATTAACCTTTGTTTTTATGAGAAGATTGTAGAGTAATGAGTGAAAATTCAAGACAAGGCATGACGGCATAGATTTTATACGTGAAAATAACTGAACTTTTAAAACACGATAGCCTATTACCAAAAAATATAGCAGGAGGTGATTCTTGTTTTACTACATTTGGAAGATTTTAATCTTATTTTAAGGCCAAATTCTATAGAACTAAAAATATTATTCTATTAAACATTTTGATGGAATTTCAAAAAAATATTTGCCCATTTTTAGAAAAAAAATCTTATGTGCCATAAACGACTCAAACGCTTGAAAATTCTAGACAAAGTAAAAAAAAAAAAAGAAGTGTTGATTTGCACAAAGCAAAACCTCTCGGTACCGGGTGGTTTCAAGTCAATATCGACTTGTTATGTGTTATGGGATGGCTTTGGCTTTTCCTATTTTCTTGTCAGTTGAGAAAGCAATTAGGTGAATATCAGAACCAACAAACCCGCTTCTTCCCTTGTGCCAAAGTCTGTTAATTTTCATCTTTCTGCGCCGCCTTTTACAAAATTTTGAGAAAATTGTCCATATACTCAGTTATGTAATTAGTTGCAAATTATATTTAATTATTCTAGCATTCTGCCATCATGAGACATAATTTTGTTATGCATTGTTTCTAGACTAGGATATCTTAACAATGCAAGATATGAGATATGAAAACACAAAAACATGCAATCACCATTCTTAATAAAATTGTACATTTAGGCATACATTTAAAAAATGCTACTTATTTTTAATGAGAAAATTAAAGTTACATATCAACTGGATTATAATGTTGTGCAAGGTATTAACTGTTGAGAAGGTATACAGTGACTTGTACAAGACTTATTAAAAGAAATTATCATGATTTTTAAGCAAAATATAAGAGGTAAATCTATCGTGATACTAAAAGTACAGAACAATAGAGGATAAAAATATCACACAAAATACTAAAAATACATAAAGTGCAGACCTTCGCAAATCATACATAAATGAATACTTTGATATATTGCTAACTTATCATGATTCCACTAGCCTTAACAACCACTTATTTCTGACTGCTGTATATTCTATAATCTTTTTTATTTTAAATTGGGTTAGAGATATAAAAAAATTGAAATAAATTTTAGATGTTACTTTAACGGTAATGGTTTTTTGGTGTTGATGGCTATTGCTAGTTGTCTTCACCATTTGTGTTAGTGGAGCCTTTCATTGTATTATGGTTAAAACTCATTTGAAATTTCAGATTTGGCATCTTATTTTCCGGATCATATAAGCCATCTTAGTTTGAGAAGCAATGTGTTGCTTTTCAATTTTACTGATTATCTGATAGCTATCGTTCCATCAAACTTATTTTGAACGCCAAAGATAAGGCTGAATTCATATGCTTTGCAAAGATTTGACGTGTAAATGTTTTGCAACTACATAGTCATGACTCCAATATGTATTTTGCATTTAAATCTAAAGTTACGGTAAAAGCACTGGAATTTGTACTATCATATGCAAAACAATATTGATGAACCAATCTTACTTTAGTTAACCCAAATTCAATAAAATATCCATGCGAGCTTCATCTTTTTAGTTTAGTATTTCTGATGTAGCAAGTTCTAACATATACACAACTCTGATCTAGTGTACAAGTTTATTGTCATACATGTGGAACATGTTTATTATTGTCATTTACTCTTACATGGGCTAAAAATCAGCGGCATCATGAATAATAGCAGAGAGTCTACATGTATAATTTCTGAAAAATATGCTGCCACTCATATAAGACCGGTTAGTGTTGAAGAAATTTTGTCTCGAAGGAAAGAAAAACTCCTTATTTATAATGATGATAAAATGGGAGCGGAAGAAACAGTTAAATATACTGAAAAATATGGTAAACTCTTTTGACAAATACATTAAAGAAAGAAAAGTGAAATATACAGTAAACGAGAACCTGAAAATACAGGAAGAAAGAAATGTTGAGTTAGGTAACAATCAGTATGAAAATACCATCTTCTATTGTCCCTACGCCATCACCAATAGTGAAAAAAACTTAAGTCACTCCTTTTACTTTGTTCATCACAATCCTTGTCATTTTCACTGATAAAACTCAACCAAATTTAAGAAAAGACCATCCTTTATTTCAAAATCAAAAAATAAACAATACATAGATTAGTAGAATGAATTCCATTGACAGAAAAATAGAATTAGCGTCACTGGAGTTATATGCCTCGCTAATTTACTTCACCGTAAATAGCGGTGCTTCATGCTTATTTTGCATCTTGAAAAAGAATCATAAATTATAAGTGAATATCAAATGAAAGGAAAAATCATGGAAAAGGGCTACCTTGAAAAGGTGGTTTCGGTAGTTTAGCTTGTGGATTGAGAAGACATGAAACAACCGCCAGGTTTGAGAGAGTCGCTTCCATCAAAGTTGTCGCTTCCATAAAAGTTGTCGCTGATTAGAGGAAAAGGGCTAGCTTCTAAAGGGCATAATCAATCCGTCGTTATCGACATGAATACCAGATCCAAATTTCTAGAACTCTAAATTGTACCACCCGTTGGAAATAGAGGATTGGAACCCTAAATCGTACCACAAGGTTTTGGACGATGGTTGATTGTGAACAGTGTTGCTGATGAGAACAGAGGAAGTCAATAAACAAAAAATGAAATTACACATACCTCCTTGGAAGAATAAATTATTTACAACACAACCACACGTTATAACGGTTTTAAACGTTATCCTTGGTTATCACGGTTATTTTTGTTATAAATTTATCACGGTAATAACTGTGATAAATTGCAGGCGAAAAAGTGTGATAAAATGGCTTGTTTGGTGTTGTGGGGGCTTCGTCGGAGCTAGTGCGATTTGGGGGGGGGGGGCTTCGGGTCTTCGATCGATGGAGGGGGGAGCGGGGTCTTCGTCGGCGGCGCTTCCTGGACTGCGGCGCGATTTTAGATTTAGGGTTTTTTTTTTTTTTTTTTTTTTGAACTGTTTCTGTTAAATGAAGTCGGGGGGCCAGGAAGATGAAGGGGGGAGATTGTATTTTTTATTTATTTAATTATTTATATTTTGCAAAAAGGTTGACTTTTACCCATGACCTCGAAACGAGGCCCACCGCCTGTCGCCCATAGCGTTTTACCCCCATTCCGAACACAATGGGATATGTATCGCAAGCTGATTTGCTTGTTACAATCAGTTTCCTTTGAATTTACATTTAAATCACTATATTGAATTTTAAACGCACATTTCAAATTACCGGGGTCACATACTAACTAGAAAAATTCCAGAAAAATATTTTCTAGCTTCGTATTGACGATACGGTCCTAACAAAACTAGTTTCGTCGAATTCTGAGACCGTTTGCAAAATGGCCAATTTCCAGTCGATTAAATTCAACAGAAACTGGTCAAACGCGTTTTCCTTTGCCACGCTCACATATTGATTCGAAAAATTATGAAATTTGAAACCTAACAATAACTTGACACTACGGATCTAACAAAAGTGGTTTCATCCAAATCCGAGGTCATTTGCAAAATATCCACTTTTAAGGGCCTGAATTCCATAGCGACTATTCAGAATTTTCAACTGGACATATCTTTTGATTCCCGCTATCAACTTTCGATTGGTCAGATTCGTTAGAAAGATATCATCAATTAGATCCTAATGTTTTTGGTTTCACTAAAATCCGGATTGTTTTGCACCCGGTATATTCAATTGAAGTTTGAAATCGAATTATCGAACTACCGCGCCATTTTCAATTCTATATATAATTATAATTAATTATATTCGTTTTCAAATGTCGATTCAAACTCAGTTTTCATCGCCATTATCTAAAATATTTATTTTAAATATTTAAAATCCATTATTTTAGCCAATTTAAAAATTTTAAATTGGTTCAGATTTTCTGGGTCGTTACAGTATATTAGCTATATTAGACTTTGGTCAACCAAAGGGGCATTTTCTATGTCGCTCTTGGAGTTGTGTTTTGTAACAAATTATATTTTATGAATGCTATTAATGAGTATTATTTTATAAAAAATAATATTCCTATGTTCCATAATGTTATGATTCATTAACATATCTGTTTTCCATCATCAAAAGTTAATATTATAGATGACTGCCGCATCTGTATTGCTTAATTTTGGGCCTTATAGAATAGGATGTTACGACAAGTGTTAAAGAAAAGATTATTCATCTTTAACACATTAAACCGTAATGCATAAAAGGAATAACCAGAGAGCAAGGAGAGACAAGTTGGGATCATTGGCATTAAGAAAGAGTGCAGCGGAAATTTAAAAAAATGGAGTAAGTATTGGCTAAGTAATAGACTTGATGCCTACTCAAAGGGCTTGAGTTGTTATTGAGTCGAATTGTTAGCCTTGATGGCTATGTGTAACATCTCGGATTTTTGATACCAATTTAAAAAATTTATTTTAGCTATTTTAATGGATTTTGAATATATAAAATTATTTATTTTAAATAATAATGACTATTTTTTTTAAATTGAAGTTAGAATGTACAAATTTATTTTAATTAAAAATAGGGTTTGAAATGGCGCGATAGTTTAAAAATTCAATTTTAAATTTCTATTGAATGTACATAATTCAAAATAAATCAGATTTCAGTAAAACCAGAAACTTTGGAACTGTTTAATTATATCTTTCTAACGAATGTGAAAAATTCAGATTTCATAATATAAATTATAAGTTATGTCCAATTTAAAATTCAAAATAGTCGCTGTGGAATTTATATATATATATTAATATAACATATAGCCCTTAAAAGTAGCCATTTTGCAAATGACCTCCGTTTTCGATGAAATCACTTTTGTTGGATCCAGAATGTCAAATTATTGCTAGATTCCAATTTTCATAATTTTTGGAATTGCTATGTGAGCGCAGTGAAATTAAATGTGTTTGGTAATTTCAGTTTAAATTTAATCGATTGGAAAAATGACTATTTTTCAAACAATCTCCAAATTCGACGAAATTAGTTTTGTTAGGACCATATCGTAAAAACATAGCTAGATTTATTTTTCTGGAATTTTTGGAGTCAGTATTTGGCCTTGGTAAATTAAAATGTACTTTAAATTCAATATATATTTATTTACATTTTAATTTTTGATAAAAACTAATCGAAACAGTTGAATTGGCCTACGAAATATATTCCACTGTGTTTGGAATAGGGGGTATTTAGCTAGGGGCGACAGTCGTTGGGTTTGATTTGGAGTTCGAATACAAAAACTCTATTTTTGGAAATAAAATAATATTATAATGTATTATATAAACTAAATTAAAACCCTATTCTCCATTCATCGTTTTAGCCGCAGGCCCTAATTTTAATGGCCAGAAAGTTGCGATTTGATCCTCAAATTTTCTCCAAACCCGCAAAGAAATAATCTAAACTTGTAAAACGAAAAATGATCAACATCAGGAGATCTCTTGAATCAATGGTCGAGATTGTTTTTAGCGAGGTATTTTTGGGGAAATCGAGCCCCAAAGGCTCGCCGCTCGCCTCCATTTTGATGGCGCTGGGCCCAATCGAATAGGCTGAGGATCAGAGCATAGGAGAGGGGGACGGCAGCGTCGAGGTGGTGTACTCTTATCATGGTCCGGTCTAGCATAGGAGGCGTGGTGATTGAGGGTTTGTGGCGACATTGGGTTTAGAAATCGGCCTGGAAAAAACATGAAGGAGGAGGGTAGATTAGAGAAGGTTAATTAATTTAAAACCTTAATTAATCTAGTTAATTATTTAATTAAATTGTCTAATGTTTGTAAACTCGTATATTTTCCATATGAGGTTTAAATTCGATGATTCAAATTGCGTTGGAATCCTCTCGACGAATACTACAACATGAAACTGACCAGAACGGAAACAGAGCTACTTGGAATTTTTGATAAAATTAAACGACCAGTTTAATTTTATTAACACCATCGAAGTAGAACCCAATGTGAGAACTCCTTCTCACTCAAATTACTTTATAGTTAAATATATACTATGATGCAGACATGGCTCAGAAGCTTCCGACACTATTTATTGTACGAACTATGGTTGTTTATTCAGATTGTATTCTGGAAATTTGGATTGTGGTTATAAAATTGATTTTGAACGAAATATTTGAATAATAAAAATATCATTTTTATTGTATGAATGAACTATATAAAATATTCATGTGTTGAATAAAATATTTGAACAATAAAAATATCATTTTTATTGTATGAATGAACTATATAAAATATTCATGTGTTGAATAAAATATTTAAACAATAAAAATATCATTTTTATTGTATGAATGAACTATATAAAATATTCATGTGTTGAATAAAATATTTGAACAATAAGAATATCATTTTTATTCTATGAATGAACTATATAAAATATTCATGTGTTTAATAAAATATTTGAACAATAAAAATATCATTTTTATTGTATGAATGAACTATATAAAATATTCATGTGTTGAATAATAAAAATATCATTTTTATTGAATGTATGAACTATATAAAATAGTGAAGTGTAAAAATAAATATTTTATCGTTAAAAATATAATTTTTAACGTATATATGAACGACATGAAATTCTCCTGAAATGAAAATAAATATTCATTTACAAATCAGACGATTTGTTTATGTACACCCATTTAACTGACATGGATTGGGATGATAAATTTTACACATCGCCCGACTGCACAAATAATATTCCGTATTTGTTGGTTGAAACCCCGCACGGGTATTGGGATGATACTTGGCGTACACTAATCCCAATTGTTTACTTATATGTCAATCGATTGGTTAACAGACTGTTGTAAGCGTTAATTATTTATATTTATTGCTTATTCAGTTGTGTAATGCACTCTGGATGATGGTTGATTGTTTATCATGATTGTTGTGTACATATGTTGTATGAAATCCATATAAATAAATTATATGGTAATTGATTGGGTCTGATTCCAATTCAAAAGGAACAAATATTTTAAAATAAGGAAATATTTCAAAATAACGAATATTTTAAAATAATATTCAGTGAAGGATTAAAATGTGAATTTGATGTCTGATTTTGGATGGACACAAAAATAATGAAATATTTGAAGCCGTATTGATTAGATTTGTGCCATTTTAACGTGAACGATTTTTATATCAATTTTATAATGAATATCGAAAAAGAAGTGATTTCAAAATCTAATGTTTTGGAAATATTATTATTTTAATATTATAATGATATGGAATATTAAAGTTTGGTTTAAAATTGAAAATGAATTTGAAATCGTTTTTAAAACGAATTTAAAATGATTTATAAAATACGATTTAAACAGAAATCGATGAAATATATATTATATATAATATATACATTAAATGGCCTGAATAGAACGCGTCGCACCACGATTGTTCACGAATTTCGACCATTGACTTCGAATTGACATTACGGGAGATCCGACCATCGGATTCTCCTAAAATCGGAACCGTTGGGTTCGTATCAAAAAGAGCTTTCCAATGAAAATAAGAGATATGAATTATGTCCAAATCAAATTTGGAAAAGGTCGCTATGGATGCAGTTCAGTGGCCGTTATTGGAAACCGACTGTACGGGTCTTGATAAAATTATTAAAAAAATTAATAATTTGTGTAAAATCATAATAAATGATTTGGAAAGAATTTGGATGAAAATTTCCAATTTTGTAAGGATAAAAGATATTTTTATCGAAATGAACTAGTTATTAGCTAGAATGATAATCCAACGTTTTTAAATAAATAAATTGGATTTGAAAAAAATGTGTTTTAAAATAACCAGAATTTTCCAATGTATAAATTGGAATGAATTTGAATAGAAATCATCTTCGGGATATTTCGATATTGGATTCCGTAACTATACGGATATTGTGGAGGAATTTGGAAAATAGATATATATCATTATTCCCCATACGGTACGTGTTGGTTTCAGAATTTGATGTTGAATATAAGCCGATATAATTTCTATTCAGAGCCTTATATTTAATATTAAATTGGATTTTGGGTTTGTCGTGAATGGTGTCTTCAGTAACACTGTTCTTATGTCCCGTGCGAAAAGAATAAATCTTTTAATTAAGATTATTAGAGTTTCCAATTATATTTATAATTGGAATAAAATGGAATGTGAATCGGGTTTATTGTGAACTGTGTTTTAACGACCTTCGTTCTTTAACCCGATTAACAGTGAAATGTGATTTGGAATTTATAAATCTTTTTATTAACATTTGATGGAAGTTTTCCAAGGTAAAGTTTTCCAATTTAATAAAACAAACTGGGATTGAATGGAATTCAATTTGGTAATAATCGAAGTGAGCTGATATGGAGGAAGGCTGTTAATATATATGGAATTTAAAAGGCTTTGTCTTTATTCCATTTATATTATTAGTCGGATACCGAAATTGATATCGATTATATATTGATCTGTTTTTCCGTGAAGATTCCATAATTAATGGAATGCAATTTTGGGTTTATCGTGAACTGTGTTTTAAATGGCATTTGTTCTTTAACCCAGTTAAGGACAGGATTTCTTGTCCAACATTGTATTTCGAACTATATTTTTGATCTCTGCTAAATATATATCTGTTTGGTGGTGGAGAATTTATTCTCTTGCTTAACACCCTTCTCTGAGATGTACGAGCTTAGAGGTTATATATCGACAGAAATCAGTGGTACGGTGTAGATTGTCGATGCGGCATGTTTGATTTCCCAAAGTTAAATAATCATTAATAATGATTGTTGGAAGATTAAAACTAAGTGTAGTTTTAATGAATCTTTAATTAGATTAAAATGTGAATGTGATAATTTAAATAATCAAATTTGGGAAATGATCAAGAATGGAGTGCCACCAGTTTTACTCCAAGCGATAGTTAAATCTTTAATTAGATTTGAACGTGAAATGGTAATTAAATTTACCGATAACACCATGGTGTTAGATATGGATTATTACCAGTTTTGCTCCATGGGATGCATAGGTTGGGATTGGGATTATTGAATAGATCATGATTACTTTGGTAAGGCTCGATAATCCCGACTGGTTGACAAACCTTAATTTGGTTTGGAATTGATATCCAAAGGAAGATTAAAGTATAAATTTAAAAGAATTTATATTTGATAAAATTAATGGGAACCTTTCCCAAAGGATATGAATATTTGGATAAAAGAATATTCAGAATTGGAATGAGGCATATGTTGTGTTTTTATAGCACTTGATTATAAGAAACGTGAATTATTCGGAAAGGCCGGGTTTATACCCATTCTGAATAATTGATTCGATGATAAGTCACGATGAAGACGGTGGTTGAAGACTGGAGTTCTTCACATCATTTGGATGATTATTGATGTCTTGATTGGGCTGCACACCCAGGACAAGGTAATAAGTGGTGATCGTCCAGACGTACTTAGAGATTGACCGAATATGCGAGGATCTCTCCACTGTATTGGACATATGGGACGAGGAATAAGGTGCCTCCGGTTTCGTTCAGATCCAGAATGGACTAGTAATTGGATGTGTGTCTGACATTGGATTTTATTCTGTGTTGATTGATCTCTATTAGACATATATCTGTTTGGTGGCAGAGAATTTATTCTCTTGCTTAACACCCTTCTCTGAGACGTACGGGATTAGAGGTTATATATCGATGGATATCAATCGCATGAACTGTCAGTGTGGCATGCTGAGATGCAAATGATCAAGGCTTCTATTGAAAAGCAGAGTCATGTGGTTGATGATCAAAGCATGGCTTTAAATAGCATAGCTTTGTGTATAGCGTTAATCCGCGAGCCTCATACGTCAATATGAGTCAAAAAGGAGATAAGGGAACGCAGTGAGTGCACGATGTTTCTTTCTAGCTATGGGTGGTGTCATGGTATGGAGCCCAGACATTATATATATTTTTACCTATGTGGATGATGGATAGCGAGGTGCCTCGGATATATCGGTCCCTACGGGGCCGATGGGTAGGTCCGATAGGACCAAGAAATGTGTTTTCAGGAATAACCAATACTCAAACGTAAGGGAGGACCGATACTGAAGGTTCCAAGGGTTCACTGCCGGGGATCCTGGGTCATCTTGCTAGAGGTGATCCGAATCGGTGAGGAGTACATCCCTTGCCTCGACTCATGACGGAAATCCAATTTCCAATACGTAACATTTCAGTTTTAGTTGTAAAACTAGTATGGCGACATAGTAGGATGGGGTACTATGCCGTCTATGATTGATACATTTATATATGAAGTGATTTTGACACTATATACTTATAGTAATATCAAAATGATTTGTTTTAAACGTATCAAGCATGTTTGGCTATTGTAAGGTAAAAGTCTGATGGGACATGAGTCTTATAATAGCTTCATTTTTCGGAACGCATTGCACTGTTTATAAATTGTTTTATGCACTGGTATTCTTGGGAGAAAACCCGTTCCATGTTATATGGCATGGTCCCTTGATTCTCTTTATTTCTAAAGTAAAGTTTTAAATAATTGTTTTAGTTCTCACACCAGTCCCATGACTGACTTGGAGTTTATTGTTTTAACCTAAACTCTGGGTTCCCTTATTTTCTACACGGGCAGTTAGTAGTTGGGTTTTTGCAGATATTTCTTTTCCAGGATCCTGAATTTACAGCTGGAGCTATATTCAGAAAGCTTTGTATCCATGTATTTCTTTCAATTGTGTTATGTATTATTTTTCCGCTGCAAATGAAATTTAAATCTCTGATATTATTTTTCTGATGTACATTATTTAGTCATACTCTGTTATATTCTTGTACTCTGATGTAATTGTTGTAATAAGCAATGAAATGTTCTATTTTTTGTGCTCTGATTTGTCGTGTTCTCAACTCAATCTGGGCTTTCCCGGAAGGGTGAGTTTGGGTCATCTCATTATGGGACTCATATGGTAGGAGCTTGAATTGCTGAGGATCATGTGATCAATACGACTTGTTAATAGCTTCTACTATGCGAAAGTTACAGCATGATAAAAATTTGACTCTTCGATCAAGATCTCGGATAAGGAGTTGAAATATAGTTCGGGAAAGGGAAATGCTTCAGGGTTATGGACTGAATTAAGTGTCTAGAGCCTATGTCTGGAATGGCGATATGGAAAGACCTGAATGAATGGAAACACCAAGGAACCTAGAGTATTCTTGTTTTGACTCGAGCATGGGTACTATGTGTAGGGGCACTAATGGAATGAACCTTGGACTCATTTCAAAAGGCTAAATTTCGATTAGTAAACGTTGGGACACATTCATTGCCTATTCTAAAGGCCTTTTCACCGGAGTACAATAAGGACTAAGATTTCCATTAGTCTCTGGCATAAGCAAGCATGTTCATATGAGTTATCACATATTCAAGGCTTTAAAAGGTGATAGTTAGGTTTTATTTAATGAACAAAATGGATGATATGATTTCTTTTACTCCTCCTTCTTGGATAGACTATCACTTGTAGGACATTGAAGAATGGATTGGGGAATAGGGCTCATGAAGGAGCTGCTTAGATTCTTCTATCATGTTATGTTATAGTATCCTGTATTGTTTATTTAAGTAGCATATTATCTTATTATTATGCCCTGACTCTTTAGTTGTAGGGATAGGGAGGGTATGACTTGTATGCCTATGTCTAGTACTATATGTTTTAGTATAGCTTTTGGTAGCCATTTACCGCTCGCAGCTACATTTTGTCTGACCCAAGGTTCCATATTTTGTTTCTTATTATCTTTGGTACTCTTAATTGGGTTGACTACATGATAGGTTTGGTTACGTTATCGCTGCATTGGGGACAAGTTAAGAGAGTTTTTCCATATTACTCCATATTTATATAAATTTCCATTGTTGTTGTTTCATACTCTTTGAGGTTTATAGTAAGGACCTGGAATATCATATATTATGGCATATTGTGCATAACTCAACGATTCCATAGAGTTGACGTTTTCACTTTGTTTTGGCTCACTGCCATTTTCTTGAATATTTTCTTATTATTTTTTGCATTATACATTATGAGATATATGATAGGTTATTCTACTTTGTTTCTTCTTTGATGATCATACTATTTTAGCTTGGCACATATATAGAGCATCTTTTATTATATTTTGTATAAGTCGTACGGGCGGTCATCATATTTAGTATCGAAGCTTCGGTTATTCCATTAACAGAGTGGATGATTGGAATGAGTAGGGACAAGAAAGAAGTTGTCATCTTAAAGCGAACCGAGACCATACGCTAAAGAGGGATCATGCTTATTAATGCTATTGTTTAAGCTATATAGTAATATCTAGTATAATGGACCGCACTTGAGTACCATTATAACTTTCCTTTTTTAACTAATCAGTCTTGTTACAAATAAAGAATGAATCAGAATATAAGGAATGTGGTTAAGAATAACTCTGCTTCGGGAGTAGAAAGGAGCAAGATCAGGATCGGGAGCTGACTACCAGGATATGTTCGATGTTATGATGGTGTTGATGGTGAGGAGTGTAACACCCCAGAATTTGATGATAAATAAATTAGTTATTTAAATATATTTTGAAAATGGATTTTTTTTTCAAATGATGGTATTTGACAATGAAACTTGCATCGTTGCGTTCGTAACGAAATTATGGTCAACTTTCATGTTTGGAACTTTGCTAATGGAGTCTGTATGAAAAAGTTACAAGCAAAATAAAAAAATGGACGGGAGGTAAATAAGCAAAGAATATATATATTTATGGTAATATATAATTACCATTTACCACCTCGCCTCACATAGGGGGCAGGTCAAATGCCCTTAAGCCTAGGTCGAGCCTGACTGACCGCTAGAGTTTTATATTATAAAACTTCATATCAATGCATAATTTTTTTAAAATATTAATCCAGTGGTTCAGGTTCATTTTAGTACATATAAATAAAGGGCTAGAACCTGATTCATTTGCTCATATTTCTAGAGGCAGCAGCGAAGCTCTGCCTTTCCAATTATCCAGTCTCTTTTAAAATTCTAAAATGTAATAGTTTTGCAACCAAACAATTAAAAAAAAGAGGTAACAGATTCATATTTGTGAGAATGGATTGGTTTCACATGTAGGTAATCTTTATTAATAATTTTCCTTCTCTTTTTCCAATTCTTCTTTTAGATCTACAAATCTTAATGTGTATACATGTATCTCCTTTTTATACATATAGTAGATTAACGAGATTTAGAATTATATGCCTAAAAGCTGTGTTCAGATTTGGAGTTCAAATATCTTTTACGTGAGTGCGAAATATATTCATTGTTAGAATATCATGTTTATTTCGTTTGTGTCAAATGTTAATTTATATGCCTAAAAGTATTAGATTTATCTTCTGTCAAATTTGAAATTGTTTATAAATATAAGTCAGATATGGATTTACAGGCCTTTCAGTTATAGTATTCTTATCTTTTCCTACAATTCTTTAGATATTTTGTTGTTATTGTAAAAACCCTAAATCCGGAAATCAATCCCTAAATGTTGCTAGATTTGTCTTATAGGATTTGGGAGTAAAGATATAAATTATGTTGTTTATTGCTTTAGAATTATAAACTTGTTTATGTTTGGATTTGTTTGGGGTTTTTACTTGATTGTTGTAAACTAGCCCTTTATGCTCTTTTTAATCAAAATGACTTTATTTGAAATCTACAAGGAATATAAAGAAATTACCTATTTCTTATCGTTTGAAATATGTAAATATTCCCTCTTTTAAATAGTTAGGGCAAGATTTACGATAATTATAGTAAATAACATTTTTATGAGATTTTGAATTTCAACAGGATTAAACAAAAAAGGATTGTTTTAGTCATTAGCATGAACTAGAATATGAAATAAAATTATTAATCAAACATAATTAATAACTACGTAGATATCGCGCTAAAATGTAAATATTTAGATAATTATATTATAACCTGATCCATTCGAAATTTACGTAAACGTTATTATTAAATAATTGTATGTCATGTGCTTGAGTTTGAACTGTTTCCATTTTGATAGGAATATTTATGTTAATATTTCTCATAATAAATGGAAATAAATATTTGTGACCATTATGTTCATAGCAATAAATGTGGAATTGATTGCTATAATTAACTGGTTACAAATAAGGGATTTAATATTGTAACAATGAATGTTTTGAGAAAAATAATGAATAGGTAATGAGTGTCACAATTTAAGCTAAATAGAAATGAAGGTTGTGACTCGAACTAGAGAAATCAATGTAATAAAGTTATGTGTATATATATATTACTGATATAATTAAATAACAATAGAAATATTTAGGAATTACAACAACTAGAATTAAGGTAATTAGATGGGCTTGATATAAATGGCATTTAATAGGTTGTATGTTGCCTTAGTAAACATGACCATTTGGGTCATCAAAGGTACATGAAAAATATGGAAATTATTTTAATTTACTGTCTAATGCCTTAGGAAAATATGACTATTGAGGTCATTAAAGGCATGAGACCGTTATAATAATTACTTAAATTAAAAAGGTTTAATGGGGATTTGGGCATTTATGGTCGTAGTTGATACTAAGTCCGAAAAGGAAATAAGTAATATCCTAGAGAGTCATAGGAATTCATCCTTGCCTTATTCTAGTTTAATTCTAGAAACAATATATTTAATTAATTAAAATGGATTGTACTTAGTAGGTTAATGGTGCGAGTGCAGTTTCCTTATTTGACAAAAGTCTACACTGTCCAACAGTCGGATATAAGCACGATTGAGTGAGATGTGACACACAGTATAATATATCCTAAATAGACATAGATAATTAAATTTAATATAAACAATAATAAATTAATAAAATATTAATGGGTTGAAAATAAGAATTTAGGGCAATTGATAATTTGACCATAAGAACACTACCATTGTATTTATGGTGAGATTTTGAACCGTTTTCATATTTTATCTGTCGAAAACGGAGTCCGTATGAAGAAGTTATTAATAAAACAATTTATATGATAATTGTGTACACATAAAATTTGAAATTCAAAATGAATAAATACAAACAAGGAGTGTAAAAATTATATACCAATTGATATAATGGAATATTCCCTGGAGATTTGAATCTGTATGTAAATATTTATATACAAGAGGGGAAAAGAATGAATAATAACCAGGAAGAATTAATTGTAATTAATATTAAAGTAGAGTTAAGGTAAAACGAATCTCCCTGCGCTTGACCCAGAAGAAAGGTCAACCTGGAGGTCGACCGCCCTCCTAGTTGTGGGTGGGAGAGAGGCACTTTTTTTGATGGTTTTTATATAGTTCTTCTTTCTTCTAACCTATATTCTATCTCCTCTAAATCTAAATTCTTATATATAGTTTCTGGAATTAAGTGTGTGTGTGTGTGTATATATATATATATATATGTATGTATATATGAGATTCTAAATCTGATTCTTATAATTTTTAAGTAGGATTTTGAGTAATGTTTATTTGAAAGTCTCAGTCCAAACTTGTTAGACTCTACATTGAATTCACTTTTCTTTTCTTTATATCTATATGAGTGGAAATTACATCATTTTTCTATTTTCTATATTATGTAGCATAGATTTGGATTATTATTCCTAAACGATTTGGATTTGCATGAAAACAATATATAAACAAATCGTCCAAATTCTTATAATTTGTGGAAATGGTCAATCAACTGGTGTAAATTAGGTTTTGGTTATTGATGTACTAAAAGATAGTCTTTTGTATGTTGTATAATTTCTGATAATGTTCTGATTCACCTCCTTGTAAAATTATAAAAAATTATATATATATATATATATATATATATATAGAAAAGGCATATGGCTTGAGTATTGTAGATTTAATAGGTTTAGGCTTCTATTTTTGAAATAGATAGTTTAAACGTACTATATACAAATCACTAAAGTCTTAAGTGTTTGTATATACATATACACACACACACACACACACACATATATATATATATAAAAACCATATAAAAGGTGAAGCAGTATCGGAAAGGGGATTTTACATATTGCACTTTCTTTCCTTTATTATTGAAATAATCTTTTAAACCATGGTAACAAGTTTTTATGTATATGTTGTTATCTCCTTGTTATTGACTGAATGTGAATATACATGTTTATGCCATGTTAATGAAGTTAGGAAAATAAACTTGTAAACCTTATTTTGATGTTAGGATTGACATTTCAATGGTTAGGACATTTCTTATGCGCGCTTGATTTATGTTTTGTTTATTACTATTTATAGCGCAATTAACATATTAGAAATGCGTATTAAATGAGTGACGAGAGCATACAAATATGTTAAATAGGAAATTGAATTATAAATGTTCCCATAGGAAATTTGTATGCGTATAGGATGATTACTGTCTCTTGAATTACATTAAGAGTATATTTAATAGTGATGATGATTTTAAGACAAGGCCTGAAGTGACTCTAGATATATTAATTGTGTGTTGGATTTGCGCAGACACAATTTGATGAATTTATACCTCCAAATATAGGAAATAGAAATTTCTTCAACTTATTTTATTTTCATTCACCAACACTTGTTGTTTTGATCTCCGTCCTCTTAATATATAAACACGTTAGTAGGTAGAAAACACTTGATTGATGCAGTCATGGAAGTTGGAGCCTGACGAGATATAGTTATTATTATGTTAGTATCATGTTTAGCATTATTATTGCACCCTTGGGATATTATTATTATTACTAATGTGCCCTTGTTGACGATTGAGATATTATGTAATCAGCATATTTATGGGTTTTATTTGATGGTATATCAACACTTTCTATTATTATATTTTATCCTTTTAGTTGTGAGAATCTGATGTCATTTTAGTTAGCTTTGTTCAAGTAATCCTTATTGGAACCAACGATGCATTTATAATGGCTCTAAGTTCCGATGAGCCTTTTTTGTGCTGAAATTTAGCTATATTCCGGGTGGGTTGTTACGTGTGGTATCAGGGCATAGTTTACCCAATTACGGGGAGATATACGTATGAGAGATGTACTTGTTATTTGATTTTTTAAAAATATATGTACATATATGTATATACACTATACCCCAAAAACATACGCAATTATACTAGGTAACCTCTATCTTTCTTCCTCTGTTTGCTTAAATTACTATCTAAGGAATTTCATTGAGGGTTTTCCTTTTCCAAATAGTAGAAATGGGAGATAATCATCCAAAGTAAGGGAATCAGGCACGGCCTTGGTACTTGCCCGAGTGGTTCCAATAGTACTTAAGGACTACGAAACATGTTCCAATTGTCCCTTCAGCCCTAGCAAAACCAGTAGCTCAACTGTGACAATCAGTATTCCGACAGACCGTATTTTTTTAAATTCCAATCCATCAAAACTTGGATTGGTTTGCTCTGGTATCCTGTAGAAAAGACAGAGACATAAAGCATGTGAGAGCTCAGAAAATATCTCACAGCGAAATGGATAAAATATAGTATAATTAAAACATAGCCTTACCGCAATATTAATACTGCCTAACCCGTATCCAAAGCTATCATGTCTCTGCCACAAATCTAATCTACGAGTGTGTTATGAGGAGGGGGTCAGAACACAAGTTCTGATGACTAGATTTAACTATACACTTTGGATAATCCTACATATACTGTTCAATCATATTATCTTATTTATTAGGTTACTTGGGTTATCAGCACTCAAGGCTTACACACACGTCGTACCCATTTACTTCCCAGCGGATTAACCTAATATAGTGTATATGTAGCTACCCCCAATATTGAGGAACACCCCATGGTACCCCACTCGCGCGGTCCCGTAACACCATCGAAATATATGCAATCCCTCATCCTACGCCGTAGTGATGTACGAATAACAATATTACGTTCCGCATATATCTGTCAATACTTTGCTACGCAAACGTCCGGACTGAAACCTTTGTTAGAATCCGAATTCATACCAGAGTAATGCCCTCAAGCCTACGATACACCACCCAGAGCTGGCATGCATGTATCTAGACTGTCCACTATACGTATCTTTAATTATAGCTCGACGCCTCAATCGCACGTCCACTTATGTGCACCGAGTTCCATGGCAGGGCGATTCAAGAAACACAGAACTTGATCGGGAGCTTTTCCATATTTGTACAGCCCGTCTTTAATAAGCCACTATATACAGATATACCTAGGGTCTGTTTTCGCGGTGGATATGGCCCTACCTCGGCCCCTCCCTCAACTAGTAAAGACTACAAGAGCTAAGCGACTGCTCCTACGCAAACAATCAAAATATCCATGTGGTGTCTCCCCTCAACCCCCTACCCCGATAGTGAAGGGTGAATGGTACCTTGGGTTTAGCTCTAGTCTTTCCGCATCCCATTGGCTTCCAATGAAGGGTATCTGATGATCTACTGTCCTTGTTGGTCATGACCCTCTGCCTCCCCATTGAGGCACCGACGAAATCACCCTGGTGTCATCGCGTCATAGCATTCTGACTGCATAGCTACATCCGTAGTTAAGGCCCACCCACCTAGTAGTTACTCGCATACCCAACCTCTCCGAGTATAGCCTAAGACATATGTCGCCGCACAGAGGACTACTAGGAGCACCTTACGTACCTCAGGAAGCTGCGTGCTTCCCCTTCTAGTCCTTCGGAGCCATCAGAATAATTAGATGAATGTGCGATCTCCTCGTGCCTTATAACACCACATTATCCACCCTCAAACGTACGGACTGGTCCAAGCACCTCGCTTTAATATGTTGTTAGACCCTATGTCTAAACATTCTTTTACGCGCTTGCTTTTCCTTACCAGGTTTCCTTTTAGCTTGGTTATTCCCATTCACATTGAATTCTTATTCAAATTACCAAGTTTCTCTTGCTTATTAATTTCAGTTATAACTTAACCCATTTAAGTTTATTAATAAGCCCACAACATGTTATTCTCCAGATTGTGGCCTAAGGTCTGTAATCCACAATCTCTTTTATATTCTTGTTTGATTTCAAGGTCACAATAACATGTTATACTTAATATTATTGTTGTTTACTTATTAACTTAGTTCTATTAACTAAGGCTTATCAATAAGTTTCTCTACCCGTTTATTATAACCTATGTTATAATTTCCTCTTGTCCCTAGGACAAGTCTAAACATGTTATTCTTATCAATGGGTTTCAAACCTCCAAGTCCACAGATTACTTAATTTGTAATTAAATACAATATATTATCCCCCTTTTCTTAACTGGTTTCAGGTTTTTCCCCTTTACTGATTACTTAATTTACAATTAAGTGTCCCTTAACTCAATTCACCAGTTATCCCATTTCCTTACTAACTTATTATAACCTAAGTTATGATCCCCACTTGTACCTAGGACAAGTCTACCTATTATACAACATTTTCATTAATGTTATCTATTTATAATAGGTAATTATCATTTCTACAAGTTATGCTTCCCCTAAAAGGTGTCTTTAGTTACATAACTTTATTATTTCTACCAGTTATGCATACCACTAGGCGTCCTTAATTACATAACCTTATCGGGCTGAGTTTGCGGGCCTATATGTAAATATTACCCACCCCCTCAGATTTGCTTAGCCCACCCACTGTCCAACCAATTTTACTTAACCCTAACTTTAGTTCATACTCATACAATCCCTATGTATTAGATTAGATTAATTAGTCCAATTCATTACCATGTCCATTTATGGTTTATAATGGGCTAGACCTCCCACATTAGGCCTACAACTTGTGGATGTTGGATATGTCGTTCGGGTCTAGGCAGACTTCTTCCACAAGTTGGGCTTAACCTCGTGTCATAGCCCATCTCGTATTTGCGCACTTAGACCTCTCACATTAGGTTCCACATTAGTGGCTGCTGGATATGCCGGTTGGGTCCAGGCAGACTTCCACCACTAATGCAACCTAACCTCGTGTCATAAGTGCAATTACAATTTCTAATTGTAATCCTAAGCATTCATTATTAATCAGTTATTTAAACCTATGCCTTTATAGGTGTTAATGCCCATTTACCCAGTTATATTCATGATGGATTATATGTCTAAATTCATATTATTCAAATTATGCCAATTCATATTTTACATATGAACCCATTTGTGCCCAAATCAATTTTCTATACCTATGATCCAATTTAAGATCTTTAAACATAATTTGGTCGATGCCCCAAACCCATATTTATTTATTCAATTCTGTGTTAACATGAATCCATATAATCATATACTTACTCCAATTATTCCCTGTAGTTAATTGGGACAAATTTACATGTAAACTTTTTAGCACTCCAACAAATCCAATATATGAATTTTTCCCACATGTTCAAATTAATATTATAACATGTAAACATTCCAATATTTCAACTAATTCAATATGTGAATTATTCATATTAACAATTTGATGTTATATCATGCTAATCATTACCATTTGTCATATACCACTTTAATCATTATTAGCATATGTTTAGGCATCTTAACATGTCATATTCCAATTTATTATAAGGGGAATGCTAAATAGTAATATACCATTATCTAAAATAATATGGTTTAAATCCACTCACCTTTCATGCTTTCCCAAATTTTGGATCTGGTCTATTCTATCATCCATTTTTTTCCTTTCCCCTTTAATTTGATTAGAAACCTAATAACGTGGATCGTTAAAAGAGAAGGGAAGGAAAATAGGAAGAATATGAATAGATTGGATCTGGAATGTTACCTTACTTCCATGATTCAATAATCTTCTTATTAATGTTTGATTCTCTCTTCGAGATCTGAATTCATAATTTTCCTAGGCTAATATTTTAATTTTCAGAATAGATTTGAGAAGAGAGAGAGTGTAATGGCAAAGCTCTAGCATAGCCACCAAATTATGAGGTTTAGGGTTAGGTCTAAGTTCTTATTTATAGGTGCTCAAGACCTTATCATACACGCAGTGCTAAGCCAGCATTGAACCTAGTTAAGAAAATAGTCCAGATTCGCAGATGAATCTAGCCAGATCTTATCGTACACGCAGTGTTGAGTCAGCATTGGGTCCCGCAAGCTGTTTTGGCGTAGAAATTTGATTTTTGAATGTTTGAATTTATTTAACTTTTATATTCACATGTAATTTTCTTATGCGTATACAATTCTAATAACGACCATTTTACGCGTGTATATATGCACAATTTTTGTTTTTTTTTTCAAAATTCAAACGGTGTTGCACCGTTATTTGATTCTTGCTATATTTCATTGGTTGCAGCCTTATCTTGAATTTTATCTCTTGTATACATATACTTCTACATATATATTCTCTCATATATATATACATATATTTTCTTTATTTCCTTATATGTACATTCTAATCCTTTCAAATTTTGAATTTGTATATGTACATATATTTGTATGCTCAGTTGGCCCTCTCTAAAACAAACATAAAAGTTATGTCGCCGTCGGGGTTCGAACCCCCAACCCCTATGTTGTAAATCCTACGCCTTAACCAATTGAGCTATGTTTTTTTTTTAATAAGTTTAGAAACAATGGTAGTCATTGTTCTCCTTCTTTTACCTTATTCTCATGTTTTGTTACAATACTTCATTTCAATGTATCTCTTTCACGTTAACTGAGTTTTATGCAATCCATAGGTCTAAATTGACCAGAAAATTGCCACGAACGCAATGACGCAAATCATGTGGCCAAATTCTTGAAGCTCTTCAAAATTTTCTTTTTTTAAAAAAATATGCATTTTAATCGCATTGCATTTCTTTTTATTGTGTGTAATTTATTAATCTTTTCTTCATTTCAATGTATGAACTTGTTACATGCAATTATATTATCATATTTTATTTTATTGTCATAAAATGCGAGGTGTTACGTCAACTCGCTGATGTGGCTTTCAACTTTCCTTGTCTTTGTAAAGATTTCACTAATCTCTACCATAAGCCCTTTTTCAAAAAGAAAGGCTTTCCGAAAGCTAAGGCATGGATATCTAAGTGTGAGCATATCTTCAAAGGTATAGGATGGGGACCCATTGAGACGTAGGGTAGCCGTTTGAAATCTCAAAGGTGAAGTATTAGAATGATGGAATATAATTTTTATGGAAATCGTGGGCATGGTATTTTCATGGGATGAGTTGAAGGGCCGATTTAAAGTTAAGTTTTTACCCAACACTGAGGCGAGTCTGTAATTGGAGAAGTTCATCTAACTAGAACAAGGAGAGTTAAGCTTGAGAGAGTATGTTGTAAAATTCATAGAGCTATCTAAATTTAGAAATGGTCTTGTAGATACGTCGACGAATAAGGTGTTGAGATTCATAAAAGGACTTAATTATCCATTGAGAGAGATGTTTTTAGCTCAAGTGACCTTTAGGGGGAATTTTGATGCATCGGTAGAGACCGCTATACTATATACCACGGAGAAGAAGAAGAAGGAAACTAAAAGTGAGAAAGGTGTAGGTACTTCTGGACTTGGAAAGAATAATAATTTCTTGCTAAAGATAAAGAAGAATATGAAGTTTAAGATAGAGGATAAAGCATGTGGAAGATGTCACAAGAAGGGCCATGCGGCCAAGAATTATAGGGTATACCTAGAAATGTTTGAGTTCAAAGGAAAGTATTACAATTGCCATGAGGAAGGACACCTGGCGAGGAACTGCCCCAAACAGAAAGGACGACAGAGTGGACAAAATTATGCTTTAGAGATAACCCCACTTCAAACTCAACCATCAAGAGACCAAGGTCATCCAGCTTTAGATGGTATAGTCTATGTTTTAGGAACTTCTTATGTACTTCGTTTGATTCTGGAGCAGCCCATTCCTTTGTCACTAAGAGTATCATCGATTTCTTAAATCTTTCTTTATCTTTTGCTAGTAGTTTGATAGAGATGTCTGAACCTATCAGAGGAGCTAAGCAACTTTTGCAAATTCGTAAAGACCTAGAATTAGACACTGACGATGTCGATTTCTTATGTTGTTCGTATGTGTTGAATTTCGAAGGGCATGGTCTTATATTAGGGATGGATTTGCTATCATATTATGGGGATATCCTTAATTGCGATAAGAAGGTTGTTTGCTTGAGAAGTCAAAAAGGCCGTAGTGTAGTGATATCTTGTAGGACTGGAAATAGGGATTCATCCTTATCGCATTCTTTACCGTTTGATTTGGAAGGGACATCTTCAATGCTTGTTGTTTGCTAGTTTTTGGATGTCATCAAGGAAGTTATAGGACTTCTGCCCTATAGAGAGATCGTGTTCAAAATAGACTTCAAGAAGGATGTGAGGCCAATAACATTATCATTGAGGCACATGGCTCCTTAGGAGAGGAGAGAATTGGGCAAACAGATTTCATAGTTATTGAAAAAGGGATTCATCTAATGGAGTACTTCAGAGTAGGGGTGCCCATAGTATTTGCCACTAAAGTGGATGGATCGTTAAGATTGTGTGTTGACTACATGGAACACAATAGGATGACTAAGAAGAATAGGTATCTTTTGCCTAAGATAAATGACTTATTCGACCAATTAGGAGGTGCCTAAGACTTTTCTGAGCTAGACCTGGCAACAAGATTTCATCAGTTGAGAATCTCAAAGGAAAGTAAACCTAAGACGACGTTTAGGACACCGATTGTGATGACCCACCCTCTCGGTACATGGTTATCGACATTCCAAGCACCCAAAAGAACAAATTTCCTTTATAGTATAACACACTACATAAAAATAGAAACAAATATTTCAATAGAACATCTTAATGTATAATATATTACACCAGGAATACATCAGAGTTTAATACAACCGATAAGGTTCTACAATACATAACAATGGAAATAAGAATTAAGTGTACAACGAAAATAATAACATGATAGAGTCTTCAGAGGGAATCCAAAAAGAAAATCTAACTTCAGCACCTACTCCAAATCCAGAACTAGCTTCCACAAATAACTTTCATACATAGATCTAAAATAAACTTAACTACTAATTTGAATACTAGGTTGCCCGTGTGGAAATAGGGGCACTCGAGTTTTCAAGGGAAAAAAACTACGGGTTAGTCATGGGACTGGTATAAGAAACAAAAAACTGTTGTGTTTAAAAAGGGAAGTAAGGTAAATCATAACACCACGCCTCTTAACATTGAACGGTTTCCCTTATGAATACAAATGCACAAAAACTCGCAATGCTTTTTGAAAATGAAGTTTGGTGACGACAAAAAATGTCGTAAACACCAAAGATTCCTATTATTAGGAATAGTTAATTTGGTCGCAAGACTAAGTAAGAGAAAGCGGTAAATAACACAAGTATTTATAGTGGTTCGGCCGCGGATTAGGCCTACGTCCACTTTGGAAGGATGTTGAACATTTATTAATCACTCAAGAATTACAAGGTAGAGCCACGCTCATTACATTCACTTTCCTAATTGAAATATGCTAGGTATTTGGGAAATATAACATTTAATTCTCCTTCTTCCTCAAATAGGAGATGCCATTAATGGAGTTCATGAAGCTCTAGGAAGGTCTCAAGTGAAGGAAATCCAAACCCTTTGAAGTGTGAGGCCATGGGCTATTTATAGGAGTGGGAGTAGGTTGGAGTAGGTAGGACAAGGTAGAAATAAGGACCATATGCAGGAAATTTGAGTCTGCCACCCGCGCACCTCGAAATTTCGAACCCGTGGGTTCGAAATTTCGAACCCAGGCACAGGCGTGAAATCTCGCTCCGCTGGGTTTGGAATCTCGAACCCAGCTGTGGGCGTGAGATTTCGCGCCCGCTAGGCTCGGGATCTCGAGCCGGCTATAGGTGCGAGATTTCGCACTCGCTGGGCTCGAGACCTCGCACCCACTGGGTTCGAAATTTCGAACCTAGGCATGGGTTTGAAGTTTCGAACCAAGGCATGGGTGCGAGATTACGCACCCGGCTGTGTGCGAATTCCGCGTCATGCCTGGGTAAGGTCCTACCGAGGGGTGCGAGGGTCCTAGGACTGGGTGGTCGGGCTCATAACTCCTTCGGGGTACGAGGCCTTGGTTTGCGGACGTCTTCTGCATGCCGTGAGGCCACAAGCGATGTAATCCCTTCTTGATCTTGTTTCCTTCACTCCTGTGCGTTCCTTTTCGACCTCATCTTCACGAGGTATGTTGAGTTGAGCATGTCTAATGCTCTCCTGGGAACCGGTCCACAAAGCCGGTTAACATCCCCCCCGAAGTACGTCTTGCATTTGACATGATGTGCTTTGCGTAGGTTGAGGGAATGGCGAAGCTAGTAGTTTTTCCTATAATTCAAAAGGTAAATAGGTGTTAGCTGTAGGGCTCATTCCCCCTGGCAGTGCAGATGAGCCGTCGTTTGGGGATGTGTCGTGCTCAAATCGTTAAGTGTCCGTAGTGCGTAGTTTTCGTGGATGCGCGGGAGTTGGCATGCGCGCGTGCGGAGTGTGTGCAGAAGGCATCATGTCGTAGTGTTCCCGATCCTGGAGGTGCGACCATCGTCATATATATATATATATATATATATATATATATATATATTTGGAAACTTCCGAACTCGTAAGATAGAAATTTCGAACCCAGTGGGGTCGGAATTTCGAGCCCAGGGGTTCGGAATTACGAACCCTGGGGGTTCGAAATTTCGAATCCATGGGGTTCGAATTTTCGAACCCACTGGGTTCGGAAATTTCGAATCCATGGGGTTCGAATTTTCAAACCCACTGGGTTCGGAAATTTCGAACCCATACTGGAATATGAAAGGATCCTTTTTCCTTTTATAAATAGGCCCCCCTCACTTTTCTTCCTCCTACATTTTCTTTCTCTGGCCGCCATTGCTGAAAGCTTCGAACTCGATAACTTCGGAAAAAAATTCGAACCGAACTAGGTGAGACCTTGAATCGAGGTGGTGAGATGGGGAGGAGGTCGAAGGCCCACGGTGGAGACCTCGAGACCTCGTGAGTTCGATTTTTTCGACCCTAGCCAGGTTCGACGCCTCGAACCCCCCGCGGGTTCGAATTCTCGAACTCAGTGTGTGATACCCACGGGATTCGAACCCCCGACCTCCCGTAAAGCAACACCACGCACTAACCACTATGCTAAAATATCTTTGTGTTAGCTTTTCGAGAGGGGTGTTACAGACTACCCCTCTTAAAGAGCCCAACATCCTCGTTGGCTCATATCACGCATCACCTAAGCGGTGTGCATGTAACCCGCATCAGTACCACACCGACTGACATCCGCAACATTACATACACAATTCCGACTGGGTATAGGCTCTGATACTAAATGTGTCACCCACGGGATTCAAACCCCCAACCTCCCGTAAGCAACACCACGCACTAACCACTATGCTAAAAGATCTTTGTGTTAGCTTTTCGAGAGGGGTGTTACACAGTGGGTTCGAATTTTCGAACCCACCAGATTCGAAGTAACAAACCCACACGGGTTCAAAGCGTCGAACCCTTTTGGGTTTGAACTCTCGAGCCACGTGGGTTCGAATCCTCGAGGCCTTGTATGGGTTCAAAATTTCGAATCCATAGGGGCTCGAATTTTCGAACCCAGTTTGGTTCAGAATTTCGAACCATTCTGGGTTCAAAATTTCGAACCTGGAGCTCGAAATTTCGAGCCCGTCATGGTTCGGGGCATGGCCTTTTAGGTGCTGGGCTTACAATTTGTCACGCCGATGGATTTCGATTTCCGAATACTCGTATCTAGACTTGCATACTTAGTTTTGATGCATGAGTTGTTAACCGCGCATGCAGGATTTTAGTATTGTTCACATAGGATACAACATACAACTGGACTGGGACTTGGACTGTTTCGAATTGCTCTGGACTTTCTTTATGTAGCTTATTTTTGCATAGAATTTCTCGCACACATTAATTGTCTGCAACACGTGGGGTACATGTCACTATACCATCCGTTCTAACACTGATACGTTAAAGTATAGCTAAAGATGCAGACCAGATCAAGGACCGAAAAGACTATGGAATCCGAGGCTTCCCAACCTACCCTACAAACATGCGACCCTACTCCTGGAGGTAGCTCGTCTGGCAGCGAGCTTGTATGGTGCTCCACCTCCGTTAGAACAAGGCGGTGGTCATCGAGACCAAGATCGATCTAGGCAATCTCCGAAACCGCCTCCTCCTCCTCCTATTCGCGTGACCCTGGGAGATACTCGGCTTAACATAGGCGGCTCTCGATCTTTGCCATCGACAGCTTCTCTGTCGATCATTCCTTCGGCTCCCATTCATCTTGATAGGGAAAAGGAAGCATCTCGTAGCCAGCCGAAGCCGGAGAGAGACCGAGATAGAGGTGCCAGACTTGACAAGACCCCAGTTTCAAGAGCTATCCACAAAGGAGCGAAAGGCATTCCTGAAGCATCACTTTCCCCGGCACTACTTCGATGAGTCAAAGTTGGTCCCTGACCTCCGTCCGACTCCCGACCGACAGTCAGGGGAGTTATGGGAGCACGTGAAAGCTTCGTATCATCAAATTAATGAGTTCAACAAGTATTCCTTTGGGCTTTCAGAACTAATCAAAAAGAAGAACCTGCAACTTGCTGCCGAGAGGACCACCATCGAAGCTTTGAATAAGAATATAGGTACGCTCGGTCGTCGTATTATAAGTTCCCCTTTATGCTCCGTCAGACCCCTTAACGTTAGCTTTGTCGTTGCAGATGAGATGACACAGGCCTACGATATACTGAAGAGGGAGTCGGGGCATACCATCTCGAATTATAAAGCCACCGTGGCTGATCTTACTACCGAGACCACGACTCTAAAAAAGGATAAAGCTGATCTAAAGTGAGCGTGTGACGTTTTGGAGAAATACAACGCGCGGGTCACTGAACTCTAGAATAACAACGCTGCTTTGAGAGAGGAAAAAGAGAGATTGCGGGCTGAGAATGCCGAAGTCACTGAGTTGAAGAGGCAGCTCGAGGTGATCAGAAAGGCGAAGGAGGATGCCGAAGCTAGCTACAGGGATGTGCTGAACGAGTCGGAGGGTATAATGGCTGAATATCTAGGAGAGATAGAGCTACTACGGTAGCAGCTGAGAGATGCGGAGCTTCGCGTTAGGTCCTCCTTCGAGGAAAGTATTCATAGTATGTATGTCAAGGCTTTGAGATTTCGAGGGATTTCGTGGGTCGAAGACTACCCCCGCGAGCTTGCTAGAACTTGGGACAGGTTATTTCCATACGAGGCCTTTTTGTGTCAAGTGGATGTAAGCACTTTAGATGAGCGCCAGCTTGCAAATGTTCTTCCGGACAGTAGTGAACGGGAGAAGCCGGAGGAAGGACAGAGGTTGTTGCGAGAAGATGCTAAGAACGAAAGGTTAGCGAGGCTCGCCCAGGAGAAAGGGAATTTTTTGTCGACCGATAACGTGGTAGTGACAGAAACATTTGCAGGGGGGCTCTTATCAGCCCCTGGTCCCCGGGTCTGCTATGGTGAGTAGTCCTAAGGCTTCGGCCCGCGCAGCTACCGAGTACATTCCCGACTTCCTAGCACTGGGGGATATTAGCCTCACTTCACCTATCGCCGCAAGCACCCTTCCTATCATTCCTATGCCACCCTTGACCATAGGTAATTTCCTTTTACTTGCATCCCTGAGAATGAAGTGATTAACAAATTTATGGACTAAAAAGGTTGTGTCTTTGCTATGCAGTTCCTCCTAAGTCTACGATGGCAGCGGATCACGCTCCTGTGATCACCCAAGTGACTGAAATTAGGTCGGGCCTCATAGGGACACAGGCTGGAGAGGGCGGCGACCAACTTGACACCTTTTCTGACATAATTGTAACTCCTAGTGTAGTGGACATTCTCAACGAGGAAGTAGAGGTGGTCGACGGACAGAGTGCCTTGGCCAGAGGTTCAGTGGACGCTGATGTTTCCATGATGTCGGCTATAGTGGCGACTCAAGAGGCCAAGATGGTGGTCAACCATGATAAGGTGGAGGAGACGGAGAGGGCCGAGGGGAAGGGAAGGAGATCCCGCCAAAGAGCGAGGCTGTCGCAGATCCTACCGCTGGGAATGTCTCCGTGCCTACACAGCATGCCGTTACTACTGATGTCACGGAGATTTCTAGCGGTGATGTGCGAGGGGTCGTCGCCTCTCTGTCTCTCATGAGTCGGTTACTCCATCGAAGGGTCGATCGAGCAGAAGGGGATCTGGTCGGAAGAGGTCTGGTTCTGGTGACGAACCATCAAGTGCTGAGTCTGCGAAAAGGCACAAACAAAAGAAGAAAAGAGACGATTAGTGTTAGTAGCCTCAGTAGAGGTTACCATTGTTTTGGTAGTGTAGGCTGATAGTTTACGCGAGTAGGGCCCTCGCTTTTTGTTTTTCAAGACACGGTGTGGTTCTCATGTACACCCTGTCATTAAAAAGTAAAAGTGTTAGACACATAGTTTGTTTCAGCGTGTATGTGTGTGAAAAGAAAATACTAATTAGTAAAGATCGCCTTTTATGCCAAGTGTTCGGATGTTCTTTTTATGTTTTCCAGCGTCCTGTACTTGCTTAATCTTACTTATTGTTACACTTGTCACAAAAGCGTTAGGGGCCGTCTCTGGGTAAATTATTCCGGAGAGGTGAGGTAGAGCGCTGGTTTCAGGAAGTTCCCCTCTTCTCAGGGAACCCGTAGTTTGTGAAACCAGACTGTGCGCCTGCTGTTTTGGGTGGCCCGGGGTTAAACCCAAGTATAGCGAAGGCGAAGGGCGTCGCGTTGTGCGGTCCGCCAGGTGGGTGGCGCTCCCGTCATTCATCGGGTCGAGGCGAGTTGCCAGACGTCGTTTATTCATCGGCGCAGTTTTCAGCCCCGATCATCAGCTCATAAGGTCCGATCGTGGCCACGAGATGCTCCCTAGCCTTGAGAGCTAAGGGGAAGAAATGATTTAAGGTCGGTCTTGGTGCTGTGCCAAGATTCGACCAGCACCCGCAACCGGCGAAGAGAGATTTGCATCGATCTTAGTCGGTCTTTAAAGGGCGCTAAGCCGCCTGGACTAGGACGCGGAATGATTTATCCTTGTCCTCGGCATTGGGCCGAGGTTCGAGTTAGTGGTTGTTTAGACTCGGTCGCGTTGCAGGCCGGCGATTCGAGTAGCGTTGCCGGCTCCTATACTCGGGGTGCCAGGCATAGCCAAGCGTTTCAGACTCAATGTTGCCTAGAAATTGGGATGGCCGCGCCGGCTCCCATGCCAGGGGTGCCGATGCAGTTTTCGCCGGCGTGAATCAAGTTGGTTGTTGGAAAACAAGAGGCATTACGTGAGAAGTAAACAACAGGGAGATAGGAAATTGAACACCATTTCTACTAATAACTTTGGCAGTAATAGCCTTTACAATGCCTTGGATTTCTGAAAAAACAGAACATTGTTCGAAAAGCATAAACAACTGTTAACTAAGTTATGTAAAGTAGCGGCGGAGATGTTCGCTGTTCCATGCCCTTGGGAGTTCTGCTCCATCGACGGTGGTGAGCCTGAAGGTTCCATCGCTGAGCTTTCGATGTATGGAGTATGGGCATTCCCAGCGAGGCGCGAGGCCTGCTGGCAGGGGAAAACCCCATTTTAGAATGAGGTTGCCGACGTTGAGGTCCTTGTGGCGAACCCTGGAATTAAAGTATCGGACTACTAACTGTCGTTGGGCGGCAGCTCTGATATCAGCCTCATTCCTTTTTTCTTCTAACAAGTCGAGTGATCCCAAAAGTAAATCTTGGTTTGTCTTTGGATAAAAATACGTGATTCGATGGGATTGTAACTTGAGCTCAATGGGAATGATGGCTTCAGATCCGTATGCGAGGGCGAAAGGAGTATGGCCGGTTGCTGTCTTGTGGGTGGTGTGGTAAGCCCATAGAGCTAGAGGGAGTTCGTCTGCCCACATGCCCCCAGCCTTTTCTAGACATTTCTTGATGATGGATTTGATGACCTTGTTAACCGCCTTGACTTTCCCATTGGCTTGGGGATGAGCCACCGTTGAGAATCTTTTATCGATGCCGTGGCGCTGACAGAAAGTTTTAAACTCGGTGCTCTTGAATTGAGTTCCGTTGTCGGAGATGATAGCCTGAGGCACTCCATGGCGGGTGACGATGTTGCGAACGACAAAGTTGATCATCTTCTTCGTGGTTATGGTGGCGAGAGCTTCAGCTTATGACCCTTGGAGAAATACTCCACTACGAGAAGACGTATCATGCCCTGCCTCTGGCCATTGGAAAAGTTCTGATGATGTCGATTCCCCACATGGAGAACGACCATGGGCTGACCATTTGAGACAGTTCGGTAGGCGGGGCTCGTAGAATCTTGGAGAAGCGCTGGCACTTATCGCACTTGTGAGCGTAGTCTGCAGCGTCTTGATCAAGCGTGGGCCAGTAATAACCATGCCTAAGAATCTTTCTGGCCAGGGTCTACCTCCCAGTGTGATCGCCACATTCGCCTTCATGCACACTGCTTAGTACATGGAGGGCGTCGCCGTGGGCTACGCACCGGAACAAGGGAACGGAAAAACCTTTGCGGTAGAGTACCCCGTCCATAAGAAGGTAACGGGCTGATTGGCGAGTGAGCGCGCGCCTTTTGTTGTAGTGCTTTGGTAGGATTCCGTGCTACAGGTAATTTCTGATCGGTGTCATCCAGACTCGAGCTCGGGTTCGGTGCTCATAATCGTCTCGTCTTGCCCTTGCCTGATGCTTAGAGAGTTGAGGACTTCAACCGGAGAGAATCCGTTAAGTTGCAGATCTTCAGAGCTTGCCATTCTGGCTAGGGAATCTGCTTTTTAATTTTTTTCACGTGGGATATGGGTGATGGTGAAGTGCTCGAGGTAGACGAATAGCCCCTGAACTCGGGCCAGGTACTGGGCAAGCCGTCCCTCTTTCGCTTGATACTCTCCCAGTACTTGTCGGACAATAAGCCATGAATCAGAGAAGATGTGGACGGTCTCCAGCATGAGTTCGATTGCGATTCTAAGCCCGACGATTAAGGCCTCGTACTTCGCGTCGTTGTTAGTAGCAGGTAAATTTAGCCTCAACGCGTAATACATCGGGCATTCCTCAGGGGTGATGAGTACGACTCCGACCCCAGTGCATATTCTATTAGAGGAGCTGTTAACGAAAAATTTCCACTTGGCATCTGGAATTCCGGCATTCACCGTGGGTTCCTCCTCGGGGGCTGTGAACTCCACGATGAAGTCTGTGAGGGCTTAACCGAGGATGGCTCGCTGGAGGATGAAGGTTATCTCGAACTGGCTTAACTCTATACTCCACTTTAGTAATCGCTCTGACGCCTCGGGTCGTTGTAGGACCGGACATAGTGGCTAGTTAATGAAAACTTTTATGGGACACGACTGGAAGTACGGTTGGAGCTTTATACAGGAAATCAATAAGCAGAATGCCAGCTTCTCTATCTTCGAGTAGTTCTTCTTTGCCCCCATTAACCGCTTGCTAATATATTAGACGGGCCGTTGAGTGTGGTCTTCGAGGCGTATTAGTGCCGAGCTGATTGCCTGCGCATAAACAACCATGTAAATATATAAGTCCTCATGGTCTATAAGCTTAGAAAGGATATGTGGTCACTCTAAGTGATCCAGAAGTTCCTTGAATGCGGAGACGCATTCAAGGGTCCACTCGAAGTTGCATTTCCCTTTTCGGAGAAAATCGAAGAAAGGGATGCACTTGTCGGTGGCCTTAGAGATGAACCGACTTAAAGCGGTGACCTTTCCGTTTAAACTTTGAACATCCCTAATGTTCTCGAGGACTCGGATGTCCCGAATAGCATGGATTTTTTCTGGGTTAGCTTCGATGCCCCGTGAATTGACAATGAAACCCAAGAACTATCCCAAGGCGACTCCGAAGGAGCATTTCAGGGGGTTGAGTTTCATGTCGTACTAGCGAAGGACATCGAACATTTCGGAGAGGTCGTGGATGTGATCACTTGATATTTTATATTTTACTAGCATATCGTCCACGTACACCTCCATGGACTTTCTGATTTGATTTTTAAAGAGTTGATTAACCATTTGTTGGTAAGTGGCACTGACAATTTTAAGGCCGAAGGGAATAACACGGTAGAAGTAGAGCCGAAGGTTGGTTATGAAAGAGGCATGATCTTGGTCGCGGAGGCTCATCGGGATCTGGTTGTAGCCTGAGTATGCGTCCATGAAGGATAATAGTTAGTATCCAGCGGTCGAATCGACTAGTCGATCGATCTTCGGGAGTGAGAAGTTGTCCTTGGGATATGCCTTGTTCAGATCGGAGAAATCGATGCATGTTCGCCACTTACCATTGGCTTTTTTAACCAGAACTAGATTGGAAACCCATTCGGGGTAGTCAGCTCCGCGGATGAAGTTATTGTTGAGCAGACAGTCCACCTCTTCTTCGAGTGCCTTGGACCTCTCGGGCCCTAAAAAGCGGCGTTTCTGTTTAGCTGGAGGTAACCTGGGATCTAAGCCAAGGGACTGGAAAGCAATTGTAGGGTCGATGCCTTTCATGTCGGAGTGAGTCCATGCAAACACGTCTAAATTGGCTTTTAGGAAGCATATGAGATCTTCTTTAACTGCTGGGTGGAGTTGTGACCCTACCTTCACCGTCCTTGCAAACACGTCCAAAATCATCTTAAAAACTCTTTTATTTGCTATATAAAAGGTTCACAAAGTTTTATATTCAATTTGGGAACTTAAAACCTTTAACCTCAAAATGTTACTTAAAACCGTTGCAAAATAGCCTATTTTGGGTTAATAGGTTTTTATCATTCAAAACCTCATATAATTAATCCGAAACACTTTCAAGTCATTTATTATGATTTATCATAAATTTTCCCTATTTTTTAATCATTAAAAAATAGCTTATTTCAAAAAATCCCATTTCGGTATCTAAACTACACCAACGCTGTTTTTGTTCAAATTTGATTTGAACTTATCTTGAAATCCAACCGTTGGATTATATATATTTTCTTTGCATTTGAAAACTCTTTTTATTTCAAACAAACCTTTTTCGTTTTGGGAAAATCCGACGGTCGGCTCTCCCCGTACGTCAGTTTGAAGTTGATGGTTGAGATTAGCGAACTACCGCTGCGCGACTAGTTCTATTCAAACCAAGCTTTGATTTTATAATTAAAATCAAATCGAATAGCTTCCAAAATAGTTTATTAATTATATAAAAACTTTTGAAAACTATATTTCCAATGTTTAACTTCAAATTCAAATATTCAAATATTTAAATATTATAATATTATTTAAATCATTAAATTAATATTATTTTTCAAACTTCATTTTTTGAAATCCAAACATTCCTGAAGTCCATTATAAAAATAAATAAGAGAGTTAGGAAAAGGAAATGTAGTTAAAACATTTTTTATATACCCAAACCAAACTTCACTTTTCTAAGTTACTACTCATTTTTAATTAAAACTTGAACATGCCTTAATTACTTGAAAACTATTTCAAATAAATTTCTTTCCTTTACAAATGTTTATCGTAATAACGTTAACTTCATTTCTTTCAAAAATCGAATTTCAAATTAATTTTTTTTTATTTTTCACATATTATTTAATTAATAAAATATTTAGTTAAATAACCTTTATTAAACAAGAACTTAACTATTAACCCAATAAACCAATTATTTGGGTATAATTCATTACGGTGCCATATAGCATGTCTTAAACAATTATTATAACATCCAATATCTACCAAACAAAGTGCTATTAATCAACAAGGTGATATCCATTCACCCATTGCTATTTAAAGTATTATTCAATCAACCCAGTAAGATTTATAACCACAATCAACATCCAATATCAACACAACTATCATTATAAGGTGTCATTAACTTAAGTGTCATATGTTTATCGCTTAAAAATCATATTTTTACTTCGCTAATCATTATTAAATCCATATGTGATTTAATATTAACAAACCTACACTACTTAACCATTTCAAGCACGTAGTTTCTCACCAAGTTATCTACTCCTTCGTAACTTCGAATGTAGGACTCCTCTGCTATTCTGGTTAAATATGATAACCTTCGGGCGTCACCACTCAATATCAATTTTTCCACAGACACGGGTTCGATCGACGCATGTGGGTACTAGGGTTTACACTTGAACATATGTGGGTAAATATTGGTTTCGAGGACAAAGTTCAGATCTTTGGGTGAAGGGGTGTGCGACCTAGTAGGTAGGATCCATGTAGGTGCGAATGTGGGCTGTAGGGTCGATGGGTGGGGTATTTTGGGGTGAAGGGGGTATAAAGGTGTAGGATTTTATTATTTAAGAAGTTTAGAGATGGTTTAGGGGTGTTATGAGGTGATGGGGTCCGTGACAATGGGGAGGAGGTAGTGAAGGCTGACGTAGGAGAGTGGGGGAGCGTGCGGGTTAACTGGGGCGGTGGGTGGAGCCTATGCGTTGGGTAGAGGAGAGAGAATGAGGGAAGAAGGATAGCTTCATGTGAAGTAAGGATTTTACAACAATTTTCCCTTTTATGGTTTATTAATTAATTCATTATTTTAAGTGCCTATTTCTTATTTTAAGTGTATACACATAATCATCACATAGGCATCATCATGGAAGAGTGCAAAGACATAATCATGGAAGAGTGCGAGTGAGGTGTCATAGAGGGAGTGAATTAAGGAGGCATGATTTTATTTGTTTAATCTTGCATTTAATTAAACGATGTTTATACGTTTTCTACTCGTACGATGAAACCGTAAGTCCGACGATACGAAATTTGAAATCCAATTATATTTCACCGATATGCATCCAACAAATATGTTCTCATCGAATACGGGGACCGTTTGAAAAACGACCTTTTTCTATGCTTTTATTAAATTTCAATAGATTTTTCGATATGCGTTTATATTGGGCACGCTCACATACTAACTCCGATTGATATGAAATTTGGAATCTTATAATTCTTCAACATTCTGAATCTAATGAAAGTGATTTCATTGAAATCCGAGATCATTTGCCAAATTTCCATTTTCAGGCAATTGAAATAATACTGAATTATCGAATTTCAATATATTTTACTTTAAATTCAATTTCTTTTTATTTTAAATTGGCTAAAATTTCAGGTCGTTATAATCTCCCCTACTTAAAGAATTTCATCCTCAAAATGAAACAAAAGAGATACTATATAAAAACGATATTCAAGAGAGGAGTTTACCTTGCAAATGATCTATTCTCTGATATCCACTCTACAACGGGGGATAAGACTTCTTATATTGTCTTCTGTTTCCCAGGTGTAATCCCTTGGATCATTGCTTCGTTGCACTTTTACTAATTTCACCATTTTTTTCTCATTTTCTTTACATCCTTGCCAATAACCTTTAAACGCTATCTTGGAACTGTCAACTCTGGTGTATCTCTAAGTCTTGTCGTGCAAATTCCTCAAGATCAAATCAGGATCATGAACATATCTTCGAAGATGGGAAATATGAAACACATCATGTACACCTAACAACCATTTCGGTACTTGGATTCTATAAGCCAAGGCTCCGGTCCTTTCTAATACTGGGAAAGCTCCAATATATTTTGGTGATAATTTTCCAATCTTTCCAAATCTGATGACTCCTCTCAGTGGAGATTTTTTTTAGAAATACCTGGTCACCACAGAGAATTCCTAGTCTCTTTTTCGCTAATCAGCATAACTCTTCTGCCTACTTTGAGCTACTTTCAATTTCTTTTTAACGAAATCCACTTTCTCAGTTGCTTCACGGATCATATATGGACCCACTACAAGTCCATCTCTCGACTAAATCTAACCTATTGGCAACTTGCATGGTCGACCATACAATACCTCGAAAGGTGATATACCTATATTTGCTTGATAACTATTGTTGTAGGAGAACTCCACTAGATGCAAATGATCTTAACTAGATCCTCCAAAATTAAGAATACAAGTTCTCAACAAACCTTCCAAAATTCAATTCACTCTTTCCATTTGCCCATATTTTTGGGATGTTAAGCATTACTCAGATTCAACTTCATTCCGAACATTGACTAAAGTACTCACCAGAAATGACTGGTAAAGTTCAGATCTCGATCACTTACTATATTACTAGGTATCCAGTGCAATCGGACAATCTCTTTTACATACAACTGCAAAAGATTGTCAGCTGTCCTTATTGGCTTCACTAGAAGAAAATGGGCACTCTTTGTTAAATGATATATAATAACCCTAATCCCTTCATTACCTCTTCTGGTTCGAGGCAACCCATCAATAAAGTCCATCGATATCTGGTCCCACTTCCACTCAAGAATCTCCAATGGCTGAAGTAATCCAATAGCCTTCCACTGATCACTTTTAACTTGTTGACAAGTTAGGAACCTGCTAACATAGATTGAGATATCTCTCTTCATCGACTTCCACTGAAATGTATGCTTAATTTCTTGATACATCTTGTGGATTCCAGGATGAATACTTAACTTGGATTTATGACACTCATCCAATACTTCTCTCTTGACTTCGAAATATTTGGAACACAAATACACCCATTCAATCTTAAAACCCCACGACCATCAATCTTAAAACATATCTCACCCTTTTCAATATCTTCACAGATTCTTTGGATGAATTCGTCTTCCTTTTAATGGTTAATAACCGTATCAACCAAGGTGAGTGTAACAACCATATAAGCAATAATGTCATGCCTTGCATACTTCAACGATTTGTGATCAGTAAACAACTCAAACTTCTCACCCAATAAATAATGTCTCCAGATCTTCAAAGCAAATACAACCGCAAGTAATTCAAGATCATGACTTGCATACTTCCACTCACGAGGTTTCAATTGCCTACTAGCATAAGCAGCTATCTTTTCGTCTTGCATTAGTACTGCACCAACTCCTTTTTTGTTGGCATCTATGTCTTTGTTGACATCTATATAAACAGTCAATCCTTTATTGCAATTAATAATTGTTAGCACCGGAGCCATTGTCAACCTCTTTTTCAAATCTTGAAAGAATTCTTCACATCTTGTAGTCTAAACAAACCTAGCTTTCTTCTTGGTTAGCTTCGTCAAAGAGCTAGATATCTTTGAGAAATCCTTCAGGAAACTTCGATAATAACCTTCCAGACCAAGGAAACTTCTAACCTCGGCGGGGGTTCTAGGTTGCTTCCAACTATAGATGGTAGAAATTTTATTCGAATCCATCGAAATTCTTTCTTTCGACACTATATACCCGAGAAATTTAACTTCTTTTTCCCGAAAATGATATTTGGAGAACTTTTCTTTCAATATATTTCTTCTCGAATTTCTAGGATAGCTTCTAAATGTCTAGCATTCTCCTCTTCCATCTTAGACAAAATGAGAATATCATCAATAAAGACTAGCACGAACTTATTTAATGCTTTTCGAAATAACTGGTCCATCAAATGCACAAAATAAACAGGGGCGTTGCATAATCCAAAAGGCATTACTAACCATTTATAGAACAAATCTGGTCCTTTGAAAGAAATTAGATGAATACAATCTTCCGCAATCCTTTGCTGGTGAAATCCCGTAGCTAAGTCCATCTTTGAAAATACTCAAGCTCCACTTAAGCCATCCAACAAGTCATCGATATGAGGGAGAAGATATTTATTTTCAAGAGTTTTCTTATTTAAATTTCTATCGTCCACGCAATCTTAGAGAACCATCAGACTTCGGAACAAATACTACTACCACTCCCTAACTTGAATAACTTGGCTTGATTAGACCTTTCTTCAATAGTTCTTGAGTTTGGTCACTCAACTCCTCATTCTCTTTCATAGTCATTCTCCGAATCGCATGCACTATTGGTCTTGCATTCAGAACCAAATCAATTCTAACGTCAGTCTCCTTACATGGAGGAAGACTCTTAACTTCATCAAACACATCCATAATTCTTTTAACAGCCGGAATAGTTTCTATAGTGGTGAAGGAAGCATCTATACCATACCAAAAACTATATGTGCTTGAATTTGGTCCTTTACATGGTATCGTTATAAAATCTCCAAACTTTGTTTTTATCCTAACAATCCTTCTCAAATAATCTACACTATCTTCATATTAGGTCAGCCAATCCATCCCAAGTATAATATCAAAATCGGTGAAATCCAAGATAATCAAATTAAAGGGAAACTGATAACGAGAATAAGAAATGGGCACTTTACAATGTAAACACAACTTGGTAGAACCTCATATCAGATTTCTAAAGCAAACGGGCTTCTCAATATATGCAGGTTTTAGGTTTAATTCTTGAACCTTTCTCTTTGATATAAAGTTATGTGTGGCACCAGTATCAAAAAATGCTTTAACTAGAATATTCTTTATAGAAAGTTTGTCTTCAAGAACTTCCTTTCTCTTCCTGCCAAATGAGGTTGACGGTATATCTTCAATAGCATAAACATGAGCTACCTCTGACTTCTTCATCAACGGACAATTCCTTGCAATGTGATTGGTCTTGTGATAGACATTCTCTAGTATCTTGAGTTTTCTTTTTGGGTTCTTGAACATTCCTTTTTGGATTCTTTGGCTTTTTTCAATTATTCGATAAATGCCCCTTTTCATTATAATTAAAACAAGTGGAATTCTTCACCCAGTCCTCTTTAGATTTCTTTTTCTCTTTATCAGATTCTGACATCTTGCCTCTGAATTTCCTCTTCTTCCATTAATTGACCTTTTGGTTACCTTTATCATCTATAACATGTTGTTTGTTAAGAGATTCAAAGCAATATGCCATATCTCCATATCCTCGAATGATGCTTTCACATGAGCCATAGTTCTTCTTTGGTACCTCTTTGAAATCCTTTGATGAACCTTTCATTCTTCTTAACAAGATTTTGGATCAGCTCCGGCCCAAAACGAGAAAGTTCATTATACTTATTCAGATATTCCTGAATAGTCATATCTCCTTGCCTCAAGTTGGAGAACTCATGGTGTAAGCGAGCTGTAACGGCCCGAGGATTTTCGACCCCGGAAATTGACACAAAAACACCATATCGGCAATTCAAGCATCGAAAACACTGGAACGTTATTAGAAAGAATTTATAGGGTGAGATAAGAAAGAAAGAAATATATTAGAATAGAAGAAGAAGAACCAACATAATACAGAATCTCACATTGCAGCGGAATAACATATAATATAAAAACATATCTTTACTGAGAGCTTGAAAATATATACTTATAATCATCAGAGTACATCAATATATGTAGACAGTTAGAATATTCTGTCCTCATATACGACACCCAACGGAATAACAACCATATACCATACGTATGGACTTCTCTAGCTCGTCTCTGGATTTCGCTCCATCTGGTAATCTCAACCTGTACAACCCGGTCTAACTAAGCATTACAAACGATGGGTCAGCATGGTGAACCAGAGTGAGAAAAACACAGTAAGTGTAAAGGTATCACATAACTTGATTTTAAAGTCAAAATCCTTTCGGAAGAAAAGGATAATCGTAACACCAAATCCACACAATAATACGGATGGTTTTTACCTTACGATAACCCAAAACATTTTTGAAATCATATATTTCAAGATATTATAATTGTGTCTAAATACAAATAAATATCAGTCTAGCAGAAAGCTGGCATCTCATGCTCTACATACATAGTATATAATCAAAACCGTGGGCGCTTATTGGAGAATGGGTTTCCATGGCAAGGTATGGGCAACCACCTTTCCGACAATGTACCTCTAGAGATGAATACATCGGGGTTCAACAAGAACATCTTGCAACCCAGGCTAAACATGATTGGCCCCTAAATTCGCTTGAAAGTACCGAATATATCATTACAAGGTTGGGGGCCAGCCAACAGAACCGATACCATACATATATAAAATAAAGGGACAACAAAAGTCATTTGATTTCTCCAAATCAGGTAATGAATATACCCTTTTGATGGGTGCAACCCACATAGCCGTGCGACCTTACCAATTTTAACCATTTCCCGGTTGATGAGGCTAGAGGTCAAATTTATTTGTTTGTTAATTTTAATTTAATTCTTCTGAACATCTGACCACCATTCACGTTGAATGTCACATCGTCAGATCCGCAAGATATCACTAATTAACATCCACAAAAATACTTAAATTGATAAGAGAATAATCACTTCTCCGCCATCAATTGGATACGTTTGAAGAAATCAACGTACGTGACCCTTTTGGAAATACTTTGTCAGATACTCGTTCATACAAGTCATCTAGGAATAGGATGAACCGAAGGCCTCTCCCACCACACCCTATATGGGTATAACCCCAAGGACCAGTAGCGAATAGTCTTTGCTATCCAAAGATTTCACTCACGATAAAATTACAAGTCAAAATATCTACGGCCGCTAAACCAGAGAAATTCGATAAGTAGTTCTTCCGTGTATGAAGATCAGTGGTCTTCAATTGCTCCATCTTCAATCTGCCTCTTCACGTATTTGCTGGTCGGAATGGCTTTGGAATATAAATTTGATCTTGGTCTTTCCGTACTAACAATCGTATTTGGTCAGATTTGATAGTCGATTATTTAACTATCAAATAAATAATCATGTGAATGAAATGAGTTCACTGATTCAGTAATCGGCATTACTTGGCCTCTTTAATTAAACATATGTTAATGATACTCTTTAAATCTTCTAATATTTGGAGTTTACTTTTTTACTTCTTATTATAAATAAGAATATTCTTAAAAATCATTTCATTCACTTATAAACTTTTCGAATACAGTTTATAGTATTATTTACGGAAATCATAACTTATATTTCCCTTAATTGCTCTCGTTCATAAACTAGTATCATTCTTGGATAATCGTGAAGTCGTTCAAGTTGGGGTATTTTATTTACCTCTCAGACCTTGTCCAACAACATTTATATCTTCGGAATAAATAGACGTTTATTAACCACACGTTTCCTTTAAAAACCCTATTTAAATCTCAAAAGTGTTTACTTAATTAATTATTAAGTAAACTATTATTATAATAATTCTCTATTCATCCTTAATGATCGTTTATAGTATAATACCCGAGCTTCGATTCCATCAAGAATAGAATCCTTTATAAAATTCTTCAAAACTTGTTTGCAATACTATATTTGTTTTAAATCATATATAATTGTCTTTAACAAATCTAATATATCTTTACAAATCTTATATACATATCTTTATAAATCTTACACTTATCTTTTATAATTCTTATATTGACATCTTTTACGAATCCTTGTATTTACTTTTATGAAAAACAATTCAACTTATCATATGTAACAAACGTTACAAATTTCATTTTCAAAACTTTAACTTCATTTACAAATCCCATTTGTAAATTATTATCAACAACTAATATTTCGATTACATTTTTAAACTCCTAATTTCCATTTATAAAATCGTTTGTAAATCATTTACGATAACTCATATTTGTTGTCATTTCCAAAATCTTTTACTTAGCTTATACTCTCAGCTCTGCTTTTCATTTCGAACTTCGGAGTATCACATTCCGAACCTCGGAATCAAATCTCATTCTGTTAAACATTTCATACCATTTTCCAACTTCTCAAATTTCTTTTTCTAACTTCAAGTATTATGTAAATATTTGATTTAAGCAATCATATTTTCTTAAAGATCTCTTGAATAATTTCATTATAAAAACTCAGGTTTTGATATAAAACACATTCACAAACTCGTTTCACCATTCAATTCGATTTCATTTCCACTTCGATTACATTTTAAATGAATTTCAAATAAAAAGTAATATCTTGAATTATAATTAACTTAATCATTTACTTCAAACATTAACTACTGTAAAAGTAGTTAATTTCTTTATTAACTAAAATAAATAGTCAATTCCTTTTAAAAATCTTATTAAAATTAAAACACATATCCGTTTATCTATTTCATTACATTAATTCAAAACAAACTAATTTAATAATCAGTTCCAGTTAAAACGGATGACTTTGTCAATTCAAATCACGGTTATCTTGTTAACCAGTTCCAATTAGCCATTTATTTAAATTAATTAATAATATAATTAATTTAAATAATTCTGTTTAATTATTTAAAAAAAACAATTATTCAACTGTTAACCGCTTGGTTAATTTCTGTTCATTTGCTTATAAATCTAGTTTTTATTAGAATTTTCTTTATAAAATCAATTAATAATTGATTATAAGCTTATTTGATAAATAATAAACATTTATTTTCTTTTAACAAACTTTTATTCAAAATACAAATTTAAAAATCTGTCTCCAGTCATAAAATAAATTTTATAACTTCATTTCGTCGATTCACCTGACGGTAAGTCGATATTTGGAAAAACGATTGATTTATAGGCCATATACTGCCAATTATTCAACCAATATTACTCATTGGTTTAAACAAAACAATTGTTGAATTTCTGGTCAACAATTTAAATCAGTCATCCAACCCAAATGGTTCATATAATGATAATATGGAAATAAATAATATTAAATGTATTTGAGGAATCCCGTTGGATCCCTCCAACTTGTACTTCCCTGCATTCACATTGATTATTCCAACAATATTATTCAGTTCAGTTTAACTGATAATTTCAATAACAGTAGATAATAACTATTTAACATTACCCAACTAACAAAACAATTGAAACAATTAAACACATTTGTTTTATAAACGTGCCCAATAAGGTAAGTTACCTTAATTGGGATCAATCATTAAAATAACGATTTGGTTTTTCACTGAAATTTGACAACATTTAATTTCATCAGTTCAATATATGCAATATATTTAACAACCAGTCAATCATTAGCAACCATAACAAACAAAAATAAAAACCCAACCTATATAAAATACAAGTGGGAAGAAAACTGAGCGAGTTTAACTCACTGGATTTCATTTTATTGCTTGAGCAGTTCAGTTCCAGTTAAATTAAATAGCGTTTAATTTAACAATAAATTCCAGTTGGTTCCAGCTTTGTCCAGAACAGTTCCAAAATGTAGATTTACTCAAGACGATCGTAACGCGACTTGAACCGTCCAATTCTAATCACATACGAATGAGCTGTGAATATTTAAATTTATATAATTTAATTATAAAATTAACATCCTTAGTTACTAATTTATTTAAACTAATTACATCAGTTAAAAATATTGGACCATCCTTTTTCCTTCCTGTACATTTTATAATATGATACTTCCTCAAACTCATCACATTCAATTATTTGGCCCAACGTTCTCTTGAATTAAACAGTAACCATCAGATTTAATAATATAACTAAATTAATACTTAATTATAAATTACTTCTGACCAATAAAATTTATTTTGTCTATACATTCAACAACTAATATCATTCTTTGTTCACGTTCAAACTATTATAGGCAGCCTTCCTTTAAATAAATTAAGCAAATGGGCTATAATAAGTAGTTTAATTAGGGTAAAACAGTTACTTTGGTAAACTTAGAGATTACGGTAGACTCCTGTTTTCCTTCCTGATCTTTTCGCGGTACTATTTGTTCATGAAACAACAGCCCGACACCTTCTGCTTCCAAACAATAAATCAGTCCAACTTGTTTGTTCAAGAAAAAAATTCCCACTTGGTCCATGTAAGCACAGCCTCCTGAAAACTATGCTTATTCCCATTTCCATCTTTCAGAAACAATGCACCAACCTCCAATCCCACTGCCGATCAGAAATCCAACCACCACGCCTCCATACGAACGTCGGAGGTTGATCCATCGCTACTAACATGAGCGCCTTGACGTTCTCCACCCTCGGTCCAAGTATCAGCCGCCCTAGCGTCGCAAAATACTGGAAAAAGGCCCTCAACCGTCACACCTTTCAGTCGAGATTCCAACTGCCTTGATGCTCAAAAACCGATCACAGTCGGTCGTTAGAAAGGTTTCTCCAAGCTGAACAGAACTTGCTTGGAGGTTTTGGATTTTAGTTAGTGGATTAGGAGATCCAATTGAAGAAAGTTAAAGAAATTTGGTTCGTTCAATATTGGGTGGCGGCTCATAGAAAAGGGTTTTTGACCACGTTGACTTTTAGTTTAGGGTTGCGCTCAAGTGCCCTTATGTTGGCTATTTATAATGAAGTTGGGACCAATAAAATATTATTTTATTATTCCAAGACTTATGCAAGCTTTTCGACAAAAAAACACTCCATATGATTTCAAATTCGAAATAAAACACCTAATCCTAGCATAAAAAATATTCTGGATCCAATGGGACAGGTTTCGTCGAATTCCGAGGTCGTTTGTGAAAAGCCCTTTATAATTATCGATGAAAACTCAAGCATTTAATTTTCCTATAATTACAGAAAAATAAAAAAATTGGAACCTTGACATTCTACTAGAACTTTGCCTAATGGATCCAATGAATCTTGTTTCATCAAATTTGGAGTTCGTTTGGCCAGTTTTTCATTTATTAAAAGTTACCCCAGTCAAAATAATCTAAACAATTAAATAAAAATAAGGGCGTTTTTGGCTGCCGAAGTCACATACGACATCCATTTGCCACAAAATTTGATTTTCATACAATAATTTAACAGTGCGGTCCCAATGAAACTAATTTCACCGAAAACTAAGAATGTTTGCAAAAATGGCTATTTTTACTGCTTATATAATAACGAATAAAATATTAATTAAATTTACAAATAATTAAATAAATAATAATAAATTATTTTTAACATATATATATATAAACAGAATATATATGCAACTTCAAATATAAATTATACAGCTTAATATCGTTAATTTCGAGTTAACCGTTATCCAAATTTATATAAAATCCCAATTATTTTATTAAATAAACATTATCGTTTATTAACGATTTCCACAGTGACTATTTTAAAATTTGAAATGGACATGACTAACAATCTATAACACAAAATCTGGATTTTTCTCTTTCATATGAAAATTATAATTAACAAGATTCCAACGTTTCTTGTTTCATAGAATTCCGACTTATATCAGATTCTGTATATTAAATTGAAGTTGAAAACTCAATATTACCAACTGAAGCGCCGTTTTGAGCTCGTTTTAAATTAAATATAAATTTAACGTTCAAACTTCGTTTTTGAACAACGAATTAAATATTAAAACCCATTAATATTCCAAATCAATATTTAAAATAATAAAATAATTTTAATATTTGGCTACCAAATATACGGGATATTACACGATCTATCACTACAGATGGTACCAACCTGCCTTAAAAAACTTTCTTAAAGCTTTCCCAACCGAAGTCATCTTCGGTTCTTCCAATGTACCTGTCTCCCACCAGACTAAACCATCATCCTTCAGTAATCAAGTTGCCAAATATTTGTTCTTCTCATCACTAAGCTTCAAGCCATTGAAAATTCTTTCATCTATACGCAACCAATCCTTTGCCTTAACAACTGATTCTCTTCCAAGTAATGGTTATCCTCCAAGATTTTTATATTTCTTTGATAAAACTTCCAAATCCAGCTCAGGTTGTTCTTGCACAAAAACTTTAGCTTTTGCTACTTCTTCTACTACGAGGGCTTGAACATTAGTCGCGGCATTACCCCTTCCCCTACTCAATCCTCTTCTTCCACTCATTTTCCACTATCTACGTAGTAAGAAAATGTTGGATCTAGATTAACCCTAGAGGGGGGGTGAATAGGGTTTATCACAGTTTATTGAATAATTAAAAATTAATTCCAGCACAGATAAAGCAGAGTAGTAAGTGCAGTAAGAAGATAACACACAGATGTACCCAGCTTCGGCAGACTCTGCCTACTGCTGCATTCACTAAGGTTTCTACTAGGTGTTAATAACAGATCCCGCATACAAGACCATGTACACTCGCAGCTCCTGCTCCTGTCCTAACCCTACGCTCAAATCCCTAGACTGACCGATATCCACTCGATCAGATTTTCCCTGATTACGACCCCGTAAACAGTAATCCAGATTTTACAGACTCTGTCAACTGTCAGTCCACACCCTGACTGAAACTCCCTTAGAAATTTTACAGACTTTTAGAAATTGTTCGACGGTTTTTACAACACAAAAATTTAAATACAACAAAAATAAAAATTAAAGAAAAATAAACCCCTTGAGAAAAATGACTTAGAAGTTTAAAACCAAGGGGTCATCCCTTTTAACTTTTAACATGGCTTAGCCAAAGAAACAATGGGCCGGCCCTTGCTCATTTTCCTTTCACCCGATCTCTTTGCTTTGTGGGAAAAAAAATGGCGGCGGCTTTGATAATTTTCTAGGGTTTCTGGAATCCTCCAAATCGTGACTTCAAATGAATTCTGGAAATCTTCTCTGATGTTCTTCTTGACGTCGTTCGTCTCTGGTCAATGATTTGGGGCTAGAGGTTGCGATCGAAAGCCAAAAAAAAATGTGAGTTCTCTGAGATTTTGTTTTTTCGATTTTCTGCTTATTATTTCCAATATATCAAACTGCCTGTGATGATGTGGTGTTTATAGGGTTAGAATAAAACCCTGATTGCTCTGATTTCTTGATTAATGGCTTGACTGATTTTCGTGTTTCCACTTTTTGATTCTTTGAACAAAATCGGCCTTGAATTGATTTTGGCTACTTTCCCTTTTTGTTGCTGCCTCGGCTTTTAATGGAATGAAATAATTCTTGAAATATAATTTGCTGGCTCCCCTAATTTTGCACGGCTTGAATTGAGTTTTGCATAGCCCTCGAATTATTCCTGGATATATTTGAATAAATTTGTTGGTCCCTTGATTAAAAACATGCCGTGAATGCTGAGAGGTCTTTGTAAATTCTTGGCCCCCTTGTGATGTGATTTTCTTTGAAACTGCAGATTCATTCCATGATTTGTTTGTTGCAATTGAATAGATAGTTACCAAGAATGATTTGGTTTTGTGGTCAAAAAAAAGAAAGATGATATCCCCAGTATTCATGATTGAACCAGTGATTATTCTGCTCGATTTATTGCCTTACATGTCGCCAGTTTTGCACAAAAAAAAAAATCCAATGACACTTTGATTTCAAAGATGTTCATTTTCTGGAAAATATTGATTTTGCAGAGACTGTTTATTCTTGCTTTACTTGTTGAAAACTGGAAGCAATAAGATCACACACAGATTTTAAATTTTAAAAAAAATGTTTTGCCAAAAATGGAATTCTGAAATTAATTTGAGATAGCTTTGTGGCCCTTGTCAAAAACTGGAAAGCACTAATTGAAAAGAATTTAAATGGATTCATGCATTTTCTTTTCAGGAAAAAAATTTCTTGCCAAGTATGTGATTTCCAGACAGTTGAAATTCATGCAGAATATTCTTTGATTGCTCAAATATGTGCAGTTTTGTTTAGGCAAATCTCGGCCATTTTAATTTTTGGAATACTTGAATTGATTATTTGCCATATAAACTTTGCTGCTTCATTGCACCATACTTGTGAATTTCCTTGACCATGTTTGTGACGTGTAGTTATACCCTGACTTGCACCTGACTTGTAATGTAGAGCCATTTTACATGCTGTCTTGCTATTGTATGCCTCTTGGACATGCAGCATGCATGTTTCACTTGACCTGAGATATTTGTAGCTGCTTGAGTTGCTTTAAACAGTTGTTTTATGTCCACCATGTTGAAAACTGTTTTGACTGTGATCATGTTGGTTATCACATTCTGGCTTGACATTATTTATGCATCCATGTTGTTCACTGACCATAGTACACACCATGTATAAACTGCATCATTCACTTGGTTGTGCTGTTTCTTCATGTTGCTCACTGTCCCATACTTGTTGTGCTGTTTTGACCATGACTTTGTTGCTCGACCAGAATTTGTATAGCTGCACCATCCATTCTCATATTTCTGCCATATTGACTTGTTTACATGCTCCATACTGTTTTGTGTTTGCTTATGTTGGCGCATACACTTGGATGTGATTTGCTATTGCCATCCCTTGTATTCCATCTTGACAATGACAGTTGACACATGAAAGTTGCCACTTGTGCTCGACCATGTTGTCCATATATTCATGGCTGTTAGAATGGTTTTCACTTTGGCTTATATGAGTGGTTATTTGGCTTGCCTATGAACTGTGCACTGAGTTGAGATGGTCCATGTGGCTACTCCTCAGTTGCTTGCTGATTGGCGAGGCAGTGCACACGTGTATATTTATACACGTGTGTATATGCAGCCATTCAGTGTATGTTTTCTTGTCCCTGCATTGGTATACATATATATGTTGTCTGCCTTGTGGTATTTACAGTGTATCACTGTGAATATCACAAGCTGTCTAGACACAGTCGGTTGGATATGAAAAACAGATCGAGTCAGAAAAATGATGAGAAGCACACCGAAATTCTGAGGCAAATAAAATTTTAAAAATAAATTTATATTTGCATTTGTTCAGTTTTATTTGTGTTGCAGTGTACTGTGTGTTTCTGTTTTCATGTGACAGGTATGAAGACTGGACTGACTGTGAGGATGCTGTGAAGACAGGAGACTGAAGAAAATAACAGAGTTGGTGAAAAAAGTGTCAAAGTGTAAATGAAAGTATTAGTGAAGCTGTATAACTGAGTGATGTGTGATATAGCTATGAAAACTGTGTATGAAATTGAAAGTGAAATGAAATGTATTTCAGTGAATTTACAGTGTGTTTTACAAATAGTGGAGTTGTAAATCTGTACTGTTTTGAATATTGAAATAAAATATTATATTTCTGTATGTGATGAATCAGTACGATTACAAACACATTTAAAAGAATATTTGGTTGTTATCATCAAACAAAAATCATATAATTGTGTATACAACACCGTTATATACAACAATCTCCCCCTTTTGATGATAACAAACAAATGTTAAGATTTTGAATATAATAAATGTGTTTTACAGTGAACAACAGAAACTCCCCTATTTGAATGCTCCCCCTACAACTAAACTCCCCCTATAACTGTGCATGAGTGAAATGTATGAATAATAATAAATTTTCAAAATTAAAAATATTTATAAAATATTCACTCATAAATCAAAATCTAATCCATTCTCCCCCTTTTGTTATCATCAAAAGGATACAGATTTTAAAATACAGATGAAAAATTGACTAAAAATATAATTTCATCTTAAGAGGAAGAACGGTCATCATAAATTTCAATCAGTCAAACAAAAATCATAATAGATTAAGAACTGGTGACATATCTCACATTGTAGAGAATGACGAATTTACGATGAATTCTATATAAAATGGGGAGAGTTTTATAAAATTCATCATTTCCAATTATTTTCAAAAGATTTTTAAAAGTAAAGCACAAAAAAAACAGTGATGGACTTGAACTATAATTAATAATCCAATTTAAGTGACAAAGTAGTATAATCTCAACTCCCAATAGCTATCAATCAACAAATCATAATATTTCATAAGATTTCAACACATTTCACAGATTAGAAGGATGGATTGATAGGCTGGTTTTTATAAACACCAAGGAGAATTTCAAATTAATTTCAATTTATAGCACACTTTCCCTTTTTCTTATTATTTTATTTAAGAGCACACTGACCACGCATAACCAGAGCTTGGATTTTTAAATGAAGTCAGTCGCAGCTTAAATTATAAGTTGTCTCTTAACCATTCATGACCAGAGCTTGGATTTTTAAATGAGGTTAGAGACACACTTATATATTAATTATATTTTCATCATTTTCAGCTTTTTAAAAAGGAAAAAACTCCTCGATATATAAAACCATTATGGATGATATAAATGTGGTATGTACAGAGATGGACTGTGAAATAAATTTCTAAATTAATTATATTATGAGATATGCATGAACTGTACCGGGATTCTTGAAAATTTTCAATTGTCACTAATTCTGAAAAAAAATGCAGTCACATTTCCATCACAACTATTTTCACTGTTTTAAGATTATTTTAAAAATATAAACTCTCCACATTAATATAAACTCATAATGGATGACAGAATGATGAGAGGAAAAGTAGATGATTGTGAAATAATTGCCAGTTCAAAGATATTATAATAAATATTCAACCATCATAAAATCTCCTCTTATTATGAAATATATTGCAGTCATAATTCATCACAACTTCAAAAACTGATAATAATTTTGATGAATTATAAATACAGTTCAATTGGATATTGATTTCAATTTCTAAATGAATAATCAACAAATAATTTTAAAGTTGAAAATCAATTACAAGAGGAAATGTGAGAAAGCTATACAGGATAAGAGAAAAAAAAATCAGTACTTCTGATACCAATTGTTCTCTCTTCTCGAGGATTTAAAATTGACACTTGAGACGAACAAGGATATCAAAGAGTTTCAAACACAGAGCCCACGCAGACAAGATTTACAAATTTGGCAAGCAACAGACAAATCAAAACAGGCAGTTATTTGAAAAACAGTATCAGAGCAGCACAAAAATAGTTTCAGAAACAAACTTGTCAGAATGATGGTCACATAAGATGGTTCATGATCCAAGATTAAAAATACCATTTATTTTAAATCATTTGATGAATATGAAATACTCTAGATTCAATGAATCGATTACACCTAATTATTAATGTCAGATTCAAGATATGTGTGTGATTCAATAAATCAATAATTTCAAATGATTTTAAACAAATAAATATTTAAATCAATTAATCATGAAATATCAATGATTTTCAAAGACCATTTTCAAAAAGAACTTTTCAAGAATTTCTCAAAAACTATTTCTTACAAGCCCAATCGAAACACCAGATCATTTACATCAAATCTGAGAGGTATTCATGATACAAGAAATTAAAAAATAATTTATTTGAAATCACTTGAATCAATGTTAAGTTTGAGATATAATGAATCAGTCACACAAGGTTGATTATTTCAAATTTTAAGAGGTGTGTGATATTCAAAATATCAAGAATTTCAGATGATTTCAAACAAACTAATTTCAATCATAATAATCATGAGTAAAGATGAAATTCTAGATGTATCACTGATTCAAACCAAATATTTTTCAAGTCAGAAATAATCAAGCCAATCTAAAAATTAATGAGATTATCACAACTGAGAAGTAACAGTGCTGTAATGAGTATAATACTTTAAGTGTTTCCAAAATGAATTGGAAGGGACTCAAAACAGTATAAGTGTGTGAAGTTTCATTAATTATTCAGATCTTCAAAATTTTTGAATTTATACTAACAGTGTTCAAGATATGATATGAATGCTTCAACACTATTAGAATTTCAAAAAGAACTCCAAAACAATTGCAGATATATACAAGTTTAAATTCAGATTCTGGAAGAAATAAAACATGACAGTTTTATACAGATTAAACGAATTTCTAGAAAATCATAAGTACTGCAATCGGAAGTTAATGAAGCGTAGAATAAGAAGAATATGGCAGTGTCAAATCAACTCAGGACAAACAAAAAGAAAGAGAAAAAAAAAGGAAAGGGGTAGAAGAAGAAATAAACAAAAAATATTTACAAAGACAAGTTCAGAGATCATACCTGAAATCAGTGTAAACCAGAATCTTTGACTCAGTAAATCTTGGCCAAGGAACTGTAAAGAATACAGAAATATAGAACAGCTTGAAATCAATCTCTTTTCAGCATAGCAGTTCCTCAACCTTCACTGGTACCTAGCAGTTAAGTGGATCAAGTGGTCTAACAAAATTTGTAAAACCACTCTGAAATTTGTTTACCACTTTTGGTACCCAAACCTGTTTGTATAACATCCCATTCGAATCTAACTTTGTGCCTTTAGGAACCCAAACTTGTTTAATTTTTCCAAAAATCATTTTATTTCCTTTTGGGGTCCACATCTGTTCAACTGGATTGTTATCAAACCAATTCTTGTCTCGTTTGTGATTTAAAAACCTTTTGGAATTGTCAAAATTCAAATTTTCAGAAAGACCCTTTTTAAAGCAATTTAAAGGTTTTTTAAAATCACAAGAATTCAATTTTTCAAAAACACTTGTTTTTCCAAAACCAATACCTTGTTTATGACCAACCGAAAATTGGTTTTGTAACAGCATATTCAACGATTTTTCTCCATTCGAAAATTTATTCAAAGTTGATTCTAATCGTTGAATTTTGGATTTAAGATCAGAGTTTTCTTTTATCAGATTTGAACAACGATTAATGTTGATCCTTCTCCTTTCAGTATCATTTTGTTTCAAAGACAAATTTTCGTTTTCAAGAAGTTTGATTTTGGTCTTGGACTCAAAGATTTCAGATTCAAACTTAACTTGTTTTTCAAATTCAAGTTTCTTGAAATTCTCAATCTCTTTTTCAAGCTCGTTTAAAATTAAATCACTTTTCAACAAGCTTTCTTTCTCAGCAATTTCATGTTTGGAACTTTTGATGGCCTTAAAATTATTAAATTCTTTTTGCAAAGAATTGTTTGAATCTTTTAGCTCAGCCTCGTTATCTTTTAAAATCAAAATTTCCTCTTTAAGTCTTTGAATATTTTTATTGAGATGAACGAGGTCAGTTTTCAATTTCAAACAACTTTCACAGTCAGAATTTTCTAATTTCATGACATTTGTAGATTCTGATTCCAAACAGTTAATTTTGCTTTTTAACTCGAGATTTTTAGATTTCAAGTATTTGTTTTTACGATGGAGTTTATCAACGATTTTTGTTAAATCAGTACACATATAAACCAACTCTTCATAAGAGAAGCTTTCAGTCTCATTGTCTGTTGAGTCTCCATCATCTGATCTACTTGAATTTTCATTTGTTTCTTCTCCTGAGCATAGATCTGAATCTGAGTTGACCATTTTGGGTTTTGAGCTGCTGTTGTCGATCTTTCCATACTTTGTATTGAGAAAATCCCATATTTCCTGCGCAGTCAAGCAATGAGAAATGAGGTTATATTGGACATCATCAATATAAGAATACAAAGTGTGAATAGCACGAGAATTAAATCCAATATCGTTCCTATTGACCATATCATAACCATTAATAACAGTATCCCAACATTTAATATCAATAGATTTTAAATATAATTCCATTTCTAATTTCCAATTTGAAAAATCTGTACCATTAAAAATAAATGGAGTACGACTGGACTGATTCTCAGAAGACTGACAACTAGAATTCACCATTTCTCTAGAGTTAAAAAAATACCTGCTCTGATACCAAATGTTGGATCTAGATTAACCCTAGAGGGGGGGTGAATAGGGTTTATCACAGTTTATTGAATAATTAAAAATTAATTCCAGCACAGATAAAGCAGAGTAGTAAGTGCAGTAAGAAGATAACACACATATGTACCCAGCTTCGGCAGACTCTGCCTACTGCTGCATTCACTAAGGTTTCTACTAGGTGTTAATAACAGATCCCGCATACAAGACCATGTACACTCGCAGCTCCTGCTCCTGTCCTAACCCTACGCTCAAATCCCTAGACTGACCGATATCCACTCGATCAGATTTTCCCTGATTACGACCCCGTAAACAGTAATCCAGATTTTACAGACTCTGTCAACTGTCAGTCCACAGAAAAGAGTTAGGAAAGCAAACAAGATATCTTAGGGAATATAGTACAGCATACGGATAGACACAAATGAAAATTGATTTGTCAAGTGCATGTTTGCTCTAGCTGTACTCATTCTAGGGTGTTACTATCCCTATATCTAATGAGTCATTCATCCTAGAATACTACTGATTCAACCTCTGATGAGTCCTTTAATGAGTTATAATCCAGGACTAAGGTTAATCCTCGACTCTGTTATCAGATGTGGCGATCCACCCTCTCGGTACCTGGGATATCGATATTCCAAGTGCCTAAAAGAACAGATTGCCTTTAGAGTATAACATATCACATAACAGCAGAAATAAGTATTGCATTACAACATCATAATGTACAACATATTACACCAGGAATACATCAGAGTTTAAGACAACAAATAAGGTTCAATGATATAGAACAACAGAAATAATAAATAAGTGTGCAACATAAATAATACCATCATAGAGTCTTTAGAGGGAATCCAAATAAAAACATCTAGCTTTAGCTCTTGCTCTAAATCCAAAACTAGCTTCCATAGATAGCTTCTATACATAGCTCCAAAATGAACTTAACTACTAATATGAATACTAAGCTACCCGTATGGAAATAAGGGCAACCGAGTTTTCAAGGGGAAAACAAAACCAGGGGCAGTCATAGGAATGGTATGGGAAACCAAAAACGGTTGTGTTTAGAAAGGGTAGTAAAGTAAATCATAAGACTACACCGCTTAACATGGAACGGGTTTCCCCTTATAAATACTAGTGCACAAAAACTCGCATGTTTTTTGAAAATGAAGCTACCATAAGACTTGCATCCCATCACACAATGCAAACACAATCTATTAGAAGCAAGTATTACCTTATGATAACCAAATATGCTTGATACACGAAAATCATTTGATATTACCAATAATGTCTATCTTTGAAAATCTTTTTCAAAATAGATGAATAGATCTTAGTAGACGTAGGTACCCATATATTATGTCCACAGACATAGGTTACAATAATAATCGTAAAGGTTCCTATTGGAAGTTGGGTTCCATCAATGACAAGGCAAAGGATCTTAGTTTCATTTGGGCACACTTCTTGCAGGATGTCCCAGAAGTTAACAAATGAATTGTTCTGTAGCGGCAAAGCTGACCCACCTATACCAAGTATAGTTCGGGTTTCTCCTGAACATAACGTTCCCCGGTCGTTACCGACCATTATCTGATGCACCTCGTTCCATCGTCCACTAAGCAAATTTCCTGGGATCTATACCATGGCATCACTTTCTTAACTAGAAGGAAACATTAGTCCTTAACTCTATTGTAATTCATCATGTTTCGACTCATTATCGGTTGTGAGGTCGTGAAGCCTTATTCCACAAAGCTCTGCTTTTCAACAAAAACTTTATTTTATCTACCATCGGCCTTAGCATGCCACACTATCAATTTACAACATATAACCGTTGTTTATTAATATATATCCCTCTAAGTAAATAAGTCTTAGAGAAGGGGGTTAAACTAAAAGGATAAATCCTTCGCCACCAACTGATATACCATCAGTAGAAACCAATTGGTTATGTCGTAAAATACAATGTAAGACATACATCCAATACAAGTTCATTCTGGGTTGTGAATGAAACCGAAGGCACCTTATTCCTCGTCCAATAAAGGAGAGAGACCCTTGCATATCCGGACAATCAAAAAGTACGTTTGGACTACTACCACTTATAACCTTATAATGGAAGCTACCCAAGGCATCAATAAACAGTCTATTCAATGTGAAAATTACCGGTCTTCCACCATCTTCAATCTCTTCGACTTCTAAATTGTCGTATAATTATTCTAAATGGGTTTAACCCAGTCTTTCCAAAATAATTAGCGTCAAATCAAAATCCCTTTTGGATATCATCTCTCCAATTATGTCTCTTTTAATTGGATAACATTTCATAAAATTAGATCTTATTGTTAAATTTGGTTAAGCTGTTGGGCTTCCAAAATCATCTTCGAAACTCTTTTATTAACCATATAAAATGTTCACAAAGGTTTATATTCAATTTGGGAACTTAAAACCTTTAATCTCAAAACGTTACGTAAAATCGTTATAAAAAGGCATTGCAAAATAGCCTATTTCATAATAACAAGTTTTTATCATTTAATACCTCATATATTTAATCTAAAACTCTTTCAAATCATGTATTATGATTTATCATAATTTTTCCCTATTTTAATCATTCAAGAATAACTTATTTCAATAAAATCCCATTTTGGGTTCTAAACTATATTGGCGTTGTTTTTATTCAAATTTGATTTGAACTTATCTTGAATCAACCGTTGGATTGTAAATCTTTTCTATGAATTTGAAAACTCTTTTCATTTCGAACCAAACTCTTTCCGTTTTGAGAAAATCCGATGGTCGGATCTTCCTGTATGTCAGTTTGAAGTTAATGGTAGAAATTCATGAACAACAGTTGCGCAACTAGTTCTATTCAAACCATACTTTGATTTATAATTAAAATCAAATTGAATAACTTCCAAAATAGTTTATTAATTATATAAAAACTATTAACCGGCTTTTTGGTCCGGTTCCCAGGAGAGCATCAGACACGCTCAACTAAACGTACCTCGAGGAGCTGAGGCCGAAAAGGGACACACAAGAGTGAAGGAAATAGGATCAAGAAGGGACTACTCCGCTTATAACTTCGTGACATCCAGAAGACATCCGAGAACCAAGCCCTCGAACCTCGAAGGAGCCACGAGCCTCAACCACCCGTTCTTGGGATCCTCGCGCCCCTCGGAAGGACCTCACCCAGGCATGACGCAAAATTCGAACCCAGCCGGGTGCGAAATCTCGCACCCATGCCTGTGTTTGAAATTTCGAACCCATACCTGGGTTTGAAATTTCGAAGCCAGCATGTGCGAGATCTCGAGCCCAGCGGATGCGAAATCTCGCACCCATAGCTGGTTTTGAGATTCAAACCCAGCGGGGCGAGATTTCCCACCCGTGCATGGGTTCGAAATTTCGAACCCAGGGGACTCGAAATTTCGAACCCGTGCCCGGGTTCGAAATTTTGTGGTGCACGATTGGTTGGTTCAAATTTCCTGCATGTGGTCCCTATTTCTATCTAATCCTACCTACTCCCACTCCTATAAATAGTCCATGGCCTCACACTTCAAAAGGGTTGGATTTTCTTCCCTTGAGACCTTCCTAGAGCTCCATGAACTCCATTAATGTTATCTCCTATTTGAGGAAGAAGGAGAATTAAATATTCTTTTTCCCAAATACCTAGCATATGGCAATTATAAAAGTGAATGTAATGAGCATGGCTCTACCTTGTAATTCTTAAGTGATTGATAAAAGTTCAACATCCTTCCAAAGTGGACGTAGGCCTAATCTGCGGCCGAACCACTATAATTTCTTGTGTCATTTACCGCTTTTTCTTACTTTGTCTTGCGACCAAATTAACAATTCCTAGTAATAGGAATCTTTGGTGTTTATGACATTTTTTGCCATCAATAAAAACTTTTTGAAACTATATTTCCAATATTTAACTTCAAATTCAAATATTTAATTATTGAAGTATTATTATTTAAATCATTAAAATAGTATTATTTTTCAAACTTCATATTTTGAAATCCAAACTTTCCTGAAGTCCATTATAAAAATTAAAAAGAGAGTTTGGAAAAAAATTCCAGTTAAAACATCTTCTATATACCCAAACCAAACTTTACTTTTCAAAGTTACTATTCATTTTTAATAAAAAATGGACATGCCTTAATTACTTGAAAATTGTTTTAAATAAATTGCTTTCCTTTACAAATGTTTATCATAACAACTTTTAACTTCGTTTCTATCAAAATTCGAATATCAAATCGAACTTTTATTTTTTCACTTATTATTTAATTAATAAAATATTCAATCAAATAATATTTATTAAATAGAGACTTAACTGTTAACCCAATAATCCAATTATTTGGGTATAATTCAATACGGTGTCATACACCATGTCATAAAAATCATTATAACATTGAACATCATCCAAACAAATTGCTATTAACTAGCAAGGTAATATCCATTAACCCAGTACTATTTGAAATAGTATTCAATAAACCTAATAAGGTTTATAAACAATCAACATCCATTATCCACACAACTATCTTCATAGGGTGTGATTAACTTAAGTGTTATATGTTTATCACTTAAAAATCAATTTTTTACTTCACTGATCATTAATAAATCCAAACATGATTTAATATTAAAAACCTTACACTACTTAACCATTTCAAGCATGTAGTTTCTCATCCAATTATCCACTCCTTTGTAACTACGAATGTAGGACTCCTATGCTATTCAGGTTATATCCGGCAGCCTTCCCGCATCACCGTTCAGTATCATTTTTTTTGCAGATAGGGGTTCAACGCGTATGTGTTTTAGGGTTTACACTTGAGCATATGTGCGTATATACTGGTTTTGGGGACAAAAGGTCGGATCTTTGGGTGAAGGGGTGTGCGGCCTGGTGGGTAGGATCCACGTGGGTGCGAGTGTGGGATTTAGGGTCCACAGGTAAGGTATTTTGGGGGCAAATGGGCTATAAAGGTGTAGACTTTTATTGTTTTAAGGGGTTTAGGGGTGTTATGAGGTGATGGGGTCCACGACAAAAGGAAGAATGTAGTGGAGGCTGATGTGGCAGAGTGGGGAAGCATGGGGTTTGGCTGGGGTGGTGGGTGGGACCCACGGGTTGGGTAGAGGAGAGAGAATGGGGGAAGAAGAAGGAAGAAAAGGAGTAATAAGTGAGGGGGAGGGGCTTTATTTATAGGTAAGAGTCGGGATGTTGAGTGCAAAATGTCTCCTAGGTGTCAACACATGAGTGCAAAGCTTCATGGTGAAGTAAGGGCTTTACAACAATTTTCCATTCCATGGTTTATTAATTAATTCCTTCCTTATTTTAGTGCGCATTTATTATTTTAAGAGTAGAGACATAATCATCACGTAGGCATCATCATGGAAGACTGCAAAGACATAATCATGGAAGAGTGCAAGTGAGGTGTCATAGATAGAGTGAATTAAGGAGGCATGTTTTTATTTGTATAAGCTTGCATTTAATTAAACGACCTTTATACGTTTTCAACTCGTACGATCAAACCGTAAGTCCGATCGATACCAAATTTGATATCCTACTATATTTCATCAATACACATCCAATGAAACTGGTCTCACTAAATTTGGAGACTGTTTGAAAAATGACCTTTTTCTATGCATTTATTAAATTTCAGTAAACTTTTCGACATGCGTTTATATTGGGCACGCTCACATACTAACTCCAATTGATATGAAATTTGGAATATTACAATAATTTAACGTTCCAGATCCGACGGAAGTGGTTTCATTGAAATCCAAGATCATTTGCGAAACGTCCATTTTCCAGGCTATTGAAATAATATTGAGTTATCGAATTTCAATTTATTTTACTTTTAATTCAATTTTTTTTAAAAAAAATTGGCTAAGATTTCAGGTTGTTACACAGATGGATTATTAGAGTGGGATATGATGCCCTTTGGTTTAAGGAATTCCCCTACCTTTTTTGCGGAACTAATGAGTAGAGTATTTGGGGGAATTCTCCAGAATAGTAGAGGTATTCGTGGATGACATTCTCGTATTATCTCGGACTTTAAAGATCATAAGGATCACATAAGAAATGTCATAGGAATTTTAAGGGAGAATCAACTCAAGAATAAATTTTCAAAATGTCACTTTTGGAGAAAGGAAGTCAAACTCCTTGGACACATAGTTTCGGGGGAAGGATTGGTTATGGACCCTACAAAGGGTGAAGCTGTTCAAGAGTGGAAGATACCCCGCCATGCATCAAAGGTTAGAAGTTCCCTAGGGTTAGCAGTATACTATAGGAATTTCATTAGGGAATTTGCAAGGATTGCAGCCCCTCTAACCCGACTGACTTAGAAAAATCTTGATGTTTAGAGCGAGAAGTGTAGTAGTGCGTTCGAGAATTTGAAGGAATCTCTTATGAGTATGCCTTTCCTTATTATTCCTGATGGTACGAAGGTGTTTAAGATTTTTACTAACGCTTATGGAACAGGATTAGGAGCAATGCTTATGCAAGAGGGTAAGGTAGTTGTCTACGCAAGTAGACAACTTAGAGATCATGAGAAGAGATACCCTATGCATTATTTAGAACTTGCAGTTGTGGTATTTTCCCTAAAGATGTGGAGACATTACCTTTTAGAAGAGAAGTTTCAGGTCTTTAATGACCATAATTCTCTTAAGTACTTGTTTTCTTAACAAGATTTGAATCTTAGGCAGCAACGATGGATGGAGTACATATCATCGTTTGACTTTGCTATCCACTATACCCCAGGGAAGGGTAATGTTGTCATGGACGCTTTGAGTCAGAGACATGATACCCTTAGTGCAATTGTCGAGTCAAAGCTATTGAAAATTATTTCTAACTTTAATCTTCAGTCGCCATTTGAATCATCTCAAAGATTTCTTGGAACTTTGGAAGTGAGACAAACTTGGTAGATAAAATTAAGCACAAGCAAGGTCTAGATGACAAATCGAGGATGTTGAGTGAAAGGAGTGCTAGAGGAGAGCACTTTCCTCATTTTGATTTGTATTTTACTGACAATAATGGGAGTTTGAGAAGGAACGACTGACTTCATGCTCCTAAGAGTAAGAATTTGCGAGAAGAGATTTTAGAGGAGTGTTATTGTTCGAAGATGACCATTAATACCAGAGGGATAAAATGTTTAAGGACATGAAAATGAGTTTTTATTTGGAAGGTATGAAAATGGACGTTGTAGAGTTCTTGGAAAAATATTTGAATTGTTAAAGAGTTCAGGCAGAGCAAGGTAGTCCCGAAAGGCTGTTGTTACTTTAGAGGTTCCCACCTGGGGATGGGAATACATTTCGATGGATTTAATAGATGGGTTTCCTTGGAGTCAGAAGGGGTATGAATCCATTTTGGTCGTTGTGGATTGTTTGACGAAGTGTGCTCATTTTATCCCAGTTAGGAAGAATAAGACTCTAATATCGTTGGCCCAGTCGTATGTTAAGCAGATAGTTCGACTACATGGAATTGTGACGAGCATAAAAACTGGCAGAGACCCTCTATTTGCGAGTGAGATTTGGAGGAGCGTACAAGTAGCTTTAGGGACGATGCTCAACTTTAGTACATCATGTCACTCACAAATCGACAGACAGACCGAGAGAGTCAACGGAGTTCTTGAAGATCTACTTAGAGCTATCATCATCGACTTTGGAGGAGCATGGGAGCAGAACTTGGCTTTTGTGAAGTTTTCGTATGACAATAGTTTTCAAGCGACAATTGGTATGACCATTCATGAAGCAATATACGGGCAGCATGCATATTGCTTACCATTTGGTGGGAAACTATTGACCAGGTGTTACTTGGACCTGACCATATCCATGATTCCATGGAAAAGATTCTTTTGATACAACAAAGAATAAAGGCAGCCCAAGGCCGGCAAAAATCGTACGCTGATAGAAGAGGAAGGAACTCAAGTTTAATATTGGTGATTGAGTCTTCATGAAAGTTTCTTCTCTTAGGAAAACCATATGGTTTGGAAAGACTAGGAAGTTAGCTCCTAGATTTATTGGACTATTTAAGATAGTTGATAGGATCGGGAAATTAGCTTATTGTGTGGATCTTCACGAGTGCTTATTGGGGGTCCATAACGTTTTTCATGTTTCTTTAAGTGACTTTTTGATTTCGCCGTTTACTAGAGCTTGATCAGATTGCGGATTTAGGGAGCTTTAAGTCATAGCTTAGCGTGCCCCGTGCCACCGCAAGGATTGGCAATAACGAAATCAAAAGGCTTCGTAATAAATCCATCAACCTAGTCCGGGTCAGAATGCCTATAAAATAAACCATAAATAGACATAGATAATTAAATTAAATAATAACAATAATTAATTAATTCATGGATTGAAAATAATAATTTTGAATAAATGGGAATTTTGCCGTGAAAGTATTACTATTGCATTCGTGGCGAGGTTCTAATCCATTTTCTTATTTTATTTGCTGAAAGCAGAGTTCGTATGAAGAAGATATTAATAAAACAAGTAGATGTAAATTGTTTACACACAAGGTTTGAAATTCAAATTCAATGAATATAAATCTAAATATAAAAATATATTATTTGACATAAAATAATATTCCATAAGAATTTGAATTGTGCGTAGATATATACATATAGGAGGGGACATGAATAATAAACATAAGGAAAGAATCAATGTTATTAATTCAGAAATTAATAAACAAAACAACATTACAAGAGATTCAAAATCTCCTGGCTCAACCCCAGAAGGGGGGTCGAGCGCCCTCCTATAGAGGTGGTCGATCGTCTTCCTGAGGAAGCGTGGAGGAGGTTGATTTTTTGGAGTTGTTTATAGTTTTGCATCAATAGACCGACCAGATGAAATCAAACTAATCCAACAATCTATACACACTCCTGCAACTATATCCCCTTAGCCTCACTCTAAACCCTACTCTCATTTCATTCTACGCCTCCATACAATCTCTACCATTGCTGAATTCCGGAAAAAGTTAGGTTTCTCTTTCCTTCCTTGAACCTCCATCCTATATTTCTGATCTAGATTCGTATGGATTTAGATTCTGGAAATTAGTTATATATATATATATATATATATGAGATTCTAAGATTTGATTCTTATATATATTACCCTACAACAAAAAACACCATATTACAACGGTGGAAAAAAGTTGTAAAAGACTTTTTACAACGGTGGAGCCACGGTTGTCTATTAAGAAGTTGTAATAGAGTAAAATCTTTTACAACTTTTTTTGCACCATTGCAACACCGTTGTAATATGTATATTTTACAACTTTTTTCCACCGTTGTAATAAACTTTATAACAATAGTTATGCACCATTGTAATAATATCTACTACAACTGTTATGCACCGTTGTGACTGACATTTGGGTTTTAAGAAAAATAGACACCTTTTGCAACTGAAAAGAACAATACACTAAATATAGCAATACTCCATAAGCAAATCATATATTATAGTTATGTGCAAACTAATTTATTAAAATACTCAAATATTCAATATTACAAACAATAAATTTTAGATAACATTTCATGCATTATTACATGCTTGACCGTTACAAAGCAACTTAGTACAAACACAAGTTATCCACAAAAAATGCATATCCTACGGGAGTACACTAGTCGAAGACAACAAATTCTTTATACCATTTATCTTTTTGGTGCAAGTTCACTGCAGTGATCAAGCCTGTTGCATAAGAATATAACTAGCATCAAACATAACTAGCATTCTATACACAAGCTACAAAACACATACACACACACAGACATATATATATATATATATATATATATATATATATATATATATATAAAAGAATCGAACAAATTGTTCTCTATGATTTAAGAAGAAAAATTAACAATAATGCTTAACGTACCTGATAGCATGAACTGCATGTGGTCCAAAGCCCCTTTTTAAATAATCGGATGTTGTACAACTTCTAAAAAAAGAGCATCTGCACTTAGACTTTCAGAAAACAAATTAACATAGACCAGTTTGATAATCAAAAGTTGGTATTTAAACTTATTAGCAACCTTTAAATCAAAAAAGGTCAAACTGTATCTAAAATTCAACTTGTACAAAAAAATATGGTTTTGCTAAACATTCTCCAATTTCCTAACATTAAGTATACTTCATGTTAAAATTTGTTTTAAGGGTGAAAAAAACTATACTTCCTAGTTTTCGAATGCGGATACCAAACCCAGCTATAAATGAGATTAACCCAATTGCCCATCGAGAAAAAAATTATTTCAATAAACAACGAGCTTCAACAACCATTTGGGAAATGTTTTAACCCTAACACTTGAGCATGGTTTCTGTATCATATCGATATCATAACACTGTAAAGAATGTAGGAAGTACAATAATTATTACCTAAGCTTCATTGCATCTTCATCTATATTAATTATATATCTCCAAACCAAAGTTTTATAGTTGTTATTAATGGTAAGCACATGCTTTCTGTGCAGTCAAGTCCAAACTATATATAGAAGCTTGTATATTTTTCATGAAGAGTATGTGATACATGCACAAATAGATTATAACATCAAGCAACCAAGGAAACTTCACTTTGCATTTTACGATGAACTTAACAGCAGTGGCTATGTTCTTTTTCCTTGCTAGCATCTTACTTCTCATTACTGTTCTAAGTTTAATATGGAAATATGAGATCAAAGAAGAGATTCCATACCAAATTGAAATGGTATAATTACGGTGTTGTATATATCCAGACAGCACAGTAATAAAACAAGAAAGTCTTGGGTTTACTAGGGAAGCATGCAAACTGTGATTTAATTTAAACCCCGAAATATTAAAGTGAGTATAATGGTAGTGCCTGGGTAATAGTTTCGCCAGTAAAAGAGATTTCTGTTTAGCGTGACATAAGTAGAGAGGAGGTTCCAATCATTAAACAAAAACGGCCAATTCGAAGGTATCTTATGCATGAACATGAAATGGGGCATGGGGCAGTAAACAGTCGACAAAAAAGAGTACCAGTCATGGCAACAGTGCAAACTAGGTAAGTGTTTACTGTTGTGAAATAAAGAGTGAAATCTCAACAGCATACATGAAAAGAATACAGTGCATACAGTCAACAATCTCAAGCAACAACCAAATTCAAGATAGGACAGCGAATCAAAGGAAACCAACATGCAGCAATAACCGGTTATACTTTTGTGAGATGCCAAATTTACGAACTTGTCAACAAGTTTAAATCGCAAATTAAACTTACCTTTAGTCGACGAAGCGGGCCTGCGAGCGTCAGCAGCAAGTACAGCGAACCGGGAAGTCTTGCCATGAAAACAGGAAGGAACCGGTCAATGATTTCGGCGGGATCCAAGACGTCTGCAAATCCAATCGAAGTCGTTCCTTATTCCCAATTTGCCATTGGTTCGGCCAAGAACCTTTCTAAACTGCACTATCAACCAAACAGAAAAATCATTCTTTACCAGCATCACAGTGCGCTTTAATCAAGACATTATAACTCACAACATTGGGCAAAACTCCCGTTTGCCTAACAAAAAAGCCAAACAAGGCTGCAATTAACACATTTATCAGTACTAGTATCAAATTTTAGTCTCTGACATAACATAAGTATATGGATCAACGATCCCAAACCAAACTTAAAATGAACAAATTGCAAAATTAGAAATTTTAAAACCTCATAAAGCTTATGTAAATTTGGATAAGCGCAAGGAAGAAGAATCCTTCTCTTAGTTTTCAGATCAGTCGAAAAAGAATAGCCACTTGAAGACGAATGAATTTTCAGAACACGAAAGTGTAATAACACGTGATTTAGAAGAGGGCTTTGCACGACTTGGAGAGAAGCAAGAGGTTGAAAGGTCATCCACCATTAAAGCGCTCGTGAGAAACAAAAAGAGTACAGAGAAACATATTAGGCGAAGGAAAGGTCAAATGATTAATTAATTTGAATTGGGTTGGATACATACGCAGGACCAGGAGATAATTTGAATTAAATTATCTATGATTTGAACTTGAAATTTTGGGATTGATTTCGATTTTGGGTGAAACTTTGCTGAAGGGAGGGGATACGAGGAGGCATTCGTGAGGAAGTGATATCACAAGAGTAAGCTTGGAGCCAATTTTTCTCTGTCCCGCCTAATTTTCCTACGAGAGCCCGCCTACGTTTCTTGTTTAGTAGAACAACGTTAATAAAAAAACTGGATTTTATAAGTTATAATTAATAAATGAATATTTATAACAAATATGATATCAATTTCTGAAAACAAATTTTACTAAGTGCTGAATATTATTTCTCAATTAATATCAATTTTTATATCTAAGTTATAATTGAATATTAATTATTTTAATTTAGCTATCATGTATATATTATGAATTACCAAAAAGTTTAATAGTAATTAGTATAAGCTAATTACTATTTATTAATTACTACTCATTATTAAATACTAAAAAATCATTATTAAAAATAATTACTATTTATTAAATACTACTAATTATTACTTCTTAATCAGTGATTCTTATTTCTTATTTATTGATTACTAAAAACTATTTTTTTTAGTTTCTAATAATAACACATAAATATTATTTATTAATTATTATATAGCGAAAAGAAATTATTAATATTAGTTATTACATATTTTCAAATAAACTATTTATTATTATTAAACAATAGTTATTGAATATTAATATTTTTATTAATTATCAAATTTTTATTAATTATTAATATGGTATTTTTGTTGTAGTGTACTCATATAATATAACAGTCAAAAAATAAAAGTTGTGATAGGCTTTTATTACAACTGTCAAAATAACACAGTTGTTAAAAATAAGTTTATTACAACTTTTCTGGAAAAAAGTTGTAAAAAAACATTTACTACAACGGTGATTTTACCACCGTTGTAAAATTAAAGTTGTAATATGGTGTTTTTGTTGTAGTGTTATATTTGGAAGATTGGAGTATGATTATTTCGAAGGCTGAATCCAGATCTGATTCTACAAAAATTCCAATATTATTCCTTTCACAAATTTTGGTGAGAGGAAATTTTATAAGTTTCTATTTTCTATCCTTAGTAGTATAGATTTGGATTTTTTATGCTTGTATGGGTTTTGTGTTTAAACAAAAACAAAACACTATAAATCCTCCCAATCCTATATTTTGTTTATTACGGAAATGGTTAATCAAAAGTTATATGTTTGGGTTTTTTTGAAAGGCAAGTAAACTTTTATTTACATTAAAATCAATTACAAACAACCTGTACAATATCTATACAACACACAACTGTACAGTAAGAAGAAAAACAAAGACAATGTGCAATAAAACCTAGAAAAAACTCAACATTGCAAGTCAAAAACTGATACTCATCCACTAGCATTCCCTCAAATAACATTACAGTTTCATCAAACCAAAATACTTTAATCCAGTATTCATCTACCCTGAACATCTTTCAGAATTCTGGCATTTATATCAGCATAAAGTTGAATATTTGTTCTCAATCCTTTCCCAAAAACCCGATTATTCCTTTCAGTCCAGACAAAATAAATAAAATGAAAATTAGGCTCACATTCCTAATAAGTTTCAAAATTAGGCTCACATCTGCCTCTAAACTTTTTATAAATTAGGTCCCTATTTTTCAAAAATTCATCAAAAAATCAAACAAAAAATCACGTAAATTCATAATTAAATAAAACACATAAACATCATCAAATTCAAGCATTAAAACCATTAAATAAACGCATAAAAAGAAACAGCAAATCTCCAGTTTATTGCATCAAAAGAAGCACATATTTGCAATTGTTGCATACATTTATGCAACTATTGCAGTTATGCATCCTTCTTAACTTTTATGCATATAATGCAGAGTAAATTCATTCTGTAACAATTCGTAGTCCGTGCATATTAATTCATCTTTATTTGCATACATGTATGCAATAAAACTTAATAATTGCATACATGTATGCAATAATTCAAGAATATTTTTCAACATAAACTCTGCATAAATTGTTGCATACATGTATGAAATAAAACTCAATAATTGCATACATGTATGCAATAATTCATGCAGATTTTTCAAAGAAACACTGCATGAATTGTTGCATACATGTATGCAACAATTCAGTTTTATTGCACAGATGTATGTAGTTTTTTTTTGTTTTTTCAGATTTCTTTAGGGAAAATTTGCGATTTTTTGAATGTTTTTTATAGTGCAACGCATAATTTTCTTTGAAAAACACGTAACTTCCAAAATAGGACCCGCTTTGTAATGTAAGTTTGGGAGGATGCCGTTTATATTTCCAAACTTTCCAGGGACATGAGCCAAAAGCATCCACAAATAAATATCTTTAAAATTTTCAACATCATTAAAGATTTATTTGTTCTCCATCTAGTTGCCTTAAAAACAATGAACCATTCAGTTTTGTTGTTGTTAGAGGGTCTATGATAACCACCAGTCGCCAGTAACCTGCTCCAAACTTGAAAGACATAATTGCATTCAAAGAACAAATGCACATTAGTTTCTACTTCACATCTACAAAGAACACACTGATTATCCGGTATAATGCCAATTGAACAAAGCTTATCTTTAGTGTTCAATGCATTGGCCATTACTTTCCATAGAAGGAAATTTTCTGTTGCCGGGCTTCCAACATTCCAAATTTTGTTAGACCATGCAAAGGATTGCCTATCACCTTTCATCAAATCATAAATAAGTCTAACAGAATGACTACCGCCCTACCACATAACTGTTTTATCTCTAAGAGGTTTAAAATTATCAGATATGTCTTTCCAAAGTTGCCGAAAGATTGACGAACTAGAATATGGTAAAACTAGATGATCATCATAAATGAAATCATTCACTATAGCACATTCGGGTATACCCGAATTCACCTTTAAATTATAATCCACCATTTAGAATCAATCCAGGCATGACCCGTGGGTCATTCCAAAATGATACATTAGAGTTTCTTCTGTAATTATATTGAATATAGGGTAAAAAAGAATCCCTGAGCTTGAGAATGCTACGCCAACTCCGACTAGAATTTTGTGCAATTGACATAGGCCAAAAGTTCTTTCTTCCTACTAAAATGATTCCATTTTTCCCAAAGACACTTATCATCAGTTAAAACCTAATCAAAATATGTTGACATGATAGCCTTATTCCATAGTAATAAATTTGTTATACCTAGCACTCCATGCTCTTTAGCATCATAAAGTTTCTTAAAAGATATTGGCACTATCTTCTTGGCAAATGGATCCCCATGCCATAAGAACTTATTTAAAGCATTTGTTATCCTATTAATAAGCTTTACAGGAAGAACATAGTGACTAGACCAATAAGTGGTGATTGTAGTAGCTATAGATTGAATCACAGTAAGCCTACCTTCCTGATATAACTTGCTACTAAGACATTGCTTCAGTTTGTTGATGATCTTCTCAAATAAAGGCAAACATTTATCCTTTCTAATCCGGGACCTCATAAGTGGAAGTCCTAAATAAAATGAATTTGATGTCAACTCTAATAAACTAGTAAAAGAAATAATTTCCTCTTTCTTATTAGTAGGCAACCCAACAGGCAATATGTGAGACTTATTCAAATTCATCTGAAGGCCAGTTAATGAATAAAACTTGCGTTAAGAGGACATGATACATTGGATATTTGGAATTGTAGTTTTGGTAAAGATAATAAGGTCACCGGCAAAGAGAAGATGGGTAATAAGAGGTACCTTGCAACAATGATGAAGCTCCAAATTACCATCTTCAGCCTGCTCAATCAAAAGTGATTTTAACAGCTTCATAACTATCACAAAGAGATACGCTGAGATAGGATCTCCTTGCCTAATCCCTTGAGTCCCTTGAAAAAAAACCATGCAAACTACCACATTTTGAAATGGAATACATGGGTGATGATATGCATGTGTAGATCCAGGCTAAATATGAAAAGGAAAATTCATTCGATACATGAATGCGATAATTAAATGCCCTGAATCAAATGCCTTCTTAATGTCCAATTTAATCATACTACGGGGAGAAATGTACTTCCTTTTATATCCATATAGCAATTCATGATTAATAAGGATGTTTTCATTAATGGACCTTCCACTAACAAACGCAGACTAGTTATTTGATATAATAGTTGGGAGGACCAGTTGCAATCTATTAGCCAATACTTTCGAAATTACCTTGTATAAAACATTACAGCAGGAAATAGGTCTTAATTCTGGAACTGGTGATGGATTGTCTACCTTTGGAATAAGAGCAATAGAGGTTGCAACAAAACTAACATGTAAATTATTATTCAAGAAAAAATACCGTATTGCATTGGATACATCATCACCAACGATATTCCAGCATTTTTGAAAGGAGTTGAAACCATCAGGCCCTCCACTACTTATTGCATCTAAACCAAATAATGCATCCTTAATTTCATCCTTAGTTATCTCCGCAATAACATTCTGAGATTGATTTGAAGACAGGAAAGGAAGTTTGATATAGGAATAGAGTTCAATATCAATTTGATGAGGCTTTGAGTTGCTAAAATGGAAGCGAAATAGTTAACAAAATCTCCATTTATACCATCGGCTTTGTCTTGCAAGATTCCATTCATTCCTTAATTAAGAAAATAGAATCATTGGATTTCTTCACCTTTGGAAAGTTATGATAGTATTTAGTATTCATGTCGGCATCTTTTTCCTTTCTCATAAATGAGGACTGTCAGAGTCAACATTTATGAGAAAGGAAAAAGATGCTGATAGGAATACTAAATACTATCATAACTTTCTTCACCTTATGAAAGTAACAGCAACCTTTATCACCTACTTAAAAAACTTTGTGGCCTTCCTTAATAAATGTATTTCCATTAATGTTCATTTCCTATGTACATTCTTTTTCATTTTGAACTCCAATATTATTTCCTCCAATGATCTCAACTACTTCATCAAGGGCTATATCAGTTTCATCTACCACAACTTGATTCCTACCAGACTCTTTCTTTTTCCATAATTTTTTCTTCTTGCTTACTACCTCTTTCCAATCATTGTAGTTACCTTCTGTTTGAATATGATGCCTTGTCTACTTAATTCATGTTTTATCATAAAATTGCCTTCCCTTATAAAATCCATTGTCATTGAAATGCCTAATATTTATCAAAAGCTTGCCCCTCTTGAGCATTTTCTTCCTTAAAAAGCAATTCACAATTTGTTGTTTCATGACCGAAATTTTTGAAATGTATACATATTTTTGGTCTTCAATCATATGACACCATAACTGAAGGGCACTTCTCACCAAACCCAATTACCTCAATACTATTGGAAAGTTCAAATTCAGGGGTAACTTCTACTAAAGACTTTGCATATTGAACCTTCATAACTTTTTAGTGCTAGAATCAAAGCAAATAAGTCTCCCCACATGGTAGGCTAACCAACTGATTCCTACAGGGGTCCACAATAATAAGGGAATACAGTGTAGGTGAATCCAAATAGGTGCTTTTTTAATATGAGATTTGGAATTACCTAAAGATGGATCCCATTTTGTTATGATAAACGTTGTCTACACTCAGAATTTTATCCCTATCAATATCATTGGAAAACTTAAAAAAGAAATTCACTCCGTCTTATTTAATGTCCACTTCACCAAATAATTTTCAAAAATTATGCAAGAAATTCACAATAGAAAGATAAGAGAGGGTACCATCTAAGAAAAACCCTATCAAATGATTCTGCCAGTACCCCAATCCTTTTACATTAACCAGATTTGGAAACAACTTTGGCTGCCCATCTCTCACTATATCGAATTGAATTGGATTGTATACTCCAACATTACGAGGTAAAGCTTTGAAAAGAGAAAGATAATCGTATTTAGCAGAAGGGGCAATAGGCTTTGAAGTGTTCGGAAAAATGGGAAAGGCAGAATGTTGTACCTTAACGTTGGAAACAACATTAGGAAGAACCATACCTTGTACACTATTAATATTTGTGGATTCAAAATGCACAACATTGATATTTGCATCAAGAGGAGGAATATTAAAATGTTTGATGAATTTGCATGATTCGAATTGACAATTTTAGGAATGAAATTTGATTGATTTACAAGAAAAGAATCATCGGAGGGTTTAGAAGTTTCAAGAAGCGAAGCAAATCCATTATTAAGATTCAGATTCATGTATGTAGAGTTGACATTGTCACGATTTAACACAGGTGGAGGGTCATGAGGATCAGGCAAAGTAGGACGCGAATAATGAATTAGAAGGGAAGGAACGTAGAAGAATCAAAGGAAAAAGAGGACAAAGAGAGGATGGTGTTCGAAGAGGAAGATGATGCCATTAACAAGGGTGTAAGAGTTCCTATCATAGTACTTCTCTCTGTATGTTTGGGTTTGTGTTATTGAAATAATGAAAGTTAGGCTTTGGGCCGATTCACTTGATTTTCACTTTAATTATTCATATATGTTTGTAAATAAAACATAAGACTTGTGTTTTGTAAATTAATAGGTTTAAGCATCTATTTTAAATAGATTTATTTGAATATATTATAAACAATATACTAGAATCTTAAGTTTTCATATGTGATATAAAAATAAAAGTGTGGCAATGCCAAAAGTAAGGTTTTTCATATGTAATTGGATTATTGGCACTTATCTATACTTTTATTATTTAAATTATTATTCAAACCTAGATTTCAAGTTTTATTCGTATGTGTTGTTATTTCGCTTTTTATTGTTTAATGTGAATATATATTTTTGGACCATATTAATTTATAGGGAAGTTAACTTGTATACCTTAATTGTGGTTATTAGGATTCACATTTCAAACGTATTAGGTCGTTATTCACGTGCGCTAAATTTACGCCTATTTATTTATAGCTTAATAAACATAATACAAATACGTATTAATTGCGTACTAAATGCATTAGGTTAGGAAAATAGAAATTCAAATGTCTCCATAGGAAATTTTTGTGTGTATGATTTAACAACTTTTATTATAATTAATGACATGTAGATGTGAGGTTAACCATTGCTTGCTTGTAGTAGAAGTCCCCCCGGAACCGATTGCTATATGCAACATCTACAAGTAAATCTAGTTAATGCGAGAGGTCTAGGTGTCATGGAACATTATAATTATTACATTAAGATGCAAGGTTAAGCGCAACTTTTAGTAAAAGCCTGCCCAGAACCATCGACAAATCAGGTGTCTACAAGTGGTAGGTTTAATGTGAGATGTCTTGTGCTTGTGCTTGTGCGTGTGCGCGCGCGTGCGCGCGTGTGTGTGTGTATATATATATCTTTACTAATAATACAAATACCTTTGTGTGGTGAAGCTTTTTAGGAGTTCCATAAAAACCCATTGCCCTATTTAGAATGCAATACGAAGAAAAAATAGGTTGGGGGGCAAACATGTCTTTCATCGTTCCACTTTCATCCCCTGCTACTTTCATGGTTAGTCAACCCGTTTCCCATGTTTTCTTTTGTTTCCTGTGTTCTTCACGTTCTTAACTGCTTCCATGTTCATCACCTGCTATCGTCTCCTTCTCAAATCAGCTCGCTTCCTTCTTACTCCTCCTTTGAATTTATGATTTTTCTCAGATATGCTAATCCTCTTCAGATCTGGCAACGGATGAATCGTCGCCTCGACGACAACATCAATGGTAAAACTGTCAGGACCAAGTTTGATTTTTGATTTGGGGTTTCTGTTTCATGCTTAATTACTGTACGATCGATGCTTAAACCTACTGTTTAATATCCGATTTTCCACAAATATGCCACTACGCTTCAGATCTGGCAGTGGATGAACCGTATTCCGCCTCTACAGTGACTTCATCGGTATGATCATTATGCTTTATTTTGATTTATGTTTTGTGCTTTCTGTTTCATGTTTTATTTCAGTTGAAAACATAAGTTTTAAAATGCGTGCTCTGCAGAATATTAGAGTGACAACAGGTTTTCACACACGCTTTCCAATCTACATCACAAAATGAAAAACTACGCCTGAAATCAAAGGCAGACATCAACTACTTTGCGTATACAATTCAAAATAGACTGAATTGCAATATGGCAGTAAAGATTTTTGGTATGATTTCTTTCTTTATGTTTTATTTCATATGTAGTTTTTATTATTTCAGTTGTAGCTGAAATTTGTGGATTTGCTTTAGCATTATTATTTACTTGGAGATATGCGATTCTATTGCTTAATCGTATAATATATTCTAATGATTCTAAGATGTACAAATCTTTGATTTACCTTTGTAACAGGGCTAAGTTACAGTAGGGCTATAGAGGGCCAGACAAGTGTTATTCAAAAGTTCTCGAAGAAGACATGACAATAATTAGTTTACACTTAAGGAGGTAACTTTTTAAGTTTTATTTTGAGTAGTTTTATTTGGGAATTGGTAACTCATCAGTGTTTTAATTGTGAAGCATACAACTAAGCGAAATAGAATACTTTTTATTACAAAATATATCCTTACAACAATAATGAATTATTCTATTCAATTTTAATTTTCAATTTTTTATTTATTTCCATTTTAGAATAGATGGTCTCTGTTTTACCTGGGTGTAACTATAAGATATGCAATCATAAACTATTAGCTTCAACATTTAGTAAGTTAATACTCATTTCTCATATGTCAAATTATTTAACGTTAAGCTAATTAGAAAAAATGTGTTGTGCTCTGCATTAATATAAACCGAAATTACTCCAGTTTATACGTGTATAAGGTAATGTCAGTTCTGTTAGAAAGTTCCTTGCATTTGCTGTTGATTTCTATAAAAGTAGATGTTTGGAAAGCTAATGTATTAGCACAATAATGCAAGATGTGGCCATTTTAGTTGGATCTGAAGAGAGAAGACTAATGGTAAAAAATTCCAAAGTTTTGGCGTCATTTATGCATTTTTGATGTATTTAATCAAGTAGAATCACGAGTACTTAATTTTCTTCTCCTTTTCTGTATCAGTAAGCGTTTAGTGATATAGCTGATGCTTTCAAGATTTTATATGCATAACCAATCTGTTTTGCATACCATTTTCTAGTACAAATATGATTTTTGTAATCCTAGGGATAAGAACCTTGGATAGATCATTATCTTTATAAAAATAATCATTGCGAAAATATATATTCAATCCCCATTTGTGTACTTAAGTGACCATTTTGTTAGAATAACAGTACATTCATGAGATCATCTATTTTTTGCCGTTCAGTCCCATTTTGTATCTTTGTGTATAATTGAGAGGTTGTCTGCCAGTAAAGTAGCAGATACACACGAGTTCAGAGGGAATTATTGGACGGACTGAAATGAATGATATTGAGATTACTAAAAAAACTACTTAAAAAAAACCCAATAATATTGAATTAACTTGATTGCGTATTATGGTATTTCTTAGCTGCTAATTAGTTATCATATATTTTTATATGTGAAATTTTTTCTCTATATAGCATTCATTCAGTTTCCCTCTGCTTTCAACTTCTATTTTCAATGTTTGATTCGAGCAACCATAGATCATAAGCATTGGATATTGACTAGATTACAGGTCCCCTATTCTTTGCATTACTGTTGCCCTACAATATTAGGTGGATGGTCAAGAATCTCACTAAATGGAGTATTTTATATATAGCTTTCTGATTTACAACATGCTGAAAATGAAGCTCTATATAAAAGCACTTATAAGGTGTATTCAAAGACCATATTATTGGACGTGCTTTTTTTATACATAGTCTTTCAAATACATGTCTTCTGCAGCATACTAAACTGGAAGCTCTATATAAAAGCATTCATGTGATGTACTCATATAGCATATTAGTTTGGTATATCATAAAATGGTACTACATGTATAGGAACCATTTTCTAACATTTTACTATTACATTATGTGGTACAAGCTCATATACAATGTTGAAGTGATAGAACATGGGAACTAATGTTGGATGTAGCATAACAGTTACGCAATTTGTACAAAAATATAGAACTGATTACCAGTTTTGTCAATTCGTGGATGTACCATATATTTACTGAAAATATAAAATTCACTTACATAATTTTTTCCCCACTTTCCTGCTGCTTCTAATATTCTGCCTGTCATTTCAAAATGCATTTTTAAGAGCAGGTTCCACATAGAGGCCCATACCAAAATGAGCATATCGAACATTCCAAAATTTCTTTTAATTTTGCATAAAAAAAGTATATGCTCAATATTTTCTTTTGTCGGCAAACTACAGCTACCTACTCAACCAATATTTGCTTGGATGAAAATGAAGTTTGTGGGCACCGACTCACTTTGTGACTTTAAAAAACTTCCGAAGTTAACTACAGAGCTTTCATGGTGTGGTTGACATTGCATGTATGAAGAAATAGTTGCAGATACTGGCTCACTTTTTGATTTTGAAAAGCTTGCAAAGAGAATTGCAGGGCTTTCATACTGTGGCTATCAGTGCCTCTGCTGCTATGGAAGCTCAGCTTAAAGGCTGTAATCTGTATTTTTCTTCTATTGAGGAAGGTATTGTACATTGCATTAGTTCATTTCATTATTGTTTGACAAATGTTTGACTATAGATATGTCCCATGTATTGCCAATGATTGGTTACGTAAAGAAAATTATTCTGATATATGCTATCAGATGACAGGTTCATCAGCTCGCATACTTACGTTTATAAAGAGACGCTATATATTTCCAGTTCCATGAATGGTTTATTTGGATTTAACATTCGAACTTATTGCTACCATTAAGTTATAATTTGATTTTTGTCCATATGCAACATCTCTAAACGAAGTAAAGATGGTTTCACTTGATTCATATGAACGTGTTCCATGAAATAGCAATACAGTTTTTGCTAATTCTAAGTGAAATCCTGTTTTAAATTGCATATGCATATATGTAGTTTCAAACACAGTGAACTCCCGAAACTGCGAAATTCAAAATATGTACTTGCTGTATGAATTTCAGAAATATCAATTTCAATTTGATTAGTTCAATTGTTTAATGTTTAATTCTAATATATATGGTTACACCCAGTATTGGAGTATAACTCAAAATAAAACAGTAATTTCCAACGCTCAGATTATTTGAGGTAAGCAGCAGTAAAATTCATGTATTTACGGATTCTGTGCATGGGTAGTTGTTGAGAGGAGAATTTGTTTGGTCACCGAATCATTTATTTGTGATAGATTTCTAATGCAAAACATAAACAAGACATTGATGTTCATCCTTTGGTGTATTCTAAAATAGCTATTGCATGCTATTTCTTTTGGAATTTGCTATTTTTACTCTCAACTAATCTCCAAATTGTTATATACGCCGTTGTTTGTCATTCGATAAAGCATGAACCAGAATGAAGGGTTATCAGCAGAAGTAGATCTGCTATGGATGATATCAACCTCAGGTTTGAAACCATGAACTGTTTTTTTTTCTTTCTTATATATTAAATCTGCTAATTAAATTTGTTTAGCTTTGAGCTCATTTTGTTATGATAATTGTATGGACAATTGGATATACAATTATTTGAATATAGTGGAATATCCATAAGGCATGTATGAAAAAGGAGATGAATTTGCAAACAATCATACATTACAATACATATAATAAACACAGAAAAATAAAATACTCTATGTTTTAAGCAAACGTTTGTTTTGGGTAAGTAAGAGTTGTTATTAGACTTTGCTTCATAGCTTATACTCTTTCCTGTATTGTATAACATTAAGTAACATTAATGTTGGTCCCAGTATAAAATTCACAAGTCAAAAACAAAAGATCAGCATACATCACAAAAAAGATGGCATGCTTTAACCCCCAAACTCCAAAGGAGAAGTATATAATATGCAACCATGAAGCAATGAACTTTCAAAGATAAAATAAAATAAATTTAGATTAGATATTGTTGTATTCCAAACCCTTATCTTCTTTTATTCAGATTTGATTTTGGTTACTATGAGGATGTAAATAGAATAGACAAGCTGTTCATGCTGTATGTTTAGGTGCCTAGACAAATATAATATGCTTTTCTTGACCATATGCACTTCTGCCGTGTAAAATGATTATCCATATCCACTTAGTCTAATGAAGTCATCCACGTGTTGCAAGTCGTAACTCTAGATGATTGTAAGTAATTTTTTTTTTTTTGATGATTTTCATTTTTCACTGCATATAACAGCTGTTTTTAATTCTTTGGATATCCATTTTTTCTTAATAGGAAGATGATCATTTTAGTGTTTTAGTTTATATTTTCTTTTTCTGTAAGCATTTTATCATTTATGTTTGGCTTTCTTCCATGTTTTATTGCTCAACTTCATGTAGTGATATATGGTAACAAATAAAATTAAGATATGACATTGGTTTGAAGTAGAGTGGCCATAGTATATGGTAACAAATAAGGTTAAGATATGACATCGGTTTGAAGCAAATAGGTGGCCATAGTATATGGTAACAAATAATATTTAGATATGACATCGATTTGAAGCAGATAGTGGCCATAGTATGTATGGATGAGAAACGTATTCTGATGAGTTCAAGACTTATAGAATTTGCATATTTTTTGTTGTCTAACATGTTTCAGCTACAATGTTTGTTGTGGACCTGTGGTTTCCTGATGTAATATGTAATGAACTGTAGATTCACGTATGATTGCTTAGATTTCCATATATAATACCGTCAGTTATTAACTCATATACTACCTAATATTAGACGATTGACTTCTAACTAATGTTCACGTGTTATATCCATGTGTTGTCCACTGTATTGCTTGCTCCACTATATTTCTTCCCAGTTGTTTTAGGCCGCCGGTTTTTGTAACCGGGTCCAGGTTTTTTCCCTTTGATATTGCCCAATGATTTTTTTGATTTCCATGCTTACTTTTCCACCGTCTTTGCACACAATCCATCTTCGCTTCGGCTATCTTCGCATACGTCCTGCGGATGTGCGTATGTACTGGTATGTATATACATATATATATTTATATGTAACATAGGCCTACCTCTAGGAAGGTATTAAGTGGGTAACCCACCTGTTTTGGGTATTAAGTGGTTAGGACTAGGTCCATTCCTAAGATTTATTCCTTAGTTTAGGACTCAAGTCATAGGACCCACCCTTATTAGGGCTTAAGTGGTCACGAGATCTGCCTTTCTCAAATATTTATGAGGTATTAAATGGTCTTAGTGATTGCGTATGAGTAAGTAGTTTTCTGGAAGTTGTCAGCTTCCTCTGAGGGCTATGTGAGGGCTAACGTAGGGATGGTTCAAGTGTTAAGTAAATCCGCAGGGATAGGCTGTGCAGTTAAAGCCCGCAAAATCCCCGATATAGCCCATAGCAACTTTCAATCGCTACGCTATTTCTATTTAGCGCTGATGAACAGTAAATCCGCTTTAATCCTCGATATTTTCCACTTCACCTGCTAAACCAACGATTTATAGCACCCGCTAAATCAATGCTTTATAGCACCCGCTTTAGCAATATTAATATACGAAGCTTGATTTGACTAGTTATGTTTTAAAACAAATTGATAAAGTTAGTGTAAAATGATAATTTTAACACATAAGTGTCTAATTATGGTAGAAATCTATTATTGTCACCAATTCTAATGTGTGTAACTATGATATTCTTTGACTTAATCACAAAGATTAATAAATATTAGTTTCTTCTATTCCAATGATATGAGAATGATAATTATCTAATATTAAAATACTTACTTTTTCACATGATGTAACTTTTTGCACCTCCGCTTTATCCCTGCTATTTCCCCGTTGCACCTTTTTGAACCTCCACCACTACAGAACCACTAAGCGCTTTAATTGCACATGGGACATGTATATTGTAACTTAGGTGTTCGCTAGGACGGTCTTAAATGGTGTCGCACTCTTATCTAGACCTGGTATTAAGCGAATGCTTACTATATCTCAATATACAAGGAGAGTATATGTGTGATAGTTGACGATTAGAGACGAGGTTTTAAGTGGTTCGGGGTCCACCATATGGTAGTAAGTGACAGTAGCAATCCACTCTTAGACAAATATTGGTAATGGCTTTAAGTGTCCAATTAGTGCCCACCTCGTGGGAGTATTAAGTGATGGTAAGGATGTGTGTAACACTTTGCATTTTAAGTGATAAAATTATCAAAATAATTACATAAGTAATGTGCGTTTGAAATTCATAAACAAATGCATGTTATAAAATGGCAATAAATAAAATTTTGCTATTATGCAAATATAACATTGCAATGGTATATATATAATTGAATAAAAAGAAACAGAAGAATGAATGGAAGTTAATAAATGGTACGTTATAAAATAGTCAGAAAATATATGCGTACTTTAACTTTATAAACAACGTGAGTTTGAATTCAGAAGTAATGGAAGATTATTAACGTTAACATATTAACAAACTTAACCATTTAATAAAATAGGAAAACAAATATGTGTGATGGAAATGATTAAATCAAGGAGGGGAAAGTAATTAATATTAAAAAGGCAACATTTCCTTTAAATTGACAACGCTTGTCGGTTAAGGACATTAAAAGAGGAATAATGGATATAACGTTAAAATTTGAAAACATATAACAAATTTTGGAATGTCAACACACATATAGATATATTTAATATAAATATATAGACATAAATTACAAAAGTAACGCGCAAAATAAATGCACGTCATAAACCGTGTAAGACCATGTAATGAAAGGAAGTTAAAGTGACGTTAATTAAATAGCGTTTTAATTTAATTGGGTGTGCGCGTATTATTTAATACACATTTGGAAAATGCAGGTTAAAACAGTAGAAATAAAAGTTAAAAATAACGTTCACGGAATTGAAAGAATTAAACACATAAGAGTTTAAAAATGGAAGAAAAATTATGCGTATATTAATTGCACATCTAAATTTCGAAATAGATGGAAAACAAAAACAGAAATAATAAATGAAAATGGTCAGAAATATAACGTTAAAGGTAACGTTTAAACGAAACACAAACCACAAATCAAAAGTTGACCCGATACACGTTTTTATAACATGTATGGGTCAACCCACTTACTACTTGTATAGACTTAGGGATCGACCCAACTAGAGCATGGATCGACCCACTTCGGGGTAGACAACATGGTTTAATATTTTTTAACGGTTTCAGATTTAATTCTTTTGAATCAAACAGACGTAGTTCTTCTCGGAAAACCCCACATCAGCACGAATGTCATATCCCTTGTGGGATATGAATTTATGTCCCATGATGTGCCAAGAGATGCAAATTTGCATCCCTCTGAGGGATGCGAATTCGCATCTCACACTTACTGGGGGCACGAATTTGTATCCCTCTGCTGGATATGAATACGCATCCCATCATGCCATTAATGTGAAAACTTGCATCCCTTCACAATATATGAATTTCGCACCCCGTTGGATCAACAGATGCAATCTCGCATCCCAACGTGGTATGCATATTTGTGCTCCGTTTGTAGGATACGAATTCATATCTACCCCTTGGGATGTAAAATTCGCGTCCAATATGCGGGATGCGAAATCTTGTTGATGCATACTCCAGCTCACCTACTTCACTTTCAGCCAACTCCTATAAATACGCCCTCATTTCCAACATGGAGGAGGTTGATTCTTGCTCACCTTCAAGCTCTAATGGATCCCTTAGAAGCATTTAGCCTTCCCAAATCCTCCCTAGAACCTTCAATCATCCTTGGAAGAAGAAGGAGCATATTCTTGGACACGTGAACTCGTTCTTGGACATTTGACTATAATTTTTAACATTAGACCATACTAAGCTGTTTTGGCATCCGGGAAGAAGATAAAGATATCATCTCTGGACCTCCTTGCCACCATAGCCATATTAGCTTCATGAAAGCTCTTGACCTCTCCATCCTCACTCAACTAAACTTAGGATTTGTAGACACTCGAAGACTCATCATTCCACATCTAGAAAACTGGGATCACAGAGAAGAGACTTGCTCCTTCACCAAGTATAGTGTTGGATCTAGAATAACCCTAGAGGGGGGGTGAATAGGGTTTTTCACAGTTTTTAACTGAATTAAAAACTTAACGAGATATATAATAATAAACTGATCACAGAAAATAGCAGAAACTGAAATGCAGAAAATAAATCACACACAGATATACCCAGCTTCGGCAAAACCCTGCCTACTGCTGCATTTCTAAGGTTTCTACTAGGTGATAGAACAGTTCCCGCATACAAGACCATGTACACTCGCAAACCCCTGCTCCTATTCTAACCCTACGCTCAAAACCCTAAACTGACCGATATCCACTCGATCAGATTTTCTCTGATTACAACCCTGTAATTCTGAACCCAGATTTTACAGACTCTGAAACTGACAGTCAAGACCCTGACTGAATCCTTTAGAATTTTACAGACTCAATAAAAAACTGTTAGACAATTTTTAAAACAAATACAATACAATGAACAAGAGAAATTAAAATAGAAAGAGCCTTGGAGTTAAAGAAAGAGAGGGTCATCCCCTTTTTAATTTAAAAAACTCTAAGCTCTAAATACTTTGGCCGGCCCATTTACTTCATTTGTATTGACCCGATCTCTTTGCCAAGAAAAAAATGGCGGCTTCAAAGATACAGCTAGGGTTTCTAGTATTTGCCCCAAATCAGATCGATTCGTGTTGATTTTGATAATCTCTGAAGCTTGAAAGCTTTGCGGCTTGCTGGTTCTTCGATTTGAGATGTTCCTTGATAAAAAACAATGGAAAATTGTGAGTGTTCTCTGAGTTTTTCTTTTCGATTTATGCTCTGAATTCTTTGATGCTTGGTTTTCGATTTTCTCTCTCACTCTTTGCCTATGATGAGTTGGTGTTACATATAGGGTTAAGAACGAAACCCTAACCCTCTGATTTCAATATGATGGCTCGATTTAAATGCGTGCTGTTTTCCTCTTTTACTTGCCCTCGATTTTTTTTTTTTGAGCCCTTGCGTGATTGAAGAGATATATCTGAACATGATTCCTTGATAAATTCGACTTGATTGATTATGGAAAAATAAAAACTTGCTCCTTTTGCTGCTTTGATTTACTTGCGTGTATTTCTATTTTTGCTCGGCTGAAATGAATTTCTTACGTGTATAAATTTGTTGCCTTGAATGTCCATGCGTGAATGATGGCCATGAAATACCTTGCCAAACTCTTTTCAAGTTTGTGCTTCACCATAGATTGATTTGCAAAAAAAAAGATTTCCCAAAAATGAATTTAATTCTTACCCAAAATACAATGTGAAGTTTGAAACTATTTCTGGCCGATTTAAAAAAGTGGGGTTCATTTCTGGAAACAGGAATTTTTTTTTTTTTTTTTTTCAAAAAGATTCACTGCATTTAAACTAGAATTCGATTGATTTCCAAATATTATGCTCTGATTTTCTTCAGCCTTGCCATCAATTATTGAACTGTTTGTAATTCCATGTATATGCATTGCTCGACCACATTGGCTTCACACTTGACTTTGATTAACCCTGCTGTGACTTTCTGCATGGTGTTCATTGGCTTTCTGGTCCATGCCATATTTGTTTCTTTGATTTAATTCTGCCTTGAATGAATTTGTCCGAGATCAAAAATTGGAAACAAATAAAAACTTCCCAAAAAACAAGATTTTAGATTAATCTGTGAATTTCTGAAGTTTAAAACTTTCCCAAAATGTTTGTATAAATCTGGAGAGTTAATTTGATATCCTCGGCATTGATATAATTTGTTGCACCACTTCAATACTCGAGCAAAACTGGAAACTGATCAATCACACTGTGATTTCCTGCGTGAGTATTGCATTTGCTATGAGACCTGATATTTCCTTTGACCCTGAACCTGACTTGCCACCCATGCTTGATCATTTTGGAACTGTTATGTTTCACATGTACTTGTTGCACCTCAAACATTTCTTCTTGAAAACATGCTTATCCAGTTTGCACCATTTGCTTTACTGTGTTGGTGCTTAAACTAAACTGCCCTGTTGCTAGCTAGACCATTTGGCATTATTGTGTTCAAACTTGTGCTGCATTACATGCTTGATGTATTCTACTTGAACCATGCATATAAAACCACATACCTGAAACTGATTTTGCACCATTCATCATGTTAACTTGTCCATTTGCTTTTGTATTTGTGCTGTTGTGTTGCTCCTATGCTTTATTTTGATCATGTTGTTCTTGTAAAACTCATGTGCCTTGACAGTCACTTGTATTTGATCTTTGTGCTCCATGCAGTTGAACTTGTATATGGCATCACAATGTTACTTTGATCATTTTACTTGCTGTCTTGCCAACCTTCTTGCCTGCACTATCATGTCCACCATTTACACATGAATCACTTTGCTGTTTATACTTTAAATTACTTGCTGCATCCATTCTTCCTGACTGTTGTGCTTGATCATTCTTGCACTCAACTGTTTTGAACTGTTATTGCTCATTCACCATTGAATTTGAGTTCTTCACTAATTTTGTTGCTTGCTTGGGCTGGTTTGAGTTGATTCATGCAAGCTCGACCACTTTTGCACTCTAGCTTGCTTGGCTCGACTCCATGCTTTGACACTTTGAAATTGGTTGCTTTCTTTGAAGTTTTGATCATGTTTGTTTGTGTTGACTTTGTTGCTTTTCAAATATGCACTGAGTTGAGAAAGTCCACGTGGCTACTCCTCAGTTGCACACTGAATTGGCGAGGCAGTGCACACGTGTATTTATATACACGTGTGTATATGCAGTCATTCAGAAAATTTCCTGTCATATACAAACTGTCTGCTAGACACAGATGAATCAGATCAAGTCATGAAAAATGATGAGAAACACACCAGAAAAACTGAGGCAAATTGAATTTTAAAAATAGAAATTTATATTTGCATGTGTTCAGTTTTATTTCTATTGCAGTGTACTGTGTGTTTTTCTGTTTCATGTGACAGGTAAGCAGACGGTGACTGGACTGACAGTGAAGATGTGGTGAAGACAGAAGACTGAAGACAAGAACAGTGTGAAAAAGTGTATATGTATACAAGTCTGTGTAAAAGAATGAATGAGTGAAACTGTGACTGAAAGATAGAGTGTTGTAGTGGAGAACACTGTATATGGAATTGTATTTGATATGTAATACAGTGATGTACAAATAGTGGAGTTAAAAAAAAAAATTGTACTGTTTGAATATTGAAATAAAATATTATATTTAAACAAAATACTGTGTTAATATTTGAATGTCTGTACAGTAGTATTTCACTTAAATATAAATATTATATTCTTGTTTGATGTGAATATAAAACAGTACAGTGACAAACACATTTAAGATAATATATACTTGTTTGTTATCATCAAACAAAAATCATATAATTGTTATATACAACTACGTTATATACAACAATCTCCCCCTTTTGATGATGACAAACAAATAAAAGATTTTGAATTTAATAAATGTGTTTGTTCGTGAATATTTGAACTCCCCCTATTTAAATGCTCCCCCTACAACAGAAACTCCCCCTATAACTGTGCATGAGTGAAATGTATGAACAATTAAATTTTCAAAATTAAAAATATTTATAAAATATTCACTCATAAATCAAAATCTAATCCATTCTCCCCCTTTTGTTATCATCAAAAGGATACAGATTTTAAAATACAGATGAAAATTGACTAAAAATATAATTTCAGCTTAAGAGGAAGAACGATCATCATAAAATTCAATCAGTCAAACAAAAATCATGATAAACTAAGAACAGGTGGCATATTTCACATTTTAGAGAATGACAGATTTACGATGAATTTTATATAAAATGGAGAGAAAAAAAATAAATTCCAAATATTTTCAAAAGAATTTTATAAGATTAAAGCACCAAAAACGGTGATGGGTTTGGATTATAATTAAAAATTCAATTTAAGTGAGAAAATCGAATAATCTCAAATCTCAATATCTATTAATCAACAAATCATAATACGTCATAATATTTTCAACACATTTCACAGATTAGAGAGATGGATTGATAGGTTGATTTTTACACACCAAGGAGAATTTCAATTTTATTTCAGTTTTTAGCACATTTTTTTTATTTATTTATTTAAGAGCACACTGACCATGCATAACCAGAGCTTGGATTTTTAAATGAGGTCAGTCGCAGCTTAAATTATAAGTTGTCTCTTAACCATGCATGACCAGAGCTTGGATTTTTAAATGAGGTTAGAGACACACTTATATATTTATTATATATATTTATCATTTCACCTTTTAAAAAGAAAACACTCCTTGGTATAAAACCAATATATGGATGATAGAAAATGTGGTAGGTACAGAAATGGACTGTGAAATAAATTTCTAAATTAATTTTATTATGAAATATGACTAACTGTACCGGGATTATTGAAAATTTTCAATTATCACTAATTCTGAATAATAATATAACCACAATTCCATCACAAATATTTTCACTGTTTATTTAAAATGGTTTTAAGAAAAAATTAAACTCTCCACATTTATATAAAATCATAACGGATGGCAGAAGGGTGACAAGTAATGAAGATGGCCGTGAAATAATTGCCAGTTCAAAGATATTATAATAAATATTTAACCATCATGAAAATCTAAATAAAATTCTCCTCTTGTTGTGAAATATACTGTAGTCACAATTCATCACAATTTCTAAATCTGATTATAATTTTGATGAATTATAAATACAGTTTAATTTGGATATTGATTTCAATTTCTGAAAGAATAATCATTAAATAATTTTAAAATTGAAAATCAATTACAAGAGTAATATGCTGATCTATACATGACAAGAGGGAAAATATATATATATACAGCAAAAAAAATATGCAGCACTTTTAAACTGATACCACATGGTGTCTCTACAAAGTGAAAAATCAGAACAGATGGATGAGACAAATATAAGGCGCTTCTGATACCAAATGTTCTCGCTTTCTCGAGGATTTTAATGACACCCCGGTGGCAAACAAATGGTACCTCAGTCAACAGAAAATACTTAATTACAAAGCAAGCAACTCATGCACACAAATTTTATTTATCAAGCACGATAAACCTTTGATACCAAATCAAGCAGTCCAAAAAAAATATTTACAAATCAATTTCTTATAACCAGAGCAGCATGATTCCAAAAACAAACATTTTTCAAAAACAGTATCAGAGCAGCACAGAGAAATCAGTATCACAACAGACTTGTCAAGATGTTGGTCACATAAGGTGGTTCATGATCCAAGATTTGCAAATATACTCTATTTTAAATCATTTGAAGAAATGTGAAGGTATTAGGATTTAATGAATCTATCACACCAGGTTATATTTCAGATTCAAGATATGTGTGAGATCCAATAAATCAATAATTTCAAATGATTTTAAACAAACATATATTCAAATCAAATAATCATGAAATAACAATGATTTTCAAAGACCATTTTCAAAAAAAACATTTTCAAGAATTTCTCAAAACTATTTCCGACAAGCCCAAGAGAAATTTCAGGTCATTTACATCAAATTTGAAAATATTCATGATCGGGATAATTTATTTGAAATCACATGAATCAATGTAAAGTTTTGGGATATAATGAATCAGTCACACGAGATTGACAATTTCAAAAATAAGAGGTGTGTGATATTCAAGATATCTAGAATTTCAGATGATTTCAAACAAACATATTTCAATATAATGATCATGAATAAAGATGAATTCCAAGATGTATCACTGATACAAGCCAATCTGAAGATCAATGAAATTATCACAACTGATAAATAACAGAGTGTTGTAATGAGTATAATATTCTGAGCTTTTCTAAAATGAATTAGAATAAACTCAGAACAACAAAGGTGTGTGACATTTCATTAAATATTCAGATCTTCAAAAAATTTAGAATTCAAATTAACAGTGTTCAAGATATGATAAGAATACATCAACACTGTTATGAATTCAGAAATAAAAAAAAATCACAAAAACAATTGCAGATATTTACAAGATTACATTTAGGATATGGAAATGATTAACACACGATGATTTTATACAAATAAAGCATATTTCAAGAAAGATCATGAATTCTGCAACTGGAAGTTTAAGAAGTACAGACAAAGAAGAATATGGCAGTGTCAAATCAAAAACAAAAAAGAAGGAGATAGAGGAAGGAATAAAAACAGAAAATAAAAAACAAACAAAGAGAATATACAAAGGTGAGTTTAGAGATCATACCAGAATCCAATGTAAAGCAGAATCTCTAACTCAACAGATGTGGCTAAGGAACTGTGAATGATTCTGTGATATGTAGCAGTTTTGAATCCAGTTTTTCTTTAGCTATGCAGTTCCTCAGCCTCCTTTGGTACCTAACTGTTAAGAGAATTGAGCGGTCTAACAAAATTTGTGAAACCACCCACAGTTTTGTTCAAATCTTTTGGTACCCAAACTTGTTTATATAACAAACCATCCGAATTTACCTTTGTGCCTTTAGGAACCCAAATCGTTTTGAATTTAACAAAACCCGTTTTATTTCCATTTGAGATCCAAGAATGTTTAAATGGTTTGTTATAAAACAAAAACTCATCTCGATTGTGATTTACAAATCCTTTGAAGTTTTCAGAGTTAGAACTTTCAAAACAAACATTTCTAAAGTGATTTGAGGGATTTTTAAAACCGTTTGTATTCTGCTTTTCAAGATCATTCATTTTCCCAAATCCAAGTCCATTTTTATTTCCATACGGAAATTGATTTCTCAACAACATATTCAACGATTTTTCTCCATTTGAAAATTTAACCAACGTTGATTCAAGTTGTTGAAGTTTAAATTTGAGATCATCATTTTCTTTCATTAAATCTGAACAATGATTTTTAGTGATCTTACAATTTTCAGAATCAACTTTCAAAACCAAATTTTCAATTTCAAGCAATTTGATTTTGGCTTGGGACTCAGAAATCTCAGCTTCAAAAAGTTTTTGTTTTTCCAATTCAAGTTTTTCAACATTCTTGAATTTTTCAATTTCAGATTCAAGCTCTTTCACAATCAAATCCGTTTTCACCAAATTTTCCTTTTCAAAAATTTCATGTTCTAAATTAATCTTATCCAACTCCTTCTGCAAAGCGTTAATTTTATGAGTCAACTCATCTTCGAGATTTTTCAAAAACAAAATTTTATTTTCGAGCTTTCCAGAATGTTCATCAAGTTGAGCTAAATCAGTTTTCACAACCATACAGTTATTGCAGTCAGAGTTTTCAAATTTTAATTTCAACAAATTGTTATTGTGGGTCAACTCAGAATTTTCAGATTTCAAAGACTTGTTTTTCCGTTTGAGACGATCAACAGTTCTTGTTAAATTATTACAAAGAGATACCAGATCGTCATATGATAAGTCCCCATCGTCTGAATCCACATGAATAGTTCCAGTTAAGCACAGATCTGAATTTGAGTTGGCAGTTGAGGGTTTTGAGGAGTTGTCAGAATTTCCATACCGCGCGTTGAGAGTTTTCCAGATGTCCTGCGCAGTTAAACAATGAGAGATAAAGTCAAGCTGATTATTATCAAGATAAGAATATAAAATATGCATAGCTTGAGCATTTAAAACCTTATTCGTCTTATTTGACATATCTTCCATATTTTCAATAATATTCCAATAATCAAGATTAACAGATTTTAAATATGATTCGAAATTTGATTTCCAAATTGAAAAATCTGTTCCCTTAAAAATAATTGGAATATTACTGGACTGACTCTCATAAGACTGACAACTATGATCCATGTTTCTAGGGTTAATGAAATAACCTGCTCTGATACCACTTGTTGGATCTAGAATAACCCTAGAGGGGGGGTGAATAGGGTTTTTCACAGTTTTTAACTGAATTAAAAACTTAACGAGATATATAATAATAAACTGATCACAGAAAATAGCAGAAACTGAAATGCAGAAAATAAATCACACACAGATATACCCAGCTTCGGCAAAACCCTGCCTACTGCTGCATTTCTAAGGTTTCTACTAGGTGATAGAACAGTTCCCGCATACAAGACCATGTACACTCGCAAACCCCTGCTCCTATTCTAACCCTACGCTCAAAACCCTAAACTGACCGATATCCACTCGATCAGATTTTCTCTGATTACAACCCTGTAATTCTGAACCCAGATTTTACAGACTCTGAAACTGACAGTCAAGACCCTGACTGAATCCTTTAGAATTTTACAGACTCAATAAAAAACTGTTAGACAATTTTTAAAACAAATACAATACAATGAACAAGAGAAATTAAAATAGAAAGAGCCTTGGAGTTAAAGAAAGAGAGGGTCATCCCCTTTTTAATTTAAAAAACCCTAAGCTCTAAATACTTTGGCCGGCCCATTTACTTCATTTGTATTGACCCGATCTCTTTGCCAAGAAAAAAATGGCGGCTTCAAAGATACAGCTAGGGTTTCTAGTATTTGCCCCAAATCAGATCGATTCGTGTTGATTTTGATAATCTCTGAAGCTTGAAAGCTTTGCGGCTTGCTGGTTCTTCGATTTGAGATGTTCCTTGATCAAAAACAATGGAAAATTGTGAGTGTTCTCTGAGTTTTTCTTTTCGATTTATGCTCTGAATTCTTTGATGCTTGGTTTTCGATTTTCTCTCTCACTCTTTGCCTATGATGAGTTGGTGTTACATATAGGGTTAAGAACGAAACCCTAACCCTCTGATTTCAATATGATGGCTCGATTTAAATGCGTGCTGTTTTCCTCTTTTACTTGCCCTCGATTTTTTTTTTTTGAGCCCTTGCGTGATTGAAGAGATATATCTGAACATGATTCCTTGATAAATTCGACTTGATTGATTATGGAAAAATAAAAACTTGCTCCTTTTGCTGCTTTGATTTACTTGCGTGTATTTCTATTTTTGCTCGGCTGAAATGAATTTCTTACGTGTATAAATTTGTTGCCTTGAATGTCCATGCGTGAATGATGGCCATGAAATACCTTGCCAAACTCTTTTCAAGTTTGTGCTTCACCATAGATTGATTTGCAAAAAAAAAGATTTCCCAAAAATGAATTTAATTCTTACCCAAAATACAATGTGAAGTTTGAAACTATTTCTGGCCGATTTAAAAAAGTGGGGTTCATTTCTGGAAACAGGAATTTTTTTTTTTTTTTTTTCAAAAAGATTCACTGCATTTAAACTAGAATTCGATTGATTTCCAAATATTATGCTCTGATTTTCTTCAGCCTTGCCATCAATTATTGAACTGTTTGTAATTCCATGTATATGCATTGCTCGACCACATTGGCTTCACACTTGACTTTGATTAACCCTGCTGTGACTTTCTGCATGGTGTTCATTGGCTTTCTGGTCCATGCCATATTTGTTTCTTTGATTTAATTCTGCCTTGAATGAATTTGTCCGAGATCAAAAATTGGAAACAAATAAAAACTTCCCAAAAAACAAGATTTTAGATTAATCTGTGAATTTCTGAAGTTTAAAACTTTCCCAAAATGTTTGTATAAATCTGGAGAGTTAATTTGATATCCTCGGCATTGATATAATTTGTTGCACCACTTCAATACTCGAGCAAAACTGGAAACTGATCAATCACACTGTGATTTCCTGCGTGAGTATTGCATTTGCTATGAGACCTGATATTTCCTTTGACCCTGAACCTGACTTGCCACCCATGCTTGATCATTTTGGAACTGTTATGTTTCACATGTACTTGTTGCACCTCAAACATTTCTTCTTGAAAACATGCTTATCCAGTTTGCACCATTTGCTTTACTGTGTTGGTGCTTAAACTAAACTGCCCTGTTGCTAGCTAGACCATTTGGCATTATTGTGTTCAAACTTGTGCTGCATTACATGCTTGATGTATTCTACTTGAACCATGCATATAAAACCACATACCTGAAACTGATTTTGCACCATTCATCATGTTAACTTGTCCATTTGCTTTTGTATTTGTGCTGTTGTGTTGCTCCTATGCTTTATTTTGATCATGTTGTTCTTGTAAAACTCATGTGCCTTGACAGTCACTTGTATTTGATCTTTGTGCTCCATGCAGTTGAACTTGTATATGGCATCACAATGTTACTTTGATCATTTTACTTGCTGTCTTGCCAACCTTCTTGCCTGCACTATCATGTCCACCATTTACACATGAATCACTTTGCTGTTTATACTTTAAATTACTTGCTGCATCCATTCTTCCTGACTGTTGTGCTTGATCATTCTTGCACTCAACTGTTTTGAACTGTTATTGCTCATTCACCATTGAATTTGAGTTCTTCACTAATTTTGTTGCTTGCTTGGGCTGGTTTGAGTTGATTCATGCAAGCTCGACCACTTTTGCACTCTAGCTTGCTTGGCTCGACTCCATGCTTTGACACTTTGAAATTGGTTGCTTTCTTTGAAGTTTTGATCATGTTTGTTTGTGTTGACTTTGTTGCTTTTCAAATATGCACTGAGTTGAGAAAGTCCACGTGGCTACTCCTCAGTTGCACACTGAATTGGCGAGGCAGTGCACACGTGTATTTATATACACGTGTGTATATGCAGTCATTCAGAAAATTTCCTGTCATATACAAACTGTCTGCTAGACACAGATGAATCAGATCAAGTCATGAAAAATGATGAGAAACACACCAGAAAAACTGAGGCAAATTGAATTTTAAAAATAGAAATTTATATTTGCATGTGTTCAGTTTTATTTCTATTGTAGTGTACTGTGTGTTTTTCTGTTTCATGTGACAGGTAAGCAGACGGTGACTGGACTGACAGTGAAGATGTGGTGAAGACAGAAGACTGAAGACAAGAACAGTGTGAAAAAGTGTATATGTATACAAGTCTGTGTAAAAGAATGAATGAGTGAAACTGTGACTGAAAGATAGAGTGTTGTAGTGGAGAACACTGTATATGGAATTGTATTTGATATGTAATACAGTGATGTACAAATAGTGGAGTTAAAAAAAAAAATTGTACTGTTTGAATATTGAAATAAAATATTATATTTAAACAAAATACTGTGTTAATATTTGAATGTCTGTACAGTAGTATTTCACTTAAATATAAATATTATATTCTTGTTTGATGTGAATATAAAACAGTACAGTGACAAACACATTTAAGATAATATATACTTGTTTGTTATCATCAAACAAAAATCATATAATTGTTATATACAACTACGTTATATACAACATATAGCACTTGAAAATTACATAATTATGTATCAGAAGTCATCAAAGTTCATGTGTACTCGGATATATTCCAATCCATTGTTGTAACTTGTACCAGGAGAATAATAAAAGAGAAAAACCATTCAAAGTAGATATGGGCTCCGATGGGCCAAACCACTATAAATTTTGTGTGGTTGTTTACTTGCTCTTTTCCTCTGCACATTACATCGCTACTTACTTTCCATCGATGGACATCTATTTTCACTCATGTGGAAATCGTGAGGGTTGACGACCACTTTTCGACGTTAACACTTTGGCGTGCTAGGTAGGTGAAAAAGCACGCACCTACGGTCGACTTTATTTCATTTCCAATGAGGAATCGAAACCTTGCCTTTAGTATAAATAGAGCACCAAGACTTGGAATGCTACTTAAGTCTTCCGAGATTTATCGACCAAGCCTACCGACGATGGTGAACAAAGGAATGAACCCCATTGTCGGACCTTCCACTGTCGATCCTAATTCGGAAATCCATCTCAGCCTCGACTCATCGAAGTTCGGACCAACCCAAACACTGCTAATGCTTCCCCTCTCGATGCACTTGTCGATCAATCTCAGCTTGTTGAAACCTCAAAGAAACTAGGTGACACTCAAAGATGCCTTGTCGACCAAATCCACTAAAGTACCAGATTGACCAAGTTGCTTCAGAATACGCTCAACAAGACATCCTTCGCCTTCAAGTGGACTTGGGCATTCAGTCCTCATTGAACTATTTCTCATTGAGCTCCGCCCTGATCCTTTTCATGATAATTCTCACTTCAGTCGCTCTCAACTTAGGCCTAACCTCGGCTAGCGGATTAACGCTCAACCCATTACCATGTAAGCTCGACTCGCCTTAACTCGGAACTTGTTGCCTACGCTACGCACAGCAGGCCAGGCGCAAGTTCCCGCTCACCGGCCTCAGCAAAGTCAGATCACCAGGGCCGAAGATTCTTTAATTTAAGATGACGTTCATCCTAGCGCACTCCTTAGTCGGATCACGACCGCCGCAATCCAGCGAAGATTCGAACTCATGTTCTTGCGAACCTACTTCACAGCATCTTGGAAGAATCTCGAGGCCACACCACCGACGATTGGGAAACCAGTGCGACACGTAACCCTTTCACTGAAGACGTGCTCAACGCTGGATGGCTCGCATATTTCAGTATGTCGCAAATAGAAGCCTATTAATGGGATTTCGACCCTCGGGAATTCATACACCATTACGAGTCTCATATGAATTCTGCTCATGTCACAGATGCCGTGAAGTGCAAATGCTTCCCTATCTTCCAATAAGGCGTGCCTCTTCTATGGTTCACTCGGGTTTCACTGAAAACTATTTAAACCTTTTCCCAGCTAGCCAAGAGGTTAATCAATCAATTCGGCATACACATCCGCCAAGGCTCCTACGAAACTCTAACAAGTTACCTTAAGAGGTTCGACAATGCCTTGGAGAGTGTCGAAGACTTGAGCCAGTAGGCTATCCTAGATCGACTCATCAAAGGCATATCCCCCGATTCTAAAATCAGAGGATGGGTTAACCGAGCATAGCCTAAAACTCTAGTGATCTTTTATGAGAAAGCTAACTATTTCCTATGCCAAGAGCCGAGGCAAAGGAATCAAGCTTCTCACTCCAACCACTTCGAAATGAAGCCCAGAGCTCCAACGACTCCAACCCTAACTCTTCGCACAATCCTACTCAAACTAGCAATAGTAAAGGTGGACAAAACAACAAGAGGAAGAGTTTCTAAATTCCTTCTTTTCTCAACTACACTTCACTCAATGACACCTTGGAGAACATTTATCTCAAGACCTGCAATGTTCTGCCATATAAGAAACCGAAGCCAAAAGGCCCATCGAACACGCCAAGGGACTCAATAGTGTATTATTGGTTCCACAGTGTCCACGGGCACGACATGAAACTGCCGTCACTTACTAGACACTGTCGAGAAACTCATCTGTAGGGTAAAGCTTGAGCAATACCGACAGGGTCCACCGCATGGAATTCCTGAGCCATCCAACGCCCAACAAGAATTCCATCCAAGCAGGACCTTGTCCAAAAACTAAATCCCTCAAGATCATTTCTTCGACTCAGCAAGGCTGTAGAAACAACGGGAAGCTTGAACATCGATGCCACACCCTATTACTCATCTTGCTTGAGTCACATTTTGTGCTAGTTTAGTTGTCTCTATTTCCAAGTTATTTCATCCCCCGTGTTGTAAATCAACCAAGTGGCTTGTGATTGACTTGTAATCAACTCAACTACAATTCATATGAAGTTTATAAACATTAGACTTAGCTTTTGAGATTCGTTCATGAATTGATGAAGCACCGCTTCCACAAATGCACTAAGTCCAATGAACTTTACCGTCCCTACGCTTAGGCATACTCTGGCGGCGGTCTGTTCGCACACAACCCTAAATCCAATAGATGACCAACCTATGCCTAGGCATACTCTGGAGTCGGTCTATTGGTACCAACTCACTCGAACTCTGCACGACTCGGGTTCCTCAAGAGTGGAGTTCCGACTGACATAGAACTAAGTGCAATGCCGAGGCATCTTGCACGAGAACGATTCTCGGAAAGTGCAAGACATACTCAAACGCTTGGGCCATCAACTACCATGACTCAATGGTCCCTGAGGTCGCCATCGGAGATACCACCTTACGAAAGTGAGCTCTCTTCCCCAAAAGGCACTGCCTCTTAATTGTGTCATGGACTCTCACCTCCACCTGAGCTCCGGCCACCTCGTAGTTAACTTAGGGAACATCGGGAAGCACTACTGGTGGCCCATTTGAAAGTGGACCCACGAGCACTAGTCCTCCGCTAGTTCCCTCACATGTCTCTTATGATGTAGTGGCCTCTGAGGTCATCATCGGAGATTATGGCTCGCGATTCGTTTCCTCTTTTCCTCCCGGCAAGATGGGAACAGAAAGCAAGTGCTCTTCTCCAAGGGAGGCTCCTCTTAGTTGTGTCGTAGCCATTCTCCTCCACCTAAGCTACGTCCGGAAGCACAACCGGAGGAACCTCACTTAAGTCAGGCCTGGGAGGACCAGTCCTCCATCAGTTCCTGCACTCTTACTGCTACCATCTTCTCCTCCATCTTGGAGCTACCTTTGGTAAGAAAACCCATTGCACAGAGAAGAGGGTCCAAAATTGAAATCCTATTACCACGGAAGTAGTTCGCGACTTCCCTCGATGGTAAGGTTTCCTATATACAAGCATCCCGGAATGCGGTGATGGCTTTTAGTATTATAACTAAAACCATTGTCATCGTCGACCACCGGTATGACCCCTGGATAAAATCGCGATTACGAAGTGCATGGATTAAGAACCAAACCCCAAGGATTGGTAACTCACCCAAGTACCTACATTTTATATGCATGTATGAGTGGTCGGTCTAAATATGTTCACTTCTCGAGCATCACCCTAATTCGCCGCATGGTGCTCGACTGTGATCCCAGTCCAATCATGGGACATCGTGTGATGATCCAAACTCGCTAAACCAGACTCAGGATTGAGGAGGATGCGCAGGCCCAAGGGCAGCCCTCTACCGATTCCTACATCGATATTGCTATCATAGAACTCGAGGCGGATTCCCACTAGTTCCTGTACTGGTATCATCTTTACCGTAACTAGTGGAATGACCAGCTCAGAAGCACATCTACCTTGCGGAGAAGAAGACCCAGAACCAAAAGTTTAGGTCTCAGAAGTTATTAACCTTCCGTTGGTGCCTAAACAACCTCAACTTAGAGACTCGAACTCAAGGTCAGAGAAAACAATACAATCATCAATTCCCGGAGAAACGGGAGAAATTGGCTAAGTCTCCGGGATGCGAAGCCATGACTTTGCATCCCTACGCACTTGCCTTAAGTTCTCATGTTCTCCTAACCCATCCTTAAGTTCCCGTAGTCTCAACGCTCCTCCAACGAACTCAAGTCCAAGTGCGACACCAAGTTAATTTACGTGAGTACAGTACTAGAAAATGTAAAGAGTGCTTAAGCACTTAGAACAACTTGTTTATTCACATGACAAATATTATAGGTCTTTATCAAGGACACGATGTGCACCACAACCACATTGTGCCTCCAAAAAGCGAGGGTCGTACTCGCACATTTTGTCGGCCTACCAAAAGAAAAACTTATCCACACCGCTACTTGGAACAGCTTCCCTTCTTCCCTTTCTTCATCTCATACTCGACCTCGTATGACTTATCTTTCTTCCTCTTCGATCCCCACTCCAATATTTCTACTCCCTAGGTGGAGTCGTGGAGGGGTGAGGCCTGGATTCATATCCACCTCCTAAGGTCATTGGGTGGGTTTGCCCTTCACCTCCGCCCTCGCTCGGAGTATCTGTAATATCTGTGGTCTCCCCCTCAGTGAGGATTTCCTTTAGTGGAGCTGGAAAAGCTTCAACAATGTCCCTTTTAGCCGAGGGCTACACCGCCCCCTTTCTAAGATTTCCTAGCTTCCCTCTCAGCCTTCTTCGTCCCCAGGTGACCCGCCTTCAGCATCGATGCATCCAGGACCTTAAGTTCTTTAACTCCGCCTCGGCTCTCTTCTGGGAGGCATCGAGTTTTGCCTTCTTTCGAGCCTCATCCTGCAATTCAGCCTGTTCTTCCTCCTTGGCCTTTTTCATCGCTTTATCTTAAGCTTTGACCCAAGCCTCCTCATCTATCTTCTTCTTACCTCAAGTTCCTTAGACTTCATAAGCAGTTGGGCTTTCTATTCCTCGACTAGTTTATACATGGTCTTCCCAGCTGCTTCCTCTATCCGTTAACTTGAGCATCTGTACCAACCGGGAACCTTCCCCTCTTTAAGAACTTTGTCGAAGTCGGCCAGCCCAAAGTCTTTCATCTCTAGGTCAAAACTTGTGAGGAACCCGTTCTCCCCCTCTATCAGCCTTATATAGGCATACACATTTGTCCCAGCCATGGTGGCTTTCATTGTCTGTGTCCCAATCGTAGCTCCTTCTCCATAAATACCCGCACATTGAGATAAGGAATAGCCACTCTCGTTCCATGCTATCATCTCTTTGTTCTCATCAAGTAATTGGATATACCTTCAGTCGCCAGCTGTGTGGTACCCCCTGATGATTGAAATGCACTTGAAACCGTTGTGGAAAAGCCACCAGCAGAAGCAGCCAGAACAGCTTGCTGTTGTTCGAGAACTACCTCATGAGCCATTATGATGCTCTTGGTCATGACAGTCTTTCCCATCTCAGCAACACCTCTTTCTGCCTCCTTCACCGCGACATTCTCCTCAGGAAGTTTTCACCCTTCTGCCAACACCCGATGCTCATCCTCTGTCCGGCACCGGTTCATCAGCTTGGCCTTGTCCAACCTTTGCATCCCTGGGGTAGCAGCCTCGTCCTCAATAAGCTTTTCCCAGGTCCTTACCAGGTTCTGAGGATAGTTGCAGACCCATGAGAGCCCGTGATGTTTAAGGATTTTGACATAGAAGACGCAAATCGCCTCCTTTATGCCTATCTCTACCTCTGCTTGGGCCTCTCTAACTTGCCACTTCAGCTTTTCTAGTTCATCTTCATGTTTGGCTCTGATACCACTTATTTGGCTAAGAACCTCTTTATTAGACGTTCATACCACCTCCTTATCCTTCTTGGTCAACTCATACTCGGCATTTCTCATGTCCAACATCTTTCTGAACTCCCCATTCTCTTTCCTTTGGCATTGGGCCTCCTTATTCTCCTTTCAGAGCCTTTCATTTTCCTCAACTAGTACTTCGTTGTCCATCCTCAGCTGCTGTACCATCTCGTTCTATTCTCGCAGCTTGTGGATCTCTTCTTCCAAGACCTTCTTCTCATTCTCCAGCTTGGTGGCCCGAGTCAATGAAGAGGCTAACACATCTTTATAATGTTTACTAGCCGCCTTCGTCTCCTCCAGCTCCATTTTTATTGCACATGTTTCAGCAACAGAGGGTTAGCACATAAAAAGTGTTACTCAAATACGCGGAAGCAGGTGTAGCTCGAAGTCATGTCTTACCCATCTCCTTCTACTTATTCACAAGACTATCCTGTTTGAGTTTCATATCACCATGCAAATTTAGGATCTCGATGTTCTTCTTGAATATCAACTCTGAGAGATACCTCACATATCTGTTCATTTCTCGATACTAGTAGTAAGCAACGTGCACTCGATTCCACACATCTTCATCGTCTTGGCGAGGGATCAGACTAAGGTCTGTTAAACACTTCAGCTCTTTGAAATAAAAACTTGGAAATGACTTCTTCGATATCGCCTTCCTTTCCTCGGGGTTCAACTAAGGGATCTCTTACATATCGGCAAGCATCGAGCCCCGGCCTCTCACATCCCTTCCTCCACTTCCTTATCCCACATCGCCAAATTATCTTCTACCAATAGTCGCAGTCATTGGCGCGGTGCTTGGTACGTAAGGAGTGCAATCGCAGTTTGTTGCCTCATTGTAAACAATTCAGTCCTTTCCTTGCATCTGATGGCTTCAAACCTAATGGCAAAGGATCTGAATGCGGGGAATGTTCCTGGTGATACCTGCTACCTTCCAAGTCATGCGATTTTTTCTTGAGCGTAGTCTAGTGCTCGCATAAAAGTCGGTCATGGCACTCTTCTTCCACCATTGAGAATCTCCTCGACCGCAGTCTCTGTCACCTTCGCAAACCATGGTACGTGCATGGAGCAAACTTTGAATCATAATTGAACATCCAACACATACAAATCAAGTGTTGTGTTGGCAATGCTTGTGAGTGTGTGTGTCCTATGTGTTCCCTGCACGAACCCGTTTTTTCCTTACTTGAAGGGGTAATCCCCCCAACACTCGGTAACAAACTCTCAATGTCCGCTCCACTAAATTCGAAAGAAAATGTCTTAATTAGGACCTTTCCTATATCCTTAAACCGATTCTCAACTTCCATCAACACGACATTCGCAGAGGTCATAGCCGGAGAACTTGGTTTGATAGCCTCCTCGTCCTTTTTGCCCTAGTCGGAGAAGGAACGGAATAAGGTTGTGAACCATTACCTCCAGTACGCTCCACTTACTATCGGCATCGCTGCCTACATCCCCTTAAGCCTCAGTAACTCCCTCCTCAACTGGGGGTCCGTCAGAAGGTATATAGGGAAAAAAAATTCTTGTGGACCCGAAGGAATTCCTTCTCCCTCAGCTTCCGCTACTCCTGTTATTTCATTATATTCCTAACAGTCCATTAAACAACCTTCTAAAAGAAAATCCAATAGATGGAGAAGACGGTCTGATATTAGAATCTGGAAATACTTGCTAGGGACATCCCTCAAAGTTAGGACTTGCTACAAGTGTTCACACTCTTCGAGAATGGTGGAATCCCTAGCACATGAAATCCCAAGTTAGTCTCGAGCTCATGACTCAATTAAATCAGGTAACAAGGTAAATTTTCAAGTACTTACTGTCGGCAAGCCAGCTCATTGCAAATCTTGGTGGGTAACAAACGAAGAACCAATCACTCTTAAAATAGTTGAGTTTGTTCCATACCTCTAGGATCAAGCGACTATTGAGCTATGCCTCCATGTATACAAGTGAGAGCGACACAGTCTTTCTCTTCTTTAGAGAATAGAGGTATCTGATGTATTCCCCCGATGGTTCAATCTATAACCATTAAATATACAGGAAGTAGGCGCCAAGCACGAGAGCATACACATTTGGGTGAAGCTGTGCAGGCACCAATCAAAAGAAGTATAAAATATCCTGGATGTACACACAAGACGGAGGCATGCATGCGTCGGCACAAATATGCCGGTGACCCGGTTCTTGACAAGGTATCCTTCCAAGGGAGCGTGTGCCATGTCTACCCATTTAGGTACTCTAACACCATCCCAGGGTATTTCATGCTTCATACAGATTCACCGTAGTGAAGCTTCATCTATCCTCGAAGCAACCAAATTTGAGGGATTCTCGAGAATCGTTGTATCTCCCACCAAGTCTAGTGCTATAAAAATGTCTTCCTGGTTGCCACTGCCATCCAATCCTTCCATCGGGCCCTCTCCGACAACCTCCAGCTCGCCTTCGACTATTGGTTCATCTATATGTACACCCGGATGTGGATACCTTTTGGGTTGTACCCCTTATTTTGGTGTGCTGGACGAGACTACTAGGTTAGATGGGCTGGAAGATCAAAACTTCCTATCACCGCTCGCCAATGAGCTAGAATGATTTGAAGACTCATTGGAACTCCGGGATGTTTCAACGGGCTCGGCTTCCAAGCCTTGGAGCCATCTGGATCTTCTCCTTGTCATTATGAACCATACTTTCAACATAATCGTGTTAGAAACCACACTGAAAAACCTGTACCCCTTATGTTGGTGCAAACTAACATGAATTGTGCAGTGTCATGAGGTGCTGATACAATCATAACAGTAAAATTTGAAGCATGGAGACGGTCACTAGTCTCTAAAAGTATAACCATCATCATCATCGAACAATACCGTCGGGTTCGTGTCGAATCGCGACTACATTATGATTGATAACAAAAATAAAACCTTAAGGTCGGTAGTTCAGTCATATGGCCTATGTGTAAGTCCGAATTATCGTCCCCCATCTGAGCGGTTTATTAGTCAATACATTTAATCCTAAGTCCAATCCAATCATGTAACATCGCGAAAGCAGTGCGAACCCGATGGCAGATCTCCTAGGTCTCATATTTTCATTTGAAACATTGGAAAGCAACCCTTCCAAGAGGGTTCAAATATTGCTTAAGTGCCAAGGAGCCGAATTTCGCATCCCCGCACTAAGAACATCTTGCATCCTTGCTCCTTACGAGAAATCGTATCCCGCATTTCCATCTCGTTCACCATCTATGGCTCAGCAAAATTCAGCTCCCTTACTGAATGTGAATTTAGGAATTCGTATACCCCATGGAAGTAATAAATCCAAAATTCGCATCCCCTTTAGGGTGCTAAATTCTAGGCCCTGGTCTTCTTCATCTTCACCCCTTCTTCTCCCTGCCACATTCCTCCTTCCTCAACCTCGAGTCGCCTCAGAAGCTCAGAGATCCGGGGGTAAGAAATCGAACTTGTATCCCATATATCATCCACTCTTCACCTCTCACAGCGACAACTTCGTGCTTTCCGAGGGACCTTACCCTCCTTCTCGAGACCCCCTGGCTGACCGTATAGGCCATGGTCCTAAGCTTGGAACCCCTCGCCACATCCAGAGTTCGAATCAAACAGTTCACACAGGAAATCGTATCGCCTGGGTCCGAACTCACCTAAAAACAATTTGAAGTAGAATATGCTGCAAGGGTTGGGAGTTTGCGGGTTTTAAGGTCCTTAGGAATTATTCACCAATGGGAGCTTGAAAGTTTCTCATCCCGGTATTTATGTGGTGAGGGGGGAGGAGTTGAGTGGACACTAGGTATATATCCGATCGGGTTGCGTTTTACATCCCACCAGGATGCTATTTTGTATCCCATTGGGATGTTGTTTCGCATCCCCTCAGGATATGAAAATTCGTATCCCTTCAAAAAGAATAAGAGGTGGGAATTGAGTTTCCAACTTCGAGAAATTCATGACTCACGACTCCGGCTATGACTACTGTATGCATCTTCGTAACCATGACCATCGAAATCAATTTGATTCGCTAACCAATCATGCGTTCATAAACTTAGATGACTCAAGAACGTATGTCAAGCAAACGAGTTCATGATTCGATGTCAATTTCAAAGACAAACTCGTGCAATCGTAGGCCGAGGGCAAACTTACCGGTTATGTTACTTATTTCAAACTCCGGTCGCATCGCACAAAACCATGTGCGAGCGTGTGAGTGTGAACGGCTAACTATGTCGACAATGACTCGTTTACATCCCAATGTAAACTGAAGTCGACGTCTAACGTTTAATCTCTTGAGTCTACAGGAAATGAATGTTCACTTGAGAGACATCATGAGATTCCTGTCCGAGCAATCAGAATTTTCAACTTCACCGGAACTTTGTGTTATCATTATCAAGTCTCAGTGCGAAGGCCACAACCAGTCATTCAATATATCTCTGATAACCAAGGATACTCGGCTCTTCTCAAGGTACGTCATGCTATCGCAAGATATCCTTTGGTGGGGGCAAGTGTTAATCGGCTTTTTGGACTGGTTCCCAAGAGTAGTTAAGGACCAACCCGACTCGGCCCATCATATGGAACAACAGCCAAAAAGCTTTACCAAGACATCTAGAGCCCAAGACCGGATAGACTCACACAAGGATATTCGGTCTAACTCGACCAAACTACTAGATGGCCAACCGGTATTATGGGATCAACCTCTGGCCTCGTCATTAACTTACCCTTGGCATCGCCACTGCTCAAACCCCGCATCCGCACGAATGTCATATCCCATAATGTGCCAGGAGATGCAAATCGCATCCCCCCGAGGGATGCGAATTTGCATCTGACACTTACTGGGGGATACAAATTCGTATCCCCCCATGAGATATGAATTTGCATCCCATCTCTTTCCGTGAGGTGCGAATTCGCATCCCCTCATGGGATACAAATTTGCACCCCTTCTGCATCAACTGGATGCAATCATGCATCCCAATGCAAGATGTGAATTCGTACCCCATTTGCGGGATACGAATTCGTATCCGTCCCTAGGGTGCGAAATTCACATCCAATATGAGAGATGCGAAATCTTGCTGCTGCACACTCCATCTCACATACTCCACTTCCAGCTCACTCCTATAAATGCCCCCTTATTTCCAACGTGGAGGGGGTTGGTTTTTTCTCACCTCCAAGCTCTAATGGCTGCCTAAGAAGGATTTAGCCTTCCCAAAGTCTCATTAACACCTTCCATCATCCTGGGAAAAGAAGGAGCATATTCTTGGACACATGAACTCGTTCTTGGACATTTGACTATACTTTTGGACACTAAACCATATTGGGTTGTTTTGGCATCTGGGAAGAAGATAAAGAAACTGTCTTTGGACCTTCTTACCACCATGTCCATATTAGCTTCATGAAAGCTCGTGACCTCTCCATCCTCGTTCAACTAATCTTGGGATTTATAGACGCTTAAATACTCTTCCTTCCGCATCCAGAAAACTCGGATCACGGAGAAGAGACTTCCTCCTCCACCAAGCACTACACTTGGAAATTACACGATTATGTACCGGAAGTCATAAAAACTCATGTATACTCGGACATGTTTCTATCCAGTGTTGTAACTTGTGCCAAGAGCTTTTGGGAAACAATAGTTGAGTCGCGGACTAGGTCACTGTCTTGAAGACGATTCGGCGATCTGGCCAGAGGTGCAAACCAGTTCATACTTTCGCCGCCGCCTCTAGGATAAAATAACCTCTAAAAACAATAAATTATTTGCTTGCACAGCAAATCAGTGCAGATTTGCACTTTCGAAATTAAAGTACTACTAGAGAATTTCTGAAAGAAAACTGTAATGGAGGAGGCAAGAAGATAATGTATAATTCGGTATTTATTCTCGTTTATAGACGAGGACCATATATAGGACGAGAATTAGGGTTTGGGAGAAAAAGTCGGATCTGCTGAAATTACGGAACAAAGTGTACCATTACAGAAAAATTACTGTTGCAGAAATATTATCGGTGCATAAATATTTTTCCATAAAAAACAGTTCGAAAATTGCAGTATTTTATAGTCCAAAAATATAAATGTCTACACCACAAAGCCCGAGCCGAACCGGACCGGGCCGGGTCGAGTAGGTCGGTCGCGTGCGCGTGTGTGGTGGTCATGATGCATGGTCTCCCTCCTCACAACAAAGCATGTATTGGGAGCCTAAGGCCCCCAACATGATTTCTTAGAAACAAGTATAAATACTTGCTTCTTCCATATAATCCCATGATGTGGGACTATTCACCCATAGGATCCATTCATACACTTATTCCTAAATTTTTAATAATTCACTTAATGTTTTTAAAACATTTCCAACAATCCCCCACTTGAATTTTTAAAAATATTTTCGAGCAGTTTCTTAAAAAACATAAAATTGTGCATAAACAAAGGTGTCGTCCGGCTTGAACCTTTGCATAGGGAATAAGATTCAGTTTTTACTAGAGTGACACATAGTCTTGAACTCTATTCCTGACATCAAGCAACACACAACCTTTTCAATAGTGCAATCAAATAAGCCCATGCATTTATGGCCATGCACGTCTATCCTAGTTTAGTGAACGCTCTAGAAGTGTTGCCCAAACTCCATAGGAAACGACCACATTTCCACATTCACAAAGGTGAGTCTATCAAGAGCACTCTTGAAGGTAGGTACTCCACTCCAAATAGAGTATAGATTTCATTAAGAGTTTCTATTAACTCATCCTCTAATCACTTCAGGAATACATGCTTCTTGGTTTATTAAATAGCATGCTCAACTCCTATCACTACACAACTTGTTTTTACCCATTGAACCTAGTTCTTGGGATCTCTAGTCATTTAGGTCGGTTTACCATTGTGCGTGACTCAACAATCTAAAGGCAATAATCCCATTCTTTTAGAAGAATTATGGACTTCCTCTCTGGACAGTCCTTTCATCAAAGGATCTGCCAAATTTTCATCACTACGTACGTAATCCACTCTAATGGTACCTGTGGTAAGTAGTTCTCTAACCGTACTGTGGTTATGACGTATTTGTCGTCTCTTACCATTATAATAATGGTTCTGAACTTTTGCTATAGCTGCGGTACTATTGCAATGTATCAACACACCCGGTATCGGTTTTTTCCATAAGGGGATCTCAGCTAGCAGGTTTCTCAAATACTCTGCATCTTCACTAGTTGTAGCTAGTGCTATCATCTCAGACTCCATAGTAGACTGAGCCAAAATAGTATGTTTCTTGGATTTCCAAGAAACAGCTCCTCCAGCGATGCTAAATATATAGCCACTATTCGCTTTAGAATCATCAAATAAGGTATTCCTGTCTGCATCGGAATATCCTTCAAGTACAGCTGGAAACCTTTCATAATGTAATCCAAGGTTTATGATTCGTTTAAGGTATCTCATCACCCTTTCAATAGCATGCAAGTGCTCTATACTAGGTCTACTGGTAAACCTGCACAATAATCCCACGACATAGGCAATGTCGGGTCTAGTACAATCAGTGGCATACCAAAGGCTGCCAATGATGCTCGCATAATCATACTGTCTTACACCTTCAACAGTGTTCTTGAATAACTTTACACTGGGATCATATGGTGTACTTGCAGGTTTAAAGTCAAAGTAATTGTATTTCTTTAGTATCTTCTCAATGTAATGAGATTGATATAAAGAAAGTCCCTTTTCTGACCTAGTAATTTTAATACCAAGGGTTACACTCGCCTCACCTAGATCTTTCATATCAAAATTGGCACTTAATAAGGATTTGACTGAGTTTATGGCATGAATGTTTGACCCAAAAATGAGTAGGTCATCTACATAAAGGCATATAATAGTGCAAATGTCATTCTCAGATTTGTAATAAATGCATTTGTCACTTTCATTAATTTTAAAACCATGTGAAATGATAAAGTTATCAAAATTTTCATGTCATTGTTTTGGTGCTTGTTTTAAACCATATAATGATTTATCTAATTTGCATATTTTATGTTCTCGACCATGTACCATAAATCCTTCAGGCTGGTCCATATAAATTTCTTTGTCTAATTCACCGTTTAAAAATGCGGTTTTCACATCCATTTGGTGTATTAACAAATTATGAATAGAGGTAAGTGAAACTAATACCCGAATGGATGTGATTCTAGTAACAGGTGAAAAAGTGTCGAAGAAATCTATGTTTTCTTTTTGTTTAAAACCTTTGGCTACTAGTCGTGCTTTATATTTATCAATAGTGCCATCAGGTTTTAATTTCTTTTTAAGTACCCATTTACAGCCTATAGACTTACAAACGGGGGGTAAATCTACCAAGTGCCAAGTCTTATTGGATTCTAAAGAATCCATCTCATCATTTATAGACTCTTGCCAAAAATCGGCATCTAAGGAAGATAAGGCCTCTTGGAGGTTTATGGGATCCTCCTCAATAGTAAAAGCACAAACATCTGAACCAAAATCTTTTATGGTTCTTGCTCTTTTACTTCTTCTAGGTTCAGCTTCAGAATTTTCATTACGTTCTGTTCTAATAGGCGTAGTTGAAGTGCCCCCACTATTCCTTAATTTAAAAGGAAATTTAGTTTCATAAAAATCGGCATCATTTGATTCAATTATATTATGTGCATTAAGTTCATGAAGTCTGTATGCTTTGCTATTAATAGCATAGCTTATAAATACACATTCATATGCTCTGCTTGCCAATTTTATTCTCTTAGGGTCTGGAATGCGAACATATGCTAAACAACCCCAAGTTCTAAAATATGAGACATTGGGTTTATGATTCTTTAAAATTTCATAAGGTGAAATTTTATTCTTAGATTTGGGGATTCTATTCAGAACATGACATACAGTCAATAAAATATCCCTCCACCAATATTTTGATGCACCAGAATTTAATAGGATGACAACTACTAATTCGGTAAAGGTCGTATTTTTCCTTTCTGCTTTATCATTCATTTAAGGAGAATAGGGTGCAGTTTTCTCATGTACTATACCATGTAATTTATAGAAATCCAGAATTGAATTAGATTCATATTCTGTTCCTCTATCACTACGAAGTCTCTTAATTTTCCTATTTGCTTGAGCTCAGTTTTGAATGTTTTAAACATGTCCAAAGCATCATTTTTATTTTTCATAAGGTATACATATGTGAAATCAGAACAGTCATCAATAAAAGTGATAAAATAATGATGTCCTTGTTTAGTCAAAGTACCATCAAGTTCACATATGTCAGAATGAATCAAGTCTAAGGGTTTAGAAACTCTATCAACAGATGTATGAGGTGTCTTTGTGATTTTTTGCTTGTGTACAAAATTCACATTTATCAAGTTTAGATTCTGTCATTTTAGGAATCATATCTAGGGTGCTCATGTTGTGAATTATTCATTTATTAACATGACATAATCTAGAGTGTCAAATATTAAAATCACACAATATATAAGCAGAAGTAGTCACTTTATTAGTTTCAACATTTAGTTTAAACATACCCTCACAAGAATAACTCTTTCCCACAAAAGTTCCCTTATAAGTTAGGGTATGCAAATCAGCCCCAATAACTTAAGTAAACCCAACCTTATTAAGGGGAAAGCCAAAAACCAGATTCTTCCTAATCTCTGGAGTATGCATAACATCTTTCAGAATTACAGTCTTTCCAGAGGTAAACTTAATTTCCACATTGCCAATCCCTGCAACTTTAGTGGTGTGAGAATCTCCCAATAACACTTTCTGATTTCAGCAGCCGTGTATGTAGAGAACAAGCCACGATCATAGCAGACATGGCGAGAAGCACCAGTGTCTACCCACCAATCCTCTGATCCACCAACAAGGTGAATCTCAGTAATCATAGTCGTACGAGGTTCTTCAGTCAGGTTAGCCTGCGGTGTAGAGCTTGGCCTGTTCCGACACTTTCATGCCATATGACCTGGTTTTCCACAGTTGTAACATAGAAACAACTATCCAGAATCATTCTTTTGGGCTAGTTTCTGCTGTCCTTTTGGTTTTCCTTGCAGATTCACATTGTGTTTGTTGCGCCTGTTCTAATTCTTAAAAAAATTCTGATTCGGTTTCAGAACAGCGGGTGTGGTCTTTTTAGTGTTGTTGTTATTGACAGTCAACACCTCTTCTTTCTGGTCTTGTTTGTGTGCCTCCTCCTCAATACGGAGACACGTGATCAAGCTTTCTAAGGAAAATTCCTTAGTCTTATGCCGTAAAACAATCTTAAAATCTTTCCAACCGAGGGGTAATTTGTCAATGATAGCAATTTGAAATTGTTCGTCCAATGCCATACCTTCGAAGATGATCTCATGAGCTATTTTCTACAGCTCATGAGACTACATCTCAACTAATCTATCATCAGTCATCTGGTACTTTAGGTAGCGGCTTACAACATATTACTTTGCCCCTGCCTCCTATGTATCATACTTCTACTTCAGTGCTTCGCATATCTCCTTTGTTGTCTTTTCATCTGAGTTGTAGTAATCATACAAGTCATCACTCAGTCTATTCAGAATAAAATTCTTGCATAAGGAATCCTGTTTAGTCCAGGTCTGCAGTTGCTTTGACTGTTCAGTCCATGATGCCATCTTCACTGCATTAGCCTCGTCAATTTTATCTGGTAGCTGCGGTTTGTCAGTAGTCAGCGCAGCCCTATGCAGTTAAAGCCCCGCTAAAGCCCCGCAATATCCCCGCTATAGCCCATAGCGCTGTTCAACCGCTACGCTATTTCAATTTAGCGCTGATGAACAGTAGATCTGCTTCTAGCCCCGCTATTTTCCGCTGCATCCACTAAATCAACGCTTTTTAGCGTCCGCTTTAGCAGTATTAATATATAGAGTGTGATTTGACTAGTTTTCTTTTTTAAAAATTCAGTAAATTTAGCGTAAAGGGCTAAATTTAAGGCATATGTGCCTAACATAGGCTAACAATCAGTTACCCTCATTAAATTTTGTATGCATAACTATGATATTCCTTGATTTAGTTATATAAGATTAATTTATATTGTTTCTTGTACACATATAATGTAAAATGATAATTAATTAATTTTCAAATATTTGGTTTTACATATAATGAACCTTTTGTGCCTCCGCTATAGCCCCGCTATTTTCTCGCTTTATCCCCGCTACACCTTTTTGCACCTCCGCCGCTATAGAACCGCTAAGCGCTTTAACTGCAAAGGCGCAGCCACAACCTTTCTGATTGTGAGGAAGAACTCCATCTTCTGACGCCATCGCTTGAAATGCAAGCCTTCGAATTCAAATTGTTGGGAAACAATGGCTGAGTCGCGGACTAGGTCACTGTCTTGAAGACGATTCAGCGATCTGGCCAGAGGTGCAAACCAGTTCGTACTTTCGCTGTCGCCTCTAGGATAAAACAGCCTCTAAAAACAATAACTGATTTGCTTGCACATCAAATCAGTGCAGATTTGCACTTTCGAAATTAAAGTACTGCTTGAGAATTTCTAAAAGAAAACTATAATGGCGGAGGCATGAAGATAATGATAATTCGGTATCTATTCTCGTTTATAGATGAGGACCATATATAGGACGAGAATTAGGGTTTGGGAGAAAAAGTCGGATCTGCTGAAATTACGGAACAAAGTGTACCGTTACAAAAAAAATTACCGTTGCAGAAATATTATCGGTGCATAAATAATTTTCCATAAAAAACAGTTCGAAAATTGCAGTGTTTTATGGTTTAAAAATATAAGGTTCTACACCACAAATCCCAAGCCCAAGCCCGAGCCCGAGCCCGAACCGAACCGTGTCGGGTCAGGTCGAGTCGGTCGGTCGCGCGCGTGTGTGGTGGTCATGATGCATGGTCTCCTTCCTCAAAACAAAGCATGTATTGGGAGCCCAAGGCCCCAACACGATTTCTTAGAAACAAGTAAAAATACTTGCTTCTTCAATATAATCCCATGATGTGGGACTATTCACCCATAGGAGCCATTCATACACTTATTCCAAAAAAATTAATAATTCACCTAATGTTTGTAGAACATTTCCAACAAGAGCATAATAGAAGAGCAAAACCATTCAAAGTGGACGTAGGCTCTGACGAGCCTAACCACTACAAATTTTGTGCGATCATTTACTTGCGCTTTTCCCCTGTACAATACATCGCTACTTAACTTATTTTCTATCGCTAGACGTTTATTTTCAGTCATGTGGAAATCGCGAGGGTTGATGACCACTTTTCGGCACCAACATGCATGTTCATAATTTATTATAAAAAGGTAAATAATAACACGTATCAACAAAACTTGGAACCTAGGCTTGAATAGTTATTTAATAATAGGAATATAGACAAGTTGCAATAAATACAATTAAAAATGAAAAACCTTTGTTTTTGACGCTGTTTCACTGTTATATTTATATTACGTACAAAAACTTAAGATAATATATTGTAAATAAAATGTTTAAACCAATATGTTTAAAATAGATGTTTAAACCTATTAGTTTAACAATATACAATATCATGTTTTTAGCACACAAACATATAGTAACAAAGGAATAAGAATCAAATGAATCAAAACCCAAAACTAAGGATTTCACAACGCCCAAAGCCTGAATTTCCAGTGTCAAAATAACACAAACCCAAATACATCACTTTTAACTGACCATTTCAATGATAAATAAAATATAGGGTTTGGAGGGTTTATAGCATTTAATTATCGTTTAATCCAAATCCCATATAGGTATAATTTTCCAAATGTAAACGACAAAATATAAGAAATAGAAAATTATATGGTTTCCACTCACAGTGAATTGAAGATGAAGAATAACAAGATATTTGTAGAATCGGATTTGGATCTAGCCTTCGAAATCGTGCTCCAATCTTTATTAACTATTGTGTGGCCCGTGCTACGCATACGGGCGTTGTCAGTAAAATCAATATTGAAAGTATATAGGAATACAATTTATGAAGAAATAAATGTCTTATACATTTGCACACGCGAGTAGACATAGTGTAGTAGATCTATTAGTAGCATTATCGACTTATATTGACATATGAAGATCATTATACATTGGAAGCTAACTTAGTAATTAAAAATCAACAAAATTTGGAGTACATCCTATGGTGGAAAAGACAAACAGAGAGTATAGATAAAGCAAATTTCTTTCTTATTAGTATTTTTGAAGAAATTCCACATTTCAATGAAGTGCACAGAGAGCTAATTTTTCCATGGACAGTTAAATTTAACTTAAGGCTTTCTCTCCAAAATTCATATACCTTCAATAATAATTGTAATATTTTTAGTAACACATTTTGTGTATCAGCATAAAATGCTCCTTCATTAGTGAAATCTCAATATCACAAAAATAAGGTTTACTAGTGAATTTAAAATACAATCTAACAATTAATCTTCTTTTGCGAATTTAAAACATTGCTAAATAAATTTATAACCACTCTATGATTTATAGCAAGTTAAAGTTCATGTCATATGCTCGTTCATGTAGATATAATCATGGATGATAACTTCTATAGTGTTGGCTATTTAGACAGCATGCGTAGTCCTTTTCAGGAATATATATGGTGCACCAATTACTATCATTTAATATAATCATTACCAATGCCACTTTTAATTATCAAATCATTTTACCAAGTGCCACTGTCATTCGTTGGCTATGGTTAAATATTGAATAGAGTGGCCACCGTACCATCTACATGGTACCATTACCATCTAACCATCTATAATATAAATGCCAATATATTTATATAAATTCTTTTTTTTGGGCATAGCATTTATATAAAATTTTCATTGTTAATCATAAATATATTATATGTTCAACAAAGAGAATGACTATTGAAACACAAATTAGACAAACGAATTGAGAATCATTCGAATTTTTTTATTTTTTTATTTTTTAAGGACGAAATTCAAAGAAAGATCTAATAGTTGAGATTTCTTGTTTATAATTTGTATCACAATTTTGTATCTATATAAACTTTCCTTTCAAAATATTAGAGTAAAACAAAGAAATAATAATTGCATGTGGCTTTATTCTCTGCAATACAATATGTGTATATAAAACATAGGCCAACATATAAATATCAAATATCATATATAACATAGGCCAACATATAAATATCAAATATCGTATATAATATAGGCCAACATATAAATATCAAATATTACTAACCATTGCTTTTAGCGTATTAAGTGATTTATATAGACCATCATCAATGTATATCACATAATGTGTCGGATATTTGATCACAAAATTGAATACAAATTATGACAAAGAATATGCATCATTGGATATTTTTGAATTTACGTGAAATGTAAAATTAAGGAGACAACTGAATGGTGTAGATTATTTGTGTCACCGGTTGTACCTATATTTTGTATATAAGTAGATTTTCCCATACATAATACATATATCATGTAATACTAGATTCAGTGAATACACAGCACCGACAATTAAGTGCAGTGATCAGCAACTGACGTAGTTCAGCATACAAATTGTAAATTCCAAATTGAATCCTAAACTTCAGTATATACATCTACTCATGCACCATTATTTATAATACGTCCTTTTCACTCTCTGATGCCAAAAATCAAGTAGCAATGTCTGACAAATCTTCAACCCAATTGTGATATCTGATTCGTACATTTCATTCCTTTAGAGCTTAAGCACATTATTTTGATTGAAGCTGGACTACGTCTGTTCTAGCAGAGCAGCAATTTTACATACTTACATAGGCTGTGTATTTTTTTAGTATAAAATGATAGATTTTGTCCCCAAACAAAAGTATTTTAATGCTGTTCTAGGAAATGTGCTGCCATTAAGTGGGGCTCTTTAGGCAGTTTTCTTTTAACTGCTGAAACATGCTTTTCATACAGTAATTGTATTCTTTCATGCTTACTCTGTCTGCTTCAGACGTTTGCAAGCAACCCATTTGTTTTATAATTCTTAAAGATGCTCTTACCTTTTGCCTTTTCCTTCTTTCTTTATACTGCCTTCCTGTCCCATTATAACATTAGACATCAAATTACCAGTCACATTTAATCCAGTTATACCATAGTAAATTAAAAAAAAAAGAACAAATAAAGTAGTACACACCCAAAATACACGATTGAAGTTTCATCAATATTTATGCAGTTTAAAATATACATCTTACTTCATAAAAAATTTGTAAATTTTGCTAAAATATACAAAAGACTGTCCAAAAAAAAAAGAGAAGTTTGAGCACAAATAGATGTCATCTTCTTCATGCTAACTTTTTCTATGAAAAATACAAATTAGGAAGGAAAAGGGGAAAATAAAATAAAAATAAACCTATGCTCAGATGTTTCAAAAACCATAACGCACAGTTTATTCACAGTACAGATAAATGTGCTTAGTGTCAAACAAATCCGTAAGCAAAACAATATCTGAAATAATTTTCTGTCATATTTCTAAGCAACCAAATGAAATTACTAATGGTCCTATAGAAGAACTATAACACACAAAATAACAGTAACAGGAAGAAACATTGATTCACATAAATAGAAATGTTTTTAATTCTATACGACAAAATGCAGCATGTCAATCTACCCTAAAATGTGAATTCTATCTTTCTTTATTACAATGTTAAACTTGAAAAATGTTTACAATTTATAGTTTCAAAAAAGAAATTTCAACCAATACACATAGACAAGAATGTCTGGCATAATTAATCTAAAGAAAACTACAAAGAAAAAAGCATTTAATGGCATAGAAATCATTAATTTAATGTTTCTGAAAATTGAATACTTCCAACGATCATTTGAATCAACAGGATAGCCATTGATCCAGGTGATTTTTCATAAGGAGTGTCTATTTCAATCGAAGGTATGGTTGGTTTACTTAGGCAGATGTATTTTATTTTAAAAAATGAGTAATATTATTCAAAGAAATGCGATAGGGAAAACTTGTTGGCAGAATAGTGGTTTCTGTCGTTTTCAACATAAGATTGTGATCGTCAGGAATCTATGATTGTAATATAAAATGGGAAGGAGAAGGGAGATGGATCAGTAATTAATGCATGAGTTTAACTATCATAGTAATTGAATTTAGAAGATTGCTAGTTTTATTCATGTTAATCTTTGAAACTAAACACGACATCAAAATTTATGCAACCATGAATAAAAAGAAGACAACAATGACAGTTGAACTAATTCGTATTTTCATTTCAAAATAGAACAACACATCCTTCTTGCTAAGTTTATCACAAACTTCGATATTGTAAATTTATCATAAATATTTTTTATTTTTATTTTCATACGATCAGTAGGCAGAAATTTGATAGTATACCACATGGACTAAAAGAGAGGTAAAATTGAGTAATTGTAAAATCAATCTCTTTAAAATAGGTGAACTTTCTCGATAAAAATGGCGTCCTCTTCACAGACAAAATCATTTTCTAGTAAAAAAGAAATTCCATACTTCGATTCGGATTCTCGTTCGAAATGTCCTCCAGATAGAAGGGCTTCTATTATGCATGCAGATCATTCGAAGAAGCAGATCCAAGATAAATTGAACTTTCCTAATATAAGTTATAGATCTGAATTTCCTAACTTAAATCCTAATAGTAAATCAGATCTGAGTAGTGTACCTACGATTCATCCTAAAGCTTGGATAGATGTGATTACTGAGAATAGATCTCATCAAAATCTATCTAATTGAAATTTTATGAACCTTCAATTAAAGATAACCTTAAAGTTGCGATGATAGTTGTTAAGGCGCGCGCTTAAGCGCGCCTAGGCGCGCCTAAGGCTCAGGCGCAGGCTTTGCGCCTCGCTGGCCTTCGAGGCGCACTGGCTAACTGAGGCGCAAATAAAGCGCGTCTTTGGCGCTTTTTCTCGAGGCGCTGAGGCTCAAAAAGCGCGCCTTGTGAAATAATTGATTTTATGCCAAGCCCACTTTTGTTTGGACCTGATCCGACTCTCAACCTTCAAATTCAAACAGGTTTGGTCAACTTTGTGGGTTTTCCCTTTCGTTTTAACGCATTCGACACTAAAAGAAAATGTTGTCGTCTCCGCTGTTGTTGCTACAGTCATGTGTGTGTGTTTCAAATATCAACATCAGTTTTTTTTTAAAAAAATGTTTTCATTTAAATTAATTAGTTTAAAGGTTTAATTGTTAATCTAAACTTGTTAGTTAATTTACTGAGTTATGTTTTAACTTTTAAATTAAAATTTAGACATGTTTTGAGATTTATTAAGTTATGTTTTAATTTTAAAGTTAAAAGAGTTATGTTTTAAATAATTAAATTTGTTGAATTTGTGATTGTTTTAGTTCCGAAATTGCATTTGTGACTTCGTATCTACTAATCAAAGTTTTTGTATCACTAAATTTATCATTTTTAGTAGAATTTTATAGTACAGTTTCTTTCTAGCAAAAAACACACTTGTATAATAGTCGCACAAAAATGCCCAAGGCTCAAAAAAGCCCAGGGCTCAAGCCTTGTGCCTTTTTGCGCCTTTGCGCCTTAACTACTATGGACTTGCGATTACAGAGGAAGATCTGGTTAGGAAAGCTAGAGAAAGATGGACCAACTCTACTGTCTTTTATGTTTTTGGTAGAAGGCCTTATTTTCAATTTTTACGAGAATATATAGACAGAAACTGGTAGTTAAGTGGTAATTATCAGTTATATTCGAGAGAAAATAGTTTGTTTTAGTCTCAAATGTAAGTTAGAAGAAGACTGTGAATTTTTTTTATCAGCAAGGCCTTATTACTACAACAAACGATTAATTTTCATGAAGAAAATGGAACCAGGTATGAATTTAAATAGAGAATGCTTACAGACCATACGCATTTGGGTTCGTTACCTGATTTACACTTGGATTATTAGTCTGTAGAAGCAATCAATAGAATTGTGTCTATTTTAGGTCAACCTATTAAACTGGATAGTGTCACAAAGGATGTGATACGAATTTCTTATGCCTGGGTTTTAGTGGAGGTTGATACAAGTTTTACTTTTCCTGAATTTATACCTATCCAGTGTGCTAATGAAAATATATTATGGCAAAGGGTTTTCTATGAGTGGTGTCTCTCAGTATGTTTGAATTGTAATATATTTGGGGACTCCACTAATGAATGTAAAGCCATTAAAATTTGGATACCCAAAGAACATGACAGCAAGATGGATATATAGTTTTCCAAAAATAAGGAGTTAAACATGTAGTGTAATCTGGAAAATAGCCAAGATAAGCATATGACTGATACAGCTGGGAATATCTCTTCGTCTCAGATTAATTTGACTGATGTTAATAATGTAGAAAATTTCAGGAAGAAGAATAGTGCATTAGCGGGCACTATGGTTGATGTTCAATTAGAATCTAGTAAGGAAATATTACAAAATAAAGTTCGTGATAGTGTTAATCCAGTAAACATGCCTGGAGGTTCAAATATCCATATACAGGATGGTGGTAAGAAGGTTATAATGGTAGTGAATGACTATGTAGAAGGGATAGAGGATACTGAAATGCAAAATTCACTACAGTTTAATGATGATCAAAGTATTGACGATCTTTCTATTGATGAATCTGATAGTTCCTATGTTAGTTTCAAAAGTAGGAAAAGTAAATTTATAGGCAGTAAGTTTAAGAAGTGTAGCTCATTTATGAGTGGAGAGCCATTAGTAGAAACCAATCCAAAGTGAGTGAAGTTGATGTCCCAGTTTGAGACTAGATTGAAATCAAAGAAAGCAAAAGAAGAAAGTAACTCTACTGGATGGATATTAAAAGGAGGTATCTCTAAAAAATAAATCTCCTTTTTTGGGTCCATTTCACTGATTTCCAGTTACTGTTAAGTTGTTTTTCTGGAGGTTGTTGCTGCTGTTTGGGTAACAGGGCTTGATTAGTTTATCTTAGCATGACTTTATCAGTTCTCATGATAGATGTGATATGTCCTGGTTGATGATTCTGGTTTTCTGAAGTGTTGTTTTTGTTGGTTCGAGAATCTGCTCTTGTTTTGCTGGTGTGGTGGTAGATTTTGGTTCGGCAAGAGATGTTCAGTTGAGTTCTGAATGAGGTTGCGGTTGGTTAATCTCCTCTGATATGGATTGCATGTAGTTGTGCTTTTGGATTTGAGGATCTGTACTTTATCTTGAAGACTGGGCATATGGTGTTTCCGCTACGTTTGGTTTGTGGAAGTTTTGTTTTTGGTGTTTAGTTTTTCGTGTCTTCTATTGTATGTGGTCTCTTTGACCTAGGTTGTATGTTTATGTCTTTTTGTTCTCTTTGAGCTGGGTTTTAGTTATGTTGTATATTATTTGTTCTTTGTTTGTGTTGTTATTTTATACCCAGCTCAAAGTCATCCTGTAATCTTTTGTTTGTAATCAAGTACCCTTTTTGTTCTAAAAAAAGAGAGGTAATAAACTAATTTCACATGCTTAATATGTTAGTTGGTTATGTGTCATAACAAAACCTCTCATTAATTAGTCAAACTACCTAACACTGTGGTGGTACTATTGCCTAATCCATGATGTACAAAAAAGGAACTAAGAGTGCAATAAAATTTGGTATGTAATATGAGATGTTTACATACTGAAACCAACCAATTTAATGATGATCTAGTAAAAAAATCTATAACAAATCACATTCTATTTTCTAAAATGGAACCTGTGAATGACATGAAATCAACAGTTGAACAATGGAACTAATGTTATTACATCTTCACTATATACCACGAAAAAGGGTGAACTTTATTCAAGAAATAGATTAGTAACCACTTAAGCATAAATTCATAGAACTTGAAATAATTATTTATCCATTTTCCTCATGATATGCAGTTACAGAGAACTCAAGGCCTTCAAGAAAATTTGAGTTTTGTCTTCTAAAATAAATCAAAAGGAAAGAATGACATAAGATATGAAATGTGAGAAGTGAATTTTTTACTCATATTATAACTTCCACAAATAGTGATCTTTAGAAACTATAATCTATTTTCAGACTACAATTAAATTAAAGTTTGGAACTTGGATTGCTCTTTATTTCGATCCTTTAATGATGTAAAGATGCAACCTTTTTAGTTTCCTTCAAGAGACATTCGTCTATAACAACCTACACCAGTTTCACTGTTAATCTAAAAAATTATGAAAACATGGCAAAATAGTTTATTAAATGCATAATCACAAAAACTTAGAGAATAAATTCAACCTCACTTACACAATTCATCAAACATATCAATTGCATCGATACCATTAATGGGAAACAAAAAAGAACAAACTGATAGTCATTGATAACCATAGAGAAGTATAAAGTGGAAATTAAAGCATCCTTACTCATAACTGGCATACAGTCCAACACACAGAAACTATATATCTCATTCAGCAAATATATTCTTTGTCATTCATTTTGTTATTCAATAATTTTCAAATACGCGGAATATGGTCTAACATGTAATAACTGTATTTTAAATTGAACTAAAAAGGTTGCATAAACAGACAAACATGATATCAAATTTTAAGCAATTGCAGTGTGTATACATAACATAGGAGTAATTGTTGTATAGAAGCACTTCTCAAGATGGTAAAGCGTGTAGAAAATAAATTTCTAACTAATCAAAATTAATTAAAAATTCATATATCGAATAGATTATTAAGTAGATTCATCGAGCACATAATCTGCATCAGGAACAATCATGGAAGAGAATAACAAATGATTATGTCAAATGAATGGCATATTAAAACGATGAATATTTATTACACCTATTATAGGGTAACTAAATCATAGAATATATCAGACTAAATAATAATTCATGACAACACAGAAGAAATGAAAAATGGGGACCAGTGGGTATTGAAAAAGTTGGGAAGCAAGACACTTACACAAATAAAGACGGGGATCAAATCAAAAAGTAAAACCGACTACATGCGCAGTAAATCTAGAATTGAATAAGTAACCAGAATTTTCACTACTAGAGGATCGATAGTTTTTTGACCGTCTGGCTACGATAATTGTAAAAGAAATAAGTTCGTTAACTGATTGTTGGATCGCAAAACAGAAAAAGAAATAACTGAGTGCAACTTAAAAGTTGGAATTTAGTGCCACTTGTCATAATTTTGTCAATTACAAGAATCTAGTTTCTCCTTTCCTATATAAGTAATAGTTGTAATACATAGGAGAATAACTGCAGGAAGGGTTTTATGTGATGAAGATATGCATTATCACCGCATTTACCATGATTTTTTTTAGACAATCCAAACTTTTTCTACTATTATTTCAGTGGGGTATAAAAAGTAGAGCCAAAGATATGAAATTCAGGACTATACAACCTTAATCATGTAACAGTATGAAACAATGGATTATGCGTGAAAATGGATCAGTAAGTGTCAATGTAAATGGTTGTTAGCATACTCCTTTCAACTAATATACAACCTTAGCCTGTTATTGCAATATTATATAATGAAGCAAAACATGCAAGTTAATAAGCTAACTGGTTGTAAACTAACTAAAGGAAATTGGAAGAATAACCAAAAGCATGTAATGCAACTAATTTTCTTTCTAGCAGTTTTTATTTAGCATCTATAATTTGCAACACTGACTTAAATTTTTTGTACCGATTTAGGCTTGTAAACGAACCATTTGATAAGTAGAGCTTTGAGCGATTATTTTACAGTGTCTCTTAATATTCAGATCACTCGATCATTGGATAGTAGGAAATAATAGTACAAATATTACCATGCAAAATGTTCGGTTAAGTCAAAGTTCAAACCTTGTAAAACATTAAATATAAGATTAGTGCATAATAAATGAAGTTAATAAATATTTTGTTATAGCGATTATATCTTCATTTTGATATTAAGTAACTAGGTCTTTTTGCATGATCATGGTGGTATTTTTTTAAAATTATTATAACAAACATTAGTTGATGTTTAATTGTCAATATTTTAAAATTTTATAGCTTACGAACTCAATTATAAAAGACCTTAGAAGACTTATGTACATAGAAAAAAATGTTGTACATTTTTATTTAATATACATTTAACATTTCTGGTAAAAAATTATGGCTTAAGCATATAAGTATTACTATTAAAACCTCTTTAAAAATGATAATTATCTACTAATCAGTTGATAATTTTATATAGTTGTTAACCAGCCTTTTAGTCCGGTTCCCAAAAGTATGCAGGACATGCTTAACTCAGCCTATCGCGTGGAGTCAAGGTCAGGAGGACATCTAGGAGCGAAGGAAACAGGTTGAAGAAGGATCGTGCCAACAAAATACCTCGCAGTCCGAGCCCTAAACCCGAACCGCGAGCTACCAGAGCATCTATGCCCAGGACCTCCTCACCCTCCAATAAGCGACCTCTATACCCTTCGGGGTGCGAAATTCACATCCCTTAGGGTGCAAAATTCGCACCCAGCAGGGTACAAAATTCGCACCCCGCAAGGGTGTGAAATTCATACCCTGGGGTGCGAATTTCGCACCCCTGCAGGCCAGAATCCCGTACCCCCATGAGGTGAGAATTTCGCACCCCACGAGGTGCGAAATTCGCACCCCAGGGGACTGGGTGCAAAATTCTGGCATATGTGCAAGTCAGGCGCAAATTTCTGGGTGTGGGCCTCTATTTTCACATACTCCTACCTACTCCTACCTAATCTTTGTCCTATAAATACCCCATGGCCTCACACTTCAAAGGAGAGGATTTTTGGGACCTTGAGACTTCATGAGAGCTCCATTAATAACATCTCCTCTTTAAGGAAGAAGATGGGCAAAAGTGTATTTTTCCAATATTCCTTAATATATGCCAATTATGACATCATATATGATAATGATGACATCCCCTAGCCTACAAGCAAACGTAATGAGGTGTCATGTGATGGGCACAACCTTGTAATCATTTGTGATCAATAAAATTCCAACAACGCTTCAAAGTGGACATAGGCCCCTCACGAGGCCGAACCACTATAAATCTCTTGTGTCATTTACCTTTTTCGTGCTCTTGTCTATACGACCTAATCAACTATTCCAAGTAATTAGAATCTTTGGTGTTTACGACATTTTTTGCCATCAACGTTTGGTGCTTTCACCAAGAACTGAACTCAAGATTTGCGTCTTTCTCCCACATTGTCATATTGACTTCGACGAGCTTAAGTTTCCTTGCTCAACCTGCTGTCAAGTCCGTTTATGATGGTAAAGAAGTCAAAGAACGCAATGGTCGGCTCTTCAGCCGTAGCCGAGGCCGGTACATCCCAACAACCTCAACCGGCAGATATCCCGGCCACTAATGAAACCGTCCCTCCTATTTTGGACCCCGAAGCGTCCGTCACGCAAGCTTGAATTCGCGCGCTTAATGAAAGATATGAGAACACCGCGGTCGAGCTCAACCAATCATTAAGGAATAACATCGACTTTATGCGGCAACTACAATAAAGTCAACGCATCGTCGCTCGACTTCAACTAATTCGGAACAACGCTCAACCTCGACCAACTATATCGGAAACTTCCTCTTCCGAGTCAAGGGGCCCACATCAAAGGAGGAGGTTTAGCCTCATCAACAATGATGCCGCTCGCACCCACGCTCTCGGCAACCACCATGGCAATGTTAACAGAAATGGGAATGACAACAGCGATCGAACTACAGTCACATATAGCGAGGGGCACAGTACCGAGACCACTCTCGCTTGATCATCAACGACATACCAGATCCTACAAACCAACCACTTCCTTGACATAACCCGATGTCGCTAATCACGGTGATGGGCCCGCTATTCCAATGGCCCACGCTCTTTCAGAATAGGATCCGCATCACCTCGCTCCACCTCACCGTCCACACCAAGACCCGATCATAGATGTCGAGGACATGGAGGAAGACGACCCGACATCCATCATAGAAGATGCCCTCGCAATAGAACTCCAGAACCTTGCCAAAACCCATGGGTCCCAATAGCGGACCCCCATCCAACTTATCTTCCCGACATGGTCCAAAGAATCATGAGGGAAATGCGAGGAAATATGCATGATTCATAAGAAGCGCACATTAGGCGTAATCCCTTCACAAGAAGGTTAAACGAAGCTGAATGGCCGCGACGCTTCAGCATGCCGCAGATGCCGCTCTACGACGGCACCATTGACCCCTGTGTCTTCCTCAATCGATATGAATGGCAAATGGACTCGAGTCGGGGCAACGATCCGGTCAAATGCAAGTGTTTCCCAGGCTTCTTATCATAAACTGCCCTGTTACGGTTCTCTCGCCTCCCACTTGATTCCGTTAACAACTTCGGCTATTTAGAGACGCAATTGGTCAAGCAATTCAGGATGCACATACCAACTCTGAAGAATGCCCACACCCTTTCCAACTTATAACAAGGGCCCGCTGAGTCACTCAAAAGCTACCTCTCCAGATTCAACATTGCCCTCGCCGAGGTAGAGGATCCGGACCCTCACACCATACTCTTCCAGTTGGCCAAAGGTCTCCTCCCTACTTCCGAATTCGGGGCGTAGATCGATCGAAAGCAGTCAAAAAGCCTCGACGCCTTCTATGTGAAGGCGGATCAGTACTTGTGCTAAGAAGTGGCGAGACGCAGCCGGCTCTTAGCCACCAGTCGCCCCAATGGCTCTCAGGCAGACACTGCAAATAACAACCTCATAAGAAAACAAGTAGGAGAGCCCTTTGATAAAACAAGGGGGCAGGTCCCAACAGGCAAAGACCAAACAATGTGGTAGGGAAGGTGGTCGGACCAACGATCAGGCCCCAATCGAGCCAAGAAAGCCCGACTCTTACCATGCCTTCGAGACATACACCCCGCTAAATGAGGACCTAGAAACAATTTACTTGGAGACATGCAACATTTTGCCATATAAGAAGCCACGCACCAGGGAATCAACCGACCTCGAGAAGAATACTCGAAGGTACAGTTGCTACCATGACATGTATGGCCACAATACTAATGAGTGCCGCCAGGTCAGGGATGTAATTGAGAAGCTCATCCGCGAGAAGCGACTTGAGCAGCACATCCAAGAACCTTTCCCTCCCGAAGCAAATTCAAAGCCTCGGGCGCCAGTGCCTCAAGCAGCCGCCAAGGAAGCTCCAGGTCCTTCTAACCTAAGGCATGGGATCGTAATCAACGCCATATGTGGTGGACCTTATCCCACACATGACAACTTTCGAAAAATGCAAGAGTATGTTAGTTCAATAAAGCATGCTACTTATGAAACTTGCTCCATGCTCAACGAATCCGTCCTAGCTAAGCTCCAAAAGACCATGCGAGATGACATTATTTTTCGAGAAAGAGATTCTACTGGGGTGGAAATCCCAACCACCGATCTGCTAGTTTTCACAGCTCAGATCGGTGCCGCTTCTGTCCCGAAGGTGTTAATTGATTCTGGAAGCTCAGTCAACATCATTTTCAAAGCTGATTACGACCAGATGAAGTTGGAAACGAATGATTTGAAGCCGTGCCGTGCCGTGCCTCCATCCATGGCTTCAATGGAGCTTCTAGTTCCCCAGTGGGAATGGTCGATCTACCTGTGGAGCTAGGCGAGGGGGACCGAAGACGGGTCCGAACCCTCAATTTTGTGGTTATAGACATCGAATCCCCCTACAACGCCTTCCTTGGACGCCCTTTTCTCACAAAGTTCCGGGTCTGCATGTCGCCATGGTCCCTTCTAATGAAATTCCCAACGGAAAACGAGATCGGAACAGTCAGAGGTGATCAAGTGAGCGCTAGAGAGTGTTATGCAATAGAATGGAAGAACGCGCGCAATAAGGACAAAGGAAAAGCAGTACCCACGCCTTCTTGCACCAAGACAATTTCAGTATAGCAATCAGCGGCGTCTGGGCCTTGGCTCAGGTGCCACTGCCGTCTTTCCGAGGACCTCGACCCTCGGAAGGACTAAGAGCCCGTGTACGAGAGGGATACCCTGGTCGAGTCTACAATAGATATTCCCGTTAACCCCGATGACCCATCTAGAGTGCTAAAGATAGGATCGCAACTTCATCCAACAATCAAAAAGGATCTTGTGGATTTATTGAAGGCAAACCTAGACATGTTCGCATGGGCTCAATCTGGTATGAAAGGCATCGACCCTGCGATAGCTTGCTATTGTCTAAGTATCGATCCTACAACAATTCCAGTCAAGCATAAGCGCCGCTTCTTGGGACCAGAGAGGTACAGGGCACTTGAGGAAGAGTTAGACCGTCTACTCAACAATAATTTCATTCGCGAAGACGATTACCCCGAGTGGGTCTCCAACCCGGTTCTGGTCAAGAAAGCTAACGGTAAATGGCGGACGTGCATCGACTTCTCCGACTTGAACAAGGCGTGTCCCAAGGACAGTTTCCCACTCCCAAAGATCGACCGACTTGTTGATTCAACTGATGGATACCAGCTACTATCTTTAATGGACGCCTACTCAGGCTACAACCAAATTCCGATGAATCTTCGCGACCAGGATCACACCTCCTTTATAACAAACCTCGGATTTTACTGCTATCGCGTCATGCCCTTCGGTCTCAAGAATACCGACGCTAGTTATCAGCGAATGGTTAATCGACTCTTTAAAAACCAATCGGAAAGTCCATGGAGGTGTACGTGGATGACATGTTGGTAAAATCCAAAGTATCATGCGGTCATGTCCACGAACTCTCTGAAATGTCCGATATCCTCCGCCAGTACGACATGAAACTCAACCCCTTGAAGTGCTCCTTCGGAGTCGCTTCAGGAAAATTCTTGGGTTTCATCGTCAACTCCCGAGGGATCGAAGCCAATCCAGAAAAATCCAAGCTATTCGGGACATCGAGATCCCCAACAACATCAAGGATGTCCAAAGTTTAAATGGAAAGGTTGCCGCTCTAAGTCGATTCATATCCAAGGCCACTGATAAATGCATTCCTTTCTCCGATTTACTTAGGAAAGGGAAACGCAATTTCAAGTGGAACCCAGACTGCATTTCCGCATTAAAAAATCTTCTGGATCACTTAGAATGACCACCTATCCTATCTAAGCCAATAGACCATGAAGACTTGTGCATTTATTTGGCTATTTCTACGCAGGCAATCAGCTCGGCATTAATACGCCTTGAGGACCGCATCCAACGGCCCGTCTACTACATAAGAAAACAATTGACAAGGGGAGAGAAGAACTACCCGAAGTTGAAAAGCTAGCGTTCTGTTTGCGAATCTCCTCTAGGAAGCTTCGACCGTACTTCCAGTCTCACCCTATAAAGATTTTCATCGATCAGGCACTACGACCTGTCCTGCAGCGACCCGAAGCATCTGGACGGCTATTGAAATGGAGTATGGAGCTAAGCCAGTTCGAGATAACATTCATCCTCCGCCGAGTCATCCTCGGCCAAGCTCTCGCTGACTTCATAGTAGAATTCACTACCCCTGAGGAGATTCTTGCAGAAAACACAAAGTCTCTCAACACCCAATGGAAACTATTCGTGGACGGGTCCTCCAACAACAAATGTTCTGGGGCCGGAGTCATATTCGTCACCTGAAAGAACGCCCAATATGCTATGCGCTAAAACTAAACTTCCCCGCTACCAACAACGATGCAGAATATGAGGCCTTGATGCCTGGACTTAGAATCGCGATCGAGCTTAAGCTCAAAACGATCCAAATCTTCTCCGATTCACAACTCATCGTGCGTCAAGTAAAAGGGAAATATCAGATAAGGGGGAACGACTCGCCTTATACTTAACCAGGGTTCAAGAATTACTCACGTACCTCGACCACTTCATCATCACTCACATACCCCGAGAGCAGAATGAAAGAGCAGATTCACTAGCCAAGTTAGCAAGCTCCGGGGATCTGCAACTCTTGGGATTTACCCCATTGAAGTGCTCAACTCTCCTAGCATCAAGCCAATTCAAGCTGAGGCGATCATGAAAACTGAACCCGAGTCTGAGTCTTGGATGACACCAATCAAGAATTACCTACTGCGCGGGACCCTTTCGGGAAGCTAGAAGGAAAGGCATGCGCTCACCCGCCAATCGTCTCGCTACCTTCTTATCGGTGGGGTGCTCTACCGTAGAGGTTTTCTCTGTCTCATTGCTCAGATGTGTAGCCCATCATGATGCCATCAAAGTCTTAACCGATGTACATGAAGGGGAGTGCGACGACCACACTGGAGGGAAAACCCTATCCAGGAAAACATGGTTATTACTGGCCCACACTCAATCAAGATGCCACAGACTATGCTCACAAATGCGACAAGTGCCAGCGCTTCTCGAAGATCCTAAGAGCCCCGCCTACAGAACTGACGCAAATGGTTAGCCCGTGGCATTTCGCGATGTGGGGAATCAACATCATTGGAACTCTCCCAATGGCTAGAGGCGGGGCGCGATACGCCTTCGTCATAGTTGATTATTTTACCAAATGGGCAGAGACCAAAGCTCTCACCACGATTACCACCAAGAAGATGATCAACTTCATTGTACCTAACATCATTACTCGATATAGGGTCCCTCAAGCCATCATCTCTGACAACGGCACTCAATTCGAGGGCATCGAATTCAAAGCCTTCTGCCAACGGCACAACATCAAAAAGAGGTTCTCGGTAGTGGCTCTTCCTTAAGCCAATGGGCAGGTCGAAGCAGTCAATAAAGTCATTAAGTCCGTCATCAAGAAGCGCTTGGAAAAGGCTAGAGGCATGTGGGTGGATGAACTTCCCCTAGCCCTATGGGTATACCGAACCACCCACAAGACTACACCTGGACATACTCCCTTCCCCCTGGCCTATGGATCAGAAGCCATCATTCTTATCAAACTCAAGCTTCCATCCCATCGAGTCACCTATTTCGATCTGAAAACAAACCAAGATTTACTTTTAGGATCACTTGACTTACTGGAAGAGAAAAGGAATGAAGCTGACCTCCGAGTTGCTGCCCAACGGCAACGAGTCGTCCAATACTTTAATTTCCGGGTTCATCATAAGGGCCTCAACGTCCGCGACCTCATCTTGAAACGAGTCTTCCCTCCACCGATGGGCCTCGCCCCTCGTTGGGAAGGTCCGTACTCCATACAACGGAAGCTCAGCAATAGATTTTTCAAACTCGCAACCGTGGACGGAGCTGAACTCCCAAGGGCATGGAACAGTGAACATCTCCATCGCTACTTTACATGACTTATTGCACAGCTATTTAAACTTTTCGACAATGTTTTGTTGTCTAATGATTCAAGGAATTTTAAAGGCTATTACTGCCAAAGTTATTAGTGGAAATGATGTTCAACTTCCCATCTCTTCCTGACTGTGTTTACTCCACGTACGACACATTTGATTGATCTTGACAGCTAGCTTATGTTCAAACAGTCGGTTGTCATATCGGCCTCCGAGCATAGAGTCGGTACCACCGTCCGAATCTCGACCTAGCCTCGGGACCCAAAGTACAATGGCTACACCCGGCACACCAAGCACGAGAGCCGGCAATGCCACTCGAGTTGCCGGCCCACGGCACGACCGAGTATAAATAACCACGAACTCGAATCTTGGCTCCGTGCTGAGACCGAAGATAAATCATTATGCGCCCAAGTCCCAAGCGACATGGGGCCACCCAACAGCCAGACAGGAGCGATGTACATCCCTCCCTCGGCCACGGGTACCGGTCGAATCTTGGCGCAGCACCGAGACCGACCCTTAAACCGTTTCTTCCCCGAAGCTCTCAAGGCTGAGGGGTAGCTCACGGTCATGATCGGACCCTACGGGCTGATGATCCGTGCTTCAATTCTCAAGCGAATAAACAACGCCTGCAGCTCGGCTCAACCCGATGAATGACAGGAGAGCCATACACCGGACCAAGCACATAATGCGACGTCATACGCCTTCACTACACTTGGGATTAACCCTTGGAAACCCAAACAAAGCAGGCGCTCAGTCTGGCTTCATAAACTACGCGTTTCTTGAGCTGAGGGAAACTTACTAGAAGCCTGCGCTCTATCACACCCCTTTGGAATAATGACCCAGAGCGCGGTACACAATCACTACCCTCTAGAATAATCAACCCGTAGAGCAGTACAAAATTGCTTTTTTGTTATGTGTAACGATAAGTATGCTTATGCAAGTACGGGAAACCCGAAAACATAAGAGGAACATCCAAACACTTAACACAAATTGCGATCTTTACTAATTCATATTTCAATTACAACACCCACACACTAGAACATACTACATGTCTAAATAACTTTCTTTCTAATAACAGGGTGTACATGAGAACCACACCGTGTCTTGAAAAACCAAAAGTGAGGGCCGTACTCGCATAAACTATAGGCCTATGCTACCAAAATAAACGGTAACTCCTACTAAGTAATACTAATCATGTTTCTTCCTCTTGTGCTTGTGTTTGTTCTTTTTTGCAGATTCAGCGCTCGACGGTTCATCCTTTGCACATGGCCTCTTCTTACCAGACCCGCTCTTTCCATCTCGTCTCCTCCGAGAAGTGGTCGATTCATGAGAAGCCGGGAGACGTCTCTCGTCCGTCCCATCTCTACTAGAGACCTCGGTAATATCAACGAGAGTTGCATGTAGCGTAAGCTTGAGGGCACCCCCAACAGCGAGGCCATCCACAACATCTCTCGTCTCCGTGACCGCCTTGCCTTCCCGCTCAGCTTTCTCCTTAGCCTTTTTGGCAGCCCTCCGCGCAACGAGCTTTTGGGACCTATGCGGCGTGCCGTCACCAGCTTTGGCTTTCTCAAGGGACTCGGTAGTCCTCTGTTGTGCTTCCTCATCTTCCCTTTTCTTCTGGGCCTCATAATTAGCCCTCTTCTTCCCAGCCTCCTCATCAACTCTCTTCTTCATGACAGTGCCGACGGCCCTCGCCTCAGCATCCTGCCTGGTCTTCATTAGGACCTCCTTCCTGATAGCCTCGTCATGCTTTCGCTTCTCCTCCATTTCTTCGCTCTTAGCCACCATCTTGGCTTTCTGAGCTTCCACCATAGCCTCCATTGAAGTTACATCGGCCTCCACCGGACCTTTGGCATGAAAGCTCTATCCATCAACCGTCTCCTCTTCATCCATCAGACCCTCATAAAGACTGGCGGTTATCCGTATATTCGAAAAGGTGTCAAGCTGATCCCCTCCTCCTCCTCCAGACCGTGCTTCCTTAGGCTCTCGCCCAGACTCAATCACTTGTGGAACCACGGGGCCAGGGCCCGATGTCATGTTCGGTTCAGGATGGACTGCATGGTAAAAACACAACTGTTTAGTCTGTGAATTCGGTAATCACATCATCCTCTTGGATGCATTGTAAAGGGAATTTACCTTCGGTCTGGGATGGCATGGGAAGAATAGAAGGGGTACTCAGTGGCGTAGGCAATGTGAATCCAGTCTCTCCCAACATGGGGTGATCCAGGTCATACTCAGTCGATGTCCGAATCAAGGCTGCGGGACTGCTCGCCACCAACGATTAAGAGACTATTGGACGATAGGAGCTTGGATCTGCAAATGTCTCTGTAACCCTGACGCTTTTAGTCATGGTTGCTTTCCCTTTCTTGGCAGTGATCCTCTCTAGTCTCTCTTGCTCGGCATCCTCAAGCAACAACGTCTCACCCTCCTCTAGCTTCTCGCGCTCCTCAACGGTTAAATGGTCAATCCTAAGATGTCGTTCATCTAAGGACCCGACGTCCACTTGGCACAAGTAGGCCTCATACGGAACCAAACTCTTCCATGTCCGAGCTAGTTCCCAGGGATAATCATCAACCCACGAGAGTCCATGGAACCTCTGAACTTTGACAAACATGTTTCAGATATCTTTCTCCACAGACGATTGCACTCGGACCCCGGTATCCGCGAGCTCCTCATTCAGTTGCTCCACCTCTCTCAAATGAGCTGCTCTTAGTCCATCCATCGTGCCCAGTACGTCCTGGTTACTGGCATCTGCGGCCTCTTTGGCCTTCTTCATCTCCTCAAGCTGCCTCTTCAGGCTGTCATTCTCCGCCATCAAGGCATTGTCGTCGTCTTGGAACCGGGGGACCCTTGCGTTCTTCTTTTCTAACTCAATCCAGATCTTATCCATCTCAGCCTTGTCCTTCTTTAGGGTCATGTTTTGGGTAGTTAGGTCGGCTATAGTTTCCGTGTAAACAGCGCAGGAGTGATCTGCCTCCTTCTTGAGTGTCTCATACCCTTGTCTCATCTCAGCTGAAAACAATGAGATTCGAGAATTAGCATTCAAAGATACAGGAACGAGTATTGGAAATTTCCCGAATACTAGTAGGTAAACTTACCTATCTCCTTTTCTAGAGTGGCAACGGTGGTCTTCTCGCAATCAATAGTCAGTTGTTGGTTAAGCAGCTTCAGGTTCTTCTTCTTGGTCAACTCCGAGAGGTAAAGAGAATACTTGGTGAGTTCATTAGCCTGGTGATATGCAGCCTTCACGTGCATCCATATTTCCCCAGACTCCTTAGATGGGGCGGGGCGGAGATCGGGAATAAATTTAAGCTCATCAAAGTAATGATGCGGGAAGTAATATTTCAAGAATGCTTTCCGTTCCTCAATCGAAAGTTCCGAAACCTGAGCCTTTGTCAGATCTCCCATCTCTATTATAGCCGCCTCATCCGACCTTGGCCGAGCAAGCGATGGCTCCTTCCCCATAGAAGGTTGAACAAGAGCCTTAGGAACGGTAGGAGAAGGGGTTGTTGAGGGCACATGCCTCGATCCCCGTAAGTCAAGACTGGAATCTCCCACAGACACTCGGATTGGAGTAGGGGAGAAGGAGATGAAGGTAATTGGGGTCTATTGGGTTGATGGCTCCCACTACTACGATCCTGTGAGGGTGGGGCCTCACCATACAAACTAGCCCCTCTCCTAAAGGCGCCAAGAAAAGCACTCGGTGGTTGCCGTCGGTCTCTAGATCCGTGACTTCGTCCTCCCTGTCCTCTAGCCATGTCACCTGATAAGAGAAAGAAATAAGACCAGTCAAGTAGCACATTCAGAGGAATCGCTATGCTATGCAGTGTTTATGAGTGTATGCCCTAAGTGTTCTCTCAAGAAACCAGATTGTTCTCCACTCGAAGGAGTTAATTGCCACGCGGCGAGAGCTAAGTCATCCATGCCAGCCGGAGCCGGCCACAGGGATACGTCTAGGTCAAGTTTATTTAAGCCATCAAACTGGCATTCATCTTCAAGTAGGGTCACGGCTCCAGAAGAGGTCACCGAGGATAATGGCTTGATCGACAATATCGCTCCCCCTACCGGAGGTCAGACGGGAACACTCATCGGGCCCTTGTCCCCCGATGCAGCCTCCTTACTACAAGCCCCGTCTCTACCAACATCTCCCTGGAACTTTACAACCTTTTTTGGCTTGGGCCCCCTAGCGGGCAACTTTCTTTTTTGACCAAGGGTCGCAGGTCTTTCACCACAGCCTTCTTTGGCACACTGCTTGCCACAGCGGGACTAATTACATCCCAATCATCCGGGAGCAGCCCGACACGGCTAAGGGGCTCTGGGCTTGTCACAGTATCAGTTTTGCGAAAATCTTCCGGGATCGCTCGTAGAGCATTAAGACGTTACTGGTACTCCCCATCAACGGGTGCCTCTGGGTTCCCTGCCGCGATCAAAAAATGATAAGACAGGAGATCCAATAATTTTGTAGCAGGAAACGGAGTTCGAAAATACTTACTCCCTTCTATCCATCTCCTTGCGAATCCGGGAGGGCAAAGCATGAAGAACCAATGATACTTAATCACTGAGGGCCTGGGCCACTTCCCGACAAAGAATTTGGTGGTGGTCGACGCCTCTAGGAACCATTGAGAGGTTATCCACTAAACGTTCTCCTCAGGCTGAAAAGATACTGAATGTCCTCTCCGGTGGGTTCCATGTTCAAATACTCTCGGTATAGAACGTACGTGCCTAGGAGCAAGGAGTAAGCATTCAGATGCAGTTGCGAAGGTGTAAGGCAGAAGTAGGAAAGCATTTCCCGAATAAAGTCGTTGGCTGGGGGCACACATCTCGCAAAACAGGCTTGTCTATTCCAAGCAGTCAAACCCTCGGTTGGTGTGTGAGCTCTTTCACCCTCATCCGGTGCGTGGGCATCGCCCACAGGAATATTGAACCGCTGCGCCATTTTCGCAACTATTGTAGCATCCAGGCGTGACGGTACCGAGTCCGTTGGATTTTCCAAGAAATCAGCATTAAGCAACATATCCGGAGCAAATGAAGCCGCCGGTGCATCTCCACCCATGATGTCCACATTCTCAACCTCTTCGCATACAACCGGAGAATATAGCCTCTCAGTTTGTTACCCGTGATCAGATACTTCAGGTGAACTGGCCGATTGAGATGGGACGGACCCTTCGGTAGTCTCAAGCTCGCTGTCACTCGAGCTACCGCTGTTGGTAGAATCAGATGTATGTGACGATGGGGAGGGGGGAAGCCTCGGCCTCCAAGGTCTTCCTAGTCTTTGATCTTGTTTGCATCGCTAGTTATAATTTAATACACCAGTATTAGACATGGCAAGGGATTAACCTATACCCCTCATGTTGTTGAAAATTAACAAGTGCGTGCAGTGTCATGCAAAATCAAGATGTATAGAGAAAATTTAAATGGGCCAACAGTTCGGTTACAGTTCAAGTATATGCGCTATCCTATGTGAAAGGTCTAACTCCCTGTCCATAAAAGTAACTGCATGTGCACTAGGCGCAGTCATACAAGCAAACAAGCGGTATACGAAACGAAGGGCGGGGAGGTAGTAGATTGAAGTTCTGTAGAAGAGAAGCAACCCCAGCCAAGGGGCAGCGTGAACCAACCGCGCCAGACCGACCTAGCCCGAAAATCAAGCTCGCCTCGGGACTCAATAACTCGAACCTCCTTCGGGATTCGAAAATTCGAACCTCCCAGGGTTCGAAAATTCGAAGCCCTGGGGGTTTGAATATCTGAATCCCGTTAAGGTTTGAAAATTTGAATCCCATCCGGGTTCGGGAATTCGAACCCCATAGGTTCGGATATTCAAACCCCATTAGGGTCTGAAGATTCGAACCGCCTAGGTTCGAAAATTCGAACCCTGGAGATTCGGATATTCGAACCATCCAGGTTCGAAAATTCGAACCCTCTGTGGGTTTGAGAGCTCGAGCCCCTGGGTAGGGTCGGGTTTTCGAGGCTCCTTCAGATCTCGACCCTTCGACCTCCCTTTTCCTACTTTCCTTCGACCCGTTCATTACCTAGGTTCGATTAAAAGTGTTGAGTTCTGAAGCTTTCACAACAACGGGGGCCAAGAAAAAAATAATGGAAGGAAGGAAATACGGGGAAGGGGGCTATTTATAATAAAAAGGGAAAATTTCCTTCGACTTCCCCTGAATTTCGAACCCGCGGGTTCGAAATTTCGAACCCACAGGTCTTGAAATTTCGAACCCCCAGGGTTCGAAATTTCGAACCCTGTAACATCCCGTATTTTTACGGTATAATAATTAATTAATTAAATTATTTAAATAGTGATTTAGAGATATAAAATGGTGTTTAATTAAATAATATTGAATACTTAATTAATATAGATGATAGAATAATATGTTTAATTTCCGAAATAGTCAGAAATAGGGGAATTCACAATATTGTGTGAATTGGATCATTTATAATATATATTCAGTATAGAGTTGAATTATATTAACGAATATATTATATAAACGAAGTTTGAACGTATAATTATATTATAATTATAATCAAGCCCGTAATGGCGCGACAGTTTGTAATTTGGCGATTCGAGCTTTAAACAAATATACAGAATCCGTTTTAAATCGGATTTCTGTGAAACAAGAAACGTTCGGAGATGGTGAAGTATATTTTTCTAATGAAAGAGAAAAATCGAGATTTCGTTGTGTAGATTTTGAGTTATGTTCAAATAAATTTTTTGAAAAGTCGCTATGGAATTCCTTTATAATTTATAATGATTTATTTATATTTAAATGGATTTTTAATATAAATTGAATACAGATTTAATCTAGATTTGAAATGTCGAGTTATAAATTTAGATATGAATATTTTGGAGCTGTATTATATTCTATGTGAATATATACGATAATATTTATTTATAAATATTTAACTTAATTATTTTTAAATATATTAAATATTTAAATGGGTTTATTTAGAGCTTTAGAAATAGCCATTTTTGCAAACGACCTCCGTTTTTGATGAAACTAATTTTCTTGGATCCGGAATATTATATTCCAATTTTCGTGATTTTTGGAGTCAGTGTGTGGCCGTATGGATTTTTAATGTGAAAAACAGTTAGTATTTTGATAGTTAAAAATACGCTGTGTGAGTTAACGGAGTCAAAATTCGATGAAACAAGTTTCATTGGGTCCGTAATGTCTAACTGTAGCTGCATGCCCATTTTCGTGATTTTTGGATATCATGTTTGATCATAGCAATTTTTAATCAACGAATACAAACAGAAATTGAATATAAATTAATATTAAAATATAAAGCTTACTTTGTAAGCTACCCCCATCCTATAATACACTAGCTAAACCTAATTTCCTTTTTCCCTAGTCAACCAAACTCCACGCTGTCCTCAGACAACCTCTAGCTCAAAACATGAAGTTTAAAAATGCAATTCAAATCCAAACAAAATCAGAAAATTCCAATACATGAATATTTAGCTTGATGGAGGGTTTTTCTTCAAAATGATGTAGGTTTGGGATTACTCGAACATGTTTTGTTCGACGAAAATTCAGTCAGCAAACGGTATGGGTTCTAGGGTTCATCATTTCAAGTATTATAGGCTTTGATTCGAGTTTCTATTATCGGATTTGAGTTCGTGAAGTAATTTGGCACTTATAGGGAAATTTTTGTGGAGATCGACACATATTGGTGTCGATATGCTGACTGTAGCAGCACGCAAGGAGGACTGGTCGGAATTCGTACCAGGTGGCGAGTTGGATGAAGATTATATCAGCAGAAAGAGGGGCTTGAGAGAAGAATTAAAATGATTTTTGTGGATTTTGTTATGGAATGGAAATGGAGAAATAATCAAAGGAAGGAGCGGCAATGGTCTTTCTTGCGTGATTTGTACAGGAGCCAATTCAACTGAGGAAGAAGAGCGTTGGCGGGTGGGATCTTAAAGGTTGGGTGGGCCGGTTTATGAAAGGGGTGAGGCCCGATATTAATTATATTAAAGTTTTAATTTCAGTGATAATAATATATTAACTTGTAAAATTCATATCTATTCCATACGCAATCGAAATTCAGCGAAACCAGATCCGTTGGGATCGTATGGACGGGAACTACACAATGGAACTGACTGGGAGTGAATTGGAGCTCGTTACAATTTATATCGAAATAAATTGTTCGTCTGAATCAAAGATAGTTAATCGTTATTTAACGATAACCGTCCAATGTAAGTAAATATCACTGACTCTGTACAGTTTATATTTTTATAAATATAATCTATTATTGATAAATGATGATTGATTTGCTGTGTGTTGATTATTTGGTTGAATTGCTGATTTATTGGTTGAAATTGTAAATAACGATATATATACAAATTGTTAATCGAATATTGATTCTATTTATCAGAATATTTCATATAGAAATGAAATTGATGTTAATTATATTGTTTAACATCTGTGAATGCAAGGAGACAGGTTGGAGGGATCCAACTGGATTCCTCAATATTATAATACTGTTTGTTTTCATATATTGTGATATATGATGTGATATATAATCTATGATTAATTATGACGACACTGGTCATGTTATTTGATATTTTAAATACCATATGAAATATTGGAATGTAAAAAGGAAATTTTCAAAGTAAATATTGAAAATGAAATATTCATATATAGAATAAATAAAATTATATAAAAGGATTTATATAGAATAAATAGAATTATATAAAAGGATTTATATAGAATAAATAGAGTTATATAAAAGGATTTATATAGAATAAATAGAATTATATAAAAGGATTTATATATAAAATAAATAGAATTATATAAAAGGATTTATATAAAATAAATAGAATTATATAAAAGGATTTATATAGAATAAATAGAATTATATAAAGGAATTATAATCGAGATTTAAGTGTTAGAAATAGAAAGGAGATTTGTATGAATAATTCTACAAATAAAAATATAAATAGAATTTGGGTTTGAGATATTGTTTTTAAATACGAAATCAAACTGTTTTGATTGCAAAGAAGAAATATTATTTACATTTAATGTGAATAAAGGATTTAAGTAAATATTTTGCTAATAAAATATTTAGAAAGGAAATAGGGTTTGAAATAGGAGTTAAAATGGAGTTAAAGGAATTAGAAACTGACTGGAAATTAGTTGACTGAATGGTTGTCTGGGTATTGATCTGATGTTGGTTTCGGCCTTCGGGGTTAATATGTAGGGGGTTGTTCTCTTACTAGTTTACAGTTAGAGGCTGATATATGTGAGAAGACAGTGATGCGTGAATCAGAAATGGAAACGTTTTCCAAAGTTAATAACGTATATTTTCTAAAATTAGAAAATAAGGATTTGATGAATATATGGAAATGGGAAATTGGGAAATGAAATGATGATTGATCGATAGAATTTCCAGTGGAAATAATATCATTGTTTACACACATGTTTTTCTTTGATAGTTAAATCACCGACTATCAAAGTTTGTGACCATTTTTCTGTTGTCAACACGGAGAGACCGGGATCAGATATATTATCTTAAAACCACTCCTTATGGCGTTAGCGTTGCAATCAAATATGATGAAGAAAATTGAAACGGAGTTATGCAAGGGCTGTCCTGTTTACAGAATAGTGCCTTCGGTCTGTCTTGTCCCAGGACGACCTGTATGGAAGAATGTCTGATAGAGTATATTTAATAGATCGCGTAAGTTGATCTCTTCAAACATATTTACGTTTGGTGGTGGAGGAATTCGTTTCTCTTAATTGTTTAACCATGATATATTTGGAGAAATCAATTTGTGATTTAGCGGGTATGACGATGTGAATTCAAAGTGAATGAAGATGTGGTTTGTAAAGGATACGTTATGGCCTCTGGCCTCACAACAGGAAATGGTATAAAATCAGGTAGGACGCATGGCTAAGTGGTTAGCTGCCAATTAGGTTGTATTGTCATCTGATCTAGAGTTTCATTTACATCTATAATTTATAGCGATGCTGTCCCTTTTGGGAAACGGTTGTTGATCCCAACCGTTGGTGATAATACATTCGGTACACTCAAGCGAAATGAGTAACCGGTCATGTTTAGCCTATGTTTCAAGATGTTCTTGTTGAACCCGGTGTATTCCTCTCTAGGGATACACTGTCGGAATGTGGTCTCATACCTTGCCAGTTGGAATCCATTACCCAATAAGCGCCCACGGTTTATGATTATATATTATGTATGTAGAACGTGAGATGAAAGCGTTCTGCTAGTTGATTATTTAGTTGTGATTGATAGACACTATTATAATATCAAATGAGTTGGATATAAAGTTTATCATTTCTTTCAAAAAGATTTTGAAATGTTGAATCAAGTGTTTTGGACTCTCATAAGGGAAAAACACATTCCTTGTTATACGGCGTGGTCATATGAGATATCATTTATTTTCTCAAACTATTTTAAATTGTTTACTCACACCAGTCCCATGACTGACCCAGAGTTTGTTTTGTTTTATTTTCCCTAAACTCTTGGGTGCTCAAATTTGTACGAGCAGTCGAGTAGTCGGGATTTACAGATGCACTAGAAGGAGCTGGAACATGAGTCTTCAGCAGCGTTTTTATATCTATTGTTTATTTTCTGTTGTGATGTAAATGTTATACTCTAATAATGGTATTGTATACAGATACTGTTTTATTTCAAAGTTATGTTATGAAATATATTTATTCGTTCCTCTGTGAGATTCGTGTTTACTCTGATATTGTATGTTCTTCTTCTTCTTCTATTCTAATTTTCTATCTTATCTATCCTCACCCTCTAACTTCTATCATTAACTATCTGGTATTTCCGATGCTTGGATAGTCGACATTGAGTTTATGTCGATAACAAGGATCGCAAAAACCCAGGTCATTACAAATCCCTTGGGTTCGAAATTCCGAACCTCCATGGTTCAGAGGTTCAAACCCAAAAAAAACATAGAGAAAAAACTCTTGTACCTCTGCACTCTAAAGCATCGAGCCACGCGCTCACGTACACGTATTCCGTGAACATATCGACCATTGCAAACACGCGAAGGCCACACATTGTGAATACTTAGCGACGTGAGCACGTTGTCGCGCCAACACCAGCTCGCTCGCAAGTCTGCAGCAAGCAAACCTTACAACTAACATCTGTTCTTCTTTAACAGGATAAGTCGACAACCCGACTACTATCTTAACCAATTCAAAGCACATTATGTCTAGACAAGACGTACTTTAGGGGGAAAATGTTAACCGGCCTTTTGGTCCGGTTCCCAAAAGTACTTAGGGCATGCTCAACTCATCCCACCGTGTGGAGTCATGGTCAGGAGGACATCTAGGAGCGAAGGAAACAGGTTGAAGAAGGATCGCGCCAATAAAAGACCCCGCAGTCCGAGCCCTGAACCCGAACCGCGAGCTACCAGAGCATCTATACCCAGGACCTCCGCACCATCCAATAAGTGACCTCCATACCCTACGGGGTGCAAAATTCGCATCCCTCAGGGTGCAAAATTCACACCCCACTAGGTGCGAAATTCGCACCCAGCAGGGTGTGAAATTCGCACCTAGCAGTGTACAGAATTCGCACCCTGCAGGGGTGTGAAATTCATACCCTAGGGTGCGAATTTCTCACCACTACAGGCCAGAATCACACACCCACATAAGTGTGAATTTCGCACCCTAAGGAGTGGGGTGCAAAATTCTGTCATATGTGCATGTCAGGCGCGAATTTCTGGGTGTAGGCCTCCATTTTCACCTTCTCCTACCTAATATTTGTCCTATAAATACCCCATGGCCTCACACTTCAAAGGAGAGGATTTTTGGGACATTGATACTTCATGAGAGCTCCATTAGTGGCATCTCCTCTTTAAGGAAGAAGAAGGGCAAAAGTGTCTTTTTCCAATATTCCTTAATATATGCCAATTATGACATCATATATGATAATGATAACATCACCTAGCCTACAAGAAAATGTAATGAGGTGCCATGTGATGGGCTCAACCTTGTAACCGTTTGTGATCAATAAAATTCCAACAACGCTTCAAAGTGGATGTAGGCCCCTCACGAGGTGGAACCACTATAAATCTCTTGTGCCATTTACCTTTTTCATGCTCTCGACCTAATCAACTATTCCTAGTAATTGGAATCTTTGGTGTTTATGACATTTTTTGCCGTCAATAATAGTCATACATGTATTTTGATAATACATTAACTATAGTAATACATATCATATATATATATATATACACACACACACGTATTACTGTTCACTGATATCAAAATACTTATCGTTTTTTTAACCTTAAGTGATGCCGTGAAACTTTGAAAGTCAAAGAATGAAAGAATAATTTGATTTGATTTTTATTTTCACGTGGCTGCCTTATGTGGTTCATATTGAGATAGTATTTGTATAGGTTTTTCTCTGATATACGTGCTTATGCTCCATAAAAGACTATATTTCTGATGTTTGATAAATACTAACAAATTATGGTATTATCTATTTTCATAATAGATAATAATACTCACATTACAACTATAGCTAAACATAACCAAACAACCTGAAAATAGTGTCAACTTCTACATTTCCATATGAGGATCAATTTTCAACTGAAGCAAAAATTACTGTCACTAAATTAGATTGCTTAACATACACACGTTAAAACCAAATGTTCAATTATTATTCGTGTCGCAAGAGTTTATTATGTTAAAGAGAATCCTAAATAATGTATGTAGACCATAGGAATGGTAAACATAGAAAATTCATCATAAAAACTATGCTCTAATAACACCCTCCTCCTCTTCAACTTTTTCTTCAAATTGTGCATTTTCAAAATCGACTTTTAGCATTGGAGTAGGAATAATACAATAATGATTTTAGTGAAATCAGCAGGGATGTTTGAAAATGGGGAAAGAAGTTCATTCCTTTAGTTACCCATTTTCTTTCTAGTCCTATGACAAAAGGTGAACTAAGAATTTATTATGTAAAAGAGATTCCCTTCCATTTAACAACTGTCAGATCACCTAATTCTTCATTTATTCATTAAGAAGAAACCAAATATAAGCAAAACTGTTACAACAAACTATTGACTTCTTGAATTGAAGACCTGCCAACAATGTTTTCGAAGTTCCGAGTCTAACATATGTGAACATGGAAACTTAGGGTGTTATATATAGCTTTTAAATTTTTATCATTACACAAAATATGAAATTAAAAAAAATAGAAATGAAGTAGCAAAGACAAAACACATTTACTGCTAATTTTAAGTAAATCTAAACTTAGATCCAAAATTGAGCATAAGTTTTGAAGTACAAAACCTGATCAAATTTATGATAAACGAATGGAAATAAAACTAATAAACTGTGAATCATTAGTGAACCACTAAAAGATAAAGGAGTCTTACGATTTGGTCATATTGTTTATACGCTGCAAATTTCTCACCTCCCTAATTTGACAATTGCAAGCATCGCATAAGCGTATCAGACATAGCAAAGGTACACAATTGACAAAGGATAGAGGATCAGACTGACTATGGATTGTGAAATCGACTCAGATGAGAAACGAAGCAAATTTGATTCTAGGGAAAGAGAAAAGGTTATTGAATGTGAATTGGGAAATGGAAAGGAATGCAGTTAAGGAAGTGGAAAGGGAGGAAACGAATTGATCTGGCATGATATCCACCCAATTGCCACGTATTAGTTAACGCGTGTCATTCAAACATTGAATTTTTCTACTGTTACTTGTTTCTCAAAAGGACAAAAGCACTAATAAAATGTGTCAAGAATCATCACCTGATTGTATTACCTATCTGATATCTTATAACAATGTTTTGATGCTTAACTTAGTTAATACTTCGATAGACCTAGTGTAGCAGACAGGCTGTAACTATATCATAGTCCATACACAAATTTATTAGATTGTAACAAAATTTTGATTTGCATAATGAAATCAGGGGTTGTGCTGGAACAATGCCTTTCTAGACCTGTCAATATGTAAGAGCTTATGCTCATATTGCTTGAAAATTGCAGTAGTTTGATACGAATATCATCTGGTCATTCCTAATTTAATTAATCATTGTAGCCAAGATGAATTGAAATATTATCATCGTAGTACATAGTAGTTTTAATATTCTGAAAAGCTGTTATGTTAAGTTACAGAGTACGCATTAAGGACAATGTGTATAATTTAGTATATATCAAAATATTTCGTAGGCAAACTATGTAAAGAAACAACTATCTGAATATACCAAAAGTGGTTTAGTCTGCATAACTACAAAGATATAAAATATAATGCAAACTTATGTTAATAATTAGTACAATAAAACAATTTCAATACAACCTTCTTACACACAGACAATTTGTAACATGCGGCAAAAGTGCATATCTTACTTTCTATTTTGCGTTTTCGAAGGCCAGTTGATTTGACAAAATAATTATAAAAAGTTAATGTCTATATAAACTTTGACTATCTTTAAACTCCTGCAAGAAAAGATTATGCACCTTTAAAAAATTACCTAAAGAAGATTTTCTTATATGAACACTTTTGAAATAATTTTGGACTAATAATATTTAATGAACATTCACTATCAGCCAATTGCAGTATTTCATACAGATGTGCACTCATATTCATAGTTCACTTTTATCAGTTATATCCATCTTTATATAGATAATAATTGTATCGACTAGATGTATTAATATCAGCAACACATGTAGAAGTAATAAAATTATAAGAATGCGCAATAAATTAAATTCACTAATCTAAATGAACTAAAATGATCTCTGAATTACAGAGGTAATTCAAATAAGCATCATTTGTTAATAACATAAATATTTGTACAAACTGCACATTATCATTGTAAAAGAAATATTGGCTCATAAACTGTTGACGGTAAAAAATGTCGTAAACACCAAAGATTCCCAATTACTAGGAACTATAAATATGGTCGCATAGACAAGAACATAAAATAGAACATAAGCAGTAAATAACACAAGGAATTTATAGTGGTTCGACCTCAGTGAGGGCCTACATCCACTTTGAAGAGTCGTTGGAATTTTATTGATCACTTGGAAGATTACAAGGTTGAGACTATCTCATGATATCTCATTACATTCACTTTTCATGATATATGATGTCATAATCATCATATATTGAATGAATAAGGAAAAAGACAATTTTGTCCTTCTTCTTCCTCAAAGAGGAGATGCAATTAATGAAGCTCTATGGAGGTTTCCAAGCTCAAGAATCCAACCCTTTTGAAGTGTGAGGCCATGGGGTATTTACAGGAAGTGGTTAGGTAAGGGTTAGGTAGGAGTAGGTAGAAATGGGGACCATCTACAGAAAATACGCACCTACAGCCCTCGGCCTCGAAAAATTCGCACCTGGGCCAAGGTGCGAAATTTCGCACCTACAGGGTGCGAATTTCGCTTCTCGGGGGTGTGAATTTCGTACCTCCTGGGGGTGCGAAATTCGTACCCCATAAGGTACGAATTTCGCACCTCGCGGGTGCAGAATTTCGCACCTCGAGGGTACGAAATTTCACACCTCGTAGGTGTGAAATCTCACACCTCGAGGGTACGAAATTTCGCACCTCGAGCGTGCGGAATTTCGCACCTCGAGGGTGCAAAGTTTCGCACCTCTCGGGGGCACGAAAATTCTATTTGAGAGGTGCGAGGTCTGTTGGAGTGGCTTGGGGGCTCGAAATCCTGGTTGGTGCGTCCGGGGATGTCGAGGCTTTGGTTCGGGAATATGATGGAGGAGCGGCGAGGCTCGCTGAAGTTGTTGGCTGAATCTTGACTTTGGGCTGATCTGGTAATTCTGGGCAACACACTTGTTAGCGGAAATTGGATGAATCGGGCGGTGCCCACAGTTTCGACCTAACCGGTTAGGTCGATCGCCGCCGGGACTGTGGGGCCCCGGACCCCGACCGGCGCTGTGCCCGAACCCGCTTGACGGCTCGCCTTCGGCTCAGATGCGGATGGATATTGATGGAGGTTGCATTCGAGGGATGTGACATCCTGCTAGTGGCCAGACTCGAGTCTTCTGGCACTGGTCCCCAGATGACATTGGCGACGCCTCCAGGCCTTAATATCACGCGATATGTTGAGACGAGCGTGTCTTGTGTACTTTTGGTAGCCGGGCCAAAAGGCCGGTTAACATAAACTTTCAAGTTTAATGAAAATGTTTAAGCATAATTCAAATTATTAATTAGTGATGACATAATAAGTTGATAGTGAAATTGGATGGAGTTAATTGGGTAGAACAAAGTTTACCGAAAAATAGATTAAAAAATTCACTCATAGAAAATAGATAAAAAATCGAAAATCCTAATAAGCCCTTTTTTTGAATTTTGCCAATAAAACAATATTTATAGATTACCGATATAGACTACTGTAATTGTTAGAGAGGTTCATAATCTAACATGCAATTGTAAGCCATATGTAGATAGCAATTTTTCGCTGGAAACCAAGATGATAATAATAATAATAAAATAAACTAAATAAGATACATATCAAAAGAGAAATCTAAGTCAGAATCCCTTATTCATGTTAGTTATGCTTAATAACTATGTTGCCAAACAACTATATAGTTGTAAGTCTGCACTGACAGTTGATGTCGTATCTTCAATATTACGAAAGTATGGTACAAACATAGTGAAAAATAAAGATGATGACTTGTACATAAGATTCAAAAATAAATATTAAGGACTCACGTGTTTCTTCAGCAACAATGAATTCCATAGCCATAGCATGCAGGATCAACAAAAAGGGATATTGAACACCTGATTCCTGATGCCTGTGCCCTAATAAAAAACATTAACATAACTATTGGGATGATAAATTAGCGTAGGATACATCATACATTGATGGAAATAATAACTATATTATTGAGCAAAATAAGACATAAAGGTGAGAAAGTATGATTCACTTCTTCTTTTTTGTCTTATTGTATGTATTGCAAACGACGAAGTCGGCACATAACAAAAACCATTAAATCATGCAATAAATTTATAATTCAGGAAGCAACGTGGAGAGGCCCAAACTGGATTGCACAAAAAACCATTGAATATGAATTTGCAAAGAATAGCCAAGTTAGTTTTTTTCCTTTTTACCTCAGCCAATAACCGATCTGATATCAATTGTTGTAAAGCGACATGAGACGAAAGCAGAACTGATTGCAGAGCACAAATTAGTACATTAAATTAGAAAATGGATTCTTAGAAACACGGGATTCTTCACTGCCCATTAAAGAATATCGTATCAAGTTTCTATATATTTCCGGGTTTACATTAATTATGTAAATCAGTCGGGCAATAGTTTATATAGAGTATCCATGGTTGCAGATTGTTTGATGCAGTTAAATTAAGGTAATAATTATTAGGCGGGAGACATAATTAGAGGAAAATGAGGAATACCTGTGTTGATTAGGATCAAACGACAAAGACCCAAAAGAAATGAAAACATCCACGATCATTAGCTTGTAGAACGGTAGATGTAAACAGTACGGAAGGGAAAAAAATCTCTTTCGCTTCATACTTAGATGCAATCATCCAAGGTGGTTTCATTCAACATAGGAAAAAGGAATAATCGATTGTATATTTTTTGGGTATTTAAATCTGGGCAGTAGATACACTGATATGAATTAAATAATAATCAGGCAAGAGAAGCAGTTATCAATTACATATGTGAAAAACTGAATACCCAAACATCTGAAATCGGTGGACAGTAAGAAATACAGTACACGAAACATTTGAAATGTAGTGATATCGTTGGAAAGTAAGATATACATTTAAATTGAAAACACCAAACTGAGGTAAATCAGTAAAAAAATCACTTATGTTAAAAAACAACTTTCAAACTGCATGGATAGGCAATGAATCAGTTGCATCGGTGTAAGCATCAATGTAGTTTGAGTACGGGTGGAAGGAATTTATGTTCATACCGTTCTCAGGTTGAACTGCTCCTTAAACAGATGTGCTTGAGCGATTTTGTTCTCGACAAAGGATATGTCACGACATCACATAATATGATGTAGAGTTATTAGTGGGGAAAAGGTCGTGAAGTCGGAAAAGGGGAAAAGGGCGTGAAATCGGAAAAGGGGAAAAGGGCATTAAATCGATTGTAGATGAAGGGGATGTTACAAGATTAGAGAATAACTATTAGGGTTAGAGTTCTGAATAGAGCGTAAACCTGAAAAAAGACAGATGTCATTGTACTAATGTTTTGGTTACTGCTTTGTAGTATAAGTAATAGAATAGTTTTTTTTTGAAATTTGGTACAATTTTATTACGGCCCGGTTCTTGGCCCATTTTTTACAGCCAATATATACAACCCACGTCGAATTGCCCACGTCAAATGCATCATAAGCAATTCGATAATGCAGAAAGATCACAAAAAAGGAAAATTACACTTTAGCTCAATTCTTGCCCTAATTACTCTCATGGCGGATGGCGACGGTGTAACAGCCCGCATTCTACGTATCGGAAGATCGTTAAATATTTTTATTTTATTCGCTGAGGGTTGGATCATTATTATATTTTAATATGTTGCTTATGGGGATATGGATATGTCCATAATTTTTACCAATTTTGTTTGTGACCATTTTCCCCCTTTCAGTTTTGTACAGGGTATAACTTTTGACTGAGAACGAATAAGATGCTAAAACCTGTACCATTGAAAAGAAAATGATGATTCCATTTTCGTAGAGTGGTCACATTAAAGATTTGGCTCAGCGGTTTGGGAGGAATCGCTGTTTTAAGGTTTTCCAGTTTGTTGTCCAGGTTTTAGAAGCCTTAATGAGCTGATTTGTAGAGGCCCATTAGTGGGCTAGTGGAAAGCTATAAATAGGGGGTAAGAGGTATGGATAATAGTTTACTTTCTCCATTCTCTCATTTGGTGGCCTTGTGTTCCTCCTTCGTCTAACACGTTTCCACCATTAAAATCGAGATCTAAGGAAGAGATTCCAAGATCTACTCCATTTGAAGCTAGATCTACATCATATGAAGTGAGAGTTCATCGAATCGAAGGATTTGGATCAAGTTCTTCGCTGTTCAAAATCTAATTTCACTGTTTCTGCATTGATTTGGAGAATTAGTGAGTGATATGCATCTCTTACGCGGATTCAATTAAGCATACGAGTTGTATGCACATATTTTCACCATTTTGAATCGTTTACTCCTAGATCTACACCATGGTAAGCTTATTTTCATATGAATCGTCATAGGGTCTAATTTAGCAAATTAAAATCGGTAATTTCTATGCTGTTTATATGATTATGCAAGTTAGATCCATAATTTAGTTCATATGTTCATTTATCATAATTTTGGTGAATTTGCATAACTTTGGGAAAATCATCATATTCATGTTGTTAGTGATTTCATAACATGCTTATGGTTGTGTTGGATGAATTGGATGAGTATATTTCGTCGATCATTTCGTTTGGCGAAGTTTTGGTGAATTTGGGCTTGGATTGAGACTGTACATGCCATGGGTCGAGCACATAGTACAAACTGTAGTACAAGGTAGTACATGGTCGGGTTGGTCGAGCAATATTTGGGACGGTCGAGCACGGGAGACTGGGTCGTTTGTGCACTCCAGAGTGGTTCGGGTCAAGCAGCAGGGTCGGTCATGCAAGAAGGGATCTAGCATGGGGTGGTCGTTCGGCATAGGCAGGTCGGTCGATCATGTTTTGGAGCAAGTGGGTCGAACTCAAGGCGGTGGGTTCGGTCACATAGGGGGTTGGTAATGCATGGGATCGGTCGAGCAGGGGGTCGGTCGTGGTGTGGTCGGTTGTGGCTTGGTCGGTCGAGGAGGGACGTGTCGGCCTGGGGTCGGTTGGTTACAGTCTGGTCGGTCGCACAGTGATGTTGTGACTCCGAAGTAAGTTCAAGTGGGAATATTCGAAGTGTTGAATGTGTTCGTTGAATGTCGTAGAACAACGAATGAAGTGGCAACTCAAAGGTCGTGAGTTGGTGGATATTGGTTGCTCATGAAGGTTGTTTGAGCTATGAAATGTCATCGGGTTGGATGACTAGAGATACGAAGGCCGAGAAATTGTTGTCGTAAGTTCTAGCAGGCTCAAAGCAGGGTACAATAGAGGCACCCAAAAGACTGGAAGGTTGCTGGTCGAGTACCCTGGGTATCGTTGAAAGGCTTAGTTGTCAAGGTTGGACAAACATACGTATCGTTGAAAGGCGTATGGAGTTTATGCTAGAACTGGGATTACCATTAGCCCTTGACATATGAAAAGGTTGGTCGTCATACGATAAACGGTTGTTTCCAAGCAGGATTGGCGGTGATAGCCAGAGTCTGTCATGGTCGATTAGTTGCCTTGTTTGAACCGTCTCACGTAAATTATCCAATTTCGAAGAAGATGTTTCTCGGGTGCTTGTCTGATATTGGTTTAGGCCTCTGGGGCTTGCACTTGAGGGATGTTGAGTTCGATTAGAATGATTTACATAAGATATATAATTTAGATATCATGAGTGCTTTGCCGTGATTGAATGGGTGTTCTGGTTTCCATGGATGTATGGTTGAAAATATTGTGATAAAGGCTATCACTGTCTGATGTGGGGAAGATAGGGTTGAGTTCTTCTCTGGTGTTGTGGGTAGATTAGTATGTTTATCTATCCATTCTCATATACTTTGTTGTTGCTGTTTGTTAGCTGTTTTATCGCTCACTAAGACTGTTTCTGACTCAAGGTTTTATGTTTCCATCTTCTATTCATCCGGTTGTGGATGAGCAGACTAGGTGGCAGGTGATAGCTTAGTGAGGACGATGTTGCAATTTGGAGGCGAGCAGGAGGCTGGCATATTATCTTACTTACTATCTAGTATTTCTATTTTCGCTGTTTGAGTTTCTCTCTGAGTGTTGTAGTGAGGCTTCATGTACAGACTTTGATATTCCTATGATGTATGGATAACCTTTCTGGATGCTGTGAAAATTTTCAAAAGTATGTTTTATGATGCTCCATTATTATTACATGTTGTATATGTTATACTATATTTTATCCTTTTGCTGTGAGTTTTACGACAGGTTTCGATGTTGTTATTTACCTATGATGATTGTCCACAGCTGCCTGACACACCTTTCAACGCATTATTCCTCTTGTTAAGTGCAGGGGTTGTTGGTGGTCATCACATTTGGTATCAGACTCTAGTTAACGATTTTAGCGAAAGTTCGAAGATGTAATCACGTCGTATTTGTAGATTTCAATTGGATGTATACTATATGATATTATATAGTATAGTAGCATTTGTACTTCTTTAGCAGCTTTTCTTGCAAGTGGACAATAATTCTAATTTGCAGATTTAGAATGAGTCGACGTGCTTTAAGCCATACTGCTAGGGGAGGGGTTGTGCCTGGAGAGGGTAATGGCGGTGCACCAGACTACCCAGCCATGTCTGAGGCCATGATGGAAGCATTCGTGCGAAGGGTACCAGCTCTTGTGGAAGCCACGATAGATGTAGGTGTTCAGTTGTTTAGGGTTGTGGATTTTGCGAAGCTGTGAAAAATTATACATCTCTAGGAGGAAAGCCATTCAAAGGAACTGATCCAGCTGAAGAGTTTCAGTGGTGGATGGATTCTTATGTCCGTATTTTTGGAGACTTTGGTTTGGAAGATGCAACGAAGAGAAAGCTTACGTCAAGGCAATTGCAAGGCAGGGCCATGGAGTAGTGGAATTCAGTTACACTTGAAACTTCAGAAGAGGAAATAACTTGGGAGAATTTCTAAGTCAAATTCGAGGGAATTGGCCCAAAAATTGGACAGGGGTAAAGACGCAGCCGGGGGCTTACTCAAGTTCCCCCCGAACCGCGCGAAATGGTCGCCTATTACACGGCTCACAAACTCTGCCTGGGGCCTATTATTCGTCGGTGGTACGGCGCACGCAGGGCCTCGGTTTGCTCTACTGCTCAGAAGTCTGCTTTGTTCAAAAAGTTCGTAAAGCTAAAACAGAATGGCCGTTTTGTGCTTGATTATGTTTCTGATTTTGAGGCCTTGTCCAGATATGCTCGTTCATACATTGACACACCTAATCAGAAGAACGAGAAGTTTATTATGGGTCTAGGTACCTATATTGGAAGGTCGTTGGTGGATCATCTTGACGATCCATTTGAGAAGATTGTGGAAAAATCTGTTCGCCGTGAGGGCTTGTTTCCTAAGGAAGCAAATTTTGTCGCTGCAACCAAGGAAGTTCAGAAACCACAACGAGTGGTAATAATAAGAAGAGGAAGCAGCAACAACAGAAAGGAAAGGACGGCCAGAAGAAGCCTAAGAGTGAGGTGGTTTGCTTTATCTGCCAATAGAAGGGTCATTACTCGAATGAGTGCAAGAATCCCAAAGCTGAGAAGAAGTGCTTCAAGTATGGAAAGCCCAGATATGAGAGGAAAGACTGTCCAGAAACTGCTAAGGGCAAGCTGGTTGTGAAGGTATATGTTTTGGCAGCTGTGTCATCTTCTTCAAGAGCTCCTACTGGAGAGGAAAAGGGAAAGGGTGCCGTCGTTCAAGGTACTCTTTCAGTTAATGGTGTTTCAATACGTGTGTTATTCGATACTGGAGCATCGCATTCTTTTATTTGTAATGAGCTTGTGTGCCGCTTGGGTTTGGAACCCGAGATTTGTGATAGACCATTAATCGTGACTAGTCCAGTTGGGGGTTCGTCCAATTTGTGCATGTTGTGTCGTGGTCTAGTTTTGTCGAGTCAAGGTTGCTCTTTTGAGTGTGATTGCTTTGTTCTTAACTTCGCTGGGTTTGGGATCATCTTAGGCATGGATCGGCTCAAGAGGTATGCAGCAAGAGTGAATTGCGAGAAGATAGAGGTGAGAGTCGGGGATGTGGAAGGGAGAAAGGTGTTAATTAGATGTAAGCCCGAAGACGGGGTCTTTGTAAGCTATATATACTCGCTTGTGATTCCATAGGAAGACTTGTCATTAGTGATCGCGAATGAGTTTGAAGATGTCTTTGACGAGGTCAAAGGATTTCCACGGCATCGTGAGATCGAGTTTAGGATCGATTTGGTCGAGAGTGCTAGACCGATCGTTATGCCTCTTATGCGGATGGCGCCTAAGGAACAACGATAGTTAGAGGTGCAAGTTTCGGACCTTTTGGGAAAAGGATTCATTTGGAGGAGTGTTTCCAAGTTGGGTGCACCAGTAGTGTTTGCGACCAAGGCAGATGGCTCGTTAAGATTGTGTGTAGACTATCGTGAGCTGAACAAATTGATCAAGAAGAACAAGTATCCGTTGCTGAGGATTGATGACTTGTTCGATCAGCTTCACGAAGCCAAAGTGTTTTCTCATATGGATTTGGCAACGGGATTTCATCAGTGTAGAGTGGTTAAGGATAGTGTGCAAAAGACTGCTTTTTGGACACCATCTGGTTTCTTCGAATGGTTGGTGATGCCATACGGGTTGACTAACACGCCAACGTACTTTGTGGATCTTATGAATAGAGTTTTCAGAGATCAATTGACCAAGTTCGTGCTTGTGTTCGCAGATGATATTCTGGTTTATTCTCGGAATGAGGAAGAACGCAAGATGCACTTAAGAGTTGTGTTGGAAGTCCTGCGAAAGCATCAACTGAGAGCTAAGTTTTCGAAGTGCCACTTCTGGAAGAGCGAAGTGGGGTTCTTAGGCCATGTTGTTTCTGGATATGGTATAGATGTTGACTGCGCTAATGTGGCAGAAATCCATGACTGGGATCGACAAAGAATGCGACGGGTGTTCGATGTTCCTTGGGTTGGCAGGTTATTATCGACGATTTATCAAGGATTTCTCTAAGATAGCTGACCATTGACAGGATTGACAAAGAAAAACCAAGTGTTCACATGGGATGCAAAGTGTGAACAAACGTTCAGAATCCTGAAGGAAAGACTGACGAGTGCTCCTATGTTGACCATTCCGAGTGGGAATGAAGAGATGGTGGTATACACTGATGCATGTGGCACTGGGCTTGGAGCAGTGCTAATGCAGAAAGATAAGGTTGTGGCCTACGCGAGTCACTAGCTGAAGCCGCATTAGAATAACTATCCAACTCATGATCTGGAGTTGGCGGCGATTGTGTTCGCCATGAAGATGTGGAGACATTACCTGTTGGGAGTTTGATTTGAGTTGTTTACGGATCGCAAGTCGTTGAAGTATCTTTTCCCCCAAAAGGATTTGAATCTTCGGTAGCAACGGTGGTTAATTTTTTTGGCATCGTATGATTTTGGCATAGACTATACTCCGGGAAAGGGTAACGCAGTTGCAGATGCGTTGAGTCGAAGACATGCAAGTTTGGGAGTGATGTTTTCGGATTGGAAGAGCCTTGAGTATTTGGCAAGGTTTGATTTCAGACCAAGGTGCGAGTTGGAACCTGAAATGTTGGCAAGCTTATCGATAAGACCTACTCTTATCGAAGGGATTGGCGAGAGCCATAAGCGAGATGTGAAGCTTGTCAGGTTTATCAAGAAGATGGAACCAGAGAATAAAGAGTTTGAAGTCGAACGAGAAGGTAGGCTTCGAAAGCAAGGATGATTAGTTGTTCCTGATATCGACGGATTGAGAGATGAGGTTCTGAGAGAATGTCATCATAAGATGTATAAGGACACGAACGGATTTGGGTCATCGTAGATCGTTTGACCAAAAGTGCAAGGTTCATTCCTATCAAGTCAACTAGGATAGCATCGAAATTGGCTGAACTTTGTGTGAAGTGGATAGTTCGATTCCATGGTATTCCAAAGAGCACAATGAGTGATCGAGATTCATTGTTCACAAGTGGATTTTGGAAGAGTTTGCAAGAAGCTTTGCGAACCGAGTTGTGCTAGAGTACGGCTTATCATCCCCAAACTGATGGTCAAACCGAGAGGTTAACCAAGTTTTGGAAGACCTCCTGAGGGCTTGTGTGTTAGACTTCGGAGGAACATGGGAAGACCGTCTACATCCAGTTGAGTTTGCATATAATAATAGCTACCAGTCTAGCATTAGGATGACACCATTCAAGGCGTTGTATGGGAGGTCGTGTAATTCTCTAGCATGTTGGTTAGAAACTGGAGATAATACTTGGGCCAGAGATGATCATAGACCTCGGATTGTATCCAGATTGTTCGGCAACGAATGAAAGCAGTCCAAGATCGTCAGGAGAGTTACGCCGATAAGCGTTGTAAGGACTTGGAATTCGATGTAGGGAATATGGTTTTCGTGAAGATTTCACCGTTGAAGCATGTCGTTTGGTTCGGAAGTAAAGGAAAGTTAGCTCCTAGGTTCGTTGGACTGTTTTCGATAGTCGAGCGGATTGGAAAGCTCGCATATAGATTGGAGTTACCCGAGAAGATGTCGAGTGTGCATAATGTGTGCCATGTGTCATTTCTGCGGAAGTTCGTGCATGATTCGAATGTGGATGTATCTTCAGAGAAGTATGAGGATCTAGATGTGGAGACCGTAGTTGCGAGACCTCGTAAGCCACTTCGTGTTGTGGGTAATGACATGAAACAACTTAAGAGGAAGACGGTTAAGCTAGTCAAGGTACAATGGAGTGAGGATGGTGACGATTGTACGTGGGAGACAGAAGAGAGTATGAAGGCGACTCATCCAGAACTCTTCGTCATATGACCCATTAGTATCGTGTCACCTTACATCATTGTAGCTTGTACTATTATGTTTGTGTTATAATTCCGCGTGCTAGGATAAGGCTATGGATGCATGGCTTGATGGCAGCTAGTTTGGGTGATAGAATTGGCTGCTCATGAATGATGAGCATGCAGAATTGTTGTGTTTGCTTATATTTGTTGGAATTTCGAGGGAGAAATTCCTAAGGAGGGGGGGAGGGGAGGAGGGAAATGTAACAGCCAACATTTTATGTATCGGAAGATCGTTAAATAATTTTATTTTATTTCCTAAAGGTTAGATCATTCTCATATTTTAATATGTTGCTTATAGGGATGTGAGACATGCCCTTAATTTTTACCAATTTTTTGTGACCATTTTACCCCTGTCAGTCTTGTATAGGTCATAACTTTTGACTAGGATCCAATCAGGTGCTAAAACTTGTGCCATTAGAAAGGAAATAATGATTCCCTTTCCGTCGAGTGGTCACATTAAAGATTTGGCTCGGAGGTTTGGGAGAAATCGCTATTTTAAGGTTTTTCAATCTGTTGTCCAAGTTTTGGAAGCCTTAATGAGCTGATTTGTAGAGGCCCATTAGTGGGCTGGTGGAAAGCTATATAAATAGGGGGTAAGAGGTATGGATAATAGCTTACTTTCTCCATTCTCTCATTTGGTGGCCTTGTGTTCCTCCTTCCTCTAACACCTTTCCACCATTAAAATCGAGTTCTGAGGAAGGGAATCCAAGATCTACACCATTTGAAGCTAGATCTACATCATTTGAAGTGAGAGTTCAACGAATCGAAGAATTTGGATCATGTTCTTTGCTGTTCGAAAACTAATTTCATCGTTTTTTCTTTGATTTGGAGAATTGGTGAGTGATATGCATCTCTCACGCGGATTCAATCAAGTATATGAGTTGTATGCACATATTTTCATTATATTGAATCAATTTCTCCTAGATCTACACCATGGTAAGCTTATTTTCATCTGAATTGCCATAGGATCTAATTTAGTAAATTAAAATCGATAATTTCTATGCTATTTCATATGACTATGCAATTTAGATCCATAATTTATTTCATATGTACATTTATCATAATTTTGGTGAATTTGCATAATTTTAGTGAAAATCATCATATTCATGTTGTTAGTGATTTCATAACATGCTTATGCTTGTATTGGATGGATTGGATGAGTATATTTCGTCGATCGTGTCGTTTGGCGAAGTTTTAGTGAAATTTTGGCTTGGATTAGGGCTGAACAGGCCACGGGTCGAGTGCATAGTACAATAAAGTGTAGTACAAGCGAGTACATGGTCGGGTTGGTCAAGCAGTGTTTGAGTCGGTTGAGCATGGAAGACTGGGTCGGTCGTGCACTCCAGAGTGGTTCGGGTCGAGCAGCATGTGCTCGAGTAGCAGGGTTGGTCGTGCAAGGAGGGATCTAGCATGGGGTGGTCTGTCGGCATAGGCGAGTCGGTCGATCATGTTCTGGTGCAAGTGGGTCGAACTCAAGGCGATGGGTTCGGTCACACAGGGGGTTCGGTCACACAGGGGTCAGTCATGCATGGGATCGGTCGAGTAGGGGGTCGGTCGTGGTATGGTCGGTTGTGGCGTGGTCGGTCGAGCAGGGACGGGTCGGTCAGGGGTCGGTCAATCACAGTCTGGTCGGTCGCACAGGGTCATTTTATGAAAAATCATATTTTTCGGGTACGACCCAGGTTTGAACAAAAGAGGCCGAAGAAAAATTCGGGGCACCCAAAAGACTGGAAGGTTGCTGGTCGAGTACCCTGGGTATTGAAGGCCCTAGTTTTCATGGTTGGACAAACATATGTATCGTTGAAAGGCGTATGGAGTTTATGCTAAAATTGGGGTTACCATTAACCCTTGACATATGGCAATGTTGGCCTTCATACGATAAACGGTGGTTTCGAAGCAGGATTAGCTGTGATAGCCAGAGTCTGTCATGGTTGATTAGTTTCCTTGTTTGAACCATCTCATGTAAATTATCCAACGTCGAAGGAGATGTTTCTTTGGTGCTTGTCTGATATTGGTTTAGGGCTCTGGGGCTTGCGCTTGAGGGATGTTGAGTTCGATTAGGATGGTTTACATAAGATATATAATTTGGATGTCATGAGTGCTTTGCCATGATTGAATGGGTGTTCTGGTTTCCATGGATGTATGGTTGAAAATGTTGTGGTAAAGGCTATCACTGTCCGATGTGGGGAAGATAGGGTTGAGTTCTTCTCTGGTGTTGTGGGTAGATTAGCATGTTTATCTATCCATTCTCATATACTTTGTTCTTGATTTTTGTTAGTCGTTTTATTGCTCACTAAGACTGTTGTCTGACTCAAGGTTTTATGTTTCCCTCTTATTACCTTGGGTTGTTCATCCGGTTGTGGATGGGCAGACTAGGTGGCAGGTGATAGTTTGTGAGGACCATGTTGCAATTCGGAGGCGAGCGAGAGGCTGGCGTATTATCTTACTTACTATCTAGTATTTTTATTTCTGCTATTTGAGTTGCTCTCTGAGTGTTGTAGTGAGGCTTCATGTACAGACTTTGATAATCCTATGATGAATGGATAACCTTTCAGGATGTTGTGAAAGTTTTCAAAAGTTTGTTATATGGTGCTCCACTATTGCTACCCGTTGTATATGTTGTTCTATATTTTATCATTTTGCTGTGAGTTTTACGACAAGTTTTGATGTTGTTATTTACCTATGATGATCGTCCACAGTTGACTGACATGCCTTTCAGCGCATTATTCCTCTTGTTAAGTGCAGGGGTTGTGGGCGGTCGTCACAGATGGCATAGTGTACTTTGGATTTGATCACGCCTCTCCCTTTGATCTTCGACTTCATTATCAACTCTATCACTACCCTGGATTGAGGTAAACCTTCTTCTCCCACTCTTCAGTTTTACTTCAACATCATGCAAAATCAAATTACAGACTTCCTCGCATGTTCTTGTCTTCGATTGCCAATCCTTTTATTAATATGTATGTGTGTGTGTGTGTGTATATATATATATATATATATATATATATATATATAAGAACCAAGTGAATCATAATCTTATATATAAAAACTAAATTCCAGAACTCTTAAATTTATCTAAATCTTAGAATAGAGTGGATAGAATTGAGGTTAGAGAAATAAAAGAGAAATCTAACCTTATTTCTGGAATTATATGGAGGCATAGAGAGAAATAAGAATAGGGTTCGGAGTGAGGCTAGGGAGCCATATTTATAGGTGCAAGTGTGTGCATAGACTATTGGACTAGTTTGATTTAATCCGAACGGTCTATTTGATGCATAACCATATATAAACCCCTACAAAAATCAAGCCCTCTACAACCCTTTTTGTCAAATTTGTTCAAGAGATTTATTCTCTTGGTGCTTACCTATTTTATTAATTGTTGATTAATTAGGTTTATTACCTTCCGTTTCTTGTCCCTTTTGCGTATAAATATATACATATAAATTCAAATCCTCTTGCTATATTCTTTTATGCCAATCTATAATTTATAATATTCCAGATTTATGTTTAATTTATTTGAATTTCAATCCTTGTGTGTTCATATTTACACTTAACTTGTTTTATTAATATTTTTTGCATACAGACTACATTTTCAGCAAATAAAATATTAAAATGGATCAGAATCTCGCAATGAACGCAATAGCAATATTCTCATGGCCCGGTTCCCAAATTTTTAAAATTTTATTTTACATCCCATTAATTTATTACTTATCAATATTATTTATTTTCAAATTAAATTATCGTATGCCTATTTAAGGCTTATTTTATGGGATGTTACAAGACATACAAGTCATATTTCCCAAATTCATAATATGACATATATATCTTCATCTCAAAATAAAAGTATCAATAAGGAAATAATAATAACGTAACAAATGATGGACTTGTAATCTTAGACTTTTTGGATTACATTAACAAATAAAAAGGGACAAAATAAATAATATTATTTATATTCTTCCATGTACAATGTTACGCTTTTCCGCTTCAAGCGATTTTTACATAAAAATAGGGATTTTGGTCACACGTGGTTTATTGTGCCCAAATCTGCTTTTTTAAACACAATTACATTTTTAATATGCATAATTTACAGTACCCAAATCCATTAGTTTTTACGTAAGTTTAGAATTTGCATTAAAAGGGAAAGAAAGTAAAATAAACTATATTCAAAATTCATATAAGAATTAAATTAAAGAAATCCCTTTTTATTTATACTCGTAATCAAAACACAAATAATAAACTTAGATTGATAATTACACAATTTTAGAAATTTAAGGGTTGTTATATTTTATTTTTGCGAATCCAAAATCCAATAGGTATAAGCAAATCAGATTTATATACTAACAAGTCATGGAAAATAGGTATACTTAAAAAATCTCACTTACAATATTAAAGAGAAAAAACCATCTAAATTTTAAGATCAGGATTGCAATAATGCATAAATCTTTCCAATTTCTTCTTCCTTAAAAATTACATATGTTAGATCTAATAATTCTTAGAAGAAAAAAAGTCGGCCTCTTCGTCTCCATCGCGGAGAGTTCCAGACGATTTCATACTTTATTTCTGCGGGATTCGAATCACCACTAATGCCTGTAAACCTTTTACTTTCTTCTAATCTCAAACTAATTCATCTTCTCCTCGTTATACTGCATTGTACTGAGATTCACAACAATGGATTTTTCAAACTGACCACTTTGCAGATTTGATCTAGCAACTTCTTCTAATTTGGAGGATCGAGAATACAGAGAAAGAATGTTTCTTTGATAATTGATCCAATTTATACCATCTTAGGCTGGAAACTTGTTTCTCATAACTGCATTCTCGAATTGGATCTACAATGATGCTGCTATCTCTAATTTCCAAAGGGTAAGATCAGTATTTCTAGTCTATCCGTATAACGTTGTGGTAATTATCTAGATTGATGACCCTTTAAATTCCATATCGATTTGGGGCTTATGTGATATTCTTGGTGTTTTTGGACTTCACTGTTAATTTTATACAAACTTTTAGTAAAGGAAATTTAGTGAAATCAACGTACAATTCTAGTTTTCCATTATTTTCAAATGGAAACAAGATGTTTACAACGAATTCAGATTGTTATTGGTTACTAGCATGATTTCACTTCTGGAATTCCTGAAGATGTATTTAACGGTCTCATGCAAAAATCATATACGACGTTCGAGGTCATGTCCCATAAGTAATGTTCTACAATAGTAGAAATTAGATTCTTGTTCTGAGATGGCAAGTTATTGGAGTTGTTTCATCAGACAGTTATCTTAGTACTTGCAGAAGCCAATAACAAGATAAAGTGTGGTGCTAGTAGAACGTATGTTTGAAGTGTTAGATCTTGGAATTACGGTAACTTCAATTAATTCTAGCATATATGAATTCCAAAGAGAAACTGATAAAATGAGCTATAAGCTTTGATGGACAATCATATTCCTGTATTCCTTTTGACAATCCGATTTACACCTTCGGATGGGTGTAAATTGTAGACATATGTTATGCAATTTTCACAGTTCAGATTGTTGAAGACTGTATCAATACTCAAGTTCATGTTTGTATATACTTTCTGGGCTATTCAATTTCTATCACATGCATGTTCTACTCATTATAAATAAAAAATTTGTAAGCATCATTATTCGATGACATTTATGTTTGTGTTCTAAACTAATGTGTACCCTTTTATGGGTTTGGGAAGCAAACATAGGATGTAGTTCAAGATATAAATGGGTTTTATATTGGGTGCGTTTCCTACAGGTCCCTATTAAGTTTCAAAATTAGGCTCACATCCGGTCATAAACTTATTATAAATTTAGTCCTTGTTTTCTTTTTTACGTGTTATTCATAATATTTGCATACATGTATGCAAATATTATGAATGAATATTTGCATATATATATATATATATATATGCAAATATTTTGAATTTTTGCGTATATGTATGCAACTATTTTGATGAATAGTTGCATACATGTATGCAAATATTCTGAACGAATATTTGCATACATGTATGCAAATATTAAAAAAAATTGCATACATGTATGCAACTATTCTGAACGAATATTTGCATACATGTACGCAAATATTTTGAATTTTTGCATACATGTATGCAACTGTTCTGATAAATATTTGCATACATGTATGCAAATATTCTAAATTTTTGCATACATACATGCAACTATTCTGAATGAATATTTGCATACATGTATGCAAATATTCGTTCAGAATAGTTGTACACATGTATGCAACTATTCAAAATATTTGCATACATGTATGCAAATATTCTAAATTTTTGCATACATTTATGCAACTATTCTGAACGAATATTTGCATACATGTATGCAAATATTCTGAATTGTTGCATACATATATGCAAATAAAGTTGAACTAACGTTGATGAATTGTTGCATAAATGTATGCAATTTTTCTAAATAGAAAAATAGGGACCTAATTTACAATAAGTTTATGACCGGATCTGAGCCTAATTAAGTTTCAAAATAGGGACCTTAGACTAATTTCCACTTTTATATTTATTATCACTAGCAATATATCTGTGGCTAATCTATGATGGCTCATAAATTGATTTTGTAACGCAACAGTTTTTAGGAAGATATCAGGCTGCAACACATGATAGGGTAATTGCTACTATTAGTGGTTATACTTACTGTAAAGTACTATATAGGAACAGTTGGGTTGGAAGAGAGTAAAGAGGGACACACTCGGAGATACTGGCCTAATCATGGGCGAAGATAAAGCTGCCTAGTGTTGGGTAGTGTATATTATTATGTACTTTTTTCTTTTTGTATTTCATGTTTCTTTGTATTTCTTGCTTTATGCATGTGTGTATCGGTTAGTATGCTAACCTATATATGTACAACAATTCTATAAGTTAGTAAAGTGTGCCTATTTTCAAAAAAAAATTCTAGGAATAAAATTGAATAGAGTAAAAGGAGGAAAAGAGGAAGGACTAACCGTCTCCTAGACTGGATCTAAACATTAACAAAGATGAAAACGAAGAAATGGAGGTAGAAAGCCTTAGAATATGTGAACTGAGAGAGAGAAGGGCTAAGGCTTTATTTATAGGTTTCAAAATGTGTAGGAGCCTTTGGATCAAAAATATAAGATCCAAACCATCAGTAACACCTAAACCTAAAAATAACATAACAAAAACCTAGCCACCACCATATCCTAGGCCACGTAGCAATCGACCTCGTCCCAAAGGGGGTTAAACTAGCAGTGGACCCCTCTTCAGAAGGAGCGGTCGACCGCCCTTTTACTTTGGGCATTGTGCATTTATTTCACGCATCTATTTGATTATTAATAAATGTTAATTAATTTCTTTGATATATTTTAAAACCGCATCCCCTTTTTACATGTATATGTTTGCACATAACTTTGAATTTGAACAGGGAATATTCCTTTATGTCAATTGTATTTATTCTATTCCATATTTATCCCATTAGTTTCAAATTCAAATTTTTATGCTTATAATTTTATATTCAAGCATTGTTATGTGTATATCTTCTTCATATAGACTCCATTTTTGACAAATAAGATATGAAAACAAATCAAAATCTTGCCATAAATACAATGGTGACATTTTCGTGGCCGAATTCCCATGTACAAATTATCAAATTATTGATTATTATTATTATTTTAGTTATAAATGTCTAGTTACGGTATATTTTATAGGGTGTTGAATATTTATTGGTCACTTATTTTCTCTAATATACATTTGCTACTGGAACAGACCACTGCTGTTACATGCTCATTAACAGAATTTAAGACCTAATTTTTGATATAATAACCCCTTTTATTTTAACCCTCATGTTATTACTTTAGTTGCAAATATACCAAATTTTCCTATTATGATTTTTTGACATCTGCATACAAATAGGTAATAATTTTCTCATTCTCTTTTACTTTTTAAATTACAATCCTTGTTATTTATGGTAAATTCCTATCAATTTTCCTAATTCAATCTGATTCCTTGTTAATATAAATATATAATTTATGCATACGTTTCTATAAATTTAGTTTTTTTAATCAATGTTTGTGAAGTTTACAATTTTCATTCTATTTTCATGTACAAAGAGAGGATTAAATCTGCGTCTATTAACTAACATTAAATAGATATTAAAATTTGTGCTACCAGCCTAGTTCCCTTGATCTGGGCGTTATTTATTAGTCACTTATATAAATAATTCAACATGCCTAGCCTCATCCCACGTGTTAAGGCCATCATTTTTTAACCTAAAAGGGAATTCTGTTGATACTGACCACTACTGTTTCATGCTTATCAACTAAATCCAAGATCTAAGTTTTAGTTATAATAAGTTTTGTATTCCCTTTTTGATTATAACCCCCATGTTATTAGTTTAGTTGCGAATATCTTGAATTTTTCAAATATGATTTTCAACATGTCGATATACTTATCTTAATAATTGCTCATTCTCTATTACTTTTCAAATTATAACCCGAGTTACAATTTACTGCAAATCTACTAATTTGCCTAATTCAGTCTGGTTCCTTTTTAAATATAGACCTACGATTTATGCACATGTTTCTGTAAATTTAGTTTCCTTTCTTTTAATCCGTGTTTGCGAAGTAATTACTTTTTTATTCTACTTTCCACGTGCAAAAGAAGGATAAAATATGCATGCACTAACAAACATTTACATATCTAGGCATGTTTAGGAACAAACTTAAATAATTGCAGAAACTATAAATAACTGATAAGAATAAAATAACTGCTAAGGGAAAAAGACTAAAAAAACTGAATTACAGAACGTAATTAAAAATAAAAGCAAGAAAGAAATAGTGAAATACTTGCAAAAAATAACTTACAGAAGATAACTTGTAAAGAAACTATTAAAAATGTAAGAAAAGCTATAAGAAAAATAGTAAAAATGACTATAAGAAAAACTACAACTATATGGAACCCTATTTCTCTAAATTACCCAAAAATATGAATAATTTCAACACTCACATGTAGTCCTTAGCTTTTGGAGCGTGCACGACCTTCCTCGATCCCATCGTTAGGTTGATTAATAATATTTTTGTTTTTACAAATCCCTTCCCAATGAAAATTTTAAGTTTTAGGTCTGTCTCTATAAAGAGAGAACCGAAAGGGAAAAGATTTGTGTTGTGAATAAAGATCTACGCTTAAATTTTTATTAATAGTGTAGTCCAAAAATCCAGGCCATCGGATTTGAAGATTTATTTTGGTCCAAACACGTCATTCAACCAATTATAACCTTCATATTCCAACACAAATGAACCAGATTAAGCTACGTCGCTTTTAAAACTTAAAAATCTTCGTTCGGCACGTACTTGGATGAATTATCATTCAGGAATTAGATTTGTTCGTCCCAACCCTATAGAGGTCGACTATTGTCTACTCGACCTATCCGAGGGTCGACCCATATGGGTCTTTTTTCTTTTTCTTCTTTTGTAATTACTGAAATATTCCTATATCTTATTTCTTTGATAACTTCTTTATACTAACTCCAATTTTCGACAAGTTATATACGTAAATTTCTCAAAAAATTACCACGGATTCAATAGCCAACTCACATAGCTAAAATTTGAAAATCACAAACTTATTCATTTATTAATTAATTCCTTAATTTATGATTATTACTTAAATTCCGGGGTTGTTACATTCTCCGCTCCTTAGCGGATTTTATCCCAGAAATGAAGAAGATTGAGATAAGTAATCACAACTAATATCTACATCCATCTACTTAACGATCAACCACTACATCCGTTTTCCTTTAGTTTTCTAATGCAATTTGTGTTATTATGCAATAATGTAGTGCGTAAGTCCTTAACTAATGCAAAAGATTAGGTGGTCTATTGATTTAACCGTCCTACTTTTTTAGTAAATATGCTCGTGCCAAGCATCCACATGTATGAAAATATCCTAATGATAACTGATAATTCTACATTCAGATACAATCATCTTACATACACAGCAGTCGTATGAAAATCATCCATTTATAACAAACTTGGAAATAAAATAACATTGGACACATATCCATATGCATATGCTTGGTGTCCTGATTTGTCGATCTCTAATAGTGCCTAATGTGTGTATAAGCATCCACTAGCAAACACTTGCAATCACTTTCATCCACCATACATGTTCTATTAACACGTTTGCAATCAAATCTATTATTCATAGGTAATATCCTAAGATCTACCTGTTCAATGGATATGAAAGATAAGAACATACTCAAAGAAAAAACTAACAATGGGAAAATTCAAAGCTTACCATCGAAAAGAAAATGATAGGAAATACGCATCTTCTCTTCAGCATCCTACATCACTTCCTCTATGCTATCTCCCCGCTAAACTTTCACAAGCTTAACCTCTTTGTCCTTCATATGCTTCACCTCATGCTCTAAATCCAAGTAGGTATACGATGAACCGATGCATCTCGCTCAATCTTTAGCTCCTTGACCTGAACATGCTCAGCTGCCTCAACTGAATAATGTAAGCACTTCCTCAAGTGCGAGACATGAATTACATCGTGAACTTCCATAATTATCTATTGTGGACTTTCCCTATTTGCCATTATCACTACTATAGCTACAATGGGGAACGGTCCAACGAATCAAGAAGGAAGCTTTCCAATCGAACTAAATCTCATTGCATTTCTTTGAGTTGACACTTCAACAAAAACAAAATCTCCAGCATCGAACTCTAAGTTCTTCCACCTCCTATTGGCATAATATTTTTCTCTTTCTTGGGCCGTCTTCATCCTCTTTCTTATCATCTCAATCTATTATGTGGTTTCCCTAACCATATTCGGTCCAAATTGCAATTTGTTTGTTGTTTCCCATTAATATAAAGGTGATTGGTATAGTCATTCAAAAAGTGCTCGAAAGGGGCCATTCCTATACTCATCTAGAAACTATTATTGTTGGTAAACTCTACCAAGGGTAAGTGCTCCTCCCAAGTACCTCCAAAATCTAAGATGCACAATCTTGGCAAATCCACAAATTCACCCTCGTAGACTATCCCTCGGCCTAAGGGTGATATGCCACACTCAATCTAAATTGAGTCCTTAACACCTCTTATACGATTCTCTAAGACTGCTTATCGGGTCTTTATCACTCACTATATTAGAAGCTATGCTGTAGAGCCAAACAATCTCTATGTTGTATAAAGATTCTAACCAGGCTGTAACACCCCGTAGTTTTAAAGAAAATTAATATACTAAAAAGATACTTAATTAAATGATGGGAATCAAGTAAAACAGATTGTACCATTGTGTTCGTCTCAGAATTCTGATTCAGATAAACTCCGAGTTTTCGCAAAATGGACATCGTATGAGGAAGATATAAAGGTTAGAAGTTTGTATACATATAAGAAAGATATATGTAAATATAATTCAAAATAGTTCAAAATAAACGAAGCGGGAAACAAAGGCGGCAAGGGTGGAACAAGACCCGTTGTGGGTCGACCAACGCCTGGTCTGGGTTGACTTATGGGTCGACCCAAGGTCAGGTGGGTCGACCCAGGTGGGGGTCGGTTGACCCACATACGATCTAGCAAAGTTCATTTTTCTGGTTCTGGACTGTTTTGTTAACCAGGTTCATTATTTTTTGAGCGGTTGGATTTAAAAAACAGGGATCTGACGTTAAGGATTGTCTTGTGAACTCTATATAAAGGCATGCACTCCTATAAAATCAATTACACTTATTCATACTTCTTCCTAAAACTTCTGTTCTAAAAATGTAAGATGAAGATAGGGAGGTGCTATCGAAACTTGGATTAAATCAAGACAATTCTTATTTGACTTATACAAGAATCACTTCTGCAACATCAGCATATTATCCTCTATTCTTTAAATCCAATCTCTGTGAGTCCATGTTACTTTTAGATATAAAGTTTAACAGTAATCTTGACATGTTCATAAACCTGGATTTGAGCTTATGCCTGTTAATAAACTGATTCATATCTTAACAATTTTTTGCAATTACATGTATTTTTCTGTACCCTTGTTCTATTATTCAGTTATTTTTATATTCCTATTTCTGTTCTTCTCTCTCTCTCTCTTTTCCCCTTTTTATTTTATAAGTCTAGGCTACCTTCGAGCCTAGTCCAATCTCGTAAGAGACATACGTACGAGCGAAATTGGGACAATTGGGGAATGTTTGGGAATGAAAATAAAAGAGGGAAATATGGGGAATATTTTGTACTGTGGAATATGATTAAAAATCTTAGGGCGTATGGACATGTAAATTTGTAGGCTTAATTCAAAGATTAAGTGGAACACGCTAATGAAACTGTAAAACATATGGAATCTATTAAATCTGTGGGTTTTAAGTAAACTGTTAAAACTATGGGGTTAAATAAACCTGTTTAATCTATTGGGGTTATATGAGCCTATTAATCTGTTAGACTTAACCTACTACGTCTGTTGTTATATGATCCTGTTAACATATAAAACTTAACTTGTTAAATCTGTGAGGGTTATACGAACCTGTTAATCTGTAACCTATTAAATTTGTAGGGGTTATGCTGTAAGACTTAACCTGTTAAAATACTAGTTAATTTGGGACACAAGTTTTTGGGGTTTGGCTTGTGTCATCTGCTGTATGGGGTCCATTTCAGTTAGTAACCTAGTCTAGTATTAAATAGGGACCCCCATTAGGTAAGGGTCTGGGCACGCGTATTGAACTGATAGTAAGAGGTTCATCTGAAAGGGGATGTATACAGGCGCATTCCAACGGAGTCATGGGCATGCATGGGTTCAATATGTAGGGGAAAATAAGCCGTTGTAGCACCAGTAAGTAGGTCTGTGTCCATATATAGGTTGCTACTTTAGGAAGTAATACACCCTATTGTGGGGCCGACACTGGATATTTATACGTTAGGGAGCCAATAGCTTGGGGTAGTAATTAGGGTACATCTAGTCCTGCCTGTTTTTGTTAGGGTACCTGTTATTTCTGTTTAGGATAACACCCGTTATATTCTGTTGAGGTACCAGTTATTTCTGTTTGGGGTAAAACCCATTATGTAACTATAGTACACCTAAACCTACCAATATGTTTCTATTGAGATCGTTCTGTTTTTGTTAAGTACTCAGGGAACACCTAATTCTGTCATAAATCCTGTTATGCTAGTATTGGTGCAGAGAAAAGTAAGTGAGAAGCATAGCTTGGTCCATATTACCCTGTTTATTTTTCTTATCCTATTTGTTAGACCAAAAAATGGCACTAACACCCAAATGCAAATCACAGATCACAGAATGCAGAAAATGATAAATAAGAGGAGACACACGAAGTTTTTATAGTGGTTCGGCTGTAGATGTAGCCTACGTCCACTTTATAATCTTACTGTTATACTGACAGATTACAAGAATCAGTTACATGTAGACACACAATCCGTGTGTTTAATTGAGATTACAAGAGCATAATTTAGATGTAGGAAGGTGCAAAATCCTTGCACTCAGCAATGGTGGAAGCCGTAGAGATGTAGGAGAAAGGCCTTAGCCAAAAGTCAGAGAGCATCCCCTTAAAATTTTATGTAGAGGTGTATTTATAGCTGTAGGAGGGCTTTTGGGAAGACCGGTTCGTGATAGGGTACGTGGCACCCGATCCGGGAAAGTAGGAGCAGGAGTAGCCTTGAGAACAGGTCAAGATCTATGTGTTTATGCAGGCGGTTTGTGGCCCAGACGGCTCGTGGTCACGAGTGGGCGAGCCGGTTGTGCGATGATGTGGTGAAGCTGGTGCTGACACGATCGGGTCGTGATTATGAGGGTCGTGATCCATACATGCCTCACGAGCTGGGGTCGTGATCATTGAGTGGATCATGAACCGGGTAGCATCACGAGCTGAGGATGCTGCTTCACGAGCTGAGGAGACTCCACGAGACGGGGGTGCATCACGAGTCGAGGAGGGGGTAAGCCGAAGGGGGAGCCCATTAACCAAAGGGGGCGACCCAAACAGAAATGTCGCCAATTCTCAAAATCCAAGTTCTGCGTGCGTTTACGGAAACGGGCATAACTTTCAAACCGTACGTCCATTTTGACCAAACGAAAGCTCAACCTGAAGCTAATTCAGAGGGCTACAAGTATTACGGAGCTTTGCTCTGTAATTGCTGTTTTCGGGCTGAAAGAGGTCGTCTGATAGGAGTTTCAGGCCATTTTACTCAGGTGGTGTGATTTTGACCAAATTGCTCTATGTCTTCTGATGTTTGTTTCCACTACTTGAGCGTGTAGCTATTCAGGAATTCCATGTGTGACAGCTTTGACCAAAAAGTGTGTCAACAAGTTTGCCCCTCAGAACATATCTTGCTGGTTGAAGGAAGATGTGTTATGGATAATCTGTGAAATCCATAATTCGTACTTGCAAAAAGATAAGACAAGCAATGCAAAAATGGTTCCGAGACGGCCTTACCAGAGTAAAACGACCAAGGAAGTGCTATGGGGTTCCAAGACGGCCTTACCGGGGTAAGACGACAAAGGAAATGTCATGTGGTTCCAAGACGGCCTTACCGGAGTAAGACGATCGAGGAAAATCTAATGAAGTCCCAAGACGGCCTTACCGGGGTAAGATGACCAAGGAAATGCAAATGCGGTTTGTTATACTGAATGGATCCAGTTCGGAGCCGGAGCTCATGTCTGTTTATGCTGGACCGATCCAGTTGGGAGTCGGAGCTCATCAATGATCTTTATTGATTCATGAAAGCTAAGCGACAGTTATTCTAAGCCTAAACACGACTAGAGACTACGGGTCGGTTCCGTGCGTGTGGGCCGATGTTGCCGTGCTTATTGCATGCAGAGAAAACAAAGAAGGGCGAGAAGTCACCTTAAAGCCTAAAAACAAGAACTACGGACCAAAGTTCGGGAAACTGAAGAGATCAGCTGAGCGGGATCAGTTAACGATAAGCCCACGATTGCTCGATCCAGCATCGTTCCCTCTTGTAGGAATATGTGGTGGCCGCGCAGGTGTGGGCGCTGGTGGTTGAGTTACATACTCGGGTATCTCTCCTCGTCTGACCCGATCCTCAATAAGATCTCGCAAATGCCTGCAGTCATCAGTGTTGTGACCGTCTATGTCATGAACTATGCAATGCCTTACGGAGTTGCGCTGTGCTAGGGTTGGCTCCCTCTTAGGAGGCCTTGGATATGAGGTGGCGTCTCCTGTATCCATGTAGATGTTGCTCAGAGTGTCGTTCAGTTCAGTGTATCTTTCATATTTGGTCCCTCTCCGGGGCTGAGTGTTGCGGTCATTCTTGACATTGGCTTTTCCTTTGCCTTTCCAGAATCAGATGGTTCTCCATCTTTAAGCATGTTGACATCGAGAATGCATTTCTCGGAAGTTGCATCTTCTTCCCGCAGAAATCTATCTGCCTCAAGGTAGAATTCTCCGAGATTTCATGGTGGATCTCGGTACAAGGTTTTTTTGAAGTCCGAGCTATCTAGAACGCCGGATACTGCTGCCATCAATACCATGGATGGTTCAGGATGATCAACGGATGCTGCTGCAACGTTGAATCTTTCTAGGAACGAACACAGAGTTTCTCTAGGCCTCTGCTTGATTGTAGTGAGAGACATGATAGTCTTGGGTCGTGCAATGTGAACCCGAAATTGTTCAATGAAGCGTGCAACCAACATGTTCCAACTACTGATCGATTCTGTTTCTAGCTGCCGAATCCACATAGCAGCTATGCTAGTCAGAAAGAGGGGAAAACACTTTGCCATGACGTTTTTCAATGCCGATTGAACTTCCATATGCTGTTTGTAGCGCATCAGATGCACGGTAGGATCGGTCTTGCCGTTGTAGGGCTCCAGTTGTGGAAGTTTGAAATCCGGGTGATTGCGGGAATTCCTGATTTCTTGCGTGAAAGGAGTGTGGTTGACGTCATCCACGTCATTCTGAAAAGTGCGGCCACTTGAGAGGCGTTCAGTCGGATCTGCTAGCCGATTTCCTTCAAAAATTTGTTGCAAGTTGCCAAGATCAGAGCTGGTGCCCCCAGCGTTGAATGCAAGAGTGGATGGAAGCTGTTGGTGAGCTGGGAGTGGATCGTGGAGACCGGTTCGTGAGCAAGGGGGTGCATCACGAGCCGGGTCGTGGAGGTCTGCGGCTCGTGAGTCAGGGTTGCGGAGTCCGGCTCGTGGTTCGAGTAGGGCGACCCGACCCGGTCGTGTGTCCCCATCACGAGATGCTCCTGCCTCTGCATCACGAACCGCTCCAGGTTCTACTTCATGATCCGTGTTCTGTTGCTGAGCGAGGAGGTTGCCCCTGAGTCCTAGTGATGCATGAGCTGCTTCAGTGGCTTCATTTCCAGTGCGTTGATCATTGAAGCTCGGTCTGCCATCCATCCGAGCGAAGAATCCATCGATCATCTCCTATTGTTTCCTGAGGAGATCGTCCTGGCTTTCCATTTGACCTCTCAATTCAGCAAGAACGCCATCCATTTCTTCTCGAGTCAAGTATGCCTATGGGTTTCGTGAGAGGAAGCTTCCTGGCTTGCCTCGTTTCTCGTGCCTTCGGCCTCAGCACCTTCAGTATGGGAGAAAGTTCCATCCTTCTTTCTTTTAACCATTGATCCAATAGCCAAGCAAATCGATTCCTTTAGAGCTAGAAATTGAAGTAGTATCGTGTGCCCCCTTCGTGGCGCACCAAAATGTTAAACCAAAAAATGGTACTAACACCCAAATGCATATCACAGAATGCAGAAAATGATAAATAAGAGGAGACACACGAAGTTTTTATAGTGGTTCGGCTATAGATGTAGCCTACGTCCACTTTATAATCTTATTGTTGTACTGACAGATTACAAGAATCAGTTACATGCAGACACACAATCCGTGTGTTTAATTGAGATTCCAAGAGCAGAATTTAGATGTAGGAAGGTGCAAAATCCTTGCACTCAGCAATGGTGGAAGCCGTAGAGATGTAGGAGAAAGGCTTTAGCCAAAAGTCAGAGAGCATCCCTTTAAAATTCCATGTAGAGGTGTATTATAGCTGTAGGAGGGCTTCTGGGAAGACCGGTCCGTGATGGGGTACGTGGCACCCGATCCGGGAAAGTAGGAGCGGGAGTAGCCTTGAGAACAGGACAAGATCTATGCGTTTATGTAGGCGGTTTGTGACAACCCGTATTTTCAATAACCTGTAATAATGTAAATTGAGGCAGAATTTAATTCTAAAATCTGAACCAAGGGAAACGGGCTATGCCATTGCGTTCGTCTCGGAAAAATACGCGAAATAGAGTCCGAGTTTTCGAAAATCGGAGTCCGTATGACCCAGTTAAGGCCCATGGAAGTTTTCAGAAATTTCCAAAATTAAAACAGATTTAAATTTAAATTAAAAACAAGGGTTTGGGCCAGCTGGGCCAAGGCGGGAAAAATCCCGCCAGGGGCCCCATGTCGACAGGCCTGTCGACAGGGTCCCCAGGGAGTCGACTGCCCTGTCGACAGCCCTGTCGACAGGGGGTGCACGGGCTGCTTAGCCTGGTGCACCATTTCTGATTTGGGGTTGGGTCTTGTGGCTTGTTTCTAGAGAGTTCCGGGATCTGATGGACCAAATTGAATCTAGGGTTAATCCTATGGTTCAAATCACTAACCTAATCTATAAATAAGGCCCTAACCTACCCTAAATCATTCATTATTCATCCTAGTAACTAAACTATGCCAAAATCCATCCTCTCATGGCCTCCACCCTCTTCATACAATTCCTAAATTAATTCCTAAGTGATTTTCCATGCATACAAGCATATTTAGGCTTGTATGATCCTCCTTAGCTTGCATTAAAGGCTTGTTTCTCTATTTTGCACCATAAAGGAGGAGTCTTGGTCAAGTTTGCTTGCATTTTTGGGGTTTAATTAGTTGCATAAGGGGTTCTTTACATTTGCTATAGTTATTTGAGCCCGCATAAGCATTGTAAGCCCTCTTACTTTCACTTTACAAACTCTAAAGTTATCATGTGGTGAAAGTTGAGATTTGTACATGTTTTATGGATTATGCATGTTTATGCAAGTTTGCTAAGCCTTGATTTGCAAGTTAAATGAGTTATGCATGTTTATGCATGTTTGCTAAGCCATGATTTACAAGTTAAATGAGTTATGCATGTTTATGCATGTTTGCTAAGCCATGATTTACTAGTTAAATGAGTTATGCATGTTTATGCATGTTTGCTAAGCCATGATTTACAAGTTAAATGAGTTATGCATGTTTATGCATGTTTGCTAAGCCATGATTTACAAGTTAAATGAGTTATGCATGTTTATGCATGTTTGCTAAGTCATGATTTACAAGTTAATTGAGTCATGCATGTTTATGCAAGTTTACTAAACCATGATTTGCAAGTTTATTTAGTTATGCATGCTTATGCAAGTTTAAAAATGACAAGTTGTGCATATTTTACACGTTATGCATGTTTATGGTAATATGCAAGTTCACTTTGCTAAGTTATGCAAGTTTAACACGTTATGCATGTTTATGGCAATATGCAAGTTCACTATGCTAAGTTGTACAAGTCTAACATGTTATGCATGGTTGTTGTGCAAGTTTATCATGTATGTTGTGCCAAGTTCCCTCTCCCTATCCTTTATGCGATATTACGAATATGTAAGCGATAGAATGACGTTGGGGGTTTTGGGTAAACTTAAAATACATGAAAATATAAGATTGGGAATTTACCTATTAAGTTAGGTCTACCCCTTGGGAATTTACCTATTAAGTTAGGTCTACCCAAGTAATTGTTGACTTGTAATTATGTTTTGAAATAAAGTGGACATGACACTTAGAGAACATAAGTGTGGCCAACTCGAGGTTGGGTTGAGTTTGTAGCATAATTCTACCCGGAACCGACCGGCTTAACTAGTGGCTACAAACAATAGGACCCAATGTGAGAAGTTGGTCATAGGGTGCCAAGACCCGAGGTTAGACCAAGTTGTGGTGTAAAGCTACCCGGACCCGCCCGGCCTAACTAGTAACCACAACAAGGTCTAATGTGAGAGGTTAAGGTGCATTAAATTAATTAATGCCTCATGATTAGGGTTAAGTCAGGGTCCACTAATACTTAACCAATTTGGGGATTCGAGGGATTAGAATGCGGTTAAGTTGTGAACCGTTGGTTACCCTTAACTAGTTTAATCCATTTGGGAGTTCAAGGGATTAGAATGGGGTTAAGCCACACTTAACCAGTTTAATTCCAGGATTAGTGAAAGGTTAAATCACACTTAACCTTCTTAGAAAACCCTAGCAACGTGGTCTGTTCTAACAGTAATCCCAGTTTGGTATCATTCACAACCCTAGAGACTAGGCTAGGGCGGGGCACGATTACTGAAGGATGTAAGCGACCAAAGGGCGATGGCCGAGTGGTACAGCGGTGCGGGTCCGGCGGGCTACGGACGTGCACGTAGTCCGATGTTGGACAAACTCGAGGCACGGGTACCAGTAGCTTAGGGCTGTGCATTATTGCTTAAGTGTCCGGGGTTGACACCCGAGGGCTTGATACACCCAAAGGTGGACCCAGCACAGACTAACTACAACCATATGTGGGCCATATGGACACCAACACTTGACGTGTTAGGTTTATAGGGAGCCGATCGACTAGACCGTTGGGCTAGATCTTATGTTAAGGTCACTTCATGTTATTGGGCCTAAGTTTGGGCTAAGGGATCAATACCTGTTATGTTGGTTTGCTAGTACACCGTGGTGCAAAACTTAACCTTGTTTATGCGATGACACCTCTATCTATCTTATAGTTGATTTATTCATGCCAGTATGTTGTTATCTATGATCATCTCAGTTTCCATCATGATGTTAACTTTATTAGTTTATAGACTGATCGTAGCAGGGCTTACTCAGTCTTTTTGACTGACCTGTTTTCTTTCGCCTCTTTTCTTCCGTTTCCCCCCCCAGGTTCTCAGGGAGGGAATACTGGAGCCTAGCTTGGATTTTAGCTGCTTCCTTGGATAGCTCAAGTATGCTTTGGACTTGAGCCGCTATGGTTTATCACTCTTAATTGGGGATAGTACTTATGTATTTTCAGTTTATCAGATGATGTATTTATCTAGACTTGTGATTTTGGGAAAGTGACATTTTGATGTACCAGACTTGAGTTTTGAAATGGTTTATAAATCTTCCGCTGTTTTAATTACTTACTCTGTTTATTTACATATATATATATATATATATGTCATGTCCTGCCTTGCTATATCATTATGCATGTTTACCAATAATGCCCCTCCAAAGCTAGTGCATTCCTTTGCGAGTGACCCTGGCGGAGGTGGGGTGTTACATTTGGTTTCAGAGCATATGGTTCACGAGAAGGGATAAAAAGGTTTTAAAAACTTTTGAAAAAAACTATTTTCAAAACCAAGTATTAAGTATTTTCCAAAGAAAAGTCTAGTTTATTTTAAAGGCTATTCCCCAAAAAGCCATTAGCACTATCCTTTGATCCCTCGTTTGAACTCTTTCCTTTTCATTTCCAGCATGTCTGATAATCTCATCTTGCCCGAAGGAGTAACGATACCCGATTGGTTTCGTCGGTACTTAGAAGTCACGGCACCAGTTCCGGGTGTCCCTCATATTGTCTCCCCAGTCGAGGCCGCTGTTCCTCCTCCTCCTCCTTCCATAGCTGATGTTCCTCTTCCTCCTTCCCCTCAGCATCCTCAAACTGACTTCGCAGAGATTTGCCAAGATTTTAAGGCGATGGGTTGCAAGAATTTCTTTGGAACCGAGACTTTTGTAGAAGCAAGGAATTGGTCGAAAGAGACCGAAGATCTTTTAGCCACCTTTGATATAGGTGACCGCAGGAAGGTTTTATTAGCAGTATGGTTGCTAAAGGAAGAAGCTGCACGTTGGTGGGTAGTCACCACCGCAACCAGGCCAATTGAGACTTGGGATGACTTTAGAGGAAGGTTTGGACTGAGATTCTTATCACTGAGGCAAGGGGACATGACTATTAGGGAATACATAGATAAGTTTAATCAACTGGCTCAGGACGATTTAGACTTGGTTAATACAGCTCAGAAGAAGGCCCTACACTTTGCTCTAGGATTAAACGAGCCATTACATGATTTGGCCCTGTCTCATATACCCTTGGGGGCGACTTTCGAGAGTTTAGTGAATTTGGCCCTACTTCAAGAAGAAGGTAGCAATGATAAGAAAGAGGTCAAGGCAAATGAGTCTCAAGGCAAAAGAGTAAATTCCAGGAAACGGGGCAAGAGTATGAAATGTAACTTCTGTGGTAAAGTTGGACATATAGCCAGGGAATGTAGGAAGAAGGAAAAGAGAAAGCGGGGCGAATGCTTCATTTGTGGTGAGTTTGGACATCTCAGCAGGGATTGCCCGAGGAAACAAAGGCAAGGGCAGACTCGGTGTACAGGACTATCTGAAGGGCGAATTCATCCCCTCAACATCGTTCTTCCAGCTCATGATAGAGGTAGTGTTTCTGTTGAAAATCTTGTTTACATCTTCTGATTTTCTCTGTTCGAACTTTGTTTGATTCTGACACATCGCATAGTTTTATTTCATCTGATCCAGTTGAAAGTTTTGCACCTAAGTACTAGTCTGGTTGATGATCCCGTATAAGTTTCAAATCCAATTGGGGGTTCTGCCCGTTCGTCCGTAGTCTGAGTGGATTTGGAAATTTCTATCTGAGTATAGAATTCTCGTGGGATGTTTATATTCTCGGTTTCAGGGGATATGGGTTGGTTTTGGGCATGGAATGGTTGTCCTATTTTGGAGCCATTCTGGGTTTTTGTATATAGGGTTGTGAGGCTCATGACTCGCCTCAGCCGTACCCTTAGAAATTTCTAGCAACCCTAGGGGTCCCGTCATGTTATGTTATCTTGAATCCCTCAATTCGTCTATCGATAGTTTGCAATCTGGGAGGGTGGTCCGAGAATATCCTGATATCTTGGGAAAAAGGGGTTATCCCTAGACGTGGGATAGATTTCCGTATTTTCTGGTTGGTAATACCAAGCCAGCTTCGTGGCCGGCTAGGCACGTGACCTCACGAGATGAGAGTTAAGAAAGCAAGTCAAGGAGTTGCTTGAGAAGAACTTCCTGAGACGAAGCATTTTCGAGTAGGGTGCTCCAGTAGTATTCGTTACTAATGTGGACAGTTTGCTTCGCTTACATGTTGAAAAGAATAGACAACCGTTACCAAGGATCGATGATTTATTTGATCAGCTTGTAGGAGCATCTGTTTTCTTTTGATCTAGCTACCGGATTCCATCAGCTTAGGATGGCTGAGGATGGAATTGACAAGACTGCGTTTAGGACTCTGGATGGGTTTTAGAATGGCTAGTCATACTATTTGGTTCGACTAATGCACCCGCATATTACGTGAACTTGATGGGTAGGGTGTTTAGGAAGTCCTTGAACAAGTTTGTCAGGGTCGTCGAAGACGATATTTTTATCTCCTCAAAAACAACGAGGAAGAGCATGCTAGACATCTCGAGAAGGAGATGGATACGCTTAGAGCTACCAGTTGAAGGTCAAGTTCTCCAGATGTCACTTTGGAGGAAAGAAGTTGGATTTCTTGGGCACATAGTTCCTAAGTAAGGCTTAGCGGTGGATTCTGCTAAAGTGGTTGCGGTTTAAAACCGGAAAACTCTGAGGAGGGCAATTGAAGTAAGAAGCCTCCTCCGTTTGGCTAGTTAGTTAGCATTCCCGGAGCTTAGACTTACTCTTCTGGATCAAGAAGGGGGTTTCGCAGGAAGAAGACCCGCAGTTAGTCAAGAACATGGACCAGATGATTCGAGGCGAGATGTTAAGTCACCTCACTAGATATATTATAGATGACAAGGGATGACTGAGGCACGATGAGGGATTATGTGTCCCTCGAGTAAAAGACCTGGTAAAGAAGGTTCTTGAAAGTACGCACCACTCGAGGAGGTGGCCGAGTTGGTCTCAGGATGCATGTTGTGCCACCAGGTTAAGGCCAAGTCATAGAAGCCCAGTGGGCCATTACCTCCATTGGAGGTTTCGCAAGGGAAGTGTGAAAACATCACGATAGATTATGTGGATAGACTACCTAGATCAAAGAAAGGGAATACGGGTATATGGGTCATAATAGGTAGACTCACGAGGAGTGCTCATTTCAGTCCGGTGAAGAGCGAGAGGACTGCATCATGGTTAGCAACGGTTTACCCTCAAGAAGTTGGCCAGTTTTGAAATAGCCTACAGGAAGCCATGGGTAGGCAGTTGAATCTAGGTATGGCCTATCACTCATAGGAGGATAGTTCATTTCGATTAAGCATGAATTATAGAAAATCACGTTTATAGGGCAACTGGCAACGTGGATTGGTATTTTCAAGAGAAAAGTTCTGTTGCATGGAATACTTTATAGTAAGTAGACGAGATCCAGGATTCACTAGTGAATTTTGGAGAGCTGGCATCGAGATCATGAGGTTATAGTAGGTTTAAGCCAGGTATACAGAAGGAAGAATAAGTGGAAAAGGAAGACGAGAGGCGATAATGAAATGCGTTCCAACTCGAATTTGGGAAATAGGAGTTAGGAAGCCAAGGAATCATGAAGTGAAAGATAGTCAAAGCACAGTGGAGTTAAGCTCAAGGAAACGTGACTAAGAAGAGTGAAGACTAGACACGCGCATCATATCTCTTTTTAAGAGTGCATCTTTGATCCTTGTTATATCCTCTCGGTCCCATTCTTGATCTTATTTCTGTTGTAAACTCCATAAGGGGGTTAAGACTCATCGGTTAGTACTGAATGTCAAAGTTGAAGGGATTTCTTGTAATCCAAAAAGGAGTTTATCTAGTTTATCTAGTTTATCGTGTTTTATCTTGTCATGAGGTCCTTAGGTAGAAACCCTTTGGATGAAACATGTATTTGAAACATGTTATGCTTGATGGTTGCAAGTGGTTGCAAGTGTTTGCAAGTGGTTGCCCGTGGATGCATTGTACACGATTAGGCACTAGATCGGCTCACACACTCCTCATATTGCATGTGCATGAGTGTTTATGCTTATTCTTGGATGAAATTCGTATGCTATCACATGGATGTTGCATATGGACGTATGATTGAGCACGCATGTAGATATTATACATTATGTTAGGAATTTGCATACATATGGATTCATTTCACTGACATACATATGCATTAAGGAGGTTTACTGTATCAGTAACCGCCTGATTTACATACATATGCATTAAGGAGGTTTACTGTATCAGTAACCGCCTGATTTTTGCATTAGGTAAGTACATATACACACACACTTTTGCATATGTTCATCCAGCATTTAGAATCTTGTAAGGACAATGATTGCTCGTGGATGATGCTTTGAGTAGATGGATGATTGGATGGTAGGATACGTTCTTCCTAACTTGAAGATTTCGGGGACGAAATCCTTTAAGGAGGGGAGAATGTGACAACCCGTATTTTCAATAACCTGTAATAATGTAAATTGAGGCAGAATTTAATTCTAAAATCTGAACCAAGGGAAACGGGCTATGCCATTGCGTTCGTCTCGGAAAAATACGCGAAATAGAGTCCGAGTTTTCGAAAATCGGAGTCCGTATGACCCAGTTAAGGCCCATGGAAGTTTTCAGAAATTTCCAAAATTAAAACAGATTTAAATTTAAATTAAAAACAAGGGTTTGGGCCAGCTGGGCCAAGGCGGGAAAAATCCCGCCAGGGGCCCCATGTCGACAGGCCTGTCGACAGGGTCCCCAGGGAGTCGACTGCCCTGTCGACAGCCCTGTCGACAGGGGGTGCACGGGCTGCTTAGCCTGGTGCACCATTTCTGATTTGGGGTTGGGTCTTGTGGCTTGTTTCTAGAGAGTTCCGGGATCTGATGGACCAAATTGAATCTAGGGTTAATCCTATGGTTCAAATCACTAACCTAATCTATAAATAAGGCCCTAACCTACCCTAAATCATTCATTATTCATCCTAGTAACTAAACTATGCCAAAATCCATCCTCTCATGGCCTCCACCCTCTTCATACAATTCCTAAATTAATTCCTAAGTGATTTTCCATGCATACAAGCATATTTAGGCTTGTATGATCCTCCTTAGCTTGCATTAAAGGCTTGTTTCTCTATTTTGCACCATAAAGGAGGAGTCTTGGTCAAGTTTGCTTGCATTTTTGGGGTTTAATTAGTTGCATAAGGGGTTCTTTACATTTGCTATAGTTATTTGAGCCCGCATAAGCATTGTAAGCCCTCTTACTTTCACTTTACAAACTCTAAAGTTATCATGTGGTGAAAGTTGAGATTTGTACATGTTTTATGGATTATGCATGTTTATGCAAGTTTGCTAAGCCTTGATTTGCAAGTTAAATGAGTTATGCATGTTTATGCATGTTTGCTAAGCCATGATTTACAAGTTAAATGAGTTATGCATGTTTATGCATGTTTGCTAAGCCATGATTTACTAGTTAAATGAGTTATGCATGTTTATGCATGTTTGCTAAGCCATGATTTACAAGTTAAATGAGTTATGCATGTTTATGCATATTTGCTAAGCCATGATTTACAAGTTAAATGAGTTATGCATGTTTATGCATGTTTGCTAAGTCATGATTTACAAGTTAATTGAGTCATGCATGTTTATGCAAGTTTACTAAACCATGATTTGCAAGTTTATTTAGTTATGCATGCTTATGCAAGTTTAAAAATGACAAGTTGTGCATATTTTACACGTTATGCATGTTTATGGTAATATGCAAGTTCACTTTGCTAAGTTATGCAAGTTTAACACGTTATGCATGTTTATGGCAATATGCAAGTTCACTATGCTAAGTTGTACAAGTCTAACATGTTATGCATGGTTGTTGTGCAAGTTTATCATGTATGTTGTGCCAAGTTCCCTCTCCCTATCCTTTATGCGATATTACGAATATGTAAGCGATAGAATGACGTTGGGGGTTTTGGGTAAACTTAAAATACATGAAAATATAAGATTGGGAATTTACCTATTAAGTTAGGTCTACCCCTTGGGAATTTACCTATTAAGTTAGGTCTACCCAAGTAATTGTTGACTTGTAATTATGTTTTGAAATAAAGTGGACATGACACTTAGAGAACATAAGTGTGGCCAACTCGAGGTTGGGTTGAGTTTGTAGCATAATTCTACCCGGAACCGACCGGCTTAACTAGTGGCTACAAACAATAGGACCCAATGTGAGAAGTTGGTCATAGGGTGCCAAGACCCGAGGTTAGACCAAGTTGTGGTGTAAAGCTACCCGGACCCGCCCGGCCTAACTAGTAACCACAACAAGGTCTAATGTGAGAGGTTAAGGTGCATTAAATTAATTAATGCCTCATGATTAGGGTTAAGTCAGAGTCCACTAATACTTAACCAATTTGGGGATTCGAGGGATTAGAATGCGGTTAAGTTGTGAACCGTTGGTTACCCTTAACTAGTTTAATCCATTTGGGAGTTCAAGGGATTAGAATGGGGTTAAGCCACACTTAACCAGTTTAATTCCAGGATTAGTGAAAGGTTAAATCACACTTAACCTTCTTAGAAAACCCTAGCAACGTGGTCTGTTCTAACAGTAATCCCAGTTTGGTATCATTCACAACCCTAGAGACTAGGCTAGGGCGGGGCACGATTACTGAAGGATGTAAGCGACCAAAGGGCGATGGCCGAGTGGTACAGCGGTGCGGGTCCGGCGGGCTACGGACGTGCACGTAGTCCGATGTTGGACAAACTCGAGGCACGGGTACCAGTAGCTTAGGGCTGTGCATTATTGCTTAAGTGTCCGGGGTTGACACCCGAGGGCTTGATACACCCAAAGGTGGACCCAGCACAGACTAACTACAACCATATGTGGGCCATATGGACACCAACACTTGACGTGTTAGGTTTATAGGGAGCCGATCGACTAGACCGTTGGGCTGGATCTTATGTTAAGGTCACTTCATGTTATTGGGCCTAAGTTTGGGCTAAGGGATCAATACCTGTTATGTTGGTTTGCTAGTACACCGTGGTGCAAAACTTAACCTTGTTTATGCGATGACACCTCTATCTATCTTATAGTTGATTTATTCATGCCAGTATGTTGTTATCTATGATCATCTCAGTTTCCATCATGATGTTAACTTTATTAGTTTATAGACTGATCGTAGCAGGGCTTACTCAGTCTTTTTGACTGACCTGTTTTCTTTCGCCTCTTTTCTTCCGTTTCCCCCCCCCCCCAGGTTCTCAGGGAGGGAATACTGGAGCCTAGCTTGGATTTTAGCTGCTTCCTTGGATAGCTCAAGTATGCTTTGGACTTGAGCCGCTATGGTTTATCACTCTTAATTGGGGATAGTACTTATGTATTTTCAGTTTATCAGATGATGTATTTATCTAGACTTGTGATTTTGGGAAAGTGACATTTTGATGTACCAGACTTGAGTTTTGAAATGGTTTATAAATCTTCCGCTGTTTTAATTACTTACTCTGTTTATTTACATATATATATATATATGTCATGTCCTGCCTTGCTATATCATTATGCATGTTTACCAATAATGCCCCTCCAAAGCTAGTGCATTCCTTTGCGAGTGACCCTGGCGGAGGTGGGGTGTTACACGGTTCGTGGCCCAGACAGCTCGTGGTCACGAGTGGGCGAGCCGAGCCGGTTGTGCGATGATGTGGTGAAGCTGGTGCTGACACGATCGGGTCGTGATTATGAGGGTCGTGATCCATACATGCCTCACGAACCGGGGTCGTGATCAATGAGTGGATCACGAACCGGGTAGCATCACGAGCTGAGGATGCTGCTTCACGAGCTGAAGAGACTCCATGAGACGGGGGTGCGTCACGAGTCAAGGAGGGGTGAGCCTATGAACCAAAGGGGGCAACCCGAACAGAAATGTCACCAATTCTCAAAATCCAAGTTCTGCGTGCATTTACGGAAACAGGCATAACTTTCAAACCGTAAGTCCTTTTTGACCAAACGGAAGCTCCACCTGAAGCCAATTCTGAGTGCTACAAAAGTTACAGACCTCGGCTCCGTAATTGTTTTTTTGGGGCCCAAAAGAGGTCGTCTAATAGGAGTTTCGGGCCATTTTACTCAGGTGGTGTGATTTTGACCAAATCACTCTATGTCTTCTGACGCGCTTTCCACTACTTGAGCGTGTAGCTATTCAGGAGTTCCATGTGTGACAGCTTTGACCAAAAAGTGTGTCAGCAAGTTTGCCCCCCAGAACATATCTTGCTGGTTGAAGGAAGATGTGTTCTGGATAATCTGTGAAATCCATAATTCGTACCTGCAAAAAGATAAGACAAACAATGCAAAAATGGTTCTGAGACGGCCTTACCGGAGTAAGATGACCAAGGAAGTGCTATGGGGTTCCAAGACAGCCTTACCGGGGTAAGACGACCAAGGAAATGTCGTGAGGTTCCAAGACGGCCTTACCGGAGTAAGACGACCGAGGAAAAGCTAATGAAGTTCCAAGACGGCCTTATTGGGGTAAGACGACCAAGGAAATGCAAATGCGGTTTGTTTATACTGGATGGATCCAGTTCTGAGCCGGAGCTCATGTCTGTTTATACTGGACCGATCCAGTTGGGAGTCGGAGCTCATCAATGATCTTTATTGATTCATGAAAGCTATGCGACAGTTATTCTAACCCTGAACACGACTAGAGACTACGGGTCGGTTCCGTGCGTGTGGGTCAATGTTGCCATGCTTATTGCATGCAGAGAAAATAAAGAAGGGCGAGAAGTCGCCTTAAAGCCTAAAAACATGAACTACAGACCGGAGTCCGGCAAACTGAAGAGATCCGTTGAGTGGGATCAGTTAATGATAAGCCCACGATTGCTCGATCCAGGATTGTTCCCTCTTGGAGGAATATGTGGTGGCAGCGCAGGTGTGAGCGCTGGTGGTTGAGTTACATACTCGGGTATCTCTCCTCGTCTGACCCGATGCTCAATAAGATCTCGCAAATGCCTGCAGTCTTCAATGTTGTGACCGTCTATGTCATGAACTATGCAATGCCTTCTGGAGTTGTGTCGTGCTAGCGTTGGCTCCCTCTTGGGAGGCCTTGGATATGAGGTGGCGCCTCCTGTACCCATGTAGATGTTTCTCAGAGTGTCGTTCAGTTCAGTGTATCTTTCATATTTGGGCCCTCTCCGGGGCTGAGTGTTGCAGTCATTCTTGACATCGGCTTTTCCTTTGCCTTTTCCAGAATCAGACGGTTCTCCATCTTTAAGCATGTTGACATCGAGAATGCATTTCTCAGAAGTTGCATCTTATTCCCGCAGAAATCTATCTGCCTCAAGGTAGAATTCTCCGAGATTTTGTGGTGGATCTCGGTACAAGGATTTTTTTGAAGTCTGAGTTGTCTAGAACGCCGGATATTGCTGCCATCAATACCATGGATGGTTCAGGACGATCAACGGATGCTGCTGCAATGTTGAATCTTTCTAGGAACGAAAACAGAGTTTCTCTGGGCCTCTGCTTGATTGTAGTGAGAGACATGACATTCTTGGGTCGTGCAATGTGAACCCGAAATTGTTCAATGAAGCGTGCGAGCAACATGTTCCAACTGCTGATCGTTTCTGTTTCTAGCTGCCGAATCCACATAGCAGCTATGTCAGTCAGAAAGAGGGGAAAACACATTGCCATGACGTTTTCCGATGCCAATTGAACTTCCATATGCCGTTTGTAGCGCATCAGATGCACGATAGGATCGGTCCTGCCATTGTAGGGCTCTAGTTGTGGAAGTTTGAAATCCGGGGGATTGCAAGAATTCCTGATTTCTTGCGTGAAAGGAGTGTGGTTGATGTCATCCACGTCATTCTGATTAGTGCGGCCACTTGAGAGGCATTCAATCAGATCTGCTAGCCGATTTCCTTTAAAAAGTTGTTGCAAGTTGCCAAGATCAGAGTTGGTGCCCCCAGCGTTGGATACAAGAGTGGATGGAAGCTGTTGGTGAGCTGGGAGTGGATCGTGGAGACCGATTCGTGAGCAAGGGGGTGCATCACTAGATGGGTCGTGGAGGTCTGCGGCTCGTGAGTCAGGGTTGTGGAGTCCAGCTCGTGGTTCGAGGGGGCGACCCGACCTGGTCGTTTGTCCCTATCACGAGCCGCTCCTGCCTCTGCATCACGAACCGCTCCATGTTGTGCATCATGATCCGTGTTCTGTTGCCAAGCGAGGAGGTTGCCCCCGAGTCCTAGTGATGCACGAGCTGCTTCAGTGGCTTCATTTTCAGTGCGTTGATCGTTGAAGCATGATCTTCCATCCATCCGAGCGAAGAATCCATCGATCATCTCCTGAGGAGATCGTTCTGCCTTGCCATTTGACCTCTCAATTCAACAAGAACGCCATCCATTTCTTCTCGAGTCAAGTATGCCGATGGGTTTTCGTGAGAGGAAGCTTCCTGGCTTGCCTCGTTTCTCATGCCTTCGGCCTCAGCACCTTCAGTATGGGAGAAAGTTCCATCCTTCTTTCTTTTAACCATTGATCCAATAGGCAAGCAAATCGATTCCTTTAGAGCTAGAAATTGAAGTAGTATCGTGTGCCCCCTTCCTGGCGCACCAAAATTTTAGACCAAAAAAGGCACTAACACCCAAATGCAGATCACAGATCGCAGAATGCAGAAAATGATAAATAAGAGGAGACATGCGAAGTTTTTATAGTGGTTCGGCTGTAGATGTAGCCTACGTCCACTTTATATTCTTATTGTTGCACTGACAGATTACAAGAATCAGTTACATGTAGACACACAATCCGTGTGTTTAATTGAGATTACAAGAGCAGAATTTAGATGTAGGAAGGTGCAAAATCCTTGCGCTCAGCAATGGTGGAAGCCGTAGAGATGTAGGAGAAAGGCCTTAGCCAAAAGTCAGAGAGCATCCCTTTAAAATTCCATGTATATTTATAGTTGTAGGAGGGCTTCTGGGAAGACCGGTTCGTGATGGGGTACGGGGCACCCGATCCGGGAAAGTAGGAGCAGGAGTAGCCTTGAGAACAAGTCAAGATCTATGCGTTTATGTAGGCGGTTCATGGCCCAAACGGCTCGTGGTCACGATTGGGCGAGCCGAGCCAGTTGTGCGATGATATGGTGAAGCTGGTGATGACACAATCGGGTCGTGATCCATACATGCCTCACGAATTGGGGTCGTGATCAATGAGTGGATCACGAACCGGGTAGCATCACGAGCTGAGGATGCTTCTTCACGAGAAGAGGAGACTCCAAGAGACGGGGGTGCGTCACAAGTCGAGGAGGGGTGAGCCTAAGGGGGAGCCCCCGAACCAAAGGGGGCGACCCGAACAGAAATGTCACCAATTCTCAAAATCCAAGTTCTGCGTGCGTTTACGGAAACGAGCATAACTTTCAAACCGTAAGTCCGTTTTGACCAAACGAAAGCTCAACCTGAAGCTAATTCAGAGGGCTACAAGAATTACAGAGCTTGGCTCCATAATTGCTGTTTTCGGGCCCAGAAGAGGTCGTTTGATAGGAGTTTCGGGCCATTTTACTCAGGTGGTGTGATTTTGACCAAATCGCTCTATGTCTTCTGACGCTGTTTCCACTACTTGAGCATGTGGCTATTCAGGAATTTCATGTGTGACAGCTTTGACCAAAAAGTGTGTCAACAAGTTTACCCCCGAGAACATATCTTGCTGGTTGAAGGAAGATGTGTTCTGGATAATCTGGGAAATCCATAATTTGTACCCGCAAAAAGATAAGACAAACAATGCAAAAATGGTTCCGATGCGGCCTTTCCAGAGTAAGATGACCAAGGAAGTGCTATGGGGTTCCAAGACGGCCTTACCGGGGTAAGACGACCAAGGAAATGTCGTGAGGTTCCAAGACGGCCTTACCGGAGTAAGACGACCGAGGAAAAGCTAATGAAGTTCCAAGACGGCCTTACCGGAGTATGACGACCAAGGAAATGCAAATGCGGTTTGTTTATACTGGATGGATCCAGTTCGGAGCCGGAGCTCATGTCTGTTTATACAGGGCTGATCCAGTTGGGAGCCAGAGCTCATCATTGATCTTTACTGATTCATGAAAGCTAAGCGGCAGTTATTCTAACCCAGAACACGACTAGAGACTACGGGTCGGTTCCGTGTGTGTGGGCCGATGTTGCCTAGCTTATTGCATGCAGAGAAAACAAAGAAGGGCGATAAGTCGCCTTAAAGCCTAAAAACATGAACTACGGACCGGAGTCCGGCAAACTAAAGAGATTCGCTGAGTGGGATCAGTTAATGATAAGCCCATGATTGCTCGATCCAGGATCGTTCCCTCTTGGGGGAATATGTTTTGGCAGCGCAGGTGTGGGCGTTGGTGGTTGAGTTACATACTCGGGTATCTCTCCTCGTCTGACCCGATCCTCAATAAAATCTCACAAATGCCTGCAGTCATCAGTGTTGTGACCGTCTATGTCATGAAATATGCAATGCCTTCCGGAGTTGCATTGTGCAAGTGTTGGCTCCCTCTTGGGAGGCCTTGGATATGAGGTGGCGCCTCCTGTATCCATGTAGATGTTTCTCAGAGTGTCATTCAGTTCAGTGTATCTTTCATATTTGGGCCCTCTCCGGGGCTGAGTGTTGCGGTCATTCTTGACATCGTCTTTTCCTTTGCCTTTTCCAGAATCAGACGGTTCTCCGTCTTTAAGCATGTTGACATCGAGAATTCGTTTCTCGGAAGTTGCATCTTCTTCCCGTAGAAATCTATCTGCCTCAAGGTAGAATTCTCCGAGATTTCGTGGTGGATCTCGGTACAAGGATTTTTTGAACTCTGAGTTATCTAGAACACCTGATGCTTCTGCCATCAATACCATGGATGGTTCAGGACAATCAACGGATGCTGCTGCAACGTTGAATCTTTCTAGGAACGAACACAGAGTTTCTCTGGGCCTCTGCTTGATTGTAGTGAGAGACATGACATTCTCGGGTCATGCAATGTGAACTCGAAATTGTTCAATGAAGCGTGCGACCAACATGTTCCAACTGCTGATCGATTCTATTTCTAGCTGCCGAATCCACATAGCAGCTATGTCAGTCAGAAAGAGGGGAAAACACTTTGCCATGACATTTTCCGATGCCGATTGAACTTCCATATGCCGTTTGTAGCGCATCAGATGCACGGTATGATCGGTTCTGCCATTGTAGGGCTCCAGTTGTGGAAGTTTGAAATCCAGGGGATTGCGGGAATTCCTGATTTCTTGCGTGAAAGGAGTGTGGTTGACGTCATCCACATCATTCTGATAAGTGCGACCACTTGAGAGGCGTTCAATCAGATCTGCTAGCCGATTTCCTTCAAAAAGTTGTTGCAAGTTGCCAAGATCAGAGCTGGTGCCCCCAGTGTTGGATGCAAGAGTGGATGGAAGCTGTTGGTGAGCTGGGAGTGGATCGTGGAGAACGGTTCATGAACAAGGGGGTGCATCACGAGACGGGTCATGGAGGTCTGCGGCTCGTGAGTCAGGGTTGCGGAGTCCGGCTCGTGGTTCGAGGGGGGCGACCCGACCCGGTCGTTTGTCCCCATCACGAGTCGCTCCTGGCTCATCATCACGAATTGCTCCAGGTTCTGCATCATGATTCGTGTTCTGTTGCTGAGCGAGGAGGTTGCCCCCGAGTCCTAGCGATGCACGAGCTGCTTCAGTGGCTTCATTTCCAGTGCGTTGATCGTTGAAGCTCGGTCTGCCATCCATCCGAGCGAAGAATCCATCGATCATCTTCTGTTGTTTCCTGAGGAGATCGTCCTGCCTTGCCATTTGACCTCTCAATTCAGCAAGAACGCCATCCATTTCTTCTTGAGTCAAGTATTCCGATGGGTTTTCGTGAGAGGAAGCTTCCTGACTTGCCTCGTTTCTCGTGCCTTCAGCCTCAGCACCTTCAGTACGGGAGAATGTTCCACCCTTCTTTCTTTTAACCATTGATCCAATAGCCAAGCAAATCGATTCCTTTAGAGCTAGAAATTGAAGAAGTATCGTGTACCCCCTTCCTGACGCACCAAAATGTTAAACCAAAAATGGCACTGACACTCAAATGCAGATCACATATCACAAAATGCAGAAAATGATAAATAAGAAGAGACACGCGAAGTTTTTATAGTGGTTCGACTGTAGATGTAGCCTACGTCCACTTTACAATCATATTGTTGTACTGACAGATTACAAGAATCAGTTACATGCAGACACACAATCCGTGTGTTTAACTGAGATTACAAGAGAAGAATTTAGATGTAGGAAGGTGCAAAATCCTTGCACTCAGCAATGGTGGAAGCCGTAGAGATGTGGGAGAAAGGCCTTAGCCAAAAGTCAGAGAGCATCCCTTTAAAATTCCATGTATATTAATAGCTGTAGGAGGGCTTCTGGGAAGACCGGTTCATGATGGGGTACGGGGCACCCAATCCGGGAAAGTAGGAGCAGGAGTAGCCTTGAGAACAAGTCAAGATCTATGCGTTTATGCAGGCGGTTCATGGCCCAAACGGCTCGTGGTCACGAGTGGGCGAGCCGAGCCGGTTGTGCGATGATGTGGTGAAGCTGGTGCTGACACGATTGGGTCATGATTATGAGGGTCGTGATCCATACATGCCTCACGAGCCGGGGTCGTGATCAATGAGTGGATCACGAACCGGTTAGCATCACGAGCTGAGCATGCTGCTTCACAAGCTGAGGAGACTCCACGAGACGAGGGTGCGTCACGAGTCGAGAAGGGGTGTGCCCAAGGGGGAGCCCACGAACTAAAGGGGGCGACCCGAACAGAAATGTCACCAATTCTCAAAATCCAAGTTCTGCGTGCGTTTGCGGAAACGAGCATACTTTCAAACCGTAAGTCCGTTTTGACCAAACAAAAGCTCAACCTAAAGCTAATTCAGAAGGCTACAAGTGTTACAGAGCTCGGCTCCGTAATTGTTGTTTTCGGGCCCAAAAGTGGTCGTTTGATAGGAGTTTCGGGCCATTTTACTCATGTGGTATAATTTTGACCAAATCGCTCTATGTCTTCTGACGTTGTTTCCACTACTTGAGTGTGTAGCTATTCAAGAATTCCATGTGTGACGGCTTTGACCAAAAAGTGTGTCAACAAGTTTGCCCCCCAGAACATATCTTGCTGGTTGAAGGAAGATGTGTTCTGGATAATCTGTGAAATCCATAATTCGTACTTGCAAAAAGATAAGACAAACAATGCAAAAATGGTTCTGAGACGGCCTTACTAGAGTAAGATGACCAAGGAAGTGCTATGGGGTTCCAAGACGGCCTTACCGGGGTAAGACGACCAAGGAAATGTCGTGAGGTTCCAAGACGGCCTTACCGGAGTAAGACGACCGAGGGAAAGCTAATGAAGTTCCAAGACGGCCTTACTGGGGTAAGACGACCAAGGAAATGCAAATGCGGTTTGTTTATACTGGATGGATCCAGTTCGGAGCCGGAGCTCATGTCTGTTTATACTGGACTGATCCAGTTGGGAGCCGGAGCTCATCATTGATCTTTATTGATTCATGAAAGCTATGCGGCAGTTATTCTAACCCAGAACACGACTAGAGACTACGGGTCGGTTCCGTGCGTGTGGGCCGATGTTGCCGTGCTTATTGCATGCAGAGAAAACAAAGATGGGCGAGAAGTCGCCTTAAAGCCTAAAAACATGAACTACGGACCGGAGTCCGGCAAATTGAATAGATCCGCTAAGTGGGACCAGTTAATGATAAGCCCACGATAGCTCGATCCAGGATCGTTCCCTCTTGGGGAAATATGTGGTGGCAGCGCAGGTGTGGGAGCTGGTGGTTGAGTTACATACTCGGTTATCTCTCCTCGTCTGACCCGATCCTCAATAAAATTTCACAAATGCCTGCAGTCATCAGTGTTGTGACCGTCTATGTCATGAAATATGCAATGGCTTCCGGAGTTGCGCTGTGCTAGCGTTGGCTCCCTCTTGGAAGGCCTTGGATATGAGGTGGCTCCTCCTATATCCATGTAGATGTTGCTCAGAGGGTCATTCAGTTCAGTGTATCTTTCATATTTGGGCCCTCTCCGGGGCTGATTGTTGCTGTAACACCCCACCTCCGCCAATGCCACTCTTGCAAGCGCACTAGCTTTGGAGGGGCGTTAAACGAGGTAAACATGCATGCAGATATCACAAGACAGAACATATAAGTAAAACAGAGTAGTAAAGCAGCGGATAAAACTAACATTTCAAAACCATAGTCAAGTTACATCAACGTACTTGGTCATTATTTTCCCACAAAACAAAGTCTAGAACATAAACTGAACACTGGAAAAAAAAACATAAAGTAACTATCCCCAAAGTAGAATAAAGCCATAGCATGCTCAAGTCCAAACCGTACATGAGCTATCCAGAAAAGCAGCTAAAGATCCAAGCTAGATACCAGTGTTCCCACCCTATAAACCTGGGGGGGGGGGGGACGGAAGAAAATAGGCGAAAGAAAACGGGTCAGTCAAAAAGACTGGCAAGCCCTATCTACTATTAGTATAAAAACTAATAAAGTTAACTGGACATGTAAAACAGATATGAGACATAGGGTGATAACTAGCATGGTGAAAAGTTAACAAGATAGATCAAGTGTGGCGTCGCATATACAAGGTTAAGTTGCACCAGGTGTGTACTAGTATTCCAATCCATGACAAGTACAAACAAGAAATGATCCCTTGGCCCAAAGCTGGCCCAATATCGTGAGGTGACCTAAATCAAGGTCCAACTACTCGGTCTAGTCGATCGGCTCCCTATAAGCCTAACTCGTTGTGTATCGGTGTCATACGGCTTAATCGTGGATTGTAGTTAACTGTGCAAGGTCCACCCCAGGGTGTATCCAGCCCTAAGGTGTAAACCACAGACACAATTCATGCACGCACAGTCTAAACCTACTGGTGCTTATGTTCAACTCCGGACTTAATGTGCACGACCATGGTCCGCCTGAACAACCGGTGCACCCTTCACCCGTCTCTTTTAGTCTCTTACAATCAGTCCAGTAATCGTGCCCCACCCTAGCCTAGTCCAGGGTACCCATGATACTTCCAAGTTGGTTACTGCTGAAAAGGACCACGTAACTAGGATTTCAAGAGGGTTAAGTGTGGTTAACCCTATCCTAACCATGTATTGAGTTGGTCAAGTGTATTCAAGCAGTTCATGACTTAACCCTATCAATACATCGGGTTTAATTGGTTAAGTATTCAAGTAATCCATGTCTTAACCCTACCAATCCATCGTGTTTAATTGGTTAAGTATATTCACGTAGTCCATGACTTAACCCTGCCATGTGGCATTAATTAACTTAATGCACCCCAACCTCTCACATTAGACCTTGTTGTGGTTACTAGTTAAGCCGGGCGGGTCCGGGTAGCTTTACACCACAACCTAGTCTAACCTCGGGTTTTAAGTGCGATATGACCAACTACTCACATTGGGTCCTATTGTTTGTAGCCACTAGTTAAGTCGGTCGGTTCCGGGTAGATTTATGCTACAAACTCAACCCAACCTCGAGTTGGCCATTCTCATGTTTTCTAGAAGTCATGTCCAAGTCCATGTTTTCAAGCATAAACACATGTCAAACTTTCATGTCATATTTTCAAGTCATGTTCTCATGTTCTTTAAGTTTGCCCAACTACCCATAACGTATTCCCATCGCACGTAAATTCGCATTAACGCAAATAGATCAAAGAGGGAACATAACTATATGACAAGGTGGGAATAAGATGGCAAAGTCTATCACAAATTAAACATGGTGATATTTGAGGCCAAAAGGGGTTCAACATACTAGCATATGGCCTCAACATGTATGATAGCATAAAAGATGACTTGGCCTCAAACATATCAAATAGCATAAGGGTGATTTGGCCACAAGCATGCATAATAGCATAAGGGTGATTTGGCCACAAGCATATTAAGGAACATGAGGGGTTAAGGTTTTGCCACAAGTTAAACATGGTGGCATATGAAGCAAATGTGTTCATAAACTTGCATATTACATTATAAGCCTCAAAACATGCATGATATCAACTTTAGCAAAATAGGTGAAACATGGCCATAAATAACATGGGATGATAGCAAGTGATTCGCATATAACATCATATGCAAGTTAACATAAGGTTTATGAGAGTTTCAAATCAAAGTTCATAGCTTTCTATGCACAAGGTCAAGGTGATAGCTTTACAAACATGCATAGAATAAATCTATGCATAACATGATAGGATCAAAGCTTATAGTTTTCTATGCACAAAGTCAAGGTGATAGCTTTACAAACATGCATAGAATAAATCTATGCATAACATGATAGGATCAAAGCTCATAGTTTTCTATGCACAAAGTCAAGGTGATAGCTTTACAAACATGCATAGAATAAATCTATGCATAACATGATAGGATCAAAGCTCATAGTTTTCTATGCACAAAGTCAAGGTGATAGCTTTACAAACATGCATAGAATAAATCTATGCATAACATGATATGATCAAAGCTCATAGTTTTCTATGCACAAATTCAAGGTGATAGCTTTACAAACATGCATAGAATAAATCTATGCATAACATGGTAGGATCAAAGCTCATATCATACTTAGGCCCAAACTCAAACTTGCAACATGTCATATTTAACTTCATAGTTAGAATCTAAGAGTAGAATAGGGCTTACAATGCTATGAAGACCTATGAAATAAAATAAGATTGAGACGAAGCCACTAGCAACTCTAAAAACCCCAAATGGATACAAGCTCCAAGTTGTCTTGAGAAACAAGAAGCTCCCTTTGATTTGTATGAAGAAAGATCCTTGTTTTGATGAAGAAAGGTGGCTCTTTTACTAGCTTAGGACACTCAAATTTTCATGAAGAGGATGGAGGCCATGATATGAAGATGGAGGCCATGATCAAGAAACATTTTGGCATAGTTTAGTTGTAGGAATGATTAATGAGGGTTTAGGCTAGGTCTTAGGGTCTTTTTATAGAAGCTAGGATTAGTTTTAGCCATAGGATTAACCCTAAATCAGATCTGAGCCATCAATTCACGTCACTAGCCTCCAAACATGTCTTGAGAAACAAGTCAGGTGCACCCAGGCCAGACTGGCCGACTACCCAAGTCGACAGGGGTGTCGACTGGGCAGTCGACACAGCCTGGGGTGTGTCAACTCCCAAGTCGACTCCCCAGTCGACTTGGGGTGGCGGGAATTTTTCCCGCCTGCCCTGCCCAGCTGAATTTGAATTTCTGAATTCAAATTTGAACTTGAAATTTTTCTGAAAACTTCGACGGGCCATAACTTGGTCATACGGACTCCGATTTTCGAAAACTCGGACTCTATTTCGCGTATTTTTCCGAGACGAACGCAATGGCACAGCCCATTTCCCTTGATTCAGATTTTATCATTTAATTCTGCCTTGGTTTATGTTATATCATGTTATTTAAAAATCCGGGTTGTTACATTCTCCCCTCCTTAAAGGATTTCGTCCCCGAAATCTTCAAGTTAGGAAGAACATATCCTACCATCCATCATCCATCTACTCAAAACATCATCCACGAGCAGTCATTGTCCTTAAAGGATTCTAAATGCTGTATGATCATATGCAAAGGTGTGTGTATATGTACTTATCTAATGCGAAAATCAGGCGGTTACTGATTCAGTAAACCTCCTTAATGCAAAGCATGTTAGTGAAATGAGTCCATATGTATGCAAATTCCTAACATAATTCATAATCTATATATGAGTGCACATAACATTCATCCATATGCAACATCCGCGTGATAGCATAACAAGTTTCAATCATGAATAAGCATAAATACTCATGCATATGCAATATGAAAGTGTGTGAGCCGATCTTAGTGCCTAATGTGTATCATGCATCCACGAGTATCCACTTGCAAACACTTGCAACCACTTGCAAACATCAAGCATAACATGTTTCAAATACATGTTTCATCCAAAGGGTTTCTACCTAAGGTTCTCATAACCAGGTTAACGAGACAACAAGATAAACATGGATAATGAAAGAAAGATATGCTGGCTAGGAAAAGAGATCGAGAATGTACCCTCAAAAAGAAATGGGTGAAGCGCGCGCATCTTCTCCTCGGTTTCCCAAGTTGCATCCTCTTCGGCTTCACTTTACTAACTTGACTTCTCGATTCCTCAGCTTCTTGATCTCCGTTCCCAAGATACGAATTAGAGCTCGCCTCAAGGTCGCCTCTTTCTATACCTCCGTGTCTTCAAGAATACTTGGTTCAACTACCTTGACTGACCCATGTAGGCACTTTCGGAGATGCGAGACATGAAAAACATTGTGAACTCCGGCCAGCTTCTCGGGCAACTCCACCTTGTAAGTCATCCTCCCAACTCTTTCTATAATAGGGAAGGGTCCTACGAACCTTGGTGTCAACTTCCCAACTACTCCAGAATGAACCACATTTCGCAAAGGAGAATCCTTTACAAAGACCATATCTCCAACTTTAAATTCTAAGTCTGTCCTTCGCTTGTCTGCATAGGATTTCTGTCTGTCTTGGGCCGTTTTCCTCCATCTTCGAATCAACTCTACCTTCTCGGATGTGCCCCATATCATGTTGGGCCCGAGTATAAGCTCATCCGTCGTCTCCCACCAACATGTTGGTGACTTGCTCGGCCTCCCATACGAAGCTTCAAATGGTGTCATTCCTATGCTTGCTTGGCAGCTGTTGTTATAAGCAATCTCTACAAGAGGAAGGTGGTCTTCCCAAGTACCACCAAAGTCAAGAACACAAAGTCTCAAAAGATCTTCCAGCATGCTATTCACCCTTTCGGTTTGACCATCCGTCTGGGGGTGATAGGCTGTACTTAGATTCAATCGCGTACCCATCGCTTCTTGCAAACTATTCTAGAAATGGATGGTGAAGATTGGGTCACGACTGCTAACTATGCTGGAAGGAACTCCATGCAATCGCACTATCTCTCGAAGATAGACAGATGCTAAACCTGATACAGTCCTCTTGTTCTTTACTGGAATGAAATGGGTGCTCTTCGTAAGTTTATCAACTATGACTCATATCCCATAAAGCCCAAATAGTTTGGTCATCTTAATGGACATCTTCACCCCAACTATAAATCACAAATAGGTGAGTCATACTCCTTATGGGGTTTGCAACAGAACTAAGATTGAGAATAGGACCGAGAGGATATACTTAAAAGATAGCATGCGAGTAAGCTCTACAGAATAATAGGGATCAAGGATATACTCTTAGAAAGAGATATAATGCGCGTATCTAGTCTTCAATCTTCTAAGCCGCATTTTCTTGTGCTTAATCCCATCGTGCCTTGACCGTCTTTTAACTTCACAATTTCGTAGCTCTTAATTCTTATTTCCAAAATATGAGTTAGAACTCATTTCACCGTTGCCTCTCGTTCCACTTCCACTTATTCTTTGCCTAAAATACTTGGCTTAAACATAACTGCGTGCTCATGGTTTCATGCAAGCTTTCCAAAATTCATTAGTGAATCCTGGATCTCGTTTACATACCATACGGTATTCCACGCAGAAGAACTATCTCTTGAAAACAAATGCCACTCCACGTTGCCAAATGTTCTTACTAGGGCGATTTCTATAACCCATGCTTAAGCGGAATGGACTATCCGCCTTAGTGGCGAACACTACTCGATTGGATTACAAATTTCCAAAAAGTGCCAAGGGATTCTAGATAACTAATCATGACGGAACCCTAAAGGTCACACGAGATTTCGAGGGTATTACCGAGGCGAGTCATGAGCCTCGCAACCCTATGTTCAAAGTCAAGAATGGCTCCATAACTGGACAACCAACCCATGCCCAAAATCAACCCGTATCCCATAAACCCGAGAACATAAGCATCACACACGAATTCTATGCTCAAGATAGAGATTTTCAAATCCATTCAAATCGCAGATAGATGGGCGGAACCCCCCCAATCGGATTTGAAATACTAACGGGATTTTCAACTAGACTAGTACTTAGGTGCAAACTTTCAACAAGATCAGAAATAAAACTATGCGATGCGCCAGAATCAAACAAGGTATGAACAGGGAAATCAGAAATGTAAACATGACTTTCTATAGAAACACTACCTCAATCAAAAGCTGGAAGAGCGAGGGGAGCCTGCAACTGCCCTCCAGAGGGTCCTGCTTGCTGAATTTGCCTTTTCCCTTGTCCTCGCTTTTTCGGGCAATCCTTACTATAGTGTCTAGACTCTCCACAATGAAAGCATTCTCCAAACTTCCTTTTCTTCTTCCTACAGTCTTTGGCTATGTGCCCAGTAATCCCACAGAAGTTACACTTCCTCCTTTCTCTTGACTTGTTGTCCTTGCTATTGTTGTTCTTGCCTCCTTTTCTGGAATCTTCCTTCTTGCCTTGAGACTCATTTGCCTTGACCTCCTTCTTGCCACTCTTATCTTCCTCTTGAAGCAGGGCCATATTCACCAAACTCTCGAAGGTCGCCCCCATGGGTATGTGAGACATGGCCAAACCGCGCAATGGCTCATTCAATCCTAGAGCAAAGCGTAGGGCCTTTTTCTGAGCTGTGCTAACAAAGTCTAGACCGAACCGAGCAAGTTGATTAAACGTATCCACATATTCCCTAACTGTCATGTCCCCTTGCTTTAGAGATAGGAACCTCTCCATCTGAAGGTTCTCTTCTTTCGATGACAGAAACCTCAGTCTAAACCTTCTCCTAAAGTCATCCCAAGTCTGAATTGGCCTAGTAGTGGTGGTGACTACCCACCAATATGCAGCTTCCTCTTTCAATAACCATACCACTAACAGAACTTTCCTACGGTCTTCTATATCAAAGATAGCAAAGAGGCCTTCAGTTTCCTTTAACCAGTTTCTTGCCTCAACAAAAGTCTCCATCCCAATAAAATTCTTGCCACCCATCGCCTTAAAGTCCTTGCAAATCTTCGCGAAATCCATTTGCGGATGCTGAGGAGGAGGAGGAGGAACCTCAGCTACGGGAGGAGGAGGAATGTTAGCCACGGGGGAAGGAGGAGGAATGTCCGCGGGGCCGGCTTCATTCGCCCTTGCCTCCATGTACCTTCTAAACCAAATAGGTACAGGTACGCCCTCCAAAATGGCAGAATTATCGGCCATACTGAAACGAAGAAAAAGATAGATTGAGAACGAGGGAACAAAGGATAGTGCTAATGGCTCTTGGGGAATAGCCTTTTAAAATAAACTAGACTTTTCTTGGAAAATACTTAATTGGTTTTGAAAATAGTTTCTCAAAAGGTAAGTTTTAAAAACCTTTTGCTCAAATCTTGTAAACCTTATGCTCTGATACCAAATGTAACACCCCACCTCCGCCAATGCCACTCTTGCAAGCGCACTAGCTTTGGAAGGGCGTTAAACGAGGTAAACATGCATGCAGATATCACAAGACAGAACATATAAGTAAAACAGAGTAGTAAAGCAACGGATAAAACTAACATTTCAAAACCATAGTCAAGTTACATCAAAGTACTTGGTCATTATTTTCCCATAAAACAAAGTCTAGAACATAAACTGAACACTGGAAAAAAAACATAAAGTAACTATCCCCAAAGTAGAATAAAGCCATAGCATGCTCAAGTCCAAACCGTACATGAGCTATCCAGAAAAGCAGCTAAAGATCCAAGCTAGGTACCAGTGTTCCCACCCTGTAAACCTGAGGGGGGGGGAAACGGAAGAAAAGAGGCGAAAGAAAACGGGTCAGTCAAAAAGACTGGCAAGCCCTATCTACTATTAGTATAAAAACTAATAAAGTTAACTGGACATGTAAAACAGAGATGAGACATAGGGTGATAACTATCATGGTGAAACGTTAACAAGATAGATCAAGTGTGGCGTCGCATATACAAGGTTAAGTTGCACCAGGTGTGTACTAGTATTCCAATCCATGACAAGTACAAATAAGAAATGATCCCTTGGCCCAAAGCTGACCCAATATCATGAGGTGACCTAAATCAAGGTCCAACTACTCGGTCTAGTCGATCGGCTCCCTATAAGCCTAACTCGTTGTGTATCGGTGTCATACGGCTTAATCGTGGATTGTAGTTAACTGTGCAAGGTCCACCCCAGGGTGTATCCAGCCCTAAGGTGTAAACCACAGACACAATTCAAGCACGCGCAGTCTAAACCTACAGGTGCCCATGTTCAACTCCGGACTTAATGTGCACGACCATGGTCCGCCTGAACAACCGGTGCACCCTTCAGCCGTCTCTTTTAGTCTCTTACAATCAGTCCAGTAATCGTGCCCCACCCTAGCCTAGTCCAGGGTACCCATGATACTTCCAAGTTGGTTACTGCTGAAAAGGACCACGTAACTAGGATTTCAAGAGGGTTAAGTGTGGTTAACCCTATCCTAACCATGTATTGAGTTGGTCAAGTGTATTCAAGCAGTTCATGACTTAACCCTATCAATACATCGGGTTTAATTGGTTAAGTATTCAAGTAATCCATGTCTTAACCCTACCAATCCATCGTGTTTAATTGGTTAAGTATATTCAAGTAGTCAATGACTTAACCCTACCATGTGGCATTAATTAACTTAATGCACCCCAACCTCTCACATTAGACCTTGTTGTGGTTACTAGTTAAGCCGGGCGGGTCCGGGTAGCTTTACACCACAACCTAGTCTAACCTCGGGTTTTAAGTGCGATATGACCAACTACTCACATTGGGTCCTATTGTTTGTAGCCACTAGTTAAGCCGGTCGGTTCCGGGTAGATTTATGCTACAAACTCAACCCAACCTCGAGTTGGCCATTCTCATGTTTTCTAGAAGTCATGTCCAAGTCCATGTTTTCAAGCATAAACACATGTCAAACTTTCATGTCATATTTTCAAGTCATGTTCTCATGTTCTTTAAGTTTGCCCAACTACCCATAACGTATTCCCATCGCACGTAAATTCGCATTAACGCAAATAGATCAAAGAGGGAACATAACTATATGACAAGGTGCGAATAAGATGGCAAAGTCTATCACAAATTAAACATGGTGATATTTGAGGCCAAAAGGGGTTCAACATACTAGCATATGGCCTCAACATGTATGATAGCATAAAAGATGACTTGGCCTCAAACATATCAAATAGCATAAGGGTGATTTGGCCACAAGCATGCATAATAGCATAAGGGTGATTTGGCCACAAGCATATTAAGGAACATGAGGGGTTAAGGTTTTGCCACAAGTTAAACATGGTGGCATATGAGGCAAATGTGTTCATAAACTTGCATATTACATTATAAGCCTCAAAACATGCATGATATCAACTTTAGCAAAATAGGTGAAACATGGCCATAAATAACATGGGATGATAGACAGTGATTCGCATATAACATCATATGCAAGTTAACATAAGGTTTATGAGAGTTTCAAATCAAAGTTCATAGCTTTCTATGCACAAGGTCAAGGTGATAGCTTTACAAACATGCATAGAATAAATCTATGCATAACATGGTAGGATCAAAGCTCATAGTTTTCTATGCACAAAGTCAAGGTGATAGCTTTACAAACATGCATAGAATAAATCTATGCATAACATGATAGGATCAAAGCTCATAGTTTTCTATGCACAAAGTCAAGGTGATAGCTTCACAAACATGCATAGAATAAATCTATGCATAACATGATAGGGTCAAAGCTCATAGTTTTCTATGCACAAAGTCAAGGTGATAGCTTTACAAACATGCATAGAATAAATCTATGCATAACATGGTAGGATCAATGCTCATATCATACTTAGGCCCAAACTCAAACTTGCAACATGTCATATTTAACTTCATAGTTAGAATCTAAGAGTAGATTAGGGCTTACAATGCTATGAAGACCTATGAAATAAAATAAGATTGAGACGAAGCCACTAGCAACTCTAAAAACCCCAAATGGATACAAGCTCCAAGTTGTCTTGAGAAACAAGAAGCTCCCTTTGATTTGTATGAAGAAAGATCCTTGTTTTGATGAAGAAAGGTGGCTCTTTTACTAGCTTAGGACACTCAAATTTTCATGAAGAGGATGGAGGCCATGATATGAAGATGGAGGCCATGATCAAGAAACATTTTGGCATAGTTTATTTGTAGGAATGATTAATGAGGGTTTAGGCTAGGTCTTAGGGTCTTTTTATAGAAGTTAGGATTAGTTTTAGCCATAGGATTAACCCTAAATCAGATCTGAGCCATCAATTCACGTCACTAGCCTCCAAACATGTCTTGAGAAACAAGTCAGGTGCACCCAGGCCAGACTGGCCGACCACCCAAGTCGACAGGGGTGTCGACTGGGCAGTCGACACAGCCTGGGGTGTGTCGACTCCCAAGTCGACTCCCCAGTCGACTTGGGGTGGCGGGAATTTTTCCCGCCTGCCCAGCTGAATTTGAATTTCTGAATTCAAATTTGAACTTGAAATTTTTCTGAAAACTTCGACGGGCCATAACTTGGTCATACGGACTCCGATTTTCGAAAACTCGGACTCTATTTCTCGTATTTTTCCGAGACGAACGCAATGGCACAGCCCGTTTCCCTTGATTCAGATTTTATCATTTAATTCTGCCTTGGTTTATGTTATAACATGTTATTTAAAAATCCGGGTTGTTACAGTTGCGGTCATTCTTGACATCGGCTTTTCCTTTGCCTTTTCCAGAATCAAACGGTTCTCCGTCTTTAAGCATGTTGACATCGAGAATGCGTTTCTCGGAAGTTGCATCTTCTTCCCGCAGAAATCTATCTGCCTCAAGGTAGAATTCTCCGAGATTTCATGGTGGATCTCGGTACAAGAACTCTGAGTTATCTAGAACGCCTGATGCTGCTGCCATCAATACCATGGATGGTTCCGGACAATCAACGGATGCTGCTGCAACGTTGAATCTTTCTAGGAACGAACGCATAGTTTCTTTGGGCCTCTGCTTGATTGTAGTGAGAGACATGACATTCTTGGGTCATGCAATGTGAACCCGAAATTGTTCAATGAAGCGTGCGACCAACATGTTCCAACTGCTGATTGATTCTGTTTCTAGCTGCCGAATCCACATAGCAGCTATGTCAGTCAGAAAGAGGGGAAAACACTTTGCTATGATGTTTTCCGATGCCGATTGAACTTCCATATGCCGTTTGTAGCGCATCAGATGCACAGTAGGATCGGTCCTGCCGTTGTAGGGCTCCAGTTGTGGAAGTTTGAAATCCGGGTGGATTGCAAGAATTCCTGATTTCTTGCATGAAAGGTGTGTGGTTGATGTCATCCACGTCATTCTGATAAGTGCGGCCACTTGAGAGGCGTTAAATCAGATTCGCTAGCCGATTTCCTTCAAAAAGTTGTTGCAAGTTGCCAAGATCAGAGCTGGTGCCCCGAGCGTTGGATGCAAGAGAGGATGGAAGCTGTTGGTGAGCTGGGAGTGGATCGTGGAGACCGGTTTGTGAGCAAGGGGGTGCATCACAAGCCGGGTCGTGGAGGTCTACAGCTCATGAGTCAGGGTTGCTGAGTCTGGCTCGTGGTTCGAGGGGGGCGACCCGACCCGGTCGTTTGTCCCCATCACGAGCTGCTCCTGGCTCTGCATCACGAACCACTCCAGGTTCTGCATCATGATCCGTGTTTTGTTGCTGAGCGAGGAGATTGCCCCCAAGTCCTAGTGAAGCACGAGCTGCTTCAGTGGCTTCATTTCCATTGCATTGATCGTTGAAGCTCGGTCTGCCATCTATCCGAGCAAAGAATCCATCGATCATCTCCTTTTATTTCTTGAGGAGATCGTCCTGCCTTGCCATTTGACCTCTCAATTTAGCAAGAACGCCATGTATGCTGATGGGTTTTCGTGAGAGGAAGCTTCCTGGCTTGCCTCGTTTCTCGTGCCTTTGGCCTCAGCACCTTCAGTACGGGAGAAAGTTCCATCCTTCTTTCTTTTAACCATTGATCCAATAATCAAGCAAATCGATTCCTTTAGAGCTGGTCATTGAAGCAGTATCGTGTGCCCCCTTCCTGGCGCACCAAAATGTTAGACCAAAAAATGGCATGAACACCCAAATGCAGATCACAGATCACAAAATGCAGAAAATGATAAATAAGAGGAGACATACGAAGTATTTATAGTGGTTCGGCTATAGATGTAGCCTATGTCCACTTTATAATCTTATTGTTATAATGACAGATTACAATAATCAGTTACATGCAGACACACAATCCGTGTGTTTAATTGAGATTACAAGAGAAGAATTTAGATGCAGGAAGGTGCAAAATCCTTGCACTCAGCAATGGTGGAAGCCGTAGAGATATAGGAGAAAGGCCTTAGCAAAAAGTCATAGAGCATCCCTTTAAAATTCCATGTAGAGGTGTATTTATAGCTGTAGGAGGGCTTCTGGGAAGACCGGTTCGTGATGGGGTACGTGGCACCAGATCCGTGAAAGTAGGAGCAGGAGTAGCCTTGAGAACAGGTCAAGATCTATGTGTTTATGCAGGCGGTTCATGGCCCAGACAGCTCGTGGTCACGAGTGCACGAGTCGAGCCGGTTGTGCGATGATGTGGTGAAGCTGGTGCTGACACGATCGGGTCGTGATTATGAGGGTCGTGATCCATACATGCCTCACGAGCCGGGGTCGTGATCAATGACTGCATCACGAACCGGGTAGCATCACGAGCTGAGGATGTTGCTTCACGAGCTGAGGAGACTCCACGAGACGGGGGTGCATCACTAGTCGAGGAGGGGTGAGCCCAAGGGGGAGCCTACGAACCAAAGGGGGCGACTTGAACAGAAATGTCACCAATTCTCAAAATCCAAGTTCTGCGTGCGTTTACGGAAACAGGCATAACTTTCAAACCGTAAGTCCGTTTTGACCAAACGAAAGCTCAACCCGAAGCTAATTCAGAGGGCTATAAGAGTTATAGAGATCGACTTTGTAATTGCTGTTTTCGGGCCTCAAAGAGGTCGTCTGATAGGAGTTTCGGGCCATTTTACTCAGGTGGTGTGATTTTGACCAAATCGCTCTATGTCTTCTGACGCGCTTTCCAATACTTGAGCGTGTAGCTATTCAGGAATTCCATGTGTGACATCTTTGACCAAAAAGTGTGTCAACAAGTTTGCCCCCTAGAACATATCTTGCTGGTTGAAGGAAGACATGTTCTAGATAATCTGTGAAATCCATAATTCGTACCTGCAAAACGATAAGACAAACAATGCAAAAATGGTTCCGAGACGGCCTTAACGGAGTAAGACGACCAAGGAAGTGCTATGGGGATCCAAGACGGCCTTACCGGGGTAAGACGACCAAGGAAATGTCGTGAGCTTCCAAGACGGCCTTACCGGAGTAAGACGACCGAGGAAAAGCTAATGAAGTTCCAAGACGGCCTTACCGAGGTAAGACGACCAAGGAAATGCAAATGCGGTTTGTTTATACTGGATGGATCTAGTTCGGAGCCGGAGCTCATGTCTGTTTATACTAGATTGATCCAGTTGGGAGCCGGAGCTCATCATTGATCTTTATTGATTCATGAAAGCTAAGCGGCAGTTATTCTAATCCTGAACACGACTAGAGACTACAGGTCGGTTCCGTGCGTGTGGGCCGATGTTGCCGTGCTTATTGCATGCAGAGAAAACAAAGAAGGGCGAGAAGTCGCCTTAAAGCCTAAAAACATGAACTATGGACCAGAGTCCGGCAAACTGAAGAGGTCCGCTGAGTGAGATCAGTTAATGATAAGCCCTCGATTGTTCGATCCAGGATCATTCCCTCTTGGGGGAATATGTGGTGGCAGCGCGGGTGTGGGCGCTGGTGGTTGAGTTACATACTCGGGTGTCCTTCTCGTCTGACCCGATCCTCAATAAAATCTCACAAATGCCTGCGGTCATCAGTGTTGTGACCGTTTATGTCATGAAATATGCAATATCTTCCGGAGTTGCGCTATGCTAGCGTTGGCTCCCTCTTAGGAGGCCTTTGATATGAGGTGGCGCCTCCTGTTTCCATGCAGATGTTGCTCAGAGTGTCATTCAGTTCAGTGTATCTTTCATATTTGGGCCCTCTCCGGGGCTGAGTGTTGCGGTCATTCTTGACATCGGCTTTTCCTTTGCCTTTTCCAGAATCAGACGGTTCTCCATCTTTAAGCATGCTGACATCAAGAATGCATTTCTCGGAAGTTGCATCTTCTTCCCTCAGAAATCTATCTGCCTCAAGGTAGAATTCTCCAAGATTTTGTGGTGGATCTCGGTACAAGGATTTTTTGAACTCTGAGTTATCTAGAACGCCGGATACTGCTGCCATCAATACCATGGATGGTTCAGGACAATCAACGGATGCGCTACAACGTTGAATCTTTCTAGGAACGAACACAGAGTTTCTCTGGGCCTCTGCTTTATTGTAGTGAGAGACATGACATACTTGGGTCGTGCAATGTGAACCCGAAATTGTTCAATGAAGCGTGCTAGCAACAAGTTCCAACTGCTGATCGATTCTGCTTCTAGCTGCCGAATCCACATACCAGCTATGTCAGTTAGAAAGGGGGAAAACACATTGCCATGACGTTTTCCGATGCCAATTGAACTTCCATATGCCGTTGTAGCGCATCAGATGCACGTTACGATCGGCCCTGCCATTGTAGGGCTCTAGTTGTGGAAGTTTGAAATCCGGGAGATTGTGGGAATTCCTGATTTCTTGCGTGAAAGGAGTGTGGTTGACGTCATCGACGTCATTCTGATAAGTGCGGCCACTTGAGAGGCGTTCAATCAGATCTACTAGCTGATTTCCTTCAAAAAGTTGTTGCAAGTTGCCAAGATCAGAGCTGGTGCCCCCAGCATTGAATGCAAGAGTGGATGGAAGCTGTTGGTAAGCTGGGAGTGGATCATGGAGACCGGTTCGTGAGCAAGGGGGTGCATCACGAGCCGGGTCGTGGAGGCCTGCGGCTCGTGAGTCAGGGTTGCGGAGTCCGGCTCGTGGTTCGAGGGGGGCGACCCGGCCCGGTCGTGTGTCCCCATCACGAGCCGCTCCTGGCTCTGCATCAGGAACCGCTACAGGTTTTGCATCATGATCCATATTCTATTGCCGAGCGAGGAGGTTGCCCCCGAGTCCTAGTGATGCACAAGCCGCTTCAGTGGCTTCATTTCCAGTGCGTTGATCGTTGAAGCTCGGTCTGCCATCCATCCGAGTGAAGAATCCATCGATCATCTCCTGTTGTTTCCTAAGGAGATCGTCCTGCCTTGCAATTTGACCTCTCAATTCAGCAAGAACGCCATCCATTTCTTCTCGAGTCAAGTATGTCGGTGGGTTTTCGTGAGAGGAAGCTTCCTGGCTTGCCTTGTTTCTCGTGCCTTCGGCCTCATCACCTTCAGTACGGGAAAAAGTTCCATCCTTATTTCTTTTAACCATTGATCCAATAGCCAAGCAAATCGATTCCTTTGGAGCTAGAAATTGAAGCAGTATCGTGTGCCCCCTTCCTGGCACGCCAAAATGTTAGACCAAAAAATGGCACTAACACCCAAATGCAGATCACAGATCACAGAATGCAGAAAATGATAAATAAGAGGAGATACACGAAGTTTTTATAGTGGTTTGGCTGTAGATGTAGCCTACGACCACTTTATAATCTTATTGTTATACTGACAGATTACAACAATCAGTTACATGCAGAAACACAATCCGTGTGTTTAATTGAGATTACAAGAGAAGAATTTAGATGTAGGAAGATGCAAATTCCTTTCACTCAGCAATGGTGGAAGCCGTAGAGATGTAGGAGAAAGGCCTTAGCCAAAAGTCAGAGAGCATCCCTTTAAAATTCCATGTAGAAGAGTATTTATAGCTGTAGGTAGGCTTCTGGGAAGACCGGTTCGTGATGGTGTACGTGGCACCCGATCCGGGAAAGTAGGAGCGGGAGTAGCCTTGAGAACAGGTCAAGATCTATGCGTTTATGCATGCGGTTCGTGGCCTAGACGGCTCGTGGTCACGAGTGGGCGAGCCGAGACGGTTGTGCGATGATGTGGTGAAGCTGGTGCTGACACGATCGGGTCGTGATTATGAGGCTCGTGATCCATACATGCCTCACGAACCAGGGTCGTGATCAATGAGTGGATCACGAACCGGGTAACATCAAGAGCCGAGGATGCTGCTTAACGAGCTGAGGAGACTCCACGAGATGGGGGTGCGTCACGAGTCGAGGAGGGGTGAGCCTAAGGGGGAGCCTACGAACCAAAGGGGGCGACCCGAACAGAAATGTCACCAATTCTCAAAATCCAAGTTCTGCATGCGTTTACGGAAACGGGCATAACTTTCAAACCGTAAGTCCGTTTTGACCAAACGAAAGCTCAACCTGAAGCTAATTCAGAGGTCTACAAGAGTTATAGAGCTCAACTTTGTAATTGTTGTTTTCGGGCCCAAAAGAGGTCGTCTGATAGGAGTTTCGAGCCATTTTACTCAGGTGGTGTGATTTTGACCAAATCGCTCCATGTCTTCTGACACTGTTTCCACTACTTAAGTGTGTAGCTATTCAGGAATTCCATGTGTGACAGCTTTCACCATAAAGTGTGTCAACACTATTCATCTTGTTTATATCTATTGTATGTTACTGTTACCTCTCATCTAGTTTTATTTACCTATCTTGATACTTTTACTTCTTTATATGCTAAAAGTCACTGGACTTGCCAGACTTTATGTCTGACCCTTTTTGTTTCTCTTTATCTCTTTCCTTCCCCCCAAGGTTCTCAGAGTGGGAACGTTCAGTCATGATTACGATCTCTCTCTGTTTCTGCTTGGTTCTGGTTCTGCTTTGATGTATTGCTTCGACGATTTGTCTACTTTGTTATGGCTATTATTGGGGATTATGATTTTACATTTCTATACTCTGGTGGTTTTTAGCGCAAGACATATGTTTATGTTCGATGTATTTGGTTTTAGTATTTTAGCCTGATATTGTAACTAGTTTTGAGACTATGATGTTTTTCTACTGAATAATGAAGTTTTAAAGTTCCGCTGCTTTTTTTATGTCTTATGAGATTCTGTTTCTGTTTACCCATAACGCTTCACAGAACTTAATGCATTATGATAAAGAGTGGCATTAACGGATGCGGGGAGTCACACAAGCCATGATCCTCTTACTCTCAACTGAAATGAAATGGGCACACTTTATCGATCTGTCCACTACTACCCAAATACTAGTATTGCCCTTTCATAATCAGGGTAAACCATCTATGAAATCCATAGACACACTCTCTTACTTCACTATGGAACATCTAATGGATGGAGCAATCCACTATGCTTCCATTGCTTCTCCTTAACTCTCTGAAAAACTAAGCATTTCGCTACATACTTAGCGACATCCTTCTTTATTCTACTCTAATAGAACACTCTCCTCGTGTCCCTACACATTTTATCACCACCGAGAAAGATGGTCATCCTAGAGTGGTGTGCTTCTTACAATACCGCACCCACCAAGTCATCAGTGCAGGGGACATAAAGCCTTTCACCTCTCTGTAAACAACTCTAACCATTTACAGAATACCATTGGAGATGTCAGGATGCTTCTTCCCTATTAAACCGATCAAAAATATCTACAATCTGTGGACCTTTTTGCTGACTCGATCCAGTCTGCTCCATCAGAGTAGGCTGAAGCTCTAAAGATGTTAATAATCTAGGTAAAAAATCCATCGAGGGCTTAAAGTTAAATGAAGAAGTAAATTCAAAATTCCTCCACTTAATGAATAACGGGTTCCTGGTCACCATCCTCCTACTTAAGGCTTCTAAAACCACATTCCTCTTATCAGTGGTATATGCTATCTCAATATCATACGATGCCAAGAATTCCGTCCATTGTTCTTACGTTAGATTCCGATGCTTTTGTAAAAATAGACACTTCAGCGACTAGTAATCGATATAGAGCTCGAACCTCTTGCTTAGTAGATGATATTTCTATTTCTTGAATAGAAAAACAATTGTGGTCAACTCTAAATCATGGGTAGGGTAATTCCTATCGTGAGTCTTTAGCTATCTGCTCCCATAAAATACTACCCTACATCCTTGCATCAATACAACATCCAAACCTATCCAACATGGACATGTGTATACTATAAACATCTTATACTATAACATCTTAGAACCATCCACGTAACGACCGTCCCATACCATCATTGTAGAACAATTGTTAAGAGAAATTAATAATAGAAAAGGAAGGAAATAGAATGTAAAGGAAGAGAAAAGAAGAGAGGAGAAGGGAAAAACAAAGAACAAATTCACAGAACCCGTCGAATATCTCACATAGCTTCAGAAAATATATAATAATAGGCAGGACGGTGACAACTATATAAACCACTAATTAGAGTACATACTCATACAATTATACAAAACAATAAAGTTTATACGAAAAATAAATGAACTCACTGATAAACTGCCTCAAATAATAGACAACACTGTAAAGGAACCACAAAGTAATATAGTGGAATAAACAATAATAATACAGGTATAATATGAAAGGGTGTCGCCTCCTGCAAATCAACCTCCGTAGCTCCTAACAATAGTAATATCTATCGCCTCGCTTTCTAATCAACATCGCCGATGAGCACCCAAGGTAATAAGAGAAAATATAAACCTTAGGTTAAACAACAGTCTGGTGCGAGCAATAACCAACTCTCAAAATACTACACTAGTCGTAATAGTATAAGGAACACAGGCATGAAGAGTCATTCCTATGATGTCCCTAGATACAAAGAGTCAGAACATGTAATCAAGTTAGTATATGCTACACAGAATAATAAATGATGAAACTATTCTAGGATAGAAAAATCTCCACAACCCGCTCCGACCTAACTTCCTACCGTCTCTCTAGAATCTTGGAGGTGATATTTTACTAAGAGAAATAATATTAGAGAAACCATAACAATCATAGCATCCATCAAACAAATCATATCTATCACCTCCTAACTATGTGCCTACGTTAATAACCCATTATGATTTCAAGGGCTGATAAGACCCTGATTCTAGTAGAACTTCGTGTTTTCCCAAAATGTGCTTCTTTATTCTAAACTCGGCACCTAGGGTACACGATCCTATCGATCCTAATCAATACCCCCCATGATACACTTACTTTGAGTCCGGTGAACACTTCGAGCTATCAAAAAATCATCACTACGCCTAAATCACATAAGCTCCTCGCTCCATCACTGGTCGAGTACTCCCTCATACCAATCAAGTAATATCCGAACTACGTGTCTCGCCGATACATGCCCTCCTGGCCTAGGCTTGGCTCCTAGGATACATGATCCTAACGGGTCTCCCCCACAATTCCTCTTATTTGAGTCCTCTATCCAATAATTTCGTTCGCACCACAAAGTACATATGATATCAATCCATAATCCTACATATATTCCACTATGAATTGCTTAACACAGATCAATCTTGCATCCTCTCCTCTCTACAAACTGAATAACACTGATCCATCCCACAATCTCGTCAATTTGCAAATCGCATACTATTGAACCATCCCATCGATCCATCTTAAGCACTTCCGAGCCTCGAAACAAAAAAGTCACAGTTCTTAGCTCACTCTGAATATCTCTCTACCTTAAACCATGGACTACATCATCCAGCTGCACTCACTAGCAAAGCGTCGATCCTGCCTCATACTAGTATATCCGATCGAAGTGCCACCGCGTCAAATCCACCATCATACGTGTCATCCAGTCCAGCTCCTCGAAAACTCATCGTCGTCAATGTCAAAGTTGGTCACTACAACCAACAACCATAGTAGTCAATATCGAACACCCTTTAAATATTGCTAATGACCACTAAGACTATGTATCTAACTAGAATCGGTTAAATGCTCATCAATATCCATGTCAAAGTTGGTAAAAAACCCAACACCAATAGTAGTCGATATCGATCACTCAACATTAATCGCTAACGACTAATCAACTAAGTATTTAACCAAAACTGGTTAAACACTTGTCCAATGAATCATCAAGTCCATCTACTTCCTCTAAGTTGATACGCATGTCCCGAAGCTTCTTCTTGAATCTCTCCTAATCCAAAATCACCAATAAATGGCGTAAATCACCAGACTACGCAAACAAGCAACTGTGCAATCAATAGTCCTATAGATGACTAAAACAACATACAAACATCTATGGTATCATGGAATAAATAAAACCTATCTAAAGCAGTCAAATTAGAAGATGTGTCAAAATGTCTTAAATCTAGCAATATCGATAAATAATGTACAAATTAAGAGAAAATGTAATATTTAATCTTAAAATATTTTTAAAACACTTTTAAATCCATTTATAAAATTATTAATTATATTTTATTATTTTACAAATCCTTTTTAAAATTCATTTAAGGTCAAAAACACAATTATACACTATGCAAACAACTATAGTAAAGTGAGAAATTATATCATTTACCTCAACCAAATCAACCCAAATGTGCTTTTTAGGATAGTGATCATCAATTTGAGTCCAATGCAAGAAACCACATCCAAATCTGACATCGTATGCAAAAGATATGATCAATACAAGTTTTAACGGCTCGAATAAACAAAATAAATCAAACTTAACTATAATTATAAGATTACCCTCACAAGTTTTCTTTTGCAAATGACATTTCCTAGCTGCAACATACAGCAAAATCACAGGAAAATATGTGCATCAAAATCCAATGAAAAAGAGCAAGAATCAACGAAAATCGAATCTTGGAATTCTGATGCAATCTTTGACCAAAATCACACCCGTCTACGCTCGAACCATGACCACCAGACCCCTGCAGCAAAACACTTCTAGAGGCTCAGCTAAAGGAATATAGCATAACACTATGAAATTTGTGACATCAATAGTGATCGGACTACCCTAAAATCACATCGTCGAAGTGTCTTTCCATCACTAACCCGAATCTGGCCTTGGTTTGCTCAAACTCCGATAATGGTGGTTGAAATCCTACACCCGAAGAGAGGACCTACATCGCCTATGGTTACCGAATGTGGGCAAACTTCGGCCATAGGCGGGGATTCGTCTCAAAAGTTCAACGACGTCCATTTCATGATTTTCGGATGAATCACGAGGGAGATCTAATTTTTTGAAAGTTGGGAAAATGCGGCCATGGAAAATTGATGGAGCAGTAACTTTATGAGGGAAGAAAAGAAGGAATAGGTCGGGTTTCCACAAGCTATTGTAGTCAAGGGTTCAACGTTTTGTACTGTTATTTGTTCTCATCTTAATTCAAATGAAGTCAACACGTTTAATTTACGTATGGCCAAACGGCAAGTCTGTTCGCCATGAAACTTTTGACAAGGTGCATCTCTACGATGGTACGGTTCCATTGACATGAATTTCATCGAAATTCGAGAATGTTCGATAGAACGACAATTTTACGCGTATTTCGAGACGGTTTTGAACTTATTGATCTCGAAATATAGCGATTCATATACTTTTCCTTTACGTAATGAGTAATCTGGACTCATTACAAATAGTCTCGTGTCCCAATTCGACCATTTATGAAAAATCACCCTTTGGGTCTGGCACTCAATAAATTAACGATCAATATTTAAATAAAATGTTTAAAATCCAATCGTTAACATCCTTTTTGTTACATTCTTCTCTCCTTATAGGATTTCATCCCCAAAATTCTCAAGGACTGAACAACGCAACTTAATGCTCTCGAATAAGCGACGATACAAACCAAATCGTCCATTATTGCTCTCAACAACCTTATAAGAAACCCGTCACAACAAAAGCGAAAAGACTTTAAATTGGCATGAAGCCAAAATTCTCATCCCTAAGTATAACCACTGTAACACCCCGTAATTTTAAATATTAAAATTTACAAATTAAAGAATACTTAATTTCAAATATGGGAATTAAGGGAAACAAGTTGCGCAATTGCGTTCGTTTCGAAAATCTGCTTGAGATAGATCCGAGTTTGTGTGAATTGGACTTCGTATGAAGAAGTTATGGCCTTCGGAAGTTTCAGAATTTATATAAATTAAAAACAGCTCGAATCAGAAAGTTGAAATTCAAAATTCAAAATAGGGAAGCGGGTTGGGCAGGAAAATTCCCACCCAAATGCCACGTCGACCAGGGGGTCGACCTACCAATACAGGTCGACCAGGGAGTCGACCTGCCCCCCTCCCCCCCAGGCAGATCTGAAAGATGACGCTGTTTTGACCTGTTGCTAGGTCATTAGGGCTGAGGTGTTATTCTATCTTGACTTGATGGTCTTAATTGATTCTAGGTTAATCTGACGGCTCTTAATTAACTAAAATTCTATATAAGCAACCTAACTCTCAACCCTAAATCATATTAATTCATACCCAGAGCCGCCATGCCGTCAATGGAGAACCTAGAGTAGCCGTCGTTCTCTTTCAACTCAAAACAAGATAGCAGCAAGAATCAAATCAAATCTAATCTAAATAACAATTAGTCTACATCAAAGGCAAGCAATTTAGTTTCAGAATACAGATCCCAGAAAGACAAGACTATTCTTTTGTTTCTGAGTATAATAGCTTTCACAAAATAATTAATTAATTTAATTATGATAAGTTATAATTGGGATTATGAGAATATGATTTTGAATCATGTGATGTTGAATTATATTCAAGTTTGTGATGTTGAATTACATATTCTTATATAAATTATATGCAAGTTTGTGATGTTAGACTATATGTTCTTATATGAATCTTATGCAAGTTTGGGATGTTAAAACATATATGAATCTTATGCAAGTTTGGGATATTAAGACATATGTGAATCTTATGCAAGTTTGGGATGTTAAAACATATGTGAATCATGTAGATACATATGCTAGTTTATATGCAAACATGTGACATTAATCTTTATGTTTAGATCTATATGCAAGTTCACACCTTTATGTTTAAATCCATATGCAAGTTCACATCTTTATGTTTAGATCTATGTTTAGATCCATGGCAGTACATAGTTGTGAAAACTTATATTCTATACGCCCATTGCCCATGCTAGTTTTGTATGTGAATCATATGCTAGTTTGAATGAAATTCATATGCAAGTTAAAGGCAAACCATATCCATATATGCAAGCTCACGATTACATGTTTAGATCTATATTTAGATCCATGATAGTTATGCAAATTTATGTATTTCCTATGCAAGTTATTGGCTATGCAAACTTGAGTCATGATTCTTAGATCTATTTTGTGTGTTATTCAAGTTGTGATGTTGCTTTTCTTTTTATAAGTTAGACTATTTGCGAGTCTAACAAATGTCATATTAAAACGTATGAATAACGTGGGGACAAAGCGAAAATATTAAATATTAATATTGTGAATTGGCATATAATAGCCTTAAAAGGCATATAATTAATTTGAAACATTAATTGGCCAAATTTATATGCATAGTAATTATGGACATAATTTAAGTGACAATTATGGACATGGATTAAAATTGGAAGTTATTGGCAATTTGAAATAGGGATATTAATTCAAATTGGGGATTGAATAATAATGTGTAATAATAAATGCCTAAGACACGAGGTTAGACTCGTTTGTGGTGTAAGACTGTCCGGACCCGCCTGGCAAATCCAGCAACCACAAATGGTAGTCTAATGTGAGAGGTCAAAGACATAAATTAAATGAGTAATAAAGGCCTAGACACGAGGTTAGACTCGTTTGTGGTATAAGACTGCGCGGACCCGCCCGGCAAATCCAGCAAGCACAAACGGTAGTCTAATATGAGAGGTCAAAGGCATAAATTTAATGATGCTTAGACACGAGGTTAAGTCTTGCTTGTGTTGGAAGTCTGCACGGAACCACCCGGCATATCCAGTGGCCACAAGAAATCAACTTAATGTGAGAGGTCTGTGCATTAATAATTAATTAATGCTGATCAAAGACGAATATGAATGACAAATAGAAGTTTGGTTAAGTGAATAATTCTTTGAGTACCAATCTGATGTTGATTTCGGTCTTCGGGGTTGATACTTAGGGAGTTATTCTCTTAACCAATGTATCTGTGAACTAAGATGTACTTAATCATAATTTAAGTAAAACATGATAAGTGGATAGGGTTAAGACTAGCTTAACCAATAATATATAAGTGGATAGGGTTAAGACCAGCTTAACCAATAATATATAAGTGGATAGGGTTAAGACTAGCTTAACCAATAATTTGATAAGTGGGTAGGGTTAAGACAAACTTAACCAATAATATATATTGATCTGATAAGTGGATAAGGTTAAGACCAGCTTAACCAATAATATATTGATCTGATAAGCGGATAGGGTTAAGACAGGCTTAACCAATAACACATGTTGATATGTTAAGTTGGTAACACGGGTGACATGTGGGATATAATTATAAACACTTAACTAAGTTGAAACATGTAAGAAGTCATGAATAAGAAGGGGTTAAGTGGGAAACTCTAGTGGGGACCAAGCGTAGGTGGAAAGCTTGTGTCAAGCATGGGGGACCCTTTTCAAACCAGTAACCCATTAAGTATCTTTGTGAGCTCGAGTTAGATCGAGGACGGGACAACTTACTGGGTTTGATTGTAAAAGGTAAAAACGGGTTAGCGATGGCAACACAAGTCCAACGGGGTCATGTGCGTGCGTAGGCCCGGGCTGGTAGGTAAGATTGTATTGCATCGTGTAGATATAAGCCGTGCATCTTTAGTGGTATCGGGTTGCCACTTTGGGGAGTGATACACCCCACTGTGGTGCTAGCAGGGGTATCTACGAGTTAGGGAGCCGATCGAATGGGGAAGGTAGTGGGTACGACTAGCGGAGATAGGAGCAGACGACACCTATGAAGACAGCTAGGAGTATAACTACCATATTATGAATAAACATTGTAACTAGAATGAGGAGGGTAGTGGGTACAACTAGTGGAGATAGGGGCAGACGACACCTATGAAGACAGCTAGGGGTACACGAAACTACCATTATCATTATTATGTTCTATAGGCGGGATCAACTTTTAGGGTGACTAGTAATGGTGCAGTGTAATTAGCATTGGTGCAGTATAGTAATTATCCTATCGTGATTAGGAACGAGATTAATGCCCGAATATTCCTCTTGTTTGCTTTGTCATGCCCACTTGTTTCATGGTCATACCTTATCTTACCAGTTTATGCCTTATCCTAGTTACTTTAATAATTATATTGTTAAAGTTATTATACTCGCCAAACTTTATGTCTGACCCCCTTGTTTTCGCCTCTTTTCTTCCTCCCCCCCTCCAGGTTCTTAGGGTGGGACTAGTACTAGTGGAGCTTGATCTTGGATCTCTTTCTCTCTCTTTTGGAAGTGCTTGGATTGCTGAAAGTAAAGTTCAGCTCATCTCTTTTATGGCTACTTGTGTTGGGGTTATGCTTTTTTACTTCGTGTACTCAGAAAACAATTTTTCACGATGGATATTAAATGTACTTGGTTTTATTGTTGGTTTATGAAGTTGTTATAATCAAACTATTTCTCCGCTGCAATAAAAGTTGTTTTAAAATTTCAAGTACCAATATATGTATCTGTCTTATTATATTCTATTCTATACACTAATAATGCTCCATGGAAGTTAATGCATTTCCTTTGTGAGTGACATTAATGGACGTGGGGTGTTACATGTGGTATCAGAGCTGAAGGTTACCAGAACAGATATGAGATTTTGAAAAACTATTTTTCAAAAAGCGGTTTTATAAAGAAATACTTTCAAAAATATGTTTAAGGAAAGTATTTTCAAGAGAAAATTTTGTTTTAAAAATATAACCCCCAAGAGCCATATATCTTTCCTTCGATTCTCCGTTTTGAATCTCTTCCTCTTTCCTTTTTGAATTTCTTCCTCCATGTATAGACGCTTTTTCTAAGATATGTAAGAACTTCTGTACGATGGGCGGGAAACCACTTCATGGGATTGGGACGTCTGTCAAAGCTAGAAGGAAGTGGAGGACTTGTTGGTACCTTTAAGGTTGACGATGGGAGGAAGGTTCAATTAGCTGCTCGGTTAATGAAGAACGAAGCCTCATTTGGTAGTGGGTCACGAACAGAGAATGTGCAGGAGAGACATGGAAAGGACACAAAGAAAGGCGATAAGGATAAAAAGTGCCAAGAGAAAAGGAAGGGCCACACTTGTGAAATACATGAATATTTAAATAAAGATGTTAGGAAGAAGAAGAAGACTAGTTGTTATCGTTAATGAGAAATAGGACATCTTATCAGGATAGTCCAAAGAAGCAAAAGGCAAAGGTAAGGGCAAAATATAGGATCTTCTGGAGGGTAGACGCGTTCCCTCACGGCTGGCATACCCGATAGAGGTAGGAATATCTTGGTTGGAAGTTTGGTTCTTCTTTTTGATCATCCTGTTCGAACTTTGTTTGATTCTGGCGCTTCACACTCATTTGTATATGCTTCGTTAGTTGAAACACTGCACCTAAATACTAGTCTAGTTACGGATCCCATAGTAGTCTCAAATCCTATTGGTGGTTCGGCTCATCTTTCTATGGTTTGTCGGGATTTGAGAGTGTCTATCTTGGGCATTGGGTTTGAATGCTACGCCTTCGTTCTTGGCTTTATGGGCTACGGCTTGATTCTAGGCATGGACTGGCTAGCTAGATACGGGGCCATCCTAGATTGTGAAAGAAGGGTAGTTAGGTTGTTAACTCGTTGTGGAAAGACCCTCGATATTTCTTGTGACCCTAGAGGTCCAGTAATGCTTAGCTACCTAGAATCCCTTGACGCATCCAATGATGATTTGGAAGCTGTTCATGTGGTCTGTGAATATAGTGATGTCTTCGATGAGGTTCGAGGTTTACCCCCGAGACGCGAGATAGACTTTCGAATATACCTAGTAGATAATGCAAAGCTAGTTGTATTACCAGTGCACCACATGGCTCCGAGAGAGAGAAGATAACTCAGTACGCAAGTGAAAGAATTGCTTGAGAAGGGGTTCATAACAAGAAGTATTTCGGAGTGGGGTGCTCCAGTCGTTTTTGCTACGAAAGCTGATGGTTCACTTAGATTGTGCGTGGACTATAGAGAGCTGAATAAGCTAACAAAGAAGAACAGACACCCGTTGCCGAGGATAGATGATTTATTCAATCAGTTGGTGGGTGCTTCGGTTTTCTCGCAACTGGATTTGGCTACAGGGTTTCATCAGCTAAAGGTGGCTGAAGATAGCATCGATAAGACTGCATTTAGAACTCCTAACGGTTTCTTCGAGTGGCTCATCATGCCTTTTGGTTTGATGAATGCACCAGCATACTTTATTGACTTAATGAGTAGGTGTTTAGGGAGTTTCTAAACAAGTTTGTGGTAGTCTTTGTGGACGATATCCTGGTTTTCTCTAAAAATGAAGAACTGCATGCCCTGCATCTTAGGGAAGTCTTAGAGACCCTATGAGCGCATCAACTTAAAGCTAAGTTCTCCAAGTGCCATTTTTGGAGAAAAGAAATGAGGTTCTTAGGATACGTGGTCTCTAAGGAAGAGATAGCTGTGGATCCTGGAAAAGTGGTGGTAATCCAAGATTGGAAAATTCCTAAGAATGCAACAGAAGTAAGAAGCTTTTTAAGGCTAGCTGGTTATTATAGGAAGTTCATTAAGGACTTCGCGAAGATATCAGCCCCACTTACTCGGCTAACGAAGAAGAGCTTGACTTTTTCTTGGGATGTTGACTATGTCGATGCTTTCCAGCATTTGAAGGGGGCTTTAACGACAAATCCAGTTTTAGTTTTGCCAGATGGAAGTAAGCCATTCACAGTGTGTATAGGTGCTTGCGGGACAGGACTTGGAGCAGTTTTCAATGCAAGAGGAAAGGTGATATGCAAAAGGAGGCAAGTACAAGCATTGCTTATCATCCACAGACGGATGGACAGACAGAAAGGGGTGAATAGAATCCTTGAAGATCTTTTAAGGTCATGTATCCTAGATTTTGAGGGACATTAGAAGAGGTAACGATCTTAGTGGTGTTCACGATTTGTTTCACGTATCGCATTTACAGAAGTGTTACACGATACCGTGGAAGTAGTGGAGCCGAGCATGCTTAGTTAAGTGGAAGTGGAGTAAGACACCACGATTAGACGAGTTCCTACATGCATCCTTGGGTCGGAGATATAAAAGCTATGCAACAAAGAGGTCAAGTTAGTTAAAGTGCAATGGGGAGATGATCAAAGAGACGCGACTTGGGAGACGGAAGACAAGATGTGTACGCTGTACTCTTTCCTTTTTTGAGGATATGTTTTTAACTTCTCCTTTCTCTACCGCTTTGTTGATACTTGTCCTATCGTTTAATATGTCTTTGCAATGATATCTTCGATCTTTAGTTAGGAAGAACCCTATAGTTGCAAACATGTGTTTGAGACATGTTATGTTTGGTGGATGCAAATGGATGCAAGTGGTTGCTAGTGGTTGCTCGTGGATGCATGTACACACACAATAGGCACTAGATTGGCTCAATCACCTTCATATTGCATATAAATGTGTGTGCATATCTTAATTTATGGATGTATAATGGTTGTGTTATCATATAGATGCTGCATTTTGATGAATGGTTGTGCACACATGTAGAAATAATATGTATCGATAGGATTCTTTCGCATACATAATGGACGCATGGAACTATCATGTTTTGCATTAAGGAGGTCAACTGAATCAGTAGACTGCCTGATTTTGCATTAGATAAGGAACATATACACACACTTTTTGCATATGTTCATACATCATTAGAAATCTTGTAAGAACAATGGATGCCTGTGTTTGATGGTTGAGTAGATGGATGATTGGATGTTAGGATATACATTCTCCTTAACTTGGAGATTTCGGGGGTGAAATCCCTTTAAGGAAGGGAGAATGTAACACCCCGTATTTTTAAATATTAAAATTTACAAATTAAAGAATACTTAATTTCAAATATGGGAATTAAGGGAAACGGGTTGCGCCATTGCGTTCTTCTCGGAATTCTGCTTGAGATAGAGTCCGAGTTTGTGTGAATTGGACTTCGTATGAAGAAGTTATGGCCTTCGGAAGTTTCAGAATTTATATAAATTAAAAACAGCTCGAATCAGAAATTTGAAATTAAAAATTCAAAACAGGGAAGCGGGTTGGGCGGGAAATTTCCCGCTCAAAGGCCAGGTCGACCAGGGGGTCGACCTGGGGGTCGACCTACCCATACAGGTCGACCAAGGGGTCGGCCTGCCCCCCCCCCCCCCCCCAGGCAGATCTGAAAGATGACGCTGTTTTGACCTGTTGCTGAGTCATTAGGGCTGAGGTGTTATTCTATCTTTACTGGATGATCTTGATTGATTCTAGGTTAATCTGACCGCTCTTAATTAACTAAAATTCTATATAAGCAACCTAACTCTCAACCCTAAATCATTTTAATTCATACCAAGAGCCACCATGCCGTCAATGGAGAACCTAGAGTAGCCGCTGTTCTCTTTCAACTCAAAACAAGATAGAAGCAAGAATCAATTCTAATCTAATCTAAATAACAATTAGTCTACATCAAAGGCGAGCAATTCAGTATCAGAATACAGATCCCTGAAAGACAAGACTATTCTTTTGTATGTGAGTATAATAGCTTTCACAAATTAATTAATTAATTTAATTATGATAAGTTATAATTGGGATTATGAGAATATGATTTTGAATCGTGTGATGTTGAATTATATGCAAGTTTGTGATGTTCGATTACATGTTCTTATATAAATTATATACAAGTTTGTGATGTTAGACTATATGTTCTTATATGAATCTTATGCAAGTTTGGGATGTTAAAACATATATGAATCTTATGCAAGTTTGGGTTATTAAGACATATGTGAATCTTATGCAAGTTTGGGATGTTAAAACATATGTGAATCATGTAGATACATATGCTAGTTTATATGCAAACATGTGACATTAATCTTTATGTTTAGATCTATATGCAAATTCACACCTTTATGTTTAAATCCATATGCAAGTTCACATCTTTATATTTAGATCTATGTTTAGATCCATGGCAGTACATAGTTGTGAAAACTTATATTCTATATGCCCATTGCCCATGCTAGTTTTGTATGTGAATCATATTCTAGTTTGAATGAAATTCATATGCAAGTTATAGGCAAACCATATCCATATATGCAAGTTCACGATTACATGTTTAGATTTATATTTAGATCCATGATAGTTATGCAAATTCATGTATTGGCTATGCAAACTTGTGTCATGAATCTTAGATCTATTTTGTGTGTTATTCAATTTGTGATGTTGCTTTTCTTTTTATAAGTTAGACTATTTGCGAGTCTAACAAATGTCATATTAAAACGTACGAATAGCGTGGGGACAATGGGAAAAAATTAAATATTAATATTGTGAATTGGCATATAATAGCCTTAAAAGGCATATAATTAATTTGAAACATTAATTGGCCTAATTTATATGCGTAGTAATTATGGACACAATCTAAGTGACAATTATGGACGTGGATTAAAATTGGAAGTTATTGGCAATTTGAAATAGGGAGAATAATTCAAATTGGGGATTGAATAATAATGTGTAATAATAAATGCCTAAGACACGAGGTTAGACTCGTTTGTGGTGTAAGACTGCCCGGACCCGCCCGACAAATCCAGCAACCACAAACGGTAGTCTAATGTGAGAGGTCAAAGGCATAAATTAAATGAGTAATAAAGGCCTGAGACACGAGGTTTGACTCGTTTGTGGTATAAGACTTCTCGGACCCACCCGGCAAATCCAGCAACCACAAACGGTAGTCTAATGTGAGAGGTCAAAGGCATAAATTAAATGATGCTTGGACACAAGGTCAAGTCTTGCTTATGGTGGAAGTCTGCCCGGAACCGCCCGGCATATCCAGCAGCCACAAGCAATCGACTTAACGTGAGAGGTCGGTGCATTAATAATTAATTAATGCTGATCAAAGACGAATATGAATGACAAACAGAAGTTTGGTTGAGTGAATAATTCTCTGAGTACCAATCTGATGTTGATTTCGGTTTTCGGGGTTGATACTTAGGGGTTATTCTCTTAACCAATGTATCTGTGAACTAATATGTGCTTAATCGTAAATTAAGTAAAACATGATAAGTGGATAGAGTTAAGACCAGCTTGACCAATAATATATAAGTGGATAGGGTTAAGACCAGCTTAACCAATAATATATAAGTGGATAGGGTTAAGACCAGCTTAACCAATAATTTGATAAGTGGGTAGGGTTAAAACAAACTTAACCAATAATATATATTGATCTGATAAGTGGATAAGGTTAAGACCAGCTTAACCAATAATATATTGATCTGATAAGTGGATAGGGTTAAGACAGGCTTAACCAATAATACATGTTGATATGTTAAGTAGGTAACATGGGTGACATGTGGGATATAATTATAAACACTTAACCAAGTTGAAACATGTAAGAAGTCATGAATAAGAAGGGGTTAAGTCGGAAACTCTAGTGGGGACAAAGCGTGGGTGGAAAGCTTGTATCAAGCATTGGGGACCCTTTTCAAACCAGTAACCCATTAAGTATCTTTGTGAGCTCGAGTTAGATCGAGGACGGGCACGCTTACTGGGTTTGATTGTAAGAGGACAAAATGGGTTAGCGGTGGCAACGCAAGTCCAGTGGGGTCATGTGCGTGCGTGGGCCCGGACTGGTAGGTAAGACGTTGTTGCATCATGTAGATATAAGCCATGCATCTCTAGTGGTATCGGGTTGCCACTTTGGGGAGTGATACACCCCACTGTGGGACCAGCACGAGAATGTACGAGTTAGGGAGCCGATCAAATGGGGGAAGGCAGTGGGTACGACTAGCAGAGATAGGAGCAGACGACACCTATGAAGACAGCTAGGAGTATAACTACCATATTATGAATAAACATTGTAACTAGAATGGGGAGGGTAGTGGGTACAACTAGTGGAGATAGAGGCAAATGGCACCTATGAAGAAAGCTAGGGGTACACGAAACTACCATTATCATTATTATGTTCTGTAGGCGGGATCAACTTTTAGGGTGACTAGTAATGGTGCAGTGTAATTAGCATTGGTGCAATATAGTAATTATCCTATAGTGATTAGGAACGAGATTAACGCCAGAATATTCCTCTTGTTTGCTTTGTCATGCCCACTTGTTTCATGGTCATACCTTATCTTACCAGTTTATGCCTTATCCTAGTTACTTTATTAATTATATTGTTAAAGTTATTATACTCGCCAGACTTTATGTCTGACCCCCTTGTTTTCGCCTCTTTTCTTCCTTTCCCCCCCCCAGGTTCTCAGGGTGGGATTAGTAATAGTGGAGCTTGATCTTGGATCTCTTTCTTTCTCCTTTGGAAGTGCTTGGATTGTTGAAAGTAAAGTTCAACTCATCTCTTTTATGGCTACTTGTGTTGGGGTTATGCTTTTTTACTTTATGTACTCAGAAAACAATTTTTCAAGATGGATATTAGGTGTACATTGTTTTACTATTGGTTTATGAAGTTGTTGTAATCAAACTATTTCTCCGCTGCAATAAAAGTTGTTTTAAAATTTTCAAGTACCAATATATGTATCTGTCTTGTTATATTCTGTTCTGTACACTAATAATGCTCCATGGAAGTTAATGCATTCCCTTTGTGAGTGACATTAATGGACGTGGGGTGTTACAACCACAATCAAAAATCTGAAACCATCGTAACTAAGCCAATGCCTAAATTGCACACTTATTCCCAACCCAATAGGTAATGGGAATAAAAGTGACAACCTAGTAGTTGGAAGACAACCTCAGTCCAAAAATAAAATCTTGATTTTTTCCCAAATTTGGCTAAATTCACGGAAAATTTCGACAATACCTCCATTACGTGGCTCGATCTAGAAAAACCCAAACTCGTCGTTCAAGGTCTAAACCGTCAAAAGAAAACAAAGCCCGAAGTGGATAATTATACATAGGGAATAAAATCACCAAAATGCACCAAATGGGAAAACCACAAACTACATCTACTACATACCTCTTTTTAAACCATGCTTAGCATTTAGATGTAAGTAAAAGCGAACATGCTTCCAAACATCAACTCATGCTCCATGTACCTAAACATGTACTCGACAAAGAGGGTTAGAATATGCAGTATAAACCAACGAAGAAAAGCAACATGTCCAGTCATGTATGGAAATAAATGGGCCACAACAAAAAAAAACAACTATTATGCATGCCTAATAATCATGTAAGCATAAGTGGTCAAGTCACGTATCAACAATCAAAATGCATGACAAATAATATCAATCATGATAAGTAACATCCATGTCGATCCTAGCATGCAGGAAACTAGTCTAGTTAACAAAAGACATCAAATCCTTATATGACTTGATACAATGGTTTTCACTTTGCTAAAGTGAGGGAAGTTTAACATATCTCATCATCAAATCGAGCACAACTCAAGTGCTATCATGCTACCCTCAAATCTTGGGCAATCGATTGATGAAAACCATTGAAAAATGCTCTCGCATCTATATAAGAATCTCAAGTATCTACGGAGTGCTACATGATTCTTCCCATTAAGAATTAACTAGCTCACCATTCACTCGTTAAGAAATGAGTTCCAAACACCCTCCTTTGTTGTTTGGAATAACAACGCCACTTCAATGCGGAATCAATCAGCACGTAAAATCCTTACAATAACACTTCAAAATCTAAAGCTATTACCAGTAAAAAAAAGTGAACATCACACGCCAATGGAATACCTCTCCTAAACCGGTACATCTCCAACACAACAACATTAGGAAGGTAGGAATCTGAACCATCAATACCAATGAAGGTCAAGATCCCACTCGGAGAGGAGAATCTCCGCTGAAGCAACACCGCCGACAACTCCAACACCATCCCAATAAGTAGTACCTCCAAAACTCCATAGCGAACTCTATCGCCATAGTGAACTCGATCTCTATAACAAAGTTAATCGCCAACGACTCTATCGCCACTGTTTCTGAACTAAGAGTCAGATACTCTACCATGAATAACTTTGGTCATCGACTAGCATGTGACGACCTACTCTCCTGGTACTACCGCCATAGCCTTCGTCGGATTGATAACATCTTCGTACTCAAGGCAAGGTAACCAAAGCACCTCGCTTCACATATCCTAAAGCTAAAATTCAACAAGCCAAATAATAGACGGTGTACTCTCCATACTAACAACTCAAACATGCCTTATGCTTTCATTTCGTCCACGTGAAGATGAAAATGCAATCAAGAAACACAAGAACAACCCAACCAGGCGATCTTAGAAGATGATCTGAAAACACATATAACATGTTGACTCGCTGGTCATTCCTAATGGCATAACCAATCAATCCTACTCGAACCAGCATAAGATGCTTAATTCGACAGGCACAAACCAATCCATTATTGGCAAAATTCCCTTAGGAAATCCAACTGAGAAAACCTCTTCACTCACCTTAGATCTAACTCTTCTACCCATCTCAAAACAAAAATGGATACAGGCTCGTCTCCCGCTCTCAAGTTACACATGCCCTCGAGTCATAGCCATCGATCCACTATCAATGGCCAAATCGATACGGTACTCAACTCAAGCATAGTGGAAATCTTGTCACCACGTCGAATGTGTCTATATACTCTCACGCGATAAGCTCAGATGATGAGTCACTACTAGAGATTCAATATCTTAGCCTGTTATTATCAAACCATAAGTGACTCGCCCTCCTCTATCGCTAAACAAGGACGACTTACTACTGTATCACAAGATGTCCTAGTCCACTATTGTCATTAATAACCTCTCACTACCACTTACCTTTCGTATCGACCTAATTAAAAAAATCCTAGACTCGAGTACTAGACCTAATAGAATCTAAGCAATCAATAGCAACCAAGCTAACAGCCAAACAAACATGACTCGGTAAAATAAATTTTGACAAGCGATGTATGCTGCCAAATATAAACAGTATGCTGTAACACTCCCTGTGACGATCGCCCAATACCTCCCGCATAAAAAGAGGAGTGTGCTATGTGATGTGCCATGCCGATACGGACGACCATCAGGGTAGAATAATTCGTAAACAGAACCTATCGTATAACACACAACGCATGGATAATATATAATAATAAAATATACAACAGGAGATAGTAATGAAGCACAACCGAATATAGAATCAAATTCCATAAATCATAGAATCTTGGGTATAATACTTCTCGATACATGAATCTTTGAATGCAGCATGCCTCACTATATCCCCCAAAGTATCAATAATATCAACGTACATCGGAAATAGAAAAGAAATAGCTAAGTAGTAGATAGTAATAATACGCCAGCCTCCTGCTTGCCACCGCATAGCAACACTGGCACCAAACCTGCTACCTGCTACCCAGTCTTCCCACCATCAAATTGGTGAACAACCTAAGGTAATGACAGGGAAGCATACATCCGTGAGTTAGAAAATAGTCTTAGTAAGTAATAAAATAGTTAACAACAGTTAAACAGGATAGTATGAGTATAGGCGAATCAATCAACCGATCTGCCTAACAACCAACAAGTTAACACGTGAAAATCATCCATCAAATGTCACATCAGAAATAGGAAAGAACTACTCCCAATCCTGCTTCTCTTCAACATCCTACGGTGATGGCTCGCCCAGAGAAAATAGAGAAGAAACGTAAAATCAACCATAGCATCCATAAAATCCAATGTCCTATCCATCACCGACTACAGTCTTGAATCCATCAGTTATCGAACTCGCATTTCACCGATCAAAAGGTCTAATGGAAAACCCCGGTTCTAGCCAAACTACCATACGCCATCATGACTCTTATGTTTGCATCCTACCTGAGGCAACTAGACCACTCCTACCTGATCGATCCAAGGTACTCGATCCTATGTGATCCTTATGCGCGTTCCCCACGATATCTCTACTTTGAGCCTGCTAGAATACTTCGTTAACCAATGATTTCTTGGCACATCAAATTCGTCGATCCTTTCTTATTGGCGATTTACCTTTTTAGGCAAGCTGCCTCTTGAACTAATTCCGTTATCATCTGCTACACCCTGCATTTTATGACAATTAAATATTTCATAGTGCATATATGTATATAAATGCAAAGACATAAATCTATAAAAGAAGAAAAAAGAGAGAAATATATGATTGCATGCAATAAATACATGCATTGAAAAAGAAGAAAAGATTAATGTAAGTAACAATGCAATGCATGCATTAAAAGAAAAAAGAAATCAGTTGCATGCAGTGTAATTATATTGCATGCAATGGTAAGAAAAGAAAAAAATGAAAGAAAAAGATGCATACAAAATGATAAGGTTACATGCAATGGTTTAAATAAAAAGAAGGAATAAGAAAAGAACAATGACCACCATTGTTCTAAGCCTTGTTAACAAAAGCCAAAGTAGTTCAGTTGGTTAGAGCATGTGGCTTTCATGAGAGCGGTGAAGGTTCGAACCCCGCAGGCGCCATATTTTTATTTTAAAGGAATGGTTAAAATAACACATGTTCATAAGAGAAAATATGTATAAATGCACATATAAGGAAAATTATACATATAAAGAAGAATAAAAATATATGTATACATGTATATGAAAATATATGCGTACATATATGCAAATACATATATATACACACACACACACACAAAGGAAAAATTCAAAATAAGGCTGTAATCAAAGAAATATGATAAGAATTGAATAACAGCATAACACCGTTTGAATTTAGAAAACAAAATAAAAGTTGTGCGTATATATGTACATGTAAAATGGGCATTTGAAGCTTTCTATACATATAAAAAGATTATATGTAAATATAATAGTTAAATAAATCAAAGAAAGTGTAACGGGATACTAATCGAACGTTTAAAACTAAAAACATTAAAACGGTAAACATTTGCCCAAAATTGCTCGTGGGACCCAAGGGGGTCGACCCTGGGGTCGACACAACCATAGGGGGGTCGACCCACCCTAGATTCGGGCAGATTCATTGATGAATCTGGACTGTTTTCTTAACCACAATCGTTGCTGACTCAGCGCTGCGTGTATGATAAGATCCTGAACACCTATAAATAGGCTAGTAGAGCCTAGCCTAGATCTCACGTTTTCTAAGAGACTGCCAAGTTCTGCCAGTCTTCCTCCTCCTCAAATCTCTTTAGAAAAATCGAATAATTAGTTTAGGAAAATTCCGATTCAAGATCTAGAGGAAAAGAATGTATATTAATAAAGAAGGTGTTCAGAATTTTATTCGAGGTAAGGTAAATTATTGGATCTGGTCAATTTAAATTCCTCCTCTTTCTTCTCTTTTTTTTTAGTTGAGAATTGTGGATCCATGGTTATTTAGGTTCTAAATTCAGCTAGGAGAAACATGGAATGCCAAATCTGGACCAGATTCATGAATTGGAAAGCAATTAGGTGAGTGGATATAAGTTATACCATTTTTATAATGGTATATTTATCGTTTGACATTCCCCGTTAATATGCATAGTAAATATGTTGAAATGTTAATATGTTGAAATGTTAATATGTTGAAATGTTAATAGGTTGAAATGTTGATATATTGAAATAATAACATGCTGAAATGTATAAATCTGTTAAAATATGTGGAAACGATTACCGTTGTATACATACATGTTCTAATTACATGTTAATCTGTGGCATATTATGTACTTGAACCCTTAACTATAAGAATTGTGATAATTACATGTTAGTTTGTTAGAATAGAATAAAAACATGATTCGATGATTACATGTTATTTTAAAATTAAGTTAATTACATGTTAGGAAGAACATGTGACATGATAATCAGATAATGGACTTAATATGATATTATGTATGACATGTAAAAATAGATTACAGAAAAGTTTGGAAAGAACGAATATGCATAAATTTACAGTAAATAAAAAACTGTAAACACACTTAGAAACGAGGTTAAATTCAACTTGTGGTAGAAGTCTGCCTTGAACCGCCCGACAAATCCAACATTCATAAGTTGTTAATTTCACGTGAGGGGTTTAGTGCGTAAATATACATGTAACGGTGCTAAGACACGAGGTTAAGTCCAACTTGTGGTAGAAGTCTGCCCGGAACCCCCCGGCAAATACAGCATCCACAAGTGGTCAGCTTAATGTGAGAGGTCTAGTGCATAAACATGTATGTAAATATATGTATATAAAAGGATATAAATAACTGGAACTAATTGTGATGGATGGAAATGAATGGGAATGAATAGGAAATGAAGGAAAGTTACAACAGTAAAATAATTGGAATGAACGGGGAATGATAATAATCTATTATAGTTAATTACATTAATGAGAATGCTATATAATAGGTAGTCTTGTCCTAGGGACAAGTGGAAATTATAACATAAGTTATAATAAACGGAAAGGAAACTTATTAGAAAACCTTAGTTAAGAGAACTAAGTTAATAAGTAAACAACAATAAGTTGTAGGGACAGTGTAAGATGAAATTATGATTAAATAAGAAGGAACGAGGTGAATATATGAGATGAAATAAGTTGTATTCAATCATAAATAATAAGTGACATGTTAAACATAAAATATGTGAATTGAGATGAAGTATACTTAATTACAGATTAAGTAGAACATGTTACTGTAACTACGGAATCAGACAATGAATGATATAAAAAGATTGTGGATTATAGATCTTGGATTACAATCTAGAGAATAACATGTTAATAAACTTAAATGGATTAAGTTATAACTAAAATTAATAAGCAGGAGGAACTTGGTAACTTGAATAAGAAGTTAATGTGAATGGGAATAACCAAGTTAAATGGAAATCTGACAAGGTAGAGCAAGCACATAATTAAATGTTTAAACATTGGGGCTAATAACACATCAACCTGAAGTGCTTGGGCCAGTCCGTACGTCTGAAGGTGAATAACCCAATGGGGTAGATCATCGTGGTGTCATGGGACACGAGGGGAGCACACGTCCATCTTATTATTCTGCCTATTCTGCCTGTTGTTCTGCTGATATTCTGTTGGCTTCAAAGAACTGGAAGGGGAAACACACGGCTTCCTGTGATGTGGAGGGTACTCCTGGTAGTCCTCTATGCTGTGATAGCATTCGACTATTCTCGCAGAGGTTAGGTCGACGCGTTTCTACCGGTGAGTATACCTTGATTGTCATGATAGTGGGCAATCAATAGTTTCTAGGGTGGCATAGGTGATTCGACAATCCAGTTGACTTGTGACTAGGCTGGGTTACGACCATTTTATTGAGTTACTGGTGGGTCTAACCATCTGTTGATAGCAAGATGTCGGACACCAACCATCGACATTCAGCATGATACATGATGCAAAAGGACGAAGAGCTTACTAAAAGACCATAGACCCTTTTCTATCAAGGCTATAGGTTAGGGTCATGCCAATTAGGATTTATTGTTTGTTGTTTTCACTGGGGCCAGGTCACTAGCTCTCAGTTCTGTTTGTCTTTCACTACTTGAGGGAAGGGTCGAGTGGGACCATGGCCAATGAAAATGCTGACCTTAGCATCTATATATACAGATATATGAAAGCTCCCGACCGAGTTCTATGTTTCTGATACAACCCTGTTATGGCACTCGGTGCACACTAGATAGGTGCAGATACATGCATACCACTTCCGGATGGTGTGTCATAAAGGTTATGGCAACGAGTACGATTGATGATACATACGTGAGAAAGTCTAGGTACATGCGTGTCCACTCGGGGTGGTGTATTGTGGAATCTAGGGTACTACTCTGCGATGGAATCTGATTCGATCGAAGGTGGAAGTCCATATACTTACGTAGCATGGCAATGGCAGATCTATGCAGAACATAGCGCTGTTATATAGAGATCCGTACGCCACTCCGGCATAGGATGAGGGACTACATATATTTCTGTGGCGTTACAGTGGAGACCGTGCGAATGGGGTACCATGGGGTGTACCTTAATATTATGGGTAGCTACATATATACTGTATTAGGTTAATCCACTAGGAAGTAGATGGGTACGATATGTGTGTAAGCCTTGAGTGATGTTAACCCAAGTAACCTAATAAATAATAAAATGTAATGAACGGTATATGTAGGATTATCCAAAATGTGTAGTTTAAATCCAGTCACCAGAACTTGTTTTTTGACCACCTCCTTATAACATACTCGCAGGTTAGATTTGTGGTAGAGATATGACAGCTTTGAATACTAGTTAGCAGTATTATTATTTGTGTAAGGCTATATTTTGATATATTTTCTTTATATCCATTCCGCTGTAAGATGTTTTCTGAGCTCTGATATATTTTATATCTCTGCCTTTTCCGCAGGATACCAGATAAACCAACACGAGTATCAGAACCTAGCTTTAGGATTCCTCAACAGACAGTGAGTGAATGTATTTTAAAAATATAAATATTATATATATACACCTAGATCCATATAGGAACCCACTAAATATGAAAAACATAATATGGTAAAAGTTGGGATATCTGTTTTGTACACAAAAGGAATGAACATGGAAATATGAGACCCTTAGGTAATTTAGGTGGAAAGTGTACAATATACTTTGTATGAAAGGAAGGTGAATCCTATATGTTAGTATTTTGGGTTAGTGGGTTTGGCGGTAAAACTTTATAAATTGGAGAAGGTAAAAAAGAGAAGAATGGATTAGGAATATATACAATTGAGAGAATTGACTTTGTGGGAGTGTATAGGAAAGCCTAGTTAAGATTGGAAACCCACTTTGAGTCTAACCCCATAATTAACTTCTAAGAACTTGAAATTTATAAAAGCTTTTGGAAGATGGTTTATGGTGTTTTCAAGTTTTAATCTTAAATGTTATAGTTTTAAAATATGTAAACAGCATATTTGAAAAAGTACATAGTGAATTTTGAAGTAAAATTGGGTATATTTTGGAAAAAATGATTTCTTGTGAAAATTTGGTCTAAAATAAAATTCTCTCAGTAAAAGGTGCACATAATAAATCATGTATAGCTCGCTAGTTTTCTTGTTATATTGCATGAAAGGATTAAAAAGAAAAACTTAGAAAATGTTGTATTTTGTTGAAAACTGGAATTTTCAGTAAAGGAAGTTTTGGAATCTCTATTCTTTTGACAATCATTTTTGATAAATTGTTTTAAAAAGAAAAATTTTTAGGTGGAAAAAATAAGAAATTAAGAATAGAGTAGATGTTTGCACCTTGTAGTAAGTAACTGAACCACCATATAGGCAAGAACAAGCCATAAACCTGATTGAGAAATAATTGTCATTATCTACTCCAGTTTTTGTAATTTGAAAAAAAATGATTTACATTTTTTAAAAATGAAAAGTTTATATGGTTTGGCAAAAGTAAGTTTTGTTAAGGAAAATAAAATTTTGATAATTTTTTTTTAACTTTTAGAAGAAAAGTGAAATGAAACGGCCAAGCCATGTTTTAAAGAGTATAGAGTAAGTAAGGATTAATGCTTAGGGAAAACGAGAAAAGTTTTGAGGCTATGAAATAAATAGCAAGAATTATCTTGGAATGACGGTAAGTTCCCGTAGAATGCACAAGCATTGAAAAGCCTAGGGTTTTGCTTGGAAATGGCTATTGGTACACAGCTAGGACTTGTACACTAGATGGTAGAGGGCAAGTAAGTATTTACATCCTATTGTTTGAATTTTTCTGTCAAGGGGGGCATAGTCCTGAGATTCTTGGCCCTTAGTAGCAGCTCTGTATAACATCTGTTTTCCTATTTTAGTTGAAGGTTAGAAGGCTTATTTGAAACTAAACTTAGATCTGAGGGTTAAGTCAAATAAGCTAAGAAAAGAGTAATTGCATAACAAAAAAGGAAACATCAAATTCAGTAAAGCAACAAACATGACAGTTAAAGAAAGATGGAAAATTCTAAGAAAAGTGGATAAGAGTAAAATTTTCCAAGATAAGTTGAAAAAGAAAATTTTTAACAAGGAAAGTTTTCTTATGTGGGTTGTGCTTGGATAGAAAAATAGGGAATCTTTATAAAATAGTTTCAACAAAATCCAAATACGGTTAGAAAAAGGTTGAAAAAGGAAAACGGAAGATGTGAAATTTTCCGTTTTCCACCTTTTTGTTACATAAGAAATCGAATTTAGAAAATTATATTTTTCTGAAATTCGAAAAATAAAGTTGGTTGGTAGGATTTTGGACGCAACAATTGGATAAACTGCGCTCTTGCTCTGCAAGAGTGTGACGGCCCACCCCGAACCAGCCGGTGTTTCCTCGAAGTACGCTGTGCCAATGCCCGACCAGCACGAGAATTATGTATCACTAAAGAACCTGTAGTATATCTCACAGCGCATGGAATAAAATATAATAACAACATAACTTGACATAAAACAGGCGAGACAGTGCATAAGTTGAAAACTAAACCATCATAGCAGCGGAATCCAAAATACAGCTTATGATCCAAACCATCATTATTACAACTACAAAATACTGTCTCTAAAGCAAAATAAGAAAGGTACACTACTAATGCCCAAAGCAGTGACCATCAACAACAAAGGGAGAATATATGTAATAATACGTGGAAGCCTCCTGCTCGTCTCCGGACAGCTACTTGTGCATACCACCTAACCTGTCTCTAGTCTGCTCATTTAGGAGCACCCAGAGTAAAAAGAAGAGACATAAAACTCTTGGTCAGACAAATGTCTGGTATGAGCGATAGCTGTAAAACAAAACAATAACAGGTATAAATAATCATACCTGAACCTGGACCTACAACCAAAGAGTTAGCATAACAGGATGTACAGTACTCTAAGGTAACACTAACATAAAGTTTAAAATAGGAGTGTGCATGTCGTGGTGATAACAAACATCAAACCTAGCAATCATGCTCACGTCTCTCACTCAGTACGTAAAGTATACGATATCCACCACTTTGATCACCAAATCCTTTTCTATGATCACTTTTCCCTTGGGGTCATAATGACCTCATTGCGTTGATCCATAGCCACTAATCCTTTTCTATGTCCACTTTTCCCCATGGAGTCATGATGACTCCACTGCACTGGCTCATAACCATGCTACGATCACTTGCCCTTGGGAGTCTAAACGACCCCGTTGCATAGATCCATAGCCGCTAATCCGTCTCTCAGTGGTGAACTAAAGCTATAGATATTGATAACCCCTTTGCACACGTCCTGCAGCAAAGCCCAACTTTTAGAAGTTAACTCATTGGTTCCCATCTGGATCCTGAGTAACAACTTCCCACTTGGACTTCCTTTGCATCTCGGGTTTTCGGTCGAATTGGAGTTGGTATTCAGAAGAGTCGTCGCGTATTAGTAGTGGAGGCTCGAACTCAGCTCGGTTCGGTCTGTGGTCATTGCCTCGGTTCGGTCGGGAAGCTCCATGGTGCAGTTCGGTTCGGTGCTCCCCTTCTGGCTCGGTTCGGTGCTTCGGAGGCGGTTCGGTTCGGTGCTGCTCCGGTTCAGTGCTCCATTCAAACTCCAACCCTACTCCAATCTGATCCGATCCGGCCTTCCTTATTGCCTCTTTCATTTGCATGCTCCAGAAGATGCCAAGTTTCGGTTCAGATCGGTAGCTGATCCGATCCCCCTATCCGATCTGAACCGGATTTCAACAGCATTTCCAACAAGCTAATCCTCGTCCATTCTCGTCATACGACGACATTTTCAACCATTCTATCTTTACTAATCAATCATAAGACATTCCAAAAAGTAGTAGTAACATATAGGATCAATCAACAAGGTCAAAACATCAGGCATATAGGTTATTTTAGATCAAACATACCCAAAAAGCATGATTTTCCCCTTAATCCCCTTAAGCATGTTTAACCATACGATTAGCAAACTTAATCCAAATTAACCCAAATTTTTATCAGAGGCATAAAACAATATTTTAGAATTTTTACATATTTTCTGAGTCATAATTTCTCCAATTATCACTAATCACCCCTAATTAGTGTAAAAACATGCTAATCACTCACCTTAGCCACAAATAAATTCTTAGATCTGAAACTCCACTGATTTGGGTCGAATTCCTATGCAACACAGCAGCCCTAACTCTGATTTGATGCCAATCTGCCTTGATATGTAAATTAGATTAATATTGGTTAGAAAGTGATTAAAGATGAATTTAGAAGGTGGAGGTCATTGCTACGGTTAGAGGAAGGTAAATGGCGGCTAGAAAAATGAAATGAGATGGTTTCCTAACTGACTTCAGCCTCCCCATAACCCTAATCCCGAAATAGGCTATGGGCCCTTCCACTAATTACCCTATTATGCCCAATTAAGTTGTTTTCCACCTTCTAAACCTTATTTCAGCCATATCTCCCAAACGGTAAGTCAATTTGATTAATGTAACCACTCTAAGGAAAGGTAAACCATCATCCGAATCCAATGGAAGTGGTTTCAGGTCAAAACTCCTTACCAATCAAAAGTTATAAGCGAAACAAGATTCACCAGGGGAAAAATGGTCATTTAAAATTCAGCAAAAATCATGAATATGGGAAATTACCCCAATAGTCGTTCGCTAAAGTTACACGATCATACGACTTCGTATGAAAATGATGTAAAAAGTCTATGGGCGATCCCCCGTTGGGTAGAATACGGGTCGTTACACTCTTCCCCTAAAGAAATTCGCCCTCGAAATTCCTTAATTAAAACATATAATGCAGTCCCGCATGCCTATCGGCCATTCACCAACAAACATACGTGATATCACAACAATACTGTCCTAGCATGTGGTTTACTAACAAGGGAATAACTGTCACTATTAAAATCTTACCTGGCAAAGAGTTGTGGATGTGTCTTCCTTATGTTCTCCTTCGTTTCCCAAGTACAGTCGTTTTCATTATCACCCCACTCGACCTTGACTATCTCACCGTCTTCTTTCGAAGTTGCTTTGTGTCGTACTCGACAATATGAATCGGTCTGCGACTCCCAACCACCTCGGGCTCAACCTCGATATCATCCAACTGATCTGGTGAAATAGTCATATCAGGGTCGTGCATGAACTTCCTTAACTGGGAAACATGAAATATGTCGTGAACTCCCGCCATTTTGTTAGGCAATCCTACTTTATATGCTAAATTCCCAACTTTCTCGAGAACTGGGAATGGACCAACAAACCTTAATGCCAACTTATCTCTCCTGCCAAAACGAATTACATGCTTTAACGGAGAAATCTTGACGAATACAAAGTCTCCAACGGAGAATTTCAATTATCTTCGTCTTTTATCAGCATAACTCTTCTGCCTATCTTGGGTAGCTTTCATTCTTTGTTGAATAACCTTGATCTTATCTGATGTTTCTCTTATTACATCTGGTCCAAGCATAAATTTCTCACCGGTTTCCAACCAACATGATGGTGAGTTGCACAGTCTTTCATACCAAGCTTTAAATGAAGCCATACCAATACTAGATTGATAACTATTATTATATGCGAACTCAACTAAATGAAAATGGTCATCCCATGACCCTCCAAAATCTAATATACAAGCTCTCAAAAGATCCTCCAATACACGATTTACCCTCCTTGTCTGGCCGTTGGTTTGAGGATGGTATGCGGTATTGAGATGTAATTCTGACCCTAAAGCCTCTTGTAAGCACTTCCAAAATCCACTAGTGAACAATGGATCTCTGTCACTCATAATACCTTTAGGTACTCCATGAAATCTGACTACCTGCTTCATATATAGTTCTGCTAACTTAGCTGCTGTTCTATTAAACTTGACTAGTATAAATCTTGCACTTTTGGTCAATCAATCCACAATCACCCAAATACTATCATGGCATTATCTAGTCCTTGGTAAACCATCAATGAAATCCATTGAGACTTGTTCCCATTTCCGTTCAGGAATTTCCATTGCTTGTAGAAAACCACTAGATTTCTTTTGCTCGGCTTTAACTAGCTGGCAATTCATGCATTTGGATATAAACTTTCCAATATCTCTCTTCAACCCTTCCTACTAATAGGTCTGTTTCATGTCTCGATACATTTTATTACCACCAGGATGTAAAGTCAGTTTCAAGTGATGACACTCTCTGAGCACTTCATCTCTCAATCCGTTAACATTGGGTACAACTAGTCTCCAATTCTTCCGATGCAATCCTTCTCGATCAAGACCATACTTGTTCATTCTCTCGTCGTCGATACTCATCTCTACCTTGGAGATGATTTCCAATAGGTTAGGAATGTCCCTCTGACTGGAATCGATCCAATCAATCATGGTGGGTCTAATCATCAAACTTGCTAACATCTCTGGATCCAATTCGCAGTTAGGTCTAAAATCATATCCTGTGATATATTCTAGTTGCTTCCATTCCAGAAACATAGCACCTAAACTGGCATGTCTCCTACTCAATGAACCAGCTACCGCATTGCCCTTCCCGGGTGTATATGCGATATTGAAATCATATGAAGCCAAGAACTCTAACCATCTCTGCTGACGAAGATTTAAATCCTTTTGGGAGAAAAGATACTTTAATGACTTATGATCGGTAAACAACTCGAATCTTTCTCCTAAGAGATAATGTCTCCACATCTTTAACGCGAACACGATCGCTGCCAATTCCAAATCATGTGTAGGATATCTTTTCTCATGTGGTTTTAGTTGCCGACTAGCATAGACTACAACCCTACCTCCTTGCATCAGTGCAGCACCTAGTCCGGTACCACAAGCATCTGTGTATACTGTTATATCTTCGTTCCCTTTAGGAATAACCAACACTGGCGCACACATTAACTTCTCCTTTAGACTCTTAAATGCATACTTACACTTTTCAATCCAGACGAAAGCTTGATTCTTCTTGGTCAACTGAGTTAACGGTGCTGCTATCTTGGAGAAGTCTTGAATAAACTTACGATAATATCCAGCTAACCCCAAGAAACTTCTCACATCCATTGAATTCTTGGGCGTAGACCAACCATGCACTGTAGCCACCTTCACAGGATCTACGGCAATACCATTCTCTAAAACAACATGGCCCAAGATTCTCACTTCCCTCCTCCAGAAGTGACACTTAGAAAATTTCGCTCTCAACTGGTGTTTCTCAACACCTCCATCACTGTCCTCAAATGTTCCTTCTATTATTCCTCTGTCCTCAAGTAAACTAAGATATCATCGACGAACACAAGAGCAAACTTATTCAATTGATCCCTGAATACGCAAATCATAAGGTCCACAAAATATGCTGGTGCATTAGTCAACCCAAATGGCATGACCAACCACTCATAGAATACAAATGGCGTCCGAAATTCCATTTTAGGAATACTCTCAGCTGCTACTCGGAGCTAATGAAAACCTGTCACGAGATCTAACTGGGAGAACACTCTTGCTCCACTTAACTGATCAAACAAATCGTCTATCCGCGGAAGAGGATACTTATTCTTCCTCGTCACCTGATTCAACTCACGGTAGTCTACACATAAGCGAAGGGAACCATCGGGCCTTAGTAGCAAATACAATAGGTGCTCCCAACTCGGAAAGACTCCTTCGGATAAATCCCTTCTTGGAAAGATCGCCCACTTGCACCTCGAGCTCTCGCTGCTCCCTTGGTGCCATGCGATGAAGTGGCATCACTTTAGGTCTGGCATCCTTCACTAAATCAATCTGAAACTCGATCTCTCGGTGTGGTGGAAGTCCGGTTACTTCCTCGAAGAAGTCCGGATACTTGCCAGCAATAGGCACATCTGACAACTCATCATGCTGGATGTCGAGGGAATTTAGAAAACTAGCCATCACCCCATCACTAGGTAGGCAACCAAACAGTACCCTCCACCCATCATCCGCTCTAATGGCCATCGAAGGCCCCTCACAGTCTACCACCACCCCATAACTTCGGAGCCAACCGACTCCCAAAATAATGCCAAACCCAGTAAGGCCCAAAACTAAGCAATCATAAACAAACATACATCCATGACTCGATAAGACCAAATTGTGACAAATCATACTAAGGCTAGTCGGACCACCGATCAGGTTCGTCACAACTAAAGGTCTATCGACAATCTCGGATTCCAACCCCAACCTGTCTACCAGGTCACTAGATATGAAGGAATGGGAAGCCCCAGTATCAAAAAATACTCGAACAGGAACATCATAAATGGAAAGCATACCTTGGATAACGACATCCTTTCCTTTCTCCATCGCAGTTGGGGCATTCGATGAAGAAGGAACAACGTTGATAGCATATTCTTCCACAATCTGCTTCTCTTTAGGAGGTTGTGGACATTTATCCTTGTGATGTCCCACTTGGACGCAATTAATGCACTTCCTGTTCGCTGGCTTTGCTCGACAATCTTTGGCTTAGTGGCCCTTCTTGCCACAACTATAGTGCTCAACATCTTTCTTTTTATTTTTCTTACCGTCCTTAGCTTGGTTCTGTTTCCTCTTATTCTATGAATTATTCTTGCCTCCACCGCTTGCCTGCAGCTTTGGCTCCCTTGCAGATGTAATAGCAACCTCGGCCTTTGACTTGGGGTAAAGGCTCTCAGATCTCAATGCCTTTCTCACAATATATTCGAATGTCTCGTCTATATGATTTATCAGCCTTTCTCCCAAGTACTCATCTAAGCCAGTTGTAAACTTCTCGTTCTTCTTCTCGGCAGTATCGATAAGAGATAATCCATACTTCGATAAGGTATCGAATTCAGCAATATATTCCGAGACTGCCCTAATATTCTCTCCAAGAATTTCCTAAACAATTCTGATTTCAGAGCAGTTGGGATAAACTTATCACTGAAGTGTGTCTTAAACTGATTCCAAATAATTTGATCCTAAGGAGTAGTCGCTTTGATAGCATTCCACCAATTCATAGCCCGTCCTTGAATCTGACAGATGCTAGCTTTCTTTTCATTGCATCATTGATTCCTAGATCCTCGAAGATGCGCTCACAACTATCAAGCCAATCTTGAACATCCGTAGCCGATTCCGTTCCGTAGAATGGCTTCCCACCAAGGATAGTATAATCCTTGATAAGCTTGGCGAAATCGGCTCTAGGTGCCTGCACCATTGCACCACCACCATTAGCAACATTAGGGGCTGCTCCTTGAACATCCCTAAGCATCTATCTCATGAAAGTAGTAAACATCATCCTCATATCAGGGACATTCCTATCATTGGCCCTTGAACCCTACTCCTCATATATCGGATCATCGTTCAATCTGTAAAGAGAAAACAATTAAACATCTCCTTAGTGGTGCCAGTGCAGTGCGACTTCTTCCTTAGATATAATAATAGTATATATATAGTGTTGAAAACCAAAATATCACGAATACGCGCTCTCATCTACGTATACTATCTCTCCCTGGTGTCTTCCCCTAGGATAACTACGCAACCTAGGCTCTGTTACCAAGTTTGACGGACCGCCTCGAACCAGCCGGCATTTCCTCGAAATGCGTTGTGCCAATGCCTGACCAGCACGGGACAGTTGTCAAAGGAAAAGGATTATGAAACTATGAATCACTAAAGAACCTGTAGTATATCTCACAGTGCATGGAATAAAATATAATAACAACATAACTTGACATAAAACAGGCGAGACAGTGCATAAGCTAAAAACTAAACCATCATAGTAGCAGAATCCAAAATACAGCTTATGATCCAAACCATCATTATTACAACTTCAAAATACAATCTCTAAAGCAAAATATGAAAGGTACACTACTAATGCCCAAATCAGTGACCATCAACAAAAAAGGAAGAATATATGTAATTAGTATGTGGAAGCCTCCTGCTCGTTTTCGGATAGCTACTCGTGCATATCACCTAACCTGTCTCTAGTCTTCTCGTTTAGGAGCACCCAAAGTAATAAGAAGAGACATAAAACTCTTGGTCAGACAAAAGTCTGGTATGAGCGATAGCAGCAAAACAAAACAATTACAGGTATAAATAATCATACCTGAACCTGGACCTGCAACCAAAGAGTTAGCACAACAGGATGTACAGTACTCTAAGGTAACACTAACATAAAGTTTAAAATAGGTGTGTGCGTGTCATGGTGATAGCAAACAGCAAGCAGCAAACAAAGCAATCATCCTCACGTCTCTCACTCAGTGCGTAAAGTATACGATATCCACCGCTTTGATCACCAAATCCTTTGCTACGATCACTTTTCCCTTAGGGTCATAATGACCTCATTGCGCTGCTCCATAGCCACAGATCCTTTGCTATGTCCACTTTTCCTCATGGAGTCATGATGACTCCACTGCACTGGCTCATAGCAGTGCTATGATCACTTGCCCTTGAGAGTCTTAACGGTCCCATTGTGTAGATCCATAGCCGCTAATCCGTCTCTCAGTGGTGAACTAAAGCTATAGATATCGGTAACCCCTTTACACACATCCCGCAGCAATGCCCTACTTTTAGAAGTTAACTCGTTGGTTCCCATCTCGATCCTGAGTAACAACTTCCTACTTGGACTTCCTTTGCATCTTGGGTTTTTGGTTGAATTGGAGTTGTCTTCAGAAGAGTCATTGCATAGTAGTAGTGGAGGCTTGAACTCAGCTCGGTTTGGTCTGTGGTCATTGCCTCGGTTCGGTCGTGAAGCTCCATGGTGTGGTTCGGTTCGGTGCTCCCCTTTTGGCTCGGTTCGGTGCTCTTGAGGCGGTTCGGTTTGGTGCTATTCCGGTTCAGTGCTCCATTCAAACTCCAACCCTACTCCAATCTGATCCAATCCGGCCTTCCTTGTTGCCTTTTTCATTTGCATGCTCCAGAAGATGCCAAGTTCCGGTTCGGTAGCCGATCAGATCCCCCTATCCGATCCGGATCTCTGCAGCATTTCCAACAAGCTAATTCTTGTCCATTCTCACCATACGACAGCATTTTCAACCATTCTAACTTTACTAATCAATCATAAAACATTCCAAACAGTAGTAGTAACATATCGGATCAATCAACAAGGTCAAAACATCAAGCATATAGGTTGTTTTAGATCAAACATACCCAAAAAGCATGATTTTCCCCTTAATTCCCTTAAGCATGTTTAACCATACGATTAGCACACTTAATCCAAATTAACCCAAATTTTTATCAAAGGCATAAAATAATATTTTAGAATTTTTACATATTTTTCTGAGTCATAATTTCGCTAATTATCACTAATCACCCCAAATTAGCCATTATTAGTGTAAAACCATGCTAATCACTCACCTTAGCCACAAATAAATTCATAGATCTAAAACTCCACTGATTTGGGTCGAATTCCTATGCATCACAGCAGCCCTAACTTTGATTTGATGCCAATCCACCTTGATTTGATGTAGATTAGCTTAATATTGGATTAGAAAGTGATTAAAGATGAATTTAGGAGGTGGAGGTCATTGCTAAGGTTAGAGGAAGGTAAATGGAGGCTAGAAAACAGAAGAGACGGTTTCCTAACTGATTTCAGACTCCCAATGGCACTAACCCCGAAATGACTTATGCGTCCTTTCACTAATTACCCTATTAAGCCCAATTAAGTTGTTTTTCACCATCCAAACCTTATATTAGCCATATCTCCCAAACATTAAGCCCGTTTGATTAATATGACCACTCCACAGAAAGCTAAACCTTCATCCAAATCCAATGGAAGTGTTTTCAGGTCAAAACTCCTTACCAATCAAAAGTTATAGGAGGAACAAGATTCGTCAGGGGCGAAACGGTCATTTAAAATTCAGAAAAAAATCGTGACCATGGGAAATGACCCCAACAGTCGTTCCCTAAAGTTACACGACCATACGACTTCGTATGAAAATGAAATAAAAATTCTACGATCCCTCGTTGCGTAGAATGCGGGTCGTTACAAAGAGCGTGGGAAAATTTAGATGAAAATGTATTTTGATTTTTTGAATATGCATTCATTTAGAACTGCCAGCATATTTAGGATGTGCGCATCATGTTTTTAAAGGATTTTTGAAAAATTTAGCATACATATAGGAGGTACTGCTTAGGCATACATGTATTATTATATTGTATTACGCTTTGCATAAGTGCACAATGTTCGCAAAAATTGGATGCACACATGATGTATGGATATTACGCGAGGGATTATGAATTTTACCTTTCTCAAATTTCGGGGACGAAATTTCCTAAGGGTGGGAGAATGTAACACCCCGCATTTTATGATAATTAAATATTTAATAGTGCATATGAGTATATATATGCGTAGACATAAATATATAAAAGAATAAGAAAAAATAAGAGCAATATATGATTGCATGTAATAAATATATGCATTGAAAAAGAAGAAAAGATTAATGTAAATAACGATGCAATGCATTCGTTAAAAGAAAGACGAAATCAGTTGCATGCAGTGTAATTATGTTGCATGCAATGATAAGAAAAGAAAAAAAAAATGAAAGAAAAAGATGCATGCAAAATGATAAAGTTACATGCAATGGTTTAAATAAAAAGGAGGAATAAGAAAAGAACAATGCCCACCATTGTTCTAAGCCTTGTTAACAAAAGCCTAAATAGTCCAATTGGTTAGAGCATGTGGCTTTCATGAGAGTGGCGTAGGTTTGATCCCCGCAGGCGCCATATTTTTATTTTAAAGGAACGACTAAAATAACACATGTTCATAAGAGAAAATATGTATAAATGCACATATAAGGAAAATTATACATATAAGGAAGAATAAAAATATATGTATACGTGTATATGAAAATATATGTGTATATATGTCCATATATATATATATATATATATATATATATATATATATATATATATATATATATATATACAAAGGAGAAATTCAAAATATGGCTGCCATCAAAGAAATATGATAAAAATTGAATAACGGCATAACACCATTTGAATTTTGAAAACGAAATAAAAGTTGTGCGTATATATATACATGTAAAATGGCATTTGAAGTTTTGTATACATGTATATATAAATTTTAAATAAATCAAAGAAAGTATAACGAGATATTAATCAAACGTTTAAAATTAAAAACGTTAAAACAGTAAACATCTGCCCAAAATTGCTCGCGGGACCCAAGGGGTCGACCCTGGGGTCGACACACCCATGGGGGGGTCGACCCTAAGGTCGACGCAACCGTAGGTGGTCGACCCCGGGGTCGACCCACCCCAGATTCGGGCAGATTCATTGATGAATCTGGACTGTTTTCTTAACCATATTAGTTGCTAAATCAGCGCTGCTTGTACGATAAGATCCTGAACACTTATAAACTGGCTAGTAGAGCCTAGCCTAAATCTCACATTTTCTGAGGGGCTGCCTAAGCTCTTCCATTCTTCCTCCTCAAATCTCTTCAGAAAAATCGAATAATTAGTTTAGGAAAATTCTGATTCAAGATCTGGAGGAAAAGAATGTATATTAATAAAGAAGGTGTTCAGAATTCTATTCGAGGTAAGGTAAATTATTGGATCTGGTCAATTTAAATTTCTCCTCTTTCTTCTCTTTTTCTTTTAGTTGAGAATTGTGGATCCATGGTTATTTAGGTTCTAAATTCAGTTAATAGAACCATGGAATGCTAGATCTGGACTAGATTCATGAATTGGAAGGCAATTAGGTGAGTGGATTTAAGTTATGCCTTTTTTATAATAGTATATTTATCATTTGACATTCCCCGTTAATATGCATAGTAAATATGTTGAAACGTTAATATGCTAAAATGTTAATACGTTGAAATGTTAATATGTTGAAATGAAAACCTGCTGAAATGCATAAACCTGTTAAAATATGTGGAAACGATTACCGTTGTATACATACATGTTCTAATTGCATGTTAATCTGTGGCATATTATGTACTTGAATCCTTAACTATAAGAATTGGGATAATTACATGTTAGTTTGTTAGAATAGAATAATTACATGATTCGATGACTACATGTTATTTTAAAATTAAGTTATTTACATGTTAGGAAGAACATGCGACATGATAATTAGATAATGGACTTAATATGATATTTTGTATTGCATGTAAAAATAGAGTATAGAAAAATTTGGAAAGAATGGACATCCCTAAATTTACAGTAAATAGAAAACTGTAACCGCACTTAGACACAAGGTTAAATTCAACTTGTGGTAGAAGTCTACCCGGAACCTCCCAGCAAATCCAACATTCACAAGTTGTTAATTTAATGTAAGGAGTCTAGAGCGTAAATATGCATGTAACGGTGCTAAGACACGAGGTTAAGTCCAACTTGTGGTAGAAGTCTTCCCGAAACCCCCCGGCAAATACAACATCCACAAGTGGTCGGCTTAATGTGAGAGGCTAGTATATAAACATATACATATATATGTATGTATGTATGTATATAAAATTATAGAAATAAATGGCACTAATTGTAATGAGTGGAAATGAATAGGAAATGAAGGAAAGTTACAACAGTAAAAGAATTGGAATGAACAGGGAATGATAATAACATATTATAATTAATTACATTAACGAGAATGTTATATAATTGGTAGTCTTGTCCTAGGGACAAGTGGGAATTATAGCATAAGTTATAATAAATGGAAAGGAAACTTATTAGAAAATCTTAGTTAAGAGAACTATGTTAATAAGTAAACAACGACAAGTTGTAAGGACAATGTAAGATGGAATTATGATTAAATAAGAAAGAACGAGGTGAATACATGGGATGAAATATGTTATATTTAATCATAAATAGTAAGTGACATGTTAAACAGAAAACATGTGAATCGAGATGAAGTATACTTAATTACATATTAAGTAGAACATTTTATTGTAACTATGAAATCAGACAATGAATGATATAAAGAGATTGTAGATTACAAATCTTGGATTACAATCTCGAGAATAACATGTTAATAAACTTAAGTGGATTAAGTTATAACTGAAATTAATAAGCAAGAGGAACTTGGTAACTTGAATAAGAAGTTAATGTGAATAGGAATAACCAAGTTAACAGGAAATCTGACGAGGTAGAGCAAGCGCGTAGTTAAATGTTTAGACAGGTCTAATAACACATCAACCAGAAGTGCTTGGGCCAGTCCGTACATCTAAAGGTGAATAACTCAACGGGGTAGATCATCGTGGTGTCATGGGACACAAGGGGAGCTCACATCCATCTAATTATTCTGCATGTTGTTATGTTGATATTCTGTTGGCTCCAAAGGACTGGAAGGGGAAGCACGCGGCATCTTGAGACGTGGAAGGTACTCCTAGTAGTCTTCTGTGTTGTGACAGAATTCGACTGTGCTGGCAGAGGTTAGGTCAGCACATTTCTACCGGTGAGTACACCTTGATTGCCACGATAGGCAATCAGAAGGCTGTACGGTTGCATAGTTGATTCGACGATCCATTTGCCTTGTGACTAGGCTGGGTTATGACCATTTTATTGATTTATCGGTGGATCTAACCATCTGTTGATAGCAAGACATCGGATACCAACCATCGACAGTCAGCGTGATATGTGATACGTGATGCGGAAAGACAGAGAGCTTAACCAAAAGACCATAGATCCTTTGCTATCAAGGCTATTGGTGAAGGACAGGCCAATTAGGATTTATTGTTTGTTGTTTTCTCTAGGGCCAGGTCACTAGCTCTCAATTCTTTTCATCTTTCACGAGTTGAGGGAGGGGTCGGGTGGGACCATAGCCACTGAAAATGCAAACCTTAGCATCTGTGTATACAGATATTTGAAAAGCTTTCGACCGAGTTCTGTGTTTCCGGTACAGCCCTGTTACGGGACTCGATGCACAGTAGATAGGTGCGGATACATGCATACCACTTCCGGATGGTGTGCCATAAAGGTTACGGCATCGAGTACGATTGACAATACGTATGTCCGAAATTCTAGGTACATGCATGCCCACTCTAGGTTGTGTATCATAGACTCTAAGGCACTACTCTGTGGTGGAATCTTATTTGATCGAAGGTTGCAGTCCGTACACTTACATAACATGGCAATGGCAGATCTATGCGGAACGTAGCATTGTTATATAGAGATCCGTACGCCACTCCGGCGTGGGATGAGGGACTGCATATATTTCTGTGGCGTTACAGTGGAGACCGTGCAAGTGGGGTACCATGGGGGTGTACCTTAATATTGGGGGTAGCTACATATATACTGTATTAGGCTAATCCGCTGGGAAGTAGATGGGTACGACTTGTGTGTAAGCCTTGAGTGTTGTTAACTCAAGTAACCTAATAAATAAGAAAATGTAACTGAACGATATATGTAGGATTATCCAAAATGTGTAGTTTAAATCCATAGGACTAATGGGCTTGGCTCCAGCCCATTAGCTGCTAAACAGTCTGCCTAAACAGAAGCTGAAACTTAAATCAGTTATTCTTCCCAATCGCTGAACCAAATCCTTCATGTGACCACTCTACGAAATCGTAAACAACCATCCCGATCCAATGGAATTGACCTCAGCTCCTGATTCGATCCTTATCAAAAGTTATGTCCCAAATAGTAAACTCAAGGGCGAAATGATCATACTTGAATTCGGTAAAAATCATGGACATGTCTCACATCCCCATGAACAACATATCAAAATATGAGAATGATCCGACCACTAGTAATGTAACGACTCGGATAAAACTAAATTATTTTACGATCGGTCGATACAAAAAATATGGGTTGTTGAACTCCCCCCACCTCGTGGCTTGAAACTAATCCTATGAATTCTGTAATCGTCTATAGTATTACCTTTTAGCGACGAAATACGGGATGTTATAAACATACAGTACAACTATAGTTTGCATCAATAAATCAACTAATTCTTCTAGTAACTTTTTTTATTACCTAAATTATGTTTTTATATGAAATCGATTGGATTGAAATTCAATAAGATAAGAAAATATCAGAAATTTTATAAAAATCCTTACTTCTAATGTTCTAGAACTAGAACTAATAAAATAAAATAAAAACGTAAAATGAAAGTTCATTTTCTTATCTTACGGAAACCCTAAACACGGTAAGCCACAATCAAAGGAGATAAATCAATATAGTCGATTCCAAAACTCACTCCATCTACCACCTACTAGATAAGATGGAACAGCGAAATTGCGACATCAAAATAAAATATACATGGAAACACCATTGGTGGAAGTAATATCTCAAGTGGTGACATTGTTTACTGTTTCTCCTCTCGAGGGAGCACTCGACAAAACAAAAATGATGATCAATGCACATGCCTCCACGGTTCATCCCTGCACGCAGGGCACCAACACGGGGTATGAGCTCAAGCACCAAGAGCCCATTGATCAACCCCTCTAAGTCATTATCCTCTCCGGACAATACCTACTTCCCAAGTTGATCACCCACCCCTATCAAACCTCCAACCTTTTCTGTGAAGTATTCACAGAAGAATGAACCATACTTCGATTAATATATCGAATTAAGTCATATACTCCAACACAGACATATCGCTAAACCGACGAACCTTCACAAGGCATTGACTTTCAAAAATTCAAAACAAACCCTTCAAAGCGAATCGCCACAACAAGAGACAAACAATATAGCTTGTGCATCACAACGACTGACTCCATTCTTAAGAAAGGGTTTTCCTTATGTACACATCATCCATGCAGCACCATATAGTCGACCTATGCATGTGAGTACCAAAACCAATCTCGAAAATTGAAACACCCTAGCTTTGACTCTCATTGCACTGAGAACACATTTTGTAGATCAAAGCTAATAGTCTCGATCATGTCCAACTTCCAACTCTAAAAATAGAGCTAATGGTAATATTCCTTGTTTGTTAGATAGTCACAAATAAAAGAACGATCTATCACTAATAAAGGAAATAACACCAAGGTACTCTTCCGTAGAACAACCCACATTATATATACTGCTAATACGTAGTTTCAAAACCAAAATATATCACAAAAACGTACTCTCTAGTATATAATAACTCTTCATATCATTACTTTTTAGGTTAAATAACGCAACCAAAGCTCTATTACCATGTGTAACGAGCACCTTACACCATCTTGGTAGAACTATTTCGAAGAGAAATAAATAGCAGAAAAGGAAGGAAGCAGAATATAAGGCAAGAGAAAAGAAGAGAGGAGAAGGGAACAAAACACATAATACAGTGACAGAACATGTCGAATATCTCACATCGCATCGGGAAATATTTAATAATAACATATAACAGGCGAGATTGTGATAACTATATAAATCATATAATCAGAGTACAAACTCATATATTTATACATAAAAATAGAGTTTATACAAGAAATAAATAAACTCACTAATAAAATTCCTCAAATAGTAAAAAACACTGTCAAGGTTTCACAATGTAATACATCAGAATAAACACCAATAATACTGGTATAAAATGAAAAGGTGTCATCTCCTGCAAATCCACCTCCACAGCTCCCAGCAAATAATAATACTTGTCATCTCCCCTACTCATCAGCATCATCGATGAGCACTTAAAGAAATAAGAGGAAACATAAAATATTTAGTCAAATAATAGTCTGGTGTGAGCGATAACCAACTCTCAAAATACTATAACTCGTAATAGTATAAGGAATACAAATATGGAGAGTCATACCTGTCATGTCCATATATAAACAGATTCAGCACATATAAATAAGATATTATATGTTACTCAAAATAAAAAAGAGGAAACTGTACTAGGATAGAAGAATCTTTATAGCCCGCTCCTACCCTACTTCCCAACCTCTATCCAGAATCCTAGAGAAGATAATTTACTAAGAAAAATAAGTGAGGAGCAACCAAAACATCATAGCATCCATCAAACAAGTCATATTTATCACCACCTAACAATGTGCCTACGTTGATAACTCGTTATGACTGGTTAAACCATTCGTCAAGGGCTGGTAAGACCTCGATTCTAGTAGAACTCAGTGTCTCTCCAACACGCGCCTCTTTGGCCTAAGCTCGCCGCCCAGGGTACACGATCCTACCGATCCTAATGGGTGCCCCCAATGATTACCCCTCTTTGATCTCACTAGAACACTCTGATCTATTAACGAATCATCGACATTCCTAAATCATATGAGCTCTCTGATTCAACTACAGTTGAGTACGCACTCAACCCAATCCATTAGTAGCTGAACTATGTGTCTCGTCCACATGTTCCCTTCTGGCTAGGTCGCTGCCCAAGGTACACGATCCTACTGATCTTAGTGGGTGTCCCCCATGATACCCCTACTTTGAGTCTGCTACCAATAACTTCATTCCTAGCACGAAGTACATCTCATATCAATCAATAATCATGCAGGCTCGTCCCAATACGAACTGAATAACACTGATCCATCCTACAGTCTCACCTCTCTATGAACTGCATAATACATATCCATCCATAAGTCCATTCCACAATCTCTCTCTAATCTGCGAATCGCATACTATAGACCTATCCCATCGATCCAACTCGAGCACATCCGAGCCTAGAAATCAAAGAGTCGCAATCCCCAGCTCACTTTGAATAACTCTCTTCCTCAAACCATGGATTACGCCATCCACCGGCACTCACTAGCGAAGCATCAATCCTACCTAGTACCGGTATATTCGATCGAAGAGACACCATGTCGAATCTACCACTGAACGGGCCATCCAATCCAACTCCTCGAAAACTCGTTGTTGACGTCAAACATGTTCAAAATGACCAACAACAATAGTAGTCAGTATAAATCACTTTAGTAATCGCTAATGACCACTTAGAACAAGTATTTAACCAAAATTGGTTAAATACTTGTCATCATCCGCGTCAAAGTTGGTTAAAACAACCAACACTACTAGTAGTCGATATCGATCATTCAAGAGTAATTGTTAACGACCACTCAGACCAAGTATTTAACCAAAAACTGGTTAATTACTCATTCAATGGAAACGTATGGCATATCTCTCCCGCCTCAGCCTCCAATATATCCCACCATTATGAATCCTCATCCTTCAGCTACTAAGAGGCAAGATGAACTCTCTTGCGCTCTCCTGATCTTAAGAGCACAAATAACTGCTCTATATTTCTCAACTAATTATGTTCCTTAACAAAAGTCTATGTGCCCGAGAAAGATCACCATCAAGACTAGAAAGGTCTTTGTAAATTCTAGAGAAGTCAACTACTGCTAGTAGATTAGTGGAAACTCTAACTAAGGGTGTTAAATCTTGCACGGGTTCTTATGCCTTTGTTGAAGGCGTGCCTTAGTGTTACCGACAAAACGAGGCAAGGGTTTAGACACTCTCTGGAAAATTAGGGGCATCCTCCATTCTACGCAATGGAAACATAGAGATTTTTAAATTTTAAAAGAATAGGAGGGACGTTTAATTGGACTTGAAAGGATTTTTGCAAAACTTTTGTTTAATTTTCAAAATAATTTTGCTTTTGAAAATTCAATTCTTTGGAAAATATTTTACTTTTAAAATGAATTTTGTGAATCTTGTAACTTCGCTTGGATACTAAATGTAATAGCCCACAGAACCCTTATAATTCCCCAAATAGGCCATGCCAAGGAATGTGAAGCATCTAAGTATAAAGAAACAATCAAAAAGACTAAGATAGACAAAATATAAAGATAAAAATAGCCCAAACATTCATAAAAAAATAAACTTGTAATTTCAAAACCAAACTTTTAATTAAATAAGTTATCCCATAAAACAAATCACATGTCTCACATAAATTTAGTCTCACATAATAAATTAGAGAACAAAAAAAATCCAACTCACAAGCATCGATACAACCAATACAAATGAAAATTACAATAAAGTAGAAAGATGCATCATAACTGAAACAAGAACTCCGGGAATGAACCTCCAGATGCCTGAGCCAATCAATCTCAACTATGTGTGCCAATTGGAAGAGGAAAAGGAAGAAAGAAGAGTGTGTCACACATAAAGTCTAGTGAATGGAAGCAATTACAGACATGTTTAAGAAAATTAAAGATAATAGACTAAGTAATGGTTCTAGTGTTGCAAGGAGATGTGTTTCGTGCATAACCTGAAAATAGTTTCTAGGATAATAAGATTATTGTTTAGATTGATTGTTTGATTGTTTGCATTGATTCTGCTGCTATAGACATATTATTGTTAGGATGAATTTCTTAATTCTACCCAATGATCGAATTTTCCAACCAAACACCTCTTAGCGTGGTAGTTTACCACCTCTTAGCATAGTAGAATGTCACTGTGAAACCCACCTGTTATGAAACCGTATCAACACAAATCACCATCCGTCGATTCACTAGTAATGACATAAATTAGCGCATGGACGTAGCATTCCTCCATCGATTCCACTTGCACGGTCATCATCGGGTAACCTAGTCGTCGCCTTAACATTTGATCAATCAACAACATGGCTTGTCCTGATCTCAATCCTAGATCTGAGATCATCAGCCCTTAACATGAATATGAATGTTATTTTGGTCCAAGCTACGAATATTCTTATTGCACTCCCCTCATACTCAATCTTTAACTAGAGTTTTATTTATCAACTTAATCCATGATCTTAGCTTTATTTATTTACCTAATCCAAGATTTGAGTCTATAACATATTGCCTCAAGCCTTGACCTGAGCTTTTCTTATGATACCTTACTTTTATTAACGTAAGTCCATAATTTCATAATAGGTTTAATTCTTTGATTTCCATTTATCTATTATGATGTTTTAACCTTGCAAGATAGTTTTTAATATCATAATAAGTTTTTTCAACTTTCTTTCTTTTACAATTATAACGCATGTCATAATTTACTAGGAATTTTCCAAGATCAGCCTATTTTTCTCTATTTTTTTTATACTAGATCTATCTATTTTCCAAATATTCTCTGTAAACTTAGTGTTTCAATATTTAATCTGTATTTGTGAATTTTGCGCACTTTTTGTTATTTTTCACGTAAGAAAGAGGAATAAATTTATATTCTAAAACCAACCTTTACATATCTATTAACAACTACAAACAGATATAAAAGGACCATAAAAATGTAAATAACGATAGAAAATTGAATAACTGTAAAGAAAATGACTAAATATATACTTCTTGAAAGATAACTTAAAAAAGTAGGAAAAACTATATAACTCAATTGTGAAAAACCCTATTATTTTAGTTACTTAAAAATCAAAATAATTACTAATACTCACCTGTTGTCCTTAGCTGTGGTCTGCAATCTTCTTAGATCCCGCTCTTAGACTGTCTACTAATTTTTATTTTGAAATCCTCTCCCATAAAATATTTAGTCCTAGTGTTCTACCTTAGCTTAAAAGAATCGAAAAGAGAGAAGATTTGCGTGTGAGTGAATGACTAGGCTTGGATCTTCTTTTATTGTGGAGTTAAGCGATCTTAGACCATAGGATTAGTTAAATAAATCTGGTCCAACGAATTATAGACTCGGATTCATCCTTTTGATCAATAAATCAATGCTAAGATTTCAACTAAAATAATTTTTAAAGTTTTTGGCTTGTTCCTAGATGAATTATCGTCCAGGCAAAAAGGCGAGTCGAAATAGACTTCCCTTGGTTCGACCTAAATGTCGACTTGACATAGGGTCGAATCGACCTAACCAACATATAACTCTTTTTGTTAATTAATTCGGACTTATATTTATTAGTTCTTAATCTTTTGGTAACTCCTTCATACGAACTTAGATATCGATAAGTTATATATGGAAATTGCCTCTAAAATTGCCACAAACTCAATGGTGCAACTCTCATAGGCAAATTAAGAAAATTTTAGAAACTTATGATCTCTCTGTTGGTGTTGGTGCCTACCGAACAACGTTATTCAAAATCCGAAAGAAGCCTACTTGGCGCTGGTGTTTGTAGCCAATAAATTTCATCAAACTATGTCAAAAAGCCAAAATAAGTGATTCATTTTAGCCCATATAAAAAAACTTATTTTTGAACCTCTTTCACGCTCATTTCATGTGGAGATACTACAGAAGAAAAAACTGCAAAATCCAAATCAATTTGTCATAATCGATTAGTTAACATGTTGGTTAATCAAATTCTGAAACATGGAAAAAATCATTGGCTTATCAAATTATCTATCAAGCCATGAAAATGATTCAAATAAAGATGGAAACGAATCCACTATCTATTTTACATCAAGAAATACGCGGAGTAACTCCTGATAGAGCAATAAAAGTAAGACATGCAGGTGGGTCGACTCATCAAGTTCCTATTGAAAAAGGATTTACACAAAGAAAAGCACTCGCCATTCGTTGGCTATTAGGAGGATCTCGAAAACGCTCAGGTCGAAATATGGATTTCAAATTAAGTTCCGAATTAGTAGATGTTGCCAAAGGGAGTGGCGATACAATACAGTAAAAGAAATAGACTCACAGAACGGTAAAGGTGCATAACGATCTTTAGTACTATTTAACTAATTTTTGAATTACTTATTATGAGTTAAATTTTTCGTTTTTTCCATTTTGCAAGAAAATGAGAAGGGTTGTATAAGGTTTATGGAGATTGGATGTGACACCCCACGTCCGTTAACGTCACTCACAAAGGGAATGCATTAAGTTTCGTGAAGCTTTTAGGTAAACAGACACATAATATTACAAGACAAATATAAAAAAAAATTGCAGTGGAAATAAACAACTTTATTAATCATCAAAATACTGTGGTCCAAAGCATCGTTTGTCTGAAATATAAAAACCCATTACAACATAAAAACCACTGTCTTGTACTTCAGAAATATCAGATTACATAAAAGAAAGGAAATTACCTAAGAGAAAAATATGGCCATAGCAATAATGATAGGAGCTTGATCCATACATATAAGCAGCTCCAATAAAATAAGCAGAATCACGATCAAGCTTGTGTGTTTCCTCCCTGAGAACCTTGGGAGGGGGGAACGGAAGAAAGAAGGGGAAACAAAAAGGGTCAGACATAAAGTCTAGCGAGTCTAGTTATTTTAGCCAGTAAATAAATAAAAGTAACATGATAGGCATACAAAGTGGATAAGAGAGATCAATACATAAATGGCAGGCATAACAAGGTAAACATGACAACAGGATAGAATAGATAGTGCTTCTTAATACTTTCCTTGCTCTGCACCAATACTGGTATAACAGATATGTAATATGATTACATATTCCCTAATTGCTTAACAAAAACAGGATGATCCCAACAGAAACATAATGGTAGTTTTAGGTGACTCTAGTAACAGTTTTAACCCAAACAGAACTGGTACCTAAACAGAAATAATGGGTGTTAGCCAAGACAGAAACACAGGTACCCCACAGAAACAGACAGGACTAGATGCACCCTATTTACTACCCCCAATCGATCGACTCCTTATTTCGTAGATACCCTGTGCTGGCCCCACAGTAGGGTGTATCACTCCCTAAAGTGGCATCCCTTCATTTTCCGGATGTGCACAACCATATCCACTGATGTCACTGCATCTTATCTTCCTCAGCAGGCGGAGTCATGCACGCATATGACCTCGTTGGATCGTGCCGTCAACAACGCCTCCACGTTTGGATCTCTTACAATCAGCTCAGTAAGCGTGCCCCACTCCGACCAAGTTCGGAGTACCCGTTTGATACCTATTTAAGGGTTACTGAATGAAATGGGTCCCACACAAGATGATGCAAGCTCTCCCCTTTGTCTTGCATCCCCACTGTAATGGCCCGCATTCTACGCACAGGGGATCGTAGAATATTTATTTCTTTCACATGCGAAGTCTTATGGTCATTTAACTTTCGGGAATGACTATTGGGGTCATTCCCCATGTTCATGATTTTTGCAAATTTTTATATGACCGTTTTGCCCCTAGCTGATCTTGTTTCGGCCATAACTTTTGATTGGTAAGGAATTTTGACCTGAAACCACTTCCATTAGATACAGATGATGGTTTATCTTTCCGTAGAGTGGTCAAATTAGCCAAACAGACTCACCTTTTAGGAGATATGGCTGAAACAAGGTTTAGAAGGTGAAAAACAGCTTAACCGGACCTAATTAGGGTGATTAGCAAGAGAGCCCATAATCCATTTCGGGATTAGGGTTATGGGGAGGTTGAGAACAGTAGGAAAACGATTTTTTTTTCATTTTTCAGCCGCCTAAATCATTTCTCTAACCCTAGCCATGGCCTCCACCTTCTAATTTCATCCCAGATCGCTCTCTAATAAAGAATTAAGCTAATCTACGTCAAATCAAGGAGAATTAGCATCAAATTGGGAATAGAGCCGCTGTGTTGCATAGAGATTCAACCCAAATCAGAGATATTTTTAGATCTGAGATTTATTTGTGGCTAAGGTAAGTGATTTGCATAGTTTCCCACTAATTACGGTTGATTAGGGGTAATTAGTGTTAATTAGCGAAATTTTGGCTCAGAAAAATCTGGAAAAATTTGTAATATTCGCAAATATCATTTTAGGGCTCTGATAAAAATTTGGGTTAATTTGGTTAAGTTTTACTAGTCCTATCATTAGATTTGCTAAAACATCATTATGGGAAAATAAGGGTTTTTGGGTATGTTTGACCTATATTATCATGATTATTTGTTGTTTTAGTGTTTTGAATGACTATGCATGTTGCTATGACTGTTTGGACTGATTTTTGATTGCATAGAAAAGTTAGATTGGTCGAAAACGCCGTCGAATGGCGTAAATTGTTCGCTATATAAAGTGCAGGAAATATGCAGGAGACCGGATCGGATCCTTCGAACCCACTCGTGGAGCATCCCACGACCGACCCCGACCCGCTCATGAATGATGGCACCGAACCGACCCGAACCAAATAGGTGCTCGCGATCCGACCCGAGGAGTTGACATACATGGACTGGTTTGAAGGGAGGATCTCCGAACCAAGTCGCTTTTGCATGGTGACCACGAGCTGAAGCACAACTGAACCGAGCCGTGGAGCTACTCTGACCCGATCTGAAGAGCACAACCTGAACCATTTGGTGGACCATGAACCATGCTTGCACACTTGAACTGACATGATGTTCTGGAGCTGGAATCACGACCCGACCCGAACGGGGTTGATGACCGTGGACTGAACGAGGAGGAAAGGACCGATCCAAATGGAAGCTTGTTTCCAAACTGATCCGATGATGACCAAACCCCGAGATGCAAAGGTAATCCAAATAGGAAGTAGAACTCAGGATCCAGTTGGGAACCAACGAAATTACTTCATGCTTTGGACATTTCTATGGGACGTGTGCAAAGGAGTTATCGACGTCTACAGCTTTGATTCACCACCGAGGAGGATGTTAGGCTACGTATCAGTGCAGTGGGGTAGTTATTACTCCATAGGGCAGAGTGATCGTAGCATGGCTATGATCCAGTGCAGTGGAGTTGTCAAGACTTCATGGGGGCAGAGTGGACATAGCAAGGATTAATGGCGATGGATCAGTGCAGTGGAGTCGTCATGACTCCATGGGGCAGAGTGATCATAGCAAGGATTTGGGTGTTCAAAGCAGTGGATATCATATGCTTTACGCACTGAGTGAGAGATGTGAGGATAGTTGGTATGCTTGATTATTTGCCATCATTATGACATGCACACCCCCACCCTCGTATCTTTACACCATATGTTAGCGTCACCTTAGAGTATTGTACATCTTGTTGTGCTAACTCTTTGGTTCCAGGTCCAGGTTCAAGTATGGTTTAGTATACCTGTTATTGTTCTGTTTTGCTGCTGATCGCTCATACCATACTTTTGTCTGACCCAGAGTTTTATGTCTCTTCTTATTACTCCGGGTGCTCTTAAACGGACAGACTAGAGAAAGGTCAGGGGATTATGCATGGGTAGTTGTGCCGGAGACGAGCAGGAGGCTTCCACGTATGATATATATATATATATATATATATATATTCTCCCTGTGTCGTTGCTGGTCACTACTTTGGGCATTAGTAGTGTACCTTTCTTATTTTGCTTTAGAGACAATTTTAAAAGTTGTAATAATGATGATGTGGAACATAAACTGTATTTTGGATTTTCCACTGCTATGATGGTTTAGTTTTCAGCTTATGCACTATCTCACCTGTTTTTTGTCAAATATGTTATTATTATATTTTATTCCTTGCGCTGTGAGACATTCTATAGGTTCTTTGTTAGTTCAAATTACCTTCTTTCCTTTCTTTGACGACCGTCCCGTGCTGGTTGGATATTGACACAATGCACTTTCATTGGAAATGTCGGCTGGTGCGGGGCGGGCCGTCACATTTGGTATCAGAGCTCTAGGTTGCGTAGTTAGCCTAGTGAAGACACCGGGGAGAGATAGTACGTATATGAGAGCGCGTATTTGTTATATTTTAGTTTTCAAAAGTTATATATATACACTATAAGTATATTTAAGGATGAAGTTGCATTGTACTGGCACCACTGAAGAGATGGTTAATCGTTTTCTCCTTACAGATTGAACGATGAGCCGATATACTAGGGGTACTGGTAGAGGAGCTAATAATGGGAATGCTCCTGATATGAGGACGATGTTCACTGACTTCATGAGGGAGATGCTTAGAAATGTGCAAGGAGCAGTTCCCAATGCTGCAAATGGTGGTGGTGCAGCGGTGCAGGCGCCTAGGGCTGATTTCGCCAAGCTATGCAAGGATTACACTAGTCTTGGTGGAAAGCCGTTCCACGGAACGGAATCGGCTACAGAAGTTCAGGATTGGTTGGATAGCTATGAGTGTATCTTCGAAGACTTGGGTATCAAGGATGCGATGAAGAGGAAGCTAGCATCCCGTCAGCTGCACGGACGGGCAATGAATTGGTGGATTGCTATTAAAGCAGCTACCCCTGAGGACCAAGTTACTTGGGATCAGTTCAGGACCTGCTTTAGCGATAAGTTCATCCCAGCTGCCCAGAAGTCAGAATTGTTTAGGAAATTTCTGGAGCTTAAGCAGAATGGTAGGGCAGTCTCAGAGTATATTGCTGAGTTCGATACTTTATCGAAGTATGGATTATCTCTTATTGACACTCTCGAGAAGAAGAATGAGAAGTTCGTAACAGGCTTAGATCAGTACTTAGGGGAAAGGCTTATAAACCATATCGATGAGACTTTTGAATCGATTGTTGGGAAATCAAGGTCAGAGAGCCTTTATCCTAAGCCCAAGACTGAAGTCGTTGTTGCATCTGCAGAGAGGCCAAAGCCGCAAGCAAGCGGTGAAGGAAAGAATAATTCTCAGAACAAAAGGAAGCAGAACCAAGCTAAGTATGGTCAGAAAAAGAGCAAGAAAGATGTTGAATGCTTTAGGTGTGGCAAGAAGGGCCATTATGCTAAAGAATGTCGAGCAAATCCAGCGGACAAGAAGTGCTTCAACTGTGGCCAAGTGGGACATCACAAGGATAAGTGTCCGCAACCCCCTAAGGAGAAGCAAATTGTGAAAGCATATGCTCTTAATGCTGTTCCTTCTCCGTCGAATGCCCCAACTGCGGCGGAGAAAGGAAAGAATGTCGTCATTCAAGGTATGATTTCTGTTTATGATGTTCCTATTCGAGTATTGTTTGATACCGGGGCTTCCTGTTCCTTTATATCTAGTGACCTGGTAGATAGGTTGGGATTGGAACCCGAGATAGTCGATAGACCTTTAGCGGTGACGAACCCGATTGGTGGTTCGACTAGCCTAAGCATGATTTGTCGTAATGTGGTCTTATCTAGTCATGGATGCATATTTGTTTGTGATTGCTTTGTTTTGGGCTTTACTGGGTTTGGCATTATTTTGGGAGTCGATTGGCACTAAAGGTACGGGGTGGTGGTAGACTGTGAGGGCTTTTTGGTGACAGTTAGAGCGGATGATGGGCGGAGGGTAGTGTTTGGTGGTCTACCTAGTGATGGGGTAATGGCTAGTTTTCTAAATTCCCTCGACATTCCGCATGATGAGTTGTCAGATGTGCCCATGGCTGGCCAGTACCCGGACGTCTTCGAGGATGTGACCGGACTTCCACTACACCGAGAGATTGAGTTTCGTATTGATTTATTGAAAGATGCCAGACCTATAGTGATGCAACTTCATCGTATGGCACCAAGGGAGCAGTGAGATCTCAGGGTGCAAGTGAATGATCTTTTGAAGTAGGGATTTATCAGAAGAAGTGTTCCTGAGTAGGGAGCACCAGCTGTGTTTGCTACCAAGGCAGATGGTTCCCTTCGATTGTGTGTGGACTACCACGAGTTGAATAAGGTGACGAGGAAGAATAAGTATCCTATACCGTGGATAGATGATTTGTTTGATCAGTTGAGTGGCGCGAGAGTGTTCTCCCACTTGGATCTCGCGATAGGTTTTCATCAGCTTAGGGTGGAAGCTGAGAGTATAGCTAAAACGACCTTTCGGACGCTGTTTGGATTCTATGAGTGGTTGGTCATGCCATTCGGGTTGACCAGTGCACCAGCATATTTTGTGGATCTTATGAATAGATTATTCCGATATCAATTGAATAAGTTTGTTCTTGTGTTCGTGGATGACATACTTGTCTACTCGAGAATAGAGGAAGAACACAAGGAACATTTGAAGATAGCGATGGAGGTGTTGAGAAAACACCAATTGAAAGCAAAGTTTTCTAAGTGTCACTTCTGGAGGAGGGAAGTGAGGTTCTTCGGCCATGTTGTTTCAGAGAATGGTATTGCCGTGGACCCTGCAAAGGTGGCTACAGTACAAGATTGGTCTACGCCTGAGAATGCAATAGACGTAAGAAGTTTCTTGGGATTGGCTGGATATTATCGTAAGTTTATCCAAGACTTCTCCAAGATAGCGGCACCGTTGACTCAGTTGACCAAGAAAAATCAAGCTTTTATTTGGGACGAAAAGTGCGAGAATGCATTTAAGAGTCTAAAGGAAAAGTTGACATGTGCACCACTGTTAGTCATTCCTAAATGGAATGAAGAGATGATAGTATACACAGATGCCCGTGGTACCGGACTAGGTGCTGTATTGATGCAAGGAGGTAGGGTTGTAGCTTATGCTAGTCGGCAACTGAAACCGCACGAGAGAAGATATCCTACCCATGATTTTGAATTGGCAGCGATCGTATTCGCATTGAAGATGTGGAGACATTATCCCTCGGGAGAAAGATTCGAGTTGTTTATTGATCATAAATCGATAAAGTATCTTTTCTCCCAGAAGGATTTAATTCTCCGTCAGTAGAGATGGTTAGAATTTTTGGCTTCATATGACTTTGATATCGCATATACACCAGGAAAGGGCAATGCGGTAGCTGATGCATTGAGTAGAAGACATACCAGTTTAGGGGCTATGTTTCTGGAATGGAAGCAACTGGAATATATTGCGAGATATGGTTTCAGGCCTAAGTGTGAATTGGATCCAGAAATGTTAGCAAGTTTGACGATCAGGCCCACTTTAATTGAGCGGATTGGTTCCAGTCAAAAGGATGATCCCAATCTATTAGAAATCATCTCCAAGTTAGAGATGGGAAATGATGAGGAGATGAACAAGTATGGGCTTAATCGAGAAGGATGGCTTCGAAAGAATGGGAGACTAGTTGTGCCCAATGTCAATGGCTTGAGAGATGAAGTGCTTAGAGAATGTCATCACTCAAAACTGACCATACATCCCGGTGGTAACAAGATGTATCGAGACATGAAGCAGACTTACTACTAGGAAGGGATGAAGAGAGACGTTGGGAGGTTTATATCCAAGTGCATAAATTGCCAGCTAGTTAAAGCTGAGCAAAAGAAGCCAAGTGGTTTGTTTCAACCATTAGAGATTCCAGAATGGAAATGGGAGCAAGTATCAATGGATTTCATTGATGGGTTACCAAGGACTAGATCGGGCCACGATTGTATTTGGGTGATTGTAGACAGATTGACCAAGAGTGCAAGGTTCATACCGATCAAATCGAATAGAACAACAGCTTGTTAGCAGAACTGTATATGAAGTTGGTAGTGAGATTCCATGGAGTACCTAAATGCATTGTGAGTGACCAAGACCCGTTGTTTACTAGTGGGTTTTGGAAGAGCTTACAAGAGGCTCTAGGGTCAGAATTATATCTCAATACCGCGTATCATCCTCAAACTGATGGTCAATCAGAGAGGGTGAATTGTATATTAGAAGATCTCTTGAGAGCTTGCATATTGGATTTTGGTGGTTCATGGGATGACCATTTGCATCTAGTAGAGTTTGCATATAATAATAGTTAACAATCCAGTATTGTTATGGCTCCATTTGAAGCTTTGTATGGAAGACTGTGCAACTCACCGTCATGTTGGTCAGAAACCGGTGAGAAGTTTGTACTTGGACTAGATGTGATAAGAGAAACTTCAGACAAGATTAAGATCATTCAACAGCAAATGAAGGCTGCCCAATATAGGCAGAAGAGCTATGCTGATAAGAGGCAAAAGGTTTTGTAATTCTTCGTTGGCGACCTAGTATTTGTCAAGATCTCTCCATTAAAGAATGTTATTCGATTTGGAAGAAGAGGAAAGCTGGCACCAAGATTTGTCGGTCCATTCCCATTCCTCGAGCAAGTTGGGAATTTGGCATATAAAGTTGAATTGTCGGACAAGATGACGGGAGTTCATAACGTATTTCATGTTTCCCAATTAAGGAAATTTGTGCACGACCCCGATGTGGCTATTTCACCTGACCAGTTGGATGATATCGAAATAGAACCCGAGGCGGTTGGGAACCGCAAGCCGATTCGTATTGTCGAGCACGATACAAAGCAACTTCGAAGGAAAGCGGTGAATCTAGTCAAAGTTCAGTGGGGCGAGAATGAGAATGACTGTACTTGAGAGACAGAGGAGAGCATTAGGAAAACGTATCCAGAACTCTTTGCCTAGTAAGATTTTAATTGCAATTTAGTTTTCCGTATGCTAAGATAGACTTGTTTGTTGTTTTGTATGTTTGATTGTTGTGAATGGTTGGTAGGCATGCGGGATCCTTTACTTATTTCTTAGTTAAGGAGTTTTGGGGGCTAAATTTCTTTGTGTGTGTGTGGGGGGGGGAGGGGGGCAGAATGTAATAACCCACGTTCTACGCATCAGGGGATCATAGAATATTTATTTCTTTCTCATGTGAAGTCGTATGGTCATGTAACTTTGGGGAACGGCTATTTGGGTCATTCCCTATGGTCATGATTTTTGCCAATTTTTATATGATCGTTTTGCCCCTAGCTGATCTTGTTTAGACTATAACTTTTAATTGGTAAGGAATTCTGACTTGAAACCACTTTCATTAGATTCGGATGATGGTTTACCTTTCCGTAGAGTGGTCACATTAGCCAAACGGACTCATCGTTTGGGAGATATGGCTGAAACAAGGTTTAGAAGGTGAAAAACAGCTTAACCGAGCCTAATTAGGGTGATTAGCAAGAGAGCCCATAACCCGTTTCAGGATTAGGGTTATGGTGAGGCTGAGAACAGTAGGAAAACGATTTTTATTTCATTTTTCAGCCACCTAAAACATTTCTCTAACCCTAGCCATGGCCTCCACCTTCTAATTTCATCCCAAATCGCTCTCTAGTCAAGGATTAAGCTAATCTACGTCAAATCAAGGAGAATTAGCATCAAATTGGGAACAGAGATGCTGTGTTGCAAAGATATTTAACCCAAATCAGAGATATTTTCAGATCTGAGATTTATTTGTGGCTAAGATGAGTGATTTGCATAGTTTCCCACTAATTATGGTTGATTAGGGGTAATTAGAGAAATTTTGGCTCAGAAAAATCTGGAAAAATTTGTAAAATTCTCAAATATCATTTTAGGGCTCTGATAAAAATTTGGGTTAGTTTGGTTAAGTTTTACTAATCCTATCATTAGATTTGCTTAAACATGATTATGGGAAAATAAGGGTTTTTGGGTATGTTTGACATATATTATCATGATTATCTGTTGTTTTAGTGTTTTGAATGACTATGCATGTTGCTATGACTATTTGGAGTGATTTGTGATTGCATAGAAAAGTTAGATTCGTCGAAAACACCGTCGAATGGCGTAAACTGCTCGCTGGATAAAGTGCAGGAAATATGCAGGAGACCGGATCAGATCGGATCCTCCGAACCCACTTGTGGATCATCTCACGACCGACCCCGACCTGCTCGTGAATGATGGCACCGAACCGACCCGAACCCAATGGGTGCTCGCGATCCGACCTTAGGAATTGACATACATGGACTGGTTTGAAGGGAGGATCTCTGAACCGAGCCGCTTCTGCATGGTGACCACGAGCTGAAGCACACCTGAACCGAGGCGTGGAGCTACTCCGACCCGACCCGAAGAGCACAACCCGAACCGTTTGGTGGACCACGAACCATGCTTGAAAACTTGAACCGACCTAATGTTCTGGAGCTGGAATCACGACCCGACCCGAATGGGGTTGATGACCATGGACGCAACTAGGAGGAGAGGACCGAACCAAATGGAAGATTGTTTCCAAACTGATCCGATGATGACCAAACCCCGAGATGCAAAGTTAGTCCAAATAGGAAGTAGAACTCAGGATCCAATTGGGAACCAATGAAATAACTTCATGAGTTGGACTTTGCTGCGGGACGTGTGCAAAGGAGTAATCAACGTCTACAGCTTTGATTCACCACCGAGACGGGTTTTAGGCTAGTATCAGTGCAGTGCGGTAGTTATTACTCCATGGGGTAGAGTGATCATAGCATGGCTATGAGCCAGTGTAGTGGAGTCGTCATGACTTCATGGGGTAGAGTGGACATTGCAAGGATTAGTGGCTATGGATCAGTGCAGTGGAGTCATCATGACTCCATAGGGCAGAGTGATCATAGCAAGGATTTGGGTGGTCAAAGTTGTGGATATCATATGCTTTATGCACTGAGTGAGAGATGTGAGGATGGTTGCTATGCTTGATTGTTTGCCATCATTATGACATGCACACCCCCACCCCCGTATCTTTACACCATATGTTAGTGTCACCTTAGAGTATTGTACATCTTATTGTGCTAACTCTTTGGTTGCAGGTCTAGGTTCAGGTATGGTTTAGTATATCTGTTATTGTTTTGTTTTGCTGCTTATCGCTCATACCAGACTTTTGTCTGACCCAGAGTTTTATGTCTCTTCTTATTACTCTGAGTGCTCTTAAACAGGCAGACTAGAGATAGGTTAGGTGATTATGCACGGGTAGTTGTGCCGGAGACGAGCATGAGGCTTCCACCATATATATATATATATATATATTCTCCCCGTGTCGCTGCTGGTCACTACTTTGGGAATTAGTAGTGTACCTTTCTTATTTTGCTTTGGAGACAGTTTTAAAAGTTGTAATAATGATGATGTGGAACATAAGCTGTATTTTGGATTTTCCGCTGCTATGATGGTTTAGTTTTCAGCTTATGCACCATCTCACCTGTTTTATGTCAAATATGTTATTATTATACTTTATTCCATGCGCTGTGAGACATTCTACAGGTTCCTTGTTAGTTCAAATTCCCTTCTTTCCTTTCTTTGACAACCATCCCGTGCTGGTTGGACATTGGCACAGCGCACTTTCATTGGAAATGTCGGCTGGTGCAGGGCGGGCCATCACACCAACTACTAGGTTTTCCACTGGTTATGTTTACCTAACTATGTTTTTAATTACATAACCTCGACAGGTTAAGTTTGTGGGCCTATATATATAAATATTACCCACCAACCCAAGATGTACTTAACCCTCCTACTGATTCAAGCATGTTTATTTAACGGTTAAGTTTGTGGGCCTATATATATTAATATTACCCACCTATCCAAGATGTACTTAACCCTCCCCTTTTATTCAGCCAAGTTTACTTAACCCCTAACTTAAATTTAAGTTTATACAATCCCTATGGATTAACCTAGGTTAAGTAGTCCAATTCATTACCATGTCCATTTATGGTTATAATGGGCTAGACCTCCCACATTAGGCCTACAACATGTGGATGTTAGATATGCCAGTCGGGTCTGGGAAGTCTTATTCCACAGTTGGGCCTAACCTCGTGTCTTAGCCCGTTTCGTATTTATGTACTTAGACCTCCCACATTAGGTTCAACATTAGTGGCTGCTGGATATGCCGGTCGAGTCCGGGCAGACTTCCAACACTAATGTAACCTAACCTCGTGTCATAAGTGCAATTACAATTCCTAATTTTAATTACTAACATTCCATTTTTAATTGATTTACCAATTAATTAATCCTTTTCTTTTATAGGTGTCAATACCTATTTTGCAACAATAATTTGAATTACATATTCATAAATGGTCATATTCAAATTATGCCATTTTCACCCAAATTTACCTATGTCATTATAGGTGATTATTTCTATGTTTCCCTATTTTAATTATATGTCCAACTTATATAAACATTATATAAATTATGCCAATTATAAATCCCTTTTTTCCTCGTTTCCTAACTAACGTGATTGCATGTATTTTGGCGTCATTGAGGCTACAAAGTAGCCTCGCCATAACAATAAAAAGGGAGTGACAAATTTGATAGTTCTAGCACAGTTTTGGCATAAGCATGACAACAAGGTGAATGGACATGTAATCATCATAACAGGGTAAACACAAAACTAATGAACTTGTGGCAACTACATTGTCAAAGTCAACATAACATGGTCTAAACTTGTCATTTAGATGTCTTACAAAATTAGGGTGACATAGTATCATGATTAGATATAAAAGGGTGGCATCACATTTCAAGTTTACAACGTATCATGGTTACTACAACATAACAGGTGAAAGGTGATTAGCATAAAGGATTAGATCTAAATTAACAAGTTCGCATTTACCACAATATAGTTGCAAGTCAAGATCTACATAGTCAGCATAGTAGAATGTCCATAATCATATTGGATCTAGGGATAATACATAATAAACTTGCATAAGTTCATGATTCACAACATATACCCAATTCGTACTCTATCATAACTCACATTTATCCATTTTAACCCAAAAGTGTCTAGAAACTCACAGAGATAGGTTTAAGGATTAGAGAATGATTCTGAATTCTGATTTATGAAGTTAATTAGCAAATCCGTTGATGTAGGCTTTGGTTGTTATCTTTTAACTTGAATTTGATTGATTAGGGTGGAGGCTAGGTCAACTTTGAATTTAGCAGCATGGAGGCGTCATTACTTTGATTAATGAATTTAGGGTTAGGTCTAGGTGTGTTTATATAGGTGTAGTTGGTGAATTAGGGCCTTCAGATTAGGTTAGGTTCCATCTAAACCCTCCAAATCCAAAATACACATCACCAAGCCAATCAGAAGTCACCACGTAGCCCTAAAACTCAAAAAATCGTCATTGTCCAGATCAGCACGCAGGGGTCGACCCCTACGAGGGGAGGGGGTTCGACACCTATGTCGACATCCCTATAGGGGGTGGACACCTATGTCGACTCCCCTAGGGGGTCGACACCCTATGCCGGTAATTTTCCCGCCCAGCCTCCCTTCTACTTTTGAATCCCGAATTTGACTTATTAATTATTTATTTTAATTCTAGTTTAAACTTAAATCTTTCAACCTCCATAACTTCTTCATACTGTATCCGTTTTATGCAAACTTGGACTCTATCTCAAGCAGAATTCCAAGACGAGCGCAATGGCGCAACCCGTTTTACTTAATTCTTCCTCTTAAAATTAAGTATTCTTTAATTTGCTAATTTTAATATTTTAAAATTATGGGGTGTTATATTCTCCCCTGCTTAAAGGATTTCGTCCCCGAAATCTTCAAGTTAAGAAGAATGTATCCTACCTTCCATCATCCATCTACTCATCCATCATCCACAAGCATCCATTGTCCTTAAAAGATTTCTAATGCTTTTATAAGTATATGCAGAGGTGTGGGTATATGTCCCAATACTAATGCAAAAAATCAGGCGGTCTATTGATTCAGTTGACCTCCTTAATGCGATGTATGATTAGTGCCATGAATCCAATATGTATGCAAATAATCCTATTATAACATGTAAGTTCTATATGTGTACGCGTCCATTCATCCAAGTGCAACATCTATATGCTAACTCATCCATTTTCATCCATAAAAGAAAAGAAAATGCACACGCATCCATATGCAGTATGAGAGAGTGATTCAGCCGATCTAGTGCCTAATGTGTGTGTTTATGCATCCACAGGCAACCACTTGGATCCACTTGAATCCATCAAACATAACATGTCTCAAACACATGTTTACAATCATAGGATACCTAAAGGTCGAAGATTCGATCGATGGGATGTACTCAGATGATAGAAGCAAATGCAAATAAAAGCTTTTGGAAGAGAAGTTAAGAACATTCCCTTGAAAAGGAAAGGGTAGAAGTGTAAAAATCTTGTCATTGGTCTCCCAAGTTGCATCTTCTTGGTTGTATCCCCACTGGACCTTTACCAACTTGACTTCTCGTTTGCATAGCTTCTTAACCTCCGATCCAAGTATGCAAGTTGGAACTCATCCAATCATTGCTTCCTTCTTTATTTTTACTTCCTTTCGCAAGTTTGGCCCCACTACCTCGAACTCTATACATTATATCGCCACATGGATGAATAGTCATCTTGGAATGATGGGCTTCCTCAAGGACTATCTTCAATAGGTTTCCCATCCTGATATGATTCACCTATCAAACCTCTTCTCAAGTAGCCCCGCCACTTGCTTATCAAGTTTCCCCCTTTTCTTTTAGGATCCATATGGCACACAGGTAATGCAGATGGCTTTGCATTGTCCACCAGGTATATACGGAAATCAATCTCCCACCTCGGGGTAAACCCCGAACCTCATTTAAGACATCAGGATACTCACAGACTATTGGTGTCGGTCGCAGATCATCGATAGACGCCTTATGAGACTCTAGGAAACTAAGCATGACAGACCCTTGTGGGTCACAAGAAATTTCGAGGGTGCTTAACGACCCTCCTCTCACCACCTAGAATGGCACCATATGTGGTAAGCCAACCCATCCCTAGAATCAACCCATAGCCCATAAACCCGAGCACATATGCGTCACATTCAAATTTGACGCCTAACATAGATATTCTCAAACCCCTACAAATCATAGATAAATGAGCCGAACCACCAATGGGGTTTGAGACAACTACGGGATCCACTACCATACTAGTAACTAAGTGCAGAGATTCAACAACAGAATTAGACATAAATGAGTGTGAAGCGACAGAATTAAAATGTGTCCTAACTGGATGATTTGAAAAAGAAACTGAACTTTCTACGGAAATTTTTCTACCTCTTTCAGGAGCACTAATCGCGAGAGCATGCATCTGCCCTCCAGGAGTTCCTGCCCTTTGACCTTGCCCCTGTTTCTTCGGGCAATCCTTAATAAGATGCCCGACCTCTCCACAAGCGATGCAAGCATTCTTCCTTTTCCTGCAGTCCTTGGCTAAGTGACCCTCTCGCCCACAACTATGGCACTTCCTCTTATCTTTAACCTTGTCATTCTTTTCGCCTTTCTTCTGTTATTGTCCTTTCTTGGGGCACACCTCATTTTGCGTTGCTTCCTCAGCCTTTACTTCCTTCTTTTCTCCCTTGTCTTCCTCATGCATCAGGGCCATATCAACAAGCTTTTCAAACGTGGCCCCTATTTTAAGATGGGACATAGCTAAACCATGTAGAGGCTCATTCAGCTCCTTAACAAACTGCAAGGCCTTTTTGTGCAGTGTGTCTACCAACTCTAGCCCAAACCTTGCCAGCTGGTTGAACTTGTTCACATATTCCTTCACCCTCAAATTTCCTTGTTTGAGTGATAAGAAACTCTCCATCTGCATGCTTTTCTTGGCTTGGTAAAGAAATTTCATTTCAAATCTTTTCCTAAAATCTTCCCAAGTTCCCCCCGGACGTCTAGCTTGGGTGACTTCCCACCAAAATGAGGCTTCGTCCTTTAATAGCCAAGCAGCTAAGTGAATCTTCCTCCTGTCCTCTACTATAAATATTACGAACAAGTCCTCGGTCTCCTTGAGCCAATTTTGAGCTTCAACGAATGTCTCATTCCCATGAAATGGCTTCCCTCCCATAGCACGGAAGTCTTTGTAGATCTTGGCGAAATTATCTGCTCTTGGAGGGGGGGAGGAGGAATGATTGGCGTAGCTGGGGGAGGAACGTCTCTTTAGCCTTCGGCAGGCGTCATGGCCTCCAAATACCTACGGAACCATCGAGGTATTGTGATGCTCTCTGGGATATTAGGAATGTTTTGTTCCCGTGACATGCTGAAAAAGGAAAAAGGAAGAAATTTAGATAAAGGACCGAAGAATATTACATATGGCTTCTTGGGGAAATATTTTCAAAATAGACTTTTCTTTTTGAAAATACTTTCTTTTAAAACCTTTTTGAAAAAAATTCAAAAACTTTTATCTAATCTGGTAACCTTCAGCTCTGATACCAAGTGTGACACCCCACGTCCGTTAATGTCACCCACAAAGGAATGCATTAAGTTTCGTGAATCGTTTAGGTAAACAGACACAGAATATTACAAGATAGATATAAAAAAATTTGCAGCGGAAATAAACAACTTTATTAATCATCAAAATACAGTGGTCCAAAGCATCATTTGTCTGAAATATAAAAACCCATTACAATATAAAAACCACTATCTTGTACTTCTGAAATATCAGAGTACATAAAAGGAAGAAAATTCCCCAAGAGCAAAATATGGCCATAGCAACAAGGATAGGAGCTTGATCCATACATATAAGCAGCTCCAGTAAAATAAGAAGAATCACGATCAAGCTTGTGTTTTTCCTCATCGAGAACCTTTGGGGGGGGAGGGACGGAAGAAAGAAGGGGAAAAGAAGGGTCAGACATAAAGTCTGGCGAGTCTAGTTACTTTTAGCCAGTAAATAAATAAAAGTAACATGATAGGCATACAAAGTGGATAAGAGAGATCAATACATAAATGGCAGGCATAACAAGGTAAACAGGACAACATGATAAAATAGATAGTGCTTCCTAATACTTTCCTTGCTCTGCACCAATACTAGTATAACAGATGTGTAATAGGATTACATATTCCCCAATTGCTTAACAAAAACAGGATGATCCCAACAGAAACATAATGGTAGTTTTAGGTGTACTCTGGTAATGGTTTTAACCCAAACAAAACTGGTACCTAAACAGAAATAACGGGTGTTAGCCCAGACAGAAACACAGGTACCCCACAGAAACAGACATGACTAGATGTACCCTATTTACTACCCCCAATCGATTGGCTCCCTATTCCGTAGATACCCTGTGCTGGCCCCACAGTAGGGTGTATCACTCCCTAAAGCGGCAACCCTTCATTTTTCGGATGTGCACAACCATATCTACTGATGTCACGGTGTCTTATCTTCCCCAAAAGGCAGAGTCATGCACGCACATGACCCCATTGGAACGCGCCGTCAACACCGCCTCCACGTTTGGATCTCTTAGAATCAGCTCAGTAAGCGTGCCCCCCCGACCTAGTTCGGAGTACCCGTTTGATACCTATTTAAGGGTTACTGACTGAAATGGGTCCCACACAAGATGATGCAAGATCTCCCATTTGTCTTGCATCCCCACTACTAGGTTTTCCAATGGTTATATTTATCTAATGATGTCTTTAATTACATAACCTCGACAGGTTAAGTTTGTGGGCCTATATATTTAAATATTACCCACCAACACAAGATGTACTTAACCCCCCTACTAATTCAAGCATGTTTATTTAACGGTTAAGTTTGTGGGCCTATATATATTAATATTACCCACCTACCCAAGATGTACTTAACCCTCCCTTTTATTAAGCCAAGTTTACTTAACCCCAAACTTAAATTTAAATTTATACTATCCCTATGGATTAACCTAGGTTAAGTAGTCTAATTCATTACTATGTCCATTTATGGTTATAATGGGCTAGACATCCCACATTAAGCCTACAACATGTGGATGCTGGATATATCGGTCGGGTCTGGACCGTCTTATTCCACAGTTGGGCCTAACCTCGTGTCTTAGCCCGTTTCATATTTATGTACTTAGTCCTCCCATATTAGGTTCAACATTAGTGGCTGCTGGATATGCCAGTCGGAACCTGGCAGACTTCCACCACTAACGTAACCCAACCTCATGTCATAAGTACAATTACAATTCCTAATTGTAATTACTAACATTCCATTTTTAATTAATCTACCAATTAATTAATCCTTTCCTTTTTTAGGTGTCAATACCTATTTTGCAACAATTATTTGAATTACATATCCATAAATGGTCATATTCAAAGTATGCCATTTTTACTCAAATTTACCTATGTCATTATAGGTGATTATTTCTATGTTTCCCTATTTGAATTATATGTCCGACTTATATAAACATTATATTAATTATGCCAATTATAAATCCCTTTTTTCCTCGTTTCCTAACTAACGTGATTGCATGTATTTTGGCGTCATCGAGGCAACAAAGTAGCCTCGCCATAACAATAAAAAGGGAGTGATAAAGGTGATAGTTTCAGCATAGTTTTGGTATAAGCATGACAACAAGGTGAATGGACATGTAATCATCATAACAGGGTGAACACAGAACTAATGAACTTGTGGCAACTACAAGGTCAAAGTCAACATAACATGGTCTAAACTTGTCATTTAGATGTCTAACAAAATTAGGGTGACTTGGTATCATAATTAGATCTAAAAGGGTGGCATCACATGTCAAGTTTACAACATATCGTGATTACTACAACATAACAAGTGAAAGGTGATTAACATAAAGGATTAGATCTAAATTAACAAGTTTGCATTTACCAAAATATAGTTGCAAGTTAAGATCTACATAGTCAGCATAGTAGAATGTCCATAATCATATTGGATCCAGGGATAATGACATAACAAACTTGCATAAGTTCATGATTCACAACATGTACCCAATTCGTACTCTATCATAATTCACATTTATCCATTTAAACCTAAAAGTGACTACAAACTCACAGAGATAGGTTTAAGGATTAGAGAACGATTCTGATTTCTGATTTCTGAAGTTGATTAGCAAATCCGTTGATGTAGGCTTTGATTGTTGTCTTCTAACTTGAATTTCATTGATTAGGGTGGAGGCTAGGTCAACATAGAATTTCGCAGCATGGAGGCATCATTACTTTGATTAATGAATTTAGGTTAGGTTTAGATGTGTTTATATAGGTGTAGTTGGTGAATTAGGGCCTTCAGATTAGGTTAGGTTCCTTCTAAACCCTCCAAATCCAAAATACACATCACCCAGCCAATCAGAAATCTCCACATAGCCCTAAAACTCAGAAAATCGTCACTGTCCAGATCCGCACGCAGGGGTTGACCCCTACAGCGGGGTCGACACCTATGTCGATACCCCTATAAGGGGGTCGACACCTATGTCAACTCCCCTAGGGGGGTCGACACCCTATGGCGGGAATTTTTCTGCCCAGCCTCCCTTCTGCTTTTGAATCCCGAATTTGATTTATTAGTTATTTATTTTAATTCTAGTTTAAACTTAAATCTTCTAACCTCCATAACTTCTTCATACTGTATCCGTTTTATGCAAACTTCGACTCTATCTCAAGCAGAATTCCGAGACGAATGTAATGGCATAACCCGTTTTAATTAATTCTTCTTCTAATAATTAAGTATTCTTTAATTTGCTAATTTTAATATTTTAAAATTACGGGGTGTTACATTGGATGAAAGGTTGCTATCACTGCCCCTTAAGGGAATTTTCCATATTACTAATCAACAACATTTCTGCATTTAGATCTTCGATACAAGGTCTCCTCTCTACAAGGTAACACAATTTAATAAAAGAAGTGCCATTGGTTTATCCAAACCCAAAATGGCTTATATAGACAAATGTCTAACGCAGCATTTCTAATATTCATATATTGGTTTCTATGAATGTGCATATGTTTGGTGTTGTGAGAATTAAACCTCTTGCAATATATACACCACTACAAGAAAAGTGGTTATCTACAATAGCAAAAGACAACGTTTTCTTCTACATGCTGTAAAAATCATACATTAATACGTAGTTATAAGGTTAAAAAGCTAAGATAAATCAAAGGAGGAATTTTTTTTCAGTTCCCTCCACTCTTACTAATTTCGACCGCGTATCCAGATAAAATTTCCCAAATTTTTAATTACTCAGTTACAAATTTTCCTTTGAATTTTCGTCGTCCGCTTGTTCTCCGTCTTATTTACAAATCTCTGTTCAATTCGCACCATTTCCCTGGTCTACGTCTCGATTTCCATAACGGAAGCATATCGGTTCCAGTGGAGGAATTCCCGTTCAATTCGCACCCATAGATTCCGTTCAATTTCCGTCATCTTCAAGTTTCAACATAAGCATTTCCTTGATTTTTTTGTCTTTTTCACTGATTAACCAATCTTCATTTTTTTTTTTAAATCTGTTATGCCGGTTGAAAATGTTGACTGTACTATTAGCAGTTTATATGTTGTTGTGTCTCATTTAGTATCACTGTTTTATTTAAGTATCTACGTTAATTTGCTTGTACTCAACAATCGACTACTACTTCAAATTTTAGAAGCTTATGTATTAGATGACGATGGATAAAAATATGGTGCATCTACACAGGTAACTATATAATTCTCAACATAAATGTAATTTGCAAATCAAATCATATATTTCGACGAAAGCTAAAAGTTAATTTTTTAAAAGAACTAGTAGTGAGTATCAGAAAAGAGCTCGAAAATTTGTGCATACCACTATGAAAAATTCTAGAAATGTAGAAAAAATTCTATGTCCTTACTTAGATTATCGAAATCTTAGTCATCAATATGAGAAGGTTATAGTTGAGCATCTGATTATAAGATGAATGGATCCTGTATATAAGATAAGTAGGTGGTACTATAACGGTAAGCACATAAATATAAGCATATATGTTAAGTTTGACGACATATATGATTTGTTTGGAGCTATGGATTATGAAATTGAAGATTTCATCAATTATACTTTTTTCGATGATGATAAAGTTGAAGATATCGCACCAAAATGAGAGGATGGTTTGTTAAGGAACTCGGAAGAAGCAAAAACCTTGTTGTATCTTGATTATATCGATCAAACAAAATTATCTGCCATCCTCGCCTTGTATAATCTTAAATGTGAGACTGGATTGTCTAATACTTGCTTCGGAAAACTTCTAAATGTGCAACAATTATTGTTGCCAAAAAATAATGTACTTCCAAAGACATTATATGAGGTAAAAAAGTATCTCAAAATATTCGATATGGGAAATGTAGTTACAAAGATTTGGAAGCTTGTCCTAAATGTAGTTTATCAAGATGGAAGAAGAATGAACGTACAAATGATATTATGCATGGCATTCCGATTAAAATTTTAAGATATTTTCCAATCATTCCAAGATTTAGGAGAATGTTTAGATCTCAAAAGGCGGTAGAGGATTTAAGATGGAATTTTAGTAACAAAAGCAATGATGGGAAAATGCATCATCCTCTGGATTCAGTAACATTGAATGTAGTAAATGAGAAATGGGAATCGTTTGTAGCTGACCCACGTAATATAAGACTTGGTCTTGCTACCGATGGTGTTAATCATTTTAAGACAATGAGTTCCAAATATAGTTGTTGGCTTGTGATGCTTGTGACATACAACCTCTCGCCAATATTATGCATGAAAAAAATATCATCTTAACATTGTTAGTTCCTAGTCCAAAGCAACCAGGAAATGATATTGACATATATTTGGAGCCATTAATTGAAGACTTGCAACACTTATGGAGTAATGGAGTTCAAACTTATAATGCCTTTAGTAAATCGCTTTTTAACAAGAAAGCAATTTTACTATGGATGATAAATGACTTTCCAGTGTATGGAAATCTTGCTGGATGTTGTGTGAAAGGTAAAAATGGTTGTCCATTAAGCAGTATCAGTACTCACCATCGATGGTAGAAGCATAGTCGAAAGAGCGCTTATATGGGTCATAAGAGATTTTTACTCCCTTCAGATTCATTGAGAAAGCAAAAAACATGGTTTGATAATACTGTAGAAAATGGTCATAGACCTAGAGTTTTGACTTGAAGAAACATCCCTGCTATTTTGAAAATTTTTCCAAATAATTTTGGGAAAGAAATCAAAAATGAAAATAATAATAGAAAGAAGGGGAAGGGTAAGAAGAAGAAAAATTAAGCAGGAGATTAATAAGAGAAAAACACTAATAATAAAAAAAATAGAGGTGAAGATGGTGATCTTGTGAATATAGAGCTATCAAGGTGGAAAAAACGATCTATCTTCTTTGATTTACCATATTGGAAGGTAGTTTTTTTTTCATTGAACAACAATACATTGCTTTAGTAATGAAATTTAAGATTGTTGAATTTTGTAGGAAATGCCAATGCATCATGATTTAGACGTAATGCATGTAGAAAAAAATATTAGTGAAAGTGTAATAAGCACGATGCTGCATGATAACAAATTGAAAGATGGAACTAATTGTAGAAAAGATTTAGAAGAGTGGGGAATTCTACGTGACCTTTATGCATAATCTCATGGAAAAAAAGCATATCCTCCTCCAACTCCATATGCATTGTCCAAATCTGAAGAAAATTTTTGTAAAAGATTTTATGATTTTAAGGGACGTGATGGTTATTGCTCGAATTTCAAGAGCTCTATATCGTTGGAAGATTGTAAAATTAGCAGTTTGAAGTCACATGACTATCATGTCCTAATGCAACAATTGTTGTCAATTGCAATAAGAGGAATGTTACCGAAGAAGCCAAGGAAGGCAATAATTCGTTTATGCTCATTCTTCAATAAATTATGCCAACGTGTTCTTGATAGTGAAAAACTACAACATCTTGATGATGAGATTATTCTAATTTTATTTGAACTTGAAAGATATTTTCCACCTTCGTTCTTAGATATAATGATACACTTGATGGTTCATCTTGGAAAAGAAGCTGGATTATGTGGACCGGTTCATTTCCATTTAATGTACCTATTTGAAAGATACATGAAGACACTAAAACATTATGTAAGAAACACTACACGTCACGAGGGGTGTATTGCAGAATCCTATCTTGCAGAAGAGTGCATGAAATATTTTAGTGAATTTTTAAAGAAATCAGTAGAAATAGAAGAGAAGAAAGTCCAAAATGAAGATTTTGAAAATGATGTCATACATGAAGGACGACCAACTTCAGCTTGCAAAATAATTACACTGTCTGAGAATGAGAAACAAGTTGCTCATTTGGCTGTGCTAATGAATATGGATATAGTGGAACCATTTTTAGAGCAAGTGACTATTACATTTTGTTCTATTGTTCAAATTTTTTTATAGTGCAACTTATCTGTTTTTTTTTTCCTTTTATAATAGTTTGCATTTTGAGGAGATGCGACACTCAAATAATCACATAGAAAAAATGCAACCTTACTTTGGAAAACCCACATAAATAACTTTGCCGATTGGATTAAGAAGAAGGTGAGTTGAATTTTAAAATATAATCTCATTAATTTTAAATATATTATTATTGAGATCTAACATAAATAATATTTCATTTATAGATACCTTATGATTCGAACGATCACAACACAATGTTAAAATGGACTGTCTACGGTGCAAGGAGTAGTACATTGTCTAGTACAGGTTATATCATCAACGGAGAATGTTTTCACATAAAAGATATTGAGAGAAAACTCAAAATAGTGGAGTTACTTATGGTTCAAACACCATGTGTAAGGCTAGCACAAAAATATTTCCTAAGTGGTTGACGTGATTACTTATTATGGGATACTGACCGATATAATTTTGTTAGACTATCATGCTTGTTATGTTCCCGTCTTTAAGTGCCATTGGACAATTATAAGAAATGGTGTGAAGGTAGAAGATGTATTTACCCTTGTCAATTTACAATAAAATCAAGCTTCATTTTCAAAAGATCCATATATCCTTGCATCTCAAGCATAATAAATTTTCTTCAAAGCTTGCTTACACTACAAAAATGTATATTACTTACACTACACGATTTGCTTCAAAGATAGTAAAAGTTGCTTCAAAATAAATTGGTGAACTGCAAGTAGTTGCAATTTTCATTATGCTAAGTGAAGCAGCATTTGTCACTTGAATAAAGCTAATAAAGCATGAAAGTCCGACTAGGTTCGTGTGCTAAAATTCATCCACCTGGTGGATAGCCGAGTAAATTCTTCAGCTTGGTCACGCTTCATCTGCTTCATACGCCTTGGATTAATACATATATGTTATATGCTTCATTTCTTTGTAGTCTGTAAACAGTTAAGATACATGCATTAGTGTATCACTCAATTAATATGTACCCAACTAAATATGGATAACTTGAATTTTAATCACAAATTTACCTTTAAACATACACATACAAATTTTAAATAATAAAGTTAGGCAAACTTACTAATATGAAGCGTTGATAATAAGAGGAGGCCACTGAAGATAATTTTAGAGGAAAAATTCGATTTTTGGCCATTGAAGTTAATTTTAGGAGGCCACTGATGATTATACCCAAAAGAGGCCTAAACCAGAATTTATATCTGTTCTCAAAAGAGGTCTGAATGCAACTTTTCCTTTCTTTATTACAGGCTAGATTTATGTTGGATGAGGAATGGAAAAAGGTCCGCATATTTTAGCAAATGGGGTGTATTTTTAGGTGTTCAAAATGCATATTAGTTAATAAATTGGTCAAAGCAAATTCCAAGTTGGAAAGACGACAAACGAAACAGGATAATATCAAAACTATGACGGAGTGGAATGATTTTATCAACTTGAAAATTAGTGCAGAATTTAAGGTAAATTGTATCTAAATGGTCATCTTCGTATATGTGAATTAACTAGCCAGTACGTTTTAATTTTTTATTTTAGCAACAAAGCGAAACATTCAAAGCCATTAGATGCAGACAAATGCCACATACATGTAGCCATAAAGGAATGGCACACTTACCTGCTGATATGGTCAGAAAATATTTTAATGTTGTGATCTTGTCATGCCAATTATAGAGGTATGATAAATTATTTTATTCAAATTTTTATTACCGTAGAAAAACGAGATTCCAGATTCCTCTTCTATTTATCGATCTGATGTTTGGATTAAATCTCACACTCAAAAACCTATTGAAGAAACTATTATATGTGATTTCATTTTAAATTGTCATATTACAAATGATTTTGGAATGTGATAATGTTGAAGGTTACAGTGTATGTTGTCCTTTACAGAAGAAGATTAAAAAGTTTAACGTTGAATCACAAGCTACCACGATAACTTCTGTGAGAGAAGACGCTCTTTCAATAGTGCTGGGAAATGATATACCAGGACGATTAAGAGGAATGAGAAACGGTATGACCCACACCAAGTTTGTTTTGTCATAACCTAATCAAAAACAAACAATGCAATTTCAAAACAGAGTTGCGGATTTGGAGAAGCTGGTTCAAATGCTAGTATCACAAAACCAGGTTTTTCTAAATTGAATGGCAAGAAGTTATAGTTGTATGCAGCAATTAGTTATTTGCATTCTATAAGTTTAGAATCGTAGTGAATCATTGAATAAACTCTTTGTTGAGTAATGACTACATAAATAATTCAAACAAAAGTTAAAATAAAGATACAGTAATTGCGTAAACTCTTTGTTGAGTACATGTAGCAGTTTCATACTTGACTTTTCGCAAAACCAAAAGATTAAATAAAGAAACTATAATTGCAGTTTGAACAGTCTACAAATCAGGTTGGACACTGTTGCATGTACAGGCTTGACACTGCTGCATGTACACATGGTTTCTACATTGTGATATGCTCAAAAGGTGAATAAATGAATCATGGCTATATGCTAATGCATAAAAAGTTGGACCCTTTTCATAAAAGCTGACTTTTTTATATATATATATATATATACACACGTATTTCCTTATCTAGAACTTATCAAAATGAGCTACATGTACATGTGGTTCCTTATCAGAATGAGCTGACACATTCATCCCTTTCTAAAACTTATCTGAAGAGTTATTTCTTTCATCCATATATATATATATATATATATATATATATATATTCATATGCTTGCCTTCACCATACTTTAAAATATTTTGAGAGACCACACTCATAGTAACTTAAAGACACAGTCCTATTGTCTTTATGTTACTTTTCCCTCTTACCCCAAGCCTTATTAGCATGTTAGTCAAGAAGCAGTGATGTCATGCTCGCATCTATTAGGAGCAAGCCATGCCACCTTGGTTAATTGAAGCCATGCTGCCTTGGTTAACGTTAGTGCTATCATGAGGTTATTTTCAGAATCATGTCAGCGGGTGTATAGTATCTTAAATATACTAAACACCTCGTCGACATGGTTTTGAAATAAACTTTGTGGAAGCACTACTTAACATATTAGAGTTTAGTGTTGTCATGAGGTTATTGGGGGGGGGGGTGGGGTGGTTAGTATCTTAAAGATACTAAATACCTCGTCCACATGGTTCTAAAAATAAACTTTGTGGCAGCACTACTTAACATATTAAGGGGCTACACTGTTATCATATATCGCTGTGTACTTAACGTATTTGTGTTTTCGTCTCCAATATGTCATTGTGTCTAATATATTGTTTGTTTTGATATTGATCAAGTCGTCCAATATATCATTATGTTCTAAATGTATATCAAATTGTTCAATATATAGCTGTGTTCTACATGTATATCAATTTTTCCAATATATCGCTGTGTTCTACTTGTATATCAATTTGTCCAATATATTGTTTGTTATGATATTGAATGCTTCTACAAACATATTTTTTTAGGCTGAGAAAAATCCAAACGTCTAAATGCTTCTTCAGGCATATTTTTTAGGCCGAAAATGAATCCAGATGTCTGGATAAAAAATCTAGACGTCTGAATGCTTCTTCAGATATAATTTTTTAGGCCGAGAAAAATTCTAGATGTCTAGAAAAAATATTCAGACGTCTGAATACTTCTACAAGCATATTTTTTAGGCCAAGAAAAATCCAGACATTTGGATAAAATATCAGATATCTAATCAATATTCAGATTGTTTTCTGTTTCTGATATAAGTCGTCTGGAAATATATCCAAACGTATGACACAACTATGTCAGTTGTGCATGTCTTCCTTATTGTTGAGCTATGTATAATGCTTTATGTTGAGTAAATATAAAATAATCTGCTCTAGATAGCATGTACACAACATTATTCAAAAAATATAACCGGGTATGTCATAAGGGAGATACAATTGTGATCAATTAGAGCCATATATAATTAAAGTACCATATCCACAATACACAATAAACTAACACCATCAAGTTTTCACAAGCATAACATACATCAAAGTTACAATCAAAACACAACTATGTCACAAAATAGAGTTTAATAAATACATAATTTTTCATAATTTGTAAATTAAGCATCGACGTCTTTACGTTCGACTCTCACTTCTGTTGACTCGCTTACCCTCTCTTTATCTACCACTATATCCACCTTGTCATTTGAATTATTTGAATCTTCTTTTCCCTTAGGTTCGATTCTCGCTTCTTTTGGGTCGCCTTCCCCCTCTTTTTCTTCCTCTATTCTCCTCCTTGTCGTCAAATTTCTATGTTCTTCTTTGTCTTTAGGTTCGATTCTCGCTTCTTTTAGGGCACTATCCTCTTTTTTTCTTCCACTTTCTCCTCCTGGTCACCGGATGTATTTGAATAATCTTTTCTTTAGAATTTTCTAGTTAAAAAGTTGGAGATGGTGGAGGTGGCGGAGTCCGTGGTCGAGTACGTCGTAAAATTTCAGTGAGAGACCGTGCTACTGCACTCATTGTTTTCTTAACTGTTGCAAGACGAGAACCTAGTGTAAATTCCATATTCGCAAAATGATTCCCCAAGGTAACTTGAATTTGATACAATATTTGTTGATTATGAATGCTGATCTGACGAAATGAATCATTTTGAAGAATTTGTGCCGTGGGAGAAGGCATACCTTCAAATGTTTGATATTGAAAAGCTTGTAGGGAAGAAGATTTTAGCATATCTAGAATATGCTCTTGATGATGCTCTGGCGGTGGAACTTGTTTACCTTAATGTTTACCCCTCCATTCATTGAGAGTGCAAATTGTTCGTGGTTCTTGTGGAAGATGCATCAAGGAAAAGAATTTTTAAACCGCTTCTTAATGGAATTCCTCAAACGTTGACAAATAAGTCGGAACTTCTTTTGCCTTTAATAATCTCATAATAAACGGAGCATAGCTAATTGATTGTCGAGACCTACTCCAAAAAAAATTTGGTTCATCAAAGATAAATTGAGCCCAATTAACTTGAATACCATCAAATATAGCATATAAGGCTCTATGCTCTATATCAAGTATTTTTTCATGACTTCCACGCCGAGGAAACATTGTATTATAAGAACTCGGGCCAGAAATCTCGCTCTTTGTCTTAAATATTTGGTATAAAATTGAGGCATATCATCTTCCCAAATTTGATGAGTAATGTTATCTCGTGGCTTAAAACGCATATCGGGAATATCATTGATATTTGTCCCAGTGTTAGAACATTGCAATATATCTCCTATGTCCTTAGCTATGAATCTAACCGTAACCTCGCAAACACGCACCAAACCCAATCATTTTATACTTGAGGATTCCAAAAACTTGTACAATCTAAGTTTGCATAGTACAGAAATATGGATAGTTGGTCAATGTTTAATTGATTAGAAGAGAATGAGACCCGTGATACAAGAACAACATCCTGGCTTAAGCTAGGTAATTCATATATCGGAAAATCAAGGAGATTGTAGGATGGAATAGTATATAGAATTTTCTTCTGGATCAATCCATATCTTTCTATTGCCAAGGGCGCTTTGTTCATCCACCTGTCGATTCGTGATTGTGAAACTAGTCGTGGTTTTTCTTTAGTAGTTTGTGGAGGATTTGATGATTCTTCATCTTCCCTCTTTCATTTCGTTGAAGATTTTTTCTAGGATCCATGATTTGGACCGGATTTGGGATTTTAGGGTTATAGAAATTTTGATTTGATCGGTGAAATGGAAGAGTGAGGAATAAAAGGTTGCATTTATCTTTATATAAAAAACTAATGTTTTGTAAATCAGACGTCTGATTTACGGTAAGAATCAACCAAAGGAAGTTTTCAGACATCTGGGCATAGTTTCAGACGTCTGTTTCAGAGGTTTTTTTAACCCCATGTATATTTTCAGACGTCTGGTAATTTTTACAGACGTATGATTTTAGTTTTCCTGTTTTTTATTTTAATCCTGTCAATTTTCAGACTTCTCCTTTATCAAGTAAGACGTCTGTTTTTAAAAATTTTTTGACGCCCCCTTTATTTGCATAATTGTTTACATAATTGCATCACGATCACCACCAATTAATAATTACTTGCATGATTGTTTATCAAGTTAAAGGAGGTTGCAGAGATGAGAGTCCATCTCAAGTGGTACAAATTATTTATATTATTGTTGCTAGAACAATTGAATTCCTTTTGATTTTATATATAATATAAATAATTTGGACTAATTATAGAGTAACTATGACCAACCGAATGCCAGATGTAATTTGTTGGATTGGACTAGGATGGACGAAATAGTTGTTGAAGGAAGAGTTCTTTCAACTGACCCAAAAGAGCTTTTATATAGTATTCCTCTTAGACCAAATGTCATAATTTTTTTTATAGAATTCCCAAAGAAATTGGATGAATATTTACGGAGTTCTACTCCTAAGATGATCTCATAAATTGGAGAAGCTAAGGATGAGATAGCAGCATGGCCAACTGACAGAGTTGTACTCCACATCACAATAGTCTATGAAAATGATGACAATGCGATATACTTAATACTTTATGCACTCAATAGCTCTATGATTTACTATAAAGATCTGATAATTTTTTTTCTAGATTAAAACTAGTAGTACAAATAAGAAGTACAAGCTATATGATTGGGTTGGAAGCAAATAATTGGTTGCCAAAGGGTTACTCTACTAATCCAAATCAGCTCGTGGACAATATTCCACTGGGGTAGTCTGCTGTGCTTTTTTGATTAATGCGCAAAAAAAATCAGATGCACTCTTTTGGAGACCACCATTTGGTATGACATATGTTGGAGAAGTTACTAGTTGCAACGTATCTTGGCCGCAAAAAAATGTGGTTGTTGAGGATATTAATGCTACGACATCTGCTCATGCGCCAAATATCGTATCACATTCAGCGGTAATATGTAGTTTATGTATTTAATTTATAAAAACATGCATATACCTTGATACTATTTTATTATTAGAATCAATTCTATTTTTTAGAAAACATATTTAAATAGTTTCATATATTGCATGACGGAGCACTAGTTTCAAGTCAAACATTAAATTCAAGTTGATTAGTGTTCATGGAGCGAAAGAAGTTGTTGCTGAAGGACACGTGTCTTCGACTGAACCAAATGTGATGGTCCAATTTGTTCATTTGGGAGAAGATGCTTTTGAAGTTTGGGTTGATATTTTTAAAGTTCCAAATGCACAATTATGGTGACCTACATCTGAGTTTGAGTTTATTGAAGATGCAATCGGTTCTACTATAGCTTGGCCTTCTGCAAATGTCACCACAGAATCGTCTTCAAGTAAGTATAACTTATACTTCTCTTTACTTATCGTCAGTATGAATGATGAAATACTCCTTATTATCATTATTTTGGTAGAATTTTACTTCAAATAAGTATGATTTCCCTTTTCACCTCTTAAAACTGAATATTTAAATTTCATTTAGAAAGATAAAGCCAACAAAAATAGAAGATATGATATCCTTGTTACTTCAAACATTTTGTTTAAGTCTCCTACTTCCTCTTCCTCGCCAGAGCAGCCTCAAATCCTTCCGACACCCTGCGCCTTTCCTCATCCCCTCCCGCCTCCTCAGCCACCTCCACTTGTACCGACTCCAAACCCTCCTCTTCCTGACGTTCGATGGACATCTCTTTTCGCGAAGAAGCCTTGGAACGCAGGAGCTTTTGAACCACCCCCAATTCTCTCAAGTACGACGGTAATCGTTTGGTACCCACTCCAGACGTCGTCGAAGCTAGCAAAGTCGAATGGCAGGAATACCTAATGGGATTCTTTCTGGACACTCCGTTGTCCTATTCCGCAGTGGTCACTCACCTTTTCAAGCTCTGGAAACCGAGAGGAACGATTAAGGTAAAGTCAAATGGATCAATTTTCTTTTTCGGGTTGATGATATGAAAGATAGGAAAAGGATTTTGGAGGCGGATTCGATCTTGATAAGAAACAAAGTCTTTGTCGTGAGGAGATGGGATGTAAATATGGGGCTTTCAGGCAAGGGTATCCGAAATGTGCTAATATGGGTGAAAATGATCAATTTGCCGATGGTGGCATGGTCTAAAATTGGAATATGTTGCCTAGCTACCCATATCGGCAAGTTTCTATGTATGGACCAGGCCACTGAAAGTCTAAATTGGCCAGGATTTGCAAAATGCTTAGTAGAGATTTCCCCGGAAAGTGAAATTCCAGAAACCTTCACTGTGCTTCTTCCGGACGGTACTGAGCACGATATAAATGTCATCTATGTTTGGAGGCCAGATATTGGTTGTGTATGTAAGGTTTTCGGACACAACAAAAGCAACTGTCCTTTAAATAATGTAAATCCAGATAACACAAGGAATGAAAGCGCTAATAATGGTGAACAAACTATAAGGGAAGAATCTAATGATCAATCTGGAGGCGTAGAAGGTTTGAGAAGGCAGACAGAGAGAATTTCAACGAGAAGCAATGACGTAGTGAGATTAAATCCGGTTACAAGTCAAAGTAAATGGAGGGAAGTTAGAGTGAACAAAGCTAAACGCTTTTTGGCTGTTGCCCCAATCTTGAGAACGTACAATAGTTTTGGTGCTCTGTACAACTTAGGTGGAGATGAAAACTGCAGCATAGAAGAAGGTGAAATAGTTGAGGGAATAACTGATACTGATTTAAATAAGAAGTATGTTGTTGAAATTGATCCCAACAAGGCAGTACCTGGACAAAGCATTGGGAGAGAAGAAAATAGTCAAACTGATGTTAATTATTCAATGCCACATGAAAATGCAGTTGCCAAAGAAGTTAGCACACCAGTTGAGAACTGCGGTGAGCAAGAAATGATTGCTACTGAGGATGCTTTAAAAACCATAATGGAAGACGTTACTGAGTTTGAGAGGACTTTGACTGCTGGCGGTTTTGACGTGCACCTTCCCTTAACAGTGAATGAATCTGCTCTGAGTAATGCTTATGGCTTTAAACCAGGCTTCTTGCAAGGAACCTCGCCACTCAGAATGAATCAAAGTGGAAGTCAACAACAAAATTCCAAGCCGGTGCTACAGAATACTGTGGTGAATAATGACAGCCAACAAGTGTTCTCTGCTGAAATACTTGAAGCTGTTGACCGTGATGGTTTTCTACATAACAACTTCAATCTGTCACCGGTTACGAATAGCAAAAGCAGGAAGAAACCAAGAACAAAAGAAAAAGTGAAGGATAACATTGATAAGACCGTGCTTGAAACCATTGACAGTCTAGGTGTTGAAATTGAAAGCGGTAATCTGGACCCCATATACGAAGTGAAAAGAAAAAGCTAATGGAGCTCATGGCCAAAGACTATGCTGAATTACAGAGTAGGAAAACAACGGTTGGCAAAGGAAGAAAGAAAATCATGTATCCATATGCTAACATTCCACCTCCGCCAGGCTGTAAACCTAGGCCACCTAATATAATAGTTCCAAAATATGTATCATCTACCTCTCTAGCTAGTTCCAGCGCAGGGAAATCGCCACAAACACATTGTATGACCAGAGCTCAGATGAATGCCCCCTTCGACAATGGTTGACTGAGAATATGGGATCTCATGTGCTTCTTAGGTACAATGAAAATAATATGAACTTGTACTGATGTAACATGGATTAAAGAGACTATGTAAACGTGTACTCCCCTGCGTGGGAAATGTAACTTACTTGATATACACATGGTATATCACCTGTGTAAGTTGTATCTTTTTAATTTTATTAATAAAGTGTTACGGATCACTTAAAAAACTGGTTAGCCTTGAAAAAAACATTTTGAACTTATACAAATTTTCCCTCTTGCAATTTTGTCTTACTAAGTCGTACGCATATTTGTTTGACATAAGAAATGTTGCGACGTTTAGAATGCTATTTGGAAAAAAATATGTTGCCTGTGCATGGAACCAAACTATGCACCAGCTTCAAGTAGTTTAAGCACTACGACCAGTCAAACTAGCCAGTATTGGAAATGTTATATTTATTCCAAATTCATCAACAAGATGACTTGATCACACTTGACCTCGTTTTCTTTTCACATTGTCATGCTTAGCCATACTTTATAGTTCAGTTTTTAGCAGTTTCTCAATGTCATACATATACAACAAAAGTAGTTATGTATTTTCTTATTGTCAAATTAGGTGTTGATGCTTGATGCATGACAGAAATTCAACTTTGGAGCACACGAGCTTGGACTTTCAATGATTTATATATATTTTTTTCTTAGTAAGCATCTTTTGTAAAAAAATGTTAGATGGGAACATCGATTACAAAATGTTAAGAAAAACTATTGTCTATTTGGCATATGGAATTATTATAACTTATGTTATAGAGTTCTAAGATTATAATCATTTTTTATTGTTTGAATTTAGTGATTATTTTGAACTGCATTGTGTAAAAATGACAAATGCTGATAGATGTACCTCAACAACTCTACAGAAACACTGTTACATATTTCAGAAAAGCGCTGTGATAGGTGGATAAGGACAACATTTGTAAACAATATAAAACGCTGTGATATATGTGGTAAAACACTGTGATATGTAAAAAATAACAACATTTCTAAACAGTAGTAAAAGTTGTGATATATGTGGCAAAACACTGTGATATGTGGACGATAACAACATTTCTAAACAATATAAAATGCTGTTATATATGTAGCAAAATGTTGTGATATGTGGACAGTAACAACGTTTCTAACTGATATAAAACATTGTTAATTATTTGATAAAGGAATAACTGTGCTACACTATAAAAACACAACAACATAAAATGCTATATAAATCTAATAACAACACCATTTGAAACGTTGTACAAACATAACAACAACATCAATTGAAGTGCTGTAGTATGTCATTTTTCTATAGCGTTTTGCAATGTATTGTGATATTTCCATGATCTATGACAACGTGTCGGTAGACAACGTTCATCAAAACGCTGTAAAAGGATATACCACGTTTTTTCAACACTATTAATGGGCATATTTGTTGTAATGCACCTTTTTTTGAAACGTATGAGCTCAGTGATTGTACATTAATGGAAATAAGTTGTGTGTGATGGACTTAGCAATGTGACATTCAAAGTGAATGATGTGCTTGATATAAGGTAATTAATTGCCTTAAGATTCATCACCCTATAATGGTCAGAAAAGGGAATGGACCGAGGCTATGTGGATAGTGCCTGTTAGGATGTGATCATCACATTTCTAGATTACTCTTCTATTTCAAATGTGTGGTATATGCTATGTGATATCCTGAATATGTTAGTTACGACCAAGGTCATGTCATATTCGGTCAGTGCATCACCTTCGAATAAATGTAGATGTGTCGTCTTAGCCTTGAGTGGAGCGCAGTTGGTCCTCGATACATCCCTCTAAAGTGTAATATCCATAGGTAATTACTTACTTTACCATCGTATGGAAATCCATTTTCCCTAAAAGCTTATAGTTTTGTTTGTAGTGTTTAACATAATAAGAATTTAAAAATGATAACAATTTCGCAATTTGATTTGATTTACCTTACGGGTTTTAACCTATAAGTCATTAAAAATAATATCAAATTTGATTTACATATCAAATATTTGGTTACCGTAAAGGAAAATTTTGTGCTATGTTTTGTATAGTACTGGTGTTATGGGACACCTTTATTCTTCAAATATTTGATTCAATTTTCTCATACCAGTCCTGACTAATACAAAGTTTGTTTTCCTTATCTCCTAGACTCTCGGTACCCTGTTTCTTTAAGTAGCATAGTAGCTCAGGTTCTACTTGGAATATTAAATGAAGTGTGAAGCAGAAAATTATATAGATAGTTATTTGTTCCTACCTTTATATGATTAGATTTATCTAGCAATTATGAGGACATGTTTTACAATGGTTCAGGCTTACATTATTTACGTTCTGATACTTATGATGAAAATTTTGTTATAACAATTTTGTATACTAAAATACATACATATATATATTAGGCAAGATTCCATTCTTTCTGATTTATTTCTTAGCATAAATGATTTGAACTTCTCTGACACTTGGATTTGCGGTATGCAAATACCGTGGTTATGTTACTGTAAATATCTAAAGGTCGAGGAAGTCGGTTGTTTCATCTGCCAAAATTAAGGTAGAACTTGATTGAACACTTGGAGACCTTCATTTGAGTTTGGAGACCATTTAATTTTTTCTAAGAAACAATGGGAAAAATTCTTCCTTTGTTAGAAGATGAATGAGTATATGCTTCTCACCAGTTACACCGGTTTTGCTTATGAGATAGGGGGGTCTTTTAAAGGACTTTAAGTTGCTTTCAATTTAAGGGAGAGATGCTACAAATCAATTAATAATAGGTAGTTAAAGTAGTTTAACAAATCTTGTCAATTTGCTCCATAAAAAGGAAAATAGTTTGTTCATCATAGAAAAGGATTTTGTGTTTGCTAATCTTGGCACCTTCTACAACTACATTCAAAAAACATTTTTTGGCGGCTTTGATCCGGGTGTGGGATACTTTGGCAAAAGGGAGGGGAGGCATTGGAACTCACAAGAGGGAAAAACGTGACATTGTCACTGGTGTAAGTAGTAGAGAACGAAGATCAAGTATGCACCCAGAAGCAGAAGATGATGGAAGAGCGGAATGGAAATGGTGGATTGGACCATCTGAGGATAGGAAAAGGAGGAGTAGAGCAGAGGAATGTGTGATAGAAGAGTGTATAAAAAGAAGAAGGATTTGATGTCGCTGAAGGAAATTAATAGTCATTGAACTGTCATAGTTGTTATTAAGAAAAGCTTTTTTGTATAAATATTTTTTATCTCATTTTCTTATATTACTTCTAATCAAATTACTAGCATATTGTAATTATATCCTACTTTTTTCTATTCTTATTTATATACGTGTATGTGTGTGCGATTTTTTTTTACTATTTCAACTTCTTCTACCTAAACTATTTTTATTTAAATTACTTCACGTCTCTTGTTTCACTTTTAATTTTCCACCATCTTATTTGAACTCATAATGCGTTTTCCTACTAATTTATGTTGGGTTTTAACGTTCATTCCTGTATTATTTACCCAATACCAAAATAGCACTACTCCATGTTATATATTCCAAAATAATTTCTCAATTTTAAATATTTCTTCCTTCCTTTTGCAAAAGCTAATGAGTTACACATGATTTATAATTTGTTGTCCTATAAAACTAAAAATTTGTTTGAAACTGATTACAAATTTTCAACTTTTTACAAATTTTCAATTTTTCCCCAAATCCTTTTAATCAAAATTCCTTTCAAATTTATGAGAATTCTATTTTTGTCTAAAAAAATATATAAGTATTTCATTCAAAACCGGTTTTCTCAACGTTAATTACTTTAACTAGATATTCTTTACGCATATATATATCTCCAATTTTAGAAATTTAAAATTCATTCATACAAAAATATTTTTTAAAAAAAAATTGATACACTTTTATTAACTAGTAAAATAACAGTACATAAAACAGGTTAGCATACTACTGGAATACATGCTAGAAGCCTAACATAAAAAGAAATAAAACTACAACAAAAAACAAATGCAAAATTAAACAATCTAGGCCCATAATGAGGCCATAATCTCTACACATTGCAAGTGCAACTCTCTCCACACTTCTAATCAAAAACAATAATTTAACGTCTTGTGAGTAGGTTTTGTGCACATCCATAGGAAGTGCACTACCATATCACATTTTTCCTGAAATAACTTCCCCTTACAGCTAAACTTATGCACATTAATTCCTATGATCTCCACGTTCTATTGTGCCATATTATCTTTTTGTAACGAACCACATTTTTGACCGTGCCAAATAAAAAAACCATGTCAAACTCGATTCATTCAAAACGACAGATTGTTATTAGCTTTTGAGGTAAATAGAATAAATCACAGAATCACAGATCACAACCACAGAGCAATATAAAATCTCGTAATGTAAAAATAAATAATACAATAGTAGTTCATGAAGCTACAAAATAAAATTTTACAATAGAGTTTACATCAACAATACAACGGAAGTCTAATACAATGAATTTCTTATGCATAAATAAATGATGATTATCTGAAATAGAAATTACGTGAATAACTGAACTAGAACGACTAAATAAGTAGATATTGGTGATCAGATCCAATGTAAACTCCATGAGTAAATTTCGAAAGCTATAATACTCGATCTGACCCGAGCAATAATGCAAAAAAAAAACCTGGATCAGGACTAACATTCTCATGGAAGTAAATCAACTCAAATGAAATGTTCGATGAAATGCAATCAGTAACTCAAAGGATGTTTGGGATCACCATCCTCTCAGGATCTGTCAAACTATATACTATATAGTATAATGCGCTATATACAATAATGTATAACATTAAAGTAAATATCAAAATAGCGTAAGTGGGATTACCATTATTACTCTTACACCGTTTATATATATTCCCATAGTCTATACAATACTATAAGCCCCTCCAAACCGGCGGGAGACTCAAGGAGCAATCCAAAGGTATGGTACAAACCAAACTCGTGGTGGGCTTGTATATGGCATGTGACAAGGCGCATAAGGGATGCTAGGGTGGATACACCGTTTTTAGAGCCAGGCTGGTGGGAACGCATAACCGCAACTACCGCCCACCTCGAGACACACTCGCTTATCAAATCGAAGGGTGGCCACCAAACAAATCACAAAAGTAATAGAATGGTATCGAAGAAGTGCACTCGATAGGAGGAATGACCTCACTTGGTCTCGTTGTAGCTCATGTTTTTATCACATCAAGCTGACTCATGGTAGTCAGGGTCTCGTAATTAATATGAAAAATAGAGTCATTCGCCCAACCATCCTACTTCATTCTGGATCTCCACCGCGTATACAGTTGTTAAAATGGTTTTCGGTATTGGCAGAGAGTATGACAATAGCCGATCCTGGTCCCTTTAACAACCAGCCGCTTACATTTTTCACACCACAGTCACTATTTTATAAATCACTTTATAAAATCATTTATACAAATTCTCATATTCAAATTTGAAATCAAAATTAAACATCTAACTTCGATTATATTAAATTTGAAAACAACACACTTAAATCACTTTAATCAAATCTATTTGGAAAATCATATCGTAAAGATCTCAAAATATAGTATAAACTAATACTGTAATATTTGACTTTGATTTTACTTAATTTTTTAAAATATTCACAGAACGATTTTCAATCCAAAATCGACTTATATATAATCATATCTTAAGGTCTCAATCACTATTTAAATCAATACAAGAATATTTAACTTCGATGACATTTTTGTTTGATTTGGGTTCATCAAAATACGAAAGTTCAAACAATTCAAATGATTCAATTTTACCTTTATAAGAACTCATTTAAGTAGATCCAAAAATCCAATCACTCTGGTACAAATTCATCTTATATAATTCGAATCAAATCTTATATTTCAATTTCAACAGATCATATCATATTTTACAATTCGAGTCGTAAAATCCAAATTCCTAACTTATAGATTCTAATCAAAACATATATTCCAGTTCAAACGATTCATACAATTTATAACTATTCTTATAAATTCGATTTAACAAATTTCTTAATTCAAACCAAACGACTTATAAATCAATTCCATATATAAAATCTATATATATATATATTCCAATTCACATTCAATCACTTTAAGATCGAATTCAATTCATATCAGTTATAAATTCAAATACACTTCACTTCAATTTAGAAGATACGAATTTAGAATCAATTTCCCAATTCAAATTTACCTCTAATAAACTCAAATCAATTCGAATTCAAATTCATATCTCATATGAGTTCGTTCGTTAAATCAAAACCGTTATATAAATTTAAATCTATAAGCCGCGAAGTCAAATTGCTAAAATCTTATCCACATTTTAGTTTATTTTTAAAGTATGCAAAATATATATAAAAGAAAAATTAACTTTGAAAAAAAAATATATAAGTTTATAAAATTCTAAAGTTAATTTGAATATAGATTATAAACATATATAAGATTAAAATAATATAGAAATAGGTTTAGAAGAATTATTTATTATAATATAAAAAGTCTAAATACTTATATGATTAAATTATATGGTTTTAAATAAATAAAATTATAAGTAAAATCTTAGATAAGTATTTAAATCCATATTTACTCATAAAATCATTCTAAAACATAAAATTTAAAATTTACACAATTAAAGTTAAAAAACTTTAAAATATATATAAAATATAAAATCTTAAGTTATTACTTAAAAATTAAATTTTCCAAATCACTTTACTTCGAAAACATGACCAACGGTGTCCGTATATAATTTTCTACCCTATGGTCAAGTGATACGGATATTTGTCATTTCAATCTGCAATTTAAAATTTTACGGGTATATATCATTTCAACCCACAATCCCAAATTCAGTAAAAATCATTCAGGTCTATCATTTCAACCCATAATGATTTTTCCCTATTCTAATGTCCGTTCGGGTATGTATCATTTCAACCCATATAGTGATTTTCCTAAAACTATGGAAATCAACAACATAAATAAATCATCACATAACATTAATCACAACGCAAATCAGATATAATTAGTCCACCTACGTGTCACACACACATATATTTATATATTTTTTTTTGAAAATTGGTTCACTTTATTTAAATTGGGAAAAAACAAATAAGAAAGAGGTTAGCATTCTAACCTTGACATAGGCAAAAATTAAGGAAAAACTAAAAACGCATGTAAGTAAAACCTAACTAGTAATAAACGGCCCATGATTAGGCCTTCTTCCTGCTTTCGTGCACTTTTTGCACCTCATACGACTCCTCCTGAGCTAAATCCCATTCAAGCCAAAAGAAAACCAACTCTGTTCACTATGTTTCAAACCTATGATAATATGGAATGAAAATTTTAAATCCATTACGTCAATTTTCTTTAGATTAGAAACGCAATTATCTGAGTCTTTGAATAGAAGAGGAACATCTTCAAGCCATACTGGAATGTGAAACAGCTGAAATTTCTGTTAATAGTACCACGTATAAACAGAAGAAGCCATACTGGAATGTGAACTAATAATATCAACTTCTATCACTTTAACCAATATCCAATCTCTATATTTCCAACTCATAAGCGGGTTTACATGAGTTTGATCATAAATTAAAATACTGATTAAAATTGTTACTGAGTTCAATCCATGTCCAAAACCAGTATACTTTAAACCAAAATAAACCAGTACACTGTAGTGTTACTCATATACAACTCTTTATATCAATGCAGCTGCACAGGAATTCCCATAAACCATCATCTTCACCAATTCCAGAAACAAAAATCCATGAAGTACTGATAGGTGAAAACTGAATTGAAAACATCCTCTTCATGTTAAGGAATTCCAGATCCATAAATGTTACAACATCTAACCCCTTGAAACTAATCCAAACATTATGTATAGCAAACTTATCACCATAATAAATCAGCTCATAACTAGATGGAAATGCATCTAAATCCTAGAAAATTCAATTCTAGAAACTAAATCTGGTTGATGATTCACAAAAATTATGAATCTATCTTAGATCTAGAATCAAACACTATAAATCCAAATGCAAATACTTCAAACCCAAAATGGGCTGATTACACAAAAACCAGGATAAGCACAGCCAAACCTTAAGGGGAAGAAAATATGAAGATGAATCTAATCCTCTCCGATATCATCTTAAAGCGATCATATAATATAGATCTGATAAAATCAAATGCAACGAACTGAAATTGAACCTCTATCTCTTCTCATTTTCCAAACTCTAATAGAACTTTAAACCACAGATTATCACTATTATCAAAACAGATTTTCAGAGCGGTCTCTACACTAAAAACCCCAAATTATCAACCCCGCACTGATGCAAATATCTAATAGTAAGATCGATACACGTACCAGACATCAAAAGTGGTGAAAAACTGAAGAAACAGTTGTGAAGAATCAGAAATGTTTCCACTTGCGCTGGTAATGCCGGATCCCAATTCCTCCAGTGTCTTGTTCTCCAACTTTCAAACAAATTTGAATCGGTTGTGGATCTGCGATTTAAGTATAGGAGCATCATGGTATAGGGAAGATCTGGGATTTTAGCGAGAGATGTAATACAGATCTGATACGAAAAGGGAAATTAAAATGAAGGAAGAATAAAGGATTATCAACGTAGAAACACGTTGAAGGTTACAGAGATAAATCAAAGAAGAAGGAGATGAAAGAAGAAAGTATTAGAAGACTCACGCACGGCGAAATCAGGAGAAAGGAATTCTCCTATCGCCATTGATGGGTCTCCGTAATAAATTCTTGTCACACACACACACACACACACACATATACATATATATATATATATACATATATATTTGTATATATGAAATGTGCATTCATCAAAATAGGAAATGATTTCTACTAGCAATCATATAAGTTTCATAACAGTTCATTTGTGTTGAATTTAACATCCATGAAACAATGTAAGTCAAGTGCGAGATAAACTTACCTTTCATGGCACAAACTGGAGACAACAGACGGATTGACACAGAAAGAAACGACGACTTCCAGGCATGATTCGGAGTGATTAGAACTCGATAACCACTTAATTTATATTTTATTTTTATAAGAGGAGGTTAGGGAATTGTTAACCCATCGAAATGGGTCATGCATATACAGACTCAAGTTGTTCATTACTATGTCGCAAGTTCGTAGGTAGTTTTCTACCATGGAATGTCAGGTCGCGCTGGCCATATCATTTCTTGGGTTGCAGCGCAGGAGGCCTTATGTCGCAGAGGACATACTTACAAGGTTAATACACAAGCTCTTAGACCGTCCGCACTAAGTTTGAGTAAGACCGTCGTTTGCCACGTCATTAGCAATAGAACATAATGCTACAAGCATCTGCATTTACAAGTCATGGCCAGGGGCTCAAAAGAGGTTGTCTGGAAGAGACTGCAACTAGGTCACGCTATGTTAGATCGTAACTGACCTATGCCTTAGATTGTGACCAACCTAGGAGTCAGACCATGGCCAATTGATAGCGTCAGACCGTTTCTTGCAAAACACGACACGAGTCAGGTCGTGATTGACTCAGGTCGTAACCGACCTAGAGTCAGGTTGTTCCGACGAATTGAAAGCCTATACAACCCATTTTTAGGCCTCTCCTCCTTACATCCACTCCTATAAATACCCTCATGACTTCCCACATTCAAAGGACCGAATTTCCTCTCCGCGAAGTGCTACTAAAATCATTCCAAAGCTCCTCCAAACTAATTCTACCTCCATTAAACCTTCTCCAAGCTAAGATTCAACATCAAATCCACTATGGAATCATACTAAATCATCCAAATCTCCAATTGATTGAAGATCTATATCAACAATCATCACACTTAGAGAGATCCGATTATTCCCTTGGCAGATTTGAGTGGATCAAAGGAAAAAAGAGAAGAAATAAAGAGAGATACTTGTAAAAAGATAGAAAATGAGTGATAAAGCAAAGAATATGTACCTTGTAATCTCTATGATGATAATGAGAATTTCTTCCATAGTGGACTTAGGCCGGTTCTAGGCTAAACCACTTTAAATCCCTTTATTCTTTATTTTTTCTGAGTTTGTGGCTCCATATTTTTAGATCTTATTCTTTGTGAAGCATAAAAATCCTCTTCGGGGGTGTTTGTGCCATTTTTGGTATAAACACTATTTGGCGACCACCATGGGGCCACGTTCATGTTCTCAAGTTTAAGTGCTTTGTGGAGGCAGTGAAGTTCAGAGCCTGCTTCTACGATAGATTCTCCAAATCTAAGACCTGGGCCAATTGACGAATTTTCTTTGAAGTTTAGAAATTTGTCCGAAATTATGCCGCCAAAAAATCCGCCAACCAGTAAGACAATGATAGCTTCAAGTTATGGAAATGTAGCGGATGATATTATCACTACTCCACGAACTAATTTTGATATTGGCCAATCCTCCAGAGCAGGAGTTGGTGTGGCGAGAGACGAGTTAAATGAAGTCATCGCTGGTTTGACTTAGTAAATGGAGATCTCAAACATTGCTATGATGAAAAGGCTAGAAACTCTCTTCGCTCTCCAAGCCGCCATAACGAAAGTTAATTCTTATGTCACCCATGCTGAGGGTGCTAACTGCTCTACCACTAGTCGAAATCAAGATCAATCGATTCAAGTGGTTGATGATTCAGACGGGGCGAATCACGAAGAATCTAAGCCACCTTCTCGGAACCATTCTAAAAGACCAACTTCTCGGAAAGCGACTAGTTTCTACAAAGGGGCACTTCCCCATGAGGGACGCACAGGGCCCTAGATCCCTAGCCATGACCATTTTCTTAAACAAGCAGTCGGCGAAGGAGATGGCGTCCGCCCCGTGGATCGACCTAATGAGAAGGAGCGTCTTAAAGAAATGGTCCGGAAAATCATGAAGGAAAGTGCTGAGCGAAATGATGATGAGAAAGAGCGGGAGTTTGCTCCATCTAAGACTGCACTCATTGAAAGGATCAAATTGACTAAGTTCCCATGAAAGTTTACTCCGCCGATGATCCAAGCTTTCAATGGGACTGGTGATCCTAATTTGTTCTTATACAAATACAACCAACACATGGATGGTGCCAGAGCTATGGATGAACTCAAATGCTTATACTTCTCGATGTATTTGGAGGGAGTGGCCTCGCTCTGGTTTACCAAGCTTCCATCAAGATTCGTTGACAAATTTTCCTTCTTGGCTAAGAAATTCAAAGAGCAGTTTAGGCTGCAAACAACGAAGGTTAAAGATGTGATGTCGTTAAATGACATGAAGCAGAAGCCTGGAGAGTCAGTCAAAGCCTTCCTTACACGATTTATGTAACAACCCGGCATTTCTGAACCAATTTAAAGTTTTATTTTAGCTATTTTAATAGGTTTCGAATATTCAAAATGATTTATTTTAAATAGTAACGACTAAAAATTTATCTAAATCGAAGTTAGAATGTATAAATTTAAAATTTAATTAAAACAAACACGAAATGACGCGGTAGTTTGAAAATTCGATTTTAAACTTAGAATGTATATACAGAATTCAACATAAATCAGATTTCAATAAAACAAGAAATGTTGGAATATTTTGAACTGTAATTTTATAAGAATGTAAGAAACTGAGATTTCACTTTATAAATAATAAGTTATGTCCAGTTTAAAATTTAGAATAGTCGCTATGGAATTTTTTTTTTTTAATATATTATATAGCCCTTAAAAATAGCCATTTTGCAAACGACCTCCGTTTTCGACAAAACAACTTTTGTTGGATCCGGAATGTTAAATTATAGTCAGGTTTCAAATTTCATAATTTTTGAAATTAATATGTGAGCGTGGTAAATTTAAATGTGTTTTGTAATTTCAGTTTAAATTTAATCGACCAGTTAAAAGGCCATTTTTCAAACGGTCTCCAAATTAGACGGAACTAATTTTGTTAGGACCGTATCGTCAAAACATAGCTAGGTTTAATTTTTCTGTAATTTTTGGAGTCAGTATGTGACCCCAAAAATTAAAATGTATGTTCAAATTCAATATTGACCATTATATTAATTTATGTTTTAATTTGATGAAAACTGATCAAAACAGTTGAACTGGCTTAAGAAACATATCCCAATATGTTCGGAATAGGGGCATTTAGCTAGGAACGACAGTCGTGGGTTTGATTTGGAGTTTGAATGAAAAATCTCTCTTTTACGGATTAATTAATTAATAGTAATAAAATAATATATGTATATATTGCCTTAAAAATCGCATAACCCTAACCATCGTGATTTTTTCGCCGCCAGTCGATTTCACCGGCTAATGCACTCAGAAATTGGCACCCACTTTTAATGAAATCCACTACAAATTTCCTCCTACTTCCAAAACGAAAATCTTACATCTCCTTAAGGGATTTCAGTCTATACCAGGGTAGTCTTTTTTGGTGTTGAAATTCATGAGTAATCGAAGCTCGAAGGCATGCTGTATGGATGCGATTTCTGGGACTTTGGGATGCACGAGTTCATCGAAGTTTGGTGGCGTGGTTGCGGTGGACGAGGGGATTTGACGTGGTGCTCTGGGATGGGCTTCTGATTGCTTCTGGTGGCTGGCAACAACAACAATTTTGGTCGAGGTTTTCCCGTTTGTGCCTGGAACAATGAAGGGGATTAGCGGTTAAGAGAAGTAATTAAGGAAATTAATTAATTAATTAAAGTGTTTAATATATAAATGATTTTAACTTGTTCATATGACGACAGAATTCGACAAATTTGGGTTCGTTGGATTCGCAGCGACGAAGGCTACAACATGGAACTGACCAGAATGGAAACAGAGCTAGTTTGGATTTTTGATCAAATTAAACGCGCAGTTTAATTTGATTGAAATCATCGTTTATATAACGATTTCTATCCGATCAATGCGAGAATTCCACTACAAGAAAAACCGAGATTAGCGATAGAATTAGCAGCGGAAAATTCCGTCGCTAGATAGCGGCGGATTTCCGTGGGCTTTGTAAGGGGAAGTATTTTGGATTTTATATGCCATCTTATTATAAATTATTACCGTCGAATACAGATTCCGTCGCTAAATCAATGGAAATTGCAGCTCTTTACCGTCATATAATATTTGACGCTAAATTCCGTTGCTAATAGAGTCGGATTACCGTCGACAGAATTTTGATGCTATTTTTCCTACAGATTTCCAAGAGATTTGAAACGAACTTTTATATTTATTATTTATAAAATGTTTTAAGTTTGTGTTATTACTTAGTAATTAATTAGTAAATTTAAATTTTAAATAATTAATGTTAATAATACATTAGTAATTAATAATAAATAATAATTATTAGAAGTAAATAAAATTCAATAGTTAATGATGATTTTTTTTAATTAATGATGATTAATTATTAATTACTATATAATATAAATAAGAAGTAATAGTAATTAATAAAATACATTGTTTGCTTAAAAAAGAACCGTTACGAATTGGATTTTTGATGGTAGATTGCCTTTGCTTGCTAAATTCGCTTATCTATTCCTTTCCTATTCATTGTGTCTTTACTTTACAGTATTGTTTTTTTGTGTTCATTATGTCAGAGACTTTTTTTTTTTGAAAGCAAACAAACCATTTGTAAAAGAGTTGTACACTCCTGCAACAAATAGATCGGAGGTATCTGCCTCTTCTTTGAGCAAACAACGAGTAAATTGAACATGCTACTTAAATTAGTGTAGTTATAGATGCATCAATTTTTTTGTAGTTTTTAGTACTTTTAAACACTGAATATGGTAAAAAAAATTGAATAGAAAAAAAATTGTTGATATACATTAGTAGTTAATAATAATTAATAACTATTAGAAGTAAATAAAATTCAATAGTTAATGATGATTTTTTTTAAATTAATGCCGATTAATTATTAATTACTATATATATAATATAAATAAGAGGTAATAGTAAATAATAAAATACATTGTTTGCTCAAAGAAGAGCCGTTACGAATTGGATTTTTGATGGTAGATTGCTTTTGCTTGCTGAATTCGCTTATCTATTCCTTTCCTATTCATTGTCTCTTTACTTTACATTATTGTTTTTTTTTGTTCATTATGTCAGAGACTTTTTTTTTTGAAAGCAAACAAACCATTTATAAAAGAGTTGTACACTCCTGCAACAAATTGATCGGAGGTATCTGCCTCTTCTTTGAGCAAACAACGAGTGAATTGAACATGCTACTTAAATTAGTGTAGTTACAGATGCATCAATTTTTGTTTTTGTTTTTAATACTTTTAAACACTGAATATGCTAAAAAAAAATTGAAAAGAAAAAAAATGTTGATATACATTAGTAATTAATAATAAATAATAACTATTAGAAGTAAATAAAATTCAATAGCTAATGATGATTAATTTTTTTCAAATTGTCGATTAATTATTAATTACTATATAATATAAATAAGAGGCAATAGTAAATAATAAAATACATTGTTTGCTCAAAGAAGAGCCGTTACAAATTGGATTTTTGATGGTAGATTGCTTTTGCTTGCTAAATTCGCTTATCTTTTCCTTTCCTATTCATTGTCTGTTTACTTTACAGTATTTTTTTTGTTCATTATGTCAGAGACTTTTTTTTTTGAAAGCAAACAAACCATTTATAAAAGAGTTGTACACTCCTGCAACAAATTGATCGGAGGTATCTGCCTCTTCTTTGAGCAAACAACGAGTGAATTGAACATGCTACTTAAATTAGTGTAGTTATAGATGCATCAATTTTTTTTTTTGTAGTTTTTAGTACTTTTAAACACTTAATACGGTAAAAAAAAATTGAAAAGGGAAAAAAATGTTGATATACGTACATTAGTAATTAATAACGTTAATACTGTGCAATAGTAACATTAATTTTGAATATGGTAGAAAAAAATGTTGATATACATTAAAATATAACATTAATTTTGAATATTGAATATGGTAAAAAAAATGTTGATATACATTAGTAATTAATATGGTAACATTAATTTTGAATACATTAATTTTGAATACTGAATAGTAACATTAACACTGAATATGGTAAAAAAAAAATTTGGATATACATTAGTAAAAATGTTGATATACATTAGTAATTAATATGGTAAAAAAAAATTGAAAAGGAAAAAAAATGTTGATATACGTTAAAATATAACATTAATTTTGAATACTGTGCAAATAACGTTAATACCATCGGGTCTATTATCCACCTCTTCGTACTTAACATTTTTTTTCATTTTCAAACGCCTTTCTTACCCCACCGCTGTCTTTTCATCGCTCTGCTCTTCATCGCGCCGCCTTCTTTGTCGCGCCGCCCTCTTCGTCGCTCCACCCTCTTCGTCGCGCCGCCGCTCTGCAGGTAGTGATGTTTTTCCGAGTTGAATTCAAAATTAGGGTTTTATTATTCTATTTTCGTGGATTTTGTTAAATGTAGGGTTTTAGTTCTAAATCAGGGTTTTTTCATGTTGTAGATCTAACGATTTTACTGCCTAGTTCAATTACTGCCCCTGCTTGTAATGTTGCAAACCCTTCTTTTTTTTTCCCATTTGAACTACTTCTGTTGATAGGTCGTAGAAATACATATGGAATTGAGCTAACAGATCTGCATACCAAAACTAAGACAAAAACATGTAAACTGAGAATAAAAGTAGTGACATTTGGGTATAATAGCAGCAGCATGTGGTATTAAAATTTCCCTTTAGCAGTTTAGCCTATGCGGCATGTAACCTGCTTTCATTTTTCTTCAAACTTACTCCTTTCTATGTTGCTTTGTCTGATAAACCTATGCGGCATGTAACCTACTTTCATTTTTCCATGCTTATGTTATTGAGTCCACTTGTGCACATTCTAGTCTTTTTGCATGCCGAAGTCCCAATTTTTATAGTATGGCACTGAATAGATGTCAGTATGATTTACTACAGTATTTTATATAAAATAGTGGTATTCAAATATGACATTTCCATTCATGACAAACTTTTCCTTTTACTACATATGCTTATTATTTTATGGCAATGGTAATTACTATTCTGAACACTTAAACCCGTGGAGTTTGTGTGTTTCCAACCATGTGCTGTAATTTTTCCTTTGCACCTTATACATGGCCTACACGTCATTTTTGCATGGGCTGATCCTTTCATTCCCTGCCATTGGTTGGTAAGAATATCTTGCATGTTTTCTTTATAATTGCCTTATATATTGCTGTAAATTCTGTTATGGCTGCACTCTGATTGTTTATGTGATTCACTGATACAAATAGTCACGTATGGAATGATATATACACTGCGCCATGTGTGCTGTTATCGATTTTGGGCAAAAGTTCTTGCCTATTGGGCTATTGATTAACATATATAGGAGGAGAAAATTTCGATAGTGCCTAAAAAAAAAGAACAACTTGTGTTGTGAATTTTGACTTAATCCATCACTGATAGAGGATGTTAATGACTTTTTTTTCAGTCATCCTGAATTTTGACTTAATGCATGTTTCATCTTGAACTTTGACTTAATGCATGCATTGTGAGAGTTACTATATTCAAGCACAAATATATGTATGTATGTTCTTTAGTGCTTATGTTTTTCCTATGATGTATTGATCACATGCATTAATTTTTTTCCTTGTAAAGATCAAATGTAGTTTTGAAATTTATACAGTATTGCAGCATTAAAAGTTGAAATGGATTATATGAGGGATCGTACTTGGATGTATAAGCGGAAAGATGGACGCGGTGTAATGTTGGATGGAAAAATGGATTATATGAGTTAACACAAGACAAATTAGTCGATAAACAAAAGGATATCCTTCGGCTTTTTTGATTTAACTAACTCCACTACTAACATAAAAAGTGCATAAATATTACAAAATTGATGATTATATATATATATATATATATATGTTTTATAAACATTAACTATTCCAACTTCAAGCAATTTCAAAAAAAATCACATTTTTCAAAGAATATTAGGATGACAATTCAAAAAATTCACATGCTTCAAGCAAGGTTAACAATTCATATATTTCAAGCATGGTCGGATAGCGCTCAAAAAATTCACATACTTTAATCATCAAATATAAAAATTATCAACATACTTTAAGGCTAAAATTGGAAACAAAATGGGATTCAAAATGGAAATACAAAATATTGACATACTTCAAAGTCGGAAATCACAGTAAAAAAAAAGCAACAAAACGATACATATTGTGCCGCAATTCTAAATTTGCATTTTTCAAGACCTAAAATATTGAGTAAGCTGCGATTACAAAACATATTTCAAATCCTATTTCAAATGATTATGCAAAAATAAAGTATGAAAAAAAAAACCTCAAAAATTGGGTAGGGCAATTGTTTTGTTTTCTTTTTTTCGTTCAACGCTGGTTATTTGTTTTGCAAATCTTAGCTAGGGCAATTGCCCATCCTGCCCATACATTAGCTTCGTCACTGGCAGATCCTGTTTTTGAATATAATGAGTACTGGTTTCAGGGATATCGATAATGCATAAATGGTTCTTCTTACTTTTGAAGTAAATTTAACACATTTAAGATTTCACGTAGGCATTAGATAAATATGCTTTGGAATGTATTTTGGCTTTAAAAATATGTATGGATTTTAAAACAGTTTCAGATGTGAAATTTTGCATAATATTCTAGTATATATGTATGACTTCGGTTACCTAGCCTTGGATGTACCAAGTAATCAAATTATTATGTAGTTTCATACCTAGATCTTTCCAAGTCTTATAGTCATATAGTTATATAAGATAATGCATGTTTATATTATGATTGTTTTTTCTGGTTTTATAATATGACTGTTTCTAAATATAATGGCTATTTTTAAATATTTCATGCATGATTGACAGATATGGTTGGCGCTACACGTGGACATTCGTATGTTTCCCAGGAACACGAGCAAGGAAAAGTGAGAGGACGAGGAAATCCTCTACTTATTCAGTCAACTCTACCACCTAGTCATACCATTAAACCATATCCACAAAGTAAATTCAAAAAAGATCAGTCGGCATCACTGCGTCCTCGCTGCCCTACATGGCTTTCATCGCAGCATACTTCTTCCCAACCTCTCTCCCCGCTGCATAGTCAACTATCTACTCCGCAGTCTCCGCAGCCTATTCCTTTGCATGGTGCTCCTCCATAAACAGATCGACAATCTACTTCTCCACAGCCTTCTCCGCAGCCTTCTCCGCAGCCTAATCCATTGCATGGTGCTTCTCCACAGCTAAATCGGCAGTCTACTACTACGCAGTCTTCATCACTGCCTTCTTCGCAGCATGATCCTCTGCATGGTGCTTCACAGCTTAATCGGCAGTCTACCACTCCGCAGTCTTCATCACAGCATTCTCCGCACCTTAATCCGCAGTCTACTTCTTCGCAGCCGTCTCCGCAGCTTAATCGGCAATCTACTTCTTCGCAGCCGTCTCTGCAGCTTAATCGGCTATCTACTTCTTTGCAGCCGTCTCCGCAGCATGGTGTTTCTCCGCAACCCAGTCCTCTACCAATAACGCAAAATGTTGCTTCTCCGCAGCATGCTAACGTTGATGCTCAGCATAACTCTCAACCCAGTCCACAAAACATTACAAATGAGCATAGCCGTGCATGTTCGTCGGCAACACATGATGGTGCAACAATCCCCACAGCAAAGTCGATTAATACAGTTGGTCGTATCGAACTTAGACTTATAGAAGCAAAAGATAAGTAAGCGCTTTGCAGTGATTTGTATTTTACTTTTATTTGACTTGTATTATGATAACATGGAATATACTCTATACAACACTCTTTCAATGCATCCTTCCAGTGAACTATCGAGGAGGATGACTGCGTCTTTTCATCAGCGTTTGGCTGATTTTTGGCCCACTTTTGGAAAGATACCGTCAAACTACAAGGATCTTCTTTTTGATGATTTTTTGGTAAGTTTTGACATCTCTTATGAGTATTAATAGTTTCTGGTATTGGTAGTTTCTGATTTTGATAGTTTCTGATATTCTCATGCATTTGAATGGCCTAGACTCGTTAGGTTCAGGCTTTATGATAGTTTCTGATTAGATTAGTTACTCATAAGAGTAGAATTTGTAAATAGTGCAAACTGTCTACATGTTCATGGTTGTTTCCTGAAATAAAATTTGTCATAGTAGAATTTGTAAATAGTAATTTTGCTGTGTACTTAAATTGTTATTTTTGGCTTCATCATATGCTAATTTTAGTTCGCAGCGGTTTTTATAGACTAAATGCTTACTTGAACAAAGCAGTCATGAAAATGCATACGCAGAAGCCCAGCTGAATCCGTAGGATCATTTTGCAATGCTTGATACACAATTTCTTTTACTGTGGATTCAACTTCTGGACAACTAGTGAAATAATAGTCATATGTTAATGTACCCTAGTTCAAATTTGCTTTGGTAATTATTAGTACTACGACTGCAAGTACAAACTTTAACGTTTTGCTAATTGACATTTCAGGTTTTTATTGTTTGTCTAGTAGATTACACAACGTATTTATAGATGAAGTACATATGATTCAACTGCAACCTTAAAACTTTTTGAGGTAGCCAGCTAGATAATTGTCAACAGGGATTAGAAAACGTGTGTTTTGAATGACTAATGGTAATAAGTGCAGTGTAATTACTAAGTATAATAAATACTTCATGTTGTGTTATCTACAATTTCAAATGATCTATGAAGCCAGGATTTAATCAAAACCACCGGTACCATGCACTAGAATGTAATCAAAACATATGGTGTTATGCATAACAATTTACTCAATACCAGGCGTTTCATGTACTATGATTCCATAAATACATACTGTATCTGCGCTATGAATTAATAATAATCTCGTCGTAATTGTCGGCTTCAACAATTACGACGGAAGAAGTCATCGATCTTGACCTCAAAAAAAGAGCAAATCAGATCTTCTTTTTCTGAATTGCATGTGCTTCACGTTGAGACTGAAGTTCAAGTTTGCTTGCAAAAGGATTAGTCACAAGTCCAAAGGGGATGATTGTGTTGTTTGCTTAACATGCAATGCAGTCACTGCACATGTCATTGTGTTTCCCCATCAAAACTATATTCGCATATATAATTGGTTAACTTTCAGTAGCTCAAATGTTAAAACAACTACATATCCAGCATTACTAGTTGTGATGTTTTGTTACCTTACTTGTTCACATGATGCATGTTGAGTTATTGACTTGTGTAGTAAAACAAATATCAGCATACAGTTAACTCTTTTTACTTCATATTTTAATATCCATTTACGATACTATTAATCAAAACAGGTTTGCTTAAATAAATTTATTTTTTATTTTTTAAACTGTAATACAAAAATCAGATTCTATAACAAAAGGACATTAGTTTTGAGCCACCACCCGTGGATGCCTTCTTGTATTCACTGTTTGTCAAGAAGTTGATATGCCCTGCACACATTGACTTTTTAAAAGCCAATGTATATGTTGTACAGTTTTGTGTTATCTACAATTTCAAATGATCTATGACAACAGAATATCAAATGATCTATGAAACCAAATTTTCTTATTTCTGAAATCATGATATAAGCTGTAAATTCTCAAAACATAACACTTTTGAAACCAACTTTGTTTCTACATTTAACGTCTCTCCATCCGTATTTTAGAAACAGTTACTCAAGTACTCAAATTTTCGCTTACATTCTTTATAAATATTGGGCTGAAATTAAACATATCATATACATATTGCAGGGTCAGGTGTATGGTTACGAAGCTTATCCAATAGAGACCATAAGAAAGCTCTGGAAGACGAAGGCTAGCAAACGATATTCCGATATGGTTAGCGATATGAAAGAAAAGAATGCTAAACCAATCTTTATGAGTCAAGCAATTTGGGAGCAGTGGCTTCAGTATTGGAATCGTCCAAAAGTTATGGATAGATCAAAGAAAGCTTCGACAAATAGAAACTCTAATCCTACTTTGCATAGTTGCGGATCTATTTCTATCCAGGAGCATGCTGTAAAATTGGTAAAATTTTCGTGTCATGTAACTCTATTTATTATAGCATTCTGACAAATAAAACTGCCACTATTAACCTACAAAATAAATTATTTAGAACAAAGATTATGGTAGGCCTCCTCGTATGCTTGAAGTATTTGAACGTACTCATGTCAAAGCGGCAGCACGTAATAGCACGGACTCCTCTTCACATTCTTGGATAGATCCTAAAGCAGCTAATTTTTATGTATGTAACTATTTTTTTGAGTAAAAATTGTTGAGGATATATTTTAAAAATCTTTTAAAAAATTATTTCTTAACAGGACAATTTGATGAAAGCTTGCGCGGAGCATCTAAACGAACTTCGAGAGACAGCCGGTGAAGACGTCGATGAATTGCCCCCGGAGACAGTGGATAGCTTATTTGAATTGGTTGTAGTGCCAAATGCAAAAAAACGTACTTATCCCATTGGGAATTTGGAGGTACTTAATTGCTGTTTTTTCCTTACTGTCTCCTTTTCTTACTGTCTAATTGGTGTCTTTTTTCTTACTATCTTGGTGTCATATATGTATGGCTGTATACTGTTATAGTGGGTTCTACTAATTACATTGCTGTGTCAAATTGTTGTGTGTTAGCTGTAGCATCAGTTATCATTGCACCAGGTTCAATTTTTTAATTAGAATGGCGGCCTACAGAAAAAATGGGCATAGAAGGTAACTATTGATAACTAGATTTGAGTAATATGATAGTTACGAGCATTTTAGGCGTAGTTTAGACTGGCCTACAAACAGAAAAAATAAGTTGACCTGCAGCGACGAAACTAGGATTATAGTTTACGGTGGGCGAAACAAAAAAACATTTTATTAAAACAATTAAGTTAGTGAAATTACATTGGAATTGATAACTTGAACAACCTTGCAAATGCGAAAAATAATAATGACAACAAATTTGCATCTCTGGGCAATTTTAGCAAGTTTGAATGCGAGAACATGGATTACTAAATAACTATTTGATGTGTGCTTTACGGACTTCACAAAAATTAAATGCATTCACTATCGCTTCAAGATCAAGGTTTTTGGTAATTTCTTTTTCAATATATATAATTATCATTGTTTTCAAGCAAATCATCGTCCATTGCGAAGTGGTGTACTGAATAACTTCATAGCTGAAAATACTTTATCTATGGTAGCAATTTATACATGAAGAGTTAACACAAGACAAATTAGTCGATAAACAAAAGGATATCCTTCAGCTTTTTTGATTTAACTAACTCCACTATTAACATAAAAAGTGCATAAATATTACAAAATTGATGATTATATATATATATATATGTTTTATAAACATTAACTATTCCAACTTCAAGCAATTTCAAAAAAATCACATTTTTCAAAGAATATTAGGAAGACAATTCAAAAAATTCACATGCTTCAAGCAAGGTTAACAATTCATATATTTCAAGCATGGTCGGATAGCGCTCAAAAAATTTACATACTTTAATCATCAAATATAAAAATTATCAACATACATTAAGGCTAAAATTAGAAACAAAATGGAAATACAAAATATTGACATACTTCAAAGTCGGAAATCACAGTAAAAAAAAACAACAACACGATACATATTGTGCCGCAGTTCTAAATTTGCATTTTTCAAGACCTAAAATATTGAGTAAGCTGCGATTAGAAAACAGATTTCAAATCCTATTTCAAATGATTATGCAAAAATAAAGTATGAAAAAAAACCTCAAAAGTTCTAGCACTAGCAGCTGATCAAAATTGGAATCTAGGAGAGCGGAAGCAAGAGGCACTGAAGATTAAGGTGAGAAGGCGCTAAGGCTAGGAAGTCGGCTGTGTTTTTTATTTCCCTTGAGAATCAAAGAGCGTTATTGCGTTAGGGTGTTCACCTTCTTCTTTTTTAGCGCTGTTTTGTTTTCTTTTTTTCATTCAACGCTGGTTATTTGTTTTGCAAATCTTGGGTAGGGCAATTGCCCATCCTGCCCATACATTAACTTCGTCACTGTTGACCTGGTACTCATTTCATATAATCGCCACATGCTCCAATATGGGTCTCACCATCTAAGATGGTCCGATAATCATTTCTTATAGTGAAGTCCTTATCCCAACAAATAAGATGTTAGTCGGGATCCTACTATGGCCATTTGCCTTCTGTTTTCTTTTCTTTCTTGTTTGTGGGGATTTGTAAATTCTAGACAGTTACATTTCATATCATTCACAACCTCAAAATGATCTATCAGCCATTTAAGCCACTAATGGGTAAATCATACGAAAAATAAAGAATTTTTAAAGTAGAGATTCACTTTAAAACAGTTGCATTTGTGCAAAACTATGCTATACCATAAAAGTTGGTTATACTTCTTTTATGTAGATTAAAAAAGTTGGTTATACTTCTTTTAATCTCATCAGCGATTATAAAAGTTAATTATAATAGTTGAAGTGAGAAACGTGGACATACATAAAAGTTGCCTTTTCCAATAGTGCAACAATTTCTTTCATGTAGATCTTTCGCGTTGATCAGGTAAAACAATAAAAAGGGTTGTAGTTTCTGTCAATGCATTCATATACGATGCTTGGAGAAGTATTACTTTCAGGTTAATATACATCATGCATGTAAATTAATTATCCAGGGAAGTACTATATTTCTCCTCCCTAGCACTTTGAATTTTAGTCATACAACCACTGCTCAATGTAGTAAAGGAAATGGCAACATTGTACAGATACTGGTTACCACCTGTTTCCTGTTTAACGGGTTATGTGTTTACCACTTACCAGGTTGATCCTAACGTAGGCACGTACTTGTTAATTCCACCATATTTGTAATCTAAATGCAAATGAACATTACCAACTTAACTCCATCAGCATGTGGCTTACACACCTAATCATTTATTTGATAGTAGAAAACGATCATTAGGGAAGAAAATAAGAAGACATAACGGGCAAGGCAACCTTCCCATCTACAACAAAGGTTCCGAATGTTTTAAAAAAAAAAGTTGTTTTCAAACATAAAACGCAGGCATGTTGATATTTTATTAATAATACCGATTGTTTTTACTGTTATATATGCTGCTTAATTTTGGTGATAAGTGCATTATTTTGGCAGGCAACGTAAGCAGCTAGAATATACATTACTACTTTTGTTTTTCATGTTATATTGCTTTCAGCAGCTAGAATACATATACTAGCAATTAATTAACAAATAGATAGTGAGGTGAGGTTAAAAATGACTGCAAGTAGTTCTTGGCTGTCAATGGCTTTGGGTGTGTTGATGGTCGTATCAGTAACGGTGAGTTGTGTAGCATCACAGTCATGTCATACAGTTCACTTCAAAACAGTTGCATTTTTTTTAATCGCTGATGAGATTCACTTCAAAACAGTTGGTTATACTTCTTTCTCACCTCTACTATTTTCTGCATGTCGTCTGGTATGAATTTGATTTCCTTGTTAGTACTAGTTTTCCGCTGCATAATATAATAAAAGAAACTGTTTTCTGAAGGGTATGATCCACCTATGTTGAACTGTCATTACATGTTCCTCCCTGTGCATGTCCAACAGGTAATAAAGTTGTTTTGTCATGGCAAAACAACTCTTCACAAATGTATTGACAGTTCAAATATATTCATCCCTGTGCATTGACAGTTTCTTTTATTCCTGTGATTACATATTCATCCCTGTGCAGTTTTGCATCCTCGTCAAACTAAAAGTATTAATGCCTTAATGTCATTTTTACAATGCAGCTTCCATCGTCTTCTCAGCAATCAAAACGTCAGCTTGTTAGCACTGAAGATGACGTCCACGAGCTACAAAAAAATGTCGAAGAGATGCGCATCGAGCTTGAGAGTGAGAGAGCAGAACGAGCAAGACTGTCAGAACAACAGAAGGCAGATAAGGAGGCCTTTGAAGCACAATTGGCAAAGGTGATGGAAATACTCAAGGGCCAAGAAAGAGTTTCACGTTCGCCTACGCGATCTATGTCTCGTTCGTTAGCTCCTTCGCCATCGTCATCTTCGTAGCTTGATTGGTATGTTATGACTTGTTTTGTAGCGATGTGGTTGTAGCACAACTACGGATATGTTTGTTATTTTGGTAGTTATGGGTTTTAGTACTGTTGTGATGGTCATGGGTTGTATGTGGTTTAACGTTCACACCAGCTGAATAATTTTGTTGTTTATAATTCAGCTTGGTGCACGAAATGAAGGATTGTAGATGTTTTTTATGTGATATGCTAATATTATCTACGTCGTGTTGTTGCTTAAGAGTATTATTTGTACGTGACTGAAAATTTTATACTGTTTTTCGCTTGCTTTTAATATCAGTATTTGTAATTGAATAAGCAGTATAAAATTAATTTGAAAAGCTGGAAGGGTACGATGGTAAAAAGAGTTAATGCCATATCAGAAAGGGAATACCGACGTATTAGTATCAAAGCAGGAAAGCTAAATAAATGCGTTCCAAATGTTCCGTCGTAAATTCGACACTGATTTGAAAGATTTTACCGTCAAATTACCAACAAAAGCAATAAAAGGGAACTTACACCAATTTACTTTCGTTGCTAAACCTTTGCTGAATAGTAAGGGTTTACCGACAAAAATAGAGCAAGATTTTTTGTCAAAACTTTTTGTCGCTAATCCCTCGGTAATTAGTAAGGGTTGACCGACAAATTTTATAAATAATATTTTATAATAAATTAATAATCCGTCGGTAAATCGTCGGTATATAAATAAAAATTAAAATAAAAGTAAGTTAATAAATAATATTTATTTTTTTTATAAAATTAATAAAATGACGGTAAATTGTCGGAACATTGATGCTAAATTCCGTCGCAAAATCTGACACAAATACCGTCAAGGTTTTTGCCGACAGACGCATTATGTAGGAAATCCGTCGCTAATACCTGTTTAGTGACAGATTAGCAACGGATTCTGCCGCTGCTAATCTCGGTTTTTCTTGTAGTGTTCTCTCATTAAAATATTTGTATAGATATTTATTTTATAACTGAAATTATGTGCTAGTATTGGTTTTTATTTGTTATATGTGACATTGCTGGAGTTCAACACACGAATTCACACAAATCATTGAAATGGAAGCGATGTATGGATATTAGCAACACTCGCATTTCATACTCCGCAGATGGACACTTGTGGCGCCGTAAATGACATTTGGTTGTTGAGTATTTATTTATATGGATGATTTGGTGATTGAATGTATTGTGATTCTGATGATTAACATATTAAAAATAATGTTAACATTAATGTGGTAGTTGAAATTAAATTATAAATATCCATTTATAATTTAAATAGTGAAAATTGGTTAATTAGAAAAATAATTCAAACCGAATTAGAATTGGTTGAATTTATTAACCAATGATTTATTTAAAATGACTGTTGTTGTTTGAAAACCCAACACGGGTATTGGGATGATATTTGGCATACACTAATCCCAATATTTAGTTGTATGTCAATCGATGGGTTGACAGACTATGGTGAGCGTTATTTAATTATTTAACGCTTATACAGTTGTAGAATGCACTCTTGATGATGTTTGAATGTTGAATGTTTTTTATCATTATTGTTAAATACATGCAATGTATGAAATCCATATAACTGAAATTATATGGTAATTGCTTGAGTCACATTCCGATTCAGAATATAAATGAATAGTTTAAAATAATATTCAGTGAAGAATTAAATTATTATTTTGATGTCAGATTTTGGATGGACACAAAAATATTGAAATTTGTAGCCCAGTTAAGTAGTTAGAAGCCATTTCAACTCGAACGGGTTTTACGATCGATTTTATTCATTTTATAATGAATATGAGAAGGAAATGGATTTCAAAATCATATATATTGAAAATATTATTATTTTAATATTATAATGATATGGAATATTCAATTTTGATTTAAAATTGAAATGGAAGTTGGAATCATTTTTAAAACAAATTTATAAAATACGTTTTAAATGGAAATCGATGATATATATATTATATATATTAAATGGCTTGAATAGTACGCGCCGGGCAGCGACCGTTCGCGAATTTCAACCATTGACTTCAAATTGATGTAACGGAAGATCCGACCGTCGGATTCTCGTAAAACTGGAAACGTTGGGTTCGTATCCGAAAGATCTTTCCAATAAATATAAGAGATTTTAATTTTGAACGGTTGGATTTAAAATTATGTCCAAAACAATTTCAGAAAAAGTTGCTATGGACGCAGTTCAGTAGCTGATATTGGAAACCAACTGTAAGGGCCTTAATAGAATAATTGAAAATATGGAAAAATTATGTAAAATCATAATAAATGATTTGGAAAGATTTTGGATGAAATATTCCATATTTGAAAAGATAAAAGATACTTTTATCTGAATGAACTAGTTATTTACTAGAATAAAAATCTAATGTTTTTAAATAAATAAATTGGACTTGCGAATTGTTTTAATATAACCCGAATTTTTCCAATATATAAATTGGAAGTCGCTATGGATGCAGTTCGGTAGCCGATATTGGAAACCGACTGTAAGGGCCTTAATAAAATAATTGAAAATATGGAAAAATTATGTCAAATCATAATAAATGATTTGGAAAGATTTTGGATGAAATATTCCATATTTGAAAAGATAAAAGATACTTTTATCTGAATGAACTAGTTATTAACTAGAATAAAAATCTAATGTTTTTAAATAAATAAATTGGACTTCCGAATGGTTTTAATATAACCGTAATTTTTCCAATATATAAATTGGAATGGATTTGAATGGAAATAATCTCCAGAATATTTTGATATTGGATTCCATGATTATACGGATATTGCTGTGGAATTTGGAAGATACAGATATCGTTATTCCCAATACGTATTTGTTGGTTTCAGAATTTGATATTGAATATAAGCCGATATAATTTCTAATCAGAGCCTTGATTTAATATCAAATTGGATTTTGGTTTTGTCATGAATGGTGTCTTCAATAACACAATTCTTAAACTCGGTTGAGAAAAGATTAAATCTTTTAATTAATATTTAGAGAAGTCTACCAATTAATTAATATTTAATTGGAATTGAATAAGATTGGATTTTTGGGTTTATCGTGAAAGGTATTTTAAATAACACTTGTTCTTTAACCCAATTATCAATGAAGATATGATTTGGAATTTATAATCTTTTAATTAAGATTAATGGAATTTTCCAAATTAAAGTTTTTTCTAGTTTAGTATATTAAATTGGAATTGAACGGAATTTGAATCGGTAATAATTAAGATGAGTTTCTGTGAAGGAAGACCATTACTATATACGGAATTTAAAAGGCTTTGTCGTTATTCCATTTATATTACTAGTCTGATATGGGAATTTATACTGATTATACACTATTATGATTTCCATGCAGATTCCATTTTGATGGAAGATGATTTTGGGTTTATCGTGAACGATGTTTTAAACAACATTGGTTCTTTAACCCTGTTAAAGACATGATGGATTTCCAAAAGTTGAATAATCATAAAGTAATGATTTTTGAGATAGAAACCAAGTTGGAGTTTTAGCGAATCTTTAATTAGATTGAAATGTTAATGTGGTAATTAAATTTGCCAAATTTGAGAAGTGTTTGAAAATGGAGTATCACCAGTTTTACTTCATGCGATAGTTAAATCTTTAATTAGAATTGAACGTTAAATGGTAATTGAATTTACCAATAACACAGAGGGTGTTAGATATGGAGTACTACCAGTTTTGCTCCACGGGATAAATAGGTTGGGATTGGAAAAATAAAATAAATGATTACTTCGTGAGGCTCGATAATCCCGACTAGTTTGATAAACCTTAATTTGGTTTAAATTGTGAAAAGAACATTTGAATAAAACAATATTCTGGATTGGAATGAATGTATGATGTGTTTTTATAGCACTCGATTATAAGATACGCGAGTTGTTTGGAAAGACAGGGTTTAACCCATTCTGAATAATTAATACGACAATTAAAAGTCGAAGATATTGATGACGGTAGTTGAAGACTGGCGATCTTCACATCGAATGGATTACTACTGATTCCCTGGATTGGTTAGCTCATAGGAAGGGGTTATAGTGGTAGTTGTCCGGACATACTTGTTGATTGTTCGGATATGCGAGGGTCTCTCTCCTGTATTGGACATATGGGACGAGGAATAAGGTGCCTCCGGTTTCGTTCAGACCTAGAATGGACTTGCAAATGGATGGTGTGTCTGACATTATATTCTTTTATGCTGTATTCGTTGATCTCTGTTAAATATATATATGTTTGGTAGCGGAGAATTTATTCTCTTACTTAACACACTTCTCTGAGACGTACGAGCTAAGAGGTTATGTATTGGTAGAAATCAATGGTATGGTATGGATTGACAATGTGACAAGTTGAGATGCATAGATCCAAGCTTTAGTTGAAAAATAGAGCTTGGCGGATAGTGATCAAAGGTTAGCTTTAATTAGCATAGCTTTGTGTAGCGTTAATTCACGAGCCTTACACTTTTATGATGGTGAACTGATGGTTTGACCGGTACACTTTCGAGATGAGGATAGACGACACCCTTAGGGTTGTCATGGATTCAATCGACCGAGATGGGTTAGGTGTGGTCACTCCACACCTAGTAGGGATAAGGCACTACCCTTGATTCCCAGAAGGATAAAGTAAGCGGTGTTTTCTCTAGCTGTAACAACCCGGAAAATACGAGCCAATATAAAAAATTTAAATTGGATATTTTAAAGGAATTTGAACAATTGAAATAGAATATTTCAATAAAATATGAATTGGAAATAGTGTGGCAGTTTGAAAATTTGAATTCAAACTTTGACTGACTGCACCGGGTGGAAAATATAACGGATTTTAGTGAAACCAAAAATATTTAAATCTGTTTATGAATATCTTTCCAACGAATCTGAAAAATCAAAGTTTTATAGCGGGAATCAAAATTTATGGCCAAATGAATTTTCAAAAAGGTCGCTATAGAGAATATATAGCCCTTGAAAATAGACATTTTGCAAACGACCTCGGAATTCGACGAAACCACTTTTTTTGGATCCGGGATGTCATACTATTGCTAGGTTTCAAATTTCATAATTTTTGAAGCTAGTATGTGAGCATGGCAAAAGAAAACGTGTTTGGTTAATTTCTGTTAAATTGGATCGACCAGAAAATGGCCATTTTTCAAACGATCTCATAATTCAACGAAACTAGTTTTGTTGGGACCGTAGCGTCAAATCATAGCTAGATATATTTTTCCGGAATTTTTCGAATCAGTTTGTGGCCCTGGCAAATTGAAATGTACGTTCAAATAGAATATTAAATGTTTTATACTTTAATTTGAAAAATAACTGATAGTAACAGTCGAACAGGCCTACGAAACATATCCCATTGTGTCCGGGATGGGGGTAATTAGCTAGCGGTGACAGTCGTTGGGTTTGAATTGGTGTCCGTGTGGAGAAACGCTATTTTAAAATTTAATAAAACCCTCAGCCAATAGAATCTCTCCATTCATAAATTAAAAAAAACATCAGAAACCCCCTCGACATCGACGACGCACGTCGCTCCCCCTTTCCCAGGCGATTTCTGATCTCCACAGCCCACGCCCGACTTTGCCACCACCCAGACTCGACAACGCCGCCTCATCTCTTTAAATCCGACCAACCCTCGACCCCCCTCGTCGCCCCATCGACGAGAACGACGCCCTCAAAGTCGTCGACTTCCCAGCGCTGCCACGGCTAGATCCGACCACCGATCCCGACGAAACCCCCCTGCACCTGAAGCCCTTTCCACCCTCTTCGACGTCATACAACCTGGTCGGGACAATGTGCTACGGATTTCACGAATTTTCAAAACCTAGTTTTGAATAACGTTGAAAAGTATCGGCTTTAGTTATTTTAAATATAAATTAACACTTTTAAGCGTTACCACTTTGAAAAATCATATCTTTATCGTGTGTTGACGAAATTTGATGAAACAGGAAACACCGTAACCGCAAGGCGGCTCTCTACCACCTAGAAGAGACCGCGGATTTTTCTGAGCTATCTACGATTTTTAGCACCTCGAAAACCAATGTGAGATTTCTAACTGAAATGTGAATGGAAATTTCATGTACAAATTATATAAGCGAAATATAAATTATACACATGTCGTATACCTCATGTACATGCATTGTGTAAGCTATATGAGCGAAGTATGAATTATACATGCATTGTATTAATGATGTGTGTGTTGAAATGCAAGTGAAATATAGAAATAATATATATATACTCCCCTCGTCCACAAACCATGGATGATATTTATTGATTGTGAATTGGTGTGAAAAATTTAGTGAATAATGCGAATGGTTGATAGAATTGTTTGTGGTTGATATTGTTTGGTTGTGGTTGAAAAATACCCATTGGTGATTGAAACAAATTTGAAATAATTGTGGAAAAGAAAATCATACTCGCCTGCATGCGAATTAGATGTATGAAATCCACATTGTCAAAAACCGCGAGGTTTTAAGGTAAAGGGAGGAGCCGTACTCGGGACGGTGCTGGTTTTAACTACCCTGTCGTTATGCTGCCGAAATTTTGAATAATATTCATGTGTTAGAATCATTTTTATATGTTGAAATTATATTCATGTGTTGAAACTAAAGTCATGTGTTGAAACTATATCCATGTGTGGAAGTGCTCATGTATTGAGAAGTAATGTGTTGAAAATTAAATTCATGTGTTGAATGAATAAAACGTTTTAAACAATAAAAATCACATTTTTATAACATATATAAAGTATGTAAAATATTTGCGTTATAAATAAATTGTTTCAACAATAAAAATTACATCTTTCTTATATGAACAAGCTATATAAAATATCCATGTGTGGAAATGCTCATGTGTTGAGAAGTGCGTGTGTTGAAAAGGTTCATGTGTTCAATAAAAAGATCGAACAATAAAAATTACATTCTTATTGAAATTATGAAGTGTTAAAAACATTCGTGTGTTGAATAAATATTTTAGAAGATAAAAATATCATTTTTATCATGTATGTGATTTGCCAAAAATATACGAGTGTTGAAATAAATATTTATTTGTTATGAATATTATTTTTAACATGTATAGGAACTAAATGAAATAGTCATGTGTTAAAATATATTTTAGTTCGCCAAAAATATCATTTTTGAAAAGTGAAGTGTTAAAAATAACCACTTGTTCAAATAAATATGCATGAGTTGAAATATTCATTAATTAGCTAATGATATGATTTTTGCTTGTGTATGCAACATTGGAGTGAATGGTGACTTTAAAACAAATTGAATCAAATATGAAGTTGAATGGAAAATGATAAGTGATAAGAATTGCACATATGTACATGCATATTTATTGAACAGGTTATAGCAAAGAGGCTGGAGAAGAGGAATAAAATTGTTTGCCCGACAAATGGGTACATGTTTACTGTTTTGCTTAGGTGATGATTTTATGAGCCTATTGGCTAGCCGCTTGGCGTTTTCTTTTTCTTTTTGAGATGAGACGCCCATGTGGCTATTTGGGAATTTTCCCAGCCCCTCCCGTACAAAGGAGGTTATGGCGAAATTTTCCAAAATTTAAAGGCGTTAGTGAAATATTTGAAGTGAAAACGATATTGAAATCGTCGAATGAACTGTATATATATATATATATATATAATTAAAACGAATCATGGTCGTGCAGTTCGTTTTTTGAAACCGTGATTTCAAACGATTAGTGCGGGAAATCCGACCATCGGATTTTCCTGAAACCGCAACCGTTGGGTTCGCCTTGGAAATATCTTTCCAACGGCACCAACTTTGTAAAGATCCGACGGTTGGATTCTCTAGACTGTTTAATTCAAATCTGAAGGAAAACAGCGCCAGAATCAATTATATTTATATATAAATATAAATATAATTAAATTAAATCGAATAATGACGCTGCAGTTCGTATTTTGAAATCGTAACTTCAAACGACTAGTGTGGGAAATCCGACCGTCGGATTTTCCCAAAACTAAAATCGTTGGATTCGTTTTGAAAAGATCTTTCTAGTGAAATAAAATTTGTGAAGATCCAACGGTTAGATTTTCAGATATGTGTAAAACAAATTTAGTGAAAAACAGCGCCAGTGCCTCGGCACTACCTGAAACGTCGTTTAATTAAAAATGGCGATATATCGTTATAAAATATTATAATCGATATAAAATGGAAGTAAACCGATTTTGCTGCGTTTGCTTGACATGTGATGGTTGAATGTATTTAACATGAAAATTATACTAAGGAACTGAAATGTGAATGTTGAGTAATTTAACCATGTGAAGAATTGATTTGAAAATCAAAATATACGTGGATTATTTGAAAAGGCCGAGTTAATTCTCATTTCAAATAATCGATCGACGGTGAGAAGTCGAAGAGATGAAGACGGTTCAAGACCGACGATCTTCACATTGGATGGATGGGCGCTACTGATGCTCGTGATTGGAGTAGCTACGTTGAAGGAGCTGAAGTAGTAGCCGTCCGGACGTATTGTTGATTGTGCAGATATGCGAGGAATATGGTGCCTCCGGCTTCGTTCAAACCCGGAACGAACTTGTAAATGGACTGTGTGTCTGACATTGGATTTTGTTCTGTGCTGGTTGATCTCTATTAAATATATATCTGTTTGGTGGCAGAGAATTTATTCTCTTACTTAACGCCCTTCTCTGAGACGTACGAGCTCAGAGGTTATATATCAATAGAAATCAGTCGCAAGGAGTGGATTGCCTGTGTGGCACGCCTAAGTGGCATATGATCAAGGCTTCTATTGCAAAGCAAAGTCTTGTGGTTGATGATCAAAGCATGGTCTGTGTGACGTAGCTTTGTGTATAACATGGATTCACGAGCCTCACACACCGGTATGAGTCAAAAACGGGAGAAGGACCCAAGGAGTGCGCGATGTTTCTTTCTAGCTATGGTGGTGTCAGTGACCTACCAGCCCTGACATTTATATCTACTTTTCACCTGTGTGGTTGTTGGAATGCGAGGCGCCTCGATTATAGGTCTGTAAGGACCGGGAAATGTGTGTTCAGGAATTGCTAATCCTCAAAAGTAAGAGAGGACCGACCTTGGAGGATCCAGGGATTGCTGTGTGCGGTCCCGAGGCATTTGCTAGAGTGTCTCTGTAACTCCCAACCTCCGTTAAGGACACTCACAAAGGGAATGCCTTAACTTTGGTGGAGCATTTTAGTAAACAGAACAGAAAATTTCAAGACAGATAAACAATACTTGAGAAATTATAACTTTATTACAGCGGAAAACAGAAATCAGTATGGTTACATCTTTACCAAAAACTCAAGTACATAAATATCAGTCTTGTTCAGAAAGTCATCAGAGTACAAAACTTTAAAATCATAATCCCCATAGAAGATGCCATAAGAAGTTAAGCCATACTTTACGCACTTCAAGTACTTTAAGCAGACGAAATCTGGATCAAGCTAAAGTATTCTCTCCTTGGAAAACCTAGGGGGACGGAAGAAAAGGGGCGAAAACAAGCAAGGTCAGACATAAAGTCTGGCAAGTCTAGTGACTTTCAGCATATGAACAGATAATAATAATCATGGCATGCAAATAAAACTGGATGAGAGATAACGGTAACAGGAGTAGCAGATATACTTAGGTTAAACAGAAGAAACAGAATGATATAAGCTATTACTTTTCGCTTCTCTGCACTAATACTAGTATAACAAGATTAGATGTCACACCAATGTCTAAACTGAAACAGAAACGGGAACAGAATAATTTCCACAGAAGAGAATGCTAGTAATGGGCCTTTACCACCCCAACAGAAAAAGACAGAAACAGAATGCTAATAATGGGCCTTTACCACCCGAACAGAAACAAACAGAAACAGAATGCTAATAATGGGCCTTTACCACCCGAACAGAAGGTACAGAAACAGATTTATCCCTATGGAAACAGAATGTTGAATTAGGTGTACACTAGTAAATGGGCCTTTACCACCCGAACAGACGGTACCACATAGAAACAGACAGGTGTTGCCACCCAACAGAAACAGACGGTACCAACAGAAACAGACAGAACTAAGTGTACCCTAAAACCCCACCCCAAGCGATCGGGTCCCTAATACGTAAATACCCTGTGTCGGCGCCACAGTAGGGTGTATCACTCCCTAAAGTGACAACCAATTGGCATAGATCTATTTACAGATGTCACGGTGTCTTACTTCCTCAGAGGCAGACTGGGATCCATGCACGCACATGACTCAGTTCGAACGCACCATCAACACCCCTCGCCATTATCAGAATGAACCGCTTATAATTAGTTAAGTAAGCGTGCCCGGACCCTACCTACTGTTGGGTCAAAGTTTTGATACCGGAAAGGGTTACTGACTAATATGGGTCCCAAACAATAGATGACACAAGTAATTTTCCTCCTAACCTTGTGTCCCCAGACTAACAGATTTCAGATTAACTTGTTTACAAGTTCAGACATACAGAGTTCAGATCAACTAGTTCACACATCAGACAAGTTTTCAGACTAATGGATCAGATATACAGATTTAACAGATTTGTCTAACTTTGTAATTCGGCCTACAGATTCACGAAACGGGTTTGTTAAATTCATTAGTCAATTGGTTTAACCCTATCCACCCAACACGTTTTAGACATCATATTTATCCCAGATTTGCATTAATTAAATATTAATGCACAGACCACTCACATTAGGTCGGTAGCTTGTGGCCGTTGGATATGCCGGGCGGTTCCAGGTGGACTTCAGCCACAAGCCAGACCTAACCTCGTGTCTAAGCATATTTTAGTTATGCCTACGACCTCTCACATTAGACTGGCAGTTTGCGGTCGCTGGTTAAGCCGGTTGGTTCCGGGCAGGCTTCTACCGCAAACAGAGCCTAACCTCGTGTCATAGCCAATTCATTCCAATACAATTTTTTCAGATATCAGACTAATTCTGTTTATTTAACAGATTAAACTTCTTCATAGGATACAACAGATTAATCAAATTTCCATGGTTTACTAAATCTTAGGTCGAGCCTACGGATTTCCATACCCAGATTACCATTATCTAGTTTTCAACAGATCAGACAATTCAACAAGTAGTAGATCTAGCAGTTTAAGCGATTCAACAGATTTAGCAGATAACAGATTTAGCAGTTTAGGCAATTCAACAGTTTTAGCAGATAACGGATTAGGCAATTTAACAGATTTAGCAGATCTAAAACTGTATTTACATATCTTGGCTAATCATAAATTTAGTCTAAACTTACATGCCTAAATCAAGGTCATAATTCATAATACAATATATGCCCCAAATTTTAGCCTTAATATTCCCATTTACAGTTCATGTCAAAACTAGATTTAATAGTCTAGTTCACAATTTATGTCCAAGACTAATACATATGTAAATCATTCTCTATTATAGCCAATTCAGAATATGCCAACATATTTGCTATGCCAGCTTTACTTAATTAAGCTACGCCCAATCCCCGTATAACATGTTTCCACAAGTTCTCTAAATACTCATGAAATGGCCCTAACAAAAGGAATAGGGGATAAGCACAAGAATTGATATACAAGAATAGGCATGCAATAATGAACTAAATACAATAATAATAGCCCAATAGGCTCGATGTACATAACAGTGGATGGGAATAAACTAGCAAAGTTACATACTAAATATGAGATCCAACATCATTAAGGGAATAGTCATAAGAAACTAACTACAATAGTTATAGGCAACTAACCACAATAGTCATGGGCGACTAATCACAATAGTTTCTTGTTCAATGTCATAGGCAATAGTCTCATAGTCATGAATCATTGTCATAGGCAATAGTCTCATAGGCGTGAATCATAGTCATAGGCAATAGTCTCATAGGCATGAATTATAGTCATAGGCAATAGTCTCATAGGCATCAGTTTCATGCCCAATTATGCATTATTATTTATCCCAAAATTTAGCGTTCGTGCGTTAATCTCTAATGAGATGTGGCGCAGGCTCGTGGTAGCCTGGCTATAGAACAGAAAGAAGAAAGAGATACAAAATAGAACGTACACAACCTCAAATTCAGATTTACAATCATGTCACAATTATAGTTACAGTTTATAGCGGAAAATAACTGTACTTGCCTTTCATGGTTTTAAGAAAGGATAATAAACTGTTGTTGATGTAGAAAGGCTGAATTACTCTTCTTTAATTGTTGTTGAAGCTCTAAACTTTGATTTGAGATTTGATTTGGCTTTTAATTCTATTCAAGTTGGAAGAAGATGCATCAGTCCAAGTTTTGATTCCAGCAGAGTAGCGACGCCATTTTTATTTTTAATTAGAATAGAGGCAGAGTATAGACAAAATGAAATTGTGTAGAGAAAATGAGGCTAGGGGGCTGTTTATATAGGATTGGTGGAGGAATCTTGACAGAAACGAGACCGGATACATCAGAATGAACCAGGTTCAAAAACTGGGTTTCGGGAGCAGGCCGACCCCCAGGTCGACTACCCAATCGACCTGGTCATGGGGAGGTCGACACCCCAGTCGACCTGGTTGGGGGGGGTCGACTCCCCAGTCGACCTGGGTATATGGGTGGGAATTTTCCCGCCAGCCTTCTCTGGGTTTGAATTTCGAATTTCTGGCTTTATTTTCGAGCCGTTTTATTTTATTTAAATTCCTGAAACTTCTGAGGGTCATAACTTGGTCATACGAACTCCGATTTTCGAAAACTCGGACTCGAGTTCATGCAAAATTCTGAGACGAATACAACGGCGCAACCTGTTTCCCTTGATTCTTATTTCAAAAATTAATTATTCTCTGATTATTTACTTATACGTTCACAGAAAATACGGGGTGTTACATTCTCCCCTCCTTAAAGGATTTTGTCCCCGAAATCTTCAAGTTAAGAAGAATGTGTCCTACCATCCAGTCACCCATCTACTAAACCATCATCCACAAGCATCCATTGTCCTTAGAAAAATTCTAATGTTGTATGAACATATGCAAAAGTGTGTGTATATGTTCCTTATCTAATGCAAAGATCAAGCGGTCCACTAATTCAGCTGACCTCCTCAATGCGAATTATCTCAGTGCCATGAGTCCAACATGTATGCAATTTTCCTATTTGATCCATATCATTCTTTTATGAGTGACAGCCATTCAATCATATGCAACATCCATGTGATGAGTCAATCATTTTACATCCACAAAAATTGAGAATGCTCACACATCCATATGCAGTATGAGAGTGTTTTCGAGCTGATCTAGTACCTAGTGTGTGTATATGCATCCACTAGCAACCACTTGCATCCACTTGCAACAATCAAACATAACATGTCTCAAACACATGTTTACATCCATAGGATTCCTATCTATAGGTCGAAGACTCGATCGATAGGATACAGTCAAGTGATGGGAGCGAGTGCAGGTAAACAAAAACTTGGTTTCCATTAGGCCTTGGTTGAGAGACAAATTCCCCTAAGTATCAACCTCGAAGACCGAAATCAACATCAGATTGACACCCAGAGGATTACCCTCCTTAGACAATGTCAAAACTGGAAATCTCAACCTTATCAGAAATATTCAGATATTTACAGATTACCAGTACAGATCAGATTACTAATTGATTCTTAGGAAACTAAGCATGATAAAAACCCAGAATGTATGCGTCATAGTCAACTTAACGCTCAACACAGATACCCAACTTATCACAATTGGATGAGTCATAACCCTTATGGGTCTGAGTCTACAGCGGAATCAGAAACAATACTAGTATTCAAGTGCAGAGTATCGGTTACAGAATCGAAATGCCATAATCAGAAAAGAGTTTTAACTCAAAAATCAGATAAAGAAACTAAACCTCCTACAGAAAGTTTTCCTATTTCTATCCTATCCACTAGCCTCGAGAGTGTTCGCCTGCCCTCCAGAAGTTGATCCTGCCCTCTGCCCTTGCCCCCGTTTCTTCGGGCAGTCCCTAATGAAGTGTCCCATCTCACCACAGTTGAAGCAAGTGCCCTTTCTTTTTCTGCATTCCTTGTTTAGATGAGTCGAGCTTCCACAAGTAAAGCACTTTTTCTCCTTCTTATCTTCAGACTTTTCATCCTTCTTTTGTTTTTCCTTTTTGGACCATGCTTTCTTGTTCTGTGGTTCTTCCTTGTTTGCCGCCTTCTTGCCCTTGTCCTCCTCGTGTAGTAGTGCCATGTCCACCAATCTCTCGTAAGTCGCTTCCATGGGTACATGGGTCATGGCTAGGTTGTACAGTGGCTTGTTCAATCCTTTAACAAAGCAGAGAGCCTTTTTATGCTGGGTGTTGACTAAATCGAGCCCGAACCTGGCCAGTTGGTCGAACTGATTGACGTATTCCCTGACCGTCATACTTCATTTCTTAAGAGATAAGAACTTTTCCAGTTGTAGACTTCGTTCAGCTTGCGAGAGGAATTTCGTCTCAAACCTTGTTCTGAAATCCATCCATGTTTCAACCGGTCTCTCGGCGTTAGTGACTTCCTACCAATAGAAAGCTTCGTCCTTGAGCAACCACACCGCCAATTGTACCTTCTGCCTATCGTCTACCTCGAAGATAACGAACAAATCCTCAGTTTCTTTAAGCCAGTTCCTTGCTTCTATGAATGATTCAGTTCCCTTGAAATCCTTTCCACCCATGGCCCTTAAATCTTTACAGATTTTTGAAAAAGAAATTGCATGAGGAGGGGGCGGAGAAGGAGGAATCGCTGTAGCTGGAGGAGGAATATCTGCTGGGCTTGCATCGTTGGCCCTAGCCTCTAAGTACCTCCTGAACCAGCCAGGTATTGGCACACCCTCTGGAAAGTTAAGATTCCCAGACATGCTGGAATGAAAGAAAAGATTTTAAACGGAGAACGGAAAAGATAGATATATGGCTTTTTGGGGATTATGTTTTTCAAAATAAACTTTATTTTTGAAAATACTTCCTTTTAAAACCTTTTTGAAAATAGTTTTCAAAAACTTTACCCAATCTGGTAACCTTCAGCTCTGATACTAAGTGTAACACCCCACCTCCGTTAAGGACACTCACAAAGGGAATGCCTTAACTTTGGTGGAGCATTTTAGTAAACAGAACAGAAAATTTCAAGACAGATAAACAATACTTGAGAAATTATAACTTTATTACAGCGGAAAACAGAAATCAGTATGGTTACATCTTTACCAAAAACTCAAGTACATAAATATCAGTCTTGTTCAGAAAGTCATCAGAGTACAAAACTTTAAAATCATAATCCCCATAGAAGATGCCATAAGAAGTTAAGCCATACTTTACGCACTTCAAGTACTTTAAGAAGAAGAAATCCAGATCAAGCTAAAGTATTCCCTCCTTGGAAAACCTAGGGGGAACGGAAGAAAAGGGGCGAAAACAAGCAAGGTCAGACATAAAGTCTGGCAAGTCCAGTGACTTTCAGCATATGAACAGATAATAATAATCATGGCATGCAAATAAAACTAGATGAGATATAATGGTAACAGGAGTAGCAGATACACTTAGGTTAAACAGAAGAAACAGAATGATATAAGCTATTACTTTTCGCTTCTCTGCACTAATACTAGTATAACAGGATTAGGTGTCACCCCAATGTCTAAACTGAAACAGAAACAAGAACAGATTAATTTCCACAGAAGAGAATGCTAGTAATGGGCCTTTACCACCCCAATAGAAACAGACAGGAACAGAATGCTGATAATGGGCCTTTACCACCCGAATAGAAACAGACAGAAACATAATGCTAATAATGGGCCTTTACCACCCGAACAGAAGGTACAGAAACAGAAACAGATTTATCCCTACGGAAACAAAATGTAGAATTAGGTGTACACTAGTAAATGGGCCTTTACCACCCGAACAGTCGGTACCATGCAGAAACAGACAGGTGTTGCTACCCAGCAGAAATAGACGGTACCAACAGAAACAGACAGAACTAAGTGTACCCTAAAACCTACCCCAAGTGATCGGCTCCCTAATACATAAATACCCTGTGTCGGTCCCACAGTAGGGTGTATCACTCCCTATAGTGACAACCAATTGGCACATACCTATTTAAAGATGTCACGGCGTCTTACATCCTCAGAGGTAGACTGGGATCTATGCACGCACATGACCCAGTTGGAACACACCATCAACACCCCTCGCCATTATCAGAATGAACCGCTTATAATTAGTTCAGTAAGCGTGTCCGGACCCTACCTACTGTTGGGTCAAAGTTTTGATACCAGAAAGGGTTATTGACTAATATGGTCCCAAACAACAGATGACACAAGGAATAGGGGATAACCGCTTATAATTAGTTTAGTTATGCCTACGACCTCTCACATTAGACTGGCAGTTTGCGGTCGCTGGTTAAGCCGGTTGGTTCCGGGCAGCCTTCTACAGCAAACAGAGCCTAACCTCGTGTCATAGCCAATTCATTCCAATACAGATTTTTCAAATATCAGAATAATTCAGTTTATTTAACAGATTAAACTTCTTCATAGGATACAACAGAGTAATAAAATTTCCATGGTTTACTAAATCTTAGGTCGAGTCTACGGATTTCCATACCCAGATTACCATTATCTAGTTTTCAACAGATCAGACAATTCAACAGTAGCAGATCTAGCAGTTTAAGTGATTCAACAGATTTAGCAGATAACAGATTTAGCAGTTTAGGCAATTCAATAGTTTTAGCAGATAACGGATTAGGCAATTTAACAGATTTAGCAGATCTAAATCTCTATTTACATATCTTGCCTAATCATAATTTTAGCCTAAACTTACATGCCTAAATCAAGGTCATAATTCATAATACAATATATGCCCCAAATTTTAGCCTTAATATTCCCATTTACATTTCATGTCAAAACTAGATTTAATAGTCTAGTTCACCATTTATGCCCAAGACTAATACACATGTAAATCATTCTTTATTATAGCTAATTCAGATTATGCCAACATATTTGCTATGCTAGATTTACTTAATTAAGCTACGCCCAATCCCCGTATAACATGTTTCCACAAGTTCTCTAAATACTCATGAAATGGCCTTAACAAAAGGAATAGGGGATAAGCACAAGAATTGATATACAAGAATAGGCGTGCAATAATGAACTAAATACAATAATAATGGCCCAATAGGCTCGATGTACATAACAGTGGATGGGAATAAACTAGCAAAGTTACATACTAAATATGAGATCCAACATCATTAAGGGAATAGGCATAAGAAACTAACTACAATAGTTATAGGCAACTAACCACAATAGTCATGGGCGACTAATCACAATAGTTTCTTATTCAATGTCATAGACAATAGTCTCATAGTCATAAATCATAGTCATAGGCAAGACTCTCATAGGCGTGAATCATAGTCATAGGCAATAGTCTCATAGGCATGAATTATAGTCATAGGCAATAGTCTCATAGGCATCAGTTTCATGTCCAATTATGCATTATTATTTGTCCCAAAATTTAACGTTCGTGCATTAATCTCTTATGAGTTGTGGCGCAGGCTCGTGGTAGCCTGGCTATAGAACAGAAAGAAGAAAGAGATAAAGAATAGAACGTACACAACCTCAAATTCAGATTTACAATCATGTCACAATTATAGTTACAGTTTATAGCGGAAAATAACTGTACTTGCCTTTCGTGGTTTGAAGAAAGGATATAAACTGTTGTTGATGCAGAAAGGCTGAATTACTCTTCTTTAATTGTTGTTGGAGCTCTAAACTTTGATTTGAGATTTGATTTAGCTTTTAATTCTATTCAGGTTGGAAGAAGATGCATCAGTCCAAGTTTTGATCCCAGCAGAGTAGCGACGCCATTTTTATTTTTAATTAGAACAGAGGCAGAGTATAGACAGAATGAAATTGTGCAGAGAAAATGAGACTAGGGGGCTGTTTATATATGATTAGGCGGACGAATCTAGACAGAAAACAAGACCGGATACATCAGAATGAACCAGGTTCAAAAACTGGGTTTCGGGAGCAGGTCGACCCCCAGGTCGACTCCCTAGTCGACCTGGTCATGTAGAGGTCGACACCCCAGTCGACCCCCCAGTCGACCTGGTTGGGGGGGTCGACTCCCCAGTCGACCAGGGTATATGGGCGGGAATTTTCCCGCCAGCCTTCTCTGGGTTTGAATTTCGAATTTCTGGCTTTATTTTCGAGCTGTTTTATTTTATTTAACTTCCTGAAACTTCTGAGGGTCATAACTTGGTCATACGTACTCCGATTTTTGAAAACTCAGACTCGATTTCATGCAGACTTCCGAGACGAACGCAATGGCGCAACCCGTTTCCCTTGATTCTTATTTTAAAAATTAATTATTCTCTGATTAGTTACTTGTACGTTCATAGAAAATACGGGGTGTTACAGTCTCGAACGGAGAGGAGCTTGCCCCTTGCCTCGACTCATGACGGAATCCAATTTCCGATATGAAATTGCGGATGTGATTGTATTACTCGTATGGCGACATAGTAGGTGGTAGCTATGCCGCCTAGGATTGATATTTATGATTGAATTTGCTTTTGAAAACATATATACACTAATAATAATAACAAACACTTTTTTTTATACGTATGAAGCATTTCTTGGCCATTATAAGGTAAAACTCTATCCTCCGGCTTGCGTTGCATTGGGTGATGGGACCTGAGTCTTATAATGGCTTCATTCTTATTAAAAGCATTGCGATGATTTAATCATTTACTTTATTTCATGCACTAGCACTCATTGGAGTAAACCCGTTCTGCGAAAGTGGCGTGGTCCTTTGATTTGCCTTTTACTGTGATTTAATTAGTTAAGTAGATTTCTCATACCAGTCCCATGACTGGCTCGTAGTTTGTTTCACCTTGCAAACTCGGGTGCCCTTATTTTCACACGGGCAGCCTAGTTACAGGTTGTTGACATATTTTGGCTTGGCACCGCAGTAGAGGTGCATATTTTGGCTCATGGCGAGGCTTGACTACATTGTGATGACTATGATTCTTTTCCGCCATTATTGTAATCTCTATGTATGATTCCGCCATAGGCGATGTAGACTGATGTTTAGTTTATGTAATCTCTATGTATGATTCCGCCACAGGCGATGTAGACTGATTATGTACTGTTATGCACTAAGTAGTATCCTGCACTGTGCTCTCTGATGTGGTGATATATATATGATTACGCTGTCATATTTGTGTAAATTATTCTATTTCTTGTTTATGCTATTATCTGTACTCTGCTAATGATGACTAATGTGTTATATTCCAATGATTATCCTTAACACCGTGGCACAGGGTTTTGGGATCGTCACACTAGCCAGGACGTAAGCCGCAGTTATATTCGATTTCCTTGATATAGGCGGATGTGCATTACGGTGTTTTCTCTAGCCAGGATGTAAGCCATTGAGTATTGCACTACGTGATAGATCTTTTGAATCAGCAGCCATCATGATGGAAATCCAAGCTTCCAATATGACATTTTTCGATTTTAGTTGTAAACCTATGTATGGCGACATAATATATGGTACCTATGCCGTCTATGATTGATACATTTATATTTGAAGTTGATATATTCACTTATAGTGATAATAACAAAAAAAAATCGCGTACCAAGCATATTTAGCCATTATAAGGTAAAACTCTATCCTCCGGCTTGTGTTGCATTGTGTGATGAGAAGTAAGTCTAATAATGGTTTCATTTTTCTTTTATTTAGCTTTGCGAGTTTTGTTCTATGGTATTCATGGAAGGAAACCCGTTCCGTGTTATATGGCGTGGTCCCTTGATTTACCCAACATAAAAATAAAGTTAATAATTGTTTTAATTCTCACACCAGTCCCATAACTGACTCGGAGTTTATTGTTTCCACCTAAACTCTGGGTGTCCATTTTTCCACACAGGCAGCTAGTATTTTTGGTTTTTCGTAGATATTTCTTTTCCCAGGATACTGGATTTTGGCTGGAGCTATATTTAGAATGCTTTGTATCTGTGTATTTCTTTTAGTTGTGGCCATTATACATTATATTCATGTATTATACTTCTGTTGTTTTGTAATGTAAATCTCTGATATTTTTCTGCTATATATTATATATTCCTACTCTGATTCTTGTACTCTGATGTAAATTGTTGTAATAGCAATGAAGTGTTCTATTGTTTGTGTCTGATGCGTCATGTTCTCAAAGCAGCCCACCTTCTTGTTTGGTTTAGGCTGGCCGGTAAGTCCTTGTCGATATAGTTGGTATCAGAGCTTTGGTTTACAATGCTAGAGAACAAGACACATTAGAACCAAACTAAAGAATTCATCATAGATATAATTAGTAATATCCTATAAGAATGACTCGTTAGTTATAGGGTCAGTAATACCCTAAAATGACTTTGAAGAGTGTTATTTATATTAAAAAAAAAGCGAATTTAATTTTGAAAATTACATCTTGTTATATGTATTTGAGTATTTTATTTTATTTTGGACTATCAAGTATAAGAAGATGTTGTGTATACTCTGATCCGCGTGTATTCAAAGTCTCAAATATACTGGATAGATATAGAATCACACTTTAATCTCCCGGGCATGATTCTGATGATGATGTATACCATCACCAGTAATTGTTTTCGAGTTTCGAAAGTGGGATATCTTTATATTTCCGACTGACTGGTGTGAGAACCAAACTTAGTTAGATTTTACTGTTTATGATTTGACACTGAAATATGATTTTAAATATATATAAATTATTTATTTGAAAAGTTAATCAATTAATTGATTGCTGGTTGTGATGAGTGATTATTAGTTTGATTAATAATAATATTGGAACAATAAAACCAATATGAAAATGAAAGGTAAACTTAGCCAAATCGAATCAAATATTGGACTAAATTGAAAATTGATTGGAATTGCATACATAGATATGTATATATATTGAACAGGCCAGGTTATGGATTTATTGTTGAGCAAAGAAATATATTACGTGCCCGGCAAACAAGTGCACCTTAATGAGTTAGTTGTGCAATTTTATTATTATATCAACTCCTATGAATGTTTTTGGATGCGTTGTGATGGTCGTTCTGTGTGAGATTATAAACATACGTCATAGTATAGTAACAAATAAATTATGAACTACACCCTACGGCATACTATATGAAGACAACATATCATACCATATTCCATATAAGCATTTGGCGCTTATATGACGAGGTTTGGATTACCATATGGGTGAGATGCTTGTATGGAAGGACTGAACTACAGGTTGAACAGAAGACTGAATATGGACTTAATAAAATACATGTAACGGTAATCAGGGCAGGATTTAATGAAAACCCTACACAGGTCTGGGGATGACAAAAATTCATGTCTTTTTTTTTTAATTAAGGTACATGGATTATTTTATTTCCAACACTGGGGCAAGGTATGAGATTTTGACATTTTTACATGTCTCACTTGGGCATAAATAGGTCACAAAAATTGTGTATGCTTTTTATTGAATTATTGGGTGCCTAATACGACCCAATAAAATTTTCAAACCCTCCTCGTACAAAGGAGGTTATGGCGAAACTTTTTGAAAATTTAGGGTGTTAGCCAAATTTTTGAGAACTTAGGAAGTTCTTAGAAACTGAAAAGTTGAAGAACTCAAGCCAGAATGAAAGTTGAGTTGATTAGTTAAGCAACTTTCAGCTCCGTTCCTTTTCGAAGACGAAAAGATTTTAAGTGGGGGAGATTGTAACAACCCGGAATTTCTGAACCAATTTAAAATTTGTTATTTTAGCTATTTTAATAGGTTTTGAATATTTAAAATGATTTATTTAAATAATAACGACTAAAAATTTAATTCAATCGAAGTTAGAACGTATAAATTTAAAATTTAATTAAAACGAACTTGAAATGGTGCAGTAGTTTGAAAATTCGGTTTTACTTTGAATGAATATACAGAATTCAATATAAATCGAATTTCGGTAAAACAAGAAATATTGTAATATTTTAAACTGTAATTTTTTACGAATGTAAGAAATTGAGATTTCACTTCATAAATAATAAGTTATGTCCAGTTTAAAATTTAGAATAGTCGCTATGGAATTTATATACATTTTAACATAATATATAGCCCTTAAAAATAGTCATTTTGCAAAAGACCTCCGTTTTCGACAAAACCATTTTTGTTGGATCCGGAATGTCAAATTATAGTCAGGTTTCAAATTTCATAATTTTTGGAATTAATATGTAAGCGTGGTAAATTTAAATGTGTTTTGTAATTTCAGTTTAAATTTAGTCGACCAGTTAAAAGGCCATTTTTCAAATGGTCAACAAATTCGACGAAACTAACTTTGTTAGGACATATCGTCAAAACATAGATCGATTTAATTTTTCTGTAATTTTTGGAGTCAGTATGTGGCCCTGGTAAATTATAATGTATTTTCAAATTAAATATTGATTGTTATATTAATTTATATTTTAATTTTGACGAAAACTGATCAAAACAGTCGAATTGGATTATGAAACATATCCCATTGTGTTCGGAATGGGGGCAATTGGCTAGGAACGACAGTCATTTGGTTTGATTTGGAGTTTGAATGAAAAATCTCTCTTTTATGAATTAATTATTATTAATAATAAATATATGTATATATTGCCTTAAAAATTGCATAACCCTAACCATCATGATTTTTCCGCCACCAGTCGATTTCAACGGCTAATACACTCAGAAATTCGCACCCATTTTTAATGAAATCCAATTCGAATTTCCTAATACTTTCAACCAGGGTGGTCTTTTTTGGTGTTGAAATTCATGAGCAATCGATGCTCGAAGGCGTGTTGTTCGAATGTGATTTCTAGGACTTTTGGATGCACGAGTTCGTCCGAGTTAGGTGGCGTGGTTGCGGTGGACGAGGGGCTTTGACGTGGAGCACTGGGATGGGCTTCTGATCTCTTCTGGTGGCCGGCGGCAGCAACAATTTTGGTCGAGGTTTTCCCGTTTGTGCCTGGAACGATGAAGGGGATTAGCGACTAAGAGAAGTAATTAAGGAAATTAATTAATTATTTAATTAATTATTAAAGTATTTAATATATAAATGATTGTAACTCGTTCATATGACGACAGAATTCGAGAAATTTGGGTTCGTTGGATTCGCAGCGACGAAGGCTACAACATGGAACTGACCAGAACGGAAACGGTGTTAGTTGGGATTTTTGATCAAATTAAACGTGCAGTTTATTTTGATTGAAATCATCATTTATATAACGATTTCTATCCGATCAATGTGAGAATTCTCTCATTAAAATATATGTATAGTTATTTATTTTATAACTGAAATTATATGCCAATATTGATTTTTATCTGTTTTATGTGACATTGCTAGAGTTCAACACACGAATTCACAAAAATCATTGAAATGGAAGCGATGTATGGATATTAGCTACACTCGCATTTCATACTCCGCATATGGACACTTGTGGCGCCGTAAATGTCATTTGGTTGTTGAGTATTTATTTATATGGATAATTTGGTGATTGATTGTATTGTGATTGTGATGATTAACATATTAAAAATAATGTTAACATTAATGTGGTAGTCGAAATTAAATTATAAATACCCATTTATAATTAATTAGTGAAAATTGGTTAATTAGAAAAATAATTCAAACCGAATTAGAATTGGTTAAATTTATTAACCAATGATTTATTTAAATAGACTGTTGTTGTTTGAAAACCCCACACGGGTATTGGAATGATATTTGACATACACTAATCCCAATATTTAGTTTATGTCAATCGATGGGTTGACAGACTGTGGTGAGCGTTATTTAATTATTTAATGCTTATACAGTTGTAGAATGCACTCTGGAAGATGTTTGTATTTTGAATGATTATTTATCATTATTGTTGAATACATGCGATGTATGAAATCTATATAACTGAAATTATATGGTAATTGCTTGACTCGCATTTGATTCAGAATATGAACGAATATTTAAAAATAATATTCAGTAAAGAATTAAATTATGATTTTGATGTCCGATTTTGGATGGACACAAAAATATTGAAATGTGAAGCCGAGTTAAGTAGTTAGAAGCCATTTCAACTCGAACGGGTTTATCGATCGATTTTATTCATTTTATAATCAATACAAAAAGGAAATGGATTTCAAAATCAGATATTTTGAAAATATTATCATTTTAATATTATAATGATATAGAATATTCAATTTTTATTTAAATTTGAAATGGAAGTTGGAATTGTTTTTAAAATGAATTTATAAAATACTTTTTAAATGTAAATCGATGATATATATATATATATATATTAAATGGCTTAAATAGAATGTGTCGCGCAGCGACCATTCGTGAATTTCAACCATTGACTTCAAATTGATGTAACGGGAGATCCGAGTGTTGGATTCTCCTAAAATCGGAACCGTTAGGTTTGTCTCGAAAAGGTATTTCCAATGAATATAAGAGATTTAAATTTGAATGGTTGGATTTAAAATTATGTCCAAATCAATTTAGGAAAAGTCCGCTATGGATGCAGTTCGGTGGCTGATATTGGAAACCGACTATAAGGTCCTTAATAAAATAATTAAAAGTACGGAAAAATTGTGTAAAATCATAATAAATGATTTGGAAAGATTTTGGATGAAATATTCCATATTTGAAAAGATAAAAGATATTTTTATGTGAATGAACTAGTTATTAACTAGAATAAAAATACAATGTTTTTAAATAAATAAATTGGACTTGCGAATGGTTTTAATATAACTAGAATTTTTCCAATATATAAGTTGGAATGGGTTTGAATGGAAATAATCTTCAGAATATTTCGATATTGGATTCTGTGATTATACGGATGTTATTGAGGTATTTGGAAGATACAAATATCGTTATTCCCAATACGATATTTTTTGGTTTTAGAATTTTATATTCAATATAAGCTGATATAATTTCTATTCAGAGCCTTGATTTAATATCAAATTGGATTTTGGGTTTATCGTGAATGGCGTCTTTAATAACACTGTTCTTAAACCCAGTTGAGAAAAGAATAAATCTTTTAATTAAGATTTAGAGAAGTTTACCGATTAATTAATATTTAATTGGAATTGAATTAATATTGGATTTTTGGGTTTATCATGAAGGGTGTTTTAAATAACACTTGTTCTTTAACCCAATTAATAGTGAAGATATGATTTGGAATTTATAATATGTTAATTAAGATTAATTGAATTTTCCAAAGTAAGTTTTTTCCAGTTTAGAATATTAAATTGGAATTGAATGGAATTTGAATCGGTAATAATTGAGATGAGCTTCTGTGAAGGAAGATCATTACTATACATGGAATTTAAAAGGCTTTGCCATTATTCCATTTATATTATTAGTGTGATAGGGAATTTATATTGATTATATACTGTTATGATTTTCGTATAGATTCCATTTTGATGGAAGATGATTTTGGGTTTGTCATGAACGATGTTTTAAACGACATTGGTTCTTAAACCCAGTTAAAACATGAATGATTTCCTAAAGTTGAATAATCCTAAAGTAATGATTTCTGAGATTGAAACCAAGTTAGAGTTTTAGTGAATCTTTAATTATATTGAAATGTTAATATGGTAATTAAATTTACCAAATTTGAGAAGTGTTCGAAAATGGAGTATCACCAGTTTTACTTCATGTGATAGTTAAATCTTTAATTAGATTTGAACGTTAAATGGTAATTGAATTTACCAATAACACAGAGGGTGTTAGATATGGAGTACTACCAGTTTTGCTCCATGGGATAAATAAGTTGGGATTGGAAAAACAAAATAAACGATTACCTCGGTAAGGCTCGATAATCCCGACTAGTTGGATAAACCTTAATTTGGTTTAAATTATGAAAAGAACATTTGAATAAAACAATATTCTGGATTGGAATAAGGCGAATGATGTATTTTTATAGCACTCGATTATAAGATATGCGAGTTGATCGGAAAGACCGGGTTTAACCTATTCCAAATAATTGATACGATAATTAAAAGTCATAGATATTGAAGACGTGAGACGATCGCGAATTTCGCTCGGTCCGAACCAGTCGCTAAACCGACCCAGACCATTCGAAACGCCTGATTGTTTTGAGAACAAGACAAAATAGAACGCATACAGAAGAACATTTCATTGTATATTACAACAATGCATCAGATTTCAAGAATATACAGAGTATGAATAAATATTACACAGAAATATCAGAGATTTAAATTACATTTAAAGACATAGCAGCGGAAAATAATACAATACACAACTAGAAGAGATATACGGATACAAAGCTTTCCGGATATCATTCCAGTTGTAAACCAGGATCCTGTGAATATAAATCTGCAAAACCAAAACTACTAGCTGCCCGTGTCAAAATAGGGGCACCCAGAGTTTAGGTTAAAACAATAAACTCCAGGTCAGTCATGGGACTGGTGTGAGAACTAAAACAGTTATTAATCTTTATTTTCAAAGATAGGTAAATCAAGGGACCACGCCGTATAACACGGAACGGGTTTCCCATCACACAATGCAACGCAAGCCGGAGGATAGGGTTTTTACCTTATAATAGCCAAGAATGCTTGATACGTTTAAAACAAATTATTTGATACTATTATAAGTGCATAGTGTATAAAACAATTTCAAATCATAAGTATCAATCATAGACGGCATAAGCGCCCCATCCCACTATGTCGCCATACTAGGCTCTACAAATAAAACCGCAAATGTCACGTATTTGGAAATTGGATTTCCATCTATGAACCGAGGCAAAATATAGTCCTCAACCGATTCGAGACTCTCTAGCCCGAGCCTCAGGATCAGAGCTCGAGTGACCCTTGGAGCGACAGGTCCGGTCCACCGATGTGGATTAAAATGCCTGAACACTACGTTTCCCCACCCTATGGGGTGTAAGTCTGGTCCGTCTGCCGACCAGAATGCATCGGCCGAAACCGATATAACCGAGGCGCCTCGCAACAGCAACAACCACATAAGTCAAACTCGTCACGGCATGTAAAACCACTGACGCCACTTCTAACTAGAAAGAAACGCATGTCCTCCCTGAGGTCCGTCTCCCGTTTTTGGTTCATACCGGGTGTGATACTCGCGAAGCAAACGTTACACAAAGCTACGCCACAAAGGCCGTGCTTTGATCATCACCACAAGGCTTTGCTTTTCAACAGAAGCCTCGATCAATTGCCACTTAGGCATGCCACACAGGCAATTCACTCCATGCGTTTGATATCCATCAATATATAACCCCTGAGCTCGTACGTCTTAGAGAAGGGCGTTAAGCAAGAGAATAAATTCTCCGCCGCCAAACAGATATATATTTAATAGAGATCAATCACACAGACTAAAATCCAATGTCAGACACACAGTCCATTTACAAGTCCGTTCTGGGTCTGAACGAAACCGGAGGCATCTAGTACCCCGCATATCCATCGATCTCCAAGTACGTATGGACGATCACCAACTGTTTCCATCTTCTTGGGTGTACAGCCCAATCAAGATCATCAGTAATTATCCAAACGACGTGAAGACCTCCGGTCTTCGACCATCGTCTTCATCTTCGACTTATCGTCGTATCAGTTATTCAGAATGGGATAAACCCGGTCTTCCCGAATAACTCGCGTATATTTCAAATAAGTGTTACACAAACACAACATACGCCTCATTCCAATTCATCAGTCACTAATCGTAAATTAATCAAGAGAATAATTCCCCAAATATTAACCCCGAAGGCCGAAACCAACATCAGATCAATATCCAGAAAACCATTCTGCTTAGCTAACCGACAGTTAGTTTCTGATTTCACATTCATAGGGAAAGGTTCCCATTAATTTTATCCAAGATAAATTCCTGAATTTATTCTCTAATCTTCCTTTGAATTTCGATTCAACTAGTCGGAATTAGCGAACCTTACCGTAGTAATCATTGGTTTTAATTTCCCAATCCCAACCTATTCATCCCATGAAGTAAAACTGGTCTTACTTCATATCTAACACCACGGTGTTATCGGTAAATTTAATTACCATTTCACGTTCCAATCTAATTAAAGATTTAACTGTCGCCTGGAGCAAAACTGGTGATACTCCATTCTCGATCTTTTCAATCTAATTAAAGATTCATTAAAACTCCACTTAGTTTTAATCGCTAACTGGGTTAAAGAATCAGTGTCATTTAAAACACGGTTCACGATAAACCCAAAATCACATTCCATTAATTATCGGGTTAAAGAACGAGTGTTATTTAAAAACACTGTCCACGATAAACCCAAAAATCAATATCAATTCAATTCCAATTAAATATTATTTAATTGGTACACTTCATTAAATCTAAATAAAAAGATTTAATCTTTTCTCAACTGGGTTCAAGAACAGTGTTAGTGAAGACACCATTCACGACAAACCCAAATCACATTTGATATTCAATATAAGGCTCTGAATAGAAAATATATCGGCTTATATTCAATATCAAATTCTACGATTAACAAATGTCGTATTGGAAATAACGGTATAAATATATATCTTTCAAATTTCCATAACAACATATGTATAATCACGAATTCCAACATCGAAATATTCCGAAGACAATTTCGATTCAAATCCACTCCAATGCAATCATTGGAAATTCTGGTTATTTTTAAAACCCTTTTCAAATTCAATTTATTTATTTAGAAATAAATAGAATTATAATTCTAGTTCAAATCTAGTTCATTTCGATAAAAATCTATTTTTATCTTTTCAAATATGGAGTTTCAAATATGGAGTTTTTCATCCCAATCCTTTCTAAATCATTTCTTATGATTTTACACAAATTATTAATATTTTTAATAATTTTATCAAGGTCCGTACAGTCGATTTCCATCAATGGCCATCGAACTGCACTTACAACGACCTTTTTCAAATTTGATTTGGACATAATTCCAAATCCAACCGTTAGATTTCTAATTTCTAATATTCGTTAGAAAGCTCTTTTCGATACGAACCCAATGGTTCCGGTTTTAGGAGAATCCGACGGTCGGATCTCCCGCAATATCCGTTTGAAGTCAATGGTCGAAATTCGCGAACTGCCGCGGTGCGGCGCGTTCTATTCAGGCCATTATATTATATATATAATATATATAACATATATTTCGTCGATTCCAATTCAAAACGTGCTTTATAAATCGTTTTAAATTCATTTCCAAAATGGTTTCAACTTCATATTCAACTTCAAATCAAAATTGAACATTATAATTTAAATTCATTTTAAATTGATTTCAATTTGATTTCAATTCAAATTGATTTCTAATTCAATTTCAGTTCGTTTTCAATTCAATTCAATTCAATTTCAATTCGTTTTCAATTCAATTCAATTTCAATTCGAATTCATTTCTATTCAATTTCTATTCGAAATCATTTCTATTCAATTTCTATTCCAATTCATTTTAAAACGATTTCAATTCTATTCGAATTCATTTCAAATTCATTTCAAATTCATTTCAAATCTATTTGGATTCATTTCAAAAACGATTTCAACTCTATTTGAATTCATTTCAAAACGATTTCAACTCTATTTGAATTCATTTCAAATTCATTTCAAATCTATTTGGATTCATTTCAAAAACAATTTCAGCTCTCTTTTGAATTCACTTCAATTTGAATAAAATCGATATAAATATCGTTCACGTCAAAATGGCGTCAATCTATCAACGCGGCTTCATATATTTCAATTTTCAAATATTCTACTTCAAATATTTCTTTTTCAAATATTTCTGTTCAAATATTTCATTTCAAATATTTCTATTTCAAAACTGGAATGAGGCCCAGACAATTACCACATAATGTTAATTATATGGATTTTCTACAACACATGTATATATCAACAACGATGAATAATCAACCATCATCCAAAGTGCATTCTACACTGTACAAGCATCAAATATAAATATTCAATGCTTATAACAGCCTGTCAATCAATCGATCAACATACAACTAAACAATCGGGATTAGTGTACGTCAAATATCATCCCAATACCCATGTGGGGTTTCAAGCAATCACACACAGATTTTTATTTGTGCAGTTGGGCGATGTGTAAAATTTATCGTCCCAATCAATGTCCTTCAAATAAGTGTACATAAACAAACCGTCCGGTTTGTAAATGAATATTTATTTATTCTCATTCACGTTAAAAATTATATTTTTAATGATAAAATATTTTATTCGGTTCATTTATTCAATAAAATGATATTTTTACTTTTCTAATTTATTTTAGAAAATTTCGGCGGCATAACGGCACGATACTAGAAACGGGACAAGGCCTAGCCTTATCCCCGGTCTAGTGAAGGCCCACGCCATTCACACATCAATCAAATCAATTTCATTTCACCAAACAATTCAATTCAAACCAAATAATCTAACCAACTACACAACCAAACAATTAAACAAACAAGCCATCCATGGTCTGTGGATGACGGATGTCGGGTGCTACTAAACACCGTCTGCATCCTAGTATATATATATAAATAGAAATGAAATTGAAAGGTGAGAAATTCTCACCGAAAGCTATCCAACTTCACGACACTTCAATCTTCGTCGTTATCGCATCTTTGTCATCTTTGTCGCCCGTAGCCACTACATAGGTAAAAATCGAATTTTTACTTCGTTATTCAATATATAAAAATCGAATTTTTACTTCGATGTTCAATATATAAAAATCACATATTTTACTTCGCTATTCAATATAGAAAAATTATATTTTTACTACGCTATTCAATATAGAAAAATCATATTTTTACTACGCTATTCAATATAGAAAAATCATATTTTTACTACGCTATTCAATATAGAAAAATCATATTTTTACTACGCTATTCAATATAGAAAAATCATATTTTTACTACGCTATTCAATATAGAAAAATCATATTTTTACTCGCTATTCAATATAGAAAAATCATATTTTTACTACGCTATTCAATATAGAAAAATCATATTTTTACTACGCTATTCAATATAGAAAAATCATATTTTTACTACGCTATTCAATATAGAAAAATCATATTATTTTTTCAGACAAAGGTGAAATCTTTTCCCATCCTATTCAAAATATGATTTTATATATACGATAAAATTTATATCTTTAGCTAACTAAAAATATTTTTATATCGCCAATCCATACATAAAAATCGAGTCTTTTCTATTAATAAAAACCAAGAAAAACACATTCTTGATATCAAAGAAAATTTATTTTTCAAATCAAATTTTCCTAATAATAAAAATCTAAGCTTTCATGTTTAAAATCAAGTTCTCCTTATCACAAAAATCATGTCTTTTCCATGTTGATTACATAAGAAAAATCACGCCTTTTATAATGATATTGCATAAGAAAATCAGTTTTTTTCCTCTAATAAAATTCGTATTTCTTTTCTTAGCTAGAAGAAATAAACAAAGTAAGAAAAGAGAACTTACTTTGCTCCGGAGGAGAAGGGGTTTCCATGTTGGTTTCAACAGAGGAGGCGAGGGGGTTGTTTTAGCGCTGGAGTGGGGCGGCCAGAGGTGGCTCGCCGGAGTCGGGGTGGGGCGCAGGGGGCGCGGCCGGCTGTGGTGAGGCCGTGGGTGGCGCAGGCGAAGCTAGGGGTTCGGTCTTGGAGGTTTGGGGCTACAGCTTCGGGTCTGGGGGGGTTCGTGGGTCCTGCGAGGCGGAGGAGGGAGGGGTGGTGGATTGGAGAGGGGAGGCGCGGCCGTGGGGTAGGGTTCCGATAGGGGCGGTGGTGGTTCAGTGGAGCGTCGGGCGCGCGACTCGAGGATTGGGGTGCTTCGCTCGAAGTCTGAAGAGAAGAGGAAGGAGAAGGCGGTGGAGAAGAAGGAGGAGGAGGCGGGTGGTGGCACGGCGTGAAGGGGGGGGGGGCGACGGGTCTGAGATCGGTTTTTTTTTATTTACTTCTGAAATGAAATCGAGGGGGGGGCAACGGTTTTGAAGGGGGAGGAGAGATAAATTTTTTTTATTTAATTATTTAATTCAAAAAGTTGACTTTTACATACGACCTCTAAACGAGGCCCACCGCCTGTCGTCCATAGCGTTTTACCCCCATTCCGAACACAATGGGATATGTATGGTAAGCTGATTCGGCTGTTACAATCAGTTTTCGTCAAAATCAACATATACTTCTATATATTGAATTTGAACGCGCATTTCAATTTACCGGGGTCACGTACTAACTAGAAAAATTCCAGAAAAATATTTTCTAGCTTCGTATTGACGATACGGTCCTAACAAAACTAGTTTCGCCGAATTCTGAGACCGTTTGAAAAATGGCTAATTTCCAGTCGATTAAAATCAACTGAAACTGGTCAAACGCGTTTTCTTTTGCCACGCTCACATATTGATTTGAAAAATTATGAAATTTGAAACCTAGCAATAACTTGACATCATGGACCCAACAAACTGATTTCGTCGAAATCCGAGGTCATTTGCAAAATGGCTATTTTTAAGGGCCTGAATTCCATAGCGACTATTCAGAATTTTCAACCGAACATATCTTTTGATTCCCGCTATGAAATCTTGATTATTCGGATTCGTTGGAAAGATATTCTCAATTAGATCCTATTGTTTTTGGTTTCACTAAAATCCGGATTGTTTTGCACCCGGTACATTCAATTGAAGTTTGAAATCGAATTATCGAACTACCGCGCCATTTTCAATTCCTTTTATAATTATAAATAATTATTTATATTCTAACGACGACGCGTATAAATATATACGTTCGAATTCTATTCAAAATAAATTTCTCGTCGTCATTATTTGAAATAATTCATTTTAAATAATCAAAATTCGCTAAAATTGCCAAAATAAAAATTTTAAATTGGCCCAGATTTTCGGGTTGTTACAAGACGGTAGTTGAAGACCGGCGATCTTCACATCTAATGGATTGCTACTAATTCCCTGGATTGGTTAGCTCACAGGAAGGGGTTATTGAGGTAGTTGTACGGACGTACTTGTTGATCGTTTGGATATGCAAGGGCCTCTCTCCTGTATTGGACATATGGGACGAGGAATAAGGTGCCTCCAGTTTTGTTCAAACGCAGAACGGACTTGCAAATGGATGGTGTGTCTGACATTGTATTCCGTTATGTTGCATTCGTTGATCTCTATTAAATATATATCTGTTTGGTGGCTGAGAATTTATTCTCTTTCTTAACACCCTTCTTTGAGACATACTAGCTCAAAGGTTTTATATTGGCAGAAATCAATGGTATGGTATGGATTGACAATGTGACATGATGAGATGCATATATCCAAGCTTTTATTGAAAAGCAGAGCTTGGTGGATGATGATCAAAGCATAGCTTTAGTTAGCATAGCTTTGTGTAGCATTAATTCGCAAGCCTCACACACCGCTATGATGGTGAACTGATGGTTATATTAGTATACTTTTGAGAAGAGGATAGATGACACCCTTAGGTTTGTCATGGATTCGGTCGACCGAGATGGGCTGGGTGTGGTTGCTCCACACCTAGTAGGGATAGGGCACAACCCCCGATTCCCAGAAGGACAGAATAAGAGGTGTTTTCTCTAGCCGGGACATAAGCTGCAGTGATACTCAATTTCCTAGATATAGGCGGATGTGCATTTTGGTGCTTTCTCTAGCCAGGACGTAAGCCGTTGAGTATTGCACTACGCGATAGATTTTATGAATCAGCAGCCATCATGATGGAAATCCAAGCATCCAATACGACATTTTTTGGTTTTAGTTGTAAACCTATGTATGGCGACATAATATATGGTACCTATGCCGTCTATGATTGATACATTTATATTTGAAGTTGATTTCTTCACTTATAGTAATAATAAAAGATAAATTTCACGTTCCAAGCATATTTGGCCATTATAAGGTAAAACTCTATCCTCCGGCTTATGTTGCATTGTGTGATGTGACCTGAGTCATATAATCGCTTCAATTTTCTTTTATTTAGCATTGCGAGTTTTGTTTTATGGTATTCATGGGAAAATCCATTCAATGTTATACAGCATAGTCCCTTGATTTACCCAACATAAAAATAAAGTTAATAACTGTTTTGGTTCTCACACTAGTCCCATGACTGACTCAGAGTTTATTGTTTCCACCTAAACTCTGGGTGCCCATATTTTCCACATGGGCAGCTAGTAGTTTTGGGTTTTCGCAGATATTTCTTTTCCCAGGATCCTGGATTACGGCTGGAGCTATATTCGGAATGCTTTGTGTCCGTGTATTTCTTTCAGTTGTGGTAGTTGATGTTTTCCATTGTACATTATATTCATGTATTATACATCCGCTGTTTTGTAATGCAAATCTCTGATATTTTTATGTTGTATATTATTTATTCGTACTCTGATTCTTGTACTCTAATGTAAATTATTGTAATAGCAGTGAAATGTTTTATTGTTTGTGTCTGATGCATTGTGTTCTCAAAGTAGTCCGCCTTCTTGTTCGATTTAGGCCGGCAGGGAAGACCGGGTCGCTACAATTTATGCCGCAGCAGCAGAAGTGATGGACCCGGAACCTCGACTAGTATTAATGGCATTGAAGTGTGCTATAATTAAAAAGTCTAAGTTTGGAAGATGGATTAAAATGAAGAAGCCTAACACCTTAGAGAGGTTCTATGCAAAAGAGGAAGAGTAACTTGATGTGGAAGATGATCCATCTTTTGCTATGAATGTTGCTGAGGGTAGCACAGTTCATTAAAGAAAGATACTGATGTTCCAAGTGGCCAAAAGAGCAATAGGGGCCAAAAGCGGGGGAATGATGCAAAAGATAATCGAAATGGAAAGAAGTTCTGCATCTTTAAAGCTGCTTTATTAACCCCATTGACGGAGATGTCAGAGTACATTTTTATTGCCACTAAGGATACCGAGGACTATTCAAAGCCAAAGACTCAGAAGGTGGGCGATAGTCAGGCAAACTCTGGGAGGTTCTGCCGCTTCCACAATCAGGCAGGCCATAATACAAATGAGTGCTAGCATCTTAAGAACCTGATTGAGGATTTAGAAAGAACCGTCTGTAGCAGTATGTGAAGAGGCCATAGTCTATCAATCCTCCTCAAACTACCCAAGAGCATAACGCATTTGGATTGAGAGATAAGGCCCCAACACCAGTTAGTCAAAGGACCGTGATTAACACCATTTCTAGGGGTCCTCATCTAGCTGGGGCAAGTTGGGGGGACATCGAAAGATATGCTAACGTGCTCAAAAATATTTCAAAGGAAGAAAGGTGTTTGGTTCTGAACAATGCCATCTCCGCAAAGCAACAGAAGACTTCAATTGTGGATGTCATGTTCAACGGGAAAGATGTGGAAGGAGTGGTCACTCCAACTCAAGATCCTATGGTAGTAACGATTGGGATAGGCTCGGCCACCGTGAAGTGGGTCTTAGTTGATTGTGGAGCCTCGGTGAATTTACTATTCAAAAGCACTTTCAACAAAATGAAGCTTTCCATGTCGAAAGTGCAAGCTTGCCAGAAGAAAATCCAAGGGTTCACAGGGGAACCGAAGCAACCCATTGGAGTTATCGATTTACTTGTAGAGCTTGGAGACGGAAAGAGGAAAGCCGCTTTGATGTAGTCCTTTGTTCTTGTAGATGATCCATCCGCGTATAATGATTTTCTAGGAAGACCAGCTTTGGCAGCTTTCAGAATTATGTTAGCCCCCTGATGCTTGACAATGAAGTTCCCAACATATAAGGGGGTCGGTGTGGTTAAGGAAGATTAAGACATTGCTAGAGAGTGCTGTATCAACGAGCTAAGAGAAGCTAGCAAGAAGGACAAAGGAAAGAGTGTGGAGGTCCCCCTCCGCATTCGCAATCCTGCCTTATTGCAATTAGGGCATGGACCCCACTGGCGAGCATAGAGGGGCCCAAAAGGAAACGGATTCGAGAAAGGCCAGTACAGGGAAGGAGAGAGCGGCACCAGATCAAGTCACAATTCCAATTTCAGTTCATGATAAAGATTCGGATAGAGTATTGATGATAGGCTCTCAGCTGGGCCCAAAATTGTAGAAAGAATTGGTTAAATTTTTGAAAGCTAATCTTGACGTGTTTGCTTGGACTTACTCTGACATGTGTGACATATCCCCCGAAGTGGAGGATCATGCACTCAACTTTGACGCAAGCATCACCCCAATCAAGCAGAAAAGAAGGATTCAGGGACTGGAAAGGTCAGCTGCACTCAAAGAAGAAGTGGACGGACTTATGGAGAATCACTTTATATGAGAATCTACATATCCTGCCTGGGTTTCGAATCCTGTGCCTGTAAAGAAACCCAACGGCAAGTGGCGAGTATGCGTCGATTATTCTGATCTTAATAAAGCATGTCCTAAAGACAGTTTCCCGCTACCTAGTATTGACTAGCCTGTTGATGCGACGGCGAGTCATGAACTCCTATCTTTTATGGATGCATACTCGGGCTATATTCAAATCATGATGCATGAGCCTGACCAAGAGAACACGAGCTTTATTACAGATGTTGGCTTGTTTTGTTATAAGGTAATGCCGTTCGGGTTGAAAAATGCTGGCCTTGTCAATTCCATGTTCAATTCTCAAATAGGCAAGACTATGGAGGTTTTTGTAGATGACATGCTGGTAAAGTCCAAAAGAGCTAAAGATCATCTAGAAAATTTAGCCGTAATGTTCAATATTATGAGAAAATTTGGCATGAAACTCCATCCTCTCAAGTGTTCATTTGGGGTCGCATCAGGAAAGTTTCTTGGGTTTATGGTTAATGCCCGGGGAATCGTAGCCAATCCTACACAGATTACTGCTTTGAGAGAAATGCGAGCCCCCAAAACGAAGAAAGAGTTACACAATCTAAATGGGAAAGTTTTTTCCATGAATCGTTTTATCTCTATGGCAAAAGATCGGTGCATTCCTCTTTTCGATGCTCTAAAAAATGGAAGGAAAGACTTCCAGTGGACTCGGAAATGTCAAACTGCTTTAGAAGAGTTAATCAAGCATATGGAATCGCCACCAACGTTGTCCAAGCCTAAAGACGGAGAGGATCTATTCTTGTATCTAATAGTTTCATCCCATGCATTAAGTGCTGCTTTGGTCAGAGAGGAATCAAAACTTCAAAAGCCGATATATTATATCAGCAAGAGGCTTTCAGGGGCAGAGTTAAACTATCTCAAATTGGAAAAACTTGTATACTACCTGCTCATCACCTTTAGAAAGCTAAGGCCATATTTCCGTTCTCACCCTATCAAGGTTCTCACTGACCAGCCTCTTAAGCAGGTCCTGTTTCATCCAGAGACTTCCGGGAGGTTGTTGAAATGGAACATCGAGCTCAATCAATATAATATCACCTACCATCTGGGAAGGGCGATTAACGGAAATGCTTTAGCAGAATTCATCGCTGAATTTATGGATAGGAGTGATGACATGGAAGAAGCCACCTAAGTAGTCTTTCGGTGGAATTTATTTGTTGACGGTGCTATGAACGAGTATTGCTCAGGGGCAGGAGTAGTGCTAAAGACCAAGGTTTTAAATATCGGATATCGGTCACGTTTCGTCTCGGAGATTTTGGTGACTCGGTATCGTTTCGGGGGAGATCTCGGAGGAGACGAGTACATCTCGGGCGTCAATATCGGATTTACATCTCGGAGCTTAAAGTTCATATCGGAACCATATCGGCGTACATTTTATGTTAATAATTATATATACTAAAAGTCTAGAATATAAAGAAACTGAGCTTACCTGATTTGAGGGCTTACTAATTTCTTGCATGGTTGCATTGTTGAATATTTATATGAAACTGGCTCCTTTTACATATTTTCAGGTTGAATACTGCTATAATCTAACAGGTTGGATATTGCTACAAATGACAGCCAAGAAATATAGCCAAACCAGAAATTGAAAAGAAAAATAGAACATTCTGACAGTCTACAATGTTGTATTGGGTTCATGGCAAAAATATGTAAAATTAGAACAATAGTCTGACGAAATATAAAATTAGAATTAAATCTATGTATCAACTCTATAACTAGCAATGTTGTAATGGGTTCGTGTTATTTTGAAATCACATGCATTTATAACATTCATGAATGAGAAGAAAACAATATAAGTGTGAACAAGAAAGTAACAATATACATGCAAGTCTGTTACAGAATATGTCAACCAAGAAATACTAGAACTAGCAAATGTTGTATTAGTACATAAGTGAGGCTGGTCCTGAACCCTTGATTTTAGTAGCAAGTAATTGAATTTTAGAACTTAGTAACTTGCTGCTGACATGCTGAAGATAAAGTAATTTAAAACCTTGCTGAAGATAAAGTAATTAATAGGTTCATGGCATCTGATACAACTATAAATTTTGATACAACTAGAAAGGCATATAAAGTAATTCAGTTGTTTCAAAGAACTTCCAGTAGCATGCAAGTATTATATGATGGGATGATACAGGTCTTGCTTATTAAAAAAAAATCGGGTGATATATCGTGATTTCGTTTCGGTCAAGATATCGGCCGATATTTGTAAATATCGGTCGATATCTTTGAAACGAGATATTCAACGATATATTATGTATCGTCTCGTTTTGAGGTCAAAACGAGATCTCGGCCGAGATATCGGCCGAGATGGCCGATATTTAAAACACTACTAAAGACTCCTGAAGAACGTTCGCTATGCTATGACTTGAGATTATAATTTCCATCAACAAATAATGAAGCAGAGTATAAAGCCATGATTCCTTGATTGAGAATTGCAAGAGAATTACAGTTGAAAGCCTTATACATTTTCAGTGATTCATAGTTGGTAGTATGTCAAGTCAAGAGAGTGTTCCAGGCTAAAGGAGGAAACTTGCCAACTTACATATCAAAAGCTTGGGAGCTACTCGATTACTTCGACTACTACACTATCTCGCATATTCCTCGGGAAGAAAACTTAAAGACTGACTCATTCGCAAAGCTCATCAGCACGGGAGATGTACAATTGCTGGGGATGGTCCCAATTGAAGTTCTTTCAAATCCCAGTACTGACGATCATGATATAGATTGGATCATGGAAATTATCGCCGAACCGGATTCATGGATGACCCAAATCAAAGATTATCTCCTCAGAGGTGTGCTCCTAGATGATCGAAAAAAATGAATAAAGCTAATCCGAAAGGCTCCCATGTATCTTATTCAAGACGGTCAGTTATATAGGCGAGGTTTATTTATGCCTCTACTTCGTTGTATCACCAAAGAATAATTAAGAGCAATCCTGGCAGAAATACATGAGGGGCAGTATGGAGGGCACACTCGTGGTCAGACACTAGCCAAGAAAATTCTATGATACAGTTACTTCTTGCCAAATGTGAACATAGACTCCATGACTTAAACTAAGAAATGTGATATATGTCATCAATTTGAAAAGATTCCAAGAGCACCATCTACTGAATTGACTCAGCCCATGGCCGTTTTCCGTCTAGGGCATCGATCAAATTGGTGCATTACCTACTGCAAATCCACTTTCAAAATGCCATTGTCGCTGTCGGTTACTAAAGTGGGTCGAAGCAGAGCCATTGGCCACAATAACCTCAAAGAAAGTTATCAACTTCGCCTTGAAGAGTATTATTTGTAGGTTTGGTGTTCAACAGAAGATAATCATAGACAATGGGACACAATTTGAAAGCAAAGAGTTTAAAGAATTTTACACCAAGTATAAGATTCAGAAGAGTTTTACAGTAGTGGCCCATCCGCAGGCCAATGGGCAGGTCAAAGAGGTAAACAAGATCATAAAGTCAACCATCAAAAATGCCTCGAGAAAGCTAAGGGTGGTTGGGTAGATGAACTTCCACTTGCACTACAGGCTTATCGCGCCGCTCATAAAACTACGGACACACTCCGTTCCCTCTAGCATTTGGATCTGAGCAGGCTATGATCCCGGTAGAGCTGGAAGTTCCCACTAACCGTAGGATTCACTTCAACTAAGAAGAAAATTAGAAGCTGCAACTTGAAGCGTTCGATCAGCTCGAAGAAAGGAGAAATGAAGTAGAACTCATAGTTTTTGCTCGTTAAAGAAGGATCGTTAGACATTTCAACTCCAAAGTCAAGCAAAGGACCTTTAAGATTAGGGACCTTGTACTGAAGAGAATAATGATTGGAACCGGATTTTTTGGACCCAGTTGTGAAGGACCCTTCATTATAAGATAAAAGCTCCTAGATGGAACCTTCAAGTTGAAGATAACGGTTGGACTTTAGATTCCCAGAGCTTGGAACACCATCTCCATTGTTATTTTACCTAAATTTTCATTCATATTTCTGGTGAAAATGTTGTAAATACTTTGCAAGCATTATAACGAAACTTTATACAAATGAATGAAAGAAAAAATTTGCTTGCATGACTCGTACATTTGCAAACTCTTGTTTAATTATTCAAAGTTGCTAAAACCGATTTTGATTTGTAGGACATCAAACGATTGCCCACCAATGACCTAATAAGACCTGGTGACCTTTATGGCAAATCCCGATGGGGACAGCTCAAGTACGAGTGCCATAAACACCATTCGCAACAAGTACGAAGGTGTAAAGCACTGCCTTGCAAAAATAATGAAGGACACCAAGAGTCAGACTGTTATAAGGTGCAACGTCAAATCTAAAAAAACAAAAATTGCAAGTTTCACTAAAGGGGCATCTCCTGAAAACAGAGACCCAGGACCCATGTCCCATTATTAGGATAGCTTGTTAAGACAAGCGTCCGGTAATGGAACTGGCGTCTTCCTCGTGAAACTACGCAATAATAAAGCCTCTCATAATGAAGCCAATTAGAAGTCCTAGCCGAAAGGGGGAATGAATCCGATCCGGTTTCTGAAGGTCCTGGATCACTAGGTTAGAGAGTCGCATGTTTGGATTCATTAGAATTCCCAACCGAACGGGGGTACTACGTGTCAGGAAACATCTTACACATGTGCGACAAACATTGGGAATAAAGACCTCTTCAGAGGCACCCGATTAGTTCATTAGTGTCTGATAACCACAGGCTCGGCGATCGGTGGTCTACAAAAGACCTCTTCGTGGGCACCCGATTAGTTCGTTAGTGTCTGCTAACCACATACTCGGCGGTCTGCGGGCTTTGAAAGACCTTTTAGAAGGAATCCATTAGTTCGGTTAGCGCTCAAGTATCTCGAATTGCGATGATCGGTGGATTTAAAAGACCTCTTCGGAGGCGTCCAATTAATTCAATTAGCACCTGATTCATTCAGACTGCGACAAATGTTGGGCTTTAACCAAATATCTCTCTGGGGGCACCCATTGAAATCACCGACGCTAGAATAAATCAGCCTAGTTCCAAATGAGAGTCTCCTATTTCTGAATTAACTAGTCAGATAACAGATAAACATTGGGCCAAAAATATAAGACCTCTCAAGCAGAGGCACGAAAACAAGGAAATTTCTTCAACTAAAGGCATGAATACGATCAACTAAACTGGTTCCCATTGTTAGTCGGCAAACCGAGAAGTTCTATGTAGAATGGCGAAAGCAATCATCTTAGCCAATAAAGCAGGAACTTCCAGTGTTTTCGCCATAAGTAAGGAAACATAATAGAGTTGATCATATTCGGCCTAAGAAGTTCATGGCAACCCTTGTTATGGGAGCATCATCACCGCATTAATTTGGATCAATAATGCTCACCATACATACCACAAGTTCGCCACAACTTCATACCAAACAAAACAACTTGTAATTTACAAAGAAGCAAATGCATAAGAAAGTACAACAAAGGTACGGTAACAACTTCCGGAAAAAGTACAGAAAATGCAAAAGAACAGCTTCACAACACAATAACAACACAAGTCATAGATACAAGAGTTTAAAACACGAATATGCATAAAGTGATAAGCGAGGACTGACACTTACATATACAACTAGTCTAAATGAGATACATGAAAGCAAGCTAGACAAAGTAAAGAGAGAAAGCCGTAAGCACTACTTCTTCCCATTCTTAGAATCGCCAGACCTCCGAGATGGTTTACTACTCTTAGTGGAAGAAGGAAGGGGTGTATCAACTGGATGATTCCCATCTTTAGCTCCTATGCCACCAGAAGGACTATCAGGAGAAGATAGAATGATAACTCCCTTCTTTTTAACAGCGCGCTTTCCTTTGCACCTCGAAGATGACATAGGCTTAGTATTCTTCTTTTCCTGGTCCTCAACATCTTTTTTTGAGCTTTCATCTTCTTTGTAAGAATCTTCTAATTCATCACTAGGGACATATTCAACATCATCATCCAAGTCAATAAGTGCACCAATCTTTGTGTCTTGCGACCCTGGCTGTGAAGATGCATCGCCCAGAGGAAGGGTGATAGTTGGAGCAGAAGTGGTAATTGACACCAAGGTCGAGTCAGTGATGATGGCTTCAGTCGTCCTGGTATTGACTCCGACAGGAGAAGGTTGTGGTGAGACTAAGCCTAATACAAAGGAACAATGAGCATGGAATGCAAGTGACCCAGGTGAATTACAAAGAGAATTCAAGTATGACATAGCTTGGTCAATCTCGGTTTTACCTAAAGCTTGAAGATTTCTATGCTCAAATCTATATTTATCCGGGTTGTCGTCATCGTCTCCCTTGCCATCTCTTGCATGCTTCTCGATGATATCCTTCTCAATAGCATTTCCTCATCAGTCGTATCCTTTTCTTTGTGAGAAATAGAAGGATCAGTAAGAGGGGCAGTTCGAATCTGAGAACCCGAAGCCTCAATATTAATAGAACCAGTAGGGGCATTGATAGTGGCTGTGTCTTGGGTTGGTTCCTCAGAAGATCCGGCTTCATTGCTCAATAATCCCTGCTGCTTCATAAGCAATTTCTTCCCTTCGGCCAAGGCTTTGCGAGACCCCTCATCCAAAAGATTCTGAAGGAGATATTCTTCGTCATAAGAACCTTCAGTCTATGCAAGCACCAGTTCCCAGACTAGGGCCAAAGTCACTGCAAAGTCAGGTACTAAATAGTGTAAACTCCCTCAGCTCATAACGTTAAAGACATAAAATCAAAAAAAGTGGCATTGGCTTCCGCTTCGTCATCCTTAAACACTGTCTCAGTAGCCGCTATGTCAGCCAAAGCTTTATCTCTCTCATGCTAAAGAAGTTCTACCCTAGCTGTCAGTGTAGAAATAACTTAATGTTGAATAGCATTCCTTTCCTTAAGGTTGGCATTCTCTTGTTGATAAGAGGCAGAAGCTTTCTTTTCCGCAGCAAGATGGGTTTCAGTAGTTTATTGAGCAGTTTGGGCCTCCTTATCTTGCGTTATTAACACATTCTCTCTTATCTTGGCGACGACAAGCTCTTCTTTGAGCCTCTGATTCTCAACCTCTAAGCCCTCCAGCTCTGTACTCCTTTGTGTGAGAGAGGCAATGGTGGCATTCCGAGATTCAAGAATTTTAGCCAGCTCAACCTTGTCGTTCTCTAATGTAGCAATTCATTCAAAGTTGAGTTTGTTAACTCTTTGGATATCTTCAGCGAATTTGTACCACAAAGCTAGTTGCTTACCAGCTCGGCTTCTAACCACGTGCAACTGTGTCTCAAGCTGGATTTTGATGGGATCTATTTGCGTAATCATATTGCCCCTCATGGTATCCGGCTCTTTAAGTATGTCCTTCCTGTCAGATAGGTACACATCCAAATTAAAAAACATCCCTTTCAAATACCAACCCTTGAATCGTTCAGCAAGAGCGGTGTTGGCTGGTTCAGGCTCGTAGCGGGGTCTGTGTATAATCATTTGAATGTCGGCAGGTGGCGGGGTGATGGATGGAGTAGCAAGGGACAAGCGACCATAAGTGGTCTGAACAGCGGGTACCAGAAGTTCATCTGATCTAATACGCTTCTGGGAGTCATCTCTACCCTGACCATTCCCATCTCTCTTCCTTCGTCGGCTTTTTCATCCCTCCGATCATGATGATCGTCATATCGGTCGTCATACTGATCATCGTGGTGGTATTCGTGTTTGTCTCGGTCACCGTGAGAGCCTCGTTCCTTTTTTTTCATCTAATTGATCTTGAGCATCATGCCTTCACCGCCTTTGTTCATCAGTCAATATGTAACCATGATTCTGCTGCGGCTAATGAGAAGGTTGTGGGTGCTGAGAATGCTGAGATTGTCGAGAATGTTGCGAGGTTGAGAATGGTAAAGCCGAATATGATGTCTTAGGCCATAAGAGTTAGTCCATTGCTTGAAGCTCTTCAAATATGGACGATTCATGTTTGGATCTAAAATAAGGAAAAGCAAGACTTTAGTATTTAAAGCAGAAAGTACTTGGGCAATTTGCAAAGCATGTGCAAAAATGAAAAAAGCTTAAAGCATGCATAATCTAGCGTGCATCTAATGACGAACCGCTCTTAGGTGGTGAAGGTACCGAAAGCCCTATATCCGAAAATGATTTCTGTGATATAGAAGTTGAAGCTTTAACTATATCAGTCCCTGTTTTCGGTACTTTGGGTGCAAGCTTTGAAGTCACAACCTCAATTGGAAGGTCCTTTGCAAAGCTAAGATCACTCAGGGTCCTAAAAATATCTGTGGAACTCTCCTCACGGGTGTCTGGAATAAGGGGGTCCTCGCTAACCTTCTCAACATCTAAATTGTCTGCGGGGGTAATCTCAGCTTCTCAGGTCTGTTCAATTTCCTTTGTATGATCTTGGGTGGTATCATCCTTCTCGACCTGTTTGGTAGAAATCATAAGACTTTTACCCTCATGCTGTCTAAAACCTTCTTCTTCAATAGAATTCAGTTTAGACTTAGGAGGTGATTTGCTACCAACAGCAGGGTCCGAACAATTTTTCAGCAAAGATTTATTGATTTGGTTTTGTGATGCACCGTCATCTTCGGAAGTACCGACATCTGGTGCTACAAACGTAGACTTAGGTGTGGAAGGAACTCCTTTGGACGGGTATTTCTTCAAGTAATGAATCAATCTGTATTTGTGGAGGGCCTCCTCCCTTATTAAATATCTTCTCCACCTGTCTATTTCACCAACGGTTCTAATAGCTTCGTAAACGTGCTTGTAAGGAGCAGCATTTTTATCCTTAATTGGAGCCGGGACAACTGCAAATGGGAAAGCATAAGTTCAACGATCAAGACTTATAGGGAATTAAATAAGAATTTGTCTATGAAAAGAATGTTCACCTCCTTCTGTCCAATTCCCGCGAAAGGTCTCGAGGCAACGAACAAAGAAATATTAAGTTAGGAATCCCGAAGCACTCTCCGGCAAATCAATTATAAGTTTCTGGTTTCGGGCACCCTCGACATGTATAATAGAGGGAGTGTCTTTCCTCCTCTTAAAAATGAACATAAATAGAGAATCTCCTGAAACATGTGCTCACGCTCTTGTTCTTGCATGGAAAGCAAGTAATGTCCTAACAAAATAATATATCCCTTTGGATGAAGTTGGAAAGGGGCAGTGGCCATACAGTTCAGCATTCTCTCTAAGAAAGGGTTAAAGGGAGGAATGACACCACTTGTCAGCATATGTCGATTCACAGCCACATATCAGCTGGAGGTTGATCTGCAAATACGCCCTTACCTGGCAATACCGCATCAGTAATAGGAATATTATACTGACTGCACAACTACTCAAACTAGCCTGATTTACAGTGGTAGACTTCCTTTCTGAAGGCGGAGCACTAAGAGGATGAGGCTTCGGGAATGGATGAGCATGAACCTAACTTGGGGCTGTAGTTGCTATGGTCTCAGGAGCAGTGGTAGAAGAAGTATCGACTTGAGCAGAAGACGTCCCTTCAATTTGAAGGCACGATTGATGCCTAGTAGCCACTTTACACATATACTTGTTTAAAAACATATCACCGATACGTATTCCTTAAATTAGAAATATCATATGAAGTTCTGCGAGGTGTATTGAAGTAGGGCTTGAGATCTACTAACTGGCTTATGTCAAGTATTCAATCTTAAGCACCTCTACTAACTTAAAGGAGAAGTGTCGTATGTGTGCAAGCAAGAATAGGCAGGACATAAACTGTTAAACAAAGAAAGCTTTTATAGATACGTCAACTAGTTTAAGTTTTGAAATTCATTTGTGACATGGTTTATTTAATCCGTTATCGAAATGGACGACTGGGAATGATGTATGAGCCCAAAAACATGCAAATGTTTGGTTGTTTGCTATTGCTATAAGATAGGAAACAGGACATGAAGGTGTTCAATTTGTAAAGCACAAATATGGATTGTTCAGATTCTGAAATGCCCAAACATAACATACTTAAAAACAAACTTCAAACATCAAGAGACAAATCCTCTAATGACCTAAAAATTAGGACACCCCATGACCTGACAGTCAGGATGCCCCGCGACCTAAACAGCCTCTTCAAAGCTTTGGATTGTGGGTCAAGAAAGAGGTCCAGGTCGCTCAACGGTTCAACACAATAGGTCATTTAGCAACTCAAGAAAGCTTGGATCGATACAATATTTTATTGATCTAAGCCTCGGGTCACAAGTTACTCAACGGTCTAATGGTCATTCCGCTAGAACGACCTTGGAATCAGGTCATATGTCTATTAGAGGAATAGCTTGTCCCATAGTCCAACACGGCAGGCCGCTCAACGGACTAGATACTTAAATCGTCTCGACACTACAAAGTCCTAGGTCGTGGGTCATAGAAGAGTGCCAAGCCTAGCAAGCTTGGATCGTTACTTCATTGTAAGCTTGTGGATCGTAAGTCAGTCAAATACCCAGGTCGCTCCAGCAAACTATCATTAGATCGTTCAAGGGGTCAGAGGCTTAGGTCATTCTGACGGTCTAGGGTTTTAGATCGTCACAGCATTCTCAAGCTTTAGATCATTCTTGAGGTTTAAGTCTTAGGTCGTCTTAACGGCTGTAAGGTCTAGGTCGTTCCTTGGCTTAAGGTCTCAGGATGATCTATGACCTAAAGATTTAGGTCGTGTCAATGACCTAAGGGTGTAATCTGACCTCCGACCTGGTTTCAAGTTTGTTCAAGGGAACTCAAATACATCAATTTAAGTGGCAAATATGCATACATTGACAATCTACAACATATATGCCAGATTATAAGGTTACCATTACAAAGTTCGAGAGTTCAAATATCATGCAATAAACAACATTATGGAAATTAGGATCAAAACATGATTCGAATACAACACAACTACGTCAAAGGATCAGTTACAACCAATGCATACATTGTCAAACACAAATTCGATTCCAAGACAAAATTAAAACTTGGGACAATATGTGTTCATATCTACATATTAATTCAATCCCAAACCATAAGGCACTAACTAGCCGATTCGAACAAACCCTACAATTACAAAAGTCTGATTCAATTCGAAGACACAGAAACAAGATAACGTTAAAAAAATCAGCACTTATAGTAAAATAAAGTGGAATCAGATGATCAAAGGCTTAATGATTCAGATCTCTTGAAGTCTCGATGATTGAAAAATACTTCAAATTTGACTAAGCCGACACCAAGTGGAATCAGATCAACTATTATGATCGAATCTCTATCAAACGACGATAATGTGACCTGATTGAATGCAGAGTTGTCTGAAATAGATCAGTATTTTTCTCAAAACCCGTTCGCCATTAACAGTGCTTTGATTGCTGAAGAGAGTAACGCGAATGGACATGCGACCTCGAGGTAATATAAAGGCGTGAGATACAGATGGGCTAGGCCCGATCTAATTCGTAGCCCAAAACGACCTAGTAATAAAGATAACCAGCAGTGCATGTGTCAAAAGAATCTTCCGAAAGAACGGATAATGACCTAGCACCCAAAACATAAGTTCTTGTATTTCGAAGCTAGCATTATTTTCAATAATACAAATATCGAGGGGCAAATGTTAACCCATTGAAATAATGGGCCGCGCATATAAAAACTCAACTTCTTCATTGCTAGGTCGCAAGTTTGTAGGTCGTTTTCTACCATGGAACGTGAGGTCATTCTAGCCACATCATTTCTTAGGTCGTAGGGGATCTTAGATCATCAGAGATCTTAGGTCCAGGAGGCATTAAGTCGCAGATGACATACTTACAAAGTTAATTCACAAGCTCTTAGATTGTCCGCACTAAGTTTGAGTCAGACCGTCGTTTTCCACGCCATCGACAATAGAACAAAATGCTACAAGCATCTGCATTTTCAAGTCGTGGCCAAGGGATCAAAAGTGGGTCGTCTGGAAGAGGCTAAAACTAGGTTGCACTATTTTAGGTCGTAAACGACCTATGCCTTAGATCGTGACCAAGCTAAGGAGTCAGAACGTGGCCAACTGAAAGCATCAGACCGTTGCTTGTAGAACACGGCACGAGGCAGGTCGTGATTGACTCAGGTCGCAATCGACCAGAGTCGGGTCGTTCCGATGACCTGAAAGCCTGTACACCCCATTTTTAGGCCTCTCCTCCTCACATCCACTTTTATAAATACCCCATGACTTCCCACATTCAAAGGACCGAACTTCCTCTCCATGAAGTGCCGCTAAAATCATTCCTAAACTCCTCCAAACTAGTTCTACCTCCATTAAACCATCTCCAAGCTAAGATTCAACATCAAATCCTCCATGGAATCGTTCAAAATCATCCAAGTGTCCAACTGATTGAAGATCTACATCAACAATCATCACATTTAGAGAGATCTAGCTATTCCCTTGGCGGATTTGAGTGGATCAAAGGAAAAAAGAGAAGAAATAAAGAGAGATACTTGTAAAAAGAGAGAAAATGAGTGAAAAAGCAAAGAATATGTACCTTGTAATCTCTATGATGATAATTAGAATTTCTTCCATAGTGGACGTAGTCCGCTTCTAGGCCGAACCACTCTAAGTTGCATTGTTCTTTATTTTTCTATGTTTGTGGCTCCATATTTTTAGATCTTATTATTTGTGAAGTTTAAAAATCCTTCTCAGGGGTGTTTACTTCATTTTTGGTATAAACAGAAATTTCTCAACAAATCGGTATGGCTATTGGGTTTTTAGGACGGTTTTTGAACTCAACACCAAGCCCGACTCAAAAACAAACACAACAAATTTTACAAACATAATATATATATATATATTTGTTTATATAGACGGATACACACAGTAAAATTATAAATATATATAAATATATAATACACAACACAAACACGAATCACACGCATATACATAAGACACACACTCACATAAACATGCACACCACACATACCAACTCACGCACACACAATACTCTACAAAAAACACACCAACACAAATTCATGCACATAAACACACATAGTAACACTCACGCCATCATGCACACATGCACTACACACACTGTAATGAACACACTCACACATACTTACTCACACACATAAACACCAATATGCACATAGAAAAACACTCACGCCAGGCAAAACACACAAGGTGTAACACCCCACCTCCGCCAGGGTCACTCACAAGGGAATGCACTAGCTTTGGAGGGACGTTGTCTAAGTAAACATGCACAGAAATATTACAAGACAGAACATATAAAACAGCGGAAGAAAAACCAAATTTCATTACCTCATAAAATTATAAGGTCTAAAGCCTTTTACATCAAAATGCCTTTAAAAGCCATTACATTGGAAACCTGCCTTGCAATAGTTAAAGAAGCATAAAACCACAGTCATAAAATATTCCCCAAGTAAAATGGTAAAGTAGCCATAGCCAAGAAAAATCCAAGCCATACATGATGACCTTGAAGCAGAAAAAGTCCGAGCTAAATAACAGTATTTCCTCCTTGAAAACCTGGGGGGGGACGGAAGACAAAGAGGCGAAAGAAACGGGGTCAGTCATAAAGACTGGTAAGTCCTATCTACTTCCAGCATAAAAACAGGTAAAGGTAATGTGACATGCATAAACTGAAAGTAAACATAAGGATGATAACAAGATAGACAAGCTAAACTAAGGTAACATGATGAACTACTGTATAGAGATAAACTACGGTCACTATGCATCAAGTATAACATCCCAAGGTTCTATCGAGTATAACATCCCAAGGTTCTATCGAGTATAACATCCCAAGGTTCTATCGAGTATAACACCCCAAGGTTCTATCGAGTATAACACCCCAAGGTTCTATCAAGTATATTTGCCCTGCACCTTCCGTACTAGTATCCCAACCCGTGTCATGTGTTAGCTACAAAATGTCCCTTCCCAATAAAATGGTCCATGTCAACCTAATGTAGGTTTTCCCAACTCGTATGTTTCTTTCCTTGTATATATTTAGTCCTTTGCCGTAAATCCTACGGGCTTCCTCACGTAGTTCTATACTACTTCAACGTAGTTCCATTATCCTTGAAATCATTTGGACTGTCACCCTCGATCTAGCTGTATTTTCTTACCATGAATTCTCGAATGTTCGGCTAGGATTTATGCTACCTAGGACCACTAGGGATTACGCTACCTACTTAATGTTTTCGTAACTCGGTTTGGGTTTAAGCCACCTAGGACCACTAGGGATTACGCTACCCGTCAACCACGCCCCTTTTTCCCACGTATGTATCGTGAATCGTTTTCCATGTCTAGATGCACATGTATCTCAACGTGCCATCCGAGTCCCGTGCCAGGGCTAATCAAGAAATACAGGACTCGGTCGGGAGCTTTAGGTTACCTGCCGATGCAGATATTAAGGTCTGTTTTTCTACCGGTGGTTATGGCCCCACGTGACCCCTCCCTCAACTACTGAAAGGCAATCCAAGAAAATCATGCACGAGAACTATACTCTGGCCATCCATGCCCCACTTTCCTATTGGCCAACCTCACCCATAACTAGATAGCAAGTATATGGTCTGTTGGGAGTTCTCTGCCTTTCCGCATACGTACAAGATTGACTAAAGATGGTAGGTAGTCGACGACGTGCTATCACAGGGATAAACTAGATATCGCCGACTCCACGCTAATCCACCCCAGTCTTTGGGTTGCTCGCACAGCAACCAAGGCATACCCTTGGTTCTTCTACCGCAGACCTTAACCTTTGTGAGCCCAGGAGGATCATCTGCAACCTCACAGAGGGATACCAAGAGTACCCTCACGTCCCCTGAAGCTACCGCTTCTCCACCCAGTTCGCTGGAGCCTTTATCTAAGTCAGATAAACATTCGCTCCTCCTCGTGAGTTCGTTTTAAACGATGACCTACTGTATCAGGTTACTCATCTATCTGTGAACTGGTCCAATTGTCTTGACTAAGAATTATTACTTAGTTATCCTTAACTAAGGTTTATCACTTAGTTTCCCTTCCCGTTATCCTTATTAACTACGATTTTCCGCTTAGTCCCCTGAACTAGGGTTTTGTCTTATGGGTTAAGTGTTGTTATTCGAGTTCATGACTTACCCCGCCCACGAATCATGTCAAAATTGGCTAAGTATTCAAGTTCAAGGCTTAGCCCTACAAACCATGTATCAAGTTGGTTAAGTATATCAAGACGTTCATGATTTAACCCTAGATTATCGTGTCAGATTGGTTAAGAATGGATTAACTTAACCCTATCAAATTTACCGTGTCAGATTGGTTAAGTATAGGTTAAATTAACCCTATCAAATTTACCGAGTAAAATTGGTTAAGCGTAGGTTAACTTAACCCCATTAAATTATCGAGTCGGATTGGTTAAGTATATTTAAGAGGTTCGTGACTTAACACTATCAAATCATCAAGTCGGATTGGTTAAGTGTAAGTTAACTTAACCCCATCAAATTACCGAGTCGGATTGGTTAAGTGTAGGTTAACTTAACCCCATCCAAAAGTCGTATTTATAATGGTTAAGTATCATTCTTGTGGGTTTACTTAACTCTACCACGCATCGCGTTATCCCAGTCGGGTGTTATCAACCCATTTAGGTTAAACTAACCCATCCGCTAATCATGTTATATGGTTAAGTGTCTTTAAGAAATCAAGTCCGGTCTTACTTAACCTACCCATTCATGTCATATCGGTTAAGTGCCATTAGTCAAACTAACTTAACTTTATCATGTGGCATTAAGTAAATTAATGCACCCCAACCTCTCACATTAGACTTTGTTGTGGTTACTGGTTACGCCGGGCGGGTCCGGGCAGCTTTACACCATAACTTAGTCTAACCTTGGGTTTTGAGCGCGATATGACCAACTTCTCACATTGGGTCCTATTGTCTGTAGCTACTGGATTTGCCGGGCGGTTCCGGGCGGTTCCGGGCAGATTTATGCTACGAACTCAATCCAACCTCGAGTTGGCCACTTTCATGTTTTCCTACTTATCATGTTCATGTCAAATTTAGGCTACGACAAAGTCCACGTTTTACACTTGTGCCCATTGTCCCATTACTTAATTCATGTTAAATTTCATAGCCCGTCTCACGTTTGCCTAAACTACCCAAGGCGTATCCCCAACGCAAGTGAAAACGAGTCAACATAGTAGGAATAATATGACAACATATTGGCCTCAAATCATGTATGATAGCATAAAGGGATTGGCCTCAAACATGTATGATAGCATAAAAGGATTGGCCTCAAGCATGTATGATAGCATAAAAGGATTGGCCTCAAGCATGTATGATAGCATAACACTAGGTTCATCATCATAGACATGTAAATGGTCATGAGGGGTTTAGGTTCTTTTACATGCATAAGCCCCAAATCAAGTTCATATGAATATTCCATAAGCCAAATTGTTCTAAGGATTCATGCCAACATTTCCACAAGTCAAGATTAAATCTTGCATGATAAACTAAGTAAAACACAACATGAGTGGCATGATTTAATCACTAAGAAATAGCCCAAAGTCATAGGTTCAAGAAAGAGGCAAGACTAGATTCACATAGACTAGCATACTTAGGTTTCATCTCATTTTATTCCATGTCAACATTAAAACTACCGTTTAGATCTAAAGTAGCTAGAACTTACAAAGTGTGGCTAGTGAATTAGGAGCAAGAATCGTCATAGAATCGTTGTAGAAGCTCTAGGAATGATGTAGCAACACTAGAAGCCTTGGGAATGTAAGTAGCTCCTTGATTTGATGGAGAAAGATTGCTCCTTTGCCTTAGCTTTAGTTTAGAACTCTCATGAAGCTCTCAATGATGAAGATGGAGGCCATGATTTAGGAGCATTTTGGCAGCACTTAGTTGCTAGAATGATTTTTTGGTTTAGGTTAGGTCTTAGGGTGTTTTTATAGGAGTTAGGACTAGTTTAGGCCCTTAGATTAACCCTAGTTTAGATCTGAACCGCCAAAATCGTCACAGACCCCCAAACTAGAGCCAAAAGACCATGCAGGTGCACCCAGGCCGACCTGGTCCGACCAGGGAAGTCGACACCCAGGTCGACTGTGCAGTCGACCTGGTCCTTGGGGGGTCGACTCCCCAGTCGACTCCCCAGTCAACCTGGGGCTGGGCGGGAAATTTCCCGCCCAGTCCGTTTGGGGCTAAATTTTGAAATTCGAAAATCTGTTTTCGTTTTCTGATTTTTCGTGAAACTTCTAGAGGCCATATCTCGGTCATACGGACTCCGATTTACGAAATTTCAGACTCGTTTCCAACCAGAATTCCGAGACAAACGCAACGGCGTAACCCGTTTTTCATGATTCTTATTTTAAAATTTAATTCTGCCCTGATTTCTTGTTTTAACATGTTATAAAAATTCGGGTTGTTACATTCTCCCCACCTTAAAGGATTTCGTCCCCGAAATCTCCAAATTAGGAAGAACGTATCCTACCATCCATCATCCATCTACTCAAAACATCATCCACAAGCAAACATTGTCCTTAAGAGATTTCTAATGCTGTATGAACATATGCAGAAAGTGTGTGTATACGTTTCTTATCTAATGCAAATGATCAGGCCTGATTGATCTTCTAAATGCAAAATATGTTTAGTGCCATGAATCCATATGTATGCAAATAGTCCTAGTCACATAAACACTATTTGTGTGCACAACCATTCACCCATATGAAATATTCACATGATAACACATTCAAATTCATCCATAAACAAGTATAAACACGTATACATATGAAATATGAAATGTGACTGAGCCGATCTAGTGCCTAGTGTGTATTCGCGCATCCATGAGCAACTACTTGCAAACATATCAATCATAACATGTTTTCAAATACATGTTTACATCCACAGGGTTCTACCTAAGGTCCTCAAGATAGGACCGAGAAGATAAGCAAGATAAACTCCTTTTGGATTACAAGAAATCCCTTTCTAAACCCAACCCATATCCTATAAAGCCCAAAAGGTTTAATCAACCTAAGGACACCTTCAAATGTATTATTAACCGATGAGTCATACCCCCTATGGAGTTTGCAACAGAAATAAGATCGAGAATTGGACCGAGAGGATATGCATAAAAGATAGCATGCGGGTAAGCTCTACAGGAAAACAGGGATCAAGAATATACTCTTAAAAAGAGATATGATGCGCGTATCTTGTCTTCAATCTTCTAAGTCGCATTTCCTTGAGCTTAATTCCATTGTGCTTTGACCATCTTTAACTTCATGATTTCGTGGCCTCTTAACTCCTATTTCCAAATATGAGCTGGAACTCACTTCATTGTCGCCTCTCGTTCCACTGTTACTTATTCCCCCTCTAGTATACTTGGATCAACCATAACCGTGCACTCATGGTTTCATGTAAGCTCTCCAAAATTCACTAGTGAATCATGGATCTCGTTTTACTCGCTCTACGACATTCCACGCAAAAGAACTTATCTCTTGAAACAAACAAATGCCAACCCTGTTACCGAGTGTACTTACTAGAGTGATTTCCATAACTCATGCACAAGCGAAATGAACCAACCGCCTTAGTGGCGAACTCTACTCGAACGGATTACCAACAAATGCATCAAGAGCTTCTAGGTAACCAATCATGACAGAACCCTAAAGGTTACACGAGACTTCGAGGGTATTACCGAGGCAAGTCAAGAGCCTAACTACCCTCCTTTCAGAACCGAGAATGGCACCCTTACTGGATAACCACCCCATTTCTAGAATTCAACCCATAGCTTAAAAGCATAAGCATTATTCCCAAAAGTCATAGGCGTCCTCAAATCCAAACAAGCCATGAATAAATGGACCGATTCCTCAACAAGATTTGGGACAAAAATGGGATCCTCTACTATGCTAGTACGAAGGTGCAGAGACGCAACTATCAAAGAAGACTTAAATGATGCGGTGATCAAAGCAAAGTCCTGACGGGATGATAGAGAAGAAAAGCTAAACCTTTCCCAGAAACGCTACCATCCTTCTTAGGTACGCTAACAGTGAGAGCATACAATTGCCCTCTCGATGATCTTGTCCTCGTCTCATAATACTTGACTATCTTTCCCTTTTTACCCTACTAGAGATACTCTCTCTTATCATGGGTTTTATCATTCACTTTTTCCTCCTTTGTGAATTAATCCATACCAACAAGTTGTTTGTCCTTAAGCTTGTATCCTTTATCCTTATTCTTACTATCCTTTCTTATAACACGGTAACAGGTCTCTCGAGAACTGCCTCCATCGTACCGAAAACACTGACGTAGTTAAAGAAGGATTAGTCGCAGTTCGAACCACTGTGACTACAGGTGGAGGAAAGAAAGGAAAAGAGATTCAATCAAGGAAACAAAGGATAATGCTAATGGCCTTTGGGGAATAGCCTTTTAAAAATAAAACTTTCCTTGAAAAATGCTTCTTTGTAAACGGTTTTCAAATAGTTTTCAGAAGGTTTTAAAACTTTTGCCCAGTCTGGTAACCTTCTTCTCTGATACCAAATGTAACACCCCACCTCCGCCAGGGTCACTCACAAGGGAATGCACTAGCTTTGGAGGGGCGTTGTATAGGTAAACATGCACAGAAATATTACAAGACAGAACATATAAAACAGCGGAAGAAAAACCAAATTTCATTACCTCATAAAATTATAACGTCTAAAGCCTTTTACATCAAAATGCCTTTAAAAGCCATTACATTGGAAACCTGCCTTGCAATAGTTAAAGAAGCATAAAACCACAGTCATAAAATATTCCCCAAGTAAAACGGTAAAGTAGCCATAGCCAAGAAAAATCCAAGCCATACATGATGACCTTGAAGCAGAAGAAGTCCGAGCTAAATAACAGTATTTCCTCCCTGAAAACCGGGGGGGGGAACGGAAGACAAAGAGGCGAAAGAAACGGGGTCAGTCATAAAGACTGGTAAGTCCTATCTACTTCCAGCATAAAAACAGGTAAAGGTAACGTGACATGCATAAACTGAAAGTAAACATAAGGATGATGACAAGATAGACAAGCTACACTAAGGTAACAGGATGAACTACTGTATAGAGATAAACTACGGTCACTATGCATCAAGTATAACATCCCAAGGTTCTATCGAGTATAACATCCCAAGGTTCTATCGAGTATAACAACCCAAGGTTCTATCGAGTATAACATCCCAAGGTTCTATCGAGTATAACACCCCAAGGTTCTATCTAGTATATTTGCCCTGCACCTTCCGTACTAGTATCCCAACCCGTGTCATGTGTTAGCTACAAAATGTCCCTTGCCCAAGGAAATGGTCCATGTCAACCTAATGTAGGTTTTCCCAACTCGTATGTTTCTTTCCTTGTATATGTTTAGTCCTTTGCCGTAAATCCTACGGGCTTCCTCACGTAGTTCTATACTACTTCAACGTAGTTCCATTATCCTTGAAATCGTTTGGACTGTCACCCTCGATCTAGCTGTATTTTCTTGCCATGAATTCTCGAATGTTCGGCTAGGATTTATGCCACCTAGGACCACTAGGGATTACGCTACCTACAAAACGTTTTCGTAACTCGGTTTGGGTTTAAGCCACCTAGGACCACTAGGGATTACGCTACCCGTCAACCACGCCCCTTTTTCCCACGTATGTATCGTGAATCGTTTTCCATGTCTAGATGCACATGTATCTCAATGTGCCATCCGAGTCCCGTGCCAGGGCTAATCAAGAAATACAGGACTCGGTCGGGAGCTTTAGGTTACCTGCCGATGCAGATATTAAGGTCTGTTTTTCTACCGGTGGTTATGGTCCCATGTGACCCCTCCCTCAACTACTGAAAGGAAATCCAAGAAAATCATGCACGAGAACTATACTCCGGCCATCCATGCCCCACTTTCCTATTGGCCAACCTCACCCATAACTAGATAGCAAGTATATGGTCTGTTGGGAGTTCTCTGCCTTTCCGCATAAGTACACAATTGACTAAAGATGGTAGGTAGTCGACGACGTGCTATCACAGGGCTAAACTAGATATCGCCGACTCCACGCTAATCCACCCCAGTCTTTAGGTTGCTCGCAAAGCAACCAAGGCATACCCTTGGTTCTTCTACCGCAGACCTTAACCTCTGTGAGCCCAGGAGGATCATCTGCAACCTCACATAGGGATACCAAGAGTGCCCTCACGTCCCCTGAAGCTACCGCTTCGCCACCCAGTTCGCTGGAGCCTTTATCTAAGTCAGATAAACATTCGCTCCTCCTCGTGAGTTCGTTTTAAACGATGACCTACCGTATCAGGTTACTCATCTATCTGTGAACTGGTCCAATTGTCTTGACTAAGAATTATTACTTAGTTATCCTTAACTAAGGTTTATCACTTAGTTTCCCTTCCCGTTATCCTTATTAACTACGATTTTCCACTTAGTCCCCTGAACTAGGGTTTTGTCTAATGGGTTAAGTGTTGTCATTCGAGTTCATGACTTACCCCGCCTACGAATCATGTCAAAATTGGCTAAGTACTCAAGTTCAAGGCTTAGCCCTACAAACCATGTATCTAGTTGGTTAAGTATATCAAGACGTTCATGACTTAACCCTAGATTATCGTGTCAGATTGGTTAAGTATGGATTAACTTAACCCTATCAAATTTACCGTGTCAGATTGGTTAAGTATAGGTTAACTTAACCCTATCAAATTTACCGAGTAAAATTGGTTAAGTGTAGGTTAACTTAACCCCATTAAATTATCGAGTCGGATTTTTTAAGTATATTTAAGAGGTTCGTGACTTGACCCTATCAAATCATCAAGTCGGATTGGTTAAGTGTAAGTTAACTTAACCCCATCAAATTACCGAGTCGGATTGGTTAAGTGTAGGTTAACTTAACCCCATCCACTAGTCGTATTTATAATGGTTAAGTATCATTCTTGTGGGTTTACTTAACTCTACCACGCATCGCGTTATCCCAGTCGGGTGTTATCAACCCATTTAGCTTAAACTAACCCATCCGCTAATCATGTTATATGGTTAAGTGTCTTTAAGAAATCAAGTCTGGTCTTACTTAACCTACCCATTCATGTCATATCGGTTAAGTGCCATTAGTCAAACTAACTTAACTTTATCATGTGGCATTAAGTAAATTAATGCACCCCAACCTCTCACATTAGACTTTGTTGTGGTTACTAGTTACGCCGGGCGGGTCCGGGCAGCTTTACACCACAAATTAGTCTAACCTCGGGTTTTGAGCGCGATATGACCAACTTCTCACATTGGGTCTTATTGTCTGTAGCTACTGGATTTGCCGGGCGGTTCCGGGAAGATTTATGCTACAAACTCAACCCAACCTCGAGTTGGCCACTTTCATGTTTTCCTACTTATCATGTTCATGTCAAATTTAGGCTACGACAAAGTCCACGTTTTACACTTGTGCCCATTGTCCCATTACTTAATTCATGTTAAATTTCATAGCCCGTCTCACGTTTTCCTAAACTACCCAAGGCGTATCCCCAACGCAAGTGAAAGCGAGTCAACATAGTAGGAATAATATGACAATATATTGGCCTCAAATCATGTATGATAGCATAAAGGTATTGGCCTCAAACATGTATGATAGCATAAAAGGATTGGCCTCAAGCATGTATGATAGCATAAAAGGATTGGCCTCAAGCATGTATGATAGCATAAAAGGATTGGCCTGAAGCATGTATGATAGCATCATCATAGGCATGTAAATGGTCATGAGGGGTTTAGGTTCTTTTACATGCATAAGCCCCAAATCAAGTTCATATGAATATTCCATAAGCCAAATTGTTCTAAGGATTCATGCCAACATTTCCACAAGTCAAGATTAAATCTTGCATGATAAACTAAGTCAAACACAACATGAGTGGCATGATTTAATCACTAAGAAATAGCCCAAAGTCATAGGTTCAAGAAAGAGGCAAGACTAGATTCACATAGACTAGCATACTTAGGTTTCATCTCATTTTATTCCATGTCAACATTAAAACTACCGTTTAGATCTAAAGTAGCTAGAACTTACAAAGTGTGGCTAGTGAATTAGGAGCAAGAATCGTCATAGAATCGTTGTAGAAGCTCTAGGAATGATGTAGCAACACTAGAAGCCTTGAGAATGTAAGTAGCTCCTTGATTTGATGGAGAAAGATTGCTCCTTTGCCTTAGCTTTAGTTTAGAACTCTCAAGCTCTCAATGATGAAGATGGAGGCCATGATTTAGGAGCATTTTGGCAGCCTTAGTTGCTAGAATGATTTTTAGTGGTTTAGGTTAGGTCTTAGGGTGTTTTTATAGGAGTTAGGACTAGTTTAGGCCCTTAGATTAACCCTAGTTTAGATCTGAACCGTCAAAATCGTCACAGGCCCCCAAACCAGAGCCAAAAGACCATGCAGGTGCACCCAGGCCGACCTGGTCCGACCAGGGAAGTCGACACCCAGGTCAACACCCAGGTCGACTGGGCAGTCGACCTGGTCCCTGGGGGGTCGAATCCCCAGTCGACTCCCCAGTCGACCTGGGGCTGGGCGTGAAATTTCCCACCCAGTCCGTTTGGGGCTAAATTTTGAAATTCGAAAATCTGTTTTCGTTTTCTGATTTTTCGTGAAACTTCTAGAGGCCATATCTCCGTCATACGGACTCCGATTTACGAAATTTCGGACTCGTTTCCAACCAGAATTCCGAGGCGAACGCAACGGAATAACCCGTTTTTCATGATTCTTACTTTAAAATTTAATTCTGCCCTGATTTCTTGTTTTAACATGTTATAAAAATTCGGGTTGTTACACAAGGGTCTAAAGGATAAAAGCACGATGGACTGCAGAGACGAACATGTATTCAGGCGGAGGGAAAAAGGAAGTTTGTGGAGTTGGCCTGACGTGGCGAGGTGTGGACGTGGAGAGCTTCGGCTGAAGGAGGGTAAAAAGGTTGATGCGGGGAACAACGAGGTCTCGGACGGTGGCGGATCGGTGCTGCTGTTGGAGGCTTCGGCGATAGTCTGGGGTCACGATAACTTGCAAGGGGTACGGAAGTTAGGCGATGGGGTACGATGACAAATAGGGTGCTAGCTTCAGCTGATGCTGGAACTCGGTCGGAGAATGGGTCATTGGTAGGCGACCATAGGAGGAGACTGACAAGGGTGAAAAGGGCAAGTGGGTGTGGGTCAAGGAGGAGAGGTCACGATGGCGAAGCTCGGTCAGAGGCGTGGTAGGCACGACTCTGGGCTGAGGGTCGGTTTGGGCTGGAGTTGGCTTGTTGTGATGAGGAAGGCTGTTAGAGAGGAGCTCGGTTGGTTCGGTAGAGGTGTGGGGAGATGGAGGTCACGAAAAAGGTGAGGAAGAAATAAAAAGACATTGCGTATGGGAGAAAGAAGTTGGGTAAATTGCCTAGGAAATGGAAAGAACAAAATAAATTTAAGCGAAAGAATGTGAATAACGTGGAGAACGAGATAAAGTCGGCTTCAGATCTGAACGAAGGAATAGGAGACGAAATTTTAATAGGTCATGCATCACAAGACTTTGAAAGGCTATCACGTACCAATTTAGTATTTGAATACACATGAGTTGTTAGGTTATATGAGTTAGGGACCATAAACCCAAAATAAAATTGCTTTACAAATTGAACAGAAATTTCAGAAGGTAAACGAACGTTTGCTGCAAATAAAAGTGAACGGTTTAAAATTTTGAACATACAGAAGAACAGATTTTAACAAAGAAACGAATGGTTTTCTGAAACACCAAAACAAAATGGATTCGGCAAATTAAATTAAACAATGTTTGCTAGAATGATGGTCAATACAAACGATGGATATGGCCAGTGCAAACGAAATAGTTTTAAAATTAAATCAATAATTTTTGGTAAACAAATTATATAATGATTCAAATTTAATATTTAAATTAAAAAATTTAAGAATGAATTCAAATTCATATAAACAAACTCAATAAATTTTATTAAATAAATAAGATCTGAAATAGCAAATATTGATTTATATCAAAAACCAAATTCATTCGTTATATAAAAATCCAAAATAAATTTAGTTTTAAATCAAAATTAAAATAGTTATTCCATAAAATCCAAACACTTTGAGTTTTAAACAAATAAAATAAAACAAGAAATCGAGATTTAAATTAAATTATTAAATAAAAATACACTTGAAAATTACCATTGTTACAATCTCCCTACTTCAACCTTTTCGTCCCTGAAAAGGAACGAGGCGGGGAAACATTAATTAAATAATTAGTATATTTAAACCAATGGTTCATATCTATCCTCATACCTATATATATTCTGAATTATATATAAATCAAAAGTTAAAATATTTTCAAACATTTAAAAATAGTTTTAAGTATTTACTCGATGTCTCAATTGGCAATATATACCTATCCCACTTTTGAAACCGGAAAATAGGCATCAATGATGTTGTAGTCATCACCAGAATCATTTCCAAGCGACTAGAGTGTGACTCTATATCTATCAAGTGCATATAGTATTTAACATATACGTTAATCAGACGTATACCAAATCACTAGGTATTCGATAAGCCAAATTTAACGTCATGTAAGTACTCAAAACATCTTTCTATATTTAAACATAATATATACCAAATTTCTCAATCATATATTATAAATAATACATTTCATATCATTAAAATTTTAAGTAGGGAAAAATTATATCTCTCCCCACTCATTTTGTAATGTCCCGTGTATTTGACAGTCAAATATTTAATTAATTTATTATTTTATTTGGAATATTAATGGATTTTAATATTTAATCTGTTATTGAAACGAAGTTTGAATGTTATTGTAACATCCCGTGATTTTAAATATTAAAATTAACGAATTAAAGAATACTTAATTTCAAATGTGAGAATTAAGGGAAACGGGTTACGCCATTGCGTTCGTCTCGTAATTCTGCTTGAGATAGAGTCCGAGTTTGCGTGAATTGGACTCCGTATGAAGAAGTTAAAGCCTTCCGAAGTTTCAGAATTTAAATAACTTAAAAACAGCTCAAGTTCAGAAATTCGAAATTCGAAATTCAAACAGGGAAGCGGGATGGGCGGGAATTCTCCCGCCCAAGGCCAGGTCGACCAGGGGGTCAACCAGGGGGTCGACCTCCCCTACACAGGTCGACCAGGGGGTCGACCTACCCCCGGGGCAGATCTGAAATTAAACGATCCTGACTTGTTGCTGTGTCTTACCTGACCTGTTGCTGAGTTATTAGGGCTGATGTGGCTGTTTTGGATAACTCTGTCTTGTCTGGATAGTCCGGATTAATTCTATCTTAATCTAACGGCTTATGTTGATTTAAAATTCTATAAAAGAATGCCTAGACTCAAACCCTAAACCTAAACTAAATTAGTCTCTTGGCCACCATGTTGCTGCTAGGATAGTTCTTCTTCCTATGCTTAGGGATTAGCAAGTCAGAATTCTAATTCAAAAGACGAACGAATCGTTCTCTTCTCTAACCTGTCTTTGTGAGTATAATTTCTTTCACAAAATAATTAATAAATTAATTGTGATGAGTTATAATTGGATTATGAGAACATGACTGTTGAATCATGTGATGTTATCGTCTGTTGGTGAACATATGACAGTTTTGTTATCTTATGTTGGTAGATCTATTTTATATGTCCAATTATACATGTTTAACTTGATTCATTTTATGCTAGTTTGTATATGAATCTTATGCAAGTTTGTTTCTACATATGCTAGTTTGTATATGAAACTTATGCAAGTTTGATATGTTAAATCATATGCTAGTTTGTATATGAATCTTATGCAAGTTTGTTTCTACATATGCTAGTTTGTATATGAAACTTATGCAAGTTTGAGATGTTAAATCATATGCTAGTTCGTATGTGAATCTTATGCAAGTTTGAGATGTTAAATCATATGCTAGTTTGTATATGAATCTTATGCAAGTTTGTTTCTACATATGCTAGTTTGTATATGAAACTTATGCAAGTTTGAGATGTTAAATCATATGCTAGTTCGTATGTGAATCTTATGCAAGTTTGAGATGTTAAATCATATGCTAGTTTGTATGCGAATCTTATGCAAGTCTATATGCGAATTTTACACAAGTTTATATGTGAATCAAGTATATACATATGCTAGTTTATATGCAAACATGTGATAAATTTATATGCAAGTTTGTAGAAAATCCATATGCAAGTTTAGGTGAAAACTATATTCACATATGCAAGTTTGGGTGAAAAACTATATTCCATATATGCAAGTTTAGGTGAAACCCATATTTATATATATGAAAGTTCACAATTTCATGTTTAGATCTATATTTAGATCCATGGTAGTTTATGCAAATTATGTTCTATATATTCATTGCCTATGCAAGTTATTGGCTATGCAAACTTATGTTATAATTCTTATTCGCAAGTTAGATCTATTTTATGTGTTATGCAAATTGTGAAGTTGCTTTTCTTTTTATAAGTTAGACTATTTGCGAGTCTAACATATTTCATGTTAAAACGTACGAACGACGTGGGGACAATGGAAAAAATATTAATTATGCAAATTGTGAATTGGCATAAAATGGCTTTAAAAGCATATAATTAAATTGAGACATTAATTGGTATAATTTATATACCTAAAAAGTATGGACATAATTTAGGTGACAATTATGGACATAGTTAATTTGGAAATTATTGACATTTTGAATAGGGACAATTAATTCATATTGGGGTGAAATAATTATGTGTAATAATAAATGCCTAAGACACGAGGTTAGACTCGTTTGTGGTGTAAGACTGCCCGGACCTGCCCGGCAAATCCAGCAACCACAAACGGTAGTCTAATGTGAGAGGTCGAAGGCATAAATTAAATGTGTAACAATTGTAAAGACACGAGGTTAGACACGTTTGCGGTATAAGACTGCCCGGACCCGTCCGGCAAATCCAGCAACCGCAAACGGGAGTCTAATGTGGGAGGTCTTACAAGGTTACGGTTATAATGAATTAAGTAACAATTAACCAAGACAAGCATGTGGTGGGATATGGGGGTTAAGGGGGTGACATGTGAAATACGATTAGAAACACTTAACCAAATTGAAACATGTAAGAAGACATGAATAAGAAGGGGTTAAGTGGGAAATTTTAGTGGGGACCAAGCATAGGTGGAAAGCTTGTGTCAAGCATGTGGGACCCTTTTCAAACCAGTAACCCATTAAGTATCTTTATGTGCTCGAGTTAGATCAAGGACGGGACACGCTTACTGGGTTTGATTGTAAGAGGTCAAAACGGGTTAACGGTGGCAACGCAAGTCCAACGGGGTCATGTGCGTGCGTGGGCCTGGGCTGGTAGGTAATATGTTGTTACATCATGTGGATATAAGCCGTGCATCTTTAGTGGTATCGGGTTGCCACTTTAGGGAGTGATACACCCCACTGTGGGACCAGCACGGGTATCTACGAGTTAGGGAGCCGATCGCATGGGGGTAGTGGGTACAACTAGTGGAGATAGGGGCAGGCGGCACCTATGAAGACAGCTAGGGGTACACGAAACTACCATTATGATTATTATGTTCTGTAGGCGGGATAACTTTTAAGGTGACTAGTAAAGGTGCAGTATAGTAATTATCCTATAACGATTAGGAGCGAGATTAACGCTAGAATATTCCTCTTGTTTGTTTTGTCTTGCTCATTTGTTTCACAGTCATTCCTTGTTTTACCATTTATGCCTTATCGTAATTACTTTAATAATTATATTGTTAAAGTTATTGTACTCACCGGACTTTATGTCTGACCCCCTTGTTTTCGCCTCTTTTCTTCCTTTCCCCCCCAGGTTCTCAGGGTGCGACTAGTACTAGTGGAGCTTGATTTATATCTCTTTCTCTCTCTTTTGGAAGTGCTTGGATTGCTGAAAGTAAAGTTTAGCTCATCTCTTTTATGGCTACTTATGTTGGGGTTATGCTTTTTACTTTATGTACTCAGAAAATAATTTGTCAAGATGGATATTAAGTGTACTTGGTTTTACTGTGGGTTTATGGAGTTGTTGTAATCAAACTATTTCTCCGCTGCAACAAAAGTTGTTTTTAAAATTTTCAAGTACCAATATATATATATATCTGTCTTGTTATATTCTATTCTATACACTAATAATACTCCATGAAAGTTAATGCATTCCCCTTGAGAGTGACATTAATGGACGTGGGGTGTTACACGTGGTATCAGAGCTGAAGGTTAACAGAACAGATAAGGGATTTTGAAAAATTATTTTTCAAAAGCGTTTTTATAAAGAAATACTTTCAAAAATATGTTTTAAGGAGAGTATTTTCAAGGGAAAAGTTTGTTTTAAAAACATAACCCCCAAGAGCCAAATATCTTTCTTTCGATTCTCTGTTTTGAATCTCTCCCTTTTTTTCAGCATGTCTGGGGAACCCGAGATACCCGAGGGCATACCGATATTGGGCTGGTTCAGAAGGTATCTGGAGGCTAGGGCCACCGCCGCAGGCCTAGCAAATGTTCCTCCTCCACCAGCTGCAGCCGCTCCTCCTCCTCCCCCTCCCCGTGTTGATACTTTTTCAAAGATATGCAAGGACTTTTGGGCAATGGGCGGGAAACCTTTTCATGGGTCAGAGACATTTGTTGAAGCTCGAAATTGGATTAAGGAGGTGGAAGATTTATTTGGTATCTTCGAGATAGAAGATGGAAGGAAGGTCCAATTAGCTGCTTGGTTAATGAAGGACGAAGCCTCGTTTTGGTGGGAGGTCACGAACGGAGAGCGTCCAGTAGAGAGATGGATGGATTTCAGGCATAGGTTTGAGATGAAATTTCTCTCACGAGCAGAAGAGAAATTATACATGGAGTGGTTCTTAGCATTGAAACAAGGGAATTTATCAGTAAAGGAGTACGTCAACAAGTTCAATCAGTTGGCGAGATTTGGCTTGGAATTGGTGAACACACCTGAGAAGAAGGCCCTAAGGTTCATTAAAGGTTTGAATGGGCCACTACATGGGTTGGCTATGACCCACATTCCTATGCGGGCTACCTTTGAGAAACTGGTTGACATGGCGCTTATGCAAGAAGAGGAGAAAGGTGCTAATGCTAATAAGGCACCGGAGAAGAAAGGGGATCAAAAGAAATCACAACAGTAAAACAAGAAAGGTGGTAAGAACAACAATAGTAAAGGAAAGAAAAGGTGCTTTAACTGCGGGACACCAGGCCATCTGAGCGAGGACTATAGAAAGAAGAAGAAGACTGGCTATTTCCACTATGGAGAGGCATGACATCTAATTAAAGACTGCCCTAGGAAACAAGGGCAAGGGAAAAGAACAGGGTCCACTTTTGGAGGGCAGATTCAGACTCTCATGGCACCAGGGCAGGCATGAGGGTAGATTCAGGCTCTCATGGCACCAGGACAGAAGAGAGGTAGAAACATTTCTGTTGAAAGTTTGTGTAACACCCCACTTCCGTTAAGGTCACTCGCAAAGGGAATGCCTTAACTTCGGTGGAACGTTATAAGTAAATAGAACAGAAATTTACAAGACAGATATGTAAAGTAGTACTTGAAAAATTTATAACTTTATTACAGCAGAAACAGAAATAAGTTTGGTTACATCACAATACCAAAACCCAAGTACACAAATATCAGTCTTATACAAAATCCTTCAGAATGCATAATTTTAAAGCCATAATACCAAACAGAGAATTCCATAAATTGGTAGAATCAAAGCCAAGCAATATTTCAAGCACTTCTAGCACTTCAAGCAGACGGAACCTGAATCAAGCTCCTATGTTTCCACCCTAAGAACCTGAGGGGGGGGGGAAACGGAAGAAAAGAGGCGAAATAAACTAGGTCAGACATAAATCTGGTGAGTCCAGTGACTTTCAGCATATAAACAGATAACAGTATCATGACATGTAAATAAAACTGGATGAGAGATAACCATAACAGGAGTAGCAGGTTAACAGAAGAGACAGAATGATATAGGCTAAACTAAGCTTCTTACTTGCTTTTCACTTCTCTACACTAATACTAGTATAACATAATTAGGTGTTATCCTAATATCTAAACAGAAAACAGAATGATCTCTTCAGAAACATGATGCTAGAAATGGGCCTTTACCACCCTAACAGAGACAGATGTACAGAAACAGAATACTAGTAATGGGTCTTTACCACCCGAACAGAGACAGACGGTTACAGAAACAGAATGCTAGCAATGGGCCTTTACAACCTGAATAGAGACAGATGGTATAGAAACAGAAGCAGAAACGGAATCAGAGATGGAAACAGAATATTCCCTACGGAAACAGAATGTTAGAATTAGGTGTACACCGGTAATGGGCCTTTACCACCCCAACAGACGGTACCACACAGAAACAGACAGGTGTTACCACCCCAATAGAAACAGACGGTACCCCAACAGAAACAGACAGAACTAAGTGTACCCTAAATTCTACCCCAAGCGATCGGCTTCCTAATACATAAATACCCAGTGCCGGCCCCACAGAAGGGTGTATCACTCCCTAAAGTGGCAACCTATAGACATAGACTTATTTACAGATCTCACGGTGTCTTACATCCTCAGAGCAGACCGGATCCATGCACGCACATGACCCGGTTGGAATGCACCATTAACACCCCTCGCCATTATCGGAGTGAACCTCTTATAATTAGTTCAGTAAGCGTGCCCTGGACCCTACCTAGTGTTGGGTCATAGATTTGATAGCAGAAAGGGTTACTGACTAATATGGTCCCAAACAACAGATGGCACAAGTAATTACCCCTCCTAACCTTGTGTCCCCAGACTAACAGATTTCAGATTAACTTGCTTACAGATTTCTGATGTACAAAGTTCAGACTAACTTGTTCTCAGATCATACATATAGGTTAATAAGTTTTCAAACTAACGGTTAGATATGCAGATTAACAAGTTTTCAGACTAACGGATCAGATATGCAGATTTAACAAGTTTTCAGACTAACGGGTCAGATATACAGATTAACAGACTTACAGATTGTTTCACCTAACCTTGTATTGGGCCTACAGATTTTCAAACGGGTTTATTAGATTCATCAGTCCAGTTGATTTAACCTTATCCACCCAACACGTTTTAGGAATCATATTTATCTTAGATTTGCATTAATTAAATATTAATGCACAGACCTCTCACATTAGGTCGGTAGCCTGTGGCCGCTGGATGTGCCGGGCGGTTCCGGGCAGACTTCTGCCACAAGCCAGACCTAACCTCGTGTCTAAGCATCTTTATGCCTACGACCTCTCACATTATACTGACAGTTTGCGGTTGCTGGTTAAGCCGGTTGGGTCCGGGCAGGCTTCTACTGCAAACAGAGTCTAACCTCGTGTCTCAGCATTCTTATTTTAGCCAAAGTATTCATTCACAGATTATGCCAATATCAGACTAATTATGCCAATTCGACGAACTAACTTCTTTACAAGTTACAACAGATTATCCAAAGTTCTATTAATATGTTTTGCTCAATTTTAGATCGAGTCTACAGATTTTCATACCCCAAATTACCGTATTCGGTTTCAATAGATTTAGCAGATTAGACAATTTAACAGATTTAATCATCCCTTAAAATTCCATTGACATACCTCGCTTAATCATAAAATTAAGCCTAATTTTACATGCTCAAATTATGGTCATAATTCACAATATAACATATGCCCAAATTTCTAGTTGAATTTACATAGTACAAAATATTCTACAAAAACCCCAAATCATGATATACAATATGAATTATGCCAAATTATAGCCTTTGATTTCAGCGTATGTTAAATATCCAAAATTCCCATTTAGGCATATTCACAATTAATAGTTATCCTATTTTAATATAGATCCTTTACGCCTAAATCATATATCCTTTTTCTTCCAAGTCATAGATCGTCATATAAAATATGCCCCCAAATCTAGATCTTAAATTACAACATTATTATGTCCTCAAAATTAGATCTTGAATTATAACATGCATTATATTCCCAAATTACAAGTCATATGTTGTCATACAATAATTCTCCTTCTTCCAAATCATAAACCGTCATATATAGTATGCCTAGATCTAGATCTTAAATTACAACATATGCCCTTTTCTTAAATCATTCACAAATAAGTCATGTCCAATTATGTATCATTCATTATATTCCCCAAATTTAGCGTTCGTTCATCAATCTCTTATGAGATTTGGCTCAGGCTCGTGGTAGCCTGGCTATAGAACAGAAGGAAGGAAGAGATACAAAATAGATACAATAAGATAGATCAACACAGAAAAATAGATCTGATTAACATGAATAAGATAGATCTACATAGAAAAACAGATCTAATCAACAGGAATATGCATAATCCCCAATTCAGATTTATTACCATGTCAAGATCATAATTAAATTTCATATCTGAAAATAACTGTACTCACAATTCATGGTTTAAGAAAGAGAAGAACAATTCTGGGATCTGATTTTGTAATAACCCGAAAATCTGGGCCAGTTTAAAAATTTTATTCTGGCAATTTTAGCGAATTTTGAATATTTAAAATAGATTATTTTAAATAATATCAACGAGAAATTTATTTTGAATAGAGTTCGAACGTATATATTTATATGCGTCGTCGTTAGAATATAAAATTTTATTTTAATTATAAATAGAATTGAAAATGGCGCGGTAGTTCGATAATTCGATTTCAAACTTCAAATGAATATACCGAGTGCAAAACAGATCGGATTTTAGTGAAACCAAAAACATTACGATCTAATTGATAATATCTTTCCAACGAATCCGAAAAATCGAAATTTCATAGCGGGGATCAAAAGATATGTCCAGTTGAAAATTCTGAATAGTCGCTATGGAATTCAGGCCCTTAAAAATGGAAATTTTTCAAACGACCTCGGATTTCGACGAAACCACTTTTGTTGGATCCGTGGTGTTATATTATTGCTAGGTTTTAAATTTCATAATTTTTCGAATCAATATGTGAGCGTGGCGTAGTTAAACGCGTTTGACCAGTTTTAGTTGAATTTAATCGACTGGAAAATGGCCATTTTTCAAACGGTCTCAGAATTTGACGAAATTAGTTTTGTTAGGACCAAATCGTCAATACGAAGTTAGAAATAATTTTTCTGTAATTTTCGGGGTTCGTATGTGGCCCCGGTAAATTGAAATGTGCGTTCAAATTCAAAATATAATTCAATTTGAACGCACATTTCAATTTACCGGGGCCACATACGAACCCCGAAAATTACAGAAAAATTATTTCTAACTTCGTATTGACGATACGGTCCTAACAAAACTAATTTCGTCAAATTCTGAGACCGTTTGAAAAATGGCCATTTTCCAGTCGATTAAATTCAACTGAAACTGGTCAAATGCGTTTAACTACGCCACGCTCACATATTGATTCGAAAAATTATGAAATTTAAAACCTAGCAATAATATAACACCACGGATCCAACAAAAGTGATTTCGTCGAAATCCGAGGTCGTTTGCAAAATTTCCATTTTTAAGGGCCTGAATTCCATAGCGACTATTCAGAATTTTCAACTGGACATATCTTTTGATCCCCGCTATGAAATTTCGATTTTTCGGATTCGTTGGAAAGATATTATTAGTTAGATCCTAATGTTTTTGGTTTCACTAAAATCCGATCTGTTTTGCACCCGGTACATTCATTTGAAGTTTGAAATCGAATTATCGAACTACCGCGCCATTTTCAATTCTATTTATAATTAAAATAAAATTTTATATTCTAACGACGACGCATATAAATATATACGTTCGAATTCTATTCAAAATAAATTTCTCGTCGATATTATTTAAAATAATCCATTTTAAATATTCAAAATTCGCTAAAATTGCCAGAATAAAAATTTTAAACTGGCCCAGATTTTCGGGTTATTACAATCTCCCCCACTTAAAACTTTTCGTCCCCGAAAAGGAACAAAGTCGAAAGTAGTTTGATTAATCAACTCTACGTTCGATCTGGCTTCCATTCTCCAACTTTTCAGTTTCTGAGAATTTTCAAAAATTTCAAAAATTTGGCTAACACCCGGAATTTTCGAAAAATTTCGCCATAACCTCCCCTGCACCGGGAGCCACGGGAAAATCCCGAAATTGCCACACAGGCCTTCTGATCTTAAAAAGAAAAAGAAAAAGCCAAGCGGCTAGCCAATAGGCTCATAAAATCATCATCACCCAAACAAAACAGTAAATTATGTAGTAAACATGTACCTATTTGTCGGGCAAACAAATTTTATTCTCTGCTCTAGCCTCCTTGCTATGACCTGTTCAATGTAAGTATATGTATATGCAAGCAAATGCTACCAAATTTTCAATACAATTCAATATTTGATACAATTAGGCGTAATGGTTCAAAATTTCAATTAATCAAAACAATAATCAAACAACACAACCATCAATCAATTAGTTGATTAGCTTTTCAAACACATAATTTTGTTATATAGTCAAAAATCACATTTTTGATGCCAAATCACAACAATAAGCCCTATCTAATTTTGGTTCTCACACCAGTCAATTGGAAATATATAGAAATCTCACCTTCGAAACACGAAAATAAATTCTAATGATGACGCGTCAATCATTAGAATCATGTCCGAGCGACTAGAGTGTGATTCTATATCTATCGAATATATTTGAGGCTTCAATACACGTGGATCAGACGTATACTAAAATCTCTATATATTTGATTGTCCAAATCAATATAAATAAATAATCAAATACGTATAATTGATTTATATTTCAAAACAAGATTTGTTTTCACTTTAAAATTTTACTCTTCACACTCGTTCTAGGATACTACTGATCCCATCTCTAACGAGTCATTCTAATTGGATATTACTAATCCAATATCTGATGAATTCTTTCGTATGGTTCTAATGTGTCTTGTTCTCTGAGCTTTGTAAACGAAAGCTCTGATACCAAATGAAGCGACCCGAAACTTCCCCGGTCTCCGAAGAGATGAGAAAGAACGAATTACTGTGAGGACAAGACAAATCAGAACGCAGACGAAAGAACATTTCACTGTTATTACAACAATTCCATCAGATACAAGAATATACAGAGTATGAATGAATATTACACAGAAATATCAGAGATTTAAATTACATTTAAATACATGACAGTGAAAAATAATACGATACACAACTGAAGGAGATACACGGATACAAAGCTTTCCGGATATCATTCCAGCTGTAAACCAGGATCTTGTGAATATAAATCTGCAAAACCAAAACTACTAGCTGCCCGTGTTGAAAATAGGGGCACCCAGAGTTTAGGTTAAAACAATAAACTCCAGGTCAGTCATGTGACTGGTGTGAGAACTAAAACAGTTATTAATCTTTATTTTTAAAGTTAGGTAAATCAAGGGACCACGCCGCATAACACGGAACGAGTTTCCTCCCAAGAACACCAGTGCATAAAACAACAGCGCAATGCTAAATAAAGAAAAATGAAGCTATTATAAGACCCAGGTCCCATCACACAATGCAACGCAAGCCGGAGGATAGGGTTTTTACCTTATAATAGCCAAGAATGCTTGATACGTTTAAAACAAATCATTTGATACCATTATAAGTGCATATTGTATAAAATATCTTCAAATCATAAGTATCAATCATAGACGGCATAAGTGCCTCATCCCACTATGTCGCCATACTGGGCTCTACAAATAAAACTGAAATACACGTATTGGAAATTGGATTTCCATCATGGTGGCTCCTGATTCGAAAGATCGATCGCGTAATGCAATTCACCATGGCTTACGTCCCAACAAGAGAAAACACCGTCTGCACATCCTCACATTTGGGACCAGAGTACCACCGCGGCTTACGTCCCAGCGAGAGAAAACACCGCCTACTCTATATATCCCTGAGCACTAGGCTCATCTCGGTCGACCGAATCCACGACACCACTAAGGTGCCCATCCACTAAAAAGCATACTGATCAAACCACCAGTTTACCACCATACCGGGGTGTGAGGCTCGCCGATCAACGCTATACACAAAGCCATGCTATATTAAAGCTGCGCTTTGATCATCAACCACCAAACTTTGCTTTTCAACAAAAAGTCTGGATCACTGCATCTCAGCATGCCACACTATCAATCCATATCGTACCACTGATTTCTGCCAACATATAACCTCTGAGCTCGTATGTCTCAGAGAAGGGTGTTAAGCAAAAGAATAAATTCTCCGTCGCCAAACAGATATATATTTAGCAGAGATCAACGAATACAATATAAAGGAATACAATGTCAGACACACCATCCATTTACAAGTCCGTTCTAGGTCTGAACGAAACCGGAGCCACTTTCCTCGCATATCCATCCATCTCCAAGTACGTCTGGACGACCACCAACTATTTCCATCCTCTTGGGTGTACAGCCCAATCAGGATCGTCAGTAATTATCCAAACGATGTGAAGACTTCCGGTCTTCAACCACCGTCTTCATCTTCGACATATCGTCGAATCGGTTATTCAGAATGGGTATAAACCCGGCCTTTCCGAACAACCCGCGTATATTAAAAATAAATGTTACACAAACACAACATACGCCTCATTCCAATTCATTAGTTCCTAACTGTAAATCGGTAAGAGAGCAACTCCCCAAATATTAACCCGAAGGCCGAAACCAACATCAGATCAATATCCAGGAAACCATTCTTCTTAACTAACCTTCAGCTAGTTTCTAAATTTCAATTCTTAGGGAAAGGTTCCCATTAATTTTATCCAAGATAAATTCTTTAAAATTTATCCTTTAATCTTTCTTTGGATGTCATTTCAAACCAAATTATGGTTTTCCAAACTAGTCGAGATTAGCGAACCATACCGAAGTAATTATTTAGTTTATTTCCCAATCCCAACCTATTCATCCCATGAAGCAAAACTGGTAATACTCCATATTTAACACCACAGTGTTATCGGTAAAATTAATTACCATTTCACGTTCAAATCTGATTAAAGATTTAACTATCGCTTTGGAGCAAAACCGGTGATACTCCATTCTCGCTCATTTTCTAAAGTTGATAATTTAAATTATCAATCCACATTTCAATCTAATTGTAGATTCATTTAAAACTCCTTTTACTGGGTTAAAGAACTAGTGTCATTTAAAACACAGTTCACGACAAATCCAAATCACATTCTATTTATTATCGGGTTAAAGAACGAGTATTGTTTAATACACTGTTCACGATAAACCCACAAATCAATTCTATTTACAACCCATTTCAAATCTAATTTATTTATTTAAAAATAAATGGTTTTAATTTTAGTTCAAAATTAGTTCATTTCGATAAAAATCTATTTTTATCTTTTCAAACATGGAGTTTTTCATCTTGATTTTTCACAAATCATTTCTTATGATTTTACACTAATTATTACTATTTTTAATAATTTTATCAAGGCCCGTACAGTTGATTTCCATCAACGGCCATCGAACTGCACTTACAGCGACCTTTTTCGAATTTGATTTGGACGTATCTCCAAATCCAACCGTTAGATTTCAAATTTCTAATATTTGTTAGAAAGCTCTTTTCGATACGAACCCAACGGTTCCGGTTTTAAGAGAATCCGACGATCGGATCTCCCGTAGTATCCGTTCGAAGTTAATGGTCGAAATTCGCGAACTGCTGCAGCGCGGCGCATTCTATTCAGGCCATTATATAATATATATAATATATATTTCGTCGATTACTATTTAAAATGAATTTTATAAATAGTTTTGAATTCCTTTCAAAAACAATTTCAACCTTTAATTCAAATTCAAATCAAAATTGAATTTTCTATTATAAATCCTTTTTACTTTCATTTCTATTTGATTTTAATTCAAATCGATTTTAATTCGATTCGAATTCATTTTCTTTTCAATTCAATTCAATTCGAATTCGTTTTCTTTTCAATTCAATTCAATTCGAATTCGTTTTCTTTTCAATTCAATTCGAATTCGTTTTCCAATTCAATTCAAATTCAATTCATTCTCTATTTAATTCAAATTCAAATTCAATTCATTTTCTAATCAAATCAAATTCAATTCATTTTCTATTCAAATCAAATTCATTATATATTTTCTATTCAATTCAAATTCGTTATATATTCAATTGAAATCAAATTCGTTTTCTATTCAATTCGAATTCGTTTTCTATTCAATTTAATTCAAATTTCATTTCAAAATATTCGATTTCGAAATCACTTTTCAATATTCATTTTAAAATGAATAAAATCGATATAAATATCGTTCACGTCAAAATGGCGTCAATCTAATCAACACGGCTTCATATATTTCTATTTTCAAATATTCTATTTCAAATATTTCCTTTTCAAATATTTCTGTTTCAAATATTTCTATTATTAAAATATTTCGTTCAACACATGACTAATCTCAACGGATGAGTACTGTCAACACATGAACCTTTATTTTATATTGATAAAGATGTAAATTTTATTATTAAAATATTTCGTTCAACACATGACTAATCTCAACGGATGAGTACTGTCAACACATGAACCTTTATTTTATATTATTCTTTATTTTCTAAATTGGAAGGAGGCCCAATCAATCACCATATAATGTTAATTATATGGATTTTCATACATCACACGTATATAATAGCATTGAAAAATAATCAACCATCAACCAAAGTGCACTACATTGTATAAGCATCAAATATAGATATCTAACGCTTATAACAGCCTATCAATCAATCGATCGACATATTTAATCAATCAGGATGAGTGAACTTCAAATTTCATCCCAACACCCGTGTGGGGTTTCAAACAATCAAACACAGATTTTAGTTGTGCAGTTGGGCGATGTATAAAATTTATCGACCCAATCAATGTCCTTCAAATAGGTGTACATAAACAAACCGTCCGGTTTGCAAATGAATATTTTATTTTATTCACTTCCACGTTAAAAATTATATTTTTAACGATCAAAATATTTTGTTCAAACTATGAATATTCTATTCGGTTCATTTATTCAATAAAATGATACTTTTATTTTTCTAACATATTTTAGAAAATTTCGGCGGCATAACGGCACGATACTAGAAACGGGACGAGGCCTAGCCTTATCCCCGGTCTAGTGAAGGCCCACGCCATTCACACATCAATCAAATCCATTCAATTTACCAAACAATTCAATTCAAACCAAATAATCTAACCAACTACACAACCAAACAAACAAGTCCATGGTCTATGGACGATTGTGTCGGGTGCTACTAAGCACCGTCTGCATCCTAGTATATATATATATAACTAGAAAAAGAAATTGAAGAGTGAGAAATTCTCACCAAAAGCTATTCCAACTCCACGACACTTCTAATGTAGGGAATCTTCGCCGTTCTTGCCTCTTGTCACTTCCCTTGCCCGTATTCTCTACATATGTAAAAATTGAATTTTTACTTCGCTATTCAATATATAAAAATCGAATTTTTACTTTGCTATTCAATATATAAAAATCATATTTTTAACACGGTGTTTATATTTTCAAAGTCAAATTCTAGTCTTCTAGTTCATATGTAAAAACAAAGCATGTTCATATTTTCAAAAACAAAACATTTTCATATTTTCAAAAACAAAGCAGGTTATATTTTCGAACATGAAGCATATTACATTCTCGAACATGAAGCATATTACATTTTCGAACATTTTCCAAATAGATAAAAATCGAATTTTTATTTCGGTATTCCAATAAATAAAAATCGAATTGTTATTCTTCGTTTCCATAAGGAAAAATCGAATCTTTTATTCTACAAAAAAATCAAATCTTTATAAAGATAAATATCACGTCTTTATCCCGCAACTTCTATAATCACAATTATATTTTTACTATTGCTATTTCATATATGAAAATCTAATTTTTCTAATTGAAAAATCATACTTTCCTACTAACAAAAATGTTGTTTTTCTACTAATAAAAATCTCATTTTTCTACCTTCAAAAATAATTCTATTTTCTACTTTTAAAACCAATTCTATATTTTTATATTTCATTAAACAATTCTATATTTTTATATTTTATTAAACAATTCTATATTTATTTTTAAAACTAATTTTGTATATGCTAATATATATATTTTGATTTTCAGATTTAAAGGGAATTACTTAATTTTAATTATTCCATAATTAGTTTAAGTAATTCCCTTTAAATCTGAAAATCAAAATATATATTAGCATATACAAAATTAGTTTTAAAAATAAATAAATATAGAATTGTTTAATAAAATATAAAAATATAGAATTGTTTAATGAAATATAAAAATATAGAATTGTTTTTAGAAATATAAAAATATAGAATTGGTTTTAAAAGTAGAAAATAGAATTATTTTTGAAGGTAGAAAAATGAGATTTTTATTAGTAGAAAAACAACATTTTTGTTAGTAGGAAAGTATGATTTTTCAATTAGAAAAATTAGATTTTCATATATGAAATAGCAATAGTAAAAATATAATTGTGATTATAGAAGTTGCGGGATAAAGACGTGATATTTATCTTTATAAAGATTTGATTTTTTGTAGAATAAAAGATTCGATTTTTCCTTATGGAAACGAAGAATAACAATTCGATTTTTATTTATTGGAATAACGAAATAAAAATTCAATTTTTATCTATTTGGAAAATGTTCGAAAATGTAATATGCTTCATGTTCGAGAATGTAATATGCTTCATGTTCGAAAATATAACCTGCTTTGTTTTTGAAAATATGAAAATGTTTTGTTTTTGAAAATATGAACATGCTTTGTTTTTACATATGAACTAGAAGACTAGAATTTGACTTTGAAAATATAAACACCGTGTTAAAAATATGATTTTTATATATTGAATAGCAAAGTAAAAATTCGATTTTTATATATTGAATAGCGAAGTAAAAATTCAATTTTTACATATGTAGAGAATACGGGCAAGGGAAGTGACAAGAGGCAAGAACGGCGAAGATTCCCTACATTAGAAGTGTCGTGGAGTTGGAATAGCTTTTGGTGAGAATTTCTCACTCTTCAATTTCTTTTTCTAGTTATATATATATACTAGGATGTAGACGGTTCTTAGTAGCACCCGACACAATCGTCCACAGACCATGGACTTGTTTGTTTGGTTGTGTAGTTGGTTAGATTATTTGGTTTGAATTGAATTGTTTGGTAAATTGAATGGATTTGATTGATGTGTGAATGGCGTGGGCCTTCACTAGACCGGGGATAAGGCTAGGCCTCGTCCCGTTTCTAGTATCGTGCCGTTATGCCGCCGAAATTTTCTAAAATATGTTAGAAAAATAAAAGTATCATTTTATTGAATAAATGAACCGAATAGAATATTCATAGTTTGAATAAAATATTTTGATCGTTAAAAATATAATTTTTAACGTGGAAGTGAATAAAATAAAATATTCATTTGCAAACCGGACGGTTTGTTTATGTACACCTATTTGAAGGACATTGATTGGGTCGATAAATTTTATACATCGCCCAACTGCACAACTAAAATATGTGTTTGATTGTTTGAAACCCCACACGGGTGTTGGGATGAAATTTGAAGTTCACTCATCCTGATTGATTAAATATGTCGATCGATTGATTGACAGGCTGTTATAAGCGTTAGATATCTATATTTGATGCTTATACAGTGTAGTGCACTTTGGTTGATGGTTGATTATTTTTCAATGCTATTATATACGTGTGATGTATGAAAATCCATATAATTAACATTATATGGTGATTGATTGGGCCTCCTTCCAATTTAGAAAATAAATAATAATATAAAATAAAGGTTCATGTGTTGACAGTACTCATCCGTTGAGATTAGTCATGTGTTGAACGAAATATTTTAATAATAAAATTTACATCTTTATCAATATAAAATAAAGGTTCATGTGTTGACAGTACTCATCCGTTGAGATTAGTCATGTGTTGAACGAAATATTTTAATAATAGAAATATTTGAAATAAAAATATTTGAAAAGGAAATATTTGAAATAGAATATTTGAAAATAGAAATATATGAAGCCGTGTTGATTAGATTGACGCCATTTTGACGTGAACGATATTTATATCGATTTTATTCATTTTAAAATGAATATTGAAAAGTGATTTCGAAATCGAATATTTTGAAATGAAATTTGAATTAAATTGAATAGAAAACGAATTCGAATTGAATAGAAAACGAATTTGATTTCAATTGAATATATAACGAATTTGAATTGAATAGAAAATATATAATGAATTTGATTTGAATAGAAAATGAATTGAATTTGATTTGATTAGAAAATGAATTGAATTTGAATTGAATAGAGAATGAATTGAATTTGAATTGAATAGGAAAACGAATTCGAATTGAATTGAAAAGAAAATGAATTCGAATTGAATTGAATTGAAAAGAAAATGAATTCGAATAGAATTAAAATCGATTTGAATTAAAATCAAATAGAAATGAAAGTAAAAAGGATTTATAATAGAAAATTCAATTTCGATTTGAATTTGAAATAAAGGTTGAAATTGTTTTTGAAACGAATTCAAAACTATTTATAAAATTGGTTTTAAATAGTAATCGACGAAATATATATTATATATATTATATAATGGTCTGAATAGAACGCGCCGCGCTGCGGCAGTTCGCGAATTTCGACCATTAACTTCGAACGGATACTACGGGAGATCCGACCGTCGGATTCTCCTAAAACCGGAACCGTTGGGTTCGTATCGAAAAGAGCTTTCTAACGAATATTAGAAATTTGAAATCTAATGGTTGGATTTGGAGATACATCCAAATCAAATTCGAAAAAGGTCGCTGTAAGTGCAGTTCGATGGTCGTTGATGGAAATCGACTGTACGGGCCTTGATAAAATTATTAAAAATAGTAATAATTAGTGTAAAATCATAAGAAATGATTTGGGAAAAATCAGGATGAAAAACTCCATGTTTGAAAAGATAAAAATAGATTTTTATCGAAATGAACTAATTTTGAACTAAAATTAAAACCATTTATTTTTAAATAAATAAATTAGATTTGAAATGGGTTGTAAATAGAATTGATTTGTGGGTTTATCGTGAACAGTGTATTAAACAACACTCATTCTTTAACCCGATAATAAATAGAATGTGATTTGGATTTGTCGTGAACTGTGTTTTAAATGACACTAGTTCTTTAACCCAGTAAAAGGAGTTTTAAATGAATCTGCAATTAGATTGAAATGTGGATTGATAATTTAAATTATCAACTTTAGAAAATGAGCGAGAATGGAGTATCACCAGTTTTGCTCCAAAGCGATAGTTAAATCTTTAATCAGATTTGAACGTGAAATGGTAATTAATTTTACCGATAACACTGTGGTGTTAAATATGGAGTATTACCAGTTTTGCTTCATGGGATGAATAGGTTGGGATTGGGAAATAAACTAAATAATTACTTCGGTATGGTTCGCTAATCTCGACTAGTTTGGAAAACCATAATTTGGTTTGAAATGACATCCAAAGAAAGATTAAAGGATAAATTTTAAAGAATTTATCTTGGATAAAATTAATGGGAACCTTTCCCTAAGAATTGAAATTTAGAAACTAGCTGAAGGTTAGTTAAGAAGAATGGTTTCCTGGATATTGATCTGATGTTGGTTTCGGCCTTCGGGGTTAATATTTGGGGAGTTGCTCTCTTACTGATTTACGGTTAGTAACTAATGAATTGGAATGAGGCGTATGTTATGTTTGTGTAACATTTATTTTTAATATACGCGGGTTGTTCGGAAAGGCCAGGTTTATACCCATTCTGAATAACTGATTCGACGATATGTCGAAGATGAAGACGGTGGTTGAAGACCGGAAGTCTTCACATCGTTTGGATAATTACTGACGATCCTGATTGGGCTGTACACCCAAGAGGATGGAAATAGTTGGTGGTCGTCCAGACGTACTTGGAGATGGATGGATATGCGAGGAAAGTGCCCCCGGTTTCATTCAGACCTAGAACGGACTTGTAAATGGATGGTGTGTCTGACATTGTATTCCTTTATATTGTATTCGTTGATCTCTGCTAAATATATATCTGTTTGGCGGCGGAGAATTTATTCTTTTGCTTAACGCCCTTCTCTGAGACATACGAGCTCAGAGGTTATATGTTGGCAGAAATCAGTGGTACGATATGGATTGATAGTGTGGCATGCTGAGATGCAGTGATCCAGACTTTTTGTTGAAAAGCAAAGTTTGGTGGTTGATGATCAAAGCGCAGCTTTAATATAGCATGGCTTTGTGTATAGCGTTGATCCGCGAGCCTCACACCCCGGTATGGTGGTAAACTGGTGGTTTGATCAGTATGCTTTTTAGTGGATGGGCACCTTAGTGGTGTCGTGGATTCGGTCGACCGAGATGAGCCTAGTGCTCAGGGATATATAGAGTAGGCGGTGTTTTCTCTCGATGGGACGTAAGCCGCGGTGGTACTCTGGTCCCAAATGTGCGGATGTGCAGACGGTGTTTTCTCTTGTTGGGACGTAAGCCGTGGTGAATTGCATTACGCGATCGATCTTTCGAATCAGGAGCCACCATGATGGAAATCCAATTTCCAATACGTGTATTTCGGTTTTATTTGTAGAGCCCAGTATGGCGACATAGTGGGATGAGGCACTTATGCCGTCTATGATTGATACTTATGATTTGAAGATATTTTATACAATATGCCCTTATAATGGTATCAAATGATTTGTTTTAAACGTATCAAGCATTCTTGGCTATTATAAGGTAAAAACCCTATCCTCCGGCTTGCGTTGCATTGTGTGATGGGACCTGGGTCTTATAATAGCTTCATTTTTCTTTATTTAGCATTGTGCTGTTGTTTTATGCATTGGTGTTCTTGGGAGGAAACCCGTTCCGTGTTATGCGGCGTGGTCCCTTGATTTACCTAACTTTAAAAATAAAGATTAATAACTGTTTTAGTTCTCACACCAGTCACATGACTGACCTGGAGTTTATTGTTTTAACCTAAACTCTGGGTGCCCCTATTTTCGACACGGGCAGCTAGTAGTTTTGGTTTTGCAGATTTATATTCACAGGATCCTGGTTTACAGCTGGAATGATATCCGGCAAGCTTTGTATCCGTATATCTCCTTCAGTTGTGTATCGTATTATTTTCCGCCGTCATGTATTTAAATGTAATTTAAATCTCTGATATTTCTGTGTAATATTCATTCATACTCTGTATATTCTTGTATCTGATGGAATTGTTGTAATAACAGTGAAATTTTCTTTCGTCTGCGTTCTGATTTGTCTTGTCCTCACAGTAATTCGTTCTTTCTCATCTCTTCGGAGACCGGGGAAGTTTCGGGTCGCTTCAGATTTTCTGGAGTTCATTTAGCTTTCCGTTGATGTAGGCGTTGATTTGTTATCTTTTAATCCTATTCAGATTGGAAGAAGAAGAAGCACTAGTTCTAGCTTAGGTTTCAGCAGAGTAGCGACGCCATTGATTTATTTTAATATGAATTAGAGCAGAGTATAGGCATAATGAAATTGTGTGGAGAGAAAGTGAGGTTTGGGTGTGTTTAAGTAGCTTAGGAGCAACGAATCTGGTCAGAACGGGTGTCTAAATGTAGAAAAATGGATATGTCCTTGGATCTGGAAAAGGGGGGGAGGTCGACCTGTTCTACCCAGGTCGACCCCATGATCAACCTTGGTCCTGGGCGGGAATTTTCCCGCCCAGCCCGGGTGTGTATTTTGAATTCTAATTTTGAATTTCGACTGAGCTGTTTAAATTTTCTGAAAACTTCTGAATGCCATAACTTCTTCATACGGAGTCCGATTTATGCAAACTCGGACTCTATCTCAAGCAGAATTCCGAGACGAACGCAATGGCTTAAGCCGTTTTCCTTAATTTTTCTTTTAAAAATTAAGTGTAGCTTGTTTTGTTACTTTTTGTTCACAGAAAATACGGGGTGTTACATTCTCCCCTCCTTAAAGGATTTCGTCCCCGAAATCTTCAAGTTAAGAAGAATGTGTCCTATCATTCAATCACCCATCTTCTCAACCATCATACACAAGCATCCATTTTCCTTAGAAAACTTCTAATGTTGTATGAACATATTAAAAAGTGTGTGTATATGTCTCTTATCTAATGCAAAGATCAGGCGGTCTAATGATTCAGTTGACCTCCTCAATGCGAATTATGTTAGTGCCATGAGTCCAATTATGTATGCAATAAATCCTATTTGATACACATCATTTCTATATGAGTGCATAACCATTCATCCAAATGCAACATCCATGTGACGAGTCAATCATTTTGCATCCACAAAAATTGAAAAATGCACACACATCCATATGCAGTATGAGAGTGCTTTTGAGCCGATCTAGTGCCTAGTGTGTGTATATGCATCCACGAGCAACCACTAGCAACCACTTGCATCCACTTGCAGCCATCAAACATAACATGTCTCAAACACATGTTTACACCCATTAGTTTCTACCTAAAGGTCTAAGACTCGATCGATAGGATACAGCCGAGTGATAGAAGCAAGTACAATTAAAACAAAAGTTCTGTTCCCATTAGACATCGGTTAAGAGAATAAATCCCTTAGTATCAACCCCGAAGACCGAAATCAACATCAGATTGACATTCAGAGAATTACTCCCATTAAACAATGTCAAAACCGGAAATCTACTTCACGCTTCGAGTAAAAACTCCTATCCTTTTCAGAAATATTCAGATACTTACAGACTACTGGTACAGATCAGATTATCAAATGATTCTTAGGAAACTAGGAATGATAAAACCCCACCATATCCCACAAATCCCAGAATGTATGTGTCATAATCAACTTAACGCCTAACACAGATACCCTTAAACCCCAACCTATCACAAATAGATGAGTCGTAACCCTCATGGGGTTTGAGACTATAGCGGGATCAGAAACAAGACTAGTATTAAAGTGCAGAGTCTCAATTACAGAATTAAAATGCCAGAATGATCAGATAAGGAATTAAACTTTCTACGGAAATTTTTCCACCTCTATCCTATCCACCAACTACGAGAGCATTCACCTACCCTCCAGAAGATTCTACCCTTTGCCCTTGCCTTCTGGGGCAATCCTTGATCAGATGTCCTGTCTCACCGCACTGAAAACAACCAGTCTTCTTACATGTTAACAAGTATTTCTCTAAAGTTGCCCCCATCGCGCAAAAAATCCTACGAAGCTCGAAAGAGGATTAGCTGTAGGTGAAATTACTGCGGCCACAGATGGAAGTTTGGCACTTCTTTGCCCTTCGACAAGCGCCGTAGTCTCATCATGCCTACGGAACCATGTCGCGATGAGGTTACCTCCCAGAAAGCCAGAAGCCCCGAAGACTCAAAAAAGAAGGAAACAAGGTTAAACAGAAAATCAAAAGATAGATATATGGCTTTGGGGACTACGTTTTTCAAAATAACTTTCCTTTTGAAAATACTTCCTTTTTAAAACCTTATTGAAAATAGTTTTCAAAAACTTTCTATCAAATCGGGTAACCTTCAGCTCTGATATCAAGTGTAACACCCCACTTTCGTTAAGGTCACTCGCAAAGGGAATGCATTAACTTCGGTGGAACGTTATAAGTAAACAGAACAGAAATTTACAAGACATATATGTAAAGTAGTACTCGAAAAATTTATAACTTTATTACAGCAGAAACAGAAATAGGTTTGGTTACATCACAATACCAAAACCCAAGTACACAAATATTAGTCTTATACAAAATCCTTCAGAATGCATAATTTTAAAGCCATAATCCCCAACAGAGAATGCCATAAATAGGTAGAATCAAAGCCAAGCAATATTTCAAGCACTTCTAGCACTTCAAGCAGATGGAACCTGAATCAAGGTCCTATGTTTCCGCCCTCAGAACCTGGGGGGAACGGAAGAAAAGAGGCGAAACAAACTAGGTCAGACATAAGTCTGGTGAGTCTAGTGACTTTCACAATATAAACAGATAACAGTATCATGACATGTAAATAAAACTGGATGAGAGATAATCATAACAGGAGTAGCAGGTTAACAGAAGAGACAGAATGATATAGGCTAAACTAAGATTCTTACTTGGATTTCACTTCTCTGCACTAATACTAGTATAACAAAATTAGGTGTTGTCCTAATATCTAAACAGAAAACAGAACGATCTCTTTAGAAACACGATGCTAGAAATGAGCCTTTACCACCATAACAGAAATAGATGTACAGAAACATAATGCTAGTAATGGGCCTTTACCACCCGAATAGAGACAGACGGTTACAAAAACAGAATGCTAGTAATGGGCCTTACCACCCGAATAGAGATAGACGGTATAGAAGCAGAAGCAGAAACGGAATCAGAGACGGAAACAAAATATTCCCTACGGAAACAGAATGTTAGAATTAGGTGTACACTAGTAATGGGCCTTTAAGACCCTAACAGACGGCACCACACAGAAACAGACAGGTGTTACCACCCCAATAGAAACAGACAGTACCCCAACAGAAATAGACAGAACTAAGTGTACCCTAATTTCTACCCAAAGCGATCGGCTCCCTAAAATATAAATACCCAGTGCCGGCCCCACAAAAGGGTGTATCACTCCCCAAAGTGGCAACCTATAGACACAAACCTATTTACAGATGTAACGGTGTCTTACATCCTTAGAGCAGACCGGATCCATGCACGCACATGACCCGGTTGGATTGCCCCATCAACACCCCACGCCATTATCAGAGTGAACCTCTAATAATTAGTTCAGTAAGCGTGCCCTGGACCCTACCTAGTGTTGGGTCATATATTTGATACCAGAAAGGGTTACTGACTAATATGGGTCCCAATCAACAGATGACACAAGTAATTACCCCTCCTAACCTTGTTTCCCTAGACTAACAGATTTCAGATTAACTTGCTTTCAGATTTCAGATGTACAAAGTTCAGATTAACTAGTTCTCAGATCAGACATACAGGTTAACAAGTTTTCAGACTAACGGATCAGATATGCAGATTAACAAGTTTTCAGACTAATGGATCAGATATGCAGATTTAACAAGTTTTCAGACTAACGGATCAGATATACAGATTAACAGACTTACAGATTGTTTCACCTTACCTTGTATTGGGCCTACAGATTTTCAAACGGGTTTATTAGATTCATCAGCCTAGTTGATTTAACCTTATCCACCCAACACGTTTTAGGCATCATATTTATCTTAGATTTGCATTAATTAAATATTAATGCACAGACCTCTCACATTAGATCGGTAGCCTGTGGCCGCTTGATGTGTAGGGCGGTTCCGGGCAGACTTCTGCCACAAGCCAGACCTAACCTCGTGTTTAAGCATCTTTATGCCTATGACCTCTCACATTATACTGATAGTTTGCGGTTGTTGGTTAAGCCGGTTGGGTCCGGGCAGGCTTCTAACGCAAACAGAGTCTAACCTCGTGTCTCAGCATTCTTATTTTAGCCAAAGTATTCATTCACAGATTATGCCAATATCAGACTAATTATGCCAATTCGACAAATTAACTTCTTTACAATTTACAGCAGATTATCCAAAGTTCTATTAACATGTTTTGCTCAATTTTAGATCGAGCCTACAGATTTTCATACCCCAAATTACCGTATTCAGTTTGAACAGATTTAGCAGATTAGACAATTTAACAGATTTAATCATCCCTTAAAATTCCATTGACATACCTCGCTTAATCATAAAATTAAGCCTAATTTTACATGCTCAAATTATGGTCATAATTCACAATATAACATATGCCCAAATTTCTAGTTAAATTTATATAGTACAGAATATTTTCCAAAAACCCCAAATCATGATATACAATATGAATTATGCCAAATTATAGCCTTTGATTTTAGCGTATGTCAAATATCCAAAATTCCCATTTAGGCGTATTCACAATTAATAGTTATCCTATTTTAATATAGATCCTTTACGCCTAAATCATATATCCTTTTTCTTCCAAGTCATAGATCGTCATATAAAATTTGCCCCGAAATCTAGATCTTAAATTACAACATGTATTATGTCCTCAAAATCAGATCTTGAATTATAACATGCATTATGTTCCCAAATTACAAGTCATATGTTGTCATACAATAATTCTCCTTCTTCCAAATCATAAACCGTCATATATAGTATACCTAGATCTAGATCTTAAATTACAACATATGCCCTTTTCTTAAATCAGTCACAGATAAGTCATGTCCAATTATGCATTAGTCATTATATTCCCTAAATTTAGCGTTCATGCGTCAATCTCTTATGAGATTTGGCTCAGGCTCGTGGTAGCCTGGCTATAGAATAGGAAGAAGAAAGAGATACATAATAGTTACAATAAGATAGATCTACACAGAAAAACAGATCTGATAAACAGGAATAAGATAGATCTACACAGAAAAACAGATCTGATCAACAGGAATATGCATAATCTCCAATTCAGATTTATAACCATGTCAAGATCATAATTAAATTTCGTATCTGAAAATAACTGTACTCACAATTCGTGGTTTAAGAAAGAGAAGAACAATTCTGGGATCTGATTTTCTGGAGTTGATTTAGCTTTCCGTTGAGAAAGGCGTTGATTTGTTATCTTTTAATCCTATTCAGATTGGAAGAAGAAGAAGCACTAGTTCTAGCTTAGGTTTCAGCAGAGTAGCGACGCCATTGATTTATTTTAATATGAATCAGAGCAGAGTATAGGCGTAATGAAATTGTGTGGAGAGAAAGTGAGGTTTGGGGGTGTTTAAATAGCTTAGGAGCAACGAATCTGGTCAGAACGGGCGTCTAAATGCAGAAAAATGGATATGTCCTCGGATCTGGAAAAAGGGGGAGATCGACCCCTAGGTCGACCCCATGGTTGACCTGTTCTACCCAGGTCGACCTGGGTCTTGGGCGGGAATTTTCTCGCCCAGCCCGGGTGTGTATTTTGAATTCGAATTTTGAATTTCGACTGAGCAGTTTAAATTTTCTGAAAACTTCTGAAGGCCATAACTTCTTCATACGGAGTCCGATTTACGCAAACTCGGACTCTATCTCAAGTAGAATTCCAAGACGAATGCAATGGCATAATTCGTTTTCCTTAATTCTTCTTTTAAAAATTAAGTATACCTTGTTTTGTTACTTTTTGTTTACAGAAAATACGGGGTGTTATAGTTTGACTGCACCTAAATACTAGTCTAGTTACGGATCCCATAGTAGTCTCAAATCCAATTGGTGGTTCGGCTCATCTTTCAATGATTTGTCAGGATTTGAGAGTGTCTATGTTGAGCGTTGAGTTTGAAAGCAACGCCTTCGTTCTTGGCTTCACGAGATATAGATTGATTCTAGGTATGGATTGGTTATCCAGTAATGGTGCCATCCTCGATTGTGAAAAGAGAGTGGTTAGACTTATGACTCGACTCGGCAACACTCTCAAAATCTCTTGTTATCCCATACATTCTGTTATGCTTAGCTACCTAAAATCTCTTGATGCGTCGGTTGAAACTTGCAGTCTGTTAGAGTAGTCCGTGAATACTCAGATGTATTTAAAGAGGTGAAGGGCTTACCTCCGAAGCGGGATATAGACTTTCGCATATACCTTGTTGATAATGCAAAACCCGTAGCTCTACCGGTTAGACACATGGCTCCAAGGGAGAGAAAAGAGCTCAGCAAGCAAGTCAAAAAGTTGCTCGAAAAGGGGTTTATAAGGCGGAGTATTACTGAATGGGGTGCTCCAGTAGTATTCGCAACCAAATCGGATGGATCACTTCTCCTATGCGTTGATTATAGGGAGCTAAACAAGCTGACCAAGAAAAATAGGCACCCACTTTCAAGAATAGATGACTTGTTTGATCAGCTTGTAGGTGCGTCAGTTTTCTCCCAATTAGATCTGGCCATCGGGTTTCATAGCTAAGAGTGGCTGAAGACAGCATTGATAAGACCGCGTTCAGAACCCCGAATGGTTTCTTCGAATCAAACCAAGCCAAAGTCCACTTTATATCTTCTTAAATCCTAAGAAATTACAAGTACAATGCCATCTCAAAATCCGTGAGATCCAATTACATACAACATCCTTGTATTACAATAAGAAAAGAGAAGATATTTATACACAAAATCCTCGTATTAATTTGATTTGAGGAAGACATAATGTCCTTATGTCATCTGTAATGGCAGCCGAGAAGTGTTAGTACCAAAAAGCCAGAGAGATCCCTTGAAAATGCCTTCAAGTGGTGTATTTATAGCCATCTACAGCAGGCGGTTCGTGGGCCACATGGCATGCATCATAAGAATCTCGAAATGAGGTGTAAAACATGGAGAAATCCTCTCCAAGTCATGTCATGCCATGTGTAATGAGATCTGGGTTAATAGGAGCAAGAATAGCCATAAGAATAGGTCACCGTCGTGTAGAGCTGAATCTTCAAGCGATTCGTGTTCATGGAGGGCGAGCCTTAGGATGGGGGCGATCCCTAGGAGGGCGAGCCCTAGGGGGTGAACCCTAGGATAGGGACAATCCCTAGGGGGCGAGCCTGAGGATAGGGGCAATCCCTAAGAGGGTGACCCCTAGGATAGAGGCGATCCCTAGGGGGCGAACACTAGGATGGGGACGAGCCCTAGGATGGGGACGATCCCTAGGGCGGCGAGCCCTAGGATGAGGGCAATCCCTGGTAGAGCGAACCCTAGGATGGGGGCGAGCCCTAGGGGGTGAGTCCTAGGATGGCGATCCGGTCCAGGAGGGTGAGATCCGATCCAAATTCACTCTAGCGACGCTTCGTCACTTCATCCAAGTGATTGCCAATCCACATTCAAGTCCTGAGTTATTCCAAAGGATTAAATTCGTGTTGGGACGATCCTTGCCAAAGGATAGCCTAACAAGTTTCCCCTCAGAACACATCTTGGTGGTTGACGGAAGATGTGTTCTAGATAATCAAGGAAATCTATAAGCCATAAAAATCCGAGAATACCATGACCTCGTCAGGTCCGCCAGCTACAAATATAATTCATATCTGCAAAGAGATATAGGTTAAACAAATGTGTCAAATCCTGACAGTATTAAATGATTTTTTTTAGCATAAACCATGTTTAAATGTCTACCAAGCACAAACCATGCTCGAGGAACATCCAAGTCATCCTTCCAAATCCTGGCAAGGGCCAAAACTTCTAAGCATAATCCATACCAAGAAGTTCACACCGAGTATAATCCATACCCGATTTCTTTTGTCACATCCTGACAAGACCGTTTTCAGTTCTTAAGTATAATCCATGCTTAGGATTCCAAAGTGAGTATAAACCATACTCAGAATTGAAGTAAAGCTACGCTTGCCACAGCCTGACAAGATAGTCCATCCCTAGGCATAATCCATACCTAGAGTTTCATAATAAGTATAAGCCATACTTTGCCGAGATTGAGAATCTTGACACAACCTAACAAGACACTTGAATTTACCAAACACAAGCCATGCTTGGGAAATCCTTCCTTATCCAATTCAAAATGCAAAACCAAAGCACATCCTGATTGGTTTGTCATCGATCCGGAGCATGCTTTGGGGCTACATCCTAACCCTATACATGTGTACTTCGATTGAACCAATCGGAAAACCTAATGGTAGCAAAAACAAATCTTAGAGCCTACGAAATACAGAAAATGAAAGATGATCTCATCCAGATCAGTTGATGATGATCCCGCGGGAGTTCAATCCAGGACCATTTCTACTCCTCGGAGGAGGAGATGGCAGTGCATGCGCAGGCGCTGCAGGTTGTTTCACATACTCGAGTAGCCCTCCACGTCTAACCCGTTCCTCAATCAGATCTTGTAGATGTCTGCAGTCATTTGTGTCATGGTTGTCCATATCACAGAATATGCAATGCTTTCCAGAATCACGTTCTCTTTGCGATGGCTCCCCCCGGGATGCTTTGGATAGATTGTGGCAACGTTTATGTCCAAGTAAATGTCGATAAGAGAAGCACTAAGTTCAGTATACTTTTCATATTTGGGCCCTCTCCGGGGCTGTGTGTTGCGGTCATTTTTGACAACAGCTTTTCCCTTGCCTTTTCCAGAGTCAGACGGTCCTCCGTCTTTGCGCATGTTGACATCGAGAGTGCGCTTCTCAGCAGTTGCATCTTCTTCCCGTAGAAATCTATTTGCTTCAAGGTAGAATTCACCGAGATTTCGCGGTGGGTCTCGGTACAAAGATTTTTTGAACTCTGACTCGTCCAGAACGCCGGATACTACCGATCAATACCATAGATGGTTCAAGTCGATCAACTGATGTCGCCGCAACGTTGAATCTTTCCAGAAATGAACGCAGAGTTTCTCCAGACCTCTTCTTGATTGTAGTGAGTGACATGACATTCTTGGGTCATGTAATGTGGACCCGAAATTGTTCAACAAAGCGTGCGACCAACATGTTCCAACTGTTGATCGATTCCGTCTCTAGTTGCCGAATCAACATAACGGCTATATCAGTCAAAAAGAGGGGGAAGCATTTTGCCATAATGTTTTCCTATGCCATTTGAATTTCCATATGATGCTTATAGCGCATCAGATGCACGGTAGGATTTGTCCTGCCATTGTACGGCTCTAGAACTGAGAGTTTGAAATCTGGTGGATCACGAGAATTCCTGATTTCTTGAGTGAATGGGTTGTGATTGATGTCATCCACGTCATTCTGGTAAGTGCGGCCTCTCGAGAGGTGTTCAATCAAATTTGCAAGCCGGTTGCCATCAAGAAGCTGTTGCAGATTGCCTCAGTTAGAGCTGGTGCCCCCAGCATTAAGTGTAAGAGAAGAAGGAAGATGTTGGTGAGCTGCTGGGAGCAGGTCGTGGGGACCGGTTCGTGAACCGGGGGGTGCGACCCGATCAGGTCTCAGTGGCGGGTCACGAACCACATCTCGAACTAGTTGATGCTGTTGAGCTAGAGCTTGCGTTCCGGTATCCATCCGCTTCGGAGCTAAAGAAGGTCGAGCCTGACCATTTCCAAGAGAGAGGGGGATGCTCCGGAGCTCATGCTATACTGCGGGTCAGGTGACCTGACCACGATTGTCTATGAGAGCTGCTTCGGTGGCTTCATTTCCAGCAAGTTGAGCGTTGCCCGGTCTTCCATCCATCCGAGTTAAGAATCTGTCCATCATCTCCTGTTGTTTTCGGAGGAGATCATCTTACTTTTCCATTTGATCTCTCAGTTCAGTGAGAACACAGTCTATCTCTTCTCTAGTCAAGTATGCTGATGGGTTTTCACGAGAGGAAGCCTCTTGGCCTGCCTCGCTTCTCGTTCCTTTGGCCTCAACATGGGAAATCTTTTGTTTGTTCATCGATCCAATAGCCAAAAAATCTGCTTCCTTTCAAGCTAGAAATTGAATTTATGTCGTATGCCCCCTACCTGGCACGCCAAAATGTTAGACCAAAATTTGGCTCTAACACCCAAATGCAGTGTGAAATCCTTACAATCACAGATAATAAATGTAGAAAATAACAAGATACACACAAGATTTTTATAGTGGTTCGACTCAAACTAAGCCTACGTCCACTTTATATCTTCTTAAATCCTAAGAAGTTACAAGTACAATGCCATCTCACAATCCGTGAGATCCAATAACATACAACATTCTTGTATTACAATAAGAAAAGAGAAGAGATTTATACACGAAATTCTTGAGTTAATTTGATTTGAGGAAGACATATTGTCTTAGTGCCATTTGTAATGGCAGCCAAGAAGTGTTAGTACTAAAAAGCCAGAGAGATCCCTTGAAAATGCCTTCCAGTGGTGTATTTATAGCCATCTACATCAGGCGGTTCGTGGGCCATGTGGCACGCATCCCAAGAATCTCGAAATGAGGTGTAAAACATGGAGAAATCCTCTCCATTCGGTCCATGTCATATGTAATGATATCTAGGTTAATAGGAGAAAGAATAGCCATTACAATAGGTCACCGTCGTGTGCAGAGCTGAATCTTCAGGAGGTTCATGGTCATGGAGGGCGAGCCCTAGGTTGGGGGCGAGCCCTAGGGGGCGAACCCTAGGATAGGGACGAGCCCTAGGGGATGACCACTAGGATGGGGGCGATCCCGAGGAGGGCTAGCCCTAGGATGGGGGCGAGCCCTAGAGGGCAAACACTAGGATGGGGATGAGCCCTAGGGGGCGAACCCTAGGATGAGGGCGAGCTCTCGGATGGGGGCGATCCCTAGGAGGCCGAGCCCTAGGATGAGAGCAATCCCTAGGAGGGCAAATCCTAGAATGGGGGAGAGCCCTAGGGGGCGAGTCCTAGGATGGCGAGCCCGTCTAGGAGGGTGAGATCCGATCCAAATTCCAAGCTAAGGACGCTTTGTTACTTCATCCAAGTGAATGCCAGTCCACATTCAAGTCCTAAGTTATTCCAAATGATAAAATTCGTGTTGGGACGATCCTTGCCAAAGGATAGCTTAACAAGATCATATAGTTACAGATTTATTTTTGAAACTACAAATGTAGAGTGTCCCTAACGGCTAAGCATGGAAAGAATAACTTGCAAGATTGTTATATCTCATTTTTTTTATTAATGGTATCTTTTGAGACCTTGAGGCATATAAAAATAGGTGGGTTTTACCTTACGATAACCTAAACATTTCTACAGAAAAACCTACGATATTATAAAAATGTCAAGCATACAAATACCAATGAATTATAGCTGAAATTGTCGCATTAATTAAATTACAACATATTTGGTATATAGCTAAGTCTGCAAAGTGCTTATTGGAGTTTGAATTGCATACAATGATCAGGTAAGGGACTATCTTTTGAATGATATGTGTATAAGGAAAATGTACCAGAGGGTTGACTTACGGACTGTTGTCAAAGTAGAACTGACCTACTCCTTACTAGATAGTACCAATAAGTCACCACTATTGTTGTAATCAATAAGTGAATAGAGACAAAATAATCAAAAGGGTCATCCAACTTAGATTAGGTAGTGAAAATACCATAATGTGAGCGACCCACGTGGCCTATTGCATCTAAACTGTATTAGCCATTGCCAGTTGATAAGGCTTGAGGCAATCAATTTTCTCTCTTAGGCACATTTCACTTGGAATGTTCATTGCTATCCAAAGGTAATGCACTAATATAATCCAGTGGTAATGTTCAAATAACATTCATCCATATAGGTCATTCTGGGTTATAATGAACTTTAAGCATTACACTTACCACATCCATTTTGGAATCACCCTCAAGATCGGCACTAAACAGACCTTATACTACAAAAGCTTCATTTTCTATTTTAGTATTTTCGTGATGCCCTTCCACGTTCGAACCATAGGCTAGTTCGAAGTGGTTTGGAAACTAATCACTATAGTTCTGGTAAACTAAATCCCGATACTTTGAGATTAAACATATATTTGATAAAATCATAGTTCACTTCTTAGTTGCATTACAATCAAGTTGGTCGCATTCATAAATCCTTAAGGATTGTCTGTTTTGCATAAAGAAAATCATACGGTTTTACACCTACAACTACCCATGGTTTTGCAGGGATAACAACACAACTTGTTACAACTATTCTCCAGCAAGCCTTGGTTTTTCACAAAAAGCTGGAACCCAAGTTCGTTGGAGCACAAGTAGTCTTCTTAATATCATGCAAATAAACAAATATATATATATACACACACATTGGAGCTAGAGTAAATAACTCACAACAGAATATTCTAAAATATAATCATAAGTAAGTACTTAACAAAATATCGACACTTTCAAGTCAAGTGTCTCTAAGTAATCCAACTTTACCCTTCTATCAAACCAGGGTGGTTCTAAGGAAGGGGTATGAACTAATTTTTTGTTGACTGGTAAATTGAATACTTTTATACATAACATTACGTGTACGATTTTATTACCACTTTTATTACCACTTTTATTATATTATGATTTTTAGTTCATTCAAACATTATCTTTGCACATGTATCGCACTCACCTACTCCTTAATAGATCTAAGCTAATAAATAATAATCATATATGTATGTAAACGTATCCACTTTGAACCGATGGTCCGAGATTCCCCAAAGGTACCTCTTGAAATCATCTTGTTGGAATTCCACCATTTCGTTATTGGAACAGTGAAGCTACATATGTAGTGGACCACACATTAGTGTCTATGGTGTAAATGTTATGTCGTCTACTAAGAAATTATGTAAGCTATATCTGTAATAGACTGCCTTACACCTACATTAGGATATGCATGTTATTATTCCGTTGAGGCTTTCTAAATTTTGCTCAAAAACGGTCTTAGTTCCCATGTTATACGGAATCCATTTGGTGATCTAAGAATACTATAGTGTGTGTCTCTTTCTATCGTGAGTGGGCTCCATGTAGCCATACCTTTCTAGTTTGGAACGTATCTCTTGATACTGGTTAATATTCCTTCACTAAACAAACAATCTAAAGAAACCTTTAAAGTTTTTATAGCCCTCATCCAGGTATCTAGATAGTGAAAGATCACCTAACCCATAGGGGCATAACCCATGTCCTTCCCTTTCTCGCTATCTGATCGATCATGACTTGTAATGTAGTTACTATCCTTTTGTGTTTCCCCACTACTTAGTGTCGTTCTCTGGTCATCGCACGATCACCTAACTATCCATTGACCTTTTAGACTTCCTAAAGCAGTCAAGGATAAACCCCCTTGGTGAACTCTTACAAACTTTACCTATGATGGACTACCTCTCTATGCCTAAATCTGAGGACCACCCCGTGGTATTCCCCTCTATTTCTCGAATAAAGTCCCTCAATTCCTTCAGGTATTCGTCAAACCATCCCATTGTCACTTATTTATTACTCCGGTATTGCCCATGAATTCATTAAGACGGGTTTCCCCGTATTTACTTAAACTCATTCTCTACCATTATCTTATACCTTCTATTATCATAAAGATAGACGTTAACATCTATTGAAGCCTTTATTTATTAAAGTATGATATTCACTTATCTATCACGAAAGTGAAAGCTTATTCTTTGCTTGACATGATAGTCGCTTTCTTTTTCTTTCTTTGCTTATCCTAGAGAGATAGACACTAATTCCATTCACTGTTCTTTCTTTATCTATCTTTTATATTATTTACAATTCTTTCTCTTTATTCTGTCTGTCATTGCTTTTACTTTACCAAGTATTTATTTTGGTTATTATCTTTTCTCATTTATTGGGTTTCCATATTCTCTTAATGTCGTTCTTTTTTGAATTGGTTACATTTTAGTAAAATTGTGAATGGGGTTTCTGTGGTCTATTTCCATATTAAGGTTTTTTGAGCGATGATTCGTAGTTACAATCCATCTTTTCTTTTTATCCTGTATAGGTCGTACAAAATATAGTATTCACCCTTGTTTTGTACTTATCTTATTTTCCTTCTAAATTCTATTACTTTTGCTATAATTATGTTCATCGCATTTTCTTTACCTAGTATATGGAAACTGTTAGACCAAAAAATGGTCCTAACACCCAAATCGTCGTATTTTGAGCATAGGATATGAAGAAATAATCGAAAAATAGAGAAAAAAGCAAGACAACGAGATTTTTATACTGGTTCGGCGTTAACGAGCCTACGTCCACTTCATATTTTCTCATTTCACTCATAGATTACAATTACAATGAATATTGTCTTTCAATCACTTGAATTCAATGAATAATTCTCTCCGAATCCATTGAATTTATTGAGGAAGATGGTGGTTATTCATGGAGAAGTGTTGGCCATGGCAGCCATGGATGAGGAGATGCCAAAAGTCCCCTGAAAATGCCCTCTGAAGGTGTATTTATAGCTGTAGGAAAGCTCCTAGGAGGACTGGTTCGTGATGGGGTACGTGGCAGGCGATCCAGAAAAATAGGAGAGCCAGTAGCCTTGAGAATAGGTCAAAACAAGCTGCGTTTGAACAGGTCCGAAGGTCGGATCGCGGTCATGGGTCGGATCGCAGTCATGGGTCGGATCGCGGTCATGGATCGGATCGCGGTCATAGGTCGGATCGCGGTCATGGATCGGATCGCGATCATGGGTCGGATCGGATCGCGTAGGCAAGGGCGGATCAGATCGCGTAGGCAAGGGCGGATCGGATCGCGGTCATATGCCAGCTTACACTCGTTCACGGAAATGGGCGTAACTTTCAAACCGTAAGTCCGATTGAGCCAAACCAAAGCTCAAACTGAAGCTAATTCAAAGGGCTACGAGTATATGAGGTGAATAGATCCAAATGAGGTCATTTGATAGGGGTTTCGGGCCAGTTTATACTGATGTTGTGATTTTGACCAAACTGCCTTGTGTCTTCTGACGATGCTTCCAATGCCAGAGAGATGTTATCCAGAGATTCCATATCAGACAGCATTTACCGAGAGGTGTGTCAACATGATCTTTGCTTTGGGTAGCCTGGTCACAAAGCAGGCTAACATTTTGCCCCCCAAAGTACATCTTATCGAAGATGAGATGTGCTTTGAATATGTTGAGCTAAATCTCTCTGGAACGTCATTTATCCTTGAGAAGGCTTCATCCAACTACTGCATTGCTTCCCTGGGAGATAGTCAGGCCAAGTTCCACGGAAGGAGTATTCAAGACGATCAAGAAATTGTTTAAACCTTATCGGATCAAAAGATCTAATTCATCCGTCAAATGTCATGCTAAATCATTGGCTCCCGAGCGTGATTCTACACGCACAGGTCGTTACCAAACAACATCATCATTCTATGCAAGCCAAGCGCGTGGTAGGGTTGGACTTTCTTTTTCATATGAGCCAATGTATGAAGTAGCCAACCAAATCATGGGGCAATGTAAGAATCCTTGGGCTCTGAGCTAACAACTGGACTATTGAGATAAAGCACATCAGAATCAACATACGAATTTGTCATTTGTACTCAAGATTGGACTAGCCTGATATCTTGATATTGATTCAGGATCTTAAAATCGCATTGAATCGTAATAGTAAGGAATTCAAAAGCCATGATCACTCTGGATCGTAGTCGAGAGAATCCACAACTGTTACGGATCATTTCTTAATCCAATACTCACATATGAAGTAGTCAGTAAGGGACGTTATTAAAATTATGTGGACCAGTGCCTATAGGATTGGCACCATCGCAAGGTAGTAGATAGGTTTGTCACACCTTCCATTTGGTGTAGTTTGAGTCTTTAAGTTCACATTCGATCCACAAGCTAGCTCGCTTGATCGGCAAAGATGAGTAAGGTTGTACTCCGGAGGCATGACGTACATGTTTTGAATCCCATTTCATGCCAGGATTGTCTTCAAAGTTAGTCTATGAACCGACACTTGTGCTCTCAGTGTCATCGGAGGACAAGCGAGGTCAGTACTTATGCCCCCAGTATCGATGGGGGTTGAATTGAGTCAATAAGGCATTTAATCTTGAAGATTTTATACTTCTTGTCGTTGCATCTGGTAAGAGTTGCAGGTTCAGCAATCTTAGCCGACCCAGATCATTCTGTACTGTTTCTCAATTTAGCAAAAATCGGAATTGTATATGCAAATGGTTGAACCACGTTTGCTTTGATATCATCTCTTCTCTTTAGTCAGATAGTGAGGATTGCCTCATTGGGCATCAGCGACTTCGGTTACTCTCATCAGATCAGTTGCGGAGTCAAGTAAGGTTGTTGAATGCGAATGAATAAATGTCGTTATGAAGTTAGTTGGGCTCCACCGTTTATGCTTCAGCATAGTCCGAAATGGTTATCACAGTCTTATTGAGTCTCTTTCTCATGCTCGGTTCAATCGAGCTTGACAAACAAGATCATGGGCTCGATAAGTGGTATAGATTCTCTTTGGAATTGCACATTCTTGTCGTTGTTTTCCAGGGCTTTTCCTTTGTCCTTATCAGTTCGGGAGTCGGATGATGCTCCATCCTTTATCATAAAAGCATTGAGATTTTCTATCTCGACATTAACACCTTCTTATCATAGAAGTATGTCCACCTCAGGGTTGAATTCATCAAAGCTTCTAAACAACTCTCGTTAGAGAGAAAATTTAAAGTCCGGGGGAATAACAGGGGATCCTGACGTCCCACGTGTGAGGGCTGTAATTGTTGTTATCCATATCATCTCGAGAAGTGCCGCCTCTCGAGAGGCGCCGAATCAGACTAGCGAGCAGGTTGCCATCAAAGAATTGATGCACATTATCAAGATCCTGGCTGGTGCCCCCAGCATCAAATCTGAGATTACAAAGGGGGTCTTTGCTGATTTCTTGTTTCCGCGTCGATATTGCCCCCGGGTCATGGTTCGAGTCATTCGACCTGACCGGGTTCCTGTTTTTCGAATTGTTGCGTTCTTTCTTAGAGCTGAGTATGAAATGTCGCTCGAGTATTCATTCGAGTTGGAGTTAAAACTGGTCGTGCATGATCTGAGTTTGTCACAATTCTTGCATTCTCATCTAGGATGTTGCAGGTAGCTGTTCCATTGCCCGTGTTTCCATCCATGACGTAGGGAATCGAAACCGCATGTTGCGCGCCTGCTGATTGGTTTGTGTTCAATCCAAGCTGATGGTTGATATCTGACTGTGCCAAGTTCGTCACTACCTGAACTTCAATTTTATCATTTCCAGCGAATTGATGATTGTTGCTCGGCCTTCCAGTTCATTCCTGAAATAGGTGAAGGTCGGCCTCGGTTTCTTGATTCATGTGCCCCCTATCTACAGGTTTTTTTTTAGCAGTACACTTCGAATTCACGTCTTCTCTGGATTCATGTTCACTTCTCGCATCAAGAGCCGGAGTTGAGTGCAAAAATGAATTGTTGGTATTCAGCCCATGCTAAGCCCTAGTCTCCCATCCAAGCTCCGAGGACAGAAATCAAGCGGTAAAGGGTCAGATTGTAGTCGCCTCGAGTGCTCCCGTTTGCTCTTTGCATCAAGGGAAAGGTCGGGGACGAAATGGTTGCATCATGTTCAATTATTACGTGGGATATATCCAGCCTTATCTGAGCTTCCCATTCTGGAAGTAAGTTGGGATCAGCAGATGGACGTTCTCTTTGCATCTGCTTTCTAGTCTTCAAGGGGCCTGCATCATCCTTCTGGACGCGACCCTTTGTTCGTTTTCCATTAGCACGTTGCCATCACTGCGAGTGAGGCCCTCGCGTTCTTGACTAGTTATCTTTTGTAAACCTGCGTTTAGTAATAAAAATTATGTTCCTTTCGCATTGTCTTGTACCTGCGAATGGGCAAATAAGTCATGAAGCATTATAAGTAGTCAACGCAATTATAAATGAAAATGCACTAAAGTAGTATGTGTGTATAGGTATGCTCCCAATCAATCATTAACTTAGTGCCTGGCCAGGGCTTTGTTGAGGATTGATTAGGACCTTAACTGTTTTGCCCCCATGTCCGGACATGGAGGATCCGGGCTCGGAGTCCAGTCAGTCTCCCGACACTCTGGCGGGGTAGGAGCCCTTGTGGCGCTAAGTCTCTAGCGCCTTTATACTTTCCCTGGAGTTCGAACTCAGCTTTCAATGTGCTCCCCATTCCTTCAGCGGGGTAGGAGTTCTATCTTGTTTCATGATATGCTCAACGATCCTTCAGCGGAGCAGAAATTATGGGGGGTGCTGAGTCTCCAGCACCTTTCTCAGCGCTTAATCATAGACGCTTTTATACTCTCCTGGCGGTCGCCAAGGTTAGAGTTCGAACTCAGCTGTTCTGTCGCTCCCCGATCCTTCAGCGGGGTAAGAGTTCTTTCTCAGCGCTCAATCAGAGACGCTTTTATACTCTCTCTCTCTGGAGAGTTAGAGTTCGAGCTCAACAATTCATTCGCTCCCCGATCCTTCAGCGGGGAAGGAGCTCTTTCTCAGCGCTCAATCAGAGACGCTTTTACACTCTCTCTCTCTCTGGAGAGTTAGAGTTTGAGCTCAGCAATTCATTCGCTCCCCGATCCTTCAGCGGGGAAGGAGCTCTTTCTCAGCGCTCAATCAGAGACGCTTTTATACTCTCTCTCTTCTCTGGAGAGTTAGAGTGTTGTCGAGGCGGTTCCCATCATGGTGCACCTTCGCGCCTTGTGGACGTCATCTTCGCGTCCTTTATACTCTCTCTCGAATCATGAGAGTTAGAGTCATGGATCGAGCGGTCTTCAATCAGGCACGCCCTTCAAACTCATCCAAGGTTTATATTTTAATCCAAGCTCTGAGGATTAAAGTCAGACAGACAAACAGTTGGAAAACGTTTGCCAAGGCTCTGCGTTCCTCCGAACAGTCTTTGGGAGGATTGGTTGGCACCAAACTTCGGGTACCTGCGTCATTCATATCACACGAGTTAGTCATGTTAATAACTCGGAAAGCATATGAAAGTAAATTGCATGATTGAAAAGTGAGCATATCAAGGGGCAGTATTGCCTCCTTTATTTGAATTCATGTAATCCGGTGGCGTCGAGCATAAGATCGAGCCATGTAGGCGGTCACACCGCGTTCATCTGGAGTTAGACTACGACTTTGCGATTCAATGAGTTATGTACAATTGTCTTGCGGTCTGCCACGTGTAAGCCAAGGATTGGATGATCATTCCAAATCCACCTTGAGCTATATGACTTTCTTTAGACGGGGGGGGGGGCATGACTTTGCTAGCGAGCAGTTCAGTCGGGCCCGTTATGGCAGTGCTCCATAATTCTGCATGCGGGTGTTAAAAGTATGATCGATACCAGATCCAAGGTACCTACACAATCCACATATTATTTCATTTGAGGTAATTACATCAATAACTCATAAAGGATGCAAATATAAGAGTCATGGTTATAGAATAATCCTGTTAAAGGAATGAGTATCATTCTGAGTGAAAAATGGCGTTGCATATTCATTGCAGGTCCATTTTGCTTCGCCCTATCTCTGCCAATAAAGGGCTGCCAAAGTCCTTTAGTTGATGAGGGGTGTCTTTTCAGATTATCATGGGGGTGGCAGTCCCAAAAAATGAATAGACCTTGGTCGGGGTCTTGAGATGGCAAAGGCGGCTAGGTAGGTACTATAAGCGAGTGATGAGGTCGCATCTCATTCAAATCGTCTTTTTGCCCCCGTGCTGAGGGTAAGGATAGAGTGTCAGGAAGTCATGACTGGATTGCTAACGGTAGCACATCTTTGCATTAGTGTTAGGTTGTAAATTAGCATGAGACCAATGGATTCATGCTTATAGAAATTTTTTCACTTTCCATGCTAGGAAATAGGATATTACTGCTGGTGGGATAATCATATCACATAAATTTGCTGATATACCCTCGATCCCATATCGGGGACAAGGGTTGGTGCGCCGACAATCAACCAGCATTCATGCGTAAGCGTTCTAGATCTTCAACTTGCTAACTTTCAGGCAAGACTAAGTCAATTGGCCAGGCAAATTCTTGATGTATCAGCTCTGAATTAGATGATGTAATCTCGAGCAATTTATGCTCAAATCTGTAGTTGCCCCCAACCTTAGGGGAGTGAGTCACTTGGCAGATAATCGATGAAAAGAGTAGAAGTGTGAGTCTTCACTTTCTAACTTCAGAACGCCGTTCGCCAGAAGTTTCATTCATGTACATATCCCATCTAATGGGTGGTTGATTGGTGATTTGGTCGAATCATTCAGGGCGGTGAATTCGGCAATTGCACTCGTTGGTGTTTTTTTTTTTTGGGACAACCTTCCAAGAAAAATAGGCAATGTCGAATTGCATGTCATATCTCGAGGCATAAAAAACGATTGCACGCCTTTCACTTCACCTTGTCAGATGCATTCTGTGCTGTAGGAAGTTTATCATGGAGTTAACCATGACTCTCTTCCGGGTTTGGTCTCCAACGTTGGATCAACTTCCATCTGATCACTGGTTGTATTTCATAGTGTCTTGATGGGGATCATCTCTATCTTTTCTATATTGTCGGACCCTTCTAACTTGGCCGGATTATCCGCCTTCTGATCTTCTGCTCGCAGGACATGAGATATGTTGTAACGTTCCAATTCGTCCAACAACCCTTCTTCCGGTTCTAGGTAAGCTACGAGTGGTGGTTCCTTTGTCTGGAATTCCTTTCGAGCATGGCGAACAGCAATGTGAAAGTCAAAAAATATGCTTAATGCCACTATTCCCCACTCCTTAACGAGTTTCAATTCGATAATCAGGGTGACGTCTTCGGAGCCGTTGTTAGTAGCGGAGAATTTCAACCGCAAGGCATAGTAAATTGACCGCCCTTTAGGGGTTATTAATAAGACACCGGCGTCGGACAGTCAATCATTCTTTGCACCATCTGATTACATCTTCCAGGTGCATCTTCTACATCTGCCACATCCTCTTCGGGAGTGGTACATTCAGCGATGTAGTCGGTTAATGCTTGCCCTCGTATGGACTTCTTTAGGAGGGAGTTGAGATCAAACTGGTTTAGCTCTATGTCCCGATCAAGCAATTTTCCAGATGCCTCAGGTCGTTACAGGACCTGTCGTAGCAGTTAGTGAGGGTGCATACCATCGGATGAACTTGGAAGTAATGGGGGAGCTTTCTTAGAGCAATCAGCAAGCTGTAGACGAGTTTTTCAATCTTTGGGTATACCACGACTACTTTCTTGCTCACATTATTGACTAGTTTTCAGACCTTATCCTCCTTACACACAAGTGGTGCCAACTTTCATGCCAAGCTTCAGACGCCTTTAATTCTTTGTTGTTCATGGCTAACTATGAGGCCTTTAGGTTCATTCCAGATATTGAACATCTCTGTCAGATTCGAAACGTGGTAGGTTGACCGCTCGGACTCCATAAGACTATCACCAACATGGACTTCCATGGGCCTTGCACTTTGGTTGTGGACCATATAATTCAGTAAGCACTGGTAAGTTGCCTCAGCATCCTTCGGTCCGAATGCCAATTCCATATAACAGTACAGTTCGAGGTCAATGATAAAACATGTTTATTCATGATCAGGCACATGCATAAGAATTTGGTTGTAAGCTGCGCACACGTCCATGAGAGGGATACATTCATGTCTAGTCATTGAATCCACAAGCTGATCAATTCTGATTGACGGGATGCTTCCTTTTGGGCGAACTTTGTTCAAATCTAAGAAATCAATGCGTGTGCGCCATTTTCCATTAGCGTTCTTGAAAAGGACGGGATTTGATATCCAAGCGGGATGTGTGGCACATCACATTGCCTCTCAACATTCCGACTTCCTCTTTCATGGTAGATGCTTTCCCTGGATTGAGCATACATCGTGTTTGCTTGGCAAGAACACACTTCAGGTTTATTCTCAACAAATGACTCATAAACTATGGTAAAATCCTGCGAATATTAGCATAGGTCCAAGCGAACACATCCAGGTTTGCCTGCAGAAAGCATGTCAGTTCCTTCGCTCGGAAGAGGTCTAAATGAGATCCGATTTCAAGACCTTAGTCAGGTCGACGTCACCAATCGGAACATATGTAGTTGCGTCATTAGATGTCACCCTTCTGCATCCCGAATGATGATCCTTGCTGGGATCTAGATCTTCAGACAGATCCTTGGGCAATTCTCTCTGTGATGCTCCCATTATTCGCAATATTGATACCTCCTTCACACTCCATTTCATCTAGAGGGGAAGCATCATTGGGTTTCATGCCATCTTTGTTGCGTAGCATGGTCCATCCAGCTGAATAGTCGGCTTCTCCAATAACTTGGTCACCACAGACCATTCCCGCTCCATCTTCGGTTGGCATATTTAGCAATAGGCTCTAGGGTGCAATGTAGGCTCTGAATTCTGTTGGAGCTGGTCTGTTTGAATCTTGATCATATGAGCTTGAACATGATAGCATAGCTTGCGAGGCTTCAAGTAAGGTTCGTATATCCTATCACAACTGTTGTATGAAGTGGAGAGCTAATGGTTGATTCATATTTGCGTTGATCTCAAATTCTCATTTCTTGACCAATGTCATATGGTGGCTGGTGAGCAGTCAAGTTGTTATCATCTCAGCAATGATCCATATATCCAATCACGGTCTGCGGAGGTTCAATTGGTTCCTAACTCTGGGGACCAAAGTACATCGATCTAACCCTTGGACACGTGGAAATCAATCTATCTCGATGCGGTTGACGGCAAATAGGTGAACCGTAGGACATATGTTTTTCACCACGCCATTCAAGCGAAGGGTAACTTTGTAGTGCTAGGATCCTTACTTGCCGTCGGGTATCCCATTATTGAGAATCATGGTCATTGGGATCTTTTGAGTCATCCTCAGAATAGTATCCGGATTGCTCTATGTCAATGTCATCTGGGATTTCGCCTGTAGGATAGGTTTAAGTCACGTAAACTAGGTGATCACTATTCGCTCAGGAGCATCATCAATTGCATTTGGGAAATATGCACACCATTGGAGCTCTGGAAGAGAAGGCTGTTATGAGACCATCATTATTTTGTATACTGCCATAGCCAGCGTGTCGAATCTTTTCAACAACTCCTCACATTCAATAACATCGGTAGATAGAGGTCATGGCTTCTGGAAAGAATCCTCAGAATACCTACCGAATCTTGGTTGATAAGCATTTGTGATAATTGTGGGTCAGAATGTACTCCGAGCCGAAGGTGAGCCGTGCTCCGAGCCGAAGGCGAGGCCGTCAGCGGGTCCGGGCGCAGCGCCGGCGGGGGTCCGGGGCCCCGCAGTCCCGGCGGCGATCGATTTTTTTGATTTTAGAAGATAGAGCCTTTTCTGAAATGATCTGAAAATTACATTTTTTCCAAAAAATATCACTTTTTTGGGTCGGATCGCGACCCTTGTTCGTCACCACTTTTCTGGGTCGCGGTTCGCTACTGTCGTCTGGTTCGTGGCTCGGATCGTCAATTAATCAACATCTTCGGATCGGATCGCGGATCCTACACCAGGTCGGGTCGTGAAGGTCACTCTGGGCCCGGGTCGTGGAGGTCGTTCCGCGAACTACGAATCGGATCATGATGGCTCTTTGGGCTCCGTTCGTGGAGGTCGTTCCGTGAATCGCGAATCGGATCGTGATGGCTCTTTGGGCTCCGTTCGTGGAGGTCGTTCCGCGAACCGCGAATCGGATCGTGATGCTCTTTGGGCTTCGTTCGTGGAGGTCGTTCCGCGAACCGCGAATCGGATCGTGATGGCTCTTTGGGCTCCGTTCGTGGAGGTCGTTCCGCGAACTGCGAATCGGATCGTGATGCCCCCTGCGATCCGCGAACCGCGAACCGAGAACCGGCCACCTACTCTAACCTGCTCCTGTGCATTTTCTTTATAATCCTGAGTTCAATTCTCAGTGAAAGCACCAAAATGTTAGACCAAAAAATGGTCCTAACACCCAAATCGTCGTATTTTGAGCATAGGATATGAAGAAATAATCGAAAAATAGAGAAAAAAGCAAGACAACGAGATTTATATAGTGGTTCGGCGTTAACGAGCCTACGTCCACTTCATATTTTCTCATTTCACTCATAGATTACAATTACAATGAATATTGTCTTTCAATCACTTGAATTCAATGAATAATTCTCTCTGAATCCATTGAATTTATTGAGGAAGATGGTGGTTATTCATGGAGAAGTGTTGGCCATGGCATCCATGGATGAGGAGATGCGAAAAGTCCCCTGAAAATGCCCTCTGAAGGTGTATTTATAGCTGTAGGAAAGCTCCTAGGAGGACTGGTTCGTGATGGGGTACGTGGCAGGCGATCCAGAAAAATAGGAGAGCCAGTAGCCTTGAGAATAGGTCAAAACAAGCTGCGTTTGAACAGGTCCGAAGGTCGGATCGCGGTCATGGGTCGGATCGCAGTCATGGGTCGGATCGCGGTCATGGATCGGATCGCGGTCATAGGTCGGATCGCGGTCATGGATCGGATCGCGGTCATGGGTCGGATCGGATCGCGTAGGCAAGGGCGGATCGGATCGCGTAGGCAAGGGCGGATCGGATCGCGGTCATATGCCAGCTTACACTCGTTCACGGAAATGGGCGTAACTTTCAAACCGTAAGTCCGATTGAGCCAAACCAAAGCTCAAACTGAAGCTAATTCAAAGGGCTACGAGTATATGAGGTGAATAGATCCAAATGAGGTCATTTGATAGAGGTTTCGGGCCAGTTTATATTGATGTTGTGATTTTGACCAAACTGCCTTGTGTCTTCTGACGATGCTTCCAATGCCAGAGAGCGATGTTATCCAGAGATTCCATATCAGACAGCATTTACCGAGAGGTGTGTCAACATGATCTTTGCTTTGGGTAGCCTGGTCACAAAGCAGGCTAATAGAAACATTTTTATTCCTCCTCACAAATTAAAATATCAATACTCCCAAAGTGGGTTCAAAGTCTATTTCTTTGGTCCATTTTACAAATCTAATCATATTTCTTATGTATTCTCATTAAAGAGTCAAGTTCAAAATTTCTCATTAAAGTATGCATCTTTTATTTAAGTATAGATTGTGTATGGATTCATCTAATATTAACCTCATATCCTTGCATATAAGTATAATTTATCTAGGGTTTACAACTAAGCCTTTGTAATTTCAAATAAACTATTTTTCAACAATCAACTTAAAAATGTAATAGTAATTCTTATCATGTAAAATTTAATCAGAATCCAATTATAATATATATCATTATAACAAAATACATATAATTTTCTCTTACCTCAAAACCACTTCAAATTCAAGATCTGATTCAAATGTACTTCTAACATCCAGGTCCTTTCTTTTGTAATCGCTAATTGGAATCATTAATTGAAATACCCAGAGATCTATAAATTTTGGATGTAAGTAAAATAATGGAATGAAACAAAAAAAAATCAAATCTAGGATCTTACCTCGTTCGGATAGCTTTCTGCTGCGTACTTCTACCCTAAGTTTCTACAATCTCCTTATACAATTCATGTCGAAAACCTGAATCTAAAATTTATAATTTCTGATGTTTTGGAGGAGGGAAATAAGTGACAGGTATTTCAAACCTATCTAGATAAAAATGAGTTTAGGCTTTAGCCTTACACGTTTATTTATAGAGAATCATATCAGCATTGCCCGTTCAATGGCACACGATTTAAATATTTGTTAAAATCCTCTCAAAACACGATTTGGAATTGTGTAATGGTTGAATTGATCCCCTGGTTGTTTGGCTACCATGATCGACCTAACCCATTGGACGATCAACTATATTCGGTCATTTACGCGTGTTTTGATGCATTTAAATTATTACTCATTTATTATATACTATCCTAGTTTTGAACGTTATTATTTTTGCTTTGGATTTTATTTAATGTTCTAATTAGATTGACTTCCTTTCTGTTTTAATGCACATTTGAATTTCAAATCCACTTCAGATTTGGATTTCTCACACGTGCGTACATATAAGATATACATATACAAACGTAAGCTTTATGTATATAATTATTTTTCGATTTTAAAACTTTGTGTAATAATAACTTTCCCATTCGAACTCCATTCTGAGAACATTGTATATGTAAATTAATTAAAAAATCACTATGAACACAATGTTATAAATTTCACAGATAAATTCCAACAATTCCAAAATTGTTTGTTTTATCAAAGTGTTCACTAAATTTCATTAATTGATTATTTTAGAAATGCATGGTGTACAATCTCCCCACTTGAAGAATTTCCTCGTTAAAATCTAATAAGGATAGGGTCATGAAAAGCATAACATGTCGATCATATACTAGCATCCATTTAGTGTGCATCTAGTTTTACAACTGTACATGTCACCATGCATAGTGCATCACATTATAAAGGACATGAAGAACATAGATTTCTAAGTAGTACATTCTATGTGAATGCTTCTTTCTTAAAAATTCTTTTAAAAATATGAGAAAAATATCCTCAATATACTAGTATTACTATATGAATGTAAAATTTGAAAACTAAAAAGAATTTTTTATTCAATTTTTCTCATACTTCTACTAAACAGAAGCATAGTTCAATGAATTTTGCATCCAATGTGATCACCAAAAAACTAGAACACACCATTTCTAATATTCGAATTTAGAAGAAAAAAAATTAACTCGGTTTATTATGTTAGAAAAAGGTATCAGTAGAAAATTTTGCGTTTTCCATTGCCATTTTGCGAACTCTTCTTCCTGTACGTGGAACCTTTCATAATTCTCTAGATGTAACTCTATCTTTTCAAAGTATAGTTTGCATAAGAAATGTTTTCTTTTCAAATCTCATTAATTTAAGTCACATAAGTTTCTTCTCATAATGTAGTCGTCTTTATCAATCTTATTTTAAATTTGTCATTTGTCTTTCCAGTTCCTTACAATTTCACTTTTATTTTCTCTTATTGATTGAGTTATGTGTTTTTATTCTTTAAAGTGGTAAATAATGGGACACGTAAACAGAACTTGTTGATTCATGAGATTTTTGATTCACGACAATAAAGAAATGAAGATCGATTGAAGAGTTAGTTTATATGTATATGTATGTGTGCATGTTTAGTGTGTTAGATTATTGTTAAAGTCTATTCCTATTTTATATAACACAAATACACAAACACAAATATATATATATATATATGTGTGTGTGTGTGTGTGTGAATGGCGAAATATAGCCATTATTGGGGCTTCTGCCCTAGACCAGTCTACTGATCCAAAATATACCAGTCGATTGGTAAGGCATAGAAGCCCCAGTAACAAATTTTCTGCCATTTCTTAAATATATATACGATATATTTTCTACTAATTGACTAGTGATTTTTATACCAGTTGACTGATCCGACAACAACGACCATATTTCTGAAAAGTCGCTATCTTTCATGAAGAGATTTCTCTTCATTTCTAAGAGAAATTGTTGCTTCCTTTTGATTAAACTCTTTATGAAACTTGGCTACTTTTTGACCATTATATAAACATCACAAACATGATTTACAAATCACTGAATTTTCTTATATTTTCTAATCTTAAACTCTATACTCTCTTGCACTCTAAAAGCTCTCTCAAACATTCAAATTGCTTTTGAATCTTTGAAAACTCTCGGTTCATAAGCAATGATACTTCCTTCAAATCTTCACATACACGTTATATACTTGAGGATAAGATTATAGGAATGGTGTACTCAAACTGTTGGCTACTTAGTGTTATTCAAGAACACAATCAAAGTCAAACTCTTATTGTAATTGTTGAAAGTCCGGTTCGGTTGCTCAGGCAGAGAAAATCCCGTTCGGTTGCTCGGGTGCGTTGTGAACCTATTCCTTCGGGTGAAGAGAGGGTGTTGATAGTTGAAGAAGGAGTCTGGGACTGAACGTAGGACAGTGCACCGAACCAGTATAAAAATTCCTGGTGTCATTTTTATCTACTACATTTACATATTATTTTGATTTCTAATATATTAGCTTCATCAAGTTTTACTTGCATAACTATTGTATTAAACAAATTAGGTTATCATATACATTTTCGCATATTCCATATAAGTCGATCCTACTGAATGTCATTTGACCGAATTGATTTTTCAATTGGTATCAGAGCAAGGTCATCATTTAACCTTACAACCGTTATTTGATATTCATTTAAATATGGAAAATAACACTATCACAAGAACAGACACTAGATTCACAGAAGGTCAATCTACTACACGACCACCTTTTTCAATGGCATGAACTATAGTTATTGGGCTGCATGTATGAGAATATATATGCAAGCTAATGGTTTTGATGCTTGGAATATCACTCAAAAAGAATATACACAACCTACTACAAATTATACTGAATGGTCAAATAATGAAAAAGCAGAAGCTACTGCTATTGCTAAAGCCATGAATATGTTGCATTGTGCCTTGGATAGAAATAAGTTTAGCCGAATTTGTATGTGCGATACTGCTTTTTAAATTTGACAAACACTCAAAGTCATACATGAAGGAACTAGCAAGGTTAAACAAGGCAAGATATACATGCTCAAAAATCAGTTTCAAAATTTTAAAATGAATGAAAATGAATATGTTAGTGATATGTATTCACGATCTCAAAACATTTATCATTCTTTATTGGGCTTAGCTGAAAAATATACTGATTTTCATATAGTATCAAAAATCCTAAATTCTTTGACGGATGAATGGGAAAGAAAGGTTTTGGCTATCAAAGAAGCTAAAGATCTTTCAACCATGAAACCCGAAGAATTAATAGGAAATCTAATGTCATATAAAGTGAATTTGCAAGCTAAAAATGTTCACGCTCAAGATAAAAGAATCTAGCTTTCCATGCAAAAAAAAGATGAATTAGATTCAGATGAAGAGGATACAGCTTTCATTGCCAAAAATTTCAGAAAATTTCTAAAATATAAAAAGGAAAACAAGAAAGATATGAAGAAGAATTCAACGAAAGAGAGCAATAAGGAGGATTCATCCTCAGTTGAATAATACAATTGTCACAAAACTGGGCATTATCAAGTAAACTGTCCAGAGCTAAAGAAAAATCGCAACAAAAAGGAAAAATCCAAGAGGCAAGCTTTCTCAGTGACTTGGGATGATTTAGATTCTTCATCATCTGAGAGCGATAACCAACAAGCTATTGTGTGCTTTATGGCAAAGGAAACTGGGGATAGTGACTTTACTTTAGAAGATATGGTACAAGTAAATTCTGAAATATTAGAATATAGAAATAATTATAAAAAGAAGTTTAAACAAGCAACGAAGATAAGAAAAAAGAAGAATTTGAGAGAGATTTAATGAAAGACGAAAAAGGGATATTAAGGGATGAAATTAGAAAATTACAAGAATCTATATCTAATGCAAATTCTCAACTTTCCTTATTGAGCCAAGAAATTGAAACTCAAAAAGAAAAGAATAATATGCTTGTTTCTGAAAATCATGGTTTAAGTGCTAAGATTAAAATTATAGAATTAGATAATTCTAGTCTTAAGATAAAACTAGATAATATTTCTAAAAATGTTAATATTTCAATAAAGGAAGAGAGAATTTGTCTAAAATTTTAGAAAATTCTCAGCCTACTTCTAGCAAAAAGAGATAAGGATTTGTACCAAAAGATAGTACTAAGAAGAATTCTAAACCTAGAAAATCAATAATTCCTTGCATAAAGAGGCCAAATTTTGTTTCAAAGAAAAAGACTACTCAAAATATTAATATATATTTGTTCCAAAAATGAATAACTATCTGATTAGGAATAAATATATAAAAAAATTCTTAGAAACTGTGCATAATAATATTAACTATATTTTTAAAATGGGCACTGAACCATTATGGGTTTGGTTTCCTAAGACTTAACTCTTAGGACCCTAGCGGAGGAAGTGGGACCAACGTCATTTTTAAATTTTTGCAGGTCCCACTCAAAAATAGAGGAAAATGGATACTCGATAGTGGTTACTCAAAACATATGACAGGAGACAAGGAAATGCTGACAAATATTATCTACTCTTAAGCAGGAACTGTCACATTTGGAAATAATTCCAAAGGATAATATCATCGACATAGGCAATGAGAGAAATTACGCAAAAATCAAATTTTTATACCTCAATTCATAAAATCAATGGCTCCTCCAAGTAAGACACTAAGAAGAGGTGCTTCATCTTCTCCTGAAAAACTCATAGATCCATGTATCTCCAAATTGCTTTATAATGATATTGCAAAAGATAAATAGAGAAAAATGGAAAAGTTAAAGTTCATCGAAGGTGTGTTTGCAAATTTCCCTGATTTTGAATCATATGGCTTACAACGATTAGCTCAAAAAGGAAGGCTAGAATCCTTGATGGATTATAAGCAAAACAATTGGAAGATTAACATTGTTATGGTAAAGCTCTTTCTAGTGAACTTAAATTTAGATCATTTGGTGCTTAGAAATCCCCATAATTGTGCTTGGAGCTTGGTGTGTGGCAAACCGGTTTTTCTTACCGTAGAAAGAATGGGCAATATACTGAATTCTCCAACAAATGGAATGCCATTAGAACAATTATCTTGTGATATTGGAGTATGTGATGAAGTTAGTCATTTATTTATTGACGATGACTTGGATGGCACTAGAACTAAAGGCCTAATACCTAGCGCAAGATTACTACACCATGCCTTAACTCGTATAATCTTGCCTTGCACGGGAACATTTGATTTAGTGTATACCGAGATGTTCCAAGCCTTGTATGTTGTTTATGATGAAGTTCAAATCAATTGGATGCAAACTATCTTGGATCACATTCTATTATTTACTACTGGGACTCCAACATACTTCTAGTATGGTGAATATCTCATGTGAATCTTTGCCCATGAAGACATACCCCAACCATCATCCGACAAGTTTGAGGTAAAATTTTTGGATAGTAAGAACTTAAAGATGATGAAATTACCACCCCCATTTCGAAGAATAACGAGTTTGGAAGAATGGAAAAATAGGGGAAAAGGTCAATCATCATCTAGTGCTACTGATAGAAACCTGGAAGATGTCCGCTTAACTAATGAGTCTCAAATTACTCGTCAAGCGATTGATGTTGTAGCACGTAATCAACTTTGTTTTAAGACTCGAATTAGGAGAATTGATAAAAAGATGGGCAAGAAATTTGACAAGATCAAGAAATTTCTCGGTAATATGTGGAATGCAATTTAATGTTCTATTTCTTCTTCTTCTCAAGCTACGAACCGTGGAAAAAGACCAATGTCACCAATCAATTAGATAAAACCGGAAAGTACGGAGTCCGATACCATCTAAGACTATCATAGTAGTAAGTTTGCTTATCTTTATTTTGAACTAAATGGAATTATGAGATCTATACTAAATGATCTCCTTTTCGTATTTTGTTTCAAATGAAACTTTATAGACTTGTACCAAATAGTCTCGTATGAACTTCGTATTCTGTTTTGTTGTTTGTACTTAAAAACCATCTCTACGTTATCTTTACCTAGTTGTTTACATTCTCCTTACCTTGCTCGATTACTGCTTTATCATACTATATATTCTTTTTAATCGATGACAAAGGGGGAGAAAATTTTGAATATATACATACACTATAACAAGCATTTTGTTACATAGAAGCATACATGGTAAGTATATATTATATAGTACAAAAAGTTGTAGAGAAGCTTTATATTTAGGGGGAGACAAATATATGAAAGCATACATTCAGGGGGAGAAAATAAAATTTTCTATACGATTGCAAGAGTTTGTTATTAATCAAAAAAAAGGGGAGAATGTTGATTCATGAGATTTTTGATTCACGACAACAAAGAAATGAAGATCGATTGAAGAGTTAGTTTATATATATATATATATATATATATATATACACATATACATACATATATATATATATATGAGTGTGTGTGTGTTAGATTATTGCTAATATATATCCTCATTTTATATAACACAGATACACAAGCACGAATATATGTATATATATATGTGTGTGTGTGTGTGTGTGTGTGTGTGAATGGCTAAAAATAGCCATTACTGGGGCTTCTGCCCTGGACCAGTCGACTGGTCCAAAATGTACCAGTCAACTGGTAAGGCACAGAAACCCCAGTAACGACTATTTTTTGCCATTTTTTACATATGTATATGATCTATATTTTCTACCAGTTGACTAGTGATTTTTATACTAGTTGACTGATCCGACAGTAACAGTAATATTTTTGAAAAGTCACTATCTTTCATGGAGAGATTCCTCTTCATTTCTAAGAGAAATGGTTGCTTCCTTTTGATAAAACTCTTCATGAAACTTGGCTACTTTTTAACCGTTATATAAACATCACAAACATGATTTACAAATCACTGAATCTTCTTATATTTCCTGATCTTAAACTCTATACTCTCCTGCATTCTAAAATCTCTCTTAAACATTCAAATTACTTTTGAATCTTTGAAAACTCTCGATTCATAAGCAATAATACTTCCTTCACACATACGTTACATACTTGAGGATAAGATTATGGAAAGGGTGTACTCAAACTGTTGGCTATTCGATGTTATTCAACAACACAATCAAAGTCAAACTCTTGTTGTAATTAGTAAAAGTCCTGTTCGGTTGCTCAGGTAGAGAAAATCCCGTTCGGTTGCTTGGGTGCGTTGTGCCTCTAGGTGAAGAGAGGGTGTTGATAGTTGAATTCCAGAAGGAGTATGGAACTGGATGTAGGACGATGCTCTGAACCAGTGTAAAAATTCCTAGTGTCATTTTTATTTACTACATTTACATATTGCTTTGATATTTGATATATTAGCTTCATCAAGTTTTGCTTGCATAACTATTGTATTAAACAAATTAGATTATCATATACATTTCCTCATATTCCATATAAGTCAACCCTACTATAAATCACTTGACCGAATTGATTTTTCAGAACATTCTACTAACGAGCATTGTTTTTATAATAACCAATACATAGTACTCATATACATGATAACATACTACTTGAGAAAAGAACGACACAAATCTTAATACACAGTCCCACTAATAACCATAACTAATGTCTAGGGCTAGGGGGCCTAGAGCCAAATCATCCCCTACAAAGCAAGGTCCTAATCATATAGTCGAGGTACCCTAACTGTTTCTCCCTCCTTTACCCATATATTTACTCATGTACCACTCTAGTTAGTGAGCTATATATCTTAACTTCTCCATGATATCCTTAGGCCTCACGGGCTGAGAGGAACCATCGACATGTGGGACATGCTGCCATGGTTATTCTCGTGGGTTATGGGGACCAAAGTATGGCTTTATCTCCTCCTCCGTAAATGGTGGTTGTTAGAATACATACTAAGGCTCAAAATACAATGCATATCCCGGATGCTCATACTGTTGTAGAGGTTGTTGCTGAGGATTCTCTTCCTCTAAGTCTATACTTATCCTCTTAAAGGAGGATGCATCCAAGGGTGGGTGTCTAACATGAATCCATGAAACACCCCACCCCGTTAAGGTCACTCACAAAGGGAATGCCTTAACTTCGGTGGAGCATTATAGGTAAAAGATGCAGATGAATTACAAGGCAGACAAATAAAGCAACGGAAAATAAAGTCATTTTATAAACAATGTGATTCAGTCAAGCTTTTACAATAGTTGTCTCAATCATACTTAAAAGTAATATATAAAACTTCTGTCTTGATTCAAAAACTTCTAAGTATAAAAGAAGCATAAAAATAACAATGATATTCCCCAATAAAGCATGGACCAACCATAGCAGTAGAAGAGAGAGTCCAAAGCAATACATCGACTATCTTCGAGCTTGGAAAGAAAACTGAGCTAAGTGGTAACATTTCCTCCCTATGAACCTAGGGGGATGGAAGAAAAGAGGCGAAAACAAACTAGGTTAGACATAAGTCTGGTAAGTCTAGTGACTTTCAGCATATAAATAGGCAAAAGCATCATGACATGAATAAACTGAATATAAGACAATACCGTGATAACAAGGATAACAAGATAACATAAGATTAGCACAAGATATGATAAGGCAAGATAAACTGAATGCGCTTCTACTCTTTCTCTGCTTCGCTACTACCTTGTTATTCTGATTTTTATATCTCTGCACCGCCTAACTAGTGTCCCAACTAGTAATCTGTGTAAAATAATAATATTACAATGAGATCCCCATCCCGGCAATTGTGGTAGCCTTCAGATGTACATCTAGTATGAGGATCTTACCTCAATCAGCCTAATTGCCATGAAGATGTTAGATGTACCCTTACTACCCTATCGATCGGCTCCCTACTTGTATTAATATTACATATGTATGTGTCAATCGGCCCTCTCTTGCGTGTAGATACCTTGTGCTGGTCCCACCATAAGGTGTATCAATCCTTATGGTGGCAACCCAACACGATTCAAGATGCACAGTGTATAACTACTGGTACCCAGTGCCTGCCATTTCCCACTCCGAAGTACGTGCACGCCCGTAAACCGTTGGAACCTACACTGACGTACCCCCGGAGTGTTTTGACCGGTTATAATCAGCCCAGTAATCATGCCCCACCCTGCCTAGTTCAGGGTACCATGATACATCTATGTGGGTTACTGCTGAAATGGGTCCTCGTTACTAGGGTTTCCTATTGGTTAAGTTTTTGGGCCTATATATATAAATATTACCCACCTACACGAGATGTACTTAACCCTCCCACCGATTCTAGCATGTTTACTTAACGGTTAAGTTTGTGGGCCTATATGTACTAATATTACGCACCTACACGAGATGTACTTAACCCTCCCATCGATTCAAGCATGTTTATTTTATGGTTAAGTTTGTGGGCCTATATGTAGTAATATTATCCACCTACACGAGATGTACTTAACCCTCCCATCGATTCAAGCATGTTTATTTAATGGTTAAGTTTTGTGGGCATATATATATACAAATATTACCCACCTACACGAGATGCACTTAACCCTCCCACACATTATGTCATACTGGTTAAGTGTTGTCCATTCATGTCAACTTAACCCACCCATTCAACATGTCATGTTGGTTAAGTGTCTTCTTGTTAACTTAACCCTCCTCACTTATCATGTTGGATTGGTTAAGCATTTACTATTAACTTAACCCCGTTCCTTCATCAAGTTATATTGGTCAAGTGTTTCTTGTTAACTTAACCCCACGTGTTCATCATGTTGTATTGGTTAAGTGTCATCAATCAATTCAAGTTAGCTTAACCCACCTACTTGTCATATTAGTTTGGTTAAGTGTTGCCTTCTTGTGTTAACTTAACCCTACCACAAATCAAGTTATATTGGTTAAGTGTTTCCCTCTTGTTTTAACTTAACCTTACCACAAATCAAGTCATATTGGTTAAGTGTTTCTTATTACTTAACCCTACCCATTCATCTTGTTATATTGGTTAAGTGTTTCTCATTAACTTAACCCTAGTCATTCATGTTATATTGGTTAAGTGTTTATTGGTTAAGTGTTTCTCATTAACTTAACCCTAGTCATTCATGTTATTTTGGTTAAGTGTTCCTATGAACTTAACCCTAGTCATTCATGTTATATCGGTTAAGTGTTCCTATGAACTTAACCTTAGTCATTCATCTTGTTCATTAGCATTAATTGATTTATTAATGCACCAACCTCTCACATTAGATATGTGTTGTTGCGGTTACTGGATGTGTCGGGTGGTTCCGGGCAGTTTTACACCACAACTCAATCTAACCTCGGGTTTTTCTTGGGTATGATGCACTAACCTTTCACATTAGATAGGTGTTGTTGCGGTTACTAGATGTGCCGGGCGGTTCCGGGCAGTTTTACACCACAACTCAATCTAGCCTCGGGTTAGGCATGTTTATCTTTTAGCAAATTTACCTTACATTTCCATTCTGGATTTTACATGCTAATTACCGAATTCACCAAAACTAGTCATGTTCCAATTCCCAAGTTATGCCCAACAAATTCCAATTTCAAGTTATTACTCAAAATAGGCTACACCAAAACTTCCCAAGTTTGCAATAATAGTCATGCCCCAATATCCCAATATACATTATGCTTGGCATCTTAACCAATGGTTATGCCCAGTCTAGATTAATATTCTAATTTACAGTTTTGTGCCCAATCTAGATTTTTCATGTCAAATTACATACTTTGTCGTTCATGCCAATTCTAGGTTCAATATGTCAAATTACCCCAATCATGATTCACAGTATAAACTATGCCAAATTATAGCCTTTAATTACAGTGCATGCCAACTACCCTAAAATCCCACTTTTAGGCGCGTTCACGTTTAACAGTTATCCCTATCTTACTATAGGATTTCATGCCTAAGCCATACATCACTATACATACTAATCTTCTTCTTCCAAATCATAAACTATCATATATAATATGCCCCAAATTTTAGGTCTTAAACCACAACGTGTACTATGCTTTACATGTTTACAATTCGATTTACGCCCTAAACCCCAAGTCATATGTCCAATATACTTTATGCCTCAAATCTCAAAGTCATATAATCGATACACTTTATGTTTTAAATACAACATGTGTTATGTCCTCAAATCAGTTACAACTCAATTATGCCCAAATATACACAATTTAATACTTTTTCCCAAATTTTAGCGCTGGTCATGTCCAAATCATATATTATGCCCAATTTTATTTCCAACGTACGTCCATCTCTTATGAGATTTGGCTCAGGCTCGCTGTAGCCCGGCTATAAAGACAAAAAGGGAAGAAGGAAAGAAGAGGAAAAGAATGGACATAAAATTATCAATGAGATAGATCCAATGGATATAGGAAGACAGATAGAAATAGGCATAATCTCAGATTCAGATTTATTACAATGTCAGAATCACAATTAACTTTTATTTCTGAAAGAAACATGAACTTTCAAACAAAAGGAAAATCTTATTTTCTGGGATTTGTATCCTGAAACTGAATAGCTCTCCCTTGAAGTAGACTATCGATTCTCTAATTTAGATTTGATTCTTAGAAAATAGTTGTTGAAATCGTTGAATTAGCCTTTGAATCTCTACTTGAATTCTAACTTGATTCTACGAAGAACTTGAGCAGCATAATCCCGTCTTTGACTTATTTTGATATGAATTAGGGTAGAGTATAGGCGTAATGAAGTTATGTAGAGAGCCTTATGGGTGTTTATATAGCATAGGGATTAATGAATCTGGTCAGAACGGGCGTCCAAATGCAAAAAAATGAACCTGCCCTCGGATCTGGGAATAAGGGGGTCGACCACCTAGTCGACCTATGTGACCCAGGTCGCCCCCCTGGTCGACCTGGGTCCTAGGCTGGAAATTTCCCGCCCAGCCCGGGTGTGTGATTTGAATTTTGAATTTGAACTTGAGCTGTTTTATTTAAATCCCTAAAACTTCTGAGTGCCATAACTTCTTCATATGGAGTCCGATTTACGCAAACTCGGACTCTATCTCAAGCAGAATTCCAAGACGAATGCAATGGCGTAACCCGTTCCCTTAATTTTTCTCTTAAAAATTAAGTATACTTTAATTTGTTAGTTTGACGCTCACAGAAAATATGGGGTGTTACATTCTCCCCTCCTAGAGGATTCGTCCCCGAAATATTCAAGTTAGGAAGAACGTATATCCTACCATCCAACAGTCCATCTACTCAACCATCACACACAGGCATCCATTTTCCTTAAACGGTTTCTAATGCCATATGAATATATGCAGAGTGTGTGTATATGTTTCTTATCTAATGCAAAATTAGGCGGTCTACTGATCCAGTTGACCTCCTTAATGTGAATCATGAGAGTGTCATGCGTCCAATATGTATGCAAATATCCCTAATCATGTAAATACTATATGTGTGCATATTCACTCATCCATATGCAACATCCATATGATAACACATCAAGTTTCAATCCATATACAAATACGTTCATATGCATATGCGATATGAAAGTGACTAAACCGATCTAGTGCCTAATGTGTGTGTATATGCATCCACGAGCATCCACTAGCAACCACTTGCAACCATCAATCATAACATGTTTCAAATACATGTTTACATCCATTGGCTTCTACCTAAGGATCGAAGATATGACCTAGAGGATATATTTAAAAGATAAAGAGTAACATGCAAATAAACATTACAGAGAAAGTGGAATCAACGATATACCCTCAAAAAGGGTATGATGCGCGTATCTAGTCTTCAGTCTTCTAAGTCGCATCTTCTTGAGCTTCACTCCACTGTACCTTAACTAGTTTAACTTCACGATTGCGAAGCTTCTTAACCTCCATTTCCAAAAACCCACTAGTAAAGATAGGACCTTGATCACTTACTATGCTAGAGGGTATCCAATGTAGTCGAACTATCTTTCCAAGATAAACAGATGTTAACCATGATACTAAGTGTATATACTAAGATGATTAGAGGTCTCTCTTCTACTTAGCTTATCCATCATGTCAAAATTCTGAGGGTCTAAAGCTAAAGGTTGCTATGTACTTTTTACCTCTCTTAAGGTCAGTCTTTCTCTGCCTACCATAACTATTTATCTCTCATGCAAACCATCCTAGTCGAACTCGACATGCCTCAGGTACAAGCCCCAAAGGCCTAAACCAATATCAGACAAGCACCCAAGGAATACCTCCTCCGAATTTGGATGATTTATGTGAGATGATACTAGCAAAACAACCAAACAATTGTGCACTTAACCGACTCTGGCTATTGTGACGGCCCGCCCCGCACCAGCCGACATTTCCTAAGAAGGTGCACTGTACACATGCCCGACTAGCACGGAACGGTCGCCAAAGAAAGGAAAGAAGAGAATGAACTAACCAAGAACCTGTAGAATGTCTCACAGTGCATGGAATGAAATATAATAACAACATACTTGACATAAAACAGGCGAGACAGTGCATAAGCTAGAAACTAAAACTAAACATAATGGCAGCGGAAATCCAAACACGACTTATGTTCCACATCATCATTATTATAACTTTTCAATTGTATCTAAAGCAAACAAAGGAAAAGGTACACTATTAATGCCCAAAGCAGTGACTTGCAGCGACACAGGGAGAATATCTATATATATCATACGTGGAAGCCTCCTGATCGTCTCCGGTACAGCTACTCGTGCATCACCAGCTAACCTGTCTCTAGTCTGCTCATGAGAGCACCTGGAGTAATAAGAAGAGACATAAAACTCTGGGTCAGACAAAAAGTCTGGTATGAGCGATAAGCAGCAAGACAGAATAATAACAGGTATACTAAACCATACCTGAACCTGGACCGGCAACCAAAGAGTTAGCACTACATACTGTACAATACTCTAAGATGCCACTAAACACAGGGTGTAAAGAATATGGGGAGGGGGTGTGCATGTCATAGTGATGGCAAACAAATCAAGCATAGCAACCATCCTCACATCTCTCACTCAGTGCGTAAAGCATACGATGTCCACCGCTTCGATCACTAGACCCATCGAGGTAACGACGGAGTTTGACTTGTAAAACTACTACTACCACCAAGCTTATCCCATGGGATCATGACCAAATCTTTTCAAATGACCCCACTTCATTGGTCTATAGGCCACTGTGGCCCTGAATCCGTCCACGTACCTCCCATATATAGTGATCCAAAGTCATAGACATCGACAACCCCTTAGCACACGTCCTGCAGCAAAGCCCAACTCATGAAGTCAACTCGTTGGTTCCCAACTGGATCCTGAGTACAAACTTCTCCTTTGGACTACATTTGCATCTCGGGTTTTGGTCTCCTCCGGATCGGTTTGGTTCTTCACATCACTTCGGATCGGTCCTTCCCACTTTGTTCAGTCCGTGGTCGTCAACTCTATTTGGGTCGGGTCGCGCTTCCCCCTTTGTATCGGGTCGCGATACTCCACCTGGTTCGGGTCGTCGTGCATCAGCAGTTCGTGGCAATCCCTCCAGGTCGGGTCGTATTCTTCAGGTCGGGGTAGCTCCATAACTCTGCTCAGTTGTGCTTCAACTCGTGGTCACCAAGCAGAGTCGGATCGTGATACCTCATCAGTTCGTGGTTCTGGCATCAGTCCAACAACTTCACGGTTCAAAGGGAGATGGGCCACAGTCCGGGTCGTGCTCAACCATCGGGTCGGGTCGGGTAAAGAGGGGCAATCCAATCCGATTCAACTGATTTCCTGCACTTCTTTCCAGCGACTGTTTTACGCCATTCGACGGCGTTTTCGACCAATCTAACACTTCTAGACAATCACAAAGCATACCATATAGTCATAGCAACATGCATAATCATTCACAAACATCAAAACAACAATATGATAAGTTAAAACGGATCAAACATAGCTAAAACCCCATATTTTCGCTTAATCCCTCTTAATCATGTTTAAGCATACAATTGGCAAAACTTAACCAAACTAACCCAAATTTCTAACAGAGGTCTAAAATAACATTTAAGAATTTCCAAATGTTTTTCCAGAATTTATTTATGCATAAACTTGCTAATTAACACTAATCACCATAATTAACTGTAATTAGTGAAAAACAATGCAAATCACTCACCTTGGCCACAAATAAAACTCATATCTGAAATGATTCTATGTTTGATCGCGAATACCAAGGCAATACACACTACAAGAAAAATGTTTATTAATTGCAGTCCAGATGATGTTCAAAATGTTGGCTGCTGTTATTACTTCCGTCAACAAGATAATAGAATATGGATTGCGTAAGCTTACGCCGTGAGATGGTGAAACATCAAAATTTATAAGCGGGAAATGAAATATTTTTAGGCCGCCTCTTTTTCATCTACTTCCTGTTGTCTTCCCGCTTTCCTTTCTCATTCCCTCATCAAAATTTATAAGCCTTTCTTCTCTTTCAAATCTTCTCTCTGCCACCCCTCCTCTCGACATCGCTTAACTCTTCCCTAACCTTAGTTTTCACAATTGTCGCTGTTTCATTGTTAGCGACTAGTTAAAACCCCTAATCTTCTCAAAAAAAATTCTACCTCCCTCACTCGCCTAATTTCATTTTCCCTGATGAACCATTTACGTCTGAATCTTTCTAGAGCTTCTGAATCCCCATTCTCGACCTTTTGTTCATTTTTGCATCCACTCAAATTGCCCTTCGAGACTGTATACAACAAAAGTGGCATGGTTTTTGTACTGGTCTTCCATTCTTCTGTTCTGGATGTTGAAATGAAGGTCTTCTTTGGCTGCTTAGGTTTGGACTTTGGTGGCTTGCGTCTGTCGATAATTTGGGCTTGTTTGTTGAGTGGAATTGTGGCCCTATTTTTGGTTTCTATTCCTCGAAAGTGCTTCTCTACCCGGTCCACTGTCCACGGTGATAGTTAAAGCTACAATGGCAAATTTTTGTTTCGATAGAATTGGAAAGTCAGTACTGTACCTTTGCATTGATTCCCTTTGGTCAAGTTTGTTAGTTTACATTATTAATTTTAATTGTAACTTTGGATGGCATCTATTTGAGGGTGCACTTTCCTAATCCAGATCTAAGGTTGATTTGATTTGGTTTGACACTATTCCAGATTATGTCTCCTTGGGGATTGCTTATGCAACAGAGAAGTTTTTCCATGTCACATGGGGCTTGTGGTGTATTTGCAGCTCTTTTCCTATCTTGATTGATGCATCCTTGTCATTTCTTCAGACTGTTGCATGCTAGGTAATTTCTGTGATGTTTTGTTTGATGCTAGTAAGTTGTTTAGTGGAGATGGCTATGCCATTTATCTGGTTTTAGAGATGGAATGGTCTATAGTGGGATAGTAGACGTTGCTGCTTGGAATTGGCTAATGCCCTAAAGTAATTTAATTATGTAAATAACGACAGGAGCCTAAATTATTTTTATTATTAATCAATAGTAATAGTTTATAACTTTATATTATTGACCAGGCTTTAGCTCAAAAATGAGATATAAACTGCTGAAATTGAATTGGCTAGGCTAAGCTAAGCTGTACATATTCTATATTTGCAATGCTTAGTATATGCTTTTAATGCGAGTTCTATGTCCACTCTATTTGCATTATAAACAAAACATCACGATCCAAGGATTTAATAGATTGATTATATGAAGAAATTTAGCAGATTGATTATATGCAGAAGTCATGATTATCATTTGAAATCCAACTATATTCTGTGAATTAGTAAATATATATAGCATCCAATCCATATGTTTCCAACATGGCAATCATGGAGAAAACATAGATTCCATCAATTGCTAAAGTCATTATATATTCAACCTATTTCATTACTTTTAAATGAAATGGTTTATTTTTCATTTTCATTACTTCTAAATGAAATGGCTTATTCTAAGATTAGAGATACTGTACTCCGTGCTGAAATAACTCCGCCTTTACAGCAGAGGCAACATACAGGTAAAATTGAGAAATAGGTGATTTATAGTGATATATATTATGCTATTTAAAAAATGTAGCTAAATCAGATATATGCTTAAAACATGTGAAATTGAAATGGTTTATGTTGTTGATTTTATTATTTAAAGCATTGCATCTTAACTTTCTTTCTAAGTTTATAATGTAGATCTTTTATCATGTAAAACTTTCGGTTAGTTTATCCTATATTTGAAAAGCTCTGTCATGTCTTTCATTAGGTTATTACTTTGTGAAAGAATCGGAAGAAGATACAAAAATAAAGAGCAGGGTTAATGTGTCTGCTGGGTGATTAGATACAATCTAATTATCTATAGGAATAACACTCAACTGACCCTTAATCATGAAAATTTAAAATATTTTACTAGTTTATAATTGTGTTTTGATGCGTACTAATTAAGGAGTGTTGCTGCAACTACTTATTATTAATGATACCAAGTTTGATAAAATATGCAACCATGGCAGGTGGGTCGAAGATACAATTGGTGTTACAGTTGTACTCCTTGTAACTCTTTTAGGCGGAGCTGTAGTAAAAATTATGGATTTAAAAATAGACTTGCACTGCTTTTTATAGTTGGGATTTGTCGATACCATGGGAATACATGCATTTCAGTTTCCTCACGACTCCCTATTTCTTGAATTTCGGATGCAACAATATTAACAAAATATTCTTTCTGTGTCAGGCAATCCATACTAGCAACAGTCTGTGCATGTGTATCTGTTGGAAGAGAGTCATCGATATTCCAATCTTCCGCTATACTCCATCCGAATCGTGTTCTCGTTGTTGTGTAGCATGGGTGACTAGATCCGATCCACTACCGGATTGAACTGATCGGATATGGGGCTCAACAGATGTGACTTGAGATGCAATTTTAGATATTGAACCAGCACCATGATGGTCACTTTGTAGGGGAACCCATGGATTAAAAGAAGTATCATCAACATTGAGGCATTCAGACTTTGTTACTTGTGGGCACAAGTACGTGCAGCAGGTTCTTTATATAAAAGAACTAAAACTAGAATTAATTGATCATGACTCTGTTACAAACAACAGAATTCGAAGATACGTACATTACATGAGTTTCTTTATGTAAATTCAGATATTTCAAATTTTAGATGTAGGCATTGCCAGAGAAACACCCTGAGTTGGCAAATCCTTCCACTGATGTGTCACTATTTTAATCTGAGTGTAGAAATGCATCCTAGCCTTCCCATAGAAGTTGAGGTCACCAGCAAAAGATGCTTTTGATCCGGTGAAAGAGAAAAATCGCAGCAGAACAGGAATTGGCACGCTAATTCCTCCTCAGATTTAATCTCAGTGTGAAACTATCTTGCGGCTATAGCAGATGTTGTAAATATTGATGCTCTATTACCGTACTTGTTTTTGTTGACAGCTTGATAGCTTCATCTAGACTTTCAGCCTGCATGCAGACTTGAACTGGGCCGAAATTTCCTCCTTGTAACATTCTATGTCGTAACATTCTATGTCATCCGTAACATCAAATAAAATGGTTGGACCAACAGAATTACCACTCTCGTATCCAGGAACCACAATATTTCTTTCATCAAGTAAAAGCCTAGCATTGCTTTTAATGCCGCTCTATACCAAGCTGCAAATGTTATCCTTTGACTGCTTATTAATCAGTGGAACAAGGTTAGTTCTAGGCTCACCGCCTGCATTTACTTTAAGTGATTTGGCTCGCTTTATTAATTCATCCTCCCATTGTTTTGAGCCATCAACAAAAACAGCTATATTAAGTGACATGAACCTTTGACCTGCAGCACCAGAACCAGCAGCGACCAATGAATTTATTGTTGCCTCTACGCTTGCACCAGGCATGATGATTGCATGGCTTTTTGCACCCATGTTTGACTGAACTCGTTTACCCTTAGCTGATGCTCTTGAATATATGTGCATTCCAACTGGATTTGAACCAACAAATTATATAGCTCTGATGTCCTCATGATCACATATATTATTAACAGTGTCGTGGGTACCATGAACAATGTTTAGGACACCATCTGGCAGACTGGCCTCCAAAGCTAATTCAGCAAGTAACATGGAAGCGCCTGGGTCCTTCTCTGAATTAAATATATGACTTTTGTCATGCTAAACTGACTTAAATTAGCATAATGCTCATGGTAAAATTTTCTTAATCAAATGACAGCCATTTGTTGGGATCACTGGTTTCCTAAGGCCGCAAGAGCTATGGCTCTTCAAGGTGCAGAAATTCTGTTCTTCAAGGATCTTTGGAACCGGGTAATGCAAGGACATGCAGGGGCTAACTTGGTATAATTTTTTATTTTCAAGATTGTTTGTCTTATCTTTTTCTTTTCTTTTTTTCGAAATAAAAATGCAACGTGCAATGGAAGGCAATTGATGTAGGTTCCTGTTGTTTCTTCAAATTGAATTAGGAAGGAAATATTTACAACTGAACATGGTGATAGTGCGATAACCTTCCTGTCTTTGCCCGTGTCCTATGAGGTAATTATAGTCATTTCTTCTGTGGTTGGCCTACTTTTTTTCTTTTTGTTCAAGGTACGTAGACTAATTTTATTATTATTACATTTGTTGTTTATAACTAATATTCATTTTTATGTTAAGGACTGATTTTATTATTATTTCTTCATGTAGCTCGCTATCGGTTTAAACTCTCAAAGGATGAAAATAAAAGTAAAAGTGGACTAGCTCATTATTGTTTATTCCTTTGTTGCGTTATTTTGTGTTTCATGTACCTAGGCTGCTGCTACAGAGCAGCTACTATGCAAAGCAGTTTTTCTTTGTGGATAAATTATAAGAACAACATATTAAATTGGAGTAACTATTCAGTTTCTTTTAGTTGCTTTAGTGAATAGTATTAGTGAAATAAAATGGTAATAAGTACTTCATGAAAATGCATATTTGTTGCATTGGCATCTGTGATTGACACTTACTGATAGAAGAACATGCCAATTCAGAGAAACTTGATCTGTACTTAGCAGATATAGCAAGGCCAAATACTGATAGAAGAACATGACAATTCCTTACATGATATTTGACTATTTAAATGTGCCTCCACAAGGCTGCAATGTTGCACTATGTTCAAATGTTTACTGCTCATTTTATGCAACACCTTTTCCCTGAACAGCTTATCGTTCTTTAAGTAATACATCTCTAAGACCTATTTGTACCATGTAATAATTAGTATGTCAACATTTTATGCATCATAAATTGATAGCAAGTTCTTTATGCAAGTCCAGTTTATTCCTCTTTTTGGTTCATGGCAAGTTTATTTCCTTATTTATTTGTTTGTGTTTATATGTTATTTTTAGGTCCTAAAGGCTGCTAGCCGCTTACATGTGAAGGAACACATGGTGATAGATGCCTCTGGCAATGCCGTTAAATTGGAGCATTGGCTGCTCCATTAGAATGTAAAGGTATCGTAGGAAGTGATGACAGGTGACAGTTATAACTCTATTTCGCTTCTTTATAAGAACGTTGCCTCTAATTTATTAAACTAGCATAGAACTGTAAATTTACAGCATCAATGGATGAGAGAAAATCATCATTATAATTTATTAACACATATAGAACCTTCATGTCAAACAAACTTCTATAGGGAAATGTGTTGATGCACTAACGGTTAACTTGTCATATACCCAAGGTTACGAACCTGCAATTTTAGTCAAATCTTGTCTCTAGGATTTTCATACTGTATTTTGTATCGGATGAGGTCTCAACTGAGTTGAGTTTACATCTTGGAACATAGTTCATCCTGAACTGTTTTTTGAAAGGAAAAGTATGATCTACATCAGCAGCTAACCTCATTGCACGTCTTGCTTTCATTTTTCTTATTCCACATGCATTACACAGCTGCAATAAAAGACCTTTGGAAATTAGTGACGTATTATTCTTTCTAAAACCCATTTGATTTACATTCTCCCTTTTACAAACTATTTTCTACGTTTTTTCTTCATATAATTCTTTAAATTTTATATTTTAAATCTAAGAGTTGCTAAATGTATTATATTAGTTATGGGTTATGGAAAATAATAAATGACCACATTCTAAGGTTAGTAAAATTATCCAAACACACATTGACCTATTTTTCTAAAAATGAAGATGTGTTCTGTAGAAAGAAAGTGGAAGGGACGTAAGAATGTATCAATTTATTTCAAAGCAATATATATGATTTATGAAGGCTGTTTATTAACTTATTTCAGAAATGAAATTATCAAATACCTTTGGGCCTAAAGGTCCACCTCTCCATAAGGGTGTCTTAGTAGTATTGCATTTCGTGCAGACTCTGGTTATCTCACTTGGCAAGTCGTTACTGCTGGCTTGATTTTGCAGGTCTTGATCTTCCATATACTTATTTTTTTTTCTATGCTTTTCTACAGTGATTCTATCTGCTTCTAGCTTGATCATTTCAACAAACAATTTACTTGCATTAAAAACTAAAATAACTTCCATGATTACTTCAAAGTATTTGCAATATCAGAAACTGATCATGATTGGAAAATAATTAATTGAACCACAACAACCAAGTAATAACTCACTACATATACAACAATGCAAGATTAGAGATAAGATGAATATATTTTACTTTGCTTTGAGATATACATTTCAGCAAAATTTTACAAATACTAATAAATTTTCAATGAGAACAGAAATACACACTCTTAGCTGACTTCCTCTATGTTTGCGCATTTCTATTTCAACACACAAATGCATCTAGTTCAACACACAAACACAGCTTGTTTGCACACATATAGCAAAGAACATTAGCTACTTTTCTCTGAATATGATCTAGAAAACGAAGAATCTTCGACAATAAGAAAGAATTTTTGACAATAAGAACTTCAGCTAATTTTATTTATCGTTCTTTTATTCGGTTACCTATTTTACTTGAAAAAGTAACCATCTTGATTCATCTATATTATATATACAACTATTCGATTCGATTGAATATAATAGTAATGATAAGTTTACAAACTTATCTTGTAAATATTTAACTAATAGTATAATAATATAATACAATAATAATAATAAATTTATAAACTAATCTTATGAATATTTAACTAAGTTAATTGAGTTTTATAAAATTTAACTAAAGATATATAAAAAATAATAATACAATAATAATTGTAATATAATAATAATAAATTTATAAACTAATTATATAAATATTTAACTAAGTTAATCGATCTTTATATAATTTAACTAAAGGTATATAAAAATTAATAAATAATAATATAATAATAGTAATAATATAACAATAGTAATATAATAATAAATTTATAGACTAAGATATATAAAATTTAATTAAGTTAATTGAGTTTTATAAATTTTAACTAAAAGTATATAAAAGTTAATAAATAATAATATAGTATAATATAATAGAAATTATTGTAACATAATAACAATAATAATAAATTTATAAATATTTAACTAAGTTAATCGAGATTTACAAAATTTAACTAAAAGTATATAAAAGTAAATATATATTATGATATAATAATAATAATATAATAATAATACAAAAATAATACTAAATTTGTAAACTAATATTATAAATATTTAACTAATAATAATATAATATTATTATTATTATGAATATTGCATGTTCTCTATTTTGAAATCTTTGATAAATTGTTATAAAAGTTGACTAAATTTAATAAAAATTAACTAAGTTAACTAAGTTTTATAAAATTTAATTAAGTTTATAAAGTTGACTAAATTTATAATAGTAATAGTAGTATGATAATAATAATAAAGTAACCAAGTTTAAAATAAGTAACTAAGTTAATTAAATTTTTAAATAATTAAATTAACAACTATCGAGTATTTTCTTTGTTTCTACAACTTTTGGCAGAACATCAAATTGCTTCTACAACATACCTATATTAGCTGTCATTTTTGAGTATTTTCTTTGTTTGCAGCAATTACTTTTCTTCATATTTTACTATTCATGATAGTTTATGTTTACATTTTTATGACTAATAAACGTATGTTTTTTTTTTTTTTTTTGACAGGCGATGTATGTTGCTTTATGTTTACGCTATGGTGAAAGGCATGAAAACATATGTTATCGCACTCATTCTCCTTAAACTGTATTTTGCGTCGATGTTCATAAATCTTTACTTTTACTATGTATCGCTGTGGTTAGCTACGGTTGTATGTATTGTTCCTTTTAGTATGTATTGTCTTGATTAGCAACGGTTGTAAGAATTGTTGCTTTTGTTCATAAATATTTATATGTTTCGAACTTTGTATGATATACTTTTGATCACAAATATTTATATGTTTAATTTTTTGCATGAAATACTTTTAATAAGCACTATACATGCTATAGTATTATGCTAGTGCAATAAAAATATTCTGCAACGAATAAACAGTTTTCATGGCAAGTAAATAGTGCTATAAAATATTATATTAAACTTTCTATAGCGTTTATAGTTGTTGTAAAAACCAGTGATGAAATTTCTACAGCGTTTGTAATTGCTATAATAATCAAGCAATGCTTATCTATGACGTTTATAGTGGCTATAAATAGCAACTAAATAACGTCATGATTACTAGCAGCACAAACCACAACTCTACGTGTAAGTTTTATAGCGAGCAACAAACGCTGTAGATAGAAATTTGTATGTTACAAATCGTCCATTTAATAGCAATTCTGAAACGCTATGAGTAACATCATTTATAGCAAGTTTTCTATAGCGATTATTATGTTGCTATTGTAGACCCTTGACATATTACAGCATGTTAATATACAGCGTTTATAAAAACGCCATCGTAGCCTTTCATAGCGTTTTTTAAATGCTATAAAAAGGGTTTTTTCTTGTAGTGACAACAGTCCTAACACTGATTTGGTGAAGATCTTCCTTGATTTGATGTTGCTAAGCCTAATCTTCAATTAAAAAGTGGTTTAGAGGTGTTTTAGATGTTGGAAGCCATTACTAGGGTTCCAAGAATGAAAGTGGCAGCTGAAAGAAATGTTTTCTGACCCTAATCAGCCCCTATACATCCCTAATCCCGAAATCCCCCAATGGGCCTAGCTGTTAGTTACCCAATTAAGCCCAGTTAAGCAGTTTTTCACCTTATAAACCATGTTTCAGCCATATCTCCCAAACGGTAAGTCCGTTCGGCTAATATGACCACTCTACAGAATTGTAAACCATCATCTGGATCCAATGAAAGTGGTTTCATGTCAAAATTCCTTTCCAATCAAAAGTTATAGCCGAAACAAGATCAGCTAGTGGTAAAACGGTCATTTAAAAATCGGCAAAAATCATGAACATGGGAAATGACCCTAATAGTCGTCCCCCAAAGTTACACGACCATACGACCCTCTATGACGATGAAATAAGTATTCAACGATCCTATGATGCGTAGAATGCAGGTCGTTACACTCTCCCCCCCTTAAGAAATTTCGTCCCCGTAATTCCTTAACCCAAAAACGAACAAATGGACAAACAAAGAATCCCGCATGCCTATCAATCATCCACAACAATCAAACATGTAAAACAAGCAAAACAAGCCTAACCTAGCATGCAGAAAACTAAATCGCTAATAAAATCTTAGCAGGCAAAGAGTTCTGGATACGTCTTCCTAATGCTCTCTTCTGTCTCCCAAGTACAGTCATTCTCGTCCTCGCCCCACTGAACTTTGACTAGATTCACCGCTTTTCTTCGAAATTGCTTCGTATCGTTCCCAATAATACGCATAGGTCTGAGGTTCCCAACCGCCTCGGGTTCAACCTCGATATCATCCAACTGATCAGGTGAAATAGCCACATCGGGGTCATGCACAAACTTCCTTAACTGGGAGACATGAAATACGTTGTGAACTCCTACCATCTTGTCTGGTAATTCAACTTTATATGCCAAATTCCCAATTTGCTCAAGAACTGGGAATGGTCCAACAAATCTTGGTGCTAACTTGCCTCTCCTGCCAAATCGTATCACGCTCTTCAACGGAGAAATCTTGACAAACACCAAGTCGCCGATGGAGAACTTTAAATCTCTTCTCCTCTTATCAGCATAACTCTTATGCCTATCTTGGGCAGCCTTCATTCGCTGTTAGATAACCTTAATCTTAGCTGAAGTTTCTCTTATTACATCTGGTCCAAGCACAAACTTCTCACCGGTTTCTAACCAACATGACGGTGAGTTGCACGGTCTTCCGTACAAAGCTTCAAATGGAGCCATTCCAATACTGGATTGATAACTATTATTATATGCAAACTCTACTAGATGCAAATGGTCATCCCATGATCCACCGAAATCTAATACATCGGCTCTCAAGATATCTTCTAACACTCGATTCACCCTCTCTGTCTGTCCGTCGGTTTGAAGATGATACGTGGTACTGAGATGTAATTCTGATCCTAACGCCTCTTGTAAGCTCTTCCAAAATCCACTAGTAAACAACGGATCTCGGTCACTCACAATGCCTTTGGGTATTCCATGAAATCTCACTACCCACTTTACATATAGTTCAGCTAACTTAGTTGCCGTTCTATTCGACTTGATGGGTATAAATCTTGTGCTTTTGGTCAATCGGTCCACAATTACCCAAATGCTATCATGGCCCGATCTAGTCCTTGGTAACCCATCAATGAAATCCATTGAGACTTGCTCCCATTTCCATTCTAGAATTTCTAATGGTTGCAACAAACCACTAGGCTTCTTTTGCTCAGCTTTAACTAGCTGGAAATTCATGCATTTGGATATAAATTTCCCAATGTCTCTTTTCATCCCTTCCCAGTAGTATGTCTGCTTCATGTCTCGGTACATTTTGTTACCACCGGGGTGTATAGTTAGTTTTGAGTGATGACATTCTCTAAGCACGTCATCTCTCAATCCATTGACATTGGGTACAACAAGCCTTCCATTCTTTCTAAGCCATCCATCTCGATCAAGCCCATACTGGTTCATCTCCTCATCGATAACCATCTCTAACTTGGAGATGACTTCCAATAAGTTAGGATCGTTCATCTGACTGGAACCAATCCGCTCAATCAAAGTGGGTCTGATCATCAAACTTGCTAACATTTCTGGATCCAATTCGCACTTTGGTCTGAAATCATACCCAGCGATGTACTCCAGTTGCTTCCATTCTAGAAACATAGCCCCTAAACTGGCATGTCTTCTACTCAATGCATTAGCCACCACATTGCCCTTACCAGGTGTATATGCGATGTCGAAATCATAGGAAGCCAAAAATTCTAACCATCTTTGTTGTCGGAGATTTAGATCCTTCTGAGAGAAAAGATACTTTAACGATTTATGATCGGTAAATAGCTCAAACCTTTCCCCCAAGAGATAATGTCTCCACATCTTCAACGCGAACACGATCGTTGCTAATTCCAAATCATGGGTAAGGTATCTTTTCTCATGCGGTTTCAGTTGCCTACTAGCATAAGCTACAACCCTACCTCCTTGCATTAATACAACACCTAGCCCTGTGCCACATACATCCGTATATACTGTCATATCTTCATTCCCCTTAGGAATGACTAACAATGGTGCATGTAACGACCCGCATTCTGCGCATCATAGGATCGTAGAATATTTATTTCTTTCACGTACGAAGTCGTATGGTCGCGTAACTTTGGGAGACGACTATTGTGGTCATTTCCCATGTTCATGATTTTTCCCGATTTTTAAATGACCATTTTACCCCTAGTTGGCACTGTTTTGGCCATAACTTTTGACTGGAAATGAATTTTGACCTGAAACCACTTCCATTGGCTTTGAATGATAGTTTCTCTTTCCGTAGAGTGGTCACATTAGCCAAACGGACTCACCGTTTGGGAGATATGGCTGAAACAAGTTTCAGATGGTGAAAGACAGCTTAATTGGGCTTGACCGGGTGATTAGCAGTTAGGCCCAAGGGGAATTTCGGGTTTAGAGGTATAGGAGGACTGAATAGGGTTAGGTTATCACTTTCATTTCAGTTTTGAGCCGCCACAAACCTCCTTGAGACCTTAGTAATGGCTTCCTACATCTAAAACACCCCAAATCACTCTCTGATTGAAGATTAGGCTTAGCAACACCAAATTAAGGAGAAAAAGCACCAAAGCAAGGTTAGAGCTGCTGTTAGACATCAGTATTCGCCCCAAATCAGAGGAGTTTCAGTTCTGAGAATTTCATTTGTGGCCAAGGTGAGTGATTTGCAGTGTTTTTCACTAATTACGGCTAATTAGGGTAATTAGCGAAGATTAGCGAAATTATGGCTCAGAAAAATCTAGAAAAATTCCTAAAATTCTAAAATAATAATTTACGGCTCTGATAAAAATTTGGGTTAATTTGGACATGTTTTGCTAATAGTATGGTTAGACCATGCTTTAGGGGATTAAGGGGTGATTAGTGTTAATTAGCGAAATTAAGCGTGACAAAATTCTGGAAAAATATTCAGAAATTCATAAACATTGCTTTAGACCTCTGTTAGAAAATTTGGCTAATTTGGTTAAGTTTTACTAATCCTATCAATAGTTGTTCTTAAACATGCTTAAGGGGAAAATATGGATTTTTGGGTATGTTTGATCCGTTTTAACCTATCATATTGTTGTTTTGGTGTTTGTGGTTGATTATGCATGTTGCTATGACTGTATGAAATGCTTTGTGATTGATTTCAATAGTTAGAATGGTCGAAAACGTCGTCGAATGGCGTAAACACTCGCTGGAAAAAGTTGCAGAAAGTTGTGCAGAGCTTCGGATCGGATCGGAAGGGGGGGCTCGGATCGGACATGTGAATTGGGCAAGGTAATCCGAACCGAACTGGAGTTTGGCACATAAGAGACTTGGCAAAAAGGAAGGCCGTTTACTTAGAGTTGGAGTGGACAGGGGGATCGGATCGGAACTATGGAACAGGATCGGATCGGAACTATGGAGCAGGATCGGATCGGAGTAGGAGAGAGCGGATCGGATCGGAAGCATAATAGAGGCCAGACCGGATCGACTCACGAATGGGAGGCTACGACTGGAGCAAGACGAAGGGATCGGATCGGATCGGAGTAGATGGAAAACGAGGAAGCTGATCGAAGGAGGAGCGTGAACTCGAAGGAGGACAGCACCCCGACCCGACCCGGAGGAGGAGGACCCCGACCCGACCCGGAGTGAAGCACCCGACCCGAATCGAATGGAAGATGGCAAGGATGGAGGACCGACCCGAACCGACGCTACCGAACCGAACCGAGTTCTAAGACTGTTACTGTGCGACAACTTTTCTGAAGACCCACTCCAATTCGACCAAACCCGAGATGCAAAGGAAGTCCAAGTGAGAAGATAAAGCTCAGGATTCGGATGGGAACCAATGAGTTCACTTCATGGTTGGGCTTTGCTGCGGGACGTGTGCTAAGGAGTTGTCAGTATTCATAACTTTGGTTCACCACTAAGAGATGGATAGTGGGCTTGTAGTGATAGTTACACGGGATTGGATTCCGCCATGGCCCAAAGTATTAGGTGACCAAAGTAGTGGATATCGTATGCTTTACGCACTGAGTGAGAGAAGTGAGGATGGTTGTTATGCTTGATTGTTTGACATCACTATGACATACACACCCCCACCCCCGCATTCTTTACACCATATGTTAGCGGCACCTTAGAGTATTGTACGGTATGTAGTGCTAACTCTTTGGTTGCAGGTCCAGGTTCAGGTATGATTGGATTATACCTGTTATTGTTCTGTTTTGTTTAGCTGCTTATCGCTCACACCAGGCTTTATGTCTGACCCAGAGTTTTATGTCTCTTCTTATTACTCTGGGTGCTCACACGAGCAGACTAGAGACAGGTTAGCTGGTGATGCACGGGTAGATGATCCGGAGACGAGCAGGAGGCTTCCACGTAATATATATATAGTATTCTCCCTGTGTTGTTGAAGATCACTGCTTGGGCATTGTTGGTGTATCTTCTATTTCAGCTTTCTTTTGTTTAGAGACAGTAAATTTGGAAAATTGTAATAAGCTGTATTTGGATTTCCGCTGCTTTGAAATTGATGTTGGTTTTAGTTATCAGCTTATGCACTGTCTCGCCTGTTTTATGTCAAGTATGTTATTATTGTATTTTATTCCATGCGCTGTGAGACATTCTACAGGTTCTTTGATTAGTTCATTCCCTTCTTTCCTTTCTTCTGACGACCGTCTTGTGCTGTACACATGCCCGACTAGCACCAGCCTGCATTTCCTCCAAAAGTGCGCTGTACACATGCCCGACTAGCACAAGACGGTCGTCAGAAGAAAGGAAAGAAGGGAATGAACTAATCAAAGAACCTGTAGAATGTCTCACAGCGCATGGAATAAAATACAATAATAACATACTTGACATAAAACAGGCGAGACAGTGCATAAGCTGATAACTAAAACCAACATCAATTTCAAAGCAGCGGAAATCCAAATACAGCTTATTACAATTTTCCAAATTTACTGTCTCTAAACAAAAGAAAGCTGAAATAGAAGATACACCAACAATGCCCAAGCAGTGATCTTCAACAACACAGGGAGAATACTATATATATATATATTACGTGGAAGCCTCCTGCTCGTCTCCGGATCATCTACCCGTGCATCACCAGCTAACCTGTCTCTAGTCTGCTCGTGTGAGCACCCAGAGTAATAAGAAGAGACATAAAACTCTGGGTCAGACATAAAGCCTGGTGTGAGCGATAAGCAGCTAAACAAAACAGAACAATAACAGGTATAATCCAATCATACCTGAACCTGGACCTGCAACCAAAGAGTTAGCACTACATACCGTACAATACTCTAAGGTGCCGCTAACATATGGTGTAAAGAATGCGGGGGTGGGGGTGTGTATGTCATAGTGATGTCAAACAATCAAGCATAACAACCATCCTCACTTCTCTCACTCAGTGCGTAAAGCATACGATATCCACTACTTTGGTCACCTAATACTTTGGGCCATGGCGGAATCCAATCCCGTGTAACTATCACTACAAGCCCACTATCCATCTCTTAGTGGTGAACCAAAGTTATGAATACTGACAACTCCTTAGCACACGTCCCGCAGCAAAGCCCAACCATGAAGTGAACTCATTGGTTCCCATCCGAATCCTGAGCTTTATCTTCTCACTTGGACTTCCTTTGCATCTCGGGTTTGGTCGAATTGGAGTGGGTCTTCAGAAAAGTTGTCGCACAGTAACAGTCTTAGAACTCGGTTCGGTTCGGTAGCGTCGGTTCGGGTCGGTCCTCCATCCTTGCCATCTTCCATTCGATTCGGGTCGGGTGCTTCACTCCGGGTCGGGTCGGGGTCCTCCTCCTCCGGGTCGGGTCGGGGTGCTGTCCTCCTTCGAGTTCACGCTCCTCCTTCGATCAGCTTCCTCATTTTCCATCTACTCCGATCCGATCCGATCCCTTTGTCTTGCTCCAGTCGTAGCCTCCCATTCGTGAGTCGATCCGGTCTGGCCTCTATTATGCTTCCGATCCGATCCGCTCTCTCCTACTCCGATCCGATCCTGCTCCATAGTTCCGATCCGATCCTGTTCCATAGTTCCGATCCGATCCCCCTGTCCACTCCAACTCTAAGTAAACGGCCTTCCTTTTTGCTAAGTCTCTTATGTGCCAAACTCCAGTTCGGTTCGGATTACCTTGCCCAATTCACATGTCCGATCCGAGCCCCCCCATCCGATCCGATCCGAAGCTCTGCACAACTTTCTGCAACTTTTTCCAGCGAGTGTTTACGCCATTCGACGACGTTTTCGACCATTCTAACTATTGAAATCAATCACAAAGCATTTCATACAGTCATAGCAACATGCATAATCAACCACAAACACCAAAACAACAATATGATAGGTTAAAACGGATCAAACATACCCAAAAATCCATATTTTCCCCTTAAGCATGTTTAAGAACAACTATTGATAGGATTAGTAAAACTTAACCAAATTAGCCAAATTTTCTAACAGAGGTCTAAAGCAATGTTTATGAATTTCTGAATATTTTTCCAGAATTTTGTCACGCTTAATTTCGCTAATTAACACTAATCACCCCTTAATCCCCTAAAGCATGGTCTAACCATACTATTAGCAAAACATGTCCAAATTAACCCAAATTTTTATCAGAGCCGTAAATTATTATTTTAGAATTTTAGGAATTTTTCTAGATTTTTCTGAGCCATAATTTCGCTAATCTTCGCTAATTACCCTAATTAGCCGTAATTAGTGAAAAACACTGCAAATCACTCACCTTGGCCACAAATGAAATTCTCAGAACTGAAACTCCTCTGATTTGGGGCGAATACTGATGTCTAACAGCAGCTCTAACCTTGCTTTGGTGCTTTTTCTCCTTAATTTGGTGTTGCTAAGCCTAATCTTCAATCAGAGAGTGATTTGGGGTGTTTTAGATGTAGGAAGCCATTACTAAGGTCTCAAGGAGGTTTGTGGCGGCTCAAAACTGAAATGAAAGTGATAACCTAACCCTATTCAGTCCTCCTATACCTCTAAACCCGAAATTCCCCTTGGGCCTAACTGCTAATCACCCGGTCAAGCCCAATTAAGCTGTCTTTCATCATCTGAAACTTGTTTCAGCCATATCTCCCAAACGGTGAGTCCGTTTGGCTAATGTGACCACTCTACGGAAAGAGAAACTATCATTCAAAGCCAATGGAAGTGGTTTCAGGTCAAAATTCATTTCCAGTCAAAAGTTATGGCCAAAACAGTGCCAACTAGGGGTAAAATGGTCATTTAAAAATCGGGAAAAATCATGAACATGGGAAATGACCACAATAGTCGTCTCCCAAAGTTACGCGACCATACGACTTCGTACGTGAAAGAAATAAATATTCTACGATCCTATGATGCGCAGAATGCGGGTCGTTACACTCTCCCCCCCTTAAGAAATTTCGTCCCCGAAATTCCTTAACCCCAAAACATACACAGGATCCCGCATGCCTAACACCCACATACAACAATCAAACATGCAAAGCAAGCAAACAAGTCTATCCTAGCATGCGGAAAACTAACAAGGGAAGAACCATCGCCCCTTGGACTTTCACTAATTTCGCCGTCTCTCTTGGTAATTTCTTCGTATCGTCCTCGACAATGCGAATCGGTCTCGCGGTTCCCAACCGCCTTGGGTTCTATTTCGATATCGTCCTACCGGTATGGCGAACTAGCTAAATCAAAATCATGCATAAACTTCCTTAACTGAGAAACATGAAATATGACATATTCTCTTGGCATCTTTTTAGGTAACCCAACCCTATCCATCAAATTACCAATTACATTCCAAATGTCCTTTCAAGTCTAACCCGAATCTTGCCTACATCCATACTGCATGTCCAACGTATATTCACCTCCTAGAGGCAAACTGGATCCATCCAATGACCCTAGGCACTACATCCATATCTGTACTGTACGTCCAACGTACATTCACCTTCCAAAGGTGAACTAGACCCATCCAATGAATCCAGGTACTCCACCTATATCTGTACTGTACGTCCAACGTACATTCACCTTCCAGAGGTGAACTAGACTCATCCAATGAATCTAGGTACCCTACCTATGAGTCCAAGTCCCACTTGAAACTCCTATATCCACTGAATCTCCAAGACCAACGGACGCTCCACAATTCCCAAACATACTTCAAGTCTAACGTAAAGTATCTTCGTATCCGTTATATCACCATGACTAACGAACTCGTCCCATTTCCATTCAACAGAATCCTACAGGTGATAGTCTACTCAAGAGAAGAAAGGTAGGAACAACATAACAACCATAGCATCCATCAAACAAGTCCTATCTATCACCTGCTAAGAGCCATGAATACATCAACACCTATATGTCTGGTCCAACCAACATCAATAACTAATGGAAGCCCAGCCTCCAAACGGACTACCGTACGTCCAACGCACGTTTATCCTCCAAGGATAACTAGATCACGTCCAACGGATCCAAGGTAACGGGCGTCCCCAGATACCCCTGCTTTTAGTCCGCCTGAAACACTCGAGCCCCACCCAAGTCTATCCATTATCTTGCTGCCCTCTCGAGTCCAACTCGAGCCAATCCAATTCCTCGCAGCCTCCTCGAGTCTAACTCGAGTCAATCTATTACACATCCATACTAAGACCCAGTCTTGAGTATCCATTACCTACAAACTCTAGTCCAACGTGAGTCGTCTCCCTATTCGTTGCATCTCTAAGATCAATCGAACATCTATTTTCTTTTACGAGTTCAAGTCCAACTTGAATCGTCCTAACCTTCGTTGCATATTCCTTGACCAATGAACACATCCTATTCTTTCAAAAAGAACATCAACATAGGGTCCTAAACAATCCATTACTTTGCATCTTTCTCGAGTCCCACTCGAGTCATCACATACCCTTATTGAGTCTAACTCGGGAAATCTATACCATCGAACATTCCTACCATGTTATGAGCTGCACATTACTCCCCGAGTGCACCAAGATATCATCCAATGAGAATCACAACAACCACTTATCTCTCACGCAAACCATCCTAGTCGACCTCGACATTCCCCAAGCACAAGCCCCAAAGGCCTAAACCAATATCAGACAAGCACCCAAGGAACATCTCCTCCGAGTTCGGACGATCTACGTGAGATGATATGAGCAAAACATCCGAACATTCAAGCATCCATAACTGACTTTGGCTATCCTCGCCAATCTTGCTTGAAACTATCGTCGATCGCATGACCAAGTCCTGAACAAACTACTGTACATCCAATGTACATTTGCTTCTCTAACTCCCGTTATCATCTTCATCATAAAGTTGGCGATCCAATACCACCTTTCGTCCATCATCCACTCTAACGGTCGTCAAAGACTCTTCGCAACCTACTATCGCTCTATACCTTTGGAGTTGATCGGCTCCTAAAAATCAAGCCAAACCTAGTAAAGCTCGAAATAATGCAATCACAACAAACATACATCCATGACTCGATAAGACCAAATTACGACAAATCCAACAAAGGCTAGTCAAACCACCTATCGGGTTTGTCACTACTAAAGGTCTATCGACTATCTTGGGTTCCAATTCCAACCTATCTACCAGGTCACTAGGTACGAAGGAATGGGAAACCTTGTTATTAAACAAAACTCGAACAGAAACATCTTAAATAGAAAGCATACCTCGAATAACGACACCTTTTTCCTTTTGCGCCGCAGTTGGGGCATTCGACGAAGAAGGAATAGCGTTGATAGCATATGCTTTCACGATTTGCTTCTCCCTAGGAGATTGTGGACATTCATTCTTGTGATGTCCTGCTTGGCCGCAATTAAAGCACTTCCTTTCCCCAGGCTTTTCTCGACAATCTCTGGCATAGTGGCCCTTCTTGCCACAGCTAAAGCACTCGCCATCTTTCTTATTCTTCTTACTTTGGCCATCCATGGTTTGGTCTTGTTTCCTCTTAGTTTGGGAATTATTCTTGCCTCCGCCGCCTGCTTGCGGCTTTGGCTCCATTGTAGATGCAGTAGTGACCTCAGTCTTAGGCTTAGGGTAAAGACTTTCTGACCTTAATGCCTTTCCTACAATCGATTCAAACGTCTCATCGATGTGGTTTATAAGCCTTTCCCCCAAGTACCCATCTAAACCAGTTATGAACTTCTCGTTCTTCTTCTCGGCAGTGTCGATAAGAGATAACCCATATTTCGATAAAGTATCGAACTCAGCAACATACTCTGAAACTGCCCTTCCGTTCTGCTTAAGCTCCAGAAACTTTCTAAACAATTCTGACTTCTGAGCAGCTGGTATAAACTTATCGCAAAAACGAGCCTTAAACTGATCCCATGTAATCTGATCCTCTGGAGTTGCTGCCTTAATAGCATTCCACCAATTCATTGCTCGTCCTTGAAGCTGACGGGATGCTAGCTTCCTCTTCATGGCATCTTCGATACCCAAATCCTCGAAGATACGTTCGCAACTATCCACCCAATCCTGAACATCCGTAGCCGACTCCGTTCCGTGGAACGGCTTCCCACCAAGGCTAGTATAATCCTTATTCAGCTTGGCGAAGTCGACTCTTGGCGCCTGCACCATTGGACCACCACCATTTCCACCATTGGGAGCTGCCCTCTGCACATCTCTAAGCATCTCTCTCATGAGGTCAGTAAACATCGTCCTCATGTCAGCAGCAATCCCATTATTGGCTCCCCTACCAGCACCTCTAGTATCTCGGCTCATCGTCAATCTGAAAAAGGAAACGATTAACGACTCCATAGTGGTGCTAGTGCAGTACGACTTCATCCTTATGCTACTAATAGTATATATATATAGCTTTTAAAAACCAAAGTAATCACAAATACGCTCTCTCGTATACGTATAATATCTCTCCCTGATAACTTCCCTAGGTTAACTACGCAACCTAGTGCTCTGATACCAAGTGTGACGGCCCGCCTCGCACCAGCCTGCATTTCCTCCAAAAGTGCGCTGTACACATGCCCGACTAGCACAAGACGGTCGTCAGAAGAAAGGAAAGAAGGGAATGAACTAATCAAAGAACCTGTAGAATGTCTCACAGCGCATGGAATAAAATACAATAATAACATACTTGACATAAAACAGGCGAGACAGTGCATAAGCTGATAACTAAAACCAACATCAATTTCAAAGCAGCGGAAATCCAAATACAGCTTATTACAATTTTCCAAATTTACTGTCTCTAAACAAAAGAAAGCTGAAATAGAAGATACACCAACAATGCCCAAGCAGTGATCTTCAACAACACAGGGAGAATACTATATATATATTACGTGGAAGCCTCCTGCTCGTCTCCGGATCATCTACCCGTGCATCACCAGCTAACCTGTCTCTAGTCTGCTCGTGTGAGCACCCAGAGTAATAAGAAGAGACATAAAACTCTGGGTCAGACATAAAGCCTGGTGTGAGCGATAAGCAGCTAAACAAAACAGAACAATAACAGGTATAATCCAATCATACCTGAACCTGGACCTGCAACCAAAGAGTTAGCACTACATACCGTACAATACTCTAAGGTGCCGCTAACATATGGTGTAAAGAATGCGGGGGTGGGGGTGTGTATGTCATAGTGATGTCAAACAATCAAGCATAACAACCATCCTCACTTCTCTCACTCAGTGCGTAAAGCATACGATATCCACTACTTTGGTCACCTAATACTTTGGGCCATGGCGGAATCCAATCCCGTGTAACTATCACTACAAGCCCACTATCCATCTCTTAGTGGTGAACCAAAGTTATGAATACTGACAACTCCTTAGCACACGTCCCGCAGCAAAGCCCAACCATGAAGTGAACTCATTGGTTCCCATCCGAATCCTGAGCTTTATCTTCTCACTTGGACTTCCTTTGCATCTCGGGTTTGGTCGAATTGGAGTGGGTCTTCAGAAAAGTTGTCGCACAGTAACAGTCTTAGAACTCGGTTCGGTTCGGTAGCGTCGGTTCGGGTCGGTCCTCCATCCTTGCCATCTTCCATTCGATTCGGGTCGGGTGCTTCACTCCGGGTCGGGTCGGGGTCCTCCTCCTCCGGGTCGGGTCGGGGTGCTGTCCTCCTTCGAGTTCACGCTCCTCCTTCGATCAGCTTCCTCGTTTTCCATCTACTCCGATCCGATCCGATCCCTTCGTCTTGCTCCAGTCGTAGCCTCCCATTCGTGAGTCGATCCGGTCTGGCCTCTATTATGCTTCCGATCCGATCCGCTCTCTCCTACTCCGATCCGATCCTGCTCCATAGTTCCGATCCGATCCTGTTCCATAGTTCCGATCCGATCCCCCTGTCCACTCCAACTCTAAGTAAACGGCCTTCCTTTTTGCCAAGTCTCTTATGTGCGAAACTCCAGTTCGGTTCGGATTACCTTGCCCAATTCACATGTCCGATCCGAGCCCCCCCCATCCGATCCGATCCGAAGCTCTGCACAACTTTCTGCAACTTTTTCCAGCGAGTGTTTACGCCATTCGACGACGTTTTCGACCATTCTAACTATTGAAATCAATCACAAAGCATTTCATACAGTCATAGCAACATGCATAATCAACCACAAACACCAAAACAACAATATGATAGGTTAAAACGGATCAAACATACCCAAAAATCCATATTTTCCCCTTAAGCATGTTTAAGAACAACTATTGATAGGATTAGTAAAACTTAACCAAATTAGCCAAATTTTCTAACAGAGGTCTAAAGCAATGTTTATGAATTTCTGAATATTTTTCCAGAATTTTGTCACGCTTAATTTCGCTAATTAACACTAATCACCCCTTAATCCCCTAAAGCATGGTCTAACCATACTATTAGCAAAACATGTCCAAATTAACCCAAATTTTTATCAGAGCCGTAAATTATTATTTTAGAATTTTAGGAATTTTTCTAGATTTTTCTGAGCAATAATTTCGCTAATCTTCGCTAATTACCCTAATTAGCCGTAATTAGTGAAAAACACTGCAAATCACTCACCTTGGCCACAAATGAAATTCTCAGAACTGAAACTCCTCTGATTTGGGGCGAATACTGATGTCTAACAGCAGCTCTAACCTTGCTTTGGTGCTTTTTCTCCTTAATTTGGTGTTGCTAAGCCTAATCTTCAATCAGAGAGTGATTTGGGGTGTTTTAGATGTAGGAAGCCATTACTAAGGTCTCAAGGAGGTTTGTGGCGGCTCAAAACTGAAATGAAAGTGATAACCTAACCCTATTCAGTCCTCCTATACCTCTAAACCCGAAATTCCCCTTGGGCCTAACTGCTAATCACCCGGTCAAGCCCAATTAAGCTGTCTTTCACCATCTGAAACTTGTTTCAGCCATATCTCCCAAACGGTGAGTCCGTTTGGCTAATGTGACCACTCTACGGAAAGAGAAACTATCATTCAAAGCCAATGGAAGTGGTTTCAGGTCAAAATTCATTTCCAGTCAAAAGTTATGGCCAAAACAGTGCCAACTAGGGGTAAAATGGTCATTTAAAAATCGGGAAAAATCATGAACATGGGAAATGACCACAATAGTCGTCTCCCAAAGTTACGCGACCATACGACTTCGTACGTGAAAGAAATAAATATTCTACGATCCTATGATGCGCAGAATGCGGGTCGTTACAGTGCACATGCCAATTTTTCCTTTAGGCTCTTGAATGCATTCTCGCACTTTTCGTCCTAGACGAAAGATTGATTCTTTTTGGTCAACTGAGTCAATGGTGCTGCTATCTTGGAGAAGTCTTGGATAAACTTACGATAATATCCGGCTAACCCCAAGAAACTTCTTATGTCCGTTGCATTCTTAGGCGTAGACCAATCTTGTATCGTAGCCACCTTCGCAGGGTCCACGGCAATACCATTTTCTGAAACAACATGGCCCAAGAATCTCACTTCCCTCCTCCAGAAGTGACACTTAGAAAACTTTGCTTTTAACTGGTGTTTTATCAACACCTCCATCACTATTCTCAAATGTTCCTTGTGTTCTTCCTCTGTCCTCGAGTAGACCAAAATATCATCCACGAACACAAGAACAAATTTATTCAACTGATCTCTGAATACCCTATTCATAAGATCTACAAAATATGCTAGCGCATTGGTCAACCCGAATGGCATGACCAACCACTCCTAAAATCCAAACGGCATCCTAAATGCCGTTTTAGCTATACTCTCAGCTTCCACTCTAAGTTGATGAAAACCTGTCGCGAGATCCAACTGAGAGAACACTCTCTCGCCACCCAACTGATCAAACAAATCATCTATCCGCGGTAGAGGATACTTATTCTTCCTCGTCACCTTATTCAGCTCACGGTAGTCCACACACAATCGAAGGGAACCATCGGCCTTAGTAGCAAACACAACTGGTGCTCCCCACTCAGAAACACTTCTTCGTATAAATCCCTTCTTCAAAAGATCGCTTACTTGCACCCCGAGCTCTAGCTGCTCCCTTGGTGCCATACGACGAAGTGGCATCACTATAGGTCTGGCATCTTTCACTAAATCAATACGGAACTCAATCTCTCGGTGTGGTGGAAGCCCGGTCACTTCCTCGAAGACGTCCGGGTACTGGCCAACCACAAGCAAACCTGACAACTCATCATGCGGGATGTCGAGGGAATTTAGAAAACTAGTCATTACCCCATCACTGGGTAGATCACCAAACACTGCCCTCCGCGCATCATTCGCTCTAGCTGTCACCAAAAAGCCCTCACAGTCTACCACCACCCCATATCTTTGGAGCCAATTGACTCCCAAAATAATGCCAAACCCAGTAAAGCCCAAAACAAAGCAATCACAAACAAACATGCATCCATGACTCGATAAGACGACATTACGGCAAATCATGCTAAGGCTTGTCGAACCACCAATCGGGTTCGTCACTACTAAAGGTCTATCGACAATCTCAGGCTCCAATCCCAACCTATCTACCAGGTCACTAGATATGAAAGAACTGGAAGCTCTGGTATCAAACAAAACTCTGACAGGAACATCATAAATAGAAATCATAACTTGAATGACGACATTCTTTCCCTTCTCCGCCGCTGTTGGGGCATTCGACGAAGAAGGAATAGCTTTAACGGCATATGCTTTCACCATCTGCTTTTCTTTAGGGAGTTGCGGACACTTGTCCTTGTGATGTCCCACTTGGCCACAGTTGAAGCACTTCCTGTCTGCTGGCTTTGCTCGACAATTACTAGCATAGTGGCCCTTCTTTCCACAGCTAAAGCACTCAACATCTTTCTTCTCCTTCTGGCCATCCTTATTCTGGTTCTGCTTCCTCTTATTCTGAGAACCACTCTTGCCTCCACCGCTTGCTAGTGGCTTTGGCTCCTCTGCAGATGTAACTTCAGTCTTCAACTTAGGTTAAAGACTTTCTGATCTTAAAGCTTTCCCCACAATCGATTCAAAGGTCTCATCGATGTGGTTAATAAGCCTTTCCCCCAAGTATCCATCCAAGCCAGTTATGAACTTCTCGTTCTTCTTCTCGGCAGTATCTATTAGGGATAACCCATATTTCTACGAAGTGTCGAATTTGGCAATATAGTCCGAGACAGCTCTGCCATTCTGCTTGAGTTCCAAGAATTTCTTAAACAACACTGACTTCTGAGCAGCTGGAGTGAACTTATCGCTAAAGCGAGCCTTAAACTGATCCCAAGTAATCTGATCCTCGGGAGTAGCTGCCTTTATATCATTCCAACAATTCATTGCCCGTCCTTGCAGCTGACGGGACGCTAACTTTCTCTTTATCGCATCCTCGATACCCAAGTCTTCGAAGATACGCTTGTAGCTATCCAACCAATCCTGAACATCCGTAGCTAACTCCGTTCCTTGGAACGGCTTACCACCAAGACTAGTATAATCCTTGTTAAGCTTGGCGAAATCAGCCCTAGGCGCCTGCACTACTGGACCACCACCATTACCAGCATTGGGAGCTGCCCTCTGAACATCTCTAAGCATCTCTGTCATGAGGTCAGTAAACATTGTCCTCATCTCAGCACATTCCCATTATTGGCTCCTCTACCGGTACCACTTACATATCGGCTCATCGTTCAATCTGCATGGAGAAAACGATTAACCATCTCCTTTGTGGTGTCAATGCAGTGTGACTTCATCCTTAGCTATACTAATAGTGTATATATATATATAGCTTTTGAAAACAAAATAATTACAAATACGCACTCTCGTATATGTATTATCTCTCCCTGGTGTTCTTCCCTAGGTTAACTACGCAACCTAGAGCTCTGATACCAAGTGTGATGGTCCGCCCCGCACCAGCCGTCATTTCCTCCGAAGGTGCGCTGTACACATGCCCGACTAGCACGGAACGGTCGCCAAAGAAAGGAAAGAAGAGAATGAACTAACCAAGAACCTGTAGAATGTCTCACAGCGCATGGAATGAAATATAATAACAACATACTTGACATAAAACAGGCGAGACAGTGCATAAGCTAGAAACTAAAACTAAACATCATGGCAGCGGAAATCCAAACACGGCTTATGTTCCACATCATCATTATTATAACTTTTCAATTGCCTCTAAAGCAAAACAAAGGAAAAGGTACACTACTAATGCCCAAAGCAGTGACTTGCAGCGACACAGGGAGAATATCTATATATATCATACGTGGAAGCCTCCTGATCGTCTCCGGTACAGCTACTCGTGCATCACCAGCTAACCTGTCTCTAGTCTGCTCATGAGAGCACCTGGAGTTAGGGATGAGCATGGTGCGGTTTTGACTTAAAACCGCACCCGGAACCGCTAGCGTGCGGTTTTCAAAAGTAGGAACCGAAACCGGACCAAAAACCGTTGTTGCAGTTCGGTTTTAAAAGTGCGGTTTCGGTTTCAAAACCAATTAACAAAAAAAACATCGTTTCCTTAGATGGTGATGCACATGAAATGTTTAAAGCTGAGCCCGAGGCTTTTTTATTTGTCCAGTGTGTGATATTGATCTTCACATGCAAATGAAAACTCCTTTACTATAATGACCAGTCGGTCCAATCCTAATACCAACTTACTATAAATGACATCAAGGCAAAGGATGTAATCCAAATCATAATTCTGATGGACTGAAAGCAGCATGTAGAACTTGTTGCAGATACTTCTCAACAGTAGCATACTGCCTCTTTTTAACCTCTATAGCTAATACAGTAAGAGCTTTGTCTGGTGGCAGGTCTTGATAGCTTCTCAATGTGTTCAATATTAGTTTTCATTTCTTTTCTAGATCCTTTCTATGATCAGACATTTCCATCAACACATCATGATTAATCTTGGCAACTTGAGTCAATATAGCCGTGCAATTAGAGTGCTGTAGCATGTATTGCTGCTCTTTTACTTCCATGATTGCCAAGTAGTGAACGTGCGGATTTGTCTAAAGCTAAATTTGAGAAGGTAGCGTTTAAATTTACGTATAAGTAACATTCGGTGCGGTTTCGGTTTTGCAGTTTGAAAAAGGATGAAAACCAAACCCGGACCATATTAATGGTGCGGTTTCATCGGTTTTGCGGTTTTACTTTGGTGCGGTTTTTTAAGATGCGGTTTTTATCGGTTTTATGCGGTTTCGGTTCGATTTCGGTTCGTAATCGGTTTTCCTGCTCATCCCTACCTAGAGTAATAAGAAGAGACATAAAACTCTGGGTCAGACAAAAAGTCTGGTACGAGCGATAAGCAGCAAGACAGAACAATAACAGGTATACTAAACCATACCTGAACCTGGACATGCAACCAAAGAGTTAGCACTACATGCCGTACAATACTCTAAGGTGCCACTAAACACAGGGTGTAAAGAATACGGGGGAGGGGTGTGCATGTCATAGTGGTGGCAAACAAATCAAGCATAACAACCATCCTCACATATCTCACTCAGTGCGTAAAGCATACGATGTCCACCGCTTCGATCACTAGACCCACCGAGGTAATGACGGAGTTTGACTTGTACAACTACTACTACCACCAAGCTTATCCCATGGGATCATGACCAAACCTGTTCAAATGACCCCACTTCATTGGTCTATAGCCCACTAGTCGTACTTAGGCCAATGTGGCCCAGAATCCGTCCACGTACCTCCCATACATAGTGACCCAAAGTCATAGACATCGACAACCCCCTAGCACACGTCCCGCAGCAAAGCCCAACTCATGAAGTCAACTCGTTGGTTCCCAACTGGATCCTGAGTACAAACTTCTCCTTTGGACTACCTTTACATCTCGGGTTTTGGCCTCCTCCGGATCAGTTTGGTTCTTCACATAACTTCGGATCGGTCCTTCCCTCTTTGTTCAGTCTGTGGCCATCAACTCTATTTGGGTCGGGTCGTGCTTCCCCCTTTGGATCTGGTCGCGGTACTCCACCTGGTTCAGGTCGTCGTACATCAGCAATTCGTGGCAATCCCTCCGGGTCGGGTCGTATTCTTCAGGTCGGGGTAGCTCCATAACTTTGCTCAGTTATGCTTCAACTCGTGGTCACCAAGCAGAGTCGGATCGTGATCCCTCATCAGTTCGTGGTTCTAGCATCAGTTCAACAACTTCACGGTTCAAAGGGAGATGGGCAACAGTTCGGGTCGTGCTCAACCATCGGTTCGGGTCGGGTAAAGAGGGGCGATCCGATCCGATTCAACTAATTTCCTGCACTTTCCAGCGACTGTTTTACGCCATTCGACTGCGTTTTCGACCAATCTAACACTTCTAGACAATCACAAAGCATACCATACAGTCATAGCAACATGTATAATCATTCACAAACATCAAAACAACAATATGATAAGTTAAAACGGATCAAACATAGCTAAAACACCATATTTTCCCTTAATCCCTCTTAATCATGTTTAAGCATACAATTAACGAAACTTAACCAAATTAACCCAAATTTCTAACAAAGGTCTAAAATAATATTTAAGAATTTCCAAACGTTTTTCCAGAATTTATTTATGCATAAACTCACTAATTAACACTAATCACCCTAATTAACTGTAATTAGTGAAAAGCAATGCAAATCACTCACCTTGGCCACAAATAAAACTCAGATCTGAAATGATTCTCTTTTTAGGCGCGAATACCAAGGCAATACAGCAGTCCTAACACTGATTTGGTGAAGATCTTCCTTGATTTGATGTTGCTAAGCCTAATCTTCAATTAAAAAGTGGTTTAGAGGTGTTTTAGATGTTGGAGGCCATTACTAGGGTTCCAAGAATGAATGTGGCGGCTGAAAGAAATGTTTTCTAACCCTAATCAGCCCCTAACATCCCTAATCCCGAAATCCCCCAATGGGCCTAGCTGTTAATTACCCAATTAACCAGTTTTTCACCTTCTAAATCATGTTTCAGCCATATCTCCCAAACGATAAGTCCATTCAGCTAATGTGACCGCTCTGCGGAATTGTAAACCATCATCCAGATCCAAGGGAAGTGGTTTCAGGTCAAAATTCCTTTTCAGCCAAAAGTTATGGCCGAAACAAGATCAGCTAGGGGTAAAACGGTCGTTAAAAAATCGGCAAAAATCATGAACATGGGAAATCACCCAAATAGTCGTCCCACAAAGTTACACAACCATACGACCCTCTATGACGATGAAATAAGTATTCTACGATCCTATGATGCGTAAAATGCGGGTCGTTACAACTATCCTTGCCAATCTGGTTCCAAAACTATCGTTGATCGCATAACGGGCTTTGCATTGCCAACTAATATATGCAGAAGTCTATCTCGTGTTTTAGGGGCAAACCCCTAACCTAATCAAAACATCTGTGTGCTCATGGACTACTCTAACAGATTGCAAATCGTCGATAGATGCATCAAGTGATTCTAGGTAGCTAAGCCTAACTGGTCCCTTAGGATCGCATGAAATCTCGAGGGTGTTCCCGAGGCAAGTCGAAAGTCTAACTACCCTCCTTACACAATCACTAGCTAACCAATCCATGCCTAGAATCAACACCTAGACCATGAAACCAAAAACATAAATATTACACTGAGACTCAATACTTAATATAGCTATTCTCAAATCCTTACAAACCAAAGATAAATGAGCCGAACCACAAATTGGATTTGAGACAATAATGGGATCTTCTACTATACAAGTATTAAGGTGCAGAGACTCAACTATGGAAGCAGATATAAATGAATGTGAAGCGCTAAAATCAAAAAGAGTACTAACAGGATGATCAAAAAGGAAAAACTAAACTCTTTCAACAGAAACCTTACTACCCCTCTCTCAGGTACGCTGGCGGTGAGAGCAAGCATTTGCCCTCCTGAAAATCCTGTCATTTGTTCTTTCCTTTGTCCTTAATTTTACGACCATAATAAAGATACTTCCTCTTGTCTTAGGTTTTACTATTCTTTCCTCCCCTCTTGTCCTGTGATTCTTCCACTTACACCTATTTCTTTTTACCTCCTTTGTGAACCAAGTCTGTATCCATGAGTTCCTCATCCTTGGGTTGTGCTCCTTAGCAAAAACTCCCTCGTTCTCATCTTTTCCATCCTTGTTTAACTTATTGACAAGTCACTTGAAAGCTGCCTCTATCGCATGGAAAACCCTATAAATCTTGAAAGAAAATTAGCTTCAGGTGAAACTACTGCGGCTATAGATGGAAGTTGGGCACTTCTTCGCCCTTTGACAGGTATCGTAGTCTCATCAAGCCTACGGAACCATGCCGCGATGAGGTTACCTCCCAGAAAGCCAGGAGCCCCGGAGACTCAGTAAAGAAAGAAAACAAGGATTCAAATAGAGGATCAAAAGGTAATGCATATGGCTTTGGGGAATATGCCTTCAAAATCAAAACTTTTCTTTAGAAAATGCTTCTTTTAAAACCGTTTTGAAAATAATTTTTCAAATCTTTTATCTGATCCGGTAACCTTCAGCTCTGATACCAAGTGAAACACCCCACCTCCGTTAAGGTCACTCACAAAGGGAATGCCTTAACTTCGCTGGAGCATTATAGGTAAAAGATGTAGATGAATTACAAGACAAACAAATAAAGCAGCGGAAAATAAAGTCATTTTATAAACAATGCGATTCAGTGAAGCTTTTACAACAGTAGTCTCAATCATACTTAAAAGTAATACATAAAACTTCTATCTTGATTCAAAAACTTCTAAGTATAAAAGAAGCATAAAAATAACAATGATATTCCCCAATAAAGCACGAACCAGCCATAGCAGTGGAAGAGAGAGTCCAAAGCAATACATCGACTATCTTCAAGCTTGGAAAGAAAACGGAGCTAAGTGGTAACATTTCCTCCCTGTTAACCTTGGGGGGGAACGGAAGAAAGGAGGCGAAAACAAACTAGGTCAGACATAAGTCTGGTAAGTCCATGACTTTCAGCATATAAATAGACAAGAACATCATGACATGAATAAACTGAATATAAGACAATACCATGATAATAAGGATAACAAGATAACATAAGATTAGCACAAGATATGATAAGGAAAGATAAACTGAATGCGCTTTTACTCTTTCTCTGCTTTGCTACTACCTTGTTATTCTGATTTTTATATCTCTACACCGCCTAACTAGTGTCCCAACTAGTAATCTGTGTAAAATGATAATATTACAATGTGATCCCAATCCCCGCAATTGTGGTAGCCTTCAGGTGTACATCTAGTATGAGGATCTTACCTCAATCATCCTAATTGCCATGAAGATGTTAGATGTACCCTTACTACCCTATCGATCGGCTCCCTACTTGTATTAATGTTCCATGTGTCTGTGTCATTCGGCCCTCTCTTGTGTGTAGATATCCTGTGCTGGTCCCACCATAAGTTGTATCAATCCCTGTGGAGGCAACCCGACACGATTCAAGATGAATAGTGTATAACTACTGGTACCCAGTGCCAGCTTTTTACCACTCCGGAGTACGTGCACTCCCGTAAACCAATGAAACCTACACTGACGTACCCCCTGCCGCTGTTTTGACCGCATATAATCAGCCCAGTAATCGTGCCCCACCCTGCCTAGTTCAGGGTACCATGATACATCTATGTGGGTTACTGCTGAAATGAGTCCCCGTTACTAGGGTTTTCTATTGGTGAACTTTGTGGGCCTATATATATAAATATTACCCACCTACACGAGATGTACTTAACCCTCCCACCGATTCTAGCATGTTTACTTAACGATTAAGTTTGTAGGCCTATATGTACTAATATTACCCACCTACACGAGATGTACTTAACCCTCCCATCGATTCAAGCATGTTTATTTAACGGTTAAGTTTGTGGGCCTATATGTACTAAAATTACCCACCTACACGAGATGTACTTAACCCTCCCATCGATTTAAGCATGTTTATTTAACGGTTAAGTTTTGTGGGTCTATATATACAAATATTACCCACCTACACGAGATGTACTTAACCTTCCCACACATTATGTCATATTGGTTAAGTGTTGTCCATTCATGTTAATTAACCCACCCATTCATCATGTCATGTTGGTTAAGTGTCTTCTTGTTAACTTAACCCTCCTCACTTATCATGTTGGATTGGTTAAGCGTTTCCTATTAACCTAACCCCGTTTGTTCATCAAGTTATATTGGTCAAGTGTTTCTTGTTAACTTAACCCCACGTGTTCATCATATTGTATTGGTTAAGTGTCATCAATCAATTAAAGTTAACTTAACCCACCTACTTGTCATATTACTTTGGTTAAGTGTTGCCTTCTTGTGTTAACTTAACCCTACCACAAATCAAATTATATTGATTAAGTGTTGCCCTCTTGTTTTAACTTAACCTTAACAAAAATCAAGTTATATTTGTTAAGTGTTTCTTATTACTTAAACCTACCCATTCATATTGTTATATTGGTTAAGTGTTTCTCATTAACTTAACCCTAGTCATTCATGTTATATTGGTTAAGTTTTCCTATGAACTTAACCCTAGTCATTCATGTTATATTGGTTAAGTGTTCCTATGAACTTAACCTTAGTCATTCATCTTGTTCATTAGCATTAATTGATTTATTAATGCACCAACCTCTCACATTAGATATGTGTTGTTGCGGTTACTGGATGTGCCGGGAGGTTCCGGGCAGTTTTACACCACAACTCAATCTAACTTTGGGTTTTTCTTGGGCATGATGCACTAACCTCTCACATTAGATAGTGTTGTTGCGGTTACTGGATGTGCCGGGCGGTTCCGGGCAGTTTTACACCACAACTCAATCTAACCTCGGGTTTGGCATGTTTATCTTTTAGCATATTTACCTTACATTTCCATGTCTAGATTTTACATGCTAATTATCGAATTCACCAAAACTAGTCATGTTCCAATTCCCAAGTTATGCCCAACAAATTCCAATTTCAAGTTATTACTCAAAATAGGCTACACCAAATCTTCCCAAGTTTGCAATAATAGTCATGCCCCAATATCCCAATATACATTATGCTTGGCGTCTTAACCAATGTTTATGCCCAATCTAGATTAATATTCAAATTTACAGTTTTGCGCCCAATCTAGATTTTTCATGTCAAATTACATACTTTGTCGTTCATGCCAATTCTAGGTTCAATATGTCAAATTACCCCAATCATGATTCACAGTATGAACTATGCCAAATTATAGCCTTTAATTACAGTGCATGTCGACTACTCTAAAATCCCACTTTTAGGCACGTTCACATTTAACAGTTATCCCTATCTTACTATAGGTTTTCATGCCTAAGTCATACATCACTATATACATTAATCTTCTTCTTCAAAGTCATAAACTATCATGTATAATATGACCCAAATTTTAGGTCTTAAACCACAACGTGTACTATGCCTTACATGTTTACAATTCGATTTACGCCCCAAACCCCAAGTCATATGTCCAAAATACTTTATGCCTCAAATCTCAAGTCATATGTTCGATACACTTTATGTTTTAAATACAACATGTATTATGTCCTCAAATCAGTTACAACTCAATTATGCCCATTTATACACAATTTAATACTTTTTCCCAAATTTTAGTGCTGGTCTTGTCCAAATCAAATATTATGCCCAATTTTATTTCCAACGTACGTTCATCTCTTATGAGATTTGGCTCAGGCTCGCAGTAGCCTGCCTATAAAAACAAAAAGGGAAGAAGGAAAGATGAGGCAAAGAATGGACATAATATTATCAATGTGATAGATCCAATGGATATAGGATGACAGATAGAAATAGGCATAATCTCAGATTCAGATTTATTACAATGTCAGAATCACAATTAACTTTTATTTCTGAAAATAACATGAACTTACAAACAAAAGGAAAATCGTGTTTTCTGGGATCTGTATTCTGAAACTGAATAGCTCTCCCTTGAAGTAGACTATCAATTCTCTAATTTAGATTTGATTCTTAGAAAATAGCTGTTGAAGTTGTTGAATTAGCCTTTGAATCTCTACTTGAATTCTAACTTGATTCTACGAAGAACTTGAGCAGCATAACCCCGCCTTTGATTTATTTTGATATGAATTAGGGTAGAGTATAGGCGTAATGAAGTTGTGTAGAGAAAACTATAGCCTTAGGGGTGTTTATATAGCATAGGGATCAACGAATCTGGTCAGAATGGGCGTCCAAATGCAGAAAAATGAACCTGTCCTCGGATCTGGAAATAGGGGGAGGTCGACCCCCAAGTCGACACCCTGGTCGACCCCCTGGTTGACCTATGTGACCTAGGTCGTCCCCCAGGTCGACCTGGGTCCTGGGCGGGAAATTTCCCGACCGGCCCGGGTGTGTGATTTGAATTTCGAATTTGAACCTGAGTTGTTTTATTTAAATCTCTAAAACTTCTGAGTGCCATAACTTCTTTATACAGAGTCCGATTTACGCAAACTCGGACTCTATCTCAAGCAGAATTTTGAGACGAACGCAATGGCGTAACCCATTTCCCTTAATTATTCTCTTAAAAATTAAGTATACTTTAATTTGTTAGTTTGATGTTCATAGAAAATACGGGGTGTTACAATCCATGCCTCTCCTGGGAAGATAACCCCCGACTACCTAAAAACTATAGTCCAAAGATGGAAATAGGGAAAAGAAGTTGTAACAACCTGAATTTCGAAAGACCATTTTTTTTCAAAAATCTCAACTTTTCGAAACTCGAGTTGGCTTGTCTAGTATACTGCAAAAAAGACGAAGATAATAAATATATCAAAGCTGGATAAAACATCTCATAGTGAAAAGGATAAAATATAATAATCAAATATAGCCTTACCGAAATAATAACAGTGCCTAACAAGTGTTCAAAGGCTACCAAATCTCTGTCATAAATCTAACCTGCGAGTATGTTATGAGGAGGGGGTGAAAACACAAAGTACTGATGAATGGACAAATTATACATTCTAAAATACTTTATATATAACGTTCAGTTATGTTTTCTTAATTGTTAGGTTTTTTTGGGTTAATAGCACTCAAGATTATGTACTCACGTCGTACCCATCTACTTCCCAGTAGACTAACCTAATATAGTATATATGTAGGTATATATGTAGCTATACCCAACATATCAAGGTATTTCCCATAGTACCCTCCTCGTACGGTCTTCGCTGTCATGCCACGAAAACGTATGCAACCTTCATCCTATGTTGAACGGCGTATGAAAATCTATAATGTTACGCCATGAAATTGCACAGAACTACCATCGCTATGCCACATAAGCGTACGAATTGTCATATCTGAACTCCTCGGTCGAATCATGTCTCAACCCAGAGTAATGCCATACTGTCTACAATACACCACCCAGTGTGTGTACCTAGACCCTCATGCAAGTATATTGTCTACTATAACCCGAGTCTTGTAATAGGGCTGCATCCAATTCGTGAGACTCGGTCGAGGGATTTAAATATCTATAAAGGACCGCCTCATTAGGTATACAATATAGATATTCAAGAATGGTCTATCTTTTCACAGTGGCTATAGCCCCACCCTGGCCTTCCCTCCACCAATGAAAGACTACATCAAGAGCTAAGTGACGTGCCCCTAAAACTAATCTAACATCCAATTTGGTGTTTCCCGCAACTAATGTCTCAATAGTGAAAGATCGAAGGTTTATATGTTTAGCTCTAGTATTTCCGCATCACAAAGACTACCGATGATAGGTATCCGACGATTACTATCTTTAATTTGGTGCTGACCAACCTCTCCCGAGGCAAACCACCAAATCACCCAACGCCATCCTCCACAACCTTCTGACTGCCAAACTTTAGTTGCAGTCAAGGTATACTCACATGTTGGTACCATACATACTAAACCCCCACGAGTACGTCCTGAGCCCGTACCGCACATAAGACCACAATGGATACCCCATCACATCCCGCATAAGCCACGTGATTCCTTCCAGTCCCGCAAAATAATCAGTTGGACATGCTCCTCTCGTGTCTCCAGACACGATAATGATTAACCCCCATTGGGTTCTTCACCTTCATATGTATGGACTGGTCCAAACGCATCGCGCCATCATTTTAATTGATCCTACGTCTAATCTTTTAATCACGCGCTTGCTTTACCTTATCACATTGCTAATTGACTTGATTATCCACATATTCACTTTTATTCAAGTTACTTGGTTCATTAGCTCACAATTGGCTACTTACTTTCTTTATTCATCCCTATGGCGCCGGAGCGGACTTCCGTTTCTTATTTACTACATTTATTAGACTTAATACTCTCAATTATAAGTCTAACAATAATAAGCCTACTTTATGCTTTCTTATTTAAATATAACCTTATCTTACACTGTTATCACAATTTGTTGTTATTGTTTACTTATTATTAACTTAGTTATCTTAACTAAGGTTTATTAATAAGTTCTCTTCTCTAAATTATACCCTATGTTATAATTTCTCTTGTCCCTAAGATAAGCCTTCCTATTATATTTCATTCTCATTCATTTAACTAATTATAATAGGTTATATTCCCCGTTTATCACAATTCTTCAAAGGTTCCTTAATATGAACCAACTTTTATTGTTGTAATCTTTCTTTAATTACCATCATGTACATTCTTATTAATTCAGGAAAATATTTCACACACCTCATCAGATTGGTTAGTGGAAAGATGTAAAGATCTATTTCCATAATGTACATATTTAAGATAAGTACTTGCAAGCTATTTATTTTCTTTGTGGACATACATTTATATGTTATTTGGTTAGTGTGCAGTACGGTAAAAGAAACCCTATTTCACACTAATCCCTTTTTCACTTTCTTTTCTTGCAACTATGTTCTTAATAATTTTACCGTTACGGAAATGTATCCATTTTCTTAAAATCCAACTAACTCAATCCACTACTAACTTTTCACCTTTTTATTTTCTGAGTTATATGTTAATTCCTGTTTTTCATGTACCATTTCCAGTGACTATAAATTTTTATATGAAACTAGGCATATCAATTCTTCTACCTTTATTTCCACAATTCAGTGTAGTTCCCTTTTTCAACATATCTAATTTATTACTGAATAGCAATCTCAAGAACATATGCATAATTATCAAATTTACCATTCCAGAGTTATAGTAATTCTTAACCCAAACAGATAGTTAATTGAACAAAATACAACAACAATATTCTTAACGTACTCAGGGAATAGATTATATTGCAATTACCACAAATATTAATTATTTTGCTTGTTAAGGATTACGGGGAAAGTAAACGATAAATATATCATTACCTAAAAGGCATAATTTTAAATCCACTTAACTAACTGCTTTCCAATCCTTTAATCTGATTCAGATCTGGTATTCCGTGGTCTTTCTGATTGAACCTAATATTAAGATAACCACGGATTTACAAATCTGATGCTAAAAGAAGAAGGAAAGAAATAAACCTAAAATTTCAGATTCACAGGATTTACTTCACATTGAGAAGAAACCTGATGGCTAGTCTATTTATAGGTGTACAGGAAATTCTGGTCTGTCGGATTTAATAATATAAAATCTGAACCGTACAAGCCAAGAAACACATGTCAGAAAATCCAGATCTGGCCCCCGGTGGGTCGACCAATGTGTCGAACGACCTTTATGGTGTGTCAACCACATGGTCAAACCATGGTTTGACACATGTAAGGCCTGGGTCGACCCACGACTTAGGTCTTTAACGTTGATTCTGCTGTCTTTTATTCTTGTTTAATGTTGCTGATAACATTTCTTTTTGTTACCAAATATCACTATGTAAATTATTTTCTTTTGTTTATGACATATGTCCAACATTTGAATTTTAAACTTAAGCGCATATATATATACACAAACACATATAACTCTTCAAATCTTTGTCCGTTAATAGCTGCTCAATTAATGTCACTATAACACAATCAATTCATTGTTTTCTTCCTTTTAATATATATTATAATTTCAAATACAGCTATCTTCTTGTCCATTTTTCATTCGTTATACATTTATTACTTTCCATCCTTAAATTACATTTTAATTTCAATTTTTGAATTTATGCGTATATATTTACGCACAATCTTCATTTCTTTTCAAAATTCAAATGGCGTTATGTTGCCATTTATTTCTTACTCAATTTGATTGGTTGCAAGTTATTTTTTGAATTTCTTATTCATAAATATATATATTTTTACACACACATACACACATATACACATATACATGTATGTATATATATATATTTATGCTAACCCATTGTATAATATTTCTTATATGTACATTTATACATATTTTTCTCTTAGAATATGCATTTTTACAGCCATCCCTCTAAAATTAAAAGCATGACAGTAACGAGACTTGAACTTGAACCACTCACATGGGAGAGACATGCCTCTACCAACTCACCTACTTAGCCTTTTGTTCATAAGACTAAAAAAATTGGTATTTATTATTCTTATTAGTGTTCTTCTATATCTCCTTTTCACGTTTGTTCTAAAACTTCATTTAAAGATAATTTTTTTCATTTCAAATCCGTTTTATGCAAATCATAGGTCCAAATGGATCAGAAAATTGACGCGGACGCAACGACGCTAATTTCGTGACCAATTTCTGAAAACATTTCAATTTTTTATTTTATTATTTAATTAAAAATGTGTGGTGTTAATTCTCCCGTCCTTAAGAATTTTCGTCCCCAAATTTTGATAAGGGTAAAATTATGTATTTCCTCGCAAAATTTACAACCATCATGTGTACATCCAATTTTGCAACCATTTGTTCACCTGTGTAAAGTGTAATACAACATAATAATACACAAATGCAATGAATGCCTAAGCGCTACCTCCTATATAAATGCACAATTTCTTGAAAACTATTTGAAAACATGAAGCACAAATCCTAAATATTATGGCTATTTCCATATGAATGCAATATTTTGAAAATCGAAGTACTTTTTAATCCAGTTTTTCCTGCACTCTTATAGAGCAAGAACATAGTTCATCCAATTTTTGCATCCAAACTCTGCCAACCAACTTTATCTTTGCGAATTACAGAAATGCCTAATTTTTTGAATTTGATTTGTTATGTTACAAAAAGTTAGAAAACGGAAAACTTCACATCTTCCGTTTTTCTTTTATGTACATTTTCTACCTGCTTGGATTTTATGCAACTATTATATAAAGATGTCCTATCTCCTAATCCAAGCACTATTTACATGAGAAAATTTTCTTTGTTATAAATTTTCTCTTCCTACTTACTTTGGAAAAATCCATTTTTCTCAATTGTCGTATTTGTTGCTTTATTTTTGCAGTTGTAATCATTGTTTGTGTTGTTTTAGTTATGCCATTGCTTTTCTTTAGCTTATTTAACCTAATACACATATCTAAGAGTAATTTCAATTAAGCCTTCTAATTCTTTCAAAACTAAAATAGGAAAACAAGCTCACTACATAGCTACTACCAAGGGCTAAGAATCCTAGGATCATGTTCCCGCTGACAAAGAAAAGTCCAAACCATATGATCTAAACAACTTGCTTGCCCTCTACCATCTAGTAGTCACAACTAGTACTTGTTGTGTACTAACAGTCTTTTCCAAGCAACAACCTATGCTCTTTAGTGCTTATGCACTCTTTGGGAATTTACTATTATTCCAAAATAATTCTCGCTATCTACTATATAGCCTAAGAAATATTCCCCCGTCTTTCCTAGGTACTAATCCTTACCTACTCCATGATTTAAGAAAAGTGGATTAGCTTTGTCACCTTTTTTCAAAAATTAAATGCTTCTAAACTTTATTTTTCTTCATTAAAACATATTTTTGACAAACCATAAAAATATGACATCTCCAAAAAAAACACAAAAACTTTTTTTCCGAATCGCAAAACTGAAGTAGACAAGGACAACAATTTCTCAGTTAATTTCTCAACAACTCATTTTAAATACACTGGTTCAATTACTTATAACTAAGTGCAAACATCTACTCTATTCTGAATTTTTAACAACTTATTTTGTTCCACCCACTATAGTTTATGTCAAAATAATTGACAAAAATATAGAGATTGTCAAAAAAAATCTTACCAGAAATTTTGGTCTTTGACAGAATGCAATCTTTTCTATGTTTTGTTATCTAATTCTTTTATTCTTTATAGCTTAAAAACTAGCGAGCTATACATGGTTTATAATGTACAATTCTTTTTCTTTTAATTCATTTTAGATAAAAGTTTCATAAGAAATCACCATTTTTCAAAATATACCTCATTTCCCCTAAAACTCAATACGTATTGTTCAAATATGTTACTTACATTTTTTTCAAACATCAAAAATACCTTTTTTTTCAAAAATTGTTTCTACACAACTTAGCTAGTACATATTTTAATATTGAAAACTTTTAAGATCAAAAATTGAAAAATATCGTAAACTATCACCCAAAAGCTTTTGAAATTTAAAGTTCTTGAAAGTTAACAATGGGGCTAGACTCAAAGTGGGTTTCAAACTAACTTAGACTTTCCTAAATATTTCCACAAAGTAGTTTCTCTTAAATATACATATAGTCCTAATCCATTTTCCCTTTTTACTTTTTTTCCTCAATTTATAAGGCTCTACTGCTAAACCCACTAATATGAAATACTAACATTTCAGATACTAACATATGGGATTCATCCTTTTCATTACAAAACACAATGTACACTTTTCACCCAAACAACCTAAGGGTCTCTTATTCTCAAATTTCTATAACCATTTCTTTAGTGTAGATAACTAATATCCCAACTCTTATCATATGTCGCTCTTTCTATTTAGTGGGTTCCTTTATCGATCTAGGTGTATATATAATATATTTATATTTTTTTTAAAATACAAATACGTTCACCCAAAATCTATATAGGATTCCTAAACCTAAGCTCTAATACCAAATGCAACAACACAATAGACCGATTTTTTTTCAAAAATCTCAATCTATCGAAACTCAAGTTGGCTTGTCTGATATCCTATAGAAAAGAAAGAGATAATAAATATATCAGAGCTTGAAAAAACCACTCACAACAGAATGGATAAAATATAATAATCAAATATAGCCTTACCGAAATAATAACACTATCTAACAAGTGTCCTAAGGCTACTAAATCTCTTCCATAAACCTAACCTGCGAGTATGTTATAAGGAGGGGGTCAGAACACAAAGTTCAAGTGAATGGACAAATTATACATTTTGAAATAAATCTACATATACCGTTCAGTTATGTTTTCTTAATTATTAGGTTGTTTGGGTTAACAACACTCAAGACTCCGTACTCACGTCGTACTCATCTACTTCCCATTAAACCAACCTAATATAGTATATATGTAGCTATACCCAACATCTCAGGGCATTTCCCATAGTACCCACCTCGTACGGTCTCCGCCGTCATGCCACGAAAGTGTATGAAAGCTTCATCCTACGCTGAATGACGTACAAAAGCATACAAATCGTCGTATCCGAACAACCTAGTGCGTGCACCTAGACCCTCATGCAAGGTACTGTCTACTATATCTCGAGACCCATAATAGGGCTGCATCCACTGCACGAGACTCGGTCTGCAGCTTTTAATATTTGTAAAGAACCGCCTCATTAGGCTTACAATACAGATTTTCAAGTATGGTCGATATTTTCATAGTGGCTATAGCCACTCCCTCAACTAATGAAAGACTGCATCAAGAGCTAAGCGACATGCCCTTAGCAACCAATCTAAATTCCAATTTAGTGTGTCCCACAACTAATATCTCGATAGTGAAAGATTGAAGGTCTATAGGTTTAGCTCTAGTCTTTCCGCATCACACTAACTGCCGATGACAGGTATCCGTCGATTACTATCCTTAGTTTGGTCTTGACCAAGCTATCCTGCGGAAAACCGTCGAATCACCCACGCCATCCGCCACAGCCTTTTGACTGCCAAACTACAGTTGTAGTCAAGGTTTACTCACCGGGTGGTACCATCCAGAACAAACCCCTGAAAGTACGGCCTGAGCCCGTACCATACATAGGACCACAATGGAGTACCTCATCACGTCCCGTAGAAGCCACATGCGTCCCTCTAGTCCTACAGAATAGATAGTCGGATGTGCTTCCCTCCAGTCTACACACCACGATGATCTACCCTATTGGGTTCTTTACCTTCATACATATGGACTGGCCCAAGCGCCTCATGCGATCGTGTTATTAGATCCTACGTCTAATCTTTTAATCGTGTGCTTGCTTTACCTTATCACATTGCTAATTAACTTGATTATCCATATATTCACTTTTTATTAAAGTTACTTGGTTCATTAGCTCACAATTGGCTACTTACTTTCTTTATTCGGCCCTATGGCACCGGAGCGGGCATCCGCTTCTTATTTACTACATTTATTAGACTTAATACTCTCAATTTTAAGTCTAACAATAATAAGCCTAATTTAATTTATGTTTTCTTATTTAAATAGAACCTTGTGTTACATTGTTATCACAATTTGTTGTTATTATTTACTTATTATTAACTTAGTTATCTTAACTAAGGTTTATTAATAAGTTCTCTTCTCTAAATTATAACCGATATTATAATTTCTATTGTCCCTTATACAAGCCTACATATTATATTTCATTCTCATTCATTTAATCAATCATAATAGGTTATATTCCCCATTTATCACAATTCTTCAAAGGTTCCTTAATATGAACCAACTTTTACTGTTGTTATCTTTTTTTAATTACCGTCATGTACATTCTTATTATTTCAGAAAAAAATTTTGCACACCTCATTAGATTGGTTAGTGGAAAGATGTAAAGATCTATTTCCATAACGTACATCAATAAGATCAGTAGTTGCAAGCTATTTCTTTTATTTTGATTGTGGACGTACATGTATTTTTTTAATTGAACAAAATACAACAACAATATTTTTAATGTAATTAGAGAATAGATTATATTGCAATTTCCACATATGTCAATTATTAAGCACGTTAAGAATTACGGGGAAAGTGAACGATAAATATACCGTTACCCAAAAGGTATAATTTTAAATCCACTCACCTGACTGTTTTCCAATCCTTGAATCTGATTTAGATATGCTATTCCATGGTCTTTCTAATCGAATCTAATGTTAAGATAACCACAGATTTACAAGTCTGATTCTAAAAGAAGGAAAGAAAGAAACCTGAATAGTTCAGATTCACAGGATTTACCTCACGTTGAAAAGAAACTTGAACACTTATGTTGCAAATTTACATTTTTTGTCTTCAAATCTTGAATCAAAACTACTAAAAGCTAATATTCTAATTTCTGAAAGATTTGGAGAAGAAAAAAAAATGGCAGAGCCTTGGCATCATCTCAGAAAATATAAGTTGGAGGCTAGGCTCTGCTAGTCTATTTATATGTGTATAGGAAATTCTGGTCTGTCGGATTTAATAATATAAAATCTGAACTGTACAAGCCAAGAAACACATGTTAGAAAATCCATATCCAGCCCCTGGTGGGTCGACCCATGTGTCGACCCACCTTTATGGTGTGTCAACCCTTTGGTCGACCCATAGGTCAACCCATGTAAGGCATGGGTCTGTAACGTTTATTCTTTTGTCTTTAATTCTTGTTTATTGTTGTTGATAACGTTTCTTTTTATTGCCAAATATCACTATGTAAATTATTTTCCTTCGTTTATGACATATATCCAACATTTGAATTTAAAATTTATGCGCTTATATACATGTATAACTCTTCAAATCTTTGTATGTTAATAGATGCTCAATTAATGTCATTATAACTCTATCAATTCATTATTTTCTTCCTTTTAATATATATATTCTAGTTTCAAATACAACTATCTACTTGTCCATTTTTCATTCATTATACATTTATTACTTTCCAACCTTAAATTAAATTTTAATTTCAATTTATAAATCTGTGCGTATATATTTACGAACAATCTTCGTTTCTTTTCAAAATTCAAACGGTGTTATACCGTCATTTATTTCTTACTCAATTTGATTGGTTGCAAGTTACTTTCTGAATTTCTTATTCATGAATATATATTTTTACACACACATACACTTATATACACATAATATGTACATATATGTATTTATACTCACCTATATGTATAACTTTTCTTATATGTACATTTATTCATATTTTTCTCTTAGAATATGCCTTTCTTTAATCGTCCCTCTAAAATTATAAACATGACACTGACGGGACTCGAACTTGCACCACTCACATGGGAGAGACATGCCTCTACCAACTCACCTACTTAGCCTTTTGTTCACAAGACTAAAAACAATAGTATTTATTATTCTTATTAGTGTTCTTTTATATCTTCTTTTCATGTTTGTTCTAAACTTCATTTAAATATAACATTTTCATTTCAAATCTGTTTTCAAAAAATCATAAGTCTAAATTGATCAGAAAATTGCCATGGACATAACGATGGTAATTCCTTGACCAAATTCTAAAAACTTTTCAAAATTTTATTTTATTATTTAATTAAAAATGCGCGGTGTTTCAGAAGTCCTATAAATGTCATTTTCCCTACGTAGTGGGTCTAATCACTCTAGCTTAATTCACCTGATGCCTCCAAAAATGGCATAGGAGGCTCTCTGTACTGAAGGGTAAATCCAATAAAAGCTCCCTATTTTGGGATGACATTGTACTGCAATATGCATACAACTAGGCTAGCCCTAGGCCTCAGTCACTCTATGTGCCATGCTAGTTGCTCAAGATTAATAAAATTTTGCTCTAAAATAGCATGGACTGATCCTCATAAATAAAGATATACTAACTGAATGTGTCTTTGTAGAATATCCATTATGTATGTGCACATTGATGGTTTTGATTGCACACTAATCCAATATTATTGTCTCATGAGATACAAGTATCATAGCTATTTTATCGTTCATATTTTATACTTTATACATTATTTATTGTGTCACCCTATGTACTTATTGTATGTGTGGTTCTTTCGAGGAGATAACCATTTGGCATTCCTGCTATCGAAAAGGTATTATTACTTATTGTACACATATTTCTTGAGTCCTAATTGTTTGTTTGACGTATGGTCTTTGTATTTCAAAAATTCGTCAGGTGCCATTTTGAGTAGTTCGAGAAAGTTAAGTTTCGTTTATGTAACATACCGCATTTTACGTATCGGAGGATTATAAACTATTTTTATTTTATTCCTTGAGGGTTGGATCATTCTCATAATTTAATACGTTGGTTATGGGGATGTGGGGCATGCCCATAATTTTTACCAATTTTATTTGTGACCATTTTCCCCCTATCGGTCTTGTACAGGGGATAACTTTTTATTGGGGTCGAATTAGGTGTTGCGGTCAGTCTCACTAGAAAGAAAATGGTGTTGCCAATTCCGTAAAGTGGTCACATAAAAGATTTGGTTCAGCGGTTTGGGAGGAATCACTGTTTTGTTTTTCACCGTTTACTGTTCAGGTTTTTGAACCATTAGTGGGTTGATTTGGAGAGGCCCATTAGTGGGCTGGTAGGAGGCTATAAATAGAGGGTTAAAGGCATGAAGAATGGTTTACTTTCTTCATTCTCTCATTTGGTTGAGCTCGTGATCCTCCTTTCTCAATCAAATACACCTTTCCACCATTAAAATTCAAGATCTACATAAGAGAATCGAAGATCTACATCGTTTAAAGTTAGATCTACATCAGTTGAAGAGAGATTTCATCAAATCGAAGAGTTTGAAGCTAATTCATCGCTGTTCGGATTTAGATCCAAGTGTTTTTTGGTCGTTTTGAAGATTTGGTGAGTGATATGCATCTCTCACACTGATTCAATCAAGTATATGAGTTGTTTGATCATTATTTCATCACTTTCAAGTTATTTTCACCTAGATCTACATCATGGAAAGTTTATTTTCATCAAGATCTCCATAGGATCAAATCTGGCAACTTAAAACTGGTAATTTCCATATAATTTCATACGTTTATACAATTTAGATCCATTGTTTTGATTATTTATTCATTTATCATGATTTTGGTGAATTTGTATGATTATTTATGAAAATTGTCTTTTTTATGTTATTGATGATTTCATAGCATGTTAAATGTTGAATCCTTGTCTGAAACGTATGAGATTGGAATTGCATTGGTTTTGAGCATGGATCAGCTTGTTTTGTGATGGTCGGACATGCCAAAGCCATGGATCGACACGTTTTCCCTCATGGATCGGTCGTTATGTAGCTTGGAGAGCAAGACAGGATGGATCGGGCACGATTATAGGATGGGTCGAGCAATACGAAGTAGTATGGATCAGTAGCATTCCCATACTATGGATCGGTAGGATTTCCATGCTATGGATCGGTCAAGTGTCTTGATGGATCGGTTGAAATCCTGATTATGGATCGGGCAATGTATGCAGTAGATGGATCAGTCGTAATTTTAGTGGATGGATCGGTCGTGATTCAGGGTATGGATCGGTCAAGTCCATGGTTCGGTCAAGACCATGGATTGAACAGTAGAGTTAGTTATGGACCGGGCAGTTTTTCGAAAGATGGACCGGGCAGTTTTTCGAAGCATGGACCGGGTAGTTTTCTTGAAGCATGGACTTGATGGAACCGATGGACTAGATATTTTCATGGATCGGGCATTTCTATGATGAACCAAGCAGAAAAGTGACAGCATTTCAAAAACGTTGTGGATGGAAATTGATGTGTTGTGGTATATTTTTCATTGTGAAAAGGCTGAGCCGCTATGGATTGAATATCGACCAAACGATGTATGTTTTTGGGTCAAAAATGATCATGGCTTCGAAGTAAATTCAAGGAGGAATGTTCGAAGTGTTGTGATGTGTTCGTTGATCGGTGTAAAGCAACGAATTTGAAGACGACTCAAGGGTGTTTTGAGTTCGTGGATAATGGTTGCTCGAGGGGTACTTGAGCTTGTGAATGGTCAACGGGGTTAATGGCTAGAGATGCGAAGGATAGGAGATTATCATTGTCATAAGTTCTAGCGGACTCAAAGCAGGGGTTCTTTGGGCAGTCATGAAGGGCCTCGTACCTTGGGCAGTCATGAAGGGCCTAGTTGTCGAGATTTGAGAAGACAAACGTACGAGTAGTAAAGGCGTATGGAGTTTTTGTTAGAACTGGGGTTTACCATTAGCCTTTGACATATGGAAGGTGGACGTCATACAATTAACGATGGTTTCGAAGCAGGAAATGAATTGGTTGCCAGGGTCATGAATGTTTGGTTGTTTTGCTTGTACTATCTCACGTAGATTGTCTGACGTCGAAGGAGATGTTTCTTGGGTGCTTGTCTGATATTGGTTTAGGCCTTTGGGGATTGTGCTTGAGGGATGTTGATCTCGATTAGGATGGTTTATGTAAGATATAACTAATTGCTATGGTTGTTAGTGTCTTGTTACTTCTGATTGCAATGGATGTATAGTTGTTTGTTGTTCTCTGATTTCCATGGAGGAAAGGTTGTTTCCAATTCTTTGTTTTGTAAAGGCTATCACTTTCAGATGTAGGGAAGGTAGGTTTGGGTTCTTCTCTGGTGTTTGGTAGATTGGTTTGTTATTCTACCTATTCTCGTATACTTTGTTGATGATGTTAGATAGTTGTTTTATCGCTCACTAAGACTGTTGTCTGGCTCAAGATTTTATTTTTCCTTCTTATTACCTTGGGCTGTTCATCCGGTTTTGGATGGCAGACTAGGTGGCAGCTGACAGGTGATTAGTGAGGACGATGTTGCTATGCGGTGGATAGCGGGTGGCTGGTGTATTATCTTTCTATTATATAACATCTTTGTTTCTGCTGTTTGACAGTGTCTGTAGTGAGTCTTTTTGTACAAACTTTGATGTTATATATAGTTGATGTATGGATGATCTTTCAGGATGTTGTGAAAGTTTGAAAGTTTTATATATGATGCTTCACTATTTCTGCTTGTTGTATATGTTCTATTATACTTCATACTTTCTCTGTGAGTTATACGATAGGTTCCGCTTGTGTTTACCTACTCTGATGATCATCCGTAGCTGACTGGCATACCTTTCAGTGCTTTATTCCTCTTGTTTAGTGGTGGGGTTATTAGCGGTCGTCACATTTGGTATCAGAGCTCTATTATCAATTTTAGCCAAAGTTCGAAGACGTAATGACGTATGAGAGACGTGTTTTTAGATTTTGACGGATGTACACTATATTATACTATATATTATAGTAGCGTTTGAACTCCATTAGCAATTTTTCTTGTAAGTGGCTAATCATTCTATATTGCAGATTTAGAATGAGTCGACAAACTTCATGACGTACTACTAGGGAGGAGGTTGTGCTTGGAGGGGGGAATGGCGGTACACTAGATTACCCTGCCATGTTCGAAGCCATGATTGAGGCATTCATGAGAAGGGTAACCGCTCTAATGGCATCCACAGTAGATGTAGGTGTGTAGGTGCCAAGGGTTGTGTATTTTGCGAAGCTATGTAAATACTTCACATCTCTCGGGGAAAACCATTAAAAGGAACGGAGTCGACCGAAGAGGTTCAAAGGTGGTTAGATTCTTTTATTCTCATATTTGGAGACTTGAGTATAGATGATGCAATGAAGAGGAAGCTTGCATCGAGGCAGCTCCAGGGAAGGGCTATGGAGTGGTGGAATTCTGTTACGCATGAGACTTCGAAAGAAGAAATAACTTGGGAACAGTTCCAAGTTAAGTTCGAGACGAAGTTTATTTCTATCGCTCATAAGTCTGTTTTGTTCAAGAAATTTGTAGAGCTGAAATAGAATGGTCGACCAGTGCTTGATTATTTTTCCGATTTTGAGGCCTTTCCGAAGTATGCTTGTTCGTATATTGACAATCCTTATTAGAAGAACAAGAAGTTCGTTATGGGTTTGGACACCTACACAGGGAGACCGTTGGTGGATCATCTTGACGATCCATATGAGAAGATTGTGGAAAAAGTTGTGAGGCATCAAAAGCTTGTTTCCAAAGGAAGGAACCATTGTTACTGCAACCAGGGAAGCTCCAAAACCACAACAAGGTGGTAACAATAATAAGAAGAGGAAGCAGCAACAATATAAATGAAAGGATGGCAAAAAAAACCTAAGAGTAAGGTGGTTTGCTTTAACTGCCAACAGAAAGGTCATTTTGTTAATGGGTGCACGAATCCAAAGGTTAAGAGGAAGTGTCACAACTGTGGCAAGACTGGGCGTCTCAAGAAGGACTATCCGGAACCGGCTAAGGGAAAGAAGATAGTGAAGGCTTATGCTTTGGAAGTCGTGTTGTCTTCTTCAAGATCTCCTACTACAAAGGAAAGGGAATGGGAGTCGTCTTCCAAGGTACTCGTTCAGCTAAAGGTGTTTCAGTTCGTGTGTTGTTTGACATTGGAGCATCGCATTCTTCCATCTGTAATGAGCTTGTGTGTCGCTTGGGTTTGGTACCCGAGATATGTGATAGACCTTTGGTTATGACTAATCCAGTTGGGGTTTCATCCGACCTTTGTATGTCTTGTCGTGGTCTACTGTTGTGGAGTAATGGTTTCTCGTTTTTGTGTGATTGCTTTGTTTTGAACTTCGCTGGGTTTGGGATCATCTTGGGCATGGATTGGCTCAAGAGGTATGAAGCAAGAGTGAATTACGAGAAGCTTGAGGTAAGAGTTGGGGATGTGGAAGGGAAAAAGGTTTTGATTCGATGTAAGCCCGAAGATAGTGTCTTCATAAGATTTTTATATTTGCTTGGGATTCCACAGGAAGACTTTTCATCTGTGTTGATCGCAAATGAGTTTGAGGATGTCTTTGATGAGGTCAAAGGGTTGTCGCCGCATCGTGAGATTGAGTTTAGAATCGATTTGGTTGAGGGTGCTAGAACTATCGTTATGCCTCTTAGGTGGATGACGCCTAAGGAACAACGAGAATTAGAGGTGCAAGTTCGTGACCTCTTAGGAAAAGGATTCATTCGGAGAAGTGTATCTGAATGGGATGCACCAGTTGTGTTTGCAACCAAGGCAGTTAGCTCGTTGAGATTGTGTGTGGCTTATCATGAGCTAAACAAGGTGACCAAGAAGAACAAGTATCTTTTGCCGAGGATAGATGACTTATTCGATCAACTTCACGAACCAAAAGTGTTTTCTCAGATGGATTTGACAACGGGTTTCACCAGTTGAGAGTGGCAAAGGGCAGTGTGTCGAAAACTGCTTTCAGGACACCATCTTGTTTCTTCGAATGGTTAGTATTGCCATTTGGGTTGACTAACGCACCAACATGTTTGGTGGATCTTATGAATAGGGTTTTCAAAGATCAGTTGAAAATGTTTGTGCCTGTGTTCGTGGATGATATTCTGGTTTACTCTTGGAATGAGGAAGAGCACAAGACGCACTTGCAAGTTGTTTTGGAAATCTTCCGAAAGCATTAGTTGAAGTCTAAGTTTTCGAAATGCCACTTCTGGAAGAGCGAAGTGAGATTCTTAGGCCATGTAGTTTCTGGAGATGGAATAGCAATTGCCCCTGCCAAGGTGGCAGAAATCCAGGACTAGGATAGACCTAAGAATGCAACGACTGTGAGAAGTTTCCTTGGATTGGCAGGTTATTACCAATGGTTTATCAAGGATTTCTCCAAGATAGCGGCTCCATTAACAGGATTGACGGAGAAGAACCAAGTGTTCTCATGGGATGAAAAGTGTGAGCAAGCTTTCGAAATCATAAAAGAGAGATTGATGAGTGCTCCTATTTTGACGATTCCAAGTGGGAATGAGGAAATGGTGGTATACACCAATGCATGTGGTACTCGGCTTGGAGTAGTGCTGATGCAGAAGGATAAGGTTGTGGAATACCCGAGTAGTCAACTGAAGTCGCACGAAAGGAATTACCTAACTCATGATTTGGAGTTGGCAGCGATTGGTTTGCTCTGAAAATATGGCGACACTACCTGTTGGGAGTTCGATTCGAGTTGTTTACGGATCACAAGTCGATAAAGTATTTTTTTCTCCCAAAAGGATTTGAATCTTCGGCAGCAAAGGTGGTTAAAGTTTCTGGCATCCTATGATTTTGGTATAGCCTACACTCCTGGTAAACGTAACTCAGTTGCAGATGCGTTGAGTCAAAGACATGCAGGATTGGGAGCAATGTTTTTGGAATGGAAGAGCCTCGAGTTTTTGGCAGGGGTTTGATTTCGGGCCAATGTGCGAGTTGGAACCTAAAATGTTGGCAAACTTGTCGATAAGACCTACTCTTATAAAAAGGATTGGCGAAAGCCAAAAGCGAGATGCAAAGCTTGTCGAGTTTATCCATAAGCTGGAACTAGAGAATAAATAGTTCGAGGTCGATCAAGAGGGATGGCTTCGAAGGCAAGGACGTCCGGTCATTCCTGATATCGACGGATTGAGAGATGAGGTTTTGAGGGAATGTCATCACTCGAAGTTGACAACTCATCTAGGTGGTAATAAGATGTATCAAGAAATGAAGCGAGTCTACTAATGGGAATGGATGAAGAGAGATATTGGAAAGTTCATTTCCAGGTGTATGAATTGTCAGTTGGTGAAAGCTAAACCAAAGAAGCCGAGTGGGTTGCTTCATCCATTGAAAGTTCCTATGTGGAAGTGGGGGCAAATATCGATGGATTTTATCAATGGACTACCTCAAACCAGGGCAGGAAACGAAGGAATTTGGGTCATCGTGGATCGTTTGATCAAAAGTGCAAGATTTATTCCGGTCAGATCGACTAGGACAGCATCGAAGTTGGCTGAGCTTTATGTTAAATGGATAGTTCAATTCCATGGTATGCCAAAGAGCATAGTAAGTGACCATGATCCGTTGTTCACAAGAGGATTTTGGAAGAGTTTGCAAGAATCTTTGAGAACCGAGTTGTGTTTGAGTACGGCTAATCATCCCCAGACTGATGGTCAAACCGAGAGGATTAACCGAGTTTTGGATGATCTCCTAAGAGCTTGTGTATTGGACTTCGGCAGATCATGGGAAGACCATCTACATCTAGTTGAGTTTGCATATAATAATAGCCACCAGTCGAGCATTGGAATGGCACCATATGAGGCGTTGTATGGGAGACTACGTAATTCTTCGGCATGTTGGTTAGAAACATGAGATAAGTTGATACTGGGGCCTGAGATGATAAGAGAAACCTCAGATTGTATTGAGATCGTTCAAAAATGAAAGAAGGCAGCCTAAGATCGTCAGAAGAGTTATGTTGATAAGCGTCGAAAAGATTTGGAATTTGACGTTGGCGATATGCTATTCGTGAAGATTTCGCACTTGAAACTTGTTTGCTTTGGAAGCAATGGAAAGTTGTCCCCAAGATTCATTGGGTCGTTTTCGATAATCGAGCGGATTGGAAAGCTCGCATATAGGTTGGAGTTACCGGAGAAGATGTCAAGTGTACATAATGTTTTCCATGTATCATTTCTATGGAAGTTCATGCATGATTCAAATATGGTGGTATCTCCAGAATAGTACGAAGACCTAGAAGTAGAGATCGTAGTTGCGAGACCTCGTAAGCCGCTTCGTGTTGTGGGGAATGACACGAAACAGCTTAGGAGGAAGACGGTTAAGCAAGTCAAGGTACAATGAAGTGTGGATGGTGACGATTGTACATGGGAGAAGGAAGAGAGCATGAAGGCGACCAATCCAGAACTCTTCGTTGGTATGACCCATTAATATCGTGTCATCATTACATCATTGTAACTTCTACTATGGTTGTTTTTGTTATAATTCTGCGTGCTAGGATAAGGCCATGGATGCATGGCTTGATGGCTGCTAGTTTGGGTGATAGAATTGGCTGCTCATGGATGATGGACATGCAGAATTGTTTTGGTTGCTTGTGTTGTTAGGATTTCGGGGGCGAAATTCCTAAAGTGGGGAAGAATGTAACATTCTGCATTTTACCTATTGGAGGATCGTAAAATAATTTTATTTTATTCCCTGAGGGTTGGATCATTCGTTATGGGGATTTGAGACATGTCTATAATTTTACCAATTTTATTTGTGACCATTTTCCCCTGTCAGTCTTGTACAGGGCAGAACTTTTGACTGGGTTCAAATCAGATGCTGAAGAAAGTGGTGTTGCCAATTCCTTAGAGTGGTCACGTTAAAGATTTGGTTTAGCAGTTTGGGAGGCATCACTATTTTTGTGTTTCACAGTTTGCGATTAGGTTTTTGAACCATTAGTGGGATGATTTGGAGAGGCCCATTAGTGGGCTTGTGGGAGGCTATAAATAGGGGGTTAGAGGCATGGAGAATAGTTTACTTTCTTCATTCACTTATTTGGTTGAGCTCGTGATCGTCCTTGCTCAATCAAATACACCTTTCCATTATTAAAATTCTAGATCTACATAAGAGAATAGAAGATCTAAATCGTTTGAAGCTAGATCTACATCAATCGAAGAGAGATTTCATCAAATCGAAGAGTTTGAAGCTAGTTCTTCATTGTTCGAATTTAGATCCAAGTATTTTCGTGTTATTTTGAATATTTGGTGAGTGATATGCATCTCTTACACGGATTCAACCAAGTATATGAGTTGTTTGATCATTATTTCATCATTTTCAAGTTGTTTTCACCTAGATCTACATCATAGTGACCTATTTTCATAAGGATCGCTATAGGATCTAATCTAGCAACTTAAAACCGGTAAATCCCGATTAATTTCATAGGTTTATGCAAGTTTGTAACACCCCGCAATTTTAACAACACTAAAGATGATAAATTAAAAAATACTTAATTAAATATTCAGAATTAAGTGAAATGGACTAAGCCATTGCGTTCTTCTCAGAATTCTGGTCAAAATAGACACCTGGTTTGCGTAAAACGGACATCTTATGAAGAAGCTATTAAGTTTTAAAGCTTGTATACATATAAGCCAGTTATATATGAATAAAATAAGTTCCAGAATTCAAAACAGTTCAAAATCGAGCGGCAGAAGGGAGCGGGAAAAATCCCACCCATGGGTGTCGACCCACTCACCGTAGATCTGGGAAAATTCTTCTGTTTGAATGTGGACTCCTTTCTTGGCTTGGTTCGTTTGCTTTAGGCTATAAATAAGACCCTATTTCTCTTGTTTTTACACACCAAAACAATGGAGAAGTAGATGTTGCTTCTGCCCAGATTAAATTATGCCTTTTCTTCTTCAAAAATCAAGTTATTCAAGTTTAGAGATCTGTGATTCAATATCTGCAATCTCTCTTCTATTGCTTAGATCCAATCACGGTGACTCTACATTATTTTTAGATCTAAATACTTAAAAGTTAATCTTGACATGACTATAACCTAGATTTAAGCCTATGACTATTTGAATCATATCAGATTTGTTATAACCTGTGTATCCAAGTTATTCTGACATGACTATGAACTAGATATAAGCCTATACCTATTTATCATGTCAGATCTTCCATTGTTTGTTGATCTAATTCATTGTTTAGATCTCATCATTTCTGTTTATGATGTCCCTATTATGTTAGAATCAGTTCTACTATCACACTTTCATCAGATCTGTTCCTATATGCATATCTTGTCATTAAGTAAAACTTTGTCACTGTATGTTTATTAGTTGTTATGCCTATTTCTGCCATTATAGGTCAATCTTGTTATTATGTTCAATTTTGTCCTCTTTCCTTCTTCTTTTCCCTTTTATTTTTATAGCCAGGCTACCTTTGAGCCTAGTCATGCTGCTGAAATATGCGAACGTGTAAAATTGGGAATGAGGGGAAAACGTTTTAATTTGGAGAATAACTTGTATTGCGAAATTTGGGCACAAATTGAATGTAATACATGAATGTGGATTTGGGGCATAAACCACAATTGTTATTAAAGACCTTAATTTGGTGCATATGGTTCATTATGAACATTACTTGGGAAAGGGGCATGAAAACCTATAATGACATAGTAATAATTCGTTAATAATGGAAATGCCTAGAATTACAATAATTAGAAACTGTAACCACGCTTAGACGCGAGGTTAGATTACACTTGTGGTGGAAGTCTGCCTGGAACCGACTGGTATATCCAGCAACCACAAGTGGTGAATCTAATGTGAGGGGTCTAAGTGCATAAACACGAAACGTGCTAAGACACAAGGTTAATCCCGACTTGTGGAAGTAGTCCACCCGGAACCAACCGGCATATACAACATCCACAAGTTTTAGGATTAATGTGTGAGGTCTAGCATATTACAAACATAAATGAATATGGTAATAAACTTGAATACTTAACCTAGTTGAATCCATAGGGATTGTCTATGTTAACTTGAGTAGGGGTTAGGTAAAATTGTATGAAACATTGGGAGGGTTAAGTATATCTTGGATTGATGGGTAATAATTATATATAGGCCCACAAACTTAACCTATGGGGTTATGCAAACTTTTTACTCTGGTATGGCATAACCTGTGGAAAACATAGTAGTAGGGATGCAAGCGTAGGGGGAAGCTTGTATCATCTTGAGTATGGGACCCATTTCAGTCAGTAACCCATATATAGGTATCAAACGAGTACTCCGAGCTAGGTCGCAGTCGGGGTACGCTTACTGGGCTGATAGTAAGAGATCCAAATATGAGGGACGGTGTGGGCGGCGCATTCTGACAGGGTCATGTGTGTGCATGGGTCCGGTAGAGGAAGTTTAGATGCCGTGACACCTGTAGATACGGTTGTGCACATCCTAAAAACGAAGGGTTGCCACTTTAGGAAGTTATACATCCTACTATGGGGCCAGTAATGGGTATTTATGGAGTAGGGAGCCAATCGATTGGGGTAGTAATTAGGGTACATCTAGACTTCGGTATGTTTAAGAGCCTGTTATTGTCCTTAGGTGTAACTCCAGTATGTTGGGTTGCCTGTTATTGTATGGGATAAAATCTCTCACTAGAATTACGCCTAAGTCTACCATCTTATAGTTGTTGGGATCATCTTATTCATACAACACTAGTATTGGTGTAGAGAAATAGAAAGTATTAGAGAAGTGCAATATATTCTATCATGTTTATCTTGTTTATCTTGTCATACCTGCCTTATTGTGCTATTATTTATCTCTCCAGTTTGTATGCTTGTCATGATACTTTTATGTATTTATATGTTAAATATAACTGGACTTGCCAGACTTTATGCCTGACCCATTTTGTTTCCTCTTCATTCTCTTCTGTTTCCCCCTTAGGTTCTCAGGGTGGGAATACTCAAGCTTGATCAGGATTCTGCTTTCATCTTGCTTGGAGCTATTTAGATGTACTGCTTGATTTCATATCTCTGTACTATGGCTATGTTTGGGGAAATATGCTTCTTTTATTATTATACTCTAATGATTTAATTTCAAGTCAGAAGTTTTAAATTGATGTACTAGGTTTTATGCATTTCAAACATATGATGTAACCATGTTTTGAACTACAATGTTTTCTGCTTAATAAAATTTTGAATTCCGCTATTATTTATTATCTGTCTTGTAATGTTTCTGTTTTTGTTTACCTATAATGCTTCACGAAACTTAATGCATTCTCTTAATGAGTGACATTAACGGACGTGGGGTGTCACACTTGGTATCAGAGCTGAAGGTTACCAGATCAGATAAAAGATTTTAAAAACTGTTTTTCAAAAAAGGTTTTAAAAGAAGGCATTTTCAAAAGAAAAGTTTGTTTTGAAAAACATATTCTCCAAAGCCATATGTAATATCTTTCAATTCTCTGCTTGAATCCTTTTTTAAGCATGTCTGGGGAACCTAATATTCCTGAGGGCGTTACAATACCTGGGTGGTTCTGTAGGAATATAGAGGCCACGGCGCCTGCTGGTGGCCAAGCAGACTTTGCTCCCCCATTTGCACTCATCGTTCCTTATCCTCCTCCTCCGCGAGCAGATAATTTCTCTAAAATCTGCAAAGATTTTTGTGCTATGGGTGGAAAGCCATTCCGAGGAACTGAAACTTTCGTAAAGGCAAGGAATTGGCTTAAAGAGATGGAGGATTTGTTTGGAATTTTCGAAGTGGACGATCATAGGAAAGTTCAGTTAGCCGCATGGCTACTGAAAGATGAGGTTCCATTCTGGTGGGAAATGACGCAAGCAGGGGCGTCCAGTGGAGACTTGGTATGATTTTCGGCAAAGGTTTGAAATGAGGTTTCTTTCTCAAGCTGAGAAAAGCATGCAAATGGAAAGGTTTCTGGCACTCAAGCAAGAAGGCATGAATGTCAAAGAGTATGTTAAAAATTTCAACCAACTGGCGAGGTTTGGACTGGAGCTAGTGGATACCCTGCATAAGAAAGCTTTGCGGTTTGCTGAAGGACTGAATGAACCCCTTCATGGGTTAGCTATGTCCCATATTCCGATGTGAGCAGCTTTTGAAAGGCTCTTTGATATGGCATTGATGCATGAGGAAGACAAAGCTGAAAAGAAAGAAGCAAAGATGGAGGAAACACAAGACAAGAAAGTATGGCCCAAGAAGGGACAACAAAAACAACAAAAGAAGGGTGGAAGGAACGATAAGGCTAAGGATAAGAGGAAGTGCCATAATTGCGGACACGAGGATCATTTGATCAAGTATTACAAAAGAAGGAAGAATGCTTTTTTCAGTTGTGGAGTGGTCAGACACTTTTCTAAGGAGTGTCCGAAGAAGCAAGGACAAGGTCAAAGGGTTGGAGCTTCTGGAGGGAAAGTGCATGCTCTCGTGACCAGTGCTCCCGATAGAGGTAGGAAAGTTTCCGTGGAAGGTTTGATTTCTCTTTCCAATCATCCTATTAGAACTCTTTTTGATTTTGGTGCTTCGCACTCTATTATATCTAATTCAGTGGTTGAGTCTCTGCATTTTAGTACTAGTGTGGTAGTGGATCCCGTTGTTGTCTCAAACCCCATTAGTCGTACGGCTCAGTTTTCAAAGTATACGGAAATAGTTAGTGTTATGCTTAACACATGTGAAGAAAGATTGTAGCACTTGTCCATTATTTGTCGGGGTTTGAGAATATCTTTGTTAGGGATTGAGTTTGAGTGCGACGCATATGTGCTTGGTTTCATGTGCTATGGTTTGATTCTAGGTATGGATTGGCTAGCCATATATGGTGCCATTCTGGATTGTAGAAGGAGGGTCGTTAGACTTTTGACTTGCTATGAGAGGACCTTCGAGATTTCTTGTGACCTAAAAGGGTCTGCCATGCTTAGTTTCCTAGAGTCACTTGATGCATCTATCAATGATCTGCGATCTGTACCAGTAGTTTGTAAGTATCCTGATGTTTTTAATGAGGTTAGGGGCTTACCCCTGAGGCACGAGATTGATTTCCGTATATATTTGGTGGGCAATGCAAAGCCAGTTGCATTGCTTGTGCGCCATATGGCTCCAAGAGAAAGAAGGGAGCTCAACAAGCAAGTAGAGGAGCTACTTGAGAAAGGGTTTACTAGGCGAAGCATATCTGAACAGGGTGCTCCGGTGGTATTTGCAACTAAGGCGGGTGGTTCGCTTCGCTTGTAGACTATAGAGAGTTGAATAAAGTCATCAAGAAGAACAGGTACCCACTCCCGAGGATAGATGATTTGTTTGACCAGCTTGTTGGTGCCTCTGCTTTCTCTTAGTCAGACTTGGCCATGCGGTTTCAACAGTTGAGAGTAGCTGAGGACAGTATAGACAAGACCGCTTTTAGGACTCCAGATGGTTTATTTGAATGGCTCGTTACGCCTTTTGGGTTGACAAATGCATCTTCCTATTTTGTTGATCTGATGAGTAGGGTGTTTCGGGAGTTTCTAAATAAGTTCATTGTAGTCTTAGTTGAGGACATCTCAATTTTCTCGAAGAGCGAGGAAGAGCATGCCCAACATTTGAGAGATGTTTTGAAAACTCTCTGTGCGCACCAGCTTAAGGAAAAGTTCTCCAAGTGTCATTTTTGGAGGAAAGAGGTAAGATTCCTAGGGCATGTGGTTTCTAAAGATGGGATAGCAGTAGATCCCACAAAGGTAGTTGCAGTTCAAGATTGGCAGATCCCAAAGAATGCAACGGAGGTGAGAAGTTTTCTGGGGTTAGCAGGCTATTATAGGAAGTTCATTAAGGACTTCGCGAAGATATCAGCCCCACTCACCAAGCTGACTAAGAAGAATCTGAAGTTTTCGTGGGATATGGATTGTGATGTTGCTTTCCAACGATTGAAGAGGGCTATGACAACAGCCCCAGTCTTGACCTTGCCTGATGGGAACAAAGTGTTTAAAGTATACACTGATGCATGTGGTAAGGGCTTGGTGCGGTTCTGATGCAAGAGGGAAGGCCAGTATGTTATGGAGGTAGACAGTTAAGGGATCATTTGAAGAACTACCTTACCCATGACTTAGAGCTAGCTGCCATAGTATTCATGCTTAAGACTTGGCTCTATTATTTGCTTTGAGAGAAGTTCGAGTTGTACACCGATCATTAATCTCTGAAGTACTTTTTCTCGCAGAAGGATCTTAATTTAAGGTAACAATGGTGGATGGAGTTCCTAGCATCTTATGACTTCGAGATTGCTTATACCCCTGGCAAGGGTAATGCAGTGGCAGCTGCACTGATTAGGTGGAGGATGGCCTTAAGTCCTCTGTTTGTGGAGGGGAAAAGCTTGGAGTTTATATCGACTTTTGACTTTAGACCCTCCACCAAGTTTTTTCCTGGCTTATTAGCATCACTGGAGGTGCGACCTATCTTATGGATCAGATAGGAGCTTCAGAGCGAGAGGATCCACAGATTTCAGTCATCTTGGATAGGCTCAGTAAAGGGGAGACTTCTAGTCACTTCAGTAGATATTCCACAGACGATAGAGGGTGGTTGCGACAAGATGGAAGGCTTTGTGTTCCCCAAGTTGGGAGTTTGTTGAAGACAGTCCTAGAGGAAGCCCATCATTCTAAGATGACTATTCATCCAGGCGGTGATAAGATGTATAGAGTTATGAAGAGGTTTTTCTTTTGGGCTGGGATGAAGAAAGATGTGGCGGAGTTTGATTCTTAATGTTTGATTTGCTAGCAAGTCAATGCTGAGCAAAAGAAGCCCGATGGTTTACTTCATCCTATGGAGGTCCCACAGTGGAAGTGGGAGAGTGTCTCTATGGATTTCATTGATGGTTTGCCTAGATCAAGGAAGGGCAACACCAATATTTGGGTTGTAGTAGACAGACTTACTAAGAGTGCTCATTTCATCCCAGTTAAGAGTAAGAGGATGGCGGCATGGTTGGCAACATTTTACGTTTGTGAGGTAGTCCGTCTTCACGGAGTACCTTTTGTTGAGTCAAGAATTTTACGGAGTTTTGATTTCTGACAAAAAGAATAGTCGTGATCGACAAAAAGGAGATATTCATTGATTTCAAGAGAGGAAGATCTACATATGGTATTTTACTTTAGAAGTTGATTATTTAGAAGTCTTACTCATGTTAAAATCTATCCTCAAATAATCAATATATATATACACAAATAATCAGTATAAAAATCCCTAGTGTGATTTTTCTATTTTACTGCATTTTCCATTGTTATATCTGTGATTCGTTATTATCTCATACTTATCTGTTGTATATCATATTACACGATCCACGTACACGCATTTTCACCTTCCTGTATCATAAGTGATCATGACCCCATTTTTACCAGTGAATTTTATAGGAGCTTGCAAGAAGCATTAGGTACACAGTTGTGTTTGAGGACCGCTTATCACCCTCAGACCGATGGACAGACGGAAAGGGTGAACAGAGTTCTTGAGGATCTTTTAAGACTGTGTATCCTAAACTTCGAAGGGACATGGGAAGAGCATCTTCCTTTAAGTTCGCCTACAACAAAATTTATCAAGCTAGCATTGGCATGGCACCCTTTGAAGCATTATACGGATGACCCTGTAGATCACCAACTTACTGGTGGGAATCTACAGAAAGACTTCTACTTGGACCAGATATGGTTAGAGAAACTTCCTAAAAGATTGATCTTATTAGACGGCGAATGAAAACAGCTCAGGATAGACAGAAGTCCTATGCAGATAAGACAAGACTGACATTGATTTTGAGGTGGGAGACATGGTTTTCATTAAGGTATCACCATTAAGGAATGTAGCTCGCTTTGGATCTGTACGGAAGTTGGCACCAAGATTTATAGGACCATTTCCCATAACATAAAGGATTGGCCATATGTCCTATAGAACAAAGTTGCCAGAGAGACTATCTGGTGTTCATGATGTTTTATACGTTTCTCATTTACGAAAGTGCTTGCATGATACCGCAGAAGTAGTTGAGCAGAGTATGCTTGAGGAAGTAGAGGTAGAACGAGAGGCGATAGTTAGGCGAGTTTCTACCTGTATTCTTGGATCAGAAGTTAAGAAGCTACGCAACTGAGGAGTCAAGTTGATGAAAGTTCAGTGGGGAGATAACTAAGAGGATGCAACTTGGGAGACCGAAGACAATATTCGCGCTTCGTACCCTTTTCTTTTCAAGGGTATGTTCTTAACATCCCTTCCAAAGCTTTTATTCATGCTTGTTTCTATCATTTAAGTATATCCTATCGATCAAATCATTGACCTTTAGGTAGGAATCCCATGAATGTAAACATGTATTAGAGACATGTTATGTTTGATGGATGCAAGTGGATGCAAGTGTTTGCTAATGGTTGCTCATGGATGCATATACACACACATTAGGCACTAGATCAGCTCAATCACTCTCATACTGCATATGGACGTGTGTGCACTTTTCTTCTTTTAATGGATGAAAGTGAGTGTATTATCATATGGATGTTTCATTTGGATGAATCATTGTGCACACATATAGAACTTACTTAATATAATAGGATTATTTACATACATGTTAGATTCATGACACTAACACACATTGCATTAAGGAGGTCAACTGAATCAGTAGACCGCCTGATCCTTCGCATTAGTATAGGGACATATACACACACCTTTGCATATGTTCATATAAGCATTAGAAATCTTTAAGGACAATGGATACCAGTGATTGGTGGATAAGTAGATAGGTGATGGATGATAGGATATACATTCTTCTTAACTTGGAGATTTCGGGGACGAAATACTTTGAGTATGGGGAGAATGTAACACCCCGTAATTTAAACAACACTAAAGATGATAAATTAAAGAATACTTAATTAAATATTCAGACTTAAGTGAAACAGACTACGCCATTGCGTTCGTCTTGGAATTCTGGTCAAAATAGACACCTGGTTTGCGTAAAATAGACACCATATGAAGAAGTTAGTAAGGTTTAAAGTTTGTATACATATAAGCCAGTTATATATGAATAAAAGAAGTTCCTGAATTCAAAACAGTTCAAATTAAGTGGCAGGAGGGAGCGGGAAAAATCCCGCCCATGGCGTCGACCCCATCAAGGGTGTGTCGACTCCTGGGTCGACACACCAAGCGGGTTCGACCCCCTCACCGCAGATCTGGGCAGATTCTTCTGTTTGAATGTGGACTCCTTTCTTGGCTTGGTTCGTTGGCTTTAGGCTATAAATAAAACCCCGTTTCTCTTGTTTTTACACACAAAAAACAATGGAGAACTAGATGTTGCCTCTGCCTTGATTAAATTAAGCCTTTTCTTCTTCAACAATCAAGTCATTCAAGTTTAAAGATCTATGATTCAATATCTACAATCCATCTTCTATTTCTTAGATCCAATCATGGTGAGTCTATGTTGTTATTAGATCAAAATACTTAAAAGTTAATCTTGACATGACTACAACCTGGATAGCGTGTGACTATTTGAATCACATCAGATCTACTATAACCTGTGTATCCAAATTATTCTGACATGACTATGAACTAGATCTAAGCCTATACCTATTTATCATGTCAGATATGCCACTGTTTGTTGATCTAATTCATTGTTTAGATCTCGTCATGCTAGTTTATGATGTCCCTATTATGTTAGAATAAGTTCTACTATCACACGTTCATCAGATCTGTTCCAAATGCCTATCTTGTCATTATGCCCAACTTTTTCACTGTATGTTTATTAGTTGTTATGCCTATTTCTGCCATTATAGGCCAATCTTGTTATTATGTTCATTTCTCTCCTCTATCCTTCTTCTTTTCCCTTTTATTTTTTTAGCCAGGCTACCTTCGAGCCTAGGCATGCCGCTGAAATATGCTAACACATAAAATTGGGAATGAGGGGAAAACGTTAAAATTTGGGGCATAACTTGTATTGGGAAATTTGGGCTTAAATTGAATGTAATACATGAATGTGGATTTGGGGCATAAACCACAATTGTGATTAAAGACCTTAATTTGGAGCATATGGTTCATTATGAACATGACTTGTGAAAGGGGCATTAAAACCAATAATGACATAGGAATCATTGGTTAATAATGGAAATGCCTAGAATTATAGTAATTAGAAATTGTAACCGCGCTTAGACACGAGGTTAGATTACACTTGTGGTGGATGTTTGCCCGGAACCGACCGGCAAATCCAACAACAATAAGTGGTGAATTTAATGTGAGCGGTCTAAGTGCATAAGCACAAAACGTGCTAAGACACGAGGTTAAGCCCGACTTGTGGAAGAAATCTTTCCGGAACCAACCAGCATCCACAAGTTGTAGGCTTAATGTGTGAGGTCTAGCACATTATAACCATAAATGAATATGGTAACAAACTTGAATACTTAACCTAGTTAAATCCATAGGGATTTTATATGTTAACATGAGTAGGGGTTAAGAAAAATTGTATGAAAAAGTGGGAGGGTTAAGTATATCTTGGGTTGGTGGGTAATATTAATATATAGGCCCACAAACTTAACCTGTGTGGTTCTGCAATCTTTTTACTCTGGTATGGCATAACCTATGGAAAATCTAGTAGTGGGGATGCAAGCGTAGGGGGAAGCATGTATCATCTTGAGTGTAGGACCCGTTTTAGTCAATAGACCATATATAGGTATCAAACGAGTACTCCGAACTAGGTTGGAGTCGAGGCACGCTTATCGGGTTGATTGTAAGAGATCCAAATGTGGGGAACGGTGTAGGTGGCGCATTCCAACGGGGTCATGTGCTTGCATGGGTCCAGCAGAGGAGGTTTTGACGTCGTGACACCTGTAGATATGGTTGTGCACATCCTAAAAACGAAGGGTTGCCACTTAGGAAGTGATACAACCTACTATGGGGCAAGTACAGCGTATCTACGGAGTAGGGAGCCGATCAATTGGGGTAGTAATTAGGGTACATCTAGAATCCGGTATTGTAACACCCCGTATGTTGAATAACTTGTTATAATATAAATCAGGGCAGAATTAAATTTTAAGATCTGAATCAGGGGAAACGGGCTATGCCGTTGCGTTCATCTCGGAAAAATACGCGAAATAGAGTCCAAGTTTTCGAAAATTGGAGTCCGTATGACCCAGTTAAGGTCCAAAGAAGTTTTCAGAAAATTCAAATTTTGAAAAACAGATTTCAAATGCAGAAATGGAGCTAGGCGGGAAAACTCCCGCCAGCCGCCCCAAGTCGACTGGGGAGTCGACTTGGGAGTCGACACAGCTAGACCCAAGTTGACCGCCCTGTCGACTTGGGAGTCGACACAGTTGGCCGGGCAGTTTTGCCTGGTGCACCATTTGAGTGAGATTGGTCAGGTTTGGGTTGTGTTTGGTGGCTTGTGACGAGATCTGATGGCTCTAAACTATCCTAGGGTTAATCCTATGGCCTAAAACACTTAACTAATCTATAAATACACCCTAAGACTACCCTAATTCATACTAAAATTGGATACAACGTCATCATGCCGTCAAATTGCAACTAGAAGGAGCCACCAACAAATTAAAGAGGAAGATAGCTTCTCAAATCAACTTCTAATCAACTCTAGCAACTAAATCTTCTTCAGAGGAGTGCTAATCAACAAGTTGTGAGTTTCTATGCCTTTAGCAAGCAATTGCTAAACTAATTATGATAGGATATAATGAGGTTATGGTTATGAATGTGGATCAATGCAAGTTATGTTATCATATGCTATGTGCTCATGATGTTAGTTATGCAAGTTTTATGCTATATGTCCATGATGCTAGTTATGCAAGTTTTATGCTATATGTTCATGATGCTAGTTATGCAAATCACTATGATAAACATTGATCCATTATGACACCATGTTATGCAAGTTTGGTGTTTGATTATATGCAAGTTCATATATGACATGCTATGCAAGTTTGGTGTTTGATTATATGCAAGTTCATATATGACATGTTATGCAAGTTTGGTGTTTGATTATATGCAAGTTCATATATGACATGTTATGCAAGTTTGGTGTTTGATTATATGCAAGTAACATGTGCAAGTTTACACCTTTGTATGATATGCATACATATGCAAGTTTACCCCTTTGTATGGTATGCATACATATGCATGTTTACCCCTTTTTATGATACAAGTAACATATGCAAGTTCATCCCTTTTTAGACCTATGACATGTATGCAAGTTTATCCCTTTATGATAGGTCTATGACATGAACATATATGCAAGTTACCCTCTTTATGACATATGTGATTCATGCAAGTTTGGGTTGATTATTTATGCTAGTTGGGTTTGATGCTATGGTCATATATGCAAGTAGACACCTTTAAAACCCATGTTGAGGCTAATGTTATGCTAAGTTGAACCCATTGTATTTGTGATGAATCTTCCTTTTTAAGTATGTCATGTTAGCGTATTGCGTGGGGAACGATGGGGTTAATATTCATGTTAACAAAATTGTGGTGAAATTGGTATGATGTTGCATACCATAAGTGGATGGACATAATTGAGTCAATTATGTACATCATTGAATTGGAATTAATTAGGGAAAATTAATTCAAAATATGGGGGTGATTAATTAGGTGTAATTAATCGACTAAGACACGAGGTTGGACCCTTTTGTAGCATAAGACTGCCCGGACCCGACCGGCAAATCCAGCGGCTACAAATGATTGGCCCAATGTGAGAGGTCTTAGGCATAAACTAAATATGTGACAAGTGTAAAGACACGAGGTTAGACTCTGTTATGGCGTAAGGCTGCCCGGACCCGACCGGCAAATCCAGCTGCCATAAAAGACAGTCTAATGTGAGAGGTCTTTACAAAGGTTACGTTCTTAATCAATTAAGAAACACTTAACCAGATAAGCATGTAGTGGGGCATGAGGGGTTAAGTGGGTGCCTTGGGTGGCATGTGGAAATCAAGTAAGTACCTTGGGTGGCATGTGGAAATCTAGTGGGTTGCCTTGGGTGGCAATAGAAAATACGATTAGAATACTTAACCAAGTGGAAACATGTAATTAAACATGATTAAAGGGTTAAGTGGGATGCACTAGAAAAGGGACAAGCTTAGGTGGGTAGCTTGTGGGGGCCCATTTCAACCAGTAACCCATATGTATCTTTGTGGGCTCGACCCATGTCGAGGATGGGACACGCGTACTGGGCTTGACTATAAGAGGCCAAAACGGGTTAGCGGTGGCAACGCAAGTCCAACGGGTTTCATATGCGTGTGTGGACCCGGGCTGGTATGCATCGTGTAGGTATAAGCTGTGCACCGTTGATAGTATCGGGTTTCCACTTTGGGGAGTGATACACCCCACTGTGGGGCCAGCACGGGTATCTACGTTAGGGAGCCGATCGCTTGGGGAGTAGTGGGTACACCTAGTGGAGATAGGGGCAGACGGCACCTATGTGGTCAGCTAGGGGTACACGAAACTACTAGTTATATTTTCTAAGTCCTTGGGTGGGATCAACCTTTAAGTTAGGAATGACTGGTGTGGTGCAATGTAGTAATTACCCTTGGGTGGGTAGATGCGTCTTTACCGATATCTTCGTTCTTCCTGTGTCTAGTTGGCTGCTTAGTGTAGTCATTTATCCCCAGTCGTTACCGTACCAAGTTTATATCATACCCTAATTACTTTAATGATTGTATTGTTAAAGTTATAGGACTCGCTCAGACTTATGTCTGACCCCGTTGTTTTTATCTTTTTTTTCCCAACCCTCAGGTTCTCAGAGTGGGCCTAGCACTAATGGGCTTTGATCAGATCGCTTTATCTATCTTTTGGAGCTTGGACCGTTGATGTAAAGCCCAGCTTATCTTTTCTATTATGGCTATTAGTATGTAGTGGGATTATGTACTTATGTTTTTATCGAGATGGATATTTTGTACTTGACTCTTGTTGGTTTTTGATATGTAACCAAACATGTTTACCTTCTGCTGCAATGAAATGATGTTTTAAATTTCAAGTATTACTTATATCTGTCTTGTTGTAATTTTTCTGTTCTATATTCACTTAAAATACTCCACCGAAGTTAAGGCATTCCCTTAGTGAGTGACCTTAGCGGGTGTGGGGTGTTACAGGTATGTTTAGGAGCCCGTTATTATCCTTAGGGGTAACTTCGGTATGTTGGGATGCCTGTTATTGTATCGGGTAAAACCTCTCACTAGAAGTTCGCCTAAGTCTACCATCTTATAGTTGTTGGGATCATCTTATTCATACGACACTAGTATCGGTGCAGAGAAATAGAAAATATTAGAGAAGCGCAATATGTTCTATCATGTTTATCCTATTTACCTTGTCATACCTGCCTTATTGTGCTATTATCTATCTCTCCAGTTTGTATGCCTATCATGATATTTTTACTTATTTATATGCTAACTGGACTCCCCAGACTTTATGTCTGAACCATTTTGTTTCCACTTCTTTCTCTTTTGTTCCCCCTTCCCTCAGGTTCTCAGGGTGGGAATACTCAAGCATGATCAGGATTCTGCTTTCATCTTGCTAGGAGCTGCTTAGATGTACTACTTGATTTCATATCTCTCTACTATGGCTATGTTTTAGGGAATATGCTTCTTTTGTTATTGTACTCTAATGATTTAAGTACAAGACAGAAGTTTTAAATTGATGTACCGGGTTTTATGCATTTTAGACATATGATGTAACCATGTTTTGAACTATGATGTTTTCTGCTTAATAAAATTTTGAATTCCGCTACTATTTATTATCTGTCTTGTAATGTTTCTGTTTCTGTTTACCTATAACGCTTCACGAAACTTAATGCATTCTCTTAATGGGTGACATTAACGGACATGGGGTCTCACAAAGTTAGATCCATTGTTTTGATCATTTACTCATTTATCATGATTTTGGTGAATTTTGTATGATTACTAATGAAAATTGTCATTTTGATGTTATTGATGATTTCATAGCATGTTAAATGTTGAATCGTTGTTTGAAACATATGAGATTGGAATCGCATTGGTTTTGAGCATGAATCGGCGTGTTTTGTGATGGATCAAACATGCCAAAGTCATGGATCGGCACATTTTCCCCCATGGATCGGTTGTTGCATGGCTTGGAGAGCAAGACAGGATGGAACGGGCACGATTATGGGATGGATCAGGCAACACGAAGTAGTATTGATCAGTAGCATTCCCATATTATGGATTGGTAGCATTTCCATGCTATGGATCGGTCAAGTATCTTGATGGATCAGTCGAATTCCTGATGATGGACAGGGCAATATATGCAGTAGATGGATCGGTCGTGATTTTAGTGGATGGATCGGTCATAATTTCAGGGTATGGATCGGTCAAAACCATGGATCAGACAGTAGAGTTAGTTATGGACTGGGCAGCTTTTTGAAACATGGACCGGGCAGTTTTTCGAAGCATGGACCGGGCAGTTTTTCTTGAAGCATGGAATGGACGGAATTGATGGACCAGACATTTCCGTGGACCGGGCATTTCTATGATGAGCCGGGCAGAAAAGTGACTGCGTTTCTAAAATGTTATGGATGGATATCGAAGTGTTGTGTTATGTTCTTCATAGTGAAAAGGCTGAGATGCTATGGATTGAATATCGACCAAACAATGTATATTTTTGGGTCGACAATGATCGTGGCTTCGAAGTAAATTCAAGGAGGAATGTTCAAAGTGTTGTGATGTGTTCATTGATCGGTGTAAAGCAATGAATGTGAAAACGACTCAAGGATGTTTTGAGTTCATGGATAATGGTTGGTTGAGGGGGACTTGAGCTTGTGAATGGTCATCGGGGTTGATGGCTAGAGATGTGAAGGCTAAGAGATTATCATTGTCGTAAGTTCTAGCGAACTCAAAGCAGGGGTACTTTGGGCAGTTGTAAAGGGCCCCGTACCTTGGGCAGCCGTGAAGGGCCTATTGGTCGAGATTTGAGTAGACAAACATATGAGTCGTAAAGGCATATGGAGTTTTTGCTATAATTGGTGTTTACCATTAGCCCTTGACATATGGCAGGTGCTCGTCATACGATTAACGATGGTTTCGAAACAGGAAAGGAAGTGGTATCCAGGGTCATGAATGTTTTGTTGTTTTGCTTGTACCGTCCCACGTAGATTGTCTGACGTCTAAGGAGATGTTCCTTGATTGCTTGTCTGATATTGGTTTAGGCCTCTGGGGATTGTGCTTGAGGAATGTTGATCTCGATTAGGATGGTATACGTAAGATATAACTATTTGCTATGGTTGTTATTGTCTGGTTACTTCTGATTGCCATGGAAATATTATTGTTGGTTTTTCTTTGATTTCCATGAATGAATGGTTGTTTCCAATTGTTTGTTTTGTAAAGGCTATCACTGCCAGATGTAGGGAAGGAAGGTTTGGATTCTTCTTTGGTGTTTGGTAGATTAATTTGTCAATCTACCTATTCTCATATACTTTGTTGATGATGTTAGATAGTTGTTTTATCGCTCACTAAGACTGTTGTCAGACTCAAGGTTTTATGTTTCCCTCTTATTACCCTGGGTTGTTCATCTGATTTTGGATGGGCAGACCAGGCGGCAGGTGACAGGTGATTAGTGAGGACGATGCTGTTGTGGGGTGGCAAGCAGGAGGCTGGCGTATTATCTTGCTATTATATAACATCTTTGTTTCCGCTGTTTGAGAGTGTCTATAGTGAGGCTTCTTGTACAAACTTTGATGTTATATACCGTTGATGTATGGATGATCTTTCAGGATGTTGTGAAAGTTTGAAAGTTTGATATTTGATGCTTCACTATTTATGCATGTTGTATATGTTCTATTATACTTTATCCTTGCCCAGTGAGTTATACGACAGGTTCCGCTTGTGTTTACCTACTCTAATGATCGTTCATAACTGTCAGGCACACCTTTCAGCGCATTATTCCTCTTGTTTAGTGCAGGGGTTATGGGCGGTCATCACAGTTTATATTCTTTGGAGATCGAGGAGACAAGCTAGGTATTTCACCTATCGTGGTGTTCTTATTTTTAATATTGTACTATATATAACAATATTAATAAGTTCTTATGATAGTCCAAACTAATAATTATTTAAAATTATGACTATGAATTGTCATGTATCTTAGATTGATCAGTTTATACTATTTTAAAATTTACATACTATTATTATTCCAATAGATAATGAATTTGAGTTTTCTTCTTTCTTATTCTTTTTTCCTTTACTTTACTCTAACAATGTCTTTCCAGGCTTGGATGCTCGATATTTGAAAACAATGAATGTATGAGTATCGATATTTGGGGATCGAAAAGGAAAATCTCAAACATCTACTTTGGAGATGGAATTTTTATTACTTTATGAGAAAGGAATATTTACATGTTTGACATTGGAGAATAAGGAAAAACATATGGAAAAATACAATTCTACCTAATTTCTGGACTAAAGAATGACCGCCTTGATACAAATATTGTTGCTTGGGGTTGTAGTAATTGATTTATAGTAATAAATCATTGCCATTTCTGGTAATTAATTGATTCTTCTACCTTTCAAAATAATTCTCCTTACCATGTAGACAATTTTTGCCATCACTAATGTAATCAAGGTAACACATGGGCCAAAGTTCATTAATTCACTCTTCTTTACTTTAGAAACATTGTATCATTGAAATCTAGCATTCAAATAAGCCAACAAAAACTTTAATTTCAACCAATTTGGTTAGGTTTTGATACGAACTCGGTTCATAGCTGGTTCATGTAAACTAATAATTAGTTATTGGGTTTAACCAAATTAAATGAGTATTTATTGTATTATCAAGCTTGAAAATGGTTTAATATTTTTTTAGATTAATACGGTTGTCTAAATAAATTTTATTTATCATATATGGGTCAATTAATATTAAAAAAAAGTTAAAACACTAAATAAAAATGCTTTATATATATTTACGTTTTGTATCAAAACACAATGAAGATCCCAAATATAAAATATAAAATATATTTAATTAGGTTGATTTAGATAACTAGTCGAGCCAACAAAATTTGATCTGATTGATTTTGTTTTCTTTTCATTCTTATTGGTTTTAGCTCAGTTTAACAGATTTCATCATCAAACCAAAAGGATGAATCCACGCTCATTGCTGGTTTTATAAATGACTTTGTAAAAGAGGCACCACTAGGTGGCATGAAACAACCCAACTCCTCAACCTCAAAAATTGACACTAATACATCCTCGGTACTCACATGTCGGAGAGTTAGACAATTTGGTGTGAGAAAGTATAGACGTAAAATAGAATAATAGAATCTCACATTGCTCTTAAACTTCAGTAATTTACATTAGGAAGTACAAAGAAATTGTCTCATAAATATTAGTCCAATAAGAATGGTTATATTCCCCATTCGTACAAATGATGGTAAACATATTTCCAGCGAAAGGATAATTAAATATGATGATAAGGTCCAAAATCTTCATGCGCTAGTAGTCTCTAAAATGCTTCAAGGCTTCATTCTCCAAAACGGTGTTATCCATTTAATCTCAGGCTGCCTAGAGAAAAAAGGCACCTAGAGTTTAAGGGAAAGAAAATAAACTCTAAACCGGTCATGGGACTGGTGTGAGAAACTTAAATCCGTCATTTTGAAAATAATGTTATCCCATAAAACCATGACTACACATAAACATGGCACGGGTTTTATCTTATGGTAACCAAGTATTTGCGACATAAAATTGTCTGATATTATTTTTAATGACTTGCGGGATGAAACCTATTAAAATAAATCAAATCAAAGGACGAGATTGTTACTATTATTAAATCCCACACTCCTAAGGGGCTTTAGAAACTGTTGGTGTCAAAAGTTGGTCGCTAGTGACAGTCAACCCCCAATCATGTGGAGAGAACACGAGTAACAATCACAGAATGCAATAAAGTAAAGAAAACAAGGGACACACAAGACGTTTTATAGTGGTTCGACAAGAGATTGTGCCTATGTCCACTTTATATATATTGATTTTCTTTTGATTACAAGTACAATGTTTTTCTTTTTGAAGAAAAAAGGAAATTTGGCTATTTTTGGAGTTAACCGTGAGGAAAGCTTTTAGGAGGATTGGAATCGAAAACCTTAAGTGGAGAAAAGAGCGTCCGAGAAAGGGTCCCTTTCCATTTTGAGCTTGGAGGTATTTATAGGTGAAGAAGTGGGCTGCCACGTGGCTTGCCTCTTTTGCGGAGCTCGGACACGTGGAGCTCGATCATATGAAGTAGTTGTGGTGGTGGGACCCGGTCTATTGTTGATTAATAGTATCCTCAAAAATTGCGGCTTACGTGGCACTCAGGATGAGGTGTATCAAAAGTAGAGCTTAGTCCGGAAGTTGTTGACCACTTTTAATGCCTTGAGAATCGGGCTGAGTATTGGATGACTCAGTGGGATATTTCCACATAGATCTTGAGATATCTGATCGACCCGATCTTTAAGGAAGTGCTTGACCCGGTCGGTCTGGGAGAGTGATTATTTCGGGGTGTGAGATGTCGCTGCTTGAAGGAAACAAGCTCGGGCCAAAAAATTTCTGGATTTCCTTAAGTACAGGTCATTCTATCGATCGATCGAACGATGCTGAAGAGTGAGCTTCTAGATATTAGGCTTCGATCCGTTGATTCGCGACAGCTTTTGCCAAAAAGTTGGTCAACACTTTTCCCTTCATAATACCTCTTTCTTAGTAAAGGCAGTGTGTTCTGAACTTTGTATCGAAGCTCAATGTGCGTGTAGCGATGGTTGCACCGAACCATAATAAGGCCAGAAGTCCGACGCTCCTGTAAAGATAATGTAGACCGTTCCCGGTATAGAGATGGCTTTGAACTTGATTTGGACGAGTACAAACCATACTCGACTTGAAGATAAGGGCAAGAAGTAGTCACACTTGGCTTAGGGAGGTGGCGAGTATTATCCATACTCGGCTTATTGAGATGGCGAGTACTATCCATACTCGGCTTATAGAGATGGCGAGTATTATCCATACTCATCATACAGAGATGGAGGTATTATCCATACTCGGCTTACAGAGATGGCGAGTATTATCCCTATTTGGCTTACTGCATGTGTTAATCATGCTTGGCGTATATAACTTTGTCTGTACTTGGCTGATGGAGTCGAACGTACGAGGTAATGTGTAAGTGATTTTATGAATTCATGGCGAGTAGAGAGTGCATTCGGCTTAGAGAAGGGGCGAGTATAATCTATACTCAGTTTAGAAAGTCTTACCATACTCGGCTCGGGGAGTAGGTTCAGTCACAGTGACAGGCTATGACCGTGTGTTACAGACGGTGGCTTAGCACTGACTATATTTGGGTTGGCGAGCGTCAGTCACGCTTAGCTTAAATCATTCAAACATAATTCATGTTTGCAAAATAAATTTCATTGTTGCTAAAGAGCTATTACAAGAAAATGGAAATAAATTCTAAGAGGGCGACCGTTGATTCCAGAGCATGCCTAAGAGCTAAATCCTAACCCCGTACATGTGTACATCAACATACCCATTTTATTGAAAGAAATAAAAATACGTTGGAAATAAAGAATCTAAATCTTATTAATTTATGATGATGCCACGAGTGCCAGGCTCAGGGTCCTTTCCGTTTCTAAAAGCTCGAGGACCGGCCTGAGGGGCTTGGGCAGAAGATTGTGGCGGCATGGACGGTGTGTTTTTCTTGACATACTCGGGAGTTCTCCTCGCCTGACCCTATCCTCCATGAGAACGCACAAGTGCTTGCATTCACTGGTGTTGTGACCGCAATGTTGTGAAACATGCAGTGTTTTCCAAAGTCGAGTTCTTTCTGGGTCAGTTCTCTTCGAGGAGGTTTTGCGAAAGGCAGAGACCCTCGCACGTCTAGGTAGATGTCGAGCAGAGAAGAAATGAGATCAGTATACTGATCGTACCTGTTCTCTCTCCGAGGTCATACGTTGCGTTCATTCTTTTCCAAGGCCTTTCCTCTTCCTTTATTTTCGCCATTGGTTTGGATGGACCACCTTCATTAGTGGCAAGGATTTCGGGGCTCTCCATCTCAATGTTGGCGTCTTCTTGTTGGAGGAACCACTTAGCCTCTATATTGAAATCTTCAATGTCCTTGGGCGGATCTCTGATCAAAGAGATCGAGAATTCTGATCGGTTCTGAACACCTGCGATGGCGACCATAAGCACCATCGATGGCCCGAGTCGATCGACTAATGTTATGGCCACGTTGAATCTTTCAAGGATGGATCAAAGCGTCTCTCCCGGTCATTGCTTATTAGAGGCCAGGAATATAACACTCTTTGGTTGGGAGATGTGAACTCTAAATTGCTCAATAAAGTAGGTGGCCAGCATGTTCCAGCTGTCGATCGACTCTGTTGTTAGCTGCTGAAACCACGTGTCGGCTATATCTGCGAGAAAGAGTGGGAATCACTTGGCCATGACATTGGTTGATGCAGAGAGTACTTCCATGTGGCGCGTGTATCGCATGAGATGGATGGTCGGGTCGGTCTGACCATTGTAAGGTTCAGTGGCTGGAAACTTGAAGTTCAAAGGATTGCGGGAGTTCCTTATTTCCCTAATGAAGGGGCAACTGTGGATTTTTTCTATATCCTTCTTAGAAGAGGTTCCCCAGGTGAAGCGTCGGATGATTCTTGCAAGCTGGCTTCCATCTCCGAGGAGTCTCTGCCACGAATCCAGCTCTGTATTTGGGAGAGCTCCAGTACCAGGTCCGACGAAAGCATGCTCGGAAGGGTGGCTATTGGTCGGGCTCGGTCTCCAAGAGTTGAGTAAAGGTGAGGTGAGATTCCATCATAGTTATTAGTTCTGGGCAGACTGGCGACTCTTGAACCTGATGAAAAATGGTCTGAACCTTGCCCGTGATGGAAGGTCCCGGCTGATCCAGCATAGCATGTGATGTTCGGGCCTCTTCGATGTCCCTGCCAGAAGCAATGTTAGAAGTTCTACAATAGTGTTTTCCTCCGTCTGTTTGAGAACCAGTATGGTACAGTGGTCTCCCTGGTTCGAAGGGAAGATTCCACGAGCTCTTGGTTGAAGGAGTGGCGACGTAAGACGAGTCTGCTGTAAGATGCTGGATTGTAATGAGAATGGCATTGATCATGGTTGACCCAGCTGTTGCTCTGTTAGTCCGTGGGGTCGAGCAATTCCCTGGAGTGGAGGCAATATAGTCGAACGACCTAGATCTTGATCGCGGGCCTCCTGAGAATCTGCAGCTACGGCTGCGCTGGTCGCTAGAAGCGATACTCCTGGCTGTGATTGGTTGGGAGGTGGAGCCGAACCACGAGGAAGCAAAGGTGTGGACTGGTCTGCGGCTTGTATTTGTGCAGACCGAAGATCGATTATTGCCCCAGCTTCTCCCGGTGGAGGAATTGATGTTAGAATGTTAAATCCCTTTTTCATCCGAGTTAGAAGGTGATCCGTCAAATGTTGTTGTTGTTCAAGGAGTTTACCCTGAGATGTCATATGGCCTCTAGACTCGGCCATAATCTTGTCCATGTCGTCCCTGGTAAGATATCGGGACACATCTTCATGTGAGGAAGCTTCTTGACTTGCCTCTACAACATTTTTCTCAGCTGCATTAGTGTTTGTGGGGTGGGAAGATGTTGCATTCTTCTTCTGTTTGTTCGTCGTCGATCGGAACCTGCTGAAGGTCGTATTGTATGTCAGTGCGTCCTCCCTTCCTGGCACGCCAAAATGTTGACATCAAAAGTTGGTCACTAGTGATAGTTAACCCCAATCCTGTGGACAACACATGAATAACAATCACATAATGCAATAAAGTAAAGAAAACAAGGGAACACAAGTCTTTTTATGGTTGTTCGGCAAGAGATGGTGCCTAAGTCCACTTTATATATATTGATTTTCTTTTGATTACAAGTACAATGCTTTTTCTGTTTGAAGAGAAAAGGAAAATTGACTATTTTTGGAGTTAGCCGTGAGGAAAACTTTTAGGAGGAGTTGGAATCGAAATCTTTAAGTGGAGAAAAGAGCGTCCGAGAAAAGGACCATTTCCAGTTTGAGCTTGGAGGTATTATTGGTGAAGAAGTGGGCTAAGTGGGCTGCCACATGGCTTGCCACATTTGCGGAGCTCGGACACGTGGAGCTCGATCATATGAGGTGTATCAAAAATAGAGTTTTGTCTGGAAGTGGTTGACCGCTTTTAATGCCTTGAGAATCGGGCTGAGTATTGAATGACTCAGTGGGATATTTCCACATAGATCCAGAGATATCTGATCGACCCGATCTTTAAGGAAGTGCTTGACTCTGTCGGCCTGGGAGAGTGACTACTTTGGGGAGCGAGATGACGGTGCTCGAAGGAAACTGGCTCGGGAAAAATCTTTTCTGGATTTTCTGAAGTACAAGTCATTCTATCGATCGATCAACCAATGCTGAAGAGTGAACTTCTGGACATTGGGCTTCGATCCGTTGAACCGCGACAGCTTTTTCCAAAAAGTTTATTAACAGAAACATATTCTTAACTTTTATGGAAGATGGGTTTCCATACATTAGCAAGGTATGGGACTACTATCTGTATAGTACACCTCTAGTGGAATGTATCTACGGCATTATGCCCTTCTCTCTAGGTTAGATCGGTCCAGTTATAAAGACCCAAAGGTGATTCCTCGACTAAATGTGATATTACCTCGCTCGTAACTGACGTATTTTGAGATCCCAAGATCATAACAACCAACCCAGAAAGGGCCTAAATTCCAACCCAGAAAAGGTCTAATGGAACTTAGAACTGTTCTAAATGGATCGTTGGTTCCTATGAGGAAATACTAAAACAAATATAATAGAGCAATTTAAATGAAATCAGAGTCTCACGCAACAAAAGGGATAAAATATAATATCTCAAAATAGATGTACCATAAAATTAAATCATTATTAATGTCAGATTAAACGAGTCTCAATAGATAAAAAGGTACGTCAATAATTTTCTAATACATAATGATAACAATAACAATAATTCCGCCATAAGTAACTAAAGCCTTCATCATAGAGCTCTGCCTCCAAGCATCACTAATCATCACCGATCCAAGCATCTTCACCTACTAACCTATATATGTTAAGAGGAAGGAGGTCAGAACATAAAGTTCAGGTGAATGAAAAGAATATAAATTTAGGGATGACTATTTCCTATATTTAGTAGTGTAATCCTTCATGTTATGTCTGCGCAAACAAACATACACAACTAAACATATAAGGTGGACATCCTTACAGTCACTTAAGGCCTACATGTTGATCTAAGGGTGGACATCCTATATTCACTTAATACCCCACGAAGCAGGCTCTACCTGGTTATTTAACGCCATTCACTTAAGTCCTCATCCCTAATGTCAACGTTATTAAATATATATACTCTCCTCATAGTTTAAGAGATAGTAAACAACCACTTAATACTAGGTATAGGTAGGAATACGGCTTCAATTAAGACCCTCTTGGAGGACCACACTGTTACTATCTTGTTGTCCTTACGGATTACTCCTAGCCACTTAATACTTCCCTTAGACGGTGGTTCCTTTGGGCCATTTATATAAACCGTCCCTAGGTCAGTCCTCACTACGCCCCTAGATAAGAAGCGAACATTACTTGGAGGACTATCCCACTCATACACTATCGTTTATTAGGACCATTTAATACCTTGTAAGAGAAAGGTGGATCCAATGACCACTTAAGACCTAGAAGGGTGGATCCCATGACTTTGGTCTAGAACCAAGGAGTGAACCTTAGGAACAGACATAGTCCTAACCACTTAATACCCAACATGGTAGATCAACCACTTAAACCTTCTCAAGGAAGGCCTACTTCGGACACGAATATATATATATATACACACACACACACACACTAGACGTCTCACATTAAACCGACCACTTGTAGATGCTGTATTTGCCGAGCGGTTCTGGGCAAGCTTCTACTACAAGTTATTCTGAACCACAGGCCTTGGTGTACTAATTATAATGGCATATGACACCTAGACCTCTCACATTAACCACTCTTACTTGTAGATGTTGTATATGCCAGTCGGCTTCGGGTAGGCTTCTACTCAAGTAATGTTTAACCTCATGTCTATGTGTTATTAATTATAATTAAAACATTAACTCACATACATATAAAACACATACAAATTCATGTAGGAACATTAAAATTCTGTTTTCTAATTTAAACGTATTTAGTACGCACCTAATATGCATTAATATTACGTTTCGTTACGCTATAAATTTATAAAAAAATAGGTGTGAACTTAGTGCACGAGAATAACGACCTAATACATTTGAAATGCCAATCCTAACAATCATAATTAAGGTATACAAATTGATTCCCTTATCAATTAATATGGTCCGACATGCAAATTCTCATTTAATGATAAAAATGGAAATAACAACACGTATGAATAAACCTTGCAACCTAAGCTTTAATAATTATTTAAATAATAAAAGTATAGGCAAGTTGCAATAAATCCAATTACATATGCAAAAACCTTGCTTTTAGCGTTGCTTCGCTTTTAATTTATATTGCATAAAAACATAAGATAATATATTATATATAATACATTCAAACAAATCTATTTAAAATAGACGTTTAGACCTATTAAATCACAACACAAATCTTACATTTTAGTATGCAAACATATATGCACATTTAAATTAAGAATCAAGTGAATTAGAACCAAAACCTAAGAATTTCATATCACCCTAAGCCTATCTTGAATTATTCAAATAACACAAACCCAAATATATCACTTTTGACTGACCATTTCAGCGATAAATAAAATATAGGATTTTAAGGGTTTATAACATTTTATTTTTTGTTAAACCCAAATCCCACACAAACATAACAATCCAAATACAAACTACAAAAGATAGAAAATAGCAACTTATAAGGTTTCCACTCATAGTGATTTGAGAATGAAGAATAACAGGATATGTTTAGAATCAGATTCGAATTTAGCCTTCGGAATCATGGTCCAATCCATCTAATAATATATATATATATAAGAATCAAGTCTTAGATTCTCATTTATATATATATATATATATATATATATATATATATATGTTCCAAAACTTAAATCTGTTTTAATCTAGAATTGAGGTTAAAGGAATATAAGAGAATCCTAACCTTTTTCTCTAAAATTAGCAGTGGCAGAAGGACATTATGGAGGCGCAGAATGAAATGAGAGTAGGATTTAGAGCGAGGCCTGGGAGTCATATTTTATAGTTGCAAATGTGAGCATAAACCATTGGATTATTTAGATTTAACCTGGACGGTCTATCAGATGCAAATTATATAAACCTCCCTAGATAAATACACACCTACCACTCCTTTACCCAGGTGGCGGTCGACCCCCTCCTATAGGGGCAGTCGACAACCCTTCTCGGGTCGAACCAGGAGATTTGAATCTTCTTTGACGTTGATTTCTATTAATTTCTTAATTAATGGCTTTGATTTATTTCCTTATGTTGATTATCTTTATCCCCTTTACATACAAACATATTTACATAAATTCAAATCCTCTTGGAATATTCTTTTACACTAATTTATAGTTAATTTTATTCTAGATTTATATTTATCCAATTTGAATTTCAAACTTTGTGACTTTATGTGTAAACAATTTAAGCCTAACTTGTTCTATTAATATCTTTCTCATACGGACTCCATTTTCAGTAAAAAAAAAAAATACGAAATCATATCAGAATCTCGCAACGAACCCAATAATAATACTTTCTTGGCCCAAATCCAAATTATTCAAAATTCTTATTTCCATCCCATTGAATTTATTAATTATTATTGTCATTATTATTTAATGGACACCATTAATCCGAAGTTTCACGTGTCTTCCCATATATTAATCCAGAGTTTGGATTATTTTTAGTTAATCCCAAGTATCAGGGGTCCCTTCCCATATTGGTCCCATTGACCTGATAACTTGTTTAACCGGTTAAAAAGAATTTTCACTCCTCTTCTTCATACCTTCTTCTTCAAAGGCATATACATTTCACTGCCCAACCTTCACCAGTATCCTTCTTTTTATAAACAAAACTCAAGCCGATTACTTATACCTATAGCCCATAAACATGGAACAATACACAACAATCAAACAAAGTTACATCAATAAACATGTTCATTAGAGCTGGCAAAGCATAATTAATTCACATTTCCATTGATGCCTTTAGTATTCTAAACAAAACTTTTGATACTAAAAAATCAACTGCAGCTAGGACAACACCCTGAATATAGAAACAACCAACATTTACACATTATACAACTAAAGACATAACAAACCTTGAAAAGAAAAAAAATTACCATTTCAGTTATGATACTAGTAATCAAATTAGCAGGAGTAACATCAAACATAGGATTCCACACATTGATATCAAACAAAGCTACTTGCTTCCCAAAACCACCTTCAGAATGGTATCTTGTGGTGTGATGTCGATACAGCCACGTTGTATGTTTTTATTTTGTTAGCAGTATCACATGATCAACTCCAACAATGACAACATATAACCCTGTTGCTTTGTTAGTAGCAACAACTTGTTGGTGTTCATACAGACACATCTTTTTATCTTGAATAATTGTAACAGTCTCGGTGGTTAAATGAGGTGTAAGTATTAATTCGTCCAATGAATTTGACCTGTTCTCCGAAGAACTATCCTTATTTTTACCTACACACACCCAATAACCTGTCTGCTTCCCTTTGGGAGCCTGTTTCTTATGGTTTGTTTTCAAGGTTTCCCGAACAATGTGGATTTTCTATTTTATTTACTAGAACTCTACTTCTTAGTAGTGGAAATGCTTTTTAACCGGCTAAAAAAGTTAACAAGTCAATGGGATCAATATGGGAAGGGACCCCCAATACTTGGGATTAACTAAAAATAATCCAAACTCCAGATTAATATGGGAAGACATGTGAAACTTCGGATTAATGGTGTCAATTTATCCTAATTTAATTATCTATGTCTATTTATGGTTAATTTTATGAGGTGTTACATTCTCTCCCCCCCCCCCCCTAAAAAGAGATTTCGTCCTGAAACCTTTTCGAAGTGGGGAAAACACAACTCGCTCTAACAACAAAGCTATGCACTCATGATATTTATAAGCATCCATAACTAATAGTGATTATGCATTGCAGACTTGCTATATTGAGCTCATTCCTAGCGTGTATGTGTAGCAAGTGATGCAAAATTTATGCAAAACACCTTAATATGCATATAATTTCGATATGAGTGCACAGTGCATTTGTGTTGCAACCATCACCTACCACTAGCAACCACAATGCAACCATATAAAATCCTAAACTTTTCTAGAAAGGTTACAAAAATTAAAGTTTTCATGCCTTTCGTCGAATTTCCTTTTGTATGTACTCGAACCAATCTTAATTAAATATGGAGAAGTCTTAAAATCCCGTGCTCCACAATATTGGCGGTGACACGAGAGCCCCAAGGTTCTGTTTTTGTACTCATTTCTTGATTAGGCCCTACCAAACATAGACATATTGTGAACGAATCTTATCAAATATAAAAGGATAAAAACGTCATGGGTTCCTATCAACAAAATATCCTTCATTCCATAATATAGGGAAAGCTCAAAAGATAATACTGACTTCCTAACCTTAACAAGCTGCCCAATCAAATTAGACTTTTTTCCATAAACCTAATCACAAATTTAGTTCGAGTAAAAATTTATTAATGGTTATCCAATCAACACTTTGGTATTTTTAGATGGCCTCTTAAAATACTTCATGAGCACCTATTAATTAGCAAAAAAAACAATTACACTACTTCTATAAAGATAAATATTATTCCTATCATCTAAGGGATCCAAGGTGAAACTTTTCCTCTTATCTCCAAAGCTCTGGTTGTCTTCGGTTTGTGCCCTTCAGTCTTCAAATAAGGTGTGAACCAAAAGTCATAAAATTTCCTAAATTCTAACTAATCTACGTTCTAGTACATACTAATAACTAGAATATTTTCCTATGCCCCAATTTGCTGGAATTTAAATTCCAATAAAAAGTCTTTTGCTGCAATTTCCATATATTATCCCAAACAATAACATTGACGTATTTAAAATTACAAGGAATGAGTGTTATTTTAATTACACATCACACCCTTTACATTTAATGTATATTCCTTCTAATTTCAAATATAGTCTCTTTTTGAAAAGTGACAAATGGGCTAATTTATGAAAATCAAACAAATATCCAAAGCAAACCAAAACACGGTCATATCTTAATTAAAAAGGCTAATTTATGCAAATCTTATATTTAAGAATATTCCTTAATCTCATGTGTTAAATTCTTATTCTCAAGGATGACATTCTTAAAAGTTAAACTTCTTATATACTCAATATTCCAAAATTTTGAGACCAATATGCTTCCTCCTTGTAGGCTGCAAATCAAATTTTATCACTAACTTCCAGATTCCATATATGGTAAATCACTTAGTTTGGTATCCCCATGAAATTTCTCTTACTCAATTAACATAAAATTCAATGAGGGTATTAAATCCCAAACAACACAGACATAAATAGGGATTCATTACTTATATCATTTTACACCCTTATCCAATCACTACTAGGGACCACTAGCAACCTAAAAAATCTTCTGGAAGTTTTATCCTACAATTAAGTGGTTAAAACGGTGCAGAGGTCTTAATATTTTTATCCCAATTCCTTAAGATGCCAATCCATTTCTTTAAAATTTTCCATCCTTATTTTTCTCATAAATGTGGTCCATTCATCATCAAAACCAGACCATTCGATTAATACTTACTTAATTCCTTCAAGCTTGAAAATATATCCATTTCTTCCCAAATAAATTTCTCTTTCAAATCAGTCCCCCAAAAATAATTGTCTTTTAGTCTCATTAACTACAAATTCATTACCTATTAAATTTGCAATTAATATCCATGAATCCTAATTTCAAAAATCATGAATTACGTAAGTTACGCTATATTATTTATATATAGATATATGTTGTTAATCGTTAAACACAGTTACAAATGTATCAATTCCTAGTTTACAACCCTTGATTCTGGAAATACTTATACTTCACCATCTTTTCAAAACTTCTAGAGCTGACATAAAATTTTCTAGATTGGGTTATGCAACTTATCCTTACTTAATCCTAGCACCTAATTCTAACCTACCTAATTGTTATCCCTATATACTCCAGAGTCATTTCTTTTTATTAGGCAAAATTTTAGTGGTTAGACAAAAATATACATTCCAGAGTATTGTTACATCGATATTATTTCTCAAACTTAAACAAATCCAATAATAGGTGTTTAGTACCTAATTATAACCAAGAATGTTAAATTTTTGCGTAGACTTTAGTGCTTACTGAAACGCATGTTTGCTTTTAATAAAACATCCCTTATTAAGAAATTTTTTGCAATAAGGATTTAAATGTCTCTTTCCAAGTGTTCATCAAATGTTCAAAACAAGAGTTGGATAATTTTCCTTTTTAAACACTTTTCTTTATTAACAATTTGAATGTCAGTCATTATCACTTTCAAAACGGTTAATAAAAATAGTTTATGGCTAGTAAAACAAATGCACATTCTATTTTTGAAAAACAAAATCTTAATTAAATATTCAAGATTGATTAAGGTGACAATTAATTCCCCTAAAATGTCCAATGACATTTATTTCTTACAAAATGTTCCATTATAAACAATAGATGCTCCATTTTAAAATTTATAACTTTTTTTAAACATTTATTAAATGCTCATAAATTAAGAGCAAAGTAACCTCTTCTATTCTGACTTTTATCTTTTATTTGCATTTTGGATTTCAGTATTTAATATCCCTCAAAATGACAAATGTTTTGAGATAAATTCTTAATTTTATTTGAAATCAAGACCCTAATAATTTAGTGCCAAATTAAGTAGTAATTAAGTCTTTTAACAACTTTTATTTTCTACATTCCCAAATTATGTTGTTACTACTGTTTTAACTTTTAAAGTATCAATCTAAGACTACATTTATTTTAGCAATAAGGCTTTTAAAACTTTTGCTATCATGCATATATGCTCCTATTAGATTCCATGTAAATGTAGGTTTGAATTTTGAATAATTATTCATGAATGTTTTTATCAAAACAAAACTATCCGTTATCCCCCTTTTATTTACTCATCTTTACAAAATTTACTTTAATAATCATAAATAAATTATGAATTGCTAAATTAATTTATTGGAGTAGTCATTTACTATTTGTGCTACTCCTAGTACTATTAATTTCTCATATACTCATTATTTGAAAATTTTACTATTTCAATTCTACCCTAATTTTTAGCAAATAAATTTCCTATCCATTCTCTTTTAAATAAGTGTGTCTATTTCGTTTTTCCCACCAAACCTTTTATGTCTTCTTTTCTTTCTCTTTTTATTTCTAATTAAATGTCAAATCTATTGTCACAATTGGTATAAGATTTTGAAGAAAATAATCTTTTCAAATTTGTTTATTTTATGTGCAACTTAACACGTGAAATATAGGTAAAACAAAAGTTGGAACCTCCTGATTCACAAATTCTTTCGTACAACTCATAAACCCAACTTTTTAGTTTACCATTAACTATTTATTCCTTTTTAAAGAATTCATCTTCTTTTTTCTCAAAAATTTATATGTCTAATTTGTTTAATAGAGATAATGGTAAATTTTCCAAGGCCTTCTAGAAATGTCTTTATTTCTAAAAATATCGTTTTTCAACTCTTTCCTAAATAGGAAAAGTTTCAAAACTTAAGATCTTCTACAAAAATATTTTATAATTTTTATAAAATTGCATTTTCACCAATAATTTGGTGGTATTATCAAAAATACAGTATTATACATTTCTTAACATCTTGACCTTTTCGTTTACACTTCCATTTTATTCCTCTTATCTTTCTGACACGCTATTTTACGGAGGTCTATCTCCTTTAAATCACTTCTTCCATGTTATTATTTTTTCATTTCTTGACATTCGTAATAGTTGACTCTATAAATGTCCTTTATGTCCACCTTATTTGCTAAATAATGCTCACCCTTATAGACATTAAATTTCTTATTTAAGATTGAATATTCATTCTCTTACATAAATGGTCTTAATTGCCTCATTAATATTTACCGTTTCTAATACCTTTCTACTTTTTGACCATTTAGTGTTCTCTTCAAATTTTGAATCTCCATATTTACTAACATGGAAGTTTATTCCATTTAACATAGGATATTCTTTTGATTTCCTAAGACCTGAACATTCCTTTTGTTATGGACATTAGTTTATCCTAACCGACATATATTTCAAATCCTTCCTATTATTTTTTTCCTTATCGTTCCCACAAATGATAAACAAGACACTAAATTAATTTCCATTTATTACCTGTTAAATAGGGAGTTCCAATCCTTTCCACATTTCATACTTTGTGGTCCTTACGGTCCATATGTGCTTATATGCTTCTAAATGGATAAGGAAGCAACTAAATCACTACATCGTCTCTAGGATATTTCTACAAATTATGGTCAATTATTTTCTAGAAGGACCTACAGATACTATTTTCTAGAGATACACGTACCTTAAAATATGTATATACTTATATATAGTAAAACTTTTGAAAATTCCTTTCCAAACTAACAAGTACGCCTCTCGTACGTATAATTTCCCCATAATCAGATAACCTATGCTCTGACACCAAATGTACCAACTCGCCCGGAATGGGCCTAAATTCCGACTTAGAGAAGGCCCATCGAACTTAGAACCGTTCTAAACAGATTGTTTGTTACTATGAGGAAATACTAATATAGATATAACAGAGCAATTTAAACAAAATCAGAGCCTCACACAACGAAAAGGATAAAATATAATATCTCAAAATAGGTGTACCATAAAATTATACCACCATTAATGTCAAATACAACGATTCTCAATACATAAAAAGTTACATCAATAATTATCCCAATACATAATGATAACAATAACAATAATTCTTCCATAAGAAACTAAAGCTTTCATCGTAGAGCTCCACCTCCAAGCATCACTAATCATCACTGATCCAAGCGTCCTTATTTACTAACCTGGTTATGTTAAGAAGAGGGAGGTCAGAACATAAAGTTTTGGTAAATGAAAATCATATAACTTTAGGAATGACTATTTCATACATTTGGTAACGTAAATCCTTCATGTTATGTAACGATCCGGATTTTTTGCTGTTAATTTTAAAACGTTTAAATTGGTAATTTAAAATTATTTTATAAGAAATTTATTAATTAAACGAAGTTTGAATGTATAATTTATAATATAATTTAAATTGAGCTCATAATATTGCGGCAGTTCATAATTTAACGTTTTGAACTTCAATTGGATATACATGATCCAATATAAGTCGGATTTCTTTGAAACAAGAAGCGTTCGAACCAATATGGTTGTATTTTTATAATGAAAGTGAAAAATTGAGATTTCGTCTTATAGATTTAGAGTTATGTACAAATCAAAATTTCAAATAGTCGCTATGGAATTATTTATAAATTATAATGGTTTATTTTACATATAAATCGATTTTAAATAATCCGAATGTCGTTTTAATTTGAGATATCGAGTTATAATTCCAGATATGTCTATTTTGAAGCTATATGATGTTCTATTTGGATATATATACGATAATATTTATTTATTATTATTAATTTAGTTGTTTTTATTATCATTCTAATTATTTATTTCAAAATTTGGATTTTTAATTTGGAAAGGATTTTAAATGACGTATGGTTAATTTAACTTGTAGAATATTACTGTAATTTTTAATCTAGGAAATAAACAACCATCTTGGTTAACGTATTTAAGCCAATATCAACATGTTTGGAATTTCGTAGAATAAGTTTATTTGTCAGTATTATTATATTTGTGGTATCATAGCACATTGCTGCTCACAATCATACATTTATTTTTGTTTGTAACGGTTGATAAATAAATGGAACTCTGTACAACAGAGACTACATAATTTTAAACCAAGTATACTTCCTACATACACCCCAACAGTCTGTGCTCACCTACCTAATTATTTGTTTAAGTGATTTCTTTACCTTATTCGTTTCTTTAAAGTCCGACAGGCAAGCAAGTAACCATGCGTTTCACGTGGGGAAAAATATATACTACCTTTTCTGTACATCTGGGTACAGCGTGCACCCTAAGCTATTATATCGGTGCTTCCTAATACATTTCAGAAGAGTGTACCCTCCACGTATCTCAATTCCTTATTCCCCAAGCCATCCAGTTCCGTGCGTGACAAGCCAATCGCTACCGTGCATGCCAAACCATTTTCCCCTTTAAAATACTACACGTTCTCTTTCGTTCTCAAACGAAAATAAAACACGGAAAGAAAAAAAGGGATTAAAGGAAAACAGTTCGTTCCCGAAAACCCTTAATCTCCAATTCCCAACTTCAGCACCTTCATCAACGAACGAATCAAACTTCACACTGTTCAACATCAGCGCCGACTGTGGGAGGAGTTTCACCAGAGATGTGTGACGTCAGAACAAGGGTCGACGGTGGGGTTTGGGTTCGTATAATATCTGTAAATAACGTTTTCCTGTTGGTCTTCATATTGGTGTTCGTAGAATAGGTTAGGGCGCAGGCGGTGCTGATTTCTGGTGGGCCGACGGTGGATGTCAGGAGGCGTGTAGGGGTAAGGAGGAGATCGGCTCGGGTATAGAGGAACGTTGGACTTGTCAGTTTTGGGTTTTCATGAGATGTTGGTTACTGTTAGGCTTCAGGAATGACCATTAGTTAAGCATGGATTGAGGGATCCGTAAAAGTCAGTGCTTATGTCCTTCAATGCTTTAGCAAATCAACTGATACAGCTATGTAGGTAATGCACTGGAGCTGTGTTAAACGGCCGGAAAGAAGAGGTAAAGTTACGAGCTTGATAAATTTAAAAGTAATTAAAGCTTTTTAATTTAATTAAGCTTTATTAAGCTAATGATATTTAAATCAATTAAAATATTGCCAAGTAAATACCTCATGCATACATGTACAGAATTGAATATTGGAATCATGGCAAGGAGATCTACTTGTAGAACTGGAATGGTTGAGAATGGCGCTAATGGAATTTCGTGATAAAATCAGATACGTGTTTGATTTTAGAACGAAACAAAAGCAGAATCTTCAACTGCGAAACAATGTGAGTAAACTCACTAATTCTGCCTCATTTATATTTTGTATAAACAAGTTTTAAATTTATTTATAGTAATTTTATACTGTGTGATGGTTGTTTGGATGAATGGCTAATAAAATTGGTTGAATTTTTTATGTCATTAATCGTTTAATAATTCTGTTCACCATGGTATTTCATACTGATGTGAAAATAATATTATTGATGTCGATTAACATCAGTGGATGCAGGGAAACAGGTTGGAGGGATCCAACTGGATTCCTCAACATTTATACAGTTATATTTGCATTGATTGTGACATAGGCTATGATATATTAATTGTGATTGATCTTGTTGTATTTAAATATCATTGGCCCTAGAATTTTGGTATTTAAATGCCATAAAATATTCTCAAATAGAAAATAAAATTTGAGATTTAAGAAGGAAATATATTTTTTCAAAAATTGAAGTGTAATTTCGACTGGAGTTAAAAAGTAGAAACTTGTTTTATTAAAAAAGTAGTTGATTTTAAACGAGTTTATAAATTAAGTGAATTGTTTATCAGTGGATAAATTGAAATATAAATTCAAATTTCAGATTATACGGGAAAGTGGAAATCGATTTTAAAAACCAATATTTAAAATGAGATTTGAACGTAGCAAATTATAAATGAAATTATAAACGTGATTTTAAATGATTGCATACAAATGAGATTGGTATGGAAAATTCTGAATAGAAATTATAAATAGAATTTGGATATAAGATATTATTTATAAGTACGGAATCAAACTTATTTGATTACATATAAAAGAAATACATTCACAAATAAAATGAATAATGGTTTAAAGAAAATATTTGCAAATAAAATATCTATAAAGGAATTTATATTTGAAATATGAATCCGAATTAGAACGTGAATGAGAAAGGGAAATGGATAATTGTTTTTAAAGAAACGATGAATTTTATCCTAGAAAATTTGGAATATAAATAACGTTTGTAGGCTAGGAGGGTTATAAAGGGATTTGGTAATGATTTGGAAAGGATAAATTCAAAAGTGAATTTTGAATTTGAATTGACCTAAAATGGTAGATAAATTCCGAAGTTCGGAATATAATCGAATATAGATTATTCGAGAGAGAGTTATTTATTGGAATTTGATTATACCGAATTTAGGTAAGTAGTTATTTTTACATTCCATATTGAATCAAATTTATTTTTTTAATTATTTATTATTTAATTATTAATTTATTTGTTGAAATTAATAAGTACAAGTTATATTTCTATAAACCAAATATTTGGGAACAGCGATTATAATGTTATCGTTATAACAAATGTTTTATAAATCTAAACATCGATTATAATGCACAAATGTTTTGTAAATCTAAACAGTGAATTTAACGATACTATTATAGTTAATGTTTTATAAATCAAATATTTGGAAACAACGATTATAATGCTACCATTATAATAAAGGTTTTTCCATAAAAGAAGTGGATTCTAAGATTGAATCTGAGAGTTGCATAAGCGATGTTTTGTAGAAGTTGTGAGAATTGACTATTTCAAAGTTAAGAATGTCGTTCAGTTAAGGTCTAAGAGGTAATTATACCCCAACTTGACTGACTGCATGATTTACGGAGAAATGGTTAAGGATTGGTTAGTGATATCGCTAGTTAACAAATGATTTATGGTTTGAGTTATAATAACGATGTTTTATAACATCGGTTTAATTTAAAGAATTTTGAAATGTTGTCCCCAAATAAAATGAGATATTTTCTATGCATAGAAAATGAAATGAATTGGTCAACGAAGAATTAATAAATGGAATATGGAAATATTTTCCGATATTAATAAAGTATATTTTCTGAATATAGAAAATAAGGATTTGTGAATATTTAGAAATGTTTTCCAACTGGAATAAGAGATATTTTCTCGAATAAAGGAATTAGGATATTGGAAATGTTTTTCCGAGAATCAAGGGAGAAAATAGAGCTTTGAAAGAATACGAAAGAGGGAAAAAGGGAATTTGGAATCGATAATATAATAAGAAATTAATATAAAAAGGGGCCAGTGTTGTTTGATGTTTGATTGGTAGAATTTACATTTGGAAATAGGACCATTGATTGTATGGATGTTTCTTTGATAGTTAAATCACAAACTATCAAAGTTTTGATTTATTTTATACCTCCGTTGCCAATATGGAGAGACCGGGATCAAATTTAACATCTGAAAATCACTCCGTATTGGCATAAGCATTACGAATCAACTTATGCTAAAGATAATTGAAGACGAAGAAAAATGCAAGGGCCATTCTGTTAATCCTCGGTAGAAACTACCCAAGATGGATTAATAGAATGTTGCCTTCGGGTTGTTCAGTCCCAGGACAATGTATATGGATGAATCAGACAATGTGGAATTGAAAGTAAAGGATGGCAAGATGTGCTGAAAGATAATCGTGACCTCAAGCCTCATCAACTGGGAAATGACAAAAATCGGACATGCAGTATGGCCATGTGGGTCATTCCCATTAGGGGTATTATCACCTGATCTAGAGAAATTTCATTTGTTTCTTATTCTATTCGTTGCTATATGCTTTCGGTAATGGTTGCTGATCACGACCGTTGGTGATAATATGCTTGGCACACTCAAGTTAAATGAGTGGCCAGCCATGTGTGGGCCGGGTTGCAAGACGTTCTTGTTGAACCCAGTGTATTCCCCTCTAGAGATAAACTATCGGAAGGTGGTTCCATACCTTGTCATGTTGGAAGTCCAATCTCCAAAAACCGCCCTACGGTTTTCAATTTTATATTATATATGGAGCTTGAGATGCAAGCTTTCTGCTATATTCTATTTATTTGATGTAGACACTATTATGATGTCACTAGATTTGATATCAAAATTATTTTTGGTTATCGTAAGGTAAAAACCATCTGTGTTTATGTGTGGATAGGTCTTACGATTTCATTTTCTTCGAAAGGATTTAAGAAGTTAAACAAATGGTTGGAGTTTACTCACACCAGTCCCATGACTGACCCAGAGTTTATTTTGTTTTCATTTTCCCTAAACTCTTGGGTGCCCAAATTTGTGCGGGCAGTCAAGTAGTCAGGATTCTACAGATTCACTTATAGGGGTTTGAAGCAGGAGGCTTAACCAGTCAGCTATAGACTATCATATATTCCGCTGTGAACCATGTTTGTATCTGGAAACAGGTGTTTATAATTGTTCCAGAAATAGCTGTTATGCTCTAATGATGGTATGTATATAAAGTTACTGAATTGTATTTCAAAGTTTATGTTACCTAATATATTTTATTCGTTCCGCTATGAGTTTGTGATCTTCGTTTTCTTCTATTCTAATATTTCTTTCTTTCTGTTTCTTATCCTCTAACTTCTTTCTAATAATGATTCGTATTTCTGTGCAATTTGGGTTGGACGTGTGGTGTTATTAGTTGACTCAAAGAGTACGGAAATTCGGGACATTACATTTGGTATCAGAGCCAGGTTGAGTAGTAACCTTGGCTCTGTGGCGTAACTCAATAGAGATGGGGTTAGTAATACTCTAGATTGAGCTTGAGTGTATGTATACAAGAGAGCGTATTTGTATATTTTAATATAAAATTGTTTTATACTGTGTTGATTGGTTTGTTGAGTGGTTTATGAATTCTGGTCGATACAGGATGTACAACTGTATCGATAGGTGTTTCTAAACTCTTGAACAAAGCAATTCGATACAGTATTGTTTTAAATGGGTAAATGAAATAATTTTGCCTAAAATTATTTTTGATGTAGGAGGAATAATTTCGGAATTATTATAATATATGTATGTATTGATCGTTATTACAATCTAATGAAACTATAAAATACTGAAATGGTCATATAAAGCCAAATTGAATTTGTATATGAATCGAATATACAAATAAGCTAAATTAGAATTGGACTTAGAACAGAATTGTGGATTTAAATCCCGGATGTTTAGAAGTGTTTTCTAAAGTATTTTTTTAAAGTAATATAACATTATTTTGAAAGATTTTTGAAAAATATGGTTTTAAATATATTCCGAAAGTAATTAAGCACTGAAATCACTTCAGTGGCAAGAAAATAATTCTGATAATGGATTGCGACATTTTCGGTATTCATTTTCAAGTTTCTGAGTGATGGATTGCTACCATAGCAATTTAGGAATGAAAAATTTGTTTGAAAAGGACAAGATGTTTTAGAAATCCAAATGCTTTGAAATGAGTTGATTATAAATATATGTATATAAATATATATGATTTCAAACTAATTTGAAATAAAAGTCGGGAATTTGAATTCTAAATTTAAAATTTAACTTGTATAAGTTGAATAGATTGAAATGGTAAAAATGTATCAAATGAATTGAAATTTAACTTAAGTTAAATGAAAATGGATTGGATTAGAGATAATTCAGAATGAAATTAAATAAAGAAAAATGTTGAGATTCGAATTATTAATATGAATTCGACATAAGCAAGTTGAATATATCTTGGATGTTGTTAATTGAAATTGAATTGTGATAAATTTTGATTCAAGCATAACAAGTGGGTTGACTTAAATAGAAATCAGATTTGAATTGATAAAATGGAAGTGAACTAATCAGAAGTTGATTAGAGAGTTAAAAATTGGAAGTTGGATTGATTTGAAACCAATTGGAAATGGATATATGTATACTGAGCAGATATTGAATGGAAGCAAATGCAAGAGATAGAATTTATGCCCGACAAAAAGGTACATATTTAAAAAAATCTTGGGTGGTGGTTTTATAAGCTTATTCGGCAAGCCTCTTGGCTTTTTGATTTGCTTTTGGATTGGAGAGGGCCTAGAGAGGCGAGTTGTGGTTGTACCAATTGAGCAGCGCAAAGGAGATGCTAACGAAATTTTTCGAAAATTTAAAGAGTTAGAAAATTTTTAAGAAATTTTTGGATAATTTAAAATCGAGTTGTTAGTTGTAAGTGAAATAAGAAAACTAGAATTGGTTACTAAAATTTCGAGTGGAATAATGAAATTGGTAAATGGATTTGAAATCAATCGGAATGGATGTGGATATGGATTGAAGATAAGAAAGTAATGATGGATTTCCCAAAAATGGTGGACAGATCATTTGGAAAGAAATATGAATGACCGAGTATTGGTATGAAAATTCGAAGGTCGGGTAAGAACTGGGTTATGAAAATATGGAATATAAGATTTCAACTAAGTAGGAGGAGTTAGAGTTATAACATTTTTTTTTACTACTTAGCAATTTCGGGGACGAAATTATTTTAAGGGGGAAGGAATGTAACGACCCAGATTTTACGCTATTAATTTTAAAACATTTAAATTGGTTTTAAATGTTGTATTGGTAATTTAAAAATATTTTATAAGAAATTTATTAATTAAACGAAGTTTGAATGTATAATTTATAATATAATTTAAATTGAGCTCGTAATGTCGCGGCGGTTCGTAATTTAATTTTTTGAACTTCAATTGGATATACATGATCCATTATAAGTCGGATTTCTTTGAAACAAGAAACTTCAGACCTATTTGGTTATATTTTTATAATCAAAGCGAAAAATCGAGATTTTGTCTTATAGATTTAGAGTTATGTCCAAATCAAAATTTCAAATAGTCGCTATGGAATTATTTATAAATTATAATGGTTTATTTTATATATAAATCGATTTTAAATAATCTGAACGTCGTTTTAATTTGAGATATCGAGTTATAATTCCAGATATGTTTATTTTGAAGCTATATGATGTTCTCTTCGGATATATACGATGACATTTATTTTTTATTATTAGTTTACTTGTTTTTGTATTTATTATCATTCTAATTATTTATTTCAAAATATGGATTTTTAATTTGGAAAGGATTTTAAATGATGCATGGTTAATTTGACTTGTAGAATATTACTGTAATTTTTATTCTTGGAAATAAACAACCATCTTGGTTAACGTAATTTAAGCCAATATTAGCATATTTGGAATTTCATAGAATAAGTTTATATGTCAATTTTATTATATTTGTGGTATCACAGCACATTGCTGATCACAATATTACATTTATTTTTATTTGTAATGGTCGATAAATAAATGGAACTCCGTACAACAGTGACAACATAACTTTAAACCAAGTATACTTCCTACGTACACCACAAAAGTCTACGCTCACCTACCTAAGTATTTGTTCAAGCTGATTTATTTACCTTATTCGTTTCTTTAAAGTCCGACAGGCAAGCTAGTAAGCGTGCGTTTCACGTTGGGAAAATACTACCTTTTCTGTACATTTGGGTACAGCGTGCGCCCTAAGCCATTATATCGGTGCTTCCCAATACATTTCAAAAGAGTGTACCCTCTACATATCTCAATTCCTTGTTCCCCAAACCATCCAATTCCGTGCGTGACAAGCCAATCGCTACCGTGTGTGCCAAACCATCTCCCCCTTTAAAATACTGCACATTCTCTTTCATTCTCAAACAAAAACAAAACGCAGAAAGAAAAAAAGGGATTAAAAGAAAACAGTTCATTCGCAAAAACCCTTAATCTCCAATTCCCGACTTCAGCCCCTTCCTCAACGAACAAATCAAACTTCGCACTGTTCAACATCAGCGCCGACTGTGGGAGGAGTTTCACCAGAGACGTGTGACATCGGAACAAGGATCGACAGTGGGGTTTGGGCTCGTATTATATCTGTAAATCGCGTTTTCCTGTCGGTCATCATATTGGTGTTTATAGAAGAGGTCAGGGCGCAGGTGGTGCTGATTTTAGGTGGGCCGGTGGTCGATGTCCGGAGGCGTGGTGGTGGGTGTAGTCTCGACAGCGTGTAGGGGTAAGGAGGAGGTCAGCTCGGGTATAGAGGAACGCTGGACTTGTTGGTTTTGGGTTTTCATGAGATGTGGATTCCTGTTAGGCTCCAGGAATGACGATCAGTTAAGCATGGATTGAGGGATCCATAAAAGTCAGTGCTCATGTTCTTTAATGCTTTAGCAAATCAACCGATACAGCTATGTAGGTAATGCACTGGAGTTGTGTTAAACGGCCAAAAAGAAGAGGTAAAGTTACGGGCTTGATTAATTTAAAAATAATTAAAGCTTTTTAATTTAATTAAATTTTATTAAGCTAATGATATTTAAATCAATTAAAAGATTGCAAAGTAAATACCTCATGCGTACATGTACAGAATTGAATACGACCAGCTCTATTGGAATCATGGCAAGTAGATCTACGTCGTAGACCTAGCATGGTTGAGAATGGAGCTAATGGAATTTCATGATAAAATCAGACACATGTTTGATTTTAGAACGAAACAAAAGCAGAATCTTCAACTGCGAAACAATGTGAGTAAACTCACTAATTCTGCCTTGTTTATATTTTTATATAAACGAGTTTTAAATTTATTTATAGTAATTTTATACTGTGTCATGATTGTTTGGATGAATGACTGATAAAATTGGTTGAATTAGTTATATCATTTATCGTTTAATAATTTTGTTCACCATGATATTTCATATTGATGTGAAAATAATATTATTGATGTCGATTAACATCTGTGGATCCAGGGAAACAGGTTGGAGGGATCCAATTGGATTCCTCAACATTTATACTATTATATTTTCATTGATTGTGACATAGGCTATGATATATTAACTGTGATTGATCTTGTTGTGTTTAAATATAAGTGGCACTAGAATTTTGGTATTTAAATACCATAAAATATTTTCAAATAGAAAATAAAATTTTAGATTTAGAAAGGAAATATATTTTTCCAAAAATTGAAGTGTAATTTCGAATGGAGTTAAAAAGTAGAAACTTGTTTTATTAAAACAAGTAGTTGATTTTAAACGAGTTTATAAATTAAGTGAATTATTTATCATTGGATAAATTGAAATATAAATTCAAATTTCAATTTATATGGGAAAGTGGAAATCGGTTTTAAAAACCAATATTTAAAATGAGATTTGAATGTAGCAAATTATAAAGGAAATTATAAACGAGATTTTAAATGATTGCAACACAAATGAAATTGGTATGGAAAATTCTGAATAGAAATTATAAGTAGACTCTGGATATAAGATATTATTTATAAGTAAGGAATCAAACTTATTTGATTATATATAAAAGAAATACATTCACAAATAAAATGAATAATGGTTTAAAGCAAATATTTGCAAATAAAATATCTATAAAGGAATTTATATTTGAAATATGAATCCGAATTAGAACGTGAATGAGAAAGGGAAATGGATAATTGTTTTTAAAGAAACGATGAGTTTTATCCCAAAAATTTGGAATATAAATAACGTTTGTAGGCTAGGAGGGTTATAAAGGGATTTGGTAATGATTTGGAAAGGATAAATTCAAAAGTGAATTTGGAATTTGAATTAACCTGAAGTGGTAGATAAATTCCGAAGTTCGGAATATAATTGAATATAGATTATTTGAGAGAGAGTTATTTATTGGGATTTGATTATATCGAATTTAGGTAAGTAGTTATTTTTAATTTTCGTTTTGAATCAAATTTAATTTTTTAATTATTTATTATTTACTTATTAAGTTATTTGTTGAAATTAATAAGTACAAGTTATATTTCTATAAACCAAATATTTGGGAACAGCGATTATAACGTTATCGTTATAACAAATGTTTTATAAATCTAAACAACGATTATAACGCTAACGTTATAACAAATTTTTTGTTAATCTAAACAGCGATTTTAACGTTACCATTATAGTTAATGTTTTATAAATCAAATATTTGGAAACAACGATTATAATGCTACCGTTATAATCAATGTTTTTCCGTAAAAGAAGTGGATTCTTAGATTGAATCTGAGAGTTGCATAAGCGATGTTTTGTTAGAAGTTATGAGCTTTGACTATTTCAAAGTTAAGAATGTCATTAAGTTAAGGTCTGAGAGGTAATTATACCCCAACTTGATTGACTGCATGATTTCCGGAGACATGGTTAAGGTTCGGTAGCAAGGATTGGTTAGTGATATCGTTAGTTAGCCAATAATTTATGGTTTGAGTTATAATAACGATGCTTTATAACATCAGTTTAAATTAAAGGATTTTGAAATGTTTTCCCCAAATAAAATAAGAGATATTTTCTATGCATAGAAAATGAAATGAATTGGTCAACGAAGAACTAATAATCGGAATATGGAAATATTTTCTGGTATTAGTAAAGTATATTTTCTGAATAATAGAAAATAAGGATTTGTGAATATTTAGAAATGTTTTCTAACTAGAATAAGAGATATTTTCTCGAATAAAGGAATTAGGATATTGGAAAAGTTTTTCCGAGAATCAAGGGAGAATATAGAGCTTTGAAAGAACATGAAAGAGGGAAAAAGGGAATTTGGAATCGATAATATAATAAGAGTTAATATAAAAAGGGGCTAGCGTTGTTTGATGTTTGATCGGTGGAATTTCCATTTGGAAATAGGACCGTTGATTGTATGGATGTTTCTTTGATAGTTAAATCAAAGACTATCAAAGTTTTGATTTATTGTATACCTCCGTTGCCAATACGGAGAGACCGAGATCAGATTTAATATCTGAAAACCACTCTGTATTGGCATAAGCATTACGAATCAACTTATGCTGAAGATAATTGAAGACGAAGAAAAATGCAAGGGCTGTTCTGTTAATCCTCGGTAGAAACTGCCCAAGATGGATTAATAGGATGGTGCCTTCGGGTTGTCCTATCCCAGGACCACGTATATGGATGGATCTGAGAATGTGGAATTCAAAGTAAAGGATGGCAAGATGTGCTAAAAGATAATCGTGACCTCAAGTCTCATCAATCGGGAAATGACAAAAATCGGGCAGGCTGCATGGCCATGTAGGTCATTCCCATTAGGGGTATTATCACCTGATCTAGAGAAATTTCATTTGTTTCTTATTCTATTCATTGTTGTATGCTTTCAGTAACAGTTGCTGATTCTGACCATTGGTGATAATATGCTCGGCACACTCAAGTTAAATGAGTGGCCAGCCATGTGTGGGCCGGGTTGCAAGACGTTCGTATTGAACCCAGTGTATTCCCCTCTAGAGATACTCTATCAGAAGGTGGTTCCATAACTTGTCATGTTGGAAGTCCAATCTCCAATAAGCACCCTGCGGTTTTCAATTTTATATTATATATGGAGCGTGAGTTGCAAGTGTTCCGCTAGATTTTATTTATTTGATGTAGACACTATTATAATATCACTGGATTTGATATCAAAAATATTTTTGGTTACCGTAAGGTAAAAACCATCCGTGTTTATGTGTGGATCGGTCTTACGATTATCATTTCTTTCGAAAGGATTTTAGAAGTTAAACAAATGGTTGGAGTTTACTCACACCAGTCCCATGACTGACCCAGAGTTTATTTTGTTTTCGTTTTCCCTAAACTCTTGGGTGCCCAAATTCGTACGGGCAGTCAAGTAGTCAGGATTTTACAGATTCACTTGGAGGAGTTTGAAGTAGGAGGCTTCACCAATTAGCTATAGACTATCGTATATTCTGCTTTGTACCATGTTTTGTATCTAGAAACAGGTGTTTATAACTGTTCCAGAAATAGCTGTTGTGCTCTGATGATGGTATGTATATAAAGTTACTGAATTGTATTTCAAAGTTTATATTACCTAATATATTTTATTCGTTCTGCTATGAGTTTGTGATCTTCGTTTTCTTCTATTCTAATATTTCTTTCTTTCTATTTCTCATCCTCTAACTTCTTTCTAATAATGATTCGTATTTCTGTGCAATTTGGGTTGGACGTGTGGTGTTATTAGTCGACTTAGACAGTACGGAAATTTGGGACATTACATGATATTTCTATGCACACAAACATATACAACTAAACATATGAGGCGGAAATCCTTAAAGTCACTAAAGGCCTGCATGTTGATGTAAGGTTGGACATCCTTACAGTCACTTAATACCCGCATGAGGCGGGCTTTACCCGATCACTAAAGGCCTTTACCTAATTTATTAAGGGGAAATTCCTATTATCACTTAATACCCCAGAGCGGACCACTATCCACTTAAACCCTCCTCTCTAATGTCAACACTCTCCTTGTAGGTCGAGAGATAGTAAACAGCCACTTAATACCATGTTTAGTAGGAACGCGACTTCATTTAAGACCCTCCTTGGGGACCATCTTCTTACTTTCTAGTTGTCTCTACAAGTGAACTCCTAGCAACTTAATACTTCCCTTAGACGGTGGTTTCTTTGGGCCATTTATATAAACCGTACCTAAGTCAGCTTTTACTGGGGCTATATATCGGACAGGACAGTCCGTTGTCCGGCTTGGTCCGAAGCTATAAGGTGTTCAGTCTATGTCCATCAAATTCACTTATAGGACAGAGCTTGGAACACTATTGTTCAGTACGATCTAAAATGTTCGATGTTTTTCTATTATCCAAGGTTATATCAGATAGGACAGTCCGTTGTCCGGCTCGGTCCAAGGCTTTATGATGTCCGGTCCGTGTCTGTCTGAATTCTTATAGGACAGAGCTTGGACAAACCTCTGTCCGGTCTAGTCCGGTCCGACCCGTTTACACCTCTAGCTTTCACTAAGCCCTTAGATAAGAAGAGGACATTACTTGGAGAAGTACCCCACTCATACGTTATCGTTTATTAGGACATTTAATACCTTGTAAGAGAAACGCAGAGCCGATAACCACTTAAAACCTAAAAGGGCAGGTCCTATGACTTAAGTCCAGAACCAAGGAGTAAACCTTAGGAACGGACCTAGTCTTAACCACTTAATACCCAAAAAGGTAGGCCAGCCACTTAATACCTTCTCAACGCAGGCCTACTTCACACACAAATAAATAAATAAATAAATAAATAAATATATACACACACACACACTAGACATCTCACATTAAACCGACAATTTGTAGATCCTGGATTTGCCAGGTGGTTCCGGGTAGGCTTCTACTACTAGTGGGGCTTAACCTCGCATTTTAGTATACTAATTATAATGGCCCATGACACCTAGACCTCTCACATTAACCAGTCTTACTTGTAGATGATGGATATGCCAGTCGGTTCCGAGCAGGCTTCCACTACAAATAATGGTTAACCTCGTGTCTATGTGTCATTAGTTATAATTAAAGCCATTAACTCACATACATACAAATACGCATACAAATTCTTATGGGGACATTCAAATTATGTTACCTAATTTAAATGTATTTAGTACGCATTAATATTACATTTGATTACGCTATAAATATATAAATAAATAGATGTGAATTTAGCATATGAGAATATCGACCTAATATATCTGAAATGTCAATCCTAACAATTGCTATTATGGTATACAAGTTAATTCCCCTATCAATTAACATGGTCAAACATGTGTATTCACATTTAATGATAAAAAGGGAAATAACGACACATATGAATAAAACTTGCAACCTAGGCTTGAATAATTATTTAAATAATTAAAGTATAGGCAAGGTGCAATAAATCTAATTATATATGCAAAAACCTTTCTTTTGGCGCTGCTTCATTTTTTAATTTATATTGCATACAAAAAATTAAGATAATATATTATATATAATACATTCAAACAAATCAATTTAAAAGAGACGTTTAAACCTATTAATTTACAATAAAAATCTTACATTTTTAGTGCATAAACATATATGAACATTAAAATTAAGAATCAAGTGAATCAGAACCAAAAGCCAAGAATTTCACAACACCCTAAGCCTATCTATCATTATTTAAATAATATAAACCCAAATATATCACTTTTGATTGACTATTTCAGCGATAAACAAAATATAGGATTTTCACAGTTTATAACATTTTATTTTCGTTTAATCCAAATCACGTATAGGCATAATAATCCAAATCCAAACTACGGAAGGCTGAAAATAGCAATTTATAAGGTTTTCACTCACAGTGATTTGAGAATGAAGAATAAAAGGATATGTGTAGAACCAGATTTGGATTTAGCCTTCGAAATTGTGTTGCAAGCCTTCTAATAATATACATGTATACATATATATATACACACAAGAATCAACTCTTAGAATCTCGTATATATAACTAAATTCCAGAACTTGAATCTATATTAATCTAGAATAAAGAGGATAGAATTGTGGTTAGAAGAATAGAAGAGAATCTTAACCTTTTCCTCTGGAATTAGCAATGGCAGAAGGACAGTATGGATGCGCAGAATGAAATGAGAGTAGGGTTTAGAGTCAGGCTAGGGAGTCATATTTATAGTTGCAAGTGTGAGTATAGATCATTGGATTATTTATATTATCTGGACGATCTATCGGATGCAAATTATATAAATATTCCTAGAAAAATACACACCCACCACCCTTTTACCTAGGAAGACGGTCGACCCCCTCCATAGAAGGGTGGTCGACCCCCCTTCTGGGGTCGAGCTAGGATATTTGAATCTCCTTTGGCGTTGCTTTCTACTAATTTCTTAATTAATGGCTTTGATTTATTTCCTTATGTTGATTATCTTTTTCCCATTTGAATACAAATATATACACACAAATTAAAATTCTCTTGGAATATTCTTTTATACCAATCTATAATTATTTTCATTTCATATTTATATATATATATATATCCAATTTGAATTTCAAACTTTGTGTGTAAACAATTTATGCCTAACTTATTTTATTAATATATTCTTCATACGGACTCTGTTTTCAGTAAATAAAATATGAAAATGGATCAAAATCTCGCCACGAACGCAATAGTAATATTTTCGTGGCCCAAATCCAAATTATTTAAAATTAGTATATTCATCCCATTGAATTTTTAATTATTATTATTATTTTATTTAATTATTATCTATGTCGATTTATGGTAATTATATGGGGTGTTACAAAGATACACCATATACTTGATATATAAACAGTAATATAGAATGGGGATGATCATACCCTAATGGAATGACTCACGCAACCTTAATATATGCTTTATTTCTACCATTACCGGGTGATAAAGCTTAAGGTTATCGATTACCCTATACCAAGTACATCCTTTACTTTGAATGTCACGTTGCCAAGTCTACTACACGTAACTGATTTTCACTAATGTACAACCTCCGAGTTCATACATCTCAAAGAAGGGTGTATATACTGCATGAAAGTTACTTCCCATGCCATCAAACATATGTACATTCATGTATATCAATATATGTGTATTAGAAGTGCAACGTCGAACATTTGTCCTCACTGGTCATCCTGGGTTTCAATAAACCGAAGGCACTCCTCATACCTTACCTTGGATAAACCTAGTGATGGGCAGCAAAGAGCCTCTTCATCTAAGACCTGGATATAGAACTGTCGTCGATTAATAATATGGGAAGATTTCCCTAAGGGCCAGTGGCAACAATACTTCATTCAATCTTCATCGGCCTTGTTCAATCATCATGGTTCATTCGTCGCTCTTGCTTTTGAAACATTGACTGATCCGAAGTGGTTTTCAGATAGGAATTGCCCTAATCCAATCCGGGCTCTTCATATCTATCATCGCAAAAAAATTATTTAAGTAGTATTCAATATTGGATGTTCTTCATTTCTTAATTCATTTATTCATAAAACATCTTTTAAGTATGCATGTCTTTCAAATATTCTTCGGGTATTTAAATAGAATCAATAAACCTTATTCATTTAGTAATCATGGATGGTAAGTCCATTCTAGTGTAATAGATCCAAAGAAATCATAATTATTTTTCTCTATATCGATTTCCTTGTTCAATCTCTATTATTCATCCAATAACGGTGTTTAAATTCTAATGGATATTAAGGATTCCCTCCTTGGAATTAGATATTAAACACAACAAGATCATCTATAAGAATTATGATTCATTTATATTAAGAACACCCGATCTTTATACGTAACTCGTTTCCAATATTTCAACCTTGTCTATCCCTCACTGTGCAGTTAAAGCGCTCAACGGATCCAATGCGGCGGAGGTGCAGAAAGTTGTAGCGGAGATAAAGCGAGGAAATAGAAGGATATATCGGATGAGTCTAAATAGCATGTAAAACTCTTATTTAATGCTTTTACTAATACATAAATGATAAATAAATGACATTCAACTTAATTATAATTAGTACATTCTTAATTTTAAAAAGAAGCAAAATCAAATATTTGTAAACAAGTGTAAACTTTTATTTAGCTTGACAAAATTTAATAGAATATTATAGTATTTTATATTATAAAATTATATGTTATAAAATTATATTTAAAAAATAATTTTATAATGCATAAATGTTATTTTTAATCCATTTCTTATATGTAAGATATAGCGGAAATAGCGGAATATAACTGAAATAATGGGATATATCGGGAATATCAGAATATAGCGGGGCTTAAAGCGGAAAGGATATTTCAGAGGCTATTTGGAAATAGTGTAGCGTTAGAAATCCGCTACACGGTATAGTGGGAATATGGCGGGGTAATAGTGGGGAATAAACTGCACGGATCCCTTATTCAACATAAGGGTTAGGTGAGCCAAGGTACTGGTTGCTCCTGAATATCTCCTTTGTTAAACATGCCATTGAATCTCATAAATAGATAAATCAGGTATACTCATGGGCTTATTAGAGCCAAGATTAAAACAATTTCTTATTGTATCTTTTGTTTGAATTCAATCATGAAAATACTTTTAAATAATTTATGAAACTTTTAAAATAATCTTCAAAACACTTATTTAATCGTTTGAAAACATCCAGAAGAGGTTTGGAAAAGATTCATTGAGTTAAACGTCAAATTTCATTATTATTGAAAAGTGTAAATAGTGTTGTGGAAAGTGTTATTTTTGCTTAATTGGTCAAAATGACTTTTCTATCATTGAAAAAATAATATATTCAATTTAGTTCACTTTCAAACATTTTATATGATTTATAAGATTTATTCCATATTTTTAATAGGTTAAAATATATCAATTTCAAACAGTTTCATTTTTTGGATTTTAATTTGCAAGACCTCGATATTTTTAATATCTCGTTTTGGTTATATTTCAAAATCTACTAAATGAAATCTTGATTTTTTTTATTCCTTGGAAATTTAAGGTTATGAATATTTGGAAGAATCTTACTATAACAAATTTGGGTTCATACTTTTTTCATATACAAAAGATCTACTTTTTAAGGACAAAAATCGCGAGTTACTGTTTTGCGACACACCAAAATTTATTCAAATTTCATATTCTTTCCAGACTTCATACTTACATTAGTAGTGTTTATTATTCATTTTTAGAACATTTCAAACCATTTTTAAGTAGTTTAATCATTTTGTTTTCACCTTTTCATTTAATAAAGGAAAATGATTTCCTTTGTGCTTACCGACGTGTATTTAACGTGGCTTATTAAATAAACCATTCAACCAACATATTATCATTCAGACTCGATAAATAATAATCGTTACATACAAAAACATCATTTAACATAAACACAGTAAACATATTCATTTCATTAACATATGTATAGTTAGGGTCATTTATAGTTTAGTATCTCACCTTAGACTTGAACTGTATGTTATCGAAACTTACTAAATCCTCCTTAGATTATCCCAGAATGTTCCAGCTTCACTTGTACAACCCCAAATAGCCTCATTACCTTTTCTTTTCCTATTCTCTCGGACTAACATGGAATGGATTGAGTCTTGGTCTTGAGACTTCGTCGAGTGGTAGTGGCTTATGTAGATAAGAGGAGATTCAGCCACAGTTTCCATGCCTTTTGATACTTATTTGAGTGGTGATTTATTATTATTTTAATTTGTTTTAGCAAGAATGTAAAATCTATTAAATTGTTTAAGAGGAGAAAGAAGACAAGAGATCTGGTGTAAAGTAGTGGATGAAAGTGGGGTGCTATTTATGGGGAAGCATTTTGGAATAAAATAAGTGATGGAAAAGTGTATGAAACCCCATGCCTCCCTCATCCCCTCATATTTGGTTTCCCATTGTGTTGTCACATATGTGTAAGGGTATGGTGGTGTAAGTGTAAGGATGTGTAAGAGTATGAAGTGCATGTGTATGGTTATTATTTTAATAAAATGAACGTATTTATTTATTTACTGCTCCAAACTTTTTCTTTAGCTTAATTAATCTCTTTATTAACTTCTTATGTATATGTTATCATATACATACTAGTGCGAACCCGTGCTTCGCACACGGAAATATGAAAATATTTTGTGTATATAGTAAAATGCAAAATTGGTAAATCGTTAGAAAAAAAAATAAGAAAATGCAAAATCAAAGAATTTTGGCTAAAACACATGTTAGTGGATGTAATCAAAATTACGTTTAGACACTAACGAAAAGAAACATACCAAAATTTAGAATAAGTGACCATAAGTATATAAAGTATACAATTTTTAGTTCTAATTATAAGTACTACATTAATTAAATGAATATGATTAGGGAAGTACATAAATTGTGAACATAAATTTTTTACTGCGCTGGAGAGTTGAAGCCAAAGTGGTAACACCTTTAAATTTCACAACTTTAAAGCAATCAAAGCTATCGAGGGAAACGATGAAGACAGACAACGCAGTGAAATCACTGTTTGTTTTATAGCTATTTGTGTCAGTAGAAACAAAAAAAACGAAATGCTGCTAACATTTTCAAGAAATGGATACACATCACAGGCAGCATACTAATATAGTACATAAAAAAATTATTATAGATTATTCTGAAAGATGAAAGATGGTTAAAAACATGAAAATGTTAAATTTAGCTATGAGTAGTCGGTTGCTCAATGTCAGTTGAACTATGAGCTAAAAGGCTTCATTTATTCCCTATTCGCACAGCTTTGCCAAAACATGCGGCATGAACTGGAAATGTAAAGATTATTTGTCAGCAGAAGATTGAATAAATGTAAGTTGATGCACGTAATGATGCCTAAAAATAAAGAAAATGGTACATTTTGGTGGTAACTGAGCTAGTATTGCTATAAAGCCCTTAGAAATTCAGAATAAATGGGCACATATTTTAACATCTTATTTTTACAAACAACATACACAATTGTTTTATTCTCGCAAAGTCGGTGCGATAAAGGGCATGCAAGCATAATAATCAATTTAACTACGTATGGCAAAAAGATTCATCTGCCATATACCATGAAATAGGTAAGCATGGTAGCTTCACATACATTTGCAAAAGCAATGAAATTATTTTTTAAAAATGATGGTTGATAACCAAAAAAATCTAATGGGTTACAGGACTGCAAAATGATTATTTAAGTAGATGAAATTTATTAGAACTCACATCTAAATCTTGACTACAACCAAGATGATATGATCCTTTCTTAAAAAATGTACATTATAGCTGACAGGTTCAATACAACTCACGCGGAAAGCAAGCACAAATGCAAGTGAATAAAGTAAATGTTCCTTATGTCCAATTGGTGGAACATATTGGGAAAAAGCCAACTAAACAGTACAGTATCAAAATGCAAGGTTTGGTACAAAGAATTTTGAATGCTTAGCACAGGACAGGATGTAAACAATAGTGCAACATAGATGTTGAGGAACATAATTTGCAATCCATATCTTATAAAAATAAATGAACTTCATTATGAGTATGACCATATAATTCTTCATCTAACTTAGTTGGTCCATAGAAATTGTGAAATTTAGGACATATTATGTCTGGTTGAGAATGCCAAGAGTTCATGACTACATTCTTATTATTCTAGCTACATATCATCTCACAAGTTATTATATCATCTATCATTCATTAATTCTAAGTTGTTTAGTATGATCAACAATTTCAATGTATAAAACCAACACATTATGAACTTCCATGAGTTTCACAAGTTATGGAAAATAGTGATTATTCATAACTTCAAATATATATCTGTTAGTGTTGGGACTATGCATGCAACAAATATCCATATTTTTGTGGGCTATAATTGAACCACTAATAGAAATGGCACCACCATAAGTATACGTTCAAAGTATGAAATACTCAGCCAACACATATGTGCATGTGCGCATGTGTATGTAAACATGAAGACGTTTTACTAATAAACAGATGGATTCTACAGTATAATATTGCAAAAACGTATTTGAATATTTTAACAAAACTATATTGTAAAAAAATAAATATCACACATACTAATACTATTTAATGTACTTCTTTCAATAATTTGTCTTCAGTTGATGCTTTTAAATTAGATATATGGAATTATATGTATAAACATATGTGGATAGTTATACACATGAAAAGTTAACATACATCAAAATTTATCCTCTTTGAAATTAACCATATAAAAATGTAATATGTATCATAAAAAAGTTATTAAAACAACGAACCATATGCCAAAATTGAAATGATGTTTCTAGTTTGGAATATAGATTTTAGTAGCTAGTATACTATTAAGAGAAAATACCAATACCTAAAAAAACAGTCAGAGGTATAACCAGTAACCACATGAGCAAAAGCTTGTTAAATGTTTCATGCGAGATACATCAATGAAAGTAAATTAGAAGTTATTAATTAATTGATTTTAAGGAAGAATGCACATGAGAAAAAATAACTCAAATAATTGTGCAGTACGAGCTGATATTGAAGTCATAGGAATATCAAAGTAGGTGCAAAAGTCAAATATCAAAACCAAGGGATTATCTAAAAGTAACAACTTTGCAAAGAGGAAAATAACCACCATTGCTCCCAACTTATTAAAACGTAGAATTCTTCTTCTATAAGTTGACAAAACATGTAGTATGGGGTACCTTTTCCGGGTGTGGCCCATGTAGGGGTTAAAAGCAAGTGGAGTGGGATTTTTGGTAAAACTAATTTCAAATGAATGAGGAAAAAGATGCATTTTAAGATAATTAAATAAAGGAAAAGTTATACTCTTATTAATTTAAATGTCCAAAAATTGGTTTTCCAAAAGAATGAAAAATCATATTAGTTATAATGAAAAGCTACTTTGTGAAGGTTTAAGTTATAGTATCATTTAGCAACAATAAATCATGTGACTTGAGAGTAAGAAAATTACATGATAAAATAAAAAATATCACATTTCTTTTCAATGCCCTTATCTCTACTAATAAGGAACATAATTTCGAGGGAGTAAGATGCATGAATAATGACACACATTTTAAATGCAAATTCAAGCATGTGTATAATGAAGATAATTTAACAACTTTGGAATCATGCTAAAGTATGTATAGAAAGATAAAATATATTCGCCAGTAAAAGTAGTTGATTCATGCTTCTACCAGCATCAAAAACTCCGATGATATGTGTTTTATACCTGTATATAATTATATTTTATCACTGTGATATGATATATTCATGTATAACATGTTTGTGATTGTTTGGTATTTTTACTACCTGATAGTCATCTTATATCACCGCTCTAGTGCTGCACCATGCAGCAATATTATGTTGACGATGGTGTAAAGCAGTAGAAAACTGATCTAAGTTTGAATCACTATGCTAACCCATTTGTATGGAATGTACATTGATCTTGTTTATGATTTTAATTTGTCGATGTTAGGTGGATTTTATTCGTTTATTCCACACCTTAAGATTTGGTTAGTGAATTTAGTTGATTTTTCTCTATTGTTCTGTTCCAATGTTATCCATGCTTTCAATCAACAAGCATTGCTATGGAATAGTTAAACAACCTCATTTCTTATAGCCAAAAAACTCTGTGATGTTGCAGAAGTAAGAAATTAGTAAGATGCATTATGAGCTTGTCATTTTATGCAATAAAGGATATGATATGGCAACAACAAAAAAACATCACTAAATGATATGCATCCTACAAAAGTTTACATATGTAATGCAAGTAGTCCTACAGTATCATCTGACAGGTACCATAGAGAGTGATTAAACATGTAGATGAGCTTGCACTAATCAGTTTTATATACATATAGTAAAAATGAACCAAAATTTCCACTATAATTGTTCATTCTTAAATTAGCCGTTGAAATTAGTTCAAAAGTAGCAACATACCTAGTCCCAAGTCAGAGTATTATATACGCATTTCCAACTCAATTTGGTTCTAACTTCATGGCGATACCTTATTTACTCTCTTCTCTTATGTAACCTATTAATAATAACGATATAACTTTAGCTCAGTGCAAAAACTCCATGTATACTTAAACCTGCAGCAACAAAATATAAAGAAGATATATTATTTCGGAATTTAATCAAGATCCAAGGATATTTGTTGCATCATCTCAATATAGATTATAAAAAATTACCAATTATTCACATAATGACAAAAATGCATGGTCTGCAATATGTAATATCCAACTTATAGCTTACCTGGTTAGGAGAACCTCATAGCTCATTGCACAGAAAAGCTTGAAGAGAAGTCCAAATACACAAAAGCTAAACTGCAAGAGTTGAAAGCAACGCAATATCCATATCATAAATACCAACAAAATTGTTCTAAATAGTAAATACTACAAAAACAAATGATGAAAAGAAGATAAAGAAAAATATGTTATTAATATCAATCCCATAGTTCAAACCAGACCATAGAAATAATTATATTTAGGGATTTCATGAAATAATGTATATTTTTTGGGGAAAAGAACAAACGGTCCAAATGAAGTTTATATTTATTTTGGTAACAAATTCCAAACATTATTGAACATTTAAGACCATTCAAAATTTACAGATCTACCAAAAAGGAACCTTTGTCTAAGACATTATAGCTTACATATCGAATTAAATACAAAAACATGGTAAAATGACATAAAAGGAAAGAAATTCAAAACTGATCCTAATTAAGTCAGGACATAGGAATTTGAGGATTAGTCAACTAACATTTAAGTGAACAAAAGCAAGAATAAGAAGCTTATTTAGGATAAAATAGGTCAACTTAAGAGCAATTAGTTGTACAGATGCTGAGATATGGAAAAATATTTAATCCGCAATGTAATCCAATCGGACAGAGTAAATACACAAATGTAATATATATATATATATATATATATATATATATATATATAGCCGACTATTTGGACACAAAATTAGACACAAATCAAAGGACACATAGTGTCGACCATTGGGTTTTTTTTGTTCTTACATGGAGAGGAGGAATTCAGGGGGCAATCAAACGGTGGAGATCAATAGTGTAACCCATTGTGTTTAAATTTTGTGTCTAAATAGACTTCGCCATATACATATACATATATATATGGCGAGGGATCGGTAGCACCCCAAAAATGGAGCACCCCAAATGCCCCTTGATATCCACCACCGATTTATATTAAAGAAAGTGAGTGGGAAGTGAGAGAATTAGTGGAAGGAGAGAGAAGGAGAAATGCTTGGCGGAGAATGAGGGGCATTTGGGGTGCTGCACTGTTACGGGTGCCCTCGAACCTGTCTCTCTCTCTCTCTCTCTATATATATATATATATATATATATACACACACACACACACACACATACATACATGTCAACTTATTTATTCATCTGGCTGTAAATGTTAACCCAGTTGGATTCTATATGGTTTTGATTTATGGTCATTCAATATAAATATAATTTTCGGGTGACCTCGAACCTGCTTCTCTCTCTCCCTATATATATATATATATGTATATATGTATGTATGTATGTATGTATGTATGTATAAACACACATACATACATGTCAACTTATTTATTCATCTGGCTGTAAATGTTAATCCAGTTGGATTCTATATGGTTTTGATTTATGGTCATTCAATATAAATACAATTTTCCACATTTTTCATTTATGGTTAGTCAAAATATGGCCACAACTTGAAATTTGTTCAGAATTTTAACAATATATCGCAGTTAAGAAAAGAAACGAATAACTTAGAGTGAGATTATGGAGGAAAATTATCGTTCAAAACAATGTTGTAGAAGGTTAAATCAAATTAATTGACAAACCGACTTATGAACATATTCAATAGATATTTTTAAATACCACAAAAACATACTATGAAAAGAAAAGAACAAATACGTACGTTATGAATATCAGTTCAACAATGCAAACTAGACCAGACAAATCATAATATTTTAGGATTTCATGATATAATGTACATTGTTTTGAGCAAAAAAGGTCCAAACAAAGTTCATTTATTTTCATAACCAATTCCAATCAATGTTGGACCTTTAAATCCATTAAAAGTGTCCAAATAAATATTAAAAGAACCATTATCTAAAGAAACTATATGATACATATAGAATTAAATATATAACATGATTTGAAGTAAACATCAGAATGTCATAAATGGAAGAAAAAAAATCAAAATTGATTCTAAGAAAGTCAGAACATATGGGTCTCACGCATTTGTCAACTAACATTTATATGAACAAAAGCAAGAATAAAAAGCTTATTCAAGATAAAACATGCCAACTTAAAGGCGATCAGATGTGCAGATATTGAGATATGGCGAAATATGTAATGAATAGAACCAATCAACCTAAGGAAATACGAAAAACAATTAATGATATATAAAATATGCCAAATTATTAATTACCTTGGCCGAATATGTTAACTCTTCACATTTCGAGTTTTCATTTATGGTCATTCAATATACGTTCAAAATTACTATGGTTGATTATATTTTTCATTTAAGTTATACATAATATTGCTACAATTGGTAATTGTTTAAATTTTGACAATATGTTACCGTTGTGTAACTTTTCAAATCTAGAATGAGACAAAGACAATTATATTTTTAAAGGATGTTGTAAAAGGCAAACCCACGCATGATGCATTTAGCACATGTTACTTGACTATGTTATTGGGTTTAACATGCAGTAAAAAAAAGGTAAAAAATAAAGGGGATTGTTAAAGGGACTCCATATTTGGTTAAGGGGAGGATAATTTTAAGGGGACTCCAGCTTATTTTTTTCTTTGTTAAGGGAGGGTCTAGTTTATTATAAAAGAAAAAGAAAATGAGACCTAATTATCCCTGGCTCATCACTTATGTTAAAACCCAACTTACTAAATTCAACACAAGTATCGAACGTGTGAATTACTAAACATCTCAATTACACAAATTCGATACAACATATTAGATCAAAATTTTCGTTTTTGCATTTATTTCAAATTAACCATTCCAATTCCAATATGAAATTACAGTTACAGGAAAATATTTAGAAGGACAAAATTGAAGGCTTTTTTATCCATAAGGACAACCCACTAAAATTTTACTCAGAAGGACAATACACTGGAAATTAATTTCGGCCGCTGCTTTCTTCTTCTCCCTCCCTCACGTCTTTGTCGATTTCATCGTTTATCACGAAATCACCAAAATCACGAAATCATAAATCGCTTAAATCACAAATATGATAATACATTAGAATCGGCCATCTCAATCGAAGACAAAAATCACGAAATCAAAATCACGACCATAAATCAGCCGAAACAAAAACCCTAGAAAAAAAAAGTAGGTCGAACAACAAAAATCCATTCGAAATCACAATTGAATGGAATAAAAATATTTTTCAAACGATGGAAAGCGTATATGACGAACACAAAATGGTTGAAACAAATTTTTTAGGTTGGAAATGTTTTTTTTTTCATTTTACCACTACTACAGTTCGAAGGTATCATTTTTCTATTTTTTTAGGTATCATTTTTCCTGTTTTTAACTTTAAATCATAGCAGCAGTTTTTAGGTATCATTTTTCTATTTTTCCAGGTATCATTTTTCTTGTTTTTAACTTTAAAACGTAGCAGCAGTTTTTAGGTATTAGTTTGCTATTTTTTTAGTTATCATTTTTTACCGTTTTAACTGTATTATATGTTTTTTTTCATGAGATTTTGTTGCTGTGTTAATTTTGAAGTTATATTGTTGTATCAGCTTTGAAATTAAGTCGAACTTTTTTCATTTTAATCAATAAATCTGTGATATAAATTTTTTTCCCATTATTTTGTCTTTAAAACATTGCATCGGTATTTAGGTATCATTTTTCTAATTTTTTAGGTATCATTTTTTCTTTTTTAACAGTGTTATGTGGTTTTTTGTTGTGATTTTATTGCTGTGTTAATTTTGAAACTATATTTTTGCATCAACTTCGTCACTCAGTCCAACTTATTTCATTTTATGTTTCATTTCTATATTTTTTAGTTATCATTTTATGTCTCAGTTATATAATTTTTTTCCATTAGTTTTTCTTCAAAACATTGCTGCAGTTTATAGGTATCATTTTGTAATTTTTTAGATATCGGTTTTACAGTATTAACTGTGTTATGCTTTTTTTTTCCATGCAATTTTATTGCTGTGTTAATTTTGAAGTTATATTGTTGCATCAACTTTTTAACTCAGTCGAATTTATTTCATTATATTCAATCAAATAGTGATGTAAACATTTTTTGCATTGGTTTTTGTTTAAAACATTGATGGAGTTTGTAAGTATCAGTTTTCTATTTTTTTAGTTATTAGTTTTCATGTTTTAACTATGTTATGTGTTTTTTCCATGTGATTTTGTTCTTGTGTTAATTTTGCACCAGTACACCATCACAAAAATTATCACATAAAAAAAGACGTATATGAACATAACACATAAATTACAGTAAAAATGATAACTTAAAAATTATAAAAATGATACATTCAAACTATTATGATGTTTAACATAACACATAAACTGCAGTAAAAATGATACCATAAAAATATAAAAATGATACGTTGAAACTGCTGTGATGTTTAACATAACACATAAATTACAGTAAAAATGATAACTTAAAAAATATAAAAATGATACCTTCAAACTGCAGTAATGTGTAGCATAACAAAGAAATTACATTAAAAATGATACCTTAAAAAATATAAAAATGATACCTTAAAACTGCTGTGATGTTTAACACAACACATAAACTGCAGTAAAAATGATACCTAGAAAAATAGAAAAATGATAACTAAAAACTGCTGCTATGTTTTAAAGTTAAAATAGGAAAAATGATACCTAAAAAAATAGAAAAATGATACCTACGAACTGTTATACTAGTAACGAAAAAAAAACATTTCCAATCACGAAAAATTTATTTCAACAATTTCGACTTCTTCAACTGCGTTTTCCATCGTTAGAAAAATATTACTATTCAATTCAATTGTGATTTCCAATGGATTTATGTTATTCAACAATTTTTTTTCTAGGGTTTCTGTTTCTCGCGATTTTTGTTTCGAATGCTTTCCTTATCGATTTTGATTTCGTGATGTTTGAATTCGATTTCGAATTTCGATTCTTTTATATTCTGAAATTCGTGATTTCCCAATTTATGATTTCGTGATTTTTTGATTTTGTGATTATTGATGAATTCAACTTACGCGTGAGAGGAGAGAAGAAGATAGCAGCGGCCGATTTTTATTTTCAGTATATTGTCCTTTAGGATAAAATATTAGGCGGCTGTCCTTATGGATAAATTTTAGTGGGCTTTTGTCCTTGTCGTTAAATTTCCCGTTACAGTTAATTACCTGATGTCTTTTGATCACCCATAAAACTTTCTTATGTCTCTATTACATTAACTATGCCATTTTTTATTTGGCAAATTCTGTTCATACACCGAAAATTACATTATGTACGCCACTATTTTTCTAAAAATATATATTACTAAATTACCCTACTTCTTTATTGCATTTTTACCTTTTTAATTATAACTCATCAAACTAAAACATTGTAACTAACAATATATTTAATTAAATTTATGTAAAACAATTTGAAGAACATAACGTATTTTTAAACATGAAGCATAAATTTTGAATTACGTGAACTTTTACAAGTAACTGTTTAAATGTATAGTCATTTGATTCAAAAGCAGGGCCACTTTTGCTAAAATTAAGAATCTTTTGTAGCATAATAAATTGGTTATCGTACATTCAAAAAATTTAAAAACATTTTACAGAATTTAAACTTTATTTAGTGCTAAATATTTTCTATTTTTTATTATAACTTTAAAGATTTAGAGAGGGAAGCAAAGAAAAAAAATAAGGCAAGTATTATAAAAAAGACGGTGTACATAAATTAATTTTTGGTGTATGGTAGTGTATTTTATTTTATAGTGTATGTTTAAATATTGTTGGTGTATGAATAGAATTGACCTTTTTATTTTATGTGCAACATTAAATTGTAAGCATTAATTAAGTTTTAGGTTTTATGGTTTATATTAATGAGGATTATAGGGGGTTAATATCGAAATTTTAATTTGTATGTTTAAGGGGAGGGTAATTAATTTTGTCCTCCCCATAACAATTATACAATAAATAAAATTTGGTCCTCCCCTTAACCAAATGCGGAGTCCCTTTAACAATCCCTAAAATAAAAACTACAAGTGGGTTTAACTTGCAGTAAAAAAAGATAAAAAATAAAAACCCCAGGTGGGTTTAACATGCAGTAAAAAAAAAGGTAAAAAATAAAAACTACAGGTAAACCATACGTTAAAATTTTCATAATTCTATATCTATATACATCGGATTGAACCTATATATATATATATATATATATATATATATATATGGTAAGAAATAAAGGTGAATTGCTCTCACATTTAAAAAAAAACATATCTAATTAGGTGTTTGGGGTCACCTTAAAAACCGGTCAGCCTTGCTAAAAAAACATATCTAACCATAAACAAACCATCAGACTTTCTTTTGGTAATCTGCAAAACAAACATAAAAAAATGTGTTAGTAATTACCAATTTTTCATATATGAAAGCAACAATAGAAGTAAGACTTAAATTGTAAACCTGACCATTAAGTTTAAAGCGATCAACCAAATGAACCATATAATTAGATCCGTCCGAGCCTAAATTTAGAAAGACACAAATTACTTACCCATAACATATCATAACATAAATAAAAGAAAAACATAGAAACATAAAATGGTAGCATAAAAATTGTTCAGTGTTATTTTTACTATATAAAGGAAACAAATGAAAATTCAATCTTTGTGATACTACATGTAATCTTTGTAATCACTTTTGAAGTCGTTCATAAAATAATGATTTGTAAGTGATTTATTTTTGTATGTACATGCTGATAGTCGAATCTCGTAGGCTGGAAAGCAGTAGTCATTAAGTAATACAAAAGAGAATCAAATGATCGATTATTGAAAAGTCATAAGCTTTGAATTTAGAGAAAAAAAAATTAGATGTGCATCAAAACTACGCCCACCATGCATGCATACTTGAATATAACACAAATCGGTAAATAAGTGAAATGAAAAGGGAAAGAAAATATTTAAATGCATTGAGAAATTCTCGTAACTAAATACATTATTGGTCCACAGAGCTTAAACAAAAAAAAGCAGAAAATAGACAGAACCCAAAATGCAGCTCAATAAACTTGAACAACCTTGACAAACTTGGACATAATTTTATCCTAACAACCTAGCATCCATGAGTATGAATCTAAGTGACAAGTACAAAGATTGGTAGAAGAATGCAATGTTTGAATGGATCTAGATAGCACTAAAAGAGCAAAGCTGAAGAAAAAATGTACTTGCATTCTTTAGAAAAGTTCATTTGATAGCTATTTAATAACATTTCTATCATTAGTTACGTATAAACGACAAAGTTAGAAATAACAAAAACTATATATATATATATATATATATATATATAGAGAGAGAGAGAGAGAGAGAGAGAGAGACAGACACACACACATACATGTCAACTTATTTATTCATCTGGCTGTAAATGTTAACCCAGTTGGATTCTATATGGTTTGTGATTTATGGTCATTCAATATAAATATAATTTTCCACGTTTTTCATTTATGGTTAGTCATAATATGGCCATAACTTGAAATTTGTTCAGAACTTTAACAATATATCGCAGTTAAGTAAAGAAAAGAACAACTTAGAGTGAAGGAGGAAAATTATCGTTCAAAACAATGTTGTAGAAGGTTAAATCAAATTAATTGACAAACCCACTTATCAACATATTCAGCAGATATTTTTAAATACCATAAAAACATACTATGAAAAGAAAAGAACAAATACGTACGTTATGAATATCAGTTCAGCAATGCAAACCAGACCAGACAAATCATAATATTTTAGGATTTCATGATATAATGTACATTGTTTTGAGAAAAATGTGAAGACCCGTAACTTCCCCGTAAAGGAAAGCGCCGGATAGTTCGAGAACAAGCCACAACAAAACGCATACAGAAGAACATTTCACTATATATTACAACAGTGCATCAGATTACAAGAATATACAGAGTATAAATGAATATTACACAGAAATATCAGAGATTTAAATCACATTTAAATACATAGCAGCGGAAAATAATACAATACACAACTAGAAGGAGATATACGGATACAAAGCTTTCCGGATATCATTCCAGCTGTAAACCAGGATCCTGTGAATATAAATCTGCAAAACCAAAACTACTAGCTGCCCGTGTCAAAATAGGGGCACCCAGAGTTTAGGTTAAAACAATAAACTCCAGGTCAGTCATGTGACTGGTGTGAGAACTAAAACAGTTATTAATCTTTATTTTTAAATCATTAGGTAAATCAAGGGACCACGCCGTATAACACGGAACGGGTTTCCTCCCAAGAATACCAGTGCATAAAACAACAGCGCAATGCTAAATAAAGAAGATGAAGCTGTTATAAGACCCAGGTCCTATCACACAATGCAACGCAAGCCGGGGGATAGGGTTTTCCCTTATAACAGCCAAAGAATGCTTGATACGTTTAAAACAAATCATTTGATACTATTATAAGTGTATAGTGTATAAAACAACTTCAAATCATAAGTATCAATCATAGGCGGCATGGGTACCATATATCATGTCGCCATATATAGGTTTACAAATAAAACCGCAATTGTCACGTATTTGGAAATTGGATTTCCATCTATGAACCGAGGCAAAAGATAGTCCTCAACCGATTCGAGACTGCCTAGCCCGAGTCTCAGGATCAGAACGCATCGACCCTTGGAGCGTCAGGGCCGGTCCACCGATGTGGATTAAACTTAAACCCTGGACACTGCGTTTCGCCGCCCTTTGGGGCGTAAGCGAGCCAACGAATGACTCCATCGGACCCGGATCGTCCGATCTAACCGAGGCGCCTCGCAACAGCAACAACCACATAAGTCAAACTCGTCAGGGCGTGTAAAACCACTGACGCCACTTCTAGCTAGGAGGAAACGCAGGCCCTCCCTGAGGTCCGTCTCCCGTTTTTGGTTCATACCTGGTGTGAAACACGCGAGGTAAACGTTACACAAAGCTACGCCACAAAGGCCGTACTTTGATCATCAACCACAAGACTTTGCTTTTCAACAGAAGCCTTGATCATTTGCATCTTAGCATGCCACACAGGCAAACCATCCTATGCAACCGATATCAGTCACACAGAATGAAATCCGATGTCAGACACACAGTCCATTTACAAGTCCGTTCTGGGTCTGAACGAAACCGGAGGCACCTAGTACCCCGCATATCCATCGATCTCCAAGTACGTCTGGACGATCACTAACTGTTTCCATCTTCTTGGGTGTACAGCCCAATCAAGATCATCAGTTATCACCCAAACGACGTGAAGACCTCCGGTCTTCGACCATCGTCTTCATCTTCGACTTATCGTCGTATCAGTTATTCAGAATGGGATAAACCCGGTCTTTCCGAATAACTCGCGTATATTTTAAATAAGTGTTACACAAACACAACATACGCCTCATTCCAATTCATTAGTCACTAACCGTAAATTAATCAAGAGAATAATTCCCCAAATATTAACCCCGAAGGCCGAAACCAACATCAGATCAATATTCAGAAAATCATTCTGCTTGGCCAACCGACAGTTAGTTTCTAAACTTCACATTCATAGGGAAAGGTCCCCATTAATTTTATCCAAGATAAATTCCTTGAATTTATTCTTTATTCTATTTTTGAATATCAATTCAAACTAGTCGGGATTAGCGAACCTTACCGAAGTAATCATTTGTTTTAATTTCCCAATCCCAACCTATTCATCCCATGAAGTAAAACTGGTAATACTTCATATCTAACACCACCGTGTTATCGGTAAATTCAATTACCATTTCACGTTCAAATCTAATTAAAGATTTAACTATCGCCTGGAGCAAAACTGGTGATACTCCATTTTCGATCATTTCAATCTAATTAAAGATTCATTAAAACTCCACTTAGTTTTAATCTTTGACTGGGTTAAAGAATCAGTGTCATTTAAAACACGATTCACGATAAACCCAAATCCACATTCCATTAATTATCGGGTTAAAGAACGAGCGTTATTTAAAACACTGTCCACGATAAACCCAAAAATCAATATCAATTCAATTTCCAATTAAATATTATTTAATTGGTACACTTCATTAAATCTAAATAAAAAGATTTAATCTTTTCTCAACTGGATTCAAGAACAGTGTTAGTCAAGACACCATTCACGACAAACCCAAATCACATTCGATATTCAATACAAGGCTCTGAATAGAAAATATCCCGGCTTATATTCAATATCAAATTCTACGATTAACAAATGTCGTATCGGAAATAACGATATAAATATCTATATCTTTCAAATTTCCATAACAACACCTGTATAACCACGAATTTCAACATCGAAATATTCCGAAGACAATTTCGATTCAAATCCATTCCAATGCAATCATTGGAAATTTTGGTTATTTTTAAAACCCTTTTCGAATTCAATTTATTTATTTAAAAATAAATAGAATTATAATTCTAGTTCAAAACTAGTTCAATTCGATAAAAATCTACTTTTATCTTTTCAAATATGGAGTTTTTCATCCCAATTCTTCCCAAATCATTTCTTATGATTTTACACAAATTATTACTATTTTTAATAATTTTATCAAGGTCCGTACAGTCGATTTCCAACAATGGCCATCGAACTGCACTTACAGCGACCTTTTTCGAATTTGATTTGGACGTATCTCCAAATCCAACCGTTAGATTTCAAATTTCTAATATTCGTTAGAAAGCTCTTTTCGATACGAACCCAACGGTTCCGGTTTTAGGAGAATCCGACGGTCGGATCTCCCGTAATGTCCGTTTGAAATAAATGGTCGAAATTCGCGAACTGCCGCGGCGCGGCGCGTTCTATTCAGGCCATTATATTATATATAATATATATATAATATATATATCGTCGATTTCTATTTAAAACGAATTATATAAATAGTTTTGAATTCGTTTCAAAAACATTTTCAACTTCCATTTCAATTCAAATCAAAATAGAATTCTTCTTTATAAATTCGTTTTAAAATCCATTTCTATTCAATTCAAATTTCAATTCAATTTGAATTCATTTCACTTCGCTTTCAATTCAATTCGAATTCGTTTTCAATTCAATTCATTTCGAAATCGTTTTCAATTCAATTCATTTCGAAATCGTTTTCAATTCAATTCATTTCGAAATCGTTTTCAATTCAATTCATTTCGAAATCGTTTTCAATTCAATTCATTTCGAAATCGTTTTCAATTCAATTCATTTCGAAATCGTTTTCAATTCAATTCATTTCGAAATCGTTTTCAATTCAATTCATTTCGAAATCGTTTTCAATTCAATTCATTTCGAAATCGTTTTCAATTCAATTCATTTCGAAATCGTTATATATTCAATTCATTTCGAAATCGTTTTCAATTCAATTCATTTCGAAATCGTTTTCAATTCAATTCATTTCGAAATCGTTTTCAATTCATTTCGAAATCGTTATATACTCAATTCATTTCGAAATCGTTTCAAAATCGATATAAATATCGTTCACGTCAAAATGGCGTCAATCTAATCAACACGGCTTCTTATATTCCTTTATTTTCAAATATTCTATTTCAAATATTTCTTTTTCAAATATTTCTTTTTCAAATACTGGAATGAGGCCCAATCAATTACCATATAAAATTAATTATATGGATTTTCATACAACACATGTATATAATAGCATTGAAAATAATCAACCATCAACCAAAGTGCACTACACTGTATAAGCATCAAATATAGATATTCAACGCTTATAACAGCCTGTCAATCGATCGATCGACATATTTAATCAATCAGGATGAGTGAACTTCAAATTTCATCCTAACACCCGTGTGGGGTTTCAAACAATCAAACACATATTTTATTTGTGCAGTTAGGCGATGTGTAAAATTTATCGACCCAATCAACGTCATTCAAATAGGTGTACATAAACAAACCGTCTGGTTTGTAAATGAATATTTATTTATTCACATTCACGTTAAAAATTATATTTTTAACGATAACACATTTTATTTTAACATATGAATTTCTATTCAGTTCATTCGTTAAATAAAATGCTATTTTTATTTTTCTAACTTATTTTAGAAAATTTCGGCGGCATAACGGCACGATACTAGAAACGGGACAAGGCCTAGCCTTATCCCCGGTCTAGTGAAGGCCCACGCCATTCACATATCAATTTTAATCAATTTCCAATTCAACCAATCAATCAAATCCAAATCAAATAATCTAACCAACTACACAACCAAACAAACAAGTCCATGGTATGTGGACGGGTGTCGGGTGCTTCTAATAAGCACCGTTTGCATCCTAGTATATATATAACTAGAAAATAAATTTGAAAGGTGAGAAATTCTCACTTATAGCTATCCTAGCTCCACGGCTCTTCTAATGCAGGAAATCTTCGCCAACTCGCCTTTTTGTCGCTTTCGTTGTCCGCTTTCACTACATATGTAAAAATCGAATTTTTACTTCGCTATTCAATATATAATAATCATATTTTTATGCCGAAGTTCAATATATAAAAATCATATTTTTATGCCGAAGTTCAATATATAAAAATCCTATTTTTAACTCGAAGTTCAATATATAAAAATCCTATTTTTATGCCGAAGTTCAATATATAAAAATCATATTTTTATGCCGAAGTTCAATATATAAAAATCCTATTTTTAGTTCGCTATTCAATATATAAAAATCGAATTTTTATTTCGAAGTTCACAATATAAAAATCGAATTTTTATTTCGAAGTTCACTATATAAAAATCATATTTTTATTTCGACAATATAAAAGATTATATTTTTATAACTTTGCAACATAAATAAAAACCAATTTTTAAAGTAAATAAAATTCAGTTTTAACTTCAAAATAAAATTCAGTTTTAACTTCAAAATAAAATTCAGTTTTAACTTCAAAATAAAATTCAGTTTTAACTTCAAAATAAAATTCAGTTTTAACTTCAAAATAAAATTCAGTTTTAACTTCAAAATAAAATTCAGTTTTAACTTCAAAATAAAATTCAGTTTTAACTTCAAAATAAAATTCAGTTTTAACTTCAAAATAAAATTCAGTTTTAACTTCAAAATAAAATTCAGTTTTAACTTCAAAATAAAATTCAGTTTTAACTTCAAAATAAAATTCAGTTCTTTTTATATATAAATCAATTCAGTTCTTTTTTTTATAAATCAAATTCAATTTTTTTTTTTTTTTTTTATTATTTAATTATTTAATTTAGCAAAGAGTTGACTTTTACGTACGACCCCCGAACGAGGTCCACCGCCTGTCGCCCATAGCGTTTTACCCCCATTCCGAACACAATGGGATAAGCATCGTTAGCTGATTCGATCGTTACAATCAGTTTCCGTTAAATTTACATTTAAATCACTATACTGAATTTTAAACGTACATTTCAAATTACCGGGGTCACATACGAACTTTAAAAATTCCAGAAAAATATTTTCTAGCTTCGTATTGACGATACGGTCCTAACAAAACTAATTTCGCTGAATTCTGAGACCGTTTGAAAAATGGCCAATTTCCAGTCGATTAAAATCAACTGAAACCGGTCAAACGCGTTTTCCTTTGCCACGCTCACATATTGATTCGAAAAATTATGAAATTTGAAATCTAGCAATAACTTGACACTGCGGACCCAACAAAACTGGTTTCGTCGAAATCCGAGGTCATTTGCAAAATGTCCATTTTTAAGGGCCTTATATATATAAAAATATATATAAATTCTACAACGACTATTTCTAATTTTAAACTGGACATATCTTATCATTTCTAAGATGAAATCTCGATTCCTCGGATTCGTTGGAAAGATACTATCAAATAGATCCTATGATTTTTGGTTTCACTAAAATCCGGATTGTTTTGCACCCGGTACATTCAATTGAAGTTTGAAATCGAATTTTCGAACTACCGCGCCATTTTCAATTCCTTTTATAATTATATATAATTATTTTTATTCTAACGACGACGCGTATAATATATACGTCGAATTCTATTCAAAATAAATTTCTCGTCGATTTTATTTAAAATAATTCATTTTAAATAATCAAAATTCGCTAAAATGGCCAAAATAAAAATTTTAAACTGGCCCAGATTTTCGGGTTGTTACAATCTCCCCAACTTAAAACTTTTCGTCCCCGAAAAGGAACAAAGTCGAAAGTGGTCTGATTATTCAACTCTACGCTCGATCTGGCTTCTATTCTCCAACTCTTTAGTTTCTGAGAATTTCCAAAATTTCAAAAATTTGGCTAACACCCTAAATTTTTGAAAAATTTCGCCATAACCTCCCCTGCACCGGGAGCATCGGGGAATTTCAAATAGCTTCCCCGGTCCTTCAGATCTCAAAAAGAAAAAGAAAAAGCCAAGCGGCTAGCCAATAGGCTCACAAAATCATCATCACCCAAACAAAACAGGAAATTATGTAGTAAACATGTACCTATTTGTCGGGCAAACAATTTTTATTCTCGGCTCTAGCCTCCTTGCTATGACCTGTTCAATGATATACATGTATATGCAAGCAAATGCGACCAAATTTCAATACAAGTCAATATTTGATTCAGTTAGGCATAATGGTTCAAAATTATCAAACAACCTAAACAAACAACACAAACATCAATCAATTAGTGAATTAGAGTTTCAAATTCATAATTTGATACATATACAAAAATCATGTTTTTAATGCCAATTCACAACAATGTGTTCTAACTATATTAGTTTTGGTTCTCACACCAGTCTAATGGAAATATATAGAAAATCACACCTTCGAAACACGAACATAAATGTTGATGATGCGATCGCTATCATCAATATCATCTCCGGGCGACTAGAGTGTGATGCTATATCTATCCAGTATATTAAAACTTCGACTATACGTTCATGACGCGTATACGCGAAATCTATATATACTCGATTGTCCAAATTCAAGATAAATAAATAATCAAATACGTATAAAGAGATTTAAATTTTCAAAACAAAATTGCTTTCATTTGAAAAATATACTCTTCACACTCGTTCTAGGATACTACTGATCCCATCTCTAACGAGTCATTCTAATTGGATATTGCTAATCCAATATCTGATGAATTCTTTCGTATGGTTCTAATGTGTCTTGTTCTCGAGCTCTGTAAACCAAAGCTCTGATACCAACTGTGAAGACCCGTAACTTCCCCGTAAAGGAAAGCGCCGGATAGTTCGAGAACAAGCCACAACAAAACGCATACAGAAGAACATTTCACTATATATTACAACAGTGCATCAGATTACAAGAATATACAGAGTATAAATGAATATTACACAGAAATATCAGAGATTTAAATCACATTTAAATACATAGCAGCGGAAAATAATACAATACACAACTAGAAGGAGATATACGGATACAAAGCTTTCCGGATATCATTCCAGCTGTAAACCAGGATCCTGTGAATATAAATCTGCAAAACCAAAACTACTAGCTGCCCGTGTCAAAATAGGGGCACCCAGAGTTTAGGTTAAAACAATAAACTCCAGGTCAGTCATGTGACTGGTGTGAGAACTAAAACAGTTATTAATCTTTATTTTTAAATCATTAGGTAAATCAAGGGACCACGCCGTATAACACGGAACGGGTTTCCTCCCAAGAATACCAGTGCATAAAACAACAGCGCAATGCTAAATAAAGAAGATGAAGCTGTTATAAGACCCAGGTCCTATCACACAATGCAACGCAAGCCGGGGGATAGGGTTTTCCCTTATAACAGCCAAAGAATGCTTGATACGTTTAAAACAAATCATTTGATACTATTATAAGTGTATAGTGTATAAAACAACTTCAAATCATAAGTATCAATCATAGGCGGCATGGGTACCATATATCATGTCGCCATATATAGGTTTACAAATAAAACCGCAATTGTCACGTATTTGGAAATTGGATTTCCATCTATGAACCGAGGCAAAAGATAGTCCTCAACCGATTCGAGACTGCCTAGCCCGAGTCTCAGGATCAGAACGCATCGACCCTTGGAGCGTCAGGGCCGGTCCACCGATGTGGATTAAACTTAAACCCTGGACACTGCGTTTCGCCGCCCTTTGGGGCGTAAGCGAGCCAACGAATGACTCCATCGGACCCGGATCGTCCGATCTAACCGAGGCGCCTCGCAACAGCAACAACCACATAAGTCAAACTCGTCAGGGCGTGTAAAACCACTGACGCCACTTCTAGCTAGGAGGAAACGCAGGCCCTCCCTGAGGTCCGTCTCCCGTTTTTGGTTCATACTTGGTGTGAAACACGCGAGGTAAACGTTACACAAAGCTACGCCACAAAGGCCGTGCTTTGATCATCAACCACAAGACTTTGCTTTTCAACAGAAGCCTTGATCATTTGCATCTTAGCATGCCACACAGGCAAACCATCCTATGCAACCGATATCAGTCACACAGAATGAAATCCGATGTCAGACACATAGTCCATTTACAAGTCCGTTCTGGGTCTGAACGAAACCGGAGGCACCTAGTACCCCGCATATCCATCGATCTCCAAGTACGTCTGGACGATCACTAACTGTTTCCATCTTCTTGGGTGTACAGCCCAATCAAGATCATCAGTTATCACCCAAACGACGTGAAGACCTCCGGTCTTCGACCATCGTCTTCATCTTCGACTTATCGTCGTATCAGTTATTCAGAATGGGATAAACCCGGTCTTTCCGAATAACTCGCGTATATTTTAAATAAGTGTTACACAAACACAACATACGCCTCATTCCAATTCATTAGTCACTAACCGTAAATTAATCAAGAGAATAATTCCCCAAATATTAACCCCGAAGGCCGAAACCAACATCAGATCAATATTCAGAAAATCATTCTGCTTGGCCAACCGACAGTTAGTTTCTAAACTTCACATTCATAGGGAAAGGTCCCCATTAATTTTATCCAAGATAAATTCCTTGAATTTATTCTTTATTCTATTTTTGAATATCAATTCAAACTAGTCGGGATTAGCGAACCTTACCGAAGTAATCATTTGTTTTAATTTCCCAATCCCAACCTATTCATCCCATGAAGTAAAACTGGTAATACTTCATATCTAACACCACCGTGTTATCGGTAAATTCAATTACCATTTCACGTTCAAATCTAATTAAAGATTTAACTATCGCCTGGAGCAAAACTGGTGATACTCCATTTTCGATCATTTCAATCTAATTAAAGATTCATTAAAACTCCACTTAGTTTTAATCTTTGACTGGGTTAAAGAATCAGTGTCATTTAAAACACGATTCACGATAAACCCAAATCCACATTCCATTAATTATCGGGTTAAAGAACGAGCGTTATTTAAAACACTGTCCACGATAAACCCAAAAATCAATATCAATTCAATTTCCAATTAAATATTATTTAATTGGTACACTTCATTAAATCTAAATAAAAAGATTTAATCTTTTCTCAACTGGATTCAAGAACAGTGTTAGTCAAGACACCATTCACGACAAACCCAAATCACATTCGATATTCAATACAAGGCTCTGAATAGAAAATATCCCGGCTTATATTCAATATCAAATTCTACGATTAACAAATGTCGTATCGGAAATAACGATATAAATATCTATATCTTTCAAATTTCCATAACAACACCTGTATAACCACGAATTTCAACATCGAAATATTCCGAAGACAATTTCGATTCAAATCCATTCCAATGCAATCATTGGAAATTTTGGTTATTTTTAAAACCCTTTTCGAATTCAATTTATTTATTTAAAAATAAATAGAATTATAATTCTAGTTCAAAACTAGTTCAATTCGATAAAAATCTACTTTTATCTTTTCAAATATGGAGTTTTTCATCCCAATTCTTCCCAAATCATTTCTTATGATTTTACACAAATTATTACTATTTTTAATAATTTTATCAAGGTCCGTACAGTCGATTTCCAACAATGGCCATCGAACTGCACTTACAGCGACCTTTTTCGAATTTGATTTGGACGTATCTCCAAATCCAACCGTTAGATTTCAAATTTCTAATATTCGTTAGAAAGCTCTTTTCGATACGAACCCAACGGTTCCGGTTTTAGGAGAATCCGACGGTCGGATCTCCCGTAATGTCCGTTTGAAATAAATGGTCGAAATTCGCGAACTGCCGCGGCGCGGCGCGTTCTATTCAGGCCATTATATTATATATAATATATATATAATATATATATCGTCGATTTCTATTTAAAACGAATTATATAAATAGTTTTGAATTCGTTTCAAAAACATTTTCAACTTCCATTTCAATTCAAATCAAAATTGAATTCTTCTTTATAAATTCGTTTTAAAATCCATTTCTATTCAATTCAAATTTCAATTCAATTTGAATTCATTTCACTTCGCTTTCAATTCAATTCGAATTCGTTTTCAATTCAATTCATTTCGAAATCGTTTTCAATTCAATTCATTTCGAAATCGTTTTCAATTCAATTCATTTCGAAATCGTTTTCAATTCAATTCATTTCGAAATCGTTTTCAATTCAATTCATTTCGAAATCGTTTTCAATTCAATTCATTTCGAAATCGTTTTCAATTCAATTCATTTCGAAATCGTTTTCAATTCAATTCATTTCGAAATCGTTTTCAATTCAATTCATTTCGAAATCGTTTTCAATTCAATTCATTTCGAAATCGTTTTCAATTCAATTCATTTCGAAATCGTTATATATTCAATTCATTTCGAAATCGTTTTCAATTCAATTCATTTCGAAATCGTTTTCAATTCAATTCATTTCGAAATCGTTTTCAATTCATTTCGAAATCGTTATATATTCAATTCATTTCGAAATCGTTTCAAAATCGATATAAATATCGTTCACGTCAAAATGGCGTCAATCTAATCAACACGGCTTCATATATTCCTTTATTTTCAAATATTCTATTTCAAATATTTCTTTTTCAAATATTTCTTTTTCAAATACTGGAATGAGGCCCAATCAATTACCATATAAAATTAATTATATGGATTTTCATACAACACATGTATATAATAGCATTGAAAATAATCAACCATCAACCAAAGTGCACTACACTGTATAAGCATCAAATATAGATATTCAACGCTTATAACAGCCTGTCAATCGATCGATCGACATATTTAATCAATCAGGATGAGTGAACTTCAAATTTCATCCTAACACCCGTGTGGGGTTTCAAACAATCAAACACATATTTTATTTGTGCAGTTAGGCGATGTGTAAAATTTATCGACCCAATCAACGTCATTCAAATAGGTGTACATAAACAAACCGTCTGGTTTGTAAATGAATATTTATTTATTCACATTCACGTTAAAAATTATATTTTTAACGATAACACATTTTATTTTAACATATGAATTTCTATTCAGTTCATTCGTTAAATAAAATGCTATTTTTATTTTTCTAACTTATTTTAGAAAATTTCGGCGGCATAACGGCACGATACTAGAAACGGGACAAGGCCTAGCCTTATCCCCGGTCTAGTGAAGGCCCACGCCATTCACATATCAATTTTAATCAATTTCCAATTCAACCAATCAATCAAATCCAAATCAAATAATCTAACCAACTACACAACCAAACAAACAAGTCCATGGTATGTGGACGGGTGTCGGGTGCTTCTAATAAGCACCGTCTGCATCCTAGTATATATATAACTAGAAAATAAATTTGAAAGGTGAGAAATTCTCACTTATAGCTATCCTAGCTCCACGGCTCTTCTAATGCAGGAAATCTTCGCCAACTCGCCTTTTTGTCGCTTTCGTTGTCCGCTTTCACTACATATGTAAAAATCGAATTTTTACTTCGCTATTCAATATATAATAATCATATTTTTATGCCGAAGTTCAATATATAAAAATCATATTTTTATGCCGAAGTTCAATATATAAAAATCCTATTTTTAACTCGAAGTTCAATATATAAAAATCCTATTTTTATGCCGAAGTTCAATATATAAAAATCATATTTTTATGCCGAAGTTCAATATATAAAAATCCTATTTTTATGCCGAAGTTCAATATATAAAAATCATATTTTTAGTTCGCTATTCAATATATAAAAATCGAATTTTTATTTCGAAGTTCACTATATAAAAATCATATTTTTATTTCGACAATATAAAAGATTATATTTTTATAACTTTGCAACATAAATAAAAACCAATTTTTAAAGTAAATAAAATTCAGTTTTAACTTCAAAATAAAATTCAGTTTTAACTTCAAAATAAAATTCAGTTTTAACTTCAAAATAAAATTCAGTTTTAACTTCAAAATAAAATTCAGTTTTAACTTCAAAATAAAATTCAGTTTTAACTTCAAAATAAAATTCAGTTTTAACTTCAAAATAAAATTCAGTTTTAACTTCAAAATAAAATTCAGTTTTAACTTCAAAATAAAATTCAGTTTTAACTTCAAAATAAAATTCAGTTTTAACTTCAAAATAAAATTCAGTTTTAACTTCAAAATAAAATTCAGTTTTAACTTCAAAATAAAATTCAGTTTTAACTTCAAAATAAAATTCAGTTCTTTTTATATATAAATCAATTCAGTTCTTTTTTTTATAAATCAAATTCAATTTTTTTTTTTAAATTTGTTAAAATCAGTTTTCTAAAATATGTTAAAATCAGTTTTCTAAAATATGTTAAAATCAGTTTTTCTCTTTATTTAAAAATCATCAGTATACTGAATTTAAAAATAAAAGAAAAGAAAAATAAAATCACTTACAGCTCTGCGAAGAGGGGGGGGGGGAAAGAAGGCGTCGGCGGCACTTCAGGGGGGGGGGTCGGCGGGCGTCGCGAACTGGGGGGGCTTCGGTGGGGCTCGTGCGACCTGGGGGGCTTCGATGGGGCTCGTTCGATCTGGGGGGGCTTCGGTGGAGCTCGTTGTACGAGGGAGGGGGCGGTGATGGGGCGGCGGCGCTTCAGGGGGGGGGTCGGCGGGCGTCGCGAACTAGGGTTTTTTTTTTTTTTTTTTTTTCCAAATCCTGTAAAGTGAAATCCGATCGGGGGGGGGCCAGAGATAAAGGAGGGTTTTTTTTTTTTTTTTTTTATTTATTATTTAATTATTTAATTTAGCAAAGAGTTGACTTTTACGTACGACCCCCGAACGAGGTCCACCGCCTGTCGCCCATAGCGTTTTACCCCCATTCCGAACACAATGGGATAAGCATCGTTAGCTGATTCGATCGTTACAATCAGTTTCCGTTAAATTTACATTTAAATCACTATACTGAATTTTAAACGTACATTTCAAATTACCGGGGTCACATACGAACTTTAAAAATTCCAGAAAAATATTTTCTAGCTTCGTATTGACGATACGGTCCTAACAAAACTAATTTCGCTGAATTCTGAGACCGTTTGAAAAATGGCCAATTTCCAGTCGATTAAAATCAACTAAAACCGGTCAAACGCGTTTTCCTTTGCCACGCTCACATATTGATTCGAAAAATTATGAAATTTGAAATCTAGCAATAACTTGACACTGCGGACCCAACAAAACTGGTTTCGTCGAAATCCGAGGTCATTTGCAAAATGTCCATTTTTAAGGGCCTTATATATATAAAAATATATATAAATTCTACAACGACTATTTCTAATTTTAAACTGGACATATCTTATCATTTCTAAGATGAAATCTCGATTCCTCGGATTCGTTGGAAAGATACTATCAAATAGATCCTATGATTTTTGGTTTCACTAAAATCCGGATTGTTTTGCACCCGGTACATTCAATTGAAGTTTGAAATCGAATTTTCGAACTACCGCGCCATTTTCAATTCCTTTTATAATTATATATAATTATTTTTATTCTAACGACGGCGCGTATAATATATACGTCGAATTCTATTCAAAATAAATTTCTCGTCGATTTTATTTAAAATAATTCATTTTAAATAATCAAAATTCGCTAAAATGGCCAAAATAAAAATTTTAAACTGGCCCAGATTTTCGGGTTGTTACAAAAAAAAAGGTCCAAACAAAGTTCATTTATTTTCATAACCAATTCCAATCAATGTTGGACATTTAAATCCATTAAAAGTGTCCAGATAAATATTAATAGAACCATTGTCTAAAGAAACTATATGTTACATATAGAATTAAACATACAACATGATTTGAAGTAAATATCACAATGTCATAAATGGAAGAAAAAAAAAATTGATTCTAAGAAAGTCGGTACATATGGATCTCACGCATTTGTCAACTAACATTTATATGAACAAAAGCAAGAATAAAAAGCTTATTCAAGATAAAACATGCCAACTTAAAAGTGATTAGATGTGCAGATATTGAGATATGGCGAAATACGTAATGCATAGAACTAATCGACCTGAGAAAATACAAAAAACAATTAATGATATATAAAATATGCCAAATTATTAATTACCTTGGCGGAATATGTTAACTCATACAGATTTTGAGTTTTCATTTATGGTCATTCAATATACGTTCAAAATTACTATGGTTGATTATAATTTTCATTTAAGTTATTCAAAATATTGCCACAATTGGTAATTTGTTTAATTTTTGACAATATGTTACCGTTGTGTAACTTTTAAAATCTAGAATGAGACGAAGACAATTATATTTTTAAAGGAAGTTGTCGAAGGCAAACCCACGCATGATGCATTTAGTACATGTTACTTGACTATGTTATTGGGTTTAACATGCAGTAAAAAAAAGGTAAAAAATAAAAACTACAGGTGGGCTTAACATGCAGTTGAAAAAAGGTAAAAAATAAAAACCATAGGTGGGTTTAACATGCAGTAAAAAAAAAGTAAAAAATAAATACTACAGGTAAACCATACGTTAAAAATTTCATAATTCTATATCTTTATACATCGGATTGAACCTATATATATGGTAAGAAATAAAGGTGAATTGCTCTCACATTTTAAAAAAACATATCTAACCATAAACAAATTATCTAACTTTCTTTGGTAATCTGCAAAACAAACATAAAAAAATGTGTTAGTAATTACCAATTTTTCATACATGAAAGCAACAATAGAAGTAAGACTTAAATTGTAAACCTGACCATCAAGTTTAAATCGATCAATCAAATGAACCATTTGATTAGATCCGTCCGAACCTAAATTTAGAAAGACGCAAATTACTTACCCATAACATATCATAACATAAATAAAAGAAAAACATAGAAACAGAAAATGGCAGCATAAAAATTGTTCAGTATTATTTTTACTATATAAAGGGAACAAATGAAAATTCAATCTTTGTGATACTACATGCAATCTTCGTAATCACTTTTGAAGCCATTCATAAAATAATGATTTGTAAGTGGTTTATTTTTGTATGTACATGCTGATAGTCGAATCTCGTAGGCTGGAAAGAAGCAGTCATTAAGTAATACAAAAGAGAATCAAATGATCGATTATTGACAAGTCATAAGCTTTGAATTTAGAGAAAAATATATATTAGATGTGCATCAAAACTACGCCCATGATGCATGTATACTTGAATATAAAACAAATCGGTAAATAAGTGAAAAGAAAAGGGAAATAAAAAAATTTAAATGCATTGAGAAATTCTCATAGCTAAATATATTATTGGTCCACAGAGCTTAAACATAAAAAAGCATAAAATAGACAGAACCCAAAATGCAGTTCAATAAACTTGAACAACTTTGACAAACTTGGACATAATTTTATCCTAACAACCTAGCATCCATGAATATGAATCTAAGTGGCACAAGTACAAATATTAGTAGAAGAATGCAATGTTTGAATGGATCTAGTTAGCATCAAAAGAGCAAAGCTGAAGAAAAATGTACATGCATTCTTTAGAAAAGTTCATTTGATAGCTATTTAATAACATCTCTATCGTTAGCTTATATATATATATATATATATATATACACACACACACACACACACACACACACAAGATGTTCACTTCCTTGTGTTCGGTCACCACATATTAGATTTTCAATAAACATGATTGTTTACTAATTAGCATATAATTTTTGTTATTTCTAACTCTGTATATATATACCACTTAGGTCACTGTCATGAAGCACTTAACTGACATACTTTAAAAACAGACATTGATGAATGAAATATGACGTTTGTTGGAACTAATTAGCTTAATGCAAAACAGAGTAACAAACCCATAGAATGCTTGCAGAGGTTAGAAATTTCAAATATTAACTATTCAACAGCTCTTCCATTATGATTTAGCAGTAAGAATTGAATGTAAAAAGGTAATTTTTAAGATACGAATATAGACAATCTCAATATAGAATACAATAATCGTTAATATTATAGATAACAAAAGGACATGCCAGAGGGAGTAGAAGAAAAAATCGAATTTAGACATTCAACTGGAAGAGTAAATTTGGCAAACTGAAATGTAGAAATGTTATGCCTACGAATAACAACAGTATTAGATATCTTCCAGCTCTTAAAATAATGTAAACGGTGGACGACAGACACTGAGTTGTGTACCTGATCAACATGAAGAAATAAATTCTGCTGGAGGGGTTAAAGAGAAATTTTTTGCGCATGTCCGTTCTAATATTTCCCGAATCACCGCAATTCATGTATAGAGCAGTAGATCATACACGACTATGAAGTAAATTATCAAATGAATGAAAGTGTAGTGCGATTTAGTGTAGAAACAAAAAACGTCCTTTATCATTGTTCCTGTTTTGTCTATCATAATGAAACAGCAGTAAATTATGCAGAATTTCCAACTTTAGATTATAATTGAAATCAAGTTCAAGCAGTTAGAAGTAGAAACTGAAATCAAATGGAAGAAAATAAAAAACTGTAAATTACCTTGAATTTTAATAATCAGATCTGAAGTTGGAAATCGGAGCCAGCCGTACATCGTACTGAAGCTGGAGCGTAGAAAGAGACGATATTAGCGGGAATTGTCAAATGAACAAATACAACGTGCTATGCAGCGACAGGCGAAGGGAACGAAGACGGAAGTGGATATGCCAATAGATCTGGCTGTTGGGGGAACTTGGGCACGAATAAGGAATGGAGGGAAAGGTAGGGTAGGGCTCAAAAGGAAAGAAATAGGCGAGAGAATAGAATACATCCCAAAGGAAGGCGACGTTCAGGTAAAAAGGCATATTTCTTTGTTTAAGTAAACGGAGGGAGGAAGAGAGACCGAGAATGGAAGAAATAGAGAGAGGACACAAATTGAAACCGACAAAAACATAACTCTTTGTTTTATGATATTCATAGAGAGAGCTTTTGCGCTTTTAAAATTCAATTAATATCAGTGTAAACGGAAGGAGGAAACAGGTGGAAGCCCGCAAAACAGCTAGACCGCATGATTGTTGATCAGGACAGATGGCAGAATCCCGAATTTTAGGCTAAAAGTGGAACTGAAAAGACTTTGAGCAAAGATTGTGCTTTCATATAATATAATAGATAGATATGTGTGTATATGCATGTTACACCTTTGCACAACTTCCATTCGTCTAATCGTTGAGAACCCAGAAGTCGTCCATCAACCACATTCTCTATTTTGAGTTAATCTATTATTTTTGGCAAACAAAAATTGAAAATGAATTTATTATTAATTATAAACACAGTTATCTAAGTAATAGATCTCCAAGATCATATTAACGATTATTTCCAAATATTGGTAATTTACCGATTGAGTTCAGCCAACGTTTTCTTATATTCTTCAATTGGATATATAGTTTTTCTAAATTTAATTTACATTATTGCTAATATCTTTCCCAATATTTATCACTGTAAAATTTGGTAATTAATCAGGATTTTAAATAGCTTAAATCCTTTATTTTCCCTCAGTGAAAGTGATTGAATTTTCAGGTAGTTTCATTCTTCCCTCCTTAAAAGAATTTTGTCCTCGAAATCTAACCATAAGAAGATAACTCAAAAAGGTTCTTCATTTATCAATAAAAGATATGCAATGATAAGTGCTTCTACCACAAGTGGTATATACACTAGTTTTATATAAGACGAAACTCAGGATATTCTTTCTTCATTCTTTACTTGGTTCCCCTAGTGCAATCATTCAGATCTCCACTCCACTGAACCTTGACTAATCTGACAACCTTCCACCTTAATAATTTCTCAACATGATACATGATTCAAACTGTTTGTCTGATGACAGCTAAATTTTGTTCTATCTCCAGTTCTTCTCGAGTACACAACCCTATTATTTGCTTCGGGTCGTGCACATATTTCTGTAAATGATATGTGTGGAAGACATTATGAACAACCGCCAATTCTTGTGGTAACTCTAATTGGTAAACTAAAGGGCAAATCCGTTTCAAAATTGGATAAGGTCTGATATATCGAGGAGCTAACTTTTCTGTACCGGTAAATCTTACTGCTCCCCTCATTGGAGAGATCTTTAAGAATACGCAATCCCTGGTAGAAAACTCCAAGTCCCTATGTCTTTGATCAACATAGCTCTTCTGCCTATTTTGTGCTCCTTTCATCTTCTTTCTTATTTCTTCGACTTTCTCGGAGGCTTCCATGACCATTTCCAGGCCAAGTACCAAGCGTTCATCAGTCTCAATCCAACAGGTTGGAGACCTACAAGGGTGACTATATAATGCTTCACAGAGTGCGATGTCGTTGCTTGCCTAATAACTATTATTGTAAGAGAATTCTACTAAGGGAAGAAAATTCTCCCATGATCCTCCAGAGTCTAAGGCACGATCTTTCAGAAGGTTTTTCAAAACTCGGCTCACCATCTTCGTTTTCCCATCCGTCTGAGCATGATATATTTTGGTAATATTTAACTTTGTTCTCAATGTTGTGTGCGATGCATCTCAAATTTGTTGGTGAAGATATGGTCTCGATTGTTGATAATACTATTTAAAATTCCAAGCAATCACACTATGTCCCTTATGAAATTTCTACCAAACTTGATGCAGTTTTGGTTGACTTTATCGGAATAATATGAGTTCTCTTGTTAGTCTATCGAATATAACCCATATGCTTCCATTTCCCATCCTTAATTGAGGTAATTACTCGATATCTGATCCCACTTCAAGGTCAAAACTTCAAGTAGTTGGTGAATATGATCTAGTATCCTTCTGTTAATCACTCTTTACCCATTGGCAATTCACGCATCTGCTAAAATGGATGAAGATACATCGCTTTATGCTTTTTTACCAAAATGTCTTATTCGTATCTTGGTATATCTTGCTAACTCGAGGATGGGTATTCAACTTTGACTGATGGCATTCAGCTATTACTTGTTAGCTTAAGTTATCCACATTTGGAACATAAATTCTTCCTTATAGCCTTAATACTCCTTTATCATTAATCTCAAAAATAGATTCATATGTCATTTGTACATCCTTGATGATCTTCTTCAAGTTTGCATTTTCCTTTCGCTTATTAATAAACTTTTCCATAAGTGTTGGTGTTACCACTAAATAAGCTATGATGGCATGCTTTCTTGTTAATGCATTAGCTACAATATTGGCTTTTCCAAGCATAACAAAATATCTAGATCATATGATGTGAGAAATTCTAGCGAACATTATTGCCTTATATTTAGATCCTTCAGACTGAAAAGATACTTCAGACATTTATGATCAGCGAATAGCACAAACTTATCACCTAGTGTGTAACGATCCAAGATTCTTGAAATTTTAATTTGAATTTAATATGAATTTTAAATAAAGTTTAGAAGGTTTAAATAAATGTTGAATCAAATTCTAAGGCGATAATAGTATTTTAAATGAGTAAAAATTTAAATTTTATAGTGGAATCAGTTATAACAATGTCTGCTTTAGAAAAACGGTTCATCGTAAGTTGAAATATCGAAACGAGTGTAATTGAGTTATTGCAAACGATCAGAATTTGAAATTAAATTATAACTAAATATTCGTTTTAGATTTTTGTTCAGTTTCATTTCACGTCGTTTTAAAATATTTTATAAAATTTTACTGTAATTTTTATTTTGGAAAATAAGGATATATTTTTCTAATGTGTTTTAGGGTAACTGTGGTCATTTCAACACTTTACATAACTCAACAACAGGTATATATTATTATTATTATTATTGTTGTTGTTGTTATTCCAGTATACATTGTTGTACACGATTTTATTTTTTGTTCTGCGTCGTTCGTAAAATAATAATAAAATTAATAATAATAAGAATGCTCAAAACATTTTTTTTTGTACTTGTATGCGGATTTGCACAACTTTAATGGTATATATATACATTATTACACTACCGTATATATGTTCTTTGTTGGTCTGTTCACGCTTTCTTTTGGGTTCAATGCAACACTTGTTCGTACCCGGCCCATTAAGTGGACACTTGTTACATATTTTCTTGTTTAGACAGACACGTGGCGCCTTCCCCGTATTTTTCTCACGCGCATTACCTCTTTTCCCGTACCCAAGCTGTTCTCCAAACCATTTTAATCGTGCCCCCCTCTCTTCTTATCTTAAACTGCTACTACCCCTTCTAAACCAATCGGCTTCCCAAACCCCACCTCACAGCTCCTCCACCACTTCGAGTCTGGCCAACGCTATCGCCGCTATCACCTCACCACCATCTCAGTCCACCGCCAAGTCAACTCCCTCTCCTTTAAACCGCAACTCCCTTTCTTCCTCGACTTAACAGCCAACGTCCACTACCCCTATCAACCTCCCTCCGCAAGTAAGCCTTCAACCCACTCAACAATCGAACTTCCTTCCCCAACAACTCTACTCCTCGTCATCACCTCCAGACCCGAAGTCGACCCAAGCCTTCCCTTGAAAACCACGTTCGCTCTACCATAAATTCCTTCTGTGACCCTCACTCGACGTCAACTTGCCATTCACCAACCCCACCGCCATGGCCTACGCCAAGTCCAGACCAGTACCGTGCCATGTGAGACCACATATAGTCCATGCAGTCGCTACCTGCTCCTACCAAGCTCTGCCAATAGCGGTAGTTCTTGTTATAACAGTTCAAACTCATGAAGTCCAAGTGTTCGTCAAATTGCTGCAAAGAGTATAGACGTGCCTATGTTCTTAGATCATTCTCTCCAAACTCCTCTATGGTTTTCCCGAAAACATATTTGTAATGACCCGCATTTTTAGAGATATATAATTAATTTATTTAATTATATAAGTGGTGATTTAGAGAAGTTAATGATCGTTTAATTAGATAATATTGAATATTTAATTAATAATTATAATATAATAATATATTATAATGTCGAAATAGTCAGAAATAACTGAATTCACAATACAGTGTGGATTGGATTATATATAAGGTATAATTCAGTTTGGAATTGAATTTGAATAATGAATACATTATATAAACGACAGTTTGAACGTATAATTATATTATAATTAAAACCGAGCTTGAAATGGCGCTGCAGTTCGTTAATTGGCGATTCAAACTTCAACTGAATATACAGGGACCGTTTGAAGTCGGATTTCTGTGAAACAAGAAACGTGTGGAGCTGGTGGAGTATATCTTTCTAGTGGAAGAGAGAAATCGGGATTTCGTCGTGTAGATTTTGATTTATGTCCAAATAAAATTTCAGAAAAGTCGCTGTGGAATTCCTTTATATTTTGCGACGCTTTATATACGTTATAAATCGATTTTTCGATACGAACTGAATATCGATCAAATCGGAATTTCTGAAAATCAAGTCATAAATTCTGGTAGGATATTCTGAAGCCGTACGACATCATCTGTGGATATATACGAGAATAAAATATTTATTAATATTTAATTTAATAATATTTAAATATATTTATATATTTAAAAGTTCAGTTCAACGCTTGAAAAATAGCCAGTTTTTCATACGACCTCGGAATTCGACGAAACAAATTTTGTTGGGTCCGCAATGTTAAATTATTGCTAGATGTCAGTTTCCGTGATTTTTAGAGTCACTGTGTGGCCGTACGGATTTTTAGAGTGAAAAACAGTCAGTATCTTGACAGTTAAAAATATGTTGTGTGAGCATACGGAGTCGGAATTCGACGAAACCAGTTTTGTTGAGACCGTAATGTCGAACTGTAGCTGCATGTCCAATTTGGTGATTTTTGGGTATCGTACGTGATCGCAGGAATTTTAAAGGACAAAAATAAGTAGTAGTTGATTATAATTTAATATAATAATCAAGAGGAAAATATCTAAATTTGCTATAAATACACCACTACTAACCCTTATAACCTAATTCTTCATTTTCTAAGTCAACTCAAAAACCGTCGCAAGTTATTTTCTCCTTCCAGTAAAGTTTGAACTCAAAAGAAAATCCAAAACAATTCATTTGAATTCTTATAAATTCCAACGTTTGTATATTGGGAACCTATGAGATGAGAGCTTCATTTTTATACCATTTTTACTAGGTCCGATTCATGTTCTGGGTTATCGAGTTCCTACAGTAGACCTAGGGCTTGGATTTTCTTGAAAAGGAGACATCGATGCAAGCTTTTATGGTTGAATTTGTGTTTGCGGTGAGGAGTGGAACCGATTTGAATTCTTTTATGGGTTTCGGGGATGAAATGTTTCGGTGTCATACTGTCGACGCGGTGCCAGGAGTGCTCTCGAGCTCGGAATTGTGGTGGTGGTGGTGTTGAGTTTAAGAAGAGATGTTGAATGGAGTGCTCGAATTGAATTTGTGGTGAGTAATGAAGGAGTAGTGAACGGCTAAGAATCGGCCATGGGAAGGAGCTGGACGTCGTGAGTTTCATTTGGGGAAGAAGGGATTTTACGGGGCCAGTTTCTTTTTGAGTAAGTGGGCCGACATTTGGAAAAGGGCAAGGCCCATTTGAAAATAAAGTCCAAGCTTTTATTTATTTAATTATCGTATAAACTTCGTAATGTAATAACTTCTCTATACGGTATCAAAATTCAGCGAAACAAGATCCGACAGGATCGTATGGACGGACCCTACCCAATGGAGCTGACTGGGAGTGGATTAGAGCTCGTTTGAATTTATGGCGAAATAAATTGTTTGATTCAGATCAAACAAACAGTTTATCGTTATTTAACGATGAACTGCCAAAGTGAGTAAAACTCACCAACTCTGAACAGTTATATTTTTATAATGTATTCTTAGAACTGTTAATCATCTGTTGATTTCTGTGTGTTGGTTGATTGATTGAACTGCTAGTCAGTTAGTGGATTTCTATATTGATTCTGTTTAACAGTATATATCATATAGAACTGAAAGTGATGTTGATTTTATTGTTTAACATCTATGATGCAGGGAAACAGGTTGGAGGGACCCAACTGGGTTCCTCAATATTTATAATACTGTTTTGATTCATATATTGTGTTATATGATGTGATATATAATCTGTTGTCGATTATATGTGGTTGGATGTTATTGAACATCGTGATTCGATATGATTGAATACCATAACATACGGGATGTTGATAAGGGAAATTTCGAAGTGATATTGAAAATAGAATATTTAGGAAATGGGATATTTATAAATAAGGAATATTTATAAATTGGGATATTTATAAATAGGAGATATTTTAAAAAGGAAATAAATTCAAAGCATTTCTTTTTGAATGGAAAGGCCTGTGTGGCGAGTTTGGGGATTTTCCCGATGCTCCCGATACAAAGGAGGTTATGGCGAATTTTCCCGGGAATTTAAGGAGTTAGAATATTTCAAGAATAAATTTGAAAAGGAAATATGTGTAAACCATTTACAAATAGAATTGAAAAGGAAACGTTATAAAAAGGAAATCATTTTTAAAGTGTAGAACCATTATTTAAAAGTAAATCTTTTCAAATGATTAAAACGTTGTTAAAAAGGAAATCATTTTTAAAGTGTAGAACCATTATTTAAAAGTAAATCTTTTCAAATGATTAAAACGTTGTTAAAAAGGAAATCTTTATAAAGTGAATAAAGTTAATCGAATATAGACATTCGAAAGGAGAAATCGAATATGGTATTCGAAGTTAGTTAATCGAATATGGTATTCGAAGTTAGTTAATCGAATATGGTATTCGAAGTTAGTAAATCGAATATGGTATTCGAAGTTAGTTAATCGAATATGGTATTCGAAGTTAGTAAATCGAATATGGTATTCGAAGTTAGTTAATCGAATATAGACATTCGAAAGGAGAAATCGAATATGGTATTCGAAGTTAGTTAATCGAATATGGTATTCGAAGTTAGTTAATCGAATATGTTATTCGAAAGGGGTTAGTCGAGTCGAGTTAGTCAAATAGAGTTAATCAGTTAGAATTAATCGATTTGAGTTAATCAGTTAGAATTAATCGATTTGAGTTAATCAGTTAGAGTTAATCAGTTAGAATTAATCGGTTAGAGTAATCAGTTAGAGTTAACCAATTAGAGTAATCAGTTAGAGTTAAACCAATAAAGTTAATCAGTTAGAGTTAATCCAAATAATATGCCATTTAGCACGACTGCTAGCGTAATTCGCAGGGCTGCAAATAGCCTAAGGCGGTCGGATGTTTCCTGAGGGAATCAGGCGTAACCATTGTGATCGCTGCGATCTAGAGTCAAGCGAATGGAGTTAAATAGAGTTGTCGAATAGTAGTTGTTCGAATGGAGTTAAATAGAGTTGTCGAATAGTAGTTGTTCGAATGGAGTTAAATAGAGTTAGTCGAATATAGTTTATTCGAATAGAGTTGAATAGAGTTAATCGAATAGTAGTTATCCGAATAGAGTTAAATCGAATATTAGTTATTCGATAGGAGTAAATCAAGTTGAGTTAAATAAACCAAGTTAGTCGAGCCTAGTTAATTGAATCGAATTGGTCGGACCAAGTAAGTTAAGTTAGTCGAGTTAAGTTCGTCGAGTTAAATAAATCGATGTTAGTTTCATCGAAAGGAGTTATCGATGTTAGTTTCATCGAAAGGAGTTATCGATGTTAGTTTCATCGAAGGGAGTTATCGATTTTAGTTTAATCGAAGTGAGATTTTCAAATATGAGATATTTGAAAAGGAAGAGTTATCGAATACTAGTTATTCGAAGAGAGATTATCGAATATCGTTTATTCAAGAAGGAGTTAATCGAATATAGGTTATTCGAAGAAGAGTTAATCAAATAGAGATTTCTCGAAGAGAGTTAATCGGCAAATTCGATTATATCGAATTCGGGAAAGTACTTATACTTTCCAGTGTTTAAATAGAGTTTTATTCATTTATAAATAAATAAGTGTTAGGTTAATTATTCACTAATAAGAATAGAAGTTATAATTAAAGTTAGATAATTTGAAAGTAGGGATTATAACATTATCGTTATAACCAATGTTTTAAATATAGAAGTGGATTAGTAAAATTGAATCCGAGAAAGGCGTAAAGAAGTTGTTAAAGATTAAAAGATAAACTTTGACCATTTCAAAGTTATAACGTTGTTCAGTTAAGGTCTGAGAGGTAATTATACCCCAACTTGAGTGACTTCCTTCTTAACTAAGAAATGGTAAGGTTTGATCGTAAAGGAGTGTTGGAAATGTTTTCCAAACGAGAATCAGAAATGTTTTCTGATAAAAGAAAAATAAGAATTTAGAATATAGGGAAATAGGAGATAAGTAAATAAATGAACTAAAGGGATTTATGTTAAATGATGTTTGTTCGATATAATTTCCATTTGGAAATAATATCGTTGTTTGCACACTTGTTTTTCTTTGATAGTTAACTCACCGACTATCGAAGTTTTGACCATTTTAACGTTGTTAATATGGAGAGACCAGTTGGATTATTATCCATAGAACCACTCTGTATTGGCATAAGCGTCGCGAATCATATATGCCAAAGATAATTGAAGACGGAGAAAAATGCAAGGGCTATCCTGTTTACAGAATAGTGCCTTCGGTTTGTCCAGTCCCAGGACAACTTGTATGGACGAAGGTCTGACAGAGTATATCCAATGGATCGCGTAAGTTGATCTGTTCAAACGTATTCATGTTTGGTGGAGGAGGAATTCGTTTCTCTTAGCTGTATACCCGTGTTATTTTTGGATAAGTCAATTTGTGATTTGGCGGGTATGACGATGTGACATTTCTAAGTGAATGAAGATGGATGTCTGACATAGTATTTCCAGACGATCACGTACATTGATTTCTTCAACTATACCAAGAGTGGAAGCGGAGAAGGAAACTTCTTTTAGCTGACACGTAATGTACTGTTGTAGACGTCAATTAGTGATTCTGATGGATTTGACAATGTAGCATTCGAAGTGAATCTGATGTAATGATAAATCGTAGCTTCTAGCCTCATCAACCGGTAAATGACAGAAATCGGGCAGGCAGCATGGCTAAGTCGGTCGCACCGAAGTAGGGTGTATAATCACCTATCTAGTGAATATTCATTTGTTTCTTTAATCTATCAATGCTGTCCCATATATATATACGGGAACGGTTGCTGATCCCAACCGTTGGTGATGTACATTCGATACACTCAAGCGAAATGAGTGGTCGGTCATGTGTGGCTGAGTTGCAAGATGTTCTTGTTGAACTCCAGTGTATCGTTCCTAGAGTACACTGATCGGAAGGTGATTCCATACCTTGTCATAGTTGGAAATCCATTATCCAGTACGTGCTTGCGATTTTGATTGTATACTATATATGTAGAACGTGAGATGAAAGCGTTTCTGCTAGTTGATATCTATTTGTACATAGACATTATATTAATATCAAAAGGTTTTTGATATAAAGATATTTTGGATTCTCATAAGGGAAAAACCCGTTCCGTTATGCGGCGTGGTCTTATGAGATATCGTTTACTTGTTCATATACCTGTATTAAACTGTTTTACTCGCACCAGTCCCATGACTGACCCAGAGTTTATTTGTTGTTTTCCCTAAACTCTTGGGTGCCTAAATTTGTACGGGCAGTCAAGTAGTCGGGTTTTACAGATATACTGGAAGAGCGTGGAGCAGGAGGCTTCAAGATCATATAGCTATAGTTATTTCCGTTGTGTTGTAAGTGCTGTACTCTGATAAGTGCTATTGTATACATAACTGTTATATTTCAAAGTTATGTTATCTATTATATGTTATTCGTTCCGCTGTGAGGTTCGTGTTACTCTGATGTTGTGTTCTTCTTCTTCTTCTATTCTAAGTTTCTATCTTATCTATTCTCACCTTCTAATTTCTTTCATTAACTATTCAGTTATTTTCGATCCTTGGATGTTCGATATGTGTTGTATATCGGATAACCAAGATCGCATTTTTCCGGGTCGTTACAGTTGGTATTAGAGCTTAGGTTAAGAATTACTTGGCTCTGTGGCGTGACTCGGTAGAGATAGGGTTAGTAACACCCTAGATTGAGTTTGAGTGTATATATACGAGTGCGTATTTGTATTTGATATAAAAATGGTTTTATATTGTGGAGATTCATTGGCTGAGTTGTTTATGAGTTCTGGTCGATCAGTTTGATCCATTGTATCGGTAGGAGTAAATAAACGCTTGAATACGATGAACCGTCATCGTATGTTTCAAAAAGAGGGTAAACGAAATAGTTTTACCCAAGGTATATTTGATATATATATTGGATTTATAATATATGAGATATATTGGTTGTTATTATAATCGAGTAAGATTATAAATATAATGGTTATATAAATAATCGATCAAAATTCATATAAGTGAAGTATATGAAATCGAAGTGAATTAAATCTGAAATTAAAGTCAGAATTGAAAAAAAAAACTGGAAATTCAGATAAGTGATTGTAATTGAATCTGGATTAGATATAGGTGAATTTTAAAATCCTGGGAGGTTTTAAATTTGTTTTAATAAGGATATTTTGAACTGACTCAAGATGGAAGTGTTTAAGTTTGAGTTTTGAAAAAGAATATAGTATTGAACTCACTTTGATCGCTGGAAAATAATTCTGATGATGGTGTACACATCATCAGTGTGATTTTCGAGTTGTAAGTGACGGATTACTACCTAAGATTTTATTTTCAAATCTGTTTTGCGAAAACAAGTTTTTGAGAATTCAAATGTTTTGAATTGATATTATGATTTCAAATTGACTTGAAATAAAAGGCCAGGAATTTAAATTCTAGAATTTAACTTTAACTTGTTAAGTTAAGTGAAAACTGGGGTGATAAGAGAATAATCTGAAATGGGATTAAGTTGATGAGTTAAGAATTTGAAATTTAGCTGGACTTAGAATTTGAAAATCAAGAATGAAACTTAAGATTGATAATGGGATTCGACTTGAGAATAAGCGAATGATTTGGTTTGACGATATAAAAGTGATTGAGTTGATTGGGATGACATTTGTATATGCCGAGTTGATAACAGATGGTAGGGATATAATGATATGCCCAACAAAAAGGTATAAGTTTATATTTTATATGAGTTGGAATTTATGAGCTGAATTGGCAAGCCGTTTGGCGTTTTGATTTTCTTTTGGGTTGAAGAAGGCCCAGAGAGGCGAGTTGGAGTTTGAGCTATTGACCAGTACAAAGGAGGTGCTGGCGAAATTTTTCGAAGGTTTAAAAAGTTAGAAAATTTTCAGAATTTTTGAAAATTTTAGTTAGTCGGAATGAATAAATATTTTAATCAATATTAATTGGTTCAGTTAAAATCAGAAAGAAGGGGTAAGCAAATCTTAGGAATTCCAATAGATAGGGTCGTCCACTACCTTAGCAATTTCGAGGACGAAATTATTTTAAGTGGGGAAGAATGTAATGACCCGCATTTTTAGAGATATATAATTAATTTATTTAATTATATAAGTGGTGATTTAGAGAAGTTAATGATCGTTTAATTAGATAATATTGAATATTTAATTAATAATTATAATATAATAATATATTATAATGTCGAAATAGTCAGAAATAACTGAATTCACAATACAGTGTGGATTGGATTATATATAAGGTATAATTCAGTTTGGAATTGAATTTGAATAATGAATACATTATATAAACGACAGTTTGAACGTATAATTATATTATAATTAAAACCGAGCTTGAAATGGCGCTGCAGTTCGTTAATTGGCGATTCAAACTTCAACTGAATATACAGGGACCGTTTGAAGTCGGATTTCTGTGAAACAAGAAACGTGTGGAGCTGGTGGAGTATATCTTTCTAGTGGAAGAGAGAAATCGGGATTTCGTCGTGTAGATTTTGATTTATGTCCAAATAAAATTTCAGAAAAGTCGCTGTGGAATTCCTTTATATTTTGCGACGCTTTATATACGTTATAAATCGATTTTTCGATACGAACTGAATATCGATCAAATCGGAATTTCTGAAAATCAAGTCATAAATTCTGGCAGGATATTCTGAAGCCGTACGACATCATCTGTGGATATATACGAGAATAAAATATTTATTAATATTTAATTTAATAATATTTAAATATATTTATATATTTAAAAGGTCAGTTCAACGCTTGAAAAATAGCCAGTTTTTCATACGACCTCGGAATTCGACGAAACAAATTTTGTTGGGTCCGCAATGTTAAATTATTGCTAGATGTCAGTTTCCGTGATTTTTAGAGTCACTGTGTGGCCGTACGGATTTTTAGAGTGAAAAACAGTCAGTATCTTGACAGTTAAAAATACGTTGTGTGAGCATACGGAGTCGGAATTCGACGAAACCAGTTTTGTTGAGACCGTAATGTCGAACTGTAGCTGCATGTCTAGTTTGGTGATTTTTGGGTATCGTACGTGATCGCAGGAATTTTAAAGGACAAAAATAAGTAGTAGTTGATTATAATTTAATATAATAATCAAGAGGAAAATATCTAAATTTGCTATAAATACACCACTACTAACCCTTATAACCTAATTCTTCATTTTCTAAGTCAACTCAAAAACCGCCGCAAGTTATTTTCTCCTTCCAGTAAAGTTTGAACTCAAAAGAAAATCCAAAACAATTCATTTGAATTCTTATAAATTCCAACGTTTGTATATTGGGAACCTATGAGATGAGAGCTTCATTTTTGTACCATTTTTACTAGGTCCGATTCATGTTCTGGGTTATCGAGTTCCTACAGTAGACCTAGGGCTTGGATTTTCTTGAAAAGGAGACATCGATGCAAGCTTTTATGGTTGAATTTGTGTTTGCGGTGAGGAGTGGAACCGATTTGAATTCTTTTATGGGTTTCGGGGATGAAATGTTTCGGTGTCATACTGTCGACGCGGTGCCAGGAGTGCTCTCGAGCTCGGAATTGTGGTGGTGGTGGTGTTGAGTTTAAGAAGAGATGTTGAATGGAGTGCTCGAATTGAATTTGTGGTGAGTAATGAAGGAGTAGTGAACGGCTAAGAATCGGCAATGGGAAGGAGCTGGACGTCGTGAGTTTCATTTGGGGAAGAAGGGATTTTATGGGGCCAGTTTCTTTTTGAGTAAGTGGGCCGACATTTGGAAAAGGGCAAGGCCCATTTGAAAATAAAGTCCAAGCTTTTATTTATTTAATTATCGTATAAACTTCGTAATGTAATAACTTCTCTATACGGTATCAAAATTCAGCGAAACAAGATCCGACAGGATCGTATGGACGGACCCTACCCAATGGAGCTGACTGGGAGTGGATTAGAGCTCGTTTGAATTTATGGCGAAATAAATTGTTTGATTCAGATCAAACAAACAGTTTATCGTTATTTAACGATGAACTGCCAAAGTGAGTAAAACTCACCAACTCTGAACAGTTATATTTTTATAATGTATTCTTAGAACTGTTAATCATCTGTTGATTTCTGTGTGTTGGTTGATTGATTGAACTGCTAGTCAGTTAGTGGATTTCTATATTGATTCTGTTTAACAGTATATATCATATAGAACTGAAAGTGATGTTGATTTTATTGTTTAACATCTATGATGCAGGGAAACAGGTTGGAGGGACCCAACTGGGTTCCTCAATATTTATAATACTGTTTTGATTCATATATTGTGTTATATGATGTGATATATAATCTGTTGTCGATTATATGTGGTTGGATGTTATTGAACATCGTGATTCGATATGATTGAATACCATAACATACGGGATGTTGATAAGGGAAATTTCGAAGTGATATTGAAAATAGAATATTTAGGAAATGGGATATTTATAAATAAGGAATATTTATAAATTGGGATATTTATAAATAGGAGATATTTTAAAAAGGAAATAAATTCAAAGCATTTCTTTTTGAATGGAAAGGCCTGTGTGGCGAGTTTGGGGATTTTCCCGATGCTCCCGATACAAAGGAGGTTATGGCGAATTTTCCCGGGAATTTAAGGAGTTAGAATATTTCAAGAATAAATTTGAAAAGGAAATATGTGTAAACCATTTACAAATAGAATTGAAAAGGAAACGTTATAAAAAGGAAATCATTTTTAAAGTGTAGAACCATTATTTAAAAGTAAATCTTTTCAAATGATTAAAACGTTGTTAAAAAGGAAATCATTTTTAAAGTGTAGAACCATTATTTAAAAGTAAATCTTTTCAAATGATTAAAACGTTGTTAAAAAGGAAATCTTTATAAAGTGAATAAAGTTAATCGAATATAGACATTCGAAAGGAGAAATCGAATATGGTATTCGAAGTTAGTTAATCGAATATGGTATTCGAAGTTAGTTAATCGAATATGGTATTCGAAGTTAGTAAATCGAATATGGTATTCGAAGTTAGTTAATCGAATATGGTATTCGAAGTTAGTAAATCGAATATGGTATTCGAAGTTAGTTAATCGAATATAGACATTCGAAAGGAGAAATCGAATATGGTATTCGAAGTTAGTTAATCGAATATGGTATTCGAAGTTAGTTAATCGAATATGTTATTCGAAAGGGGTTAGTCGAGTCGAGTTAGTCAAATAGAGTTAACCAGTTAGAATTAATCGATTTGAGTTAATCAGTTAGAGTTAATCAGTTAGAATTAATCGATTTGAGTTAATCAGTTAGAGTTAATCAGTTAGAATTAATCGGTTAGAGTAATCAGTTAGAGTTAACCAATTAGAGTAATCAGTTAGAGTTAAACCAATAAAGTTAATCAGTTAGAGTTAATCCAAATAATATGCCATTTAGCACGACTGCTAGCGTAATTCGCAGGGCTGCAAATAGCCTAAGGCGGTCGGATGTTTCCTGAGGGAATCAGGCGTAACCATTGTGATCGCTGCGATCTAGAGTCAAGCGAATGGAGTTAAATAGAGTTGTCGAATAGTAGTTGTTCGAATGGAGTTAAATAGAGTTGTCGAATAGTAGTTGTTCGAATGGAGTTAAATAGAGTTAGTCGAATATAGTTTATTCGAATAGAGTTGAATAGAGTTAATCGAATAGTAGTTATCCGAATAGAGTTAAATCGAATATTAGTTATTCGATAGGAGTAAATCAAGTTGAGTTAAATAAACCAAGTTAGTCGAGCCTAGTTAATTGAATCGAATTGGTCGGACCAAGTAAGTTAAGTTAGTCGAGTTAAGTTCGTCGAGTTAAATAAATCGATGTTAGTTTCATCGAAAGGAGTTATCGATGTTAGTTTCATCGAAAGGAGTTATCGATGTTAGTTTCATCGAAGGGAGTTATCGATTTTAGTTTAATCGAAGTGAGATTTTCAAATATGAGATATTTGAAAAGGAAGAGTTATCGAATACTAGTTATTCGAAGAGAGATTATCGAATATCGTTTATTCAAGAAGGAGTTAATCGAATATAGGTTATTCGAAGAAGAGTTAATCAAATAGAGATTTCTCGAAGAGAGTTAATCGGCAAATTCGATTATATCGAATTCGGGAAAGTACTTATACTTTCCAGTGTTTAAATAGAGTTTTATTCATTTATAAATAAATAAGTGTTAGGTTAATTATTCACTAATAAGAATAGAAGTTATAATTAAAGTTAGATAATTCGAAAGTAGGGATTATAACGTTATCGTTATAACCAATGTTTTAAATATAGAAGTGGATTAGTAAAATTGAATCCGAGAAAGGCGTAAAGAAGTTGTTAAAGATTAAAAGATAAACTTTGACCATTTCAAAGTTATAACGTTGTTCAGTTAAGGTCTGAGAGGTAATTATACCCCAACTTGAGTGACTTCCTTCTTAACTAAGAAATGGTAAGGTTTGATCGTAAAGGAGTGTTGGAAATGTTTTCCAAACGAGAATCAGAAATGTTTTCTGATAAAAGAAAAATAAGAATTTAGAATATAGGGAAATAGGAGATAAGTAAATAAATGAACTAAAGGGATTTATGTTAAATGATGTTTGTTCGATATAATTTCCATTTGGAAATAATATCGTTGTTTGCACACTTGTTTTTCTTTGATAGTTAACTCACCGACTATCGAAGTTTTGACCATTTTAACGTTGTTAATATGGAGAGACCGGTTGGATTATTATCCATAGAACCACTCTGTATTGGCATAAGCGTCGCGAATCATATATGCCAAAGATAATTGAAGACGGAGTAAAATGCAAGGGCTATCCTATTTACAGGATAGTGCCTTCGGTTTGTCCAGTCCCAGGACAACTTGTATGGACGAAGGTCTGACAGAGTATATCCAATGGATCGCGTAAGTTGATCTGTTCAAACGTATTCACGTTTGGTGGCGGAGGAATTCGTTTCTCTTAGCTGTATACCCGTGTTATTTTTGGATAAGTCAATTTGTGATTTGGCGGGTATGACGATGTGACATTTCTAAGTGAATGAAGATGGATGTCTGACATAGTATTTCCAGACGATCACGTACATTGATTTCTTCAACTATACCAAGAGTGGAAGCGGAGAAGGAAACTTCTTTTAGCTGACACGTAATGTACTGTTGTAGACGTCAATTAGTGATTCTGATGGATTTGACAATGTAGCATTCGAAGTGAATCTGATGTAATGATAAATCGTAGCTTCTAGCCTCATCAACCGGTAAATGACAGAAATCGGGCAGGCAGCATGGCTAAGTCGGTCGCACCGAAGTAGGGTGTATAATCACCTATCTAGTGAATATTCATTTGTTTCTTTAATCTATCAATGCTGTCCCATATATATATATATACGGGAACGGTTGCTGATCCCAACCGTTGGTGATGTACATTCGATACACTCAAGCGAAATGAGTGGTCGGTCATGTGTGGCTGAGTTGCAAGATGTTCTTGTTGAACTCCAGTGTATCGTTCCTAGAGTACACTGATCGGAAGGTGATTCCATACCTTGTCATAGTTGGAAATCCATTATCCAGTACGTGCTTGCGATTTTGATTGTATACTATATATGTAGAACGTGAGATGAAAGCGTTTCTGCTAGTTGATATCTATTTGTACATAGACATTATATTAATATCAAAAGGTTTTTGATATAAAGATATTTTGGATTCTCATAAGGGAAAAACCCGTTCCGTTATGCGGCGTGGTCTTATGAGATATCGTTTACTTGTTCATATACCTGTTTTAAACTGTTTTACTCACACCAGTCCCATGACTGACCCAGAGTTTATTTGTTGTTTTCCCTAAACTCTTGGGTGCCTAAATTTGTACGGGCAGTCAAGTAGTCGGGTTTTACAGATATACTGGAAGAGCGTGGAGCAGGAGGCTTCAAGATCATATAGCTATAGTTATTTCCGCTGTGTTGTAAGTGCTGTACTCTGATAAGTGCTATTGTATACATAACTGTTATATTTCAAAGTTATGTTATCTATTATATGTTATTCGTTCCGCTGTGAGGTTCGTGTTACTCTGATGTTGTGTTCTTCTTCTTCTTCTATTCTAAGTTTCTATCTTATCTATTCTCACCTTCTAATTTCTTTCATTAACTATTCGGTTATTTTTGATCCTTGGATGTTCGATATGTGTTGTATATCGGATAACCAAGATCGCATTTTTCCGGGTCGTTACAATATTATTGTCCCCGGTTGATGAACAGTCGGTTTCCTTTATATAGGACCGCACGCAAAGCTCCACTTACCACCTTTCTCTGCCCATCCGTTTCCTTTTTTTTCTCTCCTTTGAATTTGGGTTAGTAGATGCAGGTCTGAAAAAGTATTGTTAAAAATTCAAAATGTCGTTCGTTAATGCTAGGCTATTAGTTCTTTTGCCAACATTCAACAGTCGGCTTTTGTTTGAAAAAAAAACAATCAAAGCAAAAACGCCGCTTCCAACAAGAAAAAAAAGTAATACTGTTGGTTTCTCTATACATTGTATTCGGCAATTCCTTTATACCACACGCATGTTTGGCATCATGTATATTTAGATATGGTGTGAAGAAATATATATATACATTGGTTGTGGAAATGAAGTGTGTACGTAGCAACGCTTGTGAAAGGTGTATGTGATTTTCCGGAGATTTGCTCGCGGCTGATACAGGATTTAACGGTGAAGATTTATGGAGCTATTTCAGTGAGAACTTCTAATTTAATTATTTATTTAAATTGGTAGTTATTAGATAATGAAAAAGCTATGATAATTTGTTGAGTATGGATGGTTGTGTGCAATGTTTGGATGAATATTCCGATAGTTAAACACATTAGACACTACGCGTTATTGACAGTAACGCGTCGGCGCACAAAGGAATTGATTGTTAATGATTGTTGTTGCATGCGATGGATGTTCATTGCTAAACACATCGAACATTAAGCGTTATTTAATGTAACGCTTGCGCATTATTTTACAAGTGTTTGGATGTGCCATGTTGATAGATGAACTTGTGTTTATATGGATTGATTTGGTTGCATCACTCACGCACTGTAATTGTGGAGTATATGGGTAGTCAATTCAAGTCTCTTCTCTATGAGAATAACGTTTGGTTGATAAAATAAAAATTTAAAAGTTAAAGTTTTGAATTTAGATTTTTAAAATGATTTGAAATCTAACCCATGAATGATTACAGAGTTTTGCCATAACGACAAAAATGATTTTTGAATGTTTTAAAAGTTGTTTGGACTCTTAAGGTAGAACAAATTTTTAAATCCAACTAAAAATTTGATTTCTATGAGTTGAGATTCTAAAATGATCAATAAATGTTTATATAAACGATATTTGAAATTTAATTGGGTTTGAAATATATTTCGAACAATGATTATAATATGTTTTAAGCATAAAGGATTAATTTTGGGAAATTAAGTGAGATTTGGAAAATATTTTGTTTTAAGTTTTCGGCTTAACTTGAAATGAATATTTGAAATTGAAACGATGATTTGAAGTAAAACAATTTTTGAATTCGAATGTAAGTATAAATATTATTCGAAATATGGTTTTGACGGTTTGAGTTATGAAAGTTAAGTCCAATTTGGGAAGAATTGTGCCAATTTATATTTAATCGTTATACAACTTGAATTGAACGTATCACGTAGTGATCGCTTGATAATGTCGATCATGTTTTTTTTTCAACGACTATAACTTGAACATTTTGAGTCGAATTAACGCAAACGGAAACGTTGAATTTTGATTTAATGATAATATTTGAATAGAAAAGAAATTTTCAAATTTCGACGTAAGGTTTCAAATTATGTCCAAACAAAAATTAAAGGCGCTATAATGTGAAGACCCGCAACTTACCCGTAAAGGAAAGCGTCGGATAGTTCGAGAACAAACCACAACAGAACACATACAGAAGGACATTTCGTTGTATATTACAACAATGCATCAGATTACAAGAATATACAGAGTATAAATGAATATTACACAGAAATATCAGAGATTTAAATTACATTTAAATACATAGCAGCGGAAAATAATACAATACACAACTAGAAGAAGATATACGGATACAAAGCTTTCCGGATATCGTTCCAGCTGTAAACCAGGATCCTGTGAATATAAATCTGCAAAACCAAAACTACTAGCTGCCCGTGTCAAAATAGGGGCACCCAGAGTTTAGGTTAAAACAATAAACTCCAGGTCAGTCATGTGACTGGTGTGAGAACTAAAACAGTTATTAATCTTTATTTTAAATCATTAGGTAAATCAAGGGACCACGCCGTATAACACGGAACGGGTTTTCTCCCAAGAATACCAGTGCATAAAACAAACAGCGCAATGCTAAATAAAGAAAGATGAAGCTGTTATAAGACCCAGGTCCTATCACACAATGCAACGCAAGCCGGGGGATAGGGTTTTCCCTTATAACAGCCAAAGAATGCTTGATACGTTTAAAACAAATCTTTTGATACTATAATAAGTGCATAGTGTATAAAACAACTTCAAATCATAAGTATCAATCATAGGCGACATGAGCGTCCCATGCCACTATGTCGCCATATATAGGTTTACAAATAAAACCGCAAAGTCACGTATTTGGAAATTGGATTTCCATCTATGAACCGAGGCAAGGGGCAAGATCCTCAACCGATTCGAGACAATCTAGCCTACCATGTCTCAGGAACAGCCGCAACTGCCCCCTGGATCGTCAGGGCCGGTCCACCGATGTGGATTATTATGCCTGAACAATACGTCTCCCCGCCCTTTGGGGCGCAAACGAGCCAACGAATGACTCCATCGGTTCGAGAACGACCGATCAATCCGAGGCGCCTCGCAACAGCAACAACCACATAAGTCAAACTCGTCAGGGCGTGTAAAACCACTGACGCCACTTTTAGCTAGAAAGAAACGCAAGTCCTCCCTGAGGTCCGTCTCCCGTTTTTGGTTCATACCTGGTGTGAAACACGCGAGGTAAACGTTACACAAAGCTACGCCACAAAGGCCGTGCTTTGATCATCACCACAAGACTTTGCTTTTCAACAGAAGCCTTGATCATTTGCATCTTAGCATGCCACACAGGCAAACCATCCTATGCAACCGATATCAGTCACACAGAATGAAATCCGATGTCAGACACACAGTCCATTTACAAGTCCGTTCTGGGTCTGAACGAAACCGGAGGCACCTAGTACCCCGCATATCCATCGATCTCCAAGTACGTCTGGACGATCACTAACTGCTTCCATCTTCTTGGGTGTACAGCCCAATCAAGATCATCAGTTATCCCCCAAACGACGTGAAGACCTCCGGTCTTCGACCATCGTCTTCATCTTCGACTTATCGTCGTATCAGTTATTCAGAATGGGATAAACCCGGTCTTTCCGAATAACTCGCGTATATATTATAAAAGTGTTACACAAACACAACATACGCCTCATTCCAACTCATTAGTCATTAACCGTAAATTAATCAAGAGAATAATTCCCCAAATATTAACCCCGAAGGCCGAAACCAACATCAGATCAATATCCAGAAAACCATTCTACTTAGCTAACCGACAGTTAGTTTCTAAATTTCACATTCAAATCTAATTAAAGATTTAACTATCGCCTGGAGCAAAACTGGTGATACTCCATTCTCGATCTTTTCAATCTAATTAAAGATTCATTAAAACTCCACTTAGTTTTAATCTGTGACTGGGTTAAAGAATCAGTGTCATTTAAAACACGGTTCACGATAAACCCAAAGTCACATCCCATTAATTATCGGGTTAAAGAACAAGTGTTATTTAAAACACTGTTCACGATAAACCCAAAAATCAATATCCATTCAATTCCAATTAAATATTATTTAATTGGTACACTTCATTAAATCTAAATAAAAAGATTTAATCTTTTCTCAACTGGGTTCAAGAACAGTGTTAGTGAAGACACCATTCACGACAAACCCAAATCACATTCATTAATTATCGGGTTAAAGAACAAGTGTTATTTAAAACACTGTTCACGATAAACCCAAAAATCAATATCAATTCAATTCCAATTAAATATTATTTAATTGGTACACTTCATTAAATCTAAATAAAAAGATTTAATCATTTCTCAACTGGGTTCAAGAACAGTGTTAGTGAAGACACCATTCACGACAAACCCAAATCCCATTCATTAATTATCGGGTTAAAGAACAAGTGTTATTTAAAACACTGTTCACGATAAACCCAAAAATCAATATCAATTCAATTCCAATTAAATATTATTTAATTGGTACACTTCATTAAATCTAAATAAAAAGATTTAATCATTTCTCAACTGGGTTCAAGAACAGTGTTAGTGAAGACACCATTCACGACAAACCCAAATCCCATTTGATATTCAATATAAGGCTCTGAATAGAAAATATATCGGCTTATATTCAATATCAAATTCTACGATTAACAAATGTCGTATTGGAAATAACGATAAATATATATCTTTCAAATTTCCGTAACAACATCCGTATAATCACAAATTCCAACATCGAAATATTCCGAAGACAATTTCGATTCAAATCCACTCCAATGCAATCATTGGAAATTTTGGTTATGTTCAAAACCCTTTTCAAATTCAATTTATTTATTTAAAAATAAATAGAATTATAATTCTAGTTCAAAACTAGTTCATTTCGATAAAAATCTATTTTTATCTTTTCAAATATGGAGTTTTTCACCCCAATTCTTTCTAAATCATTTCTTATGATTTTACACAAATTATTGCTATTTTTAATAATTTTATCAAGGCCCGTACAGCCGATTTCCATCAACGGCCATCGAACTGCACTTACAGCGACCTTTTTCGAATTTGATTTGGACATAATTCCAAATCCAACCGTTAGATTTCAAATTCCTAATATTCGTTAGAAAGCTCTTTTCGATACGAACCCAACGGTTCCGGTTTTAGGAGAATCCGACGGTCGGATCTCCCGTAATGTCCGTTTGAAATAAATGGTCGAAATTCACGAACTGCCGCGGCGCGGCGCGTTCTATTCAGGCCATTATATTATATATATAATATATATTTCGTCGATTTCTATTTAAAACGAATTATATAAATAGTTTTAAATTCGTTTCAAAAACAATTTCAACTTCCATTTCAATTCAAATCAAAATTGAATTCTTCTTTATAAATTCGTTTCAAAATTCATTTCTATTCAATTCAAATTTCAATTCAATTTGAATTCATTTCAATTCGCTTTCAATTCATTTTGAATTCGTTTTCAATTCAATTCATTTCGAAATCGTTTTCAGTTCAATTCATTTCGAAATCGTTTTCAGTTCAATTCATTTCGAAATCGTTTTCAAAATCGATATAAATATCGTTCACGTCAAAATGGCGTCAATCTAATCAACACGGCTTCATATATTCCTTTATTTTCAAATATTCTATTTCAAATATTTCTTTTTCAAATATTTCTTTTTCAAATATTTCTTTTTCAAAACTGGAATGAGACCCAATCAATTACCATATAAAATTAATTATATGGATTTTCATACAACACATGTATATAATAGCATTGAAAATAATCAACCATCAACCAAAGTGCACTACACGGTATAAGCATCAAATATAGATATTCAACGCTTATAACAGCCTGTCAATCAATCGATCGACATATTTAATCAATCAGGATGAGTGAACTTCAAATTTCATCCTAACACCCGTGTGGGGTTTCAAACAATCAAACACATATTTTATTTGTGCAGTTAGGCGATGTGTAAAATTTATCGACCCAATCAACGTCATTCAAATAGGTGTACATAAACAAACCGTCTGGTTTGTAAATGAATATTTATTTATTCACATTCACGTTAAAAATTATATTTTTAACGATAACACATTTTATTTCAACCTATGAATTTCTATTCAATTCATTTACACAATAAAATGATATTTTTATTTTCTAACACATTTTAGAAAATTTCGGCGGCATAACGGCACGATACTAGAAACGGGACAAGGCCTAGCCTTATCCCCGGTCTAGTGAAGGCCCACGCCATTCACACATCAATCAAATCAATTCGTTATGCAAACCACAAACTTTGGAGTAAGGGTCTAACCTAGCCTTACTCCTTCGCCTTATAACGGCGCACGTCTAATCCTAACCAATTTATCGATTCGATTTTTCCCACCACAAACCACATTCAAACCAATATCGCAATCAATAACCAAACAGCCAAACAAACAAGTCCATGGTCTGTGGACGATTGTGTCGGGTGCTACTAAGCACCGTCTGCATCCTAGTATATATATATATAACTAGAAAAATAAATTGAAAGGTGAGAAATTCTCACAAATTAGCTATCCTAGCTCCACGACACTTCTAATGCAGGAAATCTTCGTCGCTTCGCATCTTTGTCATCTTCGTTGCTGCTTTCACTACATATGTAAAAATCGAATTTTTACTTCGCTATTCAATATATAAAAATCCATTTTTTATTTCAAAGTTCTACATATAAAAATCGAGTTTTTATTTCAAAGTTCAATATATAAAAATCGAATTTTTATTTCAACACTATGCAGATAAAAATCACATTTTTCTACCGCTACTATATAGATAAAAATTCTATCTTTACCTTGATATTCATATAGTAAAAATCGAATCTTTATATCGCTATATAAATAAAAATCTCGTTTTTATTTTATGTTGTCTACATAAAAATCACTTCCTTTCTTCTAACTAAAAATCAAATCTTTTTATCGCTAAAAATCAAATCTTTTTCTATACGCAAAATCAAACCTTTTTCTATACGCATAATCTAAAAATAAAATCAGTTTTAAAATTCTTCTTTTTTTTTTATTTAAATTCAGTTTTCAATTCTTTTAAAAAAAATCAGTTTATATTTCTTTAAAAAAAACAGTTTAAGTAAAATAAAAAAAAATACAGTTAAAGTAAATTTAAAAAAAAACAGTTTTTTAACCCCTTTTTTTTCTTCAGTTTATATAAACAAAATAAAATAATAATAAAATAAAAAAAAAATATATATATATAAAAAGAAAAAGGAAGACTTACAGAGAGGGGGGGCTTCGGGTAAAAAGAAGAGGGACAGAGGAGGAGATCGGCGAGGGGGGGGGGCGGTTAGGCTTAGGCGGTTAAGGGGGTGGAGGCGCGTTAGTCGGAGTCTGGTGGTGCTCCCTGTTGCGATGGAGGAGGAGATGAGAGGGAGGCGATAGCGGAGGGGCGACGGAGCGAGGGTGGGGGGGCTCGAGGAGGCGGCGCGGCGCTGATGGGGGAGGCGCGCGATCGATTAAAGTTTAGGGTTTTTTTTTTTTATTTTCCTTCTGAAATCGAAATGAGAAAAAGAAGGGGGCCAGAGCGGGTTAACGGGGGAGGGAAAGAAAAGTTTTTTTTTTTTTTTTTTTTTATTTATTTAATTATTTTATTATCTAAAAAGTTGACTTTTACACACGTCCTTTAAACGAGGTCCACCGCCTGTCGTCCATAGCGTATTACCCCCATTCCGAACACAATGGGATATGTATCGCAAGCTGATTCGGCTGTTACAATCAGTTTTCGTTTGAATTTACATTTAAATCACTATATTGAATTCTAAACGTACATTTCAAATTACCGGGGCCACATACTAACTAGAAAAATTCCAGAAAAATATTTTCTAGCTTCGTATTGACGATACAGTCCTAACAAAACTAGTTTCGTCGAATTCTGAGACCGTTAGAAAAATGGCCAATTTCCAGTCGATTAAAATCAACTGAAATGGTCAAACGCGTTTTCCTTTGCCACGCTCACATACTGATTCGAAAAATTATGAAATTTAAAACCTAGCAATAACTTGACATCCCGGACCCAACAAAACTGGTTTCGTCGAAATCCGAGGTCGTTTGCAAAATGTCCATTTTTAAGGGCCTTTATATATATTAAAATATATATAAATTCCACAGCGACTTTTCTGAATTTTCAACTGGACATATCTTTCAATTTCTAAAGTGAAATCTCAGTTTCTCAACTTCGTTAGAAAGATATCCTTATACAGATTCAAATATTTCTTGTTTCGTCCAATTCTGACTTATAATGAATCCTATATATTCATTTGAAATTAGAAATCGAATTTTCGAACTACCGCGCCATTTTCAATTCCTTTTATAATTATATATAATTATTATATATTCTAACGACGACGTATATAATATATACGATCGAATTATATTCAAAACAAATTTTCGTCGATATTATTTAAAATAATTCATTTTAAATAATCAAAATTCGCTAAAATTGCCAAAATAAAATTTTTAAACTGGCCCAGATTTTCGGGTTGTTACATATAATTACCGTTTAACAACCGTAATAAGAAATTTATTAAAATGGACTATAAGTTGTTGGAAATTCGGGAAAATTTGGTTAAATCATATTTTAAGTAATTTGAATTAAAAGATATTAGCTTTGAATGTTTTTAAATTATTTATAGTGCTTTAAATAATGCTTTTACATTTCTTTAGAAATGATTTGATTTTGAAATTATGAAATCATGAACTCTGGTTTGAAAACTGAAAGGATTTGTAAAATATTTTGGAAGAGTTTAAAGAAATTATGGAAACAGAACACAATGAAATTACGTTTTAAAATTTAAGGTTGGTAAATGAATATTGATTAAGATGTTAGCGGGATTTAAAGGATTTTTGAAATGAACCAACCTTGAATGAATGAATAATGAACGGGAAGGAGATTTGGATTGGAAAACACATGTATCCATAGCTATTTTTTAAGAATACGCTTATTACTTGAAAAGACCGGGATAGGATTTAAATCCGAAACCATTCCAAGTGATAATACGACTTTATGAAGTTATCAAGGACGTGGAATCGACGAATGAAGACCGGTAATCCTTGAATTTATTCGGACTGATTTCCGATGTCTCAAATCGGGCCGTACACCCGATGCGAGGTTATAAGTGGCGTGAGGTCTGAGTATTATTCGGAGATTTTCGGATTTTGTTCCGTTCAGACCCAGGACGGACTTGTGTAGATGGTGTGTATGACATTGTAATTGACGGCATAACACTGATTTCCATTGATATGTATTTGGTTTGTGACGTATGAGCTCGAAGTGGTTATGTATGGATGGAAATCAGTGGTCATGTTGTGAATGGACAATGTGACATACTTAAGATATGAAATGAGCTTTTATGATCAGGGCACTGCTTATCTAGGCATGCTTTGTATGACGTGACATCGACAAACCTCACACCCTGGATTTATGTGAAACTGGCGGTTAGGTTGTATACTTATATATGAATTGATGATGAAGCTGCAGCAGTGGGAAACCACTTATGAACTTGGGGAAATTGGGTATGTTCGGGGGGCCGTGTCTGGTCGAAAACCGTTGATCTGCCCAACGATTTGTAGTTGGTGTCCATGATGGACGAAAAAGCCGTAAGGCACTTCGCTTCGTATCCCTGATTGATCTTTCGTGCCAGGAATCATCAAGTTGGAAACTCAATCTCCAATACAAGCCATACGATTTTGGTTTGTATATATATGGCGACATAATATTATGGGTATTATGCCGTCTAGGATTTATACATTAATTGCAAAATGGTTTTCCACACTACGTAATAATAATTTGAAAGAGGATTTTACGTATGAAGGCATTTTTGGTTATCATAAGGTAAAAGTCTCCCATTTGATGTGCGCTTGCATTGTGTGATGTGGGACGAGCTTATGATAGCTTCTTTTTCAAAAAGGTCATTGCGTATTTATATGCATGGGTGTTCACATGGAGTAAACCCGTTCCACATTAGCGGCATGGTCCGGTGAATTTCCCAACTTTAAAATAAACCTAAAAGCAATTGTTTTACGTTCTCACACCATTCCCATGACTGGCCTAGAGTTTATTGTTCCTCCCTAAACTGTGGGTGCCTATTAATTTTCACATGGGCAGCTAGTAGTTTAGATTGTGCAGTTATGATTCGTTGGAGCGAGGTTCAAAGCGCTTTCTGAGTTGGAGTCCACGCTAAAGTTTGAAGCTTCCGCTGTATCATTTTGGTCTTCCACTGAGAGTATATTTTCTTTCTTCCGCTGTATATGTTTATGTTGTAACTCTGATATTCATGTAACTCTGATGTAATATTGAATTATTCAATGAAAGGTTCTGTTATTTTGTTCAATGTATGTATGTACTCATAACAATTCGTCTTTCTGAACGGTTTAAGTTGGTTTAATTACCAACAAGAACCGGGCAAAAAGATGGGTCGTTACATAGTGAATATTGTCGCCACATCTTAAGTGAAAACACCATGGCTAATAATTCCAAGTCGTATCATATATTTTACCTCATCAATCTTTAGTTATCTACTTGAGTAAGCAATGGACCTTCCCATGCTACATGAGTACTGCCATTACGCCTTTTATGGAAGCATATGTGTATACAGTTATTCTGCCGCTTTCATCAGTGGTAGTTAAAACTGAAGCAGTAGTTAATCTTTTCTTTAATTCTTGGGATAATTCTTCGTAGTTTGGTGTCTATTCAAACTTCTCATCCTTCATGGTTAACTTAGTCAAGTGATTTGCAATTTTTGAGAAGTCTTGAATAAATTTCCGATAATAACGAGTCAACCCTAAGAAGCCATGAATCAATTTCGGAGCCCTTGGTTGTTTCCAGTACGTGATGGCTGGTAATCTATCCAGGATCAACTGAGATCCCTTCTTTTGACATAACATGTCCGAGAAACCTCACCTTCTCTTCCCAAAAATGGCATTTTGAGAATTTGGGTTTTAACACATGTGACGACCGCCCACAACCCCTGCGCTGAACAAGAGGAATAATGCGATGAAAGATGTGTCAGGCAGCTGTGGATGATCATCAAGTTATGATAACACAAGTGAGACCTATCGTAAAACTCACAACGCAAGGATAAAATATAATAGAACATATACAACAGGTAATATTAGTGAAGCATATTATAGCAGAAAACACCAAACTTTCATAACAACTACAAAGTATAACCAAACACCCAGATTTACAACATAAGTCTGTACAAATTTGCCTAACTACAACATTCAGAGTAGAATAATAAACAACGAAAATCCAAATACTATATAGTACCAGCCTCATGCTCGCCTCCGAACTAAAACATCGTCCTCACTAAGCTATCACCTGTCACCTAGTCTTCCCATCCACAATGGGATGAACAGCCCAAGGTAATAAGAGGGAAACATAAAATCTTGGGTCATACAACAGTCTTAGTGAGCGATAAAACAGCTAGCAAACATCATTAATAAAGTACATGAGAATAGGTAGATTAACAAACCAATCTACTAACACCAAAGAAGAACCCAAACCTGTCTTCCCTACATCCGACGGTGATAACCTTTACAAAACACACTTCAACATACGTCCATGGAAATCAGAACTACCATTCATTCATGATAATTAGAAGCAATCGAACCATAACACTCATTGCATCCAAATTATAAATTTCACATAAACCCTCCTAATCGAATTCAACATCCCTTAAGCACAAGCCCCAGAGGCCTAAACCAATATCAGACAAGCACGCAAGAAACATCTCCTTCGACGTTGGACAATCTACATGAGATGGTACGAACAGAACAACCAATCGTCCATGACTGACTTTGGCTATCACCGCAAATCCTGCTTCGAAATTATCGTTAATCATATGATGGTCGACCTTGCCATATGTCAAGGGCTAATGGTAACACCGGTTCTAGCAGACTCTCCGTACACCTTTCAACGATACGTACCTAGGCCTTTCAACGATACCCAGGGTACTCGAACATCAACCTTCCGGTCTTTTAGGTACCCCTATTGTACCTCTGCTTTGAGCCCTCTAGAACCTACGACAACAATAATCTTTCGGCCTTCGCATCTCTAATCATCCAACCCGACGACCATTCATAGCTCAAGCAACCTTCTCGAGCAACCATCATCCACCAACTCACGACCTTTGAGTTGTTACCCCATTCGTTGTTCTATACCGATCAACGAACACATTTCAACACTTCGAATCTTCCTACTTGAATTCACTTCGAAGTCACAACATTACTGAACCAAATATCACCAACATAGGGTTCATCATCAATCCATAGCATTCAACAATTAACTATGGAAACAAACCACAGCGTTCATGCCATTAACCATAGCATTTCAAAATGCTACCAAAACCCTTCATGACCGACCGACCCATCTCCGTGCACGACCGACCGACCAGCCTCCCTGCTGACCGACCGACCCGTCCCCATGTACGACCGACCCTTTCTTCTGGGCATGACCGACCCTATTTCACCACACCCGATCGACCCATATCCAAACACACAGATCGACCGACTACCTTCATCTCGCAACCGACCGACCACCTTCATGGCCGACCTGGGTCCATGACCGACCCATGCATGATCGACTCGCCATCATCATTCTGGAGCCCGACCGAACCATTATTGCACGACCATTGCGTGACAGACCCTACTTTTGCACGACTGACCGGATCCATCTCCGTGCTAACCGACCGACCACTTCCCACTATGACCGATCGACCCTGTACTTCCGGACCGACCACCTGTACTACCACTAGTACTACACTTTGTACTACGCGACCGACTTGTGGCCTATATCGGTCCAATCCATTACCACTTTCCACCAAAACTTCGTCAAACGATAAAATCGACGAAACCTACTCAATCCATTCATCCAATACAACAATAAGCACGTTATGAAATCACTAACAACATGAAAATGACAATTTTCATCAAAATTATGCAAATTTCACCGAAATCATGATAAGTGAACATATGAACTAAATTATGGATCCAACTAGCATAAACATATGAAAATATATGAAAATTACTAGTATAAAGTTGCTAAACTAGATCCTATGACGACTCATATGAAAATAAACTTACCGTGATGTAGATCTAAGGAAAATGACTTGAAAATGATGAAATTAAGACCATGGAACTCATATACTTGATTGAATCCGTGTGAGAGATGCATATCACTCACCAATTCTCCAAAACAACCCAAAAACACTTAGATCTAGATCGGGACAACAAATAATTTGATCTAAACTCTTCAATTTGATGAACTCCCTCTTCGATTTGAGTAGATCTAGCCCCAAATGATGTAGATCTTCAAATTCCCTAAGCTTTAATGGTGGAAAGGTGAAAAGAACGGAGAGATGGAGGAGCTCTCACTCTTTCAAATGAGAGAATGGAGAAAGTAAACTATTCTCCATTCCTCCTACCCTCTATTTATAGCCTCCCACCAGCCCACTAATGGGCCTCTCCAAATCAGCCCATTATGGCTTATCAAACCAGAACATCCAACTGTTAAACCTTAAAACAGCGATTCCTCCCAAACCACTGAGCCAAATCTTTGGTGTGACCACTCTACGGAAAGGGAAACATCATTTCCTTTCTAATGACACATGCCTCAATACCTTATTTGATCCGAGTCAAAAGTTATACCCTGTACAAGACTGATAGAGGCAAAATGGTCACTCAAATTAATAAAATTATGGACATGTCTCACATCCTCATAAACAACATATTAAAATATGAGAATGATCCAACCTTTAGGGAACAAAATAAAAATAGAGGAATTTACAGTAAGGGCTTATTTCCTTCAGCCAATTAATTTTAAGGACACACGTTCCAAATAATTATTTTCAAGGCCAAAATTTCCTAAATCATTATCGGTCAAAAAAACCGTATCGCTACTTACACTCGAAGCTTCAAACGAAAATCAAAATTAGGTTTTATAAAGCTGATTTGTCTACAAAATCAAAATCGTGTAAAATCATGTAGCCAACTTTGATGATTTGTTGAAGAAATCAAATCATCTCACCTAGAATTGAATATTGATATACATACAATCTACGCTGACGATTTGCAATGATTTGAATCTGCTAATTGCTAAAGAAGTAAGTACTCCTTTTCTGATTTCAGTTTGTTGTTAATCATTTGCTTCAATTTGCAATTTTTATTTAATGATTGCTGATTGAAGTCAATGTTCGCCAATTGTTTGTATTCACCAAGTACTGAAATTAAACATTACGTTAAAAAAGCTATTAATGTTACCTTATCAACATGTAAAAAATATGTTTGTACTGAACTTTGTAGTGCATTAAACATGTAAAAAAGATATTTGTACTGAAATTAAACATGTAAAAAAGCTATTAATGTTACCTTATTCAATATGTAAAAAAGATAAACATATTTATCTTTTACTGTAATTGATTTAAATAGAACTTAAGCCTTAGTTATATTAAATAGATACAGTAAATGACGCTACAAGCTGAAATAAAAAGATAATTATTTTGATACATGCCATTGATACACAGTTGTTAGTATACACTGATACATTTTTGTAATTATAAATCGTTATAATTTGTTTGTTATTTATGAAATCATTATAATTTGTTTGTTATTATGAAATTGTGAAAATAATACAACTAGAATTAATTATTTTGATACATAGTTGTAAGTTTTGTGAAAATTATAAATTCATATATCTTTTTTTCTACCATATAGCATTTGTTTTCTGCTTCCATTTTGTTGGTATGTGAGATTAATTACTAGTTTTTATTACCATATGGACTAATTGGAGATTTATGTGATGATTTGTGCTTAAACAAATAAAAAAAACATTTAGATTTTTCTTCATAGTCTGAGTTTGTCATACTTAAATTTTTACTTCTAACTTGTCTAGTACTTGAATGACATTACATGTGCAAGCTTTAAAAATACACAATAAAATCCATATTTTATGCAGTTTTAAAAATGAACCTCGAAGATCAATCAAAGCTATCAAAAATCAGGGATCAAATCAAATTGTGTAATTTAAAAGTGAACAGTTATCTAATATATTACTTTTGTTTGTCATCTTTTGTACAAATGTATTGCCATCGACAGAGTGTAGTGTTTATTTGTTAAGTTTTAATGCAATTGATTGCCTGTTAATATTTCCTTATTTGCAATTTGTTGTTGCTTATAGTTATTCACGTTTGGAGCTGTGTATTGAAATAATGTTGTTTTGAACAATTGTGTTTATTTGACGTTTCTTATTCTTTGCTTGTAATTGCCAAGAGCATTATTTATCTATGTGGGGTTGTGATTCACATCAGCAATTGATACCTCCTACTTGCATTATCATTTTGTACAGACTAAAAAAAAAAGATATATGCATTTATCTTTTTCACAAAATAGATAGCAATATAAACTATTGTATTAGAGCAGAAATCTAAATAACATGAATAAGATGAGCTTAAATAAAAACCAGTAAACAACAAATTTAAATGAAGATGACATTGTATTCAGATTATCAACACAAAATGACTAGTAAATGCACTTGTAATTTGAGCACGGAGCAAATCATTTTAATAAAAGATAAATGCTTTTATCTTTTTCAAACATTACGTTAAAAAGTAATCAGTCACATGATATTCCGTGGGACTTGAACCAACCCATACACATAAAACTGAAACTGCAGCAAAATACACTATAAAAATGGCAATATATACAGCTTAGTATGAGTCTGCACTTATAATCAAAAGATACAGTTTATGATGAAAGCTTGTAGTGTTATTCTGTATAAAAAATAAGTTCTTTTATCTTTTCATATAGAATGAAAACGCTGTCGACATCAAGATGGTCTGGTTCTAGTGCAACTCCATTAAATTCTCTGCCACAAATTCTAATTGCATCCAGCTCCACAACCGGCCACACCAAAATATTGCTTTGAGTAGCAATGTTCTAAACACAAGCCCAACATTTGAGAATCTGATCGACTATTGCAATTACCATTTGCTTTCCATTTGCCACACCAAAAGGAAAATTACCATTTACACAATCATTACACATGAATCACACCTGCAATTAAAGATGTAAACAAATAAATGTGTTTATAAAAATGTTTAACAATATTAATCTTAATTAGCAAATAATCACATAAAATAGTACATAACAGATCCATTTTTACCCACTTTTCAGAAAAAGGTACAAACGTACATCTTTTACGGAATTCAAAATTTGGAAAAATAATGCAACAACTTAAATCTTATGTGCATCATGAAAAAAATATGTGGCTACTGCTTGAGATTCTAGGCAAATAAATAAAAATAATAGATTGCATAAGTTGTATGGATTTATAGAATAGTGCCTTCGGTTGTCCAGTCCCAGGACAACTTGTATGGATGAATGTCTGACAGAGTATACCTAATAGATCGCATAAGTTGATCTCTTCAAACATATTTACATTGGTGGCGGCGGAATTCGTTTCTCTTAGATTTATATCCATGGTATTTTTAGGGAAATCAATTTGTGATTTAGCGGGTTTGATGATGTGGCATTCAAAGTGAATGGTGGCCAGATGTTCCAAAAATATATGTTATGACCTCAAGCCTCATCAACCAAGAAATATCAAAAATTGGATAGGTCATATGGCTAAGTGGGTCGCCCCCATTAGGGTGTATTGTAGCCATCTAGATAAATTCCTATTTGTTCTTCTTTTTGCTTCTGTATCTCCCGGGACGGTTATGTTGTTAGCAACCGTAGGTGACAATATATTTGGAACATTCAAGGTTAAATGAATGGTCGGTCATGTTTATCCTGGGTTGTAAGATGTTCATGTTGAACCCTGGTGTATTCCTCTCTAGAGATACACTGTCGAAAGGTGGTCCCATACCTTGCCATAGTTGGAATCCATCCTCCAATAAGAGCCCACGGTTTTTTATTGTATATTATATATGTAGAGCGTGAGATGTAAGCGTTCTGCTAGATTGCTATTTACTTGTGATAAGACATTATTATAATATCAGAATAATATTATTTTAAAATGTTTTGGGTTATCGTAAGGTAAAAGCCGTCCATATTTATGTGTGGATCGGTCTTACGATTATCCTTTCTTTTGAAAAGGATTTTGGAAAGTTAAACCGAATGGTTGGAGTTTACTCACACCACTCCTATGACTGACCCAGAGTTTATTTTGCTTTGTTTTACCCAAAACTCTTGGGTGTCCAAGTTTATATGGGCAGTCAAGTAGTCGGGATTTTACAGATACCTGAAGGAGCTTGGAGCAGGAGGCTTCAATATTAGATATATATATAAAGTTTACTTCCATTGTGGTTTGTACGTGATGACGCATGTATGTACAAATACAAGTTTTTATTTCAATGTTGTTATCTAATATATTTTACTCGTTCCGTTGTGAGATTCGTGTTTACTCTGATTCTGTTGCATTGTCATCTTCTTCTTCTTCTATTCTAACCTTATTTCTTTCTATTTCTCACCCTCTAACTTCTTTCTACTAATGATCTGGTGTCTTTGATGCTTGAATAGTCGACATCGTGTTTTATGTCGATTTTCGGGGTTGAACATCCTCTGGTCGTTATAAGGAGGCCAGTTTTTTTAAATTCATATGGGTTTTGTTTTTATTTATTTAAGTGTTTTTTTTATTTTTTATAAACATCTGTATAGGTTTTCTAGTTTACTTCAAACTAGGGTTTACGGGTTACGGGTTTGTAATTTGGGGAAAATAGGATCTTAGGGACAAAGATCAGTCCAGGGTTTCGAGCGTAAGATTAGAACAGTAGCATGGTTTGCAAGTTTACAGGGTTTTGTAAGCAAGAATCTGTTTTAACACCTAGTAGAAATCTTGGGAATGCAGCAGTAGGTAAGGGTTTGTCGAAGCTGGGTAAAAACTATGTCATTTATTTTCTGCATTAGTTTCTCTACTGAAATATGTGTTGTGATATTTACAATATCTTGTAAAACTCAAATAAACCCTATTCACCCCCCTCCAAGGTTAATCTAGATCCTACAAGTGGTATAAGAGCCTGGTGTTTTTAACTCTAGAATCATGGTTTCCCTTAGTTGTTAGTCTAGCGAGAGTAAGTCCAGTAATGTTCCAAATATTTTAAATTGGAAATCTAAAATGGAATCCTATTTAAAGTCAGTTAATATTAAATGTTGGGATATTGTTATCAATGGATATGATATGGTAGATAGGAATGATACTGGATTTAATTCTTGTGCTACACATATTTTATATTCTTATATTTATGATGTTCAGTATAACCATATCTCTAACTGTTTAATCGTGAAGGAAATTCAGAATACTCTCGATACAAAAGTACGAAAGAATTGACAAAAACTTCTCAAAACTCTCAATTACCAACTCAAGCTCAGATGTGTGCTTAACAGGAGTTACAGATGGAAATTCAGATGGACCAAACGATGGAGACTCAACAAACAACGAGTTAGAAATTTTTTCATATGAAGATCTGGTTTATTTTAGTGTTTATTTAACTAAAACTGTTGATAATCTTCATCGGAAAAACAAACTTCTTAAATATGAAAATCTAGTTGATTTGCAAAAATATATGTTAGAATTAAAACTTGAAAACTCCAATTGCAAAAAATGTATGAAATTGAAAATTGGTTTACCTCATCTCAATGAAAATTTTCAAAAGCTTGGAAAAGAAAATATGAGTTTAAAACAAAATGAACATGAGTTAATTTGTAAAAACAATGCTTTACAAAAGGAGTTGGATAAGACTAATTCCAAATATAAAATTTTTGAAAAAGAGAATTTATAGAAAACTGAATCAATCTTGAATGAGCTTGAAAAAGAAACTGCGAAATTCAAAGATTTTGAAAAACTCGAATTTAAAAGCAAAATCATTTTGAATCGGGGATTTCTGAGTCCCAAGCCAAAATTAAATTGCTTGAAAACAAAAATTTGATTCTGAAACAATCTGATGCTGAAAAGAAGATCATTATAAATGGTTGTTCAAAATTAATGAAAGAAAATAGCAATCTTAAATTTAAAATTCAATGACTTGAATCAACTTTGGATAGATTTTCTAATGGAGAAAAATCGTTGAATATGTTGTTGAAAAACCAATTTTCTGTTAGAAATAAATGTGGTATTTGCTTTGGGGAAATTGATGTTTTTGAAAAACTGAATTCTAATGATTTTAAAAATCCTTCAAACTACTTTAGAAAAGATCATTTTGAAAATTTGAACTCTGATAATTTCAAAGGTTTTTTAAATCATAAACAAAATGAAAACTTGTTTTTCAACAATCCATTTAAACTTCTTTGGACCCTAAAAGATAACAAGATGAATTCGAGTACGACCAAACAGATTTGGGTTCCTAAGGGTACTCTCGCGGATACTAATGGGTTGTTGTACAAACAAGTCTGGGTACCAAGATGTGTAAATGAAGTTGTGAGTGGTTTTACAAATTTTGTTAGACCACTCGATCCCCTAAATACTTAGGTACCGGAGGAGGCTGAGGAACCACTTTGCGAAAGAGAAATTGAACTCAAGCTGTTAAAAACTTTTTTGAATCATTCAGTGTTCCTCAGCCATGATTGTCGAGTTGGAGATCTACAACGTCTACTGCAATTCAGGTATAATCTCTAGACTCACTTTTTTTTGTTTATATTTTCTTTTTTTATTCTTCCTTTCTATTAGTCCTACTTTTTCCTTTTATTCTTCCTTCTGATTTTGTTTGTTTGTATTGACACTGTCAATTTTTTTCACTTCTTGAGCCTCTTATACTTTAGATTGCAAAGATCTTGATCTTCTAGAAATTAGATTCATTTATCTACGATTTCCATGTTTTGTTGATTTCCAGATATTGAATTTAAAATTGTATATATTTTGCAATTCTTTTGAAGTTTAATTTCTTGTCAGTTTCCTAAATTTCTAACCAGTGCTGTAGTATCTTGTATATACCTTGAACACTATCCGAAATTTTTGAAGTTTTGAAAAGCTAATGAAATTTCACACAAATTTGTTGTTTTAAGTTTCTTCTTATTCGTTTTGGAAAGACTTGAAAACTACACACATTACAGCACACTACTATTTTTTCAATCGTGATAATTTTATTTGTTTTTTGGATAGGCTTGGCTATTCTGGCTTGAAAATCATTTGATATGGATTATTATGTTGCTTCTTAAAATTCACTTTTAAATCATGATCAATTGACTTGAATATTATTATTATTTTTGAAATCATTTGAAAATGTTGATATCTTGAATCTCACACACTTCTTGGATTTTAAATTACAATCTTGGGTGATCAATTTATTAAATCTTGAAATTTACACATATCTTCAAGTGATTTCAATTGAACTATTTTTAATCTTGGATCATGAATTTTCTCTTGTGCTTGTTACAAATGGTTGAAAAATTCTTCTGTGAATTCTGTTTTTGAAATTGAAAATTTGGTGCTCTGATACATAGAATTGAACTAATAGACTTGTTGACTTAGGCTTGGTGATTTATTCTGAAAAATCAGTGGTTGCTTTTGTAAAAACCCGAATTCCGACAGGTCAAACTTTTTTCAAAAAATACTGAAGTGGTATCCTGCAGAAAAGACAGAGATATAAAATATATCAGAGCTCAGTAAACATCTCACAGCGGAATGGAATAAAATATAATATAATCAAATATAGCCTTACCAAAGTAATAATACTGCCTAACCAGTATCCAAAGCTACCATATCTCTGCCATAAACATAACCTGCGAGTGGGTTATGAGGAGGGGGTCAGGACACAAGTTATGGTGACTGGACTAAATTACACATTCTGAAGTAACCCTACATATACCGTCCAATTATGTTTTCTTTTTTATTAGGTTAGTTTAGGTTAATAGCACTCAAGGCTTTACACACACGCCGTACCCATCTACATCCCAGCATATTAACCTAATGTAGAATATATGTAGCTACCTCCAATATATCAAGGAACTTCCCATTGTACCCTTCTCGCAGGTCTCCACCGTCACGCCTCGGAAGCGTATGCAACTCTCATTCTACGCCTAACGACGTACGGACCTTCATATTACCACGCCGCGTTCCGCACAGAACTAACATCGCTATGCTACGTAAGTGTACGGACTGCCATATCCAAACTCGGTCAAATCAAGTATCAACATGGAGTAATGCAGTAACATCTACGATACACCACCCAGTGTGTAGTGTGTGTACCTAGGCCCTCACACGTACGTACTGTCTACTGTATCCCGAGTCCCGTAATAGGTCTGCATCCAATGCATAGAACTCGGTCGGGAGCATTTCCACATCTGTATAGGTAGACTAACGGGGCCTAAAGTAGAGATATTGAAACTATGGTCTGTGTTTTCACTGTGGCTATGGTCCCACCTGGACCCCTCCCTCAACTAGTTAAAGAGTACATCAAAAGCTAAGTGACGTGCCCCAAGCAAACAATCTACATCCAAATTGGCATGTTCCGCAACCGAAGTTTCGATAGTGAAAGATCGATGGTCTATAGGTTTAGCTCTAGTCTTTCCGCATCCCACTGACTGCTGATGACCTGTATCTGACGATTACTATCCTTAATTTAGTCCTAACCAACCCCCCACCACGAGCGAGGCAAACCGCCGAATAACCCAAATGCCATACTGCCATAACCTTCTAACTGCCAAGCTACTGTTGCGATCAAGGTATACCCACTGGGTGTTATCGCGCAGACCCAACCCCTGCGAGCACAACCTGAGCATGCACGCACTACGACAGGGGACTACCACAGAGTACCCAACCACGTCCCTCGGAAGCCTTGTGCTTCCTTCCAGTCCCGTAGAGCCAACAAGCAGAAACTCAAGCAGAAGAATCAGGTGGACGTACTCCTCTCGTGCCTCCAAACACCTCGATGATCTACCCCGTCGGATTCTTCACCTTCGTACTTGCAGACTCGTCCAAGCGCATCACGCTAACGTGTTATTAGACCCTATGTCTAACTTTTTAATTGTGTGCTTGTCTCATCTTATCAGGTTGACAATTAACTGATTATCCACATTTTATCTTTTTATTCAAGTGACCAAGTTTTCTCAGAGCCACTTATATCTCAAAGGAACGAACCCCTTTCGCTTATTAATTCGGTGACATAACTTAACCCATTTAAGTTCATTAATAAGCCCATAACATGTTATTCCCTAGATTGTAATTAATGAAAGTAATCTACAACTTTTAACATTATTACCATATCATTGATTGTCCAATTTCATGTTTACAGGTTACAATAACATGTTCTACTTAATGTATAATTAAGTATATCTTATCCCAATCCACATGTTTTCTATCAACATGTTACTTAATATATAGGATTAAATATAACTTATTTCATTCCATAAATCTAACTCATTCTTTCTTATTTAATCATAACCTCATCTTACACTGTCATTACAACTTGTTGCTGTTGTTTACTTACTAACTTAGTTTTCTTAACTAAGGTTTATTAATAAGTTTCCCTTTCATTTGTTATAACCTATGTTATAATTTCCAGTTGTCCATAGGACAAGCCTACCTATTATATTCCATTCTCATTCATATAATCAGTTATAATAGGTTATATTCCTCATTCATCACATTTTCCCTTTTTAACTAAAACTTTATGCTGCAGCATCTATTTCTTTACGGTCTTGCATATTTCACACGTACCATTTAATTCTATTAATCACAATTAATGTCACTTATGAACCTAACGGTCATAGTTTCCTAAGAAATTAATTGACAATGAAGTATCTTTATTTTATCAGTCCCGGAGTATCTATTTGTTGTACCTCAATAAACATTACTAATTTATTTATTTATTTACTTATTTTCTATTGTATACATTTATTTTTATATATGTTTAGGCACCAGACCTCTCACATTAAGTTGACCACTTGTGGATGCTGGATTTGCTGGGCGGTTCCGGCTAGGCTTCTACCACAAGTTGAACTTAATCTCATGTCTTAGTCCGGTTATCAACAATTTCCCAATTACTGTGAATTTTACACACAAATTAGGCATATCTATTCTTTTTTTATTATTCCTAATTTCTCTGTAATTTGATTTACAATATCCAACTTGTCTTTAACAACATTTTCTGTAACATATTTACTTTTATTGTAAATTCCACAACTTCAGTATTATAGTGATTTTAATCTAATTAACAAATTCACAGAATAGATCTATACAACAGTAATATTCTTAACATAACTGAAAATGAATAACGTAATTATCATATTTTACATTTATTTAACATGTTAAGAATGACGGGGAATGCAAAAGGTAAATATACCATTATTTAAAAAGGTATAATTTAATTCCACTCACCAGACAGCTTTTCAGTCCTTGAATCTGATCCAGATCTGTTATTCCATGGCTTTCCTAACAGAATTCATTATTAAAACAACAACGGATTCACAAATCTGACGCTAAAAGAAAAAGGGAAAGAGAGAGAGAAACCTATATAAATCAGATTCAAGAACTTACCTCACGTTGATCAGAAATTTGAACACCTATTTATAGATTTATATCTCTTATCTTCAAATCTTGAATCAGAACACCTATGTACTAGTACTCTAATTTTCTGAAAATATTTGGAGGAAGAAGAGAATATAAAAGCCTAGGCAGCACCTCAGAAAATATGAGATTGAAGCTAGGCTCTGCTAGTCTATTAATATGTGTACGAAAAAGTATGGTCCATCAGATTTAATCAGTTAAATTCTAAGCCGTTTATATAAGAAATCCACGTCACGTAGAAAATAGATCTGGGTCGACCGTGTCGACCCTCGTGTCGACCCACCTCTAAGGGGGGTCGACATACGGGTCAACCCATCCTGGGTCCGGACAAGTTTTCTACACCGTTTTGTTTTCTAATTTTAATGTTGATTAATAACGTTAATTGCTTTCTTAATATAACTTACCTAATTTATAATATTCTAGTTATAACTTACCTTTAAGTTTGAATTTCGATTTTGCATGTATATTTACGCATGCAATCTTTTGGTTATTAATTCATTAATAACTTTCTCATGCAAGCTCTGTTTTATAGCTGCCAAATTAATGTAATTTATAAGGCTATCAATATATTGTATTATTCCTTTTAATGCATTGACTTACTACCTTTTTAATGCATTGTCTTATTTCAATTTGCAACTAATTTCTTGTCCACTTTTTCATGCATGTATTTATTTATGCATTTATTTCTTTCTGTTTTTAACTTACACTCTTTATTTCAACATTTATATTCATGCATATATAAATGCAATATTTATTTCCTACCCAATTTATTATTAATTAAATGCGGGGTGTTACATTCTCCTACCCCGAGGAAATTTCATCCCCGAAGTTTGGTTAGGGTAAAATTAAGTAATTCCACGCATGATTCACAACCATCAGGTGTGTACATCCAAATTTTCAACCATTTGTGCACTTGTGCAAAGTGTAATACAACATAGTAATACATGGATGTAATGATTACCTAAGCGGCACCTCCTATATGAATGGAAATTTTTTTTGAAAATCTTTTGAAAACATGATGCACACATCTTAAATATACTGGCAATTTCTATATGAATGCAACATTTTGAAAATCAAAATGCTTCTTTACCCAAAATTTCCTACACTCTTCCAGAGCAAGAGCGTTGTTCAGCAAATTTTTACATCCAAAATCCTACCAACCAACTTTAAATTTTAGAATTTTAGAAAAATCTACTTTTCTAAATTTTATTTCTTACATTACAAAAAGGTGGAAAACGGAAAATTTGACATCTTCTGTTTTTATTTTATGTAACTTTTCTATCCGTACTAGGATTTTATGCAATCATTGTATAAAGATTACCTATCTTCCTATCCAAGCACAGTTCTCATAAGAAAGTTTTCTTTTTAACTTACTTAGGAAAAACCCATTTTTATTCCCATTCTTGATATTTCTTTTTTTCTCAACTGTCATGTTTGTTGCTTCATTGGATTTGTCGTTTTCATTTTAGTTATGTCATTACTTTTTCTTAGCTTATTTAACTTAATCCATTGATTTAAGTTTAGTCTTTAAATAAGCCTACTAATCCTTTAACTAAAATAAGAAAACAAGCACTCTACACAGCTATTACCAAGGGTTAAGAATCCTAGGACCATGTCCTGTCCGATAAAGAAAAGCCCAAACCAAAGGATCTAAACACTTACTTATCCTCTACATTCTGGTAGTCACCACTAGTCCCTATGGTGTACTAACAGTCTTTTCTAAGCAACAACCTAGGCTCTATAATGCTTACGCATTCTATGGGAACATACCATATTTCATAATAATTCTTGCTATCCACTTCATAGCCTCAAAATATTTCCCGTCTTTCCTAGGCACTAATCCTTACCTACTCCATGATTAAAAACATGGTTTGGCTTCCTCGTTTCATTCTCCTTTCAAAAATTAAAAGTTTCCAAAACTTTATTTTTTTCTCATTAAAATTTACCTTTGCCAAACCATAAAAATATGTCATCCCTTAAAAAAATGCAAATTTTTTCTTTTTCAAATCATAAAAAGTGGAGTAGACAAGGACAACTATTTCTTAATCAGTTTCACAACTGTTCATGTTTTACAATGTCAGTTCAATTACTTACAACTAGATGCAAACATCTGCGATGTTCTTAATTTTTACAACTTGCTTTGTCCACCCAACAAAATTTTACATAAAAATAATTATCAAAAATTATTGTCAAAAGAAAAGAGATTTTCAAAATTTTCTTTACTAATTTTTTTAATTTTTAGCAAAATGCAATATTCCCTATGTTTTTCTTTCTAATCCTTTCATACTTTATAGTTTAAAACCAGTGAGTTATACATGCTCTACAATGTGCACATTTTTCTAAAAGAATTAATTTTACACAAAAATTCCATACGAAATCATCATTTCAAAAATATACTCCGTTTTATTTTATCTTTCAAAACTCAATATGTACTTTTCAAATATGTTCCTTGCATATATTTTTTCAAACGTAAAGAATACTCCCTTTTTGTTTCAAAAATTGTTTCTATATAATTTAGCTAGTACATATTTTGAAATTGTAACTTTTAACATCAAAACTTGAAAAAACACCATAAACTATCACCCAAAAGCTTTTAATATTTCAAGTTCTCAAGAGTTAACAATGGTACTGGACGCAAAGTGGGTTCCCAACTTACCTAGAGTTTTCTAGATATTCCCACAAAGTCATTTCTCTTATATACATATAAATATTCCTAATCCATTTTCCTCTTTACTTTTCCCAATTTATAAGGCTCTACTGCCAAACCTACTAATCCAAAAATACTAGTATATCAGATACCGATATATGGGATCCATATTTCTCCAATACAAAGCAAATTGTACACTTTTCACCCCAAACCACCTAAGGGTCTCAAATTTCCGTAATCATTTCTTTAGCGTACATAACTGATATCCCAACTCTTTGTATAAACCTCTCTTCTTATCTAGTGGGTTCAATTATGGATCTAGGTGTATATATAATATATTTATATTTTTTAAAATACAAATACATTCACTAACTATCTATACAGGAATCCTAAACCTATGCTCTGATACCAGATGTAACAACCTGAATTCCTACAGACCGAATTTTTTTCCAAAAATTCCAATCTACTGAAACCCGTGTTGGCTTGTCTGGTATCCTGCAGAAAAGACAGAGATATAAAATATATCAGAGCTCAGAAAACATCTCACAGCGGAATGTAATCAAATATAATATAATCAAATATAGCCTTGCTAAAGTAATAATACTGCCTATCCAATATCCAAAGCTACCATATCTCTACCATAAACCTAACCTTTGAGTGTGTTATAAGGAGGGGGTCAGAACACAATTTCTGGTGACTGGACTAAATTACACTATCTGAAATAACCCCCACATATACCGTTCAGTTATGTTTTCTTGTTTGTTAGCTTAGTTTGGGTTAATAGCACTCAAGGCTTTACACAAACGTCGTACCCATCTACATCCCAGTAGACTAACCTAATATAGCATATATGTAGTTACCCCCAATATATCAAGGTACTTCTGATGGTAACCTTCTCGCACGGTCTCCGCCGTCATGCCTCGGAAGCATATGCAACTCTTATCCTACCCCGAACGACGTACAAACTGCCGTATTACCACGCCATGTTCCACACGGAACTACCATCGCTATGCTACGTAAGTGTACGGACTGCCATATTAAAACTCCTCGGTCGAATCAAGTCTCAACACGAGTAATAGAGTTGCATCCAATGCATTGAACTCGGTCGGGAGCTTTTCCATATCTGTATAGGTCGGCTAACAGGTCCTAAAGTGCAGCCAAACTATGATCTACATTTTCACAGTAGCTATGGTCCCACCTAGACCCCTCCCTCAACTAGTGAAAGACTACATTAAGAGCTAAGTGACGTGCCCCTAGCAAATGATATACATTAAAATTAGTGTGTCCTACAACCAAAGTTTGGATAGTGAAAGATCAATGGTCTATAGGTTTAGCTATATTCTTTCCGCATCCCACTGACTGTTGATGACCGTTATCCGACGATTACTATACATAATTTGGTCCTGACCAACCTCCCTTCACGAGCGAGGAAAACTGCTGAATCACCCCCAATGTCATACCGCCATATTCTTCTGACTACCAAGCTACTGTTGCAGTCAAGGTATACCGCTGTGTGGCATCGCGCAGACCCAACCTCTGCGAGTAAAGCCTGAGCATGCACCACAACAGAAGACCACCATGGTGTACCCTACTACGTCCCTCGAAATATGCATGATTCCTTCCAGTCCCACTGAGCCAACAAGCAGAAAATCAAGTAGAAGAATCAGATGGACGTGCTCCTCTCATGCCTCTAAACACCTCGATGGTCTACCCCGTTGGGTTCTTCACCTTCATACATGCAGACTGGTCCAAGCGCATCACGCTAACGTGTTATTAGATCTTATGTCTAATCTTTTAATCGCGCGCTTATCTCATCTTATCAGATTTCCAATTAACTTGATTATCCACATTTTATCTTTTTATTGAAGTTATCACGTTTCCTCTGAGCCCCTTATATCTCGAAGGAATGGAACCGTATTGCTTATTAATTTAGTGATATAACTTAACCCATTTAAGTTCATTAATAAGCCCATAACATGTTATTCCCTAGATTGTAATTAACGGAAGTAATCTACAACCTTTTTACATTATTACCATGTCATTCATTGTCCAATTTAATTTTTACAGGTTACAATAACATATTCTACTTAATGTATAATTAAGTATACCTTATCACAATCCACATGTTTTCTATTAACATGTTATGTAATATATATGATTAAATATAACTTATTTCATTTCATACATCTACCTCATTCTTTCTTATTTAATCATCACCTCATCTTACGTTGTCATTACAACTTGTTGTTGTTTACTTATTAACTTAGTTCTCTTAACTAAGGTTTATTAATAAGGTTCCTTTTCATTTATTATAACCTACGTTATAATTTCCACTTGTCCCTAGGACAAGCCTACCTATTATATTCCATTCCCATTCATATAATCAGTTATAATAGGTTATGTTCCTCATTCATCACATTTTCCCTTTTTAACTAAACCTATACTGTTGTAGCATCCATTTCTTACCGTCTTGTATAATTTCACACGTACCGTTTAATTTTATTAATTACAATTAATGTCACTTATGAACCTAACGGTCATAGTTTTCTAAGACATTAATTAACAATGAAGTATCTTTATTTTATCAGTCCTAAAATATCTATTTGTTGTACCCCAACAGAAATTACTAGTTTATTAATTAACTCACATACTGTCTGTTGTATACATACATTTTTATATATGTTTAGGCACCAGACCTCTCACATTAAGTTGACCATAGGTTGAATTTAACCTCGTGTCTCAGTGCGGTTATCTACAATTTCCCAATTACTGTATATTTTACATATAAATTAGGCATATCTATTTTTTTCTATTATTCCCAATTTCACTGTAATTTGAGTTACAATATCCAACTTGTCATTAACAACATTTTATGTAACATATTCACTTTTATTGTAAATTCCACAACTCCAGTATTACAGTGATTTTAATCCAATTGAAAAATTCATAGAATATATCTATAGAACTGTAATATTCTTAACATAACTGAAAATGAATTATACTGCAATTATCAGAACTTCCAGTTATTTAACATGTTAACAATGACGGGGAATGCAAACAGTAAATATACCATTATTTGAAAAGGCATAATTTAAATCTGCTCACCAGACAACTTTTCAATCCTTGAATCTGATCCAGATCTGTTATTTCATGGCTTTCCTAACTGAATCTATTATTATTACAACCACGGATTCACAAATCTGACGCTAAAAGTAGAGGGAAAGAGAGAAAGAAACCTATATAAATCAGATTCAAGAACTTACCTCACTTTGATCAGAAATCTGAATAACTATTTGTAGATTTATATCTCTTATCTTCAAATCTTGAATCAGAACCCCTATGAACTGGTATTCTAATTTTTTGAAAAGATATGGAGGAAGAAGAGAATGGCAGAACCTAGACAGCATTTCCGAAAATATAACTTTAAAGATAGGCCCTGGTAGTCTATTTACAGGTGTACGAGAAAGTCTGGTCCATCGGATTTAATCAATTAAAATCCGAGCCATTTACATCAGAAATTCACATCACGTAGAAAAAAGATCTGGGTCGACCGGGTCGGCCCCTATGTCAACGCACCTCTAAGGGGGGGGGGTCGACCACTGGGTTGACACATGGGTCGACCCATGCCTCATATGGGTCGACCCGTCCTGGATCCAAACGAGATTTATGCACTGTTTTGTTTTCGAATTTTAATGTTCATTAATAACGTTAATTGCTTTCTTAATATAACTTATCTGATTTATATTATTCTAGTTATAACTTACCTTTAAGTTTGAATTTCTAATTTGCCTGTATATATACATATGCAATCTTTTGGTTATTAATTCATTAATAAATTTCCCATGCAAACTCTATTTTATAGCTGCCAAATTAATGTAATTTATAGGGCTATCAATGTATTGATTTATTCCTTTTAATGCATTGTCTTATTCCTTTTTTGATTCATTATCTTATTTCAATTTGCAGCTAATTTCTTGTCCACTTTTTCATGCATGTATTTATTTATGCATTTATTTCTTTCTGTTTTTAACTTTCACTTTTTATTTCAACATTTATATTCATGCACATATATATATGCAATCTTTATTTCTTACCCAATTTATTATTTAATTAAATGCGGGAGTTATAGTTTTTCATTGACTTCTATGACCAATTAGGAGCTTCAAGTAGTATCTGGCTTAGAAGTCATATTAAATTGATTGATTTGTTTTAAACCGATTCTCATCTTGTAAAGATCTTTCATAATCCCTCTTGTTATTGATATTTTCAATTTTAAAATCATTTTTGGTTATGTATTCAAAAATTGAAATCATTGACCAAATTGAACTATATTTGGAACTCATCAAAATTATCATTAGATTTATGATTGTGATGAGTTGTGACTGTAGTATACTTCACAACAAGAGGAAATTTTATTTAAATTCTCATGATGTTTGAACAAATTTTATAGTGTCTTTGAATTGATTCTTATTTCACGGCCATCTTCTTTTTCTATCACCATTCTGTCATCCATAATGGTTTTATTTAATGTGGAGAGTTTAATATTTTTTAAAATCATTAATGAATATACAGTTTCAAAATTTGTGATGGAAATGTGACTATATTATTTTTTAGAATAAGTGAAAATTGAAAATTTTCAAAAATCCCTGTATAGTTGAGAATATTTCATAATATAATTAATTTAGAAATTTATTTCACAGCCATCTTTATTTCTACCATGTTTCTATCATCCATTTTGGTTTATATACTGAGGAGATTTTGTATATAATAAGTGTTTCTCCAATCTCATTTAAAAAAAACCTAGATATGGTCGTGCATGGTTAGAGATTACTTACAATTTAAGTTACGACTGATCCAATTCAAAAGTCCTAATAGGCTATGTGTGGTTAGTGTGCTTTAAAATAAAATAAAAAAAGGAAAAGAAAACAAATCAAAATTTATATATATATGAAATCTTCCTTGCTATGTAAAAACCAACCTATCAACCCATTTTCTAATTTGTGAAATGTGTTACTATTTTATGATATATTTTTATTTTTGATTGATAGTTTTTGCTATTTGAGATTATTTGATTTTTTCATTAGATTTGAATTTATAATCACAGTCCAAATCCATCGCTATTTTGTGCTCGTTTTTTAAAATATTATTTGAAAATAACTGGAATTCATATGTTTTAAAACTCTCTCCATTTTATAAAATTCATCATAAATCCATCATTCAACAATGTGAAATTTGCCACTAGTTTGAATAATATTATTGATTGAATGATATTTATGATGTACATTCTCTCTCTTGATCTGATTTTATATTTCTAGTCTATAATTCATCACTATTTCGATTTCTATATTCTTTTGATGGTAACAAAAGGGGGCGAATGGTTAAGATTTTGATTGATGAGTGACTATTTCATGAATATTTTAATATTGGAAATTTAATTCATTTTTTCCTTCACTTTATACACATATTTAGGGAGAGTTTTGTTGTAGAGGGAGCATACATATAGGGGGAGTTCTACACTTCATTGCCAAACAAGTTTATTCTATCTAAAATCTTATTATGTTTGTCATCATCAAAAGGGGGAGATTGTTTTATATAACAATATGATTTTTGTTTGATGATAATAAACATATATATATATATATATTATAAATTTGTTTGTAATTGTACTATTCTACTGCATCACATACAGAAATAAATATTTATATTTGAATAGAATACTACTGCACAAGAATTAAATATTCAAGCAGTATTTTATTTAAATATAATATTTTATTTAAACATTTGGATCGTACAAACTTCTAACTCCACTATTGTACATGTCAGTGATATAATACATTCATTTTCATTTATTACATTGGTTCTTCACTACAACACTTAGTCACCTAGTTTCATATACAGACACAGTTATATGCTCTCTCTCATGTATTGACACATACAATTTCATTCACTCACTTGTCTTCAGTCTGCTTCAAAGTTAGTCCAGTCACCTACATACCGTCACAGGAACACACAGTAAACTGGAACACAAATTGATTTACATTCTAGCAGATATAAATTTATTTTTAAATTTTATTTGCCTCAGAATTTTGGTGCATTTCTCATCATATTTCTTAACTTTTTCTGATATGCATATACATCTATTTGTGTCTGTGCTTGTGATATTCACAATGAATCACTGTAAATACCACAAGGCGGACTATATCTCTAGTGCTAACAGACTGTCTTTCATTCAAATAGCTCACATATACAAACTACACATGCATGACACATGTACACACATACATGTGTATTTATATACACATATATTTTGTGCAGAGGCAATTTGGTCAAACATCAGTGAGTGCCCATAAACCAAGAAATCCAATGCAAGTGACAAAGCAACACATATATACAAACATATATATACACATGTGTATATATACATGTATGTATACATGGAGTACAAGGTAGCTTGCATGATACATGCACAAGTGGCATACTAAAACCATGGCTAGAAATCTCAACAAAGCACAACAGTGGAAAAAAGGTCAAGCCAGGCAAGATGGCTCAAAAACATGTCAGAAACAACACAGCAGCATGAACATGTACAAGGATATTATACAACATGTCAACACACAAGCATATAGCAGGTCAAGTAGGCAAGTCACAAGTGCTACAATCTCATGGAACATGGAGATCAAGACAACCTTAAAAGCCAAATGCATGCATGAGTACAAACTAAAGTGGTGTCGCACTTCATGAATACAAAATAGTACAATGATGAAGCCTAGACTAGTGCACAAGAAAACAATCAAAAACAAGTCCACAAATACTACATGAACAAGCACAGGTGCACAAGTCAAAAGCAAGGAAGACAATGGTGCATACGCAAACATGATATACATATATACACACATGTGTTTATATGTATGCATACACACACACACATATATATATATATATATATAATGGAACCAATATATGCAGTCATGATAAAACAGAGTGAAATTTATGTGCATATTGCATGAAGAATATGTCAGGACAACTCAAGTTAACAACAACTACATGAATGCTCAAACATGGTGAAGCTCCAGGTTATAGGAAAAACATGGCAACATGTAAATATCATTTTGGTCAGTAGCATGATGGACATGGCCATGTATACAAGGTACAATAACAACTCAAGCTCGAGGCGGTTCAAGAACACATGGTTTAGGAGCAAGTGTGTAACACCCCGTAATTTTATAACATTAAAATTCACAAATTAAAGTATACTTAATTTTTAGAAAAGAATTAAGTGAAATGGGTTGCGCAGAGAAATATATATATATTGATATATATATAAAAATTAAAAATTAAATAAATAAATATACGAAAAAGTTCAAAACAACGAATTGGGAGGGGGAATAACCGAACCGGCCCATTTTTGAGGTCGACCCGAGCCTCGCTGGGTCGACTAGGGGTTAATCCAGGGTGTTTGGCTGTCAACCCGTGGGCCGATTCGCTCAAATGCAGATTTTGCATTTGATTGGTTCTCATGGTTCAGGGTTAATCTAATGGTCCTAAATAACTTCCTACACCTATAAATACATCCTAATGCTAACCCTAAACCTAATTAAAATAGAATAGTTACCGTCGCCATGGAAATCAATGGAGCCGCCGCCAACTAAGAAAGAAGAAAAGCAAATTCAATTCTAATTCTCTCAACCCTAAAGCAAAGCAAAACTCTCTCTTTTCTTCTCTAAATTGTGAGTATGATGATCTTAACAAGATTATTATCATTTTAATTAGGTTGAGTTATGAATGGATTATGAGTAGATGATGTGAATTATCATATATGTTGTTGTAAACCCCTTTTGCTATCATGTATATTGTAAATCCAATGTTATGTGATGATGATATCTTATATGTTGTAAATCATGCTATGATGATGTTATGTATGTTGAAAGTTTCTATGCTAAGTTGTGATGAATCATACATGTTAAAAAGGCCATGATGTTACCATCTATGCTATTTAGTTCATATTAATTAAATCATCATGTTTGGGTTATGTTGATCTATATGACAAGTCACATGTGCAAGTTAGATTGATTAGAAAAGTTATGAACATATGACAAGACATCTATTATGACATCTAGAATTATGCTATGACATATGTGATATCCTATGCTAGTTCACACCATCATTATGTTGCCTAAAAACCCCATATGCAAGTTTATGTATAGATTTGGGCTATGATCATATCATGTAAATTGAGACATTTAACAAGTTGACACCTTTTGATCCTTAACATGTGTAGTTTATGCAAGTTTCACCCCTATTATGATTAGATTTATTTTAATTGTCTATATGTTGTGATAATTTATCTTTGTGCTAGGTGTTAGACTATACAAGTCTAGCCTATATTATGCGTTGAATAAGCGAACGTATAAACGTGGGGTAGGGGTAATATTAAGGATTTAATATTAAAAAGTTGGGGTGCAATTGATATGATTTTGCATGCCATAAGTGGATGGCCATAATTGAGTCAATTATGGACATCATTAAAAGTTGACTTAATTAATAATTTGAATAGGGAATTATTAAAACTGGGGTAAAAGATTTTAAGTGTTAAAAAATGCTTAGGACACGAGGTTGGACTCGTTTGTGACGTAAACCTGCCCGGACCCGCCCGGCAAATCCAGTGGTCATAAATGTCAGCCCAATGTGAGAGGTCCTAGGCCTAAACTAAAGCATAACGGTTGTAAAGACACGAGGTTAGACTCTTTTATGGTGTAAGACTGCCCGGACCCGCCCGGCAAATCCAGCTGCCATAAATGCCAGTCTAATGGGAGAGGTCTTTATGAGGTTATGGCTTGAATGAATTAAGAAATACTTAACCAGATAAACATGTAAGGTGGGACATGGGGGTTAAGTAGGTGCCTTGGGTGGCACGAAGAATCTAGGGGGTGCCCTTAGTGGCATGTGAAATACGATTAGTAAGACTTAACCAAACACACATGTAAATGAACATGACTAAGAGGGTTAAGTGGGACATACTAGTGACAAGCTTAGGTGGGTAGTTTGTAGGGGCCCATTTCGACCACTATCCCAAACGTATCTTTGTGGGCTCGACCCAAGTCGAGGACGGGACACGCATGCTGGGTTCGACTGTAAGAGGCCAAAACAGGGAGCGGTGGCAACGCAAGTCTAACGGGTTTCGTATGCGTGTGTGGACCCGGGCTGGTAGGTAAGACGTTGTTGCATCGTGTAGGTATAAGCCGTGCATTCTCAAGTTGTATCGGGTTGCCACTTTAGGGGAGTGATACACCCCACTGTGGGGCCAGCACGGGTATCTACGAGTAGGGAGCCGATCTAAAGTGGGTAGTGGGGTACACCTAGTGGAGATAGGGGCAGACGACACCTATGTAGTCAGCTAGGGGTACGTAAGGCTATTTATAAAGTTTCTATGTGAAGCAAGAGGGATCAAACAATAGGGTGACTGGTGTGGTGCAGTGTAGTAATATGCGGTGCAGTGTAGTAATCATTCGTTAGTAATTAGGTGTGCCTTTACCGTTATCTTTAACGTTGTCTTAAACGCTATCTTTATCTTCCTAAGAGTTCATAGACATTCACTTGTCTTCCAGCTTATGCCTTAGTCTAGTTATTTTGATAATAGTATTGTTAGAATTATCATACTCGCCAGATTTTATGTCTGACCCCCTCTATTTCTATCCTTTTTCCCCCTCCAGGTCCTCAGGTTGGGCCCAGCTCTAGTGGAGTTTGATTGAATTGCTTCATCTCTCTTTGGAAAGCTTGGACCGTTGAAGTAAAGTCCAGCTTGTTATCTTTTTAATGGCTATTTATGTAATGGGATTATGTATTTTGTTTTTATGAAGATGGATATTGTACTTGGTTATGATCTATGGTTTATGATGTAACAAACATGTTTAATTTCCGCTGCAATAAAATGAAGTTTTAGATTTCCAAGTACTATTTATTATCTGTCTTGTTGTAATTTTTCTGTTCTATATTCACTTATAACCTCCATGGAAGTTAATGCATTCCCTTTGTGAGTGACATTAATGGACGTGGGGTGTTACAAAGTGTCACAGGCACAATGCAATAGTCAGTGAATACACAAAAGCTAAGACACACACATGTGCACACATATATACATGTAAGTATATATATGTTTGTGTGTAACTCATCAAAGCACATGCTGATATGAATAACAATGAACAACAAGGTGATATGCAACTTGAATGGGCAGACCGGAGAAAGTCTGTGAACAAGAACAAAGAAGGAGCAGTGATATATACACAATCATGAAGATTGACAAGCCAGAGTATGACATAAGTGCAAGAACAAATTCCAAAAATTATCCAAGAGAGAATATTCCAGATATTATAGCAGGAACAGTAAAAAATGATACACACGTGGTAGTATACACATGTGTGTACCAGTTCACGAGGCCATTGATATACAAGTGCAAAAACAGTGATACAAGAAGCAAGTCAAAACGGGGAAGGTCACATACTGGTCAAAACAGTGGAGCATAAACAAATGTTTTAAAGAAAAGAGATTCTTCTTTTGGATTTTGATTCATTCAAAAAAAAGTAAAGATTTTAATTTGCATTTTTGGGAAATGTTAAATCAGAAAGCATTTCTAGAAAAAAAATACAATCAAAAAAGGAATTAATTTTGGCAGAGATTGAAATTCACTTGTTTGAAATCTCTCAAGAAAATCATATAAAGGTTCCAAAAGTCGAACAAGGCAAATTTTATCATGCGTGAATCAAACCAGGGTTAACATTTTAGCCAAAAAATACATCAAATGTTTCCAAAAAACGCAAGCACTAATTTAATTAAATTTTTCATTTTTAGAAAATCAAACAGAGGATTCACGGTCGATTTGATCACACAAAAATTACGCAACAAATCAATTGAGGAAATCAGGGACATTTAGGGTACGATTAACCCTATAGATTCTAAACAAATCATCACTGGCAAATGATCAAAACCGAAAGCAATAAAATTTGAGAGAAAAAGAATCAAATCAGTATGCTCACTAGGATTTCGATTGCAAGTCCCAAATCCATCCCCAAGCAGAGAGCAAGAAACAATCAAGCATCAGAGAATCATTTTTCAATCTTTTAAGTGTTCCGATTTGGGTGGAAAAACCCTAGAACTCATTTTTGGATTGGCCATTGAAGAAAAGGGTGGAACCCAATTTGTTTAAGTGAAAAAGGGGAGGCCAGTTTTTTTAATACATAAGTTTTTTTTATTTACATGTTTTATTTTTTATTTTTTACAAACATTTGTATAGGTTTTCTAGTTTACTTCAAACTAGGGTTTACGAGTTACGGGTTTGTAATTCGGATAAAATATGATCTTGGGATAAAGATCAGTAGCAGGGTTTGCGAGTTTACAGGGTTTTGTAAGCAGGAATCTTGTTTAATACCTAGTAGAAATCTTGAGCAGCTGTAGGCAGGGGTTTGCCGAAACTGGGAAAAATCTACATCATTTATTTTCTCTGTTGAAATCTATGTTGTGATATTTCTAATATATTGTAAAACTCCAATAAACCCTATTCACCCCCCCTTTAGGGTTAATCTAGATCCTACAAGACTAAAACAAGTTTATGGAGCACTTCTCTAAACACGTTGTTCATAAGATCCACAAAATAGGCAGGTGCATTAGTTAGTCCAAAGTGCATAACTAACTATTCATAAAAGTCATTAGGTCTTCAAAATACGGTATAACGATTGCACTCTTCTGCTATCCTTAACCGATGAAATCCTGTAGCTAGATCCATTTTAGAAAATACGTGAGCAACATGTAGTTTATCGAAAAAGTCATCTATGTAGGTAAAGGATACTTGTTTTTAGTGGTTTGCTTACTTAGGTCTCGGTAATGTACACACAATCTTAAGGAACCATCTGGCTTTTGTGTGAAATAACACAACCGAACTCCAACTTGAGCAGCTTCGCCTAATTAATCCCTTTTTATTAACTCATTAGTTTGGTTTCTTAATTCATTTACCTCTTTGGTAGCCATTCTTCGAGAAGAATGGAAAACTGGTCTTGCACCGGGAATTAAGTCGATACAAAACTCTATTTCCTTATGCGAGGGTAAACATTTAACTTCTTCAAAAATGCCAAAGAACTTATATACTGTTGGTATTTCTTCTAGAGGTATTTGGAATGCATTGAACACATGTATGAGGATCTCTCTTACTTAGCTTGCCTTATTGCGTCTAACCCTGATATTTTCATTCAATTTACTTTTTATCTTGACCATCCTTTCAACACAATCAAGGGTGGCTTTCTACTTTAAAAGCTAATTCATTCCGATTATAACATCGAACTCAACAAAATTTAGGACGATTAGGTTGTGTGAAAATTTTATTTTTTCATGGGGTGATGGGTACATTCTTATAAACTATACCAAGATTAGTTTTGTTTTCCATAAGGTTGGTAATTCGAATTGGGCTTCAAATGAAATTACAGTAAATTTTAATTCATTAACTAAATATTTTGAGGTAGGGAAGCCGCGGTATCAAACAATGCTCTAATTGGAATATCATTATGTAAATTTTACCTTCAATACCCCCTTACCCATCACATTCATGGAATTTGAAGGTTCACTCTTAATTGTAAAGACCTAGACTTGTTGTCCTTTCTTTTTCAATTGACAATCCTTAGATGTCCTACCTGGTGGCAGTTGTAGCAGACATTCTTTGGAAATTTCGGGTTCAGGCATGCAGTTGAAATTGATATATTTTTTGTTGACAATTGTAGCTAGTGACATCTTTGTGTGTTTCTTCTTTTAGTCTGGATTTTCCCTGGCTTCTTCCCTGGCTGGTTGAACTTCTGCTTCCTCCAATTGTTATTGTTAGTGATTGGAGCTACTAGAGGCGTAACAGCCAGCATTTTTACATATCAGAAGATCGTAAAATATTTTTATTTTATTCCCCGAGGGTAGGGTCATTCTCATCTTTTAATATGTTGCTTATGGGGATATGAGACATGTCCATAATTTTTACCGATTTTGTTTGTGACCATTTTACCCATGTTGGTCTTGTACAGAGCATAACTTTTGACTCAGATTGAATCAGAGGGTGAGACCTGTGCCATTGGAAAGGAATTGATGTTTGCCTTTCCATAGAGTGGTTATATTAAAGATTTGGCTTAGCGGTTTGGGAGAAATCACTGTTTCAAGGTTTTTCAGTTAGTTGTCCAGGTTTGGTAAGCCGAGATGGGCTGAATTGGGAAGGCCCATTTTAGGGTTGGTGGAAACTATAAATACGTGGTAAGGAATATGAGAAAGGGTTTGAATTTTCCATTCTCTCATTGGGAGGTCTTGAGCTCCTCCTTCCTCTTACACTTTTCCACCAATAGAAATCATAATCCAAGGAAGGAAATTGGAGATCTATACCATTGGAGGCTAGATCTACATTAATTGAGGCAAGGATTCATCGGATCAAGTTGTTTGGTGTGAGGTGCTTGCTGTCTGGATTCATATTCCATTGATTTTTGCTTGTTTGGGAGAATCAGTGAATGATTTACATCTCTCACATGGATTCAATGAAGTGTATAAGTGTTTGGTTATGTTTTTCATCACATTTTCCCATATATCTATGCCATATTAAGTCCGTTTTTCATATGAATCAACCTATGATATGATTTAGTAAGTTTTTTTAGGTAATTTCCATGATATTTCATATGCTTATGCAAGTTAGGTCTATAGTTTTGTTCATATGATCATTTTTCCATGATTTGGGGTGATTTGCATAATTTTGATGAAAATCGTTGTATTCATGATGATGACAGTTTCATACCATGATTGTGGCCATAACTGATAAGTGGAACGAGTTGGTTTCATCGGATTTATCGTTTGGTGAAGTTTTGGTCGAAATCGGAGTTGAATTGCAACATCCAGGTTTTGGGTTGGCATATAGTTAAGTCGGCCAAAAGTTGGGTCGGCATAGAGCTGGGTCGCCTAAAGTCGGGTCGGCATAGAGTTGGGTCGGCCTAAAGTTGGGTTGGCATAAGTTGGTCGGCACAAACTTGGATCAGCAGTAAGTTGGGTCGGCATAAAGTTGGGTCGGCATAAAGTGGGCCGGCATAAAGTGGGTCGGCATAAAGTTGGGTCTGCCATTTCTGGTCAGCCATTTCTGCCATTTCTGGTCGGACATTTCTGGTGATGATGTGACTTCAAAGTGAATTCAATTTGGAAGTTTCGTAGTGTTGAAAATTGTTCGTTGATCGGCATAGAACAACAAATGGTATGACAACTCAAGGGTGTATTGAGTTCATGTGGAGTGATGACTCTAAGGTTTTCTGAGCTGATTAATAGTCATAATCGATAACAACTAGAGATGAGAAGGCCGAGAAACTGTAGTTGTCGTAGGCTCTAGCAGATCCAAAGCAAGGGGTACAATTGAAGACCAGTTGTAGGTCGAGTGCCCTAGGCGTCGTGTATGGCCTAGACACGTGTTGAGTATAGCATGTGGAGTTTTGCTAGAATCGGGGCATCGCGTATGGTCATTGTCAATTGATGGCAAGTTTTTAGCCAGTCATATGATAACTAGGGTTCCAAAGCAAGGTTAGTGGTGATAGTCAGACTCAGTCATGGACGTTTGAATGCATGTTGTGATCATGATTGAGTTGATATTGCTATGTATGAATGGCTATTCTGGTTACCATGGCTGAATTGTTAATCCTTTGGATGTATGGATTGTAAAGGCTATCACTGTCATGTTGTAGGGAAGGCAAGTGTAAGTTCTTCTCTGGAGCTAGGTAGATTAGTTCTTTTATTTACCCATTCTCATATACTTTATTGATGAAGTTTGTTAGTTGTTTATCGCTCACTAAGACTGGTGTCCGACTCAAGGTTTTATGTTTCTTCTTATTACCTTGGGTTGTTCATCTGGTTTTGGATGGGCAGAATGAGTAGCAGGTGACAGGTGATGCTTTAGTAAGGACGATGATGCTGATTAATGGCGAGTAGGAGGCTCACGTACCAGTTTTACTACTATCTAATAATTGGATTTCCATTGTTTGTTATTTCTCTGAGTGCTGTAGTGAAGCAAATTGTATGAACACTATTGTTGTTATCCTTGTGTATGGGAAATTATTTCTAGTTGTCATGAAAGTTTAGTGTTTTCTTCTTCACTATCACTACCTGTTGTATATGTTCTATTATATTTTATCCTTGCACTATGAGTTTACGACAGGTTCCGCTTATGTATCATACCTTGATGATCATTCATAGCTGTCTGGCACACCTTTCGGTGCATTATTCCTCTTATATAGTGCGGGGTTTGTGGGCGGTCATCACATTTGGTATCAGAGCTCTGGTCAATGATTGTGGCCAAAATTCGAAGACGCAATTACGTATGAGAGACATACTTGTAAATTTCAGTTGGATGTTTACTATATATATATCAGCATATATAGTAGTAGTGTTTGTACTTCTTTAGCAGTTTTTCTTGTAGAATGTCTAATCATTCTAATTTGCATATTTAGAATGAGTGGACGTTATACGAGACATTCTGCTAGGGAAGAAGCTGTGCCTGGAGGGGGTAATGGTGGGGCACCTGATTACCCTTCCATGTTTGAAGTTATGATTGAAGCACGCCTTCGAAGAAACCCTGCTCCAGTAGCAACTACAGTTGATGTTGAAGTTCAGTGCCTAGAGCTGTAGAATTTGCAAAGCTATGCAAAAAGACTTTTCCTCTTTGGGGGAAAAACAATTCAAGGGCACTAAACCAGATGAAGAAGTCCAGAGGTGGATGGATACTTGTGTTCTAATCTTCAAGGACTTGGGCATTGATGATGCAACAAAAATGAAACTTTCATCAAGGCAGGTTGTGGGTAGAGCAATGGACTTGTGGAACTCTGTCACACTTGAGACCCATAAAGAGGACATTTCATGGGAATTATTCCAAGCTAAGTTTGAAGAAAAATTTATCTCCACCGTGTAGAAGTATGTTCTGTTTAAGAGATTCGTGGAGCTTAAGCAGAATGGTCGCCCGGTTCTTGAATATATTTCTGACTTCGAGGCCTTGTCGAAGTATGCTCGTTCATACGTGGATACTCCTTATCAAAAGAATGAGAAGTTTGTCTTGGGATTGGATGAATATCTTGGGAATCAGATTGTGGATCACCTCGATGACAGATTTGAGAAGATCGTCGAGAAGGCTTTGAGGCATGAAAGTTTGTTTCCTAAGATGTTTGTTGTTGCTGCTAAAGAGGAGCAGAAACCACAGTAAGGTGGTAATAACAAGAAGACGAAGCAACAACAACAGAAAGGAAAAGATGGCCAAAACAAGCAGAAGGGAGGAGTGACTTGCTTTAATTATTGCCAGAAGGGTCATTTTGCAAGTGAATGCAAAAATCCTAAAGCTGAAAAGAAGTGCCTCAAGCGTGGGAAGCCGGGACATGAGAAGAAAGATTGTCCAGAATCAGCTCAAGGGAAGCAAGTGGTTAAGGCTTATGCTTTATGCGCAGTATCATCTTCTTCAAAAGCTCTTACTGCAGAGGAGAAGGGAAAGGGTGTTGTGGTGCAAGGTACTCTTTCTATTCATTGTGTTTTAGTTCGAGTTTTGTTTGATAATGGAGCATCGCATTCATTCATTTGCAATGAGCTTCTGTGCCGCTTGGGTTTGGAACTAAAGATATGTGATAGACCTTTCGTAGTAACTAATCCAGTTGGGGGTTCATCAAATATTTGCATGATTCGCTGTGGTCTGGTGTTGTTGAGTCATGGTTTCTCTTTTGTGTGTGATTGCTTTGTTCTTAACTTCGCTGGGTTGGGGATCATCTTGGGCATGGATTGGCTCAATAGGTATGCGTCAAGGGTGAACTGCGAGAAGCTAGAGGTAAGAGTCGAGGATGTGGAAGGGAGAAAGGTGTTGATAAAGTGTAAGCACGAGGAGGGTGTCTTTGTTAGCTATCTATATCCTCTTGTGATTCCAAAAAAAGACTTGTCATTTGTGCTGATCGCTAATGAGTATGAGGATGTCTTCGACGAGTTCAAAGGGTTGTCGCCGCATCGTGAGATCGAGTTTAGGATCGATTTGGTCGAGGGTGCTAGACCAATCGTTATACCTCTTAGGCGGATGGCGCCTAAGGAATAGCGATAATTGGAGGTGCAAGTTCAAGACCTTCTTAGGAAGGGATTCATCCGGAGAAGTGTTTCTGAATGGGGAGCACCAGTCGTGTTTGCAACCAAGGCAGATGGCTCGTTAAGATTGTGTGTGGACTATCGTGAGCTAAATAAGGTGACTAAGAAGAACAAGTATTCGTTGCCAAGGATTGATGACTTGTTTGATCAGCTTCACGAAGCCAAAGTGTTTTCTCAGATGGATCTGGCAACGGGATTTCACCCGTTGAGGGTGGCAAAGGATAGTGTGCCAAAGACTTCTTTTAGGACACTATCAGGGTTTTTCGAATGGTTAGATATGCCATTCGGGTTGACTAACACGCCAGCATATTTTGTGGATCTTACGAATAGAGTTTTCAGAGATCAGTTGAACAAGTTCGTGCTTGTGTTCGTGGATGATATTCTGGTTTACTCTAGGAACGAGGAAGAACATAAGACACACTTGAGAGTTGTGTTAGAGATCTTGCGAAAGCATCAGCTAAAGGCTAAGTTCTTGAAGTGTCACTTCTGGAAGAATGAAGTGAGGTTCCTATGCCATGTTGTCTCTGGAAATGGTATAGTGGTTGACCCTGCTAAAGTGGCAGCAATCCAGGACTAGGATCGACCTAAGAATGCGACGGATGTTCGGAGTATCATTGGGTTGGAAGGATATTACCGAAGGTTTTCAAGGATTTCTCCAAGTTAGCTACACCATTGACAGGATTGACGAGGAAGAACCAAGTGTTCACATGGGATGCAAAGTGTGAACAAGCGTTTGGGATCCTGAAGGAGAAACTGACGAGTGCTCCTGTGTTGACCATTCCAAGTGGGAATGAAGAGATGATTGTGTATACCAATGCATGTGGTACTAGACTTGGAGCAGTGCTAATGCAGAAGGATAAGGTTGTGGCCTATGCGAGTCGACAGCTAAAGCTGCATGAGAAGAATTACCCAACTCATGATTTGGAGGTTGCGGCGATTGTGTTTGCTCTGATGACGTGGAGGCATTACCTATTGGGGGTTCGGTTCGAGTTGTTTACGGACCACAAGTCGTTGAAGTATTTTTTTTCTCTCAAAAGGATTTGAATCTTCGACAACAACGATGGTTAGATTTTTTGGCATCGTATGATTTTGGCATAGCCTATACTCCGGGCAAGGGAAACGCAGTTGCAGGTGCGTTAAGACGATGACAAGCAAGTTTATGAGCGATGTTTTCAGAATGGAAGAGCCTCGAGTATTTGGAAATGTTTGATTTCAGGCCAATGTGTGAGTTGGAACCTGAAATGTTGGCAAGCTTATCGGTAAGACCTTCTCTCATCGAAAGGATTGGCGAGAGCCAAAAGAGAGATGAAAGCTTGTCGAGATTATCTAGCGACTAGAACCAGAAGATAAAGAGTTCGAAGTCAATCAAGAAAACTGGCTTCGAAAGCAAGGGCAATTAGTTATTCCTGATATCGATGGATTGAGAGATGAGGTTCTGAGAGAATGTCATCACTCGAAGTTGATGATTCATCCCGGTGGTAATAAGATGTATCAGGACATGAAGATAATTTACTACTGGGAGAGTATGAAGCGAGATATTGGAAAGTTCATTTCCAAGTGCATGAGCTGTTAGTTGGTGAAAGCTGAACAGAAGAACCCGAGTGGGTTGCTTCAGCCATTAGAAGTTCCTACGTTGAAGGGGAAGCAAGTATCGATGGATTTCATCGATGGACTACCTAGAACTAGGGCAGGAAATGAAGGGATTTGGGTCATTATGGATCGCTTGACCAAAAGTGCAAGATTCATTCCTGTTAAGTCGACTAGGATGGCATCAAAACTGGCTGAACTTTATGTGAAATGGATAGTTCGATTCCATGGTGTCCCAAAGAGTATAGTGAGTGATCGAGATCCATTATTCATGAGTGAATTTTGGAAAAGTTTGTAAGAAGCTTTGGGAACTGAGTTGTGCTTGAGTACGGCATATCATCCCCAGACTGGTGGTCAGACCGAGAGAGTCAATTGAGTTTTGGAAGATCTCCAGAGGGCTTGTGTGTTAGACTTCGGAGGATCATGCGAAGACCATCTACATCTAGTTGAGTTTGCATATAATAATAGCTACCAGTCTAACATTGGGATGGTACCGTACGAGGCATTATATGGAAGACCGTGCAATTCTCCAGCATGTCGGTTAGAAACTGGAGATAAGTTGGTACTTGGGCCAGAGATGATTAGAGATACCACGGATTGTATTGAGATGTTCAGCAACGAATGAAGGCGGCCCAAGAACGCCAGAAGAGCTATGCTGATAGGCATAGAAAAGATTTGGAATTTGACGTTGGTGACATGGTTTGATGAAGATTTTGCCATTGAAGCATGTGGTTCGATTTGGAAGTAAAGGAAAATTGGCTCCTTGGTTTGTTGGACCATTTCCGATAGTCGAGCGAATTGGAAAGCTCGCATATAGATTGGAGTTACCCGAGAAGATGTTGAATGTGCATAATGTGTTCCATGTGTCGATTTTACGGAAGTACATGCATGATTCGAATGTGATGGTATCTCCAGAGCAGCATGATGACCTAGAAGTAGAGATCACAGTTGTGAGACCTCGTAAGTCGCTTTGTGTTGTGGAAAATGACAAGAAACAGCTTAGGAGGAAGACGGTTAAGCTTGTCAAGGTACAATGGAGTGAAGATGGTGACGATTGTACATGGGAGACGGAAGAGATTATGAAGGCAGCTCATTCAGAACTCTTCGTCGGTACGACCCTTTGATATTGTATCATCGTTATATGGTTGTATCTTGTTGTTGTTTGATAGAATTTCGCGTGCTAGGATAAGGCTATGGATGCATGGCTTGATAGTTGCTAGTTTGGATGATAGAATTGGCTTCTCATGGATGATAGGCATGCAGAATTGTTGTGATAACTTGTTTTGTTTGGAATTTCAGGGGCGAAATTCTTAAAAGGGGAGGGGGAGAATGTAACTGCCCGCATTTTACGTATGGCAAGATCATAAAATATTTTTATTTTATTCCATGGGGGTTGGATCATTCTCATCTTTTAATATGTTGCTTATGGGGATGTGAGACATGTCCATAATTTTTACCGATTTTATTTGTGACCATTTTCCCCCTGTCAGTCTTGTACATGGCATAACTTTTGACTTAGGTCGAATCAGAGGGTGAGACCTGTGCCATTGGAAAGGAATTGATGTTTGCCTTTCCATAGAGTGGTTACATTAAAGGTTTGGCTTAGTGGTTTGGGAGAAATCACTGTTTTAAGGTTTTTCAGTTAGTTGTCCATGTTTAGTAAGCCAAGATGGGCTGAATTTGGAAGGCCCATTAGAGGGTTGGTGGAGACTATAAATAGGGGTTAAGGAATATGAGAATGAATTTGAATTTTCCATTCTCTCATTGGGAGGTCTTGACTTCCTCCTTCCTCTAACACTTTTCCACCATTAGAAATCATAATCCAAGGAGGAAAATTAGATATCTATACCATTGGAGGCTAGATCTACATCAATTGAAGAAAGGATTCATTGGATCAAGGTGTTTGGTGCGAGGTGCTTGCTGACCGGATTCGTATTCCATTGATTTTTGCTTGTTTGGGAGAATCGGTGAGTGATTTACATCTCTCACATGGATTCAATGAAGTGTATGAGTGTTTGGTTATGTTTTCATCATATTCAATCATTTTCCCATATATTTATGCCATATTATGTCCGTTTTTCATATGAATCAACCTATGGTATGATTTAATAAGTTTAGTTAGGTAATTTCCATGATATTTCATATGCTTATGCAAGTTAGGTCTATGGTTTTGTTCAGATGATCATTTTTCCATGATTTGGGGTGATTTGCATAATTTTGATGAAAATCGTTGTATTCATGATGATGATAGTTTCATACCATGATTGTGGCCATAATTGATAAGTGGGACGAGTTGGTTTCGTCGGATTTATCATTTGGATAGATTTTGATTGAAATCGGAGTTGAATTGCAATATGCAGGTTTTGAGTCGGCATAGAGTTGGGTCGGCCAAAAGTTGGGTCGACATAGAGTTGGGTCGACCTAAATTTGGGTCGGCATAAAGTGGGTCGGCACAAACTTGGGTCAGCACTAAGTTGGTCAGCACTAAGTTGGGTCAGCATAAAGTTGGGTTGGCATAAAGTTGGGTCGGCATAAAGTTAGGTCGGCATAAAGTGGGTCGGCATAAAGTTGGGTCGGCCATTTCTGCCATTTTTGGTTGGCCATCTCTGGTGATGATGTGACTTCAAAGTGAATTTAATTGGGAAGTTTCGAAGTATTGAAAAGTGTTCGTTGATTGGCGTAGAACAACGAATGGTATGACAACTCAAGGGTGTATTGAGTTCATATGGAATGATGGCTCTAAGGTGTTCTGAGTTGATTAATAGTCGTAAACGATAGTGACTAGAGATGAGAAGGCCGAGGAACTGTAGTTGTCGTAGGTTCTAGCAGATCCAAAGCAAGGAGTAAAATTGAAGACCAGTTGTAGGTCGAGTGCCCTGGGTATCGTGTATGGCCTAGACACGTGTTGAGTACAGCGTGTGGAGTTTTGCAAGAACCGGGGCAGGTCCTTGGCAATTGATGGAAAATTGTTAGCCAGTCATACGATAACTAGGGTTCCAAAGCAAGGATGGCAGTGATAGCCAGAGTCAGTCATGGATGTTTGAATGCATGTTGTGATCATGATTGAGTTGTTATTGCTATGTATGAATGGTTGTTCTGGTTACCGTGGCTGAATTGTTATTCCTTTGGATGTATGGATCGTAAAGGCTATCACAATCATGTTGTAGGGAAGGCATGTGTAAGTTCTTCTCTGGAGCTGGGTAGATTAGTTCGTTTATTTACCCATTCTCATATGCTTTATTGATGAAGTTTGTTAGTTGTTTATCGCTCTCCAAGATTGTTGTCTGACTCAAGGTTTTATGTTTCCTCTTATTACCTTGGGCTGTTCATCCGGTTGTGGATGGGCAGACTGAGTAGCAGGTGACAGGTGATGCTTTAGTAAGGAAGATGATGCTGATCGATGGCGAGCAGGAGGCTCACATACCAGTTTTACTACTATCTAATAATTGGATTTATATTGTTTGCTATTTCTCTGAGTGCTGTAGTGAGGCAAATTGTACAAACACTACTGTTGTTATCCTCAAGTATGGGAAATACTTTCTAGTTGTCATGAAAGTTTAGGTGTTTTCTGCTTCACTATCACTACCTGTTGTATATGTTCTATTATATTTTATCCTCGTGCGCTACTTATGTATCATACCTTGATGATCGTCCATAGCTGCCTGGCACACCTTTCGGCGCATTATTCCTCTTATATAGTGTGGGGGTTGTGGGAGGTCGTCACAAGAGGGTTCTTTTTGTTGAGGATTTCATATCGGAAACCTGTGTCAACTAGATTAATGAAAGTTCCCATCATGTAAGCACTCATTTTCTCATCGGATTCCTCCCTCATTCCATTTATGAACATTTCATTCTTCTTCAGCGTTGTGTTAATCAACTAAAGTCCGAATAAAGATAACTCGTTGAACTTATTTGAGTATTCCTGCATTGTCATTTCTCCTTATTTCAATTCCACAAGCTTCCGTATAAATGGAATTTTCTTTCTTCTAGCATAAATCAATCTCACTTGATGTCATCTTCCAGCTCGCTTAGAATGGTACTTACCCACCAAGCTAAAGTTCCTTCCTGTAGTTGCCATGAGACAAGAAATCTTTTCTTCTTGTCTACAACCTTGAGCCCCTTAAAGATTGTAACAGCCCGCATTTTACGTATCGGAAGATCGTAAAATATTTTTATTTTATTCTCTGAGGGTTCGATCATTTTCATCTTTTAATATGTTGCTTATGGGGACGTGAGACATGTCCATAATTTTTACTAATTTTGCGTGTGACCATTTTTCCCCTGTCAGTCTTGTACAGGGCATAATTTTTGACTTAGGTCGAATCAGAGCATGAGACCTATGCCATTGGAAAGGAATTGATGATTGCCTTTCCGTAAAGTGGTTACAATAAGGATTTGGCTCAGCGGTTTAGGAGGAATCGTTGTTTTAAGGTTTTTAAGTTGGCTGTTCAGGTTTGGAGAGCCTAATGGGTTGAATTGGGGAGGTCCATTAGTGGGTTGGTGGAAACTATAAATAGGGTGTGATGGGTATGAGGAATAGGTTACTTCTCCCATTCTCTCATTAGGTGGACTTGAGCTTCTTCTTCCTCTAACACCTTTCCACCATTAGAAATCATAATCTAAGGAGGGAAATCATAGATCTACACCATTGGAGGTTAGATCTACATCAATTGTGGCAAGGATTCATTGGATCAAAGTGTTTGGTGCGAGGTTCTTGCTGTCCGGATTCTTATTTCATCAATTTTAGCTTGTTTTGGAGAATCGGTGAGTGATTTACATCTCTCACATGGATTCAGTAATGTGTATGAGTGTTTGATCATGTTTTTCATCCATTCCAAGTGTTTTACCATAGACTATACCATGATAAGTTCATTTTCATATGAATAACCCTATGATCTCATTTAGTAAGTTTAAATCTATGATTCTATGTTATTTCTATGCTATTCCATATGATTATGCAAGTTAGATCCATAGTTTTGTTCATATTTGCATTTTTGGTGATTTTGGTGAGTTTCACATAATTATTGATGAAATTTCCAAATTGGTGATGTTATTGGTTTCGTAACATGTTTGTGGTTGTATTTGGTGAATTGGTTGAGTTAGTTTCGTCGATTGTATCGATTGGAGGAGTTTTGGTCGAAATTGGAGTTGCATTGGAGTGGTGCAGTTTTGGGTCGCGCGTGGGGGAGGTCGGTCGCGCACCATGGTGGATTTTTTGGGAAACATGTCAGAAATGCAGGATCGGTCATGGATCGGTGATGGAATGGATTGGTTATGGATTTGTGACGGATCTAGGATGGATCGCGCATGGATGGACCATGCATAGATGACTCGCGCATGCTCCAAATATGTGATGGATCAGTGACGGAATCGATTGGTAATAGATTTGTGACGGATCGGTAATGGCTCGAGCATGGATGGATCGCGCATGGATGGATCGTGCATAGATGGCTCGTGCATGGTCCATATTTGCGATGGATCAATGACGGAATGGACCGGTCAGTGACAAATTTGTGATGGGATGATCAGTGATGGATTTGTAAGAGGTCGGTCAGTCATAGAGGGTCGGCCAGTGATAGATCAGTGACGGATTTGTGACGGGTCGGTCAGTGAGGATTTGTGATGGGTCGGTCGATCATGAAGGGGTCGGTCAGTGACAGATCAGTGATGGCTCACGCATGAATGGATCAACTCAGATCTATGATGGATCTGTGACGGAATGGATCAGTGATGGATCGGTGACGGATTGATGCAGAATTGAACCAGGGGATTTGATAGCATTTCAGAAGTGTTGTAGAAGGCTGTTTTGACATTTTAGCCAGTTTTTCGTAGCGAAAAAACTATAAATGCTATGAAATGCAGTATCGACCAAACGAAGCTTGTTTTTGAGTTGACGATGGTTCTAGCTTCGAAGAGAGTTCAAGTAGGAATGATCAAAGTGATGTGATGCATTCATTAATCGTTGAAATGCAACAGATGTGGTGATAACTCAAGGGTGTTGAGATGGTGGATTTGACGAGAGTCCATATGAGGATGTTCGAAGTGATGTGATTTGTTCGTTGTTTGTTGTATACAACGAATGTGGAAATGACTCAAGGATGTATTGAGTTCATGTGAAAGAACGACTCAAGGGTGTATTGAGCTTGTACGAAGTAATGGTTGCTCTAAAGTGTCCTGATCTTATTGATAGTTGCATGTGAAGATGATTAGATATACTGAAGGCCGAGGAATTATCGTTGTCGTAGGTTCTAGCGGGCTCAAAGTAGGGGTATAACAGGGGCGTACCTACGGATGTAGGTCGAGTACCCTGGGTATCGGTGAAAAGGCCTAGATACGTATCAGTGGAAAGACGTATGGGGTTTTGCTAGAACCGGGGTTACCATTAGCCCTTGACGGATGGAAGTATGGACCAGTCATACGATTAACGGTGGTTTTAAAGCAGGATTGATAGTGACAGCCAGAGTTTGTCATGGATGATTGGTTTCTTTGTTTGTACTGTCTCATGTAGGTTGTCCGATATCGGAGAGAAGTTTCTTAGGTACCTATCTGATATTGGTTTCGGCCTTTGGGGCTTGTGCTTGAGGAATCTTGAATTCGAGTAAGATGATTTACGTGAGATATATATATATATATATATTCTTGATGCCATGAGTGTTACTGTTTAGTTGCTTCAGTTTACCATGATTGAATGGTTGTTCTGATTACTATGGATGAATTATTGTTCCTTTGGTTGTATGGATTGTAAAGGCTATCACTGTCCGATGTAGGGAAGATGGGAGTGGTGCTCTTCTCAGATGCTGTGGGTAAATTAGTCAGTTTATTTACCCATTCTCATATACTCTATTGATGAAGTTAGTTAGCTGTTTTATCGCTCACTAAGACTATTGTCTGACTCAAGATTTTATGTTCCCTCTTATTACCTTGGGTTGTTCATCCAATTTTGGATGGGCATACTAGGTGACAGGTGATAGCTTAATAAGGACGATGTAGTAGTTCGGAGGCGAGCGGGAGGCTGGCGTACTATCTCTCTTACTATATAGTATTTGGATTTCCGCTATTTTTTATTCCACGCTAAGTGCTGTAGTGAGGCAAATTTCTACAGACATATGTTGCAATCCTGGTGTAAGGATATACTTTCTTGTTGTTTTGAAAATTTGAGATTTTTGCTCAAATATGCTTCACTAATATTGCCTGTTGTATATGTTTTATTATATTTTATCCTTGCGTTGTGAGTTATACGACAGGTTCCGCTTGTGTTTACCTACTCTGATGATCGTCCATAGATGTCGTACACATCTTTAGCACAATATTCCTCTTATTAAGTGTGGGGGATGTGGGCGGCCGTCACATTTGGTATCAGAGCTCTGGTCAGCGATTGTGGCCAAAGTTCAAAGACGTAGTTACGTATGAGAGGCGTATTAGTAGATTTCAGTTGGATATTTACAATATTTATTAGCATATATAGTAGTAGCATTTGTACTTCTTTAGTAGTTTATCTTGTAAGTGGACTAATCATTCTATTTTAGATTTAGAATGAGTTGTCAAACCTCTAGGAGTGAGTTTGGAACTGGAGGAGTAGGAGATGGAAGCCAATTGGAAGCTCTAGAAGTTGCACCGGAATACCTGGTTATGTTTGGGGCGGCCATGATGGCAGCGGCTATGTTGAGGATACCCATTCCAGAAGCAATAGTGGAGCGTGGTGTTCCTGTGCAAATACCCAGAAGGGATTCTGCTAAGCGATAGAGAGATTATTCTCCTACAGATGAAGAAGATGAGTTAAGAAGAAGTAGGGCTTTGCAGCAATTTCGACGCCGAGTTAAGGAGCGAGAAGAAAGAATTAGTGCTGCTTGGGATGAGGATTTTGGAACTAGGCATGAGCCTCAGGAAGAAACTTTTTCTAGCACCAGAGCTGGAAAGAAACTGAAGAAGAAGAAGAAGATTAAGAAGAATGATCTCTGCTTCAACTGTCAGTTAGAGGGCCATTATGCCAAGGATTGTAAGAATTCCAGAGCTGAAAGGAAGTGTTTTAAATGTGGTAAGCCGGGGCATAAGAAGAAAGACTACCCAGATTTTCTGAAGGATGAGAAATCAGAGGAACCATGTGTTCTGGAGGCTATCCCAATTTCTTATTGCATTCCCGAGGAGGATTAGGTGAAGGTTGCTTGAGTTCTATTTGGTACTAGAGGATCGTCTTCTTTTACCTATAATAAGATTGTATGTTGAATGGGTTTGTAACTTGGATTTGTGATAGAACTTTGGTTGTAGCTAACCTAGTATGGATTCATCTGCTCTTTGAAAATTTTGTGGATCTAATATTGTTTGATCATGGATGCTCATTTATGAGTGGTTGCTTAGTGTGACTTTCGCTGGGTTTTAGGATCATCTTGGGCATGGATTGGCCCAAGAGGTATGCGGCAAGTGTGAATTGCGAAAAGCTAGAGGTGAAAGTCGGGAATGTGGAAGGGCGAAAGGTGTTGGTTCGGGGTAAACCCGAGGATGGTGTATTTGTGAGTTGTTATATTCACTTGTGATTCCACAAGAAGACTTGTCATCTGTACTAATCGCAAATGAGTATGACGATGTCTTTGACAAAGTCAAAGAGTTCTGCCGCATCGTAAGATCAAATTTAGGATCGATTTGGTCGAGGGTGCTAGACTAATTGTTATGCCTCTTAGGTGGATGGTGCCTAAGGAACAACGAGAGTTGGAGGTGCAAGTTAGGGACCTTTTGGGAAAAGGATTCATTCGGAGGAGTGTATCTGAATGGGGTGCTCTAGTCATGTTTGCAACCAAGGCAAATGGCTCATTAAGATTGTGTGTGGACTACCGTGAGCTGAACAAGGTGACTAAGAAGAACAAGTATCCGTTGCCAAGGATTGATGACTTGTTCGATCAGCTTCATGAAGCCAAAGTATTTTCTCAGATGGATTTGACAACAGGATTCCACAAGTTAAGAGTGGTGAAGGATAAAGTTGTGGCTTACGCAAGTTAATAGCTAGAGCCGCATGAAAAGAATTGTCCAACTCATGATTTGGAGTTGGCAGCGATTGTGTTTGCTCTGAAGATGTGGAAGACAAACAAGTTTGGGAGAGATGTATTCAGAATGGAAGAGCTTCGATTATTTGGCAAGGTTTGATTTCAGGCCAAAGTGTGAATTGGAACCTAAAATGTTGGCAAGCTTATCGATAAGACCTACTCTCATCGAAAGGATTGGTGAAAGCCAAAATTGAGATGCTAAGCTTGTCAAGTTTATCTAGGGAATGGAGCCAGGAGATAAAGAGTTCGAAGTCGACAGAGAAGGTTGGCTTCGAAAGCAAGGATGATTAGTTATTCCTGATATTGATGGATTGAGAGATGAGGTTCTGATTGGAAGGTTCATTTCCAAGTGTATGGACTGTTAGTAAGTGAAAGCTGAACAGAAGAAGCCAGTGGTTTGCTTCAGCCATCGGAAGTTCCTACTGGAAGTAGGAGCAAGTATCGATGGATTTTATCGATGGACTACCTAGAACCAGGGCAGGATACGAAGGGATTTGGGTTATTGTGGATTGTTTGACCAAAAGTACGATATTCATTCCTGTCAAGTCGACTAGGACGGCATCGAAATTGGCTGAACTTTACGTGAAATGGATAGTTCGATTCTATGGTGTCCCAAAGATGGATTTTGTGGGATCATGGGAGGACCATCCACATCTTGTTGAGTTTGCATATAATAATAGCTACTAGTCGAGTATTGGGATGGCACCATATGAGGCGTTGTATGGGAGGCCTTGCAATTCTCCAGCTTGTTGGTTAGAAACTGGAGATAAGTTGATATTTGGGCTTGAGATGATTAGAGAAACCTTGGATTGTATCAAGATCGTTCGGCAACAAATGAAGGCAACCCAAGATCATTAGAAAAGTTATGCCATTAGACATCGTAAGGATTTGAAATCCGACATTGGCAATATGGTTTTCGTGAAGATTTTGCCATTAAAGTATGTGGTTCATTCATAAGTAAAGGAAAGTTAGCTCCTAAGTTCGTTGGACCATTTCTGATAGTCGAGCGAATCGGAAAGCTCATATATAAATTAGAGTTACTCAAGAAGATATCGTGTGTGCATAACGCTTTTCGTGTATCGTTCCTACGAAATATTCACATGGTCCAAATGTGGTAATACCTCCAGAGTAGTACATCAACCTTATAGTTGAGTTCGTAGTTATGAAATCTCGTAAGCCGCTTCGTGTTATGGCGAGACACGAAACAGCTTAGGGAAAGACATTTAATTTAGTTAAGGTACAATAGAGTGGGGATGGCGAAGATGTTACGTAGGAGACGGGGAGAGTATAAAGATGACCCGTCCAAAACTCTCCATCCGTATGACCCATTGATATCGCGCCATCATTATTACTTGTTGATTTTGTTGTTATCTTTGTTGTTGTTTGATACAATTCCGCATGCTAGGATAAGGCTGTGGATGCGTGGTTTGATGGGTTCTAGTTTGGGTGATAGAATTGGTTTCTAATGGATGATAGGCATGCGGAATTGTTGTGATTGCTTGTTTTTGCTTGGAATTTCGGGGCCGAAATTCTTAAGGTGGGAGAATGTAATAGCCCACATTTTACGTATCAGAAGATAGTAAAATATTTTTATTTTATTCTCTGAGGGTTGGATCATTTCCGTCTTTTAATATGTTGCTTATGTGGATGTGAGACATGTCCATAATTTTTACTAATTTTATGTGTGACCATTTTGCCCCTGTCAGTCTTGTACAGGGCATAACTTTTGACTCAGGTCGAATCAGAGCGTGAGACCTGTGCCATTGGAAAGGAATTGATGATTGCCTTTCCGTAGAATGGTTACATTAAGGATTTGGCTAAGCGGTTTGGGAGAAATCGCTGTTTTAAGGTTTTTCAGTTGGCTGTTCAGGTTTGGACAACCTAATGGACTGAATTGGGGAGGCCCATTAGCGGGTTGGTGGAAACTATAAATAGGGGTGAGGGGTATGAGGAATAGGTTACTTCTGAAGTAACTGAGAAGAGGAATTTTTTTTACTTTAGAACAGGAGGAGGATACACAACAAACTTTTACTTTTTTCAATTCAACTTTCTTTACAACATTTTTTCTTGCCTCACTTTTTTCTCTCTTTTCTCACTTCACATACAAAATTACCACCCCTATTTATATAGTGGTCTACATGACCTTACAACTCCAATAGACACCCATTTATTAATTGACATAACACTTAACGAGCCGGCGCATCATTAATGGACATGACTCTTGAAACTAAAAGACACATCACTAATTAACATGGCTTTTGACTCTATATTTCATTTCCCACTAACAATTCATTTAATGTTTACCCAACAAAACTCCTCCGTAAACTTTAAATGCTTCTACCACCCATCATGCCAATCATTTGTTGAGAAGTACTTTCAGCAGTGGTTTTGTAAAGATGTCCGCAGCTTGATCCTGACTTGTCACACACACCAGTTCCACGCTTCCTTTGTATCTCACATGTTTTGGCAAAAATAGTAATATGACAACTGCAAGCTTGGTATGAGGCTCGATGAGGTACCAGGCCTTGTCTTTGCTTTTAAGCCATTGAATTTGTACTCGATAACCCTCTGGAACAACAGCTTTGAAGATTCCATACATTAGTTTAAGATCCACATCATAAAGAAATAATCTCATACCCTTGCAAAATTTTGAAACCAGCTCCTTTTTTGATACATCCGAGATCTGTCTCTTTTTTTCTCCGACTTAGCGCTTGATTGACCCTTAATTTTGCTGGCATTCCTTTTGTGCTCTTCTCCCTTTTCACTAAAATCTTTTTTGCCATCGTCGGAATCCTCCACTTTGTCGTTGCTATCATCGTTGCCGTCTCCATCGCTATCATCACCGCCATCATCCTCATCATCATTCTCCACTTCATCGTCCACCTCTTCCTTGACATCATCAAGGTCAACAACTTCATTTTTCTTCCCAATCGCTTCCTCCTTGGTCTTCTTCACCTGGAAATAAGTGTCACCGAAAGCTGGCTCGATTTTCTTTCCCTGTTTTTCAACCTCTTCAATATTTTCTTCCAACTTTTCTTTCACAGATTTCTTTCTCATTAGATCCTCTTTGGCTTTTTCGACCTCCTCTTCAATTACTTCTTCGACCTCTGCCATTTCAACATCCTTGTTTGCATACACCTCTTTCAACAATTTCCACGAATCTTTTGCCATTTTTTCTCCATTAATATGACACCATGCTTCTTTATCAACGTTCTCACTCAGCACCATAAAAGCTTGAAGATCTTTCCTTCTCAAGCTTGTAAACGCCTCACTCTCTTTCTTCGTCATGTTTTTAACGTCTTTTGGCCACTCATAGCCACTCTCAACAATCTCCCATAGTCCGTTGGAGATTAACTCTTCTTTCTTTCTACTACTCCACTTTTCGAAGTTTTCTTTTGTGAGAACGAACGATGAGAAGAATAAAAATGCCAAAGTTTCAGCCTAGGCTCCGATACCAATTTGAAGTAACTGAGAAGAGGAATTATTTTACTTTAGAAGAGGAGGATACACAACAAAATTTTACTTTTTTTCAATTCAACTTTATTTACAACATTTTTTCTTGCCTCACTTTTTTCTCTCTTTTATCACTTCACATACAAAATGACCACCCCTATTTATATAGGGGTCTACATGACCTTACAACTCCAACAGACACCCATTTATTAATTGACATAACACTTAACGAACCGACACATCATTAATGGACATGACTCTTGAAACTAAAAGACACATCACTAATTAACATGGCTTTTGACTCTATATTTCATTTCCCATTAACAATTCATTTAATGTTTACCCAACAACTTCTCCCATTCTCTCATTAGGTGGCCTTGAGCTCCTTCTTCCTCTAACACCTTTCCACCATTAGAAATCATAATCCAAGGAGGGAAATTATAGATCTACACCATTGGAGGCTAGATCTACATCAATTGAGGCAACGATTCATCAGATCAAAGTGTTTGGTGCGAGGTGTTTGCTGTCCGGATTCTTATTTCATCAATTTTAGCTTATTTTGGAGAATTGGTGAGTGGTTTACATCTCTCACATGGGTTCAATAAAGTGTATGAGTGTTTGATCATGGTTTTCATCCATTCCAAGTGTTTTACCATAGATCTATACCATGACAAGTTCGTTTCCATATGAATCACCCTATGATCTCATTTAGTAAGTTTAAATATATGATTCTATGTTATTTCTATGCTATTCCATATGATTATGCAAGTTCGATCCATAGTTTTGTTCATATTTGCATTTAAGGGTATTTTGGTGAGTTTCACATAATTATTGATGAAATTGTCAAATTGGTGATGTTATTGATTTCATAACATGTTTGTGGTTGTATTTGGTGAATTGGTTGAGTTAGTTTCATTGATTGTATCGATTGGTGGAGTTTTGGTCGAAATTGGAGTAGCATTGGAGTGGTGCAGGTTTTGGGTCGTGCGTGGGGAGGTCGGTCGCGCACCATAGTGGATTTTTTGGGAAACAAGTCAGAAATGCAGGATCAGTCATGGACTTGTGACAGATCAGTGATGGAATGGATCAGTTATGGATTTGTGATGGATCTGGGATGGATCGCGCACGGATAGATCGTGCATAGATGACTCGTGCATGCTCCAGATCTGCGATGGATCAGTGACGGAATGGATCGGTCATGGATTTGTGACGGACCAGTGATGGGTCACGCATGGAGGATCATGCATAGATGGCTTGCGCATGGTCCAGATCTACGATGGATCAGTGACAGAATGGATCGGTTAGTGACGGATTTGTGATGGGTCGGTCAGTGACAGAATGGATCGGTGACGGAATGGATCGGTCATGCATTTGTGACGGACCAGTGATGGGTCACGCATGGAGGATCATGCATAGATGGCTCGTGCATGGTCCAGATCTGCGATGGATCAGTGACGGAATAGATCGGTTATTGACGGATTTGTGATGGGTCGGTCAGTAACGGATTTGTAAGAAGTCAGTCGGTCAAAGAGGGTCGGCCAGTGACGGATCTGTGACGGATTTGTGACGAGTCGGTCAGTGACGGATTTGTGATGGGTCGGTCAATCATGAAGGGGTCGGTCAGTGACGGATTTGTGACGGGTCATTCAGTGACGGATTTCTAACGGATCAGTGATGGCTCGCGCATGAATGGATCAACTCAGATTTGTGATGGATCAATGATGGATCGGTGATGGATTGATGCAGAATTGAACCAAGGGGTTTGATAGCATTTTAGAAGTGCTGTAGAACGCAGTTTTGACATTTTAGCTAATTTTTCATAGCGAAATAGCTGGAAATGCTATGAAATGCAGTATCAACTAAATGAAGCTTGTTTTTGAGTCGATGATGGTTCTATCTTCGAAGAGAGTTCAAGTAGGAATGATCAAAGTGATGTGATGCATTCGTTGATCATTGAAATGCAACAGATGTGGTGATAACTCAAGGGTGTTGAGATGGTGGCTTCGACGAGAGTCCAGATGGGGATATTCAAAGTGATGTGATTTGTTCGTTGCTTGTTGTATATAACGAATGAGAAAATGACTCAAGGATTTATTGAGTTTATGTGAAAGAATGACTCAAGGATGTATTGAGCTCGTGTGAAGTAATGGTTGCTCTAAAGTGTTATGAGCTTATTGATAGTTGCAAGTGAAAATGATTAGAGATACTGAAGGCCGAGGATTTATCGTTGTGGTAGGTTCTAGCGGGCTCAAAGCAGGGGAATAATAGCGGCGTACCTAAAAGACTGGATGTAGGTCGAGTACCTTGGGTATCGGTGAAAAGGCCTAGATACGTATCGGTGAAAAGGCGTATGGGGTTTTGCTAGAACCGGGGTTACCATTAGCCCTTGACAAATGGCAGTATGGGCCAGTCATACGATTAACAGTGGTTTCAAAGCAGGATTAGCAGTGATAGCCTGAGTCTATCATGGATGATTGGTTTCTTTGTTTGTACGGTCTCACGTAGCTTGTCCGATATCGGAGAGATGTTTCTTAGGTACCTGTCTGATATTGGTTTCGGCCTTTGGGGCTTGTGCTTGAGGAACGTTGAATTCAATTAAGAAGATTTACGTGAGATATATATAATCTGGATGCTATGAGTGTTACTGATTAGTTGCTTCAGTTTACCATGATTGAATGGTTGTTCTGATTACTATGGATGAATTTTTGTTCCTTTGGTTGTATGGATTGTAAAAGCTATCACTGTCCGATGCAGGGAAGATGGGAGTGGTGTTCTTCTCAGATGTTGTGGGTAAATTAGTCAGTTTATTTACCCATTCTCATATACTCTATTAATGAAGTTAGTTAGTTGTTTTATCGCTCACTAAGACTGTTGTCTGACTCAAGGTTTTATCTTTCCCTCTTATTACCTTGGGTTGTTCATCCAATTTTGGATGGGCAGACTAGGTGACAGGTGATAACTCAGTAAGGACGATGTTGCAGTTCGGAGGCGAGCAGGAGACTGGCGTACTATATCTCTTACTATATAGTATTTGGATTTCCGCTGTTTGTTATTCTACACTGAGTGCTGTAGTGAGGCAAATTTGTACAGACATATGTTGCAATCCTGGTGTAAGGATATACTTTCTTGTTGTTTTGAAAATTTGAGATTTATGCTCAAATATGCTTCACGAATATTACTTGTTGTATATGTTTTATTATATGTTATCCTTGCGTTGTGAGTTCTATGACAGGTTCCGCTTGTGTTTACCTACTCTGATGATCGTCCATAGCTGTCGTGCACATCTTTCAGCACATTATTCCTCTTATTAAGAGCGGGGGATGTGGGCGGTTGTCACAAAGATCCACTCATATGAGCATATCCAAGCTTGAGCTTTTATGATGGATTCATTTTTTTGAAGGGATTTCCACCTAAACTGGTGTAATTCTTGCACAGAGTGGCAAAGTCAATTTAGGGGAGAACCTAAATCGTTGCTTCCTCCATTGTGGCTACGGTGTTTTGACCATTGGTTATGTTACTTCCACCCAAGACCTATTCGTCCGTTCATCCTTACTTTCTGTTCATATGGTAAGAAAACACCTTAGAATAGAGAGGATTTGTCTTTGGAGTGTGTGCAACATATTAGTTTAAATTGATTTTTACAGGCACTTTGAGACGAAACACATTTTAGAGTATTACTAACCCTATCTCTAATAAGTGGACCCCATTGAGTCTTAGGTGTTCGATTAACCTAAGCTCTGACACCAAATGAAAAGACCCAACTCCTCGACCTCAGATATATTCGACACTAATACATCCTCAGTATTCATATGCCATAGATCTGGTGCTGGAGAGTTAGACAGTTTGGGGGTAAAAATAAAGTATAGATATAAAATATAATAAACAGAGTATGTTATCACATTTAAACCTTAGTAATTTACGTATAAAGAAATAATTTGATAAATACAAGTCCAGTGAGGATGTTTATACACTCCATTCTTACAAGTGCTGGTAAACATAAATGCAGTGGAATGATAGGTAAATATGATGATAGGGTCCAAAAGTTCCATGTTCCAGTAGCCTCTGAAATTCTCCAAGGATTTATGCTCTAAAACGACGCTATCCATCTAATCTTTAACGACCCGAACTTCCCCGTGAAGGAAAGAACGGATTGCTTTGAGAACAACACACATCGGAACACAAACAGAAGAACATTTCATTGTTTCTTACAACAATTCCATCAGAATACAAGAATATACAGAGTATGAATAAATATTACACATTTGACAAATATCAGAGATTTAAATTACATTTAAATACATAGCAGCGGAAAAATAATACAACACGCACAACTGAAAGAAATACACGGATACAGAGCTTTCCGAATATCACTTCAGCTATATACCAGGATCCTGTGAATATAAATCTGTAAAACCCAACCACCAGCTACCCGTGCGGAAAATAAGGGCACCCAGAGTTTAGGTTAAAACAATAAACTCCAAGTCAGTCATGTGACTGGTGTGAGAACTAAAACAATTATTAATCTTTATTTTTAAAGTTAGGTAAATCAAGGGACCACGCTGTATAACACGGAACAGGTTTTTACCCCAAGAATACCAGTGCATAAACAAATAGTGCAATGCTAAATAAAGAACAATGAAGCTGTTATAAGACCCAGGTCCCATCACACAATGCAACGCAAGCCGGAGGATAGGGTTTTACCTTATAATAGCCAAATAATGCTTGATACGTTTAAAAACAGATTATTTTGATATTACTATAAGTGTACAGTGTCAAAACAATTTCAATCATAAGTATCAATCATAGACGGCATAGCTACCATCTACTATGTCGCCATACTAGGTTCTACAAATAAAACCGAATTATCACGTATTGGAAATTGGATTCCATCATGAGTCGAGGCAAGGGGAAAGCTCCTCTCCGTTCGAGACACTCTAGCAAACATCTCAGGACCACACACAACGATCCTGGATCTTCAGGGCCGGTCCTCTCTTACTTTTGAGGATTAGTTATTCCTGAACACACGTTTTCCGGTCCTATAGGACCTATATCTGAGGCGCCTCGCATCCAACAACCACACAGGTAAAAAGTATATAAATGTCAGGGCTGGTAGGTCACTGACATCACCCATAGCTAGAAAGAAACGTCATTCTCTCCCTGTAGTCACTATCCCGTTTTTGACTCATACCGAGGTGTGAGGCTCGCGAATTAACACTATACACAAAGCTATGCCACACAGGCCGTGCTTTGATCATCATCCACAAGACTTTGCTTTTCAACAGAAGTCTTGATCATTTGCCACCTAGGCATGCCACACAGGCAATTCACTCCATGCGACTGATGTCCATCAATATACAACCTCTGAGCTCGTACGTCTCAGAGAAGGGTATTAAGCAAGAGAATAAATTCTCCGCCACCAAACAGATGTATATTTAATAGAGATCAATCAACACAGAATAAAATCCAGTGTCAGACACACAGTCCATTTACAAGTTCGTTCTGGGTCTGAACGAAACTGGAGGAACCTTATTCCTCGCATATCCATCGATCTCCAAGTACGTCTGGACGATCACCAACTGATTCCCTCCTCTTGGTTGTACAGCCCAATCTAGATCATCAGTAATCATCTAAACGATGTGAAGACCTCCGGTCTTCAACCACCGTCTTCATCTTCGACTTATCGTCGAATCAGTTATTCAGAATGGGTATAACCCGGCCTTTCCGAATAACTCGCGTATATAATAAACAAGTGTTACACAAACACAACATACGCCTCATTCCAATTCAGAATATTCTTTTATTCAAATATTTACATTCTTAGGGAAAGATTCCCATTAATTTTATCAAAGATAAATTCTTTTAAATTTATTCTTTAATCTTCCTTTTGATATCAAATCAACCCATGTTAAGGTTTTCCAAATTAGTCGGGATTAGCGAACCACACCGAAGTAATCATTTATTTTATTTCCCAATCCCAACCTATTCATCCCATGGAGCAAAACTGGTAATTCTCCATATCTAACACCACGGTGTTATCGGTAAATATTAATTACCATTTCACGTTCAAATCTAATTAAAGATTTAACTATCGCTTGGAGCAAAACTGGTGATACTCCATTCTCGATCACTTTAATCTAATTAAAGATTCATTAAAACTCCACTTAGTTTTAATCTTCCCAAAAATCAATATCCTGTCTTTAACTGGGTTAAAGAACCAATGTCATCTAAAACACGGTTCACGATAAACCCAAAATCACATTCCATTGTTAATCGGGTTAAAGAACAAGTGTTATTTAAAACCCCGCTCACGATAAACCCCAAAAACCAATTTAAATTCAATTCCAATTAAATACTATTTAACTGGACAATTTCACTAAATCTTAATTAAAAGAATTATTCTTTTCAAAACAGGGCTCAAGAACAGTGTTATTTAAGACACCATTCACGACGAACCCAAAATCCCATTTGATATTAAATACAAGGCTTTGAATAGAAAATATATCGGCTTATATTCAATATCGAATTCTAAAACCAACAAATATCGTATTGTAAATAACGATATAAATATATCTTTCAAATTTCCACAACCATATCTGTATAATCATGAAATCCAACATCGAAATATTCTAAAGATAATTTCGATTCAAATCCGTTCCAATTCGTATATTGGAAATTCTGATTATTTTAAAACCACTTCAAATCCAATTTATTTATTCGAAAACATTGGATTATAATTCTAGTTCATAACTAGTTCATTTCGATAAAAATATATTTTTATCCTTTTTAAATATGGGATTTTTCACCCTAATTCTTTCTAAATCATTTATTATGATTTTACACAAATTATTGGAATTTTTAATAATTTTATCAAGGCTCATACAGTCGATTTCCAATAACGGTCGCCGAACTGCACTTACAACGACCTTTTCCAAATTTGATTTGGACAAAATTCCAAATCCAACCGTTAGATTTCAAATTTCTACTATTTATTGGAAAGCTCTTTTCGATACGAACCCAATGGTTCCGGTTTCAGGAGAATCCGACGGTCGGATCTCCCGTAACGTCAATTAGAAGTCAATGGTCGAAATTCGCGAACTGCCGCGGCGCGGCGCGTTCTATTCAGGCCATTAAATATAATATATATATATATATTATATATTTCGTCGATTTCAATTCAAAATGTATTTCATAAACCGTTTTAACTTCGTTTTTAAAACGATTTCAACTTCGTATTCAATTTTAAATCAAAATTGAATATTCCATATCATTAATATATAAATGATAAAATTTTCAAAACGTTATATTTTGAAATCACTTTCTTTTCTATATTCATTATAAAAACGAATATAATCGATATAAATATCGTTCACGTCAAAATGGCGCAAATCTAATTAACACGGCTTTATATATTTCAATAACTTCGTTATTTTATTCAACAAATGAATATCTTCTTCAACACATGAATATATATGTTATTCAACACATGAATATTTATTCATTCTTACTTACAATAAAAATGTGAATTTTACTGTATAAATATTTTTTTTTTCAACACATGAATATTTTCAACACATGAATATTCTCAACACATAAGTATTATCAACACATGACTATTTTTGTTATTTTATATATTTGATAAAATTGTGTTTTATATCGTTCAATTCTTAATCGGACTCTAACCGTAAATTAGCAAGAGAACAATTCCCTAAGAATTAACCCCGAAGGCCGAAACCAACATCAGATCAATACCTAGAAAACCACTCATCTTAGCTCGTTTCCGGTTAGTTTCTAATTTTATATATGATAAAGATGTAAATTTTATTGTTTAAAATTTTTTCTCAACACATGAATATTTTCAACACCTGAATGGTTTCAACACATGAATGGTTTCAACACATGAATATTGTCAACACATGAGTATTGTCAACACATGACTATTGTCAACACATGACTATTTATTCTATTCAACACATGAATCTTTATTTTATAATATTCTTTATTTTCCAAATTGGAATGAGGCCCAATCAATTACCATATAATGTTAATTATATGGATTCCATACAACACATGTATATAATAGCAATGATAAATAATCAACCATAATCCAAAGTGCACTACACAACTGTCTGTCAACCTATCAATTGACATACAACTAAACAATCGGGATTAGTGTACGTCAAATATCATCCCAATACCCATGTGGGGTTTCAAATCAACAAACACTGAATATTATTTGTGTAGTTGGGCGATGTGTAAAATTTATCGTCCCAATCAATATCCTTCAAATGGGTGTACATAAACAAATCGTTCGATTTGTAAATGAATATTTATTTATTCACATTCACGTTAAATTTATATTTTTAATGATAAATAATTTATTCCAACACATGAATATACTTCCATTCATTCCACATCACAATCAATTTTCACCACACAACAAAATCAAACAAGTCATCCATGGTCTGTGAACAACGGGTGTCGGGTGCTGCTAAGCACCGTCTACATCCTAGTATATATTTTTAACTAGAAAACAAGAATTAAAGTGAGAAGTTCTCACCGAGAGCTAAACCCAACTCCGCGACTCTTCGTATGTAGGAAATCTTCGTCACTCGCCTTTTATCACTTTCGTAGTCCGTATACGCTATATATATAAAAATCACATTTTTATTATGCTATGGCATAAATAAAAATCATACCTTTACGTAACTAAAATTTAATCTTTTCTTGTTTAAAGATATAATCTTTTCTATTTCAAAAATATGATCTTTTCTATAACAAAAATTCCATCTTTTCTATTATAAAAATTCGATCGTTTCAATTATAAAAATCGTATTCTTACTTTGCTAAAATATATATAAAAATCATATTTTTATTACCATACATATATAAAAATCATATTTTTATTACCATACATATATAAAAATCATATTTTTATAAAAAAATTATAATCTTTTCAGTTTTAAATCAAATCTTTATATATAGAACAATTTAATTTTCATACATACTAAAAATCATTTCTTTGCAAAACTAAAAATCATATCTTTACATCGATTAAAAAAATCTTATCTTCCCTTATATAAAAATATAAGCTTTTCATACATAAAAATATAAACATTACACTAATAAAAACATAATCTTTTCTTTGTTTAAAAATCAAATCTATCATGAATTAAAAATCTAAACTTTCTTGAATTAAAATCGTATTTTTTTCTCATGGTTATATATAAATAAAACTGAAAATAACTAAATGTAAATAAATTAAAAAGAAAACTCACTGATTTCGGTCGTTGGTGAAGGGGCTGTTAGGGTTTGTTCGATCGGAGGAGGGTGCTGCAGTGGTGGTGCGCGCAGGCATTAGGTGGTGGCAGCGGTAAGGGGGTGGCGCGGTGGCTAGGTGGTGGTGGACAGGGCAGTGATGGGGGGTCTAACGGCGGGTTTGGTGAAGAATAGGGGAAGTGGTCTTCCATCGGAGGAGGAGAGAGAGAAGGGGAGGGGGATGGCGGCCAAAGGCGGAGGCGCGGTGGCTCCTGTGAGAGGGTACGACGGGTTTCCACGATCCGTTTCATTTTATTTTTTTTGCTTTTCTGAAATGATTTTCAACAGGGGAGGGTTGACTGGGTAGTTGGAGATGGGGGAGGAAAAGGAGACATATAATTATATTATTTATTTAATTAATTCCATAAAGTGACTTTTTATTTCGAACTCAAAATCAAACCCACCGACTATCCTCCCTAGCTAATTACCCCCATTCCGAACACAATGGAATATGTCCGGTAAGCCTATTCGATTGTTTCAATCAGTTTCCATCAAAATCAAAATATAAATTTATATATTGAATTTGAACGCACATTTCAATTTACCGGGGCCACATACTGACTCTAAAAATTCCAGAAAAATTATTTCTAACTTTGTATTGACGATACGGTCCTAACAAAACTAATTTCGTCAAATTTGAAGACCGTTTGAAAAATGGCCATTTAATGGTTGATCCAAATTGACTGAAACTGTCAAAACACGTTTTCCTTTGACACGCTCACATATTGATTCAAAAATTATGAATTTTGGAATCTAGCAATAACTTGACATCCCGGATCCAACAGAAGTGGTTTCGTCGAAAACGAAAGTCATTTGCAAAATTCCCATTTTTAAGGGCCAAAATTCTAGAGCGACTATTCTGAATTTTCACTTGGACATAACATTTTATCCCCGCAGTGAAATTTCAATTTTTCGGATTCATTGGAAAGATATTCTCAAATAGATTCTAATATTTTTGGTTTTGCCAAAATCTGGTTTATTTTGAATCCTGCACATTCATTTGAACTTTGAAATCAAAATTTCAAACTACCGCGCCATTTTCAATTCCTTTTAAGATTAAAAATAAATATTTATATTCTAACGTTGATTCAAATAAAAATATACATTCTAATTCTATTCAAAACAAATTTCTCATCGTTATTATTTAAAATAATTCATTTTAAATATTCGAAACCCATTAAATTCGCCAAAATAAAAATTTTAAATTGGCTCAGATTTTCTGGGTTGTTACAATCTACCCTACTTAAAATCTTTTCGTCCTCGAAAAGGAACAAAGCTGAAAGTTGTTTTACAAACCAACTCAACTTCCATTGTTTTCCTTATGGCTTAAGTTCTTCAACTTTTCAGTTTCTAAGAACTTTTCAAATTTTTCAAAAATTTGGCTAACACCCTAAATTTTCGAAAAATTTCGCCATAACCTCCCCTGCACCGGGAGCATCGAGATATTTCAAATTGCCTCCCAGGGCCCTCACCAATCCAAAAGAAAAAGAAAAATCCAAGCGGCTAGCCAATCGGCTTATAAAATCATCAAATCCCCAAGAAATACAATAAACATGTACCTATTTGTCGGGCAAACAATTTTATTCCTCTGCTCTAGCCTCCTTGCTATGATCTGTTCAATGGATGTACATGTACATGCATGCAATTTCAAACAATTTTCAATTCAGTTCTAAATTTGGTTCCATTAGGCTAAATGGTTCAAAATTTTAATAAATGAAACCAATAATCAAACAACACAATCAGCAATCAATTAGTTGATTAGCTTTTCAAATTCATAACTTTGATACATATATAGAAAATCATTTTTTTGATGCCAATTCACAACAATAGACCCTATCTAGTTTTGGTTCTCACACCCGTCAATTGGAAATATATAAATATCACACCTTCGAAACTCGAACATAAACACTGATGATGTCATGACAATTATCAGTACCATCTTCGGGCGGCTAGAGTATGATTCTATATCTATCCAATATATTAAAACTTCGAATATACGTTTATGACGCGTATATGCAAAATCTTTATATACTCGATCGTCCAAATTCAATATAAATAAAATATTCAAATACGTACAAAATGGTTTAAATTTTCAAAACCATATTTGTTTTCATTTTAAAAATATACTCTTCACACTCATTCTAGGATACAACTGATCCTATCTCTAACAAGTCATTCCTATTGGATATTACTAATCCAATCTCTGATGAATTCTTTCGTTTGGTTCTAACGTGTATTGTTCTCGAGCTCTGTAAACCAAAACTCTGATACCAACTTTAACGACCCGAACTTCCCCGTGAAGGAAAGAACGGATTGCTTTGAGCACAACACACATCGGAACACAAATAGAAGAACATTTCATTGTTTATTACAATAATTCCATCAGAATACGAGAATATACAAAGTATGAATAAATTTTACACATTTGACAAATATCAGAGATTTAAATTACATTTAAATACATAGCAGCGGAAAAATAATACAACACACACAAATGAAAGAAATACACGAATACAGAGCTTTCCGAATATCACTTCAGCTATATACCAGGATCATGTGAATATAAATCTGCAAAACCCAACCACCAGCTGCCCATGCAGAAAATAAGGGCACCCAGAGTTTAGGTTAAAACAATAAACTCCAGGTCAGTCATGTGACTGGTGTGAGAACTAAAACAGTTATTAATCTTTATTTTTAAAGTTAGGTAAATCAAGGGACCACGCCGTATAACACGGAACGGGTTTTTACCCCAAGAATACCAGTGCATAAACAAACAGCGCAATGCTAAATAAAGAACAATGAAGCTGTTATAAGACCCAGGTCCCATCACACAATGCAACGCAAGCCGGAGGATAGGGTTTTACCTTATAATAGCCAAATAATGCTTGATACGTTTAAAAATAGATTATTTTGATATTACAATAAGTGTATAGCGTCAAAACAATTTTAATCATAAGTATCAATCATAGACATCATAGCTACCATCTACTATGTCGCCATACTAGGTTCTACAAATAAAACCGAATTATCACGTATTGGAAATTGGATTCCATCATGAGTCAAGGCAAGGGGCAAGCTCCTCTCCGTTCGAGACACTCTAGCAAATGTCTTAGGACCACACACAGCGATCCTGGATCTTCAGGGCCGGTCCTCTCTTACTTTTGAGGATTAGTTATCCCTGAACACACGTTTCCCGGTCCTATAGGACCTATATCCGAGGCGCCTCGCATCCAACAACCACACAGGTAAAAAATATATAAATGTCAGGGCTAGTAGGTCACTGACATCACCTATAGCTAGAAAGAAACGTCGTGCTCTCCCTGCAGTCACTATCCCGTATTTGACTCATACCGAGGTGTGAGGCTCGCGAATTAACGCTATACACAAAGCAATGCCACGCAGGCCGTGCTTTGATTATCAACCACAAGACTTTGCTTTTCAACAGAGCCTTGATCATTTGCCACCTAGGCATGCCATACAGGAAATTCACTCCATGCGATTGATGTCCATCGATATACAACCTCTAAGCTCGTACGTCTCAGAGAAGGGTGTTAAGCAAGAGAATAAATTCTCCACCACCAAACAGATGTAATTTAATAGAGATCAATCAACACAGAATAAAATCCAGTGTTAGACACACAGTCCATTTACAAGTTCGTTCTGGGTCTGAACGAAACCGGAGGAACCTTATTCCTCGCATATCCATCGATCTCCAAGTACGTCTGGACGATCACCAACTGATTCCCTCATCTAGGGTGTACAGCCCAATCATGATCATCGGTAATCATCCAAACGATGTGAAGACCTCCGGTCTTCAACCACCGTCTTCATCTTCGACTTATCGTCGAATCAGTGATTCAGAATGGGTATAACCCGGCCTTTCCGAATAACTCGCGTATATAATAAACAAGTGTTACACAAACACAACATACGCCTCATTCCAATTCAGAATATTCTTTTATTCAAATATTCACATTCTTAGGGAAAGGGTCCCATTAAATTTATCAAAGATAAATTCTTTTAAATTTATTCTTTAATCTTCCTTTTAATATCAAATCAACCAATGTTAAGGTTTTCCAAACTAGTCAGGATTAACGAACTACACCGAAGTAATCATTTATTTTATTTCCCAATCCCAACCTATTCATCCCATGGAGCAAAACTGGTAATACTCCATATCTAACACCACGGTGTTATCGGTAAATATTAATTACCATTTCATGTTCAAATCTAATTAAAGATTTAACTATCGCTTGGAGCAAAAATGGTGATACTCCATTCTCGATCACTTTAATCTAATTAAAGATTCATTAAAACTCCACTTAGTTTTAATCTTCCCAAAAATCAATATCCTGTCTTTAACTGGGTTAAAGAACCAATGTCATCTAAAACACGGTTCACGAGAAACCCAAAATCACATTCCATTCTTAATCGGGTTAAAGAACAGGTGTTATTCAAAACACCGCTCACGATAAACCCCAAAAACCAATTTAAATTCAATTCCAACTAAATACTATTTAACTGGACAATTTCACTAAATCTTAATTAAAAGATTTATTCTTTTCTAAACTAGGTTCAAGAACAGTGTTATTTAAGACACCATTCACGGCGAACCCATAATCCCATTTGACATTAAATACAAGGCTCTGAATAGAAAATATATCGGCTTATATTCAATATCAAATTATGAAACCAATAAATATCGTATTGGAAATAACAATATAAATATATCTTTCAAATTTCCACAACCATATCTGTGTAATCACGAAATCCAACATCGAAATATTCCGAAGATAATTTCGATTCAAATCCATTCCAATTCGTATATTGCAAATTCTGATTATTTTAAAACCACTTCAAATCCAATTTATTTATTCGAAAACATTGGATTATAATTCTAGTTCATAACTAGTTCATTTCGGTAAAAATATATTTGAATCCTTTTTAAATATGGGATTTTTCACCCCAATTCTTTCTAAATCATTTATTATGATTTTACACAAATTATTGATATTTTTAATAATTTTATCAAGGCACGTACAGTCGATTTCCAATAACGGTCGTCGAACTGCACTTACAGCGACCTTTTCCAAATTTGATTTGGACATAATTCCATATCCAACCGTTAGATTTCAAATTTCTAATATTCATTGGAAAGGTCTTTTCGATACGAACCCAATGGTTCCGGTTTCAAGAGAATCCGATAGTCGGATCTCCCGTAACATCAATTCGAAGTCAATGGTCGAAATTCGCGAACTCCGCGGCGCGGCGCATTCTATTCAGGCCATTAGATATATATATAATATATATATTATATATATATATATATATATATTTCATCGATTTCAATTCAAAACGTATTTTATAAATCGTTTTAACTTCTTTTTAAAAACGATTTCAACTTCGTACTCAATTTTAAATCAAAATTGAATATTCCATATCATTAATATATAAATGATAATATTTTCAAAACGTTATATTTTGAAATCACTTTCTTTTCTGTATTCATTATAAAAACGAATATAATCGATATAAATATCATTCGCGCCAAAATGGCGCAAATCCAATCAACACGGCTTTATATATTTCAATAACTTCGTTATTCTATTCAACAAATGAATATCTTCTTCAACACATGAATATATATTTTATTCAACACATGAGTATTTATTCATTCTTACTTACAATAAAAATGTGAATTTTATTGTATAAATATTTTGTTCAACACATGAATACTTTCAACACATGAATATTCTCAACACATGAGTATTGTCAACACATGACTATTTTTGTTATTTTATATATTTGATAAAATTGTGTTTTATATCGTTCAATTCTTAATCAGACTCTAACCGTAAATTAGCAAGAGAACAATTCCCTAAGTATTAACCCCGAAGGCCGAAACTAACATCAGATCAATACCCAGGAAACACTCATCTTAGCTCGTTTCCAGTTAGTTTCAAATTTTATATATGATAAAGATGTAAATTTTATTGTTTAAAAATTTTACTCAACATATGAATATTTTCAACACATCAATGGTTTCAACACATGAATGGTTTCAACACATGAATATTCTCAACACATGAGTATTGTCAACACATGACTATTGTCAACGCATGACTATTTATTATGTTCAACACATGAATCTTTATTTTATAATATTCTTTATTTTCCAAATTGGAATGAGGCCCAATCAATTACCATATAATGTTAATTATATGGATTCCATACAATACATGTATATAATAGCGACGATAAATAATCAACCATCATCCAAAGTGCACTACACAACTGTCTGTCAACATATCAATTGACATACAACTAAACAATCGGGATTAGTGTACGTCAAATATCATCCCAATACCCGTGTGGGGTTTCAAATCAACAAACACTGAATATTATTTGTGTAGTTGGGCGATGTGTAAAATTTATCATCCCAATCAATATCCTTCAAATGGGTGTACATAAACAAATCGTTCGATTTGTAAATGAATATTTATTTATTCACATTCACGTTAAATTTATATTTTTTAATGATAAATAATTTATTCCAACACATGAATATACTTCCATTCATTCCACATCGCTATCAATTTTCACCACACAACAAAATCAAACAAGTCATCCATGGTCTGTGGACAACGGGTGTCGGGTGCTGCAAAGCACCCTCTGCATCCTAGTATATATTTTTAACTAGAAAACAAGAATTAAAGTGAGAAGTTCTCACCGAGAGCTAAACCCAACTCCACGACTCTTCGTATGTAGGAAATCTTTGCCACTCGCCTTTTATCACTTTCGTAGTCCGTATACGCTATATATATAAAAATCACATTTTTATTATGCTATGTTATAAATAAAAACCATACCTTTATGTAACTAAAATATAATCTTTTCTTGTTTAAAGATATAATCTTTTCTATTTCAAAAATATGATCTTTTCTATAACAAAATTCCATCTTTTCTATTATAAAAATTTGATCGTTTCTATTATAAAAATCGTATTATTACTTTGCTAAAATATATATAAAAATCATATTTTTATTACCATACATATATAAAAATCATATTTTTATTACCATACATATATAAAAATCATATTTTTAAAAATAAAAATATAATCTTTTCAATTTTAAATCAAATCTTTATATATAAAACAATCTAATTTTCATACATACTAAAAATCATTTCTTTGCAAAACTAAAAATCATATCTTTACATCGATTAAAAAAATCTTATCTTCCCTTGTATAAAAATATAAGCTTTTCATACATAAAAATATAAACTTTACATTAATAAATACATAAACTTTTCTATGTTTAAAAATCAAATCTATCATGAATTAAAAATCTAAACTTTCTTGATTTAAAATCGTATTTTTTTCTCATGGTTATATATAAATAAAACTGAAAATAACTAATGTAAATAAATTAAAAAGAAAACTCACTGATTTCGGTCGTTGGTGAATGGGCTGTCGGGGTTTGTTCGATCGGAGGAGGGTGCCGCAGTGGTGGTGCGTGCAAGCGTCAGGTGGTGGCAGCGGTAAGGGGGTGGCGCGGTGGCAAGGTGGTGGTGGACAGGGCGGCGATGGGGTATGGGGGTCTAACGGCGGGTTTGGTGAAGAAAAGGGGCTGTGGACTTCCATCGGAGGAGGAGAGAGAGAAGGGGAGGGGGTGGCGGCCAAAGGCGGAGGCGCGGTGGCTCCGGTGAGAGGGTGCGACGGGTTTCCACGATCCGTTTCAATTTTTTTTTTGCTTTTCTGAAATGATTTTCAACGGGGGAGGGTTGACTGGGTAATAGGAGATGGGGGAGGAAAAGGAGACATATAATTATATTATTTATTTAATTAATTCCATAAAGTGACTTTTTATTTCGAACTCAAAATCGTACCCACCGACTGTCCTCCCTAGCTAATTACCCCCATTCCGAATACAATGGAATATGTCTGGTAAGCCTATTCGACTGTTTCGATCAGTTTTCGTCAAAATCAAAATATAAATCTATATATTGAATTTGAACGCACATTTCAATTTACCGGGGCCACATACTGACTCTAAAAATTCCAAAATATATATTTCTAGCTTCATATTGACGATACGGTCCTAACAAAACTAATTTCGTCAAATTTGAAGACCATTTGAAAAATGGCCATTTAATGGTCGATCCAAATTGACTGAAACTGTCAAAACACATTTTCCTTTGACACGCTCACATATTGATTTCAAAAATTATGAATTTTGGAATCCAGCAATAACTTGACATACCGGATCCAACAAAAGTGGTTTCGTCAAAAACGAAGGTCGTTTGCAAAATTCCCATTTTTAAGGGCCAAAATTCCATATCGACTATTCTGAATTTTCAATTGGACATAAATTTTTATCCCCACTATGAAATTTTAATTTTTCAGATTTGTTGGAAATATATTCTCAAATAGATTCTAATATTTTTGGTTTCGCCAAAATCCGGTTTATTTTGAATCCTGCACATTCGTTTGAACTTTGAAATCGAAATTTCAAACTACCGCGCCATTTTCAATTCCTTTTAAAATTAAAAATATATATTTACATTCTAACGTTGATTCAAATAAAAATATACATTCTAATTCTATTCAAAACAAATTTCTCGTCGTTATTATTTAAAATAATTCATTTTAAATATTCAAAACCCATTAAATTCACCAAAATAAAAATTTTAAATTGGCTCAGATTTTCCGGGTTGTTACATAATCTCTTGGGATGCCCAGAGAAATATGACACCCAATGAAACACCCCACCTCCATTAAGGTCACTCACAAAGGGAATGCCTTAACTTTGGTGGAGGTTTATAAGTAAAAGCCACAGATGAACTCAAGACAGATATAAATACACATATTTTAAACAGCGGAAACCAAACAAACTTTTATTTCATCAATACGTGTATCAAACAAAGATTTCCATAATTGTCTCAAAATACTTTCAACATTACAACCTCATAACTGCCTTGATTATTAAAGAAGCATGAAAACATAAATAAAGTGACAAAAATTCCCATAGTAATATCCAAAGCCATTATCCGAGCAAGAAAGATCCAAATCATACATCTACTTCTCGGTGCTTGTAAAGAGCCTGACTGAGTTGAGCTGTTTCCTCCCTGTGGACCTTGGGGGGGGGACGAAAGAAAAGAAGACGAAAAGAAAATAGGGTCAGCCATAAAGCCTGAGTAAATCTAGTAACTCTTCAATATATGAATAAGAAAAGGGGTATGATGGATGTAAACTAAAATAGGAAAGTGTCACCAGCTAAGGAAGTGTCGAATGCACTATCACACCCATACTATATCTCTACACCTATTTGAATTCATTCTAACTGGCACCCCATGGTGAGGGTGAAGTGATCCCCATTCTTCTTAAAGATCGGCTCCTACTCGCGTTAACATGTGTCATACGACCCCCAAAAATTATAGATACCTATGCTGGTCCCACCATGGGGTGTATCAAGACCCATGGTGGCGGCCCCGAGACAAAACTAGAAGACATAGGTTATACTACTGGTGTCCCCAATGCCCTGGTTGTCTGCTCCGGAGTGTGTGCACGCCCGCACCCCGATAGACCTGCACTGTGCACCCACCGCCGTCGTTTGACCGCTTACAATCAGCCCAGTAATCGTGCCCCACCCTGCCTAGTTTCAGGGTACCGTTGATACCTAACTTTGGGTTACTGCTGAAACGGGTCCCTCGTTACCAGGATTTTCTAGTCAAACATGTTAAGTGGTTAAGTGTATGTATTTACCTAACCCCACCCATCAATTCTTGTTAACATGTTGAATTTGGTTAAGTGTTATAGTTGACTTAACCCTACCATCTATCCTTAGCCTCTTAGGAGCACCAGACCACTCACATTAGACAGGTATTGCTACGGTTACTGGATATGCCGGTCGGTTCCGGGCAGGTTTACACCGTAGCTCAGTCTAACCTCGGGTCCTTATTGGGCTCAATGCTTAACCACCCACATTGGATAGGTATTGTTGTGACTACTGGACAGCCGGGCGGGTCCGGGCAGGTTTACATCACAACTCATTCCAACCTCGGGTTAAGCATATCGTGTTTTCTAAATTTACATATTTTATTATTTTTCAACTATATGTAAATGTCATATCTTTTATTTTTGGGTATTTCAATTCATACCGCTTATGTGACATAATCATTGGCATGTGCCAAACATGCCAACATATGTTTTCATATTTTACACCCAACGTTATTACCCTCGTTTGTTCGCAACGTTTTAACATGTGTTGGTCTTGTCACAATTCAGCCCAACTTTATAAACGTGAGGAAAAAGGGGAAATCAAGAACATGTAATACATAAAGGTGTGTGGCGCATGAACTTGCAATTTGGCGATTCAACTAACATATAACATGGGTCATGTGAACTTGCATTCAAATCAAAATATAATTAAGTAGGTGACATATGAGATGGCATAGTTTAGGCTAATACAAACTTGTGTTTTAAACATGTTTAATTTGGCATAATGTCAAACACAAGACTAGCATGATGTATGTTCACCAAAATGTACAATTTTAACATCTAATCATATAGCCTATGAACTTGCATAGTTTATGAAACATAGATCCAATTATACTTGCAAATAGACAAAATCTTGCATAGTTTATGTAACATAGATCCAATTATACTTGCAAATAAACAAAATCTTGCATAGTTTATGAAACATAGATCTAATTATACTTGCAAATAAACAAAATCTTGCATAGTTTATGAAACATAGATCTAATTATACTTGATGAAACATAGGTCCAATTATACTTGCAAATGAACTTGCATAGTTTATGAAACATAGATCTAATTATACTTGATGAAACATAGGTCCAATTATACTTGCAAATGAACTTGCATAGTTTATGAAACACGGATCTAATTATACTTGCAAATAAACATAAGAACAATAAAAAAGTCTATAACATGTTTACATAAATTCCAACTTAGACATAGTCCATGCCATCGCCATATACATAAAATGACCAAGTTCTAATTTTTGCCACAAACTTGCAAGTACAATCGTTCAATAGGCTAGCATCAATCAGTTTTATGCCACAAACATCAATACATAAGTCATGATAGAACCATCACAATACATAGAATAATAACACAATTCTATTTTCATATACATCGAATCACATCACAGTTTTTTATTCATATTCTGAAAGGTTACTATACTTACAACGTGTGATGAATTCTTGTTTTCTGATTTCTGTTATTCTGATTTGGAGATGCTCTCCTTTAGGTAGCAAAGTTGTGTTGAATGATTTGATTAAGCTTTATCTTCTTTTAATTTGATTCGTCTCTTAGGCTTGTTGGCTTGTCTCTAGGGTTTCTAATTGACGGCCATTCCTAGTTCCTTTCCAGCAGCATGACGGCTATTGTATTCTATTATTTGTGTGAGTTTAAGGTTAGGTTTGAGTTGTATTTATAGAATTTTAAATTGTTTTGAGCCGTCGGATGAAGATAGGAGGAATCTAGACCATACAAAGTTCAAAGAGCCACTCAAAAGGTGACACGTAAGCCCTAGTGACTCAGCCAAGCATCAGAATTCGACCAGACCCTGATCAGGCCAGCCAGGACCTGACCAGCAGGTCATTCTGACCTGGGCGCACTTGGCAGGTGCGCCAGGCTAAAAATGTACTGGCGCACTTCCCAAGTGCGCCAGTTCATTTCTGTTCTGGCGCACTTCCCAAGTGCACCAGTGCATTCTGACCTGTTTTCTGGTTTTTCGCCCAACTTCGTTCGTCCATATCTTCTTCATACGATATCCGTTTTACGCAAACTTGAACTCTATCTCAAGCAGAATTTCGAGTCGAACGCAATGGCGTAACCCATTTCCCTTGATTTCATCATTTATAATTAATTATACTTTAATTCGTGAAGCTTAACGTTATAGAATTCACGGGGTGTTACATTCTCCCCCACTTAAAAGGATTTCGTCCCCGAAATCTTCAAGTTAGGAAGAATGTATATCCTACCATCCAACAGTCCATCTACTCAACCAACAAACACAGGCATCCACTGTCCTTAAAAGACTTCTAATGCTTCATGATCATATGCATAGTGTGTGTACATGTCCTTATTTAATGCAGAAATCAGGCGGTCTACTGATTCAGTTGACCTCCTTAATGCGAATCATGTAAGTGTCATGAATCCATTATGTATGCAAATTTTTCCTACTCATAATTCTACATGAGTGCACAACTATTCATACAAATGCGACGACCATATGACAGCATATCAAGTTTTCAACCATTTACAAATAAGAATACATATATGCATATGCAGTATGAAGTGATTGAGCCGATCTAAGACCTAGGTTGTGTGAGTATATGCATCCACGAGCAACCACTAGCAACCACTTGCAGCCATCAACGATAACATGTTTCAAATACATGTTTACATCCAAAGGGGTTTCTACCTAAGGATGAGGAGATATACCTAAAAAGATAGATACAAACACAACTAAAGAAAAAGAGAGGTCAAAGATGTACCCTAAAAAAGAAGAGGGTAGGCAGCTCGTATTCTATCCTCAGTTTCCCAAGTCGCGTCTTCCTCGGCGTCACTCCACTGAACTTTAACGAGTTTGACTTTGCGGTTGCGTAGCTTTTTCACTTCAGTTTCTATGATGCGGGTTGGAACTCTCCTCATAGTTGCTTCGCGTTCCACTTCGGCTTCTTCTAGAATGCTTGGCTCCACCACTTCCGCTGATTCATGTAGACATTTCCGGAGATGAGAAACGTGAAAGACGTTGTGAATTCCAACCAATCTTTCAGGCAGATCTACTCTATAAGCCATTTTCCCAATCTTCTCGATGATAGGGAACGGTCCTACAAATTTTGGTGCTAGCTTTCCTGCGGATCCAAAACGAACGACGTTCCTTAAAGGGGATACCTTAAGGATAACCTTGTCCCCAACCTCAAACTCAAGGTCGGTCCTTCTTTTGTTGGCGTAGGATTTCTGTCTGTCTTGGGCTGTCTTCATTCTCCTACGTATCAAGTCCACTTTCTCTGAAGTTTCTCGAATCATGTCTGGCCCAAGTATAAGCTTATCCGTAGACTCCCACCAACAAGTTGGTGATTTGCATGGTCTTCCATACAAGGCTTCGAAGGGTGCCATGCCGATGGTAGCTTGGTAGCTGTTATTGTAGGCGAATTCCACTAAAGGAAGGTGATCCTCCCACGTCCCTCCAAAGTCAAGAACACAAAGTCTTAAAAGATGCTCTAAAACTCTATTCACCCTTTCTGTCTGGCCATCTGTTTGGGGGTGATAGGCCGTGCTCAAACATAGCTGTGTACCTACAGCTTCTTGCAGACTCCGCCAAAACTCACTTGTGAAAATAGGGTCTCGGTCACTAACAATGCTGGAGGGTATCCCATGGAGTCAAACTATTTCCTTGAGATATAGAGATGCTAGAGATGAGGCAGTCCTTCTACTCTTGATAGGTATAAAGTGGGCGCTTTTAGTAAGCCTATCCACTATTACCCAAATGCTAGTGTTGCCTCTTCTCGACCTAGGCAGTCCATCAATGAAGTCCATTGAAATGCTATCCCTCTTCCACTGTGGGACCTCTAGAGAGTGAAGTAGTCCTCCAGGCTTCTTTTGTTCCGCCTTGACCCGTTGTCAGGTCATGCACTTAGAAACGAAATCTGCTACGTCTTGCTTCATGTCGTTCCAAAAGAAAGTCCTTTTTATATCCTTGTACATCTTATCACCGCCAGGGTGTATAGTCATCTTGGAATGATGCGCTTCCTCGAGAACCTTCTTTGTCAACTCCCTTGCTTGTGGGATGCATAATCTTCCATCTCATCTCAGCCAACCCTTATCATCGATGGCATATCTACTGAGGTGACTAGAAGTCTCACCCCTAATAAGTTTATCAATCACATCAACAAGCTGAGGGTCTTCACATTGTGCAACCCCTATTGAGTCTAAGAAAGTAGGGCGTACTTCGAGAGATGCTAACAAACCCGGTACAAAATCGGAGGAGGGCCTAAAGTTAAAACTGGCTATATACTCCAAGTTTTGCCTTCCCACAAAGAGAGGGCTTAGGGTCAGTTTCTTTCGGCTCAACGCGTCTGCTACCACGTTGCCTTTTCCGGGAGTATAGGAAATTTCAAAATCATACGAGGCAAGAAACTCCATCCATCTTTGCTGCCTCAAGTTAAGATCCTTCTGGGAGAAGAGATATTTCAACGATTTATGGTCAGTGTATAATTCAAACTTCTCACCTAGGAGATAATGGCGCCAAGACTTAAGTGCAAAGACGATGGCGGCTAACTCAAGATCGTGGGTTGGGTAGTTCTTTTCATGAACTTTCAATTGTCTTCCGCCATAAGCTACTACCTTTCCTTCTTGCATTAGAACAACGCCTAGTCCCGTTCCACATGCATCCGTGTATACTATGAACATTTTGTTTCCGTCAGGCAGAGTTGGAACTGGGGCTGTTGTGAGAGCCCTTTTTAATCGTTGGAAAGCAAACTCGCAGTCCAAATCCCACGTGATCGCCAGATTCTTCTTTGTTAGACTTGTGAGTGGGGCTGAGATTTTCGCGAAATCCCTAATAAACTTTCGATAAAAACCGGCTAGCCCAAGAAAGCTTCAAACTTCGGTTGCATTTCTTGGTGTCTTCCAATCTTGCACTTCCACCACTTTCGCGGGGTCCACAGCCAACCCTTCTTTGGACACTATATGCCCAAGAAACCTTACTTCTTTTCTCCAGAAGTGACACTTGGAGAATTTGGCTTTTAGTTGATGTGCACGGAGAGTATCCATAATTTCTTTCAGATGCTGAGCATGTTCTTCCTTACTCTTTGAGAAGATTAAGATATCATCTACGAAGACAACCACAAATTTGTTGAGGAATTCTCTGAACACCCTGCTCATTAGGTCTACGAAATAAGCGGGTGCGTTTGTCAAGCCGAAAGGCATGACAAGCCACTCGAAGAAACCGTCTAGGGTTCTGAATGTTGTCTTATCAATGCTGTCTTCAGCTACTCTTAGCTGATGGAACCCAGTTGCCAGATCAAGTTGGAAGAAGACCGTCGCACCTACAAGCTGATCAAACAAATCGTTGATTCGGGGAAAAGGGTGCCTATTTTTCTTGGTCAATTTGTTTAACTCCCTATAGTCGACGCAAAGGCGAAGCGAACCGTCTGCTTTGGTTGCGAACACCACTGGAGAACCCCATTCCGAAATGCTCCATCTAATGAACCCCTTTTCGAGAAGTTCTTTAACCTGCTTACTGAGCTCCTTTCTCTCCCTTGGAGCCATGTGTCTGACAGGGAAAGCTACAGGCTTTGCGTTATCCACAAGATATATGCGGAAGTCGATTTCCCGCCTCGGAGGTAAGCCTTTCACTTCCTCAAAGACATCCAGATATTCCCGGACTACCCTAACTGATTGCAAATTCTCATCAGAAGCATCAAGTGACTCTAGATAACTAAGCATAACAACATTCAAGGGATTACAAGAAATTTCTAGAGTGTTACCAAGCCGAGTCAAGAGTCTTACTACTCTTTTCTCACAGTCAAGAATGGCACTATTACTGGATAACCAGTCCATGCCTAAGATCAAACCATATCCCGAGAAGCCCAAAACAAAGGCACTACAACTAAACTCAACGCTGAGAATAGAGATTTTCAAACCCAAACAAACCATTGACAAGTAAGCGGAGCCCCCAATTGGATTTGAAACTATTAAGGGATCTTCTACCATACTAGTGTCTAGATGCAAAGATTCTACTAAGGCAGATGAAATAAAAGAGTGTGATGCGCCAGAGTCAAAAAGTGTACGAACTGGATGATCATAAAGATAGACTACACTTTCTACAGAAATATTACTACCTCGTTCTCAAGATAGGATTGAGAAGATAAGCAAGATAAAACAAAGCGTTTAGGAGAAGAAGTTAAAGAGGTACCCCCAGAAGGTCCTTCTTGCGGGCCTTGCCCTTGCTTCTTAGGGCAGTCCCTAGCCATGTGTCCAGCCTCACCGCAATGGAAGCAAGTAGCACTCATCTTCCTCTTCTTCTTTTTGCAGTCGTTCACCACATGTCCAACAATGCCACAGAAATAACATTTCCTTTTCTCATGTGTCTTGTTATTATTGTTGTGGTCCTTTCCTCCTTGACTATTATCCATCTTCTTGTCTGATGATTTTTCCGTTTGCTGGTTCACGTAGAGGAGGAGGAGGAGTAAAAGCATCTGTAGCTGGGGAGTAAGGTCCCCAGACATACTGAAATGGAAAGGAAAAAAATTCAAAATGAAGGATAGAGAGAGATAGTGCATATGGCTTTGGGGGATTATGTCTTTTAAAATATAACACTTTTTCTTGAAAAATGCTTCTTTAAACTTTCTTTTTGGAAAACAATTTCAAAAACTTTTATCTTGTCTGGTAAACCTATGCTCTGATACCAAGTGAAACACCCCACCTCCATTAAGGTCACTCACAAAGGGAATGCCTTAACTTTGGTGGAGGTTTATAAGTAAAAGCCACAGATGAACTCAAGACATATATAAATACACATATTTTAAACAGCGGAAACCAAATAAACTTTTATTTCATCAATACTTGTATCAAACAAAGATTTCCATAATTGTCTCAAAATACTTTCAACATTACAACCTCATAACTGCCTTGATTATTAAAGAAGCATGAAAACATTAATAAAGTGACAATAATCCCCATAGTGATATCCAAAGCCATTATCCGAGCAAGAAAGATCCAAATCATACATCTACGTTCTCGGTGCTGGTAAAGAGCCTGACTGAGTTGAGCTGTTTCCTCCCTGTGGACCTGGGGGGGGAACGAAAGAAAAGAAGACGAAAAAGAAAATAGGGTCAGACATAAAGCCTGAGTAAATCTAGTAACTCTTCAATATGTGAATAAGAAAAGGGGTATGATGGATGTAAACTAAAATAGGAAAGTGTCACCAGCTAAGGAAGTGTCGAATGCACTATCACACCCATACTATATCTCTGCACCTATTTGAATTCATTCTAACTGGCACCCCATGGTGAGGGTGAAGTGATCCCCATTCTTCTTAAAGATCGGCTCCTACTCGCGTTAACATGTGTCATACGACCCCCAAGAATTATAGATACCTATGCTGGTCCCACCATGGGGTGTATCAAGACCCATGGTGGTGGCCCCGACACAAAACTAGAAGACATAGGTTATACTACTAGTGTCCCTAGTGCCCTGGTTGTCTGCCTCGGAGTGTGTGCACGCCCGCACCCCGTTAGACCTGCACTGTGCACCCACCGCCGTCGTTTGACCGCTTACAATCAGCCCAGTAATCGTGCCCCACCCTGCCTAGTTTCAGGGTACCGTTGATACCTAACTTTGGGTTACTGCTAAAACGGGTCCCTCGTTACCAGGATTTTCTAGTCAAACATGTTAAGTGGTTAAGTGTCTGTATTTACCTAACCCCACCCATCAATTCTTGTTAACATTTTGAATTTGGTTAAGTGTTATAGTTGACTTAACCCTACCATCTGTCCTTAGCCTCTTAGGAGCACCAGACCACTCACATTAGACAGGTATTGCTACGGTTACTGGATATGCCGGTCGGTTCCAGGCAGGTTTACACCGTAGCTCAGTCTAACCTCGGGTCCTTATTGGGCTGAATGCTTAACCACCCACATTGGATAGGTATTGTTGTGACTACTGGACAGCCGGGCGGGTCCGGGCAGGTTTACATCACAACTCATTCCAACCTCGGGTTAAGCATATCGTGTTTTCTAAATTTACATATTTTATTATTTTTCAACTATATGTAAATGTCATATCTTTTATTTTTGGGTATTTCAATTCATACCGCTTATGTGTCATAATCATTGGCATGTGCCAAACATGCCAACATATGTTTTCATATTTTACACCCAACGTTATTACCCCCGTTTGTTCGCAACGTTATAACATGTGTCGGGCTTGTCGCAATTCAGCCCAACTTTATAAACGTGAGGAAAAGGGGAAATCAAGAACATGTAATACATAAAGGTGTGTGGCGCATGAACTTGCAATTTGGCGATTCAACTAACATATAACATGGGTCGTGTGAACTTGCATTCAAATCAAAATATAATTAAGTAGGTGACATATGAGATGGCATAGTTTAGGCTAATACAAACTTGTGTTTTAAACATGTTTAATTTGGCATAATGTCAAACACAAGACTAGCATGATGTATGTTCACCAAAATGTACAATTTTAACATCTAATCATATAGCCTATGAACTTGCATAGTTTATGAAACATAGATCCAATTATACTTGCAAATAGACAAAATCTTGCATAGTTTATGAAACATAGATCCAATTATACTTGCAAATAAACAAAATCTTGCATAGTTTATGAAACATAGATCTAATTATACTTGCAAATAAACAAAATCTTGCATAGTTTATGAAACATAGATCTAATTATACTTGATGAAACATAGGTCCAATTATACTTGCAAATGAACTTGCATAGTTTATGAAACATAGATCTAATTATACTTGATGAAACATAGGTCCAATTATACTTGCAAATGAACTTGCATAGTTTATGAAACATAGATCTAATTATACTTGCAAATAAACATAAGAACAATAAAAAAAAGTTTATAACATGTTTACATAAATTCTAACTTAGACATAGTCCATGCCATCGCCATATACATAAAATGACCAAGTTCTAATTTTCGCCACAAACTTGCAAGTACAATCATTCAATAGGCTTGCATCAATCAATTTTATGCCACAAACATCAATACATAAGTCATGATAGAACCATCACAATACATAGAATAATAACACAATTCTATTTTCATATACATCGAATCACATCACAGTTTTTTATTCATATTCTGAAAGGTTACTATACTTACAACGTGTGATGAATTCTTGTTTTTTGATTTCTGTTATTCTGATTTGGAGATGCTCTCCTTTGGGTAGCAAAGTTGCGTTGAATGATTTGATTAAGCTTTGATCTTCTTTTAATTTGATTCGTCTCTTAGGCTTGTTGGCTTGTCTCTAGGGTTTCTAATTGACGGCCATTCCTAGTTCCTTTCCAGCAGCATGACGGCTATTGTATTCTATTATTTGTGTGAGTTTAGGGTTAGGTTTGAGTTGTATTTATAGAATTTTAAACTGTTTTGAGCCATCGGATGAAGATAGGAGGAATCTAGACCATACAAAGTTCAAAGAGCCACTCAAAAGGTGACACGTAAGCCCTAGTGACTCAGCCAAGCATCAGAATTCGACCAGACCCTGATCAGGCCAGCCAGGACCTGACCAGCAGGTCATTCTGACCTGGGCGCACTTGGCAGGTGCGCCAGGCTAAAAATGTTCTAGCGCACTTCCCAAGTGCGCCAGTTCATTTCTGTTCTGGCGCACTTCCCAAGTGCGCCAGTGCATTCTGACCTGTTTTCTGGTTTTTCGCTCAACTTCGTTCGTCCATATCTTCTTCATACGAAATCCGTTTTACGCAAACTTGGACTCTATCTCAAGCAGAATTTCGAGACGAACGCAATGGCGTAACCCATTTCCCTTGATTTCATCATTTATAATTAATTATACTTTAATTCGTGAAGCTTAACGTTATAGAATTCACGGTGTGTTACACCCAGAGTCTTAAGGGAAAGAAGATAAACTCTAAGTCAATCATGGGACTAGTGTAAGAAATTTAAATCCGTCATTTGGTATCCCATAAGACAACGACCACACACAAATAGGGTATAGGTTTTTACCTTATGGTAATTAAATATTTGCTACATAAAATTATCTAATATTATTTTTAATGACTTGTAGGAAATAACCCATTAAAATAAATCATATCAAAAGGCAAAATTGTTACCATTATTAAATTCTGCACCCCTAAGGGGGATCAACAAACAAAGTCATAACTCTCAAGGAAAATGGATTTCCATACGATGGTAAGTTAAGGGACTACCTTCTGTATAGTACATCTCTAGAGGGATGTACCTAGGGCCTTATGCCCTCTACTCCAGGTAAAACCAGCCAAGCCACATAGACCTGAGGGTGGTGCATTGATCGAATATGACTTCACCTCGGTCATAAACGACCTATTCTGGAATCCCATCACAATATACTCGATATATAAAGAGTAATCTAGAAGGGTGATAAGTGTAACACCCCGTAATTTTAAAGAACACTATAGTGATAAACTAAAGGATACTTAATTAAATATTGGAAATTAAGTAAAACGGACTGCGCCATTGTGTTCATCTCGGAATTTTGCTTAAGAAAACTCCAAATTTGCTCAAAACGGACATCGTATGAAGAAATTATTAAGGTTTGAAGTTTGTATACATATAAGAGAATTATATATAAAAAAACCAGTCCAGAATTCAAAATAATTCAAAACACAAGGCGGGGGACGAACGCGGGAAACTGACCCGTTGTGGGTCGACCCCACCCATATCTGTGGAAGATCCATTTTTCTGAATCTAGACGCGTTTCTTGACCCGATTCATTGGCTTGCGGCTATAAATAGGACCTAATTTCTATTGTTTTATTCACCCAAAACAATGGAGAGAACTAGAAGCTGGCCCAACTCAGATTGAATTAGCCTATTCTCCTGCAACAATGATTTATACATATACTAGAATCTCTGCTACAACATCAACACTCTTTTCTCATTTCTTTAGATCTAGTCCCTGTGAGTTCATGTTATTTTTAGATATAAACATTTAGTAATTAATCCTGACATGTTTATAAGTTTGGATCTAAACCTATGCCTATTAACCTAAATCATAATTTAACAGATCTACCATTACTTGTACACCTGATCTACTGTTCAGTTCTCATATACCGAATTATGCCATTATATGCCTATTCTGTTATTATACCCAATTCTTCCATCATATGCCTATTATGTTATTATACCCACTTTTATCATCATATACATGTTTTGTTATTATGCCTATTCATGTTCTCTTCTCTCCCTCCTTCCCTTTTTATTTTTATAGCCCAGGCTACCTTCGAGCTTAGGCCTATTGCTGAAATATGCGAACGGACAAAATTGGGACGTTGGGAAAGATAAATTGGAGTATAACTTGTATTGTGAATCAGACTAGGGATTTGGAAGCATAACCTATGATGAACATGAATAATTGTCTAAGAACGAATATGCCTAAAATTGCAGTAAATAGAAATTGTAATCGCACTTAAACACGAGGTTAGATTACACTTGTAACACCCCACGTCCGCTAAGGTCACTCATACCAGGGGAATGCCTTAGTTTCGGTGAAGTATTTTAAGTGAATATAGAACAGTAAAATTACGGCAAGACAGATATAGGTAATACTTGAAAATTTAAAACATCATTTCATTGCAACGGACAGTAATACATGTTTGGTTACATCACAAAACCATAAACCAGAGTCAAGTACATAATATCCATCTTGATAAAATAGAAGTACATAATCCCACTACATAACTAATAGCCATAAAAGGAAAGATAAGCTCGGCTTCACTTCAGAGGTCCAAGCTCCATAGGATAGATACATCAATCAGATCAAAGCCCACTAGCACCAGGCCCACTCTAATAACCTGGGGTTGGGGGAAAAAGATAAAAACAACGGGGTCAGACATAAGTCTGAGTGAGTCCTATAACCCTAACAATACAATCATTAAAATAACCAGAGAAGACATAAGTTGATATACGGTAACGACTGGGGATGAATGGCTACACTAAGCAGCTTGGTAAACTTAGGATAAACTAAGATCACCGTAAAGACGCATTTATCCACCCAAGGATAATTACTAGATTACACCGCCCCAGACCTATCCACCCAAGAGTAATTCCTACACTGCACCACACCAGTTCTACCTACCCAAGATTAGTTCCTACTTAAAGATTGATCCCTCTAAATGTACTTAGTAAATTTTAGCCAGTAGTTTCTTTTACCCCTACATAGGTGCCGTCTGCCCCTATCATTACTACGTGTACCCACTACTCCCAAGCGATCGGCTCCCTAACGTAGATACCCGTGCTGGTCCCACAATGGGGTGTATCGTTTTCCCAAAGTGGCAACCTGATAGTATCAACGGTGCACGGCTTTATACCTACACGATGCAACAACGATTTACTAACCAGCCCGGGTCCACACACGCATATGAAACCCGTTGGTCCTACGTTGCCACCGCTAACCCGTTTTGGCCTCTTATAGTCAAGCCCAATATGCGTGTCCCGTCACTCGACTTGGGTCGAGCCCACAAAGATACGTTTGGGATATTGGTTGAAATGGGCCCCCACAAGCTACCACCTAAGCTTGTAACCTTATCTAGTGTATCCCACTTAACCCTTTTTAATAATCATGTCTACCTTCATGTTATAAATCCTGGTTAAGTCATTAATCATATTTTAATTACCTTTCAAGGCACCCACTAGATTTCCACATGACACCCAAGTCCTTTACTTAATTCCCACATGCCACCCGAGGCACTTACTTAACCCCTTAATCATGTTTAATTACATGTTCCACTTTGGTTAAGTATTCTAATCGTGTTTTCTATTGCCACCCAAGGCAACCCACAAGTTTTCTTATGCCACCCAAGGCACCCACTTAACCCTCAAGCCCCACTACATGCTTATATGGTTAAGTGTTTCTTAATTAATTAAGACCGTGATCCTCATAAAGACCTCTCACATTAGACTATCTTTTATGACCGCTGGTTAAGCCGGTTGGGTCCGGGCAGCCTTATGTCATAACCGAGTCTAACCTCGTGTCTTTACATTAATCACGTATTTAGTTTGTTCCTAAGACCTCTCACATTGGGCTAACATTTGTAGCAACTGGTTAGGCCGGTTGGGTCCGGGCAGTTTTACGCTACAACTGAGTCCAACCTCGTGTCTTAGTCGATTAATTACACCTAATTAATCACCCTCATAATTTATATTAATTATCCCTAATTAATATCAAGTTTCTCATAACATGGGTAGACCTAAATCAATAGGTAAATTCCCATGGGGTAGACCTAACTCAATAGGTAAATTCCCACTTATGTTAATTTATTTTTATAGTATGCTTAATCATACCCAACCATACTTTAATTAACATATTTATTTACCCCATCGTTCCCCACGCAAATCGTCCTCATTTCACGACAAATAAAAAGGGAAGATCCATCACAAATATCATGGGTTTTAACCAAATCTTAGCATATAACTATGTCATGGGTTAAGAGGATGTCAACTTGCATATATGAGCATATATTAACCCAACTACATTTAACCCAAACTTGCATATTATCGCACATGACTTGCACAACATATTGCATATGAACTTGCATATTATCATACACATATCTTACATAACATGTTGAACTTGCATAAACACACATAACTTGCATAACATGTTGAACTTGCATATAAGCATTCTCACAACTTGCATAACATGTTAAACATGCATTTAAGCATATACATAACTTGCATAAGCATTCACATTCTTGCATAAGCATTCACATACTTGCATATTAACAAACATGTAACTTGCATAGCATATCTTGCATATTAACATACATGTAACTTGCATAATAACAAACATGTAACTTGCATAGCATATCTTGCATATTAACATACATGTAACTTGCATATTAACAAACATGTAACTTGCATAGCATATCTTGCATATTAACATACATGTAACTTGCATATTAACAAACATGTAACTTGCATAGCATATCTTGCATATTAACATACATGTAACTTGCATAGCATATATTATCATACATGTAACTTGCATATGGACTTGTTTAACATGCATAGACCCACTTGTTAAATATGCATAAAACAACTTATTAATCATGCATATTATCACATACTTAGCATGCATAGAATCACATACTAAACTTGCATAATATCATATACTTAGCATGCATAGAATCACATATTCATCATGCATAATATCACCTACTTAGCATGCATAGATTCACATACTCATCATGCATAAAACCACATACTTAACTTGCATAAAGTCAATTACTTATTATGCATAAACCCACATATCCAACTTGCATAAACTCTCATATTCAACTTGCATAAACTTACATATTCAACATGCATAAACTTACATATTCAACATAGGATTAATATTATACATAGATTAGCATATCATTACAAATGATTCAAACTCACAAATCCGCATTCAAGACCATAAGTCTCATTACACCTAATCTACTTATCTTAACAATTGATCATCAAAGTGATAGAAACTCACCAAAACACAATTAGCAAGCTAATGAAGAAGATTAAGATACTTAGAATGGATTAGAGGTTGATTAGAGCTTGCTTTCCTCTTCATTGATTTGTGGAGGCCATGACCAAGTTTCATTTTGCCATAGTTTAGTTACTAGGTTTAATTATGAATGAATTAGGGTAGGGTTAGGGTGTTATTTATAGGATTAGGTTGCATTTTAGACCCTTAGATTAACCCTAGATTAATTTAGGACCATCAGATCCATCAGATCCAAGAAGCTTCCAGAACTAGCCCACCAAGCCAGCCCAAGAACCCAAACTGGTGCACCCAGTTTCTCTGGGCGTCGCACCCTGTCGACAGGCAAGTCGACAGGCATGTCGACACCCCTGTCGACAGGCCTGTCGACAGCCCTGTCGACATGGGTTGGGCGGGAATCTTCCCGCCTGGCCCCGCCTGTCCAATTTAAAATCTGAATTTTAAATTCTTAATTCTGTTTTTAGTTTCAAATTTTCTGCAAACTTCATCGGGCCATAACTGGGCCATACGGACTCCAATTTTCGAAAACTCGGACTCTATTTCGCGTATTTTTCCGAGACGAACGCAATGACGCAGCCCGTTCCCCCCAATTCTCACATCTGAGATTATTTATCCTATAATTAGTGAATTTTAGCATTAACCGAAATTCGGGGTGTTACATTCTCCCCTCCTTAAAGGATTTCGTCCCCGAAATCTCTAAGCTAAGGAGAATGCATATCCTACCATCCAAACAACCATCTACTCAACCCATCAAACACGAGCATCCATTGTCCTTAAACAATTTCTAATGATGTATGAGCATATGCGAAAAGTGTGTGTATATGTTCCCTATCTAATGTACGAACATATGCAAACCATGATAGTGCCATGCATTCAATATGTATGCGAGATAACCCTATCGACACATACAGTATCTATATGAGTGCACAATCATTCACCAAAATGCATCATCCATATGATAACACAATCATTATACATCCATAAATATAGCTAACTACACACAATTATATGCAATATGCAATATGAAGTGACTGAGCCGATCTAGTGCCTAGAGTGTGTATATATGCATCCACGAGCAACCACTAGCAAACACTTGCATCCACTTGCATCCATCAACCATAACATGTCTCAAACACATGTTTCAACCATAGGTTTACCCTATCTAAAGGTCAAACAGCACTAACGAGAGGACATACTAAAGATAAGATAAGTACTAGGCAAGCGATAAAGGAGAAGTTAAAAGACATACTCTCCAAAAAGAAATGGATACAAAGAACGCATCTTCGCTTCCGTCTCCCAAGTAGCATTTCTTTCGTCATCTCCCCATTTCACTCTAGCTGGCAGAACTTCTCTGTTCCTCAACTTCCTAGTCTCTGACCCAATGATGCGAGTAGGAGCTCGTCGAATCGTCTCATCGCGCTCTAACTCTGCTTCTTTAAACAAACTCGGCTCTACCACCTCAGCGGTCTCATGTAAGTACTTCCTCAAATGGAACACATGAAATACACCCGGTACACCACTAAGTTTGTCAGGCAACTCCACTTTATATGCCATCTGTCCAATTCTTTCCTTAATGGGAAATGGCCCTACAAACCCTGGTACTCACTTCCTAACAGATCCAAAGTGAACCCCATTCCGTAACGGAGATACCTTGATAAAACCATGTCCCCAACTTCAAACTCAAGATCCGTCCTTCTCTTGTCCGCATAAGATTTTTGCCTATCTTGTGCTGCTTTCATCTTTCTTTGAATCAAGTCAATCTTCTCTGAAGACTCTCTAATCACATCGGCCCAACCAAGATCTTATCCGTAGATTCCCACTAACATGTAGGTGATCAACAAGGCCTTCCATAAAGAGCTTCAAAAGGAGCCATACCACTCCTGGACTGAAAGCTGCTATTATATGCGAACTCCACCAATGGAAGATGCTCTTCCTATGTACCTCCAAAATCCAAAATACATTATCTCAAAAGATATTCTAAGATACGGTTCACCCTCTCGGTCTAACCGTCCATCTGAGGATGATATGCGGTGCTCAAACACAACTGAGTCCCTACCGCCTCTTGCAAAATCTTCCAAAACTTACTAGTGAAGATAGGATCTTGATCACTCACAATGCTGGAAGGTACACCATGCAACCTAATAATCTTTCGAAGGTAAACTGAAACTAGACATGTAACAGTCCTCTTGCTCTTCACGGGTATGAAATGGGCACACTTAGTAAGTCTATCTACCATAAGCCCAATCCCCGTATTCCTCTTCCTTGATTTCGGTAATCCAATGAGACACTTTCCCACTTCCTATTACGAAACTTCTAACGGGTGAAGCAACCCTCCGGGTTTCTTCTGCTCCGCTTCCACTTGTTAGCACACCAAGCATCTAGCGACATACTTGGCCGCATCTTTCTTCAGATTGGCCAAAAAGAAAATTCACTTTATGTCTTGGTACATCTTGTCCCTACCGGGATGAATGGTTATCTTTGACCGATGTGTATCATCAAGTATAGCCTTCCTCAAACTCTCATCTTGCGGTACACAAAGTCTACCGTCTCTACACAACCACCCCTTACTATCTAGGGTGTACCTACTCAAATGGCTGGACGACTCCTCCCCCTTAGGAGCTTCTCTCATAGCTCAACCAACTGTGGGTCGCCTTGCTGTGCCTCGCCAACCCGTCCCAAAAGAGTAGGCCTAACCTCCAAGGAGGCTAGCAAACCGGACACAAAATCATCGGAAGGTCTAAAGTCAAACATAGAAATAAACCCTAAGCTCCGTCGTTTAATCGATCAATGAACTCAAGGACAACCTTTTTCTTCTTAAGGCGTCTGCTACCATGCTTCCCTTGTTAGGGGTATACGCTATCTCAACTCATAAGATGCTAAGAATCCTATCCAAAATCGTCACAACTGTCCATCTCTCACGCAGACCACCCTAGTCGAATTCGACATCCCCCAAATGCAAGCCCCAAAGGCCGAAACCAATATCAGACAAACACCCAAGGGATATCTCCTTCGAGTTCAGGCAACCTACGTGAGATGATACTTAAAAAAAGAAAATAATAATAATGGCTAAACAATTAAGCCTTTGACCAACTTTGGATGTCCTTGCCAGTCTCACTCCAAAACCACCGTTTTATCCCATAACTGGCTTTGCTCAACCTATTGAGCACATATGAAAACTTATTTCGCTCCTAGAAAAGACCCAGATGTCATCTACAAAGACCATCACGAACTTATTTAGGTACTCCCTGAACACCCTTCTCATCAAATCAACAAAGTATGCGGGGGCATTCGTCAAACCCAATGGCATCACCAGCCACTCATAAAAGAAATCATCCGGAGTCCTAAAGGCAGTCTTCTCAGCCACTCTCAACTGATGAAATCTCGTGGCTAAGTCCTACTACAAAAATACTGAGGCGCCAGCCAACTGATCAAAGAGATCATTAATCCTCGGCAATGGGTATCTATTCTTCTTTGTGAGTTTCTTTAGTTCTCTTTAGCCTACACAAAGTCCGAGGGACCCATCCGCCTTCATAACAAAAACTACTGAAGCGCCCCCCTCCGATATACTTCGTCTTATGAACCCCTTCTTAAGCAAATCGCCTACTTACTTATGGAGTTCCCTCCTCCCACGAGGAGCCATGTGGCACACTGGCCAAGATACTGGTTTAGCATTATCCACCAGATATATTCAGAAATCAATTTCCTGCTCCGGAGGTAAACCCTTCACCTCCCCAAACTCATCCGAGTATTCCCGGACCACTCTAACAGATCGCAAACTCTTGACTGACGTGTCAAGCGATTCTAGATAACTTAGCATAACAGATTCTATGGGATTACAAAAGATCTCGAGAGTGTTACCCTAGCGGGTCATAAGCCTAACAACTCTCTCATCAAAATCAAGAACGGCACCCCTACTGGATAACCAGTCCATGCCCCCAAAACTAACCCATAGCCCGTGAAGCCCAACCAGCATCACATCCAAACTCAATGCTAAGTATAGAAACTTTCAAACCCAAACACATCATGGAGCCCTATTGGGTTTGAAACAACTAAGGGATCATCTACCAAACTGGTGTCTAAGTGCAGTGATTCAACTAACAATGATGAGATAAATAAACTCGATACATCAGAATCAAATAAAGTTTGGATCGGATAACAAAGAAATCCAAATTCCAACCTAGACGGTCTTATCCCCATCCGGCATCCTAGCCGTGAGGAAATATAACTACCCTCAAGAAGATTCCATACCTTGCCCTTGCTTCTTTGGACAATCCTAATAAGGTGTCCTATTCCTCTTAAAAGGATAACCACTTGCCTTCTTCTTCCCATTCTCCACTCGTAACCTCCCATTAATGAAGTTTCGTCCTTCATTAACCAAACAACTATTAGAGCCTTCCTCTCCTCGTCTATCCTATATGTACCTACCAGTCCTCCTCCTTCTTGAACCAACTTCTAATCTGATTTACGTCTAAGTCCCTTGAAGCGGTTTTCCATCCTTATCTATCTTAGAAAGATCATCTACACACGGAGGGGAAACTCAAACCGAGAGAGAAAGAGATTCAAACGGAGAATTCGAAAGATAAAGATATGGCTATCGGGGATTATGCTTTTCTCTCAAAAACTTTTCTCTTAAAAGACATGTTTTTGAAAATACTCCTTCAAAAATTTTCTTAGAAAAATAGTTTTTCTAAAAATTTTATCTGTTCTGGTAACCTTAAGCTCTGATACCACGTGTAACACCCCACGTCCGCTAAGGTCACTCATACCAGGGGAATGCCTTAGTTTCGGTGAAGTATTTTAAGTGAATATAGAACAGTAAAATTACGGCAAGACAGATATAGGTAATACTTGAAAATTTAAAACATCATTTCATTGCAACGGACAGTAATACATGTTTGGTTACATCACAAAACCATAAACCAGAGTCAAGTACATAATATCCATCTTGATAAAATAGAAGTACATAATCCCACTACATAACTAATAGCCATAAAAGGAAAGATAAGCTCGGCTTCACTTCAGAGGTCCAAGCTCCATAGGATAGATACATCAATCAGATCAAAGCCCACTAGCACCAGGCCCACTCTAATAACCTGGGGTTGGGGGAAAAAGATAAAAACAACGGGGTCAGACATAAGTCTGAGTGAGTCCTATAACCCTAACAATACAATCATTAAAATAACCAGAGAAGACATAAGTTGATATACGGTAACGACTGGGGATGAATGGCTACACTAAGCAGCTTGGTAAACTTAGGATAAACTAAGATCACCGTAAAGACGCATTTATCCACCCAAGGATAATTACTAGATTACACCGCCCCAGACCTATCCACCCAAGAGTAATTCCTACACTGCACCACACCAGTTCTACCTACCCAAGATTAGTTCCTACTTAAAGATTGATCCCTCTAAATGTACTTAGTAAATTTTAGCCAGTAGTTTCTTTTACCCCTACATAGGTGCCGTCTGCCCCTATCATTACTACGTGTACCCACTACTCCCAAGCGATCGGCTCCCTAACGTAGATACCCGTGCTGGTCCCACAATGGGGTGTATCGTTTTCCCAAAGTGGCAACCTGATAGTATCAACGGTGCACGGCTTTATACCTACACGATGCAACAACGATTTACTAACCAGCCCGGGTCCACACACGCATATGAAACCCGTTGGTCCTACGTTGCCACCGCTAACCCGTTTTGGCCTCTTATAGTCAAACCCAATATGCGTGTCCCGTCACTCGACTTGGGTCGAGCCCACAAAGATACGTTTGGGATATTGGTTGAAATGGGCCCCCACAAGCTACCACCTAAGCTTGTAACCTTATCTAGTGTATCCCACTTAACCCTTTTTAATAATCATGTCTACCTTCATGTTATAAATCCTGGTTAAGTCATTAATCATATTTTAATTACCTTTCAAGGCACCCACTAGATTTCCACATGACACCCAAGTCCTTTACTTAATTCCCACATGCCACCCGAGGCACTTACTTAACCCCTTAATCATGTTTAATTACATGTTCCACTTTGGTTAAGTATTCTAATCGTGTTTTCTATTGCCACCCAAGGCAACCCACAAGTTTTCTTATGCCACCCAAGGCACCCACTTAACCCTCAAGCCCCACTACATGCTTATATGGTTAAGTGTTTCTTAATTAATTAAGACCGTGATCCTCATAAAGACCTCTCACATTAGACTATCTTTTATGACCGCTGGTTAAGCCGGTTGGGTCCGGGCAGCCTTATGTCATAACCGAGTCTAACCTCGTGTCTTTACATTAATCACGTATTTAGTTTGTGCCTAAGACCTCTCACATTGGGCTAACATTTGTAGCAACTGGTTAGGCCGGTTGGGTCCGGGCAGTTTTACGCTACAACTGAGTCCAACCTCGTGTCTTAGTCGATTAATTACACCTAATTAATCACCCTCATAATTTATATTAATTATCCCTAATTAATATCAAGTTTCTCATAACATGGGTAGACCTAACTCAATAGGTAAATTCCCATGGGGTAGACCTAACTCAATAGGTAAATTCCCACTTATGTTAATTTATTTTTATAGTATGCTTAATCATACCCAACCATACTTTAATTAACATATTTATTTACCCCATCGTTCCCCACGCAAATCGTCCTCATTTCACGACAAATAAAAAGGGAAGATCCATCACAAATATCATGGGTTTTAACCAAATCTTAGCATATAACTATGTCATGGGTTAAGAGGATGTCAACTTGCATATATGAGCATATATTAACCCAACTACATTTAACCCAAACTTGCATATTATCGCACATGACTTGCACAACATATTGCATATGAACTTGCATATTATCATACACATATCTTACATAACATGTTGAACTTGCATAAACACACATAACTTGCATAACATGTTGAACTTGCATATAAGCATTCTCACAACTTGCATAACATGTTAAACATGCATTTAAGCATATACATAACTTGCATAAGCATTCACATTCTTGCATAAGCATTCACATACTTGCATATTAACAAACATGTAACTTGCATAGCATATCTTGCATATTAACATACATGTAACTTGCATAATAACAAACATGTAACTTGCATAGCATATCTTGCATATTAACATACATGTAACTTGCATATTAACAAACATGTAACTTGCATAGCATATCTTGCATATTAACATACATGTAACTTGCATATTAACAAACATGTAACTTGCATAGCATATCTTGCATATTAACATACATGTAACTTGCATAGCATATATTATCATACATGTAACTTGCATATGGACTTGTTTAACATGCATAGACCCACTTGTTAAATATGCATAAAACAACTTATTAATCATGCATATTATCACATACTTAGCATGCATAGAATCACATACTAAACTTGCATAATATCATATACTTAGCATGCATAGAATCACATATTCATCATGCATAATATCACCTACTTAGCATGCATAGATTCACATACTCATCATGCATAAAACCACATACTTAACTTGCATAAAGTCAATTACTTATTATGCATAAACCCACATATCCAACTTGCATAAACTCTCATATTCAACTTGCATAAACTTACATATTCAACATGCATAAACTTACATATTCAACATAGGATTAATATTATACATAGATTAGCATATCATTACAAATGATTCAAACTCACAAATCCGCATTCAAGACCATAAGTCTCATTACACCTAATCTACTTATCTTAACAATTGATCATCAAAGTGATAGAAACTCACCAAAACACAATTAGCAAGCTAATGAAGAAGATTAAGATACTTAGAATGGATTAGAGGTTGATTAGAGCTTGCTTTCCTCTTCATTGATTTGTGGAGGCCATGACCAAGTTTCATTTTGCCATAGTTTAGTTACTAGGTTTAATTATGAATGAATTAGGGTAGGGTTAGGGTGTTATTTATAGGATTAGGTTGCATTTTAGACCCTTAGATTAACCCTAGATTAATTTAGGACCATCAGATCCATCAGATCCAAGAAGCTTCCAGAACTAGCCCACCAAGCCAGCCCAAGAACCCAAACTGGTGCACCCAGTTTCTCTGGGCGTCGCACCCTGTCGACAGGCAAGTCGACAGGCATGTCGACACCCCTGTCGACAGGCCTGTCGACAGCCCTGTCGACATGGGTTGGGCGGGAATCTTCCCGCCTGGCCCCGCCTGTCCAATTTAAAATCTGAATTTTAAATTCTTAATTCTGTTTTTAGTTTCAAATTTTCTGCAAACTTCATCGGGCCATAACTGGGCCATACGGACTCCGATTTTCGAAAACTCGGACTCTATTTCGCGTATTTTTCCGAGACGAACGCAATGACGCAGCCCGTTCCCCCCAATTCTCACATCTGAGATTATTTATCCTATAATTAGTGAATTTTAGCATTAACCGAAATTCGGGGTGTTACAACACTTGTGGTAGAAGTCTGCCCAGAACCGCCCAGCAAATCCAGCATCCACAAGTGGTTAATCTAATGCGAGGGGGATAGTCTGTAAATGTACACGTAATGGGTACTAAGACACGAGGTTAAGTCCAATTTGTGGTAGAAGTCTACCCGGAACTGCCCGGCATATCCAGCATCCCCAAGTGGTCGACTTAATGTGAGAGGTCTAGTGCATTAACAAACATGAATAGAAAATTATATTAACCTGTTAACCTATAATACTTAACCTATTTAAATATGTGGGGGTTACGTGAACCTATCAAATTATGTAAGAGTTAAGTAAACTTGTTTGAATCAATGTGGGGTTTAGTAAATCTGTTTAAATCTGTGGAGGGTTACACGAACTCGACAAACGTAACCTATTTTATATGTTGGGGTTATGCAGGCTTGTTAAATTGTTTGGCATAACCTGTCAAAATCTTAGTAGTTGGGTATACAAGCCTAGGGGGTGGCTTGTATCATTTGTGGTGTGTGACCCATATCAATCGGTAACCCATACAGGTATCATAGGGGGACCCCGAACAAGGTGGGGGTCAAGGGCACGCTGTGACACCAGTAGATATGGTTGTGTATATTGGAAAAAGGGGTTGTCATTTTAGGAAGTGATACATCCTATTGTGGGGCCAGCACAAGGTACCTACGGGATTAGGAGTCGATCGATTGGGGGTAGTAATTAGGGTACATCTAGTTTTGCTTGTTTAGGAGCCCGTTATTATCGTTCGGGGTAACACTCATTATATCTGTTGGGCTGCCTGTTATTATTGTTAGGGGTAAAACCTATCATTAGAAGTACACCTAAATCTACCATCTGTTTCTGTTGGGATCACTCTGTTTCTGTTATACTAATATTGGTGCAGAGAAAAGTATTTGAGAAGCATAACATATTCTGTTCTGTTTATTCTGCTTATCCTATTCATTTTGTTATACCTGTTTATGATGCTGTTATTTCTCTCATCCAGTTTATATGCCTGTCATGATGCTTTTACTTATTTATATGCTAAAAGTAACTAGACTCGCCAGACTTTATGTCTGACCCGTTTTGTTTCCTTTTCTCTCTCTTCCTTTCCCCCTCAGGTTCTCAGGGTGGGAATACTCAGGCTTGATTAGTATTCTCTCTTATGTTTCTGCTTGGAGATGCTTGAATGTATCGCTTTGATTTCCAATCTACTCTGATATGGCTAGTTTTGGGGACTATGATTTTATACTATTGTACTCGATGATTTCAGTACAAGGCAGATATTTTAATTTGATGAAATTGTTTTTCTGTATTTCAGACTTATGTTGTAATTGGATTTTGGACCACGATGTTTTCTGTTTGGAAAATAAAGTTTTAAATTCCACTGTTATTTTATATCTGTCTTGTGATGTTTCTATTTCTGTTTACCTATAATGCTTCATGGAACTTAATGCATTCTATTAAAGAGTAAAATTAACGGATTTGGGGTGTCACAATGAGCATATCCTAATGGCGTGAGCCGTATAGCCTTTATATATACCCTTTTTCTGCCACTACCAGGAGATGAAGCTTGAGGCCATCAATTATTGTATACCAAGTACATCCTTTAATTTGAATGCCACATTTCCAAGTCCACTGCATGCAACCGATTTCTACTAGTGTATAACCTATGGGCTCGTACAGGGTGTATATAGTGCAGGAGAGTTACTTCCTGCATCACCAAATAGATGTACAGTCATGGAGATCAATATACACGTATCAGAAGTGCAATGTTAAACACTCATCCATACAAGTCATCCTAGGTTTGGATAAATCGAAGGCACTCGTCATACCATACCATGAATAAGCTTTGTGATGGGTAGCAAGGAGTCAGTGCATCGAAGATCTGAATGCAAAGTTGTTAATAATTAATAATATGGAAAATTTCCCCAAGGGTCGGTGACAATGATCCTTTATCATTCTGGTTCATTCATCATCCTTGCTTTCGAAACATCGATCCAAAGTGGTTTTTGGATAGGAATCATCCATACTCGATTTCGATCTCTTCAAATCAGTCATCACAAAATTACTATTTAAGTAGTGTTGGGTGTTGGATGTTCTTCATTTCTAAATTCATTTATTCATAAAACATATTTTAAGAAAGTATATCTTTAAATATTCTTCCTGTATATACATTGCATCATTAAACCTCAGTCATTTAGTCATCTTGGATGGTAAGTCAATTTTAGTGTAACAACACCCAAGAAATCATATTTATTTTACTCGATATCGATTTCGGTGTCCAATCTCTACTATTTCTCAAACAACAATGTAGACATCTTTAAATTCTCATGGATTATAAGGATTTCCTCCTCGGAAATTGATACTAAATATAACAAAATCATCTCTAAGAAATTTGATTTATTTATCTTAAGGAAGCCTTATCTTTTATATTTAACTCGTTTCCGAAATTTCAGCCTTATATATCCCTCGTTCAGCACAAGGATCAGGTGAGCTTAGACATTGATTTCTCTTGAACACCTCCTTCGTTAAACACCCCACTGAATCTCACGGATAGAGAAATCAGGTATACTCATCGGCTTATTAGAGCCAAGAATAAAACAATTGCTTATTATAGCTTTTGTTTGAATTCAATCATTAAAACGTTTTAAAATGAACTGTGGAACTTTTTAAATAATATTTAAAACACTTATTTAATCATTCGAAAAAATTCCTAAAAGGTTTGAAGAAGATTCATTGAGCGTAAATTCAAATTTCACTCCTATTGAAAAAGTGCTGGCAAAAGTACTACAAAATGTGCTATTTTTGCTTGATTGATCAAAATGACTTTTCTATAATTGAGAAGTTTATATATTCAACTTAAATCAATTTTTTTTTTAAAATTATATGATTTATTCTATATTTTTAAGAGGTTAAAAAACTCAATTTCAAAAAATTTCATTTTTTGGATTTTTTAACTACAAAATCATGATGTTTTTGAAACCTTGTTCTGGTCATGTTTCGAAATCTACTCAAAGGAGTCTTGATTTTTTTTGATTTATTGGATGTTATGGTTATAAAGAATCCAAAAAAAAAAATCTTATTTCAAAGAATTTGGATTCATATTTTTTTCATATACAAAAGATTCACTATTAAGGAGTGAAATCGCAAGTTATCGCTTGGCGATACACCAAAATTTATTCAAATTTCATATTCTTTCCAAATTTCATACTTACACTTAGAAATGAACATTATTCATTTATAAAACATTTTTAACCATTTTAAAGTGGTTTAATCATTTCATTTTCACATTTTCATTCAATAAAGGAAAGTGATTTCCTTTGTGTTTATCTACGTGTATTTAACGCGACTTGTTAAATAATCCATTCAATGATATATTACCATTCAGACTTGATAAATAATCATCATAGCTTACAAAAACATCATTTAAATTTTGCAAATATATTCATTTCATTAATGTATCGATAGTTAGGTTCATTTATAGTTTAGTTTCTCACCTTAGATTTAAACTCACCTTAGATTTAAACTATATGCTATCGAAACTTCCTAAACCGGCCTTAGATTATCCCCGCATGTTGGAACTTCACTTGTGCAATCTCAGCTGACCTCAAACTACCCTTCACTTTCTTAATTCTCCCGGCCTAGCTTGTAATGGATGGTGTTTTGCTCACGAACTTCGTTGAGTGGTGATGGCTTAAGAGTGTAAATGAGAGGAGATTATGCAATAGTTTCGAACTCTTTTGATAGTCGTTTGAGTGGTGGGTTATTTCTTTTTTATTTCGTTATGTTTTAGCTAGAACGTAGAAGCCATTAAAGTGTTTAAGAGGAGAAAGAAGAGAAGAGATTTGGTGTAAAGATGTAAATAAAAATGGGGTGATATTTATAAGAAACATTTTGGAACAAATTAAGAGATGGAAAATTTTGTGAAACCCCTTTCGTCCACCCCTAACCATTTTCATCTGAAACATGTCCTTTAGGACATGCCACATTATGTGTAAAGGTATTGTGGTGTAATTGAAAGGATGTGTAAGTGTATGAAGTGTGTATATGTACACTTATTATTTTAATAAAGTTAACTCTTTTTGTTTTTATTTACTTACTTTTTCTAACCTTTTCTTTAGCTAAATTAATCTCTTTATTAACTTTTCGTGTGTATGTTATCATACACATATATGTGTGCATATTCATGTTACACATTTGCGCAACTTCCGTTTGTCTAATCGTCGAGAATCCGAAATCCGTTCATCGATCACATTTTTTTGTTTTAAGTTAAACTATTATTCTGAGTAAAAAAAATCGAAAATGATTTTTTTATTACTTATAAATAATTAAAACATGGTTATTTAAGTAATAAAACTCCATTAAATCATATTAGTTATTATTTTCAAATATTGGTATTTTATTGATTGAGTTCAATTATCTTTTTCTTATATTCTTCAACTGAATATATAATTCTTCAAAACTCCTTATATATTATTATTAATATCTTTCTCGATATTTGTCACTCTAAAATTTTGAAAGGAATCTGAATTTTAGTTAGTTTAAATTCTTTAATTTCCCTTAATTGAAGGTAATTAAATTTTTGGACTGTGTCACAGCAAGAGCCAACTAAGCACGAGGCAACGAATTTGTTGGAGTTATAGTAAAATATATTAAATGGATGCTGCCATAGTTGATATTGAATTATAATAATGTAACTAAGTTATAAGTTGCACTCAATTAACTTGACTCTCGCGATCCATTTTGTCCATTCCCTAATTTATTACGCTTGCATTCTTAAGTGGTAACACACAAAATAATACACTATTCAATTATAGAAGGAAAACAACATACGTTCGGAGTATTGTGGTGAGCCTTATTTTGGGTCTTTGTATTTTCATACCTGTTGTTGTTTGGTTTTTCTTTGGGTTGTGGTGCATTCGGCTACCAGTTCAAGTAACCGTTTACTTATCTTGTCATGATCTTGTTTTTGGGTTGTTTTAGATGTTTGAGGATGTTATACCTTATGATGTGGTATTAGATTGTGATGAATAGTTGTATAGAATGATACATTTTTTTACTCATGAATCACAGATATATAAAGTTACAAATACATGCAATCAATCCTTATCATGATATTTATTTTATTTCAATGGCATACCATATATGTAGTGATTGACATAGATTATGTCAATCCTTATCATGATATTTATTATATTTCAATGGCATACCATATATGCAAAGATTGACATAGATTATGCCAATCCTTATCATGATATTTATTATATTTCAATGGCATGCCATATATGAAAAGATTGACATAAATTATGTCAATCCTTATCACGCCCCTCTCAAAACGGACAGCCAAGATGAAAGACCGATTTTGCTAATAAATGTTGTGAAGGAGGTACATGGTAGTGGTTTGGTGAGAGCATCCGCAAGCTGGTCATTAGTGGAGATGTAAGAGACCCTAAAATTTCCACTTTGTACATTTTCTTTGACAAAATGGTAATCCGATCCCAGATGCTTCATTTTAGAATGAAAAACCAGATTAGCACTCACATACGTAGCTCCAGCGTCATCACAATAGATGAATGGTGCGAGAGTGAGGTTATGACCAAGCTCCTTGAATAAATATCCTACCCAAATAATTTCGGCAGTAGCATTTGCCACTACCTGTACTCGGCCTCGGTAGATGATCTAGCTCTTGTACGTTGCTTCTTTGACGTCCAGGAGATATGGTTCTTACCTAAATAGACTATATATGCTGTTGTAGAAATGTAGCCGTCTTTGTCACGAGCCCAATTCGCATTAGAGTAAGCATGGAGAGTGAGAGGTGAATCTTTCTGTATAATTAAACCCATATTAGATGTACCACTTAGATACCGAAGAAGACAATATAGAGATTGCATGTGTTCCTCAGTTGGACGCTGCATGTATTGAGCTAACTTGTTCGCTGTGAATGCCGCATCAGGCCTTGTAAGACTTAAATATTTTAAACTACCTACCAAAGTACGATACTCAGTAGGATCGCTGAGAAGGTTTCCATGTATAGTTAACGGAGGATGAGTTGCTAATGGTGTTGCAACTAGTTTTGCATCGTCCATATTAGCTTTGCACAAAATATCAACAATATACCTCTTTTGGCTCAAGAAAATACCTTTTGGATGAGGCACTACTTCCACTCCCAGGAAGTAAGACAATTCTCTAAGGTCTTTGAGTGAGAAACATATTGCTAATTTTTTTTATAAAAACTTCCAGTGCATGAGTTGCATTACTTGTAACAATAATATCATCCACATAAACCAACAGATAAATGATGTCACCATTTTTGTGCAATGTGAACAAAGATGAATCAAAGACCGTATTCTTGAAGCCTAACTCAATTAAATATTGCCGTAATTCTTTATACCAAGCTCTTGGAGCTTGTTTTAACCCATATAATGCCTTGTTTAATTTACATACATGTGTTGGATGTATAAGAACTATGTAGCCAAGAGGTTGTATGGTGTATACATCTTCAGTGAGTGTGCCCTGTAGAAAAGCATTGTGTATGCCAAGTTGGTGCAATGACTAACCTTGACTAACCGCAAGTGAAAGCACAAGCCGAACCATGGTGGGTTTAACTACGGGGTTAAAGTCTCACCGTAGTCAATGCCAGCTCTCCGATTGTAACCTCTTACAACATAGCAAGCCTTGTACTGAATAATGTTGCCATCCTTATTCTTTTTAATTCAAAAAATCCATTTGTATCCCACTACATTTTGTGACATAGATGAAGGTACAAGATCCCAAGTTCTATTTTTCATCAATGCATTAATCTCTTCATCCATAGCTTTACGCCAAACATGACTTTTTAATGCTTAGGTGATATTTTTTGGGATCTCCGGTTCATGGACCTCCACATTTAAATTCAGTTTACTGATTGGTTTCCTAATGCCGTGTTGAAGTCTTGTGGTCATTTGAGGAGAATGTACAGGATTATTGGGTGTTGAATTTGTAGATGTGGATCTATCGAGGTTTGACTAAGACGAAGTAGAGGAAAGTTCGGCAGTGGTATTAGGAGGTTGAGATGAGTTTGTTGCGGACATAGGAGATGAAAGGGATGAAGAGGGAAATAAGGTAGGAGGTGTGTTGGAAGGTGAGTTAGTTTGCAATGAATGAGAAGAGGAAGATTGAGTATTTGATAATACAAATAATGTGAGAGGTTTCCATTGTTCCACTAGGTCAGACAAGGAGGTTGTTAAATTATTAAGTTCAGAAAAAGGAAAAATGTTCTCTTTGAAGTGAACATGACAAGAAACATAGACACGACTAGTGTTTAATTCGAGACAATAGTATGCACTTTGAGTAGGTGAATAACCAACAAAAATACATGGTTGAGATTTGAGTTCAAGTTTGTGATAATTGTACGGTTTGAGCCATGAGTAGCAGGGACACCCAAAACTTCAAAGCTTGGAATAATTAGGATTTTGGCCGAATAATTTAAAGCATGGTGACACATTGTTTAGAGTTGGCGTGGGAAGTCGATTAATCAAGTAAACAGCTGTTGAGCAAGCATTTGTCCAATATTCAAGGGGCATTTTAGCATGAGTTAAGAGTGATAGAAATGTCTCAACATTGTGTCGATGTCGTCGCTCCGAATAGCCATTGTGTTGAGGGGTGTGCGGTGGAGTTGTGAGACGCGAAATTCCATTGATGGACAGGTAGTTACGTAGGCTTTCATACTCACCACCATTGTCTAGGTAGAGAGTTTTGAGAGGCAGTTGAAAATATTTCTCAATTAGAGCTTTATAGCGAATGAATACATGTTTTGCATCTGATTTTCGTTTCAAATTATACAACCAAATATATTTAGAAAAATAATCAATGAAAATAAGATAATATTTAAAGCCATCGTGAGAGTAAATGGGTGATGTCCAAAGATTAGAATAAACATATTCAAGTAGGGCAGTAGACACAATAGAAGAAGTAGAAAAAGGAAGTTTATGACTTTTATTGCAAGCACATGTGTTACAATCTAAAGTAGAGATACTAGGAACATGAAGTTTAATTTTTGGAAACAATTTGCCTAAAAACATTGTGAGACGGATGCCCTAAACGATGATGCCAATCAAGAGAACTAGTTGTGCTTACGTAGACTGTAGGGGTTGTGGATTTTAGCTCATAAATGCCTGCTGCAACCAGCCCCTGGAATAGAGATTCCCCTGTTTTGAGATCCTTCACATGAAAAGAGGTGGAGGAAAAGATAATTGAGATATTGTCATCATGACAAAGTTGAGAAACATAAATTATATTTTTAGACATGGCAGGAACAACTAAGACATTATTTAGTTTGCACTACAACAAACTGACCATATTACAACGGTGGAACACCGTTGTAATACACCTTTTACAACGGTGATGCAATCATTATGTATTAAGAAGTTGTAATAGATAAATATCTTTTACAACTTTTTTGCACCGTTGCAGCACCGTTGTTGTTTTGTATATTTTACAACTGTTATTCACTGTTGTAATAAACTTTATTACAACTTTTATGAACCGTTGTAGTAATACCTACTACAACTTTTATGTACCGTTGTGACTTCGTTATTATTACATCTATTCCTGTTGATTTGTAATACACTTTATTATAACTTTAATTGAATAAATTTTGCAAATGCAACAAAAGTTGAATAAACAGAAAACAAATTGATATAAATTCAAAGAAACGGATCCATTCATACAAAAAACGTTACAATTTTATATTCGAAATACAAAACTAATGAATCATACATCATCACAGTAATATGTCAATTCTTCATTACAAATAATGATTACAAATCAGTACCATCCAAAAACTCTGCTTCAACTATCAGCCTGTTTCATCTTTGCACTTCCTCAACATCCCCACCACCACAAGACACACCACCTGCACAATCACAAAACATGCATATACATAAACATAACCTTTACCTTGTTGTATACATAAAATAGTGGATACGTACTTTTCTTCCAAATTGGATGAGGAGTTGGAACTTCCTAAGATGTGAGTCTCTGCTATTTCTGCAATGTCTAAACTAAGTTACTCATCGTATGTTATATAAACATATATGTAAAAAGAAGGGGGAAAACGCTAACCAAACAACAGTCCCAAAGTTGTGGGACAAAAGTTACGGAAGCGCTTTGATCATTCACCTCAGTACCTAGTATCTGAAATACAAAATGTATTAAACAATGGTTTGATGCATTTATGCATGTATTACTCATTTAATACCACTCCCATCTTCAACTATGAGTATAAAACAAACAACAGGTATATCCATATAAATGGTTGATTATATTATGTTGTTACCCTTTGGTATTCAAAATCAGGAGCATGAGTTTGAATCAAAAAAAAATATACTTAAACTAAACACAATTGGTAAAGCAATATAGTGTTTTTCCTTATATATCTAACCAATTCAGTTCATTAGCATAGCAATCAAACTATTACATGAAGTATTACAGCTTATGTATTCTACGTTCAACCAAGTAAATAAATGTGATACAAAAGAGATTTAAGCTGAGTAATGAATATAAAAGGGATTTTAAAGGTGCTGCAAAATATAATAGGGACATGAATAATACACACATTTTAAGCTTTTCAGTTGTTTGCAATTCAAATATCAAACAAGGATGGACAAATTGGAAATAAATACCAGTTCCTGAATTATGCATCATTTAAAAATTCATAAAGGAATATATATGTAAAATCAAAAAGGAGTAGAAAGGTTATGCACCTTAAGAACAAAACCAGGAGTGTCTATGATTGTCAGGTTAGGGCAGTGTGCATATTCTGCTCTCATCACAATTGGCTTTGTTGATACAGCAGCTTTAATCTTCCTTAAGTGTGCCTCCGTTCGTGATTTTATTGTATCAGCTATTGCAGATGCCAACGCCATTGGGCTTCCATATTCCTCTGAATCCTCTTCCTGTAGGATCAGACATTTTTGTTATAGTTTGGAAATTTCTCATAGCATATATATCAAATATATTCATTTCCAAAATATACCTATGTATTAAATTACTTAAACAATATATACATATATATATATCAGATTATGTATTCCCAATATAATATGCATATATACCAAACTGTTGAGGCAATGATGTAGCAGGACATATTTCCACCATGCAATTTCCGTATATAAATTAAACCAACTAAATAAACATGGGCGAGGTGTTCATCAAACACAACATATTTATAACAAACTATCAAATAACGTCATAGGAAATGAAGTGTTCTTAATACAAAACACATTTTACTTGTCAACAGACTGAACTTATATATAACTTCAAATAGACATGTATGTTCATGGCAGGTTCTTAAACTATATATCAATGTAAATGTATATTATCAATCATATGAATCAACAAACTATGTTTCATACTATATTCAAAGCCCTCATATCATATAATCAACCTCAGTCTTTAATGGGAAATTTATTTTACTAAACACTTGGTAGTTAAACCCTTCAATACACAATTTCTATTGTATTTCGCAGTTTGGACTTATCAAATCAGGTTATTCAATAAGCATAAAAATATGCACAACAAAATTTACACCCACATGCAATACAAATATATTATTCCCTGAGTTCAACTATCTGCCATCTAAACGAATAAACATACTCTCAGGAATATTTGCACTTGCATCTCCCTTAATAACTTTTCTTAAGTTACCAGTTCATTTTAGATTTTTACAAGTTATTACATCAAGTTATGCAAAATCTGAAATCAATCAATTATTTATATAGAAAATTATACTTAAGTTAATCAACCATATAATCATTCAACAGCGCATCATTCACAACAACCAAGCATCCAATACTTGTATTATCAAATGACAATGATGATTACATATACTTATCTTAAGCATCAAGTGTTTAAATTATAGAAGCCCTATTAATTTTCCATTGCCATAAGTATAATAATACATGACGATGTACTTTTTAAACATATTGTTTCCTAACAGATTTTTATTTGACATTTTCTTACATACGAACCAACAAACAATTGGTGATAAACATTCATTACTGTATTTACAACACACCAGTCAGATCAATACAGCATCACTCACAAAATCAGCCAAATCAACCCAAATAATCACACAACTGATAGGTGTACTTGCATTTACTAGAACCACACAAAAACATATATGTATACGGCTGCCTATCAAGGTATTATTGTCAAATAAAAGAGGAATACACTCACCGAGGGTTTTCTCAACGTTATCCTCTCCAGATCCTCGGTTTTGGGCTTCGAGATCCGCCAATCCTTCTGAATTCGTTGTAGATCTCCCCACGAACCATGAATCCCATTTGCTACGAGTCGTTGGAGCTGGCGAGACGATCTGAATTCGATTTGCCCCAACTTTCCATTTCCTAGGGTTTGGCCATTTTTTTGTTTCTTTTTATTTTGAACGAGGAGAACATGAATCTGGAAACGACGACCTCTCTATTTTTTTATTGGGTCAATTCAATACGGCTAGGGTTTTTAATTCCTTGCTAATTCCAATTTTACCCTTAGCTTTTGTTGTTTATCCGTCAAAAGTCCGAGCCTGTGATAGAACTGCAAAACAAGCACCCGCGACATCTTATATGATCATTCCTTTAGCCAAAGTTTGACGCAAAATCATGATTCATGCGCGAAAGCAAAGGTCGGTCATTCTTACTGGAACAAAGCCGCTCAAATACCAAAATAAAACAAGTCGCCCATTCAACATAGGCAGGTGCAACCTCACAACATAGCCATAAGGGCGAACGGCGCCATACAAAGGCAGCAAAAGGACAAATGCTCTCGAGCCAAGAAGGTCGGTCGCGTAGGGTACAAAGGAGAATTGATTCTAGTCCTGCATTCTGCTTTTGTAAAGCTACCCAAAGCGCTCGCTCCTATAAAGACGCCCTCTCAACTACCTGAAGCACTTGCTCTTGTAGAACCGCTCACACACGACAACTGGATACAGCTACGGACAGCTGGCTACAAATGGGCAGGGGTATGATTGCAATTAATGGGATGAGCAACCCGCAGCCTGCATAGACAGATTTCAGATCATTTCCTGAGGGGAGCTCACCTATAAATACGTCATAGCTGCCAGCATAGAGGGGATCGAATCTTGAAAACCACAAAGTGCTGCTAAACTCTGTCCTCAATCACTCCTGAAACATTCTTAAAAGAAATCATCATTTTGATGCCTTGAGGTTCCATCACTCATCTGGCCATGACATCAAGCACAATTTTATAATTAGGGGAAACGAAAACATCTACATTCTCAATCACTTACCCAACCTTCTCCTCCGTAGATTCTGTCATTCTTTTGCAAAACTCTAAGGTTGAAATGTGTGAATGAGAGTATGTTGGCTGGACATAAAGATGTATAAAAAGAGAGAGTTGATGTATTTTGTAATCCTCATTATAAGAATGCAAACTATCTTCATAGTGGACGTAGGCCTAGTTTGCGGCTGAACCACACTAAATCTCGTCCCTGTTTTAACTTTCTCGCATTTTCATTTTCAATTGTTGTTAAACACGGCTCCATTTATTTCCTTACCACATTGGTGAAGTACAGCTTTAGTACCTTGAGTGTTTAGACCAATTTTGGAGTAAACATTTGTATTAGACTGTTATTATAGTTAAGCCCATTTTCCCACAACACTTTAACTAATTTTCATGCTATATTTAACCCAATAATAATCATGAATCTTTACTTACAAATTAAACACACAAATAATATACAAATCGACATGTATATTTTTCCACAATTTAAACCATGGCACAATTATTAAAGATTTCTTATTAATCGTTTGTTGTTATAAATTAATTAGTAAATATGATCTTAGTTATTAATCTCTTCTTCTTAATTATTAATGTCTACTTCTTAATTATTAATAGCAATCATTGATTATTCATGATTAGCATTAATTATTATATTTTAATTATTAACCATTTAATAGTAATTATGTATATTAACTATATTTTTTAATTATTCTTCTTAATTGCTAAGTATTAAATATTACAGAATGATTATTGATTATTACTTCCTAATTGATTATTAATAGTAATTATTAGTTATTAATTATAAATAATCAATATAAATGTAATAAATATTAATTATTAGTTGTTAATTATATTAAAATATAGTCATATATTACAACAGTCAAAAAATAAAAGTTGTGATAGGCTTTTATTACAACTGTCAAAATAACACAGTTATTAAAAATAAGTTTATTACAACTTTTCTGGAAAAAAGTTGTAAAAATCATTTATTACAACGGTGCTTTTACCACCATTGTAAAATTAAAGTTGTAATATGGTGTTTTTGTTGTAGTGTTGAGTGATGATAAAAAAAAGAACCGACATGAGTAATTTTAAGGCCCTTACCATCACCGTCTATTAATTCTTCGGTTCCATAATAAGGAGCATGGAGGGATAGATTGTTCAGATCTATCGTGACATGGTGTGAAGCACCACTATCAAGAAGCCATGTTGAAGAGGGTGAAGAGGCAGAGGGATTTGCGATGTTTGCTTGAGGTTTTGGTGTGAATCGGCTTGACGGAGGTTGAGAATTTGAAGAAAGAGGAATGGCATTAGGAAACTTTTGCTGAAATAAAGGACAATGAGCAATCACATGTCCTTTTTCTTGACACCACTGACATTTTCCTAGGAAAGGACGTGGCTGCCTGTTCAGGTTGTTAGGTGTAGGAAGTATACCTTGCCTATTTTGTCGAGGTGGATTGCGACCTTGGTTCCTTGTTGAGGCAAAAAAATCAGTGGTAGGAAAAGATGGATCAGAACGAGCTTGTTTGATGGAGAGTTCCTTGTTGATTAGCTTTTCATGGAGTTCTTCAAAGAAGATGGGTGTATCCCTGGCATTTACTGCCTTAATGACTGAATAGTATGAGTCATCAAGGTAGGAGAGAACCATATCAATCAAATCCTCATGCTTAATTATTTTGCCCAAGGCAGCTAATCGATCAGTGCATTCCTTGAGGGATTACATGTAATCGGTGATTAAGAGACTACCCTTGACTATTCGATTGAACTTGTCCTTTACTTGCTTAATATGGCCTCAAGTAGGGATGGCATAAGTTCGAGCCAACGTATCCCATAATTGTTTAGATGTTTTGACTTGAGAGACAAGAGGAACAAGGTTAGGGGATATAGTACTAATTAAAGCACCAAAGAGGAGATGATCTTGACGTGTCCAAAAAACATGGTTTGGGTTTGGTTGTTCCTGTCCAGCATTGTTGGTGATGACAGAAGGAGGGCATTCAAGAGTGTCATCGACATAAGAGAATAAATCATGGCCGACTAGGATGGCCTTAATTTGGAGTTTCCAGGAGAGGTAATTTGTGGAATTGAGTTTAATGGCATTGTGGACATTGAGAAAAGTGTAAGGCTTTGTGGGATCACAACCATTAGGAATTTGATAGGACGAAGTTTAGTTAAGGAGAGCCATTGAAGAAGAGGTGGTTGAATTGTTTTGGATCAAGGCTCTGATACCATGGTGAATAGTTATAGAGAATGATACATTTTTTTATTCATGAATCACAAATATATAAAGTTACAAATACATGCAATCAATCCTTATCATGATATTTATTTTATTTCAATGGCATACCATATATGTAGTGATTGACATAGATTATGTCAATCCTTATCGTGATATTTATTATATTTCAATGGCATACCATATATGCAAAGATTGACATAGATTATTTCAATCCTTATCATGATATTTATTACATTTCAATGGCATGCCATATATGAAAAGATTGACATAGATTATGTCAATCCTTATCAGACTGCGCATGTGCAATGTGTATTATGATCTCACCCTATGTGAGTTGTCTCTGAATTTTTTGTTTTTGTTTTACCATGCATGGTGATTTTAGACTGTCCTCATAGATATTACTGAGTAGTCATGGACATGTAAAGCATTCATGAACCAATTGAGAGGAGACCTCACAGACAATAATTAAATCAAGTTGTTAGCATATTGGTGTTACTATCAAGGCAATAGACCTAACGCAGTTCAAAGAAACACATCATACTTGCGTCTCACTTTTATATTAAAAAAATGTGATCAATAAGACACTCTCCTCTTCACTCGTTGTTGCTCATCCCACACAAGTTTTGTGTACTCTGCTGGATTAAGTGATAAAACCATCCATTGTTATTTAAATAAATATGTACCTTTTTGCCTGTGATAGGACAACCAGCTAAATGGATTCCAAGTTCATTCAACCTACATAATTTGAAACACTCAGGTTAATATTTCTGCTTAGAGCACCATTATAAAATGTGTGTATAATAAGCAGACAAGCTTCGAATGTAATAAAGTATCACCAGTGTAAGGGATTGTAACACCCCGAATTTCTAACGACACTAAAAGAGAATAAATTAAATAATAATTAATTTAATATTCAGAATAAAGGAAAACGAACTGCACCATTTCGTCCGTCTTGAAATTCTGGTCAAGATAGACATTTCGTTGCGTAAAAAAGACATCGTATTAAGAAGTTATGAGGGTTTTCATTTATATACGCGTAGAAAGAATATATATATATATATACACATATGAGTCGTATAGGAGTCAGATATGAGTCAGCACCTTATCCAAAATAGTTTGAATTTGAAAAAGAAAAAGAGGCGGCAGATTTCCCGCTCTAGGGGGTCGACCCCGCTAGAGGGGTGTCGACACCGGGGTCGACCCCCCTTAAGTGGTGTCGACACCAAGGTCGACCCACCCTCAGGGGTGTCGGCACCCCTAGGGATGACGTGGCATAGTCGGTTTGGAGACTGGCAGCTATAAATAAAGGTCCATTTTCACTTGTTTTTAGTCCTGAAATGCAATGGAGGCCAGATGCTGTCAGTAGATGGACTAAACCTAATTCAATTCATCTTCTGCAAATCAAATTCTGAGATTCAAGCATAGATTCAACACCAACTTCTTTTCTATCTTCTTAACAATCCAAACACTGTGAGTTGGTTACTTTTAGGTTTAAATAAATAAAAGTAAATTGTGAAAGACTGTGATTTGGATATGTTGTAAACTATGAGTCTATGTTATTGTTAAACCTTATACTATGTCATGATAGATTAACTTCTCTAGATCTAATTCATCTGTGGTTATTCTATTATGTCGCCTTTGTGGATCTTGATTTGTAACTATATTGTGGTTAATGTTAATTCGGACAGTTACAACATTGGTTAGATCTAATTCTTTATGTAAATCACCTTTCACCTGTCATATTGTGGTCAATTTAGATATGTTATAAATTGGACTTGTGAATCCATATTTAGATCTAAACATGCTACTATGTCATCCTAATTATGTTAGATCTATTTTTATGTCCACATTATAATTATGTTAGATATGTTTTTATGTCCACATTATAATTATGCTAGATCTGTTTTTATATCCACCTTATAATTATGCTAGATCTGTTTTTATGTCCACCTTATTATTATGCTAAAACATGTCTATGCCAGTATATATGTTCATGCCACCTTTGTTAGAATGATCACTATTGCCATTTTTCCCATCACCTTTTCCTTTTTACTGTATATTCCTAGGCTACTTTCTAGCCTAGGTATGCCGCCAAAGATATGTGAATGTGTTAGTTAGGGGACGGGGGAAAATAATAGATTTGGCATAACTTGATATAAATTTGGACATATAATCCGTTATGAGTATAATTGGACATTTAGGCATAACTAGAAATTTGAATGTTAAATTGGTTATTAATGGAGTAATGAATAAATTTGGCATAAAATCGGTTATGGACATAATTGGGAAAAAGGGGCATAAAACCTATAATTGACATAGGTATAAATAAGAATAAATGCCTAGGATTACAATTAGAAATTGTAATGACACTTATGACACAATGTTAGGTTGCACTAGTGGTGGAAGTCTGCCCGGTCTGACTGGCATATCCAGCAGCCACTAATGTTGAACCTAATGTGAGAGGTCTAAGTGCGCAAATATGAATCGAGATAAGACACGAGGTTAGGCCCAACTGTGGAATAAGACTGCCTGGACTCGACCGGCATATCCAGCATCCACACGTTGTAGGCCTAATGTGGGTGGTCTAGCCCATTATGAACCATGGACATGGTAATGAATTGGACTGCTTAACCTAATTTAATCCATAGGGATTGTATGATTATGAACTTAAGTTAGGGTTAAGTAAAATTGGCTGGATAGTGGATGGGTTAAGCAAATCTGAGGGGGTGGGTAATATTTACATATAGGCCCACAAACTTAACCCAATAAGGTTATGTAATTAAAGACACCTAGTGGTATACATAACCAGTGGAAAATATAAAAGTTATGTAATTAAAGACACCTTTTAGGGTAAGCATAACTGGTATAGGGCTATGTAATTAAAGATACCTAGTGGTATACATAGTCAGTAAAAACCTAGTGGGGGATACAAGACAAAGGGGAGAACTTGTATCATATTGTGTGGGACCCATTTCAGTCAGTAACCCGGAGTAAGTGTCAAATAAAGTACTCCGTACTAGGCAGAGAAGGGGCACGCTTAATGATTGATTGTAAACGTGGAGGACGGTGTGGGCGGCGCAAACCGACCGGGCCATGTGCGTGCATGTGCTGGGGAGAGGGGGATAAGACGACCGTGACACCTATAGATATGGGGCTGTGCATATCAGTGAGGGGTTGCCACTTTAGGACGTGATACATCCTACTATGGGGCCGGCACAGAGTATCTATGTAGTAGGGAGCCGATTGATTAGGGTAGAGGTTATGGTACATTTGGAAGTATGCCCTAAGTCTACCACCTTATAGTGGATGGGATCATCTCATTCTGGTTATACTAGTAATAGTGCAGAGTAATCATTAGAGAAGCGTATACACCTTATCATATCTACCTTGTCACACCTGCCATTTATGTAGTGATCTCTCTTATCCACTTTATATGCCTGTCATGCTACTTTTGTTTATTTACTTGCTAATAGTCACTAGACTCGCCAGACTTTATGTCTGACCCTTTTGTTTCTCCTTCTTTCTTCCATTCCCCTCCCCCTCCAGGTTCTCAGGGAGGAAACACTTAGGCTTGACCATGATTCTTCTTATTTGTTGGAGCTGCTGATATGTATGACTCAAGCTCCTATCCTTATTGCTATGGCTATATTTTGTTCTTGGGGAATTTTACTTCTTTTATGTACTCTGATATTTTTGAAGTACAAGACAGTAACTTTTATGTTGTAATAGGCTTTTATGTTTCAGACATGTGATGTTTTTGGACCACGGTATCTTATGATAAATAAAGTTTTCATTCCGCTGTTATTCTATATATTTGTCTTGTAATATTCTATGTCTGTTTACCTATAACGCTTCATGAAACTTAATGCATTCCCTTTGTGAGTGACATTAACGGACGTGGGGTGTCACACTTGGTATCAGAGCCTATACCTAGCCGGAATTGTGTGTGTAATGTTGCAAATGTCGGTCGGTGTGGTACTGATGCGGGTTACATCCACAACACCTGGGTGGTGAGTGATATGATCCAATGAGGACGTTGGGCTCTTTAAGGGGGTAGTCTGTAACACCCCTCTCGAAAGGCTAACACAAAGATCTTTTAGCACAACGGTTAGTGCGTGGTGTTGCTTTCCAGGAGGTCGGGGGTTCGAATCCCGTAAGTGTTATATTTGGTATCAGAGCTGAAGGTTACCAGATTGGATAAAGTTTTTGAAAATTACTTTCAAAAAGGTTTTAAAAGAGAAAGCATTTTCAAGAAGAAAAGTCTGTTTGAAAAACATTCCCCAAAAAACCATATGTAATATCCTTCGGTCCTTTGTCTAACTCTCTTCCTTTTCCTTTTTCATCATGGCTGGGGAAAAAAACATTCCTAATATCCCAGAGGGCGTCGCAATACCCGGATTGTCCCGAAGGTATTTGGAGGCCATGGCGCCTACCGAAGGCCAAGGAAATGTTCCTCCACCAGCTGCACCAGTCATTCCTCCTCCTCCTCCAAGAGCAGATAATTTCGATATGATCTGCAAAGACTTCTGTGCTATGGGAGGGACGCGGTTCCATGGGAACGAGACATTCAAAGAAGCGCGGAATTGGCTCAAGGAGACCGAGGACTTGTTCGTAATCTTTGAAGTGGTGGATAGAAGGAAGGTTCAGTTAGCCGCCTGGCTACTGAAAGATGAAGCCTCATTTTGGTGAGAAGTCACCCAAGCTGGATGTCCGGTGGAAACTTGGGAGGATTTTAAACAGAGGTTCAAAATGAAATTTCTCTCCCAAGCTGATAGAAGCATGCAGATGGAGAGATTCTTAGCGCTCAAACAAGGAAACTTGACGGTGAAAGATTATGTGAACAAATTCAACCAGCTAGCAAGGTTCGGGTTAGAGTTGGTGGATACGCTGCACAAAAGGGCTTTGCGGTTTGCTAAAGTGCTGAGTGAGCCTCTGCATGGGTTAGCCATGTCCCATATTCCAATGGGGGTTACTTTTGAAAAGCTTGTCGATATGGCCCTAATGCATGAGAAAGACAAGGGAGAAAAGAAGGAAGTAAAGGTTGAGGAGACATCGCAAAATAGGAAGGTATGGCCCAAGAAGGGGCAGCAACAACAACAGCAGAAGAAAGGAGGGAAGAATGGCAAAGGCAAGGATAAGAGAAAATGTCACAGTTGTGAGAAGGAAGGTCACTTGATCAAAGACTGTAAGAGAAGGAAGAACACTTGCTTTAATTGTGGAGAGGTCGGACACTTCGCTAGAGAGTACCCGAAGAAACAAGGTTCACAGGGACCGGGACTTCTGGAGGGTAGGTGCATGATCTCGCGATCAGTGCTCCTGATAGAGGTAGAAAAATTTCTGTGGAAGGTTTAATTTCTCTGTCAAACCATCCTATTAGAACACTTTTTGATTCTAGCGCTTCACATTCATTTATATCAAGTTCTGTAGTTGAATCTCTGCACTTAATTACCAGTATGGTAGTGGATCCCACAGTTGTTTCAAACCCCATTGGTGGTTCGGCTCATTTATCTATGATTTGTCGGGGTTTGAAAATATCTTTTTAGGCATCGAGTTTGAATGCGACGTGTATGTGCTCGGGTTTATGGGTTATGGGTTAATTCTAGGAATGGATTAGCTTACCACATATGGTGCCATTCTGGATTGTGAGAAGAGGGTCGTTAGGCTTTTGACTTGTCATGGGAGGACCCTCGAGATTTTTTGTGACCCACAAGGGTCGGTTATGCTTAGTTTCCTAGAGTATCTTGATGCATCTATTGATGACTTGCAATCTGTTCCAGTAGTCCGAGATTATTCCGATTTTTTTGACAAGGTTCGGGATTTAACTCCGAGGCGCGAGATCGACTTTCGTATATATTTGGTGGACAATGCAAAGCCAGTTGCATTGCCAATGCACCACATGGCTCCGAGGGAAAGGAGGGAGTTGAGTAAGCAAGTTGGGGAGCTACTTGAGAAAGGGTTTATCAGATGAAGCATATCTAAATGGGGTGCTCCAGTAGTATTCGCGACTAAGGCGGATGGTTTGCTTCGTTTGTGTGTTGACTATAGAGAGCTGAATAAACTCACTAAGAAGAATATGCACCCGCTTCCGGGATTAATGATTTATTTGATCAGCTTGTTGGTGCCTTGGTATTTTCTCAGTTAAACTTGGCCACGGGGTTCCATCAGTTGAGGGTGGCTGAGGACAGCATAGATAAGACTGCTTTTAGAACTCCGGACAGTTTCTTTGAATGGCTAGTGATGCCTTTTGGGCTGACAAATGCACCTGCCTATTTTGTCAATCTGATGAGTAGGGTGTTTCGGGAGTTCCTAAATAAATTTGTTCTAGTCTTTGTTGATGATATTTTGATCTTCTCCAAAAGCGAAGAAGAGCATGCCCAACATTTGAGAGAAGTTTTGAAAACTCTATGTGACCATTAGCTTAAGGCGAAGTTCTCCAAATTCCATTTTTGGAGAAAAGAGGTGAAATTCTAAGGGCATGTGGTCTCCAATCAAGGGATAGCTATAGATCCCTCCAAGGTGGTTGCGGTGCAAGATTGACATATTCCTAAAAATGCAACCGAGGTGAGGAGCTTTCTGGGGTTGGCAAGTTATTATAGGAAGTTCATTAAGGACTTCGCAAAGATATCAACCCCACTCACCAGGCTGACGAAGAAGAACTTGGCATTTTCATGGGATATAGACCATGACGTTGCTTTCCAACGATTGAAGAGCGCTCTGACAACAGCCCCATTCTTGACCTTGCCTGACAGGAGTAAGGTGTTTACCATTTACATTGATGCGTGTGGTACAGGGTTTGGTGCGGTTCTGATGCAAGAAGGGAAAGTTGTATGTTATGGGGGTAGACAGTTGAGAGTTCATGAAAAGAACTACCCCACCCATGATCTAGAGCTAGCTGCCATAGTATTCACGTTAAAGACGTGGCGTCATTATTTACTTGGAGAGAAGTTCGAGTTATACACCGATCATAAATCTCTCAAGTATCTGTTCTCGCAAAAGGATCTCAATTTAAGGCAACAACGGTGGATGGAGTTCCTAGCTTCTTATGATTTTGAGATTGCTTATACCCGTGGCAAGGATAATGTGGTGGCGGATGCACTAAGTAGGCAGAGGATGGCCTTGAGTCCTCTATTTGTGGAGAGAAAGAACTTGGAGTTCATATCAGCTTTTGATTTTAGACCCTCCATCGAGATTTTACCTGATTTGTTTGCATCCTTGGAGATATGACCACTCTTATGGACCAGATAGGAGCTTCGCAACAAGGTGACCAACATATTTTAGACATCATGGAAAAGCTCAGAAAAGCGGAGACTTCTAGTCACCTCAGTAGATATGCCATAGATGAAAAGGGGTGGTTGCGACGAGATGGAAGGCTTTGTGTTCCTCAAACTGGAAGCTTAATAAAGGCACTCCTAGAAGAAGCCCACCATTCTAAGATGATCATTCATCCAAGCGGTGATAAGATGTACAGAGACATGAAGAGGGTTTTCTTTTGGGCTGGGATAAAGAAAGATGTGGCCGAATTTGTTTCCCAATGTTTAGTTTGCCAGCATGTTAAAGCTGAGCAAAAGAAGCCCGGTGGATTACTTCATCCTTTGGAGGTTCCTCAGTGGAAATGGAAGAGCGTCTCTATGGATTTCATAGATAGTTTTCCTAGGTCTAAGAAAGTCAACACCAGTATCTGGGTTGTGGTGGATAGACTCACTAAGAGCACTCACTTTATTCCAGTTAAGAGTAAGAGGACAGCATCATGGTTGACAGAAATTTATGTTCGTGAGATAGTTCGTCTTCATGGAGTACCTTCCAACATCGTAAGCGATCGTGGCCCCATCTTTACCAGCAAAATTTGGAGGAGCTTGCAAGAAGCATTAGGTACACATTTGTGTTTGAGCACCGCTTATCATCCTCAGACTGATGGACAGACGGAGAGGGTGAACAAGATTCTTGAAGATCTTTTGAGGTTGTGTATCCTAGACTACGGAGGGACTTGGGAAGAGCACCTTCCTTTAGTAGATTTTGCCTATTACAACAGCTACCAATCCAACATCGACATGGCGCCCTTCGAAGCATTGTACGGATGACCTTGTAGATCACCAACTTGTTGGTGGGAATCTACAGAAAGATTATTACTTAGACCAGATATGATTAGAGAAATGTCCGAAAAGATTGACCTCATTCGACGACAGATGAAGACAGCTCAAGATAGGCAGAAGTCCTATGCAGACAAGAAAAGGACTGACATCGAATTTGAAGTGGGAGACTTAGCTTTTATCAAAGTATCACCTCTGAGGAATGTGGTTCATTTCGGATCGGTAAGGAAGTTGGCACCTAGGTTTGTGGGACCATTTCCCATAACCGAGAGGATTGGCCAAATGGCCTATAGAGTAAAGCTCCCAGAAAATCTATCTAGTGTTCATGATGTTTTTCACGTTTCTTATCTGCGGAAGTGCCTGCAAAACACCGTAGTAATTGTTGAGCCGAGTGTGTTGGAAGAAGTAGAAGTGGAGCGGGAGGCGACAGTCAGGCGAGTCCCTACCCGTATTCTTGGATCAGAAGTTAAGAAGCTACGCAATAAAGAGATCAATTTGCTAAAGGTTCAATGAGGAGATAACCCAGAGGATGCGACTTGGGAGACCGAAGACAAGATTTGTGCTTCATACCCTTTCCTTTTCGAGGGTATGTTCTTAACTCCCTTTTTCAAAGTTTTATCTGTACTTGTTTCTATCATTTGAATATATCTTATCCATAGTATTTTCGACCTTTAGACAGGAATCCTATGGATGTAAACATGTGTTTGAGACATGTTATGTTTGATGGATACAAGTGTTTGCTAGTGGTTGCCTATGGATGCATATACACACACATTAGGCATTAGATTGGTTCAATCACTCTCATAAAAACCTGTCGGCCTTGACAAAAAAAAGTTGATACTAATTACTAACTATTATATATTTAATATTAACTATTACATGTTAATTATTAATTATTTAATAATACTTTAGTTAATAATCAATAATTTTTAAATATATTAATTATTATTTGTTAATTGTTAAGTACTGAGTATATGATTAAGTTATTAAAAATATATGAAAAATCCAAAAGTTTATATTTAAGCTTTATGAATAATTTTAAATTTGTTTTAGAAAATAAAAAAGTTCTAACTTTTTGAAATAGTTCATGATATATATAATTATCAATTATAATTATTAATTTTCAAATACTAGATAATAAATATTATGTCTTAATTATTAAATATTACCTACTAATCATTGATTATTAAAAGTAAATTTAATTAAATAGTGAATATTTGTTTATGTATCAATTACAAGCTCTTAAATATTTTATAATAATTATTAATTAATTAATTTTTATTATTAAATATTATTTACTATTAATAGTAATCATTTATTTTTGTTATTAATGTATTATTATCAACATTAGTTATTTAAATTTTATTTTTAATTATCAATTACTTAGTAATAAAAATAAAAAATATTTTTCAAAGAATTAACATTATTGTCCCTTGGAAATCTACTACAGAATAGCTTCAAAAATTATTTGTCGGTAAACTGCCTCCATTTGCAACGGAAATTAGAGATGATTTTTTTGTTGATGGTAAAGTGATGCAATTTGCAATGGTTTGGCGACGGATAAGTAAAGACGGCGGTGATAATTTATAACAAACGAAAATAGAAACTCCAAAATATTATCTCTTACAAATTCCATGAAAATCGATCGTTAAATTGGCGGCAAAATTTTCTACTGCTAAAATCTGTAGCTATTTACAGCTTTTCTTGTAGTGGTAGTAGATAAGAAAATAATTTATCTCCTGTGCCACAGTGTATTTATTACTTGTTATAGTAAAGTGGACCGACCATTATAAAAATCGATTGTCCAAACAAAAAAAAGCATACATTAGTATTATCTAAAAAAAATTACACTATAAAATAATTAGAAAGGTGTGAGGTTTTTGAGAAAATAGTAAAATAACAACAAATCACTTTTTTATAAAAAATGAAGTTTAGTCTGATACCGCTAGACATTGTTATTGTAATTTAATGACAATTGTTCTAGATTATTGTTTTATCCTATGATCCGTTTATTTTTATATAAAAGTGACACAATCAAAAGTTGTGACGTCATCACGTGAATTTTTAAACTCGTTGAGTTTAAAATTAATATTAATGCTATGATACAAACTTAGAATTATTAATTTGACCTCAATTAAGTAGAAGAAAATTATGAGATTATATTAATAAGTATAATAAATTTTGTTCTCTCCATTAAGTGAGCTCTTTAATAAAAAACAACCATCAGTATACTTCAATTGATCTATGTGTATGGATCTCGTAAAAGCATAATAAGGAGATTAAAGGGATGTGTTAAAGATAACCCAATTATGATGAAATTGACTATAATTCTTTATGGACCTTATTCTAAAAAGAAATTGTTAAGGGGAATGATCGGATAAAACCCAAATCAAGTCCAAAGGGTTTATTATATTGGGTGGTTCTATTTGTTCCACTTTTATTCTCTTTCACATCCCACTAATTTTGTAAACTTTTAATATTCCGAAATGGCCCTTCCTTAAGATCACAACATATCGCACTTAAAGTAAACAATTATGGAAAAAACTCCAATGTAACTAGATTTGTGTAAAATTCTCGCTTGTTCTGAGCGAGGTTTGAGTATCAATCTCGCTTCAACCAAATTAGGTTTGTACTGTAACCTAGTTAGGGTCGAATGAGCTTTATATCATAACTTAGTTTGGAGTAAACGATGTTTGTGAATCAACCATGTTATTTTTGTATATGTTTAAAAAACAAGATGTCATTTTGGATATAAATCGGGGGGTGAAGAGGAAAAACTGGAATGTGATGATTCTTTAAAGAAGAACGGACTGAGAAAGGATCGAGGAAAGCAGGGTGGAAATAGAATCAACCTATTATTCGACCCTCTATGAAACAAATTCCGCCTTTTCTCTTAAACAAATGAAAAGAAAAAAAATGAACTATCCGTTCGAAAATTGAATAGGAAGTGATTGAGTGATGAATTAAAAAACGAAAACATTCGAGGTCCATCAAGTAAACAAAGATAATAATGTGATGCAAAACTCTTTAATATCATATGTAATAACCAGAGCAGGTCCTCGGACTTATGATACCTAGTGGAATTTATTTAATGATACCCATTGTAAAATTTTACGCAAAAATACTTGACGTTTCAACGTATCGAACAAAAAACCAAAAAGCAAAACTTGACGTTTCAAAAAACACTGGATCAATATTCATTTTTCGAAGCAATTTCTTCTGCCTAACTCTTCGCATAATCAAAACCATTTTGCTTTATGGTTTCAAAAAACAAGGCCTTGTAGTAATTTTATTACGGATCAGTGCTCATATCGTTATATTGTAAATTTTTTGCTGATTGTACTATTTTTTTTACTAAAATTGCATACCAAATAACTAACTTAAAATGAACTTCTTCGCTCACTGCAGTTTCATTATCTACTATACCATTAAAATCAATTCCTTGTTCAAAATTATCAGATAGATATAAATTATCAAATAAATTAGTTTTTTTTTTATATATATTTGCTAAGAGATCTCCTTAGTGACTCAGCTATTTATTTATTTATCCCCTTTTAGAGCTTTCAAATGGTTGATTTTGTGGAAACAGTACAACTAGTTTTTATAGTTTTCAATTTGACAATATGATTCATGCGAGAGGAAAAAAACCAATTTTTAGAGTAAGAGAATAATCATATGATTTGTTATAACACTTTGTTCATCAAAATTATAAATTAAAGATAACATTTTGTTAACATAACTAGCATTTAGAAATTTTAATACACCCCCTCCCCCCTCCCCCCAATTCTCACTATGAGATCAACCAAATAATTATTTACTTAATCGGTTTTATTACGATCTTAAAATGCCTGTAGTCGGATTACGGGAAAATTGCAACGAACAAAATGACTTTTAATTTAGTTGTTTTTTATTTATCTTCCAAGGTTCCACTAACCATATCTAAAACTGAAACCATTGAGTTGTAGGTATTGCTTTCTATTTCCTTTTGTTCACTTTATACTGAAAATGATTAATCAGATGTAACTCAACAAATGTTAAAAAGAAATATACGTGGATTAATGAATTGACTGATTCAAGTAATAACCACATCAACAAGAATAAATTTTGAAATTAGTGTTACCTGCTACTTAATTGAATTCTTTTCTCGTTCGCTGCAACATACAATCATTTCTCGTAATCCAACTCGCATGGTTATGTACTTTTTCTTCTTCGGTTATTCCTTACCGATTTTTCTTCTGTCATTTTTCTTTAAAAAATTTGATGAAAACATACGTTTTGTGCTCTGAACTCTAGCGTCGTGTGATGTCCTGAGCAATGGTTCAGTTAGCACCAAGTCAATGCCGATAGTAATAATTTTAAAAAATGTCAAAAAAGATCAAAATACGAGCATCTGTTGGAGAAATCGAAAAATGCAAACCCCATTGATCTCTATAGGAAGTTTCCGGAACATAATTAATTAAGAGTTTTGAAACTAATTAAAACTAAAAATAAGATGAGAAATGCTAAGCACATTCTCAAGTTTATACTTGCCACCTGATTGGTGGAAATAGGTTGACGGCTATTAATATCATATAGTTAATGATTGATGCCAACTCATTTCCACCGATCAGTTGACAAACTATAAGCTCACTCTACTTCTCAAATAAGATTCCATGGCTTGGGCCCAAAAGATCCATGAACCATTAAAACCAATTCTCAACTTCCAACAATATCGCAGAATTACAAACTAGTACAAATACACCAGCTTTGCTCAGTCTGTAAACAAACAAAAAATTAACACAGAACATAAAATAAATCTGAAGCATACAGCATCGCAGAAAATGGCAGCAAATGGAGACGAGAAGGGATCATCCGAGGCATTTGGATGGGCTGCTAGAGACTCTTCAGGCGTTCTTTCACCTTTTTCGTTCTCAAGGAGGTACAATAGTTTGTGTTTATTCAGAAATTGATCCATATTTTCGGTGTTTTATTCTCATTGTGCAATCACGAATAAAAGATGATTAGTTGAGATTGACCACAACGTGCATGCATTTTCTCTCTGTTTGTACACAGAATTTTATCTCATTTTATTTTATGTTGATATTATACTGTTTACACTAACCGTAGCAGTCGCTTTGGTCAAATCAGGACTATTCAGATGTTGGCTTCTCTTATTCGATCTTTTTTTTTTAAAAACAATTGATTGAAAGGAGTGCGAAGATTAGTTAGTTCGATTCATTGGTTGAGCTCTATCCAATTCTATAATGGCGTTTCAATCAGTAATTGAAGAGCCTAGATCTAATGGATATGCCACTCCTATAGTAAGTTAGAGTAGAAATGATCTGGTGGCGTTAATATCTCATATTTTGAGGCTATGTTTGGGAGATGCGACGTACTTCTATTGTTGTTGTTGAATCCTTATTTTGTTAGCTAGATCCGCGTTTCTAACAGTAATAACTAATAACTTAAAGGAAAAACTCGACAGATTGTTGATGTTTCACGTTCGGAGACAACTTATATGTCTTATAGCTCCTAACTAACTTATTAGAATAATTGTTTGATAATCTATGTTTTAATTTGACTTGTATAATAATATTTTAGTGCGATGAAAGCAACCTAAGATTCCTGTTAGCTATTTTGCTGAAGCTGTTGTCGGACTGGGACTTAGTTAGTTTATAGAAGTAATACTATTGTTTGGATTGGACCAGGCATTATCTGTACTGGAACAATATTTTGCAGATGCAGTGAACAAAATGTCGGTGCACTCACTTATCAATCATTTTCTTTATTTTATTTTCATTTTATTAATCTTCACTGTTGGTGTTTATTAAAATTGGAACATGCTCTTTTATTGAAAATTGAGCAAGCTTTGAGATGTTTGGCCTTTGTATACGAATTTTATTATCTTCTTACCATGATTCTTTTAAAAAACTTAGTGTACTTTAGTGATTGACCACATCTGGTTGGAGATAACAGTCTCTTTTAAGATCAAAATGACCGGTCCTCATCGTTCAATTTCCTAGGCTTTCTTAGGGAGGAAAGGCCAATTCGTCGGACCTATTCGTCAAATTGTTATCGCATTACTTCCTATATTCCCAAGGGAATCTTAAGCTAGCTTTAAGATGATGTTTAGCCCTTTTATGTGATTTTTCTTATTTTTTTACCATGATTCTTTTAAAGAAAGCTTACTGTACTTTTGTGATTAACCAAGATTTGATTTGATGTATTTGTCAACAAGTTGGGATGAATCAACATAATTTTTTGTTGCAACTATTATAAATTTTGTTACATTAGAAAATGTGTTAGTGGTTTTAGCATTAGCAGCAGTAGCTCTGCTATCAGAGATTGAAGATAGACTTTCTCGTGCTATATCCAGTGGTGAATTCACTTTTGTCTATCAATTCCGACTAATCAGCTATTATTAATCAACGGTTGCCAAAAACATGGTGGTTCTGGTGTTATCACATTTGCAATTATAACCGTTATTTACTTTGCCACATGACTTAATCCCATACACCCTATGGATTAGTTTCATCCAACAATAGTAATAAGTGTTTGTTTTAATGCCTATCCATAAATCTGCTGAAAGCAAATGAACTATCTTTTTTATATTCTTAAATGAGTTTGTTTAATTGTTCTTTAAAGAGGAACATGTATTCTTGCTCCAAATTTGGAAGACCAAATTGAATTTCAGCTATTCTATAAGGCCCCTGAAAAAGACCAGAAAAAGTGTGGCTGTAATCATGATCATTAGCATTTTGACGTCTCCCTGAGTTCCACCATAGGATTGAATCCCGCAGACATTCTTGCCCAAATTTTCCTACCCTGTATCAGCATTCATAATTTTTTTGTGCATGGACCGTGGACATAGCCTTGACTTGAATGCGTAACTCTATTATACAACAATGCAGTAAATTTTATTCTTCCTGTTTTGCGTTTAATTAACAAACTACTTTTATGAGGATTCTATTCATACTATAATTGTCTCCACCTCTCTTTATATACTTCTGTGTCTTATCAACATTTTTGCATATTCATGAAACAGTCTTACATTTATCTGAAAAAGGATAATGTAATATTTTAACCAATGTTTGAAAACACAATTGATCCAGCAGTATAAGATACCTTATTAACGATAGAACTCTGTTCGGATCTAGGAGAAGCATATAAACTAGCTAAACCGAGTAATTTCCTACGTCCGTTGCTTGTACTTCTACCTTGTATGATTTTTACTTTCCTGTGGCAATCAGACTATTCTACTTTTTCCTGTACACAAAAGACTAATATTACCTTTCTTTATGCATGAATGTTATCAAATAATATCTCAAAATGCTACAATCAAATATAGGAAAAATGGAAATGAAGATGTCACCATAAAGATTTTGTATTGTGGGGTGTGCCACTCTGACCTTCATTGCATCAAGAATGACTGGGGAAACGCTGTCTATCCTGTACTTCCTGGGTATGTCTGTCATCTCTTTACCATTAGTTATGTTTAGTGAATATAAAATGTTATGTAAGAACTTGTAGATGTATAACCATACTTCATATTAATCAGGCATGAAATTGTTGGCACTGTCACTGAAGTTGGGAGCAAGGTGGCTAAAGTGAAAATCGGAGACAAAGTAGGTGTTGGATGTTTGGTGAACTCATGCCGATCTTGCCCAAGTTGCAAAGAAGACCTTGAAAATCACTGCCCAAAAATGATACTAACGTACAACTCCCTTGACAAAGACAACACTATGACTTATGGGGGATACTCGAATAAGATAGTGGTCGACGAACATTTTGTTGTAAAATATCCTGAAAACTTGCCTCTGGATAAGGGTGCACCTCTGTTGTGTGCGGGGATTACTGTTTTTGCCCCTATGAAGAATTTTGGTCTTAATGAGGCTGGAAAACATATTGGAATTGTCGGGTTAGGTGGGTTAGGACATGTTGCGGTTAAATTTGCTAAGGCATTTGGGATGAAAGTTACTGTTATCAGTACTTCGCCTAGTAAAGAGAAAGAAGCAACTGAAAGGTTAGGGGCTGATTCTTTCATCGTGAGCACTGATGCTCAACAAATGCAGGTATTTATATAAGCACTGATGATTTCTTGAGAAGCATAAATTAGTTGGCAACTGTATTCTCTTAAGCACGTTAAATTTGAAATTTACAAGTATGTTCCTGAAATCAAGTTATATTATTTATTTATATTAACGTGGTCTATGTTTTATGTTTTTGGCTAGACTGCTATTGGCACATTGGATGGTATTCTGGACACGGTGTCAGCAGGCCATGAAATCGCGTCTCTCTTACTTTTGCTTAAGTCTCAGGGCAAGATGATTCTTCTTGGTCTACCAACAAAACCATTTGTTCTTCCTGCTATTGCGCTCATGTCAGGTAAGCTTTAACTCTATATTTTGTTGTTAACTATTTCACACTATCAGTAGCTAAGACTCTAGCTTGATATCTAAGTTTGAAGCGACACTTCAATCACCAATTATTCATGCAATATTAATAATTTGAAACTTCCCCAACGTATTAGTAGTTATTAATAATGGCTATGTGTTAATAATTGAAGGCTAAAGCCTGCAAAATATTAGTTACATGCAAGGATTAATCATATTACATAATAAGCATTGAGACAATTGCAGTGAACTACTTATTTCTTTTTTCTATAAGATCACAGGGATGTGTTATTGATTGCTCCCACCCTTCTTGCACAATGCATTCATTACTCATTGCTTTCGGTTGGATATCATAAATGATTCTGACAGCTAAGCCATGAAATGCATATGTGGTTGGTTCATTAAGTTCAAACTATCTACTAAAATTTACTCTCCAAATCTTTTCTACCATAAACCCTGTTGCATTGTCAATTCAATGGACATGAACTATACAGTGCATAAAACTATTGCGGATACATATAGGAATGATGCAGTTATTACTGTAGTTATGCAGACACAAGTGTCAGATTGTGTTAAATGATATTCGATGCATTCATGCTTTAAAACCATGGATGAAAAAACAGGTGGGAAAACTCTGGCTGGGAGTGTAATGGGGGGCCTGAAGGACACACAAGAGATGATAGACTTTGCGGGGAAGCACAACATAACTGCAGATATTGAGCTTATTCGAATGGATGAAGTGAATCATGCGATGGAAAGGCTTGCCAAAAATGATGTTAGGTACCGATTTGTGATCGATGTTGCAAATTCTCTGGGTGAAGCTTGATTCTCTTCAGATTTGGGTACTCTGAGCATGTATGGTCTGTATCAGCCGAGTTTCTAGTCTACTGTTTCCCTTGTCATGTTTAGTTTTCTATTTTCTCCTAAATGCTGTTAATCGTCCCTTTGTGGTTTATGTATGATAATGAGATTGGAACTCGATGTATTTCGTTGTGTTCTTAAAACTGTTACCATGCTCATGATAATGCCAGTGTTACTTGCTTTTTTTTTTTTTTTTTTTCAAAATGGTATGTTGATTGTTAATTATTTGTCTACGGCGGAATAAGGGGACAATTAAAGGAAAGGTCCAAGAACCAAGGTGTTACGGTTATCTTACCGTTATCATCCTTTTAACCGTAACCCGGTCTTTGTTGGTAGTAATAAGTTGTAAAACCTTTTAGAACGCACATAAATATAAGTGCGTTAGAGTATGATTCCTCTGTTACATATCTATAGTAAATTTGCTAAATGCGACAGATGCAAGTCACGAAATTCATTAGGGAAATTATTGGTTCTTGTGCATATCCTTCTTGTATCATTTTCCTTGTCGAGCTAGACTTTATGCTTTATGTTGAGTCGATCTTAGACATTTCCTGCATAAACTTATATATATATATATATATATATATATATATATATATATTTCAATTGTATAATTGTCATCATCAGAATCATAGAATAGATCGATCCTAGCCCGAGGTGCCTCGACGGGCACAAATTCAAGATTAGGAGCTATGGGAGCTCCCATGTCCAGATCTGCGTGCACCGGGGCTTTAGTGGCATTCTCAATGCCTGATGCGGAGATTTGATTGATGACAGCCTAAACTGAGCCTTGAATAGGGTTGGGGGCGTTGCTCCCAAGCCTAGTCGATCCAATTGATGTCGGTGGGTTGGTGTCGACACGGGTGGTTCTTCCGGAATTTCCCCTAAGTCCCGAGCTAATCCTTGCGGAACACTAGCACTTGTTCAGACAATGTTTCCTTGGCCTGACTGCCTTATTAATCCTTCGAGTCGGGCGAGAAGAGTGGCCATGGTGGCCTCTTGGCGACGAAAATGTTCTTCTTGTTGCTCTAAGCGAGAAGTAAGATCTCTAGTCAGATCTTTGATGACTCTATCGATGTCGTCTTGGGTGAGAAAGTTAGATGGATGTCCGGTTGAGGAGAGTTCTTGCTCCTCCTCTGCACCTGCTCCTTCTAAGTGAATTATATGTTTTCTTTTAACCATAGCGGGAAGCGAGTGAAGTTCGTTTCCAAGAGAAGGTTAAGGTTGAATTCCAGAATCTGAAGACCAAAGACGGGAGCTAAGGTCGAGAACTAAAGTTGAAAATTGAACTCGAAAACTGATACTGAAGCTAAAGCTGTGCACCTCCAACTGGCACTAGGGCTGCACACAACCCATATCCAACCCGACCCAACCCACCAACCCGACCCAACCCACATAAACCCAACCCAACCCATCCTAGTTCGGGTCGGATATGGATTACAATTTGTAACCCATACTATATGCGGGTCGGGTTTGACATTTTGTTCAACCCAACCTCATTTTAACCCAACCCAAACCTATTTAAAAAAACTAATTTAATATCCATCCAATTAAAATTAGAATAGTATAATCCTAGAATAATGTTTATGTATTCTATAATAAATGTACAAAAAACTATTTCATGTCAATCCAAACTAGATAGAATTTGATAAATATATTTTAAAGAGCATTTTAATGTATTTTAAAATGAAACACTTGCTCAACTATGTAGTAAATTAATTTCATATGATGTGTTTTACAATGAAATTTTAATTATATGTCTTGTAATGAATCGGTTATTTTAAATGCATAATGCTAGCTAAAATCTGATATATTATGCTGAATATTTTGATATAATTTTTAGAAAAAATCCCTCATATTCTCATTTTTTATTGTATTCAAGTGACCCAACCCAACCTTACTTAACCCGACCCAACCATACTTCAACCCAACCCATATCCAACCTCATATAGGGTCGGGTACGGGTTGAGCTACCTTAAACCCATACCTATGTGGGTCGGATAAAGTATTTGGTCTAACCCGACCCAACCCATACTTTGTGCAGCCCTACCTGGCACGCCAAAGTATTGACATGGGGAATTGTCATGGATTCGACGCACGCCAACCCTTGAGTGTATGTATTGTAGAAACACGTTAATCGAAAGTGATGTAAGTAAAAGAAGGGAGAACACAATATTTTATAGTAGTTCGGCCCTAACGCCTACGTCCAAGTACTCATTCACTATATAAATTCTGATTACAATTGTTGTACAAGTTCGGACAATATTTGAGTACAAAGCATTGCAATAAAACAATAAAATGATTGTTAATTCTAAATTTTGACTAAAATGCACTTCATCTTCTTCGTTGAGTGGAAAGTGTGTTGACACAGTCAACAATGTCCCAAAAAAAGTTTCAATGCCCAAGAAATCCAAAAATGTTCAAAACATTCCAAAAGCAGTGTAAAAGTTCTTGTAGATGTGCAAAAGTTGATGGAAAACGTGTATGCAACGTTTTAGTGGTCCATGCTATGTCCAATAGTCATGTCGAAGAAGATGGAAACCTCTAATGGTGCTTGAGAGATTCCAAAACGTCCAAAATGCCAAGAGAATCCAACCACTTTGAGTGCTAGGCTTGGGGGTATTTATAAGCAGTAGGTTACGTAGGAGTATGTGAGATTTAGGGACCACATGACAGAATTTCGTATCCTGAAGACGCACCTCCCAAAAAATTCGCATCCTGGAGCCATGTTTGAGGAAATTTTGCATCTCCCTTTGGGGATGCAAATTTCGCATTCCCAAGGATGCGAAATTCGCATCCCGGAAGGATGTGAGCCCGCGCATTCGCATCCAAGGGATGCGATAACACGCATCCGAGGGATGCGAACTTTGGCGAGATGGGAGGATGCGAGGGATTCTAAGTTCATGAGAGGCGAAGCGGAGGGATGTGAAATCCCTGTGAGTCAAGGTTGTGGATGCGAGGCAGCAGAATGTGGAAATTTGGTGGTGCGAAGTTTGATGAAGTCAAAATGTGGAGCTTTGGGAGGCGAGGCAATGGGGATCGCATCCCTGGGGATGCGAAATGCATATTTTCGCATCCCGTAAGGGATACAAGATATGCATGTTCACATCCCTGGGGATGCGAAAATCATGATATTTGCTTGCTGACTCTTGACTTTGCCCTGATGAATTGCATGAGCAATTTTGAGTGATCGACGCGTGTTTAGAAAACGGGAGTAACCTTCAAACTGTAAGGCCGTTTGGGCCAAATAAAATTTATACCTGAAGCTAACTCAGAGGGCTACAAGAGTTACGGTTCAAAGCACTGCAATATATGTTTTCAGACCCAAAAGAGGTCATCTAAAGGAGTTTTGGACCATTTTTATGTTTACGTCGCAGGTTCGACCAAATCGCTCTGTGTTTGCTGGCGATGTTATTGATGTGTGACAGCTTCGACCAAAAATCATGTCAACATTTGCCCCTAAAACATGTCTTACTTGATAGGAGGTAGATTTGTTTTGCGAGAAAACCATATTTCCAGAAGCCAAAGCTAGGAGAAGTCCGAAATGAACTCCTACAATTAGAAAACCAAAGAGCCACGATTGCGTCGAATCGTACCATATACGACCTTAGAAACCATAAAGTTTGAAGTCCAACGGAAGCTGGCGATCGCCGAGATCATGATAAAATAGAAAACCGACGATCACTGAGATCATAATAATAGAAGTCCGACGGTCGTTGAGACCGTATTAGAATGGAAAACCCACGATCGTTGGGATCGTATTAGAATAGAAAGCCGACGATCGTCGAGATCATATTTAGAATGGACTGTCGAGTCTGGGATGCTTGAGATCCAAAAATTAAGAAGCCATGGATTTGCTGAGTCTTGCCGGAGGAAGTATGTACCTGCAAAAGAGTGTTTTGCATTTGGCGGACCAACTTATGTAATGTTACGTATATAGTGGGCCAAGTTGTTAAGGTTCCTGTGATAAGAGGGTTGTGATAAGAAAATCCAATGGTTGGAGGACCAAGTCGGGTGGTTTTTATGTTTGGTAAACTTATTCAGGGAATCTTAACACCCAATAGGCCTAACCTTTGAGGGAAGTCATGGACCAGGGTACAAAGCTAAGTACCGAAGTTTAAAGTTCATGCCCGATTGATCAGGGAGGGGGAGACCGGAGTCTTATATTTATACTAGACGGATCCAATGCAGGGGAAGAAGCCTGGATTTTATACTGGACTGATCCAGTGTGGCCCCGAAGCTCGGATTTTATACTGGACTGATCCAGCGTGGAACCGAAGCCCAGGTTTTATAGTGGATTGATCCAGTGTGGAACCGAAGCCCGGATTTTATACTGGACTGATCCAGTGTGGAGCCGAATCCCAGATTTTATACTGGATTGATCCAATGTTGAGCTGGAATCCGAATTTTATACTGGACTAATCTAATGTGGTGTTGGAGTCCGAATTTTATACTGGACTGATCCAGTGTGGAGCTGGAGCCCTTTGGAGTCGGACCCTTATATTTATACTGGATGGATCCAGTGTGGAGTCCTAGCCCTATGTTTATGCTGGATGGATCCATTGTGGAGCCGGAGCCCTATGTTTATATTGGACGGATCCAGTATGGAGCCGGAGCACTATGTTTAACTGGACGGATCCAACGTGGAGCTGGAGCCCTATGTTTATACTAGACGGATCCAGTATTGAGGCAGAGCCCGAAAGTAGCATTTTATCAATTCCTCATTAGTATAATGGTCATTATTCCAACTCAAAAAGTGACTGGAAACCAAAAGCCAGTTCCATGTGTGTGGGCCGATGTTTCCGCTTTGATTACATGGAAAAGGGAAAAACAAAAAATGGGGCGAGAAGTCGCCAACAACGAAAATAATGAAAGTGTCGGAGCGGTGTCCGGGAAAGCCTAAGAAGATCTGTGGAGCTAGGTCAGTCGATGATCATGCCCTAGGGATGACCAGTTCTACCCCTATCCTGAGATGTTGCGGGGGAAAGGCAGGTGGTGCAGCTATTCTCAGGTTTAGGACGTACTGCTGTAGGTTGCCACGCTTGATGCAGGCTTTAACAAGATCGCGGAACAGCTTGTAGTGGTCGGTTTCATGACCTGGTAGTTCATGGAATAAGTAGTATTTGTCAGAGCTTGCCTGCTGCGGAGTCGGGTCTCTCCTGGGAGGCTTCGGGAAAGTTGCAATTTCTCGTGTGTCGAGGTAAATCCTTTCTAGGCTATGAGTGATCTCAGTGTAGGCTAGGAACTTCTGCTCGAAGTGTAGCCATGAGTTTTGGTTGTCCCGATACTTACCTTTTCCTTTGTCGAGCGTAGATGGACTTGAGCCTGCCGTGGAGTTGATCCGATGCATAGGATTTTCATTGTGGGATTTCTCCTCCCTAAGAAATCTTTCGACCTCGAAGTAGGACTCGGCGAGATCCCTCGACGGGTCCGGTCACAGTGAGACTCTGAAGTCGGTATTGTCAAGAATGCTAGAGACAGTGACCATCAGGACCATGGACGGGTCTGGCCTGTCAACAGAGGCCACCGTCGCATTGAATTGCTCGAGGAATTTGTGTAGAGTCTCGCCGGTTCTGTGCTTGACTGACGTCAAAGTCATAATGTTCCTTGGTTTAGCGATTTGAACTCTGAATTTCTCAACGAATCTTCCAACCAAGATGCTCTAGTTGTTAATAGATTCTGGTTCCAACTATCGGAAACATAGAGCAACGATTTCGTAAGATAGAGAGGGAAGCACTTGGCCATGACGCCTTCTGAGGCCGAATATAATTCCATGTGGCGCGTGTAGCGCATGATATGAATAGTAGGATCCTTCCTACCGTCAAAAGTTCTAACATAGGCAGCTTGAAGCCCGGTGAATTTTGAAAGTTTCTGATTTCTGGGTCATAGGGATGCAAGTAACACAGTCCAAGCTGGCATGAGGTGCCCTGCCACGGTCTTAGCATCGGATGACATCAGCGACTTGGCTTTTGCTTCCCAAGCCAAGAAATGGGTTCAGATTGTGCAAGTTGACGTTGGTTCCCCCAGCGTCATGTCCAATGTTAGCAAAGGGTCGGGAGCCAAGAAAAATATCTGGATCGATCCTAGCCCGAGGTGCCTCGACGGGTAAAAATCCAAGATTAGGAACTATGGGAGTTCCCATGTCCAGATCTATGTGCATCAGGGCTTTAGTGGCATTCCCAATGCCTGATCTAGAGATCTGATTGATGACAGCCTAAACCGAACCTTGAATAAGGTTAGGGGCATTGCTCCCGAGCCTAGTCGATCCAACTGACGTGGGTGGGTTGGTGTCGACACGGGCGGTTCTTCCGGAATTTCCCCTAAGTCCGGAGCTAATCCTTGCGGAACACTAGCACTTTTTCAGACAATGTTTCCTTGGCCTGACCGCCTTGTTAATCCTTCGAGTCGGGCGAGAAAAGTGGCCATGGTGGCCTCTTGGCGACGGAAATGTTCTTCTTGTTTCTCTAAGCGAGAATTAAGATCTCTAGTCAGATCTTTGATGACTATGTCAATGTCATCTCGGGTGACAAAGTTAGATGGATGTCCGGTTAAGGAGATTTCTTGCTCCTCCTCTACACCTGCTCCTTCTGAGCGAATTATATGTTTTCTTTTAACCATAGCAGAAAGCGAGTGGAGTTCGTTTCCAAAAGAAGGCAAAGGTTGAATTCCAGAATCTGAAGACCAAAGACGGAGCTAAGGTCAATAACTAAAGCGGAAAACTGAAGTCAAGAACTGAGACTGAAGCTGAAGTTGTGCACCCCCACCTGGCATGCCAGAGTGTTGACATGGGGAATTGTCATGGATTCGACGCATGCCAACCCTTGAGTGTATGTGTTGTAGAAACACGGTAATCGATAGTGATGTAAGTAAAAGAAGGGAGAACACACCTTTTTATAGTGGTTCGGCCCTAACGCCTACGTCCACTTTATAGTACTAATTCACCATATAAATTCTGATTACAATTGTTGTACAAGTTCAGAAATATTTGAGTACAAAGCATTGCAATAAAACAATAAAATGATTGTTAATTCTAAATTTTGACTAAATGCCCTTCAACTTCTTCGTTGAGTGGAAAATGTGTTGACATGGTCAATAGTGTCAAAAAAAGCTTCAATGTCCAAGAAATCCAAAACTGTCTAAAACAGTCCAATAGCTGTGTAAAAGTCCTTGTGGATGTCCAAAATTTGATGGAAAACGTGTATGCAATGTTTTAGTGGTCCATGCTATGTCCAATAGTCATGAAAAAGTAGATGAAAGCCATTAATGGTGTTTGAGAGCTTCCAAAGGTCCAAAATGCCAAGAGAATCCAACCCCTTTGAGTGCCAAGCTTGGGGTATTTATAAGTAGTGGGTTAGGTAGGAGTAGGTGAGATTTAGGGACCATATAGTAGAATTTTGCATCCTGGAGCCGCACCCCTCAAAAAAATCGCATCCCCTCTGGGGGATGCGAGTCTACGCATTCGTATCCAAGGGATGTGATAAATCACACCGAGGGGATGCGAATTTTCGCATCCTTGGGGGATGCGAACTACAGTGTGGTAGGAGGATGCGAGGCGAGGGAGTCTAAATTCATGAGAGGCGAAGCGAAGGGATGCGAAATCCATGTGAGGCAGCGGGATGCAGAAACTTGGTGGTGTGAAGTTTGAGGTAGTCAAGATGTGGAGCTTTGGGAGGCGAGGCAATGAAGATCATATCCCCTGAGGTATACGAAATCGCATCCCCGGAGGGATACAAAATCGCATCCCCAGAGGGATGTGATTTCGTGTCCTTGGGGATGCAAAATGCATATTTTCACGTCCTATGATGGATATGAAATATGCATTTTCTCGTCCAGGAGATGCGAAAATCATGGTAATTGCTTACCGACTCTTAACTTTGCCATGTTGAGTTGCACGAGCAGTTTTGAGTGATCGACACGTGTTCACGAAAACAGACATAACCTTCAAACCGTAAGGCCGTTTGGGCCAAACGAAATTTTTACCTAAAGATAACTCAAAGGGGTATAAGAGTTACGGTGTGAAGCACTATAATCCATGTTTTCGAGCCCAAAAGAGGTCATCTAATGGGGTTTTGTGCCATTTTTATGTTTACATCATGACTTCAACCAAATTGCTTTGTGTTTGATGGCGATGTTATCGACGTGGGATAGCTTCGACCAAAAAGCATGTCAACACCACCGAAAATGGCATAATGGCTATATGTTCTAGATCAAGAATTTTCTTCATGACTCCCAAAATGAGGAAAAATTGTATTTATTAGGATTTGGGTAAGAAGACTTGCTTTTGGCCTTAAGTACTTAGTAGGAAAATTGGGCATATGATCTTCCCAATTATGGTGGGTGATGTTATCTCTTGGATTATATCGCATATCAGGGATGTCATTGATATTTGTTCCGGCATTAAAACATTGCAATATTTCTCCCAACGTCTTTAGCAATAAATCTAACTGTAACCCCACATGCACTATACCAAACCCAATCATTTTCAATTTGAGGATTCCCAAAACCAGTATTATCTAGATTGACATAGAATGGAAATATAGATAGTTGGTCTATTTGTAAGTTATTAGAAGAAAATGAGACAAGTGACACAAGCCCAACATCTTGACATAAACTACTAAGTTCATATAGCAGAAAATCAAGAAGATTATAGAATGGACCGGTTTGTATAATCTTCTTCTGTATTAGTCTATATGTTCTATTGCCAAGGGAGCTTTATTCATCCATTTGTTGATCCTTAATTACGAAACAACTAGGGGAATTTCTTCAGTGGTTGGAGGAGGACTTGATGATTCTTCTTCTTGTCTCTATCTTTATTATTAAAATTTTGATTTAGGATCCATGATTTTGAATGAAATTGGGATTTTAGGGTTAAAGGAATATTGATTTGATCAGTGAAATAAGAGATTGAGAAATAAATATAGCGGTTATCAATATGTAAAAACTGACTTTCGTATTTCAGACGTCTGGATTTGAGATCGGACATATGATTTAGGCACAGATGCAACTCAAAAAAATAATCAAATGTTTGGTACATATTTCATATGTTTGTTTGGGATCCTGAGACCTATGGGTTATTGTACCACTAGTTAGTGGCTATGCACATGATCAAAGATAACCAATAGGTCAAAATGTAAATGTAGCGGAAAAAGAAATAGTAGATCACTCAATCGATTTTATACGGGTTCGGACCTTCCATCCTGCGTCCAATCCCAAAGCTCCCCTTCGGTATTCTACTATCAAAAACCCTCGCTTCTCTCTGAGGAATAGGCTTAATTACATAGAGTTTCTTGTTAAATGTGTGTTCTAGTATAACACGAATGTTGACAATCAGTACACGATCTTCCGAAGTATCCTTGAATAATAGTTGATTTGAAGTGCAGATGTATATGGAAGAAAAGTATATGGTTGTGAGTGGCTTGAATTGCTAGATGGTTGATAGAGTATAGAATAGATATAATAGAATGCATAGAGTATAGAAAGGTGATCTTCTCTTCGAGTGTTGATGCTTTAAATATTGTTGAGAAGTAGTAATTGAAGAGTAGTGACCATTAATCTTCAACCGAGAATTGCTTTGATTGGTATTGAAGAGTTGCGGTGAAGAGGAGTGAAATTGTGCTTTTGAAATAGGCAGTAAGATCAAAAAGAAAACTTTTAAAAGGTATTAAAACCAAAAGATGTAAAAATATGGATTCCAAAATCCAATAACAAACTTATTAGACAAAAATATGTCAAAATTATCTACAAGATGTAGTTTATAATACAAATTATGTTTTTAAAAACCCCAAACCCGGTTGGGTATGGCTGCCTTCCCTGCCTAACATATAGGACCCTAACAGAGGAACTGAGTACCAATTAAATTTTCTTATCTTGAAGGTACCCAAAACAAAATAAAAAGAGAAATGGATACTAGATAATGGATGCTCCAAGCACATAACGGGAAACAAAATCATGTTATCAAATATCACATACATGGATGGTGGCACAATAATTTTTGGTGATAACTCAAAAGGATACGTCATTGGCACTGGTGAAGTCATCAATATCGGTATATCTAATTCTCCTATTATCTCTAATGTTTTATTAGTTAAAAATTTAAGCATAATCTTTTAAGTATTAGACAGTTGTGCGATAAAGGGTTTCAAATTAATTTTGAAAAGGATAAATGCAACATACTCGATAACAATAAAAATTTAGTTTTTGAAGGATTTAGAAATAAAGACATTTATATATATCCTAAATATGAAAGTTAAACAAAATTCTGATTTGTGCTTAACCGTAAATCAAGATGATCCACGATTATTGCATAAGAGTTTTTATCATATTAATTTCAAGTACACTAATAAGTTAGCAAAATTTGAAATAGTTAAAGGATTACCTAAAATAAATTATAAAGTTAAAAATTTATGTGATGCTTGTCAAATTGGAAAATTAAAGAAAAATTCGTTTAAATCTAAGAAAAATATTTCTAAAAACAACCTTTAGAGGTATTACATTTGAATTTATTTGGTCCGACACAAATACGATCAATAAATAATAATAAGTATGTTTTTGTAATAGTTGGCGATTTTTCTAGATATACATGGATATTATTCTTAAAACATAAAAGTGATACCTTTAGTATGTTTAAAATATTTGCCAAACGAATTAAAGCTCAAGTGGATTTGAAAATCAAAAATATTAGGAGAGATCATGGCAGCGATTATGAAAATGATTTATACACTAATTTTTGTGAAAAGAAAGTAATAAATCACAAATTTTCTTTTCCCCGCACACCACAACAAAATAGTGTAGTAGAAAGGAAAAATCGTGCATTACAAGAATATGCTTGTACACTTTTCAATAGTACTAACTTACCAAAACATTTTTGGGATGAAGCCATTGCAACAGCTTGCTATATTTTGAATCGAATAATAATACGACATATGACTAAAAACACTTGTTACGAAATGCTTTTTTGGAAGAAAACCGAAAGTTTCATACTTTAGAACCTTCGAATCTAAGTGTTTCATATTAAATACTAAAGATAACCTAGGAAATTTTGATCTAAAAATCGATGAAGGAATATTTATTGGATATTCGGATCGTAGTAAAGCATACAGAATTTTTAATAAACGAACTAACACAATAGAAGAAAGTTTACATGTTTCTTTTGAGGAAAACTTTTTTTTATTGAAAATATCGATGAAGAAGAAGTCGTTATGATACAAATTATTTAAAAATAATACAATTTGAAATAATGAGTCAACAAATACTTTAAGGTCATCTCCTCGTATTTTAAAATATCGTCCTTCAAATAATATTATTAGAGATCTAAATACAGGAGTATCAACATGACATAAATTAAATCAAATGAGTCAAATTGCATTTATTTCAACTTTTGAACTCAAAAGCTATGAAGAAGCCGCTAATGATGATTTTTGGATATTAGAAATGCAAGAGGAGTTAAAATAATATGAATGTAATAACGTATGAGAATTAGTTCTATGACCGGATAATCAATGAGTTATTATAACAAAATGGGTATATAAAAACAAATCAGATGAAAATGGAAATATAGTTAGAAATAAAGCACACTTAGTAGCTCCGGGATATAACCAAGAAGACGGGACCGATTATGACGAAACATTTGCTTCTGCAACTAGATTAGAAGATATACAGACTTTATTAGCATTTGTATGTCAATATGAATTTAAATTATATCAAATGGTTGTTAAAAAGCATTTTTAAATGGTTTTATTAAAGTAAATGTGCATGTAGAACAACCACCGCTTTTTCTCCATGAAAAATATCCCGATCATGTTTTTAATAAAATCCTTTATGGTTTTAAACAAGCTCCTTAAACTTGGTATGAAAGATTTAAGAATCATTTAATATCATCTGGTTTTCAAATAGAAAAAAAATAGACACCACTCTTTTTTCTAAGTGAGGATATCTTAGTTGTACAAATATACGTTGACACATTATTTTTGGGTATAATAATGAAAATCTATGTATCAAATTTTCAAATATAATGAAAAATGAATTCAAAATGTCACACATGGGTGAATTTAATTTTTTCTTAGGTTTACAAATAAAATAACTTGACAATGGAATTTTTATTCATCAAAAAAAATATTGTAACCATTTATTACAATGTTTTGGTATGGAGAAAATGTCAAGCAAACCAACACCCATGAGTAATAGTGTTCATTTAGAAAAAGGAGATAATGGAAAAGATTTTGACAAAAATTATATCGAAGTATGATACCGACATTATGATGACCATATGTTTATGTGCTAGATTTCAAGCAAAACCAAAGGAATCTTATCAACGTGCTGTTAAAAGAATTTTACGATATTTATATAATACAACAAACTATTGTTTGTTTTATCCTAAATGTCCATCTTTTGAATTGGTATCCTTTAGCGATGCTGATTTTGGCAGATGTAAAACAAATCGTAAAAGTACTAGCGGTACATGTCATTCTATAGGACAATCATTAATATCATGGTTTAGTAAAAAAACAAAATTGTGTATCATTATCAACATGTAAAGCCAAATATATTTCAACTGCCCTAGTATGTGCACAAGTAATGTACATACAACAAACGCTTGGTGTAACACCCCACGTCCGTTAATGTCACTCTCAAAGGGAATGCATTAACTTTCATGGAGTATTATTAGTGAATAGAAAAGATTATAACAAGACAGATACATATATATGTACTTGAAAATTTTCAAAACAACATTTATTGCAGCGGAGAAATAGTTTGATTACAACAACGTCATAAACCAACGGAAAAACAAAGTACACTTAGTAACCATCTTGACAATTTGTTTTCTGAGTTACATAAAGTAAAAAGCATAACCCCAACATAAGTAGCCATAAAAGAGATGAGTTGAACTTTACTTTCAACAATCCAAGCACTTCCAAAAGAGAGAGAAAGATCCAGATCAAGATCCACTAGTACTAGTCCCACCCTGAGAACCGGAGGGGGGAGAAGGGAAGGAAGAAAAGAGGAGAAAACAAAGGGGGTCAGACATAAAGTTTGGCGAGTACCATAACTTTAACGATATAATTATTAAAGTAATTAGGATAAGGCATAAACTGGTAAAACAAGGAATGACTGCGAAACAAGTGGGCAAGACAAAACAAACAGGATGAATATTTTGGCGTTAATCTCGCTCCTAATAACTATAGGATAATTACTATACTGCACCACTACTAGTCACCTTAAAAGTTGATCCCGCCTACTGAACCCAATAATCATAATGGTAGTTTCGTGTACCCCTAGCTGTCTTCATAGGTGCTGCCTACCCCTATCTCCACTAGTTGTACCCAATACCCCCATGCTATCGGCTCCCTAACTCGTAGATACCCGTGCTGGTCCCACAGTGGGGTGTATCACTCCCCAAAGTGGCAACCCAATACCACTAAAGATGCACGGCTTATATCTACACGATGCAACAACGTCTTACCTACCAGCCCGGGCCCATACACGCACATGACCCCGTTGGACTTGCGTTGCCACCGTTAACCCGTTTTGACCTCTTACAATCAAACCCAGTAAGCGTGTCCCATCCTCGATCATACTCGATCTCACAAAGATACTTAATGGGTTACTGGTTTGAAATGGGCCCCCCATGCTTGACACAAGCTTTCCACCTATGCTTGGTCCCCACTAGAATTTTTCACTTAACCCCTTCTTATTCATGTCTTCTTACATATGTAAATTTGGTTAAGTGTTTCTAGTCATATTTCACATGCCACCCATGTCACCCACTTAACCCCCATGTCCCACCGCATGTTTATCTTAGTTAAGCGTTACTTAATTCATTATAACCGTAACCTTGTAAGACCTCCCACATTAGGCTTCCGTTTGCGGTTGCTGGATTTGCCGGCCGGGTCCGGGTAGTCTTATACCGTAAACGTGTCTAACCTCATGTCTTTACAACTGTTACACAATTAATTTATGCCTTCGACCTCTCACATTAGACTACCGTTTGTGGTTGCTGGATTTGCCGGGCGGGTCCGGGCAGTCTTACACCACAAACGAATCTAAACTCGTGTCTTAGGCCTTTATTGTTACAAATTATTTCACCCCAATTTGAATTAATTATCCCTATTCAAATGGTCAATAATTTCCAAATTAATTATGTCCATAATTGTCACCTAAATTATGTCCATACTTTTTGGGTATTAAGATTATACCAGTTAATGTCTTAATTTAATTATATGCTTTTAAAGTCATTTTATGCCAACTCACGATTTACAAAATTAATATTTTCCCATTGTCCCCACGCTATTCGTACGTTCAAATATGAAATATGTTAGACTCGCAAATAATCTAACTTATAAAAGTGAAACATCACAACTTGCATAACACATAAAAATAGATCTAACTTGCAAATGGGAATTATAATATAAATTGAATAGCCAATAATTTGCATAGACAATGGTCATATAGAATCATATATTTGCATAGACTACCATGGATCTAAATATAGATCTAAACATGAAATTGTGAAATTGCATATACAAATTATGGGTCTCACCTAACTTGCATATGTGAATATAATTTTCACCAAAAAATGTGAATATAGTTTTTCACCTAAACTTGCATATGGATTTCTATAACTTGCATATGAATTTATCACATGGTTTTGCATATAAACTAGCATATGTATATACTTGATTCACATATAAACTTGTGTACAATTCACATATAGACTTGCATAAGATTCATATTCAAATTAACATACAATTCAACATCCCAAACTTGCATAAAATTCACATACGAATATGATTTGATATCCAAACTTGCATAAGATTCACATATGAATTAACATCCCAAACTTGCATAAGATTCACATATGAATTAATATATGATTTAACATCCTAAACTTGCATAAAATTCACATACGAATATGATTTAACATCCAAACTTGCATAAAATGAATCAAGTTAAATATGAAATAGATCTACAAAGTTAAACAACATCATGTGATTCAACAAACATGTTCTCATAATCCAATTACAACCTATCATAATTAATTTATTAACAAGTGCGAACCCGTGCTACGCACACGGATCGCAAGTATACTTTCTAATAGTTAGGAATAAACTATTAGTTATCGTTACTATTATTTACCGTAGTCCATGAGTTTAGAAACCGAGTTTTTTTTTATCTAATACTTCATTTAAAATTTTCAGCTTTCAATGGTATTTGTTGAAGGAACAAAATATATTTGGGTTCTTTTATTAAACGAAAAGGGTATATGAAAGGGACTTGAAAAGAAATTTTTTAATGAAAGAAGATACCATTCTTGTGTTGCGAAATGGTAAGTTGAAAGTATGTCTATCAAAGAATGTTTGTGGATGCAAATAATGTCATATCCGCATCCAAAATCATTTTCGGATATCCGCATTCGTGGATACGGATGGATATCAGATAGTCATCTGATTCGCTAACGATCGACAAATCAAAGAAGAGAAACAGAATAATTTTGCTTCTCATAAAGTTTTTTCGGTTCATGATTTTTAAAATGCTAAAAATAAATAAATATGATGATAGTAAATAATTTTGAGCAATGAATATGTATTAAGTATGTGTAAAATAAACTTACAATTTAATAAAACAATAAACAAAAATCTTTCGTTTACTAAAATACATCTAATTTAAACTACAATCTTAAGAATGAACTTACGGATATAATTGATTGCATTTCAATTTCAAATTATTAAGCATCCAAAATTGTATTATGAGCTATAAGGAACAAATAAAAATAATTCCAATTTAAAAACTCATGTGCTAATTTTTTTGCCTTTTATTGTGAAATTTTCATAAATCAAAACTTTAATAACTATAAATAAAGTATATTTTGTTGGTTGCACATAATTTTAAATGTGCTCTCTGTTTTGTTTTGGTTGTAATTGGAAAGCAAATTTTCAATGTATTAACATGTTCCTTTGGTCTGATTTCATATTTATTATTCTTGTTCATAATGACCTAAACACTGAAGTTTTGAAAATTATATCTACGATTTTGTAGTCATTTATTTCACATGACATCTCGGTATTACCATGTACGCTTATTTTCAATGCAAACAGTTTATATTTGAGCATGTAGATGACAAAATTGAGCAGGCATTTGCATAGCAATATTATTTGCTTTACTACATGCTTAAACGGTAAGAGAACCAGCTTGGATACTACATAAAACAGAGAAATTGATAACTTGAAATACATAGTTCAAACAAAGATGTTTAAGCCAAAAAAATGTACTTGGTAAGAGCAAGCACTGGTGTAATATAATATAATATACAGTTCAAGTCTGAACGCTTTAGAATAAGAACGAATTCATGTAACACTCAAAGAGAGTCAGTTTAGAACTTTAAATCATATACCTATGTCACTATTCAGCAAAAGCGTCAACATTACATTGAAATCATTGTAAACGTTAACTGGGCGCTTTTCAATAGTGAATGAATGAGTTGTATTTATATGCACCATTATGTTTTTTTTGTCCATTGACAAAACTGCATTTTGTAGATATCTGGCGTATTAATTTCGAAATTAATGCACATAATATTATAGATTAACAAAGTAAAGAAAAATATGTACCACAACAAATAATTAATGGTGCTATTTTTCATGTTAGTTGCCTTTATAATTTTTTAACTATTACTACAAAGAAAATGAACCAAAAACCACAAAAGATAAATTAAGTCAAATGAGAGCAATATGACAAAGGGGTACAACCTACTTTTGGTAGAAATAAAAATAGCACAAATGGCGAAGCAACATAGTGAAAAATAGCCAGTAGGTAAAAGAAGGAAAACTAATAACACCAGCGTACAATTCCATGTTTAAGTATGTCTGCACAGTACATGTGAGGAAAGCAAACAAAAAATCTACAATGGTAAAATAAACCCCATAGGCAAGAAACCATTGTACTTAACTGCTCTTGAAATTTTTGCTTGCATGTCCAATTCCATCAAATGTAGTTGCATAACAGTGATGCTATACTTCATTAGCCTTGATTGCAATTTTAGAGGTAAAAGTGGAGATGAAAATTTCAAAACAATTAGGGACGAACTTCGCCTAATACAATAAAGCCAAATAATTAAAATTCAATAATAGAAATAATCTCATGTTATATATATGAAAAAAAAAGCTAGTAATACATACCCAAGACCTATAGTTGAAACACACTATGTTGAAATGCGCTCTTTTGCAATGCTCGATGAATGAAGCTACAGAGAATATGATATAGGATGGACGGTGCAAATAACAGTACGGGAAGGGAGATTTTTATTGGCGTTGATATTAAGCCAGTATAAACCCGACCTCATAATCTGCCTATATGTAATATATGTCATTTACACAGTATAAAATACATAAACCATAATTTTGTAAAGATTGCATTACACAAAAAAATCAACGGTCAACCCATATCTCAAATTTTCATAACCAAATGTTAAAATTGCTCTTCCTCGATCCTCAATACTATACTTTCCATCATGCCTTTCTTTTTTCCTTTTTATTAAAAATCTTGGAGCTTCTTCTTTTTCCACCTTAATGAACTTTACTGTCAAGGACAACATCAATTACAGCACCACACAAATTTATGATTCATCTGAACTGTCTGAATTACTTTCAAGATCATCCATTTCTTCATTTCTTTGGTTTTTCACTTTGGCATAAGCCTCAAACAGTTTCTTCACCACTTCATCGTCTCCCGGCATTTGTCTTAGTAATATTTCATAGTTTTCTACTGATGCTTCCCATATTTCAAACTGAAAATTGCAATCAGCTGTGGCATTTGCAAATTCCTAAATTGATACTGTGGCATTTGCCTCGGCTGAAGCAGAGGCTATTGCGTTACATGAAATAAAGGCAATTGAGGAATTTGCCTTAATTTAACTTGAGAATATTTCCCTCAGTTTACTGATTGAGGTTAGGTTCAAAGTTAGGCAATAGGATAGGTGCCATGTGATGCAAGAATTTTGGGTAATAGTGATCTTGCTGGTTCAGTTGCAGTTCAGTGAAGTGCTCCAGTTTCATTTGAGGCAACAACCTCAAACGAAAAATGCGGCAACTGACTACTACCTCAATTTCAAGTGATGGTGCCTGCCTTAGTTTGAGGATGTGTCGACATTGAATTATAAGCAAGAGCCAGTGTTCCAAATGAGGCAAGAGCTTTGATGTTGTTAAGGCAAATGTGTCGGTTGAAGTTGATGCAAATGCAAATGCGTTAGTTGGAGAAAGGGACAACTGACTTAATTAATATAAAGACAATTGCCTCTATTGAAACATAATGGTTTTTCAATTCTAGCATACTAACATTTCATGTAATTTTCTAAAGTTACATTCTCATGATTACAAATAATAGTACCCTCTATTACTCATTTTGGAACTAACCAATTAACTAAAATGTTATGCTAAGTTCAGAGGCACACAAGGCTTGATCAATAATGGGTATTTGTAATCATTTTTTAAAGAAGTTTGATGGTCAAATACTGGGGAGTGCTAATATCCTAAAACATAAGTATAAAATCCATCACCTAAACCCTTGTTGAAAAAAAATCAAGATAGGACAATGAAAGATGCAGCAAGTACACAGGGTCATGAGCATTAAAAAAAAATGTAGCAAGTACACCGGCTCATGAGTAGGTTACTCGATGCTAAGTGGTACTTTTTTTAACTGCTGATGTGAGGAGAAACAAAAAGCAATTAGTAACCACTTAATAAATGTCCTTCCTAGGGTAAACTTCGGGAGAATATATGAAATTCAAAGCCTACACTTTTTTTTATAAATGGTCCAACCAACAATTAGCTCGATAAGTTAGCAGACGTGCACATTAAAACATAAGAGTTTCCAATTAATTCTAATTAACTGAAGTTTTAGTTCAAATATTTCTTTTACTTTGTCCTATCAATGATAAACCAACATGTATGATTTCAAACAATTAGTTTATCTTTATTTATCGCCAATTTATTGCTTCTATATGTTATTTCATTGCTCAAAGGATATCATAGATCAATTTGAAAGGTGTGCCTATATTATTGAAACTAAATATTCATATCTCTACGAACACTGAGTTTGGGGAAACAAATGTCATGATTAGTCGATCCTAGTGCACTTAAACTAACTAAGTAGCTGCCTAAATGTGTCTATTAAAAATATATGAGTAAAAATGAGTAACAGAATCAAACAATGCACGAAAAAGACCCTTGTAAAAACAACTTTTGCATGTTAGCCACAATACAAACAACGAATTTGGTATTCTACAATTCATAGGCTTGAAAGAGTAAAACCCAAGGTAAGAGCAAAAAAGGGGAGAAAATATTCAAACTCATAGGTGAAAAACATGGTAAATCGATTTACCAAATCCGGTACACTGAATGCGTTAATACTCGTTTATAAGAACTAGAAAAATCAAATACTAAATTAAGTAGTTTTTATTTTATAACATAGGCATAACAGAGTAAAACCCAAGGTAAGAGGAAAAAAGGAAAAAGTTGTTCAAGCTCGTAAGTGCAAAACACGTAAAAATCAAATTTATAACTTTAGGATGCTAAGTATATGAGTACTCATATATAAGTGCAAAAAAATGAATCAAATTTCGAATCAAGCAATCAGTTCTTATATAGCGGATGGAAATTAATTAGACTTACCTGCAGGGTGTCCATATGATGCAGCAAGAGGCGGTGGAGAGAAACCTGGTTAATTGCAGTGCGCCATGCAGATGCGGAAAGGAAGATGGAGAAGGAGGTGTCGTTAGACCTGGCAGCTAAACCAAGTAAATCAAGAAATAAATATGTTATCAAAATTTTAAATTATCCAAAGCGTACATTTTCTCCATTAATCTTTGCAAATTATTCTTTATAATTCAAGAATTCAGGTCCAAACTAAATGAATAAAAGAAGAATTAACTAAAGTTAGGTGTAAACTTCAAAGTAAAAAGTAAAGTCATAAGATTCTTTTTCAAATGTTAGCTAAAGAACCAATTGGATCAAACACCAAAATTAGTATCAGATAGAAGTTAATCAATCATAAAAAGACAATAGCAGATAAATTAAGTTAAATTTTTTGTCTTCAATTTGAATCGAACCACGATGTGAGTTAGCGTAAGGTCAGGAATCGTCTATTAAGCCACATCCACTCAAAGCCTAAGGGTTAAAATATGATGTTTCTACTTCCAACGAATAGATTATGTTGTATGTGAGGTGCGGACATGGTCAATATGGTAATAACTTTGAGAGTACGTGAATGGATAGTTGTGTATGAATGCTCCAATATATAAAAATAAAGAATTTATGAAATGAAGATCAAAAAAATTGTTAATATCTGAGCAAGTGGTTCAGGACAGTGTGCAGAAAAATACAATGTGATTTTTAAACCAATTTTTTTAAATAATTTGTATTTATTTGCATATGAGCTTAAAGTAGATGCTAAAACAAACATTAGGTGAATTTTTAGGAAAGACACCCTTGTCCAATTTTTAAGGTGACAGTAACCTTTAAAACCTGTGATAATATTTACAATTTTCATTATAGGTAAATGCAATATTGGGAGTTTTGTATTAACTATATACCATGTATCCACAACTCAATGAGCCAACAGCCTCATATGACTTACGTACAATGGATCAATAGTCCAGTAAGCAACTGAATATGCATGTCAAGTCAAGAACATGTATGCATGACTGTTTGTTCGTATAACATGTCTATTGCACTAGTGAGTTTAATAAATGAAGTACCAAGTAAAACTATTTATGCAAAGTATTCTGAAACATTTAGATCCCTTAATATAATTTTGGTGAAATTGTAGTTGCAATGATCAAATCAAACTCCCAAGAAGAACAGAGAGTAGAGCATGATGAGATATGCCAGATACCTTTTCTTTTATAATTTTTTTTTGCGGAAGTTTACATAATGTAGTATAGATGCAATTAAATTAATACAGACGGATGACTATATTACTGTTCATAGGTCAATACTAAATAAGCAAGAGTTAATGATGAACTTTGTTGGTATTTTTAGATATAATAATTCAACGAAAAGCTAACAAAGAGCATATTTGAATTATATGCCACGATACTGGGAAGGAGTAAAATGCTTTGTATTTTTCAATGAGTAGTCCCTAACTCAATTTTGAACTTTAAACAACTACCTACTATCATACATATCTTTAAAAAATGTGATTAAAACGACATTGTACATTAATGAACATAGATTAATAGAATACCTACACAGTCACTATGGTGATTTATTTTCTTCTTTGTCATCCAGAACATAGAGGAGAAGGACATAATTACGTTTTCTAAAGCACGTCAAATCATTATAAACTCTTAGGCAGTAATCAAGTGGGACATCACAATTGCATATTCTTACTTTAAACAAACATCAAATCACTTTGCAGTTGCAACCAAATAAACATATTTTGAAAACCACTGCTCTTCCCAAGTCAACGATTAACTTAGAACCTCTCAGGCTATGATATTTGATAGTAAAAGAGAACAACTATCACCAAATAATCAAGTATCTACATAGTGTGAAAAGAAGTGCGAAAAGAAGGTGAAAGTCCCTATTTGATTGTTTGTTAGCAATTAATTATATGCTGCTGGGCATCTTAAGGTTGCAATTCCAATTAAAAGGTAAATTTAGGCATGGAGTTCTCTAGTTAGGCATCTAAAGAGCAGTATGAGATTTTACCAAGAAATTATAATTACATCCGCAGTGTATAGTCGAAAAGAAGAGGCCACAACTTGAGCCACACACGGTATATGCAAAGTAAAGTTTCAGAATTCCCACGTCAAATTAGAAAGGAGAAAGCTATCATAATATACGGAAAAAATTTGTTAACATTTTCTAATAGTTCTCTGAAAATGTATCAATTGCAACTACGAAAGACTTAGATACGATCAAGACATATGGAGCAGTTTATATACAACTAATACATATAATTCATGCACTTGAAGCTGCAGAAAAGAAGAAAAAAATACAGATGATAAAATTATTTGACATACCACAATTGATATTTTGGAACTCATTTGAAGAAATAGAATACCCAAAAAAAGGGCAAAATAACTACACTAATCTACATGAATCAATCTTAAACTAAAAGAAAAATGAGTAGAAGAACTACAGTAATCTACATGGATAAATCATAAACCAAAAGAAAATTTGATAAAACTAAAAATTTGAAGGTAATGTAATTGAAATAACATCGTATATTTAGAAAGAAACATACAAATAAAGCGAGTAAAAAATCGTTAACGGTGGAAGATAGAATCCCAAAACCACTATAATAAAGTAAATCCAAACCTTTCAATCGACGAAGAAGCACCTCCCCAATTTCTTTTCAGTGCAGAACACAACAACATGGGTAAATGAGAATGATTTATAAAAGAAGTGCAGTGTGAATAAGTGATACATCGTGGGAACATCGTGTCAAGCATCATGATGACACGTCAAATTTCTAACCATAGGATATCTATGCTGAAAGAAAATCCCAACTTTTCTTTGTCTCGTGGTAACTAACAGTTGAATTTTATTATATAGATGATACGAAAGTTAATGGTCAATTACATTGCTTACTTGAATTATCATTCCAACAACTGAATTGCATCTTTGAAAGAAAAAGAAAAATGAAAACTTTATATGAAGGAATATTTTGTACAACAACTGAGCGTAAATTATGGAAAATATATTTTAGGCTAAAAACCATGCCATTGTAATTTAAACATACCATGCGATCCTATTTTGTAGGAACTTGTGTATTGAACGTATGTGAAATGCATAAGGTTCTATTGTTATGACCACAAGAATAATCTATCCTACGGGACGTCAACAAAGAGAATATAACCCTTGAGGTAAGATTGAAGACTATTAAATTGATTAGTATGACTATCGTTATCCTCTTGAAACAATTTTCTTTAAGAATGAGTGCAATGCTAAAAAAAATGACCTGAGAGAACCATCAATAGAATTTAATAATAAACATAAAGAAAATCTTCTAGGCTTACAATTGCTTTGACTCGTAAATAGCTGGAGATTAATGTTCCATTGGAAGTCAGCGATGGATAAATTCAGTTAATAGGAAACCGCATTAGAAAAATGTAATTTTTTTTTAGAAAAAGCAGAAGTAGAGGATACATGGATCTAGCATACGCAAAATAGACAAATTGGCAGTTAATCATATACACATATCAGCCACTTAAATAAGAACGAAAACATATCCCCCCATTTAGAAACTGAAGAATACATCTCAAGATAGTATATGCACATGAAGTATTGGTACAACATTCAATTCATCTAAAAATTAAGGTTTTAAATCGAAGCATATTAAAGATTTAATTAAATCATGTTATTAAGTTACATGGTTATACGAACGTCAAATTGTAGAAATAGAAACTGTTGGATACATCAACCGCAAAAACAAATAAAGAAAATATAACATTTCAAATTAACCAATGCAAAAAATAAATAAAAAATTAAGATCCGAATTTTATCAAGTATATAATTTTTATTATAGATTAAAAATAAATAATGGAAACTCGTATGATTCAAATTTTGATTTCTAAAAAATACCTGAAGATTACATCAAACTCCAATTTTGATACATTCTATCAATTCAAATAGATTTGCAAAATTTATTTTGAGATTTAACCAAGTTTATTGAAAAACATTCTTTAAATAACAATGAGGAAATTCATTACATTCCTCATGATAATTATTTCATAAACAATCTTATTTGATCATTGATATTGAAATTGAGAAGTAAAAAAAGGCTAATTTTTATTTTCTTAAATTTTGTTTTTTTGTTTCCACTAAATAATTAAAGTTTAATGACTTCTATCTGTGTCAATATCTGTAACTAAAAATAGAAAGGTTTTTAAGTCATATGCCTCAGCTGTTTGAGGCGTGTGATGCGTATACGTATGCTTTATGCGCTTTATATGCCTCAAATTGTTGAGGCGTAATATTTAGAGGTAAAAAGCCTTTTGTAATAAGTCTCAAGGCGTTTAATCTCTTATTCCTCGAGATGGGCCTTGAGGCGAGTATCGAAGCGTTTTTTTTAAAACAATGCTCCTAAGTGATGATGAGTTGATTTATAAATTTTTCTAAAAGGTTAAATAGCCTTGGACCCTTTCGATATTTGGTCGTTTATAGAATTAAGTAGATAGAGCACAGAAAGTAGCAAAATGAACACAATTGTCATTGTTGAAATAAGCCAATGACAATATAATATTTGCCATGAAATAGAGCAATAAGACTAATGTAGACATACAATTCATAGAAAAGATGTTTGTATTTAATGGATGAGTTGTTAAATTTAAGTTGGAATAATAAAAACTCTGTTTGAAAAAGAAAAAAAAAGTAAACCAAATGGGTCATTACTATCATTCAACTTTACCAGAACATTTAATAAACATAAAGGATGAGGTCGAATCAATCATGGTTAAATAATTAAAATTAAAAACAAATTGATTCTACGCCTCTAGGTATATCGGTCCGCATCGTATTTCTTATATTCTATTTTTCTGAAATTATAAGGGAAAATTCAATAATTAATTCAATTATTTCTGTTTAAAAAACTGGTTGAGTTTTATCTTTATTCCATATTCCTTTGTTAGTAAGTAAAAATATCAACCTATTTCCAATCTTGCCAACTACTTACAGATAATCTTGAATAGGATCATATCTCTTGATTTGGCTAAAGCATACGCTTCACATTAACAATGAAAAAGAAGCATGAGATAACAAATTTGAAATTCATATCATTATACATTTAATAACTAACCTAAAGGGCCTTAACCCTCCAATCCATGTTAGGTTGTGCACTGACGATGACTTTTCTTCCGCTCTCTTAGTTGCTTGCCTGCATAATCGTTAACTCATTTGTCAGTTTTAACATTTTTCAAATATTTAACATACAAAACTCTAGTTTAAATTCAGTAAATAACTAAGAGAACTGAAATTTACCAATCATACAGGAGCCATGCTTCTGTTGTTATCACAATCTACAAATCAATGATCTTTGAATAAAAGCGAAATGACAGCAGTTTCAATTCAATCAAATATCCATGGTATACTTAAGGATAATAAGCCGAGCCAATTAAGAGTCTAAAAAAAAGTGACGACTTGGATTCTTACTAAATTTGTAGGAGAACAACTATTTTAAAAATTGCCATGTATGAGTAATGAGTTAATGTTAATCAACAGTTAAAACAAATAGTGATGGCTTGTAGTGTTATTAAATTTGCATAGAAATAATTGTTTTAAAAATTGCCACTTACTGATTGTCTTAGCTAATTACACAATACAAAAATTCTATAAAGCTAAGTTAACTTCCAATGTATTGAAAAATGAAATCACAAATGAGCCTCAAAGCAATTCATGATATAATTACATTAACCCTATGTTTTCAGATTTGTTACTTTAAAATTAAGGCAATGCCAAAACACATCAGGTACACTAATTAGATTTTTACACCAGCAGATAAACTTGTTAATGACCTGATATATTAAATAAAAGCATGAATTAAATATCTTTGAGACTTTCACTGCATGTTCTTCAGTATTTTTCCTCCCCTTTATCATCCCATGGATTGAAAATAAATTAAAAATCTATAAACCTGGTGAATGGATGTAAAATATCATCATTGAAAGAGAAAGTTGAACATGAACCAAGTCTTAATCAGGTCATATGTACCCAATTCCAATCTACTTATCTTAAGCAGTCAACTTATTTCTATTCACATCCTGTAGCATCTCAACAAAAGAGAATTTTATACTATGGACATCAATAAAAACATTTCAAAATCAGTGTCCTTCATCTACATGTGACAAAGCTCATTATATATGTAGACCAAAAAAACACCAATGACTATTACAATACACACACACACACACACACACACACACACACACACATATATATATATATATATATATATATAGTTCAAGTGCCTCAATTACAGACAAAGAGTATTACAACTATTATTGTGAAACCAAAAAAGGGGTATGTTCTATTCAACAGGAAGACATGAATTTAAGATAAAAATTAGTACATAAATAGAAATACTCAAAGGAAAAGTAATATTAACAAACTATGGAAACAACAAATCATGAGGCAACGACAATTTCAGTGTTCAATGTAAAGTCGTCAATGACTGATAAAACAAAGGAGCACAGTATAAATACAGCAGAACATATACCTGTGTACATAGCAGGCAAAAACGGTGGCATCCCTGATGACGTATCGTTCGGAAAAGAATTGCTATCCTTGACGATAGATCGACAAAGTAAGATCGAAGAGTCCCATGTGATGGCGCGTTGGAGTTAGTTGTCGGTGACTTTGGAAGAGCTCGGTCATTTGATAGCGTCAATTCAACTGAAATTGATTTCTATGAAGATTAGGGTTTGGGAAAAAGGAAGGAGGACGAAGTGAATTTCTTTAGTAACTCTGTCAGAGCTAGGCCAGCTGATAGGCGTCAATCCAGCGGACATCCGAGTTCGTGAAGATTAGGTTTAAGGAAAAAAGGGGAAGAGGACGGAGTGAATGCTACAGGACGAAGCAAGTCAGTCAATTGGACTGATGACGGTGGTAAAAGGATAGGTCGACGACGATAGAGAAAAAAAGCACAAATTGAGGGGAATTTTATTAGGTAGTGATGCGAAACGGGAGGAAAAGAGAAGCAGCAACAATCCGTATAAAATAAAATTTAGCCGCGACTGCTGAGCTTTAGATAAGAAGAAGCTCTATATGCTCTCCAATTCTTACTCAGTAATTATAATATAGTATAGATTATATTGCGAAAGAAATAGTACTCACAAAGATAGGTTAGAGAAGAGAATGATTTGTTCGTCTTTTGAGTTGGAATTCTGACTTGCTAAATCCTAAGCTTTAGGATGGAGAACTATCCTAGCAGCAACATGGTGGCCATGAGACAAATTTTGTTTTGATTAGGATCTGAGTCTAGGCACTCTTTTATAGAAGTTTAAATCAACCTAAGCCGTTAGATTAAGATAGAATTAATCCGGACCATCCAGACAAGATAGAATTATCCAGAACAGCCACATCAGCACTAATGACTCAGCAACAGGTCAGGTAAGACTTAGCAACAAGTCAGGATCGACTGTTTTCAGATCTGCCCATGGGGTAGGTCGACCCCCTAGTCGACCTGTCTAGGGGAGGTCGACCCCCTAGTCGACTTGGCCTTGGGCGGGAGAATTCCCGCCCAGCCCGCTTCCCTGTTTGAATTTCGAATTTCGAATTTTTGAACCTGAGCTGTTTTTAATTTATTTAAATTCTGAAACTTCGGAAGGCCATAACTTCTTCATACTGAGTCCATTTCACGCAAATTCGGACTCTATCTCAAGCAGAATTCCCAATCGAACGCAATGGCGTAACCCATTTCCCTTAATTCTTACATTTGAAATTAAGTATTCTTAGGATTGTTAATTTTAATATTCACAGAAAATTCAGGGCGTTACATTCCCCCCTCCTTAAAGGATTTCACCCCCGAATTCTCCAAGTTAAGGAGAATGTATATCCTAACATCCAATCATCCATCTACTCAACCATCAAACACAGACATTCATTGTCCTTACAAGATTTCTAATGCTGTATGAACATATGCAAAAAGTGTGTGTATATGTTCCTTATCTAATGCAAAATCAGATGGTCCACTGATTCAGTTGACCTCCTTAATGCAAATCATGATAGTGCCATGCGTCCATTATGCATGCAAAATAATCCTAATGATACATATTACTTCTACATGTGTGCACAACCATTCATTTAAATTGTAACAACCCTGAATTTTGGGGTAAATTTAAAAATTTATTTTAACTAATTTTAATGGGTTTTGATATTTAAAATAATTTATTTAAAATAATAATGATTAAAAATTTATTTAAATCGAAGTTAGGATGAATAATTTAATTTTGATTATAAAAGGAGTTAGAAATAACGCGGTAGTTTGAAAAGTCAAACTTGAACTTTGACTGACCATACAAGATGCAAAATTTAACGGATTTTAGTGAAACCAAAAATATTAGAATCTCTTTTAAAATATATTTCCAACGAATCCGAAAAATCAAAATTTTATAGTGGGAATCAAAAGTTATGCCCAGTTTAAATTTTAGAATAGTAGCTGTAGGATTTTTTTTTTAATATTAAAAAAGTCATTTTTCAAACGACCTCGGTTTTCGATGAAACCACTTTTGTTGGATTCGGAATGTCAAATTATTGCTAAGTTTAAATTTTCATAATTTTTAGAATTAATTTGTGACCGTGGCAAAAAGATTTCAATTTGGTCAATTTCGGTCAATTTTAATCGACTTGAAAAAGGACATTTTTCAAATAGGCTCAGAATTGAACGAAATTAATTTTTCTAGGTCCGCAGCGTCAAAACATAGCTAAATATATTTTTCGGGATTTTTCGAAGTTAATTTGTGACCCCGGTGAATTTATTCGTACGGTTGAATTAAAAATAAAAGAAAATATTTAAAAATAAAGAAATCTGGGTCAACATGATCGTTTGGGCCTGCGGGACTTAGCCATATGAGTCCGGAACGGGGGGTTAATGGGTAAGAACGACAGTCGTTGGGCTGAAATCGGAAAAAGTTGCTAAATGGTCCCTAATGGGCTAATTAGGTAATAAAATAATATAAATATTAGTTTAACTAACAACCCTAACCCTAATCCAAATGACCAGCCGCCACTTTCAAAACCGAGGGCCATGACGCACCGAGATTCATAACCAAAATACTCCTAATTCACTAAACCATTTCGAATGATTCCAACGCCAAATTAAGGAGAATTCAGAGAGCTTTAATCCGTGCGGTGGTAATCTGATTTTGTTTGTCATAGAGGTCGAATTTGAAGAGCAAAGGCACTACTGCGTTCGAACCCGGATTCAGCATGATGGGGCCCATCGAGATGGTCGGGCTTGATGGCGCAAGGCGAGGACGGAGTTGGCTTCGGCGTGGTGTCGTCTGCTCGGAGCATGGTTGTCCGTAGGTGGCGCGCGATTTGAGGATAGCAAAGAAGCTTGGGTTCGCACGTTTCTGGAAGGTGCGATAGAAGAAGAAGCGGGAGCGGCCTAATTTTGTAATTAAAGGGTAATTAAAAATGCAATTAATTTATTAATTAGTGTTAAAAAGGTAATCAATGTTTATAAATCAATATCTTTTTGATACGAGGTCCGTTTTACCGTCAGTCGCGTTGGAATCGTGTTGACCAGATCTACACAATGAAACAAACCAGATCTGGAATGGAGCATTCTACAATTTTTGAAAAATTCAAAATCAAGGTGAGAATTCTATTTCCTTTTAAATAAATAAAAATAAATTAATTATTATCGTGTTTAGTAATCCTTGCATGTTCGTGATTTGATCTTAACTGTTTGATGTTGTTTGGTTACTTGTTATATGATAGAATATTTTGCTGATCGGTTGATATGATTGAATATTTTTGTTGTATTTGAATCGACAAATAAAAAATGTCAATTTGGTTGTGTTTGAATAGATGAAAACAAAAACAAGTATATCACTTTGTATATTTTGTTGTGTTAGAATTGATGACAAAAACAAATATATCACTTTATATATTTTGTTATGTTAGAATTGATGACAAAAACCATATATAGCACTTTATATTTTTGTTGTTGTGTTAGGATTGACGACACGAGCAAAATTAACATTTTTTTTGTTAATTTGATTATGTTAACATTTTTGTTAATTAGATTTTAGTTAAACAAAATTAACATTTTTGTTAATTAGAACATGTTAGTGAAATGGAAAATGAACCTTTTTACCTATTAAAAAGGATTAGTTAAAAAGAGACATTTTTGTCACTTTAGAAAAATGTGAAATAAAAATATTCATTTTTGGTAATTAAAAATGATAAGACCAAAATATTCATTTTTGTTAATTGAAAAAGGATTACACCAGAATATACATTATTTTACACCGTAATGTGTTAAATTAGGAAATGGACATGGTTTACACCTTAATGTGTCAAATTAGAAAATGGACATTATTTTCACCGCCGTTTTGTTAAACATGAAAAAGACATTATTTATTTTGTCAATTTGTTAGAAATGGAAAAATAAAAATAAAACATTGATTCATTGTCAATTAGTTTAAAGAGAAATTTATATTTTCATGTGATGAAACAAAAAAAGACATTTCTTTTTATTTACAATTTAGTTGTAAATAAAATTTTAATTATAGAAGTATGACATAGAATAAGGACATTTCTTTTTTATTTACAATTTAGTGGTAAATGAAAATGTGATTATAAGAACTTGATGGTAAGAAGAACATAATTATTCTTTTTATGTTAAAATAAAATGTTAAGGAAGATTTAATATAAATTATTCTTTTTATGTTAAAAAGGAAGAAAATTTACATTTTTAATGTAAATAGAATATATGGAGGGAAATTTAAATTTTAATGTAAATAGAATAAAAAGAAGAAAATTTACATTTTTATGTAAATAAACAATGAAAAAGGAAAATTTACATTCTTATATAAATAAACAATGAAAAAGGAAAATTTGCGTTCTTATATAAACAAACAGTAAAAAGGAAAATTACATTCAAAATGTAAATTAGAATAAAAGGGACATTTTTGTTAGCAAATGAAAATTAAAATAAAAACCATAGAAAAAGAAGTACATTTTTATTTGCCTTTATATGCAAATAAAAACCAAAGAAAATGAAGTATATTTTTATGTGCAAATTAGTTGCAAATAAAAACATGAAGGTATAAAGTACATCTTTATTTTCAATTTAATTATAGAAAAAAAATGATTTAAAAGTAAGAAATTTTTTATTTTCAGGTAATTAAGACAAAAGGATTAATTGACATTTTCATGCAAATAGAATTAAAGAGAAAATTTACATTTTAATGTAATAAGAAGTAGAATTTAAAGAATTAGAAAAGTTTTACATTTTCTTAATGTAAATAAGAATTAGAAAAGTTACATTTTTCTTAATGTAAATAAGAATTAGAAGAAAATTAAATTTTTATGTAATTGAGTTAAAGAACATAAAAATTACGTTTTTATGTAATTAAGTCAATTTCCATGTGAATTAGATTAAAAGTGAAAAATTTACATTTATCATGTAAATTAAGATAAAGGAGAAAAATTACATTTTTATGTAATTAAGTTAAAGAAGATAAAGTTTATATTTTTATGGAATTAAGATTTAAAGTAAGAAAATTTCATTTTCATGTAATTAAGATTCAAAGTAAGAAAATTACATTTTTATGTAATGAAAAGATTAGATCTTGACATTGCAAAATTATTTACATTCTTTTTACGTAAATTAGATTAAAAAGGAAAAGTTACATTTTTAATGCAGATTATATTAAAAAGAAAACTTTACAATTTTAATGCGATAATAATAATAGAAAAGAAATGCATATTTTTATCGTCGCTTTAGATGCGATAAAAGAATAGAATAAATATTATATATTTTTATCGTCATTTTAGAGACGGTAAAAAGAAGTTACATTTTTCAATGTAAATAGAAGAAAAATAGTAAGTTACATTTTTATATGTAATTAGAGAAATATTGAAATTTACATTTTCCAATGTAAATAGAAAATGAAATAAAAGTTTACATTTCTCAATGTAAATAAAATAGGAATAGAAAATTACATTTTTCAATGTAAATAAAAGGATTAGAAATTTATATTTTTAATGAATGGATTTTCATTTGAAAGAATAATGAAACCAAATATACATTATGTGTAATTTGAAAGATAAAAGAAAATATACATTGTTATGTTTAGGATGTGTATGTAAATTAAAATAAAAATAAGCATTATTGTGTGTCATGTTATACCTCAACATTATGTATACAAATAGGGATATTCGATGTTGGCAAAATGTATTGAATGGAATGGATGACGGAATTATGTATAATTATATATATATAGAAATTAAAATCAAACGAAGCAAGCGTGGTAGTTCGCGTCTTGGAATCGTGTCTTTAATTGATTATACCGAAATATCCGACCGTCGGATTTTCCCAAAACTGAAACCGTTAGGTTCGACTTGGGAAGACCTTTCCAACGATATGAATTATGTTAAAATCCAATGGTTAGATTTGGAGAAACGTGTAAAAAAAAATTGAGTAAAAACAGCGCCAGGGTCGCACATTGACCCGAAGTGTCGTTAAATTAAATTTAGCTATTTTTATGTAAATAAAAATAGCGATAGATCGTTATTAAATTCTAATAACGATATGAAATGATCTTAAAATATATATATGCGAGGATCATTTGAAAAGTCTGAGTTCAATCTCATTTCAAATGATTATACGTGGACCTAAGTCGAAGAGTTGAAGACGGTGATTGAAGACCGGTAATCTTCGACATCGAATGGATGACGGCTACCGATGCCCTCGATTGATTTGCTACCTTGAAAAGGGTTTCGGTGGTAGTTGTCCAAATGTACTTGGAGATCTACCGGATATAGTTTCGTTCAGACCCAGAACGGGCTTATAAATGGAATGTGTGTCCGACATTGTACTCATTTATATTGTATTTATTAATTTTCTGCCGAATGTATGAATGATTGGTGGCGGAGAATTTATTCTCTTGCTTAACACCCTTTTGTATATTTTGGCAAAGGATTAATAGTATGATATGGATTGACAGTGTGGCATACCAAGATGCAATGATCAAGGTTTCTTGTTGAAAAGCAGAACCTTGTGGTGACGATCAAAGCACAGCTTGAATAAGCATAGCTTTGTGTATTACGTAGCTTCGCGAGCCTCACACCCCAGTTGGAGTCTAAAACGGGAGAAGGGAACGCAGGAAGAGCAACACGTTTCTTTCTAGCTAGAAGTGGTGTTTGGGTTTTACACGGCCCGACATTTTACTTATGTGGATGATGGAATGAGGCGCGTCAAATATTAGGTCCAATAGGACCGGGAAACGTGTGTTCAGGAATAACTAATTCGCAAAATCGTATGTGCGGACCGGCCCTGCAGCTTTCCAAGGGTTCACTGCGGGGGATCCTGAGACATTAGCTAGAGTGTCTCGAATCGATAAGGAGCTCCTCCCTAGCCTTGACTCATGATGGAAACCCAATTTCCAATACGACCTCATGCGGTTTTGATTGTAAAAAAAGTATGGCGACATAGTAGGATGGGGTACTATGCCGTCTATGATTGATACTTTATGATTGAAATGTTTTTGAAACATATATACACTAATAATAATATCAAATCCGTTTTATTATATCAAGCATCTTTTGACCATTATAAGGTAAAACTCTATCCTCCGGATTGCGTTGCATTGTGTGACGGGACTTGAGTCTTATAATGGTTTCATTTTTCTAAAAAGCATTGCGTTATTTAACGATTTACTTTAATTTATGCATCGGCAATCCATTGGAATAAAACCCGTTCCGCGTTAGCGGCGTGGTCCTTGGATTTGCCTTATTGCTATTAGTTATATTAGTTAAGAATTCTCACACCAGTCCCATGACTGACTCGTAGTTTGTTTCACTTTACAAACTCGGGTGCCCTCTTTTCCACACGGGCAGTCGAGTAGCTTTTTGCAGATATTTATCTCTTGAGCAGGATTCTGGATCGAAGCCTAAAGCTGTGTCCAGAGCATAGAAAGTCTTCCGCTGTGTATTGTATTAATTTACTGTAATTTATCTTCCGCTGTAACTTTATTCGATGTACTCTGATATTCTGTACTCTGATGTAACATTATTGTAATGTTTATAAAAGTATGCTGTTACTGTTCTGATGTGTTGTATTCCCAGAGTTAACGTGTTCGGGTTTTGAATGGTCTTAGTCGATTTTGCGATCGATTGGGTCGGGCGAAATCGGGAGCCGTTACAGTTGATATCAGAGCTCTGGTTAGCTCAAATCTTTGGGGTACTACTCGTTAGAACTGAACAAAAGACTCATCAGAAATTGGATTAGTAATATCCAATAAGAATACTCATTAGAGATAGGATCAGTAGTATCCTAGAATGAGAAAACTCATTAGAGATGAGGTTAGTAATGCCCTAGAATGAGTTGAGAGTGCCCAGTTTATAATTAACGTATGTTTGATTATATATAATCCTATCTTTAGAAATATGATTTTTGAACATATAAAGTTATATATTTTAAAAGTTAATCAACAAATAAAATTATTTAAGATAGGATACTTAAAACAAGTTTAGCTTCGTTCCTTTTCGAGGACGAAAAGTTTTTAAGTGGAGGAGACTGTAACAACCCTGAATTTTGGGGTAAATTTAAAAATTTATTTTAACTAATTTTAATGGGTTTTGATATTTAAAATAATTTATTTAAAATAATAATGATTAAAAATTTATTTAAATCGAAGTTAGGATGAATAATTTAATTTTGATTATAAAAGAAGTTTGAAATAGCGCGGTAGTTTGAAAAGTCAAACTTGAAATTTGACTGACCGCACAGGATGTAAAATTTAACGGATTTTAGTGAAACCAAAAATATTAGAATCTCTTTTAAAATATCTTTCCAACGAATCCGAAAAATCAAAATTTTGTAGCGGGAATCAAAAGTTATGCACAGTTTAAATTTCAGAATAGTCGCTGTAGGATTTTTATTTAATATTAAAAATAGTCATTTTTCAAACGACCCCTGTTTTCGACGCAACCAATTTTGTTGGATTCGGAATGTCAAATTATTGCTAAGTTTAATTTTTCATAATTTTTAGAAATAATTTGTGACCGTGGCAAAAAGATTTCAGTTTGGTCAATTTCGGTCAATTTTAATCGACTTGAAAAAGACCATTTTTCAAATAGGCTCAGAATTGAACGAAATTAATTTTCCTAGGTCCGCAGCGTCAAAACATAGCTAAATATATTTTTCGGGATTTTTCGAAGTTAATTTGTGGCCCCGGTGAATTTATTCGTATGGTTGAATTAAAAATAAAAGAAAATATTTTAAAATGAAGAAAACTGGGTCAAGATGATCGTTTGGGCCTGTGGGACTTAGCCAGATGAGTCTGGAACGGGGGTTAATGGGTAAGAACGACAGTCGTTGGGCTGAAATTGGACAAAGTTGCTAAACGGGCCTTAATGGGCTAATTAGGTAATAAAATAATATAAATATTAGTTTAACTAACAACCCTAATCCAAATGACCAGCCACCACTTTCAAAACCGAGGGCCATGGCGCTCCGAGATTCATAATCAAAATACTCCTAATTCACTAAACCATTTCGAATGATTCCAACGCCAAATTAAAGAGAATTCAGAGAGCTTTAATCCGTGCGGTGGTGATCTGATTTTGTTCGTCAAGGAGGCCGAATTTGAAGCGCAAAGGCGCTGCGTTCGAACCTGGATTCAGCATGATGGGGCCCACCGAGATGGTCGGGCTTGGCGGCGCAAGGCGAGGACGAAGTGGGCTTCAGCGTGGTGTCGTCTGATCGGAGCATGGTCGTTCGTAGGTGGCGCGCGATTCGAGGATGGCAAAGAAGGTTGGGTTCGCACGTTTCTGGAAGGAGCGATAGAAGAAGAAGCGGGAGTGGCCTAATTTTGTAATTGTAATTAATTTATTAATTAGTGTTAAAAAGGTAATCAATGTTTATAAATCAATATCTTTTTGATACGAGGTCCGTTTTACAAACCGTCAGTCGCGTTGGAATCGTGTTGACCAGATCTACACAATGAAACAAACCAGATCTGCAATGGAGCGTTCTACAATTTTTGGAAAATTCAAAATCGAGATGAGAATTCTATTTCCTTTTAAATAAATAAAAATAAATTAATTATTATCGTGTTTAGTAATCCTTGCATGTTCGTGATTTGATCTTAACTGTTTGATGCTGTTTGGTTACTTGTTATTTGATAGAATATTTTTGCTGATCGGTTGATATGATTGAATATTTTTGTTGTATTTGAATCGACAAATGAAAAAAGTCAATTTGGTTGTGTTTAAATAGATGAAAACAAAAAATATCACTTTGTATATTTTGTTGTGTTAGAATTGACGACAAAAACAAATATATCACTTTGTATATTTTGTTGTGTTAGAATTGACGACAAAAAACATATATAACACTTTATATTTTGTTGTTGTGTTAGGATTGACGACACGAGCAAAATTAACATTTTTTTTGTTAATTAGATTATGTTAACATTTTTGTTAATTAGGTCTTAGTTAAACAAAGTTAACATTTTTGTTAATTAGAACATGTTAGTGAAATGGAAAATGAACCTTTTTACCTATTAAAAAGGATTAGTTAAAAAGAGACATTTTTGTCACTTTAGAAAAATGTGAAATAAAAATATTCATTTTTGGTAATTAAAAATGATAAGACCAAAATATTCATTTTTGGTAATTGAAAAAGGGTTACACCAGAATACACATTATTTTACACCGTAATGTGTTAAATTCGGAAATGGACATGGTTTACACTGTAATGTGTTAAATTAGAAAATGGACATTATTTTCACCGCCATTTTGTTAAACATGAAAAAGACATTATTTATTTTGTCAATTTATTAGAAATGGAAAAAAATAGAACATTGATTCATTGTCAATTAGTTTAAAGAGAAATTTATATTTTCATGTGATGAAAAAAAAGACATTTCTTTTTATTTACAATTTAGTTGTAAATAAAATTTTGATTATAGAAGTATGACATAGAAAAAGGACATTTCTTTTTTATTTACAATTTAGTGGTAAATGAAAATGTGATTATAAGAAGTTGATGGTAAGAAGAACATAATTATTCTTTTTATGTTAAAATAAAATGTTAAGAAAGATTTAATATAAATTATTCTTTTTATGTTAAAAAGGAAGAAAATTTACATTTTTAATGCAAATAGAATATATGGAGGGAAATTTACATTTTAATGTAAATAGAATAAAAAGAAGAAAATTTACATTTTTATGTAAATAAACAATGAAAAAGGAAAATTTACATTCTTATATAAATAAATAATGAAAAAGGAAAATTTACATTCTTATATAAACAAACAGTAAAAAGGAAAATTACATTCAAAATGTAAATTAGAATAAAAAGGACATTTTTGTTAGCAAATGAAAATTAAAATAAAAACCATAGAAAAAGAAGTACATTTTTATTTGCCTTTTATATGCAAATAAAAACCAAAGAAAATGAAGTACATTTTTATTTGCAAATTAGTTGCAAATAAAAACATGAAGGTATAAATTACATCTTTATTTGCAATTTAGTATAGAAAACAAAATGATTTAAAAGTAAGAAGATTTCATTTTCAGGTAATTAAGATAAAAGGATTAATTGACATTTTCATGCAAGTAGAATTAAAGAGAAAATTTATATTTTAATGTAAATAAGAAGTAGAATTTAAAGAATTAGAAAAGTTTTACATTTTCTTAATGTAAATAAGAATTAAAAAAGTTACATTTTTCTTAATGTAAATAAGAATTTTAAGAAAATTACATTTTTATGTAATTGAGTTAAAGAACATAAAAATTACATTTTTATGTAATTAAGTCAATTTCCATGTGAATTAGATTAAAAGTGAAAAATTTACATTTATCATGTAAATTAAAATAAAGGAGAAAAAATACATTTTTATGTAATTAAGTTAAAGAAGAGAAAGTTTATATTTTTATGGAATTAAGATTTAAAGTAAGAAAATTTCATTTTCATGTAATTAAGATTCAAAGTAAGAAAATTACATTTTTATGTAATGAAAAGATTAGATTTTGACATTGCAAAATTATTTACATTCTTTTTATGTAAATAAGATTAAAAAGGAAAAGTCACATTTTTAATGCAGATTATATTAAAAAGAAAACTTTACAATTTTAATGCGATAATAATAATAGAAATGAAATGTATATTTTTATCGTCACTTTAGATGCGATAAAAGAATAGAATAAATATTATATATTTTTATCGTCATTTTAGGGACGGTAAAAAGAAGTTACATTTTTCAATGTAAATAGAAGAAAAATAGTATGTTACATTTTATATGTAATTAGAGAAATATAGAAATTTACATTTTCCAATGTAAATAGAAAATGAAATAAAAGTTTACATTTCTCAATGTAAATAAAATAGGAATAGAAAATTACATTTTTCAATGTAAATAAAAGGATTAGAAATTTATATTTTTAATGAATGGATTTTCATTAGAAATAATAATGAAACCAAATATACATTTTGTGTAATTTGAAAGATAAAAGAAAACATACATTGTTATGTTTAGGATGTGTATTTAAATAAAAATAAAAATAAGCATTATTGTGTGTCATGTTATACCTCGACATTATATATACAAATAGGGATATTCGATGTCAGCAAAATATAGTGAATGGAATGGATGACGGAATTATATATAATTATATATGTGTATATATATATATAGAAATTAAAATCGAACGAACCGAGCGTGGTAGTTCGCGTCTTGGAATCGTGTCTTTAATTGATTATACTGAAATATCTGATCGTCAGATTTTCCCAAAACTGAAACCCTTAGGTTCGCCTTGGGAAGACCTTTCCAACGATATGAATTATTTTAAAATCCAACGGTTAGATTTAGAGAAACGTGTAAAACAAATTTGAGTAAAAACAGCGCTAGGGTCGCCCATTGACCTGAAGCGTTGTTAAATTAAATTTAGCTATTTTTATATAAATAAAAATAGCGATAGATCATTATTAAATACTAATAACGATATGAAATGATCTTAAAATATATATATGCGAGGATCATTTGAAAAGTCCGAGTTCAATCTCATTTCAAATGATTATACGTCGACCTAAGTCGAAGAGCTGAAGACGGTGATTGAAGACCGGTAATCTTCGACATCGAATGGATGACGGCTACTGATGCCCTTGATTGATTTGCTACCTTGAAAAGGGTTTCGGTGGTAGTTGCCCAAACGTACTGGGAGATCTACCGAATATAGTTTCGTTCAGACCCAGAACGGGCTTATAAATGGAATGTGTGTCCGACATTGTACTCCTTTATATTGTATTTATTAATTTTCTGCCGAATGTATGAATGATTGGTGGCGGAGAATTTATTCTCTTGCTTAACACCCTTTTGTATATTTTGGCAAAGGATTAATAGTATGATATGGATTGACAATGTGGCATACCAAGATGCAATGATCAAGGTTTCTTGTTGAAAAGCAGAACCTTGTGGTAACGATCAAAGCACAGCTTGAATAAGCATAGCTTTGTGTATTACGTAGCTTCGCGAGCCTCACACCCCAGTTGGAGTCTAAAACGGGAGAAGGGAACGCAGGGAGAGCAGCACGTTTCTTTCTAGCTAGAAGTGGTATTTGGGTTTTACACGGCCCGACATTTTACTTATGTGGATGATGGAATGAGGCGCCTCAGATATTAGGTCCTATAGGACCGGGAAACGTGTGTTCAGGAATAACTAATCTGCAAAATCGTATGTGCGGACCGGCCCTGCAGCTTTCCAAGGATTCACTGCGGGGGATCCTGTGACATTAGCTAGAGTGTCTCGAATCGGTAAGGAGCTCCTCCCTAGCCTTGACTCATGATGGAAACCCAATTTCCAATATGACCTCATGCAGTTTTCATTGTAGAACTAGTATGTCGACATAGTAGGATGGGGTACTATGCCGTCTATGATTGATACATTATGATTGAAATATTTTTGAAACATATATACACTAATAATAATATCAAATCCATTTTATCGTATCAAGCATCTTTTGACCATTATAAGGTAAAACTCTATCCTCCGGTTTGCGTTGCATTGTGTGTTGGGACTTGAGTCTTATAATGATTTCATTTTCTAAAAAGCATTGCATTGTTTAACGATTTACTTTAATTTATGCACCGGCAATCCATTGGAATAAAACCCGTTCCGCGTTAGCGGCGTGGTCCTTGGATTTGCCTTATTGCTATTACTTATATTAGTTAAGAATTCTCACACCAGTCACATGACTGATTCGTAGTTTGTTTCACTTTGCAAACTCGGGTGCCCTCTTTTCCACATGGGCAGTCGACTAGCTTTTTGCAGATATTTATCTCTTGAGCAGGATTCGGGATCGAAGCCTAAAGCTGTGTCCAAAGCATAGAAAGTCTTCCGCTGTGTATTGTATTAATTTACTGTAATTTATCTTCCGCTGTAATTTTATTCGATGTACTCTGATATTCTGTACTCTGATGTAACATTATTGTAATGTTTATAAAATTCTGCTGTTATTGTTCTGATGTGTTGTATTCCCAGAGTTAACATGTTCAGGTTTTGAACGGTCTTAGTCGATTTTGCGATCGATTGGGTCGGACGAAATTCAGAGCCGTTACATAAATGCGGCTTCCATATGATAACACAACCATTATACATCCATTAATTTAAATATGCACACACATTTATATGCAATATGAAGGTGATTGAGCTGGTCTAGTGCCTAATGTGTGTGTACATGCATCCACGAGAAACCACTAGCAACCACTTGCAACCATCAATCATAACATGTTTCAAATACATGTTTACATCCATTGGTTTCTACCTAAGGATAAAGAGTAGGACTGAGGAGATATTCTTAAAAGATAGATATAAGCATGAATAAACTTATGGAAAAAGTGATCAAGGAGGTACCCTCAAAGAGAAAAGGTTAGGCTGCGCGTATTTTCCTCTCAGTTTCCCAAGTTGCGTCTTCCTCAGCGTCACTCCATTGAACTTTAACAAGCTTGACGTCACGATTGCATAGCCTTTTGACTTCTGTACCCAAGATACGAGTTGGAACTCTTCTCACAATCGCTTCTCGTTCCACTTCTACTTCCTCTAATATAATTGGCTCCACCACTTCCGCAGATTCATGTAAGCACTTTCGTAGTTGAGAAACATGAAAAACATTATGAACTCCAGCCAGTCTCTCGGGTAGCTCAACTCTTTAAGCCATCGTACCAATCCTTTCAATGATAGGAAATGGTCCTACAAAACTTGGTGCTAGCTTTCCTACGGACCCAAAGCGAATGACATTCCTCAAAGGAGATACTTTAAGGAACACCCTGTCTCCAACCTTAAACTCAAGTTCGGTCCTTCTTTTGTCTGCGTAGGACTTCTGTCTATCTTGTGCCACCTTCATACGTCTTCCTTATCAAGTCCACCTTTTCTGAGGTTTCTCTAATCATGTCCGGCCTAAGTACGAGTTTGTCTATAGACTCCCTCCAACAAGTTGGTGATCGGCATGGTCTTCCATATAAAGCTTCGAAGGGCAACATGCATATGGTGGCTTGGTAGCTATTGCTGTAGGTGAATTCCACCAAAGGAAGATGATCCTCCCATGTCCCTCCAAAGTCAAGAATGCACAATCTCAATAGGTTTTCCAATACTCTGCTCACCCTTTCCGTCTGACCATCGGTTTGGGGGTGATAGACCATGCTTAAACATAATTGTGTGCCTACTGCCTCTTGCAAACTTTTCCAAATCTCACTCGTAAAGATAGTATCTCGATCACTCACTATGCTGGAGGGTATCCCATGGAGTCGAACTATTTCTTTAAGATAAATGGATGCTAGGGACGAGGGAGTCCTTCTACTTTTAGAAGGTATAAAGTGAGTGCTTTTAGTGAGTCTGTCCACTATTACCCAAATACTGGTATTGCCCCTTCTTGACCTAGGCAACCCATCAACAAAGTCCATCGAAATGCTATCCCACTTCCACTGTGGGACCTCTAGAGGATGAAGCAGACCACCAGGCTTCTTCTGCTCCGCTTTGACTTGCTGGCATATCAAACACTTAGAGACGAACTCAGCTACATCACTCTTCATGCCATTCCAAAAGAAAACCCTTTTTATATCCTTATACATCTTGTCTCCGCCTGGGTGTATGGTCATCTTAGAATGGTGTGCTTCTTCAAGAACCGTCTTTACTAAATCCCTTACTTGTGGGACACATAGCCTTCCATCCCGCCTCAACCAACCCTTATCATCGATGGAGTATCTAGTGAGGTGACTAGAAGTCTCACCCCTAACTAGCTTATCCATCATGTCAACTAGCTGAGGGTCTTCTCGTTGCGTGGTTCCTATTGAGTCCAAAAGATTAGGCCGCACCTCTAGCGATGCTAACAGACCAGGCACAATTTTAGAGGAGGGTCTAAAGTTAAAGTTCGCTATATACTCCAAGCTTTGCCTTTCTACAAAGAGAGGACTCAAGGTCAGTTTCTTCCTACTTAAGGCGTCTGCTACCACATTGCCCTTGCCTGGGGTATATGAAATCTCAAAATCATATGAGGCGAGAAATTCCATCCACATTTGCTATCTTAATAAGATCTTTCTGCGAGAAAAGGTACTTCAACGATTTATGATCAGTATACAATTCAAATTTCTCACCTAGGAGATAATGGCGCCAAGACTTAAGCACAAATACGATGGCAGCTAGCTCTAGATCGTGGGTCGGGTAGCTTTTCTCATGTGCTTTCAACTGTCTGCCTCCATAAGCCACTACCTTCCCTTCTATCATCAAGACAACACCTAGTCCCGTACCACATGCATCTGTGTATACGGTAAACATCTTGCTCCCATCCGGCAATGTTAGAACCGGGGCTGTTATTAGAGCCCTTTTTAAACGTTGGAAAGTAATATCGCAATCCAAATCCCAAGCGAAAGTTAGGTTCTTCTTCGTTAATCTTGTGAGTGGGGCTGAGATTTTTGAAAATTCTTTAATGAACTTTTGGTAAAAGCCCGCTAGCCCGAGAAAGCTTCGGACTTCGGTTGCATTCCGTGGAACCTTCCATTCTTGCACCGCAACTACTTTTGTGGGGTCCACAGCTAACCCTTATTTGGACACCACATGTCCAAGAAACCTCACTTCTTCTCTCCAGAAATGGAATTTGGAGAATTTGGCTTTCAGTTGATATGCACGAAGAGTGTCCATGACTTCCCTTAAATGTAAAGCATGCTCTTCTTCATTCTTTGAGAAAACCAAAATGTCGTCTACGAAGACCACCACAAACTTATTAACGAATTCTCTAAACACCCTATTCATCAAGTCAATGAAGTAAGCGGGTGCGTTTCAAGCCGAAAGGCATGACAAGCCATTCAAAGAAACCATCCGGGGTTCTGAACGTGGTCTTATCAATGCTGTCTTCAGCCACTCTTAGCTGATGGATCCCAGTAGCCAAATCTAGTTGGGAGAAAACAGACGCACCTACAAGCTGATCAAACAAGTCATCTATTCTAGGAAGTGGGTTCCTATTCTTCTTGGTCAGCTTGTTTAGCTCCCTATAATCAACGCATAGGCAAAGTTAGCCATCCACTTTGGTTGCGAATACTACTGGAGCACCCCATTCAGAAATACTCCGCATTATAAACCCCTTTTCGAGCAGCTCTTTGACTTGCTTACTGAGTTCTTTTCTCTCCCTTGGAGCCATGCGTCTAACGGGTAGAGCTACGGGTTTTGCATTATCAACAAGGTATATGCGAAAATCTATCTCCCGCTTCGGAGGTAAGCCCTTCACCTCTTCAAATACATCTGAGTATTCACGGACTACCCTAACCGACTGCAAGTTTTCAATACACGCATCAAGAGATTCTAGGTAGCTAAGCATAACAGAATGTATGAGATTACAAGAGATTTCGAGAGTATTGCCGAGTCGAGTCATAAGTATAACCACTCTCTTTTCACAATCGAGGATGGCACCATTACTGGATAACCAATCCATGCCTAGAATCAATCCACAGCCCGTGAAGCCAATAACGAAGGCGTTGCATTCAAACTCAACACTCAAGATTGACACTCTCAAATCTCGACAAATCATTGAAAGATGAGCCGAACCACCAATAGGATTTGAGACTACTATGGGATCCATAACTAGACTAGTATTTAGGTGCAGTGTTTCAACTAATAAAGCAGACACAAACGAGTGTGAAGCGCCAGAATCAAACAAAGTACGAACATGATGAACAAACAGAAAAACCAAACTTTTAATAGAAATGTTTCTACCTCTCTACTGTCCTGGCGCCACGAGAGCGTGAACCTGCCCTCTTGCCTGCCCTGGTGCCATGAGTGCCTGAATCTGTCCTCCAGAAGTAGACCCTGTTCTTTGCCCTTGCCCCTGTTTCCTAGGGCAGTCTTTAATTAGATGTCCTGCCTCTCCACAGTGGAAACAACCAGTCTTTTTCTTTTTCCTACAGTCCTTGCTCAGATGGCCTGGTGTTCCACAATTAAAGCATCTTTTCTTTCCTTTGCTATTGTTGTCCTTACCACCTTTCTTAGGTTGCTGCTGTGACTTCTTTTGATCCCCTTTCTTTTCTGGTGCCTTATTAGCATTAGCGCCTTTCTCCTCTTCATGCATAAGCGCCATGTCAACTAGTTTCTCAAAGGTAGCCCCCATAGGAATGTGGGTCATAGCTAACCCATGTAGCGGCTCATTCAAACCTTTAACGAACCTCAGGGCCTTCTTTTCAGGTGTGTTCACTAAGTCTAAGCCAAATCTCGCCAACTAATTAAACTTGTTGACGTACTCCTTTACTGATAAATTCCCTTGCTTCGGTGCTAAGAACCTTTCCATGTATAAGTTCTCTTCTGCTCGTGAGAGAAATTTCATCTCGAACCTATGCCTGAAATCCATCCATGTCTCTACTGGACGCTCTCCATTCGTGACCTCCCACCGAAACGAGGATTCGTCCTTCATTAACCCATCAGCTAATTGGACATTCCTTCCATCTTCCACCTCGAAGTTACCAAATAAATCTTCCACCTTCTTAAGCCAATTTTGAGCTTCAACAAACGTCTCTGATCCGTGAAAAGGTTTCCCGCCCATTGCCCAAAAGTCTTTGCATATCTTTAAAAAAGTATCAACGCGGGGAGGGGGAGGAGCGGCTGCAGCTGGGGGAGAAGGGATGTATGTTGGGCCTGCGGCGGTGGCCCTAGCCTCCAGATACCTTCTGAACTAGGTGTGCATCAGTATTCCCTCGGGTATCTCGGTTAACCCAGACATGCTGAAAATAAAATGAAGAGATTCAAAATGGAGAATTCGAAAGAAAGATATATGGCTCTTGGGGGTTATGTTTTTAAAACAAACTTTTCCCTTGAAAATACTCTTCTTAAAACATACTTTTGAAAGTATTTCTTTATAAAACACTTTTGAAAAATAGTTTTTCAAAATCTCTTATCTGTTTTGTTAACCTTCAGCTCTGATACCACATGCAACACTCCACGTCCATTAATGCCACTCTCAAAGGGAATGCATTAGCTTTCATGGAGTATTATTGGTGAATAGAACAGAATATAACAAGACAGATACATATATTTGTACTTGAAAATTTTCAAAACAACATTTATTGCAGCGGAGAAATAGTTTTATTACAACAACATCATAAACCAACAGAAAAACCAAGTACACTCAGTAACCATCTTGACAATTTGTTTTCTGAGTTACATAAAGTAAAAAGCATAACCCCAACACAAGTAGCCATAAAAGAGATGAGCTGAACTTTACTTTCAGCAATCCAAGCACTTCCAAAAGAGAGAGAAAGATCCAGATCAAGCTCCACTAGTACTAGTCCCACCCTGAGAACCGAGAGGGGTGGGGGGTGGGGAGGGAGGAAGAAAAGAGGCGAAAACAAAGGGGGTCAGACATAAAGTCTGGCGAGTACCATAACTTTAACGATATAATAATTAAAGTAATTAGGATAAGGCATAAACTGGTAAAACAAGGAATGAATATGAAACAAGTGGGCAAGACAAAACAAACAGGAGGAATATTCTAGCATCAATCTCGCTCCTAATCACTATAGGATAATTACTATACTGCACCACTACTAGTCACCTTAAAAGTTGATCTCGCCTACTGAACCCAATAATCATAATGGTAGTTTCGTGTAACCCTAGCTGTCTTCATAGGTGCCGCCTACCCCTATCTCCACTAGTTGTACCCACTACCACCATGCGATCGACTCCCTAACTCGTAGATACCCGTGATGGTCCCACAGTGGGTTGTATCACTCCCCAAAGTGGCAACCCGATACCACTAAAGATGGACGGCTTATATCTACACGATGCAACAACATCTTACCTACTAGCTCGGGCCCACGCACGCACATGACCCCGTTGGACTTGCGTTGTCACCGTTAACCCGTTTTGACCTCTTACAATCACTACAACAAAATGACCCTATTACAACGGTGGAACACCGTTGTAATGTACATTTTACAACGGTGGGCAAACCGTCGTGTATTAAGAAGTTGTAATAGACTCATATCTTTTACAACATTTTTACACTGTTGCAACACCGTTGTAATATGTATATTTTACAACTTTTTTCCACCGTTGTAGTAATACATATTACAACATTTTTGCACTGTTGTAGTAGTAATTCCTGCAACAATTAATTATAACAATACGATTTTTGTTTCGTTATACATTACATTTCATATAAAAATAAATATTTATATTGAATAAAATGATACTACACTGATCTGAAATAATCAATTAAATATTGTATTTCAATATTTGAATTAGTACAACTTTCCGATCCACTATCGTACAACTCACTTTTACATAATACAGTCATAACAATACATACATTCCTCACTACAAACTGATCACTCAATGCACTCAGTTACATACGCACTTTCGTATAAATATATATACACATTGACGTACACCGAGTCTTTATGCTCCAGCATCCCCAATCTAAGCTTAAACTGTCACCGAATGTTTCTGCGTATGATTTTTCTCCCACTGCAATTATTGCGTACGAAATGTCTTCTTTGTTTTTCTTGATGAAGTGCATGTCTGGGCTTTCATTGTAGACTACTTTGGTAGATGGAGAAACTGTGGATTTAATTGCATCAATAATTCTTGTTCCTGCATAATATATATTCAAACTCAAAATTTAATTGCATCAACAACCATCATACCTCCTCATGCATATTCCCATTTCACTATAATCTGATTCCCATCACTGTCAATTTCTATTGGATATCAATGTGATCCCTTTCACGTCCAACTTAATGACCTGCAATCCTTCATAGGCTGGAACAAAAAAACAAATTAAATGGTTTTAGAAAAAACAGTCAATATTTTTTTTAATAGGAATCAACTTAAATTTTATTCGTTTACAGTTTCTCATGTACACTAATTGTTATTTTAAGTAGTGTGGTTTCTGCAAGACCAGTTCTAGTTCAGATGTCTTCTTTTTCTAACCACTTCTCCAAAACCAAAGAACTGTCTTGTGTTGTTGGTTAGTTCTAAAGCCTAGCACAGTTAATATGGATACAGAGAACACATGCAGGTTGAACACTCCTAACATACTAAATCTGATGAGTTTGAACCAAATCCCCAATCTAGACTACAGACCTACAACAAAAATAGACCAGGACGACCTCGACGTCCACAAAATTATCGCAAGTCAACTAATTTTATCACCAATCCAGAAAATTAAACCCACAAAATTACTGAAATATTTCTCACCAATCAAAGTCGCTATCGATGCAAAGTACACCAGGACGACCTCGACATCCACCCAATCACCAGAACGACATCCGAACAACGCCAAGTTAGCTGAAATCGGTCTCGATAGGCGATTAAGGAGGATGAGAAGCTCGGCAAGGCGGCGATAAGGGAGACGCGGATGAAACTGCAGAGCGAACTGAATCAAAGCATGGACAGCTAGGAGGAAGGAGAAAAGCACGATAAGGAGGCGGAAGTGAGCAGAGGACGTATATGATTGGAAAAGAGATGGCGGCGCTGAAACCCTAGTTCCCATTAAAACGTATTTGCTGAGCGTGAGTTAATTATGACTTTGTCAGCGCAAGACCATACCAGTCCACTAATTTTAGGGTTAATTTTTTTAAGATCCCGCTTAAATGAAATCATTTCCGCTGCTTCTCGTTTTTGGCGGGTTGGTGCTAAATTTTTGTGACGTGGCCAAAGTTCACCGAAAATTCTGAAAGACAATAGTTAGAAATTAGATTTCAGTACAATAGTTAGAAATTAGATTTAAGTACACAAAATGTACCGTTTCGGACGGGGCGCTGCCCCCTGGACCCCCGCGACCTGACCGGGCAGGTCGAACCCCGTTAGCGGGGGCGTTGCCCCCGCACCCCCACCTAGGGGGGTTGCCACCCCCCCTGGACCCCCCCTCCGTAGGGGATCATATTCGACAAAAGGTTTTGGTAAAACTTTCAACATTATCAATTATAAATTAAGAGTATTTGGTATTATTTAGTATTATATTTTAATTACTGATTATTTTTATTATTTAACATTAATTTTCAACTTTGGTTAATATTTATTTTCAAACAATTTTTTTTTAATTATTAGTTACTATTATTAATTACTTATCATTATCATTATCTAATAGTAATTACTATTGTTGTTGTTAATTATTTAATAATTTTATTTATATTGTAATTTAATTATAGTTACTTATGTATTATTCATGATTAGCATTAATTAGTATATTTTATTTATTAATTATTTAATAGTAATTATGTAATATTAACGATATTTTTTAATTATTCTTCTTAATTGCTAAGTATTAATAGTAATTATTAGTTATTAATTATAAATAATCAATATAAATGTAATTGTTTAATAATAATTGACTATTAATAGTAATTATTACTTATTAACTATTAATTATTTAATAATAATTGACAAATATAATTTATTCCTAAGTTAATTATTAATTATTATTATTAAGTATCAATATAATTAGTTATTAAATATAGATATTATAAACATGAAGTTTGCACTAGGCATCTCAATTACAACGAATAAAATGAAAAGTTGTGATCTATATGTTTATTACAACAGTGTGTTTTGCAAGGTTGTAAAAAAGGATCTATTACAACGGTGCCTTTGCACCGTTGTAAAATTAAAGTTGTAATATGGTAATATATATGTTCTTTACAACAGTGATTATTGCACCGTTGTAAAAAAGAATCTATTACAACGGTGCTTAATGCACCGTTGTAAATTAAAGTTGTGATATGGTAATATATATATGTTCTTTACAACAGTGATTATTTTACCGTTGTAAAAAACATTTATTACAACAGTGTGTTTTCCACCGTTGTAAAAAAGGATCTATTACAACGGTGCTTTATGCACCGTTGTAAAATTAAAGTTGTAATATGGTGTTTTTGTTGTAGTGAATCAAACCCAATAAGCGTGTCCCATCCTCGAGCTCACAAAGATACTTAATGGGTTACTGGTTTGAAATGGGTCCCCCATGCTTGACACAAGTTTTCCACCTATGCTTGGTCCCCACTAGAATTTTCCACTTAACCACCTCTTATTCATGTCTTCTTACATGTTTAAATTTGGTTAAGTGTTACTAATCGTATTTCACATGCCACCCATGTCACCCACTTAATCCTCATATCCCACCACATGTTTATCTTTGTTAAGCGTTACTTAATTCATTATAACCGTAACCTTGTAAGACCTCCCACATTAGACTCCCGTTTGCGGTTGCTGGATTTGTCGGGCGGGTCCGGGTAGTCTTATACCGCAAATGTGCCTAACCTCGTGTCTTTACAATTGTTACGCATTTAATTTATGCCTTCGACCTCTCACATTAGACTACCGTTTGTGGTTGCTGGATTTGCCGGGCAGGTCCGGGCAGTCTTACACCACAAACGAGTCTAACCTCGTGTCTTAGGCGTGTATTATTACAAATTATTTCACCCCAATTTGAATTAATTATCCCTATTCAAATTATCAATAATTTTCAAATTAATTATGTCCATAATTGTCACCTAAATTATGTCCATACTTTTTAGGTATAAAGATTATACCAATTAATGTCTCAATTCAATTATATGCTTTTAAAGACATTTTATGCCAATTCACAATTTACAAAATTAACATTTTCCCATTGTCACCACGCTATTCGTACGTTCAAATATGAAATATATTAGACTCGCAATTAGTCTAACTTATAAAAGAGAAACATCACAACTTGCATACCACATAAAAATAGATCTAACTTGCAAATAGGAATTATAACATAAAATTGCATAGCCAATAATTTGCATAGACAATGGTCATATAGAATCATATATTTGCATAAACACCATGGATCTAAATATAGATCTAAACATGAAGTTGTGAACTTTCATATATAAATTATGGGTCTCACCTAACTTGCATATGTGAATATAATTTTCACCCAAAAATGTGAATATAGTTTTTCACCTAAACTTGCGTATGGATTTCTACAACTTGCATATGAATTTATCACATGGTTTTGCATATAAACTAGCATATTTATATACTTGATTCACATATAAACTTGTGTACAATTCACATATAGACTTGCATAAGATTCTTATTCAAACTAACATACAATTCAACATCCCAAACTTGCATAAAATTCACATACGAATATGATTTAATATCCAAACTTGCATAAGATTCACATATGAATTAACATATGATTTAACGTCCCAAACTTGCATAAGATTCACATATGAATTTACATATGATTTAACATCCAAACTTGCATAAGATTCAAATATGAATTAACATATGATTTAACATCCTAAACTTGCATAAAATTCACATACGAATATGTTTTAACATCCTAACTTGCATAAAATGAATCAAGTTAAATACGAAATAGATCTACAAAGTTAAACAGCATCATGTGATTCAACAGACATGTTCTCATAATCCAATTACAACCTATCATAATTAATTTATTAATTATATTATGAAAGAAATAGTACTCACAAAGATAGGTTAGAGAAGAGAATGATTTGTTCGTCTTTTGAGTTGGAGTTCTGACTTGCTAAATCCTAAGCTTTAGAAAGGAGAACTATCCTAGTAGCAACATGGTGGCCATGAGACAAATTTTGTTTCGATTTAGAGTTTGAGTCTAGGCACTCTTTTATAGAAGTTTAAATCAACCTAAGCCGTTAGATTAAGATAGAATTAATACGGACCATCTAGACAAGATAGAATTATCCAGAACAGCCACATCAGCCCTATTGACTCAACAACAGGTCAGGTAAGAATCAACAACAAGTTAGGATCGACTGTTTTCAGATCTGCCCAGGGGGTAGGTCGACCCCCTGGTCGACCTGTCTAGGGGGGGGGTCGACCCCCAGGTCGACCCCCCTGTCGATCTAGCCTTGGGAGGGAGAATTCCCGCCTAACCCGCTTCCCTGTTTGAATTTTGAATTTCTGAACCTAAGCTGTTTTTAATTTATTTAAATTCTGAAACTTCGGAAGGCCATAACTTCTTCATACTGAGTCCAATTCACGCAAACTCGGACTCTATCTCAAGCAGAATTCCGGACGAACGCAATGGCATAACCCGTTTCCCTTAATTCTCACATTTGAAATTAAGTATTCTTAGGATTGTTAATTTTGATATTCATAGAAAATTCAGGGTGTTACACTTGGAGATTACAGAAAGATCATTAATAAATCAGCAATTTATTATTACCATACAAGTGCAATTAACTTGTCCAAAAATCCGGTTAACCATTCTAGAACAAAACACATAGATATACGACACCACTTTTTTATAAGACAATGTAGAGAAACTATTGCTCTAGAATATTAAAGGGACTATTTGGCACAGGCCTCTATTAATTTTTATAATTAGGCTCACATCCGGTCCTAAATTTATTGTAAATTAGGTCTCTATTTTTTAAAAGTTAATAAAAAAATAAAAAAATCACGTAAATTAATGTTTAAACAAAACACGTAAATATAAAAAAATCAGATCACAAAACCATCAAACAACACATCAAAAACAAAAAAGAACATAAAACAACGGAAATATAGTTAATTGCATCAAAGGATGCTTATATTCGAAATTCTTGCATTTATCTGTGCAACTATTTCAGTTATGCATCTTTGTTGACTTTTTTGCATACGCACATGCAAGTAATACATAATTCTTGCATAAAAGTTTGCTATAATTTGTAGGCACGAAAATCAATTAATATTTATTTGCACAAGTATTCAGAATTCTTGCACATATACATGCAACAATCTACACGCATGAATATTAGTTTATTTTTACTTGCATACATGTATGAAAGAAAAATAGAATACTTGCATGCATGTATGCAAGAATTTATGCAAATTTTTAGTGTAAACTGCTTCAGGAATTCTTGCATACATGTGTGCAACTATTGTGTATACTTGCATACATGTATGCAAGTTTTTTTTTTTGTGTTCTTGTGCGAACGTTTGCAGATTCTAGAACATTTTTTTTACATGGCAGCGCCTTTTTTTAACAAAACACGTAACTCAGAAAATAGGGACCTGCTTTGAAATGAAACATAGGGAGGGAGGTCGTTTGTATTTAGAAACCTTTTGAGGACCTAACGCTTATTTTCACATATATAAATACCGAAAATTAAATAGCAGATATCTTTACTAAACACTTAAACAAACTAGCATTTGTTAAATTATGTCGTGACCTAGAAATTTTCTCCTACTCTGAATTAATATAACAAAATTCAGTCTATTAACTAAAAATAAAACATCATTATTTCACGGACAAATAAAGTCCATTAACCTCTCAATATTGCAAGTAATTCTACTCCATAAAAATTTAACAAACTTAAAGGCTATAAATATCCACACAATACAAAATGATCAGTCTTACAATACGTCATGGATTCTAAACAAATCGTTCACCCGACTCAAGCCCAATAAGAACTCCATCACCTCCACGATTCCTTCCAACTTTGGATTTTCCAAACAAAAACGGGGTTTGTCTCCACTACTCAAATGATTAAAAGGAATGATAAGTAGACGATCGATGAGAAGATAGATAAAATATCCCACTATCAACGCGAAATGATGGATGTACAAAGAGAAATTTATTACAAGCAAGAAGGAACTATGCAACACTTTATGCTATGTGCAACCACTCTTCAACAAAAAGGTATTTGCATAAAAAATCTCCTTGTTTTTATGAAACTCCCAAAAAAGAGCGTACTTTCAAGAAAACGTGTGAAGACGGACCATCATCTCCTTCTCCAAAATGGCCATCATGGTTGCCAATAAACTAAAAATTTATTACACAAGGTTATTGTACTATTCAAGAATAAGAAATATTATGAATATATTCCTTGTTCTTATAAGAAATAAGATAGGTTAGTTTTAAAAACTCTTAAAATTGAAACTACTTTTTACCACCACTAAATTCACAACAACTTACAAAACAAACGTCTGAAATTATCCGACAGACATATGAAATTTGACTCGGTTAAATAAAAAATAGGCGTGACAAATAGAAGGCGTCCGAAAAATTATCCCAGACATCTGAAAATACTTTTGGTTTAAAAATACACCTAAAACAAATGTCCTAAACTAATCCCAGACGTCTGAAAAATGTTTCAGGATTTCACTCAGGATCCCAAAGTAACGTCGGAAATATAAACCAGACGTCTGATTATTTTCTCGGGTTGCATCTGTTACAAAATCAGATGTCTGATCTCAAATCCAGACATTTGAAGTACGACATGTCAGTTTTTATATATGGGTAACCGCTATATTTCTTCCTCATTCTCTTATTTCACCGATCAAATCAATATTCTCCTAACCTTAAATCATAATTTCGTTCAAAATCAGAGCTCCTAAATCAAAATCTTCATAAAAAAGAAAGAGACAAGAAAAAGAATCATCAAATCCTCCTCCAACTGCTAAAGAAACTCCCCGAGTTGTTTCACAATCAAGAATCAACAAATGGATGAATAAAGCTCCATTGGCAATCAAACAATATGGACTAATACAGAAGAAGATTCTACATACCGGTATATTCGATAATCTTCTTGATTTTCCACTATATGAACTTAGTAGTTTATGTCAAGATTCTTGGGTTGTGTCACTTGTCTCATTTTTTTCTAATGACTTACAAATAAACCAGCTATCTATATTTCTATTCTATGCGAATCTAGATAGTACTGGTTTTTAAAATCCTCAAGTTGAAAATAATTGGGTTTGGTCTAGTGTACTTGGGGTTATAGTTAGATTTACCGCTAAAGACATTGGGGAAATATTGCAATGTTCTAATATTGGAGCAAATATCAACGACGCCCCTAATATGCGATATAAGACAAGAGATAACATCACCCACTAGATTTGGTAAGATCACATGCCCCAATTTCCTACTAACATCACCCATCAGATTTGGGAAGATCATATGCCCCAATTTCCTACTAAGTTCTTAAGGCCAAAAGAAAGACTTCTAAACCGAATCCTGATAAATACAGTTTTTCCTCATCTTAGGAGTCATGAAAAAATCCTTGATCTAGAACATAGAGCCTTATACGTTATTTTTGGCGGTATTCAAGTTAATTGGGCTCAGTTTATCTTTGACGAACTAAAAGAATTTTGTAATCGGTCTCAACACTCAGTCATATATGCACCTTTTATTATGCAATTATTGAAGGCAAAAGAAGTTCCTACTTATTTATCGACATTCGAGGAATTCCGATTAAGGAGGCAGCTAAAAAATTCTTTTCCTTCATGCATCTTCCACAAGAACCACCATTTTTTTGTACTCTTGATGAATGGAGAGAAAAGCATCAAGGGAATTAAGTCCCACCGGAAGAGCATCAACAAAAAGAACTACTTTAGGATATACCAGAATCTTCCTCTCAACATGCTTTCCAGTATCAAACATTCGTAGGTATGACTTCTCCAAAGACACAAATACTTTCAAATGAATCGTTACGTGAAGCTGTGATTCATAATCAACAAATTTTGTACCAAAATAAAGTTGTGTTGGGAAATCATATCGCAAACATGGAATTTACTTTAGCGTCTCGTCTCGCGACAGTTGAAAAAACAATGAGTACGATTGCATTATCTTTAAAGAAACTCCTACGCCGTACTTGACCTCCGACATTATCTCCACCATCGCCATTCATCTCACCAGAAAAGCTTCTAAAGAGGAACACTCTAAGGAATCTGGTGATAAGGAAGAAAAAGCGGGAGATAAGTAGGTGGAAAGCTAACCAAAAGACGTTAACACTTAATTATCAATATATTCTGAAAAACTATGTATATATTGCCTTTAAAAATTCTATCTTGTGATGTGGTTGTAATGTTGGTTTGTGATGTGGTTGTGATGTTGTTTTGTGGTATGGCTGTGAAAACTTTGTGGTATTATTTTGTTATGTCTTGTGGATATGGTATTTTAACTTTAACTTTTTATGACTACGGTTCATCTCTATGTTGTACATTATTTTATCTTCCTTGTGATATGCTTAGTTACATTTTTTATTGGTGTGTACATGTTATCCAAAGCATGGAAATGCTTTTGAAATAAAGTGTGCGCATGCTATTTAAAGCAAAATACTTTATATACACTCCTTTCTGAAAATGACAGAGGGTAGAATACTTTCAGGGAAGATCATATATTAAGAGGGAGTTATAGAACTTATATTCTTAAGTACATTGTGTTGTTTTCATCATCAAAAAAGAGGAGAATGTTAGGAAATCCATTCTTTGATTCCGATGACGACAACTACACAATAGAAATCATATATATATATATATATATATATATATATATATTAAGTTTATGCCGAAAAAGTCCAAGATCGACTCAACATAAAGCATAAAGCTTGGCTTAACAAGGAAAAGGATACAAGAAGCCAGTAGGATATGCATAAAGAAAGAAGATAAAGAGGTCAAGACATCCACAGCTGATAAAAATGTCTCGAAGAGAAGCTCACCTTTCTATACTCTCTGCGTTCTATTTTATCTATTCTATACTCTACAAGCAATCTAGCAATTCAAGCCACTCACAACCATATACTACTCTTCCAAATACATCTACACTTCAAAGAAACTATTATTCAAGGATACTTTGGAAGATCGTGTATCGATTAGTTAACTTTTGTGTTATACCAGAACACACATTTGAAAACTTTATTGTAATTATGCCTATTCCTCTGGGTGAAGCTAGGGTTTGTGATAGTAGAATACTGAAGGGGGTCTTCGGGAATAGACTTAGCACGGAAGGTCCGAACCTGTATAAAAACTCTGGTGTGCATTTTCCTTAATAGGATTTACTTTACTATATCACTCTAGTATATTCATTCATACTTGCCTACACATGATCCACTCATATATACTTTTAACTATAACTGATTACATTTAAAAAGAATTACCACGTTATAGGCTTTAATAGAGTGATGTATTTATAAAAATATTGTATGGTTCAAGTGAGATTCATATAAGACCTAGCTCGAGCAAAATGAGTTTTATATATTATCATAGCTTAGATCTAAAGAGATTTGTGTAATAACCTTGTTCGGATCTGTAACGACCCAGGGATTTTCGACTCCGAAAACCGACATACAACACCATGTTGACTATTCTAAAATCGAAAATACCAAATCATTAATAGAAAGAAGTTAGAGGGTGAGAATAGATAGAAAGAAGTTTAGAATATAAGAAGAAGAAGAACACAAATACAACCTCTGAGTCAACACGAATCCAATTAGCCGAAGAACACCATGCATTGATGACAGCGGAACGAATAATATATAGTGTACAAGATAATTTTAAAATACAAATTTGTATTTGTATATTAGAGTACAACACTTACATCACAGCAGAAATAAACAATAGCTATAAAATGCTGCTGAAGCCTCCTGCTCCAAGCTCCTTCTAGTATATTTGAAAATCCCGACTACTTGGCTGCCCATACAAATTTGGGCACCCAAGAGTTTAGGGTAAAATGAAACAAAATAAACTCTAGGTCAGTCATGGGACTGGTGTGAGTAAACAATTTAAAGAAGTTTGAGAAAATAAACGATATCTCATAAGACCACGTCGTATAACATGGAACAGCTTTTTCCCTTATTAGAATCCAAAACACTCGATTTAACGTTCAAAATCCTTTTGAAAGAAATGATAATCTTTATATCAAAAGTCTTTTGATATTATAATAGTGTCTATCAACCACAACTAAATAATCATTAGAAGAATGCTTTCATCTCACGTTCCACGTATATAATATATAATCAAAAACCATGGGCGCTTATTGGGTAATGAATTCCAACTGGAAAGGTATGGGACCACCTTCCGACAGTGTATCTCTAGAGAGGAATACATCGGGTTCAAAAAGAATATCTTGCAACCTAGGCCAAACTTTACCGGCCACTCATTTCGCTTAAGTGTACCGAATGTGTTATCACCAACGGTTGGGATCAGCAACCGTTTCCCGAAAGGGACAACCTTGAAATAGGTTAAAGAAGTAAATGAAATTTCTCTAGATCAGGTGACAATACACCCTAATTGGGTGCTACACACTTAGTCATGCGACCTACCCAATTTTATACCATTTCTCGGTTGTGAGGCTAGAGGCCATAACGTACAGATCACACCTTTATTTACTTTTAATGTCACATCATCATACCCAGCAAATCACAAATGGATTTCCCCAAAAATAGCACGGGTATACAGTTAAGAGAAATGAATTCCTCCGCCACCAAATGTAAATACATTTGAAGAGATCAACTTACACTATCTATTAAATATACTCTGTCAGACATTCTTCCATACAAGTTGTCCTGGGACTGGACAAACCGAAGGCACTATTCTGTAAACCCATCTTAGGCAATTTCTACCTAGGATTTGCCGGAACAGCCCTTGCATAAACCCTATTTTCAATTATCTTCATCATATTTGATTCCAAATGCTAATGCCCACATGGAGTGGTTTTCAGATAATAAATCTGATCCCATCTCTCCATATTAACGACGAAAAAATGGTCCAAACTTTGATAGTCGGTTATTTAACTATCAAAGGAAAACAACCATACACATAGCGATCTTATTTCCAAAAGGAAATTTTATCAATCGACCATCAATCAACATTTTCCCTTTAAATTAATTTATCATTAATTTGTTCATTTCCCATTTCCCGTTTCCATATATTCATAAATTCTTATTTTCTAAATTTAGAAAATATATGTTTATTAATCATTGGAAAACATTTCCATCTCTTATCCACGCATCACTATCCTCTCACATCTATCAGTCTCTAACTGTAAACCAATAAGAGAACAATTCCCCGAATATCAACCCCGAAGGTCGAAACCAACATCAGATCGATATCCAAAAAACTATTCAACTTAACTAATCTCCAGTCAGATTATAATTTCCTTAACTCCATTTAAATCTTCTTATCAAATCATTGCTTACGCAACTCTTGGATTCATTTTACGGATCCAATTCTTTTATGAAAAACAATGGTTATAACGATAGATTTATAATCCGTACTTCCAAAATATCTAACTTTAAGTAAAACCTTTATACCTTAATTTAAATAAATAAATAAATAAATGATTTATTAAATTAATAGATCTTGATTTAAAAACTAGAAAGTAAATAGTACTTTCCTACATTCGATATAGTCGAATCCCAATGTATTATTCTCTCTCGAATAATCTCTATTCGACAACTCTCTTTCGAATAAACTATATTCGATAACTCTTTTCCAAATAAAATCTATTTGACAACTCCCCTTTCGAATAAACTATATTCAATAATCTATCTTTCGGATAAACTATATTCGATTATCTCTTTGTCGAGTGAACTATATTCGATAATCTCCCTTTCGAATTGTTGGGATTTCCCTCCTAATTTATTGGAATGCTCAACAAATATTGTTGAAAGGCGTGTAGACACATCAAATTCTATGCATATTTATTGCAATTCAAATGGAAACATTATGGTGAAGTTTGAAAGCCACATTGTGAGAGAACCTTTTGTATTCCACACTCATATATATGAGTGTGAGAGAGTGTGTGAAAAATATATAGAAATACACAAAAAGATAGATAGCTTGAGAAGTCTTTATCCTCAAGCTTGAGTGAGCCACTGAGTGTGAGATATATACAAATATAGAAAACCATCCAATTTTTGTGGTGAGTTCTTGTAATCCTACTATCACCTTATAGTGGAAGAATTGGACTTCTAGTCCCTCGGTTTTTCCCTCATTGGGTTTTCCGCGTAAACAAAAATCTCTTGTGTGGCCGCTTGTTATTTTCATCTATCTATCAATTGTTTCGCTGCACTTCACTTCCAAGCTTATCTACACAGAGGAAATTATAAAGTTTTACTCAACGGTGGTATCAGAGCTTGGTTCAGCAATATATTTCCTTCCTGTGTAAGCTAAAATGGAGACCACCATTACACATGATGGTGAAATGTTTAAGCTCACTGCAGAGAATTTTTCTTACTAGAAGCCAATGATGGAAGATCATTTGTATTGCAAGGATTTGTAGGAGCCAATCACAAAAGAAGACAAGCCGGAAGGAAAGCCCAAAAAAGATTGGGAACTTTTGAACCGGAAAGCAGTTGCCATGATCCGAAAATATATAGATCAAAGTTTATTCGAGCATGTATCTACTTATACAAATGCCTATCAGTTGTAGGAGAAACTTGAGTCTATGATTCGAAAGAAGACACCTCAGAACAAAGCTCATCTAGTAAGACGATTGGTTAAATCAGAGTACAAAGATGGTCAAGGCATGATTGAGCATCTGAACAGTTTTAAGGGATTAATAAACAAGTTAACCAAGATTGAAATGAAGATAGATGATGAACTGCAAGCCTATCTTCTTTTAAGCTCTTTACCTGAGAGTTGGGATATTTTGGTTGTTACTCTAAGTAACTCAGCTCCAAAAGGAAAACTCACCATAGATGCGGTTGCTGATAGCCTTCTAAATGAAGAGGCAAGAAGAAAAGAGCGTGGAACAACACAAAGCAAGGCTCATATAGCAGAGAATCGAGTTAGAAGTGAATTTCATGGAAGAAATAAAAACAAGGGACGTGATAAGTTAAGAGGACGCTCCAAATCCTGCTCCAGAATCACTTGTTATTATTGTGGCAAACCAGGTCATAAAAAATCTGAATGTCATAATCTTAAAAGAGATCAAAAAAATGGAACTGTGAAGCCAGATCAAGTTGGCCCGAGAAAGAAGGAAGAACAAAACACTACAACATTTGCAGTCAAAGAGGAATCAGATGTATTCTTTATTGGAGATGACAATTATCTCAATTTGACTTATGATGACAATATATGGATTGTCGACTCAGGTGCTTCCTTTCACATTACTCCACATGAATGGTTATTTACTTCTTATCAAAAAGGTAATTTTGGTACTATTAAAATGGGTAATCAAGTTACTAGCAAAATTATTGGCATAGGAGATGTTCATTTGAAAACGAACACTGGTTGCGAGCTTATACTGAAGGACGTAAGACATGTTCCAGATATGCGCCTCAATCTAATATCTGCAGGTAAGCTTGATGATGCTGGTTTAGTTAATCAATTTGGTTCTGGAAAATGGAAACATGGTCATTGCTCGAGGCAAAAAGGAGGGCTCTTTGTATTTAAAACGTGGTTGCTTACGCGGTGAAGCTAATGTTGTCCATGATGATTCAGTATTGGAACTTAGCATAAGAGATTAGGACACATAAGCGAAAAGGGATTGCAAATACTTGCCCAAAAGGAGCTGATCCCTGAAGTGAAAGGTAAAATACTTGAACCTTGTATTGATTGTTTGGCTGGGAAACAACATAGAGTTTCCTTTTATAGATCAAATAGACCATCAAGAAGAAAGCATATCCTTGATTTAGTACATACTGATGTCTGCTCTATGACTGAAAAATCTCTTGGAGGTGCATTATATTTTGTAACATTCATTAATGATCAATCAAGAAAGGTTTGGCTGTATTTGTTGAAAACAAAAGACAATGTACTTGCGGCTTTTAAGGAGTTTAATGCCATGGTGGAATGACAAACAAGAAGTTGAAGTGTGTCCGAGCTGATAATGGCGGTGAATATTGTGGTCCATTTGAAGAGTACTGCAAGACATTTGGCATCCGTCTTGAGGAAACACCTCCAAAGACACCTCAACTATATGGTGTTGCTGAGAGAATGAATTGAACTATCGAAGAAAGAGTTCGATGTATGATATCTCATGCTAAACTCTCTAAATCATTCTGGGGAGAAGATGTGAAGACTGCTGTTGATATAATTAATCTCTCATCATCAGGTCCACTAAACAAAGGCATTCTAGATGAAGTTTGGTTAGGCAAGAAGATCTCTTATGACCGCTTGAGGTGTTTAGATGTCTTGCATTTTCTCATATTCCTAAAGACGAGCGGGCTAAACTTGACTCAAAAACCAAGCAGTGTATTTACCTTAGTTCACGTAAAAATGAGTTCGGATATTGGTTATGGGATCCAGTTAAAATAAAGATTATTAGAAGTCAGGATGTTATTTTCTTTGAAGACCAGACAGTAGAAGATCTTAAGCAAGTAGAGAAGTTTAGACCTATGCAAATAATATATTCAGATCCTACACCATCCTCTGTGATGCAAGATGCAGGTGGAGGGCAAGAGGAGGAGCCTAATCATAATGGGTTGCAAAGACAACATGATTGAACAATCAATTGAAGAGCCATCATTGCATGAACAATCTCAGTCAAATGAAGAGATGACAGATGAAACAAATGTCACAACACAACCTCTATTACAACGTTCTACAAGAGAAAGACGTGCCTCTACTAGATATCCTAGAGATGAGTATGTGATAATCGCTGATGAGGGGGACCCTCAAAGTTACGAACAAGCTATAACCAGTGAATACAAAGAAGAATGGGAGAAAACTATGCAGGAAGAAATGCAATCCTTGCATGACAATCATACATATGATCCGGTTGAGCTACCCAAAGGAAAACGAGCCTTAAAATGCAAATGGGTGTACAAGTTAAAAACAGAAGAGAAGAATAGTCTACCCAGATACAAAGCTCGAATTGTTGTTAAGGGTTGCAATCAAATGAAAGGTATTGATTTTGATGAAATATTTTCTCCCGTGGTAAAAATGTCATCTATTAGAGTCATAATGGGTTTAGCAGCTTGTTTAGACTTAAAAGTTGAACAATTCGATATTAAAACAAAATTTTCACACGGAGACCTAGAGGAAGAGATCTATATGGAGCAACTCTAGGGGTTCAAAGTTGCGGGGAAAGAGCATCTTGTGTGTCGTCTCGAGAAGAGTCTATACGGTTTAAAATAAGCACCGTGCCAATGGTATAACAAGTTCGACTCATTCATGACTCAAAATGAGTTCAAGAAGACTCTATGTGATCACTGTGTCTATATAAATAAGTATGCTGGTGGTGATTTCATCATACTTTTATTATATGTTGACGATATGTTGATTGTTGGACAGGACAAAAAGAAAATTACATCTCTCAAGAAGGATTTAAGCAAATCTTTTGCAATGAAAGATCTGGGAACAACACAACAGATTCTTGGAATGAAAGTCACTCATGATAGTTCCATAGGACTATTGTGGTTATCGCAAGAAAGATATATAGAGAAAATTCTTGAAAGATTTAACATGCACAAGGCCAAGCCTGTAAGTGTACCACTTGCCAACAACTTTAAATTAGGCAAGGAACACAGTCCAAAAACTAAAAATGAAATGGCTGAAATCGAAAATGTCCCATATTCTTCCACTGTTGGCAGTTTAGTGTATGCCATGATATGTACACAACCGGACATTGCATACGCTATTGGAGCCGTGAGTCGATATTTATCAAATCCTGAAAGCAACATTGGGTTGCTGTTAAATGGATATTTGTCTATCTCCGAGGAACAACCAGAAGATGTTTGTGCTTTGGAAAAGGAAAACCTGTGTTAAAAGGATACACAGACGCTGATATGGCAGGAGATGTTGACTCTAGAAAATCAACATTAGGCCATTTGATTACTTTTTTGGGGGGAGAAGTATCTTGGCAATCAAAGCACCAAAAATGTGTTGCCTTGTCTACAACCGAAGCAGAATTCATTGCAGCTACAGAATCATGCAAAGAGATGATATGGCTAAAAAACTTCTTGTTAGAATTGGGCCAAAAACAAGAAAGTTATGATCTCTATTGTGACAATCAAAGTATAATTCAACTTGCTAAAAATTCAGCTTATCATTCCCGATTGAAACACATCAATGTTCGACATCACTGGATTAGAGATGCATTAGAAGCAAAGCTGTTGCAACTCAACAAAGTTCATACTGATGATAATTCGTCAGACATGTTGGCGAAGTCCATACAACTAAGAAATTTGATGACTGTTGTGATGGTGCTGGTATGGAAGTGCTTCCTGATTAAGTCGGGAAGGGGAATATTTGTTGGGTTTTCCTTCCTAATTTATTGGAATGCTCAACCAATATTGTTGAAAGGTGTGTAGACACATCAAATTCTATGCATATTTATTACAATTCAAATGGAAACATTATTTCCAAGATGAAGTTTGAAAGCCACATTGTGAGAGAACCTTTTGTATTCCACACTTATATATATATGAGTGTGAGAGAGTGTGTGAAAAATATATAGAAATACACAAAAAGAGAGATAACTTGAGAAGTCTTTATCCTTAAGCTTGAGTGAGCCACTGATTGTGAGATATATACAAATATAAAAAACCATCCAATATTTGTGGTGAGTTCTTGTAATCCTACTATCATCTTATAGTGGAAGAATTGGATTTCTAGTCCTGCGGTTTTTCCCTCATTGGGTTTTCCACGTAAACAAAAATCTCTTGTGTTGATGCTTGTTATTTTCATCTATCTGTCAATTGTTTTACTGCACTTCACTTCTAAGCTTATCTACACAGAGGAAATTATAAGTTTTACTCAACACAAATAAACTATATTCGATTTATGTTACAAACTCCAGCATATTTTACCCTTTTGAGTCAACTCAATTTCTAAATTCATTTTTAAATTTAGTACTTCCCAACAATTACCAATTTCCTTTTATAACTGTTTTAATTCTACAAAATGTTTGCTTTTAAATCGTTATTCACTTTAAAACATGAATATTATTCCTTTACAGAAAATTGGACTCGTTTTATCGAATCAAAACTTGATTTCATAAATTAAATACTAACACAGGTTTAAACTCCAATTATCGAGTCATTTTATAACTTTTTATTCACATTCCATTTTGTTTATCAAATCTCGTTTACTTGTCAACTTCATAGTTGATTTTATTTGATAAGTTTATAATTCTCTATCTCCTTTATATTCGATTATAAAATATTGGTTTCAAACCAAATATTTATTATCTTGTCAAATCCCGATTTATCCAATATATAATTTCTTAAAATAAATTATTTTACAACATTTGACCTAGTCGAATTCTAATTACAAATCCTTATGGATTTTATTTTAATCTTATTCACAATTCGAACATCGAAATAAATTCCATCATTTCCATTTTAAAACAACTCCAAATTTCCGTTTTAAATTCATTGTTGAATTTACAATCCAAATTATCCACTGATAATTATTTTTATTTCATTTATAAACATTGTTTACAAATCAGATTACTTGTTTTTATTGTTAAACAAGTTATTTATTTTTAGCCATTCGAACTTCCATTTCCATTTTTAAAATTGATTTTCCCCTTTTCAAATTCATATTTCATCCTTTATTATTCCCTTCATAAATGTTAAATTTACATTCCATTATCAAATATCCGTGTTAAACCGATTTTAATTCTTAATACAAATTTATACTTATATATTTTCACTTTATCCAAAAATAAATAATTTAATTAATTTATAAATATCGTTGTAAATTAATCTTCTCAATTTATCTGTTAAAACAGATTTCTATTAAATGTCCAATTTCCTATAGTTCTTTTATAACTGGAAATTTCCTTTATGTAATTCTATAAATCCAAATACCATATTATTCTGTATAATCATTCATTTACTTCTTATTACTTTCATTAAGTATTTCCACAAACGAGATTTTAATCTTCCATATAATTGTTAATGATTTTATACAGAAATTTCTTATTTAATTTCTTAATATTTCCTTTTATAAAACCCCTTGATTTTTGTAAAATTCTTAAATCTAATATCCACTTTCTTTTAAAAAAATTCCTTTTTATATAAAATCTTTTGATTTTATATAAATATTTTATTTTCAATATACACTTTGAAAATTTCCTTTTTACATTCCAGTATTTCTTATGGTATTTAAAATACCAAATAACCAAACTAGTGTCATCATAATCAATCACAGATTATATATTACATCATATATCACATTATATGAAAAAAAACAGTATTATAAATATTGAGCAATCCAGTTGGATCCCTCCAACCTGTTTCCATGCATCCACAGATGTTAAACAATATAATTAACATCAATTTCATTTCAGTATGGATTATTCTGATAAACAGGATGAATATTTGATTAACGATATATATATATATATATACATATATACATCATTTGATCAATAATCTCAACCGATTAATTAGCAGTTTATATAGACAATCATCACAGAGCAATCAACCATCATTTTTCAATTCTAAAAATGCGTTATAAAATTATAAACAGGATAGAACTAGTGAGTTTTACTTACATTGGTCGGTTATCGTTAAATAACGATAAGCGATCATCGATGATTCAGGCATTTAATTTCATCATAAATAGAGACGAGCTCCAAATCGCTCTAAATCGGTTCCATGGTGTATCTCTTATCCATACAATCCCAATGGATCTTGTTTCGTCAGATTCTGATATTGTATGTAGAAGTTATTACATTTACAAATTTATAGGTCGTGTTTAAAATTAAACAAAACTAATTTAATTCGTCATTGGGCCTTACTCTTCTCACCCGGCCTAAGACCCACCCCACCCGCACTACCATTTCTTCCGACTAGCAAACTGTAAATTTCCCCATCACCATTTGCCCTGTATTTTGTTCCACAACTCTCCCTCTTTACTCGAACATTATTCAAAATAAAATTTAAGTACTAATTATCAATCTAATTAAGCCATTAATCCACTTATATACCTTTAACCATATGCTCATTGTAACATCCCAGAAAATACGGGCCAATTTAAAAAATTTAAATTGGTGATTTCAAAGAAATTTGAACAATTGAAATAGAATATTTCAAAAAAATAGTGAATTAGAAATAGTGAGTCAGTTTGAAAATTTGAATTCAAACTTTGACTGACTGTGCAGGGTGGAGAATATAACGGATTTTAGCGAAACCAAAAATATTTAAATCTGTTAGTCAATACCTTTCTAACGAATTTGAAAAATCGAAGTTTCATAATGGGAATCAAAAGTTATGGCCGAATGAATTTTCAGAATGGTCGCTATATAGAATATATAGCCCTGGAAAATTGATATTTTGCAAACGACCTCGGAATTCGACGAAACCACTTTTGTTGGGTCCGGGATGTCAAACTATTGCTAGGTTTCAAATTTCATAATTTTTGAAGCTAGTATGTGAGCGTGGCAAAAGAAAATGTGTTTGGTCAATTTCTGTTAAATTGGATCGACCAGAAAATGGCCATTTTTCAAACGATCTCAGAATTCGACGAAACTAGTTTTGTTGGGACCGTAGCGTCAAAACATAGCTAGATTTATTTTTCTGGAATTTTTCGAATCAGTTTGTGGCCCTGGCAAATTGAAATGTGCGTTCAGAGTTAAAAATTAAATGTTTTATACTTTAATTTGAAAAATAACTGACTGTAATAGTCGAATTGGCCAACGAAACATATCCCATTGTGTCCGGGATGGGGGTATTTAGCTGGAGACGACAGTCGTTGGGCTTGAAAAGGAGTTCGTTGGTGAAAACCCTAATTTTCTGAAATATATATATTCCGGCGAATCAGAAAATTCCATTCATTATTTAAAAAAACAAACAAAAACTAAAAACCCTCGAACCAACGGTGAAACCCGTCCCTCCCTTCTCTCCTCCGCCGCCGCCGCTACAGCCGCTTCCAGCCAACGCCACCACCGCCGCTCGATGCGCCTCCGTCCCCTCGTCAGATCCGACCCACCCACGACCTCCCACGACGCCTCCTCCGCCTGAATCGAGGCCAGAAAGCCCGCCACTTCCCATCGCCCTCGACGACACCCCCGAGCGCCACCAAACCACCACCGACAGGACCCCCTCTCGAAGCTCTTCCACGTCCAACTCCCCGATCATCCCCACGTGCCACGGATTTCGCGAAAACCTCAAACCTAGTTTCGAACCAAATAGAAAGGTGAGTCCTTTTTGATGTCTGCACTTTGAAAAATCATATCTTTTTGGTGTGTTGACGAAATTCGATGAAATAGGAAACATCGGGACCGCAAGGAAGCTCTCTACCTCATAGAAGAAGCCGCGGATTTTTCTGAGTCATCTACGATTTTTAGCACTCCGCAAACCAAGGTGAGAAATCTAAATTAAATGAATTTGAATGGAAAAATGTCGTGTATAAATTATATTAGCGAAATATAAATTACACACGTGCTGTATACCTCATGTACATGCGTAGTGTAAGCTATATAAGCGAAGTATGAATTTTACATGCATAGAATAATTGATATATGTGTTGAAATGCAAGTGAAATATAGCAATTATATTATATATATATATACACGCCCCTCGTCCACAAACCATGGACGATATTTATTGTTGTGAATTGGTGTGAAATATTGGATGAAAAATGCGAATGGTTGAATAATTGTTTGTGGTTGATATTGATTGGTTATGGTTGAAAAATACCCATTGGTGATTGAAATGAATTGGAAATATTTGTGGAAATAAAAATAAAACATGCCGACTGCGTGCGAATTAGATGCATGAATCCCCATTGTCAAAAACCGCAAGGTTTTGAGGTAGAGCGAGGAGCCGTACGAGGGACGGTGCCGGTTTTAACTACCCTGCCGTTATGCTGCCGAAATTTTGAATAATCTTTGTGTGTTAGAATTATTTTCATATATTGAAATTATCTTCATGCGTCAAAATTAAAGTCATGTGTTGAAACTATATCCATGTGTGGAAATGTTCGTGTGTTGAAAAGTGATGTGTGAAAATTAAATTCATTTGTGAATGAATGAAGTGTCTAAACAATAAAAATCACCTTTTTATAATATATATGAAGTATGAAAAATATTCGCCTTATATATAAATAGTTTCAATAATAAAAATTCCATCTTTCTAATATGAACAACATAAGTAAAATATCCATGTGTGGAAATGCTCATGTGTTGAGAAACGTGTGTAGTGGAAAAGTTCATGTGTTGAATAAAAAGATCGAACAATAAAAATTACATTTTTATTGAAACTATGAAGTGTTGAAAACATCCATTTATCGAATGAATATTTTACATGATAAAAATATCATTTTTATCATATATGTGATATGCTAGAGATATGCGGACGTTGAAATAAATATTTGTGAAGAAATATTATTTTTAACATGCATAGGAACTAAATAAAATAGTCATGTGTTGAAATCTATTTTAGTTCGCCAAAATTATCATCTTTGAAATGTGAAGTGTTAAAAATAGCCACTTGTTCAAATATATGTGCATGAGTTGAAATATACATTAATTAGCTAATGATATGATTTTAGCCTATGCATGCAACATTAGAATGAATGGTGTTTTTAAACCAAAGTAAATCAAATATGAAGTTGAATGGAAAATGATAAGTGATAAAAACTGTATATATGTACATGCATATTTATTGAACAGGTTATAGCAAAGAGGCTAGAGAAGAGGAATAAAATTTTGTGCCCGACAAATAGGTACACATTTACTGTTTTGTTTGGGTGATGATTTTATGAGCCTGTTGGCTAGCCGCTTGGCTTTTTCTTTTTCTTTTTGACATGAGACGCCCGTGTGGCTATTTGGGAATTTTCCCAGCCCCTCCCGTACAAAGGAGGTTATGGCGAAATTTTCCAAAATTTAAAGGCGTTAGTGAAATAATTGAAGTGAAAACGATATAGGAATTTTTGAATGAACTATATTTATATAAATATAAATAAAATTAAAACGAAACGTGGCCGTGCAGTTCGTGTTTTGAAACCGTGATTTCAAACGACTAGTGCGGGAAATCCGACCATTGGATTTTCCCAAAACCGCAACCGTTGGGTTCGCCTTGGAAATATCTTTCCAACGGCACCAACTTTGTGAAGATCCGACGGTTGGATTGTCTGGAATGTTTAATTCAAATCTGAAGAAAAACAGCGCCAGAAATGAACTATATTTATATATATATAAATATAATTAAATTAAATCGAATAACGACGCTGCAGTTCGTAAATTGAAATCGTAATTTCAAATGGCTAGTGTGGAAGATCCAACCGTCGGATTTTCCCAAAACTGAAACCGTTGGATTCGTTTTGAAATGACCTTCCTAATGATATAAAATTTGTGAAGATCCAACGGTTAGATTTTCAGATATGTGTAAAACAAAATTAGTGAAAAGCAGCGCCAGTGCATCGACACGACCTAAAACGTCGTTTAATTAAATATGGCCGTTTTAAAATAAATAAAAATGGCGATATATCGTTATAAAATACTATAGACGATATAGAGTGAAAATAATCCCATTTTGTTGTGTTTGCTTGATATGTGATGGTTGAATGTATTTAACATGAAAATTATAACTAAAGAACTGAAATGTGAATGTTGAATAGTCCAACCATGTGACAAATTGATTTGAAAATCTAAATATACGTGGATTATTTGAAAAGGCCGAGTTCATCTCATTTCAAATAATCGATCGACGTTGAGAAGTCGAAGAGTCGAAGATGGTTGTAGACCGACGATCTTCACATTGGATGGATGGGCGCTACTGATGCTCGTGATTGGAGTAGCTACCATGAAGGAACTGAAGTAGTAGCCGTCCAAACATACTGTTGATTGTACGGATATGCGAGGAATTGGTGCCTCCGGTTTCGTTCAGACCCAAAACGGACTTGTAAATGGACTGTGTGTCTGACATTGGATTTTGTTCTGTGTTGATTGATCTCTGTTAAATATATATCTGTTTGGCGGCGGAGAATTTATTCTCTTGCTTAATGCCCTTCTCTGAGACGTACGAGCTCAGAGGTTATGTATTGATAGAAATCAGTCGCATGGAGTGGATTGCCTGTGTGGCACGCTTGAGTGGCATATGATCAAGGCTTCTGTTGCAAAGCAAAGTCTTGTGGTTGATGATCAAAGCATGGTCTGTGTGACGTAGCTTTGTGTATAACGTGAATTCGCGAGCCTCACACCTCGGTATGAGTCAAAAACGGGAGAGTGACTGCAGGGAGAGCACGACGTTTCTTTCTAGCTAAGGTGGTGTCAGTGACCTACCAGCCCTGACATTATATATACTTTTCACCTGTGTGGTTGTAGGAATGCGAGGCGCCTCGATATAGGTCTGTAAGGACCGGGAAACGTGTGTTCAGGAATAACTAATCCTCAAAAGTAAGAGAGGACCGGCCCTGAGGATCCAAGGATCATAGTGGGGTCCTGGGACATTTGCTAGAGTGTCTCGAATCGGAGAGGAGCTTGCCTCTTGCCTCGACTCATGAAGGAATCCAATTTCCAATACGAAATATGCGGACGTGATTGTATTACTAGCATGGCGACATAGTAGATGGTAGCTATGCCGCCTAGGATTGATATTTATGATTGAATTTGCTTTTGAAACATATATGCACTAGTAATAATATCAAACACTTTTGTTTTATTCGTATGAAGCATTTTTGGCCATTATAAGGTAAAAACTCTATCCTCCGGCTTGCGTTGCATTGTGTGATGGGACCTGAGTCTTATAATGGCTTCATTTTATAAAAAACATTGCGATGATTTAATCATTTACTTTATTTCATCACTAGCACTCATTGGAGTAAACCCGTTCCGCGAAAGTGGCGTGGTCCTTTGATTTGCCTTATTATTGTTGTTAATAAGTTAAGTAGATTTCTCATACCAGTCCCATGACTGACTCGTAGTTTGTTTCACCTTGCAAACTCGGGTGCCCTCATTTTCACATGGGCAGCCTAGTTACAGGTTTCTGACGCACTTTTGGCTCATGGCGAGGCTTGACTACACCGTGCTGACTTGGATTTTCTCCGCCATTATTGTATCTATATTATGATCCGCCATTGGCGATGTAGACTGATATTTATTTTGAGTACTCTTTATGTATGATTCCGCCTCAGGCGATGGTGACTGACTATGTATCATTATGCACTAAGTTGTATCCTGTACTGTGCTTCTCCGATGTGATGATATCTATATGATTCCGCTGTCATATGTGTGTAAATTATTCTATTTTCTGTTTATGCTATTATCTGTGATCTGCTAATGATGATTAATGTGTTATATTCCAATGATTATCCTTAACACCATGTCACGGGGTTTTGGGATCGTCACAGCTGGTATCAGAGCTTTGGTTAACCTTAGTTCTGGAGTCTAACACATTAAACACTTCGTCAAAATAGAATCAGTAGTATTCTAAGGCGAGTCGCTCATTAGAGATAGAACTAGTAAAGTCCTAGAATGAGCCGAGCAGAATAGCAAAAACAATTTGATCAGTCCATCGTTATCTTTCCGTAAATTTTCTGCTTAATCATGCAATAAACTATCATTTCTGTTAGCTGACTCTTTCCTTGCTTATACAGAATTTGACAAATGGCTACCAGAGCTGCCGTCGCTAGAGGAGGTCGTGCCGGCCGAGGCCGAGGAAGGGGAGAAGCCCCAGTTCAAGAAGGACCTTTGATACAACCCCCGACCGCTCAATACTTCGAGCTAGACCGTGTAGCTAAGAGATATAAAAACTTAGGAGGCAAGACCTTCTTGGGAACTGGCACAGTAATAGAGGCTCTTGCATGGCTCAAAACATGCGAGAAAATTCTTGAAGGCCTAAGGCTTGGAGACCAAGACAAAGTTGTTATGGGCGCCTGGCTTATGCAAGAACAAGCTGAACTATGGTGGGAATCTCTCACCGCCGGGAATAGAGAAGCTGGAAGAACATGGGATGGATTCAAAGAACGTCTTCAAAGCCAAATTCTCTAAATGTGTCTTCTGGCAAGAAGAAGTCAAGTTTCTTGGCCATATCGTGTCAGAGAAAGGAATTTCTGTTGACCCAAGCAAAATAACAGCGATTCAAGACTGGAAACAACCCACTACTCCCACAGAGGTTAGAAGTTTTATGGGGTTGGCTAGTTATTATCGGAAGTTCGTCAAGGATTTTTCGAAGATATCTGGTCCGTTAACGAAGCTCACGAAGAAACATGAGAAGTTTAAGTGGACTTCCGACTGTGAAGAAGCTTTCCAGGAATTGAAATCGAAACTGACAACTGCTCCAGTGTTAACCATTATTGATGGGAATCAGGATTTAACGGTTTGGACAGATGCTTCTATTAGAGGTATTGGTGCAGTGTTAATGCAAAGAGGCCAAGTAGTCGCTTATGCAAGCCGCCAACTGAAACCGCATGAGAAGAATTATGTGACTCATGATCTTGAGTTGCTAGCCATCGTTTTTGCATTGAAAATCTGGAGGCATTATTTATTGGGCGAGAAATTTATACTGTACACATATCATCAATCATTGAAGTATTTATACACCCAGAAAGATCTGAATTTGAGACAGCAGCGTTGGCTAGAATTTCTTGCAGCGTATGATCTTGATATCCTGTATACGCCAGGGAAGGCTAACGTTGTAGCGGATGCGCTTAGTAGGAAAACCGCAATCATGGCCAACCTTATAATTACGCCTGGATTGATTGATAAGATTTCAGCCCTACAAAAAGACGATGAATTCATTCAGAGAATCAGTCAGAGGGTCAAGGAAGGTGAAACCACGAGTTTTCGTATTGACAATAAGGGGGTTCTCAGGTTAAATAATAGGATTTGCATTCCAAATATTCCAGGCCTTCGAAGAGAAGTGTTAGACGAATGCCATAAATCCAAATTTTGCATCCATCCTGGTGTGAGTAAGATGTACCACGATATCAAACGCACTTTCTGGTGGAGGGCAATGAAAAGAGATATTTCTTTGTATGTTAGCAGATGCCCTACTTGTCAATTGGTCAAGAGCGACCAACAGAAGCTAGCTGGATTGTTGCAACCGTTGGAAGTCCCAGGTTGGAAATGGGAACAGATTTCCATGGATTTCATAGATGGTTTGTCGCGAAGCAGGAAAGGTAATGACAGCATTTGGGTAATCGTAGATCGCTTCACAAAGACTGCCCATTTTATACCTGTCAGATCCAATAGAACCGCTCAAATTCTAGCACAGATATATTTCAAAAAAATCGTTAAGCTGCATGGAATTCCCATCAGCATAGTCAGTGATAGAGACCCGATATTTGCTAGCAAATTCTGGGAGGCTTTCCAGACAGAATTGGGAACGAAACTGAATATGAGCACCGCTTATCACCCTCAAACAGATGGCCAAACTGAGTGGGTGAATAGAATTCTAGAAGATTTATTGCGGGCTTGTATAATTGATTTTGGTGGGTCATGGGAAGATCACTTGCATTTGGCAGAATTCTCATATAACAATAGCTATCAAGCAAGTTTGGGAATGTCGCCATTTGAAGCATTATATGGCAGACCGTGCAGATCTCCAGCATGTTGGGTAGAACCTGGCAATAGACTTGTGTTAGGACCCGATATGATTAGAGAAGCATCTGATAAAGTCGACTTCATCAAAAAGCGTTTGAGAACCGCCCAAAGCCGACAGAAAAGTTATGCAGCTTCTAGAAGGAGAGATTTGACATTTGCTGTTGGTGATCATGTTTATTTGAAAGTTTCTCCGATGGGAGGAGTAATCAGATTTGGCAAAACTGGGAAGTTGGCACTGAGATTTATTGGTCCCTTTCCTATACTCGAACGAATTGGAACTCTTGCTTATAGGGTTCAATTTCCAGATTGGTTGCCTGGAGTGCATGATGTATTTCACATATCTCAACTTAGAAGACATGTGCATGATCCGGATCTTATTGTAGAAGAAGCAGCGCAACAGGATATAGATATAACTCCAGAATTAGCAGTCAGAAGAGAGCTATTAAAGATTGTTGGCAAAGAAACTAGAGAACTAAGAAGCAAAAAGGTTCATTTAGTTAAAGTGCAGTGGCGCAGTGATCCTAGAGACTGTACTTGGGAGACTGAGGAAAGCATTAAGCAAGCTTACCCCAAATGCAGAGTGGACATCTCTGACTAACTCCGGTGCAAGGTACCTTTACAATGCTTTGCATTTACATTTTGTTTCCTACTTTACTGTTGTTTCCTTTTCGAGGACGAAAAGTTTTAAGTGGGGGAGATTGTAACATCCCGTAAAATACGGGCCAATTTAAATTTTTTAAATTGGTGATTTCAAAGAAATTTGAACAATTGAAATAGAATATTTCAATAAAATAGTGAATTAGAAATAGTGAGTCAGTTTGAAAATTTGAATTCAAACTTTGACTGACTGTGTAGGGTGGAGAATATAACGGATTTTAGCGAAACCAAAAATATTTAAATCTGTTAGTCAATACCTTTCTAACGAATCTGAAAAATCGAAGTTTCATAACGGGAATCAAAAGTTATGGCCGAATGAATTTTCAGAATGGTCGCTATATAGAATATATAGCCCTGGAAAATTGATATTTTGCAAACAACCTCGGAATTCGACGAAACCACTTTTGTTGGGTCCGGGATGTCAAACTATTGCTAGGTTTCAAATTTCATAATTTTTGAAGCTAGTATGTGAGCGTGGCAAAAGAAAATGTGTTTGGTCAATTTCTGTTAAATTGGATCGACCAGAAAATGGCCATTTTTCAAACGATCTCAGAATTCGACGAAACTAGTTTTGTTGGGACCGTAGCGTCAAAACATAGCTAGATTTATTTTTCTGGAATTTTTCGAATTAGTTTGTGGCCCTGGCAAATTGAAATGTGCGTTCAGAGTTAAAAATTAAATGTTTTATACTTTAATTTGAAAAATAACTGACTGTAACAGTCGAATTGGCCAACGAAACATATCCCATTGTGTCCGGGATGGGGGTATTTAGCTAGGGACGACAGTCGTTGGGCTTGAAAAGGAGTTCGTTGGTGAAAACCCTAATTTTCTGAAATATATATATTCCGGCGAATCAGAAAATTCCATTCATTATTTAAAAAAAAAAACTAAAAACCCTCGAACCAACAGCGAAACCCGTCCCTCCCTTCTCTCCTCCACCGCCGCCGCTACAGCCGCTTCCAGCCAACGCCACCACCGCCGCTCGACGCACCTCCGTCCCCTCGTCAGATCCGACCCACCCATGACCTCCCACGACGCCTCCTCCGCCTGAATCGAGGCTAGAAAGCCCGCCACTTCTCATCGCCGCCGCCGACCACCGAGCGCCACCAAACCACCACCGACAGGACCCCCTCTAGAAGCTCTTCCACGTCCAACTCCCTGATCGTTCCCACGTGCCACGGATTTCGCGAAAACCTCAAACCTAGTTTCGAACCAAATAGAAAGGTGAGTCCTTTTTGATGTCTGCACTTTGAAAAATCATATCTTTTTGGTGTGTTGACAAAATTCGATGAAACAGGAAACATCGGGACCGCAAGGAAGCTCTCTACCTCATAGAAGAAGGCGCGGATTTTTCTAAGTCATCTACGATTTTTAGCACTCCGCAAACCAAGGTGAGAAATCTAAATTAAATGAATTTGAATGGAAAAATGTCGTGTATAAATTATATTAGCGAAATATAAATTACACACGTGTTGTATACCTCATGTACATGCGTAGTGTAAGCTATATAAGCGAAGTATGAATTTTACATGCATAGAATAATTGATATATGTGTTGAAATGCAAGTGAAATATAGCAATTATATTATATTATATATATATATATATATATATATATATATATATATATATACGCCCCTCGTCCACAAACCATGGACGATATTTATTGTTGTGAATTGGTGTGAAATATTGGATGAAAAATGTGAATGGTTGAATAATTGTTTGTGGTTGATATTGATTGGTTGTGGTTGAAAAATACCCATTGGTGATTGAAATGAATTGGAAATATTTGTGGAAATAAAAATAAAACATGCCGCCTGCGTGCGAATTAGATGCATGAATCCCCATTGTCAAAAACCGCGAGGTTTTAAGGTAGAGCGAGGAGCCGTACTAGGGACGGTGTCGGTTTTAACTACCCTGCCGTTATGCTGCCGAAATTTTGAATAATCTTTGTGTGTTAGAATTATTTTCATATGTTGAAATTATCTTCATGCGTTGATATTAAAGTCATGTGTTGAAACTATATCCATGTGTGGAAATGTTCGTGTGTTGAAAAGTGATGTGTGAAAATTAAATTCATTTGTGAATGAATGAAGTGTCTAAACAATAAAAATCACCTTTTTATAATATATATGAAGTATGAAAAATATTCGCCTTATATATAAATAGTTTCAATAATAAAAATTCCATCTTTCTAATATGAACAACATAAGTAAAATATCCATGTTTGGAAATGCTCATGTGTTGATAAACGTGTGTAGTGGAAAAGTTCATGTGTTGAATAAAAAGATCGAACAATAAAAATTACATTTTTATTGAAACTATGAAGTGTTGAAAACATCCATTTATCGAATGAATATTTTACATGATAAAAATATCATTTTTATCATATATGTGATATGCTAGAGATATGCGGACGTTGAAATAAATATTTGTGAAGAAATATTATTTTTAACATGCATAGGAACTAAATAAAATAGTCATGTGTTGAAATCTATTTTAGTTCGCCAAAATTATCATCTTTGAAATGTGAAGTGTTAAAAATAGCCACTTGTTCAAATAAATGTGCATGAGTTGAAATATACATTAATTAGCTAATGATATGATTTTAGCCTATGCATGCAACATTAGAATGAATGGTGTTTTTAAACCAAAGTAAATCAAATATGAAGTTGAATGGAAAATGATAAGTGATAAAAACTGTATATATGTACATGCATATTTATTGAACAGGTTATAGCAAAGGGGCTAGAGAAGAGGAATAAAATTTTGTGCCCGACAAATAGGTACACATTTACTGTTTTGTTTGGGTGATGATTTTATGAGCCTGTTGGCTAGCCGCTTGGCTTTTTCTTTTTCTTTTTGACATGAGACGCCCGTGTGGCTATTTGGGAATTTTCCCAGCCCCTCCCGTACAAAGGAGGTTATGGCGAAATTTTCCAAAATTTAAAGGCGTTAGTGAAATAATTGAAGTGAAAACGATATAGGAATTTTTGAATGAACTATATTTATATAAATATAAATAAAATTAAAACGAAACGTGGCCGTGCAGTTCGTGTTTTGAAACCGTGATTTCAAACGACTAGTGCGGGAAATCCGACCATTGGATTTTCCCGAAACCGCAACCGTTGGGTTCGCCTTGGAAATATCTTTCCAACGGCACCAACTTTGTGAAGATCCGACGGTTGGATTGTCTGGAATGTTTAATTCAAATCTGAAGAAAAACAGCGCCAGAAATGAACTATATTTATATATATATAAATATAATTAAATTAAATCGAATAACGACGCTGCAGTTCGTAAATTGAAATCGTAATTTCAAATGGCTAGTGTGGAAGATCCAACCGTCGGATTTTCCCAAAACTGAAACCGTTGGATTCGTTTTGAAATGACCTTCCTAATGATATAAAATTTGTGAAGATCCAACGGTTAGATTTTCAGATATGTGTAAAACAAAATTAGTGAAAAGCAGCGCCAGTGCATCGACACGACCTAAAACGTCGTTTAATTAAATATGGCCGTTTTAAAATAAATAAAAATGGCGATATATCGTTATAAAATACTATAGACGATATAGAGTGAAAATAATCCCATTTTGTTGTGTTTGCTTGATATGTGATGGTTGAATGTATTTAACATGAAAATTATAACTAAAGAACTGAAATGTGAATGTTGAATAGTCCAACCATGTGACAAATTGATTTGAAAATCTAAATATACGTGGATTATTTGAAAAGGCCGAGTTCATCTCATTTCAAATAATCGATCGACGTTGAGAAGTCGAAGAGTCGAAGATGGTTGTAGACCGACGATCTTCACATTGGATGGATGGGCGCTACTGATGCTCGTGATTGGAGTAGCTACCATGAAGGAACTGAAGTAGTAGCCGTCCAAACATACTGTTGATTGTACGGATATGCGAGGAATTGGTGCCTCCGGTTTCGTTCAGACCCAAAACGGACTTGTAAATGGACTGTGTGTCTGACATTGGATTTTGTTCTGTGTTGATTGATCTCTGTTAAATATATATCTGTTTGGCGGCGGAGAATTTATTCTCTTGCTTAATGCCCTTCTCTGAGACGTACGAGCTCAGAGGTTATGTATTGATAGAAATCAGTCGCATGGAGTGGATTGCCTGTGTGGCACGCTTGAGTGGCATATGATCAAGGCTTCTGTTGCAAAGCAAAGTCTTGTGGTTGATGATCAAAGCATGGTCTGTGTGACGTAGCTTTGTGTATAACGTGAATTCGCGAGCCTCACACCTCGGTATGAGTCAAAAACGGGAGAGTGACTGCAGGGAGAGCACGACGTTTCTTTCTAGCTAAGGTGGTGTCAGTGACCTACCAGCCCTGACATTATATATACTTTTCACCTGTGTGGTTGTAGGAATGCGAGGCGCCTCGATATAGGTCTGTAAGGACCGGGAAACGTGTGTTCAGGAATAACTAATCCTCAAAAGTAAGAGAGGACCGGCCCTGAGGATCCAAGGATCATAGTGGGGTCCTGGGACATTTGCTAGAGTGTCTCGAATCGGAGAGGAGCTTGCCTCTTGCCTCGACTCATGAAGGAATCCAATTTCCAATACGAAATATGCGGACGTGATTGTATTACTAGCATGGCGACATAGTAGATGGTAGCTATGCCGCCTAGGATTGATATTTATGATTGAATTTGCTTTTGAAACATATATGCACTAGTAATAATATCAAACACTTTTGTTTTATTCGTATGAAGCATTTTTGGCCATTATAAGGTAAAAACTCTATCCTCCGGCTTGCGTTGCATTGTGTGATGGGACCTGAGTCTTATAATGGCTTCATTTTATAAAAAACATTGCGATGATTTAATCATTTACTTTATTTCATCACTAGCACTCATTGGAGTAAACCCGTTCCGCGAAAGTGGCGTGGTCCTTTGATTTGCCTTATTATTGTTGTTAATAAGTTAAGTAGATTTCTCATACCAGTCCCATGACTGACTCGTAGTTTGTTTCACCTTGCAAACTCGGGTGCCCTCATTTTCACATGGGCAGCCTAGTTACAGGTTTCTGACGCACTTTTGGCTCATGGCGAGGCTTGACTACACCGTGCTGACTTGGATTTTCTCCGCCATTATTGTATCTATATTATGATCCGCCATTGGCGATGTAGACTGATATTTATTTTGAGTACTCTTTATGTATGATTCCGCCTCAGGCGATGGTGACTGACTATGTATCATTATGCACTAAGTTGTATCCTGTACTGTGCTTCTCCGATGTGATGATATCTATATGATTCCGCTGTCATATGTGTGTAAATTATTCTATTTTCTGTTTATGCTATTATCTGTGATCTGCTAATGATGATTAATGTGTTATATTCCAATGATTATCCTTAACACCATGTCACGGGGTTTTGGGATCGTCACAGCTGGTATCAGAGCTTTGGTTAACCTTAGTTCTGGAGTCTAACACATTAAACACTTCGTCAAAATAGAATCAGTAGTATTCTAAGGCGAGTCGCTCATTAGAGATAGAACTAGTAAAGTCCTAGAATGAGCCGAGCAGAATAGCAAAAACAATTTGATCAGTCCATCGTTATCTTTCCGTAAATTTTCTGCTTAATCATGCAATAAACTATCATTTCTGTTAGCTGACTCTTTCCTTGCTTATACAGAATTTGACAAATGGCTACCAGAGCTGCCGTCGCTAGAGGAGGTCGTGCCGGCCGAGGCCGAGGAAGGGGAGAAGCCCCAGTTCAAGAAGGACCTTTGATACAACCCCCGACCGCTCAATACTTCGAGCTAGACCGTGTAGCTAAGAGATATAAAAACTTAGGAGGCAAGACCTTCTTGGGAACTGGCACAGTAATAGAGGCTCTTGCATGGCTCAAAACATGCGAGAAAATTCTTGAAGGCCTAAGGCTTGGAGACCAAGACAAAGTTGTTATGGGCGCCTGGCTTATGCAAGAACAAGCTGAACTATGGTGGGAATCTCTCACCGCCGGGAATAGAGAAGCTGGAAGAACATGGGATGGATTCAAAGAACGTCTTCAAAGCCAAATTCTCTAAATGTGTCTTCTGGCAAGAAAAAGTCAAGTTTCTTGGCCATATCGTGTCAGAGAAAGGAATTTCTGTTGACCCAAGCAAAATAACAGCGATTCAAGACTGGAAACAACCCACTACTCCCACAGAGGTTAGAAGTTTTATGGGGTTGGCTAGTTATTATCGGAAGTTCGTCAAGGATTTTTCGAAGATATCTGGTCCGTTAACGAAGCTCACGAAGAAACATGAGAAGTTTAAGTGGACTTCCGACTGTGAAGAAGCTTTCCAGGAATTGAAATCGAAACTGACAACTGCTCCAGTGTTAACCATTATTGATGGGAATCAGGATTTAACGGTTTGGACAGATGCTTCTATTAGAGGTATTGGTGCAGTGTTAATGCAAAGAGGCCAAGTAGTCGCTTATGCAAGCCGCCAACTGAAACCGCATGAGAAGAATTATGTGACTCATGATCTTGAGTTGCTAGCCATCGTTTTTGCATTGAAAATCTGGAGGCATTATTTATTGGGCGAGAAATTTATACTGTACACATATCATCAATCATTGAAGTATTTATACACCCAGAAAGATCTGAATTTGAGACAGCAGCGTTGGCTAGAATTTCTTGCAGCGTATGATCTTGATATCCTGTATACGCCAGGGAAGGCTAACGTTGTAGCGGATGCGCTTAGTAGGAAAACCGCAATCATGGCCAACCTTATAATTACGCCTGGATTGATTGATAAGATTTCAGCCCTACAAAAAGACGATGAATTCATTCAGAGAATCAGTCAGAGGGTCAAGGAAGGTGAAACCACGAGTTTTCGTATTGACAATAAGGGGGTTCTCAGGTTAAATAATAGGATTTGCATTCCAAATATTCCAGGCCTTCGAAGAGAAGTGTTAGACGAATGCCATAAATCCAAATTTTGCATCCATCCTGGTGTGAGTAAGATGTACCACGATATCAAACGCACTTTCTGGTGGAGGGCAATGAAAAGAGATATTTCTTTGTATGTTAGCAGATGCCCTACTTGTCAATTGGTCAAGAGCGACCAACAGAAGCTAGCTGGATTGTTGCAACCGTTGGAAGTCCCAGGTTGGAAATGGGAACAGATTTCCATGGATTTCATAGATGGTTTGTCGCGAAGCAGGAAAGGTAATGACAGCATTTGGGTAATCGTAGATCGCTTCACAAAGACTGCCCATTTTATACCTGTCAGATCCAATAGAACCGCTCAAATTCTAGCACAGATATATTTCAAAAAAATCGTTAAGCTGCATGGAATTCCCATCAGCATAGTCAGTGATAGAGACCCGATATTTGCTAGCAAATTCTGGGAGGCTTTCCAGACAGAATTGGGAACGAAACTGAATATGAGCACCGCTTATCACCCTCAAACAGATGGCCAAACTGAGTGGGTGAATAGAATTCTAGAAGATTTATTGCGGGCTTGTATAATTGATTTTGGTGGGTCATGGGAAGATCACTTGCATTTGGCAGAATTCTCATATAACAATAGCTATCAAGCAAGTTTGGGAATGTCGCCATTTGAAGCATTATATGGCAGACCGTGCAGATCTCCAGCATGTTGGGTAGAACCTGGCAATAGACTTGTGTTAGGACCCGATATGATTAGAGAAGCATCTGATAAAGTCGACTTCATCAAAAAGCGTTTGAGAACCGCCCAAAGCCGACAGAAAAGTTATGCAGCTTCTAGAAGGAGAGATTTGACATTTGCTGTTGGTGATCATGTTTATTTGAAAGTTTCTCCGATGGGAGGAGTAATCAGATTTGGCAAAACTGGGAAGTTGGCACTGAGATTTATTGGTCCCTTTCCTATACTCGAACGAATTGGAACTCTTGCTTATAGGGTTCAATTTCCAGATTGGTTGCCTGGAGTGCATGATGTATTTCACATATCTCAACTTAGAAGACATGTGCATGATCCGGATCTTATTGTAGAAGAAGCAGCGCAACAGGATATAGATATAACTCCAGAATTAGCAGTCAGAAGAGAGCTATTAAAGATTGTTGGCAAAGAAACTAGAGAACTAAGAAGCAAAAAGGTTCATTTAGTTAAAGTGCAGTGGCGCAGTGATCCTAGAGACTGTACTTGGGAGACTGAGGAAAGCATTAAGCAAGCTTACCCCAAATGCAGAGTGGACATCTCTGACTAACTCCGGTGCAAGGTACCTTTACAATGCTTTGCATTTACATTTTGTTTCCTACTTTACTGTTGTTTCCTTTTCGAGGACGAAAAGTTTTAAGTGGGGGAGATTGTAACATCCCGTAAAATACGGGCCAATTTAAATTTTTTAAATTGGTGATTTCAAAGAAATTTGAACAATTGAAATAGAATATTTCAATAAAATAGTGAATTAGAAATAGTGAGTCAGTTTGAAAATTTGAATTCAAACTTTGACTGACTGTGTAGGGTGGAGAATATAACGGATTTTAGCGAAACCAAAAATATTTAAATCTGTTAGTCAATACCTTTCTAACGAATCTGAAAAATCGAAGTTTCATAACGGGAATCAAAAGTTATGGCCGAATGAATTTTCAGAATGGTCGCTATATAGAATATATAGCCCTGGAAAATTGATATTTTGCAAACAACCTCGGAATTCGACGAAACCACTTTTGTTGGGTCCGGGATGTCAAACTATTGCTAGGTTTCAAATTTCATAATTTTTGAAGCTAGTATGTGAGCGTGGCAAAAGAAAATGTGTTTGGTCAATTTCTGTTAAATTGGATCGACCAGAAAATGGCCATTTTTCAAACGATCTCAGAATTCGACGAAACTAGTTTTGTTGGGACCGTAGCGTCAAAACATAGCTAGATTTATTTTTCTGGAATTTTTCGAATTAGTTTGTGGCCCTGGCAAATTGAAATGTGCGTTCAGAGTTAAAAATTAAATGTTTTATACTTTAATTTGAAAAATAACTGACTGTAACAGTCGAATTGGCCAACGAAACATATCCCATTGTGTCCGGGATGGGGGTATTTAGCTAGGGACGACAGTCGTTGGGCTTGAAAAGGAGTTCGTTGGTGAAAACCCTAATTTTCTGAAATATATATATTCCGGCGAATCAGAAAATTCCATTCATTATTTAAAAAAAAAACTAAAAACCCTCGAACCAACAGCGAAACCCGTCCCTCCCTTCTCTCCTCCACCGCCGCCGCTACAGCCGCTTCCAGCCAACGCCACCACCGCCGCTCGACGCACCTCCGTCCCCTCGTCAGATCCGACCCACCCATGACCTCCCACGACGCCTCCTCCGCCTGAATCGAGGCTAGAAAGCCCGCCACTTCTCATCGCCGCCGCCGACCACCGAGCGCCACCAAACCACCACCGACAGGACCCCCTCTAGAAGCTCTTCCACGTCCAACTCCCTGATCGTTCCCACGTGCCACGGATTTCGCGAAAACCTCAAACCTAGTTTCGAACCAAATAGAAAGGTGAGTCCTTTTTGATGTCTGCACTTTGAAAAATCATATCTTTTTGGTGTGTTGACAAAATTCGATGAAACAGGAAACATCGGGACCGCAAGGAAGCTCTCTACCTCATAGAAGAAGGCGCGGATTTTTCTAAGTCATCTACGATTTTTAGCACTCCGCAAACCAAGGTGAGAAATCTAAATTAAATGAATTTGAATGGAAAAATGTCGTGTATAAATTATATTAGCGAAATATAAATTACACACGTGTTGTATACCTCATGTACATGCGTAGTGTAAGCTATATAAGCGAAGTATGAATTTTACATGCATAGAATAATTGATATATGTGTTGAAATGCAAGTGAAATATAGCAATTATATTATATTATATATATATATATATATATATATATATATATATATATATATATATATATACGCCCCTCGTCCACAAACCATGGACGATATTTATTGTTGTGAATTGGTGTGAAATATTGGATGAAAAATGTGAATGGTTGAATAATTGTTTGTGGTTGATATTGATTGGTTGTGGTTGAAAAATACCCATTGGTGATTGAAATGAATTGGAAATATTTGTGGAAATAAAAATAAAACATGCCGCCTGCGTGCGAATTAGATGCATGAATCCCCATTGTCAAAAACCGCGAGGTTTTAAGGTAGAGCGAGGAGCCGTACTAGGGACGGTGTCGGTTTTAACTACCCTGCCGTTATGCTGCCGAAATTTTGAATAATCTTTGTGTGTTAGAATTATTTTCATATGTTGAAATTATCTTCATGCGTTGATATTAAAGTCATGTGTTGAAACTATATCCATGTGTGGAAATGTTCGTGTGTTGAAAAGTGATGTGTGAAAATTAAATTCATTTGTGAATGAATGAAGTGTCTAAACAATAAAAATCACCTTTTTATAATATATATGAAGTATGAAAAATATTCGCCTTATATATAAATAGTTTCAATAATAAAAATTCCATCTTTCTAATATGAACAACATAAGTAAAATATCCATGTTTGGAAATGCTCATGTGTTGATAAACGTGTGTAGTGGAAAAGTTCATGTGTTGAATAAAAAGATCGAACAATAAAAATTACATTTTTATTGAAACTATGAAGTGTTGAAAACATCCATTTATCGAATGAATATTTTACATGATAAAAATATCATTTTTATCATATATGTGATATGCTAGAGATATGCGGACGTTGAAATAAATATTTGTGAAGAAATATTATTTTTAACATGCATAGGAACTAAATAAAATAGTCATGTGTTGAAATCTATTTTAGTTCGCCAAAATTATCATCTTTGAAATGTGAAGTGTTAAAAATAGCCACTTGTTCAAATAAATGTGCATGAGTTGAAATATACATTAATTAGCTAATGATATGATTTTAGCCTATGCATGCAACATTAGAATGAATGGTGTTTTTAAACCAAAGTAAATCAAATATGAAGTTGAATGGAAAATGATAAGTGATAAAAACTGTATATATGTACATGCATATTTATTGAACAGGTTATAGCAAAGGGGCTAGAGAAGAGGAATAAAATTTTGTGCCCGACAAATAGGTACACATTTACTGTTTTGTTTGGGTGATGATTTTATGAGCCTGTTGGCTAGCCGCTTGGCTTTTTCTTTTTCTTTTTGACATGAGACGCCCGTGTGGCTATTTGGGAATTTTCCCAGCCCCTCCCGTACAAAGGAGGTTATGGCGAAATTTTCCAAAATTTAAAGGCGTTAGTGAAATAATTGAAGTGAAAACGATATAGGAATTTTTGAATGAACTATATTTATATAAATATAAATAAAATTAAAACGAAACGTGGCCGTGCAGTTCGTGTTTTGAAACCGTGATTTCAAACGACTAGTGCGGGAAATCCGACCATTGGATTTTCCCGAAACCGCAACCGTTGGGTTCGCCTTGGAAATATCTTTCCAACGGCACCAACTTTGTGAAGATCCGACAGTTGGATTGTCTGGAATGTTTAATTCAAATCTGAAGAAAAACAGCGCTAGAAACGAACTATATATATATATATATAATTAAATTAAATCGAATAACGACGCTGCAGTTCGTAAATTGAAATCGTAATTTCAAATGGCTAGTGTGGAAGATCCGACCGTCGGATTTTCCCAAAACTGAAACCGTTGGATTCGTTTTGAAATGACCCTCCTAATAATATAAAATTTGTGAAGATCCAACGGTTAGATTTTCAGATATGTGTAAAACAAAATTAGTGAAAACCAGCGCCAGTGCATCGACACGACCTAAAACGTCGTTTATTTAAATATGGCCGTTTTAAAATAAATAAAAATGGCGATATATCGTTATAAAATACTATAGACGATATAGAGTGAAAATAATCCCATTTTGTTGTGTTTGCTTGATATGTGATGGTTGAATGTATTTAACATGAAAATTATAACTAAAGAACTGAAATGTGAATGTTGAATAGTCCAACCATGTGACAAATTGATTTGAAAATCTAAATATACGTGGATTATTTGAAAAGGCCGAGTTCATCTCATTTCAAATAATCGATCGACGTTGAGAAGTCGAAGAGTCGAAGATGGTTGAAGACCGACGATCTTCACATTGGATGGATGGGCGCTACTGATGCTCGTCATTGGAGTAGCTACCATGAAGGAACTGAAGTAGTAGCCATCCAAACATACTGTTGATTGTACGGATATGCGAGGAATTGGTGCCTCCGGTTTCGTTCAGACCCAGAACGGACTTGTAAATGGACTGTGTGTCTGACATTGGATTTTGTTCTGTGCTGATTGATCTCTGTTAAATATATATCTGTTTGGCGGTGGAGAATTTATTCTCTTGCTTAACGCCCTTCTCTGAGACGTACGAGCTCAGAGGTTATGTATTGATAGAAATCAGTCGCATGGAGTGGATTGCCTGTGTGGCATGCCTGAGTGGCATATGATCAAGGCTTCTGTTGTAAAGCAAAGTCTTGTGGTTGATGATCAAAGCATGGTCTGTGTGACGTAGCTTTGTGTATAACGTGAATTCGCGAGCCTCACACCTTGGTATGAGTCAAAAACGGGAGAGTGACTGCAGGGAGAGCACGACGTTTCTTTCTAGCTAAGGTGGTGTCAGTGACCTACCAGCCCTGACATTATATATACTTTTCACCTGTGTGGTTGTTGGAATGCGAGGCGCCTCGATATAGGTCTGTAAGGACCGGGAAACGTGTGTTCAGGAATAACTAATCCTCAAAAGTAAGAGAGGACCGACCCTGAAGATCCAAGGATCATAGTGTGGTCCAGGGACATTTGCTAGAGTGTCTCGAATCGGAGAGGAGCTTGCCCCTTGCCTCGACTCATGAAGGAATCCAATTTCCAATACGAAATATGCGGACGTGATTGTATTACTAGTATGGCGACATAGTAGATGGTAGCTATGCCGCATAGGATTGATATTTATGATTGAATTTGCTTTTGAAACATATATGCACTAGTAATAATATCAAACACTTTTGTTTTATTCGTATGAAGCATTTTTGGCCATTATAAGGTAAAAACTCTATCCTCCGGCTTGCGTTGCATTGTGTGATGGGACCTGAGTCTTATAATAGCTTCATTTTATAAAAAACATTGCGATGATTTAATGGTTTACTTTATTTCATCACTAGCACTCATTGGAGTAAACCCGTTCCGCGAAAGTGGCGTGGTCCTTTGATTTGCATTATTATTGTTGTTAATAAGTTAAGTAGATTTCTCATACCAGTCCCATGACTGACTCGTAGTTTGTTTCACCTTGCAAACTCGGGTGCCCTCATTTTCACATGGGCAGCCTAGTTACAGGTTTCTGACGCACTTTTGGCTCATGGCGAGGCTTGACTACACCGTGCTGACTTGGATTTTCTCCGCCATTATTGTATCTATATTATGATCCTCCATTGGCGATGTAGACTGATATTTATTTTGAGTACTCTTTATGTATGATTCCGCCTCAGGCGATGGTGACTGACTATGTATCATTATGCACTAAGTTGTATCCTGTACTGTGCTTCTCCGATGTGATGATATCTATATGATTCCGCTGTCATATGTGTGTAAATTATTCTATTTTCTGTTTATGCTATTATCTGTGATCTGCTAATGATGATTAATGTGTTATATTCCAATGATTATCCTTAACACCATGTCACGGGGTTTTGGGATCGTCACACTCATCCTCTACCTTTTACCCAGTAAACTCACGAACCGGTTTTCAACCAAAATGGCCATTGCGTCATATTCGAACTCCCAATCCTCCTAAATCTCCCCGTGAAATCACGAACTGAGATCATCAACCTTACCTCCTTTGCAAGCTTTACCGGGCTGCCTCATTCAATTCCAACTCACGATCACCACGGATGTCGCGATCTCCCAACACACCACAATCCCACACTACAACAACTACCAACCAAAAACTTCACCGCACACAATAAAATTTTGCATACAAGTGCGGTTTCACCTCACTAACCCAAGTCTAACATTGGTTTCATCAAACAGTGGTTAAATCTCGTGAATCTGTCATCCCTAGGTGCTGCGGAAAAATTTCGAGCATCGTAGAACAGAACCGCACCAAATGAAATTGGTATAGGGGTGAAGGAAATCATTCAGGGAATAGGTTTTGGGATTTATAAGATTTTATACGAATTTGTATTAATTTATGATGATCAAAATCATTTACTGGAAGAAGTAACTTGCGGCGGAAATATTTTTGACAAGAGGAATGAAAATACTTGGGGTAGAAAATTGGTATGGTATTTATAGGAAAATTTAATAATTTTATATTCATTATTATATTAAATTTTAATGTTTCATTATGTGTATTTATCATTAAAAAATCTGTATAGTCATATAACATATCCAAATTTGATGAAAATGGAAATAATGTAACAATTCGACATTACGGACCCAACGAAACTTGTTTCGTCGAATTCCGAGTCCGTTTGCTCACACAACGTATTTTTAAGGTCTTACTATTGACTGTTTTTCACATTAAAATCCCGTACGGCCACATACTGACTCCAAAAATTACGAAAATTGAAATCTAACAATAATTTAATATTCTGGATCCAACAGAATTAATTTCGTGGAAAACGGAGATCGTTTGTAAAAATGGCTATTTTATAAGGCTCTAAATAAACCAATTTAAATATTAATATATTTAAATCAATTTAATTTAATATTAATAAATTAATATTATCACATGTAATATCATACAGCTCCAAAATATACGTATCAGGATTTATAACTTTTTATTTCAAAATCTGACTTAAATCAGTATTCAATATATAATAAAAATCCTTTTATTATATAAATGAATAGATATAAATTATAACGAATTCCATAGCGACGATTTTAAAATTTGATTTGGACATAACTCACAACCTATACGACGAAATTCCGATTTTCTCTTCCATTAGAAAATATAGTTCACCAGATCCAAACGTTTCATGTTTCACAGAATCCAACCTAAAATGGATTCTGTATATTCAGTTTAAGTTTGAACTGCCAAATTACGAACTACCGCGCCATTTCGAGCTCGATTACATTATATTATAATTATACGTTCAAACTTTGTTTAAATAATAAATTCATGTTTATAATTCAAGTTCTAAACTGAATTAAATCTTATAAATAATCCAATTCACACAATATTGCGAATTCCACTATTTCCGACTATTTGGGAAATAAATATACTATTATATTATTTATATTAATTAAATATTCAATATTATTTTATTAAACAACCATTTAAATCTCTAAATCACTATTTAAATAATTAAATTAGTTAATTATTATACCGTAAAATACGAGACATTACATTCTTCCCCCCTTAAAATAATTTCGTCCTCGAAATTGCAAAGGTAGAAAACAAACCCTATTAACTGGGTTGAAAATTATTTGTTTATTTATTATCTTTAGTTTTGAATGAACCAATTGATTTCAAATTAAATATTCATTCATTCTGAATAACCAAAATTGTCAAAAAATTTGAAAATTTTCTAAATTCTTAAATTTTCGGAAAATTTCTCCAGCGTCTCCTTTGTACGGCTGAATCGGTACAACTACAACTCGCCTCTCTAGGCCTTCTCCAATCCAAAAGAAAACCAAACAGCTTGCCAAAGAGGCCCATAAATCACCAAACTCATACAAAAATAAACTTGTACCTTTTTGTCGGGCATATCATTATATCCTTTCCATCTGCTGCCAATTCAACATATACTAATGTCATCCCAATCAAACTCAAATCACTGTTATCTCCATCACAACCAATCGCTTTGTAACAACCCGGATTTTCAGAACCAATTTAAAATTTTTATTTTAGCTATTTTAATGGGTTTTGAATATTTATGATAACTTATTTTAAATAATAACGACTAAAAATTTATTTAAATTGAAGTTAGAACAAATAATTTTATTTTAATTATATAACGAGCCTGAAATGGCATGGTAGTTTGAAAATTCAATTTCAAATTTCAATTGAATGTACAGGATTCAAAATAAATCGAATTTCAGTAAAACAAGAAATATTTGAATCTGTTTAACAATATCTTTCTAGCGAATGTGAAAAATCCAGATTTCATAATGAGAATTGAAAGTTATGTCCAGTTTAAGATTCAGAATAGTCACTACGGAATATATATATATATATATATATATATATATATATATATATTAATATAATAAATAGCCATTATGCAAATGACCTCTGTTTTCAATGAAACCACTTTTGTTGAATCCGGAATGTCAAACTATAGCTAGATTCCAATTTTCATAATTTTATGAATTGATATGTGAGCGTGGTGAATTTAAACGCGTGTGGTAGTTTCAGTTTGAATTTAATCGACTGAAAAATGACCGTTTTCAAACGGTCTCCAAATTCGATGAAATTAGTTTTTTTAGGACCATATCGTCAAAACATAGCTAAATTTATTTTTCTGGAATTTTTGGAGTCAGCTCATGTCCCCGGTAAATTAAAATGTTCATTCAAATTCAATATATATTGATTTATATTTTAAATTTTGAAAAAACTGATCATAACAATCGAATGGGCTTACGAAACATATTCCATTGTGTCTGGAATGGGGGTATTTAGCTAGGGGCGACAGTCATTGGGTTCGATTTGGAGTTACTATCAACAAACAAGTATTTTTCGAATTAAAAGAATTTAAAGAATAATAAAACATAAAAAAATTTCTATAAACCCCCCATCATTCACAGGAAACCCTAGCCGCCGTCTCTTCTTAAACGGTGGCAAACACACGAAATAAAACCTAAATTGCTTCTCATACATCTCGAATTAGACCATGGTTGTTAAGAGAAATTTGAAAAGAAAAATGAGAGCTTCTGATTGGTACTGGAGTGATGCGTTGGAGTGGCCTGTAGTGCCCGATTTCAGCCTTCAAAAGGCGCGGGTTTCGAAGAAAATTCAGGTGGAAGGGGGTGATCGAGTTCGCCACGATTGGGAGGGGTGGTGGCGCGCGTGTAGCTCTTCGAGGTGGTAGGCGACGATTGAGGTCTGATCCCCTCTAATGGTGTGGCAGTGGCGATTTGTTCGACGAGGGTTTTGGGTTCTGTTGGCCTGGAGCAAAATGCATGGAAGAAGGAGATGGCAACGAAGAAGACAATGTATTTTTTTTAAAATTATGTAATTAGTTTAATTAATTAAGTAAAAAAATTTGGATTTTATATACATAACAATGTTTTTAAAATATTAATAGAAATGCTTTAATAATATATATATATATATAGCTTTAAAAAAAAATTGATTACAAAATATATAATAGCATTGATTATAGAATATAAAAAACATTGCTTTTTAAAATATATAATAGTATTGATTTTAAATATAAAAAAACAATTGTTTTAAAATTGAAAACATACATTGTTTTAAAAATGAAAATATACATTGTTTTAAAAATGAAAATATAAATAACATTGATAAAAATATGATTTATAATATAAGGACATCGAATAGAAAAAAATTATATGAAAAGCATAATGTTAAGAAGAATATGATCTGTATAAATATAGCATGGAAATAAAAATGTAATTTTTATATTTATAGCATTGTTTTAAAAATGTGGTTTTGTATATATATATATAACTTTGATTTAAAAATAGGATTTTTATATAAATAACTTTGATTTTAAAATGTGATTTTTTATATATGTATAGCGTTGCTATAAAAATGTGATTTTTAAATATAAATAGCATTGGTTTAAAAATATGATTTTTAAATGTAAATAGAGATATTAAAAATGTGATTTTTAATATAAACTGCGTGAAACGGATTGCGTTGGAATCGCGGTGCTGAAATCATCAATTAAAGATCGACAGAGCGGAAACCCAAGGTGAGAACTCCTTCTCACTCTAATTATTTTACAGTTAAATATATATTAGGATGCAGACGGTGCTAAGCAGCACCCGACAACTCTTCTTGTAGAAACCATGGTTGTTTGTTTGGACTGTATTGTGTGTTGTTTGTGATGTTGAAATGTTTAACGTACTAAAAATAATGTTAACATTAATGTGGTAGTTGAAATTAAATTTTAAATATCCATTTATACTTTTAACCAGTGAAAATTGGCTAGGTAGAAATATAATTCAAAACGAATGAGAATTGGTTTAATTTGTTAACCAATAATTTATTTAAATAAACTACTGTTGTTTGAAAACCCCATATGGGTCTGGGGATGATAATTTATTCACATCTCCCCAGAATTTAATTATATGTCAATCGATCGGTTGACAGGCTGTGATGAGCGTTATTTATTTATTTTAACGCTTACACAGTTGTAAATTGGACTTTGGATGGTGTTTGAATGTGTAATGATTATTTATCATTATTGTTGAATACATGCGATGTATGAAATCCATATAACTGAAATTATATGGTAATTGATTGAGTTGCATTCCGATCCAGAAGTAAAGAATAGTTTGAAATAAAGAATATTTTTAAATAAAGAATATTTTTAAATAAAGAATATTTTAAAATAAAAAATGTCTTAAAGTAAAGAATATTTTAAATAAAGAATCATTTAAAATAAAGAATATTTTAAAATAACGAATAATTTAAAATAATATTCAGTGAAGAATAAAATTATGATTTTGATGTCCGACTTTGGATAGGCACAAAAATATTGAAGTGAAAAGCCGAGTTAAGTAGCAAATGCCATTTTTACCCGCATGGGTTTATCGATCCGATTTTATTCACTTTAAAATGAATATTGAAAAGAAGTGATTTCAAAATCTAATGTTTTGAAAATATTATCATTTTACTATGACAAAGATATAGAATATTCGATTTTGATTTAAAATTCAAAATGAAGTTATAATCATTTTAAAATAAATTTATAAATGATTTATAAAACACGTTTTAAATGAAAATCGATGAAATATACATATATATTATATATAATGGCCTGAATAGAATGTGCCGCGCAGCGACCGTTCGTGAATTTCGACCATTAACCTCAAATTGATGTAACGTGAGATCCGACCGTCGGATTCTCCTAAACCCCGAACCTTTGGGTTCATATTGAAAAGAGCTTTCCAATGAATAAAAGAGATTTGAAATCTAACGGTTGGATTTGGAAATATGTCCAAATCAATTTTGGAAAAGGTCGTTGTAAATGCAGTTCGGTGACTGTTATTGGAAACCGACTGTAAGGGCTTTAATAAAATTATTAAAAATATGGAAGAAATTATGTAAAATTATAATAAATGGTTTGGAAAGATTTCAGATGAAAAATTCCAAGTTTGAAAAGATTAAAATATATTTTTATCGAAATGAACTAGTTATTAACTATAATAATAATCCAATGTTCTTAAATAAATAAATAAATTGGATTTGTAAATGGTTTTAACATAACCAGAATTTTTCAAAGTATGAATTGGAATGGAAATTATCTTCGGAATATTTTGATATTGGATTCTGTGACTATACGGATATTGTTGAGGAATTTGGAAGATATATATATCGTTATTCCCAATACAATATTTGTTGATTTCAGAATTTGATATTGAATATAAGCCAATATAATTTCTATTCAGAGCCTTTTATTTAATGTCAAATTGGATTTTGGGTTTGTTGTGAATGGTATCTTCAATAACACTGTTCTTAAACCCCGATGAGAATAGAATAAATCTTAAAAATTATGATTTAATGAAGTTTTCCAATTAATTGATATTTAATGGGAATTTGAGTTTGGGTTTGTCGTGAATGGTGTCTTCAATAACACTGTTCTTAAACTCCATATGAAAAGAATAAATCTCTTAATTAAGATTATTAGAGTTTCCAATTATCTTTAGTAATTGGAATAAAATGAAATGTGAATTAGGTTTATTGTGAACTATGTTTTTAACGACATTTGTTCTTTAACCCAGTAACAGTGAAAATATAATTTGGAATTTATAAATCTTTTAATAAGATTTAAATGGAAAATTTCCAAAGTAAAGTTTTCCAATTTAATGTATTAAATTGGAATTGAATGGAATTCGATTTGGTAATAATTCAGATAAGCTTCTGTGAATGAAGACCATTGCTGTATATGGAATTTAAAAGGCTTTGCCGCTATTCCATTTATATTATTAGTCTGACACCAGAATTTATATCGATTATGTACTGTTATGATTTCCGTATGGATTCCATTTTGATGGAAGAAATATTTGCGGTTTATCGTGAACTGTGTTTTAAATGATATTAGTTCTTTAACCTAGTTAAAGATAAGAATAATTTCTTAACTTTGAACAATCATTAAGTAAATATTTTTGAAATTAAAACTGAATTAGAGTTTTAATGAATCTTTAATTAGATTGAAATGAGAATGTGATAATTTAAATTATCAAATTCGGGAAATGATCGAGAATGGAGTACCACTAGTTTTACTCCAGGCGATAGTTAAATCTTTAATTAGATTTGAACGTGAAATGGTAATTAATTTTACCAATAACACCGTGGTGTTAGATATGGAGTATTACCAGTTTTTCTCTATGGGATGAATTGGTTGGGATTGGGATGATAAATAATAAGTGATTACTTCGGAAAGGTTCATTAATCCCGACTAGTTTTTAAACCTTAATTGGTTTGAAATTGTTAAAAGATAAAATAAAATCTTTTGAAATTGAGATCTAAAGGAAGATTAAACAATAAATTTAAATGAATTTATCTTTGATAAAATTAATGGCATCCTTTCCCTAAAAATGCGAATACTGGTATAAAAGAAAATTCTGAATTGGAATGAGGCGTATGATGTGTTTTTATAGCACTTTATTATTGATTATAAAATACGCGAGTTATTCGAAAAGACCAGCTTAACCCATTTTGAATAATTAATACGACGACCAAAAGTCGACAGTGAAGACGATGGTTGAAGACCAGAGTTCTTCACATCGTTTGGATGATTACTGATGTCTTGATTGGGCTGTACAACCAAGACGATGTAATAAGTGGTGATCGTTCAGACGTACATGGAGATCGACGGATATGCGAGGACCTCTCTCCTGTATTGGACATATGGGATGAGGAATAAGGCGCCTTTGGTTTTGTTCAGACCCAGAACGGACTTGTAAATGGGTGTGTGTCTGACATTGGATTTCATTCTGTATTGATTGATTTCTATTAAATATATATGTTTAGTGGCGGAGAATTTATTCTCTTGCTTAACACCCTTCTCTGAAATGTACGAGCTTAGAGGTTATATATTGATAGACATCAGTTGTATGGCGTGAATTGTCAGTGTGGCATGCCAAGATGCAAATGATCAAGGCTTTTGTTGAAAAGCAGAGTCTTCTGGTTGATTATCAAAGCACAGCTTTAATTAGCATAGCTTTGTTTATGGCATTGCTTCGCGAGCCTCACACCCCGGTATGAACCAGAAACGGGAGAAGGATCCAGGGAGTTCATGCGTTTCTTTCTAGCTAGGAGTGGTGTCATAGTATGGAGCCCAGACATTTTTACTAATGTGGATGATGGAAAGCGAGGTACCTCAGATTTAAGTCCCTAGTGGCTCGTGTTTACGCCACGTAGGGCGGGGAAACGTATTGTTCAGGAATTATATATAATCAACTAACATATGTGTGGACTGACCCTATGGCTCCTAAGGGCTTCATTGAGTACAAGTCCTGAGGCTCGGGCTAGAGAGTCTCGAATTCGGTAGGGACGATCCCTTGCCTTGATTCATGATGGAAATCCAACTTCCAATACGATCGTGCGGTTTTGATTATAGAACCATTATTGCGACATGATATATGGTACCCATGTCGTCTATGATTGATACATTTATATTTGAAGTTGTTTTGAAACACCATGCACTTATAATATCAAAATAAGTTGTTTTATATGTATCAAGCATAATTTGGCTATTATAAGGGAAAATTCTATCCTTCGGTTTGCGTTGCATTTTGTGATGGGACCTGAGTCTTATAATAGCTTCATTTTTCCAAAAAGCATTGCGTTGTTTTATTTTAAACTAAGATTCATATGGAGTAAACCCGTTCCGTGTTATGCGGCGTGGTCTCGTGATTTCCCCACTTTTAAAATAAAGATTAATAACTGTTTTAGTTCTCACACCAGTCCCATGATTGACCTAGAGTATATTGTTTTAACCTAAACTCTAGGTGCCCATATTTTCCACACGGGCAGCTAGTAGTTTTGGTTTGCACAGATATTTCTTTTCACAGGATCCTGGATTACAGCTGGAGCTATATTCGGAAAGCTTTGTATCCGTGTATTTCTTTCAGTTGTGCTAGTGATGTATTTTACGCTACGCATTGTATTATATTTTTCCGCTGCTTTGTAATTTATTAAATCTTTGATATTGTATTTCCAATGTGTAATAAATATTCATACTTTGGAATATTCTTGTACTCTGATGTAAATTGTTGTAATAACAATGAAATGTTCTATTGTTTATGTTCTGATTTTTCATGTTCTCAAATCAATTCGGGCTTTCCCGAAAGGGGAAGTTTGGGTCGTTTCTCGCTTATCCAAGCAAAATTCCATTTCAAACCAAAGTTCCATTCTTGATTCCAAACTCCTAACTTATCAATTTAACTTACTTAATCTCGTTAAGTTCCATCCACATATTTCATTTACTAGTTAATTCCTCTAATCAATTATCCTCATCCCAAAATCACAATTCTGATTTTTATTTCAAACATTAATCCATTTACTCAACCGAGTCCAATTATATACCAAATTCCAATTTTACTCGATATTATTCCATTTCAATACAGTTTGCACTTAACTGGCTTTAACTCAATTTCAATTTGTTTTCACAAATTCTTTTGTAATTTTTTTTAATTCAAACAATCTGTTTCTGGGAGTATTTAAACAGCTTAGCTTTTCAAAAATCAAATATCCCTTTTTTGGAATCAAACATCTTGTTTTTCTCAAATCAATTCAAAAGGAGTATCTTTGGTACTAATCCATCACTTAGAACTCGAAAATGAACACCGATGACGTCGCTAGCATCATCAGGGTTATTTCCCAGTGATCGAAGTGAGTTCAATAGTATATCACTTTTCAAAACTATTTCTTAAACACTTTTCATTTTGTAATTACTTCAAAATAACTTTACAATGCTTGTAAAACAATTTAAATTCTCCCAGGATTTTAAAATTCTCAAATATTCAATCCAAGTCAATTTACAAAAACTTTCCCAATTTTTAGGAATTTTAATTCCAATTCTGATTTAATTTCAGATTTAATCCATCTAATTTTTTATATATTACATTTATACAAATTTTGGTTAGTTATTTATATAACAATTTCAATTATAATCTCATTCGATTATAATTACAACTAACAAATCCAATATACTATAATACTTCAAATAGTAATCATTCTTTTATATCAAAATATAATTTGGGTAAAATTATTTTATTTACCCACCTTTCAAAACATACTGTGTCGGTTTATCGTACTCGAATGTTTAGAAACCCCTACCAATACAGTGGATTAAACTGATCGATCAAAACTCATAAATAACTCAACGAATAAATTTCCACAATATAATTTTTTTTATAAAATCTACAAATACGTTCTCTTGTATATATACACTCAAACTCAATCAAGGGTATTACTAACCCCATCTCTGCCGAGTCAAGCCACAGTGCCAAGGTAATCACTTAACCTGGATCTAATACCACTGTAACGACCCGGGGATTTTCGACTCCAAAAACCGACATACAACACCATGTTGACTATTTGAAAATCGAAAATACCAAATCATTAATAGAAAGAAGTTAGAGGGTGAGAATAGATAGAAAGAAGTTTAGAATATAAGAAGAAGAACACAAAAACAACATCAGAGTCAACAAAAATCTCACAGCGGAACGAATAAAATATAGTGTACAAGATAACTTTAAAATACAAATTTGTATTTGTATATTAGAGTACAACACTTACATCACAACGAAAATAAACAATAGCGATAAAATGCTGCCGAAGGCTCCTGCTCCGAGCTCCTTCTAGTATACCTGAAAATCCCGACTACCTGACTGCTCGTACAAATTTGGGCACCCAAGAATTTAGGGTAAAACAAAACAAAATAAACTCTGGGTCAGTCATGGGACTGGTGTGAGTAAACAATTTAAAATAGTTTGAGAAAATAAACGCTATCTCATAAGACCTCGTCGTATAACATGGAACGCGTTTTTTCCTTATGAGAATCCAAACTCTCGATTTAACTTTCAAAATCCTTTTGAAAGAAACGATAATCTTTATATCAAAAGTCTTTTGATATTATAATAGTGTCTATCAACCACAACTAAATAATCATTAGCAAAACGCTTTCATCTCATGTTCCACATACATAATATATAATCAAAAACCATGGGCGCTTATTGGGTAATGAATTCCAATTGGTAAGGTATGAGACCACCTTTCGACAGTGTATCTCTAGAGAAGAATACATCGGGTTTAACAAGAACATCTTACAACCCAGGCTAAACATGACCAGTCACCCATTTCGCTTGAGTGTACTGAATGTATTATCACCAACGGCTGGGACCAGCAACCGTTTCCCAAAAGGGACAACATCGAAATAGGTTAAAGAAGTAAATGAAATTTCTCTAGATTAGGTGACAATACACCCTAATTGGGAGCTACCCACTTAGCCATGCGACTTACTCGATTTTATACCGTTTCTATTTTGTGAGGCTAGAGGCCATAACGTACAGATCACACCTTTATTTACTTTGAATGTCACATCGTTATATCCACAAAATCACAAATTGATTTCCCTAAAAATACCACGGGTATATAACTAAGAGAAACGAATTCCTCCGCCACCAAATATAAATATGTTGGAAGAGATCAACTTATGTGATCTATTAAATATACTTTGTTAGACATTCTTCCATACAAGTTGTCCTGGGACTGGACAAACCAAAGGCACTATTCTGTTAACCCATCTTAGGCAATTTGTAACGATTTAGATTTTGCTCGGACCTAATCGACCGCAAAATCGACTAAGCTCGATCAAAAACCCGAATACGCTAACTTTGGGCATACAACACATCAGAACAAATTACAGCAAACTTTTATAAACATTATAATAATGTTACATCAGAGTACAGAATATATCAGAGTAATTCGATAAAGTACAGCGGATGATAATTTACAATAAATGTTATACACTGCACAACAGAAATATAAACTAACACATCGGAACTCTATCAATGCTCTAGACACAGTTTTTAGCTTCCTTCCAGAATCCTGCTCAATATATCTGCAAAATAAGCTACTCGACTGCCCGTGTGGAAAAGATGGCACCCGAGTTTCCAAAGTGAAACAAACTACAGGTCAGTCGTGGGACTGGTATGAGAAATCTTACTTAGCCTATTTAATAATAAGGCTAACCACAGGACCACGCCGTTAACGCGGAAAGGGTTTACTCCATTGGATTGCCGGTGCATAAATTAAAGTAAATCGTTAAACAACGCAATGCTTTTTGGAAAAATGGAACCATTATAAGACTCAAGTCCGGTCACACAATGCAACGCAAAACGGAGGATAGAGTTTTACCTTATAATGGTCAAAAATGCTTGATACGATAAAACAGATTTGATATTATTATTAGTGTATATATATTTCAAAAACATTTCAATCATAATGTATCAATCATAGACGACATAGCTACCATATACTATGTCACCATACTAGTTCTACAATCAAAACCGCATGGGGTCGTATTGGAAGTTCGATTGCCATCATAAGTCAAGGCTAGGAACGATCTCCTTACCGATTCGTGACACTCTAGCAATGTCTCAGGATTCAGGTGCTGGCAAACCCTTGGATCCTGTAGGACCGGTCCACAAATACTTCACGCTTCCTGGTCCTATTGAACCTATAAAATGGTCACAATCGAGCAATAAATCCGAGGCCTCGAAATCCATCATCCACATAAGTAAAATGTCAGGGCTTGCAAAACCCTGATACCATTTCTAGCTAGAAAGAAACGTGTGCACTCCCTGCGTTCCCTTGTCCCGTTTTTGACTCATACCGGGGTGTGAGGCTCGCGAGATAACGCTATACACAAAGCTATGCCAAAATAGGCTATGCTTTGATCATCAACCACAAGGCTCTGCTTTTCAACAAAAGCCTCGATCATTTGCATCTTGGCAGGCCACATTGACAATTCACGCCATGCGATCAATAACTATCCATATATACCCTCTGAGCTCATACGTCTCAGAGAAGGGTGTTAAGCAAGAGATTAAATTCTCCGCCACCAAACATATATATATGTTAAATAGAAATCAATTCCCATAGAATGAAATTCAATGTCAGACACACATCCATTTACAAGTCCGTTTTGGATCTAAACGAAACCGGAGACACCTTATTCCTCGTCCCGTATGTCCAATACGGAAGAGAGGTTCTCGCATATCCGGACAATCAACAAGTACATCCGGACAACTACCACTTTAACCCTTTCCTAAGAGCGACCCAGTTCAGGGCATTAGTGGTTGCCCATTCGATGTAATAATCACCGGTCTTCAATCACCATCTTCAATGTCTTCGACTTTTAATCGTCTTAGTAATTATTCAGAATGGGTTAAACCCGGTCTTTCCGAATAACCCGTGTATTTTATAATCAAAAATCAAATACTATAAAGACACATCATACGCCTCATTCCAATTCAGAATATTCTTTTAATAAAATATTCATATTATTTGGGAAAGGTTCCCATTAATTTAATTAAAGATAAATTCTTTTAAATTTATTTCTTAATCTTTTTTTTAAAGATTCATTAAAACTCCAATTTGATTTTAGTATCAAAAATCATTGCTTTATGATTATTCAATTTTTAAGAAATTAGTCTTGTCTTTAACTGGGTTAAAGAACCAATGTCATTTAAAACACAGTTTACGATAAACCTAAAATCAATTTCCATTAAATATGGAATTTTCACAAAAATCAAATCAATATATAATCGATATAAATTTCCGTATCCGACTAATAATATAAATGAAATAACGGCAAAGTATTTTAAATTCCATATATAGTAACAGTCTTCTTTTACATAAGCCTATCTCGATTATTATCAAATCGAATTTCCACTCAGTTCCAATTTAATATATTAAATTGGAACAAACTTGACTTTGGAAAAATTTCTTTTTAAAACTTAATAAAAATATTTATAAATTCTAAATCATATCTTTATTGTTAATTGGGTTAAAGAAAAAATGTCGTTTAAAAAATAGTTCACAACAAATCCAATTCACATATCATTTTATTCCAATTACTAAATATAATTGGAAACTCTAATAATCTTATTTAAAAGATTTATTCTTTTCATATAGGGTTTAAGAACAGTGTTATTTAAGACATCATCCACGACAAACCAAAATCTAATTCTTTTATTTAATTCTAATTAAATATTAATTAATTGGAAGACTTCATTAAATATTAATTTAAAAGATTTATTCTAGTTAATAACAAGTTCATTTTGATAAAAATATTTACCTTTTGTTCATCCTAAAACGGACATAGAAATCATCATTTTATTCTACGTTGAATATTATTTTAAAATATTTATTATTTAAAAATATTTTTAATATTACAATATTCTTTATTTTAAAAATATTCTTTATATAAAAGATATTCTGAATCGGAGTGCGACTCAATCGGTTACCATATAATTTTGGTTATACGTATTTCATACATCGCATGTATACGACAATAATGATAAATAGTCATTGAACAATCCATTTACATCCAGAGTAAAGTTTACAACTATGTGAGCATTAAAAATGAATAAATAACGCTCATCGCAACCTGTCAATCCATTGATTGACATTCAACTAAATATTGGGACTAGTGTGTGTCAAATATCATCCCAATACCCATGTGGGGTTTTCAGCCAACAAAAGTTTATCTTAATAAATAATTGGTTAATGAATTTAACCAATTTTAATTCCACTAACATGTTGATGATAATGAACAAAACATATTATTATATTCCTAATGCCGAGTAAAAATGTATTTTACTCGCATAATTTCCTTACATGTATTTAATGTTGAATAAACTGTAATCTATTTACATGGCATTGTTGTTGATGATAAATAAAAAGATAATTATCATTTTCCTTTACTTGCATGCAATTTCTATATTTAATTTTACAAATAAAGAGAAATTGTTTTATTTGCATGTATAGTTTCAAATCATAACATATGAAATGCATCAATAATTCGACAATACAAATGTCACTTGTATCTGCATACAAATTCTATTGTATAATTTAACAATAAAACGCCATTTTAATTCACATACAATTCTAATGTATGTTTGCAAATAAAAATGATTCTTATATTTGCATACAAATCCTACTATGTGTTTTAACAATAAAAATGATTCTCTCATTTTTGTTAACGATTCTATTTCAACAAGATGATTAAAAGTGATCCTTTCATTTTGTTGACAATTCTATTTCAGCAAAATGATTAAAATGACATTTTCAAATTATTAACAATTCTAATTTATCAAAATAAATAAAAGAGATATTTCATATTGTTAACAGTTCTAATTTTAACAAAATGAATAAAAGTGATAACTCATATTGTTAACAACTCTAATTTAACAAAATGGTTAAAGTGATAATTCATATTGTTAACAATTCTAACTTTTAACTAAATGAACAAAAGTGATATTTTTGTTGTAACACAAATTTATTTAACAAAGACGCAATTTGTGTTTTGACTCTTTTATTTAGAAAAAATGTGATATTTGCTTTATTTCAAATCTAATTAACAAAAATGTAATTTTTGTTTTCAACCATCATATTTAACAAAATGTAATTTTTGTTTCAACTATTATATTTTGACAAAAATGAATATTTTGATTCAACTAATCTAATTTGGCAAAAGTAAATGTTTTGTTTCAACTAATCTAATTTGACAAAAGTAAAGGTTTTGTTTCAACTAATATAATTTTACAAAAGTAAATGTTTTATTTTTATTTCAACTAATATAATTGACAAATCATTATTCTAAATAGATGACATATTTTATTTGGCAAATCATTTTTAATTTTTATGTTCAACATTTTTATTCAAGTAGTGAATATTTTTCTAATGAATCAACCTTTTTATTAAAAATGTTAATTTTAATGTTTCTACACTTTTATTCTAACATGAACAATTTTCATATAAATCATTCTTTTCATTAAAAATAAGGTTTTTAATTGTTAACATGTTTTTATTATTTTAAACATGAACAGTTTCCTAGTTTCATTCATTACATTAAAAAATGAGATTTTCAATGTAAACATGTTTTTATTTTTAAAACATGAACATTCTTATATTTTCTTTCATTACATTAAAAATGTGATTTTTAATGTAAACATGTTTTTATATTTAAAACATGATCATTTTTCTATTTTCTTACATTACATTAAAAATGTGATTTTTAATGTAAACATGTTTTTATATTTAAAACATGAATTTTTTTAATCTTTTCTACATGTACGATAAAAATGTGAATTTTATCGTTAACATAATTTAAAAATTCTATTTCAATACCACAAATAAAAATGATATTTTTGTGTTGTTGACAATTCTAATTAAACACAAATGACAATTATATTTTGTAAATTCTAATTTAACACAAATGACAATTAATATTTTGTCAATTCTAATTTGACAAAATAACCATTTATATTTTATTGCTTCTAATTCAATAAAATGACAATTCTATATGTTGTTGATTCTAGTTCAACAAAATGACCATTTATCTAAATATATGACATATTCGTGTAACAAGACCATAATCTAAACATATGACATTTTTAATCCAATATGACATTCCAAAATAAAATGAAATTTTAATTTAATGTTACATTTCTATATAAATTGACATTTTTAATCTAATGTGACATTTCTATATAAGAATGATGTTTTTGTAACAACCCGGAAATTCTGAGCCAATTAAATTTTTTTATTTTGGCAATTTTGATGAATTTTGAATATTTAAAATGAATTATTTTAAATAATAATGAAGAAAAGTATGTTTGAATTGAAGTTTGAAAATAAATACAATTATTTTGAATTATAAACAAGGCCTGAAATAGCGCGGTAGTTTCAAAATTTGAATTCAAACTTTGACTGACTGTACCGGGTGCAAAATAAAACGGATTTTAGTGAAACCAAAAATATTTAAATATGTTTATGAATATCTTTCTAACGAATCTTAAAAATCGAAGTTGCATAGCGGAAATCAAAAGTTATGGCCAAATGAATTTTCAGAAAGGTCGCTAATGAGTATATATAGCCCTTGAAAATAGACATTTTTGCAAATGACCTCAGAATTCGACGAAACCACTTTTGTTGGATCCGGGATGACAAACTATTGCTAGGTTTAAAAATTCATAATTTTTCGAATCAATATGTGAGCGTGGCAAAGGAAAACGTGTTTTGACAGTTTCAGTCAATTTTGATCGAACAGAAAATGGCCATTTTCCAAACGGTCTCAGAATTCAATGAAATTAATTTTGTTAGGACCGTATCGTCAATACGAAGCTAAAAAATATTTTTCGGGAATTTTTAGGGTTAGTATGTGGCCCCGGTAAATTGAAATGTGCGTTCAAATTCAATATATAGAGTTATATTTTGATTTTGACGAAAACTGATCGAAACGATCGAATTGGCCTACGTGACATATCCCATTGTGTTCGGAATGGGGGTAATTAGCTAGGGGCGATAGTTGTTGGGTTTGATTCCGAGTTCGTGGCAGTAAGCAAGAAATTTCTGGATTAAATATATTATTTATTTATTGTATAAGGCCCCCTCTAAACCCAAGTCAACCCTTCCCGGTCAAAGATAAACACGCCGCCTCCATTCAGTTACGGCGGAACCGCTCCACATTTCTTCCTCAAATCGCACTCAAAATAAACCGAATTAAAAGAGGAATTCAAAGCAATATCAAAGAGTGTGGTTCAATCTTCAAATCCAAACCGGTTTGAGGAAATTTCGTTTAGTAAATCGCGTAGATTTCTTGTTCAAACTAGCGCAGGTTCAAAGTGTTTTCTGACGCCACCGTGGGTGCAAGAGGGCCCTACTGCCAGGCACAGGAAGCACTCATGATGGCGAAGCTTGTGGACACCTCCGATGGACGTACGACGCGGTGTACGGGTGGAGGAATCGAGCCCTAGGTTCAGAGCCGATAGGTTTTCTCGGTCCAGTAATTTCCACGAAGAAGAAAGAGATGGCAACGCTTAAGTTAAGCATTATAAATTCCTTTAATTAGCCTAATTAATTTTCATTAATGTAATTAAGTTATAAACTTGAATATCTTTTCCGTACGAGGTCAAAATCGCGCGAAACTGGATCCGTTGTGATCGTGGGGACGAGAGCTTCACAACAAAACTGACCGTGTCCAAAATAGAGCACATTGAAATTTCAAGCAATTTTGAATCCGAACAGGAATTCAGAAATAAAAACCAACCAATGTGAGAATTCTCTCACTATAAATTTTCTTGTACAGTTATTTATTTTATAACTGCATATATGAACTGTTCCCCGTCGTCCAAAGACCATGGACGACTTGTTTGATTGTATTGCATTGTGATTGTGATGTGATAAATAAAAAAAATACATGCGATGTAAATATATTTATTTATATATACATATCGTATATATGGAAAGTGAAAATATCGTATATATTCAAAAGTGAAAATATCGTATATATTGAAAGTTAAAATATCGTATATATTGAAAAGTGAAAATATCTTATATATTGAATGTTAAAATATCATATATATTGAAAAGTGGAAATATCGTATATATTGAAAGTTAAAATATCGTATATATGAAAAGTGAAAATATCGTATATATTGAAAAGTGAAAATATCGTATATATTGAAAAGTGGAAATATCGTATATATTGAAAGTGAAAATATCGTATATACTGAAAAGTGAAAATATCGTATATATTGAAAGTGAAAATATCGTATATATTGAAAAGTGAAAATATCGTATATATTGAAAGTGAAAATATCGTATATATTGAAAGTGAAAATATTATATATATGAAAAGAGTGAAAATATTATATATATGAAAAGTGAAAATATTATATATATGAAAGGTGGAAATAATATATATATATATGAAATGAAAACAATATATATATGAAATGAAAACGATATATATATATATGAAATGTGAAAATGATTTGATTGTTAAAAATATAATTTTTAACATATATATACATTGTATAAAATTGTCGTGTATATGGAATATTCAATTTTGATTAGAAATTGAATATGAAGTTGAAATCGTTTCGAAAACGAATTTAAAACGATTTATAAAATACGTTTTAAAAGGAAATCGACGAAATATATATAATATATATACTATATTATATATATATATATATATATATATATATATATATATATATATATAATGGCCTGAATAGAACGCGCCGCGCCGCGGTAGTTCGCGAATTTCGACCATTGATTTCGAATGGATATTGCGGGAGATCCGACTGTCGGATTCTCCTAAAACCGGAACTGTTGGGTTCGTATCGAAAAGAGATTTCTAACGAATATTAGAGATTTGAAATCTAACGGTTGGATTTGGAATTATGTTCAAATCAAATTTGGAAAAGGTAGCTGTAAGTGCAGTTCGATGGCCGTTGATGGAAATCGACTATACAGGCCTTGATAAAATTATTAAAAATAGTAATAATTTGTGAAAATCATAAGAAATGATTTGTGAGGAATTGTGATGAAAAACTCTATATTTGAAAAGATAAAAATAGATTTTTATCGAAATGAACTAGTTTTGAACTAGAATTAAAATCAATTTATTTTTGAAATAATTAAATTGGATTTGAAATGGTTTAAAAATAACCAAAATTTCCAATATATGAATTGGAATGGATTTGAATCGAAATTATCTTCGGAATATTTCGATGTTGGATTTCGTGATTATACAGATATGGTTGTGGAAATTTGAAAGACATATTAATATCGTTATTTCCAATACGATATTTGTTGGTTTCAGAATTTGATGTTGAATATAAGCCGATACTATTTTCTATTCAGAGCCTTGTGCTTAATATCAAATTGGATTTGGGGTTTGTCGTGAACTGTGTTTAAATGGCATTAGTTCTTTAACCCCCGTAAAAGCAGGATTAATTTCCAAAAAGTAGAATAATCAATATGAAATGATTTTAGAGATGAAACCAATTGGGGTTTGAATAAATCATTAATTAGATTTGGATGAATGAATGGTGATTAAAATTACCAAAACACGTGATGTGATTAAACAAAATTTACTTAATTGTTGATATTGATTGTGGTTGATTGATTGTTTGGATGGTACTTGACCAGTTATGAGCAGAACATGCTTTTACATTTAGCATTGGGTTGGGTAAAGATATCTGTGTGCTAACACCTTGTGAAACACTTCACGATTTGACGATAAGGTGTTTAGCGATGTTGTGTTCATTTCAAATTTAATGAATGATTGTGAAATGATATATTTTTCTTAAGTGAAAAGAAATATATTCCCGATTTTGGACAGGGAATGTTTTATAGAAATGTTTTATAAAACAGAAAGGATTTCGAGGCCTAAACCCGATGATTTCTAAAATGATTTAGAAATGTATTATGTTTTACATTGTGGTTTAACGTGTATTCGATTAGTTGCTATTGATAAGATATCTGTTTGGTGGCAGAGAATTTATTCTCTTGCTTAACACCCTTCTTTGAGACATTCGAGCTCAAAGGATATGTGATTAATAGTGACTGATCATATGTGTGAATTACTGATGTGAAGTACTATATTTTGAAAGTACTTGTGATTATTATGTTGTGAAATGATTTTCCCTACTTCGGGATATGAAATGATTTAGTATGTGGCTAAAGATTCGGGTAACCCTGAGACTAAAAGTATGGGTGAGAGGGCGGTGTATGCTCTTCATGTGTGGGAGGTGCATCGTCGGTGTAGCCTGCTCCTATGTGGGGGCAGGTGCACATTTATATATCGAGTTGCTGGGTGCGTACCCTTTGCCTTGTCGATGGGGAGCACGATATTTGGTTGCATAATTGTTTGTATACATTGTTATGTTTTGGAATTCATATTTCCAAACGATTTGATTTGAGATCCCGAAGTGAAATCTACTTTGATATAGAAAGTTAGATATGTGTTTCAAATGATTTGAAATAAGAAATCGGGAATAAAAACCAAAGGAATAATTTCTGTAAATTGAATTGATTTGGAAAATCTAAGTGTGGTGATTAATCTAAATGGGTAGATTGGGATATTGCATGTTGATTGATGCATAGTAGATCCATATATCTCTATTGATTATTGTTTATACACTGGCATTCATGGGGGTAAACTCGTTCCGCGTTAGCGGCATGGTTCTATGATTTGTCATATGATTAAATAAGTTAATTTTGACTATAGAGTTTCTCACACCAGTCCCATGTCTGACCTATAGTTTGCTTTTCCCTTGCAAACTCGGGTGCCCCTATTTTCCACATGGGCAGTCGAGTAGTTTATTTTACAGATATATAAGCAGGATTCTGGATTGAAGCTTAAAGCTGTGTCCAGAGCATTGATAGTCTTCCACTATGTATTAATTTCGATGTACTTTGATATTCTGTACTCTGATGTAACATTATTAAGATGTTTATAAAAGTCTTCTGTTATTTGTTCTGATGTGTTGTATGCCCAGAGTTAGCGTATACGGGATTCGAACGTTCTTGATCGGTTTAGCGACCGATTTAGCCCTAGCGAAATCCGTGTCGTTACAGTTTTCAATCTAACTTAATATTTTATAAAAAATGATATTTTTTGTATGGCAATACTAATTCAACATAAAATTGATAATTTTATTCTAATGTACATTTCTAACCAAAAATGATATTTTTATTTTAAACAAAACAATTTATTACAAAAATGTTTATTTTACTCTAACATGGCAATATATATAACAAAAATGTTAGTTTTATCTAACATGACAATATATAACAAAAATGTTGATTTTATCTAACATGACAATTCTAGATAAATGATAATCTCAATATAATGACATTTTCAATATAATGACATTTTTTATTTCTAATATTACATGATTCTAAAAATGACATTCTTGTTTCTAACATTACATGATTCTAAAAATGACATTTTTGTTTCTAACATAACATGATTAAACTAAGTGACATTTTGTTTCAATATAATATTTTCTAACTAAGTGATATTTTATATTAATACAACATGATCTACCAAAAATGATACTTTAAATGTTAATGTAACATGATCTAACATAAATAGTATTTTAATGTTAACCAGTCAAAGATTATATTTCTATCATACAACAATATAATTCAGCAAATCATCGCAACCTAAATCAATATATATATATATTAATTTTAATTTTTAAATCGAGAAAACTCACTTTGATTTTTGTCTGAAATTTCAACGTGTTCCGTTTTAGATCTGGTTTGTTCCATACTGTAGATCTCGTTTCTACGATTCCAACGCTTCGAAAATCATTCAGTTTCGATTCTGTATGAACAAGTTACGACAGTGTAAAGATTGATTGCATAATTTAATGACTTTAGGATAATTAATATAATAATTACATTAATTAACCCACTGTTAATCTCTCTCCCTCATCGTTCGTTGCTTTCCTGGACCGAAGTTGACTTCAGCTTGCCCAAAATTCACCATCGCGCACAGAAATCGAGTACACCGGAGCACGATCTGTGAGTGCCACGTCGTTGCCGCTCACGCTCTTCGTCAACGCCGTTCACTAGGGGCAGCTTGGCGGTCCCACCATCTCGAAAATTGAACCCGAACGTCACGACTTTGGAGCTTCTCCCTGGCCACCACGATGATCAATTTCCGATCATGGCTGCTTAGAATATAGAGCTCGAGATGCTCTTCCATTTTTTCTTTGGAGTTGGATGGAAATTCAAAGAGGATTGAAAGGATGAAGGGATTTAAATTGGGATGATTTCAACCATCCATGGAATAGAGGCGGCGGCTGTGTTCTAAATGGAGGATTAGGGTTTTCGAAATTATTAAAATAATAATAATATATTTCATCGTTAAGCGTGTTTTAAAGTTAGAAACAGGCCGGAGCCCTAATCAGGCCTACTCACTGCCTAACAATAGGTTTTTACGCCTTCTGAATGCAATGGGACTAGTGGCGAACCCAATTCTGAAGTCTGCAGCATGTCCCTTCAATAACGTACTATTTTTAAATAAACATGTACAAATTTCCAATGTGCATTTCAATTTACAGGGGCCGCATACTAACTCTAAAATTTACAGAAAAATTATTTCTAGTAATGTTTTGACGATACGGTCCTAACAAAATTAATTTCGTCGAATTTCGAGACCGTTTGAAAAATGGCCATTTTCAAGTCGATTAAATTTGACTGAAATTGACAAAACACATTTTCTTTTGCCACGCTCACATATTAATTCCTAAAATTGTGAAAATTGAAATCTTGCAATAAATTTACATTCCGGATCCAACAAAAGTGGTTTCGTCGAAAATGGTGGTCGTTGGTAAAATGGCTATTTTTAATATTAAAAATTATATACAAATTATATAGCGACTATTCTGAATTTTAAACTGGGCATAACTTTTGATTCCCGCTATGAAATTTTGATTTTTCGGATTCGTTGGAAAGATATTTTTAAGTAGATTTAAATATTTTTGGTTTCACTAAAATCCGATTTATTTTGAATCCTGTACAGTCAGTCAAAGTTCAAATTCAAATTTTCAAACTACCATGCTATTTCTAACTCCTGTTATAATTAAATTAAAATCTTTCGTTCTAACTTTGATTTAAATATACTTTTAGCCGTTATTATTTAAAATAAATTATTTTAAATATTAAATTTCCACTAAAATTTCTAAAATAAAAATTTTAAATTGGTTCTGATTTTTTGGGTTGTTACACAATTTCTACCTAGGATTTGCCAAAACACCCCTTACATAAACCCTATCTTCAGTTATCTTCATCGTATTTGATTCGCAACGCTAATGCCTATATGGAGTGGTTTTCAGATAATAAATCTGATTCCGGTCTCTCCGTTTTGACGACGGAAAAATGGTCGAAACTTTAATTGTCAGTTATTTAACTATCAAAGGAAAACATCCATACACACAACGATCTTATTTCCAAATGGAAATTTTATCAACCAACCATCAATTAATATTTTCCCTTTAAATTAATTTATCATTAATTTATTCATTTCCTATTTCCCGTTTCCATATATTCATACATCCTTATTTTCTAAATTTAGAAAATATACGTTTATTAATCATTGGAAAACATTTCCATCTCTTATCCACTCGTCACTATCCTCTCACATCTATCAATCACTAACTGTAAACCAGTAAGAGAACAATTACCTGAATATCAACCTCGAAGGTTGAAACCAACATCAGATTGATATCCAGAAAACCATTCAACTTAACTAATCTCCAGTCAATTTCTAATTTCCTTAACTCCATTAAAATCTTCTTATCAAATCATTGCTTACGCAATTCTCGGATTCGGTTTACGAATCCAATTCTTTTATGAAAAACATTGGTTATAACGATAACTTTATAATCCCTACTTCCGAAATATCTAACTTTAAATAAAACCTTTATACCTTAATTTAAATAAATAAGTAAATGATTTATTAAATAAATAAATCTTGATTTAAAAACCGGAAAGTAAATAGTACTTTCCTACATTCAATATAGTCGAATCCCAATGTATAATTCTCTCTCGAATAATCTCTATTCGATAACTCTCTTTCGAATAAACTATATTCGATAACTCTTTTCCGAATAAACTCTATACGATAAGTCCCTTTCGAATAAACTATATTCAATAATCTCTCTATCGAATAAACTATATTCGATTATCTCTCTGTCGAATGAACTATATTCGATAATCTCTTTTTCGAATAAACTATATTCGATTTACGTTACAAACTCCATCATATTTTAACCTTTCGAGTCAACTCAATTTATAAATTCAGTTTTGAATTTAGTACTTCCCAACAATTACCAATTTCCTTTTATAACTGTTTTAATTCTGGAAAATGTTTGCTTTTAAATCTGTTGTTCACTTTAAAACATGAATATTATTCCTTTACAGAAAATTGGACTCGTTTTATCAAATCAAAACTTGATTTCATAATTTAAATACTAATAGGGGTTTAAACTCCAATTATCAAGTCATTTTATAACTTCTTATTCACATTCTATTTTATTTATTAAATCTCCTTTACTTGTCAAATTCATAGTTGATTTTATTTGATAAGTTTATAATTCTCTATCACCTTTATATTCGATTATAAAATATTGGTTTCAAACCGAAAATTTATTATCTTGTCAAATCCTGATTTATCCAATATATGATTTCTTAAAATATATTATTTTACAACATTTGACCTAGTTGAATTCTAGTTACAAATCCTTATGGATTTTATTATAATCCTATCCACAATTCGAACATCGAAATAAATTTCATCATTTCCATTTTCAAACAACTCCAAATTTTCCATTTTAAATTCACTGCTGAATTCACAATCCAAATTATCCACTGATAATTATTTTTATTTCATTTATATACATTATTTATAAATCACATTACTTGTTTTTATCATTAAACAAGTTATTTATTTCTAGCCATTTGAACTTCCATTTCTATTTTAAAAACTGATTTTCCCCTTTTCAAATTCATATTTCATCCTTCATAATTCCCTTTATAAATGTTAAATTTACATTCCATTATTAAATATCAGTGTTAAACCGGTTCTACTTCTTAATACAAATTCATACTTATATATATATATATTCACTTTATCCAAAAATAAATAATTTAATTAATTAATAAATATCGCTTATAAATTAATCTTCTCAATTTGTCTGTAAAAACAGATTTATATTAAATATCCAATTTCCCATAATTTTTTTATAACTGAAAATTTCCTTTATGTAATTCTATTAATCCAAATACCATATTTATTCCATATAATCATTTATTTACTTCTTATTACTTTCATTAAGTATTTCCATAAACAAGCTTTTAATCTTCCATATAATTATTAATAACCTTATATAGAAGTTCCTTATTTAATTTCTAAATATTTCCTTTTACAAAATCCCTTGATTTTTTTTAAAATTCTAAAATCTAATATCCACTTTTTTTAAAAATCCTTTTCATATAAATCCTTTGACTTTATATAAATATTTTATTTTCTGTATACACTTTGAAAATTCCCTTTTTACATTCCAGTATTTCTTATGGTATTTAAAATACAAAATAACCAGAGCAGTGTCATCATAATCAATCACAGTTTATATATCACATTGTATATAACAATATATGAAAAAACAGTATTATAAATATTGAGCAATCTAGTTGGATCCCTCGAAACTGTTTCCCTACATCCACAGATGTTAAACAATATAATTAACATCAATTTCATTTCAATATGAATTATTCTGATAAACAGAATCAATATTTGATTAACGATATATATATAACTTGATCAATAATTTCAACCAATTAATTAGCAGTTTATCTAGACAATCAACACACATCAATCAACCGTCATTTATCAACTCTAAAAATAAGTTATAAAAATATAAACTGGACAGAGTTAGTGATTTTACTCACATTGGTCTGTTATCGTTAAATAACGATAAGCGATCATCGATTTGATTTAGGCATTTAATTTCACCATAAATAGAGACAAGCTCCAAATCGCTCCAAATCAGTTCCATGGTATATATCTTGTCCATACGATCCCAACGGATCTTGTTTCGTCAGAATCTGATATTGTTTGTAGAATTTATTACATTTACAAATATATAGATTGTGTTTAAAATTAAACAAAACTAATTTAATTCGTCGTTCGGCCTTACTCTTCTCACCCAGCCCAAGACCCACTCCCATCCGCATTACCATCTCTTCCAACTAGCGAAGTATAAATTCCCTATCACCATTTGCCGTGTATTTTGTTCCACAACTCTTTCTCTTTACTTGAACATTATTCAAACTAAAATTTAAATACTAATTATCAATCTAATTAAGCCATTAATCCACTTATATACCTTTAACCATCTGCTCATCCTCTTACTTTTACCCAGTAAACCCACGAACCAGTTTTCAACCAAAATGGCCATTGCTTCATATTCGTACTCCTGATCCTCCTAAATCTCCCCACGAAACCACGAACTGAGATCATCAACCTTACCTCCTTTGCTAGCTTTATCCAACTGCCTCGTTCAATTCCAACTCGCAATCACCATGGATGTCACGATACCCCAGTACACCACAGTCCCACACTACAACAACTACTGATCAAAAACTTCACCGCACACACTAAAATTTTGCATACAAGTGCGGTTTCACCTCACTAACCCAAGTATAACATTAGTTTCATCAAACAGTGGTTAAATCTTGTGAATCCATCAGCCTTAGGTGCTGTAGAAAAATTTCGAGTATCGTAGAATAGAACCGCACCAAATGAAATTGGTATAGGGACGAAGGAAATAATTCAAGGAATTGAAATATACAGGTTTTGGGATTTATAAGATTTTATACGAATTTGTATGAATTTATGAAGATCAAAATCATCTATTGGAAGAAGAAACTTGCGGCGGAAATATTTTTGACCAGAGGAATGAAATACTAGGGTTAGAAAATTGGTATGGTATTTATAGGAAAATTAAATAATTTTATATTCATTATTATATTAAATTTTAATGTTCCGTTATGTGTATTTATCGTTTAAAAATCTGTATAGTCACATAACATATCCTAATTCGACGAAAATGGACATATAGCTACAGTTCGACATTACGGACCCAATGAAACTTGTTTCGTCGGATTCCGAGTCCGTTTGCTCACACAGCGTATTATTAAAGTCAAATTATTGACTGTTTTTCACATTAAAATCCCGAACGGCCACATATTGATCCAAAATTATGAAAACTGAAATTTAACAATAATTTAATATTTCGGATCCAACAAAATTAATTTCGTCGAAAAAGGAGGTCGTTTATAAAAACGTCTATTTTCTAAGGCTCTAAATGAACCAATTTAAATATTAATATATATATAACAATTTAATTTAACATTAATAAATTAATTTTATCACATATAATATCATACATCTCTAAAATATATATATCTGGATTTATAACTCTTTATTTCAAAATCTGAGTTAAATCAGTATTCAATATATAATAAAAATCCTTTTATTATATAAATAAGTCAATATAAATTATAACGAATTCCATAGCGACTATTTTAAAATTTAATTTGGATATAAATTACAATCTATATGACGAAATCCTGATTTTTCTCTTCTATTAGAAAAATATAGTTCACTAGATCCGAACGTTTCTTGTTTCGTAGAAATCCGACTTAAAACGGATTCTGTATATTCAATTGAAGTTTGAACCGCCAAATTACGTAGTACCGCGCCATTTCAAGCTCGATTAAATAATATTATACATTCAAACTTCGTTTAAATAATAAATTTGTTATTATAATTCAAATTCTAAACTGAATTAAATCTTATAAATAATTCAATTCACACAATATTGCGAATTCCACAATTTCCGACTATTTCGGAAATAAATATATTATTTTTATTAAATAAATATTCAATATTATTTAATTAAACAACCATTTAAATCTCTAAATCAATATCTAAATAATTAAATTAATTATTTATTATACCATAAAATATGGGACATTAAGGATCAAGCAGGGCTGATGGACGAATAATGTACTGAACATGGTTTAGAAAATGTTAGTGTATTTTTGAAAGGAAGGGAGGTAAAAGCAGATAAGTGGAAGGTGATGGTTTTTTATTATTTTTTACTACATTGAATGTGGTTGAAAAGAGGAAAGATGAGCGCGAATAGAAGTAGCCAAGAATTTATGCATGGTTAACATGGTTTATCCCCATCATTAAAAAATTTGGCCATTTGTTTAAGTGTTATCGTAGTATATGATAACTGTACCAATGATTATGTGTGATAGAATGGTTGATGGTTGACTATTTGACCATATGTTTAACTTTGTTTATTGTTTGAAAAATCATGGTGGTATTTGGTTTTTATTAACTTTTGGTATCGTAAAAAACGGTTATTTTAGAAAATGAATTTAACATATAAACATAAAATAATTTTTATTTATTTTTTGTCTATTGAAAAACAGTAAAGGAACGAGGGATAATTTATCTTGCCGTCCGCTCTTCATTTATTGGGTGCTTTCTTATCTTTTTTGTATTTCTTCCACCGTTTGTCAACTTTTCATATTTTTTTTAGCTAATATCAAAAACTCAAAACATAAAACATAATTTAAACTGAACATGATCTAATTTTTTTGGATCAAAACAACAACACAAATACAATTGGGTCAAAGATAATACATACAAACTTAATTTTTCACTTTACTCATGACATTCTTGGCCAAAAGTGAATGAAAGGAAGTCAAAATTAGGGTTTTTCATCTCTCATGGCGGACGTAAATTCTCTTTGTACCTTCCTCCGCTCGCCACCTTCCAGTTCCACCTCTCCAATTGCAATCGTTCTCATTCCGTTGACCTGGTGAGTATTTTCTTTTTGATTCTGCCAATGCAAATCGCCACTTCCCTGTTGATTGCATTCGAATTCACTAACACGTCTCTTGATTTCTTCTTGAAAGTACCAGTGTTTCTTTCTCGCCATATTTGCCACACTGTGGCTGTGAAGCAAATCTTGCCAACCTCTATCATCAACTTAGACATTTGACTCCCATGTTCAGGTAATTAATCTCGTCGTCTAAACCCCCAATTTGTTCAGTATTAAAGCATTTTAATTTTTGTATGGCCCACAGTTGTTTGTTATACTGACATTCAAAAAATGTGGTTTAGGGTTTCAGATGCATTATTGCATAGCACACATCTATCATCTTCGATTATGCCCCAACCAAATAATCTGTCTTTAGTAGGGAGCCTACCTAACATAGCTTTGAACAAGACTTAAGCCATCTTGTGTGGGCATGAGCGAGACTATACCACTTTACTCCAGCTTTGATTAGGGTGAACTTGTGTTAAACTCTCCCACACATCCTTGAGTTTGAATTGACCATCCTTCCAATACCATGTGTCAGCATCTCTGTGTGCATAAATAGGTTTTGATCTGAGTTCCTCTCCCAAATTCCTTGCAATCAGGTTGTTATCACTATTCCATGCACCATTCACAATAATAGAGCTCATAGTTGTGTTGGGTGCACCATAGGCCGAGAACCCATCCCAACCATATCTGTCTATCAGGCTTGAGCCATTAAGCCATGGGTCTTGCTATAAATCAATTGTGTTCCCATTTGCTATTTCCCTTTGAATTATGTCTTTAAGTTCAGTTTTGAACTTCAAGCAGTCTTTCCACACTATAGAGGCATTGTTATCTACATTAGTAGTCCAAAAATTCCTTTTTATGTATCTAGCCCTCATCCATTCAGCCCACAAGTTTTCTGATGATATAAGTTTCCAGGCCAGTTTAAGCCCATATGCCTTTTTAAGTTCAAATAAATTTTTCAGCCCTACCCCCTTCTTTCTTGGGCCTGCATAAGATATTGTAACTGACTTTATGCAGCCCACCCTTCCATATGAAGTTGGCACACGCAACATTAATCTTTGCAATCGAGCAATCTGGAATTTGAAATGTTTGTAACCAAAATCTAACCTTTGATGTGATCACTTTGTGCACCAATTCTATTCTCCCAGCAAAAGACAACAGTTTTGACCTCTAACCCTGAAGTTTGTCTCGAATATCGTCCACTAATTTGCCACATTCTGCATCTATGATTGTGTTGTTTGAGAGTGGTACCCCCAGATACTTAATGGGAAATGAACCTTCTTGCACTCCTCACCTCTCAAGAAACCCCTGCTTTTGACTACATAATTTATTGAAATGGCACTTATTCTTTAGCTCTATTGACTTTCAGCCCAACTCTGTTTTCCATTTCTTTGAAGATGTCTTTGATATGATCAATAGCTGTGCAAGAAGCTTTAAATACCACCAGCAAGTCATTATCATAAATGAGATGAGTGACTTTAGGATGACGATTATAGATGAGTAGTATCTTTTTATACTCAGATGCCACTTCCATTTGTAGTGTAAACCACTCCATAGCTACTACAAATAGGTATGGTGACAATGAGTCCCCTTGCCTGATTCCCCTGGCACTGGTTATGAAGCCTATGGCACACCATTTATCATAATATAAAATGTAGGAGAGTTCAAATAGAAATCAATTAAATTGATTAAATTCTCTAGAATCCCCATAGGCTTAAGCTTGTGGGTGATGAATTTCCTGTTCACTCTGTCATAAGCCTTGTGCAGATCGATTTTAAGGCAAATCTTATTTGCACCTTTTTTTGTTAAACTCTCTAACCAATTCATGTGCCATTAGAGAATTTTCTGATATGCACCTTTCTTTGATAACATGCACTTTGGCATTGAGAGATTAGAGCCGGTAGCACACAATTTAGCCTATTGCAAATTATTTTACTCAATATTTTGTAAACAACATTGCAGCAGGCAATAGGTCTGTAGTCTTCAGTTCTGGTTGGGTTTTGCACTTTGGGAATGAGGGAGATAAATGTGTGATTTATTTCTCTGATGAATTCTCTAGAGTCAAGTGCTTCTTGAAAGGCAACTAACATGTGATTTTTTAGGTCTTCCTAGTGCTATTTGAAGAAGGCTGTCCCCACTCCATCAGGCCCTGGGATGGAGTCATCGTGGATGGAGAAAACAACGACCTTCAGTTCCCCCATGTTGATCTCACCACCCAATCTCAGCCTACTAGCGAGGTTGAGCTTCCTATGACACTCAATGCTGGGTAAGTTTTCAGTGAAATCACCATTGAAAATTTCAGTGTAATATGCAATGGATATGTCTTCTAACTGTTTGATATGTTGAATTTAATCACCCTGTTCATTTAAATAGTTAAAAAGGTTATTATAATTTTTTATTTGGGACATTTTAGTGTAAAATTTTTTTGTGCATTCATCTCCCTGTGTCAACCACTTTTCTTTTTCTTTTTGTTTGATGTCTTTCGACTTAATCTCCAATGCTTTCTTCAGTTAGGATTGCATGTCGTAATAATCATGATTTAAACCTTCATTCATAGGGTCTGCATCTAGCACCTCTTGTGTTCTTTCCAACTGTTCTTGAAGAGTCTGAATATGGTCATTCTCTTTTGGTCTTGTTCTATTCCACTCTTTCAATCTGAATTTGCATTTATTTAGTAACATCACAAGTTTAAACATGTTGTTACCATTGGGAAGTGAAATTTGGTTGAAAATCATGGCTTTTTGATACCCCTGAAGTAAATGCCAATGATTGGCATATCTGAACGGTTTACCCCTTGAGTTTTGAGCATCATTGAATTGAATTAAAAGTGGTGAGTGGTCACTGGTGGAGAAGGCTAAGACTAAAGCATTGAGACTGCTGATCTGGTTTAATAAATTTTCATTGGCCTGTGCTCGATCAAGTCTTGATGAAATTTTCTTAGCTTCATCACTCCTCCATGTGTACTGTAGGCCAGAATGGGGTAATTCTGATAATCCGCTTGTCAACACACAGTTCTTGAACTTAGTGACTTGGGAAAGCTTGAGGGAAAGTCCACCTTTCTTTTCACTAGTTCATAAAACTGCGTTGAAATCACCAAGCACCAGCCATGGGGCCTTGATTGTCTTCGAATTCTTGATAAATGTCGCCCATAACTTAGTACGCTCTGTAGCTAAATTACTTGCATAGACAAAAGTTATGAATATATCTAGTCTACCAACATTTTTTGCATGAATTGTAACTTGTTGATCGTCAAAGTTCACTGTCATACGCTTCCAGTAAGACATATCCCAAAAGATCATAATATGACCCTTTTTGGATGAACTTATATTATGACAAAGGTCCCACATGTTACCCATGCTTAGTTTGAAATAATCCAAGTTTTCTTGCATAAATTTATTCCCTAATACAGCTATGATAGTGGGCTTATACTTATCCCTAAAGTTATAGAGGTCTAACTAACGAGTATCAGTGTTAAGACCTCTTACATTCCAACAGAGAATCGACATTAATTTTTAGTGGATTTGCTCCTTGTGACTAGAGCTGTCCTCACTAAAGCACTCTTAAAAGTAGTTGTTTTACCTGCTTGTGTGAATTGTGCCTTATATTTAGCATTAACTTCAGTAAGTTTCTTTGCATTGACATCATCACTTCTTTCCTCTTCAGACTCCACAATATGAGATTCTAGAGCCTGAATATCATCCAAAGAGTCTGGTTCCTTATCCACCTCCACCACTGTAGTGGACCCCGATGATGATCAACTAGACATGGGCCATCCACCCTTGCCTAAACCTATGCCTGACTTTGATCTCGATCTGTATGAGATGCTTTAGATGCTTCAGGTCCCCAACACTAGGCTGCGGATTTGGGCTAACTATAGTAGCTGCAGCAGTACGGGTTTCAGCATGTACAGGAGCTGAATTTTTGGATGTACTTGCATCAGTTGTTTTTCTTTTCCTTACCCAGACTTCATCTGTTGCTTTTGTGACTGTGTAATTTGTAGTGCTAGCTGAAATTGTGCAATTTTATCTGAATGCCCAAAACACTTGCATGTTGTGCATTTTGGTGGGACAAACTCGTATTCTACTGCTTGTTCGTATGTGTTGTTTCTTTTATCATATGCTTTAACGAACATGGGCAATTCTGAATCTGCTGTAGTCTCAATTAGGACCTTCGCGTAACTGATTTTCTTGACCATTTTTTTGTCCTCATCAATCTCCAGAGGCTTTCCTATAACACTTGCCAGTTTGCAAATGAATCTTGTGTTCCAAAGGCCTAGGTTCAAATTTCGGAATTTGACCCAGATTGGGTATGTAGTTAACATTGCTTTTTCGAAATTGAAATCTGCTTTCCATTTCCGCATGAAAATGATTTTACTGTCATAAACCAAGGACCCCTTTCAGAATTCATTCGTAGTTCTCTTTCATTTGAAACTTGATCAGAAGGAAACTGTTTTCTCGTGGAAAAACATCCCAAGAGCCTTTGGGTTTCCACATTCTCTTAATATATGCATTGAAGTAAACAAAATACGGTCTCTTACCTGCCATATAGGCATAGATTGAGTTTTCCCATATTTTGTTTGATTCAGCGTAGTCCACTTCGTCAATAACTTAGTATTTGACATCTCCAGTTCTTAGCGGTTCAAAGTACTCTATGTCGCCAGAAATTTTGAGCTGTGATTCAAAAGTGTCAACCCATGAGCTAGGGTTTTGCGAGATGGGTCGATGGGTGGTGCGGGGGGACTGACGTAAGATGTCAGCCAAAGTTTGTTTGCCCCTATACCGGACCTTCTGCCAACCACCGCCGCCTTCATCTACAGTGTCGGCTTGGTTTTCAAAGCGGGTGGATGAGGCCGCCATTTTTGACTTATATGAATATATATATATAACGACCTAAATAGCTCGGCCATTACCAACACCGAACCAAGAAAATATTGTTTTATCCATTTTTATTTTTTTTTGGCATTAGAATCAAAAAGTAAAAAAGTTACAAACTGGGACCTTGGCGTATTGGTACAAACATTAATGCACTAACCACTGATATGGTATAATAAGTAGACATCTTTAACAATTTTTCATATACATTCTACATTAGACCATTCCCAACAGAGCGTTCATTTTCCTAACTAGGAAGGGAAAAAACAGCGGAGAAGACCCACTCTTTCAGCAGCGAGTAGGGCTTCACCATGTTTTTTTTAATTTAAACAAATTGCGCTAAACGACAAACAAATTGTCATTTAAGGATTAAATGGTTTTCTATTTGTCATTTAACACCTTATTTTTTTATTTTTCATTAAACAACAATCAAGTTTCCATTTACCGATTGACACTTAAAGAAAAATGGGGAGAATCCCATCTTGAGCTAGCTCCTCATGCTATAATCGACATTGCTGCAGCGCGAGGAGCGCGAATTAAGTGGCGATTTCCCCTCTTTCCCGAGTATTCCCATTGCTGGGAATGCTGCTATCGCTGAGTAGGGAATCCTTTGCTACAAAAATCCCTTTTCCTTCTCAATCCAATTGAATAACGTTCTTCCACCTGTACTCCAGAGCTGAATTGTCATAATAATTAATCTTTCTCTGCTTTGCATTTCTATTCATACATAAGCATAATTATAATTTAGGGTTATGTCGGTAATATGATGCAAAGAGCCGAATGATATTGTCCCCTACTATTGTATAAGCATAAACTTAGAACTTATAAGTTAATGATTTGTACTTGGTAGTTTGATACGTTCTCTTCCATCGGTTTATTTACATCATTGATCATCAGTTCAATGTTGTATATATTATTCTATGACTTCCACCCAATGCATTATAGTTGAGTTCTCATAAAGTTATGCGACAACGGATAAACAATTTACACAATTGGAAATTGAATTAAAATACTTCCTTTTTCAGAATAACTAGTTGTCTGGACAACGCTTCCGACTAATAAGTTTTAAGGATAATTTTACAAGAAAAAGAAAAATTACTTTGTCTTTTTAAGTTATACAGGAAAATGATAAATTCATTTATTATTATTTTTACATAATTAAAAATGATAAAATCATTTACTTTTTTCTGTAAATTGTTTTTTAAACTAATTTTTTAGAAATGTTGTACTTAAAACTTATTATTCTTCACAAATAAGCTCTTTGAGTGAAAATCTCCTTTTCAATAAGAGTCATGCGTCATGGGTTCTCTGTTCACAAATGTGATTATCTAATGAATACAATTTCTCCAACATAACATAATGCAATTTGAGTGGATTCTTGAAATAAATTATTTTTCAGGTTTCGAGGCTCAAAGCCGGTCAATCTCTAGTGCAATAGTAAATGATATTTAACAAAACCAAAACAACTAAATTTCAAAATATAAAGTTGAGATGAGTAGAATGATTTTGTAAGTAAGTGTAAAAGAAGAGAGGAATCCATTATACTTAAGAAAGCTCTACTTAGGTTTATTTAATTAAGTAGCTTATTTATTTAATTCATTTATTTTGTTAATCTTACTGACAAATAATATTTTTTCAAATTAGTTTTATAACATGTTGGAAAACTCACATTAAAACTGATATGGTATGCGTTGGTTTGAAATTGACTTTTTAGTTTAAAATTTTATTTCAAATTTCAAAGAAATTTGAAAATCTATATTATAACAATTATAATAGTTTTCTTATTTTATTTTATATTTTTATCGACTAGCCAAAAATGGCAAGTGCAATTTTGCTACACTGATATAATTGAATTAGGAAAAAACAGACATTCTAGAAAAGTACCATATATTGCAAAACCAATAAGCAACGAGGGACACGAACACAAACACAGAAAAAAATGAACACAAAGTACATAAAATGTTGTCTTCCAAAACAAATTGTTAAATACCTCGTGATAAGCTGTTGTTTATGATGCCACACTTCACACGGTGTCAACCTGAATGCACCATGTTAATCTAAATGGTAAAAACAACCCTTCAATAACGGTGAGCTTGCTTCTCCTTCTCTTGATACTGCTTAACATACCATAGTAACCTAATTCAAATTAGATAGTTTTTTTTATTACGAATAACATTTGGACTTACCTCATCATTTCGAGCTAGACAAATAGGCAAGTAAACTGTTTAATCAGCTAAACACAATATTAAACATTGCTTTTCTAAAAACACAAGAAAGCAATGAATGGTTTGTTTCGATTTTCTCTTGTTAATGGCGACAAGGCGCCTTGCCCTCCCTCTCCCTCTCGTTTCACGACTTCACCTCCTCTTACTAATCTTTTCCTCAATGTTGCTTTTTGTTCCATCCTTTCTTTACTTCTCTTCTTTTCCAACCTTGTTTTCATCCGCGTGGGAGTCAAAATCGAACCCTACTTTCCAAATCTTGGATTCTTTCCTTTAAAATTTTCCATGTTATTTTCGATCCACCTCTACTGCTTTCTTCCTTATGCCCAACCTCTCCCTTGTCGGCCCTTCATTGCCGATACGTGGTGGTAGACTTTGGTGTTGGAAATGTTTTTATTATCATTAGGTGAATTATTAAAAATGCTGGAATAAGTGTATGAATGGCTCCTACATGTGAATAATCCCACATCATGGAACTATATGGAAGAGGCAAGTATTTATGCTTGTTTCAAAGAAGTCATGTTGGGGCCTTGGGGCTCCCAATACATTTTTTTGTTGTGAGAAGGGAGACCATGCATCATGACCACCACATACGCTTGACCGACCGACTCGACCCGGTTTGGTTTGGGCTTGGGCCTTGACTTTTTGGTGTAGACACTTATATTTTTGGACCATAAAACATTGCTTTCTTCGACCCGTTTTTTTTGGAAAAAATATTTCTGCACCGATAATTTTTCTGTCTCGTAATTTCAGCAGATCCCATTTTTTCTCCCACTACTCACTAAAACCCTAATTCCCGTTCTATATATAGTCTTCATCTATAGACGAGAATATACACTGCATTACATATTCTCTTCTTTCCTCCACCAATAAAATTTTCTTCCAGAAACTTTTGAGCAGTATTTATTTTCAAATGTGCAAATTTGAACTAATTTGTTATGCAAGCAAATTAGTTATTATTTTTCAGAGGTTGTTTTATCCTACAGGCAGTGACGAAAGTACGAACTGGTTTGCACCTCTAACAAAATCGCCAAATCGTCTTCAAGAAATCGACGAAGTACGTGACTCAGCCATTGTTTCCTAACAATTTGAAGACGATATAAAAAATGGCTTCGAACTCTACCCTAGACGATGTTGTTCCACCTTCTGCCTTCCGGATCCCTCTCGTTCCTGCTGCTCCATTCAGATTCGAAGGCTTGCATTTCAAGCGATGGCATCACAAGATGGAGTTCTTCCTGACGATGAGAAAGGTGGTGGCTGCGCTGACTACTGACAAACCGCAGCTACCAGACATACTTGACGAGGCTGATGTAGCAAAGATGGCATCATGGACTGAACAGTCAAAGCAACTGTGGACCTAGACTAAACAAGATTACTTGTGCAAGAATTTTATTCTAAATGGGCTGAGCGATGACCTGTATGATTACTACAACTCAGACGAAAAGACAGCAAAGGAGATCTGGGAAGCATTGAAGAAGAAGTATGATATAGAGGAGGCAGGGGAAAAGAAATATGTTGTAAGCCGCTACATAAAGTACCAGATAACTGATGACATATCAGTAGAGATGCAGTCTCATGAGCTTCAGAAAATAGATCATGAGATCATTTTCGAAGGTATGGCGTTGGACGAACAATTTCAAATTGCTGTTATCATTGACAAATTAACCCCAGGCTAGAAAGATTTTAAGAATGTCTTATGACATAAGACTAAGGAATTTTCCTTAGAGAGCTTGATCACACGCTTCCATATTGAGGAGGAGGCACGCAAGCAGGACCAGAAAGTAGAGGTGTTGATTGTCAATAACAACAACACTAAGAAGACCAAACCCGCTGTTCTGAAACCGAACCACAAATCATTGAAGATTCAGAACAGGCACAACAAAAAGAATGGGAATCTGCAAGGAAACCCAAAAGGACAGCAGAAACCAGCCCAAATGAATGATTCTGGACACTTGTTTCTATGTTACAACTGTGGAAAAGCATGTCATATGGCACGAAAGTGTCGCAACAGGCCAAGCTCTACATCGTAGGCTAACCTGACTGAGGAGCCTCTTACGTCTATGATTACTGAGATTCACCTTGTTGGCGGATCAAATGGTTGGTGGGTAGACACTGGGCTTCTCACCATGTCTGCTATGATCGTTACCTGTTCTCTACATACACGGCTGCTGAAAATCAGAAAGTGTTCTTGGGAGATTCTCACACCACTAAAGTTGCAGGGATTGGCAATGTGGAAATCAAGTTTACCTCTGGAAAGACTATATTTTGAAAGATGTTATGCATACTCTTAGAGACAAGAAAGTGTCTATTTTCTGGCTTTCTCCTTAATAAGGCTGGCTTTACTCAAGTTATTAGGGCTGATTTGTATACCTTAACTTATAAGGGAGCCTTTTTGGGAAAGGGTTATGCTTGTGAGGGTATGTTTAAATTGAATGTTGAAACTAATCAAGTGACTACTTCTGCTTATATGTTGTGTGATTTTAGTATTTGGCACTCTAGATTATGCCATGTTAATAAACGAATAATTCATTACATGAGCACCCTAGATATGATTCCTGAAATGATAGAATTTGAACCTGGTAAATGTGAATTCTATACACAAGCTAAAATCACAAAGAAACCTCATAAATTCGTTGATAGAGTTTCTGAACCCTTAGACTTGATTCATTCTGATATATGTGAGCTTGATGGCACTTTGATTAGGCATGGACATCGTTATTTTATCACTTTTATTGATGACTGCTCTGATTTCACCTATGTATATCTTATGAAAAATAAAACTGATGCATTTGGCATGTTTAAAACATTCAAAACTAAAATTGAGAATCAAGAAAATAGGAAAATTAAGAGACTTCGTAGTGATAGAGGAACAGAATATGAATCTACTTCAATTCTGGATTTCTATAAACTACATGGTATAGTGCATGAGAGAACTGCACCCTATTCTCCTGAAATGAATGGTAAAGCTAAAAGGAAAAATAGGACATTTACCGAACTAGTAGTTGCCATATTACTAAATTATGGTGCAGCAAAACATTGGTGGGGGAAATTTTATTAATTGTATGCTATTAATAGCAAAGCATACAGATTTTATGACCTAAACGCACATAATATAATTGAATCAAACGATGCCGATTTTTATGAAACTAAATTTCCTTTTAAATTAAGGAGTAGTGGGGGCACTTCAAGTATGCCTATTAGAACAAAACTTAATGAAAATTCTGAAGTTGAACCTAGAAGAAGTAAAATAGCAAGAACCATAAAAGATTTTGGTTCAGATTTTTATGGTTTTACTATTGATGAGGATCCCATAAACCTCCAAGAGGCCTTATCTTCTTTAGATGCCGATTTTTGGCAAAAGGCTATAAATGATGAGATGGATTCTTTAGAATCCAATAAGATTTGGCACTTGGTAGATTTACCCCCCGGTTGTAAGTCTATAGGCTGTAAATGGGTACTTAAAAAGAAATTAAAACCCGATGGCACTATTGATAAATATAAAGCACGACTAGTAGATAAAGGTTTTAAACAAAAAGAAAATATAGATCTCTTCGACACTTTTTCACCTATAACAAGAATAACGTCAATTCGGGTATTAATCTCACTTTCTTCCATTCATAATTTAATTATACACCAAATGGGTGTTAAAACTGCCTTTTTAAATTGTGAATTAGACGAGGAAATTTATATGGACCAGCCTGAAGGATTTGCAATACATAGTCAAGAACATAAAGTATGTAAATTAGATAAATCATTATATAGTTTAAAAACAAGCACCTAAACAGTGGCATGAAAAATTTGATAAATTAATCACTTCAAATGGTTTTAAAGTTAATGAAAGTGACAAATGCATTTATTACAAATCGGAGAATGACATTTGCACTATTTTATGCCTTTATGTATATGACCTTCTCATCTTTGGGTCAAGCATTCATGCCATAAACTCAGTCAAATCCTTATTAAGTGCCAATTTTGATATCTAGGTGAGGCAAGTGTAGTCCTTGGTATTAAAATTACTAGGTCAGAAATGGGAATTTCTTTGGATCAATCTCATTACATTGAGAAGATACTAAAGAAATACAATTACTTTGACTGTAAACCTGCATGTACACCATATGATCCAAGTGAAAAGTTATTTAAGAACACTGGTGAAGGTGTAAGACAGTCTGATTATGCAAGCATCATCGGCAGCCTTCGATATGCCACTAATTGTACTAGACTCGACATTGCCTATGTCGTGGGATTATTGTGCAGGTTTACCAGTAGACCTAGTATAGAGCACTGGCATGCTATTGAAAGGGTTATGAGATACCTTAAACAAACTATGAACCTTGGATTACATTATGAAAAGTTTCCAGCTGTGCTTGAAGGATATTCTGATGCAGACTGGAATACCTTATCTTGGAAATCCAAGAAACAGACTACTTTGGCTCAGTCTACTATGGAGTCTAAGATGATAGCACTAGCCACAACCAGTGAAGAAGTAGAGTATTTGAGAAATTTGCTAGTTGAGATTCCCTGATGGAAAAAACCGATACCAGCTGTGTTGATACATTGCGATAGTACCGCGGCTATTGCAAAAGTTTGGAACCGTTATTATAACGGTAAGAGACGACAAATACGTCGTAAGCACAACATTGTTAGAGAACTACTTTCCACAGGTACTGTTAAAGTGGATTACATACGTAGTGATGAAAATTTGGCAAATCCTTTGACGAAAGGACTGTCAAGAGAGAAAATCCTTAATTCTTCTGAAAGAATGGGACTGTTTCCCTTAGATTGTTGAGTCATGTACAATGGTAACCCAACCTAAATGACTGGAGATCCCAAGAACTAGGTTCAATGGGTAAAAACAAGTTGTGCAGTGATAGGAGTTGAACATGCTATTTTATAAACCAAGAAGCATGTATTCCTGAAGTGATTAGATGATGAGTTAATAGAAACTCTTAACGGGACCTATACTCTATTTGGAGTGGAGTACCTACCTTCAGGAGTGCTCTTGATAGACTCACCTTTGTGAATGTGGAAATGTGGCTGTATCCTATGGAGTTTTGGGCAAAACTTCTAGAGCGTTTACTAAACTAGGATAGACGTACATTGCCATAAATGCACGGGCTCATTTGATTGCACTATAGAAAAGGTTGTGTGTGGTTTGATGTCAGGAATAGAGTTCAAGACTACGTGTCACTCTAGTAAAAACTGTATCTTATTCACTAGGAAAAGGTTCAAGTCGGATGACACCTTTGTTTATGCATAATCTTATGTTTTTTTTAAGAAACTGCTCAAAAATATTTTTAAAAATTCAAGTGGGGGATTGTTGGAAATATTTTTATTAACATTAGGTGAATTATAAAAAATGTTGGAATAAGTGTATGAATGGCTTCTACATTGAATAGTCCCACATCACGGAACTATATGGAAGAGGCAAGTAATTATACTTGTTTCTAAGAAGTCATGTTGGGGCCTTGGGGCTCCCAATACATTCTTCGTTGTGAGGAGGGAAACCATGCATCATGACCACCACACACACGCGCGTGACCGACCGACTCGACTCGACTCGACTCGGCCCAGTCTTGTTCGGTTTAGGCTTGGGCCTTGACTTTGTGGTGTAGACACTTATATTTTTGGACCATAAAACATTGCTTTTTTCAAACCGTTTTTTTATGGAAAAAATATTTCTGCACCAATAGTTTTTCTGTAACGGTAAAAAAATCGTGTCCTGTAATTTCAGTAGATCCGATTTTTTCTCCCACTAGTCAGTAAAACCCTAATTCCCGTTCTATATATAGTCTTCATCTATAGATGACAATATACACCGCATTACATATTCTCTTCTTGCCTCCACCATTAAAGTTTTCTTCCAAAAAATTTTGAGCAGTATTTATTTTCAAACGTGCAAATCTGCACTGATTTTGTGCAAGAAAATCAGTTATTGTTTTTCAGAGGCTGTTTTATCTAGAGGCAGTGGCGAAAGTACGAACTGGTATGCACCTCTGATCAGATCGCCGAATCATCTTCAAGAAAGTGACGAAGTACGTGACTTAGCCATTGTTTCCCAACATTTGGCCTTAACTAATTCCAGGTCTTAGGCTATGCTGAGTGTTTTCGTGAATTCCCAACCACCCCATAATCTAATAATGTGCATCGCTAGGTTTCCATACGAGTCGGTCCTTTTCATGGCATGGTGATTTTTTGTTTGGTGTTGTCGGACCATGTCAGGTGGATTTGGGTTGCATTGGTTTATGTTGGGGTTATCAGCATAAGTTTCGATTTGCTGTTTATTTTTTGTCTGGGTGTGTTTTGACTTGTTTGATTTTTGGAGTACCACAACATCATGGAGTTTGCTGTGTGCGCAGTCTATCCCTTCCCTATGTGATTGTTTCGCGACTTACCATCCTTCAATTCTGGTTTGTCGTGCTCTACATTCTTCTATTTATCATGTTTTCTTGGGGGTAGTAGGACATATTCTCTATCTTGATGAGCCAGTGTAGGATTTACTCAGTATATTTGGTGTTGTTATGTTGGCTTTGTTGGTGCAGTTAAGTGGGGATTGGATGGTTTGTGTTTGTTGGTCGTCATTTGAGGTTGTAGTTTTGGCTCGACTTGGGATTGTTTTTTTGGGTGGTAAGGGCGTAGGGTTGTGTGAGCTTATGTGAATTCTTTTGATAGTTTGGAGTTTATTGATGTGTTCCTAGTTGAGCTGCTTCCTTCTTGGGTGTTGGTTCACTAGAAACATGCTGGAGTTGGTGATTCTTTCCTGATGAAAGGATGTGGTCATATATGTTTTTGTATCCATGTATTATCTTATTATACTGCTGAAAGGAAGTCTTGTATGTAAGTGTTGGTCAGCTATAGCTTAGTTCTTGTATACTCTGTATATGTAACTAGACCAGTATATGTAATTTGTGAACCCTGCGTGGGTATGTTATTGTGGTCTAATCATTAAGATTAGCTCATGTTATGATAGCTAGGATATTAGTAGTGCCAGTTCCACTTTAAAAACGTCTATAGTGAACAGTCCACCGTAAAAACCGAATGTAGTTGATAGTCAGTTAGTCTATCACTTGTAAAAATGTATTTATTATTTATTATAATAAAAAGTGTTTGCGGTCGATTGTGTCAAAACATTACTTTTCTAAATACTTTGATATTAATAAATTAGCTCTAATAATGCTTGTTTAAACCAATCTAATTCTAATTACTATTATGAAATCTGAATTGATTTAGACGTAACCAATATAATTTTAAATCAAATCTTTATTTTATTTAATTAATTTATATAAACATTTGATTTTGTATAAATATGTAATGTGTTAGGTGAATATGCATATCACACATACATTTAAGTGTGCGTTCAATATATAAATGTGTATATGGTATAATATGGCGTACATAAGTGTTGGAATTTACACCGTAAATTTAAATTAAAAGCTATACATATATAATTGGTACACTTTATTGCATATACCAATCATATAATTTATTTATATGCCTCATCAAAACTTTGCAACCCCATACTGGGTACTTTACAAGGGCAAAGAGTACACTTAAACTCTGTATATTAATAATACAATGTCTTCAAGAAATAACTATCAAAACATTCAAATAATATTCTATCGAAAAAAAAATATCGCCTTCAGTATATCCCTCAAACGGCTATTATCCAGCATCACAGAGTTCCACACCACATCGTCAAAGAAGCTCCACAGTTCCGGCATTACGAATTGATTTTCTACAATTATTTCACACCAGGTATGTAATTTCTCTTTTAAATTGCTGCAATTTATTTGTAGATCCCCATTTCTTCCCTTCAAAAATCCTTTTGTTTCTTTCTTGCCAAATAACATAGAACGTCCTATGAAATCCACGCATGCCAAGTCTCTTACTTGATCCTTTTCTTTGAAGCCTGTTTGAATCGAATGTGCTTCCTGTTCAATCGTCTGTAATAAGCTGGGCTATAGATCCAATTTTAGTTTCATTGAACATCATAGATAGCCAGAATAATCACAGTGGAAAAATAAGTGCAGAACTATGTGACGACCATCCACAACCTCTACACTAAACAAGAGGAATAATGCATTTAAAGGTGTGCCAGGTAGCTATGGATGATCATCATAGACAGGTAAACACAATCGATACTTCTCGTAAAACTCACAGCGCAAGGATATAATACAATAGAACATATACAACAGGTAGAAATAGTGGAGCATCATATAACAAACTTTTGAAAACTTTCATAACATCCTCAAAGGTTATCCACACATCATAGGAATATCAAGGTCTGTACATGAAGCCTCACTACAACACTCAGACAGTAACTCAAATAGCATAAATAGAAATACTAGATAGTAGTAAAAGTAATACGCTAGCCTCTTGCTCGCCTTCGCACAACAACATCGTCCTCACTAATCACCTATCACCTGCTACCTTGTTTGCCCATCCACAACCGGATGAACAGCCCAAGTTAATAAGAGGAAATATAAAACCTTGAGTCAGACAACAGTCTTAATGAGCGATAAAACAGCTAACAAACTTCAACAATAAAGTATATGAGAGTGGATAGATAAATATACTAATCTACCCAAATACCATAGAAGAACTCAACTCTCGTCTTCTCCACATCAGACAGTGATAGCCTTTACAATAACATTTCAACCATACATACATGGAAACTAGAACACCCATTCAATCAAGGAAAACACTTATGACATCCAAATTGTATATCCTACGTAAACCATCCTAATCGAACTCAACATCCCTCAAGCATAAGCCCTAGAGACCTAAACCAATATCAGGCAAGCACCCTTCGAAGTTGGACAATCTACATGAGACGGTACAAACAGAACAACCAATCATCCATGACTGACTCTGGGTATCACCGCCAATCTTGCTTTGAAACCATCGTTAATCATATGAAAACCAACCTTTCCATATGTCAAGTGCTAATGGTAACCCCAGTTCTAGCATAAACTCCATATGCCTTTCAACGATACGTATGTTTGTCCAACCTTGACAACTAGGCATTTCAATGATACCTAGGGTATTCGACCAATAATCGGTCTTTTAGACGTCTCAATTGTACCCCTGCTTCGAGCCTACTAGAACTTACGATAACGATAGTTTATCGGCCTTCATATCTCTAGTCATCCAACCCGACGACTTTTCTTAACTCAAGCAACCTTCTCGAGCTACCATTATCCACCAACTCACGACCTTTGAGTTGTCACCTCATTTGTTGTTCAACACCGATCAACGAACACCTTCCAACACGTTGAACCTTCCTACATGAATTTACTTCGAAGTCACACCATCACCGAGCCAAATTACATCACTGCACTGTAGCAAGGGTTCGGTGGGTCTCCCCCGATTTTTTTTCAATCTCTTTTGTTCAAATCTGGGCCGTACCCAAAAAATATAAATTTTCAGAAAATGACGTTATGCGATCGACCCTTCTACTCGACCGACCACCCATGCATCACATGACCGACCGACCACCCTTGAATTGCATGACCGACCCATCCCTTTTCACCCATGCTCGACTCGAAGACATGAGCGATCGACCCTTCATCCTCACGACCGATCGACCTTGCTACCCTCTCTTGGAACAGGACCGACCGACCCGGTCCAAACTTTCACAACTTCCGCTTCTGGACTGACCAAATCATGACCGACCCACTTCAAGACCGATCGATCAAGGAAGGACCAACCGACCCCCCTCAAGTCCGACCGACCCATTTTCTGACTTGCTTTCCAAGACATGATTTCCGCCGACCGACCCAACCATGACCGACCCAAGACCTGCACTACCTCAATGCAAATCAATTTTCAACCAAAACTTCGCCAAATGATAAATTCAACAAAACCAACTTGTCCAACTCATCAAATATGACCACAAATATGATATGAATTCACTAGCAACATGAAAACGATGATTTTCATCACAAATTATGCAAATTACTCCAAAATCATGATAAATGAACATATGATCTAAATTGCGGATATAACTTGCATAAACATATGAAATGGCATGGGAATTATTGGTTTAAACATACTAAATTAGATCCTCGGACGATTTATATGATATTGGACTTAACAAGGTATAGGTCTGTGATAAAACACTTGAATGTAATGAAAAACATGATAAAACATTCATATACTTCATCGAATCCATGTGAGAGATGCAAATCACTCACCGATTCTCCAAAACAAGCTAAAATCAGTTAATTAAGATTCCGGATAGCAAGCAGTTTGCACCAAATCCCTTGATCCGATTAATTCCCTCTTCAAACGATGTAGATCTAGCCTCAAATAGTGTAGATCTTCGATTTCCTAATATTAGATTTTGATTTTTAATGGTGGAATGGTGTTGGAGGAAGGAGGAACATAGGCAAACAAATGAGAGAATGGAGAAACTAAAATCATTTCCCATACCTCTCACCCCCTATTTATAGCTTCCACCAACCCACTAATGGGCCTCTCCAAATCAGCCCGTTAAGGCTCCCAAAACCTGAACAACCAACTGAAAAACCTTAAAACAAAGATTCCTCCCAAACCGTTGAGCCAAATCTTTAATGTAACCACTCTACGGAAAGGAAATCATCATTTCCTTTCCAATGGCACAGGTCTCACCACCTAATTGGACCTGGGTCAAAAGATGCCCTGTACAAGACTGATAGGGGCAAAGTGGTCACAAATAAAATTGGTAAAAATTATGGACATGTCTCACATCCCCATAAACCACATATCAAAATATGAGAATGATCCAACCCTCAGGGAATATAATAAAAATATTTTATGATCTTCCGATACGTAAAATGCATGCTGTTACAATTTGATTCTTCCTTTTTTTCACACAATGAACATAAAGTATTAGACATAATACAAACTTATGTAACCTATATTTTATGTTTAAACGCTTAGTTATAGCAAGATATCAAATAAAATACATTCTTTTACTACTCTTTGAGTGCAACATCCGAAGTACGAACCTTATTCCAAGCAGCGTGAAATGAAAAACTTCCCCTTCGCACCATTCGTAGAAATCAGATGATTTATCAAAATGAATTAAAACTTGTAGAATGGGTTCAGCTGATTCGCAAATTGCTGGACGAAGAGAAGGACGAATGCAACCGTCCTAAATTATAGAGGATACCAGGTTGGTGTCTCTGCCAATGGATTGAAGACGGTGCACTCTAATAATGTCTGTTAAGCACCTTAAATTAATCCAAGGATCGTACCATAGGGAGGTATTTCTACAGTAACACCCCGTATTTTTATAACACACTATAATGATAAATTAAAGAATACTTAATTAAATATTGGGAATTAAGTAAAACGGACTGCGCCATTGCATTGGATTCGAAATTCTACTTAACATAGACTCTGAGTTTGCATCAAACGGACATCGTATGAAGAAGATATTAAGGTTTGAAGTTTATAAATATATAAGCTAAATATATATAAATAAACATTCCATAAAATCATAAATCGAAGGCGGGATAATGTGGGAATCAGACCCGTTAGGGGTCGACCCCAGCCCTATATGGGGGTGTCGACACCCATGTCGACACCCCTAGATCCAAATCAGATTAATTCTACATATGTGGACTGAATTCTTGGTTAGATTCGTTGAACCTATGTTATAAATAGGACCCTATATCCATTGCTTTATTCGTCTAATTCAATGGCGACAATGAGGTGCTTCTCCAACATAGTTTGATTAGCCTATTTCTTCTTCAACAATTTATTTATTCATATACAGAGAACTATGCTATAACATATACAATTAATTCTCTGTTCTTTAAATCCAATCACAGTGAGTCTATTTTATTTTTAGATCTAAACATTTAAAAGTTAATCTTGACATATTATGAATTGGATCTAAGCCTATGCCTATTTATCAAATCTGATCTGCCACTACTAGTACACCTGATCTATTTATTTATACCTATATGCCTATTTGTGATATCCCTGTTATGTTAGTTTGCTTAATCATGTCACTATACCTAATCAGTTCTAGTATCACATGTTCATCAGATATGTTCTTGTATGCCTATCTTGTCATTATGCCCAATTCTGTCACTATATGCTTATTCAGTTGCTATGCCTATTTCTACCATCATATATCTAACTTGTTATTATGCTTATTTCTATTCTCTTCCCTTCTTCTGTTCACTTTTTATTTTATAGCCAGGCTACCTTTGAGCCTAGGCATACCGCTGAAATATGCGAACGCGTGAAATTGGGAACGAGGGGAAACGTTAAAAATTGGGACATAGCCTGTATTGGTACTACTAAAAAATGGGCATATTCGACACTAGTTTTATGTGGTTGTAGATCAAAAAAGCATTGCCGTAGGCCATTTTTCCAAATAGGCAACACCAGAGGGGCGTGACATCCGCGGCCATTGCATTAGCCCCTAAGGCAACGCTTTTGCCATCTGCTGCCAAGGAAAGAAAGTGTTGCATTATAACCCTATTACAACAGTATATGCAAGTAATGCAACAATATACAGCGTTGCCTTAAGCAGAAGCCAGAGCATGGCTTCCAGGTCAAGGTAGTGGGACCGACATGAATTTTCCACGCCAGCTGCCAACGTGTTACATGCCACGTCAGCTGCCCATGTGTCACATGCCACGTCAACTGCCCACGTGTCACATGCCACATCAGCTGTAGGACCCACTTGCCATGTGGAATTAATAATATTTTATTTAATGAAATACAACCGTATTATGTAATGCAACACTGTTATCTTGAAATGCAACATAAAAAAAGCAAATGCAACAGTAGAATAAGGCAAATGCTACATTGGAATAAAGCAAATACAATGCTTTAATTAAAAATATTGAATCACTATTGGCCCCTTCGTCCCTCGAATCTACCATCAGAACTTGGGATTTGAAGTCTGGTTGCGAACTCGTGCATTACCGGACCTCTTCATCTACAACCCACAGCTTAGTGTACCGCCCCAATCGTTTTATTTTATCTTCTCAACTGCCAGCTTTGTTAGAATCTACAAGCTCTCAAATTTTCCAATGGTCTGTTGACAAGCCACAAATTGGGACTTGGAGTTTTCCAGAGGAGCCAATTGGTTCGCTTACGGCATACACAGATGCATTTGTTTTTTGTGGAGGTAAAATATACTACAATTTGATGAGAGAAATGAAATCAGCCAAGTATAAGTAGAAAAAAAATGCTACACAAATGCTAGTTTACAAGGAACAGGTTATTTTCACTAAAGGCTGTTGCCACATGCAAATATGGAACTTCTTATTTGAACTGGACCTATGAATCATTTGTATATCTAGACACACACAGAATCATGACATCAGAGTTTTGGGATAGTGGACTTGTCTTGATATTGAAATGTATAAAATAGTTATATAACTAGAGCCCATTTGAAAACAACTTGTTTTCACTAGTTAAAATGTTTTAACTTGTTACTTTTAAGTGTAAAGTTGTTTTGTGTACCAGTAAAATTGTGGAAATGTTTGATTGTAGAAGGCAGATATTTGTTAAAATTTATTTATAAGAGATGAAATAAGTCTTAATAAGGTAAAATATTTTACATTTATTCCACGCATGTAAACAAAAATAAGGCACAGGTTATTTTTACTAAAGGAAGTTGCCACATGCATTTATGGTAACAAACATGATCCATATACATTTCTTCACAATAGCAAAAGTACACATTTCATGTAGGTAGCATGCACTACATGTACAATTGAGCTCAGTTCTGTTTTAAGTGAGCCAAGGCTTAGTTTAGAAACATAGAAACTGAGATTAAGCTCAGTTTAGAAACCATATACCTGGAAATAAACAGTTTTAAACTGGGCTGCATCACTTTGTAATTTGTATGCAACTTTATGGATAAAACAACATAACTAATACTTTTTTTACTTGTAGAAACATCCTACGTTTTCTTGTTATTGTTCTTTATCTTGTTTTAAAAGTAAGCCATAGGGAAGTTTGTCAAATTCATCAAGTACATAAGCAAACAGTGGGTGTTGAGTAAGCAATGCGGCGGATTGCATGTCATAAATAAACAGACCCATGTTTTTACTTGCAAAATAGGCTGCAGTCCAAATAAAGCTGGTTTACAAGGAGACCCATATTAAAACTGTGCATTTACATAGTACCACATAAACTGTAAAATGGAGTAAGACTAATAATGTCAGTTTACATAGTACCAGTTGCCTTAGTTTCAAGCGCGCGTACTAATATGTCTAACTTTATTTTTATTCTAGGTTCATACGGTACAAATAACTTAGTACATGATTTAAAAAATATAACTTAAAAGAGGGGAACTAACCACACAAACCTGCAATGCAGGTAAAAGCAAAAAGCCAGATAATATTTTGATTACTAACTTAACCATTAAAAGTGAATAGAGACCATTTTTTACATTCATTTGCAATATTGACAGAAACATTATGTGAAGAATCCAGAATCCAACAAGGCATAGCAACTCATCCATTCACAACAGCTAAAAGTAGAGATAAATTGAATACCTGAATTCGAACGATGCCTGAGAAAGGGGCAGCAGTAGACGCAACATAGAAATCAGATAGCAAAGAATGATTTGGCATAGACAACAACAACAAAGAACTAGGGGATTTGTTGGCGACTTGAGATCCGTCGTACGAATGGCCAGACCAGGTCGTTTGCGAGACGACATAAGTCGAATCGAAGGGTTTAAAGAAAGCGACATGAGAGGCAGAAGAGGAAGTTAGGGAAGATGAGCAATGAGAGTGAGGGTGGAAGAGAGGTGATTCAGAGGAAGCGATTTTGGGTTGGCAGCCATTTTTGGGCAATGAAAGAGTTTAACCCGATTGGATGTCTAATTAGGGTTTTCGATTTGAGGATTTGGGAAAATTAGTATAGCCGGAATAAGGGATTTGGCAAGAACGAAAGGAATAGAAGTACCGCGAGAAGGAAAATCTTAGCACGAAACAAATCAAAGTAGCGTGGATTGGTCAACAGAATGAATGGTTGTGATTTTTCATTTATGATGACGTGGATTGATGAGGTGTACTTTTAACTGGTGTAACGCAACACTTCTAACTGGTGTTGCATGTCATAACACTAGTATTTCCACTGCAACAGTACATTCATGTCTAACGCAACAATATTTGAGTGATGTTGCAGAAGATCAAAGAAATCATAGCTTTTGCAACACTTTTTTGCAAAGCACGCAAATTATTGTCGAATATGCCCACTTTTGTAGTAATGTGGGAAATTTGGGCATTACTTGAGTGAAATACATGAATATGAATTTGGGGCATAAACCAAACTGTGATTAAAGATATTAATTTAGCGCATATGGTACATGATGAATATGACTTGGGAAAAAGGGGCATGAAAACCTATAATGAAATAGGGAAAAATTGGTTAATAAGGAAAACGCCTAGATTCACTGTTACGACCCAAATTTCCGGTACTTTTTGAGCTAACTAAAACAATACAAATCCAACCAAAATGCGCTAAAAACCCAGATGCCAATAGATAGAAGTTAGTGGGTGAGATAAGAAAGAAAGAAGTATCAGAATAGAAGAAGGAGAAGAACACAACATTAACACAAAGTCTCACATCGCAGCGGAACAAAATATAATATAGAAATAAATCTTTACCGAGAGCTTTAAAAATACTTACAATGATCATAGTACATCAACACATCTGGACAGTTATAATATCTGTCCTCATATATAATCAAACAACAGAATATATATATATATATATATATATCATACTTTTGGATTCTTCTAGCTCGTTTCTTCACTGCATCTGATAACCTGAACCTGTATGACCCGGTCTAACCCAAGCATTACAAACGCAGGGATCAGTCTAGTGAACCAGAGTGAGAAAAACACACAAATATTTTAGGTAACATCCTTAAAGTTAAAATCTTTTCAAAAGAAAGGATAATAATAAGACCAAATTCACACATAAATATGGACGGATTTTACCTTACTCTAACCCAAAACATTTTTGAAATCAAATATTCTTCTGATATTATAATAATGTCTAATATAAAGTAAATAACAATCTAGCAGAATTAGTATTAAATTTCTTTTTTTGAAATCTTATTTAAGTTAAACAACTATATTCTAAATTATTTCATTTCTAATTGGCCAAACTAATTTAATTAAATTATCAGTTTCAATTTAAACAGTTGACTTGGTCAACTCTAAAATATGATTAACTCGTTAATCAACTTTAACTCGTTTCTTCATTTAAATTAATTAATAAATTAATTTAAATAATCTCATTTACTTCAATTAATATTAAATAATAATAATATAATCCCATTTTAATTGTTCCTTATAAACAATTAATTTCAATTATAAATCGTTACATTAGTTAAGATGAGGCACGTGCTTCGAACACGGCTGATTTTTGGTATAAAAATGGTGATTGGTGGGTAAAACAATCAACATATATGCATTTGGTTTATTTCTCTTTTATAAACTTCATTTTAAGTAATATATTTGAAAATCAATATTCAGTTATAAAATGAATTTCATAACTTCATTTTTATCGATTTACCTGACGGTAAATCACTATTTCAAAACAATTGATTTATAGGCCAACTGCTGCCAATTACTTAACCAATACTGCCCATTGGTTAAAACAAAACAATTTGTTGAATTTCAGGTCAGTGGTTAACAATCAAATCCATAATCCAATCAGATGGGTTTAAACAGTTCATATAATGATAATATGAAAATAAATAACATCTACTGTATTTGAGGAATCCGGTTGGATCCCTCCAACCTGTTCTTCTCTGCATCCAAATGGTTACTTCACATGATATCATTCAATTAAATTTTACTGATTTAATTCTAAAATAGTAAAATAACAGAAATTTAATATCAACTAATTTATTTAACGTTAACAAGAAATTCAGACAATTCAAACAATTCATTAAATTAAACACGGTTATTTTTTAAACGTGACCAACAGGGTAAGTTACCTTCATTGGGACCAATCGTTAAAATAACGATTTTGTTTTCACTGAAATTAAACAATGTTTAATTTCATCGTTTCAATCAATATGTGCATATACATATTTAACAAAAAGTCAATCAATAGTAATCATAGCAATCATTAGCAACCATAGCATGCAATTATAAAAATCCGACTTATAAAATATAAGTGGGAAGAAAACTGAGTGAGTTTAACTCACCTTGATCTGATTTATTTCTAAAGCACATTATTTTAATTAAATTAAACTAGCATTTAATTTAATTAAAAATTTCGATAGCTTCCGGCTCCGTCTAAACTGCTCCAAACTGTAGTGTTCTCAATTACGGTTCCAACGTATTTCATTTGGTCCAATTCTGATAAGATGTTAACAAATTATAAATATTTTAAGTAATAATTTTAATTAACTATTTAAATTCCTTAATTAATAGTTAAATAAAATAATTACGTTAATTATATAAATCGTTTGCCTATGTCTCCATCTGTTTGGTACCCGATCCTTCACTGTTTACGCATCTCCTCCCTTTTCTTTGCATACTTCCATTTTACTTAACCAACTCTCTGCTTCCAATATCCAATGTTCTAGACAAAACTAAGCCCATGTGAACAACGTTAAGCACTACCACACGTGAAACATGTAGAGTTATAAAAACATAGCCATAAGATTCTTAAATGGGTAATTAAATCCTTTAATCAAAATTTTAATTTAAATAATTTACGTTTTAGTAATAGTTTTCAGACCCGATTAAATCTTCTATCTCTTCGTTCTCCTCATATTGCTTTAATACAGATCAAAGTCACCACAATACTGCTCCATACCGTTCCTATCTGCACTGCTTCACGTTCAAACACATTGACTTTACCCACGTTGGCCTTCAATAGCTCGCCTATTAAAAATTAATAAATTTTCTAACTAAATTATAATTTATGTTAATTAAAATATTATGATCAACGGTTTAGTTCAGAACATACTCCTGCCATGTTGATTGAAAACCCGATCCTTCTTCCATCCAAAAAAATTCAACACGTCTTCGTTCCCGGTTCCTGCTTCAAACACATGCTCGACTTCAACAATTCCACCGTCAACCGCTCCTCCGTCCATCGAAGACTAATCCATGACTCCTGGCAAACGCGCCTAGGCCACCTCCATCTCCGCCGAGAACATATCCTCGTCCGGTGCCTTCACTCATCAGATAGTGATCCTCAAACGCTGCGCCTTTCAGAGGACATTCAGGCCATCATGTCGAGCCAAAACACATCATGACCATTGGATAGCTATCCCTGACCAAGATCTTCATGTTTACAGATGATAATTTGTGAAAATAATCGACGAATTTGGAGTTAAAGAGGGGGAAAGAATCGAATAACATGGACTGTTCGTTATTGTTGAGGCAGCGACATTTTCTGTTGACCATGCCGAGAACAAAATAGGGTTTTACCCTTAACGTGAATATATAGGAAAGGTAAATGGGTAGGAAATATTAATATAATATTATACTGAAACGTAGCGATGAAGTATTATGTAAAAACCAACACAGAAAACTTCTGTTTTTCGATAAAAAGGGTAATCCTGACATAGAATATTCCGGACCCAATGGGACAGATTTCGTCGAATTCCGAAGTCATTTATGAAAAGTTCTTTATAAATATCGATGAAAAATCAAGCATTTAAAATTCCTATAATTATAGAAAATATCCAATAAATTTGAGACCTTGACATTTTACTAGACCTCTTCCTAACGGATCCAATGAATCTTGTTTCGTTAAATTTGGAGTTTGTTTGCCCAGTCATTTATTCTTTAAAAGTTACCCCTGTCTAAATTGTATAAACAATTAAACATAAACATAGACATTTTTGGCCCTCGAAGTCACATACGATATCCGTTTGCCATGAAATTTGTTTTTGTTGATAACAATTTAATGATACAGTTCCAATAAAACTAATTTCATCGAAAACTGGGACCATGTGCAAAAATGACTATTTTTAATGCTTATATAATATCGATTAAAATATTATACAAATTCCAAATAAATCATAATATATTATTTTTATCATATATATCCAATTGGAATATATACACAACTTCAAATATAAATTATACAACTCAATATCGTCAATTTTGAGTTAAACGATTTAAATTTCCCTTTTAAATATATTAAATAAACGTTATATTTTAATAATGATTTCCATAGCGACTATTTTAAAATTTGATTTAGCCATAACTTACAATCTATAACACGGAATCTCGATTTTTCTCTTCCATTAGAAAATTATTGTCAACAAGATCCCAATGTTTCTTGTTTCACAGAAATCCGACTTATGTCGGATCCGGTATATCCAGTTAAAATTCAAACCGCAAATTTTGAATTACCGCGCCATTTCGAACTCCATATATATATATAAATATATATATTCATCTTCGTTTTAATTAACGAAATCAATATTAAAATCGATTAATATTCCAAACATAATATTTAAAATAATAAAATATATCAAATATTCGATCACAAAAAATATAGGACATTATGTTCACTGTAATCAGAAAATGTAACCGCGTTTAGACATGAGGTTAGATTACACTTGTGGAAGAAGTCTGCTCGGAACCGACCAACATATCAATCGTCCACAAGTGGTAAATCTAATGTGAGGGGTCTAAGTGCATAAACACGTAATGTGCTAAGACACGAGGTTAAGTCCGACTTGTGGAAGAAGTCCGCTCGGACCCAACCGGCATATCCAACATCCACTAGTTGTAGGCTTAATGTGACAGCCCACGTCCATTAATGTCACTCTATCAGAATGCACTAAATTTCGTGGAGCGTTATAGATAAACAAGAACATGAATATCACAAAACAGACATATAAAATGGCGATGGAATTTAAAACCTTATTTAAGAGAAAATATCGTGGTCCAAAACTCAGTTACATCATTATTCTGAAATACTGAATACCAGTTACATAAAATATCTGTCTTGGACTTAAATCATCAGAGTACAGTATTATAAAATCATAATACCAAAAAGAGCCATAACAGAGAAGAAGAATAACCAAAGTGGTACATCGAAGCAAATCCAAGATCCAAGCTAAAGCGAGACAAAGAGAGAGTCCTAATCAAGCCAAAGCACTACCACCTTGAGAATCTTGAGGGAGGGGGGAGGGGGGGAGGAGGAGAAGGGAAGAGAGAGAGAAAAGGAAACAAAACGGGTCAGACATATAGTCCGGCTAGTCCAGTTACTTTTAGCATATAAATAAGTAAAAGCATCATGAAAGGCATATAAACTGGATGAACAGGATAATAGTATATAAGGTAGCTATATAAACTATGCATGATAAGCAAGATAAACAGAACATGATATATTGCGCTTCTCAAGTACTTTGCTCTGCACTACCACTGTCATAATGATCCCAAGATGGTAGACTTAGGTGTACTTCTAGTGAGAGGTTTTCAGCCCATACAATCATAACTGGTAGCCCTACATGACAAGTGTCATCTCCAACTATAATAACGAGCTCATAAATACACAAGACTAGATGTACCCTATTTACTATCCCAATCGATCAACTCCTTACCTCTCGTAGATACCCATGCTGGCCCCACAGTAGGATGTACCACTTCCTAAAGTGGCAAACCCATAATTTTCAAGATGCACAACTATACCTACTGATGTCACAGCGTCTTATCTTCCCGAGCAAGCGGACCCATGCATGCACATGAGCTCGATGGAACGCGCCATCAGACACCTTTCTCCCAAGTGACCTCTTATAACCAGCTCAGTAAGCATTCCCTGACCCCGACCTAGTTCGGGTACTCCGTTTGATACCAAGATAGGTTACTAACAGATAAGGGTCCCACACACAAGATGATACAAACTTCCCCCTAGGCTTGCATCCCCGCTACTAGGATTTCAACAGGTTATGCCGACTAGTTTAACAATATTGCATAACCCAATTGGTTAAGTTTATAGGCCTATATGTATAAATATTACCCTCCGCCCCAATATTTACTTGACCCACCCACTGTTTCAAGGAAGTTTACTTAACCCTACTCAAGTCAACAGGTTCATGTATTCCTTATGGATTCAAACAGGTGAAGTATTACTAGTTCATTACCATTCATTCATTTATGGTTACAACGTGCTAGACCTCCTACATTAAGCCTACAACTAGTGGATGATGGATATGCTGGTTGTGTCCGGGAAGACTTCTTCCACAAGTCAAACTTAACCTCGTGTCTTAGAACATTATGTGTTTATTCACTTAGACCCCTCACATTAGATTTACCACCTGTGGACGCTGGATATGTCGGTCGGTTCTGGGCAGACTTCTTTCACAAGTGTAATCTAACCTCGTGCCTAAGCGTGGTTACATTTTCTGATTACAATGAATCTAGCATTTTCATTTTTAACCAAATTTTCCCTATTTCATTATAGGTTTCATGCCCCTTTTTTCCAAGTCATATTCATCATGTATCATATGCACCAAATTAAGATCTTTAATCACAGTTTGGTTTATGCCCCAAATTCATATTCAAGTATTAAACTCAAGTTATGCCCAAATTTCCCAATACAAGTTATGTCCCAATTTTTAACGTTTCCCATCGTTCTCAATTTCACGCGTTCGCATATTTCAACGGCATGCCTAGGCTCGAAGGTAGGCTGGCTATAAAATAAAAAGGGAAAAGAAGAAGGCAATAGAACATATATAAGCATACTAACAAGATAGGCACATGATGGAAAAAATAGGCATAGCAACTGAATAAGCATATAGTGACATAATTGGGCTTAATGACAAGATATGCATATAAGAACAAATCTGATGAACATGTGATACTAGAATTGATTAGGCATAGTGTCATGATTAAGCAAACTAACATAATAGGGATGTCACAAATAGGCATATATGTATAAATCAATAGATCAGGTGTACTAGTAGTGGCGGATCTGATTTGATAAATAGTTATAGTCTTAGATCCAACTCATAAACATGACAAGATTAACTTTTAAATGTTCAGATTTAAAAATAACATAGACTCGCTATGATTGGATCTTAAAGAGTAGAGAATTAATCGCAGATGTTATAGCACAGATCTCTGAATATGAATAACTTTATTGTTAAAGAAGAAATAGGCTAGATCAAACTAGGTTGGAGCAGCAACTCATTGTCGCCATTGAATTAGATGGATAAAACAATGGATATAGGGTCCTATTTATAGCATAGAGTCCACATACGCATGAATTAATCTGGCTCGGATCCGGGGGTTTCGACATGGGTGTCGACACCCCCCTTATGGTGTTGGTCCATGGGTCGACAACCCTAGGGCTGGGGTTGACCCCCAAGGGGTCTGATTCCCGCGATGTCCCGCCTTCGATTTCTGATTTTTTGGAATGTTTATTTAAATTTATTTAGCTTATATATTTATAAACTTCAAACCTTAATACCTTCTTCATACAATGTCCGTTTTACGCAAACTCAGAGTCTATCTTAAGCATAATTCCGAGAGGAACGCAATGGCGTAGTCCGTTTACTTAATTCTGAATATTTAATTAAGTACTCTTGAAATTTATAATTATAGTGTGTTATAAAAACACAAGATGTTACATTATCCCCTACTTAGAGGATTTCGTCCCCGAAATCTCCAAGTTAAGAATAATGTATATCCTAACATCCATCATCCATCTGCTCATCCACCAATCACAGACATCCATTCCCCTTAAAGACTTCTAATACTTATATGAACATATGCAAAGGTGTGTGTATATGTCCCTATACCAATGCGAAAGATTAGGTGGTCTACTGATTCAGTCGACCTCTTTAATGCAATGTATGTTAGTGCCGTGAATCCAACATGTATGCAAATAATCCTACTATAACATGAATGTTCTATATGTATGTGCAATCATTAATCCAAATGCAACATCCATATGATGATACACCCACTTTCATCCATTAAAAGAAAACTAAAGTGCACACACATCCATATGTAGTATAAGAGTGATTGAGCCGATCTAGTGCCTAATGTGTGTGTATATGCATCCATAAGAAATCACTAGCAACCACTTGCATCCATCACGCATAACATGTCTCAAACACATGTTTACATTCATGGGATTCCTACCTAAAGGTCAAAGATTTGATTGATAGGATATACTTAAATGATAGAAACAAGCATGAATGAAAGCTTAGAAAAAAGAAGTTAAGAACGTACTCTCAAAAAGGAAAGGATATAAGGCGTGAATCTTGTCTTCAGTCTCCCAAGTTGCATTCTCGCGGTCCTCTCCCACTTTTACTAACTTAACCTCCATGTTGCGCAATTTCTTAACCTCCAATCCAATAATACGGGTAGGAACTCATCTAACTGTCACCTCCCGTTCCACCTCTACTTCCTCAAGCATACTCGGCTCAACTACTTCTGCCGTATCATGCAAACACTTCCATAAATGAGAAACATGCAAAACGTCATGAACGCCGGACAATCTTTCTGATAGATTTACTCTATAGGACATTTGTCCAATCCTTTCTATTAGGGAAAGGGCCCTATAAATCTTGGAGCCAATTTCCCTACAGATCCAAAGCGAACCACATTCCTCAAAGGTGACACCTTAATGAAAACCATGTCTCCCACCTCAAATTCAATGCTATTCCTTCTCTTATCTGCGTAAGACTTCTGCCTGTCCTGAGCTGTCTTCATTCGCCTCCTAATAAGATCAATATTTTCTGAAGTTCCTTTAATCATTTTAGGTCCAAATAGAAGTCTTTATGTAGATTCCCACCAACAAGTTGGCTATCTATAGGGTCGCCCATACAATGCTTCGAAGGGTGTCATGCCAATACTAGCTTGATAGCTATTGTTGTAGGAGAACTCTACTAAAGGAAGACGCTCTTCCCAAGTGCCTCCGAAGTTTAGGATACACAGTCTTAAAAGATCCTCAAGAACTCTATTCACCCTTTCCGTATGTCCATCGGTCTGAGGGTGATAAGTGGTGCTCAAACAAAACTGTGTACCTAATTCTTCTTGCAAGCTCTTCCAAAATTCACTAGTGAAAATAGGGTCACAATCACTTACTATACTGGAAGGTACTCCATGAAGACGGACTATCTCATGAACGTAAAATGTTGCCAACCATGTTGTCATCCTCTTACTCTTAACCGGAATGAAATAGGCGCTCTTAGTAAGCCTGTCCAATATAACCCAAATACTGGTATTGCCCTTTCTTGATCTAGGCAAACCATCAACGAAATCCATAGAGACACTCTCCCACTTCCAATGTGGGACTTCCATAGGATGAAATAAACCACCGGGCTTCCTTTGCTCAGCCTTGACTTGCCGAAAAATCAAACATCATGAGACAAACTCTGCCACATCTTTCTTCATCCCAGCCCAAAAGAAAACTGTAACACCCTGTAATTTTAAATATTAAAATTAACAAATTTAAGAACACTTAATTTTTAGAAGAAGAATTAGGTGAAATGGGCTACGCTATTACGTTCGTCTCGGAATTCTGCTTGAGATAGAGTCCGAGTTTGCGTGAATCGGATTTCGTATGAAGAAGTTATGGAGGTTAGAAGATTTTAAGTGTAAGTAGAAATTAAATTAAAATAATAATTAAATAATCAAAATAGATTCGAAATTCAAAATCCAGGAAAGCAGCTGAGCGGGAATCTCCCGCTCAGGGGTGTCGACCCCCCAGGGGTGTCGACATGGGAGTCGATCCCCCTATAGGGGTGTCGACATAGGTGTTGACCTCCCTTGTACGGGTCGACCCCTACTGACTGTTCTAGATAGTGACGATTTTCTGAGTCGGAGTGCTACGTGGCGACTTCTGATTGGCCTGATGACGCATTTTCTTGGACTGAATGGTTTGGATGGATCTTAGGTCGATCTAAAGGCTCAAATTAATCCTATACTTCTCTATAATCACATCAAACCTTAACCCTAAACCTCATAATCCTATTCTATCATGCCACCATGCTGTCCATCTCTAAGCTAGCCTAGCCTCCACCTTAACTAATCAAATTCAAGATTAAAGATAAATATCAAAGCCTACATCAATGAACTAGCTTATCAACTTCAGAAATCAGATTCCAGATCTTCTCTTCTTTCTTAATTTCTGTGAGTTCATGTAGCTTTCACAAGATAATTAAACTAAAGTAATTATGATAAGTTGTAAATTGTGATCATATGATTATGCCTATCTTATCAAATTTGCAAGTTGTCATCTTTTCTGGTTCATAGCCTATGCTTCTCTGATTAATTTTATCAGTTCATGCCTGTTCGTGCTCGTATATTTATGCTTATTTTGATACCATGATTCTCTTCCCTCTTCATTTTCCTTTTCCTTTTTATGAGTTAGGCTAACTTCGAGCCTAACATATTATGCGAAATTCGCACATGTACAACGCTTGAATGACGGGTAAAAACTTTGGGAAATATAACATGTGATTTGTAAAAAGGCATAAATTGATAATGGGTATGGTTTGGGAAAAATTGTATATAATAAGAAAACGTGAGACTTGACGTAAATGGGTTTGGGTGTAAACTTGTGATAATTTGGCGAGTTCAGTTATTTCTCAGATTTTGAACATGTAATAGGAATCATGACTTGTAATGAATCGAATCTTGAACTATGCCTAATTGTAAGATAATCAATTCTGATTCATGCTTATCCTTTTTGTCAAAACTGAATTACCTATGCCTATGAGACTATTGTGATGGAACCTATCATGTTGTACACCAAATTAGTGATTCTTTTATTTTCAATTCTATCAAATCTTTATGCCTATGATGTAACTTGCTCAGTTTAGTCATACTTATTGTTAATGTACAACATGTCTTTTGGAAACATGATTCTTGATTTGGGTACACCTTTACATGCTTATTTTGTTCCTTATGTCAATTCTTGTGTTTCTCCTCTATCCCTCTCCATTTTATTTTTGCACCTTGTTGTACGTGCGATTGAAACATGGGGAATTAGGTATTACTTAATTAAGTAAATTTGGGCAAGTAAATGTGGCATAGATTGAATTGACCATAATTATGGATAATTTACATATTAATCTAGACTTGGGCAGTAAATATGTAAATTGGCTAAAAGATGAATGTTCTATCTAAGACACGAGGTTAGACTTGGTTTGCGGTATAAGACTGCCCGGAACCGCCCGACATATCCAACAACCGAAAACGACAGTCTAATGTGAGAGGTCAAAGGCATAAATTAGATGCTTAGACACGAGGTTAAGCCTGGTTTGTGGTGGAAGTCTGCTCGGGACCGCCCGACATATCCAACGGCCACAAGTGATCGACTTAATGTGAGAGGTTTGTGCATTAATAACTAAATAATGCTGAATATGATACCTAAACGAGTTAGGTGGGTGGGGTTAAGTTAACATGGGTAAGAATACAACTTAACCAATATTACATGAACAAATGGATAGGATTAAGGCAAGCTTAACCAATAATACATATGGACTTGATAAGTGGAAGGGTTAAGTAAATCTTCGGTAGGTGGGTAATATTAGTATATATAGGCCCACAAACTTAACCGTTAAATAAACATGCATGAATCAATGGAATGGTTAAGTAACATATGAATAAGCGACAGATAACCAATATAACATGTTAATTAAAACAGATGGATGGGGTTAGGTTATATTGAGAATACTTAACCGTTATAACATGTTGATTAGGAAACCCTAGTACCGCAAACCGTTTCAGCAGTAACTCACATAGATGTATCACGGTACCCTGAACTAGACAGGGTAGGGCACGATTATTGGGCTGATTATAAGCGGTCAAAATAGCGGCGGGTGGTGCACCGGTGTAGGTTCCAACAGAGTATGGGCGTGCACATGCTCCGGAGTGGAAAAAGCAGGCACTGGGCATCAGTAGTTATACACTGTGCATCTTGAATTGTGTCGGTTTGCCATCATAGGGATTGATACACCCCATGGTGGGACCAACACAGGTATCTACAAACAAGCGGGGACAAATGACACAAGTAATGAATACATACGAGTTAAGGAGCCGATCAATTAAGCGATAAGGGGTAGTGTGGGGACATCTAGTATTTAGTAGGCTGTCAAGGATTGTATGGGGTGGATACCTCTTACTAGATATTACGCCTGAGGGCTACCAATTGCGTGGTTGGGATCAACTTTCAGTATGGAACTAGTAACGGTGCGATATATTTAGCATTGGTGCAGTGTAGTAATTACCCTGTAGTGATTAGAAGCGCAATCAACGTTTATCTTATTCATCTTGCCTACCTTTTCATGCATGCTTATGTACAGTCATTTCTTACTTTCCCGTTTATGTTCTTATCCTGTTACTTGATGATTATATTGTTAAAATTACTGGACTCACCAGACTAATGTCTGACCTAGTTTGTTTCGCCTCTTTTCTTCCATTTCCCCCCTCAGGTTCTCAGGGGGGAAATACATAAGCTTAGTTCAGATGTCTCTTTCTTCCGTCTTGAAGTTGAGAGATGTATTACTTGGCTTTGATTCTGCTTAAGGCATTTTCCTTTGGGGATTATGGCTTTAAAATTTTGTACTCTGAAGGCTTTTGTATAAGACTAATATTATGAACTTGGTTTTGTTGTTTTGAAGGTGTAACGAAACCTATTTCTGTTTCCGCTGCAATAAAGTTATAAATTTTTCACGTACTACTTTATCCGTTTTGTAATATTTCGTTAACTTAATGCATTCCCTTTGTGAGTGACATTAACGGATGTGGGGTGTTACACTTGGTATCAGAGCAGATGGTTACTAGAACAGATAAAAGATTTTGAAAACTGTTTTCAAAAGAATTTCTATAAAGAAGTATTTTCAAAAAAAGACATGTTTTAAAGGAGTTTTCAAGAGAAAGGTTTATTATGAAAAACATAATTCCCAAAAAGCCATATATATTTCTTTCGATTCTTTGTTTCGAATCTCTTCCTTTTTCCTTCTTGAGTCTCTTTCCCCACGTGTAGATGCTTTTTCTAAGATATATAAGGATTTTCATGCGTTGGGAAGAAAACCGTTTCATAGGACTGAGACGTTTGTCGAAGCTAGAATTGGCTCAAAGAAGTGGAGGACTCATTTAGTACCTTCGAGATAGACGATGGAAGGAAGATTCAGCTAGCTGCTTGGTCGATGAGGGGGTTTAGGCTAAGGAGCATAACCCAAGAATGAGGAATTTGTTCATATGGCTTTAATCCATGAGGAAGATAAAGGAGAAAGTGCAAAGAATAATTAACCTCGTGTGTAGCACCCCGTATTTTCTATGAATATTAAAATTAACAAATCTAAGAACACTTGATTTTTAGAAGAAGAATTAAGGGAAACGGGTTACGCCATTACGTTCATCTTGGAATTTTGCTTGAGATAGAGTCCGAGTTTGCGTGAATCGGACTCCATATGAAGAAGTTATGGAGTTCAGAATATTTCAAGAATAAACCAAAAATAATAATTAAATAATAAATCCAGTTCAAAATTCAAAATTCGGACAGAACAGGCTGAGTGGGAAAATTCCCGCTCAGGGTGTCGACCCCCCCAAGGGGAGTCGACATAGGTGTCGACTTCCTATAGGGGAGTCGACATAGATGTCGACCCCCCTGTAGGGAGTCGACCCCTTTGAGATTTGCTTCCTATGATGAATTTCTATAGTCCTGACCTGATGTGGCCTTCTCTGATTGGCCAATGACTAATTTCTGAGGTGTTAGGGCTTATGTGTCGTGCTATGGTTGGCTGGATGACACATCTCTTTGGTTTGATGGCTCTGATTTCTCCTAGACTAATTTAAAGGCCAGAATTAATCCTAGACATAGATATATATATATATATCCAAACCTAGGCCCTAACCTCATAACCCTAAGACTATGGTGTCGTCATGTTGTTCGTCTACAAGCTAGTCTAGCCTTCTTCATCTTCTCTTAACTAGAAAAATAAATCCAAACTAGTAATCGATTAGAAGAACTTCAAATCAAACGTCTACATTGAAGGATAGCTTTTCAAATTCAGAAATCAGGTCCCAGAATACAAGATCCGTCCTTTTTCTGTAAGTTTAGTTATTATTTAGATTTAAACATCTAATAAAAATCATGACTGTAATAATCGGATCTAGAACGATGCCTAATTCTGATTCGTGCCTATCCTTTTGTCTAATCTATATTGCTTATGCCTATGAGACTATTGTGATTGATGTAATGGCACATATCATGCCTATGAGACTGTCGGACTGACATAATAGAACCTATCATGCCTATGAGACTGTTGGACTTACATAAATGAACCTATCATCACTACAACAAATTGACCATATTACAACGGTGGAAAACAGTTGTAAAAGACTTTTTACGAGCCACCGTCGTCTATTAAGAAGTTGTAATAGACTAAAATATTTTACAACTTTTATACACCGTTGCGACACCGTTGTGAAATGTATATTTTACAACTGCCGCCGTTGTAGTAATACATATTACAACATTTTTGCACTTTTGTAGTAATACATACTACAATTAATTATAACAATATGATTTTTGTTTCGTTATACATTACATTTCATATAAAAATAAATATTTATATTGAATAAAATGATACTACAATGAACTGAAATAATCAATTAAATATTTTATTTCAATAATTGAGTTAGTACAACTTTCTGATCCACTATCGTACAAATCACTTTTACATAATACAGTCATAACAATACGTACATTCCTCACTACAAACTGATCACTCAATACACTCAGTTACATACACACTTTCGTATAAATATACATACACATTGACATACACTGAGTCTTCATGCTCCAGCATCCCCAATCGATCATCCATTTTAACATCATGCTCATCGTCAAATATCCTTATTACTCTGTGCATTCATTCATGAATACAGTGATGCCTAAATGCATGTATATTTTACATTTCATTTTTTTTTGTTGAAAAAATCAAATTTTTTATAAGATGTATGTATAATATTATAACTTGCGTATTATAGCTGTTGTATTTGTTTTGAAAGAATCTGACGTGTCTCTCATTCTAGAGTAAACGACCCAATCACAAGTCTTATTCATAGCTACGAAAATCTTTGTCAATTTTTTTAAACCAACAAAAAATTTAAAAGGAAAAAAACCAACAATGTTGGATAAATCCTCAACAGAAGAAACATCCTTAACACGAAACATACATGCGCTACTTTGTGATAGTAATCCAAAGACAAAAAGCAAAGAAGTTCTTATCAAATATTAAATTTCTCTTCATGGTAACGATAGAAATGTTTTCATATTATAGACAGTTATTGTAACAACCCGTATTTTAATAACATGTTAAAACCATAAATCAAGGCAGAATTAAATTTTAAAATAAGAATCAGGGAAAATGGGTTGCGCCATCGTTCGTCTTGAAATTCTGCTTGGAAACGAGTCCGAGTTTCCGAAAAACGGATTACGTATGAGGGAGATATGACCCTCCGAAGTTTCAAGGATTTTCAGAACCGAAAAACAGCTCGAATTCGAATTCGAAATTCGAATTCAAACCCCAGCGTAGACTGGGCGGGAATTTTCCTGCCCAGGACAAGGTCGACCTGGGGGTCGACACTATGGTCGACCTCCCAGGGGCCAGGTCGACCCTATGGTCGACCTGGCGCCGATACCCAGTTTTGATCCTGGGTTAATTCTGATGTTTTTGGTCTCGTTTTCAGTCTAGATTCGTTCGCCTAATCCTATATAAACAGCCCCCTAACCCAATTCTCTTTACACCATTTTATTCTCTCCTTATGCTGCCTCTGAAATAATTGAAATAAATAAAATAAAACACGAAGACTATTTCTTGAAGACTACGGTTAGGAATTGCATATTGGGGTTGTTCAACTAGAGCTTCGATTCTGCTTTATAAATTCTCGATCCACGCACTGTAAGTTCTAGTTACTTTGAGATTTAAACTTGGTAATTGTAATTTGGACATGAGATAAAGTGAAATTGGACTTAAGTATGATAATCGATTCACATCTATTCTAGTTTCCATCTTGGATCTTGACATTTGGGAATATTGCTATGAAATCAGTTTGGACCTATTCATGTTGTAAATCAAACTCCTTCATGTCCATAGTATTATCATGCCTGTGATGTTGAATAAATCTACTTTTCACAAGTTCAGATTATCACCTTTATCATGACTATCACCTTATTATGCTAGATCTGTAATCCTAATGTTTTGGGACTATTATTCTATATGTCAGTGACGTTATAACCAATTATCTCAAGCTATATCATGCTAGATTTATCACCTTATGCTCGTTCTTTTGCCTATCATAGTTTTGATGTTATTCCCTTTTATTTTGAATTTGGATTTACTTGTAATCTAGATCGATTCACGTTACGTGCGATGGGAATACGATTTGGGTAGATTAGGCAAAACATGAATTGGTTATGAACATGAATCATGAAACTTGACATGAAACTTGCCATGAAACTTGACATGAACTTGACATGAAATTTGAACATGGACATGACACTAGAATGAATTTGAAAATGGCCAACTCGAGGTTGGGTTGATTTTGCAGTGTAATTCTGCCCGGAACCGCCCGGCAAATCCAGTGACTGCAAACAATAGGATCCAATGTGGGTAGTTGGTCATATCGCGCTTGAAACCCAAGGTCAGACTGAGCTGTGGTGTAAATCTGCCCGGAACCGCCTGGCATATCCATTGACCACAACAACAGGTCTGATGTGAGAGGTTGGGGTGCAATAATGAATTAATGCCACATGATAGGGTTAAGTCATGAAATTGGAAGACAACACTTAACCAACTTGACATGCTAGACTGATAAGGGATGTCACGAATTTAAATGACAACACTTAACCTGTTGGACGGAAACCCTAGTTACGCGGTCCATTTCAGTAGTAACCCACTTAGATGTATCATGGTACCCTGGAACTAGGCAGGGTGGGGAACGATTACTGGGCTGATTGTAAGCGACCAGAACGACGGCTGAGTTGGTGCGCCAGTGTAGGTTCAGGCGGACCATGGTCGTGCACGTAGTCCGGAGTTAAAAAAGCAGGCATTGGGCATTAGTAGGTTTACACTGTGCGTGCTTGATTCGTGTCGGTAGTTGGCACCCTAAGGCTTGATACACCCTATGGTTGACCTAGCATAGGTGACTACATTCGTGATAGGGCTGTATGACACAGACACACGACGAGCTAAAACTTGTAGGGAGCCGATCGATTAATGGATCGTTCCATAGGACCCTGAAATGGGTCATTTCATTATATTGGGCCAAGGGATCATTTCATGGTTAATATATGACATGGGTTTGGGATACTAGTACAGTTGGTGCAGCGAATCTTGAACATGCGATGCTATACTTGATTTATCATGTTATCTTAGTCTATCTTTCCCATCTTGACAAATCCTTATGTTTACTTTCAGTTTATACATTCCATGTTACCTTTACTTGTTTTTATGCTGTAAGTCACTAGGACTTACCAGTCTTTATGACTGACCCGTTTTCTTTCGTTCCCCCCAAGTTCTCAGGGAGGAAACTCTAGCACTTGGCTTGGATTTCTCTTGCTTTTGGTTCAACTCATGTAAGGTTTGATCTTGAGCTCTGTATGGCTGCATTTCTGCTATCTTGGGGAATTATGCTATTTTTGTTGTTTTAAGCTTTTATGCTTCTTTATTTATGCAAGACAGAATTTGTTGTAATGGAAAATGATGACTTTGGCTATTTGGTACTTCGGATGAAAAAGGCTTTGACTATTTTGAAAGTAATGAAATTTATCTTTTGAATCTTCCGCTGTTTTATTTATGTCTGTCTTGTAATATTTCTGTGATTGTTTACCTCGATAACGCTCCTCCAAAACTAGTGCATTCCCTTTGTGAGTGACCCTAGCGGAGGTGGGGTGTTACAGTTACTTATGCAAGTATTTGATTCCTACAAATTTATTTTAATTTATACAATAACATAATCACTATACCCGTTATAGTAAACTGTAACGACCCACCTTTTTTCTCAGTTCTTGCCGGTAATTAAACCGACTCAAACCGTTCAAAAAGACGAATTGTTATGGGTACATACATATATTGAAAAAAAAACTTTTCATTGCAAAATACAATGTTACATCAGAGTTACATAGAATATCAGAGTTACAACGCATACAGCAGAAGAAAAGAAAATATACTATCGACGGAAGAAATTGTATGATATCATACTAGATGAGGGAGTTTTGTCTTATGATAACCAAAAATGCTTTCATACGTGAAAACCCTCTTTTAATATTATCATACAGTGTGGAAAACAATTTCGCAAATAAATATATTAATCCTAGACAGTGTAATACCTCATAATATTATGTCGCCATATATATGTCCAATCAAAATCGTATGGCTCGTAATGGAGATTTGGGTTTCCAGCTTGATGGTTCCTGGCACGAAAGATCAATCGGAACACAAATGAAATGTAATCACGGGTTTTTCATCCAGATGCGGACACCAATACAAATCGCGAGGTAGATCAACGGTTTTCGACCAGACACGGCTCCCCCGAACATACCCTATTCCATAGGTCATAAGTGGTTTCCCACTGCTGCAGCGGTCATCATCAATTCATATATATATATACACACAACCTAACCGCCAATTTCTCATCATCCGAGGTGTGAGGTTTGTCGATGTCACGTCATACACCAAGCTACGCGTCGATAAGCCATGCTTTGATCATGACTAGCTCGTTTCATAACTTAAGTATGCCACATTGACAAGTCACGACATATCACTGATTTCAATCAATGCATACACTCTAAGTTCATATGACTTAGAGACGAGGATAATATCTTTGCCATATATCTGATATATATTAACGGAAATCAGTGCTATGCGGTCAATTTCAACGTCAGACACACCATCCATACAAGTCCGTTCTGGGCCTGAACGGAACAATAACCCGAAAATACTTAAACATGTTCAGGTCTCATGTAACTCAAACCTCGTATCGGTGGCCTACTTAACTAAGACATCAATCAACAATCAATCTAAACTATTCAAATATTCCCGGTCTTCATTCGTCATTACCAAGTCTTAAATTGCTTCATAAAGTCGCATTATTACTTGGAATGGTTTTCGAACATATACTCAATCCCGGTCTTTCCAAGTAATAAGCGTACTTTAAACAGTAGCTATATTTTACACAGGCTTTCCAATTCAAATCTCCTTCCAAATGGTTATCAATTCATTTATGACTCAAGATTTGAATTACTATAAATTTCATTCATCTCGTTATTATCTTATCTCTTCTTTGAAAAGATTATACCTTCGCTTCAATTTCTTACATTTAATTCCTTCAAATCAAAGATTTGATTAAATACCCAATTATGATATGAATTTCCACCATTCAATCTCATCGGGTTACAAGAATGATATTATTGTAGATACGATTTCACGACAAAACCCAAATCAATCGATATTGAATCATAAATTACACAGAAATTTTTATCCACTTATATTCGATATAAATTCTCATAATCAACGAATACTATAAGTGGAATAGCGATATAATAATATCTTCCGAATTCCCAGATAGTATTCATTTACACCGTGAAATTTTATACCAAATATCGAAGATTATTCTAGCTAACTTATTTCAATCAGGTGGAGAAACCCATATCTTAATTTAAAAGAATTATCCAACTCTTTGATATTTGATCTGGATAGAGATACCATCAAATTATCTTCGATATTAATCTCCGTATCCAACTCATATTATAAGCGGAATAATGGTGAATTACCTTTTAAATTCCTCATATAATAAGAGTTCTCATTTACCAATTAATAGCAATCATCCGAAGATTTATCTCCAACCATATTCAAATTTTTAACTTTGGAAAACCCATTTCAATTCCATATATATATTTCCAATACTTAAAAAGAATCTTTGAAACTATTCCATAGTCAACTAATAGTTCACGCTTATAAATTTCAAAACCAATAACAACATTTGGGAGTGTTACCAAAAGCATTGCTGTTAAAATATCCATTTAAATCAAATAGATTTAAAATTTATTCGAAATTCAAATATTCCAATTTCTATTCACCTTTATAAATAGGAATTATCATATATTTCTCCAATTTAATAAACTTGTGTTATGATTGCCGACTGCAAGCATAGCGATCTTTCCAAATTTGTTATACTTGAAATCATCTGTTGAAATTTTGAAATTTCCTTTACTATTCAAAACTGTTATCATTTGTAATTCAACGTTTCTTATTTCAAGTCAAATAAATTTTCAAATAATCAAGTTAAAACCATTCAAAACTTGAAATCGATATTTACGAACCGTCACATCCTAGCGCATTCTATTCAAACCATAAAACGATTATATATTATTCACACCTTTTTCAATTTAATTTATATGTAACGACCCGTTTTAAGGCGATCTTGGTTATCTGATATACAACCCATATCGAACATCCAAGGATTGAAAATAACCGGAAAGTTAATAAAAGAAATTAGAGGGTGAGAATAGATAAGACAGAAACTTAGAATAGAAGAAGAAGAACAAAAACATCAGAGTAACACGAACCTCACAGCGGAACGAATAACATATAATATATAACATAACTTTGAAACATAAATCTGTACTTGATTATACATATCATTTCCAAAGTACAGCACTTACAACACAGCAGAATAACAATAGCTATATAAAATATTAAAGCCTCCTGCTCCAGCTCTTCAAGTATCTGTAAATCTCGACTACTTGACTGCCCATACAAAATTGGGCACCCAAAAGTTTAGGGAAAACAAAACAAAATAAACTCCGGGTCGGTCATGGGACTAGTGTGAGTAAAACAGTTTAAAACAGTTTGAACAAGTAAACAATATCTCATAAGACCACGCCGTATAACGGAACGGGTTTTTCCCTTATGAGAATCCAAAATATCTTTATATCAAAAACCTTTTGATATTATAATAATGTCTATCAACCACAATATAATAATCATCTAGTAGAAACGCTTTCATCTCACGTTCTACATATATAGTATACAATCAAAACCGCAAGCACGTATTGGGTAATGGATTTCCAACTATGACAAGGTATGGAACCACCTTTCGCTAGTGTACCTCTAGAGAGGAATACACTGGGTTCAACAGGAACATCTTGCAACCCGACCACACATGACCGACCACTCATTTCGCTTGAGTGTATCGAATGTATATCACTAACGGTTGGGATCAACAACCGTTTCCCGAATGGGACAACATCGACAATAGATTTTTAGAAGTATATGAAACTCTAGATCAGGTGATTATACACCCTAATAGGTGCGACCTACATAGCCATGCTGCCTTCCCGATTTTTGTCATTTCCTGGTTGTAAGGCTAGACGCCACGCTTATCTCTGACAGATCACCCATTTATTCACTTTGAATGTCACATCGTCATACCCGCCAAATCACAAATTGATTTCCCCAAAAATACCACGGGTATACAGCTAAGAGAAACGAATTCCTCAGCCACCAAACGTAAATACTTTTGAAGAGATCAACTTACACGATCTATTAAATATACTCTGTCAGACATTCTTCCATACAGGTCGTCCTGGGACTAGACAAACCGAAGGCACTATTCAGTACAACCGTCTTAGGAAATTGTTATCTAAGATTTATACAACAGCCCTAGCACTTTACTCCGTCTTCAATTTCCGTGGGCATATATGATTCGCAACGCTTATGCCAATACAAAGTGGTTCTTTGGATAATAATCCAACCAATCTCTCCATGCTGACGATAGAAAAAAATGGTCAAAAACTTTGATAGTCTACGATTTAACTATCAAATGAAATATGTCCATGTGCACACAACGATCTTATTTCCAAATGGAATTATCGATCAAATCATCAAATATATATATGTATATATGTATATATTCATATTTCCTTATTTTCTATGTTTAGAAAATATATGTTATTAACACTAGAAAACATTTCCATCTGCTTATTTACATATCACTATTCTTCCACATATATCAGACTCTAACTACAAACTAACAAGAGAACAACTTCCCAAGTATAAACCCCGAATGCCGAAACCAACATCAGATCAATACTTAGGAAACCATTCAACTTATTAATCTCTAGTCAGTTTCTAATTTTTGTTTAACTCCATTTGATTAACTCTTATTCGAATAACTAATATTTGTTAACTTTAATTGAATAACTAATATTCAGTTAACTTTACTTGATTAATTCTGGTTCGAATAACTATATTCGATTTAACTTCATTCTAAATAACTATGTCTGTTTTGACTTTATTTCGAATAACTATATTCGATTCACTCTTTTTGATTAACTCTAATTCGAATAACTAATATTCGATTAATTCTTATTGATATTTATTTTCCAAATATCCTTTTTATAAAATCCTATTTATTTTCCCAAATATGTCTTTCTATAATACCTTATTTGTTTTACAAATATTTACTCCTTTTCTAATTCTATTTATTTTCTAAGTAAATATCCTTTTTATAAAACCTTTTTCGTTTTATAAATATTTCCCTTTTATAATATCCTGTTTATTTTCCCAATAAATATTCCTTTATGATATTATATTTAGTTTCTAAATAAATGTTGCCCTTTACAAAATCCTATGATTTTATAAATACTTTATTTTCAAAATATTTCCTTTTTATAAAATCGGTTATTTTTATAAAATTCCTTTATGTCAATATACATTGAAATATTTCTTTTTACATCCCAGGGTTTCTTATGATAGTAAAAATATCGAATAATAATGATCAACATCATTCTAACACACATAATCTATAACAGATTATATATCACATCATATATCAAAATATATGAAAAACAGTAAAATAAATGTTGAGGAATCCAGTCGGATTCCTACAACCTGTTTCCCTGCATCCACACATGTTAAACAATATAATTAACATTGATTATAAAATATTCTGATAAACAAAATCAATTTTTGATTAACGACTTATAGATATATCGTTATCTATACTTTCAGCCAACTAACTAGTAGTTCATCCACACAGTCAACACACAACAATCAACCAACAGTTCTAAAAATATTATAACAATATTAACTGATCAGAGTTGGTGAGTTTTACTCACATTGGAATGTTATCGTTAATAACGATAACCATCGCTTGATTCAGACGGACAATTTATTTCGCCATAAATTGTAACGAGCTCAATTTCACTTCCACTCAGTTCAGTGTGTAGCTCTCGTCCATATGGTCCTAACGGATCCGACCGTTCGTGATTCTGATATCGTACGAGCAACTTATGAATTTCACAAGCTAATATACTAATTTAAATAGAATTAAACTATATCTATTTAAATCATGGGCCTTACTTTTTCTCTTGAGCCCAACACCCCACGGTTAAAACCCAGCCCGCCATTTTCTACTTTACTGTATAACTTTCCTCCTTCTTCTCAAAGATGCGAGCTCCAGGAAACTATCCATCCATTTCCACCAATTTCAGGCTACCACCGATCCTTCATTACTCCACGTATTTCCAAATAAACTTCATCCGTCCAACCCCTCTTCAAACTTTACGTGACGTCCGTTCACAAATACTCCACAACATGGCTCAGTGTTCCATTTCTCCTATCACCATGCACTTGCGTGGAACCCTCCCCATAACAATCTCCTTCTTATCCTCTCATGTATACAAACAATACATCCAGATCCAACTCTAAACAAAACTCATACCCAATTCTAAACATAACCCGTTAACTCTTCTCTTTCCAGTAATCCTGCGCTGCAATACTGTCATAACACATACCCATCCATTATATAACAGTACATCATATTTCGGACCAACTCAAATGCCCACTTCTCTGTCCATGTATCCATACCCATCTTCTACCCAGCATCAGTACCACCGCAAATGCTTCTATTTTCATTTCCAGGAAAACAGCAACCATCCTCCAATATACAAGACTCCACCAGATGCCTCAACCTCCGCACATCTCTCTCCCTTCACTCGAAGACTGCCGCCGAAACTTGCTGTAAAGCTCGAACCCCAGAGAAGAAAAGAAAAACGCATCGTCCCTTTTTTATATATAATTAGTTTCTTTTTTATTCTTTTCTTTTCCAAGTGTTATGAAAAATGAAAAGAGTTCGAAACTTATCAGGAAAGAAGAAGTAAGCTCAATGCTTTGTTTTTAGTAGTGTGATGATATCTTCAAAATGAAGATTCGTAGGGGTTGCGTTGAGTTGTCTGTCCTTGTCCACGTTATATACATATTATTATATATATAAGAGTTGTATGCTGGTCCATGAATAATAGGGTAGGCCTGTTGAGTTTTTGGCTTCACAATCAGTAGGATAGAAAGTAGAATAAGATAGGCGTGTTGATAAAATAAAGGAACTGACTAAACATATTTACATATATCGTATGCTTTTCCAGTGCAAGAGTGGCATTCATTTGATCAGAGAAATGAAGATATTTGTTTTACATTTTGGTGACCTTCTACAAGAAGTTCTGTTCTCATCCGGACGGCCAACGATAGAAATAAAAATACTGTTGAAATGAGCAAGGTGCCACGATTTCAAAAATATAAAAATACCGGTAGATTAACTCATATTGTGAAACCCCAAAATCGCTGATTAAGGGTGCAAAATACTCCAAAATAAAAAGTTGCTTATTTAATTAATTAAAAAATTACAGTAAAATTCTAAAAATTAAATTATCACTACGCCTCAAAAGAACCTCTTATAAATTCGAAACTGATATGCAGTTATATCAAATAAACCGTTACGGTCGATGGACGATTCTATAGCGACTATTTGAAAATTTGATTTGGACATAAATCAAAATCTACACAACGAAATCTCGATTTTTCTCTTCCGTTAGAAAAATATACTTCACCAGCTCCAAACGTTTCTTGTTTCACAGAAATCCTATTTAAAACGGCTTCTGTATATTCATTTAAAGTTTGAATCGCCAAATTATGAACTTCAGCGCCATTTTGAGCTCGATTATAAATATATTATAATTTATACGTTCAACCATCGTTAATTAAATATATTCGTTATCGTAATTCAATTTTAAACTGAATTATATATATTGAATTTCCCAATTCACAACATATCGCCATTTCAGCCAATTCTGATTATCTCAGAATTAAATATATTATTTGATTATTTTTTTAATTAAATATTCAATAGTTATTTAATTAAACGACCATTTGAATTCTAAACCACTATTTATATAATTAAACAAGTTAATTATATATCGCAGAAAATACGGGTCGTTACATTCTTCCGCACTTAAAATAACTTCGTCCTCGAAATTGCTAAGGTAGGAAACAAACCCTACTAATTGGTTAGAACTTATATGTTCACTTCTTAATCTTCAGTTTCAACTGAACCAATTTAAATTCAATTAAAATATTAATTAATTTTTATCAAGGAAAATTTTCAAAAATCCTGAATATTTTCTAACACCTTAACTTTTCGAAAAATTTGGCCAGCACCTCCTTTGTACCGGTCAATAGGTCAAACTCCAACTCGCCTCTCTGCGCCATCTCCAACCCAAAAGAAATTCAAACAGCCAAGCGGCTTGCCAATTCAGCTCATAAATCTTATATCCAATAGAAATATAAACTTGTACCTTTTTGTCGGCATATCATTATATCCTTTCCACCTGTCATCAATTCATTAGATACAAGGGTCATCCCAATCAAATTCCAATCTGTTTTTATCTCCAACACAACCATTCACTTATAACCAAGCCAAATTCTATTTCAACTCCTTTTCTCACAAATCCAATTTTCTCGATGCCATTCTAATCCAATTCAATTGCCACTGAGCTGGTTTTATTTAAATTTTCAAATTTTATTCACAAATTTCTATTTAATTTTTTTTATTTCAAACAATCTTAACCTGGGAGTTTCAAATAGCTTTGCTTTTCTCAAAAGTCAAACGTTTCCTTTTACGATTTAAAACAACTTGTTTTGCCAAAACAAATTCGAAAACAAAATCTTTTCGGTAGTAATCCATCACTTACAACTCGAAATTGAACACCGATGATGTCATGATCATCATCGGAATCTATTTCCAGCTTTAGAAGTGAGTTCAATACTATAAAAATTTCAAAACTTATTTAAACACTTTCATTTTGAAATCACTTTCAAAATATCCTTCACAACGGTTGTAAACAATTTAAAATCTCCCAAGATTTTAAAGTTCTCTTATACTCAATTCAATTCCATTTACAAACACCTTTCAAATTCCAGGGTTTTAATTTCAACTCTGATTTTAATTTCATATTTTCAATTCATTATACTTATCTGAATTCTGTTCGGTTATTTACATAACCACTTCACATTTTATAATCTTATTCGATTATAATAACAACCAATATATCCAATATATATATTCATTCCAATATATATATCTTCTCTGTATAAAAAATATACTTTGGGTAAAATTATTTCATTTACCCTCTTTTCAAAACATACCATGACGGTTCATCGTATTCGAGTGTTTATAAACTCTTACCGATACAGTGGATCAAACTGATCGACCAGAACACATAAACAACTCAACCAATAAATCTCCACAATATGAAACAATTTTATATTGAATAACAAATACGCTCTCGTATATATACACTCAAACTCAATCTAGGGTATTATTAACCCCATCTCTAATGAGTCACGCCATAGAGCCAAGGTAATCAATTAACCTTAAGCTCTAATACCAACTGTAACGACCCGATTTAAGGCGATCTTGGTTATCCGATATAAAACCCATATCGAACACCCAATGATCGAAAATAACCGGAAAGTTAATAGACGAAATTAGAGGGTGAGAATAGATAAGACAGAAACTTAGAATAGAAGAAGAAGAACAACAACAACATCAGAGTACACGAACCTCACAGCGGAACGAATAACATATAATATATAACATAACTTGGAATATAAATCTGTACTTGAATATACATATCATTTCCAAAGTACAGCACTTACAACACAGCGGAATAACAATAGCTATATAAAATCCTGAAGCTTCCTGCTCCAGCTCTTCAAGTATCTGTAAATCCCGACTACTTGACAGCCCATACAAAATTGGGCTCCCAAGAGTTTAGAGAAAACAAAACAAAATAAATTCCGGGTCAGTCATGGGACTGGTGTGTGTAAAACAGTTTAAAACAGTTTGAACAAGTAAATGATATCTCATAAGACCACGCCATATAACGGAACGGGTTTTTCCCTTATGAGAACCCAAAATATCTTTATATCAAAAACCTTTTGATATTATAATAATGTCTATCAACCACAATACAATAATCATCTAGCAGAAATGCTTTCATCTCATGTTCTACATATAAAGTATACAACCAAAACCACAAGCACATATTGGGTAATGGATTTCCTACTATGACAAGGTATGGAACCACCTTTCGCTAGTGTACCTCTAGAGAGGAATACACTGGGTTCAACAAGAACATCTTGCAACCCGGCCACACATGACCGACCACTCATTTCGATTGAGTGTATCGAATGTATATCACCAACGGTTGGGATCAACAACCGTTTCCCGAATAGGACAGCATCGACAATAGAATTTTAGAAGTAAATGAAACTCTAGATCAGGTGATTATACACCCTAATAGGTGCGACCTACATAGCCATGCTGCCTGCCCGATTTTTGTCATTTCCTGGTTATGAGGCTAGAGGCCACGCTTATCTCTGACAGATCACCCGTTTATTCACTTTGAATGTCACATCGTCATATCCACCAAATCATAAATTGATTTCCCCAAAAATACCATGGGTATACAGCTAAGAGTAACAAATTCCTCCGCCACCAAATGTAAATACGTTTGAAGAGATCAATTTATGCGATCTATTAAATATACTCTGTCAGACATTCTTCCATACAGGTCGTCCTGGGACTAGACAAACCGAAGGCACTATTCAGTACAACCATCTTAGGCAATTGTTATATAAGATTTATACAATAGCCCTTGCACTTTACTCCGTCTTCAATTTCCTTGGGCATATATGATTCGCAATGCTTATGCCAATACAGTGTGGTTTTTGGATAATAATCCAACCGGTCTCTCCATATTGACGACGGAAAAAAATGGTCAAAAACTTTGATAGTCTGTGATTTAACTATCAAATGAAATATGTCCGTATGCACACAACGATCTTATTTCCAAATGGAATTATCGATCAAATCATCAAACATATATATATATATATATATTCATATTTCCTTATTTTCTATGTTCAGAAAATATATGCTATTAACACTGGAAAACGTTTCCATCTGCTTATTTACATATCACTATTCTTCCACATCTATCAGACTCTAACTGTAAACTAACAAGTGAACAACTTCCCAAGTATAAACCCCGAAGGCCAAAACCAACATCAGATCGATACTTAGGAAACCATTCAACTTATTAATCTCTAGTCAGTTTCTAATTTTTGTTTAACTCCATTTGATTGACTCTTTTTCGAATAACTAGTATTCGATTAACTTTAATTGAATAACTAATATTCAATTAACTTTACTTGATTAATTCTGGTTCGAATAACTATATTCGATTTAACTTCATTCTAAATAACTATGTCTGTTTTGACTTTATTTCGAATAACTATATTCGATTCACTCTTTTTGATTAACTCTAATTCGAATAACTAATATTCGATTAATTCTTATTGATATTTATTTTCCAAATATCCTTTTTATAAAATCCTATTTATTTTCCCAAATATGTCTTTCTATAATACCTTATTTGTTTTACAAATATTTACTCCTTTTCTAATTCTATTTATTTTCTTAGTAAATATCCTTTTTATAAAACCTTTTTCGTTTTATAAATATTTCCCTTTTATAATATCCTGCTTATTTTCCCAATAAATATTCCTTTATGATATTCTATTTATTTTCTAAATAAATGTTGCCCTTTACAAAATCCTACGATTTTATAAATACTTTATTTTCAAAATATTTCCTTTTTATAAATTCGGTTGATTTTATAAATTCCTTTATTTCAATATACATTGAAATATTTCTTTTTACATCCCAGGGTTTCTTATGATAGTAAAAATATCGAATAACAATGATCAATATCATTCTAACACACATAATCCATAACAGATTATATATCACATCATATATCAAAATATATGAAAAACAGTAAAATAAATGTTGAGGAATCCAGTCGGATTCCTCCAACCTGTTTCCCAGCATCCACAGATGTTAAACAATATAATTAATATTGATTACAAAATATTCTGATAAACAAAATCAATATTTGATTAACGACTTATAGATATATCGTTGTCTATACTTTCAGCCAACTAACTAGCAGTTCATCCACACAGTCAACACACAACAATAAACCAACAGTTAATAGTCCTAATAGTACCTTATAACAATATAAACTGATCAGAGTTGGTGAGTTTTACTCACATCGGACTGTTATCGTTTATAACGATAACCATCGCTTGATTCAGACGGACAATTTATTTTGCTATAAATTGTAATGAGCTCAATTTCACTTCTAGTCAGTTCCAATGTGTAGCTCTCGTCCATACGGTCCCAACGGATCTGACCATTCGTGATTCTGATATCGTACGAGCAACTTATGAATTTCACAAGCTAATATACTAATTTAAATAGAATTAAACTATATCTATTTAAATCATGGGCCTTACTTTTTCTCTTGAGCCCAACACCCCACGGTTAAAACACAGCCCGTCATTTTCTACTTCACTGTATCACTTTCCTACCTCTTCTCCAAGACTCGAGCTCCAGGAAACTATCCAGCCATTTCCACCAAATTCAGGCTACCACCGATCCTTCATTACTCCACGTATATCCAAACAAACCTCACCCGTCCAACTCCTCTTCAAACTTTACGTGACGTCCGTTCACAAATACTCCACAACATGGCTCAGTGTTCCATTTCTCCTATCACCATGCACTTGCGTGGAACCCTCCCCATAACAATCTCCTTCTTCTCCTCTCATGTATACGCACAATACATCCAGATCCAACTCTAAACAAAACCCATACCCAATTCTAAACATAACCCGTTAACTATTCCCTTTCTAGTAACCCTGCGCTGCAATACTATCATAACACATACCCATCCATTATATAACAGGACATCATATTTCAGACCAACTCAAATGCCCACTTCTCTATCCATGCATCCATACCCATCTTCTACCCAGCATCAGTACCACAACAAATTCTTCTATTTTCATTTCCAAGCAAACAGCAACCATTCTCCAATATACAAGACTCCACCAGATGCCTCAACGTCCGCACATATCTCTCCCTTCACTCGAAGACTGCCGCCGAAACTTGCTGTAAAGCTCGAACCCCAGAGAAGAAAAGAAAAACGCATCGTCCCTTTTTTATATATAATTAGTTTATTTTTTTCTTCTTTTCTTTTCTGAGTGTTATGAAAAAGAAAAGAGTTCGAAACTTATCAGGAAAGAAGAAGTGAGCTTAGTGCTTTGTATTTAGTAGTGTGATGATAACTTCAAAATGAAGCTTCGTAGGGGTTGCGTTGAGTAGCCTGTCCTTGTCCAAGTTATATACATAGTATTATATGTATAAGAGTTGTAAGCTGGTCCATGAATAATAGGGTAGGCCTGTTGAGTTTTTGGCTTCACAATCAGTAGGATAGAAAGTAGAATAGGATGGGCGTGTTGATCAAATAAAGGAACCGACTAAACATATTTATATATATCGTATGCTTTTCCAGTGAAAGAGTGGCATTCATTTGATCGGAGAAATGAAGATATTTGTTTTACATTTTGGTGACCCTTATACAGGAAGTTCTGTTCTCATCCAGATGACCAACGATAGAAATAAAAATACCGTTGAAATGAGCAAGATGCCACGATCTCAAATATATAAAAATACCGGTAGATTAACTCATATTGTGAAACCCCAAAATCGCTGATTAAGGTTGCAAAATACCCCAAATAAAAAGTTGCTTATTTATTTAATTAAAAATTATAGTAAAATTCTAAAAATTAAATTATCACTACGCCTCAAAAGATCCTCGTCTAAATTCGAAACTAATATGCAGTTATATCAAATAAACCGTTACGGTCGATGGATGATTCTATAGCGACTATTTGGACATAAATCAAAATCTACACGACGAAATCTCGATTTTTCTCTTCCATTAGAAAAATATACTTCACCAGCTCCTAACGTTTCTTGTTTCACAGAAATCCGATTTAAAACGGCTTTTGTATATTCGTTTAAAGTTTGAATCACCAAATTACGAACTACAGTGCCATTTCGAGCTCGATTATAAATATATTATATTTTATACATTCAACCATCGTTAAATAAATATATTCGTTATCGTAATTCAATTTTAAACTGAATTATATATATTGAATTTCCCAATTCACACCATATCACCATTTCAGCCAATTCTGATTATCTCATAATTAAATATATTATTTAATTATTATTTTAATTAAATATTCAATAGTTATTTAATTAAACGACCATTTGAATTCTAAACCACTATTTATATAATTAAATAAGTTAATTATATATCGCAGAAAATACGGGTCGTTACATTATATTTCCAAATCCTTTGAAAACAGGTTCGAATTATATTTCAAATTAGATTTCTAATTTACCATCCCGTTGTCGGACCAGTTAGGGATAGCTAGGGAGAGCAGGAAACTGTATTTCCAAACCCAAGCCTAGACACCACCCTCTCTGTCATCCTAGAACGTTCTGGTGTCCATATATTATCATATTATGTTTTCAAAAACATATAAGACCATATTCAAATTTTAAAATCTTATTTTGAAATAAACTAAACATGATAATATTTTAATATTAGAAAATCAAACTTTATTTATATGGAAGGGGAATAAAATCGATCACCTGTATAATCCCATGAATGGTATTGTGTGTGCATCATACAAACAGAATAAATTAACTATATACATCAGATGATAATGAATTATCATTATCATCAACAACAAACAGTACAATTGTGCACAAGCGTTTCTGTCGATAACGCTTCCAGTGTTCAGTGTGTTATCTAACTACATGCACATCCATTCACATAATAACATCCATCACATAATCATCATCAACAAATTATAATTATCTCAGCTAATTATAATTAACTAATTTAAACAAATAATTTAAATTAGAAGTTCTTACCATTCGAGCTCCAAAACTTTCACTATCAGAGATTCCTTACGGACGAGCCAACGAACACTGCCATCATCACTCGTATTGTTTCCAAACCACTCTTATCAGCAGCTAGTAATTTCTGCTGATTATATATATATATATATATATTTAAATTAATAACGTTACTCGTTATATATATAGTTATATTTATAAGGACCTTCATTTTATTTTTATATAAGTTTATATAAAATTTCCAATATTTATATATCACGGCGTTCTATTTTCAGATACGATTCTAATGCTCCTGGCGGCAAGCAAATCCGGTTTAAAACGAATGAGTTAGAGTGGTTTAAAGTTTGAACTATTAAAAAATAAAACATACCTATTAACTAGGCCCAAACTGAAAAGCCCAATAACTTTAATGATGCACCAACCAGGCCTGTGCTCTTCTTCTTCTTCTTCTTCTTCTTCTTCTTTCCTTCTTCCATGCATGACCCCTTTCCTGGAACCCATTCTCACCGTGCACCATGTGCACATGCACACACCCAAACCACCACCGTTCTTCGATCCGAGACCACCGACGAACTTCTCTTCATCTCCTCATCCGATTGCACCCATTCTCCTTAAGTCCGGCCTTCTCCTTTAAAACCTGAACCCCATGCTGAAACCTGGAAGGAGCAAAAATTGCGTGAACCATTTTTGTCCCACCCCCTCAACAATGACCGAATCCCGCCAATTTTTGTCCAAACGAAGCTTTCTCGAATCTCATCACAACGCCACACTCCTCCTCGCAAATCGACGCTCGATTCTCCGGCAACCCTTAAACCTAGTTTTGAACATTTCAAGTCATCGTCACGAAATCACTCCATTCTCACACCAAAAATACTACGTTCCTCGCTAAACTCCAGGGCAGTCATGTGACTGGCGTGAGAACTAAAACAGTTATTAATCTTTATTTTTAAAGTTAGGTAATTAAGGGACCACGCCATATAACACGAAATGGGTTTCCTCCCAAGAATACTAGTGCATAAAACAAACAGCGCAATGCTAAATAAAGAAAATTGAAGCTATTATAAGACCCAGGTCCCATCACATAATGCAACGCAAGCCAGAGGATAGGGTTTTTATCTTATAATAGCCAAAGAATGCTTGATGAGCTAAATTTCATCTATTATTATTACTATAAGTGAAGAAAACAACTTCAATCATAAGTATCAATCATAGACGGCATAAGTGCCCCCATCCCACTATGTCGCCATACTAGGCTCTACAAATAAAACCACAAAGGTCATATTGGAAATTGGATTCTACCATGAGTCGAGGCAAGGGGCAAGCTCCTCTCCGTTCGAGACACTCTAGCAAATGTCTCAGGACCACAGACAGTGATCCCTTGGAACCTCCAAGGCTGGTCCTCTCTTACTTTTGAGGATTAGTTATTCCTGAACACACGTTTCCCGGTCCTATAGGACCTATATAATGGTCTGTACGTCGGCTCACATAGTGCCAGTTATTGACCATATATTCGAGGCGCCTCGCATTCCAACAACCACACAGGTAAAGTGTATATAAATGTCAGGACTGGTAGGTCACTGACATCATCCATAGCTAGAAAGAAACGTCGCGCACTCCTTGGGTCCTTATCCCGTTTTTCACTCATATCGAGGTGTGAGGCTCGCGAATTAACGCCATACACAAAGATGCGCCATAGAGGTTGTGCTTTGATCATCAACCACAAGACTTTGCTTTTCAACAGAAGCCTTGATCATTTGCCACTTAGGCATGCCACACAGGCAATTCACTCCATGCGACTGATGTCCATCGATATACAACCTCTGAGCTCGTACGTCTCAGAGAAGGGCATTAAGCAAGAGAATAAATTATCCGCCGCCAAACAGATGTATATTTAATAGAGATCAATCAACACAGAATAAAATCCAATATCAGACACACAGTCCATTTACAAATTCGTTCTGGGTCTAAACGAAACCGGAGGCACTTTCCTTGCATATACATCGATCTCCAAGTACGTCTGGATGATCACCAACTGATTCCCTCCTCTTGGGTGTACAACCCAATCAAGATCATCAATAATCATCCAAACGATGTGAAGACTTCCCGTCTTCAACCACCGTCTTCATCTTCGACTTATCGTCGAATCGGTTATTCAGAATGGGTATAAACCCGGCCTTACGAATAACCCGCGTATATAATAAACACGTGTTACAAAAACACAACATACGCCTCATTCCAATTCAGAATATTCTTTTATTCAAATTTTCACATTCTTAGGGAAAGGTTCCCATTAATTTTATCAAAGATAAATTCTTCTAAATTTATTCTTTAATCTTCCTTTGGATATCATTTCAAATCATGTTAAGGTTTTCCAAACTAGTCGGGATTAGCAAACCACACCGAAGTAATTATTTATTTTATTTCCCAATCCCAACCTATTCATCCCATGGAGCAAAACTGGTAATACTCCATATCTAACACCACGGTGTTATCGGTAAATATTAATTACCATTTCACGTTCAAATCTAATTAAAGATTTAACTATCGCTTTGGAGCAAAACTGGTGATACTCCATCCTCGATCACTTTAATCTAATTAAAGATTCATTAAAACTCCACTTAGTTTTAATCTTCCCAAAAATCAATATCTGGTCTTTAACTAGGTTAAAGAACCAATGTCATCTAAAACACGGTTCACGATAAACCAAAAATCACTTTTGATATTAAATACAAGGCTCTGAATAGAAAATATATCGACTTATATTCAATATCAAATTCTACGACCAATAAATATCGTATTGGAAATAATAATATAACTATATCTTTTAAATTTCCACAACCATCTCTGTGTAATCACGAAATCCGACATCGAAATATTCCGAAGATAATTTTGATTCAAATCCATTTCCACTTTATATATTGGAAATTCTTGTTATTTTCAAAACCATTTCAAACCCACTTTATTTATGGGAAATTCTGGTTATTTTCAAAACCATTTCAAATCCACTTTATTTATTTTAAAAATAAATGGGATTATAATTCTAGTTCAAAACTAGATCATTTCGATAAAAATCTATTTTTATCTTTTCAAATTTGGAATTTTTCATCCCAATTCTTCACAAATCATTTCTTATGATTTTACACAAATTATTGATATTTTTAATAACTTTATCAAGGCCCGTACAGTCGATTTTCATCAACGGCCATCGAACTGCACTTACAGCGACCTTTTCCAAATTTGATTTGGACATAATTACAAATCCAACCGTTATATTTCAAATCTCTAATATTCGTTAGAAAGCTCTTTTCGATACGAACCCAACGGTTCTGGTTTTAGGAGAATCCGATGGTCGGATCTCCCGTAATGTCCATTTGAAGTCAATGGTCGAAATTCACGAACTGCCGCAGCGCGGCGCATTCTATTCAGGCCAATATATATATATATATTATGTATATATTATATATATTTCGTCGATTTCCTTTTAAAACGTATTTTATAAATCGTTTTAAATTCGTTTTCGAAACGATTTCAACTTCATATTCAATTTCGAATCAAAATTGAATATTCAACATCATCGATATACAAATGATAATATTTTCAAAATGTTATAATTTGAAATCACTTCCTTTTCTATATTCATTATAAAAACGAATATGATCGATATAAATATCGTTCGCGTCAAAATGGCGCATCTCTAATCAACACGGCTTTATATATTTCAATAACTTCGTTATTCTATTCAACAAATGAATATTTATTCTATTCAGCACATGAATCTATATTTCTTTAAACACATGAATATTCTCAACACATGAGTCTATATTTTATTCAACACATGAATATTTATTCCATTCAACACATGAATATTTTTGTTATTTAATATATTTTATAAAATTATGATAAAGACGTAAATTTTTATTGTTAAAATATTTTACTCAACACATGATAAGTTTCAACACATGAATATTTTCAACACATGAGCATCGTCAACACATGACTATTTATTCTATTCAACACATGAATCTTTATTTTAAAATATTCTTAATTTTCCAAATTAGAATGAGGACCAATCAATTACCATATAATGTTAATTATATGGATTCCATACAAAACATGTATATAACAGCAACAATAAATAATCAACCATCATCCAAAGTGCACCACACAACTGCATAAGCATTAAATATAAATAATCAACGCTTACACAGTCTGTCGACCAATTGATCGACATATAACAAAATAATTGGGATTAGTGTACGCTAAATATCATCCCAACACCCGTGTGGGGTTTCAAATCAACAAACACTGAATATTATTTGTGCAGTTGGGTAGTGTGTAAAATTTATCGTCCCAATAAATATCCTTCAAATAGGTGTACATAAACAAACCGTCCGGTTTGTAAATGAATATTTATTTATTCACATTCACGTTAAAAATTATATTTTTAACGATAATTAATTTATTTCAACACATGAATGTTTTATTATCCATTTCACATCAACATCACAAACTAACTTCACAACACATCAAACAAGCATACAAGTCGTCCATGGTCTGTGGACGACGGGTATCGGGTGTTGCTAAGCACCATCTGCATCCTAGTATATATTTCAACTAGAAAATAAATTTAAAAGTGAGGACTTCTCACTGACTAGCTAAACCAAACGCCACGACTCTTCATATGTAGAAATCTTCGTCGTGCTCGCCTTTTGTCAATTTCGTCGTCCGTAGCCACTACATATATAAAAATTGCATCTTTATATTCTCTCTACTTCATGATAAAAATAAAGTTCAGATTTTTATTTCACTTCATATATTTACAATGCTTCTTTCTACATAAAAATTATATTTTTATATTTCTACTTCTTATAAAATCAAATCTTTCTATGCTATATATATAAATAAAAATCTAATCTTTTCACTTTTAAAAATCTCGCCTTTTCACTTTTAAAAATCTAAACTTTTAACTTTTAAAAATCTCACCTTTCCTTATTTAAAAATCAAATTTTTAATTGTACCATATATAAAAGAATTGATTTTTATTCGCTAATATCGTGTATAAAAACTGATTTTTTTTTCTTTTCTATAAAACTAATCACATTATATAAAAAAAATAAAGAAATAAAAATAAAATAAATTAAACTTATAGGATGTGGGGCGTTGGAGGAATCGCAGGTGGTCAGGAGGAGGAGAGGGGTGCTGGAGTGCGGAGGGGGGGGGGCACCAGCTGTCGGGGAAGGGCGATTGTGGCCGGCGGTGAGCTGTAAATGGTTGGAGGCGCGGTTTTGGGGTAGGGTTTTACGGGTTAGAGAGGAGAGAGGGTGGAGGTGCTGGCAGTGGAAGGGTTCGATTTGGGGAGGGTTTGAGGGGTTTCGACGGTCGAGATGCAGAGGGGGGGCCAGCGATGGGTACAGGCGGTGTGGGGAGGGGTCAGCCGGCGCTGAGGCGCGGCGACGCCATAAGGGGTGGCGTCGAGCTCCTCCGATCGGAGGCGCTTCCTCTTTTTTTTTTCAATGAACGAGGAGTGAGAAGAGGGAAGGGGGCTGTATAAATATTATATTTAATAATTAAAAATTATTATTTTCTTCCTAGAAGTTGACTTTTAATTCGAATCCCAAATCAAGCCCAACGATAATCGCCCCTAGCTAATTACCCCCATTCTGAACACAATGGGATATGTTTCGCAAGCCAATTCGACTGTTACGATCATTTTCCGCCAAAATCAAAATATAAATCCATATATTGAATTTGAACGCACATTTCAATTTACCGGGGCCACATACGGACTTTAAAAATTCCCGAAAAATATTTTCTGTCTTCGTATTGATGATACGGTCCTAACAAAACGAATTTCATCGAATTCTGAGAACGTTTGAAAAATGGCCATTTTTCAGTCGATCGAAATTGACAAAACACGTTTTCCTTTGCCACGCTCACATATTGATTCGAAAAATTATGAATTTTTAAACCTAGCAATAATTTGACATCCCGGATCCATCAAAAATGGTTTCATCGAAAACCGAGGTTGTTTGCAAAATATCCATTTTTAAGGGCTAGAATTCCATAGCGACTATTCTAAATTTTCAACTGGGCATAACTTTTGATTCCCGCTATGAAATATTGATTTCTCGGATTCGCTGGAAAGATATTCTCAAATAGATTCTAATATTTTTGGTTTCGTTGAAATCCGCTTTATTTTGAATCATGTACATTCATTTGAACTTTGAAATTGAAATATCGAACTATCGCGCCATTTTCAATTCCTTTTAAAATTAAAATAAAATATTTATATTCTAACGACGATTCAAATAAATATATACGTTCTAATTCTATTCAAACTAAATTTCTCGTTGTCATTATTTAAAATAATCCATTTTAAATATTCAAAATTCATTAAAATTGCCAAAATAAAAATGTTAAATTGGCTCAGAATTTCCGGGTTGTTACAATCTCCCCCACTTAAAACTTTTCGTCCCCGAAAAGGAACGAAGCTGAAAGTTGTTTATCTAACCAACTCGACTTCCATTTTTTTCTTTATGGCTTAAGTTCTTCAACTTTTCGGTTTCTAAGAACTTTTCAAATTTTTCAAAAATTTGGCTAACACACTAAATTTTCGAATTTTTTTGCCATAACCTCCCTTGCACCGGGGACTTTGGGATATTTCAAATAGCCTCCCATGGCCCTCATCAATCCAAAAAGAAAAAGAAACAGCCAATCGGCTCATAAAATCATCAAATCCCAATAAGTTTGTAAACATGTACCTATTTGTCGGGCAAACAATTTTATTCTCTGTTCTAGCCTCCTTGCCATGACCTGTTCAATGTAAATACATGTATATGCATGCAATTCCAAACAATTTTCAATACAGTTCAATATTCGGTTCAATTAGGCTAAATGGTTCAAAAAAATCAAACCAATAATCAAACAACACAACCATCAATCAATTAGTGAATTAATGTTTCAAATTCACAATTTTGATACACATACATACAGAAAATCATGTTTTTGATGCCAAATCACCACAATAAACCTATCTAATTTTGGTTCTCACACCAGTCTAATGGAAATATATAGACATCTCACTTTCGAAACATGAAAATAATTACTGATGATGATGCATCAATCATCAGAATCAGGAGTGATCCTAAATCTATCCAGTATATTAAAACTTCGAATATACGTTCATGACGCGTATATGCGAAATCTTTGTATACATGATTGTCCAAATTCAATACAAATAAAATATTCAAATACGTATAAAACGACTTAAATTTTCAAAACAAAGTTTGTTTTTATTTTTAAAAACATTACTCTTCACACTCGTTCTAGGACACTACTGATCCCATCTCTAACGAGTCATTCTTATTGGATATTGCTAATCCAATCTCTGATGAATTCTTTCCTTTGGTTCTAATGTGTCTTGTTCTCGAGCTCTATAAACCAAAGCTCTGTTACCACTGTAGCATCCCGTAACTTCCCCTGTAAAGGAAAGCACGAATTGCTTTGAGAACAACACACATCGAAATACAAACATAAGAACATTTCATTGTTTATTACAACAATTCCATCAGAATACAAGAATATCGCAGAGTATGAATCAATATTACACATTTGACAAATATCAAAGATTTAAATTACATTTAAATACATAGTAGCGTAAAAATAATACAAAACACAACTGAAGGCGATAAACGGATACAGAGCTTACCGAGTATCATTCCAGCAGTAAACCAGGCTCTTGTAAATAAAAATCTGCAAAACCAAAACTACTAGCTGCCCGTGCGGAAAAAGGGGCACCCAGAGTTTAGGTTAAAATAATAAACTCCAGGTCAGTCATGTGACTGGTGTGATAACTAAAACAGTTATTAATATTTATTTTTAAAGTTAGGTAAATCAAGGGACCACGCCGTATAACACGGAATGGGTTTCCTCCCAAGAATACCAGTGCATAAAACAAACAGCGCAATGCTAAATAAAGAAAAATGAAGCTATTATAAGACCCAGGTCCCATCACACAATGTAACGCAAGCCGGAGGATAGGGTTTTTACCTTATAATAGCCAAAGAATGCTTGATACGCTAAATTTCATCTTTTATTATTACTATAAGTAGAGAAAACAACTTCAGTCATATGTATCAATCATAGACGGCATAAGTGCCCTATCCCACTATGTCGCCGTACTAGGCTCTACAAATAAAATCGCAAAGGTCATACTGGAAATTGGATTCCACCATGAGTCGAGGCAAGGGAAAAGTTCCTCTCCGTTCGAGACACTCTAGCAAATGTCTCAGGACCACACACAACGATCCCTTGGAACCTCCAAGGCCGGTCCTCTCTTACTTTTGAGGATTAGTTATTCCTGAACACACGTTTCTCGGTCCTATAGGACCTATATAATGGTCTGCATGTCGGCTCACATAGTGCCAGTTATCGACCATATATTCGAGGCGCCTCTCATTCCAACAACCACATAGGTAAAAAGTATATAAATGTCAGGGATGGTAGGTCACTGACATCACCCATAGCTAGAAAGAAACGTCGTGCACTCCTTGGGTCCTTATCCCGTTTTTGACTCATACCGAGGTGTGAGGCTCGCGAATTAACGCCATACACAAAGTTGCGCCACACATGCCATGCTTTGATCATCAACCACAAGACTTTGCTTTTCAACAGAAGCCTTGATCATTTGCCACTTAGGCATGCCACACAGGCAATTCACTCCATGCGACTGATGTCCATCTATATACAACCTCTGAGCTCGTACGTCTTAGAGAAGGACGTTAAGTAAGAGAATAAATTCTCCGCCGCCAAACAGATGTATATTTAATAGAGATCAATCAACACAGAATAAAACCCAATGTCAAACACACAGTCCATTTACAAGTTCGTTCTGGGTCTAAACGAAACCGGAGGCACTTTCCTCGCATATCCATCGATCTCCAAGTACGTCTGGACGATCACCAACTGATTCCCTCCTCTTGGGTGTATAGCCCAATTAAGATCATCAATAATCATCCAAACGATGTGAAGACTTCCGGTCTTCAACCACCGTCTTCATCATCGACTTATCGTCGAATTGGTTATTTAGAATGGGTATAAATCCGGCCTTTCCGAATAACCCGCATATATAATAAACACGTGCTACACAACATACGCCTCATTCCAATTCAGAATATTCTTTTATTCAAATTTTCACATTCTTAGGGAAAGGTTCCCATTAATTTTGTCAAAGAGAAATTCTTCTAAATTTATTCTTTAATCTTCCTTTGGATATCATTTCAAACCATGTTAAGGTTTTCCAAACTAGTCGGGATTAGCGAAGCACACCGAAGTAATTATTTATTTTATTTCCCAATCCCAACCTATTCATCCCATGGAGAAAAATTGGTAATACTCCATACCTAACACCACGGTGTTATCGGTAAATATTAATTACCATTTCACGTTCAAATCTAATTAAAGATTTAACTATCGCTTTGGAGCAAAATTGGTGATACTCCATCCTCGATCACTTTAATCTAATTAAAGATTCATTAAAACTCCACTTAGTTTTAATCTTCCCAAAAATCAATATCCGGTCTTTAACTAGGTTAAAGAATCAATGTCATCTAAAACACGGTTCATAATAAACCAAAAATCACTTTTGATATTAAATACAAGGCTCTAAATAGAAAATATATCGGCTTATATTCAATATCAAATTCTACGACCAACAAATATCGTATTGGAAATAACGATATAAATATATCTTTCAAATTTCCACAACCATATCTGTATAATCACGAAATCCGACATCGAAATATTCCGAAGATAATTTCGATTCAAATCCATTTCCACTTTATATATTGGAAATTCCGGTTATTTTCAAAACCATTTCAAATCCACTTTATTTATTGGAAATTCTGATTATTCTCAAAACCATTTCAAATCCACTTTATTTATTTTAAAAATAAATGGGATTATAATTCTAGTTCAAAACTAGATCATTTCGATAAAAATCGATTTTTATCTTTTCAAATTTGGAATTTTTCATCCAAATTCTTCACAAATCATTTCTTATGATTTTACACAAATTATTGATATTTTTAATAATTTTATCAAGGCCCGTACAGTCGATTTCCATCAACGGCCATCGAACTGCACTTATAACGAACTTTTCCAAATTTGATTTGGACATAATTCCAAATCCACCCATTAGTTTTCAAATCTCTTATATTTTTTAGAAAGCTCTTTTCGATACGAACCCAATGCTTCCGGTTTTACGAGAATCCAATGGTCGGATCTCCCGTAATGTCCATTCGAAGTCAATGGTCGAAATTCACGAACTGCCGCAGCGTGGCGCGTTCTATTCCAGCCATTACATATATATATATATGTTTTGTCGATTTCCATTTAAAACATATTTTATAAATCGTTTTAAATTCGTTTTCGGAACGATTTCAACTTCATATTCAATTTCGAATCAAAATTGAATATTCCACATCATCGATATACAAATGGTTATATTTTCAAAACGTTATATTTTGAAATCACTTCCTTTTCTATATTCATTATAAAAACGAATATAATCGATATAAATATTGTTCGCATCAAAATGGCGCATCTCTAATCAACACAGCTTTATATATTTCAATAACTTCGTTATTCTATTCAACAAATGAATATTTATTCTATTCAACACAAGAATCTATATTTCTTTCAACACATGAATATTCTCAACACATGGGTCTATATTTTATTCAACACATGAATATTTATTCCATTCAACACATGAATATTTTTGTTATTTATTATATTTTATAAAATTATGAAATGATGTAAATTTTTATTGTTAAAATATTTTACTCAACACATGAATATTCTCAACACATGAGCATCTTCAACACATGACTATTTATTCTGTTCAACACATGAATCTTTATTTTATAATACTCTTTATTTTCCAAATTAGAATGAGGCCCAATCAATTACCATATAATGTTAATTATATGGATTCCATACAACACATGTATATAATAGCAACAATAAATAATCAACCATCATCCAAAGTGCAGCACACAACTGCATAAGCATTAAATATAAATAATTAACGCTTACACAGTCTGTCGACCAATTGATCGACATACAACTAAATAATTGGGATTAGTGTGTGCCAAATATCATCCCAACACCCGTGTGGGGTTTCAAATCAACAAACACTGAATATTATTTGTTCAGTTGGGCGATGTGTAAAATTTATCGTCCCAATAAATATCCTTCAAATATGTGTACATAAACAAACCGTCTGGTTTGTAATTGAATATCTATTTATTCACATTCACGTTAAAAATTATATTTTTAATGATAATTAATTTATTTCAACACATGAATGTTTTATTATCCATTTCACATCAACATCAGAAACTAACTTCACAACACATCAAACAAGCATACAAGTCGTCCATGGTCTGTGGACGATGGGTGTCGGGTGTTGCTAAGCACCGTCTGCATCCTAGTATATATTTCAACTAGAAAATAAATTTAAAAGTGAGGAGTTCTCACCGACTAGCTAAACCAAACGCCACGACTCTTCATATGTAGAAATCTTCGTCGTGCTCGCCTTTTGTCAATTTCGTCGTCCGTAGCCACTACATATATAAAAATCGCATCTTTATATTCTCTCTGTTTCACGATAAAAATAAAGTTCAGATTTTTATTTCACTTCATATATTTACAACACTTCTTTCTATATAAAAATTATATTTTTATATTTCCACTTCTTATATAAAGATCGAATTTTTATTATCATACATATATAAAAATTATATTTTTATTACTCTACCTTAACCATATTTTTAATACTCTACCTAAGTAAAAATCATACTTTTATTATCTACATTATATAAGAATTATATTTTTAATCTTCATATCTAATAAAAATCGTATTTTTATATATGCTATACATGTATAAAAATCAAATCTTTCTTGCTACTTCATATGAAATAAAATCAAATCTTTCTATGCTATATATATAAATAAAAATCTAATCTTTTCACTTTTAAAAATCTTGGCTTTTCACTTTTAAAAATCTAAATTTTCACTTTTAAAAATCTCAACTTTCCTTATTTAAAAATCAAAATTTTTAATTGTACCATATATAAAAGAATTGATTTTTATTCGCTAATATCGTGTATAAAAACAGATTTTTTTCTTTTCTATAAAACTAATCACATTATATAAATAAAATAAAGAAATAAAAATAAAATAAATTAAACTTACAGGAGGTGGGGAGTTGGAGGAATCGCAGGTGGTCAGGAGGAGGAGAGGGGTGCTGGAGTGCGGAGGGGGGGCCACCAGCTGTCGGGGGAGGGCGATTGTGGCCGGTGGTGAGCTGTAGATGGTTGGAGGCGCGGTTTGGGGTAGGGTTTTACGGGTTAGAGAGGAGAGAGGGTGGAGGTGCTGGCGGCGGAAGGGTTCGATTTGGGGAGGGTTTGGGGGGTTTCGACGGTCGAGATGCAGAGGGGGGGGCAGCGATGGGTGCAGGCGGCGCGGGGAGGGGTCAGCCGGCGCTGTGGCGCGGCAACGCCAGAAGGGGGAGTGGCATCGAGCTCCTCCGATCAGAGGCGCTTCCTCTTTTTTTTAATGAACGAGGAGTGAGAAGAGGGAAGGGGGCTGTATAGATATTATATTTAATAATTAAAAATTATTATTTTCTTCCTAGAAGTTGACTTTTAACTCGAATCCCAAATCAAGCCCAACGACTATCGCCCCTAGCTAATTACCTCCATTCCAAACACAATGGGATATGTTTCGCAACCCAATTCGACTATTACGATCAGTTTCCGCCAAAATCAAAATATAAATCTATATATTGAATTTAAACGCACATTTCAATTTACCGGGGCCACATACGGACTTTAAAAATTCCCGAAAAATATTTTCTAGCTTCGTATTGACGATACGGTCCTAACAAAACTAATTTCATCGAATTCTGAGACAGTTTGAAAAATGGGCATTTTTCAGTCGATCGAAATTGACAGAAATCGACAAAACATCACATATTGATTTAAAAAATTATGAATTCTGAAACTTAGCAATAATTTGACATCCCGGTTCCATCCAAAGTGGTTTCGTCGAAAACCGAGGTCGTTTGCAAAATTTCCATTTTTAAGGGCTAGAATTCCATAGCGACTATTCTGAATTTTCAACTAGGCATAACTTTTGATTCCCTCCATGAAATTTTGATTTCTCGGATTTGGAAATATATTCTCAAATAGATTCTAATATTTTTGGTTTCGCTGAAATCCGCTTTATTTTGAATCCTGTACATTCATTTGAACTTTGAAATCGAAATATCGAACTACCACGCCATTTTCAATTCCTTTTAAAATTAAAATAAAATATTTATATTCTAACGACGATTCAAATAAATATATACGTTCTAATTCTATTCAAAATAAATTTCTCGTCATCATTATTTAAAATAATCGATTTTAAATATTCGAAATTCATTAAAATTGCCAAAATAAAAATTTTAAATTGGCTCAGAATTTCCGGGTTGTTACACTCAAGATTTGAATTACTATAAATTTCATACATCTCATTATTATCTTATCTCTTCTTTGAAAAGATTATACCTTCGCTTCAATTTCTTACCTTTAATTCCTTCAAATCAAAGATTTGATTAAATACCCAATTACGTTATGAATTTCCACCATTCAATCTCATCGGGTTTCAAGAATGATATTATTGAAGATACGATTTCACGACAAAACCCAAATCAATCGATATTGAATCATAAATTACACAGAATTTTTATCCACTTATATTCGATATAAATTCTCATAATCAATGAATACTATAAGTGGAATAGCAATATAATAATATCTTCCAAATTCCCAGATGGTATTCATTTACACCATGAAATTTTATACTAAATATCGAAGATTATTTCTATCTAACTTATTTCAATCAGGTGGAGAAACCTATATCTAAATTTAAAAGATTTATCCAACTCTTTGATATTTGATCTGGATATAGATACCATCAAATTATCTTCGATATTAATCTCCATATCCAACTCATATTATAAGCGGAATAATGGTGAATTACCTTTTAAATTCCTCAGATAATAAGAGTTCTCATTTACCAATTAATAGCAAATATCCGAAGATTTATCTCCAACCGTATCCAAATTTATAACTTTGGAAAACCCATTTTAATTCCATATAAATATTTCCAATACTTTAAAAAAAATCTTCGAAACTATTCTTATAGTCAACTAATAGTTCACGCTTATAAATTTCAAAACCAATAACAACATTTGGGAGTGTTACAAAAAGCACTGCTGTTAAAATATCCATTTAAATCAAATAGATTTAAAATTTATTCGAAATTCAAATATTCCAGTTTCTATTCGCCTTTATAAATAGGAATTATCATAAATTTCTCCAGTTTAATAAACTTGTGTTATGATTGCCGACTGCTAGCATAGCGATCTTTCCAAATTTTTTATACTTGAAATCATCTGTTAAAATTTTGAAATTTCCTTTACTATTCAAAACTGCTATCATTTGTAATTCAACGTTTCTTATTTCAAGTCAAATAAATTTTCAAATAATCAAGTTAAAACCATTCAAAACTTGCAATCGATATTTACGAACTGTCGCATCATAGTGCGTTCTATTCAAACCATATAACGATTATAAATTATTCACACCTTTTTCAATTTAATTTATATTTCCAAATCCTTTGAAAAAAGGTTCGAATTATATTTCAAAATAGATTTCGAATTACCATCCCGTTGTTGGACCAGTTAGGGATAGCCAGGGAGAGCAGGAAACTGTATTTTCAGACCCAAGCCTAGACACCATCCTCTCTGTCATCCCAGAACGTTCTGGTGTCTATATATTATCATATTATGTTTTCAAAAACATATAAAACCATATTCAAATTTTAAAATTTGATTTTGAAATAAACTGAACATGATAATATTTTAATATTAAAAAATCAAACTTTATTTATATGGAAGGGGAATAAAATCGATCACCTGTATAATCCCATAACCATGGTATTGTGCGTGCATCATACAAACAGAATAAATTAACTATATACATCAGATGATAATGAATTATCATTATCATCAACAACAAACAGTTCAATTGTGCACAAGCGTTACTGTCAATAACGCTTCTAGTGTTCAGTGTGTTATCAAACTACATGCACATCCATTCACATAATTACATCCATCACACAATCATCATCAACAAATTATAATTATCTCAGCTAGTTATAATTAACTAATTTAAACAAATAATTTAAATTAGAAGTTCTCACCATTCGAGCTCCAAACCATTCACTATCAGAGATTCCTTACGGACGAGCCAACGAACACTGCCATCAACACTCGTATTTTTTCCAATCCACTCTTATCAGCAACTGGTAATTTCTGCTGATTTTAAATATATAATTAAATTAATAACGTTACTCGCTATATATATAGTTATATATATAAGGACCTTCATTTTATTTTTATATAAGTTTATACAAAATTTCCAATATTTATATATCACGGCATTCTATTTTCAGATACGATTCTAACGCTCCTGACGGCGAGCAAATTCGGTTTAAAACGAGTGAGTTAGAATGGTTTAAAGTTTGAACTATTAAAAAATAAAACATACCTATTAACTAGGCATAAACCCAAAAACCAATAGCTTTTATCACGCACCAACCCGGCCCGTTGTAACACCCCGTATTTTCTGTGAACGTATAAGTAACAAATCAGAGGATAATTAATTTTTAAAATAAGAATCAAGGGAAACAGGTTGCGCAATTGCGTTCGTCTCGGAATTCTGCTTGGAAACGAGTCCGAGTTTGCAAGAATCGGAGTCCGTATGAGGGAGATATGACCCTCCGAAGTTTCAGGAATTTTCAGAATCGAAAACAGCTCGAAATTCGAATTCAAAATTCGAATTCAAACCCAGAAGCGGGTTGGGCGGGAAATTTCCCACCCAGGACCCAGGTCGACTGGGGAGTCGACTGGGTAGTCGACCCCCCCGACCAGGTCGACTGGGGAGTCGACTGGGTAGTCGACCCCCCCCCCCCCCCCGACCAGGTCGACTGGGTAGTCGACCTGGGGGTCGACCTGCTCCCGAAATCCAGTTTTTGAACCTGGTTCGTTCTGATGTATTTGGTCACGTTTTCTGCCTAGGTTCGTTCGCCTAACCCTATATAAATAGCCCTCTAGCCTTATTCTCTCTACACCATTTCATTCTGCCTATACTCTGCCTCTGTTCTAATTAAATAAAATAATGGCGTCGCTAATGTGCTGAAATCTGAACTAGAACTAGGACTAAAGCACCTTCTTCCAACCTAATTAGAATTAAAAGTTAAATCAAATCTCAAATCAGAGTTTAGAGCTACGACAACAATTAAAGAAGAGTAATTCAGCCTTTCTGCATCAACACCAGTTTATTTCCTTTCTTAAACCACGAAAGGCAAGTGCAGTTATTTTCCGATATAAACTTTAATCATAACTGTGACATGATTGTAAATATGAATTTGAGATTGTGTATGTTCTATTCTGATCTATTTTATTCTGTATCTCTTCTTCTTTCTGTTCTATAGCCAGGCTACTACGAGCCTGCGCCAATCTCCTAAGAGATTAACGCACGAACGCTAAAATGTTTGGGACAAATAATGAATGTGGCATAATTGGACATGGCTAATCTATGACTGATTTAAGAAAAAGGACATAGGTTGTAAACTAGATTTAGATCTATGCATATTCTGTGAATTGGAAGAAGAGGAACCATGGTATGTTAACATGTGACTTGAGACATTGGACATAACACATATTTTGAATTAAGATATGTTATAACTAGATTGTTGGGCATATTGTTTATATAACAATTCATGATTTGAAAGAGAATATGACTTAGGTGTGAAGAAATATATTAAGATTTGATAACTATCAAATGTGAATAACACCTAAGTAGGAGATTTTTGAATATATGACATGCATTCAAATCGATGGCTATATTTGGTATAATTTATATGTGAATCTTTTGTACTAGGCAAGTTGAACTAAATTGGGACATGTAAATTATGACCATAAACTGTGACATGTAAATTCAATGCAAACGTGGGGTATACGATCATAGTGTGAATCATGACAACTATTTAGGCATGCAAACTTAGGCCAAATTTATAATTAGGCAAGATATGTTTGTGAAACTTTAAGGAATGATTAAATCTGTTATATTTGCCTAATTTGCAAGTTCTTCTATATTTGCCTAATTTGCTAGTTCTGTTATATTGCCTAATCTGCTAGTTCTGTTATGTTGCTTAATCTGCTAGTTCTGCTCTACTGCCCAGTCTGCTAGATCTGTTCATCTGCCAAATCTGTCATCTGCTAAGTCTGCTGAAAATGCCAAATCTGTTATATGCTAAATTTGCTAAATTACTTAATCTGCTGAATCCGTTAAGTCGCCTAATCTGCGAAAATCTGTTATCTGCTATATTTGTTAAGTTGATATATTCAGTCTGTTATTGACATAATCTGAATTAGCTATGAATAATTGACATGTATATTAGGCGTGGGCATAAATGGTAAATTATTAATTAATTGGCCGCAAAGATAAACATGGCTGACTCGAGGTTAGAATGAGTTTGCGGCGTAATTCTGCCTGGAACCGCCCGGCACATCCAGTGGCCGCAAACAATAGGTTCTAATGTGAGAAGTTAGTCATAACGTGCTTGAAACCCAAGGTTAGACTCTGTTTGCGGCAGAAATCTGCCCGGAACTAACCGGCCTAACCAGTAGCCGCAAACTGTCAGTCTAATGTGTGAGGTCTGGGCATTAATATTTAATTAATGAAAATCTGAGATAAATATGATGTCTAAAACGAGTTGGGCAGATAGGGTTAAACCCACTAGACTGATGAATTTAATAAATCTGTTCCGTGAATCTGTAGGCCCAATTACAAAGTTAGAAAAATCTGTAAGTCTGTTAATCTGTAACTGGTTAATCGGTAAGTCTGTTAAATCTGTATATCTGATCCGTTAGTCTGAAAACTTGTATGTGAACTAGTTGATCTGAATTCTGTATGTCTGAACTTGTAAACAAGTTAATCTGAAATCTGTTAGTCTGGGGACACAAGGATAGGAAGGGAATTAATTGTGTCATCTGTTGTTTGGGACCCATATTAGTCAGTAACCCTTTCTGGTATCAAAACTTTGACCCAACAGTAGGTAGGGTCCGGGCACGCTTACTGAACTAATTATAAGCGGTTCATTCTGATAATGGCGAGGGGTATTGATGGTGCGTTCCAACCGGGTCATGTGCATGCATGGATCCCGGTCTGCCTCTGAGGATGTAAGACGCCGTGACATCTGTAAATAGGTCTGTGCCAATTGGTTGTCACTTTAGGGAGTGATACACCCTACTGTGTGGCCGACACAGGGTATTTATGTATTAGGGAGCCGATCACTTGGGGTAGGGTTTTAGGGTACACTTAGTTCTGTCTGTTTCTGTTGGGTGGTAACACCTGTCTGTTTCTGCGTGGTACCATCTGTTGGGGGTGGTAAAGGCTCATTACTAGTGTACACCTAATTCTACATTCTGTTTCCGTAGGGATTAATCTGTTTCTGCTTCTGTCTATTTCTGTTCAGGTGGTAAAGGCCCATTACTAGCACTCTCTTCTGTGGAAACTATTCTGTACCCGTTTCTGTTTCAGTTTAGACATTAGGGTGACACCTAATTCTGTTATACTAGTATTAGTGCAGAGAAGTGTAAAGAAATAGCTTATGTCATACTGTTCTTCTGTTATATCCGCTACACCTGTTACTGTTATCTCTCATCCAGTTTTATTTTCATGTCATGTTATTATTATCTGTTCATAACTGAAAATCACTGGACTTGCCAGACTTTTTGTCTGACCCTTTTTGTTTCTCCTCCTTTCTTCCGTTCCCCCCAGGTTTTGTAGAAGGGAGTACTCTAGCTTGATCCAGATTTCTTCCGCTCGAAGTGCTTAAAGTATGGCTTGTCTTCTTCTGTGGGGATTATGATTTTAAACTATGCATTTTGAAGGCTTTTGTACAAGACTGATATTTTGTACTTGAATTCTGATATTGTTATTTGAAAGGATGTAACCAAGCTTATTTCGGTTTCTGTTGTAATAAAGTTATAAATTTTTCAAGTATTGTTTTATCTGTCTTGTAAGTTTCTGTTCTGTTTACTAAAATGCTCCACCAAAGTTAAGGCATTCCCTTTGTGAGTGACCTTAACGGAGGTGGGGTGTTACACTTGGTATCAGAGCTGGTTAGAGAATGTGATAGGGGGTTCTCGCTTGGCTGTTTGGTGGCGAGCAGGAGACTCTTACCCCTACACATCCCAATGGGAAGATTGGGTTTGTTGTTGCAGTCGAGAGGCTGGCCGTTAAATCAGTTCTGAGGTATCACTGTATGTCACGGTGGGAGGTTAGCCCATTGCCTGATGGTTGCAAAGCCTAGGGCCATTACAGTTGGTATCAGAGCCGAAGGTCACCAGATTGGGTAAAGTTTTTGAAAACTATTTTCAAAAAGGTTTTGAAAGGAAGTATTTTCAAAAATAAAGCTTATTTTGAATAACATAATCCCCAAGAGCCATATACCTTTCCTTCAGTCCTTTTTGTAATTAAATCTTTCCTTTTTCGTTTCAGCATGTCTGAAGCATCTGAGATACCAGAGGGTGTTCATGTACCCGGTTGGTTTCGTCAATATCTTGAGGCTAGGACCGCCGCCGCAGGTCCAGCAAATGATCCCCCTACTCCACCCTCTCCTTGTGCAATTTCTTTCTCAAAGATCTGTAGATATTTTAGGGCCATGGGTGGAAAGCATTTCAAGGGAACTGAATCATTCGTAGAAGCGAGGAACTGGCTCAAAGAAACTGAGGATCTGTTCGTTATCTTCGAGGTGGACGATAGGCAGAAGGTACAGTTGGCGGTATGGTTGCTCAAAGACGAAGCTTCCTATTGGTGGGAAGTCACTAACGCCGAGAGGCCGGTTGAAACATGGATGGATTTCAGAACAAGGTTTGAGACAAAATTCCTCTCGCAAGCTGAACGAAGTTTACAACTGGAAAAGTTCTTATCTCTTAAGCAAGGAAGTATAACGGTCAAGGAGTACGTCAACCAGTTCAACCAACTGGCTAGGTTCGGATTGGATTTAGTCAACACTCAGCATAAAAAGGCTCTCCGCTTTGTTAAAGGATTGAACGAGCCACTGCACAGCCTAGCCATGACCCATGGGAGGGACTTACGAGAAATTGGTGGACATGACACTACTGCACGAGGAAGACAAGGGCCCGAAAGAGACAAAGAAGGAAGAACCACAGAATAAGAAAGCATGGCCCAAAAAGGAAACACAAAAGAAGGATGAGAAGTCTGAAGATAAGAAGGGGAAAAAGTGCTTTACTTGTGGAAGCTCGACTCATCTGAACAAGGATTGCAGAAAAAGGAGGGGCACTTGCTTCAACTGTGGTGAGATGGGACACTTCACTAGGGACTGCCCGAAGAAACGAGGGCAAGGGCAGAGGGCAGAACCCACTTCTGGAGGACAGGCGAATGCTCAAGGGACTGGTAGATAGGGTAGAAATAAGAAAATTTAAGTAGAAGGTTTATTTTTCTTATCTGATTGTTGAGTTAAAACTCTTTCTGATTCTGGCATTTTGATTCTGTAATCGATACTCTGCACTTTAATACTAGTATTGTTTCTGATTCCGCTGTTGCCCAAATCCATAAGGGTTATGACTCATCTGTTTGTGATTGGGGTTTGAGAGATATTCGTGTTAGGCGTCAAGTAGGACGCATACATTCTGGGATTTATCATGCTTAGTTTCCTAAGAATCATTCCGTAATCTGATCTATACCAGTAATCTGTAAATATCTGAATATTTCTGATAAGGTTAAGATTTCTAGTTTTGACATTATCTAAAGAGGGTAATCCTCTGGGTGTCAATCTGATGTTGGTTTCGGTCTTCGGGGCCGATACTTAGGACCCATGTCTAATGGGAACCAAGTTTTTATTTTATCTGTACTCGCTTCCATCATTCGACTGTATCCTATCGATCGAATCTTCGAACTTTAGGTAGAAACTAATGGGTGTAAACATGTGTTTGATACATGTTATGTTTGATGGTTACAAGTGGATGCAAGTGGTTGCTAGTGGTTGCTCGTGGATGCTTATACACACACTAGGCACTAGATCGGCTCGAAAACACTCTCATACTGCATATGGATGTGTGAGCATTTTCAATTTTTGTGGATGCAAAATGATTGACTCAGCACATGGATGTTGCATATGACTTAATGGTTGTGCACTCATATAGAAATGATATGTATCGAGTAGGAAAATTGCATACATGTTGGACTCATGGCACTGGCATAATTCGCATTAAGGAGGTCAACTGAATCAGTAGACCGCCTGATCTTTGCATTAGATAAGGAACATATACACACACTTTTGCATATGTTCATACAACATTAGAAGTTTCTAAGGACAATGGACGTCAGTGATTGATGATTGAGTAGATGGATGTTGGATGGTAGGACACATTCTTCTTAACTTGAAGATTTCGGGGACGAAATCCTTTAAGGAGGGGAGAATGTAACACCCCGTATTTTCTATGAACGTATAAGTAACAAATTAGAGTATAATTAATTTTTAAAATAAGAATCAAGGGAAACGGGTTGCGCCATTGCGTTTGTCTCGGAATTCTGCTTGGAAACGAGTCTGAGTTTGCAAGAATCGGAGTCCGTATGAGGGAGATATGACCCTCCGAAGTTTCAGGAATTTTCAGAATCGAAAACAGCTCGAAATTCAAATTTAAAATTCGAATTCAAACCCAGAAGCGGGCTGGGCGGGAAATTTCCCGCCTAGGACCCCCCCGACCAGGTCGACTGGGGAGTCGACTGGGTAGTCGACCCCCCTGACCAGGTCGACTGGGTAGTCGACCCCCCTGACCAGGTCGACTGGGTAGTCGACCTGGGGGTCGACCTGCTCCCGAAATCCATTTTTTGAACCTGGTTCGTTCTGATGTATTTGGTCACATTTTCTACATAGGTTCGTCCGCCTAACTCTATATAAACAACCCGCTAGCCTCATTCTCTCTACACTATTTCATTCTGCTTATACTCTGCCTCTGTTCTAATTAAATAAAATAATGGCGTCGCTACTCTGCTGAAATCTGAACTGGAACTAGGACTAAAGCACCTTCTTCCAACCTGATTAGAATTAAAAGCTAAATCAAATCTCAAATCAGAGTTTAGAGCTACGACAACAATTAAAGAAGAGTAATTGAGCCTTTCTGCATCAACACCAGTTTATTTCCTTTCTTAAACCACGAAAGGCAAATGCAGTTATTTTCCGATATAAACTTTAATCATAATTGTGACATGATTGTAAATCTGAATTTGAGATTGTGTATGTTCTGTTCTGATCTATTTTATTCTGTATCTCTTCTTCTTTTTGTTCTATAGCCAGGCTACTACGAGCCTGCGCCAATCTCCTAAGAGATTAACGCACGAACGCTAAAATGTTTGGGACAAATAATGAATATGGCATAATTGGACATGGCTAATCTGTGACTGATTTAAGAAAAAGGACATAGGTTGTAAACTAGATTTAGATCTATGCATATTCTGTGAATTGGAAGAAGAGGAACCATGGTATGTTAACATGTGACTTGAGACATTGCACATAACGCATATTTTGAATTAAGATATGTTATAACTAGATTGTTGGGCATATTGTTTATATAACAATTCATGATTTGGAAGAGAATATGACTTAGGTGTGAAGATCTATATTAAGATTTGATAACTATCAAATGTGAATAACACCTAAGTAGGAGATTTTTGAATATATGACATGCATTCAAATCGATGGTTATATTTGGTATAATTTATATGTGAATCTTTTGTACTAGGCAAGTTGAACTGAATTGGGACATGTAAATTATGACCATAATCTGTGACATGTAAATTCAATGCAAACATGGGGTATATGATCATAGTGTGAATCATGACAACTATTTAGGCATGCAAACTTAGGCCAAATTTATAATTAGGCAAGATATGTTTGTGAAACTTTAAGGAATGATTAAATCTGTTATATTTGCCTAATTTGCTAGTTCTGCTATATTTGCCTAATCTGCTAGTTCTGTTATATTGCCTAATCTGCTAGTTCTGTTATATTGCTTAATCTGCTAGTTCTGCTCTACTGTCCAGTCTGCTAGATCTGTTCATCTGCCAAATCTGTCATCTGCTAAGTCTGCTGAAAATGCCAAATCTGTTATATGCTAAATCTGCTAAATTTCTTAATCTGCTGAATCCGTTAAGTCGCCTAATATGCGAAAATCTGTTATCTGCTATATCTGTTAACTTGATATATTCAGTCTGTTATTGACATAATCTGAATTAGCTATGAATAACTGACATGTATATTAGGCGTGGGCATAAATGGTAAATTATTAATTAATTGGCCGCAAAGATAAACATGGCTGACTCGAGGTAATAATGAGTTTGCGGCGTAATTCTGCCCGGAACCGCCCGGCACATCCAGTGGCTGCAAACAATAGGTTCTAATGTGAGAAGTTAGTCATAACGTGCTTCAAACCCGAGGTTAGACTCAGTTTGCGGCAGAAATATGCCCGGAACCAACCGGCCTAACCAGTAGCCGCAAACTGTCAGTCTAATGTGAGAGGTCTAGGCATTAATATTTAATGAATGAAAATCTGAGATAAATATGATGTCTAAAATGTGTTGGGCGGATAGGGTTAAACCCACTAGACTGATGAATTTAATAAATCTGTTCCGTGAATCTGTAGGCCCAATTACAAAGTTAAACAAATCTGTAAGTCTGTTAATCTGTAACTGGTTAATCGGTAAGTCTGTTAAATCTGTATATCTGATCCGTTAGTCTGAAAACTTGTCTGTGAACTAGTTGATCTGAATTCTGTATGTCTGAACTTGTAAACAAGTTAATCTGAAATCTGTTAGTCTGGGGACACAAGGATAGGAAGGGAATTACTTGTGTCATTTGTTGTTTGGGACCCATATTAGTCAGTAACCCTTTCTGGTATCAAAACTTTGACCCAACAGTAGGTAGGGTCCGGGCACGCTTACTGAACTAATTATAAGCGGTTCATTCTGATAATGGTGAGGGGTGTTGATGGTGCGTTCCAACCGGGTCATGTACATGCATGGATCCCGGTCTGCCTCTGAGGATGTAAGACGCCGTGACATCTGTAAATAGGTCTGTGCCAATTGGTTGTCACTTTAGGGAGTGATACACCCTACTATGGGGCCGACACAGGGTATTTATGTATTAGGGAGCCGATCGCTTGGGGTAGGGTTTTAGGGTACACTTAGTTCTGTCTGTTTTTGTTGGTACCGTCTGTTTCTATTGGGTGGTAACACCTGTCTGTTTCTGCGTGGTACCATCTGTTGGGGTGGTAAAGGCCCATTACTAGTGTACACCTAATTCTACATTCTGTTTCCGTAGGGATTAATCTGTTTCTGCTTCTGTCTGTTTCTGTTCGGGTGGTAAAGGCCCATTACTAGCACTCTCTTCTGTGGAAATTATTCTGTACCCGTTTCTGTTTCAGTTTAGACATTAGGGTGACACCTAATTCTGTTATATTAGTATTAGTGCAGAGAAGTGTAAAGAAATAGCTTATGTCATTCTGTTCTTCTGTTATATCCGCTACACCTGTTACTGTTATCTCTCATCCAGTTTTATTTTCATGTCATGTTATTATTATCTGTTCATAACTGAAAATCACTGGACTTGTCAGACTTTTTGTCTGACCTTTGTTGTTTCGCCTCCTTTCTTCCGCTTCCCTCCCCGGGTTTTGTAGAAGGGAGTACTCTAGCTTGATCCAGATTTCTTCCGCTCGAAGTGCTTAAAGTATGGCTTGTCTTCTTCTGTGGGGATTATGATTTTAAACTATGCATTCTGAAGGCTTTTGTACAAGACTGATATTTTGTACTTGAATTCTGATATTGTGATTTGAAAGGATGTAACCAAGATTATTTCGGTTTCTGTTGTAATAAAGTTATAAATTTTTCAAGTACTTTTTTATCTGTCTTGTAAGTTTCTGTTTTGTTTACTAAAATGCTCCACCAAAGTTAAGGCATTCCCTTTGTGAGTGACCTTAACGGAGGTGGGGTGTTACACCCGTGCTTTCCCTCTTCTTCTTCTTCTTCTTCTTTCCTTCTTCCATGCGTGAGCCCCTTTCCTGGAACCCATTCTCACCGTGCACCATGTGCACTTGCACACGCCCAAACCACCACCGTTCTTCGATCCGGGACCACCAACGAAATTCTCTTCATCTCCTCATCCGACGGCACCAATTCACCTTAAGTCCGACCTTCTCCTTTAAAACCCGAACCCCACGCCGAAACCTGGAAGGAGCAAAAATCGCGTGAACCATTTTTGTCGCACGCCCGCAACAATGACCGAATCCCGCCAATTTTCGTCCAAATGAAGCTTTCTCCAATCTCATCACAATCCCACACTCCTCCTCGCAAATCGACGCTCGATTCTCCGGCAACCCTTAAACCTAGTATCGAACATTTCAAGTCATTGTCATGAAATCACTCCATTCTCACACCAAAAATACTACCTTCCTCACTGATCGTCATGGTGCTGACGGCGTCGATCCATTCTTTGCGGATTGGGAGATTTGATTTTTCGAAGTTTCCTTTGCAATTTTTGATTTTTCAGTAAAACTAAAATTTCTCTTTCGATCTTTGATGAAAACAGGATCCGTCAGTTTCTAAAAATCGGCAACGATGATCGAACAAATTTCATGCAGATTATTTTTACTGAAATTGAATAGATTGAGAGTTGTGTATTTTTAATTGGATGGAAACTTGATTTTCATTTTACTGTAAGTGGAGCAGAGACCAAAGAACAACAAATTTCTTTGAACGTGAAATATAAACTGATGTTGTGGTTAGATGGTGAGGAGTGTATGAGTTTATATAGGATTAAAGAAGGGTGTTCTGGTCATTTTAATCATGGGACACATGGATCAATTCATGATGCTAATTACATGCAAAATTACACATGTATGACTACTTGTCCTCATGATATGAATCTCTCCATGGTCTATGACAAGTAAGAGGACACCTAGCCACTCATCCTTATCTTAAGGATAAATTAATTTATTTAAATTGGAAATATTCTTATGATACTTATAAACATAGAAAATCTCCAATACTTATGAGTGTATTTAAGGTTTACAAGAATATAACTTAAAAAAAAATTCAAAATATTTAACTATATAATTTACCAAAGATTCATATTAACCAAAATGGTCTAAGATAAACACTTATATATGAAACCAATTTATTACCTATGGCTTATAAAAATATTTATAATTTAATAATATTCAAAAATATATATCTATATTATTCAGCAAATATATTTATATATACTTTACCAAAATTCATACTAAATGGTTTAAAATAAATGCTTAATAAATTTTATAAACATCATTACAAATTATCTTACTTACTGATATTCAGATTAAAAATCATTCTTATGAAATCTTAAAACAACTCATCCTTTACCAAATTCATATTTTACAAATCAATATTATCAAAATCAGAAAATATCATTACTTAAACATAAATCTTATAAATATAATTTTTAAAGTAAGCTTTCTTATAAGAATTATAAATAAAACAAAAATACTTATACAAAGTTAAAATTCATATTCAAACCTAATAAAATCAATTTATTTTCAGAAAAATCCAAATTTATATATTAAAAAATCTAAATCAAGCTTTGTTAAAATTATGGGATGTTACATAAATAGTCCCAAAGATATATGTAGAACTATAAACATACAAAATTTGAAGAGGAAATTATCCATATTGTCATATACAGGACTATTACAGGAAATATAAAATATCCATGTATATACCAAGTTGAAAAATCAACTATCTTAATGATACGCATAAACAACTTTCAGACCTAAAATACAATAAATTACTATTATTTGGTCCTTCCCAAATTATCAACTTCATTTTCATAGCTATTTATAAGTGAAGCACCAACTAAACAACAATATTAAAAAAAAATCAAGAATCATACGAATGAATAGTAAAAATATATGATAAACAGATAAAGCTTGTAGTACCTGTAAAGCCCTTCGCGATTATGATTTCCAGATTTTGATGAAAGATGAAAACTAGATGGTTTGAGTAGATTACATGGTTCGTGGTTCCCAATTCGAGATGAGTTGTGTACTATTCAGAGGCGATGCGTTGTCTTCTGGTCAGAAGCCAGAGATGAAAGAGTACACCGCGAAGTGGAGAAAGCTGGATATGAAGAAAGGAAGGCTGGATCTGAAGAAAACAAAGGGATCGGGTAAAGGTTAGGGTTCGAAGCTGACTTCCTCGATAGAGAAAGCTGGATTGTGGTCAAGAGGCGAGGAGAAAAGAGGAGTGAGGATCGGAAGTGGGGAAAGAAGTTGGATGAAGAACTGGTTAATCCGTAGAGATGCAGAAAGAGGGGGTGAAAATCAAGTCGCCATTGAAGGTTAAAGCTTCGAACAGTGAAAATAATACAAAAAGGGGGGAGATATCTATTTTTCTAGAGTTGTCTGGGTGCAGTACTGGAGAGTTGGCTCGCCTAAATTTTCCATTTGCCCGCCTAAATTTTCGATTCAGAGAACGTGTGAGCTGCTTTGATTAATTGTATCCAAGGAAACGTTGTAATTATTAGCAAAAGAAACATTTTTGAATCTTAGGAAAGCTTCTAAGCTAGCACTTTCTATTAACTAATTTTATTCAACGGATGTTACTAATGATTATTTGTTAATCATCAATCGCCAGTTAAGCAGTTAATACTTATTTATTGATTACTAATTTTTAATTATTAATTAGTAATTGAAATAATTTCATATTTTGAATTAACTATCAATTTTATTTTATTTCATATTTTGATCATGTTGGTTAAGTCATCTAAATATTCATTTCGAAGGTTCAATTATCATAAGATGTATAAATGATCAATATAATTATTAATAATTATAAATAATCAATATAAGATGTGTAAACTTCCTAATTGATTATTAAATATTAATAATTATTAATTATAAATGATTATAAATAATCAATATAAATGTATTAAATATTAATTTTTAGTTGTTAATTGTATTAAAATATAGTCATATATTACAACGGTCAAAAAATAAAAGTTTTGATAGGCTTTTATTACAACTGTCAAAATAACACAGTTGTTAAAATTAAGTTTATTACAACTTTTCTGGAAAAAAAGTTGTAAAAAACATTTATTACAACGGTGCTTTTACCACCGTTGTAGAATTAAAGTTGTAATATGGTGTTTTTGTTGTAGTGCATGCCTGTGAGACTGTTGTGATTAGTAGGATGGAACTTTTCATGTTGTACAACCTATGCCTATGAGACTATTGTGATTTATCAAATGGGACTTATCATGTTGTACATTAAATTAGTAATTCACTTAAGTCCAATTCTATCTAATCTTTATACCTATGGTGTGAATTGCTTAGCTTGTCTACACATAGTGTTAATGTACAACATTGAAACATGATTCTTGAATTTGGTACATCTTTACATGCCTATTTTTCCTTATGTCAATTCTTATGCTCCTTCTCTATGTTTCCCCTTTTTGCTTGCTTTTGTGAATACTAAGTTCATTCGGAACTTAGATTGAATCACGTTGTACGTGCGATTATAACGCGGGGAAAATTGGGTATAATTTAATTTAGTAAATTTTGGGCATAGCTTGGGAATGTGGCATAAACTTGTATTTACTAGTCTTATGGAGAATTTGACACATAGATTTGGACACATATGACAAATATGTAAATTGCTAAAGATGAACATGCCTAGCCCGAGGTTAGATTGAGTAGTGGTGTAAGACTGCCCGGAACCGCCCGGCACATCCAGCTACTGCAACAATATAAATCTAATGTGAGAAGTTAGCGCATTAATCCCAAAAACCCGAGGTTAGATTGAGTTGCGGTGTAAGATTGCCCGGAACCGCCCGACACATCCAGCGACCACAAAAATATAGATCTATTGTAAGAGGTTGGTGCTTTAATGAATGAATTAAAGCTAAGGAACAGACAAACTAAGAATGGTAGGGTTAAGTTAATTAAAGAAACACTAAACCAATACAACATGTTAGTTAAACAGATGGGTGGGGTTAGGTAAATTTGAGAGCACTTAACCCTGATAACATGTTGATTAGGAAACCCTAGTAACGGTGACCCATTTCAGCAGTAACCCACATAGATGTATCACAGTACCCTGAACTAGGCAGAGTGGGGCACGATTACTGGGCTGATTATAAGTGATCAAAATAGCGACGGGTGGTGCAGCAGTGTAAGTTCCGGTGGAGTATGGGCCTGCACATACTCCTAGTGGATAAAGCAGGCAGTGGGCATCAGTAGTATACACTGTGCATCTAGAATTTGTGTCGGGTTGCCACCATAGGCATTGATACACCCTATGGTGAGACCAGCACAGGTATCTACGATTAAGCAGGGCCGAATGACACAAGTAATAAATGCATGCGAATAGAAGCCGATCGGAAAAGGGATCACTTTGTTATGAACACATGATGGTAGTTGAAACTGTAACGACCCAAACTCTCCCTTTCGGAAAAGTCCGGATTGTTATGACAACACGACAAATCAGAATACAAATAAAAGAACATTTTAATGCTTTTACAACAATTACATCAGAATACAAGAATAAGAGTACATGAATAAAAGTTACATCTTGGAAATACAAAATCAGAGATTTAATAATTTTACAAAGCAATGGAAAATATAATATAAATGCGTAGTGGAAAACTTTAAATGCTCTGGACACAGCTTTGAGCTTCAACCCAGAATCCTGCTGAAAGTAAGAATCTGTAAAGACCAAAACTCCAAGCTGCCCGTATGGAAAATAAGGGCACCCAGAGTTTAGGTAAAGAACAATAAACTCCAGGTCAGTCTTGGGACTGGTATGAGAATTCAAAACAGTTATTAACATTATTTTAAAGTTGGGTAAATCAAGGGACCACGCCGCTATCATGGAACGGGTTTCCTCTCAAGAATACCAGTGCATAAACAATGCAATGCTTTTTAAAAAATAAAACCGTTATAAGTCTCAATCCCTTGCACGTACGCCGAAGGATAGAGTTTTACCTTATAAGGGTAAAAAATGCTTAATACGAGAAATTCATCTTACATACTATAAGTGCACAATGTAGAAATAAATTTCGAATATAAATGTATCAATCTTAAGTGGCATAATATATTATGTAAGTGGCATAATATATTATGTCACCATACAAGTATACAACTAAAACCGTAAGCTCATATTGGAAAATTTGATTTCCAGCATGATGGCTGCTGATTCGAGAGATCAATCGTGTCATGTATCACCACGGCTTACGTCTCGGCAAAAACACCGTAATACATGTACTACACACTTTGGATGTGCAGCAATTTGAAATATCCTCATGAGATAAATGACCTATCCCACTTCTAGAGTGGAACGACCACCCTAGCCCCATCGGCCGACCCCAAATCCGTATAAAGTATATTGGTCAAACCGAACATTATCAAATAAATCGTTCACCATCATACTGTGGTGTGTGACGCCCACGAAGTCACGTTGTATCCAAAGCGGCGCTATTTAAAAGCTATGCTTTGGTCTTCATCCACAAGGCTCTGCTTTTCAATAAAATCCTTGATCATATGCATCTTAGCATGCCACATTATCAGACCATACCATATCATTGATCATCTATTGATATATAACATGGTGTTAAGCAAGAGAATAAATTCTCTGCCACCAAACAGCAATATATTTAATAGAGATCAACGAATACAATATAAAGGAATACAATGTCAGACACACAATCCATTTGTAAGTCCGTTCTAGGTCTGAACGAAACCATATTCGGTAGATCTCCATATACGTCCGGATTATCACCGACATTCTCTCATCTTGGGTGTACGGTCCAATTAAGATATTGGAAATCATCCATACGAATATGAAAATCCCCCAGCCTTCAACCATCGTCTTCATCGCCGATCTTCAATCGTCTTATGAATTATTCAGAATGGGTTGAACCCAGTCATTCTGAATACTTCGTGCATTTTAAATTCATGTGCTATGAAAACACAACCAACGCCTCATTCCAATCAAGAATATTCTTTTATTTAACTTAAACCAAATTAAGGTTCAATCAACTAGTCGAAATTAACGCCTTACCGAAGTAATCATTTATTATATTATCCCTGTCCCAACCTATGTATCCCATGGAGTAAAACTGGTGGTACTCCATATCTAACACCCAATGTGTTTCGGTAAATTTAATTACCGTTTTATTGTTTAAATCTAATTAAAGATTTAACTAACGCATGGAGCAAAACTGGTGGTACTCCATTCACGGTCACTTATTGAATTTAGTAAATTCAGTTACTTCATTTCTACTTTAATTCTAATTAAAGATTCATTAAAACAATATTTGGTTTTAATCTTCCAAAAATCATTATTTAATGATTTTTTTTAATTTTAAGGAATTTATCTTATCTTAACTGGGTTAAAGAACAAATGTCACTTCAAAACATAGTTCACGATGAACCCAAAAATCCTATTCCCTTAAATTTCAATTTAATGTATTAAATTGAAAACTTCGCTTTAGAAAATTCCATTAAATCTTTAGTTAAAATATTAATGAATGAAAAATCATAATTTCACTATTGATTTGGATTTCAAGAACCAATGTCTTTTAAAACATTGTGCACAATCAACCCACAATCAGTTTCCTTTTAATTTCAATTATGTTTAATAATTGGAAATCTCATTTAAATCTTAATTAAAAGATTTATTCTTTACTCAAATAGGTTTAAGAACCGTGTAATTTAAGACACCATTCACGACAAACCCAAAATCTAATTTGATATTTAATATAAGGTTTTGACTAGGATTATATCGACTTATATTCAATATCAAATTCTAAAACTAATGGATATCATATCGGAAATAACGATATGAAATATCTTCCAAATTTCCAAAATAATATCCATATAATCACGGAATCCAATATTGAAATAATCCGTAGATAATTTCCATTCAAATCCATTCTAATATATTTATTGGAAATCTTGGTTATATTAAAACCATTTTAAATTCCTTTTATTTATTTATAAAAAAAAATCACCAATTCTGATAAAAATATCTTTTATCTTTATAAATTTGGAATTTTTCATTAAAAACCTCTTTAATAATTTATTATGATTTTTCATAATTTTTCATAATTTTATTTAAAAATAGGCCTTTTCAGCTAAACGACGTTTCAGGTCGTTTAATGGCACTGGTGCTGTTTTTATTCAAAATTGAACTTAACATTTATCAAAATCTAACCATTGGATTTCAAAACTTAAATACTTATTTGAAAGCTCTTTTCAATACGAACCCATAGGTTCCGATTTCAGAAGAATCCGATGGTCGGATCTTCTGTTACGTCCTTTTAATGTCAATGGTCGAAATTCGCGAACGGTCGCTGTGCGAAACGTTATATTCAAACCATTATAATATATATATATATATATATATATATATATATATATATATATAATCGTCGATTTTCATTTATAAAATATTTTATAAAATATTTTATAAAATCCTATGATATTAAAAATATGACTTTTTAATATAAATCATTTTCATATTCCTTAAATGACATTAAAAAGATGAGTTTTTAATCTAAACCATATTTTGACATTAAAAAGAATGAATTTTTAATGTAAAACATTTCCTGTTCTTACATAACATTAAAATAATGAACTTTTAATGTAAAACATTTTCTGACATTAAAAGAATGAATTTTTAATGTAAAACATTTTGTGTTTCTAAATGACATTAAAAAGATTGAATTTTTAATGTAAATCATTTTGGGTTCCAAAATAACAATAAAAAGATGATTTTTTTTATTGTAAACCAATTATGACCAATTTATATTTATTAAAAATAAATAAAATTGATTGCAATATCCGTTTGCGTTGAAATGTCGCAAATCTACCCAACTCGGCTTCATTCACTTTAAATATCATCAAAAACAAAATTTTGGTTTATAACTGAAAATTATTTGAAAAACATTCATTTGTTCTAAATTGGAATGAGACCCAATCAATTACCATATAATTTTAATTATATGGATTCCATACATCGCATATATTTCATAATAATGATAAAAATTCATTACACATCCAAAAACAACTAGAGTGCACATTACAGCTTATAACAAGGGAGATGTGTGATCAGAATTTCATCCTAAGACCAGTGTGGGGTTTCAACCAACATATGACAAAATAATATATTATTTGTGCACTTGGGCGGTGTGTGAAAATAATCATCCCAATCACATATACATGTCAGGCAACTTGTATATGGCAAGTGTAATCATAATTACGTAAATAAAATAAAATAAAAAACAACATTATTTTAATGTATCACAGTATTACAAATTTCATCACCACATCACATCACATACATAAATAACAATTCATCTTACAATATAGTTCTTTAGAAAGATGAGATTTTAACAGACGAATAAACAAATAACATGAATCTCAAATAAAGATGAGATTTTTAACGCGTCATCAGATCTAAAATAAAGGATCCGGAATAAAGAATAAATTACAACGCAAAAAAAAATCAAATCTAGAACAGTGGATCTAAAATAAAGAGTAAATTTTCAACGCAAAATCAGATCTAGAAAATTGGATCTGAAATACATAATAAATTTTCATCGGAGAACTGAACCATATCATTCATATACAGAATTTAAAGGCCAGAAAATAATTAAAAATTAAATTTAAATAAAAAATCAGAGTTCTTACCTTGCTTTTACGCAGATCTAAAATTCAGAGTGACTGAGAATCAGTCTCTATCAGTTCAAGAAAGTCGTGTTCGATATCACGGTTCCAACGTTTCTGAAATTGTTCAATTTGACATCCGTATGAATAGAATATCACTTTTATAATTAAATCAACAATTTGTAATAGATTAAATGTGGCAATTCAATTTATTTTAATATACCGTTAGTTTTCAGAATACGTTCAAAACTTCAATCTCTAATTTCACGCAAACCGATGAACTAGGTGACGATCGGGTGGTTGGAGGTTGGAGGGGGACGAAGGCTGCGTCGGCGGTGGGTTTTGGGTAAATTCGAGGTTGTAGAAGGAGGAGGAGAGAGGAGGGGAAAAAAGAAGGATGGAGAAGAGGAGGAGGGAAAGAAAGAGAAGGAAGGAGAAGAGGTGGAAGAAAAGAAAAGAGAAGGAGAAGAGGAGAGCCGCCATGGAAGAAGAGAAGAAGAGGATTAGGATTTGTAGAATGCCAGGGTTGGGGGTGGGTTAGAGCTATTATATAGAGATTAGAATTTTTTTGTTTAAGCCCTTGTCTATTCTTAACTTATTAAATAATAACCTTTATGTTATTATTTTCTTCAATTTTTAGTCCTTGTATGTTGTAGGAGTTGCAATAGCGTTTATATACTATTCGGAAAAATATGATACTAATTTAACAGCTGTATCCATTTATCGATTTTCCAAATATGAAATTTATGTATCAAATGGATGGACATTAAAATGAATTCATACGAATCATTTTTGATATGTTCAAGAAAAAGAAAATGACAATAACCTATTCATTATGTCAACTTAATCTATAAGTTTAGATTTCCTAGCAAATGTGCTATAGAATAAAAACAAACTTATAAATATTTGATTTGCTTTAAATGATTTTATGGGCATTAAATCATACAAATGATTTATTACTTATTTTGGTTCCCTCTAATTTCTTCGTTTGAAAAGAGAATTTGTATATATAAGTTTTTCATTGATTAACCTATTATTTTGTCTATTAATGAAGAATCGTTTTCATTTATGATAGGTTTATTATCGAGATTGATTAACATAAGGAAACAAGGAGAATTCATGAGAAAAATGCAACCTTTGTAATTAAGATAGAAATGTATATTTGATTTCGTTTTGTTTGTCTAAATATTGAATCTTCATTCGCATAATGTTAAAAGGAAAAGTATTATTAATTTCCATATATGTTATTAATTTTATACAGAGTCATTTAATGGAAATTAATAGCATGCAACATTTGTAATTCTAAGGCAATAATATGTATATAGAATAAAAACAAATGCCTTCTAAAAGGTAATTTTAAATTATTTTTCTTTGAAAAGAATTAATCTAAAAAAAAATTATTTTAAAATTAATGAAAAATTACATGAGATAGAAGTGAAAAGGAAAAGAAAAGAAGGAAATACAATTCAATATTTATGAGAGGATAAATAAGAAGAATATGTCAATTTGAAAGGAGATGAATGGTGTAGTATTGATGAAACAACGAAGAAACGACACTGAAATAAATGTAGCTATTTACATTTAAAAATAAATTTATGAAGGTCTGAACCGTTTCAAATTCCCGCACATTACATTTTGAATAGATAAGGAGGTAATGAAATAAATTTTGGCAATATATATATATATATATATATTACCAAAATTTATTTCATTTAGAACCTGCACATTATTTGCAATACAAAATTAGTCTTTATTTATAAACTTCAATTTTTAAACTGTCAACAAAAAAGAAAATTTCTTTCTTATTATTCTCTTCCTTTCCCTTAAATTCAAATATAGAGTAAAACGTTTTCTTTTGCCAAACGTTCATATTAAGGGTTCAAATCTACAAGATATTCCAATATTAATTTGGTGTTCTTATCATGCCATTTATACTTAATGTCATATTAAATATAATTCATTATGATTAATATGTTTTTCCAATAAGATTACTTAAGTCATATTAAATACAATTAATTTGTTTTTCAATACTAACATCAAATTAACGTACTTTCTAAGTTAACATAGAATGAACGTGTTTCCCATATTAATGTCAATTAACATGAATGTCTAATTCAAATTAGTATGTCTTCTTTAATGTCAATTAACATAAATTATCGTGTTTCTCAAAAATATACTATCCTTGATGTTAAATTACTACGTTCAACATATTCTCCTTAATATATAATTAAGCTTAACTTATTTTTACCAAAATTCTTCTTTTAAATTGGTTCTAATTTTCCAGGTTGTTATGGAAACATTCGTAGCAGGTGCAGAGAAATGGAATGAGTGTGATAGTATATTCTGTTTATCTTGCCTTATCTTATGTTATCTTATTTCTATGGTATTGTCCTATATTCAGTTTATTCATGTCATGATTCTTTTACCTGTTTACATGATGAATAATCACTAGACTTACCGGACTTATGTCTGACCTATTTTCTTTCGCCTTCTTTTCTTCCGTCCCCCACCCCCCGGTCCGTAGGGAGGGAATACTTCAGCTTAGTGCAGACCTTTTCCAGTTTAAAGAGAGTAGATGTATTTCTTGGATTCTCTCTTCTTGGGCTATGGCTGTGGTTACACTTTTATTGGGGATTTATGCTGCTTTACTACTGTTTTATGCTTCTTTATGTATTTGGAGTTTTAAATCAAGACAGATGTTTCATTGTAATAATTTAGAAGTTGGGTTTTGAGACAATGCCTGTAATGTTTTGACTGAACCACGCTATTTATGAAATGATTTCAGTTTTCCGCTGTTTATATGTATGTCTTGTAAATTATTTGTGTCTTTTACCTAAAATGCTTCACCAAAGTTAATGCATTCCCTTTGTGAGTGACCTTAACGGAGGTGGGGTGTTTCACTTGGTATTACAGCGATATTTTACCAGATCAGATAAAAGTTTTTGAAAACTGTTTTTCAAGGAGAAGTTTAAAGAAGCATTTTCAATAAAAGTGTTGTTTTATTTTAAAGGCATAATCCCCAAAGCCATATGCATTATCTTTCTACCCTTTGTGTTGAACCTTTTCTTTTCGTTCTAGCATGTCTTGGGATCTTAATCTTCCCGAGGGCATACCGATACCTAGCCGGTTCAGAAGGTATCTGGAGGCTAGGGCTAATGATGCAGGCCCAGCAGACGTTCCTCCTCCCCCTGCTGCAGTCGCTCCTCCTCCTCTGCGGGTGAATGCTTTCTCGAAGATATGTAGGGACTTTCGAGCTATGGGTGGAAAGAACTTTAATGGTACGGAGTCATTTGTGGAAGCAATAAACTGGCTCATGGAAACAAAAGATTTGTTTGTTATCTTCGAAGTGGACGATAGGCAGAAGATACAATTGGCTATATGGTTACTTAAGGACGAAGCCTCTTACTGGTGGGAAGTTACTAATGCTAAGAGACCAGTTGAAACTTGAGAGGATTTCAGACGGAGATTTGAAATGAAGTTCCTCTCGCAAGCTAAGTAAAGCCTACAGATGGAGAAGTTCTTAGCACTCAAACAGGGAAACCTATCGATTAAGGAATACGTCAACCAATTCAACCAGCTGGCTATATTCGGCTGGAGTTGGTAAACATTCCACATAAAAAGGCTCTCCATTTCGTGAAAGGGTTGATTGAACCGCTGCACAACCTAGCTATGTCCCATGTACATATGGGTGCGACTTTTGAGCGACTGGTGGACATGGCATTGTTACAGGATGAAGACAAGGGTGGCAAGAAAGAGGCAAAGGTGGATGAACCTCTAGACAAGAAAGTGGAGGGATCACAGAATAAGAAGACAGATTCCAAGAAAGGAGGGAAGAATAACAAACTCCGTGACAATAGGAAGTGTAAATTTTGTGGCATACCTGGACATCTAATTAAGGACTGCAGAAAGAAGAAAAGGAAGATGGGCGGTTGCTTTCAATGCGGCGAGACAGGACATATGGCTAAAGATTGCCCAAAAATGTAAGGGCAAGGACAGAGGACTGGATCAACTTCTGGAGGGCAGATTCACGCTCTCATTGCACCTCCACAAGAAAGAGGTAGAAATATTTCTGTTGATAGTTTAGTTTATCTTTCTGATCATCCAGTTCATACTCTTTTTGATTCTGGCGCATCAAACTCTTTTATATCTACTGCTTTAGTTGAAACTCTGCACCTAGATACATGTATAGTAGAGGATCCCATGGTTGTTTCAAATCCAATTTGGGGCTCGGCTTATTTGTCCATGATTTGTTTGGATTTGGAAATTTCTATACTAAGCGTTGGGTTTAGATGTAATGCTTATGTTTTGGGTTTCATGGGCTATGTGTTGATTCTAGGCATGGATTGGTTATCCAGTAATGGTGCCATCCTCGATTGTGAAAGGTGAGTGGTTAGACTTATGAATCGCCTCGGTAGCACTCTCGAAATCTCTTGTAATCCCATGAATTCTGTTATGCATAGTTACCTAGATTCTCTTGATGCGTCTGTTGAAAACTTGCAATCTGTTAGTGTGGTCCGTGAATACTCGGATGTCTTTGAAGAGGTAAAGGGTTTACCTCCGAAGCGAGAGATAGACTTCCGCATATACCTTGTTGATAACGCAAAACCTGTTGCTTTACCCGTTAGATACATGGCTCCAAAGGAAAGGAAAGAGCTCAGCAAGCAAGTTAAAGAGTTGCTTGAAAAGGGGTTCACAAGTAGAATATTTCTGAACGGGGTGCTCCAGTGGTATTTGCAACCAAAGAAGATGGTCCACTTCGCCCATGCGTGGACTATAGGAAGCTAAACAAATTGACCAAGAAGATTAGGCACCCACTTCCTAGAATAGACGACTTGTTCAACCAGCTCCTAGGTGCCTCAGTTTTCTCCCAACTAGATATGGCCACCGAATTTCATCAGCTAAGAGTGGCTGAGGGCAACATAGATAAGACTGCGCTCAGGACCCCGAGTGGTTTCTTCGAATGGCTTGTCATGCCTTTCGGCTTGACAAACGCACCTGCCTACTTCGTAGACTTGATGAGTAGGGTATCCAGAGAGTTCCTTAATAAATTTGTAGTGGTCTTCGTGAACGACATTTTGATTTCCTCAAAAAGTGAGGAAGAACATGCTTTGCATTTAAGGAAAGTTATGGATACTCTTCGTGCACATCTGCTGAAAGCAAAATTCTCCAAATGCCATTTTTGGAGAGAAGAAGTAAGGTTTCTTGGATATGTAGTGCCCAAAGAGGGGATAGCTGTGGATCCCGCAAAAGTAGTTGTGGTGCAGGATTAGAAGATCCGATGGAATGCAACCGAATTAAGAAGTTTTCTCGGGCTGGAGGCTTTTACAGAAAGTTCATTAAGGACTTTGCGAAGATCTCAGCCCCAATTACTAGGTTGACAAAGAAGAACCTAACTTTTGCTTGGGATTTTGATTGCGATGTTGCTTTCCAACGATTGAAAAGGGCTCTAACAATAGCCCCAGTTCGGACATTGCCTGATGGGAGTAAGATGTTTATAGTGTACAAAGACACATGCAGTACAGGATTAGGCATTGTCTTGACGCAAGAGGGCAGAGTAGTTTGTTATGGAAGAAAACAGTTGAAGGTACATGAGAAAAACTACCCAACTCAAGATTTAGAACTAGCTGCCATTGTTTTCGCTCTTAAGTCATGGCGTCATTACCTACTAGGAGAAAGGTTTGAATTGGTTACTGACCATAAATCGTTAAAGTACCTTTTCTCATAGAAAGATCTTAACTTAAAGCAACAAAGTGTTGGATCTAGATTAACCCTAGAGGGGGGGTGAATAGGGTTTAAGGTAGTTTTTCAAAAAAATTAATGGGATAATAAATAATAATCAGAACATAGTATGCAGCAGAAATAAAAATGCAGAAAGGAAATAACACACAGAGATACCCAACTTTGGCAAAACCCTGCATACTGCTGCATTCCTAAGGTTTCTACTAGGTGATAGAACAGATCCCGCATACAAGACCATGTACACTCGCAATCCCTGCTCCTATTCTAACCCTACACTCAAAACCCTAGACTGACCGATATCCACTTGATCAGATATCCCCTGATTATGACCCTATGAACAGTAAACCAGATTTTACAGACTCTGTCAACTGCCAGTCAACACCCTGATTGAATTCCTAAATTTTACAGACTCTAGAACTGATGTGACTGTTTATAAAGGAAATTGAAAATTACAACAAGAAATTAAAAAAAAAACCTTTGAATTTAAAACCAAAGCAAGCCCTTTTATAAAATTGGTTGGCCCAATTCTTTTGAGTGCACCATATCTTTCTTTGCCCGATTTTCTTTTATCCTATGAAGAATAAATATGGCGGTTTTGAAAATTGGGGATTAGGGTTTCTCCGTCCCGACTCGATCGATTGATGTTGATCTGAATTTCTCTTTGATGCTAGAAACTGTGTGGCTCCATGATGCTTCGATTTGGGATTTTTCTTCAATCGAAACCAATAGAAAGTGAGTTTTTTTATTTTCAGTTCTTTGCTTGAATTAGCAGTTTTTGATATCGATCTGTATGTTTAGTTGGTTTTTTCTATTTCTGCCGATGATGAATTGGTGCGAATTTTTAGGGTAATTTGCAACCCTAAAAACCTCTTATTTCATGTGAATGACTTGATTTTGATTGTCCTTTGATATGTGTGGTTTCCTCTTCTGATTTGCCATGATTTAGTCGGCTTGAAATGAATCCAGTCATTAAAATGCCTTCGAATGTATTTTGAAAGAATTCAGGAAAGATTTCAGGAATAAAAAGAAACTTGCCCCAAAAAAAAGTGATTTATACAAATTGATTGCTTGCCTTATAACACCTTGAATTGTTGGCAAATAACACTTGCCAAATATGATTTTCTGAAATCTTGAAACAAAGTCAAGTTGATTTTCTCCCCTAAAAAAACATTGAGTGATTATTCTAAAACTGGAAAGAATTTGAAACCTTGCCAAATAACAATTTGTCCAATACTGCAAGAACACATGCGGATTTTATTTCTTGCCAAACATTGCTGATCATTTCTTGGATAAAATATTTGGCACCTCTAATTAGGAGTGTTGAATTGTTTTCCAAAGATGATCACTTATGATTGCCAGAAAAACTGATGTCTCGATTTAATTTAGTCTTGCATGATTTGTTTCTCTTTACACCTTACCATATATGTATGGAATATTTCTTGATCTTTTCTCGGCCAAATCTGGAAATTTGATATCTGGAAATGATTCATGAAGCTTGCCAAAAATTGATTTGCAGATTTGATTTTATCCACCATTAATTTTGCTGAACCATGTAACCATGTATGAGTTGATGCAGCTGTATTGTTGATGCATATATGAACTTGAAAACATTACTGCTTGTCCATTTGATCATGAATATGTATATGTCCACTTGTATTCAAATATGTAGCTACTTCATTTGTTCATGCTGAACCCATGCTGTTGTGATTATACTATGTATAAACTGATTTGCTCCATCTGTTGTGAACCATTTCTGATTTGAGCATGTGTGATAACCCTGATTTCTCCTTGTATCCTTGCACACTAGTTTTCTTGAATCTGAACACCATTCTGTGTCATCGATTCTTGTTGCATTGACTTGTGCATGTACCACTTAGCATTTGTATGGCTTGGCATGTATGCCATTTGACTTGACATACATGTTGCCTGCATCTTGAGTCCACATGTTTGAACCATATTGAGTTATTAGCACTTAAACTTGCTGCAGCCATTTGCACCATGTTGTGCATATATATATATATATATATATATATATATATATATATATGAATATTGTCTTGTGTAATTTAACTTGAATAATGTTGTGTCACTTGCATTGACCAATACATGCAATGTCCAATCTTGTTAACTTTATCAATTCTCAACTATGAACCTGCTTTGCACATTAGCTGGTTTGAAATGCCTTGATGCACTTGAACCTGAACTGAAAACACTTTGACTTCACTTGAACATGTAGACATGTTGGCATCTACACTTTGTATGTCCTCATTGCTGTATACATGTATATCCTTGCTCATGCATGTACCAGTTCTAGCTTGTTTGTATGTGAACCATCATGTTAAATGCCACTGTCTCTACCACTTTTGCACTTGAATTGTCTTGACACTTGCTTGTCATTTCTGAAATTATACTTGATGCTGCCATGTATTTGACATGTGCTCGACCATTTGTATTGAGCTATTTTGCACTTCGTATTGTGCTCGGTCATGTTTGTGTGCACTGTCTACTTGCTTGACCATGGTTCGACCAATTTAACATGAGTTGACTATGTTGACCACGTTACACTGAGTCGAGATGGTCCACGTGGCTACTCCTCAGTTGCACACTGATTGGTGAGGCAGTGCACACGTGTATATCTATATACGCGTGTATATCTATACACACGTGTATATCCAGTCATCAGATAAATTTTCCTGTCCCTGTACTATATATATTGTCTAGACACAGTCGGATTAACAAATCAGATCATGTCGGAAAAATGATGAGAAACACACCAGAAAACTGAGGCAAATAAAATTTTAAAAAAAATTTATATTTGCTTAAATTTTGAAAATTATTTCTGTTCCACATACTATGTGTGTGTTTCTAGTGACAGGTATGAAGACTGAACTGACTGTGAAGACAGAAGACTGAAGATATAAGACAGAAAATGAAGCAATGTGTGTAAAAAGAATGTATATATGAAAATGTACGACTGAGTGATTGTATGAGTGTTGAGGTGATTCTGTAGTAAAGGAGTTGGGTATATGAAAAAGATTGTACTATTTATATGTAATAAACAAGTTTGATTGACATAAAATATTATTTTATTGTTGTCAAACAAACTTATCTATTTCATTCAGTTTATTTACATGTACAATATTTAGTGAATGTTTTAATAGTGGAGTTACAAATAGTTGTACTGTTTGAATGTTTGAAATATAATATTTATATTTAAACAAAATACTATTGAATATTTGAATGTATTCGTATTCTATTTAAATTTAAATATTATACTCCTGTCTGTGATGTATATATAAAACAGTACAGTAACAAACACATTCATAATAATATTTATTTGGTTGTTATCATCAAACAAAAATCATATAATTGTGTATACAACACTGTTATATACAATAGTCTCCCCCTTTTGATGATGACAAACAAATAAAAGATTTTGAACACAATAACTATGTTTGACAGTGAATATTGAACTCCCCCTATTTATTAGCTCCCCTTACAACAGAAACTCCCCCTATAAGTATGCATGAGTGTGATGTATGAATACTAATGAATGTTCAAATTTAAAAATATTTATAAAATATTCACTCATGAACATGAATCAAAATCTCAACCCATTCTCTCCCTTTTGTTATCATCAAAAGGATTCAGAATTTGAAATACAGATGAAAAGTGACTAATAAATATAATATCAGCATAAGAGGAAGACCAGTCATCATAAATTTCAATCAGTTAAAAAAATCATAATATTCTGAGAACAAGTGGCTTATTTCACATTTTAGAGAATGACAGATTTACGATTAATTTCATACATAATGGAGAGAGTTTTAAAAACAAATCATTTCCAATTATTTTCAAAAGATTTTTTTTATAAAAATAAAGCACAAAAATAGTGATGGGTTTGGACTATAATTAATAATTCAATTTAAGTGACAAAATTGAATAATCTTAAATCCCAATATCTATCAATCAACAAATAATAATACGTCATAAGATATTAACATATTCCACAAAATAGAAGATGGATTGATCAGCTGGTTTTTACACACCAAGGAGAATTTCAAATTAATTTCTATTTATAGCACATTTTTCCTTTTTCTTTTTATTTTATTTAAGAGCACACTGACCATGCATAACCAAAGCTTGGATTTTTAAATGAGGTCAGTCGCAGCTTAAATTATAAGTTGTCTCTTAACCACGGATGACCAGAGCTTGGATTTTTAAATAAGGTTAGAGACACACTTATATATATTATATATTTATCATTTCAGCTCTAAAAGGAAAAACTCCTTGGTATTTAAAGCAAATATGAATGATAGAAATATGGTAGATACAGAAATGGTTGTGAACTAAATTTCTAAATTAGTAATATTATGAAATATGATCAACTGTACCGGGATCATTGAAAAAATTTCAACTGTCACTTATTCTGAATAATAACATAACCACAATTACATCACAAATATTTTCACTATTTATTAAAAAAAATATTTTCACTGTTTATTAAAAAAATTAAAAAAAATTAACTCTCCATATTTATATAAAATCATAGTGGATGGTAGAAGGATGATAGATAATGAAGATGATCGTGAAATAATTGACATTTCAAAGATATTATAATAAATATTCAACCATCATGAAAATCCAGATAAATCTCCTCTTGTTGTGAAATATACTGCAGTCACAATTCATCATAATTTCAAAATCTGATAATAATTTTGATGAATTATAAATACAACACAATTTTGATATTGATCTCAATTTCTGAATGAATAAAAAATAAATAATTTTAAAATTGAGAATCAATTACAAGAGGAATTTAGAGGGATATATAAAAGACAAAAAATATATATAAAAAATATTCAGCACTTCTAAACTGATACCACTTGATGTCTCTATACATGAGGATTTTACAAAAGATATTGGAGACGAACAAAGATATCTCAGACAACAGAATCTAAATCACAAAGCCTAAGCATACATTGTTAACAAATTAAGCAAACTAATTTCATCAATCAGAGCATGGTATAAATTTGATACCAAAACAAGCAGTCACCAAAAATTATTTTCAAGAACAATATCTGAGCAACAAAAAAATCAGATTCAACTCAGACTTGTCAAGATGACGATCACATAAGATGATTCATGATCTAATGAATAAATATACCATTTATTTGAAATCATTTGAGAAATATGAACTCTCAAGATTCAGTGAATCCGTCACACCAAAATGTAAATATTAGATTCAAGATATGTGTGTGATTCAATAAATCAGTAACTTCAAATGATTTTAAACAAACATATATTCAAATCAAATAATCATGAAAACAAAGAGATTTAAGACCGGATTTTCAAAGAATTTTTCACAAGAATTTCTGATAAGCACAAAGAATTTTTTAGAATATTTACATCAAGTTTGAGTAATAATTCATGATCCAAAAAAAATAGTGGTTTATTTAAAATCACTTGAACAAATGTAAATCTTGAGATACAATGAATCAATCACACGGGATTAAAATTTTAGATCTGAGAGGTGTCCGAGATTCAAAATATCTGAAATTTCCAAGTGATCTCAAACAAACAAACAAAAAACAACTATAATGATCATAAATAAAGATGAATTTCAAGATGTATCACTGATTCAAGATAAAAAATCAACATATCCAAGCCAATCTGATAAATAATGAAATTATCATAACTGATAAATATTGATATGCTGTAATGAGTATAATATTTCAAGCTTTTATAAACTAAATTAGAAGAAACCCAAGAAAGCAGATATATGTGAAATTTCATTAAATATTTAAATCTTCAAAATTTTAGAATTTATACTAACAGTGTTCAAGATATGACATGAATGCTTCATCACTGTTAGAAATTCAGGGATCAGGAAATAAACTTAAAAACAATCGCAGAAATATTTACAAATTTGAATTCAAGATCTGGAGATAATTAAAACATCAGAGTTCTATTCAAATAAAGTGGATTTCAAGAAAATATGAATTCTACAATTGGAAGTTTAAGAAAGTACAAAAGAAAGACAAAATATATGGTAGTGACAAAACAAAACAGAAGAGATAAAGAAAATAAACAAAAAGGGTAGAAGGAGGAATATACAAAGATTTTTTTTACAAAGGTTGAGTTTAGAGATTATACCTGAAATTGACGTGAGTAAATAAATTTCTAGCTCAACAAATCTTGGCTAAAGGAACTGTAAAAAATACAGAATTATATACCAGCTTGATTTCAAATTTCCTTTCAGCATAGCAGTTCCTCAACATCCTTTGGTACCTAACTGTTAAGAGGATTGAGTGGTCTAACGAAAGTAGTAAAACCAGTTACAGTTTTGTTCACATCTTTTGGTACCCAAATCTGTTTGTATAACAATCCGTTAGATTCAACTAGAGTACCCTTTAGAACTCAAATTCGTTTAGTTTTTCCAAAAAACATTTTATTTCTTTTTGGGGTCCACAACAGCTCAACTGGATTGTTATCAAACCAATTTTTGTCTCGTTTGTGATTTAAAAACCTTTTGGAATTTTCAAAATTCAAATTTTCAAAAAGACCCTTTTTAAAGCAATTTAAAGGATTTTTAAAATCACAAGAACTCAATTTTTCAGAATCATTTGTTTTCCCAAAACCAAGACCATTCCATTTACCAGGAGAAACTTGATTTTTCAACAGCATATTCAAAGATTTTTCTCCAGTAGAAAAACGTTTCAAACTCAACTCAAGACTATTAATTTTTGATTTCAAAAGATCATTCTCAATTAGAAGCTTCACAGTTTTGATTTTAGACTTAGAAATTTCAGTATCAAACTGTTTTTGTTTTTCAATCTCGCAAATCTTGAAACCCTTAGTTTCATTTTCAAGTTCCTTTAAAATCAAATCTTTTTTCAACAAACTTTGTTTTTCAGCAAATTCATATTCGCAATTTTTGTTAATCTTAAAATTTTCAAATTCCTTTTGTAAAAAGTTGTTTGTACTTTCAAGTTCAATCTTGTTTTCTTTTAAAATCACAATTTCATTTTCAAGCTTTTGAATATTTTTATTTTGATAAACAAGATTATTTTCCAAAACCAAACAACTTTTACAACTAGAATTTGAAGACTTCTTGTCTTCTTAAGTTTTGATTCCAAAATATTGTTTTTCCTGATCAACTCAAGCTTTTCAGATTTCAGAATTTTATTTTTAGATTTTAGATTCTCAACCGATTCAGTTAAATCATTTGAAAGATGAACTAAATATTTATAAGAAAAATTTCATGTTGAGTCTCCATCTGAATTTTTATCTGTACAACTTGTTAAGCACAATTCAGAAACTGAGTTGACTTTTCCGAGTTTTGAGCTGCTTTTGTCTAATTGTCCATACATCATATTGAGAGTATTCCAGATTTCCTGCATAGTTAAATAATGGGAGATAAGACTATACTGAACATCATCAATGTAAGAATATAAAATATGAATAGCACGAGAATTAAACCCAATATTACTTCTACCAACAATATCAAATCCATTAATAACAATATCCCAACATTTAACATCAACGGATTTTAAATATAACTCTATTTCTAATTTCCAATTTAAAAAAACTGTACCATTAAAAATAGATGGAATACGACTGGACTGACTCTCAGAGGACTGACAACTAGGATGACCCATTACTCTAGAGTTAATGAAATAACCTGCTCTGATACCACTGGTTGGATCTAGATTAAACCTAGAGGGGGTGAATAGTGTTAAAGACAGTTTTTCAAAAAATTTGACGGGATAATAAATAATAATTAGAACACAGAATGCAACAGAAATACAAATGCAGAAAGGAAATACCACACAGAGATACCCAGCTTCGGAAAAACCCTGCCTACTGCTGCATTCCTAAGGTTTCTACTAGGTAATAGAACAGATCCCGCATACAAGACCATGTACACTCGCAATCCCTTCTCTTATATTAACCCTACGCTCAAAACCCTAGACTGACTGAAATCCCCTCGATCAGATTTCCCCTGATTACGACCCCGTAAATAGTAAACCAGATTTTACAGACTCTGTCAACTGTCAGTCAACACCCTGACTGAATTCCTAGATTTTACAGAATCTAGAACTAATGTGACTGTTTACAAAGGAAATTGAAAATTACAACAAGAAATAAAAAAAAAACCTGTTTAATTTAAAACCAAAGAAAGCACTTTTATAAAATTGGCTGGCCCAATTCTTTTGAGTGCACCATATCTTTCTTTGCCCGATTTCCTTTTATCCTATGAAGAATAAATATGGCGGCATTGAAAATTGGGGATTAGGGTTTCTCCGTCCCAACTCGATCGATTGATGTTGATCTGAATTTCTCTTTGATGCTAGAAACTGTGTGGCTCCATGATGCTTCGATTTGGGATTTTTCTTCGATCGAAACCAATAGAATGTGAGTTTTCTGATTTTCAGTTCTTTGCTTGAATTAGCAGTTTTTGATTGCGATCTGTATGTTTAATTGGCTTTTTCTATTACTGCCGATGATGAATTGGTGTGAATTTGTAGGGTAATTTGCAACCCTAAAAACCTCTTATTTCACGTGAATGACTTGATTTTGATTGTCCTTTGATTTGTGTGGTTCCCTTTTCTGGTTTGCCATGATTTATTCGGCTTGAAATCAATCCAGTCATTAAAATGCCTTCGAATGTATTTTGAAAGAATTCAGGAAAGATTTCTGGAATAAAAAGAAACTTGCCCCAAAAAAAAGATTTTTGCAAATTGATTGCTTGCCTTATAACACCTTGAATTTTTGGCAAATAACACTTGCCAAATATGATTTTCTGAAATCTTGAAACAAAGTCGAATTGATTTTTTCCCCTAAAAAAACATTGAGTGATTGTTCTAAAACTGGAAAGAATTTGAAACCTTGCCAAATAACAATTTTTCTAATACTGCAAGAACACATGCAGATTTTATTTCTTGCCAAACATTGCTAATCATTTGTGATTTTTTGGATAAAATATTTGGCACCTCTAATTAGGAGTGTTGAATTGTTTTCCAAAGATGATCACATATGATTGCCAGAAAAACTTATGTCTCGATTTAATTCAGTCTTACAGGATTTGTTTCTCTTCACACCTAACCATATATGTATGAAATATTTCTTGATCTTTTCCCGACTAAATCTGGAAATTTAATATTTGGAAATGATTCACGAAGCATGCCAAAAATTAATTTGCAGATTTGATTTTATCCACCATTAATTTTGCTGAACCATGTGACCATGTATGAGTTGATGCAGATATATTGTTGATGCATATATGGACTTGAAAACATTACTGCGTTGTCCACTTGATCATGAATATGTATATGTCCACTTGTATTCAAATCTGTAGCTGCTTCGTTTGTTCATGCTGAACCCATGCTATTGTGATTGTACTATGTATAAATTGATTTGCTCCATCTGTTGTGAACCATTTCTGATTTGAGCATGTGTGATAACCTTGATTTCTCCTTGTATTCTTGCACACTAGCTTTCTTGAATCTGAACACCATTCTGTGTCATCGATTCTTGTTGCATTGACTTGTGCATGTACCACATAGCATTTTATAGCTTGGCATGAATGCCATTTGACTTGACATACATGTTGCCTGCATCTTGAGTCCACATGTTTGAACCATACTGAGTTATTGGCACTTAAACTTGCTGCATCCATTTGCACCATGCTGTGCATATATATATATATATATATATATATATATATATATATATATATGAATATTGTCTTGTGTACTTTAACTCGAATAATGCTGTGTCTCTTGCGTTGACCAATACATGCAATGTCCAATCTTGTTAACTTTATCAATTCTCAACTATGAACCTGCTTTGCAGATTAGCTGTTTTGAAATGCCTTGTTGCACTTGAACCTGAACTGAAAACACTTTGACTTCACTTGAACATGCAGACATGTTGGCATCTACACTTGTTATGTCCTCATTGCTGTATACATGTATATCCTTGCTCATGCATGTACCGGTTCTAGCTTGTTTGTATGTGAACCATCATGTTAAATGCCATTGTCTCGACCACTTTTGCACTTGAACTTTCTTGACACTTGCTTGTCATTTTTGAAACTATACTTGTTGCTGCCATGTATTTGACATGTGCTCGACCATTTGTATTGAGCTGTTTTGCACTTTATATTGTGCTCGGCCATGTTTGTGTGCACTGTCTACTTGCTTGACCATGGTTCGACCAATTTGACATGAGTTGACTATGTTGACCATGCTGCACTGAGTCGAAATGGTCCACGTGGCTACTCCTCAGCTGCACACTGATTGGTGAGGCAGTGCACACGTTTATATCTATACACGTGTGTATATGCAGCCATCAGATTAATTTTCCTGTCCCTGTACTATATATATACTGTCTAGACACGGTCGGATTAACAAATCAGATCAAGTCAAAAAAATGATGAGAAACACACCAGAAAACTATGGCAAATATAATTTAAAAATAAAATTTATATTTGCTTAAATTTTGAAAATTATTTCTGTTCCATATACTGTGTGTGTTTCTATACATGACAGATATGAAGACTGGATTGACCGTGAAGACAGAAGACTGAAGATACAAGACAGAAAATGAAGCAATGTATGTAAAAAGAATGTATATATGAAGATGTATGACTGAGTGACTGTATGAGTGTTGAGGTGAATCTGTAGTAAAGGAGTTGTGTATATGAAAAAGATTGTACTATTTATATGTAATAAACAAGTTTGATTGACAGAAAATATTATTTTATTGTTGTCAAACAAACTTATCTATTTCATTCAGTATATTTACATGTACAATTTCAGTGAATGTTTAAATAGTGGAGTTACAAATAGTTGTACTGTTTGAATGTTTGAAATATAATATTTATATTTAAACAAAATACTGTTGAATATTTGAATGTATTCGTATTCTATTTAAATTTAAATATTATACTCTTGTCTGTGATGTATATATAAAACAGTACAGTAAAAAACACATTCAAAATAATATTTATTTGGTTGTTATCATCAAACAAAAATCACATAATTGTGTATACAACACTGTTATATACAACACAAAGGTGGATGGAATTTCTTGCCTCATACGATTTTGAGACTACTTATACCCCTAGCAAGGGCAATGTGGTATCAAATGCCTTAAGTAGGAAAAAGATGACCTTAAGTCCTCTCTTTGTTGAAAGGAAAAGCTTGGAGTTCATAGCAAATTTTGACTTTAGACCGTCCTTTGAATTTGTACCTGGTTTGTTAGCATCTCTAGAGGTGCAGCCTACTCTTTTCGACTCAATAGGAACCACACAACGTGAAGACCCTCAGCTAGTTGATGTGATGGATAAGCTAATTAGAGATGAGACTTCTAGTCACCTCAATAGATACTCCATCGATGGAAAGGGTTGGTTGAGACAGGATGGAAGACTGTGCATCCCACAAGCAAGGGATTTGATGAAGACCGTTCTCGAAGAGGCAGACCATTCTAAGTTGACCATACACCCAGGCAGGGACAAGATGTATAAAGACATAAAAAGGGTTTTCTTCTGGAATGGCACGAAGAAGGATGTAGTTGAGTTTGTCTCTAAATGCTTGATATGCCAGCAAGTCAAGTCAGAGCAGAAGAAGCCTGGTGGTCTGCTTCATCCTCTAGAGGTCCCATAGTGGAAATGGGATTGCATTTCGATGGACTTTATTGATGGGCTGCCTAGATCAAGAAGGGGCAATACTAGTATTTGGGTAATAGTGGACAGGCTCACTAAAAGCGCTCACTTTATACTTGTTAAGAGCAGGAGGACCCCCTCATCGTTAGCATCCATTTATCTTAAAGAGGTAGTTCGACTACATGGAATACCCTCCAGCATAGTAAGTGATCGAGGCCCTATCTTTACGAGCGAGTTTTGGAAGAGTTTGCAAGAGGCTGTAGGCACACAACTATGCTTAAGCACTGCTTATCACCCTCAAACCGATGGTCAGATGGAAAGGGCGAACAGAGTATTAGAAGATCATTTGAGATTGTGCATTCTTGATTTTGGGGGAATATGGGAGGATCACCTTCCTTTGGTGGAGTTCACCTACAACAATTGCTACCTAGCTACCATAGGCATGGCACCCTTTGAGGCTTTATATGGAAGACCATGCCGATCACCAACTTGTTAGTGGGATTCTACAGACAAGCTCGTACTTGGGCCTGACATGATCAGAGAAACTTCAGCGAAGGTGGACTTGATACTAAGACGAATGAAGACTGCACAAGATAGACAGAAGTCCTACGCTGATAAAAGAAGGACCGACCATGAGTTTGAGGTTGGGGACAGAGTTTTTCTTAAAGCATCTCCTTTGAGGAATGTCGTTCGCTTTGGGTCCGTAGGAAAATTGGCACCAAGATTTGTAGAGCCATTTCCTATCATTGAGAGGATTAGGAAGATGGATTATAAAGTAGAGCTTCCCAAAAGGTTGGCTTGAGTACATAATGTCCTTCATGTCTCTCATCTACGAAAGTGCTTACATAAGTCTACGGAAGTTGTGGAGTCAAGCATACTAAAGGAAATAGAAGTGGAACGAGAAGAACGGTGAGAAGAGTTCCAAATCGTATCTTGGGTACAGAAGTTAAAAACTACATAATCGTGAGGTCAAGCTAGTTAAAGTAGAATCTAGTGATGCTGAGGAAGATGCAACGTGGGAGACCGAGGACAAGATACAGACAGCCTACCCATATCTTTTTGAGGTTACTTTCTTGATCTCTTTTTCATAAGTTTATGCATGCTTCTATATCTCCTCGGTCCTATTCTTGATCCTTAGGTAGAAACCAATTGATGCAAACATGTATTTGAAACATGTTATGATTGATGGTTGCAAGTGGTTGCTAGTGGTTGCTCGTGGATGCATATACACACACAATAGGGACTAAATCAACTCAGTCACTTTCATATTGCATATGCATATATGAATTTATATGGATTGAAACTTGATGTGTTATCATGTGGACGTTGCATTTGTACGAATGATTTTGCACTCATGTAGAAGTTACAAAGTACAATTAGGAATAATTGCATACATGACGGACTCATAGCACTGACATGATTCACATCAAGGAGGTCAACTGAATCAGTAGACCGCCTAATTTTGTATTAGATAAGGACATATACACACACTATGTATATGATCATGAATGCATTAAAAGTCTTTTAAAGACAATGGATGCCTGTGATTGATGGTCGAGTAGATGGATGATAGGATACATTCTTCTTAACTTAGAGATTTCGGGGACGAAATCCTTTAAAGAAGGGAGAATGTAACACCCCGTATTTTCTGTGAATATTAAAATTAATAAATCTAAGAACGCTTAATTTTTAGAAGAAGAATTAAGGGAAACGGGTTACGCCATTGCGTTCGTCTCGAAATTTTGCTTGAGATAGAGTCTGAGTTTGCGTGAATCGGACCCCGTATGAAGAAGTTATGGAGTTCAGAAGATTTCAAGAATAAACAAAAAATAATAATTAAATAATAAATACAGTTCAAAATTCAAAATTCGGAAAGAATAGGCTAAGCTGGAAAATTCCCGCTCAGGGTGTCGACCACCCCCCAAGGGGAGTCGACATAGGTGTCGACCCCTCTATAGGGAAGTCGACCTAGGTGTCGACCCCCTTTAGGGAGTCGACCCCTTTGAGATCTGCTTCCTGTGACGAATTTTTGTAGTCCTGAGCTGATGTGGCCTTCTCTGATTGGCTAATGATTAATTTCTGAGGTGCTAGGGCTTATGTTCGTGCTATGGTTGGCTGGATGACACATCTCTTTGGTTTGATGGCTCTGGTTTCTCCTAGACTAATCTAAAGGCTAGAATTAATCCTAGACATTTATATATACATAGCCAAACCTAAACCCTAACCTCATAACCCTAAGACTATGGTGTGGTCGTGCTGTTCGTCTACAAGCTAGCCTAGCCTCCTTCATCTTCTCCTAACTAGAAAAATAAATCCAAACTAGTAATCGATTAGAAGAACTTCAAATCAAACGTCTACATCAAAGGATAGCTTTTCAAATTCAGAAATCAGATCCCAGAATACAAGATCCGTCCTTTTTCTGTAAGTTTAGATATTATTTAGATTTAAACATCTAGTAGAAATCATGACTGTAATAATCGGATCTAGAACGATGCCTAATTCTGATTCGTGCCTATCCTTTTTTCAAATCTAAATTGCTTATGCCTATGATACTATTGTGATTGATGTAATGGCACCTATCATGCCTATGAGACTGTTGGACTGACATAATAGAACCTATCATGCCTATGAGACTACTGGACTGATATAATAGAACCTATCATGCATACGAGACTGTTAGACTGGCATAATAGAACCTATCATGCTTATGAGACTGTTGGACAGACATAATAGAACCTATCATGCCTATGAGACTATTGGACTGACATAAATGAACCTATCATACTTGTGAGACTGTTGTGATTGGTAGGATGGAAATTTTCATGTTGTACAACCTATGCCTATGAGACTATTGTGATTTATCAAATGGGACTTATCATGTTGTACATTAAATTAGTAAATCTCTTAAGTCCAATTCTATCTAATCTTTATACCTATGGTGTGAATTGCTTAGCTTGTCTACACATAGTGTTAATGTACAACATTGAAACATGATTCTTGAATTTGGTAAATCTTTACATGCCTATTTTTCCTTATGTCAATTCTTATGGTCCTTCTCTATTTTTCCCCTTTTTGCTTGCTTTTATGAATACTATGTTCGTTTGGAACTTAGATTGAATCTCGTTGTACGTGTGATTATAACGCGGGGAAAATTGGGTATAATTTAATTTAGTAAATTTTGGGCATAGCTTTGGAATGTGGCATAAACTTATATTTACAAGACTTGTGGAGAATTTGACACATAGATTTGGACACATATGACAAATATGTAAATTGGCTTAAGATGAACATGCCTAACCCGAGGTTAGATTGAGTTGCAGTGTAAGACTGCCTGGAACCGCCCGACACATCCAGCTACTGCAAGAATATAAATATAATGTGAGAGGTTAGCGCATTAAGCCCCAAAATCCGAGGTTAGATTGAGTTGCGGTATAAGACTGCCCGGAACCGCCCAGCATATCCAGCGACCGTAACGATATAGATTTAATGTGAGAGGTTGGTGCTTTAATGAATGAATTAAAGCTAAGGAATAGACAGACTAAGAATTGTATGGTTAAGTTAATTAAAGCAAGCCTTAACCAATACAACATGTTAATTAAATAGATGGGTGGGGTTAGGTAATTTTGAGAGCACTTAACTGTTATAACATGTTGATTAGGAAACCCTAGTAACGGGAACCCATTTCAGCAGTAACCCACATAGATGTATCACGGTACCCTGAACTAGGAAGGGCGGGGCACGATTACTGGGCTGATTATAAGCGGTCATAATAGCGGTAGGTGGTGCGGCAGTGTAGGTTCTGGTGGGGTATGGGCGTGCACGTACTCCGGAGTGGATAAAGCAGTCACTGGGCATCAGTAGTATACACTGTGCATCTAGAATTTGTGTTGGGTTGCCACCATAGGAATTGATACATCCTATGGTGGGACCAGCACAGGTATCTACAATCAAGCAGGGCTGAATGACACAAGTAATAAATGCATGCGATAGAAGCCGATCGAAAAAGGGATCACTTTGTTATGAACACATGATAGTAGTTGAAACATTCATAGTAGGTGCAGAGAAATGGAAATAAGTGCGATCGTATATTCAGTTTATCTTGCCTTATCTTATGTTATCTTATTTCTATGGTATTGTCCTATATTCAATTTATTCATGTCATGATTCTTTTACTTGTTTACATGCTGAATAATCACTGGACTTACCAGACTTATGTCTGACCTATTTTATTTCGCCTTCTTTTCTTCCGTTTCCCCCCAGGTCCGCAGGGAGTGAATACTTCAGCTTAGTGCGGACCTTTTCCATTTGAAGAGAGTAGATGTATTGCTTGGATTCTCTCTTCTTGTGCTATGGCTATAGTTACACTTTTATTGGGGATTTATGCTGCTTTACTATAGTTTTATGCTTCTTTATGTACTTGGAGTTTTAAATCAAGACAGATGTTTCGTTGTAATAATTTAGAAGTTGGGTTTTGAGACAATGCTTGTAATGTTTTGACTGAACCACGCTATTTATGAAATGATTTCAGTTTCCGCTGTTTATATGTCTTTCTTGTAAACTATCTGTGTCTTTTACCTAAAATGCTTCACCAAAGTTATTGCATTCCCTTTGTGAGTGACCTTAACAGAGGTGGGGTGTTTCACCGTGACAAAAGACGGCGTCTTTATTGTGTATAACGGGCCATATAATTAAGAACTGTAGGAATGGTTGTTTTCATTGCGATGAGGTAGGACATCTAATTAAAGACTGCCCGAGGAGGCAAGGACAGGGACAAGGGCAAGGGCAAAGGACAGGACCTACTTCCGGAGGACAGGTTCATGCTCTCATGGCACCAGGATAGGAGAGAGATAGGAACGTTTTTGTTGAAAGTTTGATTTTTCTTTTTTGATCATCTTGTTCGAACTTTGTTTGATTTTGGCGCTTAGCACTCGTTTGTATCAGCTTCGTTAGTTGAAACACTACACCTAAATACTAGTCTAGTTGTGGATCCCATTGTAGTCTCAAGTCCTGTCAGTGGTTCGGCTCATTTATCTATGCTTTGTCGGGATTTGAGAGCGTCTATCTTGGGCGTTGGGTTTGAATGCAACGCCTACGTTCTTGGTTTCATGGATTACAGCTTTATTCTAGGAAAGGATTGGCTAGCCAGGTATGGTGCCATCCTAGACTGCGAAAAGAGGGTAGTTAGACTATTGACTCGTTGTGGAAAGATCCTTGATATTTCTTGTGACCCTAGAGGTTTGGTGATGCTTAGCTACCTAGAGTCACTTGACACATCCATCGATGATTTGGAATCTGCACGAGTAGTCTGTGGGTATGGTAACGTCTTTGATGAGGTTCGGCGTTTAACCCTGAGGCGCGAGATAGACCTCCATATATACTTAGTAGACAATGCAAAGCCAGATGCGTTACCAGTGCGCCACATGGCTCCTAGAGGGAGGAGGTAACTTAGTAAGCAAGTACGTGAGCTACTTGAGGAAGGGCTCATAAGAAGAAGTATTTCGGAATGGGGTGCTCCAATTGTTTTTGGCTACGAAGGTTGATGGTTTGGTTAGATTGTGCGTGGTCTATAGGGAGCTGAACAAGCTCACGAAGAAGAACATACACCCATTGCCGAGGATAGATGACTTGTTCGATCAGTTGGTTGGCACTTCGGTTTTCTCGCAGTTGGATTTAGCTACAGGATTTCATCAACTAAGGGAAGCTGAGGACAACATAGATAAGACTGTTTTTAGGGCTCCCGACGGTTTCTTCGAGTGGCTCGCCATGCCTTTTGGTTTGACGAAAGCACCTGCATATTTCGTAGACTTGATGAGTAGGGTGTTTAGAGAGTTTCTAAACAAGTTTGTGGTAGTATTTGTGGATGGTATTTTGATTTTCTCTAGAAGTGAGGAAGAGCATGCCCTACATCTTAGGGAAGTCCTAGAGACCCTACAAGCGCATCAACTCAAAGCTAATTTCTCCAAACGTCATTTTTTGGAGGAAAGAAGTGAGGTTCTTAGGGCATATGGTCTTTAAGGAAGGGATAGCAGTGGACCCTGCGAAGGTGGTGGCAATCCAAGATTGGAAGGTTCCTAGAAAAGCAACGGAAGTAAGAAGTTTTCTAGGGTTGGCGGGCTACTATAGGAAGCTCGTTAAGGACTTTGCGAAGATATCAACTCAAGTTTTGACATTGCTAGATGAGAGCAAACCGTTCACAGTATATACCGGTGCTTACGGGATAAGGCTTGGAGCAGTTTTTGATGCAAGAGGAAAAGGTGATATGCAAAAGGTGGTAGGTACGTAGTTAGGTTTGAGCATCGCGTATCGTCTACAAAAGGATGAACGGACAAAAAGGGTGAATAGAATCCTTGAAGATCTTTTGAGGTTATGTACCCTAGATTTTGGAGGGACATGAGAAGAGCACATTCCATTTGTGGAGTTCGCTTATAACAATAGTTATTAAGCTAGTATTAAGGTTTTTATGGACGACCGTGTCGATCACCAACTTTTTGGTTGGAGTCTACGGATAAGATTTTGCTTGGACCTGAGCTGATCAGAGAGAAACTTCAGGGAAGATGGACTTGATTCGAAGATTAATGAAGACAGCACAGGACCGGCAAAAGTCGTACGTTGATAAGAGACGAACCAATCTTGAGTTCGATGTTAGAGACATGGTTTTTATTAAGGTGTCACCATTGAGGAACGTAGTTTGCTTTAAAGCTGCAAAGAAATTAGCACCAAGGTTTGTAGGACCCTTTCCCATTACAGAGAGGATTGGACAGATGGCGTACAAAGTGAAGTTGCTGGAGAAGCTTAGTAGTGTTCATGACGTGTTTCACATGTTGTATTTGTGGAAGTGTTTACATGATACAGCGGAAGTAGTTGAGCCGAGCATGCTTAGAGAAGTGGAAGTGGAGCGCGATGCCATGATTAGACGAGCTCCTACATGCATCCTTGGATCGGATATCAAGAAGTTACGCAACAGATAGGTCAAGTCGGTTAAAATCCGATGGGGAGATGATCAAGGAGACGCGACTTGGGAGATGGAAGACATGACACGTGCGTTGTACCCTTTCCTTTTGTGAGGATATGTTTTTAACTTCTCCCTTTTCTACCGCTTTGTTTATACTTGTTCTATCGTTTAGTATGTCCTCTCCTTTACATCCTCGATCTTTAGATAGGAAAATCCTATGGTTGTAAACATGTGTTTGAGACATGTTATGTTTGGTGGATGCAAGTGTGTGCTAGTGATTGCTCATGCATACATTTATACACACGTTAGGCACTAGATCGGCTCAGTCACTTTCATATTGCATATGCATATATGTATTTGTATATGGGTTGAAACTTGATGTGTTATCATATGGATGTTGCATTTGTATGAATATACAGTTGTGCACTCATATAGAAATGATATGTATCAATAGGGTTCTTTTTCATACATAATGGATGCATGGCACTATCATGGTTTGCATTAAGGAATCAATAGACCGCCTGATTTTGCATTAGATAAGGACATATACACACACTATGCATATGATCATGAAAGCATTAGAAATCTTATTAAGGACAATGGATGTCTGTGATTGAATGGTTGAGTAGATGGATGTTGGATGGTAGGATATACATTCTTCTTGACATGGATATTTCGGGGACGAAATCCTTTAAGGAGGGGAGAATGTAACACCCCGTAATTTTAAGTATTAAAATTAACAAATTTAAGAACACTTAATGTTTAGAAGAAGAATTAGGTGAAACGGGTTACTCCATTACGTTCATCTTGGAATTCTGCTTGAGATAGAGTCCAAGTTTGCGTGAATCGGATTCCGCATGAAGAAGTTATGGAGGTTAGAAGATTTCAAATGTAAGCAGAAATTAAATTAAAATAATAATTAAATAATCAAAACAGATTCGAAATTCAAAATTCAGGAAAGAAGATGAGCGGGAAATCTCCCGCTCAAGGGTGTCTTCCCCCCGGGGGTGTCGACATGGGAGTCGACCCCCATATAGGGGTGTCGACATAGGTGTTGACCCCCTGTAGGGGTCGATCCCTGCTGACTGTTTTGGACAGTGACGATTTTCCGAGACGTAGGGCTACGTGGCGACTTCTGATTGGCCTGATGACGCATTTTCTTGGACTGAATGGTTTGGATGGATCGTAGGTTGATCTAAAGGCTCAAATTAATCCTATACTTCTATATAATCACATCAAACCTTAACCCTAAACCTCATAATCCTATTCTGTCATGCCACCATGCTGTCCATCTCTAAGCCAGCCTAGCCTCCACCTTAACTAATCAAATTCAAGGTTAAAGATAAAGATCAAAGCCTACATCAACAGATTAGCTTATCAACTTCAAAAATCAGATTCTCGATCTTCTCTTCTTTCTTAATCTCTGTGAGTTCATGTAGCTTTCACAAGATAATTAAACAAAAGTAATTATGATAAGTTGTAAATTGTGATCATATGATTATGCCTATCATATCAAATTTGCAAGTTTTCATCTTTTTTTTTTGTTCATAGCCAATGCTTTTCTGATCAATTCAATCAATTCATGCCTGTTCGTGCTCGTATATTTATGCCTATTTTGATACCATGATTCTCTTCCCTCTTCCTTTTTCCTTTTCCTTTTTATGAGTTAGGCTAACTTCGAGCCTAAAATATTATGCGAAATTCGTACACGTATAACGCTTGAATGATGGGGGAAAAGTTTGTGAAATGTTGAATAACGTGTAATTTGTAAAAAGGCATAAATTGATGATGGCTACGGTTTGGGAAAAAAATGTATATAATAAGCAAACGTGAGACCTGACGTAAATGGGTTTGGGTGTAAACTTGTGATAATTTGGCAAGTTCAGTTATTTCTCAGATTCGGAACATGTAATAGGTATCATGACTTGTAATGAATCGAATCTAGAATTATGCCTAATTGTAAGATAATAAATTCTTATTAATGCTTATCCTTTTTGTTAAAACTGAATTACCTATGCCTATGAAACTGTTGTGATGGATCCTATCATGTTGTACACCAAATTGGTGATTCTTTTACGTTCAATATTATCGAATCTTTATGCCTATGATGTAACTTGCTCAGTTTAGCCATACTTATTGTTAATGTACAACATGTCTATTGGAAAATTGATTCTTGAGTTGGGTACACCTTTACATGCCTATTTTGTTCCTTATGTCAATTCTTGTGTTTCTCCTCCATCCCTCTCCATTTTATTTTTGGACCTTGTTGTACGTTCGATTGAAACGCTGGGAATTGGGTATAACTTAATTAAGTAATTTTGAGCATAACAAGTAAATGTGGCATAGCTTGAATTGACCACACTTATGGATAATTTACATATAAATCTAAACTTGGATAGTAAATATGTAAATTGGCTAAAAGATGAATGCCTAAGACATGAGGTTAGACTTGGTTTGCGGTATACGACTGCCCGGAACCGCCCGACATATCCAACAACCACAAATGACAGTCTAATGTGAGAGGTCAAGGCACAAATTAGATGCTTAGACACGAGGTTAAGTCTGGCTTGTGGTGGAAGTCTACGCGGGACCGCCCGGCATATCCAGCAGCTACATGGTATTGACTTAATGTGAGAGGTTTGTGCATTAATAACTAATTATTGCTGAATATGGTACCTAAACGAGTTAGGTGGGTGGGGTTAAGTTAACATGGGTAAGAAGACGACTTAACCAATATTACGTGAACAAAGTGGATAGGGTTAAGGCAAGCTTAACCAATAATACATATAGACTTGATAAGTGGAAGGGTTAAGTAAATCTTGGGTAGGTGGGTAATATTAGTATATATAGGCCCACAAACTTAACTGTTAAATAAACATGCATGAATCAATGGAAAGGTTAAGTAACATATGAATAGGCTACACTTAATCAATACAACATGTTAATTAAAACAGATGGATGGGGTTAGGTGATATTGAGAGCACTTAATCGTTATAACATATTGATTAGGAAACCCTAGTAACGGGGACCTATTTCAGCAGTAACCCACATAGATGTATGACAGTACCCTGAACTAGGCAGGGTGCGGCACGATTACTGGGCTGATTATAAGCGGTCAAAATAGCGGCGGGTGATGCGTCAGTGTAGGTTCCGACGGAGTATGGGCATGCACGTGCTCCAGAGTGGAAAAAGTTGGCACTGGGCATCAGTAGTTATACACTGTGCATCTTGAATTGTGTCAGGTTGCAATAATAGGGATTGATACACCCCATGGTGGGACTAACACAGGTATCTACAAACATGCGGGGCCGAATGACACAAGTAATTAATACATACGAGTTAAGGAGCCGGTCGATTAAGCGATAAGGGGGTAGTGTGCGGACATCTAGTATTTAGTAGGCAGTCAAGGATTGTATGGGTGGATACCTCTTACTAGATGTTATGCCTGAGGGCTACCAATTGCGTGGTTGAGATCAACTTTCAGTATGGAACTAGTGATGGTTCGATATATTTAGCATTGGTGCAGTGTAGTAATTACCCTGTAGTGATTAGAAGCGCAATCAACGTTTATCTTATTCGTCTTGCCGACCTTGTCATGCATGCTTATGTACAGTCATTTCTTACTTTCCAGTTTATGTTCTTATCCTGTTACTTTAATGATTATATTGTTAAAGTTACTGGACTCACTGGACTAATATCTGACCTAGTTTGTTTCGTCTCTTTTCGTTCGTTCCGCCCTAGGTTCTCAAGGAGGAAATACTCAAGCTTAGTTCAAATGTCTCTTTCTTCCAGCTTGAAGTTGAAAGATGTATTGCTTTGCTTTGATTCTGCTTAAGGCATTTTCTGTTGGGGATTATGGCTTTAAAATTTTGTACTCTGAAGGCTTTTGTACAAGACTGATATTATGTACTTGGTCTTGTTGTTTTGAAGGTGTAACCAAACCTATTTCTGTTTCCATTGCAATAAAGATATAAAATTTTCAAGTACTACTTTATCTTTCTTATAATATTCCATTCTGTTTACTTATAACGCTCCACGAAAATTAATGCATTCCCTTTGTGAGTGACATTAACGGACGTGGGGTGTTACAAAAACCCTCTTCATATCTCTGTACATCTTATTACCACCTGGATGATTAGTCTTCCTTGAATAATGGGCTTCCTCAAGGACTATCTTTAAGAAACTCCCAACTTGGGGAACAGAAAGCCTTCCATCTCATCGCAATCACCCTTTATCGTCCATGGAATATCTACTAAGGTGACTAAAAGTCTCCCTTCTATTGGGCCTATCCAAGAAATCTGAAATCTGTGGATCCTCTCGCTGTGAAGTTCCTATCTGATCCAAAAGAGTAGGTCTCACCTCTGGTGATGCCAATAAACCAGGTGTAAACTCGATGGAGGGTCTAAAATCAAAAGTCGATATGTACTCCAAGTTCTACCTCTCTACAAATAGAGGATTCATGGTCATCCTCTACCTACTCAGTGCATCTGCCACCATATTACCCTTGCCAGGGCTATAAGCAATCTCAAAATCATAGGACGCTAACTCCATCCATCTCCGTTGCCTCAGATTGAGATCTTTCTACGAGAACAAGTACTTAAGAGATTTATGATTAGTGTACAACTCAAACTTTTCTCCACGTAGGTAATGGCGCGAAGTCTTAGGCGCAAATACTATGGTAGTCAACTCTAAGTCATGGGTAGGGCAGTTCTTCTCATAAAACCTTAGCAATCTGCCTCCATAACACGCTACCGTTCCCTCTTGCATTAGAACAACACCAAGCTATGTACCACATGAATTAGTGTATATTGTGAATACTTTTTTCCCATCCGGCAAAGTCAAGGCTGGGGCTGTTGTCAGAGCCCTCTTCAGTCACTGAAAACCATCCTCATAGTATATACCCTAAGAAAATGTCAGATTCTTCTTCGTCAGTCTGGTGAGTGGGGCTGATATCTTTGCGAAGTCCTTAATGAACATTCTATATTAACCCGATAGACCAAGAAAACTCCTCACCTCCGTTGCATTCTTTGGAAGTTGCCATCCTTGAACTGCAACTACCTTCGCGGGATCTAGTGCTACCCTATCTTTAGAGGCCCACATGCCAAAAAATCTCACTTCCTTTCTCCAAAAATGACATTTGGAGAATTTTTCCTTCATTTGGTGTGTACAAAGAGTTTCCAAAACCTCTCGTAAATGTTGGGCATGCTCTTCCTCGCTCTTCGAGAAAATCAAGATATCATTAACAAAGACCACAAAAAACTTGTTCATAAACTCCCGGAACACTCTACTCAGCAGATCCACAAAATATGTGGGTGCATTAGTGTGATGACCCCCCACAGCCCCTGCACTAAACAAGACGAAAAGTGCGCTGAAAGGTATGCCAGGCTGCTATGGACGATCATCAAAGTGTGTTAACACAAGCACATACATACAACAGGTAATAGTGGTGAAGCATATTTAAGCAGAAATCTCAAATATCCAAAACTACTAGGAAGTATCTAAATACACCAAGATATCAACATATGTCTTTGCAAATTTGCCTCACTACATCACTTAGAGAAGAATATCAAACAACGAAAAACCCAAATACTATATAGTAAGGCAGATAGTACGCTAGCCTCCTACTCCCCTCCGAACTGCTACATCGTCTTTACTAAGCTATTACTATTCACCTAGTCTGCCCATCCAAAAATGGATGAACAGCCCAAGGTAATAAGAGGAAACATAAAACCTTGAGTCAGACAACAGTCTTAATGAGCGATAAAGCAGCTAACAAACTTCATCAATAAAGTATATGAGGATAGGTAGATTAACAAACCAATCTACCAAACACCAGAGAAGAACTCGACTCCCATCCTCCCTTACATCGGACAATGATAGCCTTTGCAACCCATAAAATCCAAGGTAACAACAATTCATCCATGGAAATTAGAACAACCATCGATAACACTCATAACATCTAGATTACTTAGATCTCACGTAGACAATCCTAAGCGAGTTTAACACCCCTCCATCACTCTCCCCAGAGGCCTAAACTAATATTAGTCAAGCACTCAAGGAACATCTCCCTCGACTTTGTATAATCCACGTGAGATGGTACAAACAGAACAACCAATCATTCATGACCGACTCTGGCTATCACCGCCAATCCTGCTTTGAAACCATCGTAATCATATGACTGGCCCATACTGCCATCCATCAAGGGATAATGGTGACCCCGATCCTAGCAAAACCACGTATGCATTTGCATTGATACGTACCTAGGCCTTTACAATGATACCCAAGGTACTCGACCTACATCCGGTCATTTAGGTTCCCCTATTATACCCCTGTTTTGGGCCTGGTAGAACCTATGACACGATAATCCCTCAGCCTTCATATCTTTAGTCATCATCCTTTGAAACTATCCATAAGCTCATAACACCTTAGAGCAGCCATTGCCCACGAACTCAATACGTCCTTAAGTTGTTCTTTCACATGAACTCAATACATCATTGAGTCGTTCTTTCACATGAACTCAATAAATCCTTGAGTCATTTCCACATTCGTTGTATACAAAAAACAACGAACTAATCGCACCACTTCGAACATCCTCATCTGGAGTCTCGTCGAAGCCACCATCACCATCAAACCAAACAACTTCAATATAAGGCTCAATATAGTCTATAGCATTATTACCCCACTTAGGACACCTTTGAGTTGTCATATCATTCGTTGTTCTACACCGATCAACGAACACATTCAACACTTCGAATATCCCTTCTTGAGTTTACTTCGAAGTCACACCATCACCGAGCTAAATTACATCACTGCACTACGGCTTGAGTAAGGTTTGGGGGGTTGCCCCCGAATTTATTTTTTCAAGCTCTTTTCTTCCAACCCGGGTCGTACCCGAAAAATGTACTTTTTCAGAAAATTAACTTGTTCGACCGACCCCCCCTTTGGTACGACCGACCCAGCATGTGCGACCGACCCAACCATTTCTTTTACTCTAAAAAAACCTCCCTATGGTTTTAACGAGCCTTAATGTACGATCCACCATCTCCGACCCTCCATGTTCGATCCACTATGTGCGACCCTCCAAGTTCGATCCACCATGTCCGACCCTCCATGTTAGACACAAAACCTGCATTTTCCAAGGCAGCTCTAATTTTGACAAAAACTTTGCCAAAATGATTCGTTTGATGAAACCAGCTCATCTGTAACAACCCGAATTCCGGCAGACCAATTTTTTTTCAAAATTCCAATCTACCGAAACTCGAATTGGTTTGCTCTGGTATCCTGCAGAAAAGACAGAGACATAAAACATGTAAGAGCTTAGAAAATATCTCACAGCGGAATGGATAAATTATAATATAGTCAAAATATAGCCTTACCGTACTGATAATACTGCCTAACCAGTATCCAAGGCTATCATGTCTCTGTCACAAATCTAACCTGCGAGTATGTTATGAGGAGAGGGTTGGAACACAAGTTCTGGTGATTGGATTTAAATTATACACCTTGGATAACACTACATATAACGTTCAATCATATTTTCTTATTTATTAGGGTTCTTAGGTTAACAACACTTAAGGCTTACACACACGTCACACCCATTTACTTCCCAGTAGATTAACCTAATACAGTGTATATGTAACTACCCCCCAATATTAAGATACACCCAATGGTACACCACTCGCACGGTCTCCACCGTATCACCATCGAAATATATGCAGTCCCTCATCCTATGCCATAGTGACGCACAAATAACAATATTACGCTCCGCATGTATCTGTCATTACTATGCTACGCAACGTACGGACTGCCACAATTGTTTGAAACAGAATTCATACCGAAGTAATGCCCTCAAGTCTACGATACCCCACCCAGAGCCGACATGCATGTATCTGGACAATCCACCATAAGTATCTTCGATTGTAGCTCGATGCCTCAATCGTACGTCCTCTAATGTGCACCGAGTTTCATGGCACAGCGATGTAAGAAACACAAAACTCGGTTGGGAGCTTTTCCATATCTGTACACACCCGTCTTTAAAATCCTCTATATATAGATATACCTAGGGTATGTTTTCATGGTTACTATGGCCCTACCTCGGCCCCTCCCTCAACTAGTAAAGACTACAAGAGCTAAACGATTGCCCGTAAGAAAAACAATCTAAACATCCATTTGGCGTCTTACCTCAACCACCGTACTAGTGAAAGGTGAATGGTCCATTGGTTTTAGCTCTAGTCTTTACGCATCCCACTAGCTGTCGATGACGGGTATTCGACGATCTACTATCCTTATTGGTCGTGACCCTTCGCCTCCCCGTTGAGGCAACCGCTGAATCATCCTAGTGTCACCGTGTCACAACATTCTGACTACAAAGCTACATTTGAAGTCAAGGCCCACCCACCTAGTAGTTACGCGCAGACCCTACCTCTGCGAGCATAGCTTAAACATCTGCCACTGCACAGAGGGCTACTAGGAGCACCTTACATATCTCAGGAAGTCGCGTGCTTCCCTTTCCAGTCCTTCGGAGTCGATAGAATACTCAGATGAACGTATGCTCCCCTCGTGCCTTATAACACCACGATGATCTACCACGTTAGGTTATTCATCCTCAAACGTGCGGACAAGTCCAAGCGCCTTACTTTAATATGTTGTTAGACCCTATGTATAATCATCCTTGTACACGCTTGCCTTACCTCATCAGGTTTCCATTTAACTTGTTTATTCCCATTCATATTGAATTCTTACTCAAGTTACCAAGCTCCTCTTACTTATTAATTTCATTTATATAACTTAACCCATTTATGTTTATTAATAAGCCCGCAACATGTAATTCTCTAAATTATGGCCCAAGGTCTGTGATCCACAACCCTTTATATACTTGTTTGATTTCAAGGTTACAATAACATGTTCTACTTAATATGTTATTAAGTATATCTCAGTTCACATGTTTTCTAGTTAACATGTCACTTACCATTTATGATTAAATATAACTTATTTCATTTCGTAAGTTTTCCTCATTCTTTATCATTTAATCATAAATTCAATTTACACCTTCGCTACAACTTATCGTTGTTTACTTATTAACTTAGTTTTCTTGACTAAAGTCCAGTAATAAGTTTCTCTACCCATTTATTATAACTTACGTTATAATTTACTCTTGTTCGTAGGACAAGTCTAAACATGTTATTCTTATTAGCGTGTTTCAGACTTCCAAGTTTACAGATTACTTAATTTATAATTAAGTACATCTTCCTATATTTCATAAATTTTCCCCCTTTTCTCAACTGGTTTCCGGCTTTCCCCATTTACTGATTACTTAATTTACATTTAAGTGTCCCTTATCTCATTTCACCAGTTATCCTATTTCCTTATTAGTTTATTATAACCTAAGTTATAATCTTCACTTGTCCCTAGGACAAGTCTACCTATTATACAACTGTTAGCCTACTTTGTGAACTAGGCTACACAAAGATCAAAGACGCAGAAATCACATCGGATCGGAGAGATACGTCGGCAATATCAAAGGATAGCGAGTGACCTCATCAGTTCGGAGCGGAGAAGTACATCAGCAACAAAAGATAGCCAGTGGTCTCATCGGATCGGATCGGGGGCAGCCGATCCGAACCGCTTTTTCTGAGCCTGTGACTGTTGCTACACACGCTCCTTGAAGACTCGGACCAAGCATGACTATTTCTCCCACGATCTCCCACTAACTCAATGCACTGTCATCATCTGGAAGCCTCCGAACCCGACTCATATGGGATGGGTGCCACGCAATTCCGAACCGGAGCCGCTTCGAAGAAATTTTTCACCTATAAATACACCATCTAGAGGCTTTTGAAAGGATCTTTTGGCAAATTCTCAGTTCTAACTTCCTCCATATCCGAATTTCATAGCTACATTCAGATCAAAATCATCTCTTAAAGTCTATTTTTGAGAGATTTGAGTGAGTTTATGCATTGTAATTGTGAAGTTGAGTTTGTATTCAAATCAGCAATTAAAAGAAAACAAAGCGGACGTAGGCTCTTTAACGCCGAACCACTATAAATCGTGTGTTCTTCGTTGCTTTTTGATTCTATTTCATTGAAATCATAGCTAATTTGGGTGTTAGAGCCAATGTTTGGTCTAACATTTTGGTGCTTTCACTGAGAAACCTTCGAATTCTCAGCCTTTTCGGGATTATCATTCTACTAATTGGACCTTCAAGTTCAAAGAAGTTAATCCCTTCTCTCTGACATCTTTCAGTACTTGTTGACTAACCGTTGAAGAATCAAGTGTTATGGCTAAGACCAAAGGAAAAGAAGTGCAAGGCGCTAGGGGAAATGATTCCAGAGATGATCAGCAAGCTATCGTGTTAATAAGGTCACACGCTCAAAGCTCTGGAGCAGATCACTCCAACAAGGAGGATCCGAGCCGGGTCGGAGGTGCCGATCCGAACCGAGTGGAAGGCACCGATCCGATCCAATCTGATGAAGTCGGAGGCACTCACTCTCTCCATCCGAACTGCCCCGACCAGGTGCTGTGAACTGATCCGATCCAAACCAGAATGAAGCTGGAACTTCTACTCGAGCCCCCTCCAATGCTCCAATTCCAGCCACGATGACTAATGTTCATCCTGATCCATCTACACCCATTACTCAGGGAGACTTTTCACGTTTTCTTGACATTCTTCAGAGCATCAAAAAAGCATTGGAAGCCCAAAGGCGTGACAACCTTCGCATGCAGGAAAACATGATCACTATGGGTAGAGGACTACAGGAGCTCCGGAGGCAGAAGTCTCCTTCCCCGACACGCCATCTTACTACAGATGATTCGTCTTCTTCAGAGGAGGAACGCCCTCGCGAGAGGAGGCCGCTTGTATGACCTCAGAACCTGGATCAATTGACTTTTGGATCTTTGGGATCCCGAGAAGACGCTGCTCATGCATTGGGCCCTGATGACCCGAGCCTACACCAACCTATGTTGCTACCCATGCGCAGATCCGACGTCTTTCCCAGAGATCCTAATATTACCAATCCCACGCAGCAACAGCTTCTCGACCCTCTACCTCTTGAGATCGACCGGGAACACAGAGAGCAACGTAGAGCAGCTGCCGCCATAAACAGGAGGTTATCCCCTGACCAAGAACCCAGGGGCAATCCGAACATCAGATCAAAAGAGCCTGCGCAGACATTAACAAATGCTGATGTATGGGCAATGGTGTGCAAGATCATGTACGAAAGCCGACACTATACTAATGAAGATTGGGGAATTGAACGAAGTCATACACCCTTCACAGATGACATACTGAATTTCCAGTTCCCCCGGCGATTCAACTAGCCTCAGATGGATTGATATTCAGGAAGAACAGACCCACGGCAGCATCTGATGAGATATGCATGGTCCATGAATGCGGCAGCAGCCTCGGACACCGTAAAATGCAAAGCTTTTCCAGTCTATCTGGAAGATGTAGCGTTGATGTGGTTCACCTGACTCCCTCCTTGGTCGGTATCAAATTTCACAGAGTTGAGTGAGCGTTTCATGAATCAGTTTCGACTCCATGCCCAAAAGTCCAAGACCGTCATAGAATTGTAACGAATTAAACAAGCCCCAGGAGAATCTTTGAAGTCATATTTGGATCGCTTCAACCTGGCCATCACCGAAGTTAGTGATCCCCATGAGCCTACTATCCTAATGGCCTTGATAGAAGGGGTAGATCCGGACATAGAGTTTGGGGATTATTTAGCTGGAAAACCACCTCCTACTAGAGAATTGTTCTATGAAAAGGCTAATGTTTGCTTAAGGCGAGAAGAAGCTAAGGCAAATCGAAAGAGAAAGTCCGAAGGGGCCTCGAAGGAGGGTGTCCAGAGTTAAATTGCTGTGAAACAATCCGGTGACAGTTCAGGGAAGGTGGAAGTAAATGTTGGCAACCAAAGTGGTGGCAATAGCAACAGAAACGGGAACAACAATAGAAGGAACAAAAACTGAGGGAATAGCTCTAGCAAAAGACCAAGACTCCAGACTTTTGAAAATTACACGCCGTTAAATGATACATTGGAGAACATTTATTTAGATACATCTAACATATTGCAGTACAAAAAACCACCGCCCAGAGATTCTACTGAGAAAAAGATTGAAACAGGAAAGTTTTGCTTGTTTCATGGTACATACGGTCATTCCACCAATGAGTGTCTTCATTTGAGGGATATCGTCGAAAAATTGCTGCGAGAAGGGAAGTTGGATGAGTACAATGCCGCCCAATGGGACAGGGGGACAAGCCCCAAACCAAGACCAGCCTGCTTCAAAACCCACAGCTCAGCAGAAAGGTAAGAGGATCGTCATTAACTCTATTATAGGAGGACCTCACTTAGTTGGTCGTAGTTTTAAAGTAATGGACCAGTACGTCAACGCCACCAAGCATTTTGAAGTAGGAGAATGCAGTAGCCTTGAAGACGTCACTCCAATAAAACAACAAAAAACAATGTCAAATGATGTCATGTTCCGCAATAGAGATGATTCTGGAGTTCAATCTCCAACCGACGATCCACTAGTGATTACCACGACAATTGGCCCTGCTCTAGTCCATAAGGTGTTAGTGGACAACGGAAGCTTGGTCAATATCCTCTTCAAGAAAACTTTCGAACAAATGAGGCTCGAAGCAAAAGACTTAAAACCATGTCAAGTATGGATACGTGGCTTTAACGGAGTATCTACAACTCCGATGGATTTTGTGGAATTACCAGTCACACTAGGGCAGGGAGATCGCTAGAGAGTAAGGATCCTGCCGTTTGTAGTTTTGGATTTGGAGTCACCTTACAATGCCTTTCTAGGCCGACCGGCCCTTGCCGAATTTAGGGCATGTATTGCGCCTTGGTGCTTGCTGCTTAAATTCCCGACTGACTAAGGAGTTGGGACGATGAGGGGCGACCAAGCTACGGGACGAGCTTGTTATGTGGCAGAGTTAAAGATGTTAATGAAAGGGTTGAATATAGATGCTAAGGATGATTCCACCCCTCCAAAGGAGGCCTCAGCATAGCAATTAAGGGGTCCTGCCCCAAGAGAGTCGCCCTCAGATGTGCTCGAGGACATGGATCCCAGAGAGGATAGAGAACCTGGGGACAGGAACGCAACTCCCAACGAAATAACACTCGATGTACCTATTGATGAAACGGATCCAACACAAGTACTAAAAATCGGCTCGCAACTGGATCCAGTTAGAGCGAGGGAATTGGCTAATTTTTTAAAGGCAAACCTAGACGTGTTTGCCTGGGCTCACGCTGACATGTGTGGGATTTCTCTTACCATCATGAGCCACTCTTTGTATATTAATCTAAAGCACCCACTAGTCAAGCAGAAGAGGCGGATGTTGGGCCCAGAGCGGTCAGCAGCTTTGAAAGAAGAAGTGGAGAAGTTAAAAGGTAGTGGATTCATTAAGGATTCGAAATATCCCGACTGGATATCGAATCCTGTCCTGGTCAAAAAGTCAAACCGGAAGTGGAGAACGTGCATCGACTTTTGTGATTTGAACAAGACTTGCCCGAAGTATAGCTTTCCTCTCCCCAAAATTGATCAACTAGTAGATTCAACTGCCGGGTATGAACTTTTATCCTTTATGGACGCTTATTCCGGGTACAATCAAATTCCTATGCACACACCAGATTAAGAGCATACAAGCTTTATCACAGACTTGGGATCGTATTGTTAGGTCGTAATGCCATTTGGATTAAAAAATACGGGAGCCACATATCAGCGCCTAGTCAACCGCATGTTTTACAATCAAATTGGGAAAACCATGGAAGTTTACGTAAATGATATGCTCATGAAATCCAAACAATCTCCCGATCATACGAAGGACTTAGCAGAAATGTCCGGCATACTACGAAGGTATGTGATGAAGTTGAATCCCTTGAAGTGTTCTTTTGGCGTAGCACCGGGCAAGTTCCTTGGCTTTATCGTGAGTTCCAGAGGAATTGAAATCAACCCGGACCAAATAGTAGCAATCCGGAATATACAGGAGCCGCGAAAGATTAGGGATGTTCAAAGCTTAGCTGGGAAGGTTGCAGAATTGGGCAGGTTCATCTCCAAAGTAATAGACAAGTGTGTACCTTTCTTCGATCTTATAAAACGGGCAAAGCGAAATTTTGAGTGGACTCCCGACTGTGTGGAGGCATTCCAAAATCTGTTAGACTTCCTAGAAAAGCCTCCAATATTATCAAAGCACATGGAACATGAGGATTTGTTCGTCTACTTGGCGGTATCATCCCACACCGTCAGCGCAACATTAGTACGTGAGGAGGATAAAGTCCAGAAACCTGTGTATTACGTAAGCAAAAAACGGGCTGCTGCAGAACGTAACTATCCGAAAATAGAGAAGCTTGCTTATAGTCTCCTGATTGCTTTCCACAAACTCCACCATTATTTTCAGGCACACCCAATAGTTGTGTATACCGACCAACCTTTGAGACAAGTGTTGCAGAATCCTGAAGCATCAAGGCGGTTACTTAAATGGAATATCGAGCCGAGTCAATTTGATTTGAACTTTCAGCCTCGACGATCAATAAGGGGGCAGGCATTGGCTGACTTTATAACTGAATTTACAATTCCTGAAGAGGAAACGGTGCGTGACAAGGTAGTTGCTTTGGATCGAGAATTAGAACTTAGTCCGTGGAAATTATATATGGATGGGGCCAAGAATGATAGAAAGTCCGGCACCGGAGTTGTTTTAGTAACTCCTGAAGTACGATCTATCTACTATGCATTACGGTTAGAGTTCGCTGATACTAACAACAACTCTGAGTATGAAGCCCTGATTGCCAGGCTAAAACTCATCAAAGATTTGGGAGTGAAGACAGTAGATATATATTGCGATTCCAAGATAGTTGTATGTCAAGTTCGGGAAGAATTTGCTGCTAAAGGACCTCGACTCGTCACTTATCTCAAAAAGGTGAAGGAGTTATTGGAAGATTTGGAGCATTATAGCACAACACACATTCCAAGAGCGGAAAATCAGAAAGCAGATCGACTGACGAAACTAGCAAGTTCTGATAATCCTAAAGAAGCCGAAATGGCTCCGATAGAGGTGTTGGATTCACCAAGTTTCAACCTAATGGAAACAGAGTTTGCCTTGGAAGTTGAACCAGAAAGAGAATCCTGGATGACATCAATTAAGAATTTTCTCAAGAATGGAACCCTCCCGTTGAAAAAGAGTGAAAGGCGAGCTGTAAGACGTAAGGCTACAAGATACGTTCTACAGGATGACGTCCTTTATCGTCAAGGGTTTTCAATGCCCCTGTTACGTTGTATCGCACACGACGACATCAAACGTGTACTGCAAGAGGTGCATGAAGGTGAGTGTGGAGATCATACTAAGGGCCAAACCCTAGCAAAGAAAGTGTTACGGTACGGATATTTCTGGCTAACCATGAATAAAGACGTGGCTGATTAATCATGACGCTGCGATAGATGTCAAAGATATGCCAAAGTTCCCAGAGCGCCTCCGACTCAGCTCAAGTCGATGGTAAGTTCGTGGCCGTTTGCCATGTGAGGAATTGACATTATTGGAGTGCTACCTATTACCCGAGGAGGAGCTAAGTATGCGATCGTTGCCGTGGACTACTTCACAAAATGGGTGGAAGTTGAACCTCTAACAACCATCACGACAAGGAAAGTGATCAGTTTTGTGGTCAGAAATATTATTTGTCGATTTGGGATTCCGAAGACCATCATAGCCGATAATGGGATGCAATTTGACAGCATCGAGTTCAAAAATTTCTGCCAGAAATATAAGATTGGTGAACGATACACTGCAGTAGCTCACCCGTAGTCAAATGGCTAGGTCGAGGCCGTAAATAAAGTCATCAAATCAATTCTGGAAGCGGTTGGAGCAAGCCAAAGCTAGATGGGTAGATGAATTGCCATTAGCTTTATGGGCCTACAGGACGACCTTTAAGACGGCTACCAACCATACTCCTTATTCACTCTCCTTTGGGTCAGAAGCAGTGATCCCGGTAGAATTGGAAGTCCCTTCTCATCGAGTTGTGTACTATGACCCGATGACGAATAAAGCACTCCTCCTAGAATCTCTAGATATGATTGAAGAAAAAAGAGATGAAGCCGACTTACGTGCCTCAAGACATCGACATCAAGTAGCACGTTATTATGACCGGAAGGTCCGGCTCGAAACCTTTGAACCAGGAGACCTAGTACTGAAACGAGTCTTCCAGCCTTCAACCCAATTGGGTCCAAAATGGGAAGGGCCATACACCATCCAACGGAAGCTTGATACAGGAGCATTCAAGCTAACGACCGTGGACGATGAGGAGATTCCCAGAGCCTGGAACGCTCAGCACCTACGACGATATCTGAGTAAATATGAAATGTCATTTCTTTTGTTTTCATAAGCTATGTAAAAAGGCACAACTTGCCTTAAAAAGTCTGTTTATGTGAACAAAGAATTATAAAGTGGATGCAAGCTACGACTTAGCCGAACCACTATAAAAATATCGTGTGTCATTTACTTTCCTGCATTATTTATATCTTCAATAATTATTCTATCATGACTGTGAAACACAAAATGTTAAATTAAATTTGGAAAGTTGGACATGACCTGTGTGCAGGAGCAAATAAAATTACTATTTGTATGATAAAACACAGAAGAATGGGAAGACGACATTCTTAACTCTAACTCTCAAGAATCGAGAGAGAGTGTAAAGGACGGGAAGACGACGTCCTCTGAGGCGTGAAGGTGCACCCAGATGAGAGACCGCCTCGACGAAAACTCTAACCTGGTTACGAGACAGGAGAGTATAAAGATGCTAGAAAGAATAGGCATCAATGACAAAAGGAATATGGCCCCGTCAGAGAATCGGGTGCAATGACTGGGGGCATATATGTGCATACATATTCCCCTCAACCATGACTTCATTACATAACTTTAGTATGACATACTTTTGTATTTTCACTTAAGTACTGAACTAACAACTATTAGACATTGCAGGAAATAAACTATTTTTATTTACAAACGTGTGAGTTTGTACAAGGAAAACAAGCAAAAAAGAAGATGCGAGGGTCGCACTCGCTGCAACAACTGCGAACCAATTAAATGCCAAAATAAAACAAAGCGCTTCATCATTTGTGCTTTGGAGCGGACTTGGATTTTTTGGCATCCTTCTGAGCATCCTTAGCCTCTTTTTCAGCATCAGTCAGAATGCGCTTTGGCTTTTTCTTCCCTACAACCGAAGTGCTAGAATCGGTTGATTTCTTCCCAGGAATCGGGATACTGGAATCAAGAGAAGACTTTTTAGCAAGCTCTTCTGTAATAGATCTAGTTGAAAGCTTAGCGACTAACCTTGATCCAGGATCCACCACTGCAAGAGGCTTAAGGCTTTCAGGGTTCAGGTCTTTAACTTTTAGCTGCATACGTTTATCTTGTTCGGCTTTCATTTCAGCCAAAGTGATGTCATCAGCGCTTTTAGAATCCCCAACTATGGCCACATCAGGGTCTTCCTCATGTCCCTCGCTACCACCATTGTCTTTCAAGGTGTCTATCATCTCGTCATCAAGAGGAGCATCAGCCTTAGACGATTCAGCTCCCCTTTCCTGACTCTACTGAGGCAGTCTTATCCTTTTCTCCATGAGCCTTCTCCGCGGATTTTACTTCGGTGGTGGTTCCCTGGGCACTTCCGTCTTCTCGGTCGGTTCAACACCTACAGAATGAGAAGCAACAGTTATCAACTCAGGAGAAAATAAAGGATCCTTCATCGATTGCCCGATTATGTGATGAAAAGTGGAGACAGCTTTGACGAATTGGGGTGAAAAGGTAGAAATACCTTCCGATGATTTCCCAGCTGCAGTGACTGCCGTCTCTGACGCCGTCTCAGGTATGGGGGATAAAAGAGATGCCTGAGGGATCGCCGGGTTCTCGGGGTCATATCCCTCAACCTTAAAAGTTTCAGCGGCAGTAGAAGAAGAACCAGCCTCGGAGATATTCTTTTGTTTGGACATCCGCTTCTCCTCCTCCATAGCAGCGTCGATGAGGCGACGCCCCTCGGCCAGACGTGCCGGCTCATCATCTCTTAGATATTTTTCCATAAGCTTGTCTTTGTCGATGGAGTCTACCTTGAGTTCCTCTTTCTCCATTCGACAATTTGACTCCATACGTGAACCAAGGTAGTTGGATAATATTCAATCCAAGAGATGTTTCGGCGACGAATTATATGCGTGAAGAATTCGATCAGTAATTCGCCGAAACCGTGCACTTCCTCCTGGGCCTCTGACAGCTGCTTGCAGATCTCTTCGGCGGACTTAATGACATTTTCCATATTACCCTCTGCTAGGACGGCCCTGTTTTCGGCCTCCATCAACTTGGAAGCCAAGTCAGCATTTCTCTTCTCCAATTCAGCATTCTTTCTCGCTAACTCGGCTTTTTCTCACTCAAGAGCATTGTAAGCAAGTTGCATTTTGGCGTTATCCGACTTAACATATTCTTCTTGCTTTTTCAACTTTAAGCGCTCTTGATATGAGACTCGAGCAAGTCATGATAACGTTTTTTTAGCTCTTCAAATTGCTGTTTGAAGTTGGTAGCATCCCGTTGACCGATGACAAGTTGGGCCTGTGTATCCTCAAGGTCTTTCTCCAAAATTTTCAAAGCTTAAGCGTTGGCGTCTGCAGTCTTTTTCATCGAGTTAATATCCGTAATTAAAGTTTGAATGATTCTGGAGAGGTTACATGAATACTTGAACATCTTCGAATATTGTTTTTCGACTGCATCAATATTTGCTTTGGCCTCGTCTGCCCACCTCGAGGAAATAGGCTCGAGAGCAGGTTAGAAAGTCAGATTCTCAAATTAGTGGTCGGGGAATTGCTTCTCCAGATATGCCCGCTTAACTTTAAACCCAGCACCCAGCGGTGGAGGTTGGCAGTATGTTAGCTCAGTATCCTTATGTTTAGCGGGCACGATGGCTGCATCACCCTTTCTAAGCCGCTTATCAGAAGCCTTCTGTTTTCCTCGTGAGTCGGTATCTTTCGGAAGGCTCCTCTCCCAACTGCGCTTGTCTTGAGGAGAAGTTCGGTCTTTGGGCTGTGATGTGTCTTCTCCTCGACGACCCTGATAGCTTTTGTATCGGTCTAGATCCGACCGGACGGGAGAGCGAGAGCGCGAAGTGTGCGACTGATAAGAATCATGAGGCCTTCTATCCTCTCTACCCCGACTTTCACGACGATCGTGCTCGACATCGGAATGGGGTTTGGACATGCTACGACATATCTTCCTGATGTCATAGTAAGGGCGAGACATTGTACCTGCACAACAATATAAATGGAATTCAGAATCGGTATTCTTATGAGAAGTAAGTGCTGTGAAGTGTGGTGCTATTGTGTTGAGTGCATCCTAATTGGTTTTCCCCCCGACAAACCCGAGTCCGAATCCAGACCAGCGCGAGTGGGTTCTTTAGCCTTAACGGGAGTAGTCTCCTCTGAAGAAGTGAAAACTAAAGGATTTGTGCCAAAATCCTCTGAAGTATAGATAGTTTCAGGTAGGGGGAGATCTCCGAAACCCTGAAATGTGGGATCATCGGTGGTGGGGACATCCCCTTGAGAAGCGTCTATTGGCAATTCTTAAGGAGACATTGACTTCTCAGGAGAGATAGCATCATCAGGGACGATGTACCCTTCTCTGTGCTTTTCGGCTATGTTGGTCAATTCATCGTCCTGAGTTGAGGAGGGAGAAGGTGAAGTCCGGAGAGGCATTGTTGGACTTTTCGAGCTCTCGCCCGTTCCTGGAATTATGTCCACTGGGGGATGTATACATATGGACCCGACCCATGACCTATGCTACGGGTAATTGACAATAACCCGTGATGATGAAGGTATTCATCCTTAAGGACTTCATCGATGGTTAGAAATTTTTGATCGCCATTAAGGAGCTGATGCATCCGATCAATTACACTTAACCCGATATTTGTTTTGGGTTATCAAATTCAAACAAAAGAGAAAGCAAGTTAATGTGTTGACATGAACATTCAAAATGGAGATCAAGAAAATTGATGCCATACTTGATTTTGTCCATCTCCTGGGGCACCCCGCCTGTAGCCTGATATAAAACCATTCCAGCTTGGAATCATCGGCCTTGCTGCTAAATGGGGCTAAAATAATTTTCCTTTTTGGGACTGATTCGAAGTAAGAGAAGGAAGGAGTTTCCCGAGTCCGATGCTTGAAATTTTAAAAAAAGTGGACATCGTTAAAAGTGAGCTATGTACCTTAAATCTCTCGGTATGCTATATATAAGGTATATAAGTAAGCATAGGAATTGGGATGTAGCTGCATGGGGGCAATCCGCATCTGTCTCAGAAAGTCGACAACGAAAGGCGGAAATGGTGGAATAGCCCCAACCATACACATCAATTGGGTAATTGCCATAAATCCTTCTGGGGGATTGTGAGGACGGTCAATTTTCGAAGGTACCAGGGTATCCCTTTTCAATATCCCGTGCTTTAAACATATGCGAACAAGTCTGTCGTCATCAATTGTTGTATCAACAGAGTCTATGGGTGACTCCAAGATAATGGCGGACTCAAACTCGTCAGGAGCTCGATTATCTCCTATCCCTCCTTTCTATTCATCGCCCAAAGAGGCTCCACTATCGGAAGGTGTTTCATTGTTATGTGTTCCTACTTTATAATCCGGGCCCTCATCTTCCCACTCATGGTCTGAAGAAGAAGATATGTCATCAATAGTAATTTTCTCGGAAGTTCCCGCAATTTCCATCTTCTTCGCTAACCTAGATGAACGTCTCTCGGCCATGGTCGCTAGACTATTGAAGAAACAATAGCAAAGATTAGAGTAAATTTGCCCGTGCCCCCCGTGTGTGTATGTGAACTAAATTATGTGCTACGTGTAACAAAGATGCAAAGTTAACACATGAGAGCATGATATGAAGATTCAAAGAAATAATAATATGTCAGAGTAGTTCTTGATGTTTGTTATGTTCGAAAGGCGCTATCCTAACTGTTCATCAAGTTAAAGGTTATGCCAAGCATTGATTAAGATAGTTGGATAAGTTCTCGTGCATTAGGTTGGACTGTTTCGGTTCAGTTCGGGCATGTGCTTTGGGATCGGATCGGAAGGCAAAGAGATGTTTCGATCTGGAGCAGGTATTCACACCCAGTAGTTAGAACCGGATCGGTTCGGATGTGGGCCACTAGATCGGTTCGGATCAATTAGAATAATAATGCCTCTTTTCTTCCTTGTCTTTTACTCCGATCCGACCCGGTCAAGAAGGCCGTGTTTTCTCTTTTTTTGTTCTTTCTTATGCTCCGACCCGATCTGACCTTGTAAACATCCCTTCTGTTGCCTTTTCTTTTGCTCTGACCCGATCCAATCTTGTGAACATTTTTCCTTTCCCTTTACTCTAGCGTTTCTTCACTCGAACCGATCCCAGTTCCTCTCCTCTTCTTCATCTTCCCCGTTTTCCACCTCATCTAACCCATACCGAACCTAAATACATTTCACAAATCCCTATTAAGTCCAAGAACTTACGTGCTCAAATATACTGTAGAACCCAAATTCTTCCTCTCAACACCTCGAGGTGGTGACAAGAGCCACCAACGACGACGGCGAAGAAAGAGAGGGCAGCGGCGTTGGAATTAAACGCGCACCATGTTCGAATCATCCACTTTTACCACAAATCTAAATCGAAAACGACTACAGCAAAGTGATTTGAGATTTTAAACCTACCTAGTGGTTTAATTTAAGGGAGAATGAGAGAGTTTCGAAGCTTTTTGAATTTTTGAGTTTTTGATGCAAAATCTGATGGACGGAAGTAATAAAAGAAGAAGAGGAAGAAGAAGACGTGAAGAGGATTTATACAAGGTTAAGGTGACCACTCGTATTCTTAGCCTACATCACCCCGTTCGGACCAGGAGTAAAGCCCACAAAGGAACATTGGCTTGTTAGTCCATGGTGAAGCAATACTGAAGGGCCCATCCGAGTGTGCTACTGGGGGAAATCCATTCGCATTGGAATCCGAACCGAAAGGGGCCATGTACACAGATTTGCCACGCAGGGTGAATTTAAGGAAAAGTGAAGAAAAAGCTCACCTGGAAGAATCACTGGACATTAAAAGAAGCTCTTAAAATTGTTTGAAAATGAAGAAAGTAATTCATATGGATCGTGGATATATATAACCACCAAAAGTCACGACTTTATGAAGCGACACTACAAATAAATGGAAGTGATTATTTAATGGTTCTAATTCAAAGGATGTTTCGTAACTGCTTCGAAGCACACTTTATCTCAGATAAGAGTGTATATCAAGGGGGCAAAATGTTAGCGTACTTTGTGAACTAGGCTACACAAAGATCAAAGACGCAGAAATCACATCGGATCGGGTCGGAGAGATACGTCAGCAATATCAAAGGATAGTGAGTGACCTCATCGGTTCGGAGCGGAGAAGTATGTTAGCAACAGAAGATAGCCAGTGGCCTCATCGGATCGGATCGGGGGCAGCCGATCCAAACTGCTTTCTCTGAGCCTGTGACCGTTGCTACACACGCTCCCTGAAGACTCGGACCAAGACGACTATTTCTCCCACGATCTCCCATTAAATCAATGCGATGTCATCATCTGGAAGCCTCCGAACACGAATCGTATGGGATGGGTGCCACGCAATTCCGAACCGGAGCTACTTCAAAGAGATTTTTCACCTATAAATATACCATCTAGAGGCATTTGAAATGATCTTTTGGCTAATTCTCAGTTCTAACTTCCTCCATAGCCGAATTTCATAGCTACATTCAGATCAAAATCATCTCTTAAAGTCTATTTTGAGAGATTTGAGTGAGTTTTTCCATTGTAATTGTGAAGTTGAGTGAGAATCATTGCTGTAATTGTATTCAAATCATCAATTAAAAGAAAACAAAGTGGACGTAGGCTCTTTAATGCCGAACCACTATAAATCGTGTGTTCTTCGTTGCTTTTTGATTCTATTTCATTGAAATCATAGCTAATTTGGGTGTTAGAGCCAATTTTTGGTCTAACAACAACATTTTCATTAATGTTATTAATTTATAACAAGTCATTATCATTCCCCTTTTAAACTGTTTTCTTTTACTGTTGTATTCCAGTATTCTTCATTCACTGTAATATATGTTTCTTATTTTAATTAAGGAAAATACTTCATGCACCTTATCAGTTTGATAGAAGGAATCAATGATTTATTTTCATAATGTATTCCCATCTAAATCCGTGGTAGCAAGTAATTTCTTTGTTTTTCTTACTTTATTCACTATGGTTTACTTGCAACCACGTTCTCAAGAATAGTTCATTTAGCGGAATACATCACTTTTCCTTCGCATCGCACTAACTCAGTACATAACATCCCTTCCTTTCTTATTTCCTGTGTTAGACATTCAATTACCATCATTGCCATTTATTCCTATCTTTTTGTATACCTATATTTATATATATGTATATATATATATGTATGTATAAGCACTAGACCTCTCACGTTAATCCTACACTTGTGGACGCTGGATTTACCGGGCGGGTCCAGGCAGACTTCTACCACAAGTTGACTTAACCTCATGTCTTAGCACCATTACATGTTTTTAATTTTTGCACTTAGACCCCTCACATTAGATTTACCACTTGTGAATGCTGGATATGCCGGGCGGTTCTGGGCAGAATTCTTTCACAAGTGCAATCTAACCACGTGTCTAAGAGCGTTACAGTGTCAAATTACTGTGATTCTAGGCATGTTCGTTCTTTAACAATTATGCCTATTTCATGAAAAAATTTAGGCATATTATCCTTCTTAATGTAACCTAGTTTACAATAATCTAATTTACATGTCATCCAATTTTTCCTATATTTTGTCGCAAGTCCTTTTCAACGTATATTTAATTCTATTTTGACATGTAAACATTCAATCGGGTAATTATTTAAATCCAACAAGTTAAACATGTCGTTTACTGAATAATATTCCCTAAGTGAATCATATATTTATAACAACACTAATCATTGCCCATATTCCAACAAGTTTATTAAACATGTAATCATTCCAATGCTTTAACTGATTCAACATATGAATTATTCATATTAACATCTCAACTTGTTATGAAAATAAACTATAATTAATCTGGCAAGTTCACAATTAATAAAAAGGGGAATGCTAAATGATAATCATAATACTATCTAAAGGCTATAGCTTAAACCCACTCACCTTTTATGCTATCCCTAATTCTGGATCTAATCCAGTTTTAGCATCCATGGTTTTTCCCCTTTAATTTGATTTGAAACCTAATAACCGTAGATTGATTGTTTTAATTAAAAGAGAAGGGAAAGAAAGAGGAAGAATTGAATAGATTGGATCTAGAAGTTTACCTTGCTTTCATGATCCAATCATGTTGATCCTCTCTTCCATATCTAGATTCATAATTTTTCTAAGCTAATATTTTAATTTTCTGAATAGATTTGAGAAGAGAGAGAGAGAGTAGCGGCGGAGCTCCAGTGTAGCCGCCAAATTATGAAGCTTAGGGTTAGGTCTAAGGTTTTATTTATAGGTGTATGGAGCAACCAGGACCCTCAGATTTGACCAAAAGCCATTAGAATCGTCTAGAAACTCAAAAACCCTAATCTGCCAAAATCTCTATCGGGGGGGTCGACCCCCCTTGATGGGCCCCGGGGTTGGCCCCCCTTCATGTGGGTCAACCCCCCTTGAAGGGGTCGACCCCCATGGGTCTGGGGACCCAGAATTGGTCTGGGTAGTTCCTGTTTTCTCTGACAGACTTCTGCAGCCCATAACTTCTTCATACAATGTCCGTTTTAGGCAAATTCGGACTCTATCTAAACTAGAATTCTGAGATAAACGCAACAGTACAATCCATTTTCCTTAATTCTAAATATTTAATTGAGTTATTCTTATTTTATTATCTTAAGTTAAAATTACGGGGTATTACGTTCTCCTACCCTTAGGGAATTTCGTTTTTGAAATTTGATAATGGTAAAATCAATTAACCCCTCGCATAAAATACATCCATCATGTGTGCATCCAATTTTTGCAAACATCGTGCATTTGTGCAAAGTGAAATACAACATAATAATGCATGTATGCCTAAGCGGTACCTCCTATGTGTATGCAAATTTCTCAAAAATCCTTTTAAAATATGATGCTCACATCCTAAATATACTGGCAGTTCTACACGAATGCAATATATTGAAAATTAAAATGCTTTTTCATCCAAATTTTTCCCACACTCTTACTGAGTAAGAGCGTAGTTCATCCAACTGTTGCATCTATAATCCTACTAACCAACTTTATTTTTCGAATTTCAGAAAAATCTAATTTTCTAAATTCGAATTCTTATATTACAAAAAGGTGGAAAATGGAATACTCTGCATCTTCTGTTTTTCTTTTTTCAACCTATTTCTAATCGTACTTGGATTTTATGTAACTATTTATAAAGATTCTCCTATTTTCCTATACAAGCACAGCCTACATAAGAAAATTTTCTTTGTTACTGCTTTTCTTTACATCTTATCTTGGAAAATTTCCATTCTTTTCCATCTTTTCTCATAATTTATCATGTTTGTTGCTTTATTGAATTTTTCGTTTCCTTTTCAGTTGTAGCATCCCTCTTTCCTTAGCTTATTTAATCATCTTATCTTAGTTTAAATTTAAATAAGCCTTCTAGTCTTTCAAGTAAAACATGAGAACAGACACCCTACACAGGTACTACTAAGGGCCAAGAATCTGGGGACTATGTCCCCTTCAGACAGAAAAGTCCAAACCATGGGATCCATGATAGGTTTAGGTGTTACCCTAACTACCCAACAAGAACAAAACAATGAAACGATCCCAACAGAAATGTAATAATGGGTTTACCCCTAATATGGAAATTAGCAACAGGGTCTAAACACTTACTTGCCCTTTACTATCTACTAGCCACTACTAACTCTAGCTGTGTACCAAAAATTATTTCAAGCAACACCCTAGGCTTTTCAATGCTTATGCATTCTATGGGAACTCATTATTATTCCAAGATAATTCTGGCTATCTGCTTTATAGCCTCCAAACTTTTCCCGTCTTCCCTAGGCAACAATCCTTACCCACTCAATACTTTAAAAACACGGTTTGGCACTTCTTCATTTAAATTTCCTTTCAAAAATTAAAAGTGTCAAATCTTTATTTTCCTCACGAAAACTTTCTTTTGCCAAACCATAAAAACATGTCGTCTTAAAAAAATGTAAATCATCATTTTTTTTCGAATCACAAAACTGGAGTAGATAAGGAAAGCTATTTCCTCAATCGGGTTTATGACTTGTTCTTACCTACAAGGTCGGTTTAGTCTCTTACTACAAGGTTCCAACATCCACTGTATTCTTATTTTCTACAACTTATTTTGTCCACCCAACAAAATTATCTTGTTAAAATAATTTATCAAAAAGGGTTATCATAAGAATAGAGATTTCAAATCTTTCTTTATTAAAAAAAACACTTGTATAACAAGAAAACTAGTAAGCTATACATGCTCTATAATATGCACATTTACTGAGAGAATTTCACTTTAGACAAATTTTTGGCAAGAAAACACTATTTGCAAAATATACCCCATTTTACTTTAAAACTCAATATACTTCACATATTTAAAACTATAACTTTTAAGATTAAAACTTGAAAACACCATAAACCATTTTCTCAAAACTTTTATAATTTTAAGTTCTTAAAAGTTAACATTGGGGTTAGATTCAAAGCGGGTTTCCAATTTTCTAGGCTTTCCTAGACACTTCCTAAGGTTAATTCTCTCAACTATATATATTCGTAATCCATTTCTATCTTCTCAACCTTTTCCAAATTGTAAGGTTTTCAATCCCACTAACCCAAAATACTAATCGTATGGGATTCACTTTCCTTCCAAACAAAGTACATTATACACTATCCACCCAAATTACCTAAGGGTCTCAGATTTCATTATTCATTCTTTTAGTGTTCAAAACAAACATCCTATTTCTTACCATATTATACACTTTCTATTTAGTGGGTTCCTCTATGGATCCAGGTATATATATATTTATATTTTTTTAAAAATACAAATACATTCACTCAATATTTATATAGGGATCCTAAACCTGGCTCTGATACCAGATGTAACAACCCGAATTCCGACAGACCGATTTTTTTTCAAAATTCCAATCTATCTAAACTTGGATTGGCTTGCTCTAGTATCCTGCAGAAAAGATAGAGACATAAAATATGTCAAAGATCAGAAAATATCTCACAGCGGAATGGATAAAATATAATATAGTTAAAATATAGCCTTACCTTATTAATAATACTGGCTGACCAATACCCAAGGCTATCATGTCTCTGCCACAAATCTAACGTGTGAGTATGTTATGAGGAGGGGGTCAGAACACAAGTTCTGGTGACTAGTTTTAAATTATACACTTTGGATAACACTACATGTACCGTTCAATCATATTTTCTTATTTATTAGGTTTCTTTGGTTAACAACACTCAAGGCTTATACACACGTCGCACCCATTTACTTTCCAGTAGATTAACCTAATACAGTATATATGTAACTACCCGCAATATTAAGATACACCCCTATGGTACCCCACTCGCACGGTCTCCACAGTAACACCATCGAAATATACGCCATCCCTCATCCTACGCTGTAGTGACGTATGGATAACAATATTACGTTCCACATATATCTGTCATTACTATGCTACGCAACGTAAAGATTGCCACCTTTGTTCAAAATAGAATTCATACCGGAGTAATGCCCTCATGTCTACGATACACCACCCAAAGCCGACATGCATGTATCTAAACTATTCACCATACGTATCTTCAATTGTAGCTCGATGCCTCAATCGCACGTCCTCTAATATGCACCGAGTTCCATGGAACGGTGATGCAAGAAACACGGAACTCGGTCGGGAGCTTTTCCATATCTGTACAGGTCCGTCTTTAAGAGCATCTATGTACAATATACCTAGGGTTTGTTTTCACGGTGGCTATGGCCCCACCTCGGCCCTCCCTCAACTATTAAAGACAACAAGAGCTAAATGACTACCCCTAAGAAAAATAATCTAAACATCCATTTGGCGTCTTCCCACAACCACCGTACCCCGATAATGAAAGGTGAATGGTCTATTGGTTTATCTCTAGTCTTTTCGCATCCCACTGGCTGCCGATGACGGGTATCCGACAATCTACTATCCTATTGGTCGTGACCCTTCGCCTCACCATTGAGGCAACCGCTGAATCACCCTAGTGTCACCGCATCACAACACTCTGACTGCAAAGCTACATTTTCAGTTAAGGCCCACTCACCTAGTAGTTACGCGCAGACCCAATCTCTACGAGCACAGGTTAAACATCTGTCACTGCACAGAGGGCTACTAGGAGCACCTTACATATCACAAGACGCCACGTGCTTCCCCTTCCAGTCCTTCGGAGATGACAGAATACTCAGATGAACTTACGCTCCCCTGGTGCCTTATAACACCACGATGATCTACCCTGTTGGGTTATTCATCCTCAAACGTGCGAATTGGTCCAAGCGCCTTACTTTAATATGTTGTTACACCCTATGTCTAATCATCATTGTAAGTGATTGCCTTACCTCATCAAGTTTCCATTTAACTTGGTTATTCTCATTCATATTGAATTCTTAATCAAGTTACCAAGCATCTCTTGCTTACTAATTTCATTTATATAACTTAACCCATTTAAGTTTATTAATAAGCCCACAACATGTAATTCTCTATATTGTGGCCCAAGGTCTATGATTCGCAACCCTTTATATACTTGTTTGATTTCAAGGTTACAATGACATGTTCTACTTAATATGTTATTAAGTATATCTCAATTCACATGTTTTCTAAGTAACATGTCGCTTACCATTTATGATTAAATATAACTTATTTCATTTCAAAAGTTTTCCTCATTCTTTCTCATTTAATCATAAATTCAATTTATACTATCACTACAACTTATCGTTGTTTACTTATTAACTTAGTTTTCTTGACTAAGGTCCAATAATAAGTTTCTCTAACCATTTATTGTAACTTATGTTATAATTTCCTCTTGTCCCTAGGACAAATCTAAACACGTTATTCTTATAAGCGGGTTTCAGACTTCCAAGTTTACAGATTACTTAATTTATAATAAAGTACAACTTCTTATATTTCATAAAATTTCCCCCTTTTCTCAACTGGTTTCCATCTTTCCCCATTTACTGATTACTTAATTTACAATTAAGTGTCCCTTATCTCATTTCACCAGTTATCATATTTCCTTATTAGTTTATTATAACCTAAGTTATAATCTTCACTTGTCCCTAGGACAAGTCTACCTATTATACAACATTTCCATTAAGGTTATTAATTGATAATATGTCATTATCATTCCCCTTTTAAATGATTTTTTTTACTGTTGTATTCCAGTATTCTTCATTCACTGTAATATATGTTTCTTATTTTAATTAAGGAAAACACTTCATGCACCTTATCAGTTTGATAGAAGGAATCAATGATTTATTTTCACAATGTATTCCTATTTAAATTCGTGGTAGCAAGTAATTTCTTTATTTTTCTTACTTTATTCAGTGTGGTTTACTTGCAACCACGTTCTCAAAAATAGGTCGTTTAGGGAAATACATCACTTTTCCTTCGCATCGCACTAACTCAGTCCATTACATCCCTTCCGTTCTTATTTCCTGAGTTATACATTCAATTACTGTCATTAATATTTATTCATATCTTGTTATATACATACATACATATATATATATATATATATGCATGTATGTATGTATGTATGTATAAGCATTAGACCTCTCACATTAAACCTACACTTGTGGACGCTGGATTTGCCAGGCAGGTCCGGGCATACTTCTAACACAAGTTGACTTAACCTCGTGTCTTAGTACCATTACATGTTTTTAATTCTTGCACTTAGACCGCTCACATTATACTTACTGCTTGTGAATGCTGGATATGCCGGGCGATTTCGGACAGAATTCTTTCACAAGTGCAATCTAACCTCATGTCTAACAGCGTTACAGAGTCAGATTACTATGAATCTAGGCATGTTCGTCCTTTAACAATTATTCCTATTTCATGAAAAACTTTAGGCATATTATCCTTTTTACTGTAATCTAGTTTACAGTAATCTAATTTACATGTCATCCAATTTTTCCTATATTTTGTCACATGTCCTTTTCAACGTATATTTAATTCTATTTTGATATGTAAACATTCAATTGGGTAATTATTTAAATCCAACAAGTTAAACATGTCATTTGCTCAATAATATGCCCCAAATGAATCATATAATTATAACAACAGTAATCATTACCCATATTCTAACAAGTTTATTCAACATGTAATCATTCCAATACTTTAACTGATTCAACATATGAATTATTCATATTAACATCTCAACTTGTTATGACAATAAACTATAATTAATCTCGTCATTTCACAATTAATAAAAAGGGGAATGCTAAATGATAATCATAATATTATCTAAAGGCTATAGCTTAAACCAACTCACCTTTTAAGCTTCCCCCAATTCTGGATATGATCCAGTTTTAGCATCCATGGTTTTCCCCTTTAATTTAATTTGAAACCTAATAACCATGGATTGATTGTTTTCATTAAAGAGAAGGAAAAGAAAGAAGAAGAATTGAATAGATTAAATCTAGAAATTTACCTTGCTTTCATGATTCGACAATATTGATTCTCTCTTCCAGATGTGGATTCATAATTTTCCTAGGCTAATATTTTAATTTTCAAAATAGATTTGAGAAGAGAGAGAGCAATGGCAGAGCTCTAATGTAGCCACCGAATTATGAGGTTTAGGGTTAGGTCTAAGGTCTTATTTATAGGTGTATGGAGCAACAAGGACCCTCAGATTTAACCAAAAGCCATCAGAATCGTCCAGAAACTCAAAAACCCTAATCTGCCAAAATCTGCCGTGGGGGGAGGGGGTCGACCCTTCCTTTATGGGGTCTTCATACGATGTCCGTTTTATGCAAACTTGGACTCTATCTGAACCATAATTCCGAGATGAACGCAACGACCCGTTTTACTTAATTTTGAATATTTAGTTAAGTTATTCTTAATTTATTACCTTAAGTTAAAAATGCAGGGTGTTACGTCATCCAATACATCCAATATGATCACAAGCATGATATGAAATCAGCAATAACACCAATATGACAATTCCATCGACAAACACGTAAAATTCACCAAAATCACCATAAATGTACATATGAGCAAAACAGTGGATCTAACTTGCACATTCACATGAAATTTCATATAAATTGCTTGTCTAAACTTGCTAAATCCGATCACAGGGTGATTTATATGAAAATGGACTAACCAATGCATAGATCTATGGAAAGACACTTGAATTTGATGAAAAACATGGGTAAACACTCATATACTTCATTGAATCTATGTGAGAGATGTGAATCACTCACTGATTCTTCAAAATAAGCTAAAATTGATGAAATAAGAATCTGTACAGCAAGCACCTCGCACCAAACACCTTGATCAGATGAATCCTTGCATCAATTGATGTAGATCTAGCCTCTAATGGTGTAGATCTATGATTTCCCTCTTTGGATTATGATTTCTAATGGTGGAAAGGTGTTAGACGAAGGAGGAGCACAAGGCACCAAATGGGAGAATGAGAAACTAAACTATTTCCCATATTCCTCACCCCCTATTTATACCCTTCCACCAGCCCATTAATGCGCCTTCCCCAAATCAGCCCATTAGACTCCCAAAACCTGGAAAGCCAACTGAAAAACCTTAAAACAACGATTTCTCTCAAACCGTTGAGCCAAATTTTTTAATGTAACCACTCTACGGAAAGGCAATCATCAATTCCTTTACAATGGCATAGGTCTCACCCTCTAATTCGACCTGAGTCAAAAATTATGCCCTATATAAGACAGACAGGGGCAAAATGGTCACAAACAAAATTGATAAAAATTATGGACATGTTTCACATCCCCATAAGCAACATACCAAAAGATGAGAATGATCCAACGCTTAGCGAGTAAATATTGTTAGACCAAAAATTGGCTCTAACACCCAAATTAGATATGAATTCAACAAAATAGAATCCAAAAGCAGTAAAGTACATGCAATTTATAGTGGCTCGGCGTTAACGAGCCTACGTCCACTTTGTTTTCTTTGATTTGATGATTTGATTATAAATACAGCAAGAATTCTCACTCAACCTCACTATTACAATTCATAAACTCACTCAAATTTCTCAAAAATGGGCTTTAAGAGATGATTCTGATATGAATATGATTGTAGAATTCGGCTATGGAGGAAGTATGGACTGAGAATTTTCCAAAAGATCCTTTCAAATGCCTCTAGGTGGTGTATTTATAGGTGAAAAGTCTCCTCGAAGTGGTTCCAGTTCGGAATTGCGTGGCATTCATCCCTGGATAGTCGGGTTCGGAAGCTCTAAGATGGCTACAGCGCATTGATTGAGTGGGAGATCGCTGAAGAAATGGTCAGATCTTGTCCGCGTCTTCAGGGGATATTCGTATCAACGGCTTCAAATTCGAAGGAAAGAAAGGGGTTCGGATCAGAGCCTCCAATCCAATCCAGTTTAGTCCGCTTGTTGCCCCTTCATGTTGCTGATGTACTCATCCGATCCGAACCATTGGGCTTGCTTGTTTTCTTCTGTTGCTGCTGGAGTGTTCCTCCGAACCGATCCGCTGAAGCCACTTGCTATCCTTTGGCATTGCTGTCGTATGACCGATCCGATCCGATGTAATAAGGCTACTGTTGTATCTCTCCGATCCGATCTGAGGAAGTGCCTGCTCTCTTGACCTATATTTACCTCCTGCACTATCTTTCTCCGATCTGATCTGATTGGTGTCCTTCTCACTATTTGCTCTTTGTGTAGCCTAGTTTACAAAGTAGGCTAACATTTTGCACCCTCGAAGTACACTCTTATCTGAGATAAAGTGTGCTTCGAAGCAGTTTATGGGACATCCTTCGAACCAGAGTTCCTCGAATAATTGCCTTCGGTTCGGATTCCGATCCGGACGAGTATCCTTCAGTGGCACATCCGAGCAGATATATGAATTCAACACTCCCATGGCTCAACAGGCCATAGGGCCTTAACGGGCTTAACTTCCGGTCCGAATGGGCTGAGAAAAATTGGGAATACGAGTAGACACTGCGATTTCATATAAATACCTTCTCCGTGTCCTTCTTTATTATTTTCTTCCAACGAAACTTGCATCGAAACCCCTGGAATTTTAAAAACTCCGAAATTCTCTCGTTTTAATCCCCAAATCAACATATAGGTAGGTTTAAAATCTCGAATCATTTTGTTGTAATCGATCTCGATTTGGATTTGTGGTAAAACTGGACGATTTGAACCTTGTGTGTGTTTGATTTCAATGCCGCCGCCCTCTCTCTCTTCGCCGTCGTCGTTGGTGGCTTTTGTCACCACCTCGAGGCATCGAGAGGAAGAGTTTGGGTTATACAAAACATTTAAGCACGTAAGTTCCTGGACTCGGTTGGGTTTTGCGAAATTAAATTGGGTTCAGTGAGAAGGAGAAGGAAGGAGATGAAGGGGAAGAGAGGAGCTTGGATCGGTTCGGATGAAGAAGCGTTGAAATGAAAGAAAAGGAGTGGTGTTCATATAACCGGATCGGGTCGGGGTAAAAGAAAAAGTAAAAAAGAGAAACGAAACCCACTTAACTGGATCGGATTGTGTTTACGAGACCGGATCGGATCGAAGCAGAGACAGGGGAAAAAGAAGGAGGAAACTAAAACTCACCTGTTCGGATCGGATGGTAATAAGAGACAAAGAAGAGGATGATTTCTCGAACTGATCCGACCCGCTCTGAAAGTCTACATCTGAGCCGATCCGGTTTACATCACTGTCCGATCGAAACTTGACTTTTCCCTCCGGTCTGATCCCAATGAAGATGTCCGAACCGAACCGAAATAGCCTAACTTAGTGTGCAAGAATTTTTTCAACTGTCTTAATAAATGCTTGACATAGCCTTCAACTTGACGAACAGTTAGGATAGCACCTTTCAAACATGACAAACGTCAAGAATCATTCTGAAAATTATTGCTTCCTTGGTCCTTTACATTATTCTTTCATGTATTTGCTCTGCATTTCTGTCACACGTAGCACACACGTTAGTTCACATATACACACGGGGGTCACGGGCAACTTTACTCTAATCCTTGCCATTGTTTCTTCAATAGTCTAGCGATCATGGCCGAAAGACGTTCTTCTAGATTAGAAAAGAAGACGGAAATTGCAGAAACTTCCGAGAAATATACTCTCGATGACATATCTTCTTCTTCAGACCCTGAATGGGACGACGAGGGCTCAGATTATGAAATGGGAACGCATAGCAACGAAACATCCTCGGACAGCGAAGCTTCTCTGGGCTATGAGGAGGAAGGATGGATTGGAGATTGCCGAGCCCCTGACGAATTTGAGTCTGCCATTATCTTGGAATCACCCAAGGACTCTGTTGAATCAATGACCGACAATGATAGACTTGCTCGCATATGTCTAAAGCACAATATATTAAGAAGGGATACTCTGGTACCGTCGAAAACTGACCGTCCTCACAGTCCTCCAGAAGGGTTTATGGCAATTACCCGATTAATGTGCATGGTTGGGGGCTATCCCACCATTTTCTCCTTTTGTTGTCGACTTCCTAAGACAGATGCGGATTGCCCCCATGCAGCTGCATCCCAACTCTTATGCTTACCTATGTACCTTATATGTAGCATACCGTGAGATCTTAGATATAGAGCTCACTTTCGACGATGTTCATTTCTTTTATAACTTCAAGCATCAGACTCAAGAAACTCCTTCTTTCTCTTACTTCGAATCAGTCCCAAAATGAAAACTAATTTCGGTGTCGTTCAGCAGCAAGACCGGCGACTCTAAGCTAGAATGGTTTTATATAAGGCAACAGCCGGGTTGTGCTAGGAGATGGACAAAATCAAGTAAAGCATTGGTTTTCTAAATCTCAACTCTGAGTGTCCATGCCAATACATTAATCTGTTTTCTTTTTGTTTGCAGTTGATAATCCCAAACAAATATTGGATCAAGTGTATTTTGATCGGATGCATCAGCTCCTCAATAGTGACCAAAAATTTCTAACTATCGATGAGGTCCTCAAGGACGAATATCTTCATCACCACAGGCTACTGTCCATTACCCGTAGCATAGGTCACGGGTCAGGTCCATATGTATATATCCCTCCGGTGGATGTAATTCCAGAAATGGATGAGAGCTCGAAAGGCCCCACAATATCCCTTCGAACTTCACCTTCTCCAACTTCAACTCAAGACGATGAGCTGGCTAACATACCTGAAAAGCACCGAGAAGGGTACATCACTCATGGGGATGCTATTTCTCCTGAGAAATCACCATCTCCTAAAGAACAGCCAACATGCGCTTCCCAAAGAGATGCCCCTACTGTTGATGATCCTACATTTCAGGGCTTGGGAGATCTCCCCCTTCCTGACACTATTTACACTTCCGAGGATTTTGGCACGAATCCTTTAGTTTTTACTTCTTCAGAGGAGACTACTCCTTTCAAGGCCAAAGAGCCCACTCGTGCTAGCTTGGCTTCGGACTCTGGTTTGTCGAGGGGAACACCACTTAGGATTCACTTAACACAATAGCACCCCACTTCACAGCACTTACTTCTTATGAGAATACTGATTCTGAATTCCACTTGTATTGTTGCGCAGGTACAATGTCTCGTGTTCACTATGACATCAGGAAACTACGCCGCGGCATGACCGGACCCCCTCATGATGTTGAGCATGATCGCCGTGAAAGCCGCGGTAGGGAGGATAGAAGGCCTTATGATTCTTATCAGTCGCGGACCTCGTGCTCTCGCTCTCCCATTCGGTCGGATCCAGAGCGATACAAAGGCTACCAAGGTCGTCGAGGAGACGACACGTCATAGTCAAAAGATCAAATCTCTTCTCAAGAAAAACATAGTAGGGAAAGGAGCCCGCCGAGAGATACCGACCCGCGAAGCAAGCGCAAGGTTCCTGCTAAGTGGCCTAGAAAGGGTGAGGAGGCCATTGAGCCCTCCACACATAAGGATACCGAGCTGACATTCCCCGCACCTCCACCATTGGATGCTGAAACTGCAGTTAAGAGGGCATATCTGGAGGAGCAGTTCTCCGAACACTATTTTGAAAACTTGACTTTCTTACCCGCTCTGGAGCCAAGTTCCTCAAGGCGGGCAGACGAGGCCAAAGAAAAAATTGATGCAGTCGAAAAACAATATTCGGAGATGTTCAAGTACTCGTGCAACCTCTCTAGAATTATCCGAACTCTAATCACAGACACTAACTCGATGAAAAAGACTGCAGAAGCCGACGCAAAGGCCTTGAAAAATTTGGGGAAAGAACTTGAGGATACACAGGCCCAACTTGCTATCGCTCAATGGGACGCTGCCAACTTCAAGCAACAATTTGAAGAGCTACAAAAACGTTATCATGACTTGCTCGAGTCCCATACTCAAGAGCGCTCAGAGCTGAAAAAGCAAGCAGAAGATGCCAAGTTGGATAACGCCAAAATGCAACTTGCTTACGCTGCCCTTGAGCGAGAAAAGGCCGAGTTAGCGAAGAAGAATGCCGAATTGGAGAAGAAAAACACTGACTTGGCTTCCAAGTTGATGGAGGCCGAGAACAGGGCTGCCCTAGCGGAGGGTAATGTTGAAAGTGTCATCAAGTCGGCCGAAGAGTCCCGCCAGCAACTGGTAGAGGCCCAGGAGGATGTACGTGATTTCGGTGAATTAATGATCGAATTTTTTGCACATATAATCCGTCATCGAAACATCTCTTGGATCGAAGATTATACGACTACCTTGGTTCACGTGTGGAGCCAAATTATTGAATGGGAGAAAGAAGAACTCAAGGTAGATTCCATCGACGAGGACAAGCTCATGGAAAAATATCTAAGAGATGACGAGCCGGCACGTCTGGCTGAGGGGCGTCGCCTGATTGCTGCTGCCATGTAGGAGGAAAAGCGGAAGGCTAAATAAAAGGACATCTTGGAGGCTGGTTCTTCTTCCACTGCAGCTGAAACTTCTGAAGTAGAGGGATATGACCCCGAAAACCAGGGGATCCCTCAGGCATCTCTTTTATCCCCTATTCCTGAGACGGTGTCAGAGACGGAAGTTACTCCAGCTGACAAATCATCGGAAGGAATTTCTACCATTTCACCCCAATTCGTCAAAGTTGTCTCCACTTTCCATCACATAGTCGGGAAATCGATGAAGGACCCTTTATTTCCTCCCGAGTTGATAACTGTTGCTTCTCATTCCGCAGGTGCTGAACCGTCCGAGAAGACAGACGTGCCTCAGGGGACCACCGCCGGAACAGAATTCGCGGAGAAGGCCGAAGGAGAAAAAGATAAGGCTGATGCTCCCCACGATAACGAGATGATAGCCGCCTTGAAAGATGATGGCGGTGGCGAGGAGCATGAGGAAGACCCTGAGGTGGCTATAGTTGGGGAATCAAGAAGCGCCGATGACATCACTTTAGCTGCATTGAAAGCCGAACAAGATAAACGTATGCATCTTAAAGTTGAAGACCTGGACCCCAAAAGCCTTAAGCCGCTCGCAGTGGTGGATGCTGGATCAAGGTTAGTTGTTAAGCTTTCGACTAGGTCTATTACAGAAGAGCTTGCTAAAAAGTCTTCTCTTGATTCCAGCATTCCGACTCCCGGGAAAAAATCAACCGATTCCAGCACTTCAGTCATAGGGATGAAAAAACCAAGGCACATTTTAACTGATGCTGAAAGAGAGGCGAAGGATGCTCGGAAGGCCGCTAAAAAATCCAAGTCCACTCCAACGCCTAAGTGATGAAGTGTTATGTTTTATTTTAATATTTAATTGGCCCGGAATTGTTGCAGCGAGTGTGGCCCTCGCGTCTTCTTTTTTGCTTGTTTTCCTGTACAAACTCACACGTTTGTGAATAAAAATAATTCATTTCCTGCAATGCCTGTTAGTCGTTAGTTCAGTACTTATGTAAAAATACAAATGCCTGACATACTAAAGTCATGTAATGGAGTCATGGTGGAGGGGAATATGTGTGTACATGTATGCCCCCAGTCAATCTTGAGTAACTGAAGGAGAACTATTCAAGATTAAATTAAAAAGTCTGAATGTCCCCGATTCTCTGACGGGGGTCACATTCCTTTCATCGTTGACTCCTATTCTTTTCTGGCATCTTTTATACTCTCCTGTTTTATATCCAGGTTAGAGTTCTTGCTGAGGCGGTCTCTCATCTGGGTGCACCTTCACGCCTTAGAGGACGTCGTCTTCCCTTCCTTTATACTCTCTCGCGATTCTTGAGAGTTAGAGTTAAGAATGTCGTCTTCCCATTCTTTTATGTCTTATTGTACAAACAGTCATTTTGTTTGTCCCCGCATATAGGTCATCTTCAACTTTAGTTTAACATTTCGTGTTTCACAGTCATAATAGAATAATAGTTGAAGATATAAATAATGCAGGAAAGTAAATGACACACGATATTTTATAGTGGTTCAGCTAAGTCGTAGCCTACATCCACTTTATAATCTTTTGTTCACATAAATAGACTTTTTAAGGCAAGTCGTACCTTTTTAGATAGCTTATGAAAACAAAAGAAATGACATTTCATATTTAGCTCAGATATCGTCGTAAATGTTGAGCGTTCCAGGATCTGGGAATCTCTTCGCCGTCCACGGTCGTTATCTTGAATGTTCCTTTATCAAGCTTCCGTTGGATGGCGTACGGTCCTTCCCATTTGGGACCCAACCGGGTTGAAGGCGGGAAGACTCGCTTCAGTACTAGGTCTCCTGGTTCAAAGGTTTTGAGGCGAACCTTTTGGTCATAATAATGTGCCACTTGATGTCGATGTCTTGAGGCACGCAAGTCAGCTTCATCTCTTTTTTCTTCAATCATATCAAGAGACTGTAGGAGGAGCGCTTTATTCGTCATCGGGTCATAGTACGCGACTCGATGAGAAGGGACTTCCAATTCTACCGGGATCACCGCTTCAGGCCCAAATGAAAGTGAATAGGGAGTATGGCCAGTAGCCATCTTAAAGGTCGTCCTATATGCCCATAAGGATAATGGCAACTCATCTACCCATCTGGCTTTGGCCCGTTTCAGTCGCTTCTTTAGAATTGATTTAATGACTTTATTTACGACCTCAACCTGTCCATTTGACTGCGGATGAGCTACTGCCGTGTATCGCTTATCAATTTTGTATTTCTGGCAAAAGTTTCTGAACTCTATGCTGTCAAACTGCGTCCCATTGTCAGTTATGATGGTCTTCGGTATCCCAAATCGACAAATAATTTTTCTCACCACGAAACTGATCACTTTCCTTGTTGTGATGGTTGTTAAAGGTTCAGCTTCCACCCATTTCGTGAAGTAATCCACGACAATGATCTCATACTTGGCTCCTCCTCTGGCAATGGGTAGCACTCCAATAATGTCAATTCCCCACATGGCAAACGGCCATGGACTTACCATTGACTTGAGCTGAGTAGGAGGCGCTCTGGGAACTTTGGCATATCTTTGACATCTGTCGCAACGTCATGAATAAGCAGCTGCTTCTTTGTTCATGGTAGGCAAGAAATATCCATACCGTAACACTTTCTTTGCCAGGGTTTGGCCCCCAGTGTGCTCTCCACACTCACCATGATGCACCTCTTGCAGTACACGCTTGATGTCGTCGTGTGCGATACACCGTAGCAGGGGCATTGAAAACCCTTGACGATAAAGGACGTTGTCCTGTAAAACGTATCTTGTGGCCTTACGTCTTACAGCTCGTCTTTCGCTCTTTTTCAATGGAAGAGTTCCACTTTTGAGAAAGTTCTTAATTGGTGTCATCCAGGATTCTCTTTCTGGTTCAACATCCAAGGCTAGCTCTACTTCCATCAGGTCGAAACTGGGTGAATCCAACACCTCTATCGGAACCATTTCGGATTCTTTAAGACTATCTGAACTTGCTAACTTCGGCAATCGATTTGCTTTTTGATTTTCAGCCCTTGGAATGTGTGTTATACTATAAAGCTCCAAACCTTCCAACAACTCCTTTACTTTCTTAAGATAAGTGATGAGCCGAGGTCCCTTAGCAGCAAATTCTTCCCGAACTTGACATACTACTATTTTGGAATCACAATATATATCTAGTGTCTTCACTCCCAAATCTTTGGCAAGTTTCAGCCCGGCAATAAGGGCTTCATACTCAGAGTCATTATTGGTAGCAGCAAACTCTAACCGCAACGCATAGTAGATAGATCGTCCTTTAGGAGTTATTAAAACAACTCCGGCGCCAGACTTTCTATCATTCTTGGCTCCGTCCGTATATAATCTCCACGGACTAAACTCTAATTCTTGTTCCAAAGTAACTGTCTTGTCACCTACCGTTTCTTCTTCAGGAATTGTAAATTCAGCTATGAAGTCAGCCAAGGCCTGCCCCCGTATGGATCTTCGCGGATGAAAATTCAAATCAAACTGGCTCAGCTCGATATTCCATTTCAGTAGCCGCCCTGATGCTTTAGGTTTCAGCAATACTTGTCTCAAAGGTTGGTCGATATACACAACTATTGGGTGTGCCTGAAAATAATGGCGGAGTTTGCGGGAAGCAATTAGGAGGCTATAAGCAAGCTTCTCTATCTTTGGGTAGTTGCGTTCTGCAGCAGCTAGTTTTTTACTTACGTAATACACAGGTTTCTGGACTTTTTCGTCTTCACGTACTAGTACTGCACTGACGGCGTGAGATGATACCGCCAAGCAGACGAACAAATCTTCATGTTGCACGGGCTTAGATAATATTGGAGGCTTTTCTAAGAAGTCTAACAGATTCTGGAACGCCTCCACACAGTCGGGGGTCCACTCAAAATTTCGCTTTCCCCGTTTTATGAGATCGAAGAAAGGCACAAACTTGTCTGTTGCTTTGGAGATGAACCTGCCCAGTGCTGCAACTTTCCCAGCTAAGCTCTGAACATCCCTAATCTTTCTCGGCTCCTCTATATTTCAGATTGCTGCTATTTGGTCTGGGTTGATTTCAATTCCTCTGGAGGTCACGATATAGCCAAGGAACTTGCCTGATGCCACGCCAAAAGAGCACTTCAAAGGGTTCAACTTCATCCCATACCTTCGTAGTATGCCAAACATTTCTGCTAAGTCTTTCATATGATCGGAAGATTGCTTGGATTTCACTAGCATATCATCTACATAAACTTCCATAGTCTTCCCAATTTGATTGTAAAACATGCGGTTGACCAGGCGCTGATATGTGGCTCCCGCATTTTTTAATCCAAACGGCATTACGATGTAACAATACAACCCCAAGTCTGTAATAAAGCTTGTATGCTCTTTATCTGGTAAGTGCATGGGAATTTGATTGTACCTGGAATAAGCGTCCATAAAGGATAAAAGTTCGTGCCCGACAGTTGAATCTGCTAGTTGATCAATCTTGGGGAGAGGAAAACTATCCTTCGGGCAAGCCTTGTTCAAATCAGAGAAGTCGATGCATGTTCTCCACTTCCCATTTGACTTTTTAACTAGGACAGGATTCGATATCCAGTCGGTATACTTCGAATCCTTAATGAATCCATTACCCTTTAACTTTTCTACTTCTTCTTTCAAAGCTGCTGACCGCTCTAGGCCCAACATCCATCTTTTCTGCTTGATTGGTGGGTGCTTTGGATTAATACACAAGGAGTGACTCATGATGGCAGGCGAAATCCCACACATGTTAGCGTGGGTCCAGGCAAACACATCCAGACTTGCCTTCAAAAAATCAACCAATTCTTTTGCTCTAACTGGATCTAGTTGCGAGCCAATATTTAGTACTCTTGTTGGGTTAGTTTCGTCAATAGATATGTCGATCGTTATTTCATTGGGAGTCGCTTTCATGTCCCCAGGCTCTCTATCCTCTCTGGGATCTATATCCTCGAGCACGTCTGAGGGCGACTCTTTTGGCGCAGGGCCCCTTAGTTGTTATGCTGAGGCCCCTTTTGGGGAGGCGGAATCGTCTTTAGCATCTAAATCTAGCCCCTTCATCAGCATCTTTAACTCTGCTACGTAACAAGCCCGTCCTGTGGCTTGGTCGCCTCTCATTGTCCCAACTTCCGAGTCAATCGGGAATTTTAGCAGCAAACACCAAGGCGCAATACATGCCCTAAATTCGGCAAGGGCTGGTTGGCCTAGAAAGGCATTATAAGGCAATTCCAAATCGAGTACTACAAACGGCAGGATCCTTACTCTCTGGCGATCTCCCTGCCCTAATGTGACTGGTAGTTCCACAAAACCCATTGGAGCTGTAGATACTCCATTAAAACCACGTATCCATCCTTGACATGGCTTTAAGTCTTTTGCTTCGAGCCTCATTTGTTCGAAGGCTTTCTTGAAGAGGATATTGACCGAGCTTCTGTTATCCACTAACACCTTATGAACCAGAGCGGGGCCAATTGTCGTGGTTATCACCAGCGGATCGTCGGTTGGGGATAAAACTCCAAACTCGTCTCTATTGCGGAGTACGACATCATCGGACATCGTTTTTTGCTACTTTATCGGAGCGAAATCTTCAAAGCTATTGCATTCTCCCACTTCATAATGATTTGCAGCGTTGACGTACTAGTCCATTGCTTAAAACTTCGACCAACCAAATGAGGCTCGCCTATAATGGAGTTAATGATGATCCTCTTACCCTTTTGCTGAGCCGTGGGTTTTGAAGTGGGTTATTCTTAATTCGGTGCTTGTCCCCTTGCCCCCCTGTCCCTTGGGGCAGCTTTGTACTCATCCAACTTCCCTTCTCGCAGCAATTTTTCGACGATGTCCCTCAAATGACGACACTCATTGGTGGAATGACCGTGTGTACTATGAAACATGCAAAACTTTCCTGTCTCAATCTCCTTCTCTGTAGAATCTCTGGGTGGTGGCTTTTTGTATTGCAATACGCTGTATGTATCTAGATAGATGTTCTCCAACGTATCATTTAACGGCGTGTAATTTTCAAAACTCTCTAATCTGGGTCTTTTATTGGAGCCGTTCCCACGGTTTCTATTCCTTCTATTGTCGTTTCCATTTCTGTTGCTATTACCACCACTCTGGTTGCCAACATTTACTTCTATTTTCCCAAACTGTCACCAGACTGTTTCACAGCGACATTACTCTGAACACCTTCCTTCGAGGTCCCTTCGGTCTTTCTCTTCCGATTTGCCATAGCTTCGTCTCGCCTCAGGCGAACATTAGCCTTTTCGTAGAACAACTCTCTTGTGGGAGGTGGTTTTCCAGCCAAGTAATCCCCGAACTCTGTGTCGGGATCTACTCCTTCTATCAAGGCCATTAGGATAATGGGCTCATGGAGATCAGTGACTTCGGTGACGGCCAGGTTGAAGCGATCCAAATATGATTTCAAAGATTCTCCTAGGCCCTGTTTGATTTGTGACAACTCTATGACGGTCTTGGACTTTTGGGCATGGAGTCGGAACTGATTCATGAAACGCTCACTCAATTCTGTGAAATTGGACACCGACCGAAGAGGAAGTCAAGTGAACCACATTAATGCTACATCTTCAAGATAAATGGGAAAAGCCTTGCACTTTACGGCATCGGGAGATGTTGCCGTGTTCATAAACCATGCATATCTCATTTGGTGCTGCCCTGAGTCTGTCCTTCCTGAATATCGATCCATCTGAGGCAAATTGAATCGTCAGGGGAACTGGTAATTCAGGATGTCATCTGTGAAAGGGGTATGACTTCGCTCAATGCCCCAATCCTCATTAGTATACCACCGACTTTCCGACATAATCTGTCGCACCATTGCTTGTACATCGGCGTTGGTTAGTGTCTGCACAGGCTCTCTAGATCTTATGTTCGGGTTACCCCTGGGTTCCTGATCAGGGGATAACCTTCTGTTTTTGGCGGCAGCTGCTCTACGTTGCTCCCTGTGCTCCCGGTCAATCTCCAGGGGTAAAGGTTGGAGGAGTTGTTGCTATGTGGGGTTGGTAATATTAGGATCCCTGGGTAAGACGTGGGATCCTCGCATAGGTAGCAACATAGGTTGTTGTAGACTCGTGTCATCAGGACCCAATACACGGGCAGCATCTTCATGGGATCCGAAAGTCAATTGATCTAGGTTCTGAGGTCGTTCAAGCGGCCTCCTCTTGCGAGGACGTTCCTCCTCCGAAGAAGATGAATCATCTGTAGGAATGTGGCGTGGTGGGGAAGGAGTTCTCTGCCTCCGGAGCTCCTGTAATTCTCTACCCATGGTGATCATGTTTTCCTACATACGAAGGTTGTCACGCCTTTGGGCTTCCAATGCTTCTTTAGTGCTCTGAAGCATGTCAAGAAAACGTGAAAAATCTCCCTGAGTAATGGGTGCAGATGGATCAGGATGGACAATGGTCATCATGGCTGGAATTGGAGCATCAGAGGGAGCTCGAGTAGAAGTTCCAGCTTTGTTCTAATTCGGATCGTATCAGCCCATAGTGTAACACCCCACACCCGCTACGGTCACTCACTAAGGGAATGCCATAACATCGGCGGAGTATTTTAAGTGAATATAGAACAGAAGAATTACAAAAAGACAGATATAAGTAATACTTGAGAATTCAAAACATCATTTCATTGCAGCGGAAAGTAAAACATGTTTGGTTACACCAAAACCATAAACAAGAGTCAAGTACATAATATCCATCCTGATAAAACAAAAGTACATAATCCCACTACATAACTTAAAAGCCATAATAGAAAAGATAAACTGAGCTTTACACCCACGGTCCAAGCTCCAAAAGATAGATAAAGCAGTCTGATCAAAGCCCACTAGTGCTAGGCCCACTCTGATAACCTGAGGGTTGGGAAAAAGATAAAAACAACGGGGTCAGACATAAGTCTGAGCGAGTCCTATAACTTTAACAATACAATCATTAAAGTAACCAGAGTAAGACATAAGCTTGATATACGGTAACGACTGGGGATGAATGGCTACACTAAGCAACCAACTAGACTTAGGATGAACTAAGATAACCGAAAAGACGCATTTACCCACCCAAGGATAATTACTACACTGCACCACCCCAGATCTACCCACCCAAGGGTAATTCCTACACTGCACCACACCAGTCCTACCCACCCAAGGGTAATTCCTACTTAAAGGTTGATCCCACTAAGTGTACTTAGTAATTTTTAATAGTAGTTTTGTGTACCCCTAGCTGACTACATAGGTGCCGTCTGCCCCTATCTCCACTAGGTGTACCCACTACTCCCCAAGCGATCGGCTCCCTAACGTAGATACCCGTGCTGGCCCCACAGTGGGGTGTATCATTCCCCAAAGTGGCAACCTAATAATATCAACGGTGCACGACTTATACCTACACGATGCAACAACGTCTTACTTACCAGCCTGGGTCCACACACGCATATGAAACCCGTTGGACTTGCGTTGCCACCGCTAACCCGTTTTGGCCTCTTACAGTCAAGCCCAATATGCGTGTCCCGTCCTCGACTTGGGTCGAGCCCACAAAGATACGTTTGGGATATTGGTTGAAATGGGCCCCCACAAGCTACCCACCTAAGCTTGTCATTTCTAGTGAATCCCACTTAACCCTTTAACCATGTCCACTTACATGTTATAAATTTTGGTTAAGTCTTTTAATCATATTTTAATTGCCACTCAAGGCACCCACTAGATTTCCACATGTCACCCAAGGCACTTACTTAACCCTTTAATCATGTTTAATTACATGTTCCACTTTGGTTAAGTATTCTAATCGTATTTTCTATTGCCACCCAAGGCAACCCACTAGTTTCCTCATGCCACCCAAGGCACCCCCACTAGTTACTACATGCCACCCAAGGCACCCACTTAAACCCTCATGCCCCACTACATGCTAATTTGGTTAAGTGTTTCATAATTAATTAAGATCGTAACCTTCGTAAAGACCTCTCACATTAGACTGTCTTTTATGGCAGCTGGATATGCCGGTTGGTTCCGGGCAGCCTTACACCATAACAGAGTCTAACCTCGTGTCTTTACACTTGTCACGTATTTAGTTTATGACTAAGACCTCTCACATTGGGCCAATCATTTGTAGCCGCTGGATTTGCCGGTCGGTTCCGGGCAGTCTTATGCTACAAAAGGGTCCAACCTCGTGTCTTAGTCGATTAATTACACCTAATTAATCACCCCCATAATTTGTATTAATTATCCCTAATTAATTACAAATATTTAAAAATATGGGTAGACCTAACTCAATAGGTAAATTCCCAATTCCATAATATGGGTAGACCTAACTTAATAGGTAAATTCCCAATTATGTCCATCCACTTTATGGTATGTTTAATCATACCAACTTCACACAATTTTATGTGTTCATTAATTTTTACCCCATCGTTCCCCACGTAATTCATTCTCATAACATGACATAATAAAGGGAAGATTCATCACAAATGCCATGGGTTTAACCAACATAGCATATAACTTTATCATGGGTTTAAAAGGTGTCAACTTGCATATATGAGCATACATTAAACCCAACTAGCATTTAACCCAAACTTGCATGAAGCACATATGTCACAAAGGGGTAACTTGCATATGATTCTTATGTCATACAAAGGTGTGAACTTGCATAGCATGTCACATGTTAACTTGCATATAACCAAACACATAACTTGCATAACATGTTACATATGAACTTGCATATAATCATGCACATAACTTGCATATAACCAAACACATAACTTGCATAACATGTTACATATGAACTTGCATATAATCATGCACATAACTTGCATATAACCAAACACATATCTTGCATAACATGTTACATATGAACTTGCATATAATCATGCACATAACTTGCATATAACCAAACACATAACTTGCATAACATGTTACATATGAACTTGCATATGTATGTATGACATACAAAGGTAAACTCGCATATGTTATGCATATCACTAATCCAAACAACTTGCATAGATTATGCATATTATAGATCCAAACTCATAGGTTAAACTTGCATGTCATGTCACTTATTTCACACATGATTCTAGCATAAAACCAAGCATTTAACTTGCATAAAACCAAAAACTTAGCATGCATAAAACTAAATACTTAGCATGCATAAAACCCACCACTTAACATGCATAAACCCAAACACTTAGCATGCATAAAACCAAATACTTAGCATGCATAAAACCCACCACTTAACATGCATAAACCCAAACACTTAACTTGCATAAACATAGTGTCATCATGAATAAGTGTTAAACATAGTGATTAGCAAACTAGCATCATAACATATGACCTAAAACCCATTGATCCGCAAGCAAAACCATATGATCTCATCACATCTCATCTACTTAGTTTAGCAATTGGTTATTAAAGTGATAGAAACTCACAAACTCCAAGATTTGCTCCTTAGATAGTTGCTAGAGTTGAAGTAGAGGTGGATTAGTAGTTGATTAGCTTGCAATCCTCTTCTCTAATTAGTGGAGGCTCCTTCTAAGTTGCATTTTGGCGGCATGATGGCATAGATTCTATTTTTAGTATGGATTAGGGTAGTCTTAGGGTGTATTTATAGGATTAGGTTGTGTTTTAGACCATAGGATTAACCCTAGGTTAGATTAGGTCCGTCAGATTTAGGAAGTCTCTAGAACACAGCCCAGCCCTAGCCAGAAAACCAGACCTGGTGCACCCAGGCCAAGTGGCTCGACACCCCGTGTCGACAGGCAAGTCGACAGGGCAGTCGACTTCCCAGTCGACAGCCCTGTCGACAGCCCTGTCGACATGGCTATGGCGGGAACTTTCCCGCCTGGCCCCGCTGGTTGAAATTAAAAATCTGAATTTGAATTTTTAAATCTGTTTTTAACTTTGAATTTTCTGCAAACTTCATTGGGCCATAACTGGGCCATACGGACTCCGATTTACAAAATTTCGGACTCTATTTCGCGTATTTTTCCGAGACGAACGCAATGACGCAGCCCGTTTCCCTCAATTCTCCCATTTGAGATTACTTATTCTGCAATCAGTGAATTTTAGCATTAACCGAAATACGGGGTGTTACATTCTCCCCTCCTTAAAGGATTTCGTCCCCGAAATCTCTAAGCTAAGGAGAATGCATATCCTACCATCCAAACAACCATCTACTCAATCCATCAAACACGGGCATCCATTGTCCTTAAAACAATTTCTAATGATGTATGAGCATATGCAAAGAGTGTGTGTATATGTTCCCTATCTAACGTATGAACATATGCAAACCATGATAGTGCCATGCATCCATTATGTATGCGAGAGAACCCTATCGACACATACAATATCTACATGAGTGCACAATCATTCACTAAAATGCATCATCCATATGATAACACAATCATTACACATCCATAAATATAGCTTCCTACACACAATTTTATGCAATATGCAATATGAAGTGATTGAGCCGATCTAGTGCCTAGAGTGTGTATATATGCATCCACGAGCAACCACTAGCAACCACTTGCATCCACATGCATCCATCAAACATAACATGTCTCAAACACATGTTTCAACCATAGGTTCACCCTATCTAAAGGTCAAAGGTACTAATGAGAGGTCATACTAAAGATAAGATAAGTACTAGACAAACGATAAAGGAGAAGTTAAAAGACATACCCTCAAAAAGGAATGGGTACAATGAACGCATCTTTGCTTCCGTCTCCCAAGTAGCGTTGCCCTCGTCTTCTCCCCATTGTACTTTGACTAGTTGAACCTCTCAATTCCTCAATTTCCTAGTCTCTGACCCAAGGATGCGAGTAGGAGCTCGTCGAATAGTCGCATCACGCACTACTTCCACTTCTCTAAGCAAGCTCGGCTCTACAACCTCTGCGGTCTCATGTAAGCACTTCCTCAAATGTGACACATGGAATACATCATGTACACCGCTAAGTCTGTCGGGCAACTCCACTCTATATGCCATCCGTCCAATCCTTTCCTTAATAGGAAACGGCCCCACGAACCTTGGTGCTAACTTCCCAACAGATCCAAAGCGAACCACATTTCGTAATGGAGACACTTTGACAAAGACCATGTCCCCAACTTCGAACTCAAGATCCGTCCTTCTCTTGTCCGCATAAGATTTTTGCCTATCCTGCGTTGCTTTCATCCTTCTTCGAATCAAATCAATCTTTTCCGAAGTCTTTCTAACCATATCGGGCCCAAGCAAGATCTCATTCGTAGATTCCTACCAACATGTAGGTGATCGACAAGGCCTTCCATAAAGAGCTTCGAAAGGAGCCATGCCAATACTAGACTGAAAGCTGTTATTATACGCGAACTCCACCAATGGAAGATACTCTTCCCCTGTACCTCCAAAATTCAAGATACATAGCCTCAAAAGGTCTTCTTGAATACGATTCACCCTCTCGGTCTGGCCGTCCGTTTGAGGATAATATGCGGTACTCAAACATAACTGAGTCCCTACCGCCTCTTGCAAACTCTTCCAAAACTCTCTAGTGAAGATAGGATCTCGATCGCTCACTATACTGGAAGGTACACCATGCAATCTAATAATCTCTCGAATGTAAACTGAAGCTAGCCATGGAGCAGTTCTCTTACTCTTCACGGGTATAAAATGGGCGCTCTTAGTAAGTCTGTCTACCACAACCCAAATTCCCGTATTACCCTTCCTCGATCTCGGTAATCCATCGAGACACTACCCCACTTCCATAGCGGAACCTCCAATGGGTGAAGCAACCCACCGGGTCTCTTCTGCTCTGCTTTCACTTGCTAGCACACCAAGCATCTAGCGATATACTCGGCCACATCTTTCTTCATACCGGCCCAAAAGAAAATTCGCTTCATGTCTTGGTACATCTTGTCCCCACCGGGATGAATGGTCATCTTCGACCGATGTGCATCATCAAGTATAGCCTTCCTCAAACACTCGTCTTGCGGTACACAAAGTCTACCGTCTCTACGCAACCACCCCTTACCATCTAGGGTGTACCTACTCAAATGGCTGGATGACTCCCCCTCCTCATGAGCTTCTCTACTAACTCAACCAACTGTGGGTCGTCTCGCTGTGCTCCGCCGATCCGCCCCAAAAGAGTAGGCCTAACCTCCAAGGAGGCTAGCAAACCGGGTACAAAGTCAATGGAAGGTCTAAAGTCGAACATAGAAATAAACTCTAAGCTCCGTCGTTCAACGAACAATGAACTCAAGGACAACCTTTTTCTACTTAAGGCGTCCGCTACCACGTTACCCTTGCCATGGGTATACGCTAACTCAAACTCATAGGATGCTAAGAATCCCATCCACTTTTGCTGTCCTAAGACTATGCGCTCGAAGAGTCTCCAACACTTCCCTAAGATGTAGGGCATGCTCTTCTCCACTTTTAGAGAAAACCAAGATATTACCCCATCCAAAATCATCATAACTGTCCATCTCTCACGCAGACCATCCTAGTCGAACTTGACATCCCCCAAGTGCAAGCCCCAAAGGCCTAAACCAATATCAGACAAACACCCAAGGGATATCTCCTTCGAGTTCAGACGACCTACGTGAGATGATACTAGTAAAAATGGCTAAACAATTAGGCCTTTGACCAACTTTGGATGTCCTCGCCAGTCTCGCTCCAAAACCACCGTTTTTCCCATAACTGGCTTTGCTCAACCTATTAAGCACACACGAAAACTCATTTCGCTCCTAGAAAAGACCAAGATGTCATTTACAAAGACCATCACAAACTTATTTAGGTACTCCCTGAACACCCTTCTCATCAAATCAACAAAGTATGCGGGGGCGTTCGTCAAACCAAATGGCATCACCAGCCACTCATAAAAACCATCCGGAGTCCTAAATGTAGTCTTCTCTATACTATCCTCAGCCACTCTCAACTGATGAAACCCCGTGGCTAAGTCCAACTACGAAAACACTGAGGCGCCAACCAACTGATCAAAGAGATCATCAATCCTCGGCAATGGGTGTCTATTCTTCTTTGTGAGTTTATTTAGTTCTCTTTAGCCTACACAAAGTCTGAGGGACCCATCCGCCTTCGTGGCAAAAACTACTGGAGCACCCCACTCCGATATACTTCGTCTTATGAACCCCTTCTCAAGCAAATCGCCTACTTGCTTATGGAGTTCCCTCCTCTCACGAGGGGCCATGTGGCACACTGGCCAAGATACTGGTTTGGCATTGTCTACCAGATATATTCGGAAGTCAATCTCCCGCTCCGGAGGTAAGCCCTTCACCTCCTCAAACACATCCGAGTATTCCCGGACCACTCTAACAGATCGCAAACTCTCGACCGACGTGTCAAGCGATTCTAGATAACTTAGCATAACAGATTCCATGGGATTACAAGAGATCTCGAGAGTGTTACCCAAGCGGGTCATAAGCCTAACAACTCTCCCTTCAAAATCAAGAACGGCACCCCTACTGGATAACCAGTCCATGCCCAAAACTAACCCATAGCCCGTGAAGCCCAAAAAGGATCACATCTAAACTCAACGCTAAGTATAGAAACTTTCAAACCCAAACACATCATGGAGCCCCAATTGGGTTTGAAACAACTAAAGGATCATCTACTAAACTGGTGTCTAAGTGCAGTGACTCAACTAACAATGATGAGATAAACGAACTCGATGCGTCAGAATCAAATAAAGTTCGAACCGGATAATAAAGAAATCCAAATTCCAACCTAGACGGTCCTATCCCCATCTGGTACACTAGCCGTGAGGGAATACAACTACCCTCCAGGAGATTCCGTACCTTGCCCTTGCCTCTTTGGACAATCCTAATAAGGTGTCCTATTCCTCCCAAAAGGATAACTACTAGCCCTCTTCTTCCCATTCTCCACTCGTAACCTCCCATCAAAATGAGGTTTCGCTCTTCATTAACCAAACAACTATTTGAGCCTTCCTCCCATCGTCTATCCAATAGGTACCTACCAGTCCTCCTCCTTCTTGAACCAACTTCTAATCCGACTAACGTCTAAGTCCCTTGAAGTGGTTTTCCATTCTTATCTATCTTAGAAAGATCATCTATACACGGAGGGGAAACTCAAAACGAGAGAGGAAGAGATTCAAAACGGAGAATTCGAAAGATAAAGATGTGGCTATCGGGGATTATGCTTTTCTTTCAAAAACTTTTCTCTTAAAAGACATGTTTTTGAAAATACTCCTTTCAAAAAAATATTCTTAGAAAATAGTTTTTCTAAAAATTTTATCAGTTCTGGTAACCTTAAGCTCTGATACCACGTGTAACACCCCACACCCGCTACGGTCACTCACTAAGGGAATGCCATAACATCGGTGGAGTATTTTAAGTGAATATAGAACAGAAGAATTACAAAAAGACAGATATAAGTAATACTTGAGAATTTAAAACATCATTTCATTGCAGCGGAAAGTAAAACATGTTTGGTTACACCAAAACCATAAACAAGAGTCAAGTACATAATATCCATCCTGATAAAACAAAAGTACATAATCCCACTACATAACTTAAAAGCCATAATAGAAAAGATAAACTGAGCTTTACATCCACGGTCCAAGCTCCAAAAGATAGATAAAGCATTCTGATCAAAGCCCACTAGTGCTAGGCCCACTCTGATAACCTGAGGGTTGGGAAAAAGATAAAAACAACGGGGTCAGACATAAGTCTGAGCGAGTCCTATAACTTTAACAATACAATCATTAAAGTAACCAGAGTAAGACATAAGCTTGATATACGGTAACGACTGGGGATGAATGGCTACACTAAGCAGCCAACTAGACTTAGGATGAACTAAGATAACCGAAAAGACGCATTTACCCACCCAAGGATAATTACTACACTGCACCACCCCAGATCTACCCACCCAAGGGTAATTCCTACACTGCACCACACCAGTCCTACCCACCCAAGGGTAATTCCTACTTAAAGGTTGATCCCACTAAGTGTACTTAGTAATTTTTAATAGTAGTTTTGTGTACCCCTAGCTGACTACATAGGTGCCGTCTGCCCCTATCTCCACTAGGTGTACCCACTACTCCCCAAGCGATCGGCTCCCTAACGTAGATACCCGTGCTGGCCCCACAGTGGGGTGTATCATTCCCCAAAGTGGCAACCTAATAATATCAACGGTGCACGACTTATACCTACACGATGCAACAACGTCTTACTTACCAGCCTGGGTCCACACACGCATATGAAACCCGTTGGACTTGCGTTGCCACCGCTAACCCGTTTTGGCCTCTTACAGTCAAGCCCAATATGCGTGTCCCGTCCTCAACTTGGGTCGAGCCCACAAAGATACGTTTGGGATATTGGTTGAAATGGGCCCCCACAAGCTACCCACCTAAGCTTGTCATTTCTAGTGAATCCCACTTAACCCTTTAACCATGTCCACTTACATGTTATAAATTTTGGTTAAGTCTTTTAATCATATTTTAATTGCCACTCAAGGCACCCACTAGATTTCCACATGTCACCCAAGGCACTTACTTAACCCTTTAATCATGTTTAATTACATGTTCCACTTTGGTTAAGTATTCTAATCGTATTTTCTATTGCCACCCAAGGCAACCCACTAGTTTCCTCATGCCACCCAAGGCACCCCCACTAGTTACTACATGCCACCCAAGGCACCCACTTAACCCCTCATGCCCCACTACATGCTAATTTGGTTAAGTGTTTCTTAATTAATTAAGATCGTAACCTTCGTAAAGACCTCTCACATTAGACTGTCTTTTATGGCAGCTGGATATGCCGGTTGGTTCCGGGCAGCCTTACACCATAACAGAGTCTAACCTCGTGTCTTTACACTTGTCACGTATTTAGTTTATGACTAAGACCTCTCACATTGGGCCAATCATTTGTAGCCGCTGGATTTGCCAGTCGGTTCCGGGCAGTCTTATGCTACAAAAGGGTCCAACCTCGTGTCTTAGTCGATTAATTACACCTAATTAATCACCCCCATAATTTGTATTAATTATCCCTAATTAATTACAAATATTTAAAAATATGGGTAGACCTAACTCAATAGGTAAATTCCCAATTCCATAATATGGGTAGACCTAACTTAATAGGTAAATTCCCAATTATGTCCATCCACTTTATGGTATGTTTAATCATACCAACTTCACACAATTTTATGTGTTCATTAATTTTTACCCCATCGTTCCCCACGTAATTCGTTCTCATAACATGACATAATAAAGGGAAGATTCATCACAAATGCCATGGGTTTAACCAACATAGCATATAACTTTATCATGGGTTTAAAAGGTGTCAACTTGCATATATGAGCATACATTAAACCCAACTAGCATTTAACCCAAACTTGCATGAAGCACATATGTCACAAAGGGGTAACTTGCATATGATTCTTATGTCATACAAAGGTGTGAACTTGCATAGCATGTCACATGTTAACTTGCATATAACCAAACACATAACTTGCATAACATGTTACATATGAACTTGCATATAATCATGCACATAACTTGCATATAACCAAACACATAACTTGCATAACATGTTACATATGAACTTGCATATAATCATGCACATAACTTGCATATAACCAAACACATATCTTGCATAACATGTTACATATGAACTTGCATATAATCATGCACATAACTTGCATATAACCAAACACATAACTTGCATAACATGTTACATATGAACTTGCATATGTATGTATGACATACAAAGGTAAACTCGCATATGTTATGCATATCACTAATCCAAACAACTTGCATAGATTATGCATATTATAGATCCAAACTCATAGGTTAAACTTGCATGTCATGTCACTTATTTCACACATGATTCTAGCATAAAACCAAGCATTTAACTTGCATAAAACCAAACACTTAGCATGCATAAAACTAAATACTTAGCATGCATAAAACCCACCACTTAACATGCATAAACCCAAACACTTAGCATGCATAAAACCAAATACTTAGCATGCATAAAACCCACCACTTAACATGCATAAACCCAAACACTTAACTTGCATAAACATAGTGTCATCATGAATAAGTGTTAAACATAGTGATTAGCAAACTAGCATCATAACATATGACCTAAAACCCATTGATCCGCAAGCAAAACCATATGATCTCATCACATCTCATCTACTTAGTTTAGCAATTGGTTATTAAAGTGATAGAAACTCACAAACTCCAAGATTTGCTCCTTAGATAGTTGCTAGAGTTGAAGTAGAGGTGGATTAGTAGTTGATTAGCTTGCAATCCTCTTCTCTAATTAGTGGAGGCTCCTTCTAAGTTGCATTTTGGCGGCATGATGGCATAGATTCTATTTTTAGTATGGATTAGGGTAGTCTTAGGGTGTATTTATAGGATTAGGTTGTGTTTTAGACCATAGGATTAACCCTAGGTTAGATTAGGTCCGTCAGATTTAGGAAGTCTCTAGAACATAGCCCAGCCCTAGCCAGAAAACCAGACCTGGTGCACCCAGGCCAAGTGGCTCGACACCCCGTGTCGACAGGCAAGTCGACAGGGCAGTCGACTTCCCAGTCGACAGGCCTGTCGACAGCCCTGTCGACATGGCTATGGCGGGAACTTTCCCGCCTGGCCCCGCTGGTTGAAATTAAAAATCTGAATTTGAATTTTTAAATCTGTTTTTAACTTTGAATTTTCTGCAAACTTCATTGGGCCATAACTGGGCCATACGGACTCCGATTTACAAAATTTCGGACTCTATTTCGCGTATTTTTCCGAGACGAACGCAATGACGTAGCCCGTTTCCCCCAATTCTCCCATTTGAGATTACTTATTCTGCAATCAGTGAATTTTAGCATTAACCGAAATACGGGGTGTTACACATAGCAGCCTGGTTGGGGCAGTTCGGATGGAGAGACTGAGTTCCCCAAGCACCATCAGTTCGGACCAGGTCTTCAGGTCGGATCGGTGTCAACACGATCTGGTTTGCTTCCTCTCGGTTTGGATCAGGTCCTCCGATCCGATCTAGATTTTCCTGATTAGTGTGATATGCTCTAGAGCTTTGAGCGCATGACCTTGTTAACACAAGAGCTTGCTAATTTTCTCTTGTATCATTTCCCTTAGCACCATGCACTTCCTTTCCTTTGGTCTTAGCCATAATGCTTGATTCTTCAATGATTAGTCAATAAGTACTGAAGGATGTCAGAGAGAAGGGATTAACTTCTTAGAACTTGAGGGTTAAAATAGTAGAATGGTAATCCCAAAAAAGCTAAGAATTCGAAGTTCTCAGTGAAAGCACCAAAATGTTAAACCATAAATTGGCTCTAACACCCAAATTAGATATGAATTCAACAAAATAGAATCAAAAAGTAGTAAAGAACAAGCAATTTATAGTGGTTCGGCGTTAACGAGCCTACGTCCACTTTGTTTTCTTTGATTTGATGATTTGATTATAAATACATCAAGAATTCTCACTCAGCCTCACGATTACAATTCATAAACTCACTCAAATCTCTCAAAAAGGGCTTTAAGAGATGATTTTGATCTGAATATGATTATAGAATTCAGCTATGGAGGAAGTATGGACTGAGAATTTGCGAAAAGATCCTTTCAAATGCCTCTAGGTGGTGTATTTATAGGTGAAAAGTCTCTTCGAAGTTGCTCCGGTTTGGAATTGTGTGGCATTCATCCCTGGATAGTCGGGTTCGGAAGCTCTAAGATGGCTACAGCGCATTGATTGAGTAGGAGATCACTGAAGAAATGGTCAGATCTTGTCCGCGTCTTCAGGAGATATTCGTAGCAACGACTACAAATTCGAAGGAAAGAAAGGGGTTCGGATCGGAGCCTCCGATCCAATCTGGTTTAGTCCGCTTGTTGCCCCTTCATGTTGCTGATGTACTCATCGGATCCGAACCGTTGGGCTTGCTTGCTTTCTTCTGTTGCTATTGGAGTGTTCCTCCGAACCAATCCGCAGAAGCCACTTGCTATCCTTTGGCATTGCTGTCGTATGGCCGATCCGATCCGATGTAATAAGGCTACTGTTGTATCTCTCCTATCCGATCTGAGGAAGTGCCTGCGCTCTTGACCTTTATTTACCTCTTGCACTATCTTTCTCCAATCCGATCCGATTGTGTCCTTCTCACTATTTTCTCTTTGTGTAGCCTAGTTCACAAAGTAGGCTAACAAATATATTTTACGATCTTCTGATACGTAAAATGCGGGCTATTACATTCTCTCTCCCCTCCTTTCCTTAAGAATTTCGCCCCCAAATTCCTAGTAAACACAAGCAATCACAACTGTTCCACATGCCTATCATCCATGAGCATCCAATTGTATCATCCAAACTAGCAACCATCAAACCATGCATCCATAGCCTTATCCTAGCATGCAGAATTCTATCAAACAACAAAAAAGATAATAATAAAATCAACAAGTAATAATGACAAAACAATATCAATAGGTCATACGTGTTGACATACTTTATGGTAAAAGCTGTCACACTGAATATCTGGATAACATCACGCTCGGATATGGAGAACATCGTCAGAAGGCAGGCAGCGATTTGGTCAAAGTCGCATCACGAACAAAGAAAGGCCCGAAACTCCTATCAGATGACCTTTTTTGGGCCCGAAAACAATGATTACAAAGCTAAGCACTATAACTCTTGTAGATCTCTGAATTAGCTTCAGTTTGAGCTTGGTTTTGGCTCAAGCGGACTTACGGTTTGAAAGTTATGCCCGTTTCCGTGAATGGGTGTTAATCTGGCGATTTCTTGGAAGAAGTGACGAAGCATAATTGGCTCGGATCGTGGGATCGGCTTGGCTCGTGGATCACCATCTCCTCCTGGCTCGTGACGCACCTCAGTTCGCGCGCCCTCTTCGACTCATGAAGGACCTGCCTCAGCTCGTGATGGTGCTTGTGGTAACGACCCATTCGTGGTGTATATGGGGATCACGATCCCATGACCACGAACCGACCCTATGACCACGATCCGACCCCCGAACCTGCTGAAACGCACACTGTTTTGACCTATTCTCATGCCACATCTTGCTCCTATTTTCTCGGATCGGGTGCCACGTGCCCCATCACGAAGCGGTCTTCCCAGAAGCTCTCCTACAACTATAAATACACCATTTGAAGGCATTTTCAAGGATCATTTTGGCTCTAACTCCTCACAGTTTACTCCATTGTTCTTTACAAAGCAATTTCAGCAGCAAAGGAGCCGAATTCCACATTATAACACGAGGATTTCGTGTATAATCTTATGATTTCTTACCCCTTTTCATTGTAAACACAAGGATTTCGTGTATAAACGAGAGAATTATACGTGTAACTTCTTAGGATTTAAGAAGAGATAAAATAGACGTAGGCTTGGTTTGAGCCGAACCACTATAATAACTTCGTGTGTCTCCTTTTTATTTACTTTTTTCTGCATTCTGTGATCTATGATCTGCATTTGGGTGTTAGGCCCATAAATTGGTCTAACATTTTGGCGCGCCAGAAAGGGGGGCACACGACTACCTCAATTTCTAGCTTGAAAGGAGACTCAATGGCGAACAAAAGGAAGAAGAGTGGAACTTCTGCTCATGCCAATGATGCTGACGCTGAAGACACAAGGAATGAGGCAAGCCAGGAAGCTTCCTCTCACGAAAACCCATCAGCATTTTTGACTAGAGACAAGATGGACGGCGTTCTTGCTGAATTGAGAGATCAAATGGCAAGACAGGACGATCTCCTCAGGAAACCACAGGAGATGATCGATGGATTCTTCGCTCGGATGGATGGAAGGCCGAGCAATGCTAAAGTCACTAGAAATGAGGCCACTGAAGTGGCTCGCGCATCATCTGGACTCGGGGTCAACCCCTTCACTCTTGGAAATATTCAAATTCAACCTACTTCAGCCCCAGTTCAAATGGAAACAAGGACGGAAGCTCTCGCTCCTCAACAACAAGCGGTTCGTGATCAACCTTAACAACCCAATCGTTTCGCCCCTCTTGACTCACAAGCCACAGGTCTCCACGATCCAGGCTCACGAACCGGCTTTCTCGACCTCCCTGACTCACGAACGGATCAGGTCTCCCCCCTCGAGCCACGAGCCGACCTCCTCCACCCGCGAGCCGCGAGATGTGAATCCCTAGATTATGATCCAGGTCGTAATGCACCTCCTGGCCCACGAACTGCTCCCAACGACTCACTCCCGATAGCTCACCAACAGCTTCCTTCTCTCGCGCTCAACGCTGGGGGCACCAGCTCTGATCTTGGCAATTTACAACAACTTTTTGAAGGAAATCGGCTAGCAGAACTGATTGAACGCCTCTCGAGAGGCCATACTTATCAGAATGACGTGGATGACGTCAACCACACTCCCTTCACTCAAGAAATCAGGAATTCTCGTAATCCCCCAAATTTCAAACTTCCACAACTAGAGCCCTACAACGGCAGGACCGATCCAACCGTGCATCTGATGCGCTACAAACGACATATGGAAGTTCAATCGGCATCAGAAAACGTCATGGAAAAGTGTTTTCCCCTCTTTCCGACTGACATAGCCGTTATGTGGATTCGGCAGCTAGAAATGGAATCGATCAGCAGTTGGAACATGTTGGTCGCATGCTTTATTGAACAATTTCGGATTCACATCGCTCGGCCCAAGAACGTCATGTCACTTACTACAATCAAGCAAAGGCCCAGAGAAACTCTGCGTTCCTTTCTAGAAAGATTCAACGTTGCAGCAGCATCAGTTGACCGACCTGAACCATCGATGGTACTAATGGCAGCGGTATCTGATGTCTTTGATAGCTCGGAGTTCAAAAAGTCCTTGTACCGAGACCCACCACGGAATCTCAGCGAATTTATCTTGAAGCAGACAGGTTTTTGCACAAAGAAGATGCAACCTCCGAGAAGAAAGTTCTCGATGTCAACATGCTTAAAGACGGAGAACCGTCCGATTCTGGAAATGGCAAAGGAAAAGCCGCCGTCAGGAATGACCACAACACTCAGCCCCGGAGAGGGCCCAGATATGAAAAGTACACTGAACTCAATGCCCCACTCTCAAACATCTATCTGGACACGAACGGTGCTATCTCCTACCCAAAGCCTCCCAGGAGGAGCCATCACAAAGAGAATGCGGTTCTGGAAAGCACTGCATATTCCACGATATGGGCGGACATGACACAAATGACTGCAGGCATCTTCGTGATTTGATTGAGGAACGGGTTAGACGTGGAGAGCTACCCGAGTATGTGAAACTACCGACAGCGCCTACACCTGTGCTGTTACATCCTGCTCCCCGGAGAGGGAATGACCCTGGATCGAGCTCTCGTGGGCTCATCATAAACTGATCTGGATGAGATCAGATTTCATTTTCTGCATTTCTTAGGCTTTGAGATTTGTTTTTTAGCTTTCACTAGGTTTTCTGATTGGTTGAATCGGAGTACACACGTTCGGGGTTAGGATGTAGCCCCAAAGCGTTTTCTGGACTCGGTGTCAAACCAATCAGGATTTTATTTGGTTTTGCATTTTGAATATAATAAGGACTTTCCAAGCATGGATTATGTTTGGAGAATTTAAGTATCTTGTCAGGATGTGGCAGGATCCTCAACTTCGGTTAAAGTATGACTTATACTTATTATGGAACTCTAGGTATGGATTATGCCTAGGGATGGACTATCTTGTCAGGTTGTGGCAAGCGTAGCTCTACTTCAGGTCTGAGTACGGTTTATACTCACTTTGGAATCTTAAGTATGGATTATACTTAGGAACGACAAATGGTCTTGTCAGGATGTGAAAAAAGAAATCAGGTATGGATTATACTCTGTTTGAACTCCAGGGTATGGATTATGTCCTGCAAACGGTCTTGTTAGGATATGACAAAAGAAACCGGGTATGGATTATACTCGATTTGGACTTCTGGGTATGGATTATGCTTGGAAATGTTGGCCCTTGCCAGGATTTGGCAGGATGACTCAAAAGTCCCTTGAGTATGGTTTACGCTCATTAGACGCCGAAGCATGGTTTATGCTCAGAAAATTTGAGCAGTATCGCCAGGATTTGGGACGTTTGTTTTTCCTTTATCTCTTTACAAGTATGGATTATATCTGTAGCTGGCAGACCCGGCAAGGTCATGGCATTACCGAATTTATATGGCTTATAGATTTCCTGGACTATCGAGAACACATCTTCCTTCAACCAGCAAGATATGTTTTGGGGGGCAAACTTGTTGACACACTTTCTGGTAAAAGCTATCACACTGAATATCTGGATAACATCGCGCTCGGATATGGAGAACATCGTCAGAAGATAGGCAGCGATTTGGTCAAAGTCGCATCACGAACAAAGAAAGGTACGAAACTCCTATCAGGTAACCTTTTTTGGGCCCGAAAATAGCGATTACGAAGCTAAGCTCTGTACCTCTTGTTCTGAATTAGATTCGGTTTGAGCTTTGTTTTAGCTCAATTGGACTTACGGTTTGAAAGTTATGCCCGTTTCCGTGAATGGGTGTAATCTGGCGATTTCTTGGAAGAAGTGACGAAGCATCATTGGCTCGGATCGTGGGACCAGCTTGGCTCGTGGATCACCATCTCCTCTGGCTCGTGATGCACCTCAGCTTGCGCGCCCTCTTCGACTCGTAAAGCACCTGCCTCAGCTCGTGATGGTGCTTGTGGTCACGACCCGTTCGTGGTGTATATGGGGATCATGATCCCAAGACCACGAAACGACCCTATGACCACGATCCGACCCCCAAACCTGCTGATATACACACTGTTTTGACCTATTCTCATGCCACATCTTTCTCCTATTTTCCCGGATCGGGTGCCACGTGCCCCATTACGAACCGGTCTTCCTAGAAGCTCTCCTACAACTATAAATACACCATTTGAAGGCATTTTCAAGGATCTTTCACAACTTCCACCATTGCTCTTTACAAAGCAATTTCAGCAGCAAAGGAGCCGAATTCCATATTATAACATGAGGATTTCGTGTATAATCTTACGATTTCTAACCCCTTTTCATTGTAAACACGAGGATTTCGTGTATAAACCGAGAGAATTGTACGTGTAACTTCTTAGGATTTTAGAAGAGATAAAGTGGATGTAGGCTTGGTTTGAGTCGAACCACTTTAAAAACTTCGTGTGTCTCCTCTTTATTTATTTTTTTCTACATTCTGTGATCTGTGATCTGCATTTGGGTGTTAGGCCCATAAATTGGTCTAACATTTTGGTGCGCCAGGAAGGGGGGCACACGACAACCTCAATTTCTAGCTTGAAAGGAGACTCAATGGCGAACAAAAGGAAGAAGACTGGAACTTCTGCTCATCCCAATGATGCTGACGCTGAAGACGCAAGGAATGAGGCAAGCCAGGAAGCTTCCTCTCACGAAAACCCATCAGCATTTTTGACTAGAGACGAGATGGACGGCGTTCTCGTTGAATTGAGAGATCAAATGGCAAGATAGGACGATCTCCTCAGGAAACAACAGGAGATGATCGATGGATTCTTCCATCGGATGGATGGAAGGCCGAGCAACGCTCAAGTCACTGGAAATGAGGACAATGAAGCGGCTCGTGTATCATCTGGACTTGGGGGCAACCACCTCACTCTTGGAAATATTCAAATTCAACCTACTTCAGCCCCAGTTCAAATGGAAACAAGGACGGAAGCTCTCGCTCCTCAACAACAAGTGGTTCGTGATCAAACTCAACAACCCGATCGTTTCGCCTCTCCTGACTCACGAGCCACAGGTCTCCACGATCCAGGCTTACAAACCGGCTTTCTCGACCTCCCTGACTCACGAACGGATCAGGTCGCCCCCCTCGAGCCACGAGCCGACCTCCTCCAGCCGCGAGACATGAATCCCTGGATTATGATCCGGCTCGTAATGCACCTCCTGGCCCATAAACTGCTCCCAGCGACCTACTCCCGACAGCTCACCAACAGCTTCCTTCTCTCGCGCTCAACGACATCAGCTCTAATCTTGGCAATTTACAACAATTTTTTGAAGGAAATCGGCTAGCAGAATTGATTGAACGCCTCTCGAGATGCCGTACTTATCAGAATGACGTGGATGACGTCAACCACACTCCCTTCACTCAGGAAATCAGGAATTCTCGTAATCCCCCAGAATTCAAACTTCCACAACTTGAGCCCTACAACGGCAGGACCGATCCAACCGTGCATCTAATGCACTACAAACGGCATATGGAAGTTCAACCGACATCAGAAAATGTCATAGCAAAGTGTTTTCCCTCTTTCTGACTGACATAGCTGCTATGTGAATTCGGCAGCTGGAAACAAAATCGATCAGCAGTTGGAACATGTTGGTCGCACGCTTTATTGAATAATTTCGGGTTCACATCGCTCGGCCCAAGAATGTCATGTTACTTACTATAATCAAGCAGAGGCCCAGAGAAACTCTGTGTTCCTTTCTGGAAAGATTCAATGTTGCAGTAGTATCAGTTGACCGACCTGAACCATCGATGGTACTAATGGCAGCGGTATCCGGTGTCTTGGATAGCTCGAAGTTCAAAAAGTCCTTGTACCGAGACCCACCACGGAATCTCAGCGAATTTTATCTTAAAGCAGACAAATTTCTACGCGAAGAAGATGCAACCTCCGAGAAGAAAGTTCTCGATGTCAACATGCTTAAAGACGGAGAACCGTCCGATTCTGGAAATGGCAAAGGAAAAGCCGTCGTCAGGAATGACCGCAACACTTAGCCCCGGAGAGGGCCCAGATATGAAAAGTACACTGAACTCAATGCCCCACTCTCAGACATCTATCTGGACACGAACGGTGCTATCTCCTACCCAAAGCCTCCCAGGAGGGAGCCATCACAAAGAGAACGCAATTCGGGAAGCACTGCATATTCCACGATATGGACAGACATGACACAAATGACTGCAGGCATCTTCGTGATTTGATTGAGGAACGGGTTAGACGTGAAGAGCTGCCCGAGTATGTGAAACTACCGACAGCGCCTACACCTGCGCTGCTACCACCTGCTCCCCGGAGAGGGAACGACCCTGGATCGAGCTCTCGTGGGCTCATCATCAACTGATCTGGATGAGATCAGCTTTCATTTTCTGCATTTCTTAGGCTTTGAGATTTGATTTTTAGCTTTCACTAGGTTTTTCCGATTGGTTGAATCGGAGTACACACGTTCGGGGTTAGGATGTAGCCCTAAAGCGTTTTCTGGACTCGGTGTCAAACCAATCAGGATTCGATTTGGTTTTGCATTTTGAATTAAATAAGGACTTTCCAAGCATCGATTATGTTTGGAGAATATAAGTATCTTGTCAGGATGTGGCAGGATCCTCAACTTCGGTTAAAGTATGGCTTATACTTATTATGGAACTCTAGGTATGGATTATGCCTAGGGATGGACTATCTTGTCAGGCTGTGGCAAGCGTAGCTCTACTTCAGGTCTGAGTACGTTTTATACTCACTTTGGAATCTTAAGTATGGATTATACTTAGGAACGACAAATGGTCTTGTCAGGATGTGACGAAAGAAATCGGGTATGGATTATACTCGGTTTGAACTCCAGGGTATGGATTATGCCATGCAAACGGTCTTGTCAGGATGTGACAAAAGAAATCGGGTATGGATCATAATCGATTTGGACTTCTGGTTATGGATTATGCTTGGAAATGTTGGACCTTGCCAGGATTTGGCAGGATGACTCAAACGTCCCTTGAGTATGGTTTACGCTCATTAGACGCCGAAGCATGGTTTATGCTCAGAAAATTTGAACAGTATCGCCAGGATTTGGCACGTTTGTTTTTCCTTTATTTCTTTATAGGTATGGATTATATCTGTAGCTGGCAGACCCGAAAAGGTCATGGCATTACCGAATTTCTATGGCTTATAGGTTTCCTGGACTATCCAGAACACATCTTCCTTCAACCAGCAAGATATGTTCTGGGGGGCAAACTTGTTGACACACTTTTTGGTAAAAGCTGTCACACTGAATATCTAGATAACATCGCGCTCGGATATGGAGAACATCGTCAGAAGACAGGCAGCGATTTGGTCAAAGTCGCATCACGAACAAAGAAAGGCACGAAATTCCTATCAGGTGACCTTTTTTGGGCCCGAAAACAGCGATTACGGAGCGAAGATCTGTAACTCTTGTAGATCTCTGAATTAGCTTCAGTTTTAGCTTTGTTTTGGCTCAATCGGACTTACGGTTTGAAAGTTATGCCCATTTCCATGAATGGGTGTAATCTGGCGATTTCTTGGAAGAAGTGACGAAGCGTCATTGGCTCGGATCGTGGGACCGGCTTGGCTCGTGGATCACCATCTCCTCCTGGCTCGTGATGCACCTCAACTCACGCGCCCTCTTCGACTCGTGAAGCACCTGCCTCAGCTCGTGATGGTGCTTGTGGTCATGACCCGTTCGTGGTGTATGTTGGGATCACGATCCCATGACCACGAACCGACCCTATGACCATGATCCGACCCTCGAACCATCGCGAACCGGGTGCCACGTGCCCCATCACGAACCGGTCTTCCCAGAAGCTCTCCTACAACTATAAATACACCATTTGAAGGCATTTTCAAGGATCTTTTTGGGTCTAACTCCTCACAGCTTCCACCATTGCTCTTTACAAAGCAATTTCAGTAGCAATGGAGCCGAATTCCACATTATAACACGAGGATTTCGTGTATAATCTTATGATTTCTTACCCCTTTTCATTGTAAACACGAGGATTTCGTGTATAAACCGAGAGAATTGTACGTGTAACTTCTTAGGATTTAAGAAGAGATAAAGTGGATGTAGGCTTGGTTTGAGCCGAACCACTATAAAAACTTCGTGTGTCTCCTCTTTATTTACTTTTTTCTGCATTCTGTGATCTGTGATCTGCATTTGGGTGTTAGGCCCATAAATTGGTCTAACAATATGGATGAAGAATTTTGGATGGGTCGTATTTATAATCTTCCCTGTCTCCCACGTAACATCGTCGCCATCCCCACTGCATTGTACCTTAATTAAATATCTTTTCCCTAAGCTATTTCATGTCATTCGCCATAACACGAAGCGGCTTACGAGATTTCATAACTATGAACTCAACTATAAGGTCGACGTACTACTCCGAAGTTACTACCACATCCGGACCATGCAAACATTTTCACAAAAACGACTCATAAAAACATTGTGCACACTCAACATCTCTTGCGTAAAATCAACCTATACGTGAGCTTTCTGATTTGCTCATCTATCGAAAACGGTCTAACAACCTAGGAGCTAACTTTCCTTTACTTCCGAGCCAAACCACATGTTTCAATGGAGAAAAATTCACAAAAACCACATTGCCAATGTCGAATTCCAAATATTTCTGACGCTTATCCCCATAACTCTTCTGACGATCTTGGGCTGCCTTCATTCATTGCCGAACAATCTCGATACAATCTGAGGTTTCTCTAATCATTTCACACCCAAGTACCAGCTTATCTCCAATTTCTAACCAACAGGCTGGAGAATTTCACGGCCTTCCATACAACGTGTCGTACGGTGCCGTCCCAATACTTGACTGGTAGTTATTATTATAAGCAAAATCAACCAAATGTAGACGGTCCTTCCATGATCCACCGAAGTCTGACGCGTAAGCCCTCAAAAGATCTTCCAAAACTAGATTGACTCTCTCATTCTGACCATCAGTTTGGGGATGATATGCCGCTCAAGCACAACTTGGTTCCGAAAGCTTCTTGGAAACTTTTCCAAAATTCAGTCGTGAATAATGGATCTCGGTCGCTCACTATTCTCTTTGGGACACCATGGAATCGAACTACCCATTTTAGATAAAGTTCATCAAATTCCGATGCCGTCCTAGTTGACTTCGAGTGATGACATTCTCTCAGAACCTCATCTCTCAATCCATCAATATCAGGAACAACTAATCGTCCTTGCTTTCGAAGCCAACCTTCCCGATCAACTTCCAACTCATTATTATCTAGTTCCAATCCCTGGATTAACTCGACAAGCTTAGCATCTTGCTTTTGGCTTTCTCCTATCCTTTCGATGAGAGTAGATCTTACCAATAAGCTCGCCAACATTTCAGGTTCTAACTCACACCTTGGCTTGAAATCAAACCTTGGCAAATATTCGAGGCACTCCCATTCTGAAAACATCGCTCCCAAACTTGCGTGTCTTCTACTTAATGCATCTGTAACTACGTTGCCTTTGCCAGGAGTATAGGCTATACCAAAATCATATGATGCTAGAAACTTTAACCATCATAGCTGCCGGGGATTCAAGACCTTTTGGGAGAAAAGATACTTCAACGACTTATGATACGTAAACAACTCGAATCGAACTCTCAATAGGTCATGTCCCCACATGTCCAAAGCAAACACAATTGCCACCAACTCCAAATCATGAGTTGGGCATTACTTCTCATGCGGCTCTAGCTATCGACTTGCGTCGGCCACAACTTTATCCTTCACCACTCTCAACTAGTGGAGTCCAGTTGCCAAATGCATCTGAGAAAAAACTCTGGCTTCGTGGAGCTGATGAACAAGTCATCAATCCTTGGCAACGGATACTTGTTCTTCTTAGTTACCTTGTTCAGCTCACGATAATCTACACACAATCTTAACGAGCAATCTGCCTTGATTGCAAACATGACTGGTGCACCCCATTCGGAAACACTTCTCCGAATGAATCTCTTCCCCAGAAGGTCACAAACTTGCTCCTCTAACTCTTGCTATTCCTTAGGCCCTATCCGCCTAAGAAATATAATGATTGGTCAAGCACCCTCGACAAAATAGACCCTAAACTCAATCTCACGATGCGGCAACAACCCTTCGACTTCGCTAGAGACATCCTCATACTTATTAGCGATTAGCACAGATGACAAGTCCTTTTGTGGAATCACAAGCGAATATAAAAATTCACAAAGACACCATCCTCGGGTTTACCCCAAACCAACACCTTTCGCCCTTCCACAATCCTGACTTTCACCTCTAGCTTTTCGCAATTCACACTTGCCGCATACCTCTTGGGCCAATCCACGCCCAAGATGATCCATAACCCAGCGAAAGTCACACTAAGCATCCTTTCATAGATAAGCATCCTTAATCAAACTATACTAGGTCCACAAAGTATACAAAGAGCAGATGAACCCATACTAGATTAGTTACAACCAAAAGTCTACTACAACTTCAAGTTCCAAACTCATTTGGCATACAATCATATTATAGGTAATTGAAAGTGTTGCTTAAGTACCTAATAGAACTCAACAACTCCCTTGGCAGAAAGTTTATATCCAAAATAACAGCTCCTTTTAATTCTCACCAGAAAGGCAATAGGAGTTCGGAATTGCTTCCATAACACATGCTTCCCCTGGTTGCATATTCTTCAAAAAATTAGGATAATCCTTTTTCTCGTGCCTAGGCTTTTCACACTTGAAACACTTCTTCTCGGCTCTGGGGTTCTTACAATCCTTGGAAAAATGGCCCTTCTACCAGCAGTTAAAGCAAGTCACCTTTCCCTTCTGCTTCTTCTTATTCAGTTTCTTTCTAGCTCTGGTGCCATAAAAAGGTTTCTTCCTGGGGCTCATGTCTGGTTCCAAAATCCTCGTCCCAAGCAGCACTAATTCTTTCTTCTCGCTCCTTAACTCGGCGTCGAAGTTGCTCCAAAGCCCTACTTCTTCTTAACTAGTCTTCTTCCTCGGTAGGAGAATAATCTCTCTATCGCTTAGCAGAATCCATTTTTGGTATTTGCACAGGAACACCACGCCCCACTGCCGCTTCTAGAATGGGTATCCTTGACAAAGACGCCCCAAACATAACCAGGTATTCCAGTGCAACTGCTAAAGTTCCCAGTTGGCTTCCATCTCCTACTCCTCCAGTTCCAAACTCACTCCTAGAGGTTTGACGACTCATTCTAAATCTAAAATAGAATGATTAGTCCTCTTACAAGATAAACTACTAAAGAAGTACAAACGCTACTACTATATATGCTAATATATATAGTGAATATCCAACTGAAATCTACAAATACGTCTCTCTTACTAATTACGTCTTAGAACCTTGGCTAAAATCGTTAACTAGAGCTCTGATACCGAATGTGATGACCGCCCACAACCCCTGCACTAAACAAGAGGAAAAGTGCGTTGAAAGGTGTGTCAGGCAACTATGGACGATCAGCAAAGAACTTTAACACAAGCGAAACCTATCATAAATCTCACAGCACAAGGATAAAATATAATAGAACATATATACAAAAGCTAATAGTGGTGAAGCATATTTAAGCATAAATTTCAAATATATAAAACTACTAGTAAGTATATCCATAAACCAGGATATCAACATATGTCTATACAAATTTGCCTCACTACATCACTCAGAGAAGAATATCAAACAGCGGAAAACCCAAATACTATATAGTAAGACATATAGTACGCTAGCCTCCTGCTTGCCTCCAAACTACTACATCATATTTACTAAGCTATCACCTGTCACCTGCATCAGTACAAAACAGGGTATTCACGTCTGCCTTTTTCCATAATTTGCGTCTAACTCAGGCCAGATGCAAATAAGGTGGATGCAAATGTTAAAAATTAATCGCATCTGACTTTCAGCTGACGCAAATGCTATTATTTGCGTCGCATATGCCCTGAACAAGACGCTAATTCTTAAAGTACTTGCGACTACTTAGTAGTGCATTAGATGAAAACTGCGTATGGCAGGTGTATTATTCAATGCATTTGCGTCTGCTTAGTTATTCAAACAGATGCATCTGTTTGTGAATTTGCATCTGCTTACACACCAAATGCATTTTTTTTAAATTGAGCCTTTTAGGCTTGCCAGCACACAAATATACAAATTAAATCTGAAACCCATCAAATAGAACAACACAAATCCATAACACAACTAAATATCTACTAATAGCAGTACACTACAATTATGAAAACTAACTTAAAATTATAAATCATGAAGGATTACATGTGCATATGATGAAAGAATCAAGGTTCCAAAATGCTTGACATGTGGTTCACTTCCTAAAGCCCTGCATCTGAGAGATCAATAAAACATAACATTTTGGTCAGTTTACAAATAAAAACTTATGCTGTAAAAATTGCCAACTAACAGCATAAACCAAATATAAGTTTATTGTAATTGTAGTGTAATTAAAAATCACTTTTGATGCAGAAAAGCATAAAATTTCAATTCTTGATAGGATTCTATATAGACCAGTTATCCTAAAATTATGCTTGGGAAGAATTAGCTAACAATAATACATCATGGAATGATGGTGAAGAAACGATCCATGGGGACAATGAAATTTGGCATAATGGGACAACGCGAATGGAAAAATGGAGGATTATAGCAATAAAGTCTCTTCTGTTTTGCGATCCATTTGTTGGTTAATATTTAATTTTTAAGCTTATTTTCTGAATAGTATGGGCTGATTATTTGTCCCTTCTATAATTCTATTTTTGGTCAACAAATTACAAATCTAATTTGAACAAAAAATATGTACCATTGGCTTTTAGACTTGTAGTTTTCCTAAATCTTGAACAAAGGAACTCTGTGTCGCAAAACAGAGTTCACTTGAATGAAGAAACTCTGTGTCGCAAAATAGAGTTCACTTAAATGTTAGCATGTTTCACTTTGGCATCATACAAGAAAAGAGCATGCAAAGTTTTGATTTAAAAATTGGCATATCTTTCAAAAGAACATGTTACAGGGAAGTAACCTTCGAGATAAGGAGTTTAATTCGAGACAGGGAACCAATATGTGATGCCTAAAACTAGAAAAATGTCTGCTGTTAAAATAGTAATGACAAGATATCGCTTGCCTAAGAGGTACGGATAGTAGTTGTGTTGTTATTTCTCCTTTTTTTTACTACATTGAAAAAACCTTAGAAATTTATGTTGTTTCAAAACTGTCGTTGTTTGAGAATATTGTTAGTGACTTTACTTTTATTTTTCAAACTTATCGTTGTTTGATACATTTTGCAAGGATGGAATTTTTTTGCTTCTAATTAAACAAATTTTCTCTTTTTTTTGTTTTCAGTTTTTTGTTTTTTGTTTTTGTTTCTTGATATGAAAATTTTACTCCTGCTAATTCATTCTCAGCTCCGACTCCTTGTTCTCAGACATGTGAGGGACTGTTTAGCTGTAACATCCTCAAGTGAACATGGATGGTACTTGGTCATTAAAACAAATTAGTTAGTTAGGTTGGTTCATTAGGTTTAACCAATATATATGCTCATCCTTGATATTGCATCATCTTTGGTCTATTCCAAAAGCTACATATCTAAAGCACGTTGCTAAAACACGGAACACATCTAACCAAATAAGCATCAAAACACTCAGAAAAACTCAGGTACATCAAATATTTTTTGTTGCTTTAGGAATAGTACAAGTCTAAATGATGATGCTAAATGGTCCTACTAAAGTATATTAGGACAGAGTTCCTTTGTTCTCCTAAAAGCCAATGCTAAATGGTGCTTGTAATTTGCTTATATTGTACCATTTGCTTATATTAGTCCTGTAACATGTACCATTGGCTTTTTATGTTATAAGCAAATTTGGTTGTTTGTTTGAACAGAGTCTAAACTTGGTATTGATATTTATCGTTGCTGTAGAATAGCATAAAATTTCCATCATTCCAGTTATCATATATGGAAAATGCTGAATAATATAAAAATCAAAATTATTCTAGGAGAAATTTGGTTTTGTGTGCTCGATATAGTTCCATTAGCTGACACGGTAGCGAAGTTGATAGCGCGATGTGCTCTGCCCACTTCACATTGAGGAAAACCGAGCAAACAGAAATAGAACTAATTAGTGGAGCTGATGTGTCTATGCCAGTGTGCAGGCAACATTATAGGAGCAGCAAGGTCTGTCTTGAGTATGCAGTGTGAAGACTACTTAGGACAGACTAATTGGTGGAGCTGATGTGTATATGCCAGTGTATCGTAGAGCCCGTGCACCATTAGACCCTTAATAACTGCCCTTTCTTTCGACCAATTTTTTGAAGTATTTGCATCGGGTGGATGCATATTAGGTTCATACTTTCTTCGAACAATCTCTTGTGTGTATATATAATTCTTAAAGAAAATCCAGTTTTGACCAAAAAGAACTTGTTTCAATATTTTAAAAATTGTTGAGGGTTTCTAGAAACTTATTAGCCCGATTGGTTTCATTTTATGCAAGGGTTTCAAATAGAATTTCAATCGTAAAACAAAAAATACAAACCTTAAAAGGAAATGGAATTTATATAGTAAATTATAGATTCAAAAAATTCATGTCTGAGGTTTGCACACAGTTTGAAATTAATTTTTATTTTTGAACTTCCTTGTCTATGCTTAAAACCTCATTGTAACGTCCCGAAAAAAGTCGATCTTGGTTATCCGATATACAACACATATCGAACATCCAACGATCGAAAATACCGGTAGTTAATGAAAGAAATTAGAGGGTGAGGATAGATAAGATAGAAACATAGAATAGAAGAAGAAGAAGAACATACAACATCAGAGTAAACATGAATCTCACAACGGAACGAATAAATATATTTCATAATATAACTTTGAAATATAAATCTGTACTTGAATATACATATCATTTCCAAAGTACAACACTTACAACATAGCGGAAAAACCATAGCTATATAATTCTGAAGTCTCCTGCTCCAGCTCTTCAAGTATCTGTAAATCCCGACTACTTGACTGCCCGTACAAAATTGGGTACCCAAGAGTTTAGGAAAAACAAAACAAAACAAACTCCAAGTCAGTCATGTAACTGGTGTGAGTAAACTCAATTATCTGATTTGATTTTCAAAATCCTTTTGAAACAAAGGATAATCATAAGACCAATCCACACATAAACACAGATGGTTTACCTTACGATAACCCAAATCATTAGTAAAAAAATATTATTTTGATATTATAATAATGTCTAACATAAGTAATATCAATCTAGTAGAAACGCTTACTTCTAACGTTCTACATACATAATACACAATCAAAACCGCAGGCTCTTATTTGGGGAATGGATTCCAACTATGACAATGTATGGATCCACCTTCCGCTCAGTGTACTCTAGAAGCGATACACTAGAGTTCAACAAGAACATCTTGCAACTAGGCCACACATGAACGACCACTCATTTTGCTTGAGTGTATCGAATATATTGTCACCTTACAGTTGGTAAACCAACATAACCATTCCCGGGAGATACAGAATTGAAAGAAGTAACAAATATGAATATTCTCTAGATGGTGACAATATACCCTACTTGTTTGCGAACCACTTAGCCATGCTACCTGCCCAATTTCTATCATTTACCAGTTGATGAGGCTCGAGGTCAAAATGTACCTTTTAACAGATCACTCCTCCATTTACTTCGAATGCCACATCGTCATACTCGTCAAATCAAAAATTGATTTCCCCTAAAATACCATGGGTATAAGCTAAGAGAAACGAATTCCTCCACCACCAACGTAAATACGTTTGAAACGATCAACTTACATGATCTACCAGATATACTTTGTCAGACATTTGTCCATTGAAGTTGTCCTGGGACTAGACAAACCGAAGGCACTATTCCGTACATCCATCCTAGGCAATCTCTACCTAGGACTTATACAACAACCCTTGCACTTTACTCCATCTTCAATTTGTCTTCGATCTATTTGATTCAAAACGCTAATGCCCATATGGAGCGGTTCTTTGGATAAGAATCCAACCAGTCTCTCCGTATTGACGACGGAAAAATGGTCAAAACTTTGATAGTGTGTGATTTAACTATCAAAGAAAAACACATGTGCAAATAACGATATTATTTCCAGATGGAAATTTTATCTATTAATCATCATTTAACATTTATCTCTTTAGTTCATTGATTTACTTTTCTCCTGTTTCCATATATTCTAAATTCTTATTTTCTATTATTAGAAAACGTTTCTGATTCTTATTTGGAAAACATTTCCAAAACTCCTTCACTAGATTTAAACTGATGTTTAAATCAAACATCGCTATGCCAACTCAAACCATTTCACACATTTATTAAATTCACTTAACCATCATTCACTATCAAACCTTACCATTCCTTAGTTAAGAAGGAAGTCAATCAAGTTGGAATATAATTACCTTTCAGACCTTAACTGAACAACGTTTTAACTTCAAAATAGTCAAAGTTTTTCTTTTAAATCTTTAACAAACTTCCTTACGTAACTCTCTTTCGAATAAATCTCTATTCGATAACTTTTTCCTTGGAATAAACTATATTCGATAATCTCTCCTCTTCGAATAACCTATATTCGAATAACTCTATTCAATTAACACTATTCGATTAACTCTAATCGATTTACTCTTATCAGTTATCTCTATTTGATTAACTCAATTCTATTAACTCTATTTGATTAACTCTATTGGATTAACTCTATTTGATTTACCCTACTGATTAACTTTATTCAATTAATTCTAACTAATTTACTCTTATCAATTAACTCCTTTTGAATAAACTATATTCGATTAACTCCTTTTGAATAACTAATATTCAATTAACTCCTTTCGAATAACTAATATTCAATTAACTCGTTTCGAATAACTAATATTCGATTAACTCTTGTTCAATTAACTCTATTCGAATAACAAATATTCGACTAACTCTAATTCAATTAAATCTATTGGAATAACAATTATTCGACTAACTCTTGTTAGATTAACTCTATTCGAATAACTCTAGTTCGATTTAACTCTAATCGATTAACTCTAACTGATTAACTCTAACTGGTTAACCCTAACTCTAATCGATTAACTCCTCTAACTCATTTTGATTAACACATTTTGATTAACTCCTTTGATTAACTCTACGTCCATATTCAGTTTCAAATATCGATGTTGAAATTGATTCTTACTTTTCTATATAAGCCCTAACTTATGTATTCTATTTATCCAATGATAAATATTTTATTTAATTTACAAAATATTATTTATTAATTAATCTTCTCAATCTATTGGTTACAACAGATTCTATTTAAAATCTTTGCTTTAAATCCATATCATGTTATACCCGTGTGCGAAGCACGGGTCTAAAGTTCCATTATGTAAACTTCTACTCATTTGCCAAATATTTCCTTTTATGACATTCTTTTTTCATTTCCTAATAAATCCCTTTTATAACTCTATTTATTTTCTAAATAAACATTTCCTTCTAATAACTCTATTTATAACTGTTTTACCAATATTTCTCTTTCTTTTTTATTGGTAAATGTTTTACAAATATTTCTCTTTCTATTTTATTTGTAAATGTTTTACAAATATTTCTCTTTCTGTTTTTGTTTTACAAATAATTTCCTTTATAAAATCCCTTGATTTTATAAATATTCCTTTATATAAAATCCTTTGATTTTATAAATATTCTATTTCAATATACAGTTTGAAATCTTCCTTCTATGTAAAATCTTTCGATTTTATATAATATTTTATTGCAATATAGTTGTTGAAATTTTCCTTTTACATCCCAGGGTTTTCTTACGGTATTTAAAATACCAAACAACAGTGATCAATATCATTCAAACACACATAATCAACAACAGATTATATATCACATCATATATCACAATATATGAAACAAAACAGTATTTTATATATTGAGGAACCCAGTTGGGTCCCACCAACCCGTTTCCCTGCATCACAGATGTTAAACAATATAACTAACATTGATTTCATTTCACTATGAAATATTCTGCTAAATAGAATCAATATTTGATTAACGATTTATATATATATATCGTCATCTATAATTTCAAACAATACATAAGCAATTCAACCAAACAGTTAACATACAGCAATCAACAGATAATTATCAGTTCTAAGAATACGTTATAGAAATATAACTGTTCAGAGTTGGTGAGTTTTACTCACATTTCGCGCTAACCGGTAAATAACGATTTGCGTCTGTTGATTCAGACGGACAATTGATTTTGCAATAAATTGTAATGAGGTCGAATTCTCTCCCAGTCAGTTCCATTGGGTAGCTCTCATCCATACGATCCCATCGGATCTTGTTTCGCTCAGTTCAGATTAAGTATGACTGAGATATTTAATTTACAAGTTAAAATGCTAATTTAAATAAAACTTAAACTAAAAAATGTTCAATGGGCCTTTACCCTTTCCTTTACCACATCCCAAACCATTTTAAAACTGCACCCGTAATCCTTCTTCCCCGTTCAGCATCTAATCATGTATCCAAGCCATTGCCACAACTTCAACCTTCCACCGATCCCCCATCGTTCAACAGAAACCCAAACAATCACCACTAAACTTCATGTCGTCCGACTCTCCATCTCCCCAACCCCTTAGATCTGAACTTGGTTCCACCCTAGAAAACCCGTCCTCAGCTTCTCCTCGCGGCAACAGTTCACCCGCGACACCACATGACACCGAAACCCACCAAAAAATCTTACAAGCTGCTAAACACCACCAGGAACTCAAAAACGATACTAGAAACGAGCATTGATTCCTGGATTGAATGAAAAATCCAACCCTAGCCAAACGCATATACATTGTACATTTTTGCAGTGTGAAGAATCATCACCGAGCTCCTTGAAATCGATACTAGCATGAAGAGCATCTATGACGATCCCAAAACCCCGTGAAACGGTGTTAAGGAAAATCATTGGAATATAACACATTAATCATCATTAGTAGATCACAGATATTAGCATAAATGAGAAATAGAATAATTTACACACATATGACAGTGGAATCGTATAGGTATCACCACATCAGAGAGCACAGTGCAGGATACAACTTAGTGCATAATAATACATAATCAGTCATCATCGCCAGAGGCGGAATCATACATAAAGAGTACACAAAATAAATATTAGTCTACATCGCCAATGGCGGAATCATAATACATATACAATAATGGCGGAAAGAGTCAAAGTCAGCACGGTGTAGTCAAGCCTCGCCATGAGCCAAAAGTGCACCAGATACCTGTAACTAGGCTGACCGTGTGAAAATGAGGGCACCCGAGTTTGCAAGGTGAAACAAACTACGATTCAGTCATGGGACTGGTACGAGAAATCTACTTAACTTATTAACAACAATAATAAGGCAAATCAAAGGACCACGCCACTTTCGCGGAACGGGTTTACTCCAATGAGTGCTAGTGCATGAAATAAGGTAAATGATTAAATCATCGCAATGCTTTTTATAAAATGAAGTCATTATAAGACTCAGGTCCCATCACACAATGCAACGCAAGCCGGAGGATAGAGTTTTACCTTATAATGGCCAAAAATGCTTCATACGTATAAACAAAAGTGTTTGATATTATTACTAGTGCATATATGTTTCAAAAGCGATTTCAATCATAAATATCAATCCTAGACGGCATGGGTACCATATATCATGTCGCCATACTAGTAATACAATCACATCCGCATATTTCGTATTGGAAATTGGATTCCATCATGAGTCGAGGCAAGGGGCAAGCTCCTCTCCGATTCGAGACACTCTAGCAAATGTCTCAGGACCCCACTACGATCCTTGGATCTTCAGGGCCGGTCCTCTCTTACTTTTGAGGATTGGCAATTCCTGAACACACGTTTCCCGGTCCTTACAGACGTATAATCGAGGCGCCTCGTATTCCAACAACCACATAGGTGAAAAGTATATATAATGTCAGGGCTGGTAGGTCACTGACACCACCTTAGCTAGAAAGGAACATCGTGCTCTCCCTGCAGTCGCTATCCCGTTTTTGACTCATACCGAGGTGTGAGGCTCGCGTATCCACGTTATACACAAAGCTACGTCACACAGACCATGCTTTGATCATCAACCACAAGACTTTGCTTTGCAACAGAATCCTTGATCATATGCCACTTAGGCGTGCCACACAGGCAATCCACTCCATGCGACTGATTTCTATCAATACATAACCTCTGAGCTCGTACGTCTCAGAGAAGGGCGTTAAGCAAGAGAATAAATTCTCCGCCGCCAAACAGATATATATTTAACAGAGATCAATCAGCACAGAACAAAATCCAATGTCAGACACACAGTCCATTTACAAGTTCGTTCTGGGTTTGAACAAAACCGGAGGCACCAATTCCTCGCATATCCGCACAATCAACAATATGTCCGGACTATTACTACCTTAGCTCCTTCAAGGTAGCTACTCCAATCACGAGCATCAGTAGCGCCCATCCATCCAATGTGAAGATCGTCGGTCTTCAACCGTCTTCGACTCTTCGACTTCTCAACGTCGATCGATTATTTGAAATGAGTATGAACTCGGCCTTTTCAAATAACCCACGTATATTTAGATTTTCAAATCAATTTATCACATGGTTAAACTATTCAACATTCACATTTTAGTTCTTTAGTATCATTTTCATGTTAAATACATTCAACCATCACATTTCAAGCAAACACAACAAAATTGGTTTATTTCCATTCTATATCGTCCATTGTATTTTATAACGATATATCGCCATTTTTATTTATTTAAAACGGCCATATTTAATTAAACGACATTTCAGGTCGTGCCGAGGCACTGGCGCTGTTTTTCACTAAATTTGTTTTACACATATCTGAAAATCTAACCGTTGGATCTTCACAAATTTTATATCATTAGAAAGATCATTTCAAAACAAATCCAATGGTTTCAGTTTTGGGAAAATCCGACGGTCGGATCTTCCACACTAGTCGTTTGAAGTTATGATTTCAAATTACGAACTGCAGCGTCGTTATTCGATTTCATTTAATTATATATATATATATATAATCGTTTCTGGCACTGTTTTTCTTCAGATTTGAATTAAACATTCCAAACAATCAAACCGTTGGATCTTTACAAAGTTGGTGCCGTTGGAAAGATATTTCCAAGGCGAACCCAACGGTTACGGTTTCGGGAAAATCCAATGGTCGGATTTCCCGCACTAGTCGTTTGAAATCACGGTTTCAAAACACGAACTGCATGGCCGCGTTTTGTTTTAATTTTATTTATATTTATATATTTATATAAATATAGTTCATTCAAAAATTCCTATATCGTTTTCACTCCAAATATTTCACTAACGCCTTTAAATTTTGGAAAATTTCGCCATAACCTCCTTTGTACGGGAGGGGCTGGGAAATTCCCAAATAGCCACACGGGCGTCTCATCTCAAAAAGAAAAAGAAAAAGCCAAGCGGCTAGCCAACAGGCTCATAAAATCATCACCCAAACAAAACAGTAAACGTGTACCTATTTGTCGGGCACAAAATTTTATTCCTCTTCTCTAGCCTCTTTGCTATAACCTGTTCAATAAATATGCGTGTACATATATACAATTCTTATCACTTATCATTTTCCATTCAACTTCATATTTGTTTCAATTTGGTTTAAAAACACCATTCATTCTAATGTTGCACGCATAGGCAAAAATCATATCATTAGCTAATTAATGAATTTTTCAACTCATGCATATTTATTTGAACAAGTCTTTATTTTTAACACTTCACATTTCAAAGATGATAATTTTGGCGAACTAAAATATATTTCAACACATGACTATTTTATTTAGTTCCTATGCATGTTAAAAATAATATTTCTTTCACAAACATTTATTTCAACACTCGCATATCTTTAGCATATCACATATATGATAAAAATAATATTTTTATCATCTAAAATATTTGTTCAACAAATGAATGTTTTTAACACTTCATAATTTCAATAAAAATGTAATTTTTATTGTTCGATCATTTTATTCAACACATGAACTTTTCCAATACACACACTTCTCAACACATGAGCATCTCCACACATGGATAATTTATATATGTTGTTCATATAAGGAAGATGAAATTTTTATTGTTGAAACTATTTATATATAAGGAGAATATTTTACATACTTCATATATATTATAAAAATGTGATTTTTATTGTTTAAAACACTTTATTCATTCACACATGAATTTAATTTTCACGCATCACTTCTCAACACATGAGCATTTCCACACATGGATATAGTTTCAACACATGACTTTAGTTTCATCGCATGAAAATAATTTCAACATATGAAAATAATTCTAACATATGAATATTATTCAAAATTTCGGCAGCATAACGATAGGGTAGTTAAAACCGGCACCGTCCCTAGTACGGCTCCTTGCTCTACCTTAAAACCTCGCGGATTTTGACAATGGGGATTCATGCATCTAATTCGCACGCAGGCGGCATGTTTTATTTTCATTTCCATAATTATTTCCAATTCATTTCAATCACCAATGGGTATTTTTCAACCACAACCAATCAATATCAACCACAAACAATTATTCAACCATTCGCATTTTTCATCCAATATCTCACACCAATTCACAACAATAAATATCGTCCATGGTTTGTGGACGAGGGGAGTGTGTGTGTGTGTATATATATATATAATTCCTACATTTCACTTGCATTTCAACACATATATCAATTATTCTATGCATATATAATTCATACTTCGCACATATAGCTTACACAACGCACGTACATGAGGTATACAACAAGTGTGTAATTTATATTTCGCTTATATAATTTATACACGACATTTTCCATTCAAATTCATTTAATTTAGATTTCTCACATTGGTTTTCAGAGTGCTAAAAATCGTAGATGACTCAGAAAAATCCGCGGTCTCTTCTATGTGGTAGAGAGCCTCCTTGCGGTCCCGATGTTTCCTGTTTCATCGAATTTCGTCAACACAACATAAAGATATGATTTTTCAAAGTTCAAACATCAAAAAGGACTCACCTTTCACGATGGTTCAAAACTAGGGTTGCAGTTTTCGCGAAAACCGAAGCACGATACTACGGTCGGAAGGTACAGCGTGGAAGAGGGAGGAAAGGGGAGTCGATCGGTGGTGGTTGGAGGTGGTTCGGTGGTCTCTGGTGATCGTTGCGGCGCTGGGAAGTCGTCGACTTTTGGTCGACGATTCAGGCGATAAGGGCGATGAGGGGGGTCGAGGTAGGGTCAGATTTGAAGAGGGGAGGGAGCTGCGTCGATTTGAGGTGGTGGCGATGGCTGGAGATGGCCGAGGCGGCGACGATTGGCCTGGGAAACGGCGAAGTCGTGGATCGTCGGGGGCGATAAAGGAAAAGGGTTTTCTGAGGTTTTTTTATTTTTAAAATAATGAAAGAAAAATTTTGATTGGCCAAGGAGTTTATTAAATTTTTAAATAGTGTTTCTCCACACGGACACCAATTCAAACCCAACGACTGTCGTCCCTAGCTAAATACCCCCATCCCGGACACAATGGGATATTTTTGATTGGCCAATTCGACTGTTACAGTCAGTTATTCTTCAAATTAAAGTATAAAACATTTAATTTTAACTTTGAACGTACATTTCAATTTGCCAGGGCCACAAACTGATTCGAAAAAATTCCAGAAAAATAAATCTAGCTATATTTTGATGCTACGGTCCCAACAAAACTAGTTTCGTCGAATTCTGAGATCGTTTGAAAAATGGCCATTTTCTGGTCGATCCAATTTAACGAAAATTGACCAAACACATTTTCTTTTGCCACGCTCACATACTAGCTTCAAAAATTATGAAATTTGAAACCTAGCAATAGTTTGACATCCCGGACCCAACAAAAGTGGTTTCGTCGAATTCCGAGGTCGTTTGCAAAATATCTATTTTCAAAGGCTATATATTCTATATAACGACCTTTCTGAAAATTCATTCGGCCATAACTTTTGATTCCCGCTATGAAACTTCGATTTTTTAGATTCGTTAGAAAGGTATTGATAAACAGATTTAAATATTTTTGGTTTCACTAAAATCCGTTATATTTTCCACCCTGCACAGTCAGTCAAAGTTTGAATTCAAATTTTCAAACTGACTCACTATTTCAAATTCACTATTTTATTGAAATATTCTATTTCAATTGTTCAAATTCCTTTGAAATAACCAATTTAAAAATTTTAAATTGGCTCGTATTTTCCGGGTTGTTACAGCATCCCTTAGTGACTCAAGATATATAGGTAGTTAAATTTTAGGAATTTTATTTGAATTCATTTTGATTTTTTTCAAACCCATAGTTTTACTGTTGAAAGAAAAAATGGAGGCGGCAGAAATTTTGACTAGAAAAAATGAAATTAGGGTTTAGGGGGATGAGGGGCACTTATAGGAAAATTATATAAATTATTAAATCGATTTTTATATTTATTTTTAAGTAATCGCTGTTTACATTTGTCCTTAAAAATTCCTATGATCACACATAACATCTAAAAATCATGAAACTGGACATGTAGCTAGAGGTCGACATTACGGTCCCAATGAAATTGGTTTCGTCGAATTCCGATTCCGTTTGCTCATACAGAGTATTTTTAACCGATAGAATACTAACTGTTTTTCACATTAAAATCCCGTACGGCCACATACTGACTTCAAAAATCATGGAAACTGAAATCTAGTAATAATTTAACATTGAGGATCCAACAAAATTAGTTTCGTCGAATTCTGAGGTCGTTTGCAAAACTGGCTATTTTTTAAGCTCTAAATAACCCATTTAAATATTAAATATATTTAAATCGTTATAAATTATAAAGGAATTCCCTAGAGACTTTTCTAAAATTTGATTTGGACATAAATCAAAATCTACACGACGAAATCCTGATTTTTCTCTTTCATTAGAAAAATATACTTCACCAGCTCTGAACGTTTGTTGTTTCACGAAAATCCAATTTAAAACGGACCATGTATATTCAGTTGAAGTTCGAATCACCATTGAAGTTCGAATCGCCAAATAGTGAACTGCCGCGCCATTTTAAGCTCGATTTTAATTATAATTATACGTTCAAACTGTCGTTCAAATAATTTATTCATCATTCTAATTCAATTCTAGGCTGAATTAAATACTTTGAATTGTCCAGTTCATGTTATATTGTCAATTCACTATTTCTGATTATTTCAGAAATTAAATATATTATTTACTTAAATTAAGTAAATATTCAATATAATTTAATTAAACGACCATTTAATTCTCTAAATCATTATATATAAATAATTAAATAAATTAATTATTATACCGTGAAAAATATGAGACATTACATTCTTCCCCCCTTAAAATAATTTCGTCCTCGAAATTGCTAAAATAGAAAAAACCCTACTAACTGGTTAAAATTTATTTGTTTACTTCTTTTTCAGTTTCAAGTGAACCAATTAGATTCAATTAAAATACTAATTCATTTATTACCAACGAAAATTTTCAAAAATCTTGAAAATTATCTAACACCTTAATTTTTCGAAAAATTTCGCCAGCACCTCCTTTGTACGGCTCAATCGGTACAACTACAACTTGCCTCTCTGGGCCATCTCCAACCCAAAAGAAAATCAAACAGCCAAGCGGCTTGCCAATTCGGCTCATCAAAATCTCAAAACATATGAAATATAAACTGGTACCTTTTTGTCAGCATATCAACATATCTTTTCCATATGCTATCAACTCAGCATATACCAATGTTATCCCAGTTAAGCTCCAATCAATTTTATCTCCAACACAACCATTCGCTTATATCCACGTTGAATTCCATTTCAAACCAAGGTTACATTCTTGATTTACAATTTCTTAACTCATCAATCCAACATAAGTCCAGATATCTCCCAATCCAATTTTACTTGATATTTTCTAATCTAATTCAATTTCAATTACCACTTAACTGATTTTAATTCAATTTGGTTTTAATTCAAATAGTCTTTCTTGGGAGCTTTAAATAGTTTACCTTATTAAAAATCAAACTTTCATTTTCAGGATTCAAACAACTTGTTTTTCTCATATCAATTCAAAAACAAAATCTTTGGTAGTAATCTGTCACTTAGAACATGAAAATGAACACTGATGATGCTGCACAGTCATCATCAGAATTATTTTCTAGCTCATCAAAGTGAGTTCAATACTATAATAATTTCAAAACCATATTTAAAAACTTTCATTTTGAAATTCATTTCAAAATATCCTTTTCAATGCTTGTAACCAATTTAAAATCTCCCAGGATTTTAAAATTCACATATATTTAATTTCAAATCCATTTACAAACACTTTTCCAATTTTTTCAGTGTTGAATTTCAATTCTGATTTAAATTCAGATTTAATTCATTTCGATTCCATATATTTCACTTACATGAATTCTGATTGGTTATTTACATAACCATTTAATTTATAATCTTACGATTATAATAACAACCAATATATCCAATATATTATAATTCCAATATATATATCTCCTCTATATCAAAATATACTTTGGGTAAAATTATTTCATTTACCCTCTTTTCACAACATATCGTGTCGACCCATCGTATTCGAGTGTTCATAAACTCCTACCGTTACAGTGGATCAAACTAATCGACCAGAACCTATAAACAACTCAACCAATAAACCACCACAATATAAAACAATTTTTATATTAAATAACAAATACGTTCACTCGTATATATACACTCAACTCAATATAGGGTATTACTGACTCTATCTCTACTGAGTCACGCCACAGAGCCAAGGTAATTACTTAACCTTTAGCTCTGATACCAACTGTAACGTCCCGGAAAAAGTCGATCTTGGTTATCCGATATACAACACATATCGAACATCCAAGGTTCGAAAATACCGTTAGTTAATAAAAGAAATTAGAGGGTGAGGATAGAAAAGGTAGAAACTTAGAATAGAAGAAGAAGAAGAACATACAACATCAGAGTAAACACGAATCTCACAGCGGAATGAATAAATATATTTCATAACATAACTTTGAAATATAAATTTGTACTTGAATATACATATCATTTCCAAAGTTGAGATGACCCCAAACCCCGTACTGACGGCGACAAGGGTAATCCGTGGAATATAACACAGAAACAGATAATAGCATAACAGAAATAAATAAATACACCAGATAATGAACAATATAATATACTGGATAAGAGTAATCATCAGAGTTACACAGTATACAGGATCATACTTAGTACAAATACAGTTCAACTATACATAAATGTCTACAACGGAAAACAAACATAATGTACAATAGGAGCAGAACAGCATAAAAAGGGATAAATGATAGAATCCATCTTCAGCTCCAGCTATCCAGAAAGAACCAGCTAAACCTGAATACAAGGCTGCCCATGTAGAAAAAGGGGCACCCGAGTTTGAAAGTGAAACAAACTACGAGTCAGTCATGGGACTGGTATGAGAAATCTACTCAACACATTTATAATATGGCTAATCACAGGACCATGCCACTTTCGTGGAATGAGTTTACTCCATTTGATTGCCAGTGCTTTAAAAAAACAAATCATCCTTTTTAAACATCGCTATGCTTTATATAAAAATGAAGCCATTATAAGACTCAGTTCCGATCACACAATGCAACGCAAACCGGAGGATAGAGTTTTACCTTATAATGGCCAAAATATGATTGATACGAATAAAACAAAAGCATTTGATATTATTACTAGTGTTTATATGCTTTGAAAACAATTTCAAATCATAACTATCAATCATAGACGGCATGGGTACCATATATCATGTCGCCATATATATATACAATCAAAACCGCACAGTCACGTATTTGGAAATTGGATTTCCGTCTTGAACCAAGGCAAAAGATAGTCCTTACCGAATTAGAGACTGCCTAGCCCGAGTCTCAGGATCAGAACGCATCGACCCTTGGATCGTCAGGGTCGGTCCACACAGAGTGGATTAAAATGCCTGGACACTACGTTTCCCCGCCCTTTGGGGCGTAAGCGAGCCAACGAATGATTCCATCGGACCCGGATCGTCCGATCTAACCGACGCGCCTCGCAACAGCAACAACCACATAAGTCAAACTCGTTAGGGCGTGTAAAACCACTGACGCTACTTCTAGCTAGGAGGAAACGCAGGCCCTCCCTGAGGTCCTTTCTCCCGTTTCTGGTTCATACCGGGGTGTGAGGCTCGCGAATTTACGTTATACACATAGCTACGCCACACGGGCGGGGCTTTGATCATCACCACAAGACTTTGCTTTTCAACAGAAGCCCTGATCACTGCATCTTAGCATGCCACACAGGAAATTCACACCGTGCAACTGATGGCTATCAATCACACCGAATAAATTCCAATGTCAGACACACCTTCCATTTGCAAGTCCGTTCTGGGTCTGAACGAAACCGGAGGCACTAAATACCTCGCAAACCCATCGATCACCACGTACGTCTGGACGATCACCACTCATTATCCATATTTCGGGATGCCTCCCAATCAGGACCTCGGTTACCATCCAAACGAGGTGAAGATCTCCGGTCTTCGACCACCGTCTTCATCTTCGATTTCTTATCGTCGATTTAGTTATTCATAATGGGATAAACCCGGTCTTTCTGAGCAACTCGTGTATATAATAAACAAGTGCAACACTAACATATACACGCATCATTTTAATTCATTAGTCACTAACCGTCATTCGGTAAGAGAACGATTTCCCAAATATTAACCCCGAAGGCCGAAACCAACATCAGATCAACACCCAGGAAACCATTCGACATAGCCAACCTTCAGTTAATTTCTAAATCACATCCATATCGTTTATAATATTTTATAACGATTTATCGCCATTTTTATTTATTTTAAAATAGCCAATTTATTCAAAACGACGCTTCGGGCCATAACGCGACCGTAGCGCTGTTTTTCTTCAGATTTGATTTACACATATCTAAAAATCTAACCGTTGGATCTTCACAAAATTTACATCATTAGAAAGATCTTTTCAAAACGAATCCAACGGTTCCAGTTTCGAGAAATTCCTACGGTCGGATCTCCCGGTATAATCGTTTGATGTTTCGATTTCAAAATACGAACTACAGCGTCGTTATTCGATTAAATATAATTATATTTATATATATATATATAAATATAATCGATTCTGGCGCTGTTTTTCTTCATATTTGAATTAAACATTCCAGACAATCCAACCGTTGGATTTTAACAAAGTTGGTGCCGTTGGAAAGATTTTTCCAAAGCGAACCAAACGGTTGCGATTTCAGGAAAATCCGATGGTCGGATCTCCCGGTATAATCGTTTGAAATCACGGTTCCAAAATACGAACTGCAGCGTTGTTACTCGATATATTTTAATTCTATTTATATATATATATATATCGATTCTTCGATTTCAAAGCTACATTCTTTTCATACATTTGATAAAAATGATATTTTTATCTAACTGTCTTCTATTTCAACACTTCACTATTTTTAACGATTCGTGCATATAATAAAAATATGATTTTTATTGTAAAACAATTCATTTCAAAACACTTTTATTTTATATAGTTCATATAGGTAATGAAAATAGGATTTTTATTATAAAACAATTTATTTCAAAACGAGATTATTTTATATAGTTCATATAGATGATAAAAATGTGATTTTTTATTATAAAACAATTTATTTCAAAATATGAATACCATTCAACACATGAATTTCAATTCAACGAATGAATATCGATTCAACACATGAAGGTTTTCTATAGTTTATATATATAGATAAAAATGTGATTTTTATATTTAAAACACGAGTACCATTCAACACATGAATTTCAATTCAACGAATGAATATCGATTCAACACATGAAGGTTTTCTATAGTTTATATATATAGATAAAAATGTGATTTTTATATTTAAAACACGAATACCATTCAACACATGAATTTCAATTCAACGAATGAATATCGATTCAACACATGAAGGTTTCTATAGTTTATATATATAGATAAAAATGTGATTTTTATATTTAAAACACGAATACCATTCAACACATGAATTTCAATTCAACGAATGAATATTGATTCAACACATGAAGGTTTTCTATAGTTTATATATATAGATAAATATGTGATTTTTATATTTAAAACACGAATACCATTCAACACATGAATTTCAATTCAACGAATGAATATCGATTCAAAACATGAATGTTTTCTATAGTTTATATATATAGATAAAAATGTGATTTTTATATTTAAAACACGAATACCATTCAACACATGAATTTCAATTCAACGAATGAATATCGATTCAAAACATGAAGGTTTTCTATAGTTTATATATATAGATAAAAATGTGATTTTTATATTTAAAACACGAATACCATTCAACACATGAATTTCAATTCAACGAATGAATATCGATTCAACACATGAAGGTTTTCTATTCAACGAATAAATATAGTTTCAGCAAATGAAAATAATTCAAACACATGAATATTATTCAAAATTTCGGCAGCATAACGGCAGGGTAGTTAAAACCGGGATCGTCCCTAGTACGACTCCTCGCTCTACCTTAAAACCTCGCGGTTTTTGACAATGGGGATCATGCATCTAGTTCGCACGCAGGCGGCATGTATATAATTATTTCATTTCCACAAACTAATCCTATGTGGTTTCGACCAAATATTTCTCAACCACAAATGAGTATTTTTCAACCACAATCAATCAATATCAACCACAAACAATTTCAATCAACCATTCGCTATCAATCAATTTTCACACCAATCACAACCAATAAATATCGTCCATGGTTTGTGGACGAGGGGCGTATATATATATATATATATATATATATATATATATAGAAATTCACTTCTATTTCAACACATATATAATTTTTACAACGCATATATAACTTATATATCGAACATACAACTTATACAATGCTTATACAAGAGGTGTACAATGCTTATATAACTCATACATCGACTATATAATTTATACATCGTCGTTTTCCATATCGTTTATAAATTAGAAATCTCACATTGGGTTCCACTCCACCAAAAATAGCAGAAGGCTCAGAAAATATGCGGTCTCTTCTAGAAAGTAGAAGACGTCCACACGAGTCCACTGTCTCTTGTTTCACTGAATTTCGACAAGAAACGAAAAAGATATGATTTTACAAACTTTGCAACGGTTTTAAACTGTTAAAATCAGTTTTAAATTAAACAGCCGTTACCTTTCTGAAATCTTCAAAACTAGGTTTGAAGTTTTCGTGCAATCCGTGAATCGATAGCTCGATCGGGCTACGCAGTGTCGAAGGGGGAGGAGAGGCACACGTGTGCCAGGAGGTGGGGCCAGTTCGGTGGTCTCAGGCGGCGGCGGCGGTTTGAACGGCTCGACTTTCGAGCCCGAGATCTCCCCCGATGCTCAACGAAAAAATCCAAACTCTATATGGATTTGAAGATCTCGAGAAGATCTTCAAAAAGTTCAACTGTGGCACGAGCTAATTCGGCGTGGATTGATCGGAAAATGAGGGGGAAGGTCTGAACGTGTTTCCACCTTCGACGTCGGGGAGAGAGAAAGAGTTTTTTTTATATAAAAATTCTGATTGGTCGGGGAAGTTTTAAAGGGGTTTTCTGACACGACCACCAATCTAAACCCAACGACTGTCGTCCCCAGTGTTTTACCCCCATTCCGAACACAATGGAATATGTTTCGTAGGCCCATTCGACTGTTTCAGTTAGTTTCCATTCAATTTAAAATATATAACATTCAATATTCGATTTGAACGTACATTTCAATTTGCCAGGGCCACAAATTAATTCGAAAAATTCCAGAAAAATAAATCTAGCTATGTTTTGACGATATGGTCCCAACAAAACTAGTTTCGTCGAATTCTGAGACCATTTGCAAAAAGGCCCATTTCTGGTCGATCCAATTTAACTATAATTGACCAAAACACATTTTCCTTTGCCACGCTCACATACTAGCTTCAAAAATTATGAAATTTGAAACCTAGCAATAACTTCACATCCCGGATCCAACAAAAGTGGTTTCGTCGAATTCCGAGGTCGTTTGCAAAATGGCCAATTTCACGGGCTATATAAATTCCATAGCGACCTTTCTGAAAATTCATTTGGCCATAACTTTTGCTTTCCGTTATGAAAATTCGATTTTTCAGATTCGTTAGAAAGGTATTCACTAACAGATTTAAATATTTTTGGTTTCACTAAAATCCGTTTTGTTTTGCACCCGGTACAGTCCGACAAAGTTTGAATTCAAATTTTGAAACTGCAGCGCCTTTTCAGGCCTTGTTTATAATTATAATTAATTATATTAGTTTTCAATTGTCGATTCAACTCACTTTTCATCTCTATTATTTAAAATATTTATTTTAAATATTTAAAATCCATTATTTTAGCCAATTTAAAATTTTTAAATTGGTTCAGATTTTCTGGGTCGTTACAATCTCCCCCACTTAAAACTTTTCGTCCCCGAAAAGGAACAAAGTCGAAAGTGGTTTGATTAATCAACTCTACGTTCGATCTGGCTTCCATTCTCCAACTTTTCAGTTTCTGAGAATTTTCAAATTCTTCAAAAATTTGGCTAACACCCGGAATTTTCGAAAAATTTCGCCATAACCTCCTTTGTACGGGGAGAGGTTTGGAAATTTATTGGGCCGTATTAGGTACCCAATAAATCCTAATAAGCATACATATATTTATAGTGATATATTCTGGTGTTTACATGGGAGCGTGTATTGATAATAACTCCAGAGAATAAATTCTCGTCACCCTGTCAAAGCCTGAAGGAGTGTGTATTTTAAATGCTCCAGAGGATAAATCCTCGTCACCTCGTCCCTTGTGGGAAATAAATAGTCCACGTGCCGTATCTAATAACTAGAGAGACGTGATTATTGTCAACTCCAGACCCGTGTGGGTTTTTTATTAATCTGGCAATTTTATCGTTACAATTTAAATAGTCCATATCAGTCATTAGTTCAACCTGTAAAATATAGTCATCGCCATACAAGCCTCTCGCTCGTATGGTAAATCTTCCACCTCGTCACACAAGCTCCAAATGCTTATGTGGTATATGATGAAGTATGCCTATATTAAGAAGTATGCCATGTAATGTAGTTAAAAATTAATTGTTACTATCCTATGGCGACGTTTATTATTTCACACAGAAAAACCAGCACTCCGCATCCAATGGCATTCACAGGAGTTGATATAATAATATTTCGCATCCAACTCATTAAGGTTTACCTATTTGGCGGGCACGCAAATAAATTCTTTACTCAACAGCTATCCATTTACCTGTTCAAACATATATAATGCACAAGTATATATATTTCTATCTATTTTTAAATCAGTTCAATGTGTGATTTAAATGAATAAATTCTACCATTATTCTATTGTTGATTAAATTAACTATCGTTCTAATAATTTAATTAATCTAATCTACTATCACACACCACAACCAAAAATCAAATTGTTTTTAACTTTTCAAAATCATACAAATCAATTTCTATATTCTTTTAAAATCATTCAGACTATAGAATTAAAAGTGCACATCCATGGAAAGAAAATAACAACAGAATAGAGAACTGATTGGTAATGCAAAGTATGGTAAATGTACCTTGCACCCGAGTCAATCAGAGATATCCACTCGCATCTAGGATAGGCTTTCTGAATGCTCTCCTCAGTTTCCCAAGTACAATCTCGTGGATCTCCACTCCATTGCACTTTGACTAAGTGAACTTTCTTGTTCCTCAGCTCTTTGGTTTCTTTGCCGATAATCTTTAGCGGCTCTCGCCTCACAGCTAATTCTAGAGTAATTTCAATATCCTGTTGAGCTGCTTCTTCTACGATCAAGTCTGGATCATGAACGTGCTTTCGAAGTTGAGATATATGAAATACATCATGAACTCCAGGCAACCAATCAGGCAATTTAACCCTATAAGCGAGAGTACCGATCCGTTCCAGAATAGGAAACGGACCAATGAATTTGGGTGCCAACTTTCCAGTTTTACCGAACCGGATAACTCCTCTCATCGGCGATACTTTCAAATATACGTAGTCGCCAACAGCAAATGATATATCTCTTCTTATCCTATCGGCGTAACTCTTTTGTAGGCTTTGAGCGGCCAGTAATCATTTCTTAATAAAATTGACTTTGTCGGCAGATTCTCGAATCATATCAGGCCCCAACACAAGTCTATTACCGGGTTCGACCCAACAAGCAGGAGATCGGCACGGTCTACCATATAATGCTTCGAATGGCGACATTGTCAGGCTCGCCTGGTAGCTGTTGTTATATGAGAATTCAGCCAAATGAAGGTGGTCTTCCCACGATCCACCAAAATCTAGAACACAAGCCCGCAATAGATCTTCTAAAATACGATTCACCCTCTCAGTCTGACCGTCTGCCTGAGGATGATAAGCGGTGCTCAAGTTCAACTTCGTTCCCAGCTCGACTTGAAACGCCTCCCAGAATTTGCCAGTGAATATTGTGTCTCTATCACTGACTATACTGAGCGGCACTCCATGTAGTCTAACTATTTCCTTGAAGTATATCTGTGCCTGACTCTGAGCAGTTCTGTTTGATCTGACAGGTATGAAATGGGCGGTCTTCGTGAAGCGATCTATGATCACCCAAATACTGTCATTCCCTTTTCTGGTTCTGGGCAGACCATCAATGAAATCCATAGAAATATGTTCCCACTTCCAACCAGGAACGTCTAGCGGTTGTAACAGTCCAGCAAGCTTCTGTTGGTCGCTCTTGACTAGTTGGCAAGTAGGGCATCGGCTAACATATAAAGAAATGTCCCTCTTCATCGACTTCCACCAGAAAGTGCGTTTGATTTCATTATACATTTTGCTTACTCCTGGATGGATACTGAGTTTTGACTTGTGGCATTCATCCAGTACTTCCTTTCGAAGCTCAGGAATGTTAGGGACACAGATTCGACCTTTGAGCCTTAGAATCCCATCATTATCAACTTGAAAACTCGAGGGTTCGCCTTGTTGAATTATCTCTCTGATCTTCTGAATGAAGTGATCATCCTTCTGAAGAGCAGATATTTTATCTAGCAATGAAGTCGTGATAATAAAACTGGCGATCATTTCATTCTTTCGGCTTAATGCATCGGCCACGACATTTGCTTTCCCTGGAGTGTATATAATTTCAAAGTAATATGCTGCAAGAAACTCCAGCCAACGTTGCTGCCTCAGATTCAGGTCCTTCTGAGTAAACAGATACTTTAACGACTGGTGATCTGTAAACAGTTCAAATCTCTCACCCAGAAGATAGTGTCTCCAGATTTTCAAGGCGAATACTATGGCCTATAACTCAAGATCATGAGTGACATAGTTTTTCTCGTGAGGCTTCAGCTGATGTCTAGCATAAGCAATCACTTGACCCCTTTGCATTAACATTGCGCCAAGGCCTTCTCTAGAAGCATCAGTCCATACTTTCAAATCCTGGTTGCCATCGATGATGGTTAACACTGGAGCAGTTGTTAATCTCAACTTTAGCTCTTCAAAAGCCTCTTCATTCTCGGGAGTCCATTTGAATTTAGAGTGCTTCTTTGTAAGCTTCGTTAAATGGCCAGATATCTTCGAAAAGTTTTTGACGAACTTCCGGTAATAACTAGCCAATCCAAGAAAACTGCGGACTTCTGTAGGGGTACTGGGCTGTTTCCAATTCTGAATAGCTGTGATTTTACTTGGATCCACAGCAATTCCTTCTTTCGATACAACGTGGCCCAGAAATTTGACTTCTTCTTGCCAGAATATACATTTGGAAAACTTTGCTTTCAATACATTCCTTCTGAGGATTTCCAGAACCTGTTCCAAATGCTTTTCATGTTCTGCCTTTGATTTAGAGAAGATTAGAATATCATCAATGAAAACTAGAACAAATATATTCAAAACCCCTCTGAACACTCTATTCATCAGATCGACGAAGTAAGTTGGAGCGTTACATAAGCCGAATGGCATTACTAACCACTCGTAGAATAAGTCTGGACCTCTAAATGCTGTCAAAGGAACACACTCCTCGGCGATACGAAGCTGATGGAAACCTGTAGCTAGGTCCATTCGTGAAAATACTTGTGCGCCATTCAATCGATCCAACAAATCATCAATCCGCGACAATGGATATTTATTCTTTATCGTCTTCTTGTTCAAATCACGATAATCCACACATAGCCGTAGAGTACCGTCTGATTTTGGGACAAACACCACTGCTGCACCCCAATCAGAGAAACTGGGCCTGATCAGACCCTTCCATACTAGCTGTCGTGTTTGATTGTCAAGTTCTTCTTTCTCTTTCAAGGACATTCTTCGAATAACGTGAACTACCGGCCTTGCATTCGGAATCAAAGCAATCTTGAAATCTATTTCTCTCTGCGGAGGTAAGCGAACAACTTCCTCGAACACATCCGCATAGTTCTTGACGACAGAAATATCTTTCACTAGGTCGGGAATATTCTCTATGATTTCAGGGATATTTTCTATTTGGGCTGGAGAAACATCGAGAGCTGCCCAGAAGTCCTTTCGATTAGCATTCTAACCTTCACAGGGAATGGCTATATAATCACCTGATTTAATCTTCGCCTTTACGACTCTGTCGGCGCATTTAACTTCAGCTTCATATTTGGTCAACCAGTCTAACCCCAAGATAAGATCAAACTCTTTAAAATTCATGACGACTGCGATGGTAGGAAACCGATAACGAGAAAAGGAAACCGGCACTCCACAAACCCAACTGAGATCAATGGAACCCCCAACCGGATTCTGGACAGTCATTGGTTCCTTGAGCTTCTTCAAATTTAAATCCAGTTTCTTAGCTGCATTCTTGGCAATGAAGTTGCGTGACGCGCCAGTGTCAAACAGTACTTTAACTGGGATGTCTTTGACAGTTAGCGTGCCTTCTAAAACATCTGGCCATTCTTGAATAGCTGAGGGCTCAGACGCTTCTGCTACTTCATTTATATGTACTGCTTTGGATTTCTTAAATTGCCTGCAATCCTTTTCAAGATGGCCAATCCGATGACATTGACAACATTTTCTATTCTCTCGAAACTGGTTATCGGGTTTAAACCCCTTCTTTCGTTTCTTCGAGGTTTTGCAATTTCTGGTAAAATGCCCTGGTTTCCTGTAGTTAGAACAAGTGGCCGTCGTTGTTGGTTCTTTTCCAGAACTGGCCCTTTCTCGATTTACTTTGGGCTTCTTACTCACCTCAGACATCGTACTGGCCTCCGGATTATCCGTTTCAGACTCACCTTTAATACTAGTACTGGCCTCTTCTTCGTTAGGCAACATACCCTTTTTGTCGAGATCTTCATACTGATAAGCCATATAAATTATTTCTGAGAAAGGAAGTTTCACATTCCTCATCACACTATTCTGATACTTCCTTTGCAGGCCATAAATAAATCTCAGATTCTTCCTCTTTGGATCTTGAATCAGATGAGGAGCAAAGTGAGAAAGTTCATTGAATTTCTTATGATATTCTGGGATGGTCATATCTCCTTGTATCAGATAAGAAAATTCATCACATAATCGCTCGGTTTCTTCGGGAGGAGTAAATCTTTCCAAGAAAATTACTTTGAATCCGTCCCAGGTGATATCACCTTCTGGATTATCTTCAATAACTGAATCCCACCAAAACAAAGCTTCTTCTTTGAGTGCCCAAGACGCCGGTAATCTTTTCTGATCATCTCTCAGCTTTAAACCCTCAAAGATTTTCACTGCAGAACGAATCCAAGCTTGAGTTTCCATAATGGACTCTTTGCCTAAGAATGGCGACCCACCCAGATTTCGAAATCTATTGAACAGAACTTCTATATCTGATTCTGGCTGCGGGAGCACAGCTGGCTCATTAGCTGGTCGAGCCATACGATTATTTCTTCTGTTCCTGTCACTCATTTTCTAGTGCGCCTGCAATTAGCAGACAAAGTGTCAGGTCATAGAAAAGATATTTTAAAATATAGAGACAAATACTTCAATGTAAATGTGTCTACTGGGGTGTATTCCATTCTGCTTTACTTATACTAGGATATTACTGATCCTATCTATATAGATTTACCCGTCCTAGAACACTATTGGTTCTATTCCTGACGAGTTCGTTCATATGTTATATTCCAGAACTAAGCTTAACCAAAGCTCTGATACCAAATGAGACGACCCCAAACCCCGTACTGACGGCGGCAAGGGTAATCCGTGGAATATAACACAGAAACATATAATAGCATAACAGAAATAAATAAATACACCAGATAATGAACAATATAATATACTGGATAAGAGTAATCATCAGAGTTACACAGTATACAGGATCATACTTAGTACAAATACAGTTCAACTATACATAAATGTCTACAGCGGAAAACAAACATAATGTACAATAGGAGCTGAACAGCATAAAAAGGGATAAATGATAGAATCCATCTTCATCTCCAGCTATCCAGAAAGAACCAGCTAAACCTGAATACAAGGCTGCCCGTGTAGAAAAAGGGGCACCCGAGTTTGAAAGTGAAACAAACTACGAGTCAGTCATGGGACTGGTATGAGAAATCTACTCAACACATTTATAATATGGTTAATCACAGGACCACGCCACTTTCGTGGAACGGGTTTACTCCATTTGATTGCCAGTGCTTTAAAAAAACAAATCATCCTTTTTAAACATCGCTATGCTTTTTATAAAAATGAAGCCATTATAAGACTCAGTTCCCATCACACAATGCAACGCAAACCAGAGGATAGAGTTTTACCTTATAATGGCCAAAATATGATTGATACGAATAAAACAAAAGCATTTGATATTATTACTAGTGTTTATATGCTTTGAAAACAATTTCAAATCATAACTATCAATCATAGACGGCATGGGTACCATATATCATGTCGCCATATATATATATATACAATCAAAACCGCACAGTCACGTATTTGGAAATTGGATTTCCGTCTTGAACCAAGGCAAAAGATAGTCCTTACCGAATTCGAGACTGCCTAGCCCAAGTCTCAAGATCAGAACGCATCGACCCTTGGATCGTCAGGGTCGGTCCACACGGAGTGGATTAAAATGCCTGAACACTACGTTTCCCCGCCCTTTGGGGCGTAAGCGAGCCAACGAATGACTCCATCGGACCCGGATCGTCCGATCTAACCGAGGCGCCTCGCAACAGCAACAACCACATAAGTCAAACTCGTCAGGGCGTGTAAAACCACTGACGCCACTTCTAGCTAGGAGGAAACGAAGGCCCTCCCTGAGGTCCTTTCTCCCGTTTCTGGTTCATACCGGGGTGTGAGGCTCGCGAATTTACGTTATACACAAAGCTACGCCACACGGGCGGGGCTTTGATCATCACCACAAGACTTTGCTTTTCCACAGAAGCCCTGATCACTGCATCTTAGCATGCCACACAGGCAATTCACACCGTGCAACTGATGGCTATCAATCACACCGAATAAATTCCAATGTCAGACACACTTTCCATTTGCAAGTCCGTTCTGGGTCTGAACGAAACCGGAGGCACTAAATACCTCGCAAACCCATCGATCACCACGTACGTCTGGACGATCACCACTCATTATCCATATTTCGGGATGCCTCCCAATCAGGACCTCGGTTACCATCCAAACGAGGTGAAGATCTCCGGTCTTCGACCACCGTCTTCATCTTCGATTTCTTATCGTCGATTTAGTTATTCAGAATGGGATAAACCCGGTCTTTCTGAGCAACTCGTGTATATAATAAACAAGTGCAACACTAACATATACATGCATCATTTTAATTCATTAGTCACTAACCGTCAATCAGTAAGAGAACGATTTCCCAAATATTAACCCTGAAGGCCGAAACCAACATCAGATCAACACCCAGGAAACCATTCGACTTAGCCAACCTTCAGTTAATTTCTAAATCACATCCGTATCGTTTATAATATTTTATAACGATTTATCGCCATTTTTATTTATTTTAAAATAGCCAATTTATTCAAAACGACGCTTCGGGCCATAACGCGACCGTAGCGCTGTTTTTCTTCAGATTTGATTTACACATATCTGAAAATATAACCGTTGGATCTTCACAAAATTTACATCATTAGAAAGATCTTTTCAAAACGAATCCAATGGTTCCAGTTTCGGGAAATTCCGACGGTCGGATCTCCCGGTATAATCGTTTGAAGTTTCGATTTCAAAATACGAACTGCAGCGTCGTTATTCGATTAAATATAATTATATTTATATATATATATATAAATATAATCGATTCTGGCGCTGTTTTTCTTCAGATTTGAATTAAACATTCCAGACAATCCAACCGTTGGATTTTAACAAAGTTGGTGCCGTTGGAAAGATTTTTCCAAAGCGAACCCAACGGTTGCGATTTCAGGAAAATCCGATGGTCGGATCTCCCGGTATAATCGTTTGAAATCACGGTTTCAAAATACCAACTGCAGCGTGGTTATTCGATATATTTTAATTCTATATATATATATATATATATATATATATATATATATATCGATTCTTCGATTTCAAAGCTACATTCTTTTCATACATTTGATAAAAATGATATTTTTATCTAACTGTCTTCTATTTCAACAATTCACTATTTTTAACGATTCGTGCATATAATAAAAATATTATTTTTATTGTAAAACAATTCATTTCAAAACACTTTTATTTTATATAGTTCATATAGGTAATGAAAATAGGATTTTATTATAAAACAATTTATTTCAAAACGAGATTATTTTATATAGTTCATATAGATGATAAAAATGTGATTTTTTATTATAAAACAATTTATTTCAAAATATGAATACAATTCAACACATGAATTTCAATTCAACGAATGAATATCGATTCAACACATGAAGGTTTTCTATAGTTTATATATATAGATAAAAATGTGATTTTTATATTTAAAACACGAATACCATTCAACACATGAATTTCAATTCAACGAATGAATATCGATTCAACACATGAAGGTTTTCTATAGTTTATATATATAGATAAAAATGTGATTTTTATATTTAAAACATGAATACCATTCAACACATGAATTTCAATTCAACGAATGAATATCGATTCAACACATGAAGGTTTTCTATAGTTTATATATATAGATAAAAATGTGATTTTTATATTTAAAACACGAATACCATTCAACACATGAATTTCAATTCAACGAACGAATATCGAATCAACACATGAAGGTTTTCTATAGTTTATATATATAGATAAAAATGTGATTTTTATATTTAAAACACGAATACCATTCAATACATGAATTTCAATTCAACGAATGAATATCGATTCAACACATGAAGGTTTTCTATAGTTTATATATATAGATAAAAATGTGATTTTTATATTTAAAACACGAATACCATTCAAGACATGAATTTCAATTCAACGAATGAATATCGATTCAACACATGAAGGTTTTCTATTCAACGAATAAATATAGTTTTGGCAAATGAAAATAATTCAAACACATGAGTATTATTCAAAATTTCGGCAGCATAACGGCAGGGTAGTTAAAACCGAGACCGTCCCTAGTACGGCTCCACGCTCTACCTTAAAACCTTGCGGTTTTTGACAATGGGGATCATGCATCTAGTTCGCACGCAGGCAGCATGTATATATTTATTTCATTTCCACAAACTAATCCTATGTGGTTTCAACCAAATATTTCTCAACCACAAATGGGTATTTTTCAACCACAATCAATCAATATCAACCACAAACAATTTCAATCAACCATTCGCTATTAATCAATTTTCACACCAATCACAACCAATAAATATCGTCCATGGTTTGTGGACGAGGGGCGTATATATATATATATATATATATATATATATATATTTATATATAGCAATTCACTTCTATTTCAACACATATATAATTTTTACAACGCATATATAACTTATACATCGAACGTACAACTTATACAATGCTTATACAAGAGGTGTACAACGCTTATATAACTCATACATCGACTATATAATTTATACATCGTCGTTTTCCATATCGTTTATAAATTAGAAATCTCACATTGGGTTCCACTCCACCAAAAATAGCAGCAGGCTCAGAAAAATATGCGGTCTCTTCTAGAAAGTAGAAGACGTCCACACGAGTCCACTGTCTCTTGTTTCACTGAATTTCGACAAGAAACGAAAAAGATATGATTTTACAAAGTTTGCAACGGTTTTAAACTGTTAAAATCAGTTTTAAATTAAACAGCCGTTACCTTTCTGAAATCTTCAAAACTAGGTTTGAAGTTTTCGTGCAATCCGTGAATCGATAGCTCGATCGGGCTATGCAGTGTCGAAGGGGGAGGAGAGGCGCACGTGCGCCAGGAGGTGGGGCCAGTTCGGTGGTCCCAGGCGACGGCGGCGGTTTGAACGGCTCGACTTTCGAGCCCGAGATCTCCCCCGATACTCAACGAAAAAAATCCAAACTCTATATGGATTTGAAGATCTCGAGAAGATCTTCAAAAAGTTCAACTGTGGCACGAGCTAATTCGGCGTGGATTGATCGGAAAATGAGGGGGAAGGTCTGAACGTGTTTCCGCCTTCGACGTCGGGGAGAGAGAAAGAGTATTTTTATTTTTATTTTATAAAAATTCTGATTGGTCGGGGAAGTTTTAAAGGGGTTTTCTGACACGACCACGAATCTAAACCCAACGACTATCGTCCCTAGCGTTTTACCCCCATTCCGAACACAATGGAATATGTTTCGTAGGCCCATTCGACTGTTTCAGTCAGTTTCCATTCAATTTAAAATATATAACATTCAATATTCGATTTGAACGTACATTTCAATTTGCCAGGGCCACAAATTAATTCGAAAAATTCCAGAAAAATAAATCTAGCTATTTTTTGATGATACGGTCCCAACAAAACTAGTTTCGTCGAATTCTGAGACCGTTTGCAAAAAGGCCCATTTCTGGTCGATCCAATTTAACTATAATTGACCAAAACACATTTTCCTTTGCCACGCTCACATACTAGCTTCAAAAATTATGAAATTTGAAACCTAGCAATAAATTCACATCCCGGATCCAACAAAAGTGGTTTCGTCGAATTCCGAGGTCGTTTGCAAAATGGCCAATTTCACGGGCTATATAAATTCCATTGCGACCTTTCTGAAAATTCATTTGGCCATAACTTTTGCTTTCCGTTATGAAAATTCGATTTTTCAGATTCGTTAGAAAGGTATTCACTAACAGATTTAAATATTTTTTGTTTCACTAAAATCCGTTTTGTTTTGCACCCGGTACAGTCCGACAAAGTTTGAATTCAAATTTTGAAACTGCAGCGCCTTTTCAGGCCTTGTTTATAATTATAATTAATTATATTCGTTTTCAATTGTCGATTCAACTCACTTTTCATCTCTATTATTTAAAATATTTATTTTAAATATTTAAAATCCATTATTTTAGCCAATTTAAAATTTTTAAATTGGTTCAGATTTTCTGGGTCGTTACAAAAGTACAGCACTTAGAACATAGCGGAAAACCCATATCTATATAATTCTGAAGCCTCCTACTCCAGCTCTTCATGTATCCGTAAATCCTGACTACTTGACTGCCCGTACAAAATTGGGCACCAAAGAGTTTAGGAAAAACAAAACAAAATAAACTCCGGGTCAATCATGTGACTGATGTGAGTAAACTCAAATTATTTGATTTAACTTTCAAAATCCTTTTGAATAAAGGATAATCATAAGATCTATCCACACATAAACTCGGATGGTTTTTGCCTTACGATAACCCAAATCGTTAGTAAAACAATATTATTCTGATATTATAATAATGTCTAACACAAGTAATATCAATCTAGTAGAAACGCTTGCATCTAACATTCTATATATATAATATACAATCAAAACCGCGGGCTCTTATTTGGGGAATGGGTTCCAAATATGACAAGGCATGGATCCACCTTCCTCTCAGTGTACTCTAGAAGCGACACACTGCAGTTCAACAGGAACATCTTGCAACTCGACCACACATGACTGACCACTCATTTCGCTTGAGTGTATCGAATATATTGCCACCTTACAGTTGGTAAACCAACATAACCATTCCCGGGAGATATAGAATTAAAAGAAGTAACAAATATGAATATTCTCTAGATGGTGACAATATACCCTACTTGGTTGCGAACCACTTAGCCATGTTGCCTGCCCGATTTCTGTCATTTCCCAGTTGATGAGGCTCGAGGTCAGAATGCATCTTTTAACAGATCACTCCTCCATTTACTTCGAATGCCACATCGTCAGACCCGTCAAATCACAAATTGATTTCCCCAAAAATACCATGGGTATAATCTAAGAGAAACGAATTCCTCTGCCACCAACATAAATACATTTGAAATGATCAACTTACATGATCTACCAGATATACTCTGTCAGACATTCGTCCATTCAAGTTATCCTAGGACTGGACAAACCGAAGGCACTATTCCGTACGTCCATCCTAGGCAATTTCTAACTAGGACTTATACAACAGCCCTTGCACTTTACTCCATCTTCAATTTGTCTTCGATCTATTTGATTCGAAACACTAACGCCAATACGGAGTGGTTCTTTGGATAAGAATCCAACTGGTCTCTCCGTATTGACGATGGAAAAATGGTCAAAACTTTGATAATCTGTGATTTAACTATCAAAGAAAAACATGTGTGCAAATAACGATATTATTTCCAAATGGAAATTTTATCGATCAATCATCATTTAACATTTATCTCTTTAGTTCATTAATTTACTTATCTCCTATTTCCATATATTCTAAATTCTTATTTTCTATTATCAGAAAACATTTCTGATTTTTATTTGGAAAACATTTCCAAAACTCCTTCACTGGATTGAAACTGATGTTTAAATCAAACATCGCCATGTCAACTCAAACCATTTCACACATTTACTAAATTCACTTAACCATCATTCACTATCAAACCTTACCATTCCTTAGTTAAGAAGATAGTCAATCAAGTTGGGGTATAATTACCTCTCAGACCTTAACTGAACAACGTTTTAACTTCGAAGTAGTCAAAGTTTATCTTTTAAATCTTTAACAAACTTCATTACGTAACTCTCTTTCGAATAAATCTCTATTCGATAACTATTTCCTTCGAATAAACTATATTCGATAATCTCTCTTCTTCGAATAACCTATATTCGAATAACACTATTAGATTAACTCTAATCGATTTACTCTTATTAGTTAGCTCTATTTGATTAACTCAATTCTATTAACTCTATTTGATCAACTCTATTGGATTAACTCTATTTGATTTACCCTACTGGATTAACTTTATTCAATTAACTCAAACTAATTTACTCTTATCAATTAACTCCTTTCGAATAAACTATATTCGATTAACTCCTTTCGAATAACTAATATTCGATTAACTCCTTTCGAATAACTACTATTCGATTAACTCCTTTCGAATAACTACTATTTGATTAACTCCTTTCGAATAATTAATATTCGATTAACTCTTGTTCAATTAACTCTATTCGAATAACAAATATTTGACTAACTCTAATTCAATTAACTCTATTCGAATAACAAATATTCGACTAACTCTTGTTCGATTAACTCTATTCGATCAACTCTAGTTCGATTTAACTCTGATTGATTAACTCTAACTGCTTAACTCTAACTCTAATCGATTAACTCCTCTAACTCATTTTGATTAACACATTTTGATTAACTCCTTTGATTAACTCTACGTCCATATTCAATTTCAAATATCGATGTTGAAATTGATTCTTACTTTTCTATATAAGCCCTGACTTATATATTCTATTTATCCAATGATAAATATTTTATTTTATTTATAAAATATTATTTATAAATTAATCTTCTCAATCTATTGGTTACAACATATTCTATTTAAAATCTTTGCTTTAAATCCATATCATGTTATACCCGTGTGCGAAGCACGGGTCTAAACTTTCCTGATGTAAACTTCTATTCATTTGCCAAATATTTCCTTATATGACATTCTTTTTTCATTTCCCGATAAATCCCTTTTATAACTCTATTTATTTTCTAAATAAACATTTCCTTTTTATAACTCTATTTATAACTGTTTTACTAATATTTCTCTTTCTGTTTTATTTGTAAATGTTTTACAAATATTTTTCTTTCTATTTTATTTGTAAATGTTTTACAAATATTTCTCTTTCTATTTCTGTTTTACAAATAATTTCCTTTATAAAATCCCTTAATGTTATAAATATTCCTTTACATAAAATCCTTTGATTTTATAAATATTCTATTTCAATATACTGTTTGAAATCTTCCTTCTATATAAAATCTTTCGATTTTATATAATATTTTATTTCAATGTAGTTATTGAAATTTTCCTTTTTCATCCCAGGGTTTCTTACGGTATTTAAAATACCAAACAACAGTGAACAATATCATTCAAACACACATAATCAACAACAGATTATATATCACATCATATATCACAATATATGAAACAAAACAGTATTTTATATATTGAGGAACCGAGCTGGGTCCCTCCAACCTGTTTCCCTGCATCACAGATGTTAAACAATATAATTAACATCGATTTCATTTCACTATGAAATATTCTACTAAACAGAATCAATATTTGATTAACGATTTATATATATAACATTATCTATAATTTCAACCAATACATAAGCAATTCAACCAAACAGTTAACACACAGCAATCAACAGATAATTATCAGTTCTAAGAATACGTTATAGAAATATAATGTTCAGAGTTGGTGAGTTTTACTCACATTTCGCGTTAACCGTTAAATAACAATTTGCGTCTGTTGATTCAGATGGACAATTGATTTTGCAATAAATTGTAATGCAGTCGAATTCTCACCTAGTCAGTTCCATTGGGTAGCTCTCGTCCATATGATCCCATCGGATCTTGTTCGCTCAATTCTGATTAAGTATGACCGAGATATTTAATTTACAAGTTTAGATACTAATTTAAATAAAACTTAAACTAAAAAAAGTTCAATGGGCCTTTACCCTTTCTTATACCACAGCCCAAACCATTTTAAAACCGCACCCGTAATCCTTCTTCCCCGTTCAGCATCTCACCACGTATCCAAGCCATTGCCACAACTTCAACCTTCCATCGATCCCCCATCTTTCAACAGAAACCCAAACAATCACCACCAAACTTCATCTCGTCCGACTCTCCATCTCCCCAACCCCTTAGATATGAACTCGATTCCACCCTAGAAAACCCGTCGTCAGCTTCTCCTCGTGGCAACAGTGCACCCGCGACACCCCATGACACCAAAACCCACAAAACAATCCTACAAGCTGCTAAACACCACCAGGAACTCAAAAACGATACTACAAACGAGCATTGATTCCTGGATTGAATGAAAAATCCAACCTTAGCCAAACGCATATACACTGTACATTTTTCCAACGTGAAGAATCATCACCGAGCTCCTTGAAATCGATACTAGCATGAAGAGCATCCCTTAGTGAGTCAAGATATATAGGTAGTTAAATTTTAGGAGTTTTATTTGAATTCATTTTGATTTTTTTCAAACCCTTGGTTTTACTGTTGGAAGAAAAAATGGAGACAGCGGAAATTTTGACTAGAAAAAATGAAATTAGGGTTTAGGAGGATGAGGGGTACTTATAGGAAAATTACATAAATTTTTAAATCGATTTTTATATTTATTTTTAAGCAATCGTTGCATACATTTGTCCTTGAAAATTCCTATGATCATGCATAACATCTAAAAATCATGAAACTGGACATGTAGCTAGAGATCGACATTACGGTCCCAACGAAACTGGTTTCATCGAATTCCGACTCAGTTTGCTCACACAGCGTATTTTTAACCGATAGAATACTAACTGTTTTTCACATTAAAATCCCGTACGTCCACATACTGACTTTAAAAATCACGAAAACTGAAATCTAACAATAATTTAACATTGCGGATCCAACAAAATTTGTTTCGTCGAATTCTGAGGTCGTTTGCAAAACTGGCTATTTTTAAAGCTCTAAATAACCCATTTAAATATTAAATATATTTAAAAACAATTAAATAAAATATTTATAAATAAATATTATCGTATATATTCACATGGAATACCGTACAGCTTCAGAATATTCCTATATGAATTTCTAACTTGATATTTCAAATCCCGATATAAATCGATATTCGATTTATAATGAAATTCCTTTTTAAAATATAAATAAATCATTATAAATTATAATGGAATTCCATAGTTACCTTTCTAAAATTTAATTTGGACATAAATCAAAATTTACACAACGAAATCCCGATTTTTCTCTTTCATTAGAATAATATACTTCACCAGCTCTGAATGTATCTTGTTTCACGAAAATCCGATTTAAAACAGACCCAGTATATTCAATTGAACTTCGAATCGCCAAATAGCGAACTGTCGCGCCATTTCGAGCTCGATTTTAATTATAATATAATTATACGTTCAAACTGTCGTTCAAATAATATATTCGTCATTCTAATTCAATTCTAAACTGAATTAAATACTTTGAATTTCCTGTTCACGTTATATTGTCAATTCACTATTTCTGATTATTTCAGAAATTAAATATATTATTTAATTATTATATTAAGTAAATATTCAATATAATTTAATTAAACGACCATTTAATTCTCTAAATCACTATATATAAATAATTAAATAAATTAATTATTATACCGTGAAAAATACGGGACATTAATTTCATTTTCTCTCTTGCTATGATTTTATTTTCTTTGAAAATGATTGGAATTGGAACTGTAGATTAAATAGGTATACCCAATAAATCAATTATATCAATTTGAATTGAATGATTTTTCTAATGCGCGTTATATTAGCTAGTTTTACATCGGAATATAAATTAATCGTAAAGGGAGAAATTTGATTTAATACTTGACTCAAATTGTAGGATTTTTAATTTTTTAAATATGATGATCTTGAGTTTTGAGTTTTCCTTGCTTTTATTATTTTCCAAATAGCGGAGAAGAAAATAATTTTATTTCGAATTGCATCTTTTTCAGCTTATTCCTCCATCGTCCCGAGCAAATAGAAACAGAACTAATTGAGGAAAATCGAAGAAAGAATCACTTGAAAACTACATGGAGGTTGCTACTCGTAGAATCAATAGATACTACTTGTGGCACTGACCAAGGTTGACAATAATTTATTGTTATAGACTTGGTGTTTATTTCTTGAAATTTACTGAATCATTTGCATAATAAATTTGAATTTAGGGTGTGTGTAATCTTATTATGTTTCACTGTGTATTATAAAAATGAATGCTAGTTTGTTTTTCAGTTTTAGCCAATTACCAGTTTTTGGAATTTTAGTTAAGCTTGAAAACTATCACATTCCGTGATTCCCGCAATTTCAAGTAGTTGGGCGTAGACCAGAGAAAAAACATATCAAAACTAATTAGTACATTTTGAAGGCGAAACAAATTTGCACCTGGACTCGGGCTCAGTCCATTCACTGTATCCATGTGCTGGGCGCATACCACCAAATTAACCCACCTACCGAATCTAATTTATTTACATATGCTAAAATTTAAATTTCATTATGATTATCAAAGATGTAATTGGAAAAAAAATCCTTCAAAACGCCCCTACTAATATATTTGAATTGTAGGAAGCTTCTACTATCAAAGAAATTGCCATCCTTTCAGTGTTAGACTGAAATTACCGATTCTACGCAGATATATTTGTTTACATTTTCCTACTCACTAAAGGTACTGATTTTGATGGTTCGATGAGCTAAATTTTGTGCTATTCGCTATTGACTACACTGGTCATGGAAAATTCATTTGTTATGTAACTTTGTATTCATTATTGTGCCTAGTAACCTTGTATATGAAAACTACTCATTGTTATGTCCTTTAGTACTCTAACCATTACTCTATAACTATCGAAGCTCGATGAAACTGCAATGCTATATGATATAATCTGTATATGGATAGCATATATAATCTGTGTATGAAATTGCAACGTTATATATGTGTAACCGAAACCCCAAAAAAATTGAAAACAGCATCGGAATAGCAAATAATTGTCTGCTGTCCAAAAAAAAAGATGCCGATGCAAACAAGAAAAAATCTATATCCAAAAAAATAATATCAGTTTGGTTTTTTTCATTATTATATTTTATTTGATATGTGTAACAATCCTGAATTTTGGGGGTAAATTTAAAATTTATTTTAACAAATTTTAATGAGTTTTTGATATTTAAAATAATTTATTTAGAATAATAATGATTAAAAATTGATTTAAATCGAAGTTAGAATGAATAATTTAATTTTAAATATAAAAAGAGTTATAAATAGCGCGTTAGTTTGAAAAGTCAAACTTGAACTTTGACTGATCGTACAGGATGCAAAATTTAACGGATTTTAGTGAAACCAAAAATATTAGAATCTATTTAAAAATATCTTTCTAACGAATCTGAAAAATTGAAATTTCATAGCGGGAATCAAAACTTATGCCCAAATTAAAATAAAGAAAGGTCGCTATGAAATTTACAAAGGTCAAAATGCTACTTTTTGCATACGAAGGAATTTGAACTCGAAACCACTTCCATTGAGTTCAGAATGATGTTTCTACATTGGAAAACAGTAAACACTTATATATTTTGAGTTTCGGAAATTATCGGTTTAAAAATGTATTTTTAATATTTAATATATACGCCTTAAAAATAGCCATTTTTCAAATGACCTCCGTTTTCGACGAAACCACTTTTGTTGGAACAGGAATGTCAAAATATGGTTAAGTTTCATTTTTCAAAATTTTTACAATTAATATATAATTATAATTGATTTTTCAGTGTAAACGGACAATTTTTGACTTTAAAAATTCATTAAAAATTAAAACGGGCTCAGAATTGAACGAAATTAATTTTTCTAGGTCCGCAGCGTCAAAACATAGCTAAATATACTTTTCAGTAATTTTTGAAGTTAATTTGTTACCCCGGTGAATTTTCATGTACGGTTGAATAAAAAAATTAAAGGATTTATATTAAAAATAAATAAAAAAAACGCTGCAAAACTTCAAAATTGGGCCTTGAAATATGTTCCATCGCGTTCAGAAGACGTCAAAACATTAAGATAGACAGTAATCATGTCTAGTTCTAAGTTCGGGCCAAATCGGACCTTAATGGGCTAATTAGTGAATATAATAATATAAATATACTCCTTAATCCCAACCCTAATCCTTCCCTACCAAAACTCAGCCGCCACTTCAGGTTTCATGGCCTAGAATGGCCGAAACTTCCTCCCTCCTCTCTACGAATTAGAAGACAAACTATATACCATTTCGAAGCTCTTCTCCTCCTCTACCATTCCATAAGGTGATGATCAGATTTAGGCAAGAGATTTGGCCGAACCCATCCCCTCAACCCCGCGGCCAAACAGTCCCACTGCGCCCCCCCTAGGCCCCACTACACCCTACACCATCCTAGGCGCAAGATCCCCTTCCTCTCCTCTCCGACGTCCTGTCACCCGATCATCTTCAAGCCGCAAGAATCAATAGAAAATTCAAGGCCTGGGATCGAGCGTAGTAGTGAAAACGTGCGACCTTTGTTCTGAAGTGGAAGAAAGGTTAGGAGGAGAGATTATTTAAACTAATTATTTTATTTAATAATGTATTTATTTATCTAATGTTCGAATCATCGTAACTTATTCATTTCAAATCAGAATCGAGCGAAACTGAAAGCGTTGGACTTGTATGGATCAGATCTACGCTATGAAGATGACTAGAGCTGAAACCAAACACTTTGAAAATTTCAGATCTGAATGGTTTGGTGAGAATTCTATTTTTTTTTAAATAACATTATTTATTTATTTATTTCACTACAAACTATATATTCATCTTGTATATAATTTATGTTAATGCTATATATATTTATTCGGTGCTGGTTGTTGTATGAATGCGATGGATGATTGAATTAATTTGTATGTCTCTTGTTTTTTAGAACAAGATAGTTGTAAAGAATTGCACCATGCTTGTTAAATTTAGATTAACGATAAAATTTCACTTTTATCGTTAACATGAAATTATTTGTCAAATTTAGGTTGATGATAGAATTTCACTTTTATGGTTATCACAAATCCATGTGTTGTCAAATGAAAAAGAAAGATAAAAATATACATTTTATCGGATGTAAAAGAAGGACAAAAATATTAATTTTTTCAAATATAAAAGAATGACAAAAAAAAAATTGGCATTAGAGAAAAAGGACATTTTCATTAGAAAATGTAAATTAAAATAAAAGGACATTTTTGTTAAGAAATGTAAATTAGAATAACAATGAACATATTAGTAGCGTTATGTAAATTTAGTAAAAATGAACGCATTTTTAGCGTTATGTAAATTTAGTAAAAATGAACGCATTTTCAGCGTCATGTCAATTTGGAGAGAACATACATCATTCTGGTTAGTGAATAAAAAGACTTCGTTTAGTTGATAGTGAAAAATGACAATTTACACCATCATTTAGTTAAATTAGAAGGAGAACATTTATTTCAGTTCCATGAAAAAAAAACATTCCATATCATTTCCGTTTGTTAAATAGAAAGACATCATATTGTTTGTTAAAAAGAAGAATGACATTTATTTCACCTTATTTAGTTGGAATATAAAATGACATTTTACATCGTCATTTAGTTGGATAATGAAACATAGACATTGGTTACGTTGTCAATTAGTTAGAAATGAAAAGTAGACATTGTTTACATTGCCAATTTGCTAGAAATAAAATGGACATTATTACATTGTTGCAAGAAAAGAAATGACACAAAGTTATTCACTTTTGTGTAAATAGAACGACACACAAAATTATCCTTTTTTCTTGCATTGAAAATGAACACACCCAAATTATTCATTTTTGTGTAATTGAATGAACACACACAAATTATACATTTTTGTGCAATTAAATGAACACACCAATTATACACTTTTGTGTAATAAACTGAACACACCAACTTATACATTTCTTGTGTAAATAAAATGAACAATTTAGCGATAAAACTTTATTTACATTTTCTATGTAAATAGGATGAACACATTGATAGTGAGAACTTTTATTTATATTTTCTAGGTAAATAAAATGAACGTATTTATAGCGACGACCTTTATTTACACTTTCTTATGTAAATAAAGACTTCATAGGAATTTATATTTTCCTATGTAAATAAAGAATGAAATGAAAATTTGCACTTTTAAAATGTGAACTTACACTATATGATAAAAATTACATTTTTATATGTAATTTATATATGAATTTACATCGCATGATAAAAATTACATTTTTATATGTAATTAAGGTATGAACTTGCATTGTAATAAAGATCACATTTTTATATGTAAACAAAAGTATAATTTATACCGCATAAATAAATAAAAAATTACATTTTTATATGTAATTAGAAGAGAGAATTTGCACTGTAAATAGAATTCCATTTTTTTTAATGTCAATTATGTCAACATAAAAGTATGTCATTTATGATAGTAGACAAAGTTAGAATTTAAAGAGATTACCTTGTTAATTGTCAATGTGTTAAATTAAGAAGAATGTGGTTTCAAAATGTTATCAATTTTGAAATAATAGGAATGTTTTTATTTTTATATTCAATTAATGAAATTAATTGACGTTGGTTTAGAAAGACTACATCTTTGGCGTCAATATATTAAAGTAAAAAGATATGGTTTTAAAATTGTACATCTTGAAAGGACTTTTATTAGAAAATCATAAAAATAGGAAATGTTACAATTTATTTTAAGATATTTGAAATCAAGAAATTTTGAAATAAAGAATACCTTAAAATTAAGATTCTTTAATGGAAAGGATAATTTCAAATAATGACATGTTTTGAAAAAAAAAATTATAATTATAAATTATAATTGTACTTGGACACGAGGTTAGGTCACATTTGTGGTGGAAGTCTGCCCGGACCCGACCGGCATATCCAGCAGCCACAAATGTTGGGCCTAATGCGAGTGGTCCAAGTGCCAAATAAAATTGGGCCAAGACACGAGGTTAAGCCCAACTTGTGGGAGAAGTCTGCCCAGAACCGACCGGCCTATCCAGCACCCACAAGTTATAGGCCTAATGTGAGAGGTCTGGCCCATATTAAATTATAAATGGATAACTTAGAAATGGACGTTATTTTCACACCGTTATGTGTTAATAATGAAATGAATATTTTCACCTCCAAGTTTGTTATAAAAGAAAGTTACATTTTTAATAAAATAAGATAAGGTTATAAAAGTTTTACATTTTTCTGTATGTAAATATTAGAAAAGTTACATTTTTCTTAATGTAAATAAAAGGAAAATAGGAATTTACATTTTTATATGTAATTGGTGTAATATAGAAACCGACATTTTTCAATGTAAATAAGGATGAAATAGAAATTATATTTTTATATGCAAATAAAAGAGTTTACATTTTTCAATGTAAACAAAAGAATGATTAGGAATTTATATTTTCCAATGTAAATAGAATATGAAATAAAGGTTACATTTTCAATATAATAATATATTGAAGTATAAGTTTACATTTCTCAATGTAAATAAAATAGAAATAGAAATTTACATTTTTCAATGTAAATAATAAGATTAGAAATTTACATTTCTAAGGAATGAATTTTCATTAGAAAAATAATGAAACCAAATATACATTTGGTGTAAATTGAAAAATGGAAGAGTAAATTATACATTGTTATGTTTAGGATGTGTATGTAAAGTAAAAATAGCGATAGATCGTTATAAATTATTAACAACGCTATGAAATGGTTTTCAAATTTATATATGCGAGAGTTATTTGGAAAGTCCGAGTTTACTCTCATTCCAAATAATGATACGACGTTCAAAGAATTGAAGATGGCAATTGAAGACCGACGATCTTCACATCGAATGGGTAACTAGTGTTGAGGCCCTTGATTGATTTGCTCCCAAGACGGGGCTAAAATGGTAGTTATCCGGACGTAGTGCTGATTTGTACGGATTTGGCTTTCGCTCAGACCCAGAGCATAAGCTTATAAATGGAATGTGTGTCTGACATTGTACTCCTTTATATTGTATTTATTGATTTTCTGTCGAATGTATGAATGTTTGGTGGCGGAGAATTTATTCTCTTGCTTAACACCCTTTCATATATTTCAGCAAAGGATTGGTAGTGTGATATGGAGTGACGATGTGGCATGCTAAGATGCATATGATCAAGGCTTTGTTGAAAAGCAGGCTTTGTGGGATGATCAAAGCATAGCCTGTTTAGGCATAACTTTGTGTATAGCGTGACTTCGCGAGCCTCACACACCGGCGGAGTCTAAAACGGGAGAAGGGAACGCAGGGAGAGCAGCACGTTTCTTTCTAGCTAGAAGTGGTGATTGGGTTTTGACACGACCCGACATTTTACTTATGTGGATGATGGAATGAGGCACCTCGGATGATAGGTCCTATAGGATCGGGAAACGTGTGTTCAGGAATTGCCAATCCACGAAGCTGTATGTGTGGACCGGCCCTGCAGGATCCAAGGGTTAACTGCGGGGAATCCTGAGACTTTAGCTAGAGTGTCTCGAATCGATAAGGAGCTCCTCCCTAGCCTTGACTCATGATGGAAACCCAATTTCCAATACGACCTCATTCGGTTTTGATTGTATTGCTAGTATGGAAGCATAGTATTATGGTATCTATGTGTCTTAGGATTGATACATTATGATTGAAACGTTTTTGAAACATATACACACTAATAATAATATCAAATTCGTTTTTATCGTATCAAGCATTTTTGACCATTATAAGGAAAAACCCTATCCTCCGGTTTGCGTTGCATTGTGTGATGGGACTTGGGTCTTATGATGGTTTCATTTTTCTAAAAAGCATTGCGTTGTTTTAACGATTTACATTAGTTTATGCACCGGCAATCCATTGGAGTAAACCCGTTCCGCGTTAGCGGCGTGGTCCTTGGATTTGCTTTATTACTGTTAGTTAAATTAGTTAAGAATTCTCACACCAGTCCCATGACTGACCCGTTGTTTGTTTCCACCTTTGCAAACTCGGGTGCCCTCTTTTCCACACGGGCAGTCGAGTAGTTTGTCTACAGGTCCTTATCTCGAGCAGGATTCTGGATTGAAGCTTAAAGCTGTGTCCAGAGCATAGAAAGTCTTCCGATGTATTGTATTAAATTTATTGTAAAATTTTCTTCCGCTGTATTTTAATTTCGATGTACTCTGATATATTCTGTACTCTGATGTTATATTATCATGATGTAATAAAAGTCTGTTGTTGTTGTTCTGATGTTGTTGTATTCTCAAAGTTAAAGTATTCGTGAATTTCCAACTTTTGGTTCAGACTTGTGTGGTTTATGGTCGATCCAAAGAGCGGGAATTTACGGGTCTTTACAATATGAATTTTAACAAAGTATAAAATAGGCATAGTTTTGTTAAAGTCCATGTTAAGTTTCAAAATACATCAAACATCCTTCTCAAAAAATATATGTAAACTAGGTCCCTAAAATTAAGTCAAATAAATGCATAAATTTTATGCAATTGTTTGGTGAATAATTATAGACATTCATGCAATTATATCTAAAAATTGCAGAAATTCTCATAAGTATTCAATGAAAATTTATGAAAATTTTCGCAATTATCAACAAAATAACTGTGGAAATTTCAGCAATTATTCATCATAAAGTTTGCAGAAGTATCCACAATTATTCATGGAATAATTGCAGAAACTTATACGTTTTTGAATATAGGGTCTTAATTAAGAAATTATTTTATAGTTCAAGTCTAAGAACCTAGCTAATTTACAATCTTTTTTTGTGAGAAATTTTTCGTGTATTACGTTTAATTTTAAGGACATGAGCCTAATATTCAAATAAAAAAAATGTATTTTTCTTTTTTACTAAGTTACTATTTTATGTTATATGCATTAAATGCATATTCTCTATTCAAAACTATTATTCATCAACATATTTGTTGATTTTGCATTCCATTATAATCGATGAAATTGAAAAAAGAATTATGTTCATCCAAAATTTTCTATGTAAGTTTCATTAGTTATTAATTATTAACTGATAGGATGACTAAACGATATCCGTTCATATCGATTATAGATATTCGTAAATGGTTTTAAATGTAACTGGTTTTATAACACTATCAATGTCCAAAAGTGTCGAATTCACATGCCTAGGTATATCGTTTATATTATTTCAAGCCAACAAGTTTAATAATACATTAAGCCAGAGCTTGCGGCGAATAAAATGCATCTGCAAGGTCACAAGTTTAAATCATGGACACAACCATTTGGACTACTTTTATTTAGCGAAATAGCTAACATGATACATATTTGATACAATTGGTTAGGGTTTACCTTCTATTTTATAATGCGTCTAAACAAAAGATCATCTGAGTTCTTTAAGCAACCAACACACCAAGGCAAAATAATTCGGCAGTAGATCGGAAAAAAATGTGCAATAGTGACACGACAAGCCGTTTAGACGAGATCATCACATTGTTAGGGAAGGTTTACACTAGACAAAAGGCACTTTTCTAAGTTTAACAAGACACAGTGATTCAATTGTAGTAACAGTTACCAAATTCAAACAATAAATTAGGTAGCGGGCACTCCTGTAGATGACCTCATTGACATGTTAACAGGTATGTGGATGGTCCTTTTGCCTAGTGTTTGTTAATCATTGAGCAATCATGATTGAGTGGATCGTGCCTGATATGGATGTTACAATTACTGTAAGAACATTTCCTTCGCAAAATCAAACTAAATGGTGGTCCAAGACAAAAAATATAGTGTACCTTTTTACCTCTAGAAAATATCACAAAATGCTTTACTATTAACTTCTAGACTTCTAGTAGCTAAATGCTTAATGCTTATAATGAAAATTTGTCTATCATGTGACTGAACAGAGATTCTTTTGGATTTACTATATTTACAATTATTTACAACATTCATTATCGTGTACAATGTCCGAGGTCAAAAACAAGTTATATTTTGAAATCTCATACAAATATAGATCAAGAAAGGCGCACGTCATGCATCAAGGGTCCAAAAACGTTTTGCATCATTTTGTGAGATACTCTGTTAATAACTATGTTCATTACTCTATCATTCTTATATGTTTATTCTGCACTATATGCCATCCTTTAGCTGTGATTTTCTATGTCCAAATTATGATGATAGATGATTCTAAAGTTGTTTCTAACCAGTTCCTTTTTTTAGCATCCTAGAACAAATGTTGCTGCAAAGCGACAGCGGCTTGTGATGATAGAATCTAGTCTTATAGTTGTTCGTGGATAATACTAAGTGCAAAATGCAAGTTATACACAAAGTGGCTACTGATTCTTTCAAGGTATGAACGAAGTGCGGGCTATGAACAAAGAGGTTACCGAAGCAATCAAATGCGGTCACATTTTGTCCACATTTCTTGGTTTGAAAAAAAAACTTTATGTTTACAAAGCAAATTATATGGAGAGACCATTGAATCTAACCTTACGAATACTGATACCGCCTTTTCCAAATCTACGAACTCTAATGGCATAAAACTTTGGGCAGTTTGATGATTCACTTTCTCTAATCCATGTCCATAATGCACTGGTACAACTACCTGATCCCTCTATGCAGCTTGTGTCTACATTAATGATGATTACAACATTTTAATATTGCATGGAGTACAATACGTACTCCTGGATTGGAAGATGGAATCGGTTGGAAAGCATTATAGAAATAAAAAGGAAATATCAAGCATCAAGTTAATATAGGAAGTACTGAACAAACCAAACCTATATGAAAAGTGGCAACATAACAAATATATAAGTGGAAAGTCTTTACTAGATATATATATCAGTAACAACTATTCAAGCACTTATGCATTTCATTTCTCGATCACAACTGAAAATTGTTGATATTTAACTCAAAATCATTTCTGGATCACAACTGAAAATCAAATGGAAAATCTATACATTTGTTCTTATATAACTCAAAATCATTTCTGGAAAATTTGAATGATATCAGTATGTTCAAAATCTTGTTTTAAATCAATCATTAAAGTAAATGTTTTAGCGATTGGTTTTCGACATAACATTTTGAACATGTAAGAGAGGAAATTCACGAGTATAGGCCTATTTATACAAACAATAACATGTATAGGCCTGCTTTGAATTAAATAATAGATTTAGACCTGTTTCGGATTTTTTGAAGGTGAATTTTGAAAGTTCGCATGAAGGCGAAGTTCCAAAGTTCGCCAACGGCAAAACCTACTACATTTATTACAGTTTTTCGATTTATCTCCCTCTCAGGTTTATGACTTCAACTTACCAATTACCTATCATGTGCAATAAATACAACAAACTGCACATTACCATTCCAATTTCAGTCATCTTCCCTGCCTGCTACACAAACTGTACACTACCAGAGCACCGAATCCAGTTCTGTTCATCTAAAACCTAACTACAAAGCCACACTCCACCTCACATACAAACATTCCCTACCTTCCTTCAACCTCTTGCCAAAATTCACATCCACTTAACCCAACCTCAACAACTTATTTGACTAACCCATTACCAGTGCAGCAACTACACTTCTCCCTGCTACCTCAAGCTGGCAATTTCATCACCGGAACTACTATTACATAACTTCTCTTCCATAACCGTTCAAACTCGATACCCTTACCAAAATTGTCTAAATCAACAGCCCACTCCATAAACATGGGAGAAATATCATCCACAATGCCTCCTTTATGTACTAAAGGTCACACATAAACATGCATGATCTGCACCTATACCCCAACAATTCAAACCAAGCATATAGTTTTCTAATGATGTATACCCAACATATAGTTTTGGCACAATGTTTTCAGCAAAATCAGAAATAGATATAGCTTCTTCATCTCTGAATGCATATGTTTCCGCAAGCTATAGTTTTCACACAAAACAAGATTCCAAAGTTCCTAAACACAAAACAAGTTACATGTTTCAGCACGTTTTGCCCCTTTTCTAGATTTTTTTTTCTTTGGTTGTTCAAAGGGAGAGAACAAAATGGGTCTGACACTGGGCTTCGGTCTAAGCAATGGATCTGCGCACCAGGTTAGTGGCGACGGAGCATGGATTTGGTATAACCATGCCAACGTTTTTATATACGTAAACAGTTTGGGTTTTCTAAGCTACGGAGGAGTGGGGAGGTTGATTCGCCAGGGCTGTCGGAGTTAGTTGGTTGGATTTGGTTAGGGAATTGGTGGAAATGCAGGTCCAAGGGGAAGGTTTTAGTTGGGTTTTTGGCTTGAGAAGCAAGATTTGGTCATGTTTCTCGAAACAAAACACAAAGGAGCAAGGTGAAACAAAACGATAAGGCCACGGAAATTTCAACGTTTAAATTGCAAAGCAAGAAGATTTCCCTTGGAGAACTTTGGAACTTCGCCTTTATGCGAACTTTCAAAATCCGCCTTTGGAAAATTTAAAATAGGTCAAAACCTATTATTAAATTCAAAACAGGCCTATACGTGTTATTGTTTGTATAAACAGTCCTATACCCGTGAATTTGATGATCTTAGTTTTTATGGACATGTTGTTTATTGTGTAGATTAACATCCTTTGTTTCATTTGATCTGGAGAGATGCAACATCAGAAATTACTAAGATGTGTAGGATGAGGTGTAGCGGAAGAGAAGGCATAGTACACCCTTAACCTTTAGATGAACTAAGAATATTTTCTATATGAAACAAAATGTCAAAACGTATTAAGACGGTCGAATTAAACCAATAAAAGGTAACATGGATAAAATCTCTAAAGTCATTGCTTAATACAGTAACATGGGGAAATCACCCCACCGTTAATGTACAACTAATGTTTAACTGATGCTGATAATTGTTCATACCCGTTGGTCTATGTAATTCTAAAACAGTTGTAAAATTATTTGGAATCGGTTGTGTTAAACTACCATTAATAACCTATGTATAATTAACTATGTATAACAGTCTTCTAAAATGGAGACCTAAGAAATCATCTATCTCTCCGTCTTATGGTGCACTCGTATCCATAGGGTATAATATAGGTATGCAAACCCATTGATCTGTATAGTTTAATAAAAATTCAGAATCATATGAAAAAGGCTGTATTAAACCACCACATCAGTGTTGACTGTTGAGTGCAACTTTATAATTCTGATGTATATAAAATAAAGATGAAATCCTTTATCAACAATCTTTCCTCCCTTCTTTTCATGTATGAGTTGCATTCACAGTCAACTAAACCATTTGCCAACAACGTTTTTGCTTTAGCTGACATGCCTTTAATAATACCTAGATCATTTTCTTTAGAATCAATCAAACTTGAATTCATTATTTCATTTGCATTCTCTGAAACTTCAGTCAGTCTGTTGGAACTAAAATAGTTGATATAGATGAACTAACTAAATAATGCAATAATTTATTTTTAAAAAAATTATACTATGCTAATTTCTTTCTTCCCAAACTCGCTTCTTCAAAATTTTAGAATTTAAACAATTGGGCGAGGGACTTATACCAATTCAAGTAATAGTCATTATAATCTCATGACTTCGCTACTGCCTTTAGTCTCAACTCGGCATTAAGGACATGGTATTGACTTAGGTTTGCACTCTTACGAAACTGCAATAAAATAAAATTACATATCTCAATCCAAATCGAACCAAATCAATCCAAATCATACCAAATCAATCCAAATCGAACCAAATAAAATTGTACATATCTATTGAAATACCCAATCAAACCTTAAAAAGTGACAGCGTTATACGTCTTTAACTTTGCAGTGACTAGAATCGAAAATTGGATTGGGCTGAATGTAGGGCAGAAGTAGATCGGCTGCTGTTGGAGATGATGGAGATCACCGGCTGATTTTTTTATTACAAACGAAGAATTTTTTATTTTTTTGCTTACCAATTTCACTAAAACTCGCGCAACTTTTTTAGTTTTCCCTCCACGATGGCGGCCTTTTTTTTCCCTCCAGATTATATCTGCATTTATTTAAGCCCGGACGCAAAGCCCAAATAATTTGAACCCCGGTAAAGCCTTCTTCCCCTCAATATATTTGCATCTAATTAAAAAGAGGAGAATGCAATTATCTACTGCCTATTTGCGTCCACTTATAGAAAAAACAAACACAAATAGCTCTATTTAATTTCATTTCTACCTACCGCATCCGCTCATAGATTTCCACAGATGCAAAAGTTTAGGGCTATATTTTGCTTTGGCTTATTTGAATCTAATGTTGATTAGAAGCAGATGCAAATTATACTATTTGCATCTGTTGCTTGTACATCAGATGCAAATGAAGAGACGCAAATACCCTGTTTTGTACTAGTGCTGCCACCTAGTCTACACACCCTAAAATGGATGAATAGCCCAAGGTAATAAGAGGAAACATAAAGCCTTGAGCCAGACAACAGTCTTAGTTAGCGATAAAACAGCAAAAAAAACTTCATCAGTAAAGTATATGAGGATAGGTAGATTAACAAACTAATCTACCATACACTAGAGAAGAACTCAACTCCCATCCTCCCCCACATCGGACAGTGATAGCCTTTACAACCCATAACATCCAAGGTAATAAAAATTCATCCATGGCAATCGGAACAACCATTGATAACACTCATAGCTTCCAGATTACTTAGATCTCATGTAGACAATCTTAATCGAGTTTAACATCCCTCAAGCACTTTCCCCAGAGGCCTAAACCAATATCAGTCAAGCACTCAAGGAACATCTCCCTCGACTTTGGATAACCCACGTGAGATCGTACAAATAGAACAACCAATTATCCATGACTGACTCTGGCTATCACCACCAATCTTGCTTTGAAATCATCGTAATCGTATGACTGGCCTATACTGCCATCCGTCAAGGGCTAACGGTGACCCCGATCCTAGTAAAACACCGTATGCATTTGCATCGATACGTACCTAGGCCTTTTCAACGATACCCAATGTACTCAACCTACATCCGGTCTTTTAGGTGCCCCTATTATACCCCTGTTTTGGTCCTGCTAGAACCTACGACACGATAAGCCCTCGGCCTTCATATCTTTCCCTTGCAACTATCCATAAGCTCATAACACCTTAGAGCAGCCATTACACATGAACTCAATACATCCACGAGTCATTCTTTCACATGAACTGAATACATCCTTGATTCAATTTTTCATGTCAACTCAATACATCCTTGAGTCATTTCTACGTTCAATTGTACACAACAAACAACGAACTAATCCCAACACTTCGAACATCCTCATCTGGACTCTCGTCGAAGCCACCATCACCATCAAATCAAACAACCTCAATATAAGGTTCAATATAGTCTATAGCATTATCATCCCATTTAGGACACCGATCAATGAACACATTCAACACTTCGAATATCCCTACTTGAGTATACTTCGAAGTCACACCATCACCGAGCTAAATTGCATCACTACATGCGGCTTGAGTAGGGCTTGGGGGGTTGCCCCTGAATTATTTTTTCAAGCTCTTTTCTTCCAACCCAGGTCATACACGAAAAACGTACCTTTTTAGAAAGTGACCCTGAGCGACCGACCCCCCCCCCTTTAGTACGACCGACCCCAATGTGTGCGACCGATCCAACCATTTCTTTTCCTCTAAGAAAACTTCCCCACAGTTCGACTGACCCTCCAAGTACGATCCACCATGCCAAACCCTCCATGTTCTATCCGTCGTGTCCGACCCTCCATGTTAGATCCACCATATCCGACCTTCCATGTTCGACTCAAAACCTACATTCTCCAATGTAACTCCAATTTCGACTAAAACTTCGCCAAAACGATTCGTTCGACAAAACCAGCTCATCCAATACATCAAATATGATCACAAGCATGATACGAAATCAACAATAACACCAATATGACAATTCCATCAACAAACATGTAAAATTCACCAAAGTCACGATAAATATACATATGAGCAAAACTATGGACCTAACTTGCACACTCACATGAAATATCATAAATATTACTTGTCTAAATTTGCTAAATCAAATCATATGGTGATTTATATGAAAATGGGCTTACCAATGCATAGATCTATGGAAAGACACTTGAATTTGATGAAAAACATGGATAAACACTCATATACTTCATTGGATCTATGTGAGAGATGTGAGTCACTCACTGATTCTCTAAAGCAAGCTAAAATTGATGAAATAAGAATCCGGATAGCAAGCACCTTGCACCAAACACGTTGATGCGATGAATCCTTGCCTCAATTGATGTAGATCTAGCCTCCAATGGTGTAGATCTATGATTTCCCTCCTTGGATTATGATTTCTAATGGTGAAAGGTATTAGTGGAAGGAGGAGCACAAGGCACCAAATGGGAGAATGAGAAATTAAACTATTTCCCATATGCCTCACCCCCTATTTATACCCTTCCATCAGCCCACTAATGGGCCTTCCCCAAATCAGCCCATTAGGCTCCCAAAACCTGGACAACCAACTGATAAACCTTAAAACAACGATTTCTCCCAAACCACTAAGCCAAAATTTTAATGTAACCATTTTAAGGGAAGGCAATCATCAATTCCTTTCCAGTGGCATAGGTCTCACACTCTGATTTGACTTAAGTCAAAAATTATGCCATGTACAAGACAGATAGAGGCAAAATAGTCACAAACAAAATTGGTAAAAATTATGGAAATTGTAACACCCCACGCCCGCTATGGTCACTCTCTAAGGGAATGCCATAGCATCGGTGGAGTATTTTAGTGAATATAGAACAGAAAAATTACAACAAGACAGATATAAATAGTACTTGAAAATTTAAAACATCATCTCATAACAGCGGAAATAAACATGTCTGGTTACATCATAAAACCACAATAAAAGTCAAGTACAATATCCATCAAATAAAGAAGTACATAATCCCACTCTCTCATACAATAGCCAGGACAAAAGAAAAGATAACTGGGTAACTGGAGCTTTACATCTATCCAAGCTCCTAAAGACTGGAACAACAATCCGATCAAGCTCCACTACTGCTAGGATCCACCGTAGAACCTGAGGGTTGGGAAAAAAGATAAAAACAACGGGGTCAGACATAAGTCTGAGCGAGTCCTATAACTTTAACAATACAATCATTAAAGTAACCAGAGAAGACATAAACTTGACCTACGGTAATGTCTGGGGATGAATGGCTACACTAAGCAGCTTGGTAGACTTAGGATAAACTAAGATAACTGTAAAGACGTATCTACCCACCCAAGGATAATTACTAACTGCACCACACCAGTCATTCCTACTCAAAGATTGATCCCACCCAAGGGCTTAAAAGAAAGATATAACTAGTAGTTTCCTGTACCCTAGCTGACCACATAGGTGCCGTCTGCCCCTATCTCCACTAGGTGTACCCCACTACTTCCCAAGCGATCGGCTCCCTAACGTAGATACCCGTGCTGGTCCCACAGTGGGGTGTATCACTCCCCTAAAGTGGCAACCCAATACTATCATCGGTGCACGACTTATACCTACACGATGCAACAACGGCTTATCTACCAGCCCGGGCACACACACGCATATGAAACCCGTTGGACTTGCGTTGCCACCGCTAACCTGTTTTGGCCTCTTATAGTCAAGCCCAGTACGCGTGTCCCGTCCTCGACATGGGTCGAGCCCAATAAGATACATATGGGTTACTGGTTGAAATGGGCCCCCACAAGCTACCCACCTAAGCTTGTTACTTATCTAGTGTATCCTACTTAACCCTTTAATCATGTTTAATTACATGTTTCCACCTGGTTAAGTATTCTAATCGTATTTTCTATTGCCACCCAAGGCAACCCACTAGATTTCCACATGCCACCCAAGGCACCCACTTAACCCCTCATGTCCCTCTACATGCTAATATGGTTAAGTGTTCCTTAATTAATTAATTAAGATCATGACCTCATAAAGACCTCTCACATTAGACCATCTTTTATGACTGCTGGATATGCCGGTTGGTTCCGGGCAGACTTCTGTCATAAAAAGGGTCTAACCTCGTGTCTTTACTTTAATCACGTATTTAATTTATGACTAAGACCTCTCACATTGGGCCAATCATTTGTAGCCGCTGGATGGCCGGTCGGTTCCGGGCAGACTTCCGCTACAAAAGGGTCCAACCTCGTGTCTTAGTTGATTAATTACACCTAATTAATCACCCCCATATTAATTATCCCTAATTAATATCAAGTTTTTCATAACATGGGTAGACCTAACTCAATAGGTAAATTCCCATGGGGTAGACCTAACTCAATAGGTAAATTCCCACTTATGTTAATTTATTTTTATGGTATGCTTAATCATACCTAATCATACTTTTCTTAACATATTTATTAACCCCATCGTTCCCCACGCAAATCGTTCTCATTTCATGACATAATAAAGGGAAGATCCATCACAAATATCATGGGTTTAACCAAATCTTAACATATAACTTTGTCATGGGTTAAGGGGATGTCAACTTGCATATATGAGCATATATTAACCCAACTACATTTAACCCAAACTTGCATATTATCATACACATGACTTGCATAACATGTTGCATATGAACTTGCATATAAGCATTCTCATAACTTGCATAACATGTTAAACATGCATTTAAGCATACACATAACTTGCATAAGCATTCACATACTTGCATAAGCATGCATAACTTGCATATCATGTTAAACTTGCATTTAAGCATATACATAACTTGCATAAGCATTCACATACTTGCATAAGCATGCATAACTTGCATATCATGTTAAACTTGCATTTAAGCATACACATAACTTGCATAAGCATTCACATACTTGCATAATGCATAAGCATGCATAACTTGCATATCATGTTAAACTTGCATTTAAGCATATACATAACTTGCATAAGCATTCACATACTTGCATAAGCATGCATAACTTGCATATCGTGTTAAACTTGCATTTAAGCATATACATAACTTACATAACATCATACACATAACTTGCATAAGAACTTGCATAACTCATTTGTTAAACATGCATAAACCCACTTATTAAATATGCATAAACCCACTTATTAAACATGCATAAACCCACTTGTTAAACATGCATAAACCAACTTATTAAATATGCATAAACATAGGAAAACATAGAGTAGCATATCATTACAAATGATTCAAACTCACTAATCCGCATTTAAGACCATAAGTCTCATTACACCCAATCTACTTACTTTAGCAATTGATGTTAAAGTGATAGAAACTCACCAAACCTAAGATTAGCAAACTTATGAAGTGGAATTAGTTGCTAAATATGAAGAAGATGATGATTAGAGGTTGATTAGCTTGCAACTTCCTTCATAAATTAGTGGAGGCTCCTTCTAAGATTTAATTTGGCGGCATGAGGCCCTCATTTCTATTTTTAGTATGGATTAGGGTGGGTTTAGGGTGTATTTATAGATTAGGTGAGTGTTTTAGGCCCTTAGGTTAACCCTAGATTAGATTAGGTCCGTTAGATTTAGGAAATCTCTAGAACCCAGCCCAGCCCTAGCCAGAAAACCAGATCTGGTGCACCCAAGCCCTCTGGTTCGACACGCCGTGTCGACAGGCAAGTCGACAGGCAAGTCGACAGGCAAGTCAACCCCCCTGTCGACAGGCCTGTCGACAGCCCTGTCGACATGGTTAGGGCGGGAATTTTCCCGCCTGGCCCCGCTGGTTCTATTCTGAAATCTGAATTTGAATTTTTAAATCTGTTTTTAGCTTTAGATTTCCTGCAAACTTCATTGGGCCTTAACTGGGCCATACGGACTCCGATTTACAAAATTTCGGACTCTATTCTGCGTATTTTTCCGAGACGAACGCAATGACGCAGCCCGTTTCCCCCAATTCTCACATCTGAGATTATTTATTCTGCAATTAGTGAACTTTAGCATTAACTTGAAATACGGGGTGTTACATTCTCCCCTCCTTAAAGGATTTCGTCCCCGAAATCTCTAAGCTAAGGAGAATGCATATCCTACCATCCAAACAACCATCTACTCAATCCATCAAACACGGGCATCCATTGTCCTTAAAACAGTTTCTAATGATGTATGAGCATATGCAAAAAGTGTGTGTATATGTTCCCTATCTAATGTATGAACATATGCAAACCATGATAGTGCCATGCATCCATTATGTATGCGAGAGAACCCTATCGACACATACAATATCTACATGAGTGCACAATCATTCACCAAAATGCATCATCCATATGATAACACAATCATTATACATCCATAAATATAGCTTCTGACACACAATTTTATGCAATATGCAATATGAAGTGACTGAGCCGATCTAGTGCCTAGAGTGTGTATATATGCATCCACGAGCAACCACTAGCAAACACTTGCATCCACTTGCATCCATCAACCATAACATGTCTCAAACACATGTTTCAACCATAGGTTTACCCTATCTAAAGGTCAAACAGTACTAACGAGAGGACATACTAAAGATAAGATAAGTACTAGACACAATAGAGGAGAAAGTAAAGACATACCCTCAAAAAGAAATGGGTACAATGAACGCATCTTCGCTTCCGTCTCCCAAGTTGCGTTGCTCTCGTCTTCTCCCCATTGTACTTTGACTAGTTGAACCTCTCGATTCCTCAATTTCCTAGTCTCTGACCCAAGGATGCGAGTAGGAGCTCGTCGAATAGTCGCATCACGCTCTACTTCCACTTCTTTAAGCAAGCTCGGCTCTACCACCTCTGCGGTCTCATGTAAGCACTTCCTCAAATGGGACACATGGAATACATCATGTACACCACTAAGTCTGTCGGGCAGCTCCACTCTATATGCCATCCGTCCAATCCTTTCCTTAATAGGAAACGGCCCCACGAACCTTGGTGCTAGCTTCCCAACAGATCCAAAGCGAACCACATTTCGCAATGGAGACACTTTGACAAAGACCATGTCCCCAACTTCAAACTCAAGATCCGTCCTCCTCTTGTCCGCATAAGATTTTTGCCTATCCTGCACTGCTTTCATCCTTCTTCGGATCAAGTCAATCTTCTCAGAAGTCTCCCTAACCATATCAGGCCCAAGCAAGATCTTATCCGTAGATTCCCACCAACATGCAGGTGATCGACAAGGCCTTCCATAAAGAGCTTCGAAAGGAGCCATACCAATACTGGACTGAAAGCTATTATTATATGCGAACTCCACCAATGGAAGATGCTCTTCCCATGTACCTCCAAAATCTAAGATACAAAGCCTCAAAAGGTCTTCTAGAACACGATTCACCCTCTCAGTCTGGCCGTCCGTCTGAGGATGATATGCGGTGCTCAGACACAATTGAGTCCCCACTGCTTCTTGCAAACTTCTCCAAAACTCGCTAGTGAAGATAGGATCTCGATCACTCACTATGCTAGAGGGTACCCCATGCAATCGAACTATCTATCGAAGATATACTGAAGCTAGCCATGGAGAAGTCCTCTTGCTCTTCACAGGTATGAAATGGGCGCTCTTAGTAAGTCTGTCTACCACCACCCAAATTACCGTATTACCCTTTCTCGATCTGGGTAACCTGTCAATAAAATCCATCGAGACACTGTCCCACTTCCATTGCGGAACTTTCAATGGGTGAAGCAATCCACCTGGTTTCCTTTGCTCCGCCTTCACTTGCTGGCACACCAAGTATCGAGCGACATACTCGGCCACATCTTTCTTCATACCGGCCCAGAAGAAAACCCTCTTCATGTCTTGGTACATCTTGTCCCCACCGGGATGAATGGTCATCCTAGAACGGTGTGCATCATCAAGAATAACCTTCCTCAAATCCTCGTCTTGCGGTACACAAAGTCTACCGTCTCTACGCAAGCACCCCCTATCGTCTAGGGTGTACCTACTCAAATGGATGGACGACTCCCCCCTTATGAGCTTCTCCACCAACTCAACCAACTGTGGGTCGTCTCTCTGTGCTCCTCCAATCCGCCCCAAAAGAGTAGGTCTAACCTCCAAGGAAGCTAGCAAACCGGGTACATAATCAACGGAAGGTCTGAAATCAAACATCGAGATAAATTCCAAGCTTCGTTGTTCCACGAACAATGGACTTAAGGACAACCTTTTTCTGCTCAAGGCGTCCGCCACCACGTTACCCTTGCCAGGGGTATACGCTATCTCGAAATCATAGGATGCTAAGAATTCCATCCACCTTTGCTGTCTCAGATTCAAGTCCTTCTGAGAAAACAAGTACTTCAATGATTTGTGGTCAGTGAACAATTCGAATCTCTCACCAAGAAGATAATGGCGCCACATCTTAAGCGCAAAAACAATAGCAGCCAACTCTAGATCATGGGTAGGGTAATTTTTCTCATGCACTCTCAACTGCCTTCCACCATAGGCTATCACCCTTCCCTCTTGCATTAAGACTGCGCCTAGTCCTGTCCCACAAGCATCGGTATAAACAACAAATGGCTTACTCCCATCTGGCAACACTAAAACTGGAGCAGTGGTTAAAGCTCTCTTTAACCGTCGGAACGCATCATCACAATCTACGTCCCATGCGAAAACAAGATTCTTCTTCGTTAAGCGGGTTAATGGGGCTGATATCTTCGCGAAGTCTTTGATAAACTTCCTATAGTAACCCGCCAACCCCAAGAAACTTCTTACTTCGGTAGCATTCTTCGGGACCTTCCAATCCTGAATTGATACTACCTTCGCGGGATCCACAGCTATCCCTTCCTTGGAGACCACGTGCCCCAAGAACCGCACCTCCTTCCTCCAGAAGTGACATTTAGAGAATTTAGCCTTAAGGCTATGTGCTCGAAGAGTCTTCAATACCTCCCCAAGATGTAGGGCATGCTCTTCTTCACTCTTAGAAAATACTAAGATATCATCCACAAAGACCACTACGAATTTATTAAGGAACTCCCTGAACACCCTACTCATCAAATCAACAAAGTATGCAGGGGCGTTCGTCAACCCAAATGGCATCACCAGCCACTCATAGAAACCATCCGGAGTCCTAAAGGCAGTCTTGTCTATGCTATCCTCAGCCACCCTCAACTGATGAAACCCCGTGGCTAAGTCCAACTGAGAAAATACTGAAGCGCCAACCAACTGATCGAAAAGATCATCAATCCTCGGTAATGGGTGTCTGTTCTTCTTTGTGAGCTTGTTGAGTTCTCTATAGTCTACACAAAGTCTGAGGGACCCATCCGCCTTCGTAGCAAAAACTACTGGAGCACCCCACTCCGATATACTTCGTCTTATGAACCCCTTCTCAAGCAACTCCCCTACTTGCTTATGGAGTTCCCTCCTCTCACGAGGAGCCATGTGGCGCACTGGTAAAGATACAGGTTTAGCATTATCCACCAGATATATTCGGAAGTCAATCTCCCGCTTTGGAGGTAAGCCCTTCACCTACTCAAACACATCCGGATATTCCCGGACTACTCTAACAGATTGCAAACTCTCGACCGAAGCGTCAAGCGATTCAAGATAACTTAGCATGACAGAATCCATGGGATTACAAGAGATCTCGAGAGTGTTACCCAAGCGGGTCATGAGCCTAACAACTCTCCTTTCGCAATCAAGAACGGCACCATTACTGGATAACCAGTCCATGCCCAAAATCAACCCATAGCCCGTGAAGCCCAAAACAAAAGCATCACATCTAAACTCAATGCTAAGTATAGAAATCTTCAAACCCAAACATATCATGGACAAATAAGTGGAGCCCCCAATTGGGTTTGAAACAACCAAGGGATCATCTACCTGACTGGTGTCTAAGTGCAGTGACTCAACTAATGATGATGAGATAAACGAATGCGATGCGCCTGAATCAAACAATGTTCGGACAGGATGATCAAATAGAAAAACCAGACTTTCAACGGAAATAGTTCTACCTCTTTCCTGAATTGGTGGAACCGCGAGAGCCTGTACTTGCCCCCTAGCCTGACCCGGTGCCATAAGAGCTTGCACCTGTCCTCCTGAGGTAGACCCCGTCCTTTGCCCCTTCTTGGGACAGTCTTTCACTAGATTCCCTGCTTCACCACAGTGGAAGCAGCCAGTCTTCTTCTTCTTGCGACAATCCTTGCTTAGGTGGCCAGGTGTCCCACAATTGAAACACTTCTTCTTCTTGCCCTTGCCACCGTTGCCTTTCCCACCTTTGTTTTGTTGTTGTTGCTGAGGTTTCTTTTGATCTCCCTTCTTATCGGGTGCCTTACTAGCATTGGGACCCTTCTCTTCTTCATGCATGAGTGCCATGTCAACTAGCTTCTCGAAGGTGGCCCCCATAGGGATATGAGTCATAGCCAAACCATGCATCGGTTCATTCAAGCCTTTCACGAACCTCAAAGCCTTCTTCTCCGGTGTATTCACCATGTCTAGGCCAAACCTTGCCAATTGATTAAACTTGTTGACATATTCCTTCACTGAGAGATTTCCTTGCTTTAGAGTCAAGAATCTTTCCATATACAAGTTTTCCTCCGCCCTTGAGAGAAACTTTGCCACAAATCTTTGCCTAAAATCTGCCCAAGAGTCAACGGGGCGTTCTCCATTAGTGACCTCCCACCAGAATGAGGCCTCTCTTTTCATTAACCAAGCAGCTAACTTGACTTTCTTTCCTTCCTCCATCTCAAAGATATCTATCAACTCTTCCACCTCCTTAAGCCAATCTCTAGCCTCCACAAAAGTTTCAGATCCTTGAAAAGGTTTCCCTCCCATAGCTTTGAATTCCTTGCAAGTCTTAGCAAAAGTATCCGTGCGAGGAGGAGGGGGAGGAGGAAGATCGGGTGCTACGGTTGGTGGAGGAACATTTGCTGGACCCGCAGTGGTGGCCCTAGCCTCCATCAATCTCCTATACCATACTGGTACCGTCACACCCTCCGGAAAGTTAAGATCCTCAGCCATGCTGAAACGAAAAAGGAAAGATTCAAAACGGAGAATTCGAAGGATATAGATATGGCTATTGGGGATTATGCTTTTCTTTCAAAAACTTTTCTCTTAAAAGACATGTCTTTGAAAATATTTCTTCCAAAAATGTTTTAGAAAAATAGCTTTCTAAAAATTTTATCTGTTCCGGTAACCTTCGCTCTGATACCACGTGTAACACCCCACGCCCGCTATGGTCACTCTCTAAGGGAATGCCATAGCATCGGTGGAGTATTTTAGTGAATATAGAACAGAAAAATTACAACAAGACAGATATAAATAGTACTTGAAAATTTAAAACATCATCTCATAACAGCGGAAATAAACATGTCTGGTTACATCATAAAACCACAATAAAAGTCAAGTACAATATCCATCAAATAAAGAAGTACATAATCCCACTCTCTCATACAATAGCCAGGACAAAAGAAAAGATAACTGGGTAACTGGAGCTTTACATCTATCCAAGCTCCTAAAGACTGGAACAACAATCCGATCAAGCTCCACTACTGCTAGGATCCACCGTAGAACCTGAGGGTTGGGAAAAAAGATAAAAACAACGGGGTCAGACATAAGTCTGAGCGAGTCCTATAACTTTAACAATACAATCATTAAAGTAACCAGAGAAGACATAAACTTGACCTACGGTAATGTCTGGGGATGATTGGCTACACTAAGCAGCTTGGTAGACTTAGGATAAACTAAGATAACTGTAAAGACGTATCTACCCACCCAAGGATAATTACTAACTGCACCACACCAGTCATTCCTACTCAAAGATTGATCCCACCCAAGGGCTTAAAAGAAAGATATAACTAGTAGTTTCCTGTACCCTAGCTGACCACATAGGTGCCGTCTGCCCCTATCTCCACTAGGTGTACCCCACTACTTCCCAAGCGATCGGCTCCCTAACGTAGATACCCGTGCTGGTCCCACAGTGGGGTGTATCACTCCCCTAAAGTGGCAACCCAATACTATCATCGGTGCACGGCTTATACCTACACGATGCAACAACGGCTTATCTACCAGCCCGGGCACACACACGCATATGAAACCCGTTGGACTTGCGTTGCCACCGCTAACCCGTTTTGGCCTCTTATAGTCAAGCCCAGTACGCGTGTCCCGTCCTCGACATGGGTCGAGCCCAATAAGATACATATGGGTTACTGGTTGAAATGGGCCCCCACAAGCTACCCACCTAAGCTTGTTACTTATCTAGTGTATCCCACTTAACCCTTTAATCATGTTTAATTACATGTTTCCACCTGGTTAAGTATTCTAATCGTATTTTCTATTGCCACCCAAGGCAACCCACTAGATTTCCACATGCCACCCAAGGCACCCACTTAACCCCTCATGTCCCTCTACATGCTAATATGGTTAAGTGTTCCTTAATTAATTAATTAAGATCATGACCTCATAAAGACCTCTCACATTAGACCATCTTTTATGACTGCTGGATATGCCGGTTGGTTCCGGGCAGACTTCTGTCATAAAAAGGGTCTAACCTCGTGTCTTTACTTTAATCACGTATTTAATTTATGACTAAGACCTCTCACATTGGGCCAATCATTTGTAGCCGCTGGATGGCCGGTCGGTTCCGGGCAGACTTCCGCTACAAAAGGGTCCAACCTCGTGTCTTAGTTGATTAATTACACCTAATTAATCACCCCCATATTAATTATCCCTAATTAATATCAAGTTTTTCATAACATGGGTAGACCTAACTCAATAGGTAAATTCCCATGGGGTAGACCTAACTCAATAGGTAAATTCCCACTTATGTTAATTTATTTTTATGGTATGCTTAATCATACCTAATCATACTTTTCTTAACATATTTATTAACCCCATCGTTCCCCACGCAAATCGTTCTCATTTCATGACATAATAAAGGGAAGATCCATCACAAATATCATGGGTTTAACCAAATCTTAACATATAACTTTGTCATGGGTTAAGGGGATGTCAACTTGCATATATGAGCATATATTAACCCAACTACATTTAACCCAAACTTGCATATTATCATACACATGACTTGCATAACATGTTGCATATGAACTTGCATATAAGCATTCTCATAACTTGCATAACATGTTAAACATGCATTTAAGCATACACATAACTTGCATAAGCATTCACATACTTGCATAAGCATGCATAACTTGCATATCATGTTAAACTTGCATTTAAGCATATACATAACTTGCATAAGCATTCACATACTTGCATAAGCATGCATAACTTGCATATCATGTTAAACTTGCATTTAAGCATACACATAACTTGCATAAGCATTCACATACTTGCATAACCATGCATAACTTGCATATCATGTTAAACTTGCATTTAAGCATATACATAACTTGCATAAGCATTCACATACTTGCATAAGCATGCATAACTTGCATATCGTGTTAAACTTGCATTTAAGCATATACATAACTTACATAACATCATACACATAACTTGCATAAGAACTTGCATAACTCATTTGTTAAACATGCATAAACCCACTTATTAAATATGCATAAACCCACTTATTAAACATGCATAAACCCACTTGTTAAACATGCATAAACCAACTTATTAAATATGCATAAACATAGGAAAACATAGAGTAGCATATCATTACAAATGATTCAAACTCACTAATCCGCATTTAAGACCATAAGTCTCATTACACCTAATCTACTTACTTTAGCAATTGATGTTAAAGTGATAGAAACTCACCAAACCCAAGATTAGCAAACTTATGAAGTGGAATTAGTTGCTAAATATGAAGAAGATGATGATTAGAGGTTGATTAGCTTGCAACTTCCTTCATAAATTAGTGGAGGCTCCTTCTAAGATTTAATTTGGCGGCATGAGGCCCTCATTTCTATTTTAAGTATGGATTAGGGTGGGTTTAGGGTGTATTTATAGATTAGGTGAGTGTTTTAGGCCCTTAGATTAACCCTAGATTAGATTAGGTCCGTTAGATTTAGGAAATCTCTAGAACCCAGCCCAGCCCTAGCCAGAAAACCAGATCTGGTGCACCCAAGCCCTCTGGTTCGACACGCCGTGTCGACAGGCAAGTCGACCCCCCTGTCGACAGGCCTGTCGACAGCCCTGTCGACATGGTTAGGGCGGGAATTTTCCCGCCTGGCCCCGCTGGTTCTATTCTGAAATCTGAATTTGAATTTCTAAATCTGTTTTTAGCTTTAGATTTCCTGCAAACTTCATTGGGCCTTAACTGGGCCATACGGACTCCGATTTACAAAATTTCGGACTCTATTCTGCGTATTTTTCCGAGACGAACGCAATGACGCAGCCCGTTTCCCCAATTCTCACATCTGAGATTATTTATTCTGCAATTAGTGAACTTTAGCATTAACTTGAAATACGGGGTGTTACAGAAATGTTTCACATCACCATAAGCAGCATACCAAAAGTTATGCCAAGGTCTGTTTTCCACAAGCTCTTTTATATTCTTGTTTTATTTCACAATAACATGTTCTACTTAATATGTAATTAAGTATATCTGTAACGACGCAGATTTTTGGTCAGTTAATTTTAAATATTTAATATGGAATTAAATATTGAATTAATAAAATAAATGGATTTTATATTTAGTTTTTCGATTTAATAATCGATATACGATTTAATTCGAATATATATATAATTAACATAATACGAAAATGATATATAAATAATTTGAAGTTATAACTAAACTAAAACTATTCAGATGATTTATAGAATTTCTGTTTGAATTAGAACATAAGTAATTTATTTATTATCGATGAATTTAATGTTTTTGAAATAAATTTATATTTTTATAAATTGAATTTAATTTAAATAGTCAGTTTAAATTTTATATCTTCTCAATATGATCAAATTGGACTTTGAAACTTGTCCCAATGTGTTCAGAATAGTGGTTTAACCCTAGGCATGCCGGTTGTTGTGTTCAAAAAGGAGTTCAGAATCAGGGGGTATTTTAAATTAAAGTGCACCAGTTCAAAACAAAATTAAATAAAATGAATTACAAATATTTTATTTCCTCCCTAAGCTAAACAAATAAAACCTACCTCTGATAAACCTTACCCAGTAAAACAACTACCTTTATTTCCTTAACCATGAAGCTATATCTCGTCTATAAAATACGCACATCATCTCCAGTTATTTCTTCTGAAAATCGAAAGAAACAAATATCAAAAACCTCAGATAAATAATAGTGCCGCTCCTCTTGTTCATTATAATCCATCTGTAACATCAAAATCCCTAAATATGGTCGTTATCCCTCTTTCTAATGCAAATCAAAATCGAAATTTAACTCGAATTCTAGAGCGAGGATTTCGTGGGATCAGGGAATGGTTGCCATAGCGATCCACATATCGGAGTCGCAATCGAAACAACGGAGTTTGAGTTCAAGCTCAAACCAGGAAATCGAAGTCTAAGGCATGGTGTTGGTTTCCAATTGACGCGCTAGCCTTTGGGGGCAACAAGGAAGTCGTGATGGATGTTTGAGGGCGAAGATGGAAGTTGCGACAAGGTTATCTCCAGTACAGGTGAATTTGAAGTCGACAGAAATAAGGGAAACCGAGGATTGCGATGCGTCTCTAGAAGGGTGCATTGTGAACTGGAGTTCGACAAACGGAGGAGGCGCTAGCGGTTAGAGATTGGGGCTCTATCATCTTTTGATCGAGGCCGACATTTGAGTTTCCAAATGATGTAAGATGCGGTGCATATGCCTTGCTGGTGCTCGGCAAATCATAATGGGTGATTACGGTGAAGTTGAGAGGAGGAGATTATGTTGCTATTTAGACCTAAGTATTGTACTGGGAATGATCGGTTTAAGTTAGAAGAGAGGATTCAGACGGGAATTTAGGTATGGTTTAAACCTTAAACTGTAAATAGTTATTTTAATAATAATATGTTTAAGGATAATTAGATTTTAAATTGAAGCTTGCATAGTTTATATGAAGATTGGTATAAGTTCACAAGCTGATTCAATTAAATTGATTCATATAAACCAATATGTTTAGGTTGAGAATTAATTAAATTATAAACTAATCATCGAGTATGAGATCAAGGAAAACTTAGATTTTTAAGTGTATCATTTAAAACCGTTGATTTAAACAATGTATATTTAATTTATACAAGGATAAAAAATATTGGAATCAAGATGGATTGGTCCATGGCTATGAATATCCAAGCTAGAAGTGGTTCAGTTTAATTTAAAAACAAGAATGGGCGGCAGATAAAAATCACGGTGAGTAACTCTCACTCAATTTATTTATTTAGAATTATTTTGTCATTAAAAATAATTGATAGTTGTTTGGTTGCATTAAAATATTATTTGGCTATTAAAAATATATTAGTTATGTAGGATTTGTGTTTGTGGCTATATATATATATATATATTGGTGATTGGTTGGATTCCCGCAGTACCATTAACGGATGACCCTATGCGCTCCACGCTATGATAGTGGATGACCTTCTATACCGCGATATTCTGCCACGAAGTAGAATGGGTATTATTTATGTTGGCTAACGTCTGTGGATGCAAGAGAATAGGTTGGAGGGATCCAACTGGATTCCTCAAAAATATTGTTATTTGTTTGTTCTCATATATATATATATATCATATATGATGTGTTAGAAAATCTATGGTTGATAAATGATATTTTTTGATTGGTTAAAATATCACTGGACCTGAAATGTTGATATATAAAAATATCAAGGAAAAGGATATTTTGAAATTTAAAGGGAAAAATTTATTTATCTAAAATAGAATTGGAATTTCAACTGGGCAATAAATATATTAACTTGTTTTGAAAATATTAAACAAGTAGTGAATATATAAATGTGTTTATAAATTAATAATGCAGAGAATTGAAATGAATTTATAAACAGTGTTTATAAATAAAGTGGAAAATTTATCATTTGATAATTTGAATATTTAAATTCAAATATGAATTTACGAATGGAAATGGGAAATTGTTTTAAAGAAGTAAAAGATGAAGTTTATTCTGATGTTCAAAATATAAACTGAACTGAAATAAATCCGTAAGGATTTATGATGTGAATTGGATTAGTTCGAATTTATTTAACTAAAACATGTCTAGAAAATATTAGGATTTTATTTAAATAGAAGTTAAATTTAAATTTGAAAGTAGATTCTATATATCTATATTTATATAGATAAGTTATAATATATAAAATATTCCAAAATAAGATTTTGGCTTTAAATAGATTTCGAAATAACACTTATTTAAATATATAAGACAAGGAAATTTATAAACGATGTTTATAAATATGATGAATTAATTATCAAGAGATAATTTGAAATATTAAATTCAAATATGAATTTAAAAGTATAAATTGAGATCATTTTGGAAAAAGGAAATGATAGTTTTTATTCCATAATTCGGAATATAAAAGGGGTTGGGTTTCAAATAGGTATTTGAAAGGAAAGCTTGTTTTAATTTTTAAACAAGAAAATAAATTTATAAACAATGTTTATAAACATAGGGAAATAAATTATTGTTGGATAATTTAGGAGTTTATAATTCAAGTATGAATTGAAAAGTGAAATGGAAAAACGATTTGAAATAGAATGATAAAATTTATTCCGGAATTCAGAATATAAATTGAAGTGAAGAAAATCCAAAGGGTTTATAATCAAAATTTGATTATATTGAACTTTATAAATAAATTATTTATAAAGGGATTAGAAGTTAATATAGTAGATCGAGTTGTAAATAAATTTATAACTGAATTATGAAATAATTGACGATTAGGGATAATCAGAACTATTGAGTATGATCGGGAAATTGGTTTAAATAGATTAAAATATTTTAGAAGGGAGTTGAAATTCATTTGTCAACAAAGTTTAAAGTTTATATTTAATTATAATTAAAACGAAATTGCTGCAGCACGGCAGTTTGTAAATTGGCGTTCCGAACTTCAATTGAGTATATAGGACTCAATTTAAGTCGGAATTCTTTGAAACAAGAATCATCAGGACCGTTGGAATAATAGTTTTCTAATGGAAGAGAAAAATATGGATTTTGTCGAATAGATTTTTAGTTATGTCAAAGTCAAATTTTAAGAAAAACAGCGCCAGAACCATTATAAAACCATAACGGTTTATTTAAATAAATAAAAGCATTTTAAAGATAAAAAATCCGAATTGCCATTAGAAAAATACAGACTGGAGATGTAAAATAAATATGAACTCCAGTGAAGTAAGTGAAACGATTTTTGAAACAAAAAAATCAGATTTTTAGTTATTAAATAGATTTAACTAGTTTGAAGAATAAATAGTTAATCGAGAGTTGGATCGAAATTTGGGCGTTGGATAAGTAAAGGAGATTTGAGAATTTTTATTCGAAATCGAATATGGAACTTGAGTTAAAATGGGATTAAATTAATTCATAAGCAAGATAAAATGATAATTGAACATGATATGTTTAAATATAAAGTGGAATGGGCAAAAGAGCTAATAAAAAGATTAATTAGCGAGTTGAGTTAAAAATGACCAGATTGGGTTGAAATAAATTAGAAATGGACACATATGTGTTAAACAGGTATGGAATGAAGTATATGAAGTTTATAGATTTAGTTCCCGACAAAAAGGTACACGTTTAAATTCCATATGAGGTTTTATGCGCCGAATCGGCAAGCCGCTTGGCTTTTTGATTTTCTTTTTGAATGGAAAGGGACCAGAGATGCGTTTGGTAGTTGTACCGAGTGATCCGTACAAAGGAGGTTATGACGAATTTTTCTGGAAATTTAAGGAGTTAGAATATTTTTAAGAAAATTGGATAACTGGAAAATCAATGTATCGATATATATTGAATTCGATAAGGAAACGAATTTAAAATAGAATGCTATAAACAAAAGGAAAATATATAATTAAATCGATATAATATAAAAATTCGATCTTTATATAAAGAGTAGAAATATAAAATATAATTTTTATATAGAAAGAAGCATTGTAAAAATATATATGAAGTAAAAATAAAAATATGATTTTTATTTATTGAATGAAGCAATAAAAATATAATTTTTATTTGAACAGCGTGAAAAAGAACTGCATTGGAATTTCAAACAGATTCAGACGGTTCAGCAGTTCAAAAGCAAAGCACGACGGAGTGGAACCCTCTGTGAGAACTTCTCACCTTAAATTTACTTTTCTAGTTAAATATATATACTAGGATGTAGACGGTGTTTAGTAGCACCCGACACCATTGTCCACAGACCATGGACTTGTTTGTTTGGTTGTGTAGTTGGTTAGATTATTTGATTTGATTGTTTGGTGAAATGGAATGGATTTGATTGATATGTGTATGGCGTGGTCCATTATTAGACCGGGGACAAGGCTAGGCCTTGTCCCGTTTCTAATATCGTGTCGTTATGCCGCCAAAATTTTCTAAAATATGTTAGAAAAATAAAAATATCATTTTATTGAATAAATGAACCGAATAGAATATTCATAGGTTGAATAAAATATTTTGGTCATTAAAAATATTTTTTAACGAGCATGTGAATAAAATAAATATTCATTTACAAATCGAACGATTTGTTTATGTACACAAATTTGACTGATATTGATTGAGATGATAAATTTTACACATCGCCCAACTGCACAAATAATATTCAGTTTTTGTTGATTTGAAACCCCACACGGGTGTTGGGATGATATTTGGCGTACACTAATCCCAATTATTTAATTGTATGTCGATCGATTGGTCGACATGCTGTGTAAGCGTTAATTATTTATATTTGATGCTTATGCAGTCGTGTGGTGCACTTTGGATGATGGTTGATTGTTTATCGTTGCTATTATATACATGTGTTGTATGGAATCCATATAATTAACATTATATGGTAATTGATTGGGCCTCATTCCAAGTGGGAAAATAAAGAATATTATAAAATATAGGTTCATGTGTTGACCGTACTCATTCGTTGAGATTAGTCATGTGTTGAACGAAATATTTTAACAATAAAATTTACATCTTTATCATATATAAAATTAGAAACTAACTGGAAAATAGATAAGATGAGTGGTCTCCTGGATATTGATCTGATGTTGGTTTCGGCCTTCGGGGTTAATATTTAGGGAATCGTTCTCTTACTAATTTACGGTTGGAGTCTGATTTGAAATCAAACGATAGATACCATAATTTTTATAAAATATATTAAATAACAAAAATAGTCGCGTGTTGACAGTACTCATCCGTTGAGATTAGTCATGTATTGAAAGAAATATATATTCATTTGTTGAATAGAATAACGAAGTTATTGAAAAATTTAAAGCCGTGTTGATTAGAGATGCGCTATTTTGACGCGAACGATATTTATATCGATTATATTCGTTTTTATAATGAATATTGAAAAGAGATAAAAATCGAGTATTTATAAAATGAATTTGAATTGAATTGAATAGAAAACGAATTTGAATTGAATTGAATAGAAAACGAATTTGAACTGAATTGAATAGAAAACGAATTTGAATTGAATTGAATAGAAAACGAATTTGAATAGAAAACGAATTTGAATTGAATTGAATAGAAAACGAATTTGAATGGAATTGAATAGAAAACGAATTTGAATTGAATTGAATAGAAAACGAATTTGAATTGAATTGAATAGAAAACGAATTTGAATTGAATAGAAAACGAATTTGAATTGAATTGAATAGAAAACGAATTTGAATTGAATTGAATAGAAAACGAATTTGAATTGAATTGAATAGAAAACGAATTTGAATTGAATTGAAAACGAATTTGAATTGAATTGAATAGAAAATGAATTTGAATTGAACTGAATAGAAAACGAATTTGAATTGAATTGAATAGAAAACGAATTTGAATTGAATTGAATAGAAAACGAATTTGAATTGAATTAAATAGAAAAAGAATTTGAATTGAATTGAATAGAAAACGATTTTGAATTGAATTGAATAGAAAACGAATTTGAATTGAATTGAATAGAAAACGAATTTGAATTGGATTGAATTCAATTGAAAACGAACTGAAATTGAATTGAAATCGATTTGAATTGAAATCAAATAGAAATGGATGTAAAAAGAATTTACAAGGGAAAATTCAATTTTGATTTGAATTTGAAATGAAGGTTGAAATTGTTTTTGAAACAAATTTGAAACGATTTATAAAATTCATTTTAAAAAGGGAATCGACGAAATATATAATATATATATTATATATATAATGGCCTGAATAGAACGCGCCACGCCGCGGCAGTTTGTAAATTTCGACCATTGACTTTGAACGGATATTACGGGAGATCCGACCGTCGGATTCTCCTTAAACCGGAACCATTGGGTTCGTATCGAAAAGAGCTTTCTAACGAATATTAGAAATTTGAAATATAACGGTAGGATTTGGAGATATGTCCAAATCAATTTCAGAAAAGGTCGCTGTAAGTGCAGTTCGATGGCCGTTGATGGAAATCGACTGTACGGGCCTTGGTAAAATTATTAAAAATATCAATAATTTGTGTAAAATCAAAAGAAATGATTAGTGAAGAACTGGGACGAAAAATCCCACATTTGTAGAGATAAAAATAGATTTTTATCGAAATGAACTAGTTTTGAACTAGAATTAAAATCGAATTATTTTTAAATAAATAAATTGAATTAGAATTGATTTGTGGGTTTATCGTGAACGGTGTTTTAAATAACACTTGTTCTTTAACCCGACAATAAATAGGATGTGATTTGGGTTTATCGTGAACTGTGTTTTAAACGACATTAGTTCTTTAACCCAGTAAAAGGAATTTTAATGAATCTTTGATTAGATTGAAATGTGGATTGATAATATAAATTATCAAATCTAGAAAAGGATCGAGAGTGGAGTATCGACAGTTTTGCTCCATGGGATGAATAGGTTGGGATTGGGAAATAAAATAAATAATTAATTCGGTGTGGTTCGCTAGTCTCGACTAGTTTGGAAAACCATAATTTGGTTTGATATGACATCCAATGGAAGATTAAAGAATAAATTTTAAAGAATTTATCTTTGACAAAATTAATGGTAACCTTTCCCTAAGAATGTGAAATTTAGAAACTAGCTGTAGGTTAGTAAAGAAGAATGGTTTCCTGGGTATTGATCTAATGTTGGTTTCGACCTTCGGGGTTAATATTTGGGGAATTGCTCTCTTACTGATTTACGGTTAGTGACTAATGAATTGGAATGAGGGGTATGTTGTGTTCGTGTAACATTTGTTTATAATATACGCGGGTTGTTCGGAAAGGCCTGGTTTATACCTATTCTGAATAACCGATTCGACGATAAGTCGAAGATGATGATGGTGGTCGAAGACCGGAAGTCTTCACATCATTTGGATAATTACTGATGATCCTGATTGGGCTGTACACCCAAGAGGAGGGAAATAGTTGGTGGTCGTCCAGACGTACTTGGAGATCGATGGATATGCGAGGAAAGTGCCTCCGGTTTCGTTCAGACCCAGAACGAACTTGTAAATGGACTGTGTGTCTGACAATGGATTTCATTCTATGTTGATTGATCTCTATTAAATATACATCTGTTTGGCGGTGGAGAATTTATTCTTTTGCTTAACGCCCTTCTCTGAGACGTACGAGCTCAGAGGTTGTATATCGATGGACATCAGTCGCATGGCATGAATTGCCAGTGTGGCATGCCTAAGTGGCAATTGATCAAGGCTTTTGTTGAAAAGCAAAGTCTTGTGGTTGATGATCAAAGCACGGCCTACATGGCATAGCTTTGTGTATAGCGTGGATTCGCGAGCCTCAAACCTCGGTATGAGTTAAAAACGGGATAAGGACTGCAGGGAGAGCACGACGTTTCTTTCTAGCTTTGGTGGTGTCAGTGACTTACCAACCCTGACATTTATATACTTTTCACCTATGTGGTTGTTGGATGCGAGGCGCCTCAATTTTAGGTCTGTAAGGACTGGGAAACGTGTGTTCAGGAATACTAATCCACTAACGTAAGTGTGGACCGGCCCTGAAGATCCAGGGGTTACCCAGAGTGTGTAGTCCCGAGGCATTTGCTAGAGTGTCTCGAAGCGGAGAGGAGCTTGCCCCTTGCCTCGACTTATGACGGAATTCCAATTTCCAATACGAGATATTTCGGTTTTAATTGTAGAACTAGTATGGCGACATGATATATGGTACCCATGCCGTCTATGATTGATATTTATGATTGAAATTGTTTTGACACTATACACTTATTATAGTATCAAATGATTTGTTTTTAAACGTACCAAGCATGTTTGGCTATTATAAGGGAAAACCCTATCCTACGGCTTGCGTTGCACTGTGTGATGGGACCTGGGTCTTATGATAGCTTTATTTTTCGAAAAAGCATTGCGTTGTTTATTCTATGCACTGGTGTTCTTGGGAGGAAACCCGTTCTGTGTTATACGGTGTGGTCCCTTGAATTACTCTCTTTTAAAGTAAAGTTTTAAATTAACTGTTTTAGTTCTCACACCAATCACATGACAGACCAGGAGTTTATTGTTTTAACCTAAACTCTGGGTGCCCTTATTTTCGACACGGGCAGCTAGTAGTTTTGGTTTTGCAGATTTATATTCACAGGATCATGATTTACAGCTGGAACGATGCTCGGAAAGCTCTGTATCCGTGTAATACTTTCAGTCGTGTTTTGTAAATTTTTTCCCGCTGTAGTACTATATTTAAATCTCTGATATTTATCGAATGTAATTTATTCATTTATACTCTGTATATCCTTATATCTGATGGATTTGTTGTAATATACAATGAAATGTTCTTCTGTCTGCGTTCTATTTTGTCGTGTTCTCAAGATAATCCGGGTTTCCTTACCGGGGAAGTTACGGGCTATCACAGAGTAATGGCAGAGCTCCAGCGTTGGCGCCAAATTATGAGGTTTAGGGTTAGGTCCAAGGTCTTATTTATAGGTCTATGGAGCAACCAGGACCCTTAGATTTGACCAAAAGCTATCAGAATCATCCAGAAACTCAAAAACGTTAATCTGCCAAAATCTGCCATAGGTGGGTAGACCCACTCTTGAGGTTGTCGTTTTACGCAAACTAGGTGTCTATTTTAACCATAATTTCAAGATAGACGCAATGGCGCAGTCCATTTTACTTATTTCTGAATATTTAATTAAGTTATATCTTATTTTATTATCTTGAGTTAAAAATGCAGGGTGTTACAACGATGCTTTTAGGGTTCATTTCAAATTAATGAATGATTTTTGGAATGAGATTTTCTTAAATGAAAAGAAACATTATTCTCGATTTTGGACAAGGAGTGCTTTATAAAAATGTTTTATAAAACAGAATGGATTTCGAGGATTGAACCCGATGTTTCCGAAATGATTTAGAAAATTATCATGTGCTTGGCATTATAGTTCATCACAAAACCGATTAGTTGCTATTGATGATGTATCTACTTGGTAGCGGAGAATTTATTCTCTTCCTTAACACCCTTCTTTGAGACGTATGAGATAAAAGGTTGTATGATTAATGGTGACTGATCATATTTGTGCTTTGCTGATGTGAAGTACTATAGTTTGAAAGTACCTATAATAATAATTATTATTGCGAAATGGTTTTTTCCACTTCGGGATATAAAAATGATTTCTATGTGTTATCAATGTTCGGGTAACGACAAAGGTGATGAAAAGTCGGAGATATATATGGAAGGTATGGTTCGCTCTCGAGGTGGAGAGTGGACGTACCTAGATTATTATCATGACGGTAAGGTGTACCTGGGCCTGATCATCAGGAGGATTTCCCGATCAGGTGGCATATATATATATATATATATATATATATATATATATATATTGTTATGCTTGTATAGTAGATATTTGAGGATTTCAAATATGTATCGGATTGAGATCCCGAAGTGAAAGCTAATTTGCTAAAAAAGCTATATATATATTTCAAATGATTAGAAAAAAGAATTTGGTTATAAAATCCAAAAAAATAACTCCTGTAAAGTTAATCGGATTTTGAAATCTAAGTTTAGGAATTAAACCTAAATGGGTAGATTAAGGAATTGCATACTGTTTGATGCATTGTAGGCTTTATAAATCTATTTTTGGTAGTTGTATGTGCATTGGCATTCGTGCGGAGTAAACCCATTCTGTGTTATGCGGCGTCGTCCCATGATATACCTAACTTTGAAATAAAACGAATAGCTGATTTGAGTTTTCTCACACCAATCCAATGACTGACTCGTAATTTGTTTTTCCCTTGCAATCTACGGGTGCCCACAATTTCCACACGGGAAGTCTATTAGTTTGTTTTTCAGTTTTAGAGATCGGATTCGAGCTTGAAGACCTGGAGTATCAGAGAAAGTTGGAGTTTCATATGAAGGTCGGACGTACTATATTATCCGTATATTATGTTAAGTCTTCATGGAGTAATGGTAGGTAAAATCAGATTTTGTATTCAAAAATGTTTCTGCTGCAATAAAATATTCTTATTATATTTTATTTGTTCCAATGCGAGCTTTGTATTCCGTTGTGTTTACTCTGATAAATCTTAACGAAATGTACTTTTTCTTACCTTGAATCGACGTGGGTTTTGGTTAGTTTGACGTAGGTGAAAGTGCGGGTTGTCACGGTTGGTATCAGAGCTTTGGTTAAATAAACCTTAGCTCTATGGGATAAATACTTGTCAAAGATAGGATCAGTAGTATCCTTGGACAAGTAACTTATTAGATATAGGGTTAGTGATACCCTAGAATGAGTTGTGAGCGTGTGTGTGTGTATGTGTGTGTGTGTGTATATATATATATATATATATATATATATATATATATATATGAGAGACGTATTTGTAATTTGATATACAAATGGTTTTGTGTTGGATTAAGTTGATGAGTTGGTTATGAACATTGGTCGGTACAGTAAGGATCCACTGTATTGATAAGTATTTCTAAACACTTAAACATAGTAGTCTAACCCAGTTTCATGGATAAATTAAATTATTTTATCCAAAAGTATATTTTCGTAAAAAGGTTGTATGTTCTGATGAAAACTATGTTTTGGAAAATTTAATCCACTAGTTGATTACTGGATGCGCTAATTAATTTAACTAATTAAGAAATTTAGATTCTCGACGATTTTGGATAGTCGAGGCATTTTCCATAAAGATTATAAAACTTATTGATAAAATACTAAAGGTTGTAGGGTATAGATAACTATGGTCTATCTGGAATTAAACCTAAGATGATGAGTTGAAAACAAGCGAAAAGGATTAATGAACAAATAAAGGAAGGAAATAGGTTGAACCTATGCAAGTATATTCGTAGCTACTCCAAAAAATATAAGAATAAAGGAAAATTTATGGGTGTTTGCAGTTATAAAGAGGTATATTATGTAGTCGTATGCCCAATGAATAAACACATAAAGTTAAATAGTGGAGTTAACTAACAAAGCTCTAAGGTTAATAATCAAGATATAGGTTAAGTGTACGACCCTTAGTTCCGACTTCGATTTCGAGGAAGAAATCATTTTAAGTGGGGGAGAATGTAACAACCTAGAAATTTCAGAACCAATTTAATATCGATTTCTCTTAAGAACTAGCAGTTTCTTAAGGAAATAGTAGTCAACGAACTCGGATTTCAATGGAATTAGTTTCATTAAATCCGGAATGATGAAATTAGGTAACCAACCAAGTTACGTCAAAAATGGCATCCGTTAGATATGTTAATTTCACAAAAGATTCAAAATTTGAACTAAAAACAGATGATTTTGAGGATATATTGAGAATGGGATATCGCTAGATAGTGAGACCATCTCTGTTGGATCCGGAATAGTGAATTTTAGTACTCAGGAAAGTTTCTCATATAACGACATCCATATGTGAAAAAAAAAGGCCAAAATTTGAAATAAATTTTGACGGTAATTGGAATTTAATAGTGCTAACGGCAAAACTGGAACCTGAGACCTATCCAGAAAAATTTAGAACATAGAATATTAGCTATGTATGAAGTTTGGGGAAATCCCGTATCGAATATAGAAAGTTATTAAGAAAACAAAATTAAAATAAATTATTTGAAAATCGAAACGAACTCCATTTTGGATTTGAACACGTAGGATTGAAGTACGTTAGAAACCGGACAATATGGTTGAAGAATTTCTAAAAACCTTATCGTTTGATACTCCTAAATGAGATCGGAAAGTCGATGAGAAAACTCATGAGAAAGCACACTTTTGCATAAATATGAAAATGGATAAGGATGAATCTAAGCCATTCATTTCTCTTCCCTTAGATTTGTGACATGTCACCAATCCATGTGACTTTCTAAGCTGTAAAAGGACCTTCCCCCTCCACTTTAATCTCACTTCCATCTTCTTCTTCCTCCCTCTCCCTTAAGCTCATGTCCATGACCGAAAATCATTAATTAAAAAAAAAGTAAAGGAAAAGGAATAAAAGGAAAAAGGAGGGCAAGACTAGGAGCCAGTGACCCTTATGCAAAAGCTTGGACTTCACGGGGTGAGAAAAATTGAACTTTTAAAGGGTTTTGTTGCTTGATTTAATGATTGCATGTATAATGTTTTTTATGATGGATGATGGTTGTGCCGTTTAGAACACACAAACAATTAAGCATTAGTGTTATAACGCTTATGCACAATTATTATTTAATTATGTTAATGATGGTTGCTATGAATGTTTATAATGGTTGTTGTTTCGCACACACCAGGATACATCGATTATGACATTACATTGGTGATCGGCAATTCTCCTTCGTAGTTAGAAGCAATATTTTTGAAGTTAAAGGATAATAATTTATGATAAAGTCTCTTTAAATATATATATAAATACCGGAACATTCAAGGATGACACAGAGGATAGTGTCTAGGCTTGGGTTTGGAAAATATAGTTTCCTACTCTCCCTGGCTAGCCCTAAATGATCCGACAAATGGGATGGCCAATGCAAGATTTAATTATTTGGATTTAAAGATAAATTGGAATTTAATTTATTAAGTAAAAAATAAAAGCTGAATTTTAAACCTTAAATATTTTGGGAAAATAAATTTAAAATGATTTTGAATGGTTTATATAAGTACATAATGGTTTTCTAAGGTATTTTGAAGTATCATAGAATAATTTTTATGGCGATCAAAATAGCTTTTGTCGCATAATGGCAATTCACGTATTTTTAGTTATAAACTTTAAATGCTTATAACTTTTTCAATTTAAATCGGATTTCCACGAAACAAAGTACGTTTGATTCCTATTTACGAGAGCTTTCAAATAAGTGAAAGCAGATTTTAATTTCGGGTTATAATTTTTCAAGTTATAAAGGGGTTTATTTGCTAGTTTTATATGATGCCTATAAGGTGTTTGATGATATGTCTCTTAGGAAATTAATGGTTTATATGTGGTTATATTGATGATATATGTTTGCTAGTGATTCTCAAATAGATTCATGGAGTAAAAATGACATCTTTATGGAAATTGGAAGTGAAACACCTTATGTTAATTCACAAAATTACACCTTTATGGAATATTAGGTATATACATGCCTTAGTTGATTTGTGGTGGTATGTTTGAATTATTTGCAAGTGATTTTATGTGGTAAAGAAAATCAAACCCCTAAAGATTTGATCTTTAAGTAGAATGTGGGTAGTCACTCAAGTATGTGGGAAGCTATCGACCGATTAAGGGTTAGTTCAATATCGATAATTGTTAGTGAGCTTATATGATTATATGTGGTTGATAATACAAGTTTGTTATTGTGATTGATTGATTGGTTGGATTGTGCTCGACCAGTTTATGAGCAAATAATTGCTTTTATATTTAGCATGGGGTTGGGTAGATAATTCTTGTATGCTAGCACCTTGTGAAACATTTCACGATTTGACTGTGAGGTGTTTAGCGATGCTTTTGGGGTTCATTTCAATTTGATGAATGATTTTTGGAATGATATTTTCTTAAATGAAAAGAAGTGTTATTCCCAATTTTGGATAGGGAATTCTTTGTAAAAATGTTTTTTTAAACAGAAAGGATTTCGAGGATTGAACCTGATTTTTCCGAAATGATTTAGAAAAGTACTATGTGCTTGACATTGTAGTTCATCACATAACCGATTAGTTGCTATTGATGATCTATCAGCTTAATGGCGCAGAGTTTATTCTGTTGCTTAACACCCTTCTTTGAGACGCAGGAGCTCAAAGGTTATATGATTAATAGTGACTGATCATATGTTTACATTGCTGATATGAAGTACTATAGTTTGAAAGTACTTGTGATTATTATTACGAAGTGGGTTTTCCCTCTTCGGGAAATAAAAATGATTTCTATGTGTTACCAATGATCAGTTAACGGCACTAGTGATGAAAAATCGGGGATGTAAAGGTATGGTTCGCTCTCGAGGTGGAGAGAGGATGTACCTGGATTATTATCATGACGGTAAGGTGTACCTGGAGCCTGATCCTCAGGAGGATCTCCCGATCAGGTGGCATATATATATATATATATGTATATATTGATATGCATGTATACTAGATATTTGAGGTTTTCAAATATGTTTTGGATTGAGATCCTGAAGTGAAAGAGAATTTGATATGAAAGCTATATATGTATTTCAAATTATTTGAAATAAGAATTCGGGTATAAAGTCCAAAGAAATAACTTATGTAAAGTTAATTGGATTTTGAAATCTAAGTTTGGGAATTAAACCTAAATTGGTAGATTAAGGGATTGCATATTGTTTGATGCATTGTAGCCTTTATAAGTCTATTTATGGTAGCTGTTTGTGCACTAGCATTCATGTGGAGTAAACCCGTTCCATGTTATGCGGCGTGGTCTCATGATATACCTAACTTTGAAATAAAGTGAATAACTGATTTGAGTTTTCCCACACCACTCTCATGACTGACTCGTAGTTTGTTTTTCTCTTGCAAACTGCAGGTGCCCACAATTTCCACACGGGCAGTCTGTTAGTTTGCTTTTCAGTTTTAGAGATCGGATTCAAGATTGAAGACCTGGAGTTTCAGAGAAAGTTGGAGTTTCATATGAAGGCCGGACGTACTCTATTATCAGTATATCATGTTAAGTATTTATGGAGTAATGATGTGTAAAATCAGATTTTGTATTCAAAAATGTTTCTGCTGCAATAATAATATATTATTATTATTATATTCCATCTGATCCGCTGTGCGCTTGTATTCCACTGTGTTTACTCGGATAAATCTTAACGAAACGTACTTTTTCTTACCTTAAGCCGACGTGGGTTTCGGTTTTTTTGGTCGGTTTAAGTAGGTGGAAGTGCTGGTTATCACAAAGACTATTGGAAATATCACATTTGTTTGGATTTTGATTCGACTTAAAATCAAATGTGAGTGTTTAGACTCATCCACGAAGCTCTAATATTTTCACTTTAGAACTTGTAATTATGATATAATGCGATTTATTTAACTATTAGTTGTAAATTTAAATTGACAACGAAATTGGATAGAACGACCCATTTACATCCTATTTGTGGTAATTGCTTTTGGTGTGACACTGTACTTTGTTTGAATGGATTGAATTGACATTTAATTAAATCGACATTTACATTTTCGTTAAATTGAATTACTAGTTAAAACTCAATCATTAAATAACTATTGGCTAATGTGATTACTAGTTGATTTTGATATTGTGTGTATGTGTATGATAATTGATTGATACATTGGTTAACTGAATGTTAATATTTCTAATGATTATTGACTACGTATTTATCTCTGTTATCACCTTGTATATCGTCGAAATTGTTTAAGTTGTTATATACATCCTTGGACATAATACTCGAACTGATAAATTGGTTGAAATGATATATATGTATATGTATATATATGGGGTTTTTAAGCACAATGACAAACTTAACAAAAAAACTTATCCATTAGGACAAGAGGCACAAAATTTATCCATAAGGACACTTTGTAGTGTAAAGGAAGAAATTCAGGGGCCCATTATAATTTCATACTTTACACTAAAATTTATCGTTATGCATAATTTTTGCTCCTCTTGTTCTTATGGATAATTTTTTGTTAAGTATATCCTTCAAAAAGTTTTCCTGTATATACACACACACACGACATTTGTTATGAGTTAAAATGATATATCCTCATGTAATTGAAATTTAAATTTAAATAATCAATTAGCAATAAGCAGAAAATTAAATAATGAAAATTGTACTTGGTCAAATGAAAATGTTTCAAATTTATAAATTTGATGTGTTAAATGAAATTAATTTATTAATTTTGATTTGAAGTTATTGGTTTAAATTTTAAAAGTTGAAATTGGAATTTAAATTTAATTCGCTAGCAAAAAATCATTTTAATCGTTGAACCTGGGATTTTGAAATTTAAGTTTGGAAACCAATTTAATTCAAATGTGTTAATTTTGAAACTAAAGTTTTAAAACCAATTCAGTGTAGACGGTTTAGAAATTGGAATTTAATTTGAAATCAACTTGACATAAATATGTTTAAATTGAAAATTTAGATCAAACCTATTGAAGTTGGCTTTGAATTGAAAATTTGAATTGATTATAGTTTGAAGCTTGAAACGATTAGAAATTATTTTTAAATTGGAATATGATATTCGAAGGGTATAAATTGAAATTTGAAATTTGGAGTTGGTCCGAACTGTTCAAAAGAAAATAAACTATTTCCATCTAATACTAAGGTTGCGTTTGTCTTTCTCATAACTTCTGAATCTACCTTTTGAATTGTAAATAAAAAAAATTATTGCGTTTATTTTTTCATCAGTGTTGTAAATACATAAATTATTCAGACATAATCATTCAGAACCTGTTTCCTTCTTATATCTTCTTCTGAATGCTAAAAGAATTGTGTTTGTTCTGAACACTTAATGTAATCAAACAAACAAGTGATTATTCAATATTCAGCAGTCAGCCTTCAAAATTCAGACTGTAGAATTCAACAGTCAGAATTCAGAGTTTAACACTTTAAACAAACAAAGCCTAATTGATCTCAAGCTATATCTGTTAGAAACTACACTATAAAAAAACAATAACTTAAGACTGAGGTTTAAAAACTGAAACAGATGGGTCTTTACTTATAAAATGATTATGACCCAAAAAAATTAGTTACAATTTTGCATTCTAAAGACTGAGATTTAGTCTGTAATTTAGTGTTTAACCGGTATAAAAGTAATTAAATATTCTGCGGCTAAGATTAAATTCATTTTTTGGATCTGATGGTCGAATACGGTGATCCATACAACTGCGTTTCTAACTAGCCAGAAAATAATAATTGATTAGACTGTATTAGATATTTTTAATAAATACCCTTAATTACTCCACTAACTCCTTGAATTGTGATCCGATTCATTAAACTTCTTCTCCACGATCCGTATAACTTCTCCAAAATATATCCTATGAACGCAGAATAAACCCATCGTTTGAAAGTCGTTCGTTACAAGAAAATAAAGCAAAAGCATCTCCAATTTGTATTCCAATTTACATTTTCTTCTGTGTATTGTTTAGACAACTTGTTTCTCATTTATGATATAAATGAAAGCAAGAGAAAATGTCAACATGGCACAAAAAATTATTACTAGGCGAAGTATTCAAAAAATCTACACTTTATGGCTAGGTTTCAGTTAATTCCTGTTTTGATTTACATTTATTTTTTGTCACATGGTTTTCTACAGATGAAAGCATACTAAAGTTGATTTTTCCCGAGGACAACAAGTAGACAGCTGGAGTGGTTCTTGCCTGCATTCTAGATGATTATCTCTGCCTTTCTGTTGTGCTTTTTCAGTAAGTCCTATACTTATAACTTGGAAATTGTATTCACTTATCTATTTTTTTGATGCTTTCGTAGATACTGTGTTGCTCTACATGTATCCTGTGCAGTATAATGGAATCTACTGAATTTACGATTTCTGCTTTGTTCGTTCGATTCAGGCTTTGAAGGTGCAAGTGCTTCGACATTTTCATGAGTTCAATTTAGAAAAGTTAGGTTCATCTGGTGTTATATTTTTTCAGAAACCCAAAGTGGGAAAGCTGAGTTCTATGCTGCCAGTTCAATCTTTGGGTGTGATTCATTTCTACATTGGGATTCCCAGTTGTTTCTTCTTGGGTGTATATTGTATATATACTTGCCTTGCTAGGCAGCTTTGTACAATTTTTGCATATATGTAAAGGTTTATAATCTTCTTTGAAAGGAAATGTTAATGTATCGGCAGAATGTTTGTTGCTTTTACACTTTTTGATATGCAAATACCAGAGAATATAATGAATGCGTTTGATTTGTTATCTAATTACAATTCCAAAACAACTGTTTGAATGTGCAAATACCAGAGAATATATATATGTTTATGTGTATGAATGTGCTTTTGGATCTGCGGCTAAATTGCATGAAGGCATTAGACTCTTAAGTGTAAAAGACCGGACAATAGTTTAATTACTTATTGCATCTTTGTTTGCATGTTATGTTCATGTGATACAATCCCATATATATACCCTACACCATATATGCTAATCAGGATGTGTTTTTAGCTGTATCTAAAGCATTTAGGCATAGTAAAAAGCTGTATCAAAAAATGGCATGTTAAATTTTTAGATACGGCTCAAAACCATATCCCAATGTGATAACATACGGCTATTGTCCATATCTAAAGCATAAGTAGATACGGCTATAAATCGTATCTTATACGTATGTGTGTGTATGTGTGTGTTTGTGTGCATATATAAGCAGAAACTGCAGCACATATTATTTGTAACACAAAGCATATATAACACATGATACACTAATTCACAATTGTAACAGTAAACGTAACATTTGTATGTAATATTTCATTACATTACAATATATAATGATACATGTTATTGATTACATTACAATAAATAAGGTACACGGTGTTTCATTACATTAAAGAAGATACATAACGTTACATTACAATAAAGAAGATATATACCGTTTCATAATTACATTACAATAAAGAAGGTAAACTCCAGCGATCAAGGTAATCTCAAACCAAACAAGAACCACTGGTAGAACCAAGCTTATTAGCTTCATCCAAAAGCCAGCAACTAAAACTCAAAGCAAAGAAAACCGACAACTGAATCCATTCTTATTAGCCTCATCCAAATCCATGCTTATTAGTGTAACAACCCGAATTCCGACAGACCGATTTTTTTTTAAAATTCCAATCTATCGAAATTCAGATTGCTTTGCTCTGGTATCCTGTAGAAAAGGCAGAGACATAAAACATGTCAAAGCTCAGAAAATATCTCACATCAGAATGGAAAAAATATAATATAGTCAAAATATAACCTTACCGAATACTGCCTAACCAGTATCCAAGGCTATCATGTCTCTGCCTCAAATCTAACATGCGAGTATGTTAGGAGGAGGGGGTCAGAACACAAATTCTGGTGACTGATTTAAATCATACACTTTGGATAACACTACATACACCGTTCAATCATATTTTCTTATTTATTAGGTTACTTGGGTTAATAGCACTCAAGGCTTACACACATGTCATACCCATTTACTTCCCAGCAGATTAACCTAATACAATATATATGTAGCTAACCCCAATATTAAGGTACACCCCATGGTACCCCACTCGCACGGTCTCCACCGTAACAGCATCGAAATATTCGCAGTCCCTCATCCTACCTCGTAGTGATGTACGGTTCCCTGTATAACAATGTTACGTTAACGTATGGACTGCAACCTTCGATCGAATCAGACTCCATACTGGAGTAGTGCCCTCAAGTTTACGATACACCACCCAGAGCAGACATGAATGTATCTAGACTGTCCCACGTATGTGCTACAAAGTGTAGCTCGATGCCTTAATCGCATGTCCTCTATTGTGTACTGAGTTCCATGGCAGGGCGTTACAAGAAACATAGAACTTGGTCCGGAACTTTTCCATATTTGTAAAGGGCCACCTTTAAGAGCCTCAAAATACATATATTCTTAGGGTATGTTTTCACAGTGGCTACAGCCCCACCTTGGCCCCTCCCTCAACTAATAAAGACTACAAGAGCTAAGCGAATGCCCCTAATAACAAACAATCTAAACATCCGTTTGGAATCTTCCCTCAACCAATCGTACCCCGATAGTGAAAGGTGAAATGGTCTATTGGTTTTAGCTCTAGTCTTTTCGCATCCCGCTGGCTGCCGATGATGGGTATCCGACGATCTACTATCCTTAGTTGTGACCCCTCGCCTCCTCGTTGAGGCAACCGCCGAATCACCCTGGTGTCACCGCGTCACAACATTCTGACTGCATAGCTACTTCTACAGTCAAGGCCCACCCACCTAGTAGTTATGCACAGACCCAACCTCTGCGAGCGCGACCTAAAACATCTGTCACCACACAGAGGACTATCAGGAGCACTTACGTCCCTCAGGAAGCCACGTGCTTCCCCTTCCAGTCCTTCGGAGCCGTCATAATAATCGGATGAATCTGCGCTCCCCTCGTGCCTTATAACACCATGATGATCTACCCCGTTGGGTTATTCACTCTCGAACGTGCGGACTGGTTCAAGCGCCTCAGTTTAATATGTTGTTAGACCCTATGTCTACACATTCTTTTACGCGCTTTCCTTACCTCATTAGATTTCCAGTTAACTTGGTTATTCTGATTCATATTGAATTCTTAATCAAGTTACCAAGTTCTTCTTTCTTATTTATTTTAGTTATATAACTTAACCCATTTAAGTTTATTAATAAGCCCACAACATGTTATTCTCTTGATTATGATCCAAGTTTTATAATCCACAACCCTTTATATTCTTATTTAACTTCATCATTACAATAACATGTTGTACTTAATATGTAATTAAGTATATCTCAGTTCACATGCTTTCTATTAACATGTCAGTTATTATTTATGATTAAATATAACTTATTTCATAGGTTTTCCTCATTCTTTCTCATTTAATCATAATTCCATTTTACACCGTTACTATAACTTATCGTTGTTTACTTATTAACTTAGTTCTATTAAATAAGGCCCATTAATAAGTTTCTCTACCCATTTATTCTAACCTGTGTTATAATTTCCCCTTGTCCCTAAGACAAGTCTAAACATGCTACTCTTATCAGCAGGTTCTAGACTTTCAAGTATACATACAACTTAATTTATAATTAAGTACAACTTCTTATATTTCATATATTTTCCCTCTTTCCTTAACTGGTTTTAGGTTTTCCCCTTTTAATGATCACTTAATTTAAAATTAAGTCTCCCCTATCTCATTTCACCGGTTATCCCATTTTCTTTTACTGTTGTATTCCAATATTCTTCATTCACTATAATATATGTTCCTTATTTTAATTAAACAAAACACTTCATGCACCTTATTAGTTTGATAGAAGGAATCAGTGATTTGTTTTCATAATGTATTCCCATCTAACTCCGTGGTAGCAAGTAATTTCTTTATTTTTCTTACTTTATTTACTATGGTTTACTTATAACCACGTTCTCAGAAATACGCCATTTAGGGAAATACATCGCTTTTCCTTTGTATCACACTAACTTAGTTTATTACATCCCTTCCTTTCTTATTTTCTGAGTTAGACATTTATTTATTCATATCTTGTTATATATATATATAAGCACTATACCTCTCACATTAAGCCTACACTTGTGGACGTTGGATTTGCCGGGCGAGTCCAGGCAGACTTCTACCACAAGTTGACTTAACCTCGTGTCTTAGCACCATTACATGTTTTTAATTTTTGCACTTAGACCCCTCACATTAGATTTACCACTTGTGAATTCTGGATATGTTGGGTGGTTTCAAGCAGACTTCTTTCACAAGTGCAGTCTAACCTCATGTCTAAGAGTGTTACATTGTCAAATTACTGTGAATCTAGGCATGTCCGTACTTTAATAATTATTCCCATTTCATGAAAATTTTAGGCATATTATCCTTTTTAGTGTAATCTGGTTTACAATAATCTAATTTACATGTCATCCAATTTTGCCTATATTTTGTCGCATGTCCTTTTCAACATTTGTTTAATTCTATTTTTGACATGTAAACATTCAATTGGGTAATTATCCAAGTCTAACAGGTTAACATGTCATTTACTCAAGAATATGCCACAAGTGCATCATGGAATTATAGCCACAGTAATTGTTATTCATATTCTAACAAATTTGTTTTCAACATATAAACTTTCAACACCTTCAGCCAATTAAACATATGAATTTCCTGATCTATTCATGTTAACATCTCAACTTGTTATAACAACAATTTATAATTAGACTGGCAATTTCACAATTTATAAAAAAGGGAATGCTAAACGATAATCATAATATTATTGAAAGGCTATAACTTAAACCCACTCACCTTTCATGTTTTCCCCAAATTTTGGATCTGATCTGTTCTATCATCCATGGTTTTCCTTTTCCCTTTAATTTGATTTGAAACCTAATACCCATGGATTGACTATTTGCATTAAAAGAGAAGGGAAGGAAATAGGAAGAATATGAATAGATTGGATCTAGAAGTTTATCTTTAATGTTGATCCACTCTTCCAGACCCGGATTCATAATTTTCCAAGGCTAATATTTTAATTTTTCAGAATAGATTTGAGAAGAGAGAGAGAGTAATAGTAGATCTCCAGAGTAGCCGCCGAATTATGAGGTTTAAGGTTAGGTCTAAGGTCTTATTTATAGGTGTATGGAGCAAACATGACCCTTAGATTTGACCAAAAGCCATCAGAATCATCTAGAAACTCAAAAACCCTAATCTACCAAAATCTGCCACTGAGGGGTCAACCCCTCCTTAATGGGGTCGACCCCGGGGTCGAACCCCATTTATGTGGGTCGACCCCCCTTGAAGGGGTTGAACCCCATGGTTACGGGGGTTCAGAATTATCTTGTGCAGTTCCTGTTTTCTCTGACAAACTTCTGCAACACATAACTTCTTCATACGATGTCCGTTTTACGCAAATTCGGACTCTATCTAAACTAAAATTCCGAGATGAATGCAACAGTACAATCCATTTTACTTAATTCCGAATATTTAATTAAGTTATTCTTATTTTATTGTCTTAAGTTAAAAATGCGGGGTGTTAAATTCTCCCACCCTTAGGAAATTTCGTCCCCAAAATTTGATAAGGTTAAAATCAATTAACCCCTCGCATAAAATACATCCATCATAAGAAAATTTTCTTTGTTACTGATTTTCTTTTTCATCTTATCTTGGAAATTTTCCATTCTTATACATCTTTTGTCATAATTTTCCATTTTTGTTGCTTAACAGAATTTTTTGTTTCCTTTTCAGTTGTAACATTTCTCTTTTCTTAGCTTATTTAATTATCTGATCTTAGTTTAAATTTAAATAAGCCTTCAAGTCTTTCAACTGAAACAGGAGAACATACACCCTACACAGCTACTATTAAGGGCCAAGAATCTCAGGACTATGTCCCCCTCATACGGAAAAGTCCAAACCATACGATCTACGACAAGTTTAGGTGTTACCTGAAAAACCCCACCTCCGTTAAGGTCACTCACAAAGGGAATGCCTTAACTTCGGTGGAGCGCTTCCGGTAAAAGATGCAGATAAATTACAAGACAGACAAATAAAGCAGTGGAAAATAAATTCATTTTATAAACAACTTAATTCAGTCAAGCTTTTACAACAATTGACTCAATCATACTTAAAAGTATTACATTAAACTTCAGTCTTGATTCAAAAACTTCCAAGTATATAAGAAGCATAAAATGACAATGATATTCCCCAATAAAGCATGAGCCAGCCATAACAGTGGAAAAAGAGAGAAGTACATCGACTTCGAGCTTGGAAAGAAAACCGACCTAAGTGGTAATATCCCCTTCCTGTGAACCTGGGAGGGAACGGAAGAAAAGAGGCGAAAACAAACTAGGTCAGACATAAGTCTGGTAAGCTTAGTGACTTTTAGCATGTAAACAGGTAAAAGCAACATGCCATGAATAAACTGAATATAAGACAATACCGTGATAACATGATAACATAAGATAAGCATAAGGTATGATAATGCAAGATAAACTGAATGCGCTTCTACTCTTTCTCTGCTTCGCTACTACCATGTTATTCTAATTTCCATATCTCTGCACCACCTAACTAGTGTCCTAACTAGTAATCTACATAAAACGATAATATGATAGCGTGATCCCAATCCCCGCAATTGTGGTAGCCTTCAGGTGTACATGTATTATGAGAATTCCACCTCAATCTGCCTAATTGCCATGAATGTGTTAGATGTACCCTTACTACCCTATCGATCGGCTCCCTACTTGTATTAATTTCTCTTGTGTCTGTGTCAATCGGCCCTTTCTTGCGTGTAGATACCCTGTGCTGGTCCCACCATGAGGTCTATCAATCCTTATGATAGCAACCCGACACGATTTAAGATGCACAGTGTATAACTACTGGTACCCAGTGCCTGCTTTTTCCCACTCCAGAGTACGTGCACGCCCGTAAACCGTCGGAACCTACACTGACGTACCCCCTGCCGCTATTTTGACTGCCTATAATCAGCCTAGTAATCGTGCCCAACCCTGCCTAGTTCAGGGTACCATGATACATCTATGTGGGTTACTGCTGAAATGGGTCCCCGTTACTGGGGTTTCCTACTGGTTAAGTTCGTGGGCCTATATTTACTAATATTACCCACCAACCCGATATGTACTTAACCCTCCCACCGATTCAAGCATGTTTATTTAATGGCTAAGTTTTGTGGGCCTATATTTACTAATATTACCCACCAACCCGATATGTACTTAACCGTCCTACTGATTCAAGCATGTTTATTTAATGGTTACGTTTTGTGGGCCTATATTTACTAATATTACCCACTAACCCGATATGTACTTAACCCGCCTACTTGTCATGTCACTTTGGTTAAGTGTTCCCTTCTTGTATTAAATTAACCCTACCACAAATCAAGTTATATTGGTTAAGTGTTGTCCATTCATGTTGACTTAACCCACCCATTCATCGTGTCATGTTGGTTAAGTGTCTCTTATTAACTTAACCCCGTTCGTTCATCAAGTTATATTGGTTAAGTGGCATCAATCAATTCAAGTTAACTTGAACTTACAAAAAGAGAATGATTCTTGTATTTCTAGAGTTTGTTTTCTAAAACTGAAAAGCAACCCCTTGACGAAGACTATCTAATTTTGATTTGATTCGTGGCTCCTAACTTGCTTTCTAGTTGAAGAAGAAATAGTGGCTAGGGTAGGACGATCATGGACAACATGGTGGCTCCTTGGAATGAATTTGTGTGATTTAGGGTTGAGGACGAGGGTTGCTTTTATAGAGGTTTAAACTTACATGAGCCGTTAGATCATCCTAAGAGCAATCACAACCATCCAGACTAGATAGAGTTATCCAGAATTGCCACCTATGCCTTAGTGACTCGGCAGCAAGTTAGAAAAGACTCAGCAACAGGTCAGAAAATCGTCATTGTTTGGATCTGCGCGAGGGGGTAGGTCGACCCCTAGATCGACCCCCAGGTCGACCTGTATTGGGGAGGTCGACCCTATGGTCGACCTGGCCTAGGGCGGGAAAAATCCCGCCCAGCCCGCTTCTTTGTTTTCATTTGAATTTTGAATTTAAATCTGAGCTGTTTTAATTTATTTAAATTCCTGAAACTTCTGAGGGCCATAACTTCTTTATACGAGGTCCGATTCACGAAAACTTGGACTCTATTCCAAGCAGAATTCCAAGACGAACGCAATGGCGTTACCCATTTCCCTTAATTCTTCTTTTAAAAAATTTAAGTATACTTTAATTTGTTAGTTTGACGCTTACAGAAAATACAGGGTGTTACATTCTCCCATCCTTAAAAGATTTCGTCCTCGAAATCGTCAAGTTAGGAAGAACGTATATCCTACCATCCAACCGTCAGGCATCCATTGTCCTTAAAAGGTTTCTGCCATATGAACATATGCAGAGTGTGTATATGTTTCTTATCTAATGCAAAATCAGGCGGTCTACTGATCTAGTTGACCTCCTTAATGTGAATCATGAGAGTGCCATGCGTCCAATATGTATGCAAATATCCCTAATCATGTAAATACTATATGTGTGCATATTCACTCATCCATATGCAACATCCGTATGATAACACATCAAGTTTCAATCCATATACAAATACATTCATATGCATATGCAATATGAAAGTGACTGAGCTGATCTAGTGCCTAATGTGTGTGTATATGCATCCACGAGCATCCACTAGCAACCACTTGCAACCATCAATTATAACATGTTTCAAATACATGTTTACATCCATTGGCTTCTACTTAAGGATCGAAGATATGACCTAGAGGATATATTAAAAAGATAAAGACTAGCATGCAAATAAATATTACAAAAAAAATGGAATTAAGGATATACCCTCAAAAAGGGCATGATGCGCGTATCTAGTCTTCAGTCTTCTAAGTCGCATCTTTTTGAGCTTCACTCCACTGTACCTTAACTAATTTAACTTCACGATTGTGAAGCTTCTTGACCTCCATTTCCAAAACCCACTAGTAAAGATAGGACCTCAATCACTTACAATGATAAAGGGTATCCAATGTAGTCGAACTATCTTTCTAAGATAAACAGGTGTTAACCACGATACCAAGTGTATATACTAAGATGATTAGAGGTCTCTCCTATACTTAGCTTATCCATCATGTCACAAATCTGAGCGTCTAAAGCTAAAGGTTTCTATGTACTTTCTACCTCTCTTAAAGTCAGTCTTACTTAGGACGCCTGCCACAACCATTTATTTCTCACGCAGACCATCCAAGTCGAACTCGACATCCCTCAAGTACAAGCCCCAAAGGCCTAAACCAATATCAGACAAGCACCCAAGGAATACCTCCTCCGAATTTGGATGATCTACGTGAGATGATACTAGCAAAACAACCAAACAATTAAACACTTAACCGACTCTGGCTATCCTCGCCAATCTTGCTCCAAAACTATCGTTGATCGCATAACTGGCTTTGCATTGTCAACTAGATATATGCGGAAGTCTATCTCGAGTTTTTGGGGGAAAACCCCTAACCTAATCAAAAACATCTGCGTACTCATGGACTATTCTAACGGATCGCAAATCGTCGATAGATGCATCAAGTGATTCTACATAGCTAAGCCTAACTGATCCCGTCAGGATCGCACGAAATCTCGAGGGTATTCCCGAGGTATGTAAAAAGTCTAACTACCCTCCTTTCGCAATTACTAGCTAACCAACCCATGCCTAGAATCAACCCATAGCCCATGGAACCAAAAACATAAGCATTATACTTAAACTCAATCCTTAATATAGATATTCTCAAATCCTTACAAACCAAAGATAAATGAGCCGAACCACTAATTGGATTTGAGACAATAATGGGATCTTCTACTATACAAGTACTAAGGTGTAGAGACTCAACTATGGAAGCAGATACAATCGAATGTGAACCACTAAAATAAAAAAAAGTACTAATAGGAGGATCAAAAAGAAAAGCTAAACCTCTTTTTTTTCAATAGAAACTTTATTACCTCTCACTCAGGTATGCTGGCAGTGAGAGCATGCACTTGCCCTCCTGAAAATCATGTTCTTTGTTCTTGCCCTTGTCCTTAATTATATGACTCGTTACACCATAGTAAATACACTTCCTCTTGTCTTAGGTTTTACTATTCTTTCCTCCCTTATTGTCCTATGATTGTTCTACTTACACCTCTTCCTTTTTGCCTCCTTTGTGAACCAAGTCCATATCCATGAGTTTCTCATCCTTGGCTTGTGCTCCTTAACCAAACTCACTCATTCTCATCTTTACTATCCTTGTGTAACACGTTGACAAGTCTCTCGAAAGCTCCTCCATCGCACGGGAAATCCTACAAAGCTCGAAAGAAAATTAGCCGTAGGTGAAACTAATGCGGCTATAGATGGAAGCTGGGCGCTTATGTGCCCTTCGACAAGTGTCGTAGTCTCATCAAGCCAACAGAACCATGTCGCGATCGCAGAATGCCAGGTGCCCCGGAGACTCAGGAAAGAAGGAAATAAGGATTCAAACAGAGGATCAAAAGATAGTGCATATGGCTTTGTGGAATATGCCTTTAAAATAAAACTTTTCTTTTGAAAATGCTTCTTTTAAAGCCATTTTGAAAATAATTTTTCAATTCTTTTGTCTGATCTGGTAACCTTCAGCTCTGATACCAAGTGAAACACCCCACCTCTATTAAGGTCACTCACAAGGGGAATGCCTTAACTTCGGTGGAGCGCTTTAGGTAAAAGATGCAGATAAATTACAAGATAGACAAATAAAGCAGCGAAAAATAAAGTCATTTTATAAACAACTTAATTCAGTCAAGCTTTTACAACAATTGACTCAATCATACTTAAAAGTATTACATAAAACTTCTATCTTGATTCAAAAACTTCCAAGTATATAAGAAGCATAAAACAACAATGATATTCCCCAATAAAGCATGAGCCAGCCATAGCAGTGGAAAAAGAGACAAATACATCGACTAACTTCGAGCTTGGAAAGAAAACTGAGCTAAGTGGTAATATTCCCTCCCTGCAAACCTGGGGGGGAAACGGAAGAAAAGATGCGAAAACAAACTAGGTTAGACATAAGTCTGGTAAGCTTAGTGACTTTCAGCATGTAAACAGGTAAAAGCAACATGACATGAATAAACTGAACATAAGACAATACCGTGATAACATGATAACATAAGATAAGCATAAGGTATGATAAGGCAAGATAAACTGAATGCGCTTCTACTCTTTCTCTGCTTCGCTACTACCTTGTTATTATGATTTCCATATCTCTGCACCACCTAACTAGTGTCCCAACTAGTAATATGTATAAAATGATAATATGATAGCATGATCCTAATCCCCGCAATTGTGGTAGCCTTCAGGTATACATCTATTATGAGGATTCCACCTCAATCTGCCTAATTGCCATGAATGTGTTAGATGTGTCCTTACTACCCTATCGATCGGCTCCCTACTTGTATTAATTTCTCTTGTGTCTATGTCAATCAGCCCTCTCTTGCGTGTAGATACCCTGTGCTGGTCCCACCATAAAATGATAATATGATAGCAACCCGACACGATTCAAGATGCACAGTGAATAAATACTGGTACCCAGTGCCTGCTTTTTCCCACTCCGGAGTACGTGCACGCCCGTAAACCGTCGGAACCTACACTGACGTACCCCCTACCGCTGTTTTTACCACTTATAATCAACCTAGTAATCGTGCCACACCCTGCCTAGTTCAGGGTAAGATGATACATCTATGTTGGTTACTGCTGAAATGGGTCCCCGTTACTAAGGTTTCCTATTGGTTATATTTATAGGCCTATATTTACTAATATTACCCACCAACCCGATATGTACTTAACCCTCCCGCTGATTCAAGCATGTTTATTTAATGGTTAAGTTTTGTGGGCCTATATTTACTAATATTACCCACCAACCCGATATGTACTTAACCCTTCTACTGATTCAAGCATGTTTATTTAATGGTTAAGTTTTGTAGGCCTATATTTACTAATATTACCCACCAACCCGATCTGTACTTAACCCACCTACTTGTCATGTTACTTTGGTTAAGTGTTCCCTTCTTGTGTTAACTTAACCCTACCACAAATCAAGTTATATTGGTTAAATGTTGTCCATTCATGTTAACTTAACCCACACATTCATCTTTTCATTTGGTTAAGTGTCTCTTATTAACTTAACCCCGTTCTTTCATCAAGTTATATTGGTTAAGTGTCATCAATCAATTCAAGTTAACTTGAACTTACAAAAAGAGAATGATTCTTGTATTTCTGGAGTCTGTTTTCTGAAACTGAAAAGCAAACCCTTGACGAAGACTATCTAATTTTGATTTGATTCATAGCTCCTAACTTGCTTTCTAGTTGAAGAAGAAATGGTGGCTAGGCTAGCACGATCATGGACAACATGGTGGCTCCTTCGAATGAATTTGTGTGATTTAGGGTTGAGGACTAGGGTTGCTTTTATAGAGGTTTAAACTTATGTGAGCCGTTAGATCATCCTAGGAGCAATCACAACCGTCCAGACTAGATAGAGTTATCCAGAATTGCCACCTATGCCCTAGTGACTCAGTAGCAAGTCAGAAAAGACTCAACAACAGGTCAGAAAATCGTCACTGTTTGGATCTGGGCAAGGGGGAAGGTCGACACCCAGGTCGACCTGTATAGGGGAGGTCGACCCCATGGTCGAATCCCTGGTCGACCTGGCCTGGGGTGGGAAAAATCCCGCCCAGTCCGCTTCCTTGTTTTCGTTTGAATTTTGAATTTTGAATTTAAATTCAAGCTATTTTAATTTATTTAGATTCTTGAAACTTCTGAGGGCCATAACTTCCTCATACGAGGTCCGATTTACGAAAAATTGGACTCTATTCACAGCAGAATTCCGAGACGAACGCAATGGCGTAACCCATTTCCCTTAATTCTTCTTTTAAAAAAAAATTAAGTATACTTTAATTTGTTAGTTTGACGCTCACAGAAAATACGGGGTGTTACATTACCCTAACTCCACAACAAGAATAATATATTGGAACGATCTCAACCGAAATGTAGTAACGGGTTTTACCCCAAACATGAAAATTAGTAACTGGATCTAAACACTTACTTGCCCTTTTCTGTCTAGTAGTCACTACTAACTCTAGTTGTGTACCCACAATTATTTCAACCAACACCCTAGGCTTTCAATGCTTATGCGTTCAATGGAAACTTACTATTATTCCAAGATAATTCTCACTGTTTACTTCATCGCCTCAAAACTTTTCCCGTCTTCCCTAGGCACTAATCTTTACCTACTCCATAATATTAAAACACGGTTTGGCCTTTTTGTTTAAACTCTCTGTCCAAACTTTATTTTTCTCATGAAAACTTTCTCTTGCCAAACCATAAAACATGTCACCTTAAAAAAATGTAAATCATCATTTTTATCGAATCACAAAACTGGAGTAGATACGGACAGCTATTTTCCCAATCGGGTTTATGACTTGTTCTTATCTATAAGGTCGGTTTAGTCTCTTGCTACAAGTTGCCAACATCCACTCATTTCTTATTTTCTACAACTTATTTTTTCCACCTAAAAAAATTTTCTTGTTAAAATAATTTATCAAAAAGGGTTATCATACGAATAGAGATTTCAAATCTTTCTTTATTAAAAACTCTTGTATAACAAGAAAACAAGTGAGTTATAGATGCTCTATAATATGCACCTTTTTGCTGAGAAAATTTTACTCTAGACAAAATTTTGGCAAGAAATCACTATTTGCAAAATATACCCCATTTTACTTTAAACTCAATATGTATACTTCACATATTTAAAGCTATAACTTTTAAGATTAAAACATGAAAACACCATAAACCATTTTCCCAAAACTTTTATAATTTCAAGTTCTTAAAAGTTAACAATGAGATTAGACTCAAGGCGGGTCTCCAGTTTTCTAGGCTTTCCTAGACACCCCCAAGGTCAATTCTCTCAAGTATATATATTCCTAATCCATTTTCCTCTTTTCAACCTTTTCCAATTTATAAGGTTTTCAAGCCCACTAACCCAAAATACTAATCATATGGGATTCACTTCACTTCCATACAAAGTACACTGTACACTCTCCACCCAAATTACCTAAGGGTCTCAGATTTCCTTGTTCATTCTTTTAGTGTACAAAACAAATTTCCCATTTCTTACCATATTTTACTCTTTCTATTTAGTGGGTTCCTCTATGGATCTAGGTATATATATATATATAAATTTATATTTTTAAAAATACAAATACGTTCACTCGATATTTATATAGGAATCCTAAACCTAAGCTCTGATACCAGATGTAACAATCTGAATTCCAACAGACCGATTTTTTTTCAAAATTCCAATCTATCGAAACTCGGATTGGTTTGCGCTGGTATCTTGCAGAAAAGACAGGGACATAAAATATGTCAGAGCTTAGAAAATATCTCATAGAGGAATGGATAAAATATAATATAGCCAAAATATAGCCTTACCGTATTAATAATACTGCCTAACCAGTAACCAAGGCTAACATGTCTCTGCCACAAATCTAACCTGCGGGTATGTTATGAGGAGGGGTTCAGAACACAAGTTCTAGTGACTGAATTTAAATCATACACTTTGGATAACACTAGATATACCGTTCAATCATATTTTTTTTATTTCTTAGGTTACTGGGTTAACAACACTCAAGGCTTATACACACGTCGTACCATTTACTTCCCAGTAGATTAACCTAATACAATATATATGTAGGTAACCCCAATATTAATGTACACCCCATGGTACCCCACACGTATAGTCTCCACCGTAACACCATCGAAATATACGCAGTCCCTCATCCAACCTCGTAGTGATGTATGGTTCCCTATATAACAATGTTACATTAACATATGGACTGCCACCTTCGATCGAATCAGACTCCATAATGGAGAAGTGCCCTTAAGTCTACGATACACAACTCAGAGCAAACATGCATGTATCTAGATTGTCTACCACGTATGTACTACAAAGTGTAGCTCGATGCCTCAATCGCACGTCCTCTAATGTGCATCGAGTTCCATCGCAGGGCGATACAAGAAACATGGAACTCGGTTGGGAGCTTTTCCATATCTGTATAGGGCCGCCTTTAAGAGCCTCGAAATAAAGATATTCCTAGGGTGTGTTTTCACGGTGGCAATGGCCCCACCCTGGCCCCTCACTCAACTACTACAAGAGCTAAACGACTGCCCCTAATAACAAACAATCTAAACATCCATTTGGCTTCTTCCATCAACCACCCGTACCCTGATAGTGAAAGGTGAAATGGTTTGTTGGTTTTAGCTCCAGTCTTTTCGCATCCCACTGGTTGTCAGTGGCGGGTATCCGACGATCTACTATCCTTGGTTGTTGTAACACCCCACACCTGCTAAGGTCACTCACTAAGGGAATGCCTTAACTTCGGTGGAGTATTTTAAGTGAATATAGAACAGAAAAATTACAACAAGACAGATATAAATAATACTTGTTAACTAAAACATCATTTCATTGTAGCAGAAGGTAAACATGTTTGGTTACAATAACAAAACCATAAAACAAGAGTCAAGTACTAAATATCCATCCTGATAAAAACATAAGTACATAATCCCACTACATAACTAATAGCCATAATAGAAAAGATAAGCTGAGCTTTACATTAATGGTCCAAGCTCCAAAAGATAGATAAAGCAATCTTATCAAAGCCCACTAGTGCTAGGCCCACTCTGAGAACCTGAGGGTTGGGAAAAAGATAAAAATAACGGGGTCAGACATAAGTCTGAGCGAGTCCTATAACTTTTACAATACAATCATTAAAGTAATTAGGGTATGATATTGTTAGATCAAAATTTGGACCTAACACCCAAATTGTTCTTACTTTTATAGAGTTTTAACTGAAGAATGAAGAAAAAAGCAGAAAAACACACAGAATTTATAGTGGTTCGACGTTAACAAGCCTACGTCCACTTTATATGTTATTGATTATACTTTGAATGTCGGTACAATCAATGATTTCTCTCTAGCTCACTTTTACAATTGTGATTTCTCTCAGTAATCTAGTAGTTTGACAATAATGGCGGATTCAGTACTCAATATTGCCAAAAAGATCCCCAAAAATGCCAAACTCCGGGCTATTTATAGCTGATTTTGTCAGGTGGATCGTGGTAACACGTGGCACGAATCCCGAGAACATCGGATCGCATTGCTGCCATTGAAGAAATAGTCAAATTAGCCGTTGTGGACAGGTGTCGCGATCCCCTTGAAAATCGGATCGAGCAAATGGGGAGAATCAGTCAAAATGACGGTTAGGGACACGTGTCGCTGGATCCGTGCGACTCGGATCGCTGAAGACTAGCTCATGTTTGAACGGGTCAAAGGCTTGGCCGTGCATCAGGGGATCAGATCGGTCTATACTGGGCGATAATGTATGTACGGACCGGATCACACAGAGGTGTCGTTTCGCTGATGAAATGGCGGCGATTCGTTGAAGCACGATCCGTTGAGGCGCGATCCGATAAGGTGCGATCCTGGATGGCTTGGTCAAAAAGCTAGCCAACATTTTGCCCCCTCGAAGTATGTTTCATCGAAAATGGAACATGCTTCGAAGATTCTGAGCTGTCTTTTCATTGGACAATTCTTTTCTTCAAATTTTTGGAGACTTCGTCATCGGGCTTACCAGGTAAACTTCTGAATTTCTGGCGGGTTATTTCTGAATTTTCACTTCGTCACATTGTTCGATGGTTCGGATCGCAAGTTCCTAGCACGATCCGCGGGTGCCACGTTGGTCGCGTGACGGGCTTCTATACGGAACGTGGCGGGCTTCTACGTGGAACGTGGCGGGCTTTAAGTATGGTGGGCCTGCACCTGCGATCCGCTGAGGCCCATAGTTCGCATAAGACGAAAACGAGAATACTAACGGTCGGGGTTTTTCTTATATAAACCCGACCCTCTTCACTTCTACCCCTTCTTCTCCTTTCCGCATCGCGCCGCCAGACCCTTCGAGAGAAAAACCATAATACTCCTTTGAATCTCGATTCCCCAATTTTAAGCAAGGTAATCTTATTAAAAACTCATGCAATTTCGCTCTTCTTTTTCTTGGGGTCTTTCCTGGTTTGAGTGGAGAGAGCGGAGTCATGGGGTATCCAAGTTTCTGGAGGTTGATGAGACGCCATTCATGTTGCTGCTCGAGCTCGAGGGTGAAGAGGAGAGGAGGAAGAAGGAGAAAGCAGTTCGGATCGGCTCGTGGGTGAGGTTCTGTATCGGATCGTGGTGGCGAGGCGAGGGGAGAAGGGATGTAAATGGAGTTTCGATTTAACAGGCAGACCGGGTCGTGGCGTGTTTGCGGCAAGGGAGCGGATCGGTTCGTGGGGACGGAAGAAAGGCGAGCAGCGGATCGTGACGATGTCACGGGGGCGCGGATCGCTACGAGGCTATAGCGATCCGATCCAGGACACTTTCGGGAGTTAGCACCTTCGTGGCTGATTCATGCTGGCCTCGCGATCCCGACGACGCGCCACGATCCGAACTCGGTCCCGCGATCCGGAGGGGTTTCACAAACCGAAGACCGAACGATCCAATGAACTTATTAAATAAGCAGTGCAACTTAAATCCAGTACATCAGTGGACAGTTAGGCTAGAACCCTTAAGGCGAACTTCTTGGACTGAACAAATGCACAATTTAACAGCATACAACGATCAACATCTTGACGGTCTTGTTAACTTTCGCGCTTTATCTTTAATGCATGCACAAGCACACACACCGGCACTTGCACACACGGGGGACGGGTAGTTTTAATCTCATTTTTCATGTTTTCTCGCCTAACAGTAATGTCGGATAATCAATCTTCTTCAAGATCCGTTACAGAAACGGAGTCCGAGGTTCCTGAGCAATACAACCCCGAGGTCCCTCCAGTTAGCCCAGGAGGTGAAAATTCAGGCTCTGAATACGAGGCAACGGAATTGAATCCGTCTGAAAGTACTTCATCTAGCGAAGAGTCTGAGATAGACAGGCGAGCTCCCGACGAGATTCCTGGCGCGCTCGGAATAGATAAATTTTCTGATTCTTTAGCATCTAAAATCGATGATATAAAACTTAAAAGAATCTGCCTGAGACATGGGATTCCTTGGGATGATGTCATGACACCCGGTAGCGAAGATAGACCCCACTTAGCTCCGGAAGGGTATATGGCAATCAGTCGAACCATGTGCTTGGTAGGAGCTATTCCTCCGTTTCCTCCAATCGCCATCGAGACTTTAAAATGACTGGGTATCGCTCCGATGCAGCTTCATCCTAATGCCTACGCATCTCTATACACCCTATATATTGCATACGCGGAGATTCTACATACCGAACTCACATTCAGAGATTTGACATTCTTCTTTCTTTTCAAGCACCGTTCCTCGGCAACCCCAAATTTCTCTTTCTTTGAATCGGTGGCGAATAGGAAGGTTCTGTACGATGGATACAGCAATATAGGGGATCCTAAGTCTGATTGGTTCTATATAAAGAAACAGACCGGATGCTCAAGAAGATGGCTTAAATCAAGTAAACTTTAAGCTTTTAACTGAATATCTTGTTCAAGAAGTCGAGGCGTTAACATTCTCCCCTTTTTTTTCTTTGTCTTAAACAGATCACGTCTTCCCAAAAACGGAGGGTCTGTTATACAACAATCGATTGTCTATTCTTCTACAAAGCAGATCCGACTTTCTAAGGATCAAAAAATGCATTACTGACGAGAATCTTCATAAGCATCATCTTCTGGATATAAGATTCGGACTTGGCGTTGGCGGCAAACCCTATAAATACGTGCCCCCAACGGAGGGAGAGGGAACTTCGCAAGCAGTAGAAACAACTAAGTTTTGCAAGAGTCCTTCCCCGATAGTCATCCAAGACGATGAGGACCTGAACATATACAGAGGTGATGAGGTCCGCGGTGACAAGTCCAAGGAAATCCCAATTTCTACTCCAATCGAACCCGCTGCTCCTGATGATTTGACAGAAGAGCAGTTATTCGACGAGCTGAGCAAAATTCCTCTGCCCGATGATGTATACACAGAGAGGGACTTCGAAGGGGAGCCATTCTTCCCTGCTTCTGAAGAGACCATCGCTCCAACTAGAGAACAAGAAACTGGTGAGATGAGCCTGTCTTCAGGCCCGGGTCTGTTAGGGGGGAATTATCTGGGATGCACAAATCACACACATTGTCTGACCCCGCACTCTTACATCGTCAATATTCAAAGTTTTAATATGTTCTTTTCTTTTTTGCAGGAAAGATGTCCCGCAGACGATCTTATTCTTATCGTTCTCTTCGTGAGGGGACACCCAGTCTTCATCCGGGTACTGAGCGCTCTCACGGCCCTTCTTACAAGCCGACTTCCTCACAACCCCGGTCTCCACCGAAATCGACATCTGCCAAGCTTCCTAGTTATCTGGTAGTTCCTACAGGGGGAAAGAAACTTCCTAAAGAGTTAACTCCTCCGAAAAGTGCACCTTCTCACAGTAGGTCGTCAAAAAGGCATCACGAGTCTAAGGATAAGGGCAAGGATCCAATCAAAGAGTCTGAAAAGGAGAGGAGTGACATCGTCCCTTCCAGCCAGCCAGAGTTGGCTGCCCCCGGGTCACGGGATTACATGCATGGTCCCGAGATTCAGGGTAGGCTGGAAAAGCTGCCGGAACAATTCCCAGACATATTCTTCGACAGGATGACGTTTGTTCCAGCCTTGGAACCGGTCCCTAAGAACTGGGATAATGAAGTTGTCGGGCACATCCGCCACGTAGCCAGGCAGTATGAGATGATGAAGAAACATGCGGTTAATATTTCCGAAGTCATTCGAACGCTTGAAATGGAAGCCCATAGATCTAAAGCGAAACTTGAAAACAACGAAAGGGCCCGAACAAAGATGGAGAAGGACTTGGAAGATGCTCAGTCTCAACTTGCCTTAGCGCGGAGAGATGCTAAAAATTATAAGATTGAATTGGAAAATGCTCAAAAGCGCTTTCATTCGGAACTTGACTCCAATAGCCAAGAGAAAATGGCCTTAAAGAAGGAGGTTGAAGATCTCAAAATGGCCAACATTGAGTTGAAGACAGCACAAGGTCATTTTGAAGCGGAGAGAGCCGCTTGGGAGGCAGAAAAAGCAAGTTTGAAAGAAAGCCTAGCTCTGGCTGAAGCGGAAAAGGTGATTTTACATTATCAAGTCGCGGATGCGGAGAGACGGGCAGCTCTCGACGAAACGAATGTTGAAAGTGCCATCGAAATGGCCACTGCTTCTAACAACAAGCTCCTCGAGAGAGAGAAGGATATCGAGGGGTTTGAAGAGATGATTTTTGACTTCCTTGGCCAAGTCCTCAAAACCCGCAACATCTCGTGGATCCCGGATTACCACGTTACTTTAGCCAATTTATGGGATGCCATTGTTGAGGGTGAGAAGCAGAGATTGGGAGTCGAAGAGATTGATGAAGATGAGTTGATGAAGAGCATCTTGAGGGATAACGAGCCCGAGGACCTGGCAGAGGGTCGTCGTCTGATTCAAGCGGAGATGGAAAAGGAGAGGGCCCTGGCAAAGGGTAAAGGCAAAGCGGACGAAGGTTCGAGTTCAGCCGTGGAGCCCAAGACCATCGGAGTTGAGGAGTACCATCCTGATGATCCTCTAATCCCTTTGGGCCTAACTCCTGTAGTTGTTGGGGCTCCTGCATCTACCCAAGAAGGAGGATCTGCGGAAGGTATCTCCCATTTTTCCCCACAATTTGTCAAAGCAATTGTGAATTGTTGTCGTTTGGTAGAACAACCAATTGAATTAGTAACGTATGTTCCCCATAATATAGGTGGTGAGCCCGTCGACAAGGGTGTTGAAAAAGGAAAAGAGGCGGAGGAGAAGGCTGTCTCGCCAGGTGCTAGTGTTGATATATCAAAGCAGGCTGAGGACACAACAACAGAGAAAAGCATCCTGGCACCTAGTACTGATGTTCCCAAGGATGCTGAAACCATCGAGGCCTTGAAAGACATGGATGGGCGCCATGTAGAGGATGAGGAAGATATTATTGGCGCGAAAGAGACCGACGACGCCGATGACGAAACTTTGGCCAGCAGAAAAGCTAGGCAGGAAAAAGAGATAGCTTCGAAGAAGGTGGGAGAAGAGGCTTTGGACATAGTTCTTATTGCAGAATTTGATCCCAAAACCGGGAAGATTTTGAAAATCCAGCCCAAATCCATCAGCAGACAGCTTCATTTTGCGAATCCTGATGATTTCCCTGCTTCCCTTTCTGACAAAAGGAAGAGAAAAGAGGTGGAAGAGGAATCTTCTGAAGGGTCCAATGTTCCTCTTATAGACAAAAGGAAGAGGAAGAAAGGGGATCAATCCGATGCCGACAAGGCGAAGCTGGAGAAACAGAAGCAGGAGAAGAGGACAAAGCGTAAATAGGATATTGTTGCTTGTTTATATTTTGTCTTTAGGTTTTCCACTGGTCAAGAAATGTAATTATGAGACTGGTCCACACTTTCCTTTTTAAGTTGTTTTTCACTTTGTAGGTTTGCAGTATATAAATGAAAGTTTATCTCTTTTTGCATCATTGTGTACCTGTATTCAAATAAACTTTCCATGTTTAGTAACAGACCATCTAATTATATCTACAAATCAATCAAACAACAGAAAGAAAATTTTTGTGCTGCATTGCTGCATTAAAGTTCTTATCCATATGCATTATGGCCCATAATCAATCGTTAATGTAGCGCTTAACTAGGGCTTATTAAAGATTGATTAGCATTATTCGCATGTTGCCCCCTATTTCTGAATATGGGGGACTTAGAAAATTTCATAAGATAACTGTTCTTGTGGTACTGAATTTCTGGCACCTTTCTCAGTGCTTAATCATAGACTCCTTTATACTCTCCTGGCGGTCGCCGAGGTTAGAGTTCAAATTCAATAATTCAATCGGTCCCTGTTCCTTCAGCAGGGAAGAAGTTCTTTCTCAGCGATCAATCGGAGACGCTTTTATACTGTCTCTCTCTCTGGAGAGTTAGAGTTCGAGCTCAGCAATTCAATCGCTCCCCGATCCTTCAGCGGGGTAGGAGCTCTTTCTCAGCGCTCAATCGGAGACGCTTTTATACTCTCTCTCTCTCTCTGGAGAGTTAGAGTTCGAGCTCAGCAATTCAATCGCTCCCCGATCCTTCAGCGGGGTAGGAGCTCTTTCTCAGCGCTCAATCGGAGACGCTTTTATACTCTCTCTCTCTCTGGAGAGTTAGAATTCGAGCTCAGCAATTCAATCGCTCCCCGATCCTTCAGCGGGGTAGGAGCTCTTTCTCAGCGCTCAATCGGAGACGCTTTTATACTCTCTCTCTCTCTGGAGAGTTAGAGTTCCGTCAAGGCAGTTCCGATCATGGTACACCGCCATGACTTATGGACATCGGCTTCATGCCCGTCATGCTCTCTCTCGGCTCTGGAGAATTAGAGCGCTATCAACGATATAATTTACTTTATTGCATCCTCAGAATTTTGACTGGCGGTTACATTCCATTCTGATGGATGGCACCTAAAATCATTGCATGATTCAAAGTAATTTTCATAAAAATGGAAAGACAGATAAATAATGCAATAAAGGAAAACGACACACAATATTTTATAGTGGTTCGGTCGAATCATGACCTACATCCACTTTATAATTTTTTGCTTTAAGAAATCAGACTATTCTAGGCAAGTCGTGCCTTGTACATGGTTTTCAACAAAGCAAAAGAATAGATTTGAAACTTTCATGTTAAGTATGGTCGTAAATGTTGGGCATTCCACACTCTGGGGATTTCCTTTCCATCTACGGTTGCCAGCTTGAAGGTTCCATTATCAAGCTTGCTCAGAATGGAGTACGGTCCTTCCCACTTCTCTCCCATATGAGTTGGGGGTGGAAAGACACGTTTCAGAACCAAGTCTCCGGGTTCCCAGGTTCGGGCTCGAACCTTTTTGTTGTAATATCGAGCGACCTGTTGTTTTCATCTCAAGGCACGCAAGTCTGCTTCATCCCTCTTTTCTTCGATCATATCCAGGGACTCGAGGAGCAATTCATTATTGGTCATCAGATCATAATAAGTCACCCGGTGAGAAGGTACCTTTATCTCAACCGGGATGACCGCTTCCGTTCCAAAAGCAAGGGAGAAAGGGGTATGTCCTGTTGCCGATTTATATGTTGTCCGGTAGGCCCACAGTGCCAAGGGCAATTCATCAGCCCACATGGCTCTGGCCCTCTTCAGTCTTCTTTTCAGAATGGACTTAATCACTTTATTCGCCGCTTCGACTTGTCCGTTCGATTGCGGGTGCGCCACAGAGGTGTATCGATTCTCAATGTGGTATTTTTGGCAGAAATTTCTGAATTCAGTGCTATCGAACTGAGTTCCGTTATCCGTTATCACAATCCTTGGAATCCCAAATCGACAGATGATGTTTCTAACGATAAAATTGATCACTCGTTTGGTTGTGATTGTAGTCAGTGGTTCAGCCTCGACCCACTTAGGAAAATAATCCACGGCCACAATAGCGAACTTTGCTCTGCCCCTTGCTATGGGGAGACTTCCAATGATATCAATTCCCCACATAGCGAAAGGCCATGGGCTCATCATTGTTTTTAACTGATTAGGAGGTGCTCTAGGTATTTTTGAAAATCTCTGGCACGCGTCACACCGTCGTGCGTATCTTGCCGCATCCTTGTTTATGGTAGGCCAGAAATAACCATGCCGCAACACCTTTTTTGCCAAAGTTTGCCCTCCAGTGTGATCGCCGCATTCGCCTTCGTGTACCTCCTGCAGCACACACTTCATGTCATCGTGAGCTATGCACCGGAGGAGGGGCATCGAAAATCCTTGTCTGTAAAGAACTCCGCTTTGCAGAACGTATCGGGCAGCTTTACGAATTACTTTACGCCTCTCGCTCTTCTTGGTCGGAAGCGCTCCATCCATCAAGAAATTCTTTAGAGGGGTCATCCACGACTCCCTTTCTGGTTCCGTCTCTAGTATCAGATCGATTTCCATTTGATCTATACTAGGAGACCGAAGTACTTCAACGGGGGCCAGCCCGGTCTCTTCAGGATCGTCGGAACTAGCCATCTTTGCCAACTTATCCGCCTGCTGATTCTCTGACCGTGGAATGTGAGATATGCTGTAGTGATCAAAGTCGTTCAGCAACTCCTTCACTTTCTTCAAATATAGAATTAATCTTGCACTTTTGGCTTGGAATTTTCCAGTAACCTGGTTCACAACTAACTTGGAGTCGCAAAAGATGTTCATCTTTGTGACTTCTAACTCCTTTGCGATCCTTAGTCCGGCTATCAGGGCTTCATATTCAGAGTCGTTGTTAGTGGCGTGGAACTCCATCCGGATAGCATAGGATATCGATCGTTTCTCGGGAGTTTCAAGCACTATTCCAGCGCCGGATCTTTCGTCGTTCCTAGCGCCATCAGTATACAATCTCCAGGCATTGGGATCGAGAAGTAACTTTGAGGGATCAACTTCTTCGTTCACTATATCCTCCTCCGGGACGGTAAACTCCGCTATGAAGTCGGCTATCACTTGCCCCCGAATTGACCGTCTGGGCTGAAAGTTCAGATCAAATTGGCTTAATTCAATGTTCCATTTGAGCAATCTTCCAGACGCCTCTGGTCTCTGTAAAACTTGCTTGAGTGGATGATCAGTGTATATGGTAATGGGATGCGCCTGAAAATAATGTCGAAGCTTTCTAGAGGCGATCAGTAAACTATACGCCAACTTTTCTATCCTTGGATAATTACGCTCTGCTGCCGTCAATTTTTTGCTCACGTAATACACCGGTCTTTGGACCTTATCTTCTTCTCTGACCAACGCTGAGCTGATCGCGTGAGATGACACTGCCAAGTACACGAATAAGTCCTCGTGATCCATCGGCTTAGATAATATTGGAGGTTTCTCCAGGTGCCTCAGTAGGTTCTGAAATGCTTCTACGCAGTCGGGCATCCATTTGAAGTTGCGTTTTCCCTGCTTTATTAATTCGAAGAATGGGATGCATTTGTCCCTAGCCCTGGAGATAAATCTGCTTAGTGCGGCTACTTTTCCTGCAAGGCTTTGCACATCCTTAATTTGCCTAGATTCCTGAATGTCTCTGATTGCCGCGATCTGGTCTGGATTAATCTCAATCCCACGGGAACTGACTATGAACCCCAAGAATTTTCCGGAAGCGACACCGAATGAACATTTTGTTGGGTTGAGTTTCATTCCGTATTTTCGAAGGATGCCGAACATCTCTGCCAAGTCCGTAGTAAGATGGGAGGATTGCTTGGACTTAACCAACATGTCGTCGACGTATACTTCCATCGTTTTCCCGATCTGGTTATAGAACATTCTGTTGATTAAACGTTGATATGTAGCGCCTGCGTTCTTCAAGCCAAAGGGCATCACTACATAGCAATATAATCCCAGATCCGTGATAAAACTAGTGTGTTCTTGGTCTGGAACATGCATCGGAATCTGGTTATATCCTGAGTAAGCATCCGTAAATGAGAGAAGTTCATGACCCGCCGTCGAGTCCACCAACTGCTCGATCCGTGGTAACGGAAAACTGTCTTTTGGGCAGGCTTTGTTCAAATCCGAGAAGTCGATACACGTTCGCCATTTCCCGTTGGCCTTCTTTACCAGGACTGGATTTGAAATCCAGTCTGGGTAGATCGAGTCTCTGATAAATCCATTACTCTTTAGCTTTCCAACCTCTTCTTTCAAGGCAGCGGACCTCTCTGGGCCCAGCATTCGCCTTTTTTGCTTTACAGGAGGATGTTTAGGGTTAATGCTTAATGAATGGCTCATGATTGATGGGGATATCCCGCACATGTCTGCGTGGGTCCAAGCAAATACATCCAAGTTATTTTTTAAGAAATACGTCAGTTCTTTAGCGAGATTCGTATTTAACTGGGATCCAATCTTAAGGACCTTCTCTGGGTCACTATCATCGATCGGTACATCCACAGTTGTCTCGTTGGGAGTCGCCATTCTGCCCCCAGGTTCTTGATCCTCTCTGGGATCTATATCCTCGGGCAACTCTCCGGGCGCCTCTCCAACGGTTATCCTCTTTAGTTGCTATAAGGTATCCGCCCTTGTAGGGGGAGAAGCGCCTTTGGTTTCTATGTCCCCTCCATTGCGAAGTAACTTTAGCTCGGCAACATAACATGCTCGCGCAGCAACCTGATCTCCTCTGACAATACCAACGCCAGCTTCTGTGGGGAATTTCAATAATAGGCACCAGGGGGCTATACAGGCTCTAAACTTTGCGAGGGCCGGTCGGCCCAGGAAGGCATTGTAGGGTGATTCAACATCCAAAACCACGAAGGGAAGGATTCTCACTCTCTGGCGTTCTCCTTCCCCAAGCGTAACTGGTAACTCTACATAACCCATTGGAGCAGTGGATGCTCCGTTAAATCCACGTATCCATCCTTGACAGGGCTTCAAGTCTTTTATTTCAAGGTTCATCTGGTCGAATGTCCTTTTGAAAAGAATGTTGACGGAACTCCCGTTGTCCACTAAAACCTTATAAACAGTGGTTGGTCCAATAGGTACTGTGATTACAAATGGATCTTCAGTCGGAGCATGGACTCCAATGCTTTCTCATTCGCGGAAAACGACATCGTCGGACATCATCTTTTGTTGCTTTACCGGGATATTGTCCTCGGGGTTGCTACACTCCCCTACCTCGAGGTGTTGCTTGGCTGCATTGACATACTGATCCAATGCCTTGGAACTATGTCCGGCGAGATAAAGTCTTCCGATTACGGTATTGATAACGATGTTCTTTCCCTTTTGCTGGGCAGTTGGCCTGGCAGCAAGTTGATTCTGGTTCTGATTTGGGGCCTGTACTGCTTGCCCCCTATCTTTGGGCGTTACTCTGTATTCATCTAATTTTCCTTCTCGAAGAAGCCTCTCGACTACATCTCTTAGGTGACGGCATTCATTTGTCGAATGGCCATGAATCTGATGAAAGAGACAAAACTTCCCCGTTTCTCGTTCTTTCTCCGTCGACTCTCTGGGAGGTGGCCTCTTATTCTGGAGGACGTTGTACGAATCCATGAAGATATTTTCCAGAGTATCATTTATTGGCGTATAACTCTCAAAAGCCCTGGGACGAGTCCTTCTCTGGGAGTCGTTCCCTCGGTTCCTTTTCCGGTTGTTGCCATTACTATTATTATCATTGTTCCCTGACTGACGACCACCCTGATTCCGATTTCTGACATTAACTTCGACCTTCCCCGAGCTGTCTCCTGTCTGCTTAATGGCGACATTGCTATGGATTTCCTCCTTATCGGCCGTTTTTGCCTTTCGGTTAGCATATACTTCTTCCCGACGTAAGTGTACGTTAGCTTTTTCGTAGAATAATTCTCTAGTATGGGGTGGCTTGCCTGCTAGGTATCTCCCAAATTCAGTGTCTTTGTCTACTCCATCAATTAGAGCTGCGACAACGGTTGGCTCATGAGGATCTTTAACCTCAGTAGCGGCCAGGTTGAAACGGTCTAGGTACACCCTCAAACTCTCGCCTGGTCGCTGCTTGACAAGGAACAAGTCAATCACACTTTTTGTCTTTTGTGCATAGATGCGGAATTGTTCCACGAACTTTTCACTCAACTCCCTGAAGCTAGAAATCGATCTTGCTGGTAAGCGAGTAAACCATAACAATGCTACGTCCTCTAAGAATATGGGAAATGCTTTGCACTTGACAGCGTCAGAAGCTGTGGCAACGGTCATTGACCAAGAATATCTCATCAGATGCTGGACGGGATCAGACCTACCCGCGTATCGGTTCATCTATGGCATGTTGAAACGCCTCGGGAAAGTCGCATCCAAAATATCATCAGTGAAAGGGGTGTGACTGCGGTCAATTCCCCAATCTTCATTTCGTTGTCCACGGCTATCCGCCAAAATTTGATGGATCATAGCTGCAACATTTGCACTGGTCAGCGGAGGTTCAGGGTCAGTGCTTCTTGCTCGGCGAGGTTCTCTAATCTCTCTTCCGGGAGCAGTCACAAAATCTGGGGCTCGGATTGGGCTTCGTTGCCCCCTGTTGCCATGGGCATTTGCGCGGCGACGGGGCTGAGGTAGTCTGTTTTGTACAGGACTGTCCACACCTCGAGCACTGGGAGTTGCAGCGTGATCGTTCACATTACGGTTTGAGGGCCCCACCTCCAGTGCTTCTTCTTCCCGTGATGGCAGGGTTCCGAACCGAAGCTGCTCTATGTTTTCGGCTCTCTCATATGGTCGCCGCGGAGGTCTCGGCGATTCCTCTGACGAAGAAGAATATCCTGGAGTGAGCGGATGAACTGGTGGCGTCCTTTGCCTTGCGAGATCATTAAGCCTTCTATCCATAGCGGTCAAATTCTGCCGCAGAACGGAGCTTTCCTGCCTCTGAGCAGCCAGCTCATCAAACAGCCTTTCCCACATTTCTGAAAAGCGAGAGAGGTCCCCCTCAGTAACGGGAGCAGAAGGGTCATATTGATCATCATCAATTTCTCTTATACGCAAAGAGCTTGAGCCAGGTCGAGCGGAGGGGCCAGGACGATTGGAGCGAGCCATAGGCTCCTTTCCAGGTCTAGTTGTAGTCTGATCATCAATTCGGATCGCTGCGGATCGAGGATGGAGACTCGCAGCGCCCCCCTGGGATCGGTTTGTGGTCATGGTTCGCGGAGGGTTCGAGGCGTTATCACGGGATCGAGTAACAACCCCTTCAGTAGTTCGGTTCGTCTCGTCCTCGTCGACTCGAAGCGTGGTACCTTCATCGGATCGGTTCGCCCCTGGCGCTCCGCGATCCAGAGTTCCCTTATTGCCTAGCTCGTGCACACTTTCTTCAACTGCTTCATTCGCGGTTTCATTGGCTCGTGAAGCTCGTACGTCCTTACATCTCTTTCCAGCCATGATATCCGAGTCGTTGGAATCTTCAAAGAATTGAATAGTGAAGCTTTAGGACTGTTTTTCTCAGTGAAAAGCACCAAAAATGTTAGATCAAAATTTGGACCTAACACCCAAATTGTTCTTACTTTTATAGAGTTTTAACTGAAGAATGAAGAAAAAAGCAGAAAAACACACAGAATTTATAGTGGTTCGGCGTTAACAAGCCTACGTCCACTTTATATGTTATTGATTATACTTTGAATGTCGGTACAATCAATGATTTCTCTCTAGCTCACTTTTACAATTGTGATTTCTCTCAGTAATCTAGTAGTTTGACAATAATGGCGGATTCAGTACTCAATATTGCCAAAAAGATCCCCAAAAATGCCAAACTCCGGGCTATTTATAGCTGATTTTGTCAGGCGGATCGTGGTAACACGTGGCACGAATCCCGAGAACATCGGATCGCATCGCTGCCGTTGAAGAAATAGTCAAATTAGCCGTTGTGGACAGGTGTCGCGATCCTCTTGAAAATCGGATCGAGCAAATGGGGAGAATCAGTCAAAATGACGGTTAGGGACACGTGTCGCTGGATCCGTGCGACTTGGATCGCTGAAGACTAGCTCATGTTTGAACGGGTCAGAGGCTTGGCCATGCATCAAGGGATCAGATCGGTCTATACTGGGCGATAATGTATGTACGGACCGGATCACACAGAGGTGTCGTTTCGCTGATGAAATGGCGGCGATTCGTTGAAGCGCGATCCATTGAGGCGCGATCCGATAAGGTGCGATCCTGGGTGGCTTGGTCAAAAAGCTAGCCAACAAATATAAACTTGGCACGGTAACGACTGGGGATAAATGACTACACTAAGCAGCCAACTAGACATAGGATGAACTAAGATATCGGTAAAAACGCATCTACCCACCCAAGGGTAATTACTACACTGCACCACACCAGTCATTCCTACTTAAAGGTTGATCCCACCCATGGACTTAGAAAATATAACTAGTAGTTTCGTGTACCCCTAGCTGACCACATAGGTGCCGTCTGCCCCTATCTCCACTAGGTGTACCCACTACTCCCCAAGAGATCGGCTCCCTAACGTAGATACCCGTGCTGGCCCAACAGTGGGGTGTATCACTCCCCAAAGTGGCAACCCGATACAACCAACGGTGCATGGCTTATACCTACACGATGCAACAACGTCTTACCTACCAGCCCGGGTCCACACACGCATATGAAACCCGTTGGACTTGCGTTGCCACCGCTAACCCGTTTTGGCATCTTATAGTCAAGCCCAGTACGCGTGTCCCATCCTCGACATGGGTCGAGCCCACAAAGATACATATGGGTTACTGGTTGAAATGGGCCCCCACAAGCTACCCACCTAAGCTTGTCCCTTTTCTAGTGCATCCCACTTAACCCTTTAATCATGTTTAATTACATGTTTCCACTTGGTTAAGTATTCTAATCGTATTTTCTATTGCCGCCCAAGGCAACCCACTAGATTTCCACATGCCACCCAAGGCACCCACTTAACCCCTCATGCCCCACTACATGCTTATTTGGTTAAGTGATTCTTAATTGATTAAGACCGTAACCTTTGTAAAGACCTCTCACATTAGACTGTCTTTTATGGCAGCTGGATTTGCCGGTCGGGTCCGGGCAGCCTTACGCCATAACAGAGTCTAACCTCATGTCTTTACACTTGTCACGTATTTAGTTTATGCCTAAGACCTCTCACATTAGGCCAATCATTTGTAGCCGCTGGATTTGCCGGTCGGGTCCGGGCAGTCTTATGCTACAAAAGGGTCCAACCTCGTGTCTTAGTCGATTAATTACACCTAATTAATCACCCCCATATTTTGAATTAATTTTCCCTAATTAATTCCAATTTAATGATGTACATAATTGACTCAATTATGTCCATCCACTTATGGTATGCAACCTCATACCAATTTCACCACAATTTTGTTAACATGAATATTAACCCCATCGTTCCCCACGTAATATGCTAACATGACATACTTAAAAGGGAAGATTCATCACAAATACAATGGGCTCAACTTAGCATAACATTAGCATCAACATGGGTTTTGAAGGTGTCAACTTGCATATATGACCATAGCATCAAACCCAACTAGCATAAATAATCAACCCAAACTTGCATGAATCACATATGCCATAAAGAGGGTAACTTGCATAGATGTTCATGTCATAGACCTATCATAAAGGGATAAACTTGCATACATGTCATAGGTCTAAAAAGGGATGAACTTGCATATGTTACTCATGTCATAAAAAGGGGTAAACTTGCATATGTATGCATATCATACAAAGGTGTAAACTTGCACAAAACACCAAACTTGCATAACATGTCATATATGAACTTGCATATAATCAAACACCAAACTTGCATAACATGTCATATATGAACTTGCATATAATCAAACACCAAACTTGCATAACATGGTGTCATAATGGATCAATGTTTATCATAGTGATTTGCATAACTAGCATCATGAACACATAGCATAAAACTTGCATAACTAGCATCATGAACATATAGCATAAAACTTGCATAACTAGCATCATGAACACATAGCATATGATAACATAACTTGCATTGATCCACATACATAACCATAACCTCATTATATCCTATCATAATTAGTTTAGCAATTGCTTGCTAAAGGCATAGAAACTCACAACTTGTTGATTAGCACTCCTATGAAGAAGATTTAGTTGCTAGAGTTGATTAGAAGTTGATTTGAGAAGCTATCTTCTTCTAAAATTTGATGGAGGCTCCTTCTACTTGCATTTTGACGGCATGACGACGTTGTATCTATTTTTAGTATGGATTAGGGTAGTCTTAGGGTGTATTTATAGATTTAGGATGTAGTTTAGGCCCTTAGATTAACCCTAGATTAGGTTAGAGCCGTCAGATTTCGTCACAAGCCCCAAAACACAGCCCAACAGCCAAAGCAGTGCACCCAGGCCAAACTGGCTCGGCCACCTGTGTCGACTCCCAAGTCGACTGGGCAGTCGACTTGGGTCTTGTGGTGTCGACTCCCAAGTCGACTCCCCAGTCGACTTGGGGTGTGGCGGGAATTTTCCCGCCTAGCTCCATTTCTGTATTTGAAATCTGTTTTTGAAATTTGAATTTTCTGAAAACTTCTTCAGGCCTTAACTGGGTCATACGGACTCCGATTTTCGAAAACTCGGACTCTATTTCGCGTATTTTTCCGAGATGAACGCAATGGCATAGCCCGTTTCCCCTGATTCAGATCTTAAAATTTAATTCTGCCCTGATTTATATTATAACAAGTTATTCAACATACGGGGTGTTACATTCTCCCCTACTTAAAGGATTTCGTCCGCGAAATCTCTAAGTCAAGAAGAACGTACCCTACCAACCAAACAACCATCTACTAAACCATCAAACACTGGCATCCATTGTCCTTAAAATTTCTAATGCTGTATGAACATATGCAAAAAGTGTGTGTATATGTTCCCTGTCTAATGCAAAATCAGGCGGTCTACTGATTCAGTTGACCTCCTTAATGCAAACCATGATAGTGCCATGCATCCAATATGTATGCGAAAGAACCCTATCGACACATACTATCTCTACATGTGTGCACAACCATACACCAAAATGCATCATCCATATGATAACGCAACCATTATACATCCATTAATATAGCTACCTACACACAGTTATATGCAATATGCAACATTAAGTGACTGAGCCGATCTAGTGTCTAAAGTGTGTGTATATGCATCCAAGAGCAACCACTAGCAAACACTTGCATCCACATGCATCCATCAATCATAACATGTCTCAAACACATGTTTCAACCATAGGTTTACCCTATCTAAAGGTCAAAGGTACTAACGAGAGGACATACTAAAGATAAGATAAGCACAAGATAAGCGATAAAGGAGAAGTTAAAAGACATACCCTAAAAAAGGAATGGGTACAGTGAACGCATCTTCGCTTCTATCTCCCAAGTAGTGTTGCTCTCATCATCTCCCCATTGCACTTTGACCAGTAGAACCTCTCTGTTTCTCAACTCCCTAGTCTCTGACCCAAGGATGCGAGTAGGAGCTCGACGAATCGTCGCATCACACTCTACCTCCACTTCTCTAAGCAAGCTCGGCTGTACCACCTCCACGGTGTCATGTAGGCACTTCCTCAAATGTGACACATGGAACACGTCATGTACACCACTAAGTCTCTCGGGTAAATCCACTCTATATGCCATCTGTCCAATCTTTTCCTTAATAGGAAACGGTCCTACAAACCTTGGTGCTAACTTCCCAACGGACCCAAAGCGAACAACATTCCGTAATGGAGATACTTTAACAAAGACCATGTCCCCAACATCAAACTCAAGATCCGTCCTCCTCTTATCCGCGTAAGATTTCTGCCTATCTTGCGCTGCTTTCATCCTTCTTCGAATCAAATCAATCTTTTCCGAAGTCTCTCTAACCATATCAGGCCCAAGAAAGATCTTATCCGTAGACTCCCACCAACATGTAGGTGATCGACAAGGCCTTCCATAAAGAGCTTCGAAAGGAGCCATGCCAATACTAGACTGAAAGCTGTTATTATACGCGAACTCCACCAATGGAAGATGCTCTTCCCATGTACCTCCAAAATCTAAGATACATAGCCTCAAAAGGTCTTCTAGAACACGATTCACCCTCTCGGTCTGGCCGTCCGTCTGAGGATGATATGCGGTGCTCAAACACAACTGAGTCCCTACTGCCTCTTGCAAACTCTTCCAAAACTCGCTAGTGAAGATGGGATCTCGATCACTCACTATGTTAGAAGGTACACCATGCAATCGAACTATCTCTCGAAGGTAAACTGAAGCTAGCCATGGAGCAGTCCTCTTACTCTTCACGGGTATGAAATGGGCGCTCTTAGTAAGTCTGTCTACCATAACCCTAAATCCCGTATTACCCTTCCTCGATCTCGGTAATCCATCGATAAAATCCATCGAGACGCTATCCCACTTCCATTGCAGAACTTCCAATGGGTGAAGCAACCCACCGGGTTTCTTTTGCTCTGCTTTCACTTGTTGGCACACCAAGCATCTAGCGACATACTCGGCCACATCTTTCTTCATACCGGCCCAAAAGAAAACTCGCTTCATATCTTGGTACATCTTGTCCCCACCGGGATGAATGGTCATCTTCGAACGATGCGCATCATCAAGAATAGCCTTCCTCAAACCCTCGTCTTGTTGTACACAAAGTCTACCATCTCTACGCAACCACCCCCTATCGTCTAGGGTGCACCTACTCAAATGGCTGGACGACTCCCCCCTTATGAGCCTCTCTACCAACTCAACCAACTGTGGGTCGTCCCGCTGGGCCTCGCCAATCCGTCCCAAAAGAGTAGGTCTGACCTCTAAGGATGCTAGCAAACCGGGTATAAAGTCAACGGAAGGTCTGAAATCAAACATCGAGATAAATTCCAAGCTTCGTCGTTCCACGAACAATGGACTCAAGGACAACCTTTTTCTGCTTAAGGCGTCAGCCACCACGTTACCCTTGCCAGGGGTATATGCTATCTCAAAATCATAGGATGCTAAGAACTCCATCCACCTTTGCTGTCTTAAGTTCAAATCCTTCTGAGAAAACAAGTACTTCAATGATTTGTGGTCAGTGAACAATTCGAACCTCTCGCCAAGAAGATAATGGCGCCAAGACTTAAGCCCAAAAACAATAGCGACCAACTCTAGATCATGTGTAGGGTAATTTTTCTCATGCACTCTCAACTGCCTTCCCCCATAGGCTATTACCCTTACCTCTTGCATTAAGACTGCGCCTAGTCCTGTCCCACAAGCATCGGTATAAACAACAAAAGGCTTACTCCCATCTGGCAACACTAAGACTGGAGCTGTGGTTAAAGCTCTTTTTAACCGTTGGAACGCATCATCACAATCTACGTCCCATGTGAAGACTAGATTCTTCTTTGTCAAGCGAGTTAATGGGGCTGATATCTTCGCGAAGTCCTTGATAAACTTCCTATAGTAGCCAGCCAACCCCAAGAAACACCTCACCTCGGTAGCATTCTTTGGAACCTTCCAATCTTGGATGGACACTACCTTCGCGGGATCCACAGCTATCCCTTCCTTAGAGACCACGTGCCCTAAGAACCGCACTTCCTTCCTCCAAAAGTGACATTTAGAGAATTTAGCCTTAAGGCTATGTGCTCGAAGAGTCTCCAACACTTCCCTAAGATGTAGGGTATGCTCTTCTTCACTCTTAGAAAAGACTAAGATGTCATCCACAAAGACCACCACGGACTTATTAAGGTACTCCCTGAACACCCTACTCATCAAATCAACAAAGTATGCAGGGGCGTTCGTCAAACCAAAGGGCATCACCAGCCACTCATAGAAACCATCTGGAGTCCTAAAGGCAGTCTTCTCTATATTATCCTCAGCCACTCTCAACTGATGAAACCCCGTGGCTAAGTCCAACTGCGAAAACACTGAGACGCCAACCAACTGATCAAAGAGATCATCAATCTTCGGCAATGGGTGTCTATTCTTCTTTGTAAGTTTGTTGAGTTCTCTATAGTCTACACAAAGTCCGAGGGACCCATCCGCCTTCGTGGCAAAAACCACTGGAGCACCCCACTCCGATATACTTCGTCTTATGAACCCCTTCTCAAGCAACTCCCCTACTTGCTTATGGAGTTCCCTCCTCTCACGAGGAGCCATGTGGCGCACTGGCAAAGATACTGGCTTAGCATTGTCCACCAGATATATTCAGAAGTCTATCTCCCGCTTCGGAGGTAAGCCCTTCACCTCCTCAAACACATCCGAGTATTCCCGGACCACTCTAACAGATCGCAAACTCTCGACCGAAGCGTCAAGCGATTCAAGATAACTTAGCATAACAGAATTCATGGGATTACAAGACATCTCGAGAGTGTTACCCAAGCGGGTCATGAGCCTAACAACTCTCCTTTCACAATCAAGAACGGCACCATTACTGGATAACCAGTCCATGCCCAAAATCAACCCATAGCCCGTGAAGCCCAAAACAAAAGCATCACATCTAAACTCAACGCTAAGTATGGAAATCTTCAAACCCAAACACATCATGGACAAATAAGTGGAGCCCCCAATTGGGTTTGAAACAATCAAGGGATCATCTACTAGACTGGTGTCTAAGTGCAGTGACTCAACTAATGATGATGAGATAAACGAATGCGATGCGCCAGAGTCGAATAAAGTACGGACAGGATGATCAAACAGAAAAACCAGACTTTCAACGGAAATAGTTCTACCTCTTTCCTGAATCGGTGGAACCGCGAGAGCCTGAACTTGCCCCCTTGCCTGACTTGGTGCCATAAGAGCTTGCACCTGTCCTCCTGAGGTAGATCCCGTCCTCTGCCCCTTCTTAGGGCAGTCCTTCACTAGATGCCCTGCTTCGCCATAGTGGAAGCAGCCAGTCTTCTTCTTCTTCCGACAATCTTTGCTGAGGTGGCCTGGTGTCCCACAGTTGAAGCACTTCTTATTTCCCTTGCCACCATTGTCTTTCCCACCCTTGTTTTGATGTTGCTGTTGAGGTCTCTTCTGATCTCCTTTCTTCTCGGGTGCCTTATTAGCATTGGGGCCCTTCTCTTCCTCATGCATAAGTGCCATGTCTACTAGCTTCTCAAAGGTGGCCCCCATAGGGATGTGAGTCATAGCCAATCCATGCATCGGTTCATTCAAGCCTTTAACGAACCTCAGAGCCTTCTTCTCCGGTGTATTCACCATGTCTATGCCAAACCTTGCCAACTGATTAAACTTGTTGACATATTCCTTCACTGATAGGTTTCCTTGCTTTAGAGTCAAGAACCTTTCCATATACAGATTTTCTTCCGCCCTTGAGAGAAACTTCGCCACAAACCTTTGCATGAAATCCGCCCAAGAGTCAACAAGGCGTTCTCCATTAGTGACCTCCACCAGAACGAGGCCTCTCCCTTCATTAACCAAGCAGCTAACTTGACTTTCTTTCCTTCTTCCATCTCAAAGATGTCTATCAACTCTTCCGTCTCCTTAAGCCAATCCCTATCTTCCACAAAAGTTTCTGATCCTTGAAAAGGTTTCCCTCCCATAACCTTAAATTCCTTGCAAGTCTTAGCAAAAGTATCCGCGCGAGGAGGAGGAGGGGGAGGAAGATCGGGTGCAACTGGTGGTGGAGGAACATTTGCTGGACCCGCAGTGGCGGCCCTAGCCTCCATCAATCTCCTATACCATACTGGTATCGCTACACCCTCCGGAAAGTTAAGATCTTCAGCCATGCTGAAACGAAAAAGGAAAGATTCAAAACGGAGAATTCGAAAGATAAAAATATGGCTATTGGGGATTATGCTTTTCAAAAACTTTTCTCTTAAAAGACATGTTTTTGAAAATACTTCTTCCAAAAATGTTTTTAGAAAAATAGTTTTTCTAAAAGTTTTATCTGTTCTGGTAACCTTCAGCTCTGATACCACGTGTAACACCCCACACCCGCTAAGGTCACTCACTAAGGGAATGCCTTAACCTCGGTGGAGTATTTTAAGTGAATATAGAACAGAAAAATTACAACAAGACAGATATAAATAATACTTGTTAACTAAAAAATCATTTCATTGCAGCAGAAGGTAAACATGTTTGGTTACAATAACAAAACCATAAAACAAGAGTCAAGTACTAAATATCCATCCTGATAAAAACATAAGTACATAATCCCACTACATAACTAATAGCCATAATAGAAAAGATAAGCTGAGCTTTACATCAACGGTCCAAGCTCCAAAAGATAGATAAAGCAATCTGATCAAAGACCACTAGTGCTAGGCCCACTCTGAGAACCTGAGGGTTGGAAAAAAGATAAAAACAACGGGGTCAGACATAAGTCTGAGCGAGTCCTATAACTTTAACAATACAATCATTAAAGTAATTAGGGTATGATATAAACTTGGCACGGTAACGACTGGGGATAAATGACTACACTAAGCAGCCAACTAGACATAGGATGAACTAAGATATCGGTAAAGACGCATCTACCCACCCAAGGGTAATTACTACACTGCACCACACCAGTCATTCCTACTTAAAGGTTGATCCCACCCATGGACTTAGAAAATATAACTAGTAGTTTCGTGTACCCCTAGCTGACCACATAGGTGCCGTCTGCCCCTATCTCCACTAGGTGTAACCACTACTCCCCAAGCGATCGGCTCCCTAACGTAGATACCCGTGCTGGCCCCACAGTGGGGTGTATCACTCCCCAAAGTGGCAACCCGATACAACCAACGGTGCACGGCTTATACCTACACGATGCAACAACGTCTTACCTACCAGCCCGGGTCCACACATGCATATGAAACCCGTTGGACTTGCGTTGCCACCGCTAACCCGTTTTGGCCTCTTATAGTCAAGCCCAGTACGCGTGTCCCGTCCTCGACATGGGTCGAGCCCACAAAGATACATATGGGTTACTGGTTGAAATGGGCCCCCACAAGCTACCCACCTAAGCTTGTCCCTTTTCTAGTGCATCCCACTTAACCCTTTAATCATGTTTAATTACATGTTTCCACTTGGTTAAGTATTCTAATCGTATTTTCTATTGCCACCCAAGGCAACCCACTAGATTTCCACATGCCACCCAAGGCACCCACTTAACCCCTCATGCCCCACTACATGCTTATTTGGTTAAGTGTTTCTTAATTGATTAAGACCGTAACCTTTGTAAAGACCTCTCACATTAGACTGTCTTTTATGGCAGCTGGATTTGCCGGTCGGGTCCGGGCAGCCTTACGCCATAACAGAGTCTAACCTCGTGTCTTTACACTTGTCACGTATTTAGTTTATGCCTAAGAGCTCTCACATTGGGCCTATCATTTGTAGCCGCTGGATTTGCCGGTCGGGTCCGGGCAGTCTTATGCTACAAAAGGGTCCAACCTCGTGTCTTAGTCGATTACTTACACCTAATTAATCACCCCCATATTTTGAATTAATTTTCCCTAATTAATTCCAATTTAATGATGTACATAATTGACTCAATTATGTCCATCCACTTATGGTATGCAACCTCATACCAATTTCACCACAATTTTGTTAACATGAATATTAACCCCATCGTTCCCCACGTAATATGCTAACATGACATACTTAAAAGGGAAGATTCATCACAAATACAATGGGCTCAACTTAGCATAACATTAGCATCAACATGGGTTTTAAAGGTGTCAACTTGCATATATGACCATAGCATCAAACCCAACTAGCATAAATAATCAACCCAAACTTGCATGAATCACATATGCCATAAAGAGGGTAACTTGCATAGATGTTCATGTCATAGACCTGTCATAAAGGGATAAACTTGCATACATGTCATAGGTCTAAAAAGGGATGAACTTGCATATGTTACTCATGTCATAAAAAGGGGTAAACTTGCATATGTATGCATATCATACAAAGGTGTAAACTTGCACAAAACACCAAACTTGCATAACATGTCATATATGAACTTGCATATAATCAAACACCAAACTTGCATAACATGTCATATATGAACTTGCATATAATCAAACACCAAACTTGCATAACATGGTGTCATAATGGATCAATGTTTATCATAGTGATTTGCATAACTAGCATCATGAACACATAGCATAAAACTTGCATAACTAGCATCATGAACATATAGCATAAAACTTGCATAACTAGCATCATGAACACATAGCATATGATAACATAACTTGCATTGATCCACATACATAACCATAACCTCATTATATCCTATCATAATTAGTTTAGCAATTGCTTGCTAAAGGCATAGAAACTCACAACTTGTTGATTAGCACTCCTATGAAGAAGATTTAGTTGCTAGAGTTGATTAGAAGTTGATCTGAGAAGCTATCTTCTTCTAAAATTTGATGGAGGCTCCTTCTACTTGCATTTTGATGGCATGACGACGTTGTATCTATTTTTAGTATGGATTAGGGTAGTCTTAGGGTATATTTATAGATTTAGGATGTAGTTTAGGCCCTTAGATTAACCCTAGATTAGGTTAGAGCTGTCAGATTTCGTCACAAGCCCCAAAACACAGCCCAACAGCCAAAGCAGTGCACCCAGGCCAAACTGGCTCGGCCACCTGTGTCGACTCCCAAGTCGATTGGGTAGTCGACTTGGGTCTTGTGGTGTCGACTCCCAAGTCGATTCCCCAGTCGACTTGGGGTGTGGCGGGAATTTTCCCGCCTAGCTCCATTTCTGTATTTGAAATCTGTTTTTGAAATTTGAATTTTCTGAAAACTTCTTCGGGCCTTAACTGGGTCATACGGACTCCGATTTTCGAAAACTCGGACTCTATTTCGCGTATTTTTCCGAGACGAACGCAATGGCATAGCCCGTTTCCCCTGATTCAGATCTTAAAATTTAATTCTGCCCTGATTTATATTATAACAAGTTATTCAACATACGGGGTGTTACAGTCGTCACCCCTCGCCTCCTCATTGAGGCAACCGCCAAATCACCCTGGTGTCATCGCGTCATGACATTCTTACTGCATAGCTACTTCTACAGTCAAGGCCCACCCACCTAGTAGTTACGCGCAGACCCAACCTCTGCGAGTACAACCTAAAACATCTATCACCACACATAGGACTACTAGGAGCACCTTACGCCCCTCAGGAAGCCGCGTGCTTCCCTTCCAGTCCTTCGGAGCCTTCAGAACAATCGGATGAATGTACACTCCCCTCGTGCCTTATAGCACCACGATGATCTAGCCGATTGGGTTATTCAGCCTCGAACGTGCAGACTGGTTCAAGCGCCTCAATTTAATATGTTGTTAGACCTTATGTTTAAACATTCTTTTACGCGCTTGCCTCACCTCATCGGGTTTCTAGTTAACTTGGTTATTCCAATTCATATTGAATTCTTAATCAAGTTACCAAGTTCTTCTTGCTTATTAATTTCAGTTATATAACTTAACCCATTTAAGTTTAGTTGTGGCAACCCCAAAACCCCGTTTGACGGTGGCAAGGGTAATCTTTGGAATATAACCCATAAACAGATAACAGCAGAACAGAAATAAATAAATACACCAGATAATGTACAATAGAATACACTGGATAAATATAATTATCAGAGTTACATAGTATATAGGATCATACTTAGTACAAATGCAGTTCAGCTATACATAAATGTCTACAGCGGAAAAGAAAACATAATATGTACAATAGGAGCTGAACAACATAAAAAGAGATAAATGGTAGAATCCATCTTCTGCTCCAGCTATCCAGAAAGAGCCTGCTAAAACCTGAATACAAGGCTGCCCGTGTAGAAAAAGGGGCACCCGAGTTTGCAAGTGAAACAAACTACGAGTCAGTCATGGGACTGGTATGAGAAATCTACTTAACACATTTTATAATATGGCTAATCACAGGACCACGCCACTTTCGCGGAAAGGGTTTACTCCATTGGATTGCCAGTGATATACAACAAGTAAATCTTTTAAATATCGCAATGCTTTTTATAAAAATGAAGCCATTATAAGACTTAGTTCCCATCACACAATGCAACGCAAAGCGGAGGATAGAGTTTTTACCTTATAATGGCCAAAATATGCTTGATACGAATAAAACAAAAGTATTTGATATTATTACTAGTGTTTATATGTTTCAAAAACAACTTCGAATCATAAGTATCAATCATAGACGACATTAATGCCCCATACCACTATGTCGCCATATGTAGGTATACAATCAAAACCGCACATGCCGTATTTGGAAATTGGATTTCCGTCATGAACCAAGGCAAAAGATAGTCCTTACCGACTTCGAGACTCTCTAGCCCGAGCCTCAGGGTCAGAGCGCATCGACCCTTGGAGCGACTGGGCCGGTCCACCGATGTGGATTAAAATGCCTGAACACTATGTTTCCCCGCCCTTTTGGGCGTAAATGAGCCAACGAATGACTCCATCGGCTCCACATAGTCACCGATATATCCGAGGCGCATCGCAACAGCAACAATCACACAGGTGAAAATAATATATATGTCAGCCAGTTTAAGCACTGACACAACCTTATTAATAAGCCCACAACATGTTATTCTCTTGACTGTGGTCCAAGGTTTATATTCCGCAACACTTTATTTTTTATTTAACTTCATCATTACAATAACATGTTACACTTAATATGTAATTAAGTATATCTCAATTCACATGCTTTCTATTAACATGTCAGTTATTATTTATTATTAAACATAACTCATTTCATAAGTTTTCCTCATTCTTTCTCATTTAATCATAATTCCATTTTACACCGTTACTACAACTTATCGTTGTTTACCTATTAACTTATTTCTATTAACTAAGGCCCATTAATAAGTTTCTCTACCCATTTATTATAACCTGTGTTATAATTTCCCCTTGTACCTAGGACAAGTCTAAACATTCTATTCTTATCAGCGAGTTTCAGACTTTCAAGTATACAGACTACTTAATTTATAATTAAGTACAACTTCTTATATTTCTTATATTTTCCCCCTTTTCTTAACTAGTTTCAGGTTTTCCCCATTTAATGATCACTTAATTTAAAATTAAGTGTCCCTTATCTCATTTCACTGGTTATCCTATTTCCTTACTTGTTTATTATAACCTAAGCTATAATCTTCACTTGTCCGTAGGACAAGTCTACCTATTATACAACATTTTTCATCAATGTTATTTATTTATAATAGGTGATTATCGTTCCCCTTTTAAACCATTTTATTTTACTGTTGTATTCCAGTATTCTTCATTCACTGTAATATATGTTCCTTATTTTAATTAAGGAAAACACTTCATGCACCTTATTAGTTCGATATAAGGAATCAATGATTTATTTTCATAACATATTACCAATAAACTCCGTCGTAGCAAGTAATTTCTTTATTTTTATTACTTTATTTACTGTGGTTTACTTGCAACCACGTTCTTAGAAATAGGTCATTTAGGGAAATACATCACTTTTCCTTTGTACCACACTAACTCAGTTTATTACATCCCTACCTTTCTTATTTTTTAGTTAGACTTATATATACCATTACTGCCATTTATTCATATTTGTTATATATATATATAAGAACTAGAACTCTCACATGAAGCCAACACTTGTGGATGCATGATTTGTCAGGCGGGTTCGGGTAGACTTCTACCGCAAGTTGACTTAACCTCGTGTCTTAGCACCATTACATGTTTTTAATTTTTGCACTTAGACCACTCACATTAGATTTGCCACTTGTGAATGCTGGATATGCCAGGCCCAACTGGGCAGACTTCTTTCACAAGTGCAATCTAACCTCGTGTCTAAGAGTGTTACAGTGTCAAATTACTGTGAATCTAGTCATGTTCGTCCTTTGAAAATTATTCCCATTTCATGAAAATTTTAGACATATTATCCTTTTACTGTAATCTAGTTTATAGTAATCTAATTTACATGTCGTCCAATTTTACCTATATTTAGTCGCATGTCCTTTACAACATATGTTTAATTCTGTTTTTGACATGTAAACATTCAATCGGATAATTATCTAAGTCTAACAGGTTAACATGTCATTTACTCAACTATATGCCAAAAGTGCATCATGGAATTATAGCCACAGTAATCGTTATTCATATTCTAACAAATTTGTTTTCAACATGTAAACGTTCAACACCTTTAGCCAATTAAACATATGAGTTTCCTGATCTATTTATATTAACATCTCAACTTATTATAACAGCAATTTATAATTAGACTGGTAATTTCACAATTTATAATAAGGGGAATGCTAAACGATAATCATAATATTATCTAAAGGCCATAACTTAAACCCACTCACCTTTCATGCTTTCCCCAAATTTTGGATCTAATCCGTTCTACCATCCATGGTTTTACTTTTCCCTTTAATTTGGTTTGAAACCTAATAACCATGGATTGAATATTTTCATTAAAAGAGAAGGGAAAGAAATAGGAAGAATATGCATAGATTTGATGTAGAAGTTTACCTTGCTTTCATGATTCAATAATTGTTTTATTAATGTTGATCCTCTCTTCCAGATCTGGATTCATAATTTTCCTAGGCTAATATTTTAATTTTCAGAACAGATTTGAGAAGAGAGAGAGTAATGACAAATCTCCAGCATAGCCACCGAATTATGAGTTTTAGGGTTCGGTGTAAGGACTTATTTATAGGTGTATGGAGCAACCAGGACCCTTAGATTTGACCAAAAGCCATCAGAATCGTCCAGAAACTCAAAAACCCTAATCTGCCAAAATATACCGCCGGGGGGTCGACCCCCTTGATGGGGTCGACCCCGGGGTCGACTCCCCTTCATATGTGTGAAAACCCGTAACTTCCCCGGTGAGGAAAGCGCGGATAGTTCGAGAATAAGCCACAACAGAACGCGGACGGAAGAACATTTCATTGTATATTACAACAATGCACCAGAATACAAGAATATACAGAGTATAAATGAATATTACACAGAAATATCAGAGATTTAAATTACATTTAAATACATCGCAGCGGAAAATAATACAATACACAACTAGAAGAGATATACGGATACAAAGCTTTCCGGATATCATTCCAGCTGTAAACCAGGATCCTGTGAATATAAATCTGCAAAACCAAAACTACTAGTTGCCCGTGTGGAAAATAGGGGCACCCAGAGTTTAGGTTAAAACAATAAACTCCAGGTCAGTCATGTGACTGGTGTGAGAAATAAAACAGTTATTTATCTTTATTTTCAAAGTTAGGTAAATCAAGGGACCACGCCGTATAACACGGAACGGGTTTCCTCCCAAGAATACCAGTGCATATAACAAAACAGCGCAATGCTTTTTGGAAAAAATGAAGCTATTATAAGACCCAGGTCCTATCACACAATGCAACGCAAGCCGGGTGATAGGGTTTTCCCTTATAATAGCCAAACATGCTTAGTACGTTTAAAACAAGTCATTTGATACTACTATAAGTGCATAGCGTGTAAAACAACTTCAAATCATAAGTATCAATCATAGACGGCATGGGTACCATATATCATGTCGCCATACTAATTCTACAATTAAAACCGCAATATTACGTATTGGAAATTGGATTTCCGTCATGGTGGCTCCTGATTCGAAAGATCGATCGCGTAATGCAATTCCCCACGGCTTACATCCCAACAAGAGAAAACACCGTCTGCACATCCGCACTTTTGGGACCAGAGTATCACCGCGGCTTACGTCCCAGCGAGAGAAAACACCGCTTACTCTATATATCCCTGAGCACTAAGCTCATCTCGGTCGACCGAATCCACGACACCACTAAGGTGCCCATCCACTAAAAAGCATACTGATCAAACCATAGTTTACCACCATACCGAGGTATGAGGCTCGCGAATCAACGCTATACACAAAGCCATGCTATATTAAAGCTGCGCTTTGATCATCATCCACCAAACTTTGCTTTTCAACAAAAGTCTGGATCACTGCATCTCAGCATGCCACACTATCAATCCATATCGTACCACTGATTTCTGCCAATATATAACCTCTGAGCTCGTATGTCTCAGAGAAGGGCGTTAAGCAAGAGAATAAATTCCCCGCCGCCAAACAGATATATATTTAGCAGAGATCAACGAATACAATATAATGGAATACAATGTGAGATACACCATCCATTTACAAGTCCGTTCTAGGTCTGAACGAAACCGGAGGCACTTTCCTTGCATATCCGTCGATCTCCAAGTACGTCTGGACGACCACCGACTGATTCCCTCATCTTGGGTGTACAGCCCAATCAAGATCATCAGTAATCACCCAAACGATGTGAAGACTTTCGGTCTTCGACCACCGTCATCATCTTCGACTTATCGTCGAATCGGTTATTCAGAATGGGTATAAACCCGGTCTTTCCGAATAACTCGCGTATATTTTAAACAAGTGTTACACAAACACAAAATACGCCTCATCCCAATTCAACAGTCACTAACCGTAAATTAGCAAGAGAACAATTCCCCAAATATTGACCCCGAAGGCCGAAACCAACATCAGATCAATACCCAGGAAACCATCCTTCTTAGCTAACCTACAGTTAGTTTCTAAATTTCACGTTCTTAGGGAAAGGTTCCCATTAATTTTCTCAAAGATAAATTCTTTAAAAATTATTCTTTGATCTTCCTTTGGATGTCATTTCAAACCAAATTATGGTTTTCCAAACTAGTCGGGATTAGCGAACCACACCGAAGTAATTATTTATTTTATTTCCCAATCCCAACCTATTCATCCCATGAAGCAAAACTGGTAATACTCCATATCTAATACCACGGTGTTATCAGTAAATTCAATTACCATTTCACGTTCAAATCTAATTAAAGATTTAACTATCGCTTTGGAGCAAAACTGGTGATACTCCATTCTCGATCTTTTCAATCTAATGAAAGATTCATTAAAACTCCACTTAGTTTTAATCTTTAACTGGGTTAAAGAATCAGTGTCATTTAAAACACGATTCACTATAAACCCAAAATCACATTACATTTCAATCAGACTCTAACCATAAATTAGCAAGTGAGCAATTCCCTTAGTATTAACCCCGAAGGCCGAAACCAACATCAGATCAATACCCCAGAAACCATTCAACTTAACTAATCTCCAGTTAGTTTCTGATTTTCTTAACTCCTTTGGATCTAAGAACAGTATTATTGAAGATACCGTTCACGACAACCCAAAATCACATTCTATTAATTATCGGGTTAAAGAACAAGTGTTATTTAAAGCACTGTACACGATAAACCCAAAAATCAATACCAATTCAATTCCAATTAAATATCATTTAATTGGTGCACTTCATTAAATCTAAATAAAAATATTTAATCTTTTCCTCAACTGGGTTTAAGAACAGCGTTAATGAAGACGCCATTCACAACAAACCCAAATCACATTTGATATTAAATACAAGGCTCTGAACAGAAAATATATCGGCTTATATTCAATATCAAATTCTACGACCAACAAATATCGTATTGGAAATAACGATATATATATCTATATCTTTCAAATTTCCATAACCATATCTGTATAGTAAAGAAATCCAACATCGAAATATTCCGAAGACAATTTCGATTCAAATCCATTCCAATGAAATCATTGGAAATTCTGGTTATTTTCGAAACCATTTCAAATCAAATTTCTTTATTTAAAAATAAATAGAATTTTAATTCTAGTTCAAAACTAGTTCATTTCGATAAAAATCTATTTTTATCTTTTCAAATATGTAGTTTTTCATCCCAATTTTTCCCAAATCATTTCTTATGATTTTACACAAATTATTACTATTTTTAATAATTTTATCTAGGCCCGTACAGTCGATTTCCATCAACGGCCATCGAACTGCACTTACAGCGACCTTTTCCAAATTTGATTTGGACATAATTCTAAATCCAACCATTAGATTTCAAATTTCTAATATTCGTTAGAAAGCTCTTTTCGATACGAACCCAACGGTTCCGGTTTTAGGAGAATCCGACGGTCGGACCTCCCGCAATGTCCGTTCGAAGTCAATGGTCGAAATTCGCGAACTGCCGCGGCGCGTTCTATTCAGGCCATTATATTATATATATAATATATATAATATATATTTTGTCGATTACTATTTAAAACGAATTTTATAAATAGTTTTGAATTCGTTTCAAAAACAATTTCTACCATTATTTCAAATTCAAATCAAAATTGAATTTTCTATTATAAATCCTTTTTACTTTCATTTCGATTTGATTTCAATTCAAATCGATTTTAATTCGATTCGAATTCATTTTCTTTTCAATTCAATTCAATTCGAATTCGTTTTCTTTTCAATTCAATTCAAATTCGTTTTTCTATTCAATTCAATTCAAATTCGTTTTCTATTCAATTTAATTAAAATTCGTTTTCTATTCAATTCAAATTCGATTCATTTTCTATTCAATTCAAATTCGATTCATTCTATATTCAATTCAAATTCGATTCGTTTTCTATTCAATTCAAATTCGATTCATTCTATATTCAATTCAATTCGAATTTGGTTTATATTCAATTCAATTCGAAATTGGTTTATATTCAATTCAATTCAAATTCAAAACGAATATAATCGATATAAATATCGTTCGTGTCAAAATAGCGCATCTCTAATCAACACGACTTTATATATTTCAATAATTCCGTTATTCTATTCAACAAATGAATATTTATTTCTTTCAATACATGACACCATATTTTTGTCAACACACGACTAATCTCAACGAATGAGTACTGTCCACGTGTGACTATTTTTGTTATTTAATATATTTTATAAAAATAAAGATGTAAATTTTATTGTTAAAATATTTCGTTCAACACATGACTAATCTCAACAGATGAGTACAGTCAACACATGAACCTTTATTTTATAATAAACTTTATTTTCCTGATTGGAATGAGGCCCAATCAATTACCATATAAAGTTAATTACATGGATTCCATACAACACAGGTATATAATAGCAACAATAAATAATCAACCATCATCCAAAGTGCATTACACTGTATAAGCATCAAATATAGATATCTAACGCTTATAACAGCCTGTCAAACAATCGATCGACATATAACTAATTATTGGGATTAGTGTATGCCGTATATTATCCCAATACCCGTGTGGGGTTTCAAATCAACAAACACAGATTTTTATTTGTGCAGTTGGGCGATGTGTAAAATTTATCGACCCAATCAATGTCCTTCAAATAGGTGTACATAAACAAACCGTCTGGTTTGTAAATGAATATTTATTTATTCACATTCACGTTAAAAATTATATTTTTAACGATAAAACATTTTATTTCAACACATGAATTTTTATTCAGTTCATTTATCTAATAAAATGATATCTTTATTTTTCTAACTTGTTTTAGAAAATTTCGGCAGCATAATGGCACGATACTAGAAACGGGACAAGGCCTAGCCTTATCCCCGGTCTAGTGATGGCCCACGCCATTCACACATCAATCAAATCAATTTCATTTCATCAAACAATTCAATTCAACCCAAATAATCTAACTAACTACACAACCAAACAAACAAGTCCATGGTCTGTGGACGATTGTGTCGGGTGCTACTAAACACCGTCTGCATCCTAGTATATATATATAACTAGAAAAAGAAATTGAAGAGTGAGAAGTTCTCACCAATAGCTATCCCAATTCCACGACTCTTCTTAAGTAGAAATCTTCGTCGTTCTCGTCTCTTATCACTTTCGTCGCCCGTAGCCACTACATATGTAAAAATCGAATTTTTACTTCGTTATTCAATATATAAAAATCGAATTTATACTTCGCTATTCAATATATAAAAATCGAATTTTTACTTCACTATTCAATATATAAAAATCGAATTTTCACACCGCTACTATATATAAAGACTTCGCCTTTTCACATATAAAGATTCAATTTTTATTTCACTACATATATAAAGGTGATATTTTTACTATCTTACCTATATAAAAATTATATTTTTATATTTCTACAATATAAAAGATTATATTTTTATTATCTATATAATATGAAAATTACATTTTCTACCTTTACATACGATAAAAATTATATTTTTATACTTCACATATGCTAAAAATCATATTTTTAACTTTCCTATATTATATAAAAAAATATATCTTTACTCTTCTACTATAATAAAAATTATATTTTTAATCTTCTACTATATTAAAAATTATATTTTTATTACCTCTACTTTATAAAAATCATATTTTTATTATATCTATAATATAAAAATCATATTTTTATTACTATATATATATATTTTATAAAAACAATACTATACATATTATATAGAAACAATATTATTTTTATTACAAATTTATATATACAAAAATCCCCTTTTTTTTATTACACTAAAACTGAATTAAATTCGATGCAAAATTTATTTATATAAATCAAATAAGAAAAACATTGCTTTAATATAAAAAAAGTTAAAAAAAAGGGCTCACAGTTAATCATTCTGGGCGAAGTCGAACTGCCTTCACGAGCTAGGGCTCGTCGCCGTTGCTTCCAGGAGCCTCGCGCCGACGATCGGGAGTGTCCACGTGGAAGGGCGCATCGCCACCCTTCGGCACCCCCACTGGTGGCACATTCGAACTCCGGTGGTGGCTGGAAAACTGGCGCGACGGTGGCTAGTTTGGGCGTTGGTTTCGACGGCCTCGCTCAGTGAAAATCGATCACAACGGTATGGGATTGTAGATCGAACTCCTCAATTCGATTTCCCTTTTGAAACCACGATTTAATTCGGATTATTTTAGGGAGATTGGAGAATTAAAATTTGAGCATGAGGCCCGTTCATTTTAGAAGAGGAGCGGCGCCAAGAGAGTTGACCACGGGCTTGAAGTTGTGAGGGTTTGACCAATCTGAATTTGACCTAGGTTTATATATTTATATTTTAATTTATTTAATCTTGAAAATACCCTTGTGTTGATACAAACTCGAAGTCAAACCCAACGACTGTCGTCCATAGCTAATCACCCCCATTCCGAACACAATGGGATATGTGTCGTAAGCTGATTCGATCGTTTCGATCAGTTTTTGTCAAAATCAACATATAACTCTATATATTGAATTTGAACGCACATTTCAATTTACCGGGGTCGCATACTAACTCGAAAAATTCCAGAAAAATATTTTCTAGCTTCGTATTGACGATACGGTCCTAACAAAACTAGTTTCGTCAAATTCTGAGGCCGTATGAAAAATGGCCATTTTCCAGTCGATTAAAATCAACTGAAACTGGTCAAACGCGTTTTCCTTTGCCACACTCACATATTGATTTGGAAAATTATGAAATTTGAAACCTAGCAATAATTTGATATCGCGGATCCAACAAAAGTGGTTTCGTCGAAATCCGAGGTCGTTTGCAAAATTTCAACTTTTAAGGGCCTGAATTCTATAGCGACTATTCAGAATTTTCAACTGGACATATCTTTTGATTCCCGCTATGAAATTTCAATTTTTCGGATTTGTTGGAAAGATATTCTCTATTAGATTCTATTATTTTTGGTTTCGCTAAAATCCGGTTTATTTTGCACCCGGTACATTCATTTGAAGTTTGAAATCGAATTATCGAACTACCGCGCCATTTTCAATTCCTTTTATAAATATAAATAAATATTTATATTCTAACGACGACGAATATAAATATATACGTTCGAATTCTATTCAAAATAAATTTCTCGTCGATATTATTTAAAATAGCTCATTTTAAATAATCAAAATTCGCTAAAATTGCCAAAATAAAAAATTTAAACTGGCCCAGATTTCCGGGTTATTACAATGTGGGTCGAACCCCCCTTGAAGGGGTCGATCCCCATGGTTCCGGGGTTCCAGAATTGGCATGTGCAGCTCCTGTTTTCTCTGACAAACTTCTACAGCCCATAACTTCTTTATACGACGTCCATTTTACGCAAACTCGGACTATATTTGTTTTCGAGACGAACGCAATGGTACAACCCATTTTACTTAATTAAGAATATTTAATTAATTTATTCTTATTTTTATTATCTAAAGTTAAAAATGCGGGGTGTTACAATTAGCTTCATCCAAACAACGGAGGCTGCTGCACACACATGTTATAATAGTCAGGGCCGAATACAGGAATATATATGAGAAGGGGAAACAACAATCATCCAAAAAAAGTTATATATTAATATAAAAAAATTTGTTTCATTTTTTCACACTAAAAACCAAAAATTTACTTCATATAATTTTTCATCTACAATTGTTCCCGTCGAGATTTCACAGATTGAAATCTTTGCATAATGGCTTCATTGTCAATTTCTTTGAAAACATCTTCTCAATATATGTAACCAAACAAGCGTTAAGCCAATCCTCTTCCATATGACTTCGCAATTGATTCTTGATAATTTTCATAGTAGAGAAAGCCCTTTCAACAGTTGTAGTTGCTACAGGTAAATTCAATGCTAAGACAATGAGTTTGTACACAAACGCATAAATTATATGTCTTTTTCTTTCAACCATTTTCTTTGCAGGAGTAGCTATGTCTTTAATCTCCAAAAACTCATCATCTGAACTCATATCCATAATATAAGTTTCAAGTTGATTCTCAAGTACCACAATATCATACATAGAAAAATCTTTTGGATAACATCGAGCAAATTTAAGCAACTTTGCAATGTTGAAAGAAGAAAATGAATCGATTAGATTAAGACTTCCCATACACAAAAGCAACTCGATATTTTTCTCTGTAAACCAATTGTTTAGTTCTGAAAGTTGCAAATCTATTACGGTGTTGCATACGTCAACTCATATGTGATGTAAATTTGAAATTTTTCCAGCTCTTCGTCTTGAACGTTTACGAGCTACATACTCATTATCCATGTTAGGTACAATAATTCCATTCAAAGAAAAAAATAATGACAATTCCTCTAACAAAGATTCCAACTTCACATCATTACATCTCATCTCTTGTAGGCGCATTTTTGATATTTGTACTAAATTCCACTCATTTTTAATCTCTTGATCTTTTTTTTGCAATGTCAATGACAAGTCATTAGTTATTCCTAAGATATTTTTCATCAAGTGCATGGTAAACACAAAGTCTTATGAGTACATTATGCCAAGAAAAACTTATGCATCGACCTTTTGTTCTGAAATAATACTGCCATCCACAATAATTTCTAACACCTCACGCACAAAAGTGAACACGGTAATAAGTCTGATAAGTGTACCATAGTGTGATCCCCATCGAATGTCACCAAGTCATTGTAACTTGTTTCTTGATTCAATCCTTTTCCAGTAAGAATATCTCCTTTAGTCTAAGCTTCAACTTCAGGTCAGTAAGGATCAATGTACATGGTGCAATAATACACACAAATGAGCAGGGCAGCACAAGTACAAGTGTCTGAATTCAAGGTAGACAAATACAGCACAAGTAAATGATAGCAAATACACTTCCACACTGTAAAATTGGGGATAATACCAAAATTAAATGCAATACAGCATGAATTCTAGGTAGATAAGCACATGCAACTATCTATCATTCATATTTTTGAACAAAGGCATGGAAATTCAAATTAAAACCAATTTAAACCCAACTCGAATTCAAATTAAACCTAGTTCATATTTAAATTTAACCGTGATATAGTACTCACCTCCAGTGGCGATGAGAAGGATGGACAGCGGTGGACTGAGGCTTCGCCGATCAGCTGTAGGCAGTGCGAGTTAACGATAACTCATGGACTGCAGTGGATGGCTTATTGACAAAGTAAGTCGGTCGAGTACCAAAACCCTAATTTGGGTATTCAGTGGACGCCATTGCTAAATAAAAAGAGGGATAATTCGGCCGAAAGTTTTGATGTGGCAATACTCGATTGTGCCAGAATGGAGGTATGGAGGGAAAATTTTGATACGCATTTCATACGATCCAAAGTCATATCAAATGAACTGATCCTGAGCTTCGTTGATGGAGGTCAGATTAAGGGTGTTTAGGGTGGTGCGGATCACAAAATGTAGTTTGATACGGCTTTAAGAACTATCAAATTTGATATGGCTTGTAGCCGAATTATATATCCGTATCCTTGTTGCAAATTCGCTAATATGGTGTAGTGATATATACATGTATATATAATGAGACTTACTAGAAACTGCATTTCTGCCATCTATGCTGCCAGTTCGATCTTTGGGTGTTGTTCATTTCTATGTCGGGATTCCAAGTTGTTTCTTCTTGGGTGTATATTGTATATATACATGCCTTGCTAGGCAGCTTTGTACAATTTTCGCATATATGTAAAGGTTTATATTCTCTTTTGAAAGAAAATGTTATTGTATCAGCAGAATGTTTGTTGTTTTTACACTTTTTGATATGCAAATACCAGAGAATATAATGTATGCATTTGATTTTGTGATCTAATCACAATTCCAAAACAACTGTATGAATGTGCATATACCAGAGAATATATATGTTTATATGTATGAATGTGCTTTTGGATCTATGGCTAGATTGCATGGAGGCGTTAGACTCTTAAGTATGAAAGACCGGACAATAGTTTAATTACTTATTACATCTTTGTTTGCATGTTATGTCCACATGTTACAATCCCATATATACATGTATATATATACATATACATGTATATATATATATATAATGAGACTTAAGAGAAACTGCATTTCTGTCTTAAAAATTCAGTTACAAATAATATTTGTAACTAATTATTTGGTCTTTAAGTTTTAAGACTGAAAATTCATTTTCAAATAATTTTTAGGACTTGAGTTTTAGTGACTGAAATATCAGTCTTTGATTAGTTTCTAAACATAATTTAAAGACCGATTCGTTTAATTAAGGACTGAAATTATCCGCCTTTAATTCAATTTATTTTTGTAGTGCTATATTATTTCAAATTCAAAATAAATTTAAGTAAAACTATTTTAAATACTTAATATTTAAATTAAACTACTTTATGATAAAACTATATTAGTCCAAAAGTTTATATTTCTATTTTAAATTCAACTATATATACATATATAACTATGATAACTCAAAACTATTTTCAATCCAAACTGTTTGAGACCAAGCTATTTTGAATGTAAAGGGATGCATTTGAATACTGATATTTGTGACATGAAAGTCTTAAAAAACAATATAACATTTTGATTTATGATATGGAAAAATGAAATTGAAACGTGAATCTAAAATTGAACTGATCTGGGATAAGACAACATGGAATTGGAATTTAAATATGAAATTAAACTGATTTGTGACATGAAAATACGACGTTTCGTTATAATATAAATAATGAGGATGGTGATTGAGGATTAGGTGTAGGGTTTATGGAGGATGTAGGCTGTGGCCTCGTCGGAGAGACTAGTGATGGTGTAAAGGGGTTGGTCAGAGATGGTGGAGGGTCGAGAGAGGAGGGAGGTGACGAGCGATGGTGGTGGACTACCTGAGGCTGTAGGTTGGGAAGACAGGGAATGGTAATGTGAAGGCGTAGCAGGGAAAAAAGTCATGAAGAAATAGGTAAAGGAGGAGAGGGGTAGCCCACGCATTAATTTGTAAGCAAGAAGCATGCTACTGGGGAGGTTAGGTGAATGGCTACAAGTGTGGCCTTCAGGTTTCAAAACATTGCATATTTTGATAAAATGAAGAAAAGGAAAGCTAGGCTTCAACATATTTTCCTTCTTTCCATTTCGATTTTTTTTATTTTGCTCACAAAGAAGAAAAGAAAGGAGGAGAGGTGTGCGTGAGTTTGGAAGAAGGGTAGAAATAGGAAGAAGAGGCTTTGCTAATTTTCTTTCGTTTCCAGAGCGACAACTGATGAATTAATTTCTTGACTGACTTTCAAGAATTAGGCTGATTCGACAATTTACTAAAAACACAGAAAACAAAAATTACGAGATCAAATGACACTTTACTCCACACTTAAACTAGTTTTGACTTGCATATTAATTTCTCTTTTCATGTCTACAAATTACTATTTCTATTCACATCAACCACTTTTTACCTTTTCATGCATAAAAAATACTCATAAAGTAGATTTAGGTTTCTGTTATTTATTATGAGTCAAGTATAAAGTTGGAATAAAAAGCATAAACATCCTCAATTTGAAATAAAACAAATTTCTTAAAACATCTCTCATTGTGAACCGGAGGAAGTATCTATGTGTGTTTATATATATATATATATATATATATATATGTATATATGTATGTATGTATGTATGTATGTATATATGGCAGGTTCAATGGCACCCCAATTATTTAACACCCCAATAGCCTACCAGTTTTCCACCATACATTTTTCCATCTCTCCTTCCACTCATTCTCTCACCTTCCACTAACTTTAATTAATATAAACAAGAGGTGGAAAATAGGAAGGCCAAAGGGGTGCTCTATTTTTGGGGTGTCATTGAACGCTAGCCTATACACACACATGTACATACATAAATACATATATATATATATATATATATATATATATATATGTATGTATATTAAGATTTTTCCGCTACATCTTTTAGGCTACACACTAATGTCCCCTGGAATTCCAACTACTCATTTCGATTTTAATATTCATTACTTCTCTCTCTTCCACTACCCTATATTATTTAATTCACTCAGAGGGAGAAACAATGAATATTAAAATCAGAATGAGTGGTTATAGTTCAAGGGGAGACAAATGTGTAGCCTAAGAGGTGTAGTGGAACATTTCCCAATATATATATATATATATATATATATATATATATTGCACGTGAACCCTCCCTTTGAATATCAATCACCCATTCCCTCACTCATTCTCTCTCTTAGTGGAAAGAGAGAGAATGAGTGGAAGGAATGAATGACTGAGATCCAGGAGGAGGGTTCACATGCAATATAAGAGGTGCAGCAGAACGCTGCTGTAACACCCCATAATTTTAAGGACACTAAAGATGATAAATTAAAGAACAATTAATTTGAAACACACTATTAACAATGAATTAATGAAAACTTAATTTAATATTCAAAATTAAGGGAAACGGACTGCTCCATTGCATCCGTCTTTAAATTCTAATCAAGATAGACACCTGGTTTGCATAAAACGGACTTCGTATGAAGAAGTTATCAAGGTTTGAAGTTTGTATATGCGTAGGAGTATGTGTGTGTGTGTGTGTGTGTGTATATATAAGGTCCAGAAATTCAAAAATAGTTCCAAAAATTCAAAAATCGGTTCAAAATTCGAAATTTGGGGAGGCGGCAGATTTCCCGCCCATGGGTGTCGACCCCTTCAAAGGGGTGTCGACCCCATCAAAGGGTGGTCGACCCCACCAAAGGGGTGTCGACCTCTTCAAGGGGGTCGACCCCGGGTTCGTTGCTTCTAGGCTATAAAAAGGACCTGAAACCTAGGTTTTATTCATCAAAAAAATGGTGTCGATGGAGGAGCTCTGCTGCAACGTAAATTGAATAGCCTATTCTCCTCCAAATCCAATTCAGCATACATTATAAAGATTTAACGAAGGCTACAACAACAAATCCAATGTGTTCTTCTCAGTTATTTGGATCCATTTCCTTAGATCTATTCACTGTGAGTTCATGTTATTTTTAGATCTAAATATTTAATTGATAATCATAAAATGTATATAAAAGTTGGATATTGGATATATGCCTAAACAAGTTCTATTATGACATAATTATCAGATCTGCCTTTATATGTTCACACCGCCACCATGTTAAATCTTGTCATAATATATCTATTCAGTTTTATGCCTATTTCTATCAGTTTATTATTGATTCGCTATTATTCCTATTCTTGATTCTCTTCTCTCCCACTTTTCCCTTTTATTATTTTATATTGTCAGGCTACATTTGAGCCTAGGCCTAATGCTGAAATATGCGAACGTGCTAAATTGGAAACGATTGGGAAAAGACATAATTTAGGGACTAATTGGTATTGGAAAATATGGATCTAAATTTGGGCATAAAATTTGGAAATATACGAATATAGGTTTGGGGGCATATATCGTACTGGATAATATGAATATGAATTTTAGGCAAACATTAGATAATATGTGAACATGAATTTGGGCATAAATTTGGACATGTGTAAATATTGATTTGGGACATAAATCGGAACATATGTGAATATGAATTTTAGGCATACATTGGAAAAATATGTTAATACGAATTTGGGTATAATTTGTATTGAAATATGTGAATAGGGACTTGGGGTATAAACTGGGAAACATGTGGATTTGGGTTTGGGCATAATATACATATATATGCCTTGATTTATGACATGGGAAAAAGAGCGTATGGTGCATAATTAAAACATGAATTGAAAAGGGGCATAAATATCTATAATTTGAATAATGAATTGGGCATATAAATATGGGGAAAAAGGCATGAACACCTATAAGAACATAGGTAAAATTGGATAATAATGAAATGCCTACGATTACAAAATCGAGAAACTATAACTACACTTATGATACGAGGTTAGATTGCACTTGCGGTGGAAGTCTGCCCGGAACCGACCGACATATCCAGCAACCACAAGTGTTGAATCTAATGTTAGAGGTCTAAGTGTACAAATACGAGATGTGCTCAAACACGAGGTTAATCCTAATTTGTGGAATAAGTCTGCCCAGACCCGCCCGACATATCCAGCGTCCATAAATGGCAGGCTTAATGTGGGAGGTCTAGAATACTGTAACCATAAATGAAAATATGGTAATAAATCTCGAATACTTAACCTGGTTGAATCCATTGGTATTGTATGAATATAAACTAAAATTGGGGTTAAGTAAAATTGGTAGAACAGGGGGTAGGTTAAGTAAATCTGATGGGGTGGGTAATATTTACATATAGGCCAATAAACTTAACTCGATAAGGTTATGTAATTAAAAACACCTAGTGGTATACATAACCAATAGAAACAATAAAGTTACATAATTAAAGACACCTTTTATGGTAAGCATAACTTGTGGAAATGATAGAATTTAGATATGCGTAATAACCTGCTGATTAGAACATGTTATGGTAACCAAACAGGAATATAAAGGGATTGTGTATCACAGACCTTGGACCATAATCTGAAGAATAACATGTTTTGGGCTTAGTGATAAACTTAAATGGGTTAAGTTATATAACTGAAATTAATAAGAAAAAGGAACTTGGTAACTTGATTAAGAATTCAATATGAATGAGAATAACCAAGTTGAATAAAAACCTGATAACTAAGGCAAGCTCGTAAAAGAATGTTTAGACATAGGGTCTAAGAACATATTAAAGTAAGGCGCTTGGACCAGTCCACATGTTTGAGGGTGAATAACCCAATGGGGTAGTTCATCGTGGTGTTATAAGGAACGAGGGGAGCACACATTCTTCTGATCGTTCTGACGGCTCCAAAGGACTGGAAAGGGAAGCACGCGGCTTCCTGACGTACGTAAGGTGATCCTAGTAGTCCTCTGTGTGGTGACAGATGTTTTAAGCTATGCTCGAACAGGTTGGGCCTGGGCGTAACTACTAGGTGGGTGGGCCTTGACTGCAGAAGTAGTTATGCAGTTAGAATGCTGTGACGCGGTGACACCAGGGTGATTCTGCAGTTGCCTCTACAAGGAGGCGAAGGGTTACAACAAACAAGGGTAGTAGATCGTCGGATACCTGTCATCGGCGCCCAGTGGGATGCGGAAAGACTAGAGCTAAATCCAATAGACCATTCACCCTTCGCTATCGGGGTACGGTGGTTTAGGAAAGACGCAAAATGGATGTTTAAATTGTTTTCTTTAGTGGCAGTCGTTTAGCTCTTGTTGTCTTTAGTAGGTGAGGGAGGGGCCGGGGTGGGGCCATAGCCACCTTGAAAATGGATCCTAGGAATATCTATAGAGGCTCTTAAAGATGGGCCTGTACAGATATGGAAAAGCTCTCGACCGAATTCCGTGTTTCTTGTATTTCCCATCCACGGAACTCGGTGCACATTAGAGGACGTGCGATTGAGGCATCGAGCTACAGTTACAGTACATACGTGGGATAGTCTAGATACATGCATGACTACTCTGGGTGATGTATCATAGACTTGAGGGCATTACTCTGGAATGATATCTGATTCGATGGTGGCAGTCTATATATTTACGTAGCAAAGTAATGATATATATATGCAGAATGTAACATTGTTATATAAAGATCCGTATGTTACTCTGGCGTGGGATAAGGGACTACGTACTTTTCTGTGGTATTACGAGGGAGACCGTGCGAGTGGGATATCATGGGGTGTACCTCAGTATTGTGAGGTAGCTACATATATACCATATTAGGTTAATTCACTAGGAAGTAAATGGGTATGGCATGTGTATAAGCGTTGAGTGTCATTAACCCAAGTAACCTTAAAATCAAGAAAATGTAATAGAACAGTATTTGTAGGGATCATTCTGTTTCAAAGATAATAGTATTGGTGCGGTGTAGAGAAACGTATTTAAGAAGTGAAGTATATTCTGTTCAAACTTATCTTGCTCAGTTCACACTTTCCTTGTTATTGTTATCTTGTTCTTCCAGTTTTTATATACCTGCCATGATACTTTTATTTATTTTTATTTAAAAGTAACTGGACTCGCCAGACTTTATGTCTGACTCTTTTTGTTTCCTCCTCTCTCTCTTCCGTTTCCCCTCTAGGTTCTCAGTGTGGAATGCTTAGAGTTGATTTGGATTCTTTCAGCTTAGCTTGGATTTTGGATTTTGATTTACTGCTTTGACTTCTTGTCCACTCTCTTATGGCTTCGCAAAGGAAATACGGGTTTATGCTTTTATACTCTGATATTTTTGGCAAGACAGATTATTAATGTAATTGGTTATTTCAAACTTATGATGTAAACTCAATATTTGCGACAATAATGTTTTGATTTAAATAAAGTTTTTAATTCTGCTGCTATTTTACATGTCTGTCTTGTGATATTATGTTCTTATTTACCTATAACGCTTCACGAAACTTAATGCATTCTATATTGTGTGACATTAACAGACGTGGGGTGTCACATTTGGTATCAAAGCATATGGTTATAAGATCGGATATAATATTTTGAAAATGTTTTTCAAAAAGGTCTCAAAAACAAAGAATTTTAAAATGAAAAGTCTGTTTTTGAAAAGCATATTTCCCAAAGCCATAAATATCTTCTCTATTCTCTACTTGATTCCTTTTCCGTCTTGTTCGGGGGTCCGTTTCTTCCCGAAAGGGTATCCCCATTTCGGCATGGTTCCGTAGGCATGTTAAAACTATGATACATGTCAAACGGTAAAGAAGTGCCCAACCTCCATCTGTAACTGCAGTAATTTCACCTGTGACTTATTTTCTCTGAAGCCTCGCAAGGATTTCCGTGCGATGGAGGCAGCTTTCAAGAGACTTGTTAGCAGGTTGCGCAAGGATGATAAAAAGGAGAATAAGGGAGTTGGGGCCAAGAAGCACATCTCAAAGATGAAAGAAAATGGTTGCTTAAGAAGGGAATGTAGATGAAAGAAGAAAAGAGGAAATACCATAATTACGGAACGTTGGGTCATCTGAAAAAGGATTGCAGAAAGAGGAAAGGCGTTTGTTACCACTTTGGTAAGGCGGGACACCTTATTAAGGAGTTCCAAAGATAAAAGGACAAGGCCATAGGGCAGAAACTTCTAGAGGGCAAGCTAAAGTTCTCATAACTGGTGGACAGGATATGGGTCAGAAAGTTTCCATCGAAGGTTTGATTTCAATTTCTAATCATTCTGTTATGATTCTTTTTCTGGCGCTTCACATTCTTTTATATATGATCCTATAATTGAGTCTCTGCACCTAGATACTAGTATGGTTTTAGATCCCGTTATTGTCTCAAACCCCATTCGAGGTACGACTCATTTATCGAGGATTTGTCAGGGTTTGAGAATCTCTGTGTTAGGCATCGAGTTTGACTGCGACACATATGTTCATGATTTCATAAGATATGGTTTGATTCTACGGATGGATTGGATAACCATATGTATGGAGCCATTCTAGATTGCGAGAGGAGGGTCATTAGACTTCTGACTTGCCATGGAAAGACTCTTGAGATTTCTTATGACCCCAATAGGGTCTGTCATGCTTAGTCTCCTAGAACCTCTTGGTATATCTACCGATGATTTGCAATCAGCACCAATAGTTGTGAGTATCCTGATGTTTTTGATGAGGTCCGGGGTTTACCCCCGAGGCATAAGATTGGTTTCCGCATATACTTGGTGGACAATGCAAACCAAGTTGCATTGCCTGTGCGACATGTAACTTCTTAAAGAAAAGAGGGAACTTTGTAGGCAAGTAGGGAGCCACTTGAGAAGAGGTTTGATAAGTGAATTATATCGGAAGGGGAAACCTAATGAAGACAGTCCTTGAGGAAGCCCATCATTCTAGGACGATTATTCATCCAAGAGGTGATAAAATGTATAGAGTTCGAGGTAGTGGAGCCAAACTTGCGAGAGGAAGTGAAAGTAGAGAAAGAAGTAATGATTGGACGAGTTCCGACTTGCATACTTGGATCGGAGGTTAAGAAATTATGCAACAGAGAAGTGAAGCTAGTAAGAGTGCAATGGGAAAAGGGCCGCGAGAATGCTACTTGGGAGGCTGAAGACAATATTCGCGCTTCGTATCCTTTCCTTTTCGAGAATATGTTCTTAACTTCTTTTTCAAGCTTCGAATTAATACTTGTATCTATCGTTTGAATATCTCCTATCGATCAAGTCTTTAGGTAGAAAACTAATGAATGTAAACATGTGTTTAAGACATGTTATGTTTGATGGATGCAAGTGTTTACAAGTGATTGCTCGTGGATGCATATACATACACACTAGGCACTAGATCGGCTCAATCACTTACATATTGCATATGGATGTGCGTGCATTTTAAATTTTTATGGATGAAAAAGGGTGTATCATTATGCTAATTTTGCATTTGGATGTATAATTGTGCACACATATAGAACTCACATGTATTGGGACTATTCGAATACATTTTGGTTGCATGGCACAAACATACATTGCATTAAGGAGGTCAGTTGAATCATAGACCGCCTGATCTTTCGCATTAGTTTACGGACATATACACACACTACTGCATATGTTCATAAGCATTAGAAATTCCTTAAGGACAAAGGATGCCTGTGATTGCTAGGCGAGTGTATGAGTGTTGGATGTTAGGATATATGTTTTTCTTAACTTAGAGATTTCGGGGATGAAATCCTTTGAGTAGGGGAGAATGTAACACCCCGTAATTTTAACGACACTAAAGATGATAAATTAGAGAATAATTAATTTGAAATACACTGTTAATAATAAATTAAGGAAAACTTAATTTAATATTCAGAATTAAGGGAAACGGACTATGCCATTGCGTCAGTCTCGAAATATTAGTTACGACAGACACCTGGTTTTGCGTAAAACGGACTTCGTATGAAGAAGTTATCAAGGTTTAAAGTTTGTATACGCGTAAGAAGAATATATATATATATATATATATATACAGGGTCCAGAAATTCAAAATTAGATCCACAAATTCAAAAATCGGTTCAAAATTCAAAAATTGGGGAAGCGGCAGATTTCCCGCCCATGGGTGTCGACCCCTTCAAAGGGGTGTCGACCCCATTAAAGGGGGGGTCGACCCCACCAAAGGGGTGTCGACCCCTTCAAGGGGGGATCGACCCCCCTCCTCCCCCCAGCAGATCTGGATGAAATTCATTTTCCTGTACCTGGACTTCTTTCTGGACCCGGTTCGTTGCTTCTAGGCTATATAGAGGACCCTAAACCTAGGTTTTATTCATCTAAAAAATGGTGGCTATGGCAGAGCTCTACTATAACGTAAATTGAATAGCCAATTCTTCTCCAAACCCAATTCAGCAAACATTATACAAATTTAACAATGGCTACAACAACAAATCCAATGTGTTCTTCTCAGTTATTTGGATCCATTTCATTAGATCTATTCACTGTGAGTTCATGTTATTTTTAGATCTAAATATTTAATTGAAAATTATAAAATGTATATAGAAATTGGATATTGGATCTATGCCTGAACAAGTTCTATTATGACATAATTATCAGATCTGCCTTTATATGTTCATATAACCACCATGTTAAATCTTGTCATAATATATCTATTCAGTTTTATGCCTATTTCTATCAGTTTATTATTGATTCGCTATTATTCCTTCGCTATTATTCCTGTTCTTGATTCTCTTCCCTCCCTCTTTTCCCTTTTATTTTTTTATAGAGCCAGGCTACCTTCGAGCCTAGGCCTAATGCTGAAATATACGAACGTGCGAAATTGGGAACAATTGGGAAAAGACATAATTTGGGGCATAATTGGTATTGAAAAATATGGATCTAAATTTGGGCATAAAATTTGGAAATATACGAATATGGGTTTGGGGGCATATATCGTACTGGATAATATGAATATGAATTTTAGGCATACATTAGAAAATATGTGAACATGAATTTGGGCATAAATTGGGACATGTGTAAATATTGATTTGGGACATAAATTGGAATATGTGAATATAAATTTTAGGCATACATTGGAAAAATATGTGAATATGAATTTGGGTATAACCTGTATTGAAATATGTGAATAGGGACTTCGGCTATAAACTGGAAAACATGTGGATTTGGGTTTGGGCATAATACATACATACATACATACATACATATATATATATATATATATATATATATGTGTGTGTGTGTGTGCCTTGATTTATAACATGGGAAAAAGAGCGTATGGTGCATAATTAAAAGATGAATAGAAAAGGGGTATAAAAATCTATAATTTGAATAATGAATTGGGCATATAAATATGAGGAAAAAGGGCATGAACACCTATAAGGACATAGGTAAAATTGAATAATAATGAAATGCCTAGGATTACAGAATTGAGAAACTGTAACTACACTTATAACACGAGGTTAGATTACACTTGCAGTGGAAGTCTGCCCGGAACCGACCGACATATCTAGCGACCGCAAGTGTTGAATCTAATGTGAGAGGTCTAAGTGTACAAATACGAGACATGCTCAGACACGATGTTAAGCCAAATTTATGTAATAAGTCTGTCCGGACCCGCCCGTTATATCCAGTATCCACAAATGGTAGGCTTAATGTAGGAGGTCTAGCATACTGTAACCATAAATGAAAATATGGTAATAAATATTGAATTCTTAACCTGGTTGAATCCATAGGGATTGTATGAATATAAACTAAATTTGGGGTTAAGTAAAATTGGTTGAACAGGGGTGGGTTAAGCAAATTCGAGGGGGTGGGTAATATTTACATATAGGCCTATAAACTTAACCAGATAAGGTTATGTAATTAAAAATACCTAGTGGTATACATAACTGGTAGAAACAATAAAGTTACATAATTAAAGACACCTTTTAGGGTAAGCATAACTTGTAGAGATGGTAGAATTTAGATATGCATAATAACCGGCTAAGTAGAACATGTTATGGTAACCAAACAAGAATATAAAGGGATTGTGGATCACAGACCTTAGACCACAATCTAAAGAATAACATGTTTTGGGCTCGTTAATAAACTTAAATAGGTAAAGTTATATAAATGAAATTAATAAGCAAAAGGAACTTGTAACTTGATTAAGAATTCAATATGAATGAGAATAACCAAGTTGAATAAAAACCTGACGAGTAAGGCAAGCGCATAAAAGTATGTTTAGACATAGGGTCTAACAACATATTAAAGTGAGGCGCTTGGACTAGTCCACACGTTTAAGGGTGAATAACCCAACGGGGTAGATCATTGTGGTGTTACAAGGCACGAGGGGGAGCGCACATTCATCTGATTGTTCTGACGGCTTCGAAGGATTAGAAGGGGAAGCCGTCAGCTTCCTGAGGTACGTAAGTTGATCCTAGTAGTCCTCTGTGTGGTGATAGATGTTTTAGGTTGTGCTTGCAGAGGTTGGGTCTGCGCGTAACTACTAGGTGGGTGGGCCTTGACTGCAGAAGTAGTTATGCAGTCAGAATGTTGTGACGCGGTGACACCAGGGTGATTCGGCGGTTGCCTCAACGAGGAGGCAAAGAGTTACGACCAACAAGGATACTAGATCGTCGGATACCCGTCATCGGCAGCCAGTGGGATGCGGAAAGTCTAGAGCTAAAACCAATAGACTATTATCCCTTCACTATCGGGGTACGGTGGTTCAGGGAAGATGCCAAATGGATGTTTAGATTGTTTTCTTTAGGGGTAGTCGTTTAACTCTTGTAGTCTTTACTAGTTGAGGGAGGGGCCGGGGTGGGGCCATAGCCACCATGAAAACAGACCCTAGGAATATCTGTAGAGGCTCTTAAAGACGGGCTTGTACAGATATGGAAAAGCTCCCGACGGAGTTCCGTGTTTCTTATATCACCCTACCACGGAACTCAGTATACATTAGAGGACGTGCGATTAAGGCATCGAGATACAGTTATAGTACATACATGGGACAGTATAGATACATGCATGACTACTCTGGGTGATGTATCGTAGACTCGAGGGCATTACTCCGAAATGAAATCTGATTCGATCAATGGTGTCAGTTCGTATGTTTACGTAGCATAGTAATGAAATATATATGCAGAACGTAACATTGTTATATAGACATCTGTATGTCACTCCGGCGTATGATGATGGATTGCGTACTTTTCTATGGTATTACGAGGGAGACCGTGCGAGTGGGATACCATGGGGTGTACCTCAGTATTGAGAGGTAGCTACATATATACCAAATTAGGTTAATCCACTAGGAAGTAAATGGGTATGCATGTGTATAAGCGTTGAGTGTCGTTAACCCAAGTAACCTAAAATTCAAGAAAATGTAATGGAACAGTATTTGTAGGGATCATTCAGTTTCCGAGATACTAGTATTGGGGCGTGCAGAGAAACGTATTTAAAAAGCGCAGTATATTCTGTTCAAACTTATCTTGCTCGGTTGATACTTGTCCTTGTTATTGTTATCATGTTCTTCCAGTTTTTATATAGCTTCTATGATTCTTTTATTTGTTTATATTTAAAAGTAACTGGACTCACCAGACTTTATGTCTAACCCTTTTTGTTTCCTCCTCTCTCTCTTCTGTTTCCCTCCAGGTTCTCAGGGTGGAATGCTTAGAGTTGATTTGGATTCTTTCAGCTTACTTGGTTTTTGGATATTGATTTACCGCTTTGACTTCTTGTCAACTCTCTTATGGCTTCGCAAAGGAAATATGGGTTTATGCTTTTGTACTCTGATATTTTTGGCAAGACAGATTATTAATGTAATTTCTTATTTCAAACTTATGATGTAAACTCGGTATTTTGGATCATGATGTTTTGATTTAGGTAAAGCTTTTAATTCCGCTGCTATTTTACATGTCAGTCTTATGATATTATGTTCTTATTTACCTATAACGCTTCACGAAACTTAATGCATTCTATATAGAGTGACATTAACGGACATGAGCTGTCACATCTTCCCTATATATATACATATACATATACACACACACACACACACACATAAAGGGAGAGAGATCAAATTTTATGTATTTTTGTAGACAAAATCATACTTTCGAAGAAAATAACAACCGAATTTCGCAAAATGAAAAATACTTTCTTTCTTAGAAAATGATCTACTATTTTTTTTAAAGTAATGCTTAAATTTCGGGAGCATTCTATTTTCAATGATTAATTCAATGTTTAACTGAATTTACGCGAACGGAAAAAAATTGTGTATGACTACGAAATTTATTCCTCTATAATATTTAGTTAGACTTTCTCCAATCTCAAATTTTGTAATTAAATTCAAAATTTTAAAATTTATTGTTAATTGCGCTATACTGGTTGTCGCTACCATAAATCAATCGTATAAACCGATTTAAATAGAGGAAACAAAATCGAAATTCAACAGAACGAACTTCGAAATTTTCATTATGTAGTTCTCTACATTAGTTTTATATAAAAACATTACATTTTAAAGAAATAATAATTTCAATGTTTAATTAATACTGATTTCATATAAGTTTCAAAACGAGTTCTGAAATAAAAGGATTGTTTTAAATCATAATATTATTCATATTAGGCTTACATATTTTAATTTTATATTCAAAAACCAAACTCGTATATTCCTTGTACTTCAAAATCAGTTAAATTTTGGTTAACAACTTATTTAAAGTCGCTAAAATTTCAGATCATTACAACGAATGTTTACTGGAATGAAGTAAATGATGATGGACAACATTGATGCTTGTGTCAACATTAAAATTACTAAAATCGGAGCATATTGATGCTTGCTACCTATAGCAGACACAGCTCTTCATATTATTCCCTTGACTGGTGATTGAATTGGTGTACATGATTTGATTGGGGGTTATGTACGCGATCAGCCGACATGGTTATGACCAGCCAGAAAGGGTAAAATGGAAGGATCCTACCTTGGGTATTGCCTCACGTGCCCTATAATATTTTATCCTTATACGAGCCCACTATGATTTTTTTTAGCATTGTACCTATAGAGAACTCACTATCTACCAACTTTACTGATTGTGTTACAAAACTTACATAGATTACATGCTTTGAAATGTGTTATGTTGAATTAATGCAAAACATTAATGTTATTTTAATATTTATTTTATAAATAGACATTATATGTATAACGTATCCTATTATATATTGATAGTTTAATCAATCCTTAAGAGAGAGAAAATCCCGTAACATCTATTAAGTTACTTGTACCGTTATTTCATACTTTCAATTGACTTACATGAGAAATTTTAGTTCTAACCCAAGTACATTATTTTTGTTATGCTTTATCAACCTGAGTTGTTCCAATTTGTTCAAAGGCATTATTTTGAAGATGAAGATGGAGATTGACAATCTCGTTTACTAGTAACTTTCTGCTACATTATTTGTTATTTCTATTGATTATTTAACTATAATATTGTAAAATGTATATTGTAAACTTTCTTATGATTTATTTATGTGATTATTATATTTGATCCTTCTACTATGAAATTTTGTGTTATGTTTTTTTCTCGTCTCTTTTATTCTTATATTTTAAATCCTCATTAACAATTTGCCTTTCTAAATGGTCTGAGTATGACATGTGTGGTTCATTATCTATTTGAATCATTCAAAATGGCAGTTTGTTACTGTTAGCATCAGAGCTTTGATTGAGAGAATAACAAAGCATGTTGGGATTAACTCATTAAGAGATAGGTTGATGGAATTAGGGGTGAGCAATACTAGATTAGATCCGAATTAACTGAACAAATTGGTTTATTTTAGTTGATTCGGCTCGGTTTTGAAATTAAATCGGCTTGAATTCGGTTTGTAGGATATTTTTTTTATCGATTTAACTAAATTAATCGAAATACTGTTGTATTTTTATGTTATTTTCATACTTTAAATAATAGGTTTAGTGATAAATTACAGAAGTATTGTTAAAGATAGGTCAAATTTTATTATAAACCTAAATTTAATGAATAAAATTTCTCTAAACATAAATTTATATTTTAATTTGAGTGAATTAATCAGTTTAACAGTTACATATCCTTCAAGTTTGATTAAATTGGTTACCTACCGAGTTAACCGAAATTATTTCGGTTGGGTTCACTTTTTAAAATTTCCGATTTCAATTCGGTTTGAATTTTTTATCCTAAAAACAAATGAAGACCAAATGTAGAGCCATGTGGTTAATGATCAAAGCATGACTTTAATATAGCATACCTTTATGTATGGCATTAATTCGCGAGCTTCACACTCAGTATGAAAGATACCAGCAATGACGACCCTAAACTCCCACGCCACAGAAGTAAGCATAATCAGTGGAATAGAACATATAAACAATAACAGCAGAACAGAAATATAGAATTACACCAGATAATGTACATCAGATTACACTGTAAATAATGTCAACATCAGATAACACCAAAACATCTGGCCTTTGCTAACTAGCTGAGGGTGCTGGAGTTTCTGCTTCTTTATACACATGAGGTACTTCAGCCTTCTTTAATAGCAGGCAATCCTTTGTAAGACGACCAACCTGATGGCAATTATAGCATCCCCAACTCTCCTAGAGCTTCTTATCGGTTTTATTTTAATTATGTGTGTGTGTGTATAGGCACACACGAATACGTATATGTCAGTGTTATAAAAAAGTTATATTGCGACCTGCTCTGTTGAATATTTATGAATTTCGACCGATACATGGGATGCCATGTTATCTGTAGGGATTTCTAAATTCTTGAATAAGCAAAACCGATATAGTACTGTTTATAAAAGGAGTAAAATGGAATAATTTTATCTAGGAATATATTTTATATAAAAAGGAAAGAATTTTATAACTAGTATAGTTATAGTATATGATTGTTTATTAAGAAAATAATTATTATCTATTGTTTGATTAGTGTGCTCCGTTATTTTATGAGCATTAGTTACTGTGTTGTTATAAAAATCCCGTTTTACCAAATTATAAAATTTACCTTATACAATATAAATAACTTTTATTGTAATAAGTCGTTTAAAACCTTTTGAAATGTATCCTTAAGTGAATAATAACAATTAATGAATAGACTTATGTTTTAAATATAAATATTTAGAAAAAAAATCATTTGAGAACTAATGATAAGAAGTTTAGAAATATAGAAATTTAAATGTTTTTAATCATTTGGTTTTCTTAGCTATTGATTTACATGAAATACTTTTGATAAGTATTTATAGATAGGTGAGCATTTATTGGTGAAAACCAATTAAACCAACCAAACCAATTTAGTTTGGTTGGTTTTGTTAATTAAGTGGTTGGTTATGGTTTTCACTTCTATATTTCTTCGGTTTAATTGATAGGTTCAGTTTTCAATATTTGAAAACTAAGCCAACCAATTAAACCAAAATTTAGAAATTTATTTATTTTAAAGATGAAAAATTACCACTAACAATGTTATTTTTTATAATATTTTCAAAATAATTTTTTTTAGTTTATTAACATTTCCGGAAGAAAAGTCTGTTGTCTAAAATATTTGCATCATATGAACTCAATTAGTTGTTTTAATCCTATGTTATGTCAACAACTAGAAGAATTATTTTATTTTAAGATAAACTATATCAACCAACCAAACCAAATATTATTAATTCGACTGGTTTTGGTTCCAATAAATATTGGTTTGGTTTAGTTTATGTTTCACGAATGATTATTTTGGTTTTAACATTTTTGATCAGTTTCAAGCCGAACCGACCATTTTCTCACCCCTACATGTAAAATTCTTTTGTAAAGGATATTTTATAACATTAAACGAATAATTTTAATGAGTATTTGTGAAGTTTTGTTTATTTATAAAATTTGAAGATGTTATGGAAATCTATGTGGTTATAAATTAGCAAGTTGTAAATAAAATAATTTTATATGAAAGAGTATATATTTGAAAAGAAGTAACAACTTTGTTGTACGATACATTAAAATAACGAAGACTATAGGTTAGGACATTTGTTTAAGTGTCACTTATGGAAATTTGATGGTATCAATAAAGAAAATATACGTAAATAAGCTTCAAAATGAAAAAGAATTAATTTAAAGGAAGGATATTTTGGAAAGAAAACTTTTTTTTATGGGAATACGTGATAGAGATTATAAAGAAAAGGAAATTTATTAAAGTTTAAGAAAGAGATTCATCTTGGAACAAAAATTTTATGACATTTTTATGGTTTCCTAAGTTAATTGGTTTCTGAAAGTTATGCAATATGATATGTTTGTGGAAATAACAAAATTAATTTCTTCGTATGAGTATAATATAGATCACATCTCATAGTTATAATATCTTTGAAATTGCCAAGTTCATTCTAAGTAAATATACATGAAAATACCAATTGGATTTTTGGACACGATATTTATGAAAATATAAACTCCAACTTTATGAGATATAAAGTTATTATTATGCAAGGTAATGATTTTTAAGGAAGATATATAGAAATTCAAATTATTAAAGTAAAATTGATTTTTATTGGAATGATCTGTACAATTATTGATTTTAAAACATAGTTTGTAAAGTAAATAAAATGGTTATTATTTATTTGAAATAAAACTAAACTTCGGAAGTGTAGTAATAAATATTGACGATAATTTAAACATTGATAACATCAATGATGTTTTAGGACAACGTTGATTTGAATATTAATTAATGACGTTGAGTTGAATATCAAATTATCTAGGGTGTTGATTCAAGCACTAATATATAATGTAAACTTAAATAGTATGTCCATGAAAAATGTTAAGATTTTAATGTTAATTGAAAAGGAAAACTTCAAGTGAAAACTACAAATAAACTATAGACGAGAATTTGAAGAATGAAATAAAACAATAATCTCAGTGAATTCAAGTATATGTTAAGAAAACCTTATATTTTGAGAACATCACTTTATATGATTTGTCATTGTATTATAAATTAATTCCATGTTGAATAAATGGTAGGAAATTAAAACATAAATAAAATAGGTTAGTATTTATAATAAGAATGTTTATATAAAAAGTGATTTTATTTTAAAGTTGTTATCTTTTTCTCCTCCTATAAAAAATACTTTGCGTTGAGATGCACATAAGATTCTCGAGCTAATGTCTTAAAGAAACTTGATATTGTTATGACAGTGCCTTCTGTTCCCATATCCCCTGTACTATCCCAACCATCAAAGCCTATAATGACTCCTCCCATTCAAATCAAATAGAGCTATGCCGCCTGCTTTTCATCTCTTCCTCAAAGTGTTGGTCTGTATTCTCCTGTGAATTCACGTCATCCTCTGAAAACCCATCTCCTCCACCTGACATCGTTCAAGAGGGAGCCAATGTTTGGAAAGATCATTTGGTGGGCTTCTTCCTTGATTATAAAATTTCATATGCTGATGTTCGTGCTCAATGTTGTAAGCCCTGAGAGGAGGCCTTCGTGTTAATGTTCTAAATGGTATTTACTACTTTAAATTTTCGATTATGGAGGAGAGAAGGAAGGTATTGGAATCAGATCCGACAATTATTGGAGGGAAACCTTTTATTATTACATCGTGTAGTGCAACGATAGAGAGAGCAAGAGAGCATGTTTATTCCATTCCTGTATGGTTAGTCTTTAACAGAATTCCCTCTGTGCTTCATACTCTTCCTGGTTTAAATTGATCAGCTAGTAGAATAGGGAATTTTAAATGTTTTTATGTGAACATAGAGACAAGGAAAAATCATGTCTTTGCACAATCGTTGATTGAAATAACACCATGCAAGCCGTTACCTAAGAAGCTCGAAGTAACTATAGAAGGTTGTGATATCTATGTACAATACTCATGGCAATCGGAAATATGCACAAAATGTCAATGCTTTGGACATCTTCAAGAAAATTGTAAACTTCTTGGACCTACTAAGGTACGTGCTCCTCTCCTGAAACATCCTCCTAGCATTTGGGTGAAAAAGAACATAGTAGATGTTGAACTAGTTAATGAAGATCCTAGTTCTGAAAAAGCTTTGGAAAGCAAGGATTCTATGTGCGATGAAGTATTAACGAAAAGCTAAGTGGTAACAATAGACAGTGAATCTAATGATGATGGGATATGTTGCATGTCAGATGAACTATATCTTTCTAACAGAAGTGAAAAATCAAGATTTCGTGTTACAGATTGCGAGTTATGTCCAAATCAAATTTCCAAATAGTACCTATAAAATCGTTTATCGACCATAATAGTATATTTGATATAACTAGATACCGGTTGCAAATCTGGACAAGATTCTTTTGAGATGAAATTATAATTTAATTTTTAGAATTTTACTGTAATTTTTAATTAAATAAATAAACAACTTTTTATTTGGAGTATTTTGCATCCTGTAACAACATTTTGGGGTTTCATAATATGAGTTAACCTACCGATATTACTATATATTTGGGATCGTGGCACCTCGCTGGATACGACTGTATTTTTATTTCTGTCTATAGCGGCTCAAATAGGAACGAAATCTTACGTATCACGGTACACTAAAATTTTAAATCATAAATATACAAGTGAATGTCAATGCTCATTTCAAAGTATATCAAATAAAGAGGATTGTACGGTTTAAAACCCTCGAACCCTAGAAGAACTGGACAGATTGGGATATGAAACCCGATTCATTTATCTTCCACGTTTTCAAAACATAATGGAGTGGAATAAAATAAGAAAAATATTTTTTTTCTTTGCCTTGGCACGCAAGTAAATTATACCGACTAAATGCAAGCAATGGTCTCAAAGCGCATGCTCCTATGAACTTGTTTCTTCCTACAGTTTATTCGAAATATAACCTTACCTTCAAGCTTACTACACAGCAAACCTAGGATAGGCCATGAACCACACTTATGAAATTTCTACACTAGACTGTCCCTACACTACCATATACCATACACCTAGGCTTTCTTCTCAAAATAATATAAGGCATGGGGCGCAGACATCAAGAAGGAACGGGGTAACCTAAGCTACAACACTTGTACAATCTATATATTTCAATTCTTTTGCAGCAAAGTAATCAGAAAACTGCAAACCTAATATCACAGCAAGCTGTGCTTTCTAATCCACAGTGACAAATGAAAAGAAAACTCTAAATGTAGTAATAAGCTAGTCTATATCCTAATGCTTTGCCACTAAGTTTCGTCGAGTATAAACATAATGGACAAGCTTCAGTTCGATAACAAGAAAAATATAAATAAAAGGGTAAACACACCCTGAAACAAAAGAATAGATCCTTCAACTGTTGTTCTCACGCAATAGCAAGGAAAGTTGGGTTCTTGTTCACCGAAGAGAAGGAGGAAGGGGACATTGCACATGTGTTTTCAGCGCATACAAAGGAGAGAGGAATTACATGAGTTGCAGTTCTGGCCTAGCATACGTATGTGTGAAGTAGGAGGAACCAGTGAAGTAGTCGTAAGGATAGAAGAAGCTTGCGGGGTCTTAAAACAAAAAGAAGATGGTGTTTATTATGGGATACGCAGTAGGCTTGGAGGAAGTAAAGGAGTAGAGCCGCAACATTTCTAATGGGAAGAAGGTGAGATAGTGGAAGTTGTTTGGTTAATCATTGGGGACAGAAAGGTAGTTTGGTGAAACATGGTGGTTTAGTGAGTTGATATAGCTGCATGGGAGTTGCGAAGGAAATAATGTACATGAAGGGGTGGCGTGTGTTATTGATGGGAAGACAGAGGAGAAGGATGCGTTGTTTTGGGATGGGACATGTTGTATGCAAGAGCAGCTGAGAGGAAGTTTTTATGGTCCGTTGAGCAAGAAAGCGAATAGTAGAACGTTTGTTGGAGGGAGCTACTTATTGCTGTGAAGAAGCTATAGAACGCACGTTTGTCATTGCATCTTATATGGTTCAACTAGAGGAAACAATAGGAGCTGTAGCTTTTGGCATAGTTTCATTTGCGTCTTAATTATATGGTCATACCAGCAGAAGCATAAGGATTTGAAGCAATTGACATGGAAATTAGGAAGTGGGTGGTGGTTGCAATGCATATGGGTGTAACTGGAGCTCACGTGGATTTCGTTGGATGGTTCTATGTAAATTGCTGTCGCTACTTTTGCTGTAGCGAACATATACAGTCGATGATGGATTGGGGAAGATGCCATCGAACTGTACGAAGTGGGAGTAACGATGGGATGATGGGCTACAGAACTATAAATTGCTCGGAGGCGAGCAGTGGTGAATTAGCGGAGAATGATGTGGCTAAATTGATTTGTAAAGCACGACGGTGAACTGATTCCGGTGGCCGTACTGTTTGGTGATACAGTCGTATCAATGAAGTAACAAGCGGAACACTATCTTCACCAGGGGAAAGAAAGAGCGTTCAGGAGAAAGGGATTAGCAGTGTTCAAAATCATGGATAGGAAGAAACTAGGCGTAACAACCCAGAAATTCTGAGCCAATTTAAAAATTTTATTTTGGCTATTTTAATGAATTTTGAATATTTAAAATAGTTTATTTTAAATAATAACGACGAAAAATTTATTTTTGACGAAGTTAAAACGAATAATTTTATTTTAAATATAATTAGAGCCTGAAATGGCGCGGTAGTTCGAAAATTCGATTTCGAATTTCAAATGAATATACAGAATTCAATATAAGTCAAAATTGAACGAAACAAGAAATATTTGAATCTGTTTGACAATATCTTTCTAACGGATGTAAGAAACTGATATTTCATTTTAAAAGTTGAGAGTTACGTCCAGTTGAAAATTCAGAAAAGTCACTGTGGAATTTATATATATTTTAATATATATACATAAGGGCCCTTAAAAATGGACATTTTGGAAACAACCTCGGTTTTCGACGAAACCACTTTTGTTGGATCCGAGATGTCAAATTATTGCTAGGTTTCAAAATTCATAATTTTTGAAGTCAATATGTGAGCGTGACAAAGGGAAACGTGTTTTAACAGTTTTAGTCATTTTCGATCGACCAGAAAATGGCCTTTTTTCAAATGGTCTCAGAATTTGAAGAAATCAGTTTTTTAGGATCGTATCATCAATACGAAGTTAGAAATATTTTTCGGTAATTTTTAGAGTCCGTATTTGGCCCCGGTAAATTGAAATGTGCGTTCAAATTCAATATATAGAGTTATATTTTGATTTTAACGAAAACTGATTGAAATAGTCGAATCGGCCAACGAAACATATCCCATTGTGTTCGGAATGGGGGTAATTAGCTAGGGGACGATAGTCGTTGGATCTCGTTAGGTGGTCGGATGAAAAGTCATTAATATTGAAATGAAAATAAAATAAAATTATATAAAATTATATATAGCTTGGCCCCCCCTTCTCTCCTCATACCCACTCAGATCGGAAAATATAAAAAGACACGGAGGACCATGACGCCACCGACCTCGAGCTCCCCCCAGGCGCCGCACCGCCTCACTGGGTCCCCCCTTTCCACCTTATGTTGCCTCTTCCCTCTCCACCCCTAATCGACTGAATCCTGAACCCCAAAGCCATAGCGCCGCCGCCTCTAGCAGGCCATCCCCCTCCTTTCTCGATTTGAAAACCGCGCCCCCCTACAGCCCCAATCCTAAGCCGCCATCTCCCCCCTGACCCAGACTTGACGTGGAACTCCCCCTTCCTTCCTCCGATCAATGTAAGTAAATTTAAATCGATTTCTATTTTTATTTTCAGTTTTTAAATGTGAATGGTATGTTTTGTTTTCAGTTTTGATTTTTCTTTTCAGTTTTGATTTTTATGAACAAAAGTTTTGGTTTTTTTAGTAGAAAATATAGTTAATCGAATAGAAAAAGTCGGATTTTAATATAGTTAATCGAATAGAAAAGGTCGGATTTTTATATAGTTAATCGAATAGAAAATGTCGGATTTTTATATAGTTAATCGAATAAAAAAGGTCGGATTTTTAAATATTTAATCGAATAGAAAAGGTCAGATTTTTATATAGTTAATCGAATAGAAAAGGTCGAATTTTTATATTAGAAAAGTTTGAATCTTTATATAGTTGAAATGATGAAGTAAAAATGAGATTTTTATATATGAAGACATAGAGAATAAAAATATAATTTTTATATAGTGAGAAGAATAAAAACAGAATTTTTATCTATATAGTAGCGATATAAAAATAGAATTTTTATCTATTTAGTAGCGATGTAAAATTAGAATTTTTATCTATATAGTAGCGATGTAAAAATAGAATTTTTATCCATATAGTGGCGGTATAAAAATGTGATTTTTATCTATATAGAGCGATTATAAAAATGTGATTTTTATATACATAGCAACAATATAAAAATGTGATTTTTATATATGTAGTGGCTACGTACAATGAAATTGATGAAAGGCGAGCACGACGAAGATTTCCTACATATGAAGAGTCATGGCGTTAGGTTTAGCTAATCGGTGAGAACTTCTCACTTTTAATTTATTTTCTAGTTGAATATATATACTAGGATGTAGACGGTGCTTAGCAGCACCCGACACCCGTCGTCCACAGACCATGAATGACTTGTTTGTTTGGTTGCTGTGTTGTGAAATTTAATTGTGTGATGTGGAATGAAATAAAATATTTTATAGTTAAAAGTATAATTTTTAACGTGTATATAAAATAAATATTTATAAACAAATCGGGCGATATATACACTGATTTGACTGATATTGATTGGGACGATAAATATTACACATCGCCCAATTGCACAAATAAAATCTGTGTTTGTTGATTTGAAACCCCATACGGGTATTAGGATGAGATTTGACGTACACTAATCCCGATTGTTTAGTTGTATGTCAATCGATGGATTGACAGACTGTGTAAGCGTTAATTAGTTATATTTAGTGCTTGTGCAGTTGTGTGGTGCACTCTAGATGATGGTTGATTATTTACCGTTGCTATTATATACATGTGTTGTAGAAAATCCATATAATTAACATTATATGGTAATTGATTGTGCCTCATTCCAATTTAGAAAATAATTTCATGTGTTGAAATAAAATAATTTCATGTGTTGAATTGAAAATAAATTCATGTGTTGAATAGAAAATAAATTCATGTGTTGAATAGAAAATAATTTCATGTGTTGAAATAAAATAATTTCATATGTTGAATAAAAGCCTTGGTGATTAGATTGATGCCATTTTGACGTGAACAATATTTATATCGATTTTATTCATTTTTATAATGAATATAGAAAAGAAAGTGATTTCAAAATATAACGTTTTGAAAATATTATCATTTGTATATCGATGATGTGGAATATTCAATTTTGATTTGAAATTGAATATGAAGTTGAAATCGTTTTGAAAACGAATATAAAACGATTTATAAAATTTGTTTCGAAAGGAAATCGACAAAGTATATATTATATATATATTATATATATAATATAATGACCTGAATAGAACGCGCCGCGCTGCGGCAGTTCGCGAATTTCGACCATTGACTTCGAATGGATATTGCGGGAGATCCTACCGTCGAATTCTCTAAAACCGGAACCGTTGGGTTCATATCGAAAAGAGCTTTCTAACGAATATTAGAAATCTAATGGTTGGATTTGGAATTATGTCCAAATCAAATTTGGAAAAGGTCGCTGTAAGTGCAGTTCGATGACGGTTGATGGAAATCGACTGTACGGGCCTTGATAAAATTATTAAAAATATCAATAATTTGTGTAAAATCATAAGAAATGATTTGTGAAGAATTAGGATGAAAATTTCCATATTTGAAAAGATAAAAATAGATTTTTATTGAAATGAACTAGTTTTGAACAAGAATTATAATCCCATTTATTTTTAAAATAAATAAAGTGGATTTGAAATGGTTTTGAAAATAACCAGAATTTCCAATATATAAAGTGGAAATGGATTTGAATCGAAATTGTCTTTGGAATATTTCGATGTTGGATTTCGTGATTATACAGATATTGTTCTAGAAATATCGTTATTTCCAATACGATATTTGTTGGTCGTAGAATTTGATATTGAATATAAGCCGATATATTTTCTATTTAGAGCCTTGTATTTAATATCAAATGTGATTTGGGTTTGTCGTGAATGGTGTCTTCATTAACACTGTTCTTAAACCCAGTTGAGAAAAAGATTAAATCTTTTTATTTAGATTTAATGAAGTGTACCAATTAAATCGTATTTAATTGGAATTGAATTTGAATTGATTTTTGGGTTTATCGTGGATGGTGTTTTAAATAACACTTGTTCTTTAACCCGATAATTAATGGAATGTGATTTTGGGTTGTCGTGAACGGTATCTTCAATAATACTGTTCTTAGACCCAACTGAGTTAAGAATTCAAACAGTAACTGGAGATTAGTTAAGTTGAATGGTTTCTTGGGTATTGATCTAATGTTGGTTTCGACCTTCGGGGTTAATACATAGGGAATTGCTCACTTGCTATTTTACGGTTAAAAGATGATAGAATGGAAGGTGATTTTGGGTTTGTCATGAACCGTGTTTTAAATGACATTGATTCTTTAACCCAGTTAAAGATTAAAACTAAGTGGAGTTTTAATGAATCTTTAATTAGATTGAAATGATCGAGAATGGAGTACCACCAGTTTTGCTCCAAGTGATAGTTAAATCTTTAGATTTGAACGTAAAATGGTAATTGAATTTACCGATAACACCGTGGTGTTAGATATGAAGTATGACCAGTTTTACTACATGGGATGAATAGGTTGGGATTGGGAAATAAAATAAATAATTACTTCGGTGTGGTTCGCTAATCCCGACTAGTTTGAAGTGATATTCAAACGAAGATTAAAGAATAAATTTAAAAGAATTTATCTTTGATAAAATTAATGGGAACCTTTCCCAAGAAATGTGAAATTTAGAAACTAACTGTAGGTTAGCTAAGAAGAATGGTTTCCTGGGTATTGATCTAATGTTTGTTTCGGCCTTCGGGGTTAATATTTGGGGAATTATCCTCTTGCTAATTTACGGTCAGTGACTGATGAATTGGAATGAGGCGTATGTTGTGTTTGTGTAACACTTGTTTATTATATACGCGAGTTATTTAGAAAGACCGGGTTTATCCCATTCTGAATAACTGATTCGACGATTAGTCGAAGATGAAGATGGTGGTTGAAGACCGAAGGTCTTCACATCGTTTGGGTGATTACTGATGATCTTGATTGGGTTGTACACCCAAGAGGAGGGAATCAGTTGGTGATCGTCCAGATGTACTTGGAGATCGATGGATATGCGAGGTACAAGGTGCCTCCAGTTTCGTTCAGACCCAGAAAGGAGTAGTAAATGGACTGTGTGTCTGACATTGGATATCATTCTGTGTGATTGATGGATATCGGTTGCATGGAGTGGTTTGCCTGTGTGGCATACTAAGATGCAAATGATCAAGGCTTTTGTTGAAAAGCAAAGTCTTGTGGTTGATGATCAAAGCACGGACTTTGTGGCATAGCTTTGTGTAGCGTTTAATTCGCGAGTTTCACACCAGGTATGAACCAAAAATGGGAGACAGATATTAGGGGGGCATGCGTTTCTTTCTAGTTAGAAGTGGCGTTAGTAGTTTTACACGTCCTGACGAGCTTGACTTATGTGGTTGTTGCTATTGCGAGGCGCCTCAGATATATCGTTGACTATGAGGAGCCGATGGAGTCATTTGTTGGCTCATTTACGCCCCATAGGGCAGGGAGACGCAGTGTTCAGGAATTATAATCCACATCGGTGGACCGGCCCTGAGTCAAAGGGGCGATGCATTCTGTTCCTGAGGGGCGGGCTAGAGGCTCTCGAATCGATGAGGACGATCCTAAGCCTCGGTTCATATCATAAATGAAATCCAACTTCCAATATGACACTTTGCGGTTTTAGTTGTTAACCTATATATGGAGACATAGTGGTATGGGGCATTCAGGCCGCCTATGATTGATACTTATGATTGAAATTGTTTTTGACACTATACACTTATAATACTATCAAAATAATCTTTTTTAAACGTATCAAACATTCTTTGGCTATTATAAGGTAAAACCCTATCCTCTGGCTTATGTTGCATTGTCTGATGGGACCTAGGTCTTATAATCGCTTCATTGTTCGTTATTTAGCATTGCGCTGTTGTTTTATGCACTAGTGTTCTTGGGAGGAAACCCGTTCTGTGTTATACGGCGTGGTCCCTTGATTTACCTAACTTTAAAATAAAGATTAATAACTGTTTTAGTTCTCACACCAGTCACATGACTGACCTGGAGTTTATTGTTTTAACCTAAACTCTAGGTGCCTTTATTTTCGACACGGGCAGCTAGTAGTTTTGGTTTTGCAGATTTATGTTCACAGGATCCTGATTTACAGCTGGAACGATACTCGGAAAGCTCTGTATCTGTGTATTACTTCTAGTTGTGTATTGTATTATTTTCCGCTGCTATGTAATGTATTGTAATCTCTGATATTTTATAATGTGTAATATTTATTCATACTCTGTATATGTATTCTGATGGAATTGTTGTAATATACAATGAAATGTTCTTCTGTTTGCGTTCCGATGTGGCTCGTTCTCAATTCAATGCGGGCTTTCCTTACCGGGGAAGTTCGGGTCGTTTCATTGGGATATACGGATTTTCAAAAGGAAATCGACTGACGCAAATCGTATTTAATGGTTGACGCGCGAAGGTGAGTAAATTCACTAACTCTGATCTATTTAAAAATATTATAATTTTATTTTAATGTTGTTTGAATGCTATGTGATGGTCGATTAGTTAGATTACAATTAAATTGGTTGATTATTATATATCGTCGCATATATACACATCATCGGTTGGATACTGATTCCATCGATTATAATACTGCCTAGTATGGAATCAGTGTTAATTGTTTGACTAACATCTGTGGATGCGGAAACCGGTTGGAGGAATCCAACCGGATTCCTTAAATATTTATATGTACTGTTTGCTTTATATTATTTATATATACACTGTTCGAACCATGTTGAATGGAAAATCAACGTTATGTTGATTTAATAAATAGAGGATATTGATTAAGAGAATAGCAACAGTCGACCATAAATCCATCGTTTGGTTAAGAAATTGATTGGCCGTCACGTAAATCAACGAAGTTAATTATAAAAATTATATTTTTATAATTAAAGCGAAGTTTTAAACTGTAACATAAGTTCTATTAAAAACTGGTAATTTATGGTTTGTTACATAAAATAAATATAATCAATTATTTGACATTTAAATAAGTTAGGAAGCTGTAATTATACTGAAGTGAATAATTTGGATAATTATTTTAAAGCAAACAGTTAAGAAATATTATTAGACTAGTTATATTAATCGAATAATAAGAAATAATTAAAATCAGTTAACGAATTTACTGATGGAATGGAGTTGATTTAATCAATTGTTAATTGGAAATGATTATTAGATTAATTGATTTTTAATTAATCTAATGATAATAACTTGGAAATAAATTAATCAAAATTAATAAGATTTTGTATTAATTAACTTTTTAATTAATAAAGTTTGAAAGGTTATTAAACAAATAGAATCAGCAATTTTTTAATAAAGTAAGCAACCAATCTAGTTAAATTGATAATGAAGTAAATCATTTTACTTTAGTTATGATGAAGTTAATTTCTATGTAATTATCTTAATTAAAGTAATTGTTCTTGAATGGAATTCATTTAAGATAATGTTTAGTTTGCATGAGATGTTTACCTGAATTAGGTGAAATGATTAGAATGGAAAGCAAAATGTTAGAAGACAAAGTGCACTAATGATTTTTGATAAAAGAAGTTATAAATGGAATTGTATAAGTAAGATGAAGCAAAGAATTAATATTTAGTATAAATAGTTATGGACAAACGAGTTTCAAAATAAGGATATGGGGTTATAAAACCATAGTTCAAATTGAACAAGGAAATACGATCTGATAGATATTATAAGTAATAAGGGATTAGAGTTACAGACTTATATATGTACTAAGATAAGAATGTTGTCGATCAAGGTCTGAGAGGTTAACAAAATACCCCAACTTGAACGGCTTCACCATTATCGAGGAATAGTATCAGTTTGTAAGGGAAAAGAGATGTCAAGATTAGTTATAAAGGGATATAGCAGCGTATAGCAAGTTTTCGAACTATAACGATAAAATAACGCTGTTGACTAGGCTTAAGCGTGACTGTTATGTCGAGATTAGTTATAAAGGAGGATATAGCAGCGTGTAGCAAGTTTTGAACTGTAACAATAAATTAACGTTGTTAACCAAACTTAAGTGTGTTTTTTTATTGCAGCACTTCCTAGGGAATGAAAACAGTTTGGTTTGAAATCCACTTAGTCTAAAGTAATAAGTAACGACGTTGGTTCAAAGGAATATGAGCATGACTTAGAAGGAGAATTAGGAAATCGTTTTCAAAAAATGATAACATCGTTTCGATGTTTGGGATATGATTAGAATTAAGTCACACTATTAGGAATTGGAACCATAATTCGGTGATGTCGAATGAATTATTTTTAGGAATTATAATCTGATAGGATAGTTAATATTTAGTATAAACCAACGAATAATAATATGATATGAAATCAATATTTAGTTATAAACTAGATATTGATTCAACAAGAAGTTGACTTAGAAATAGATTTTATAAAGTGGAATGGGAATATAAATTATGAAGGAGATTTCGGTAAACAAGATAACGGTATTTATTACTTGAATAATGAATTATTTGATAAAGGTGTTCAGATTTCTATAATAGAAATGATAATCACATTTTAAAGTGAATTATGTTTTAAAGTGAACGCTTGGCAGATTAAAATGTTTAAAATGAAATTGGAAATATTTTTCCAATATAGTTAGGATATATTATCCAAGTGTAGATAAAGAACGTGAAAAGAATGGAAATGTTTCGAACGTTAATAACGTATATTTTATGGAACATAAGAGAATAAGAGTTTATAATAACTGGAAAGTTTTCCAAGAAGTGTGAAAGGGCTAAAACAGGATTTGAGATATATCTGATAAGATATGGGAATTTGAATAATAAAAATGGATGTTAAATAAAAATGGTCATGATGGTGTGATATTGTACATTTGAATGAATGTTGTTTTTACTTCGATAGTTAAATAACCGACTATCGAAGTGTTTTGACCATCGTTGTCGATACGAAGAGACCGGTTGGATATATTATGCGAAAACCATTCCGTATAGGCATAAGCGTTTCGTATTATATTATACTGAAGAGAATTGAAAACGGAGTGAAATGCAAGGGTCGTCCAGTTACAAAATGGTGCTTTCCGTTTGTCCAGTCCTAGGACAACTTGTATGGACGAGTATCTGACAGAGTATACCTAACAAATCACGTACGATTGATCTCTAGAAGGTATTATGTCTGGTGGCGGAGGAATTCGTTCCTCTTAGCTTTTTATATACCCGTGATATTTTTGGAAATCAATTAGTGAATTGACGGGTTTGACGATGTGGCATTCAAAGTGAAAGGTGATCAGATGTTCTGAAGATAGACGTAGCCTCCAGCCTCACAACCGGGAAATGACAGAAATCGGGCAGGCAACATAGCTATGTGGGTCATTCCCATTAGGGTGTATTATCACCGATCTAGAGAAAATTAATATTTGTTCTTCATTCGTTTCTGTATCTTCAGATGACCGTTGGATGGCCAACAACCGTAGGTGGAAATATAATCGATACACTCAAGAGAAATAAGTGGTCAGTCATGTGTGGGCCGGGTTGCAAGATGTTCTTGTTGGACCCTAGTGTATCTCCTCTAGAGTACACTAATCGGGAGGTGGTCCCATACCTTGTCATAGTTGGAATCCAATATTTAATAAGCGCCCTGCGGTTTTTGATTTTATACTATGTATGTGGAGCATGAGATGCAAGAGTTCTGCTATTTGATTATTTATTTGATTAGACATTATTATAATATCACTGGATTTTGATATCAAAAATGGTTTGGTTATAGTAAGGTAAAAATCGTCCATGTTTATGTGTGGGCTTGTCTTACTATTATCTTTTTGTTTCAAAAGGATTTTCAAAGTTAAACGATACGGTTGGAATTTACTCACACCAGTCCCATGACTGACCCAGAATTTATTTTGTTTGTGTTTTCCCTAAACTCTTGGGTGCCCAAATTTATATGAGCAGTCAAGTGTTTCAGGCCTTGCAGATTCACTTGGAGGAGCTGGAAGCAGAAGGCTTCACCATTAGCTAGTTAGAGATTATTTCCGCTGTAATACATATGAGTTGTACTCTGATATGGTATGTATAAACAAATTCAGTTTGTGTATTTCAAAGTTATGTTATAATACATGTTATTCGTTCCGCTATGAAATTCATGTTTTTGATTCTGATGTTCTTCTTCTTCTCTTATTCTATTATTTCTATCTTATATTTCTCATCCTCTAATTTCTTTTTATTAATGATCCGGTGTTTCCGATGTCTGAACATTCGACATGGGTTTTTGTGTCGATTTTCAGGGTCGAAAATCCCGTGGTCGTTACATATGAAATCATTGTTTTGATGTTTTTTGGTTGATTCTACATGTTGCTACTGCTGTTTGGTATGTTTTGTGATTGCATAGAAAAGTTAAAATGGTTGAAAATGTCGTTGTTTGGTGAAGTTTGCTTGCTGGAAAACTACAGGATTTCGGTTCGTGATGGTGACCCCAAGATGACCACGACCCCTATGGTGACCACGACCCCATAGTGACCACGACCCCTATGGTGACCACGAACCGATGGTGATCACAAGCCGATGATGATAATGAACCAAGTCGTGATGGTGACCTCGAACCGAACCGGATTTGAGCCTCTACCATGCGACGATAATCGTGAACTCTTCTGAAGATCAACTCCAATTCGACCAAAACCCGAGATGCAAAAGAAGTCCAAGCGGAAAGTTATCGCTCAGGATCCAGATGGGAACCAACGAGTTAACTTCAAGAGTTAGGCTTTGTTGCAGGACATGTGCAAAGGAGTTATCGATATCTGTAACTTTGGTTCACCATTGAGAGAAGGGGCATGTAGATGAACCAGAGCCAGGGCTATGTGGATTGATTGGCCCGTACCCCCGAGCCATGGAGGTGTGGACTAGGTAGGGTTATTGACTATAGAACAGGGCGATGTGGTCATAACAATAGTTGTACAGAGTCCAGGGCAATTTGGACCCGTCATGGCCCCTAATGGATTTGGTGATCAAAGCGGTGGATATCGTATGCTTTACACATTGAGTGAGAGATGTGAGGATGATTGCTATGATTGATGTTTGTTATCACTATGACACACACACTTCCGTTTTACACTCAGTATTACCTTAGAGTATTGTGCATCTTGTTGTGCTAACTCTTTGGTTGCAGGTCCAGGTCAGGTATGATTATTTGTACCTGTTATTGCTTTATTTTGTTATATAGAATTACTATCGCTCACACCGGAATTTTGTCTCACCTAGAGTTTTACGTCTCTTCTTATTACTCTGGGTGCTCCTAAACGAGTAGACTAGAGGCAGGTTAGGTGGTTATGCATGAGTAGTCGTCCGGAGATGAGCAGTACGCTTCCACGTACTATATATATATATATATTCTCCCTGTGTTGTTGGTGTTCACTACTTTGGGCATTAGTAGTGTACCTCTTTTATTTCCTTTTAGAGGTAGTATTTTAAAGTTGAAATAATTGGATATGAATCTGTACATTGGTTTCCGCTGCTCTGATGGATATGGTTTAGTTTTCAGCTTGTGTACAGTCTCACCTGTTTTATATCAAGTTATTTTATTATTATATTTTATTCCATGCGCTGTGAGATATACTACAGGTAATTCGGTAATTCATCTTTTTACCCTTTTAATGATCGCCCCGTACTAGTCGGACATCGGTACAATGCTTTTTGGGGAAATGTCTGATGGTACGGGGCGGCCGTCACACTCTGGTAGTTATTCCACCCTTGTGGGGGATTAATTGTTAGGTCTGTGTTAGAAGTTGAAACTCTATGTTTCACTCCTGTACTTTATAATTTGTGTGTTCTGCCACTACAAACCAGATGGAGTTCTTGTGCCTATACAGAACTTCACTTCTTTTTATGATTCTCTAATAAACAGTGATAAAGGCACTATAATCCGGCTTACCATGCCAAAAAAAAGTTTTGGTAACTTAAATAGTGATCATTCTAAATATAAACAATGATTTTAATACTTACTTTCAAGTTCTTACACATATTTGTAAAGATGTCTATAGTGAATTTTAAATGATGCTTTAGAATAAAATTTATCTTATGTTAAGTAAAGAATTTTTTATGAACTTTGTTAAGTATTTAAACATCAAAATTTAGATTTACGTGATTTTTCTAGGCACAAAATTTTGTAATACAAATAAATAAAGGAAGTTGTACTTAAATTCTGTAATGACCCGGGATTTTGTCGACTTTGGTTACCGCCATAAACCCAATGATGACTAACCAAACATCGAAAAATACCGGTCATTAATGAAAGAAATTAGAGGGTGAGGAAAGATAAGATAGAAACTTAGAATAGAAGAAGAAGAAGAACACAATATCATAGTAACACGAATCCCACAGCGGAACGAATAAACATATTTCATAACATAACTTTGAAATACAAATCTGTACTTGAATATACATATCATTATCATAGTACAACACTTACAACACAGCAAAAATAACTATAGCTATATAAACCTGAAGCCTCCTGCTCCAAGCTCTTCCAGTATATATGTAAATCCCGACTACTTGACTTCCCGTACAAATTTAGGCACCCAAGAGTTTAGGGAAACAAACAAATAAACTCCGGGTCAGTCATTGGACTGGTATGAGTAAAATAGTTTAAAACAGTTTGAACAAGTAAACGAAATCTCATAAGACCACGCCGTATAACGGAATGGGTTTTTCCCTTATGAAAATTCCAAAATATCTTTATATCAAAACCTTTTGATATTATGATAATGTCTATCAAGCACAGTATAATAATCACCTAGCAGAAACACTTTAATCTCACATTCTACATACATAGTATACAAATTAAAACCGCAAGCACATATTGGGTAATTGATTTCCAACTATGACAAGGTATGGAACCACCTTTCACTAGTGTATCTCTAGAAAGGAATACACTGGGTTCAACAAGAACATCTTGCAACCCGGCCACACATGACTGACCACCCATTTCTCTTGAGTGTATCGAATGTATATCACCAACGGTTGGGATCAGCAACCGTTTCCCGAATGGGACAGTATCGACAATAGATTTTTAGAAGTAAATGAAACTCTAGATCAGGTGATTATACACCCTACTTCGGTGCGACCGACTTAGCCATGATGCCTGCCCGATTTCTGTCATTTACCGGATGTGAGGCTAGAAGCTACGCTTTATCATCACACCAGATTCACTTTGAACGTCACATCGTCAAATCCATCAAATCACCGAATGACGTCCTCAACCATACATTATGTGTTAGCTAAAAGAAGTTTCCTTCTCTGCTTCCACTCTTGGTACGGTTGGAGAAATCAATATACGTGATCGTCTGGAAATACTATGTCAGACATCCGTCCATACAAGTCATCCAGGAACAGGATGAACCGAAGGCACTATTCTGTAAACAGGATAGCCCTTGCATAACTCCGTCTTCAATATCCTTTGGCATATATGATTCGCAACGCTTATGCCAATACAGAGTGGTTCTTTGGATAATAATCCAACCGGTCTCTCCATATTAACAACGTTAAAATGGTCAAAACTTCGATAGTCCGTGATTTAACTATCGAAGAAAAACAGGTGTGCAAACAACGATATTATTTCCAAATGGAAATTTATATCGATCAAACATCATTCAACATTTATCTCTTTATTTCATTAATTTACTTATCTCCCGTTTCTCTATATTCAATATTTTTATTTTCTAAATTTGGAAAATATACGTTATTAACAATGGAAAACATTTCCATTTCTTGATTTCTTTGTTAGAAAACATTTCTGGTTTCATATTTGGAAAACATTTCCAAAGCTTCTTCATTGGACTTAGACAGATGTTTAAACAAACCATCGTGATGCCAACTCAAACCATTTCCTTTAATTACTAAATTCACTTAACCATTCTTCATATCGAACCTTAACCATTCCTTTATTAAAAATGAAGTCAATCAAGTTTGGGTAATACTACCACTCAGACTTTAACTAAACAACGTTTCTAACCTTGAAATAGACAAAGTTCACCCTTCTAATTTTTTAACAAACTTCCTTACGTAACTCTCTTTCAAATCTTTTCTATTCGATAATTCTTTCCTTCGATAAGGTATATTCGATAACTCTATTAGATTTATTCTATTCACTTAACTCTTTTGATTTAACTCTAACTCTATTCACTTAACTCCTATCGAATAAACTATATTCGATAACTCTTTTAATTCTATTTGAATAAACTATATATTTGATTAACTCCTTTTACTCTATTCGAATAAACTATATATTCGATTAACAACTTTTACTCTATTCGAATAAACTATATCCGATTAACTCCTTTATTGTATTTGAATAAACTATATATTCGATTAACTCCTTTATACTATTTGAATAAACAATATATTCGATTAACTCCTTTATTCTATTCGAATAAACTATATTCGATTAACTCCTTTATTCTATTCGAATAAACTATTTTCGATTAACTCCTTTTTTCTATTCGAATAAACTATATTCGATTAACTCCTTTTACTCTATTCGAATAAACTATATCCGATTAACTTCTTTATTCTATTTGAATAAACTATATATTCGATTAACTCCTTTATTCTATTTGAATAAACTATATATTAGATTAACTCCTTTATTCTATTCGAATAAACTATATTCGATTAACTCCTTTATTTTATTCGAATAAACTATCTTCGATTAACTCCTTTTTTCTATTCGAATAAACTATATTCGATTAACTCCTTTAATTCTATTCGAATAAACTATATTCGATTAACTCTATTTGCTTTAACTCTAATCGATTAACTCCAACTGGTTTAACTCTAACTGGTTAACTCTAACTGGTTTAACTCTAACAGGTTAACTCTAATTGATTAACTCCTTCTGGTTAACTCTAACTGGTTAACTCCAACTGGTTTAACTCTAACTGGTTAACTCTTATTCAAATAACAAATATTCGATTACTCTATTCAACTGACTCAACTCGACTAACCCCTTTCGAATAACTAATTCGATTTACTACTTTCGAATACCATATTCGATTTAACTCCTTTATTCGCTTTATAAAGATTTCCTTTTTAACAACATTTATTCATTTTAAAGATTTACTTTTAGTAACGGTTCTCCACTTTAAAATGATTTCCTTCTTATAACAGTTTCCTTTTTATAACGTTTTCCCTTTTTCTAAATATCTCCTATTTGTAAATATTCCAATGTATAAATATTTCTTATTTACAAATATCCCATTTATAAATATTTTATTTTCAAATATCATTTTGAAAATACTCCATTATCAACATTTCGGTATGTTATGGTATTCAACATATCAAATCACGATGATCAGTATCGCTCAAACACATATAATCGACAACAGATTATATATCACATCATATATCACAATATATGAAAAACAGTAAAATAAATGTTGAGGAACCCCGTTGGGTTCCTCCAACCTGTTTCCCTGCATCCACAGATGTTACACAATAAAATCAACATCACTTTCAGTTCCATATGATATATTCTGTTAAACAGAATCAATATAGAAATTCAACTAACTGACTAGCAGTTCAATCAAACAATCAACACACAGTCAATCAGCCAATATTTAACAGTTCTAAAAATACGTTATAAAAATATAACTGTTCAGGGTTGGTGAGTTTTACTCACATTTGCAGTTCATTGTTAAAGAATGATAAACTGTTGTTTGATTTGAATCAAACAATTTATTTCGCCATAAATTCAAACGAGCTCCACTCCACTCCCGATCAGTTCCAGCGTGTAGTGTCCGTCCATAAGATTCTGTTGGATCCAACCGTTCGGAATTCTGATTTCGTACGGATAAGTTATAAACATAACAAGTTATTACACTTTATATTGAAATAAAAACTTGGATATTTAATAAGTGGGCCTTAACCTTTAGTTTTCCCGGTCCATCCACTTTTATACCAGACCCGCCATCGTGTTCTTCCCCCAACCACAATGCCGTGACCTTCAGTACTTCAACACACCATAGCCGCATCTTCCTCCTCCCATATCTCCTTTCCTACTTCATCAATTTCCAAACCGATTACACCAACCTTCACCTCATCCGAATCTCCACCACCCCATCACCACCAAATCAAACTCGCATCACCCATGAGATTTCCGTCGATGGCCATTTTCACGCACTGCTGAAGGAGACAGCGACCCAAATAACTACCGTACTCCACCACAAATTCACATATGAAGCTACTTCTCACCATAAGTTCGAATATATACTCGAATCCGAAAACAAATGCTTCGACAACCCCAAAAACTGAAACCCTACAAATTCGTTGTACAAATTCCAGCGCACAAAACAGGAGTAGAACTCCTTGAAAACGATATATAGATGAAGAGAAATCAACCTCGAACTCGTTTGTATACCTCTTATGATTTATATGTTTTTGATTGATTTTCTTTTGATTTGTTTTTCCCTGATGTTTTTGCTGTGTAAGAAAATGAGGACGGCGGATAAAAGTGAATTACGTCTTAAGGATTTTTTTTTGGGGGGGGGGGGTATTTATAACCAAGAAAAATATCTAGATATTTCAATATTATATTAAATTTTAATGAATTACTATTTTATTCGTCCTCTAAAATTCCTGTGATCACATACGATACCCAAAAATCACGAAAATTGGCATGTAGCTACAGTTTGACATTACGGTCCCAAAAAAACTGGTTTCGTCGAATTCCGACTTCGTATCCTCACACAGCTTATTTTGAACTGTAAAAATACTGACTGTTTTTCGCTCTAAAAATCCGTACGACCACACAGTGACTATAACGAAACTGGAAATCTAACAACTATTTGACATTGCGGATCCAACAAAATTAGTTTCATCGAATTCCGACTTCGTTTGCAAAACTGGCTATTTTTAAAGCTTTGAATGATCCATTTAAATATATAAATATATTTAAATATAATTAAACTAAATATTAATAAATTAATATTATCGTATATATTCACATATGATATCGTACAGCTCCAGAATATCATATCAGAATTTACAGCTTGATATTTCAGATTCCAGATTATCTCGATATTCAATTTGTACTGAAAATCCATTTATAACGTATATAAAGCGTCGCAAATTATAAAGGAATTCCACAGCGACTTTTCTCAAATTTGATTTGGACATAAATCAAAATCTACACGACGAAATCCCGATTTTTCTCTTCCACTAGAAAGATATACTCCACCAGCTACATACGTTTCTTGTTTCACAGAAATCCGACTTAAAACGAATCCCGAACATTCAGTTGAAGTTCGAATCGCCAATTTACGAACTGCAGCGCCATTTCAAGCTCGATTTTAATTATAATATAATTATATGTTCAAACTTCGTTCAAATAATATATTCGTTATTCTAGTTCAATTCTAAACTGAATTAAATATCACAGATGATCCAGTTCACACCATATCGTCATTTCAGCCAATTCTGATTATTTTAGAATTAATTATATTATTTAATTTATTATTTTAATTAAATATTCACCATTATTTAATTAAACCACCATTTAATCCTTTTAATCACCATTTTTAAAATTAATAAAATTAATTATAATACCTCTGCCAATGCGGGTCATTACAATCTTTCCCACTTAAAAATAATTTCGTTCTCGAAATTGCTAAAAGGTAGAGGACGACCCTATCGACTGGTTAGAACATATTTGTTCACTTCTTAACTTCAGTTTCAACTGAACCAATTTAATTTCAATTAAAATATTAATTAATTCTTATCAACGAAAATTTTCGAAAATCCTGAAAATTTTCTAACACCTTAACTTTTTCAAAAATTTCGCTAGCACCACCTTTGTACTAGTCAATCGGTCAAACCACCACTCGCCTCTCTGGGCCATCTCCAACCCAAAAGAAAATCAAACAGCCAAGTGGCTTGCCAATTCGGCTCATAAATCTTATATCCAATAGAAATATAAACTTGTACCTTTTTGTCGGCATATCAACTCTATCACTTCCACCTGTTATCAATTCAGCGGATACAAGGGTCATCCCAATCAAATTCCAATATGCTTTTATCCACAACACAACCATTTGCTTATATCCGAGCCAAATATCATTTCAAACTCGAGTTTCTTCTCGATTCCCAACTCTTAACTTGATTATCACATTACACTTCAAATTTGAATCTCACAATCCAATTTGTCTTGATATTATTCTAATTCAATCACAGTTACCACTTTACTGGCTTTACTTTAATTCAAATTTGCTTTCGCAAATTTCTGTTAAATTTGTTTTTAATTTAAACAGTTTTCCTTGGGAGTTTTTAAACAGTTTAATCTTTTCAAAAAATCATAATTTTCCTTTTGAACATGTCACTGAGCCCTTAATTAATATTCCATTAGTTACATCACTTCTCTATTTCTTTATCAATATTTGTTAACCAAATATTTTCAATAACCATATTGGCCTTTTATGTTATTTGGAAAACATTTCCGAATATCGCCTTCCTTTATTTTCTAAACTTTAGAAAATATATGCTATTTATAATTGGGAAATATTCCAATTACTTATCTCTTTTCCGATCTCGTTTATTTCTATACTTAGGAAATATTCTTTATTATATTTCCAAGCTTACGCTTATTTGGGTTAAAACGGATGTTGTGTAAAACATCTTTACGACAACTCAAATACTATATTCAACTAACTCTTATTCAACATTGATCTTCGAGCCTGAAATCTTACTATTTATTTGTTAATAATGAAATCAATCAAGTTGGGGTATAACTACCTCTCAAACCTTGACTGAATAACATTTATAACGTCAAAACAGATATGACTACTTACTCGAATAATCAATACCATACAATTACTTATTCACTTTTAAACACGTATACGCTTTCTCTTTCTATTCTTACTAGATTTTATTCTTAGTCTTCCTTTTTGATTTTACTATTCTATTTCTAAGTTCGTTTCCTTATCGACTTCTATATATATAAATCGATACGTTGATTTCTAACTATCAAATTATCTTAAAAATATTCTAACTCCTTAAATTCCCGGAAAATTCGCCATAACCTCCTTTGTACCAGGAGCATCGGGATATTTCAAATAGCCTCCCATGGCCCTCACCAATCCAAAAGAAAAAGAAAAAGCCAAGCGGCTAGCCGATACAGCGCATAAAATTTCATATATGAATTAAATACATACCTTTTCGTCGAGCATTCTATTTATATACTTTCATACCTTATCCATACCTATCTCATGTATATTTATATCTGCCTAATCTATTTTAACTATACCTGATCGTTTTAACTCAATTCGTTAATTAATTTGTTAATTAACTCTTTAGTCTATTTCACTTTTATATTTGAACATGACATGTTCAAATATATTTTAACTTGCTTATTGACTAATTTGAATCCAAATTTCAAATTTAAGTTCTATATTCGATTTTGAATATCCATTTACAAATCCAATTCTCCTTTCAAAGTTCAACTTCAAATTCAAAACTCAATTAACTAATTCCTCTTCGACTTAGTTAATTCTATTCAATTTCTATTCAAATTTTATATCACTTCTATTATTCAAATCTATATATCAAATTCTATTATTCAAACTCTATATGTCAAATTCTATTCAAATTCTATTCAGATTCTATATATTCAAATTCTATAGTTTAAATTCCATTTGAATTCTATATTCAAATTCTATATATTCAAATCCTATATTATAAATCCAATTTGAATTCTATATTCAAATTCCATTTGAATTTCTATATTCAAACTCTATTTCAATTCCATTGAATTTCATATATTCAAACTCTATTTCAATTCCATTGAATTTCATACATTCAAACTCCCTTTGAATTTCATACATTCAAACTCCCTTTGAATTTCTATATTCAATTCTATTTGAATTCTCTTTATTCAAATTCTATATATCAAATTCCATATTATAAATCCCATTTTTGAAATTCAACACAACTTGTCTTTCCCAAAACAAATTCAAAACAGTATCTCTGGTAGTAATTCGTCACTTATAACTCGAAAATGAATACTGATGATGCAGCTGTCATCATCGGAATCTATTTCCAAGCGATCGAAGTGAGTTCAATAGTACAAAACAATTTTTAAACATTTCCACTTTGGAATTCATTTCAAAATTTAATTCACACTGCTTGTAAAACAATTTAAAATCTCCCAGGATCTTAAATTTTCCTTATTTTTAAATCCATTTTCAAACAGTTATCCAATTCTCCAGAGTTTTAACTCAATTTCTGGTTTAAATTTTAGATTTAACTCATCTGATTTCACGTATTTCACTTATATGAATTCTGATCGGTTATTTACATAACCATTTAATTTATAATCTTACTCGATTATAATAACAACCAATATATCCACTACATTATAATTTTGATATATATATATATCTTCTCTATATCAAGATATACCTTGGGTAAACCTATTTTAATTTACCCTCTTTTCAAAACATATCGTGTCGACCCATCGTATTCGAGTGTTTATAAACTCCTACCGACACAGTGGAGCAAACTTATCGACCAGAACCCATAAACAACTCAACCAATGAGTCTCCACAATATAAAACAATTTTTTATATCAATAACAAATACGTTCACTCGTATATATACATTCAAACTCAGTCTAGGGCATTACTAACCCTATCTCTATCGAGTCACGCCACAGAGCCAAAGTAATACATAACCTAAGCTCTGATACCAACTGTAATGACCCGGGATTTTATCGACTTTGGTTATCGCCATAAACCCAATGATGACTAACCAAACATCGAAAATACCGGTCATTAATGAAAGAAATTAGAGGGTGAGGAAAGATAAGATAGAAACTTAGAATAGAAGAAGAAGAACACAATATCAGAGTAACACGAATCCTACAGCTGAATGAATAAACATATTTCATAACATAATTTTGAAATTCAAATCTGTACTTGAATATACATATCATTATCAAAGTACAACACTTACAACACAGCGGAAATAACTATAGCTATATAATCCTGAAGCCTCCTGCTCCAAGCTCTTCCAGTATATATGTAAATCCCGACTACTTGACTGCCCGAACGAATTTAGGCACCCAACAGTTTAGGGAAACAAACAAATGAACTCTGGGTCAGTCATGGGACTGGTATGAGTAAAACAGTTTAAAACAGTTTGAAAAAGTAAATGATATCTCATAAGACCACGTCATATAACGGAATGATTTTTTCCCTTATGAAAATTCCAAAATATCTTTATATCAAAACCTTTTGATATTATGATAATGTCTATCAACCACAGTATAATAATCACCTAGCAGAAACGCTTTCATCTCACGTTCTACATACATAGTATACAAATCAAAACCGCAAGCACGTATTGGGTAATGGATTTCCAACTATGACAAGGTATGGAACCACCTTTCGCTAGTGTATCTCTAGAAAGGAATACACTGGGTTCAATAAGAACATCTTGCAACCCGACCACACATGACCGACCACTCATTTCGCTTGAGTGTATCGAATGTATATCACCAACGGTTGGGATCAGCAACCGTTTCCCGAATGGGACAGTATCGACAATAGATTTTTAGAAGTAAATGAAACTCTAGATCAGGTGATTATTCACCCTACTTTGGTGTGACCGACTTAGCCATGCTGCCTGCCCGATTTCTGTCATATACCGGATGTGAGGCTAGAAGCTAAGATTTATCATCACACCAGATTCACTTTGAATGCCACATCGTCAAATCCATCAAATCACCGATTGACGTCCTCAACCATTCATTATGTGTTAGCTAAAAGAAGTTTCCTTCTCCGCTTCCACTCTTGGTACGGTTGGAGAAATCAATATACGTGATCGTCTGGAAATACTCTGTCAGACATCCGTCCATACAAGTCGTCCAGGAACAGGATGAACCGAAGGCACTATTCTGTAAACAGGATAGCCCTAGCATAACTCCGTCTTCAATTTCCTTTGGCATATGTGATTCGCAACGCTTATGCCAATACAGAGTGATTCTTTGGATAATAATCCAACCGGTCTCTCCATATTAACAACGTTAAAATGGTCAAAACTTCGATAGTCTGTGATTTAACTATCGAAGAAAAACAAGTGTGCAAACAACGATATTATTTCCAAATGGAAATTTATATCGATCAAGCATCATTCAACATTTATCTCTTTATTTCATTAATTTACTTATCTCCTATTTCCTTATATTCAATATTTCTTATTTTCTAAATTTGGAAAATATACGTTATTAACAATGGAAAACATTTCCATTTCTTTTCTTTATTAGAAAACATTTCTGGTTTCTTATTTGGAAAACATTTCCAAAGCTTCTTCATTGGACTTAGACAGATGTTTTAACAAATCATCGCGATGCCAACTCAAACCATTTCCTTTAATTACTAAATTCACTTAACCATCCTCCACTATCGAACCTTAACCATTCCTTAATTAAAAATGAAGACAATCAAGTTGGGGTAATACTACCTCTCAGACCTTAACTGAACAATGTTTCTAACCTTGAAATAGACAAAGTTCACCCTTCTAATTCTTTAACAAACTTCCTTACGTAACTCTCTTTCAAATCTTTTCTATTCGATAATTCTTTCCTTCGATAAGGTATATTCGATAACTCTATTCAATTTATTCTATTCACTTAACTCTTTTGATTTAACTATAACTCTATTCACTTAACTCCTATCGAATAAACTATATTCGATAACTCTTTTAATTCTATTTGAATAAACTATATATTCGATTAACTCCGTTTACTCTATTCGAATAAACTATATATTCAATTAACTCCTTTTACTCTATTCGAATAAACTATATCTGATTATCTTTTTTATTCTATTTGAATAAACTATATATTCGATTAACTCCTTTATTCTATTTGAATAAACTATATATTCGATTAAATCCTTTATATATTCTATTCGAATAAAATATATTCAATTAACTCCTTTTTTCTATTCGAATAAACTATATTCAATTAACTCCTTTTTTCTATTCGAATAAACTATATTCGATTAACTCCTTTTACTCTATTCGAATAAACTATATCCGATTAACTCCTTTATTCTATTTGAATAAACTATATATTCGATTAACTCCTTTATTCTATTTGAATAAACTATATATTCGATTAACTCCTTTATTCTATTCGAATAAACTATATTCGATTAACTCCTTTATTCTATTCGAATAAACTATATTCGATTAACTCCTTTTTTCTATTCGAATAAACTATATTCGATTAACTCTATTTTCTTTAACTCTAATCGATTAACTCCAACTGGTTTAACTCTAACTGGTTAACTCTAACTGGTTTAACTCTAACTGGTTAACTCTAATTGATTAACTCCATCTGGTTAACTCTAACTGGTTAGCTCTAACTGGTTTAACTCTAACTGGTTAACTCTTATTCGAATAACAAATATTTGATTACTCTATTCAACTGACTCGACTCGACTAACCCCTTTCGAATAACTAATTCGATTTACTACTTTCAAATACCATATTCGATTTAACTCCTTTATTCGCTTTATAAAGATTTCCTTTTTAACAACATTTATTCATTTTAAAGATTTGCTTTTAGTAACGGTTCTCCACTTTAAAATGATTTCCTTCTTATAACAGTTTCCTTTTTATAACGTTTTCCCTTTTTCTAAATATCTCCTATTTATAAATATTCCAATTTATAAATATTTCTTATTTATAAATATCCCATTTATAAATATTTTATTTTCAAATATCATTTTGAAAATACTCCCTTATCAACATTTCAGTATGTTATGGTATTCAACATATCAAATCACGATGATCAGTATCACTCAAACACATATAATCGACAACAGATTATATATCACATCATATATCACAATATATGAAAAACAGTAAAGTATATGTTGAGGAACCCCGTTGGGTTCCTCCAACCTGTTTCCCTGCATCCACAGATGTTACACAATAAAATTAACATCACTTTCAGTTCCATATGATATATTCTGTTAAACAGAATCAATATAGAAATTCAACTAACTGGCTAGCAGTTCAATCAAACAATCAACACACAGTCAATCAGCCAATATTTAACAGTTCTAAAAATACGTTATAAAAATATATCTGTTCAGGGTTGGTGAGTTTTACTCACATTTGCAGTTCATCGTTAAAGAACGATAAACTGTTGTTTGATTTGAATCAAACAATTTATTTCACCATAGATTCAAACGAGCTCCACTCCACTCCCGGTCAGTTCCAACGTGTTGTGTCCGTCCATAAGATTATGTCGGATCCAACCGTTCGGAATTCTGATTTCGTACGGATAAGTTATAAACATAACAAGTTATAACACTTTATATTGAAATAAAAACTTGGATTTTTAATAAGTGGGCCTTAACCTTTAGTTTTCCCACTTTTATACCAGAGCCACCATCGTGTTCTTCCCCCAACCACAATGCCGTGACCTTCAGTACTTCAACACACCATAGCCGCATCTTCCTCCTCCCGTATCTCCTTTCCTACTTCATCAATTTCCAAACCGATTACACCAACCTTCACCTCATCCGAATCTCCACTACCCCATCACCACCAAATCAAACTCACATCACCCATGAGATTTCCGTCGATGGCCATTTTCATGCACTGCTGAAGGAGACAGCGACCCAAATAACTACCGTACTCCACCACAAATTCACATATGAAGCTACTTCTCGCAATAAGTTCGAATATATACTCGAATCCGAAAACAAATGCTTCGACGACCTCAAAAACCGAAACCCTACAAATTCGTTGTATAAATTCCAGCGCACAAAACAGGAGTCGAACTCCTTGAAAACGATATATAGATGAAGAGAAATAAACCTCGAACTCGTCTGTATACCTCTTATGATTTATATGTTTTTGATTGATTTTCTTTTGATTTGTTTTTCCCTGATGTTTTTGCTGTGTAAGAAAATGAGGACGGCGGATAAAAGTGAATTAGGTCTTAAGGATTTTATTAGGGGGTATTTATAACCAAGAAAAATATCTAGATATTTCAATATTATATTAAATTTTAATGAACTGCTATTGTATTTGTCCTCTAAAATTCTTGTGATCACATACGATAACCAAAAATCACGAAATTGGCATGCAGCTACAGTTTGACATTACGGTCCCAACGAAACTGGTTTCGTCGAATTCCGACATCGTATGCTCACACAGCGTATTTTTAACTGTAAAAATACTGACTATTTTTCGCTCTAAAAGTCCGTACGACCACATAGTGACTCTAAAAATAACGAAACTGGAAATCTAACAACTATTTGACATTGCGGATCCAACAAAATTAGTTTCTTCGAATTCCGACTTCGTTTGCAAAACTGGCTATTTTTAAAGCTCTGAATGACCCATTTAAATATATAAATATATTTAAATATAATTAAATTAAATATTAATAAATTAATATTATCGTATATATTCACATATGATATCGTACAGCTCCAGAATATCATATCAGAATTTACAACTTGATATTTCATATTCCATATTATCTCGATATTCAGTTTGTACTGAAAATCCATTTATAACGTATATAAAGCATCGCAAATTATAAAGGAATTCCACAGCGACTTTTCTCAAATTTGATTTGGACATAAATCAAAATCTACATGATGAAATCCCGATTTTTCTCTTCCACTAGAAAGATATACTCCACCAGCTCCATACGTTTCTTGTTTAACAAAATTCCGGCTTAAAACGAATCCTGAACATTCAGTTGAAGTTCGAATCGCCAATTTACGAACTGCAGCGCCATTTCAAGCTCGATTTTAATTATAATATAATTATACGTTCAAACTTCGTTCAAATAATATATTCGTTATTCTAGTTCAATTCTAAACTGAATTAAATATCACAGATGATCCAGTTCACGCCAAATCGCCATTTCAGCCAATTCTGATTATCAGAATTAATTATATTATTTAATTTATTATTTTAATTAAATATTCACCATTATTTAATTAAACCACCATTTAATCCTTTTAATCACCATTTTTAAAATTAAATAAATTAATTATAATACCTCTGCCAATGTGGGTCATTACAAATTCCCTGTGTTTGGAATTTTGATAATGAAGAAATGATTTAAAAAGGTATTATTCATAGTATATACATTTTCAATTATTTTACATGATGTTAAAACTGATTGGTCAAGTACATAGAGATTCTGGGCTTACGTCTGGCCAACATATGCATGAAATTCTATAAGAATAAAATGGGTATTACTGAATCTCACTCTAGTAATTTGTTTTAACAACTCACTATTTTGAATCATTCAAATCGACTATAAACGACACATGTCAGACTTGAATCATTCAAAATAATAGATTTGTTAATAAATTTGGGATAAAATAAAACCAAATTACAGAGTCATAATATAGATCACACACACATAATAGCATAATAACTCGCAACGAAAAAATAAAACCATAATAGTTCAAGAAGCTATTACATTATACGTAGTCTTAAAAGAAGATACATAATGTCAGAGTTATAAAAGAAAATACATCAAAAATTCCAAATACATAGTTGGTCCACTAGTACAAAAGAAAATAACAGAAGTAAATGATGGAAACAGAAATAACTAAAATAAAATAGATGTTAGACGGCTAAAACTCCAATAGTCTTTAGCTCCAATATAAGTCTTCAATGTGGTGACACTAACACTTACCTAAGCATAAAACAAATCAAAACATTCGATTCGAGACTAACATTCTCGTGAAAGTAAATCAACTTAAGTGAAGTGTTCAAGTGGAATGCACAAATAACTTAAAGGATTTTTGAGACTCCCATCCTCTAAGGGTCCGTTAAACTATATATCATATAATGCAACATGTTTTTATAATAGTGTCTACTGTAAATATACTACTGAAAATATTTTAAGTGGGATTGCATTTTACTTTTTCACTATTTATAAGCATCCTAGTCTATACATTACCACAAACCCACCGGTGTCACACTAGTGACTTCAGGGGAAATCCATAGTGTACAAAACAAATCAAAATTGTAGTGGGTGAAATTAGGATAATATGACAAGCACACGAGGCGATACCCACGGTATGATTCTACCGGAATGCAGGACTGGGTTGGTGGTAACCCACTGCTGGTACCACCGCTGCAGCAACCCATATATTACATATTAGAGGATCATAAAATAATTCTATTTAAATCACATGAGGTCGTATCGTTCTCATATTTTTATATATGGCTGGTTAGGATGTTTTACACATCTACGGTTTTTCCCGGATTTTTTTGTGAATGTTTTAACCTTAAGTATTTTGTTTTGACCGTATCTTTTGATTGGTAAATAATTAGATGCTCAAACTTGTTCCATTGAAATGATTTGATGGATGACAATTCCATAGAGTGGTTACATTAACGATTTGGTCAAGGGGATAGAAAGATATAGTAGTTTCAAATTTTCTAGATAGTTAGGCAGATTAATAGGCTGATTAGGCAAGCCTGATAGGGTTAATGACTTGTAGTATAAATCAAAGGCTAAATAAATTAATTAGGGTTCTCTCTTCGTTTTGTCCAGTAGTCACAAGAACGGAGATACTCTAGTTCTTCCTCTCAAAACCTCAAAACACATTTTAAACCAATTCTAATCTCCACCGAACTTCTAGAAGAGATTAGATGTAACGAACCAAGATATTTTTGGTATTTGAAATTTAAAATTTATTTAATTTAGTACTAAAAAAATTATTCTATACTTGTTATTTAGTTTTAAATTTGAAATCTAGCTTGTTTATTTGGTTTTAAATGTTTTTTTTTGTGTGCATAAATTTAATTTAAAGTTTATTTTGATTTAAATATTTTGGTAAATTAAACGATTGTAATATTTTAAAGTAATTGATATGTATGGTTGTTTAATATTTGTAAAATTTGATTCTATTTTTTTTATTTTATTTTTTTGATAAGCTATAAACCAATTTATTTTATTTATTTCCAACCTTTGAATTTTATATAACTTTGAAATTTATTTTATTTAGATTGAATTTTTGGTTTTAAGATTTAGTAAGGCTATATTTGGGAAAATAGATATATATACTAGTATGGTTGTGTATAATACATGGTGATTAATGGTATATACTTTTAAAATTATCCTTTAATCAACTTGTTGCCACTTGTTTGTGTGATAAAATGCGGCAAACACTTGCCTCTTTCTCTCTGATTTAAACAACACGTGTCCCCTGGTTTTATCAGTCCGTCCCCTTCCTCTACTTCAAGTATTCACCGCTCTTTTACTTTGGGACCAGCCACAATTTTATCTTCAAATCAATTTTTCCCCAAGTCTCATTTCACGCCAAAGCAAAAATGGTCATCACCGAGTAAATCTGTTCTTCCACTCCACCGAAATCATGGCAACCGAAGGAAGTTTTTCCCTTTTGCCAAATTGAATCAGCCTACTGCGTCGCCGCCGAACGCGAGCCACACTCATCCGCATGTTGTTGCATGCTGTTGCCGATCCTTCCACTGCAATCAACTGAAGCCTCACTGTAGCCCCTCGCCAAGCCTCACCACCGTGAGTCACCACCTCCATCAAATCAAAACCCGCACCTCCCCTTTTGTCCAGCTACCGTGAATGACCTCCACCCTAAATCCGCAGTCTGAACCCTCCGCAGGCCTCCAGTGTATGAGGTTCCATCTCCAGGCAGTCAGCGCCCATTTCCAATGTTGTTCTCCTTCTAACAGCACCGCATATTCCTCTTATGTCCTCTATCATTCCCAAAGGTAAGTTTTTCTTACGATTATATTTATTTCAGGTTCGCTAGTTCGTGTGTCCACTAAATATAATTGGTTTTGGTATGTTAGGGGTGATTGTTTTATTCTTAGTCATGGGTATGTGCATGTTTATGTGGTTGATTTTCTGGTTGCCGTACATGCATTTCAGTAGCTTTGGATTACAATACGTATCATTTAGTCAGCAACTTTCTCCCCTACTCACGCATGATCTGTACTACACTGTCCCTTCTAAAAGTCTGGACCTGAAACCCAAACGGCTTTGGCCTCCTTACGTCCTTATAAGGTTAGAAATGAGGTATAAGTGTCTTATCTTTGGTACATATGTTAGTGATTTAGCTACAGCTGTCGCTCCTTTTTGTTTGATACACTTGAACCATATTTTGTTGTGTCCACACATATTTGCTATGTGTATTTAGTTCTAGCTACTCCGTGCTATTTAGAATATAGCCACCATCCCTTTTATATTAGCTGGCACCTTTGTTTATGTGATGCATGGTTCATTTACATCCGAGTTACATGTAGAAATGGTGTGGCACCTTGCATTTATGGCGCATGCAGTTCTGGTTTAATATATGGTGTACACATCAAAATTTCATATGAAGGGATGTTCAGATTTATATATGATTCCGTTGGCACAACTTGAACTTTTATTTTACTTGAACCTTAGACTCGAACACTGCACAAGTTGCTTCCATACATGGTTGTCTGCAGATAATTGATGCATCTCTTAAATTTGGCCTTATGTATCATGCAAAGAAAAAAAAGTGATGTATGATTATATATAAATTGCCTGCTTTCTACAGAGGATGGAAACTTATGTTATTCACCTTATTTATGCCATATCACTCACACTAGAAGTAGGCTTTTGCTATTTTTGCTTTCACACCCATGACTTTACTTTAGACTTGGTTATTTAAGGTGACAAAGTTTGCATTTGAATGTCCATGCTGAGTCTATATAGGGTTGTCCATTCATGTTTGTGAATAATAAAGTTTTGACAGTCATGCATTCCATACTCATGCTGCATGTTGTTGTACTTTTCCTATTTTAACTTTGACATGTAACATTAAGTCACCTTATGGTTACTATAGCATTTTTGCATATGCTTTGTACATGCATATCTCCTGCTGCATCGTTAGATTTATGCATTCCAGCATCAAAAGTTTGGAGCAGTTTTACCATGTCATAGGTCATTCTTCGTCGCCACCCATCCTATTAGTAATGCATGCAAGCATTTCAGCCCCTTTGTATATTTCGGCTGTTCACTGATGCTATACTCGTTTTTAATAATTGTTGGGATTAAACAATCATATTTATGTGATTCCCACACCATTAGAAATTGGTATATGCCTTCCCATTGCTGTCACTTGTCCTGGGATAATACATGTTGCATTTTGATGAACAAACCTATCCCTTCGGCCACATAGTCCAATATGGACATAACTTTGGGTAATTATATTATATAGACCTTACCTTCACGTTATATGTTGTTGTGTCATCTCCATATTCATGCATGTTCCCTTATTGATGCCACTTTGTTTCTTATATACTAGCGGCAACATTGCATGGCTATCACATGACCTGGACTGTTGTATTTCTGCCCATTTAATTCTCGAAAGCTCTCACCTGTTTGATACCCTTCCATTTGGATTTGCTGTAGCGTCTTGCGCATGTACTTTGTCACCACATGCAGGCTTCCCGCTTGTTGCATTGTTTCAACCTATGTATTGTTGTGCCTAAAATTCGAACATGTAAACTTCCATGCCATAATTCATTGTACTGCATTATTTGACGCTCATGTATATTCTATCCGCGTTGGTAAGTAGTTTCGGCAGTTCTTTGATTGAGATAATCGAATTATTTAATATATATATTCAGGATCATCAATTATATTTATGTGTTTAACGAAGTGCGCTAACTTGAAATAAGTTTAATCCTGACCCGGGTGTTTTGTGTATTTTGCATGGGGCACCCGGGTCAGGCCCTAAGTGTTCTAGGTTTAGATATTTCATCCCGCAATGAACATGAGAGGACGTGGAGACGGGAAGACCCTCGTATGCGCTAAGCTCGGAAAAATAGTAACTTGCTTGAAAGAAATTTTTATTCGTTTAAAACGGTACGTACAAAATTTATTTATCTTCCACTGCAAATTTTGTACAACTCTTATATGAAATTTTTTTCCGCTGCAATTATGGTACTCTGTGATTCTGTATCGATTCTGTTTAAACTGTGTAAGCCAATAACAATCTGTCGTTTTGAACGTTTCGTGTTGGTTTAAATACCAACTAGAGACGGTAAAAATCCCAGGTCGATACAGTTGGTATTAGAGCTTTGGTTCATAAAAAGCTTAGCTTATTTGGTTTAAAAACTCATTAGAGATAAGGTAGAAATACCTTAGAATGAGTGGAATTAATGCTAGAATTAACGGAACTCGAAAAAATAAATTATTTAGAAAGGACTTTCGAAGAAAGAAAATTAAAGTGTTTTGAAAGCTATTTACTAATTGGTACAGCGGAAGTTAAAATAAAATATTTTCGGAAAAGATTAGCTCCTTTTCATATTCCCTACATGGAAGCCTTGCGATATTGTTTCGTAATCCGTCGTTGAGTTGTTCGAAATTACCAAGATAATATAGGTGAATAATGAATCAGATTTTCCAAATATCTTGAAATCTTTCTATATTATAAAAAGATTTTTGTGGAAAGGAAAAGAAAAAAAGAAGATTTCAGGACGAAATAAGAAAAGTTCAAGCGCGAGTTTTCGAAACTTAATTATGAACGATCTATATAAGGATGGTGATTAATTCAAAAATCATTGTTAGAAAGGGATTTTACTGAAGACAAATCAAGGCGAGTACTAAGTATAGGTTGGCGAAAATATCTTGAAACTTGGTAGAAATTAAAATTTTAATGTAGCAGAATTTGATGATACTCGACTTGAGAAACGATGGTTGATGAAACGTGAACTGAATTGGTCCTGAATTTAACAGGATCTAGTTTAATAAAAAAAAAGTTGCTTCCGTTAAAACCAATATATTATTTTCATCTTTTTCGAATACTTCTATTTTAAAACCCTAGTCTATACCAAATTTTGTTTTACTAATATATACTCCAATCTATTTTATACTAAACTATCTATATTTTTATTTTACTATTTACTTAAACTGTTTTCCCAAATCATTTTGTCTTTATTTAACCTATATTATATAAACATTTTATCTTATTTTCTTATTCAAACTTATTTTATTTTAATTTTAAACTCACTATTATATTTACTATTGATAAAGATCTTAACGAATTTGGTCCGAACTGGTTAGAGTGAAAATTCAATTAATGTCAGTCGTGACATGTAATCCAAATCAAATTAGAAATTCGAAAAAGTCGATTTGCAAATATGAATCTGGAAAATGAGAGAATATTTGGATGGAGTTAAACTATAAAAATATCGAATAGCGAATTAATTAATAAGTCAAAATAAAATGTTGAGTTGAGATAAAAGTTTCAAGAGAATTAAGATTGAAGTAAGAAACTCAAATAGGGATCAAGATACAAGTTTTCAAACTTATGAACATAAGGAAGTGGTTAACTCGAAACTATTGTTGTTAATATGAGATGGAATCATATACATATGAAACATGAATTGGAAATTTTATGACATTTGATATTAAAGGGATTTTCGTTGAAGAAAAAGAGAATGTCCGAGTCAAGTAAAATTGAAATGAGATTAATCGAATCGATTTAGAAACAAAAATGGCATTGAATTAAAATGAAATTTCGAGATGTTCGACATGAAAGTTCTCAAGATTTGTATAAAAAAGATTTTACAAGAATGAAAATTATAGATTTGAAGGATATTCTATGTATAGAAAACAGTTATGAGTATTTATTTGACGTCAAGGTTGGACTATCAAGTACGTAAAGATTTTGCATACACGCCTAGCTAACGTATATACAAAGTCTGATAAGTACAAGATAGATATAGGATCACATTCTAGTCGCTTGAGGATGATCTGGTGATGATTGCAACATCATCAGTGCTCATTTTCGAGTTTCGAAAGTGGGATGACAATATAGTTCCGATTAAGACGTCGAGTGATGCTTAAAGCTGTTCCGACAAAGGTTTGAAAATGTTAAATGAATGTAAAATAAGGAAGTAACTTGGATAATGAATGATTATCGCAAACCAAACTGTTTTGTCAATAAATGAAAAAGAAATGTTTAGAAGTGAATCTCACTTAGGGAATTGGATGGTAAATTTTGGGGTAATTGAGCTTATGCATTAAGAAATCTTATTTAAGATATGTTGAAAATATTCCCCATATTTCAAATTTTGACAATCGGATCAAATCAAATTATAAAAAATAATCCAAGTAGGGGAGAAGATTTATTTACCTCACTTGAAACTTTATGTATGAACTAGACGTAAATTACTTAACAAGAAATCGGTTATGATGCAAAGGAAAATGAAAATTCTGAAGTTAGGATTACTCAAGAGAAAAATAATTGAAAAATAAATGAAAATCGAGTATCCCATGATTGAATTGTTGATACTTGTATCCTTGTGTGTATTAAACTTTCTTATCTTGGCCCTGTTTAAATATCAGAACCTGGAATATTTGGAATATTTGATCCCGAGTAGTTTTATCTTGGGACCTAAGGTGTGTATCCTGAACATAGACCGTCGTGCTTCTTCCCCGTAATTTCTGACACTAAGCTTTTTTTAGCTTGCCTTGACAGTAACACATGGAATTTGGCTTGGTCCAGGAATGTATGCCCTTTTTTGTCGTATGTTGAATGATATTAAGATTGAATTCAAACTAGATAATTTGATTATCCAAGATATTATGTAACGGAATCTTAATAAATGAGCTTTACATGGTAATTAAAAGTGTTTGAAATATAAAATCCAATTTATGCAAGAAAAATTGAATTTTGGAAGGTTAACTTTGAGAATTTGGTTCCAAAAATTTTGAAATCAATGTTTTGGAATATTTTACCAATACTAGTTTGAATATGTATATGCATAATCAGAGTGCACAAAGGAAGCGTGATGGTATTTTTGACTAAAAGTATTTCAAGAGATTTTCTAACTAATTGAGTAGTGTAACCTTTCAACAAGATCGATATTAGAAATAAGAATGAATAGAAGTCCAACATGTTGTGAAAAGGATTTTAATGAATTTGAAAAGACGGTTATTCAACTATATGGTTTAAGATATTGAAGCTCTTGAAATTCTATAAGAATATGAACTTTATTTGGGAATCTTAATGTTAGAACCAAAATTGGCTAAAACACCCAAACGACTAATGATTCTACTAAAATGAAATCAAAAAATGGAGAAAACACACAATTTATAGTGGTTCGGCGTTAAATAGCCTACGTCCACTTTCTACTCTTTGAATTGATGTCTTGAATGCAAGTACAACAACGATTTTCACTCAGTTATCACTTATACAATACATTGATTCACTCAATTTCCTTCACAATATGATTCAAAAGATGATTGTAATCTGAATAAGTTGATGAAATTCGGATAGTAAAGGAGTCTGAGTTCTGAAAATGGCAAAAGATCCCTTGAAATGAGCATTGGAGGTGTATTTATAGGTGGAAAATGCCTCTGAAGTGGGTTTGGTTCAGGTACACATGGTCTCCATCCCATAGAAGTCGGGTTCGGATAGGATATGATGGTGACAGCACATCAGGTTGGCGGTGAACGTAGGGAGATCGTGGGATAATTGGTTGCTTAAACGCTCCGCTTCTTAAGGAAATCATGGGGTGTAACTGCCATCCATTTGTACGCGGTTCGGATCAAATGAATAGGAGAAGGAAGGATGCGGATCGGACTTCATCCACCCGATCCGGAGCTGCTTCTGATCCTCCGTTTCCCAATATGCTATATATTGCTTTGGCTGGTGACTCTCGACCCGATCTGGACATCATATGCATATTCTTCTAGCTATCCTTTATATCTTTGTATAGCCTAGCTCACAAATTAGGCTAACATTTTGCCCCCTCGAAGGACACTTCTATTGGAAATGGAGTGTGCTTCGATATTGTCTATCCGTTGGTCTCTGAAATAAATCATCAAATAATTGCTTCCATTCATTTGTAGGGTTGTGTCACTTCATGAAGTCAGAACGCTTGTCATACATATATACACCATAGATCGCACAAACTGCTTCCCGTGTCCTAAATTATTTCGAGAGCTTTGCTTGATGTCCGACAAGACCTTCGGGTAAGATTTTGTATGTTTCTCTTTAAATCTACTTCATGTGCTGAATCAATGTCTAAGGCACTGCTTGGGTTCAGACCGGATCCGTATGGCCTTTCTTGCATTTTAACACTGTTAAGCGAATGGGCCAAATGACTATGGCTAGCCCTCCGATCTAAGTGGAGTCCCGAGGGAAGAAATACTAAGGGCCGCTTCGTACTTATATAAATTCGCCATTTCTTCACTTATGCCTTCTCCTTTTTATTTCCATCATTTTTCTAGAAATCGCATCTGTGACGATCCCAAAATCCGAGGGGCGGTATTAAGGATAATCATTGGAATATAACACATTAATCATCATAGCAGAGTACAGATAATAGCAGAAACAATAAATAGAATAATTTTACATGGATATGACAGCGGAATCACAACATGTAACAACATCAGAATAGCACAGCGTAGGATATAACTTAGTAAATAAAAAGGGAAGTGATCAGTCATCATCGCCAGAGGCGGAATACATACATGCAGTGAGACATAATAAGGGTATCAGTCTACATCGCCGAAGGCGGTACATATACATACAATAAGAAGTACTGAAAGTAAAGCAGTCTGCATCGCCAGTGGCGGAATCATAATATAAGTACAATAATGGCGGAAAATGTCAAAGTCGTCTCTGTGAAGTCAGCCTCGCCATGAGCCAAAATGCACTCTATGCAACAGTGCAGAGCCAAAAACAACCTGTCACCTGTGAACTAGGCTGCCCATTTGAAAATAAGGGCACCCGCGTTTGCAAAGTGAAACAAACAACGAGTCAGTCATGGGGACTGGTATGAGGAATCTATTTAACAGTTTAAACAACAGTAATAAGCAAATCATAGGACCACGCCACTTTCGCGGAACGGGTTTACTCCAGTGATTGCTAGTGCATTTTAAAACAAAGTAAATTCTTTAAAACAACGCAATGCTTTTGAAAAGAATGAAGCCATTATAAGACTCAAGTCCCATCATACAATGCAACGCAAGCCGGAGGATAGAGTTTTACCTTATAATGGCCAAATATGCTTAATACGTGCAAAGCAAAATCATTTGATATTATTACTAGTGCATATATGTTTCAAAAATGAATAGCATCATAAATATCAATCATAGGCGACATGAGCGTCCCATGCCACTATGTCGCCATATATAAGTTACAATCGAATCCGTTATCTCGTATTGGAAATTGGATTTCCGTCATGAGTCGAGGCAAGGGGCAAGCTCCTCTCCGCTTCGAGACATTCTAGCAAATGCCTCAGGACTACGCACTCTGGGCAACCCTGGATCGGTTGGGCCGGTCCTCTCTTACGTTTGAGGATTAATTATGCATGAACACACGTTTCCCGGTCCTTACAGACCTATAATCGAGGCGCCTCGCATTCCAACAACCACATAGGTGAAAAATAGATATAAATGTCAGGGCTGGTAAGTCACTGACACCACCATAGCTAGAAAGAAACGTCATGCTCTCCCAGCGGTCCGTATCCTGTTTTTAACTCATACCGAGGTGTGAGGCTCGCGAATCTACGAAATACACAAAGCTAGGCCACGTAGACCGTGCTTTGATCATCAACCACAAGACTTTGCTTTGCAACAGAAGCCTTGATCACAGCATCTTGGCATGCCACATAGGCAATCCACTCCATACGACTGATTTCTATCGATATATAACCTCTGAGCTCGTACGTCTCAGAGAAGGGCGTTAAGCAAAAGAATAAATTCTCCGCCGCCAAACAGATATATATTTAACAGAGATCAATCAGTATAGAACAAAATCCAATGTCAGACACACAGTCCATTTACAAGTCTGTTCTGGGTCTGAACGAAACCGGAGGCGTCAATTCCTCGTATATCCGTACAATCAACACATACGTTCAGACGGCTACTACTTCCGTCCCTTCACGGTAGCTACTCCGGTCAGGAACCTCAGCAGCGCCCATCCAACCGATACGCAGATCGTCGGTCTTGAATCGTCTTTGCATTTTCCAATTTGAATCGCTCGATAAATTATTTGAAATGAGGGTTAGCTCGGCCTTTTCAAACAATTCACGTAATTAGAATTTAAATCGATTCTTTCCATGGTTATATTATTCGACATCCATATTTCAGTTCTTTTAGTGTTATTTTCGTGTCAAACACATACAACCATCAAATATCAAACAATTCAAGCCAAATTAGTTTATTTCCAATCTATGTTGCTTATAATATTTTATAACGATTTTTCTCCATTTTTATTTATTTAAAAATGGCCATATTTAATTAAACGACGTTTCAGGTCGTGCCGTGGCACTGGCGCTGTTTTTCCCCTAATTTGTTTTACACATATCGGAAAATCTAACCGTTGGATTTCTACAAAGTCTATATCGGTGGGAAGATATTCCCAAAGCGAACCCAACGGTTCCAGTTTCGTGAAAATCCGACGGTCGGATCTTCCACACTAGTCGTTTGAAGTTACGGTTTCAAAATTCGAACTACAGCGTCGTTATTCGATTTAATTTAATTATATTTATATTTATATATAAATATAAACGATTCTGGCGCTGTTTTTCTTCAGGTTTGAATTAAACATTCCGGACAATCCAACCGTTGGATTTTTACAAGGTTGGTGCCGTTGGGAAGATATTTCCAAGGCGAACCCAGCGGTTGCGGTTTCGGGAAAATCCGATGGTCGAATTTCTCATACTAACCGTTTCAAATTACGATTCCGAAACACGAACTGCACGGCCTCGATTCCTTTTAATTATATTTATATTTATATATATAAATATAGTTCATTCTATAATTCCAACTATGGTTCATTCTATATTTTCAACTTCGTTTTCACTTCAAATATTTCACTAACGCCTTAATATTTTGAAAATTTTCGCCATAACCTCCTTTGTACGGGGAGGGGTTTGGAAATTTATTGGGCCGTGTTAGGTACCCAATAAATCCTAAAAAGCATCCACATATTTATAGTGATATATTCTGGTGTTTACGGGGGAGCATGTATAGATAATCACTCCAGAGAATAAATTCTCGTCACCCCGTTTCCGTGTGGAAATAAATAGTCCATGTGCCGTATCTAATAGCTAGAGAGACGTGATTATTGTCAACTCCAGACCCGTGTGGGGTTTTTATTAATCTGGCAATTTATCGTTATATTTTATATAGTCCATATCAGTCATCAGTTCAACCTATAGTATAAAATCATCGCCATACAAGCCTCTCGCTCGTATGGTAAATCTTCCACCTCGTCACACAAGCTCCAATTGCTTATGTGGAATATGATGAAGTATGCCTATCGTCAAGAAGTATGCCATGTAGTGTAGTTCAAAATTAATTGTTACTATCCTATGGCGATGTTTATTATTTCACACAGAATAACCAGCACTCCGCATCCAATGGCATTCACAGGAGTTGATATAAAAATAAAATTGCGCAGCCAACTCATCAAGGCTTACCTATTTGTCGGGCACGCAAATAATTTCTTTACTCTACAGGTAATCCATTTTTCCTGTTCAACACATGTATATATATGCAGAACAAAGCTAATAATAATATTTCTAGCGAACTATTATTTATTTCAACACGTGTGTATTTTTATCAAAGCGTATACATGATAAAAGAAATATTTTTATCATCAAAAATATTTATTCAACACGTGAATGTTTTTAACACTTCATATTCACAATAAAAATGTAGTTTTTATTGTCGATTCATTTTATTTTAACATACAATAACATTCAACACATGAATTTCAACTCGACGAACGAATTTCAATTCAACACATGAATATTCTCTATAGTTTGTATATATATAAAAATGTGATTTTTATCGCTAAAGCTATTTGTTTAAATTCAAATAATATTCAACACATGAATTTCAACTCAACGAACGAATTGCAACTCAACACATGAATATTCGCTATAGTTTGTATATATATAAAAATGGGATTTTTATCGCTAAAGCTATTTGTTTAAACTCAAATAATATCCAACACATGAATTTCAACTCAACGAATGAATTGCAACTCAACACATGAATATTCGCTATAGTTTGAATATATATAAAAATGGGATTTTTATCGCTAAAGCTATTTGTTTACATTCAAATAATATTCAACACATGAATTTCAACTCAACGAACGAATTGCAACTCAACACATGAATATTCGCTATAGTTTGTATATATATAAAAATGGGATTTTTATCGCTAAAGCTATTTGTTTAAATTCAAATAATATTCAACACATGAATTTCAACTCAACGAACGAATTGCAACTCAACACATGAATATTCGCTATAGTTTGTATATATATAAAAATGGGATTTTTATCGCTAAAGCTATTTGTTTAAATTCAAATAATATTCAACACATGAATTTCAACTCAACGAACGAATTGCAACTCAACACATGAATATTCGCTATAGTTTGTATATATATAAAAATGGGATTTTTATCGCTAAAGCTATTTGTTTAAATTCAAATAATATTCAACACATGAATTTCAACTCAACGAACGAATTGCAACTCAACACATGAATATTTGTTTCAGCATATGTAATTTATTTCAACGAATGAAAATTATTCTAACACATGTATATTTCAGAAAATTTCGGCAGCATAACGGCAGGGTAGTTAAAACCGGGACCGTTCCTAGTACGGCTCCTCGCTCTACCTTAAAACCTCGCGGTTTTTGACAATGGGGATCATGCATCTAGTTCGCACGCAGGCGGCATGTTTTATTTTCAATTCCACAATCCTATTCTAATTTGTTTCAACCACAAGAGGGTATTATTCAACCCCAAAGGTATTTTTCAACCACAATATCAACCACAAACAATTATTTCCAACCATTCGTCATACCATATAATATCACGTCAATCACAAGCAATAAATATCGTCCATGGTCTGTGGACGAGGGGAGTATATATATATATATATATATATTATATTATAATTCACTTGCATTTCATCACTATTCAAAGCATATATGTTTCATTCAACGCTTGTATAATTTATACATCGCTAATATAACTTATACAACACATTTACATGAGGTATACAATGCGTATATAATTTACACTTCGCTTATATAATTTATACAACGCGATTCCATTCACACAATTTAGTTTAGATTCCTCACCTTGGTTTTTGCAGTGCTAAAAATCCTAGGAAGATCAGAAAAATCCGCGGCTTCTTCTAGATGGTAGAGAGCCTCCTTGCGGTCACGGTGTCTCCTGTTTCATCGAATTTCGTTAACGAACGAAAAAGATATTATTTTTCAAAGTTTTGCAACGCTTTATAGTGTTATTTTCATTTCAGAATAATAAAGGTCGCACCTTTATTTTTGATTCAGAACTAGGGTTGCAAAATTCGTGAAATCTGTCGATCATTGCTTCGATCAGATGGTGCCACGCCCTCGGGCTTGGAGAGACGCGCCTGCGCCTAGGAGTAGGGTCAGCTCGGTGGTCGGAGGAAGGCTGGGCGGCGTCGGAAAGGCGTCGACTTCCTGGGGGTGGTTCAGGCGATACAGGCGATGGTGGAGGGCGGCGTTTGGTCGGATGTGAAGAGGGGACGAAGGGCTGTCGAACTGGGGTGGTGGCGCGGCCTAGCTTCGCCTGTGGCGGCGGGAAAATCGAGGGGAAGTTTCGAGAGATGCGGATCGTCCAGAGGAAGAAAGGCGGCTAGGGTTCCGTAGTTTTTATTTATTTATTTTTTTTTTAAAAAATCCTATTGGTCGAGACTTTATAGGAGATTTTAAATAGTGTTTTTACAAACGAACTCGAAATCAAACCCAACGACTGTCGCCCCTAGCTAAATACCCCCATTCCGGACACAATGGGATATGTTTCGTTGGCCAATTCGACTGTTACAGTCAGTTATCTTTCAAATTAAAATATAAAACCTTCAATATTTAATTTGAACGTACATTTCAATTTGCCAGGGCCACAAACTGAATCGAAAAATTCCAGAAAAATAAATCTAGCTTTGTTTAGACGATACGGTCCTAACAAAACCAGTTTCGTCGAATTCTGAGCTCGTTTGAAAAACGGCCATTTTTAGGTCGACCCATTTTAACAGAAATTGACCAATCACATTTTCTTTTGCCCCGCTCACATACTAGCTTCAAAAATTATGAAATTTGAAACCTAGCAATAGTTTGACATCCCGGACCCAACAAAAGTGGTTTCGTCGAATTCCGAGGTCGTATGCAAAATATCAATTTTCAGGGGCTATATATGCTATATAGCGACCTTTCTGAAAATTCATTTGGCCATAACTTTTGTTTCCCGCTATGAAACTTCGATTTTTCAGATTCGTTAGAAAGGTATTCATAAACAGATTTAAATATTTTCAGTTTCGCTAATATCCGTTATATTTTCCACCCGGTACAGTCAGACAAAGTTTGTATTAAAAATTTCAAACTGCCTTACTAGCCCCAATTCTTTATTTTATTGAAATATGCTATTTCAATAATTCAAATTCTTTGGTAATAACCAAATTTAAAAATTTTAAATTGGTTCACATTTTCCGGGTTATTACAATCTCCCCCACTTAAAACTTTTCGTCCTCGAAAAGGAAATAACAGCTAAGTAGGAAACAAAATGTAAATGCAAAGTATTGTAAAGGTACCTTGCACCGGAGTTAGTCAGAGATGTCCACTCTGCATTTGGGGTAGGCTTGTTTAATGCTTTCCTCAGTCTCCCAAGTACAGTCTCTAGGATCACTACTCCACTGCACTTTGACTAAATGAATCTTTTTGCTCCTTAGCTCTCTAGTTTCTTTGCCAACTATCTTTAATGGCTCTCTTCTGAGCGCTAATTCTGGAGTTATGTCTATATCCTGTTGCGCTGCTTCTTCCACAACAAGATCTGGATCATGAACATGTTTTCTGAGTTGAGACACGTGGAACACATCATGTACACCAGGCAACCAATAAGGTAATGAAACCCTATATGCAAGAGTTCCAATCCGTTCAAGTATAGGAAAGGGACCAATAAATCTCGGTGCCAACTTCCCAGTCTTGCCAAATCTGATTACTCCCCGCATTGGAGAAACTCTTAAATAAACATAATCGCCAACAACAAATTATAAATCTCTTCTTATCGCATCAGCATAACTTTTCTGTCGGCTCTGTGCGGTTTTCAATCGCTTCTTAATGAAGTCGACTTTATCCGATGCTTCTTGAATCATATCGGGCCCTAATACAAGTCTGTTGTCAGGTTCTACCCAACATGCGGGAGATCTGCACGGTCTACCGTATAATTCTTCAAATGGAGACATTCCCAGACTGGCTTGATAGCTATTGTTATAAGAGAATTCGGCTAAATGTAAGTGATCTTCCCATGAGCCTCCAAAATCAATAACACAAGCCCGTAGTAAATCTTCTAGAATTCTATTCACCCGCTCAGTTTGGCCGTCTGTCTGTGGGTGATAAGCGGTGCTTAGATTCAACTTGGTTCCCAATTCTGTTTGGAATGCTTCCCATAATTTGCTAGTAAACAGGGGATCTCTATCACTGACTATATTGAGCGGCACTCCATGCAGTTTAACTATTTCTTTGAAGTAAATCTGTGCTAAACTTTGAGTCGTTCTGTTGGATCGGACAGGTATAAAATGGGCAGTCTTCGTGAAGCGATCTACGATTACCCATATACTGTCGTTTCCTTTCTTAGTTCGAGGCAAGCCATCAATGAAGTCCATTGAAATTTTCTCCCACTTCCATCCTGGAATTTCTAAGGGTTGTTATAGTCCAGCCAATTTCTGCTGATCACTCTTAACTAGCTGACAAGTGGAGCATCTGCTAACATATATTGAAATATCTCTTTTCATCGCCTTCCACCAGAATGTGCGCTTGATATCGTTATACATTTTGCTCACACCGGGATGGATACTTAATTTGGACTTGTGGCATTCATCAAGCACTTCCCTTCTGAGCTCAGGAATTCCTGGCACACAAATTCGCCCTCGTAATCTTAGGACCCCTTGGCTATCAAGGCTAAAATCTGAGGGTTTTTCTTCTCGGATCCGCTGGCTAATCCTTTCAATAAATTCATCGTCTTTCTATAGAATAGTAATCTTATCTTCTAAGGAAGAAGTAATGATAAAGCTGGCGATGATTTCATTCTTTCTACTGAGCGCATCTGCGACAACATGGGCTTTCCCCGGAGTGTATAGGATTTCAAAATCGTATGCTGCAAGGAATTCTAACCAACGCTGTTGTCTCAAATTTAGATCTTTCTGAGTGAATAGATATTTCAAGGATTGATGATCGGTAAATAGTTCGAACTTCTCGCCCAGTAAATAATGCCTCCAGATTCTCAAAGCAAACACGATAGCTAATAACTCAAGATCATGAGTTGCATAGTTTCTTTCATGCGGCTTTAGCTGACGGCTGGCATAAGCGACCACTTGGCCTTTTTGCATTAATACTGTGCCCAGCCCTCTAATAGAAGCATCTGTCCATACAGTCAAGTCTTGGTTGCCTTCTATAATTGTCAATACTGGAGCGGTTGTCAATTTCAGTTTCAGCTCCTGGAAAGCTTCTTCACATTCGGGAGTCCATTTGAATTTCTCATGCTTCTTTGTAAGCTTTGTCAATACACCAGATATCTTTGAAAAATCCTGAATGAATTTCCGATAGTTACTAGCCAATCCAAGGAAACTTCGAACTTCAGTGGGGGTAGTAGGTTGTTTCCAGTTCTGAATCGCTGTAATTTTGCTTGGATCTACTGCAATCCCTTCTTTTGATATGACATGGCCAAGGAACTTAACTTCATCCTGCCAGAAGACACATTTAGAAAATTTAGCTTTTAAGACATTTCTCCTTAGAATTTTCAACACTTGTTCTAAATGTTTGCATGTTCGCCTTCCAACTTGGAGTAGATTAAAATGTCATCGATGAAGACTAGAACAAATTTATTCAATACACCACGGAACACTCTGTTCATAAGATCGACGAAGTATGCCGGAGCGTTACACAAGCCGAATGGCATTACTAACCATTCGTAGAATAAATCGGGACCCTGAAGGCTGTCAAAGGAATACAGTCTTCTGCTATACGTAATTGGTGGAAACCGGTAGCTAGGTCCATTCTGGAGAATACTGTTGCTCCATTTAATTGATCTAACAGATCGTCTATACGTGGCAAGGGATATTTGTTCTTCAGGGTCTGCTTATTGAGATCTCGGTAATCAACACAAAGTCTTAGAGTACCATCTGATTTCGAGACAAATACTACAGCTGCTCCCCAAGCTGAAAAGCTCGGTCTGATCAGACCTTTCCAAAGCAATTCTCTGGTTTGACTACCTAACTCTTCTTTTTCTTTCGGGGCCATTCTTCTAATTGGATGTACTACTGGTCGGGCGTTAGGAATTAGATCTATTCTAAATTCAATTTCTCTTTGCGGCGGTAAGTTTTCTACTTCTTCAAACACATCCGCATAGTTTTTAACGACCGGTATCTTTTCTAATGAAGGGGGAGTAACTTCTAAAGAAGACCAAAATTGTGTTCTATTAATTTCGGAACCATGGCATGGTATAGTGATATGCCCAAATTTTGTTTCAACTTTGACGATTCGTTCAGCACATCTAACTTCGGTCTTATATTTTGTCAACCATTCCAAACCGAGAATAACATCAAATTCAGACAAATCCATAACGATTAAGTGGATGGGAAACTTGTAACGTGAATAAGAGATAGGCACTCTGCAGTATGAACTGAGACTAACAGAACCTCCTATCGGATTTTGAACTTTAATTGGTTCTTTAAACTTTCTTTGTTTCAATTTTAACTTGTGAACAATGTTACCAGAAATGAAGCTACGTGATGCACCAGTATCAAAAAGTACAGAAACAGGAATATTTTTAATGGTAAGGGTACCTCCCAAGACGTCGGGTTTACCTGATCCATCGGTGGTAGCTGGCGGATTCTCCCCGTCATACACATGAGCCACTTGTGCATTCTGCTTCAGAGGACAATTCCTGCTATAGTGCCCCTTCTTATGGCAGTTGTAGCATTCGGCTGAGTCTGGATTTGCCTTTGGTTTCCTCGGGGCTTTGCACACATTAGAAAAATGTCCTGGCTTCCCGCAGTTGTAGCAATTGCCTTTCGGTATCTTTCCAGGTTTCTAAGTAGCGGCCACTGTAATGCTAGACTCTGGCTGATCTGCTGAAGCCTTGCGCTTATTTCCAACTTGGCTTTTGGCGCGGTCTTGGCTGGCGTGCCTTTCATCCATATCTTCATAATTGCAAGCCATTTCTACCAATTCTGAGAAGGAGAGTTTGATGTTGCTCATGGCTCTGTCATGGTACTTGCGCTTTAGCCCAAATATAAATCTCTTGTTCTTTGCTTTGTTAGTCATAATAAGCTCTGGAGCATAGCGCGACAACTGGGTGAATTTATTGAGGTAATCCTGGATAGAGAGATCTCCTTGCTGGAGATTAGCAAACTGCTCTCGCATCCTCTCTAAAGCCTGTTCAGGTACAAACTTCTCGTTGAACATGGTTTTGAATTGCTCCCAGGTCCTGACAGTACCTGCTGCATCTTCTGAGGTGATGGCATCCCACCACAGCTCTGCTTCCTCCTGTAGGAGCCAAATACCTAGTCGTGCTTTGTTGTTTGTTCCCAAACCCATGCCTTCAAAGATCTTTTCACAGGTCTTCAACCAAACTATAGCCTCTGTCACTGTACCCGTGCCAGAAAAGGGTTTTCCCCCAAGGTTCCTATACCTTTTCGCTACTCTGTCTAGCTCGAAGTCCTCAGGTGCTGGTGGCTGAACAATAGGGCCTCCCTCAACTACGGGGATATTCCCCCGTCCTCCTGCTACCCCTGCTCGGCCTCCACGACCTCCTCTAGCTGCTGCTTCTCGTGTAGCCATCAGAGAGAGTACTGTATAAGCAAGAAAAGAGTCAAGCTCACAGATTCGATAATTTTCATATATGATAAAGCAGGGGAACATAAGGAAAGGTAATGATGTACTGATCAAATTGTTTTGCTAATCTGCTTAGCTCATTCTAGGACATTGCTAATCCTATCTCTAATGAGCTACTCGCCTTAGAACACTACTGATTCTATTCTGACGAGGTGTTTAATATGTTAGATCCCGGAACTAAGGTTAACCAAAGCTCTGATACCAACTGTGATGATCCCAAAATCCGAGGGGCGGTATTAAGGATGATCATTGGAATATAACACATTAATCATCATAGCAGAGTATAGATCATAGCAGAAACAATAAATAGAATAATTTTACATGGATATGACAGCGGAATCACAACATGTAACAACATCAGAATAGAACAGCGTAGGATATAACTTAGTAAATAAAAAGGGAAGTGATCAGTCATCATCGCCAGAGGCGGAATACATACATGCAGTGAGACATAATAAGGGTATCAGTCTACATCGCCGAAGGCGGTACATATACATACAATAAGAAGTACTGAAAGTAAAGCAGTCTGCATCGCCAGTGGCGGAATCATAATATAAGTACAATAATGGCGGAAAATGTCAAAGTCGTCTCTGTGAAGTCAGCCTCGCCATGAGCCAAAATGCACTCTATGCAATAGTACAGAGCCAAAAACAACCTGTCACCTGTGAACTAGGCTGCCCGTGTGAAAATAAGGGCACCCGTGTTTGCAAAGTGAAACAAACAACGAGTCAGTCATGGGGACTGGTATGAGGAATCTATTTAACAGTTTAAACAACAGTAATAAGCAAATCGTAGGACCACGCCACTTTCGCGGAACGAGTTTACTCCAGTGATTGCTAGTGCATTTTAAAACAAAGTAAATTCTTTAAAACAACGCAATGCTTTTGAAAAGAATGAAGCCATTATAAGACTCAAGTCCCATCATACAATGCAACGCAAGCCGGAGGATAGAGTTTTACCTGATAATGGCCAAATATGCTTGATACGTGCAAAGCAAAATCATTTGATATTATTACTAGTGCATATATGTTTCAAAAATAAATAGCATCATAAATATCAATCATAGGCGACATGAGCGTCCCATGCCACTATGTCGTCATATATAAGTTACAATCGAATCCGTTATCTCGTATTGGAAATTGGATTTCCGTCATGAGTCGAGGCAAGGGGCAAGCTCCTCTCCGCTTCGAGACATTCTAGCAAATGCCTCAGGACTACGCACTCTGGGCAACCCTGGATCGGCTGGGCCGGTCCTCTCTTACGTTTGAGGATTAATTATGCATGAACACACGTTTCCCGGTCCTTACAGACCTATAATCGAGGCGCCTCGCATTCCAACAACCACATAGGTGAAAAATAGATATAAATGTCAGGGCTGGTAAGTCACTGACACCACCATAGCTAGAAAGAAACGTCATGCTCTCCCAGCGGTCCGTATCCCGTTTTTAACTCATACCGAGGTGTGAGGCTCGCGAATCTACGAAATACACAAAGCTAGGCCATGTAGACCGTGCTTTGATCATCAACCACAAGACTTTGCTTTGCAACAGAAGCCTTGATCACAGCATCTTGGCATGCCACATAGGCAATCCACTCCATACGACTGATTTCTATCGATATATAACCTCTGAGCTCGTACGTCTCAGAGAAGGGCGTTAAGCAAAAGAATAAATTCTCCGCCGCCAAACAGATATATATTTAACAGAGATCAATCAGTATAGAACAAAATCCAATGTCAGACACACAGTCCATTTACAAGTCCGTTCTGGGTCTGAACGAAACCGGAGGCGTCAATTCCTCGTATATCCGTACAATCAACACATACGTTCAGACGGCTACAACTTCCGTCCCTTCACGGTAGCTACTCCGGTCAGGAACCTCAGCAGCGCCCATCCAACCGATACGCAGATCGTCGGTCTTGAATCGTCTTTGCATTTTCCAATTCGAATCGCTCGATAAATTATTTGAAATGAGGGTTAGCTCGACCTTTTCAAACAATTCACGTAATTAGAATTTAAATCGATTCTTTCCATGGTTATATTATTCGACATCCATATTTCAGTTCTTTTAGTGTTATTTTCGTGTCAAACACATACAACCATCAAATATCAAACAATTCAAGCCAAATTAGTTTATTTCCAATCTATGTTGCTTATAATATTTTATAACGATTTTTCGCCATTTTTATTTATTTAAAAATGGCCATATTTAATTAAACGACGTTTCAGGTCGTGTCGTGGCACTGGCGCCGTTTTTCCCCTAATTTGTCTACGCATATCGGAAAATCTAACCGTTGGATTTCTACAAAGTCTATATCAGTGGGAAGATATTCCCAAAGCGAACCCAACGGTTCCAGTTTCGTGAAAATCCGACGGTCGGATCTTCCACACTAGTCGTTTGAAGTTACGGTTTCAAAATTCGAACTGCAGCGTCGTTATTCGATTTAATTTAATTATATTTATATTTATATATAAATATAAATGATTCTGGCGCTGTTTTTCTTCATATTTGAATTAAACATTCCGGACAATCCAACCGTTGGATTTTTACAAGGTTGGTGCCGTTGGGAAGATATTTCCAAGGCGAACCCAGCGGTTGCGGTTTCGGGAAAATCCGATGGTCGGATTTCTCGTACTAACCGTTTCAAATTACGATTCCGAAACACGAACTGCACGGCCTCGATTCCTTTTAATTATATTAATATATATAAATATAGTTCATTCTATAATTCCAACTATGGTTCATTCTATATTTTCAACTTCGTTTTCACTTCAAATATTTCACTAACGCCTTAATATTTCGAAAAATTTCGCCATAACCTCCTTTGTACGGGGAGGGGTTTGGAAATTTATTGGGCCGTGTTAGGTACCCAATAAATCATAAAAAGCATCCACATATTTATAGTGATATATTCTGGTGTTTACGGGGGAGCATGTATAGATAATCACTCCAGAGAATAAATTCTCGTCACCCCGTTTCCGTGTGGAAATAAATAGTCCATGTGCCGTATCTAATAGCTAGAGAGACGTGATTATTGTCAACTCCAGACCCGTGTGGGATTTTTATTAATCTGGCAATTTATCGTTATATTTTATATAGTCCATATCATTCATCAGTTCAACCTGTAGTATAAAATCATCGCCATACAAGCCTCTCACTCTTATGGTAAATCTTCCACCTCATCACACAAGCTCCAATTGCTTATGTGGAATATGATGAAGTATGCCTATCGTCAAGAAGTATGCCATGTAGTGTAGTTCAAAATTAATTGTTACTATCCTAAGGCGATGTTTATTATTTCACACAGAATAACCAGCACTCCGCATCCAATGGCATTCACAAGAGTTGATATAAAAATAAAATTGCGTAGCCAACTCATCAAGGCTTACCTATTTGTCGGGCACGCAAATAATTTCTTTACTCTACAGCTAATCCATTTTTCCTGTTCAACACATGTATATATATGCAGAACAAAGCTAATAATAATATTTCTAGCGAACTATTATTTATTTCAACACGTGTGTATTTTTATCAAAGCGTATACATGATAAAAGAAATATTTTTATCATCAAAAATATTTATTCAACACGTGAATGTTTTTAACACTTCATATTCACAATAAAAATGTAGTTTTTATTGTCGATTCATTTTATTTTAACATACGATAACATTCAACACATGAATTTCAACTCGACGAACGAATTTCAATTCAACACATGAATATTCTCTATAGTTTTGTATATATATAAAAATGTGATTTTTATCGCTAAAGCTATTTGTTTAAATTCAAATAATATTCAACACATGAATTTCAACTCAACGAACGAATTGTAACTCAACACATGAATATTTGCTATAGTTTGTATATATATAAAAATGGGATTTTTATCGCTAAAGCTATTTGTTTAAACTCAAATAATATCCAACACATGAATTTCAACTCAACGAACGAATTGCAACTCAACACATGAATATTCGCTATAGTTTGAATATATATAAAAATGGGATTTTTATCGCTAAAGCTATTTGTTTAAATTCAAATAATATTCAACACATGAATTTCAACTCAACGAACGAATTGCAACTCAACACATGAATATTCGCTATAGTTTGTATATATATATAAATGGGATTTTTATAGCTAAAGCTATTTGTTTAAATTCAAATAATATTCAACACATGAATTTCAACTCAACGAACGAATTGCAACTCAACACATGAATATTCGCTATAGTTTGTATATATATAAAAATGGGATTTTTATCGCTAAAGCTATTTGTTTAAATTCAAATAATATTCAACACATGAATTTCAACTCAACGAACGAATTGCAACTCAACACATGAATATTCGCTATAGTTTGTATATATATAAAAATGGGATTTTTATCGCTAAAGCTATTTGTTTAAATTCAAATAATATTCAACACATGAATTTCAACTCAACGAACGAATTGCAACTCAACACATGACTATTTGTTTCAGCATATGTAATTTATTTCAACTAATGAAAATTATTCTAACACATGTATATTTCAGAAAATTTCGGCAGCATAACGACAGGGTAGTTAAAACCGGGACCGTCCCTAGTACGGCTCCTCGCTCTACCTTAAAACCTCGCGGTTTTTGACAATGGGGATCATGCATCTAGTTCGCACGCAGGCGGCATGTTTTATTTTCAATTCCACAATCCTATTCTAATTTGTTTCAACCACAAGAGGGTATTTTTCAACCCCAAAGGTATTTTTCAACCACAATATCAACCACAAACAATTATTTCCAACCATTCGTCATACCATATAATATCACGTCAATCACAAGCAATAAATATCGTCCATGGTCTGTGGACGAGGGGAGTATATATATATATATATTATATTATAATTCACTTGCATTTCATCACTATTCAAAGCATATATGTTTCATTCAACGCTTGTATAATTTATACATCGCTAATATAACTTATAAAACACATGTACATGAGGTATACAATGCGTATATAATTTACACTTCGCTTATATAATTTATACAACGCGATTCCATTCACACAATTTAGTTTAGATTCCTCACCTTGGTTTTTGCAGTGCTAAAAATCCTAGGAAGATCAGAAAAATCCGCGGCTTCTTCTAGATGGTAGAGAGCCTCCTTGCGGTCACGGTGTCTCCTGTTTCATCGAATTTCGTTAACGAACGAAAAAGATATTATTTTTCAAAGTTTTGCAACGCTTTATAGTGTTATTTTCATTTCAGAATAATAAAGGTCGCACCTTTATTTTTGATTCAGAACTAGGGTTGCAAAATTCGTGAAATCTGTCGATCGTTGCTTCGATCAGGTGGTGCCACGCCCTCGGGCTTGGAGAGACGCACCTGCGCCTAGGAGTAGGGTCAGCTCGGTGGTCGGAGGAAGGCTGGGCGGCGTCGGAATGGCGTCGACTTCCTGGGGGTGGTTCAGGCGATATAGGCGATGGTGGAGGGCGGCGTTTGGTCGGATGTGAAGAGGGGACGAAGGGCTGTCGAACTGGGGTGGTGGCGCGGCCTAGCTTCGCCTGTGGCGGAGGGAAAATCGAGGGGAAGTTTCGAGCGATGCGGATCGTCCAGAGGAAGAAAGGCGGCTAGGGTTCCGTAGTTTTTATTTATTTATTTATTTTTTAAAAAAATCCTATTGGTCGAGACTTTATAGGAGATTTTAAATTGTGTTTTTACAAACGAACTCGAAATCAAACCCAACGACTGTCGCCCCTAGCTAAATACCCCCATTCCGGACATAATGGGATATGTTTCGTTGGCCAATTCGACTGTTACAGTCAGTTATCTTTCAAATTAAAATATAAAACATTCAATATTTAATTTGAACGTACATTTCAATTTGCCAGGGCCACAAACTGAATCGAAAAATTCCAGAAAAATAAATCTAGCTTTGTTTTGACGATACGGTCCTAACAAAACCAGTTTCGTCGAATTCTGAGCTCGTTTGAAAAACGGCCATTTTTAGGTTGACCCATTTTAACAGAAATTGACCAATTACATTTTCTTTTGCCCCGCTCACATACTAGCTTCAAAAATTATGAAATTTGAAACCTAGCAATAGTTTGACATCCCGGACCCATCAAAAGTGGTTTCGTCGAATTCCGAGGTCGTATGCAAAATATCAATTTTCAGGGGCTATATATGCTATATAGCGACCTTTCTGAAAATTCATTTGGCCATAACTTTTGATTCCCGCTATGAAACTTCGATTTTTCAGATTCGTTAGAAAGGTATTCATAAACAGATTTAAATATTTTCAGTTTTGCTAAAATCCGTTATATTTTCCACCCGGTACAGTCATACAAAGTTTGTATTCAAAATTTCAAACTGCCTTACTAGCCCCAATTCTTTATTTTATTGAAATATGCTATTTCAATAATTCAAATTCTTTGGTAATAACCAAATTTAAATTTTTTAAATTGGTTCACATTTTCCGGGTTATTACAGCATCGGAGAAAAACACAACCCTAGCTCTTAAAATTCCAACAATTCTCCCTTAATCCACAAATTGATTACATAGGTATGCTAAATCCCTAACCTTTTAATGCTTTAATAGATTTGATTCCATACTCGAAATTAGTTTTTAGGGGAATTCATCCTCTACTACGCCATGTCGAGTTAAGGTCCTTTGTTGGTCCGCCATCGTCGTTGGTGGTGTCGTCGCCACCTCGAGGCGGTGCTGGAGCAAACGTGTTTTGACTTCGAAAAAGGAATTTTCCATGAGAACTTCATCTTAGGTAGGGGAAGATGAAGGTGACCGAAGAAAAAGGAGGAATAAATGGGATCGGCTCGGAGTGGGAAGCAGGAGGAGAAAATATGGGACAAAGAAGAGCAGCTAAAATATAGGGAGTGACATCGGTTCGGGTCGGATGGGAGTATAGGAAGAATGGCTTTGGAGACATAAGGGCGGTTCGGTTCGGTGTCAACCGACCCGATCCTAACCAATTTCTTTTGCATCCATTTGATCTGATCCATCTCATGAAGTACCCGAGCTTGTCCGCTATTGGTCTGGATACTTGACCCGATCCCAGAACGCCCAGGACATCCGAACCGTTCTGACCTCAATACAGAAAAAGGGGACTTGATCTAATCCAACCGTAGCATAGACTCTCGAACCGATCCGTAGCTATTTCCATTAACTTCCGAACTGATCCAAAATGACTTTGTCAAAAGTAATTCATCAAACTTAATCAATGTTGGTCGTGGTCGATGACTTTATGGACAGTTAGGATACTGCCTTATAAACATGAGCAAACATTTAAGACTATTCTGAACATTACTGTTTCGCCAAACCTTTGCATTATGCTTTTATGTGTTTATTTTGCATCCTTTGAACACATAGCACACACTTTAGTTCACACACATGCACGGGGGGATACGGGCTATTTTACTCTAACTTATGTTATTGTTTCTTCAGTAGTTTAGCGAACATGGTAGAGAGACGTTCATCTAGGTTAGCAGAAAAGAGAGAAGTTGCAGAAACTTCTGAGAAACTCACTCTTGATGACATATCCTCTCCCTCAGACCCTGAATGGGATGATGAGGGCCCAGATTATGAAGTGGAAGCACACAATAGTGAAATATCTTTTAATAGTGAAGTTTCTCTTGGTGATGGAGAGGAAGGAGGGATATGAGATGATCGTGCTCCCGATGAGTTTGATACTGCCACTATATTGGAGTTACCCAAAGATTCTGTTGAGTCGACGATTGATGATGACAGACTCTTCCGAATATGTCTAAAGCATGGAATATTAAAAAGAGATACCCTAGTGCCATCGAAAATAGATCGCCCCCACAATCCACCGGAAGGATTTATGGCAATTAGCCGATTGATGTGTCTGGTTGGGGCTATTCCACCATTTCCGTTTTTGTCGTCGATTTTCTGAGATAGATGTAGATTGCCCCCATGCAATCACATCCCAACTCTTATGCTTATTTATACACCTTGTATATAGAATACAAAGAAGCTTTAGGTATAGAGCCTACCTTCGATGACGTCCACTTTTTTTATAATTTCAAGCATCGAACTCAAGAAACTCCCTCCTTCTCATATTTTGAATCAGTCTCGAAAAGGAAAATTATTATTGTTCCATTTAGCAGCAAGGCTGGTGATTCTAAACTTGAATGGTTTTATATCAGACAACAGCCGGGGTGTGCTCGGAGATGGACCAAATCAAGTAAAGCACTGATTTTTTAGATTTCAATTTTAAATTTTCATGCCAACATATTAATTTGCTTTCTTTTTCATTCGCAGTTGATAACTCAAAGCAAATATTGGATCAATTATACATTGATCGTTTGCATCGGCTTCTCAGTGGCGATCAAAAGTTCCTAACCGTTGATGAAGTTCTTAAGGATGAGTATCTCGATCATCACGGGTTATTATCTATTACCCGTAGTATAGGTCATGGGACAGGTCCATATGTGCACATACCTCTGGTCGACATTATTCCTGAGATGGGCGAGGGCTCGAAAGGTCCAACAATACCTCTTCAGACTCCGCCTTCTCCATCCTCAACTCAGGACGATGAGTTAGCCAACATAGCTAAAAAGCACAGAGAAGGGTATACCATCCCTGATGACGCTATTTATCCTGAGAAGTCAACATCCCCTAAAGATCTGCCAATAGACGCTTCTCAAGGAGATGCTCCTACTACCGACGATTCCACATTTAAGGGTTTAGGAAATCTTCCCCTGCCCAAAACTATTTATACTTCAGAGGACTTTAGCACGAATCCTTTAATCTTCACTTCTTCAGACGAGACTACTCCCGTGAAGGCCAAAGAGCACGCTCATGCTAGTCTGGCTTCATACTCGGGTTTGTTGGGGGGAAACCGCTTAGGATGCACATAACACATTAGCACCGCACGTCACAACACTCATGTCTTATGTGAGCATTGATTCTAAACTCCACTTATATTGTTGTGCAGGTACAATGTCTCGCCCTTACTATGATGTTAGGAAAATTCGCCGCAGCATGTCTAGACCTCCTTCCGACACCGAGCCTGATCGCCGTGAGAGCCGGGGCAGAGATGACATTAGACCTCATGATTCTCATCGACCACACACCTCATGCTCTCGTTCTCCTGTCCAGTCGGATCCAGACTGGTATAAGAGCCACCAGAGTCATCGTGGGGAAGACACATTGCAATCCAAAGATCGAACTTCTCCTCAAGACAAATATAATCGAGAAAAAAGTCCATTAAAACACACCGATTCACGAGACAAACACAAAGCATCTGCGAAGCGATGGCGAGGCAGCCATTGTCCCTAGTAAGTGGAAACACATTGAACTATCATACTGCAAACCCCCACCACTAGATGCTGATTCCAAAATTAAACTGGCATATCTAGAGAAGCAGTTCCCAGATCACTACTTTGAGAATCTAACTTTCTTACCCGCACTTGAGCCTATTTCTTCAAAGTGGGCAGATGAGGCTGAGGCAAAGATTGACGCAGTTGAGAAACAATACTCGGAGATGTACAAGTATTCACGCAATCTCTCCATAATCATTCGGGCCTTAATTACAGATGTTAGTGCAATGAAGAAGGCTGTAGATTCCGATGAGAATGTTTTGAAAAATCTGGAGAAGGACTTAGAAGATACACAAGCTAAACTTGTCATTGCTCAACGAGATGCCAACAAATTCAAACAGCAATTTGAGGAATTAAAAAAGCATTATCATGAATTGCTGGAATCTTACAGTCAAGAACGTTTGGAGTTGAAGAAACAAGAGGAAGACGCTAAGTCAAATAGTGTCAAAATGCAACTGGCTTACAATAATCTTGAGAAAGAAAAGGCTGAGTTAGCGAGGAAGAATGCCGTGCTGGAGAAACAAAATGCTGACTTGGATTCCAAGTTAATGGAAGCTGAGACTAGGGCTGCCTTAGCTAAGGGGAATGTGGCTAGCGCTATTAAGTCTGCTGAAGAAACTCATAAACAGCTATCAGAGGCTCAAGAGGAATTGCACGGCTTTGGTGAACTAATGATTGAATTCTTTGCACACATAATCCATCGCCGAAACATCTCTTGGATCGAAGACTATCCGACTACCTTAGTTCACGTATGGAGTCAAATCATCGAATGGGAAAAAAGGAACTTAAGGTAGACTTCGTTGATGAAGACAAACTCATGGAGAAATATCTGAGAGATGATGAACCGGCACGTCTGACTGAGGGGCGTCACCTTATTGCTGCTGCCATGGAGGAGGAGAAACGCCTGGCCAAACAAAAGAATATTCTTCAAGTTGGTTCTTCTTCTGCTACCGCCGAAGCCACTATAGTCGAGGGATATGATCCCGAGAATCCGGGAATTCCTAAAGCATCTTTTTTATCTCCTATACCCGAACCAGCGTCAAAGACGGTGGCCGCCCCAATTGAGAAATCATCAGAAGGTATTTTCACCTTTTCACCCCAATTCGTCAAGGCTGTCTCCACCTTTCATCACATCATTGGGCAATCGATCGAGGATTCTTTATTTTCTCCTGAGTTGATAACTGTTGCTTCTCATTCTATAGGTGCTTAACCAGCCGAGAAGAGTGATGAGCCTTGGGGAGCCACCATAGGGAAAGAATCCGTGGAAAAGGCTCAGGGAGGATAGGATAAGGCTACCATCGTCGAATCCGGAGGGGGAGCTGAACCGCCTAAGGCCGAAACTTCTCATGATGACGAAATGATAGATGCTTTGAAAGACGACGATGGTAATGAGGGGCATGAAGAAGATCCTGATGTTGTCATAACTGGGGATTCGAAAAATGCTAATGACATGACTTTGGCTGAAATGAAAGCCGAACAAGACAAGCACATGCAGTTGAAATTCGAGGACTTAAATCCTGAAAGCCTTAAGCCCCTTGCAGTGGTGGATCCTAGATCAAGGTTAGTTGTTAAGCTTTCAACTAGGTCCATTATAGAAGAGCTTGCTGAAAAATCTTCTTTTGATTCCAGTGTTCCGACTCCTAGGAAGAAATATACCGATTATGGTACTTCAACCACAGAGAAGAAAAGGCCAAAGCGTCTCATGTCTGATGCTAAAAAAGAAGCTAGAAATTCTCTTAAGGCTGCCAAAAAATCCAAGCCTGCTCCAAAGCCCAAGTGATAAGGCGCTTTGTTTTATTTTATTTTGATATTCCACTGGTCTACTATTATTGTAGTGAGTGCGGCCCTCGCATCTTTTGCTTAGTCTTCCTGTATAAACTCACATGTTTGTGAATAAAGTGGTTTGTTCCCTGCAATGTCTGATATTCGTAAATTTAACATTTATATAAAGATGCAAATGAACAACATGTCATTTCATAGTTATATAATAAATTCATTATAAAGAGGAACATGTGTACATATATATGCCCCAAATCAATCTTGGATAACTGATGTAACACCCCATGTATTCTATAACAGTAAAAATCACAAATTAAAGTATAATTAATTTCAAATCAAAGAATTAAGGGAAACGGGATACGCCATTGCGTTCGTCTCGGAATTCTGCTTGAGATAGAGTCCGAGTTTGCGCAAAACGGACTCCGTATGAAGAAGATATGGCCTCCGGAAGTTTCAGAATTCAGTTTAAAATTCAAACAGACCAGAAAAACAAATTCAAAATTGAAAATCGGGCCCAATTGGCCAGGGCAGGAAAATTCCCGCCCAAGGCACCCAGGTCGACTTGGCAGTCGACCTGGAGCTAACCAGGTCGACTGGGCAGTCGACCTGGGTCACCCGTGTCGACTGCCAAGTCGACATGGTGTCGACTGGGGTGTCGACCTGGCCCCTGAGCCAGGTCGAACCCAGCCCACCCTGGCTGGCCTGGTCTGTGTTTGGTCGATTTTCTGAGCCTTGCCTTGTCACTAGGGCTAGGTGTCAGCTCCTGGTTGGTCTCTCTTTCAAATGAACGGCTATTATTAAAACAAGCTCCATCGACGGTCCTAATCAACTCACAAACACTATAAAAAGAACCTAAGACCTAGCCTAAATCATACTATTTCATTTTAGCCTCATGCAGCCGCCATTAAACCTAGAACTCTAAATTAAAAATACAAAGAACAAAATTATAGAAGACGAAGGACGATTCTTGAAGGCTACAACTAGAAGCTACAACAACTACGACGCTTTAGACAACGGATTTGGGGCTATTTGATTTGGAATTTTAATTTGAATTACTTGCTTCATATTGTAAGTTCTATGTCACTTTTTAGGAAAAAACGCTAAAATAACATGGACATGCTATGAATTTAAACCGGATTTAGGAACTATTATTAATCCATGTTTATATTGTTTAACTTTGAATCATAATTTGGGAATATTGCTATGTCAATGTTGCAAGTTAAACTTATCATGATTTTGATGTTGTTATGAATCACTTGGGCTTAATTGTATGGCAAGTTGGACTAATACATGTCCATGGAATCACTATGTTTATTGAAATCTTTATGTTGATTAAACCATGCCTATGATGCTAATAAAACCATGTCTATGATGTTGATGGAACTATGCCTGTGATGTTAATATACCTATCATGTTAGTGACAAAATTGGGAATTGCTAGGTTATGATGAAAAGTTGAAATCTTTATGTTTATAATGCTAGATGAGAATCATTATGTTAAAAACGCTAAATTGGAATCCACAATGCCTATTAGAATTACCATGCCTTTAGTGTTTCATGTTTGTAATAAAATTATTATTATGCCCGCAATGATTATTATGCCTATGATGTAAAGTTGAAATCATCATGTTAAACTAAGTTGGAACCATTACTATCCCAAGTTATCATCATGCTAGTATTGAAACCATGTGATATGTTATAGCCTGTTTATTATGCAAGTGATGTTGGAATTGTCACATATGCCTATCACATGTTTGGTGTTATTCCCCTTTATCTCTTGAATTGTTTATGCTTGTGAACGAAGTACGTTTATATACGTTGGGGATACGATTAGGTAGGATAGGAAAAACTTGAATTGATTATAATCATAAACCGTGAAATTTGGCATAAGTAGAACATGAAATATGGCACGAAAACTTGACTTGAACATGCCGTAACTTGACTTGAAAAACATGCCTTAGTTGGGCACGAAGTTGACATATGAACATGCTATGGAAATAGCACGAATCCGATAAGAACATGGGCATGACTTTAGAAAACAAGAAAGTGGCCAACTCGAGGTTGGGTTGAGTTTGTAGTGTAAATCTGCCCGGAACCGCCCGGCAAATCCAGTTGCTACAAACAATAGGATCCAATGTGGGTAGTTGGTCATATCGCGCTTGAAACCCGAGGTTGGGTTGAGTTCGTAGCGTAAACCTGCCCGGAACCGCCCGGCAAATCCAGTGGCTACGAACAATAGGACCCAATGTGAGTGGTTCGATGCATTAACGAATCAATTAATGCCAATTAGGGTTAAGTCATGAACATGAAAAGACAACTTAACCAACTTGAACACGATTTGTAAGGCTAAGTCATGAACTTGAAACGACAACACTTAGCCAACTTGACATGACACGTAGGCGGGTTAAGTCGCGAATTTAAACGACATACTTAACCCTCTTGACATGACTAGACTGGAAGAGGATTAAGTCACGAATTACATGACTTAATCGGTTAGGCGGGTTAGGTCACGAATTACATGACCTAATCTGTTAGGCGAAACCCTAGACACGACCCTTTTCAGCAGTAACCCTCTAGATGTATCAAGGTACCCTGGGGCTAGGCCGGGTGGGGCATGATTACTGGGCTGATTGTAAGAGGTGAACGACGGCAGTGGGGTACGCCAGTGTAGGTTCGGTGGACTACGGACGTGCACGTATTCCGGGGCAGACACTGGGTATCCATAGATTTATCTGTGCATCTTGAATCGTGTTAGGGGTTGACACCCTAGGGCTGATACACCCGAAGGTGGACCCAGCACAGGTGACTACATTCATGATTAGCCGTATGACACGGACACTTGACGAGCTAGAACTTGTAGGGAGCCGATCGACTAGATAAGCGCTCCGTAGGACCCCGTACTTGGGTCAGACCCCATTTCAGGGTCGTTTCACGATATTGGGCCGTGGGATTTATTTCGTGATTAACTCGTGACATGGGATTAGTATACTGGTACAGTCGATGCAACGAATCTTGAACATGTGATGCTTTATTTGACTTTTCTTTACTTATCATGATCACCTTAGTCTATCTTGTCCACCTTGACACCCTTCTTGAGTTTAGTTCCAGTTCATACATGACATGTTGTTTTAACCGTTTTTACACTGAAAGTCACTAGGACTTACTCAGTCTTTATGACTAACCCTTTTTCCTTTCGCCTCTTTTTCTTTCGTCCCCCCCCCCAAGGTTCTCAGGGAGGGAATACCGCAGCTTGACCAGTTTTCACATCCAGCTTGAAGAGAAAGATCTATTGCTTGGATCTTTTCCGTTTTGGACTATGGATTTGGACAGCAATTATGGGACTTTTGCAGTTTATTTATGTTTTCTTTATGCTTCTTTAAATAATGTAATCAAGACAATTATGATTCTGGAAGTATTGTAAGACAAATTATGACATGGTTTGTGAACACGTATTATGTTGAAATAAAAGTTGTTGTTTTCCGCTGTTCAAAAATATGTGTTCTTATATCTGTCTTGTATATCTGTGACTTATACTTATAAACCTCCACCAAAATTAGGGCATTCCCTTTGAGAGTGACCCTAACGGAGGTGGGGTGTTTCACTTGGTATCAGAGCATAGGTTTACCAGATATGATAAAAAGTTTTGAAAATTTATTTTCAATAGAAAATTTAAAGAAGCATTTTTTAAATATAAAATATTATTTTATTTTAAAAAGGCAAAGTCCCCCAAAGCCATAGGTACTATCTCTTATCCTTCGTTTTGAATCTATCCTTTTTGTTTCAGCATGTCCGAAGAACTTAACTTGCCAGAGGGTGTACCAATACCTGGTTGGTTTAGACGATTCTTAGAAGCAAGGGCCACTCAGCCAGGTCCTACCGTTCCTCCTCCCCCAGCTGCAGGGAATCATCCGGCTGCAGCAGCACCTCTTCCTCCACCTCCTCCACGGGGAAACACTTTTGCTAAGATATGTAAAGATTTTAAAGCTATGGGGGGAAAGGATTTTCATGGAACTGAGTCCTTCGTGGCAGCTAGAAATTGGCTGAAAGAAACCGAGGACTTATTCGTCATCTTTGAGGTAGAAGATAGGTAGAAAGTACAACTGGCAGTGTGGCTGCTAAAGGGAGAGGCTTCCTACTGGTGGGAAGTCATTAATTCAGAAAGACCAGTGGAAACATGGGAGGACTTTAGGGCAAGGTTTGAGGCTAAATTTCTCTCAGAAGCTGAAAGGAGTTTGCAGTTGGAAAAATTCTTATTTCTTAAGCAAGGGAATATGACAGTCAAAGAGTATGTTAATCAGTTCGATGAGCTGGCTAGGTTCGGACTGGACCTAGTCAACACCCCGCACAAGAAGGCTCTCCGCTTTGTCAAGGGGTTGAATGAGCCATTACACAGTTTGGCCATGACCCATATACCCATGAGAGCTACGTATGAAAGGTTGATACAGATGGCATTGCTGAACGAAGAAGATAAGGACAAGAAGGAGACAAAGGCAGAAAACTCTCAAGGGAAGAAAGAGGTCAAGCCCAACGATTCTCAGAATAAGAAGGGAGACTCCGAGAAAGGAGGCAAGAACGACAACTCACGTGATAAAAGGAAATGCAATTTCTGTGGTACGGAAGGGCACATAGCCAAGGATTGTAGAAAGAGGAAGAGAAAGCAAGGTGAATGTTTTCATTGTAGGGAGACTGGACACATCAGCAAAGACTGCCCTAAGAAGCGGACCAGACCTTCTGGGGGTACATCGTTAACTTCTTCTAGATGCTTTGTTTTATCTTGTTTCTCTCCTCGATCCTATCTTGAGAACCATAGGTAGAATCTTTTTGGATGTAAACATGTAATTGAAACATGTTATGATTGCGAAATGATTGCAAGTGGTCGCAAGTGGTTGCTCGTGGATGCATGAATACACATTAGGCACTAGATCGGCTCAGACACATTTTCATGTTGCATATGCATAAATGTATTCATTCGTATATGGATGAAGTTTAGTGTGTTGTCATATGGATGTTGCATTTATATATGAATGGTTGTGCACTCATGTAGAATCATGAATAGGAAAATTTGCATACATAATGGATTCATGGCACTTACATGATTCACATTAAGGAGGTCAACTGAATCAGTAGACCGCCTGATTTTTGCATTAGATAAGTACATGTACACACACACTTCGCATATGATCATGAAGCATTAGAAGTCTTTTAAGGACCATGGATGCTCGTGTTTGATGGATGAGTAGATGGATGTTTGGATGTTAGGATATACATTCTTCCTGAACTTGAAGATTTCGGGGACGAAATCCTTTTAAGTGGGGGAGAATGTAACACCCCGTGTATTCTATAACAGTGAAAATCACAAATTAAAGTATAATTAATTTCAAATCAAAGAATTAAGGGAAACGGGATACGCCATTGCGTTCGTCTCGGAATTCTTCTTGAGATAGAGTCCGAGTTTGCGTAAAACGGACTCCGTATGAAGAAGATATGGCCTCTGGAAGTTTCAGAATTCAGTTTAAAATTCAAACAGACCAGAAAAACCAATTCAAAATTCAAAATCGGGCCCAATTGGCCAGGGCGGGAAAATTCCCGCCCAAGGCACCCAGGTCGACTTGGCAGTCGACCTGGGGCTAACCAGGTCGACTGGGCAGTCGACCTGGGTCACCCGTGTCGACTGCCAAGTCGACACGGTGTCGACTGGGGTGTCAACCTGGCCCCTGAGCCAGGTCGAACCCAGCCCACCCTGGCTGGCCTGGTCTGTGTTTGGTCGATTTTCTGAGCCTTGCCTTGTCACTAGGGCTAGGTGTCAGCTCCTAGTTGGTCTCTCTTTCAAATGAACGGCTATTATTAAAACAAGCTCCATCGACGGCCCTAATCAACTCACAAACACTATAAAAAGACCCTAAGACCTAGCCTAAATCATACTATTTCATTTTAGCTTCATGCAGCCGCCATTAAACCTAGAACTCTAAATTAAAAATACAAAGAACAAAATTATAGAAGAAAAGGATGATTCTTGAAGGCTACAACTAGAAGCTACAACAACTACGACGCTTTAGACAACGGATTTGGGGCTATTTGATTTGGAATTTTAATTTGAATTACTTGCTTCATATTGTAAGTTCTATGTCACTTTTTAGGCAAAAACGCTAAAATAACATGGACAAGCTATGAATTGAAACCAGATTTAGGAACTATTATTAATCCATGTTTATATTGTTTAACTTTGAATCATAATTTGGGAATATTGCTATGTCAATGTTGCAAGTTAAACTTATCATGATTTTGATGTTGTTATGAATCACTTGGGCTTAATTGTATGGCAAGTTGGACTAATACATGTCCATGGAATCACTATGTTTATTGAAATCTTTATGTTGATTAAACCATGCCTATGATGCTAATAAAACCATGTCTATGATGTTGATGGAACTATGCCTGTGATGTTAATATACCTATCATGTTAATGACAAAATTGGGAATTGCTAGGTTATGATGAAAAGTTGAAATCATTATGTTTATAATGCTAGATGAGAATCATTATGTTAAAAACGCTAAATTGGAATCCACTATGCCTATTAGAATTACCATGCCTTTAATGTTTCATGTTTGTAATAAAATTATTATTATGCCTGCAATGATTATTATGCCTATGATGTAAAGTTGAAATCATCATGTTAAACTAAGTTGGAACCATTACTATCCCAAGTTATCATCATGCTAGTATTGAAACCATGTGATATGTTATAGCCTGTTTATTATGCAAGTGATGTTGGAATTGTCACATATGCCTATCACATGTTTGGTGTTATTCCCCTTTATCTCTTGAATTGTTTATGCTTGTGAACGAAGTACCTTTATATACGTTGGGGATACGATTGGGTAGGATAGGCAAAACTTGAATTGATTATAATCATAAACCGTGAAATTTGGCATAAGTAGAACATGAAATATGGCACGAAAACTTGACTTGAACATGCCGTAACTTGACTTGAAAAACATGCCTTAGTTGGGCACGAAGTTGACATATGAACATGCTATGGAAATAGCACGAATCTGATAAGAACATGGGCATGACTTTAGAAAACAAGAAAGTGGCCAACTCGAGGTTGGGTTGAGTTTGTAGTGTAAATCTGCCCGGAACCGCCCGGCAAATCCAGTTGCTACAAACAATAGGATCCAATGTGGGTAGTTGGTCATATCGCGCTTGAAACCCGAGGTTGGGTTGAGTTCGTAGCGTAAACCTGCCCGGAACCGCCCGGCAAATCCAGTGGCTACGAACAATAGGACCCAATGTGAGTGGTTCGGTGCATTAACGGATCAATTAATGCCAATTAGGGTTAACTCATGAACATGAAAAGACAACTTAACCAACTTGAACACGATTTGTAAGGCTAAGTCATGAACTTGAAACGACAACACTTAGCCAACTTAACATGACATGTAGGCGGGTTAAGTCGCGAATTTAAACGACATACTTAACCCTCTTGACATGACTAGACTGGAAGAGGATTAAGTCACGAATTACATGACTTAATCGGTTAGGCGGGTTTGGTCACGAATTACATGACCTAATCTGTTAGGCGAAACCCTAGACACGACCCTTTTCAGCAGTAACCCTCTAGATGTATCAAGGTACCCTGGGGCTAGGCCGGGTGGGGCACGATTACTGGGCTGATTGTAAGAGGTGGACGACGGCAGTGGGGTACGCCAGTGTAGGTTCGGTGGACTACGGTCGTGCACGTATTCCGGGGCAGACAGTGGGTATCCATAGATTTATCTGTGCATCTTGAATCGTGTCAGGGGTTGACACCCTAGGGCTGATACACCCGAAGGTGGACCTAGCACAGGTGACTACATTCGTGATTAGCCGTATGACACAGACACTTGACGAGCTAGAACTTGTAGGGAGCCGATCGACTAGATAAGCGCTCCGTAGGACCCCGTACTTGGGTCAGACCCCGTTTCAGGGTCGTTTCACGATATTGGGCCGTGGGATTTATTTCGTGATTAACTCGTGACATGGGATTAGTATACTGGTACTGTCGATGCAACGAATCTTGAACATGTGATGCTTTATTTGACTTTTCTTGACTTATCATGATCACCTTAGTATATCTTGTCCACCTTGACACCTTTCTTGAGTTTAGTTCCAGTTCATACATGACATGTTGTTTTAACCGTTTTTACACTGAAAGTCACTAGGACTTACTCAGTCTTTATGACTGACCCTTTTTCCTTTCGCCTCTTTTTCTTTCGTTCCCCCCCCCCCAGGTTCTCAGGGAGGGAATACCGCAGCTTGACCAGTTTTCACATCTAGCTTGAAGAGAAAGAATGTATTGCTTGGATCTTTTCCGTTTTGGACTATGGATTTGGACAGCAATTATGGGACTTTTGCAGTTTATTTATGTTTTCTTTATGCTTCTTTAAATAATGTAATCAAGATAGTTATGATTTTGGAAGTATTGTAAGACAAATTATGACATGGTTTGTGAACACGTATTATGTTGAAATAAAAGTTGTTGTTTTCCGTTGTTCAAAAATATGTGTTCTTATATCTGTCTTGTATATCTGTGACTTATACTTATAAACCTCCACCAAAATTAGGGCATTCCCTTTGAGAGTGACCCTAATGGAGGTGGGGTGTTTCAACTGATTAAGACTTACTCAAGATTGATTAAATTTAAAATTCAGCTGCCCCGATTCTCTGATGGGGCCATATTGTTTTCGTCATTGATGCTTATTCCTTTTAGCATCTTTATACTCTCCTGTCTCATAACTAGGTTAGAGTATTACTGAGGCGGTCTCTTATTGAGGTGCACTTTCACGCCTCAAGGGATGTCGTCTTCCCGTCCTTTATACTCTCTCTTCTTTCATGAGAGTTAGAGTTAGGAATGTTGTCTTCCCATTCTTTGCATCTTATCATGCAAACGGTCATCTTGTTTGCTCCTGCACATAGGTTATCTCTGATTTTTTAAATTTAATTTAATGTTTTGTGTTTCATTGTCATGATTGAATAATGGCTAAAGATATATATAATGCAGGAAATTCAAATGACATACGATATTTTTATAGTGGTTCAGCTAAGTCGTAGCCTACATCCACTTCATAATCCTTTGTTCATATAAACAAACTTTTTAAGGCAAGTCGTGCCTTTTTACATAGCTTATAAAAACAAAAAGGAAGACATTTCATATTAAGCTCAGGTATCGTCGTAAGTGCTGAGCGTTCCAAGCTCTGGGAATCTCTTTACCGTCCACGGTCATTAGCTTGAATGCTCCTGTATCAAGCTTCCGTTGGATGTTGTATGGCCCTTCCAATTTTTGACCCAATTGGGTTGAAGGCGGGAAGACTCGTTTCAATACTAAGTCTCCTGGTTCAAAGGTTTTGAAGCGAACTTTCCGGTCATAATAACGTGCTACTTGATGTCGATGTCTTGAGGCACGCAAGTCTGCTTCGTCTCTTTTGTCTTCAACCATATCAAGAGACTCTAGGAGGAGTGTTCTATTTGTCATCGGGTCATAGTATGCGACTCGATGAGAAGGGACTTCCAATTCTACCAGGATTACTGCTTCTGACCCAAAGGAAAGTGAATTGGGAGTATGACCAGTGGCGTCTTAAAGGTTGTCCTATAGGCCAACAAAGCTAGTGGAAACTCATCTACCCACTTGGCTTTGGCCCGCTCCAACCGCTTCTTGAGAATAGCTTTAATGACCTTGTTTATTGCTTCGTCATGGCCATTTGACTGCGTGTGAGCTACAGCAGTGTACCGCTTATCAATCTTGTACTTCTGGCTTAAGTTTCTAAATTCAACGCTGTCAAACTGTGTCCCGTTATCAGTTATGATGGTCTTCGGTATCCTAAATCGACAGACAATGTTTCTGACCACAAAACTGATCACCATTCTTACCGTGATCGTTGTTAAAGGTTCAACTTCCACCCATTTCGAGAAATAGTCCACGGCGACGATCGCGTACTTGGCTCCCCCTCTGGCAATAGGTAACAATCTAATAATATCAATCCCCCACATGGAAAATGGCCATGGGCTTACCATCGACTTGAGCTGAGTCGGAGGCCCTCTGGGAATCTTGGTAAATCTTTGACATCTGTCGCAGCATCGTGAATAACCAGCCGCGTCTTTATTCACGGTAGCCCAAAAATATCCATACCTAATACTTTCTTTGCTAGAGTTTGGCCCCCACTGTGGTCCCCACACTCACCTTCATGTACTTCTTGCAGTACAAGTTTGATGTCTTGGTGTGCGATACACCGTAGTAGGGGCATTGAAAACCCCTGCCGATAAAGGACGTCGTCCTGTAAAACGTATCTTGCAGCCTTACGTCTTACAGCTCGTCTTTCGCTCTTCTTCAACAGGAGGGTTCCATTCTTGAGAAAATTCTTGATCGGTGTCATCCATGATTCTCTCTATGGATCAACTTCCAAGGCTAGTTCCACTTCCATCAGGTCGAAACTCGGTGATTCCAAAACCTCTATCGGAACCATTTCAGTTTCTTTGGGATTATCAGAAATTGCTAGCTTTGCCAACCGATCTGCTTTCTAATTTTCTATTCTTGGAATATGCATTATGCTATAATGCTTCAAAGTACCCAGCAACTCCTTTACCTTTTTGAGATAAGTAACGAGTCGAGGCCCTTTATCAATAAATTCCTCCCGAACCTGGCATACAACTATCTTGAAATCGCAACATATATCCAGTGTCTTCACCCCCAGTTCTTTGGCGAGTTTCATCCCGACAATCAGCGCTTCATACTCGGAATCGTTATTGGTAGCAGCAAACTCTAATCGCAATGCATAGTAAATAGATTGTCCTTCAGGATTTATTAAAACAACTCTGGCGCCGGACCTTCGGTCATTTTTGGCTCCGTCCATACATAGCTTCCACGGACTAAGCTCTAACTCTTGGTCCAAAGTAACCACCTTGTCACCCACCGTTTCCTCTTCGGGAATTGTGAATTCGGCTACAAAGTCGGCCAGTGGCTGCCCCCTTATTGATTTCCGTGGTTGAAAATTTAAATCGAATTGACTCAGCTTGATGTTCCATTTAAGTAACCGCCCCGATGCTTTGGGTTTTTGCAACACTTGTCTTAAAGGTCGATCGGTGTATACAACTATCGGGTGAGCCTGAAAGTAATGACGAAATTTGCGGGAAGCAATCAGGAGGCTATAAGCAAGTTTTTCTATCTTCGAATAATTACGTTCTGCAGCAGCTAGCTTCTTGCTCACGTAGTATACATGCCTCTGGACTTTATCCTCTTCACGTACCAATGCTGTACTGACGGCATGAGATGATACCGCTAGGTAGACAAACAAATCCTTATGTTCCACGGGTTTTGATAATATTGGAGGCTTTTCTAATAGGTCTAATAAATTCTGGAAAGCCTCCACAAAGTCAGGGGTCCACTCAAAATTTCGTTTTCCTCGTTTTATTAGATCGAAGAAAGGTACGCACTTATCTGTGGCTTTGGAGATAAACTTGCTCAATGCAATAACTTTTCCGGTTAGGCTTTGAACATCCTTGATCTTTCGTGGTTCTTCAATATTCCTTATTCCTGCTATTTGAATAGGATTTATCTCAATTCCTCGAGAAATCACGATAAACCCAAGGAATTTTCTAGATGCGACCCCAAATGAGCATTTTAGGGGGTTTAACTTCATTCCATACCTTCAAAGAATATCAAACATTACAGCTAAGTCCCTTGTATGGTCGGAAGATTGTTTAGACTTCACAAGCATGTCATCCATGTAAACTTCCATGGTTTTCCCGATTTGATTATAGAACATGCGGTTTACCAAACGCTGGTTGTGGCTCTTGCATTCTTTAATCCAAGTGGCATTACCACATAACAATATAACCCCAAGTCTGTGATGAAACGTGTATGCTCCTGATCTGGTATGTGCATGGAAATTTGATTTTACCTCGAATAGGCATCCACAAAGGATAAAAGCTCGTGTCCAGCCGTCGAGTCTACTAGCTGATCAATTCTGGGAAGAGGAAAGCTATCCTTCAGGCAAGCCTTGTTCAAGTCAGAGAAGTTGATACATGTACGCCACTTCCCGTTAGATTTTTTGATGAGGACATGATTTGATATCCAGTCGGGATATTTCGAATCCTTAATGAATCCATTATCCTTTAATTTCTCTACCTCTTCTTTCAAAGCTGCTGACCGCTCTGGGCCTAACATCCATCTCTTCTGTTTGACCAGTGGGTGCTTTGGATTAATACATAAAGAGTGGCTCATAATGGCTGGCAAACTCCCACACATGTCAGCGTGAGTCCGGGCAAACACATCCAGATTTGACCTTAAGAAATCAGCCAACTCTTTCGCTCGAAATGGATCTAGTTGCGAGCCAATCTTTAGTACTTTTGTCGAATCTGTATCATCAATAAGTATATCTATTGTTATCTCGTTGGGAGTCGCCTTTCTATCCTCGGGTTCTTTATCCTCCCTGAGATCTATATCCTCAAGCACATCTAAGGGTGACTCTCTTGGGGCTGGACCCCTTAATTGCTATGCTGAGTTTTCCTTCGAAGGGGGAGAATATTCCTTAGTTTCTATATTCAACCCCTTTATTAGCATCTTCAACTCCGTCATGTAACAAGCTCGTCCTGTAGCTTGGTCGCCTCTCATCACCCCAATTCCTGCATCAGTCGGGAATTTAAGCACCAAGGTGCAATACATGCCCTAAACTCGGCAAGGGCCGGTCGGCCTAGGAAACGTTGTAGGGTGACTCTACATCCAAAACTACAAATGGCAGGATCCTCACTCTCTGGCGATCTCCCTGTCCTAATGTCACTGGTAATTCTACGTAGCCCATCGGAGCTTTCGACGCACCATTGAAGCCACGTATCCATCCTTCGCAGGGCTTTAGATCTTTTGCTTCGAGTCTCATGTGTTCAAAAGCTTTCTTGAAGAGTATATTTACCAACGTTTTTTGTTGTTTTACTGGAGTAATGTCTTCGAGGTTACTGCATTCTCCTACCTCAAAATGCTTGGCGGCATTGACGTACTGATCCATCGCTTTGAAACTACGACTAGCTAGGTGGGGTCCACCTATAATGGTATTGATAATGATCCCCTTACCTTTATGTTGGGCTGTGGGTTTTGAAGTAGGCTGGTTTTGGTTCGGGACTTGTCCCCCTTGCCCCCTGTCCCTTGGGGCAACCTTGTACTCATCTAACTTCCCTTCCTGCAGCAATCTTTCAACTATATCTCTCAAATGACGGCATTCGTTGGTGGAGTGACCGTGGGTTCCATGGAACAAACAAAACTTTCCCGTTGCGATCTCTTTTTCAGTGGAGTCTCTGGGTGGTGGTTTTTTGTATTGCAATATGTTGTATGTGTCCAAATAAATGTTTTGCAAGGTATCATTCAATGGCGAATAGTTTTAGAAAGTTTGGAATCGAGGTCTTTTACTGGAATTATTCCCTTGGTTCCTATTCCTCCTATTTTTGTTTCCATTCTTGTTGTTGTTACCTTCGTTCTAGTTGCCGACATTCACTTCGACCTTCCTTGAACTATCACCAGATTTTTTCACAGCAATATTACTTTGGACACCTTTCTTTGAGGCCCTTTCGGACTTTCTCTTCCTATTTGCATGAGCTTCTTCCCGCCTTAAGCGAATATTAGCTTTTTCGTAGAACAATTCCCTAGTGGGGGCGGTTTCCCGGATAGATAATCCCCGAATTATGTGTCTAGGTCAACTCCTTCTATTAAAGCCATCAGAATAGTGGGTTCATGAGGGTCACTAACTTCGGTGACGGCCAGGTTGAAGCGGTCCAAATATGATTTTAGAGATTCACCTAGAGCCTGTTTAATCCTTGATAACGATATGATGCTTTTGGATTTGCAGGCGTAAAGACAAAATTGGTTCATAAAACGCTCACTTAATTCTATGAAGTTTGACACTGACCATGGAGGGAGTCGGATGAACCACATTAATGCCACGTCTTCTAGGTAAATTGGAAAGGCCTTGCATTTTATAGCATCTGGAGTTGCTGCGTCATTCATGAACCATGCGTACCTCATCAGATGTCGTCTTGGGTCCATTCTTCCTGAATATCGATCCATTTGTGGCAAGTTGAATCGCCGAGGGAACTGGAAATCCAATATATCATCTGTGAAGGGGGTATGACTTCGCTCAGTGCCCCTGTCCTCATTGGTGCATCGTCGGCTTTTGGACATAATCCGACGTACCATCGCCCACACTTCCCCATTTTTTTTTCTAAGTCAACTCCTTCTATTAAAGCCATTAGAATAGTAGGTTCATGAGGGTCACTAATTTCGATGACGACCAGGTTAAAGCAGCCTAAATATGATTTCAGAGATTCGCCTAAAGCCTGTTTAATCCTTGATAACTCTATGACGCTTTTGGATTTGCGGGTGTAAAGTCGAAACTGGTTCATAAAATGCTCACTTAATTCTGTGAAGTTTGACACTGACCGTGGAGGGAGTCGGGTGAACCACAGTAATGCCACGTCTTCTAGGTAAATTGGAAAGGCCTTGCATTTTAAAGCATCTGGAGTTGCTGCGGCATTCATGAACCATGCATACCTCATCAGATGCTGTCTGGGGTCCGTTCTTCCTAAATATCGATCCATTTATGGCAAGTCGAATCAACGAGGGAACTGGAAATCCAATATATCATCTGTGAATGGGGTATGACTTCGCTCAATGCCCCAGTCCTCATTAGTGTATCGTCGACTTTTGGACATAATCTGATGTACCATCGCCCACACATCGGCATTTGTTAATGTCTGCACAGTTTCTCTAGGTCTGATATTAGGATTACCCCTGGGTTCCTGATTAGGAGATAACCTCATGTTTCTAGCGGCGGCTGCACTACATTGCTCCCTACGCTCCCGGTCGATCTCAGAAGGAAGGGGCTGAAGAATTTGCTGTCTCGTAGGACTATTAATGTTAGGATCCCTAGGTAGAACGTGGGATCCACGCATGGGCAACAACATAGGCTCTTTCAAGCTCAGGTCATCAGGCCCTAACACACGAGCACAGTCTTCGCGGGATCCTAAAGATCCAAAAGTCAATTGATCAAGATTCTGAGGTCGCTCAAGCGGCCTTCTTTCATGAGGACGTCCCTCTTCTGAAGAAGATGAATAATCAGCAGCAAGGCGACGTGTTAGGGAAGGTATCTTTTGCCTCCGGAGCTCCTTGAGTTCCCTACTCATAGTGATCATGTCCTCTTGCATGCGAAGACTATCACGTTTATGGGCCTCCAACATCTCCTTAGTACTCTGGAGCATTTCAAGAAAGCGTGAAAAATCTCCTTGCGTGACGGGTGCAGATGGGTCAGGCTGATCATTGGTCATAGCGGCTGGAATCGGAGCATTGGTAGGAGCTCGAGTAGAAGTTCCCGCTTAACTTTGATTCGGGTCAGATCGGAGCACAGTGATACAGCCGGACCGGTTCAGATGGGGAGAGTGGGTGGCTTCAACATCACTGGATCGGATCGGATCGAGGTCATCGGTTTGGATTGGTCCTTCCTGACAGGAGCGGCCTGCTCTAGAATCTTGACCACGCGACCTCGTCACAACCATTGTTTGCTGATCTTCATTCACTTCATTCTCTCGATTACTTTGGATTTCCTTGCCTTTACCTTTGGCCATAATTTCCAATTCTTCAGTGATTAACCAACAAGTACTTAAAAAGTCAAAAACGGAGGATTAACTTCTTTGAACTTTGAAGGTCCAAATAGTAGAATGATAATACCAAAAAGCGGAGAGTCCAAAAAATTCTCAGTGAAAGCACCAAAATGTTACATCCAAAATTGGCTCTAACACGCAAACGAGTAATTATTCTACTAAAATGAAATCAAAAAATGGAGAAAACACACAATTTATAGTGGTTCGGCGTTAAATAGCTTACGTCCACTTTCTACTCTTTGAACTGATGTCTTGAATGCAAGTACAACAAGGATTTTCACTCAGTTCTCACTTATACAATACATTGATTCACTCAATTTCCTTCATAATATGATTCAAAAGATGATTGTAATCTGAATAAGTTGATGAAATTCGGATAGTAAAGGAGTTTGAGTTCTGAAAATGCCAAAAGATCCCTTGAAATGAGCATTGGAGGTGTATTTATAGGTGGAAAATGCCTCTGGAGTGGCTCCAGTTCGGGTACATGTGGTCTCCATCCCATAGAAGTCGGGTTCGGATAGGATACGATGGTGACAACATATCAGGTTGGCAGTGAACATGGGGAGATCGTGGGCTAATTGGTTGCTTAACCGCTCCGCTTCTTGAGGAAATCATAGGGTGTAACTGCCATCCATTGGTACGCAATTCGGATCGAATGAATAGGAGAAAGAAGGATGCGGATCGGACTTCCTCCACCCGATCCGGAGCTGCTTCTGATCCTCTGTTTCCCAATCTGCTATATATTGCTTTGGCTGGTGACCCCTGACCCGATCTGGACATCAAATGCATGTTCTTCTAGCCATCCTTTATATCTTTGTATAGCCTAGCTCACAAAGTTGGCTAATACTTAAGAATATTCGGAACCGTTTAAAATGAAAGTTGATCTAAAGAAAGATTTGATATAGGTAGTGTGGAACGATTTTCCTAAGCCTTAAGATTTGAAAGGCTTATTTGATTTGAAAGGATGACAAGAAAATCGTATTGATTAAATTTGATTTTCAATTTTTAAAGGAAAATTTATGGCAATATGAGTCTCTTAGAGGATATCAACTTATGTATAATGGTGGAAAGAATATATCGAAATAAATTTTAAAGTTTATCTTCATGAAGCTTGATATAATGAATCTTAAAGTCCTTGATTCAGAGTATTTGAAAGGCTTGAAATGTTTGAATAAGATCATTAATTTCAAAATATGAAAACATAAGTTGTATGTTTGGAAGTTGAAATTTTATTTTCATTAGTTCGGAATTGTTTTCCAAATTATTTTAGATATGATGAATAGTTATAAATTAATTTACGAACTAAGAAAATTTCGATGACTTGAATCCCGATATTTGAAAATGCTTGAAAGACAACAATATTATGATTATAAGTATTTGCGAATTATTTTTGCGAATGATATATGACTTTGGGATATGAAATGATTTGATATATTTTCATGGATTCGGGTAACCCGTGACTAAAAGAAGGGTGTAAGATTTATGGTAAGCAACCTAGGCATATACGGTGTCCGCATCTGGATGAAAAACCGTGAGATATATGTGCTTCGTGATTTTGTACTTGGAGGTTCGCATTTGGACGAAAGCCGTGATGTACACTTCGCTTGAGATCCTTTGGTGATGATATTTACGGATGACCAACCTAGAAATATTCGGTGTCCGTGTCTAGATGAAAACCGTGAGATATATGTGCTTCGCGATTTTGTATTTGGGGAGTCCGTGTCTGGACGAAAACCAAAATGTACACTTTGCTTGAGAACCCTTGACGATGGTCTGCTTTAGATGTCCGGAGCAGCCTTATTTATCGATATTATTGCATACGTTTGGCGATCCCTATGCCTTGTCATGGGGAAAACTTCTCGAGGAAATGAAACAGAAATATTTTTTTATTTACTGGGAGTTGAAACAAGTATATTTAGAACATGTATATTTTAGCCATGCACCTAATTAACGCATGTCTAAAATTTGCAAGAACGACGCTGGACTTGTTAGGCTTCGAGAAACAAGTGTTTATCATATATGTTTAAATTTTGAAAGAGATTTTGGATTTTTGAAATTCCGAAGTGAAGTATGATTCTTTATATGGAAAAAATATATATGTAATATTTCTATGATTTGAATTGAAAATGGGATTCTATGTTCAAAGAAATCATTTTGAGATTTTCAAATATTTTGCAATGTATGATTTTGAACTATAGCAAATATCTTTATCTCGTTTAAAAACAATGATTTAAATTTAAAATTGAAGTGTTGACATAAAAATTTACAAATTCAGTTTGTTAAAGTATAAATTTTAACAGTCTCTCCTTTTCGAGGACGAAAAGCCTTAAGGGGGAGATTGTAACGAACCAAGATTTTTTCAGTATTTGAAATTTAAAATTTATTTAATTTAGTATTAAAAAAATCATTCTATACTTGTTATTCAGTTTTAAATTTGAAATCTAGTCTGTTTATTTGGTTTTAAATGTTTTTTTGTGTGTATAAATTTAATTTAAAGTTAATTCTGATTTAAATATTTTGGTAAATTAGACGATTGTAATATTTTAAAGTAATTGATATATATGGTTGTTTAATATTTGTAAAATTTGATTCTATTTTATTTTTATTTTATTTTTTTGATAAGCTATAAACCAATTTATTTTATTTATTTCCAATCTTTGAATTTTATTTAACTTTGAAATTTATTTTATTTAGGTTGAATTTTTTGTTTTAATATTTAGTTAGGCTATATTTGACAAAATAGATATATATACTATTATGGTTGTGTATAATACATGGTGATTAATGGTATATACTTTTAAAACTATCCTTTAATCAACTTGCTGCCACTTGTTTGTGTGATAAAATGCGGTGGACACTTGCCTCTTTCTCTCTGATTTAAACAGCATGTGTCCCCTGGTTTTGTCAGTCCGTCCCCTTCCTCTACTTCAAGTCCTCACCATTATTTAACTTTGGGACCAGCCACAATTTTATCTTCAAATCAATTTTTCCCCAAATCTTATTTCATGCCAAAGAAAAAATGACCATCACCGAGTAAATCTGTTATTCCACTCCGCCAAAAATCATGGCCAACGAAGGAAGCTTTTCCCTTTCTCCAAATTGAATCAGCCTACTACGTCGCCACTGAACTCGAGCCACACTCATCCGTATGATGTTGCATGTTGTAGCCGATCCTTCCATCGCAATCAACTAAAGCCACACCATGCACCACAGCCCCTCGCCAAGCCTCACCACCGCGAGTCACCACCTCCGTTAAATCAAAACCCGTGCCTCCCCTTTTGTCCAGCCACCGTGAATGACCACCACCCTAAATCCGCAGTCTAAACCCTCCGCAGGCCTCCAGTGAATGCGGTTCCATCTCCAGGCAGTCAGTGCCCATTTCCAATGTTGTTCTCCTTCGAACATCACCCCCTATTCCTCTTATGTTTGCTATCATCGCCAAAGGTAAGTTTTGCTTACGATTAGATTTATTTCAGGTTCGCTAGTTCGTGTGTCCACTAAAAATAATTGGTTTTGGTATGTTAGAGGTAATTTTTTTGTTCTTAGTCATGGGTATGTGCATGTGTATGTGGTTGATTTTCTGGTTGCCGTACACGCATTTCAGTAGCTTTGGATTACGATACGTGTCATTTGGTCAGCAACTTTCTCCCCTACTCACGCATGATCTGTACTACACCATCCCTTCTAAAAGTCTGGACCTGAAACCCATACGGCTTTGGCTTCCTTGCGTCCTTATAAGGTTAGAAATGTGGTTTAAGTGTCTCATCTTTGGTACATATGCTAGTGATTTAGCTACAACTGTCGCCCCTTTTTTGTTTGATACACTTGAACCATATTTTGTTGTGTCCACACATATTTGCTATGTGTATTTAGTTCTAGCTACTCCATGCTATTTAGAATATGGCCACCGTCCTTTTTATATTGGCTGGCACCCTTTTTTATGTGATGCATGGTTCATTTACATCCGAGTTACATGTAGAAATGGTGTGGCACCTTGCATTCATGGCGCATGCAGTTCTGGTTTAATATATGGTGTACACATCAAAATTTCACACGAAGGGCTGTTCAGATTTATATATGATTCTGTTGGCACTACTCGAACTTTTATTTTACTTGAACCTTAGACTCGAACACTGCACAAGTTGCTTCCATACCTGGTTGTCTGCATGTAATTGATGAATCTCTTAAGTTTGGCCTTATGTGTCATGCAAAAAAAAAAAATGGTATGTATGGTTATATATAAATTGATTGCTTTCTAAAAAGGCTGGAAACATATGTTATTCACCTTATTTATGCCATATCACTCACATGGAAGTGGGCTTTTGCTATTTTTGCTTTCACACCCATGACTTTACTTTAGACTTGGTCATTTAAGGTGACAAAAGTTTGCATTTGAATGTCCATGCTGAGTCTATATAGGGTTGTCCATTCATGTTTGTGAATAATAAAGTTTTGACAGTCATGCATTCCATACTCATGCTGCATGTTGTAGTACCTTTTCCTATTTTAAGTTTGACATGTAACATTAAGTCACCTTATGGTTGTTATAGCATTTTCGCATATGCTTTGTACATGCATGTCTCCTACTGCATCGTTTGATTTATGCATTCTAGCATCAAAAGTTTGGACGAAGTATTACCATGTCATAGGTCATTCTTCGTCGCCACCCATCCTATTAGTAACGCATGCAAGCATTTCAGCCCCTTTGTATATTTCGGCTGTTCACTGATGCTATACTCGTTTTTAATAATTGTTGGGATTAAACAATCATATTTATGTGATTCCCACGCCTTTAGAAATTGGTATATGCCTTCCCATTGTTGTCACTTGTCCTTGGATAATACATGTTGCATTTTGATTAACAAACCTATCCCTTGAGCCATGCAGTCCAATATGGACATAAGTTTGGGTAATTATGTTATATAGACCTTGCCTTTACGTTATATGTTGTTGTGTCATCTCCGTATTCATGCATGTTCCCTTATTGACGCCACTTTGTTTCTTATATACTGGCAGCAACATTGCTTGTCCATCACATGACCCGGACTATTGTATTTGTGCCCATGTAATTCTCGAAAGCTCTTACTTGTTTGATACCCTTCCATTTGGATTTGATGTAGCGTCTTGCGCATGTACTTTGTTACCACATGTAGGCTTCATGCATGTTGCGTTGTTTCAACCTATGTATTGTTGTGCCTAAAATTTGAACATGTAAACTTCCATGCCATAATTTGTTGTACTGCCTTATTTGACACTCGTGTATATTCTATCCACGTTGGTAAGTATTTTCAGCAGTCCTTTGATTGAGATATTCAAATTATTTAGTATATATATATTCAGGATCATCGATTATATTTATATGTTTAACGAAGTGCGCTAACTTGAAATAAGTTTAATCCTGACTCGGGTGTTTTGTGTATTTTGCATGGTGCACTTGGGTCAGGCCCTAAGTGTTCCAGGTTTAGATATTTTAGCCCGCAACGAACTGAAGAGGACGTGGAGACGTGAAGACGCTCACACGCGCTAAGCTCGAAAAAACAGTAACTTGCTTGAAAGAAATTTTTATTCGTTTAAAACTTTATGTACAAAATTTATTTATCTTCCGCTGCAAATTTTGTACAACTATGATATTATATGAAATTTTATTCCACTGCAATTATGGTACTCTATGATTCTGTATTGATTCTGTTTAAACTGTGTAAGCTAGTAACATTCTGTCGTTTTGAACATTTCGTGTTGGTTTAAATACCGACTAGAGACGGTAAAAATGCCAGGTTGTTACATTAGATCATCATTTAGAGGATGCATATATACATCTCCTTGCTGCCCAAATCATTTTAGTATTGATCTTCATTAGATTCATTGAGTTTGTGGGTGATTAAGATCTCTCACTATGTTATGTTATGTTATTTCTTAGATTAGTCACATTTATCACATTTGCATGTTAGATCGCACCGGATCATGATCATATATGTTAAATCCTGTTTTTAAAACATAGGGATAATGAAACTAGTGAAAATGATGAAAATGATAAGTTTAGATTCATTTACATGTAGATATACGCTTAATCTATGCATATGGATGATTATTCCATGTTATATATGAATTTTGGTGTTTGAGTATGCTCATCGATCCATATGTTTGTTGTTTGAATAGTTCAAATTATTGTTTGGATGGTATACTTGATTTTATGTGTTAGTAATGACAAAATTAGGTCTTTGAACGAAGATTGGAGCAAAATAGGATCAACATTCATTGAAACTACACGAAATTTAGGGGTTGAGCTCAGAAAGTCGGCGAAAAGACACCTAGAAAATTTGGTGTCGAAATTCGCTAAGCACATGGACGTTACTAGTCCATGGAAAAGCTCTATTTCACCTCAAAAGTTTTTTATGGACTTCTAGGATAATTTGAAGGTCATATGCAAAGTTTGGTGTCAAATGGAGTTGGTATGCGAGGTGAAGAAATTCTTCTTAGTCATGGACCGATTGGAAGTCACGATGGACTAGTAGGAAAATGGAGCCTAGGTAAGATGTACTTCGAGGATCTGAAGTACCTAGCCATACATTGGCTAAATACATGGACCGATATCCGTTCAGTCCATACCCTATGGACCGGTACTGATCCATTAAGGTGTGTCGTATGGACATGCGATCAATACGGGAAGGAGAAAATGCTTCATGGATTGTGTTGGCAGCCTTGGTTTGATAGACACTACTCTTGTTTGAGAGACATGACATGATCAATTAATGAACTCTTCAACAAAGGCTTGGATGGAGAGTGGATCGAAGGGAAAGTATGGTTAGTACATGAGGGAACGTAGCTACATGATAGTAACGCCATTCTGACAACACTGAAGGATTGGCTCACGGTAATTGATGTCGTAAGGATTGAAGTGATTCATGGTAGCTAAGCTTAAAGATAATGGACTGGCTAAGGTGGACTTAAGCTTAGATCGACAGAGATAAGTAACTCTGATACTATTTTTCCATGGAATTGTTGATAGCTCAGAGTGTCCTAGTGGAACTCAAAGCCAGGGTATAATGGGATTCCCATTAGGATCAACAAGATCATGTAACCTAGGTGGAAAAGCTAGGCTGGAAGGGTACGTGTTAGTGAAGCATGGATTTTCTACTAGAACCGGAATTTCCATTAGTCCTTGGTTGGGATTACCTTACGAATATCAATGCATTCACGACATTAAAAGGTAATAGTTAGGATTTGTATTGTGGTTGCTATGGTTGTTGTGTCATTTACACCTTCACTTCCTGGGTAAACTATCACCGATAAGGCTTAGAGGAGATATGGAATGGGAGTGGGGAAGGCTAGACAAATTCTCTTATCTTGTGACTTTGCCCACTTCTTCTGTTATTTCTTTGCGTAGCACTATTACTTTTAGTAGCATATATTATCATGTTATAATGGCTGACTTTTTAGTTGCAGGTACTAGTTAGGCATGAGATTTAACCTATCTACTTACATATCTTATAGTACAACTTTTAATAGATCTTATTGCTCATACCATACTATTGTTTGACCCAAGGATTTACATTTCCTCTTATTATCTTGGTGCAATGACCCATAAATTTCGATATCTTTGAAAATTCGAGTTTTTAAGAATTTAAAATAACCGTGTACGATTCTGAATATATACACTCATTTTTTAATTCGATTTCAAAAAAGTATAATGATCAGATAAGTTATTAATATTAGTTTTATCAACTTACTGGTTTAAACAATTTCTCGCATATCGTCAAAAATGAGAATTTTACGCTATTCACCAATATTGTAAATTTTGAGATTTTCTAACAGTATCTGAATACGATTTTTTAAATATGAATAAACATTTTTTATTTAATTAAAGAAAGTAAGAAACCCATATTTTTTATTTTATTTACATAAACGAGTTCGTTAAATAAAACGTAAAAATATGACTATCAAACGTTTTTGGAGAAAATCCCAACCAAAATAAGTTGTACAAAGGTTTTGCAACTTAAATAGTAACATGTACATATTTTAACAAGTATTTAAATCTCTCTTAATTGAATGAAAAGATTAATTAAGTTAAAGAAATAATCAATTAAGTTAAGTATATAAAACATAGTATCAAATTAAAACTTTTTAAAAGAAATCTCATTATTAACTTATATCAAATTCTAAGTCATATCATGCATGGAAAATGAGCACTTACTAATGTCATCATTTCATACTTTCCATCCTAATTAATGCACATCACATCACTAAAAGAAAACATCAAATCAAGGTATAAAAGAAATAATAAAGTAATAAAAGTTAAATTGGAAAGTTGACTTCGAAAATGCAACAATAAATAATCCCACCCTTTCTACCATTTCAACCCATAATTTCTTCTCTTCTTCTTATTTATGAGGTATTTTAATTGCTTCTTCTTGAGTGAATAGGAGGGTTAAAAATGGTGGAAGTGCTTAAGTACCAATCCACTAATTACTCTCTGACTTTCTTATATCTTAATGAATTATTCTCTAATCTCTTTTAAACTTTGGCTTCGGGCTTAAGGCATCATGGAAGGCATGGTTAGCAAGTATTAAGTGGAGGAAGGTGAGAGTAAGAAGTGGCTCCAAGGAGGGGTAATGAGTAATGGTGGAGTAGGTGGAGGAGGATGGATATTGGCTTGGTTTGGAAGTTTTAAAGATTGGATCTTTAGGCTAGTGGCAATGAAAGGAGGTGGTTATTTTGTTCTTATGTTTTGCACTTGGTTAGATATGGATCCAAGTTATCTCTTAGTTATGTATTGTTTATATATGTGTTATGTTTGAAGTATAAAGTTAAAGTGACATTAACTAAGTAAAGTTATTAATTTTAGCCCCATCTTGCTTTAAAAGCAAATGGCAACTTTATATTATGTAGCATAACTTCTATTCCCCTTTTAAACATATATTGTTAATTACTTAACTGAAAAGTAATCTAAAGTGCATAACTCTAATAAGCCGATGAGTAGGTTTGTTTATTTGTGAGATTCAATAATGGGGAGTCTATGTAAGAGGTGATGCAACCAGTGCTCTAAATTTCCTGGCTCCACTCTTAAACGAGGAATAGTTAAGTTGATAATCTCGCAAACGAGTTAAGTATACGAATAATGATAAATGTTGTTTTATTGATTGATTGTCATTTATCGCTGGTTATTAATGTTTAATGGATTGTTTGATTTATGCTCGACCAGTTAATGAGCAAGTACGGTTTCATATTTGACATTGGGTGAGGTAGAAAATATTTGTAAGTATCGCCTTGTGATTTATTTCACAATTTGACCGAAAGGTGTTTAGCGATAATATTTGATTCATTTAATGTAAATTTAAATGAATTATTTTGAAAGTTGGTTTTCATAAAAGAATATGAAATGAAATGTTTTATTTCAAAGAAATAGAAAATATTTCAAAGATAATAAATGGTTTATAAATGAAGTATTTTAAATGAAGAGATTATCGCGGCTTAAATCCCAATGTCCAAATGATTTAGAAAGCAACAACACTATGATTTAAAGATATTTATTATTATTAATGCGAAATGATTTGCCACTTCGGGATATAAAATGGTTTATAATGCTACTGATGATTTGGGTAACCCATAACTAAAAAATGGGAACATATGTGAAGGTATGGTTCGCTCTTGAGATAGAGGTACATACTTATATATCGATGAGATGAAGGCTAGGACCCAGTTGCCTTGTTATCGGGAGAAACCTCTCGGTCAAGCGGCATATATTTTTATATGCTTGTATTGTAGATATTTGAGATTTCCAAAAGTGATTTTTCTTTAAATCGCAAAGTGAAGTATGATTTAATATGATATTATTTCAATGATTTGAAACGAAACCATGATTTTAAAATCGAAGAGAATATTCACCAATACTGTAAATTTTGAGATTTTCTAATTGTATTTGAATACGATTTCTTAAATACGAATAAATACGTTTTAATTAATGAAATAAAGTAAGAAACTCATATTTTAATTTTGTGTACACAAACGAATTCGTTAAATAAAATGTTAAAATATGACTGTAAAACGTTTTTGCAGAAAATCAACGATTCAACCAAAATAAGTTGTATAAAGATTTTGCAACTTAAATAACAACATGTACATATTTGAACAAGTATTTAAATCTCTCTTAAGTTAATGAAAAGATTAATTAAGTTAAGAAATAATCAATTAAGTTAAGTATATAAAACATAGTATCAAATTAGAACTTTTTAAAAGAAATCTCATTATTAATTTATATCAAATTCTAAGTCGTATCATGCATGGAAAACGAGAACTTCCTAATGTCATCATTTCATACTTTTCATCCTAATTAATGCACATCACATCACAAAAAAACATACAACAAATCAAGGTATAAAAGAAATAATAAACTAATAAAGGTTAAATTGGGAAGTTGCCTTCCAAAATGCAACTATAAATAACCTCACCCTTTCTACCCTTTCAACACACAATTTCTTTTCTTCTTCTTCCTCATCCTGAGCTTTTTTAATGGATTCTTATTGAGTGAAGTAGGAGGGTTGAAAATGATGTAAGTGTTTAAGCATTAATCCACTAATTACTCTCTCACTTTCTCATTTCTTAATCAATTCTTCTCTAATCTCTTTTAAACTTTGGCTTCGGGACTGAGACATCATGGAAGGCATAATTAGAAAGCAAGAAGTGGAGGAAGAAGTGGATCAAATAAGGGGTCATGAGTAATGGTGGAGTAGGAGGAGGAGGATGGGTATTGGTTTGGTTTGGAAGTACTAACGATTGGATCTTTAGACTAGTGGTAATAAAAGGAGGTGGGGCTTTTGTTCTTATGACTTTGTATTTGGTTAGGTATAGATCTAAGTTATCTCATAGTTATTTATTGTTTATATATGTGTTATGTTTGAAGTATAAAGTCAAAATGACATTAACTAAGTAAAGTTATTAACTTTAGACCCCTCTTGCTTTTGAAAGCAGATGAGAACTTTATATTATGTTGCATAACTTCTATTGTCCTCTTAAACATATCTTGTTAATTACGTAACTGAAAAGTAATCTAATGTGCATAACTATAATAAGTTGACGACTTGGCTTGTCTATTTGTGAGATTCAAGAATGGGGTGTGTAAGCAAAGGGTGATACGAACAGTGCTCTAACTTACCTGGCTCCGCTCTTGAACGAGTAGTTAAGTTGATAATATCACAAACGAGTTAAGTATATGAATAATGATATATGTTGTTTTATTTATTAATTTTTGGTTATTATTGTTCGATAGATTGTGTGATTTACGCTCGACCAGTTTATGAGTTAGTGTGCTTTTATATTTAGCATTAGGTGGGGTTATAAGCTCTCGGCTTGTGATTTATTTCATGATTTGACTGAAAGGTGTTTAGCGATAATATTTGATTCATTTAATTTATGAATGGAATTGAATGAATTGTTTTGAAAGTTGGTTTTCATAAAAGAATATGAAATTAAATGTTTGATTTCAAAGAAATAGAAAATATTTCAAGGATAATAAATGGTTTATAAAAGAAGTTTTGTAAATGTAGAGAACCTCGGTGGCTTAAATCCCAATGTTCAAATTATGTAGAAAGCAATAACACAATGATAAGTTTAGTGGCTCAGAGCCAGACTGTATATAATTTGGCACTTATTGCTTAATAAAATTTAACCCAGTTACCAAAAAAATGATTTGAAGATATTTGTTATTATTAATGAGAAATTATTTTCCACTTCGGGATATAAAATGATATATAATGTTTCCAATGTTTCTAGTAAACCCGTAACTAAAAAGTGGCATATATGTTGATATGCTGGTATTATCGATGAGATGAAGGCTGGGACCTAGTTGCCTTGTTATCGGGAGAAACCTTCCGATCTGGTGGCATATATGTTGATATGCTTGTATTGTAGATATTTGAGATTTTCAAAAGTGGTTTGTTTTTAAATACCGAAGTAAAGTATGATTTAATATGAAAAAAAAAATTATTTCAATGATTTGAAATGAAACCCAGATTTTAAGATCATAGAGATTATTTTCAAGAAGAATGTATTTGAAAATAATAAAGTTGATTAGATTTCGTAAATCTAAATTTGAAGATTAAGCTTGAAAGGAAAATTGGGAATTGCATTGTTATTTGTGCATCGTAGGCTCCATGTAACAACCCGGAATTTCCGAACCAATTTAAAATTTTTATTTTAGCTATTTTAATGGGTTTTGAATATTTAAAAAAAATATTTTAAATAATAATGACTAAAAATTTATTTAAATCAAAATTTGAACGTATAAATTTATTTTAATTATAAAACGAACTCGAAATGGAGCGATTATTTGAAAATTCGATTTTAATTTTCATTTGAATGTACAAGATTCAATATAAGCCAGAATTTGATGAAACAAGAAACATTTGAATCTGTTAAATAATATCTTTCTAACGGATGTAAGAAATCGAGACTTCACTTTGTAAATTGAAAGTTATGTCCAGTTTAAAATTTAAAATAGTCGCTATGGAATTTTTTTTTAATAATACATAGCCCTTAAAAATAGCCATTTTGCAAACGTCCTCCGTTTTTGACGAAACCATATTTTTTGGATTCGGAATGTCAAATTATAGTCAGGTTTAAAATTTCATAATTTTTGGAATTAATATGTGAGAGTAGTAAATTTAAACGTGTTTTCAAATTCAGTTTGAATTTAAAAAAGCCATTTAAAAGGGCCATTTTTCAAATGGTCTCCAAATTCGATGAAATTAGTTTTGTTAGGATCGTACCGTCAAAATATAGCAAGATTTATTTTTTTGAATTTTTGGAGTCTGTATGTGGCCCCAATAAATTAAAATGTACGCTTAAATGCAATATATAATGATTTATATTTTATTCTTGATGAAAACTAATCAAAATGATAAAATTCGCTTACAAAACATACCCCATTGTGTCCAGAATGGGGGGTATTTAGCTAGGAGTGACAGTCGTTAGGATTGATTTGGAGTTCGTATGGGAAATTTTATATCAAAGGAATTAAAAGAATTAAATATAATAAAAAAATAATATAAATACCACCAAAACGAGAAACCCTAACCCTAGCCATCCCATTGTAAAGCAGCCAACTTTTCCTAAAACCAATGCCCCATATCATCCGGATTTCAAATCCAAACCGCTCCAAATTCACGCAATAATCAAAGATGAAATCAAAACGAGAATTAGAGTGCTTTGTGAGATCTTTAAACCTATAAGGGTATGGTCGAATATTGGTTAGTGTATCGTTCGATTTTCTCATGGGAAGCGACGTTTGGACGCGGTTCCTGAGGCAAGGAGGGGATCGAATGGGGTGGCGTTCACGGTGGTGCTGGCTCTTGCGAAGGACTTCGACGTGGTTAGGTTGGATGTTGGTCCAATGGCTTGAGGAGTGAAGCGCGAGGAGAGAGAGTAGTCAACAGTTTTGCTGCGTGCTCCAGGTCTAAATGATGAAGGAGAACGACGGGGAAACCAAATTAAGGAGGATAATTAAAATTAATTACATGTTTAATTACTTAATTAATGTAATTAAGGTGAAAACGATTGGAACTTATTCAAACTGAATCAGAATTGGCCGAAACTAGATGCGTTGGATTCGCAGCGACGAACACTACAACCTGGAACAAACCAAAATGGAAACGGGTTAAATTAGAATGTGAGGCAAATTCAAATCCGAATAGAAATAACATCTTCAAATAAAGAATGATGGAGTGGAAACCAAAGTGGGAACTCCTTCTCACTCAAAATTATTTTATCATGATATTCATGTTTAAAAATATATGGAATTGCCAGTGTATCAATTTTAATCATTATAAATTGTATACGGTGTCTGTTAGCTCACCTCCCTCGTCCACAAACCATGGACGATTTAATTGACTGTATTTTGTTTTTGATTGTGATGTTGAAATGTTTGACATTTTGAAAATAATGTTAATATTAATGTGGTTGTTGAAATTAAATTATAAATATCAGTTTATAATTTAAACAGTGAAAATTGGTAAATTAAAAAAATAATTCAAATTGAATTAGAAATTCTTAAATTTATTAACTTATGATTATTTTAAATAGACTATTGTTGTTTGAAAACCCCACACGTTTATTGGGATGATATTTGACATACAATATTCCCAATATTTAGTTATATGTCAATCGATCAAGCTGTGATAAACATTATTTAATTATTTAATACTTATACAATTGTAAATTGCACTCTGGATGTGAATTGACTATTGGATGATTATTTATTATTGTTGTTGAATACATGTGATGTATGAAATCCATATAAATAAAATTATATGGTAATTGACTGAGTCGCATTCCAATTCAGAAATAACGAATATTTTAAAATAATATTCAATGAATAATCAAAATATGATTTTGACGATCGATTTTGGATGGACACGAAAATAAATTAAGATATATGAAGCTGGGTTAAGTACGAAAATGCCACTTTAACCCGAACGGGTTTACCGATAGATTTTATTCATTCGATAATGAACACAAAAAAGAAATGGATTTCAAAATATGATATTTTGAAAATATAATCATTTTGATATTATAATGATATAGAATATTCAATTTTGATTTAAAATTGAAAACGAAGTTGAAATCATTTTAAAATAAATTTATAAACAATTTATAAAATACGTTTTAAATGGAAATCAATGATATATATATTATATATATAATGTCCGGAATAGAACGCGCCGCGCAGCGACCGTTCGCGAATTTCGACCATTAACTTCAAATGGACGTAATGGGAGATCCGATCGTCTGATTCTCCTAAAATCGGAATTGTTGGGTTCGTATAAAAAAGTGCTTTCCAATAAATATAAGAGATTTAAATTTTAATGGCTGGATTTTAAGATATATCCAAATCAATTTCCGAAAAGGTCGCCATAAATGTAGTTCGGTGGTCAACCGACTGTAAGGGCCTTAATAAAATTATTAAAAATATGGAAAAATTGTATAAAATCATAATAACTGATTTGGAAAGATTTTGGATGAAAAATTCCAAGTTTTGAAGAGATAAAAGATATTTTTATCTAAATGAACTATTATTAACTAGAATATGATTTTTAATTGAATAAATTGGATTTGTAAAAAGGGTTTTGAAATAACCAGAATTTTCCAACAAATAAAATGGAATGGATTTGGAATGGAAATAATCTTTGGAATACTACGTTATTGGGTTCCATGATTATACAGATATTGTCGAGGAATTTGAAAGATATAGATATCGTTATTCCCAATACGATATCCGTTAGATTCAGAATTTGATATTGAATATGAGCCGATATTATTTTCTATTCAAAGCCTTGTATTTAATATCAAATTGGATTTTGGGTTTGTTGTGAATGATGTCTTCAACAACACTATTCTTAAACCAAGCTGAGAAAAGAATAAATCCTTTAAGATTTGGAGAAGTTTACCAATTAATTAATATTTAATTGGAATTGGAATTGAAATGAAAGTTGATTGTGGGTTTATCGTGAACTGTGTTTTAAATGACATTTGTTCTTTAACCCAATTAACAAGGAAGATATGATTTGGAATTTAGAAATATTTTTATAAAGATTAATGGAAAATTTTCCAAAGTATAGTTTTCCAATTTAATACATTGAATTGGATTTGAATGGAATTCGATTTAATAATAATCGAGATCAGTTTCTTTGAATGAAGACCGTTACTATATATGGAATTTAAAAGGCCTTGCCGCTATTCCATTTATAGTATTGATTAGATATGAAAATTTATATCAATTATATATTGATCTGTTTTTCGTGAAGATTCCATTTTGATGGAAGATGATTTTTGGTTTATTGTGAACTTGTTTTAAATAACATTAGTTTTGTAACCCAATTAGAGACAAGATTAATTTCTTAAAGTGAATAATCATAAAATAATGGTTTTTGATATTAAAACCAAGGTGCAGTTTTTATGAATCTTTAATTAGATTAAAATGAGAATGGGATAAATAAATTATCGAATTTATGAAATGATCAAGAATGGAGTACATCAGTTTTAGTCCTGCAATGGTTAAATATTTAATTAGATTCGAACGTGGAATGGTAATTTACTTTACCGATAACACCGTGGGTGTTAGATATGGATTACTGCTAGTTTTGCTCCATGGGATGAATAGGTTGGGACTGAGATAATAAAAGAAATGATTACTTAGGTAAGGTTTGCTAATCTCGACTAGTTAATAAACCTTAATTTGGTTTAATTGGTGAAAAGATATAAAAAAAAATTTGGAAACAATATCAAAAGAAGATTAAAGAATAAGTTGAAAGAATTTATCTTTGATAAAATTAATGGGAACCTTTTCCCAAAGATATGAATATGTAAATAAAAGAATATTCTAGATTGAAATAAGGCGTCTAATGTGTTTTTATAACACTTGACTTACAAAATACACGAGTTATTCGGAAAGACCGGGTTTAACCCATCTTGAATAACTCATACGACGACTAAATGTCGATGATATGAAGACGGTGGTTGAAGACAGGAGATCTTCACATTGTTTGGATGATTACTGATGTCTTGATTGGGATGTACACCCAAGATAAGGTAATAAGTGGTAATCGTCCAGACGTACTTGGAGATACACCAGATATGCGAGGGACTCTCTCCTGTATTGGACATATGGGACAAGGAATAAGGTGCCTCCGGTTTCATTCGTACCCAGAACGGACTTGCAAATGGATGGTATGTCTGACTTTGTATTCATTTATACTGTATTCACTGATCTCTGCTAAATATATATATATATATATATATATATATATATATCTGTTTGGTGGCGAAGAATTTATTCTCTTGCTTAACACCCTTCTCTGAGACGTACGAGCTAAGAGGTTATATATTGGTGGAAATCAGTGGTACGGTATGGATCGACAATGTGGCATGCTGAGATGCATGGATCAAAGCTTTTGTAGAAAAGCAAGGCTTTGTGGTTGATGATTAAAGCACGGCTTTAAATAGGGAAACTTTGTGTAGCGTTAATTCGCGAGCTTCACACCCCGATATGAACCAAATAGGGGATGAGGGATAGCAGGGAGATCATGCGCTTCTTTTTAGCTAGAAGTGGTGTCATGGTATGGAGCCGAGACATTTTTTACTTATGTGGATGATGGAAAGCGAGGTACCTCGGATTTGAGTCCCTAGTGGCTCTAGACATGGTCGACATACTGACCAGATTTATTCCCCATAGGGCAGCGAAATGCATTTTTCAGGAGTAACCCTACTCCACCGCGGAAAGGTGGGCCAGCACTGCCGCTCCCAGGTGAGTATCGGCTGAATCCTGAGACATGGTAGGCTACATTGTCTCGAATTGGAAGGAAGATCCCTTGCCTTGTTTCATGATGGAAATCCAATTTCCATAACGCGACTTTTAGGTTTTAGTTGTAAACCTATGAATGGCGACATAATATATGGTACCTATGTCGTCAATGATTATACATTTATGTTTGAAGTCATTTTGATACTATGCACTTATTATAGTATCAAATGAGATTACTGATAATATATGTTACCTATGCCTTATTTATACCCATTTTGAATAACTGATTCGACGTTAAGTCGTTGATGAAGACGGTGGTTGAAGACCAAAGGTCTTCACATCGTTTGGATGATTACTGATGTCTTGATTGGGTTGTACACCCAAGACGAGGTAATAAGTGGTGATTGTCCAGACGTACTTGGAGATCGACGGATATGTGAGGGCCTCTCTCCTATATTGGACATATGGGACGAGGAATAAGGTGCCTTCGGTTTCGTTCAGACCTAGAACGAACTAGTAAATGGACTGTGTGTCTGACATTGGATTTTATTCTGTGTTGATTGATCTCTATTAAATATATATCTGTTTGGCGGCGGAGAATTTATTCTCTTGCTTAACGTCCTTCTCTGAGACGTACGAGCTCAGAGGTTATATATCGATAGACATCAGTCGCATGGCATGAATTGCCTGTGTGGCATGCCTGAGCGACAAATGATCAAGGCTTCTGTTGAAAAGCAGAGTCTTGTGGTTGATGATAAAGCACAGCCTTAAATGGCATAGCTATGTGTATAGCGTTAATTTGCGAACCTCACACCTCGGTATGAGTCAAAAACGGGATAAGGGACCCAAGGAGGACATGACGTTTCTTTCTAGCTATGGGGGGGTCAGGGTTTTGCAAGCCCTGACATTTTTATATTTTAACTATGTGGTTATTGGAATGTGAGGCGTGTCGGATATATCAGTCTCTACGGAGCCGATGGAGGTCCTATAGGATCGGGAAACGTGTGTTCTAGTATCGCCAATCCGCTATGTGTGGACCGGCCTTGGAGGATCCAAGGGATCGCTGTGTGTGACCCTGAGGCATTTGCTAGAGTGTCTCAAAGCCGACGAGGAGTAAATCTCTTGCCTCGACTCATGATGGAAATCCAATTTCCAATACATGGCATTTCGGTTTTGATTGTAGAGCCTAGTATTGGCAACATGATATATGGTACCCATGTCGTCTATGATTGATACATTTATATTTGAAGTTATTTTAATACACTATGCACTTATAATAGTATCAAATGATTTGTTTTAAAAGTAGCAAGCATGTTTGGCTATTATAAGGTAAAACTCTATCCTCCGGCTTGCGTTGCATTGTGTGATGGGACCTGGGTCTTATAATATCTTCATTTTTTGAAAAAGCATTGCGTAATTTGTTTTATGCACTGGTATTCTTGGGAGGAAACCAGTACCGTTTTATATGGCGTGGTCCCTTGATTTACCCAACTTTAAAATCAAATTAATAACTATTTTAGTTCTCACACCAGTCACATGACTGACCTGGAGTTTATTGTTTTAACCTAAACTCTGGGTGCCCATATTTTCCACACGGGCATCTAGCAGTTTTGGTTTTGCAGATTTATATGCATACGATCCTGGTTTATAGCTGGAACGATATTCAAAAAGCTCTGTATCCGTTTATCTCTTTTAGTTGTATTATGTATTATTTTCCGCTGCTATGTAATGTATTTTAATCTCTGGTATTTTACAAAGTTAAATATTTATTCGTGCTCTGTATATTCTTATACCTTGATGTTAATTCTTGTAATAAGAAATGAAATGTTCTTCTGTTTATTTTCTGATTAGTCTTGTTCTCAGACAATCCGTTCTTTCTCTTCTCTTTGGAGACCGGGGAAGTTCGGGTCGTGCCAGTTTAGTATAAGAGCTTTGGTTTACAGAGCTCGAGAACAAGACACATTAGAACTGAACGAAAGAATTCGTTAGAGATTGGATTAGTAATAACCAATGAGAATGACTCGTTAGAGATGGGATCAGTAGCATCCTAGAACAAGTTGGAAGAGTGTTATTTTAAAAAAAAATGAAAACCAATTTTGTTTTGAAAAATTAAACCATTTAATATGTATTTGATTGTATTATTTTATATTGAATTTGGATAATCCAATATATAAAGGTTTTGCATATACACCTTGCAAATGTATATTCGAAGTTTTAATATACTGGATAGATATAGAATAACACTCTAGCCACCCGGAGATGACACTGATGATTGATATATCATCATCAGAATTTGTGTTCGAGTTTCGAAAAGTGGGATATCCATATATTTCCAATTGATTGGTGTGAGAACCAAAATTAGATAGGTCTATTGTTGTGATTTGGCATCAAAAATATGATTTTTGAATATATATATTAAAGATATGTGTTTGAAATGATAATCAACTAATTGATTGTGTAACACCCCGTATGTTGAATAACTTGCTATAATATAAAACAGGGCAGAATTAAATTTTAAAATCTGAACCAGGGGAAATGGGCTATGCCGTTGCGTTCGTCTCGGAAAAATACGCGAAATAGAGTCCGAGTTTTCGAAAATCGGAGTCCGTATGACCCAGATATGGCCCGAAGAAGTTTCAGAAAATTTAAAACCAGATTTAAAAACAGAAATTTCAAATTTCAGAAGTGGCGGGAAAATTCCCGCCAGACCCAGGGAGTCGACCTGGGGGTTGACTGGGGAGTCGACCTGCCCACCAGGTCGACTGGGGAGTCGACTCTAGTGTCGACCTGGGGGTCGACCTCCCTGGTCGAGCCCAGGTGACCTGGGTGCATCAGTTTGGCTTTTGGGCTGTGTTTTGGTGGCTAGGACGTGATCTGACGGCTCTAATCTAATTTAGGGTTAATCTAAGGGCCTAAAACACCTAACTAATCTATAAATACACCCTAAGACTACCCTAATTCATACTAAAAATAGCTACAACACCGTTATGCCATCAAAATGCAACTTGAAGGAGCCTCCATCAATCTAAAGAGGAAGATAGCTTCTCAAATCAATCTCTAATCAACTCTAGCAACTTAATCTTCTTCTTAGGATTGCTAATCAACAAGTTGTGAGTTTTTCTATAGCCTTAATGACCAATTGTTGAAATGATTATGATAGGATATAATGAGGTTATGGCTATGAATGTGGATCAATGCAAGATTATGTTATCATATGATATGTGTTTGTGATGTTATGCAAGTTATGCAAGTTATGTGCTATATGTTCATGAAGTTATGCAAGTTATGCAAGTCATATGATACATGTTCATGATGTTATGCAAGTTATGCAAGTCATATGCTATGTGATCATGATGTTATGCAAGTTATGCAAGTCATATGCTATGTGATTATGATGTTATGCAAGTTATGCAAGTCATATGCTATGTGTTTGTGGTGTTATGCAAGTTATGCAAGTCATATGCTATGTGTTTATGATGTTATGCAAGATATGCAAGTCATATGAGAAACATTGATCCATTATGACACCATGATATGCAAGTTTGGTGTTTGATTATATGCAAATTCATATATGATATGCAAGTTTGGTGTATGATTATATGCAAGTTCATACATGACATGATATGCAAGTTTGGTGTTCGATTATATGCAAGTTCATATATGATATGTTATGCAAGGTTGGTGTATGATTATATGCAAGTTCATACATGACATGTTATGCAAGTTTGGTGTTGATTTTATGCAAGTAACATGTGCAAGTTTACACCTTTGTATGATATGCATACATATGCAAGTTAACCCCTTTGTATGTCATACATACATATGCAAGTTTACCCCTTTGTATGACATAAGTAACTTATGCAAGTTAATCTCTTAATGACATATGTGATTCATGCAAGTTTGGGTTGATTATTTATGCTAGTTGGGTTTGATGCTATATGCATGTTGACACCTTTAAAACCCATGTTGATGCTAATGTTATGCAAGTTGAACCCATTGTATTTGTGATGAATCTTCTCTTTTATGTCATGTTCGCGAATTACGTGGGGAACGATGGGGTTAATATACATGTTAATGAAATGGTGTGAAGTTGGTATGATTATGCATACCATAAAGTGGATGTACATAATTGAGTCAATTATGTACATCGTTAAATTTGTAATTAATTAGGGATAATTAATACAAATTATGGGGGTGATTAATTAGGTGTAATTAATCGACTAAGACACGAGGTTGGACCCTTTTGTAGCATAAGACTGCCCGGAACCGACCGGCATATCCAGCGGCTACAAATGATTGGCCCAATGTGAGAGGTCTTAGGCACAAACTAAATACGTGACAAGTGTATAGACACGAGGTTAGACTCGGTTATGGCGTAAGGCTGCCCGGACCCAACCGACAAATCCAGCTGCCATAAAAGATAGTCTAATGTGAGAGGTCTTTACAACGGTTACGTTCTTAATCAATTAAGAAACACTTAACCAGATAAGCATGTAGTGGGGCATGAAGGGTTAAGTGGGTGCCTGGGGTGGCATGTGGAGATTAAGTAAGTGCCTTGGGTAGCATGAGGAAATCTAGTGGTTGCCTTGGGTGGCAATAGAAAATACGATTAGAATACTTAACCAAAGTGGAACATGTAATTAAACATGATTAAAGGGTTAAGTGGGTGCCTTGGGTGGCATGAGGAAATCTAGTGGTTGCCTTGGGTGGCAATAGAAGATAAGATTAGAATACTTAACCAAAGTGGGACATGTAATTAAACATGATTTAAGGGTTAAGTGGGTGCCTTGGGTGGCATGTGGAAAAATCTAGTGGTTGCCTTGTGTGGCAATAGAGAATACGACTAGAATACTTAACCAAAGTGGAACATGTAACTAAACATGATTAAAGGGTTAAGTGGGTGCCTTGGGTGGCATGTGGAAATCAAGTGGGTGCCTTGGGTGGCATGTAGAAATCTAGTGGGTTCCTTGAGTGGCAATTGAAATATGATTAGATGACTTAACCAAACCTTAACATGTAAGTGGGCATGATTATAAAAAAAAGGGGTTAAGTGGGATGCACTAGATTAAATGACAAGCTTAGGTGGTAGCTTGTGGGGGCCCATTTCAACCAGTAACCCATTTGTATCTTATTGGGCTCGACCCATGTCGAGGACGGGACACGCGTACTGGGCTTGACTATAAGAGGCCAAAACGGGGTAGCGGTGGCAACGCGAGTCCAACGGGTTTCATATGCGTGTGTGGACCCGGGCTGGTAGGTAAGACGTGTTGCATCGTGTAGGTATAAGCCGTGCACCATTGATTGTATCGGGTTGCCACTTTGGGGAGTGATACACCCCACTGTGGGGCCAGCACGGGTATCTACGTTAGGGAGCCGATCGAATGGGAGTAGTGGGTACACCTAGTGGAGATAGGGGCAGACGGCACCTATGTAGTCAGCTAGGGGTACACGAGACTACTATTAAAATTACTAAGTTGTGGGTACACCTAGTGGAGATAGGGGCATACGGCACCTATGTAGTCAGCTAGGGGTACACGAAACTATTATTAAAAATTACTAAGTACACTTAGTGGGATCAACCTTTAAGTAGGAATTACCCTTGGGTGGGTAGATCTGGTGTGGTGCAGTGTAGGAATTATCCTTGGGTGGGTAGATCTGGTGTGGTGCAGAATAGTATTTATCCTTGGGTGGATAGGCGCGTCTTTACCGTTATCTTAGTTATCCTAAGTCTAGTTGGCTACTTAGTGTAGTCATTTATCCCCAGTCGTACCGTACCAGGTTTATATCATACCCTAATTACTTTAATGATTGTGTTGTTAAAGTTATAGGGCTCACTCAGACTTATGTCTGACCCCGTTGTTTTTATCTTTTTTCCCAACCCTCATGTAGTGACCCGTATTTTAGCAAGATAATAATTTATTTAATTAATTATATAATTGGTGATTTAGAGAAGTTAATGATCGTTTAATTAAATAATATTGAATATTTAATAAATAATTATAATATAATAATATATATTATAATGTCGAAATAGTCGGAAATAGTGAAATTCACAATATCGTGTGAATTGAATAGCATACGAGATTTGGTGGAGTTTCGATTCGAAATATAATAACGATTATATTGAATCAACGACAGTTGAACGTATAGTTTATAATATATTTATAAACGAGCTCGAAATGGCGCTGCAGTTCGTAAATTGGCGATTCGAACTTCAACTGAATGTACATGATTCGTTTTAAGCCGGATTTCTATGAAACAAGAAACGTGTGGAGCTGGTGGGGTATATCTTTCTAGTGGAAGAGAAAAATCGGGATTTCATCGTGTAGATTTTGAGTTATGTCCAAATCAAATTTCAGAAAAGTCGCTGTGGAATTCCTTTATAATTTGCGACGCTTTATATACGTTATAAATCAATTTTTCGATACGAACTGAATATCGGGATAATCTGGAGTTTGGAAATCAAGTCATAAAATCTGAGGTGATATTCTGGAGCCGGACGACATCGTATATGGATATATACGATAATATAAATTTATTAATATTTAATTTAATTTTATTTAAATATATTTATATATTTAAATGGGTCATTCAGAGCGTTAAAAATAGCCACTTTTGCAAACGAAGTCGGAATTCGACGAAACTAGTTTTGTTGGATCCGCAATGTCAAATAGTTGTTAGATTTCCAGTTTCATGATTTTTAGAGTCACTGTGTGGCCGTACGGATTTTTAGAGTGAAAAACAGTCAGTATTTTGACGATTAAAAATACGCTGTGTGAGCAAACGGAGTCGGAATTTGACGAAAACAGTTTCGTTGGGACCGTAATGTCGAACTGAAGGTGCATGTCCAGTTTCGTGATTTTTGGGTATTTTATGTAATCACGAGGAATTTTTAAAGGATAAATACAAGTATCAGGTGAATAAATGAATATAAAAAATTATATTATTTCTTCTATAAATACCCTCACTAACTTTCCCTAAACCTAGAAAAAACCCTCCACGGTCAACATTTTATCCGCCGAAAAACTTCTTTCTCTTCTCAAATACAATCAACGTTTGGAAAATCAAAAGAAATTAAAATAAAATTCCATAAATCGAATAACAAGTGTAGCTGAAATCTACATGAGATTCTCTTCATCTTGGTGTGATTATATTTGAGTTCGATCTGTTATCGTTCGCTGGAAATTTGAGCAGTAAAATAGGGTTTCAGTTTTGTGGAAATGGTAGTAGCTGTTTGCGAAATGAATATCAGTTTTGGGTTCGCGATGAGAAGTGGCAACTCGCGTGAGTTTTTGGGAGGATTCGAAGCAGGTTGGAGACGCACCTGTAGCCGCGACGTGGAGAACCGTGATAAGCAGGGAGTGTTCGAGTTTGATGTTTTGCGTATGGAGAGAAAGGTAATCGGAAGAGGAGTGTGTTGATGAGGATCGTTTAAATTTTCATAAGGTAACGGAGGAGCAGAAGGAGCTTGAAGTATCGGCTGTGGTGATTTACTGGGATGGCGATAATCCGTTTGGGGGAGAAAGACAAATGGAGCAGGTCTGGTATTTGGGAGTTGGGCTTGGGCCGGTGAGAAAGAGGGTAAAGCCCAAATGGCTTAGTTTTTAAAATTTAACTATTTAAATGTCATATAAATTGTAATGCTTATAACTTGTCCGCCCGATATCAGATTTGAGCGAAACAAGATCCAATGGGATCGTATGGACGAGGACAACACCATGGCACTGACTGGAAGTCCATTGTAGCTCGTATGAATTTATGGCGAAATAAATTGTTTGATTCAAATCAAACAACAGTTTATCGTTCTTTAACGATGAACTGCCAATGTGAGTAAATCTCACCAACTCTGAACAGTTATAATTTCATGTTGTATTTTTAGAACTGTTAGAAATTGACTGTTTGACTGTGTGTTGATTGTTTGATTGAACTGCTAGTCAGTTAGTTAAATTTCTATATTTGATTCTGTTTAACAGAATATATCATATGGAACTGAAAGTGATGTTATCTATATTGTCTAACATCTGTGATGCAGGGAAACAGGTTGGAGGAATCCGACTGGATTCCTCAACAGTTATTTTATTGTTTTTCATATATTTTAATATATGATGTGAATTATAACCTGTTGTTGATTTTGTGTGTATGGACGAGATTAGACATCGTAATTTGATATGTTAAAATACCATGACATGCCGGAATGTTGATAAGGGAATTTTCAAAGTGATATTGAAAATAGCATATTTATAAAATGAGATATTTATAAATAAGAGGTATGTATAAATTTAAATATTTGTAAATAAGGAATATTTATAAATTGGGATATTTATAAATAGGAGATATTTTAAAAAGGAAATAAATTCAAACATTTCTTTTTGAATGGAAAGGCCTGTGTGGCGAGTTTGGGGATTTTCCCGATGCTCCCGATACAAAGGAGGTTATGGCGAATTTTCCCGGAAATTTAAGGAGTTAGAATATTTCAAGAATAAATTTGAAAAGGAAATATTTGTAAACCATTTACAAATAGAATTGAAAAGGAAACGTTATAAAAGGGAAATCATTTATTAAAGTGTAGAACCGTTATTTAAAAGTAAATCTTTTCAAATGAATAAAACGTTGTTAAAAAGGAAATCTTTATATAGTTAATCGAATATGGTATTCGAAGTTAGTTAATCGAATATGGTATTCGAAGTTAGTTAATCGAATATAGACATTCGAAAGGAGTTAATCGAATATGGTATTCGAAGTTAGTAATCGAATATGGTATTCGAAGTTAGTAATCGAATATGGTATTCGAAGTTAGTTAATCGAATATGGTATTCGAAGTTAGTTAATCGAATATAGACATTCGAAAGGAGTTAATCGAATATGGTATTCGAAGTTAGTTAATCGAATATGGTATTCGAAGTTAGTTAATCGAATATAGACATTCGAAAGGGGTTAGTCAAGTCTAGTTAGTCAAATAGAGTAAATCAATTAGAGTTAACCAAATAGAGTTAATCAGTTAGAGTTAACCAGATAGAGTTAACCAGTTAGAGTTAACCAGTTAGAGTTAATCAGTTAGAGTTAACCAGTTAGAGTTAATCAAATAGAGTTAACCAGTTGGAGTTAATTAGTTAGAGTTAATCGATTAGAGTTAAAACGAACTAGAGTTAATCAAATATAGTTATTTGAGACAGAGTTAGTCAAGTTAGTCGAGCCTAGTTGATCGAATCGAATTGGTCGAACCAAGTAAGTCGAGTTAGTCGAGTCAAGTTAAGTTAGTCGAGTTAAGTTCGTCGAGTTAAATAAATCGATGTTAGTTTCATCGGAAGGAGTAATCGATGTTAGTTTCATCGAAAGGAGTTATCGATGTTAGTTTCATCGAAGGGAGTTATCGATTATAGTTTAATCGAAGTGAGGTTTTCCAAAGATGAGATATTTGAAATGGAAGAGTTATCGAATATTAGTTGATCGAAGTGAGATTTATCGAACAAGAGTTATTCGAAAAGAGATTTTCGAATATAGTTTATTCGAAAGTAAGATTTTCAAATATGTGATATTTGAAAAAGAAGTTAGTTAATCGAATATGGTATTCGAAGTTAGTTAATCGAATATAGTTTATTCGAAAGTAAGATTTTCAAATATGAGATATTTGAAAAAGAAGGAGTTAATCGAATATGGGTTATTCGAAGAAGAGTTAATCAAATAAAGATTTCTCGAAGAGAGTAAATCGGTAAATTCGATTTTATCGAATTCGGGAAAGTACTTGTACTTTCCAGTGTCTAAATAGAGTTTTATTCATTTATAAATAAATAAGTGTTAGGTTAATTATTCACTAATAAGAATAGAAGTTATAATTAAATATAGATAATTCGAAAGTAGGGATTATAACGTTATCGTCATAACCAATGTTTTAAATATAGAAGTGGATTAGAAAAAAATTGGATCCGAGAAAGGCATAAAGAAGTTGTTAAAGATTAAAAGATAAACTTTGACCATTTCGAAGTTATAACGTTGTTCAGTCAAGGTCTGAGAGGTAATTATACCCCAACTTGAGTGACTTCCTTCTTGACTAAGAAATGGTAAGGTTTGATCGTAAAGGAGTTTTGGAAATGTTTTCCAAACTAGAGAATCAGAAATGTTTTCTGATAAAAGAAAATAAGAATTTAGAATATAGGGAAACAGGAGATAAGTAAATAAATGAACTAAAGAGATTTATGTTAAATGATGTTTGTTCGATAAAATTTCCATTTGGAAATAATATCGTTGTTTGCACACTTGTTTTTCTTTGATAGTTAACTCACAGACTATCGAAGTTTTGACCATTTTAACGTTGTTAATATGGAGAGACCGGTTGGATTATTATCCAAAGAACCACTCTGTATTGGCATAAGCGTCGCGAATCATAAATGCCAAAGATAATTAAAGACGGAGTAAAATGCAAGGGCTATCCTGTTTACAGAATAGTGCCTTCGGTTTGTCCAGTCCCAGGACAACTTGTATGGACGAAGGTCTGACAGAGTATATCCAATGGATCGCGTAAGTTGATCTGTTCAAACGTATTCACGTTTGGTGGTGGAGGAATTCGTTTCTCTTAGCTGTATACCCATGTTATTTTTGGATAAGTCAATTTGTGATTTGGCGGGTATGACGATGTGACATTCTAAGTGAATGAGGATGACTTGTATGAATGAATGTCTGACAGAGTATTTCCAGAAAGGTCACGTACCTTGATTTCTTCAACCGTACCAAGAGTGGAAGCGGAGAAGGAAACTTCTTTAGCTAACACGTAATGTACTGTTGTAGACGTCAATTAGTGATTTTCGATGGATCTGACAATGTGGCATTCGAAGTGAATCTGATGTGATGATAAAGCGTAGCTTCTAGCCTCATCAACCGGTAAATGACAGAAATCGGGCAGGCAGCATGGCTAAGTCGGTCGCACCGAAGTAGGGTGTATAATCACCTATCTAGTGAATATTCATTTGTTTCTTAAATCTATCAATGTTGTCCCATATATATACGGGAACGGTTGCTGATCCCAACCGTTGGTGATGTACATTCGATACACTCAAGCGAAATGAGTGGTCGGTCATGTGTGGCTGAGTTGCAAGATGTTCTTGTTGAACTCCAGTGTATCGTTCCGAGAGTACACTAATCGGAAGGTGGTTCCATACCTTGTCATAATTGGAAATCCAATAATCCAATACGTGCTTGCGATTTTGATTGTATACTATATATGTAGTAACGTGAGATGCAAGCGTTTCTGCTGGATTGATATTTATTTGTACTTAGACATTATAGCAATATCAGAATGATATTGCTTTGAAAAGTTGTTTGGATTCTCATAAGGGAAAAACCCGTTCCGTTATGCGGCGTGGTCTTGTGAGATATCCTTTATTAAATCAAGTATTAAATTGTTTTACTCATACCAGTCCCATGACTGACCCGGAGTTTATTTTGTTGTTTTCCCTAAACTCTTGGGTGCCTAAATTTGTACGGGCAGTCAAGTAGTCGGGATTTTACAGATACACTTGGAGAGCTTGGAGCAGGAGGCTTCAGGATTCTATAGCTATTATTATTTCCGCTGTTGTTGTAAGTGTTGTACTCTGATAAGTGTTATTGTATACATATACTGATGTTATTTCAAAGATATGTTATGTTATATTTTATTCGTTCCGCTGTGAGATTCGTGTTTACTCTGATGTTGTGTTCTTCTTCTTCTTCTATTCTATAAGTTCTATCTTATCTATTCTCACCTTCTAATTTCTTTCATTAATTACCGGGATTTTTCGATGTTTTGGTTATCGACGTCGAGCTTACGTCGATAACCAAAGTCGCCGAAAATCCGGGTTACTACAGTTGGTATCAGAGCTTAAGTTAAGAATTACCTTGGCTCTGTGGCGTGACTCGGTAGAGATAGGGTTAGTAATACCCTAGATTGAGTTTGAGTGTATATATACGAGTGCGTATTTGTATTTGATATAAAAATGGTTTTATATTGTGGGGATTCATTGGCTGAGTTGTTTATGAGTTCTGGTCGATCAGTTTGATCCACTGTATCGGTAGGAGTAAATAAACACTTGAATACGATGGACCGACACAGTATGGGTATGTGATATATTATCATATATAGGATATATTTGTTGCTATTATAATCGAGTAAGATTATAAATTAAATGGTTAAGTATATAACCAATCAGAATCATATAAGTAAAGTATATGAAATAAGATGAATTAAATATGAATTTAAATCAGATTTGGAATTAAAATAAGGAAATTTTAAGTTCCTGGGAGATTTTGAAATGTTTTCAAAATGGAAGTATTCAGCAATGGTTTTGAAATGATATAGTATTGAAATCACTTGGGTCGCTGGAAAATAATTCTGATGATGACTGCGCAGTATCATCGGTGTGATTTTCGAGTTGCTAAGTGGTGGATTACTACCAGAGATTTTGATTTGAATTGTTTTGAGAAAATAAGTTGTTTAGAAAATTCAAAGGTTTTGAATTGGCAGTATGATTTCAAATTGATTTGAAATAAAACCGGGAATTTAAGTTCTAGAAATTAAAATTTAACTAATGAAGTTAAATAAAATGAGATGGTAAAAATAAATTGAAATTTAACTTGAACATAGTTAAATAGAATTGAATTGGATTAGAGAATAATCTGTTATGGAATTGGGTTGATGAGTCAATAATTTGGAATTTTATATTGGGGTTCGAATGAAAATTCGATTTGGATTTGAGGATATGAACTGATTGGAATTTGATGGAAATAACACTGGTATATGCTGAGTTGATAGCATATGGAAGTGATAGAGTTGATATTCCCGACAAAAAGGTACCAGTTTATATTATATATGGATATGAGATTTATGAGCCGAATTGGCAAGCCGCTTGGCTGTTTGATTTTCTTTTGGGATAAAGAAGGCCCAGAGAGGCGAGTTGGAGTTTGAGATATTGACCAGTACAAAGGAAGTGTTGGCGAAATTTTTAGAAAAGTTAAGGCGTTAGAAAATTTTCAGGATTTTTGAAAATTTTCGTTGATAAGAATTAATTTATAATTTAAATGAAATTAAATTGGTTCAGTTGAAACTGAAGTTAAGAAGTGAAAAAATATGTTCTAACCAGTCGATAGGGTCGTCCCCTAGCTTAGCAATTTCGAGGACGAAATTTTATTAAGGGGGGAAGATTGTAGTGACCCGTATTTTAGCAAGATAATAATTTATTTATTTAATTATATAATTGGTGATTTAGAGAAGTTAATGATCGTTTAATTAAATAATATTGAATATTTAATAAATAATTATAATATAATAATATATATTATAATGTCGAAATAGTCGGAAATAGTGAAATTCACAATATCGTGTGAATTGAATAGCATACGAGATTTGGTGGAGTTTCGATTCGAAATATAATAACGATTATATTGAATCAACGACAGTTGAACGTATAGTTTATAATATATTTATAAACGAGCTCGAAATGGCGCTGCAGTTCGTAAATTGGCGATTCGAACTTCAACTGAATGTACATGATTCGTTTTAAGCCGGATTTCTGTGAAACAAGAAACGTGTGGAGCTGGTGGGGTATATCTTTCTAGTGGAAGAGAAAAATCGGGATTTCATCGTGTAGATTTTGAGTTATGTCCAAATCAAATTTCAGAAAAGTCGCTGTGGAATTCCTTTATAATTTGCGACGCTTTATATACGTTATAAATCAATTTTTCGATACGAACTGAATATCGGGATAATCTGGAGTCTGGAAATCAAGTCATAAAATCTGAGGTGATATTCTGGAGCCGGACGACATCGTATATGGATATATACGATAATATAAATTTATTAATATTTAATTTAATTTTATTTAAATATATTTATATATTTAAATGGGTCATTCAGAGCGTTAAAAATAGCCACTTTTGCAAACGAAGTCGGAATTCGACGAAACTAGTTTTGTTGGATCCGCAATGTCAAATAGTTGTTAGATTTCCAGTTTCATGATTTTTAGAGTCACTGTGTGGCCGTACGGATTTTTAGAGTGAAAAACAGTCAGTATTTTGACGATTAAAAATACGCTGTGTGAGCAAACGGAGTCGGAATTTGACGAAAACAGTTTCGTTGGGACCGTAATGTCGAACTGAAGGTGCATGTCCAGTTTCGTGATTTTTGGGTATTTTATGTAATCACGAGGAATTTTTAAAGGATAAATACAAGTATCAGGTGAATAAATGAATATAAAAAATTATATTATTTCTTCTATAAATACCCTCACTAACTTTCCCTAAACCTAGAAAAAACCCTCCACGGTCAACATTTTATCCGCCGAAAAACTTCTTTCTCTTCTCAAATACAATCAACGTTTGGAAAATCAAAAGAAATTAAAATAAAATTCCATAAATCGAATAACAAGTGTAGCTGAAATCTACATGAGATTCTCTTCATCTTGGTGTGATTATATTTGAGTTCGATCTGTTATCGTTCGCTGGAAATTTGAGCAGTAAAATAGGGTTTCAGTTTTGTGGAAATGGTAGTAGCTGTTTGCGAAATGAATATCAGTTTTGGGTTCGCGATGAGAAGTGGCAACTCGCGTGAGTTTTTGGGATGATTCGAAGCAGGTTGGAGACGCACCTGTAGCCGCGACGTGGAGAACCGTGATAAGCAGGGAGTGTTCGAGTTTGATGTTTTGCGTATGGAGAGAAAGGTAATCGGAAGAGGAGTGTGTTGATGAGGATTGTTTAAATTTTCATAAGGTAACGGAGGAGCAGAAGGAGCTTGAAGTATCGGCTGTGGTGATTTACTGGGATGGCGATAATCCGTTTGGGGGAGAAAGACAAATGGAGCAGGTCTGGTATTTGGGAGTTGGGCTTGGGCCGGTGAGAAAGAGGGTAAAGCCCAAATGGCTTAGTTTTTAAAATTTAACTATTTAAATGTCATATAAATTGTAATGCTTATAACTTGTCCGCCCGATATCAGATTTGAGCGAAACAAGATCCAATGGGATCGTATGGACGAGGACAACACCATGGCACTGACTGGAAGTCCACTGGAGCTCGTATGAATTTATGGCGAAATAAATTGTTTGATTCAAATCAAACAACAGTTTATCGTTCTTTAACGATGAACTGCCAATGTGAGTAAATCTCACCAACTCTGAACAGTTATAATTTCATGTTGTATTTTTAGAACTGTTAGAAATTGACTGTTTGACTGTGTGTTGATTGTTTGATTGAACTGCTAGTCAGTTAGTTAAATTTCTATATTTGATTCTGTTTAACAGAATATATCATATGGAACTGAAAGTGATGTTATCTATATTGTCTAACATCTGTGATGCAGGGAAACAGGTTGGAGGAATCCGACTGGATTCCTCAACAGTTATTTTATTGTTTTTCATATATTTTAATATATGATGTGAATTATAACCTGTTGTTGATTTTGTGTGTATGGACGAGATTAGACATCGTAATTTGATATGTTAAAATACCATGACATGCCGGAATGTTGATAAGGGAATTTTCAAAGTGATATTGAAAATAGCATATTTATAAAATGAGATATTTATAAATAAGAGGTATGTATAAATTTAAATATTTGTAAATAAGGAATATTTATAAATTGGGATATTTATAAATAGGAGATATTTTAAAAAGGAAATAAATTCAAACATTTCTTTTTGAATGGAAAGGCCTGTGTGGCGAGTTTGGGGATTTTCCCGATGCTCCCGATACAAAGGAGGTTATGGCGAATTTTCCCGGAAATTTAAGGAGTTAGAATATTTCAAGAATAAATTTGAAAAGGAAATATTTGTAAACCATTTACAAATAGAATTGAAAAGGAAACGTTATAAAAGGGAAATCATTTATTAAAGTGTAGAACCGTTATTTAAAAGTAAATCTTTTCAAATGAATAAAACGTTGTTAAAAAGGAAATCTTTATATAGTTAATCGAATATGGTATTCGAAGTTAGTTAATCGAATATGGTATTCGAAGTTAGTTAATCGAATATAGACATTCGAAAGGAGTTAATCGAATATGGTATTCGAAGTTAGTAATCGAATATGGTATTCGAAGTTAGTAATCGAATATGGTATTCGAAGTTAGTTAATCGAATATGGTATTCGAAGTTAGTTAATCGAATATAGACATTCGAAAGGAGTTAATCGAATATGGTATTCGAAGTTAGTTAATCGAATATGGTATTCGAAGTTAGTTAATCGAATATAGACATTCGAAAGGGGTTAGTCAAGTCTAGTTAGTCAAATAGAGTAAATCAATTAGAGTTAACCAAATAGAGTTAATCAGTTAGAGTTAACCAGATAGAGTTAACCAGTTAGAGTTAACCAGTTAGAGTTAATCAGTTAGAGTTAACCAGTTAGAGTTAATCAAATAGAGTTAACCAGTTGGAGTTAATTAGTTAGAGTTAATCGATTAGAGTTAAAACGAACTAGAGTTAATCAAATATAGTTATTTGAGACAGAGTTAGTCAAGTTAGTCGAGCCTAGTTGATCGAATCGAATTGGTCAAACCAAGTAAGTCGAGTTAGTCGAGTCAAGTTAAGTTAGTCGAGTTAAGTTCGTCGAGTTAAATAAATCGATGTTAGTTTCATCGGAAGGAGTAATCGATGTTAGTTTCATCGAAAGGAGTTATCGATGTTAGTTTCATCGAAGGGAGTTATCGATTATAGTTTAATCGAAGTGAGGTTTTCCAAAGATGAGATATTTGAAATGGAAGAGTTATCGAATATTAGTTGATCGAAGTGAGATTTATCGAACAAGAGTTATTCGAAAAGAGATTTTCGAATATAGTTTATTCGAAAGTAAGATTTTCAAATATGAGATATTTGAAAAAGAAGTTAGTTAATCGAATATGGTATTCGAAGTTAGTTAATCGAATATAGTTTATTCGAAAGTAAGATTTTCAAATATGAGATATTTGAAAAAGAAGGAGTTAATCGAATATAGGTTATTCGAAGAAGAGTTAATCAAATAAAGATTTCTCGAAGAGAGTAAATCGGTAAATTCGATTTTATCGAATTCGGGAAAGTACTTGTACTTTCCAGTGTCTAAATAGAGTTTTATTCATTTATAAATAAATAAGTGTTAGGTTAATTATTCACTAATAAGAATAGAAGTTATAATTAAATATAGATAATTCGAAAGTAGGGATTATAACGTTATCGTCATAACCAATGTTTTAAATATAGAAGTGGATTAGAAAAAAATTGGATCCGAGAAAGGCATAAAGAAGTTGTTAAAGATTAAAAGATAAACTTTGACCATTTCGAAGTTATAACGTTGTTCAGTCAAGGTCTGAGAGGTAATTATACCCCAACTTGAGTGACTTCCTTCTTGACTAAGAAATGGTAAGGTTTGATCGTAAAGGAGTTTTGGAAATGTTTTCCAAACTAGAGAATCAGAAATGTTTTCTGATAAAAGAAAATAAGAATTTAGAATATAGGGAAACAGGAGATAAGTAAATAAATGAACTAAAGAGATTTATGTTAAATGATGTTTGTTCGATAAAATTTCCATTTGGAAATAATATCGTTGTTTGCACACTTGTTTTTCTTTGATAGTTAACTCACAGACTATCGAAGTTTTGACCATTTTAACGTTGTTAATATGGAGAGACCGGTTGGATTATTATCCAAAGAACCACTCTGTATTGGCATAAGCGTCGCGAATCATAAATGCCAAAGATAATTAAAGACGGAGTAAAATGCAAGGGCTATCCTGTTTACAGAATAGTGCCTTCGGTTTGTCCAGTCCCAGGACAACTTGTATGGACGAAGGTCTGACAGAGTATATCCAATGGATCGCGTAAGTTGATCTGTTCAAACGTATTCACGTTTGGTGGTGGAGGAATTCGTTTCTCTTAGCTGTATATCCATGTTATTTTTGGATAAGTCAATTTGTGATTTGGCGGGTATGACGATGTGACATTCTAAGTGAATGAGGATGACTTGTATGAATGAATGTCTGACAGAGTATTTCCAGAAAGGTCACGTACCTTGATTTCTTCAACCGTACCAAGAGTGGAAGCGGAGAAGGAAACTTCTTTAGCTAACACGTAATGTACTGTTGTAGACGTCAATTAGTGATTTTCGATGGATCTGACAATGTGGCATTCGAAGTGAATCTGATGTGATGATAAAGCGTAGCTTCTAGCCTCATCAACCGGTAAATGACAGAAATCGGGCAGGCAGCATGGCTAAGTCGGTCGCACCGAAGTAGGGTGTATAATCACCTATCTAGTGAATATTCATTTGTTTCTTAAATCTATCAATGCTATCCCATATATATACGGGAACGGTTGCTGATCCCAACCGTTGGTGATGTACATTCGATACACTCAAGCGAAATGAGTGGTCGGTCATGTGTGGCTGAGTTGCAAGATGTTCTTGTTGAACTCCAGTGTATCGTTCCTAGAGTACACTAATCGGAAGGTGGTTCCATACCTTGTCATAATTGGAAATCCAATAATCCAATACGTGCTTGCGATTTTGATTGTATACTATATATGTAGTAACGTGAGATGCAAGCGTTTCTGCTAGATTGATATTTATTTGTACTTAGACATTATAGCAATATCAGAATGATATTGCTTTGAAAAGTTGTTTGGATTCTCATAAGGGAAAAACCCGTTCCGTTATGCGGCGTGGTCTTGTGAGATATCCTTTATTAAATCAAGTATTAAATTGTTTTACTCATACCAGTCCCATGACTGACCCGGAGTTTATTTTGTTGTTTTCCCTAAACTCTTGGGTGCCTAAATTTGTACGGGCAGTCAAGTAGTCGGGATTTTACAGATACACTTGGAGAGCTTGGAGCAGGAGGCTTCAGGATTCTATAGCTATTATTATTTCCGCTGTTGTTGTAAGTGTTGTACTCTGATAAGTGTTATTGTATACATATACTGATGTTATTTCAAAGATATGTTATGTTATATTTTATTCGTTCCGCTGTGAGATTCGTGTTTACTCTGATGTTGTGTTCTTCTTCTTCTTCTATTCTATAAGTTCTATCTTATCTATTCTCACCTTCTAATTTCTTTCATTAATTACCGGGATTTTTCGATGTTTTGGTTATCGACGTCGAGCTTACGTCGATAACCAAAGTCGCCGAAAATCCGGGTTACTACACCTCAGGTTCTCAGAGTGGGCCTAGCACTAGCGGGCTTTGATCAGATTGCTTTATCTATCTTTTGGAGCTTGGACTCTTGAAGAAAAGCTCGGTTATCTTTTCTATTATGGCTATTAGTTTGTAGTGGGATTATGTACTTATGTTTTAACGAGATGGATATTTTATACTTGACTCTTGTGGGTTTTGATATGTAACCAAACATGTTTACCTTCTGATGCAATGAAATGATGTTTTAAATTTCAAGTATCACTTATATCTGTCTTGTTGTAATTTTTCAGTTCTATATTCACTTAAATACTCCACCGAAGCTAAGGCATTCCCTTAGTGAGTGACCTTAGCGGGTGTGGGGTGTTACAGATTGATGATTGTGTTGTATGACTATTGGTTTGATTAATTAAAATTTTGAACCATTAGCCAAATCGAATCAACACATTGAACTGAATTGAAAATTGTTTGAAACTGCATACATGTACATGCATATATATATATTGAACAGGTCATTGCAAGGAGGCTAGAGAAGAGGAAGACAAATAGGTACATGTTTACTAATTTATTGGGTTTGGATGATTTTATGAGCCGATTGGCTTGCTGCTTGGCCTTTTCTTTTTCTTTTTGAGAAGAAACGGCCTATGTGGCGGTTTGGGGATTTTCCCGGTACTCCCCGTACAAAGGAGGTTATGGCAAAAAAATTGAAAATTTAGGGTGTTAGCCAAATTTTTGAAAAATTAGAAATTCTTAGAAATTGAAAAGTTGAAGAATGAAAGTTGAGTTGATTAGTAAAACAACTTTCAGCTCCGTTCCTTTTCAAGGACGGAAAGATTTTATGTGGGGGAGATTGTAATAACCCAGAAAATCAGAACCAATTTAAAATTTTTATTTTAGTAATTTTAGTGAATTTTGGATATTTAAAATGATTTATTTTAAATAATAACGACTAGAATTTTTTTTGAATAGAATTAGAACGTATATATTTATTTAAATCGAAGTTAGAATATAAATATTTATTTTAATTATAAAAGGAATTGGAAATGGCGTGGTAGTTTGAAAATTCGATTTCAAATTTCAAATGAATGTACAGGATTCAAAATAAACCGGATTTTAGCAAAACTGGAAATATTTGAATCTATTTGAAAATATCTTTCCAATAAATCCGAAAAATTGAAATTTCATAGCGGGAGTAAGAAATTATACCCCGTTGAAAATTCAGAACAGTCGCTATGGAAATATAACCCTTAAAAATGGATATTTTCCAAACGACCTCCGTTTTCGACGAGACCACTTTTGTTGGATCCGGGATGTCAAGTTATTGATAGATTCCAAAATTCAAATTTTTTGGAATGAATATGTAAGCATGGCAAAGGAAAACATGTTTTGATAGTTTTAGTCAATTTGGATCGACCAGAAGTTGGCCATTTTTTCAATGGTCTCCAAATTCAATGAAATTATTTTTTTGGATCATACTATCAAAACAAAGCCAGATATAATTTTTCCGTAATTTTTGGAATTAGTATGTGGCCCCGGCAAATTAAAATGTACGTTCAAATCCATATTTGAATGTTTTATATTTTAATTTGAAGGGAAACAGATCGTAACAGCCGAATTGGGTTACGAAACATATCCCATTGTATTTGTAATAGGGGTAATTAGCTAGGGGCGACAGTCGTTGGGTCTCATTTGGAGTTCAAAGGGGAAGTCAACATTGTCGTAGAAAAAAATAATAAAATATATATTTACATATAATACCCCCACCCCCCATTATTTTCCTAAACCTAATTCCCGTATCCCCCCTCCAAAGGAAAAATCGTCCCCTAAATTTTAAACCTGTCGACCATGATTCCAGCGCCACGCGCCCACCGAGGCCGCCGCCCACCGTCGTAGGACCTCCCCCTCCTTCTCTGACGATCCCCGCCTCCCTTCTCTCCACCGTTAAACCCCAAACCACCCAACCCAAGAACAGCCACCACCGATGCCGTAGGCCCCACCCCGGACCACTAGGACCTCCCCCACCACCTGACCACATCCCGCCGCACCACCCTGCCACCTAGCGCCGCCAATGGCCCCCTAGGTAAAATTTCGATTTTTATAAAATCCAATGCGTACATTTAATTCCAGATCATCCCGAGCCACTAGCGAGACCCTCCTAGCGCCGCTAGCTCCGTCAGCACCATCCCCTACCTCCTGTGTGAACTGTGAGTTTTATTTTTAATTTTCTTTTATTTATTCATGTGAAAAGAGCGATCTTTATATGTGTATCATCAAAATAAAAATACGTTTTTTATTATGAAGTTAGCAAAGTAAAATTATGATTTTTATTATGAAGTTAACATAGTAAAGATATGATCTTTCATAATATAAAGATTAGATTTTTCATTGAATAAGAATATGGGTTTTTATATATGAACGGTTTTGAAATAAAAACATGATTTTTATATTGAAAGAGAAATAATAAAAATATGATTTTTATAATGTAGATTAGAAATAAAAATATGATTTTTATTATATATATATCAATAGATAGAAATTCAATTTTTATATATCTGAAGTAGCGATAAAAATATGATTTTTAATATATAAACATCATATTAAAAATGTGATTTTTATTATGAACATCGTAGAAATGACTGCGTTGGAATGTCGGACAAATCCAAATGATTCAGAAATTCAGAAATAAGAATAGAGGAGTGGAACCCATGGTGACAACTTCTCACTTTAATTTTATTTTCTAGTTAAAATATATACTAGGATGCAGACAGTGTTTAGCAGCACCCGACACCCGTCCTCGACAAACCATGAATGACTTGTTTGATTTGATTGTGTTGTAAAAATTGATTGTGATGTGGAATGGAGCAAATAAATTATTCATGTGTTGAAATAAATATTTTATCGTTAAAAATATAATTTTTAACGTGTATATGAATAAAATAAGTATTCATTTACAAATCGGACGACTTGTTTATGTACATCCATGTGATTGACATTGATTGGGACGATATATTTTACACATCGCCCAACTGCACAAATAATAATCATTGTTTGTTGTTTGAAAACCCCACACAGGTATTTGGATGATATTAGACATACACTAATCCCAAGGTTTAGTTGTATGTTAATCGATTGGTTGACAGACTGTTGTAAGCGTTAATATTTGATGCTTATGTAGTGTAGAATGCACTCTGGATGATGGTTGATTGTTTATCATTGTAGTTCTATACATGTGTTGTATGAATTCCATATAAATATATGGTGGTTGACTGTGTCTGATTCTAGTTCAGAAAGAATGATTATTTTAAAAATAATGAATATTTTAAAATAATATTCAGTAAAAGATCAAAATCGGATTTTGATGTCCAATTTGGGATGGACACGAATATATTTAAATATATAAAGCCGTGTTGATTAGATTAACACCATTTTGACGTGAACGATGTTTATATCGATTTTATTCATTTTTATAATGAATATCGAAAAAGAAATGATTTCAAAATCCAATGTTTTGAAAATAATTTCATTTACATATTAATGATATGGAATATTCCATTTTGATTAGAAATAGAATATGAAGTTGAAATCGTTTGAAAACGAATTTAAAATGATTTGTAAAATACATTTTAAATGGAGATCGACGAAATATAATATATATATATAATGGCCTGAATAGAACATGCAGCGCCACGGCAGTTCGCGAATTTCGACCATTGACTTCGAATGGACATTACGGGAGATCGACCATCGGATTCTCCTAAAACCAGAACCGTTGGGTTTGTATCGAAAAGAGCTTTCCAACGAATATTAGAAATTTGAAATCTAACAGTTGGATTTGGAATTATGTCCAAATCAAATCTAGAAAAGGTCGCTGTAAGTGCAGTTCGATGACCGTTTATGGAATTCGACTGTACGGGCCTTGATAAAATTATTAAAAATATCAATAATTTGTGTAAAACAACAATAAATGATTTGGAAAGAATTGTGATGAAAAATTCCATATTTGAAAAGTTAAAAATATATTTTTATCGAAATGAACTAGTTATGAAGTAGAATTAAAATCCAATATTTTTAAATAAATAAATTGGATTTGAAATGGTTTTAAAAATAACCAAAATTTCCAATATATGAATTGGAATGGATTTGAATCGAAATTATCTTCGGAATATTTCGATATTGGATTCCGTGATTATACGAACATTGTAGGGGAATTGGAATATACATATATATCGTTATTCCCAATATGACATTTGTTGGTTTCAGAATTTGATATTGAATATAAGCCGATATATTTTCTATTCAGTGCCTTGTATTTAATATCAAATTGGTTTTGGGGTTTATTGTGAACGGTGTTTTAAATAACACTTGTTCTTTAACTCGATTAACATATGGAATGAGATTTTGGGTTTGTTGTGAATGGTATCTTTAATAATACAGTTCTTAAACCCAATGAAGTTAAGAAAATTAGAAACTAACTAGAGATTAGATAAGTTGTATGGTTTTCTGGGTATTGATCTGATGTTGGTTTCGGCCTTCAGGATTAATACTTAGGGAATTGTTCTCTTACTAATTTACGGTTAGAGACTGATGGGATGGGGTCTTCAGTAACACTGTTCTTAAACCCCATGTGAAAAGAATAAATCTTTTTATTATGATTTAATTGGAATAAAATGGAGTGTGAATTGGGTTTATTGTGAACTGTATTTTTAACGACATTCATTCTTTAACCCGATTTACAATGAAATGTGATTTGGAATTTATAAATCTTTTTGTTAAGATTTAACGAGAATTTTCCAAAGTAAAGTTTTCCAATTTAATATATTAAATTGAAAATGAATGGAATTCGATTTGATAATAATCGAAGTGAAATTCTGAGACGACCCCGAACCCACTACTGACGGCGGCAAGGTTAATCTTTGGAATATAACACATAAACAGATAATAGCAGAATAGAATTAAATAAATACACCAGATAATGTACAAATAATACACTGGATAATCGTAAACATCAGAGTAACACAGTATACAGAATCATACTTAGTACAAATATAGTTCAGCTATACATAAATGTCCACAGCGGAAAACAAACAAAATATGTACAATAGGAGCTGAACAGCATAAAATAGATAAATGATAGAATCCGTCTTCAGCTCCAGCTATCCAGAAAGAGCCAGATAAAACCTGAAAACAAGGCTGCCCGTGTAGAAAAAGGGGTACCCGAGTTTGAAAGTGAAACAAACTACGAGTCAGTCATGGGACTGGTATGAGAAATCTACTTAACACATTATACAAATGGGCTAATCACAGGACCACGTCACTTTGGTGGAACGGGTTTACTCCATCGGATTGCTAGTACTTTAAAACAAATAATTCTTTTAAACATCGCAATGCTTTTTATCAAAATGAAGCCATTATAAGACTCAGTTCCCATCACACAATGCAACGCAAACCGGAGGATAGAGTTTTTACCTTATAACGGCCAAAATATGCTTGATACGAATAAAACAAAAGCATTTGATATTATTACTAGTGTTTATATGTTTCAAAAACAATGTCAAATCATAACTATCAATCATAGAAGGCATTAATGCCCCATACCACTATGTCACCATATATAGGTATACAATCAAAACCGCACAGTCATGTATTTGGAAATTGGATTTCCGTCATGAACCAAGGCAAAAGATAGTCCTTACCGAATTCGAGACTGCCTAGCCCGAGCCTCAGGATCGGAACGCATCAACCCTTTGGATCGTCAGGGCCGGTCCACCAATGTGGATTATTATGCCTGAACACTACGTTTCCCCGCCCTTTAGGGCGTAAATGAGCCAACGAATGACTCCATCGGTCCCGGATCGACCGATATAACCGAGGCGCGTCGCAACAGCAACAACCACATAATTCAAACTCGTCAGGGCATGTAAAACCACTGACGCCACTTCTAGCTAGGAAGAAACGCATGCCCTCCTTGATGTCCTCTCCCGTTTCTGGTTCATACCGGGGTGTGAGGTTCGCGAATTCACGTTATACACAAAGCTACGCTACACAGGCGGGGCTTTGATCAGCACCACAAGACTTTTCTTTTCAACAGAAGCCCTGATCACTGCATCTTAGCATGCCACACAGGCAATTCACGCCATGTAACTGATGGCTATCAATCACACAGACCGAATTCCAATGTCAGACACACAGTCCATTTGCATGTCCGTTCTTGGTCTGAACGAAATTGGAGGCACTATATACCTCGCATACCCATCGATCTCCACGTACGTCTGGACGATCACCACTCATTATCCATATTACGGGATGCCTCCCAATCAGGACATCAGTTACCATCCAAATGAGGTGAAGATTTCCGGTCTTCAACCACCGTCTTCATCTTCGATTCCTTATCGTCGATTCAGTTATTCAGAATGGGATGAACCCGATATTTCTGAGCAACTCGCGTATATAATAAACACGTGCTAAACAAACACTACATACGCATCATTTCAATTCATTAGTCACTAACCGTCAATCAGTAAGAGAACGATTTCCCAAATATTAACCCCGAAGGCCGAAACCAACATCAGATCAAAATCCAGGAAACCATTCGACTTAGCTAACCTTCAGTTAATTTCTAAATTTCACATCTATATCGTTTATAATATTTTATAACGATTTATCGCCATTTTTATTTATTTTAAAATAGCCAATTTATTCAAACGACGCTTCGGGCCATAACGCGGCCGTGGCGCTGTTGTTCTTCAGATTTGATTTACACATATCTGAAAATCTAACCGTTGGATCTTCACAAAATTTATATCATTAGAAAGATCTTTTCAAAACGAATCCTATAGTTCCAGTTTTGGGAAAATCCGACGGTCGGATCTCCCAGTATAATCGTTTGAAGTTTCGATTTCAAAATACGAACTGCAGCATCGTTATTCGATTTAATTTAATTATATATATATATATATAATCTATTCTGGCGCTGTTTTTCTTCAGATTTGAATTAAATATTGCAGACAATCCAACCGTTGGATCTTTATAAAGTTGGTGTCGTTGGAAAGATATTTCCAAAAAGAATCCAACGGTTTCGGTTTCGGGAAAATCCGATGGTCGGATCTCCCACACTAATCGTTTGAAATCACGGTTTCAAAACACGAACTGCAGCTTCGCTATTCGATATATTTCAATTCTATTTATATATATATATATATATATATATAAATCGATTCTTCGATTTCAAAACTATATTCTTTTCATACATTTGGTAAAAATGATATTTTTATCCAACCGACAATTATTTCAACATTTCGCTATTTTCAACTATTCGTGTATATAGTAAAAATGTGATTTTTATTGTAAAACGATTCATTTCAAAACACGATTATTTTATATAGTTCATATAGATGTTAAAAATATGATTTTTATTATAAAACAATTTATTTAAAACACGAATACCATTCAACACATGAATTTTTATTCAACGAATGAATTTCTATTCAACACATGAAGGTTTTCTATAGTTGGTATATATATAGTAAAAGTGTGATTTTTATTGTAAAACAATTTATTTAAAACACGAATACCATTCAACACATGAATATGATTCAACGAATGAATTTCTATTCAACACATGAACGGTTTTCTATAGTTTGTATATATATAGTAAAAATGTGATTTTTATTGTTAAAACAATTTATTTAAAACACGAATACCATTCAACACATGAATATGATTCAACGAATGAATTTCTATTCAACACATGAACGGTTTTCTATAGTTTGTATATATATAGTAAAAATGTGATTTTTATTGTTAAAACAATTTATTTAAAACACGAATACCATTCAATACATGAATATGATTCAACGAATGAATTTCTATTCAACACATGAACGATTTTCTATAGTTTGTATATATATAGTAAAAATGTGATTTTTATTGTTAAAACAATTTATTTAAAACACGAATACCATTCAACACATGAATATGATTCAACGAATGAATTTCTATTCAACACATGAAGGTTTTCTATTCAACACACGAATATAGTTTCAACATAGGAAAATAATTCTAACACATGAATATTATTCAAAATTTCGGCAGCATAACGGCAGGGTAGTTAAAACCGGGACTGTCCCTAGTACGGCTCCTCGCTCTACCTTAAAGCCTCGCAGCTTTTGACAATGGGGAATCATGCATCTAATTCGCACGCAGGCGGCATGTATAATTTTTTCATTTCCACAAACTAATCCTATGTGGTTTCAACCAAATATTTCTCAACCACAAACGAGTATTTTTCAACCACAATCAATCAATTTCAACCACAAACAATTCTAATCAACCATTCGTAATCAACCAATTTTCACACCAATCACAACCAATAAATATCGGCCATGGTTTGTGGACGAGGGGCGTGTATATATATATATTTATATTTATATATAAGCATTTCACTTCTATTTCAACACATATATAATTTTTACAACGCATATATAACTTATACATCGAACGTACAACTTATACAACACTTATACAAGAGGTGTACAACGCTTACATAACTCATACATCAACTATATAATTTATACATCATCGTTTTCCATATCGTTTACAAATTAGAAATCTCACATTGGGTTCCACTCCACCAAAAATAGCAGAAGGCTCAGAAAAATATGCGGTCTCTTCTAGAATGTAGAAGACGTCCCCACGGGTCCACTGTCTCTTGTTTCACTGGATTTCGATCACACATGAAAAAGATATGATTTTTACAAGTTTGCAACGGTTTAAAAGTGTTAAAATTGATTTAAAATATACACAGCCGATTACCTCAACTTGATGTTCAAAACTAGGTTTAAGGTTTTCGGCGAATCCTTGAAGCGAGTTGGAAATCCGTCAGCACTACATTGTAGAGCTTCGAAGGGCGCACAAATCGAGGTGGGTATGGTGATGTTCGACGGCGGCTGGAAGTCAGGGCGGCGGTCCAAAGTCCCCCACTTCACGGCGTTGTATCTCGACGAAAACTCAATGAAAAAATCCAATCTTGGTCTTGATTTAAAGCTCTCGTGACGCTCTTCAAAATGGATCCAACCGCCCGTGATTTAATTGAGAATTGAAAGAGAAATCGAAGAGAGATGTTTTGTGCTCTATTCGTCGTCGCCTGGAACGATTTACGGGGAGAGAGAGAGTGTGTGGCCCAATCAGATTTTTTTTATTTAATTTATATATTTTTAAAAATCCCAAAATACCCCTTATCTCATACGAACTCCAATCCAAACCCAACGACTATCGTCCCTAGCGTTTTACCCCCATTCCGAACACAATAGGATATATTTCGTAGGCCCATTCGAATGTTTCAGTCAGTTTTCATCCAAATTAAAATATAAAACATTCAATATTTGATTTGAACGTACATTTCAATTTGCCGGGGTCACATACTAACTCGAAAAATTCCAGAAAAATAAATCTAGCTATGTTTTGACGATACGGTCCCAACAAAACTAGTTTCGTTGAATTCCGAGACCGTTTGTAAAATGGCCCTTTTCTGGTCAATCCAATTTAACTGTAATCGACCAAAACACATTTTCCTTTGCCACGCTCACATACTAGCTTCAAAAATTATGAAATTTGAAACCTAGCAATAACTTCACATCCCGAATCCAACAAAAATGGTTTTGTCGAATTCCGAGGTCGTTTGCAAAATGTCTATTTTCAAGGGCAATATAATATCTATAGCAACCTTTCTGAAAATTCATTTGGACATAACTTTTGATTCCCGCTATGAAACTTCGATTTTTCAGATTCATTAGAAAGGTATTCACTAACAGATTTAAATATTTTTGGTTTCACTCAAATCCGTTTTGTTTTGCCCCCGGTATAGTCAGTCGAAGTTTGAATTCAAATTTTAAAACTACCGTGCCATTTCAGGCCTGGTTTATAATTCAAAGTAATTATATTTATTTTCAACTTTGATTCAAACTTACTTTTCATCATTATTATTTAAAATATTTATTTTAAATATTTAAAATCCACTAAAATAGCCAATTTAAAAATTTTAAATTGGTTCAGATTTTCCGGGTCGTTACAATCTCCCCCACTTAAAACTTTTCGTCCTCGAAAAGGAACAAAGTCGAAAGTGGTTTGATTAATCAACTCTACGCTCGATCTGGCTTCCATTCTCTAACTTTTCAGTTTCTAAGAATTTTTAAATTCTTCAAAAATTTTGGCTAACACCCGGAATTTTTGAAAAATTTCGCCATAACCTCCTTTGTACGGGGAGGGGTTTGGAAATTTATTGGGCCGTATTAGGTACCCAATAAATCCTATAAAGCATACACATATTTATAGTGATATATTCTGGTGTTTACAGGGGAGCGTGTATAGATAATAACTCCAGAGAATAAATTCTCGTCACCTTGTCAAAGCCTGAGGAAGTGTGTATTTTAATTGCTCCAGAGAATAAATTCTCGTCACCTCATCCCGTGTGGGAGATAAATAATCCATGTGCCGTATTTAATGACTAGAGAGACGTGATTTTTGTCAACTCCAGACCTGTGTGGGGTTTTTATTAATCTGACAATTTATCGTTACAAAATTTATATGGTCATCAGTTCAACCTGTAATATATAGTCCTCACCATACAAGCCTCTCGCTCGTATGGTAAATCTTCCACCTCGTCACACAAGCTCCAAATGCTTATGTGGCATATGATGAAGTATGCCTATCTTCCAGAAGTATGCCATGTAATGTAGTTCAAAATTAATTGTTACTATCCTATCGCGACATTTATTTTTACACACAATAACCAGCACTCCGCATCCAATGGCATTCACAGGAGTTGATATAATAATATTTCGCATCCAACTCATTAAGGTTTACCTATTTATCGGGCACGCAAATTAAAATCTTTACTCAACAGCTTATCCATTTACCTATTCAAACATATATAATGCATATGTATATATTTCTATCTATTTTCATATCAGTTCAATGTGTGATTTAATCGAATAAATTCTACCATTCATTCTATTATTGATTAAATTAAGTATCGTTTCAATAATTTAATTAATCAAATCTACTATCACACAACACAAACAACAATCAAATTGTTTTTAACTTTTCAACCTTTCAAATATATATCTTTTATATATTCAAAAATTATATTTCTAAAACTAGACTATATATATTATCACAAATACGTTATTTAAAAACATATTACCCTAGACTCGTTCTGAGGCACTTCTGACCCCATCTCTAACGAGTTGTTCTGATTCTGCTGTACTCATACTAGGATATTGTTGATCCTATCTATACTGAGTTACTCGTCCTTGAACACTACTGGTTCTATCTCTGACGAGTTCGCTAATGTGTTATATACCAGAGCTAAGCTTAACCAAAGCTCTGTGTAATAACCCGAAAATTCTGAACCAGTTTAAAATTTTTATTTTGGCAATTTTAGCGAATTTTGATTATTTAAAATAGATTATTTTAAATAATATTGACGAAAAATTTATTTTGAATAGAATTAGAACGTATATATTTATACACGTCGTCGTTAGAATATAAATATTTGTTTATAATTATAAAAGGAATTGAAAATGGCGCGGTAGTTCGATAATTCGATTTTAAACTTCAATTGAATGTACCGGGTGCAAAATAAACCGGATTTTAGCGAAACAAAAAATAATAGGATCTATTTGAGGATATCTTTCAAACGAATCCGAAAAATCGAAATTTCATAGCGGGAATCAAAAGATATGTCCAGTTGAAAATTCTGAATAGTCGCTATGGAATTCTGGCCCTTAAAAATGGAAATTTTGCAAAAGACCTCGGATTTCGACGAAACCACTTTTGTTGGATCCGTGATGTCAAATTATTGTTAGATTCCAAATTTCATAATTTTTTGAATCAATATGTGAGCGTGGCAAAGGAAAACGTGTTTGATCAGTTTCAGTTGATTTTAATCGACTGGAAAATGGCCATTTTTCCAACGGTCTCAGAATTCGACGAAATTAGTTTTGTTAGGACCATATCGTCAATACGAAGCTAGAAAATATTTTTTTGAAATTTTTAGAGTTCGTATTGGACCCCGGTAAATTGAAATGCGCGTTCAAATTCAATATATAGAGTTATATTTTGATTTTAATGGAAACTGATTGTAACGATCGAATCAGCCTACGATACATATCCCATTGTGTTCGAAATGGGGGTAATTAGCTATGGACGACAGGCGGTGGGCCTCGTTTAGAGGTCGTATGAAAAAATCAACTCTTTATAAATTATATAATTAAAATAACTAAAAATTAAAAAAAACCCTCTTCCTTCCTATACCCTCTGCCCCCCCCCCCCGTTCGAATTCATTTCAGAAAAGAAAAAAAACCGATGGAAACCCATCGTCGATCCACCCTCCACCGCCGCCCAGGGGCGCGCGCCACCGCACGCCACCATCTCCCCCTCCCCTCCGCTGCGCCTCCTCCTCCTCCCTCTCCATCTTCCCCTTTTCCACTTTGATAACGGCGACGGCGCCCCCCCCTCCCCCCCCCACCCCCGCCTGCCACTCCCTCCGCCGCCCTCCTCGAATCGTGCGCCACCCCCCCCTCTCCTTTCCCCGACCACCCTCCGCGCAGCTCCACTGGCCGACGCCCTCCGATGAACCACAAACTCCCCTCTTCCTCCATTCAAGCTCCATAACCCCAAATGCACCCAAAATCGCCACCCCGCACCACCCTATTCACTGGCAGCGCCGTTAACCCCCTCTTCCGATCAGAAATGTGAGTTTTATTTATTAACATTTATTTTCAGTTTTATTATATAATAGTTTCTTTAAAAATCTGATTATTTGTGTATAGGAAAAGTTTATATTTTTAACTTAGTAAAGTTTATATTTTTAACTTAGTAAAGATGAGATAAAGATCGGATTTTTATATATTGAATAGCAAAGTAAAAATTCGATTTTTATATATTCATTAGCAAAGTAAAAATTCGATTTTTATATATTGAATTGCAAAGTAAAAAGATCGGATTTTTATATATTCATTAGCAAAGTAAAAATTCGATTTTTATATATTCATTAGCAAAGTAAAAATTCGATTTTTATATATTCATTAGCAAAGTAAAAATTCGATTTTTATATATTCATTAGCAAAGTAAAAATTCGATTTCTATATATTCATTAGCAAAGTAAAAATTCGATTTTTATATATTCATTAGCAAAGTAAAAATTCGTTTTTTATATATTCATTAGCGATAGGAAAATATGGTCTCTATAATGAATACTGTTGTAAAGATAGAATTTTTATCTATATAGTAGCGAAGTAAAAATAGAATTTTTATCTATATAGTAGCGAAGTAAAAATAGAATTTTGTCTATATAGTAACGATGTAAAAATATGATTTTTATATACATAGCAACAATGTAAAAGGTGATTTTTATATATGTAGTGAACACGGACGGCGAAAGTGACAAAAGGAGAGCACGACGAGATATTCTACATATGAAGAGTCATGGCGTTTGGATTAGCTATTGGTGAGAACTTCTCACCTTTTAAATTTTCTTTTTCTAGTTATATTATAATATATACTAGGATGCAGACGGTGTTTAGTAGCACCCGACACCACTGTCCACAGACCATGGACTTGTTTGTTTGGTTGCATAGATTAGGTAGATTATTTGATTTGGAGTTGGTTGTTTGGTGAATTGAAATTGATTGGATTGATATGTGTATGGCGTGGGCCATCACTAGACCGGGGATAAGGCTAGGCCTGGTCCCGTTTCTAGTATCGTGCCGTTATGCCGTCGAAATTTTTCTAAAATATGTTAGAAAAGTAAAAATATCATTTTTATTGTGTAAATGAACTGAATAGAAATTCATGTGTTGAAATAAAATATTTTATCGTTAAAAATATAATTTTTAACGTGGAAGTGAATAAAATAAAATATTCATTTACAAACCGGACGGTTTTTTTATGTACACCTATTTGAAGGACATTGTTTGGGACGATAAATTTTACACATCGCCCAACTGCACAAATAAAATCTGTGTTTGATTGTTTGAAACCCCACACGGGTATTGGGATAAAATACGGCATACACTAATCCCAATAATTAGTTGTATGTCGATCGATGGATCGACAGGCTGTTATAAGCGTTAGATATCTATATTTGATGCTTATACAGTGTAGTGCACTTTGGATGATGGTTGATTATTTATCGTTGCTATTATATACGTGTGTTGTATGGAATCCATATAATTAACTTTATATGGTAATAGATTGGGCCTCATTCCAATCGAGAAAATAAAGAATATTATAAAATAAAGGTTCATGTGTTGACAGTACTCATCCGTTGAGATTAGTCATGTGTTGAACGAAATATTTTAACAATAAAATTTACATCTTTATCTTTATAAAATAAAGGTTCATGTATTGACAGTACTCATCCGTTGAGATTAGTCATGTGTTGAACGAAATATTTTAACAATTAAATTTACATCTTTATCTTTATAAAATAAAGGTTCATGTGTTAACAGTACTCATCCGTTGAGATTAGTCATGTGTTGAACGAAATATTTTAACAATAAAATTTACATCTTTATCATATATAAAATTAGAAACTAATTGGAAAATAGACAAGATGAGTGGTCTCCTGGATGTTGATCTGATGTTGGTTTCGGCCTTCGGGGTTAATATTCAGGGAATCGTTCTCTTACTAATTTATGATTGGAGTCTGATTTGAAATCAAAAGATAGATACCTTAATTTTTATAAAATATATTGAATAACAAAAATAGTCACACGTGGACAGTACTCATTCGTTGAGATTAGTCATGTGTTGGCAAAAATATAGATTCACGTATTGAATAGGATAAATATTCATTTGTTGAATAGAATAATGGTATTATTGAAATATATAAAGCCGTGTTGATTAGGGATGCGCTATTTTGACGCGAACGATATTTATATCGATTATAAACGAATTTGAATTGAATCGAATAGAAAGCGAATTTGAATTGAATTGAATATATAACGAATTGAATTGAATATATAATGAATTCGAATTGAATTGAAATTTGAATTGAATTGAAACGAATTTTAAAACGAATTTATAAGGAAAATTCAATTTTGATTTGAATTTGAATTGGAAGTTGAAATTGATTTTGAAACGAATTTGAAACTATTTATAAAATTCATTTTAAAACAGAAATCGACGAAATATATATTATATATATTATATATATAATATAATGGCCTGAATAGAACGCGTCGCGCCGCGGCAGTTCGTAAATTTCGACCATTAACTTCGAATTGACGTTGCGGGAGATCCGACCGTTGGATTCTCCTAAAACCGGAACCGTTGGGTTCGTATGGAAAAGAGCTTTCGAACGAATATTAGAAATTTGAAATCTAACGGTTGGATTTGGAGATACGTCCAAATCAAATTTGGAAAAGGTCGCTGTAAGTGCAGTTCGATGGCCGTTGATGGAAATCGACTGTACGGGCCTTGATAAAATTATCAAAAATAATAATAATTTGTGTAAAATCATAAGAAATGATTTGTGAAGATCTGGGATGAAAATTCCCACATTTGTAAAGATAAAAATAGATTTTTATCGAAATGAACTAGTTTTGAACTAAAATTAAACCCGTTTATTTTTAAATAAATAAATTGGATTCGAAACGGGTTTTAAATAGAATTGATTTGTGGGTTTATCGTGAACGGTGTTTTAAATAACACTAGTTCTTTAACCCGGTAATAAATAGAATGTAATTTATTCATTTATACTCTATATATTCTTGTATTCTGATGGAATTGTTGTAATAACAATGAAATGTTCTTCCGTCTGCATTTTATTGTGTGTTGTTCTCAAAGTATCCGCTCTTTCCTTGACGGGGAAGTTACGGGTTATCACAGTTGGTATCAGAGCTTTGGTTTACAGAGCTCGAGAACAAGACACATTAGAACCATACGAAAGAATTCATCAGATATTGGATTAGTAATATCCAATTAGAATGACTCGTTAGAGATAGGATCAGTAGTATCCTAGAACGAGTGTGAGGAGTATAGTTTTCAAATGAAAACAATTTTGTTTTGAAAATTTAAATCGTTTTATACGTATTTGAATATTTATTTATTTTGTATTTGGACAATCGAGTACATAAAGATTTCGCGTATACGCGTCATGAACGTATATTCGAAGTTTTAATATACTGGATAGATATAGAATTACACTCTAGTCGCCCGGAGATAATGTTGATAATGACCATGGCATCATCAATATTTATGTTCGTGTTTCGAAGGTGTGATATCTATATATTTCCATTAGGCTGGTGTGAGAACCAAAACTTATATAGATAGATTTATTTGTTGTGATTTGGCATCAAAACATGATTTTCTGTATATATATCAAAATTATGAATTTGAAACTTTAATCCACTAATAGATTGATGTTTGTGTTGTTTGGTTATTTGTATGATAATTTTGAACCACTATGCCTAATTGAATCAAATATTGAACTGTATTGAAAATTGGTCGCATTTGCTTGCATATACATGTACTTACATTGAACAGGTCATAGCAAGGAGGCTAGAGCAGAGAATAAAATTTGTTTGCCAGACAAATAGGTACATGTTTACTATAATTTACTGTTTTGTTTGGGTGATGATGATTTTATGAGCCGATTGGCTAGTCGCTTGGCTTTTTCTTTTTCTTTTTGAGATCAGAAGGCCTGTATGGCAATTTCGGGATTTTCCCGTGGCTCCCGGTGCAGGGGAGGTTATGGCGAAAATTTTCGAAAATTTAGGGTGTTAGCCAAATTTTTGAAGAATTTGAAAATTCTCAAAAACTGAAAAGTTGGAGAATGGAAGCCAGATCGAACGTAGAGCTGATTAATCAAACCACTTTCGGCTTCGTTCCTTTACGGGGACGAAAAGTTTTAAGTGGGGGAGATTGTAATAACCCGGAAATTCTGAACCAGTTTAAAATTTTTATTTTGGCAATTTTAGCGAATTTTGATTATTTAAAATAGATTATTTTAAATAATATTGACGAAAAATTTATTTTGAATAGAATTAGAACGTATATATTTATACGCGTCGTCGTTAGAATATAAATATTTATTTATAATTATAAAAGGAATTGAAAATGGCGCGGTAGTTCGATAATTCGATTTCAAACTTCAATTGAATGTACCGGGTGCAAAATAAACCGGATTTTAGCGAAACCAAAAATAATAGGATCTATTTGAGGATATCTTTCCAACGAATCCGAAAAATCGAAATTTCATAGCGGGAATCAAAAGATATGTCCAGTTGAAAATTCTGAATAGTCGCTATGGAATTCTGGCCCTTAAAATGGAAATTTTGCAAACGACCTCGGATTTCGACGAAACCACTTTTGTTGGATCCGTGATGTCAAATTATTGCTAGATTCCAAATTTCATAATTTTTCGAATCAATATGTGAGCTAGGTAAAGGAAAACGTGTTTGACCAGTTTCAGTTGATTTTAATCGACTGGAAAATGGCCATTTTTCCAACTGTCTCAGAATTCGACGAAATTAGTTTTGTTAGGACCGTATCGTCAATACGAAGCTAGAAAATATTTTTCTGAAATTTTTAGAGTTCGTATGTGACCCCGATAAATTGATATGCGCGTTCAAATTCAATATATAGAGTTATATGTTGATTTTAACGGAAACTGATTGTAACGATCGAATCAGCCTACGATACATATCCCATTGTGTTCGGAATGGGGGTAATTAGCTACGGACGACAGGCGGTGGGCCTCGTTTAGAGGTCGTATGAAAAAGTCAACTCTTTATAAATTAAATAATTAAAAATTAAAAAAAAACCCTCTTCCTTCCTATACCCTCTGCTCCCCCCCCCGTTCGAATTCATTTCAGAAAAGAAAAGAAAAAAAACGATGGAAACCCATCGTCGATCCACCCTCCACCGCCGCCCAGGGGCGCACGCCACCGCACACCACCATCTCCCCCTCCCCTCCGCTGCGCCTCCTTCTTCTCCTCCTCCCTCTCCATATTCCCCCTTTCCACTTCGATAACCGCGATGGCGCCCCCCCACCTGCCACTCCCTCCGCCGCCCTCCTTGAATCGCGTGCCACCCCCCCATCTCTGACACCCCCCCTCTCCTTTCCCCGACCACCCTCCGCGCAGCTCCACTGGCCGACGCCCTCCGATGAACCACAAACCCCCCTCTTCCTCCATTCAAGCTCCATAACCCCAAATGCACCCAAAATCGCCACCCCGCACCACCCTCTTCACTGGCAGCGCCGTTAACCCCCTCTTCCGATCAGAAATGTGAGTTTTATTTATTAACATTTATTTTCAGTTTTATTATATAATAGTTTCTTTAAAAATCTGATTATTTGTGTATAGGAAAAGTTTATATTTTTGACTTAGTAAAGTTTATATTTTTAACTTAGTAAAGACGAGATAAAGATCGGATTTTTATATATTGAATAGCAAAGTAAAAATTCGATTTTTATATATTCATTAGCGAAGTAAAAATTCGATTTTTATATATTGAATAGCAATGTAAAAAGATCAGATTTTTATATATTCATTAGCAAAGTAAAAATTCGATTTTTATATATTCATTAGCAAAGTAAAAATTCGATTTTTATATATTCATTAGCAAAGCAAAAATTCGATTTTTATATATTCATTAGCAAAGTAAAAATTCGATTTTTATATATTCATTAGAAAAGTAAAAATTCGATTTTTATATATTCATTAGCAAAGTAAAAATTCGATTTTTATATATTCATTAGCAAAGTAAAAATTCGATTTTTATATATTCATTAGCGATAGGAAAATATGGTCTCTATAATGAATACCGTTGTAAAGATAGAATTTTTATCTATATAGTAGCGAAGTAAAAATAGAATTTTTATCTATATAGTACCGAAGTAAAAATAGAATTTTGTCTGTATAGTAACAATGTAAAAATATGATTTTTATATACATAGCAACAATGTAAAAGGTGATTTTTATATATGTAGTGAACACGGACGGCGAAAGTGACAAAAGGAGAGCACGACGAGATATTCTACATATGAAGAGTCGTGGCGTTTGGATTAGCTATTGGTGAGAACTTCTCACCTTTTAAATATTCTTTTTCTAGTTATATTATAATATATACTAGGATGCAGACGGTGTTTAGTAGCACCCGACACCACTGTCCACAGACCATGGACTTGTTTGTTTGGTTGCATAGATTAGGCAGATTATTTGATTTGGAGTTGGTTGTTTGGTGAATTGAAATTGATTGGATTGATATGTGTATGTCGTGGGCCATCACTAGACCGGGGATAAGGCTAGGCCTGGTCCCGTTTCTAGTATCGTGCCGTTATGCCGCCGAAATTTTTCTAAAATATGTTAGAAAAATAAAAATATCATTTTTATCGTGTAAATGAACTGAATAGAAATTCATGTGTTGAAATAAAATATTTTATCGTTAAAAATATAATTTTTAACGTGGAAGTGAATAAAATAAAATATTCATTTACAAACCGGACGGTTTGTTTATGTACACCTATTTGAAGGACATTGATTGGGACGATAAATTTTACACATCGCCCAACTGCACAAATAACGAATTGAATTGAATTGAATATATAACGAATTGAATTGAATATATAATGAATTCGAATTGAATTGAAATTTGAATTGAATTGAAATGAATTTTAAAACGAATTTCTAAGGAAAATTCAATTTTGATTTGAATTTGAATTGGAAGTTGAAATTGATTTTGAAACGAATTTAAAACTATATATAAAATTCGTTTTAAAACAGAAATCGACGAAATATATTATATATATATAATATAATGGCCTGAATAGAAGGCGTCGCGCCGCGGTAGTTCGTAAATTTCGACCATTAACTTCGAATTGACGTTGCCGGAGATCCGACCGTCGGATTCTCCTAAACCCGGAACAATTGGGTTCGTATGGAAAAGAGCTTTCTAACGAATATTAGAAATTTGAAATCTAACGGTTGGATTTGGAGATACGTCCAAATTAAATTTGGAAAAGGTCGCTGTAAGTGCAGTTCGATGGCCGTTGATGGAAATCGACTGTACGGGCCTTGATAAAATTATCAAAAATAATAATAATTTGTGTAAAATCATAAGAAATGATTTGTGAAGAACTGGGATGAAAAATCCCACATTTGTAAAGATAAAAATAGATTTTTTATCGAAATGAACTAGTTTTGAACTAAAATTAAACCCGTTTATTTTTAAATAAATAAATTGGATTCGAAACGGGTTTTAAATAGAATTGATTTGTGGGTTTATCGTGAACGGTGTTTTAAATAACACTAGTTCTTTAACCCGGTAATAAATAGAATGTAATTTATTCATTTATACTCTGTATATTCTTATATTCTGATGGAATTGTTGTAATAACAATGAAATGTTCTTCCGTTTGCATTTTATTGTGTGTTGTTCTCAAAGTATCCGCTCTTTCCTTGACGGGGAAGTTACGGGTTATCACACTCTGATACCAAATGAGACGATACCGCGAAATCCGGTAGGCTTTGCAACCATCCCTTCATCCTCCAGTACAGCAGGTAAAACCTACCGTGGCTCACACTGGTCCCCCAATCCTTGTTTTACAACGACCCTCTCGAGTCTCCCGGCACTGCCGAACCAACCCTCAACAGGGACATGTAGGGGTAAGAGTCTCCCGTTCGCCACCAAACCGCGAAGCGAGAAGCCCCTATCATGCGTACCCAGCCTACTCAGTACCAGCAACAAGGACTGGTATGAGAAATCTACTTAACACATTAAACAAATGGGCTAATCACAGGACCACGCCACTTTCGTGAAACGGGTTTACTCCATCGGATTGCCAGTGCTTTAAAACAAATAATTCTTTTAAACATCGCAATGCTTTTTATCAAAATGAAGCCATTATAAGACTCAGTTCCCATCACACAATGCAACGCAAACCAGAGGATAGAGTTCTTACCTTATAACGGCCAAAATATGCTTGATACGAATAAAACAAAAGCATTTGATATTATTACTAGTGTTTATATGTTTCAAAAACAATTTCAAATCATAACTATCAATCATAGACGACATAAATGCCCCATACCACTATGTCGCCATATATAGGTAAACTATCAAAACCGCACAGTCACGTATTTGGAAATTGGATTTCCGTCATGAACCAAGGCAAAAGTAGTCCTTACCGAATTCGAGACTGCCTAGCCCGAGCCTTAGGATCATAACGCATCAACCCTTTGGATTGTCAAGGCCGGTCCATCGATGTGGATTATTATGCCCGAACACTACGTTTCCCCGCCCTTTGGGGCGTAAATGAGCCAACGAATGACTCCATCGGTCCCGGATCGACCGATATAACCGAGGCGCCTCGCAACAGCAACAACCACATAAGTCAAACTCGACAGGGCATGTAAAACCACTGACGCCACTTCTAGCTAGGAAGAAACGCATGCCCTCCCTGATGTCCTCTCCCGTTTCTGGTTCATACTGGGGTGTGAGGTTCGCGAATTCACGTTATACACAAAGCTACGCCACACAAGCGGGGCTTTGATCATCACCACAAGACTTTCCTTTTCAACAGAAGCCCTGATCACTGCATCTTAGCATGCCACACAGGCAATTCACGCCATGTAACTGATGGCTATCAATCAAACAGACTGAATTCCAATGTCAGACACACAGTCCATTTGCATGTCCGTTCTTGGTCTGAACGAAATTGGAGGCACTATATACCTCGCATACCCATCGATCTCCACGTACGTCTGGACGATCACCACTCATTATCCATATTACGGGATGCCTCCCAATCAGGACATCAGTTACCATCCAAACGAGGTGAAGATTTCCGGTCTTCAACCACCGTCTTTATCTTCGATTTCTTATCGTCGATTCAGTTATTCAGAATGGGATAAACCCGGTCTTTCTGAGCAACTCGCGTATATAATAAACACATGCTACACAAACACTACGTACGCATCATTTCAATTCATTAGTCACTAACCGTCAATCAGTAAGAGAACGATTTCCCAAATATTAACCCCGAAGGCCGAAACCAACATCAGATCAAAATCCAGGAAACCATTCGACTTAGCTAACCTTCAGTTAATTTCTAAATTTCACATCCATATCGTTTATAATATTTTATAACGATTTATCGCCATTTTTATTTATTTTAAAATAGCCAATTTATTCAAACGACGCTTCGGGCCATAACGCGGCCGTGGCACTGTTTTTCTTCAGATTTGATTTACACATATCTGGAAATCTAACCGTTGGATCTTCACAAAATTTGTATCATTAGAAAGATCTTTTCAAATCGAATCCCACAGTTCCAATTTCAGGAAAATCCGATGGTCGGATCTCCCGGTATAATCGTTTGAAGTTTCGATTTCAAAATACGAACTGCAGCGTCGTTATTCGATTTAATTTAATTATATATATATATATATATATAATCTATTCTGGCTCTGTTTTTCTTCAGATTTGAATTAAACATTCCAGACAATCCAACCGTTGGATCTTTATAAAGTTGGTGTCGTTGGAAAGAATTTTCCAAAGCGAACCCAATGGTTTCGGTTTCGGGAAAATCCGATGGTCGGATCTCCCACACTAATCGTTTGAAATCACGGTTTCAAAACACGAACTACAGCTTCGCTATTCGATATATTTCAATTCTATTTATATATATATATCGATTTTTCGATTTTGAAACTATATTCTTTTCATACATTTGGTAAAAATGATATTTTTATCCAACCGACAATTATTTCAACATTTCGCTATTTTCAACTATTCATGTATATAGTAAAAATGTGATTTTTATTGTAAAACAATTCATTTCAAAACACGATTATTTTATATAGTTCATATAGATGTTAAAAATATGATTTTTATTATAAAACAATTTATTTAAAACACGAATACCATTCAACACATGAATTTCTATTCAACGAATGAATTTCTATTCAACACATGAAGGTTTACTATAGTTGGTATATATATAGTAAAAGTGTGATTTTTATTGTAAAACAATTTATTTAAAACACGAATACCATTCAACACATGAATATGATCCAACGAATGAATTTCTATTCAACACATGAACGGTTTTCTATAGTTTGTATATATATAGTAAAAATGTGATTTTTATTGTTAAAACAATTTATTAAAAACACGAAAACCATTCAACACATGAATATGATTCAACGAATGAATTTCTATTCAACACATGAACGGTTTTCTATAGTTTGTATATATATAGTAAATATGTGATTTTTATTGTTAAAATAATTTATTTAAAACACGAATACCATTCAACACATGAATATGATTCAACGAATGAATTTCTATTCAACACATGAACGGTTTTCTATAGTTTGTATATATATAGTAAAAATGTGATTTCTATTGTTAAAACAATTTATTTAAAACACGAATACCATTCAACGCATGAATATGATTCAACGAATGAATTTCTATTCAACACACGAATATAGTTTCAACACAGGAAAATAATTCTAACACATGAATATTATTCAAAATTTCGGCAGCATAACGGCAGGGCAGTTAAAACCGGGACTGTCCCTAGTACGGCTCCTCGCTCTACCTTAAAGCCTTACAGCTTTTGACAATGGGGAATCATGCATCTAGTTCGCACGCAGGCGGCATGTATATTTTTTTCATTTCCACAAACTAATCCTATGTGGTTTCAACCAAATATTTCTCAACCACAAACGGGTATTTTTCAACCATAATCAATCAATTTCAACCACAAACAATTCTAATCAACCATTCGTAATCAACCAATTTTCACACCAATCACAACCAATAAATATCGTCCATGGTTTGTAGACGAGGGGCGTATATATATATATATATATATAAATATATATAAGCATTTCACTTCTATTTCAACACATATATAATTTTTACAACGCATATATAACTTATACATCGAACGTACAACTTATACAACGCTTATACAAGAGGTGTACAGTGCTTATATAACTCATACATCAACTATATAATTTATACATCGTCGTTTTCCATATCGTTTATAAATTAGAAATCTCACATTGGGTTCCACTCCACCAAAAATAGCAGAAGGCTCAGAAAAATATGCGGTCTCTTCTAGAATGTATAAGACGTCCACATGGGTCCACTGTCTCTTGTTTCACTGGATTTCGATCACACATGAATAAGATATGATTTTTACAAGTTTGCAACGGTTTAAAAGTATTAAAATTGATTTAAAATATACACAGCCGATTACCTCAACTTGATGTTCAAAACTAGGTTTAAGGTTTTCGGCGAATCCTTGAAGCGAGGTGGAAATCCATCAGCACCACGTTGTAAAGCTTCGAAGGGCGCACAAATCGAGTTGGGTATAGTGAAGTTCGACGGCGGCTGGAAATGTAACACCCCACCTCCGCCAGGGTCAATCACAAAGGAATGCACTAGGTTTGGAGGGGCATTATTGGTAAACATGCACAGAAATATTACAAGAAAGAACATATAAAACAGCGGAAGTAAAACAAATTTTCATTTTTTTATAAACAGTAAAGCCTTTTTATAACAGATTACATAGAAACCTGCCTTGCAATAGTAAAGAAGCAATAAACCTTTTCATAAATTATTCCCCAAGTAAAGCAGTAAAGCAGCCATAGCCCATGGAAGTTCAAGCCATACATGATGACCTTCAAGCAGAAGAGGTCCGAACTAACAACAGTATTTCCTCCCTGAAAACCTGGGGGGAAACGGAAGACAAAGAGGCGAAAGAAAACGGGGTCAGTCATAAAAACTGGTAAGTCCTATCTACTTCCAGCATAAAAACAGGTAAAGGTAACATGACATGCATAAACTGAAAATAAACATAAGGATGACGACAAGATAGATAAACTAAACCAAGATAACAGGGTGAACTACGGTATCAAGATAAACTAAGGTATCATGATAAACTACGGTGTCAAGGTAAATCAAAGTATCACATCGTCAGGTTTCTATCAAGTATAATATCCCAAGGTATCTATCATGTATATTTGCTCTGCACCTCCCGTACTAGTATCCCAACACGTGTCATGAGTTAACTATAAAATGTCCCTTGACCAAAGTCATGAAATGGTCCATGTCAACCTAATATATCGCGTACATAGGTTTTCCTAACTCGTATGTTTCTTTCCATGTATAAGTTCAGTCCTTTGCCGTAGGCCATACGGGCTTTCCCATGTAAATCTATACCACCTCAACGTAGTACCATTTTATCCTTGAAGTTGTTTTGGACTGCTACCCTTGATCCGGTTATGTTTTCTTACCATGAACTATCGCGTGTTCACCTAGGATTTATGCCACCTAGGACTGCTAGGGATTATGCTACCTAATGAACGTTTTCATATCTCGGTTTGGGTTTTAGCCACCTAGGGCTACTAGGGATTATGCTACCCGTCAACCGCGCCCTTTTTCCCACGTAAGCACCGTGAATCGTTTTTCCATGTCTAACTGCACATGTATCTCAATGTGCCATCTGAGTCCCATGCCAGGGCAAATCAAGAAATACGAGACTCGGTCGGGAGCTTTAAGTCGTCTGCCGAATGCAGATATCAAGGTCTGTTTTTGTATCTGTGGCTATGGTCCCACGTGACCCCTCCCTTAACTACTGAAAGGCAATCCAAGAAAAATCATGCATGAGAACTATACTCCGGCCCCCTATGCCCCACTTACCTATTGGTCAACCTCACCCATAACTCGATAGCAAGTATATGGTTTGTTGGGAGTTCTCTGCCTTTCCGTATACGTACACGATTGACTAAAGATGGTAGGTAGTCGACGACGCGCTATCCAAGGCAAAAATCAAGTATCGTCGACTCCACGCTAATCCATCCCCGTCTTTAGGTTGCTCGCACAACAACCAAGGCATACTCTTGGTTCTTCTACCGCAGACCTTAACCTCTGTGAGCCCAGGCGGTTCATCTGCAACCTCACAGAGGGATACCAAGAGTACGCTCACGTCCCCCGAAGCTACTGCTTCATCACCCAGTTCGTTGGAGCCTTTATCTAAGTCAGATAATTTGCTCCTCCTCGTGTGTTTAAGCGATGACCTACCGTATCGGGTTACTCATCTATCTGTGAACTGGTCCAAATCCCTTGACTAAGAATTATTACTTAGTTATCCTAAACTAAGGTTTATCACTTAGTTCCCTTTCACGTTATCCTTGTTAACTACGATTTTCCCACCTAGTCCCCTGAACTAGGGTTTTGTCTAATGGGTTAAGTGTTGTCATTCCAGTTCATGACTTAACCCGCCTACGAATCATGTCAAGATTGGCTAAGTATTTAAGCTCAAGACTTAGCCCTACAAGTTGGTTAAGTATACCAAGAAGCTCATGACTTAACCCTATTCAATTATCAAGTCAGATTGGTTAAGTATTAGTTTGTCTTGACCCTATCAGATTATTGTGTTAGATTGGTTAAGCATAGATTATCTTAACCCCATTAGATTATCGAGTCGGATTGGTTAAGTATGGGTTAGCTTAACCCCATCCACTAATCGTATTACAATGGTTAAGTATATTTAAATGGTCTTGTGACTTAACCCTATCAAGTTCTCATATTAGATTGGTTAAGTATAGGTTACTTAACCTCACCAAATAATCATGTATAATTGGTTAAGTATAAGTTACTTAACCTCATTGAATTATCATGTTAAATTGGTTAAGTATTGGTTACTTAACCTCATTGAATTATCGTGTTTAGATTGTTTAAGTGTTTAACTTAACCCCATCGAATTACCGTGTTTAGATTAGTTAAGTCTAGGTTAACTTAACTCCATCTAATTACCGTGTTTAGATTAGTTAAGTGTAGGTTACTTAACCCCCTCCCCTAACTGTATTTTACGTTAAGTGTCATTAAGAAATCAAGACCGGTTTCACTTAACCTACCCATTCATGTCATATCGGTTAAGTGTCATTAGTCAGATTTACTTAACCTTATCATGTGGCATTAATTGAATTAGTGCACTCTCAACCTCTCACATTAGATGTTGTTGTGGTTACTGGTTACGCCGGGCGGGTCCGGCAGATTTATGCTACAAACTCAACCCAACCTCGAGTTGGCCACTTCCATGTTTTTCTGTAACAACCCGTATTTTCAATAAACTGTTATAACATAAATCGAGGCAGAATTTAATTCTAAAATCTGAATCAGGGGAAACGGGCTATGCCATTGCGTTCATCTCGGAAAAATACGCAAAATAGAGTCCGAGTTTTCGAAAATCGGAGTCCGTATGACCCAGTTAAGGCCCATGGAAGTTTTCAGAAAATTCCTAAGTAAAAACAGATTTAAATTTAATTTAAAAACAAGGGTTAGGGCAATCTGGAGCAGGCGGGAAAAATTCCCGCCAGGACCCGCATGTCGACAGCCCTGTCGACAGGGCCCCCAGGGTGTCGACAGCCCTGTCGACAGCCCTGTCGACAGGGGGTGCCCGGGCAGTTTAGCCTGGTGCACCATTTCTGATTTGGGTTGGGTCTTGTGGCTTGGTTCTAGAGAGTTCCGAGATCTGACGGGCCTAAACTAACCTAGGGTTAATCCTAGGGCTAAAAACACTCTAATCTTCTATAAATATACCCCTAATCCTACCCTAAAGCCTCATTAATCAATCTAGCAACTAAACTATGTCAAATTGAATCCTCAAATGGCCTCCACCTAAAAACGCTAGCCTCCACCTTCCTCAAAGTTTAATCCTATGAAGATATGATGATCATACAACCTTTTCTATGTTGTATGAATGCTTAATAACTTGCATACTTCATTAAGTTGCAAGTTTGATTTGCTAAGTTTGTGTTTTTGGGATTTTGCAAAAGGGTTTTCTTATTTGAAGCTTTGTTTTGGGTTTTCAAAGGGCTTCTTCATCTTATTTGGTGGATTTGTGACTTGTTTATATTTGTAAGCCCTCTTACCTTCACTTTACAAACTCTAAAGTTATCATGTGGTGAAAGTTGAGATTTGTACATGTTTAATGGATTATGTATGCTTATGCGAATTCACTATGCCATGTTTTACATGTTTCATAAGTTATGCATGTTTATGCAAGTTCACCTTACCATGTTGTACATGTTTTATGGGTTATGCATGTTTATGCAAGTTCACCTTACCATGTTGTACATGTTTTATGGGTTATGCATGTTTATGCAAGTTCACCTTACCATGTTATACATGTTTTATGGGTTATGCATGTTTATGCAAGTTCACCTTACCATGTTATGCAAGTTTTATGGGTTATGCATGTTTATGCAAGTTCACCTTACCATGTTATGCAAGTTTTATGGGTTATGCATGTTTATGCGAGTTCACTATGACATGATTTGCAAGTCTAACATGTTATGCATCATTATTATGATATGTGAAGTTCATCATGTATGTTATGCCAAGTTACCTTTTATACCCTTATGCGTTAATGACGAATATGTAAGCGATATAATGACGTTGGGGGGTTTGGGTAAACTTAAAAATACATGAAACTAAAGATTGGGAATTTACCTATTAAGTTAGGTCTACCCCTTGGGAATTTACCTATTAAGTTAGGTCTACCCAAGTATATGTTAACTTGTAAATATGTTTTAAAGTGGACATGACATTAGATAACATGTAATGGCCAACTCGAGGTTAGACCTAGTTGTGGTGTAAATCTTCCCAGGTAACCACAATGAGGGGTCTAATGTGGGTAGTTGGTCAGGTTGCACCGTAAGACCCGAGGTTAGACATAGACGTGGTGTAAATCTTCCCAGGTAACCACGGATGTCTAATGTGAGAGGTTGGGTGCATTAATAAATTAATGCCTCATGATTAGGGTTAAGTCATGGCCCACTAATACTTAACCAATAATGGGGATGCGAGGATTAGATGGGGTTAAGTGGTTACACTTAACTAATTTAATCCATGATTAGTGAGGGGTTAAACCACACTTAACCTTCTTAGAAACCCTAGCAACGTGGTCTGTTCCAGCAGTAATCCCAGTTTGGTATCACCACAACCCTACAGCTAGGTTAGGGCGGGGCACGATTACTGGACGGATGTAAGCGACCAAAGCGACGGCTGAGTGGTACAGCGGTGCGGGTCCGGCGGGCTACGGACGTGCACGTAGTCCGATATTGGACAAACTCGAGGCACGGGTACCAGTAGGTTTAGACTGTGCATTATTGCTTAGGTGTCTGGGGTTGACACCCGAGGGCTTGATACACCCAAAGGTGGACCCAGCTCAGTCTGACTACATCCATGTGGGCCGTATGGACACCAACACTGGACGTGTTAGGTTTATAGGGAGCCGATCGACTAGACCGTTGGGCTGGACCTTATACTAAGGTCACTTCATGTTATTGGACCAAAGTTTGGGCGAAGGGATCAAGATCTGTTTTGTGGGTTTGCTAGTACACTGTGGTGCAAAGTTTAATCTCATCTATGTGATGTCACCTTTATCTATTGCCAGTATGTTCATCTCAGTTTCCATCATGCTGTTAACTTTATTAGTTTATAGATTGATCGTAGTAGGGCTTACCAGTCTTTTTGACTGACCTGTTTTCTTTCGCTTCTTTCCTTCCGTCCCCCCCCCCACAGGTTCTCAGGGAGGGGCTACATCTGCTTAGTGGATCTTTGGCTTGCTTGTTGGATAGCTCATGTATGGATCTGAGCTAGCTGTGGCTTATCTTTTATTTCTGGGGATTAGTACTGATGTTTTACCATGTATTTTGTTTCTACGTATCTAGACTTATGTTGTAATTTGGATCATGACATTTTGATACTATGTACTTGACTATGTTGGTTTTGTGAGATGATGATGATGGGTTTTTATCTGCTACCGCTGCTTTACTTATATTTATTTTTATATATTCTGTCTTGCGATATCTCTGTGCATGCTTACCTTCACAATAACGCCCCTCCAAAGCTAGTACATTCTAAGGAGTGATCCTAGTGGAGGTGGGGTGTTACATTTGGTATCAGAGCACAAGGTTAACAAGATTGAACAAAATTTTTGAAAAAAAAAAAACCCTTTTCGAAAAACTATTTTCAAAAACCTACTAAGTATTTTCCAAAATAAAGTCTAGATTATTTTAAGGCTAATCCCCAAAAGCCATTAGCGTTATCCTTCGTTCCCTTGACCTGATCTTATCATATCTTTCGTTTCAGTATGGCTGAGAATCTTGACATCCCAGATGGAGTGAACGTACCACTCTGGTATAGGAGACTTCTAGAAGCTAGGGCGGCAGCTGGTCCCGCCAACCCTACTCCCACTCCTCCTCCTGTAGTTGAGAATCCTATCCCTAATGTCCCTCCCCCGGTGATTCCTGTTCCCCCTCCTCCAGCAGTTAATATTCCTCCTCCCGTTGCTGAGGCTCCTCTTCCTCCTCCTCCCCCTCAGCATCCTCAGGTTGAGTTCACGAAGGTTTGTAAAGACTTCAAGGCGATGGGAGGCAAGAATTTCCTAGGCACGGAATCTTTTGTTGAAGCTAGGAATTGGCTGAAAGACACTGAGGACTTGTTTGCTATCTTTGGGATTGATGACGAGAGGAAGATCTTATTGACAGTATGGCTTTTCAAGGATGAAGCGGCCTATTGGTGGGAGGTCACCAATGGGACGAGGCCCGTTGAGACTTGGGCCGATTTGAGGGCTAGATTTGTGACCAAGTTTCTATCTTCTGCTGAGGCGAATTTACAAATGGAGAAGTTCATTGCATTAAAGCAAGGTGATATGTCTGTTAAGGAGTATGTGAACAAGTTTAATCAGCTGGCCCGTTTTGGTTTGGATATGGTGAACACTCCTGAGAAGAAGGCTCTTCGATTTGCTAGAGGGTTGAATGAGCCGCTGCAGGGTTTGGCGATGTCACATATTCCGCATGGGGCTACTTTTGAGAGTTTGGTCAATATGGCTCTGCTTCAGGGAGATGGAAAGAAAGAGGTCAAGACGAGTGATACTCAAGCAAAGAAGACTGATTCTCAAGGCAAAGGCAATCAAGGTGGTCAAAGCAGTCAAGGAAATCAGAACAAGAACAAGAAGGGCAACAACAAAGGCAACGGAAAGTGCAATTACTGTGGTATAGCTGGGAACTTTGCTAAGGATTGCAGGAAGAAGAAAAGGAAGCTTAGTGGTGGATGTTTTTCCTGTGGTGAGACTGGGCACTTTAGCAAGGAATGCCCGAAGAAGAAAGGGCAGGGTCAGACTCAGCGTGCTGGACCTTCAGGAGGGCAAGTTCATGCTCTCAATGCCGCTTCAGTTCCCGAGCGAGGTAGTGTTTCTGTTGAGAACCTTGTTTATGTTTCTGATCTTCCAGTTCGTACTTTGTTTGATTCTGGTGCATCACATAGCTTTATTTCGTCTGACCTTGTTGATAGTTTGCACCTTTGTACTAGCTTAGTGGATGATCCCGTTTGTGTTTCGAATCCCATTGGGGGTTCAGCTCATCTATCTATGATATGTGAGGATCTGAGGATCTCTATACTTAGTATAGAGTTCTTGTGTAGTGCGTATGTTCTTGGTTTCAGGGGATACGGATTGATCTTGGGTATGGATTGGCTGTCTAGATATGGAGCCATCCTAGATTGTGAGCATAGGGTTGTAAGGCTTGTGACTCGCCTGGGCAACACCTTAGAGATTTCATGCAATCCGAAGGATCCCGTTATGTTGTGCTATCTTGAATCTCTCGACTCGCCAGAGGAAACTCTTCGGTCTGTAAGAGTGGTCCGAGATTATCCAGATGTTTTTGAGGAAGTTAAGGGGTTGCCCCCGAAACGAGAGATTGATTTTCGCATTTACCTAGTGGATAATGCTAAGCCTGTTTCTTTGCCCGTTCGGCATATGGCTCCGCGTGAGAGACGGGAGCTGAGCAAGCAAGTGAAAGAATTGCTTGAGAAGAACTTCATCAGAAGAAGTATATCCGAATGGGGAGCGCCTGTGGTTTTTGCTACTAAGGTAGATGGTTCTCTTCGACTTTGCGTGGACTATAGAGAATTGAATAAGCTGACTAAGAAGAACAGACACCCGTTACCGAGGATCGATGATCTCTTTGACCAACTTGTCGGTGCTTCTGTTTTCTCTCAGCTTGATCTTGCTACCGGATTTCATCAGCTCAGAGTGGCTGAAGATAGTATAGACAAGACTGCATTCAGAACTCCAGATGGATTCTTTGAATGGCTTGTTATGCCGTTCGGTTTGACGAATGCACCCGCGTATTTCGTGGATTTGATGAGTAGGGTGTTTCGGGAGTTCTTGAACAAGTTTGTCGTGGTCTTTGTGGATGATATTCTGGTTTTCTCCAAGGATAAAGAAGAGCACGCGAGGCATCTTGTAGAGGTGATGGATACGCTCAGAGCACACCAGTTAAAGGCCAAGTTCTCCAAGTGCCACTTTTGGAGAAGGGAAGTTAGATTCCTTGGGCATATCGTATCCAAGCAAGGCTTAGCGGTGGATCCCGCTAAGGTAGTTGCAGTTCAGGATTGGAAGACTCCAAGGAATGCAATCGAGGTGAGGAGTTTCCTAGGTCTTGCGGGGTTTTACCGGAAGTTCATCAAGGACTTCGCGAAGATATCCGCTCCTCTTACTAAGTTGACGAAGAAGAACTTAGTTTTTGCTTGGGATATGGATTGTGAGCTTGCTTTTCAGAGACTCAAGAGAGCCCTTACCTCTGCACCAGTTCTAGCTTTACCCGATGGTGGTAAGATATTTACCGTATACACTGATGCTTGTGGCACGGGATTGGGCGCCGTTCTGATGCAAGAAGGCAGAGTTATATGTTTTGGTGGGAGGCAACTTAAGGTGCATGAGAAGAATTATCCCACTCATGATCTAGAGCTGGCAGCGATTGTGTATGCGCTTAAGGCATGGCGCCATTATCTTCTGGGAGAGAGATTTGAGCTATATACTGATCATAAGTCTTTGAAGTATCTCTTTTCGCAGAAGGATCTGAACTTGAGGCAGCAGAGATGGATGGAGTTTTTGGCGTCTTATGATTTTGAGATATCCTATACCCCTGGCAAGGGGAATGTTGTAGCATATGCGTTAAGTAGGAAAAGGTTGACACTAAGTCCTCTATTCGTTGAGATGAAGAATTTAGAGTTCTTGGCAACCTTTGATTTTTCTTTGACAGTTGAGTCGATGACCGGTTCTTTAGCATCTCTTGAGCTCAGGCCTACCCTTCTGGATCAAGTTGGGGCTTCGCAGAAGGAAGACCCTCAGATAATTGAGATTATGGAGAAGCTGATTCGAGGGGAGACATCTAGTCACCTTGCTCGATATTCTATAGACGATAAGGGTTGGCTGAGGAGAGACGGAAGGCTTTGTGTTCCGAGGGTGGAAGACTTGGTGGGGAAAGTTCTTGAGGAAGCACATCGCTCCAAGATGACTATACATCCGGGTGGAGACAAGATGTATAAGGATATGAAGCGCATTTTCTTCTGGCCTGGAATGAAGAAAGATGTGGCAGAGTTTGTCTCCAGATGTGTTGTTTGTCAGAAAGTAAAAGCTGAGTCGAAGAAGCCCGGTGGGCTATTGCATCCTCTAGAGATCCCGCTATGGAAGTGGGAGAGTATTTCTATGGACTTTATTGATGGGCTTCCAAGGTCAAGGAAGGGGAATACAAGCATATGGGTCATTGTGGATAGGCTCACGAAGAGTGCTCATTTTATCCCAGTGAAGAGCAAAAGGACCGCATCTGGACTAGCATCAATATATCTTCGTGAGATAGTGCGACTACATGGAGTCCCTTCCAGCATAGTCAGTGACCGAGACCCCATCTTTACTAGTCAATTCTGGAACAGTTTGCAGGAGGCTATGGGCACAAGGTTGAATCTGAGTACAGCTTATCACCCACAGACGGATGGCCAGACCGAAAGGGTGAATCGAGTGCTTGAGGACTTGTTGAGACTTTGCATCTTGGATTTTGGTGGTACTTGGGAAGACCACCTTCCTCTTGTAGAATTTGCTTATAATAACAGTTATCAGGCGAGCATTGGTATGGCACCGTTTGAGGCTTTATATGGGAGACCATGCAAGTCACCTACGTGTTGGTGGGAGACTACAGACAAGCTTATACTTGGACCTGACATGATTAGAGATACATCCGAGAAGGTCGAGTTGATCAGAAGACGAATGAAGGCAGCCCAGGACAGACAGAAATCTTATGCTGATAAGCGGAGGTCTGATTTGGAGTTTGAGGTTGGGGATATGGTTTTCGTGAAGGTTTCTCCTTTGCGAAATGTGGTTCGGTTTGGAGCCGTGGGGAAGTTAGCACCGAGGTTTGTTGGACCGTTTCCAGTCATAGAGAGGATCGGGCAGATGGCTTATAGAGTAGAGTTGCCCGAGAAGCTTGCTGGAGTGCATAATGTCTTTCATGTTTCGCATCTCCGGAAGTGCTTGCATGAGTCAGCAGAGGTGGTTGAGCCAAGTGTTCTAGAAGATGTGGAAGTAGAGAAAGAGGCTACCTTGAGGAAAGCTCCGATTCGTATCTTAGGGACAGAGATCAAGAAGCTAAGGAATCGTGAGGTCCAGTTGGTGAAGGTTCAGTGGGGTGAAGCCGAGGAAGACGCGACTTGGGAGACTGAAGAGAAGATGCGTAGGCTTTATCCGTTTCTTTTTGAGGGTACACTCTCAATCTCTTGCTTTTGCTATCCATGTCTATCTAGTTTATCTAGTTCATCGTATCTATCTTATCATGAGAACCTTAGGTAGAACCCTTTGGATGAAACATGTGTTTGAGACATGTTATGGTTGATGGATGCAAGTGGTTGCAAGTGGTTGCAAGTGGTTGCAAGTGGTTACTCGTGGATGCATGATACACAGTAGGCACTAGATCGGCTCACACACTTCTCATATTGCATGGGCATGGGTGTTTATGTTTATTCATGGATGGAATTCTGTATGCTATCACATGGATGTTGCATATGGATGTATGGTTGAGCACACATGTAGACATTATACATTATGTTAGGGATTTGCATACATATGAATACATTTCACTAACATATTTTGCATTGATCTTTGCATTAGATAAGTACATATACACACACTCTTGCATATGTTCATACAGCATTTAGAACCTTTTAAGGACAGTGGTTGCTCGTGGATGATGTTTTGAGTAGATGGATGATTGGATGGTAGGATATGTCCTTCCTAACTTGAAGATTTCGGGGACGAAATCCTTTAAGGAAGGGAGAATGTAACAACCCGTATTTTCAATAAACTGTTATAACATAAATCGAGGCAGAATTTAATTCTAAAATCTGAATCAGGGGAAACGGGCTATGCCATTGCGTTCGTCTCGGAAAAATACGCAAAATAGGGTCCGAGTTTTCGAAAATCGGAGTCCGTATGACCCAGTTAAGGCCCATGGAAGTTTTCAGAAAATTCCTAAGTAAAAACAGATTTAAATTTAATTTAAAAACAAGGGTTAGGGCAATCTGGAGCAGGCGGGAAAAATTCCCGCCAGGACCCACATGTCGACAGCCCTGTCGACAGGGCCCCCAGGGTGTCGACAGCCCTGTCGACAGCCCTATCGACAGGGGGTGCCCGGGCAGTTTAGCCTGGTGCACCATTTCTGATTTGGGTTGGGTATTGTGGCTTGGTTCTAGAGAGTTCCGAGATCTGACGGGCCTAAACTAACCTAGGGTTAATCCTAGGGCTAAAAACACTCTAATCTTCTATAAATATACCCCTAATCCTACCCTAAAGCCTCATTAATCAATCTAGCAACTAAACTATGTCAAATTGAATCCTCAAATGGCCTCCACCTAAAAACCCTAGCCTCCACCTTCCTCAAAGTTTAATCCTATGAAGATATGATGATCATACAACCTTTTCTATGTTGTATGAATGCTTAATAACTTGCATACTTCATTAAGTTGCAAGTTTGATTTGCTAAGTTTGTGTTTTTGGGATTTTGCAAAAGGGTTTTCTTATTTGAAGTTTTGTTTTGGGTTTTCAAAGGGCTTCTTCATCTTATTTGGTGGATTTGTGACTTGTTTATATTTGTAAGCCCTCTTACCTTCACTTTACAAACTCTAAAGTTATCATGTGGTGAAAGTTGAGATTTGTACATGTTTAATGGATTATGTATGCTTATGCGAATTCACTATGCCATGTTTTACATGTTTCATAAGTTATGCATGTTTATGCAAGTTCACCTTACCATGTTGTACATGTTTTATGGGTTATGCATGTTTATGCAAGTTCACCTTACCATGTTGTACATGTTTTATGGGTTATGCATGTTTATGCAAGTTCACCTTACCATGTTATACATGTTTTATGGGTTATGCATGTTTATGCAAGTTCACCTTACCATGTTATGCAAGTTTTATGGGTTATGCATGTTTATGCAAGTTCACCTTACCATGTTATGCAAGTTTTATGGGTTATGCATGTTTATGCGAGTTCACTATGACATGATTTGCAAGTCTAACATGTTATGCATCATTATTATGATATGTGAAGTTCATCATGTATGTTATGCCAAGTTACCTTTTATACCCTTATGCGTTAATGACGAATATGTAAGCGATATAATGACGTTGGGGGGTTTGGGTAAACTTAAAAATACATGAAACTAAAGATTGGGAATTTACCTATTAAGTTAGGTCTACCCCTTGGGAATTTACCTATTAAGTTAGGTCTACCCAAGTATATGTTAACTTGTAAATATGTTTTAAAGTGGACATGACATTAGATAACATGTAATGGCCAACTCGAGGTTAGACCTAGTTGTGGTGTAAATCTTCCCAGGTAACCACAACGAGGGGTCTAATGTGGGTAGTTGGTCAGGTTGCACCGTAAGACCCGAGGTTAGACATAGACGTGGTGTAAATCTTCCCAGGTAACCACGGATGTCTAATGTGAGAGGTTGGGTGCATTAATAAATTAATGCCTCATGATTAGGGTTAAGTCATGGCCCACTAATACTTAACCAATAATGGGGATGCGAGGATTAGATGGGGTTAAGTGGTTACACTTAACTAATTTAATCCATGATTAGTGAGGGGTTAAACCACACTTAACCTTCTTAGAAACCCTAGCAACGTGGTCTGTTCCAGCAGTAATCCCAGTTTGGTATCACCACAACCCTACAGCTAGGTTAGGGCGGGGCACGATTACTGGACGGATGTAAGCGACCAAAGCGACGGCTGAGTGGTACAGCGGTGCGGGTCCAGCGGGCTACGGACGTGCACGTAGTCCGATATTGGACAAACTCGAGGCACGGGTACCAGTAGGTTTAGACTGTGCATTATTGCTTAGGTGTCTGGGGTTGACACCCGAGGGCTTGATACACCCAAAGGTGGACCCAGCTCAGTCTGACTACATCCATGTGGGCCGTATGGACACCAACACTGGACGTGTTAGGTTTATAGGGAGCCGATCGACTAGACCGTTGGGCTGGACCTTATACTAAGGTCACTTCATGTTATTGGGCCAAAGTTTGGGCGAAGGGATCAAGATCTGTTTTGTGGGTTTGCTAGTACACTGTGGTGCAAAGTTTAATCTCATCTATGTGATGTCACCTTTATCTATTGCCAGTATGTTCATCTCAGTTTCCATCATGCTGTTAACTTTATTAGTTTATAGATTGATCGTAGTAGGGCTTACCAGTCTTTTTGACTGACCTGTTTTCTTTCGCTTCTTTCCTTCCGTTTCCCCCCCCCCCCCCACAGGTTCTCAGGGAGGGGCTACATCTGCTTAGTGGATCTTTGGCTTGCTTGTTGGATAGCTCATGTATGGATCTGAGCTAGCTGTGGCTTATCTTTTATTTCTGGGGATTAGTACTGATGTTTTACCATGTATTTTGTTTCTACGTATCTAGACTTATGTTGTATTTTGGATCATGACATTTTGATACTATGTACTTGACTATGTTGGTTTTGTGAGATGATGATGATGGGTTTTTATCTGCTACCGCTGCTTTACTTATATTTATTTTTATATATTCTGTCTTGCGATATCTCTGTGCATGCTTACCTTCACAATAACGCCCCTCCAAAGCTAGTACATTCTAAGGAGTGATCCTAGTGGAGGTGGGGTGTTACATTTTCTACGTGTCATGTTCATGTCAAGTTTAGACCCCTTTTTAAGTCTATGTTTTCATGTAACCCCATGTCAAGTTTTCGTGTCCTATTCACGTTTATTATCATTACATGTTCCATGTAATTCCATGTCAAGTTCATAGCCCATTTTCAAGTTTGCCTAAACTACCCAAAACATGTCCCCAACGCACATGAAAGCCAATCAACATATTTGGAATAATATGACAAAGATGGGTACAAGATGGCAAAGATGAATCACAAGTTAAACATGGTGAAAATTGAGGCAAAGGTGTTCACATGACTAGCATATTGGCCTCAAAACATGCATGATGTCATAAAGGGATTGGCCACAAACATGCACGGTATCATAGGGGTTTGGCCTCAAACATGCATAATATCATAAGGGGTTTGGCCTCACATAAACATGAAATCATAAGGGTTTTTGGGTTCTTTTACATGCATAAGCCCCAAGTCAAATTCATGCACATATTTCACAAGTCAAAATGGTTCCAAGTGTTCATGCCAACATCCCACAAATAAAGGTTCAATCTTGCATGGCAAACTAAGTCCAATGCAACATGAGTAACTTGATTTAGTCACTAAACATAGCCTAAAGTCATAGGTTCAAGCAAAAGAGGCATGACAAGGTTCATATAGGCTAGCATACTTATGTTCATCGCATTTTATTCCATGTCACATTAGAACTATCGTTTAGATCTACAAGTAGCTAGAACTTACATAGCGTGGCTAAGGGATTATGAGCATGAATCGTCTTGTCGTAGAATCGTCATGAAATTTGCGTAGCAACGTTGATCCACTCCCTTGATTTGAGGTAGCAAGCTAGCACCTTTGATTTGGTTCCAATTTGAATGCATAAGCTCTTGGAGTTGGAGATAGAGGCCATGGTCAATGGAGATTTGGGCAGCACTTCGTTGCAAGAGTGATTTGTGAGGGTTTAAGCTAGGTCTAGGGGTCTTTTTATAGAGATTAGGAGTAGTTTAGGCCATAGGATAAACCCTAGGATAGATCTGAGCCCTCAAAATCCGTCACAGGCCCACAAAACAGAGCCAAGACAGCAGCAGGTGCACCCAGGCCAAAGTGGCCGGACCACCCAGGTCGACACCCGTGTCGACTGGGCAGTCGACCTGCCCCCTGGGCGTGTCGACTCCCCAGTCGACACCCCAGTCGACCTGGGGCTTGGGCGGGAGTTTTCCCGCCCAGTCCGTTTGGCTCCAGATTTGAATTTTCGAGCTGTTTTGAACTTGGAATTTTCTGAAAACTTCGACGGGCCATAACTTGGTCATACGGACTCCGATTCTCGAAAACTCGGACTCTATTTCGCGAATTTTTCCGAGACGAACACAATGGCGCAACCCGTTTCTCCTGATTCAGATTTTATGATTTAACTCTGTCTTGATTCTTGTCCTAACACGTTATTAAAATTTGGGTTGTTACAGGAAGTCAGGGCGGCGGTCCAAAGTCCTCCACTTCACGGCGTTGTATCTCGACGAAAACTCAATGAAAAAATCCAATCTTGGTCTTGATTTAAAGCTCTCGTGACGCTCTTCAAAATGGATCCAACCGCTCGTGATTTAATTGAGAATTGAAAGATAAATCGAAGAGAGATGTTTTGAGCTCTATTCGCCGTCGCTTGGAACGATTTACGGGGGGAGAGAGAGTGTGTGGCCCAATCAGATTTTTTATTTAATTTATATATTTTTAAAAATCCCAAAATACCCCTTATCTCATACGAACTCCAATCCAAACCCAACGACTGTCGTCCCTAGCGTTTTACCCCCATTCCGAACATAATGGGATATGTTTCGTAGGCCCATTCGAATGTTTCAGCCTGTTTTCATTCAAATTAAAATATAAAACATTCAATATTTGATTTGAACGTACATTTCAATTTGCCGGGGTCACATACTAACTCGAAAAATTCCAGAAAAATAAATCTAGCTATGTTTTGACGATACGGTCCCAACAAAACTAGTTTCGTTGAATTCCGAGACCGTTTGTAAAATGGCCCTTTTCTGGTCGATCCAATTTAACTATAATTGACCAAAACACATTTTCCTTTGCCACGCTCACATACTAGCTTCAAAAATTATGAAATTTGAAACCTAGCAATAACTTCACATCCCAGATCCAACAAAAGTGGTTTCGTCGAATTCCGAGGTCGTTTGCAAAATGTCTATTTTCAAGGGCGATATAATTTCTATAGTGACCTTTCTGAAAATTCATTAGAAAGGTATTCACTAACAGATTTAAATATTTTTGGTTTCACTCAAATCCGTTTTGTTTTGCACCCGGTACAGTCAATCGAAGTTTGAATTCAAATTTTGAAACTACCGTGCCATTTCAGGCCTTGTTTATAATTCAAAGTAATTATATTTATTTTCAACTTCGATTCAAACTTACTTTTCATCATTATTATTTAAAATATTTATTCTAAATATTTAAAATCCACTAAAATAGCCAATTTAAATTTTTTAAATTGGTTCAGATTTTCCGGGTCGTTACAAATTCTGTGGAGGAAGACTATTAATACATATGTTATTTAAAAGGATTTGCCGTTATTCCATCTATATTATTAGTCAGATACGGAAATTGATATCGATTACATATTGATTTGTTTTTCCGTGATGATTCCATAAATAATGGAATGTGATTTGGGTTTATCGTGAACTGTGTTTTAAATGACATAAGTTCTTTAACCGAATTAAAGGTAGGATTACATGTTAGCCATTGTATTTCGAACTGTATGGTTGATCTCTGCTAAATACATATATATTTAGTGGCAGAGAATTTATTCACTTGCTTAACACCCTTCTTTAAGATGAACGAGCTCAGAGGTTATATATCTCCAGAAATCAATAGTACGATGTAGATTGTCGATGTGACATGTTTATGGTTCCAAAGTTAAATAATCATTAATATTGATTTTTGGGAAGATTAAAACTAAGTGGAGTTTTAATGAATCTTTAATTAGATTGAAATGTGAATTGATATTTTAAATTATCAAATTTGGGAAATGATCAAGAGTGGAGTATCACCAGTTTTGCTCCAAGCAATATTAAATCTTTAATTAGATTTGAACGAGAAATGGTAACTAAATTTACCGATAACTCCGTGGTGTTAGATATGGGGTATGACCAGTTTTTCTCCATGGGATGAATAGGTTGGGATTGGGAAATTAAACAAATGATTACTTCGGTAAGGTGTGTTAATCCCGACTAGTTTGGAAAACCTTAATATGGTTTGAATGATATCCAAAGGAAGATTAAAGAATAAATTTTAAAGAATTTATCTTTGATAAAATCAATGGGAACAAATCCCTAAAGATGTGAATATTTAAATAAAAGAATATTCAGAATTGGAATGAGGTATATGTTGTGTTTTTACAACACTTGTTTATTATAAATGCGAGTTATTCGAGAAGGCCGGGTTTATACCCATTCTGAATAACTGATTCGACAATAAGTCGACGATGAAGACGGTGATTGAAAACTGGAGGTCTTCACATCGTTTGGATGATTACTGATGTCTTGATTGGGATGTACACCCAAGACGAGGTAATAAGCGGTGATCGTCCAGACGTACTTGGAGATTGATGGATATGCGAGGGCCTCTATCCTGTATTGGACATATGGGACGAGGAATAAGAGCCTCCAGTTTCGTTCAGACCCAGAACGAACTTGTAAATGGACTATGTGTCTGACATTGGATTTTATTCTTGTGTAGATTGATCTCTATTAAATATATATCTGTTTGGCAGCGGAGAATTTATTCTCTTGCTTAAGCCCTTCTCTGAGACGTACAAGCTCAGAGGTTATATATCGATAGACATCAGTCGCATGGCATGAATTGCCTGTGTGGCATGCCTGAGTGGCAAATGATCAAGGCTTCCGTTAAAAAGCAGAGTCCTGTAGTTGATGATCAAAGAATGACCTTAAATGGCATAGCTTTGTGTATAGCGTTAATTCGTGAACCTCACACCTCGGTATGAGTCAATAATGGGGGGTGTCAGGGTTTTGGAAGCCCAGACATTTTTATATTTCTACCTATGTGGTTGTCGGAATGCGAGGCGCCTTGGATATATTGGTCTCTACGGAGCCAATGGTTAGGTCCTATAGGACCGGGAAACGTGTGTTCAGGTATTGCCAATCCGCTATGTGTGGACCGGCCTTGGAGGATCCAAGGGATCGCTGTGTGTGACTGTGAGGCATTTGCTAGAGTGTCTCGAAGCCGGCGACGAGTACATCCCTTGCCTTGACTCATGACGGAAATCCAATTTCCAATACGTGACATTTCAGTTTTGATTGTAGAGCCTAGTATTGGCAACATGATATATCGTACCCATGCCGTCTATAATTGATACATTTATATTTGAAGTTGTTTTAGTACACTATGCACTTGTAATAGTATCAAATGATTTGTTTTAAACGTACCAAGCATGTTTGGCTATTATAAGGTAAAACTCTATCCTCCGGCTTGCATTGCATTGTGTGATGGGACCTGGGTCTTATAATAGCTTCATTTTTCCAAAAAGCACTGCGCTATTTATTATATGCACTGGTATTCTTAGGAGGAAACCCGTTCCATGTTATACGGCGTGGTCCCTTGATTTACCCAACTTTGAAATCAAATTAATAACTTTTTTAGTTCTCACACCAGTCACATGGCTGACCTGGAGTTTATTGTTTTTACCTAAACTTTGGGTGCCCATATTTTCCACATGGGCAGCTAGTAGTTTTGGTTTTGCAGATTTATATACATAGGATCCTGGTTTACAGCTGGAACGATATTCAGAAAGCTCTATATCCGTTTATCTCTTTCAGTTGTGTTATGTATTATTTTCCGCTGCTATGTAATGTATTTTAATCTCTGATATTTTACAAAGTGTAATATTTATTCATGCTCTGTATATTCTTGTACTCTGATGTTAATTGTTGTAAAAGCTATGAAATGTTCTTCTGTTTGTGTCCCGATTAGTCTTGTTCTCAGACAATCCGTTCTTTCTCTTCTCTTTGGAGACCGGGGAAGTTCGGGTCGTGTCACAAATAAAATAACATAGTGGAAGACTATCAGTACTCTGGACACAACTTTTCGCTTCGATCCAAAATCCTGCTAAATGAAATAATTAGCAAAACTAAACTACTGATTGCTCATGTGGAAAATATGGGCACTCATAGTTTAGGTAGAAACAATAAACTCCGAGTCAGTCATGGGACTAGTGTGAGATCTCAAAACAATTATTAAACTTTACTTTAAAACAAGGTAAATCAGGGGACCACGCTGCATGTCACGGAACGGGTTTACCCCCATGAATACCAATGCATAAACAACAACTAATAATAGTCATATGGATCTACAATGCATCAATCAACATGCAATTTTCCAATCTACCCATTTAGATTAATCCCTACACTTAGATTTTCCAAATCCAATTCACTTTACAGAAATTATTTCTTTGGACTTTATTTCCCGATTCTTATTTTAAATCATTTGAAATACATATCTAGCTTTTATATCAAAGCAGGTTTCACTTCGGGATCTCAAACCAAAATCTTTGAAAATATGATTTCCAAAACATAACAATGCATACAAGTATGCAACCAAATATCGGTCATGTTCCCTCAGACAAGGCTGTATGCGCCTTACCAACTCGATATATATATGTGTTTACCTTCCTCGATGGATCAGGCTACACTGATGATGCACCATCCCACACTCTGGGGGAAAACATACACCGCCCTCACACTTTTAGTCGCTCTCGGGTCACCCGATCTTTGGCTACATACTAAATCATTTCATATCCCGAAGTAGAGAAAATCATTTCACAACATAATAATCACAAGTACTTTCAAACAATATTGCACATCAGTAATTCACACATTTGATCAGTCACTATTAATCACATAATATTTGAGTTCATACGTCTCAAAGAAGGGTGTTAAGGAAGAGAATAAATTCTCCGCCACCAAACAGATACGCTATCAATAGCAATTAATCGGATACGCGATGAACCACAGTGTAAAACCATTAATACAGTTTCAAATCATTTCGAAATCGTCGGTTAGCCCTCGAAATCCTTTCTGTTTTATAAAACATTTTACAAAACGTTCCCTGTCCAAAATCGGGAATATTATTCTTTTTACTTAAGAAATCTCATTTCAAAATCATTTATTAAATTTTGAAATAAACAACATAGCTAAACACCTTATAGTCAAATCGTGAAGTGTTTCACAAGGTGTTAGCACATAGATATTTTTACCCAACCCAATGCTAAATGTAAAAGCATATTTTGCTTCATAAACTGGTCGAGCACAATCCAAACAGTCAATCCATCACAATCAATATCAACAACCAAGTGTATTTGGTTCAATCAAATTTCATGTTTTGGTAAATTAATTTAACGAACCAATATTTATTTCAATACATGACAATTTTATTCGTCACATATTCATGTTAAAAATTATATTTTTAATGATCCAATAATCATTTCTATACATGACTGTTTTATATATTGCATATATATATATATATGTTAAAAAGTTATATTTTTAACAATCCAATATTTATTTCACTACATGCCGATTTTATATATCTTATATATATATATATATATGTGTGTGTGTGTGTGTTAAAAACAATATTTTTAACGAACTAATCTCTATTCCATATCATTACCATTTTATATATCACATATATATAGTTTATTCTCATTTCATATATATACTCTTCACATTATATATATATATATATATATGTTTCATTCATCGCATATATATTTTTATTCCTCACATATATCTTTTTATTCTAACTTAACATATTAAAAATGTCATTTTTAATGACAAAACATGTTTAACATAAATTCCTTTTTATTCTAACTTAACATATTAAAAATGTCATTTTTAATGACAAAACATGTTTATCGTATATTTCTTTTAACATGATAAAATGTGCTTTTCTAATAACAAAACATGTTTATCATATATTTAACTAACATGTTGAAAATGTCATTTCTAATAACATCGCTAACCTGTAAGTGACATGATTTTGATGACTCAATACATATTATTGTTTTCCTACTTCGCTAACATGCAAATAATAATTTTATAATAAACAAAGCATGTATTAACAAGTGATCATTTTTCTTTGTCGCCAACATGTAAAGGATTACATTTTAATAAAGAAAGCATGTATTAACAAGTGATCATTTTTCTTTGTCGTTAACATGTAAATGATTACATTTTAATAAACCAAAACATGGAATTCTTTGTATCTAAACAAACATGCTAAAAGTAACATTTTTTAATGACAAATCCTATTTTTGCATGTTATTGTTTTTAAATAAACATGTTAAAAGTAACATTTTTAATGACAAATCCTATTTTAACATGTTATTATTTTTATCTTAAAAAACATGTTAAAAGTAACATTTTATTTAAAACATGTTTCTTTTTAATGAAACTAACATACACTAAAAATGTCATTTTTAATGTCTAACCATTTTTTAAACATATTTCTTTCTAATGAATCTAACATACACTAAAAATGTCATATTTAATGTCTAAATTTTTTATTTAAAACATGTTTCTTTTTAATGAATCTAACATAAACTAAAAATGTTATTTTTAATGTTTAAACATTTTATTTAAAACATGTTTCTTTTTAATGAATCTAACATACACTAAAAATGTTTTTTTTTAATGTTTAAACATTTTATTTAAAACACATTTCTTTTTAGTGAAACTAACATACACTAAAAATGTAATTTTAATGTTTAAACATTTTATTAAAAACAAGATTCTTTTTAATGAAACTAACATACACTAAAAATGTCATTTTTAATGTTTAAACATTTTACTTAAAACATGATAAATTTTGTGATTCATACATACAATAAAAATATAATTAGTATTGTTTTAAAATATTTCATTCCTATCATGAACAATTTATTGATTCATATTTACAATAAAAATATGATTTTTATTGTATAAACATATTTTACCAAACATGAATATTTTAGTGATTCACATATACTGTAACGACCCACTTTATACGCATCGAAGGATCGTAGAATATTTATTTCTTTCACATACGAAGTCGTATGGTCATGTAACTTTGGGAGACGACTATTGGGGTCATTTCCCATGTTCATGATTTTTGTCGATTTTTAAATGACCATTTTGCCCCTAGCTGAACTTGTTTTGGCCATAACTTTTGATTGGAAAAGAGTTTTGATCTGAAACTACATCCGATAGGTCCGAATGATGGTTAACCTCTCTGTAGAGTGGTCAAATTAGCCAAACGGACTCACCGTTTGGGAGATATGGCTGAAACCAGGTTTAGAAGGTGAAAAACTGCTTAACCAGGCCAAATGAGGTGATTAGTTAATGGGCCCATAACCCACTTCGGGATTAGGGTTATGGGGAGGCTGAAATGAGTTAGGTATTCATTTTGTTTCAGTTTTCTAGCCGCCATTTACCTCCTAAAAACCCTAACAATGGCCTCCAACATCTAGAATCATCTCTAATCACTCTCTAATCAAGTTTTAGCCAAATCTACGTCAAATTAAGGAGAAATAGCACCAAAGCAAGGTTGGAGCTGCTGTGTAGCCTTGGGAACAGCGCCTAACAGAGGATAATTTCAGATTTGGTATTTTGTTTGTGCCAAAGGTGAGTGATTTGCATAGTTCCTCACTAATTGTGGTTAATTAAGGGTAATTAGTGTTAATTAGCGAATTAAAACATGATTAAATTATGTAAAAATATTTATGCATTTCTAAATATTGTTTTAGGCCGCTGTTAGAAAATTTGGTTAAGTTTTGCTAATCCTATCATTAGTTTTGCTTAAACACGCTTAAGGGAAAATATGGGATTTTGGCTATGTTTGATCAGTTTTAACACATCAAACTGTTGTTTTGGTGTTTATGGTTAGTCCTCTATGGTGCTATGACTGTTCGGAATGATTTGTGATTGTTTAGAAAAGTTAGATTAGTCGAAAAGGCCGTCGAATGGCGTAAACAGGTCGTTGGAAAAGTTGCAGAAAATATGCAGGAACCGGATCGGATCGTCCCTGCCCCCTCCGATCCGAACCGCTCGCACTTGAAGCTCCACGATCCGACCTGAGCGAGGTGGCACGACCTGAAGAGAGCACCCGATCCGAACTGCGTCGCTCGACCTGAACTAATGCACCATGGATGGACTTGAGAGGCTCGACCCGATCCGGAGTGCTTGGGGAGGAGAACCGAACCACTTTCCTGAAGTCACGATCTGATGCTCTGGAGATAACCCGAACCGATCCGAAGTAGGAACCACGATCCGACCCATATGGGATACTCCGATCCGAACCGAGATGCTTGGATTTGAGGCGTGAACCACGATCTGAACTAGAAGTACGAGTTGAAGTGAAGAACAGGAACCAAACCGATCCGGGGAAGACCAAAACCCGAGATGCAAAGGTAGTCCAAATGGAAAGTTTGTATCCAGGATCCAGTTGGGAACCAACGAGTGAACTTCGCGATTGGACTTTGCTGCAGGATGAGTGCAAAGGGGTTATCGACGTCCATAGCTTTGATTCACCACCAAGATGGATGTTATGCTACGTATCAGTGCAGTGGGGTAGTTATTACTCCATGGGGCAGAGTGATCGTAGCATGGCTATGAGCTAGTGCAGTGGAGTCATTATGACTTCATGGGCAGAGTGGACATAGCAAGGACTAATGGCTATGGATCAGTGCAGTGGAGTCGCCATGACTCCATGGGGCAGAGTGATCATAGCAAGGATTTGGGTGATCAAAGCGGTGGATATCGTATGCTTTACGCACAGAGTGAGAGATGTGAGGATGGTTGCTATGATTGATTGTTTGCCATCACTATGTCATGTACACCCCCACCCCCGTATTCTTTACACCATATGTTAGTGGCACCTTAGAGTATTGTACAATATGTAGTACTAACTCTTTGGTTGCAGATCTAGGTTCAGGCATGATTTAGTATACCTATTATTGTTCTGTTTTGCTGCTTATCGCTCATACCAGACTTTTGTCTGATCCAGAGTTTTATGTCTCTTCTTATTACTCTAGGTGCTCTTAAACGGGAAGACTAGAGACAGGTTAGGTGGTATGCACGGGTAGTTGTACCGGAGACGAGCAGGAGGCTCACACGTATGATATATATATATATAGATATTCTCCCTATGTCGCTGCTGGTCACTACTTTAGGCACTAGTAGTGTACCTTCCCTTTCTTTTTTTTAGAGACAATTTTAAATTTGTAATAATGATGATGTTGAACATAAGTGGTATTTGGATTTTCCGCTGCTATGTTGTTTAGTTTTCAGCTTATGCACTGTCTCGCCTGTTTTATGTCAAAGTATGTTATTATTATATTTTATTCCATGCGCTGTGAGATATTCTACAGGTTCTTTGTTAGTTCACCAGTAAGTCCTATTCTTTTTCCTTCCTTTGGAGACCGTCCCGTGCTGGTTGAACATTGGCACATCGCACTTTCATTGGAAATGTCGGCTGGTGCGGGGCGGGCCGTCACACTTGGTATCAGAGCTCTAGATTACGTAGCTAACCTAGGGAAAGTCACCAGGGAGAGTTAATACGTATATGAGAGCGCGTATTTGTGATTATTTTGGTTTTCAATATATACATATATACTATTATTATAGTTAAGGATGAAGTCGCACTGCATTGACACCACAAAGAGGATGGTTAATCGTTTCTCTTTATAGATTGAACGATGAGCCGGTATACAAGGGGTGCTGGTAGAGGAGCTAATAATGGGAATGCTCCTGACATGAGGATTATGCTCACTGACTTAATGAGAGTGATGCTTAGGGACGTTTAGAGGGAAGTTCCTAATTCTGCTAATGGATGTGGTGCAACGGTGCAGGCGCCTAGGGCCGATTTCCTCAAGCTATGCAAGGATTACTCTAGCCTTGGTAGGAAACCGTTCCACGGAACAGAGTCGGCCATGGATGTTCAAGATTGGTTGGATAGATGTGACCGTGTCTTCGAAGACTTGGGTATCGAGGATGCGATGAAGATGAAGCTAGCATCCCGTCAGCTGCAAGGACGGGCAATGAATTGGTGGAATGCTATTAAGGCAGCTACTCACGAGGATCAGATTACCTACGATCGGTTTAAGACTTGCTTTAGCAAGAAGTTTATTCCAGCTGCTCAGAAGTTAGTATTGTTTAAGAGGTTCTTGGAGCTAAAGCAGAATGGTAGAGCTGTCTCGGAGTATATTACTGAGTTCGATATTTTATCGAAGTAAGGATTATCCCTCATTGACACTCTCGAGAAGAAGAATGAGAAGTTTATAACATGCTTGGATCAGTACTTCGGGGAAAGGCTTATCAACCACATCGATGAGACATTTGAATCGATTGTGAGGAAAGCTTTGAAATCAGAGAGTCTATACCCCAAGTCAAAGACTGAGATTGCATCTGCGGAAGAGCCAAAGCCGCAAGTAAGCGGTGGAGGCAAGAACGGTTCTCAAAATAAGAGAAAGCAAAATCAGACAATGGATGGCCAGAAAAAGAGTAAGAAAGATGTTGAGTGCTTCAGCTGTGGTAAGAAGGGCCACTATGCCAAAGAATGTCCGGCCAGGCCAGCGGATAGGAAGTGCTTCAACTGTGGCCAAGTGGGACATCACAAGGACAAGTGTCCGCAACCCCTTAAAGAAAAGAAGATTGTGAAAGCATATGCCCTTAATGTTGTTCCTTCTTCGTCGAATGCCCCAATTGCGGCGGAGAAGGGGAAAAATGTCGTCATTCAAGGTATGCTTTCTATTTATGATGTTGCTGTTCGAGTACTGTTTGATACCGAAGCTTCCCGTTCCTTCATATGTAGTGATCTAGTAGGTATGTTGGGATTAGAACCCGAGATAGTCGATAGACCTTTAGCGGTGACGAACCCGCTTGGTGGTTCGACTAGCCTTAGCATGATTTGTCGTAATGTGGTCTTATCGATTCATGAATGCATGTTTGTTTGTGATTGCTTTGTTTTAGGCTTTACTGGGTTTGGCATTATTTTGGGAGTCGATTGGCTCCAAAGATACGGGGTAATGGTAGACTTTGAGGGCTTTTTGGTAATAGTTAGAGCGGATGATGGGTGCATGGTAGTGTTTGGTGGTCTACCTAGTGATGGGGTAATGGCTAGTTTTCTAAATTCCCTCGACATTCCGCATGATGAGTTGTCAGATGTGCCCGTGGCTGGCCAGTATCCGGACGTCTTCGCGGAAGTGACCAGACTTCCACCACACCGAGAGATTGAGTTCCGTATTGATTAAGTGAAAGATGCCAGAACTATAGTGATGCCACTTCGTCGTATGGCACCAAGGGAGCAGCGAGAGCTCGAGGTGCAAGTGTGCGATCTTTTGAAGAAGGGATTTATCAGAAGAAGTGTTTCTGAATGGGGAGCACCAGTTGTGTTCGCTACCAAGGCAGATGGTTCCCTTCGATTGTGTATGGACTACCGCAAATTGAATAAAGTGACAAGGAAGAATAAGTATCCTCTACCGTGGATAGATGATTTGTTTGATCAGTTAAGTGGCGCAAGAGTGTTCTCCCAGTTGGATCTCGCGACAGGTTTTCATCAGCTTAGAGTGGAAGCTGAGAGTATAGCTAAAACGGCATTTCGGACGCCGTTTGGATTTTGTGAGTGGTTGGTCATGCCATTCAGGTTGACCAATGCACCAGCATATTTTGTGGATCTTATGAATAGGGTATTTAGAGATCAGCTGAATAAGTTTGTTCTTGTGTTCGTGGACGATATACTTGTTTATTCGAGGACAGAGGAAGAACACAAGGAACTTTTGAGGATAGTGGTGGAGGTGTTGAGAAAACCCCAACTGAAAGCAAAGTTTTGTAAGTGTCACTTCTGGAGGAGAGAAGTAAGATTCTTGGACCATGTTGTTTTAGAGAATGGTATTTCCGTGGATCCTGCGAAGGTGGCTACGGTACAAGATTGGTCTATGCCCAAGAATGCAATAGATGTAAGGAGTTTCTTGGGGTTAGCTGGATATTATCGCAAGTTTATCCAAGACTTCTCCAAGAAAGCAGCACCGCTGACTCAGTTGACAAAAAAGAATCAAGCTTTCGTATGGGACGAGAAGTGCGAGAATGCGTTCAAGATTCTAAAGGAAAAGTTGACATGTGCACCAGTGTTAGTCATTCCTAACGGGAATGAAAAGATGACATTATATACAGATGCATGTGGTACTGGACTAGGTGCTGTATTAATGCAAGGAGGTAGGGTGGTAGCTTATGCAAGTCGGCAACTGAAACCGCACGAGAAAAGATACCCTACCCACGATTTGGAATTGGAAGTGATCGTGTTCGCATTGAAGATGTGGAAACATTATCTCTTGGGAGAAAGATTAGAGTTGTTTACTGATCATAAGTCATTAAAGTATCTTTTCTCTAAGAAGGACCTAAATCTCCGACAGCAAAGATGGTTAGAGTTCTTGGCTTCACATGATTTTGGTATCGCATATACACCAGGAAAGGGCAATGCGGTAGCTGATGCACTGAGTAGAAGACATACTAGTTTAGGGGCTATGTTTCTAGAATGGAAGCAACTGGAGTACATCGCTGGGTATGATTTCAGACCCAAAGTGTGAATTGGATCCAAAAATGTTAGCAAGTTTGACGATCAGACCCACTTTGATTGAGCGGATCGGCTCCAATCAGAGGGACGATCCTAACCTATTGGAAATCATCTCAAAGTTAGAGATGAGAATCGACGAAGAGATGAACAAGTATGGGCTTGATCTAGACGGATGGCTTAGAAAGAATGGGAGACTAGTTGTACCCAATGTCAATGGATTGAGAGATGAAGTGCTTAGAGAATGTCATCACTCAAAACTGACTATACACCCCGGTGGTAACAAGATGTATCGAGACATGAAGCAGACCTACTACTGGGAAGGGATGAAAAGAGACGTTGGGAAGTTTATATCCAAGTGCATGAATTGCCAGCTAGTTAAAGCTGAGCAAAAGAAGCCTAGTGGCTTGTTACAACCATTAGAAGTTCCAGAATGGAAATGGGAACAAGTCTTAATGGATTTCATTGATGGGTTACCAAGAACTAGGTCAGGCCATGATAGCATTTGGGTGATTGTGGACCGACTGACTAAGAGTGCAAGGTTTATACCCGTCTAGTCAAACAGGACGACAACTAAGTTAGCGGAACTGTATATAAAATGGGTAGTGAGATTTCATGGAATACCCAAAGGCATTTTGAGCCAATGAGATCCGTTGTTCACTAGTGGATTTTGGAAGAGCTTACAAGAGGCGTTAGGATCAGAATTACATCTCAGTACCGCGTATCATCCTCAAACCGATGGTCAGACAGAGAGGGTGAATCGAGTGTTAAAAAATCTCTTGAGAGCTTGCATATTAGATTTTGGTGGATCATGGGATGACCATTTACATCTAGTAGAGTTTGCCTATAATAATAGTTATCAATCCAGTATTGGTATGGCTCCATTTGAAGCTTTGTACGAAAGACAGTGCAACTCACCGTCATGTTGGTTAGAGACCGGAGAGAAATTTGTGCTTGGGCCAGATCTGATAAGAGAAACCTCAGACAAGATCAAGATCATTCAACAGCGAATGAAGGCTGCTCAAGATAGGCAGAAGAGTTATGCTGATAAGAGGAGAAGAGATTTAAAGTTCTCCATTGGCAACTTGGTGTTTGTCAAGATTTCTCCGTTAAAGAGCGTGATTCGATTTGGCAGGAGAGGCAAGTTAACACCAAGATTTGTTGGTCCATTCCCAGTTCTCGAGCAAGTTGGGAATTTGGCATATAAAGTTGAATTACCAGAGAAGATGGCGGGAGTTCATAATGTATTTCATGTTTCCAAGTTAAGGAAATTCATGCACGACCCCGATATGGCTATTTCACCTGATCAGTTGGACGATATCGAGGTTGAACCCGAGGCGGTTGGGAACCGCAGGCCTATGCGTATTTTTGGGAACGATATGAAGCAACTTCGAAGGAAGGCAGTGAAATTAGTCAAAGTTCAGTGGGGTGGTGATGAGGAAGACTGTACTTGGGAAATAGAGGAGAACATAAGAAGGAAGTATCCAGAACTCTTTGCCTGGTAAGATTCTAATTGTGATTTAGTTTACCGCATGCTAGGATAGACTTGTTTGTTTGTTATGCATGATTGATGGTTTGTAAGTGATTGGTAGGCATGCGAGATCCTTTGTATGTTTTGGGTTAAGGAATTTCGAGGACGAAATTTCTTAAGGAGGGGAGAATGTAACGACCCGCATTCTACGCATCAAAGGATCGTAGAATATTTATTTCTTTCACATACGAAGTCGTATGGTCATGTAACTTTGGGATATGACTACTGGGGTCATTTCCCATGTTCACGATTTTTGTCGATTTTTAAATGACCATTTTGCCCCTAGCTGATCTTGTTTTGGCCATAACTTTTGATCGAAAAGGACTTTTGACTTGAAACCACTTCCATACGGTCCGGATGATTGTTTACCTCTCCGTAGAATGGTCACATTAGCCAAAACGGACTAACCGTTTGGGAGACATGGCTGAAACAAGGTTTAGAAGGTGAAAAACTGCTTAACCGGGCCAAATAAGGTGATTAGTGAATGAGCCCATAACCCATTTCGGGATTAGGGTTATGGGGAGGCTGAAATGAGTTAGGTTTTCATTTCATTTCAGTTTTCTAGCCCACATTTACCTCCTAGGAACCCTAACAATGTCCCCCAACATCTAGAATCATCTCTAATCACTCTCTAATCAAGTTTTAGCCTAATCTATGTCGAATTAAGGAGAAATAGCACCAAAGCAAGGTTGGAGCTACTGTGTAGCCTTGGGAACAGCGCCTAATAGAGGATAATTTCAGATTTGTTTTTTTTTGTGGCAAAGGTGAGTGATTTGCATAGTTCCTCACTAATTATGGTTAATTAAGGGTAATTAGTGTTAATTAGTGAATTTAAAAATGATTAAATTCTGGAAAAATATTTATAAATTTCGAAATATTGTTTTAGGCCTCTGTTAGAAAATTTGGTTAATTTTGGTTAAGTTTTGCTAATCCCATCATTAGTTTTGCTTAAACACGCTTAAGGGAAAATATGGGATTTTGGCTATGTTTGATCCATTTTAACATATCAAATTGTTGTTTTGGTGTTTATGGTTAGTCCTCTATGTTGCTATGACTGTTCGGAATGATTTGTGATTATTTAGAAAAGTTAGATTAGTGGAAAATGCCGTCGAATGGCATAAACAGGTCGTTGGAAAAGTTGCAGAAAATATGCAGAACCGGATCGGATCGTCCCTGCCCCCTCCGATCCGAACTGCTCGCACTTGAAGCTCCACGATCTGACCTGAGCATGGTGGCACAACCTGAAGAGAGCACCCGATCTGAACCGCGTCACTCGACCCGATCCGGAGCGCTTGGGAAGGAGAACCGAACCGCTTGCCTGAAGTCACGATCTGATGCTCTGGAGATAACCCGAACCGATCCGAAGCAGGGACCATGATCCGACCCATATGGGATATTCCGATCTGAACCGAGATGCTTGGATTTGAGGCGTGAACCACGATCTGAATTGGAAGTACAAGTCGAAGTGAAGAACAGGAACCAAACCGATGCGGAGAAGACCAAAATGCGAGATGCAAAGGTATTCCAGATGGGAAGTTTGTACTCAGGATCTAGTTGGGAACCAACGAGTCAACTCCGCGATTGGACTTTGCTACGGGACGCGTGCAAAGGGGTTATCGACTTCCATAGCTTTGATTCACCACCAAGACGGATGTTAGGCTACATATCAGTGCAGTGGGGTAGTTATTACTCCATGGCGAAGAGTGATCGTAGCATGGCTATGAGCCAGTGCAGTGGAGTCGTTATGACTTCATGGGGGCAGAGGGGACATAGCAAGGACTAGTGGCTTGGATCAGTGCAGTGAAGTCGCCATGACTCCATGGGGGCAGAGTGTTCATAGCAAGGATTTAGGTGATCAAAGCGGTGGATATCGTATGCTTTACGCACAGAGTGAGAGATGTGAGGATGGTTGCTATGATTGATTGTTTGCCATCACTATGTCATGTACACCCCCACCCCCGTATTCTTTACACCATATGTTAGTGGCACCTTAGAGTATTATACAGTATGTAGTCTAACTCTTTGGTTGTAGGTCCAGGTTCAGGTATGATTTAGTATACCTGTTATTGTTCTGTTCTGCTGCTTATCGCTCATGCCAGACTTTTGTCTAACCCAGAGTTTTATGTCTCATCTTACTACTCTGGGTGCTCTTAAACGGGCTGACTAGAGATAGGTTAGGTGGTATGCATTGGTAGCTGTACCGGAGACGAGCAGGAGGCTCCCACATATGATATATATAGATATTCTCCCTTTGTCGCTGCTGGTCACTATTTTGGGCATTAGTAATGTACCTTCCCTTTCTTTTGCTTTAGTGACAGTTTTAAAGTTGTAATAATGATGATGTGGAGCTAAGCTGTATTTGGATTTTCTGCTGTTATGATGATTAGTTTTTAGCTTATGCACTGTCTCGCCTGTTTTATGTCAAAGTATGTTATTATTATATTTTATTCCATGCGCTGTGAGATATTCTATAGGTTCTTTGTTAGTTCACCAGCAAGTTCTCTTCTTTTTCCTTTCTTTGACGACCGTCCCGTGCTGGTTGGACATTGGCACAACACACTTTCATTGGAAATGTCGGCTGGTGCGGGACAGGCCGTCACACTTGGTATTAGAGCTCTAGATTGCGTATTTAACCTAGGGAAAGATACCAGGGAGAGTTAATACGTATATAAGAGCGTGTATTTGTGATTATTTTGGTTTTCAAAAGCTATATATATACTATTAGTATAGTTAAGGATGAAGTCGCACTGCACTGACACCACAAAGAGGATGGTTAAACATTTCTCTTTACAGATTAAACGATGAGCCGATATACAAGGAGTGCTGGTAGAGGAGCTAATAATGGGAATGCTCCTGACATGAGGACTATGTTCACTGACTTCATGAGAGAAAGAGAATAAGCCGAAAGAAATGAATGCTAGATTAATTATTTAATGCTAATTGTTAGAAAAGTTTGCAGCTTTCAAATTTCAAAACATATAATATTAAATATCATGTGTCATTACATAGATAATGTTAAAAGTTTTACGGTATTTTTTTTTCTTTTTGTTTGCTTCTGAATATAAATAACATAATATAAAATATAAGATAATACATATATATAACAAAATGGAGAAAGGAGATTCAAAGGGATGTATATTTAAGAAATGAGAATACAAAATGAGATACATGTAAATAGAATGTAGGGAAGGAAATAAATGAATGCTGCATTAAAGAAACAACGAAGAGGGAAAGGCATTGAAAACAAGTGCAACTATTCACATTTCAGAATTAATTATTTAACGAACGTTACACTTCGAATAGACAAGGAAAGTATTAAAACGAATGGCTAAAGATATACACATGTATGTTGTCATAATTTATTACATTTAGAATCTACATATTACTTTAAATCAACTTATCAGCATACATTAATAAATCTCATTAGTAACATCATAATTTTATTTTAAAAAAAATATATTCAATAACTTAATTTAAAAAAAAAGGATTTTTTTTTAAATTCTGACGCATTTTCTAACAAAATTTCTTTAAAATAATTTTTTAAATTGGTTCTGGTTTTCCGAGTTGTTACATATGGTTTACATGTTTAATTTGGTTAATTGTTAAGACAAAAAGATGTTGAAACGATAGGATCAGTAGTAGTTTAGCTAATCACTGGTAACTCGAAGAATTGATTCGTTTATTCACTTAACAAGTAAAGGAAACACACACATATGACATTTTTGATATTTGGTGATACTGATTGATATTGATATGCTATGGATGATCATTTGAATGTGATGTGTGTTAATATGGAATTGGTTTTGTCAATTATGGTAATAGAGTGTTATTGAGGTTTAACACCTTAATTAACAATGAGTTTATTGGGCATAAGTGTTAATGATCTTAACACTTATGATGATAATGCCACTAGATGGTAACTGGATGTTAATAGTTATTAATAACTATTATTGGATGTTAGTAATATGTGAAATCCATATAAATTGAATTATATGGTAATTAGTTGAATCACATTCCAATTTGGAATTAATTTGAATATTTTATTAATAAAATATTTAGTGAAAAATGAAAGCTTGAATTTTAAATCAAAATAATTTAGAAACATAGTTTAAGTGATTAATTATAGTTTTCGTAAAAGTAATAATTTGATTTGAATTGATATTCAATTAATAAAGGCATGTTTTCAAATTTAAGTTTGAAATGAATAGCAACTCGAAAAGCGAAGTTTGGTTAGGGTATTTGAGAAAGGTTTTAAAGAGATTTTCTTTTCAAAACTATCTTATTTATTTTTATAATGGACTTCAGAGAAAATTGTACTTCAAATAATAAGTTTTGAAAAATAATATTATTTAAGTGATTAAAATAATATTAAAATTATTAAATAATGGAATATTTGATTTTAAAGAGAAATAATTGAAATATAGTTTCCAAAAATAGTTATATATGTTTTATATAATTAATAAATTATTTTTGATGTATTTCGATTTAATTTTAATAATAAATCGAATTTGATTAGAATAGGACTTGTCGCACAGCGGTAGTTTGCAAAGTTCGACCATTAACTTTGAGTTAACATACTGGGAGATCCGACTGTCGGATTTTCCCGAAACGAAAAACGTTAAGTTCAAAACGGAAAAAGTTTTCAAATGGAATAGAAAGTCATAAAATCCAACGATTATATTTTTAAATATGTTCAAATCTATTCTTGTAAATGTCGCTGTAGATGCTTTTTGGTGATCTGAATTGGAAAGCGACTAAAAGGGCCTTATAATAATTATTAAAAATATAGGAAAATTATGATAAATTGTAATTAATGATTTTGAAGGGGTTTGAGCAAGAATTGTGAAGTTTTGAACTATGATTTGAATTTTTGGACTTTTTACCTGATTTACTTAACATAGTAAATCAATATTTTGAAATTTAGTTTGAAGGTAAATTAAAAGTTTTCAAACTTAAGTTCGTTTAGGCTTAAATGGAAATAATCTTCGGATATGTCAATATTGAATTCCATATTTATACAGATATTATTTGAGGAATTTGGTAGATATCGATATCTTTATTCCCTATACGGTGTCTGTTGAGTTCAGAATTTGATGTTTAATATAAGTTGATATGATTTCTATTTAGAGCCTTATATTTGATATCAAATTGGATTTTGGGTTTGTCGTGAATGATGTCTTGAATAACATATATTCTTTAACCCAGATAAAGACAGGATTGGCTTCCAAATTTAATTGATAATTGAATAATGATTTTAGGAGATTAAAACTATGTTAAAGTTTTAATAGATCTTTAAATAAAGATTGAATTGAATGAAATGAAGATTAAAACTGTGCTAGAGTTTTTGTAACACCCCGTATTTTCTAAGAATATTGAAGTAACGAATTAAAGAATAATTAATTTCAAATTTAAGAATTAATGGAAACGGGTTAAGCCATTCCATTTGTCTCGAAATTCTGCTTGGAATAGAGTCCAAGTTTTCAAAAATCGGACTTCGCATGAAGAAGTTATGGCCCTCGGACCTTTCAGAAAATTATATATAACAATTCAGAAAATTAAATACCAAGGCAGGTCGACCTGGGGGTTGACCTCCCTATATACAGGTCGACCTAGGGGTCGACCAAGGGGTCGACCTCCCAATATACAGGTCGACCTCGGGGTTGACCTCCCCCTCGGGTCAGATCTGAATTCTGACGTTTTCCTTCCTGTGACGATCTGCTGTGTCATTAGGCTTGTCTCGCACGTTCTGGTTGGTTCTCTTAGGTTTGAATGGCTTTGATTTGCTCTTGGTGAATCTGACGTCTCTGATTAAATCAAACTTCTATATAAGCAACCTAAATCTAAACCCTAAGCCACACAAAAATATTCCTAAGATCATCTTGCCGTCAACACACAACCTAGAGTAGCCACCATTCTCATTCAACTAGAAAGCAAGTAGGAATTACAAATCAAATCTAATTCAACTAAGAGAATTCAACGTCTACAGCAAAGGTGAGCAATTCAGTTTCAGAAAATAGATTTCAGAACTTAAGATTTCTCCTTTGTTTGTAAGTTGGTTATTACTTAGACTTAAACGAATTTCTTAAATGAAATCTTGACATGTTGTAACTTGAATCTAGAACGACTTCATATTTAAGACAAATGAAATCTGATTCTTGTCCATTTTGAATTACCAATAATTCTAAAACTATTGTGATTGATTATGCCTAATATGAGTAATAAGATTATGGTGATTGACATAAAATAACCCATTATGCCTATGAAACTGGTTTATTTGACATAATGGAATCCATCGTGTTTATTAGACTGGTTGGTGTAAAAACTATCATGTTATATGCAAGCTTGGTGATTCTATCTTATTATGTGCATGCAAGCTTTAGGTAGAATAATGTTCATGTATGCCTACATGTTTAGATCTACAACCTTATATGTTTTAGACCTAGGTTAATTAGATCCAAATTCATTGCAAGTTCACCTTTACATGCCAAGTTTAATTTGTGTAGTTCTATGCAAATTCATATGCTTATGTCTCATATTAAATTGGATCTAAAAATGCAAGCTCATTATTCTATGCCAAATATTATGTGACATATGTTGGACCCATATTATGTTTGTTGAATGCTACATGTTTCTTCTTTTTCCCCTTTTGACTTTGAGGTAGGCTAAATTGCGAAGCCTAAACATTCTATGTAATTCATGCGAACGTTTAACGGGGATAACGTTGGTGGGGGACTTGAAATTTCATGTAATTGACATATTTGGCTCATAACCATGTAAATGGTTTATGGCATGCAAAGGTATAATTTATATACCAAAGATTACGAACATGATTTAGATGGGTAGTGGGCCATGACAATAATTGATTTATAATTTACATATAAATATGAAGGATAAACATGAAAATTACATAGCATAGATTGGTTCATGAAATGGTATATTTAGTATACCATTAATTGTGAGCATAATTAAAAGGATAATTATGGAATAATTAAATTGGGGATAATTTACTTATGGAATTTGTCATTAATAAGAAATATGTAAGTTGTAGGAAAGATGAATATGCCTAACCCGAGGTTAGATTGAGTTGTGGTGTAAAATTGCCCGGAACCGCCTGGCTGTCCAGTAACCACAACAATACATATCTAATGTGGGAGGTTAGGGCATAGAGCCCAATAAGAACCGGAGGTTAGTCTGAGTTGTGGTGTAAAACTGCCCAGAACCGACCGACACATCCAGTGATCGCAACAATACCTGTCTAATGTGAGTGGTTGGTGCTTTAATGAATGAATTAATGCTATTGACACATGTTAAGTATGGGAGGGTTAGGTTAATTGATACTTAACCAATATGACATATAGGTGGGTTAAGTTAAACATGAATGGACAAAGGACACCTAACCAACAAGACATGATATAGGGTAGGGTTAAGTTAACTAAGGGAACACTTAACCGTTATAACATGTCAACTAAACAGATGGTAGGGTTAAGTTAACTAAGGCAGCACTTAACCATTATAACATGTTAATTAAGCAGATGATAGGGTTAAGTTAACTAAAGTAACACTTAACCAAAATATATAATGACTTATGGTAGGGTTAAGTAACACAAGAGGATACACTTAACCAATATATAAAGACATGTGGTGGGGTTAAGTAATACAAGAGGAAAACACTTAAATAATTATATAACACGATGTATGGGAAGGGTTAATTTAAAACGAGAGGGCAACACTTAACCAATATAACATGATTGAGGTAAGGTCAAGTTAACACCAGAAGGAAACACTTAACCAACATGACAAGACAAGTGGGTGGGTTAAGTTAACTTGAATTGATTAATGACACTTGACCAATATAACTTGATGAACGAATGTGGTTAAGTTAAATGGGAAATACTTAACCAATATAACCTAATGAATGAACAAGGTTAAGTTAATAAATCACACTTAACAATCCAACAAGATAAGTGAGAAAGGTTAAGTTAATAAGAACCACTTAACCAACATGGCATGACGAGTAGGAGGGTTAAGTACTGAGACGACCCAAAATCCCGTTCTCACGGAAACAGGGCTATCTTTGGAATATAACACAGAAACATATAATAGCAGAACAGAATTAAATAAATACACCAGATAATGAACAATAAAATATACTGGATAAAAGTATCATCAGAGTTACATAGTATACAGGATCTTACTTAGTACAAATACAGTTCAGCTATACATAAATGTCTACAGCGGAAATAAACAAAATATGTACAATAGGAGCTGAACAGCATAAAAAGAAATAAATGATAGAATCCATCTTCAGCTCCAGCTATCCAGAAAGAACCAGCTAAACCTGAATACAAGGCTGCCCGTGGAGAAAAAGGGGCACCCGAGTTTGAAAGTGAAACAAACTACGAGTCAGTCATGGGACTGGTATGAGAAATCCACTCAACACATATATAATTGGCTAATCACAGGACCACGCCACTTTCGTGGAACGGGTTTACTCCATTGGATTGCCGGTGCTTTAAAACAAATCTTTCTTTTAAACATCGCTATGCTTTTTATAAAAATGAAGCCGTTATAAGACTCAGTTCCCATCACACAATGCAACGCAAACCGGAGGATAGAGTTTTTACCTTATAACAGCCAAAATATGCTTGATACGAATAAAACAAAGGCATTTGATATTATTGCTAGTGTTTATATGCTTTGAAAACAATTTCAAATCATAACTATCAATCATAGACGACATGAGCGTCCCATGCCACTATGTCGCCAAATATATATATACAATTGAAACCGCACGATCACGTATTTGGAAATTGGATTTCCGTCATGAACCAAGGCAAAAGATAGTCCTTACCGATTTCGAGACAATCTAGCCCATGTCTCAGGATCAGAGCTCGAGTGACCCTAGGAGCGACAGGGCCGGTCCACTGATGTGGATTAAAATTCCTGAACAATACGTTTCCCCGTCCTTTGGGGCGTAAACGAGCCAACGAATGACTCCATCGGACCCGGATCGTCCGATCAAACCGAGGCGCCTCGCAACAGCAACAACCACATAGGTGAAAAGTATATAAATGTCCGGGCTGGTAGGTCACTGACACCACCCTAGCTAGAAGGAAACGCATGTCCTCCCTGAGGTCCTTCCTCCCGTTTCTGGTTCATACCGGGGTGTGAGGCTCGCGAATTCACGTTATACACAAAGCTACGCCACACAGGCGGTGCTTTGATCATCACCACAAGACTTCGCTTTTCAACAGAAGTCCTGATCACTGCATCTTAGCATGCCACACAGGCAATTCATGCCATGCGACTGATGTCCATCGATATACAACCTCTGAGCTCGTACGTCTCAAAGAAGGGCGTTAAGCAAAAGAATAAATTCTTCGCCGCCAAACAGATGTATATTTAACAGAGATCAATCAACACAGAATAAAATCCAATGTCAGACACACAGTCCATTTACAAGTCCGTTCTGGGTCTGAACGAAACCGGAGGCACTAAATACCTCGCAAACCCATCGATCACCACGTACGTCTGGACGATCACCACTCATTATCCATATTTCGGGATGCCTCCCAATCAGGACCTCGGTCACCATCCAAACGAGGTGAAGATCTCCGGTCTTCGACCATCGTCTTCATCTTCGACTTTCAATCGTCGGTCAATTATTTGAAATGAGAATTAACTCGGCCTTCTCAAATAATTCACGTATATTTAGAATTTCAAATCAATTTATTTCAATGGTTAAATTATTCGACAACACCAATATTGTTCTTTAATGTAATTTTCACACCAAACACATTCAACCATCAAAAGCCACATAAATCAAGCAAATTCCGTTTATATCCATTCCATATCGTTTATAATATTTTATGACGATTTATCGCTATTTTTATTTATTTTAAAATAGCCCATATTTTCAAAACGACGCTTCGGGCCATAAGGCGGCCGTGGCGCTGTTTTTCTTCAGATTTGATTTACACATATCTGAAAATCTAACCGTTGGATCTTCACAAAATTTACATCATTAGAAAGGTCTTTTCAAAACGAATCCAACGGTTCCAGTTTTGGGAAAATCCGACGGTCGGATCTCCCAGTACAATCGTTTGAATTTTTGATTTCAAAATACGAACTGCAGCGTCGTTATTCGATTAAATATATAATTATATTTATATATATATATAAATATAATCGCTTCTGGCGCTGTTTTTCTTCAAATTTGAATTAAACATTCCAGACGATCCAACCGTTGGATTTTTACAAGGTTGGTGCCGTTGGAAAGATTATTCCAAGGCGAACCCGACGGTTGAGGCTTCGGAAAAATCCAATGGTCGGATTTCCCGTACTAGTTGTTTGAAAACACGGTTTCAAAACACGAACTGCACGGATTCGTTTCGTTTCAATTTTATTTATATTTATATAAATATAGTTCATTCAATGATTTCCATATCGTTTTAACTTCAAATATTTTTCTAACGCCTTAAATTTTGGAAAAATTTCGCCATAACCTCCCCTGCACCGGGAGCATCGGGAAATCGCAAATAGCTTTCCCGGTCCTTCTAATCTCAAAAAGAAAAAGAAAAAGCCAACAGGCTCAAAATCATCACCCAAACAAATTAGTAAATGTGTACCTATTTGTCGGGCACAAAATTTTATTCCTCTTCTCTAGCCCCTTTGCTATAACCTGTTCAATGAATATTGCATGTACATATATATACAGTTCTTATCATTTATCAATTTCTATTCGACTTCATATTTGATTTCTATTTGGTTTAAAAACTCCATTCATTCTAATGTTACATAAATAGGTGCAAATCATTTCATTAGCTAATTAATGAATATTTCAACTCATATATGTTTATTTTGAACAAGTGGCTATTTTTAACACTTCACATTTCAACGATTTATGCATACAAAAAAAATGTGATTTTTATTGTAAGACAATTCATTTCAAAACACTACTTTTCTATATAGTTCATATAGTCGATAAAAGGTGATTTTTATTATCAAACAATTTATTTCAAAATATGAATACCATTCAACACATGAATTTTTAATCAACGAATGAATATCAATTCAACACATGAATGTTTTCTATAGTTTCTATATATAGATAAAAATGTGATTTTTATTATCGAACAATTTATTTCAAAATATGAATACCATTCAACACATGAATTTCTAATCAACGAATGAATATCAATTCAACACATGAATGTTTTCTATGGTTTTTATATATAGATAAAAATGTGATTTTTATATTATCGAACAATTTATTTCAAAGTATGAATACCATTCAACACATGAATTTCTAATCAACGAATGAATATCAATTCAACACATGAATGTTTTCTATGGTTTTTATATATAGATAAAATGTGATTTTTATATTTCAAAACGCGAATACCATTCAACACATGAATTTCTAATCAACGAATGAATATCAATTCAACACATGAATGTTTTCTATTCAATGAATAAATATAGTTTAAGCATATGAAAATAATTCAAACACACGAATATTATTCAAAATTTCGGCAGCATAACGGCAGGGTAGTTAAAACCGGCACCGTCCCTAGTACGGCTCCTCGCTCTACCTTAAAACCTCGCGGTTTTTGACAATGGGGATCATGCATCTAGTTCGCACGCAGGCGGCATGTATATATTTATTTCATTTCCACAAACTAATCCTATGTGGTTTCAACCAAATATTTCTCAACCACAAATGGGTATTTTTCAACCACAATCAACCAATATCAATCACAAACAATCCCAAACAATCATTCGCTATCAATCAATATTCACAACAATTTCAACCAATAAATATCGTCCATGGTTTGTGGACGAGGGGCGTATATATATAGATATATATTTATATATAGCAATTCACTTTCATTTCACACATATATAATATTTTTAAATCAGAAATCTCACCAATAGCTATCCAACTTCACGACACTTCCTTAGAGAAATCTTCGCCTTTCTGTCGCTTTCGCCCGTATTCTCTACATATGTAAAAATCGAATTTTTACTATGTTACTCAATATATAAAAATCGAATTTTGACTTCGCTATTTAATATATAAAGATTATATTTTTAATATTCCTATGATGTAAAAATTATATTTTTATTGCTTTAAAAATATAAATTTTCATATCTTACTTCTTTTACTTAATAAAAATTCCGTCTTTTCTATTTTAAAAATAGGATCTTTTCTATTCTAAAAATCTGATCTTTTCTATTTTAAAAATAGGATCTTTCTCTTTTTAAAGTTTAAATCTTTTCCTTTAAAAAGTTTAAATCTTTTCCTTTAAAAAGTTTAAATCTTTTCCTTTAAAAAGATCAGTTTTATATGCCTTATATAATTCAGTTTTAAAACCTTTAAAATCTGTTTTTAAATTCTTTATAAAATCTGTTTTAAAATTCTTTATAAAATCTGTTTTTAAATTCTTTATAAAATCTGTTTTTAAATTCTTTATAAAATCTGTTTTTAAATTCTTTATAAAATCTGTTTTTAAATTCTTTATAAAATCTGTTTTCCCTAAAAGAAAATCAGTTTTAAACTAATTAAAAAAAATCAGCTTTAAACTAATTAAAAATAAAAATAAAATAAACTAAATCACTCACCGCAGCCTGCGAAAAAGGGGGGAAGGGAAGAAGAAGAAAGCGTCGGCGGCTTCGAGGTGTTGTCAGATGGTGTCGGCGGCAGGGCTTCAGGGGGGGCTCGATTTGATTCGACTGGGGGGCGTCGCGAGGGGTTCGAGGTGAAGGCAGGGTCCTTGGTAGTGAGGGCGGCGGCTTCGAGGTGTTGGCGGCGATGTCTGGAGGGAGGCGGCGACTTCGAGGTTAGGTTTTCTCTTTTTTTTTTTTTTTTTTTATTTCGTTTCTGAATAATGAATCGGGGGGGGGGCCAAGCAGAAGAAAAGGAGGGAAGAATATTTTTTTTTTATTATTATTTAATTATTTAATTTTTGCAAAAGGGTTGACTTTTACATACGACCTCGAAACGAGGCCCACTGCCTGTCGTCCATAGCGTTTTACCCCCATTCCGAACACAATGGGATATGTATCGTAAGCTGATTTGATCGTTACAATCAGTTTCCGTTGAATTTACATTTAAATCACTATATTGAATTTTAAACGTACATTTCAAATTACCGGGGCCACATACTAACTTGAAAAATTCCAGAAAAATATTTTCTAGCTTCGTATTGACGATACGGTCCTAACCAAACTAGTTTCGTCGAATTCTGAGGCCGTTGGAAAAATGGCCAATTTCCAGTCGATTAAAATCAACAGAAACTGGTCAAACGCGTTTTCCTTTGCCACACTCACATATTGATTCGAAAAATTATGAAATTTGAAACCTAACAATAACTTGACCCTGCGGATCCAACAAAAGTGGTTTCGTCGAAATCCGAGGTCATTTGCAAAATGTCCATTTTTTAAGGGCCTGAATTCCATAGCGACTATTCAGAATTTTCAACTGGACATATCTTTTGATTCCCGCTACCAAATTTCGATTGGTCGGATTCGTTAGAAAGATATTCACTAACAGATTTAAATATTTTTGGTTTCACTAAAATCCGGATTGTTTTGCACCCGGTATATTCAATTGAAGTTTGAAATCGAATTATCGAACTACCGCGCCATTTTCAATTCTATATATAATTATAATTAATTATATTCGTTTTCAAATGTCGATTCAAACTCAGTTTTCATCGCCATTATTTAAAATATTTATTTTAAATATTTAAAATCCATTATTTTAGCCAATTCAAAAATTTTAAATTGGTTCAGATTTTCTGGGTCGTTACAATCTCCCCCACTTAAAACTTTTCGTCCCCGAAAAGGAACAAAGTCGAAAGTGGTTTGATAAATCTACAATCACACAACACAACAACCAATCCAATTGTTTCTAACCTTTTTAACTTTTCAAATATATATCTTTTATATATTCAAAAATTATATTTCTAAAACCAGACTATATATAAATATAATCACAAATACGTTATTTAAAAACATATTACTCTCGACTCGTCCTGAGGCACTTCTGACCCCATCTCTAACGAGTTGTTCTGATTCTGCTACTCATACTAGGATATTACTGATCCTATCTGTATAGAGTTACCCGTCCTAGAACAAAACTGGTTCTATTTCTGACGAGTTCGTTCAAATGTTATATTCCAGAACTAAGCTTAACCAAAGCTCTGATACCACGATGAGACGACCCAAAATCCCGTTCTCACGGAAACAGGGCTATCTTTGGAATATAACACAGAAACATATAATAGCAGAACAGAATTAAATAAATACACCAGATAATGAACAATAAAATATACTGGATAAAAGTATCATCAGAGTTACACAATATACAGGATCTTACTTAGTACAAATACAGTTCAGCTATACATAAATGTCTACAGCGGAAATAAACAAAATATGTACAATAGGAGCTGAACAGCATAAAAAGAAATAAATGATAGAATCCATCTTCAGCTCCAGCTATCCAGAAAGAACCAGCTAAACCTGAATACAAGGCTGCCCGTGGAGAAAAAGGGGCACCCGAGTTTGAAAGTGAAACAAACTACGAGTCAGTCATGGGACTGGTATGAGAAATCCACTCAACACATATATAATTGGCTAATCACAGGACCACGCCACTTTCGTGGAACGGGTTTACTCCATTGGATTGCCGGTGCTTTAAAACAAATCTTTCTTTTAAACATCGCTATGCTTTTTATAAAAATGAAGCCGTTATAAGACTCAGTTCCCATCACACTTGCAACGCAAACCGGAGGATAGAGTTTTTACCTTATAACAGCCAAAATATGCTTGATACGAATAAAACAAAGGCATTTGATATTATTGCTAGTGTTTATATGCTTTGAAAACAATTTCAAATCATAACTATCAATCATAGACGACATGAGCGTCCCATGCCACTATGTCGCCAAATATATATATACAATTGAAACCGCACGATCACGTATTTGGAAATTGGATTTCCGTCATGAACCAAGGCAAAAGATAGTCCTTACCGATTTCGAGACAATCTAGCCCATGTCTCAGGATCAGAGCTCGAGTGACCCTAGGAGCGACAGGGCCGGTCCACCGATGTGGATTAAAATTCCTGAACAATACGTTTCCCCGCCCTTTGGGGCGTAAACGAGCCAACGAATGACTCCATCGGACCCGGATCGTCCGATCAAACCGAGGCGCCTCGCAACAGCAACAACCACATAGGTGAAAAGTATATAAATGTCAGGGCTGGTAGGTCACTGACACCACCCTAGCTAGAAGGAAACGCATGTCCTCCCTGAGGTCCTTCCTCCCGTTTCTGGTTCATACCGGGGTGTGAGGCTCACGAATTCACGTTATACACAAAGCTACGCCACACAGGCGGTGCTTTGATCATCACCACAAGACTTCGCTTTTCAACAGAAGTCCTGATCACTGCATCTTAGCATGCCACACAGGCAATTCATGCCATGCGACTGATGTCCATCGATATACAACCTCTGAGCTCGTACGTCTCAAAGAAGGGCGTTAAGCAAAAGAATAAATTCTTCGCCGCCAAACAGATGTATATTTAACAGAGATCAATCAACACAGAATAAAATCCAATGTCAGACACACAGTCCATTTACAAGTCCGTTCTGGGTCTGAACGAAACCGGAGGCACTAAATACCTCGCAAACCCATCGATCACCACGTACGTCTGGACGATCACCACTCATTATCCATATTTCGGGATGCCTCCCAATCAGGACCTCGGTCACCATCCAAACGAGGTGAAGATCTCCGGTCTTCGACCATCGTCTTCATCTTCGACTTTCAATCGTCGGTCAATTATTTGAAATGAGAATTAACTCGGCCTTCTCAAATAATTCACGTATATTTAGAATTTCAAATCAATTTATTTCAATGGTTAAATTATTCGACAACACCAATATTGTTCTTTAATGTAATTTTCACACCAAACACATTCAACCATCAAAAGCCACATAAATCAAGCAAATTCCGTTTATATCCATTCCATATCGTTTATAATATTTTATGACGATTTATCGCTATTTTTATTTATTTTAAAATAGCCCATATTTTCAAAACGACGCTTCGGGCCATAAGGCGGCCGTGGCGCTGTTTTTCTTCAGATTTGATTTACACATATCTGAAAATCTAACCGTTGGATCTTCACAAAATTTACATCATTAGAAAGGTCTTTTCAAAACGAATCCAACGGTTCCAGTTTTGGGAAAATCCGACGGTCGGATCTCCCAGTACAATCGTTTGAATTTTTGATTTCAAAATACGAACTGCAGCGTCGTTATTCGATTAAATATATAATTATATTTATATATATATATATAAATATAATCGCTTCTGGCGCTGTTTTTCTTCAAATTTGAATTAAACATTCCAGACGATCCAACCGTTGGATTTTTACAAGGTTGGTGCCGTTGGAAAGATTATTCCAAGGCGAACCCGACGGTTGAGGCTTCGGAAAAATCCAATGGTCGGATTTCCCGTACTAGTTGTTTGAAAACACGGTTTCAAAACACGAACTGCACGGCTTCGTTTCGTTTTAATTTTATTTATATTTATATAAATATAGTTCATTCAATGATTTCCATATCGTTTTAACTTCAAATATTTTTCTAACGCCTTAAATTTTGGAAAAATTTCGCCATAACCTCCCCTGCACCGGGAGCATCGGGAAATCGCAAATAGCTTTCCCGGTCCTTCTAATCTCAAAAAGAAAAAGAAAAAGCCAACAGGCTCAAAATCATCACCCAAACAAATCAGTAAATGTGTACCTATTTGTCGGGCACAAAATTTTATTCCTCTTCTCTAGCCCCTTTGCTATAACCTGTTCAATGAATATTGCATGTACATATATATACAGTTCTTATCATTTATCAATTTCTATTCGACTTCATATTTGATTTCTATTTGGTTTAAAAACTCCATTCATTCTAATGTTACATAAATAGGTGCAAATCATTTCATTAGCTAATTAATGAATATTTCAACTCATATATGTTTATTTTGAACAAGTGGCTATTTTTAACACTTCACATTTCAACGATTTATGCATACAAAAAAAATGTGATTTTTATTGTAAGACAATTCATTTCAAAACACTACTTTTCTATATAGTTCATATAGTCGATAAAAGGTGATTTTTATTATCAAACAATTTATTTCAAAATATGAATACCATTCAACACATGAATTTCTAATCAACGAATGAATATCAATTCAACACATGAATGTTTTCTATAGTTTCTATATATAGATAAAAATGTGATTTTTATTATCGAACAATTTATTTCAAAATATGAATACCATTCAACACATGAATTTCTAATCAACGAATGAATATCAATTCAACACATGAATGTTTTCTATGGTTTTTATATATAGATAAAAATGTGATTTTTATATTATCGAACAATTTATTTCAAAGTATGAATACCATTCAACACATGAATTTCTAATCAACGAATGAATATCAATTCAACACATGAATGTTTTCTATGGTTTTTATATATAGATAAAATGTGATTTTTATATTTCAAAACGCGAATACCATTCAACACATGAATTTCTAATCAACGAATGAATATCAATTCAACACATGAATGTTTTCTATTCAATGAATAAATATAGTTTAAGCATATGAAAATAATTCAAACACACGAATATTATTCAAAATTTCGGCAGCATAACGGCAGGGTAGTTAAAACCGGCACCGTCCCTAGTACGGCTCCTCGCTCTACCTTAAAACCTCGCGGTTTTTGACAATGGGGATCATGCATCTAGTTCGCACGCAGGCGGCATGTATATATTTATTTCATTTCCACAAACTAATCCTATGTGGTTTCAACCAAATATTTCTCAACCACAAATGGGTATTTTTCAACCACAATCAACCAATATCAATCACAAACAATCCCAAACAATCATTCGCTATCAATCAATTTTCACAACAATTTCAACCAATAAATATCGTCCATGGTTTGTGGACGAGGGGCGTATATATATATAGATATATATTTATATATAGCAATTCACTTTCATTTCACACATATATAATATTTTTAAATCAGAAATCTCACCAATAGCTATCCAACTTCACGACACTTCCTTAGAGAAATCTTCGCCTTTCTGTCGCTTTCGCCCGTATTCTCTACATATGTAAAAATCGAATTTTTACTATGTTACTCAATATATAAAAATCGAATTTTGACTTCGCTATTTAATATATAAAGATTATATTTTTAATATTCCTATGATGTAAAAATTATATTTTTATTGCTTTAAAAATATAAATTTTCATATCTTACTTCTTTTACTTAATAAAAATTCCGTCTTTTCTATTTTAAAAATAGGATCTTTTCTATTCTAAAAATCTGATCTTTTCTATTTTAAAAATAGGATCTTTCTCTTTTTAAAGTTTAAATCTTTTCCTTTAAAAAGTTTAAATCTTTTCCTTTAAAAAGATCAGTTTTATATGCCTTATATAATTCAGTTTTAAAACCTTTAAAATCTGTTTTTAAATTCTTTATAAAATCTGTTTTAAAATTCTTTATAAAATCTGTTTTTAAATTCTTTATAAAATCTGTTTTTAAATTCTTTATAAAATCTGTTTTCCCTAAAAGAAAATCAGTTTTAAACTAATTAAAAAAACAGCTTTAAACTAATTAAAAATAAAAATAAAATAAACTAAATCACTCACCGCAGCCTGCGAAAAAGGGGGGAAGGGAAGAAGAAGAAAGCGTCGGCGGCTTCGAGGTGTTGTCCGATGGTGTCGGCGGCAGGGCTTCAGGGGGGGCTCGATTTGATTCGACTGGGGGGCGTCGCGAGGGGTTCGAGGTGAAGGCAGGGTCTTCGGTAGTGAGGGCGGCGGCTTCGAGGTGTTGGCGGCGATGTCTGGAGGGAGGCGGTGGCTTCGAGGTTAGGTTTTCTCTTTTTTTTTTTTATTTCGTTTCTGAATAATGAATCGGGGGGGGGGGGGGGGCAAGCAGAAGAAAAGGAGGGAAGAATATTTTTTTTTATTATTATTATTTAATTATTTAATTTTTGCAAAAGGGTTGACTTTTACATACGACCTCGAAACGAGGCCCACCGCCTGTCGTCCATAGCGTTTTACCCCCATTCCGAACACAATGGGATATGTATCGTAAGCTGATTTGATCATTACAATCAGTTTCCGTTGAATTTACATTTAAATCACTATATTGAATTTTAAACGTACATTTCAAATTACCGGGGCCACATACTAACTTGAAAAATTCCAGAAAAATATTTTCTAGCTTCGTATTGACGATACGGTCCTAACCAAACTAGTTTCGTCGAATTCTGAGGCCGTTGGAAAAATGGCCAATTTCCAGTCGATTAAAATCAACAGAAACTGGTCAAACGCGTTTTCCTTTGCCACGCTCACATATTGATTCGAAAAATTATGAAATTTGAAACCTAACAATAACTTGACCCTGCGGATCCAACAAAAGTGGTTTCGTCGAAATCCGAGGTCATTTGCAAAATGTCCATTTTTTAAGGGCCTGAATTCCATAGCGACTATTCAGAATTTTCAACTGGACATATCTTTTGATTCCCGCTACCAAATTTCGATTGGTCGGATTCGTTAGAAAGATATTCACTAACAGATTTAAATATTTTTGGTTTCACTAAAATCCGGATTGTTTTGCACCCGGTATATTCAATTGAAGTTTGAAATCGAATTATCGAACTACTGCGCCATTTTCAATTCTATATATAATTATAATTAATTATATTCGTTTTCAAATGTTGATTCAAACTCAGTTTTCATCGCCATTATTTAAAATATTTATTTTAAATATTTAAAATCCATTATTTTAGCCAATTCAAAAATTTTAAATTGGTTCAGATTTTCTGGGTCGTTACAAGTACACGTCGGGTTAATGGGTAATATTAGTAAATATATAAGCCCACAAAACTTAACCATTATATAAACATGTTTGAATCTGTGGGAAGGTTAAGTATACGTCGGGTTGGTGGGTAACATTAGTAAATATATAGGCCCACAAAACTTAACCATTATATAAACATGCTTGAATTCGTGGGAAGGTTAAGTATACGTCGGTTTGGTGGGTAATATTAGTAAATATAGGCCCACAAAACTTAACCATTATATAAACATGCTTGAATCGGTGGGAGGGTTAATTACATATCGGGTTGGTGGGTAATATTAGTAAATATAGGCCCACAAACTTAACCAGTACGAAACCCTAGTAACGGGGACCCATTTCAGCAGTAACCCACATAGATGTATCACGGTACCCTGAGCTAGGCAGGGTGGGGCATGATTACTGGGCTGATTATAAGCAGTCAAGACAACGGTAGGGGGTACGTCAGTGTAGGTTCGGATGGTTTACGGGCATGCACGTATTCCGGAGTGGGAAAAAGCAGGCACTGGGTACCAGTAGTTATACACTGTGCATCTTGATTCATGTCGGGTTGCTATCATAAGGATTGATACACCTTATGGTGGGACCAACGCAGGGTACCTACATGTAGAGGGGGCCGATCGAAACAGACACATGGAACACTTGTACAAGTAGGGAGTCGATCGATAGGGTAGTAAGGGTACATCTAACATCTTCATGGCAATTCGGCTGACTGAGGTGGAATCCTCATAATAGATGTACACCTAAAGGCTACCACAATTGCGGGAATTGGGATCACGTTGTAATATTATACTTTTATATAGATTACTAGTTGGGACACTAGTTAGGTGGTGCAGAGATATAGAAATCAGAATAAAAGGGTAGTCGCGAAGCAGAGGAAGAGTAGAAGCGCATTCATTTTATCTTGCCTTATCATATCTTGTGCTAAACTATGTTATCTTTTTACCCTTGTTGTCTTACTATAGTGTATTGTTCTATGTTTAGCTTATCTCATGCCATGATTCTTTTCCTATTTAAATGCTAGTAATCACTGAATTACCAGACTTATTGCCTGACCCACTTTCTTGCGTCTTCTTTTCTTCCATTCCCCCCAAGGTAGTCAGGGAGGAAATAGCTCTACTTAGTTTGGACCGTTTCTCTTTGCAAGAATTGAAGATTAGTCGATGTTTTGCTCTGGACTTTCCTTTCCACTGCTATGTCTGGCTCCTGCTCTATTGGGGAATATTATCGTCATTTATGCTTCTTTATTTTATTAAACAAGATAGATACTTTGGTATTGTAGACAATCTTTGTACAAGCTATTTTATAAATAAAGTAAAGTATCATATTCCGCTGCTTTATTTGTCTGTCTTGTAATTTATCTACATCTATTACCTATAATGCTCCATCAAAGTTAAGGCATTCCCTTTGTGAGTGACCTTAACAGAGGTGGGGCGTTTCACTTGGTATCAGAGCTGAAGGTTACCGGATCAGATAAAAGATTTGAAAAATTATTTTCAAAACAGTTTTAAAAGACAGGAAAATAGTGTGAAGGACAGTAAAAACAAAAAATTATGTCAAAAGGACAAGAGGCAAAAAAATTAGCCAAAAGGACAAAATTTAGTGTAAAGTATGATATGATAATGAACCCCCGAATTCCTCCTTTACACTAGAAAATGTCCTTAAGGCTAAATTTTTTGTTGACTGTCCTTATGGATAAATTTTTAGTTGACTTTGTCCTTGTACCTAAAAATCCCTTTAAAAGAAGCATTTTCAAAAGAAAAGTTTTGTTTTAAAGGCGTATTCCCTAAAGACATATGCACTATCTTTAGATCCTCTGTTTGAATCCTTGTTTCCTTCTTTCCTAAGTCTCCAGGGCTCCTTGCTTTCAGGGAGGTAAACTCATCGCGGCATGGTTTCGTAGGCTCGACGAGACTAAGACACTTGTCAAAGGGCAAACAAGTGCCCGACTTCCATCTATAGCCGTAGTAGTTTCACCTACGGCTAATTTTTTTTCGAGCTTTGTAGGATTCTCCGAGCGATGGAGGAAGCTTTCGAGAGACCTGTCAACAAGTTACACAAGGATGGAAAAGATGAGAATGAGGGAGTTTGGCTAAGGAGCACAACACAAGGATAAATAACTCATGGATATGGACTTGGTTCACAATGGAGGGGATGAAAGAATAGTAAAACCGAAAACAAGAGGAAGTATCTTTATTTTGGTATAATGGGTCGTATAATTAAGGGCAAGGGCAAGAACAAAGGACAGGATTTTCCGGAAGACAAGTGCATGCTCTCACCGCCAACATACCTGAGAGAGAGGCAATAAGATTTCTGTTGAAAGATTTTTTTCCCTTTGATAATCCTATTAGCATCCTTTTGATTTTAGTGCTTCACATTCATATATATCTGCTTCCATAGGTTCTCTGCACTTTAGTACTTGTATAATAGAAGATACCATTATTGTCTCAAATCCAATTTGTGGTACGGCTCATTTATCTTTGGTTTGTAAGGATTTGAGATGCTTATGTTTCTGAGTTTCATGGGCTATGGGTTGATTCTAGGCATGGATGGGTTAGCTAGTAATTGTGAAAGGAGGGTAGTTAGACTTTCGACTTGCGTCGGGAATACCCTTGAAATTTTGTGCGATCCTAAGGGATCAGTTTGTCTTAGCTACATAGAATCACTTGATGTATCTATCGATGATTTTCGATCCGACGGATTAGTCCATGAGTACACAAGATGTTTTGACTAGGGTAGGGGTTTTCCCCCTAAAACTCGAGACAGACTTCCGCATATATCTAGTTGACAATGCAAAGCCCATTATGCGATCAACGATAGTTTTGGAACAAGATTGGCGAGGATAGCCAGAGTTGGTTAAGTGCCCAATTGTTTGGTTGTTTTATTAGTATCATCTCACATAAATCGCCCAAATTCGGAGGAGGTTTTCCTTGGGTGCATGTCTGATATTGGTTTAGGCTTTTGGGGCTTGTACTTGAGGAATGTCGAGTTCGATTAGGATGGTTTGCGTGAGAAATAGATGGTTGTGGTAGGCGCCCTATGTCAGACTGACCTTAAGAGAGGTAAAATGTACATAGAAACCTTTAGCTTTAGACCCTCAGATTTATGACATGATGGATAAGCTAAGTAGAAGAGAGACCTCTAATCACCTTAGTATATACACTTGGTATCATGGTTAACACCTGTTTATCTTGGAAATGTAGTTCGACTAAACTGGATAACCTCTAGCATAGTGAGTGATCGAGGTCCTATCTTTACTAGTGAGTTTTGGAAATGGAGGTCAAGGAGCTTCGCAACTGTGAATTTAAATTAGATACAGTGTAATGAAGCTCAGGAAGACACGACATGGGAGACTGAAAGACTCATGCATCACACCCTTTTCTTAAAGGTATATCCTTGATCTCTTTTTCTAAGAATTTTATACATGCTTGTTTCCATCTTTTAGGTAAATCCTCTAGGTCATATCTTTGATCCTTAGGTAGAAGCCAATGGATGTAAACGTGTATTTGAAACATGTTATGATTGATGGTTGCAAGTGGATGCCAGTGGTTGCTAGTGGTTACTCGTGGATGCATATACACATATTAGGCACTAGATCAGCCCAGTCACTTTTATATTGCATATGCATGAGTGAATTTTGGTACATATGAACTGAAACTTGATGTGTTATTGTAACACCCCGGATTTTTGAATAATCGATTTAACTAAATTAAAGAATAATAAATCTCAGACGTGAGAATTATGGGGATTGGGTTGCGCCATTGCGTTCGTCTCGGAATTCTAGTGGAGATAGAGTCCGAGTTTGCGGGAAATGAGTACCGGATGAAAGAGTTATGGACGAACGAAGTTTGGTGGCAAAGTAAAGAAAAGAAAAAAAAATATAAATGCACTGGCGCACTTGGGAAGTGCGCCAGTACATATTTACATTGGCGCACCTGCCAAGTGCGCCCAGGCCGAGGCTGGAGCCTGCACAGCTTTCTGGTTCAGGCTGACCCGTGTTGTTGAGTCCATTCTGACTCCTTGCTGAGTCATTAGGGCTGACTCATCACCCTATCATAATTGAATGGTTTTGATTAACCCTAAGAACATCCGACGGCTTAAATTAATTTATAACTCTATAAAAAGACCCCTATACACAAACCCTAAATCAGAAAAGAAAAAAACAAAGACCATGGCCGTCATGCTGTTGTTTTGAGCCCTGGAGCAGCCGCCACCAAATCAAAGATAAAGAACAGCAACCAAATCAGAACTACCCAACTCTAACAGTGATTCTTCATCAAAGGAGCGCTAATTCGACTACTTTTGAGTGTGAGTTCGATAATCTTAGTAAAATAATTAGTAATTTAATTAGATTAAGTTATAACACGGATTTGTATGGATGTGATATGAGGTATTGATTGTATGTTGTAATGATGTTGTAGGATTATCTATGATGTTATGTTGTGATGCAAAGTTTTGTTGCTATCATTCATGTTGTAATTATATATATATATATATATATATATATATTCAAATCGTCATGATTCTTATGCTAGTTTGTGGTATTGATTCATATGATAATCCATATGTAGGGAAGTTTAGATGTTGATTCAAAACATGAACCATATACAAGTTTGGTTAGAATTACATATGACCTTACATGGTTATGGCACCTTGTTTATGTGAGAATTTAATTGAAAGCTAGGCTATGACATGATACTTTACATGTTAGATATTAGTTTACACCATTATTGTGATGTCATGTTATGTTATTACCTATGCAAGTTTAACCCTTTTAGATATAGGTTTATGACATATGTTGTCTATGCAAGTTTGTTGCCATAATTTCATCAAGTTCACACCTTTAGATTTGGATCTATGTTATACATGATGTTTATGCAAGTTAGTGGCCATAATTTCATCAAGTTCACACCTTTAGATTTGGATCTATGCTATACATGATGTTTATGCAAGTTTGTGGCCAATTTCTCATCAATTTCACACCTTTAAATTTGGAACCATGACATAAGTTGTTATGCAAGTTGTAATCTTGGCCTATGCAAGTTTTAGATGTAGAACATCAATCACATATGCAAGTTCACCCCTATGTTAGATCCATGTTTTAACTATGTATGTGATGTTTTCTTTTATTTCATGAGTTAGACTATTCGAGTCTAACGTATACTTTTATGTTAAACGAACAAACGTACTACGTGGGGAAAAAGGGAATAATATTAAAAATATTTAATTGGCACAATTGCCTTAAAAGGCATAAAATAAAATTGTGGTGAAATTGGTATGATTTTACATACCATAAATGGATGGACATAATTGAGTCAATTATGGACATCGCTAAATTTGGAATTGATTGATAATTTGAATAGGGAAAGTAATTCAAATTGGGGGTGATTAATTAGGAGTAATTAATCGTCTAAGACACGAGGTTAGGCTCTTTTGTGGTGTAAGACTACCCGGACCCGCCCGGCAAATCCAGCTGCCACAAAAGCCAGTCTAATGTGAGAGGTCTTAGGCATAAACTAAATACGTAACAATTGTAAAGACACGAGGTTAGGCTCTTTTGTGGTGTAAGACTGCCCGGACCCGCCCGGCAAATCCAGCTACCACAAATGCCAGTCTAATGTGAGAGGTCTTTATGAGGTTACAGCCTTAATAAATTAAGAAACACTTAACCATATAAGCATGTAGTGGGACATGAGGGGGTTAAGTGGGTGCCTTGGGTGGCATGTGGAATTTGGTGGGTGCCTTAGGTGGCATTTGGAAATACGATTAGAAACACTTAACCAAAATATGAAACATATAATTGAAACATGAATAAGAAGTGGGTTAAGTGGGATGTACTAGAGGGGACCAAGCTTAGGTGGATAGCTTGTGTCAAGTAATGGGGGGCCCGTTTCAACCAGTAACCCATACGTATCTTTGTGGGCTCGACCGAAGTCGAGGACGGGACACGCATACTGGGCTTGACTGTAAGAGGCCAAACTGGGTTAGTGGTGGCAACGCAAGTCCAACGGGTTCATATGCGTGTGTGGACCCGGGCTGGTAGGTAAGACGTTGTTGCATCGTGTAGGTATAAGCTGTGCATTCTTTGCTGTATCGGGTTGCCACTTTGGGGAGTGATACACCCCACTGTGGGGCCAACACGGGTATCTACGAGTTAGGGAGCCGATCGCTTGGGGGTAGTGGGTACACCTAGTGGAGATAGGGGCAGACGGCACCTATGAAGGCAGCTAGGGGTGCACGAAACTACCAATACCATTATTAAGTCTGTAGGCGGGATCAACCTTAGGGTGACTAGTGGTGGTGCAGTATACTAGTGGCAGTGCAGTTTAGGAATTATCCCATAGTGTTGGTGTAGTTCAGTAGTTATCCTATAGTAGTTTAGGTGCGCTTTAACGATATCGTAATACATCTTGTTTCCTCGTTTACTCTGCTATACTCAATGGTTCATGGTCATTTCCCTATTTTTCCAACTTATGCCTTAGCCTAATTACTTTATTAATTATATTGTTAGAATTATCGCACTCGCCAGACTTTATGTCTGACCCCCCCTTTTTCCATCCCTTTCCTTCCCCCCCCCCCACCCCCCAGGTGCTCAGGTTGGAACTAGCACCAGTGGAGTTTGATCTTGGACTGCTTTTAGAAGATTTGTTGGACCGCTGAAGTAAAGTTCAGCTTCTCCTTATTTATGGCTATTTTAATGTTGGGGATTATGTTTTTTAGTTTATGTACTTTGTTTTATCAAGATAGATATGATGTACTTGACTTTGGTTTATGGTTTTGATGATGTAATCAAACATATGGGTTTATCCACTGCAATGAAATAAAGTTTTAATTTTCAAGTACTGCTTTATATCTGTCTTGTTGTGATTTTCTGTTCTATATTCACTTAAAACGCTCCACTGAAGTTAAGGCATTCCCTTTGCGAGTGACCTTAATGGAGGTGGGGTGTTACAGTTATCATAAGGATGTTTCATTTGTATGAATGATTGTGCACTCTTGTAGAAGTTATAAAGTATGATTATGAATAATTGCATACATGATGGACTCATGTCACTGACATAATTCGCATTGAGGAGGTCAACTGAATCAGTAGACCGCCTGATTTTGCATTAGATAAGGACATGTACACACACTGCGCATATGATCATGAAGGCATTAGAAATATTTTTAAGGACAATGGGTGCTTGTGTTTGATGGTTGAGTAGATTGGTGATTGGATGGCAGGATAGACATTCTTCTTAACTTGAAGATTTCGGGGATGAAATCCTTTCAGGAGGGGAGAATGTAACACCCCGTATTTTCTAAGAATATTAAAGTAATGAATTAAAGAACAATTAGTTTCAAATGTGACAATTAATGGAAACGGGTTACGCCATTGCGTTCATCTCAAAATTCTGCTTGGAATAGAGTCCAAGTTTTCGAAAATCGGACTACGTATGGAGAAGTTATGGCCCTCGGAACTTTCAGAAAGTTATATAGAACAATTCAGAAAATTAAATACCAAGGCAGGTTGACCTGGGGGTCGACCTCCCTATATATAGGTCGACCTGGGGGTTGACCAGGGGGTCGACCTCCCTATATACAGGTCAACCTGGGGGTCGACCTCCCCCTCGGGTCAAATCAGAAATCTGACGTTTTTCTTGCTGTGACGATCTGCTGTGTCATTAGGGCTTGTGTGGCACGTTCTGGTTGGTTTTCTTAGGTTTGAATGGCTTCGATTTGCTCTAGGTTAATCTGACGGTTCCTATTAAATCAAAATTCTATATAAACAACCTAAATCTAAACCTTAAGCCACACAAAAATATTCCTAAGACCATCATGCTATCAAAACACAACCTAGAGTAGCTGCCATTCTCATTCAACTAGAAAGCAAGTAGGAATTACAAATCAAATCTAATTCAACCAAGATTATTCAATGTCTACAGCAAAGGAGAGCAATTCAGTTTTAGAAAACAGATTTCAGAACTCAAGATTTCTCTTTTGTTTGTAAGTTGGTTATTACTTAGATTTAAATGAATTTCTTAAATGAAATCGTGACATGCTGCAACTTGAATCTAGAACGATGTTCATATTTAAGACAAATGAAATCTGATCCGTGTCAATTTTGAATTACCAATAATTCTGAAGCTATTGTGATTGATCATGCCTATTGTGAGTTATAAGATTGTGGCGATTGACATAAAATAACCCATTATGCCTATGAAACTGATTCGTTTGACATAATGGAATCCATTGTGTTTATGAGACTGGTTGGTGTAAAAATTATCATGTTATATGCAAGCTTGGCGATTCTATCTTATTATGTACATGCAAGCTTTAGGCAGAATAATGTTCCAATATTCCTACATGTTTAGATCTACAGCCTTATATGTTTTAGATCAAGGTTAATTAGATCCTAAATCATTGCAAATTCATCTTTACATGCCAAGTTTAATTTGTGTTGTTCTATGCAAATTCATATGCTTATGTCTTATATTAAATTGGATCTAAAATTGCAAGTTCATTATTCTATGCCAAATATTATGTGACATATGTTGGACCTATATTATGTTTGTTGAATGCTACATGTTTCTTCTTTTTCCCCTTTTGACTTTGAGGTAGGCTAAATTGCGAATCCTAAACATTCTATGTAGTTTATGCGAACGTTTAATGGGGATAACATTGGAGGGGGGGGACTTGAAATTTCATGTAATTGACATATTTGGCTCATAACCATGTAAATGATTTATGGCATGTAACTGTATAATTTATATACCAAAGATTATGAACATGATTTAGATGGGTAGTGGGCCATGACAATAATTGATTTATAATTTACATATAAATATGAAGGATAAACACAAAAATTACATGGCATAGATTGGTTCATGAAATGGTATTTTTAATATACCATTAACTATGAGCATAATTAAAAGGATAATTATGGCATAATTAAATTGGGAATAATTTAGATATGGAATTTGTCATAAATAAGAAACCTGTAAATTGTAGGAAAGATGAATATGCCTAACCCGAGGTTAGATTGAGTTGTGGTGTAAATCTGCCCGGAACCGCCCGACTGTCTAGTAACCACAACAATACATATCTAATGTGGGAGGTTAGGGCATTGAGCCCAATAAGAACCCGAGGTTAGTCTGAGTTGCGGTGTAAAACTGCCCTGAATCGACCGGCACATCCAGTGATCGCAACAATACATGTCTAATGTGAGTGGTTGGTGCTTTTATGAATGAATTAATGCTATTGACACATGTTAAGTATAGGAGGGTTAGGTTAATTGATACTTAACCAGTATGACATATGGGTGGGTTAAGTTAAACTTGAATGGACAAAGGACTCCTAACCAACAAGACATGATATAGGGTAGGGTTAAGTTAACTAAGGGATCACGTAACCGTTATAACATGTCAACTAAACAGATGGTAGGGTTAAGTTAACTAAGGAAACACTTAACCATTATAACATGTTAATTAAGCAGATGATAGGGTTAAGTTAACTAAAGTAACACTTAACCAAAATATATAATGACTTGTGGTAGGGTTAAGTAACACAAGAGGATACACTTAGCTAATATATAATGACATGTGGTAGGGTTAAGTAATACAAGAGGAAAACACTTAAACAATTATATAACACGATGTACGGGAAGGGTTAAGTTAACACGAGAGGGCAACACTTAACCAATATAACATGGTTTGAGGTAGGGTCAAGTTAACACCAGAAGGAAACACTTAACCAACATGACAAGACAAGTGGGTGGGTTAAGTTAACTTGAATTGATTAATGACACTTGACAAATATAACTTGATGAACGAATGGGGTTAAGTTAAATGGGAAATACTTAACCAATACAACATGATGAATGAACTGGGTTAAGTTAATAAATCACACTTAACCAATCCAACATGACAAGTGAGAAAGGTTAAGTTAATAAGAACCACTTAACCAACATGGTATGATGAGTAGGAGGGTTAAGTACACGTCGGGTTGGTGGGTAATATAAGTAAATATATAAGCCCACAAAACTTAACCATTATATAAACATGCTTGAATCCGTGGGAAGGTTAAGTATACGTCGGGTTGGTGGGTAATATTAGTAAATATATAGGCCCACAAAACTTAACCATTATATAAGAATGCTTGAATTCGTGGGAAGGTTAAGTATACATCGGGTTGGTGGGTAATATTAGTAAATACAGGCCCACAAAACTTAACCATTATATAAACATGTTTGAATCGGCGGGAGGGTTAAGTACACATCGAGTTGGTGGGTAATATTAGTAAATATAGGCCCACAAACTTAACCAGTTGGAAACCCTAGTAACGGGGACCCATTTCAGCAGTAACCCACATAGATGTATCACGGTACCCTGAGCTAGGCAGGGTGGGGCACGATTACTGGGCTGATTATAAGCAGTCAAAACAATGGCTGGGGGTACGTCAGTGTAGGTTCCGACGGTTTACGGGCGTGTTCGTATTGCGGAGTGGGAAAAAGCAGGCACTGGGTACAGTAGTTATACACTGTGCACCTTGATTTGTGTCGAGTCGCTATCATAAGGATTGATACACCTTATGGTGGGACCAGCGCAGGGTATCTACACGCAGAGGGGGCCGATTGACACAGACACATGGAACATTTGTACAAGTAGGGAGTCGATCGATAGGGTAGTAAGGGTACATCTAACATCTTTATGGCAATTAGGCTGACTGAGGTGGAATCCTCACAATAGATGTACACCTAAAGGCTACCACAATTGCGGGAATTGGGATCACGTTGTAATATTATACTTTTACATAAATTACTAGTTGGGACACTAATTAGGTGGTGTAGAGGTATAGAAATCAGAATAACAGTGTAGTAGCGAAGCAGAGAAAGAGTAGAAGCACATTCATTTTATCTTGCCTTATCATATCTTGTGCTAAACTATGTTATCTTGTTACCCTTGTTGTCTTACTGTAGAGTATTGTCCTATGTTTAGCTTATCTCATGCCATGATTCTTTTCCTATTTAAATGCTAGTAATCACTGAATTACCAGACTTATTGTCTGACCCACTTTCTTTCGTCTTCTTTTCTTCCATTCCCCCCTCCCCTGGTAGTCAGGGAGGAAATAACTCAACTTAGTTTGGACCGTTTCTCTTTGCAAGAATTGAAGATTAGTCGATGTTTTGCTCTGGACTTTCCTTTCCACTGCTATGGCTGGCTCCTTCTCTATTGGGGAATATTATTGTCATTTATGCTTCTTTATCTTGTTAAACAAGATAGATACTTTGGTATTGTAGACAATCTTTGTACAAGCTATTTTATAAATAAAGTAAAGTATCATTTTCCGCTGCTTTATTTGTCTGTCTTGTAATTTATCCGCATCTTTTACCTATAATGCTCCATCAAAGTTAATGCATTCCCTTTGTGAGTGACCTTAACAGAGGTGGGGTGTTTCACTTGGTATCAGATTTGAAGGTTACCAGATCAGATAAAAGATTTTAAAAATTATTTTCAAAGCGGTTTTAAAAGAAGCATTTTCAAAAGAAAAGTTTTGTTTTAAAGGCATATTCCCCAAAGTCGTATGCACTATCTTTAGATCCTCTGTTTGAATCCTTGTTTCCTTCTTTCCTGAGTCTCCAGGGCTCCTTGCTTACTGGGAGGTAACCTCATCGCGGAATGGTTCCGTAGGCTCGACGAGACTACGACACTTATCAATGGGTAAACAAATGACCAACTTCCATCTATAGTCGTAGTAGTATCATCTGCGGCTAATTATTTTTCGAGCTTTGTAGGATTCTCCGAGCGATGGAGGAAGCTTTCGAGAGACCTGTCAACAAGTTACACAAGAATGGAAAAGATGAGAATGAGGGAGATTTTAAAAATTATTTTCAAAGCGGTTTTAAAAGAAGCATTTTCAAAAGAAAAGTTTTGTTTTAAAGGCATATTCCCCAAAGTCGTATGCACTATCTTTAGATCCTCTGTTTGAATCCTTGTTTCCTTCTTTCCTGAGTCTCCAGGGCTCCTTGCTTACTGGGAGGTAACCTCATCGCGGAATGGTTCCGTAGGCTCGACGAGACTACGACACTTATCAATGGGTAAACAAATGACCAACTTCCATCTATAGTCGTAGTAGTATCATCTGCGGCTAATTATTTTTCGAGCTTTGTAGGATTCTCCGAGCGATGGAGGAAGCTTTCGAGAGACCTGTCAACAAGTTACACAAGAATGGAAAAGATGAGAATGAGGGAGTTTGGCTAAGGAGCACAACACAAGGATAAAGAACTCATGGATATGGACTTGGTTCCCAAAGGAGGGGCGGAAAGAATAGTAAAACCTAAAACAAGAGGAAATATCTTTTTTTTTTGGTATAACGGGTCATATAATTAACAGCAAGGGCAAGAACAAAGGACAAGATTTTCCGGAAGGCAAGTGCATGCTCTCACCGCCAACATACCTGAGCGAGAGGCAGTAAGATTTCTGTTGAAAGATTTTTTCCCTTTGATCATCCTACTAGTAATCCTATTGATTTTAGCACTTCACATTCGTATATATCTGCTTCCATAGGTTCTCTGCACCTTAGTACTTGTATAATAGAAGATCCCATTATTGTTTCAAATCCAATTTGTGGTTCGACTCATTTATCTTTGGTTTGTAAGGATTTGAGATGCTTATGTTTCCAGGTTTCATGGGCTATGGGTTGATTCTAGGCATGAATGGGTTAGCTAGTAATTGTGAAAGGAGGGTAGTTAGGCTTTCAACTTGCGTCGGGAATACCCTCGAAATTTTGTGCGATCCTAAGGGATCCATTTGTCTTAGCTACCTAGAATCACTTGATGTATCTATCGATGATTTTTGATCCATTGGAGTAGTCCATGAGTACGCAATATGTTTTGATTAGGGTAGGGGTTTTCCCCCTAAAACTCGAGACACACTTCTGCATATATCTAGTTGACAATGCAAAACCCATTATGCCATCAACGATATTCTTGGAACAAGATTGGCGTGGATAGCCAGAGTCGGTTAAGTGCCCAATTGTTTGGTTGTTTTGCTAGTATCATCTCACATAAATCGTCCAAATTCGAAGGAGGTATTCCTTGGGTGCTTGTCTGATATTGGTTTAGGCTTTTGGGGCTTGTACTTGAGGAATGTCGAGTTCGACTAATATGGTTTGCATGAGAAATAGATGGTTGTGGCCGGCGCCCTATGTCAGACTGAACTTAAGAGAGGTAAAAAGTACATAGAATCATTTAGCTTTAGACCCTCAGATTTGTGACATGATGGATAAGCTAAGTAGAAGAGAGACCTCTAATCACCTTAGTATATACACTTGGTATCATGGTTAACACCTGTTTATCTTGGAAATGTAGTTCGACTAAATTGGATAACCTCTAGCATAGTAAGTGATCGAGGTCCTATCTTTACTAGTGAGTTTTGGAAATGGAGGTCAAGGAGCTTCGCAACTGTGAATTTAAATTAGATACTGTGGAATGAAGCTCAGGAAGACGCGACATGGTAGACTGAAAGACTCACGCATCATATCTTTTTCTTAAGGGTATATCCTTGATCTCCTTTTCTAAGAATTTTATACATGCTTGTTTCCATCTTTTAGGTATATCCTCTAGGTCATATCTTTGATCCTTAGGTAGAAGCCAATGGATGTAAACATGTATTTGAAACATGTTATGATTGATGGTTGCAAGTGGATGCAAGTGGATGCAAGTGGTTGCTCGTGGATGCATATACACACATTAGGCACTAGATCGGCTCAGTCACTTTCATATTGCATATGCTTAAGTGATTTTTTATACATATGAACTAAAACTTGATGTGTTATCATATGGATGTTACATTTGTATGGATGATTGTGCACTCATGTAGAAGTTATAAAGTACGATTAGGAATAATTGCATACATGATGGACTCTTGGCACTGACATAATTCACGTTGAGGAGGTCAACTGAATCAGTAGACCTCCTGATTTTGCATTAGATAAGGACATATACACACACTACACATATGATCATGAAGGCATTAGAAATATTTTTAAGGACAATGGGTGCCTGTGTTTGATGGTTGAGTAGATGGATGATTGGATGGCAGGATATACATTCTTCTTAACTTGAAGATTTTGGGGACGAAATCCTTTAAGGAGGGGAGAATGTAACACCTCGTATTTTCTGAGAATATTAAAGTAACGAATTAAAGAATAATTAATTTCAAATATGACAATTAATGGAAACGGGTTACGCCATTGCGTTCATCTCGAAATTCTGCTTGGAATAGAGTCCAAGTTTTCAAAAATCGGACTTCGTACGAAGAAGTTATGGCCCTCGGAATTTTTAGAAAATTATATAGAATAATTCAGAAAATTAAATACCAAGGCAGGTCGACCTGAGATCGGCCTCCCTATATGCAGGTCGACCTGGGGGTTGACCAGGGGGTCGACCTCCCTATATACAGGTCGACCTGGGGGTCGACCCCCCATCGGGTCAGATCTGAAATCTGATGTTTTTCTTCCTGTGACGATCTGCTGTGTCACTAGGGCTTGTGTGGCACGTTCTGTTTGGTTCTCTTGGGCTAGAATGGCTTCGATTTGCTCTAGGTTAATCTGACGGCTCCTATTAAATCAAAATCCTATATAAGCAACCTAAATCTAAACCCTAAGCCACACAAAAATATTCCTAAGACCATCATGCTATCAACACACAACCTAGAGTAGCCGCCATTCTCAATAAACTAGAAAGCAAGTTGGAATTACAAATCAAATCTAATTCAACTAAGAGAATTCAACATCTATAGCAAAGGCGAGCAATTCAATTTCAGAAAACAGATTTCAGAACTTAAGATTTCTCTTTTGTTTGTAAGTTGGTTATTACTTAAATTTAAACGAATTTCTTAAATGAAATCATGACATATTGTAACTTGATCTAGAACGATGTTCATATTTAAGACAATTGAAATCTGATTCTTGTCCATTTTGAATTACCAATAATTCTGAAACTATTGTGATTGATCATGCCTATTATGAGTTATAATATTGTGGTGATTGACATAAAATAACCCATTATGCCTATGAAACTGATTTGTTTGACATAAGGGAATCCATCGTGTTTATGAGACTAGTTGGTGTAAAAACTATCATGTTATATGCAAGCTTGGTGATTTTATCTTATTATGTACATGCAAGCTTTAGGCAGAATAACGTTCACATATTCCTACATGTTTAGATCTACAACCTTATATATTTTAGATCTTGGTTAATAAGATCCTAATTCATTGCAAGTTCACCTTTACATGCCAAGTTTAGTTTGTGTAGTTCTATGAAAATTCATATGCTTATGTCTCATATTAAATTGGATCTAAAAATGCAAGTTCATTATTCTATGCCAAATATTATGTGACATATGTTGGACCCATATTATGTTTGTTGAATGCTACATGTTTCTTCTTTTTCCCCTTTTGACTTTGAGGTAGGCTAAATTGTGAATCCTAAACATTCTATGTAGTTTATGCGAACGTTTAATGGGGATAACGTTGGGGGGGAACTTGAAATTTCATGTAATTGACATATTTGGCTCATAACCATGTAAATGATTTATGGCATGTAACGGTATAATTTATATACCAAGAATTATGAACATGATTAAGATGGGTAGTGAGCCATGATAATAATTGATTTATAATTTACATATAAATATGAAGGATAAACATGAAAATTACATGGCATAAATTGGTTCATGACATGGTATATTTAGTATACCATTAACTGTGAGCATAATTAAAAGGATAAATATGGCATAATTAAATTGGGAATAATTTACATATGGAATTTGTCATAAATAAGAAATATGTAAATTGTAGGAAAGATGAATATGCCTAACCCGAGGTTAGATTGAGTAGTGGTGTAAAACTGCCCGGAACTGCCCGGCTTTCCAGTAACCACAACAATACATATCTAATGTGGGAGGTTAGGGCATTTAGCCCAATAAGAACCTGAGGTTTGACTGAGTTGTGGTGTAAAACTACCCGGAACCGACCGGCACATCCAGTGATCGCAACAATACCTGTCTAATGTGAGTGGTTGGTGCTTTAATGAATTAATTAATGCTATTGACACATGCTAAGTGTGGGAGGGTTATGTTAATTGATACTTAACCAATATGACATATGGGTGGGTTAAGTTGAACATGAATGGACAAAGGACACCTAACCAACAAGACATGATATAGGGTAGTGTTAAGTTAACTAAGGGAACACTTAACCGTTATAACATGTCAACTAAATAGATGGTAGGGTTAAGTTAACTAAGGCAGCACTTAACCATTATAACATGTTAATTAAGCAGATGATAGGGTTAAGTTAACTAAAGTAACAATTAACCAAAATATATAATGACTTGTGGTAGGGTTAAGTAACACAAGAGGATACACTTAACCAATATATAAAGACATGTGGTGGGGTTAAGTAATACAAGAGGAAAATACTTAACCAGTTATATAACACGATGTATGGGAAGGGTTAAGTCAACACAAGAGGGCAACACTTAACCAATATAACATGATTTGAGGTTGGGTCAAGTTAACACCAGAAGGAAACACTTAACCAACATAACAAGACGAGTGGGTGGGTTAAGTTAACTTGAATTGATTAATGACACTTGACGAATATAACTTGATGAACGACTGGTGTTAAGTTAAATGGGAAATACTTAACCAATATAACCTGATGAATGAACAGGGTTAAGTTAATAAATCACGCTTAACCAATCCAACATGATAAGTGAGAAAGGTTAAGTTAATAAGAACCACTTAACCAACATGGCATGACGAGAAGGAGGGTTAAGTACACATCGGGTTGGTGGGTAATATTAGTAAATATATAGGCCCATAAAACTTAACCATTATATAAACATGCTTGAAACCGTGGGAAGGTTAAGTATAAGTCGGGTTGGTGGGTAATATTAGTAATTATATAGGCCCACAAAACTTAACCATTATATAAACATGCTTGAATCCATGAGAAGGTTAAGTGTACGTCGGGTTGGTGGGTATTATTAGTAAATATAGGCCTATAAAACTTAACCATTATATGTATATGCTTGAATCGGTAGGAGGGTTAATTACATATCGGGTTGATGGGTAATATTAGTAAATATAGGCCCACAAACTTAATCAGTAGGAAACCCTAGTAACGGGGACCCATTTTAGCAGTAACCCACATAGATGTATCACGGTACCCTGAGCTAGGCAGGGTGGGGTAAGATTACTGGGCTGATTGTAAGCGGTCAAAACAACGGCAGGGGGTACATCAGTGTAGGTTCCGACGGTTTACGGGCGTGCGCGTATTGCGGAGTGGGAAAAAGCAGGCACTGGGTACCAGTAGTTATACACTGTGCACCTTGATTCGTGTCGGGTCGCTATCATAAGGATTGATACACCTTATGGTGGGACCAGCGCAAGGTATCTAAACGCAGAGGGGGCCGATTGACACAGATACATGGAACATTTGTACAATTAGGGAGCCGATCGATAGGGTAGTAAGGGTACATCTAACATCTTTATGGCAATTAGGCGGACTGAGGTCGAATCCTCATAATAGATGTACACCTGAAGGCTAACACAATTGCGGGGATTGGGATCACGTTGTAATATTATACTTTTATATAGATTACTAGTTGGGACACTAGTTATGTAACAACCCGAATTTGTATAACATGTTAAAACAAGAAATCAGGGCAGAATTAAATTATAAGTTAAGAATCAATGGGAACGGGTTACGCCTTTGCGTTCGTCTCGAAATTCTGCTTGAAAACGAGTCCGAAATTTCGTAAATCGGAGTCCATATGACCAAGATATGGCCCATAGAAGATTTCAGAAAATTCAAAATTCAGCCTGAAATTCAAAATCAGCTCCAAACAGATTGGGCGGGAAAATTTCCCGCCCAACCCCAGGTCGACTGGGGAGTCGACCTGCCCCAGCCTAGGTCGACTGCCCAGTCGACTTGGGTGTCGACATGGGGGTCGACCTCCCTGGTTGGCCATGTTTTCCTGGTGCACCTGTTTGCTCCTTTGGTCTGGTCAGTTGGCCTTTGACGGGATTTGATGGTTCAGATCTAAACTAGGGTTAATCCTATGGCCTAAACTAGTCTCTACACCTATAAAAACACCCTAAGACCTAGCCTAAACCATCACAAATCATCCTAACAACTAAATTCTGCCAAAATGCTCCCTAATCATGGCCTCCATCTTCATCTTGAGAGCTTCTAAGGCAAAGGAGCAATCTTTCTCCATCAAATCAAAGGAGCTACTTATTTCTCAAGGCTTCTAGTGTTGCTACATCATTCCTAGAGCTTCTACAACGTCTCTATCTTGTTCTACTTTGTTCTAGTTCTCATAGCCACGATTTGTAAGCCCCACTCTACTCTTAGATTTAAACTAGGAAGTTAATATGAACATGTAGCAAGTTGAAATGGGATTTTTGGTGTAATACTTGTCTTGGGGCTATATTTGTATGCATAGATACATTTATGACTCTTTTGATCTATGATTGTGGAACTATCATGAACCTAGTACCGTTCATCTTGATTTTTGGGTAGAAAGCTATGAGCTTTATTTGGGGATTATGCATAATGCAACATAGAACCCCTCATAACCTTGATGTTAACTTGCCTATGATGTTGAACTACATGCTACCCACAAGTTTGTCACTCTATGTCAACTATTATCATGTTATCACCTTTGCCTATGATGTTGAACTACATGCTACCCACAAGTTTATTTGCTAAGTTTGATGTCATACATGTTTTGAGGCCAAAAATCCTATATGCTAGTTGTGATGAACACCTTTGCCTCAAATATCATCATGTTTAACTTATGACTAACTTTACCACCTTATGCCCATCTTGGTCATATTTTTATGTTCCTTGATTCACTTGTGTTGATGCGAATTTACGTGCGAATGGGAATACGTTATGGGTAGTTAGGCAAACTTGAAATGACATGAAAAACATGACTTGAAATGTGACATGAAACTTGATTATGCTTGAAAACGTGAATGTGGTCATGACATGTAGAAAACCATAAAGTGGCCAACTCGAGGTTGGGTTGAGTTTGTAGCGTAAATCTGCCCGGAACCGCCCGGCAAATCCAGTGGCTACAAAAAACAGGACCCAATGTGAGAAGTTGGTCATATCGCGCTTGAAACCCGAGGTTAGACTAGGTTGTGGTGTAAAGCTGCCCGGACCCGCCCGGCATATCCAGTAACCACAACAAAGTCTAATGTGAGAGGTTGGGTACATTAAATTAACTAATGCCACATGTTAGGGTTAAGTCATGAACCACTTGGACACACTAAACCAACTTGATACATGATTGGATAGGGTTAACCACACTTAACCCATTGGAAACCCTAGTTACGTGGTCCTTTTCAGCAGTAACCCTCTTGGATGTATCACGATACCCTAGGGACTAGGCTAGGGTGGGGCACGATTACTGGGCTGATTGTAAGCGACCAGAAAGACGGCAGAGTAGGTGCGCCAGTGTAGGTTCAGGCGGACTATGGTCGTGCACATAGTCCGGAGTTGAATAAAACAGACATGGGCACCAGTAGGTTTAGACTGTGCGTGCTTGATTCGTGTCAGTGGTTGGCACCCTAGGGCTTGATACACCCTAGGGTGGACCTAGCACAGTTCGACTACATTCCGTGATTGGGCCGTATGACACCGACACTCGACGAGTTAGGCTTATAGGGAGCCGATCGACTAGACCGTATGGATGGACCTTGACTTGGGTCATCTCATGATATTGGGCCAAGGGATCATTTCTTGTTTATACTTGACATGGGTTGGAATACTAGTACTATTGGTGCAAAACTAAACCTTGTACATGCGATGCCACACTTGATCTACCTTGTTATCTATTTATCATGCCAGTTAGTTACCATCTTTATGTTTCATCTCAGTTTCTCATGTTTAGTTAACTTCATTAGTTTTTATACTAATAGTAGGTAGGACTTACCAGTCTTTATGACTGACCCTTTTTATTTCGCCTCTTTTCTTCCGTTCCCCCCCCAAGTTCTCAGGGAGAGAACACTAGTGCTTAGCTTAGACATTTGGCTTGCTTTCTTGACAGCTCATGTACGGTTTGGACTTGAGCTTGCTATGGCTTCACTACATCTATCTTGGGGATAGTTTACTTTATGTTATTTTCAGTTTATGTTTTCTAGACTTGTGGTAGTTGGAAAATAATGACTAAGTATTTTGATATAAGTTGACTATTTGGTTTTGAAATGGTTAATCATGGTTTTTAAATTTCTACCGTTGCTTTACTTATTTATTTATCTATGTTCTGTCTTGTGATATCTCTGTGCATGTTTACCTAGACAACACCCCTCCAAAGCTAGTGCATTCTCTTGTGAGTGGCCCTGGCGGAGGTGGGGTGTTACATTTGGTATCAGAGCATGAGGTTTTACTAGACCGGACAAAAGTTTTAAAAACCCTTTTTGAAAAATTATTTTCAAAACCAATTAAGTATTTTTCCAAGAAAAGTCTAGTTGATTTTAAAGGCTATTCCCCAAAAAGCCATTTGCACTATCCTTTGTTTCCTCGTTCTGAATCTATTTTTTCCTTTTTCAACATGGCCGATCTTAACCTTCCCGAGGGAGTACCCATACCCGGATGGTTCCGAAGGTATTTGGAAGCTAGGGACAACGATGCAGGCCTAGCAAACACTCCCACTCCTCCTCCCGTACCTGAGGTTCATCCTCCTCCTCCTCCTCGGCGTCCACAAGCGGATTTCACGAAGATTTGCAAGGACTTTAAGGCGATGGGTGGCAAGAATTTTGTTGGGACAGAGACTTATGTTGAGGCAAGAAACTGGTTAAGGGAAACTGAAGACCTTTTTGCTATCTTTGATGTAGAAGATCGTAGGAAAGTTCTGTTGGCAGTATGGCTATTGAAAGAGGAAGCTGCTTATTGGTGGGAAGTCACCAACGCTACTAGGCCTATAGAGACTTGGGCCGACTTTAGGATGAGGTTTGGGCTTAAGTTTCTATAATCTGTTGAAGAGAATCTGCAATTGGAGAGATTTATATCTTTGAAGCAAGGGGACATGACCGTGAGGGAGTATGTGAATAAGTTTAACCAGCTTGCTCGATTCGGTTTAGACATGGTTAACACACCTCAGAAGAAGGCTCTACGCTTTGCTCGAGGATTGAATGAGCCATTGTAAGGTTTAGCCATGTCTCATATACCCATGGGGGCCACTTTTGAGAGCTTAGTGGATATAGCCTTGCTTCAAGGAGATGATAAGAATGGCAAGAAAGAAGTTAAGCTTAATGAGACTCAAACCAAGAAGGCGGACTCCAAGTGGGGAGGCAACCAGAACAACCAGAACAACAAGAACAACAAAGGTAACAAGGCCAATAACATCAAGGCAAGGGAGACAAGGAAGTGCAACTTCTGTGGGATCACTGGACACATAATCAAAGATTGTAGGAAGAAGAAGAGGAAGTTGGGAGAATGCTTTCATTGCGGAGAGTCTGGACACTTCACTAAGGATTGCCCAAAGAAGCAAGGGCAGGGGCAAGGACAGACTCAGCGGGCAGGACCTTCTGGAGGGCAGATGCATGCTCTCAACACTGCTCCAGCTCCGGACCGAGGTAGTATTTCTGTAGAAAGCCTTGTTTACATTTCTGGTTTTCCTGTTCGAACATTATTTGATTCTGGCGCATCGCATACCTTTATTTCTTCTGACATTGTTGAAAGTTTGCACCTAAGTACTAGTCTAGTTGAGGATCCCGTTAGTGTTTCAAATCCAATTGGGGGTTCCGCCCATCTATCTATGATTTGTATGTATTTGTGGATTTCTATCTTGACCGTAGAATTCACATGTAATGCTTATGTTCTCGGGTTCATGGGATACGGGTTGATTTTGGGCATGGATTGGTTGTCCAGTTATGGAGCCATTCTCGATTGTGAGCATAGGGTAGTGAGGCTTATGACTCGCCTTGGCAATACCCTAGAGATTTCTTGTAACCCTATGGATCCCGTCATGTTATGTTATCTTGAATCCCTCGACTCGTCTATTGACAATCTTCAATCTGTGAGGGTGGTCCAAGAATATCCTGATGTTTTTGATGAGGTGAAGGGGTTACCCCCTAAACGCGAGATAGACTTCCGTATTTATCTTGTTGATAATGCCAAGCCAGTTTCATTGCCTGTTAGGCACATGGCCCCGCGAGAAAGAAGAGAGCTTAGCAAGCAAGTCAAGGAGTTGCTTGAGAAAAATTTCATTAGGCGAAGCATTTCTGAATGGGGTGCTCCTGTGGTATTCGCCACTAAGGCGGATGGTTCGCTTCGTCTATGTGTTGACTATCGTGAGTTAAACAAGCTGACAAAGAAGAATAGGCACCCGTTACCGAGGATTGATGACCTCTTTAACCAGCTTGTAGGTGCTTCTGTTTTCTCTCAGCTCGATCTAGCCACCGGATTCCATCAGCTTAGAGTGGCTGAGGATAGTATTGACAAGACTGCGTTTAGGACTCCAGATGGATTCTTTGAATGGCTCGTCATACCGTTCGGTTTGACTAATGCACCCGCATACTTCGTTGATTTGATGAGTAGGGTGTTTAGGGAGTTCCTTAACAAGTTTGTGGTTGTCTTCGTGGATGATATTCTGATCTTCTCTAAGGACGAGGAAGAGCATGCTATACATCTCAAAGAGGTTATGGATACGCTTAGAGCTCATCAGTTAAAAGCCAAATTCTCCAAATGCCATTTCTGGAGAAGGGAAGTTCGGTTCCTTGGGCATATAGTTTCTAAGCAAGGCATAGCTGTGGATCCCGCTAAAGTAGTGGCGGTACAAGACTGGAAAGTTCCGAAGAATGCAACTGAAGTGAGAAGCTTTCTCTGTCTGGAAGGATTTTATAGGAAGTTCATTAAGGACTTCGCTAAGATTTCAGCCCCTCTTACTAAGTTAACAAAGAAGAACTTAGTCTTTGCATGGGACTTAGAGTTTGAGCTTGCTTTTCAAAGGCTCAAGAAAGCCCTCACCACAGCTCCAGTTCTAGCATTAACCGATGGAGGGAAGTTGTTTACCGTGTACACCGATGCATGTGGCACGGGATTAGGAGCTGTCCTGATGCAAGAAGGGAGAGTGATATGCTTTGGGAGTAGGCAACTCAAAGTTCATGAGAAGAACTATCCCACTCATGATTTGGAGTTGGCGGCGATCGTCTTTGCACTCAAATCTTGGCGCCATTATCTTTTAGGTGAAAGGTTTGAGTTATATACGGATCACAAGTCGCTCAAGTACCTTTTCTCGCAGAAAGATTTGAATCTAAGGCAGCAGAGGTGGATGGAATTCTTGGCATCATATGACTTCGATATAGCTTATACCCCTAGAAAGGGTAATGTTGTGGCGGATGCGCTAAGTAGAAGAAGGTTGACTTTGAGTCCCTTGTTTGTTGAGATGAAGAGCCTAGAGTTCTTGGCAACCTTTGATTTTACACCCGTTGTTGAGTCGATGACTGGTTCCTTAGCATCCCTTGAGCTTAGACCTACACTTCTTGATCAAGTTGGGGCTTCACAGATGGAAGACCCGCAGATAGTCGAGATCATGGACAAGTTGATTCGTGGTGAGATGTCAAGTCACCTCGCTAGATATACTATTGATGACAAGGGGTGGCTAAGGCGTGATAGAAGACTATGTGTCCCACGAGTGGGAGACTTAGTAAATAAAGTTCTTGAGGAGGCGCATCACTCGAGGATGACCATACATCCCGGAGGGGATAAGATGTACCGTGATATGAAGCGCATTTTCTTTTGGGATGGGATGAAAAAGGATGTTGCAGAGTTTGTTTCTAGATGCATTGTTTGCCAACAAGTAAAGGCCGAGTCGAAGAAGCCCGGTGGGCTACTACATCCATTGGAGGTCCCGCAATGGAAGTGGGAAAGTATCTCTATGGATTTTGTGGATGGATTGCCGAGATCAAGGAAGGGGAATACTAGCATATGGGTCATAATGGATAGACTCACGAAGAGCGCTCATTTCATTCCAGTGAAGAGCAAGAGGACTGCAACATGGCTAGCATCTGTTTATCTTCGAGAGATAGTGCGATTGCATGGAGTTCCTTCTAGCATAGTGAGTGATCGTGACCCAATCTTCACTAGCCAATTTTGGAATAGTTTGCAAGAAGCGATGGGTACGCGATTGAATCTAAGTACAGCCTATCACCCACATACTGATGGTCAGACCGAAAGGGTGAATAGGGTACTAGAAGATCTGTTGAGGCTATGCATTCTTGAATTTGGTGGCACTTGTGAAGACCACCTTCCTCTCGTAGAGTTTGCTTATAATAACTGCTACCAAGCAAGCATAGGGAGGGCACCATTCGAAGCTTTGTATGGGAGGTCGTGCAAGTCACCAACATGTTGGTGGGAGACGACGGATAAGCTTATACTTGGGCCCGACATGATAAGGGACACATCCGAGAAAGTTGAGTTGATTCGAAGGCGGATGAAAACGGCCCAAGACAGACAGAAATCCTATGCAGACAAGCGAAGGACAGACTTAGAGTTTGAAGTTGGAGATATGGTCTTTGTGAAGGTTTCTCCCTTGCGAAATGTGGTTCATTTTGGAGCAGTTGGAAAGCTAGCACCAAGGTTCGTAGGACCCTTCCCTATCATCGAGAAGATTGGGCAAATGGCTTATAGGGTGGAATTGCCCAAGAAGCTGGCTGGAGTGCACAATGTTTTTCATGTCTCGCATCTCCGAAAATGCCTACATGAATCAGCCGAAGTAGTTGAGCCTAGCATTCTTGAAGACGTGGAGGTAGAGAAAGAGGCAACCCTGAGGCGAGCTCCGATTCGTATCTCGGGAACGGAAATCAAGAAGCTGAGGAATCGAGAAGTCAAGTTAGTAAAGGTTCAGTGGAGTGAAGCCGATGAAGATGCAACTTGGGAAACCGAGGAGAAGATGCGTGGGCTTTATCCATTTCTTTTTTAGGGTACATTTTCGATCTCTTTTCCCAGTTAGCATATCTTTCTTTTTCTATCCATGTTTATCTTGTTATTTCGTTAATCTTGTCGTGAGAACCCTAGGTAGAAACCCTTTGGATGAAACATGTATTTGAAACATGTTATGCTTGATGGTTGCAAATGGTTGCAAGTGTTTGCAAGTGGTTACTCGTGGATGCATGATACACGTTAGGCACTAAGATCGGCTCACACACTTTCATATTGCATATGCATGAGTGTTTATGCTTATTCATGGATGAAACTTGTTATGCTATCACGTGGATGTTGCATATGGATGAATGTTATGTGCACTCATGTAGAGATTATAAATTATGTTAGGAATTTGCATACATTTGGACTCATTGCACTAGCATATTCTGCATTAAGGAGGTTTACTGAGTCAGTAACCGCCTGATTTTCGCATTAGATAGGTGCATATACACACACTTTCGCATATGTTCATACAGCATTAGAAATCTCTTAAGGACAATGATTATTTGTGGATGATGTTTTGAGTAGATGGATGATGGATGGTAGGATACGTTCTTCCTAACTTGGAGATTTCGGGGACGAAATCCTTTAAGGTGGGGAGAATGTAACAACCCGAATTTTTATAATATGTTAAAACAAGAAATCAGGGCGGAATTAAATTATAAGTTAAGAATCAATGGGAACGGATTACGCCATTGCGTTCGTCTCGAAATTCTGCTTGAAAATGAGTCCGAAATTTCGTAAATCGGAGTCCGTATGACCGAGATATGGCCCATAGAAGATTTTAGAAAATTCAAAATTCAGCCCGAAATTCAAAATCAGCTCCAAACAGATTGGGCGAGAAAATTTCCCGCCCAACCCCAGGTCGACTGGGGAGTCGACCTGCCCCAGCCCAGGTCGACTGCCCAGTCGACTTGGATGTCGACCTGGGGGTCGACCTCCCTGGTCGGCCGTGTTTTCCTGGTGCACCTGTTTACTCCTTTGGTCTGGTCAGTTGGCCTGTGACGGGATTTGATGGTTCAGATCTAAACTAGGGTTAATCCTATGGCCTAAACTAGTCTCTACACCTATAAAAACACCCTAAGACCTAGCCTAAACCATCACAAATCATCCTAACAACTAAATTCTACCAAAATGCTCCCTAATCATGGCCTCCATTTTCATCTTGAGAGCTTCTAAGGCAAAGGAGCAATCTTTCTCCATCAAATCAAAGGAGCTACTTATTTCTCAAGGCTTCTAGTGTTGCTACATCATTCCTAGAGCTTCTACAACGTCTCTATCTTGTTCTACTTTGTTCTAGTTCTCATAGCCACGATTTGTAAGCCCCACTCTACTCTTAGATTTAAACTAGGAAGTTAATATGAACATGTAGCAAGTTGAAATGGGATTTTTGGTGTAATACTTGTCTTGGGGCTATATTTGTATGCATAGATCCATTTATGACTCTTTTGATCTATGATTGTGGAACTATCATGAACCTAGTACCGTTCATCTTGATTTTTGGGTAGAAAGCTATGAGCTTTATTTGGGGATTATGCATAATGCAACATAGAATCCCTCATAACCTTGATGTTAACTTTCCTATGATGTTGAACTACATGCTACCCACAAGTTTGTCACTCTATGTCAACTATTATCATGTTATCACCTTTGCCTATGATGTTGAACTACATGCTACCCACAAGTTTATTTGCTAAGTTTAATGTCATACATGTTTTGAGGCCAAAAATCCTATATGCTAGTTGTGATGAACACCTTTGCCTCAAATATCATCATGTTTAACTTATGACCAACTTTACCACCTTATGCCCATCTTGGTCATATTTTTATGTTCCTTGATTCACTTGTGTTGATGCGAATTTACGTGCGAATGGGAATACGTTATGGGTAGTTAGGCAAACTTAAAATGACATGAAAAACATGACTTGAAATGTGACATGAAACTTGATTATGCTTGAAAACGTGAATGTGGTCATGACATGTAGAAAACCATAAAGTGGCCAACTCGAGGTTGGGTTGAGTTTGTAGCGTAAATCTGCCCGGAACCGCACGACAAATCCAGTGGCTACAAACAATAGAACCCAATGTGAGAAGTTGGTCATATCGCGCTTGAAACCCGAGGTTAGACTAGGTTGTGGTGTAAAGCTGCCCGGACCCGCTCGGCATATCCAGTAACCACAACAAAGCCTAATGTGAGAGGTTGGGTGCATTAAATTAATTAATGCCACATGTTAGGGTTAAGTCATGAACCACTTGGATACACTTAACCAATTTGATACATGATTGGATAGGGTTAACCACACTTAACCCGTTGGAAACCCTAGTTACGTGGTCTTTTTCAGCAGTAACCCTCTTGGATGTATCACGATACCCTAGGGACTAGGCTAGGGTGGGGCACGATTACTGGGCTGATTGTAAGCGACCAGAAAGACGGCAGAGTAGGTGCACCAGTGTAGGTTCAGGCGGACTATGGTCGTGCACATAGTCCGGAGTTGAATAAAACAGACATGGGCACCAGTAGGTTTAGACTGTGCGTGCTTGATTCGTGTCAGTGGTTGGCACCCTAGGGCTTGATACACCCTAGGGTGGACCTAGCACAGTTCGACTACATTCCGTGATTGGGCCATATGACACCGACACTCGACGAGTTAGGCTTATAGGGAGCCGATCGACTAGACCGTATGGTTGGACCTTGACTTGGGTCATCTCATGATATTGGGCCAAGGGATCATTTCTTGTTTATACTTGACATGGGTTGGAATACTAGTACTATTGGTGCAAAACTAAACCTTGTATATGCGATGCCACACTTGATCTACCTTGTTATCTATTTATCATGCCAGTTAGTTACCATCATTATGTTTCATCTCAGTTTCTCATGCTTAGTTAACTTCATTAGTTTTTATACTAATAGTAGGTAGGACTTACCAGTCTTTATGACTGACCCTTTTTCTTTCGCCTCTTTTCTTCCGTTCCCCCCCAAGGTTCTCAGGGAGGGAACACTAGTGCTTAGCTTGGACATTTGGCTTGCTTTCTTGACAGCTCATGTACGGTTTGGACTTGAGCTTGCTATGGCTTCACCACATCTATCTTGGGGATAGTTTACTTTATGTTATTTTCAGTTTATTTTTTCTAGACTTGTGGTAGTTGGAAAATAATGACTAAGTATTTTGATGTAAGTTGACTATTTGGTTTTGAAATGGTTAATCATTGTTTTTAAATTTCTACCGCTGCATTACTTATTTATTTATCTATGTTCTGTCTTGTGATATCTCTGTGCATGTTTACCTAGACAACACCCCTCTAAAGCTGGTGCATTCTCTTGTGAGTGGCCCTGGCGGAGGTGGGGTGTTACAAGTTAGGTGGTGCAGATATATAGAAATCAGAATAACAGGGTAGTAGCGAAGCAGAGAAAGAGTGGAAGAGCATTCATTTTATCTTTCCTTATCATATCTTGTGCTAAACTTATGTTATCTTGTTACCCTTGTTGTCTTATTGTAGAGTATTGTCCTATGTTCAACTTATCTCATGCCATGATTCTTTTCCTATTTAAATGCTAGTAATCACTGAATTACCAGACTTATTGTCTGACCCACTTTCTTTCGTCTTCTTTTCTTCCGTTCCCCCCCAGGTAGTCAGGGAGGAAATAGTTCAACTTAGTTTGGACCATTTCTCTTTGCAAGAATTGAAGATTTGTCGATGTTTTGCTCTGGACTTTCCTTTCCACTGTTATGGCTGGCTCCTGCTCTATTGGGGAATATTATCGTCATTTATGCTTCTTTATATTGTTAAACAAGATAGATACTTTGGTATTGTAGGCAATCTTTGTACAAGCTATTCTATAAATAAAGTAAAGTTTCATTTTCCGCTGCTTTATTTGTCTGTCTTGTAATTTATCTGCATCTTTTACCTATAATGCTCCATCAAAGTTAAGGCATTCCCTTTGTGAGTGACCTTAACAGAGGTGGGGTGTTTCAGTTTTAATAAGTCTTTGAATAAAAATTTGAAGTGAAAGAAGGTAATTTAACTTACCAAAATGCGAGTGATATTAGATATGGAGTACCCCAGTTTTGCTCCATGGGATGAATAGGAATGCATTTTGATTTGGGTAATCATCTTATTGTTAAGGTTTAGATTGAAATCAAAGAATAATCAGATTGGAATGGGAGTTATGATATGTTTATATATCACTAGATTCTAAAGATGCGATAGTTATTCGGAAAGACCTGGTTTCAACCCATTCTGACTAACTATACGAGTACTGAAGATACTGAAGACAGTGGTTGAAGACCAGAGATCTTCACATCATTTTGATTGCTGTTGGTGCTTCGATTGGGAGGTACACCCAAGACGAGGCTATAAGTGGTGGTCGTCCAAACGTACTTGGAGATTGAACGGATATGCAAGGGCCTTTCTCCTTTATTGGACAATGAATAAGGTGTCTTCGGTTTCGTTCAGACCCAGAACTAACTTGTAAATGGATGTATGTCTGACATTGTAACAACCCGCAAATCCGTACCATTTAAGCTGACTGAATATAACTCATGTCCAACCCAAATCGCACGAAAATATGAATCATTAATATAAAGAATTTTGAGGATGAGAAATAGAAAGATAGAAAATTAGAATATAAGAAAATAGATAGAAGATCAAACTGAACAACAAGAAAAAATCTCGCAATCACAGTGGAACAAAATATAATATGTAAATAATCACTTTCGAAATACAACTGTATTTGAACTTACATACATCATCAGAGTACATCACATATACAATACAGTGGAATAAACTCGAAATATCTATCATTGGAGCTTCCTACTCCAAGCTCCTTCACAAAATCTGTAAAACTCTTGAACTACTTGACTGCCCTTACAAATTTAGGCACCTAAGAGTTTAGGGAAAACATAGAAAAATAAACTCTGGGTCACTCATGGGACTTGTATGAGTAAACGATTTAAGACAACTTGATAAAAATAAATGATATCTCAAAAGACGATCCCGTAAAACTGGAACAGGCTTTCCCTTATAAGAATGCAAAATTAACTTTATTTAACTTTCAAAATTGGTTTGAAAGAAAAGATAATTGTAAGACCGTTCCATTCATAAACATGGATGGATTTTACCTTACGATACCCAAAACATCTTTATATCAAAACTCTTCTGATATTATAATAGTGTATATAAAGCACAAATAAATAATCACCTAGCAGAACGCTTACATCTCACGCTTTACATACATAGTATACAATCAAAACCACGAGCGCTTATTGGATAATGGATTTCCAACTATGACAAGGTATGGAACCACATTCCGATAGTGTATCTCTAGAGGGAAATACACTGGGTTCAACAAGAACATCTTGCAACTCGGCCACACATGTCGACCACTCATTTCTCTTGAGTGTATTGAATATATTATCACCTTATTGTTGCTTGCAACAAAACCGTTCCCGGGAGATACAAAAATGAAAAGAAGAACAACCATGTTGCCTGCCTAATTTTTGTCATTTCCTGGTTGTGAGGCTTGAGGATGAACTTACCTTTTTCAGATCATTTCTTTACTTACTTTGAATGCCACATCGTTAATACCCCAACCACTAATTTACTTCCCCAAAAATATATTATGGATATAAAGAAAGAGAAACAAATTCCTCTGCCACCAACATAAATATGTTTGAAGAGATCAACATATATGACCAGTTAGGCTTACTCTGTCATACATTCGTCCATACAATGTGTCTTAGGACTGGACAAACTAAAGTCACCATCCTGTAAATCCATTGTAAGCAATTTCTACCTAGAGTCGACATAACAGCCCTTGCATAATTCCGTCTTCGATGATCTTCAAAAATCTTTGGCTTTTAACGTATAAATCGTATCAAAGTGGAATTAGATTCCAGTCCCTTCGAAAACAATAACGAAAAGGTCCAGATCTGATAGTTGGTTATTTAACTATCAAATATTCAATAAAATAAAATAAACAGATTTATCCAATTGGATCTGTTAAGTCTTATTTAAATAATCTTTAAGTATTTATATTCAAATACTAACTTTGTTTGTATATATCATTTGGAAACATATGTATTAACATAGAAAATTCTTATTATAAACCTTACATGATAATCTCATTCTCGAATATTCGTTTTCATGGCTGAAAAGATATTCAACTCTGATATTCGTTTTCATAGCTGAAACGATATTTCTGCTGTGTATTGTAAATTATTATTCTCTGATATTTGAGGTGTACTCTGCTATATTCTATACTCTGATGTAAAATTATTGTAATAACAATGAGATATTCTTTTGTGTTTATGTTTTGATGTGTTGTAACTCATAACGGTTCGAGAATTTTTGCCTTTTGGATCAGACTTGTGTGGTTTATAGTCGATTCGAATGGTAGGAACTTACGGGTCGTCACAAACATCTTCTTCCTTTTTCCAAAATGAAGCATTTCATTTTGTTGGCTGTTTGTGAAACGGCCCGCAAATCCGTACTATCTGAGTTGACTAAATACACCATACGTCGAACAAAAATATCACAGAAATACGAATCATTTTTTTAAGAAGAAAAAGGTAGAAGAAGAACAGAAATAACAATGCAGAATCTCACATCGTAGCGGAACAAAATATAATATGTCATATCTTTTGAAATACAAAATTTTAAATGTATATCATACACTTATTTGAGTACAACACTTACAACATAGCGGAAATAAAAATGCTATATATTTAACATTGAAGCCTCCTGCTCCAAGCTCCTTTATATTGATCTGTAAAATCCTGAACTACTTGACTTCCCGTACAAATTTGAGCACCCAAGAGTTTAGGTAAAACAAAACAAAATAAACTCTAGGTCAGTCATGGGACTGGTATGAGTAAACAATTTAAAACAGTTTGAGAAAATAAACGATATCTCATAAGACCACGCCATATAACACGGAACAGGTTTTTCCCTTATGACAATCTAAAACACTTGATTTAACTTTCAAAATCCTTTTGAAAGAAAAGGAAAATCTTTATATCAAAACTCTTTTGGTATTACAGTAGTGTCTAAATCAAATAAATAGAAATCTAGTGGAACGTTTGCATCTCACGTTTCACACACACACATATATATATATATAATATACAATCAAAATCGCAAGCACTTATTGGGTAATGAATTTCCAACTATGACAAGGTATGGAAACACCTTCCGATAGTGTATCTCTAGAGGAGAATACATTGGTTTCAACAAGAACATCTTGTAACCCGACCATACATGACCGACCACTCATTTCACTTGAGTGTATCGAATGTATATAACCAACGGTTGGGATCAGCAAACGTTTTCCGAATGGGACAACATCGAATAGAATAAGGAAATTAAATGAATTTCTCTAGATAGGTGATAATACACCCCAATGGGAGCTACCCACATAGCCATGCTGCCTGCCCGATTTTTTTCATTTCCCAGTTGTTGAGGCCTGAGGCTATGATTACTTATCATTCATTGATAACACAATCATTTTGAATGCCACATTGTCAGATCCGTTAATCATTAATTGATTTGCACAAATATACACTGGATATTATGCTAAGAGAATAAATTCTCCGCCACCATATATATTTGTATAGACAACCTATGCAATCATTGGAAATACTGTCAGATATTCATCAATATACGTTCGTTCTGGGATTGAAAGAAACCATAGGCACATTTTCCACTAATAGAAAAAGCCCTTGCACTTTACTCCATCTTCAATTATCGGTATATAATCTGATTCGCAATGCTACTACCAATACGGAGTGGTTCTCGGATAATAATCCAACCGGTCTCTTCATATTAACAACGATATTGGCAAATACTCCGATAGTCGGTTTTTTAACTATCAAAGACAAACAAACATTCATTCAAAGCATTAAACAAATCACTGGGCCTTTTAATTAATATTTCATTAATTAAACACTACTCCATTTCCTTATCCATATTCGTTAACACGATATTTTCGATAATCATCTTGGCCTCTTACGCTATTTGGAAAACATTTCCATATATCGCCTTCTTTTATTTTCTATACTTAGAAAATATTTTTTATTTATAATTGGAAAACAATCCAATTACTTATCTCTTCAACGACCATTCATTTATTTCTATACCCAGGAAATATTTATTATCATATTTCCAAATTTCCACTTATTTGGGTTAAAACGAATGTTGTGCAAAACATCGTTACAACAACCCAAAACACTGCACTCAACTAACTCTTATTCAAACATTTCTCTTCGAGACCAGATCTTGCAATTTATCGGTTAAAAACGAAATCAATCAAGTTGGGGTATAACTACCTCTCAGACCTTGACTGAAGACATCCTTAACTTCAAAACGGACAAGACCACTTACCTCAAATAATCAACATCATAAAAATCAATTATTCATTTTTAAACCCGTATACGTTTCTCTTTCTAATTTTACCAGATTTAATTATAGATTTCCTTTTTGTTTATAATATTCTCTTTTACGTTTGTTTCCTTATCGAATTCTATATATATCGATACATTGATTTTTATCTATCAAAATTTCTTCAAAATATTCTAACTCGTTAAATTTCCGGAAAATTTCGCCGTAACCTACTTTGTACAGGTCACTCGGTACAACTACAAAATGCCTCTTTGGGCCCTTTCCATTCAAAAAGAAAATCAAAAAGCCAAGTGGCTTGCCGATTCGGCACATAAAATCTCATATGGAATTTAAACATGTACCTTTTCTCGGGCACCCGAAATATAATCTTTATACACTTCATTCCATACCTGTCTAACCCATATACATCCATTCTCAATCTATTCCAACTCCACCTAAATAAGTTTGTTAATTTATTCTTTAATTATCTCTTTTGCCTATTCCACTTTTTAATTAAACATATCACGTTCATGCAAGATTTTAATTTGCTTATAAACCAATTGAATTCCATTTTCAACTCCAGTTTCACATTTGATTCCGAATACGAATTTACTAACCCAATTCACTTATCAAAGCCACTTTCGATTCCAAATCCCATTAGCTAATTAGCCTTCAAATTAGTTAACTCTATTCAATAATTAAAACTCGGATTTTTGTTTAAAAATTCAGTTCATTTACTCCATTTGAGTTCATATTTATTGTATAACTCAAGTCTGGATTTTTCTAATGGAAATTCAGAATTTATTTTATTAAAATCCATTTATTTATTTAAATAAATAGTTATAGTTCTATAATGGTTATGACGCTGTTTTTCTGAAAATTTGATTTTGGTATAACTCAAAATCTATACGACGAAATCTAGATTTTTCTCTTCCATTTGAAAAAAATATCAAATCGGTCATGACGATTCTTATTTCAAAGAATTTCAACTTAAATTGAGTTCTATATACTCAATTGAAGTTCGAAACGCCAATTTACGAACTACCACGCTGCGGCGATTTCGTTTTAATTATATTTAAATATAAACGTTTAAACTTCCTTTAAATATATTTCAACTCCATTCTTATCTATATTTATATAAATTCATCCACTTTACCAAATATGAGTTAATATTCTCGATTATTTCTAATCGTTGATTATTTCATAATTCAGTTATAAATTTATTTATAACTAATTCTTCGATATTAAATTCCAATCCTCTTTGAAATGATTATTTTATAAAATTCGATATAAATCGAATTTCCTTTATAAATCCGTTGGATTTTTCTCAATTCAGTTTATATTCCGGATTTCGAAATATAATCAATCGTCCCATTTCAAAACACTTTCCAATTCATTTTTAAATTCATATTTGAATTTAAACTGCTATATTATCTAATGATAATTTATTTTCACTAGATTTATAAACATCATTTATAAATTCAACTTCCTTGTTATACAATTTAAAATAAGTTTCATTTCAAAAATCTATTTGAAACTCAATTCATTTTATATTCCAAACTCCGGAATAAAAACCATCGTTCCCTTTTCGAAACGATTTTAAAATTCTATTTTCGATTTTAAAATTCTATTTTCAATTCATACTTGAATTTAAAATTATAAACTATCTCTTGATAATTAATTCACTACATTTATAAATTGCGTTTATAAATTTACTTGTTTATATATTCAAACAAGATCTATTTAAAAATCTATTTTTAAACCCAAATTTTATTTTGGAATATTCTATTTATTATACTTATGCATATAAAACATAAAATATATTTTCACATTTAAATTTGACTTCTATTTAATACAATCCTATATTTAAATAAATTCGAACTAATTGAATTCAAATCATAAATCCTTACGAATTTATTTTAGTTCAATTTATATTCTAAACATCAGAATAAATTTCATCTTTTAGTTCTTTAAAACGATTCCATATTTCTATTTTTAAATTCATATTTGAATTTAATTTTTCTAATTATCAAATGATAATTTTTCCACTTCATTTATAAACACCATTTATAAATTGATTTCAATTCCCCAATTATCCAATGAAAATCATTCAATTTTATTTATAAACACCATTTATAAATTTACTTCAATGTCATATATTATTTAATTTATAAAAATCATTTATAAATTCCTTTACTTGTTTTTTGTTATTCAAACACGTTAATATTTCTTAGTCTATTTGAAATTCGAATTCTATTTTTAGAAAAATAGATTTCCTCTTTTTATTTTAAAAATCACTTTTCACGATATTTTTATAAATCAACATTTTCGGCCCAGTGATATTTAAAACATTCAAGTCACCCAATTATCAAATCACGGGTTTTCTAGCACATTATATATGATAATATATATGAACACAAAAAATTAATAATATTTTTGAAGAATCCAGTTGGATCCCTCCAACCTGTTTTCCTGCATCAACAGACATTAGCCAACATAAATAGTACCCATCCTGCTTCGAGGCAGGATATCGCGGTATAAAAGGTCATCCACTATCATTGTGTGGGGCGTATAGGGTCATCCACTAATGATACTATGGGCATCCGCTAATTGTACTACGGGAACTATCCAATCACCAATATATATATATATATATATATATATATATATATATTAGCCACAACCAAGCCTAAATAACTAATACATAATAGCCACAAAAATATTTAAATGCACCCAAGCAACCAAAAATTATTTTAAATGATTAAAAATAATTCTAAGCAGTAAATTTTGAGTGAGATTTACTCACTGTGATTTTATATTTGCTGAGTATCCGTATTTAAATTAAATCAAATATCATTCGATTTAAATTATATCCCGATCAATTCTAATTGATTCCAAATGTGTTACTTCACGATTTTTCCAACCTTGTATAAGTTAAGTACATCGTATTATAATTATTTTATTATATAAAATTAAATGAATTAATTAAATTAATTAATAAATTTACCTTAATCTTTATTCTGCTACTTGAACACAGTAAAACTCATTCTTATTTCATGGCAGTTTCAAATCAACTTCCTCATCATTGCTCGACTTGGCTGAAACAAACCCAACTACCAACTCTCCTCATCTTTGTTCCCTCTATTATATTCAACTCGCCGGAAGCCTCAATAAAGAACATCAAAGACCATTGGCCTTCTCTCTCATAACACATCCCCTCATCGATTATTCTGTACAGCTTCATGCCGTGAACATCCTTCGTCACTTCTCCCTTTACACACGAAGAACCACCCTCCTGCTTGCACCGTTCTATTATTCAATTCCATCCCTTCAGGCTTCAACCACTTGACAACAACTGTAACACCCCACGTCCATTAATGTCACTCACAAAGGGAATGCATTAACTTCTATGGAGCGTTTTAAGTGAGTATAGAACAGAAACTTAACAACAAGACAGATATAAACAGTACTTGAAAAATTAGAAACTTTATTTCATTGCAGCGGAAAATACATATGTTTGATTACATCATCAAAACCAGAGCCAAGTACATAATATCCATCTTGACTAAATCAAAGTACATAAATTGAAAGACATAATCCCCAATACAAAATAGCCATAAATAAGAGAGGTAGAACTTTACTTCAGCGATCCAAGCAATCTTCTAAAAGCAAGAAATACAGCTGTCCAAAATCAAGCTCCACTGGTGCTAGTTCCAACCTAAGCACCTGGGGGGAAAGGAAGAAAAGAGGAGAAAACAAAGGAGTTAGGCATAAAGTCTGGCGAGTGCGATAACTTTAACAATATAATTACCAAAGTAACTAGGCTAAGGCACAAGTTGGAAAATCAGGAAATGTCCATGAACCATTGAGTATGGCAGAGTAAACAAGGAAACAAGATGAACAACGATATCGTTAAAGCGCACCTAAACCACTATAAGATAATTACTAAACTACACCAACACTATAAGATAATTGCTATACTGCACCACCACTGGTCACCCTAAGGTTGATCCCGCCTATAGACTTAATAATGATAATGGTAGTTTCGTGCACCCCTAGCTGCCTTCATAGGTGCCGCATGCCCCTATCTCCACTAGGTGTACCCACTACCCCTAAGCGATCGGCTCCCTAACTAGTAGATACCCGTGCTGGCCCCATAGTGGGGTGTATCACTCCCCAAAGTGGCGATCCGATACCACAAATAATGCACGGCTTATACCTACATGATGCATCAACGTCTTACCTACCAGCCCGGGTCCACACACACGTATGAACCCGTTTGACTTGCGTTGCCACCGCTAACCCGGTTTGGCCTCTTACAGTCAAGCCCAGCATGCGTGTCCCGTCCTCGACTTGGGTCGAGCCCACAAAGATACGTATGGGTTACTAGTTGAAACGGGCCCCCATTACTTGACACAAGCTATCCACCTAAGCTTGGTCCCTTCTAGTATATCCCACTTAACCCACTTCTTATTCATGTTCACTTACATGTTTCAATTTTGGTTAAGTGTTTCTAATCCTATTTCCAATGCCACCCAAGGCACCTACTAGATTCCACATGCCACCTAAGGCACCCACTTAACCCCCTCATGTCCCCACTACATGTTTATCTGGTTAAGTGTTTCTTAATTCATTAAGACCGTAACCTTATAAAGACCTCTCACATTAGACTGGCATTTGTGGCAGCTATATTTGTCGGGCGGGTCTGGGCAGTCTTACACTACAAACGAGCCTAACCTCGTGTCTTTACAATTGTTACGTATTTAATTTGTGCCTAAGACCTCCCACATTAGGCTGGCATTTGTGGCAGCTGGATTCGCCGGGCGGGTCCGGGCAGTCTTACACCACAAAAGAGCCTAACCTCGTGTCTTAGACGATTAATTACTGCTAATTAATCATTCCCCAAATTGAATTAATTTCCCTATTTAAATTATCAATTAATTCCAAATTTAACTATGGCCATAATTGACTCAATTATGTCCATTTATTTATGGTATGTAAAATCATACCAATTTTCATCACAAATCTATTTTATGCCTTTTAAGGCATCTATGCCAATTAAATCTTTTAATATTATCCCCTTTTACCCCTACGTTGTACGTTCGTTCGTTTAACGTAAAATATACGTTAGACTCGAATAGTCTAACTCATGGAATAAAGAGAAAACATCACAACATACATATAATTAAAACTAGATCTAAATATAAGGGGTGAACTTGCATGTGTGAATGATGTTCTACATCTAAAACTTACATAGGCCAAAGTTACAACTTGCATAAACCACATATGTCATAGACCCAAATCTAAAGGTGTGAACTTGTTGGAATAATGGTCACAAACTTGCATAAATCATGTATGTCATAGATCTACATCTAAAGGTGTAAACTTGCATAGGCAATAACCACAAACTTGCATAACATGATCCATATTCAAACACATGTATTCATATAAACTTGCATATGTGATTTATGCAACATAACAATGGTATAAACTTACATCTAATCATGTAAACTAGCATGTAGAATTTGGCATATAACTCACACATGTCATAGCCTAACTTTAGATCTAAAATAGATGTCATGAAGCATATAAGGTTATACATATAATTTTCCCGAACTTGCATATGATTCATGTCTTGATAAAAATTTAAACTTGCATACATACTTATGATTTATCATATGAATCAACATACCCAAACTAGCATATGAACAACATGGTGTTTCGATTATACATAAGCCAATCATAAAATTACAACATAGATGATCACAACTCTATAAGATAGAATCATAGAATTTACAACATAAACATCACAATTTTACTACATGAATAATAATATGCGGTCAATAATTCACATCATATCCAAATAGTCCACATCATAACTCATTCCAATTAATTTGCTAATTATTTTATTAAAATTATCGAACTCACAACTCAAAGAAGGTCTTGAGTTCTGAATTCTGAGTTCTGAAGTTGTAGTAGCTTTCCCTTGAAGAAAATTCGTTGTTTAAGTTGAAAAGAATTGAATTAGATTAGCTTTATTCCTCTCTAATTGGTGGCGGCTATGCTGAGTTGCTAGGTGACGGCATGGAGGCCATGAATCTAATTTTTGTTTTGATTTTAGGGTTTGAGTCTAGAGGTGTTTTTATAGAGTTTAGGATTAGTTTGAGCCGTCCGATCAACCCAGAATTAATCCCAGCCAATCAGAGCATATCAGAAACCCTAATGAGTCAGCATCTAGCCGCTAACAGGTCATAAAACAAATCGGCCCGGGGGGGAGGGGGAGGGGGGCAGGTCGACCCTATGGTCGACCTGGCCCTGGCGGGAAAATTCCCGCCTTGCCCATCTGACTCTGAAATTTCAAATTTTGAAATTTGTTTTGAATTTTCTGAAACTTCCGATGGCCATAACTTCTTCATACGAAGTCCAATTCATGAAAACTCGGGATCTATCTCAACCAGAATTCCGAGACGAACAAAATGGCGCAACCCGTTTCCCTTGATTCTCACATCTGAGATTAATTATTCTTTAATTTGTGAACATTAGTGTTAACAAAAATACGGGGTGTTACATTCTCCCCTCCTTAAAGAATTTCGCCCCCAAAATCTCCAAGTTAAGGAGAATGCATATCCTACCATCCAAAGAACCATCTACTCAACCATCAAACACATGCATCCATTGTCCTTAAAAATTTCTAATGTTGTATGAACATATGCAAGAAGTGTGTGTATATGTTCCTATTCTAATGCGAAATTAGGCGGTCTACTGATTCAGTTGACCTCCTTAATGCAAACCATGATAGTGCCATGCGTCCATTATGTATGCGAAAGGACCCTATCGATACATATTACCTCTACATGCGTGCACAACCATTCACCAAAATGCCACATCCATATGATAGCACAACCATTATACATCCATTAGCATAAATATGCACACACATTTATATGCAATATGCAATATGAAGTGACTGAGCCGATCTAGTGCCTAAAGTGTGTGTAAATGCATCCACGAGCAACCACTATCAAACACTTTCATCCACATGCATCCATCATACATAACATGTCTCAAACACATGTTTCAACCATAGGACTACCCTATTTAGAGGTCAAAGATACAAGCGAGAGGACATATTAAAGATAAGATAAGTACAAGGTAAGCGATAAAGGAGAAAATAAAAGACATACTCTCGAAAAGAAAAGGGTATAATGAACGCATCTTCTCTTCCATCTCCCAAGTAGCGTTGCTCCCATCATCTCCCCATCGCACTTTGACTAGCTTGACGTCTCGATTCCTCAACTTCTTAATCTCCGACACAATAATGCACGTAGGTGCTCGTTGAATTGTCGCATCACGCTCGATCTCCACCTCTCTAAGAAAGCTCGGCTCCACCACTTCCGCGGTTTCGTGCAAGCACTTCCTCAAATGTGATACATGGAATACATCGTGTACACCACTAAGTCTCTCGGGTAACTCCACTCTATACGCCATCTGCCCAATCCTCTCCTTAATAGGAAACGGCCCTACAAACCTTGGTGCTAACTTCCCAACGGATCCAAAGCGAATGACGTTCCGTAATGGAGACACCTTGACAAAGACCATGTCCCCAATATCAAACTCAAGATCTGACCTCCTCTTGTCCGCATAAGATTTCTGCCTATCTTGCGCCGTCTTCATCCTCCTTCGAATTAAATCGATCTTTTCCGAAGTCTCTCTAATCATATCGCGTCCAAGCAAGATCTTATCTGTAGACTCCCACCAACATGTAGGCGAACGACACGGCCGTCCATAAAGAGCCTCGAACGGTGCCATGCCAATGCTAGATTGAAAGCTGTTATTATATGTGAACTCCACCAACGGAAGATGTTCCTCTCATGTACCTCCGAAATCTAAGTCACACAACCTCAGTAGGTCCTCTAGAATATGATTCACCCTCTCGGTCTGCCCATCTGTCTGAGGATGATATGCAGTGCTCAAACATAACTGAGTCCCTACCGCCTCTTGCAAGCTTTTCCAAAATTCGCTAGTAAAGATAGGATCGAGGTCGCTCACTATGCTAGATGGAACACCGTGCAAACGAACTATTTCTCGAATGTATATGGAGGCTAACCATGGAGTAGTCCTCTTACTCTTCACGGGAATGAAATGGGCGCTCTTGGTAAGTCTGTCTACCACGACCCAAATCCCCGTATCCTTCCTCGATCTCGGTAATCCGTCAAAAAAGTCCATCGAGACACTTTCCCACATCCATTGTGGGACCTCCAATGGGTGAAGCAATCCACCGGGCTTCTTTTGCTCTGCTTTTACTTGTTGGCACACCAAGCATCTAGCGACATACTCTGTCACGTCCTTCTTCATACCGGCCCAAAAGTAAACTCGTCTCATGTCCATGTACATCTTGTCCCCGCCGGGATGGATGGTTATCTTCGAACAATGTGCATCATCAAGAATGGTCTTCCTTAGGTCCTCGTCTTTTGGTGCACAAAGTCTACCATCCATACGTAACCAACCCTTATCATCTAGAGTATACCTACTGAGATGGCTCGATGACTCCCCCCTTTTGAGCTTCTCTACTAACTCAACCAACTGTGGGTCACCAATCCGTCCCAAAAGCATAGGTCTAACCTCTAAGAATGCTAGTAAACCGGGTACGAAGTCAATGGAAGGTCTAAAGTCAAACGTAGAGATGAACTCTAAGCTTCGCCGCTCAACAAACAACGGACTCAAGGATAACTTCTTCCTACTTAAGACATATGCCACCACGTTACACTTGCCAGGGGTATATGCTATCTCGAAATCGTAGGATGCTAAGAATTCCATCCACCTTTGCTGCCTTAAGTTCAAGTCTTTCTGATAGAACAAGTATTTTAGCGATTTGTGGTCAGTGAATAATTCGAATTTCTCGCCAAGAAGATAATGGTGCCAAGACTTAAGCGCGAAAACAATAGCGGCCAACTCTAGGTCATGTGTAGGGTAATTTCTCTCATGCACTCTCAACTGCCTTCCACCATAGGCTATTACCCTTCCCTCTTGCATTAAGACTGCGCCTAGTTTTGTCCCACAAGCATCGGTATAAACAGTAAATGGCTTACTCCCATCTGGCAACACTAAGACTGGGGCTGTGGTCAAAGCTCTCTTTAGACATTGGAACGCATCATCACAATCTACGTCCCATGTGAAAACTAAGTTCTTCTTCGTCAAGTGTGTTAATGGGGTTGATATTTTTACGAATTCTTTGATAAACTTCCTATAGTAGCCAACCAACCCTAAGAAACTCCTCACCTCGGTAGCATTTTTAGGGATCTTCCAATCTTGGATGGCCACTGCCTTTGCGGGATCCACGGCTATCCCTTCTTTGGAAACCACGTGCCCTAAGAATCGCTCTTCCTTCCTCCAAAAGTGACATTTAGAAAATTTAGCTTTAAGGCTATGTGCTCGAAGAGTCTCCAACACTTCCCTAAGATGTAGGGCATGCTCTTCCTCGTTCTTAGAAAAGATCAAGATGTCGTCCACAAAGACTACCACAAATTTATTAAGGTACTCCCTAAACACCCTACTCATCAAATCAACAAAGTATGCGGGGGCGTTTGTCAAACCAAAGGGCATCACAAGCCACTCGAAGAAACCGTCTAGAGTCCTAAAGGCAGTCTTGTCTATACTATCCTCAGCCACTCTCAACTGATGGAAAGCCATGGCTAAGTCCAACTGCGAAAACACTGAGGCGCCAACTAACTGATCGAAGAGATCGTCAATCCTCGGCAGTGGGTGTCTGTTCTTCTTAGTAAGCTTATTAAGTTCTCTATAGTCCACACAAAGTCTAAGGGACCCATCTGCCTTTGTGGAAAATACTACTGGAGCACCCCACTCTAGTATACTACGTCTGATGAACCCCTTCTCAAGCAATTCCTTCACTTGCTTATTGAGTTATCTTCTCTCTCTCTTGGAGCCATGTGGCGCACTGGTAATGCAACTGGCTTTGCATTATCTACTAGATATATTCGAAAGTCTATCTCACGTTTTGGGGGTAAACCCCTCACCTCATCGAAGACATCAACATATTCGCGGACTATGGGAACAGAATGTAAATCATCATCGGATGCGTCAAGGGATTCAAGGTAGCTAAGCATTACTGGACCTCTAGGGTCATAAGAAATATCAAGGGTCTTTCCGAAACGAGTCAACAATCTAACTACCCTACTTTCACAATCTAGGATGGCCCCATAACTAGTTAGCCAATCCATACCTAGAATCAAGTCGTAGCCCATGAACCCAAGAACAAAGGCGTTGCATTCAAACTCAACACCCAAGATAAACACTCTCAAATCCCGACAAATCATAGAAAGATGAGCCGAACCACTTATAGGATTTGAGACTACTAAGGGATCAGCAACTAGACTAGTATCTAGGTGCAGTGTTTCAACTAACGTTGTAGAGATAAACGAATGTGATGCGCTAGAATTGAATAAAGTACGGACAGGATGATCAAACAGAAAAACTAAACTTTCAACTGAAATTGCTCTACCTCGTTCTTGCAGCGGTGGGACCACGAGAGCCTGAACTTGACCCGTTGCCTGCCCTGGTGCCATGAGAGCCTGCACCTGTCCTCCCGAGGTAGACCCTTCCCTCTGCCCTTTCGTTGGGCAGTCCTTAATCAGATGTCCCGCTTCACCACAGTGGAAACAATCGGTCTTCTTTTTCTTCCTACAATCTTTGCTTAGATGGTCGGGTGTCCCACAGTTAAAGCATATTTTCTTTCCCTTACCATTGTTGCCTTTGCCACCTTTCTTGTTCTGTTGTTGCTGTTGCGGCTTCTTTTGATCCCCTTTCTTCTCGGGTGCCTTATTAGCATTGGCGCCCTTCTCTTCTTCATGCATAAGCGCCATGTCAACTAGCCTCTTAAAGGTAGCCCCCATGGGGATGTGTGTCATAGCTAACCCATGAAGCGGCCCATTCAAACCCTTAACAAATCTTAGAGCCTTCTTTTCTGGTGTATTCACCAAGTCCAAGCCAAATCTTGCCAATTGATTGAATTTGTTGACGTACTATTTCACTGATAGACTCCCTTGCTTCAATGCTAAAAACCTTTCCATGTATAGATTCTCTTCAGCCCGTGAGAGAAACTTCGCCTCAAACCTCTGCCTAAAATCTGGCCATGTATCGACTGGGCGTCCTCCACTAGTGACCTCCCACCAAAACGAGGCCGCATCCTTCATTAGCCAGGCAGCTAACTAGACCTTTCTTCCATCATCCACTTCAAAGATTCCAAATAATCCTTCTACCTCCTTTAGCCAATTACGAGCTTCAACAAATGTCTCCGTCCCGTGAAAAGGTTTTCCACCCATTGCCCGAAAGTCCTTACATATCTTAGCAAAAGTATCGACGCGAGGAGGAGGAGGAGGAGGAGGAGGAGTATTTGCCGGACCTGCAGTGGAGGCCCTAGCCTCGAGATATTGACAAAACCAACCGGGTACATGAACACCCTCTGGTATCTCAGATGCTTTAGACATGCTGAAACGAAAAAGGAAAGATTCAATATAAAAGAACCGAAGGAAAGATATATGGCCCTTGGGGTTATGCTTTCTAAAATAAGCTTTTCTCTTGAAAACACTTTCCTTAAAACATACTTTTGAAGGTACTTCTTTATAAAAATGGTTTTGAAAAACAACTTTTCAAAATTCATATCTGTTCTGGTAACCTTCAGCTCTGATACCACGTGTAACACCCCACGTCCATTAATGTCACTCACAAAGGGAATGCATTAACTTCTATGGAGCGTTTTAAGTGAGTATAGAACAAATTCTTAACAACAAGACAGATATAAACAGTACTTGAAAAATTAAAAAATTTATTTCATTGCAGCGGAATATACATATGTTTGATTACATCATCAAAACCAGAGCCAAGTACATAATATCCATCTTGACTAAATCAAAGTACAAAAATTGGAAGACATAATCCCCAATACAAAATAGCCATAAATAAGAGAGGCTGAACTTTACTTCAGCGATCCAAGCAATCTTCTAAAAGCAAGAAATACAGCTGTCCAAAATCAAGCTCCACTGGTGCTAGTTCCAACCTGAGCACCTTGGGGGGGGGGGGGGGAGGAAGGAGGAAAAGAGGAGGAAACAAAGGGGGTCAGACATAAAGTCTGGCGAGTGCGATAACTTTAACAATATAATTACCAAAGTAACTAGGCTAAGGCATAAGTTGGAAAATCAGGAAATGACCATGAACCGTTGAGTATGGCAGAGTAAACATGGAAACAAGATGAACAACGATATCGTTAAAGCGCACCTAAACCACTGTAAGAAATTACTAAATTACACTAACACTATATGATAATTGCTATACTGCACCACCACTAGTCACCCTAAGGTTGATCCCGCCTGCAGACTTAAATAATGATAATGGTAGTTTCGTGCACCCCTAGCTGCCTTCATAGGTGCCGCCTGCCCCTATCTCCACTAGGTTTACCCACTACCCCCAAGCGATCGGCTCCCTAACTCGTAGATACCCGTGTTGGCCCCACGTTGGGGTGTATCACTCCCCAAAGTGGCAACCCGATACCACAAATAATGCACGGCTTATACCTACACGATGCAACAACGTCTTATCTACCAGCCCGGGTCCACACACGCATATGAACCCGTTGGACTTGCGTTGCCACTGCTAACCCGGTTTGGCCTCTTACAGTCAAGCCCCGTATGTGTGTCCCGTCCTCGACTTGGGTCGAGCCCACAAAGATACGTATGGGTTACTGGTTGAAACGGGCCCCCATTACTTGACACAAGCTATCCACCTAAGCTTGGTCCCCTCTTGTATATCCCACTTAACCCACTTCTTATTCATGTTCACTTACATGTTTCAATTTTGGTTAAGTGTTTCTAATCCTATTTCCAATGCCACCCAAGGCACCCACTAGATTCCACATGCCACCCAAGGCACCCACTTAACCCCCTCATGTCCCACTACATGTTTATCTGGTTAAATTGTTTTTTAATTCATTAAGACCGTAACCTCATAAAGACCTCTCACATTATACTGGCATTTGTGGCAGCTGGATTTGTCGGGCGGGTCTAGGCAGTCTTACACCACAAACGAGCCTAACCTCGTGTCTTTACAATTGTTACATATTTAGTTTATGCCTAAGACCTCCCACATTAGACTGGCATTTGTGGCAGCTTGATTTGTCGGGCGGGTCCGGGTAGTCTTACACCACAAAAGAGCCTAACCTCGTGTCTTAGACGATTAATTACTCCTAATTAATCATTCCCCAATTTGAATTACTTTCCCTATTCAAATTATCAATTAATTCCAAATTTAACTATAGCCATAATTGACTCAATTATGTCCATCTATTTATGGTATGTAAAATCATACCAATTTTCATCACAAATCTATTTTATGCCTTTTAAGGCATCTATGCCAATTAAATCTTTTAATATTATCCCCTTTTACCCTACGTTGTACGTTCGTTCATTTAACGTAAAATATACGTTAGACTCGAATAGTCTAACTCATGGAATAAAGAGAAAAAACACAACATACATATAATTAAAACTAGATCTAAACATAAGGGGTGAATTTGCATGTGTGAATGATGTTCTGCACCAAAAACTTACATAGGCCAAAGTTATAACTTGCATAAACTACATATGTCATAGACCCAAATCTAAAGGTGTAAACTTGTTGGAATAATGGTCACAAACTTGCATAAATCATGTATGTCATAGATCTACATCTAAAGGTGTAAACTTGCATAGGCAATAACCACTAACTTGCATAACATGATCCATATTCAAACACATGTATTCATATAAACTTGCATATGTGATTTATGCAACATAACAATGGTATAACTTACATCTAAACATGTAAACTAGCATGTAGAATTTAGCATATAACTCACACATGTCATAGCCTAACTTTAGATCTAAAATAGATGTCATGAAGCATATAAGGTTATACATATAATTTTCCCCAACTTGCATATGATTCATGTCTTGATAAAAATCTAAACTTGCATACATACTTATGATTTATCATATGAATCAACATACCCAAACTAGCATATGAACAACATGGTGATTCGATTATACATAAGCCAATCATAAAATTACAACATAGATGATCATAACTTTACAAGATAGCATCATAGAATTTACAATATAAACATCACAATTTTACTACATGAATAATAATATGCGGTCAATAATTCACATCATATCCAAATAGTTCACATCATAACTCATTCCAATTAATTTGCTAATTATTTTATTAAAATTATCGAACTCACAACTCAAAGAAGGTCTTGAGTTTTAAATTCTGAGTTCTGAAGTTGTAATAGCTTTCCCTTGAAGAAGATTCGTTGTTTAAGTTGAAAAGAATTGAATTAGATTAGCTTTCTTCCTCTCTAATTGGTGGCGGATATGTTGAGTTGCTAGGTGATGGCATGGAGGCCATGAATCTAATTTTTGTTTTGATTTTAGGGTTTGAGTCTAGAGGTGTTTTTATAGAGTTTAGGATTAGTTTAAGCCGTCCGATTGACCTAGAATTAATCCAAACCAATCAGAGCATATCAGAAACCCTAATGAGCCAGCATCTAGTCACTAACAGGTCATAAAATAAATCTTCCGGGGGGGGGGGCAGGTCGACCCTATGGTCGACCTGGTCAGGGCAAGTCGACCCCCAGGTCGACCTGGCCCTGGTGGGAAAATCCCCGCCCAGCCCATCTGACTCTGAATTTTGAAATCTGTTTTGAATTTTCTGAAACTTCCGATGGCCATAACTTCTTCATACGAAGTCCAATTCACGCAAACTCAGACTTTATCTAAACCAGAATTCCGAGACGAACACAATGGCCCAACTTGTTTCCCTTAATTCTCACGTCTAAGATTAATTATTCTTTAATTTTTGAACATTAGTGTTAACAGAAATACCGGGTGTTACAACAACCCTTCTCTCTGATGTCTCACCACCGTGAAAAACTTTCTCCTTCCCAAACTCAAACTGGTCATTCCCAGTAAACTACCCAAGTTCAAACCGAAATCTAATTAAGCATCAAAACCCACAAAACTTTCCCAGGACGATCATCATCTGAATGTTATACTCCAAAACCCTACGACATCTTCAGTCGCCACCTCGTACACTATCATTCATCGTGTTCTGCACCATAGTTCCTGCTACACATGCACACCAAATGGTGATCGAATCCACCCAAAACTTCACTGCTCAACCCCCTCAAGTTACGAACCCAAATCCCTAACCGAAAACGCATCATGTTCCTCCAACAGTTTCGAACTCGAGAACCTTAACTATCGATGTTACCATTGAACCCCAAAATTACCAATCGCGGTCCCCTATAGCTCGTCAGCCTAATTCCTTCTAGCCACTGTCATCGCGATTTGCGATTTGATTTCATGATTCAGTTTGAATCTTTTTTTTATATACGAGGCTTTCGATTTTTGAGGAAATGAGAAAAAGGAATGGCCAGTTTCGATTTTGACTATAGGGAATGGAAAAAATGAATTTTAAAAGGGCGCTTCTGGTTTTCCTTGAAATATGAAGCAGTCATTTTCATCGTTTTGCTGAAACTTCATTTGATTTTGGCAAACAATTGGAGAGAGCACGGTTTTATTTATAGAAGAAGAGAAACAGACTTAGGAAGTAAGGAATAGGTCTGCGTATTTCAACATTTAGGTCTGCGTGATTTGAGGTTTGCAGTGTACTGTTATTTTTTAACTTAGGAGGAAAGTAAAGGTTTTATATTATTTTTATTTTTCTATTTCGAGTTGAACCAGTGATTTTACCTTATTTAAAATACCCAATGATCGTGGACTCCTTTTTGAACACGACGACAGGCATTACTAGGGTTATAACACTACTCTTAACACACTGGGACAAGTATCAAAGCCCAATTTGATCATATGGAGAAAACATTAATTTAAATTGATATAAATTAAATTTAAAACAATTGATTTCTCAAAAATAAATTAATATTATTATTCTAATTCAAATAGAAGTTTGTATTGATCATCTGAATTGTTTTCAATTCAGTATTAAATTTTGAATTCATTTTCGTATTACGCTGATTATATATATTCGAAATAAATCATATATCGATTATTAAATCGATAGCTCAATATAAAAATTCATTTATACTATTAACTCAATATTTGAAACAATATTAAATATTTAAAATTAATTCTTTGAAAAATCCGGGTCGTTACATTTTTCCCCTCTTAAAAGAATTTCGTCTCCGAAATTAGTAAGGTAGGGAAAATGCTTCAGAACCATTATCTTTTCAAAAACCCACTTATTTTGAAATTCAACAATTCACATTTCAACAAAGTTAGTTCTACCAGAACTTTTGGTTTTCATTTATATGCATTTAAATCCATTCAAATTGATATTAATCAATTTATTTACTTCAATCCATTTAAGTTGCTTAAATTAATTTTTAAATTCCAACATTCAAATACACAGGTTTTCATTTCAAATCCTTTGAAATCACGTAAACATATAGATATATTTATTTCCATCTCAATTTCAAAACTTCTGAATTTTCAAATAACTTGTTTCCTTTCAAACAAATTTCCATCAAAAACTTTTCTAAGGTAGCAATCCTCACTTAGAAACTCGAAAATAAACACTGATGATCGCGATAATCATCAGAATTATTTTCCAGCCCCTTAAGTGAATTCAGTGCTTTATCAATTTCAAAATTCATCAAAATGATTTTGATTCAAAACACCTTCCAAAACAAAGCTTTATTTTTTTAATATACTTTTGAAAAATAGTTTCCAACTTCCTAGGATTGTAAATTCTGAAATCTAGTTTAAATTCAGTTTTAATTCATCACAATTGTATATATTTCATTCAAATACAAGCTATATTTGGTTATATATAACCATTCAAATTTCATAATGTCATTGGATTATAATAATAACAATCAGCACATTCATTAATATGATAATTCCAGAAAATTATTCCTTCTATATCAAAATATACTTTTGGATAAAAATTATTTCATTTACCCTCTTTAAAACAATATCATGTCGAATTTCTCTGTTTAATGTTTAGAAATTCCTATCGACCTCGTGGCGTCCTACGATTCAGTCAGATTTCATAAACCAATCAACAGACTAGCCAACACAATATAAAACAATTTTTTATATCAATTAACAAATACGTGCTCTGGTATATATACACTCAACTCATTCTGGGGTACTACTGACCCTATCTCTAATGAGCACATAACACCAAAGCCTAGGTATTCGCTCAACCTAAGCTCTGATACCAACTGTAACGGCCCGCAAATCCGTACTATCTGAGTTGACTAAATACACCACACGTCCAACCAAAATATCACAGAAATACGAATCATTTTTTTAAGAAGAAAAAGGTAGAAGAAGAATAGAAATAACAACGCAGAATCTCACATCGCAGCGGAAAAATATATAATATGTCATATCTTTTGAAATACAAAATTTTAACTGTATAACATACACTTATTAGAGTATAACACTTACAACAGCGGAAATAAAAATGCTATATATCTAACACTGACGCCTCCTGCTCCAAGCTCCTTTACATAGATCTGTAAAATCCTGAGCTACTTGACTTCCCGTACAAATTTGGCCACCTAAAATTTTAGGTAAAACAAAACAAAATAAACTCCGGGTCAGTCATGGGACTGGTATGAGTAAACAATTTAAAACAGTTTGAGAAAATAAACGATATCTCATAAGACCACGCCATATAACATGGAACAGGTTTTTCCCTTATGAGAATCCAAAACACTTGATTTAACTTTCAAAATCCTTTTGAAAGGAAAGGAAAATATTTATATCAAAACTCTTTTGATATTATAATAGTGTCTAAATCAAATAAATAGAAATCTAGTGGGATGTTTGCATCTCACGTTCCACACACACATATATATATAATATACAATCAAAACCACGAGCACTTATTGGGTAATGAATTTCCAACTATGACAAGGTATGGAACCACCTTCCGATAGTGTATCTCTAGAGGAGAATACACTGGGTTCAACAAGAACATCTTGTAACCCAGCCACACATGACCGACCACTCATTTCGCTTGAATGTATCGAATGTATATCACCAACGGTTGGGATCAACAAACTTTTTCCCCAATGGGACAACATCAAATAGAATAAGGAATTAAATGAATTTATCTGGATAGGTTATAATACACCCTAATGGGAGCTACCCACATAGCAATGCTGCCTGTCCGATTTTTGTCATTTCCTGGTTGTTGAGGCCTGAGGCTATGATTACTTATCTTTCATTGATAACACAATCACTTTGAATGCCACATTGTCAGATCCGTTAACCATTAATTGATTTGCTCAAATATACTCTGGATATTTTGCTAAGAGAATAAATTCTCCACCACCATATGTATTTGTACAGAACAACCTATGCGATCATTGGAAATACTCTGTTAGATATTCGTCCATATACGTTCGTTCTGGGATTGAACGAAACCGAAGGCACAATTTCCATTAATAGAAATAGCCCTTGGACTTTACTCATCTTCAATTATCTTTATATAATCTGATTCGCAATGCTACTGCCAATACGAAGTGGTTCTCGAATAATAATCCAACCGGTCTCTCCATATTAACAACGATATTGGCAAATACTCCGATAGTCGGTTATTTAACTATTGAAGACAAACAAACATTCATTCAAAGTATTAAACAAATCACTGGGCCTTTTAACTAATATTTCATTAATTAAACACTTCTCCATTTCCTTGTCTATATTTGTTAACACGATATTTTCGATAATCATCTTGGCCTCTTACGCTATTTGGAAAACATTTCCATATATCGCCTTCTTTTATTTTCTATACTTAGAAAATATATTTTATTTATAACAGGAAAATAATCCAATTACTTATCTCTTCCATGACCATTCATTTATTTCTATACTCAGGAAATATTTATTATTATATTTCCAAATTCCACTTATTTGGGTTAAAACGAATGTTGTGTAAAACATCATTACCAACAACCCAAAACACTGCATTCAACTAACTCTTATTCAAACATTTCTCTTCGAGACCGGATCTTGCTATTTATCGGTTAAAAATGAAATCGATCAAGTTGGGGTATAACTACCTCTCAGACCTTGACTGAAAACATCCTTAACTTCAAAACGGACAACACCACTTACCTCAAATAATCAACATCATAAAAACCAATTATTCATTTTTAAACCCATATACGTTTCTCTTTCTAATTTTATCAGATTTAATTATATATTTCCTTTTTATTTATAATATTCTTGTAATAACCCGGATTTCGACAGATCGAATTTTTCAAATTCTATCCATCGAGACCCGAGTTGGGTGCTCTGGTATCCAAAAGAAAAAGACAGAGATAAAGAAATATATCAGAACTCGTAAAACATCTTACAATGGAAGGAATTAAAATATGATATATTCAAAAATAGCTTTACCTTATATATCATACAGTCTAACCAGTATCCAAAGCTATACCATCTCTGTCATGAACCTAACCTGGAAGTATGTAATGAGGAGGGGGTCAGAACATAAGTTCTGGTGACTGGACTTAGAATAAACTTCTGTATAATCCTATATATACCGTTTAGTTATATTTTCTTGCTTATTAGGTTATTCGCGATATTACCTCTCTAGGCTATACTCATGTCCCACTAGTAGGTTAACCTAATGCAGCGTATAGGTAGATACCCCCAACTCGTCTAATCCTTTCCATGTATATATATTGTCCCTTGCCGTATGTTATATGGGCTTCATCATGTAAATCTATACTACTTTAGTGTGATGCCACCATTCTTGAAATCGTTTGGACTGCCACTCTCGATCTTGCTAGATTCCGTGTATCATCTAGATCTAATCTAAGGTTTACTATCGAGCGCTTCCTAGATTCAACCAGGGTTTACGCCGCCCAGGGCCACTGGGGTTTATGCTACCTATTGAACGCTTCTCGGATTCAGGGTTTACGCGACCTAGGTCCAACTAGGGATTATGCTACCTATCGAACGATACCCCCTATTCTAAGACACACTACCCAGAGCGATATATGTTCCTAGACTTTCCCCACGTACGTGTCGTGAATTGTTATCGATGTTTAGTTGCACATGTCCTCTATATGTGTAGCCCGAGTCCCATGGTAGGGCTAATTAAGAAACAAGGAACTCGGTCGGGAGCTTTAAGTTATCTGCCGATGCAGATGCTAAGTTATGTTTTTATCTGTGTGGGGCTAAGCCACCCAAGAAAATCAAGAATGAGAACTATACGCAGGCCCACTATGCCCCCACAAACCTATTGGCCAAACCTCACCCATAACTAGATAGCAAGTATATGGTCTATTGGAGTTCTCTGCCTTTCCGCTTCACATACTCGATTGACTCAAGATGGTAGGTAGACGACGGCATGCTATCACAGGGCTAAACAATATATCGCCGCCTCACGCTGGTCCATCCTAGTCTTTAGGTTGCTTATATTGCAGCCAAGGCATACTCTCGGTTCTTCTAACGCATACCTTAACCTCTGTGAGCCCAGAAGGATCATCTGCAACCTCACAGAGGGATACCAAGAGTACCCTCACGTCCCTTCGAAGCCGCGTGCTTCGTAACCCAGACCGTTGGAGCCTTCTTCATGATCAGATGGATGTTCGCTCCTGCTCGTGTTCTACTTGGTTTTCCTGACTAAGGTTTACTACTTAGTTCTCTTAACTAAGGTTTACTACTTAGTTTCCTGAATCGTTCGTTTTCTTAACTAAGGTTTACTACTTAGTCCTCTTAACTAAGGTTTACTACTTAGTTTTTCTTAATCGTTCATTTTATTAACTAAGGTTTACAACTTAGTCCTCTTAACTAAGGTTTACTACTTAGTTCTCTTTATTGTTATTTACTTAGTTCTCTTAACTAAGGTTTATTACTTGGTTCTCTTAACCAAGGTTTGATACTTAGTTTATGTTACTTAGTTCTCCTTAACTAAGGTTTGTTACTTAGTTCCTTTCAACTGAGGTTTACCTATGAATTCAAGCATGACTTAAGTTCTTTTTATCAAATGATAGCGTACGGGTGTTCTCCCACATTTTCAGCTTAGATTAACTTATTTCATGGCAGAAGTCGTCCCACCCCTCGAGTCTTTTATTACATCTTAAGCCATATTCATTTCTTATCCCTAGGATAAGTTTATCTATTATTTAATCTTATCATTCCCCACTTTTCCATGCTTTGATACTATTATATTGGTTAAGTTTGCCTATGTGTCCAAGTTGACTTAACCCCCAATCACGTATTCAATTCAACCCACGCGTCATGTCAAATTGGTTAAGTGTTATCCTTCCATTCACGTTGACTTAACCCACCCATATATCGAGTCAAATTGGTAAAGTGTTATCTAGCGGTTTATGTTGACTTAACCCACCCATATATCGAGTCAAATTGGTTATGTGTTATCTAGCAGTTCACGTTGACTTAACACACCCATATATCGAGTCAAATTGGTTAAGTGTTGTCTAGTATTTCATGTTGACTTAACCTTACCATACTATCATGAGTCATTAGCATTAATTAATTATTAATGCCCAACCTCTCACATTAGACCTATTGTTGCGGTCACTGGATGTGCCGGTTGGTTCCGGGCAGGATTACACCATAACTCAATCTAACCTCGGGTTTTAAGCACGTTATGACTAACTTCTCACATTAGAACTTATTGTTTGCGACCACTGGATATGCCGGGCGGTTCTGGGCAGAATTACGCCGCAAACTCATTCTAACCTCGAGTTAGCCATGTTTCATGTTTAGTTCATGTCCATTCTAGATGTCATATGTTAATTACCAATTCACAAGCATGCTCGTGTTTATTCTAGATGTCATATGTCAATTATCAATTTCATATCATGAGTCAAGTTCCATAATTACATAAAAACATGGTTTGTCCAACATATTCCATTTTTAATTATGTTTCTAGGATCTTAACGGCATATCCAATTTCCAAGTCTCAAATTCAAGCTTTACCCAAAACCCCCAATTATGTTCATGCTTATAATCCCATTAATAAGCTATACCTATTATTCCAATTTTTCCATACATGTGTTCCTAACAGGTTACTATCATTCCTCATAGGTTGGTTAAGTTTATTCATATGTCAAGTGCTACTTAACCCATTTCTACTTTTGCGTATGCAAACATTCGTGAAATAATATTTTTACCTAAATTACTCAATTATAGCCTAATTCACCAATTCAATGTTATTCATATCCAAACATGCCAATTTCCAAAATCCCATTATAACCAATTTCATAAAATCAATATTTTACCAATATATTTCCCCATGTTTATACATATAATCTAACTCACCTTTTAGGCTTAATTTCAAGTCACAAACAAATTCCGCCAATTGTCCCAATATTTGCTGTAATAATTGTTATGCCATAATTCCCCAAATTTCAGATTATATTCCTCGATTGCATAAAATAAGTTATGCCCCACTATTCCCATATTTCAATCGTACGTATGTATAATAAGATTTCGTCTAGGTTCGAGATAACCTAGATCCAAAAATAAAAAGGGAAGGAGAATAAAAGAACAATTATGATAACATAAATCTTGCATTGAATTTATAACTAGGGAATGATGAACGATAATAATACTATTATACAACAAGTTTATTATAATTCCACTCACCTTGACTGGATTGGAGAAATAAGCGATCTGTCGTTGATGTAGAACGCTGATTTAATCTTCTTATTTGATTGTTGGTGAAGAGCATGAATTGTTGATGAAGAACTTTGCTACTTGATTTGATTAAACTCCAAAGTTGATGAAGAACTTGCAATATAATTTAGAGTTTTGGGGCGGCGACCATTTTTGGTTGAAGTTTGGCGGCATGGAGGCGTCTTAAGGAATTTTTATGAATTAGGGTTAGGTCTGGCTATGTATTTATAGGTGTAGAGAGTGTTTTAAAACCCTTAGATTGACCTAGAAGCCATTCGACCCATATAGTACATCAAAACACGTCACAGAAGCTGAAATCGCCCAGATCTGGGGAGAGGTCGACCTCCCAATGGTAGGTTGACCTCCTAGTCGACCTAACCCCCAGGTCGACCTGCCTGGTTTTGGCGGGAAATTTCCCGCCCAGCTGCCTGGTCGAATTTCGAACGGTTTTGAATTTTTGTTGAATCTTCTAAAGGCCATAACTCCTTCATACGGAGTCCGATTTACGCAAACTTGGACTCTATTTCAAGCAGAATTCTGAGACGAATGCAATGGTGATGTACATTTTACTTAATTCCTGATATTTAAATTAAGTATCCTTATTTTATTATCTTTTCCATTATGCACTTTATCGAATTAATTTTTTCCTTCTCTTCCATGTATTAATTAATTTTCATTATACATCGCCATTATTTACCTATCTATACATATAGACATATTTTTAATTATATTAAAAATGCAGGGTGTTACATTCTCCCCACCTTTAAAGAATTCCATCCCCGAAATTCGATAAGAGTAAAATAGATAATCCCTCGCAATATTCATCCATCAAGTGTGCATCCAATTGTTGCAAACATTGTACCCGTGTGCAAAGTGAGATACATCATAGTAAAGTATGTATACCTAATTTGGATCCATCTATATGTATGCAAATTTTAAAAACTCTTTCAAAACATGATGCTCACATCCTAAATATACTTGCAGTTCTATATGAATGCAATATTCTTGATAAATCAAAATATTTTTCATCTAAGTTTTCCCATACTCTTATAGAATAAGAGCATAGTTCACCCAATTGTCGCATCCAAAACCCTACAATCCATCATTAAATTCGAAATTTAGAAAAATCTAATTTTCCAAATTCGATTTCCTTATGTTACGAAAGGATATAAAACAGAAAAATTCACATCCTCTGTTTCTCTTTTCTAATCGTACTTGTATTTTTATATGACTATTCTATGAAGATTTCCTATTTTCCTATCCAAGCACAACCACATAAGAAAATTTCTTCTCTTTTTCAACTTATCTTTTAAAATTTTCATATTTATTCATCTTTTTCTTAAGATTTTCATTTTCTTTTCCCATCACATTTGTTGCCTTACTGAATTTATTGTTTCTTGTTAGGTAGGCTTTTCTCTTTCTTAGCTTATTTGACTTAATCCAATTACTTAATTTTATTATTTCAAATAAGCTTTTTTTGTTTTCAACTCAAACAGCATCCTACACAGCTACTACTATGGGCCAAGAATCTTAGGACTTTGTCATCTCAGACAATTGCGAGTCCACACAACAGGATCTACCCACTAACTTGCCCTTTACTACTTAGTAGTCACTTCTAGCCCTTGCTGTGTATTAATAGCCTATCCTTTTTTTCTCCAGCAACAAACCTAGGTTTCTCAATGCTTATGCATTCTATCGGAAATTTTCCATTAGTTTAATATTAGCTAATCCCTGACTGTAAATTGGCAAGAGAGTAACTTCCTAAGTATCAACCTCGAAGACCGAAATCAACATCAGATTGACACTCAGAGAATTACTCAACTCAACCAATCCCCAGTTGGTTCTAATAGCTTTAACTTTATCTCGTTCTTTCTAGGCCTTAACCCTTTACTACTCCATTTTTAAAACATGGTTTGGCCTTCTTTCTTTTCACTACATTTTTCTTTCAAAAATTAAAAGTGGTAAAACTTTTATTCTTTTCTCAAAAACTTGCTTTTGCCAAACCATAAAAACATGTCACAATATAAAAATGTAAAACATTTTTTATTTCAAATCACAAAGCTGAGTAGACAAGGATAACTATCGGGCTTACATTGTTTGTAATTACAATGTTAATTTAACTACTCACTATAAGGTGCAGACATCTATTCTATTCCTACAACTTATTTTGTCCACCCAACAAAATTTCTTTGTAAATCAATAATCAAAATTTATTGGTAACAGAATAGAATTTCAAAACTTCTTTTCAGTCCTTTCATATATGAAACCTAGCGAGCTATACATGCTCTATAATATGCATCTTTACATGAGAGAATTCTTTCAAAACAAGAAATCATTGTTTTACAAAAATATACACCACTTTACTTTAAAAACCCAACATGCATTTATCAAAATACTTTTAAGATTAAATCTTGGAAAATACCACAAATCCTTTAACAAATTCAAGTTCTTAAAAGTTTATCATTGGGTTAGACTCAAAGCGTGTCTTCAACTCGCTAGGCTTTCCTAGGCACTTTCGCGAATTCAATTCTCTCGACTATATATATTCCTGATCCATTTTAATTTTTCAACCTTTTCTAGTTTCTAAGGTTACACTTCTAAACCCACTAATCTGAAATACTAATATTTCAGTTTCCATCCTATGAGATACTTTTCTTTCTCTAGCTTCAAGTCATATTGTACACTTTCCCAACCACTTAATGGTTTCCAAATTCCTATGTTCATTTCTTGAGTGTACAGACTAGATATCCCAACTCTTTTCATGTCTAGTGGGCTACTATATGGATTAAGGTTTATATATATAATATATTTATATTTTATAAAACACAAATTCGTTCACTCATTATCTCCCTAGGATCACTAAACCAAAGCTCTGATACCAGATGTAACAACCCAGATTCCGACAGACCGAATTTTTCAAATTCTATCCATCGAGACCCGGGTTGGGAGCTCTAGTATCCTGCAGAAAAAGACAGAGACAAAGAAACATGTCAGAACTCGTAAAATATCTCACAGCGGAAGGAATTAAAATATAATGTATTCAAAAATAGCTTAACCTTATATATCATACTGTCTAACCAGTATCCAAAGCTATACCATCTCTGTCATGAACCTAACCTGGAAGTATGTAATGAGGAGGGGGGTCAGAACACAAGTTCTGGTGACTGGACTTAGAATAAACTTCTGTATAATCCTACATATACCGTTCAGTTATATTTTCTTGCTTATTAGGTTATTCACGATATTAGCTCTCTAGGCTATACTCATGTCCCACTAGTAGGTTAACCTAATACAACGTATATGTAAATACCCCCAACTCGTCTAATCCTTTCCATGTATATATACAGTCTCTTGCCGTATGTCGTACAGGCTTCATCATGTAAATCTATACTACTTTAGTGTAGTGCCACCATTCTCGAAATCGTTTGGACTGCCACTCTCGATCTTGCTAGATTTCGTGTATCATCTAGATCTAATCTAAGGTTTACTATTGAGCGCTTCCTAGATTCAACCAGGGTTTATGCTGCCCAGGGCCACTGGGATTCATGCTACCTATTGAACGCTTCTCGGATTCAGGGTTTACGCGACCTAGTTCTAACTAGGAATTATGCTACCTATCGAACGATGCCCCCTAGTCTAGGACACACTACCCAGAGCGAAATATGTTCCTAGACTTTCCCCATGTATGTGTCGTGAATCGTTATCGATGTCTAGTTGCACATGTCCTCTATATGTGCGGCCCGAGTCCGGTGGCAGGGCTAATCAAGAAACACGGAACTCGGTCAGGAGCTTTAAGTTATCTGCCAACGCAGATGCTAATGTCTGTTTTTATCTATGTGTGGCTATGGTCCCACTTGACCCTTCCCTCAACTAATGAAAGGCACCCAAGAAAATCAAGAATGAGAACTATACGCAGGCCCCCTATGCCCCCACAAACCTATTGGCCAAACCTCACCCATAACTAGATAACAAGTATATGGTCTGTTGGAGTTATCTGCCTTTCCGCTTCACGTACTCGATTGACTCAAGATGGTAGGTAGACGACGACGTGCTATCATAGGGCTAAACAGGATATCGCCGCCTCAGGTTGGTTTGTAACGACCCGTATTCTACACATCATAGGATTGTAGAATATTTATTTCTTTCCCGTATGAAGTCGTATGGTCATGTAACTTTGGGAAACATCTATTAGAGTCATTTCCCATGTCTATGATTTTTGTCGATTTTTAAATGACCATTTTGCCCCTAGTTGGTACTGTTTTGGCCATAACTTTTGATTGAAGAGGAATTTTGACCTGAAACCACTTCCATTTGATTCGTTTGATGGTTTACCTTTCCGTAGAGTGGTTACATTAGCCAAACGGACTTACCGTTTGGGAGATATGGCTGAAACAAGGTTTGGAGGGTGAAAAACTGCTTAACCGGGCCAAATCGGGTGATTAGTGAGTAGGCCCATAACCCATTTCGGGATTAGGGTTATGGGAGGGCTGAAATGAGATGGAAAATCATTCCATTTCAGTTTTCTAGCCTCCACTTATCACCAAGGAACCCTAAAAATGGCCTCTAACCTCTAAATCACCTCCAAACCATCTTTTGGTCAAGGATTAAGCTTAGCAACCCCTAATCAAGGAGGATCTTCACCAAATCAACAAAGGAGCTGCTGTTTGGCAATGAGATTCACATCAAATCAGAAAATTATTTCAGATCTTAGTTTATTTTCTGGCTAAGGTGAGTGATTTGCATAGTTTTACACTAATTATGGCTAATTAGGGGTGGTTAGTGTTAATTAGCGAATTTATACATGATAAAATTCTGGAAAAATGTTTATTAAATTTGGAATGATGTGTTAGACCTCTGATATGAATTTGGGTAAATTTGGTTAAGTTTTGTTAATCCTATCATTAGTTTCACCTAAATATGCTTAGGGGGAAATATGGGGTTTTGGGTATGTTTGATCCATTTTGACCTACCATGTTGATGTTTTGATGTTTGTGGTTGATTACGCATGTTGCTATGACTGTATGAAATGCTTTGTGACTGCTTAGAATAGTTGGAATGGTCGAAAACGCCGTCGAGAGGCGTAAACAACTCGCTGGACAAGGTGCAGGGATTCGGATCGCATAAGGGACTGAGGGTCGATCGGATCGCCCTATGGGATCGTGGGTCATCACCAAGAGCCGAGTCGTCTCCTTCGAACCGAACCACCTGCGCAATGCCCACGGGACGAATCGATGCAGCGCCGTGCCCAAACTGAGGTACTCCGATCCGGATCGCGAATGAGCATTATGACCCGATCCGCCCCTATCTTCCACGATCCGTTCCAGCCTGGGTGTCACGATCCGCCTGAAGGAACACGTCACGATTACAGCAAGGTGGCACGACCCGAACCAATGGGTATTCACGATCCGACCCGATCTGAAGAGCACGACCCGATCCAGTGGGAGGAGCACGAGTTGACACCATGAACGATCCGCGAGTCGCGATCCGACCCGAGCGGGGTTGATGATCACGATCCGAACCGAGAAGTTGACGATGGCGACCTGAAGCAAAACGAAGAGGAGAAATGAAGGCCAACCCGATGCGATCCGATTCGATGGTGATGACCAATAACCCGAGATGCAAAGGTAGTCCGAATGGGAGTTAGAGCTCAGGATCCCGGAACCAGTTGGGAACCAATGAGTTCACTTCATGGTTGGACATTGCTGCGGGACGTGTGCTAAGGAGTTGTCGACGTTCATAACTTCGATTCACCACTAAGAATGAATGATGGGCTACTTATCAGTGCAGTAGGGTCATTATGACCTGAGGGGCAAAGTGATGGTAGCAAGACTACGTTATCAGTGCAGTAGGGTTATTATGACCTGAGGGGCAAGGTGATGCGTAGTAAGACTATGAGCCAGTGCAGTGGGGTTCTTGTGACTCCATGGGGCAAAGTGGACATAATAAGGATTGGTAAGGCTATGAGCCAGTGCAGTGGGGTTCTTGTGACTCCATGGAGCAAAGTGGACATAGCAAATGATTAGTGGCTACGTTATCAGTGCAATGAAGCCATTTATGACTTCATGGGGCAGAGTGATCGTAGCAAGGTATGTTGGGTGATCGAAGTGGTGAATGTCGTATGCTTTACGCACTGAGTGAGAGATGTGAGGATGGATGCTATGCTTGATTGTTTTCCATCATTATGACATGCACACCTCCCCCACCTCCGTATCTTTATATTGTTTGATATGATACCTTAGAGTGTTGTACAGTATGTAGTGCTAACTCTTTGGTTGCAGGTCCAGGTTCAGGTATGTTTTAGTCTACCTGTTATTGTTCACTTTAGACGATTATCGCTCATACCAGGCTTTATGTCTGACCCAGAGTTTTATGTCTCCTCTTATTACTCTGGGTGCTCACACGAGCAGACTAGAGACAGGTTAGCTAGTGATGCGCGAGTAGCTGATTCGGAGGCGGGCAGGAGGCTTCCACGTATGATATATATATATACACATTCTCCCTGTGTCGTTGATGGTCGCTACTTAGGCATTAGTAGTGTACCTCATTTATCTTACTTTTGCTTTGAGACAGTTTGGAAGTTGTAATAAGCTGTATTTTGGATTTCCGCTGCTATGATGTTTAGTTCTGATTTTCAGCTTATGCACTATCTCTCCTGTTTTATGTCAAGTATGTTATTATTATACTTTGTTCTATGCGCTGTGAGACATTCTACAGGTTCTTTGTATGTTCATTTCCTTCTTCCTTTTCCTTCTGGCGACCCGTTCCGTGCTAACTGGACACGTGTACAGCGCACTTTTGGAGTAAATGTCGGTTGGTGCGGGGCGGGCCGTCACACTTGGTATCAGAGCTCTAGGTTGCGTAGTTATCCTAGGGAAAGACACTAGGGAGAGTTAGTACGTATATGAGAGCGCGTATTTGTGATTACTTTGGTTTTCAAAAAGATATGTATGTATATACTATTAGTAGTATAAGAATGAAGTCGCACTGCATTAGCACCACTATGGGGTCGTTAATCGTTTCCCTTTTTCAGATTGACGATGAGCCGAGACACGGGGGGTGCTGGTAGAGGGACCAACCAAAGGAATGCCGCTGACATGAGGGCGATGTTTACCAACCTCATGAGAGACATGCTTAGAGAAGTGCAAGGGGCAGTTCCCAATCCCGGAGTTGGTGTTGGCCCAGTAGTGCAGGCGCCTAGGGTCGATTTCGCCAAGTTGTGCAAAGATTACACTAATCTTGGTGGGAAACCGTTCCACGGAACGGAGTCGGCCACGGATGTTCAAGATTGGATGGATAGCTGTGATTGTATCTTTGATGACTTGGGTCTTGAGGATGCGATGAAGAGAAGGCTAGCGTCTCGTCAGCTGCAAGGACGAGCGATGAATTGGTGGAATGCTATTAGAACAGCTACTCCAGAGGACCAGGTTACTTGGGTTCAGTTCAAGGCTCGCTTTAGCGAGAAGTTTATCCCAGCTGCCCAGAAGTCAGTGTTGTTTAAGAGGTTCTTGGAACTTAAGCAGAACGGAAGGGCAGTTTCTGATTATATTGCTGAGTTCGACACTTTGTCGAAGTATGGACTGTCTCTTATTGATACTCCTGAAAAGAAGAATGAGAAATTCATTACTGGTTTAGATGGATACTTGGAGGAAAGGCTTATTAATCACATCGATGAGACTTTTGAATCGATCGTGGGGAAAGCTTTGAGATCAGAGAGCCTTTACCCTAAGTCAAAGACTGAGGCTGTATCTGCAGAAGGGCCAAAGCCGCAAGCAGGCGGTGGAGGCAAGAATAACTCTCAGAATAAGAGGAAGCAGGACCAATCTAAGGGTGGCCAGAAAAAGAACAAGAAGGATGTTGAGTGCTTCAGCTGTGGAAAGAAAGGCCATTATGCTAAAGAATGTCGGGCCAAGCCAGCGGAAAGGAAGTGCTACAACTGTGGTCAAGTGGGACATCAGAAGGATAAGTGTCCGCAACCTCTTAAGGAGAAGCAGATTGTGAAAGCATATGCTCTTGATGCTGTTCCTTCTTCGTCGAATGCCCCAACTGCGGCGGAGAAAGGAAAGAATGTTGTTATTCAAGGTATGCTTTCTCTTTATGATATACCAGTTCGAGTTTTGTTTGATACTGGGGCTTCCCGTTCCTTCATATCTAGTGACCTGGTAGATAGGTTGGGACTGGAACCCGAGATAGTCGATAGACCATTGGTTGTGACGAACCCGATTGGTGGTTCGACTAGCCTTAGTATGATTTGCAGGAATTTGGTCTTATCGAGTCATGGATGTATGTTTGTATGTGATTGCTTTGTTTTGGGCTTTACTGGGTATGGCATTATATTGGGAGTCGATTGGCTCCAAAGATACGGAGTGGTGGTAGACTGTGAGGGCTTTTTGGTGACAGTGAGGGCGGATGATGGGCGGAGGGTAGTGTTTGGTAGTCTACCTAGTGATGGGGTTATGGCTAGTTTTGTAAATTCCCTCGACATCCCGCAGGATGAGTTGTCAGATGTGCCCGTGGTTGGCCAGTATCCGGACATCTTCGAGGAGGTGACCGGGCTTCCACCACACCGAGAGATTGAGTTCCGTATTGATTTAGTGAAAGATGCCAGACCTATAGTGATGCCACTTCGTCGTATGGCACCAAGGGAGCAGCGAGAGCTCAGGGTGCAAGTCAGCAATCTTTTGAAGAAGGGATTGATTAGAAGGAGTGTCTCCGAGTAGGGAGCACCAGTTGTGTTTGCCACTAAGGCAGATGGTTCCCTTCGTTTGTGTGTGGACTATCGCGAGTTGAATAAGGTGACGAGGAAGAATAAGTATCCTCTACCGCGGATAGATGATTTGTTTGATCAACTGGAAGGAGCAAGAGTATTCTCCCTGTTGGACCTCGTGACAGGATTTCATCAGCTTCGAGTAGCGGATGAGAGTGTTCCGAAAACGGCATTTAGGACGCCGTCTGGATTTTATGAGTGGTTGGTCATGCCATTTGGGTTGACCAATGCACCAGCCTATTTTGTGGATCTTATGAATCGAGTATTCAGAGATCAGTTGAATAAGTTTGTTCTTGTGTTCGTGGATGATATCCTTGTTTATTCAAGGACAGAGGGGGAACACAAGGGGCACTTGAGGATAGTGATGGAGGTGTTGAGGAAACACCAATTGAAAGCGAAATTCTCTAAGTGTCATTTTTGGAGAAGGGAAGTGAGATTCTTGGGTCATGTTGTTTCAGAGAGTGGTATTGCCGTGGACCCTGCGAAGGTGGCTACGGTACAGGATTGGCCTACGCCCAAGAATGCGACAGACGTAAGAAGTTTCTTGGGATTAGCTGGATATTATCGTAAGTTTATCCAGGACTTCTCCAAGATAGCAGCACCGTTGACTCAGTTGACTAAGAATAATCGGTCCTTCGTCTGGGACGAAGTGTGTGATGATGCCTTCAAGAGTCTAAAGGAGAAGTTGACGTGTGCGCCAGTGTTAGTCATTCCTAAAGGGAATGAAGAGATGACGGTATACACGGATGCTTGTGGTACCGGACTGGGTGCAGTATTGATGCAAGAAGGTAGGGTTGTAGCTTATGCTAGTCGACAGTTAAAGCCGCATGAGAAGAAGTATCCTACCCATGATTTGGAGTTGGCAGCGATTGTATTTGCGCTGAAGATGTGGAGACACTATCTCTTGGGAGAACGATTTGAGTTGTTCACCGATCATAAATCGTTGAAATATCTCTTCTCTCAGAAAGATCTGAATCTCCGTCAGCAGAGATGGTTAGAGTTCTTGGCTTCGTATGATTTTGATATCGCATACACACCTGGGAAGGGTAATGCGGTAGCCGATGCCTTGAGTAGGAGACATGCCAGCTTAGGGGCAATGTTTCTTGAATGGAAGCAACTGGAGTATATCGCGGGGTTTGATTTCAGACCAAAGTGCGAATTGGATCCAGTTATGCTAGCTAGTTTGACGATCAGACCCACTTTGATAGAGCGGATTGGTTCTAGCCAGAGGGACGATCCTAACCTATTGGAAATCATCTCCAAGTTAGAGATGGGTATCGATGAGGAGATGAGTGTGTATGGGCTTGATCGAGATGGATGGCTTCGGAAGAATGGAAGACTAGTTGTGCCCAACGTGAATGGTTTGAGGGATGAAGTGCTTAGAGAATGTCAGCACTCAAAACTGACTATACATCCCGGTGGTAATAAGATGTATCGAGACATGAGACAGACTTACTACTGGGAAGGAATGAAAAGAGACGTTGGGAAGTTTATATCCAAATGCATGAATTGCCAGCTAGTTAAAGCCGAGCAAAAGAAGCCTAGTGGGTTGTTGCAACCATTAGAAATTCCCGAATGGAAATGGGAGCATGTCTCGATGGATTTCATCGATGGTTTACCAAGGACTAGATCGGGATATGATAGCATTTGGGTAATTGTGGATCGATTGACTAAGAGCGCAAGATTTATACCAGTCAAATCGACCAGAACGGCAGCCAAGTTGGCAGAATTGTATATGAAGTGGGTAGTGAGATTTCATGGAGTACCCAAAAGCATAGTGAGTGACCGAGACCCGTTGTTCACTAGTGGGTTTTGGAAAAGCTTACAAGAGGCTCTAGGGTCAGGATTACATCTCAGTACCGCATATCATCCTCAGACCGACGGTCAAACGGAGAGGGTGAATCGTATATTGGAAGATCTCTTGAGAGCTTGTATATTGGATTTTGGTGGATCATGGGATGACGATTTGCATCTAGTAGAGTTTGCATATAATAATAGCTACCAATCCAGTATCGGTATGGCTCCATATGAAGCTTTGTACGGAAGACCGTGTAACTCACCATCATGTTGGATAGAGACTGGCGAGAAGTTTGTGCTTGGACCAGATGTGGTGAGAGAAACTTCGGATAAGATTAAGATCATTCAGCAACGAATGAAAGCTGCCCAAAATAGGCAGAAGAGTTATGCTGATAAGAGGAGGAGAGATTTGAAATTCTCCGTTGGTGACTTGGTGTTTGTTAAGATCTCTCCGTTGAAGAGCGTGATACGATTTGGCAGGAGAAGCAAGTTGGCACCAAGATTTGTTGGCCCGTTCCCCGTTCTTGAATTAGTCGGGAATTTGGCATATAGAGTTGGCTTACCAGAGAAAATGGCGGGAGTTCACAATGTGTTTCATGTTTCCCAACTAAGGAAGTTCGTTCACGACTCAGATATGACTATTTCACCTGATCAGTCAGAGGACTTCGAAGTAGAACCTGAGGGGGTTGGGAACCGCAAGCCGATTCGTGTTGTGGAGCACGATACGAAGCAACTTCGAAGGAAGGCGGTGAGGCTAGTCAAGGTTCAGTGGGGCGAGGACGAGAATGATTGTACTTGGGAGACCGAGGAGAGCATTAGGAAGGCATATCCAGAACTCTTTGCCTGGTAAGAATTATTTTGCGATTTAGTTATTCTGCATGCTAGGATAGACTTATTTCACTTGTTTTGCATGTTTGATGGTTGTTTTATGGTTGATAGGCATGCGAGACCTTTGTGTGTGTTTGGATTAGGGAATTTCGGGGGCGAAATTTCTTAAGGGGGGGAGAGTGTAACGACCCGTATTCTACACATCATAGGATTGTAGAATATTTATTTCTTTCCCGTATGAAGTCGTATGGTCATGTAACTTTGGGAAACATCTATTAGAGTCATTTCCCATGTCTATGATTTTTGTCGATTTTTAAATGACCATTTTGCCCCTAGTTGGTACTGTTTTGGCCATAACTTTTGATTGAAGAGGAATTTTGACCTGAAACCACTTCCATTTGATTCGTTTGATGGTTTACCTTTCCGTAGAGTGGTTACATTAGCCAAACGGACTTACCGTTTGGGAGATATGGCTGAAACAAGGTTTGGAGGGTGAAAAACTGCTTAACCGGGCCAAATCGGGTGATTAGTGAGTAGGCCCATAACCCATTTCGGGATTAGGGTTATGGGAGGGCTGAAATGAGATGGAAAATCATTCCATTTCAGTTTTCTAGCCTCCACTTATCACCAAGGAACCCTAAAAATGGCCTCTAACCTCTAAATCACCTCCAAACCATCTTTTGTTCAAGGATTAAGCTTAGCAACCCCTAATCAAGGAGGATCTTCACCAAATCAACAAAGGAGCTGCTGTTTGGCAATGAGATTCACATCAAATCAGAGAATTATTTCAGATCTTAGTTTATTTTCTGGCTAAGGTGAGTGATTTGCATAGTTTTACACTAATTATGGCTAATTAGGGGTGGTTAGTGTTAATTAGCGAATTTATACATGATAAAATTCTGGAAAAATGTTTATAAAATTCGGAATGATGTGTTAGACCTCTGATATGAATTTGGGTTAATTTGGTTAAGTTTTGTTAATCCTATCATTAGTTTCACCTAAATATGCTTAGGGGGAAATATGGGGTTTTGGGTATGTTTGATCCATTTTGACCTACCATGTTGATGTTTTGATGTTTGTGGTTGATTACGCATGTTGCTATGACTGTATGAAATGCTTTGTGACTGCTTAGAATAGTTGGAATGGTCGAAAACACCGTCGAGAGGCGTAAACAACTCGTTGGACAAGGTGCAGGGATTCGGATCGCATAAGGGACTGAGGGTCGATCGGATCGCCCTATGGGATCGTGGGTCATCACCACGAGCCGAGTCGTCTCCTTCGAACCGAACCACCTGCGCAAGGCCCACGGGACGAATCGATGCAGCGCCGTGCCCAAACTGAGGTATTCCGATCCGGATCGCGAATGAGCATTATGACCCAATCCGCCCCTATCTTCCACGATCTGTTCCAGCCTGGGTGTCACGATCCGCCTGAAGGAACACGTCACGATCTCAGCAAGGTGGCACGACCCGAACCAATGGGTATTCACGATCCGACCCGATCTGAAGAGCACGAACCGATCCAGTGGGAGGAGCACGAGTTGACACCATGAACGATCTGTGAGTCGCGATCCGACCCGAGCGGGGTTGATGATCACGATCCGAACCGAGAAGTTGACGATGGCGACCTGAAGCAAAACGAAGAGGAGAAATGAAGGCCAACCCGATGCGATCCGATTCGATGGTGATGACCAATAACCTGAGATGCAAAGGTAGTCCGAATGGGAGTTAGAGCTCAGGATCCCGGAACCAGTTAGGAACCAATGAGTTCACTTCATGGTTGGACTTTGCTGCGGGACGTGTGCTAAGGAGTTGTCGACGTTCATAACTTCGATTCACCACTAAGAATGAATGATGGGCTACTTATCAGTGCAGTAGGGTCATTATGACCTGAGGGGCAAAGTGATGGTAGCAAGACTACGTTATCAGTGCAGTAGGGTTATTATGACCTGAGGGGCAAGGTGATGCGTAGTAAGACTATGAGCCAGTGCAGTGGGGTTCTTGTGACTCCATGGGGCAAAGTGGACATAATAAGGATTGGTAAGGCTATGAGCCAGTGCAGTGGGGTTCTTGTGACTCCATGGAGCAAAGTGGACATAGCAAATGATTAGTGGCTACGTTATCAGTGCAATGAAGCCATTTATGACTTCATGGGGCAGAGTGATCGTAGCAAGGTATGTTGGGTGATCGAAGTGGTGAACGTCGTATGCTTTACGCACGGAGTGAGAGATGTGAGGATGGATGCTATGCTTGATTGTTTGCCATCATTATGATATGCACACCTCCCCCACCTCCGTATCTTTATATTGTTTGATATGATACCTTAGAGTGTTGTACAGTATGTAGTGCTAACTCTTTGGTTGCAGGTCCAGGTTCAGGTATGTTTTAGTCTACCTGTTATTGTTCACTTTAGACGCTTATCGCTCATACCAGGCTTTATGTCTGACCCAGAGTTTTATGTCTCCTCTTATTACTCTGGGTGCTCACACGAGCAGACTAGAGACAGGTTAGCTGGTGATGCGCGAGTAGCTGATTCGGAGGCGGGCAGGAGGCTTCCACGTATGATATATATATACACATTCTCCCTGTGTCGTTGATGGTCGCTACTTGGGCATTAGTAGTGTACCTCATTTATCTTACTTTTGCTTTGAGACGGTTTGGAAGTTGTAATAAGCTGTATTTTGGATTTCCGCTGCTATGATGTTTAGTTCTGATTTTCAGCTTATGCACTGTCTCTCCTGTTTTATGTCAAGTATGTTATTATTATACTTTGTTCTATGCGCTGTGAGACATTCTACAGGTTCTTTGTATGTTCATTTCCTTCTTCCTTTTCCTTCTGGCGACCCGTTCCGTGCTAACTGGACACGTGTACAGCGCACTTTTGGAGTAAATGTCGGTTGGTGCGGGGCGGGCCGTCACATGGTTCATCCTAGTCTTTAGGTTGCTTATATTGCAACCAAGGCATACTCTTGGTTTTTCTAATGCAGACCTTAGCCTCTGTGAGCCCAGGAGTATCATCTGCAACCTCACAGAGGGATACCAAGAGTACCCTTACGTCCCCTCGAAGCTGCGTGCTTCGCAACCCAGACCGTTGGAGCCTTCTTCATGATCAGATGGTTGTTCGCTCCTCCTCGTGTTCTACTTGGTTTTTTTACTAAGGTTTACTACTTAGTTCTCTTAACTAAAGTTTACTACTTAGTTTCCTGAATCGTTCGTTTTCTTAACTAAGGTTTACTACTTAGTCCTCTTAACTAAGGCTTACTACTTAGTTTCTCTTAATCGTTCATTTTCTTAACTAAGGTTTATGTAACGACCCAGATTTTTTGACCAGTTAATTTTAAATATTTAATATGGTTTAAATATTGTGTTGATAATATAAAGGAATTTTTATATTGAGTTATCGATTAAATAATTGATTTCGATTTAATATCGAATATATTAAATTATCGTAATACGAATAATAACTCAATTCAGAGTTAAAACTGTATCAAAGCAATTCTATTGATTAATATAATTCTATATTAAATTAGAATGATAATAATATACTATTATCGATGAATTTAAATTATTTAAAATCAATTTATATTTGAAACTATTTAATTTAACGTATAAAAATGCTTGGAAATAATTGGATTTAATTTAATTTAGTTGTCAGTTAAATTTGTTATCCTTTCCATACGATCAAAGAAAATTTCAGAACCTTTTCCATTGAGCCTAGAATTGTATTATAATCTAGTAACGTCGTTCGTTCGGTATGTTTCATAGCGGTCCGGGACCGTGAGATATTTTAAGTTATTTAAATAAAATTAAAAAAAAATTTATTTATATTTATCATGTTGGTACTTAAGCCAACAAGCCGACCTACCTTCTTTGAAAACTCAAACCCTACTTCCCTGGAGCAAAAAAATCTGTCGGTGATCTTCAATAGCAAGGAAACACAATATTAATGGCTTGTACCTGTGTCGCTTGTTCACGCTTATATAACGAAGCCTGAGTCTTCATTTTTTTCCCATCTGTGAAACAACCAAACTATTTTCTCTTCAGCAAATAAAAAAAAAAAAAAAAAAAAAATGGCCGCTGCCCTCATATCCCAATCGCATTTGAATTCATAGCGAGCTGGAGGATGACGCGAGAAGCTTGACCAAGGACTAGTAGAAATCGCGATGGAGGTTACTTCCTGGAGCTCGATAATCTCGAGTACTGCCGAGGGTTCGTCGCGATGGATGGAAGGGACCGGAGTCAAAGCACTCGCGATTTGGGTAGGTTGCGATTTCAAGTAGAAGTTAGGGGATTTGGGTTGGGGAGGTTATCGGGACTTCGGGAAATTCGTCAGCTGTAGGGTGCGATGCTTGATGGGACTTGCGATGCTTGATTTGAGGGTCGTGACGGTTGTTGTTTGGTGCGATAGGGATGATCAATTTCCGATTTCAGGTTGTGGGAGGGTTCGGCAGTAGGTTCGATCTCTTCTTTTTGGGGTGATTTGGAGAATGTCTGCAAGATGTTTGATAAAGTGTCAAAATGAAGGAAGTGGGTTTTTGGTGCTGTTTACGGTGGAAACGGGTCGATGGTCATTGATTCGGTTTCATAGTTGATCGAATTTCCAAGGCAATTAAGGTAAATTAAAACTTGTTATTTATTTATTTTAAGTAAACGAAAAATATACATATATATGGTTAAATGTTTATGAAGTGAATAATGAGGTTAGAATTTTAGTTAAAAAAAAAAAGTTAGAATTTAATTAAATTAATATATGGATTAGAATTAAATTGGCATACTAGTTAGAATTAAATTAGTATGTCAGTTAGGATTAAATTAGTTTAATCCAAATGTATAAAATTTTACTAACTAAGGAATATTTCATTTAACATATACGTGATATCAGATTCGAGGGGAAAACCGGTTGCGTTGAATCATATCAGTATAGGCAGCGAAATGGAATTTGAAATGGAAATCAGAATAGATCGGATTAAAGGAAAATCACGGTGAGTAAATCTCACTCACCTTTAGAATTATTTTTATTTCATTAAAAATAATCGTCTGTTGCTTGTGTGAATGATTTCTGGTTGCTTTATATATATTAGTTATTTAGGCTATATATATATATATATATATATTGGGTTGATTGATTGGTTGGATTCCCGCAGTCTCATTAGCGGATGCCCGCAGTTTCATAGCGGATGATTACCCTATACGCCCCACGCTATGATTAGTGGATGACCTTCTATACCGCGATATTCTGCCACGAAGCAGAATGGGTATTATTTATGTGCTAACATCTGTGGATGCAGGAAAACAGGTTGGAGGAATCCAACTGGATTCCTCAAAAATATATTATCTGTTTGTTTATTTGTTTGCATATATATTTTTATATATGATGTGTTAGAAAAATAAATAATTCGTTGCTTTGTGTGTTTAAATATCACTGGGCTTAAGTAATGATATTTAAAAATATCATAAAAAGGATATTGGAGATTTAAAAAGGGAAAATTCTATTTTAAATAGAATTTGAAATTTTAAATGGAAATAAAAAATATAAACTTGTTTTGAAAATAAAACAAGTAGTTTCTTTATAAACAAAGTTTATAAATAGTTCTTTATAACGAAGTTATAAATGAAGTGAAAAGAATTATCATTTGATAATTCAGAAATAGTAATACAAGCGGGAAATTGGAATTTGAAATGAAATTTCAAAACGGGATGTGAAAGGAAATTGTTAAATATATAACTCAAATGAAAGTTGAGTATAATATTTGAATTTTAAAAAGGAGTTTAAATGTTTGAATTTTAAAGGGGATTGAATATTAGAAATTCAAATTGAAGTTCAAATAGAATTTGAATAGACGAAATTAGAATTGAAAAATAGAATTTGAATTCAAGAAATTAAAATATAAATTTGAATTCAAAGGAATTCGAATAAAGAAATTCAAGTAGAAATTTGAATATGAGATTTCAAAATAGAATTTGAAATAAACTTTGAAAATAGGATTTCGAAGTAGAATGGGAAATGGAATTTCAAAAATGGGATTTCAAATAGAAAATCCAAATGGTTTTGAAAATGGGATTTGAATTCAGGGGAATTCAAATGGGTTTGAATATTAGAATTCAAAAATGAGTTTGAATATTAGAATTTAAATGGGGCTGGAAATGAATTTGAATATTAGAATTCAAATGGAAAGGGAAAATGAAATTTGAAATAAGAGTTTCAAACTGAATTCAAATAGGATTTGATCTATGGGATTGAATATGAAATTCAAATGGGTTTTAACTATGGAAATTTGAATATAGAAATTCAAAAAGGAGTTGAAATGGAATTCGAATGGAGGATTTGAAATGGAATTCGAATAAAGAGTTTGAAATGAAATTCGAATAAAGGATTTCAAATGGGATTTGAATACAGGATTCAAAACTATGGAATTTGAAATGTAAAGATTCAAATGGAATTTGAAATATATATGAATATATATATATATATATATATTGGACGAAGTTGAATTCATTTTTAAGAAGTTAAAAAGTTTATATATATAAATATAATTAAAACGAACTCGCCGCAGCGCTGCAGTTCGTAAAATAGCGATTCGAACTTCAATTGAATATACAGAACCCAATTGAAGTCGAAATTCTTTGAAACAAGAAACGTCAGGACCGGTTTGATAATAGTTTTCTAATGAAGAAGAAAAATCTGGATTTCGTCGTATAGATTTTGAGTTATGTCAAAATCAAATTTTCAGAAAAACAGCGCCAGAATCGTTTAAAATCATAATGGTTTATTTAATTTTATAAAAGGATTTCGAGTGGGAAAAATCCGAAGTTTCTATTTAGAAAAATCTCAGAGTTGAGTTGTAAAATATATGTGAATTCAAGTTGTGAAAATGAATATGATTTTGAAACAGAAAACAGATTTTGGTTTATTGAATAGAATTAACTAAATTGAATAGAAATTAGTTAATAAGATTTCGAATGAATATTGGGGTTTGAATAAGTAAATTCGATTTGAAAATTTATATTCGAAATCAAAAAGGAAACTAGAATTGAAATTGAAATTCAATTTGGTCGTGAGCGAGTTAAACGTTTTCTTTGAACGTGTTATGTTCAACAAAGAAGTGAAATAGGCAAAAAGGCTAATTAAAGAATAATTGAGCGAAACTGAATTCAAATGATTAGATAGTGTTGAATTGAATTGAAAACAGGTGAACAGGTGTTGGACAGGTATGGAATGAAGTATATAAAGTATATAATTTATGTGCTCGACAAAAAGGTACGTCTTAATTCATATATGAGATTTTATGCGCCGTATCGGCAAGCCGCTTGGCTTTTCCTTTTTCTTTTTGATTGAGGAAGATACCGGGATGCTATTTGAAATTTCCCGATGCTCCCGATACAGGGGAGGTTATGGCGAAATTTTCCGGAAATTTAAGGAGTTAGAATATTTTTAAGATATTTTGATAATTTGAAATCATTGTATCGACGTATTGAATTCGATAATAAAGTGAATATGAAAATCGAATGTTGTAAACAAAAAGGAATAGCGAAAAATGATTGGAATTGTTTCCAATTACAAATAGAGATTTTTCTAATATATAGAAAATAAAAGAAGTTAATGTTTGGAAACGTTTTCCAAATGACATAAGAGGCCGAGATGATTATTGAAAATATTTGGTTAACAAATATTGATAGAGGAAATAGAGAAGTGATTTAATTAATGAAATATTAATTAAAGAGCCCAGTGACTTGTTTGATATGTTGGATGAACACTTGTTTTTATTCGATAGTTAAATCACAGACTATCGAAGTTTTGACCATCGTTGTCAATATGGAGAGACCGGTTGGATTATTATCCGAAGAACCACTCCGTATCGGCATAAGCGTTGCGAACCAAGTATGCTGAATATATTGAAGACGGAGTGAAGTGCAAGGGCTTTTCTAGTAATAGAAATAGTGCCTTCGGTTTCGTTCAGTCCCAGAACGAACGTAAATGGACGAATGTCTGACAGAGTATTTCCAATGATCAAATGGGTTGGTCTGTATGAATATATATGGTTGCAACGGATTTATCCCTTAGCATAATATCCAGAATATTTGTGCAAACTCAACTAGTGATTAACGGATCTGACGATGTGGCATTCAAAGTGATTGTGCTATCAATGAATGGTAAGTATTCGTAGCTTCAGGCCTCAACAACCGGGAAAGGACAAAAATCGGGCAGGCAGCATGGCTATGTGGGTCGCACCCATTAGGGTGTATAATCACCTATCTAGAGAAATTCCTTTTGTTTCTAAATCTATCGATTCTGCCCATTCGGGAAACGGTGGTTTGAGTCCAACCGTTGGTGATATACATTCGATACACTCAAGCGAAATGAGTGGTCGGTCATGTGTGGGCCGGGTTGCAGGAGGTTCTTGTTGAACCCAGGTGTATTTGCCTCTAGAGATGCACTGTCGGAAGGTGGTCCCATACCTTGTCATAGTTGGAATCCAATCTCCAATAAGCGCCATGCGGTTTTTGATTATATGCTATATATGTGGAGCGTGAGATGCAAGCGTTCTGCTATTTGGTTATTTACTTGATGTAGACATTATTATAATATCACTGGATTTTCGTATCAAAGTGTTTTGGGTTATAGTAAGGTAAAAACCGTCCGTGTTTATGTGTGGGCTGGTCTTACTATTACTTTTTCTTTTGAAAGGATTTTTAAAGTTAAACAAGTGGTTGGAGTTTACTCACACCAGTCCCATGACTGACCCAGAGTTTATTTTGTTTTGTTTTCCCTAAACTCTTGGGTGCCCAAATTTGTACGGGCAGTCAAGTGTTTCAGGCTTTTACAGATACACTTGGAGGAGCTTGAAGCTGGAGGCTTCAATGTTAGTTATTTAGAGTTACTTCCGCTGAATCAAATGTTATGTGTACTCTGATGATGGTATGTATGTATGTATAAAACAGATTTGTATTTCGAAGCTTATGTTATATAATATATTTTATTCGTTCCGCTGTGAGTTTGTGATCTTCGTTTTCTTCTATTCTAATATTTCTTTCTTTCTATTTCTCATCCTCTAACTTCTTTCTAATAATGAGTCGTATTTCTGTGTTATTTGAATTGGACGTGTGGTGTTTTTAGTCAACTCAGATAGCACGGATTTGCGGGCCTTTACAGTTGGTATCAGAGCTTAGGTTGAGCGAATACCTAGGCTTGTGTGGGATGTGCTCATTAGAGATAGGGTCAGCAGTGCCCTAGAATGAGTTGAACGTATAGATACGAGAGAGCGTATTTGTTATTTGATATAAAAATTGTTTTATATTGTGTTGGCTAGTCTGTTGAGTGGTTTATGAATTCTGGTCGAATCGTGGGACGCCACGACGTCGATAGGAGTTTGTAAACACTTGGACAGAAGATTGAACATGATATTGTTTTAAGTGGGTACATGAAATAATTTTACCCCAAAATTCTATTTTGATATAGAAAGAATAATTTTCTGAAATTATTATATATGGATGTGTTGATTGTTAGGATTATAATCAGATAAGATTATATAAATTGAAATGGTTATTTATAACCAAATATAATTTGTATATGAATGAAATATATACAAATGAGATGAATTAGAATTTAATTCAAACCAGAATTAAGAATTTAAATCGTGGGAAGTTGAAAAATATTTTTCAAAGTATATTAAAATAATATAGCTTTGTTTTAGAAGGATTTGAATAAAAATCATTTTAGATGGATTTTGAAATAATAAAGCACTGAACTCACTTCAGTGGCTGGGAAATTATTCTGATGATGATTGCAACATCATCAGTGTTCATTTCCGAGTTTCTAAGTGATGAATTGCTACCTTAGAGAAAAGTTTTGATGGAAATTTGTTTGAAGGAAAACAAATTGGTTTGAATATTCAAATGTTTTGAATTTGAGATGAAAATAAATATATGTATATTTTTGTGTGATTTCAGAAGAATTTGGAAAGAAAAACCCTGGGATTTGAATTCTGGAATTGAAATTTAACTTAAACAAGTTAAATGGATCGAAGTGAATGAATTGATTAGAATCAATTTGAATAGGTTTATTTGAAATATAGATTGGATATAAATGGATTGATCGTAGATCATTTGAATTAAATGTGTGAAAACCAAAAGTTTTGGTTGGAGCTAATTTGTTGAAATATAAAGAGGTGAGTTTCAACATAAAGGAGTTTTGAAAAGTTAGTGAGTTTATAGTATTTTTCCTACCTTGGCAATTTCGGGGACGAAATTATTTTAAGGGGGGAAGAATGTAACGACCCAGATTTTTTGACCAGTTAATTTTAAATATTTAATATGGTTTAAATATTGTGTTGATAATATAAAGGAATTTTTATATTGAGTTATCGATTAAATAATTGATTTCGATTTAATATCGAATATATTAAATTATCGTAATACGAATAATAACTCAATTCAGAGTTAAAACTGTATCAAAGCAATTCTATTGATTAATATAATTCTATATTAAATTAGAATGATAATAATATACTATTATCGATGAATTTAAATTATTTAAAATCAATTTATATTTGAAACTATTTAATTTAACGTATAAAAATGCTTGGAAATAATTGGATTTAATTTAATTTAGTTGTCAGTTAAATTTGTTATCCTTTCCATACGATCAAAGAAAATTTCAGAACCTTTTCCATTGAGCCTAGAATTGTATTATAATCTAGTAACGTCGTTCGTTCGGTATGTTTCATAGCGGTCCGGGACCGTGAGATATTTTAAGTTATTTAAATAAAATTAAAAAAAAATTTATTTATATTTATCATGTTGGTACTTAAGCCAACAAGCCGACCTACCTTCTTTGAAAACTCAAACCCTACTTCCCTGGAGCAAAAAAATCTGTCGGTGATCTTCAATAGCAAGGAAACACAATATTAATGGCTTGTACCTGTGTCGCTTGTTCACGCTTATATAACGAAGCCTGAGTCTTCATTTTTTTCCCATCTGTGAAACAACCAAACTATTTTCTCTTCAGCAAATAAAAAAAAAAAAAAAAAAAAAAAATGGCCGCTGCCCTCATATCCCAATCGCATTTGAATTCATAGCGAGCTGGAGGATGACGCGAGAAGCTTGACCAAGGACTAGTAGAAATCGCGATGGAGGTTACTTCCTGGAGCTCGATAATCTCGAGTACTGCCGAGGGTTCGTCGCGATGGATGGAAGGGACCGGAGTCAAAGCACTCGCGATTTGGGTAGGTTGCGATTTCAAGTAGAAGTTAGGGGATTTGGGTTGGGGAGGTTATCGGGACTTCGGGAAATTCGTCAGCTGTAGGGTGCGATGCTTGATGGGACTTGCGATGCTTGATTTGAGGGTCGTGACGGTTGTTGTTTGGTGCGATAGGGATGATCAATTTCCGATTTCAGGTTGTGGGAGGGTTCGGCAGTAGGTTCGATCTCTTCTTTTTGGGGTGATTTGGAGAATGTCTGCAAGATGTTTGATAAAGTGTCAAAATGAAGGAAGTGGGTTTTTGGTGCTGTTTACGGTGGAAACGGGTCGATGGTCATTGATTCGGTTTCATAGTTGATCGAATTTCCAAGGCAATTAAGGTAAATTAAAACTTGTTATTTATTTATTTTAAGTAAACGAAAAATATACATATATATGGTTAAATGTTTATGAAGTGAATAATGAGGTTAGAATTTTAGTTAAAAAAAAAAAAGTTAGAATTTAATTAAATTAATATATGGATTAGAATTAAATTGGCATACTAGTTAGAATTAAATTAGTATGTCAGTTAGGATTAAATTAGTTTAATCCAAATGTATAAAATTTTACTAACTAAGGAATATTTCATTTAACATATACGTGATATCAGATTCGAGGGGAAAACCGGTTGCGTTGAATCATATCAGTATAGGCAGCGAAATGGAATTTGAAATGGAAATCAGAATAGATCGGATTAAAGGAAAATCACGGTGAGTAAATCTCACTCACCTTTAGAATTATTTTTATTTCATTAAAAATAATCGTCTGTTGCTTGTGTGAATGATTTCTGGTTGCTTTATATATATTAGTTATTTAGGCTATATATATATATATATATATATATTGGGTTGATTGATTGGTTGGATTCCCGCAGTCTCATTAGCGGATGCCCGCAGTTTCATAGCGGATGATTACCCTATACGCCCCACGCTATGATTAGTGGATGACCTTCTATACCGCGATATTCTGCCACGAAGCAGAATGGGTATTATTTATGTGCTAACATCTGTGGATGCAGGAAAACAGGTTGGAGGAATCCAACTGGATTCCTCAAAAATATATTATCTGTTTGTTTATTTGTTTGCATATATATTTTTATATATGATGTGTTAGAAAAATAAATAATTCGTTGCTTTGTGTGTTTAAATATCACTGGGCTTAAGTAATGATATTTAAAAATATCATAAAAAGGATATTGGAGATTTAAAAAGGGAAAATTCTATTTTAAATAGAATTTGAAATTTTAAATGGAAATAAAAAATATAAACTTGTTTTGAAAATAAAACAAGTAGTTTCTTTATAAACAAAGTTTATAAATAGTTCTTTATAACGAAGTTATAAATGAAGTGAAAAGAATTATCATTTGATAATTCAGAAATAGTAATACAAGCGGGAAATTGGAATTTGAAATGAAATTTCAAAACGGGATGTGAAAGGAAATTGTTAAATATATAACTCAAATGAAAGTTGAGTATAATATTTGAATTTTAAAAAGGAGTTTAAATGTTTGAATTTTAAAGGGGATTGAATATTAGAAATTCAAATTGAAGTTCAAATAGAATTTGAATAGACGAAATTAGAATTGAAAAATAGAATTTGAATTCAAGAAATTAAAATATAAATTTGAATTCAAAGGAATTCGAATAAAGAAATTCAAGTAGAAATTTGAATATGAGATTTCAAAATAGAATTTGAAATAAACTTTGAAAATAGGATTTCGAAGTAGAATGGGAAATGGAATTTCAAAAATGGGATTTCAAATAGAAAATCCAAATGGTTTTGAAAATGGGATTTGAATTCAGGGGAATTCAAATGGGTTTGAATATTAGAATTCAAAAATGAGTTTGAATATTAGAATTTAAATGGGGCTGGAAATGAATTTGAATATTAGAATTCAAATGGAAAGGGAAAATGAAATTTGAAATAAGAGTTTCAAACTGAATTCAAATAGGATTTGATCTATGGGATTGAATATGAAATTCAAATGGGTTTTAACTATGGAAATTTGAATATAGAAATTCAAAAAGGAGTTGAAATGGAATTCGAATGGAGGATTTGAAATGGAATTCGAATAAAGAGTTTGAAATGAAATTCGAATAAAGGATTTCAAATGGGATTTGAATACAGGATTCAAAACTATGGAATTTGAAATGTAAAGATTCAAATGGAATTTGAAATATATATGAATATATATATATATATATTGGACGAAGTTGAATTCATTTTTAAGAAGTTAAAAAGTTTATATATATAAATATAATTAAAACGAACTCGCCGCAGCGCTGCAGTTCGTAAAATAGCGATTCGAACTTCAATTGAATATACAGAACCCAATTGAAGTCGAAATTCTTTGAAACAAGAAACGTCAGGACCGGTTTGATAATAGTTTTCTAATGAAGAAGAAAAATCTGGATTTCGTCGTATAGATTTTGAGTTATGTCAAAATCAAATTTTCAGAAAAACAGCGCCAGAATCGTTTAAAATCATAATGGTTTATTTAATTTTATAAAAGGATTTCGAGTGGGAAAAATCCGAAGTTTCTATTTAGAAAAATCTCAGAGTTGAGTTGTAAAATATATGTGAATTCAAGTTGTGAAAATGAATATGATTTTGAAACAGAAAACAGATTTTGGTTTATTGAATAGAATTAACTAAATTGAATAGAAATTAGTTAATAAGATTTCGAATGAATATTGGGGTTTGAATAAGTAAATTCGATTTGAAAATTTATATTCGAAATCAAAAAGGAAACTAGAATTGAAATTGAAATTCAATTTGGTCGTGAGCGAGTTAAACGTTTTCTTTGAACGTGTTATGTTCAACAAAGAAGTGAAATAGGCAAAAAGGCTAATTAAAGAATAATTGAGCGAAACTGAATTCAAATGATTAGATAGTGTTGAATTGAATTGAAAACAGGTGAACAGGTGTTGGACAGGTATGGAATGAAGTATATAAAGTATATAATTTATGTGCTCGACAAAAAGGTACGTCTTAATTCATATATGAGATTTTATGCGCCGTATCGGCAAGCCGCTTGGCTTTTCCTTTTTCTTTTTGATTGAGGAAGATACCGGGATGCTATTCGAAATTTCCCGATGCTCCCGATACAGGGGAGGTTATGGCGAAATTTTCCGGAAATTTAAGGAGTTAGAATATTTTTAAGATATTTTGATAATTTGAAATCATTGTATCGACGTATTGAATTCGATAATAAAGTGAATATGAAAATCGAATGTTGTAAACAAAAAGGAATAGCGAAAAATGATTGGAATTGTTTCCAATTACAAATAGAGATTTTTCTAATATATAGAAAATAAAAGAAGTTAATGTTTGGAAACGTTTTCCAAATGACATAAGAGGCCGAGATGATTATTGAAAATATTTGGTTAACAAATATTGATAGAGGAAATAGAGAAGTGATTTAATTAATGAAATATTAATTAAAGAGCCCAGTGACTTGTTTGATATGTTGGATGAACACTTGTTTTTATTCGATAGTTAAATCACAGACTATCGAAGTTTTGACCATCGTTGTCAATATGGAGAGACCGGTTGGATTATTATCCGAAGAACCACTCCGTATCGGCATAAGCGTTGCGAACCAAGTATGCTGAATATATTGAAGACGGAGTGAAGTGCAAGGGCTTTTCTAGTAATAGAAATAGTGCCTTCGGTTTCGTTCAGTCCCAGAACGAACGTAAATGGACGAATGTCTGACAGAGTATTTCCAATGATCAAATGGGTTGGTCTGTATGAATATATATGGTTGCAACGGATTTATCCCTTAGCATAATATCCAGAATATTTGTGCAAACTCAACTAGTGATTAACGGATCTGACGATGTGGCATTCAAAGTGATTGTGCTATCAATGAATGGTAAGTATTCGTAGCTTCAGGCCTCAACAACCGGGAAAGGACAAAAATCGGGCAGGCAGCATGGCTATGTGGGTCGCACCCATTAGGGTGTATAATCACCTATCTAGAGAAATTCCTTTTGTTTCTAAATCTATCGATTCTGCCCATTCGGGAAACGGTGGTTTGAGTCCAACCGTTGGTGATATACATTCGATACACTCAAGCGAAATGAGTGGTCGGTCATGTGTGGGCCGGGTTGCAGGAGGTTCTTGTTGAACCCAGGTGTATTTGCCTCTAGAGATGCACTGTCGGAAGGTGGTCCCATACCTTGTCATAGTTGGAATCCAATCTCCAATAAGCGCCATGCGGTTTTTGATTATATGCTATATATGTGGAGCGTGAGATGCAAGCGTTCTGCTATTTGGTTATTTACTTGATGTAGACATTATTATAATATCACTGGATTTTCGTATCAAAGTGTTTTGGGTTATAGTAAGGTAAAAACCGTCCGTGTTTATGTGTGGGCTGGTCTTACTATTACTTTTTCTTTTGAAAGGATTTTTAAAGTTAAACAAGTGGTTGGAGTTTACTCACACCAGTCCCATGACTGACCCAGAGTTTATTTTGTTTTGTTTTCCCTAAACTCTTGGGTGCCCAAATTTGTACGGGCAGTCAAGTGTTTCAGGCTTTTACAGATACACTTGGAGGAGCTTGAAGCTGGAGGCTTCAATGTTAGTTATTTAGAGTTACTTCCGCTGAATCAAATGTTATGTGTACTCTGATGATGGTATGTATGTATGTATAAAACAGATTTGTATTTCGAAGCTTATGTTATATAATATATTTTATTCGTTCCGCTGTGAGTTTGTGATCTTCGTTTTCTTCTATTCTAATATTTCTTTCTTTCTATTTCTCATCCTCTAACTTCTTTCTAATAATGAGTCGTATTTCTGTGTTATTTGAATTGGACGTGTGGTGTTTTTAGTCAACTCAGATAGCACGGATTTGCGGGCCTTTACAGTTTACAACTTAGTCCTCTTAACTAAGGTTTACTACTTAGTTCTCTTTCTCGTTATTTACTTAGTTCTCTTAACTAAGGTTTATTACTTGGTTCTCCTAACCAAGGTTTAATACTTAGTTTCTGTTGCTTAGTTCTCTTTAACTAAGGTTTGTTACTTAGTTCCTTTCAACTAAGGTTTAACTATGAATTCAAGCATGACTTAAGTTCTTTTTATCAAATGATAACGTATGGGTGTTCTCCCACATTTCCATCTTAGATTAACTTATTTCATGGCATAAGTTGTCCCACCCCTCGAGTCTTGTATTACATCTTAAGTCATATTCATTTCTTATCCCTAGGATAAGTTTATCTATTATTTAATCTTATCATTCCCCACTTTTCCTTGCTTTGATACTGTTATATTGGTTAAGTTTGCCCATGTGTCCAAGTTGACTTAACCCCCAATCACGTATTCAATTCAACCCACGCGTCATGTCAAATTGGTTAAGTGTTATCCAGCCGTTTACATTGACTTAACCGACCCATATATCGAGTCAAATTGTTGAGTGTTATCTAGCGGTTCACGTTGACTTAACCCATACATATATCTAGTCAAATCGGTTAAGTGTTATCTAGCGGTTCACGTTGACTAAACCCACCCATATATCGAGTCAAATTGGTTTAGTGTTGTCTAGTATTTCATGTTGACTTAACCTTACCATACTAGCACGTGTCATTAGCATTAATTAATTATTAATGCCCAACCTCTCACATTAGACCTATTGTTGCAGTCACTGGATGTGCCGGTTGGTTCCAGGCAGGATTACACCACAACTCAATATAACCTCGGGTTTCAAGCACGTTAAGACTACTTCTCACATTAGAACTTTTTGTTTGCGGCCACTGGATATGCCGGGCGGTTCCGCGCAGAATTACGCCGCAAACTCATTCTAATCTCGAGTTAGCCATGTTTCATGTTTAGTTCATGTCCATTCTAGATGTCATATGTTAATTACTAATTCACAAGCATGTTCGTGTTTATTCTAGATGTTATATGTCAATTATCAATTTCATGTCATGAGTCGAGTTCCATAATTACATAAAAACATGGTTTGTCCAATATATTCCATTTTTAATTATGTTTCTAGGATCTTAACGGCATATCCAATTTCTAAGTCTCAAATTCAAGCTTTACCCAATAACCCCAATTTATGTTCATGCTTATAATCCCATTAATAGGCTATACCTATTATTCCAATTTTTTCATACATGTGTTCATAACAGGTTACTATCATTCCTCATAGGTTGGTTAAGTTTTGTAATAACCCGGAAAATCTGGGCCAGTTTAAAATTTTTGTTTTGGCAATTTTAGCGAATTTTGAATATTTAAAATAGATTATTTTAAATAATATCGGCGAGAAATTTATTTTGAATATAATTCGACGTATATATTATACGCGTCGTCGATAGAATATAAATATTTATATATAATTAATTATAAATAGAATTGAAAATGGCGCGGTAGTTCGATAATTCGATTTCAAACTTCAATTGAATGTACCGGGAGCAAAACAATCCGGATTTTAGTGAAACCAAAAACATTAGGATCTAATTGACGATATCTTTCCAACGAAGTTAACAAACTGAGATTTCACTTTATAAATGATAAGATATGTCCAGTTGAAAATTCTGAATAGTCGCTATGGAATTCAGGCCCTTAAAAATGGACATTTTGCAAATGACCTCGGATTTCGACGAAACCAGTTTTGTTGGATCCGCAGTGTCAAATTATTGCTAGGTTTCAAATTTCATAATTTTTCGAATCAATATGTGAGCGTGGCAAAGGAAAACGCGTTTGACCAGTTTCAGTTGATTTTAATCGACTGGAAAATGGCCATTTTTCCAACGGCCTCAGAATTTGACAAAACTAGTTTTGTTAGGACCGTATCGTCAATACGAAGCTAGAAAATATTTTTTTGAGAATTTTTAAAGTTCGTATGTGACCCCGGTAATTTGAAATGTACGTTTAAAATTCAATATAGTGATTTAAATGTAAATTTAACGGAAACTGATTCAAACGATCAAATCAGCTTACGATACATATCCCATTGTGTTTGGAATGGGGGTAAAACGCTATGGACGACAGGCGGTGGGCCTCGTTTCGAGTTCGTTTGTAAAAGTCAACTTTTTAAATAAAAAAAAAAAAAAAAAAATTAAAACTCTCCCCCCTTTAATCTCGTTCTGCCCCCCCCCCCCTTCTATCATTCGTTCAATTCAAAGAAAAAAAAAAAAAACGAGAGCGACGGGGGAGGGAAGCCGCCGCCGCCCCTCCCCGATGAACCGCGACGCCTCCTAGCCGCAGCAGCCCCCCCCTGAAGCCCGACGAACCCAAAAACCCAGAACCCCGCGACCCCCCTCCCCTTTAACCCAAAAACCGCCTGCGCCCACCACGTCAGAGCCGCCACCGCCCCCTTTACCCCGTCGCGCCCACCTCCATCGGCCCCCCCTGGTCAGCGCCACCTCCGACGTGCTGGTTCTCCCCCCCCCCTTCGCTGCAATGAAAAGTAAGTTTTTATTTTACTTAGCTAGTTTTATTTTCAGTCTTTGATTATATTTTTCTTTAATTAAAATAAAGGGGGGGGGGGGGTTTATTTGGAAAATAAAAATGAGATTTTATATAGTTAACCGAATGGAAAGTTGTAATTTTTATATAGTAGCAAAAGGAAGATGTGATATTTATATAGATTAAATACTAAAAATATAATTTTTATTATATAGAGAAGTTAAAGGTATGATCTTTATATTTTTAAAGTAATAAAAATATGATTTTTATATTTTTAAAGTATTAAAAATATAGTCTTTACTATATAGCGATTATAAAAATATGCTTTATATATTTTTAAAGTAGTAAAAATATAATCTTTTACATTGTAGAAAGATAAAAATATGATCTTTGCATAGTAGGAACTATAAAAATATCATCTTTGTATATGTAGCAAAATAAAAATCTGATTTTTATTTTATATACGTTGAAATCAAGTGATGATTTTTATAAAGGCGAAATCTATATTTTTAAAAAGGCGAGATCTTTATATGAAGAATAGCGAGATAAAAATATAATTTTTATCCATATAGTAGCGTTGTGGAAAATTCGATTTTTAAATATATGAAGTGATTATAAAAATATGATTTTTAAATTGAAAGTGAACAAATAAAAATGTGACTTTTATTTTAAAGACATCAAAATATAAAAATGTGTGATTTTTATATATGTAGTGGCTACGGGCAACGAAGATGATAAAAAGGCGAGAATGAAGAAGATTTCTCTAAATAAAGTGTCGTGAAGTTGGGATAGCTTTCGGTGAGAACTTCTCACCTTTCAATTTCTTTTTCTAGTTATATATATATACTAGGATGCAGACGGTGCTTAGTAGCACCCGACACCCGTCATCCACAGACCATGGATGGCTTGTTTGTTAAATTGTTTGGTTGTGTAGTTGGTTAGTCTAATTGATTGAAATTTGAATTGTTTGGTGAATTGAAATTGATTTGATTGATGTGTGAATGGCGTGGGCCTTCACTAGACCGGGGATAAGGCTAGGCCTTGTCCCGTTTCTAGTATCGTGCCGTTATGCCGCCGAAATTTTCTAAAATATGTTAGAAAAATAAAAATAATCATTTATTGAATAAATGAACTGAATAGAAATTCAAGTGTTAAAATAAAATAGTTTGATCGTTAAAAATATAATTTTTAACGTGAAAGTGAATAAATAAATATTTATAAACAAATCGGCTGATTTGTTTGTATACACTGATTTGACTGATATCGATTGGGTCGATAAATTTTACACGTCGCCCAACTGCACAAATAAAATCTGTGTTTGATTGTTTGAAACCCCACACGGGTGTTGGGATGAAATTTGAAGTTCACTCATCCTGATTTATTAAATATGTCGATCGGTCGATTGACAGGCTGTTAAAAGCGTCATATATCTATATTTGATGCTTATACAGTGTAGTGCACTTTGGTTGATGATTGATTATTTTTCAATGCTATTATATACATGTGTTGTATGGAATCCATATAATTAACATTATATGGTGATTGATTGGGCCTCATTCCAATCGGGAAAATAAGGAATATTATAAAAGAAAATTCATGTGTTGAATATAAAAATAGTCATGTGTTGAAACTATTCATGTGTTGAGTAAAATATTTTAAATAAAATAAATTACATCTTTATCACATTTAAGATTAAAACTACTTCCCAGTAGAAGTCTAATTAAAAATCAAACGATAGATACCATAGTTTTATAAAATATTTTACATAACAAAAATAGTGAGGTGTTGACAGTACTCATGTGTTGAGATTAGTCGTGTGTTGAAAGAAATATAGATTCATGTGTTGAATAGAACAAATATTCATTTGTTGAATAGAATAACGAATTATTGAAATATAAAGCCGTGTTGATTAGAGATGCGTTATTTTGACGCGAACGATATTTATATCGATTTTATTCTTTGTATAATGAATATTGAAAAGTGATTTCAAAATTAAATATTTTGAAATGAAATTCAAATTGAATTAGATTAAAATTCGAATTGAATAGGAAGCGAATTTGAATTCGAATAAAATAGAAATGAATTCAAATTGATTTAAATTGAAATTGAAAACGAACTGAAATTTAATGGAATTCGAATCGAAATTAAATTGAAATCAATTTGAATTGAAACGAATTTGAATTTGAATTGAATTGAAACGAATTTGAATTTGAATTGAATTGAAATGAACTCGAATTGAATTGAAATCAAATCGATTTGAAATTGACGATGAAGTTGAAATTGTTTGAAAACGAATTTAAAACGATTTATAAAATACGTTTTAAAAGGAAATCGACGAAATATATATAATATATATATTATATATATATAATGGCCTGAATAGAACGCGCCGCGCCGTGGCAGTTCGTGAATTTCGACCATTTATTTCAAACGGACATTGCGGGAGATCCGACCGTCGGATTCTCCTAAAACCGGAACCGTTGGGTTCGTATCGAAAAGAGCTTTCCAATGAATATTAGAAATTTGAAATCTAACGGTTGGATTTGGAGTTATGTCCAAATCAATTTTAGAAAAGGTCGCTGTAAGTGCAGTTCGATGGCCGTTGTTGGAAATCGACTGTATTGGCCTTGATAAAATTATTAAAAATATCGATAATTTGTGTAAAATCATAATATGTGATTTGGGAAAAATTGAGCTGAAGAATTCCACATTCGAAAGGATAAAAATAGATTTTTATCGAAATGAACTAGTTTTGAACTAGAATTAAAATCAATTTATTTTTGAAATAAATAAATTGAATTTGAAGTGATTTTAAAAATAACCAATATTCCCAATACGTGGATGGGACTGAAGTTGAATCGAAATTATCTTCGGAATATTTCGATGTTGGATTTCGTGACTATACAGATATTGTTATGGGAATTTGAAAGATATTTCATATCGTTATTTCCAATGCGATATTTGTTGGTTTCAGAATTTGATATTGAATATAAGCTGATATATTTTCTATTCAGAGCCTTGTATTTAATATCAAATGTGATTTGGGTTTATCGTGAATCGTGTTTTGGATGACATTGGTTCTTTAACCCAGTTAAAGGCAAGATGTTGATTTTTGGAAAGGATTAAAACTAAGTGGAGTTTTAATGAATCTTTAATTAGATTAAATTGTGAATTGATAATTTAAATTATCAAATCTGAAAGGTGATCGATAATGGAGTACCACCAGTTTTGCTCCAAAGCGATAGTTAAATCTTTAATTAGATTTGAACGTGAAATGGTAATTAATTTTACCGATAACACCGTGGTGTTAGATATGGAGTATCGCCAGTTTTGCTCCATGGGATATATAGGTTGGGATTGGGGAAATAAAACAAATAATTACTTCGGTGTGGTTCGCTAATCCCGACTAGTTTGAAATGATATCCAAAGGAAGATTATAGGATAAATTTAGAAGAATTTATCTTGGATAAAATTAATGGGAACATTTCCATAAGAATGTGATTTTGTGAATAAAAGGATATTCTGAATTGGAATGAGGCGTTTGTTGTGTTTGTGTAACATTCGTTTATTATATACGTGGGTTATTCAGAAAGGCCGGGTTTATACCCATTCTGAATAACCGATTCGACGAGATGTCGAAGATGAAGACGGTGGTTGAAGACCGGAAGTCTTCACATCGTTTGGGTGATTACTGATGATCTTGATTGGGCTATACACCCAGGATGAGGGAATCAGTTGGTGATCGTCCAGACGTACTTGGAGATGGATGGATATGCGAGGAAAGTGCCTGCGGTTTCGTTCAGACCCAGAACGAACTTGTAAATGGATTGTGTGTCTGACATTGGATTTTATTCTGTGTTGATTGATCTCTATTAAATATACATCTGTTTGGCGGCGGAGAATTTATTCTCTTGCTTAACGCCCTTCTCTGAGACATACGAGCTCAGAGGTTGTATATCGATGGACATCAGTCGCATGGAATGAATTGCCTGTGTGGCACGCGTAATTGGCAATTGATCAAGGCTTCTGTTGAAAAGCAAAGTCTTGTGGTTGATGATCAAAGCACGGCCTGTGTGGCATAGCTTTGTGTATAACGTGAATTCGCGAGCCTCACACCTCGGTATGAGTCAAAAACGGGATACGGACCCAAGGAGTGCACGACGTTTCTTTCTAGCTAGGGTGGTGTCAGTGACCTACCAGCCCTGACATTTATATACTTTTCACCTGTGTGGTTGTTGGATACGAGGCGCCTCGGATATAGGTCTGTAAGGACCGGGAAACGTGTGTTCAGGAATAACTAATCCTCAAAAGTAAGAGAGGACCGGCCTTGGAGGTTCCAAAGGATCAGAGTGGGGTCCTGAGGCATTGCTAGAGTGTCTCGAACGCGGAGAGGAGCTTGCCCCTTGCCTCGGCTCAAGACGGAAATCCAATTTCCAATACGTGATATTGCGGTTTTAATTGTAGAACTAGTATGGCGACATGATAGATGGTACCCATGCCGCCTATGATTGATATTTATGATTGAAAATTGTTTTGACACTATACACTTATAATAGTATCAAATAATGTGATTTAAACGTATCAAGCATGCTTTGGCTGTTATAAGGGAAAACCCTATCCTCCGGCTTGCGTTGCATTGTGTGATGGGACCTGGGTCTTATAACAGCTTCATTTTTCTTTATTTAGCATTGCGCTGTTTGTTCTATGCACTGGTATTCTTGGGAGGAAACCCGTTCCGTGTTATACGGCGTGGTCCCTAGATTTACCAAACTTTAAAATCAATATTAATAACTGTTTTAGTTCTCACACCAGTCACATGACTGACCTGGAGTTTATTGTTTTAACCTAAACTCTGGGTGCCCTTATTTTCCGCACGGGCAGCTAGTAGTTTTGGTTTTGCAGATTTATATTCACAGGATCCTGATTTACAGCTGGAACGATGCTCGGAAAGCTCTGTATCCGTGTATCACTTTCAGTTCTGTTTTGTATGTTTTTCCGCTGCTATGTAATTTATTGTAATCTCTGATATTTGTCGAATGTAATTTATTCATTTATACTCTGTATATTCTTGTATCTGATGGAATTGTTGTAATAACAATGAAATGTTCTTCCGTATGCGTTCATTTGTGTATTGTTCTCAAAGTATTCGGGCTTTCCTTCACGGGGAAGTTACGGGTTCTTACAGTTGGTATCAGAGCTTTGGTTTACAGAGCTCGAGAACAAGACACATTAGAACCATATGAAAGAATTCATCAGATATTGGATTAGTAATATACAATTAGAATGACTCGTTAGAGATAGGATCAGTAGTATCCTAGAACGAGTGTGAAGAGTATATTTTTCAAATAAAAACAATTTTGTTTTGAAAATTTAAATTATTTTATACGTATTTGATTATTTATTTATTTTGAATATGGACAATCCAGTATATAAAAGTTTTGTATATACGCGTCATGAACGTATATTCGAAGTTTTAATATACTGGATAGATATAGAATCACATTCTAGACACCCGGGGATAATTCTGGTGATGTGGCCACATCATCAGTATTTATATTCGTGTTTCGAAGGTGTGATATCTATATATTTCCATTAGACTGGTGTGAGAACCAAAACTTATATAGTTAGAACACGTTGTTGTGAATTGGCACCAAAACATGATTTTCTGTATATATATCAAAATTATGAATTTGAAACTCTAATTCACTAATTGATTGATGTTTGAGTTGTTTGTTTATTTGTTTGCTAATTTTTAATCATTTATGCCTAATTGAACCAAATATTGAATTGTATTGAAATTTATCGCAATTGCTTGCATATGCATATACTTTTATTGAACAGGTCATAGCAAGGAGGCTAGAGCCGAAGAATAAAATTTGTTTGCCCGACAAATAGGTACATGTTTACTACATAATTTCCTGTTTTGTTTGGGTGATGATGATTTTGTGAGCCTATTGGCTAGCCGCTTGGCTTTTTCTTTTTCTTTTTGAGATCTGAAGGACCGGGGAAGCTATTTGAAATTCCCCGATGCTCCCGGTGCAGGGGAGGTTATGGCGAAATTTTTCGGAAATTTAGGGTGTTAGCCAAATTTTTGAAATTTTGAAAATTCTCAGAAACTGAAAAGTTGGAGAATGGAAGTCAGACCGAGCGTAGAGTTGAATAATCAAACCACTTTCGACTTTGTTCCTTTTCGGGGACGAAAAGTTTTAAGTGGGGGAGATTGTAATAACCCGGAAAATCTGGGCCAGTTTAAAATTTTTGTTTTGGCAATTTTAGCGAATTTTGAATATTTAAAATAGATTATTTTAAATAATATCGGCGAGAAATTTATTTTTAATATAATTCGACGTATATATTATACGCGTCGTCGATAGAATATAAATATTTATATATAATTAATTATAAATAGAATTGAAAATGGCGCGGTAGTTCGATAATTCGATTTCAAACTTCAATTGAATGTACCGGGAGCAAAACAATCCGGATTTTAGTGAAACCAAAAACATTAGGATCTAATTGACGATATCTTTCCAACGAAGTTAACAAACTGAGATTTCACTTTATAAATGATAAGATATGTCCAGTTGAAAATTCTGAATAGTCGCTATGGAATTCAGGCCCTTAAAAATGGACATTTTGCAAATGACCTCGGATTTCGACGAAACCAGTTTTGTTGGATCCGCAGTGTCAAATTATTGCTAGGTTTCAAATTTCATAATTTTTCGAATCAATATGTGAGCGTGGCAAAGGAAAACGCGTTTGACCAGTTTCAGTTGATTTTAATCGACTGGAAAATGGCCATTTTTCCAACGGCCTCTGAATTTGACAAAACTAGTTTTGTTAGGACCGTATCGTCAATACGAAGCTAGAAAATATTTTTTTGAGAATTTTTAAAGTTCGTATGTGACCCCGGTAATTTGAAATGTACGTTTAAAATTCAATATAGTGATTTAAATGTAAATTTAACGGAAACTGATTCAAACGATCAAATCAGCTTACGATACATATCCCATTGTGTTCGGAATGGGGGTAAAACGCTATGGACGACAGGCGGTGGGCCTCGTTTCGAGTTCGTTTGTAAAAGTCAACTTTTTAAATTAAATAAAAATAAAAAAAAATAAAAAAAACTCTCCCCCCTTTAATCTCGTTCTGGCCCCCCCTTCTATCATTCGTTCAATTCAAAGAAAAAAATAAAAAAAATAAAAAAATAAAAACGAGAGCGACGGGGGAGGGAAGCCGCCGCCGCCCCTCCCCGATGAACCGCGACGCCTCCTAGCCGCAGCAGCCCCCCCCCCCTGAAGCCCGACGAACCCAAAAACCCAGAACCCCGCGACCCCCCTCCCCTTTAACCCAAAAACCGCCTGCGCCCACCACGTCAGAGCCGCCACCGCCCCCTTTACCCCGTCGCGCCCACCTCCATCGGCCCCCCTGGTCAGCGCCACCTCCAACGTGCTGGTTCTCCCCCCCCCCCTTCGCTACAATGAAAAGTAAGTTTTTATTTTACTTAGCTAGTTTTATTTTCAGTCTTTGATTATATTTTTCTTTAATTAAAATAAAGGGGGGGGGTTTATTTGGAAAATAAAAATGAGATTTTATATAGTTAACCGAATGGAAAGTTGTAATTTTTATATAGTAGCAAAAGGAAGATGTGATATTTATATAGATTAAATACTAAAAATATAATTTTTATTATATAGAGAAGTTAAAGGTATGATCTTTATATTTTTAAAGTAATAAAAATATGATTTTTATATTTTTAAAGTATTAGAAATATAGTCTTTACTATATAGCGATTATAAAAATATGCTTTATATATTTTTAAAGTAGTAAAAATATAATCTTTTACATTGTAGAAAGATAAAAATATGATCTTTGCATAGTAGGAACTATAAAAATATCATCTTTGTATATGTAGCAAAATAAAAATCTGATTTTTATTTTATATACGTTGAAATCAAGTGATGATTTTTATAAAGGCGAAATCTATATTTTTAAAAAGGCGAGATCTTTATATGAAGAATAGCGAGATAAAAATATAATTTTTATCCATATAGTAGCGTTGTGGAAAATTCGATTTTTAAATATATGAAGTGATTATAAAAATATGATTTTTAAATTGAAAGTGAACAAATAAAAATGTGACTTTTATTTTAAAGACATCAAAATATAAAAATGTGTGATTTTTATATATGTAGTGGCTACGGGCAACGAAGATGATAAAAAGGCGAGAATGAAGAAGATTTCTCTAAATAAAGTGTCGTGAAGTTGGGATAGCTTTCGGTGAGAACTTCTCACCTTTCAATTTCTTTTTCTAGTTATATATATATACTAGGATGCAGACGGTGCTTAGTAGCACCCGACACCCGTCATCCACAGACCATGGATGGCTTGTTTGTTAAATTGTTTGGTTGTGTAGTTGGTTAGTCTAATTGATTGAAATTTGAATTGTTTGGTGAATTGAAATTGATTTGATTGATGTGTGAATGGCGTGGGCCTTCACTAGACCGGGGATAAGGCTAGGCCTTGTCCCGTTTCTAGTATCGTGCCGTTATGCCGCCGAAATTTTCTAAAATATGTTAGAAAAATAAAAATAATCATTTATTGAATAAATGAACTGAATAGAAATTCAAGTGTTAAAATAAAATAGTTTGATCGTTAAAAATATAATTTTTAACGTGAAAGTGAATAAATAAATATTTATAAACAAATCGGCCGATTTGTTTGTATACACTGATTTGACTGATATCGATTGGGTCGATAAATTTTACACGTCGCCCAACTGCACAAATAAAATCTGTGTTTGATTGTTTGAAACCCCACACGGGTGTTGGGATGAAATTTGAAGTTCACTCATCCTGATTTATTAAATATGTCGATCGGTCGATTGACAGGCTGTTATAAGCGTCAGATATCTATATTTGATGCTTATACAGTGTAGTGCACTTTGGTTGATGATTGATTATTTTTCAATGCTATTATATACATGTGTTGTATGGAATCCATATAATTAACATTATATGGTGATTGATTGGGCCTCATTCCAATCGGGAAAATAAGGAATATTATAAAAGAAAATTCATGTGTTGAATATAAAAATAGTCATGTGTTGAAACTATTCATGTGTTGAGTAAAATATTTTAAATAAAATAAATTACATCTTTATCACATTTAAGATTAGAACTACTTCCCAGTAGAAGTCTAATTAAAAATTAAACGATAGATACCATAGTTTTATAAAATATTTTACATAACAAAAATAGTGAGGTGTTGACAGTACTCATGTGTTGAGATTAGTCGTGTGTTGAAAGAAATATAGATTCATGTGTTGAATAGAACAAATATTCATTTGTTGAATAGAATAACGAATTATTGAAATATAAAGCCGTGTTGATTAGAGATGCGTTATTTTGACGCGAACGATATTTATATCGATTTTATTCGTTGTATAATGAATATTGAAAAGTGATTTCAAAATTAAATATTTTGAAATGAAATTCAAATTGAATTAGATTAAAATTCGAATTGAATAGGAAGCGAATTTGAATTCGAATAAAATAGAAATGAATTCAAATTGATTTAAATTGAAATTGAAAACGAACTGAAATTTAATGGAATTCGAATCGAAATTAAATTGAAATCAATTTGAATTGAAACGAATTTGAATTTGAATTGAATTGAAACGAATTTGAATTTGAATTGAATTGAAATGAACACGAATTGAATTGAAATCAAATCGATTTGAAATTGACGATGAAGTTGAAATTGTTTGAAAACGAATTTAAAACGATTTATAAAATACGTTTTAAAAGGAAATCGACGAAATATATATAATATATATATTATATATATATATATAATGGCCTGAATAGAACGCGCCACGCCGTGGCAGTTCGTGAATTTCGACCATTTATTTCAAACGGACATTGCGGGAGATCCGACCGTCGGATTCTCCTAAAACCGGAACCGTTGGGTTCGTATCGAAAAGAGCTTTCCAATGAATATTAGAAATTTGAAATCTAACGGTTGGATTTGGAGTTATGTCCAAATCAATTTCAGAAAAGGTCGCTGTAAGTGCAGTTCGATGGCCGTTGTTGGAAATCGACTGTACGGGCCTTGATAAAATTATTAAAAATATCGATAATTTGTGTAAAATCATAATATGTGATTTGGGAAAAATTGAGCTGAAGAATTCCACATTCGAAAGGATAAAAATAGATTTTTATCGAAATGAACTAGTTTTGAACTAGAATTAAAATCAATTTATTTTTGAAATAAATAAATTGAATTTGAAGTGATTTTAAAAATAACCAATATTCCCAATACGTGGATGGGACTGAAGTTGAATCGAAATTATCTTCGGAATATTTCGATGTTGGATTTCGTGACTATACAGATATTGTTATGGGAATTTGAAAGATATTTCATATCGTTATTTCCAATGCGATATTTGTTGGTTTCAGAATTTGATATTGAATATAAGCCGATATATTTTCTATTCAGAGCCTTGTATTTAATATCAAATGTGATTTGGGTTTATCGTGAATCGTGTTTTGGATGACATTGGTTCTTTAACCCAGTTAAAGGCAAGATGTTGATTTTTGGAAAGGATTAAAACTAAGTGGAGTTTTAATGAATCTTTAATTAGATTAAATTGTGAATTGATAATTTAAATTATCAAATCTGAAAGGTGATCGAGAATGGAGTACCACCAGTTTTGCTCCAAAGCGATAGTTAAATCTTTAAATAGATTTGAACGTGAAATGGTAATTAATTTTACCGATAACACCGTGGTGTTAGATATGGAGTATCGCCAGTTTTGCTCCATGGGATATATAGGTTGGGATTGGGGAAATAAAACAAATAATTACTTCGGTGTGGTTCGCTAATCCCGACTAGTTTGAAATGATATCCAAAGGAAGATTATAGGATAAATTTAGAAGAATTTATCTTGGATAAAATTAATGGGAACATTTCCATAAGAATGTGATTTTGTGAATAAAAGGATATTCTGAATTGGAATGAGGCGTTTGTTGTGTTTGTGTAACATTCGTTTATTATATACGTGGGTTATTCAGAAAGGCCGGGTTTATACCCATTCTGAATAACCGATTCGACGAGATGTCGAAGATGAAGACGGTGGTTGAAGACCGGAAGTCTTCACATCGTTTGGGTGATTACTGATGATCTTGATTGGGCTATACACCCAGGATGAGGGAATCAGTTGGTGATCGTCCAGACGTACTTGGAGATGGATGGATATGCGAGGAAAGTGCCTCCGGTTTCGTTCAGACCCAGAACGAACTTGTAAATGGATTGTGTGTCTGACATTGGATTTTATTCTGTGTTGATTGATCTCTATTAAATATACATCTGTTTGGCGGCGGAGAATTTATTCTCTTGCTTAACGCCCTTCTCTGAGACATACGAGCTCAGAGGTTGTATATCGATGGACATCAGTCGCATGGAATGAATTGCCTGTGTGGCACGCGTAAGTGGCAATTGATCAAGGCTTCTGTTGAAAAGCAAAGTCTTGTGGTTGATGATCAAAGCACGGCCTGTGTGGCATAGCTTTGTGTATAACGTGAATTCGCGAGCCTCACACCTCGGTATGAGTCAAAAACGGGATACGGACCCAAGGAGTGCACGACGTTTCTTTCTAGCTAGGGTGGTGTCAGTGACCTACCAGCCCTGACATTTATATACTTTTCACCTGTGTGGTTGTTGGATACGAGGCGCCTCGGATATAGGTCTGTAAGGACCGGGAAACGTGTGTTCAGGAATAACTAATCCTCAAAAGTAAGAGAGGACCGGCCTTGGAGGTTCCAAAGGATCAGAGTGGGGTCCTGAGGCATTGCTAGAGTGTCTCGAACGCGGAGAGGAGCTTGCCCCTTGCCTCGGCTCATGACGGAAATCCAATTTCCAATACGTGATATTGCGGTTTTAATTGTAGAACTAGTATGGCGACATGATAGATGGTACCCATGCCGCCTATGATTGATATTTATGATTGAAAATTGTTTTGACACTATACACTTATAATAGTATCAAATAATGTGATTTAAACGTATCAAGCATGCTTTGGCTGTTATAAGGGAAAACCCTATCCTCCGGCTTGCGTTGCATTGTGTGATGGGACCTGGGTCTTATAACAGCTTCATTTTTCTTTATTTAGCATTGCGCTGTTTGTTCTATGCACTGGTATTCTTGGGAGGAAACCCGTTCCGTGTTATACGGCGTGGTCCCTAGATTTACCAAACTTTAAAATCAATATTAATAACTGTTTTAGTTCTCACACCAGTCACATGACTGACCTGGAGTTTATTGTTTTAACCTAAACTCTGGGTGCCCTTATTTTCCGCACGGGCAGCTAGTAGTTTTGGTTTTGCAGATTTATATTCACAGGATCCTGATTTACAGCTGGAACGATGCTCGGAAAGCTCTGTATCCGTGTATCACTTTCAGTTCTGTTTTGTATGTTTTTCCGCTGCTATGTAATTTATTGTAATCTCTGATATTTGTCGAATGTAATTTATTCATTTATACTCTGTATATTCTTGTATCTGATGGAATTGTTGTAATAACAATGAAATGTTCTTCCGTATGCGTTCATTTGTGTATTGTTCTCAAAGTATTCGGGCTTTCCTTCACGGGGAAGTTACGGGTTCTTACAAGTTTATTCATATGTCAAGTGCTACTTAACACATTTCTACTTTTGCTTATACAACCATTCATGAAATAATCTTTTTACCCAAATTACTCAATTATAGCCGAATTCACCAATTCTATGTTATTCATATCCAAACATGCCAATTTCCAAAATCCCATTATACCCAATTTCATAAAATCAATATTTTCCCAATATATTTCCCTATGTTTATACATATAATCTAATTCACCTTTTAGGCTTAATTTCAAGTCACAAACAAATTCTGCTAATTGTCCCAATATTTGCAATAATAATTGTTATGACACAATTCCCCAAATTTCAGATTATATTCCTCGGTTGCATAAAATAAGTTATGCCCCAATATTCACATATTTCAATCGTACGTATGTATAATAAGATTTCGTCTAGGTTCGAGATAACCTAGATCCAAAAATAAAAAGGGAAGGAGAATAAAAGAACAATTATTATAACATAAATCTTGCATTGAATTTATAACTGGGGAATGATGAACGATAATAATACTATTATACAACAAGTTTATTATAATTCCACTCACCTTGACAAGATTGGAGAAATAAGCGATTTGTCGTGATGTAGAACGCTGATTTAATCTTCTTATTTGATTGTTGGTGAAGAGCATGAAATGTTGATGAAGAACTTTGCTACTTGATTTGATTAAACTCCAAAGTTGATGAAGAACTTGCAATATAATTTAGAGCTTTGGGGCGGCGGCCATGTTTGTTTAAAGTTTGGCAGCATGGAGACGTCTTAAGGAATTATTATGAATTAGGGTTAGGTCTTGCTATGTATTTATAGGTGTAGAGAGTGTTTTCGAGCCCTTAGATTGACCTAGAAGCCATCCGACCCGTACAGCACATCAAAACACGTCACAGGAGCTGAAATCGCCCAGATCTGGAGATAGGTCGACCCCCAGGTCGACATCTTTAGGGGTAGGTCAACACCCAGGTCAACCTCCTGATCGACCTGACCCCCAGGCCGACCCCCAGGTCGACCTGCCTGGTTTTGGCGAGAAATTTCCCGCCCAGCTGCCTGGTCGAATTTCGAACTATTTAGAATTTTTGTTGAATCTTCTAAAGGCCATAACTGCTTCATACGGAGTCCGATTTACGCAAAATTGGACTCTATTTCAAGTAGAACTCCAAGACGAATGCAATGGTGATGTCCGTTTTTACTTAATTCCTGATATTTAAATTAAGTATCCTTATTTTATTATCTTTTCCGTTACGCACACTGTTATCGAATTAATTTTTCCTTTTCTTCCATATATTAATTAATTTTCATTATACATCACCATTATTTACCTATCTATGCGTATACACATATTTTTACATATTTTTAATTATATCAAAAATGCAGGGTGTTACAATTCTCTTTTAAGTTCGTTTCCTTATCGAATTCTATATATATCGATACATTGATTTCTAACTATCAATATTTCTTAAAAATATTCTATCTCCTTAAATTTCTGGAAAATTTCGCCATAACCTCCTTTGTATGGGTCACTCGGTAAACTACAAAATGCCTCTCTGGGCCCTTTCCATTCAAAAAGAAAATCAAAAAGCCAAGCGGCTTGCCGATTCGGCACATAAAATCTCATATGGAATTTAAACATGTATCTTTTTGTCGGGCACTCGAATTATAATCTTTATACACTCCGTTCCATACTTGTCTAACCCATATACGTCCGTTCTCAATTTATTCCAACTCCATCTAAATAAATTTGTTTATTTATTCTTTAATTATCTCTTTTGCCTGTTCCACTTTTTATTTAAACATATCACATTCATAAACGATTTTAATTTGCTTGTGATCCAATTGAATTCCATTTTCAACTCCAGTTTCATATTCGATTCCGAATACGAATTTACTAACCCAATTCACTTATCAAAGCCACTTTTGATTCCAAATCCCATTAGCAAATTAGCCTTCAAATTAGTAAATTCTATTCAATAATTAAAACTTGGATTTTATTTTATTAAAATCCATTTATTTATTTAAATAAACCGTTATGGTTTTATAATGGTCATGGCGCCGTTTTTCTGAAAATTTGATTTTGGTATAACTCAAAATCTATACGACGAAATCCAGATTTTTCTCTTCCATTAGAAAAATATTATCAAATCGGTCTTGACTGTTATTGTTTCAAAAAAATTCCGAGCTAAATAGAATTCTATATACTCAATTGAAGTTTGGAATGCCAATTTATGAACTACCAAGCTGCGGCGGCGAGTTTGTTTTAATTATATTTAAATATAAACATTTAAACTTCCTTTATAAATTTATTTCAACTCCATTCTTATATATATTTTTATAAATTTATCCACCTTACCAAATCTTAGTTAATAGTCTTGATTATTTCTAATCGTTGATTGTTTCATAATTCAGTTATAAATTTATTTATAATTCATTCTTCGATATTAAATTCCAATACTCTTTAAAATAATTATTTTATAAAATTGGATATAAATAGAATTTCCTTTATAAATCCGTTGGATTTTTCTCAATTCAGTTTGTATTCCGGATTTCGAAATATAATCAATCGTCCCATTTCAAAACACTTTCCAATTCATTTTTAAAATTCATATTTGAATTTAAACTGCTACATTATCTAATGATAATTTATTTACACCATGTTTTATAAATTCAACTTCCTTGTTTTATAATTTGAAATAAGTTTCATTTCAAAAATCTATTTGAAACTCAATTCATTTTATATTCGAAACTCCGGAATAAAAACTATTGTTACCTTTTCAAAACGATTTTAAAATTCTATTTTAAATTCATACCTGAATTTAAAATTATAAACTATCTCTTGATAATTAATTCACTACATTTATAAACAGCATTTATAAATTTACTTGTTTATATATTCAAATAAGATCTATTTAAAAATCGATTTTTAAACCCAAATCTTATTTTGGAATATTTATTTATTATACTTATCCATACATAACATAGAATCTATTTTCACATTTAAATTTGACTTCTATTTAATACAATCCTAATATTTTTTCTAGACATAACTTATTTAAATAAACTCGAACTAATCGAATTTAAATCACAAATCCTTACGAATTTATTTTATTTCATTTTATATTCTGAACAACAAAATAAATTTCATCGTTTAGTTCTTTAAAACGATCCCATATTTCTATTGTTAAATTCGTATTTGAATTTAAATTTTCTAATTATCAAATGATAATTTTCCACTTCATTTATAAGCACTGTTTATAAATTGATTTCAATTCCCTGATTATCAAATGAAAATCATTCCATTTTATTTATAAACATCGTTTATAAATTTACTTCAATGTCACGTATTATTTAATTTATAAACATCATTTATAAATTCCTTTACTTGTTTTTTTGTTTTTCAAACAAGTTAATATTACTTAGTCTATTCGAAATTCGAATTCTATTTTTAGAAAAATAGATTTCCCCTTTTTATTTCAAAAATCCCTTTTCGCAATATTTTTATAAATCAACATTTTCGGCCTAGTGATATTTCAAACATTCAAGACACCTAATTATCAAATCACGGGTTTTCTAGCACATTATATATGATAATATATATATGAACACAAATAATTAATAATATTTTTGAGGAATCCAGTTGGATCCCTCCAACCTATTTTCCTGCATCCACAGACATTAGCCAACATAAATAGTACCCATCCTGCTTCGAGGCAGGATATCGCGGTATAAAAGGTCATCCACTATCATAGCGTGGAGCGTATAGGGTCATCCACTAATGATACTGTGGGCATCCGCTATTGGTACTATGGGAACTATCCAATCACCAATATATATATAATAACCACAACCAAGCCTAAATAACTAATATATAATAGCCACAAAAATATTTAACCACATCCAAGCAACCAAAAATTATTTTAAACGATTAAAAATAATTCTAAACAGTAAATTTTGAGTGAGATTTTACTCACTGTGATTTTATATTTGCTGAGTATCCCGATTTAAATTAAATCGAATATCATTCAATTTAAATTATATCCCAATCAATTCTAATTGACTCTAGATGTGTTACTTCACGATTTTTCCAACCTTGTATAAGCTAAATACATCACATTATAATTATTTTATTATATTAAATTAAATTAATTAATTAAATTAATTAGTAAATTTACACTAATCGCTATTCTACTACTTGAACACAGTAAAACTCATTCTTGTTTCACGGCAATTTCAAATCAACTTCCTCATCATTTCTCGACTTGCCTGAAACGAACCCAGCTCCCAACTCTCCTCATCTTTGTTCCCTCTATTATATTCAACTCGCCTGCAGCCCCAATACAGAACTTCAAAGACCATTGGCCTTCTCTCTCGTAACACATCCCCCCATCGATTATTCTTTACAGCTTCATGTCGTGAACATCCTTCGTCACTTCTCCCTTTACACACGAAGAACCACCCTCTTGCTTGCACCGTTATATTCCTCAATTCCATCCCTTCAAGCTTCAACCACTTGACAACAACCTGGAAAATCTGAACCAATTTAAAAATTTTAATTTAGCTATTTTAGTGGATTTTGAATATTTAAAATAAATTAACATCCAAAAGACTATTTGAATCGATGTTGGAAAATGAATATATTTATTTGAATTATAAAACAAGGCCTGAAATGGCGCGGCAGTTTGAAAATTTGAATTCGAACTTTGACTAACTGTACAGGATGCAAAATCAAATGGATTTTAGTGAAACCAAAAATATTTAAATCTGTTTATGAATATCTTTCTAACGAGTCTGGAAATCAAAATTTCATAGCGGGAATCAAAAGTTATGGTCAAATGAATTTTCAGAAAGGTCGCTATGGAGTTTATACAGCCCTTGAAAATAGCTATGTAACATCCCACTATTTTTGACGATTTAAATATCGATTTAAATCGAATTTTATTTTGAATTCTATAATTTCTTGTAATGAGAATTTGAATTTTAAAATACGTACAGTGAGACGTAGCAGCTGTGAAAGTTTCATCGAAAAATTTGAATGTTTATCGATCGCGCATTTTTCAGTGCGAAGCTGCGCATAACAGTTCAAAATTTAACGATTTTAAAATCTCTTCGAATCCAGTTCGGACAAAGATGAAATATATTCCATTCGTTGTCACGAATTCAACGGTAAAATTCGTTTCGCAAAATTCGGACATTTTGATCTTCGTTTAATTGTTTTATCGTGCAATTTTTACGTTTAAAGGGGTCCGTAACGCGTTTTTGAACGGAGCATCGTTACACTGCAAACTGTATACCGTTGCGACCGTCTCATCGAGCTGATTTCCGATATATATTCATTTGTCAGTTTCGGTGCTCGGTTCGCAATGTAATTGCGAAAAACCTTACACAGTTCATTTTTGAAACAAAGCCATTTGAGTTTGACGTGTCCCTAATTGGATTCAGCCTATTTTTTTTAGTTATTTTGGATCTGCAAAACCCATTCTTTTATTTTATTAAACCACATAATTTTGTTTTTTGCTTTGAAAGCTAAAGGAAGTGGGAACGTTTATATCCAAACTTTCAAAACATGCATGCACGTTTGATTCCCTTTTTACTTTTGAACCGTTAATGTAGTAAGCATTCATGTATTCATTTCCAATGCATGTGTAGTTCTTATCCTTTATTAACACAACTATTGTAATGCATGCACCTGTACAAATTCCATTTCCATATCATGTAATAAATAATGGTCACGAGCAAACATAACTCACGCCATATTTTTTTTTCTCAAATGTTTGTACCCTTTTATTTCGCAACTCTTGGTTGCCCTTTTCAACCTTTCGCACCACTTCCTTTTTTTTTTTTATAAACGTCGGCTAGTTTTGAAATTTGAATCAACAAACCATTCAGCTGAATGGTCGTGTGTTTACCGTTTCCAACGCCTCGGATTTAAAACCGCATCTCCCATCTTTTGTTCCGTAGCTCAAGAACAGCTCCAACTACAAAATTGAGTGCTTACAACAGCTTTTGTATACTCTAATTTACAATATATATTTGAAGCAGTTGCCATATTTCCTTCCATCCTTTATTTCCTTCCCATCTTCCTATTTCTGTATGCATTCCCAATTCCCATCACACATATTCTTCCCATTCTAACAAAGAAAAGAGAGCCTGCTCCTTGTCTGTCTTCATGAACAAAACTTCTCATGCGAACCATTCCATCACCATATACTTTTCCGCCCATTTCCATTCCCTTCTACCTGCGCCTTCCATTCCATTTTTCCCAACACCCCAAAGCCAAGCTCCGCCTGCTGTTGCCGTGCTCCGCCCTGAAACCGCCGACCCCTCTGACTTCGCCTAAAACTTCCACCGTCAACCTTCTCCGATCTGTGTTGCGTCGTGCATGGCGTGCGTGGGTTTGTTAACTATGTGGTTTTGCGTGCGTTATCTTTTATACCTGTGTTGAGATTTTGTGCGTGATCAGTATGTGTTCGAGATGTTGAGTTGTATGCTTTGTTTTCTTTTGTGATGTGTGTTGCGTGGGTTTATGGGATTAGTATCTGTGTGTGTGTCTATATTGTGTGAGTGTGCTTCTGTATGTGTTGAGTGTGTGTAAGGTGTGCGTTAATTATCTTTTGTGGGTGTATTATATATATAAATAACTTATAAATTTATATTTGTGTAATGTTATATATATATATGTGTGTGTATGTGTGTGTATATATAATGGTTTTGAAGTATTCCGTGTGTATTTGTTTTAAATATAAATATTATATATACATGTTTATGTTTTTGTGTTTGTAATTTGCGTTGTGTGTTTGCGGTATGCGTTGAATTTCAAAATATATATTTCATAATTTATTGTGTTTACATATATAGTAATATTTATATAATATTTTATTTTACAAAAGAATTTTGTGTTTATTTTGTTGAATTGAATTTGGTGTTGAGTTCCGAAATCTTTTCAAAATCCAATACCGTACTTTATAACACCCAATTGCTGTACCGACCATTTGAGAATTTCCCAACTTCCTCTCATAAAAATAAATATATATTGAGTGGTTGCTGTAATCGAATCTATTTTGGATCGTGCCTTGAAATCGCTGTTTCAATTCAGTGTCAAATTCGTCACTTGTCTCCAATATGTGCCACGAAAGGTGAGTTTATCTCACACCTGACTCACATTACTTCATAGATGTTAGATCAACTAAATGAACTGTTATGAAATGTATAGGATTGTCAGTAGAGATTGTTTGTTTAAATTATACACTTTCATATGTGACACGATATTTATATGACATGTATGTACACTGATTATATATGACTATGATGTGATTGATGATATGTGATGGTTTGTTATGTTGTAGATACTCATAGTTTAGGAAAAATCACTAAGGGTTGAAATGATACATACCCGAATGGACATTAGATTAGGGAAAAATCGTTATGGGTTGAAATGATAGACCTGAACGATTTTACTGAATTTGGGATTGCGGGTTGAAATGATAAACCCGTAGAAATTTATAAATTACGGGTTGAAATGATAAATATCCGTATCACTTGACCATAGGGTAGAAAACTATATATGGACACCGTTGGTTATGTTTTCGAATTAAAATGAGTTGGAAATTTTGATTGTAATAATATTAATTTAAGATATTATATTTATATTTTAAAGATTTATAATTAAATTTTGTAAATTTTAAATTATATGTTTTAAATGGTTTTATGAGTAAAAATGTATTTAAATGCTTATTTAGAATTTTACTTATAATTAATTTATTTCAAACTATATAATTTAATCATATATGTATTTTTAACTATAAATTAATATATTATAATAAATTATTCTTTTAAAACCTATTTCTGAATTAATTTGAACCTATATATGTTTATAAAGTTATTTCCTATATAAATTTATAACTTATAAACAATATTTTCAATGCTTATTTTATATATATTTTATAAACTTTAATAATAAACTCAAAAGGCGGATAAGTTTTGATTCTGCGATTTAAATGCGAGGTTTAAAGAATTAAATTTATATAACGATGCTTGATTCAATGAATTTGATTTTTAATAAATGCGAATTTTGAATTGACTTAAATATTGAACTGTATAGGAAATGAACGTAAACTGTGTAATTAATTGAAATTTGAATTTATAATTGAATTCGATTATAAATTGACTAACTATGAATTGAAATAATTTTATATATGGAATTGATTCATAAATTGTTTGGTTTGAATTAAAGAAATTTCTTAAATCAATTTATTTCAAGGTATGATTTTATTAAAATGGCCACGGTGTGAAAAATGTAAACGTTTGGTTGTTAAAGAGACCGGGATCGGATATTGTCATACTCTCTGCCAATACCGAAAACCACTTTAACAACTGTGTACGCGGTGGAGTTCCAAAATGAAGTAGGATGGTTTGGTGGCGATTACTGGATTGAAGAAAGAGAACATTGATGGATAGCCTTGACCTTCGGGTCATAATTAAAATGACTAAAACAGGTGCTATACCTTGATTAAGTGAGGTCGCACCTCCATCGGACACACTTCTTCGAACTATATCTATTACTTTGTGATTTGATTGGTGGCCACCCTTGATTATGGGAGTGTTGTTCGAGGTGGGCGGTAGTTGCGGCTATGCGTTACCACCGGTCCGGGCGTGCATCGGTAGAATCCTACCGTGGGTATTCCTCGTGTGCCTTGTCATATTATCCTGATCGAGCCCCCTACGATTTTGATTTAGCGTTGTCGTATCACGGCGCATCCCTATCCGCCGACGTACTGGTGTGTTATATGCAAACTGTACGATAACGGTATAAACGGTGTAAGGGTAATAATGGTAATTCCGCTTACACTATTTTCAATAGTATATTTAAACATAGACACTATTATAATAGCGTATTATATTATATGATATTAGTTTAACGGATCCTTAGAGGATGGTGATCCCAAACATCCTTTAAGTTACTGATGCATTTCATTGAATATTTCATTTAAGTTGATTTACTTCCATGAGAATGTTAGTCCTGATCCGAGTTGTTTTGTTTTGCATTATTGCTCGGGTCAGATCGAGTAATGCAGTGTTGAGATTTCACCTTCTGAAGTTGGATGAAGATATCATCTCTACCTGTTGATTCTGGCTATTTCTCCTTTGTATTAGAAATTCTTGTATTTAGACTTCCGCTGTATTTAATTTTGTAACTCTGATAGTATGTATAATTTTTTTTTTTATTTAGTAGCTTCATGAACTACTATTGTATAATTTATTTATTCCGCTGTGAGATATTCTGTTTTCTATGTCTGTGATTCTGTGATTTGTTCTATTTACCTCAGAAGCTAATAACATTCTGTCATTCGAACGGTTTGAGTTGGTTTAATTACCATCTTGAAGTGGACGAAAGACGGTATGTTACATTTGGTATCAGAGCTTTGGTTTTTCAAAGCTTTAGCTTATGGGGTAAAAGCTCATTAGAGATAGGGTAGTGATACCCTATAATGAGTAGAATCAATCGCAGAATCCTTCTTGAGAGAGCGTATTTTGAATGTATAAATATTTTTTTTATGGTTTCTAAATGTTTTTAAAACAAATATTTTTGGATATAAATTTTGGTTTAATATTTAGATCTTCTCTGAAATTTCCTTTCCATTCGAATTCATCTTCCTTCGTAGATCCTCTTTGCTTAGGTTCTTTCGTTCGTTCAACTTTCAACTTGAATTCTATAATTTATCCTTGTCCCTAACAAGATAGAAAGTAGAAGGAGAGTATAATTCTTCTAGCGAGTTCATTCTAATTGAATATTGGTTTGAAATTGATTTTTCTTGATACAGTTTTAATATATAGTTGTAAATAACATTTTGTTTGGTAAAACCTATATTTTAAAAGATTTGATGTTTATACTTTAAGATTTTATATTAAACAATACATTTTGTATAAATTTGGTAAGAAAATGATTTCTCTTGGTTGGAATATATATATCGTTATTGCTTATAAATGTATATACGTATATATATATATAGAAAATTGTAAATTTAAATTGGTTTATAAAGATTTTATTTTGTGATGTTTATATATTAAACTTATGGAATTTGACAAGTTTTATAAGTTAAACATAGATAACATAGGTTTGAAAATATTTTAATTTTTGATTTATACATAATTCAAATTTTATATATATGTATGTGGATAAATATGAACCATCTGGTTTAAATATTAGTTTTTTTATATTTCTATTTCTCTGCATCGTTCCTTTTCGAGGACGAAAAGTTTTAAGTGGGGGAGACTGTAACATCCCACTATTTTTGACGATTTAAATATCGATTTAAATCGAATTTTATTTTGAATTCTATAATTTCTTGTAATGAGAATTTGAATTTTAAAATACGTACAGTGAGACGTAGCAGCTGTGAAAGTTTCATCGAAAAATTTGAATGTTTATCGGTCGCGCATTTTTCAGTGCGAAGCTGCGCATAACAGTTCAAAATTTAACGATTTTAAAATCTCTTCGAATCCAGTTCGGACAAAGATGAAATATATTCCATTCGTTGTCACGAATTCAACGGTAAAATTCGTTTCGCAAAATTCGGACATTTTGATCTTCGTTTAATTGTTTTATCGTGCAATTTTTACGTTTAAAGGGGTCCGTAACGCGTTTTTGAACGGAGCATCGTTACACTGCAAACTGTATACCGTTGCGACCGTCTCATCGAGCTGATTTCCGATATATATTCATTTGTCAGTTTCGGTGCTCGGTTCGCAATGTAATTGCGAAAAACCTTACACAGTTCATTTTTGAAACAAAGCCATTTGAGTTTGACGTGTCCCTAATTGGATTCAGCCTATTTTTTTTAGTTATTTTGGATCTGCAAAACCCATTCTTTTATTTTATTAAACCACATAATTTTGTTTTTTGCTTTGAAAGCTAAAGGAAGTGGGAACGTTTATATCCAAACTTTCAAAACATGCATGCACGTTTGATTCCCTTTTTACTTTTGAACCGTTAATGTAGTAAGCATTCATGTATTCATTTCCAATGCATGTGTAGTTCTTATCCTTTATTAACACAACTATTGTAATGCATGCACCTGTACAAATTCCATTTCCATATCATGTAATAAATAATGGTCACGAGCAAACATAACTCACGCCATATTTTTTTTTCTCAAACGTTTGTACCCTTTTATTTCGCAACTCTTGGTTGCCCTTTTCAACCTTTCGCACCACTTCCTTTTTTTTTTTTATAAACGTCGGCTAGTTTTGAAATTTGAATCAACAAACCATTCAGCTGAATGGTCGTGTGTTTACCGTTTCCAACGCCTCGGATTTAAAACCGCATCTCCCATCTTTTGTTCCGTAGCTCAAGAACAGCTCCAACTACAAAATTGAGTGCTTACAACAGCTTTTGTATACTCTAATTTACAATATATATTTGAAGCAGTTGCCATATTTCCTTCCATCCTTTATTTCCTTCCCATCTTCCTATTTCTGTATGCATTCCCAATTCCCATCACACATATTCTTCCCATTCTAACAAAGAAAAGAGAGCCTGCTCCTTGTCTGTCTTCATGAACAAAACTTCTCATGCGAACCATTCCATCACCATATACTTTTCCGCCCATTTCCATTCCCTTCTACCTGCGCCTTCCATTCCATTTTTCCCAACACCCCAAAGCCAAGCTCCGCCTGCTGTTGCCGTGCTCCGCCCTGAAACCGCCGACCCCTCTGACTTCGCCTAAAACTTCCACCGTCAACCTTCTCCGATCTGTGTTGCGTCGTGCATGGCGTGCGTGGGTTTGTTAACTATGTGGTTTTGCGTGCGTTATCTTTTATACCTGTGTTGAGATTTTGTGCGTGATCAGTATGTGTTCGAGATGTTGAGTTGTATGCTTTGTTTTCTTTTGTGATGTGTGTTGCGTGGGTTTATGGGATTAGTATCTGTGTGTGTGTCTATATTGTGTGAGTGTGCTTCTGTATGTGTTGAGTGTGTGTAAGGTGTGCGTTAATTATCTTTTGTGGGTGTATTATATATATAAATAACTTATAAATTTATATTTGTGTAATGTTATATATATATATATGTGTGTGTATGTGTGTGTATATATAATGGTTTTGAAGTATTCCGTGTGTATTTGTTTTAAATATAAATATTATATATACATGTTTATGTTTTTGTGTTTGTAATTTGCGTTGTGTGTTTGCGGTATGCGTTGAATTTCAAAATATATATTTCATAATTTATTGTGTTTACATATATAGTAATATTTATATAATATTTTATTTTACAAAAGAATTTTGTGTTTATTTTGTTGAATTGAATTTGGTGTTGAGTTCCGAAATCTTTTCAAAATCCAATACCGTACTTTATAACACCCAATTGCTGTACCGACCATTTGAGAATTTCCCAACTTCCTCTCATAAAAATAAATATATATTGAGTGGTTGCTGTAATCGAATCTATTTTGGATCGTGCCTTGAAATCGCTGTTTCAATTCAGTGTCAAATTCGTCACTTGTCTCCAATATGTGCCACGAAAGGTGAGTTTATCTCACACCTGACTCACATTACTTCATAGATGTTAGATCAACTAAATGAACTGTTATGAAATGTATAGGATTGTCAGTAGAGATTGTTTGTTTAAATTATACACTTTCATATGTGACACGATATTTATATGACATGTATGTACACTGATTATATATGACTATGATGTGATTGATGATATGTGATGGTTTGTTATGTTGTAGATACTCATAGTTTAGGAAAAATCACTAAGGGTTGAAATGATACATACCCGAATGGACATTAGATTAGGGAAAAATCGTTATGGGTTGAAATGATAGACCTGAACGATTTTACTGAATTTGGGATTGCGGGTTGAAATGATAAACCCGTAGAAATTTATAAATTACGGGTTGAAATGATAAATATCCGTATCACTTGACCATAGGGTAGAAAACTATATATGGACACCGTTGGTTATGTTTTCGAATTAAAATGAGTTGGAAATTTTGATTGTAATAATATTAATTTAAGATATTATATTTATATTTTAAAGATTTATAATTAAATTTTGTAAATTTTAAATTATATGTTTTAAATGGTTTTATGAGTAAAAATGTATTTAAATGCTTATTTAGAATTTTACTTATAATTAATTTATTTCAAACTATATAATTTAATCATATATGTATTTTTAACTATAAATTAATATATTATAATAAATTATTCTTTTAAAACCTATTTCTGAATTAATTTGAACCTATATATGTTTATAAAGTTATTTCCTATATAAATTTATAACTTATAAACAATATTTTCAATGCTTATTTTATATATATTTTATAAACTTTAATAATAAACTCAAAAGGCGGATAAGTTTTGATTCTGCGATTTAAATGCGAGGTTTAAAGAATTAAATTTATATAACGATGCTTGATTCAATGAATTTGATTTTTAATAAATGCGAATTTTGAATTGACTTAAATATTGAACTGTATAGGAAATGAACGTAAACTGTGTAATTAATTGAAATTTGAATTTATAATTGAATTCGATTATAAATTGACTAACTATGAATTGAAATAATTTTATATATGGAATTGATTCATAAATTGTTTGGTTTGAATTAAAGAAATTTCTTAAATCAATTTATTTCAAGGTATGATTTTATTAAAATGGCCACGGTGTGAAAAATGTAAACGTTTGGTTGTTAAAGAGACCGGGATCGGATATTGTCATACTCTCTGCCAATACCGAAAACCACTTTAACAACTGTGTACGCGGTGGAGTTCCAAAATGAAGTAGGATGGTTTGGTGGCAATTACTGGATTGAAGAAAGAGAACATTGATGGATAGCCTTGACCTTCGGGTCATAATTAAAATGACTAAAACAGGTGCTATACCGTGATTAAGTGAGGTCGCACCTCCATCGGACACACTTCTTCGAACTATATCTATTACTTTGTGATTTGATTGGTGGCCACCCTTGATTATGGGAGTGTTGTTCGAGGTGGGCGGTAGTTGCGGCTATGCGTTACCACCGGTCCGGGCGTGCATCGGTAGAATCCTACCGTGGGTATTCCTCGTGTGCCTTGTCATATTATCCTGATCGAGCCCCCTACGATTTTGATTTAGCGTTGTCGTATCACGGCGCATCCCTATCCGCCGACGTACTGGTGTGTTATATGCAAACTGTACGATAACGGTATAAACGGTGTAAGGGTAATAATGGTAATTCCGCTTACACTATTTTCAATAGTATATTTAAACATAGACACTATTATAATAGCGTATTATATTATATGATATTAGTTTAACGGATCCTTAGAGGATGGTGATCCCAAACATCCTTTAAGTTACTGATGCATTTCATTGAATATTTCATTTAAGTTGATTTACTTCCATGAGAATGTTAGTCCTGATCCGAGTTGTTTTGTTTTGCATTATTGCTCGGGTCAGATCGAGTAATGCAGTGTTGAGATTTCACCTTCTGAAGTTGGATGAAGATATCATCTCTACCTGTTGATTCTGGCTATTTCTCCTTTGTATTAGAAATTCTTGTATTTAGACTTCCGCTGTATTTAATTTTGTAACTCTGATAGTATGTATAAATTTTTTTTTTATTTAGTAGCTTCATGAACTACTATTGTATAATTTATTTATTCCGCTGTGAGATATTCTGTTTTCTATGTCTGTGATTCTGTGATTTGTTCTATTTACCTCAGAAGCTAATAACATTCTGTCATTCGAACGGTTTGAGTTGGTTTAATTACCATCTTGAAGTGGACGAAAGACGGTATGTTACAAGCTATTTTGCAAACGACCTCCGTTTTCAACGAAACCAATTTTGTTGGATCCGGGATGTCAAATTATTGCTAGGTTTCAAATTCCATAATTTTTGGAGTTAATATGTGAGCGTGGCAAAAGAAAATATGTTTGGTTAATTTCAATCAATTTGGATCGACCAAAAAATGGCCATTTTTCAAACGGTCTCCAAATTCGATGAAATTAGTTTTGTTGGGACCGTATCATCAAAACATAGCTAGATTTATTTTTCTGGAATTTTTGGGATCAGTATATGGCCCCGGCAAATTGAAATGTACGTCCAAATCAAATATTGAATGTTTTATATTTTAATTTGAAGAATAACTGACTGAAACAGTCGAATGGTCTTACGTAACATATTCCATTGTGTTCGGAATAAGGGTATTTAGCTAGGGGTGACAGTCGTTGGGTTTGGATTGGAGTTCGTATGAGGTAAGGGGTATTTTCAGATTTAATAAAATATATAAATGAAAAAGGGGCCAATCAAATTCATTTTCTCTCTCCCCGTAATCTCTGAATCGCGACGGCGGCTCGTGATCCTTCCTTCCCTCCTCTTTGTCTCTCGATTTACTCAATAAAATCCACCGCCATAGTTTAAGCTTTTGTAGTGCTCCTCATGAGATTTAAATCCATATAAGTTTCAATACCTGGAGTTGAGTATTTGCTTCGAAACGACCTCTCAAAGTCCGGTCATTCACATCTCCATAGCCTCCTCCTGCCGCCACTGAGTTAGACAAGTGTGGTGTCCTCAGGCGCGTCTCTCGAAGGCAGTCCTGTACAAGCCGATCTTCCTATCGTGCTACGGATCGAGAGAAAAACGAAAACCTAGTTTTGAATCATCTAAAAAGGTATACAACTATTTCTGTTTTAAGTGATTACAACACTTTAAAGCGCTACAGATTTTGATTCCATGATAAAAATCATGTCTTTTTGCTATGTTGTTGAAATCCAGTGAAACAAGAGACACTGGACTCGTGTGGACGTCTTCTACATCCTAGAAGAGACCGGAGAATTTTTGGAGCTTCCTACAATTTTTGGAGGAGTGGAACCCAATGTGAGATTTCTAAATTATAAACAATATGGAATGATGATGTACAAATTATACGATCGGTGTATGAGTTATATAAGCATTGTACACCTCAAGTATAAGCGTTGTATAAGTTGTATGTGCGATGTATAAGTTATATATGTGTTGTAAAAATCGTATGTGCGTAGAATAGTATTGAAATGAATTGAAACGAAATCGAAATATATTTATATATGCATATATATATACATACTCCCCTCGTACATAGACCATGGACGATATATATTGATTGTGATCGTTTGGATTTTGGTTAATGTGAAATTTGGTGAATAATACGAATGGTTGATATGATTGATTGTGGTTAAAATCCCAATAGGATTAGTATATGGGAAAATTCATCTGCGTACGAACTAGATATTGAAATCCCCATTGTCAAAAACTGTGAGGCGTTAAGGTAGAGCGAGGAGCCGTACTCGAGACAGTGCCGGTTTGAACTACTCTGTCGTTATACTGTCGAAATTTTCTGAAATATTCCTGTGTTTGATTTATATTCATGCATTGAAATATATTCATGCATTAGGAAAATATTCATATGACAAATAAAATGTTTGAAAGATAAAAAAATTACATTTTTATCATGTAGATGAAATATATGAATATTCATGTTTGGAATAAATCGTTTTAACAATAAAAATCACATTTTTATAATATATACGAACTGTTAAAAATATTCATGTTTGAAATAAATGGTTTTAACAATAAAAATCACATATTCATAATATATACGAAGTGTTAAAAATATTCATGTTTGAAATAAATGGTTTTAACAATAAAAATCACATTTTTATAATATATACGAAGTGTTAAAAATATTCATGTTTGAAATAAATGGTTTTAACAATAAAAAACACTTTTTTATAATATATACGAAGTGTTAAAAATATTCATGTTTGAAATAAATGGTTTTAACAAAAAAATCACATTTTTATAATATATATGAAGGGTTAAAAATAACGATCTTTGAAATAAATTGTTTTAACAATAAAAATCACACTTTTATAATATACACGAAGTGTTAAAAATATTCATGTTTGAAATAAATGGTTTTAACAATAAAAATCACATTTTTACTATATTTATGAAGTGTTAAAAATAGTCATGTGTTGAAATAAATATTTGTTGGGTAAAAATATTATTTTTATCAAATATATGAAATGAAAATGGTTTGGAAATCAAAGAACGGATTATATATATATAATTAAAATAAATCGAATAATGAAGCTGCAATTCATATTTTGAAACCATGGTTTTAAACGATTATTGCGTGAGATCCGACCATTGGATTTTCTCAAAACCGAAACCATTGGGTCCACTTTGGAAATATCTTTCCCACGACACCAAATTTGTAGAGATCCAACGGTTAGATTTCATGAAATGTTAAATTCAAATCTAAATGAAAACAGCACCAGAATAGATTATATTAATATATATAAATATAATTAAATTAAATCGAATAACGATGCTGTAGTTTGTATTTTGAAATCGTAACTTCAAACGATTGTACCGGGAGATCCGACCGTCGGATTTTCCCAAAACTGGAACCGTTGGGTCCGCTTTGAAAAGATCTTTCTAATGGTATAAAATTTGTAAAGATCCAATGGTTAGATTTTCAAATATGTGTAAATCAAATCTGAAGAAAAACAGCGCCATGGTTGCGTTATGGCCTGAAGCATCGTTTGAATAAATTGGCTATATTTAAATAAATAAAAATAGCGATAAATCATTATAAAATATTATAAATGATATGGAATGGAAATAAATTGAATTTACTCAGTTTATAGGATATTTGATGGTTGAAGGTGTTTGTCGTGAAAATTACATTAATGAACTGAATTAGGGATGTCAAGTAATTTAACCATTAAAATGAATTGATTTGAAATTCTAAATATACATGAATTATTTGAAAAGGCCGAGTTAATTCTCATTTAAAATAATTAATTGACGGTCAGAAGTCGAAGATATGAAGATGGTGCAATGCCGAGGATCTTCACATCGAATGGATGGCTACTGATGCCTTTGATGGGAGTTGTTGCCCTGAAAGGGATTACAGTAGTGGTCGTCTGGACATACTTGTCGGTCGTTTGGATGTGCGAGGGCCTCTCTCCTGTATTGGACATACGGGAGAGGAATAAGGTACCTCCAGTTTCGTTCAAACCCAGAATGGACTTGTAAATGGACGTGTGTCTGACATTGTAGATTGACAACATGGTATGCAGAGATGTTGTGATCAGAGCTTTTGTTGAAAAGCAGAGCTTTGTGGTTGATGATCAAAGTAGGGCTTTAAATAGCTAGCTTTGTGTTTAGCATTGATTCGTGATCCTCACACCCCGGTATGGACCAAAAACGGGAGAGGACTTCAGGGAGGACATGCGTTTCTTTCTAGCTAGGAGTGCTGTTTTGGGTTTTACATGCCCGGGCATTTTACTTATGTGGATAATGGATAGCGAGGCGCCTCGATTATATCGGTCACTCTGGGGCCGATGGTTTGGTCGGTATATGACCAGTTTACGACCCATAGGGGGGAAACGCAGTGTTCAGGCATTTTAATCCACTCCGTGTGGACCGACCCTGACGGTCCAAGGGCCCACCTGAGTCTGGGCCGTGAGACATGGTAGGCTAGATTGTCTCGAAGCGGTAAGGACGATCCCTTGCCTTGGTTCATGACGGAAATCCAATTTCCAAATACGACATCGTGCAGTTTTGATTGTATACCTATATATGGCGACATAGTGGTATGGGGCATTTATGCTGTCTATGATTGATACGTATGATTAAAATTGTTTTTGAAACATATAAACACTAGTAATAATATCAAATGCTTTCGTTTTATTTGTATCAAGCATATTTTGGCCATTACAAGATAAAACTCTATCCTTCGGTTTGCGTTGCATTGTGTGGTGGGAACTGAGTCTTATAATGGCTTCATTTTTATAAAAAGCATTGCAATGTTTTAAAATATTTACTTGTTTTAAGCACTGGCAATCCAATGGAGTAAACCCGTTCCGCGTTAGCGGCGTGGTCCTGTGACTGACCTTATTATAAAATAAGTTAAGTAGTAAATTTCTCATACCAGTCCCATGATTGGCTCGTAGTTTGTTTCACTTACAAACTCGGGTGCCCTATTTTCTATATGGGCAGCCTTGTATTCAGGTTTTAGCAGGCTCTTTCTAGATAGCTATGGAGCTGAAGATGGATTCTATCACTTTTTTCTTTTTATGCTGTTCAGCTCCTGTTGTACATATTATGTTTTTGATTCCGCTGTAGACATTTTATGTAAAGCTGAACTGTATTTTGTACTAAGTATGATCCTGTATACTGTGTAACTCTAATGATTATGTTTATCCCGTGTATTCTATTGTACATTATCTGGTGTATTTATATATTTCTGTTTTGTTGTTATTTGTTCACGTGTTATATTCCAAAGATTACCCTTGCCACCGTGGAACAGGGGTTTGGGGTCGTCACAATGTGGTATCAGAGCTTTGGTTAAGCTTAGTTCTGGAATATAACAACCAACAAACTCATCAGAAATAGAGTCAGCAGTATTCTAAGGCGGGTTACTCATTTCAGATAGGATCGGTAATATCCTAGAATGAGTGTAGCAGAATGAAATACACCCGGATAGACACATTTACATTCAAATATATGTCTCTATGCTTCAAAATAACTTTTCTGTTGACCTGACACTTTGTCTGCTATTTGCAGACATAGAAAAATGAGTGGTAGAAGCAGAAGAAGTAATCCTATGGTTCAACAATTTAATGAGCCAATTGTGCTTCCACAGCCAGGATCAGATATAGAAGCTCTATTAAAGACGTATTGAAATCTGGGTGGATTACCGTTCTTAGGCTATGAACCCATTATTCAAACTCAGGATTGGATGCGTTCAGCGGAGAGGATTTTTGAAGGTTTCAAACTGAGAGATGATCAGAAAAGATTACTGGCATCTTGGGCACTCAAAGACGAAGCTTTAATCTGGTGGGAAATAGTCACTAAAGATAATCCAGAAGGTGATATCACCTGGGATAGATTCAAAGAAATTTTCAATAAAAGATTTATTCCTCAAGAAGTGACTGAGTGGTTAAGTGATGAATTCTACTATCTGATACAAAGAGATATGACCATTCTGGAATATCATTAGAAATTTAATGAACTTTCTCGTTTTGCCCCGCATCTAATTCAAAATCCAAAGATGAAGAATCTGAGGTTTATTAACGGGCTTCAAAGAAAGTACCAAAGTAGTGTAACTGCACATATGCAACAATCTTTTTCTGAAATGATGTACATGGCTTATCAGTATGAAGATCTAGATAAGCAAGGTCTTTTGGGCGACGAAGAGGAATGTAGTTTTAGCAACAAAAGAAAATTTAAAACTGATAGCCCGGAGACAAGTACACAGCCTGAGATAAGTACGACGTCTAGGGTTCGAAAGAGGCAAAAGGCCAGTCAGAAAAAGGTTAAGGCGGTTGTATGTTTAAAGTGTAATCAGCAAGGGCATTCAATGAGGAACTGTAAAGCCTCGAACAGACGAAAGAATGATGAGTCTAAGTCCGGTAAGAAGGCTCGAGAGGGCAGGGGATGCCATAAGTGCCACCAAGCTGGTCACATTGCGAAAAATTACTAGCTATTACAGAAATCCGAAGCAGTATATGTAAATGAAATTTCAGAAACTCCCGGATCCTCAGGCAGTTAGGCAAGGCCAGATGTTATAGAAGGCATGCTTATTGTCAAAGATATTCCAGTTAAAGTGATGTTTGATACAGGCGCGTCACGAAGCTTTATTATAGGAAATGCGGCTGAGAAACTGGATTTGAATCTGAAAAAGCTTAAAGCACCTACGACTATCCATAATCCGGTTGGGGGTTCCCTCGATCTTAGTTGGGTTTATGCGGTGCCTGTCTCTTTTTCCCGTTATCGGTTCCCTACCATTGCGATCATCATGAATTTTACAGAATTTGATCTTATTTTGGGATTGGATTGGTTAACCAAATATGAAGCTGAGGTTAAATGCGCCGACAGAGTCATTAAGGCGAAGATTAAATCAGGAGACTATATAAATATTCCATGTGAAGGTCCGAATTCAGATAAAAAAGACTTTTGGTTAGCTCTTGATGTTTCTCCTGCTCAATTAGAACCTGTTCCTGTCGTTACGGAGAATACTCCAGTCGACGTAGAAAATATTCTTGTCGTCAAGAATTATGCGGATGAGTTTGAAGAAGTTGTTAGCTTACATCCGCATAGAGAAATAGATTTCAATATTGCGTTAATTCCGAATGTAAGGCCAATAGTTCACGCTATTCGAAGAACGACCTTGAAGGAAAAAGAAGAATTGGACAGTCAAACTCGACAGCTTGTATGGAAGGGTTTTATCAGGCCTAGTTTCTCTGATTGGGGGGCAGCAGTGGTATTTGTCCAAAGTCAGACGGTACTCTCAGATTATGTGTGGATTATCGTGACTTGAACAAGCACACATTAAAGAATAAATATCCATTGTCGTGAATTGATGATTTATTGGATCGATTAAATGGCACACAAGTATTTTCACAAATGGACCATGCTACAGGATTCCATCAGCTTCGTATTGCCGAAGAGTGTGTTACTTTAACAACATTCAGAGGTCCAGATTTATTCTATGAGTGGTTAGTAATGCCATTGGGCATATGTAACGCTCCAGCTTATTTTGTTGATCTAATGAACAGGGTATTCAAAGAAGTACTGAATAAATTTGTACTGGTTTTCATTGATGACATATTGATCTTCTCTAAGTCAGAAAGCGAGCACGAAAAACATTTGGAACAAGTGTTAGAAATTCTTAGAAAGAATGTTTTAAAAGCCAAATTTTCCAAATGTATATTCTGGCTATAAGAAGTAAAGTTCCTTAGCCATGTTGTATCAAAAGAATGAATTTCTATGGATCCCAGTAAGATCACAGCTATTCAAAATTAGAAGCAGCCAACTACACCCACAGAAGTCCGTAGTTTTCTTGGATTGGCTAGTTATTATCAGAAGTTCGTTAAGGATTTTTCGAAGATATCTAGTTCCTTAACAAAGCTTACTAAGAAACATTCAAGGTTCAATTGGACTCCAGAATGTGAGGTGGCTTTCCAAAAGCTGAAGTTAAGGTTGAAAACGAGTCCAATGTTAACAATTATAGATGGCAATCATGATTTGAAAGTCTGGGAGGATGCTTCTAAAGAAGGTCTTGGTGCAGTATTAATGCAAAGAGGCCAAGTAGTTACTTATGCTAGCCATCAGTTGAAGCCACATGAGAAGAATTATGCAACTCATGATCTTGAATTGTTAGCCATCGTGTCTGCTATGAAAATCTGGAGGTATTATCTATTAAGTGAGAAATTTGAATTGTATACTGATCATCAATCACTGAAGTATTTATTCACCTAGAAAGATCTGAATATGAGGCAGCAGCATTGGCTAGAATTTCTTGTGGCATATGATTTTGATATTTTATATACTCTGGGAAAAGCCAGTGTTATGGTCGATGCACTCAGCAGAAAGAATGTGATCATCGCCAATCTTATCATTACACCATCGTTGATCGATAAAATATCTATTCTTCAGAAAGACGATCATTTTGTTAAAGAGATGATCAAAAGAATTCAAAGGGGCGAGGTCTCCAGTTTCCAAGTGGGTAGCGCAGGAGTTCTGAGATTGAAAGGAAGAATTTGTATTCTCGACATCCTTGAGCTCAAAAGAGAAGTAATGGACGAGTGTCACAAGTCCAAGCTCAGTATCCACACAGGGGTTAGTAAAATGTATAATGACCTCAAGCGAACATTCTGGTGGAAGGCGATGAAAAAAGATGTCTCTATATACGTTAGTCAGTTTTCCACTTGTCAACAAGTCAAAAGCGATCAACAGAAACTCGCCGGATTGTTGCAACCGTTAGAAATTCCAGGTTGGAAGTGGGAATAGATTTCTATGGATTTCATATATGGTTTGCTCAGAACCCGGAAAGGAAATGACAGTATTTGGGTGATCGTAGATCGTTTCACGAAGACCGCCATTTTATACCTGTCAGATCGAATAGAACTGCTCAGAGTCTGGCGCAGATTTATTTTAGAGAAATTGTGAAACTTCATGGTGTTCCCATGAGTATCGTTAGTGATCGTGACCCGATTTTCGCTAGTAAACTCTGGGAAGCATTCCAAGCAGAATTGGGAACGAAACTGAACTTCAGCACCGCTTATCATCCTCGAACAGATGTTCAAACTGAGAGGGTAAAACGTATTCTAGAAGATTTATTGCGGGCTTGTGTTATTGATTTTGGCGGATCATGGGAAGATCATTTGCATTTGGCCGAGTTCTCATATAACAACAGCTACCAAGCGAGCCTGAAAATGTCACCATTCGAAACATTGTATGGTAGACCGTGCAGATCTCCCGCATGTTGGGTAGAACCTAGAAATAGACTTGTATTTTGGGACCTGATATGATTCGTGAAGCTGAGGATAAAGTCGATTTCATTAAGAAACAATTACTAGCTGCTCAAAGCCGACAAAAGAGTTATGCAGATTCGAGAAGAAGAGATTTATCATTTGCTGTTGGTGACTATGTATATTTGAGGGTTTCTCCAATGAGAGGAGTAGTCCGATATGGCAAAACAGGGAAGCTGGCGCCTAGATTTATTGGTCCATTTCCTGTACTCGAACGGATTGGAACTCTCGCTTATAGCGTTGCATTGCCTAATTGGTTGCCTGGAGTACATGATGTATTTCACGTATCTCAACTTCGAAAGCATGTACATGATCAAGACTTAGTCGTGGAAGAAGCCGCACAACAAGATTTGGAAATTACTCTAGAATTAGCTGTGAGAAGAGAGCCGATAAAGATTATTGGCAAAGAAACTAAAGAACTGAGGAACAAGAAGGTTCACTTAGTCAAAGTGCAATGGAGTGGAGATCTGCGAGACTGTACTTGGGAAACTGAGGAGAGCAATAGGAAAGCCTACCCCAATTGCAGGGTGGATATCTCTGATTAACTCCGGTGCAAGGCACATTTACCATACTTTGCATTTCTGTTCTTTTTCTACTTTACTGATTGTTTCCTTTTCATGGATGTAAATTTTTTAATTATATATTCTAAATGATTTTAAAAGAGTATATGAATTAATTAGTAGATTTTTGAAAAGTTAATCATCAAATTGATTGTCGTTTGTGTTGTGTGATTAAGAATTTGATTAGTCAAATTATTGGAATGATAATTAATTTAATCAAATAGAGAATGAAAGGTAAATTTATGCAAGTTGAATCAAATATTGAACTGGTTTAAAAATAGATAGAAATACATGCATGTACATTATATGTGTTTGAACAAGTTAATGGATTCGCTGTTGAGTAAAGAATTTATTTGCGTGCCCAACAAATAGGTAAACCTTAATGAGTTGGATGCACAGTTTTATTATTATATCAACTCTGTGAATGCCATTGGATGCGGAGTGCGGGTTGTTCTATGTGTAATAATAAATGTCACCATAGAATAATAACAATTAATTTTGAACTACACTACATGGCATACTTCTGGATAATAACATACTTCATCATATACCACATAAGCATTTGGAGCTTATGTGGCGAGGTTGAAGATTTACCACACGGGTCAGGGGCTTGAATGGCGATGACTATATTACAAGTTGAACCGAAGACTGATATGGACTATATACATTATAACGATAAATTGTCGGATTAATAAAAACCCCACACGGGTCTGGAGATGACAATAAACACGTCTCTTTGGTCATCAAGGCACAAAAACCATTTATAGGGTGACGAGAATTTATTCTCTGGCATTTTGATCAATGCACACTCCCCTCACCGAAATATATCACTATAAATATGTGTATGCTTATTAGGATTTACTGGGTACCTAATACGGCCCAATAAATTTCCAAACCCCTCCCCGTACAAAGTAGGTTATGGGGAAATTTTTCGAAAATTTAGGGTGTTAGCCAAATTTTTGAAGAATTAGGAAATTCTTAGAAACTCAAAAGTTGAAGGATGAAAGCTAGAATGAAGGTTGAGTTGGTTAATTAAACTACTTTCAGCTTCGTTCCTTTCCAGGGATGAAAAGATTTTAAGTGGGGGGGGGGGGGGATTGTAACAACCCGGAAAATCTGGACAAATTTAAATTTTTTAATTTGGCTAATTTAGTGGATTTTGAATATTTAAAATAAATTATTTTAAATAATAACTACCAAAAGTCTATTTGAATCGATGTTGGAAAATGAATATATTTATTTGAATTATAAAACAAGGCCTGAAATGGTGCAGCAGTTTGAAAATTTGAATTCGAATTTTGACTAACTGTACAGGATGCAAAATCAAACGGATTTTAGTGAAACCAAAAATATTTATATCTATTTATGAATATCTTTCTAACGAATCTGAAAAATCAAAATTTCATAGCGGGAATCAAAAGTTATGGCCAAATGAATTTTCAGAAAGGTCACTATGGAGTTTATATAGCCCTTGAAAATAGCCATTTTGCAAACGACCTCCGTTTTCAACGAAACCACTTTTGTTGGATCCGGGATGTCAAATTATTGCTAGGTTTCAAATTTCATAATTTTTGGAGTTAATATGTGAGCGTGGCAAAAGAAAATGTGTTTGGTTAATTTCAATCAATTTGGATCGACCAGAAAATGGCCATTTTTCAAACGGTCTCCAAATTCAACGAAATCAGTTTTGTTTGGACCGTATCGTCAAAACATAGCTAGATTTATTTTTCTGGAATTTTTGGGATTAGTACGTGGCCCCGGCAAATTGAAATGTACGTTCAAATCAAATATTGAATGTTTTATATTTTAATTTGAAGAATAACTGACTGAAACAGTCGAATGGGCTTACATAACATATTCCATTGTGTTCGGAATGAGGGTGTTTAGCTAGGGGCGACAGTCGTTGGGTTTGGATTGGAGTTCGTATGAGGTAGGGGGTATTTTCGGATTTAATAAAATATATAAATAAAAAAGGGGCCAATCAAATTCACTTTCTCTCTCCCCGTAATCTCTGAATCGCGACAGTGGCTCGTGCTCCTTCCTTCCCTCCTCTTTGTCTCTCGATTTACTCAATAAAATCCAACGCCGTAGTTGAAGCTTTTGTAGTGCTCCTCATGAGCTTTAAATCCATATAAGTTTCAATACCTAGAATTGAGTATTTGCTTCGAAACGACCTCTCAAAGTCCGGTCGTTCGCATCTCCATAGCCTCCTCCTACCGCTACCGAGTTGGACGAGTGTGGGGTCCTCAGGCGCGTCTCTCGAAGGCCATCCACGCTATACAAGCCGATCTTCCTATCGTGCTACGGATCGAGAGAAAAAAAACCTAGTTTTGAATCATCTAAAAAGGTATACGACTATTTCTATTTTAAGTGATTACAATACTTTAAAGCGCTACGGCTTTTGATTTCACGATAAAAATCATATCTTTTTGCTATGTTGTCGAAATCCAGTGAAACAAGAGACATTGGAGTCGTGTGGACATCTTCTACATCCTAGAAGAGACCGAAGAATTTTTGGAGGAGCGGAACCCAATGTGAGATTTCGGAATTATAAACGATATGGAAAGACGATGTATAAATTATACGATCGATGTATGAGTGTATAAGCGTTGTACACCTCATGTATAAGCGTTGTATAAGTTGTATGTGCGATGTATAAGTTATATATGCATTGTAAAAATCATATGTGCGTAGAATGGAATTAAAATGAACTGAAATGAAATCGAAATATATTTATATACGTATATATATATATATATATATATATATATATATATATATATACTCCCCTCATCCACAGACCATGGACGATATATATTGGTTGTGATTGTTTGGATTTTGGTTGATGTGAAATTTGTTGAATAATACGAATGGTTGATATGATTGATTGTGGTTAAAATCCCAATAGGATTAGTATATAGGAAAATTCGTCTACATACGAACTAGATATTGAAATCCCCAAAAGCTGCAAGGCTTTAAGGTAGAGCGAGGAGCCATACTCGGGACGGTGTCGGTTTAAACTACCCTGTCGTTATGCTGCCGAAATTTTCTGAAATATTCCTATGTTTGATTTATATTCATGCATTGAAATATATTCATGTGTTAGGAAAATATTCATATGACGAATAAAATGTTTGAAAGATAAAAAAAAATTACATTTTTATCATGTAGATGAAGCATATAAAATATTCATGTTTGAAATATATTGTTTTAACAATAAAAATCACATTTTTATAATATATACGAAGTGTTTAAAATATTCATGTTTGAAATAAATGGTTTTAACAATAAAAATCACATTTTTATAATATATACGAAGTGTTAAAAATATTCATGTTTGAAATAAGTGGTTTTAACAATAAAAATCACATTTTTATAATATATACGAAGTGTTAAAATATTCATGTTTGAAATAAATGCTTTTAACAAAAAAAATCACATTTTTATAATATATACGGAGTGTTAAAAATAACCATGTTTGAAATAAATTGTTTTAATAATAAAAATCACATTTTTATAATATATACGACGTGTTATAAATATTCGTGTTTGAAATAAATGGTTTTAACAATAAAAATCACATTTTTACTATATATATGAAGTGTTAAAAATAGTCATGTGTTGAAATAAATAATTGTTGGTTAAAGATATTATTTTTATCAAATATATGAAATGAAAATGGTTTGGAAATCGAAGAACGGATTTTATATATATATATATGTATAATTAATTTAAATAAATTGAATAACGAAGCTGCAATTTTTATTTTGAAATCATGGTTTTAAATGATTATTATGGGAGATCTGACCATCCGATTTTCCCGAAACCAAAACCATTGGGTCCACTTTTGAAATATCTTTCCAACGACACCAAATTTGTAAAGATCCAATGGCTAGATTTCATGAAACGTTAAATTCAAATCTGAATGAAAACAGCGCCAGAATGGATTATATTAATATATATAAATATAATTAAATTAAATCAAATAATGGCGCTGCAGTTCGTATTTTGAAATCGTAACTTCAAACGATTGTACCGAAAGATCCGACCGTCGGATTTTCCCAAAACTGGAACCTTTGGGTCCTCTTTGAAAAGATCTTTCTAATGGTAAAAAATTTGTAAAGATCCAACGGTTAGATTTTCAGATATGTGTAAATCAAATCTAAAAAAACAGCGCCATGGCCGCGTTATGGCCTGAAGCGTCGTTTGAATAAATTGGCTATATTTAAATAAATAAAAATAGCGATAAATCATTATAAAATATTATAAACGATATGGAACGGAAATAAACCGAATTTACTTGGTTTATAGGATATTTGATGGTTGAAGGCGTTTATCATAAAAGTACATTAATGAACTAAATTAGGGATGCTAGATAATTCAACCATTGAAATGAATTGATTTGAAATTCTAAATATACGTGAATTATTTGAAAAGGCCGAGTTAATTCTCATTTCAAGTAATTGATCGACGGTTAGAAGTCGAAGATATGAAGACGGTGCAAGACCGAGGATCTTCACATCGAATGGATGGCTACTGATGCCTTTGATGGGAGTTGCTGCCCTGAAAGGGGTTACAGTGGTGGTCATCCGGACGTACTTGTTGGTCGTTTGGATGTCCGAGGGCCTCTCTCCTGTATTGGACATACGGGAGAGGAATAAGGTGCCTCCACTTTCGTTCAAACCCAGAATGGACTTGTAAATGGACGTGTGTCTGACGTTGTAGATTGACAACGTGGTATGCAGAGATGCTGTGACCAGAGCTTTTGTTGAAAAGCAGAGCTTTGTGGTTGATGATCAAAGCAGGGCTTTAAATAGATAGCTTTGTGTTTAGCGTTGATTCACGAGCCTCACACCCCGGTATGGACTAGAAACGGGAGAGGACTTCAGGGAGGACCTGCGTTTCTTTCTAGCTAGGAGTGATGTTTTGGGTTCTACACACCCGGGCATTTTACTTATGTGAATGATGGATAGCGAGGCGCCTCGGTTATATCGGTCGCTCCGGGGCCGATGGTTTGGTTGGTATATGACCAATTTACGGCGCATAGGGTGGGGAAACGCAGTGTTCAGGCATTTTAATCCACTCCGTGTGGATCGACCCTGACGATCCAAGGGCCCATCTAAGTCTGGGCCCTGAGACATGGTAGGCTAGATTGTCTCGAAGCGGTAAGTACGATCCCTTGCCTTGGTTCATGACGGAAATCCAATTTCCAAATACGACATCGTGCGATTTTGATTGTGTACCTATATATGGCGACATAGTGGTATAGGGCATTTACGCCGTCTATGATTAATACTTATGATTGAAATTGTTTTTGAAACATATAAACACTAGTAATAATATCAAATGCTTTTGTTTTATTCGTATCAAGCATATTTCAGCCATTATAAGATAAAACTCTATCCTCTGGTTTGCGTTGCATTATGTGATGGGAACTGAGTCTTATAATGGCTTCATTTTTATAAAAAGCATTGAGATGTTTTAGAGGATTTACTTGTTTTAAGCACTGGCAATCCAATGGAGTAAACCCATTCCGTGTTAGCAGCTTAGTCCTGTGATTGGCCTTATTATAAAATAAGTTAAGTAGTAGATTTCTCATACCAGTCCCATGACTGACTCATAGTTTGTTTCACTTGCAAACTCGAGTGCCCTAATTTCTTCATGGGCAGCCTTGTAATCAGGTTTTAGCAGGCTCTTTCTGGATAGCTATGGAGCTGAAGATGGATTCTATCACTTCTTTCTTTTTATGTTGTTCAGCACCTATTGTACATATTATGTTTTTGATTCCGCTGTAGAAATTCTATGTAAAGATAAAATGTATTTTGTACTAAGTATGATCCTGTATACTGTGTAATTCTGATGATTATGTTTATCCAGTGTATTCTATTGTACATTATCTGGTGTATTTATATATTTCTGTTTTGCTGTTATTTGTTCATACGTTATACTCCAATGATTACCCTTGCCACCGTGGATCGGGGGTTTGGGGTCGTCACACAACCCTTCTCTTTGCTGTCTCACCACCGTGAAAAACTTTCTCCTTCCCAAACTCAAACTAGTCATTCCTAGTAAACTACCCAAGTTCAAAACGCAATCTAATTAAGCGTCAAACCCCACAAAACTTACCCAAAATGATCATTATCTGAATGTTATGCTCCAAAAACCTTCGACATCTTCATTCGCCACCTCGTACACTTTCATTCATCGTGTTCTGCACCGTAGTTCCTGCTACACATGCACACCAAATGGTGATCGAATCCACCCACAACTTCACTGCTCAACCCCCCTCAAGTTACGAACCCAAATCCCCAATCGAAATCGCATCGTGCTCCTCCAATAGTTTCGAACTCGAGAGCTCTAACTATCGACGTCACTGTCGAACCCCAAAATTGCCTATTGTGGTCCCCTATAGCTCGTTGGCCTTGTTCCTTCTAGCCATTGTCATCGCGATTTGCGATTTGATTTCATGATTCAGTTTGAATCTTTTTTTTATATACGAGGCTTTCTATTTTTGAGGAAATGAGAAAAAGGAATGGCAAGTTTCGATTTTGACTATAGGGAATGGAAGAAATGAATTTTAAAAGGGCACTTCTGGTTTTCCTTGAAATATAAAGCGGTCATTTTCAGTGTTTTCCTGAAACTTCATTTGATTTTGGCAAAAAAATGGAGAGAGCACAGTTTTATTTATAGAAGAAGAGAAATAGACTTAGGAAGTAAGGAATAGGTCTGCGTATTTCAACATTTAGGTCTGCATGATTTGAGGTTTGCAGTGTACAATTATTTCTTAGCTTAGGAAGAATGTAAAGGTTTTATATTATTTTTATTTTTCTATTTCGAGTTGAACCAATGATTTTACCTTATTTAAAATACCCAGTGATCCTGGACTCCTTTTTGAACACGACAACAGGCATTACTTTGGTTATAACACAATTCTAAACACACTGGGACAAGTATCAAAGCCCAATTCGATCATATGGAGAAAACATTAATTCAAATTGATATAAATTAAATTTAAAACAATTGATTTCTTGAAAATAAATTAATATTATTATTCTAATTCAAACAGAAGTTTTTATTGATCATTAGAATTGTTTTCAATTCAGTATTAAATTTTGAATTCATTTTCATATTACGATGATTATATATATTCGAAATAAATCGTATATCGATTATTAAATAGATAGCTCAATATAAAAATTCATTTATATTATTAAATCAATATTTAAAACAATATTAAACGTTTAAAATTAATTATTCGAAAAATCTGGGTCGTTGCTAGAACAACTCGAAATCCCCGTTACGGGAATCACGGGTTGAGTTGAGAACAAGCCACATTGGAACGCAAACAGAAGAACATTTCATTGTTAATTACAACAATTCCATCAGAATACAAGATTATACAGAGTATGAATAAATATTACACATCATAAAATATTAGAGATTATAATACATGGCAGCGGAAATTAATACAATACACAACTAGAAGTAATACACGGATACAGATCTTTCCGAGTATCGTTCCAGCTATAAATCAGGATCCTATGAATATAAATCTGCAAAACCAAAACTACTAGCTGCCCATGTCAAAATAAGGGCACCCAGAGTTTAGGTTAAAATAATAAACTCCAGGTCAGTCATGTGACTGGTGTGAGAACTAAAACAGTTATTTATTTTTATTTTAAATTTAGGTAAATCAAGGGACCACGCCGTATAACACGGAATGGGTTTCCTCCCAAGAATAGCAGTGCATAAAACAACAGCGCAATGCTAAATAAAGAACAATGAAGCTATTATAAGACCCAGATCCCATCACACAATGCAACACAAGACGGAGGATAGGGTTTTTACCTTATAATAGCCAAAGATTGCTTGATACGCTAAATTTCACTTTTTATTATTACTATAAGTGTATAGTATCAAAACAATTTCAAATCATAACTATCAATCATAGATGGCATAAGTGCCCCATACCACTATATCGCCATATATAGGTATACAATCAAAACCGCAAAGTCACGTATTGGAAGTTGGGTTTCCATCTGTGAACCGAGGCAAAAGATAGTCCTCACCGATTTGAGACAATATAGCCCATGTCTTAGGATCAGAGCTCGAGTGACCCTTGGATCTTCTGGGTCGGTCCAGCGATGTGGATTAAAATGCCTGAACACTACGTTTCCCCACCCGTTGGGGCGTAAATGAGTCGTACGACTCCATCGGCTCCACACAGTCACCGATATATCCGAGGCGCCTCGCAACAGCAACAACCACATAAGTCAATCTCGTTAGGGCGTGTAAAACCACTGATGCCACTTCTAGCTAGAAGGAAACGCATGCCCTCCCTGCAGTCCTCTCCCATTTCTGGTTCACAACCGGGGTGTGAGGCTCGCGAATTAACGTTACACAAAGCTATGCCACACAGGCGGTGCTTTGATCATCCCCACAAAACTTTGCTTTTCAACAGAAGCCTTGACCAATTGCCACTTAGGCATGCCACTCAGGCAATTCACTCAAACGATGTGAAGACCTCCGGTCTTCAACCACCATCTTCATCCTCGACACTACGTCGAAATCAGTTATTCAGATGGGATAAACCCGGTCTTTCTGAATAACTCGCATATATAATAAACAAGTGTTGCAAAAACACAACATACGCCTCATTCCAATTTGGAATATTCCTTTATTCAAATATTCTTATACTTAGGGAAAGGTTCCCATTAATTTTATCAAAGATAAATTCTTTAAATTTATTCTTTAATCTTCCTTTGAATATCAATTCAAACTAGTTGGGATTAACGAACCACACCGAAGTAATCATTTATTTTATTTCCCAATCCCAACCTATTCATCCCATGAAGTAAAACTGGTCATACTTCATATCTAACACCACGGTGTTATCGATAAATTCAATTACCATTTCACGTTCAAATCTAATTAAAGATATAACTATCGCCTGGAGCAAAACTGGTGATACTCCATTCTCGACCATTTCAATCTAATTAAAGATTCATTAAAACCCTACTTAGTTTTAATCTTCCCAATAATCACTAGCAATGATTATTTAACTTGGGAAATCACATTCTGTCTTTAACTGGGTTAAATAACCAGTGTCATTTAAAACACGGTTCACTATAAACTCAAAATCACATTCCATTAATTATCGGGTTAAAGAACAAGTGTTATTTAAAACACCGTTCACGATAAACCCAATAATCAATTCGAATTCAATTCCAATTAAATACCATTTAATTGGTACACTTCATTAAATCTAAATAAAAAGATTTAATCTTTTTCTCAACTGGGTTTAAGAACAGTGTTAATGAAGACACCATTCACGACAAACCCAAATCACATTTGATATTAAACACAAGGTTCTGAATAGAAAATATATCGGCTTATATCCAATATCAAATTCTATGACCAACAAATATCGTATTGGAAATAACGATATTAATATATCTTTCAAATTCCCATAACAATATCTGTATCATCCCGAAATCCAACATCGAAATATTCCAAAGACAATTATGATTCAAATCCATTCCAATTCAGTTACTGGAATTTCTGGTTATTTTCAAAACCATTTCAAATCCACTTTATTTATTTTAAAAATAAATGGGATTATAATTCTAGTTCAAAACTAGTTCATGTCGATAAAAATCTACTTATATCTTTTCAAATGTGGAGTTTTTCATCCCAATTCTTCACAAATCATTTCTTATGATTTTACACAAATTATTACTATTTTAAATAATTTTATCAAGGCCCGTACAGTCGATTTCCATCAACGGCCATCAAACTGTACATACAGCGACCTTTTCCAAATTTGGTTTGGACATAATTCCAAATCCAACAGTTAGATTTCAAATCTCTAATATTCGTTAGAAAGCTCTTTTCGATACAAACCCAACGGTTCTGGTTTTAGGAGAATCCGACGGTCGAATCTCCCGCAACGTCAATTCAAAGTCAGTGGTCGAAATTCACGAATTGCCGCATCGCGGCGCGTTATATTCAGGCTATTATATATATATATAATATATTTTGTCAATTTCCTTTCAAAATGTATTTTATAAATTGTTTTAAATTTGTTTTCAAAACAATTTCAACTTCATATTCAATTTCTAATCAAAATCGAATATTCCACATCATCGATATACAAATGATAATATTTTCAAAACGTTATATTTTGAAATCACTTTCTTTTCTATATTCATTATAAAAATGAATAAAATCGATATAAACATCGTTCACGTCAAAATGGCGTCAATCTAATCAACACGGTTTTTATTCAACACATGAATGTTTTCAATTCAACACATGAATTTATTTTCTATTCAACACATTAATGTTTTTTCCTATTCAACACATGAATATATTTTCAATTCAACACATGAATTTATTTTCCTATTCAACACATGAATTTATTTTCCTATTCAACACATGAATATTTATTTTCCTATTCAACACATGAATATTTATTCTTCTATTCAACACATGAATATTTATTTCTTATTTTCCAAATTGGACTGAGGCCCAATCAATTACCATATAATATTAATTATATGGATTTCCTACAACACATGTATATAATAGCAACGATAAATCATCAATCATCATCCAGAGTGCACCACACAACTGCATAAGCATTAAATATAAATAATTAACGCTTACACAGTCTGTCAACCCATCGATTGACATACAACTAAACAATCGGGATTAGTGTACGTCAAATATCATCCCAATACCCGTATGGGGTTTCAAATCAACAAACACAGATTTTATTTGTGCATTTGGGCGATGTGTAAAATTTACCGTCCCAATCAATATCAGTCAAATCAATGTATATAAGCAAATCTTCCGATTTGTTTATAAATATTTATTTTATATATACGTTAAAAATCATATTTTTAACTATAAATATTTTCCACTATAAAATATTTTATTTCATTCACAATCACACAATCAAAATTCACTACACAACAATCAAACAAACAAGTCATCCATGGTCTGTGGACGACAGGTGTCGGGTGCTACTAAACACCGTCTGCATCCTAGTATATATTTCAAACTAGAAATAGAAATAAAAGTGAGGAGTTCTCACCAACTAGCTAAACCAATACACCGCGACTCTTCATATGTAGAAAATCTTCGCCACTTGCCTTTTATCACTTTCATTGTCCGCATCCACTACATATATAAAAATCACATTTTTATATTGTTGTTATGTATATAAAAATCACATTTTTATAATCGGTCTATATGGATAAAAATCACATTTTAATACCGCACTATATAGATAAAAATTCTATTTTTACACCGCTACTATATGGATAAAAATTCTATTTTTACATCGCTACTATATAGATAAAAATTCTATTTTTACATCGCTACTATATAGATAAAAATTCTATTTTTGTTCTTCTCACTATATAAAAATCCGACCTTTTATATTCGATTTACTATATAAAAATCCGACCTTTTCTATTCGACTTACTATATAAAAATCCGACCTTTTCTATTCGATTTACTATATAAAAATCCGACCTTTTCTATTCGATTTACTATATAAAAATCCGACCTTTCTTTTCTTTGATTAAAAATCACGTCTTTCCTTATTAAAAATCAAATCTTTCTATACTGAAAATCCTATGTTTTCTATATTAAAAATCAAGTGTTTTATAATCTAAAAACATTAAATAAATGAAGATTAATGAAATACGAAGGCTTACAGTTTGAATCAGGAGTGGTAGGGGCTGCTGATCGTCGGACGGGGTATTGGGAGGTCGGCGCAGGTGGTTGCCATGGTGGTGGGAGGCTGCGGCAGGCGTGGCGGAGCCACGATGGTGCGTCAGCGTGGGTGGAGGGAAAGGGGGCGGCTTGGGGTACGGGTCTCGATTTGGGGCTGTAGGGTGTTGAAATCGAAGGGGAGAGAGAAAGGGGAGGGGAAGGAGGAGGCGGCGCGGCGATGGAGGGGTGGCGCATCGTGCAGCGGTGGTGGTAGAGGGGGGGCCGCGCTGTAGTCGATTAGGCTTTTTTTCTTTTTTTTTCGATTTATGAACTGAGGGAGATTAAAAGGGGGAGGAGAGAGTATATGAATATATATATACATATATTTAATTATTTTAATTTTAAAAAGAAACTTTTTATTTCTGCCTGCAAACGAGACCCACCGCCTGTCATCCCTAGTTAATTACCCCCATCCGAACACCATGGGATATGTATCGTAAGCTAATTCGATCATTTCGATCAGTTTTCATCAAAATCAACATATAACTCTATATATTGAATTTGAACGCACATTTTATTTTACCGGGGCCACATACTAACTAAAAAAATTCCCGAAAAATATTTTCTAGCTTCGTATTGACGATACGGTCCTAACAAAACTGATTTTGTCAAATTCTGAGACCGTTTGAAAAATGGCCATTTTCCAGTCGATTAAAATCAACTAAAACTGGTAAAACACGTTTTCCTTTGCCACGTTCACATATTGACTCGAAAAATTACGAATTTTGAAATCTAACAATATCTTGACGTCACAGATCCAACAAAAGTGGTTTCGTCTAAAACAGAGGTCGTTTGCGAAATTTCCATTTTTAAGGGCCAGAATTCCATAGCGACTATTCTGAATTTTCCACTGGGCATAACTTTTGATTCCCGCTATGAAATTTCAATTCTTCGTATTCGTTGGAGAGATATTCACAAATAGATTCTATTATTTTTGGTTTCACTAAAATCCGGCTTACTTTGAATCCTGTACATTCATTTGAACTTTGAAATCGAATTTTTGAACTACCGCGCCATTTTCAATTCCTTTTATATATATAAATAAATATTTATATTCTAACGACGATTCGAATAAATATATACGTTCGAATCCTATTCAAAATAAATTTCTCGTCGTTATTATTTAAAATAATTCATTTTTAATAATCAAAATTCACTTAAATTGCCAAAATAAAAAATTTAAATTGGCTCAGATTTCCGAGTTATTACAATCTCCCCCACTTAAAACTTTTCGTCCCCGAAAAGGAACGAAGTCGAAAGTTGTTTCACAAATCAACTCAACTTTCATTATTTCCATTACAGCTTAAGTTCTTCAATTTTTCAGTTTCTAAGAACTTTTCAAATTTTTCAAAAATTTGGCTAACACCCTAAATTTTCGAAAAATTTCGCCATAACCTCCCCTGCACAGGGGACTTCGGGATATTTCAAATAGCCTCCCATGGCCTTCTTCAATCCAAAAGAAAACGAAAAAGCCAAGCGGCTAGCCAATCGGCTCATAAAATCATCCAAAACCCAAGAAATACAATAAACATGTACCTATTTGTCGGGCAAACAATTTTATTCCTCTTCTCTAGCCTCCTTGTTATGACTTGTTCAATGTAATTACATGTATATGCATGCAAATGTGAGTAATTTTCAATACCACTATTTGGTCAATTTGGCTAAATGGTTCAAAATTTAATTAACCAAAAAATAATCTAACAACACAATCAGCAATCAATTAGTTGATTATCATTTCGAATTCATAACTTTGATATATAATCAAAAATCATATTTTTGATGCCAGATCACAACAATAAGGCTTATCTAATTTTGGTTCTCACACCGGTATAATGGAAACATATAGAAATCCCACTTTCGTCACTCGAACATAAATTCTGATGATGTTTCGAACCATCATCAGAACATTCACGGGCAACTAGAGTGTGAATCTATATCTATCCAGAATATAGAGACTTCCAATACACGTTGATCAGACGTATATTAAAATCACTATATACCTGATAGTCCAAATCAATATAAATAAATAATCACATACGAATTGTTGATTTAAATTTTCAAAACAAATTTTGTTTTCAATTCAAAAATATACTCTTCACACTCGTTCTAGGATACTACTGATACCATCTCTAACGAGTCATTCTCATTGGATATTACTAATCCAATCTCCGATGAATTCTTTCGTATGGTTCTAATGTGTCTTGTTCTCTGAGCTTTGTAAACCAAAGCTCTGATACGAAAATGGAACGACCCGAAATCCCCGTTACGGGAATCACGGATTGAGTTGAGAACAAGCCACATCGAAACGCAAACAGAAGACCATTTCATTGTTAATTACAACAATTCCATCAGAATACAAGATTAAACAGAGTAGGAATTAATATTACACATCATAAAATATCAGAGATTACAATACATAGTAGCGGAAAATAATACAATGCACAACTAGAAGTAATACACGAATACAGAGCTTTCCGAGTATCGTTCCAGCTGTAAATCAGGATCCTGTGAATATAAATCTGCAAAACCAAAACTACTAGCCGCCCATGTCAAAATAAAGGCACCCAGAGTTTAGATTAAAACAATAAACTCCAGGTCAGTCATGTGACTGGTGTGAGAACTAAAACTGTTATTTATCTTTATTTTAAAGTTAGGTAAATCAAGGGACCACGCCGTATAACACGGAACGGGTTTCCTCCCAAGAATACCAGTGCATAAAACAACAGCGCAATGCTAAATAAAGAACAATGAAGCTATTATAAAACCCAGGTCCCATCACACAATGCAACACTAGCCCGAGGATAGGGTTTTTACCTTATAATAGCCAAAGAATGCTTGATACGCTAAATTTCATGTTTTATTATTACTATAAGTGTATAGTATCAAAACAATTTCAAATCAAAAGTATCAATCATAGACGGCATAAGTGCCCCATACCACTATGTCGCCATATATAGGTATACAATCAAAACCGCAAAGTCACGTATTGGAAGTTGGGTTTCCATCTATGAACGGAGGCAAAAGATAGTCCTCACCGATTCGAGACAATCTAGCCCATGTCTCAAGATCAGAGCTCGAGTGACCCTTGGATCTTCAGGGCCGGTCCACCGATGTGGATTAAAATGCCTGAACACTGCGTTTCCCCGCCCTTTAGGGCGTAAATGAGTCATATGACTCCATCGGCTCCACACAGTCACCGATGTATCCGAGGTGCCTCGCAACAACAACAACCACATAAGTCAATCTCGTCAGGGCATGTAAAACCACTGACGCCACTTCTAGCTAGAAGGAAACGCATGCCCTCCCTGCAGTCCTCTCCCGTTTTTGGTTCACAACAGGGGTGTGAGGCTCGCGAATCAACGTTATACAAAGCTATGCCACACAGGCGGTGCTTTGATCATCCCCACAAAACTTTGCTTATCAACAGAAGCCTTGTTTAATTGCCACCTAGGCATGCCACACAGGCAATTCACTCCATGCGATTGATATCCATCAATATATAACCTCTGAGCTCGTACGTCTCAGAGAAGGGCGTTAAGCAAGAGAATAAATTCTCCACCACCAAACAGATATATATTTAATAGAAATCAATCACACAGAATAAAATCCAATGTCAAACACACAGTCCATTTACAAGTTCGTTCTTGGTCTGAACGAAACCGGAGGCTCCTAGTACCCCGCATATCCATCAATCTCCAAGTACGTCTGGACAATCACTAACTGATTCCCTCCTTTTGGGTGTACGGCCCAATCAAGGTCATCAGTAATCATCCAAACGATGTGAAGACCTCCGGTCTTTAACCACCGTCTTCATTCTCGACACCATGTTGAAATCAGTTATTCAGAATGGGATAAACCCGGTCTTTCTGAATAGCTCGCGTATATAATAAACAAGTGTTACACAAACACAACAAACGCCTCATTCCAATTCAGAATATTCCTTTATTCAAATATTCTTATACTTTAGGAAAGGTTCCCATTAATTTTATCAAAGATAAATTCTTTAAATTTATTCTTTAATCTTCTTTTGAATATCAATTCAAACTAGTCGGGATTAGCGAACCACACCGAAGTAATCATTTATTTTACTTCCCAATCCCAACATATTCATCCCATGAAGTAAAACTGGTCATACTTCATATCTAACACCACGGTGTTATCGGTAAATTCAATTACCATTTCACTTTCAAATCTAATTAAAGATTTAACTATCGCCTGGAGCAAAACTGGTGATACTCCATTCTCGACCATTTCAATCTAATTAAAGATTCATTAAAACTCTACTTGGTTTTAATCTTCCCAATAATCACTAGCAATGATTATTTAACTTGGGAAATCACATTCTGTCTTTAACTGGGTTAAAGAACCAGTGTCATTTAAAACACGGTTCACTATAAACCCAAAATCACATTCCATTAATTATCGGGTTAAAGAACAAATGTTATTTAAAACACCGTTCACGATAAACCCAAAAATCAATTCGAATTCAATTCCAATTAAATACCATTTAATTGGTACACTTCATTAAATCTAAATAAAAAGATTTAATCTTTTTCTCAACTGGGTTTAAGAACAGTGTTAATGAAGACACCGTTCACGACAAACCCAAATCACATTTGATATTAAACACAAGGCTCTGAATAGAAAATATATCGGCTTATATTCAATATCAAATTCTATGACCAACAAATATCGTATTGGAAATAACGATATTAATATATCTTTCAAATTCCCATAACAGTATCTGTATCATCACGAAATCCAACATTGAAATATTCCAAAGACTATTTCGATTCAAATCCATTCCAATTCAATTATTGGAATTTCTGGTTATTTTGAAAACCATTTCAAATCCACTTTATTTATTTTAAAAATAAATGGGATTATAATTCTAGATCAAAACTAGTTCATTTCGATAAAAATCTACTTTTATCTTTTCAAATATGGAGTTTTTCATCCCAATTCTTCACAAATCATTTCTTATGATTTTACACAAATTATTACTATTTTTAATAATTTTATCAAGGCCCGTACAGTCGATTTCCATCAACGGCCATCGAACTGCACTTACAACGACCTTTTCCAAATTTGATTTGGACATAATTCCAAATCCAACCATTAGATTTAAAATTCTAATATTCGTTAGAAAGCTCTTTTCGATACGAACCCAATGGTTCCAGTTTTAGGAGAATCTGATGGACGGATGTCCCGCAACGTCAATTCAAAGTTAATGGTCGAAATTTGCGAACTGTCGCAGCGTGGCGCATTCTATTCAGGCCATTATATATATATATATATATAGAGTATATATACTATATATATTTCGTCGATTTCCTTTCAAAACGTATTTTATAAATCGTTTTAAATTCGTTTTCAAAACGATTTCAACTTCATATTCAATTTCTAATCAAAATTGAATATTCCACATCATCGATATACAAATGACAATATTTTCAAAACGTTATATTTGTAAATCACTTTCTTTTCTATATTCATTATAAAAATGAATAAAATCGATATAAACATCGTTCACGTCAAAATGGCGTCAATCTAATCAACATGGCTTTTATTCAACACATGAATGTTTTCAATTCAACACATGAATTTATTTTCTATTCAACACATGAATGTTTTTTCCTATTCAACACATGAATATTTATTTCTTATTTTCCAAATTGGAATGAGGCCCAATCAATTACCATATAATATTAATTATATGGATTTCCTACAACACATGTATATAATAGCAACGATAAATCATCAATCATCATCCAGAGTGCACCACACAACTGCATAAGCATTAAATATAAATAATTAATGCTTACACAGTCGTCAACCCATCGATTGACATACAACTAAACAATCGGGATTAGTGTACATCAAATATCATCCCAATACTCGTGTGGGGTTTCAAATCAACAAACACAGATTTTATTTGTGCAATTGGGCGATGTGTAAAATTTACCGTCCCAATCAATATCAGTCAAATCAGTGTATATAAGCAAATCGTCCGATTTGTTTATAAATATTTGTTTTATATATACGTTAAAAATCATATTTTTAACTATAAAATATTTTCCACTATAAAATATTTTATTTCATTCATTATCACACAATCAAATTTCAGTACACAACAATCAAACAAACAAGTCATCCATGGTCTGTGGACGACGGGTGTCGGATGCTACTAAACACCGTCTAGATGCTTGTATATATTTCAAACTAGAAATAGAAATAAAAGTGAGGAGTTCTCACCGACTAGCTAAACCAATACACCGAGACTCTTCATATGTAGAAAATCTTCGCCACTTGCCCTTTATCACTTTCGCTATCCGCATCCACTACATATATAAAAATCACATTTTTATATTGTTGCTATGTATATAAAAATGACATTTTTATAATCGCTCTATAAGGATAAAAATCAAATTTTTATACCGCCACTATATAGATAAATATTCTATTTTTACACCGCTACTATATAGATAAAAATTCTATTTTTACATCGCTACCATATAGATAAAAATTCTATTTTTACATCGCTACTACATAGACAAAAATTCTATTTTTACATCGCTACTACATAGATAAAAATTCTATTTTTACATCGCTACTATATAGATAAAATTCTATTTTTATTCTTCTCACTATATAAAAATCCAACCTTTTCTATTCGATTTACTATATAAAAATCCGATCTTTTCTATTCAGTTTACTATATAAAAATCCGACCTTTTCTATTCGATTTACTATATAAAAATCCGACCTTTCTTTTCTATGGTTAAAAATCACGTCTTTCCTTATTAAAAATCATAGCTTTTCAGATTAAAAATCAAATCTTTCTATACTGAAAATCCTATGTTTTCTATATTAAAAATCAAGTGTTTTATAATCTAAAAACATTAAATAAATGAAGATTAACGAAATACGAAGGATTACAGTTTGAATCTGGAGTGGCAGGGGCTGTTGATCGTCGGACGGGGTATTGGGAGGTCAGCGCAGGTGGTTGCCTTGGTTGTGGGAGGCTGCGGCAGGCATGGCGGAGCCACGATGGTGCTTCAGCGTGGGTGGAGGGAAGGGGGCGGCTTGGGGTAAGGGTCTCGATTTGGGGTTGTAGGGTGTTGAAATCGAAGGGGAGAGAGAAAGGGAAGGGCGAAGGAGGAGGAGGCGGCACGGCGATGGGGGGTGGCGCGTCGTGCTGCAGTGGTTGTAGAGGGGGGGCCGCGCTGTAGTCGATTAGGTTTTTTTTCTTTTTTTTTCGATTTATGAACTTAGGGAGAATAAAAGGGGGAGGAGAGAGTATATGAATATATATATATATATTTAATTATTTTAATTTTAAAAGGCAACTTTTTATTTCAACCTCCAAACGAGACCCACCGCCTGTCGTCTCTAGCTAATTACCCTCATTCCGAACACCATGTGATATGTATCGTAAGCTGATTCGATCGTTTCGATCGGTTTTCGTCAAAATCAACATATAACTCTATATATTGAATTTGAACGCACATTTTATTTTACCGGGGCCACATACTAATTAGAAAATTCCCGAAAAATATTTTCTAGCTTCGTATTGACGATACGGTCCTTACAAAACTGATTTCGTCAAATTCTGAAACCGTTTGAAAATTGGCCATTTTCCAGTCGATTAAAATCAACTAAAACTGGTAAAACACGTTTTCCTTTGCCACGCTCACATATTGATTCGAAAAATTATGAATTTTTAAACCTAGCAATAACTTGACGTCACGGATCCAACAAAAGTGGTTTCGTCGAAAACCGAGGTCGTTAGCAAAATTTCCATTTTTATGGGCCAGAATTCCATAGCGACTATTCTGAATTTGCCACTGGGCATAACTTTTGATTCCCGCTATGAAATTTCAATTCTTCGGATTCGTTGGAGAGATATTCACAAATAGATTTTATTATTTTTAGTTTCACTAAAATCCGGTTTATTTTGGATCCTGCACATTCATTTGAACTTTGAAATCGAATTTCGAACTACCGCGCCATTTTCAATTCCTCTTATATATATAAATAAATATTTATATTCTAACGACGATTCGAATAAATATATATGTTCGAATTCTATTCAAAATAAATTTCTCGTCGTTATTATTTAAAATAATTCATTTTAAATAATCAAAATTCACTAAAATTGCCAAAATAAAATTTTTTAATTGGCTCAGATTTCCGGGTTATTACAGTTGCAGTTTGTTTCATAGTATGCTTGATTATATATACCCACTCTTTTTTTGTAGAATGGTTCTACAATTTGTGTATTTGTCTCTTTAACTTATAAAGATGCAATTGATGATATTTATGGTTTTCAAACCGTAATGACACTGACAGAAAGGATTATTGTTTAATTATACTACGATCCATTTATAAGTTGTGTAACAACTGGATTTTCAGAACTAATTTAAAAAATTTATTTTGGCTATTTTAATGAATTTTGGAATTTAAAATAATTTATTTAAAATAATAATGACTAAAAATTTATTTTAATAGAAGTTAGAATGTATAAATTTATTTTAATTATAAAACAAGCCGGAATTGGCGCGGTAGTTTGAAAATTCGATTTTAAATTTCAAATGAATGTACAAGATTCAAAATAAATCGAATTTCAGTAAAACCAGAAATATTTGAATTTGTTTAATTATATCTTTCTAACGAATGTGAAAATTTCAGATTTCATAACGGAAATAAAAAGTTATGTCCAGTTTAAAATATAAAATAGTCGCTATGGAATTTAATATTATATATAGCCCTTAAAAATAGCCATTTTGCAAACGACCTCTGTTTCCGATGAAGCCACTTTTGTTGGATCCGAAATGTCAAATTATTACTAGATTCCTATTTTCATAATTTTTGGAGTCAATATGTGAGCGTGGTGAATTTAAACGTATTTGACAATTTTAGTTTGAATTTAATCGACTTGAGAATGGCTATTTTTCAAGTGGTCTCCAAATTCAATGAAATTAGGTTTGTTAGGACCGTATAGTCAAAACAAAGCTAGATTTATTTTTCTGTAATTTTTAGAGTCAGTATGTGGCCCCGGTAAATTAAAGTGTACGTTTAAATTCAATATATATTGATTTATATTTTATTTTTGATAAAAACTAATCAAAACAGTCGAACTGGCTTATGAAACATATCCCATTGTGTCCTGAATGGGTGTATTTAGCTAGGGGTTACACTCGTTGGGTTTCATTTCAAGTTTGGATGAAAATTAACGAGTCAGTGACTTAAATAATATTAATATATATATATATATATATATATATTCAGAAAATTGAAACCCTATTTTTCATTATAACAAGCCGCCGCCTGGCCTGTAAACTATGGCCGCTACTCTCCGATTTTGAGTTGTTAAAAATTTCCAATGCAATCAACATCATCACAAACTCCTAAAACAAAGTCTCGAGAGCGCTTTATGATCTTTAAAATGGTATAGTTATGATCATTTTTCATTGTGTGATTCACGAGATCTTAGAGCTCAAACATCACAATTTCGCACGCAATTCCAAGGGGATGAGGGAGATCGAATTTGCAAGAATTCCTGGCAATAGTGGCGGCGGCGTAGGGCTTCGATGTGGCGACGATGGATATGACTCCGACGAAATTTGGAGGGCGCACAAGGAACCCTAGGTTGCGAGCTGTGCATTTCTTCAATCGGCCGAGTACAGAGAGCGATTAGGAAGAAAATGTTAAGTTAACTAATTATTAATTTATTTAATACAAGCTTAAATTGTTTATTGTATAAAAGGCCATAACTTGTTCATACCTCGTTAGAATTTTGTAAAATCAGTTGCGTTAGAATCCTCTTGTTGAACTCTACAACACGGAGCTGACCAGAACGAAAACGGGGCAAATATGAATTTGAGGCAAATTTAAATTCGAACAGTAAAAAAAATTCAGAGATAAAGACTGGAAGAGTGGAAACCGACTGTGAGAACTCTCTCTCGCTAAAATTACTTTATAGTTAAATATATACTAGGATGCAGACGGGGCTTAGTAGCCCCCGACACTATTTATTGTACAAACCATGGTTGTTTGTTTGTACTGTATTGTGTTGTGATGTGATGTGAAATGTATATAAAATATTCGTGTGTTGAATAAAATGTTTGAGCAATAAAAATATCATTTTTATTGAATGTATGAACTATATAAAATATTCATTTGTTGAATAAAATATTTTATCGTTAAAAATATAATTTTTACCATATATCCAAATGACATAAAATTCTCCTGAAATGAAAATAAATATTCATTTACAAGTTGAACGGTTTGTTTATGTACACCTGTTTAACTAATGATGATTGGGATGATAATATTTTACACTTCGCCCAACTGCACAAATAATAAACAGTATTTGTTGGTTGAAACCCCACACGAGTATTGGGATGATATTTGACATACCCTAATCCCGATTGTTTAGCTGTATGTCAATTGATGGGTTGACAGACTTTATAAGTGTTATTTATTTATTTTAATGCTTGTACAGTTGTAAAATGCACTCTGGGTGTTGTATGAATTTTTGATGATTGTTTATCATTATCGTTGTATACCTGAGATGTATGAAATCCACATAACTGAAATTATATATTAATTGATTGAGTCTGATTCCAATTCAGAATAAACAAATATTTTTAAGTATTTAGTATACAATCAAAAACAGATATTTTGAAAATATTATCATTTTAATATTATAATGATAAGAAATATTCAATTTTAAATTGAAAATTGAAATCAAGGAGAAATCATTTTAAAATGAATATAAAACGAATTTATTAAGAAATCTTCAATTTTGATTTGAAAATTGAAATAAAGGAGAAATCGTTTTAAAATGAATTTAAAACGAATTTATTAAGAAATATTGAATTTTAGTTTGAAAACTGAAATAAAGGATAAATTGTTTTAAAACGAATATATTAAGAAATATTCAATTTTGATTTGAAAATTGAAATGAAATTGAAATCGTTTTAAAATGAATATATTAAGGAATATTCAATTTTGATTTGAAAATTGAAATGAGACTGAAATCGTTTTAAAATGAATTTAAAAAGAACTTATAAAGGAATATTCTGTTTTGATTTAAAATCGAAATGAAGTTGGAATCGTTTTTAAAATGAATTTAAAACGATTTATAAAATACGTTTTAAATGGAAATCGACGAAATATATAAAATATTTTATATATGTTTTAAATGGCCTGAATAGAACGCGTCGCGCAGCGACCGTTCGCGAGCTTCGACCATTGACTTCGAATTTATATTACGGGAGATCCGACTATCGGATTCCCCTAAAACCAAAACCGTTGGGTTCATATCGAAAAGAGCTTTCCAACGAATATAAGAGATTTAAATTTGAACGGTCGGACTTTAAGATATGTCCAAATCAAATTCAGAAAAGGTCTCTATGGATGCAGTTCGGTGGCCGATATTGGAAACCGACTGTAATGACCTAAATAAAATTCTTAAAAATATGGAAAAATTATGAAAATCATAATAATATTGGATTTCTAACGATCTAATCAACATCCAAAATAGATGTTTTAACTACTTAAAACAAAGACCGATTGCAAAATAGTACATTAAACCTAAATGAATTAGGGTTTATACCTGTCGTACCTGTTCACGATTTGGAAAATCTAACCTGATCTGTTGATTTCGAATCGAGCCCTTCATATGTCGAGCCTCTAAAGAAGTCCACTGGAACGCCATCTTCCTTGATCAAATCAAGGAGGAAAAGTGCTAGCCACTGCTAATTATCTAGGGTTAGAGAGAGAGGTATTTTGTCGGTTTTTTATTCTTTTGGTTTCTGATCTGAATCAATACCAAAAATGTTGCCGTGTAAAACCATATATGAAAGGTAAAAATTAAATATCCTCTTTAAATCTAGGCTTTTACCATAGAATAAGGACCGTCAGAATACCAGTTCCAACTACAAATAAAATATCGACAGCTTGATATTTTATTTATCCATAATTAGTTTCTGTGACCCTGTAGGTTATTACAACGTTGGCAATGATTTTAAATCTAATTTAAAATCATAAACAGTGATTGGCATCTAGCAATACGTTGTTGCTACCCAATTTATAATAAGATTAATGATTCGATACAACTTTTCTGTGACTAGTGTATCAATGTAATATAATCCTTTTAATTGATATATCCAAGATTAAATTAGAGGCATGGATCATATCATCCTCGTTATGATTTAATCTGTATTTCTTAATCGATGAGTAGACTGTTTAAAACAAATCAATATTTGAGCACGGCCATGCATTTCATAGTCTCACTCAATCAAGAGGCCCATGGACATCACTACGAATATATCGTAGGGTTAAATTCCATCTAGATCATTCATAATTTATATTCGATTCTAGATATATCCAATAATCACCGTTATCATTACTCTGTTACGAAATAACTTTAGATGATATCAAAACACAAATATCCTCGAGTAAAATTATAATGATTTTAGGTCTGAGGACCATTACATCACTGTCACTGTGAGAATAACTTATGATACTGTTAATTAGATTCCATGTAGTTATCTCACGGTGGGTCAGCCCAATACAGTATTCTCTAATACGTATTTATATCTTGACTTTAATATCACCTATATTAATGATCAATGAGATGTGATCATCAGTCAATCAATATACTACTCTCAACGCTTTATTGTTGTCCTGTAAAAATAATAAAACTCGACTAGGGACTTTTAAGAATAATAATACTTATCACATTATATAATCTCAAGTTCAGTCTTACTCGAACTATATAATTCCGTATTATTATTATTCTAAGGACTTCTATTATATTAATATTTATATTACGCAACAAATATAATATAATATAATATTATTTTATTACAAATAAAATAATAATAACAACATTGTTATCAATCTCATCAAATGGATTGCCTCTAGGGCATAAACTCTAACAAATAAATGATTTGGATGAAAAAATCCAGTTTTGGAATGATAAAAATATATTTTTATCGAATAGAACTAGTTAATAACTAGAATTGAAAATCCAACGATTTTTAAATAAATATATTGGATTTGAAAAAGGGTTTTAAAATAACCAGAATTTTCCAATGGATATATTGGAACGGATTGGAATGGAAATTTCTTCGGAATATTTCGATATTGGATTCCATGATTATACGGATATTGTGGAGGAGTTTGGAAGATATATATATATATCGTTATTCCCAATACAATAGTTGTTGGTTTCAGAATTTGATATCGAATATAAGCCAATATAATTTCTATTCAGAGCCTTGTATTTAATATCAAATTGGATTTTTGGGTTTGTCGTGAATGGTGTCTTTATTAACACTATAGTTAAACCTCGATGCGGAAAGAATAATTCTTTTAAATAAGATTTACAGACGTTTACCAATTAATATATATTTAAGTGGAATTGAATTGAAAAATGGAATTTTGGGTTTATCGTGAACGGGGTTTTAAACAACATTCGTTCTTTAACCCAATTAACAATGAAGAGATGATTTGAAATTTATAAATCTTTTTATTAAGATTTAATGGAAATTTTCCAAAATAAAGTTTTCCAATTTAATATATTAAATTGGAATTGAATGGAATTCGATTTGGTAATAATCGAGATGAGTTTCTATAAAGGAAGACCGCTAATATATATATGGAATTCAAAAATGCTTTGCCGTTATTCCATTTATATTATTAGTTTGATATGGAAATTTATATCAATTATATATGTATCTGCTTTCCATTAAGATTCCATTTTGATGGAATATGATTTTAGGGTTTATCATGAATTGTGTTTTAAATGACATTGGTTCTTTAACCCAGTTAACGACAGGATTTATATCCTAAATTAGAATAATCATTAAGTAATGATTTTTGGAAGACTAAAATCAAGTGAAGTTTTAATGAATCTTTAATTAGATTGAAATATGAATGTGATAATTTAAATTATCAAATTTTGGAAATGATCGAGAATGGAGTTTCACCAGTTTTACACCAAGCGATAGTTAAATCTTTAAATAGATTTGAACGTGAAATGGTAATTAATTTTACCGATAACACTGTGGGTGTTAGATATGGAGTGCTACCAATTTTGCTCCATGGGATGAATAGGTTGGGATTAGGAAATAAAATAAATGATTTCTTCGGTAAGGTTTGTAACAACCCGAATTCAAACAGACCGATTTTTTTCAAAAACCCAATCCATCAAAACCCGAGTTGGTTGCTCTGGTATCCTGCAGAAAAGACAGAGACAAGAAATATGTCAGATTTCGGAAAACACCTCACAGCGGAAGGAATAAAATATAATATATCTATATATATAAACATAGCTTTACCTTAATTACAATACTGCTAAATCAGTATCTCCAAAGCTATAAGTCTCTATCATGAATCTAACCTGCGAATGTTATGAGGAGGTGGTCAGAACATAAGTTCTGTGTGAATGAGTTTAAACTACACTTTTTGAATAATCCTACATATACCATTCAATTCCATTTTATTGTTTATTAGGTTATTTGTGTCGTTAACGCTCAAGGCTTACACACACGTCGCACCCATCTACTCCCAGTAGATTAACCTAATATAATGTATATGTAGCTACCCCTAAACAGAGGTACACCCCGTGGTACCTCACTCGCATGGTTCCCACCGTATCCTCGCAGTGATATACGCAGTCCCCCGTCCTATGTCATAGTAATGTATATTCCTCTTATATATAATACAACACTACGCCCACATAGGATCACTCTAATTTGACTGCCGTTATCGAATAATGCCCACCAGTCTATGATACACCACCCAGAGCAGACATGGTTATATCTAGACTCTTCCACGTACGTATTCTCTATCGTATTCGATATCTAACCCGCACACCCATCGTGTGTGCGTACCCGAGTTCTGTGGCAGGGCTACACAAGAAACACAGAACTCGGTCGGGAGCTTTCCTTATATTTGTGCAAGGCCCGTCTTTATGAACCTCCCACACAAATTTCCCTAGGGTCTGTTTTCTAAGGTGGCTATGGCCCTACCTCGGCCCCTCCCATAACTAATAAAGACTACGAGAGCTAAGAGACAAGCCCCTAAGCAACCAATCTAAACATCCATGTGGCGTCTCCCCTCAACCACCGTCCCACGATAGTGAATGGTTAATGGTATATTGGGTCTAACTCTAGTCTTTCCGCATCCTACTGGCTGTGGTAACAAGCACTCGACGACCTACTGTCCTTGTTGGTCCTGACCCTCCACCTCCGTTGAGGCAGTCGTCGAATCACCTTTTTCGTCACCGCGAACAACATTCTGACTGCCCAGCTATTCTTGCAGTCAAGGCCCACCCACCTAGTAGTTACGCGTAGACCCAACCTCTGCGGGCACAGCCTGAAACATCTGCCACCACACAAAGGACTACTAGGAGAACCTTTAACGTCTCAGTAAGCCGCGTGCCTCCCCTTCCAGTCCGTTGGAGCCGCCAAAATAACGAATGTGCGCTCCCCTCGTGTCTTATGACACCGTGGTGATTTACCTTGTTGGGTTATTCATCCTACAATGTACGGATTGCCCCAAGCACCTTGATTTTATATGTCATTAGACCCTACGTCTAATCAATTCTTACGCGCTTGTGTTACCTCGTCAGGTTTTCTTATTTAACTTGGTTATTCTTATTCATATTGACTTCCTTTTCAAGTTTACCAAGTTACCCTCGCTTATTAATTCAATTTATACTTAACCCGTTTAAGTCAATTAATAAGACCACAACATGTTGTTTTCCAACTTCATAAATTATTCCCTTTTAGGGTTAAAACAACATGTTATACATAATTCATAGTTAAGTATGTCTTATCCACATATATACTGATTAGGAGAATAATCCCTTAAACACCAGCCCCGAAGACCGAAATCAACATCAGACTGGCACCCAGAGAATTACTCAACCCAACCAACATATATGATTCTAGTTTACTTCTTTTCCAACCATATAACTTATATCATCTTAAATTTCACACTTCTCCTTCCCAAACTACTTAATTTATAATTAAGTATATCTTCACACATAAGTTACCTTATTTTCCTCTATCGTTTCTTATAACTTACCTTATCCCATAAGTTATACTTTCCACTTGTCCCTAGGACGAGTTTAACCTATTATCCTTCCTTTTCTTATTCAAATTCATTCATAATAGGTTATTTACCATTCCTCACTTTTGTCATAAATTTAGATTTACTTAACCCTTTCCATTTATTTAACCCGTTACCTAAACTTTACCCAATTCAATTAATTTGTGATGCCATAACGGGTCCCCTTTGGTTAAGCATTATTTTTTTGTGTCTTACATGTCGCTCATGTCCCACTTAACCTCTTTTATTATTGTTTCCATGTCTTACACATGCTTTACTGCGGTTAAGTCCACCTTAGTCATGTTTTACATCACGTATCTTACTACAATTAAGTCCACATTTACATGTTTTACATGTCGTGTCTTACTACGGTTAAGTCCACATTTACATGTTTTACATGTCTTGTCTTACTACGGTTAAGTCCATATTTACATGTTTTACATGTCTTGTCTTACTACGGTTATGTCCATATTTACATGTCATATTTTAAATGTCACCCACTTAACCCTCTAACCATACCCATGTCACCCACATGTCTTATTATGGTTAGTATTCCTTAATTCATTTATTATGACGAATGGTGCATGACCTCCCCCATTAGATCGAACACTTTGTGGTTGCTGGATTTGCCGGGCGGTTCCGGGTAGTCTTACACCACAAAGCGGGTCAAACCTCGTGTCACCAACCGTTACGTCTTCAATTCATGCCTTTGACCTCTCACATTAGACGTCCAATTGTGGCAGCTAGATTTGTCGGGCGGTTCCGGGCAGTCTTACACCACAATTGCGCCTAACCTCGTGTCAAAGGTTCATTAACATCGTATTTTACCCAAATCCCAATTTTCATGTTATGTGTTTCCAATTCAACATATAGTCATGTTTACAATTTTGCCTATTCCAACTTGTCACTAATTACATATTAATTAGCCTTAATTACAAATTTCCAATTATAGGCAATTTCATCAATTCCATGTAATCCATACCCAAATATGCCAATTTCTTTTGTATTCCAATTATCCAAAATATCCAATAATACTGAAGTTCATAAAATCAATATTTTTCAATATATTTCCCAACGTTCCCATGTTCATACATATAACCTAATTCACCTTTTAGGCTTATCTTACCAATAAATTTCACCAATCCATGTTATCCAATTACATGTTGTTAATATTAAATTGTACTAATTCCATATCCAATTTCAATCTTGCCAACCTACATAAATTTAAAATTAACATACAATTATGTCCATAATTCTATTCAAATCATACATAAATCCTTCCAACCCATATTATGCCCAAACAACCCCTTTTTTCTTTTACTTTCTCGTTCTCGTTTACAACGCATAAATTCATGATAGATGTAGGCTCGAGATAGCCTAGCTATAAAAATAAAAATAGGAAAGAATAAAAAGGAGAGAACTCAATCATAAGCATAAATGAAATAACTAATCTTATTAAATTATCATCATATTCATTATGGGGAACAGCAAACGATAGAAGTACAATTATACAACAACTGTATTTCAAACCACTCACCTTGAATCGATTGGAGAAATACACAATTAGTTGTTGAAGTAGAACGTTGGTTTAGGCTTCTTATTTGATTATTGCCGCAAAACGTGAATTGTTGTTGAAGAAACTTGCTACTTGATTTGATTAAACTCCAAAATTGATGAAGAACTTGCAATTTAATTTAGAGTTTAGAGGCGACGGCTATGTTGGGTTGAAGTTTGGTGGCGTGGAGGTGTCTTATAAGAGATAGAATGATTTTAGGGTTAGGTTAGGTGTTCTTTTATAGGTGGGTTAGAGCAACTAGGACCTCAGGATTAAATAAAAACTCATCTAAACCGTCCACCTCACCCTAGAAATGAACCATCCAGAACAACTCTTTTCACACTTAGTGCTCCTTTAAATAATAAAAAAGAGAGACTGCTTTATTTCTTTCTAATTAATGCATTACATACTATTTTTAACATATAGCAACCTCTTTCCTTCATGCATTCAATTATTTTTATTTATTTATTTGCACTTATACGTGAACCTTTATTTGCTATATTCTTCTCCTAATCAATTAATTGATTTTTTTCTCTTTTTGTCTACTCTTTTTGAAAAGAAACCGCATGTCCTTAAACCATTTTCTTTTATTTATTTACATCTAATCACATGTGCATGCGTCTCTGATTTGAATGTTATTTAATAACATTAACCTTCCTCCAATTGTGGCTTGCTTATGGCCTTATTAGTTTACTTTTTAAACGTTTAAATTTCAAAAGTTGATCCCCTTCACATTTAATTGCTCCATTTTAATGTTCACAACCTTTTTCTATGCATGCTTTAATTGCACATTTGACATGTTTTGCATTCCATATTCTCTTTCTTTTATTTGCATCACATCAATTTATTTTTATTCAGGTTCATGCATCATCCATTTATTTAATGCAATAATTTCACATATCCTCTTTCCCTTATTGCATTTATTTCAAATCACATGTATACATATATGCCCCCTTTTTGTTTGTCTCTATGTTCGCGCTCAACTTCAAATTTGAATCATGTACATACACATCCATCTCTTATGTGTACACTAATTTTTATATGCAAACAATTGTCTATTTTATTTGGAAATTATCTTCCTTAATCAATTAACGGTTTATTTCCATTCTTTCAATTAAACCTCCAATTAACTTATCCCCTTTCGCACTGAACCAATTTGCTAAACCACTATTTAGCCGCTCCTTAAAACAAAACAAAAATATGACACTGGTGGGGATTAAACTCACAACCTCTTATGTACAAGTCTCATGTATTAACCAAATGAGCTACTAAGTCTTTTGTTAACAAGATTTAGGACCAAGCTACATATTATTCTTTTCCCATTGCTCTTTTTCATGTTTTGATGCATTTCTTAAATTAAGGATAACTTCTTCGTTTTAAATCAATTTTCTACAAACTATAGGTCTAAATTGACCAGAAAATTGCCACGAACGTAATGATGCTAATTTCATGACCAAATTCTAGAGTCTCTTCAAATTCTCCTTTTTATTTCGTTTTAAATGTTCGCATGTATTTCTTCGCATTTCACTGTATTTCTTCTTATTTCAAATATTGCATGTAATTTCTTTATTAATCTTTTTCTTTATTTCACTGCATAAACTTCTTACATGCAATTATATTAATATTATTTAATCTTTCCTTTAAATATATCCATGCATATATACATATATCTCATTTTTAATTATATTAAAAATGCGGGGTGTTACATTCTCCCACCCTTAAGGAATTTCATCCTCGAAATTTAATAGGAGTAAAATATATAATTCCTCGCATAATATCAAACCATCAAGTGTGCATCCAATTTTTTTGCAAACATTTTGCATATGTGCAAAGTGAAATACATCATAGTAATGCATGTATGCCTAATTTGGTACCACCTATATGTATGCAAACTTTCAATTTTATTTTTTTCAAAACATGATGCTCACATCCTAAATATACTTGCAGTTCTATATGAATGCAATATTTTTGAAAAACCAAAACATTTTTCATCCAAATTTTTCCATACTCTTATAGAATAAGAGCATAGTTCATCCAATTGTTGCATCCAAAATCCTACCAACCATTATTGAATTCGAAATTTATAAAAATCTAATTTTCCAAATTCGATTTCTTATGTTACAAAAAGGTATAAAACGGAAGAATTTACATTTTCCGTTTTTCTTTTATGTACCTTTTCTGGTTGCACTTGGATTTTTACATAGCTATTCTACAAAAAGTCATAAGAAACTTTTTTTTTCAACTTATCTTTTTCGAGGAACAATTCTAGTCCTTATAATGCTTTTGCATTCTACGGGAATTTATTTTTATTATTCTATGATAGTCCTTATTATTTACTTCCTAGCCTCAAACTCGTTCTTTCTAGACGCTAATCCTTACCTACTCCGTTCGTTTTAAAACATGGTTTGGCCTCTCTTTTTTTCTAAATTTTCTCCAAAAAAATAAAAATGGTAAACCTTTATTTTCTTTACCAAAACTTGCTTTTGAGAAACCATAAAAACATGCCGTAACAAAAATGCAAAACATTTTTTTCAAACATAAAAAACTGGAGTAGACAAGGACAACTATTTCTTAATCGGGTTTCCAAATTACCTAGGCTTTACTAGACACATCCACGAAATCATTTCTTCTAACTATATATATTCCTAATCCATTTTCCACTTTATAAGGTTTCCCTACTGTAACGACCCAGAAAATCTGAACCAATTTAAAAATTTTAAATTGGCTAAAATAATGGATTTCAAATATTTAAAATAAATATTTTAAATAATAGCGATGAAAACTGAGTTTGAATCGACAATTGAAAACGAATATAATTAATTCTAATTATAAGCAAGGCCTGAAAAGGCGCTGCAGTTTCAAAAATCGAATTCAAACTTTGTCGGACTGTACCGGGTGCAAAACAAAACGGATTTGAGTGAAACCAAAAATATTTAAATCTGTTGGTGAATACCTTTCTAACGAATCTGAAAAATCAAAGTTTCATAGCGGAAAGCAAAAGTTATGGCCAAATGAATTTTCAGAAAGGTCGCTATGGAATTTATATAGCCCGTGAAATTGGCCATTTTGCATACGACCTCGGAATTCGATGAAACCACTTTTGTTGGATCCGGGATGAGAAGTTATTGCTAGGTTTCAAATTTCATAATTTTTGAAGCTAGTATGTGAGCGTGGCAAAGGAAAACGTGTTTTGGTCAATTACAGTTAAATTGGATCGACCAGAAATGGGCCTTTTTGCAAACGGTCTCAGAATTCGACGAAACTAGTTTTGTTGGGACCGTATCGTCAAAACATAGCTAGATTTATTTTTTTGGAATTTTTTGAATCAGTTTGTGGCCCTGGCAAATTTAAATGTACGTTCAAATTGAATATTGAATGTTATATATTTTGATTTGAAGGAAAACTGACTGAAACGGTCGAATGGGCCTACGAAACATATCCCATTGTGTTCGGAATGGGGGTAAAACGCTAGGGACGACAGTCGTTGGGTTTAGATTGGTGGTCGTGTCAGAAAACCCCTTTAAAACTCCCCCAACCAATCATAATTAAAAAAAAACCTTTCTCTCTCCCCGAACGAACGGCGCTCCCCTTCTTTCTGTAACGACACGGATTTCGCCCGGACCTAATCGATCGCTAAACCGACCAAGACCGTTCGAATCCCGCATACGCTAACTTTGGGTATACAACACATCAGAACAAATAACAGAAGACTTCAATAAACATCATAATAATGTTACATCAGAGTACAGAATATCAGAGTATATCGAAAATAATACACAGCGGAAGATAAATTTACATAAATGTAATACAATGCACAGCGGAAATATAAACTACACAGCGGAAGACTGTAAATGCCTGGACACAGCTTAAAGCTTCAATCCAGAATCCTGCTCAAAACATCTGCAAAATAAAACTACTCGACTGCCCGTGTGGAAAATAGGGGCACCCGAGTTCGCAAGGGAAAAGCAAACTACAGGTCAGTCATGGGACTGGTGTGAGAACTCAAAAAAAACAGTTGTTAAACTTGTTTAAAAATAAGGCAAATCACGGGACCACGCCACTTTCGCGGAACGGGTTTACCCCCATGAAAGCCAGTGTATAAGCAACAATCAATATAGACATATGGATCTACTATGCATCACACAACATGCAATATCCCAATCTACCCACTTAGATTAATCACAATACTTAGATTTTCCAAATCCAATTCAATTTACAGAAATTATTCCTTTGGATTTTATTCCCGATTTCTTATTTCAAATCATTTGAAATACATATCTAACTTTCTATATCAAAGTAGATTTCACTTCGGGATCTCAAATCAAATCATTTGGAAATGTGAATTCCAAAACATAACAATGCATACAAACAAGTATGCAACCAAATATCGTGCTCCCCATCGACAAGGCAAAGGGTACGCACCTCGCAACTCGATATATATATGTGCACCTACCCCACATAGGAGTAGGCTACACCGACGATGCACCTCCCACTCAGGAGAGCATACACCGCCCTCTCACCCATACTTTTAGTCTCAGGGTTACCCGAATCTTTAGTCACATACTAAATCATTTCATATCCCGAAGTAGGGAAAATCATTTCACAACGTAATAATCACAAGTACTTTCAAAATATAGTACTTCACATCAGTAATTCACGCATATGATCAGTCACTATTAATCACATAACCTTTGAGCTCGTACGTCTCAAAGAAGGGTGTTAAGCAAGAGAATAAATTCTCCGCCACCAAACAGATACATCATTAATAGCAACTGATCGAATACGCGATGAACCACAATGTAACATATAATACATTTCTAAATCATTTTAGAAATCATCGGGTTTTGGGCCTCGAAATCCTTTCTGTTTTATAAAACATTTTTATAAAACATTCCCTGTCCAAAATCGGGAATACATTTCTTTTCACTTAAGAAAAATATCATTTCACAATCATTCGTTAAATTTGAAATGAACACAACATCGCTAAACACCTTATCGTCAAATCGTGAAGTGTTTCACAAGGCGTTAGCACACAGATATTTTCAACCCAACCCAATGCTAAATGTAAAAGCATATTCTGCTCATAAACTGGTCGAGCACAATCCAAACCATCAATCAATCAAATTTGACATTAAATATAAGGTTTTAAATAGAGAGAGTATTGGCTTATATTTAACATCAAATCCTGAAACCAACAGATATCATATCGGGAATAACGATATCGATATCTTCCAAATTCCCATCACAATATCTGTAATCACGGAATCCAATATCGAAGATATCCATTGATAATTTCAATTCAAATCTAATCCAATTTATTTATTTATAACCATTGGATTATTTTTCTAGTTAATAACTAGTTCATTTCGATAAAAATCTATTTTTATCTTTTCAAATATGGAGTTTTTCATCCCAATTCTTCCCAAATCATTTCTTATGATTTTACACAAATTATTACTATTTTTAATAATTTTATCAAGGCCTGTACGGTCGATTTCCATCAATGGCCATCGAACTGCACTTACAGCGACCTTTTTCGAATTTGATTTGGACGTATCTCCAAATCCAACCGTTAGATTTCAAATTTCTAATATTCGTTAGAAAGCTCTTTTCGATACGAACCCAACGGTTCCGGTTTTAGGAGAATCCGACGGTCGGATCTCCCGTAATGTCCGTTTGAAATAAATGGTCGAAATTCGCGAACTGCCGCGGCGCGGCGCGTTCTATTCAGGCCATTATATTATATATAATATATATAATATATATTTCGTCGATTTCTATTTAAAACGAATTATATAAATAGTTTTAAATTCGTTTCAAAACATTTTCAACTTCCTTTTCAATTCAAATCACAATTAAATTCTTCTTTATAGATTCGTTTTAAAATTCATTTTTATTCAATTCAAATTTCAATTCAATTTGAATTCGTTTTCAATTCAATTCATTTCGAATTCGTTTTCTATTCAATTCAATTCGAATTCGTTTTCTATTCAATTCAATTCGAATTCGTTTTCTATTCAATTCAATTCGAATTCGTTTTCTATTCAATTCAATTCGAATTCGTTTTCTATTCAATTCAATTCGAATTCGTTTTCTATTCAATTCAATTCGAATTCGTTTTCTATTCGATTCAATTCGAATATGTTTTCTATTCAATTCAATTCGAATTCGTTTTCTATTCAATTCAATTCGAATTCGTTTTCTATTCGATTCAATTCGAATATTTCATATACATTGTTTTCAATTCGAATATTTTCATATACATTGTTTTCAATTCGAATATTTTCATATACATTGTTTTCAATTCGAATATTTTCACTTTTAATATATCCGATATTTTCACTTCGCTATATATATATAAATTTCACTTTTCATATATTCGATATTTTCACTTCGCTATATATATAAAAATTTCACTTTTCATATATTCGATATTTTCACTTTGCTATATATATAAAAATTTCACTTTTCATATATTCGATATTTTCACTTTGCTATATATATAAATTTCACTTTTCATATATTCGATATTTTCACTTCGCTATATATATAAATTTCACTTTTCATATATTCGATATTTTCACTTTGCTATATATATAAATTTCACTTTTCATATATTCGATATTTTCACTTTTCATATATTCGATATTTTCACTTCGCTATCAATCAATTTTCACAACAATTTCAACCAATAAATATCGTCCATGGTTTGTGGACGAGGGGCGTATATATATATATATATATAGATATTTATATATAGCAATTCACTTCCACTTTCAACACATATATAAAATTATAAAAAGAAATTGAAGAGTGAGAAATCCTCACATATAGCTATCCTAGCTCCACGGCACTCCATTGATAGAAATCTTCATCGCTATCGCATCTTCGTCATCTTCGTTGCCCGTAGTCACTACATATAAAAAAAAAATCACATTTTTATATTTTGATGTCTTTAAAATAAAAATCACATTTTTATTTGTTCACTTTCGATTTAAAAAATCATATTTTCATAATCACTTCATATATTCCAAAATCGAATTGTTACTATGCTATTCAATATATAAAAATCGAACTTTTATTTCGATGTTCAATATATAAAAATCTTGCCTTTTCTAATTTAAAAATCTCGCCTTTTCTAATTTAAAAATCTCCCCTTTTTATATTTAAAAATCTCGCCTTTTTATATTTAAAAATCTCGCCTTTTTATATTTAAAAATCTCGCCTTTTTATATTTAAAAATATCGCCTTTATTAAAAATAAAGTTTTCGCCTTTATAAAAATAAAGTTTTCGCCTTTATAAAAATAAAGTTTTCGCCTTTATAAAAATAAAGTTTTCGCCTTTATAAAAATTACCACTTTATCTCAACGTATATAAAATAAAAATCAGATTTTTATTTCGCTACATATACAAAGATGATATTTTCATAGTTAAAAATCCGATATTTTCATAGTTAAAAATCCGATATTTTCATAGTTAAAAATCCGATATAATGCTCCTTTGCATGCTAATATTTAATTCGCTAAAAATCAGATTTTGGACTTTCGAATAGTTTAATCTAGAAATTAAATTAATTAATTAACTGAATTAGATATAATAACGTTTAGAACTTACTTTGCCCTTTCCTGTTCTCATCAGGCCGATATCGAACCGCTCCTCCAACCTAGGGTTGGATTTTTCTGCCACCGTCGTTCGTCGTTGACCAGTTCTGACCCCTCCACGACCTCCGCCGCACCTCACTTCCCCCACGCCCTGAGTGTCGTCGCACCCGATGGCCTGAGGCGCCTCCAATCTCGGCAGCGAGCGGCGAGAGTTTGCACCAACGATTCGAGCTCCTTACTCCATGATAATGGATCATACCACCGCCAATACGAAGATCTCACTTAGGTCTTTGATTTGCGTTCTGGGTGATAGGGATAATACTGCGTAGATCGCGAGTTAGAGGAGGAGGAAGGATCGAATGTTTTCCGCCTTAGATTATGATGGAGGCGGGTTTCGAATGTTTGACTGTGAAGGTAAGGTTTGACTAGGTATAAGAAAAAAGAAGTTTATATATATAATAATATAATTTAAATAATGTAGAATTCTTGTTTAACCCTTTTGAATTCTAAATCAAACCCAACGAGTGTCGCCCCAAGCCAATTACCCCCATTCCGAACTCAATGGGATATGCATCGTAAGCTGATTCCATCGTTTCGATCAGTTTCCGTTGAAATTTACAATTTAAATCCTTATATTGAATTTTAAACGTACATTTCAAATTACCGGGGTCACATACTAACACTAAAAATTCCAGAAAAATATTTTCTAGCTTCGTATTGCCGATACGGTCCTAACAAAACTAGTTTCGTCGAATTCTGAGACCGTTTGCAAAATGGCCAATTTCCAGTCGATTAAATTCAACAGAAACTGGTCAAACGCGTTTTCCTTTGCCACGCTCACATATTGATTCGAAAAATTGTGAAATTTGAAACCTAGCAATAACTTGACACTGCGGATCTAACAAAAGTGGTTTCGTCGAAATCCGAGGTCGTTTGCAAAATGTCCATTTTTAAGGGCCTGAATTCCATAGCGACTATTCAGAATTTTCAACTGGACATATCATTTGATTCCCGCTATCAAATTTCGATTGGTCGGATTCGTTAGAAAGATATTCACTAACAGATTTAAATATTTTTGGTTTCACTAAAATCCGGATTGTTTTGCACCCGGTACATTCAATTGAAGTTTGAAATCGAATTATCGAACTACCGCGCCATTTTCAATTCCATTTATAATTATATATAATTATTTATATTCTAACGACGACGTATATAATATACACGTTATAATTATATTCAAAATAAATTTTTCGACGATATTATTTAAAATAATTCATTTTAAATAATCAAAATTCGCTAAAATTGCCAAAATAAAATTTTCAAACTGGCTCGCATTTTACGGGTTGTTACAATCTCCCCCACTTAAAACTTTTCGTCCCCGAAAAGGAACAAAGTCGAAAGTGGTTTGATTATTCAGCTCTACGATCGATTAGGCTTCCATTCTCCAACTCTTTAGTTTCTGAGAATTTTCAAAATTTCAAAAATTTGGCTAACACCCTAAATTTTCGAAAAATTTCGCCATAACCTCCCCTGCAATGGGAGCATCGGGAAATTGCAAATAGCTTCCCCGGTCCTTCAGATCTCAAAAAGAAAAAGAAAAAGCCAAGCGGCTAGCCAATAGGCTCACAAAATCATCATCACCCAAACAAAACAGGAAATTATGTAGTAAACATGTACCTATTTGTCGGGCAAACAAATTTTATTCTCGGCTCTAGCCTCCTTGCTATGACCTGTTCAATGATATACAAGTATATGCAAGCAAATGCGACCAATTTTCAATACCGTTCAATATTTGGTTCTATTAGGCATAATGGTTCAAAATTAGCAAACAAATAAACAAACAACACAAACATCAATCAATTAATTGATTATATTTTCAAATAGCTATCCTAACTGCACAAATAAAATATGTGTTTGATGGTTTGAAACCCCACACGGGTGTTAGGATGAAAAACTCCATATTTGAAAAGATAAAAATAGATTTTTATCGAAATGAACTAGTTTTGAACTAGAATTATAATTCTATTTATTTTTGAATAAATAAATTGAATTCGAAAAGGGTTTTGAAAATAACCAAAAATTTCCAATGATTGCATTGGAGTGGATTTGAATCGAAATTGTCTTCGGAATATTTCGATGTTGGGATTCGTGATTATACAGGTGTTGTTATGGAAATTTGAAAGATATATTTGTATCGTTATTTCTAATACGACATTTGTTAATCGTAGAATTTGATATTGAATGTAAGCCGATATATTTTCTATTCAGAGCCTTATATTGAATATCAAATGTGATTTACCAAATGTAAAAACCCGCAACTTCCCCGTAAAGGAAAGCGTCGGATAGTTTGAGAACAAACCACAACAGAACGCATACAGAAGAACGTTTCACTGTATATAACAACAATGCATCAGATTACAAGAATATACAGAGTATAAAAGAATATTACACAGAAATATCAGAGATTTAAATTACATTTAAATACATAGCAGCGGAAAAATAATACAATACACAACTAGAAGAGATATACGGATACAAAGCTTTCCGGATATCATTCCAGCTGTAAACCAGGATCCTGTGAATATAAATCTGCAAAACCAAAACTACTAGCTGCCCGTGTCAAAATAAGGGCACCCAGAGTTTAGGTTAAAACAATAAACTCCAGGTCAGTCATGTGACTGGTGTGAGAACTAAAAACAGTTATTAATCTTTATTTTAAATCATTAGGTAAATCAAGGGACCACGCCGTATAACACGGAACGGGTTTCCTCCCAAGAATACCAGTGCATAAAACAAACAGCGCAATGCTAAATAAAGGAAAATGAAGCTGTTATAAGACCCAGGTCCTATCACACAATGCAAACGCAAGCCGGGGGATAGGGTTTTCCCTTATAACAGCCAAAGAATGCTTGATACGTTTTAAAACAAATCATTTGATACTACTATAAGTGCATAGTGCATAAAATACTTCAAATCATAAGTATCAATCATAGGCGGCATGGGTACCATATATCATGTCGCCATATATAGGTTTACAATTAAAACCGCAAATGTCACGTATTTGGAAATTGGATTTCCGTCTATGAACCGAGGCTAGGGGCAAGATCCTCAACCGATTCGAGACTGTCTAGCCCGAGCCTCAGGCAAGTACTCTGTCAAGCCTTTGGATCCTCAGGGCCGGTCCACACGGAGTGGATTAAAATGCCTGAACATGCGTTTCCCCGCCCTATGGGGCGTAAACGAGCCAACTAAATGACTCCATCGGTTCGAGAACGACCGATCAATCCGAGGCGCCTCGCAACAGCAACAACCACATAAGTCAAACTCGTCAGGGCGTGTAAAACCACTGACGCCACTTCTAGCTAGAAAGAAACGCATGCCCTCCCTGACGTCCGTCTCCCGTTTTTGGTTCATACCGGGTGTGAAACTCGCGAGGTAAACGTTACACAAAGCTACGCCACAAAGGCCGTGCTTTGATCATCAACCACAAGACTTTGCTTTTCAACAGAAGCCTTGATCATTTGCATCTTAGCATGCCACACAGGCAAACCATCCTATGCAACCGATATCAGTCACACAGAATGAAATCCGATGTCAGACACACAGTCCATTTTCAAGTCCGTCCTGGGTCTGAACGAAACCGGAGGCACCTAGTACCCCGCATATCCATCGATCTCCAAGTACGTCTGGACGATCCCTAACTGTTTCCATCTTCTTGGGTGTACAGCCCAATCAAGATCATCAGTTATCACCCAAACGACGTGAAGACCTCCGGTCTTCGACCATCGTCTTCATCTTCGACTTATCGTCGCATCAGTTATTCAGAATGGGATAAACCCGGTCTTTCCGAATAACTCGCGTATATTTTAAATAAGTGTTACACAAACACAACATACGCCTCATTCCAATTCATTAGTCACTAACCATAAATTAATCAAGAGAATAATTCCCCAAATATTAACCCCGAAGGCCGAAACCAACATCAGATCAATATCCAGAAAACCATTCTGCTTGGCTAACCGACAGTTAGTTTCTAAATTTCACGTTCAAATCTAATTAAAGATTTAACTATCGCCTGGAGCAAAACTGGTGATACTCCATTCTCGATCTTTTCAATCTAATTAAAGATTCATTAAAACTCCACTTAGTTTTAATCATTATCTGGGTTAAAGAATCAGTGTCATTTAAAACACGGTTCACGATAAACCCAAAATCACATTCAATAATTATCGGGTTAAAGAACGAGTGTTATTTAAAACACTGTTCACGATAAACCCAAAAATCAATATCAATTCAATTCCAATTAAATATTCTTTAATTGGTACACTTCATTAAATCTAAATAAAAAGATTAAATCTTTTTATTTAGATTTAATGAAGTGTACCAATTAAATAATATTTAATTGGAATTGAATTGATATTGATTTTTGGGTTTATCGTGAACAGTGTTTTAAATAACACTTGTTCTTTAACCCGATAATTAATGAATGTGATTTGGGTTTGTCGTGAATGGTGTCTTCACTAACACTGTTCTTGAACCCAGCTGAGAAAAGGAAAGCGTCGGATAGTTCGAGAACAAGCCACAACAGAACGCATACAGAAGAACATTTCACTATATATAACAACAGTGCATCAGATTACAAGAATATACAGAGTATAAATGAAAAAATATTACACAGAAATATCAGAGATTTAAATTACATTTAAATACTTCGCAGCGGAAAATAATATAATACACAACTAGAAGTAGATATACGGATACAAAGCTTTCCGGATATCGTTCCAGCTGTAAACCAGGATCCTGTGAATATAAATCTGCAAAACCAAAACTACTAGCTGCCCGTGTCAAAATAAGGGCACCCAGAGTTTAGGTTAAAACAATAAACTCCAGGTCAGTCATGTGACTGGTGTGAGAACTAAAACAGTTATTATTCTTTATTTCAAAAGTTAGGTAAATCAAGGGACCACGCCGTATAACACGGAACGCGTTTCCTCCCAAGAATACCAGTGCATAAAACAAACAGCGCAATGCTAAATAAAGAAAGATGAAGCTGTTATAAGACCCAGGTCCTATCACACAATGCAACGCAAGCCAGGGGATAGGGTTTTCCCTTATAACAGCCAAAGAATGCTTGATACGTTTAAAACAGATTGTTTGATACTATTATAAGTGCATAGTGTATAAAACAACTTCAAATCATAACTATCAATCATAGGCGGCATGAATGGCCCATAACACTATGTCGCCATATATATATTTACAATCACAACCGCAAATGTCGTATTGGAAGTTGGGTTATCATTTATGGTATGAACCGAGGCTAGGGGCAAGATCCTCAATGATTCGAGACGCTCTAGTCCGCCCCTCAGGATCAGAGCTCGAGTGACCCTTGGATCGTCAGGGCCGGTCCACCGATGTGGATTAAAATGCCTGAACATGCGTTTCCCCACCCTATGGGGTGTAAATCTGGCCCGTCAGCCGACCAGAAGCATCGGCCGAAACCGATATCACGAGGCGCCTCGCTTTTCAGCAAGTAATAATAAGTAACATCCACATGAGTCAAACTCGTCAGCCAGTTCAAGCACTGACGCCACTCCTAACTAGAAAGAAACGCATGTCCTCCCTGATGTCCGTCTCCCGTTTTTGATTCATACCGGGTGTGATACTCGCGAATCAACGTTACACAAAGCTACGCCACAAAGGCCGTGCTTCGATCATCACCACAAGACTTTGCTTTTCAACAGAAGCCTTGATCATTTGCATCTTAGCATGCCACACAGGCAATTCACTCCATGTGATTGATATCCATCAATATATAACCCCTGAGCTCGTACGTCTCAGAGAAGGGCGTTAAGCAAGAGAATAAATTCTCCGCCGCCAAACAGATATATATTTAATAGAGATCAATCACACGGACTAAAATCCAATGTCAGACACACAGTCCATTTACAAGTCCGTTCTGGGCCTGAACGAAACCGGAGGCACCTAGTACCCCGCATATCCATCGATCTCCAAGTACGTCTGAACGATCACTAATTGTTTCCATCTTCTTGGGTGTACAGCCCAATCAAGATCATCAGTTATCACCCAAACGACGTGAAGACTTCCGGTCTTCGACCATCGTCTTCATCTTCGACTTATCGTCGTATCAGTTATTCAGAATGGGATAAACCCGGTCTTTCCGAATAACTCGCGTATATATTATAAAAGTGTTACACAAACACAACATACGCCTCATTCCAACTCATTAGTCATTAACCGTAAATTAATCAAGAGAATAATTCCCCAAATATTAACCCCGAAGGCCGAAACCAACATCAGATCAATATCCAGAAAACCATTCTACTTAGCTAACCGACAGTTAATTTCTAAATTTCACGTTCAAATCTAATTAAAGATTTAACTATCGCCTGGAGCAAAACTGGTGATACTCCATTCTCGATCTTTTCAATCTAATTAAAGATTCATTAAAACTCCACTTAGTTTTAATCTGTGACTGGGTTAAAGAATCAGTGTCATTTAAAACACGGTTCACGATAAACCCAAAGTCACATCCCATTAATTATCGGGTTAAAGAACAAGTGTTATTTAAAACACTGTTCACGATAAACCCAAAAATCAATATCCATTCAATTCCAATTAAATATTATTTAATTGGTACACTTCATTAAATCTAAATCAAAAGATTTAATCTTTTCTCAGCTGGGTTCAAGAACAGTGTTAGTGAAGACACCATTCACGACAAACCCAAATCACATTCATTAATTATCGGGTTAAAGAACAAGTGTTATTTAAAACACTGTTCACGATAAACCCAAAAATCAATATCCATTCAATTCCAATTAAATATTATTTAATTGGTACACTTCATTAAATCTAAATAAAAAGATTTAATCTTTTCTCAGCTGGGTTCAAGAACAGTGTTAGTGAAGACACCATTCACGACAAACCCAAATCACATTCATTAATTATCGGGTTAAAGAACAAGTGTTATTTAAAACACTGTTCACGATAAACCCAAAAATCAATATCCATTCAATTCCAATTAAATATTATTTAATTGGTACACTTCATTAAATCTAAATAAAAAGATTTAATCATTTCTCAACTGGGTTCAAGAACAGTGTTAGTGAAGACACCATTCACGACAAACCCAAATCACATTCATTAATTATCGGGTTAAAGAACAAGTGTTATTTAAAACACTGTTCACGATAAACCCAAAAATCAATATCCATTCAATTCCAATTAAATATTATTTAATTGGTACACTTCATTAAATCTAAATAAAAAGATTTAATCATTTCTCAACTGGGTTCAAGAACAGTGTTAGTGAAGACACCATTCACGACAAACCCAATTCACATTCATTAATTATCGGGTTAAAGAACAAGTGTTATTTAAAACACTGTTCACGATAAACCCAAAAATCAATATCAATTCAATTCCAATTAAATATTATTTAATTGGTACACTTCATTAAATCTGAATAAAAAGATTTAATCTTTTCTCACTTGGGTTCAAGAACAGTGTTAGTGAAGACACCATTCACGACAAACCCAAATCACATTTGATATTCAATATAAGGCTCTGAATAGAAAATATATCGGCTTATATTCAATATCAAATTCTACGATTAACAAATGTCGTATTGGAAATAACGATATACATATATATCTTTCAAATTTCCGTAACAACATCCGTATAATCACAAATTCCAACATCGAAATATTCCGAAGACAATTTCGATTCAAATCCACTCCAATGCAATCATTGGAAACTTTGGTTATTTTCAAAACCCTTTTCAAATTCAATTTATTTATAAAAATAAATAGAATTATAATTCTAGTTCAAAACTAGTTCATTTCGATAAAAATCTATTTTTATCTTTTCAAATATGGAGTTTTTCATCCCAATTCTTCCCAAATCATTTCTTATGATTTTACACAAATTATTACTATTTTTAATAATTTTATCAAGGCCTGTACGGTCGATTTCCATCAATGGCCATCGAACTGCACTTACAGCGACCTTTTTCGAATTTGATTTGGACGTATCTCCAAATCCAACCGTTAGATTTCAAATTTCTAATATTCGTTAGAAAGCTCTTTTCGATACGAACCCAACGGTTCCGGTTTTAGGAGAATCCGACGGTCGGATCTCCCGTAATGTCCGTTTGAAATAAATGGTCGAAATTCGCGAACTGCCGCGGCGCGGCGCGTTCTATTCAGGCCATTATATTATATATAATATATATAATATATATTTCGTCGATTTCTATTTAAAACGAATTATATAAATAGTTTTAAATTCGTTTCAAAACATTTTCAACTTCCTTTTCAATTCAAATCACAATTGAATTCTTCTTTATAGATTCGTTTTAAAATTCATTTTTATTCAATTCAAATTTCAATTCAATTTGAATTCGTTTTCAATTCAATTCATTTCGAATTCGTTTTCTATTCAATTCAATTCGAATTCGTTTTCTATTCAATTCAATTCGAATTCGTTTTCTATTCAATTCAATTCGAATTCGTTTTCTATTCAATTCAATTCGAATTCGTTTTCTATTCAATTCGAATTCGTTTTCTATTCAATTCAATTCGAATTCGTTTTCTATTCGATTCAATTCGAATATGTTTTCTATTCAATTCAATTCGAATTCGTTTTCTATTCAATTCAATTCGAATTCGTTTTCTATTCGATTCAATTCGAATATTTCATATACATTGTTTTCAATTCGAATATTTTCATATACATTGTTTTCAATTCGAATATTTTCATATACATTGTTTTCAATTCGAATATTTTCACTTTCAATATATCCGATATTTTCACTTCGCTATATATATATAAATTTCACTTTTCATATATTCGATATTTTCACTTCGCTATATATATAAAAATTTCACTTTTCATATATTCGATATTTTCACTTTGCTATATATATAAAAATTTCACTTTTCATATATTCGATATTTTCACTTTGCTATATATATAAATTTCACTTTTCATATATTCGATATTTTCACTTCGCTATATATATAAATTTCACTTTTCATATATTCGATATTTTCACTTTGCTATATATATAAATTTCACTTTTCATATATTCGATATTTTCACTTTTCATATATTCGATATTTTCACTTCGCTATCAATCAATTTTCACAACAATTTCAACCAATAAATATCGTCCATGGTTTGTGGACGAGGGGCGTATATATATATATATATATATAGATATTTATATATAGCAATTCACTTCCACTTTCAACACATATATAAAATTATAAAAAGAAATTGAAGAGTGAGAAATCCTCACATATAGCTATCCTAGCTCCACGGCACTCCATTGATAGAAATCTTCATCGCTATCGCATCTTCGTCATCTTCGTTGCCCGTAGTCACTACATATAAAAAAAAAAATCACATTTTTATATTTTGATGTCTTTAAAATAAAAATCACATTTTTATTTGTTCACTTTCGATTTAAAAAATCATATTTTCATAATCACTTCATATATTCCAAAATCGAATTGTTACTATGCTATTCAATATATAAAAATCGAACTTTTATTTCGATGTTCAATATATAAAAATCTTGCCTTTTCTAATTTAAAAATCTCGCCTTTTCTAATTTAAAAATCTCCCCTTTTTATATTTAAAAATCTCGCCTTTTTATATTTAAAAATCTCGCCTTTTTATATTTAAAAATCTCGCCTTTTTATATTTAAAAATATCGCCTTTATTAAAAATAAAGTTTTCGCCTTTATAAAAATAAAGTTTTCGCCTTTATAAAAATAAAGTTTTCGCCTTTATAAAAATAAAGTTTTCGCCTTTATAAAAATAAAGTTTTCGCCTTTATAAAAATTACCACTTTATCTCAACGTATATAAAATAAAAATCAGATTTTTATTTCGCTACATATACAAAGATGATATTTTCATAGTTAAAAATCCGATATTTTCATAGTTAAAAATCCGATATTTTCATAGTTAAAAATCCGATATAATGCTCCTTTGCATGCTAATATTTAATTCGCTAAAAATCAGATTTTGGACTTTCGAATAGTTTAATCTAGAAATTAAATTAATTAATTAACTGAATTAGATATAATAACGTTTAGAACTTACTTTGCCCTTTCCTGTTCTCATCAGGCCGATATCGAACCGCTCCTCCAACCTAGGGTTGGATTTTTCTGCCACCGTCGTTCGTCGTTGACCAGTTCTGACCCCTCCACGACCTCCGCCGCACCTCACTTCCCCCACGCCCTGAGTGTCGTCGCACCCGATGGCCTGAGGCGCCTCCAATCTCGGCGCGAGCGGCGAGAGTTTGCACCAACGATTCGAGCTCCTTACTCCATGATAATGGATCATACCACCGCCAATACGAAGATCTCACTTAGGTCTTTGATTTGCGTTCTGGGTGATAGGGATAATACTGCGTAGATCGCGAGTTAGAGGAGGAGGAAGGATCGAATGTTTTCCGCCTTAGATTATGATGGAGGCGGGTTTCGAATGTTTGACTGTGAAGGTAAGGTTTGACCTAGGTATAAGAAAAAAGAAGTTTATATATATAATAATATAATTTAAATAATGTAGAATTCTTGTTTAACCCTTTTGAATTCTAAATCAAACCCAACGAGTGTCGCCCCAAGCCAATTACCCCCATTCCGAACTCAATGGGATATGCATCGTAAGCTGATTCCATCGTTTCGATCAGTTTCCGTTGAAATTTACAATTTAAATCCTTATATTGAATTTTAAACGTACATTTCAAATTACCGGGGTCACATACTAACACTAAAAATTCCAGAAAAATATTTTCTAGCTTCGTATTGCCGATACGGTCCTAACAAAACTAGTTTCGTCGAATTCTGAGACCGTTTGCAAAATGGCCAATTTCCAGTCGATTAAATTCAACAGAAACTGGTCAAACGCGTTTTCCTTTGCCACGCTCACATATTGATTCGAAAAATTGTGAAATTTGAAACCTAGCAATAACTTGACACTGCGGATCTAACAAAAGTGGTTTCGTCGAAATCCGAGGTCGTTTGCAAAATGTCCATTTTTAAGGGCCTGAATTCCATAGCGACTATTCAGAATTTTCAACTGGACATATCATTTGATTCCCGCTATCAAATTTCGATTGGTCGGATTCGTTAGAAAGATATTCACTAACAGATTTAAATATTTTTGGTTTCACTAAAATCCGGATTGTTTTGCACCCGGTACATTCAATTGAAGTTTGAAATCGAATTATCGAACTACCGCGCCATTTTCAATTCCATTTATAATTATATATAATTATTTATATTCTAACGACGACGTATATAATATACACGTTATAATTATATTCAAAATAAATTTTTCGACGATATTATTTAAAATAATTCATTTTAAATAATCAAAATTCGCTAAAATTGCCAAAATAAAATTTTCAAACTGGCTCGCATTTTACGGGTTGTTACACTTTCCTTCTCTCCTCCGCCGCCGCCGCTACAGGCACTTCCAGCCTTCGCCGCCGCCACCACTCGAAGCGCCGCTCCCTCCTCTTCCAATCCGACCCCACCACGACCCCGACCGACGCCCCCATCACCAGAATCGGCCCTCCAAAGTTCCGATCTTCCTGACGCCGCCGACGACAGATCCGACCACTGTACCCCCTCAAACCACCATCGACCGACAGCCCTCACCTCCCTCTACGATGCTGCAGCCACCGATCATCCCAGTTCTTCCCGGATTTCGCGAATTTCTCCGACCTAGTTTTGAACAGCGTATAAAGGTGGTTCCTTTATATTGTTTAAACACTTTAAAGTGTTCCAACCTTTGAAAAATCATATCTTTTTCGTTCGTTAACGAAATTCGATGAAACAGGAAACATCGTGACCGTGTGGACGTCATCTACATTCTAGAAGAGACCACATATTTTTCTGAGCCTTCTGCTATTTTTGGTGGAGTGGAACCCAATGTGAGATTTCTAATTTATAAACGATATGGAAAACGACGATGTATAAATTATATAGTCGATGTATGAGTTATATAAGCGTTGTACACCTCTTGTATAAGCGTTGTATAAGTTGTAAGTTCGATGTATAAGTTGTATATGCGTTGTAAAAATTATATATGTGTTGAAATAGAAGTGAATTGCTATATATATATATATATATATATATATATATATATATATATATACGCCCCTCGTCCACAAACCATGGACGATATTTATTGGTTGTGATTGGTGTGAAAATTGATTGATAGCGAATGGTTGATTGGGATTGTTTGTGGTTGATATTGATTGATTGTGGTTGAAAAATACCCGTTTGTGGTTGAGAAATTTTTGGTTGAAACCACATAGGATTAGTTTGTGGAAATTAAATAAATATATACATGCCGCCTGCATGCGAACTAGATGCATGATCCCCATTGTCAAAAACCGCGAGGTTTTAAGGTAGAGCGAGGAGCCGTACTAGGGACAGTCCCGGTTTTAATTACCCTGCCGTTATGCTGCCGAAATTTTGAATAATATTCATGTGTTTGAATTATTTTCATTTGTTGAAACTATATTTATTCGTTGAATAGAAAACCTTCATGTGTTGAATCGATATTCATTCGTTGATTAGAAATTCATGTGTTGAATGGTATTCGTTTTTTAAATATAAAAATCACATTTTTATCTATATATATAAACTATAGAAAACCTTCATGTGTTGAATCGATATTCATTCGTTGAATTGAAATTCATGTGTTGGATGGTATTCGTGTTTTAAATATAAAAATCACATTTTTATCTATATATATAAACTATAGAAAACCTTCATGTGTTGAATCGATATTCATTCGTTGAATTGAAATTCATGTGTTGAATGGTATTCGTGTTTTAAATACAAAAAATCACATTTTTATCTATATATATAAACTATAGAAAACCTTCATGTGTTGAATTGATATTCATTCGTTGAGTTGAAATTCATGTGTTGAATGGTATTCATATTTTGAAATAAATTGTTTTATAATAAAAATCACATTTTTATCATCTATGTGCACTATATAAAATAATCTCATTTTGAAATAAATTGTTTTATAATAAAAATCCTATTTTTATTACCTATATGAACTATATAAAATAATAGAGTTTTGAAATAAATTGTTTTATAATAAAAATCACATCTTTATCATCTATGTGCACTATATAAAATAATCTCGTTTTGAAATAAATTGTTTTATAATAAAAATCCTATTTTTATTACCTATATGAACTATATAAAATAATAGAATTTTGAAATGAATTGTTTTACAATAAAAATCATATTTTTATTATATACATGAATTGTTAAAAATAGTGAAAGGTTGAAATAGAAGACAGTTAGATAAAAATATCATTTTTATCAAATGTATGAAAAGAATGTAGCTTTGAAATCGAAGAATCGATATATATATATATATATATATATATAGAATTAAAATATATCGAATAACGACGCTGCAGTTCGTATTTTGAAACCGTGATTTCAAACGATTATACCGGGAGATCCGACCATCGAATTTTCCTGAAATCGCAACCGTTGGGTTCTCTTTGGAAAAATCTTTCCAACGGCACCAACTTTGTAAAAATCCAACGGTTGGATTGTCTGGAATGTTTAATTCAAATCTGAAGAAAAACAGCGCTAGAAACGATTATATTTATATATATATATATATATATAATTATATTTAATCGAATAACGACGCTGCAGTTCGTATTTCGAAATCGAAACTTCAAACGATTGTACCGGGAGATCCGACCGTCAGATTTTTTCCGAAACTGGAACCGTTGGATTCGTTTTGAAAAGATCTTTCTAATGATGTAAATTTCGTGTAGATCCAACGGTTAGATTTTCAGATATGTGTAAATCAAATCTGAAGAAAAACAGCGCCACGGTCGCGTTATGGCTCGAAGCGTCGTTTTGAATATATTGGCTATTTTAAAATAAATAAAAATAGCGATAAATCGTTATAAAATATTATAAATGATATGGATGTGATTTAGAAATTAACTGAAGGTTGGTTAAGTCGAATGGCTTCCCGGGTGTTGATCTGATGTTGGTTTCGGCCTTCGGGGTTAATATTTGGGAAATCGTTCTCTTATTGATTGACGGTTAGTGACTAATGAATTGAAATGATGCGTGTATATGTTAGTGTTGCACAAGTTGCTCAGAAAGACCGGGTTTATCCCATTCTGAATAACTGAATCGACGATAAGAAATCGAAGATGAAGACGATGGTCGAAGACCGGAGATCTTCACCTCGTTTGGATGGTAACCGAGGTCCTGATTGGGAGGCATTCCGAAATATGGATAATAAGTGGTGATCGTCCATACGTACATGGTGATCGATGGGTTTGCGAGGTATTTAGTGCCTCCGGTTTCGTTCAGACCCAGAACGGACTTGCAAATGGAAAGTGTGTCTGACATTGGAATTTATTCTGTGTGATTGATAGCCATCAGTTGCACGGTGTGAATTGCCTGTGTGGCATGCTAAGATGCAGTGATCATGGCTTCTGTTGAAAAGCAAAGTCTTGTGGTGATGATCAAAGCACCGCCTACGTGGCGTAGCTTTGTGTATAACGTGAAATCGCGAGCCTCACACCCCGGTATGAACCAGAAACGGGAGAGGACCTCAGGGAGGACATGCGTTTCTTTCTAGTTAGAAGTGGCGTCAGTGGTTTTACACGCCCTGACGAGTTTGACTTATGTGGTTGTTGCTGTTGCGAGGCGCCTCGGTTTGATCGGACGATCCGGGTCCGATGGAGTCATTCGTTGGCTCGTTTACGCCCCAAAGGGCGGGGAAACGTATTGTTCAGGAATTTTAGTCCACATCGGTGGACCGGCCCTGTCGCTCCAAGGGTCGATGCGCTCTGACCCTGTGGCTCGGGCTAGAGAGTCACGAAGTCGGTAAGGACTATCTTTTGCCTTGGTTCCGGACGGAAATCCAATTTCCAAATACGTGACTGTGCGGTTTTGATTGTATACCTATATATGGCGACATAGTGGTATGGGGCATTAATGCCGTCTATGATTAATAGTTATGATTTGAAATTGTTTTCAAGACATATAAACACTAGCAATAATATCAAATGCCTTTGTTTTATTCGTATCAAGCATAATTTGGCCGTTATAAGGTAAAAACTCTATCCTCCGGTTTGCGTTGCATTGTGTGATGGGAACTGAGTCTTATAATGGCTTCATTTTTATAAAAAGCATTGCAATGTTTAAAAGAATGATTTGTTTTAAAGCACTGGCAATCCAATGGAGTAAACCCGTTCCACGAAAGTGGCGTGGTCCTGTGATTAGCCATATTTGAAATGTGTTGAGTAGATTTCTCATACCAGTCCTATACTGACTCGTAGTTTGTTTCACTTTCAAACTCGGGTGCCCCTTTTTCTACACGGGCAGCCTTGTATTCAGGTTTAGCTGGCTTTCTCTGGATAACTGGAGCTGAAGATGGATTCTATCATTTATCTCTTTTTATGTTGTTCAGCTCCTATTGTACATTATGTTTGTTTTCCGTTGTAGACATATATGTATAGTTGAACTGTATTTGTACTAAGTAAGATCCTGTATACTGTGTAACTCTGATGATTGCTTTTATCCAGTATATTCTATTGTTCATTATCTGGTGTATTTATTTATTTCTGTTATGCTATTATCCATTTATGAGTTATATTCCACGGATTACCCTTGCCACCGTCAGTACGGGGTTTGGGGTCATCTCATTTGGTATCAGAGCTTTGGTTAAGCTTAGTGCTGGAATATAACATATGAACGGACTCATCAGAAATAGAACCAGTAGTGTTCTAGGACGGGTAACTCTATACAGATAGGTTCAGTAATATCCTAGTATGAGTAAAGCAGAATGAAATTACACCTCGATAGACACATTTACATTGAAGTATGTGTTTCTATATTTTAAAATATCTTTTCTGTGACCTGACACTTGATCTGCTGTTTGCAGAAGTACTAGAAAAATGAGTGTCAGAAATAGGAGAAATGCAGAACCCGATCTAGAGGCTCTATTAAAGAGATATCGAAATCTGAACGGAGCACAGTTCTAGGGCAATGAATCTATAATTCAGACTCAAGCTTGGATGAGTTCTGTCGAAAGAATATTTGAGCGCATCCATTTGAGAGATGACCAGAAACGGTTAGTAGCATCTTGGGCGCTCAAAGAAGAAGCTTTAATCTGGTGGGAAACAATCATCAAAGATAATCCAGAAGGTGATATCACCTGGGACAGATTCAAAGAGATTTTCCTAGAAAGATTTACTCCTCCCGAAGCAACCGAGCGATTATGTGATGAATTTTCTTATTTGATACAAGGTGGTATGACCATCCCAGAATATCATAAGAAATTCAACGAACTTGCTCACTTTGCTCCTCATCTGATTCAAGATCCAAAGAGGAAAAATCTGAGATTTATTCATGGCCTGCAAAGAAAATATCAGAACAGTGTAATGAGGAATGTGAAACTTCCTTTCTCTGAAGTGATTTATATGGCTTATCAGTATGAAATTCTCCATTAGAGAGGAATGTTGCGAGACGAAGAGGAAGTCTGTTCTAGTGACAAAGAAGAGACGGAAACTGATGTTCCTGAAGCCAGTACGAGGTCTGAGGTCAGTGAGAAGCCCAGTGCCAAGAGAAAAAGGGCTTAATCTGGGAAAGAACCAGTAACAACTGTTATTTGCTCTAACTGCAATAAGAAAGGACATTTGTCGATGAGTTGCAGATCTTTAAAGAAACAAAGAAAAGAGGGATATAGAGCCAATCGAAAGAAAAAGAAGAAAAGGTTTAGAACTGATGGGGAGTTCCAAGAGAAAAAGGAGTGCAAACAGTGCCACGAGGCTGGTCATCTTGCAAAGGATTGCCCACTCTTAAACAAGCCCGAAGTAGTTCAAGTGAACGAAGCGGCAGAAGTGCCTGCATCTTCGTCTGCTCAGGAAAGGTCTGATGTTTTAGAAGGCACGCTCAATGTCAAGAACATTCCAGTTAAAGTACTGTTTGATACTGGCGCGTCACGAAGCTTTATTGCAAAGAGTGCAGTCAAGAAGTTGGATTTGAAATTGAAGAAGCTCAAAGAGCCAATGACTGTCCAAAATCCAGTTGGGGGTTCCATCGGTCTCAGTTGGGTTTGTGGGGTGCCTGTCTCTTTTTCCTGTTATAAGTTCCCTACCATCGCTATAGTTATGAATTTTAATGAATTCGATCATATTTTGGGATTGGATTGGTTAACCAAATACGAAGCGGAGGTTAGATGCGCCGAGAGAGTTGTTAAGGCAAAGGCCCAATCAGGGAGTTATATAACCATACCATGTGAAGGCCCGATGTAGTGACCCGTATTTTGATGGGGTAATAATTAACTTATTTAATTATTTAAATAACGAATATATTATTTAATCGACGACGTTAGAACGTATAATTATATTATAATTAAAATCGAGCTTGAAATGGAGCGGCAGTTCGCTGTTTGGCGATTCGAACTTCAACTGAGTGTACAGGACTCGTTTTAAATCGGATTTCTGTGAAACAAGAAATGCGTGAAGCTGGTGGAGTATATCTTTCTAGTGGAAGAGAAAACTCAGGATTTCGTCGTGTAGATTTTGAGATATGTCCAAATCAAATTTTAAAATAGTCGCTATAGAATCGTTTATCGACCGTAATGGGTTATTCGATATAACTAGAGATAGGGTTTGAATTTAAACAAGGTTCTTTTGGGAAATAGTGATAATTTAATTTTTAGAATTTTACTGTAATTTTTAATTAATTAAATATGCAACTTTTCATTTGGAGTGTTTTGCACCCTGTAATCAACATTTTGAGGTTTCACAATACGAGTCCAACTACCGATATTATTATATTTCTGGGATCGTGGCGCTTTACTGAATACAACGGTATTCTTATTCCTGTCCGTACGTAAGTGGAATTTCATGAAAAAAGGGCACGTCATCATTTAGTTTTAATATAAAAATATATATCAATCATATCTCCCCTAAACTTCATCAGAACATTTCTATGATTAAATTCATGACCACGCAACCCTTGTCTCAACCACACATTCTTTCTGGGTAAAAATACAAGCCACAAAGTATCGGTTAATAAAATAATATAAAAGCTTTACCTATATAATACATTTTTCTCAGCAGCTTAACCTAAAACACTTTCCCACTTTCACAGAAACAAATCGAGCCGCCACAAAACATAGAAAACGAGCGAAACACTCGTTGGAAATTCATGCGAAAACCAAACAAAAATCGAATTAAAAACAAAAGGGGATTGGCTGTTGATCTTCAACGTGGAGTTTCGGTGAGGGGGTCTTCTTTTTCGAAGCTGAAAAGGGGACGTTCGTGTTTGAATGGAGGGACATGCGGAGTGATAAATGAAGGGGGATATTCCTTGCGGTGCTGGAAGTTTAGGGAAGTCGAGCTGTTGTGGGTTTGGGCGAAGTCAGAGGGGTTGGGAACTGATGAAACCGGTTGTTTTATGGAGTTCTGTAGAGGGGCGGACGTTGTGAGTTTTGGTGGATTCAGGTTGAAATTCGGTGCAGTAGATGATGCCGTAGTGGAGATGGATTTGGGGATAGCCGTGTTTCTCTTGGACGCGGGACCTCGTGGAAATGGAAGAGAGGGTAGCTGACGTGAAGAAACTAGGAGCACTCGTGAAGTACAGAGAAGCTGAAGGGAAAATGATAGTGTTATGTGCTTTTGGGTTTGTATTGCGCAGGTTACTGTAGGCCGATGGAAGAGGAGGAGTTGGATAAAGGCTCGGTGGTGTCAATATTGTTTTTAGTGGTGAAATGAAACGGGAGTTGGTGAGATGAAGTCTTGGGAGCTCACGGTTTTATGCTGGGAAGGGACTTCATGAATCCGGAGGTCAAATGCTTGTAGATAGGGCTGTCAATGGATACCCGAAAAATCCGAAATCCGTCCGCATTCGTATCCGAAAAGCGGATAAATATCCGATATCCGGAAAAGCGGATGTGGATGCGGATATAGCCATATCCGCATCCGAAAATTATCCGTCCGCTATTTTCCCGATTATAGCTTAAATTATATGTATTTTAACATAATTAAATATACTAATTTATTAATTTGCAAAATTAAAAATCTACTAAGCGCATGTTAATTGCTCAAAATTATATGTTATCATCATATTTATTTATTTTTAGCACTTTAGTAATCAATTAGGTTGAAAAAGCTTAATATTAAGCTAAAAATATTCATTTATGTTCATTGATTTATCGATCGTTGGCGGAGCGGATAATTATCCGATATCCGTCCGTATCCGCGGATGCGAATATCCGATATCCGAAAATGGTTTCGGATGCGGATACGGATATGACACTATCCGTATCCGAAAGTATCCGTTGACAGCCCTACTTGTAGAAGATGAAACAACAGTGAAGAGCGGGTGCAGTAAAAATGTGGAGATGGGCTTTAATTCAAATGGGCTGAGATGGGCCTGGGTTTAAAAGGGGAGTGGACTGGAATTGAATTTAAATGAAGGATGGGCCGAGCTATTTTGGATGAAGCCCATTTTAATTTAAAGTAAAGAAAAGAAAATCCCAAAGTTCAGAATTGCCGACTATTTCATATCTTTAAATCAAAGGGAAAGGAGCGCGAACGAAGAATAATATTTAGACAGTGGCTCGGGCACATTAAGCAAATTAGATGATAACCATGAAACTATCAGCCGTTCATGATACGAAATTAGAATCGAATAAACCAAGATCTGACGGAATCATGCTGACGAATAGAATTTTCTGGAACTGATCAGGGCTATCGACGCAAACCGTTATATAATGATTAACGCGCCAAAGTGAGTAAAACTCACTAACTCTCCTCAATTTATATTTTTATATAAATTGTACTTTATTTTGTTGACTGCTGTATATTGATCGTTAAACTGGACTGTTAAATAGATTTGATTGAAAACGTAGATATAGTCGTATATTATATCGTTAATCAAATATTGATTCTGTCCCGTAGAATATTTCATATTGAAATGAAATTGATGTATATTATACTGTGTAACATCTGTGGATGCAGGGAGACAGGTTGGAGGAATCCGACTGGGTTCCTCAACAATTATTTTAATATTTTCATATATTGTGTTATATGATGTGTTATATAATCTGTTCTGGATTATGTGTGTTACAATGATATTGATCATTTTTATTCGATATTTTAAATATCATAAGAAACCCTGAGTTGTAAAAAGGAATATTTCAATGTATATTGAAATAAAGGAATTTTATAAAATCACAGGATTTTATGAAAGAATTTTATTTATAAAACGAACACGGTTTTATAAAAGGAAATTATTTATAAAACAAATAGAGTTTTATAAAAGGGAAATATTTATTTAGAAAATAAATAGAATAGGAAATATTTGTAACGGTAAATAGAAGTTGTAAATAGGAAATAGTTGTAACGGTAAATAGAAGTTGTAAATAAGAAATATTTGTAACGGTAAATAGAAGTTGTAAATAGGAAATAGTTGTAACGGTAAATAGAAGTTGTAAATAAGAAATATTTGTAACGGTAAATAGAAGTTGTAAATAAGAAATATTTGTAACGGTAAATAGAAGTTGTAAATAAGAAATATTTGTAACGGTAAATAGAAGTTGTAAATAGGAAATATTTGTAATGGTAAATAGAAGTTGTAAATAGGAAATATTTGTAACGGTAAATAGAAGTTGTAAATAGGAAATATTTATAATGGTAAGTAAACGTTAAAAAAGGGAAATAGTTGTAACGGAAAACGTAGTTTATCAAAAGGAGTTAATCAAACGTAGTTTATCAAAAGGAGTTAATCAAACGTAGTTTATAAAAAGGGGTTAATCGAATATAGAAATTAAGAAGTGAAGTTAAACAAAAATTAGAAACTGACTAGAGATTAGTAAGTTGAATAGTTTTCTGAGTGTTGATCTGATGTTGGTTTCGGCCTTCGGGGTTTATACTTAGAGAATTGTTCTCTTACTAGTTTACAGTTAAGGACTAATAGTTGTGGAATGATAGTGATGCGTAAATGAGGATTGGAAATGTTTTCCTATGTTGAAAATGTATATTTTCTAGTTTTAGAAAATAAGGAAATATGAATATATATATATATATGATTGATGATTGGATCGATAATTCCATTTGGAATTAAGATCGTTGTTTGTACACCGACATATTTTCATTTGATAGTTAAATCACAGACTATCGAAGTTTTGACCATTTTACGTTGTTAATATGGAGAGAGACCGGTTGGATTATTATCCGAAGAACCACTCCGTATCGACATAAGCGTTGTGATCAAATACGATGAAGAAATTGAAGACGGAGTAAAGTGCAAGGGCTGTCCTGTATACAGAATAGTGCCTTCGGTTTCGTTCAGTCCCAGAATGAACGTATATGGACGAATGTCTGACAGAATAGTTCCAATGATCAAAAGAGTTGGACTGTACAAATATATATGGTGGCCAACGGATTTATTCCCTTCGCATAATATCCAGAATCTATTTGTGCAGATCCAACTAATGATTAACGGATCTGATAATGTGGCATTCAAAGTGATCGTGTTATAAATGAATGGAAAGTAAGCGTAGCTTCTAGCCTCATCAACCGGTAAATGACAGAAATCGGGCAGGCAGCATGGCTATGTAGGTCGCACCTATTAGGGTGTATAATCACCTATCTAGAGAATATTCATTTTCTTCTTAAATCTATCAATGATGTCCCATATATATATATACGGGAACGGTTGCTGATCCCAACCATTGGTGATGTACATTCGATACACTCAAGCGAAATGAGTGGTCGGTCATGTGTGGCTGAGTTGCAAGATGTTCTTGTTGAACTCCAGTGTATCGTTCCTAGAGTACACTGATCGGAAGGTGATTCCATACCTTGTCATAGTTGGAAACCCAATCATCCAATACGCACCTGCGGTTTTGATTGTATACTATATATGTAGAACGTGAGATGCAAGCATTTCTACTAGACTGATATCTATTTGTATTTAGACATTATCATAATATCAGAATGATATTGTTTTTCAAAGATGTTTGGATTCTCATAAGGGAAAAACCCGTTCCGTATTCACGGCGTGGTCTTATGAGATATCATATACCTGTTTAAATGATTTGAGTTTACTCACACCTGTCACATGACTGACCCGGAGTTTATTTGTTTTGCCTTCCCTAAACTCTTGGGTGCCTAAATTTGTACGAGCAGTCAAGTAGTCGGGATTTTACAGATACACTTGGAGAGCTTGGAGCAGGAGGCTTCAGGATTCTATAGCTATTATTATTTCCGCTGTTGTTGTAAGTGCTGCACTCTGATAAGTGCTATTGTATATATAACTGTTTGTATTTCAAAAGTTATGTTATATTTTATTCGTTCCGCTGTGAGATTCGTGTTTACTCTGATGATGATGTTCTTCTTCTTCTTCTTCTTCTTCTTCTATTCTATTAGTTCTACCTTATCTATTCTCACCCTCTATCTTCTTTCTATTAGTTTCTTGAATTTCCAGTGCAATTTGGGGTTGGACTGGTGTTATTTAGTCAGCTCAAATTGGTCCGGATTTTCGGGTCACTACAGTTGGTATCAGAGCTTAAGTTAAGTATTACCTTGGCTCTGTGGCGTAACTCAGTAGAGATGGGGTTAGTAATACCCTAGATTGAGTTGAGTGTATATATACGAGTGAACGTATTTGTTAATTGATATAAAAATTTGTTTTATATTGTGGAGCTTTATTGGTTGAGTGGCTTATAAATTCTGGTCGATGGTGGGGCACCACAATATCGATAGGGGTTTCTAAACACTCGAATACGATGAACCAACATGATATGTTTTGACATTAACATAGTATAATTGGTTGTGTTGGTTGTTATTATAATCAGATGAGATTGTAAAAAGGTGAAATAGTTATAGATAACTAATTAGAATTCATATAAGTTAAGTATATGAAATAAGATGAATTTAAATCTGAAATTGAATCAGGATTAGGAATTAAAATAAGGAAATTTTAAGTTCCTGGGAGATTTTGAAAATGTTTTCAAATTGAAAGTGTTACAGTATTAAACTCACTTCGATAAACTGGGAAATAACCCTGCTGAGTGTGGCCACATCATCAGTGTTCATTTTCGAGTTCTAAGTGACGGATTACTACCAAAGGTTGTGTTTTTGAATTGTTTAAGAAAAACAAGTGTTTAGAAATTCAAAGGTTTTGAATTGGTATTATTGTTTCAAATTGATTTGAAATAAACCCAGGAATTTAAATTCTGGAATTAAAATTTAACTTATGAAGTTAAATGGATTAAAATATTGAAAGTGAATAAATAAATTTGAAATTTAACTTAGACAAAGTTAAATGTAATCAGGAATAAAATTTAGTTGATAAGTCAAGGGTTGGAAATTGATATTGGAGTTTGAATGGAATTTGTCTCGGATAGAACCAAATGTTGAGTTTGAGGATAAGTTGATTGGTATGGCATGATATATGCAGAATTGGTAACAGATGATAGGGATATAGTGATATGCCCGACAAAAGGTACAAGTTTATATTTCATATTGAGTTTGGTGATTTATGAGCCGATTTGGCAAGCCGCTTGGCGTTTTGATTTTTCTTTTGGGTTGGAGAAGGCCTAGAGAGGCGAGTTGTGGTTTTACCAATAGGGCTGTACAAAGGAGGTTATGGAAAAATTTTCCGAAAATTTAAAGTGTTAGAAAATTTTCAAAATTTTTGAAAATTTAGGTTAGTCGGAAGGAATTAATATTTTAGTCAATATTAATTGGTTCAGTGAAACTGAAGTTAAGGGGTAAACCAATCTTAGGAATTCCAATAGATAGGGTCGTCCTCTACCTTAGCAATTTCGAGGACGAAATTTTTTTAAGTGGGGAAGAATGCAGTGACCCGTATTTTGATGGGGTAATAATTAACTTATTTAATTATTTAAATAACGAATATATTATTTAATCGACGACGTTAGAACGTATAATTATATTATAATTAAAATCGAGCTTGAAATGGAGCGGCAGTTCGCTGTTTGGCGATTCGAACTTCAACTGAGTGTACAGGACTCGTTTTAAATCGGATTTCTGTGAAACAAGAAACGCGTGAAGCTGGTGGAGTATATCTTTCTAGTGGAAGAGAAAACTCAGGATTTCGTCGTGTAGATTTTGAGATATGTCCAAATCAAATTTTAAAATAGTCGCTATAGAATCGTTTATCGACCGTAATGGGTTATTCGATATAACTAGAGATAGGGTTTGAATTTAAACAAGGTTCTTTTGGGAAATAGTGATAATTTAATTTTTAGAATTTTACTGTAATTTTTAATTAATTAAATATGCAACTTTTCATTTGGAGTGTTTTGCACCCTGTAATCAACATTTTGAGGTTTCACAATACGAGTCCAACTACCGATATTATTATATTTCTGGGATCGTGGCGCTTTACTGAATACAACGGTATTCTTATTCCTGTCCGTACGTAAGTGGAATTTCATGAAAAAGGGGCACGTCATCATTTAGTTTTAATATAAAAATATATATGAATCATATCTCCCCTAAACTTCATCAGAACATTTCTATGATTAAATTCATGACCACGCAACCCTTGTCTCAACCACACATTCTTTCTGGGTAAAAATACAAGCCACAAAGTATCAGTTAATAAAATAATATAAAAGCTTTACCTATATAATACATTTTTCTCAGCAGCTTAACCTAAAACACTTTCCCACTTTCACAGAAACAAATCGAGCCGCCACAAAACATAGAAAACGAGCGAAACACTCGTTGGAAATTCATGCGAAAACCAAACAAAAATCGAATTAAAAACAAAAGGGGATTGGCTGCTGATCTTCAACGTGGAGTTTCGGTGAGGGGGTCTTCTTGTTCGAAGCTGAAAAGGGGACGTTCGTGTTTGAATGGAGGGACATGCGGAGTGATAAATGAAGGGGGATATTCCTTGCGGTGCTGGAAGTTTAGGGAAGTCGAGCTATTGTGGGTTTGGGCGAAGTCAGAGGGGTTGGGAACTGATGAAACCGGTTGTTTTATGGAGTTCTGTAGAGGGGCGGACGTTGTGAGTTTTGGTGGATTCAGGTTGAAATTCGGTGCAGTAGATGATGCCGTAGTGGAGATGGATTTGGGGATAGCCGTGTTTCTCTTGGACGCGGGACCTCGTGGAAATGGAAGAGAGGGTAGCTGACGTGAAGAAACTAGGAGCACTCGTGAAGTACAGAGAAGCTGAAGGGAAAATGATAGTGTTATGTGCTTTTGGGTTTGTATTGCGCAGGTTACTGTAGGCCGATGGAAGAGGAGGAGTAGGATAAAGGCTCGGTGGTGTCAATATTGTTTTTAGTGGTGAAATGAAACGAGAGTTGGTGAGATGAAGTCTTGGGAGCTCACGGTTTTATGCTGGGAAGGGACTTCATGAATCCGGAGGTCAAATGCTTGTAGAAGATGAAACAACAGTGAAGAGCGGGTGCAGTAAAAATGTGGAGATGGGCTTTAATTCAAATGGGCTGAGATGGGCCTGGGTTTAAAAGGGGAGTGGACTGGAATTGAATTTAAATGAAGGATGGGCCGAGCTATTTTGGATGAAGCCCATTTTAATTTAAAGTAAAGAAAAGAAAATCCCAAAGTTCAGAATTGCCGACTATTTCATATCTTTAAATCAAAGGGAAAGGAGCGCGAATGAAGAATAATATTTAGACAGTGGCTCGGGCACATTAAGCAAATTAGATGATAACCATGAAACTATCAGCCGTTCATGATACGAAATTAGAATCGAATAAACCAAGATCTGACGGAATCATGCTGACGAATAGAATTTTCTGGAACTGATCAGGGCTATCGACGCAAACCGTTATATAATGATTAACGCGCCAAAGTGAGTAAAACTCACTAACTCTCCTCAATTTATATTTTTATATAAATTGTACTTTATTTTGTTGACTGCTGTATATTGATCGTTAAACTGGACTGTTAAATAGATTTGATTGAAAACGTAGATATAGTCGTATATTATATCGTTAATCAAATATTGATTCTGTCCCGTAGAATATTTCATATTGAAATGAAATTGATGTATATTATACTGTGTAACATCTGTTGATGCAGGGAGACAGGTTGGAGGAATCCGACTGGGTTCCTCAACAATTATTTTACTGTTTTCATATATTGTGTTATATGATGTGTTATATAATCTGTTCTGGATTATGTGTGTTACAATGATATTGATCATTTTTATTCGATATTTTAAATATCATAAGAAACCCTGAGTTGTAAAAAGGAATATTTCAATGTATATTGAAATAAAGGAATTTTATAAAATCACAGGATTTTATGAAAGAATTTTATTTATAAAACGAACACGGTTTTATAAAAGGAAATTATTTATAAAACAAATAGAGTTTTATAAAAGGGAAATATTTATTTAGAAAATAAATAGAATAGGAAATATTTGTAACGGTAAATAGAAGTTGTAAATAGGAAACAGTTGTAACGGTAAATAGAAGTTGTAAATAAGAAATATTTGTAACGGTAAATAGAAGTTGTAAATAGGAAATAGTTGTAACGGTAAATAGAAGTTGTAAATAAGAAATATTTGTAACGGTAAATAGAAGTTGTAAATAAGAAATATTTGTAACGGTAAATAGAAGTTGTAAATAAGAAATATTTGTAACGGTAAATAGAAGTTGTAAATAGGAAATATTTGTAATGGTAAATAGAAGATGTAAATAGGAAATATTTGTAACGGTAAATAGAAGTTGTAAATAGGAAATATTTATAACGGTAAGTAAACGTTAAAAAAGGGAAATAGTTGTAACGGAAAACGTAGTTTATCAAAAGGAGTTAATCAAACGTAGTTTATCAAAAGGAGTTAATCAAACGTAGTTTATAAAAAGGGGTTAATCGAATATAGAAATTAAGAAGTGAAGTTAAACAAAAATTAGAAACTGACTAGAGATTAGTAAGTTGAATAGTTTTCCGAGTGTTGATCTGATGTTGGTTTCGGCCTTCGGGGTTTATACTTAGAGAATTGTTCTCTTACTAGTTTACAGTTAGGGACTAATAGTTGTGGAATGATAGTGATGCGTAAATGAGGATTGGAAATGTTTTCCTATGTTGAAAATGTATATTTTCTAGTTTTAGAAAATAAGGAAATATGAATATATATATATATGATTGATGATTGGATCGATAATTCCATTTGGAATTAAGATCGTTGTTTGTACACCGACATATTTTCATTTGATAGTTAAATCACAGACTATCGAAGTTTTGACCATTTTACGTTGTTAATATGGAGAGACCGGTTGGATTATTATCCGAAGAACCACTCCGTATCGACATAAGCGTTGTGATCAAATACGATGAAGAAATTGAAGACAGAGTAAAGTGCAAGGGCTGTCCTGTATACAGAATAGTGCCTTCGGTTTCGTTCAGTCCCAGAATGAACGTATATGGACGAATGTCTGACAGAATAGTTCCAATGATCAAAAGAGTTGGACTGTACAAATATATATGGTGGCCAACGGATTTATTCCCTTCGCATAATATCCAGAATCTATTTGTGCGGATCCAACTAATGATTAACGGATCTGATAATGTGGCATTCAAAGTGATCGTGTTATAAATGAATGGAAAGTAAGCGTAGCTTCTAGCCTCATCAACCGGTAAATGACAGAAATCGGGCAGGCAGCATGGCTATGTAGGTCGCACCTATTAGGGTGTATAATCACCTATCTAGAGAATATTCATTTGCTTCTTAAATCTATCAATGCTGTCCCATATATATATACGGGAACGGTTGCTGATCCCAACCGTTGGTGATGTACATTCGATACACTCAAGCGAAATGAGTGGTCGGTCATGTGTGGCTGAGTTGCAAGATGTTCTTGTTGAACTCCAGTGTATCGTTCCTAGAGTACACTGATCGGAAGGTGATTCCATACCTTGTCATAGTTGGAAACCCAATCATCCAATACGCACCTGCGGTTTTGATTGTATACTATATATGTAGAACGTGAGATGCAAGCGTTTCTACTAGACTGATATCTATTTTTATTTAGACATTATCATAATATCAGAATGATATTGTTTTTCAAAGATGTTTGGATTCTCATAAGGGAAAAACCCGTTCCGTATTCACGGCGTGGTCTTATGAGATATCATATACCTGTTTAAATGATTTGAGTTTACTCACACCTGTCACATGACTGACCCGGAGTTTATTTGTTTTGCCTTCCCTAAACTCTTGGGTGCCTAAATTTGTACGGGCAGTCAAGTAGTCGGGATTTTACAGATACACTTGGAGAGCTTGGAGCAGGAGGCTTCAGGATTCTATAGCTATTATTATTTCCGCTGTTGTTGTAAGTGCTGCACTCTGATAAGTGCTATTGTATATATAACTGTTTGTATTTCAAAAGTTATGTTATATTTTATTCGTTCCGCTGTGAGATTCGTGTTTACTCTGATGATGATGTTCTTCTTCTTCTTCTATTCTATTAGTTCTACCTTATCTATTCTCACCCTCTATCTTCTTTCTATTAGTTTCTTGAATTTCCAGTGCAATTTGGGGTTGGACTTGTGTTATTTAGTCAGCTCAAATTGGTCCGGATTTTCGGGTCACTACACCCGAATTCAAATAGAAAAGACTTTTGGTCAGCTCTAAATGTTTCTCCATCCCAAATAGAAAATATCCCTAAAATCACAGAGAATATTCCCGACCTAGTGAAAGATATTCCTGTCGTCAAGAACTACGCGGATGTGTTCGAAGAAGTTGTTCGCTTACCTCCGCAGAGAGAAATAGATTTCAAGATTGCTTTGATTCCCAATGCAAGGCCGGTAGTTCATGCTATTCGAAGAATGTCCTTGAAAGAGAAGGAGGAATTAGACAATTAAACACGACAGCTCGTATGGAAGGGTCTGATCAGGCCTAGTTTCTCTGATTGGGGAGCAGCAGTGGTGTTTGTCCCAAAATCTGACGGTACTCTACGTCTATATGTGGATTATCGAGATCTGAACAAACAGACAATAAAGAACAAATATCCATTGCCGTGGATTGATGATTTGTTGGATCGATTAAATAGCGCACAAGTATTCTCAAGAATGGACCTAGCTACAGGTTTCCATCAGCTTCGAATTGCCGAAGAGTGTGTTCCAATGACAACATTCATAGGTCCTGACTTGTTCTACGAGTGGTTAGTAATGTCGTTCGGCTTATGTAACGCTCCAGCTTACTTCGTCGATCTGATGAATAGAGTGTTCAGAGGGGTTTTGAATAAATTTGTTCTGGTTTTCATTGACGATATTCTAATCTTCTCTAAATCAAAGGCCGAACATGGAAAACATTTGGAACAAGTGTTAGAAATCCTCAGAAGGAATGTATTGAAAGCAAAGTTTTCCAAATGTATATTCTGGCAAGATGAAGTGAAATTTCTGGGCCACGTCATATCGAAAGAAGGAATCGCTGTGGATCCAAGTAAAATCACAGCTATTCAGAACTGGAAGCAGCCCAGTACCCCTACTGAAGTCCGCAGTTTTCTCGGATTGGCTAGCTATTACCGGAAGTTCGTTAAAAACTTTTCGAAGATATCTGGTCATTTAACGAAGCTTACAAAGAAACACTCTAAATTCAAATGGACTCCAGAAAGTGAGGAGGCTTTTGAAGAGCTAAAATTAAGACTAACGACTGCTCCCGTGTTAACCATCATCGATGGCAATCAAGATTTGAAAGTCTGGACTGATGCTTCTAGAGAAGGCCTTGGCGCAGTGTTAATGCAAAGGGGCCAAGTGATTGCTTATGCTAGCCGTCAACTGAAGCCGCACGAGAAAAACTACGTAACTCATGATCTTGAGTTGTTGGCTATCGTATTCGCCTTGAAAATCTGGAGACACTATCTTCTGGGTGAGAGATTTGAACTGTTTACAGATCACCAGTCGTTAAAGTAGCTATTCACACAGAAGGACTTTAATCTGAGGCAGCAACGTTGGCTAGAGTTCCTTGCAGCATACGATTTTGAAATTATATATACTCCAGGGAAAGCCAATGTCGTGGCCGATGCGCTGAGCCGAAAGAATGTAATGATCGCCAGCTTTATTATCACGACTTCCTTGATTGACAAAATATCTATTCTTCAGAAGGAGGATAACTTTATTAAGGACATGATTAAAAGGATTCAGAAAGGCGAACCCTCGTGTTTTCAAATAGATAACGACGAGACCTTGAGGTTGAAAGGAAGGATTTGTGTTCCTGATATCCCAGAGTTAAAAAGGGAAGTGTTAGATGAGTGTCACAAGTCCAAGCTGAGTATCCATCCGGGTGTGGCCAAAATGTATAACGATCTCAAACGAACGTTCTGGTGGAAGGCTATGAAAAGAGACGTTTCAATATATGTTAGCCGATGCCCTACTTGCCAGCTAGTCAAAAGCGACCAACAAAAATTGGCTGGATTGTTACAACCACTAGAAGTTCCTGGTTGGAAGTGGGAACATATTTCTATGGATTTCATTGATGGTCTGCCCAGAATCTGAAAAGGGAATGACAGTATTTGGGTGATCGTAGATCGCTTCACGAAGACCGCCCATTTCATACCTGTTAGATCAAATAGAACTGCTCAGAGTCTGGCGCAGATTTACTTCAAGGAAATAGTTAGACTACATGGAGTGTCGCTCAGTATAGTCAGTGATAGAGATACAATATTCACTAGCAAATTCTGGGAGGCATTTCAAGTTGAGCTGGGAACGAAGTTGAACTTAAGCACCGCTTATCATCCTCAGACAGACGGTCAGACTGAGAGGGTGAATCGTATTTTAGAAGATCTATTGCGGGGTTGTGTTATAGATTTCGGTGGATCATGGGTAGACCATCTGCATTTGGCTGAATTCTCATATAACAACAGCTACCAGGCGAGTCTGACAATGTCTCCATTCGAAGCATTGTATGGTAGACCGTGCCGGTCTCCTGCTTGTTGGGTCGAACCTGGAAATAGACTTGTGTTAGGGCCTGATATGATTCGAGAAGCCGCCGACAAAGTCGATTTTATCAAGAAACGATTACTGGCCGCTCAAAACCGACAATAGAGCTATGCCGATAGGAGAAGAAGAGATATTTCCTTTGCTATTGGCGACTATGTATATTTGAAAGTATCGCCGATGAGAGGAGTTATCTGGTTCGGTAAAACTGGAAAGTTGGCGCCCAAATTCATTGGTCCGTTTCCTATTCTGGAACGGATCGGAACTCTCGCTTATAGGGTCAAACTGCCTGATTGGTTGCCTGGAGTTCATGATGTATTTCACATATCTCAACTTCGAAAGCACGTTCATGATCCAGACTTGATCGTGGAAGAAGCAGCTCAGCAGGATATTGAAATTACTCCAGAACTAGCTGTGAGAAGAGAGCCGCTAAAGATTATCGGCAAAGAAACCAAAGAGATGAGGAACAAGAAGGTTCGCTTAGTCAAAGTGAAATGGAGTGGAGATCCGCGAGATTGTACTTGGGAAACTGAGGAGAGCATTTAGAAAGCTTATACTAGATGCCGAGTAGATATCTCTATTTGACTCCGGTGCGAGGTACATTTACCATACTTTGCATTAACAATCAGTTCTCTATTCTGTTGTTATTTTCTTTCCATGGATGTCCCCTTTTAATTCTATAGTCTGAATGACTTTAAAAGAGAATAGTAATTAATTTGTATGGTTTTGAAAAGTTAAAAACAATTTGATTGTTGGTTGTGTTGTGTGATTGTAGATTTGATTAATTAAAATTATGGAAACGATAGTTAATTAAATTAACAATAGAATAATGGTAGAATTTATTCGATTAAATCACACATTGAACTGATTAGAAAATAAATAGAATATATATACATGTGTATTATATATGTTTGAACAGGTAAATGGATTAGCTGTTGAGTAAAGATTTTATTTGCGTGCCCGACAAATAGGTAAACCTTAATGAGTTGGATGCGAAATATTATTATATCAACTCCTGTGAATGCCATTGGATGCGGAGTGCTTGTTTTTCTGTGTGAAATAATAAACGTCACCATAGGATAGTAACAATTAATCTTGAACTACATTACATGGCATACTTCTGGAAGATAGGCATACTTCATCATATACCACATAAGCATTTGGAGCTTGTGTGACGAGGTGGAAGATTCACCGTACGAGCGAGAGGCTTGTATGGCGATGACTATATTTTACAGGTTGAATTGATGACTGATATGGACTATTTAAATTGTAACGATAAAATTGCCAGATTAATAAAAACCCCACACGGGTCTGGAGTTGACAATAATCATGTCTCTCTAGTCATTAGATACGGCACATGGACTATTTATTTCCCATACGGGACGAGGTGACGAGGATTTATCCTCTGGAGCATTTTAAATACACACTCCCTCAGGCTTTGACAGGGTGACGAGAATTTATTCTCTGGAGTTATTATCATTTCACACTCCCCTGTAAACACCAGAATATATCACTATAAATATGTGTATGCTTATTAGGATTTATTGGGTACCTAATACAGCCCAATAAATTTCGAAACCTCTCTCCGTACAAAGGAGGTTATGGCGAAATTTTTCGAAAATTCCGGGTGTTAGCCAAATTTTTGAAGAATTTGAAAATTCTCAGAAACTGAAAAGTTGGAGAATTGAAGCCAGATCGAACGTAGAGTTGATTAATCAAACCACTTTCGACTTTGTTCCTTTTCGGGGACGAAAATTTTTAAGTGTGGGGAGATTGTAACGACCCAGAAAATCTGAACCAATTTAAAAATTTTAAATTGGCTAAAATAATGGATTTTAAATATTTAAAATAAATATTTTAAATAATAGCGATGAAAACTGAGTTTGAATCGACAATTGAAAACGAATATAATTAATTCTAATTATAAACAAGGCCTGAAAAGGCGCTGCAGTTTCAAAAATCGAATTCAAACTTTGTCGGACTGTACCGGGTGCAAAACAAAACGGATTTGAGTGAAACCAAAAACATTTAAATCTGTTGGTGAATACCTTTCTAACGAATCTGAAAAATCAAAGTTTCATAGCGGAAAGCAAAAGTTATGGCCAAATGAATTTTCAGAAAGGTCGCTATGGAATTTATATACCCCGTGAAATTGGCCATTTTGCATACGACCTCGGAATTTGACGAAACCACTTTTTTTGGATCCGGGATGAGAAGTTATTGCTAGGTTTCAAAATTCATAAATTTTGAAGCTAGTATGTGAGCGTGGCAAAGGAAAACATGTTTTGGTCAATTATAGTTAAATTGGATCGACCAGAAATGGGCCTTTTTGCAAACGGTCTCAGAATTCGACGAAACTAGTTTTTTTCGGACCTTATCGTCAAAACATAGCTAGATTTATTTTTCTGGAATTTTTCGAATCAGTTTGTGGCCCTGGCAAATTGAAATGTACGTTCAAATTGAATATTGAATGTTATATATTTTGATTTGAAGGAAAACTGACTGAAACAGTTGAATGGGCCTACGAAACATATCCCATTGTGTTCGGAATGGGGGTAAAACGCAAGGGACGACATTCGTTGGGTTTAGATTGGTGGTCATGTCAGAAAACCCCTTTAAAACTCCCTCGACCAATCATAATTTAGAAAAAAAAAACCTTTCTCTCTCCCCGAACGAACGGCGCTCCCCCTTCTTTCCTTCTCTCCTCCGCCGCCGCCGCTACAGGCACTTCCAGCCTTCGCCGCCGCCACCACTCGAAGCGCCGCTCCCTCCTCTTCCAATCCGACCCCACCACGACCCCGACCGACGCCCCCATCGCCAGAATCGGCCCTCCAAAGTTCCGATCTTCCTAACGCCTCCGCCGACAGATCCGACCACCGTACCCCCTCAAACCACCATAGACCGACAGCCCTCACCTCCCTCTACGACGCTGCAGCCACCGATCGTCCCAGTTCTTCCCGGATTTCGCGAATTTCTCCGACCTAGTTTTGAACAGCGTATAAAGGTGGTTCCTTTATATTGTTTAAACACTTTAAAGTGTTCCAACCTTTGAAAAATCATATCTTTTTCGTTCGTTAACGAAATTCGATGAAACAGGAAACATCGTGACCGTGTGGACGTCTTCTACATTCTAGAAGAGACCGCATATTTTTCTGAGCCTTCTGCTATTTTTGGTGGAGTGGAACCCAATGTGAGATTTCTAATTTATAAACGATATGGAAAACGACGATGTATAAATTATATAGTCGATGTATGAGTTATATAAGCGTTGTACACCTCTTGTATAAGCGTTGTATAAGTTGTACGTTCGATGTATAAGTTGTATATGCGTTGTAAAAATTATATATGTGTTGAAATAGAAGTGAATTGCTATATATATATATATATATATATATATATATATATGCCCCTCGTCCACAAACCATGGACGATATTTATTGGTTGTGATTGGTGTGAAAATTGATTGATAGCGAATGGTTGAGTGGGATTGTTTGTGGTTGATATTGATTGATTGTGGTTGAAAAATACCCGTTTGTGGTTGAGAAATATTTGGTTGAAACCACATAGGATTAGTTTGTGGAAATGAAATAAATATATACATGCCGCCATTGTCAAAAACCGCGAGGTTTTAAGGTAGAGCGAGGAGCCGTACTAGGGACAGTCCCGGTTTTAACTACCCTGCCGTTATGCTGCCAAAATTTTGAATAATATTCATGTTTTGAATTATTTTCATTTGTTGGAACTATATTTATTCGTTGAATAGAAAACCTTCATGTGTTGAATCGATATTCATTCGTTGATTAGAAATTCATGTGTTGAATGGTATTCATGTTTTAAATATAAAAATCACATTTTTATCTATATATGTAAACTATAGAAAACCTTCATGTGTTGAATCGATATTCATTCGTTGAATTGAAATTCATGTGTTGGATGGTATTCGTATTTTAAACATAAAAATCACATTTTTATCTATATATATATATAAACTATAGAAAACCTTCATGTGTTGAATCGATATTCATTCGTTGAATTGAAATTCATGTGTTGAATGGTATTCGTGTTTTAAATACAAAAAATCACATTTTTATCTATATATATAAACTATAGAAAACCTTCACGTGTTGAATCGATATTCATTCGTTGGATTGAAATTCATGTGTTGAATGGTGTTCGTGTTTTAAACAAAAAAAATCACCTTTTTATCTATATATATAAACTATAGAAAACCTTCATGTGTTGAATCGATATTCATTGGTTGAGTTGAAATTCATGTGTTGAATGGTATTCATATTTTGAAATAAATTGTTTTATAATAAAAATCACATTTTTATCATCTATGTGCACTATATAAAATAATCTCGTTTTGAAATAAATTGTTTTATAATAAAAATCATATTTTTATTACCTATATGAACTATATAAAATAATAGAGTTTTGAAATAAATTGTTTTATAATAAAAATCACATTTTTATCATCTATGTGCACTATATAAAATAATCTCGTTTTGAAATAAATTGTTTTATAATAAAAATCCTATTTTTATTACCTATATGAACTATATAAAATAATAGAGTTTTGAAATGAATTGTTTTACAATAAAAATCACATTTTTATTATATACATGAATTGTTAAAAATAGTGAAAGGTTGAAATAGAAGACAGTTAGATAAAAATATCATTTTTATCAAATGTATGAAAAGAATGTAGCTTTGAAATCGAAGAATCGATATATATATATATAGAATTAAAATATATCGAATAACGACGCTGTAGTTCGTATTTTGAAACCGTGATTTCAAACGATTATACCGGGAGATCCGACCATCGGATTTTCCTGAAATCGCAACCGTTGGGTTCGCTTTGGAAAAATCTTTCCAACGGCACCAACTTTGTAAAAATCCAACGGTTGGATTGTCTGGAATTTTTAATTCAAATCTGAAGAAAAACAGCGCCAGAAACGATTATATTTATATATATATATATATAAATATAATTATATTTAATCGAATAACGACGCTGCAGTTCGTATTTCGAAATCGAAACTTCAAACGATTGTACCGGGAGATCCGACCGTCGGATTTTCCCAAAACTGGAACCGTTGGATTCGTTTTTAAAAGATCTTTCTAATGATGTAAATTTCGTGAAGATCCAACGGTTAGATTTTCAGATATGTGTAAATCAAATCTGAAGAAAAACAGCGCCACGGTCGCGTTATGGCCCGAAGCGTCGTTTTGAATATATGGGCTATTTTAAAATAAATAAAAATAGCGATAAATCGTTATAAAATATTATAAATGATATGGATGTGATTTAGAAATTAACTGAAGGTTGGCTAAGTCGAATGGCTTCCTGGGTGTTGATCTGATGTTGGTTTCGGCCTTCGGGGTTAATATTTGGGAAATCGTTCTCTTACTGATTGACGGTTAGTGACTAATGAATTGAAATGATGCGTGTATATGTTAGTGTCGCACTTGTTTATTATATACGCGAGTTGCTCAGAAAGACCGGGTTTATCCCATTCTGAATAACTGAATCGACGATAAGAAATCGAAGATGAAGACGATGGTCGAAGACCGGAGATCTTCACCTCGTTTGGATGGTAACCGAGGTCCTGATTGGGAGGCATCCCGAAATATGGATAATGAGTGGTGATCGTCTAGACATACGTGGTGATCGATGGGTTTGCGAGGTATTTAGTGCCTCCGGTTTCGTTCAAACCCAGAACGGACTTGCAAACGGAAAGTATGTCTGACATTGGAATTTATTCTGTGTGATTGATAGCCATCAGTTGCACGGTGTGAATTGCCTGTGTGGCATGTTAAGATGCAGTGATCAGGGCTTCTGTTGAAAAGCAAAGTCTTGTGGTGATGATCAAGGCAACGCCTACGTGGCGTAGCTTGTGTATAACGTGAAATCGCGAGCCTCACACCCCGGTATGAACCAGAAACGGGAGAGGACCTCAGGGAGGACATGCGTTTCTTTCTAGTTAGAAGTGGCGTCAGTGGTTTTACACGCCCTGACGAGTTTGACTTATGTGGTTGTTGCTGTTGCGAGGCGCCTCGGTTTGATCGGACGATCCGGGTCCGATGGAGTCATTCGTTGGCTCGTTTACGCCCCAAAGGGCGGGGAAACGTATTATTCAGGAATTTTAATCCACATCGGTGGACCGGCCCTGTCGCTCCAAGGGTCGATGCGCTCTGACCCTGTGGCTCGGGCTAGAGAGTCACGAAGTCGGTAAGGACTATCTTTTGCCTTGGTTCAGGACGGAAATCCAATTTCCAAATACGTGACTGTGCAGTTTTGATTGTATACCTATATATGGCGACATAGTGGTATGGGGCATTAATGCCGTCTATGATTGATAGTTATGATTTGAAATTGTTTTCAAGACATATAAACACTAGCAATAATATCAAATGCCTTTGTTTTATTCGTATCAAGCATAATTTGGCCGTTATAAGGTAAAAACTCTATCCTCCGGTTTGCGTTGCATTGTGTGATGGGAACTGAGTCTTATAATGGCTTCATTTTTATAAAAAGCATTGCGATGTTTAAAAGAATGATTTGTTTTAAAGCACTGGCAATCCAATGGAGTAAACCCGTTCCACGAAAGTGGCGTGGTCCTGTGATTAGCCATATTTGAAATGTGTTGAGTAGATTTCTCATACCAGTCCTATGACTGACTCGTAGTTTGTTTCACTTTCAAATTCGGGTGCCCTTTTTTCTGCATGGGCAGCCTTGTATTCAGGTTTAGCTGGCTTTCTCTGGATAGCTGGAGCTGAAGATGGATTCTATCATTTATCTCTTTTTATGCTGTTCAGCTCCTATTGTACATTATGTTTGTTTTCCGCTGTAGACATATATGTATAGTTGAACTGTATTTGTACTAAGTAAGATCCTGTATACTGTGTAACTATGATGATTACTTTTATCCAGTATATTCTATTGTTCATTATCTGGTGTATTTATTTATTTCTGTTCTGCTATTATCCATTTATGTGTTATATTCCACGGATTACCCTTGCCACCGTCAGTACGGGGTTTGGGGTCGTCTCATTTACTAAACCCAGTAATCTCAGTTATTATTGTATGGGATACAACTTTCTTAACACCAATCATTTTGTACACTTTCCACCCAACATACCTAAGGGTCTTAGAATTCCTTGCTCATTCTTTTAGCGTACAAAACAGTTATCCAAATTCTTTCCATATTTTACTCTTTCTATTTAGTGGGCTTCTTTATAGATCTAGGTTTATATATAATATATTTATATTTTTGAAAATACAAATACGCTCTCTCATTATCTATATTGGGATCGTAAACCTATGCTCTGATACCAAATGTAACAACCCGAATTTAGACGGACCGATTTTTTTCAAAAACCTAATCCATCAAAAAGCCGAGTTGGTTGCTCTGGTATCATGCAGAAAAGACAGAGACAAGAAATATGTTAGAGTTCGGAAAACATCTCACAGCGGAAGGAATAAAATATGATATATATAAACATAGCTTTACCTTAATTACAATACTGCTAAATCTGTATCTCCAAAGCTATAAGTCTTTGTCATGAATCTAACCTGCGAATGTTATGAGGAGGGGGTCAGAACATAAGTTCTGTGTGAATGAGTTTAAACTACACTTCTTGAATAATCCTACATATACCGTTCAATTACATTTTATTGTTTATTAGGTTATTTGTGTCGTTAGCGCTCAAGGCTTACACACACGTCGCACCCATCTACTCCCAGTAGATTAACCTAATATAATGTATATGTAGCTACCCCCAAACTGAGGTACACCCTGTGGTACTCCACTCGCATGGTCCCCACCGTATCCTTGCAGTGATATACGCAGTCCCCCATCCTATGTCATAGTAATGTATATTCCTCTTATATATAATACAACACTACGCCCACATAGGATCACTCTAATTTGACTGCCGTTATCAAATAATGCCCACCAGTCTACGATACACCACCCAGAGCAGACAAGGTTATATCTAAACTCTTCCACGTACGTATTCTCTATCGTATTTAATATCTAATCCGCATACCCATCGTGTGTGCGTGCCCGAGTTCCGTGGCAGGGCTACACAAGAAACACGGAACTCGGTCGGGAGCATTCCTTGTATTTGTGCAAGGCCCGTCTTTAAGAGCCTCCCACATAAATATCCCTAGGGTCTGTTTTCTATGGTGGCTATGGCCCCACCTCGGCCCCTCCTATAACTAATAAAGACTACGAGAGCTAAGCGACGATCCCCTAAGCAACCAATCTAAACATCCATGTGGCGTCTCCCCTCAACCACCGTCCCACGATAGTGAATGGTTAATGGTATATTGGGTCTAGCTCTAATCTTTCCGCATCCTATTGGTTGTGGTAACAAGCACTCGACGACCTACTATCCTTGTTGGTCCTGACCCTCTACCCCTGTTGAGGCAGCCGTCGAATCACCTTTTCCGTCACCGCGAACAACATTATGACTGCCCAGCTATTCTTGCAGTCAAGGCCCACCCACCTAGTAGTTAAGCGCAGACCCAACCTCTGCAGGCACAGCTTGAAACATCTGCCACCACAAAAAGGACTACTAGGAGCACCTTTAACGTCTTAGGAAGCCGCGTGCTTCCCCTTCCTGTCCGTTAGAGCCGCCAAAATAACAAATGTGCACTCCCCTCATGTCTTATGACACCGTGATGATTTACCTTGTTGGGTTATTCATCCTACAACGTACGGATTTCCCAAAGCACCTTGATTTTATATATCGTTAGACCCTACGTCTAATCAATTCTTACGCGCTTGTGTTACCTCGTCAGTTTTTCTTATTTAACTTGGTTATTCTTATTCATATTGACTTCCTTTTCAAGTTTACCATGTTAACCTTGCTTATTAATTCAATTTATACTTAACCCATTTAAGTCCATTAATAAGACCACAACATTTTGTTTTCCAACTTCATAAATTATTCCCTTTTAGGGTTACAACAGCACGTTATACATAATTTATAGTTAAGTATGTCTTATCCACATATATACTGATTAGGAGAATAAATCCCCTAAACACCAGCCCCGAAGACCGAAATCAACATCAGACTAGCACCCAGAGAATTACTCAACCCAACCAACATATATGATTCTAATTTACTTCTTTTCCATTCGTATAACTTATATCATCTTAAATTTCACACTTCTCCTTCCCAAACTACTTAATTTATAATTAAGTACATCTTCACATATAAGTTACCTTATTTTCCTCTATCGTTTCTTATAACTTACATTATCCCATAAGTTATACTTTCCACTTGTCCCTAGGACAAGTCTAACCTATTATCCTTCCTTTTCTTATTCAAATTCATTCGTAATAGGTTATTTACCATTCCCCACTTTTGTCATTAATTTAGATTTACTTAACCCTTTCCATTTATTTAACCCGTTACCCAAACTTTACCCAATTCAATTAATTTGTGATGCCATAACGGGTCCCCTTTGGTTAAGCATTATTTATTTATGTCTTACATGTCGCCTATGTCCCACTTAACCTCTTTTATTATTGTTTCCATGTCTTACACATGTTTTACTACGGTTAAGTCCACCTTAGTCAGGTTTTACTTCACGTATCTTACTACAGTTAAGTCCATATTTGCATGTTTTACATGTCTTGTCTTACTACAGTTAAGTCCACATTTACATGTTTTACATGTCTTGTCTTACTACGGTTAAGTCCATATTTGCATGTTTTACATGTCTTGTCTTACTACGGTTAAGTCCATGTTTACATGTCATATTTTACATGTCACCCACTTAACCCTCTAACCATACCCATGTCACCCACATGTCTTATCATGGTTAGTATTCCTTAATTCATTCATTATGACGAACGGTGCATGACCTCCCACATTAGACCGAACACTTTGTGGCTGCTGGATTTGCCAGGTGGTTCCGGGCAGTCTTACTCCACAAAGAGGGTCTAACCTCGTGCCACTAACCGTTACATCTACAATTCATGCCTTTGACCTCTCACATTAGATGTCCAATTGTGGCAGCTGGATTTATCGGGCGGTTCCGGGCAGTCTTACACCACAATTGCGCCTAACCTCGTGTCGAAGGTTCATTAACATCGTATTTTACCCAAATCCCAATTTTCATGTTATGTGTTTCCAATTCAACATATAGTCATGTTTACAATTTTGCCTATTCCAACTTGTCACTAATTACATATAAATTAGCCTTAATTACAAATTTCCAATTATAGGAAATTTCATCATTTCCATGTAATCCATACCCAAATATGCCAATTTCTTTTATATTCCAATTATCCAAAATATCCAATAATACTCAAGTTCATAAAATCAATATTTTTCCAATATATTTCCCAACGTTCCCATGTTCATACATATAACCTAATTCACCTTTTAGGCTTATCTTACCAATAAATTTCACCAATCCATGTTATCCAATTACATGCTGTTAATATTAAATTGTACTAATTCCATATCCAATTTCAATCATGCCAAACTACATAAATTTAAAATTACCATACAATTATGTCCATAATTCTATTCAAATCATACATAAATCCTTCCAACCCATATTATGCCCAAACAACCCTTTTTTCCTTTTACTTTCTCGTTCTCATTTACAACGCATAAATTCATGATAGATGTAGGCTCGAGATAGCCTAGCTATAAAAATAAAAACGGGAAAGAATAAAAAGGAGAGAACTCAATCGTAAGAATAAATGAAATAACTAATCTTATTAAATTTTCATCATATTCATTATGGGTAATGGCAAACGATAGAAGTACAATTATACAACAACTGTATTTTAAACCACTCACCTTGACTGGATTGGAGAAATAAACAATTGGTTATTGAGGTAGAACGTTGGTTTAGGCTTCTTATTTGATTATTGACGCAGAATGTGAATTGTTGTTGAAGAAACTTGCTACTTGATTTGATTAAACTCCAAAATTGATGAAGAACTTGCAATTTAATTTAGAGTTCAGAGGCGGCGGCTATGTTGGTTGAAGTTTGGTGGCATGGAAGTGTCTTATAAGAGATAGAATGATTTTAGGGTTAGGTTAGGTGTTCTTTTATAGGTGGGTTAGAGCAACTAGGACCTTAGGATTAAATAAAAACTCATCTAAACCGTCCACCTCACCCTAGAAAAGAACCATCCAGAACAACCCTTTTCACACTTAGTGCTCCTTTAAATAAATAAAAAAAGAAACCGCTTTATTTCTTTCTAATTAATGCATTACATATTATTTTTAACGTATAGCAACCTCTTTCCTTCATGCATTCAATTATTTTTATTTATTTATTTATTTGCACTTATACGTGAACCTTTATTTGCTATATTCTTCTCCTAATCAATTAATTGATTTCTTTCTCTTTTTGTCTACTCTTTTTGAAAAGAAACTGCATGTCCTTAAATCATTTTCTTTTATTTATTTACGTCTAATCACATGTGCATGCGTCTCTGATTTGAATGTTATTTAATAACATTAACCTTCTTCCAATTGTGGCTTGCTTTTAGCCTTATTAGTTTACTTTTTAAATGTTTAAATTTCAAAAGTTGATCCCCTTCACATTTAATTGCTCCATTTTAATGTTCAACCTTTTTCTGTGCATGCTTTAATTGCACATTTGACATGTTTTGCATTTCATATTCTCTTTCTTTTATTTGCATCACATTAATTTATTTTTATTCAGGTTCATGCATCTTCCATTTATTTAATGCAATAATTTCACATATCCTCTTTCCCTTATTGCATTAATTTCAAATAACATGTATACATATATGCCCCCTTTTTGTTTGTCTCTATGTTCGCGCGCAACTTCAAATTTGAATCATGTTCGTATGCATCCATCTCTTATGCGTATACTAATTTTTATATGCGAACAATTGTCTATTTTATTTGGAAATTATCTTCCTTAATCAATTAATGGTTTATTTCCATTCTTTCAATTAAACCTCCTATTAACTTATCCCCTTTCGCACTGAACCAATTTCCTAAGCCACTATTTAGCCGCTCCTTAAAACAAAAAACAAAAAATATATGGCACTGGTGGGGATTGAACTTACAACCTCTTATGTACAAGTCTCGTGTATTAACCAAATGAGCTACTAAGTATTTTGTTAACAAGACTTAGGACCAAGCTACATATTATTCTTTTCCCATTGCTTTTTTTCATGTTTTATTGCATTTCTTAAATTAAGGATAACTTCTTCGTTTTAAATCAGTTTTCTACAAACTATAGGTCTAAATTGACCAGAAAATTGCCATGAACGTAATAACACTAATTTCATGACCAAATTCTAGAGTCTCTTCAAATTCTCCTTTTTATTTCTTTTTAAATGTTCACATGTATTTCTTCGCATTTCACTGTATTTCTTCTTATTTCAAATATTGCATGTAATTTCTTTATTAATCCTTTTCTTTATTTCACTGCATAAACTTCTTACATGCAATTACATTAATATTTCTTAATCTTTCCTTTAAATATATCCATGCATATATACATATATCTCGTTTTTAATTATATTAAAAATGCGGGGTGTTACAAGGTTCGCTTATCCCGACTAATTTGGAAAACCTTAATTTTGTTTAAATTGTGAAAAGAATATTTGAATAAAAGAATATTCTGGATTGGAATGAGGCGTATGTTGTGTTTTTATAGCACTTGTTTATAACATATACGAGTTATTCAGAAAGACCAGGTTTATCCCATTCTGAATAATTGATACGACGATAAGTCGACGATGAAGACGGTGACTAAAGACCAGAGTTGTTCACATCGTTTGGATGATTACTGATGTCTTGATTGGGTCGTACACCTAAGATGGAGTAATAAGTGGTGATTGTCCATACATATGGATATTTGAGGGCCTCTCTCCTGTATTGGACATATGTAACGAGGAATAAGGTGCCTCCGGTTTCGTTCAGACCCAGAACGGACTTGCAAATGGATGGTGTGGCTAACATTGATTTCTTTATACTGTATTCGTTGATCTCTGATAAATATATATCTATTTGGTGGCGGAGAATTTATTCTCTTGCTTAACACCTTTCTTTGAGACGTACGAGCTTAGAGGTTATATATTGGTGGAAATCAGTGGTACGATATGGGATGACAGTGTGACATGCTGAGATGCAAATGATCAAGGCTTTTGTTGAAAATCAAAGTCCTGTGGTTTATGATCAAAGCACAAATTTTATTAGCATAGCTTTATGTAGCTTTAATTCGCGAGCTTCACAACCCGGTACGAACCAAAAACAGGATGAGGACTTCAGGGAAATGGGCATATGTTAGCTTCTAGCTAGAAGTAACGTCATGGTATGGAGCTTAGACTGTTTACTCATATGGATGTTGCTTATTATTACTGGATGATAGATTGCGAGGCGCCTCGGATATATCAGTCACTACGGGGCCGATGGATGTTATGGTCGATATACTGACCAGATTTTATGCCACATAGGGCAGGCTAACATATAGTTTATGGTATTTCCAATCATCGACGGATGACCGGCCCTGTCGCTAACCGCAGGTGCAGTTGCGGCTGTATCCTGAGGCTTGGGTTAGAGAGTCTCGAATCGGTTAGGATGATCGCTTGCCTTGGTTCATAGATGGAAACCCAATTTCCAATACGTGATTTTAAGATTTTAGTTGTAAATATATATTTGGCGACGTAATATATGGGTACCTACACCGCCTATGATTGGTACATTTATATTTGAAGTTGATTTCTTCACTTATAGTAATAATAAAATATGAAATTTCATGTACCAAGCATTTTTTGCTATTATAAGGTAAAACTCTATCCTCCGGCTTGTGTTGCATTGTGTGATGGGACGTAAGTCTTATAATAGCTTCATTTTTCTGTTTAGCATTGCGCTGATTGTTTTATGAACTGGTATACATGGGGGATAAACCCGTTCCGTGTTATACGGCGTGGTCCCGTGATTTACCTAACTTTAAAATTAAGCTAATAACTGTTTTAATTCTCACACCAGTCCCATGACTGACCTGGAGTTTATTCTTTTAACCTAAACTCTGGGAGCCCCTATTTTCCACATGGGCAACTAGTAGTTTTGGTTTTGCAGATTCTTATTTCACAATATTCTAGATTTACTACTGGAGCTATATTCGGAAAGCTCTGTATTCGTGTATTTCTTTCTGTTGTGTTATGTATTATTTTTCTATTGCTATGTAATGTATTTTAAATCTCTGATATTTTTTTGATGTATATTATTTACTCACACTCTGTTATATTCTTGTACTCTGATGGAATTGTTGTAATAGCAATGAAATGTTCTTCTGTTTGTATTCTGATTTGTCGTGTTCTCAACTCAATCCGGGCTTTCCCGAAAGTGGAGGTTTGGGTCGTTTCATCGTGGTATCGGAGCTTTGGTTTACAGAGCTCGAGAGAAAGACACATTAGAACCAAACGAAAGAATTCATCAGAGACTGGATTAGTAATATCCAATAAGAATGACTCATTAGAGATTGGATCATTAGTATTCTAGAACGAGTGTGAAGAGTGTTATTTTTAAAATAAAAATGAAAACAAATTTTGTTTTGAATATTTAAATTTTATTATACGTATTTGAAAATTTATTTTATTTTGATTTTGGACAATCGAGTATATGAAGATTTTGAATATACGCCTAGCTAGCATGTATACAAAGTCTCAAATATACTGGATGGATATAGAATCACACTCTAGTCGCCCGGGGATGATTCTACTAATGACTGCACAACATCAGTAGTTTATTTTCAAGTTTCAAAAGTGGGATATCTATATATTTCCAATTGAATGGCGTGAACCAAAACCTTATATAGGGTAATTGTTGTGAATTGGCACCAAAAACATGATTTTTTGAGTATACATATATATAAACAAAATTTATGAATTTGAAACATTAATCAACTGGTTGATTGTTGGTTGTGATGTTTGATTATTAGTTCAACTAAAAATACCAATAATAGAATGTAAGGTAATTTATCCAAATCAAGCAAATGTAGAACTGAATTGAAATTGATTGAAATTGCATACATGTACATGTATATATGTGTGAACAGGTCATAGCATGGATGCCAAGAAGAGTAATGAAATTGTATGCCCGACAAATAGGTACATGTTTATTGTATTTCTTGGGTTTTGATGAGTTTATGAGCCAATTGGCTAGCCGCTCGGCTTATTTTTTCCTTTTGGATTGGTGAGGGCCCTGTGATTGTTTAGTACATGTTTATTGTATTTCTCCTTTTGGATTGGTTAGTTAAAAAACTTTCAGGTCCGTTCCTTTTTTAGGACGAAAAGATTTTAAGTGGGGGAGATTGTAACAATCCGGATTTTCAGAACTAATTTAAATTTTTATTTTGGCTATTTTAATGGATTTTGGAAATTGAAAAAGATTTATTTAAATAACAACGACTAAAAAAATATTTTAATTGAAGTTAGAACTTATAAATTAATTTTAATTATAAAACGAGCTTGGAATGGCACGGTAGTTTGAAAATCCGATTTTAAATTTCAAATGAATGTACAAGATTCAAAATAAATCGGATTTCAGTAAAACCAGAAATATTTGAATCTGTTTAATTATATCTTTTTAACGAATGCAAAAATTCAGATTTCATAGCGGGAATAAAAAGTTATGTCCAATTTAAAATTTAAAATAGTCTCTATGGAATTTAATATTATATATAGACCTTAAAAATAGCCATTTTGCAAATGACCTTTGTTTCCGACGAAACCACTTTTGTTGGATCCGGAATGTCAAATTATTATTAAATTTCAATTTTCATAATTTTTGGAATCAATATGTGAGCGTGGTGAATTTAAATGTGTTTGGTAATTTCAGTTTGAATTTAATCGACTGAAGAATGGCTATTTTTCAAGCGGTCTCCAAATTCGACAAAATTAGTTTTGTTAGGATTGTATTGTCAAAACATAGCTTGATTTATTTTTCTTATTTTTTGGAGTCAGTATGTGGCCCTGGTAAATTAAAATATACGTTTAAATTCAATATATATTGTTTATATTTTGATTTTGATAAAAACTGATCGAACTAGTCGAATTGGCTTACGAAACGTATCCCATTGTATCCAGAATGGGGTTATTTAGCTAGGGGTGACAGTATTTGTGTTTCATTTCGAGTTCGGATGGAAAATAGCGAACTAGTGAATTGAATAATATTAAAAAAAAAAATTGAAGACTAAAATATATATATATATATACTTAGAAAATTGAAACCCTAGTTTTCATTATAACAAGCCGCTGCCAGGCCTGTATACAATGGCCACTACTCTCCGATTTCGAGTCATTAAAAATTTCCAAACCAATCAACATCATCACAAACTCCTAAAACAAAATCTCGAGAACGCTTTGTGATCTTTAAAATGGTATGGTGATGATCGTTTTTCGTTTCGTGATTCACGAGATCTTGGAGCTCAAACATCACCGTTTCGCACGCAATTCCAAGGGGATGGGGAGATCGAATTCGCCAGTATTCCTAGCGATAGTGGCGGCGGCGTAGGGCTTCGATGTGGCAACGTCGGATATGACTTTGACGAACTATGGAGAGCGACGCAATGAACCCTAGGTTGCGAGATGTGCATTTCTTCAATCGACCGTGTACAGAGAGTGATTTGGAAGAAAATGTTAAGTTAATTACTTATTAATTTATTTAATTACAAGTTTAAATTGTTTATAGTATAAAAGGCCATATAATTTTCATATCTCGTCAGAATTTCGCGAAACCAGTTGCAATGGAATCCTCTTGTCAAACTCTACAACATGGAACTGACCAGAACGGAAATGGAGCAAATTTGAATTTGAGGCGAATTTAAATTCGAACAGTACAAAAATTCAGAAATAAAGACTGGCGGAGTGGAAACCGACTGTGAGAACTCTTTCTTACTAAAATTACTTTACAGTTAAATATGTACTAGGATGCAGACGGGGCTTAGTATCCCCCGACACTATTTATTGTACAAACCATGGTTCTTTGTTTGGACTGTATTGTGTTGTGATGTGATGTGAAATGTATATAAAATATTCATGTGTTGAATAAAATGTTTGAATAATAAAAATATCATTTTAATTGAATGTATGAAATATATAAAATATTCATTTGTTGAATAAAATATTTTATCGTTAAAAATATAATTTTTACCGTATATACGAACGACATAAAATTCTCCTGAAATGAAAAATAAATAGTCATTTACAAGCTAGACGGTTTGTTTATGTCCACCTATTTAACTGATGATGATTGGGGCGATAATATTTAACACATCGCCCAACTGCACAAATAATAAACAGTATTTGTTGGTTGAAACCCCACACGGGTATTGCGATGATATGTGACATACACTAATCCCGAGTGTTTAGTTGTATGTCAATCGATGGGTTGACATACTGTATAACCGTTATTTATTTATTTTAATACTTATATAGTTGTAAAATGCACTCTGGATGTTGTATGAGTTTTTTATGATTGTTTATCATTATCGTTGTATACTTGAGATGTATGAAATCCATATAACTGAAATTATATGGTAATTGATTGAGTCTGATTCCAATTCAAAATAAACCAATATTTTTAAATAATACTAAGTGTATAATCAAAATCAGATATTTTGAAAATATTATCATTTTAATATTATAATGATAAGAAATATTCAATTTTAATTTGAAAATTGAAATAAAGGAAAAATCGTTTTAAAATGAATTTAAAACGATTTTATTAAGAATTCTTCAATTTTGATTTGAAAATTTAAACAAAGGTGAAATCGTTTTAAAATGAATTTAAAACAAATTTATTAAGAAATATTCAATTTTAATTTGAAAATTTAAATAAAGGAGAAATCGTTTAAAAATGAATTTAAAACGAATTTATAAAGAAATATTCAATTTTGATTTGAAAATTGAAATGAAATTGAAATCATTTTAAAACAAATTTAAAATGAATATATTAAGGAATATTCAATTTTGATTTGAAAATTGAAATGAGATTGAAATCGTTTTAAAATGAGTTTAAAACGAATTTATAAAGGAATATTCAGTTTTGATTTAAAATCGAAATGAAGTTGGAATCATTTTAAAACTAATTTAAAACGATTTATAAAATACGTGTTAAATGGAATTCGATGAAATATATATAATATTATATATATATATATGTATGTATATTAAACGACCTGAATAGAATGCGCCACACAGCGACCGTTCGTGAATTTCGACCATTGACTTCAAATTGACATTACGAGAGATCCAACCATCGGATTCTCCGAAAACTGGAACTGTTGGGTTCATATCAAAAAGAGCTTTCCAAAGAATATAAGAGATTTAAATTAGAACGGCCGGATTTTAAGATATGTACAAATTAGTTCAGAAAAGGTCGCTATGGATGCAGTTCGGTGGCCGATACTGGAAACCGACTATAATGGCCTAAATAAAATTATTAAAAATATGGAAAAATTATGTAAAATCATAATAAATGATTTGGAATGATTTTTGGATGAAAAATTCCAGTTTTGAAAAGATAAAAATTATCGAAATGAACTAGTTAATAACTAGAATAGAAAATCCAATGATTTTTAAATAAATATATTGGATTTGAAAAATGGTTTTAAAATAACTATAATTTTCTAATGAATATATTGGTATGGATTGGAATGGAAATTATCTTCGGAATATTTCGATATTAGATTCCATGATTATACGGATATTGTGGAGGAATTTGGAAGATACATACATATGTATATATATATATCGTTATTCCCAATACGATATTTGTTGGTTTTAGAATTTGAAAACAAAAATGTGTGATCTTCAAAAAGAAGAGATCACACATATATAATATAAAAACACAAAGGCTACAATATCCAATAATGGATCCAAAATGAGACAAAAGCAACACAAAGCCACGATAGAATGAATGTAAAGGACAGTAAATAGATGAGCTCCGGATAAACCTCCGCCCATCCTACTTCAATATCGAATTCCACGGCCCGATATTAAGGTATATCTACTCCAATACAAAGAATAGACACTCCAAGCTAAATACAACAAAAGGAAAACAGGACTCCCCAAAAACTCTCCGACGCCGTACACAAAAATATCCAAAGAAGATAACAAACACCAATCCAGACAGCTATCCACAAAGCTCCTCGGCTATATCAACAACCTGAAATCTAAAAGAAACTAGACAAACTATTAGAAATCATCACATATATATAAGTATATATATGTTTGTGTGTGTATATATATCTAAGAATATATATATATATAGGTATATATCCATACATATATGTGAAGAGGAAAAAAGAAAACGAGAAGAACAAGAAAAACCAAGAAACAGAATTTAACAACAAAGGCGAGATCTATTACAACTAAAATAACTATTGATTCTAATAAATAAACTCAAATTAGATCTAACCTTAATAAAAAACTCTCAAAACTAGATTTACCGAAAAACTTACAGTGCGAGTTAGACATTCAATCCAGATAGAAATTAACTATACTAATGAATAATTTATCAGCAGAAACTGAAACAGAATGAGAAAAATCTTTGATTCCTCTCCATCCAAATGAACCAACAAATGATAGTAACTAAAGAATCCAACACATATCTCTGCCTATAATTATAAACAAATCTACAACAATCCCAATATTCAACACAGCTACTAAAAGAAATAAAACAACCAAAACCAAAAATCCTAAAAACCGAATTAAAAATAAAATTGGTAATATTGCAAGAGAAAAACAAATGATCAACATCTTCATCCAAAAGACTACAAAAACAGCATTTAACATCAAAAATAATATTCTTCTTCTTTAAAAGCTTAACTTTGTTAAGCTTCTTATGAATAATCAACCACATAAGAAACTTAGCTTTAGGAGGAGAATTAGAATTCCAAAGAAACTTAAAAGGGAGCAATGAAACACCTGAAAAATTAATAAAATTATATATAGAATTAACAGAGTAAACTAAACTCTTATCCAAACCCCAACTAAATAGAATCTCCATTCTCATCCAAATGATACGAAGCTAACTGTAGTAAGGCTAATTGCCTTAACATTTCCCCTTCTAAGAAATTATCAAAGGAAAACTACCATGGGGGGGTCTAAATCCCCTCTATAAACATCTGCAATCAATGCATTCTTAAAGCTGATATTATTAAAAATCTCACTAAATTCAATTTTAAGCGGCACACGAGAAATTCAAGCATCATGCAAAAAGTAAGTAAGATTTCCCGAATGAACCGTCACCTTAAAACCTAACTTAAAAAAAATCAAAACAATTCAAAACTGACTTCCAAAAATAAGATAATCTACTAGTACAACTAGAACTAGAACCAATAATAAACTCACCCCCAAAATAACTAAATTTGGTAACAATAATCTTCCAAGTAGCCGACACATCAGGACCCCTAAATCTCCATAACCATTTGGCTAACAAGGAAGAATTGAAATTATATAGATTAATGATCCCTAGTTGAAACACCCCACCTCCATTAAGGTCACTCACAAAGGGAATGCCTTAACTTTGGTGGAGAGTTATAGGTACAAGACACAGAAAAATTTACAAGACAGATAAATTTAAGCAGCGGAATCCAAATATTTATTTCATACGTAGTTCAACACAAAAGCATTACATCAAATTGTCTCAAAACAACTTCAAAACATTACACCATAATTTCTGTCTTGATTATTCAATAAAGAAGCATAAACCAAAAAGTGAAAATGCATAAATCCCCAAGGATCATATCCAATGCCATAGCCAATGCAAGAGAGTCCAAGTCATACATCTACTTTCTTGAAGCTTGTAAAGAGTCTGATTAAGCTGGAGTATTTCCTCCCTATGGACCTGGGGGGAACAGAAGAAAAGAAGACGAAAGGAAACAGGTCAGACAATAAGTCTGGTAAGTTCAGTGATTACTAGTATTTAAACAAGAAAAGGGGGTCATGACAGTGATAACAGAACACAGGACAATACCCTAATATAAGATAAGAGGGACGTGTGATCGCACCCATTACTATAGTCTCTGTACCTACTTAACCATTGGTTCAACCAGCCCACGTGTTTACAACAAACGATCCCCTTAATGATCGGCTCCTACTCACACGTATTCATGTCCTGTGTCCTTCGGCCCCGCTTGATTGTAGTCACCTATGCTGGTCCTACCATGGGGTGTATCAGTCCCTCTGGTGGCAACCCGACACTGTTCAAGATGCACAGTGTACTCTACTGATGCCCAGCGCCTGATTTTTCCAACCCGGAGTACGTACATGCCGATACTCCGTGGGAACCTACACTGGCCAACCAACCGCCAACGTTTTGACTGCTTATAGTTCAGCCCAGTAATCGTGCCCCACCCTGCCTAGTTCAGGGTACCATGATACATCTATGTGGGTTACTACTGAAATGGGTCCCCATTACTAGGGTTTTCTAATCAACATGTTTATTTGGTTAAGTGTCCAAGTTTACCTAACCCAACCCATTCGTTTTAATTAACATGTTGAATCGGTTAAGTGTTTTCCTAATTTACTTAACCCTAACAGTCCTGACTTAGCTTTAATTTATTAAAGCACCAACCACTCACATTAGACAGGTCTTGTTGTGGTCACTGGATATGTCGGTCGTTTCCGGGCAGATTTACACCACAACTCAGTCTAACCTCGGGTTCTTTTTGGGCTTGATGCACTAACCACCCACATTAGAAAGGTCTTGTTGTGGTTACTGGATATGTCGGTCGGTTCCGGGCAGATTTACACCACAACTCAGTCTAACCTCGGGTTAGGCATATTCGTCTTTTCTAAATTAATATTTTTCTATATATGTCATATTTCCTTTATGTGAATTAAATTTAATTTAATCAAGGCATAATTATCCTGTGATTATGCTCAACATAAATGGTATATCAAATATACCATTAAATGATCAAATCTATGCCATAAATTTTCATATTTCCCATCGCTACCCCCGTGGAACGTATGCGTAAATCACATAAAATGTTGGGCTAGCAAGTTAGCCCAAACCCATAAACAAAAAGGGGTAACAAACAAAGAACATGAAATGATCATAAACAACATACATTTAACTTTTCACATGTAACTTGGCATAGATGTATGTCACTAAACTTTAATCACTTGGGTAAAGGTGAACTTGTGACTAAGTTGAATCTAATGGTCATGTAAACTCGACAAAGGTCTAGCATGAAAGTTTAGCATATAATCACAGTTTCAACCTACAACTTGGCATATAATCTTATGTATGTCAAAACATAAGAAAGCTATCATAATCATTTTCTTATCACAATTTAGCATGATGTTAATAACATAAGAGGACTACAATTCCACTTTTACAACATAAATAGATTCAACTTGGGATAGTTCTAAATATTCGTAAATGTAAATCTAACATGTAAACATGTGATTTAGATCCTAAACTTGCAAATAACCACCAAAATTACAGCACGACATGTTTTACCATTTTGCTGGCATAATAAGTTCTTTACTCAATCGTAATAACATATAATGTTGTGCATCACCCAAACATATAGACATGAGATATACAACATGTTCATCTCCATAAGCATATAGACATGAAATATACAACATGTTCATCGCCACAAACATATAGACAAGATTAATTTCCACGATATTTCAAGATAAACGAGAATCAAATCTCATACATAAGCATCGTACTATATTCCAATTACAACATGTCATGATTCAATCGAAAGGAATGTTTAAATCTGCGTAACAACTAACTTACAAACTAAAAGAAACTCTTGCGTTCTGAAATCTGAATTCTGAAATTGGAGATGCGCGCCTTTGATGAAGATCGTTGAAGTAAACTAGTTTTAATTTGATTCTTTATTCAGGTTCTTTAGCTCGTTTTTTGAATTGAAAAGGGTGACGGCTACTCCAAGTCCTCCATTGACGACATTTCAGTTCTAGGTTTAATTTTTTGTGTGTTTTTAGGTTAGGCATTGAGTTGTTTATATAGATTTTCATTTTGATTATAGCCATCAGATGAACCTAGGGTTAATCACAGCCACTCAGACCTGATCAGGCCAATCCATAAAACCTAGTGACTCAGAAGTGAGTCAGAAATCGTTTAAATTTCAGATCTGGCCGGGGGCCAGGTCGACCCCCAGGTCGATCCTAAGGTCGACCCCCAGGTCGACCTTAAGGGGGGAGGTCGACACTAGGGTCGACCCTAAGGTTGACCCCTAGGTCGACCTCAAGGGGGGAGGTCGACACTAGGGTCGACCTGCCTGGGCGGGAATTTTCCCGCCCAGCTCGCTTCTGGCTTCTGTTTGAATTTTGAACTTGTTCTTTCGATATGTTTGAATTTATTAGAATTTCTAAAACTTCGAACAGCCATAACTTCTTCATACGAAGTCCAGTTCACGCGAACTCGGACTCTATCTCAACCAGAATTCCGAGACGAACACAATGGCGTAGCCCATTTCCCTTAATTTTCACATTTTAAATTACTATCATAGGAATTATTATTATAACGTTAATAGAAAGTACGGGGTGTTACATTCTCCCCTCCTTTTAGGATTTCGTCCTCGAAATCTTCAAGTCGAGAAGAACTTATATCCTACCATCCAATCACCCATCTACTCAACCATCAAACACAGGCGTCCATTATCCTTAAAAGATTTCTAATGCTTCATGATCATATGCATTGTGTGTATATGTCCTTATCTAATGCAAAATCAGGGGGTCTACTGATTCAGTTGGTCTCCTTAATGCAAATTATGTCAGTGCCATGAGTCCATTATGAATGCAATTCTTCCTACTCAAAATTTCTTACATTAGTGCACAACCATTCATACAAATGCAACGTCCATATGACAACCCATCAAGTTTTAATCCATAAACCAATACATATATACATATGCAATATGGAAGTGACTGAGCCGATCTAGTACCTAATGTATGTGTATATGCATCCACTAGCAACCACTTGCAACCATCAATCATAACATGTTTCAATTACATGTTTACATCCAAATAGGTTCCTACCTAAGGATAAAGGATAGGATCGAGGAGATATACCCAAAAAGATAGATACGAGCATAAATTTGAGGAAAAAGAGATTAAAGACGTACCCGCAAAAAGAAAAGGGTAGGTTGCACGTATACAGTCCTCAGTTTCCCAAGTCGCGACTTCCTCGGCGTCGCTCCATTGAACTTTGACGAGCTTAACTTCGCGGTTGCGCAGTTTTCTGACCTTTGTTCCCAAGATGCGGGTTGGAACTCTTCTCGTAGTTGCTTCTCGTTCAACTTCAACTTCTTCTAGCGTACTTGGTTCTACCACTTCCGCAGGCTCGTGTAAGCACTTCTGCAGGTGAGAGACATGAAAGACATTGTGAATCCCGCTAAATCTTTCGGGCAGCTGTACCCTATAAGCCTTCTTCCCAATCTTGTCGATGATAGGGAACGACCCTATAAATCTTGGTGCTAACTTTCCTGCGGATCCAAAGCGAATGACGTTCCTCAAGGGAGATACTTTAAGGAACACCTTGTCTCCAACTTCGAATTCAGGGTCAGTTCTTCTTTTGTCTGCATAGGACTTCTGTCTATCTTGGGCGGTCTTCATTCTTCTTCGTATCAAGTCTACTTTCTCTGAAGTCTCCCTAATCATGTCTGGTCCAAGTATGAGCTTTTCTGTTGACTCCCACTTGCAAGTTGGTGACCTGCAAGGTCTTCTGTATAAAGCTTCGAAAGGTGCCATGCCTATGGTGGCTTGGTAGCTATTGTTGTAAGCGAATTCCACCAAAGGTGGATGATCATCCCAGGTACCTCCGAAGTCAATAATGCATAACCTCAAGAGGTCTTCTAATACTCTGTTGACTCTTTTCGTCTGGCCATCAGTTTGAGGGTGATAGGCCGTGCTTAAGCATAACTGTGTGCCTAAGGCCTCTTGTAAACTCTTCCAAAACTCGCTTGTGAAGATAGGGTCTCGATCATTCACTATGCTGGAGGGTATCCCATGGAGTCGAACTATCTCCTTAAGATATATGGATGCTAGAGATGAGGCAGTCCTTCTACTCTTGACGGGTATAAAGTGGGCGCTTTTTGTGAGCCTGTCCACTATTACCCAAATGCTAGTGTTGCCCCTTCTTGACCTAGGCAACCCATCTATAAAGTCCACTTAGATGTTATCCCATTTCCACTGTGGGATCTCTTGAGGATGGAGCAGACTACCAGGCTTCTTCTGCTCCGCCTTGACTTGTTGGCATATTAATCATTTAGAAAAAAATTCAGCTACGTCTTTCTTCATGCCATTCCAAAAGAAAACTCTTTTGATATCTTTATACATTTTGTCTCCGCCTGGGTGTATGGTCAGCTTGGAATGATGTGCCTCTTCTAAAACCGTCTTTGCCAAGCACCTTGCCTGTGGGACACATAGTCTTCCATCTCGTCTCAACCAACCCTTGGCATGTATGGAGTATCTATTGAGGTAACTAGAAGCCTCAACCCTAATTAATTTGTCCACTACTTCGGCTAGCTGAGGGTCTTCTCTTTGTGCGGCTCCGACTGAGTCTAATAAAGTTGGTCGCACTTCTAATGTTGCTAGCAAGCCGGGTACAAAGTCAGTGGAGGGTCTGAAGTTAAAGCTTACTATGAACTCCAAGCTTTGCCTTTCCACAAAGAGAGGGCTTAAGGTTAGCTTCTTTCTACTTAAGGCGTCTGCTACTGCATTGCCCTTGCCATTTGTAATAACCCGGAAATTCTGAACCAGTTTAAATTTTTTATTTTGGCAGTTTTAGCGAATTTTGAATATTTAAAATGAATTATTTTAAATAATATCGACGAGAAATTTATTTTGAGTAGAATTCGACCGTATATATTATATACGTCATCGTTAGAATATAAATAATTATATATAATTATAAATAGAATTGAAAATGGCGCGGTAGTTCGATAATTCGATTTCAAACTTCAATTGAATGTACTGGGTGCAAAACAATCCGAATTTTAGTGAAACCAAAAATAATAGGATCTAATTGAGAATATCTTTCCAACGAATCCGAAAAATCAAAATTTCATAGCGGGAATCAAAAGATATGTCCAGTTGAAAATTCTGAATAGTCGCTATGGAATTCAGGCCCTTAAAAATGGAAATTTTGCAAACGACCTCGGATTTCGACGAAACCACTTTTGTTGGGTCCGTGATGTCAAATTATTGCTAGATTCCAAATTTCATAATTTTTTGAATCAATATGTGAGCGTGGCAAAGGAAAACGCGTTTGACCAGTTTTAGTTGATTTTAATCGACTGGAAAATGGCCATTTTTCCAACGGTCTCTGAATTCGACGAAACTAGCTTTGTTAGGACCGTATCGTCAATACGAAGCTAGAAAATATTTTTCTGGAATTTCTAGATTTCGTATGTGACCCCGGTAAATTGAAATGCGCGTTCAAATTCAATATATAGAGTTATATGTTGATTTTGACGGAAACTGATCGAAACGGTCGAATCGGCTTGTGATACATATCCCATTGTGTTCGGAATGGGGGTAATTAGCTATGGACGACAGGCGGTGGGCCTCGTTTCGAGGTCGAAATAAAAAGTACCTTTTTTTTTAAATTAAAAAATTAAATAAATATATAATAAACCCTTCCTCCCCCTTTTGCTTTCACTGTCGGGTTAGGTTTAAAAAAAAAAAGGGAAAACCAAATCCCTAATCGATCGAGCCCTCTTTCCCCCTACACCTCGTCATCGACGGCGGACCACCAGCCGCAACCCCCAACCGAACCCCCCTCTTGCTCCTCTCCCTCTTGAACGTTGAACCCAAACCCCCATTTTTCAGAACCCGACGCCCCGAACCCATACGACCGCCGACCCAATGGCGAACCCCCCCCCCCCCCCCCCGCCCATCGAAGGATGCGCTCTCACCCAGTTTCCGACGCGAGGAAGCCACCCAGACCTCGCGGAACCCCAAGTCGCGCCGCTCTCACCTCTCCTGCCACCTCTTCCCCCTATCTTCGCTCACCCACGACTTCGCCGGAGCAGCTGGGAATGGCAGTCAATGAGGTAGTCGAGGAAGGTTTACTGAGCGAAGCGCGAGGAAGGTAATGAGTCAACAGTGAATTTTCTTTTCTTTATGCTTTCTTTTGAAATCAGTTTAAAAGAAAAGAAGAAAAAAATCAGTTTTCATTATCATAGAAAAACAAAGACATGTTTTTTTTTACTTATTTTAAAGACATGTTTTTTTACTTATTTTAAAGACATGTTTTTTCTTATTTTAAAGACATGATTTTTATTTATTTTAAAGCAAAGATTTTTATCATACGTTAGAAATATTTTTGTGTATAAAAAGATTATGTTTTTATGGTATAGAAAGAATAGAAATACGATTTTTATATTATATAACTAGTGAAAATATTATCTTTATATAAGTAGTGAAAGAAAAATCTGATTTTTATTATATATATAGTGAAGTAAAAATGAGATTTTTATAGCGATAAAAATTCAATCTTTATATCAGTAGTAAAAATATATAAATATAATATTTATATAGAATGAAGCGCTGTAATAATATATGAAATAAAAATATGATTTTTATTTATTAAAATGAAGTGATAAAAAAAATTATTTGAACAGCGTGAAAAGACTGTTTTGGAATTACAAATGGATTCAGGCAGTTCAGCAGTTCAAAAGCAAAGCACGGCGGAGTGGAACCCTCTGTGAGAATTTCTCACTCTTCAATTTCTTTTTCCAGTTAAATATATATATATATACTAGGATGCAGACGGTGTTTAGTAGCACCCGACACCCGTCATCCACAGACCATGGATGGCTTGTATGTTTATTTGATGTGTTGTGAAATTTGTTTGTGTTGTTGATGTGAAATCGATAATATAAATTAATTTGTTGAAATAAATTAATTATCGTTAAAAATATAATTTTTAACGTGAATATGAATATAGTGAAAGTGAATATTTATAAACAAATCAGCCGATTTGTTTATATACACTGATTTGACTGATATTGATTGGGTCGATAAATTTTACACATCGCTCAACTGCACAAATAAAATATGTGTTTGATTGTTTGAAACCCCACACAGGTATTGGGATAAAATACGACATTCACTAATCCCAATAATTGGTTGTATGTCGATCGATTGATTGACAGGCTGTCATAAGCGTTAGATATCTATATTTGATGCTTATACAGTGTAGTGCACTTTGGATGATGGTTGATTATTTATCGTTGCTATTATATACATGTGTTGTATGGAATCCATATAATTAACTTTGTACGGTAATTGATTGGGCCTCATTCCAATTTAGAAGATAAAGAATATTATAAAATAAAGGTTCATGTGTTGACCGTACTCATCCGTTGAGATTAGTCATGTGTTGAACGAAATATTTTAACAATAAAATTTACATCTTTATCATTATAAAATAAAGGTTCATGTGTTGACCGTACTCATCCGTTGAGATTAGTCATGTGTTGAACGAAATATTTTAACAATAAAACTTACATCTTTATCATATATGAAATTAGAAATCAACTGGGAAATGGATGAGATGAGTGGTCTCCTGGATATTGATCTGATGTTGGTTTCGGCCTTCGGGGTTAATATTCAGGAAATCGTTCTCTTACTAATTTACGGTTGGAGTCTGATTTGATATCAAACGATAGATACCATAATTTTTATAAAATATATTAAATAACAAAAATAGTCACACGTGGACAGTACTCATTCGTTGAGATTAGTCATGTGTTGACAAAAATATAGATTCATTTGTCGAATAGAATAATGGAATTATTGAAATATATAAAGTCGTATTGATTAGAGATGCGCTATTTTGACGCGAACGATATTTATATCGATTATATTCGTTTTTAAATTTGAATTTAATCGAATAGAAAACCAATTTGAATTGAATCGAATAGAAAACGAATTTGATTTGAATCGAATAGAAAACCAATTTGAATTGAATCGAATAGAAAACCAATTTGAATTGAATCGAATAGAAAACCAATTTAAATTGAATTTGATTTGAATAGAAAACCAATTTGATTTGAATCGAATAGAAAACGAATTGAATTTGATTTGAATAGAAAACGAATTTGATTTGAATTGAATAGAAAACGAATTTGATTTGATTTGAATAGAAAACGAATTTGATTTGAATTGAATAGAAAACGAATTTGATTTGAATTGAATAGAAAACGAATTTGATTTGATTTGAATAGAAAACGAATTTGATTTGATTTGAATAGAAAACGAATTTGATTTGATTTGATTTGAATAGAAAACCAATTTGAATTGAATTGAATAGAAAACCAATTTGAAATGAATTGAATATAAAACGAATTCGAATTGAATTGAAAACGAATTCGAATTGAATTGAAAACGAATTCTAATTGAATTGAAAACGAATTGAAATGAATTCAAATTGAATTGAAATTTGAATTGAATAGAAATGAATTTTAAAACGAATTTATAAGGAAAAATTCAATTTTGATTTGAATTGAAATGGAAGTTGAAATTGTTTTTGAAACGAATTTAAAACTATTTATATAATTCGTTTTAAATAGAAATCGACGAAATATATATTATATATATTATATATATATATAATATAATGGCCTGAATAGAACGCGCCGCGCCGCGGCAGTTCGCGAATTTCGACCATTAACTTCGAACGGACATTACGGAAGATCCGACCGTCGGATTCTCCTAAAACCGGAACCGTTGGGTTCATATCGAAAAGAGCTTTCTAACAAATATTGGAAATTTAAAATCTAACGGTTGGATTTGGAGATACGTCCAAATCAAATTTGAAAAAGGTCGCTGTAAGTGCAGTTCGATGGCCATTGTTGGAAATCGACTGTACGGGCCTTGATAAAATTATTAAAAATATTCATAATTTGTGTAAAATCATAATTTGTGTTTTGGAAAGAATTGGGATGAAAAAAATCCATATTTGAAAAGATAAAAATAGATTTTTATCGAAATGAACTAATTTTGAACTAAAATTAAAACCCATTTATTTTTAAATAAATAAATTGGATTTGAAATGGGTTTTAAATAGGATTGATTTGTGGGTTTGTCGTGAACAGTGTTTTAAATAACATTTATTATTTAACCCGATAAATAAATAGATTGTGATTTGGGTTTGTCGTGAACTGTGTTTTGAATGACATTAGTTCTTTAACCCAGTAAAAGGAGTTTTAATGAATCTGTAATTAGATTGAAATGTGAATTGATAATCTAAATTTTCAAATTTAGAAATTGAGCGAGAATGGAGTATCACCAGTTTTGCTCCAAAGAGATAGTTAAATCTTTAATTAGATTTGAACGTGAAATGGTAATTAATTTTACCAATAACACCATAGTATTAGATATGGAGTATTACCAGTTTTGCTTCATGGGATGAATAGGTTGGGATTGGGAAATAAAATAAATAATTACTTCGGTGTGGTTCGCTAATCTCGACTAGTTTGGGAAACCATAATTTGGTTTGAAATGACATCCAAAGGAAGATTAAAGGATAAATTTTAAGGAATTTATCTTGGATAAAATTAATGGGAACCTTTACCTAAGAATATGAAATTTAGAAACTAGCTGTAGGTTAGCTAAGAAGAATGGTTTCCTGGGTATTGATCTGATGTTGGTTTCGGCCTTCGGGGTTAATATTTGGGAAATTGTTCTCTTGTTGATTTACGGTTAGTGACTAATGAATTGGAATGAGGCGTATGTTGTGTTTGTGTAACATTTGTTTTTAATATACGCGGGTTGTTCGGAAAGTCCGGGTTTATACCCATTCTGAATAACCGATCCGACGATATGTCGAAGATGAAGACGGTGGTTGAAGACCGGAAATCTTCACATCGTTTGGGTGATTACTGATCATCTTGATTGGGCTGTACACCCAAGATGAGGGAATCAGTTGGTGGTCGTCCAGACGTACTTGGAGATCGATGGATATGCGAGGAAAGTGCCTCCGGTTTCGTTCAGACCCAGAACGAACTTGTAAATGGATTGTGTGTCTGACATTGGATTTTATTCTGTGTTGATTGATTTCTGTTAAATATATATCTGTTTGGCGGAGGAGAATTTATTCTCTTGCTTAACGCCCTTCTCTGAGACGTAAGAGCTTAGAGGTTATATATCGATAGATATCAATCGCATGGCATGAATTGCCTGTGTGGCATGCTGAGTTGCATAGATCAAGGCTTCTGTTGAAAAGCAAAGTCTTGGGGTTGATGATCAAAGCACGGTCTTTGTGGCGTAGCTTTGTGTATAACGTGAATTCGCGAGCCTCACACCTCGGTATGAGTCAAAAACGGGATACGGACTGCAGGGAGAGCACGACATTTCTTTCTAGCTTTGGTGGTGTCAGTGACTTGCCATCCCTGACATTTATATAATTTTCACCTATGTGGTTGTTGGATGAGGCGCCTCGATTTTAGGTCTGTAAGGACCGGGAAACGTGTGTTCAGGAATTGCCAATCCTCTAACGTAAGTGAGGACCGGCCCTGAAGCATCCAGGGTTACCCAGAGTGTGTAGTCCTGAGGCATTTGCTAGAGTGTCTCGAAGCAGAGAGGAGCTTGCCCCTTGCCTCGACTCATGACGAAAATCCAATTTCCAATACGTGACATTGTGGTTTTAATTGTAGAACTAGTATGGCGACATGATATATGGTACCCATGCCATCTATGATTTATATTTATGATTGAAATTGTTTTGACACTATACACTTATTATAATATCAAATGATTTGTTTTAAACGTACCAAGCTTGTTTGGCTATTATAAGGGAAAACCCTATCCTCCGGCTTGCGTTGCATTGTGTGATGGGACCTGGGTCTTATAATAGCTTCATTTGTCGAAAAAGCATTGCGCTGTTTATTGATATGCACTGGTGTTCTTGGGAGGAAACCCGTTCCGTGTTATACGGCGTGGTCCCTTGAATTACCTTCTTTTAAAATAAAGTTTTAATAACTGTTTTAGTTCTCACACCAGTCACATGACTGACCTGGAGTTTATTGTTTTAACCTAAACTCTGGGTGCCCTTATTTTCGACACGGGCAGCTAGTAGTTTTGGTTTTGCAGATCTATATTCACAGGATCCTGGTTTACAGCTGGAATGATATCCGGAAAGCTCTATATCTGTATATCACCTTCAGTTGTGCTTTGTATTATTTTCCGCTGCTATGTAATTTATTGTAATCTCTGATATTTATCGAATGTAATTTATTCATTTATACTCTGTATATTCTTGTATCTGATGGAATTGTTGTAATAACAATGTAATGTTCTTCCGTCTGCGTTCTATTTTGTCCTGTTCTCAAAACGATCAGGGGTTTCGAACGGTCTAGATCGGTTTAACGACTGATTCGGATCGAGCAAAATTCCTGGACGTCACATTTGGTATCAGAGCTTTGGTTTACAGAGCTCGAGAACAAGACACATTAGAACCATACGAAAGAATTCATCAGATATTGGATTAGTAATATCCAATTAGAATGACTCGTTAGAGATAGGATCAGTAGTATCCTAGAACGAGTGTGAAGAGTATATTTTTTTTTAAATAAAAAGTTGAAAACAAACTTTGTTTTGAAAGTTAAATTCAAGTATACGTATTTGAATAATTTATTTGTATTGATATGGACAATCTAGTATATTAAGGTTTTGCATATACGCGTCATGAACGTATATTCGAAGTTTTAATATACTGGATAGATATTGAATCACATTCTAGACACCAGGAGATGGTTCTGATGATTGATCGATCATCATCAGAACTTATGTTCGTGTTTTGAAGATATGATTTCTATATATTTCCATTCGACTGGTGTGAGAACCAAAACTTATATAGATAGATTTATTTGTTGTGAATTGGCATCAAAAACATGATTTTCTGAATATATGTATCAAAATTATGAATTTGAAACTCTAATTCACTAATTGATTGATGTTTGTGTTGTTTGTTTATTTGTTTGACAATTTTGAACCATTTAGCCTAATTGAATCACATATTGAATTGTATTGAAAATTGGTCGCATTTGCTTGCATATACATGTACTTACATTGAACAGGTCATAGCAAGGAGGCTAGAGCCGAAGAATAAAATTTGTTTGCAAAACAAATAGGTACATATTTACTATAATTTACTGTTTTGTTTGGGTGATGATGATTTTATGAGCCTATTGGCTAGCCGCTTGGCTTTTTCTTTTTCTTTTTGAGATCAGAAGGCCTATATGGCAATTTCGGGATTTTCCCGTGGCTCCCGGTGCAGGGGAGGTTATGGCGAAATTTTTCGAAAATTTAGGGTGTTAGCCAAATTTTTGAAAATTTGAAAATTCTCAGAAACTGAAAAGTTGGAGAATGGAAGCCAGATCGAACGTAGAGTTGATTAATCAAACCACTTTCGACTTTGTTCCTTTTCGGGGATGAAAAGTTTTAAGTGCGGGAGATTGTAATAACCCGGAAATTCTGAACTAGTTTAAAATTTTTATTTTGGCAGTTTTAGCGAATTTTGAATATTTAAAATGAATTATTTTAAATAATATCGACGAGAAATTTATTTTGAATAGAATTCGAACGTATATATTATATACGTCGTCGTTAGAATATAAATAATTATATATAATTATAAATAGAATTGAAAATGGCGCGGTAGTTCGATAATTCGATTTCAAACTTCAATTGAATGTACCGGGTGCAAAACAATCCGGATTTTAGTGAAACCAAAAATAATAGGATCTAATTGAGAATATCTTTCCAACGAATCCGAAAAATCAAAATTTCATAGCGGGAATCAAAAGATATGTCCAGTTGAAAATTCTGAATAGTCGCTATGGAATTCAGGCCCTTAAAAATGGAAATTTTGCAAACGACCTCGGATTTCGACGAAACCACTTTTGTTGGGTCCATGATGTCAAATTATTGCTAGATTCCAAATTTCATAATTTTTCGAATCAATATGTGAGCGTGGCAAAGGAAAACGCGTTTGACCAGTTTCAGTTGATTTTAATCGACTGGAAAATGGCCATTTTTCCAACGGTCTCAGAATTCGACGAAACTAGCTTTGTTAGGACCGTATCGTCAATATGAAGCTAGAAAATATTTTTCTGGAATTTCTAGAGTTCGTATGTGACTCCGGTAAATTGAAATGCGCGTTCAAATTCAATATATAGAGTTATATGTTGATTTTGACGGAAACTGATCGAAACGGTCGAATCGGCTTGCGATACATATCCCATTGTGTTCGGAATAGGTGTAATTAGCTATGGACGACAGGCGGTGGGCCTCGTTTCGAGGTCGAAATAAAAAGTACCTTTTTTTTTAAATTAAAAAATTAAATAAATATATAATAAACCCTTCCTCCCCCTTTTGCTTTCACTGTCGGGTTAGGTTAAAAAAAAAGGGAAAACCAAATCCCTAATCGATCGAGCCCTCTTACCGCCTCGTCATCGACGGCGGACCACCAGCCGCAACCCCCAACCGAACCCCCCTCTTGCTCCTCTCCCTCTTGAACGTTGAACCCAAACCCCCATTTTTCAGAACCTGACGCCCCGAACCCATATGACCGCCGCCCCAATGGCGAACCCCCCCCCCCCCCCCCCCATCGAAGGATGCGCTCTCACCCAGTTTCCAACGCGAGGAAGCCACCCAGACCTCGCGGAACCCCAAGTCGCGCCGCTCTCACCTCTCCTGCCACCTCTTCCCCTATCTTCGCTCACCCATGACTTCGCCGGAGCAGCTGGGAATGGCAGTTAATGAAGTAGTCGAGGAAGGCTTACTGAGCGAAGCGCGAGGAAGGTAATGAGTCAACAGTGAATTTTATTTTCTTTATGCTTTCTTTTGAAATCAGTTTAAAAGAAAAGAATAAAAAAAATCAGTTTTCATTATCATAGAAAAACAAAGACATGTTTTTTTTTACTTATTTTAAAGACATGTTTTTTTTACTTACTTTAAAGACATGTTTTTTCTTATTTTAAAGACATGATTTTTATTTATTTTAAAGCAAAGATTTTTATCATACGTTAGAAATATTTTTGTATATAAAAAGATTATGTTTTTATGGTATAGAAAGAATAGAAATACGATTTTTATATTATATAACTAGTGAAAATATTATCTTTATATAAGTAGTGAAATAAAAATCTGATTTTTATTATATATATAGTGAAGTAAAAATGAGATTTTTATAGCGATAAAAATTCAATCTTTATATTAGTAGTAAAAATATATAAATATAATATTTATATAGAATGAAGCGCTGTAATAATATATGAAATAAAAATACGATTTTTATTTATTAAAATGAAGTGATAAAAAAAATATAATTTTTATTTGAACAGCGTGAAAAGACTGTATTGGAATTACAAATGGATTCAGGCAGTTCAGCAGTTCAAAAGCAAAGCACGACGGAGTGGAACCCTCTGTGAGAATTTCTCACTCTTCAATTTCTTTTTCCAGTTAAATATATATATACTAGCATGCAGACGGTGTTTAGTAGCACCCGACACCCGTCATCCACAGACCATGGATGGCTTGTATGTTTGTTTGATGTGTTGTGAAATTTGTTTGTGTTGTTGATGTGAAATCGATAATATAAATTAATGTGTTGAAATAAATTAATTATCGTTAAAAATATAATTTTTAACGTGAATATGAATATAGTGAAAGTGAATAAATGAATATTTATAAACAAATCAGCCGATTTGTTTATATACACTGATTTGACTGATATTGATTGGGTCGATAAATTTTACACATCGCCCAACTGCAAAAATAAAATCTGTGTTTGATTGTTTGAAACCCCACACGGGTATTGGGATAAAATACGACATACACTAATCCCAATAATTGGTTGTATGTCGATCGATTGATTGACAGGCTGTTATAAGCGTTAGATATCTATATTTGATGCTTATACAGTGTAGTGCATTTTGGATGATGGTTGATTATTTATCGTTGCTATTATATACATGTGTTGTATGGAATCCATATAATTAACTTTGTATGGTAATTGATTGGGCCTCATTCCAATTTAGAAGATAAAGAATATTATAAAATAAAGGTTCATGTGTTGACCGTACTCATCCGTTGAGATTAGTCATGTGTTGAACGAAATATTTTAACAATAAAATTTACATCTTTATCATTATAAAATAAAGGTTCATGTGTTGACCGTACTCATTCGTTGAGATTAGTCATGTGTTGAACGAAATATTTTAACAATAAAACTTACATCTTTATCATATATGAAATTAGAAATCAACTGGGAAATAGATGAGATGAGTGGTCTCCTGGATATTGATCTGATGTTGGTTTCGGCCTTCGGGGTTAATATTCAGGAAATCGTTCTCTTACTAATTTACGGTTGGAGTCTGATTTGATATCAAATGATAGATACCATAATTTTTATAAAATATATTAAATAACAAAAATAGTCACACGTGGACAGTACCCATTCGTTGAGATTAGTCATGTGTTGACAAAAATATAGATTCATTTGTCGAATAGAATAATGGAATTATTGAAATATATAAAGTCGTATTGATTAGAGATGCGCTATTTTGACGCGAACGATATTTATATCGATTATATTCGTTTTTAAATTTGAATTGAATCGAATAGAAAACCAATTTGAATTGAATCGAATAGAAAACGAATTTGATTTGAATCGAATAGAAAACCAATTTGAATTGAATCGAATAGAAAACTAATTTGAATTGAATCGAATAGAAAACCAATTTAAATTGAATTTGATTTGAATAGAAAACCAATTTGATTTGAATCGAATAGAAAACGAATTGAATTTGATTTGAATAGAAAACGAATTTGATTTGAATTGAAAAGAAAACGAATTTGATTTGATTTGAATAGAAAACGAATTTGATTTGAATTGAATAGAAAACGAATTTGATTTGAATTGAATAGAAAACGAATTTGATTTGATTTGAATAGAAAATGAATTTGATTTGATTTGAATAGAAAACCAATTTGAATTGAATTGAATAGAAAACCAATTTGAAATGAATTGAATATAAAACGAATTCGAATTGAATTGAAAATGAATTCGAATTGAATTGAAAACGAATTCGAATTGAATTGAAAACGAATTGAAATGAATTCAAATTGAATTGAAATTTGAATTGAATAGAAATGAATTTTAAAACGAATTTATAAGGAAAAATTCAATTTTGATTTGAATTGAAATGGAAGTTGAAATTGTTTTTGAAACGAATTTAAAACTATTTATATAATTCGTTTTAAATAGAAATCGACGAAATATATATTATATATATTATATATATAATATAATGGCCTGAATAGAACGCGCCGCGGCAGTTCGCGAATTTCGACCATTAACTTCGAACGGACATTACGGGAGATCCGACCGTCAGATTCTCCTAAAACCGGAACCGTTGGGTTCGTATCGAAAAGAGCTTTCTAAAAAATATTAGAAATTCAAAATCTAACGGTTGGATTTGGAGATACGTCCAAATAAAATTTGAAAAAGGTCGCTGTAAGTGCAGTTCGATGGCCATTGTTGGAAATCGACTGTACGGGCCTTGATAAAATTATTAAAAATATTCATAATTTGTGTAAAATCATAATTTGTGTATTGGAAAGAATTAGGATGAAAAAACTCCATATTTGAAAAGATAAAAATAGATTTTTATCGAAATGAACTAATTTTGAACAAAAATTAAAACCCATTTATTTTTAAATAAATAAATTGGATTTGAAATGGGTTTTAAATAGGATTGATTTGTGGGTTTGTCGTGAACAGTGTTTTAAATAACATTTATTCTTTAACCCGATAAATAAATAGATTGTGATTTGGGTTTGTCGTGAACTGTGTTTTAAATGACATTAGTTCTTTAACCCAGTAAAAGGAGTTTTAATGAATCTGTAATTAGATTGAAATGTGAATTGATAATCTAAATTTTCAAATTTAGAAATTGAGCGAGAATGGAGTATCACCAGTTTTTCTCCAAAGCGATAGTTAAATCTTAATTATATTTTAACGTGAAATGGTAATTAATTTTACCAATAACACCATAGTATTAGATATGGAGTATTACCAGTTTTGCTTCATGGGATGAATAGGTTGGGATTGGGAAATAAAATAAATAATTACTTCGGTGTGGTTCACTAATCTTGACTAGTTTGGGAAACCATAATTTGGTTTGAAATGACATCCAAAGGAAGATTAAAGGATAAATTTTAAGGAATTTATCTTGGATAAAATTAATGGGAACCTCTCCCTAAGAATATGAAATTTAGAAACTAGCTGTAGGTTAGCTAAGAAGAATGGTTTCCTGGGTATTGATCTGATGTTGGTTTCGGCCTTCGGGGTTAATATTTGAGAAATTGTTCTCTTGTTGATTTACGGTTAGTGACTAATGAATTGGAATGAGGCGTATGTTGTGTTTGTGTAACATTTGTTTTTAATATACGCGGGTTGTTCGGAAAGTCCTGGTTTATACCCATTCTGAATAACCGATCCGATGATATGTCGAAGATGAAGACGGTGGTTGAAGACCGGAAATCTTCACATCGTTTGGGTGATTACTGATGATCTTGATTGGGCTGTACACCCAAGATGAGGGAATCAGTTGGTGGTCGTCCAGACGTACTTGGAGGTCGATGGATATGCGAGGAAAGTGCCTCCGGTTTCGTTCAGACCCAGAACGAACTTGTGAATGGATTGTGTGTCTGACATTGGATTTTATTCTGTGTTGATTGATTTCTGTTAAATATATATCTGTTTGGCGGAGGAGAATTTGTTCTCTTGCTTAACGCCCTTCTCTGAGACGTAAGAGCTTAGAGGTTATATATCGATAGATATCAATCGCATGGCATGAATTGCCTGTGTGGCATGCTGAGTTGCATAGATCAAGGCTTCTGTTGAAAAGCAAAGTCTTGGGGTTGATGATCAAAGCACGGTCTTTGTGGCGTAGCTTTGTGTATAACGTGAATTCGCGAGCCTCACACCTCGGTATGAGTCAAAAACGGGATACGGACTGCAGGGAGAGCACGACGTTTCTTTCTAGCTTTGGTGGTGTCAGTGACTTACCAACCCTGACATTTATATACTTTTCACCTATGTGGTTGTTGGATGAGGCGCCTCGATTTTAGGTCTGTAAGGACCGGGAAACGTGTGTTCAGGAATTGCCAATCCTCTAACGTAAGTGAGGACCGGCCCTGAAGCATCCAGGGTTACCCAGAGTCTGTAGTCCTGAGGAATTTGCTAGAGTGTCTCGAAGCGGAGAGGAGCTTGCCCCTTGCCTCGACTCATGACGGAAATCCAATTTCCAATACGTGACATTGCGGTTTTAATTGTAGAACTAGTATGGCGACATGATATATGGTACCCATGCCGTCTATGATTGAAATTGTTTTGACACTATACACTTATTATAGAATCAAATGATTTGTTTTAAACGTACCAAGCATGTTTGGCTATTATAAGGGAAAACCCTATCCTCCGGCTTGCATTGCATTGTGTGATGGGACCTGGGTCTTATAATAGCTTCATTTGTCGAAAAAGCATTGCGCTGTTTATTGATATGCACTGGTGTTCTTGGGAGGAAACCCGTTCCGTGTTATACGGCGTGGTCCCTTGAATTACTTTCTTTTAAAATAAAGTTTTAATAACTGTTTTAGTTCTCACACCAGTCACATGACTGACCTGGAGTTTATTGTTTTAACCTAAACTCTGGGTGCCCTTATTTTCGACACGGGCAGCTAGTAGTTTTGGTTTTGCAGATCTATATTCACAAGATCCTGGTTTACAACTGGAATGATATCCGGAAAGCTCTGTATCCATATATCACCTTCAGTTGTGCTTTGTATTATTTTCCGCTGCTATGTAATTTATTGTAATCTCTGATATTTATCGAATGTAATTTATTCATTTATACTCTGTATATTCTTGTATCTGATAGAATTGTTGTAATAACAATGTAATGTTCTTCCATCTGCGTTTAATTTTTTCCTGTTCTCAAAACGATCAGGAGTTTCGAACGGTCTAGATCGGTTTAACGACTGATTCGGATCGAGAGAAATTCCTGGACGTCACACCATGATTGTAGGAAATCTCAAAATCATATGAGGCAAGAAACTCCATCCATCTCTGCTGCCTCAAATTGAGATCCTTCTACGAGAATAGGTATTTCAACAATTTATGGTCAGTATACAGTTTAAATTTCTCACCTAGGAGATAATGGCGCCAAAACTTAAGCGCAAAAACGATGGTTGCTAACTCTAGGTCGTGGGTCGGGTAGTTTTTCTCATGTACTTTCAACTGTCTTCCACCATAAGCCACTATCTTCCCTTCTTGCATCAGAACAGTGCCTAGTCTCGTTCTGCATGCATCTGTGTATATTGTGAACATCTTGCTTCCATCAGGCAATGTCAGAACTGGGGCTGCTGTTAGAGTCCTTTTCAAACGTTGGAAAGCGTTATCGCAATCCAAGTCCCAATTGAAAGCTAGGTTCTTCTTTGTCAATCTTGTTAGTGGAGCTGAGATTTTTGCAAAATCTTTGATGAACTTTCGATAAAAGCCTGCTAGCCCGAGAAAGCTTCGGACTTCGATTGCGTTTCGAGGAACCTTCCAATCTTGCACAACAACCACTTTTGCGGGGTCCACAGCCATCCCCTCTTTGGACACCACATGTTCAAGGAACCTAACTTCTTCTCTCCAGAAATGGCGTTTGGAGAATTTCGCCTTCAACTGATGTACACGGAGAGTATCCATGACTTCTTTTAGATGCTGAGCATGCTTTTCCTCATTCTTTGAGAAGATCAAAATATCGTCTACAAAGACCACCACAAACTTATTGAGGAACTCTCGGAACACCCTGCTCATTAAATCAATGAAGTAAGCGGGTGCGTTTGTCAAGCCGAAAGGCATGACAAGCCACTTGAAGAAACCATCGGGAGTTCTGAACGCAGTCTTATCAATGCTGTCTTCAGCCACTCTTAGCCGATGAAACCCGGTAGCTAAATCTAATTGGTAGAAAACCGATGAACCTACAAGTTGATCAAACAAATCATCTATTCTTGGGAGTGGGTGTCTATTCTTCTTGGTCAGCTTGTTTAGCTCCCTATAATCAACGCACAGGCGAAGCGAACCATCAGCTTTGGTTGCGAACAGTACTGGAGCACCCCATTCAGAAATACTTCGTCTTATGAACCCCTTTTCAAGCAGCTCTTTGATTTGCTTGCTGAGCTCCTTTCTCTCCCTTGGGGCCATGTGCCTAATGGGTAAAGCAACAGGCTTTGCATTATCAACGAGGTATATGCGGAAGTCTATCTCCCGCTTCGGGGGTAAACCCTTTACCTCTTCAAACACATACAAATATTCATGGACTATCCTTACAGACTGCAAGTTCTCGACAGACGCATCAAGTGATTCTAGATAACTAAGCATAACGGAGTTCATGGGTTTACAAGAAATTTCGAGAGTGTTACCGAGGCGAGTCATGAGTCTAACTACTATCTTTTCACAATCGAGGACGGCACCATTACTAGATAGCCAGTCCATGCCTAGAATCAACCCATAGCCTGTGAAGCCCAAAACAAAGGCATTTCATCTAAACCCAACGCTTAGTATAGATATTTTCAAATCCAAACAAACCATTGACAAATAAGCTGAGCCCCCAATTGGATTTGAAACAACCAAGGGATCCTCTACTATACTGGTACCTAGGTGTAGAGATTCAACTAAATCAGCGGATACAAATGAATGCGATGCACCAGAATCAAACAATGTACGAATAGGATGATCAAAAAGATAGACTAAACTTTCGACAGAAATATTTCTACCTCGTTCTTGCGGAGGTGCCGTGAGAGCGTGGACTTGTCCTCCAGAAGAAGGTCCGGCTCCCTGTCCTTGCTTCCTTGGGCAGGCCCTAGCCATGTCCACTAACCTTTCGTAAGTAGCCCCCATAGGTATGTTGGTCATAGTAAAGCTGTGAAGTGGCTCATTCAATCCCTTGACAAAACGGAGAGCCTTCTATGAGGAGTATTCACTAAGTCCAGTCCAAACCGGGCCAGCTGATTGAATTGATTGACGTACACCTTGACCGTCATACTTCCTTGCTTAAGAGATAAGAACTTTTACAGTTGTAAACTTCGTTCAGCTTGTGAGAGGAATTTCATCTCAAACCTTATTCTGAAATCCATCCATATTTCGACCGACCTCTTAGCGTTAGTGACTTCCCACCAATAGGAAGCTTCATCTTTGAGCAACCACACTACCAACTGTATCTTTTGTCTATCGTCCACCTCGAAGATGGCGAACAGATCCTCAATTTCTTTGAGCTAGTTCCTTGCTTCCATGAATGATTCAGTCCCCTTGAAATCCTTTCCACCCATGGCCCTAAAATCTCTACAGATCTTTGAGAAAGCATTTGCACGAGGAGGAGGAGGAACCACTGCAGCTGGAGGAGCGATATAAGCTGGGCCTGCGTCGTTGGCTCTAGCCTCTAAGTACCTCCTGAACCAGCCAGGTATTGGCACACCCTTTGGAAGGTTAAGATTCCCAGACATGCTGAAACGAAAAATAAATGATTCAAAACGAAGGATAGAAAGATAGTGCATATGGATTTGGGGATTATGCCTTTTTATATTAAAAACAACATTTTTCCTTGTAAAATGCTTCTTTATATTTCTTTGTGGAAGATAATTTTTCAAAAATTCTTATCTAATCTGGTAAACCTTTTGCTCTGATACCAAGTGAAACACCCCACCTCCATTAAGGTCACTCACAAAGGGAATGCCTTAACTTTGGTGGAGAGTTATAGGTACAAGACACAGAAAAATTTACAAAATAGATAAATTTAAGCAGCGGAATCCAAATATTTATTTCATATGTAGTTCAACACAAAATCATTACATCAAATTGTCTCAAAACAACTTCAAAACATTACACCATAATTTCTGTCTTGATTATTCAATAAACAAGCATAAACCAAAACGTAAAAATGCATAAATCCCCAAGGATCATATCCAATGCCATAGCCAATGCAAGAGAGTCCAAGTCATACATCTACTTTCTTGAAGCTTGTAAAGAGTCTGATTAAGCTGGAGTATTTCCTCCCTGTGGACCTGAGGGGGGGCGAAACGGAAGAAAAGAGGACGAAAGGAAACGGTTCAGACAATAAGTCTGGTAAGTTCAGTGGTTACTAGTATTTAAAAAAGAAAAGGGGGTCATGACAGTGATAACAGAACATAGTACAATACCCTAATATAAGATAAGAGGGACGTGTGATCGCACCCATTACTATAGTATCTGCACCTACTTAACCATTGGTTCAACCAGCCCACGTGTTTACAACAAACGATCCCCTTAATGATCGGCTCCTACTCGCACGTATTCATATCCTGTGTCCTTCGGCCCTGCTTGATTGTAGTCACTTGTGCTGGTCCCATCATGGGGTGTATCAGTCCCTCTGGTGGAAACCCGACACGATTCAAGATGCACATTGTACACTACTAATGCCCAGTGGCTGATTTTTCCACTTCGGAGTATGTGCACGCCCATACTCCGTTGGAGCCTACACTGGCCCACCAACCGCCGACGTTTTGACCTCTTATAGTTCAGCCCAGTAATCGTGCCCCATCCTGCCTAGTTCAGGGTACCATGATACATTTATGTGGGTTACTGCTGAAATGGGTCCCCGTTACTAGGGTTTTCTAATCAACATGTTTATTTGGTTAAGTGTCCAAGTTTACCTAACCCAGCCCATTCGTTTTAATTAACATGTTGAATCAGTTAAGTGTTTTCCTAATTTACTTAACCCTACCAGTCATGACTTAGCTTTAATTTATTAAAGCACCAACCACTCACATTAGACAGGTCTTGTTGTGGTCACTGGATATGCCGGTCGGTTCCGGGCATATTTACACCACAACTCAGTCTAACCTCGGGTTCTTTTTGGGCTTGATGCACTAACCACCACATTAGACAGGTCTTGTTGTGGTTACTGGATATGCCGGTCAGCTCCGGGCAGATTTACACCACAATTCAGTCTAACCTCGGGTTAGGCATATTCGCCTTTTCTAAATTCATTTTTTTTATATATGTCAAATTTCCTTTATGTTAATTAAATTTAATTTAATCAAGGCATAATTATCCTGTGATTATGCTCAACATAAATGGTATATCAAATATACCATTAAATGAACAAATCTATGCCATAAATTTTCATATTTCCCATCGCTACCCCCGTGAACGTATGCGTCAATCACATAAAATGTTGGGCTAGCAAGTTAGCCCAAACCAATAAACAAAAAGGGGTAACAAACAAAGAACATGAAATGATCATAAACAACATACATTTAACTTTTCATATGTAACTTGGTATAGATGTATGTCACTAAACTGTAATCACTTGGGTAAACGTGAACTTGTGACTAAGTTGAATCTAATGGTCATGTAAACTCGACAAAGGTCTAGCATGAAAGTTTAGCATATAATCACAGTTTCAATCTACAACTTGGTATATAATCTTATGTATGTCAAAACATAAGAAAGCTATCATAATCATTTTCTTATCACAATTTAGCATGATGTTAACAACATAAGAGGACTACAATTCCACTTTTACAACATAAATAGATTCAACTTGGGATAGTTCTAAATATTCATAAATGTAAATCTAACATGTAAACATGTGAATTAGATCCTAAACTTGCAAATAACCACCAAAATTACAGCATGACATGTTTTACCATTTTGTTGGCATAATAAGTTCTTTACTCAATCGTAATAACATATAATGTTGTGCATCACCCAAACATATAGACATGAGATATACAACATGTTCATCGCCATATGCATATAGACATGAAATATACAACATGTTCATCGCCGCAAACATATAGACAAGATTAATTTCCACGATATTTTAAGATAAACGAGAATCAAATCTCATACATAAGCATCGTACTATATTCCGATTACAACATGTCATGATTCAATCGAAAGGAATGTTTAAATCTGCGTAACAACTAACTTACAAACTAAAAGAAACTCTTGTGTTCTGAAATCTGAATTCTGAAATTGGAGATGCGCGGCTTTGATGAAGATAGTTGAACTAAAATAGTTTTAATTTGATTCTTGATTCAAGTTCTTTAACTCGTCTTTTGAATCGAAAAGGGTGACGGCTACTCCAAGTCCTCCATTGACGGCATTTCAGTTCTAGGTTTAATTTTCTGTTTGTTTTTAGGTTAGGCATTGAGTTGTTTATATAGAATTTCAGTTTGATTATAGCCGTCAGACGAACCTAGGGTTAATCACAGCCACTCAGACCTGATCAGGCCCATCCAGAAACCCTAGTGACTCGGCAGTGAGTTAGAAATTGTTCAAATTTCAGATCTGGCCGTGGGCCAGGTCGACCCTAAGGTCGACCCCCAGGTCGACCTCAAGGGGGTAGGTCGACACTAAGGTCGACCCCCTGGTCGACCTGCCTGGGCGGCAATTTTCCCGCCCAGCTCGCTTCTGGCTTCTGTTTGAATTTTGAACTTGTTCTTTCGAGCTGTTTGAATTTATTCGAATTTCTGAAAATTCTAACAACCATAACTTCTTCATACGAAGTCCAATTCACGCAAACTTGGACTCTATCTCAACCAGAATTCCGAGACGAACACAATGGCATAGCCCGTTTCCCTTAATTTTCATATTTTAAATTAAGTATCATAGGAATTATTATTATAACATTAATAGAAAGTACGGGTTGTTACACCTGTCCCCCTTCTCTCTTGGGCTTACAACACAAATCCTAGTTGACTAAACATTTATATCCTCTATAAATAGGAATACAACTCCAAAGAAAATTACGTCTGATTCTGTCAATTTTCTCAATAACCCATCGAGGAAATTGATGAACGACCATCCAATAAGTTGGAATAGCAGATAACACTGAATTAACTAGCGCTAATTTACCAGCTCTAGACAGAAATCTGTTATTCCAACTCAACAATCTATTATTGATCTTATCTATAATAACTAACCAATCATCCTTCTTAAGCTTCGAAGGCCTAATCTTAAAACCAAGATAATCGAAAGGAAATTTCATGACAGAATAGTTCAAGGTCCTAGCAACCAAGGACTCAACATTGCCAAAATCCTTACGGACCACAAAAGCACTCTTGTCAAAATTAATTCTGAGACTAGATAACATCTCAAAACAATAAAGAATAAACTTAAGAGCAATAATATGCTTAGGCAAGTGGGAAGAAAATAATAATGTATCATCTATAAATTGGAGAATAGATAATTCATTATTAAATTCCTCATTACCCACACTACCTAAGGCACCTAATCTCCTAGCTTTCTTAATAATTCTAGAGAAGACTGTTGGGTACAACAATGTACTATATGATTTTTGTTTGATGATAATAAACATATAATATTATTTAAATGTGTTTGTAATTGTACTATTTTATATTTCATTTCATAGAAATAAATACTTATTGAATAATGTACTATTATACACAGTTCATAGTATATTTATTCAATTAAATATTTATTTCAAAATCTGAAATAGTACATCTATTTATAACTCCACTATTTAAACACTTCACATAAATTTGTAAACAAACTGAATACAATAGACAAATTTGTTTGAACACAACGAAATAATATTTTATTTCATTCAAATTTGTTTATTACAAATATCAGTACAATTTTCTTTTTCGGTACATCAACTCCTCACTACATGACTCATCGCTCTATACAATTCGTATATACATACATTTTTCATATTCACACATATACAGATTCATACAGTTTTTTTTACATGTATACTTGTCCTGATGTACTCTAGATCCTAACCAGCAATCCAGTCTAGCCACCTGTACACTTGTCACAAACACACACACACAAACACAGAGAGTATCTAGAACAGAAATAATATTCTAAATTCTAGCGAATATAATTTTTTATTTTAAAAATTTATTTGCCTCAGAATTTCGGTGTGTTTCTCATCATTTTTCATGACTTGATCCGATATGTATATAGTATATGCACACTGATCAGCCTCAACATACTACACTGGTTTGCTGATCAGAACCAATTGATTCTGAACGGCCACAACACAGTGCAGTAGTCTACTGATAAATAATTTACACGTGCACGATATATGTATACACACACTGTTGTGTATATATACCCATATATAAATGTACAGGTGAATATGGTCAAGCATAAGTCAAAATGGTAACACGACAAAACAAGGTTCAACAAATAAATGAAGCAAGCTCAACGTAAAGAAAAAATAATGGAATAGCTCAAATCAGAAATGGTGTACGGTATCAATCACAAAGATGAAGATTCAAATATCTCAAACTCAAGAAAAATGGTATACAACAGCATGGAAAATATGGTGCAATAGTCAAGACAAAGCAATACACACGAGTGCAAACTTCAGGCCAGAATTCAAGTAAAGCCAAGATGACAAGTTAATGATAATGCATTGTTTTCATGGGAAAGACATATACAGATGCACACTAAATAACAAGGCACAAGTCAAGCAGAGTGGTCGAGTATTACAAAGCTGGTGGATGTGTACAAGCATGAATATGGTTCAGCACAAATGTGCACAAGTCATAACATTCTCTATAACATGATTATGGTGAATCAAGTGTAGCATACAAATGCAAGTTCAAACTATTCATGCAGCAACTCGAGTACAAGTGGAACAATGAAGCAACTACTACAAACAGGTTCAACACAAAAGTTCATACAAAACATGCATACAAAATCAGTTTACTACAGCATGAATTACATGATATGCACATCCAAGATGGACACAACAACTCTATAGAACATGGACTGGAGAATATTCTAAATGGCATGTGTCTATGACAAAGCAATTTCAAGTGTCAAAATACAACTACAAGGGTGACACAAGTTCAAAGTATACAACATACAAGCTCAAGAGAAAATGAAAGCTCAAGCAATGGATGTATGGTCAAAGAAATTGTGTATATATGAATGGTACAGCAGGGATATGAAAGTGTATCCATAGTGAAGAAAAAATAATGCGGCATGTATACTAATGCATGTAAATGGAGAAAAACAAGTTTTTTTACAAAGTCGAGTATGCAATGGCAAGATCAAGTGAAGGATTTGTGCAAACTGTTTTATAAAAATACGTTCACATAAGTTTTCTTAAGGAAGCATTATTGAATAATTCCATTCGAATAATAAGGGAAAAGATCAATTTAGAAATGGTCAACCAAAAAGTGTAGTCAAAGTTCCAGAAAAATTGTTCAAGGTTGTAATCGATAGAGACCATTTCAAAGTTCAGAAATCACGCAAGTTCAAGAACTATTCAAAGATGATTTCAAGCCCCAAAATTTACTCATATATCACAACCAAATCGTCTACTGAAATCAGAGTTTTTAAGGATTAAACCGTATGAATACGCCGATACATCACTGGTATTCTCCCATTGAAAACCAAAAACCCACAATTTTAAATAGAGTAGAAATCAAATCGATTCAGAATTCGCTCACGAAAGTTTTCAATCGCAATAATTTCCCGAATCCGTGACAAGAAGGAGTAGACACAAGGATTCGATCAATTCCATCATTTGATTCAAAGCCACAAGGATTCGATCAATTCTAAGAAGCTATCGATCGATTTAGGGATGAAGCAGAAAACCCTAGAAATTTCCAATCGCCACCGCCATTCTTTTTGTTTCTCAAAAGAAGCTATCGGGTTTAACAAATACTAAAGTGGACCGGCCAATTTTGGACTGAAGAGAACAAAGGGGATAACACCTATTTTAATTCTAGAATTTTTATACTAGGGTTTTCATTGTTTTACCTTATTTGTGTTGTTTTTTTACTATTTTTAATTTATATTTGTTTTTTAAGTTATGTTGTAAAAACAAACGAATAGTTTCTAAGTCTGTAAAATCTAGAGGAATGAATTACGGGATTTGTAATTCGGGGAAATTTTGTTTCGGGGATAGAAACCAGTTTATGGTTTTGAGCGTAGGGTTAAGAATAGTTGGGAGCAAGTTTCACGAGTTTACAGGGGATTTTAATCATAGAGATTGTCTTAACTCCTAGTAGGAACCTTGGGGAATACAGCAGTAGGCAGGGTTTTGCCAAAGCTGGGTATATCTGTGTGTTATTTATTTTCTGCATTTATTTTGATTATTATCCATGGTGTTATTATTTAATTATTCAGCAAAAATCTGCGATAAACTTTATTCACCCCCGCCCCCTCTAGGATTAATTTAGATCCTACAAGTGGTATCGGAGCAAGCATTTTTATTTTATTTTAACTCTAGAGTCATGATTCTACGATAAACCTTATTCACCCCCGCCCCCTCTAGGATTATTTTTATTTGAGTTCAGTCGATTATGATGTGTGGGATATTATTGAAATGGGTTATAGTTCTCCCACTATTATTGTTAATGGCGTTGAAATTCCTAAATCAAAAGACAGGTGGGATGCTAATGATAAAAAATTATTTTCAACTAATGCCAAAGCAATACCGAAGTGGAATTGATCACAAAAATATTTAGAGTACTACCGATGAATTTTGAAGCTAAGGTGACGGCAATTCAAGAATCAAAAGATATGAATAAAGTAAGCATGGAAGAGTTACTCGGAAATCTGATTACTTATGAGATGGAATTAAAAGCAACAGAAGAACGAAAGAATTCTGAATCAAAGAAAAAGAAAATCGCTCTAAATAATACTGTTGAAAGTGATGATGATGGTCCCGCTGAAGAGCTAGCCATGGTTTTGAAAAAGTGGGCCAAAGGAAATTAGAAGACACAAAAGAAGAATTCAAAAACTAACAAGTTCGAAAGTTCAGAAAGTTCAGACGATGAAGTGTTCTGCTACAATTGCAAGAAACACGGACATATCAAACAAAATTTCCCATAGGTTAAAAATGAAGAAAGGAGAAGTTCAGAAGAAAGAAGAAGGCTTTTGCTGCTACATGGGATGATGAGGAAGGAGAAAAAGTTTCCAAAAGTGATGAAGAGGAAGGTAATTTGTGTCTTGTGGCTCAATCTGATTCGGAAAGTAGTGAAGAGGATTCAAACGAGGTATCGAATTCTACTTATAAAGATTTAATTTTAATGTCTCACGATCTCACAAAAACTGTTGATTCTCTTGAACTAAAAGTTAAGAAATTGAAATCTGACAGGTCAAAACTGGCTCAAAAAAATAACTGTTTAGAAATAATACTTGAAAAAGTTAGGAATACACTACTTTCTTAATGCGAAAATTGTCAATTTTTGAGTAATGATCTTTTGAATTTCAAAACTGATTTTGAGCTACTTAAAAATGAAAACGTGAATTTGAAGAACGAAAATCGTGATTTTGAGAAGGAGATTGAAAAGCTTCAAGAATCTGAAAAACTTGATTTTGAAAAGCGAAAACAATTTGAAATTGAAATTTCTAAGTCCAATGCTAAAATCAAAGCACTTGAAAACGAAAATTTGGTTTTAAAAAAAACTGATGCTGAAAAGAGGAAAATTGCTATTAATCGTTGTTCAATTTTAATGAAAAAAACTGGCGATCTTAAATTTAAAATTCAACGACTTAAGCCAACTTTGACTAAATTTTCTAAAGGAGAGAAATCATTGAATATGTTGTTCAAAAACCAATTTTTTGTTCACAATAAAAAGGGACTTGGTTTTGGATTTGATCCAGTTGAAAGACAAAATCCTAATGATTTTAAAAATCCTTTAAATGGCTTTGAAATAGATCGAATTGAAATTTTGAAATCTAATAATTTCAATGGGTTTTTGAATCATAAACAAAATAATAACTCGTTTAAAAACAATTCATTTAAACATGTTTGGATTCCAAATAAATAACAAAATGATTTTGAATAAGTCTAAATGAATTTGGGTTCCAAAGGGTGCTTTAGTGGATAGTAATTGATTGTTATATAAATGTGTTTGGGTACCAAAACATTTAACAAAGATAAGAGTGGTAAAACAATTTTTGTTAGACCACTCGATCCTATAAATATTTAGGTACCGGGGATAGGCTAAGGAAAAAAGAGATAAAATTCCAGTTGTTCCACTTTATTGAATTGTTTGAAGTTCCTTAGCCATAGATTTCTAAGTTGGAGATTCATTGGTTCACATTGATTATGGTAAGACATGTATGATCTCTAAACTCTTGTTTTTATTTTATTTCCTTTTTTTATGCTGATTTATGTTGATAGGGTCATAACATTTTGAGCACATCTTGAACACTGTAAATCATAATTTTGAAATTTATGATGTTCTTGTAAGCAAATGGAATTCCACACATTTTTGCTGCTTTGAGATTTCTCATATTCACTTCGGAAAATATTGAAAAATCTAAACTCAATACAGCGGACTACTTGAAAGCCATGATTGATTAGTTGTGAAAATTTCATTTTTTTTTACTTGGCTTGATTATATTGATTTTGAAATTATTCTTGATTAATTGCAGAATTTCTTAGATTATAAAATTTGATTTTTTTTCAAGTGATTTCAAATAATTACCTTCAGATTTGATCGTTGACTGTTTCTTGTGCTTGTTTAAAAAATTATCTGAAAAATTCACTTGTGATTCTTGATCTTGCTCTGATAAGGAAATTGATTTGATTCGTTTGACAGGACGATGAGTTGAAAAATTAGTGATTAAATATCTTTAAATTCCATAAACAATTTGAATTAAATATATAAGTGGTTTTAAAATTGTCTAGGAGCGATCAGCGTTAGAAATATTAGATAGTTTCATATTCTACTGATTTTTTTTAAAAAACATTGATTTTCAACTTGCATTGATATTTTCAAAACCCCTCATGAAATTGATATTTTCAATTTTAAAATTATTTTTGACTATTTATTCAAAAATTGAAATTATTAATCGATCTGAACTGTTTTGGGACTCATCAAAATTATTAATAGATTTGCGAAGTTGTGATGAGTTGTGACTATGGTATAATTCATAACTAGAGGAGATGTTATTTTTTAAAATATCATGATGATTGGACATATTTTATAATATCTTTGAATTAGAGCGACCATCTTCTATGTCTGTTATATTTCTGTCATTTATCATGATTTTATTTAATTTGGAGAGTTCAAATTATTTAGGAAAGAAAAATATTTTGAAAATAAAAATAAAGGAAAAGAAATATATATATATATAATTTATCCTTGGTATTCACTCCCATTTAAAAGTCCTCGCGGTTATGCATGGGTGAATTGCCTTAATATTTATGTTCTTCCATTCTCACTTAAAAGACCTTTGGGTTGTGCATGGATGGAATTCATTAGAGAGGACAAAGTTAAGTTACTACTAACCCCATTTAAAAGACCTTTGGGCTATGCGTGGTTAGCAAGTGATTAACACATTTTGAGCATATTTAAAATCTTCAAAATTCATATTCAAATATTCAATTTTTATTGAACTCTCCTCATTCTATAAGATCCATCGTAAATCCATTCATTCTGAAAGTGAAATTTTCTTCTGATTTAAAGATTATTATGATTTTTGTTTGATTAAATGGGATTTGTGATATATATTCTCTCTCTTAATTTTAATTTATATTTATGGTCTAAATTCATCACTGTTTCGATCTCTATTATTCTTTTGATGGTAACAAAAGAGAGAGAATGGTCAAGATTTGATTGATGAGTATTTAATTCAAGAATATTTTGAGATCGAAAATTAAATATTTAGGGGGAGAATGATCAATTGAATTTCATTGTTTATATTTTGCATATATATAGGGGGAGTTCGGTTGTAGAGGGAGCAAATAAATAAGGGAGTAATATATTTCACGCTCAAACACATTTAACACGTTCAAAATCTTGTACATGTTTGTCATCATCAAAAGGAGGAGATTGTTGGGTACAACAATGTGTTGTATGATTTTTGTTTGATGACAACAAACATATAATATTATTTAAATGTGTTTGTAACTGTACTATTTTATATTTCATTTCATAAAAATAAATACATATTGAATAATATATTATTATACACAGTTCATAGTATATTTATTCAATTAAATATTTTATTTCAAAATCTGAAATAGTACAACAATTTATAACTCCACTATTTAAACACTCACATGAATTTATAAATAAAATGAATACGGTAGACAAATTTGTTTGAACACAATGAAAGAATATTTTATTTCATTCAAATTTGTTTATTATAAATATCAGTACAATTTTCTTTTTTATACATCAACTCCTCAGTACATCACTCAATACAATTCATGTATACATACATTTTTCATATTCACTCATATACAGACTTATACAGTTTTTTTTTACATGTACACTTGTCTTAATGTACTCTAGATCCTATCCAGCAATCCAGTCCAGCCACCTGTACACCTGTCACAAACACACACACACACACACACACACACACACAGAGAGAGTATCTAGAACAGAAATAATATTCTAAATTCTAGCAAATATAATTAAAAATTTATCTGCCTCAGAATTTTGTTGTGTTTCTCATCATTTTTAATGACTTGATCTGATATGTATATAGTATATACACACTGATCAGCCTCAACATACTACACTGGTTTGCTGATCAGAACCAATTGATTCTGAACGACCACAACATAGTGCAGCAGCCTGCTGATAAATAATTTACACGTGCATGATATATGTGTACACACACTGTTGTGTATATATACACATATATAAATGTACATGTGAATATGGTCGAGCGCAAGTCAAAATGGTATCATGACAAAACAAGGTTCAGCAAATAAATGAAGCATGTTCAACGTAAAGCAAAAATAGTGGAAAAGCTCAAATCAGAAATGGTGTATGGTATCAATCACAAAGATGAAGATTCAAATAGCTCAAACTCAAGAAAAATGGTACACAACAGCATGGAAAATATGGTGCAACAGTCAAGACAAAGCAATACACACGATTGCAAACTTCAGGCCAGAATTCAAGTAAAGGCAAGATGACAAGTTCATGAAAATGCATTGTTTTCATGGGAAAGTGTAACGACCCAGAAAATCTGAACCAATTTAAAATTTTTAAATTGGCTAAAATAATGGATTTTAAATATTTAAAATAAATATTTTAAATAATGGCGATGAAAACTGAGTTTGAATCGACATTTGAAAACGAATATAATTAATTATAATTATATATAGAATTGAAAATGGCGCGGTAGTTCGATAATTCGATTTCAAACTTCAATTGAATATACCGGGTGCAAAACAATCCGTATTTTAGTGAAACCAAAAACATTAGGATCTAATTGGTAATATCTTTCTAACGAATCCGACCAATCGAAATTTGATAGCGGGAATCAAAAGATATGTCCAGTTGAAAATTCTGAATAGTCGCTATGGAATTCAGGCCCTTAAAAATGGACATTTTGCAAACGACCTCGGATTTCGACGAAACCACTTTTGTTAGGTCCATAGTGTCAAGTTATGGTTAGGTTTCAAATTTCATAATTTTTCGAATCAATATGTGAGCGTGGCAAAGGAAAACGCGTTTGACCAATTTTCGTTGATTTTAATCGACTGGAAATTGGCCATTTTTCAAACGGTCTCAGAATTCGACGAAACTAGTTTTGTTAGGACCGTATCGTCAATACGAAGCTAGAAAATATTTTTCTGGAATTTTTCTAGTTAGTATGTGACCCCGATAATTTGAAATGTACGTTTAAAATTCAATATAGTGATTTAAATGTAAATTAAAAGGAAACTGATTGTAACGATCAAATCAGCTTGCGAGACATATCCCATTGTGTTCGGAATGGGGGTAAAACGCTATGGACGACAGGAGGTGGGCCTCGTTTCGAGGTCATATGTAAAAGTCAACCCTTGTGCAAAATTAAATAATTAAATAATGAAATAAAATAATAAAAAAAAATAAACTCCCTCCTTTTCTTCTTCACTGGCCCCCCCGATCATTTACCAGAAAACAAATAAAAAAAAAAAAAAAAACCTAAAACCTAAATCGCGCCGCCCTCCAGACTTCGAAGCCGCCGACGAGGACTTCGCCGAACCCCACCGCACGACCTCCTCCCTCCAGGCGACGCAACCCTCGACACCCCGAAGCAGCCCCCACCAGTCGAAGCCTCGAAGCCGCGACACCTCCGAAAGCCGCCTCAGAGCCGCCGACGACGCCTCCTCCCCTTCGCAAGCTGTCGGTGAGCCATTTTACTTTATATTTATTTTTATTTTTGTTTTATAATTTCTGATTTAAAAAACGATTTAAAAACTAATTACTGTATTTTTTTTTAGATTTAAAAACTGTATTTTTAATAGATTTATAAAACTGATTTCTTTTAGTTTTATAAACTGAATTTTTAAATGATTTTGAAAGAAATAAAAACAGAATTTAATTTTTGAAAGAAATAAAAACAGAATTTTTGAAAGAAATAAAAACAGAATTTTTGAAAGAATTATAAACTGATTTTTATAAATTTTTAAAACTGATTTTTATGAATTTTCAAAACAGAATTTTTGAAAGAAATAAAAACAGAATTTTTGAAAAGAAATAAAAACTGATTTGTTAAAGTTTTAAAACTGATTTGATAAAGTTTAAAAACTGATTTAAAAAGAAATAAAAACTGAGTTTATTTTAAAGGTTTGAAATAGAAAAAAAAGGGTTTTAAACTTTGAAATAGAAAAATATAAACTTTGAAATAGAAAAAGGTTGAATCTTTTAAAAGAAAAAGATTTGAACTTGCAAAAATAAAGATCATATTTTTAAAAATAGAAAAGACGGAATTTTTGTTAAGTAGAAGAAGTAAGATATGATTCTTATATTTTTAAAGTAATAAAAATATAATTTTTACATCATAAGAATATTAAAAATATAATCTTTGTTTTTAAAATATGATCTTTATATATTGATTAACATCGTAAAAATTCGATTTTTACTTATGTAGAGAATACGGGAAACGAAAGCGACAAAAGGCGGAGATTTCTCTAAGGAAGTGTCGTGCAGTTGGATAGCTATTGGTGAGATTTCTGATTTAAAAATTTATATATATATATGTGTGAAAATGAAAGTGAATTGCTATATATAAATATATATATATATATATATACGCCCTTCGTCCACAAACCATGGACGATATTTATTGGTTGAAATTGTGGTGAAAATTGATTGATAGCGATTGATTGTTTGGGATTGTTTGTGATTGATATTGGTTGATTGTGGTTGAAAAATACCCGTTTGTGGTTGTGAAATATTTGGTTGAAACCACTTAGGATTAGTTTGTGGAATTGAAATAAATATATACATGCCGCCTGCGTGCGAACTAGATGCATGATCCCCATTGTCAAAAACCGCGAGGTTTTAAGGTAGAGCGAGGAGCCGTACTAGGGACGGTGCCGGTTTAACTACTCTGCCGTTATGCTGCCGAAATTTTGAATAATATTTGTGTGTTTGAATTATTTTCATATGCTTAAACTATATTTATTCATTGTATAGAAAACGTTCATGTGTTGAATTGATATTCATTCGTTGTTTAGAAATTCATGTGTTGAATGGTATTCATATTTTGAAATAAATTGTTCGATAATAAAAATCACATTTTTATCTATATATAAAAACTATAGAAAACATTCATGTGTTGAATTGATATTCATTCGTTGTTTAGAAATTCATGTGTTGAATGGTATTCATATTTTGAAATAAATTGTTCGATAATAAAAATCACATTTTTATCTATATATAAAAACTATAGAAAACATTCATGTGTTGAATTGATATTCATCCGTTGTTTAGAAATTCATGTGTTGAATGGTATTCATATTTTGAAATAAATTGTTCGATAATAAAAATCACATTTTTATCTATATATAAAAACTATAGAAAACATTCATGTGTTGAATTGATATTCATCCGTTGTTTAGAAATTCATGTGTTGAATGGTATTCATATTTTGAAATAAATTGTTCGATAATAAAAATCACATTTTTATCTATATATAAAAACTATAGAAAACATTCATGTGTTGAATTGATATTCATTCGTTGTTTAGAAATTCATGTGTTGAATGGTATTCATATTTTGAAGTAAATTGTTTGATAATAAAAATCACCTTTTATCGACTATATGAACTATATAGAAAAATAGTGTTTTGAAATGAATCGTTTTACAATAAAAATCACATTTTTATTGTATGCATAAATCGTTGAAATGTGAAGTGTTAAAAATAGCCACTTGTTCAAAATAAACATATATGAGTTGAAATATTCATTAATTAGCTAATGAAATGATTTGCACCTATTTATGTAACATTAGAATGAATGGAGTTTTTAAACCAAATAGAAATCAAATATGAAGTCGAATAGAAATTGATAAATGATAAGAACTGTATATATATGTACATGCAATATTCATTGAACAGGTTATAGCAAAGGGGCTAGAGAAGAGGAATAAAATTTTGTGCCCGACAAATAGGTACACATTTACTGATTTGTTTGGGTGATGATTTTGAGCCTATTGGCTAGCCGCTTGGCTTCTTCTTTTTCTTTTTGAGATTAGAAGGACCGGGAACGCTATTTGCGATTTCCCGATGCTCCCGGTGCAGGGGAGGTTATGGCGAAATTTTTCCAAAATTTAAGGTGTTAGAAAAATATTTGAAGTGAAAACGATATTGAAATTGTAGAATGAACTATATTTATATAAATATATAAATATAAATAAAATTAAAACGAAACGAGGCCGTGCAGTTCGTATTTTGAAACCGTGATTTCAAACGACTAGTACGGGAAATCCGACCATTGGATTTTCCCGAAACCTCAACCGTCGGGTTCGCCTTGGAATAATCTTTCCAACGGCACCAACCTTGTAAAAATCCAACGGTTGGATTGTCTGGAATGTTTAATTCAAATTTGAAGAAAAACAGCGCCAGAATCGATTTTATTTATATTTAAATATAAATAGAATTATATTTAATCGAATAACGACGCTGCAGTTCGTATTTTGAAATCGAAATTTCAAACGATTGTACCGGGAGATCCGACCGTCGGATTTTCCCGAAACTGGAACCGTTGGATTCGTTTTGAAAAGACCTTTCTAATGATGTAAATTTTGTGAAGATCCAACGGTTAGATTTTCAGATATGTGTAAATCAAATCTGAAGAAAAACAGCGCCACGGCCGCCTTATGGCCCGAAGCGTCGTTTTGAATAAAATGGCTATTTTAAAATAAATAAAAATAGCGATAAATAGTTATAAAATATCGTAAGCGATATGGAATGGAAATAAACTGAATTTGCTTGATTTATGTGATGTTTGATGGTTGAATGTGTTTGGTGTGAAAACTATATTAAAGAACACAATTGGTGTTGTCGAATAATTTAACCATTGAAATAAATCGATTTGAAATTCTAAATATACGTGAATTATTTGAAAAGGCCGAGTTAATTCTCATTTCGAATAATCGACCGACGATTGAAATTCGAAGATGAGGACGATGGTCGAAGACCGGAGATCTTCACCTCGTTTGGATGGTAACCGAGGTCCTGATTGGGAGGCATCCCGAAATATGGATAATGAGTGGTGATCGTTCAGACGTACGTGTTGATCGAAGGGTTTGCGAGGTATTTAGTGCCTCCGGTTTCGTTCAGACCCAGAACGGACTTGTAAATGGACTGTGTGTCCGACATTGGAATTTGTTCTGTGTGATTGATAGCCATCAGTTGCACGGTGTGAATTGCCTGTGTGGCATGCTAAGATGCAGTGATCAGGGCTTCTGTTGAAAAGCAAAGTCTTGTGGTGATGATCAAAGCACCGCCTGTGTGGCGTAGCTTTGTGTATAACGTGAATTCGCGAGCCTCACACCCCGGTATGAACCAGAAACGGGAGCAGGACCTCAGGGGGGACGTGCGTTTTCTTTCTAGCTAGGGTGGTGTCAGTGACCTACCAGCCCTGACATTTATATACTTTTCACCTATGTGGTTGTTGCTGTTGCGAGGCGCCTCGGTTTGATCGGACGATCCGGGTCCGATGGAGTCATTCGTTGGCTCATTTACACCCCAAAGGGTGGAGAAACGCATTGTTCAGGCATTATAATCCACTTCGTGTGGACCGGCCCTGACGATCCAGGGTATGGTTGCGGCTGTACCTGAGACTCGGGCTAGACAGTCTCGAATTCGGTAAGGACTATCTTTTGCCTTGGTTCATGACGGAAATCCAATTTCCAAATACGACATCGTGCGGTTTTGATTGTATATATATATGGCGACATGATATATGGTACCCATGCCGTCTATGATTGATAGTTATGATTTGAAATTGTTTTCAAAACATATAAACACTAGCAATAATATCAATTGCCTTTGTTTTATTCGTATCAATCATATTTTGGCCGTTATAAGGTAAAAACTCTATCCTCCGGTTTGCGTTGCATTGTGTGATGGGAACTGAGTCTTATAACGGCTTCATTTTTATAAAAAGCATAGCGATGTTTAAAAGAAAGATTTGTTTTAGAGCACTGGCAATCCAATGGAGTAAACCCGTTCCACGAAAGTGGCGTGGTCTTGTGATTAGCCATATTATATATGTGTTGAGTAGATTTCTCATACCAGTCCCATGACTGACTCGTAGTTTGTTTCACTCTCAAACTCGGGTGCCCCTTTTTCTACACGGGCAGCCTTGTATTCAGGTTTAGCTGGTTCTTTTTCTGGATAGCTGGAGCTGAAGATGGATTCTATCATTTATTCTTTTTATGCTGTTCAGCTCCTATTGTACATATTTTGTTTATTTCCGCTGTAGACATTTATGTATAGCTGAACTATATTTGTACTAAGTAAGATCCTGTATACTGTGTAACTCTGATGATTACTTTTATCCAGTATATTTTGTTGTTCATTCTGGTGTATTTAATTAATTATGTTCTGCTATTATATGTTTCTGTGTTATATTCCAAAGATAACCTTGTTTCCGTGAGAACGGGAAATCGGGTCGTCTCAACGTGGTATCAGAGCTTTGGTTAAGCTTAGTTCTGGAATATAACATTTGAACGAACTCGTCAGAAATAGAACCAGTAGTGTTCTAGGACGGGTATCTCCATACAGATAGGATCAGTAATATCCTAGTATGAGTAGCAGAAAGAAATAACACCTCGATAGACACATTTACATTCAAGTATTTGTCTCTATATTTTGAAATATCTTTTCTGTTGACCTGACACTTGATCTGCTATTTGCAGAAGAACTAGAAAATGAGTGCCAGAAACAGAAGAAGTAATACTAGCCCGGATATTGAAGCTCTATTCATGAAGTATAGAAATCTGGGTGGAAAGCCGTTCTCGGGCGAAGAATCTATTATGAGAACCCAAGCTTGGATTCGTTCGGTTGAGAAAATATTCGAAGCATTAAAGCTGAGGGATGACCAGAAAAGATTACTGGCCTCCTGGGCATTTAAAGATGAGGCTTTGTTCTGGTGGGATTCAGTTATAGAGGATAATCCAGAAGGTGATATCACCTGGGACAGATTCAGAGTGATTTTCTTGGAAAGATTTACTCCTCCCGAAGCGACCGAACGACTATGTGAGGAATTTTCTTATTTGATACAAGGAGATATGACCATTCCCGAATATCATAAGAAATTCAACGAACTTGCTCACTTTGCTCCTCATCTAATTCGAAATCCGAAGAGGAAAAATCTGAGATTTATTCATGGCCTTCAAAGGAAATACCAGAATAAGGTATTGGGGCATGTGAAGCTTCCTTTCTCAGAAATGATATATATGGCTTATCAATATGAAGATCTTCATATGAAAGGAATGTTACGCGACGAAGAAGAAGTCAGTTCTAGTGACAAAACAGAGTCGGAAACTGATATCCCTGAAGTCAGTAAGAGGTCTGAGGTCAGTAAAGAGCCTAAAGTAAATCGAAAAAGGGCTAGATCTGAAAAGGAACCTGTCACGACGGCCATATGCAGTAACTGCAATAAACAGGGGCATCTGACCAGGAGGTGTAAATCCTCGAAGAAACGTAAGGAGGATCGGTTTAAATCCGGCAAGAAGCTCCGGGAAAGAAAAAGATGTAATCAATGCCATCGGTTTGGTCATGTAAAGCAAGATTGCCGGCTGTTGAAAACAACCAAAGAAGCTCAAGTAAATGAGGTAGCAGAAGCTTCTGAGCCATCGGCTATTCAGGAAAGGCCAGATGTATTAGAAGGCACGCTAACTGTCAAAGACATCCCAGTCAAAGTACTGTTTGACACAGGCGCGTCACGAAGTTTCATTGCCAAGGATGCAGCTAAGAAACTGGATTTGAATTTGAAAAAGCTCAAGGAACCCATGACTGTCCAGAATCCGGTTGGGGGTTCTATTGATCTCAGTTGGGTTTGTGGAGTGCCGGTTTCTTTCTCTCGTTATCGGTTTCCTACCATCGCGGTCGTCATGAATTTTAAAGAGTTTGATCTTATCTTGGGATTGGACTGGTTGACTAAATATGAAGCTGAAGTTAAATGCGCCGACAGAATCGTAAAGGCAAGGATTAAATCAGGTGATTATATAACCATTCCCTGTGAAGGTCAGAATGCTAATAGAAAGGATTTCTGGGCAGCTTTGGATGTTTCTCCATCCCAAATAGAAAATGTCCCTGAAATCACAGAGAATATTCCTGACCTCATCAAAGACATTCCTGTCGTCAAGAACTATGCGGATGTGTTCGAAGAAGTTGTTCGCTTACCTCCGCAGAGAGAAATAGATTTCAAGATTGCTTTAATTCCCAATGCAAGGCCGGTAGTTCACGCTATTCGAAGAATGTCCTTGAAAGAGAAGGAAGAATTAGACAATCAAACACGACAGCTAGTATGGAAGGGTCTAATCAGACCTAGTTTCTCTGATTGGGGTGCAGCAGTGGTATTTGTCCCAAAATCTGACGGTACTCTACGACTATGTGTGGATTATCGTGATCTGAATAAACAGACAATAAAGAACAAGTATCCATTGCCGCGGATTGATGATTTGTTGGATCGATTAAATGGAGCACAAGTATTTTCAAGAATGGACCTAGCTACAGGTTTCCATCAACTTCGAATTGCCGAGGAGTGTGTTCCAATGACAGCATTCAGAGGCCCCGACTTATTCTATGAGTGGTTAGTAATGCCGTTCGGCTTATGTAACGCTCCCGCTTACTTCGTTGATCTGATGAATAGAGTATTCAGAGGAGTATTGAATAAGTTTGTTCTGGTTTTCATTGACGATATTCTAATCTTCTCTAAATCAAAGGCCGAACAAGAAAAGCATCTGGAACAGGTTCTAGAAATTCTGAGACGGAATGTATTGAAAGCCAAGTTTTCCAAATGTATATTCTGGCAAGATGAAGTGAAATTTCTGGGCCACGTCGTATTGAAGGAAGGAATCGCTGTGGATCCAAGCAAAATCACAGCTATTCAGAATTGGAAACAGCCCAGTACTCCCACTGAAGTCCGCAGTTTTCTCGGATTGGCTAGCTATTACCGAAAGTTCGTTAAAGACTTTTCGAAGATATCTGGTCACTTAACGAAGCTTACAAAGAAGCATTCTAAGTTCAAATGGACTCAAGAGAGTGAGGAGGCTTTCGAAGAGCTAAAGTTAAGATTGACGACAGCTCCAGTGTTAACCATCATTGATGGCAACCAAGATCTAAAAGTCTGGACTGACGCGTCTAGAGAAGGCCTTGGAGCAGTGTTAATGCAACGAGGCCAAGTGATTGCTTATGCTAGCCGTCAACTGAAACCGCACGAGAAAAACTATGTAACTCATGATCTTGAGTTATTGGCTATCATATTCTCTTTGAAAATCTGGAGACACTATCTTCTGGGCGAGAGATTTGAACTGTTTACAGATCACCAGTCGTTAAAGTATCTGTTCACTCAGAAGGACTTAAATCTGAGGCAGCAACGTTGGCTGGAGTTTCTTGCAGCATATGACTTTGAAATTATATACACTCCAGGAAAAGCCAATGTCGTGGCTGATGCATTAAGCAGAAAGAATGTAATGATCGCCAGTTTTATTATCACGACTTCATTGCTAGATAAGATATCTGCTCTTCAGGAGGATGATCACTTCATTCAGAAGATCAGAGGGATAATTCAACAAGGCGAACCCTCGAGTTTTCAAGTAGACAATGATGGGATTTTAAGGCTCAAAGGTCGAATATGTGTCCCTAACATTCCTGAACTTCGAAAGGAAGTACTGGATGAATGCCACAAGTCAAAACTCAGTATCCATCCGGGAGTAAGCAAAATGTATAATGACATCAAACGCACTTTCTGGTGGAAGTCGATGAAAAGGGACATTTCTTTATATGTCAGCCGATGCCCTACTTGCCAGCTAGTCAAGAGCGACCAACAGAAATTGGCTGGATTATTGCAACCGCTAGAAGTTCCTGGCTGGAAGTGGGAACATATTTCTATGGATTTCATTGATGGTTTGCCCAGAACCAGAAAAGGGAATGACAGTATTTGGGTGATCGTAGATCGCTTCACGAAGACCGCCCATTTTATACCTGTCAAATCAAATAGAACCGCTCAGAGTCTGGCGCAGATATACTTCAGGGAAATAGTTAGACTTCATGGAGTGCCACTCAGTATAGTCAGTGATAGAGATACAATATTCACTAGCAAATTCTGGGAAGCATTTCAAGTCGAGCTAGGAACGAAGTTAAACCTAAGCACCGCTTATCATCCTCAGACAGACGGTCAGACTGAGAGGGTGAATCGCATTTTAGAAGATCTATTGCGGGCTTGTGTTATAGATTTCGGTGGATCATGGGAAGACCATCTACATTTGGCTGAATTCTCTTATAACAACAGCTACCAGGCGAGTCTGACAATGTCGCCATTCGAAGCATTGTATGGTAGACCGTGCCGATCTCCTGCTTGTTGGGTCGAGCCTGGAAATAGACTTGTGTTGGGTCCTGATATGATTCGAGAAGCTGCCGACAAATTGGATTTTATCAAGAAGCGATTACTCGCCACTCAAAGTCGACAAAAGAGCTATGCCGATAAAAGAAGAAGAGATATATCCTTCGAAGTTGGCGACTATGTATATTTGAAAGTATCGCCGATGAGAGGAGTTATCCGGTTCGGTAAAACTGGAAAGTTAGCGCCTAAATTTATTGGTCCGTTTCCTATTCTGGAACGGATTGGGACTCTCGCTTATAGGGTCAAACTGCCAGATTGGTTGCCTGGAGTTCATGATGTATTTCATATATCTCAACTTCGAAAGCACGTTCATGATCCAGACTTGATCGTGGAAGAAGCAGCTCAGCAGGATATTGAAATTACTCCAGAATTAGCCGTGAGGCGAGAGCCGCTAAAGATTATCGGCAAAGAAACCAAAGAGCTGAGAAACAAGAAGGTTCACTTAGTCAAAGTGCAATGGAGTGGAGATCCGCGAGATTGTACTTGGGAAACTGAGGAGAGCATTCAGAAAGCTTACCCCAGATGCCGAGTAGATATCTCTGATTGACTCCGGTGCAAGGTACATTTACCATACTTTGCATTACCATTCAATTCTCTATTCTGTTGCTATTTTCTTTTCATAGATGTGCGCTTTTGATTATATAGTCTGAATGATTTTTAAAGAATATAGAATTTGATTAGTATATTTTCGAAAGGTTAGAAACAAATTGGTTATTGTGTTGTATGATGATGGATTTATCAAACCACTTTCGACTTTATTCCTTTTCGGGGACGAAAAGTTTTAAGTGGGGGAGATTGTAACGACCCGGAAAATCTGAACCAATTTAAAATTTTTAAATTGGCTAAAATAATGGATTTTAAATATTTAAAATAAATATTTTAAATATTGGCGATGAAAACTGAGTTTGAATCGACATTTGAAAACGAATATAATTAATTATAATTATATATAGAATTGAAAATGGCGCGGTAGTTCGATAATTCGATTTCAAACTTCAATTGAATATACCGGGTGCAAAACAATCCGTATTTTAGTGAAACCAAAAACATTAGGATCTAATTGGTAATATCTTTCTAACGAATCCGACCAATCGAAATTTGATAGCGGGAATCAAAAGATATGTCCAGTTGAAAATTCTGAATAGTCGCTATGGAATTCAGGCCCTTAAAAATGGATATTTTGCAAACGACCTCGGATTTCTACGAAACCACTTTTGTTAGGTCCGTAGTGTCAAGTTATGGTTAGGTTTCAAATTTCATAATTTTTCGAATCAATATGTGAGCGTGGCAAAGGAAAACGCGTTTGACCAGTTTTCGTTGATTTTAATCGACTGGAAATTGGCCATTTTTCAAACGGTCTCAGAATTCGACGAAACTAGTTTTGTTAGGACCGTATCGTCAATACGAAGCTAGAAAATATTTTTCTGGAATTTTTCTAGTTAGTATGTGACCCCGGTAATTTGAAATGTACGTTTAAAATTCAATATAGTGATTTAAATGTAAATTAAAAGGAAACTGGTTGTAACGATCAAATCAGCTTGCGAGACATATCCCATTGTGTTCGGAATGGGGGTAAAATGCTATGGACGACAGGAGGTGGGCCTCGTTTCGAGGTCATATGTAAAAGTCAACCCTTGTGCAAAATTAAATAATTAAATAATGAAATAAAATAATAAAAAAAATAAACTCCCTCCTTTTCTTCTTCACTGGCCCCCCCCCGATCATTTACCAGAAAACAAATAAAAAAAAAAAAAAAACCTAAAACCTAAATCGCGCCGCCCTCCAGACTTCGAAGCCGCCGACGAGGACTTCGCCGAACCCCACCGCACGACCTCCTCCCTCCAGGCGACGCAACCCTCGACACCCCGAAGCAGCCCCCACCAGTCGAAGCCTCGAAGCCGCGACACCTCCGAAAGCCGCCTCAGAGCCGCCGACGACGCCTCCTCCCCTTCGCAAGCTGTCGGTGAGCCATTTTACTTTATATTTATTTTTATTTTTGTTTTATAATTTCTGATTTAAAAAACGATTTAAAAACTAATTACTGTATTTTTTTTTAGATTTAAAAACTGTATTTTTAATAGATTTATAAAACTGATTTCTTTTAGTTTTATAAACTGAATTTTTAAATGATTTTGAAAGAAATAAAAACAGAATTTTTGAAAGAAATAAAAACAGAATTTTTGAAAGAAATAAAAACAGAATTTTTGATAGAAATAAAAACAGAATTTTTGAAAGAATTATAAACTGATTTTTATAAATTTTTAAAACTGATTTTTATGAATTTTCAAAACAGAATTTTTGAAAGAAATAAAAACAGAATTTTTGAAAAGAAATAAAAACTGATTTGTTAAAGTTTTAAAACTGATTTGATAAAGTTTAAAAACTGATTTAAAAAGAAATAAAAACTGAGTTTATTTTAAAGGTTTGAAATAGAAAAAAAAAGGGTTTTAAACTTTGAAATAGAAAAATATAAACTTTGAAATAGAAAAAGGTTGAATCTTTTAAAAGAAAAAGATTTGAACTTGCAAAAATAAAGATCATATTTTTAAAAATAGAAAAGACGGAATTTTTGTTAAGTAGAAGAAGTAAGATATGATTCTTATATTTTTAAAGTAATAAAAATATATTTTTTACATCATAAGAATATTAAAAATATAATCTTTGTTTTTAAAATATGATCTTTATATATTGATTAACATCGTAAAAATTCGATTTTTACTTATGTAGAGAATACGGGAAACGAAAGCGACAAAAGGCGGAGATTTCTCTAAGGAAGTGTCGTGCAGTTGGATAGCTATTGGTGAGATTTCTGATTTAAAAATTTATATATATATGTGTGAAAATGAAAGTGAATTGCTATATATAAATATATATATATATATACGCCCTTCGTCCACAAACCATGGACGATATTTATTGGTTGAAATTGTGGTGAAAATTGATTGATAGCGATTGATTGTTTGGGATTGTTTGTGATTGATATTGGTTGATTGTGGTTGAAAAATACCCGTTTGTGGTTGTGAAATATTTGGTTGAAACCACTTAGGATTAGTTTGTGGAATTGAAATAAATATATACATGCCGCCTGCGTGCGAACTAGATGCATGATCCCCATTGTCAAAAACCGCGAGGTTTTAAGGTAGAGCGAGGAGCCGTACTAGGGACGGTGCCGGTTTAACTACCCTGCCGTTATGCTGCCGAAATTTTGAATAATATTTGTGTGTTTGAATTATTTTCATATGCTTAAACTATATTTATTCATTGTATAGAAAACATTCATGTGTTGAATTGATATTCATTCGTTGTTTAGAAATTCATGTGTTGAATGGTATTCATATTTTGAAATAAATTGTTCGATAATAAAAATCACATTTTTATCTATATATAAAAACTATAGAAAACATTCATGTGTTGAATTGATATTCATTCGTTGTTTAGAAATTCATGTGTTGAATGGTATTCATATTTTGAAATAAATTGTTCGATAATAAAAATCACATTTTTATCTATATATAAAAACTATAGAAAACATTCATGTGTTGAATTGATATTCATCCGTTGTTTAGAAATTCATGTGTTGAATGGTATTCATATTTTGAAATAAATTGTTCGATAATAAAAATCACATTTTTATCTATATATAAAAACTATAGAAAACATTCATGTGTTGAATTGATATTCATCCGTTGTTTAGAAATTCATGTGTTGAATGGTATTCATATTTTGAAATAAATTGTTCGATAATAAAAATCACATTTTTATCTATATATAAAAACTATAGAAAACATTCATGTGTTGAATTGATATTCATTCGTTGTTTAGAAATTCATGTGTTGAATGGTATTCATATTTTGAAGTAAATTGTTTGATAATAAAAATCACCTTTTATCGACTATATGAACTATATAGAAAAATAGTGTTTTGAAATGAATCGTTTTACAATAAAAATCACATTTTTATTGTATGCATAAATCGTTGAAATGTGAAGTGTTAAAAATAGCCACTTGTTCAAAATAAACATATATGAGTTGAAATATTCATTAATTAGCTAATGAAATGATTTGCACCTATTTATGTAACATTAGAATGAATGGAGTTTTTAAACCAAATAGAAATCAAATATGAAGTCGAATAGAAATTGATAAATGATAAGAACTGTATATATATGTACATGCAATATTCATTGAACAGGTTATAGCAAAGGGGCTAGAGAAGAGGAATAAAATTTTGTGCCCGACAAATAGGTACACATTTACTGATTTGTTTGGGTGATGATTTTGAGCCTATTGGCTAGCCGCTTGGCTTCTTCTTTTTCTTTTTGAGATTAGAAGGACCGGGAACGCTATTTGCGATTTCCCGATGCTCCCGGTGCAGGGGAGGTTATGGCGAAATTTTTCCAAAATTTAAGGTGTTAGAAAAATATTTGAAGTGAAAACGATATTGAAATTGTAGAATGAACTATATTTATATAAATATATAAATATAAATAAAATTAAAACAAAACGAGGCTGTGCAGTTCGTATTTTGAAACCGTGATTTCAAACGACTAGTACGGGAAATCCGACCATTGGATTTTCCCGAAACCTCAACCGTCGGGTTCGCCTTGGAATAATCTTTCCAACGGCACCAACCTTGTAAAAATCCAACGGTTGGATTGTCTGGAATGTTTAATTCAAATTTGAAGAAAAACAGCGCCAGAATCGATTTTATTTATATATAAATATAAATAGAATTATATTTAATCGAATAACGACGCTGCAGTTCGTATTTTGAAATCGAAATTTCAAACGATTGTACCGGGAGATCCGACCGTCGGATTTTCCCGAAACTGGAACCGTTGGATTCGTTTTGAAAAGACCTTTCTAATGATGTAAATTTTGTGAAGATCCAACGGTTAGATTTTCAGATATGTGTAAATCAAATCTGAAGAAAAACAGCGCCACGGCCGCCTTATGGCCCGAAGCGTCGTTTTGAATAAAATGGCTATTTTAAAATAAATAAAAATAGCGATAAATAGTTATAAAATATCGTAAGCGATATGGAATGGAAATAAACTGAATTTGCTTGATTTATGTGATGTTTGATGGTTGAATGTGTTTGGTGTGAAAACTATATTAAAGAACACAATTGGTGTTGTCGAATAATTTAACCATTGAAATAAATCGATTTGAAATTCTAAATATACGTGAATTATTTGAAAAGGCCGAGTTAATTCTCATTTCGAATAATCGACCGACGATTGAAATTCGAAGATGAGGACGATGGTCGAAGACCGGAGATCTTCACCTCGTTTGGATGGTAACCGAGGTCCTGATTGGGAGGCATCCCGAAATATGGATAATGAGTGGTGATCGTTCAGACGTACGTGTTGATCGAAGGGTTTGCGAGGTATTTAGTGCCTCCGGTTTCGTTCAGACCCAGAACGGACTTGTAAATGGACTGTGTGTCCGACATTGGAATTTGTTCTGTGTGATTGATAACCATCAGTTGCACGGTGTGAATTGCCTGTGTGGCATGCTAAGATGCAGTGATCAGGGCTTCTGTTGAAAAGCAAAGTCTTGTGGTGATGATCAAAGCACCGCCTGTGTGGCGTAGCTTTGTGTATAACGTGAATTCGCGAGCCTCACACCCCGGTATGAACCAGAAACGGGAGCAGGACCTCAGGGGGGACGTGCGTTTTCTTTCTAGCTAGGGTGGTGTCAGTGACCTACCAGCCCTGACATTTATATACTTTTCACCTATGTGGTTGTTGCTGTTGCGAGGCGCCTCGGTTTGATCGGACGATCCGGGTCCGATGGAGTCATTCGTTGGCTCATTTACACCCCAAAGGGTGGAGAAACGCATTGTTCAGGCATTATAATCCACTTCGTGTGGACCGGCCCTGACGATCCAGGGTATGGTTGCGGCTGTACCTGAGACTCGGGCTAGACAGTCTCGAATTCGGTAAGGACTATCTTTTGCCTTGGTTCATGACGGAAATCCAATTTCCAAATACGACATCGTGCGGTTTTGATTGTATATATATATGGCGACATGATATATGGTACCCATGCCGTCTATGATTGATAGTTATGATTTGAAATTGTTTTCAAAACATATAAACACTAGCAATAATATCAATTGCCTTTGTTTTATTCGTATCAATCATATTTTGGCCGTTATAAGGTAAAAACTCTATCCTCCGGTTTGCGTTGCATTGTGTGATGGGAACTGAGTCTTATAACGGCTTCATTTTTATAAAAAGCATAGCGATGTTTAAAAGAAAGATTTGTTTTAGAGCACTGGCAATCCAATGGAGTAAACCCGTTCCACGAAAGTGGCGTGGTCCTGTGATTAGCCATATTATATATGTGTTGAGTAGATTTCTCATACCAGTCCCATGACTGACTCGTAGTTTGTTTCACTCTCAAACTCGGGTGCCCCTTTTTCTACACGGGCAGCCTTGTATTCAGGTTTAGCTGGTTCTTTTTCTGGATAGCTGGAGCTGAAGATGGATTCTATCATTTATTCTTTTTATGCTGTTCAGCTCCTATTGTACATATTTTGTTTATTTCCGCTGTAGACATTTATGTATAGCTGAACTATATTTGTACTAAGTAAGATCCTGTATACTGTGTAACTCTGATGATTACTTTTATCCAGTATATTTTGTTGTTCATTCTGGTGTATTTAATTAATTCTGTTCTGCTATTATATGTTTCTGTGTTATATTCCAAAGATAACCTTGTTTCCGTGAGAACGGGAAATCGGGTCGTCTCAGAAAGACATATACAAATGCACACTAAATAACAAGGCACAAGTCAATTAGAGTAGTCGAGTATTACAAAGCTGGTGGATGTGTACAAGCATTAATATGGTTCAGCACAAATATGCACAAGTCATAACATTCTCTCTAACATGATTATGGTGAATCAAGTGTAGCATACAAATGCAAGTTCAAATTATTCATGCAGCAACTCGAGTACAAGTGGAACAATGATGCATCTACTACAAACAGGTTCAACACAAAGTTCATACAAAACATGCATACAAAATCAGTTTACTACAACATGGATTACATGATACGCACACCCAAGATGGGCAAGCAACTCCATAGAACATGGACTGGCAAATATTCTAAATGGCATGTGTTTGTGACAAAGCAATTTCAAGTGTCAAAATACAACTACAGGGGTGACACAAGTTCAAAGTATACAACATACAAGCTCAAGAACAAATGAAAGCTCAAGCAATGGATGTGTGGTCAAAGCAATTGTGTATACATGAATGGTACAGCAGGGATATGAAAGTGCAGCCATAGTGAAGAACAAATAATGTAGCATGTATACTAATGCGAATAAATGGAGCAAAACAAGTTTTTTACAAAGTCGAATATGCAATGGAAAGTTCAAGTGAAGGATTTGTGCAAACCATTTAATAAAAATCTGTTCATATCAGTATTTTTAAGGAAGCAGTATTGAATAATTTCATTTGAATAATAAGGGAAAAGATCAATTTAGAAATGATCAACTAGAAAGTATAATCAAAGTTCCAAAAAATTTGTTCAAGTTTGTAATCGATAGAGTCCATTTCAAAGTTCAGAAATCACGCAAGTTCAAGAACAATTCAAAGCCAATTTCAAGCCCTAAAATTTCTCATATATAATAACCAAATCGTCATATGAAATCAAAGATTTTTAAGGATTCAACCCTATAACTACACTGATACATCACTGGCATTCTCATATCAAAAACGAAAAACCCATAATTTTAAATAGAGCAGAAATCGAATCGATTCATAATTCCCTCACCAAAGTTTTCGATCGCAATAATTTCCCGAATCGATGAAAAGAAGGAGTAGACACAAGGATTCGATCAATCCCATCATCTAATTCAAAGCCACAAGGATTCGATTAATTCAAAGAAGCCATCGATCGATTCGGGGACGAAGCAGAAAACCCCAGCAATATCCAAATGCCGCCGCCGTTCTTTTTGTTTCTCAAAGGAAGCTATCGGGTTTAACAAATACTAAAGTGGACCAGCCAATTTTGTACTGAAAGAACAAAGGGGATAACCCTATTTTAATTCTAGAACTTTTATACTAGGGTTTTCTTTGTTTTACCTTATTTGTGTTGTTTTTTTTCTATTTTTAATTTATATTTGTTTTTTAAGTTGTGTTGTAAAAACAAAACGAACAGTTTTTAGGTCTATAAAATCTATAGGAACAAATTACGGGATTTATAATTCGGGGAAATCTGGTTTCAGGGATAAAAACCAGTGCAGGGTTTTGAGCATAGGGTTAAGAATAGTTTGGAGCAAGTGTCGCGAGTTTACAGGGGATTGTAAGCGTAGAGATTGTTTTAACTCCTAGTAGAGACCTTGGGGAATGCAGCAGTAGGAAGGGTTTTGCCGAAGCTGGGTATATCTATGTGTTATTTATTTTCCGCATTTATTTTGATTATTTTCTATGTTGTCATTATTTAATTATTCAGCAAAAATCTGCGATAAACCCTATTCAACCCCCCTCCCCCTCTCTAGGGTTAATTTAGATCCTACAAAGACATCGACCGCTAAATTAAACAGAAAAGGTGAAAGGGGGTCACCTTGTCTAAGACCTCTTTTAGATTGAATCTTCTTTCCCACAACCCTATTAACAACAATATTAGAACAACCAGACCTGAGTAAGAGCAAGATCCAGTTAATCCATTTGACACTAAATCCCTAGCAAGACATAACTCGCATATAAATCCTAATCAATTTGTTGGTTTCATAATTTGATATTGAATATAAGCCGATATAATTTCTATTTAGAGCCTTGTATTTAATATCAAATTAGATTTTGGGTTTGTCATGAATGGTGACTTTATTAACACTATTCTTAAACCCCGATGAGGAAAGAATAAATCTTTAAAAAAAATTAAAGATGTTTACCAATTAATTAATATTCAATTGGAATTGAATTGAAAAATGGATTTTTGGGTTTATCGTGAACGGTGTTTTAAATAACATTCGTTCTTTAACCCAAATAAAAATAAAGAGATGATTTGGAATTTATAAATCTTTCTATAAATATTTATGGAAATTTGACAAAATAAAGTTTTTCCAATTAAATATATTAAATTAGAATTGAATGGAATTCGATTTGGTGATAATCGAGATGAGTTTCTGTAAAGGAAGACCGCTAATATATATGGAATTCGAAAAGGTTTTGCCATTATTCCATTTATATTATTAGTTTGATACGAAAATTTATATCAATTATATATATTGATCTTCTTTCCGTGAAGATTCCATTTTGATGGAATATGATTTTAGGGTTTATTGTGAACTGTGTTTTAAATGACATTGTTTCCTTAACCTAGTTAACGACAAGATTTATATCCTAAATTTGAATATATCATTAAGTAATGATTTTTGGAAAATTAAAATTAAGTAAAGTTTTAATGAATCTTTAATTAGATTGAAATGTGTATGTGATAATTTAAATTATCAAATTTGGGAAACGATCGAGAATGGAGTACCACCAGTTTTACTCCAGGCGATAGTTAAATCTTTAAATAGATTTGAATGTGAAATGGTAATTAATTTTACCGATAATACCGTAGGTGTTAAATATGGAGTGCTACCAGTTTTTCACCATAGGATGAATAGGTTCGGATTAGGAAATAAAATAATTTATTTCTTCGGTAAGGTTCGCTAATCCCGACTAGTTTGGGAAAACTTAAATTGGTTTAAATTATGAAAAGAATATTTGAATAAAAGAATATTCTGGATTGGAATGAGGCGTATGTTGTGTTTTTATAGCACTTGTTTATAAGATACACGAGTTATTCCGAAAGACCGGGTTTATACCATTCTGAATAATTGATACGACGATAAGTCGACGATGAAGACGGTGATTGAAGACCGGAGTTCTTCACATCGTTTGGATGATTACTGATGTCTTGATTGGGTCGTACACCCAAGACAAAGTAACAAGTGGTGATTTTCCAGATGTGCTTGGAGATCCACCGGATATGCGAGGGCCTCTCTCCTGTATTGGACATATGGGATGAGGATTTAGGTGCCTCGAGTTTCGTTCAGACCCGGGACGGACTTGCAAATGGATGGTGTGTCTGACATTGTTACCTATATACTATATCCATTGATCTCTGCTAAATATACATCTGTTTGGTGGAGGATAATTTATTCTCTTGTTAACACCCTTCTCAGAGAAGTACGAGCTTAGAGCTTACATATTGGTGGAAATCAGTGGTACGGTATGGAATGACAGTATGGCATGCTAAAATACAAATTATCAAGGGTTTTGTTGAAAAGCAGAGTCTTGTGGTTGATGATCAGAACACAGCTTTAATTAGCATAGCTTTGTGTAGCGTTAATTCACGAGCTCACACCCCGATATGAACCAGAAACGGGATGAGGACTTTAGGGAAATGGACATATGTTAGTTTCTAGCTAGGAGTAACGTCATGGTATGGAGCCCAGGCTATTTACTTATGTTGATGTTTCTTATTATTATAGGATGATGGATTGCAAGGCACCTCGGATATATCGGTCACTATAGGGCCGATGGATGTTATGGTCGATATTGTGACCAGATTTTATGCCTCATAGGGCAGGCTAACATATAGTTTACGGTATTGTCAATCATCGATGGATGACCGGCCCTGTCGCTAACCGCATGTGCAGTTGCGGCTGTATCCTGAAGCTCGGGCTAGATAGTATCGAATAGGTAAGGACGATCGCTTTCCTTGGTTCATAGATGTAAACCCAATTTCCAATACGTGATTTCATGATTTTAGTTGTAAATATATATTTGGCGACGTAATATATGGGTACCTACGCCGCCTATGATTGATACATTTATATTTGAAGTTGATTTCTTCACTTATAGTAATAATAAAATATTAAATTTCACGTACCAAGCATTTTTGGCTATTATAAGGTAAAACTCTATCCTCCGGCTTGCGTTGCATTGTATGTTGGGACCTGAGTCTTATAATAGCTTTATTTTTCTGTTTAGCACTGCGCTGTTTGTTTTTTGCACTGGTATTCGTGGGTGATAAACCCGTTCCATGTTATACGGCGTGGTCCCGTGATTCACCTAACTTTAAAATTAAGATAATAACTATTTTAGTTCTCACACCAGTCCCATTACTGACCTGGAGTTTATTGCTTTAACCTAAACTCTGGGTTCCTCTATGTTCCACACGGGCAGCTAGTAGTTTTGGTTTTGCAGATTCTTATTTCACAGGATCATGGATTTACAGCTGGAGCAATATTCAGAAAGCTCTGCATCCGTTGATTTCTTTCACTTGTGTTATGTATTATTTTTCTGCTGTTATGTAACATTTTTTTAATCTATGAAATTTTTTTATGTATATTATTTACTCACACTCTGTTATATTCTTGTACTCTGATGGAATTGTTGTAACAGCTAAGAAATGTTCTTCTGTTTGTGTTCTGATTTGTCGTGTTCTCAACTCAATCCGGGCTTTCCTAAAAGGGGAGGTTTGGGTCGTTTCAGGTTGAAACTTCTGAATTTTAAAAATAGATGATTAAGTATTCAAATATAGCAAGAATGTGAAGAACACTGTTGTTTTTGCTACAAAATGAAATGTTACATACTTTGGCGTGCATGATAATTTACAAATGCGATTATTTTTCACTCTAATGTAATTTTATTTTTTTCTCTCACCTAAAGAAAATATTTATATTGTTTTGATGCTTCTCAGTTGAAAGAAGGAAACTATTTGCTTTATTTATATATTTTACCAATTCATTTTAGGGTGCTAATTTCTTTTTCCATCTATGAACATACACCTTCTACCATATAACAATGCCATACATCCGTAGTGAGATGATTTGGCGAAAGTTACGCTATTTTATTTCAAAATCCATAACAAAATATTCAAATCTGCTATCTTGTAAATGAACTCCATGTTTATTCTCTTAATTATTAAGCATGAGCCTGGCGATTTCTTCAGCAATGATTTTATGACTGAGTCATCAATAATTAAAAGAAAATTAGATGTTGGAAATCAATATATATATATATACATATATATATATATATGGATGCTTGAAGCCACTATCTGTTGATTTCATTGTTTATGGAAAGATATAGGAAAAAAACTTATAAAAATTTAATTTTTTATTGAAGTAGTAGACAAAGTTTTCTCTTCCATATACACTGACTTGATTCTGGTCCTTACTTCATGCGTTGAAGTAGTCGTTGAATCAATAATCCTTACTATAATTGATTATCAATTAGAATTCAGTATCTAGCATATATTAATTTGTCAGATGTCAATTTTATAGGTTTGGAAAATCCATTCTTATCAATGTCAAGCCAACGAAGTTTCTATGTGAAACTCTTTATTTTAAAAGAAAATAGAACCGGTGTTTTTTATAGTAGTCAACCTTTGATCGATTCAACCTTACCATTTTCTGTTGATCTTCCATTTTCATCAATACGTGGTTACAATGAACTTGGATAAATTTTTAACATTGATATCGTCAATGTTGTTTTGGATCTAAAATAGTAAAATAGCACTTTTCTCCTTGCTCCATGATAACATTTCTAAATAAATACAAAAGAAGGCAACTCTGAACTTTTGGAAATTTTTTGATTTGAATGCTTTGGTTATCCCGAAGTAAAAATCTGTTCTAAAATAAGTTCAAATTTTATTGCAGAGTAAGGTTTCTGTTATTATGTTTAATTTGATCATTTTTGTGTCACTATGAATCTTTGGTTGAATGTTAATTTGAATTCTTGGAAAACAAGTTTATTACTTCAACTATGAAATTTTGTTAATGTTTGAAATTATTAGCAATGCATAAAGTATTTAGAAGCCCTATATACATGCCAACGAAATTGCTCAAGATTGTGCAATTTTCTGATATAATTATTAAGTTTCGAAGTGTACATGCTAGTTGTTTCTGAGGCTATATATAATTTATTTAGCATGCCATAAATAATATTTAGATTGTTCATTGATTCTTATTTCTACTAGCCTATACCTATTGTACTGCCATCCATATTGTAACTTTTTGAACAGTTTGTTCTCTTTGAATGTTAAAGAAAGTAAATCATTTTGCGTTTTTATTTTGTCCAAAGGTGGTTGTTGTGTTTATGCTTGTGTTAGCATGCATTGCATCAGGTATGCATCCAATGACTTATGCCCGCCACTGAAATATTTACTTATTGGAAGGCCCTGAATTAAGCAATACATGACCGAATGAACAAGGTACTCAACTTAATAACCTAACACATTTCTGTCTTAAGGTCACCATTTTAAGCCACATTTCCATTTCCTAATAGGTAACTATAAGAATAAACCATTCACCAGGTGGAGTTTACATTACCGACAAAGACTTGCTTGGTGTCTTACGCACACACGACTTCTACAACAAAGACTTATCCGCCAAATTGAGCACTACGCAACTTGCTGCATATACACGTACATTTCAATGACCCATTTATTTTAATTGCTTGATTTTCCCTTTTTAATATTCCCTACCACAGATTATTTCTTTCCCTAATGAACCGATCGACTGGAATGCAAACGGTTTTTAATTTTCATTTAAACTGCTTGAATATGACCGTATTATCAAACTAGCCATTGAGCAATGATCATCAGTACAACAAAATGATTGTTTCCTATCCAAATAATGTCTTGGAGTTATTCCTATTATGGTTCAAGTGAAATTGCTTATCAGTAATATTCTCATTTATTAAGATCCAATGATTTATTTCCTATAATGACCCTATAAGAAAAATCTTTACAAAACATATATTACTTAGTTTATCCAAGCAATATCATAAGTGTAACACCCCACATCCGTTAGTGTCACGCTCAAAGGGAATGCACTAAGTTCTATGGAGCATTTAAGGTAAAAGATGCAGGTAAATTACAAGACAGAAAAAAAAATTAAAACAGCGGAAAATAAATCTTTACTTTATTGATAAAATTGTTTGTACAACAATTGCTTTCCAATACCAGAGTGTCATCTGTCTTACAAAATAAAGAAGCATAAAATAACATTTATATTCCCCAATGTAGCATAAGCTAGCCATAGCAGCGGAAAAGAGAGTCTGAAGCGATATATCCAAGAGTCTTCAAGCTTGGAAAGAGTAATAGTCCATACTAAGCAGAGCTATTCCATCCCTGACTACCTGGGGGGAACGGAAGAAAAGAAGATGAAAGAAAAACAGAGTCAGAAATAAAGCCTGAGTAAGTCTAGTGGCTTTTAGCATGTGAACATGATAAAGTTCATGACAGGAGTAAACTGGAAAATGGGATAGTACCAGAATAACAGACTAATATAAACCAAAGCAAGACAGTTTAAACCAAATATACTATCACACCCCCATTTTATATCTCTGCACCACCTAACTAGTATCCCAACTAGTAATCTGTATAAAGATGATAACGTGATCCCAATCCCTGTAATTGCGGTTGCCTTTAGGTGTACATCTATTATTTATTACCTAGATCTAATCTAGGGTTTTCTTATCGAGCGCTTCCTAGATTCAACTAGGGTTTATGCGACTTATCTAATACTTCTTGGATTCAGGATTTATGCCACCTAGGTCCAACTAGGGATTATGCTACCTGTCGAACGATGCCCCTAGTCTAGGACGCACTACCTAGAGTGGTATATGTTCCTAGACTTTCCCCATGTATGTGTCGCGAATCGTTTATCGCTGTCTAGATGCACATGTTCTGAAATGTGCGACCCGAGTCCTGTGGCAGAGCTATTCTAGAAACACGGAACTCGGTCGGGAGCTTTCAGATATCTGCCGATGCAGATGCTAAGGTCTATTTTTCCAGTGGCTATGGTCCCACCTGACCCCTTCCTCAACTAATGAAAGGCCACCCTTGAAAAATTGAGAACTATACATAGGCCCTTTATGCCCCACTGTCTTATGGCCATCCTCACCCATAACTAGATAGCAAGTATATGGTCTTTTGGAGTTCTCCGCCTTTCCGCTTTACATATCTCGACTGACTCAAGATGGTTGGTAGACGACAAGTTGCTATCATAGGGCTACAGGTCTCGCCGAATCACGCTGGTCCATCATAGTCTTTAGATTGCCTTATATTGCAACCAAGGCATACCCTTGGTTCTTCTAACGTAGACCTTAACCTCTGTGAGCCCAGGAGGATCATCTGCAGCCTCACAGAGGGATACCAAGGGTATCCTCACGTCCGCTCGAAGCCTCGGGCTACGTAACCCTATTCGTTGGAGCCTTCTTTAAGATCAGGTGGACGTTCGCTCCTCCTCGTGTTATACTAAGAATTACTACTTAGTTTTCCTAACTAAGGTTTACCACTTAGTTTCCTGAATCATCGTTTTCTTAACTAAGGTTTACTACTTAGCCCTCTTTCTCGTCAAGTTGGATTGGTTAAGTGTCATTAGTCAATTCAAGTAAGCTTAACCCATTCCTTTGTCATATTAAACTGGCTAGGTGTTATCAGTAGTTCATGTTGACTTAACCCTATCACAAACTAAGTTATATTGGTTAAGTATTTCTTATTACTTAACCCTACCCATTCATCTTGTATTGGTTAAGTGTCCCTTTTAACCTAACCTTGCCCATCTGTTTAAACTAACATGTTATAACGGTTAAGTGTTCCCTTAGTTAACTTAACCCTAACATCTGTTTAATTAACATGTTCTAATGGTTAAGTATTGTCCCTTCATGTTTTAACTTATCCCTGTTCAATTTATCACACTATGATGGTCAAGTGTTCTAAATTTACTTAACCCTACCCTCTAGTCCAGCTAACATATTAAATTGGCTAAGTGTATTTACTTAACCTTACCCACTTATCTAGCTAACGTGTTATAATGGTTAAGTATTCTAAATTTACTTAACCTCACCCACTTATCTAATTATCAGGTTATAACGGTTAAGTGTCCTGAATTTACTTAACCTCACCCTCTAGTATAGTTAATATGTTAAATTGGTTAAGTGTATTAACTTTACTTAACCTCACCTTCTAGTCTAGTTAACATGTTAAATTGGCTAAGTGTTTTCTTAGTTACTTAACCCCAACAAGTCTTGTCTTGTTAAAATGTTAAGTTGGTTAAGTGTTTTAGTTAACTTAACCCTACCAATCATAACTTAGCTTTAATTGTCTTATTAAAGCACCAACCACTCACATTAGACAGGTATTGTTATTGTTGCCTGTATGCCGGTCGGTTCCGGGCAGTCTTACGCCACAACTCAGTCTAACCTCGGGTCTTTATCAGGCTCAATGCCTTAACCTCCCACGTTGGATAGGTATTGTTGTGATTACTGGACAGCCGGGTGGGTCCGGGCAGGTTTACATCACAACTCAATCCAACCTCGGGTTAAGCATATTCATATTGTCTAAATTTACATTTTTACTTATGTAAATATTTCATGTCACATGTTTTATTTCAAACTAATGGTACATAATTTATACCATTTATGGCCTTAACCCATTTCATGGTTTTTAGGCCCGCCTACATATTAACATATTTTAATTTAATATTTAATCCCAACATTACCCTCGCTCGATTATTCATATTAATCGTATGAAGATATTGGGCCCGCTAATAGGCCCAATCCATAAACAAAGTAAAGAAGGGAGCATAGGTTCAATGAACCTATACTATGAAATTTGGCCTAAACATAGTTATTGATTATCGTGTGACATAAAGGTGTAACTAGATAAATAAGGTGATCTTGCATAACATGAATCATAACATTGCATAACATGTCACAAACTTGCACATGAATATTGGATCCAGTTAGATAGGTGTCACATGAATCATAAATTTTGGACTATTATAAAGATATAACATGGTATAACATGGTATAGCATAATAGGTGTCGCATGAATCCAATACAACGTAGTATGACATGTAAATGTATTGATCTGAGCATAACCTCAAACATAAAACTAGCATGTAACAACATTTTAATATGTCCATAAAGCATGTATAGTTTGTCGACATTAACATATAGTTACGGGCTAGATCTACTCATTTGGACTTGTAGCACATATATATGAATATGGGTCAAACATGAATCTTATAAAATCATGTGAACATGGATCCAAATCTAAGCCTTTAACTTGCATAAGAATCATGTGAACGAATCTATTTGCATATGACTATGAGACATATCAGTTGATCTAAATTTTTATTCTAGCATAATACAATCTCCATGAATCATGTAACATATGTGTAAATCTAACTTGCAACCTATAACTTGCATAAGCACATATATAGATCTAACAGTATACATATAATTCGCATAATAGATAATAGATCCAATCACCACAAACGTTCAAATTATTATGATAAACAAGCAACATCGTCTAAACAATACTGATATAACCCCAAATTACAATTTATAACAAAACATGTCTTAATCGCATTCTCATCTAAAGAGCCACTATACTTACAACGATCGATGAACTTGAATTCTGGATTCTGAGTTCTGAAATTGTAAAGCACTCCTTTTGTGTAGATGTTTGTTGTATTTGATTTTATTAGTAGCTTTAATCTCAAATTTGAATTAGCTTGAGTTGATTCGTTGTTCGTCTCTTTTCAAGCGGAGGCTCTCCTTAGTTTTCTTCCAACAGCATGGCGGCTCAAGTTCTTATTTTTGTGTGAATTTTAGTTGGAGACCTCGGGTGTTTTTATAGAGTTGCAAGTTAATTAGAGCCGTCGATGAAGTCAGGGTTAATCAAAGCCATCCGTTCTAAAGAGAATCCAATCAAAAGAAGACAACTCAGCCCCAGTGAGAAGACCAGGCCCAGAAATTCGAGCCAGGACCCAACCAGACAAACCAGGCCGACCAGGCAGGTCGACCTACAGGTCGACCCCCAGGTCGACCCCCTGGTCGACCTGGGTACCCAGGTCGACCCCCTGGTCGACCTGGTCCCTGGACGGGAATTTTCCCGCCCAGCCCAGTTTGGGTCTGTTTTTGAATTTCGAACTTCGTTTCGAACTGTTTTGAATTTTAAACCGAATTTTGAAAATTCGGAAGACCATAACTCCTTCATACGGAGTCCGATTTACGCAAACTCGGACTCTATCTCAAGAAGAATTCTGAGACGAACGCAACGGCGTAACCCGTTTCACTTAATTCCCACATTTAGAATTAAATATAATTTAATTTGTGAAACTTAGTGTTACAGAGTTACGTGGTGTTACATTCTCCCCTTCTTAAAAGGATTTCGTCCCCGAAATCTTCAAGTTAGGAAGAATGTGTCCTACCATCCAATCACCCATCTACTCAACCATTCAATCACAGGCATTCATTGTCCTTAAAAAGATTTCTAAATGCTTTCATATTCATATGCCTAGTGTGTGTATATGTCTTTATCTAATGCAAAATCAGGCGGTCTACTGATTTAGTTGACCTCCTTATTGCGAATTATGTCAGTGCCATGCGTCCAATCATGTATGCAAGCGTCCCTAGTTATGTAAATACTACATGTTTGCATAGCCATTCATTCATATGCAACATCCATATGATAACATATCAAGTTAAATCTGTTAAGCAAATACATATATGCAAATGCAATATGAAAGTGACTAAGTCGTTCTAGCGCATATGGTGTGTATATGCATCCACGAGCAACCACTTGCAACCATCAATCATAACATGTTTCAAATACATGTTTCAAATACACGTTTACATCCATTGGCTTCTACCTAAGCACCGATTTGCAACCATCAATCATAACATGTTTCAAATACATGTTTCAAATACACGTTTACATCCATTGGCTTCTACCTAAGCATCGATGATACGTCCTAGAGGATATACCTTAAAAGCTAGAAACAAGTAGGCATAAAACTCCTAGAGAAAGGATATACCCTTAAGAAAAATGGTATGATGCACGTATCTAGTCTTCAGTCTTCTAAGTCGCATCTTCTTGAGCTTCTCTGTACTGTACCTTATCTAGTTAATCTTCACGATTGTGAAGCTTCTTGACCTCCATTTCCAAAACTGTCATTGATCGGATAGCTGGCTTTTCATTGTCAACTGGATATATGCGAAAGTCTATCCCGCGTTTTAGGGGTAAACCCCTAACCTAATCAAAACATCTGCGTACTCATGGACTATTCTAACGGATTGCAAATCGTCGATAAATGTATTAAGCGATTCTAGATAGCTAAGCCTAACTGATCCTTTTAGGATCACGAAATCTCGAGGGTATTTCCAAGGAAAGTCAAAAAGTCTAACTTTCAGAATTACTAGCCAACCAACCCATGCCTAGGATCAACTCATAGCCCATGGAACCAAAACATTACGCTTAAACTCAACACTTAATGTGGTCGTTCTCAAATCCCTACAAACCAAAGGTAAACGGACCAAACCACCAATTTGGATCTGAGACTAACTGGGATCTTCTACTATACAAGTACTTAGGTGCAGAGACTCAACTATGGAAGCAGGTATAAACGAATGCGAAGCGCTAAGATCAAAAGAGTACTAACAAGTTGATCAAATGAAAAGCTAAACTTTTCCAATGGAGACTTTTACTATCTCTCTCCCAGGTATTCTAGTGGTGAAAGCACACACTCATCCTCCTGAAAATCCTTTCCCTCGTCCTTGCCCTTGTCCTTAATTATATGCCCTATTATACCATAAAAAAGCTACTTCCTCTTGTCTTAGGTTTTATAATTCCTTCCTCCTTCGTGAGCCAAGTCCATATCCATGAATTCCTCATCCTTGGGTTGTGCCCCTTAGCCAAACTTTTCATCCTCTTCCTTGTGTAATCATGTTGACAAATCTCTCGAAAGCTGCCTCCATCGTACAGATAACCCTACAAAGCTTGAAAGAAAACTAGCCGCAGGTGAAACTATTACGGCTATAGATGGAAGTTGGGCACTACTTTGCCCTTCGATGAGGTTACCTCCCAGTAAGCCAGGAGCCCCAGAGGCTTAAGAAAGAAGGAAACAAGGACTCAAACAGATAATCAAAAGATAGTGCATATGGCTTTGGGGAATATGCCTTTAAAACAAAACTTTTCTTTTGAAAATGCTTCTTTTAAATCCGTTTTGAAAATAATTTTTCAAATCTTTTATCTGATCCGGTAACCTTCAGCTCTGATACCACGTGTAACACCCCACATCCGTTAGTGTCACTCACAAAGGGAATGCACTAAGTTCTGTGGAGCATTTAAGGTAAAAGATGCAGATAAATTACAAGACAGAAAAAAAATTAAAATAGTGGAAAATAAATCTTTACTTTATTGATAAAATAGTTTGTACAACAATTCCTTTCCAATAACAGAGTGTTATCTGTCTTACAAAATAAAGAAGCATAAAATAACATTTATATTCCCCAATGTAGCATAAGCCATCCATAGCAGCGGAAAAGAGAGTCTGAAGCGATATATCCAAGAGTCTTCAAGCTTGGAAAGAGTAACAGTCCATACTAAGCAGAGTTATTCCCTCCCTGACTACCTGGGGGGACGGAAGAAAAGAAGACGAAAGAAAAACAGAGTCAGACATAAAGCCTGAGTAAGTCTAGTGGCTTTTAGCTTGTGAACAGGATAAAGTTCATGACAGGAGTAAACTGGAAAATGGGACAGTACCAGAATAACAGACTAATATAAACCAAAGCAAGACAGTTTAAACCGAATATACTATCACACCCCATTCTATATCTCTGCACCACCTAACTAGTATCCCAACTAGTAATCTGTATAAGGATGATAACATGATCCCTATCCCTGTAATTGCGGTTGCCTTTAGGTGTACATCTATTATTTATTACCTAGATCTAATCTAGGGTTTTCTTATCGAGCGCTTCCTAGATTCAACTAGGGTTTATGCAACTCATCTTATACTTCTCGGATTCAGGATTTATGCCATCTAGGTCCAACTAGGGATTATGCTTCCTGTCGAACGATGCCCCTAGTCTAGGACGCACTACCTAGAGTGGTATATGTTCCTAGACTTTCCCCACGTATGTGTCGCGAATCGTTTATCGCTGTCTAGATGCACATGTTCTGAAATGTGCGACCCGAGTCCCGTGGTAGAGCTATTCTAGAAACACGGAACTCGGTCGGGAGCTTTCAGATATCTGTCGATGCAGATGCTAAGGTCTGTTTTTCTAGTGGCTATGGTCCCACCTGACCCCTCCCTCAACTAATGAAAGGCCACCCTTGAAAAATTGAGAACTATACGCAGGCCCCCTATGCCCCACTTTCTTATGGCCATCCTCACCCATAACTAGATAGCAAGTATATGGTCTTTTGGAGTTCTCCGCCTTTCCGCTTTACGTATCTCGACTGACTCAAGATGGTAGGTAGACGACGAGTTGCTATCACAGGGCTACTGGTCTTGTCGAATCACGCTGGTCCATCCTAGTCTTTAGGTTGCCTTATATTGCAACCAAGGCATACCCTTGGTTCTTCTAACACAGTACTTAACCTCTGTGAGCCCAGGAGGATCATCTGCAGCCTCACAGAGGGATACCAAGAGTATCCCCACGTCCGCTCGAAGCCTCGGACTTCGTAACCCAATTCGTTGGAGCCTTCTTTAAAATCAGGTGGACGTTCGCTCCTCCTCGTGTTATACTAAGAATTACTACTTAGTTTTCCTAACTAAGGTTTACCACTTAGTTTCATGAATCGTCGTTTTCTTAACTAAGGTTTACTACTTAGCCCTCTTTCTCGTCAAGTTGGATTGGTTAAGTGTCATTAGTCAATTCAAGTTAGCTTAACCCATTCCTTGGTCATATTAAACTGGCTAAGTGTTATCAGTAGTTCATGTTCGCTTAACCCTATCACAAACCAAGTTATATTGGTTAAGTATTTCTTATTACTTAACCCTACCCATTCATCTTGTATTAGTTAAGTGTCCCTTTTAACCTAACCATGCCCATCTGTTTTAACTAACATGTTATTACGGTTAAGTGTTCCCTTAGTTAACTTAACCCTAACATCTGTTTAATTAACATGTTCTAATGGTTAAGTATTGTCCTTTCATGTTTCAACTTAACCCTGTTCAATTTATCACACTATGATGGTTAAGTGTTCTAAATTTACTTAACCCTACCCTCTAGTCCAGCTAACATATTAAATTGGCTGAGTGTATTAACTTAACCTTACCCACTTATCTAGCTAACGTGTTATAATGGTTAAGTATTCTAAATTTACTTAACCTCACCCACTTATCTAATTATCAGGTTAAAACGGTTAAGTGTCCTGAATTTACTTAACCTCACCCTCTAGTCTAGCTAATATGTTAAATTGGTTAAGTGTATTAACTTTACTTAACCTCACCTTCTAGTCTAGTTAACATGTTAAATTGGCTAAGTGTTTTCTTAGTTACTTAACCCCTACAAGTCTTGTCTTGTTAACATGTTAAGTTGGTTAAGTGTTTTAGTTAACTTAACCCTACCAATCCTAACTTAGCTTTAATTGTCTTATTAAAGCACCAACCACTCACATTAGACAGGTATTGTTGTGGTTGCCTGTACGTCGGTCGGTTCCGGGCAGTCTTACGCCATACCTCAGTCTAACCTCGAGTTTTTATCAGGCTCAATGCCTTAACCTCCCACGTTGGATAGGTATTGTTGTGATTACTGGACATCCGGGCGGGTCCGGGCAGGTTTACATCACAACTCAATCCAACCTCGGGTTAAGCATATTCATATTGTCTAAATTTACATTTTTACTTATGTAAATATTTCATGTCACATGTTTTATTCCTAACTAATGGTACATAGTTTATACCATTTATGGCCTTAACCCATTTCATGGTTTTTAGGCCCGCCTACATATTAACATATTTTAATTTAATAGTTAATCCCAACGTTACCCTCGCTCGATTATTCATATTAATCGTATGAAGATATTAGGCCCGCTAATAGGCCCAATCCACAAACAAAGTAAAGAAGGGAGCATAGGTTCAATGAACCTATACTATGAAATTTGGCCTAAACATAGTTATTGATTAGCGTGTGACATAAAGGTGTAACTAGATAAATAAGGTGATCATGCATAACATGAATCATAACATTGCATAACATGTCACAAACTTGCACATGAATATTGGATCCAGTTAGATAGGTGTCACATGAATCATAAATTTTGGACTATTATAAAGATATAACATGGTATAGCATAATAGATGTCGCATGAATCCAATACAACGCAGTATGACATGTAAATGTATTAATCTAAGCATAACCTCAAACATAAAACTAGCATGTGACAACATTTTAATATGTCCATAAAGCATGTATAGTTTGTCGACATTAACATATAGTTATGAGCTAGATCTACTCATTTGGACTTGTAACACATATATATGAATATGGGTCTAACATGAAACTTATAAAATCATGTGAACATGGATCCAAATCTAAGCCTTTAACTTGCATAAGAATCATGTGAACGAATCTATTTGCATATGACTATGAGACATATAAGTTGATCTAAATTTTTATTCTAGCATAATACAATCTCCATGAATCATGTAACATATGTGAAAATCTAACTTGCAACCTATAACTTGCATAAGCACATATATAGATCTAACAGTATACATACAATTCGCATAATAGATAATAGATCCAATCACCACAAACGTTCAAATTATTATGATAAACAAGCAACATCGTCTAAACAATATTGATATAACCCCAAATTACAATTTATAACAAATCATGTCTTAATCGCATTCTCATCTAAAGAGCCACTATACTTACAACGATCGATGAACTTGAATTATGGATTCTGAATTCTGAAATCGTAAAGCACTCCTTTGGTGTAGACGTTTGTTGTATTTGATTTTATTAGTAGCTTTAATCGCAAATTTGAATTAGCTTGAGTTGATTCGTTGTTCGTCTCTTTTCAAGCAGAGGCTCTACTTAGTTTTCTTCCGACAGCATGGCGGCTCAAGTTCTTATTTTTGTGTGAATTTTAGTTGGAGACCTAGGGTGTTTTTATAGAGTTGCAAGTTAATTAGAGCCATCGATGAAGCCAGGGTTAATTAAAGCCATCCGTTCTAAAGAGAAGCCAATCAAAAGAAGACAACTTAGCCCCTGTGACAAGACCAGGCCCAGAAATTCGAGCCAGGACCCAACCAGACAAAGCAGGCCGACCAGGCAGGTCGACCTACAGGTCGACCCCCTGGTTGACCTGGTCCATGGGCGGGAATTTTCCCGCCCAGCCCAGTTTGGGTTTGTTTTTGAATTTCGAACTTTGTTTTGAACTATTTTGAATTTTAAACTGAATTCTGAAACTTTGGAAGGCCATAACTCCTTCATACGGAGTCCGATTTACGCAAACTCGAACTCTATCTCAAGCAGAATTCCGATACGAACGCAACGGCGTAACCTGTTTCACTTACTTCCCACATTTAGAATTAACTATACTTTAATTTGTGAAACTTAGTGTTACAGAATTACGGGGTGTTACAATAAGGTGCATCAAAATTGATTAAATCTATCATCTAAAATTAAAATTATAAATGATTTATATCCTTTTTGTTAAACAAGGGACAAAAGCTCATACAAATACTAATATACATGATAGTTACTATTGCATTAATTTCATTTACACAAGTTGCTTCATTTTAGTTTTCAATTTTTTTGTTTAATATTACATTTGAATATGGATCTTATAAATTATTCAATGCAAAATCAACTTTTGTTATCATAAGTCACTTAAATCAACTTTATATTATTTTGATTGATGGATGGTCCAAGTAATTTTGGGTTCAACAGAACACTGATTCCTTAATAAAATATTACTGCATAAAATTTCGATGTTTTCAGTGATATTTTCTTACATGTGCTAGCTTTAAATCGAATGCTTCCCTTTTTTCCCTTATAATTATTTCTTTATGTATGCATTGACTATGAGTCGATTTTTGCTTTTTATTTATGTACATATATACTACAGGCTATTGTTTACAAAATGCATCACAAACTTTCTATTGAGTGTTAATCTATAAATGTTTATATGTTCTAAGTTGAGGCATTGAATCCATGATGTAATGAGATGAAGCTCTTGAAGTTAACATCATTTCAATCAGGATTGCCAAAAATAATTTTTAATTGAAGTGCATAATACAATTTCACCTAAGTCAAAATTATTATACTGATTATCCAATGTAATGTTATTCAAGTATTTAGTAAGAATATATTATTCTAATTGAAATACTGGTACTTTCTTTAAGCATATATAATGATGTTGCTCTTAGAATACTGATGATTCAACAATTAGCCTTTTACTGTTGTAAAATTCTTATTGTGATTCTTATATTCTGCATGTTTTTAGGTCAAATTCCTTGAATGTTTTTTGTTGGTTTAAAGTATTTCACTCAATTATTATTATGGTTTGAGTTAAGTTTTACTATTATAACTTTATGCAACCCTACATGTCATTTATATGGTATCTTATATTGTGCATACAACCAAATTATTGAGTCATCGGTTTTAAGGAAAAAACAAAAAAATATGGTGTTGGAATGTTTCTCTTCATTTAAACTCAATGCAAATTAGCTTAATTATCTATTAGTTCATAAATAATGCATATTAAGCATCATTAGGTACTCAGTCCAAAATAAATCATCACTATGTGAATTTTGTTGACAAGAACCGTGCGCATAGCATGGGTGTGCACTTGTTTTTATTTAAACGCTACATCGGCATAATGGTTGAAAATGCAATTTTGGAAGTGAAAATTATAGTGCCAAAGTAGTTAGGTTCCCTTTTGGCACTGACAATGTTGTTTGTACTTAAGAAACAACTTAGCACCAAAGTTTGAGTATAAGTTTTCTGTAGCGAGTTAGAGATGAAACTTATGCAGTTAAAGTGCTCAGCTAATTCATTATGGCGGAAGTGCAAAAAGTCATAACGGGGATAGAATGGAGATAGAACGAAGATGTAATAGATGACTGTAAAGTAGCATATAAAAACCATTTTTAATCTTTTAACAAATATACAATTGGTAATTAAGTGAAAAATTGACATTCAATTTAATAATAATTAACACATATATAACTCTAAATGGAAACACATGTAAATTAATAATAAATAAATGTAGATTGTTATTCAACTTAGACAAGTTTAATAGAATATTAAAGTATTTTTATTTTTAAAATAACTAAAAAGACAGCTTCCTAATTTCTAGAATGTATAAACGACACTTTTAAATTCATTTCTTTTAAAAAAATATCGGGGGAATATCGAAAATATAGTTGGACAAATGGGATATATAAGAAATAATGGAGCTTAAAGGAGGAAGCTTAATTTTTGGGCTATTTGGGAAAGTTATAGCGGTAAAAATGCTCTATGGGATATAACAAAGAATTAGTTGCATATGAGTAAATTGTTGTGTAAGATGATAACTAGGTTTCAGGACATAGGCATAACTTGGTTCCGAGACATCCCTATTCCAACCGACCGAGCTTCAGATTTCGAAGCCAACTTGACATTCCGCCCTTTCTTTCTAGTGTCGTCGGCTCACTTGTTTGTCACTTCCTTTTTCCGCTAGCTTGTCTCATCATCTGTTGTCGCGTAGCTTGACCATTAGCACTAATTCAAAGCTCAAATGGATTAGACTCGTGTTAACCATAACTCTAAACTTTAATTTGGTTATTAGTTTGATCTAAAGGTTGGACTTTGGGAATCTTGGAATAGTGATCGATATGCCAATGATATAGACTTGGAGGATTCCAATTTTAATAGAGATTGTTGATCTTATGTGTGTTTACCCAGTGGTGAAGCTCGATTTAATTAATTTATTCACACTTTGTGAATAGTGACTTATCTCGCTATAGTCATTGATAGGTCATTAACTGAGACGGCCCGAAATCCCCCTTACGGGAAATCACGGATTGTATTGAGGACAAGACCGATCAGAACGCAAAAAGAAGAAAATTTCATTGTTTATTACAACAATTCCATTAGAATACAAGAATATACAGAGTATGAATAAATATTACACAGAAAATATCAGAGAATTAAATTACATTTAAATACATAGCAGCGGAAAAATAATACAAAAAACAACTGAAAGTAATACACGGATACAGAGCTTTCCGAGTATTGTTCCAGCTATAAACCAGGATCCTGTGAATATAAATCTGCAAAACCAAAACTACTAGCTGCCTGTGTCAAAATAAGGGCACCCAGAGTTTAGGTTAAAACAATAAACTCCAGGTCAGTCATGTGACTGGTGTGAGAACTAAAACAGTTATTAATCTTTATTTTAAATTTAGGTAAATAAAGGGACCATGTCGTATAACATGGAACGTATTTCCTCCCAAGAATACCAGTGCATAAAACAATAGCGCACTGCTAAATAAAGAACAATGAAGCTATTATAAGACCCAGGTCCCATCATACAATGCAACGCAAGCCGAAGGATAGGATTTTTACCTTATAATAGCCAAGAATGCTTGGTACGTGAAATTTCATGTTTTATTATTACTATAAGTGTATAGTGTCAAAACAATTTCAAATCATAAGTATCAATCATAGACGACATAAGTGCCCCATACCACTATGTCGCCATACAAGGCTCTACAAATAAAACCGCAAAGTCACGTATTGGAAGCTGGATTTCCATCTGTGAACCGAGGAAAAAGATAGTCCTCACTGAATTCGAGACTCTCTAGCCTGAGCCTCAGGATCAGCGCTCGAGTGACCCTTGGAGCGACAGGGCCGGTCCACCGATGTGGATTAAAACGCCTGAACACTGCGTTTCCCCACCCTTTGGGGCGTAAATGAGCCAAATGACTCCATCGGGTCCACACAGTCACCGATATATCCGAGGCGCATCGCAACAGCAACAACCACACAGGTGAAAATAATATAAATGTCAGGGCTGGTAGGTCACTGACACTACCCTAGCTAGAAGGAAACGCATGCCCTCCCTAAGGGCCTCTCCTGTTTTTGGTTCACAACCGGGTTGTGAGGCTCGCGAATCAACGCTCCACAAAGCTATGCCACACAGGCCGTGCTTTGATCATCAACCACAAGACTTTGCTTTTCAACATAAGCCTTGATCATTTGCCACTTAGGCATGCCACACGGACAATTCACTCCATGCGATTGATATCCATCAATATATAACCCCTGAGCTCGTACGTCTCAGAGAAAGGTGTTAAGCCAGAGAATAAATTCTCCTTCGCCAAACAGATATATATTTAATAGAAATCAATCACACAGAATGAAATCCAATGTCAGACACACGGTCCATTTACAAGTTCGTTCTGGGTCTGAACGAAACTGGAGGCACCTTGTACCTCGCATACCATCGATCTCCAAGTACGTCTAGACGATCACCAACTGATTCCTTCCTTTTGGGTGTACGGCCCAATCAAGATCATCAGTAATCACCCAAACGATGTGAAGACCTCTGGTCTTCAACCACCGTCTTCATCCTCGACACCATGTCGAATCAGTTATTCAGAATGGGATAAACCCGGTCTTTCTGGATAACTCGCGTATATAATAAACAAGTGTTACACAAACACAACATACGCCTCATTCCAATTCAGAATATTCTTTTATTCAAATATTCTTACACTTTGGGAAAGGTTCCCATTAATTTTATCAAAGATAAACTCTTTAAATTTATTCTTTAATCTCCTTTTGAATATCGACTCAAATTAGTCGGGATTAGCAAACCACACCGAAGTAATCGTTTATTTTATTTCCTAATCCCAACCTATTCATCCCATGAAGTAAAACTGGTAATACTTCATATCTAACACCACGGTGTTATCGGTAAATTCAATTACCATTTCACGTTCAAATCTAATTAAAGATTTAACTATCGCCTGGAGCAAAACTGGTGATACCCCATTCTCGATCATTTCAATCTAATTAAAGATTCATTAAAAATCCACTCGGTTTTAATCTTCCCAAAAATCAATATTAATGATCGCTTAACTTAGGAAATCATATCCTGTCTTTAACTGGGTTAAAGAACCAATGTCTTTTAAAACACCGTTAACTGTAAACCCAAAATCACATCCCATTCCAATTCAATTATTGAAACATCTGGTTACTTTTAAAACCCTTTCAAATCCAATTTATTTATTTCAAAAATAAATAAATTATTATTCTAGTTCAAAACTAGTTCATTTCGATAAAAATCTATTTTTATCTTTTCAAATATGGAATTTTTCATTCCAATTCTTTCCAAATCATTTCTTATGATTCTACACAAATTATTGATATCTTTAATAATTTTATCAAGGCCCGTACAGTCGAATTCCATCAACGGCCATCGAACTGCACTTATAGCGACCTTTTCCAAATATGATTTGGACATAATTCCAAATCCAACCATTAGATTTCAAATCTCTAATATTCGTTAAAAAGCTCTTTTCGATACGAACCCAACAGTTCCGATTTTAGGAGAATCCGACGGTCGGATCTCCCGTAATATCCATTCGAAGACAATGGTCGAAATTCACGAACTACCGCAGCGCGGCGCGTTCTATTCAGGCCATTATATATATTTCGTCGATTTCCTTACAAAACGTATTTTATAAATCGTTTTAAATTTGTTTTTCAAAACGATTTCAACTTCATATCCAATTTCAAATCAAAATTGAATATTCCATATCATTATTCTATAAATGATAATATTTTCAAAACGTTATATTTTGAAATCACTTCCTTTTCTATATTCATTATAAAAATGAATAAAATCGATATAAATATCGTTCACATCAAAATGGCGTCAACCTAATCAACACAGCTTTATATATTTCAATAACTTCATTATTCTATTCAACAAATGAATATTTTCTTCAACATATGAATATATATTTTTATTTCAACACATGAATATATATTTTTATTCAACACATGAATTTTCTTACTATTCAACACATGAATTTTATTACTGTTCAACACATGAATTTTATTCTATTTTCCAAATTGGAATGAGGCCCAATCAATTACCATATAATGTTAATTATATGGTTTTTTTACAACACATATAGGTGACAACAACGATCAATCATCATCCAGATTGCACCACACAACTGCATAAGCATTAAATATCAATAATTAATGCTTGCACAGTCTGTCAATCCATCGATCAACGTACTACTAAACAATCGGGATTAGTGTACGTTAAATCTCGCCCCAATACCCGTGTGGGGTTTCAAATCACAAACACAGATTTTATTTGTGCAGTTGGGCGATATGTAAAATTTATCGTCCCAATCAATATCAGTCAAATCGGTGTACATAAACAAATCATTCGATTTGTAAATGAATATTTATTTTACTTCAACACATGAATATATGTTTTACTTCAACACATGAATATATATTTCATTTCAACATATGAATATATTTTATTTCAACACATGAATATATATTTTACACATCACAATCAACAGTCAAATTTCACAACACAGCAATCAAACAAACAAGTCATCAATGGTCTGTGAACGACGGGTGTCGGGTGCTGCTAAGCACCGTCTGCATCCTACTATATATTTCAACTAGAAAATAAAATAAAAGTGAGGAGTTCTCACCTTCGGTTTACACTCCGCCAGTTTTATTGTCGCTCAGATTTGTTGTTATGATTTCAACGAAATCTGTTTCATGAAATGTATATATATTAAAAATCCAATTTTTATACCGCCTTTCATATTATAAAATCATATTTTTATAACATCGCTTATATGATAAGGATCATATTTTTATAAACGCCACATGTAATTAAAAATCACATTTTTAATTTATCATTACATGTATAAAAATCCCATCTTTAACTTTCTATTATGTACATAAAAATCTTATTTTTATCGCCACTTCACATATAAAAGATTATATTTTTTTATATCGCTACATGAATATAAAAATTATATTTTTATATCTCTACTTAAATAAAAATCATATTTTTATTTTGAATTTATATCCATAAAAAATCATATTTTTATTTCTACTTCTTATGTATAAAAAATCGAATTTTTATATTATAAACATATATGTAAAAATCTAATCTTTGTACTTTAAATATCTGTGTTTTCTATAAACAAAAATTTATATTTTCTCTAAACAAAAATCTATATTTTCTCTAAACAAAAAATCTATATTTTCCCTAAAAAAAAATCTATATTTTCTCTAAACAAAAAATTATATTTTCCCTAAACAAAAATCTATATTTTCTCTAAACAAAAATCTATATTTTCCCTAAACAAAAATCTATATTTTCTCTAAACAAAAATTTATATTTTCTCTAAACAAAAATTTATATTTTTATGACAAAGAAGAAAAAAATCATAATTTTCTTTCAAACAAAAATCATATTTTCTGATAAACTGAAAGCATATATTTTTACCAGAACTAAATCGAAGAAAGGAAAAAGGGAAAAAAAAAAGAACTTACAGTATACTTTTTCTGGACCGAGGGGGGGGGGTTTGCGCGTGTCGGAGCATGGGGGTGAGCGTTCGGAGAGGAGGCAGCATGCTCCAGGTAGGCGGCGGCGGTAGGGTTTCACCGATTTGGGGGGGGGGGGGTTCGGGATTCGATTTGGTTTGAATTGGGGGAAGAGGCGATGGGGGCGGAGCGGAGGGAGGATGCGCCGCAGGAGGGGCTGCTCTGGCGGAGGCGCGGCGGTCGTGGATGGTTGGAGTGACGGGGTCAACGGCGGGTTCGATTTGTTTGTTTGCTTGTTTTTTCTTTTTATTCAATTCCAACGACGGGAAGAAAGTGGGAGGGGGGTGTTAAGGTAGATAATATATATATATTATTTTAATATTTAATTTTCTTTAAAACTCCACATCGTAATGAACTCCGAAGGAATCCCAACGACTGTTGTCCCTAGCTAATTATCTCCATTCCGAACACAATGGGATATGTGTTGCAGGCTGATTCGACTGTTTCGATCAGTTTTCGCCAAAATCAAGATATAAATCTATATATTGAATTTGAACGCACATTTCAATTTACCGGGGCCACATACGAACTTTAAAAATTCCTGAAAAATATTTTCTAGCTTCGTATTGACGATATGGTCCTAACAAAATTAATTTCGTCAAATTCCGAGGCCGTTTGAAAAATGGCCATTTTCCAGTCGATTAAAATCAACTGAAATTAGTCAAACGCATTTCCTTTGCCACGCTGACATATTGATTCAGAAAATTACGAATTTTGAAACCTAGCAATAACTTGACACCACGGATCCAACAAAAGTGGTTTCGTCAAAAAGCGAGGTCGTTTGCAAAATTTCCATTTTTAAGGGCCAGAATTCCATAGCGACTATTCTGAATTTTCAACTGGGCATAACTTTTTATCCCCGCTATGAAATTTTGATTTTCGGATTCGTTGGAAAGATATTTTCAAATAAATCCAATATTTCTGGTTTTGCTAAAATCCGGTTTATTTTGAATCCTGTACATTCATTTGTACTTTGAAATTGAATTTTCAAACTACCGCGCCATTTTCAATTCCTTTTATAATTAAAAATAAATATTTATACTCTAACGACGATCTATATAAATATATACGTTCGAATTCTATTCAAATAAATTTCTCGTCCTTATTATTTAAAATAATTCATTTCAAATAATCAAAATTCATCAAAATTGCGAAAATAAACATTTTAAATTGGCTCAGAATTTCCGGGTTATTACAACCTCCCCCACTTAAAACTTTTCGTCCCCGAAAAGGAACGAAGCCGAAAGTTATTTAACTAATCAACTCAACTTCCATTGTTTTCATTACGGCTTAAGTTCTTCAACTTTTCAGTTTCTAAAACTTTTCAAATTTTTCAAAAATTTGGCAAACACCCTAAATTTTCGAAAAATTTCGCCATAACCTCCCCTGCACCGGGGACTTCGGGATATTTCAAATAGCCTCCCATGGCCTCATCAATCCAAAAAGAAAAAGAAACAGCCAAACGGCTAGCCGATCGGTTCATAAAATCATCAAAAACCCAAGAAATACAATAAACATGTACCTATTTGTCGGGCAAACAATTTTATTCCTCTTCTCTAGCCTCCTTGCTATGACCTGTTCAATGTAAGTACATGTATATGCATGCAAATGCGACTAATTTTCAATACAACTCACTATTTGGTTCAATTTGGCTAAACGGTTCAAATTTTAATTAATCAACCAATAATCGAACAACACAATCAGCAATCAATTAGTTGATTATCTTTTCAATCACATAACTTTGATACATAGTCCAAAAATCACATTTTTGATGCCAAGTCACAACAATATATTCTAACTATATTTTGGTTCTCACACCAGTCTAATGGAAATATATAGTTATCACGCTTTCGGCGCTCGAATATAAATATTGATGATGCGGCCGCATCATCAGAATTATCCCTGGGCGACTAGAGTGTGACTCTATATCCATCCAGTATATTGGTGGCTTCCAATACACGTGGATCAGATGTATATTAAAATCTCTATATACCTGATAGTCCAAATCAATATAAACAAATAATCAAATATGAATAATTGATTTAAATTTTCAAAACAAAAATCGTTTCCATTTTAAAAATATACTCTTCACACTCGTTCTAGGATACTACTGATCCTATCTCTAACGAGTCATTCTCCATGGATATTACTAATCCAATCTCTGATGAATTCTTTCGTATGGTTCTAATGTGTCTTGTTCTCGAGCTTTGTAAACCAAAGCTCTGATACTAAATTGAGACAGCCCGAAATCCCCCTTACGGGAAATCACGGATTGTATTGAGGACAAGACCGATCAGAACGCAAACCGAAGAACATTTCATTGTTTATTACAACAATTCCATCAGAATACAAGAATATACAGAGTATGAATAAATATTATACAGAAAATATCATAGATTTAAATTACATTTAAATACATAGCAGCGGAAAAATAATACAAAACACAACTGAAAGTAATACACGGACACAGAGCTTTCCGAGTATTGTTCCAGCTATAAACCAGGATCCTATGAATATAAATCTGCAAAACCAAAACTACTAGCTGCCCGTGTCAAAATACGGGCACCCAGAGTTCAGGTTAAAACAATAAACTCCAGGTCAGTCATGTGACTGGTGTGAGAACTAAAACAGTTATTAATCTTTATTTTAAAGTTAGGTAAATCAAGGGACCACGCCGTATAACACGGAACGGGTTTCCTCCCAAGAATACCAGTGCATAAAACAACAGCGCAATGTTAAATAAAGAACAATGAAGCTATTATAAGACCCATGTCCCATCACACAATGCAACGCAAGCCGGAGGATAGGGTTTTTACCTTATAATAGCCATGAATGCTTGGTATGTGAAATTTCATGTTTTATTATTACTATAAGTGTATAGTGTCAAAAAAATTTCAAATCATAAGTATCAATCATAGACGGCATAAGTGCCTCATACCACTATGTCGCCATACTAGGCTCTACAAATAAAACCGCAAAGTCACGTATTGGAAGCTGGATTTCCATCTGTGAACCGAGGCAAAAGATAGTCCTCACCGAATTCGAGACTCTCTAGCCCAAGCCTCAGGATCAGAGCTCGAGTGACCCTTGGAGCGACAGGGCCGGTTCACCGATGTGGATTAAAATGCCTGAACATTGCGTTTCCCCACCATTTGGGGCGTAAATGAGCGAAATGACTCCATCGGCTCCACACAGTCACCGATATATCCGAGGCGCCTCACAACAGCAACAACCACACAGGTGAAAATAATATAAATGTCAGGGCTGGTAGGTCACTGACACCACCCTAGCTAGAAGGAAACGCATGCCCTCCCAGAGGTCTTCTCCCGTTTTGGGTTCACAACCGGGGTGTGAGGCTCGCGAATCAACGCTACAGAAAGCTATACCACACAGGCCGTGCTTTGATCATCAACAACAAGACTTTTCTTTTCAATAGAAGCCTTGACCATTTGCCACTTAGGCATGCCACACAGGAAATTCACTCCATGCGATTGATATCCATCAATATATAACCCCTGAGCTCGTACGTCTCAGAGAAGGGTGTTAAGCAAGAGACTAAATTCTCCGCCGCCAAACAGATATATATTTAATAGAAATCAATCACACAGAATAAAATCCAATGTCAGATACACGGTCCATTTACAAGTTCGTTCTGGGTTTGAACGAAACCGGAGGCACCTTGTACCTCGCATATCCATCGATCTCCAAGTACATCTGGACGATCACCAATTGATTCCCTCCTCTTGGGTGTACAGCCCAATCAAGATCATCAGTAATCACCCAAACGATTTGAAGACCTCCAGTCTTCAACCACCGTCTTCGTCCTCGACACCACGTCGAATCAGTTATTCAGAATGGGACAAACCCTATCTTTCTGAATAACTCGCGTATATAATAAACAAGTGTTACACAAACACAACATACGCCTCATTCCAATTTAGAATATTCTTTTATTCAAATATTCTTACACTTTGGGAAAGGTTCCCATTAATTTTATCAAAGATAAACTCTTTAAATTTATTCTTTAATCTCCTTTTGAATATCGATTCAAATTAGTCGGGATTAGCGAACCACACCGAAGTAATCATTTATTGTCCCAACCTATTCATCCCATGAAGTAAAACTGGTAATACTTCATATCTAACACCACGATGTTATCGGTAAATTCAATTACCATTTCACGTTCAAATCTAATTAAAGATTTAACTATTGCCTGGAGCAAAACTGGTGATACCCCATTCTCGATCATTTCAATATAATTAAAGATTCATTAAAACTCCACTCGGTTTTAATCTTCCCAAAAATCAATATTAATGATCGCTTAACTTTGGAAATCATATCATGTCTTTAAATGGGTTAAAGAACCAATGTCTTTTAAAACACCGTTCACTATAAACCCAAAATCACATCCCATTCCAATTCAATTATTGAAACTTCTGGTTACTTTTAAAACCCTTTCAAATCCAATTTATTTATTTCAAAAATAAATAAATTATTATTCTAGTTCAAAACTAGTGCATTTCGATAAAAATCTATTTTTATCTTTTCAAATATGGAATTTTTCATTCCAATTCTTTCCAAATCATTTCTTATGATTTTACACAAATTATTGATATTTTTAATAATTTTATCAAGGCCGGTACAGTCAAATTCCATCAACGGCCATCGAACTGCACTTAAAGCGACCTTTTTCAAAATTGATTTGGACATAATTCCAAATCCAACCGTTAGATTTCAAATTTCTAATATGCTTAGAAAGCTCTTTTCGATACGAACCCAAAGGTTCCGGTTTTAGGAGAATCCGACGGTCGGATCCCCTGTAATATCCATTCGAAGACAGCGGTCGAAATTCACGAACTGCCGCAGCGCGGCGCGTTCTATTCAAGCCATTATATATATAATACATATATATTATTTATATTTCGTCGATTTCCTTTCAAAACGTATTTTATAAATCATTTTAAATTCGTTGTCAAAACGATTTCAACTTCATATTTAATTTCGAATCAAAATTGAATATTCCATATCATTAATCTATAAATGATAATATTTTCAAAACGTTATATTTTGAAATCACTTCCTTTTCTATATTCATTATAAAAATGAATAAAATCGATATAAATATCGTTCACATCAAAATGGCGTCAATCTAATCAACACGGCTTTATATATTACAATAACTTCGTTATTCTATTCAACAAATGAATATTTTCTTCAACACATGAATATATATTTTTATTTCAACACATGAATATATATTTTTATTCAACACATGAATTTTCTTACTATTCAACACATGAATTTTCTTACTATTCAACACATGAAATTTATTCTATTTTCCAAATTGGAATGAGGCCCAATCAATTACCATATAATGTTAATTATATGGTTTTTTTACAACAATGTAGGTGACAACAACGATAAATCATCAACCATCATCCGGAGTGCACCACACAACTGCATAAGAATTAAATATCAATAATTAATGCTTTCACAGTCTATCAATCGATCGATTGACGTACAACTAAACAATCGGGATTAGTGTACGTCAAATCTCATCCCAATACCCAAGTGGGGTTCCAAATCACAAACACAGATTTTATTTGTGCAGTTGGGCGATGTGTAAAATTTATCGTCCCAATCAATATCAGTCAAATCGGTGTACATAAACAAATCGTTTGATTTGTAAATGAATATTTATTTTACTTCAAGACATGAATATATATATTTTAGTTCAACACATGAATATATATTTTACATCAACACATGAATATATATTTTATTTCAACACATGAATATATATTTTACACATCACAATCAACAGTCAAATTTCACAACACAGCAATCAAACAAACAAGTCATCCATGGTCTGTGGACGACGGGTGTCGTGTGCTGCTAAGCACCGTCTGCATCCTAGTATATATTTCAACTGGAAAATAAAATAAAAGTGAGGAGTTCTCACCTTCGGTTTACACTCCGCCAGTTTTATTGTCGCTCAGATTCGTTGTTGTAATTTCAACGAAATCTGTTTCATGAAATGTATATATATTAAAAATCCTATTTTTATACCGCCTTTCATATTATAAAATCATATTTTTATAACATCACTTATATGATAAGAATCATATTTTTATAAACGCCACATGTAATTAAAAATCACATTTTTAATTTATCACTACATGTATAAAAATCCCATCTTTAACTTGCTATTATATATATAAAAATCTTATTTTTATCGCCACTTCACATATAAAATATTATATTTTTATATCGCTACATGAATATATAAAAATATATTTTTACATCTCTACTTAAATAAAAATCATATTTTTATTTCGAATCTATATCCATAAAAAAATTTATTTTTATTTCTACTTCTTATGTATAAAAAATCGAATTTTTATATTGTAAACATCTACGTAAAAATCTAATCTTTGTAGTTTAAATATCTATGTTTTCTATAAAAAAAATCTAAATTTTCTCTAAACAAAAATCTATATTTTCTCTAAACAAAAATCTATATTTTCCCTAAACAAAAATCTATATTTTCTCTAAACAAAAATCTATATTTTCCCTAAACAAAAATCTACATTTTCTCTAAACAAAAATCTATATTTTCCCTAAACAAAAATCTATATTTTCTCTAAACAAAAATTTATATTTTCTCTAAACAAAAATTTATATTTTTATGACAAAGAAGAAAAAAATCATAATTTTCTTTCAAAAAAAAATCATATTTTCTGATAAACTGAAAGCATATATTTTTACCAGAATTAAATCGAAGAAAGGAAAAGGAGGAAATAAAAAGAACCTACAGTATAATTTTTCTGGACCGAGAGAGGGGGGTCTGCGCATGTCGGAGCACGGGGGTGAGGGTTCGGACAGGAGGCGGCATGCTCTAGGTAGGCGGCGGGGGTAGGGTTTCATCGATTTGGGGGGGGGGGGGTTCGGGGTTCGATTTGGTTTGAATTGGGGGAAGAGGCGATGAGGGTGGAGCGGAGGGAGGATGCGCCGCAGTAGGGGCTGCTCTGGCGGAGGCGCGGCGGTCGTGGATGGCTGGAATGACGGGGTCAACGGCGGGTTCGATTTGTTTTTTTTTCTTTTTATTCAATTCCAATGATGGGAAGAAAGTGGGGGGGCGTTAAGGTAGATAATATATATATTATTTTAATATTTAATTTTCTTTAAAACTCCACATCGTAACGAACTCCGAACAAATCCCAACGACTATCGCCCCTAGCTAATTACCCCCATTCCAAACACAATGGGATATGTCTCGCAGGCTGATTTGACTGTTTCTATCAGTTTTCGCCAAAATCAAGATATAAATCTATATATTGAATTTGAACACACATTTCAATTTACCGGGGCCACATACGGACTTTAAAAATTCCCGAAAAATATTTTCTAGCTTCGTATTGACGATACGGTCCTAACAAAACTAATTTTGTCAAATTCCGAGGTCGTTTGAAAAATGGTCATTTTCCAGTCGATTAAAATCAACTAAAACTGGTCAAACGCGTTTTCCTTTTCCACGCTCACATATTGATTCAGAAAATTATGAATTTTGAAACCTAGCAATAACTTGACACCACGGATCAAACAAAAGTGGTTTCGTCGAAAACCGAGGTCGTTTGCAAAATTTCCATTTTTAAGGGTCAGAATTCCATAGCGACTATTCTGAATTTTCAACTGGGCATAACTTTTTATCCCCGCTATGAAATTTTGATTTTTTAGATTTTGGAAAGATATTTTCAAATAGATCCCAATATTTTTGGTTTTGCTAAAATCCGGTTTATTTTGAATCCTGTACATTCATTTGAACTTTGAAATTGAATTTTCAAACTACCGCGCCATTTTCAATTCCTTTTATAATGAAAAGTAAATATTTATATTCTAACGACGATCTATATAAATATATACGTTCGAATTCTATTCAAATAAATTTCTCGTCCCTATTATTTAAAATAATTCATTTTAAATAATCAAAATTCATCAAAATTGCCAAAATAAAATTTTTAAATTGGCTCAGAATTTCCAGGTTATTACATTAACAAGACTTTGTAGTCATGTGTTACTGACATGACATTATAGCTAAGTGTCGAGTTGTCTCAGTAATTAAAAACCTATAATGAGTTATAACATAAATAGATACACAAATAGATACACCATACAATGAGAATACATGAATACATACACAAATCTACCGTTATAACGCAGTACAAAGACAACTACCATTAATAATGCAGGGAAAATTATAACAGGAAATGAATACACTGTTGAAACACATCGCTTTATGTGATGTGAACTATTATCACTCTCTTAGTTGTCATCGTCATCTTTATCATGACGCTTATGTGGTTGTTGGAGCTGCATCTAGAGCTACTCGGTTTGTAATGCATGTATCTGATCCTGATAATGAGTCTGTTATTGTCGGTTTGCCATCTAGTAAGTTTGATGCATCATTTGCATATACTCAAGAGTCGCACAATAAAATGTAGCAATTATCCATTTATGATAATGCACAAAGTAGGAATACTAGCATGTATGCAAGAAAAATTATACATTCATGAAGAATATAATAATCAATAATTTATATGAAATTTAAAACTTAAACAAACTTGATGAGGCTGATACAACCAACGGATGGTACACCCTATGTATCATCATATGTATGATATTGTTGGGGATACTCCACAACCTAGTCCTGCAAATCATAGATTCTAAATGAATGAGGAGGAGGGTCGAAAGTGAGAGGTTGTGTGTACTGAGATGTTGTAAGCTCAAAGATAGAAGGTGGTCATAGTACTCCACCAGCAGAGGTATGCAACCAATGTGATTGGAGATCAAAACTCATATGTAATTAGGTAGCACATAAGCACGTGGAGCTACCCTAGCCTAATATAGGGTTGTCAACGGATGCTTTCGGATACAGATACTGCCATATCTGTATCCATATCAGTATCCGGAACTATTTTCGAATTTCAGATATCCGTATCCGTTTAATTTTTTGGATATCAGATATCCTTATTTGCTTTATTTTCGGATACAGGCGGATATCAGATATTTATCTGCTGCGCTTGTAATTAATAAATTTAAGAGTATAAATAAAAAAGTTTGGATCAACATAAACTAATTTTTATGCTAATCTTTATAAAAAACTAGGAAATAAAGAAATGTGATGATGAAACATTGTTTTATACTAATATCCATAAGCATATCCAAAAATATTTCAAAATCAAACACTAAAAATACCATTTTTCACTAAAAATGAATAAAAATTTATATCATTGTAACATCAAACAGTAACAAAAAAATTATTAACCCTATTTTTCTGTTTTGAGTAATATACATTACATCTATTAGTCGAACGGATACTTTTCGGATACGAATCCCACTATAACGATATCTACATCCGAAAAGCTTTTCGAATATCAGATATATGTATCCGCTTCTCGGATAATGGTGGCCTAGTACTGCAAAAGGCTTACCATCCGCCCATCTTGCAGCCGTCATAAAATCAATATAAGCTAGGCCAACCCTAATGTCAATGTAAATATCATCCTAGGAAGCAAAACTGAGGGAATGTGAACTAACCAATGTAACTATATCCAATAATGCTCCCCTAAAAATCATACTAATGGACATGTAGAAACCTAAAAGAAAACCCTATGCTTTGAAAAAGCAAACCGAAAATGAAGGGATAATCAACACCAGGGTCCATAAAATGAATATATCGGTTCCAAGGATGAATAATAATGTTACCGTGCCACCTTGAATCCATCTGTTACCTACTCCACATCAACTGATTGTGTACCCTTGTGCAACATGGTGCAAGTGCATATCAGAAACCCCACTTTACAATCTAGGGAATTAAATATAAGTTGAATTATGTACCTCTATAGTATGTCGAGGGTGTATATTGGTCGTATACTCGTAGTCCTAAAATGAAAGAATGTACCAAAATCTGTACGCCTGTCTGGACCGATGTAGCGCATATGTATCCAATGCTATGTAGAAATTGAAGAAGAATTGAATGATGGAGCCCCCATATTATCACAAAACCAATTGTTTATGTAAAGGGCTTTATGAGATCACGACCATTAATAATTTGATATGATGAAGTTTGGTTAATGAGAGACATTTTAGAAGAGGAAGGTGAACTAATTTGGATCAAAGCTTCGAAGTTTTGGGTGTCTTTGCTACCCATGGCTTAAACCCTACAATTCTCACAATTGAACTCAAATCTCAACCATGTATTTTTGTTGGTTATTCACCAACTCAAAGTGCATATTATTGTCTCGAATTAAACACTAATCGTGTTTATGTTTCTCACCATGTTCATTTCAAAGAAAACATTTTTCCTTTTTCTGAACTTAATAATTCAACTACCTCCTTGTCTGACCTAGTGTAACAATGGGTACCTCTCACATTATCTATATTATCAAATACTCAATCTTCCTCTTCTCATTCATTGCAAACTAACTCACCTTCCAACACACCTCCTACCTTATTCCCCACATCACCCCTTTCATCTCCTATATCCACAACAAACTCATCTCAACCTCCTAATACCACTGTTGAGCTTTCCTCTACTCCATCTCAATCAAACCTTGATATATCCACATCTACAAATTCAACACCCAACAATCCTATACATTCTCTTCAAATTACCACAAGACTACAACATGGCATCAGGAAGCAAATCAATAAACTGAATTTAAATGCGGAGGTCCATGAAATGGAGATCCCAAAAAATATCACCCAAGCATTAAAAAGCCCCGTTTGGTGTAAAGCTATGGATAAAGAGATCAATGCATTGGTGAAAAATAGAAATTGGGATCTTGTACCTTCATCTATATCACAAAATGTAGTGGGATGTAAATGGATTTTCCAAATTAAAAGAAATAAGGATGGTAATATTATTCAGTACAAGGCTCGTTGTGTGGCAAGAGGTTTTAATCAGAGAGCTGGCATCGACTACGGTGAAACTTTCAGCCCCGTAGTCAAACCCGCCATGGTTCGACTTGTTCTCTCACTTATGGTTTGTCAAGGTTGGTCATTGCGCCAACTTGACATAAGCAATGCTTTTCTACAGGGCACACTCACTGATGATGTATATACCATACAACCCCCTGGCTACACAGATCCTATACATCCAACACATGTATACAAATTAAACAAGGCACTATATGGGTTAAAACAAGCTCCAAGAGCTTGGTATAAAGAACTACGGCAATATTTAATTGAGTTGGGCTTCAAGAATACGGTCTCTGATTCATCCTTGTTCACATTGCACAAAAATGGTGATATCATTTATCTGCTGGTTTATGTGGATGATATTATTGTTACAAGTAATGCAACTCATGCTTTGGAAGCTTGTATAAAAAATTTAGCAGCACGTTTCTCACTCAAAGACCTTGGAAAATTGTCTTACTTTCTGGGTGGAAATAGTGCCTCATCCAAAAGGTATTTTCTTGAGTCAAAAGAGGTATATTGCTGATATTTTGAGCAAAGCTAATATGGATGATGCAAAACCAGTTGTAACACCATTAGCAACTCATCCTCCGTTAACCATACATAGAAATCTTCTCAAGGATCCTACTTTCGTACTCTGATAGGTAGTTTACAGTATTTAAGTCTCACAAGGCCTGATGTGGCATTCGCAGTGAACAAGTTAGCTCAATACATGCAGCGTCCAATTGAGGAACACATGCAATCCCTACATCGTCTTCTTCGATATCTAAGTGGAACATCTAATATGGGTTTAATTATACACAAGGATTCACCTCTCACTCTCCATGCTTACTCTGATGCGGATTGGGCTCGTGACAAAGATGACTACATTTCTACAACAGCATATATAGTCTATTTGGGCAAGAATCCTATCTCTTGGACGTCAAAGAAGCAGCGTACAAGAGCTAGATCTTCTACCAAGGTCGAGTACAGGGCAGTGGCAAATGCTACTGCTGAAATTCTTTGGGTAGGAAATTTATTCAAGGAGCTTGGTCATAACCTCACTCTCACGCCGGTCTTCTATTGTGACAATGCTGGAGCTACATATGTGGGTGCTAATCCGGTTTTTCATTCTAAAATGAAGCATCTGGGGTTGGATTACCATTTTGTCAGAGAGAACGTGCAAAATGGAAACTTGAGGGTCTCTTACATATCCACTAATGACCAACTTGCGGATGCCCTACCAAGCCACTACCACGTACCTCCTTCGTAACATTGGTTAGCAAAATAGGTCTCTCATCTTGGCCATCCGTTTTGAGGGGGCGTGATAAGGATTGACATATTTTATGTTAATCTCTGCATATGATATGCCATAATTTGAGGAATAAATATCATTAATGATATACCATAATAAGATAGAATAAGATAAATATCATTAATGATATTAATTCCATACCTGCAGCAGCACTTATAAATGGCATGTTATAATATGAGGAATAAATATCATTAATGATATTAATTCCATAATTATATGAATGCATGTATCTTGTAATTATAAATTTGTGATTGCTGAATGGAAAAGAATTATTCTTCTCTTCAACTCTTTATCAAAAATAACCAAGAATGGTTGTGTCATAGTCACACACACACACACACACACACACACATATATATATATATATACACATACGCAGTCCATCCACGTCCACTAATCCATCCAATTAACCAAATCTAATAGTGCCATTATTATTACTAAAAACGCAGACCTAAAAAGATATAATAAGAAGGCATGAATAACTGGAGTGTGCATCTCCTTGGTGGCCCTGTATTTTGTTGTATATCGCTATAGACAAGAAAGAGTAACATCACATCCTCCAACATACTCATTGACAAAGCCAGTAAATAAACTAAATGTGACTCGAACTCCTCAAATGAACTCTCAAATAGCATAGGGAAGTGGTACGGTGGACCAACCTCTAAGACGATGAGCATATAAAAATCTAATGATGTCAATTAAAACAACCTGGAAATTCAGAACCAATTTAAAATTTGTTATTTTAGCAATTTTAATGGATTTTAATATTTAAAATAATTTATTTTAAATAATAACGACGAAAAAATTATTTAAATCTAAGTTAGAATGAATAAATTTATTTTAATTATAAAACAAGCCTGAAATGGCTAGGTAGTTTGAAAATTCGATTTCAAATTTTAATTGAATGTACAGGATTCAAAATAAATCGGATTTTAGTGAAACCAAAAATATTTAAATTTGTTTAAAAATATCTTTCTAACGTATCTGAAAAATTAAAATTTCATAGCGGGAATCAAAAGTTGGCCAGTTTAATATTCAGAATAGTCACTATGGAATATATATATATATATATATTTTAATATTAAAAATAGCCATTCTACCAACAACCTCCATTTTCGACGAAACCACTTTGGTTGGGTCCGGAATGTCAAATTATTGCTAGATTCCAATTTTCATATTTTTTGGAATTAATATGTGAGCGTAGCAAAAGAAAACGTGTTTTGACAATTTAAGTCAAATTGGATCGACCAGAAAATGACCATTTTTCAAACTGTCTCCAAATTCGACGAAATTAGTTTTGTTAGGACTGTATCGTCAAAACAAAGCTAGATATAATTTTTCTGTAATTTTTAGAGTTAGTATGTGGCCTCGGTAATTTAAAATGTGCGTTTAAATTAAATATACATATATATTGATTTATATTTTAATTTTGATAAAAACTGATTAAAACAGTCGAATTGGCTTACGGTACATATCCCATTGTGTCTGGAATGGGGGTATTTGGCTAAGGGCGATGGTCGTTGAGTTCGATTTAGAGTTTGTAATAATAAACATGTATTTTCGCAATTAAAGGAATTAAAAGTATAAAATAAACCCACTATAAAAACCCTGGCCAATAAGATTTCAGTCAAACCCTAATCTCGTTTAAAACACAGCCACCCCAAAATAAAACCATGGCCACAAAATCGCGTCGTTCTTCTTCAATAATCCTATAATCCCTTAACCAAATTGAAATTTCCCAAACAAGAAAATCTCGAGCTCAACGTGATAAACTGTAACGGATGGAAATTTCCGACTCCTCGAGAGTCGGAAATTCCGAGACGTTAGTGAAAGAAAGTAGAGGGTGAGGAAGAAAAGATAGAACTAATAGAATAGAAGAAGAAGAAGAACATCAGAATCATCAGAGTAACACGAATCTCACAGCGCAACGAATAACATATAATATATAACATAACTTTGAAGTAAACAGTTATATATATACAATAGCACTTATCAGAGTACAACACTTACAACACAGCGGAAATAACTATAGCTATAGAATCTTGAAGTCTCCTGCTCCAAGCTCTCCAAGTATATCTGTAAATCCCGACTACTTGACTGCCCGTACAAATTTAGGCACCCAAGAGTTTAGGGAAAACAACAAAGTAAACTCCGGGTCAGTCATGGGACTGGTATGAGTAAAACAGTTTAAAACAGGTATAGGATATCTCATAAGACCACGCCGTGAATACGGAACGGGTTTTTCCCTTATGAGTATCTGAACAACTTTGACAAGCAATATCATTGTGATATTATAATAATGTCTAAGTACAAATAGGTATCAATCTAGCAGAAACGCTTGCATCTCACGTTCTACATACATAGTATAAAATCATAAACCGCAGGGCGCTTATCGGAGAATGGATTCCAACAGACAAGGTATGGGAGCACCTTCTGAATAGTGTACTCTAGAGGTGATACACTCAGGGTTCAACAAGAACGTCTTGCAACCCGGCCACACATGACCGCTCACTCATTTAGCTTGAGTGTCGCGAATATATTGCCACCACGGTTATAGGCCATCAAACCGTCATCCGAAGATACAAAATCAAAAAGAAGTATAAATATGAATATTCCCTAGATCGGTGACAATACACCCTGCTTGGGGATGACCCAACTAGCCATGCTGCCTAGCCCAACTTTTGTTACTTCCTGGTGTGAAGCCAGAAGCTACGTCTATCTTCAGAACATCTGATCACCATTCACTTTGAATGCCACATCGTCATACCCGCCAAATCACAAATTGACTTATCCAAAAATAACACGGGTATATAGCTAAGAGAAACGAATTCCTCCGCCACCAAACGTGAATACGTTTGAACAGATCAACTTACGCGATCCATTGGGTATACTCTGTCATACCTTCTTCCATATACGTTGTCCTGGGACTGGACAAACCGAAGGCACTATTCAGTATATCCATCTTAGTCACTGTTATCCAAGACTTATACAACAGCCCTTGCACTTTACTCCGTCTTCAATTTATCTTTGGCAGATATTGCTCGCAACGCTTATGCCAATACAGAGTGGTTCTTTGGATAATAATCCAACCGGTCTCTCCATATTAACAACGTTAAAATGGTAAAAACTTTGATAGTCTGTGATTCAACTATCAAATGAAAACATGTCGGTGTACAAACAACGATCTTATTTCCAAATGGAAATTCGATCGATCAATCATCACATGTTCATATTTCCTTATTTCATATATTTAGAAAATATATGTTATTAATAATTGGAAAACATTTCCATAGCTTATTTTCACATCACTATTATTTCGCAACTATCAGTCCCTAACTGTAACTAGTATGAGAACAATTCTCTAAGTATCAATACGGAAGGTCGAAACCAACATCAGATCGTCACTTAGAAAACCGTTCAACTTACCCTCTATAGTCAGTTTCTGAATTTGCTTACCTCTATTTCTTAAATTCTTATCATGAAAACATTTCATTTTCTCTGTTTAGAAAACATATCTGACTATATTTGGAAAACGTTTCCAAAACTCATTTACGGATTTCCAATGAACGTTGTATAAAACATCGTTACGCTTAATCCATTAATCGCTTATTCCATAACTTTATTCCTAATCAACCTTTTAGATCGAACCACAACTATTCCTTTGTCAATTCTGAAGTCAATCAAGTTGGGGTATAATTACCTCTCAGACCTTAATTGAACAACGTCCTTTACTGTGAAATAGATGAAGCTCATCACTCACTTTTTACAATCATCTGTTAACGCAAATTCTCGGATTCAGGTTACGAATCCACTTCTTATATGAAAACGTTTGATTATAACTATACCTTGATTTAAAACCCGGAAGGTAAATAGTACTTTCCCGAATTTGATATAATCGAATTCGACGTATAACTCTCTTTCGAGTAATCTCTATTCGATTAACTCTCCCTTTTTAATAACCTACATTCGATAAACTCTATTTCGATTAACTCCTATCGAATAACTAATATTCGAATAACTCTTCTTGAATAACCAATATTCAATTAACTCTTACGTGTTTAACTCTATTTGAATAAGTAATTCGAATCACTCTAATGTGTTTAACTCTATTCAAATATCTAATTCGAATAACTCATTTCGAATAACTAAATTCGATTAACTCTTTTAACTTTACTCGAATAACTATATTCGATTAACACCTTCTTTTGAATAACTATATTCAATTAACTCTTCGACTAACTCCTTTGGATTAACTAACTTCGAATAACTCCTTTGGATTAGCTAACTTCGAATAACTCCTTTGGATTAACTAACTTCGAATAACTCCTTTGGATTGACTAACTTCGAATAACTCCTTTGGATTGACTAACTTCGAAATAACCAATATTCGATAACTACTCTTCGAATAAATAATATTCGGTAACTCTTCTCAAATGAATAACATTTGATTTCTCCACTCGAATAAACTATATTCGATTACTCTTCCCTCGAATACACTATATTCGATAACTCTACTTCGAATAAGTGATATTCGGCAACTCTACTCGATTAACTCCACTTGGATAACTCTAACTGGTCAACTCTAACTGGTCAACTCTAACTGGTCACTCTAACTGAGTAACTCTAACTGATCAACTCTAACTGGTCAACTTTAACTGGTCAACTTTAACTGGTCAACTTTAACTGTTTATCTTTAACTGGTAAATTTTAACTGGTTAACTCAAATGGTTTAACCTAACTGGTTAACTCGAATGGTTTAACCTAACTTGATTTACTTGTCTCGATTAACTGAACTAATCCACTTAGTTTAACTTAGTTAATTCACTTTGATTAACTCTAACCGATTTACTTAGTTTAACTCAGCTAATTCACTTTGATTAACCCAACTAATTTACTTCGATTAACCAATTAGTTTAACTTGACTAATTCACTTAGTTTGACGCAACTAATCCACTTTGATTTACAAATTAGTTTAACTTAACTACTTCACTTCGATTAACCGCTTAGTTTATCTTAACTAATTTACTTTGGTTAACTTAACCAATTACTTTGATTAACTCGACTAACTTGCTTTGGTTAACCTAACAAATTACTTTGTTTAACTCTATTCGAATAACTAATTCAAATAACTTACCTTCGAATAACTAATATTCGAATACTTTATTTGCTTATAAAGATTTCCCTTTTTATAACGTTTATTCATTAAAAGATTTGCTTTTAGTAACGGTTCTTCACATTATAAATGTCCTTTTAATAACGTTTCTACTTCTCTATATAAGTCCAGACTTATATATATTCCATTTATCAACGATAAATAATTTATTTAATTTATAAAACATTATTTATAAATTAATCTACTTCAATTTATCTGTTTAAAACAGATTTCCTATCTAATATCTCATTTAAATCCATATCGTGTTATACCGTGTGCGAAGCACGGGTTTAAATCTATCCTTGTATAATTCTATTTATTTTCCGAACAAGTGTTCCTTTATTTATTCCCTAAATAAATATTCCTTTATTCCATTTATTTATAATCTAAATAAATGTTCCTATATTTATTTCCTAAATAAATATTCCTTTATATTCTAATTCATTTATTTTCTAAATAAATGTTTCTATTTTATTTCATTTATTTCTAGATAAATGTTTCCTTTTTCATTTATTTATTTTCAAATTAAATAAATGTTTTCCTTTTATAAAATCCTATCGATTTTATAAATAAGATTCATTTTCAATATAAACATTGAAAATCCCCTTATCAACATTTCGGTATGTTATGGTATTCAATCATATCAAATCACGATATTCAATATCGTCCAAGCACATATAATCGCCCACAGATTTTATATCACATCATATAACAATATATGAAAAACAATAAAATAACTGTTGAGGAATCCAGTCGGATTCCTCCAACCTGTTTCCCTGCATCACAGATGTTAGACAATATAGATAACATCACTTTCAGTTCCATATGATATATTCTGTTAAACAGAATCAATATAGAAATTTAACTAACTGACTAGCAGTTAAATCAAACAATCAACACACAGTCAAACCGACAATTTTAACAGTTCTAACAATACAACATGAAATATAAACTGTTCAGAGTTAGTGAGATTTACTCACATTGCGCGTTAACCGTTAGATACGATTTACGTTCGTCAGTTCCGTTCTGACGTTTATTCTTGCCTTAAATCCAGACAAGCTCCGAATAATTCCAAACTAGTTCCACGTTGTAGTCTACATTCATACAATCCTGTCGGATCTGATTTCATCAAATTCCACCCAATCCAAGCCCAATAAATATCCGTTAACCCGCCGGCCTAAAACTCCAACAAATCTTCTTCCCGAATCAATTTGTTATGCTCCAGGAAATTGTCCTTCATTATCCATTTTGATATCCTCTCTTGTTTCTTCTTGAATTCAAAATCCAATGCTCTTGTAACCGACAAATCAACATACTTTCCTTTCTTCTTTCAACCCCTCCAACACTTATCAAAGCCTGCACCTGTTCTTTGAATTTCACAGTTCAAACTTTTCAACACCATTTCAAAAATGCCCAGACCCACTTCCAGAAAACACTCACACGAGTTCTTCAATCCACCACTTCCATCCCGCACTACCTCCAGTATTCAAGGACCACCATTACGTCAACTTCCGTTCTCCCATAATCATCTCAAACTCCAACGCGTACTGCTCGAACTCCTCTCACCCTCGCCATACACAAGAAACGAGTCCAACCTCCCACCTTTGTTTCATCCATCATCAACTCATCAATCAGTTAAACAACCATCACCAATGTTTTAGCCATCATCACCTACACTTCGCACAAAAATATTACCACGTCCCTCAGTTCACAGATCTTCCTTAACACAAAGCTCATCACGGTCAAACTCACACAGAACCCCTTCGCCCCCTTATTCCCCTCGTCAGACCCCCCCTTCACTCAAAAACACCACCACTGCTTCAGCAACGAACCGCCGTCACCTAGTGATTCCCCCTGTAACACCCCGCCTCCGCTAGGGTCACTCGCAAAGGAATGCACTAGCTTTAGAGGGGCATTATTGGTAAACATGCACAGAAATATCACAAGACAGAACATATATAAATAGCGGAAGTAAAATCAAACTTTCATAACATGAATAAATAAGGTCTAAAGCCTTTTACATCAGAGTACATCAAAACCTGTCTTGCAATAGTAAAGAAGCATAAAGACTTTTTAATAAATTATTCCCCAAGTAAAACCGTAAAATAGCCATAGCCAAGAGAAGTCCAAGCCATCCATGATGACCTTCAAGCAGCAGAAGTCCGAACTAAACAGCATTGTTTCCTCCCTGAAACCTGGGGGGGAAACGGAAGAAAAGAGGCGAAACAAAACGGGTCAGTCAAAAAGACTGAGTAAGTCCTATCTACTTCCAGTATAAAAACAGGTAAAGGTAACATGACATGCATAAACTGAAAGTAAACATAAGGATAACTACAAGATAGATAAACCAGGGTAGCCGGTTGAACTACTACGGCAAGGTAAACTAAGGTATCATGATAAACTACGGTGTTATGATAAGTCAAGGTATCACATCGTCAGATTTCTATCGAATACATTATCCCAAGGTATCTACCCCGTCTAACATCCCACGGTATCTATTATGTATATTCTTCCTAGTTCTAACATGTATATTTGCTCTACACCTCTCGTACTAGTATCCCAACCCGCGTCACGTGTTAACCATGAATGTCCCTTACTCAAAGTCGTGTAATGGTCCATGTCAACCTAATATATCGCATATATAGGTTACTCAAATCATATGTTTCTTTCCATGTATATAAGTTCAGTCCTTTGCCGTACCTCGTACGGGCTTCCTCATGTCGTATTATCCTTGAAATCGTTTGGACTGTCACCCTTGTTCTAGCTAGGCTCTTCCATATGAATCATCGTTTGAACTACTAGGACTTACGCCACCTAGCACCACTAGGGATTTCGCTTACCTATTGCACGCTTTCGTATTTCGGTTTGGGTTAAACCACCTAGGCCACTAGGGATTACGCTAACCCTCAACCGCGCCCCTTTTTTTTTTTCCCACGCATTCATCGTGAATCGTTTTTCTATAACTGTATGCACGTGTATCACATCGTGCCATCCGAGTCCTGTCACAGGGCAAAACAAGAAATACAGGACTCGGTCGGGAGCTTTAGATTTATCTGCCGATGCATATACTAAGGTCTGCTTTTCTACACGTGGCTATGGTCCCACGAGACCCCTCCCTCAACTAGTGAAAGGCAACACAAGAGAAAATCTTGCATGAGAACTACACTCCGGCCAGCCCACATCCTACGGCCTACCTCACCCATAATTAGATAGCAATTATGGTCTGTTGGGTGTTCCCTGCCTTTCCGTACGTACACGCTTGACTCAAGATGGTAGATGATCGACGAACTTGCTATCTCGGGCACCTTATGTATTCGTCGACTCACTGCTATCCACCCCAGTCTTTAGGTCGCTCGCATAGCAACCAAGGCATATTCTTGGTTCTTCTACCGCAAACCTCAACCTCTCGTGAGCCTAGTATAATGACCTGGCAGCTCACAGAGGGATCCCAAGAATATCCTCACGTTCCCCGAAGCCGCTGCTTCGTTACCCAGTTCGTTGGAGCCTTTATCTAAATCAGATAGCCTGCTCCTACACGCCTACTTAAACGTTGTCCTAACGTATCGGGTTACTAATCTATCTAAGAAATGGTCCAAATTTCCTTGACTAAGAATTATTACTTAGTTTCCCTTAACTAAGGTTTACCACTTAGCCTTATTGCCATAATCCTTGTTAACTATGGTTATTTACCTAATCCTCCGAATTAGGGTTTGTCTAATGGGTTAAGTGTCACTCAAGTTCATAACTTAGCCCGTCTACAAACCATGTCAAAATTGGCTAAGTATCAAAGTCCAAGACTTAACCCTACAAACCATGTGTCCAGTTGGCTAAGTATATTAAGCAATCCATAACTTAACCTCGTCTAATTATCATTTTAGATTGGTTAATTATATAAATTAACTTGACCTTGTCAAATTACCGAGTCAAATCGGTCAAGCGTATTCAAGTGATTCGTGACTTAGCCTTATCATGTTTTCACGTTAGATTGGTTAAGTATAGATTAACTTAACCTCATCAAATTAACGAGTTAGATTGGTTAAGTATAGGTCACTTAACCTCATCAAATCATCGTGTTAAATTAGTTAAGTGTTTAACTTAACCCCATTAAATTACCAAGTTGGATTAATTAAGTCTAGGCTAACTTAACCCTATCCGATTACCATGTTTAGATTAGTTAAGCCTAATCTTAACCCCATCCATTAACTGTATTATACGGTTAAGTGTCATTAAGAAAATTTACTTAACCTTATCACGTTATCGTGTTGGATTGATTAAGTGTTGGTTAACTTAATCCCGTCCACTAGTCGTATAAAAATGGTCAAGTGTCATTAGGCAAATCAAGTTACTTAACCTACCCAAGCTTATCATGTTTTGTTAAGTATCATTAGCCTAATCAAATTACTTAACCCCTTTGTCCATATCATATTTGGTTAAGCCTCATTAATCAAATTAACTTAACCCTATTATGTGGCATTAATTCAATTAATGCACCCTCAACCTCTCACATTAGACCTTGTTGTGGTTACTAGTTAAGCCGGGCGGGTCCGGGTAGATTTACACCACAACCTAGTCTAACCTCGGGTCTTAAGCGCGACATGACCAACTTCTCACATTGGGTCCTATTGTTTGCAACTACTAGTTAGGCCGGTCGGTTCCGGGTAGTTTTACGTTGCAAACTCAACCCAACCTCGAGTTGGCCACACTTATATTATCTAAGTTCATCATGTTTCCAAAACATGTTACAAGTTTTCAAGCGTTTGGGTAGACCTAACTTAATAGGTAAATTCCCAAAGGGTAGACCTAACTTAATAGGTAAATTCCCAAGCTCATGTTTTTATGCATACTTACATGTCATCTTCCATGTTATCTTTCAAGTCATATTTTCAAGTATAAACACATGTCATATTCAAGTTCAGATTTTGCGACATGTTCATGTTTATCTAACTACCCAAAATCGTGTTTTCCCAACGCAAGCAAAGCGAGTCAACATAGTAAGGATACTATGTCACATATTGGTCTCAAAACATGCATGATGCCAAAAAGGGCTTGGCTTCCACATGCATAACATCATAAAGAGATTGGCCATAAACATGCATAGTGTCATAAGGTAATTTGGCCACAAACATGCATATTATCAAAAAGGGTTTGGCCATAAACATGCACAACTTAAAAGAGGGGATTGGCCACGAGCATGCATAATCTCATAAAGGATTTGGCCACAAACTTGCATGTTAGCATAAGGGGTTTGGGTTCATAAACATGCATAAGCCCCAAAATCTTGTCTTAGCCAATGTTTCACAAGTAAAGTGGTTCCTAAAGGTTCATGCTAGCATTTCATGCATAAAGATCCAAACTTGCAAGTTAAACTAGGTTATGCATAGCATGAGAGGCATGATTAAGTCACTCACATGGCCTAAAATCATAAACATGAACACAAGAGGCAAGGTAAGGTTCATATAGGTTCGCATAATCATGTTTAGCCTCATTTTATCCCATGTCAACATTAAAAATACCGTTTTGATCTAAAAGTAGCTAGAACTTACATTGTTAGGCCTAGGGAAAGAAGCATGAATCATCTTGGCTAAGAAAGGTGCCTCCTTTGTTGAAGAATCGTCATGGAACTCGCATAGCAACGTTGATTTGGCCTCTATTTGGTGTAGCAAGCTTGCACCTTTTGATTTGAACTCGATTTGAGTGCATAGGCTCTAGGGATTGGAGATGGAGGCCATGATCAAGATTGATTTTGGCAGCACTTAGTTGCTAGGTTTGATTTTTAGGGATTTAGGTTAGGTTTAGGGTCTTTTTATAGAGATTAGGATAGTTTTAGGCCATAGGATTAGATCTAGGATTAATCTAGGCCACAGAAATCGTCACAGACCCTTCAGACCAGACCAAGACTGCATCCAGGTGCACCAGGCCACAAAACACGAAATTGTGTTTTGGACCCAGTCGACACCCAAGTCGACAGCCCTGTCGACTTGGGGTCCAGGGGTGTCGACAGCCCTGTCGACTCCCCTGTCGACATGGGCTTTGGCGGGAAAATTCCCGCCTACCCCAAAACTTGAACTTCCTAGGTGATTTTCAAACTTGAAAACCCTGAAAACTTCGACGGATCATAACTTGGTCATACGGATTCCGATTCTCGAAAACTCGGACTCTATTTCGCGTATTTTTCCGAAACGAACGCAATGGCATAGCCTGTTCCACTTGATTCAGAATTTAAAATTAAATTCTGCCTTGATTGTCGTTTTAACATGTTATCGAAATACGAGTTGTTACATTCTCCCCACCTTTTAGGATTTCATCCCCGAAATCTCCAAGTTAGGAAGAACATATCCTACCATCCATCATCCATCTACTCAAAACATTATCCACAGGCAACCATCGTCCTTAGATGATTTCTAATGCTGTATGAATATATGCAAAGAGTGTGTGTATATGTTCCTTAGCTAATGCTAATGATCAGGCCTGAAAAATCTCTTGAATGCAAAAATATGTTTAGTGCTATGAATCCATCATGTATGCAAATAGTCCTAGTCATATACACTATATGCGTGCACAAACATTCATCCATATGCAACGTCCACATGGTAACACATTCAATTTCATCCATAAACAAGTATAAATACTCGTGCATATGCAATATGAAATGTGACCGAGTCGAGCTAATATCTAATGTAAATTCGCGCATCCACGAGCAACCACTTGCAACCATTTGCAACCATATCAACCATAACATGTTTCAAATGCATGTTTACATCCATAGCGTTCTACCTAAGGTTCCCAAAATAAGATCGAGAAGATAAACAAAACAAACTCCTTACGGGGTTTGTAACAGAAACAGGACCGAGGGGATATCCCTAAAAGATAGCCTACAAGCAAGCTCAACAGAAAACAGGGATCGAGGATATATTCCCAAAAGAGATATCATGCACGTATTTAGCCTTCAGTCTCCTGAGTCGCATTACCTTGAGCTTAGTTCCATCGTGCCTTGACCGCCCCTTTTTCTTCATGATTTTGCAGCTTCTTATTTCCTGTTTCCATAACATGAGTTGGAACTCATTTCCTCGTCGCCTCTCGTTCCACTTGCACTTATTCTCCTTCTAGAATACTTGGCGCAAACAGGACTGCGTACACATTATTCCATGCGAGCCCTCCAAAATTCACTAGTGAATCCTGGACCTTGTACCATAAGGTATTCCACGTAGAAAAACTTTCTCTTGAAAGTAAACAAGTTACCGTGCGCACTTACTAGGGTAATTCCCATAACCCATACATAATCGAAGTAAACCATCCGTCTTATTAGCGAACACCATTCGATCGGGTTTCTAATTTCCAACAAAGGCATCTAGGGATTCTAAGTAACTAATCATGACAGAACCCAAAAGGTTACGCGATACTTCAAGGGTATTACCAAAGCAAGCCAAGAGTCTAACTACCCTTCTTCTAAAACCGAGAGTGGCACCCCTTACTGGATAACCACTTCATCCCTAGAATCCATCCACAACTTATAAACATAAGCATTATTTCCAAATTCAACACTTGGCATAGACATTCCCAAATCCAAACAAGTCATGTATAAATGGACTGATTCTCCAATAGGACTTTGAGACAAGAATGGGATCCTCTATTACGCTAGTACTTAAGGTGCAGAGACTCAACTACCGAAGCAGACTTAAATGATACGAACAACGAAGTCCTAACGGGATGATAGAGAAGAAAAGCTAAACCTTTGACAAGATCGTTACCCTCCTTCCGAGGTACTCTAGAAATGAGAGCATACTACTGCCCTCCCGATGATCTTGTCCTTGTCCCATAATACTTAACTATCCGCCCCGTTTTACCATGCCAAAGGTACTCTCTCGTCATGGGTTTCATTGTTCATCTTTCTCCCTCCTTTTAGGACTCAGCCATACCAACATGTTGCTTATCCCTGAGCTCGTATCCTTTATCTTTGTTCTTACTATCCTTTCATGCATAACTCTGCAACGGTCTCTCGAGAACCACCTCCATCGTGCGGGAAACACTTACGCAGCTAGAAAGACTAGTCGCAGTCAAAACCACTGTGACTACAGATGGAGGAAAGAAAGGAAAAGAGATTCAATCAAGGAAACAAGGATAATGCTAATGGCCTTTGGGGAATAGCCTTTTTCTTTTTAAAAGAAAATTTTCTTGAAAAATGCTTCTTTGTAAACGGTTTTTCAAATAATTTTCAGAAGGTCTTTAAAAACTTTGCCCAGTCTAGTAACCTCGCTCTGATACCAAATGTAACACCCCGCCTCCGCTAGGGTCACTCGCAAAGGAATGCACTAGTTTTAGAGGGGCATTATTGGTAAACATGCACAGAAATATCACAAGACAGAACATATATAAATAGCGGAAGTAAAATCAAACTTTCATAACATGAATAAATAAGGTCTAAAGCCTTTTACATCAGAGTACATCAAAACCTGTCTCGCAATAGTAAAGAAGCATAAAGACTTTTTAATAAATTATTCCCCAAGTAAAACCGTAAAATAGCCATAGCCAAGAGAAGTCCAAGCCATCCATGATGACCTTCAAGCAGCAGAAGTCCGAACTAAACAGCATTGTTTCCTCCCTGAAACCTGGGGGGGGGGAAACGGAAGAAAAGAGGCGAAACAAAACGGGTCAGTCAAAAAGACTGAGTAAGTCCTATCTACTTCCAGTATAAAAACAGGTAAAGGTAACATGACATGCATAAACTGAAAGTAAACATAAGGATAACTACAAGATAGATAAACCAGGGTAGCCGGTTGAACTACTACGGCAAGGTAAACTAAGGTATCATGATAAACTACGGTGTTATGATAAGTCAAGGTATCACATCGTCAGATTTCTATCGAGTACATTATCCCAAGGTATCTACCCCGTCTAACATCCCACGGTATCTATTATGTATATTCTTCCTAGTTCTAACATGTATATTTGCTCTGCACCTCTCGTACTAGTATCCCAACCCGCGTCACGTGTTAACCATGAATGTCCCTTACTCAAAGTCGTGTAATGGTCCATGTCAACCTAATATATCGCATATATAGGTTACTCAAATCATATGTTTCTTTCCATGTATATAAGTTCAGTCCTTTGCCGTACCTCGTACGGGCTTCCTCATGTCGTATTATCCTTGAAATCGTTTGGACTGTCACCCTTGTTCTAGCTAGGCTCTTCCATATGAATCATCGTTTGAACTACTAGGACTTACGCCACCTAGCACCACTAGGGATTTCGCTTACCTATTGCACGCTTTCGTATTTCGGTTTGGGTTAAACCACCTAGGCCACTAGGGATTACGCTAACCCTCAACCGCGCCCCTTTTTTTTTCCCACGCATTCATCGTGAATCGTTTTTCTATAACTGTATGCACGTGTATCACATCGTGCCATCCGAGTCCTGTCACAGGGCAAAACAAGAAATACAGGACTCGGTCGGGAGCTTTAGATTTATCTGCCGATGCAGATACTAAGGTCTGCTTTTCTACACGTGGCTATGGTCCCACGAGACCCCTCCCTCAACTAGTGAAAGGCAACACAAGAGAGAATCTTGCATGAGAACTACACTCCGGCCAGCCCACATCCTACGGCCTACCTCACCCATAATTAGATAGCAATTATGGTCTGTTGGGTGTTCCCTGCCTTTCCGTACGTACACGCTTGACTCAAGATGGTAGATGATCGACGAACTTGCTATCTCGGGCACCTTATGTATTCGTCGACTCACTACTATCCACCCCAGTCTTTAGGTCGCTCGCATAGCAACCAAGGCATATTCTTGGTTCTTCTACCGCAGACCTCAACCTCTCGTGAGCCTAGTATAATGACCTGGCAGCTCACAGAGGGATCCCAAGAATATCCTCACATTCCCCGAAGCCGCTGCTTCGTTACCCAGTTCGTTGGAGCCTTTATCTAAATCAGATAGCCTGCTCCTACACGCCTACTTAAACGTTGTCCTAACGTATCGGGTTACTAATCTATCTAAGAAATGGTCCAAATTTCCTTGACTAAGAATTATTACTTAGTTTCCCTTAACTAAGGTTTACCACTTAGCCTTATTGCCATAATCCTTGTTAACTATGGTTATTTACCTAATCCTCCGAATTAGGGTTTGTCTAATGGGTTAAGTGTCACTCAAGTTCATAACTTAGCCCGTCTACAAACCATGTCAAAATTGGCTAAGTATCCAAGTCCAAGACTTAACCTTACAAACCATGTGTCCAGTTGGCTAAGTATATTAAGCAATCCATAACTTAACCTCGTCTAATTATCATTTTAGATTGGTTAATTATATAAATTAACTTGACCTTGTCAAATTACCGAGTCAAATCGGTCAAGCGTATTCAAGTGATTCGTGACTTAGCCTTATCATGTTTTCACGTTAGATTGGTTAAGTATAGATTAACTTAACCTCATCAAATTAACGAGTTAGATTGGTTAAGTATAGGTCACTTAACCTCATCAAATCATCGTGTTAAATTAGTTAAGTGTTTAACTTAACCCCATTAAATTACCAAGTTGGATTAATTAAGTCTAGGCTAACTTAACCCTATCCGATTACCATGTTTAGATTAGTTAAGCCTAATCTTAACCCCATCCATTAACTGTATTATACGGTTAAGTGTCATTAAGAAAATTTACTTAACCTTATCATGTTATCGTGTTGGATTGATTAAGTGTTGGTTAACTTAATCCCGTCCACTAGTCGTATAAAAATGGTCAAGTGTCATTAGGCAAATCAAGTTACTTAACCTACCCAAGCTTATCATGTTTTGTTAAGTATCATTAGCCTAATCAAATTACTTAACCCCTTTGTCCATATCATATTTGGTTAAGCCTCATTAATCAAATTAACTTAACCCTATTATGTGGCATTAATTCAATTAATGCACCCTCAACCTCTCACATTAGACCTTGTTGTGGTTACTAGTTAAGCCGGGCGGGTCCGGGTAGATTTACACCACAACCTAGTCTAACCTCGGGTCTTAAGCGCGACATGACCAACTTCTCACATTGGGTCCTATTGTTTGCAACTACTAGTTAGGCCGGTCGGTTCCGGGTAGTTTTACGTTGCAAACTCAACCCAACCTCGAGTTGGCCACACTTATATTATCTAAGTTCATCATGTTTCCAAAACATGTTACAAGTTTTCAAGCATTTGGGTAGACCTAACTTAATAGGTAAATTCCCAAAGGGTAGACCTAACTTAATAGGTAAATTCCCAAGCTCATGTTTTTATGCATACTTACATGTCATCTTCCATGTTATCTTTCAAGTCATATTTTCAAGTATAAACACATGTCATATTCAAGTTAAGATTTTGCGACATGTTCATGTTTATCTAACTACCCAAAATCGTGTTTTCCCAACGCAAGCAAAGCGAGTCAACATAGTAAGGATACTATGTCACATATTGGTCTCAAAACATGCATGATGCCAAAAAGGGCTTGGCTTCCACATGCATAACATCATAAAGAGATTGGCCATAAACATGCATAGTGTCATAAGGTAATTTGGCCACAAACATGCATATTATCAAAAAGGGTTTGGCCATAAACATGCACAACTTAAAAGAGGGGATTGGCCACGAGCATGCATAATCTCATAAAGGATTTGGCCACAAACTTGCATGTTAGCATAAGGGGTTTGGGTTCATAAACATGCATAAGCCCCAAAATCTTGTCTTAGCCAATGTTTCACAAGTAAAGTGGTTCCTAAAGGTTCATGCTAGCATTTCATGCATAAAGATCCAAACTTGCAAGTTAAACTAGGTTATGCATAGCATGAGAGGCATGATTAAGTCACTCACATGGCCTAAAATCATAAACATGAACACAAGAGGCAAGGTAAGGTTCATATAGGTTCGCATAATCATGTTTAGCCTCATTTTATCCCATGTCAACATTAAAAATACCGTTTTGATCTAAAAGTAGCTAGAACTTACATTGTTAGGCCTAGGGAAAGAAGCATGAATCATCTTGGCTAAGAAAGGTGCCTCCTTTGTTGAAGAATCGTCATGGAACTCGCATAGCAACGTTGATTTGGCCTCTATTTGGTGTAGCAAGCTTGCACCTTTTGATTTGAACTCGATTTGAGTGCATAGGCTCTAGGGATTGGAGATGGAGGCCATGATCAAGATTGATTTTGGCAGCACTTAGTTGCTAGGTTTGATTTTTAGGGATTTAGGTTAGGTTTAGGGTCTTTTTATAGAGATTAGGATAGTTTTAGGCCATAGGATTAGATCTAGGATTAATCTAGGCCACAGAAATCGTCACAGGCCCTTCAGACCAGACCAAGACTGCATCCAGGTGCACCAGGCCACAAAACACGAAATTGTGTTTTGGACCCAGTCGACACCCAAGTCGACAGCCCTGTCGATTTGGGGTCCAGGGGTGTCGACAGCCCTGTCGACTCCCCTGTCGACATGGGCTTTGGCGGGAAAATTCCCGCCTACCCCAAAACTTGAACTTCCTAGGTGATTTTCAAACTTGAAAACCCTGAAAACTTCGACGGATCATAACTTGGTCATACGGATTCCGATTCTCGAAAACTCGGACTCTATTTCGCGTATTTTTCCGAGACGAACGCAATGGCATAGCCTGTTCCACTTGATTCAGAATTTAAAATTAAATTCTGCCTTGATTGTCGTTTTAACATGTTATCGAAATACGAGTTGTTACACCCCCATTTTCCGGCGGTCAGACCTCCCACGGTTGACCCCTCCGACATCACCTTATTCTCAGACGAGACCACCATTTAATCTCCTTCACAGCCTCCAACGCATCGACCCAATATCAACCGCAAACAAATCGAATTCGAACTCGAGACAAACCACACACGATTGAAGAGGAGGATACCCGAATTGAAAAGGTATTGGTTTTAGGATTTAAGGATTTTGTTTTGATTTGTTAGAGGATTTTCTTTTGAGGATTGAAGGCTTCGGTTTTTGTTCCGAGAAGAGCTTCAGTGGCGGCTCAAAGAATGAAGTGCGTGGACTTTAAATTTAGGTTTAGAAAGAAGTTGAAGGTCATTTATAGTGTTAGATCCTGAAGACGTGTGCTCTTGGACTTCCACATGGGTTCTACGGTTACAGGACAGGGAACGTGGTCTATTTTGTTCGGGAAAGAAATGAGTAAAGGAAGGGTTTTGGGTTTGTATTTATATTGTTGAGTTTAGCGTTTAGCGTACGGGCTATATGAAACTCCATTCGTTTACGAACCACTATGGACGGAAACAAAAATACCATTTCAACGAGCAAGGTGCTACGATTCCAAAAATAAAATAATACCGGTTGTTTTAACTCATTTTGTGGAACCACACTGTGTCGATACAGGGTGCAAAATACTCCAAATAAAAAGTTGCTTATTTAATTAATTAAAAATTTCCATAAAATTCTAAAAATTAAATTATCGCTATGTCCCAAAGGAACCTTGTCTAAATTCACGCCTGATATCTAGTTATTTCAAATAAACAGTTACAGTCGATAAACGATTCTATAGCGACTTTTCTGAAATTTGATTTGGACACAAATCAAAATCTACACGACGAAATCCCGATTTTTCTCTTCCACTAGAAAGATATACTCTACCAGCTCCACACGTTTCTTGTTTCACAGAAATCCGGCTTAAAACGAATCCTGTACATTTAGTTGAAGTTCGAATCACCAAATAGCGAACTGCCACGACGTTTCAGGTTCGATTTAATTATAATTATAAATTATAAGTTCGAACGTTTTACTTTAAGTTATCGATATCGCCAAATCGATATATAAATAATTAAATAAATTAATTATTCGACAGCTAACAAAAGCGCCATTACAGACTTCCCCACTTAAAATAATTTCATCCTCGAAATTGCTAAGCTAGGAAAATGCTACCAACTTTACTAACTAGATTCAAATATCTTTTAGTTTACTTCTCAACTCCAGTTTCAACAGAACCATTAAAATTTCAATTAAATTATTAATTCCTTTCGACTAACTAAAATTTCCAAAAATTTTGAAAATTCTCTAACACTTTATATTTTTAGAAAATTTCGCCATAACCTCCTTTGTACGGCTTAATACGTCAAACCACAACTCGCCTCTCTAGGCCTCCTCTAATCCAAAAAGAAATCAAAATAGCCAAGCGGCTTGCCAATTCGGCTCATAAAATCCAAACTCATATATGCTATAAACTTGTACCTTTTTGTCGGGCATTTAACTCTATCCCTTTCATCTGCTACCACTTCAACATATACCAATGTTATCCATTTCAATTGATCCCCAATCAGTTCATATCCTCAAATCCAAATCGAATTTCATTCGAACTCTAATATCAAATTCCAAATTATTGACTTATCAATTTGGTTCCATTTTAGATTATCTCTAATCCCAATTCAATTTTATTTAACTCGGTTCAAGTTAAATTTCAATTTATTTTTACCATCACATTTTATTTAACTTCATTAGTTAAATTTTAATTCCAGAACTTAAGTTCCTGGGTTTCTTTCAAATCAATTTGAAATCATAATGCCAATTCAAAACCTTTGAATTTCTAAACAACTTGTTTTCTCAAAACAATTCAAAAACAAAACCTTTGGTAGTAATCCGTCACTTAGAACTCGAAAATGAACACTGATGATGTCTAGATTCATCATCAAAATCTATTTTCCAGCTATTGAAGTGAGTTCAATACTATATAATTTTCAATTTGAAAAACATTTTCAAAATCTCCCAGGAACTTAAAATTTCCTTATTTTAATTCCAAATATGATTTAAATTCATATTTAATTCAAACTATTTCATATATTACATTCATATGAATTCTGATAGGTCATTTATAACCATTTCACCCTTTTATAATCTTATTCGATTATAATAACAACCAACACAATCAATATACTATAATAATTTCAAGATATATATTTCTTCTATAAACAAATATATTTTGGGAAAAATTATTTCATTTACCCTCTTTCAAAACATACCATGACGGTTCATCGTATTCGAGTGTTTAGTAACCCTTATCGATACAGTGGATCAACTGATCGACCAGAATTCATAAGCCACTCAACCAATGAGTCTCCACAATATAAAACCATTTTATATTGAATAACAATTACGCACTCATATATATACACTCAAACTCAATCTAGGATATTACTAATCCCATCTCTATCGAGTTATGCCACAGAGCCAAGGTAATCACTTAACTTAAGCTCTGATACCAACTGTAACGGCTGGAAATTTCCGACTCCTCGAGAGTCGGAAATTCCGAGACGTTAGTGAAAGAAAGTAGAGGGTGAGGAAGAAAAGATAGAACTAATAGAATAGAAGAAGAAGAAGAAGAACATCAGAATCATCAGAGTAACACGAATCTCACAGCGGAACGAATAACATATAATATATAACATAACTTTGAAGTAAACAGTTATATATATACAATAGCACTTATCAGAGTACAACACTTACAACACAGCGGAAATAACTATAGCTATAGAATCTTGAAGTCTCCTGCTCCAAGCTCTCCAAGTATATCTGTAAATCCCGACTACTTGACTGCCCGTACAAATTTAGGCACCCAAGAGTTTAGGGAAAACAACAAAGTAAACTCCGGGTCAGTCATGGGACTGGTATGAGTAAAACAGTTTAAAACAGGTATAGGATATCTCATAAGACCACGCCGTGAATACGGAACGGGTTTTTCCCTTATGAGTATCTGAACAACTTTGACAAGCAATATCATTGTGATATTATAATAATGTCTAAGTACAAATAGGTATCAATCTAGCAGAAATGCTTGCATCTCACGTTCTACATACATAGTATAAAATCATAAACCGCAGGGCGCTTATCGGAGAATGGATTCCAACAGACAAGGTATGGGAGCACCTTCTGAATAGTGTACTCTAGAGGTGATACACTCAGGGTTCAACAAGAACGTCTTGCAACCCGGCCACACATGACCGCTCACTCATTTAGCTTGAGTGTCGCGAATATATTGCCACCACGGTTATAGGCCATCAAACCGTCATCCGAAGATACAGAATCAAAAAGAAGTATAAATATGAATATTCCCTAGATCGGTGACAATACACCCTGCTTGGGGATGACCCAACTAGCCATGCTGCCTAGCCCAACTTTTGTTACTTCCTGGTGTGAAGCCAGAAGCTACGTCTATCTTCAGAACATCTGATCACCATTCACTTTGAATGCCACATCGTCATACCCGCCAAATCACAAATTGACTTATCCAAAAATAACACGGGTATATAGCTAAGAGAAACGAATTCCTCCGCCACCAAACGTGAATACGTTTGAACAGATCAACTTACGCGATCCATTGGGTATACTCTGTCAGACCTTCTTCCATATACGTTGTCCTGGGACTGGACAAACCGAAGGCACTATTCAGTATATCCATCTTAGTCACTGTTATCCAAGACTTATACAACAGCCCTTGCACTTTACTCCGTCTTCAATTTATCTTTGGCAGATATTGCTCGCAACGCTTATGCCAATAAAGAGTGGTTCTTTGGATAATAATCCAACCGGTCTCTCCATATTAACAACGTTAAAATGGTAAAAACTTTGATAGTCTGTGATTCAACTATCAAATGAAAACATGTCGGTGTACAAACAACGATCTTATTTCCAAATGGAAATTCGATCGATCAATCATCACATGTTCATATTTCCTTATTTCATATATTTAGAAAATATATGTTATTAATCATTGGAAAACATTTCCGTAGCTTATTTTCACATTACTATTATTTCGCAACTATCAGTCCCTAACTATAACTAGTATGAGAACAATTCTCTAAGTATCAATACGGAAGGTCGAAACCAACATCAGATCGTCACTTAGAAAACCGTTCAACTTACCCTCTCCAGTCAGTTTCTGAATTTGCTTACCTCTATTTCTTAAATTCTTATCATGAAAACATTTCATTTTCTCTGTTTAGAAAACATATCTGACTATATTTGGAAAACGTTTCCAAAACTCATTTACGGATTTCCAATGAACGTTGTATAAAACATCGTTACGCTTAATCCATTAATCGCTTATTCCATAACTTTATTCCTAATCAACCTTTTAGATCGAACCACAACTATTCCTTTGTCAATTCTGAAGTCAATCAAGTTAGGGTATAATTACCTCTCAGACCTTAATTGAACAACGTCCTTTACTGTGAAATAGATGAAGCTCATCACTCACTTTTTACAATCATCTGTTAACGCAAATTCTCGGATTCAGGTTACGAATCCACTTCTTATATGAAAACGTTTGATTATAACTATACCTTGATTTAAAACCCAGAAGGTAAATAGTACTTTCCCGAATTTGATATAATCGAATTCGACGTATAACTCTCTTTCGAGTAATCTCTATTCGATTAACTCTCCCTTTTTAATAACCTACATTCGATAAACTCTATTTCGATTAACTCCTATCGAATAACTAATATTCGAATAACTCTTCTTGAATAACCAATATTCAATTAACTCTTACGTGATTAACTCTATTTGAATAAGTAAATCGAATCACTCTAATGTGTTTAACTCTATTCAAATATCTAATTCGAATAACTCATTTCGAATAACTAAATTCGATTAACTCTTTTAACTTTACTCGAATAACTATATTCGATTAACACCTTCTTTTGAATAACTATATTCAATTAACACTTCGACTAACTCCTTTGGATTAACTAACTTCGAATAACTCCTTTGGATTAGCTAACTTCGAATAACTCCTTTGGATTAACTAACTTTGAATAACTCCTTTGGATTGACTAACTTCGAATAACTCCTTTGGATTGACTAACTTCGAAATAACCAATATTCGATAACTACTCTTCGAATAAATAATATTCGGTAACTCTTCTCAAATGAATAACATTTGATTTCTCCACTCGAATAAACTATATTCGATTACTCTTCCCTCGAATACACTATATTCGATAACTCTACTTCGAATAAGTGATATTCGGCAACTCTACTCGATTAACTCCACTTGGATAACTCTAACTGGTCAACTCTAACTGGTCAACTCTAACTGGTCACTCTAACTGAGTAACTCTAACTGATCAACTCTAACTGGTCAACTTTAACTGGTCAACTTTAACTGGTCAACTTTAACTGTTTATCTTTAACTGGTAAATTTTAACTGGTTAACTCAAATGGTTTAACCTAACTGGTTAACTCGAATGGTTTAACCTAACTTGATTTACTTGTCTCGATTAACTGAACTAATCCACTTAGTTTAACTTAGTTAATTCACTTTGATTAACTCTAACCGATTTACTTAGTTTAACTCAGCTAATTCACTTTGATTAACCCAACTAATTTACTTCGATTAACCAATTAGTTTAACTTGAATAATTCACTTAGTTTGACGCAACTAATCCACTTTGATTTACAAATTAGTTTAACTTAACTACTTCACTTCGATTAACCGCTTAGTTTATCTTAACTAATTTACTTTGGTTAACTTAACCAATTACTTTGATTAACTCGACTAACTTGCTTTGGTTAACCTAACAAATTACTTTGTTTAACTCTATTCGAATAACTAATTCAAATAACTTACCTTCGAATAACTAATATTCGAATACTTTATTTTCTTATAAAGATTTCCCTTTTTATAACGTTTATTCATTAAAAGATTTGCTTTTAGTAACGGTTCTTCACTTTATAAATGTCCTTTTAATAACGTTTCTACTTCTCTATATAAGTCCAGACTTATATATATTCCATTTATCAACGATAAATAATTTATTTAATTTATAAAACATTATTTATAAATTAATCTACTTCAATTTATCTGTTTAAAACAGATTTCCTATCTAATATCTCATTTAAATCCATATCGTGTTATACCGTGTGCGAAGCACGGGTTTAAATCTATCCTTGTATAATTCTATTTATTTTCCGAACAAGTGTTCCTTTATTTATTCCCTAAATAAATATTCCTTTATTCCATTTATTTATAATCTAAATAAATGTTCCTATATTTATTTCCTAAATAAATATTCCTTCATATTCTAATTCATTTATTTTCTAAATAAATGTTTCTATTTTATTTCATTTATTTCTAGATAAATGTTTCCTTTTTCATTTATTTATTTTCAAATTAAATAAATGTTTTCCTTTTATAAAATCCTATCGATTTTATAAATAAGATTCATTTTCAATATAAACATTGAAAATCCCCTTATCAACATTTCGGTATGTTATGGTATTCAATCATATCAAATCACGATATTCAATATCGTCCAAGCACATATAATCGCCCACAGATTTTATATCACATCATATAACAATATATGAAAAATAATAAAATAACTGTTGAGGAATCCAGTCGGATTCCTCCAACCTGTTTCCCTGCATCACAGATGTTAGACAATATAGATAACATCACTTTCAGTTCCATATGATATATTCTGTTAAACAGAATCAATATAGAAATTTAACTAACTGACTAGCATTTAAATCAAACAATCAACACACAGTCAAACCGACAATTTTAACAGTTCTAACAATACAACATGAAATATAAACTGTTCAGAGTTAGTGAGATTTACTCACATTGCGCGTTAACCGTTAGATACGATTTACGTTCGTCAGTTCCGTTCTGACGTTTATTCTTGCCTTAAATCCAGACAAGCTCCGAATAATTCCAAACTAGTTCCACGTTGTAGTCTACATTCATACAATCCTGTCGGATCTGATTTCATCAAATTCCACCCAATCCAAGCCCAATAAATATCCGTTAACCCGCCGGCCTAAAACTCCAACAAATCTTCTTCCCGAATCAATTTGTTATGCTCCAGGAAATTGTCCTTCATTATCCATTTTGATATCCTCTCTTGTTTCTTCTTGAATTCAAAATCCAATGCTCTTGTAACCGACAAATCAACATACTTTCCTTTCTTCTTTCAACCCCTCCAACACTTATCAAAGCCTGCACCTGTTCTTTGAATTTCACAGTTCAAACTTTTCAACACCATTTCAAAAATGCCCAGACCCACTTCCAGAAAACACTCACATGAGTTCTTCAATCCACCACTTCCATCCCGCACTACCTCCAGTATTCAAAGACCACCATTACGTCAACTTCCGTTCTCCCATAATCATCTCAAACTCCAACGCGTACTGCTCGAACTCCTCTCACCCTCGCCATACACAAGAAACGAGTCCAACCTCCCACCTTTGTTTCATCCATCATCAACTCGTCAATCAGTTAAACAACCATCACCAATGTTTTAGCCAACATCACCTACACTTCACACAAAAATATTACCACGTCCCTCAGTTCACAGATCTTCCTTAACACAAAGCTCATCACGGTCAAACTCACACAGAACCCCTTCGCCCCCTTATTCCCCTCGTCAGACCCCCCCTTCACTCAAAAACACCACCACTGCTTCAGCAACGAACCGCCGTCACCTAGTGATTCCCCCATTTTCCGGCGGTCAGACCTCCCACGGTTGACCCCTCCGACATCACCTTATTCTCAGACGAGACCACCATTTAATCTCCTTCACAGCCTCCAACGCATCGACCCAATATCAACCGCAAACAAATCGAATTCGAACTCGAGACAAACCACACACGATTGAAGAGGAGGATACCCGAATTGAAAAGGTATTGGTTTTAGGATTTAAGGATTTTGTTTTGATTTGTTAGAGGATTTTCTTTTGAGGATTGAAGGCTTCGGTTTTTGTTCCGAGAAGAGCTTCAGTGGCGGCTCAAAGAATGAAGTGCGTGGACTTTAAATTTAGGTTTAGAAAGAAGTTGAAGGTCATTTATAGTGTTAGATCCTGAAGACGTGTGCTCTTGGACTTCCACATGGGTTCTACGGTTACAGGACAGGGAACGTGGTCTATTTTGTTCGGGAAAGAAATGAGTAAAGGAAGGGTTTTGGGTTTGTATTTATATTGTTGAGTTTAGCGTTTAGCGTACGGGCTATATGAAACTCCATTCGTTTACGAACCACTATGGACGGAAACAAAAATACCATTTCAACGAGCAAGGTGCTACGATTCCAAAAATAAAATAATACCGGTTGTTTTAACTCATTTTGTGGAACCACACTGTGTCGATACAGGGTGCAAAATACTCCAAATAAAAAGTTGCTTATTTAATTAATTAAAAATTTCCATAAAATTCTAAAAATTAAATTATCGCTATGTCCCAAAAGAACCTTGTCTAAATTCACGCCTGATATCTAGTTATTTCAAATAAACAGTTACGGTCGATAAACGATTCTATAGCGACTTTTCTGAAATTTGATTTGGACACAAATCAAAATCTACACGACAAAATCCCGATTTTTCTCTTCCACTAGAAAGATATACTCTACCAGCTCCACACGTTTCTTATTTCACAGAAATCCGGCTTAAAACGAATCCTGTACATTCAGTTGAAGTTCGAATCACCAAATAGCGAACTGCCGCGACGTTTCAGGTTCGATTTAATTATAATTATAAATTATAAGTTCGAACGTTTTACTTTAAGTTATCGATATCGCCAAATCGATATATAAATAATTAAATAAATTAATTATTCGATAGCTAACAAAACGCGCCATTACATAAACAAACCCAACAGCGATGATCGAATTGTAGTGGGAAATTTGTTCAAAATCCGGGCTGAATGATGACGACATTGGGTTCGATTTTCTGGCCATTGTGAAGTGCTATTTGGCCGCTATTCTCGGAGGACGGTGATTGGATGGGGTTCTGGTGCTGACGTGGAGGTGCGACGGAGGGATTAGTTATGCGGTGTTGGATTCAGTTTTGAGTGGCTGAAGGTGTTATTACGGGAAGAGAGAGAAGAAGATGGATAAGGAGGTAGCCGGCCACATTTTTTGTAATTAGATATTAATTATTTAATTAGGGAATTAATTAAAAATAAAAGTAATATTAGTTTAGTGTATAAAATCAATGTTAGATTTTTAATATAAATGGACATTGTTTGAAAAGAAAACCAACATTATTTTAAAAAGAAAAACATCATTGTTTTGAAAAGAAAAGAAAAAAACATCATTGTTTTGTATATAAGAAGAGAACATTGTTCTGAAATATAAAAAGATTATTGTTCTGAAATATAAAAAGATTATTGTTTTGAAACATAAAAAGACGATTGTCTTGAAATATAAAAAGATTATGGTTTTAAAAAAATAAAATACCATTGTTTTAAAATTAAATAGTAATGTTTTTAAAAGAAGTAAAACATAACATTGTTTTTAAAAGTAAAGCATAACATTGTTTTTGAAAGTAAAACATAGCATTGTTTTCAAATGAAATTAACATTGTTTTTAAATGAAATTAACATTTGTTTTCAAATAAGATTCACATTGTTTTTTAAATAAAATTCACATTGTTTTTCATATAAAATAAACACGGTTTTGATGAATAAAATAAACATTGTTTATATAAATAAAATAAATACTATTTTGATAAATAAAGTAAACACTGTTTTGATAAATAAAGTATACATTGTTTTGAAATTAACAAGAACATTGTTTTGAAAAAAATATGATTTTTATATATACAGCATCGTATTAAAAATATGTTTATATATATATATACCGTGTGAAACAGATCTCGATGGAAATGACTGGAAGCAGAAAAGAATCAAAATTGCTAGTTAAAGACTGACGGAGTGGAAACGAATGTGAGAACTCCTCACTAAAAAAAAGTCTGCACAGTTTTTATTTATTTTCATAATTGGAAAATATATAGAATTGCCAGTTTAGATTTTTATCAGTTTAATCATCATAAACTGTATACAGTGTTTGTTAGATCACCTTCTTCGTCCACAAACCATGGACGATTTAAATTGGCATTATTGTGTGTTGTTTGTGTTGTTGAAATGTTTAACACATTAAAAATAATGTTAATTTTAATAGGATAGTGAAATTTAAATTATAGATATTCATTTATAATTTGAACAGTGAAAATTGGTTAAATTTCTTAACCAGTAATTTATTTAAATAATATGTTGTTTGAAAACCCAACACAGGTACTGGGATGATATTTGACATACACTAGTCTCAATATTTAGTTGTATGTCAATCGATGGATTGACAACCTGTAATGAGCATTATTTATTTATTTTAATGCTCACACAGTTGTAAATTTCACTCTGGTTGTGAATGGACTGTTTGTTGATTATTTATCATTATTGTGCACACCTGCGATGTATGAAATCCATATAACGAAATTATATTGTAATTGATTGAGTCGCATTCCGATTCAGAAATAAATAATGTTTTATTAAAAAGACATTTTAGAATTAAAAAGATATTTTAGAATTAAAATTAACATTTTTGTGGAAATAAATAGTTGAAATCAAAATGGACATTTTGGTTGAAAAAGAATAGTTGAAACCAAAATATCATTTTTGTGACAACCCGGAAAATTTGAACCAATTTAAAAATTTTAATTTGGCTATTTTAGCGGATTTTGAATATTTAAGTTAAATTATTTTAAATAATAGCAACCAAAAATCTATTTGGATTGAAGTTATAGTGAATATATTTATTTTAATTATAAAACAAGGCCTGAAAGAGCGTGGTAGTTTGAAATTTTGAATTCAAACTTTGACTGACTGTACAGGTTTCAAAATAAATCAGATTTTAGTTGTAACGGCCCAGATTTTTTTGACCATTTAGTTATTATTTAAAAATGTTTTTTTTATTGTTTTGGAAGTTTAAATGGTTTAATTTCAATAATTTTGAATATTTTATTTTATTCCGAAATGGTAGAAATTTAGTGGATCTGCATATAATGTGAACTGGCAGTATAAAAGGATAAATTTTTAATTTAAAATAGTACGTTTACAAAGGATGTAGTAGCTAACGAACTCGGATTTCGATGAAATCAGTTTCATTAAATCTGAAATGATGAAATTAGGTAACCAACCAAGTTACGTCAAAAATGGCATCCGTATGTGGAAAAGAAAAAATAAAAGGCCAAAATTTGAACTAAATTTTGACGGTAATTGGAATTTGCTAATGCTAACGGCAAAACTGGAACCTGAGACCTATCCAGGAAAATTCTAAACATAGGATATTAGCTATATATGAAATCTGGGAAAATCCTATAACGGATATAGAAAGTTATTAAGGAAACAAAATTTAAATAAATTATTTGAAAATCTAAACAAACTCCGATTTTTGATTTGAATACATAGGATTGAAGTACGTTAAAAACCGGACCAGATGGTGGAAGAATTTCTGAAAACCGTTATCGTTTGATACTCCAACATGAGACCGGAAGGTGTTGAAACTAACACAAAACACTATTTTGTATTTGAATTTAAATTATTTGAAAGTTCAAACGAATTCAAAATTTAAATATTTTTATATATTATTGAAGAGCAAGAAAAATTGAACAACGTGGTTGAAAAAGATTTTGGATAAGGTATCAATAAGTAAGTCAAATTAACGTTCGAATAGGGTTGAGAAAACACACTTTACTATTCATAAATTATTAAATTTATTTATAATTTAATAAATTTAAGGATTAATCCTAGCCATCCATTTTCGACCGTTGGATTCGCGCCACCTCAGCAATCCATGTGACTCCTTCGGCTATAAATAGCCCCCCCCCCCCTTCATTTTAAACTCACTCCTCCTCCCCTTTCAAGCTTTGGCAATGGCAGAAATAATAATAAAATATTAGAAAATAGGGAAAAGGGAAGGAAGGGAGAAAGGAGGGCAAGACGGGGAGTTAGGGACTCTTAGGCAGAGGCTTGGACTTCGCAGTGTAAGTTTTTAAATAATATTTATTTATTTATTTGTGTAATATATATATATATATATATATTATAATTAAAATAGAATTTGTAAAAATAAATATCAGAACATTCTAAGGGTGACAGAGAGGATAGTGTCTAAGGCTTGAGTTTGGAAAATATAGTTTCCTGCTCTCCCTGGCTATCCCTAACTGATCCGACGGATGGGATGATTAATTTAAATTTAAATTTAAAATTTAATTTGAATTTAAAACAGACCAGGGGCATTTTCATAATTTTTAACCATAAACTTTAAAAGCTTATAACTTTTTCAAAACAAGTCGGATTTCCACGAAACAAGGACCGTTGGATTCTTATCGGAAAATACTTTAAAATGAGTGGAAGCAGATTTTTGATCCGGGTTAAAAATTTTAAGTTATAATTAAATGAATATTTTTAAATATTTTATTTGAAAATTTAATTTAATTAATATTAAAATGGTTTTTCAATTTTAAAAAAAATTTGGATATGGCTAGAGATGGGAAAGTATGATTTTTTAGAAGGGCAGGGAAGGTAATTTGGCTAATAACGCAATTAGAAATTAATTAAGATAAAAATAATTTAATTAATTTAATTAAATATATATTCATTTAAATTAGGTAAATATTGTAAATAGCATAACTTTTGCATACATTAACGAAATTTAACGAAACAGGATCCGTTGGGATCGTATGGACGAGCACTACGCAATGGAACTGACCGCAAGTGGATTGGAGCTCGTTTGGATTTATGGTGAAATTTAACGTCTGAACCAAATCAATGACCGATTATCGTTATTCAACGATAAACCGTCCAAGGTGAGTAAATCTCACTAACTCTGAGCACTTTATATTTTTATAAAGTATTTTTAGAACTGATAATTATTGGTTGAATTGCTGAGTGTTGATTGTTTGGTTGAACTGCTAGTCAATTGATTGAAAATACCGATATAGTTATATATATCGTTAACCGATGTTGATTTTGTTTATCAGAATACCTCATATTGAAATGAAATTGATGTGAATTATATTGTGTAACATCTGTGGATGCAGGGAAACAGGTCGGAGGAATCCAACTGGATTCCTCAACATTTATTTACCGTTTTTCATATATTCTGATATATGATGTGTTATATCATCTGTTGTTGAACCTGTGTGTTTGGATGATGATTGAACCTTTTGATTTGGTATTTTTATACCATAAGTGATACTAGAAAGTGAAAAGGGATTTTCAAAGTTTATTTTGAAAATAAATTATTTATATAAAATCAATAGATTTTATATATAAAAGGAAGAGAATTTCATGAGAGAAAATGATTATAGAATCAAAGCATTTGTAAAAAAACAAATATTGGTGAAATCAAATAGTAGGGAAAATATTGGTGAAATCAAATAGAAGGGAAAATATTGGTGAAATCAAATAGAAGGGAAATATTTGTGAAACGATTACAATAGAAATAAAAAGGGAAACATTCGTAAAAGTATTTACAAATGGAATTGAAAAGGGAATATTCATGTAGGGAATAAAGAAAAGTTGACAGAAGTACTTATTTGTTAAATAAATAGAAAAGTTAAAAGAAATATTTATTTGTTGAATAAATAGAAAAGTTAAAGGGAATATTTATTTGTTAAATAAATAGAAGCGAAAAGAGAATAGTTATTTGTTGAGTAAACGAATAGAAAAAGAATCTATTCAAGGGAAGTAATTCAAAGGAATTATTCCAAAGGAATTATTCAAAAGAGAAAAGTCAAAGGGATTAATTCAAAAGAGTTAATCAACTAGAGTTAAACCGTTGGAGTTAAACTGTTAGAATTAAACAGTTGGAGTTAAACTGTTAGAGTTAAACAGTTGGAGTTAAGCTGTTAGAGTTAAACAATTGGAGTTAAACTATTAGAGTTAAACCGTTGAAGTTAAACTGTCAGAGTTAAACCGTAAAGTTAAACAGTTAGAGTTAGTTAGTTAGAGTTAACAGTTAGAGTTATTCAGTTTGAGTTATCCGGTTAGAGTTATTCAGTTAGAATTAACCAGTTAGAGTTAATCAGTTAGAGTTAATCGTTTTGAGTCAAATCGAACTACAGTTATTCAAATATAGTAATCGAATAAGGGTTAATTGAATATTAGTTATTCAATTAGAATTGATCGAATCTAATTATTCGAGATAGAGTTAAAAATAGACAAAGTTATTTAAGGATGAATTTCCATTTAGCACGACTGCTAGCGTAATTCGCAGGGCTGCAGATAGCCTACGGCGGTCGGATGTTTCCTGAGGGAATCAGGCGTAACCATTGTGATCGCTGCGATCTAGAGTCAAGCAAATGGTGTTAAATCAAATAGTAATTAATCAGTAGAAGTTAATTAAGTCGAGTTTGTCGAGTATTAGTAAATTAAGTAGGGTTAGTCAAAAAGGGAATTAATCGAATATCACCTATTCGAAGTAGAGTTATCGAATATAGTTTATTCGAGAAGAGTAATCGAATATAGTTCGTTCGAAGTGTGTTAAATCGAATATAGTTATTCGAAGGAGAGAATTATCGAATATGGTTTATTCGAAGTGAGATTTTTCGAATATTAGTTATTCGAACAGGGGAATCGAATATAGTTTATTCGAAAGAGAATTATCGGATAGTGATTATTCGAGAGTGAATCATACATGGAAATTCGATTATATCGAATCAAGGGAAGTAATGTTTACTTTCCATTTCAAATCAAGTTTTAATTATCTGTTAATAAAGTAGTTGGTTGTTTATTTATGCAAATTAAGATATGGAAATATATTTAAGTTAACATATTTTGAAAGCATAGAATTATAACATTTACAGTTATAATCAAATGATTCAGTAAAGGAAGTGGATTCATAAATAGAATCTGAGAGTTCGCAAGGAAGTTTCTTAAAGAGTAATGTTTGAACTTTGTCTATTTCGAAGTTAGAAATGTTGTTCAGTTAAGGTCTGAGAGGTAATTATACCCCAACTTGATTGACTTCGTTTTTAACTAAGAAGTGGATAAGGTTCGAGAGTGAAAGGGGTTAAGTGAATTTAGTTAATAATCGAAATGGTTGGTGTTGGCATAGCGATGTTTATTCAAACATCAGTTTAAACCCAATGAAGGAGATTTGGAAATGTCTTCCAAATGAAAATCAGAAATGTTTTCTGAATATAGAAAATGAGAAATGGAATTGTTTTCCATTGTTAATAACGTATATTTTCTAAATATAGTAAATAAGAAATATAGGAAAACAAGAATAAGGAAAAGGGTAAATTTATGATAATTTGATGATGAATGATGATTGATCGATAGAATTTCCATCTGGAAATAATATCGTTGTTTGCACACCGACATGTTTTTAATTGATAGTTAAATCACCGACTATCAAAGTTTTGACCATTTTAACGTTGTTAATATGGAGAGACCGGTCGGATTATTATCCAGAGAACCACTCCGTATTGGCATAAGCGTTGCGAATCAAGTATGCTGAATGTATTGAAGACGGAGTTATGCAAGGACTATCCTATTTACAGAATAGTGCCTTCGGTTTGCCCAGTCCCAGGACAAACGTGAATGGACGAATGTCTGACAGAGTATATTCAAAGGATCGCGTAAGTTGATCTCTTCAAACGTACTTACGTTTGGTGGCGGAGGAATTCGTTTCTCTTAGCTGTATACCCGTGGTATTTTTGGTGAAATCAATTTGTGATTTGGCGGGTATGACGATGTGGCATTCAAAGTAATGGAGGTGGGATCTGTCAAAAGATACGTTATGACCTCAAGCCTCATCCACCGGGAGATGACAAAAATCGGGCAGGCAGCATGGCTATGTGGGTCGCACCCATTAGGATGTATGATCACCTATCTAGAGAAATTCCTTTTGTTCTTAAATCTATCGATGCTGTCCCTTATCGGGATACGGTTGCTGATCCCAACCGTTGGTGATATACATTCGATACACTCAAGCGAAATGAGTGGTCGGTCATGTGTGGGCCGGGTTGCAAGATGTTCTTGTTGAACCCAGTGTATTTGCCTCTAGAGATACACGTTCGGAAGGTGGTCCCATACCTTGTCAAGTTGGAATCCAATCTCCAATAAGTGCCTGCGAGTTTGATTGTATATTATATATGTAGAGCGTGAGATGCAAGCGTTCTACTAGATTTTAATTACTTGTGATTAGACATTATTATAATATCAGATAATATATGATTTCCAAAGTGTTTTGGGTTATTGTAAGGTAAAAGCCATCCGTATTTATGAGTGGATTGGTCTTACGATTATCTTTTTTTTTGAAAAGGATTTTGAAAAGTTAAACCAAATGATTGGAGTTTACTCACACCAGTCCCATGACTGACCCAGAGTTTTGTTTTGTTTTCCCTAAACTCTTGGGTGCCCAAATTTGTACGGGCAGTCAAGTAGTCAGGATTTACAGGTATGCTTGAAGAGCTTGGAGCAGGAGGCTTCAAGATTTTTCTAGCTATTGATTATTCCGCTGTGATGAAAGTGTTGTACTCTGATAATGGTATGATATACATATACTACTTTGATTTCCAGATATGTTGTCTATTATATTTTATTCGTTCCGCTGTGAGATTCGTGTTACTCTGATGTTGTTGTGTTCTTCTTCTTCTTCTGTTCTAATTTTCTATCTTATCTATCCTCACCCTCTAATTTCTTTCTTGGACTATCCGGTAATTTCGACTTTTGATTGTTCGATAGGTGTTATATATCGGATAACCAAGGTCGCTTTTTCCCGGGTCGTTTCAGTTGGTATCAGAGCTGAAGGTTAAGTATTACCTTGGCTCTGTGGCGTGATTCAGTAGAGATGAGGTTAGTAATACCCTAGACTGAGTTTGAGTGTATATATACGAGTGAACGTATTTGTTATTTGATATAAAATGATTTTATATTGTGGAGATTTATTGGTTGAGTTGTTTATGAATTCTGGTCGATCAGTTTGATCCACTGTATCGATAGGGGTTTCTAAACGCTTGAATACGATGAACCGACACAGTATGTTTTGAAAAAGGGTGAATGAAATAATTTTACCCAAATTATATTTTGATATAAGCAAAGTACAGATATTTGAAATTATTATAGTATATTGAATGTGTTGGTTGTGATTATAATCGAGTAAGATTATAAAATGTGGAATGGTTATGTAAATAAAAAATCAAAATTCATATAAGTGAAATATATGAAATCAGATGAATTAAATCTGAATTTAAGTTCAGAATTGGAATTAAAATTGCTAAAATTTGAATAAGCGTTGTAAATGGAATTAAATTGAATATATGTGAATTTTAAAATCCTGGGAGATTTTAAATTTGTTACAAGCATTAAAAAGGGATATTTTGAAATGAATTTCAAAATGAAAGTGTTTAGAAATGGTTTTGAAAGTGACATAGTATTGAACTCACTTCGATAGCTGGAAAATAAATTCCGATGTTGATCCGGACATCATCGGTGTTCATTTTCGAGTTTGTAAGTGACAGATTACTACCAAAGATTTTGTTTTTGAATTTTTTTTGAGAAACCAAGTTGTTTTGATATTCCAAAGGGATATTTGGTTTTTGGAAAAGGCAAAGCTATTTGAAACTCCCAGGTAAGATTGTTTGAAATAAACACAAATTAAATAGAAATTTGTGAAAGCAAATTTGAAATTGAGTTGAAGCCAGTTCAGTGGAAATTGAGTTGAATTGAAATAAAATGGTATCAAGTAGAATTGGACTGAATTAGAGATTATCTGGGATAGAAATGGATGGTCGAGCAAGAAATTTGAATTGAGATTGGAATTGCAGTTTGATTGAAATTTGGCTTGGTTATAAGCGGATGGTCGTGCTGAAGATAAAAGTGATTGGGAGTTTGATTGGGATGATAGTGGTATATGGTAAATTGATAGCAGAATTGAATGCCGACAAAAAGGTACACGTACATATTCATATGAGTTGGATGAGATTTATGAGCCTGTTTGGCAAGCCACTTGGCTGTTTGATTTTCTTTTGGGTTGAAGAAGGCCTAGAGAGGCGAGTTGGAGTTTGAGCTATTGACCAGTACAAAGGAGATGCTGGCGAAATTTTTCAGAAATTTCGAATGTTAGAAAATTTTCAGAATTTTTGAAATTTTCGTTTATAGAAATAAATTAATAAATTAATTAGAATTAATTGGTTTAGTGAAACCGGAGTAAATAAATAATTTTAACCTAGTTATAAAGTTCATTTTTCTACCTTAGCAATTTCGAGGACGAAATTATTTTAAGGGGGAAAGAATGTAACGGCCCAGATTTTTTTGACCATTTAGTTATTATTTAAAAATGTTTTTTTTATTGTTTTGGAAGTTTAAATGGTTTAATTTCAATAATTTTGAATATTTTATTTTATTCCGAAATGGTAGAAATTTAGTGGATCTGCATATAATGTGAACTGGCAGTATAAAAGGATAAATTTTTAATTTAAAATAGTACGTTTACAAAGGATGTAGTAGCTAACGAACTCGGATTTCGATGAAATCAGTTTCATTAAATCTGAAATGATGAAATTAGGTAACCAACCAAGTTACGTCAAAAATGGCATCCGTATGTGGAAAAGAAAAAATAAAAGGCCAAAATTTGAACTAAATTTTGACGGTAATTGGAATTTGCTAATGCTAACGGCAAAACTGGAACCTGAGACCTATCCAGGAAAATTCTAAACATAGGATATTAGCTATATATGAAATCTGGGAAAATCCTATAACGGATATAGAAAGTTATTAAGGAAACAAAATTTAAATAAATTATTTGAAAATCTAAACAAACTCCGATTTTTGATTTGAATACATAGGATTGAAGTACGTTAAAAACCGGACCAGATGGTGGAAGAATTTCTGAAAACCGTTATCGTTTGATACTCCAACATGAGACCGGAAGGTGTTGAAACTAACACAAAACACTATTTTGTATTTGAATTTAAATTATTTGAAAGTTCAAACGAATTCAAAATTTAAATATTTTTATATATTATTGAAGAGCAAGAAAAATTGAACAACGTGGTTGAAAAAGATTTTGGATAAGGTATCAATAAGTAAGTCAAATTAACGTTCGAATAGGGTTGAGAAAACACACTTTACTATTCATAAATTATTAAATTTATTTATAATTTAATAAATTTAAGGATTAATCCTAGCCATCCATTTTCGACCGTTGGATTCGCGCCACCTCAGCAATCCATGTGACTCCTTCGGCTATAAATAGCCCCCCCCCCCTTCATTTTAAACTCACTCCTCCTCCCCTTTCAAGCTTTGGCAATGGCAGAAATAATAATAAAATATTAGAAAATAGGGAAAAGGGAAGGAAGGGAGAAAGGAGGGCAAGACGGGGAGTTAGGGACTCTTAGGCAGAGGCTTGGACTTCGCAGTGTAAGTTTTTAAATAATATTTATTTATTTATTTGTGTAATATATATATATATATATATATTATAATTAAAATAGAATTTGTAAAAATAAATATCAGAACATTCTAAGGGTGACAGAGAGGATAGTGTCTAAGGCTTGAGTTTGGAAAATATAGTTTCCTGCTCTCCCTGGCTATCCCTAACTGATCCGACGGATGGGATGATTAATTTAAATTTAAATTTAAAATTTAATTTGAATTTAATTTGAATTTAAAACAGACCAGGGGCATTTTCATAATTTTTAACCATAAACTTTAAAAGCTTATAACTTTTTCAAAACAAGTCGGATTTCCACGAAACAAGGACCGTTGGATTCTTATCGGAAAATACTTTAAAATGAGTGGAAGCAGATTTTTGATCCGGGTTAAAAATTTTAAGTTATAATTAAATGAATATTTTTAAATATTTTATTTGAAAATTTAATTTAATTAATATTAAAATGGTTTTTCAATTTTAAAAAAAATTTGGATATGGCTAGAGATGGGAAAGTATGATTTTTTAGAAGGGCAGGGAAGGTAATTTGGCTAATAACGCAATTAGAAATTAATTAAGATAAAAATAATTTAATTAATTTAATTAAATATATATTCATTTAAATTAGGTAAATATTGTAAATAGCATAACTTTTGCATACATTAACGAAATTTAACGAAACAGGATCCGTTGGGATCGTATGGACGAGCACTACGCAATGGAACTGACCGCAAGTGGATTGGAGCTCGTTTGGATTTATGGTGAAATTTAACGTCTGAACCAAATCAATGACCGATTATCGTTATTCAACGATAAACCGTCCAAGGTGAGTAAATCTCACTAACTCTGAGCACTTTATATTTTTATAAAGTATTTTTAGAACTGATAATTATTGGTTGAATTGCTGAGTGTTGATTGTTTGGTTGAACTGCTAGTCAATTGATTGAAAATACCGATATAGTTATATATATCGTTAACCGATGTTGATTTTGTTTATCAGAATACCTCATATTGAAATGAAATTGATGTGAATTATATTGTGTAACATCTGTGGATGCAGGGAAACAGGTCGGAGGAATCCAACTGGATTCCTCAACATTTATTTACCGTTTTTCATATATTCTGATATATGATGTGTTATATCATCTGTTGTTGAACCTGTGTGTTTGGATGATGATTGAACCTTTTGATTTGGTATTTTTATACCATAAGTGATACTAGAAAGTGAAAAGGGATTTTCAAAGTTTATTTTGAAAATAAATTATTTATATAAAATCAATAGATTTTATATATAAAAGGAAGAGAATTTCATGAGAGAAAATGATTATAGAATCAAAGCATTTGTAAAAAAACAAATATTGGTGAAATCAAATAGTAGGGAAAATATTGGTGAAATCAAATAGAAGGGAAAATATTGGTGAAATCAAATAGAAGGGAAATATTTGTGAAACGATTACAATAGAAATAAAAAGGGAAACATTCGTAAAAGTATTTACAAATGGAATTGAAAAGGGAATATTCATGTAGGGAATAAAGAAAAGTTGACAGAAGTACTTATTTGTTAAATAAATAGAAAAGTTAAAAGAAATATTTATTTGTTGAATAAATAGAAAAGTTAAAGGGAATATTTATTTGTTAAATAAATAGAAGCGAAAAGAGAATAGTTATTTGTTGAGTAAACGAATAGAAAAAGAATCTATTCAAGGGAAGTAATTCAAAGGAATTATTCCAAAGGAATTATTCAAAAGAGAAAAGTCAAAGGGATTAATTCAAAAGAGTTAATCAACTAGAGTTAAACCGTTGGAGTTAAACTGTTAGAATTAAACAGTTGGAGTTAAACTGTTAGAGTTAAACAGTTGGAGTTAAGCTGTTAGAGTTAAACAATTGGAGTTAAACTATTAGAGTTAAACCGTTGAAGTTAAACTGTCAGAGTTAAACCGTAAAGTTAAACAGTTAGAGTTAGTTAGTTAGAGTTAACAGTTAGAGTTATTCAGTTTGAGTTATCCGGTTAGAGTTATTCAGTTAGAATTAACCAGTTAGAGTTAATCAGTTAGAGTTAATCGTTTTGAGTCAAATCGAACTACAGTTATTCAAATATAGTAATCGAATAAGGGTTAATTGAATATTAGTTATTCAATTAGAATTGATCGAATCTAATTATTCGAGATAGAGTTAAAAATAGACAAAGTTATTTAAGGATGAATTTCCATTTAGCACGACTGCTAGCGTAATTCGCAGGGCTGCAGATAGCCTACGGCGGTCGGATGTTTCCTGAGGGAATCAGGCGTAACCATTGTGATCGCTGCGATCTAGAGTCAAGCAAATGGTGTTAAATCAAATAGTAATTAATCAGTAGAAGTTAATTAAGTCGAGTTTGTCGAGTATTAGTAAATTAAGTAGGGTTAGTCAAAAAGGGAATTAATCGAATATCACCTATTCGAAGTAGAGTTATCGAATATAGTTTATTCGAGAAGAGTAATCGAATATAGTTCGTTCGAAGTGTGTTAAATCGAATATAGTTATTCGAAGGAGAGAATTATCGAATATGGTTTATTCGAAGTGAGATTTTTCGAATATTAGTTATTCGAACAGGGGAATCGAATATAGTTTATTCGAAAGAGAATTATCGGATAGTGATTATTCGAGAGTGAATCATACATGGAAATTCGATTATATCGAATCAAGGGAAGTAATGTTTACTTTCCATTTCAAATCAAGTTTTAATTATCTGTTAATAAAGTAGTTGGTTGTTTATTTATGCAAATTAAGATATGGAAATATATTTAAGTTAACATATTTTGAAAGCATAGAATTATAACATTTACAGTTATAATCAAATGATTCAGTAAAGGAAGTGGATTCATAAATAGAATCTGAGAGTTCGCAAGGAAGTTTCTTAAAGAGTAATGTTTGAACTTTGTCTATTTCGAAGTTAGAAATGTTGTTCAGTTAAGGTCTGAGAGGTAATTATACCCCAACTTGATTGACTTCGTTTTTAACTAAGAAGTGGATAAGGTTCGAGAGTGAAAGGGGTTAAGTGAATTTAGTTAATAATCGAAATGGTTGGTGTTGGCATAGCGATGTTTATTCAAACATCAGTTTAAACCCAATGAAGGAGATTTGGAAATGTCTTCCAAATGAAAATCAGAAATGTTTTCTGAATATAGAAAATGAGAAATGGAATTGTTTTCCATTGTTAATAACGTATATTTTCTAAATATAGTAAATAAGAAATATAGGAAAACAAGAATAAGGAAAAGGGTAAATTTATGATAATTTGATGATGAATGATGATTGATCGATAGAATTTCCATCTGGAAATAATATCGTTGTTTGCACACCGACATGTTTTTAATTGATAGTTAAATCACCGACTATCAAAGTTTTGACCATTTTAACGTTGTTAATATGGAGAGACCGGTCGGATTATTATCCAGAGAACCACTCCGTATTGGCATAAGCGTTGCGAATCAAGTATGCTGAATGTATTGAAGACGGAGTTATGCAAGGACTATCCTATTTACAGAATAGTGCCTTCGGTTTGCCCAGTCCCAGGACAAACGTGAATGGACGAATGTCTGACAGAGTATATTCAAAGGATCGCGTAAGTTGATCTCTTCAAACGTACTTACGTTTGGTGGCGGAGGAATTCGTTTCTCTTAGCTGTATACCCGTGGTATTTTTGGTGAAATCAATTTGTGATTTGGCGGGTATGACGATGTGGCATTCAAAGTAATGGAGGTGGGATCTGTCAAAAGATACGTTATGACCTCAAGCCTCATCCACCGGGAGATGACAAAAATCGGGCAGGCAGCATGGCTATGTGGGTCGCACCCATTAGGATGTATGATCACCTATCTAGAGAAATTCCTTTTGTTCTTAAATCTATCGATGCTGTCCCTTATCGGGATACGGTTGCTGATCCCAACCGTTGGTGATATACATTCGATACACTCAAGCGAAATGAGTGGTCGGTCATGTGTGGGCCGGGTTGCAAGATGTTCTTGTTGAACCCAGTGTATTTGCCTCTAGAGATACACGTTCGGAAGGTGGTCCCATACCTTGTCAAGTTGGAATCCAATCTCCAATAAGTGCCTGCGAGTTTGATTGTATATTATATATGTAGAGCGTGAGATGCAAGCGTTCTACTAGATTTTAATTACTTGTGATTAGACATTATTATAATATCAGATAATATATGATTTCCAAAGTGTTTTGGGTTATTGTAAGGTAAAAGCCATCCGTATTTATGAGTGGATTGGTCTTACGATTATCTTTTTTTTTGAAAAGGATTTTGAAAAGTTAAACCAAATGATTGGAGTTTACTCACACCAGTCCCATGACTGACCCAGAGTTTTGTTTTGTTTTCCCTAAACTCTTGGGTGCCCAAATTTGTACGGGCAGTCAAGTAGTCAGGATTTACAGGTATGCTTGAAGAGCTTGGAGCAGGAGGCTTCAAGATTTTTCTAGCTATTGATTATTCCGCTGTGATGAAAGTGTTGTACTCTGATAATGGTATGATATACATATACTACTTTGATTTCCAGATATGTTGTCTATTATATTTTATTCGTTCCGCTGTGAGATTCGTGTTACTCTGATGTTGTTGTGTTCTTCTTCTTCTTCTGTTCTAATTTTCTATCTTATCTATCCTCACCCTCTAATTTCTTTCTTGGACTATCCGGTAATTTCGACTTTTGATTGTTCGATAGGTGTTATATATCGGATAACCAAGGTCGCTTTTTCCCGGGTCGTTACATTAGTGAAACCAAAAATATTTAAATCTGTTTATGAATATCTTTCTAATGAATCTGAAAAATCGAAATTTTCATAGCGGGAATCAAAAGTTATGGCCAAATGAATTTTCAGAAAGGTCGCCATGGAATTAATATAGCCCGTGAAAATAAATATTTTGCAAACGACCTCTGTTTTTGACGAAACCACTTTTGTTGGATCCAGAATGTCAAATTATTGCAAGATTCCAAATTCAATAATTTTTGGAGTTAATATGTGTGTGTGGCAAAAGAAAATGTGTTTGGTTAATTTAGTCAATTTGGATCGACCAGAAAATGGCCATTTTTCAAACGGTCTCCAAATTTGATGAAACTAGTTTTGTTTGGACCGTATCGTCCAAACATAGCTAGATTTATTTTTCTGGAATTTTTGGGATCAGTATGTGGCCACGGTAAATTGAAATGTACGTTCAAATCCATATTTGAATGTTTTATATTTTAATTTGAAGAATAACTGGCTGAAACAATTGAATGGGCCTACGAAACATATTCCATTGTGTTCGAAATGGGGGTAATTACCTAGGGGCGATAGTCGTTGGGTTTGAATTAGAGTTCGTATGTGGTGAGGGGTATTTTAGGATTTAAATAAATTAAAAATAAATATAAATAATCCTAGACAATCACACTTCATCATGTACTTTTCCGAACCCGACAAACCACCTGTAGCGACGGCGGAAAAGCTTCCTTGCTTCTCTCCTCCCTAGCTTTCAAACCACTCAACAAAATCACGAGCTCTAGTTGACAATTTTGTAGAGATTGACGAGATCTTCAAATCCATATAAAGTTTGGCAATTATCGTTTAGTATTTCTTGAGTTTCGAGCCCGTGAAGTGTCACCATTCTTTGTGCCATTGTTCCCTCTAGACGCCGTCGATCTGAGGGGGACCACCATGCACCTGCGTGCCTCTCCATCCTCTTCCACGTGGCAGTGGCCGATCGTTGTCTCGTGCAACATTTCACGTGCAAATCGCAAACCTAGTTTTGAATGCTTCAACTCAGGTAACGGCCTTTATATTTTAAACTGATTATAGCACTTTAAAGCGCTACGAATTATGATTTTACAGTAAAAATCATATCATTTTGCTATGTTGTCGAAATCTAGTGAAACAAGAGACCTTGGACTCGTGTGGATGTCTTCTACATTCTAGAAGAGAGCGGAAATTTTTTGGAGCTTCCTACAATTTTTGAAGGAGTGGAACCCAATGTGAGATTTCTAAATTATAAACGATATGGAATGGCGATGTATAAATTATACGGTCGGCGTATAAGTTATATATGTGTTGTACAACTCATGTATAAGCATTGTATAAATTATATGTGTGATGTATAAGTTATATGTGTTGTAAAAATCATATGTACGTTGAATGCAATTGAAATGATATTGAAATGAAATCGAAATATATTTATATACATATATGTATATATACACACACTCCCCTCGTCCACAGACCATGGACGATATATATTGGTTGTTATTGTTTGGATTTTGGTTGACGTGAAATTTGGTGAATATTACGAATGGTTGATTTGATTATGGTTGTTTGTTGTTGAAAACAAATAGGATTAGTTTGTGAAAAAATTCTGCTGCGTACGAACTAGATTTTTGAAATCCCCATTGTCAAAAGCTGCGAGGCTTTAAGGTAGAGCGAGGAACCGTACTCGGGATGGTGTTGGTTTTAACTACCCTGTCATTATACTGCCGAAATTTTCTAAAATATTCATATGTTTGATTAATATTCATGTGTTGAAATAGATTCATGTGTTGGAAAAATATTCCTTTTTGAAATAAATTATTTGAATGATAAAAATAACATTTTTATTGAACGTATGAAATGAAATGGTTTGAATGATAAAAATAACATTTTTATATTATGTACGAAGTATATAAAATATTCGTGTTTGAAATAAATTGTTTAAACAATAAAAATCACATTTTTATAATATATATGAATCGCTAAAAATCTTCATTTTTAAAACCAGTATGTTAGACATGTCCGTTGGACGTGTGCATAGAATACTAAGACCAAATTTGGTAATAGCAATATATTTATTATCACGATTAGTAACAAAACTATAAAGAGAAAATTCGAAAGTTATAAGTGTAATGATATATAACATCATTAGTAGACCAATGTGCAAGTAGCAGGGTCATTAGGGTGCAACACTGTAAGTATGCATTGAGTATGAATAGTTGCAACATAATCAGTTAGAGTCAAATGCTTTGGTGAGAGTATGGACATATCACTTAATCAAACTGCGTGCATGTAATATATCATCTTGTGTTAAACTCCTATAGTTAAGAAATATAAATAGACAATAGCACAAATACTATAATAGATGAAAATATGCTCTTCTAAAAGTAATACGTACATTTGCATTGGGAGGAACCGACTGAGAAGCACATATAGAACGAAGAGTGATGGCCAGATAACTATTGATCAAAGGAATATTGAAAGGCACAGTTCCCCTAAGTGTAAGTGTAGTGGTCGGTATCACTTATTATGGAGCTGAAGCATTGCAGCATAGAATAGAAATGAGAGCTTGACTATTGTATACATGAGTTTTACTAATATGACCTTATTCCGCATATCCGATAATGTCAAACAGAAAAATGGATAGCTGAAAGCATTGCAGCATAGAATATAAATGAGAGCTTAACTAATGTAAACATGAGTTTGACTAAAAATGGATATAACGTACTGTAATGTTACAGTATATAATATGACATACAAGCATGTTAAGAAAATAGTATGCACATACTAAACCATAACAATATTAATATTAATTAGATCAATTGCAAATATTCATCTGTGCACATAAAATTATATTAACTTGTTCCAATCATAACAACACTAACATATCAATTCTCAACTTGACCAAGGTAGCAATCCATGATCCCAGAAACAGATGGCAGAAAAGCAGCCCATGAACAATGCGGCATGAATATGAATCACGAAAGGAACATCTACTTGATAATATTCTTATTTATACAAACATTTCGCATGCACAAATAATGTGAACTAAAAAAACAGAAAAATAGAGGAAAAAAAACATTAGTATGCATAAATCAGTTACTTTATCACTTGTCTTGATTCTTGCTTTGCATTATATTCTCTGTCACCATCCTATGAAGCAGGAAAATGACAATGAACCATAATTTGTTTGAATTAGAGAATAAAGCATCAATGCAAGGTAAAATAATATAAGTAGGATCATGTGACAAAAAAGGATTATGTGACAGTTTATATAAAGTAACAGAATCGAGTAAGAAAAATACTTGAAAAAAAAGGCAACTAAGAAGGTGAAAAAATCAACACTCACTAGTTAATCAAATGCAGTGAATTTATTGAAAATACCTAATGGATGGAGTAAGTTCAATGACATTACACCCGGTTTAAAGAGATGGAGAGTCATGTATCAGCCAAAGATATGTTAGGATAAATAAAATTAAACATGGGTACTGACTTCGGTATAATTTTACGCATGCAGGAATCTTGCATATATTACTAAAATTTTATCATCTTACAACAATGCGATCATAGTTAAAATTAATTTCAAACCATGAGAGAAATATAAGATCCTGCTTTATGTTAATCATTCAATTATCCAAGCTTTATATAACGACCGTTGCCATAAGTTTGGTTCGTTTTAGATGTGAAGGTATTTGTATATTAAGTTGTTCAGTTGGTTAAAAAAACATTTTGTCTCTTCTTCTTCGGATTTGAGAATGGCATCTTATCAAAAAGAGCTATAGTTAATAGAATTAATTTTTTTTTTGGTTAAATGGTTTTAGGTTTTAAAACTTTTAATGGGATTGAAATATAGGTAAACAAAAGAAGCGCAAGTTAAGTATGTAATGATGGTGAGTTGAAAATTAAATAGATAGGGTAAAGCACACATATTATTATACTGGGAACACTTTTCTATTTTTCAAACTGTAAAATTGCATAGAAGTGAAAAAAAATCAATATGTATATGCACAATTATCAAATAATTTCGTAGTATGACACAAAAAGTAAATTATTGCACAGCCTAATAGTTAAAAATTAACCAAAAGAATATGTTATAGATATCTGCCTAGTATTTTGATATTGGTTGATATTTCGCATTTACTTTGTAGCAGATTCATTGTTTCTTTTAAGCATCGTATATGGCTAACTCCTATGTTCGAAAGCATAATTTTTGTGTATTAATAATCAGCCTAGACTATACTATAACTAAGATCATTACATTTGGTTCACCTGAAACTTGTGTACCAACGTATGTTATTGTTACCATTGTTGTTGATTCTGATCAACGCTCGTTTCTTTAAATTTGTCTAAATAATTTTGGTTATGTTCAGATCCATGTTTTATTTTGACATTGTAGAACATCAATAAAAACCGGAATTAATTAATAAAAGCATATATGCCTGTAGTAACCTTCAAATTCAAAGATTTATTGAGTGTATTTTTTATCCAAAACTAAAAAAATTAGAATAACATGCAGCTTATGCACAAATAATAGCAGCAAAAAAAAAGAATTGCAAAAAAAGGGAAAAATCACAAAACTTTTCTCTACTAATATAACTCAGTCAAAGACAGGTTTTCAACTATGAAATAATAAGCTACTTTGAGCCAAACAGAAAACATGCAACCGCCAAAGTTTCCACTATGAAATGGCTAAATTGCATGAATTTTACAGCGTACCGAGAAATAAATTCAAAACTGTATCATTTCTTTTTTTTCTCGATTAATTAGCATTCTAGCTTAAGGTTGAATAAAAAAGAAAGTTGAATATCCAAAATGAAGAGGAGAGACCTTAGCACATCGTATGCTCTAAATGAACGTATGATCTTCAGTTAAGTAACCAATTGTATTGATACAATACAAACATATACATATATATTTATTAAACTCAATCGAAAAATAAATATGAAATAAATATTATTTTGTTAGTAGCTTATTCATTGAATATATTTGAAACCAAACCATAAGTCGGTGCTATTGATCTTCTGTACAATATAAAACATAAATGTTACTTCTCTTTCAATGATTAGTAACCACATTAATATAAAATGTTTTTTTATTTTTGACCTTTAATAATGCAGCCCATGTTTCATAGTCATTCAAACCTCTATAAATATATAACAAAAGATTAATTGCAACACTTTATAAACTGTGTGATATAAAGAACAATGTATAATGGGTGCGTAGTCATAAATGAAGATTAGTTTACCATGTCTGAGATCTGCGTTGCACAGCCAATGCATCACTCAAAATATGCAAGCAAAAATTTATATTTATCTTCAGTTTACAAAAGGTACAAAGTTTTTGTATAGTACAATGCATGAATATTATTTTTGACTTAATAATTAGTAACCATATTAAATCACGGTATATTATCATTGAACAGTTAGTCTGCAGGGGTGTTGCTTCCAGGCCAGCAATAAAGGTGAGGCTATATGTTTGTAATTATCATTTCTCTCATAAAAATAATGAAGCCTTAGCTCATATTTGTTGTGTGTGTATTGTAAGTATTATTAAACAATTCCTTTTGCACTTCCATATGCATCTGGTTGTAACACATTTTTACCTTAGAAACTTTTCAGTAATCTTTATTTGTTTCTAGTTTTATCAACTCTACTCTATTTCAAAAGCATGTTAATGAAAATATGTTGCCTTATTTTTCTTAATTATAATCTTGGTTTCTCTTTCAGTCCCCAAATCCCTAAATTTCACCATCTAGTCCTCCAACCCAACCCATTTTTTTTAATTAACCTCTGCTATTATATATACATATTTCAAACTTAGTTAAGTTTAAAACAAAAAACAGAAAAAATGGGGGAAAAAGAACGGTACCATTCAATGTCAACAGGAGAAAGAGATTCCAGGATGCATTAGTGGAATGTTCAATCTCTTCGACCCTTATGGTTGGCTTGAAGTCAACATACTATCTGTAGCCATCTCCCAATAGCAGGAAAACTGCCCTTATTTTTCTCTGTTGAAAGATACATCCAGCATCAAATTTTAACCTAGATGTTTTGATGTCTCTTCTTTAATACCAAAACATTAGCAACATAATTTTGTGATATTAATTATTTTACCCAAAACATTAACACGTAAGCTTTAGCCTATGAAGAAACCATGGATAAAAATGGATCTTATGCACGAAAACAACATTTTACTTCAAGTGGATACCCATAGCTCCCGCCATTGATAAAAAACTAAAAAGAATAATATATAGAATAAATGGAAAAGGTGGTTTTGCATGTTAACCCAACTCGTATAAGAATTTACTTATGTCTTTAATGCGATGCCTTGCAGATTTCACAATTAGCAACAATAGTTTGCATGTAAAATTTAAAACTTGAATAACTGGAGCAATTTGAAAAGCTAATCATAAAATTATGACACACGGAAGGAGCAAAGTCAGAATATGAACTAACAATAAAAGCGGTAAGTGTGATTTTTTCAATCGTTGTTCATTCCTTCCTTCCAATGTTTTGTCCATTTGTAAGGCATCACCATAGCTTTTCAAAAAGAGATCCACTGTAGCTATTACCCCATGCACATGTAAAGGGTAAAATGGAAACTGACCTGTAACAATTACCCGCTGCAGCTTTTCACAAATCGATCTGCAGTTCAGTTTACTATTTAAACGTAAGCATGTAGGTCAGTTATAGAATTGTCTCTTAAATGAGTTAGATATTGCTTAAGGCATTTATCAATAAAGAAAGAGAGGTTGTAAGAATATGTTTCTAGGGAATGCTACTGGTTTGTGAAAATGTATCTATCATGAATTCTTTGCATATAATATGGCACAAATCAAAACAAATACTTGATCAAATCAAACATTATCAAGCTAAGCATATAGTTGTCGGCCTGTTAATATACATCCAAAAATGTCATATATTTTCTTCTAGATACTGCTTCCTAAGCTTGTAGCCCATAACTGTTCTCCTTTTCATATATTTCCATTTATAGTTCAGCCATGCACACTCGTTAAGAGCCTAAGTATTCTATTTAACACAGATAGTGGTTGATCGAAATAAATTAAAAAACTCAAGATAATTTGATTCAATTTTGTAATATAGTAGTGAAAATTTATAAATTAATAAGAAAAAATAGGATTGTTTCTAAATTTTTCATTAGTGTGCTGTTATAGTTGATCTGCTCTATATACATAAACAAAGATCGGTAAAATTGGAAGGAAGTTTTCTTCTCATCACTCCAGCATATATAACTATTCTAAATGTAAATATCTTGCTTTATTTGACATGTCATAGAGCATGGCATAATTTTACAATTACTATCCGCTTGAGTAAACAAACAGATATACAAATACATTAAATAATTCATGTTAATAAATGATATATTATAAGACATCATTAAAAACTGAAGTTATCTTACTGCCAAACAATCTAGAAATTGCATCACCTCTATAATCTCTGAATTCGCAAGCTCATCAGTCACCAATCGGCTTTGAGTTTTTATTATTACATAGTGTCTAAATTTCAATTATGAAATTCAACTCTCTTTCTAATCTATTTGTACTCCTAGCCTAAGCCTTAACAGTGATAAAAGGTAAAACATTCAGCGCGTATGAAAGTAATTAATGATAAGAATGAAAAAAAAACAGTATGTTGATGCATTTCCAGAAAATGAGTTGAATCCTTTTGCAGCCCCGTGATAGTTTCCATATTAGCTTAGTCAATGATTACTTTACAATGAATTCCAGCCGAAGACAGGTAGAAGAAAGCCCAAAAAACAAATCAGTAAAATATTAGAGTAGGTTTAAGATTATCTTACAGTTGAATTCTAGCCGAAGACAGGTAAAAGAAAGCCCTGAAAAATAAATCAGTAAAACGTTAGAGTAGGTTTAGGCTCTTACTATTGAGAAATCGAAAGATTAGCTTTTTTTCATAGAATTACGGAAGTGGAGAAGATGAGGGCCAGATGATGGAACACAGATCGAAGGTATTACGGATAGATGAGTTGATGGTTTTGATTTGTACTCGGATTTTTTAGAGAAGAAACGACATTAGTTTTTTTAGTGAGAAAATTGAAGAGAGGAAAGTGGAGGAAACGCATGAAAATGAAACTGCGGTAGCGGACGTCGTGGAGAGAAATGGAAATGGAGTGGAATGAACTGAATGAAAAATGATGAAACTGCCCCAGTCGAACAATTGAAATTAAAAAGGGCATTTGGGTCTTTTCAAAAGCTTCATTTCAAGGTATTCTCGTTATAATATAGATAAACTGTTTTAAGAATAAAAAACACATTTTTATCTATATAAGAAGTGTTAAAGATAGTCATATGTTGAAATGAATATTTGTTGGCTAAAAATATTATTTTTATCACATATATGAAATGAAATGGTGTGGAAATCGAAGAACGGATTATATTTATATTTATATTTATATAATTAAAATAAATCGAATAACGAAGCTGCAGTTCATATTTTGAAACCGTGATTTTAAACGATTATTGCGAGAGATCCGACTATCGGATTTTCCCGAAATCGAAACCGTTGGGTCCGCTTTGGAAATATCTTTCCAACGACACCAAATTTATAAAGATCCAACGGTTAGATTTTGTGAAATGTTAAATTCAAATCTGAATGAAAACAGCGTCAGAATGGATTATATTAATATATACAAATATAATTAAATTAAATCGTATAAGAACGCTACAGTTCTTATTTTGAAATCGTAACTTCAAACTATTGTACCAGGAGATCCGACCGTCGGATTTTCCTAAAACTGAAACCATTGGGTCCGCTTTGAAAATACCTTTCCAATGATATAAAATATGTAAAGATCCAATGGTTAGATTTTCAGATATGTGTAAATCAAATCTGGAGAAAAATAGCGCAATGGCCGCGTTATGGCCTGAAGCGTCGTTTGAATAAATCGGCTATATTTAAATAAATAAAAATAGCGATAAATCGTTAGAAAATATTATAAACGATATGGAATGGAAATAAACTGAATTTACCAATGAATTGAATTATGGATGTTAAATAATTTAACCATGGAAATGAATTGATTTGAATTCTAAATATACGTGAATTATTTGAAAAGGCCGAGTTAATTCTCATTTCAAATAATTGATCGACGGTTAGAAGTCGAAGATATGAAGACGGTGCAAGACCGAGGATCTTCACAACGAGTGGATGCCTATTGATGCCTTTGAAGGGAGTTGCTGCCCTGAAGGGGTTACGGTGTGGTTGTCCGGACATACTTGTTGATTGTTCGGATGTGCGAGGGCCTCTCTCCTGTATTGGACATATGGGTGAGGAATAAGGTGCCTCCGGTTTCGTTCAAACCCAGCACGGACTTGTAAATGGATGTGTGTCTGACGTTATAGATTAACAACGTGGCATACAAAGATGCTGTGATCAAGGCTTTTGTTGAAAAGCAGATCTTTGTGGTTGATGATCAAAGCACGGCTTTAAATAGCTAGCTTTGTGTTTAGCGTTGATTTGCGGGCCTCACATCTCGGTATGAACCAGAAACGGGAGAGGACTTCAGGGAGGACATGCGTTTCCTTCTAGCTAGGAGTGTAATTTTGGGTTTTACACGCCCGGGCATTTAACTTATGTGGATGATGGATAGCGAGGCGCCTCGGTTATATCGGTCATTTCGAGGCCAATAGTTTGGTCGGGATATGACCGGTTTACGCCCCATAGGGCGGGGAAACGCAGTGTTCAAGCATTTTAATCCACTCCGTGTGTACCGGCCCTGACGATCTAAAAGCTTGACAGAGTACTTGCCTGAGACATGGGCTAGATTGTCTCGAAGCGGTAAGGACGATCCCTTGCGTTGGTTCATGATGGAAATCCAATTTCCAAATACGGCATCGTTCAGTTTTGATTGTATACTTATATATGGCGACATAGTGGTATGGGGCATGTAATAACCCAGAAAATCAGAACCATTTTAAAATTTTTATTTTGGAAATTTAAGTGAATTTTGATATTTAAAATGAATTGTTTTAAATAATAACAGCGAAAAATTTATTTTGAATAGAATTAGAATGTATATATTAATTTGAATGGACATTAGAATATAAATATTTATTTTAATTATAAAAGGAATTGAAAATGGCGCGCTAGTTTGAAAATTCGATTTCAAATTTCAAATGAATGTACAGGATTCAAAATAACCCAAATTTTAGCGAAACCAAAAATATTTGAATCTATTTGGAAATATCTTTCCAACGAATCTGAAAAATTGAAATTTCATAGTGGGAATAAAAAGTTATTCCCAATTGAAAATTCAAAATAGTCGTTATGGAATTTTAGCCCTTAAAAATGGAAATTTTGCAAACGACCTCCGTTTTCGACGAAACCACTTTTGTTGGATTCGGGATCTCAAGTTTTTGCTAGATTACAAAATTCATAATTGTTCGAATCAATATGTGAGCGTGGTAAAAGAAAACGTGTTTTGACAATTTTAGTCAATTTGGATCAACCAGAAAATGGCCATTTTTCGAACGGTCTCCAAATTTGACGAAACCATTTTTGTTAGGACCGTATCGTCAATACAAAGCTAGAAATAATTTTTCAATAATTTTTAGAGTTCGTATGTGGCCCCGGTAAATTAAAATGTACGTTTGAAATTGGATATATAGATTTATATTCTAATTTTAGCGAAAACTGAGCGAAACAGCCAGACTGGCTTACGAAAATATCCCATTGTGTTCGGAATGAGGGTAATATGCTAGGGGCGACAGTCAATGGTCTAGATTTGGGATTCGAATTAAAAGTAAACTTCAAAGGAGAAAAATAATAATATTAAATTACAAAATATATATGTTTAAACCCCCCAACCCTTGCACCATTCTCAGAAAACCAATTACCCCCCTTTTCTTCAAAACGATTTCCGCCGCTAGCCCCCCCCTCGCACTGGAGTCGCGCCCCCTACGGCGGCGCCATCGCCCCTACCTCCCCCATCTCCTGCCCCTCTGCCCTTATTTCTCTCTCCTCAGCCCCAAATCGCGTCCAAACCCCTTCCACGAACCAAATCAGCAACGCCACCCTCTCCTGGACCCCGCCACCGCCTGGTTTTGCTTTCCCCGGTCTCCAACGCGCCTGCGCCACCCCTTCCACGCCGTTGTCACCTCCAGCAGCCCTCCTGTGAGTTTTCATATCTATTTTATCCATATAAAAAAGGTGGTTTTTTCATATGCATTCCATTAGAATTAAAATGTATGTTTACTACTTATATAGTATAGGAAAAGCTGTGACTTTATTTTATTCAAAGACACGATTTTTATTTGAGTGAAATCATTTTGAAGACTTGATTTTTATATTTTTATCATAGAAAAGGTTATATTTTTATATATTACAGGAATAATAGAAATATGATTTTTATATTATAGGAATAATAAAAATATGATTTTTAGATTATATAGATAATAAAAGTTGGATTTTTCTATATGTAGCGATAGGATAAATATACGATTTTTATATATGAAGTGAAGATATAAAAATGTGATTTTTATATATGTAAAGTAATGATAAAAATTCAATTTTTACATGTATGGTTAATGTATAAAGATTTAACTTTTAACAGAAGAAAAATTAGTTTTCTTTTTATTGTAGAAAAATTAGATTTTCATTTTGAAGTAGAGAAAATAAAAATTCAATCTTTATATAAGCAGTAGAAAATAAAATTATAATTTTCATATAGAAAGAAGCATTGTAAATATATGAAGTAGAAATAAAAATATGATTTTTATTTATAGGAATGAAGCGATAAAAATATGATTTTTTATATATGAACAGCGTGGAAGAGACTGCGTTGAATATCGGGCTAAGCCAAGCTATTCAAAAATTCAGAAATGAAATGGCGGAGTGGAATCCCAAGGTGAGAACTTCTCACTTTTATTTTATTTTCTAGTTAAAATATATACTAGGATGCAGACGGTGCTTAGCAGCACCCGACACCCGTCGTCCACAGACCATGGACGACTTGTTTGTTTGATTGATTGTATTGTGAAAATTGATTGTGTGATGTGGATTGGATAATATTTATAAACAAATCGGATGATTTTTTTATGTGTACACATTTGACTGATATTGATTGGGATGATAAATTTTACACATCGCCCAACTGCACAAATAAAATTCATTATTTGTTGATTGAAACCCCACACGGGTATTGGGATGATATATGACACACACTAGTCCCAATGATTAGTTGTATGTCGATCGATTGATTTACAGGCTGTATGAGCGTTGAATATTTATATTTAATGCTTATACAGTGTTGAATGCACTTTGGATGATGGTTGATTGTTTATCGTTGTTGTTGTGTACATGTGTGTATGAAATCCATATAAATCAAATTATATGGTAATTGACTGAGTCTGATTCCTGTTCAGAATTATCGAATATTTTAAAATAATATTCAGAAATAATTGAAATGTGAAGCCATGTTAAGTAGTCAAACTCCATTTTAACACAAACGGAAATTTGGTCGATTTTATTCATTTTATAATGAATATCGAAAAGTGATTTCAAAATCTGATGTTTTGAAAATATTGAAGTGATATAGAATATTCAATTTTGAATTGAAATCGATTTAAAGTGAATTCAAAACGAATTGAAATTGAATTGAAATCGGTTTAAAGTGAACTCAAAACGAATTGAAATTGAATTGAAATTGAAATTGAATTGAAATCGATTTAAAGTGAATTCAAAATGAATTGATATTGAATTGTAATCGATTTAAAGTGAATTAAAAACGAATTGAAATTGAATTGAAATCAACTTGAAATGAATTTAAAATGAATTTATAATAGAAAATTCAATTTTGATTTGGAATTGAATATGAAGTTGAAACTGTTTTGAAATGAATTTAAAACGATTTATTAAATACGTTTTAAATGGAAATCGACGAAATATATATTATATATTATATATTATATATATAAAATATAATGGCCTGAATAGAACGCGCCGCGCTATGGTAATTCACGAATTTCGACCATTGACTTCGAATGAATATTACAGGAGATCCAACCGTCGGATTCTTCTAAAACTGGGACCGTTGGGTTCGTATCGAAAAGAGCTTTCCAACGAATATTAGAAATTAGAAATCTAACGATTGGGTTTGGAATTATGTCCAAATCAAATTCGGAAAAGGTTGTTGTAAGTGCAGTTCGATGGCCATTTATGGAAATTGACTGTACGGGCCTTTATAAAATTATTAAAAACATTAATAATTAGTGTAAAATCATAAGAAATGATTTGGAGAGAATTGGGATGAAAATTTCCATATTTGAAAAGATAAAAGTAGATTTTTATCAAAATGAACTAGTTTTGAACTAGAATTTTAATTCAACTATTTTTAAAATAAATAAATTGGTTTTGAAATGTCTTTAGAAATAACCTGAATTTCCAATATATAAATTGGAAATGGATTTGAATCAAAATTGTCTTCGGAATATTTCGATGTTGTGTTTCATGACTATACAGATATTGTTATGGAAATTTGAAAGACATATATATATATCATTATTTCCAATACGATATTTGTTGATTTCAGAATTTGATATTGAATATAAGCCGATATATTTTCTATTAAGAGCCTTGTATTTAATATCAAATTGGATTTTGGGTTCGTCGTGAATGGTATCTTTAATAATACTGTTCTTGAACCGAATGGAGTAAAGAAATTAGAAACTGACTAGAGATTAGTTAAGTTGAACGGTTTCCTGGGTATTGATCTGATGTTGGTTTCGGCCTTCGGGGTTAATACTTAGGGGATTGTTCTCTTACTAATTTACGGTTAGAGGCTAATGTGAATTGGGCTTATTGTGAACTGTGTTTTTAATGACACTCATTCTTTAACCCGATTTACAGTGAATGTGATTTGGGATTTATAAATCTTTTTATTAAGATTTAACGGGAATTTTCCAAGGTAACATTTTCCGATTTAATATATTAAATTGGAACTGAATGGAATTCGATTTGATAATAATCAAAGTGAACTTCTGTGAAGGAAGACTGTTAATACATATGGAATTTAAAAAGCGTTGCCGTAATTCCATTTATACTATTAGTCGGATATGGAAATTGATATTGAATATATATTGATTTGTTTTTCCATGAAGATTCCATAATTAATGGAATGTGATTTGGGTTGTCGTGAATGATATCTTTAATAATACTATTCTTTGACCCAACGGAGTTAAGAAAATCAAAAACTAACTGGAGATTAGTTAAGTTGAATAGTATCCTGGGTATTGATCTGATGTTGGTTTCGACCTTTGGGGTTAATACTTAGGGAAATGTTCACTTGCTAATTTACGGTTAAAGGATGATGGAATGGAATGTGATTTTGGGTTTATCGTGAACCATGTTTTAAATGACATTGGTTCTTTAACCCAGTTAAAGACAGGATATGATTTCCCAAGTTAAACAATCGTTAATTTTGATTTTTGGGAAGATTAAAACCAAGTGGAGTTTTAATGCATCTTTAATTAGATTGAATTGATATCCAAAGGAAGATTAAAGAATAAATTTAAAGAATTTATCTTTGATAAAATTAATCAGAACCTTTCCCAAAGTAAAAGAATATTTGAATAAAGGAATATTCTGGATTGGAATGAGGTGTATGTGTGTTTTTATAACACTTGTTTATTATATACGCGAGTTATTCGGAAAGATCGGGTTTATCCCATTTTGAATAACTGATTCGGCGATATATCGAGGATGAAGATGGTGGTCGAAGACCGGAGGTCTTCACATCGTTTGGATGATTACTGAGGTCTTGATTGGGCTGTACACCCAAGACAAGGTAATAAGTGGTGATCGTCCAGACGTACTTGGAGATCGACCGGATATACGAGGACTTCTCCCCTGTATTGGACATATGGGGGAGGAATAAGTGCCTCCGGTTTCGTTCAGACCCAAAACGAACTTTAATATAGCGTAGCTTTGTGTAGCGTTAATTTGCGAGCCTCACACCCCGGTGTGAACCAGAAACGGGAGAGGACTTCAGGAAGGGCATGCGTTTCCTTCTAGTTAGGAGTGGTGTCAGCGTTTTGCATGCTCTGGCATTTTACTTATGTGGATGATGGATAGTGAGGCGCCTTAGTTATATCGGTCGATCCGGGGCCGATGGAGTCATTTTTCTCATTTACGCCCCATAGGACAGGGAAACGTAGTGTTCAGGCATTTTAATCAACATCGAGTGAACTGGCCCTGACGATCCAAGGGTTGATGCGTTCTGATCCTGAGGCTCGGGCTAGATAGTCTCGAAGCGATAAGGACGATCCCTTGCCTTGGTTTACAGATGGAAATCTAACTTCCAATACGTGGCATTTGCAGTTTTAATTGTAGAGCCTAGTATTGGCGACATGATATATGGTACCCATGCCGCCTTGGATCGATGCATTTATATTTGAAGTTGTTTTATACACTATGCACTTATAATAGTATCAAATGATTATTTTTTAATGTACCAAGCATGTTTGGCTATTATAAGGGAAAACCCTATCCCTCGGCTTGTGTTGCATTGTGTGATAGGACCTGGGTCTTATAATAGCTTCATTTTTCCAAAAAGCATTGCGATGTTTTGTTATATGCACTGGTATTCTTGGAAGGAAACCCGTTCCGTGTTATACGGCGTGGTCCCTTGTTATATCTGATTTAAAGTAAAGTTTTAAATAACTGTTTTAGTTCTCACACCAGTCATATGACATACCGGGAGTTTATTGTTTTAATCTTAACCTTGGGTGCCCCTATTTTCCACACGGGCAGCTTGTAGTTTTGGTTTTGCAGATTTATATTCATAGAATCCTGGTTTACAGCTGGAATGATATTCGTAAAGCTCTGTATCTGTATATTCTTTTCAGTTGTGTTTTGTATTATTTTTCCGCTGCATTGTAATGTGTAAATCTCTAATATTTAGTAAATGTGTAATATTTATTCATACTCTGCATATTCTTGTATTCTGATGAAATTATTGTAATAAGCAATGAAATGTTCTTCTGTTTGTGTTCTGATTAGTCTTGTTCTCAACTCAATCCGGGCTTCCCTTCACGGGGAGGTTCGGGTCGTGTCAGTTTGGTATCATAGCTTTGGTTTACAAAGCTCGAAAACAAGACATATTAGAACCATACGAAAGAATTCATCAAAGATTGGATTAGTAATATCTAATAAGAATGACTCGTTAGAGATTGGATCAGTAGTATCCTAGAACGAGTGTGAAGAGTATATTTTTAAAATGAAAACAAATTTTGTTTTGAAATTTGAACCCTTTTGTAGGTATTTGAATATTTATTTGTATTGAATTTGGACAATCCAATATAAAAAGATTTTTCATATACGCCTTGCAAACGTGTATTCGAAGTTTTAATATACTGGATAGATATAGAATCACACTCTAGTCGCCCGGAGATGATTTTATTGATGACGTACGGCATCAGTAGTTTGTTTTCAAGTTTCGAAAGTGGGATTTCTATATATTTCCAATTGACTGGTTTGAGAACCAAAAATATATAGGGCTATTGTGTGAATTGGCATCAAAAACATGATTCTCTGTATATGTATCAAAATTTTGAATTTGAAACGTTAATTCACTAATTGATTGATGGTTGTGTTGTATGATTATTCCTTTAAAATTATTATGTGAAAGAACGGTGCATATAACCAAATTGTACCAAATATTAAACTGTATTGAAAATTGTTGGAAATTGCATGCATATACATGTGTATACGTTGAACAGGTCATTGCAAAGAGGCTAGAGAAGAGGAATAAAATTGTTTTCCCGACAAATAGGTGCATGTTTATTGCATTTCTTGGGTTTTTTGTTGATTTTATGAGCCGATTGCCAGCCGCTTGACTGTTTCTTTTTCTTTTTGGATTGGAGAGGCCTGTATGGTGATTTCGGGATTTTCCCGTGCTCCCGTACAGGGGAGGTTATGGCGAAATTTTTCGAAAATTTAGGGTATTAGCCAAATTGTTGAAAATTTTGAAAAGTTCTTAGAAACTGAAAAGTTGAAGAACTTAAGCCATAATGAAAATAATGAAAGTTGAGTTGGTTTGTAAAACAACTTTCAGCTCTGTTCCTTTTCGAGGACGAAAAGATGTTAAGTAGGGAAGATTGTAATAACCCGGAAAATCAGAACCAATTTAAAAATTTTATTTTGGCAATTTTAGTGAATTTTGAATATTTAAAGTGAATTATTTTAAATAATAACAGCGAGAAATTTATTTTGAATAGAATTAGAACGTATATATTTATTTGAATCAACGTTAGAATATAAATATTTATTTTAATTATAAAAGGAATTGAAAATGGCGCGGTAGTTTGAAAATTCGATTTCAAATTTCAAATGAATGCACAGGATTCAAAATAAACCGGATTTTAGTGAAACCAAAATATTTGAATCTATTTGCAAATATCTTTCGAACGAATCTGAAAAATTGAAATTTCATAGCGGGAATAAAAAGTTATGCCCAATTGAAAATTCAAAATAGTCGCTATGGAATTTTAGCCCATAAAAATGGAAATTTTGCAAACGACCTCCGTTTTCGACGAAACCACTTTTGTTGGATCCGGGATGTCAAGTTATTGCTAGATTCCAAAATTCATAATTTTTCGAATCAACATGTGAGCGTGGCAAATGAAAACGTGTTTTGACTGTTTTAGTCAATATGGATCGACCAGAAAATGGCCATTTTTCGAACGGTCTCCAAATTTGATGAAACTAGTTTTGTTAGGACCGTATCGTCACTACGAAGCTAGAAATAATTTTTCAGTAATTTTTAGAGTCTGTATCTGGCCCCGGTATATTAAAATGTACGTTTGAAATTGAATATATAGATTTATATTCTAATTTCAGCGAAAACTGAGCAAAACAGCCAAACTGGCTTACGAAACATATCCCATTGTGTTAGGAATGTAGGTAATGTGCTAGGGCGACGGTCGTTGGTCTAGATTTGGGATTTGAATTAAAAGTCAACTTCAAAAGAGAAAAATAATAATATTAAATTATAAAATATATATGTTTAAACCCCCCAACCCTTGAACCATTCTCAGAAAACCGATTACCCCCTTTTCTTCAAAACGATTTCCACCGCTAGCCCCCCCTCTCATCGCACTGGAGTCGCGCCCCCTACGGTAGCTCCACCGCCCCTACCTCCCCCATCTCCTCCCCATCCGCCCCCGTTTCTCTCTCCTCAGCCCCAAATCGCGCCCAAACCTCTTCCATGAACCAAATCAGCACCGCCACTCTCTCCTGGACCCCGCCACCGCCTGGTTTTGCTTTCCCCGATCGCCAACGCGCCTGCGCCACCCCCTCCACGCCGCTGTCACCTCCAGCACCCCTCCTATGAGTTTTCATATCTATTATATCCATTTATATAAAAAAAAGTGAGTTTTTTCATATGCATTCCATTAGAATTATAATGTATGTTTATTATTTGTATAGTATAAGCAAAGCTATGACTTTATTTTATACAAAGACACGATTTTTATTTAAGTGAAATCATTTTAAAGACTTGATTTTTATATTTTTATCATAGAAAAGGTTATATATTTATATATTATAGGAATAATAAAAATATGATTTTTATATTATAGGAATAATAAAAATATGATTTTTATATTATATAGATAATAAAAATTAGATTTTTTTATATATGTAGCGATAGGATAAAACCGGAGACACCTTATTCCTCGTCCCGTATGTCCAATACGGAAGAGAGGTGCTTGCATATCCGGACAATCAATAAGTACGTCCAGACAACTACCACTTTAACCCTTTCCTAGGAGCGACCCAGTTCAGGGCATCAGTAGTCGCCCATTCGATGTGAAGTTCATCGGTCTTCAATCACCGTCTTCAATGTATTCGGCTTTTAATCGTCGTAGTAATTATTCAGAATGGGTTAAACCCTGTCTTTTCGAATAACTCGCGTATTTTATAATCAAAAATCAAATGCTATAAAGACACATCATACGCCTCATTCCAATTTAGAATATTCTTTTAATAAAATATTCATATTAAAAGGGAAAGATTCCCATCAATTTTATCAAAGATAAATTCTTTTAAATTAAATCTTTAATCTTCTTTTTAAAGATTCAATAAAACTCCAATTTGATTTTTACTATCAAAAATCATTAATTTATGATCGTTCAACTTTTAAGAAATTAATCTTGTCTTTATCTGGGTTAAAGAACCAGTGTCATTTAAAACAGATTTCATGATAAACCCAAAATCAACTTCCACTAAATATGGAATTTCCACAGAAATCAAATCAATATATAATCGATGTAAATTTCCGTATTAGATTAATAATATAAATGGAATAACGCCAAAGCCTTTTAAATTCCACATATAGTAACTGTCTTCTTTTATAGAAGCCTATCTCGATTATTATCAAATCAAATTTCCACTCAATCCCAATTTAATATATTAAATTGGAAAACTTGACTTTGGGAAATTTCTTTTTAAATCTTAATAAAAAGATTTATAAATTCTAAATCATATTTTCACTGTCAATTGGGTTAAAGAACAAATGTCGTTTTAAAACATCGTTCACAATAAACCCAAATCTAATTCTTTTATTTAATTCTAGTTAATTAATTGGAAGACTTCATTAAATCTTAATTTAAAAGATTTATTCTAGTAAATAACTAGTTCATTTCGATAAAAATACATTTTTATCTTTTGTCCATCCAAAAACGGAGATATAAATCATCATTTTATTCTTCGTTGAATATTATTTAAAAATATTCTTTATTTTAAGGTATTCTTTATATTTAAAAAAAATATTCTGAATCGAAATGCGTCTCAATCAGTTACCATATAATTTCGGTTATATGGATTTCACACATCACATGAACATGACAATAATGATAAATAATCATTAAACAACCAATTCACGTCCAAAGTGGAATTTATAACTGTGTGAGCATTAAAATAAATAAATAACACTCATCGCAGCCTGTCAATCCATCGATTGACATACAACTAAATATTGGGACAAGTGTATGTCAAATATCATCCCATTACCCGTGTGGGGTTTTCAACTAACAATAGTTCATCTAAATAAATCATTGGTTAATGAATTTAACCAATTTTATTTCTGCTAACATGTTGATGATAACGAACAAACATGTTATTATATTCCTAATGCCAAACAAAAATGTATTTTACTCGCATAATTTATCTACATGTATCTAATGTCTAATAAAATGTAATTTATTTACATGGCATTGTTGTTGATGAGAAATAAAAAGATAATTTTCATTTTCCTTTATTTGTATGCAAATTCTATTGTTAATTTTAACAAATAAAAAGAAATTGTTTTATTTGCATGTATAGTTTCAAATCATAACATATGAAATGCCTCTTTACTTTGAACACAAAATATAATATGTAATTCGAAAATACAAATGTCACTTGTATTTGCATACAAATTCTATTGTATAATTTAACAATAAAATGTTATTTTAATTCACATACAATTCTAATGTATGTTTTGACCATGAAAATGATTCTTATATTTGCATATAAATTCTAATGTATGTTTTAACAAATAAAATGGTTCTTATATTTGCATATAAATTCTATTGTATGGTTTGCAAAAAATGATTCTTATATTTGCATATAAATTCTAATTCAACAAAATGCATAAAGAGTGATTCATTCATTCTTGTTGAAAATTCTACTTTCAACAAAATGATTAAAATGATATATTCATTTTTGTTGACAATTCTATTTCAACAAAATGATATTTTCATTTTGCGAACAATTCTAATTTAAAAAAATAAATAAAAGAGATATTTCATATTGTTAACAGTTCTAACTTTTAACTAAATGGACAAAAGTGATATTTTGTTGTAACACAAATTTATTTAACAAAGATGCTATTTGTGTTTTAACTCTTTTATTTAACAAAAATGTGATTTTTGCTTTATTTCATGTAACAACCCGAAAATCTGGGCCAGTTTAAAATTTTTATTTTGGCAATTTAAGCGAATTTTGATTATTTAAAATAAATTATTTTAAATAAAATCGACGAGAAATTTGTTTTGAATATAATTCGAACGTATATATTGAAACGCGTCGTCGTTAGAATATAAATATTTATATATAATTATAAATAGAATTGAAAATGGCGCGGTAGTTCGATAATTCGATTTCAAACTTCAATTGAATGTACCGGGTGCAAAACAATCCGGATTTTAGTGAAACCAAAAACATTAGAATCTAATAGATGATATCTTTCCAACGAATCCGAAAAATCGAAATTTGATACCAGGAATCAAAAGATATGTCCAGTTGAAAATTCTGAATAGTCGCTATGGAATTCAGGCCCTTAAAAATGGACATTTTGCAAACGACCTCGGATTTCGACGAGACCAGTTTTGTTGGGTCCGTGATGCTAAATTATTGCTAGGTTTCAAATTTCATAATTTTTCGAATCAATATGTGAGCGTGGCAAAGGAAATTGAAATGTGCGTTTAAATTATATATATATAATGATTTATATTTTAATTTCAGTGAAAACTGATTGTAACAAGCGAATTGGCTTACGATACGAATCCCATTGTGTTCGGAATGTGGGTAATTAGCTAAGGGCTATAGTTGTTGGGTTTGATTTGGAGATCGACTGAATAAACATGTATATTTGGAAATAAAAGAATTAAATTATATTATTAATATGATGTATATACCCTAGTATATACGGTCAAACCCCCCCCCCCATTTAATCTTCCTCGGTCAAACGCGCCTCCCTCCTGTGATATACGGCGGAAGAAGCTCAAATTTTCGAGCTCAAAAATCCATCAATCCAATCCGAATTAATCACAGCTTCTAAAGCAAAATCCTAGAACTTCTTGAGAGCTTCCAATCTATACCGGTCTGAGGTTATTTCATGGAGAAATCAGCTCGTATTTCGAGCTCAAAGGACCGAGAGTCGAACGTGGTTTCAGGGCTGGGCGGTGGTGCGAGTTGGACGGCGTTGGCGGGGCAGGTGCGTGGCGTGGCAGCGCTCAACGTGGGGGTCTCTGATGGGTCCCACAATGACGGTGGCAGCCAGAATTTGGTGCCCTAGGGCGGAGCGAGTTCGTGAAATCAACTACAGAAAGAACAGTGAGTTATTTCTCCACTGTTACTTTAGTTTAACTAACATTATTTAAATCAGATTTTTTTATATATAAAGTGATTTAAAATCAGTTTTAAATATGGATATATAAAGGTTAAAACCAGTTCTTAAATGCATGATAAACATTGATTCTTTTCAGTTTTTGGTATAAATTTGAATTGTATTTTATTTTCTGTTTTTAATTATATATAGAATAGATAAAAATATGATTTTGGCTTAGATAAAAATACGATTTTTATTCATATAAAAAGACTCGATTTTTAAACAATAAAAAGCTTCGATTTTTGAATATAAAAAGACTCGATTTTTAAACAATAAAAAGCTTCGATTTTTGAAAATAAAAAGACTCGATTTTTAAACAATAAAAAGCTTCGATTTTTGAAAACAAAAAGATTGGATTTTTATATATTGAATAGCATAGTAAAAATATGATTTTTATATATATCGAACATCGATGTAAAAATATGATTTTTATATATGTAGTGGCTATGGGCGAAGAAACTAATTAGAGAGGAGAACAGTGAAGATTTCCTGCATTAGAAGTGCCGTGGAGTTAGGATAGCTATCGGTGAGAACTTCTCACCTTTCAATTTAAATTTTCTGGTTATATATATATACTAGGATGCAGACGGTGCTTAGTAGCACCTGACACCCGTCATCCACAGACCATGGATGGCTTGTTTGTTAAATTGTTTGATTGATGTGTGAATGGCGTGGGCCTTCACTAGACCGGGGATAAGGCTAGGCCTCGTCCCGTTTCTAGTATCGTGCCGTTATGCCGTCGAAATTTTCTAAAATAAGTTAGAAAATAAAAATACCATTTTATTTAAAGAATGAACTGAATAGAAATTCATATGTTAAAATAAAATGTTTTATCGTTAAAAATATAATTTTTAACGTGAATATGAATATAGTGAATGTGAATAAAATAAAATATTCATTTACAAACCGGACGGTTTGTTTATGTACACCTATTTGAATGACATTGATTGGGACGATAGATTTTACACATCGCCCAACTGCACAAATAAAATCTGTGTTTGATTGTTTGAAACCCCACACGGGTGTTGGGATGAAATATGAAGTTCACTCATCCTGATTTATTAAATATGTCGATCGATTGATTGACAGGCTGTTATAAGCGTTAGATATCTATATTTGATGCTTATACAGTGTAGTGCACTTTGGTTGATGGTTGATTATTTTTCAATGCTATTATATACATGTGTTGTATGAAAATCCATATAATTAATTTTATATGGTGATTGATTGGGCCTCATTCCAATTTAGAAAATAAAGAATATTATAAAATAAAGGTTCATGTGTTGACTGTACTCATCCGTTGAGATTAGTCATGTGTTGAACGAAATATTTTAATAATAAAATTTGCATCTTTATCAATATAAAATAAAGGTTCATGTGTTGACTGTACTCATCCGTTGAGATTAGTCATGTGTTGAACGAAATATTTTAATAATAAAATTTACATCTTTATCGATATAAAATAAAGGTTCATGTGTTGACTGTACTCATCCGTTGAGATTAGTCATGTGTTGAACGAAATATTTTAATAATAAAATTTACATCTTTATCGATATAAAATAAAGGTTCATGTGTTGACTGTACTCATCCGTTGAGATTAGTCATGTGTTGAACGAAATATTTTAATAATAAAATTTACATCTTTATCGATATAAAATAAAGGTTCATGTGTTGACAGTACTCATCCATTGAGATTGGTCATGTGTTGAACGAAATATTTTGATAATAACAACTATTTTGAAAAAAGAAATATTTGAAATAGGATATTTGAAAATAGAAATTTATGAAGCCGTGTTGATTAGATTGACGCCATTTTGACGTGAACGATATTTATATCGATTTTATTCATTTCGAAATGAATTGAATATATAACGATTTCGAAATGAATTGAATATATAACGATTTCGAAATGAATTGAATTAAAAACGATTTCGAAATTAATTGAATTGAAAACGATTTCGAAATGAATTGAATTGAAAACGATTTCGAAATGAATTGAATTGAAAACGATTTCGAAATGAATTGAATTGAAAACGATTTCGAAATGAATTGAATTGAAAACGATTTCGAAATGAATTGAATTGAAAACGATTTCGAAATGAATTGAATTGAAAACTATTTCGAAATGAATTGAATTGAAAACTATTTCGAAATGAATTGAATTGAAAACGATTTCGAAATGAATTGAATTGAAAACGAATTCAAATTGAATTGAAATTTGAATTGAATAGAAATGAATTTTAAAACGAATTTATAAAGAAGAATTCAATTTTGATTTGAATTGAAATGGAAGTTGAAAATGTTTTTGAAACGAATTCAAAACCATTTATATAGTTCGTTTTAAATAGAAATCGACGAAGTATATATTATATATATTATATATATAATATAATGGCCTGAATAGAACGCGCCGCGCCGCGGCAGTTCGTGAATTTCGACCATTTATTTCAAATGGACATTACGGGAGATCCGACCGTCGGATTCTCCTAAAACCGGAACCGTTGGGTTCGTATCGAAAAGAGCTTTCTAATGAATATTAGAAATTTGAAATCTAACGGTTGGATTTGGAATTATGTCCAAATCAAATTTGAAAAAGGTCGCTGTAAGTGCAGTTCGATGGCCATTGATGGAAATCGACTGTACGGGCCTTGATAAAATTATTAAAAATAGTAATAATTTGTGTAAAATCATAAGAAATGATTTAGAAAGAATTGGGATGAAAAACTCCATATTTGAAAAGATAAAAATAGATTTTTATCGAAATGAACTGGTTTTGAACTAGAATTATAATTCTATTTATTTTTAAAATAAATAAATTGAATTTGAAAAGGGTTTTAAAAATAACCAGAATTTCCAATGATTGCATTGGAGTGGATTTGAATCGAAATTGTCTTCGGAATATTTCGATGTTGGAATTCGTGATTATACGGATGTTGTTATGGAAATTTGAAAGATATATATATTTATATCGTTATTTCCAATATAACATTTGTTAATCGTAGAATTTGATATTGAATATAAGCCGAGATATTTTCTATTCAGAGCCTTATATTGAATATCAAATATGATTTGGGTTTGTCATGAATAGTGTCTTCACTAACACTGTTCTTGAACCCAGTTGAGAAAAGATTAAATCTTTTTATTTAGATTTAATGAAGTGTACCAATTAAATAACATTTAATTGGAATTGAATCGATATTGATTTTTGGGTTTATCGTGGACAGTGTTTTAAATAACACTCGTTCTTTAACCCGATGATTAATGAATGTGATTTTGGGTTTATCGTGAACCGTGTTTTTAAATGACACTGATTCTTTAACCCAGTCAAAGATTAAAACTAAGTGGAGTTTTAATGAATCTTTAATTAGATTGAAATAATCGAAATGGAGTATCACCAGTTTTGCTCCAGGCGATAGTTAAATCTTTAATTAGATTTGAACGTGAAATGGTAATTGAATTTACCGATAACACTGTGGTGTTAGATATGAAGTATTACCAGTTTTACTTCATGGGATAAATAGGTTGGGATGGGGAAATTAAAATAAATGATTACTTCGGTAAGGTTCGCTAATCCCGACTAGTTTGAAGTGAGATTCAAAAATAGAATAAAGAATAAATTCAAAGAATTTATCTTGGATAAAATTAATGGGAACATTTCCCTATGAATGTGAAATTTAGAAACTAACTGTCGGTTGGCCAAGCAGAATGGTTTTCTGGATATTGATCTGATGTTGGTTTCGGCCTTCGGGGTTAATATTTGGGAAATTATTCTCTTGATTAATTTACGGTTAGTGACTGATGAATTGGAATGAGGCGTATGTTGTGTTTGTGTAACACTTTTATAATATATACGCGAGTTATTCGGAAAGACCGGGTTTATCCCATTCTGAATAATTGATACGACGATAAGTCGAAGATGAAGACGGTGGTCGAAGACCGGAGGTCTTCACGTCGTTTGGGTAATTACTGATGATCTTGATTGGGCTGTACACCCAAGAAGATGGAAACAGTTAGTGATCGTCCAGACGTACTTGGAGATCGATGGATATGCGGGGTACTAGGTGCCTCCGGTTTCGTTCAGACCCAGAACGGACTTGTAAATGGACTGTGTGTCTGACATTGGATTTTAGTCCGTGTGATTGATCTCTATTAAATATATATCTGTTTGGTGGCGGAGAATTTATTCTCTTGCTTAACGCCCTTCTCTGAGACGTATGAGCTCAGGGGTTATATATTGATGGATATCAAACGCATGGAGTGAATTGCCTGTGTGGCATGCCTAAGTGGCAATTGATCGAGGCTTCTGTTGAAAAGCAAAGTCTTGTGGTGATGATCAAAGCAAGGCCTTTGTGGCATAGCTTTGTGTAACGTTTACTTCGCGTGTTTCACACCCGGTATGAACCAAAAAGGGAGACGGACCTCAGGGAGGGCATGCGTTTCTTTCTAGTTAGAAGTGGCGTCAGTGGTTTTACACGCCCTGACGAGTTTGACTTATGTGGTTGTTGCTGTTGCGAGGCGCCTCGGTTTGATCGGACGATCCGGGTCCGATGGAGTCATTCGTTGGCTCATTTACGCCCCAAAGGGCGGAGAGACGTATTGTTCAGGCATAATAATCCACATCGGTGGACCGGCCCTGACGATCCAAGGCTTGCCTGCGCGCTTGCCTGAGACATGGGCTAGATTGTCTCGAACCGGTTGAGGACTATCTTTTGCCTCGGTTCATAGACGGAAATCCAATTTCCAAATACGTGACTTTGCGGTTTTATTTGTAAACCTATAGATGGTGACATAGTGGGATGGGGCGCTCATGCCGCCTATGATTGATACTTATGATTTGAAGTTGTTTTATGCACTATGCACTTATAATAGTATCAAACAATTTGTTTTAACCGTATCAAGCATTCTTTGGCTGTTATAAGGGAAAACCCTATCCTCGGCTGCGTTGCATTGTGTGATGGGACCTGGGTCTTATAACAGCTTCATTTTTCTTTATTTAGCATTGCGTTGTTTGTTTTATGCACTGGTATTCTTGGGAGGAAACCCGTTCCGTGTTATACGGCGTGGTCCCTTGATTTACCTAACTTTAAAATAAAGATTAACTGTTTTAGTTCTCACACCAGTCACATGACTGACCTGGAGTTTATTGTTTTAACCTAAACTCTGGGTGCCCCTATTTTGACACGGGCAGCTAGTAGTTTTGGTTTTGCAGATTTATATTCACAGGATCCTGGTTTACAGCTGGAACGATATCCGGAAAGCTTTGTATCCGTATATCTCATTCTAGTTATGTATTGTATTATTTTCCGCTGCGTTGTATTTAAATGTAATCTAAATCTCTGTTATTTCTGTGTAATATTTCTTCATTTATACTCTGTATATTCTTGTAATCTGATGCATTGTTGTAATATACAATGAAATGTTCTTCTGTTTGCGTTCTATTTTGTCGTGTTCTCAAACGATAGGGTGTTTCGAACGGTCTGGGTCGGTTTAGCAACTGGTTCGGACCGAGCGAAATTCCTGCTCGTCACAGTTGGTATCAGAGCTTTGGTTTACAAAGCTCAGAGAACAAGGCACATTAGAACCATACGAAAGAATTCATCAGATATTGGATTAGTAATATCCAATTAGAATGACTCGTTAGAGATGGGATCAGTAGTATCCTAGAACGAGTGTGAAGAGTATATTTTTAAAATGAAAACTAATTTTGTTTTGAAAATTTAAATCAATCATTCGTATTTGATTAGTTATTTATATTGATTTTGGACAATTCAGTATATAAAGAATTTGCATATACGCCTTGCAAACGTATATTCAAAGTTTTAATATATTGGGTAGATATAGAATCACATTCTAGTTGCCCGGGGATGGTTCTGATAATGCTGCAGCATTACCAGTATTTATTTTCGAGTGACGAAGGTGTGATACCTATATATTTCCATTAGACTGGTGTGAGAACCAAAATTAGATAGGGCTTATTGTTGTGATTTGGCATCAAAAATCTGATTTTTGGTATATGTATCAAAATTATGAATTTGAAACTCTAATTCACTAATTGATTGATGTTTGTGTTGTTTGTTTATTTGTTTGCTAATTTTGAACCATTATGCCTAATTGAACCAAATATTGAATTGTATTGAAAATTAGTCGCATTTGCTTGCATATACATGTATATCCTTGAACAGGTCATAGCAAGGAGGCTAGAGCAGAGAATAAAATTTGTTTGCCCGACAAATAAGTACATGTTTACTACATAATTTACTGTTTTGTTTGGGTGATGATGATTTTATGAGCCGCTTGGCTTTTTCTTTTTCTTTTTCTTTTTGAGATCTGAAGGACCGGGGAAGCTATTTGAAATTCCCCGATGCTCCCGGTGCAGGGGAGGTTATGGCGAAATTTTTCGAAAATTTAGGGTGTTAGCCAAATTTTTGAAAATTTGAAAATTCTCAGAAACTGAAAAGTTGGAGAATGAAAGCTAGATCGAACGTAGAGCTGATTGATCAAACCACTTTCGACTTTGTTCCTTTTCGGGGACGAAAAGTTTTAAGTGGGGGAGATTGTAACAACCCGAAAATCTGGGCCAGTTTAAAATTTTTATTTTGGCAATTTAAGCGAATTTTGATTATTTAAAATAAATTATTTTAAATAAAATCGACGAGAAATTTGTTTTGAATATAATTCGAACGTATATATTGAAACGCGTCGTCGTTAGAATATAAATATTTATATATAATTATAAATAGAATTGAAAATGGCGCGGTAGTTCGATAATTCGATTTCAAACTTCAATTGAATGTACCGGGTGCAAAACAATCCGGATTTTAGTGAAACCAAAAACATTAGAATCTAATAGATGATATCTTTCCAACGAATCCGAAAAATCGAAATTTGATACCAGGAATCAAAAGATATGTCCAGTTGAAAATTCTGAATAGTCGCTATGGAATTCAGGCCCTTAAAAATGGACATTTTGCAAACGACCTCGGATTTCGACGAGACCAGTTTTGTTGGGTCCGTGATGCTAAATTATTGCTAGGTTTCAAATTTCATAATTTTTCGAATCAATATGTGAGCGTGGCAAAGGAAATTGAAATGTGCGTTTAAATTATATATATATAATGATTTATATTTTAATTTCAGTGAAAACTGATTGTAACAAGCGAATTGGCTTACGATACGAATCCCATTGTGTTCGGAATGTGGGTAATTAGCTAAGGGCTATAGTTGTTGGGTTTGATTTGGAGATCGACTGAATAAACATGTATATTTGGAAATAAAAGAATTAAATTATATTATTAATATGATGTATATACCCTAGTATATACGGTCAAACCCCCCCATTTAATCTTCCTCGGTCAAACGCGCCTCCCTCCTGTGATATACGGCGGAAGAAGCTCAAATTTTCGAGCTCAAAAATCCATCAATCCAATCCGAATTAATCACAGCTTCTAAAGCAAAATCCTAGAACTTCTTGAGAGTTTCCAATCTATACCGGTCTGAGGTTATTTCATGGAGAAATCAGCTCGTATTTCGAGCTCAAAGGACCGAGAGTCGAACGTGGTTTCAGGGCTGGGCGGTGGTGCGAGTTGGACGGCGTTGGCGGGGCAGGTGCGTGGCGTGGCAGCGCTCAACGTGGGGGTCTCTGATGGGTCCCACAATGACGGTGGCAGCCAGAATTTGGTGCCCTAGGGCGGAGCGAGTTCGTGAAATCAACTACAGAAAGAACAGTGAGTTATTTCTCCACTGTTACTTTAGTTTAACTAACATTATTTAAATCAGATTTTTTTATATATAAAGTGATTTAAAATAAGTTTTAAATATGGATATATAAAGGTTAAAACCAGTTCTTAAATGCATAATAAACATTGATTCTTTTCAGTTTTTGGTATAAATTTGAATTGTATTTTATTTTCTGTTTTTAATTATATATAGAATAGATAAAAATATGATTTTGGCTTAGATAAAAATACGATTTTTATTCATATAAAAAGACTCGATTTTTAAACAATAAAAAGCTTCGATTTTTGAATATAAAAAGACTCGATTTTTAAACAATAAAAAGCTTCGATTTTTGAAAATAAAAAGACTCGATTTTTAAACAATAAAAAGCTTCGATTTTTGAAAACAAAAAGATTGGATTTTTATATATTGAATAGCATAGTAAAAATATGATTTTTATATATATCGAACATCGATGTAAAAATATGATTTTTATATATGTAGTGGCTATGGGCGAAGAAACTAATTAGAGAGGAGAACAGTGAAGATTTCCTGCATTAGAAGTGCCGTGGAGTTAGGATAGCTATCGGTGAGAACTTCTCACCTTTCAATTTAAATTTTCTGGTTATATATATATACTAGGATGCAGACGGTGCTTAGTAGCACCTGACACCCGTCATCCACAGACCATGGATGGCTTGTTTGTTAAATTGTTTGATTGATGTGTGAATGGCGTGGGCCTTCACTAGACCGGGGATAAGGCTAGGCCTCGTCCCGTTTCTAGTATCGTGCCGTTATGCCGCCGAAATTTTCTAAAATAAGTTAGAAAATAAAAATACCATTTTATTTAAAGAATGAACTGAATAGAAATTCATATGTTAAAATAAAATGTTTTATCGTTAAAAATATAATTTTTAACGTGAATATGAATATAGTGAATGTGAATAAAATAAAATATTCATTTACAAACCGGACGGTTTGTTTATGTACACCTATTTGAATGACATTGATTGGGACGATAGATTTTACACATCGCCCAACTGCACAAATAAAATCTGTGTTTGATTGTTTGAAACCCCACACGGGTGTTGGGATGAAATATGAAGTTCACTCATCCTGATTTATTAAATATGTCGATCGATTGATTGACAGGCTGTTATAAGCGTTAGATATCTATATTTGATGCTTATACAGTGTAGTGCACTTTGGTTGATGGTTGATTATTTTTCAATGCTATTATATACATGTGTTGTATGAAAATCCATATAATTAATTTTATATGGTGATTGATTGGGCCTCATTCCAATTTAGAAAATAAAGAATATTATAAAATAAAGGTTCATGTGTTGACTGTACTCATCCGTTGAGATTAGTCATGTGTTGAACGAAATATTTTAATAATAAAATTTGCATCTTTATCAATATAAAATAAAGGTTCATGTGTTGACTGTACTCATCCGTTGAGATTAGTCATGTGTTGAACGAAATATTTTAATAATAAAATTTACATCTTTATCGATATAAAATAAAGGTTCATGTGTTGACTGTACTCATCCGTTGAGATTAGTCATGTGTTGAACGAAATATTTTAATAATAAAATTTACATCTTTATCGATATAAAATAAAGGTTCATGTGTTGACTGTACTCATCCGTTGAGATTAGTCATGTGTTGAACGAAATATTTTAATAATAAAATTTACATCTTTATCGATATAAAATAAAGGTTCATGTGTTGACAGTACTCATCCATTGAGATTGGTCATGTGTTGAACGAAATATTTTGATAATAACAACTATTTTGAAAAAAGAAATATTTGAAATAGGATATTTGAAAATAGAAATTTATGAAGCCGTGTTGATTAGATTGACGCCATTTTGACGTGAACGATATTTATATCGATTTTATTCATTTCGAAATGAATTGAATATATAACGATTTCGAAATGAATTGAATATATAACGATTTCGAAATGAATTGAATTGAAAACGATTTCGAAATTAATTGAATTGAAAACGATTTCGAAATGAATTGAATTGAAAACGATTTCGAAATGAATTGAATTGAAAACGATTTCGAAATGAATTGAATTGAAAACGATTTCGAAATGAATTGAATTGAAAACGATTTCGAAATGAATTGAATTGAAAACGATTTCGAAATGAATTGAATTGAAAACTATTTCGAAATGAATTGAATTGAAAACTATTTCGAAATGAATTGAATTGAAAACGATTTCGAAATGAATTGAATTGAAAACGAATTCAAATTGAATTGAAATTTGAATTGAATAGAAATGAATTTTAAAACGAATTTATAAAGAAGAATTCAATTTTGATTTGAATTGAAATGGAAATTGAAAATGTTTTTGAAACGAATTCAAAACCATTTATATAGTTCGTTTTAAATAGAAATCGACGAAGTATATATTATATATATTATATATATCATATAATGGCCTGAATAGAACGCGCCGCGCCGCGGCAGTTCGTGAATTTCGACCATTTATTTCAAATGGACATTACGGGAGATCCGACCGTCAGATTCTCCTAAAACCGGAACCGTTGGGTTCGTATCGAAAAGAGCTTTCTAATGAATATTAGAAATTTGAAATCTAACGGTTGGATTTGGAATTATGTCCAAATCAAATTTGAAAAAGGTCGCTGTAAGTGCAGTTCGATGGCCATTGATGGAAATCGACTGTACGGGCCTTGATAAAATTATTAAAAATAGTAATAATTTGTGTAAAATCATAAGAAATGATTTAGAAAGAATTGGGATGAAAAACTCCATATTTGAAAAGATAAAAATAGATTTTTATCGAAATGAACTGGTTTTGAACTAGAATTATAATTCTATTTATTTTTAAAATAAATAAATTGAATTTGAAAAGGGTTTTAAAAATAACCAGAATTTCCAATGATTGCATTGGAGTGGATTTGAATCGAAATTGTCTTCGGAATATTTCGATGTTGGAATTCGTGATTATACGGATGTTGTTATGGAAATTTGAAAGATATATATATTTATATCGTTATTTCCAATATAACATTTGTTAATCGTAGAATTTGATATTGAATATAAGCCGAGATATTTTCTATTCAGAGCCTTATATTGAATATCAAATATGATTTGGGTTTGTCATGAATAGTGTCTTCACTAACACTGTTCTTGAACCCAGTTGAGAAAAGATTAAATCTTTTTATTTAGATTTAATGAAGTGTACCAATTAAATAACATTTAATTGGAATTGAATCGATATTGATTTTTGGGTTTATCGTGGACAGTGTTTTAAATAACACTCGTTCTTTAACCCGATGATTAATGAATGTGATTTTGGGTTTATCGTGAACCGTGTTTTTAAATGACATTGATTCTTTAACCCAGTCAAAGATTAAAACTAAGTGGAGTTTTAATGAATCTTTAATTAGATTGAAATAATCGAAATGGAGTATCACCAGTTTTGCTCCAGGCGATAGTTAAATCTTTAATTAGATTTGAACGTGAAATGGTAATTGAATTTACCGATAACACTGTGGTGTTAGATATGAAGTATTACCAGTTTTACTTCATGGGATAAATAGGTTGGGATGGGGAAATTAAAATAAATGATTACTTCGGTAAGGTTCGCTAATCCCGACTAGTTTGAAGTGAGATTCAAAAATAGAATAAAGAATAAATTCAAAGAATTTATCTTGGATAAAATTAATGGGAACATTTCCCTATGAATGTGAAATTTAGAAACTAACTGTCGGTTGGCCAAGCAGATTGGTTTTCTGGATATTGATCTGATGTTGGTTTCGGCCTTCGGGGTTAATATTTGGGAAATTATTCTCTTGATTAATTTACGGTTAGTGACTGATGAATTGGAATGAGGCGTATGTTGTGTTTGTGTAACACTTTTATAATATATACGCGAGTTATTCGGAAAGACCGGGTTTATCCCATTCTGAATAATTGATACGACGATAAGTCGAAGATGAAGACGGTGGTCGAAGACCGGAGGTCTTCACGTCGTTTGGGTAATTACTGATGATCTTGATTGGGTTGTACACCCAAGAAGATGGAAACAGTTAGTGATCGTCCAGACGTACTTGGAGATCGATGGATATGCGGGGTACTAGGTGCCTCCGGTTTCGTTCAGACCCAGAACGGACTTGTAAATGGACTGTGTGTCTGACATTGGATTTTAGTCCGTGTGATTGATCTCTATTAAATATATATCTGTTTGGCGGCGGAGAATTTATTCTCTTGCTTAACGCCCTTCTCTGAGACGTATGAGCTCAGGGGTTATATATTGATGGATATCAAACGCATGGAGTGAATTGCCTGTGTGGCATGCCTAAGTGGCAATTGATCGAGGCTTCTGTTGAAAAGCAAAGTCTTGTGGTGATGATCAAAGCAAGGCCTTTGTGGCATAGCTTTGTGTAACGTTTACTTCGCGTGTTTCACACCCGGTATGAACCAAAAACGGGAGACGGACCTCAGGGAGGGCATGCGTTTATTTCTAGTTAGAAGTGGCGTCAGTGGTTTTACACGCCCTGACGAGTTTGACTTATGTGGTTGTTGCTGTTGCGAGGCGCCTCGGTTTGATCGGACGATCCGGGTCCGATGGAGTCATTCGTTGGCTCATTTACGCCCCAAAGGGCGGAGAGACGTATTGTTCAGGCATAATAATCCACATCGGTGGACCGGCCCTGACGATCCAAGGCTTGCCTGCGCGCTTGCCTGAGACATGGGCTAGATTGTCTCGAACCGGTTGAGGACTATCTTTTGCCTCGGTTCATAGACGGAAATCCAATTTCCAAATACGTGACTTTGCGGTTTTATTTGTAAACCTATAGATGGTGACATAGTGGGATGGGGCGCTCATGCCGCCTATGATTGATACTTATGATTTGAAGTTGTTTTATGCACTATGCACTTATAATAGTATCAAACAATTTGTTTTAACCGTATCAAGCATTCTTTGGCTGTTATAAGGGAAAACCCTATCCTCGGCTGCGTTGCATTGTGTGATGGGACCTGGGTCTTATAACAGCTTCATTTTTCTTTATTTAGCATTGCGCTGTTTGTTTTATGCACTGGTATTCTTGGGAGGAAACCCGTTCCGTGTTATACGGCGTGGTCCCTTGATTTACCTAACTTTAAAATAAAGATTAACTGTTTTAGTTCTCACACCAGTCACATGACTGACCTGGAGTTTATTGTTTTAACCTAAACTCTGGGTGCCCCTATTTTGACACGGGCAGCTAGTAGTTTTGGTTTTGCAGATTTATATTCACAGGATCCTGGTTTACAGCTGGAACGATATCCGGAAAGCTTTGTATCCGTATATCTCATTCTAGTTATGTATTGTATTATTTTCCGCTGCGTTGTATTTAAATGTAATCTAAATCTCTGTTATTTCTGTGTAATATTTCTTCATTTATACTCTGTATATTCTTGTAATCTGATGCATTGTTGTAATATACAATGAAATGTTCTTCTGTTTGCGTTCTATTTTGTCGTGTTCTCAAACGATAGGGTGTTTCGAACGGTCTGGGTCGGTTTAGCGACTGGTTCGGACCGAGCGAAATTCCTGCTCGTCACATTTCAACTCTAATTAACAAAAATGTAATTTTTGTTTTCAACCATCATATTTAACAAAATGTAATTTTTGTTTCAACTATTATATTTTGACAAAAATGAATATTTTGATTCAACAAATCTAATTGGACAAATGTAAATGTTTTGTTTCAACTAATCTAATTTGACAAAAGTAAATGTTTGTTTTTATTCCAAATAATATAATTGATAAATCATTATTCTAAATAAATGACATATTTTATTTGGCAAATCATTTTTACCTTAAAAATAGAATTTTTTTTTATGTCTCAACATTTTTATTCAAGCAGTGAATATGTTTCTGATGAATCAATCCTTTCATTAAAAATGTGATTTTTAATGTTTCAACACTTTTATTCTGACATGAACAATTTTCATACAAATCATTCTTTTCATTAAAAATAAGGTTTTTAATTGTTAACATGTTTTTATTTTAAACATGACCATTTTTCTATTTTCAGTCATTACATAAAAAATGAGATTTTCAATGTAAACATGTTTTTTTTTAAACATGAACATTTTTATATTTTCTTTCATTACATTAAAAATGTGAGTTTTAATGTAGACATGTTTTTATATTTAAAACATGATCATTTTTCTATTTTCTTACATTACATTAAAAATGTGATTTTTAATGTAAACATGTTTTTATATTTAAAACATGAACATTCTTAATCTTTTCTACATATACGATAAAAATGTGCATATTATCGTCAACATATTTTCATTTCAAATAAATGAACATTTTTAATCTTTTATACATATATGATAATAATGTAAATTTTATCGTTAACACATTTTCATTTCAAATAAATGAACATTCCTAATCTTTTCTACATATACGATAAAAAATGTGCATATTATCGTCAACATATTTTCATTTCAAATAAATGAACATTTTTAATCTTTTATACATATACGATAAAAATGTGAATTTTATCGTTAACATATTTTCATTTCAAATAATTGAACATTTCTAATCTTTTCTACATATACGATAAAATGTAAATTTTATCGTTAACATAATTTAACAATTCTAATTTGTTAAACATAACAATTATAATTTAACAATTCTAGTTCACCATAAAAATGATATTTTTATATGACCATTCTAATTCAATATAAAAATGATATTTTTATATGACCATTCTAATTCAATATAAAAATGATAATTTTATATGATCATTCTAATTCAATATAAAAATGATATTTTTATATGACCATTCCAATTCAACATCATCGACATTTTATTTTGTCGATTCTAATACAACAAAATTATTCATCAAATCAACAGATCAATAAACAACATCAAACAATTTAAATCAAATCACGCATATGTAAGAATTTCTAAACACGATAATAATTATTTATTTTTAATTATTAAAATAAGAAATCTCACATTGTTTTTTGTCTGAAATTCCAAAGTGCTCTGTTTTGGTCCTGGTCAGTTCCATCGCGTAGCTATTGTTGAGACGAACCCAACACATCTGAAATCATCTATTTCTGTGACCGTATGAGCGAGTTATGATACTTTTAAAAATTGATTTCATTAATTAAATTAATAATATAATTAGTTAAATTAACAACCTAATTAGTATCCTTAATCCCCTTTCTTCTCGGTCCAGGAATACACGAACCAAAAAACCATTGCTCCAAAGAGAAATCACCACATCGCATGCTCCACAGATGATCGGGTGGCAATCGAAGGTCGTCGAATGCACCGTTGGAACGCCGCGCGTCATCGCCTAGAACGGGGCCCACCTCGGTTGCACCATATGCTCGGAATTGGAACCAAAAGTCAGCGGCTTTGGATGCGTAGATCGAGCAAAATACCTTATGAAGTACGATATACACCGTACGAAATGGAAGGCCTTGAGTTGCTCTTGAATATTTGTTTTGAACATCTATTGAAAAGATGAATTGATTTGAAGAATTTAACGAATTGAAATGGGACATTTTCAGCCATCAGTTTTTAATGAGCGGTGGCTGTGTATTAGATAGGGTTAGGATTTACTATATGCGGGTATTTATAATAAAATATTCATTTTATAATATTTAATTTTCTCGTTTTTCAAAAAAAAAAACCTTAACTCAAACGAACTCCAAATCCATCCCAACAAGAGTTATCCCTAGCCAATCATCCCTATTCCAGACCTAATGGACTAGGTCTCGTCAGCCCGTTTGATCGTCTCAGCCCACCTTTCTATATTTTAAAATATAAATCATTTAATTATTTATTTTGATCGTACATTTTAATTTACCGAGGCGACATACTGACTCTAAAAATTGCAAAAAAATTATTTCTAGTTATGTTTTGACGATACGGTCCTAAAAAAATTAATTTCGTCGAATTTGGAGACCGTTTGAAAAATGACCATTTTCTGGTCGATCCAATTTGACTAAAATTGTTAAAAACACATTTTCTTTTGCCACGCTCACATATTGATTCCAAAAATTATGAAAATTGGAATCTAGCAATAATTTGACATTCTGGATCCAACAAAAGTGGTTTCGTTGAAAACGGAGGTCGTTTGCAAAATGGCTATTTTTAATATTAAAATATGTATATAAATTCTATAGCGACTATTCTAAATATTAAATTGGACACAACTTTTGATTCCCGCTATGAAATTTTAATTTTTCGGATTCATTGGAAAGATATTATTAAACAGATTTAAATATTTTTGGTTTCACTAAAATCCGATTTATTTTGCATCCAGTACATTCATTTTAAATATGAAAATTTTCAAGCTACCGCGCCATTTCTAACTCCTTTTATAATTAAATTAAAAAAATTCATTCTAACTTCGATTAAAATAAATTTTTAATCGTTATTATTTCAAATAAATTATTTTCAATATTTAAAATCCACTAAAATTTCTAAAATAAATTTTTTAAATTAGTTCCAAAATTCTGGGTTGTTACATATATATTTTAAAAGTTAATCACCTAATTGATGGCTGGATGTGATGTTTGATAATTAGTTTAACTAATTAAAATATTGGAATAATAATTAATTTAACCAATATGAGAAAGAATGATGAATTTAGCTAAATCGAATCTAATATGGAACTGAATTGAAAAGTGATAAGAATTGAAAGTTCAGTTTATTAGTTAAACCCCTTTCTGCTCCATTCCTTTTCGAGGACGAAAAGATTTTAATTGGGGGAGATTGTAACAACTCGGGAATTCAGAACCAATTTTTTTTTAGCAATTTTAATGGATTTTAATATTTAAAATAATAACGATGAAAAAATTATTTAAATTGAAGTTAGAATGAATAAATTTATTTTAATTATAAAACAAGCCTGAAATGGCGCGGTAGTTTGAAAATTCTATTTCAAATTTCAATTGAATATACAAGATTCAAAATAAAACGAATGTGAAAAGCCGTAACTTCCCCGGAGAGGAAAGCGCGGATAGTTCGAGAACAAGCCACAACAGAACGCAGACGGAAGAACATTTCATTGCATATTACAACAATGCATCAGAATACAGGAATATACAGAGTATAAATGAATATTACACAGAAACATCAGAGATTTAAATTACATTTAAATACATAGCAGCGGAAAATAATACAATACACAACTAGAAGTAGATATACGGATACAAAGCTTTCGGATATCGTTCCAGCTGTAAACCAGGGTCCTGTGAATATAAATCTGCAAAACCAAAACTACTAGCTGCCCGTGTCAAAATAAGGGCACCCAGAGTTTAGGTCAAAACAATAAACTCCAGGTCAGTCATGTGACTGGTGTGAGAACTAAAACAGTTATTAATCTTTATTTTTAAAGTTAGGTAAATCAAGGGACCACGCCGTATAACACGGAACGGGTTTCCTTCCAAGAACACCGGTGCATAAAACAAACAGCGCAATGCTAAATAAAGAAAAATGAAGCTGTTATAAGACCCAGGTCCTATCACACAATGCAACGCAAGCTGGGGGATAAGGTTTTCCCTTATAACAGCCAAAGAATGCTTGATACGTTTTAAAACAAATCATTTGATACTATTATAAGTGCATAGTGTATAAAACAACTTCAAATCATAAGTATCAATCATAGGCGGCATGGGTACCATATATCATGTCGCCATACTAGTTCTACAATTAAAACCGCAAAATCATGTATTTGGAAGTTGGATTTCCATCTATGAACCAAGGCAAAAGATAGTCCTCAACCGATTCGAGACTCTCTAGCCCGAGCCTCAGGATCAGAGCTCGAGTGACCCTTGGATCGTCAGGGCCGGTCCACCGATGTGGATTAAAATGCCTGAACATGCGTTTCCCCGCCCTATGGGGCGTAAATGAGCCAACGAATGGCTCCATCGGACCCAGATCGTCCGATCTAACCGAGGCGCCTCGCAACAGCAACAACCACATAAGTCAAACTCGTCAGGGCGTGTAAAACCACTGACGCCACTTCTAACTAGAAAGAAACGCATGCCCTCCCTGAGGTCCTTCTCCCGTTTTTGGTTCATACCGGGTGTGAAGCTCGCGAATCAACGTTACACAAAGCTACGCCACAAAGGCCGTGTTTTGATCATCAACCATAAGACTTTGCTTTTCAACAGAAGCCTTGATCATTTGCCACTTAGGCATGCCACACAGGCAATTCACTCTATGCGTTTGATATCCATCAGTATATAACCCCTGAGCTCGTACGTCTCAGAGAAGGGCGTTACGCAAGAGAATAAATTCTCCGCCGCCAAACAGATATATATTTAATAGAAATCAATCACACAGACTAAAATCCAATGTCAGACACACAGTCCATTTACAAGTCCGTTCTGGGTCTGAACGAAACCGGAGGCACCTAGTACCCCGCATATCCATCGATCTCCAAGTACGTCTGGACGATCACCAATTGTTTCCATCTTCTTGGGTGTACAGCCCAATCAAGATCATCAGTAATCACCCAAACAACGTGAAGACTTCCGGTCTTCGACCACCGTCTTCATCTTCGACTTATCGTCGTATCAGTTATTCAGAATGGGATAAACTCGGTCTTTCCAAATAACTCGCGTATATTTTAAATAAGTGTTACACAAACACAACATACGCCTCATTCCAATTCATCAGTCACTAATCGTAAATTAATCAAGAGAATAATTCCCCAAATATTAACCCCGAAGGTCGAAACCAACATCAGATCAATATCCAGAAAACCATTCTGCTTAGCTAACCGACAGTTAGTTTCTAAATTTCACATTCATAGGGAGTGGTTCCCATTAACTTTATCAAAGATAAATTCCTTGAATTTATTCTTTAATTTTCTTTTGAATTTCGATTCAACTAGTCGGGATTAACGAACCTTACCGAAGTAATCATTTGTTTTAATTTCCCAATCCCAACCTATTCATCCCATGAAGTAAAATGCTAATACTTCATATCTAACACCACGGTATTATCGGTAAATTCAATTACCATTTCACGTTCAAATCTAATTAAAGATTTAACCATCGCCTGGAGCAAAACTGATGATACTCCATCCTCGATTATTTCAATCTAATTAAAGATTGATTAAAACTCCACTTAGTTTTAATCTGTGACTGGGTTAAAGAATCAGTGTCATTTTAAAACACGGTTCACGATAAACCCAAAATCACATTCATTAATTATCGGGTTAAAGAACAAGTGTTATTTAAAACACTGTTCACGATAAACCCAAAAATCAATATCAATTCAATTAAATATTATTTAATTGGTACACTTCATTAAATCTAAATAAAAAGATTTAATCTTTTCTCAACTGGGTTCAAGAACAGTGTTAATGAAGACACCATTCACGACAAACCCAAATCACATTTGATATTAAATACAAGGCTCTGAATAGAAAATATATCAGCTTATATTCAATATCAAATTCTACGACTAACAAATGTCGTATTGGAAATAACGATATATATATATATATATATATCTTTCAAATTTCCATAACAATATCTGTGTAATCACGAAATCCAACATCGAAATAATCCAAAGACACTTTCGATTCAAATCCATTCCAATCCAATTATTGGAATTTCTGGTTACTTTTAAAACCCTTTTTCAAATTCAATTTATTTATTTAAAAAAATAAATAGAATTATAATTCTAGTTCAAAACTAATTCATTTCGATAAAAATCTATTTTTGTCTTTTCAAATATGGAGTTTCTCATCCCAATTCTTCACAAATCATTTCTTATGATTTTACACAAATTATTACTATTTTTAATAATTTTATCAAGGCCCGTACAGTCGATTTCCATCAATGGCCATCGAACTGCACTTACAGCGACCTTTTCCAAATTTGATTTGGACATAATTCCAAATCCAACCGTTAGATTTCAAATTTCTAATATTCGTTAGAAAGCTCTTTTCGATACGAACCCAACGGTTCCGGTTTTAGGAGAATCCGACGGTCGGATCTCTCGTAATATCCGTTCGAAGTCAATGGTCGAAATTCGCGAACTGCCGCGGCGCGGCGCGTTCTATTCAGGCCATTATATTATATATATATAATATATATAATATATATATTTCGTCGATTTCTATTTAAAACGAAATTTATAAATCGTTTTAAATTCGTTTTCAAAACGTTTTCAACTTCATTTTCAAATTCAAATCAAAACTGGATTTTCCCTTTCAAATTCGGTTTAAATTCATTTCAAATTGATTCCAATTCAAATCGATTTTTAATTCAATTTCGATTTGTTTTCAATTAAATTTCGGTTCGTATTCAATTCTATTAAATTTCAATTCGAATTCATTTCTATTCAAATTCAATTCGAATTCATTTCTATTCGAATTTCAAATCATTTCAGTGTATTTCGAATTTCAATTCAATTCTGTTTAATTCGAATTCCAATTCACTTTAAATATAATTCGAATTTCAATTATAGTTCGAATTTCAAATCTATTCAATATTCATTGAAGAATGAATAAAATCGATATAAATATCGTTCACGTCAAAATGGCGTCAATCTAACCAACATGGCTTCATATGTTTCTATTTTCAAATATTCTATTTCAAATATTTCTATTTCAAATATTTTTATTTCAAATATTTCTATTCAAATATTTCTCTTCAAATATTTCTATTTCAAATATTTTTATTTTAAATATTTCTTTTTCAAAACTGGAATGAGACCCAATCAATTACCATATAATGTTAATTATATGGATTTTCTACAACACATGTATACAATAACAACGATGAACAATCAACCATCATCCAAAGTGCATTCTACACTGTATAAGCATCGAATATAGATATTTAACGCTTATAACAGTCTGTCAATCAATCGATCGACATACAACTAAACAATCGGGATTAGTGTACATCAAATATCATCCCAATACCCGTGTGGGGTTTCAAACAATCAAACACAGATTTTATTTGTGCAGTTGGGCGATGTGTAAAATTTATCGTCCCAATCAATATCAGTCAAATGTGTGTATATAAACAAATCGTCCGATTTGTTTATCTTTATTTCTTTTCATATACACGTTAAAAATTCTATTTTTAACTATAAAATATTTTTAACTATATACATATTTTTAACTATATAAATATTTTATTTCATTTCACATCACATCACACAATCAACCACACATCAAAATCAAACAAACAAGCATACAAGCCGTCCATGGTCTGTGGACGACGGGTGTCGGGTGCTACTAAACACCGTCTGCATCCTAGTATATATATAACTAGAAAATTAAATTAAAGAGTGAGAAATTCTCACCAATAGCTATCCTAACTCCACGGCACTTCATTTATAGAAATCTTCGCTGTTCTTGCCTCTTGTCGCTTTCGTTACTTGTAGCCACTACATAAATAAAAATCGAATCTTTACTTCGCTTTTCAATATATAAAAATCGAATTTTTACTTTGCTATTCAATATATAAAAATCGAATTTTTACTATGTTATTCAATATATAAAAATCGAATTTTTACTTCGCTATTCAATAAATAAAAATCGAATTTTTACTTCGCTATTCAATATATAAAAATCGAATTTTTACCATGCTATTCAATATATAAAAATCGAATTTTTACTATGCTATTCAATATATAAAAATCGAATTTTTACCATGCTATTTAATATATAAAAATCGAATTTTTACTATGCTATTCAATATATAAAAATCGAATTTTTACTATGCTATTCAATATATAAAAATCTCGCCTTTTCAAATTTAAAGATTTCGCTTTTTCAAAATAAAAAGATTTTATTTTTATATTCTCTATTATATAGAAATTATATTTTTATACTCTACCTTATGTAAAAATTATATTTTTCTTATGTTGCAAAATCAAATCTTTGTCGTTATAAAAATATATTCTTTCCTCTATCATTTCTTTTACTGTTAAAAATTGAATCTTTACTATGTCAAAAATCGAGTCCTTACTAGGTTAAAAATCGAATTTTTACCGCTAATAAAGATTATATTTTTATTACTCTAGTTAAATAAAAATTATATTTTTATTATTCTAAACATCCTATTTTTCTAACCAAAGTATATATTTTTTTCTTTCAAAACAAAGTATATATATTTTTCTTAACAAAGTATATATTTTCTCTTAACAAAGTATATATTTTTTTTCTTTCATGAACTAAAAATCAGAAATCCTATTTAAAAATCCCATTTTTCTCTATAATAAAGATCCGATCTTTTATGAAAATCAAATCATTTCTTCTATGGAAATAATAATTTTATTCATATTAAAAACCCTATTTAATCCTAACTAATCAAATTAAATTAATCTAGGAACTTAAAATTAGAAAACTTACTGTACATTAGGGTTTCGGGTCGGGGCATCGAAGGCTGGTGGTGGCGTTCGTCAGAGGGGCGAAACTGGGGTCTTCGTCAGAGCGGAGGCGGCACGACAGCGAGAGCAGGTAGAGAGGGTGGATACTTGGCGCGACGGCTTATTGAAAGGGGAGAGAGAATCACGAGAGTGGCTGTGGAGATCGCCTGAGAGGCGACGTCGAGTGAAGGGCCGGAGCACCAGCACCTTGGCGGCGCAGCATGGGTCAGTCGGCGATGATCCCCGCCCGTCGTTCATTGCCCCCTTTTTTTTTAATTTGTTTTCATTCTGGTAATAACGACACAGGGGGGGCTGCTTTGACCTAGTCAAAAGGAAAGGGGGTAGAGATGAGACGACCCGAAATCCCGTTCAGACGGAAACAAGGTTATCTTTGGAATATAACACAGAAACAGATAATAGCAGAACAGAATTAAATAAATACACCAGATAATGAACAATAAAATATACTGGATAAAAGGAAATCATCAGAGTTACACAGTATACAGGATCTTACTTAGTACAAATACAGTTCAGCTATACATAAATGTCTACAGCGGAAATAAACAAAATATGTACAATAGGAGCTGAACAGCATAAAAAGAAATAAATGATAGAATCCATCTTCAGCTCCAGCTATCCAGAAAGAACCAGCTAAACCTGAATACAAGGCTGCCCGTGTAGAAAAAGGGGCACCCAAGTTTGAAAGTGAAACAAACTACGAGTCAGTCATGGGACTGGTATGAGAAATCCACTCAACACATATATAATTGGCTAATCACAGGACCACGCCACTTTCGTGGAACGGGTTTACTCCATTGGATTGCCAGTGCTTTAAAACAAATCTTTCTTTTAAACATCGCTATGCTCTTTTATAAAAATGAAGCCGTTATAAGACTCAGTTCCCATCACACAATGCAACGCAAATCGGAGGATAGAGTTTTTACCTTATAACGGCCAAGATATGCTTGATACGAATAAAACAAAGGCATTTGATATTATTGCTAGTGTTCATATGTTTTGAAAACAATTTCAAATCATAACTATCAATCATAGACGGCATTAATGCCCCATACCACTATGTCGCCATATATAGGTATACAATCAAAACCGCACGATGTCGTATTTGGAAATTGGATTTCCGTCATGAACCAAGGCAAAAGATAGTCCTTACCGAATTCGTGACTCTCTAGCCCGAGCCACCGGAACAGCCGCAACTGCCCCTTGGAGCGACAGGGCCGGTCCACCGATGTGGATTATAGTGCCTGAACAATACGTTTCCCCGCCCTTTGGGGCGTAAATGAGCCAACGAATGACTCCATCGGACCCGGATCGTCCGACCAAACCGAGGCGCCTCGCAACAGCAACAACCACATAGGTGAAAAGTATATAAATGTCAGGGCTGGTAGGTCACTGACACCACCCTAGCTAGAAAGAAACGCATGCCCTCCCTGAGGTCCTTCTCCCGTTTTAGGTTCATACCGGGGTGTGAGGCTCGCGAATTCACGTTATACACAAAGCTACGCCACACAGGCGGTGCTTTGATCATCACCACAAGACTTTGCTTTTCAACAGAAGCCCTGATCACTGCATCTTAGCATGCCACACAGGCAATTCACGCCATGCGATTGATGTCCACCGATATACAACCTCTGAGCTCGTACGTCTCAGAGAAGGGCGTTAAGCAAAAGAATAAATTCTCCGCCGCCAAACAGATGTATATTTAACAGAGATCAATCAACACAGAATAAAATCCAATGTCGGACACACAGTCCATTTACAAGTCCGTTCTGGGTCTGAACGAAACCGGAGGCACTAAATACCTCGCAAACCCATCGATCACCACGTACGTCTGGACGATCACCACTCATTATCCATATTTCGGGATGCCTCCCAATCAGGACCTCGGTTACCATCCAAACGAGGTGAAGATCTCCGGTCTTCGACCATCGTCTTCATCTTCGACTTTCAATCGTCGGTCAATTATTTGAAATGAGAATTAACTCGGCCTTCTCAAATAATTCACGTATATTTAGAATTTCAAATCAATTTATTTCAATGGTTAAATTATTCGACAACACCAATTGTGTTCTTTAATGTAATTTTCACACCAAACACATTCAACCATCAAATACAACATAAATCGAGCAAATTCAGTTTATTTCTATTCCATATCGTTTGTGATATTTTATAACGATTTATCGCTATTTTTATTTATTTTAAAATAGCCCATATATTCAAAACGACGCTTCGGGCCATAACGCGGCCGTGGCGCTGTTTTTCTTCGGATTTGATTTACACATATCTGAAAATCTAACCGTTGGATCTTCACAAAATTTACATCATTAGAAAGGTCTTTTCAAAACGAATCCAACGGTTCCAGTTTCGGGAAAGTCCGACGGTCGGATCTCCCGGTACAATCGTTTGAAGTTTCGATTTCAAAATACGAACTGCAGCGTCGTTATTCGATTAAATATAATTATATTTATATATATAAATAAATATAATCGTTTCTGGCGCTGTTTTTCTTCGGATTTGATTTAAACATTCCAGACAATCCAACTGTTGGATTTCTACAAAGTTGGTGCCGTTGGGAAGATATTTCCAAGGCGAACCCGACGGTTGAGGTTTCGGGAAAATCCAATGGTCGGATTTCCCGCACTAGTCGTTTGAAATCACGGTTTCAAAATACGAACTGCACGGCCTCGTTTCGTTTTAATTTTATTTATATTTATATATTTATATAAATATAGTTCATTCAATGATTTCAATATCGTTTTCACTTCAAAAAATTTTCTAACACCTTAAATTTTTGGAAAATTTCGCCATAACCTCCCCTGCACCGGGAGCATCGGGAAATCGCAAATAGCGTTCCCGGTCCTTCTAATCTCAAAAAGAAAAAGAAAAAGCCAAGCGGCTAGCCAACAGGCTCATAAAATCATCACCCAAACAAAACAGTAAATGTGTACCTATTTGTCGGGCACAAAATTTTATTCCTCTTCCCTAGCCCCTTTTGCTATAACCTGTTCAATGAATATGCATGTACATATATATACAGTTCATATCATTTATCATTTTCTATTCAACTTTATATTTGATTTCTATTTGGTTTAAAAACACCATTCATTCTAATGTTACATAAATAGGTGCAAATCATTTCATTAGCTAATTAATGAATATTTCAACTCATATATGTTTATTTTGAACAAGTGGCTATTTTTAACACTTCACATTTCAACGATTCATGCATACAATAAAAATGTGATTTTTATTGTAAAACAATTCATTTCAAAACACTACTTTTCTATATAGTTCATATAGTCGATAAAAGGTGATTTTTATTATCAAACAATTTATTTCAAAATATGAATACCATTCAACACATGAATTTCTAATCAACGAATGAATATCAATTCAACACATGAATGTTTTCTATAGTTTCTATATATAGATAAAATGTGATTTTTATTATCGAACGATTTATTTCAAAATATGAATACCATTCAACACATGAATTTCTAATCAACGAATGAATATCAATTCAACACATGAATGTTTTCTATAGTTTCTATATATAGATAAAAATGTGATTTTTATTATCGAACGATTTATTTCAAAATATGAATACCATTCAACACATGAATTTCTAATCAACGAATGAATATCAATTCAACACATGAATGTTTTCTATAGTTTCTATATATAGATAAAAATGTGATTTTTATTATCGAACGATTTATTTCAAAATATGAATACCATTCAACACATGAATTTCTAATCAACGAATGAATATCAATTCAACACATGACGGTTTTCTATAGTTTCTATATATAGATAAAAATGTGATTTTTATTATCGAACGATTTATTTCAAAATATGAATACCATTCAACACATGAATTTCTAATCAACGAATGAATATCAATTCAACACATGACGGTTTTCTATAGTTTCTATATATAGATAAAAATGTGATTTTTATTATCGAACGATTTATTTCAAAATATGAATACCATTCAACACATGAATTTCTAATCAACGAATGAATATCAATTCAACACATGACGGTTTTCTATTCAATGAATAAAGGTAGTTTAAGCATATGAAAATAATTCAAACACACGGATATTATTCAAAATTTCGGCAGCATAACGGCAGGGTAGTTAAACCGGGACCGTCCCTAGTACGGCTCCTCGCTCTACCTTAAAACCTCGCGGTTTTTGACAATGGGGTTCATGCATCTAGTTCGCACGCAGGCGGCATGTATATATCTATTTCATTTCCACAAACTAATCCTATGTGGTTTCAACCAAATATTTCACAATCACAAACGGGTATTTTTCAACCACCATCAACCAATATCAATCACAAACAATCCCAAACAATCATTCACTATCAATCAATTTTCACAACAATTTCAACCAATGAATATCGTCCATGGTTTGTGGACGAGGGGCGTATATATATATATATATTTATATATAGCAATTTATATATATAGCTATTCACTTTCATTTCACACACATATAATATTTTTAAATCAGAAATCTCACCAATAGCTATCCAACTACGATTCTTCCTTTACAGAAATCTTCGCCAATCTCGCCTTTTGTCGCTTTCGCCCGTATTCTCTACATATGTAAAAATCGAATTTTTACGATGCTATTCAATATATAAAAATCGAATTTTGACGTCGCTATTCAATATATAAAAATATGATTTTTACCTCGACTTTCAAAATATAAAAATATGATTTTTACCTCGACTTTCAATATATAAAAATATGATTTTTACTTTTCTACAAATCTGATCTTTTTAAAGTTTAAATCCTTTACTTTTTAAAGTTTAAATCTTTTACTTTTTAAAGTTTAAATCTTTTAAAACCTTTTTTAAAAAAATCAGTTTTAAAATCATTTCAAATCAGTTTTAAAATCATCATTAAAATCAGTTTTTAAATGTTTTATAAAATCAGTTTTATAAATTCTAAAAATCAGTTTTTAACAAGACAAAAATAAAAATAAAATAACCTAAATTCTCACCGATAGCCGTTTAAAAATTAGTCACACTAATTTTAATAAATAAACTAATTAATTAAACAACTAAATCCTATCATCAAGGGGATAATTACCCCACTAATCCTCTCTCCTTCCTGTTCGTTCTCTGGAATTAGCCGACCTTGTCTTCATCGCATCTCACCACCTGCACGCACACCTAGGAGCAACTAGGACTAGATCCGACCACCACACAACGATGGCCTTGGAGCCGCCTACCAGCGTCAGGCACCGCCGCCGGCGCGGTGGCCTCCTCCTCCACGAAAATGGGTGCGAACAGCGCCAGTTTACTCCCAAAATTCGAGCCCGACTTTCCATGAAAACATATCAACACCGTATGGATTGAATGGGGAAGAAGAGCCCTTCGACTCCTCTTTGGAAGCATTGAAATTTGCTGAACGGATTGAGGGAACGAGGGGGATTAAATTTGGTGCGATTTCCGTTCGTTGAAATTGAACTGGGGCGGCGGCTGTTAAGAATGGTCAAGGGTTTTGACCTCCCCTTTTATAGATTTTTATATTATTTTATTATTTTTAAATTTCTATTTGAAAGTTGACTTTTTATTCGAAGTCGAAATGGGACCCACCGACTGTCGTCCCTAGCGTTTTACCCCCATTCCGAACACAATGGGATATGTATCGCAAGCTGATTTGATCGTTACAATCAGTTTCCTTTTGAATTTTCATTTAAATCACTATATTGAATTTTAAACGCACATTTCAAATTACCGGGGTCACATACTAACTAGAAAAATTCCAGAAAAATATTTTCTAGCTTCGTATTGACGATACGGTCCTAACAAAACTAGTTTCGTCAAATTCTGAGACCGTTGGAAAAATGGCCAATTTCCAGTCGATTAAAATCAACTGAAACTGGTCAAACGCGTTTTCTTTTGCCACGCTCACATATTGATTCGAAAAATTATGAAATTTGAAACCTAGCAATAACTTGACACTGCGGATCTAACAAAAGTGGTTTCATCGAAATCCGAGGTCGTTTGCAAAATGTCCATTTTTAAGGGCCTGAATTCCACAGCGACAATTCAGAATTTTCAACTGGACATATCTTTTGATTCCCGCTATCAATTTTCGATTGGTCAGATTCGTTGGAAAGATATTATCAATTAGATTCCATTATTTTTGGTTTCACTAAAATCCGGATTGTTTTGCACCCGGTACAGTCCGACAAAGTTTGAATTCAATTTTTGAAACTGCCACGCCATTTCAGGCCTTGTTTATAATTATAATTAATTATATTCGATTTCAATTGTCGATTCAAACTTAGTTTTCATCGCCATTATCTAAAATATTTATTTTAAATATTTAAAATCCATTATTTTAGCCAATTTAAAAAATTTAAATTGGTTCAGATTTTCTGGGTCGTTACAATCTCCCCCACTTAAAACTTTTCGTCCCCGAAAAGGAATAAAGTCGAAGGTGGTTTGATAAATCTACAATCACACAACACAACAACCAATCCAATTGTTTTTAACCTTTTTAACTTTTCAAATATATATCTTTTATATATTCAAAAATTATATTTCTAAAACCAGACTATATATAAATATAATCACAAATACGTTATTTAAAAACATATTACTCTCGACTCGTTCTGAGGCACTTCTAACCCCATCTCTAACGAGTTGTTCTGATTCTGCTACTCATACTAGGATATTACTGATCCTATCTGTATAGAGTTACCCGTCCTAGAACACTACTGGTTCTATTTCTGATGAGTTCGTTCAGATGTTATATTCCAGAACTAAGCTTAACCAAAGCTCTGATACCACGATGAGACGACCCGAAATCCCGTTCAGACGGAAACAAGGTTATCTGTAAAGACCCGTAACTTCCTCGTAAAGGAAAGCGTCGGATAGTTCGAGAACAAACCACAACAGAACACATATAAAGAACATTTCATTGTATATTACAACAATGCATCAGATTACAAGAATATACAGAGTATGAATAAATATTACACAGAAATATCAGAGATTTAAATTACATTTAAATACATAGCAGCGGAAAATAATACAATACACAACTAGAAGAGATATACGGATACAAAGCTTTCCGGATATCGTTCCAGCTGTAAACCAGGATCCTGTGAATATAAATCTGCAAAACCAAAACTACTAGCTGCCCGTGTCAAAATAGGGGCACCCAGAGTTTAGGTTAAAACAATAAACTCCAGGTCAGTCATGTGACTGGTGTGAGAACTAAAACAGTTATTAATCTTTATTTTCAAATCATTAGGTAAATCAAGGGACCACGCCGTATAACACGGAACGGGTTTCCTCCCAAGAATACCGGTGCATAAAACAAACAGCGTAATGCTAAATAAGGAAAAATGAAGCTATTATAAGACCCAGTTCCCATCACACAATGCAATCGCAAGCCGGAGGATAGGGTTTTTACCTTATAATAGCCAAGAATGCTTGATACGTTTAAAACAAATCATTTGATACTATATTAAGTGCATAGTGTATAAAACAACTTCAAATCATAAGTATCAATCATAGGCGGCATGAGCGCCCCATCCCACTATGTCACCATACTAGGTTCTACAAATAAAACCGCAAATGTCACGTATTTGGAAATTGGATTTCCGTCTATGAACCGAGGCAAAAGATAGTCCTCAACCGATTCGAGACGCTCTAGCCCGCCCCTCAGGATCAGAGCTCGAGTGACCCTTGGATCCTCAGGGCCAGTCCACCGATGTGGATTAAACTTAAACCCTGAACATGCGTTTCCCCACCCTATGGGGTGTAAGTCTGGTCCGTCTGCCGACCAGAATGCATCGGCCGAAACCGATATAACCGAGGCGCCTCGCAACAGCAACAACCACATAAGTCAAACTCGTCAGGGCGTGTAAAACCACTGACGCCACTTCTAGCTAGAAAGAAACGCATGCCCTCCCTGACGTCCTCTCCCGTTTTTGGTTCACAACCGGGGTGCGAGGCTCGCGAATTCACGTTACACAAAGCTGTGCCACACAGGCTGTGCTTTGATCATCACCACGAGACTTTGCTTTTCAACAGAAGCCTCGATCAATTTCCACTCAGGCATGCCACACAGGAAATTCACTCCATGCGTTTGATATCCATCAATATATAACCCCTGAGCTCGTACGTCTCAGAGAAGGGCGTTAAGCAAGAGAATAAATTCTCCGCCGCCAAACAGATATATATTTAATAGAGATCAATCACACAGACTAAAATCCAATGTCAGACACACAGTCCATTTACAAGTCCGTTCTGGGTCTGAACGAAACCGGAGGCACCTAGTACCTCGCATATCCATCGATCTCCAAGTACGTCTGGACGATCACAAACTGTTTCCATCTTCTTGGGTGTACAGCCCAATCAAGATCATCAGTAATCCCCCAAACGACGTGAAGACTTCCGGTCTTCGACCACCGTCTTCATCTTCGACACCACGTCGAATCAGTTATTCAGAATGGGATAAACCCGGTCTTTCTGAATAACTCGCGTATATATTATAAAAGTGTTACACAAACACAACATACGCCTCATTCCAATTCAGAATATTCTTTTATTCGAATATTCCTGTACTTTGGGAAAAGTTCCCATTAATTTTATCCAAGATAAATTCTTTAATCTCCCTTGAATATCAATTCAAACTAGTCGGGATTAGCGAACCACACCGAAGTAATCATTTATTTTATTTCCCAATCCCAACCTATTCATCCCATGAAGTAAAACTGGTTATACTTCATATCTAACACCACGGTGTTATCGGTAAATTCAATTACCATTTCACGTTTAAATCTAATTAAAGATTTAACCATCGCCTGGAGCAAAACTGGTGATACTCCATTTTCGATCATTTCAATCTAATTAAAGATTCATTAAAACTCCACTTAGTTTTAATCTTTAACTGGGTTAAAGAATCAGTGTCATTTAAAATACGGTTCACGATAAACCCAAAATCACATTCCATTAATTATCGGGTTAAAGAACAAGTGTTATTTAAAACACTGTTCACGATAAACCCAAAAATCAATACCAATTCAATTCCAATTAAATATCGTTTAATTGGCACCCTTCATTAAATCTAAATAAAAAGATTTAATCTTTTCTCAACTGGGTTCAAGAACAGTGTTAGTGAAGACACCATTCACGACAAACCCAAATCACATTTGATATTCAATACAAGGCTCTGAATAGAAAATATATCGGCTTATATTCAATATCAAATCCTACGACTAACAAATGTCGTATTGGAAATAACGATATAAATATATATCTTTCAAATTTCCATAACAACATCTGTATAATCACGAATTTCAACATCGAAATGTTCCGAAGACAATTTCGATTCAAATCCACTCCAATGCAATCATTGGAAATTTTGGTTATTTTCAAAACCCTTTTCAAATTCAATTTATTTATTTAAAAATAAATAGAATTATAATTCTAGTTCAAAACTAGTTCATTTCGATAAAAATCTATTTTTATCTTTTCAAATATGGAGTTTTTCATCCCAAATCTTCACAAATCATTTCTTATGATTTTACACAAATTATTACTATTTTTAATAATTTTATCAAGGCCCATACAGTCGATTTCCATCAACGGCCATCGAACTGCACTTACAGCGACCTTTTTCAAATTTGATTTGGACATAATTCCAAATCCAACCGTTAGATTTCAAATATCTAACATTCGCTAGAAAGCTCTTTTCGATACGAACCCAACGGTTCCGGTTTTAGGAGAATCCGACGGTCGGATCTCCCGTAACGTCCATTTGAAATCAATGGTTGAAATTCGCGAACTGCCGCGGCGCGGCGCGTTCTATTCAGGCCATTATATTATATATATAATATATACTTCGTCGATTTCTATTTAAAACGAATTATATAAATAGTTTTAGAATTCGTTTCAAAATCTATTTCAACTTCCATCTCAATTCAAAGCAAAATTGAATTCTTCTCTATAAATTCGTTTTAAAATTCATTTCTATTCAATTCAAATTTCAATTCAATTTGAATTCATTTCGATTTGCTTTCAATTCATTTTGAATTCGTTTTCAATTCAATTCATTTCGAAATCGTTTTCAATTCAATTCATTTCGAAATCGTTTTCAATTCAATTCATTTCGAAATCCCTTTCAATTCAATTCACTTTGAATTCGTTTTCAATTCAATTCATTTCGAAATCACTTTCAATTCAATTCACTTTGAATTCGTTTTCAATTCAATTCATTTCGAAATCACTTTCAATTCAATTCACTTTGAATTCGTTTTCAATTCAATTCATTTCGAAATCACTTTCAATTCAATTCACTTCGAAATATTTGATTTCAAAATTACTTTTTAATATTCATTTTAAAATGAATAAAATCGATATAAATATCGTTCACGTCAAAATGGCGTCACTCTAATCAACACGGCTTCATATATTGACATTTTCAAATATTCCATTTCGAATATTTCTATTTTAAGTATTTCTATTTTAAAACTGGAATGAGGCCCAATCAATTACCATATAAAGTTAATTATATGGATTTTCATACAACACATGTATAATAGCCTTGAAAAATAATCAACCATCAACCAAAGTGCACTACACTGTATAAGCATCAAATATAGATATCTAACGCTTATAACAGCCTGTCAATCAATCGATCGACATATTTAATCAATCAGGATGAGTGAACTTCAAATTTCATCCCAACACCCGTGTGGGGTTTCAAACAATCAAACACAGATTTTATTCGTGCAGTTGGGCGATGTGTAAAATTTATCGTCCCAATCCATATCAGTCAAATCAGTGTACATAAACAAACCGTCTGGTTTGTAAATGAATATTTTATTTTATTCACATTCACGTTAAAAACTATATTTTTAACGATAAAATATTTATTCCAACACATGAATTTTCTTTTCAGTTCATTTATTCAATAAATGACATTTTTATTTTTTTCTAACATATTTTAGAAAATTTCGGCGGCATAACGGCACGATACTAGAAACGGGACAAGGCCTAGCCTTATCCCCGGTCTAGTGAAGGCCCACGCCATTCACACATCAATCAAATCAATTTCATCTCACCAAACAATTCAATTCAAACAAATAATTCAACTAATCTATGCAACCAAACAAACAAGTCCATGGTCTGTGGACGATTGTGTCGGGTGCTACTAAGCACCGTCTGCATCCTAGTATATATATATAATTAGAAAAGAAATTGAAAGGTGAGAAATTCTCACATATAGCTATCCTAGCTCCACGGCTCTTCATTGATAGAAATCTTCATCGCTATCGCATCTTCGTCATCTTCGTTGCCCGTAGCCACTACATATGTAAAAATCGAGTTTTTACTTCGCTATTCTATATATAAAAATCGAATTTTTAGTTCGCTATTCAATATATAAAAATCGAATTTTTAGTTCGCTATTCAATATATAAAAATCGAATTTTTAGTTCGCTATTCAATATATAAAAATCGAATTTTTACTTCGCTATTCAATAGATAAAAATCATATTTTTATTTCGAAGTTCAATAGATAAAAATCATATTTTTATTTTGAAGTTCAATAGATAAAAATCATATTTTTATTTCGAAGTTCCATAGATAAAAATCATATTTTTATTTCTTTTTTCAAAATCTAATCTTTCACATGATAAAAATCATACCCTTTTACACTATAAAAATCAAATCTTTTATGTGAATATAATCTCAACTTTACTCAACTACAAATCTCGTCTTTCCTTATAAAAAAAAAATTCAGTCTTTCTCATCATCAAGATTTCGGCTTTAACATCATAAAGATTTCGGCTTTCTATAAATCAAAAGTCATATATTTTTCTTTTAAAAACTAAAGTTATTTATATTATAAAATCATACTTCTATTTATATATTTTAAAAACAAATTTATTCAAAATCGGATTTTATATAAATAATGAAATAAAATAAAAAAGGAAAGTTAAATTATAAAGCTTACTGTTAAACGAAGAGGTGCTGTTGTATCATCGTCAGGGGGGGAAGAACTGTCGACGGTCGGACTTGGAGGGGAGGCCGGTGGAAGCGCCAGGTGGGTGCGGTCTCCAGTGGTGCGACGCCGCTCGAACAGTGGGTGGCTGTGGCCTTCGCGAGGCGGTTCCAGGTTCGAGAGGAATGGGGGGGGACAGCGGAGGAGGGGTCGATCGATGGTGGTGGGGAGGTGGCCTCCGGCGGCGGCGCTCTGGACAGGGGCGACGGGTTTAATTAGGGTTTTTTTTTCGATTTTGAACTTCTGAGGAAAGGAAAAGTAAAGGGGGGGGTAGTTTATAAACCTATATTTTATTATTTAAATAATTTAATTCCCATAAAAAGTTGCTTTTTCATTTGATTACCAATTCGGACCCAACGACTATCGTCCCTAGCATTTTACCCCCGTTCTGAACACAATGGGACATGTGTCGTAAGCTGATTCGGCTGTTACAATCAGTTTCCTTTAAATTTACATTTAAATCATTATATTGAATTTTAAACGTACATTTCAATTTACCGGGGCCACATACGGACTCTAAAAATTCTCGAAAAATATTTTCTAGCTTCGTATTGACGATACGGTCCTAACAAAACTAGTTTCGTTGAATTCTGAGACCGTATGAAAAATGGCCAATTTCCAGTCGACTAAAATCAACTGAAACCGGTCAAACGCGTTTTCCTTCGCCACGCTCACATATTGATTCGAAAAATTATGAAATTTGGAATCTAGCAATAACTTAACATCACGGACCCAACAAAACTGGTTTCGTCGAAATCCGAGGTCGTTTACAAAATTGCTATTTTTAAGGGCCTTATATATATAAAAATATATATAAATTCCACAGCGACTATTTCTAATTTTAAACTGGACATATCTTATCATTTCTAAGATGAAATCTCAGTTTGTTAACTTCGTTACAAAGATATAGTTATACAGATTCAAATATTTCTTGTTTCGTTCAATTCTGACTTATATTGAATTCTGTATATTCATTTGAAATTAGAAATCGAATTTTCGAACTACCGCGCCATTTTCTATTCCTTTTATAATAATATATAATTATTTATATTCTAACGACGGCGTATATAATATATACGTTCGAATTATATTCAAAATAAATTTCTCGTTGATTTTATTTAAAATAATCTATTTTAAATATTCAAAATTCGCTAAAATTGCCAAAATAAAAATTTTAAACTGGCCCAGATTTTCCGGGTTGTTACAATCTCCCCCACTTAAAACTTTTCGTCCCCGAAAAGGAACAAAGTCGAAAGTGGTTTGATAATTCAACTCTACGCTCGTCCTGGCTTCCATTCTCTAACTCTTTAGTTTCTGAGAATTTTCAAAATTTCAAAAATTTGGCTAACACCCTAAATTTTCGAAAAATTTCGCCATAACCTCCCCTGCACCGGGAGCATCGGGGAATTTCAAATAGCTTCCCCGGTCCTTCAGATCTCAAAAAGAAAAAGAAAAAGCCAAGCGGCTAGCCAATAGGCTCACAAAATCATCATCACCCAAACAAAACAGTAAATTATGTAGTAAACATGTACCTATTTGTCGGGCAAACAAATTTTATTCTCTGGCTCTAGCCTCCTTGCTATGACCTGTTCAATGTAAGTATATGTATAAGCAAGCAAATGCGACCAATTTTCAATACAATTCAATATTTGGTACAATTAGGCTAAATGGTTCAAAATTAGCAAACAATTAAACAAACAACACAAACATCAATCAATTAGTGAATTAGAGTTTCAAATTCATAATTTTGATACATATACAAAAATCATGTTTTGGTGCCAAATCACAACAATGTATTCTAGCTATAGTAGTTTTGGTTCTCACACCAGTCTAATGGAAATATATAGAAAATCCTACCTTCGAAACACGAAAATAAATACTGGTGATGGCGCGCCATCATCAGAATCATGTCCGGGCGACTAGAGTGTGATTCTATATCTATCCAGTATATTAAAATTTCGAATACACGCGGATCAGACGTATACGCAAAATCAATATATACTGGATTGTCCACATCAATCTAAATAGATAATCAAATACGAATAATTGATTTAAAATCTTCAAAACCAAAAATTTGTTTTCATTTTCAAAAATATACTCTTCACACTCGTTCTAGGATAATACTGATCCCATCTCTAACGAGTCATTCTAAGTGGATATTACTAATCCAATATCTGATGAATTCTTTCGTATGGTTCTAATGTGCCTTGTTCTCTAGCTTTGTAAACCAAAGCTCTGATACCACGTGTAAAGACCCGTAACTTCCCCGTAAAGGAAAGCGTCGGATAGTTCGAGAACAAACCACAACAGAACACATATAAAGAACATTTCATTGTATATTTCAACAATGCATCAGATTACAAGAATATACAGAGTATGAATAAATATTACACAGAAATATCAGAGATTTAAATTACATTTAAATACATAGCAGCGGAAAATAATACAATACACAACTAGAAGAGATATACGGATACAAAGCTTTCCGGATATCGTTCCAGCTGTAAACCAGGATCCTGTGAATATAAATCTGCAAAACCAAAACTACTAGCTGCCCGTGTCAAAATAGGGGCACCCAGAGTTTAGGTTAAAACAATAAACTCCAGGTCAGTCATGTGACTGGTGTGAGAACTAAAACAGTTATTAATCTTTATTTTCAAATCATTAGGTAAATCAAGGGACCACGCCGTATAACACGGAACGGGTTTCCTCCCAAGAATACCGGTGCATAAAACAAACAGCGTAATGCTAAATAAGGAAAAATGAAGCTATTATAAGACCCAGTTCCCATCACACAATGCAATCGCAAGCCGGAGGATAGGGTTTTTACCTTATAATAGCCAAGAATGCTTGATACGTTTAAAACAAATCATTTGATACTATATTAAGTGCATAGTGTATAAAACAACTTCAAATCATAAGTATCAATCATAGGCGGCATGAGCACCCCATCCCACTATGTCACCATACTAGGTTCTACAAATAAAACCGCAAATGTCACGTATTTGGAAATTGGATTTCCGTCTATGAACCGAGGCAAAAGATAGTCCTCAACCGATTCGAGACGCTCTAGCCCGCCCCTCAGGATCAGAGCTCGAGTGACCCTTGGATCCTCAGGGCCAGTCCACCGATGTGGATTAAACTTAAACCCTGAACATGCGTTTCCCCACCCTATGGGGTGTAAGTCTGGTCCGTCTGCCGACCAGAATGCATCGGCCGAAACCGATATAACCGAGGCGCCTCACAACAGCAACAACCACATAAGTCAAACTCGTCAGGGCGTGTAAAACCACTGACGCCACTTCTAGCTAGAAAGAAACGCATGCCCTCCCTGACGTCCTCTCCCGTTTTTGGTTCACAACCGGGGTGCGAGGCTCGCGAATTCACGTTACACAAAGCTGTGCCACACAGGCTGTGCTTTGATCATCACCACGAGACTTTGCTTTTCAACAGAAGCCTCGATCAATTTCCACTCAGGCATGCCACACAGGCAATTCACTCCATGCGTTTGATATCCATCAATATATAACCCCTGAGCTCGTACGTCTCAGAGAAGGGCGTTAAGCAAGAGAATAAATTCTCCGCCGCCAAACAGATATATATTTAATAGAGATCAATCACACAGACTAAAATCCAATGTCAGACACACAGTCCATTTACAAGTCCGTTCTGGGTCTGAACGAAACCGGAGGCACCTAGTACCTCGCATATCCATCGATCTCCAAGTACGTCTGGACGATCACAAACTGTTTCCATCTTCTTGGGTGTACAGCCCAATCAAGATCATCAGTAATCCCCCAAACGACGTGAAGACTTCCGGTCTTCGACCACCGTCTTCATCTTCGACACCACGTCGAATCAGTTATTCAGAATGGGATAAACCCGGTCTTTCTGAATAACTCGCGTATATATTATAAAAGTGTTACACAAACACAACATACGCCTCATTCCAATTCAGAATATTCTTTTATTCGAATATTCCTGTACTTTGGGAAAAGTTCCCATTAATTTTATCCAAGATAAATTCTTTAATCTCCCTTGAATATCAATTCAAACTAGTCGGGATTAGCGAACCACACCGAAGTAATCATTTATTTTATTTCCCAATCCCAACCTATTCATCCCATGAAGTAAAACTGGTTATACTTCATATCTAACACCACGGTGTTATCGGTAAATTCAATTACCATTTCACGTTTAAATCTAATTAAAGATTTAACCATCGCCTGGAGCAAAACTGGTGATACTCCATTTTCGATCATTTCAATCTAATTAAAGATTCATTAAAACTCCACTTAGTTTTAATCTTTAACTGGGTTAAAGAATCAGTGTCATTTAAAACACGGTTCACGATAAACCCAAAATCACATTCCATTAATTATCGGGTTAAAGAACAAGTGTTATTTAAAACACTGTTCACGATAAACCCAAAAATCAATACCAATTCAATTCCAATTAAATATCGTTTAATTGGCACCCTTCATTAAATCTAAATAAAAAGATTTAATCTTTTCTCAACTGGGTTCAAGAACAGTGTTAGTGAAGACACCATTCACGACAAACCCAAATCACATTTGATATTCAATACAAGGCTCTGAATAGAAAATATATCGGCTTATATTCAATATCAAATCCTACGACTAACAAATGTCGTATTGGAAATAACGATATAAATATATATCTTTCAAATTTCCATAACAACATCTGTATAATCACGAATTTCAACATCGAAATATTCCGAAGACAATTTCGATTCAAATCCACTCCAATGCAATCATTGGAAATTTTGGTTATTTTCAAAACCCTTTTCAAATTCAATTTATTTATTTAAAAATAAATAGAATTATAATTCTAGTTCAAAACTAGTTCATTTCGATAAAAATCTATTTTTATCTTTTCAAATATGGAGTTTTTCATCCCAAATCTTCACAAATCATTTCTTATGATTTTACACAAATTATTACTATTTTTAATAATTTTATCAAGGCCCATACAGTCGATTTCCATCAACGGCCATCGAACTGCACTTACAGCGACCTTTTTCAAATTTGATTTGGACATAATTCCAAATCCAACCGTTAGATTTCAAATATCTAACATTCGCTAGAAAGCTCTTTTCGATACGAACCCAACGGTTCCGGTTTTAGGAGAATCCGACGGTCGGATCTCCCGTAACGTCCATTTGAAATCAATGATCGAAATTCGCGAACTGCCGCGGCGCGGCGCGTTCTATTCAGGCCATTATATTATATATATAATATATATAATATATACTTCGTCGATTTCTATTTAAAACGAATTATATAAATAGTTTTAGAATTCGTTTCAAAATCTATTTCAACTTCCATCTCAATTCAAAGAAAAATTGAATTCTTCTCTATAAATTCGTTTTAAAATTCATTTCTATTCAATTCAAATTTCAATTCAATTTGAATTCATTTCGATTTGCTTTCAATTCATTTTGAATTCGTTTTCAATTCAATTCATTTCGAAATCGTTTTCAATTCAATTCATTTCGAAATCGTTTTCAATTCAATTCATTTCGAAATCCCTTTCAATTCAATTCACTTTGAATTCGTTTTCAATTCAATTCATTTCGAAATCACTTTCAATTCAATTCACTTTGAATTCGTTTTCAATTCAATTCATTTCGAAATCACTTTCAATTCAATTCACTTTGAATTCGTTTTCAATTCAATTCATTTCGAAATCACTTTCAATTCAATTCACTTCGAAATATTTGATTTCAAAATTACTTTTTAATATTCATTTTAAAATGAATAAAATCGATATAAATATCGTTCACGTCAAAATGGCGTCACTCTAATCAACACGGCTTCATATATTGACATTTTCAAATATTCCATTTCGAATATTTCTATTTTAAGTATTTCTATTTTAAAACTGGAATGAGGCCCAATCAATTACCATATAAAGTTAATTATATGGATTTTCATACAACACATGTATAATAGCCTTGAAAAATAATCAACCATCAACCAAAGTGCACTACACTGTATAAGCATCAAATATAGATATCTAATGCTTATAACAGCCTGTCAATCAATCGATCGACATATTTAATCAATCAGGATGAGTGAACTTCAAATTTCATCCCAACACCCGTGTGGGGTTTCAAACAATCAAACACAGATTTTATTCGTGCAGTTGGGCGATGTGTAAAATTTATCGTCCCAATCCATATCAGTCAAATCAGTGTACATAAACAAACCGTCTGGTTTGTAAATGAATATTTTATTTTATTCACATTCACGTTAAAAACTATATTTTTAACGATAAAATATTTATTCCAACACATGAATTTTCTTTTCAGTTCATTTATTCAATAAATGACATTTTTATTTTTTTCTAACATATTTTAGAAAATTTCGGCGGCATAACGGCACGATACTAGAAACGGGACAAGGCCTAGCCTTATCCCCGGTCTAGTGAAGGCCCACGCCATTCACACATCAATCAAATCAATTTCATCTCACCAAACAATTCAATTCAAACAAATAATTCAACTAATCTATGCAACCAAACAAACAAGTCCATGGTCTGTGGACGATTGTGTCGGGTGCTACTAAGCACCGTCTGCATCCTAGTATATATATATAATTAGAAAAGAAATTGAAAGGTGAGAAATTCTCACATATAGCTATCCTAGCTCCACGGCTCTTCATTGATAGAAATCTTCATCGCTATCGCATCTTCGTCATCTTCGTTGCCCGTAGCCACTACATATGTAAAAATCGAGTTTTTACTTCGCTATTCTATATATAAAAATCGAATTTTTAGTTCGCTATTCAATATATAAAAATCGAATTTTTAGTTCGCTATTCAATATATAAAAATCGAATTTTTAGTTCGCTATTCAATATATAAAAATCGAATTTTTACTTCGCTATTCAATAGATAAAAATCATATTTTTATTTCGAAGTTCAATAGATAAAAATCATATTTTTATTTCGAAGTTCAATAGATAAAAATCATATTTTTATTTCGAAGTTCCATAGATAAAAATCATATTTTTATTTCTTTTTTCAAAATCTAATCTTTCACATGATAAAAATCATACCCTTTTACACTATAAAAATCAAATCTTTTATGTGAATATAATCTCAACTTTACTCAACTACAAATCTCGTCTTTCCTTATAAAAAAAAAATTCAGTCTTTCTCATCATCAAGATTTCGGCTTTAACATCATAAAGATTTCGGCTTTCTATAAATCAAAAGTCATATATTTTTCTTTTAAAAACTAAAGTTATTTATATTATAAAATCATACTTCTATTTATATATTTTAAAAACAAATTTATTCAAAATCGGATTTTATATAAATAATGAAATAAAATAAAAAAGGAAAGTTAAATTATAAAGCTTACTGTTAAACGAAGAGGTGCTGTTGTATCATCGTCAGGGGGGGAAGAACTGTCGACGGTCGGACTTGGAGGGGAGGCCGGTGGAAGCGCCAGGTGGGTGCGATCTCCAGTGGTGCGACGCCGCTCGAACAGCGGGTGGCTGTGGCCTTCGCGAGGCGGTTCCAGGTTCGAGAGGAATGGGGGGGGGGGACAGCGGAGGAGGGGTCGATCGATGGTGGTGGGGAGGTGGCCTCCGGCGGCGGCGCTCTGGGCAGGGGCGACGGGTTTAATTAGGGTTTTTTTTTCTATTTTTTTTCGATTTTGAACTTCTGAGGAAAGGAAAAGTAAAGGGGGGGTAGTTTATAAACCTATATTTTATTATTTAAATAATTTAATTCCCATAAAAAGTTTCTTTTTCATTTGATTACCAATTCGGACCCAACGACTATCGTCCCTAGCGTTTTACCCCTGTTCTGAACACAATGGGACATGTGTCGTAAGCTGATTCGGCTGTTACAATCAGTTTCCTTTAAATTTACATTTAAATCATTATATTGAATTTTAAACGTACATTTCAATTTACCGGGGCCACATACGGACTCTAAAAATTCTCGAAAAATATTTTCTAGCTTCGTATTGACGATACGGTCCTAACAAAACTAGTTTCGTTGAATTCTGAGACCGTATGAAAAATGGCCAATTTCCAGTCGACTAAAATCAACTGAAACCGGTCAAACGCGTTTTCCTTCGCCACGCTCACATATTGATTCGAAAAATTATGAAATTTGGAATCTAGCAATAACTTAACATCACGGACCCAACAAAACTGGTTTCGTCGAAATCCGAGGTCGTTTACAAAATTGCTATTTTTAAGGGCCATATATATATAAAAATATATATAAATTCCACAGCGACTATTTCTAATTTTAAACTGGACATATCTTATCATTTCTAAGATGAAATCTCAGTTTGTTAACTTCGTTACAAAGATATAGTTATACAGATTCAAATATTTCTTGTTTCGTTCAATTCTGACTTATATTGAATTCTGTATATTCATTTGAAATTAGAAACCGAATTTTCGAACTACCGCGCCATTTTCTATTCCTTTTATAATAATATATAATTATTTATATTCTAACGACGGCGTATATAATATATACGTTCGAATTATATTCAAAATAAATTTCTCGTTGATTTTATTTAAAATAATCTATTTTAAATATTCAAAATTCGCTAAAATTGCCAAAATAAAAATTTTAAACTGGCCCAGATTTTCCGGGTTGTTACATTATCTTTGGAATATAACACAGAAACAGATAATAGCAGAACAGAATTAAATAAATACACCAGATAATGAACAATAAAATATACTGGATAAAAGGAAATCATCAGAGTTACACAGTATACAGGATCTTACTTAGTACAAATACAGTTCAGCTATACATAAATGTCTACAGCGGAAATAAACAAAATATGTACAATAGGAGCTGAACAGCATAAAAAGAAATAAATGATAGAATCCATCTTCAGCTCCAGCTATCCAGAAAGAACCAGCTAAACCTGAATACAAGGCTGCCCGTGTAGAAAAAGGGGCACCCGAGTTTGAAAGTGAAACTAACTACGAGTCAGTCATGGGACTGGTATGAGAAATCCACTCAACACATATATAATTGGCTAATCACAGGACCACGCCACTTTCGTGGAACGGGTATACTCCATTGGATTGCCAGTGCTTTAAAACAAATCTTTCTTTTAAACATCGCTATCCTCTTTTATAAAAATGAAGCCGTTATAAGACTCAGTTCCCATCACACAATGCAACGCAAACCGGAGGATAGAGTTTTTACCTTATAACGGCCAAGATATGCTTGATACGAATAAAACAAAGGCATTTGATATTATTGCTAGTGTTCATATGTTTTGAAAACAATTTCAAATCATAACTATCAATCATAGACGACATTAATGCCCCATACCACTATGTCGCCATATATAGGTATACAATCAAAACCGCACGATGTCGTATTTGGAAATTGGATTTCCGTCATGAACAAAGGCAAAAGATAGTCCTTACCGAATTCATGACTCTCTAGCCCGAGCCACCGGAACAGCCGCAACTGCCCCTTGGAGCGACAGGGCCGGTCCACCGATGTGGATTATAGTGCCTGAACAATACGTTTCCCCGCCCTTTGGGGCGTAAATGAGCCAACGAATGACTCCATCGGACCCGGATCGTCCGACCAAACCGAGGCGCCTCGCAACAGCAACAACCACATAGGTGAAAAGTATATAAATGTCAGGGCTGGTAGGTCACTGACACCACCCTAGCTAGAAAGAAACGCATGCCCTCCCTGAGGTCCTTCTCCCGTTTTAGGTTCATACCGGGGTGTGAGGCTCGCGAATTCACGTTATACACAAAGCTACGCCACACAGGCGGTGCTTTGATCATCACCACAAGACTTTGCTTTTCAACAGAAGCCCTGATCACTGCATCTTAGCATGCCACACAGGCAATTCACGCCATGCGATTGATGTCCACCGATATACAACCTCTGAGCTCGTACGTCTCAGAGAAGGGCGTTAAGCAAAAGAATAAATTCTCCGCCGCCAAACAGATGTATATTTAACAGAGATCAATCAACACAGAATAAAATCCAATGTCGGACACACAGTCCATTTACAAGTCCGTTCTGGGTCTGAACGAAACCGGAGGCACTAAATACCTCGCAAACCCATCGATCACCACGTACGTCTGGACGATCACCACTCATTATCCATATTTCGGGATGCCTCCCAATCAGGACCTCGGTTACCATCCAAACGAGGTGAAGATCTCCGGTCTTCGACCATCGTCTTCATCTTCGACTTTCAATCGTCGGTCAATTATTTGAAATGAGAATTAACTCGGCCTTCTCAAATAATTCACGTATATTTAGAATTTCAAATCAATTTATTTCAATGGTTAAATTATTCGACAACACCAATTGTGTTCTTTAATGTAATTTTCACACCAAACACATTCAACCATCAAATACAACATAAATCGAGCAAATTCAATTTATTTCTATTCCATATCGTTTGTGATATTTTATAACGATTTATCGCTATTTTTATTTATTTTAAAATAGCCCATATATTCAAAACGACGCTTCGGGCCATAACGCGGCCGTGGCGCTGTTTTTCATCGGATTTGATTTACACATATCTGAAAATCTAACCATTGGATCTTCACAAAATTTACATCATTAGAAAGGTCTTTTCAAAACGAATCCAACGGTTCCAGTTTCGGGAAAGTCCGACGGTCGGATCTCCCGGTACAATCGTTTGAAGTTTCGATTTCAAAATACGAACTGCAGCGTCGTTATTCGATTAAATATAATTATATTTATATATATAAATAAATATAATCGTTTCTGGCGCTGTTTTTCTTCGGATTTGATTTAAACATTCCAGACAATCCAACCGTTGGATTTCTACAAAGTTGGTGCAGTTGGGAAGATATTTCCAAGGCGAACCCGACGGTTGAGGTTTCGGGAAAATCCAATGGTCGGATTTCCCGCACTAGTCGTTTGAAATCACGGTTTCAAAATACGAACTGCACGGCCTCGTTTCGTTTTAATTTTATTTATATTTATATATTTATATAAATATAGTTCATTCAATGATTTCAATATCGTTTTCACTTCAAAAAATTTTCTAACACCTTAAATTTTTGGAAAATTTCGCCATAACCTCCCCTGCACCGGGAGCATCGGGAAATCGCAAATAGCGTTCCCGGTCCTTCTAATCTCAAAAAAAAAAAAAAAAGCCAAGCGGCTAGCCAACGGGCTCATAAAATCATCACCCAAACAAAACAGTAAATGTGTACCTATTTGTCGGGCACAAAATTTTATTCCTCTTCCCTAGCCCCTTTTGCTATAACCTGTTCAATGAATATGCATGTACATATATATACAGTTCATATCATTTATCATTTTCTATTCAACTTTATATTTGATTTCTATTTGGTTTAAAAACACCATTCATTCTAATGTTACATAAATAGGTGCAAATCATTTCATTAGCTAATTAATGAATATTTCAACTCATATATGTTTATTTTGAACAAGTGGCTATTTTTAACACTTCACATTTCAACGATTCATGCATACAATAAAAATGTGATTTTTATTGTAAAACAATTCATTTCAAAACACTACTTTTCTATATAGTTCATATAGTCGATAAAAGGTGATTTTTATTATCAAACAATTTATTTCAAAATATGAATACCATTCAACACATGAATTTCTAATCAACGAATGAATATCAATTCAACACATGAATGTTTTCTATAGTTTCTATATATAGATAAAAATGTGATTTTTATTATCGAACGATTTATTTCAAAATATGAATACCATTCAACACATGAATTTCTAATCAACGAATGAATATCAATTCAACACATGAATGTTTTCTATAGTTTCTATATATAGATAAAAATGTGATTTTTATTATCGAACGATTTATTTCAAAATATGAATACCATTCAACACATGAATTTCTAATCAACGAATGAATATCAATTCAACACATGAATGTTTTCTATAGTTTCTATATATAGATAAAAATGTGATTTTTATTATCGAACGATTTATTTCAAAATATGAATACCATTCAACACATGAATTTCTAATCAACGAATGAATATCAATTCAACACATGACGGTTTTCTATAGTTTCTATATATAGATAAAAATGTGATTTTTATTATCGAACGATTTATTTCAAAATATGAATACCATTCAACACATGAATTTCTAATCAACGAATGAATATCAATTCAACACATGACGGTTTTCTATAGTTTCTATATATAGATAAAAATGTGATTTTTATTATCGAACGATTTATTTCAAAATATGAATACCATTCAACACATGAATTTCTAATCAACGAATGAATATCAATTCAACACATGACGGTTTTCTATTCAATGAATAAAGGTAGTTTAAGCATATGAAAATAATTCAAACACACGGATATTATTCAAAATTTCGGCAGCATAACGGCAGGGTAGTTAAACCGGGACCGTCCCTAGTACGGCTCCTCGCTCTACCTTAAAACCTCGCGGTTTTTGACAATGGGGTTCATGCATCTAATTCGCACGCAGGCGGCATGTATATATCTATTTCATTTCCACAAACTAATCCTATGTGGTTTCAACCAAATATTTCACAATCACAAACGGGTATTTTTCAACCACCATCAACCAATATCAATCACAAACAATCCCAAACAATCATTCACTATCAATCAATTTTCACAACAATTTCAACCAATGAATATCGTCCATGGTTTGTGGACGAGGGGCGTATATATATATATATATATTTATATATAGCAATTTATATATATAGCTATTCACTTTCATTTCACACACATATAATATTTTTAAATCAGAAATCTCACCAATAGCTATCCAACTACGATTCTTCCTTTACAGAAATCTTCGCCAATCTCGCCTTTTGTCGCTTTCGCCCGTATTCTCTACATATGTAAAAATCGAATTTTTACGATGCTATTCAATATATAAAAATCGAATTTTGACGTCGCTATTCAATATATAAAAATATGATTTTTACCTCGACTTTCAATATATAAAAATATGATTTTTACCTCGACTTTCAATATATAAAAATATGATTTTTACTTTTCTACAAATCTGATCTTTTTAAAGTTTAAATCCTTTACTTTTTAAAGTTTAAATCTTTTACTTTTTAAAGTTTAAATCTTTTAAAACCTTTTTAAAAAAAATCAGTTTTAAAATCATTTCAAATCAGTTTTAAAATCATCATTAAAATCAGTTTTTAAATGTTTTATAAAATCAGTTTTATAAATTCTAATAAATCAGTTTTTAACAAGACAAAAATAAAATAACCTAAATTCTCACCGATAGCCGTTTAAAAATTAGTCACACTAATTTTAATAAATAAACTAATTAATTAAACAACTAAATCCTATCATTAAGGGGATAATTACCCCACTAATCCTCTCTCCTTCCTGTTCGTTCTCTGGAATTAGCCGACCTTGTCTTCATCGCATCTCACCACCTGCACGCACACCTAGGAGCAACTAGGACTAGATCCGACCACCACACAACGATGGCCTTGGAGCCGCCTACCAGCGTCAGGCACCGCCGCCGGCGCGGTGGCCTCCTCCTCCACGAAAATGGGTGCGAACAGCGCCAGTTTACTCCCAAAATTCGAGCCCGACTTTCCATGAAAACATATCAACACCGTATGGATTGAATGGGGAAGAAGAGCCCTTCGACTCCTCTTTGGAAGCATTGAAATTTGCTGAACGGATTGAGGGAACGAGGGGGATTAAATTTGGTGCGATTTCCGTTCGTTGAAATTGAACTGGGGCGGCGGCTGTTAAGAATGGTCAAGGGTTTTGACCTCCCCTTTTATAGATTTTTATATTATTTTATTATTTTTAAATTTCTATTTGAAAGTTGACTTTTTATTCGAAGTCGAAATGGGACCCACCGACTGTCATCCCTAGCGTTTTACCCCCATTCCGAACACAATGGGATATGTATCGCAAGCTGATTTGATCGTTACAATCAGTTTCCTTTTGAATTTTCATTTAAATCACTATATTGAATTTTAAACGCACATTTCAAATTACCGGGGTCACATACTAACTAGAAAAATTCCAGAAAAATATTTTCTAGCTTCGTATTGACGATACGGTCCTAACAAAACTAGTTTCGTCAAATTCTGAGACCGTTGGAAAAATGGCCAATTTCCAGTCGATTAAAATCAACTGAAACTGGTCAAACGCGTTTTCTTTTGCCACGCTCACATATTGATTCGAAAAATTATGAAATTTGAAACCTAGCAATAACTTGACACTGCGGATCTAACAAAAGTGGTTTCATCGAAATCCGAGGTCGTTTGCAAAATGTCCATTTTTAAGGGCCTGAATTCCACAGCGACAATTCAGAATTTTCAACTGGACATATCTTTTGATTCCCGCTATCAATTTTCGATTGGTCAGATTCGTTGGAAAGATATTATCAATTAGATTCCATTATTTTTGGTTTCACTAAAATCCGGATTGTTTTGCACCCGGTACAGTCCGACAAAGTTTGAATTCAATTTTTGAAACTGCCACGCCATTTCAGGCCTTGTTTATAATTATAATTAATTATATTCGTTTTCAATTGTCGATTCAAACTTAGTTTTCATCGCCATTATCTAAAATATTTATTTTAAATATTTAAAATCCATTATTTTAGCCAATTTAAAAAATTTAAATTGGTTCAGATTTTCTGGGTCGTTACAAGAGAGGAAAATTTATATTATTTATTTAATATTTATTTTGAATTTTAAATTCTATAAAGTACCCTTACCATACGAACTCGAAATCGAACCTGCCGACTGTCGTCCCTAGCGTATTACCCCCATTCCGAACACAATGGGATATGTATCGTAAGCTGATTCGATCGTTTCGATCAGTTTCCATCAAATTTAAAATATAAATCTTTATATATTCAATTCGAACGTGCATTCCAATTTACCGGGGCCACATATTAACTCGAAAAATTCCAGAAAAATATTTTCTAGCTTCGTATTGACGATACGGTCCTAACAAAACTAGTTTCATCGAATTCTGAGATCGTTTGAAAAATGGCCATTTTCCAGTCGATTAAAATCAACTGAAACTGGTCAAACACGTTTTCCTTTGTCACGCTCACATATTGATTCGAAAAATTATGAAATTTGAAACCTAGCAATAATTTGACATCACGGACCCAACAAAAGTGGTTTCGTCGAAACCCGAGGTCGTTTGCGAAATGTCTATTTTTAAGGGCCTGAATTCCACAGCGACTATTCAGAATTTTCAACTGGACATATCTTTTGATTCCCGCTATGAAATTTCGATTTCTCGGATTCGTTGGAAAGATATTATCACTTAGATCCCATTATTTTTGGTTTCACTAAAATCCGGTTTATTTTGCACCCGGTACATTCATTTGAAGTTTGAAATCGAATTATCGAACTACCGCGCCATTTTCAATTCCTTTTATAAATATAAATAAATATTTATATTCTAACGACGATTCAAACGAATATATACGTTCGAATTATATTCAAAATAAATTTCTCGTCGATATTATTTAAAATAATTCATTTTAAATAATCAAAATTCGCTAAAATTGCCAAAATAAAAAATTTAAACTGGCCCAGATTTTCGGGTTGTTACAATCTCCCCCACTTAAAACTTTTCGTCCCCGAAAAGGAACAAAGTCGAAAGTGGTTTGATTAATCAACTCTACGTTCGATCTGGCTTCCATTCTCCAACTTTTCAGTTTCTGAGAATTTTCAAATTCTTCAAAAATTTGGCTAACACCCTAAATTTTCGAAAAATTTCGCCATAACCTCCCCTGCACCGGGAGCCACGGGAAAATCCCGAAATTGCCATATAGGCCTTCAGATCTCAAAAAGAAAAAGAAAACGCCAAGCGGCTAGCCAATAGGCTCATAAAATCATCATCACCCAAACAAAACAGTAAATTATGTAGTAAACATGTACCTATTTGTCGGGCAAACAAATTTTATTCTCTGCTCTAGCCTCCTTGTTATGACATGTTCAATGTAAGCACATGTATATGCAAGCAAATGCGACCAATTTTCAATATAATTCAATATGTGATTCAATTAGGCTAAATGGCTAAAAATTAGCAAACAAATAAACAAACAACACAAACATCAATCAATTAGTGAATTAGAGTTTCAAATTCATAATTTTGATACATATACAAAAATCATGTTTTTGATACCAAATCACAACAATAGGCCCTATCTAATTTTTGGTTCTCACACCAGTCAATAGGAAATATATAGATATTACACGTTCGTCACTCGAATATAAATTCTGATGATGATATATCAATCATCAGAATCACCCCCGGGCGACTAGAGTGTAATTCTATATCTATCCAGTATATTAAAACTTCAAATACACGTTTGCAAGGCGTATATGCAAAATCTTTATATACTGGACTGTCCTAATCAATATAAAATAAATATGCAAATACGTATACAACGATTTAAATTTTCAAAACAAAAATTGTTTTCATTTTAAAAATATACTCTTCACACTCGTTCTAGGATACTACTGATCCCATCTCTAACGAGTCATTCTCATTGGATTTTACTAATCCAATATCTGATGAATTCTTTCGTATGGTTCTAATGTGTCTCGTTCTCTGAGCTTTGTAAACCAAAGCTCTGATACCAACTGTGAAAACCCGTAACTTCCCCGGTGAGGAAAGCGCGGATAGTTCGAGAACAAGCCACAACAGAACGCAGACGGAAGAACATTTCATTGCATATTACAACAATGCATCAGAATACAGGAATATACAGAGTATAAATGAATATTACACAGAAACATCAGAGATTTAAATTACATTTAAATACATAGCAGCGGAAAATAATACAATACACAACTAGAAGTAGATATACGGATACAAAGCTTTCCGGATATCGTTCCAGCTGTAAACCAGGGTCCTGTGAATATAAATCTGCAAAACCAAAACTACTAGCTGCCCGTGTCAAAATAAGGGCACCCAGAGTTTAGGTCAAAACAATAAACTCCAGGTCAGTCATGTGACTGGTGTGAGAACTAAAACAGTTATTAATCTTTATTTTTAAAGTTAGGTAAATCAAGGGACCACGCCGTATAACACGGAACGGGTTTCCTCCCAAGAACACCGGTGCATAAAACAAACAGCGCAATGCTAAATAAAGAAAAATGAAGCTGTTATAAGACCCAGGTCCTATCACACAATGCAACGCAAGCCGGGGGATAGGGTTTTCCCTTATAACAGCCAAAGAATGCTTGATACGTTTTAAAACAAATCATTTGATACTATTATAAGTGCATAGTGTATAAAACAACTTCAAATCATAAGTATCAATCATAGGCGGCATGGGTACCATATATCATGTCGCCATACTAGTTCTACAATTAAAACCGCAAAATCACGTATTTGGAAGTTGGATTTCCATCTATGAACCGAGGCAAAAGATAGTCCTCAACCGATTCGAGACTCTCTAGCCCGAGCCTCAGGATCAGAGCTCGAGTGACTCTTGGATCGTCAGGGCCGGTCCACCGATGTGGATTAAAATGCCTGAACATGCGTTTCCCCGCCCTATGGGGCGTAAATGAGCCAACGAATGGCTCCATCGGACCCGGATCGTCCGATCTAACCGAGGCTCCTCGCAACAGCAACAACCACATAAGTCAAACTCGTTAGGGCATGTAAAACCACTGACGCCACTTCTAACTAGAAAGAAACGCATGCCCTCCCTGAGGTCCTTTTCCCGTTTTTGGTTCATACCGGGTGTGAAGCTCGCGAATCAACGTTACACAAAGCTACGCCACAAAGGCCGTGCTTTGATCATCAACCACAAGACTTTGCTTTTCAACAGAAGCCTTGATCATTTGCCACTTAGGCATGCCACACAGGCAATTCACTCTATGCGTTTGATATCCATCAGTATATAACCCCTGAGCTCGTATGTCTCAGAGAAGGGCGTTACGCAAGAGAATAAATTCTCCGCCGCCAAATAGATATATATTTAATAGAAATCAATCACACAGACTAAAATCCAATGTCAGACACACAGTCCATTTACAAGTCCGTTCTGGGTCTAAACAAAACCGGAGGCACCTAGTGCCCCGCATATCCATCGATCTCCAAGTACGTCTGGACGATCACCAATTGTTTCCATCTTCTTGGGTGTACAGCCCAATCAAGATCATCAGTAATCACCCAAACAACGTGAAGACTTCCGGTCTTCGACCACCGTCTTCATCTTCGACTTATCGTCGTATCAGTTATTCAGAATGGGATAAACCCGGTCTTTCCGAATAACTCGCGTATATTTTAAATAAGTGTTACACAAACACAACATACGCCTCATTCCAATTCATCAGTCACTAATCGTAAATTAATCAAGAGAATAATTCCCCAAATATTAACCCCGAAGGCCGAAACCAACATCAGATCAATATCCAGAAAACCATTCTGCTTAGCTAACCGACAGTTAGTTTCTAAATTTCACATTCATAGGGAGTGGTTCCCATTAACTTTATCAAAGATAAATTCCTTGAATTTATTCTTTAATTTTCTTTCGAATTTCGATTCAACTAGTCGGGATTAACGAACCTTACCGAAGTAATCATTTGTTTTAATTTCCCAATCCCAACCTATTCATCCCATGAAGTAAAACTGGTAATACTTCATATCTAACACCACGGTATTATCGGTAAATTCAATTACCATTTCACGTTCAAATCTAATTAAAGATTTAACCATCGCCTGGAGCAAAACTGGTGATACTCCATCCTCGATTATTTCAATCTAATTAAAGATTGATTAAAACTCCACTTAGTTTTAATCTGTGACTGGGTTAAAGAATCAATGTCATTTTAAAACACGGTTCACGATAAACCCAAAATCACATTCATTAATTATCGGGTTAAAGAACAAGTGTTATTTAAAACACTGTTCACGATAAACCCAAAAATCAATATCAATTCAATTAAATATTATTTAATTGGTACACTTCATTAAATCTAAATAAAAAGATTTAATCTTTTCTCAACTGGGTTCAAGAACAGTGTTAATGAAGACACCATTCACGACAAACCCAAATTACATTTGATATTAAATACAAGGCTCTGAATAGAAAATATATCGGCTTATATTCAATATCAAATTCTACGACTAACAAATGTCGTATTGGAAATAACGATATATATATCTTTCAAATTTCCATAACAATATCTGTGTAATCACGAAATCCAACATCCAAATAATCCAAAGACACTTTCGATTCAAATCCATTCCAATTATTGGAATTTCTGGTTACTTTTAAAACCCTTTTTCAAATTCAATTTATTTATTTAAAAAAATAAATAGAATTATAATTCTAGTTCAAAACTAGTTCATTTCGATAAAAATCTATTTTTGTCTTTTCAAATATGGAGTTTCTCATCCCAATTCTTCACAAATCATTTCTTATGATTTTACACAAATTATTACTATTTTTAATAATTTTATCAAGGCCCGTACAGTCGATTTCCATCAATGGCCATCGAACTGCACTTACAGCGACCTTTTCCAAATTTGATTTGGACATAATTCCAAATCCAACCGTTAGATTTCAATTTTCTAATATTCGTTAGAAAGCTCTTTTCGATACGAACCCAACGGTTCCGGTTTTAGGAGAATCCGACGGTCGGATCTCTCGTAATATCCGTTCGAAGTCAATGGTCGAAATTCGCGAACTGCCGCGGCGCGGCGCGTTCTGTTCAGGCCATTATATTATATATATAATATATATAATATATATTTCGTCGATTTCTATTTAAAACGAAATTTATAAATCGTTTTAAATTCGTTTTCAAAACGTTTTCAACTTCATTTTCAAATTCAGATCAAAACTGGATTTTCCCTTTCAAATTCGGTTTAAATTCATTTCAAATTGATTCCAATTCAAATCGATTTTTAATTCAATTTCGATTCGTTTTCAATTAAATTTCGATTCGTATTCAATTCTATTAAATTTCAATTCGAATTCATTTCTATTCAAATTCAATTCGAATTCATTTCTATTCGAATTTCAAATCATTTCAGTGTATTTCGAATTTCAAATCAATTCTGTTTAATTCGAATTCCAATTCACTTTAAATATAATTCGAATTTCAATTCATTTCTATATAGTTCGAATTTCAAATCTATTCAATATTCATTGAAGAATGAATAAAATTGATGTAAATATCGTTCACGTCAAAATGGCGTCAATCTAACCAACACGGCTTCATATGTTTCTATTTTCAAATATTCTATTTCAAATATTTCTATTTCAAATATTTTTATTTCAAATATTTCTATTCAAATATTTCTCTTCAAATATTTCTATTTCAAATATTTCTTTTTCAAAACTGGAATGAGGCCCAATCAATTACCATATAATGTTAATTATATGGATTTTCTACAACACATGTATACAATAACAACGATGAACAATCAACCATCATCCAAAGTGCATTCTACACTGTATAAGCATCGAATATAGATATTTAACGCTTATAACAGTCTGTCAATCAATCGATCGACATACAACTAAACAATCGGGATTAGTGTACATCAAATATCATCCCAATACCCGTGTGGGGTTTCAAACAATCAAACACAGATTTTATTTGTGCAGTTGGGCGATGTGTAAAATTTATCGTCCCAATCAATATCAGTCAAATGTGTGTATATAAACAAATCGTCCGATTTGTTTATCTTTATTTCTTTTCATATACACGTTAAAAATTCTATTTTTAACTATAAAATATTTTTAACTATATACATATTTTTAACTACATAAATATTTTATTTCATTTCACATCACATCACACAATCAACCACACATCAAAATCAAACAAACAAGCATACAAGCCGTCCATGGTCTGTGGACGACGGGTGTCGGGTGCTACTAAACACCGTCTGCATCCTAGTATATATATAAGTAGAAAATTAAATTAAAGAGTGAGAAATTCTCACCAATAGCTATCCTAACTCCACGACACTTCATTTATAAAAATTTTCGCTGTTCTTGCCTCTTGTCGCTTTCGTTACTCGTAGCCACTACATAAATAAAAATTGAATCTTTACTTCGCTTTTCAATATATAAAAATCGAATTTTTACTTTGCTATTCAATATATAAAAATCGAATTTTTACTATGTTATTCAATATATGAAAATCGAATTTTTACTTCGCTATTCAATATATAAAAATCGAATTTTTACTTCGCTATTCAATATATAAAAATCGAATTTTTACCATGCTATTCAATATATAAAAATCGAATTTTTACTATGCTATTCAATATATAAAAATCGAATTTTTACCATGCTATTCAATATATAAAAATCGAATTTTTACTATGCTATTCAATATATAAAAATCGAATTTTTACTATGCTATTCAATATATAAAAATCTCGCCTTTTCAAATTTAAAGATTTCGCTTTTTCAAAATAAAAAGATTTTATTTTTATATTCTCTATTATATAGAAATTATATTTTTATACTCTACCTTATGTAAAAATTATATTTTTCTTATGTTGCAAAATCAAATCTTTGTCGTTATAAAAATATATTCTTTCCTCTATCATTTCTTTTACTGTTAAAAATTGAATCTTTACTATGTCAAAAATCGAGTCCTTACTAGGTTAAAAATCGAATTTTTACCGCTAATAAAGATTATATTTTTATTACTCTAGTTAAATAAAAATTATATTTTTATTATTCTAAACATCCTATTTTTCTAACCAAAGTATATATTTTTTCTTTCAAAACAAAGTATATATATTTTTCTTAACAAAGTATATATTTTCTCTTAACAAAGTATATATTTTTTTTTTCTTTCATGAACTAAAAATCAGAAATCCTATTTAAAAATCCCATTTTTCTCTATAATAAAGATCCGATCTTTTATGAAAATCAAATCCTTTCTTCTATGGAAATAATAATTTTATTCATATTAAAAACCCTATTTAATCCTAATTAATCAAATTAAATTAATCTAGGAACTTAAAATTAGAAAACTTACTGTACATTAGGGTTTCGGGTCGGGGCATCGAAGGCTGGTGGTGGCGTTCGTCAGAGGGGCGAAACTGGGGTCTTCGTCGGAGCGGAGGTGGCACGACGGCGAGAGAAGGTAGAGGGGGTGGATACTTGGCGCGACGGCTTATTGAAAGGGGAGAGAGAATCACGAGAGTGGCTGTGGAGATCGCCTGAGAGGCGACGTCGAGTGAAGGGCCGGAGCACCAGCGCCTGGGCGGCGCAGCATGGGTCAGTCGGCGATGATCCCCGCCCGTCGTTCGCTGCCCCCTTTTTTTTTTTTTTTTTTTAATTTGTTTTCATTCTGATAATAACGACACAGGGGGGGCTGCTTTGACCTAGTCAAAAGGAAAGGTGGTAGAGAGGAAAATTTATATTATTTATTTAATATTTATTTTAAATTTTAAATTCTATAAAGTACCCTTACCATACGAACTCGAAATCGAACCTGCCGACTGTCGTCCCTAGCGTATTACCCCCATTCCAAACACAATGGGATATGTATCGTAAGATGATTCGATCGTTTCGATCAGTTTCCATCAAATTTAAAATATAAATCTTTATATATTCAATTCGAACGTGCATTCCAATTTACCGGGGCCACATATTAACTCGAAAAATTCCAGAAAAATATTTTCTAGCTTCGTATTGACGATACGGTCCTAATAAAACTAGTTTCGTCGAATTCTGAGATCGTTTGAAAAATGGCCATTTTACAGTCGATTAAAATCAACTGAAACTGGTCAAACACGTTTTCCTTTGCCACGCTCACATATTGATTCGAAAAATTATGAAATTTGAAACCTAGCAATAATTTGACATCACGGACCCAACAAAAGTGGTTTCGTCGAAACCCGAGGTCGTTTGCAAAATGTCTATTTTTAAGGGCCAGAATTCCACAGCGACTATTCAGAATTTTCAACTGGACATATCTTTTGATTCCCGCTATGAAATTTCGATTTCTCGGATTCGTTGGAAAGATATTATCAATTAGATCCCATTATTTTTGGTTTCACTAAAATCCGGTTTATTTTGCACCCGGTACATTCATTTGAAGTTTGAAATCGAATTATCGAACTACCGCGCCATTTTCAATTCCTTTTATAAATATAAATAAATATTTATATTCTAACGACGATTCAAACGAATATATACGTTCGAATTATATTCAAAATAAATTTCTCGTCGATATTATTTAAAATAATTCATTTTAAATAATCAAAATTCGCTAAAATTGCCAAAATAAAAAATTTAAACTGGCCCAGATTTTCGGGTTGTTACAATCTCCCCCACTTAAAACTTTTCGTCCCCGAAAAGGAACAAAGTCGAAAGTGGTTTGATTAATCAACTCTACGTTCGATCTGGCTTCCATTCTCCAACTTTTCAGTTTCTGAGAATTTTCAAATTCTTCAAAAATTTGGCTAACACCCTAAATTTTCGAAAAATTTCGCCATAACCTCCCCTGCACCGGGAGCCACGGGAAAATCCCGAAATTGCCATATAGGCCTTCAGATCTCAAAAAGAAAAAGAAAACGCCAAGCGGCTAGCCAATACGCTCGTAAAATCATCATCACCCAAACAAAACAGTAAATTATGTAGTAAACATGTACCTATTTGTCGGGCAGACAAATTTTATTCTCTGCTCTAGCCTCCTTGTAATGACATGTTCAATGTAAGCACATGTATATGCAAGCAAATGCGACCAATTTTCAATATAATTCAATATGTGATTCAATTAGGCTAAATGGCTAAAAATTAGCAAACAAATAAACAAACAACACAAACATCAATCAATTAGTGAATTAGAGTTTCAAATTCATAATTTTGATACATATACAAAAATCATGTTTTTGATACCAAATCACAACAATAGGCCCTATCTAATTTTTGGTTCTCACACCAGTCAATAGGAAATATATAGATATTACACGTTCGTCACTCGAATATAAATTCTGATGATGATATATCAATCATCAGAATCACCCCCGGGCGACTAGAGTGTAATTCTATATCTATCCAGTATATTAAAACTTCAAATACACGTTTGCAAGGCGTATATGCAAAATCTTTATATACTGGACTGTCCTAATCAATATAAAATAAATATGCAAATACGTATACAACGATTTAAATTTTCAAAACAAAAATTGTTTTCATTTTAAAAATATACTCTTCACACTCGTTCTAGGATACTACTGATCCCATCTCTAACGAGTCATTCTCATTGGATTTTACTAATCCAATATCTGATGAATTCTTTCGTATGGTTCTAATGTGTCTCGTTCTCTGAGCTTTGTAAACCAAAGCTCTGATACCAACTGTGAAAACCCGTAACTTCCCCGGTGAGGAAAGCGCGGATAGTTCGAGAACAAGCCACAACAGAACGCAGACGGAAGAACATTTCATTGCATATTACAACAATGCATCAGAATACAGGAATATACAGAGTATAAATGAATATTACACAGAAACATCAGAGATTTAAATTACATTTAAATACATAGCAGCGGAAAATAATACAATACACAACTAGAAGTAGATATACGGATACAAAGCTTTCCGGATATCGTTCCAGCTGTAAACCAGGGTCCTGTGAATATAAATCTGCAAAACCAAAACTACTAGCTGCCCGTGTCAAAATAAGGGCACCCAGAGTTTAGGTCAAAACAATAAACTCCAGGTCAGTCATGTGACTGGTGTGAGAACTAAAACAGTTATTAATCTTTATTTTTAAAGTTAGGTAAATCAAGGGACCACGCCGTATAACACGGAACGGGTTTCCTCCCAAGAACACCGGTGCATAAAACAAACAGCGCAATGCTAAATAAAGAAAAATGAAGCTGTTATAAGACCCAGGTCCTATCACACAATGCAACGCAAGCCGGGGGATAGGGTTTTCCCTTATAACAGCCAAAGAATGCTTGATACGTTTTAAAACAAATCATTTGATACTATTATAAGTGCATAGTGTATAAAACAACTTCAAATCATAAGTATCAATCATAGGCGGCATGGGTACCATATATCATGTCGCCATACTAGTTCTACAATTAAAACCGCAAAATCACGTATTTGGAAGTTGGATTTCCATCTATGAACCGAGGCAAAAGATAGTCCTCAACCGATTCGAGACTCTCTAGCCCGAGCCTCAGGATCAGAGCTCGAGTGACTCTTGGATCGTCAGGGCCGGTCCACCGATGTGGATTAAAATGCCTGAACATGTGTTTCCCCGCCCTATGGGGCGTAAATGAGCCAACGAATGGCTCCATCGGACCCGGATCGTCCGATCTAACCGAGGCGCCTCGCAACAGCAACAACCACATAAGTCAAACTCGTTAGGGCGTGTAAAACCACTGACGCCACTTCTAACTAGAAAGAAACGCATGCCCTCCCTGAGGTCCTTTTCCCGTTTTTGGTTCATACCAGGTGTGAAGCTCGCGAATCAACGTTACACAAAGCTACGCCACAAAGGCCGTCCTTTGATCATCAACCACTAGACTTTGCTTTTCAACAGAAGCCTTGATCATTTGCCACTTAGGCATGCCACACAGGCAATTCACTCTATGCGTTTGATATCCATCAGTATATAACCCCTGAGCTCGTATGTCTCAGAGAAGGGCGTTACGCAAGAGAATAAATTCTCCGCCGCCAAACAGATATATATTTAATAGAAATCAATCACACAGACTAAAATCCAATGTCAGACACACAGTCCATTTACAAGTCCGTTCTGGGTCTGAACAAAACCGGAGGCACCTAGTACCCCGCATATCCATCGATCTCCAAGTACGTCAGGACGATCACCAATTGTTTCCATCTTCTTGGGTGTACAGCCCAATCAAGATCATCAGTAATCACCCAAACAACGTGAAGACTTCCGGTCTTCGACCACCGTCTTCATCTTCGACTTATCGTCGTATCAGTTATTCAGAATGGGATAAACCCGGTCTTTCCGAATAACTCGCGTATATTTTAAATAAGTGTTACACAAACACAACATACGCCTCATTCCAATTCATCAGTCACTAATCGTAAATTAATCAAGAGAATAATTCCCCAAATATTAACCCCGAAGGCCGAAACCAACATCAGATCAATATCCAGAAAACCATTCTGCTTAGCTAACCGACAGTTAGTTTCTAAATTTCACATTCATAGGGAGTGGTTCCCATTAACTTTATCAAAGATAAATTCCTTGAATTTATTCTTTAATTTTCTTTCGAATTTCGATTCAACTAGTCGGGATTAACGAACCTTACCGAAGTAATCATTTGTTTTAATTTCCCAATCCCAACCTATTCATCCCATGAAGTAAAACAGGTAATACTTCATATCTAACACCACGGTATTATCGGTAAATTCAATTACCATTTCACGTTCAAATCTAATTAAAGATTTAACCATCGCCTGGAGAAAAACTGGTGATACTCCATCCTCGATTATTTCAATCTAATTAAAGATTGATTAAAACTCCACTTAGTTTTAATCTGTGACTGGGTTAAAGAATCAGTGTCATTTTAAAACACGGTTCACGATAAACCCAAAATCACATTCATTAATTATCGGGTTAAAGAACAAGTGTTATTTAAAACACTGTTCACGATAAACCCAAAAATCAATATCAATTCAATTAAATATTATTTAATTGGTACACTTCATTAAATCTAAATAAAAAGATTTAATCTTTTCTCAACTGGGTTCAAGAACAGTGTTAATGAAGACACCATTCACGACAAACCCAAATTACATTTGATATTAAATACAAGGCTCTGAATAGAAAATATATCGGCTTATATTCAATATCAAATTCTACGACTAACAAATGTCGTATTGGAAATAACGATATATATATATATCTTTCAAATTTCCATAACAATATCTGTGTAATCACGAAATCCAACATCCAAATAATCCAAAGACACTTTCGATTCAAATCCATTCCAATTATTGGAATTTCTGGTTACTTTTAAAACCCTTTTTCAAATTCAATTTATTTATTTAAAAAAATAAATAGAATTATAATTCTAGTTCAAAACTAGTTCATTTCGATAAAAATCTATTTTTGTCTTTTCAAATATGGAGTTTCTCATCCCAATTCTTCACAAATCATTTCTTATGATTTTACACAAATTATTACTATTTTTAATAATTTTATCAAGGCCCGTACAGTCGATTTCCATCAATGGCCATCGAACTGCACTTACAGCGACCTTTTCCAAATTTGATTTGGACATAATTCCAAATCCAACCGTTAGATTTCAATTTTCTAATATTCGTTAGAAAGCTCTTTTCGATACGAACCCAACAGTTCCGGTTTTAGGAGAATCCGACGGTCGGATCTCTCGTAATATCCGTTCGAAGTCAATGGTCGAAATTCGCGAACTGCCGCGGCGCGGCGCGTTCTGTTCAGGCCATTATATTATATATATAATATATATAATATATATTTCATCGATTTCTATTTAAAACGAAATTTATAAATCATTTTAAATTCGTTTTCAAAACGTTTTCAACTTCATTCAAATTCAAATCAAAACTGGATTTTCCCTTTCAAATTCGGTTTAAATTCATTTCAAATTGATTCCAATTCAAATCGATTTTTAATTCAATTTCGATTCGTTTTCAATTAAATTTCGATTCGTATTCAATTCTATTAAATTTCAATTCGAATTCATTTCTATTCAAATTCAATTCGAATTCATTTCTATTCGAATTTCAAATCATTTCAGTGTATTTCGAATTTCAAATCAATTCTGTTTAATTCGAATTCCAATTCACTTTAAATATAATTCGAATTTCAATTCATTTCTATATAGTTCGAATTTCAAATCTATTCAATATTCATTGAAGAATGAATAAAATTGATATAAATATCGTTCACGTCAAAATGGCGTCAATCTAACCAACACGGCTTCATATGTTTCTATTTTCAAATATTCTATTTCAAATATTTCTATTTCAAATATTTTTATTTCAAATATTTCTATTCAAATATTTCTCTTCAAATATTTCTATTTCAAATATTTTTATTTTAAATATTTCTTTTTCAAAACTGGAATGAGGCCCAATCAATTACCATATAATGTTAATTATATGGATTTTCTACAACACATGTATACAATAACAACGATGAACAATCAACCATCATCCAAAGTGCATTCTACACTGTATAAGCATCGAATATAGATATTTAACGTTTATAACAGTCTGTCATTCAATCGATCGACATACAACTAAACAATCGGGATTAGTGTACATCAAATATCATCCCAATACCCGTGTGGGGTTTCAAACAATCAAACACGGATTTTATTTGTGCAGTTGGGCGATGTGTAAAATTTATCGTCCCAATCAATATCAGTCAAATGTGTGTATATAAACAAATCGTCCGATTTGTTTATCTTTATTTCTTTTCATATACACGTTAAAAATTCTATTTTTAACTATAAAATATTTTTAACTATATACATATTTTTAACTACATAAATATTTTATTTCATTTCACATCACATCACACAATCAACCACACATCAAAATCAAACAAACAAGCATACAAGCCGTCCATGGTCTGTGGACGACGGGTGTCGGGTGCTACGAAACACCGTCTGCATCCTAGTATATATATAAGTAGAAAATTAAATTAAAGAGTGAGAAATTCTCACCAATAGCTATCCTAACTCCACGGCACTTCATTTATAGAAATTTTCGCTGTTCTTGCCTCTTGTCGCTTTCGTTACTCGTAGCCACTACATAAATAAAAATCGAATCTTTACTTCGCTTTTCAATATATAAAAATCGAATTTTTACTTTGCTATTCAATATATAAAAATCGAATTTTTACTATGTTATTCAATATATGAAAATCGAATTTTTACTTCGCTATTCAATATATAAAAATCGAATTTTTACTTCGCTATTCAATATATAAAAATCAAATTTTTACCATGTTATTCAATATATAAAAATCGAATTTTTACTATGCTATTCAATATATAAAAATCGAATTTTTACCATGCTATTCAATATATAAAAATCGAATTTTTACTATGCTATTCAATATATAAAAATCGAATTTTTACTATGCTATTCAATATATAAAAATCTCGCGTTTTCAAATTTAAAGATTTCGCTTTTTCAAAATAAAAAGATTTTATTTTTATATTCTCTATTATATAGAAATTATATTTTTATACTCTACCTTATGTAAAAATTATATTTTTCTTATGTTGCAAAATCAAATCTTTGTCGTTATAAAAATATATTCTTTCCTCTATCATTTCTTTTACTGTTAAAAATTGAATCTTTACTATGTCAAAAATCGAGTCCTTACTAGGTTAAAAATCGAATTTTTACCGCTAATAAAGATTATATTTTTATTACTCTAGTTAAATAAAAATTATATTTTTATTATTCTAAACATCCTATTTTTCTAACCAAAGTATATATTTTTTCTTTCAAAACAAAGTATATATATTTTTCTTAACAAAGTATATATTTTCTCTTAACAAAGTATATATTTTTTTTTCTTTCATGAACTAAAAATCAGAAATCCTATTTAAAAATCCCATTTTTCTCTATAATAAAGATCCGATCTTTTATGAAAATCAAATCCTTTCTTCTATGGAAATAATAATTTTATTCATATTAAAAACCCTATTTAATCCTAATTAATCAAATTAAATTAATCTAGGAACTTAAAATTAGAAAACTTACTGTACATTAGGGTTTCGGGTCGGGGCATCGAAGGCTGGTGGTGGCGTTCGTCAGAGGGGCGAAACTGGGGTCTTCGTCGTAGCGGAGGCGGCACGACGGCGAGAGCAGGTAGAGGGGGTGGATACTTGGCGCGACGGCTTATTGAAAGGGGAGAGAGAATCACGAGAGTGGCTGTGGAGATCGCCTGAGAGGCAACGTCGAGTGAAGGGCCGGAGCACCAGCGCCTGGGCGGCGCAGCATGGGTCAGTCGGCGATGATCCCCGCCCGTCGTTCGCTGCCCCCTTTTCTTCTTTTTTTTTTTTTAATTTGTTTTCATTCTGATAATAACGACACAGGGGGGCTGCTTTGACCTAGTCAAAAGGAAAGGGGGTAGAGAGGAAAATTTATATTATTTATTTAATATTTATTTTGAATTTTAAATTCTATAAAGTACCCTTACCATACGAACTCGAAATCGAACTTGCCGACTGTCGTCCCTAGCGTATTACCCCCATTCCGAACACAATGGGATATGTATCATAAGCTGATTCGATCGTTTCGATCAGTTTCCATCAAATTTAAAATATAAATCTTTATATATTCAATTCGAACGTGCATTCCAATTTACCGGGGCCACATATTAACTCGAAAAATTCCAGAAAAATATTTTCTAGCTTCGTATTGACGATACGGTCCTAACAAAACTAGTTTCGTCGAATTCTGAGATCGTTTGAAAAATGGCCATTTTCCAGTCGATTAAAATCAACTGAAACTGGTCAAACACGTTTTCCTTTGCCACGCTCACATATTGATTCGAAAAATTATGAAATTTGAAACCTAGCAATAATTTGACATCACAGACCCAACAAAAGTGGTTTCGTCGAAACCCGAGGTCGTTTGCAAAATGACTATTTTTAAGGGCCTGAATTCCACAGCGACTATTCAGAATTTTCAACTGGACATATCTTTTGATTCCCGCTATGAAATTTCGATTTCTCGGATTCGTTGGAAAGATATTATCAATTAGATCCCATTATTTTTGGTTTTACTAAAATCCGGTTTATTTTGCACCCGGTACATTCATTTGAAGTTTGAAATCGAATTATCGAACTACCGCGCCATTTTCAATTCCTTTTATAAATATAAATAAATATTTATATTCTAACGACGATTCAAACGAATATATACGTTCGAATTATATTCAAAATAAATTTCTCGTCGATATTATTTAAAATAATTCATTTTAAATAATCAAAATTCGCTAAAATTGCCAAAATAAAAATTTTAAACTGGCCTAGATTTTCGGGTTGTTACAATCTCCCCCACTTAAAACTTTTCGTCCCCGAAAAGGAACTAAGTCGAAAGTGGTTTGATTAATCAACTCTACGTTCGATCTGGCTTCCATTCTCCAACTTTTCAGTTTCTGAGAATTTTCAAATTCTTCAAAAATTTGGCTAACACCCTAAAATTTCGAAAAATTTCGCCATAACCTCCCCTGCACCGGGAGCCACGGGAAAATCCTGAAATTGCCATATAGGCTTTCAGATCTCAAAAAGAAAAAGAAAAAGCCAAGCGGCTAGCCAATAGGCTCATAAAATCATCATCACCCAAACAAAACAGTAAATTATGTAGTAAACATGTACCTATTTGTCGGGCAAACAAATTTTATTCTCTGCTCTAGCCTCCTTGCTATGACCTGTTCAATGTAAGCACATGTATATGCAAGCAAATGCGACCAATTTTCAATATAATTCAATATGTGATTCAATTAGGCTAAATGGCTAAAAATTAGCAAACAAATAAACAAACAACACAAACATCAATCAATTAGTGAATTATAGTTTCAAATTCATAATTTTGATACATATACAAAAATCATGTTTTTGATACCAAATCACAACAATAGGCCCTATCTAATTTTTGGTTCTCACACCAGTCAATAGGAAATATATAGATATTACACGTTCGTCACTCGAATATAAATTCTGATGATGATATATCAATCATCAGAATCACCTCCGGGCGACTAGAGTGTAATTCTATATCTATCCAGTATATTAAAACTTCAAATACACGTTTGCAAGGCGTATATGCAAAATCTTTATATACTGGACTGTCCTAATCAATATAAAATAAATATGCAAATACGTATACAACGATTTAAATTTTCAAAACAAAAATTGTTTTCATTTTAAAAATATACTCTTCACACTCGTTCTAGGATACTACTGATCCCATCTCTAACGAGTCATTCTCATTGGATTTTACTAATCCAATATCTGATGAATTCTTTCGTATGGTTCTAATGTGTCTCGTTCTCTGAGCTTTGTAAACCAAAGCTCTGATACCAACTGTGAAAACCCGTAACTTCCCCGGTGAGGAAAGCGCGGATAGTTCGAGAACAAGCCACAACAGAACGCAGACGGAAGAACATTTCATTGCATATTAAAACAATGCATCAGAATACAGGAATATACAGAGTATAAATGAATATTACACAGAAACATCAGAGATTTAAATTACATTTAAATACATAGCAGCGGAAAATAATACAATACACAACTAGAAGTAGATATACGGATACAAAGCTTTCCGGATATCGTTCCAGCTGTAAACCAGGGTCCTGTGAATATAAATCTGCAAAACCAAAACTACTAGCTGCCCGTGTCAAAATAAGGGCACCCAGAGTTTAGGTCAAAACAATAAACTCCAGGTCAGTCATGTGACTGGTGTGAGAACTAAAACAGTTATTAATCTTTATTTTTAAAGTTAGGTAAATCAAGGGACCACGCCGTATAACACGGAACGGGTTTCCTCCCAAGAACACCGGTGCATAAAACAAACAGCGCAATGCTAAATAAAGAAAAATGAAGCTATTATAAGACCCAGGTCCTATCACACAATGCAACGCAAGCCGGGGGATAGGGTTTTCCCTTATAACAGCCAAAGAATGCTTGATACGTTTTAAAACAAATCATTTGATACTATTATAAGTGCATAGTGTATAAAACAACTTCAAATCATAAGTATCAATCATAGGCGGCATGGGTACCATATATCATGTCGCCATACTAGTTCTACAATTAAAACCGCAAAATCACGTATTTGGAAGTTGGATTTCCATCTATGAACCGAGGCAAAAGATAGTCCTCAACCGATTCGAGACTCTCTAGCTCGAGCCTTAGGATCAGAGCTCGAGTGACCCTTGGATCGTCAGGGCCGGTCCACCGATGTGGATTAAAATGCCTGAACATGCGTTTCCCCGCCCTATGGGGCGTAAATGAGCCAACGAATTGCTCCATCGGACCCGGATCGTCCGATCTAACCGAGGCGCCTCGCAACAGCAACAACCACATAAGTCAAACTCGTCAGGGCGTGTAAAACCACTAACGCCACTTCTAACTAAAAAGAAACGCATGCCCTCCCTGAGGTCCTTCTCCCGTTTTTGGTTCATACCGGGTGTGAAGCTCGCAAATCAACGTTACACAAAGCTACGCCACAAAGGCCGTGCTTTGATCATCAACCACAAGACTTTGCTTTTCAACAGAAGCCTTGATCATTTGCCACTTAGGCATGCCACATAGGCAATTCACTCTATGCGTTTGATATCCATCAGTATATAACCCCTGAGCTCGTACGTCTCAGAGAAGGGCGTTACGCAAGAGAATAAATTCTCCGCCGCCAAACAGATATATATTTAATAGAAATCAATCACACAGACTAAAATCCAATGTCAGACACACAGTCCATTTACAAGTCCGTTCTGGGTCTGAACGAAACCAGAGGCACCTAGTACCCCGCATATCCATCGATCTCCAAGTACGTCTGGACGATCACCAATTGTTTCCATCTTCTTGGGTGTACAGCCCAATCAATATCATCAGTAATCACCCAAACAACGTGAAGACTTCCGGTCTTCGACCACCGTCTTCATCTTCGACTTATCGTCGTATCGGTTATTCAGAATGGGATAAACCCGGTCTTTCCGAATAACTCGCGTATATTTTAAATAAGTGTTACACAAACACAACATACGCCTCATTCCAATTCATCAGTCACTAATCTTAAATTAATCAAGAGAATAATTCCCCAAATATTAACCCCGAAGGCCGAAACCAACATCAGATCAATATCAAGAAAACCATTCTGCTTAGCTAACCGACAGTTAGTTTCTAAATTTCACATTCATAAGGAGTGGTTCCCATTAACTTTATCAAAGATATATTCCTTGAATTTATTCTTTAATTTTCTTTTGAATTTCGATTCAACTAGTCGGGATTAAAGAACCTTACCAAAGTAATCATTTGTTTTAATTTCCCAATCCCAACCTATTCATCCCATGAAGTAAAACTGGTAATACTTCATATCTAACACCACGGTATTATCGGTAAATTCAATTACCATTTCACGTTCAAATCTAATTAAAGATTTAACCATCGCCTGGAGCAAAACTGGTGATACTCCATCCTCGATTATTTCAATCTAATTAAAGATTGATTAAAACTCCACTTAGTTTTAATCTGTGACTGGGTTAAAGAATCAGTGTCATTTTAAAACACGGTTCACGATAAACCCAAAATCACATTCATTAATTATCGGGTTAAAGAACAAGTGTTATTTAAAACACTGTTCACGATAAACCCAAAAATCAATATCAATTCAATTAAATATTATTTAATTGGTACACTTCATTAAATCTAAATAAAAAGATTTATTCTTTTCTCAACTGGGTTCAAGAACAGTGTTAATGAAGACACCATTCACGACAAACCCAAATCACATTTGATATTAAATACAAGGCTCTGAATAGAAAATATATCGGCTTATATTCAATATCAAATTCTACGACTAACAAATGTCGTATTGGAAATAACGATATATATATATCTTTCAAATTTCCATAACAATATCTGTGTAATCACGAAATCCAACATCGAAATAATCCAAAGACACTTTCGATTCAAATCCATTCCAATCCAATTATTGGAATTTCTGGTTACTTTTAAAACCCTTTTTCAAATTCAATTTATTTATTTAAAAAAATAAATAGAATTATAATTCTAGTTCAAAACTAGTTCATTTCGATAAAAATCTATTTTTGTCTTTTCAAATATGGAGTTTCTCATCCCAATTCTTCACAAATCATTTCTTATGATTTTACACAAATTATTACTATTTTTAATAATTTTATCAAGGCCCGTACAGTCGATTTCCATCAATGGCCATCGAACTGCACTTACAACGACCATTTCCAAATTTGATTTGGACATAATTCCAAATCCAACCGTTAGATTTCAAATTTCTAATATTCTTTAGAAAGCTCTTTTCGATACGAACCCAATGGTTCCGGTTTTAGGAGAATCCGACGGTCGGATCTCTCGTAATATCCGTTCGAAGTCAATGGTCGAAATTCGTGAACTACCGCGGCGCGACGCGTTCTATTCAGGCCATTATATTATATATATAATATATATTTCGTCGATTTCAATTTAAAACGAAATTTATAAATCGTTTTAAATTCGTTTTCAAAACGTTTTCAACTTCATTTTCAAATTCAAATCAAAACTGGATTTTCCCTTTCAAATTCGGTTTAAATACATTTCAAATTGATTCCAATTCAAATCGATTTTTAATTCAATTTCGATTCGTTTTCAATTAAATTTCGATTCGTATTCAATTCTATTAAATTTAAATTCGAATTTATTTCTATTCAAATTCAGTTCGAATTCATTTCTATTCGAATTTCAAATCATTTCAGTGTATTTCGAATTTCAAATCAATTCTGTTTAATTCGAATTCCAATTCACTTTAAATATAATTCGAATTTCAATTCATTTCTATATAGTTCGAATTTCAAATCTATTCAATATTCATTGAAGAATGAATAAAATCGATATAAATATCGTTCACGTCAAAATGGCGTCAATCTAACCAACACGGCTTCATATGTTTCTATTTTCAAATATTCTATTTCAAATATTTCTATTTCAAATATTTTTATTTCAAATATTTCTATTCAAATATTTCTCTTCAAATATTTCTATTTCAAATATTTTTATTTTAAATATTTCTTTTTCAAAACTGGAATGAGGCCCAATCAATTACCATATAATGTTAATTATATGGATTTTCTACAACACATGTATACAATAACAACGATGAACAATCAACCATCATCCAAAGTGCATTCTACACTGTATAAGCATCGAATATAGATATTTAACGCTTATAACAGTCTGTCAATCAATCGATCGACATACAACTAAACAATCGGGATTAGTGTACATCAAATATCATCCCAATACCCGTGTGGGGTTTCAAACAATCAAACACAGATTTTATTTGTGCAGTTGGGCGATGTGTAAAATTTATCGTCCCAATCAATATCAGTCAAATGTGTGTATATAAACAAATCGTCCGATTTGTTTATCTTTATTTCTTTTCATATACACGTTAAAAATTCTATTTTTAACTATAAAATATTTTTAACTATATACATATTTTTAACTATATAAATATTTTATTTCATTTCACATCACATCACACAATCAACCACACATCAAAATCAAACAAACAAGCATACAAGCCGTCCATGGTCTGTGGACGACGGGTGTCGGGTGCTACTAAACACCGTCTGCATCCTAGTATATATATGACTAGAAAATTAAATTAAAGAGTGAGAAATTCTCACCAATAGCTATCCTAACTCCACGGCACTTCATTTATAGAAATCTTCGCTGTTCTTGCCTCTTGTCGCTTTCGTTACTCGTAGCCACTACATAAATAAAAATCGAATCTTTACTTCGCTTTTCAATATATAAAAATCGAATTTATACTTTGCTATTCAATATATAAAAATCGAATTTTTACTATGTTATTCAATATATAAAAATCGAATTTTTACTTCGCTATTCAATATATAAAAATCGAATTTTTACTTCGCTATTCAATATATAAAAATCGAATTTTTACCGTGCTATTCAATATATAAAAATCGAATTTTTACTATGCTATTCAATATATAAAAATCAAATTTTTACCATGCTATTCAATATATAAAAATCGAATTTTTACTATGCTATTCAATATATAAAAATCTCGCCTTTTCAAATTTAAAGATTTCGCTTTTTCAAAATAAAAAGATTTTATTTTTATATTCTCTATTATATAGAAATTATATTTTTATACTCTACCTTATGTAAAAATTATATTTTTCTTATGTTGCAAAATCAAATCTTTGTCGTTATAAAAATATATTCTTTCCTCTATCATTTCTTTTACTGTTAAAAATTGAATCTTTACTATGTCAAAAATCGAGTCCTTACTAGGTTAAAAATCGAATTTTTACCGCTAATAAAGATTATATTTTTATTACTCTTGTTAAATAAAAAATTATATTTTTATTATTCTAAACATCCTATTTTTCTAACCAAAGTATATATTTTTTCTTTCAAAACAAAGTATATATATTTTTCTTAACAAAGTATATATTTTCTCTTAACAAAGTATATATTTTTTTTCTTTCATGAACTAAAAATCAGAAATCCTATTTAAAAATCCCATTTTTCTCTATAATAAAGATCCGATCTTTTAATAAAATCAAATCCTTTCTTCTATGGAAATAATAATTTTATTCATATTAAAAACCCTATTTAAAACTAACTAATCAAATTAAATTAATCTAGGAACTTAAAATTAGAAAACTTACTGTACATTAGGGTTTCGGGTCGGGGCATCGAAGGCTGGTGGTGGCGTTCGTCAAAGGGGCGAAACTGGGGTCTTCGTCGGAGCGGAGGCGGCACTACGGCGAGAGCAGGTAGAGGGGGTGGATACTTGGCGCGACGGCTTATTGAAAGGGGAGAGAGAATCACGAGAGTGGCTGTGGAGATCGCTTGAGAGGCAACGTCGAGTGAAGGGCCGGAGCACCAGCGCCTGGGCGGCGCAGCATGGGTCAGTCGGCGATGATCCCCGCCCGTCGTTCGCTGCCCCCTTTTCTTCTTCTTTTTTATAATTTGTTTTCATTCTGATAATAACGACACAGGGGGGGCTGCTTTGACCTAGTCAAAAGGAAAGGGGGTAGAGAGGAAAATTTATCTTATTTATTTAATATTTATTTTGAATTTTAAATTCTATAAAGTACCTTTACCATACGAACTCGAAATCGAACCTGTCGACTGTCGTCCCTAGCGTATTACCCCCATTCCGAACACAATGGGATATGTATCGTAAGCTGATTCGATCGTTTCGATAAGTTTCCATCAAATTTAAAATATAAATCTTTATATATTCAATTTGAACATGCATTCCAATTTACCGGGGCCACATATTAACTCGAAAAATTCCAGAAAAATATTTTCTAGCTTCGTATTGACGATACGGTCCTAACAAAACTAGTTTCGTCAAATTCTGAGATCGTTTGAAAAATGACCATTTTCCAGTCGATTAAAATCAACTGAAACTGGTCAAACACGTTTTCCTTTGCCACGCTCACATATTGATTCGAAAAATTATGAAATTTGAAACCTAGCAATGATTTGACATCACGGACCCAACAAAAGTGGTTTCGTCGAAACCCGAGGTCGTTTGTAAAATGTCTATTTTTAAGGTTCCTGAATTCCACAGCGACTATTCAGAATTTTCAACTGGACATATCTTTTGATTCCCGCTATGAAATTTCGATTTCTCGGATTCGTTGGAAAGATATTATCAATTAGATCCCATTATTTTTGGTTTCACTAAAATCCGGTTTATTTTGCACCCGGTACATTCATTTGAAGTTTGAACTCGAATTATCGAACTACCACGCCATTTTCAATTCCTTTTATAAATATAAATAAATATTTATATTCTAACGACGATAACGAATATATACGTTCGAATTATATTCAAAATAAATTTCTCGTCGATATTATTTAAAATAATTCATTTTAAATAATCAAAATTCGCTAAAATTGCCAAAATAAAAAATTTAAACTGGCCCAGATTTTCGGGTTGTTACAATGAATTTTAGTGAAACCAAAAATATTTAAATTTGTTTAAAAATATCTTTCCAACGAATCTGAAAATTGAAATTTCATAGTGGGAATCAAAAGTTATGGCCAGTTTAATATTCAGAATAATCGCTATGGAATTTGTATATATATATATATATTAAAAATAGCCATTTTACCAACCACCTCCATTTTCGATGAAACCACTTTGGTTGGATCCGGAATGTCAAATTATTGCTAGATTTCAATTTTCAGAATTTTTGGAATTAATATGTGAGCGTAGCAAAAGAAAACGTGTTTTGACAATTTCAGTCAAATTGGATCGACCAGAAAATGACCATTTTTAAAGGTCTCCAAATTTGACGAAATTAGTTTTATTAGGACCGTATCGTCAAAACAAAGCTAGATATAATTTTTCTGTAATTTTTAGAGTTAGTATATGGCCTCGGTAGTTTAAAATGTATTTTCAATTAAATATATATTGATTTATATTTTAATTTTGATAAAAAGTGATTAAAGCAGCCAAATTGGCTTATGGAACATATCCCATTGTGTCTGTATTAGGGGTATTTGGCTAGGGGCGATGGCCATTGAGTTTGATTTGGAGTTTGTAATAATAAACATATATTTTCGTAATTAAAGGAATTAAAAATATAAAATAAACCCACGATAAAAACCCTGGCCAATAAGATTTCAGTCAAAACCTAATCTCGTTTAAAACGCAGCTGCCCCAAAATAAAACCAATGTCCAGAAAATCGCCTCATTCTTCCTTAATAATCCTGTAATCCCTTAACCAAATCGAAATTTCCCAAATTAGAAAATCTCGAGCTCAACGTGATAAACAAACTCAACAGTGATGATCGAATTGTAGTGGGAAATTTGTTTAAAATCCGGGCTGAATGATGACGACATTGGGTTCGATTTTCTGGCCACCGTGAAGTGCGAGTTGGTCGTTATTCTCGGTGATGGTGGAGCTAGCGTAGGCGGTCGAAGGGAGGTGATTGGATGGGGTTCTGGTGCTGACATGGAGGTGCGATGGTGGGATTAGTTAGGCAGTGTTGGGTTCAGTTTTAAGCGACTGAAGGTGTTATTACGGGAGGAGGGAGAAGAATATGAATAAGGAGGTAGCCAACCACATTTTTTTTGTAATTAGATATTAATTGTTTAATTAGGGAATTAATTAAAAATAAAAGTAATATTAGTTTAGTGTATAAAATCAATGTTAGATTTTTAATATAAATGGACATTGTTTGAAAAGAAAAACAACATTATTTTGAAAAGAATAACATCCTTCTTTTGAAAAGAAAAGAAAAAAATTATCATTATTTTGTATATAAGAAGAGAACATTGTTCTGAAATATAAAATGATTGTTGTTCTGAAATATAAAAAGATTATTGTTTTGAAACATAGAAAGATGATTGTCTTGAAATATAAAAAGATTATGGTTTTAAAATTATAAAATACCATTGTTTTAAAATAAAATAGTAACGTTTTTAAAGGAAGTAAAACATAACATTGTTTTTAAAAGTAAAACATAACATTGTTTTTAAATGTAAAACACAATATTGTTGTCAAATGAAATTAACATTGTTTTCAAGTGAAATTAACATTGTTTTCAAATGAAATTAACATTTGTTTTCAAATAAGATTCATATTGTTTTTCAAATAAAACTCACATTGTTTCTCATATAAACTAAACACTGTTTTGATAAATAAAATAAACACTGTTTTGATAAATAAAATAAATACTGTTTTGATAAATAAAATAAACATTGTTTAGATAAATAAAATATACATTGTCTTGAAATTAACAAGAACATTGTTTTGAAAAAATATATGATTTTTATACATATAGCATCGTATTGAAAATATGTTTTTTTATATATATACCGCGTGAAACAGATCTCGATGGAACTTATTAGAAGCAGAACGGAATCAAAATCGCTAGTTAAAGGCTGATGGAGTGGAAACAAAGGTGAGAACTCCTAACTAAAAAAATATTCTACATAGTTTTTATTTATTTTCATAATTGGAAAATATATAGAATTGTCAGTTTACATTTTTATCAGTTTAATCATTGTAAACTGTATACAATGCTTGTTAGATCACCTTCCTCGTCCACAAACCATGGACGATTTAAATTGACTGTATTGTGTGTTGTTTGTGTTATTGAAATGTTTAACGCATTAAAAATAATGTTAATATTAATAGGATAGTGAAATTTAAATTATAAATATTCATTTATAATTTGAACAGTGAAAATTGGTTTAATTTCTTAACCAATAATTTATTTAAATAAACAATTATTTGAAAACCCCACATGGGTATTGGAATGATATTTGACATACACTAGTCCCAATATTTAGTTGTATGTCAATCGATGGATTGACAGCCTGTGATGAGCATTATTTATTTATTTTAATGCTCACACAGTTGTAAATTTCACTCTGATTGTGAATGGACTGCTTGTTGATTATTTATCATTATTGTGCACACCTTGCAATGTATGAAATCCATGTAACTGAAATTATATGGTAATTGATTGAGTCGCATTCAGATTCAGAAATAAATAATGTTTTATTAAAAAGACATTTTAGAATAAAATAACATTTTAGAATCAAAAAGACATTTTAGAATTAAAATTAACATTTTTGTTGAAATAAATAGTTGACACCAAAATAGACATTTTTGTGAAAAAGAATAGTTGAAACCAAAATATCATTTTTTGTTGAAATGAAATAGTTAAAACAAAAATGTCAATTTTGTTGAATTAGAATATTGTAAATAAAATGAAGTTATCATTTTAAATCATTTTGTTAAAATAAAATTGTTAACAAAATGAAATTGTCACTTTTTAGTCATTTTGTTGAAATAGAATTGTCAACAAAATATAAGAATTATTTTTAATCATTTTTGTTGAAATAGAATTGCTAACAAAATATAAGAATTATTTTTAATCATTTTTGTTGAAATAGAATTGTCAACAAAATAAAATTATCATTTTAATGTAATCGAACATTTTTAATGTAAAGAATACATTTTAAAGTAAAGAATACATTTTAATGTAAAGCATATGTTTTACATTTTAATGTAAAGAAACATTTTTATATAAAAGAATATTTTTATATAAAAGAACATTTATATGAAAAAGACCATTTATATGAAAAAGACCATTTACATGTAAAAGACCATTTATATGTAAAAGAACATTTATATGTAAAAGAACATTTCGATGTAAAAGATTCATTTTTGAATAAAAATGTTTTAACAATGAAAAGCTTCATTTTTATTGTATGTAAGAATCATTAAAAATGTTCATTGTTTGAAATAAAATGTTTTAACAATAAAAATCACATTTTTATTGTATGAATAAACCAATAAAATAGTCATATGTTAAAATATGTTTTTGTTCGTTAAAAATATAATCTTTAACATGTTAATGAAAATAGAATAGTCATATGTTAAAATATATTGTTTTTAACATGTTAATGAGAATATTTTGAAGTAAATAATAATTTAAATAACAAATATTTTAAAATAATATTCATTGAAGAATAAAATCATGATTTCAATGTCCGATTTTGGATGGACACAAAAATATTGGAATATGAAGCCGTGTTAAGTAGCAAACGCAATTTTAACCCGAATGGGTTTATTGATCGATTTGATTCATTTTATAATGAACATTGAAAAGAGGAGATTTCAAAAATATAATATTTTGAAAATATTATCATTTTAATATGATAAAGATATATAATATTCAATTTTGAGTAAAATTGAAAATGAAGTTGGAATCGTTTTAAGCGAATTTATAAAATAAGTTTTAAAGGAAATCGACGAAATATATATATATATATATATAATTTTATATATATTTAATGGCCTGAATAGAACATACCGCGCAGCGACCGTTCGCGAATTTTGACCATTAACTTCAAATCGGCGTAACGGGAGATCCAATCGTCGGATTCTCCTAAAACCAGAACCGTTGGGTTCGTATCGAAAATAGCTTTCCAATGAATATAAGAAGTTTGAAATCTAATAGTTAAATTTTGAATTATGTCCAAATCAAATTTGAAAAAGGTCACTGTAAGTGTAGTTCGGTGGCCGTTATTGAAACCAACTATACGGGCCTTGATAAAATTATTAAAAGTATGGAAAAATTATGTAAAATCATAATAAATGATTTGGAAAGAATTTGGATGAAAATTCCAATTTTACAAAGATAAAAATATATTTTTATCAAAAATGAACTAGTTATTAACTATAATAAAAATCCAATTAATTTAATTGGAATTGAAGAGAATAAATTGGATTTTGGGTTGTCGTGAACGGTGTCTTTAATAGCATTGTTCTTAAACCCCGATTAGAAGAGAATAAATCTTTTAAATAAGATTTAATGAAGTTTTCCAATTAATATTTAATTGAAACTAAATAGAATATAATTTTGGAATTTATAAATCTTTTAATTAAGGTTGTTAGAGTTTCCAATTATATTTAGTAATTGGAATAAAAAGAAATGTGAATTGGGTTTATTGTGAACTGTGTTTTTAATGACATTTGTTCTTTAACCCAATTAACAGCGAAAATATAATCTGGAATTTATAAACTGTTTATTAAGATTAAATGGAAATTTTCCCAAATAAAGTTTTCCAATTTAATAGAAGAAATTGGAATTAAATGGAATTTGATTCAATAATAATCGAGATGAGCTTCTGTAAATGAAGACCATTACTATATTTGGAATTTAAAAGACTTTGTCGTTATTCCATTTATATTATCAGTCTGATACGGAAATTTATATCGATTATATATTGATCCGATTTCTGTGAAGATTCCATATTTAATGGAAGATGATTTTGGTTTTATTGCGAACAATGTTTTAAATAAAATTGGTTCTTTAACCCAGTTAAAGACAAGATTTGTGACGGCAAAGACTCTCGCTCGGTCCGAACCAGTCGCTAAACCGATCCAGGCCGTTCGAAACGCCCTTTCGTTTGAGAACAGGACAAAACAGAACGCATACAGAAGAACATTTCATTGTATATAACAACAATGCATCAGATTACAAGAATATACAGAGTATAAATGAATATTACACAGAAATATCAGAGATTTAAATTACATTTAAATACATAGCAGCGGAAAATAATACAATACACAACTAGAAAAGATATACGGATACAAAGCTTTCCGGATATCGTTCCAGCTGTAAACCAGGATCCTGTGAATATAGATCTGCAAAACCAAAACTACTAGCTGCCCGTGTCGAAAATAAGGGCACCCAGAGTTTAGGTTAAAACAATAAACTCCAGGTCAGTCATGTGACTGGTGTGAGAACTAAAACAGTTATTACTCTTTATTTTAAATCATTAGGTAAATCAAGGGACCACGCCGTATAACACGGAACGGGTTTCCTCCCAAGAATACCAGTGCATAAAACAACAGCGCAATGCTAAATAAAGAAAAATGAAGCTGTTATAAGACCCAGGTCCTATCACACAATGCAACGCAAGCCGGGGGATAGGGTTTTCCCTTATAACAGCCAAAGAATGCTTGATACGCTTAAAACAAATCATTTGATACTATAATAAGTGCATAGTGTATAAAACAACTTCGAATCATAAGTATCAATCATAGGCGACATGAGCGTCCCATGCCACTATGTCGCCATATATAGGTTTACAAATAAAACCGCAAAGTCACGTATTTGGAAATTGGATTTCCATCTATGAACCGAGGCAAAAGATAGTCCTCAACCGATTCGAGACAATCTAGCCCATGTCTCAGGCAAGCGCGCAGGCAAGCCTTGGAGCGACAGGGCCGGTCCACACGGAGTGGATTATTATGCCTGAACAATACGTCTCCCCACCCTATGGGGTGTAAGTCTGGTCCGTCAGCCGACCAGAATGCATTCGGCCGAAACCGATATAACCGAGGCGCCTCGCAACCGCAACAACCACATAAGTCAAACTCGTCAGGGCGTGTAAAACCACTGACGCCACTTCTAGCTAGAAAGAAACGCAAGTCCTCCCTGAGGTCCGTCTCCCGTTTTTGGTTCATACCGGGTGTGAAACACGCGAGGTAAACGTTACACAAAGCTACGCCACAAAGGCCGTGCTTTGATCATCACCACAAGACTTTGCTTTTCAACAGAAGCCTTGATCATTTGCATCTTAGCATGCCACAAAGGCAAACCATCCTATGCAACCGATATCAGTCACACAGAATGAAATCCGATGTCAGACACACAGTCCATTTACAAGTCCGTTCTGGGTCTGAACGAAACCGGAGGCACCTAGTACCCCGCATATCCATCGATCTCCAAGTGCGTCTGGACGATCACTAACTGTTTCCATCTTCTTGGGTGTACAGCCCAATCAAGATCATCAGTAATTACCCAAACGACGTGAAGACCTCCGGTCTTCGACCATCGTCTTCATCTTCGACTTATCGTCGTATCAGTTATTCAGAATGGGATAAACCCGGCCTTTCCGAATAACTCGCGTATATATTATAAAAGTGTTACACAAACACAACATACGCCTCATTCCAATTCATTAGTCACTAACCGTAAATTAATCAAGAGAATAATTTCCCAAATATTAACCCCGAAGGCCGAAACCAACATCAGATCAATATCCAGAAAACCATTCTGCTTGGCTAACCGACAGTTAGTTTCTAAATTTCACATTCATAGGGGAAGATTCCCATTAATTTTATCAAAGATAAATTCCTTGAATTTATTCTTTAATCCATTTTTGAATATCAATTCAAACTAGTCGGGATTAACGAATCTTACCGAAGTAATCATTGGTTTTAATTTCCCAATCCCCAACCTATTTATCCCATGAAGTAAAACTGGTAATACTTCATATCTAACACCACAGTGTTATCGGTAAATTCAATTACCATTTCACGTTCAAATCTAATTAAAGATTTAACTATCGCCTGGAGCAAAACTGGTGATACTCCATTTCGATTATTTCAATCTAATTAAAGATTCATTAAAACTCCACTTAGTTTTAATCTGTGACTGGGTTAAAGAATCAGTGTCATTTAAAACACGGTTCACGATAAACCCAAAATCACATCACATTTCAATCAGTCCCTAATTGTAAATTAGCAAGTGAGCAATCCCCTAAGTATTAATCCCGAAGGCCGAAACCAACATCAGATCAATACCTCGGAAACTATTCAACTTAACTAATCTCCAGTTAGTTTCTGATTTTCTTAACTCCTTTAGGTCTAAGAACTGTATTATTGAAGATACCGTTCACGACAACCCAAAATCGCCTTTCATTAATGATCGGGTTAAAGAACGAGTGTTATTTAAAACACTGTCCACGATAAACCCAAAAATCAATATCAATTCAATTCCAATTAAATATTATTTAATTGGTACACTTTATTAAATCTAAATAAAAAGATTTAATCTTTTCTCAACTGGGTTCAAGAACAGTGTTAGTGAAGACACCATTCACGACAAACCCAAATCACATTTGATATTCAATACAAGGCTCTGAATAGAAAATATACCGGCTTATATTCAATATCAAATTCTACGACTAACAAATGTCGTATTGGAAATAACGATATATATATATATATATATCTTTCAAATTTCCATAACAACACCTGTATAATCACGAATTCCAACATCGAAATATTCCGAAGAAAATTTCGATTCAAATCCACTCCAATGCAATCATTGGAAATTTTGGTTATTTTCAAAACCATTTCAAATTCAATTTATTTATTTAAAAATCAATAGAATTATAATTCTAGTTCAAAACTAGTTCATTTCGATAAAAATCTATTTTTATCTTTTCAAATAGGGAGTTTTTCATCCCAATTCTTCCTAAATCATTTCTTATGATTTTACACAAATTATTACTATTTTTAATAATTTTATCAAGGTCCGTACAGTCGATTTCCATCAACGGCCATCGAACTGCACTTACAGCGACCTTTTTCGAATTTGATTTGGACATAATTCCAAATCCAACCGTTAGATTTCAAATTTCTAATATTCGTTAGAAAGCTCTTTTCGATACGAACCCAACGGTTCCGGTTTTAGGAGAATCCGACGGTCGGATCTCCCGTAATGTCCGTTTGAAATAAATGGTCGAAATTCGCGAACTGCCGCGGCGCGGCGCGTTCTATTCAGGCCATTATATTATATATATAATATATAATATATATTTCGTCGATTTCTATTTAAAACGAATTATATAAATAGTTTTGAATTCGTTTCAAAAACATTTTCAATTTCCATTTCAATTCAAATCAAAATTGAATTCTTCTTTATAAATTCGTTTTAAAATTCATTTCCATTCAATTCGAATTTCAATTCAATTTGAATTCATTTCAAATCGTTTCCAATTCAATTTGAATTCATTTTCAATTCAGTTCATTTCGAAATCGTTTTCAATTCAATTCATTTCGAAATCGTTTTCAATTCAATTTGAATTCGTTTTCAATTCAATTCATTTCGAAATCGTTTTCAATTCATTTTGAATTCGTTTTCAATTCAATTCATTTCGAAATCGTTTTCAATTCATTTTGAATTCGTTTTCAATTCAATTCATTTCGAAATCGTTTTCAATTCAATTCATTTCGAAATCGTTTTCAATTCATTTTGAATTCGTTTTCAATTCAATTCATTTCGAAATCGTTTTCAATTCAATTTTAAAATCGATATAAATATCGTTCACGTCAAAATGGCGTCAATCTAATCAACACGGCTTCATATATTCCTTTATTTTTCAAATTGGAATGAGGCCCAATCAATTACCACATAAAATTAATTATATGGATTTCCATACAACACATGTATATAATAGCATTGAAAAATAATCAACCATCAACCAAAGTGCACTACACTGTATAAGCATCAAATATAGATATTCAACGCTTATAACAGCCTGTCAATCAATCGATCGACATATTTAATCAATCAGGATGAGTGAAATTCATATTTCATCCCAACACCCGTGTGGGGTTTCAAACAATCAAACACAGATTTTAGTTGTGCAGTTGGGCGATGTGTAAAATTTATCGTCCCAATCAATGTCATTCAAATAAGTGTACATAAACAAACCGTCTGGTTTGTAAATGAATATTTATTTATTCAGATTCACGTTAAAAATTATATTTTTAACGACAAAACATTTTATTCCAACATATGAATTTCTATTCGGTTCATTTATTCAATAAAATGATATTTTTATTTTCTAACATATTTTAGAAAATTTCGACGGCATAACGGCACGATACTAGAAACGGGACAAGGCCTAGCCTTATCCCCGGTCTAGTGAAGGCCCACGCCATTCACACATCAATCATATCAATTTTATTATGCAAACCACAAAATTTGGAGTAAGTGTCTAACCTAGCCTTACTCCTTCGCCTTATAACGGCGCACGTCTAATCCTAACCAATTTATCGATTCGATTTTTCACACCACAAACCACATTCAAACCAATATCACAATCAATAACCAAACAGCCAAACAAACAAGTCCATGGTCTGTGGACGATTGTGTCGGGTGCTACTAAGCACCGTCTGCATCCTAGTATATATATAACTAGAAAAATTAAATTGAAAGGTGAGAAATTCTCACATATTGCTATCCTAGCTCCACGGCTCTTCATCTGCAGAAGTCTTCCTCGTTATCGCCTCTTCGTCATCTTCGTTGCTGCTTTCACTACATACGTAAAAATCACATTTTTACTTCGCTATTCAATATATAAAAATCGAATTTTTACTACGAAGTTCAATATATAAAAATTCTATTTTTCTATCGAAGTTCAATATATAAAAATTCTATTTTTCTATCGAAGTTCAATATATAAAAATCCTATTTTTCTATCGAAGTTCAATATATAAAAATCCTATTTTTCTATCGAAGTTCAATATATAAAAATTCTATTTTTCTATCGAAGTTCAATATATAAAAATTCTATTTTTCTATCGAAGTTCAATATATAAAAATCCCATTTTTCTATCGAAGTTCAATATATAAAAATCCTATTTTTCTATCGAAGTTCAATATATAAAAATCCTATTTTTCTATCGAAGTTCAATATATAAAAATTCTATTTTTCTATCGAAGTTCAATATATAAAAATCCTATTTTTCTATCGAAGTTCAATATATAAAAATTGAATTTTTATTTCTAAGTTCAAATCTTTTTCGAAAAATCAGTTTTAAACTTTCTTTAAAAACAGTTTTAATTCTTTAAACAAATCAGTTTTAATTATTTTTGCAAATCAGTTTTTATTCTTTATAAAATTTCAGTTTTACTTTAAATAAAATTAGTTTTTTTTTTTAACTTCCTAAAAATTCAGTTTTTAAGATAAACAAAATTCAGATCTTAAGTAAAATAAAATTCAGTTTTTAAGATAAATGAAATAATAATAATAATAAATAAATAAATAAATAAAAAAAAAAACAGTCACTTACGGGGGGGCTGGAGCGTCGGAGGTGGGTCAGGGGGGGGCAGGCGGCGGTCGTTCTATTCGGATCTGGGGGGGGCGTCTCGTCTTCGTCGAGGAGGGCAGGGGGTGGGGCCTTCGCGCCAGGCGCCAGTCGAGGGGGGGGTCTTCTGTCGTCGCGGTGGAGGAGCTAGGGTTTTTGGGAGGGGCTAGTGGTGGAGGAGCGGCGTCGCCCCCCAGGTGGCGGCTGGCGAAATCAAAAGGGCTCCGCCCCTTTCTTTTTTTTTTTTGTTTTTTTTTTTTTTTGTTTTGGTTCTGAAATGAAATCGGGGGGGGGGGGGGGTATATGAAAGAATTTTAATTTTTATTATTTTATTTAATTATTTTAATTTCGCAAAGAGTTGACTTTTACATACGATCCCTGAACGAGGCCCACCGCCTGTCGTCCATAGCGTATTACCCCCATTCCGAACACAATGGGATATGTATCGTAAGCTGGTTTGATCGTTTCAATCAGTTTCCTTTTGAATTTACATTTAAATCTCTATATTGAATTTTAAACGTACATTTCAAATTACCGGGGTCACATACTAACTAGAAAAATTCCAGAAAAATATTTTCTAGCTTCGTATTGACGATACGGTCCTAACAAAACTAGTTTCGTCGAATTCCGAGGCCGTTAGAAAAATGGCCATTTTCCAGTCGATTAAAATCAACTGAAACTGGTCAAACGCGTTTTCCTTCGCCACGCTCACATATCGATTCGAAAAATTATGAAATTTAAAACCTAGCAATAACTTGACACTGCGGACCCAACAAAACTGGTTTCGTCGAAATCCGAGGTCATTTGCAAAATGTCCATTTTTAAGGGCCTGAATTCCATAGCGACTATTCAGAATTTTCAACTGGACATATCTTTTGATTCCCGCTATCAAAATTTGATTATTCGGATTCGTTGGAAAGATATTCACTATTAGATTCCATTATTTTTGGTTTCACTAAAATCCGGATTGTTTTGCACCCGGTACATTCAATTGAAATCTGAAATCGAATTATCGAACTACCGCGCCATTTTCAATTCTATTTATAATTATATATAAATATTTATATTCTAACGACGACGCGTATAATATATACGTTCGAATTATATTCAAATTAAATTTCTCGTCGATATTATTTAAAATAATTCATTTTAAATAATCGAAACTCGCTATAATTCACAAAATAAAAATTTTAAACTGGCCCAGATTTTCCGGGTTGTTACAATCTCCCCCACTTAAAACTTTTCGTCCCCGAAAAGGAACAAAGTCGAAAGTGGTTTGATTATTCAACTCTACGCTCGATCTGGCTTTCATTCTCCAACTTTTCAGTTTCTGAGAATTTCCAAAATCTCAAAAATTTGGCTAACACCCTAAATTTTTGAAAAATTTCGCCATAACCTCCCCTGCACCGGGAGCATCGGGGAATTTCAAATAGCTTCCCCGGTCCTTCAGATCTCAAAAAGAAAAAGAAAAAGCCAAGCGGCTAGCCAATAGGCTCATAAAATCATCATCACCCAAACAATACAGTAAATTATGTAGTAAACATGTACCTATTTGTCGGGCAAACAAATTTTATTCTCTGCTCTAGCCTCCTTGCTATGACCTGTTCAATGATATACATGTATATGCAAGCAAATGCGACCAATTTTCAATATAATCCAATATTTGATTCAATTAGGCATAATGGTTCAAAATTAGCAAACAAATGAACAAACAACACAAACATCAATCAATTAGTGAATTCAAAGTTTCAAATTCATAATTTTGATATATATACAAAAATCATGTTTTTGATGCCAAATCACAACAATGAATTCTAGCTATATATAAGTTTTGGGTTCTCACACCAGCCTAATGGAAATATATAGAAAATCACACCTTCGAAACTCGAACATAAATGTTGATGATGCGATCGCTATCATCAATATCATCTCCGGGCGACTAGAGTGCGATGCTATATCTACCCAATATATTAAAACTTTGAATATACGTTTGCAAGGCGTATATGCAAATTCTTTATATACTGAATTGTCCAAAATCAATATAAATAAATAATCAAATACGAATAGTTGATTTAAATCTTCAAAACAAAATTGGTTTCATTTTAAAAATATACTCTTCACACTCGTTCTAGGATACTACTGATCCCATCTCTAACGAGTCATCCTCGTTGGATATTACTAATCCAATATCTGATGAATTCTTTCGTATGGTTCTAATGTGTCTTGTTCTCTGAGCTTTGTAAACCAAAGCTCTGATACCAAATGTGACGGCAAAGACTCTCGCTCGGTCCGAACCAGTCGCTAAACCGATCCAGGCCGTTCGAAACGCCCTTTCGTTTGAGAACAGGACAAAACAGAACGCATACAGAAGAACATTTCATTGTATATAACAACAATGCATCAGATTACAAGAATATACAGAGTATAAATGAATATTACACAGAAATATCAGAGATTTAAATTACATTTAAATACATAGCAGCGGAAAATAATACAATACACAACTAGAAAAGATATACGGATACAAAGCTTTCCGGATATCGTTCCAGCTGTAAACCAGGATCCTGTGAATATAGATCTGCAAAACCAAAACTACTAGCTGCCCGTGTCGAAAATAAGGGCACCCAGAGTTTAGGTTAAAACAATAAACTCCAGGTCAGTCATGTGACTGGTGTGAGAACTAAAACAGTTATTACTCTTTATTTTAAATCATTAGGTAAATCAAGGGACCACGCCGTATAACACGGAACGGGTTTCCTCCCAAGAATACCAGTGCATAAAACAACAGCGCAATGCTAAATAAAGAAAAATGAAGCTGTTATAAGACCCAGGTCCTATCACACAATGCAACGCAAGCCGGGGGATAGGGTTTTCCCTTATAACAGCCAAAGAATGCTTGATACGCTTAAAACAAATCATTTGATACTATAATAAGTGCATAGTGTATAAAACAACTTCGAATCATAAGTATCAATCATAGGCGACATGAGCGTCCCATGCCACTATGTCGCCATATATAGGTTTACAAATAAAACCGCAAAGTCACGTATTTGGAAATTGGATTTCCATCTATGAACCGAGGCAAAAGATAGTCCTCAACCGATTCGAGACAATCTAGCCCATGTCTCAGGCAAGCGCGCAGGCAAGCCTTGGAGCGACAGGGCCGGTCCACACGGAGTGGATTATTATGCCTGAACAATACGTCTCCCCACCCTATGGGGTGTAAGTCTGGTCCGTCAGCCGACCAGAATGCATTCGGCCGAAACCGATATAACCGAGGCGCCTCGCAACCGCAACAACCACATAAGTCAAACTCGTCAGGGCGTGTAAAACCACTGACGCCACTTCTAGCTAGAAAGAAACGCAAGTCCTCCCTGAGGTCCGTCTCCCGTTTTTGGTTCATACCGGGTGTGAAACACGCGAGGTAAACGTTACACAAAGCTACGCCACAAAGGCCGTGCTTTGATCATCACCACAAGACTTTGCTTTTCAACAGAAGCCTTGATCATTTGCATCTTAGCATGCCACAAAGGCAAACCATCCTATGCAACCGATATCAGTCACACAGAATGAAATCCGATGTCAGACACACAGTCCATTTACAAGTCCGTTCTGGGTCTGAACGAAACCGGAGGCACCTAGTACCCCGCATATCCATCGATCTCCAAGTGCGTCTGGACGATCACTAACTGTTTCCATCTTCTTGGGTGTACAGCCCAATCAAGATCATCAGTAATTACCCAAACGACGTGAAGACCTCCGGTCTTCGACCATCGTCTTCATCTTCGACTTATCGTCGTATCAGTTATTCAGAATGGGATAAACCCGGCCTTTCCGAATAACTCGCGTATATATTATAAAAGTGTTACACAAACACAACATACGCCTCATTCCAATTCATTAGTCACTAACCGTAAATTAATCAAGAGAATAATTTCCCAAATATTAACCCCGAAGGCCGAAACCAACATCAGATCAATATCCAGAAAACCATTCTGCTTGGCTAACCGACAGTTAGTTTCTAAATTTCACATTCATAGGGGAAGATTCCCATTAATTTTATCAAAGATAAATTCCTTGAATTTATTCTTTAATCCATTTTTGAATATCAATTCAAACTAGTCGGGATTAACGAATCTTACCGAAGTAATCATTGGTTTTAATTTCCCAATCCCCAACCTATTTATCCCATGAAGTAAAACTGGTAATACTTCATATCTAACACCACAGTGTTATCGGTAAATTCAATTACCATTTCACGTTCAAATCTAATTAAAGATTTAACTATCGCCTGGAGCAAAACTGGTGATACTCCATTTCGATTATTTCAATCTAATTAAAGATTCATTAAAACTCCACTTAGTTTTAATCTGTGACTGGGTTAAAGAATCAGTGTCATTTAAAACACGGTTCACGATAAACCCAAAATCACATCACATTTCAATCAGTCCCTAATTGTAAATTAGCAAGTGAGCAATCCCCTAAGTATTAATCCCGAAGGCCGAAACCAACATCAGATCAATACCTCGGAAACTATTCAACTTAACTAATCTCCAGTTAGTTTCTGATTTTCTTAACTCCTTTAGGTCTAAGAACTGTATTATTGAAGATACCGTTCACGACAACCCAAAATCGCCTTTCATTAATGATCGGGTTAAAGAACGAGTGTTATTTAAAACACTGTCCACGATAAACCCAAAAATCAATATCAATTCAATTCCAATTAAATATTATTTAATTGGTACACTTTATTAAATCTAAATAAAAAGATTTAATCTTTTCTCAACTGGGTTCAAGAACAGTGTTAGTGAAGACACCATTCACGACAAACCCAAATCACATTTGATATTCAATACAAGGCTCTGAATAGAAAATATACCGGCTTATATTCAATATCAAATTCTACGACTAACAAATGTCGTATTGGAAATAACGATATATATATATATATCTTTCAAATTTCCATAACAACACCTGTATAATCACGAATTCCAACATCGAAATATTCCGAAGACAATTTCGATTCAAATCCACTCCAATGCAATCATTGGAAATTTTGGTTATTTTCAAAACCATTTCAAATTCAATTTATTTATTTAAAAATCAATAGAATTATAATTCTAGTTCAAAACTAGTTCATTTCGATAAAAATCTATTTTTATCTTTTCAAATAGGGAGTTTTTCATCCCAATTCTTCCTAAATCATTTCTTATGATTTTACACAAATTATTACTATTTTTAATAATTTTATCAAGGTCCGTACAGTCGATTTCCATCAACGGCCATCGAACTGCACTTACAGCGACCTTTTTCGAATTTGATTTGGACATAATTCCAAATCCAACCGTTAGATTTCAAATTTCTAATATTCGTTAGAAAGCTCTTTTCGATACGAACCCAACGGTTCCGGTTTTAGGAGAATCCGACGGTCGGATCTCCCGTAATGTCCGTTTGAAATAAATGGTCGAAATTCGCGAACTGCCGCGGCGCGGCGCGTTCTATTCAGGCCATTATATTATATATATAATATATAATATATATTTCGTCGATTTCTATTTAAAACGAATTATATAAATAGTTTTGAATTCGTTTCAAAAACATTTTCAATTTCCATTTCAATTCAAATCAAAATTGAATTCTTCTTTATAAATTCGTTTTAAAATTCATTTCCATTCAATTCGAATTTCAATTCAATTTGAATTCATTTCAAATCGTTTCCAATTCAATTTGAATTCATTTTCAATTCAGTTCATTTCGAAATCGTTTTCAATTCAATTCATTTCGAAATCGTTTTCAATTCAATTTGAATTCGTTTTCAATTCAATTCATTTCGAAATCGTTTTCAATTCATTTTGAATTCGTTTTCAATTCAATTCATTTCGAAATCGTTTTCAATTCATTTTGAATTCGTTTTCAATTCAATTCATTTCGAAATCGTTTTCAATTCAATTCATTTCGAAATCGTTTTCAATTCATTTTGAATTCGTTTTCAATTCAATTCATTTCGAAATCGTTTTCAATTCAATTTTAAAATCGATATAAATATCGTTCACGTCAAAATGGCGTCAATCTAATCAACACGGCTTCATATATTCCTTTATTTTTCAAATTGGAATGAGGCCCAATCAATTACCACATAAAATTAATTATATGGATTTCCATACAACACATGTATATAATAGCATTGAAAAATAATCAACCATCAACCAAAGTGCACTACACTGTATAAGCATCAAATATAGATATTCAACGCTTATAACAGCCTGTCAATCAATCGATCGACATATTTAATCAATCAGGATGAGTGAAATTCATATTTCATCCCAACACCCGTGTGGGGTTTCAAACAATCAAACACAGATTTTAGTTGTGCAGTTGGGCGATGTGTAAAATTTATCGTCCCAATCAATGTCATTCAAATAAGTGTACATAAACAAACCGTCTGGTTTGTAAATGAATATTTATTTATTCACATTCACGTTAAAAATTATATTTTTAACGACAAAACATTTTATTCCAACATATGAATTTCTATTCGGTTCATTTATTCAATAAAATGATATTTTTATTTTCTAACATATTTTAGAAAATTTCGACGGCATAACGGCACGATACTAGAAACGGGACAAGGCCTAGCCTTATCCCCGGTCTAGTGAAGGCCCACGCCATTCACACATCAATCATATCAATTTTATTATGCAAACCACAAAATTTGGAGTAAGTGTCTAACCTAGCCTTACTCCTTCGCCTTATAACGGCGCACGTCTAATCCTAACCAATTTATCGATTCGATTTTTCACACCACAAACCACATTCAAACCAATATCACAATCAATAACCAAACAGCCAAACAAACAAGTCCATGGTCTGTGGACGATTGTGTCGGGTGCTACTAAGCACCGTCTGCATCCTAGTATATATATAACTAGAAAAATTAAATTGAAAGGTGAGAAATTCTCACATATTGCTATCCTAGCTCCACGGCTCTTCATCTGCAGAAGTCTTCCTCGTTATCGCCTCTTCGTCATCTTCGTTGCTGCTTTCACTACATACGTAAAAATCACATTTTTACTTCGCTATTCAATATATAAAAATCGAATTTTTACTACGAAGTTCAATATATAAAAATTCTATTTTTCTATCGAAGTTCAATATATAAAAATTCTATTTTTCTATCGAAGTTCAATATATAAAAATCCTATTTTTCTATCGAAGTTCAATATATAAAAATCCTATTTTTCTATCGAAGTTCAATATATAAAAATTCTATTTTTCTATCGAAGTTCAATATATAAAAATTCTATTTTTCTATCGAAGTTCAATATATAAAAATCCCATTTTTCTATCGAAGTTCAATATATAAAAATCCTATTTTTCTATCGAAGTTCAATATATAAAAATCCTATTTTTCTATCGAAGTTCAATATATAAAAATTCTATTTTTCTATCGAAGTTCAATATATAAAAATCCTATTTTTCTATCGAAGTTCAATATATAAAAATTGAATTTTTATTTCTAAGTTCAAATCTTTTTCGAAAAATCAGTTTTAAACTTTCTTTAAAAACAGTTTTAATTCTTTAAACAAATCAGTTTTAATTATTTTTGCAAATCAGTTTTTATTCTTTATAAAATTTCAGTTTTACTTTAAATAAAATTAGTTTTTTTTTTAACTTCCTAAAAATTCAGTTTTTAAGATAAACAAAATTCAGATCTTAAGTAAAATAAAATTCAGTTTTTAAGATAAATGAAATAATAATAATAATAAATAAATAAATAAATAAAAAAAAAAACAGTCACTTACGGGGGGGCTGGAGCGTCGGAGGTGGGTCAGGGGGGGCAGGCGGCGGTCGTTCTATTCGGATCTGGGGGGGGCGTCTCGTCTTCGTCGAGGAGGGCAGGGGGTGGGGCCTTCGCGCCAGGCGCCAGTCGAGGGGGGGGGTCTTCTGTCGTCGCGGTGGAGGAGCTAGGGTTTTTGGGAGGGGCTAGTGGTGGAGGAGCGGCGTCGCCCCCCAGGTGGCGGCTGGCGAAATCAAAAGGGCTCCGCCCCTTTCTTTTTTTTTTTTTTTGTTTTTTTTTTTTTTTTGTTTTGGTTCTGAAATGAAATCGGGGGGGGGGTATATGAAAGAATTTTAATTTTTATTATTTTATTTAATTATTTTAATTTCGCAAAGAGTTGACTTTTACATACGATCCCTGAACGAGGCCCACCGCCTGTCGTCCATAGCGTATTACCCCCATTCCGAACACAATGGGATATGTATCGTAAGCTGGTTTGATCGTTTCAATCAGTTTCCTTTTGAATTTACATTTAAATCTCTATATTGAATTTTAAACGTACATTTCAAATTACCGGGGTCACATACTAACTAGAAAAATTCCAGAAAAATATTTTCTAGCTTCGTATTGACGATACGGTCCTAACAAAACTAGTTTCGTCGAATTCCGAGGCCGTTAGAAAAATGGCCATTTTCCAGTCGATTAAAATCAACTGAAACTGGTCAAACGCGTTTTCCTTCGCCACGCTCACATATCGATTCGAAAAATTATGAAATTTAAAACCTAGCAATAACTTGACACTGCGGACCCAACAAAACTGGTTTCGTCGAAATCCGAGGTCATTTGCAAAATGTCCATTTTTAAGGGCCTGAATTCCATAGCGACTATTCAGAATTTTCAACTGGACATATCTTTTGATTCCCGCTATCAAAATTTGATTATTCGGATTCGTTGGAAAGATATTCACTATTAGATTCCATTATTTTTGGTTTCACTAAAATCCGGATTGTTTTGCACCCGGTACATTCAATTGAAATCTGAAATCGAATTATCGAACTACCGCGCCATTTTCAATTCTATTTATAATTATATATAAATATTTATATTCTAACGACGACGCGTATAATATATACGTTCGAATTATATTCAAATTAAATTTCTCGTCGATATTATTTAAAATAATTCATTTTAAATAATCGAAACTCGCTATAATTCACAAAATAAAAATTTTAAACTGGCCCAGATTTTCCGGGTTGTTACAAGATTAATTTATTAAATTTGAATAATCATTAAGTAATGATTTTTGAGATTAAAACTGAATTAGATTTTTAATGAATCTTAAATTAGATTAACAATGTGAATATTTTATTAAAAGAATATTCGGAATCGGGATGAGGCGTATGATGTTTTTTTACAGCACTTGTTTATAAAATACGCGTATTATTCGAAAAGACTGGTTTTAACCCATTCTGAATAATCACTACGACGATCAAGAGTCGAAGATGAAGACGGTGGTTGAAGACCGTAGGTCTTCACATCGTTGGGTAATTACTGATGTCTTGATTGGGCCATACACCCAAGACAAGGTAATAAGTGGTGATCGTCCAAACGTACTTGGAGATCGACGGATATGCGAGGACCTCTCTGCTATATTGGACATATGGGACGAGGAATAAGGTGCCTCCGGTTTCATTTAGACCCAGAATGGACTTGTAAATGGATGGTATGTCTGACGTTGTATTCCTTTATGCTGTATTCGTTGATCTCTGCTAAATATATCTGTTTGGTGGCGGAGGATTTATTCTCTTGCTTATCGCCCTTCTCTGAGACGTACGAGCTTAGAGATTATATATCGGCAGAAATCAAGGGTATGGTATGCACTGACAATGTGGCATGCTAAGATGCAAATGACCAAGGCTTTTGTTGAAAAGAAGAGCCTTGTGGTTGATGATCCATGCACAACCTATTTAGGCATAGCTTTGTGTATAGCGTTACTTCGCGAGTTTCACACCCTAGTATGAACCAAAAATGGGATGAGGACTGCAGGGAAATGGACATATGTTAGTTTCTAGCTAGGAGTAACGTCATGGTATGGAGCGTAGACTGTTTACTCGTGTGGATGTTGCTTATTACTTGATGGATAGAGAGGCGCCTCGGATGTATATCTCGATAGATGTTCTAGTCGACATTACTGACTAGATTATTTTATGCCCCATAGGGCAGGCTAACATATAGTTTACGGTATTGCCAATCATCAATGGATGACCGGCCCTGTTGATAACTGCAGGTGCAGTTGCGGCTGTATACTGAAACTCAGGCTAGAGAGTCTCTGTAACAACTCGCATCTCCGTTCACGCAAGATATTGTCCCCAACTTAGCCATCGTATAGGTGTGGCGTTTTGTTCCTCAAAAGGCCTCGGCGTTAGTAAGAGATGGGCTCTACTATATAAGTACCCACTTCACACATGCTTCCACGATGTGGGACTTAGGGGTGTTACATTCTCCCCTCATACAGAGCCCAACGTCCCCGTTGGCTCACAAACACCTCACCCAGGCGCTGTGGTCCACACAGGAGCCACAATTCCGGCTGGGTATTGGCTTTGATACCACTATAACAACTCGCATCTCCGTTCACGCAATATATTGTCCCCAACTTAGCCACCGTATAGGTGTGGGGTTTTGTTCCTCAAAAGGCCTCGGCGTTAGAAGAGATGTGCTCTACTATATAAGTACCCACTCACACAGGCTTCCACAATGTGGGACTTAGGGGTGTTACAGTCTCGAATCAGTGGGGATAATCCCTTGTCTCGATTCATAGATGGAAACCCAATCTCCAATACGCGATATTCGGTTTTAGTAGTAAATATATATACGACGACATAATATAATGGTACCTACGCCGCCTATGATTAATACATTTATATTCAAAGTTGATTTCTTCACTTATAGTAATAATAAAAAATGAAATTTCGCGTATCAAACATTTTTGGCTATTATAAGGGAAAACTCTATCCTCCGATTGCGTTAATTGTGTGATAGGATTTGAGTCTTATAATAGCTTCATTTTTCCAAAAAGCATTGCATTGTTTTATTTTAAACTAAGGTTCATGTGGAGTAAACCCATTCCATGTTATACGGCGGGGTCCCGTGATTTACCTAACTTTAAAATCAAGTTAATATCTGTTTTAGTTCTCACACCAGTCCTATGACTGACCTAGAGTTTATTGTTTTAACCTAAACTCTAGATGCCCATATTTTCTACACGAGCAGCTAATAGTTTTGGTTTTGCAGATATTATATTCACAGGATCTTGTTTACAGCTGAAGAGATATTAGGAAAGCTCTGTAGCTGTGTATTTCTTTCAGTTGTATTTTGTATTATTTTTCCGTTGCTATTTAAAATGTAATTTAAATCTCTGATATTGTATTTATCAAATGTGTAATATTTATTCATACTCTTTAATGTTCTTGTACTCTGATGTAATTGTTGTAATAAGCAATGAAATGTTCTTCTATTTGTATTCTGATTTGCCTTGTTCTCAATTCAATCCGTACTTTCCTTTACAGGGAAGTTTGGGTAGTTTCATTAATCTTAACTCAAAATCAGAAAACATATGAGTGGTAGACCACCATCTCTCTGTGAGAGTCTCTACATTGCAGCGGTCTATGTGATCAAATTTAGGTAAATCTACAAAGTCACTGAAAGGTGACACATACAGCCTATTCAAATGGGTTGTTGTAAATCATCAAAATAGTCAGACGTATATCTATATCAACTACCTTACATAGCTACGTGATGAATCTATATATAATATTTATTGAAGTTAAACTAAACAAACAAAAAACATTTGCATTTATGCATCAAATAATAAAGATTTGAACATGTACACGTGGCAATGCTATAGCTGCACTAAGTCGATGTGAAATAGTCGAAGGTAAGTCGTGAAAGGATCATAGATCATTTTCTATCACCATATCATCCGGAGGGATATGTGCTAGTTGGCATATGTCAGTGGTCTGTCTACCAATTTTTACCGATTAGGTGGCATATCGACGTATGGTAAATATAAATTTTTTAAAAAGAGGTTAACCTGAAATGTAAACGTAAATTACGAGATTTTGCGCCTCATACAAGAGTCTACTTCGTGCGCTTATTTAACAAACACCTGAAGCTGAGGCGTACGCTGGACAAGCGCTTGACCCAAAAATAGTCGAGGGAACACTGAGTTTGGAGTTTCATAGTGCAAAAATTGTAATATAATAAATTTTCATCATTGTAGATGCTCTAAGCTTTATCTAATAAAGTGATTCAAGGATTAAATGTGTGTTACATCCAGTCATGCATACTTATTCGCGTTTGATTTTCTTCCATCCAAGTAAGATAGTTTTGTGTTGATTATTTCTATTGGTCGATATTGTTTCATTATAGGTGGTCTATCTTACATATCCCTTTTCCGGATCACTATTCTTAAATTTTCTGTTTATAGAGTTTCCTCATGTGGATATCGTGTAGGTTTATGGTCTTAAAGCTGTATTTTATTATAAAAAGGTTCTCATAAAGTCACACAGATCAAGCATACGAGTATACTCTTTTAACATCGTATGAACATGAAAACCAGAGTTATTTTTGGCTATCAGGTATACAAAAATTGTTGCACATATAGTTTATTTTTTATTTATTTATACTATATATTAAAGCACATTGCAAAATTATAAGAAACTTTTATGTCATATTTTCTTCTTTTATATTGTTTTTGCGTATAGATCTATAAATGTTTGACTATGCAAATAAATGGTGGTTAATCTTAGTAGTTGGAAAATATACTTTTCCACTATCAGTGATTATGATGCACAGTAATTTCAATAAATTGTAGATAATCTTTTACTAATTATGTGAAAGTATCCAATATATTACTAACTATGCCTAAGGCTCCATTTTATCTATGAAAAAACAATAATTATAATATTCGTTGGATGTTTGAAATGCCGTCTTATTGGCTTTTATGGTATAACCGTAGAACTTCAAATATGATCATCAACCTTGTGTAAAGAAACGCAATTGCAAGATGCTTGAATGTGCTAATTTGCTTGTGTGAAATCGGATTATTGTGTTAGTTTAAGATAAATAGTAGATACACTTATAAAGTTTCAAATTATCACTTAAGCAATTCATATTTAGCAACTACAAAAATCAAAGTGAATGTTATTTATCATTAAACAACAACTTATTACTATATTTCATGTGCCAAGCACGGGTTCGCAGTAATACCCGTGAATTTGGTCTTCTTCGACAAACACCTATTAGATAAGTAGACTAATATAATTAATAAATTACATTTTAGATAATCAAATAGTGTTTGTGTTGAGAGATTAACTTCTTTCTCCTATAACTAATACACATTCATTTGGTCAATTCGAAGGGTAGATTGGTGCAAGATGTAACCAAATAAAATGGAGAATCAACTTTCAACCTCAATTTTTTCATCAAGTTAAGTTGTTATGGAAATTTACAAGTTTTTAAAACTATAAAATATGCTTATTTTATGCAATCTAACTTTGTTGTACCATTTTTCCAAACATTGCAGCGACAATAGAATAATAATGACATTATGGGAACCAAAATATTGTATGTCATGACATTAACACTAGTGGCAGTTTCACTTCTATTGCTTTCACATTTTTAGCTATTAGCAAGTTTATAAATAAATTCATAAATTCATTTTTATTAACTAAATCTATAAAACAAGCAACGCATTCTTAATCTCTTTACAAGGAAATCAACTCTGAATTTCGCTAGTACAACAAAAGTGTCTTCATCTGTTTATAATACATATCAATAATTTTGGTTAATACTTTGAAAATCATACATTAATATATTTTAAAAAATAATGTTACCCCTTTAAATATAGATCCCTTAACGTCAGTACAATAACCTTCGAAGGTGGCTTTAAGGCTTTAAAGACACACCGAGGTTCTAATTGTAGATAAAATGGAATTCGGCTAGGTACAATATCAATGTAATCAAATCAAGATCAACCTTTTCTTTTTATTTTATACATTCTATAGATAACAATTGATTGATGCAAGAATAGTTGCTTTTGTGACTGATCATTTGTGCTAGAAATATTTGTCTTGCAATGCAGGCAAATAAGACATGACAAAGATGGACCTCCAAGGCTAGTGCAAGGTATGTAACCTCGCCTCGTTGTATCACATTACATGTCCTTTATTTGAAGTTAGGTTACTAATACAAGGTTCAAGAGACAGATACTCATTATTTTTTCTATTCCAAATACTAATGAGAAATGGGAATCAAGGACCAAATTCCATGCGCTTAGATTATAGAACATTGGACAAGATTGTGGATCTTTGGTTGGTTAAAGTCGCAAGCTTTGTCGAGTGGTGACGACCAACATACGCGGAAATTAGGTTGCTTTACCATAATGGATATAACTGTTTTCCCATCTTTGTTTCCATTTGTTTTCATCCATGTCCAAGTATTCAAAATTTCGTATTTTTGTATGTAACAAAACTAAAATGAACAGTTATATTTATTGTTAAGGTTGCCTTCTTTACTATTTTCAGTGAAGGAAAAACATGTTGTGTTGGTAATCTAATTACTTGCTTTTTACTGTAATTCAATACTTATTAGCATTCGTAAAATACTAAGTATGATGAACAAATACTACAAAGAAATTAAATTTGAAAATAAATAACCATCAAACCTCTTCCAAGCTATGCAAATTCACTTCAATTTCAGTTTAATATGCACAAAAGTTGAAATAATTTCCTTGTTAGTATTATCCTCACTATTAATATAGTACGTTGTATAATTTTATAATCGAAAAATAGTTTTTGCTAAGAAATAATGTATGTCTTTGTACTCTTAGCAGTATACTTATTTATAGGTATAATTTGTATATATACACTTGGAAATTTGAAACCTTTTGTAACGACCCGCCTTATTTTCCAGTTCTAGCCAGTAATTAAACCGACACATACAGTTCATAAAGACGGATGATTAGGGATACTTACACACTGGAACTAAACAAAAGAACCTTTTCAACAATAATTTTTACATAAAAGTACAATTGATATCAGAGTACAATAGGAAAAAAAATTCATATAAGAAAATACACAATAGAAACAACTAAGCTCAGCAAAAGAAATAAAGTGCTTTGGACCCTGCTCCAGCTTAACCCAGAACCTATAACTACCCGGAATTTTCAGTTATCTGAATTTGGATATTCAAACTTGTTTTAAATATAATATTTGAAATTGAATATTTAAATCTATTTTTATTTTTATACTTGGAATTTAAATAGATTTTTATATAAAATTTATCTAATAAAATGACGATTGGATGTTTTAATTTCTATTTAATTTAAAACGAACTCATGGTGGCACAGTTGCTTGTAATACTGAGTTTTGAACTTCAATTGAATATACAAAATCCATTCTAAGTCGAAATTATTTGAAACAAGAAAGGTTAGGATCTATTAGATTATAATTTTCTAATGAAAGAGAAAATTTAGAATTTATCCTGTAAATTGTAAGTTATGTCCAAATCAAATTTTTAAATAGTCGCTATGGAATTGTTAATAAACCATAAAGTTTATTTAGTAACTTAAAATGGAATTTATATATAATTTGAATATCATCTAACTCAACAATATTAATGTTGAGTTATAAATATATATTTGTTAAATTTAAAGTGATATATTATTCCATTTGGATATATTCAATAATAACAATTTATTTTTCTAAAATTTGATTATTTTGGAATCAAATATATTTTCTATCAATATTATTTAAGCCTTAAGAATAGCCATTCTTCAAACGACCTCCGTTTTTGACAAAATGAATTTTATTAAAACCGTAATAACTAGTTATTACCAGATTTTAAATTAGGGGCCAATCAGAGTTGTTTTGTGAGCATGCGATATTTAAACGTGAACCGATGAATAAATTGAAATCAAAATAAAGATATTTTTCCAAATAGAGTTAGATTTCGACTAAACAAATTTTATTGTATCCAGAACGTCAAGACATAGTAGTACGTCCATTTTTGTCGCGTTTGGATCTCATGTGTGGCAATACGAATATTTAACGTTCAACATATATTGTAATAATTCAACTATTAAATAATAATAAAAAGGATATAGCAAAATATAAAACACCTTTACTTGCTAACCAAAATACCCCAATTCCTTGGCACCTACGTTCCTTCCTCCCTACGGTTCTTCTCTTATAAAAACGTTGCTTCCTCTTCATTTGTTTTTCTTGCTGAAACAAAACTTAAACCACATCCAAACTTTTTTTTTGCACCCAAACCATTTACAATTAGTCCGTGTCCCAATAGAGAATAGGTAAGGAAAGTCGAGATCTGTCTTCGGCCCAAGTTTGGTGGCAGATGACGAACTTTCGTGGCGGGTAGAGGAGGATGACCCGAAAACAAGATGTTTATGGTACTTATTTTTTTTCTGGTGAATTGGTTGAGAATTAGGCAATGATCCTAACTAGGAAAGTGTAGAGAAAGGGAAGGGGGCCCACGGCCAGAGCGGCGAAGCACTAGGTGGTCTGATGTGGTGGCTGGAGGTGATTAAAGTCACGGACTGTGGTTTTAATGATGCAATCGGGTTTCGATTTTTAGGGGATGATGGGTGGAGAGTTAGGGTTGGAGGTCTGAAGGGAAGTTGTAGTCTGGAGGGTGGTGGTCACGTCGATGGTGGTGCCGCGGCTGATGGTGATCAGGTGGAGAATCTAGGTTGTCACGAACGGAGATGTGGCAGTTACGTGTTTTTGAGTGCTGTGGGACCTACGTGGCACGGTTGGAGTCAAGACTGGTCGAAGGTGGAAGAGCGGTCGATGGCGGTTAGGGTGGTCTGTGGTTGGTCAGGTCCGGTGACCCTGGGAGGCGGCGACGGTCGATTCAAGTGATGAGCAGCGTTCGTAATTTTAGAAAGAGTGGTGATCGTGATTTCTAATGTCATGAAGAGGTGATTAACTTGGGCATTGATAATAAACATGTTATTAGGTTAATAGGTTTTAATTATCCCAAAAATAATCGTATAACTTATAATGTTGATAACTTATTCGTTCGTAAACCATTTTTGCATTAGAATCGCAAGAACGAACGGTACATGACTGAGCTGGTTTGTCAGCATTGGAAGCAACTGTAATTTTTGATTAAATTAATCAAGTAATTAAACACTTGTTTAAGTTAACCAAAATGATCATTTAATCGACGAATAAAATCAAGATGAGTATAACGCACTCAGTTTGCCCCAAATATAAGTTGGGTTTAATATTTGTGTGATATGTTTGCCAATTGTTTGATGATTCGTTGGTTGTTTGGATGTTTGTTGAATATTTATATATATTGTTTAAATTAAACGTTTCTTTAACTTAAATGAAATGAGATCGTTATTTTAAGGATTATTTCCAATTTAGGTAACGTATCTTATTGGTTATGTTTATAATAATATAAACGTGTTAAACTAAAAATTGGATGCTTGAATTGTTGTTATTGGTTGACCGTTATCAGTTAAATTAATTACTCATGTTTACTATAGTAGATAGTAATATTTCCATATTAATTGAATGATTTTATTTGAGTTAACCTACTTGGATGCAGGGAATAAAAGGTGGGAGGGAACCAACTGGATTCCTCACCCGTAGTTGTTAGATTTTATATATTATAATATATGTTGAATACTGAACCTGTGGTGCAGTAAATAACTTGTTGGAGGAATCCAACTGGACACATATTTATATTGATAATGTTTATCAATGTGATTAGATATGTATAATTTAAGATGAAATTAGTTGATATTTCATGTTTTGGTACTTTAGTAGACATTTGCCTATTTCATACCGTCGATAAAATAAAAGATTTATGGAATCGATTTTTAAGTCGATTCTGAATGTTTTCAAAACTATACTAAAATACGATGTGCGTTTTTAAAATAAACAAATATTTATTTAGGTTTATAAAGTGATTATAGAATGAAGTTAAAAAACCAATTTTTATGTTTTATAAACAAGTGAGCAGAAAATAACCTAAGGGTTAAGAGTTGGATTAATTATTTTCAAGAGACAATTAAATGCGATTATTTAAATTAATTATTCTTATTAATTAACTTAAAGAAAGTATTAATTAAAATTGATTATTATTTAATAATAATCAAAGTGATGATCTTAATATTCATTGATGGAGGTTTATGGGATAATAAGGCTTGTTTATAGTTAAATGAATTGTAAAGCAATTTTATGTTAATAATAATGTAAGTTAAGTTTAAATTTAAGTTTAAATTGAATTCTTCTTGGGATTCTATTTAATTGGATTCATGAAATCCAAGTGGGACGAAGAAATTAAAAACCAAGTTTTAAGAAATATGTTGTAAATGATTTCAATTATTGAAGCGAGTTATTAAAGTTAAGCTTTAAAATGGCTTATGAACGGAATGAAAACTTAGACGTGTGAAAATATGAAATGGAAATCGAAACGGAAACCCAAATTGAAATAAAATGGTTAGGCAATCTAAGTACTAAGGATTCAATCTAAAATCGCATATTTTAAACAAGAGATGGAGTTTTATTAAGATATAACCAAAATAGAGTTTTATTAATATATAACCAAAACAGGTTTGAGGTAAGTTTATAATAAGTTTTTATTAATTATTCTATTTTAATAGAATCATGGCTTATATATAATGTTTTAAAATATATACTTAGTATGTTAAGGAATTTGATGTGGTTTTTAAGAAATTGGAACCTGTTGTACGTTGGTTGAGTCGAGTAACTTTCGAGATGTCAATCTGATGTTGGTTTCGGCCTTCGGGGTTGTATACTTAGAGATTTATTCACATACAAATTTATAGTGAGAAGTTAATAAAGTAGAAGTGAAATTATAATTGAATATTCTTATATTAAATAAGAAATAGTGAAATGTTTTCTTAATACTGGAAGATTTAATTAATGAATGGATAATTAAAGAGGCCAAATGATGTTGGGTATTGAATCAGTGAATTCATTTTATTTTTATGGATGAATGACTGTTGTTAGATAGTTATTAATCTGGCCTATACGTTTGTTAGTACGGAAAGATAAGGGTCGAATTTATATTCCAAAACCATTACGAACCAACGAATACGTAAACGTGTAAGATGCTGATCGAGATGGAGCAATTGAAGACCCCAGATCTTCATAAAACAGAAGAATTACTTAAAATCTCTATCTGATTCCTAGAGATAAATTGTGGTTCTATCGTGGTTGAAATCTATGGATTACAAGGACTACTCACTACTAATCATATAGTGATTCCTAGGATGTGGTAGGAGAGTGCCTTTGGTTCATCCTATTCCTGGATGACTTGTATGGACGGATGTTTGACGTAGTATTTCCAAAGGGGTCACGTACATTGATTTCCTCAAATGTACCAAGTCTGTTGGCAAAGAAGGAAACTTCTTTAGTTTAACACCTAGTGTATTTTAAGGGAAATAAATTGGTAATTTTCTGGTAGATCTGACTATGTGGCATTCAAAGTGAATGGTCGTCAGATGTTCTAAAAAGATAATTATAACCTCAAGCCTCATCAATCGAGAAATGGTATAAAATCAGGTAGGTCGGATAGCTATGTGGGTCGCTCTCATTAGGGTGTATGTCATCATCTAGATAAGATTCATTTGTTCCTCTTTTGTTTCTGTAACTCCGCAGAGTACGGTGGCTACAACCATATGGTGAAAATATATTCGGAACACTCAGGCGAAGTGAGTAGTCGAACATGTTTAGCCCAGTTGTAAGATGTTCTTAATAAATCCATGTGTATTCCTCTCTATAGATACACCATCAAAGGATATTCTCATACCTTTCCATAGTTAGAAATCCATTCTCTAATAAGAGCCCACGGTTTTTGATTACAGACTATGTATGTAGAGCATGAGATGCAAGTGTTCTACTAGATGATTATTTATTTGATTTAGAAGCTATTATAATATCATATTAGTTGATATAAAAAATGTTTGGGTTATCGTAAGGTAAAAACCGTCCATATTTATGTGTGAACAGACCTTATGATTATCCTTTTCTTTCTAAAAGATTTTGTACCTAAAAATCAAGTTGGATGATACCTATAAACATAGAGAGTTTTCTCAGGCTGGTTCACCAGAATGATCCATGGCGTTTACAATGTTCATGTTAGACCGAGTTTAACGGGTTCAGGCCATCGGATGCTGTAAAGTCTAGAGATGAGCTGGAGAAGTTCAAACATTTAGTATATATTATATGTAGTATTCATCCGCTGTATGTTGTACATGAGGACAGGTTGTTATAATTGTCCAGACGTATTGTTATTCGTTGTACTCTGATGATTGTAAGTATTATTTCAAGCTCTCAATAAAGATTTATATCTATATTATATTCTGTTCCGCTGCAATGTGAGACTCTGTGTTGGTTCTTCTTCTTATTCTTCTATTCTTAACTTTCTTTCTATTCCTCAACCTTTTATTTCTTTCATTTACCTTTCTGGGATTTCGATACTTGAGTTGGACACGGGATGTATTAGAGTCGAAATACGAGCATCGAAATTTTTGGGGTGTTACAGTTGGTATCAAAGCTAGTGGTTTAGTAATAACTTTGGCTCTATGGCGTAACTCGATAGAGATGGGGTTAGCAATACCCTCGATTTAGTTTGAGTGCATATTTGAGAGAGCGTATTTCTAGATTTTATCATAAATGTTTTGTATTGTATTGATTAATCGGTTCCAATAAAACTGGCAGTTGACGCAACAATGTTTTGTAATGAGGGTAAATGATATAATTTACACAAAATATATTTTTGTATAGAAAAGTAATTTTATCAAATTATTGAGATATTGGTTTGCTTAATTGTTTTGAATGGAGATCAAATCGGGTTGTAAAATTTAAATGGAATAATATAACCAAAAGAAATTCACATATAGAATTGATCAATAAGAATTTCAATATTGAATTAAATAAATCATAATTTAACTTAAGGATAAGTTAAATGAAATTAGAAGGGAAAGTGGAATGAATGGGTTGTTGTGCCTTGTTTGTTTATTGGATGCTAGATTGGTTGAATAAAATTCATCAACAGATTAATAGAATTGAATGGATTTGTAACGATCGGGAATTTCGCTCGATCTGAATCGATCGCTAAACCGACCAAAACCATTCGAAACCCCTGATTGTTTTGAGAACACGACCACTCAGAACGCGAATAGAAGAACATTTCATTGCTTATTTCAACAATTCCATCAGAATACAAGAATATACAGAGTATAAACAAATAAAATACATTCGACTAATATCAGAGATTACAATAAATTACATAGTAGCGGAAAATAATACAAAGCACAACTAAAGGAGATATACGGATACGGAGCTTTCCGAATATCATTCCAGCTGTAAATCAGGATCCTGTGAATATAAATCTGCAAAACCAAAACTACTAGCTGCCCGTGTCAAAATAAGGCACCTAGAGTTTAGGTTAATACAATAAACTCCAAGTCAGTCATGTGACTTAATCTTTATTTTAAAGTTCTGTAAATCAAGGGACCACGCCGTATAACACGAAACCGGTTTCCTCCCAAGAATACCAGTGCATAAAACAACAGCGCAATGCTAAATAATGAAAAATGAAGCTATTATAAGACCCAGGTCCCATCACACAATGCAACGCAAGCCGGAGGATAGGGTTTTTACCTTATAATAGCCAAGAATGCTTGGTACGTGAAATTTCATCTTTTATTATTACTATAAGTGCATAGTGTCAAAACAATTTCAATCATAAGTATCAATCATAGACGGCAAAAGTGCCCCATACCACTATATCGCCATACTAGGCTCTACAATCAAAACCACAAAGTCACGTATCGGAAGTTGGATTTCCATCTGTGAACCGAGGCAAAAGATAGTCCTCACCGATTCGAGACAATCTAGCATACATGTCTCAGGATCAGAGCTCGAGTGACCGTTGGATCGTCAGGGCCGGTCCACCGATGCGGATTAAAATGCCTAAACACTGAGTTCCCCCGCCCTTTGGGGAGAAAATGAGTCCTATGGCTCCATCGGCTCCACATAGACACCGATATATCCGAGGCACCTCGCAACAGCAACAACCACACAGGTGAAAATAATATAAATGTCAGGGCTGGTAGGTCACTGACACCACCCTAGCAAGAAGGAAACGCATGCCCTCCCTGATGTCCTCTGCCATTTCTGGTTCACAACCGGGATTTGAGGCTCACGAATTAACGCTACACAAAGTTATGCCACATAGGCGGTGCTTTGATCATCAACCACAAGACTTTGCTTTTCAACAGAAGCCTTGATCAATTGCCACTTAGGCATGCCACACAGGAAATTCACTCCATGTGATTGATATCCATCCATATATAACCCCTGAGCTCGTACGTCTCAAAGAAGGGCGTTAAACAAGAGAATAAATTCTTCGCCGCCAAACAGATATATATTTAATAGAAATCAATCACATAGAATAAAATCCAATGTCAGACACACAGTCCATTTACAAGTTCGTTCTGGGTCTGAACGAAACCGGAGGCACCTTGTACCTCGCATATCCATCGATCTCGAAGTGCGTCTGGACGATTACCAACTGATTCCCTCCTTTTGGGTGTAAGCCCAATCAAGATCATCAATAATCACCCAAATGATGTGAAGACCTCCGGTCTTCGACCACCGTCTTCATCCTCGACACTACGTCGAATCAGTTATTCAGAATGGGATAAACCCGGTCTTTCTGAATAACTCGCGTATATAATAAACAAGTGTTACACAAACACAACATATGCCTCATTCCAATTCAAAATATTCTTTTATTCAAATATTCTTATACTTTGGGAAAGGTTCCCATTTTATCAAAGATAAATTCTTTAAATTTATTCTTTAATCTTCCTTTGAATATCAATCCAAATCAGTCGGGATTAGCGAACCACACCGAAGTAATCCTTTATTTCATTTCCCAATCCCAACCTATCCATCCCATGAAGTAAAACTGGTAATACTTCATATCTAACACCATGGTGTTATCGATAAATTCAATTACCCTTTTCCGTTCAAATCTAATTAAAGATTTAACTATCGCCTGGAGCAAAACTGGTGGTACTCCATTCTCGATTATTTCAATTTAATTAAAGGTTCATTAAAACTCCACTTGGTTTTAATCTTCCCAATAATCATTATCAATGATTATTTAACTTGGGAAATCACATCCTGTCTTTAACTGGGTTAAAGAACCAATGTCATTTAAAACACGGTTCACTATAAACCCAAAATCACATTCTATTAACACGGTTCACTATAAACCCAATGTCATTTTAAACACCGTTCACGATAAACCCAAAAATCAATTCAAATTCAATTCCAATTAAATACCATTTAATTGGTACACTTCATTAAATCTAAATAAAAAGATTTAACCTTTTTTCTCAACTGGGCTTAAGAACAGTGTTAATGAAGACACCATTCACGACAAACCCCAAATCCCATTTGATATTAAATACAAGCCCCTGAACAGAAAATATATCGACTTATATTCAATATCAAATTCTACGACCCACAAATATCATATTGGAAATAACGATATAACTATATCTTTCAAATTTCCATAACTATATCTGTATAATCACGAAATCCAACATCAAAATATTCCAAAGACAATTTCGATTCAAATCCATTCCAATTCAATTATTGGAAATTCTGGTTATTTTCAAAACCATTTCAAATCCACTTTATTTATTGTAAAAATAAACGGGATTATAATTCTAGTTCAAAAACTAGTTCATTTCGATAAAATCGGCTTTTATCTTTTCAAATATGTAATTTTTCATCCTAATTCTTCACAAATCATTTCTTATGATTTTACATAAATTATTACTATTTTTAATAATTTTATCAAGGCCCGTACAGTCGATTTCCATTAATGGCCATCGAACTTCACTTACAACGACCTTTTCCAAATTTGATTTGGACATAATCCCAAATCCAACCGTTAGATTTCTAATTTCTAATATTCGTTAGAAAGCTCTTTTCGATACGAACCCAATGGATCCTGTTTTAGGAGAATCCGACAGTCGGATCTCCCATAATATCCATTCGAAGTCAATGGTCGAAATTCGCGAACTGCCGCGGCACGACGCATTCTATTCAGGCTGTTCTATATAATATATATATATATATATATATATTATATATATTTCGTCGATTTCGTTTTAAAACGTATTTTATAAATTGTTTTAAATTCGTTTTCAAAACGATTTCAACTTCATATTCAATTTCTAGTCGGAATTGAATATTCCATATCATAAATCTATAAATGATAATATTTTCAAAACGTTATATTTTGAAATCACTTTCTTTTCAATATTCATTATAAAAATGAATAAAATCGATATAAATATCGTTCACGTCAAAATGGCGTCAATCTAATCAACACGGCTTTTATTCAACAAATGAATGTTTATTCTATTCAACACATGAATTTATTTTCAATTCAACACATGAATTTATTTTCTATTCAACACATGAAATTATTTTCTAAATTGGAATGAGACCCAATCAATTACCATATAATGTTAATTGTATGGATTTTCTACAACACATGTACATAATAGGAACGATAAATAATCAACCATCGTCCAGAGTGCACCACATAACTGCATAAGCATTAAATATAAATAATTAACGTTTACACAGTCTGTCAACCCATCGATTGACATACAACTAAACAATCGGGATTAGTGTACGTCAAATATCATCCCAATACCCGTGTGGGGTTTCAATCAATCAAACACATATTTTATTTGTGTAGTTGGGCGATGTGTAAAATTTATCGTCCCAATCAATATTAGTCAAATCGGTGTACATAAACAAATCGTCCGATTCGTTTATAACTATTTATTTTATATACACATTAAAAATGATATCTTTAACTATAAAATATTTTCCACTATAAAATATTTTATTTCATTCCACATCACACAATCAAATTTCACATCATGGCAATCAAACAAACAAGTCATCCATGGTCTGTGGACGACGGGTATCGGGTGCTGCTAAGCACCATCTGCATCCTAGTATATATTTCAACTAGAATTTAAAATAAAAGTGAGGAGTTCTTACCGTGGGTTCCACTCCGCCAGTTTTACTTCTGAACTTCTGAACCGTTTGGATTTGTTTGAAATTCCAATGCAGTCCTTACCACGCTGTTCATATATTAAAAAATCACATTTTTATTTCACTACATAAATAAAAATTATATTTTTATTTTCTCCATTATATAAAAATTCTATTTTCAATCCGCTACTCATATAAAAATCGAATTTTTATGTTGCTACAACATATATAAAAATCGCCTTCCGATAATTAAAAATATCGTCTTTTTATAATTAAAAATATAGTCTTTCTATAATTAAAAATATAAACTTTCTATACTTAAAAATATAAACTTTCTGTACTTAAAAATATTAACTTTCTATACTTAAAAATATAAACTTTACAATATTAAAAATCGAATCTTTATATGAATAAAAATCATAATTTTCTTTAGTCAAAAATCACTACCTTCCCATACTAAAATCATACCTTCCTACTCTTAAAAAATCATATTCTTATAACCTAAAAATCTAAATCAGCAAACTCACTTCGTTTGGAGGAGGGGGTTTTCGCTCGAAGTGGTGCATTGGAGGGTCGGGATGTTGTGGTTGGCGGCGGCGTGGGCCAAGGCAGGTCTGGTGGTGAAGCTGCTCGCGGGTTTTAAGGGGCGGTAGGCTTTGGGGCGTCCGATTTGAGAAGGAGCGAGGGTTGTGGTTCTCGAGCAGGGGAAGGGGGATCATCGGAGGGGGTTTGGGGGAGTCGCCATCGTCGGCGACGGCTGGAGGCGAGGCGCGGTCCTGGCATCGCGTTTTTTTTTCGGATCTGTAATGAACGATTGACCTGGAGGAGAGATTTTGACCGGGTGAAGAAGAGAAAAGGGCTTGGCCCATTTATATTCTTTTATTATTTTTATTATCTTAAATTCCCCAAAAAGCAACCTTATATTTCGACCTCCAAACGACACCCATCGACTGTCGTCCATAACTAATTACCCCCATTTCGAACACAATGGGATATGTCCCGTAAGCCAACTCGTCAGTTACGATCAGTTTTCGTTAAAATTTAAAATATAAATCTTTATATATTCAATTTAAACGCGCATTTCAATTTACCGGGGCCACAAACAGTCTCTAAAAATTCCTGAAAAATTATTCCTAGCTTCGTATTGACGATACGGTCCTAACAAAACTAATTTCGTCAAATTCTGAGACCGTTTGAAAAATGGCCATTTTCTGGTCGATCGAAATTGACTGAAACTGTTAAAACACATTTTCTTCTTCCACGCTCACATATTGATTCAGAAAATTATGAATTTTGAAACCTTGCAATTACTTGACATCCCGGATCCAACAAAAGTGGTTTCGTCGAAAACAGAGGTCGTTTGCAAAATTTCCATTTTAAGGGCCAGAACTCCATAGCGACTATTCTGAATTTTCAACCGGATGTAACTTTTGATTCCCGCTATGAAATTTTGATTTCTCGGATTCGTTGGAAAGATATTCTCAATTAGATTCTAATATTTTTGGTTTTGCCAAAATCCGGTTTATTTTGAATCCTATACATTCATTTGAAATTCGAAATCGAAATTTCAAACTACCGCGCCATTTTCAATTTCTTTTATATTTAAAATAAAATGTTTATATTCTAACGACGATTCAAATAAATATATACGTTCTAATTCTATCCAAAATAAATTTCTCGTCGTTATTATTTAAAATAATTCATTTTAAATATTCAAAATTCATTAAAATTGCCAAAATGAAAATTTTAAATTGGCTCAGATTTCCGGGTTATTACAATCTCCCCCACTTAAAACTTTTCATCCCCGAAAAGGAACGAAGCCGAAAGTTGTTTCACAAATCAACTCAACTTTCATTATTTTCATTACGACTTAAGTTCTTCAACTTTTCAGTTTCTAAGAACTTTTCAAATTCTTCAAAAATTTGGCTAACACCCTAAATTTTTGTAAAATTTCGCCATAACCTCCCCTGCACCGGGAGCTTCAGGATATTTCAAATAGCCTCCCATGGCCCTCACCAATCCAAAAGAAAAAAAAGCCAAGCGGCTAGCCAATCGGCTCATAAAATCATCTGAACCCAAAGGAATAAAATAAACATGTACCTATTTGTCGGGCAAACAATTTTATTCATCTGCTCTAGTCTCCTTGCTATGACCTGTTTAGTGTAAGTACATGTATATGCATGCAAATGCAATAAATTTTCAATACAATTCACTTTTTGGTTCAATCTGGCTAATGGTTCAAATTTTAATTAATCAACCAATAATCAAACAACACAATCGGCAATCAATTTGTTGATTATCATTTCAACCACATAACTTTGATATATAGTCAAAAATCACGTTTTGGATGCCAATTCACAACAATAAGCCCTATCTAGCTTTGGTTCTCACACCAGTCAATTGGAATCATACAGAAATCCCACTTTCAAAACTCGAACATAAATACTGATAACGCTGCAGTATTATCAGAATCATCCACGGGCGACTAGAGTGTGATTCTATATCTATCCAGTATATTAAAACTTCGAATACACAAGGATCAGACGTATACGCAAAATCTTTATATACTGGATTGTCCAAATTCAATTTAAAATAAATAATCAAATACAAATAAGTGATTTAAATTTTCAAAATATTTTTTTTTTCAAATTTTTTTTTGAAATATCACTCTTTACACTCGTTCTAGGATACTACTGATCCCATCTCTAACGAGTCATTCTCATTGGAGATTACTAATCCAACATCTGATGAATTCTTTCATTTGGTACTAACGTGTCTTGTTCTCGAGCTTTGTAAACTAAAGCCCCGATACTAACTGTAACAATCGGGAATTTCGCTCGATCTGAATCGATCGCTAAACAGACCAAGACCATTCGAAACACCTGATTGTTTTGAGAACACGACCAATCAGAACACAAACAGAAGAACATTTCATTGCTTATTACAACAATTCCATCAGAATACAAGAATATACAGAGTATAAACAAATAAAATACATTCGACTAATATCAGAGATTACAATAAATTATATAGCAGCGGAAAATAATACAAAGCACAACTGAAGGGGATACACGGATACAGAGCTTTCCGAATATCATTCCAGCTATAAATCAGGATCTTGTGAATATAAATCTGCAAAACCAAAACTACTAGCTGCCCATGTCAAAATAAGGGCACCCAGAGTTTAGGTTAAAACATTAAACTCCAAGTCAGTCATGTGACTGGTGTGAGAACTAAAACAGTTATTAATCTTTATTTTAAAGTTCGGTAAATCAAGGGACCACGCCGTATAACACAGAACGGGTTTCCTCCCAAGAATACCAGTGCATAAAACAACAGCGCAATGCTAAATAAAGAAAAATGAAGCTATTATAAGACCCAGGTCCCATCACACAATGCAACGCAAGCCGGAGGATAGGTTTTTTACCTTATAATAGCCAAGAATGCTTGGTACGTGAAATTTCATCTTTTATTATTACTATAAGTGTATAGTGTCAAAACAATTTCAATCATAAGTATCAATCATAGACGGCATAAGTGCCCCATACCACTATGTCGCCATACTAGGCTCTATAATCAAAACCGTAAAGTCACGTATTGGAAGTTGGATTTCCATATGTGAACCGAGGAAAAAGATAGTCCTCACCGATTCGAGACAATCAAGCCTACCATGTCTCAGGATCAGAGCTCGAGTGACCCTTGGATCGTCAGGGTCGGTCCACCGATGAAGATTAAAATGCCTGAACACTGCGTAACCCCGCCCTTTGGGGTGAAAATGAGTCCTATGACTCCATTGGCTCCACATAGTCACCGATATATCCAAGGCGCCTCGCAACAACAAAAACCACACAGGTGAAAATAATATAAATGTTAGGGCTGGTAGGTTACTGACACCACCCTAGCTAGAAGGAAATACATGCCCTTCCTGATGTCCTCTCCCATTTTTGGTTCACAACTGGGGTGTCAGGCTCGCGAATTAACGCTACACAAAGCTATGCCACACAGGCAGTGCTTTGATCATCAACCACAAGACTTTGCTTTTCAACAGAAGCCTTGATCAATTACCACTTAGGCATGCCACACAGGCAATGCACTCCATGTGATTGATATCCATCTATGTATAACCCCTGAGCTCGTATGTCTCAGAGAAAGGGCGTTAAGCAAGAGAATAAATTCTCCGCCGCAAAACAGATATATATTTAATAGAAATCAATCACATAGAATAAAATCCAATGTTAGACACACAGTCTATTTACAAGTTCGTTCTGGGTCTGAACGAAACCGGAGGCACCTTGTACCTCACATATCCATCGATCTCCAAGTACGTCTGGACGATCACCAACTGATTCCCTCCTCTTGGGTGTAAAGCCCAAACAAGATCATCAGTAATCACCCAAACGATGTGAAGACCTCCAGTCTTCGACCACCGTCTTCATCCTCGACACCACGTCGAATCAGTTATTCAGAATGGGATAAACCCGGTCTTTCTGAATAACTCGCGTATATAATAAACAAGTGTTACACAAACACAACATACGCCTCATTCCAATTCAGAATATTCTTTTATTCAAATATTTTTATACTTTGGGAAAGGTTCACATTGATTTTATCAAAGATAAATTCTTTAAATTTATTCTTTAATCTTACTTTGAATATCAATCCAAATCAGTCCGGATTAGCGAACCACACCGAAGTAATCATTTATTTCATTTCCCAATCCCAACCTATTCATCCCACGAAGTAAAACTGGTAAAACTTCATATCTAACACCACGGTGTTATCGGTAAATTCAATTACTCTTTCCCGTTCAAACCTAATTAAAGATTTAACTATCGCCTGGAGCAAAACTGGTGATACTCCATTCTCGATTATTTCAATCTAATTAAAGGTTCATTAAAACTCCACTTGGTTTTAATATTCAGAATAATCACTATCAATGATTATTTAACTTGGGAAATCACATCCTATCTTTAACTGGGTTAAAGAACCAATGTCATTTAAAACACGGTTCACTATAAACCCAAAATCACATTCTATTAATTATCGGGTTAAAGAATAAGTGTTATTTAAAACACCGTTCATGATAAACCCGAAAATCAATTCAAATTCAATTCCAATTAAATACCATTTAATTGGTACACTTCATTAACTCTAAATAAAAATATTTAATCATTCTTCTCAATTGGGCTTAAGAACAGTGTTAATGAAGACACCATTCACGACAAACCCCAAATCCTATTTGATATTAAATACAAGGCTCTGAATAGAAAATATATCGGCTTATATTCAATATCAAATTCTACGACCCACAAATATCGTATTGGAAATAACGATATAAATATATCTTTCAAATTTCCATAACAATATCTGTATAATCACGAAATCCAACATCGAAATATTCCAAAGACAATTTTGATTCAAATCCATTCCAATTCAATTATTGGAAAGTCAGGTTATTTTCAAAACCATTTCAAATCCACTTTATTTTTTGTAAAAATAAATGGGATTATAATTCTAATTCAAAACTAGTTCATTTTGATAAAAATCTGCTTTTATCTTTTCAAATATGGAATTTTTCGTCCTAATTCTTCACAAATCATTTCTTGTGATTTTACACAAATTATTACAATTTTTAATAATTTTATCAAGGCCCGTACAGTTGATTTCCATTAACGGCCATCGAACTGCACTTACAATGACTTTTTCCAAATTTGATTTGGACATAATCCCAAATCCAACCGTTAGATTTCTAATTTCTAATATTCGTTAGAAAGCTCTTTTCGATACGAACCCAACGGTTCCGGTTTTAGGAGAATCCGACGGTCGGATCTCCCATAATATCCATTCGAAGTCAATGGTCGAAATTCGCGAACTGTCGCGGCACGGTGTGTTCTATTCATGCCATTCTATATATATAATATATATTATATATATTTCGTTGATTTCCTTTTAAAACGTATTTTATAAATCATTTTAAACTCGTTTTCAAAACGATTTCAACTTCATATTCAATTTCTAGTATGAATTGAATATTCCATATCATTAATCTATAAATAATAATATTTTCAAAATGTTATATTTTGAAATCACTTTCTTTTCTATGTTCATTATAAAAATGAATAAAATCAATATAAATATCGTTCACGTCAAAATGGCTTCAATCTAATCAACACGACTTTTATTCAACACATGAATTTATTTTCTATTCAACACATGAATTTATTTTCTATTCAACACATGAATTTATTTTCTATTCAACACATGAATTTATTTTCTAAATTGGAATGAGGCCCAATCAATTACCATATAATGTTAATTGTATGGATTTGCTACAACACATGTATATAATAGCAACGATAAATAATCAACCATCATCCAGAGTGCACAACACAACTGCATAAACATCAAATATAAATAATTAACGCTTACACAGTCTTTCAACCCATCGATTGACATACAACTAAACAATCGGGATTAGTGTACGCCAAATATCATCCCAATACCCGTGTGGGGTTTCAATCAATCAAACACATATTTTATTTGTGCAGTTGAGCGATATTTAAAATTTATCGTCCCAATCAATATTAGTCAAATCGGTGTACATAAACAAATCGTCCGATTCGTTTATAACTATTTATTTTATATACACGTTAAAAATGATATTTTTAACTATAAAATATTTTCCACTATAAAATATTTTATTTCATTCCACATCACGTAATCAAATTTCATATCATAGCAATCAAACAAACAAGTCATCCATGGTTTGTGGACGACGGGTGTCTGATGCTGCTAAGCACTGTCTACATCCTAGTATATATTTCAACTAGAATTTAAAATAAAAGTGAGGAGTTCTCACCTTGGGTTCCACTCCGCCAGTTTTACTTCTGAACTTCTGAACCGTTTGGATTTGTTTGAAATTCCAACGTAGTCCTTACCACGTTGTTCATATATTAAAAAATCACATTTTTATTTCACTACATAAATAAAAAATATATTTTTATTTTCTCTATTATATAAAAATTCTATTTTCAATCCGCTATTCATATAAAAATCGAATTTTTATGTCGCTGCAACATATATAAAAATCGCCTTTCTATAATTAAAAATATCGTCTTTCTATAATTAAAAATATAGTCTTTCTATAATTAAAAATATAAATTTTCTATACTTAAAAATATAAACTTTCTATACTTAAAAATATAAACTTTACAATATTAAAAATCGAATCTTTATATGAATAAAAATCGTAATTTTCTTTAATCAAAAATAACTACCTTCCCATACTAAAATCATACCTTCGTACTCTTACAAAATCATATTCTTATAACCTAAAAATCTAAATCTGCAAACTCACATCGTTTGGAGTAGGGGGGTTTTGCTCGAAGTGGTGCATTGGAAGGTCGGGATGTGGTGGTTGGCGGCGGCGTGGGCCAGTGCGGGTCCGGGTGGTGAAGCTGCTCGTGGGTTTTTAGGGGTCGTAGGCTTTGGGGAGTCGGATTTGAGAAGGAGCAAGGGTTATGGTTCTCGAGCAGGGGAAGGGGGATCATCGGAGGGTGTTTGGGGGAGGCGCCATCGTCGGCGATGGTTGGAGGCGAGGCGCGGTCCTGGCGTTGCATTTTTCTTTTTTTTCTCTTTTTTTTTATTTCGGATCTGTAATGAACGATTGACCTGAAGGAGAGATTTTGACCGGGTGAAGAAGAGAAAAGGGCTTGGCCCATTTATATTCTTTTATTATTTTTATTATCTTAAATTCCCCAAAAAGAAACCTTTTATTTCGACCTCCAAACGACACCCACCGACTGTCGTCCACAACTAATTACCCCCATTTCGAACACAATGGATACGTCTCGTAAGCCAATTCGTCAGTTACGATCAGTTTTCGTTAAAATTTAAAATATAAATCTTTATATATTCAATTTAAACGCGCATATCAATTTACCGGGGCCACATACAGTCTCTAAAAATTCCTCAAAAATTATTCCTAGCTTCGTATTGACGATACGGTCCTAACAAAACTAATTTCGTCAAATTTTGAGATCGTTTGAAAAATGGCCATTTTTTGGCCGATCAAAATTGACTTAAACCGTTAAAACACGTTTTCTTCTGCCACGCTCACATATTGATTTAGAAAATTACGAATTTTGAAACCTAGCAATTATTTGACATCCCGGATCCAACAAAAGTGGTTTTGTCAAAAACAGAGGTCTTTTGCAAAATTTCCATTTTTAAGGGCCAGAATTCCATAGCGACTATTCTGAATTTTCAACTGGACGTAACTTTTGATTCCCGTTATGAAATTTTGATTTCTTGGATTCGTTGGAAAGATATTCTCAATTAGATTCTATTGTTTTTGGTTTTGCCAAAATCTGGTTTATTTTGAATCCTATACATTCATTTGAAATTCAAAATCGATATTTCAAACTACCGCGCCATTTTCAATTCCTTTTATATTTAAAATAAAATATTTATATTCTAACGATGATTCAAATAAATATATACGTTCTAATTCTATTCAAAATAAATTTCTTGTCGTTATTATTTAAAATAATTCATTTTAAATATTCAAAATTCATTAAAATTGCCAAAATAAAAATTTGAAATTGGCTCAGATTTCTGGGTTATTACAGGACTGGAAGCTAAGAAAATAAACTTCAATAGAATGAATTTGAAAAAAATTACTTGTGAAATAAAACTAAATAATTTAACCCTATATTTGTTATTTGCATTGTATATTGAGTTAAGTGTAGGTTTTAAGAGGAGGAAGAGTTGTAAGTTGCTTTGCTTGGTTGCCAGAAAAATAGGTAAACCTTAATATTATTGATTGGGTGATTGATTTTATACCACTGAGTTGGGTAGCCGATTGGCTTTGTTTTCTTTTGATCAATGTGAGTCCCGGAGTGGTAACTGTAGTTGTTCTAATTTTGCTGTGTAGAGGAGACACTGGTGATTTTTTTAAATTTTTTTAAAACTTAGAGAATTACTTATAATTACTTTTAAAACCTAAAATCGTATATTTATGGTTTGAAAATAATTATTTGAAAATAATTTGGTTTGGAGCATTATCCTTACTTGGTAATTTCGAGGACGAAATTCTTTTAAGGGGGGAAGAATGTAACGACCCGGATTTTTCAGTTATCTGAATTTGGATATTTAAATTTGTTTTAAATATTATATTTAAAATTGGATATTTAAATCTATTTTTAATATTATAGTTGGAATATAAATAAATTTTTATATATAATTTATTTAATAAAACGACGATTTAAAGTTTCAATTCATATTTAATTGAAAATGAACTCGCAATGGCATGGTAGTTCGTAATATTGAATTTTGAACTTCAATTAAATATACAGAATCCATTCTAATTCAAAATTCTTTGAAACAAGAAAACCTTAGGATCTATTAGATTATAATTTTCTAATGAAAGAGAAAATTTGATATTTTAACTTGCAAATTGTGAGTTATCCAAATCAAATTTTCAGATAGTTGTTATGGAATTGTTTATAAACCATAACATTCATTTAGTAAGTTAAAAAGGAATTTCTATATAATATGGATATTGTTTAACTGGAAAATATTAATGTGGAGTTATAAATCCATATTGGTTAAATTTGAAGTGATATATTATTCCACATAGATATATTCGATAACAGTAATTTATTATTATTAAATTTAATTATTTTGGAATTAGACAATATTTTTATCGATATTATTTAATCCTTAAGAGTAGTCATTTTTCAAATGGCCTTCGTTTTCGACGAAACAAATTTTATTAAAACCGCAATAACCAATTATTGCTAGATTTCAAAATTGGGGCCAATCAGAGTTGTTTTGTGAGCATGCGATATTTAAACATGAACCCATGAATAAATTGAAATCAAAATAAAGCTATTTTCCCAAATAGAGTCGGATTTCGACCAAACAAATTTCATTGGGTTCAGAACATCAATACATAGCAGTATGTCCATTTTCGTCATGTTTATGGTGGTACGACTATTTACCTTTCAACATACAGAGTAATATTTTAACCACTAAATAATAATAAAAAGATATATAAAAAAATAAAACATCTTTCTTACTAACCAAACTACACCAATTCTTTGGCACCCACGTTCCTTCCCCCCTACGGCTCTTCTCTTATAAATACGATGTTTCCTCTTCATTTATTTTTCTTGCTGAAACAAAACTTAAACCATCTCAAAACTTTATTTTTTTTGCACCCAAACCATTTAGAATTAGGCCGAGGTCCCAACAGAAATAGGTAAGGGAGGTCGAGATTTATCTTCGGCTGGAGTTTGGTGGCAAATGACGAACTGTGGTAGCATGGCAGGTAGAGGAGGACGACCAAAAAACAGGCTTTTTTGGGTACTTTTTTATGGTGAATTAGTTGAGAATTAGTTGATGGTCCTAACTAGGAAAGTGTGGAGGAAGGGCAGGTGGACCCACAACCGGAGTGGCGAAGCACTCGGTGGTAGTAGGTGGTGGCTGGAGGCGACTAAAGTCATGGATTGTGGTTTTGTTGATGCAATCGGGTTTCGATTTTTAGGGGATGATGGTTGGTGAGTTAGTGAGACGACCCGAAATCCCGTTCAGACGGAGACCCGGGTTATCTTTTGGAATATAACACAGAAACAGATAATATCAGATCAGAATTAAATAAATACACCAGATAATGAACAATAGAATATACTGGATAAAAGTAATCATCAGAGTTACACAGTATACAGGATCTTACTTAGTACAAATACAGTTCAGCTATACATAAATGTCTACAGCGGAAAACAAACAAAATATGTACAATAGGAGCTGAACAGCATAAAAAGAGATAAATGATATAATCCATCTTCAGCTCCAGCTATCCAGAAAGAACCAGCTAAACCTGAATACAAGGCTGCCCGTGTAGAAAAAGGGGCACCCGAGTTTGAAAGTGAAACAAACTACGAGTCAGTCATGGGACTGGTATGAGAAATCTACTCAACACATATATAATTCTGCTAATCACAGGACCACGCCACTTTCGTGGAACGGGTTTACTCCATTGGATTGCCAGTGCTTTAAAAAAAATCTTTCTTTTAAACATCGCTATGCTTTTTATAAAAATGAAGCCGTTATAAGACTCAGTTCCCATCACACAATGCAACGCAAACCGGAGGATAGAGTTTTTACCTTATAATGGCCAAATATGCTTGATACGAATAAAACAAAGGCATTTGATATTATTGCTAGTGTTTATATGTTTTGAAAACAATTTCAAATCATAGCTATCAATCATAGACGGCATTAATGCCCCATACCACTATGTCGCCATATATAGGTATACAATCAAAACTGCACGATGTCGTATTTGGAAATTGGATTTCCGTCATGAACCAAGGCAAAAGATAGTCCTTACCGAATTCGAGACTGCCTAGCCCGAGCCTCAGGAACAGCCGCAACTGCCCCTTGGAGCGACAGGGCCGGTCCACCGATGTGGATTATTATACCTGAACAATACGTTTCCCCGCCCTTTGGGGCGTAAACGAGCCAATGAATGACTCCATCGGACCCGGATCGTCCGATCAAACCGAGGCGCCTCGCAACAGCAACAACCACATAGGTGGAAAGTATATAAATGTCAGGGCTGGTAGGTCACTGACACCACCCTAGCTAGGAAGAAACGCATGCCCTCCCTGAGGTCCTTCTCCCGTTTTAGGTTCATACCGGGGTGTGAGGCTCGCGAATTCACGTTATACACAAAGCTACGCCACACAGGCGGTTCTTTGATCATCACCACAAGATTTTGCTTTTCAACAGAAGTCCTGATCACTGCATCTTAGCATGCCACACAGGCAATTCATGCCATGCGACTAATGTCCATCGATATACAACCTCTGAGCTCGTGCGTCTCAGAGAAGGGCGTTAAGCAAAAGAATAAATTCTCCGCCGCCAAACAGATGTATATTTAATAGAGATTAATCGACACAGAATAAAATCCAATGTCAGACACACAGTCCATTTACAAGTCCGTTCTGGGTCTGAACGAAACCGGAGGCACTAAATACCTCGCAAACCCTTCGATCACCACGTACGTCTGGACGATCACCACTCATTATCCATATTTCGGGATGCCTCCCAATCAGGACCTCGGTTACCATCCAAACGAGGTGAAGATCTCCGGTCTTCGACCGTCGTCTTCATCTTCGAATTTCAATCGTCGGTCAATTATTTGAAATGAGAATTAACTCGGCCTTTTCAAATAATTCGCGTATATTTAGAATTTCAAATCAATTTATTTCAATGGTTAAATTGTTCGACAACACCAATATTGTTCTTTAATGTAATTTTCACACCAAACACATTCAACCATCAAATACAACATAAATCAAGCAAATTCAGTTTATTTCCACTCCATATTGTTTATGGTACTTTATAATGATTTATCGCTATTTTTATTTATTTTAAAATAGCCCATTTATTCAAAACGGCGCTTCGGGCCATAACGCGGCCGTGGCGCTGTTTTTCTTCAGATTTGATTTACACATATCTGAAAATCTAACCGTTGGATCTTCACAAAATTTACATCATTAGAAAGGTCTTTTCAAAACGAATCCAACGGTTCCAGTTTCGGGAAAATCCGACGGTCGGATCTCCCGGTACAATCGTTTGAAGTTTCGATTTCAAAATACGAACTACAGCGTCGTTATTCGATTAAATATATAATTATATTTATATATATATAAATATAATCGCTTCTGGCGTTGTTTTTCTTCAGATTTGAATTAAACATTCCAGACAATCCAACCGTTGGATTTTTACAAAGTTGGTGCCGTTGGGAAGATATTTCCAAGGCGAACCCGACGGTTGAGGTTTCGGGAAAATCCAATGGTCGGATTTCCCGCACTAGTTGTTTGAAATCACGGTTTCAAAATACGAACTGCACAGCCTCGTTTCGTTTTAATTTTATTTATATTTATATATTTATATAAACATAGTTCATTCAATGATTTCAATATCGTTTTCACTTCAAATATTTCACTAACGCCTTAAAATTTTGGAAAATTTCGCCATAACCTCCCCTGCACCGGGAGCATCGGGAAATCGCAAATAGCTTTCCCGGTCCTTCTAATCTCAAAAAGAAAAAGAAAAAGTCAAGCGGCTAGCCAATAGGCTCATAAAATCATCACCCAAACAAAACAGTAAATGTGTACCTATTTGTCGGGCACAAAATTTTATTCCTCTTCTCTAGCCCCTTTGCTATAACCTGTTCAATGAATATGCATGTACATATATATACAGTCCTTATCATTTATCATTTTCTATTCAACTTCATATTTGATTTCTATTTGGTTTAAAAACATCATTCATTCTAATGTTACATACATAGGTGCAAATCATTTCATTTGCTAATTAATGAATATTTCAACTCATATATGTTTATTTTGAACAAGTGGCTATTTTTAACACTTCACATTTCAACGATTCATGCATACAATAAAAATGTGATTTTTATTGTAAAACAATTCATTTCAAAACACTATTTTTCTATATAGTTCGTATAGGTGACAAAAATAGGATTTTTATCATAAAACAATTTCTTTTAAAACGAGATTATTTTACACAGTTCATATAGTCGATAAAAGGTGATTCTTTTTATTATCAAACAATTTATTTCAAAATATGAATACCATTCAACACATGAATTTCAAATCAACGAATGAATATCGATTCAACACATGAAGGTTTTCTATAGTTTCTATATATAGATAGAAATGTGATTTTTATATTTAAAACGCGAATACCATTCAACACATGAAGGTTTTCTATTCAATGAATAAATATAGTTTAAGCAAACGAAAATAATTCAAACACACGAATATTATTCAAAATTTCGGCAGCATAACGGCAGGGTAGTTAAAACCGGGACCGTCCCTAGTACGGCTCCTCGCTCTACCTTAAAACCTCGCGGTTTTTGACAATGGGGATCATGCATCTAGTTCGCACGCAGGCGGCATGTATATATTTATTTCATTTCCACAAACTAATCCTATGTGGTTTCAACCAAATATTTCTCAACCACAAACGGGTATTTTTCAACCTCAATCAATCAATATCAACCACAAACAATCCCAAACAATCATTCGTTATCAATCAATTTTCACAACAATTTCAATCAATAAATATCGTCCATGGTTTGTGGACGAGGGGCGTATATATATATATATATATATATATTTATATATAGCAATTCACTTTTATTTCAACACATATATATATAGAAAAAGAAATTGAAGAGTGAGAAATTCTCACCAATAGCTATCCAATACTACGACTCTTCCTTTATAGAAATCTTCGCCAATCTCGCCTTTTGTCGCTTTCGTCCGTAGCCACTACATATGTAAAAATCACATTTTTATTTCGCTATTCAATATATAAAAATCGAATTTTTACTTCGCTATTCAATATATAAAATCGAATTTTTACTTCGCTATTCAATATATAAAAATCGAATTTTTACTTTGCTCTTCAATATATAAAAATCGAATTTTTACTTTGCTATTCAATATATAAAAATCATATTTTTACCGCTACTTTTATATATAAAAAAACAAAGCTATTTTTATTCAAGGAAGAATCTATATTTTTATTCATCGTAAAGTCATATTTTTCTTCAACAAAAGATTAATTTTTTTTTTATCAACAAAAGATTACACATTTTTTTCTAACCAAAAATGATTTCTTTTTATAGAAAAATCGCGTCTTGAATCCAATCTTTATATGGTTGAAAACCCTATTTTATATATACAAAATCAGTCCTTCTTTTTATTTCAACCTAATACTTATATATATACATTTCAAATTTTAAAACCATCATATATATAAAAGAATCCAGATTTAAAACTCTATACTTTAACTAAATATGAATAAATAAAATAGAAAGGGGCTTACAGTATTTTTATTTCAGCGAGAGGGGGTTTCGCCGTTGGAATTGGGCTGAGGAGGGGCACGCCGGAGTGCTGCAGGCGGAGGGAGAAGTCGTCGGAGCAGTGGCGGTTGGCTGCGATGCAGTGGAGGTGTGGTTGCGTCGGTCGTAGGAGGGGCGGAGGAAGCTTCGATGGTGGAAGGTGGGGCTACTCGATTTGGGGGTAGCAGACTTCGATCGGAGGGAGGGCTCGAGGTAGGGGAGGGTTGCTCGCCTGATCAGAGCTAGGGCGGCCGGTCGGAGGCGCGGTGGCGCGAGCGTGGCAGGGCGATGTCAGGGAGGATCGATTTATTTTATTTATTTTTCTTCTTTTTTCGTTTCGATCTGGAGAATTGAAAAAAGGGGGGTAGGCGTTGACTTTGAATAGGGGAGGACGTGGGGTTTTGAATTTATTTAATTATTTAATTTTTATTTTATCCCAAAAGGTTAATTTCTAATTCGAACTCGAAATCAAGCCCACCGACTGCCGCCCCTAGCTAATTACCCCCATTCCGAACACAATGGGATATGTTGCGCAAGCTGATTCGGCTGTTACGATAGGTTTTCCTCAAAATCAAATTATAAATCAGTGTATATTCAATTTTGACGCACATTTCAATTTACTGGGGTCACATACGGACTCAGAAAATTCCACAAAAATGTTTTCTAGCTTCGTATTGACGATACGGTCCTAACAAAACTAGTTTCGTCGAATTCTGAGACCGTTGGAAAAATGGCCATTTTCCAGTCGATTAAAATCAACTGAAACTGGTCAAATGCGTTTTCCTTTGCCACGCTCACATATTGAATCAAAAAATTATGAAATTTGAAACCTAGCAATAACTTCACATCCCGGACCCAACAAAAGTGGTTTCGTCGAAATCCGAGGTCGTTTGCAAAATGTCCATTTTTAAGGGCCTGAATCCCATAGCGACTATTCAGAATTTTCAACTGGACATATCTTTTGCTTCCCGCTATCAAATTTCGATCTGTCAGATTCGTTGGAAAGGTATTCTCTAACAAATTTAAATATTTTTGGTTTCACTAAAATCCGGATTGTTTTGCACCCGGTACAGTCCGACGAAGTTTGAATTCAATTTTCGAAACTACAGCGCCATTTCAGGCCTTGTTTATAATTATAATTAATTATATTCGTTTTCAATTGTCGATTCAAACTCAGTTTTCATCGACATTATCTAAAATATTTATTTTAAATATTTAAAATCCATTATTTTAGCCAATTTAAAAATTTTAAATTGGTTCAGATTTTCTGGGTCGTTACAGTTAGGGTTGGAGGTCTGAAGGGAAGTTGGAGTTTGAAGTGTGGCGGTCACGTTGATAGTGGCACGAAAGCGGATGGTGGTCAACCGGCGAAGCTGGGCTATCATGAACAGAAATGTGGCATTACATGTTTTTGTGTGCTATAGGTCATACGTAGTTGTAACAACCTGGAATTTCAAAACGATTTTAAAATTTTTATTTTAGCTATTTTAATGGACTTTGAGAATTTAAAATGATTTATTTTAAATAAAAACGAATAAAAATTTATTTTAATCGAACTTAGAACATATAAATTTATTTTAATTATAAAACGAGCCTGAAGTGGCACGGTAGTTTGAAAATTCAATTTTAAATTTCAAACGAATATACAGAATTCAATATAAATCAGAATTGGACGAAACAAGAAATATTTGAATCTATTTAGCTATATCTTTCTAAGGAATGTAAGAAACTGATATTTCACTTTATAAATTATTACTTATGTCCAGTTAAAAAATTAAAATAATCGCTATGGAATTTGTATATATTTTAATATAATATATAGCCCTTAAAATAGCCATTTTGCAAATGACCTCCGTTTTCGACAATACCACTTTTGTTGGATCCAGAATGTCAAATTATTGATATATTCCAGTTTTCATAATTTTTGGAATTGATGTGTGAGCATTGTTAATTTAAATGTGTTTGGTCATTTCAGTTTGAATTTAGTGGACTGGAAAATGTTCATTTTTCAAACGGTCTCCATATTTGATGAAACTATTTTTGTTAGGACCGTATCATCAAAACATAGCTAGATTTATTTTTCTGCAATTTTTGGAGCCAGCATGTGGCCTCGGTAAATTAAAATATATGTTTAAATTCAATATATATTGATTTATATTTTAATTTAAAGAAAAACTGGTCGAAACAGTCGAATTGGCTTATGAAACATATCCCATTGTGTCCGGAATGGGGGTAGCTAGGGCGGCAATCGTTGGGGTTGATTTGGAGTTCGGATTAATAAAAACTATTATTGGAATTAAAATATAAATATATATAAATATGGGCCAATGGGAAAAATCATTAAACCCTAATCATAATTCAAAATTCACGCCAAACACTTCGAATTAAATTAAGAAATCAAAACAAAAATGTCAGAGATTTTTACAAGATTCAAAATGGAACGGTTATGATCCTTTTTTTGAAGAAAATTGGGAGGTTTTCGAATGCATAGGGCACGTGTTTGGGAGGGTTTTTGGGGATAATGGGGGCTTCGAATTAGGCGTTGTTCCAGGTGGTGGATGGCGGCTCCATAAAGTTTGTCGTCGTCACGATGGATGGGGGTCCAGTCTTCAAAGGGGAGGCACAGTCGAGAATAGTGTGGAGGGTTTGTCGTGTTCTGTTCAGGCTCCACGAAGAAACATACACGATGTATTTAAGATAATTAAGGTTAAGGGGGTGATTAATTAATATTAATTACCTTAAGTTTATTATATTATGTAATTAATATTCAAATGATCGTCTCTTATCCAATTCAAATCAGAATCAAGTGAAACTGAAGGCGTTGGGACCGTAAATTCAAGAACTACGCAATGAGGGTGATCGCAATTTCTACTGTAAGGAAGAGGTGAATAACATGGCCATTAATAATAAACACTTCATTAGGTTAATTTAATATATAATTAAGGTTTTAATTATCCCAATTATAATCTAATAACTTATCACATTGATAACTTATTCGTTCGTATACCTTTTTTGATGAAACAGGGTGCGTTGGACGCAGGAACGAAGAGTACGTGTCTGAGCTTGTTTGGTCAGCATTGGAATCAGCTGTAATTTTTGATTAAATTAACTGTTTGTTTACTTTAATCAAAATGAATCGTTTTAATCGACGAATAAAATTAAGGTGAGTATAATTCACTCAGTTTGTCCTTCTTATATTTTATATAAGTCGGGTTTAATATTTGTGTGCTATGTTTGCTAATTGTTTGATGATTCGTTGATTGTTTGGATGTTTGCTAAATATATATATATATATATATATATATATATATAGTTTAAATTAAACATTTGTTTCATTTAAATGAAATGAAATCATTATTTTAACGATTATTTCCAATTGAGGTAACCTACCTTATTGGTTACGTTTATAATATATAAATGTGTTAAATTAAAAACTGGATGCTTGAATTATTGTTATTGATTAACTGTTATCAGTTGAATTAATTATTCATGTTTATTATAGCAGATAATAATATTGTCATATTAAATGGATGATCTTATTTGAGGTAACCTTTTTGGATGCAGGGAATAACAGGTTGGAGGGATCCAACTGGATTCCTCGCTCACAGTTGTTAGATTTTATACATAATAATATATATTGAATACTGAATCTGCGGTGCAGGGAATAACAGGTTGGAGGAATCCAACTATTTATATTGATAACGTTTATCAATGTGATTAGATATATTTAACTTATGATGAAATTAGTTGATATTTCATGTTTTGGTACTTTAGTAAACATTTGCCTCTTTCGTACCTGAAAAAAATATATGCTAGAGTAGGATCGAGTAATATGGAATAAAATGACTTAGCGGAAGTGTTGATAATGTATTATTCTTAACTTGTGCAATAGTTATGGAAGTTAATATTTAATCAACTGAATATAACAATATCACAGATAAGCAGAATGTAAATGCTGTAAAGTAAAAATAAATGACACCAAGAATTTTTATACTGGTTCAGAGCACCATCCTACGTCCAGTCCTAGACTCCTTTTGGAATTTAACTAGCAAAAACCTCATTTCACCTAGAGGTATAGTTAACACACACCCGAGCAGCCGAACGGGATTTCACGCCTGAGCAGCCGAACAAGACTTAGACAATATGACAGTAGTCTTGACTTTTATATGTGTTCTAAGTAACACGGATTAGTCATGATTTGATAATCTTATCCTCAAATAAATGACGTATTTGTGAAGATTTGAAGGAAGTAGATTGTTTTTGAATCGAGATGTATGAAATAGATCAAATATTCAAAGCAATAAGAATGATTTTGAATGTAGAGAATATCAAGAGAGTAAGATTAGAATTTAAGACAAGAATCAGTGATTTCGTGATTTGGAAAGTGAAGTTTGTAGCGTATAAATAGTAATCGAAGAGTAGTAATTATTCATGAAAAGTTTCAAAGAAAAGTAGCGACTATATCTCTTGAAATCAAATTGAAAACTCTTGGTGAAAGGAAATGTCTCTTCGCTGGAAATAGCTGTTGGAAATAATCGGTCGACTGGTCAAACAATCACCAGCCAAGTGGTTGAAAACATGTATATATATGTACACACACACACACACAAGTGGCCAGAGTTTTGCACTTTGTGCTTACCAGTCGACCGGTAGAAATCTATCCATTCGATTGGTTATTTCATAAATGCACAACTTTGGCACTTGTGTGCCAATATCATAAATTGTTTTGTATATCGTTTTATGTTTCTTTGTTGTGACATTTGAGGATAGATTTTAACAACATAACACAATCTAATATCACAACTAAATAATCAAACTAAATCACTTTCCTTTTATCTTCATTTTCTTCTTTATCATGAATCAAAAACATATGAATCAACATTCTCCCCCTTTTTTTGATTAATGAAAACCTCTTGCAGTCTCTTGTAGATATTATTGAAATGTATATATCTCCCCCTGAATATATGTTGCATATGAATTTTCTCCCCCTATGTTTACGAGTATAACTTTCCTGAAACAATTTGTTAATGTACTTACCTCCCCCCCTTTGTCATCGATAAAAAAAGGATAAAAAAATGGTAAATAATAAACATAAGAGTTCATAAGTACATACTACTAATGGTTCATAAGCCAAAATATTAAACAGTGTTCAAAGAGCTAGTGAGACTATTTATTACAAGTCCCCGAACAGTGGTAGAGTAGGATCGAGTAATATTGAATAAAATGACTTAGCGGAAGTGTTGATGATGTGATATTTTAAGCTATGCAATAGTTATGCTCTAATACCAAATGAAAATAGTGTTCAAATAGCAAGCGAGACTATTAATTACAAGTCTCCTAAAAGTTCATAAAATATATAAATACTTACTACCATTACACTATATCAAATAGTGTTAGAACAAGTGCTCTCAGAAGTGGACCAAGTGAATGATGGTGCAGGACTCTTACTCGGATCTTGAGCTCAAGTAAATGTGGATGCAGAGCATGAAATAGCATCTAAATATTTCCAAGAAAAGATTTTACTTTTTTCAAATTTCTTATCCGCCTTTTTGTCCACTAGTTTGAGGCGAACTTCAAGTAAAAGTTATTTCTAGCAACCACAATAATATCATCTCTAGCTGTTTGAGATGAAGTAGTAAGACGAACATCTTCCGAACTTGCTTGAATTTGCGTAGCGGATGATTGACCTTGATTGTGACTAGCCCTATTTCTTTATTTCCACTCCTTAAAAGTCATAAAATTAAGGCAAGGTGGAGGCATCTTCATCATTTTAATATTTTTAACATTTAAAACCTTCACATCCAATTTTCCTGAAGCTGGTTTAGGATTTCAACTTTGGCAAGAAATCTCATAATATGTTCGCTATAGAAAATGTGCTGCATAGTTCCTTGATTAAAGGCTAATAGTTCATCCAATATCAATTTAGTCCAATTGATTTGCACATCATCATACACCGCATATAATGCACGAAATATTTCAACGTAGACTAAATCGAATATGCTGGTACGCGGTAGAATAGTTCATGTCAATGTATGATGAAGTAGGCGAGCACTAGGACATAGATAGGCCCTTAGTCTTGGTTCCTCCAAAATATCATCAATAAAGTAGTGACTTACTTCATCACAAACAAGAATCGCATAGTTTAAATCTTCAAGTGGTGTTCCATCGGTCGGTGAAATTAAGATATGATCCATACACTCTAAAGAAAAGAATATCGGTTTTCCACAAACCAAGCGCCATAAATAATTTTCAGCATTTCCAGGATTTTAATGATCTAAATTAAGATTAGCAAGGAATAATTTTACCATAGCAACATTTATTTTCAGCTTATTCTTTTCGAAATCAAGTAGAGACACTAATCTTCATCTTTGAGCAAGCCCTTGCAAACCATAAGAAATGAAATCCGGAATTTGAACGAATGCTCCTTTAACAAAACTTGTCTACTCTATCTTGTGCCATTGTTCAACAGTCGTTTCATTGTAAATCCACTTAGCTATGTATGAATCGATTGGGTTTTGAGTTGAGGAAGAGCCTCGTTTTATTTTCTTATTGGGAGAAGCCATTGTTTTTTGATTTTAGGGATAAAAATTGGATTTCTTGTTGCTGGAGATATAGGGTTTTTTTGTTTGAAGGGATAGAGTTTTGAAATGAGGGAGAAAAAGTAGGTTGGTGGGGGGTTTAAAGGCCACGACCAAAAAAATATTTTGGCACCTGGTCATTACTAGTCGATTGGTATATTTGTTACCAATCAACTGTGTCCAGATTTTTCCTGGACATATATATATATATATATATATATATATTTGAAAATGAGTCAAACTTTCTGTTAGGCTGTGACATCCAACGTCTGTTAATGTCACTCTTTAAGAGAATGCAATAAGTTTCGTGAAGCATTATAGGTAAACAGAAATAGAGATATTACAAGGCAGACATGAAATAACAATGGAATTTAAAAATTTATTGAGCAAAAAATATCATGGTTCAAAACATAGTTACATCATGAGTCTAAAATATATAAAACCCAGTACATCAACTTAAAACTTATGTCTTGTACTAAAATCATCAAAGTACCATAAACATGAAAAGTGCATAATCCCCAAAAACAGAGCCATAGTAGAGAAGATATGAAATCAAGCAGTACATCTAAGCAGCTCGCAGCAGAATGAAAGAAGAATCCTGATCAAGCTTGAGTATCCCACCCTGAGAACCTGGGAGGACAGAAGAGAAAGAAGAGGAAACAAAATGGGTTAGACATAAAGACTGGCAAGTCCTATTACTTTTAGCATATAAATAAATAAAAGCATCGTGACAGGCATATCAGTTGGAGAGAGATAACAATGTCATATGGCATGTATAATAAGGTAAACAGGCTAAACTGAACAGAATAAGCGCTGCGTTCTCTAAAACTTTTCTCTCTCAATCTCTCTGTATCAGTACTAGTATCATATGGAAAAAATGATCCACAACAAGATGGTAGACTTAGGCGTACTTCTAGTGAGAGGTTTTACCCTATATAATTATAGGTAGCCCAACTGAACATACCGGTGTTACCCGTAAGGATAATAACGGGGTCCAAGACAAGCGAGACTAGATGTACCCCGATTACTACCCCAATCGATCGGCTCCCTACTCCGTAGATACCTTGTTTTGGCCCCACAGTAGGATGTATCACCACCTAAAGTGGCAACCCTTCGTCTATAGGATGTGCACAACCATATCTACTAATGCCACATCGTCGTATCTTCCCGAGCAGGCGGACCCATGCATGCACATGAGCCTGATGGAACGTGCCGTCAGACACTTCCCCTCTTTTGGATCTCTTACAATCAGCTCAGTAAGCGTGCCCTGACTCCGACCTAGTTCGGAGTACTCGTTTGATACCTATATATGGGTTACTGACTGAAACGAGTCCCACACATAAGATAATACAAGCTTCCCCCTAGGCTTGCATCACCACTACTAGGATTTCCATAAGTTATGCCTACCAGTGTAATAAGATTGCATAACCCCAACAGGTTAAGTTTATAGGCCTATATTTATAAATATTACCCACCACCACAAGTATACTTAACCCTCCCACTTTTACAAGTAAGTTTACTTAACCCCTAATCAAGTTAACATGTTCTTGCAATCCCTATGGATTCAAACAGGTTAAGTATTACAAATTCATTACCATATATTCATTTCCAGTTATAATGCGCTAGACCTCCCACATTAAGCCTACAACTTGCGGATGATGGATATGCCGGGCGGGTCCGGGAAGACTTCTTCCACAAGTTGAACTTAACCTCGTGTCTTAGCCTACATGTTTATGCACTTAGACCCCTCACATTAGATTCACCAATTGTAGTCGCTGGATATGCCAGTTGAGTCCGAGCAGACTTCTACCACAAGTGTAATCTAACCTCGTGTCTAAGCGCTATTACAGTTTCCAATTACTGTAAATCTAGGCATTTTCATTATTTAACAATTATCCCTATTTCATTATAGGTTTTCATGCCCCTTTTCCAAGTCATATTCATCATATGCCATATGCCCCAATTTTAGATCTTTAATCACAATTTTGGTTTATTCCCCAAATCTATATTCATGTTTTCAATTAAAGTTATGCCCCAAATTTCCCAATACAAGTTATGCCCCAATTTTAACGTTTTCCCCTCGTTCCCAATTTCAAGCGTTCGCATATTTCTGCGGTATGCTAGGCTCGAAGGTAGCCTGGTTATAAAATAAAAAATGACAAGAAGAAGGGAATAGGGCATAAATAAGCATATTATTAAGATAGATGGCAGAAATAGGCATAGCAACTGAATAAGCATATAGTGACAGAATTGGGCATAATAACAAGATAGGCGTATAAGAACAGATCAGATGAACATGTGATAATAGAACTGATTAGGCATAGTGACATGATTAAGCAACTAGCATAATAGGGATATCATAAACAGGCATGATGAGATCTAAACAGTGAATTAGATATACAAATAATGGTAGATTTGCTATGATTCAGATTACTCAATAGGCATAGGCTTAGATCCAAACTTATAGGCATGTCAATATTACATTTTAATTATTTCTATCTAAAATTAACATAGACTCACAGAGAATGGATCTAAGAAAACTGAGAAAAGCGTGTTGATGTTGAGTCAGCGATCTTTGAATACATATGAATCGTTGTTGCTGAAGAAAAGTTTAATCTAATCTGAGTTGGAGCAACACCTCATCGTCGCCATTAAATTAGATGAATAAAACAATGTGTTTAAGGTCCTATTTATAGCATAGGGTTAATGAATCTAGCCAAGAAAGGAGTCAACGTACGAAGAACTAAATTATGTCCAGATCTTAAGGGGGTCGACACCCCCTTGATGGTGTTGACATGGCTGTAGAAACCCCTGTTATGGGGTCGACACCCATAGCGAGAAAATTCCCACCCCTTCCGCTGCTTGATTTTTGAATTATTTTGAATTTCTGGAATGGTTTTATTTATATATAATTGGCTTATATATGTGCAAACTTCAAACCTTAATAACTTCTTCATACAATGTCCGTTTTACGCAAACTCGGAGTCTATCTCAAGTAGAATTCCGAGACGAACAAAATGGCACAGTCCATTTTACTTAATTCCAAATATTTATTAAGTATTACTTAGTTTATCATCTTAATGTGTTTAAAATTACGGGGTGTTACATTCTCCCCTACTTAAAGGATTTCGTCCCCGAAATCTCCAAGTTAAGAAGAATGTATAACCTAACATCCATCATCCATCTACTCATCCACCAATCAGAGACAACCATTGTCCTTAAGGATTTCTAATGCTTATATGAACATATGGAAAGGTGTGTGTATATGTCCCTATACTAATGTGAAAGATCAGGCGGTCTACTGATTCAGTCGACCTCCTTAATGCAATGTATGTTAGTGTCATGAATCCAACATGTATGCAAATAATCCTATTATAACATGTAAGTTCTATATGCGTGCACAGTCATTCATCCAAATGCAATATCCATATGATGATACACTCACTTCCATCCATTAAAAGAAGAAAAATGCACACACAACCATATGCAGTATGAGAGTGATTGAGCCGATCTAGTGCCTAATGTGTGTGTATATATGCATCCACGAGCAACCACGAGCAACCACTTGCATCCATCAAACATAACATGTCTCAAATACATGATTACATCCATGGGGTTCCTACCTAAAAGTTGAAGATTCGATTGATAGGATATATATACTTAAATGATAGAAACAAGCATGTTAAAAGCTTTGGAAAGGAAGTTAAGAACATACCCTTGAAAATAAAAGGGTACGAAGTGCGAATCTTGTTTTTGGTCTCCCAAGTTGCATCCTTTATGTTATTTCCCCACTGAACTTTCATCAACTTGACTTCGCTATTGCGTAGCTTCTTAACCTTCGATCTAAGAATACGGGTAGGAACTCGTCTAATTGTCGCCTCTCATTCTACCTCTTCTTCCTCAAGCATACTTGGCTCAACTACTTCTGCAGTATCATGCAGGCACTTTCGTAAATGGGAAACGTGAAAAATATCATGAATGCTGGAAAGTCTTTCCGGTAGCTTTGCTCCATAGGCCATTTGGCAAATCCTTTCTGTTATGGGAAAGGGCCATGCAAATCTTGGTGCCAATTTCCTTACAGATCCAAAGCGAACCACATTCCTTAATGGTGATACCTTAATGAAAACCATATCTCCCACCTTAAACTCAATGTCAGTCCTTCTCTTATCTGCGTAGGACTTCTTCCTGTCCTGAGCTGTCTTCATGCGTCTGCGGATAAGGTCAATCTTTTCTGAAGTTTCTCTAATCTTATCTGATCCAAGTAGAAGTCTTTGTGTAGATTACCACCAACAAGTCGGTGATCTACAGGGTCGTCTGTATAATGCTTCGAAGGGTTCCATGCTAATACTAGCTTGATAACTGTTGTTGTAGGCGAACTCTACTAAAGGAAGATGTTCTTCCCAAGTTCCTGAAGTCTAGGATACACAGCCTTAAAAGATCCTCAAGAACTCTATTCGCCCTTTCCGTTGGTCTATCTGTCTGAGGGTGATAAGCTGTGCTCAAACCCAACCATGTAACTAATGCTTCTTGCATGCTCCTCCAAAATTCACTGGCGAAAATGGGGTTACAATCAATTACGATACTAGAAGGTACTCCATGAAGACGGACTATCTCATGAATGTAAACTACTGCCAACCATGTTGTCGTCCTCTTACTCTTGACCGGAATGAAATGAGCACTCTTAGTAAGTCTGTCTACTATAATCGAAATACTGGTGTTGCCTTTCCTTGATCTAGGCAAACCGTCAATGAAATCCATCGAGACGCTCTCCCACTTCCACTATGGGACTTCCAAAGGATGAAGTAAACCCCCGGGCTTCCTTTGCTCAGCTTTGACTTGCTGGCAAACCAAACATCGAGAAACAAACTCCGCCACATCTTTCTTCATCCGAGCCCAAAAGAAAACTCTCTTCATATCTCTATACATCTTATCACCACCTGGATGAATAGTCATCTTAGAATAATGGACTTCCTCTAGGACTATCTTCAACAAACTCTCAACTCGGGGAATACAAAGCCTTCCATCCTGTCGCAACCACCCTTTATCGTCAGTGGAGTATCTATTGAGGTGACTAAAAGTCTCCCCTCTATTGAGCCTATCCAAGATGTCTGAAATCTGTGGATCCTCTCGCTGCGAAGTTCCTATCTCATCCAAAAGAGTAGGTCGCACTTCTACTGATGCCAATAAACCAGGTATAAACTCGATGGAGAGTCTAAAATCAAAAGTCGATATAAAATCCAAGCTTTTCCTCTCCACAAGTAGAGGACTTAAGGCCCTCCTCTGCTTACTCAATGCATCTGCCACCATATTACCCTTGCCAGGTGTATAAGGAATCTCAAAGTCATAGGAGGCTAGGAACTCCATCTATCTTTGTTGCCTCAAATTGAGATTCTTCTGTGAGAACAAGTACATGAGAGATTTATGATTATTGTACAACTCGAACTTCTCTCCAAGTAGATAAATGGTGCCAAGTCTTAAGCGCGAATACTATGGCAGCTAGCTCTAAGTCATGGATAGGGTAGTTTTTTTCATGAGCCCTTAGCTATCTACCTCCATAACATACCACCCTTCCCTGTTGCATCAGAACCACACCAAGCCCTGTACCACATGCATCAATGTATACTGTGAACACTTTGTTCCCATCGGGTAAGGTTAAGACGGGGGATGTTGTCAGAGCCCTCTTCAATCGCTGGAAAGCATCATGATAATCTACATCCCAAGAAAATGTCAGATTCTTCTTTGTCAGCATGGCAAATGGGGCTGATATCTTTGCGAAGTCCTTGATGAACTTCCTATATTAGCCTGCCAATCCAAGAAAACTTCTCACCTTCGTTGCATTCTTTGGGATTTGCCAATCTTGAACTGCAACTACCTTCGTGGGATCCACTGCTATCCCATCTTTAGAGACTACATGCCCTAGTAATCTCACTTATTTTCTCCAAAAATGACATTTAGAGAACTTCGCCTAAAGTTGGTGGCATAGAGAGTTTTCAAAACCTCCCTTAAATGTCAGGCATGCTCTTCCTCGTTCTTCAAGAAAATCAAGATATCATCAACAAAGACCACAATGAACTTATTTAAAAACTCCCGAAACACCATACTCATCATATCAATAAAAAACGTGGGTGCATTCGTCAACCCAAAAGGCATGATGAGCCACTCGAAGAAGCCATCTGGAGTTCTAAAAGCGGTATTGTCTATACTATCGTTGGCCACCCTCAACTGATGAAACCCTGTGGCTAACTCTAACTAAGAGAAAATAGATGCACCAACAAGCTAGTCAAACAGATCATCTATCCTCGGAAGTGGGTGCCTGTTCTTTTTAGTGAGTTTATTCAACTCTATGTAATCCACACATAAGCGAAGCAAACCATCCGCCATAGTTTCGAATACCACCGGAGCACCCCACTAAGATATGCTTCACCTAATAAACCCTTTCTCAAGTAGAGCTCCTACTTGCTTGCTAAGCTCCCTCCTTTCTCTTGGAGCCATGTGGCGCATAGGCAATGCAACTGGCTTTGCATTGTCCACCAAGTATATACGGAAATCGATCTCGTGCCTCGGAGTTAAGCCCCGAACCTCCTCAAAAACATTGGGATACTCACAGTCTACTGGTACATATCACAAATCATTGATAGATGCATTAAAAGACTCTAGGAAAGTAAGCATGACAGACCATTTAGGGTTACAGGAAATCTCGAGGGTCCTCCCATGGCAAGTCAAAAGTCTAACGACCCTCCTCTCATAATCTAGAATGACACCATACCTGGTTAGCTAATCCATCCCTAGAATCAAACCATAGCCCATGAAACCAAGCACATATGCGTCGCACTCAAACTCGACGCCCAACATGGATATTCTCAAACCCCGACAAATCATAGACAAATGAGTCGTACCACCAATGGGGTTTGAGACAACAAAGGGAAAAACCATACTAGTACTAAGGTGCAGAGACTCAACCATAGAATCAGATATAAAAGAATTTGAAGCACCCAAATCAAAAAGAGTTCTAACAAGATGACTGGAAAGAGAAATCAAACCTTCAACGGAAACTTTCCTACCTCTATCTGGCGCACCGGCCATGAAGCATGCACCTGCCCTCTTGAAGATCCTACCCTTTGACCTTTTCCTTGCTTCTTTGGGTACTCCTTAGAAAAGTGTCTGACCTCTCCACAATTGAAATAAGAATTCTTCTTTCTTTTGCAGTTCTTGATCAAGTGACCCTTGTGCCCACGGCTATGACATTTCCTCTATCCTCGGGCTTTGCAATCTTTGGTCAAATGACCCCTACGCCTACAAACATGACATTTCTTCTTAGAGAAATCATCTACTCGCGATGGTGGAGGAACAACGGCTGCAGCTGGGGGAGGGATGTCTCCTTGGCCCTCGGTTGGTGCCGTAGCCTTAAGATACCTACGGAACCAATCTGGTACTTGAATGCCCTCGGGAATATTCGGTCCCCCAGACATGATGAAATGAAAAGGAAGAAGGTATTCAAATATAGAATCGAGAGATGATTTATATGGCTTTGGGGAATATGTTTTTCAGAACAGATTTTTCTTTTGAAAATGCTCTCTTTTAAAAACTTTTTGAAAACAATTTTAAAAATCTTTTACCCGTTCTGGTAACCTTCAATTCTAATACCAAGGGTGAGACCCCATGTCCATTAATGTCACTCTTTAAGAGAATGCATTAAGTTTTGTGAATCGTTATAGCCCAGTACATCAATTTAAAACTTCTGTCTTGTACTAAAATCATCAGAGTACCGTAAACATGAAAAAAGCATAATCCCCAAAAACATAGCCATAGTAGAGAAGGTACGAAATCAGGCAGTACATCAAAGCAGCTCCAAGCTTAATAAAAGAAGAATCCTGAACAAGCTTGAGTATTCCTACCCTGAGAACCTGGAGGGAAAACGGAAGAGAAAGAAGAGGAAACAAAATGGGTCAGACATAAAGTCTCGCGAGTCCAGTTACTTTTAGCATATAAATAAATAAAAGCATCATGACAACATGTAAGTTGGAGAGAGATAACAGTGTCATATGGCAGGTATAATAAGGTAAACAGGATAAACTGAACAGAATAGGCATCACGCTTCTTAAATACTTTTCTCTCTCTATCTATACAAATACTAGTATCATATGAACAAGATGATCCCCAACAAGATGGTAGACTTAGGCGTACTTCTAGTGAGAGATTTTACCATATACAATAATAGGTAGCCCAACTGAACATACCGGTGTTACCCCTAAGTATAATAATAACAAGCGAGACTAAATGTACCCTAATTACTACCTCAATCAATCGACTCCCTACTCCGTAGATACCCTGTGCTGGCCCCACAGTAGTATGTATCACTCCCTAAAATGGCAACTCTTTGTCTATAGGATGTGCACAGCCATATTTACTGATGCCACATCGTCTTATCTTCCAGAGCAGGAGGACCCATGCATGCACAGGAGCCCGATGGAACACACCGTCAGACATTTTCCCCTCTTTTGGATCTCTTACAATCATCTCACTAAGCGTTCCCCGACTCCGGCCTATTTTGGAGTACTCGTTTGATACCCATATATGGGTTACAATCAGCTCACTAAGCTTCCCCCTAGGCTTGCATCCCCACTAATAGGATTTCCACAGGCTATGCCTACCAGTGTAATAAGATTGCATAACCCCAACAGGTTAAGTTTGTAGGCCTATATATATATATATATATTACCCACCACCCCAAGATATACTTATCCCTCCTGCTGTTACAAGCAAGTTTACTTAACCCTTACTCAAGTTAACATGTTCATGCAATCCCTTTGGATTCAAATAGGTTAAATATTACAAATTCATTACCATATATTCATTTATGGTTATAATGCACTAGACCTCCCACATTAAGCCGTCAACTTGTGGATGCTTGATATGCCGGGCGTTTCCAGGAAGAATTCTTCCACAAGTCGGACTTAACCTCGTGTCTTAGCCGTTACGTGTTTATGCACTTAGACCCCTCACATTAGATTCACCACTTGTAGACGCTGGATATTCCGGTCGGGTCCGGGAAGACTTCTACCACAAGTGTAATCTAACTTCGCGTCTAAGCGCTGTTATAGTTTCCAGTTACTGTAAATCTAGGCATTTTCATTATTTAACAGTTATCCCTATTCCATTATAGGTTTTCATGCCCCTTTTCCAAGTCATATTCATCATGTGCCATATGCCCCAATTTTAGACCTTTAGTCACATTTTTGGTTTATACCCCAAATCCATATTCATGTTTGCAATTCAAGTAATACCCCAAATTTCCCAATACAAGTTATGCCTCAATTTTAACTTTTTCCCTTCGTTCCCAATTTCACGCATTCGCATATTTCAGTGGTATGCCTAAGCTCGAAGGTAGCTTAGCTATGAAATAAAAAGGGAAAAGAATAAGGGAAGAGGACAGAAATAAGCATACTAACAAGATAGATGGCAGAAATAGGCATAGCAACTGAATAAGCATATAATGACAGAATTGGGTATAATAACAAGATAGGCATATAGGAACAGTTCTGATGAACAAGTGATAATAGAACTGATTAGGCATAGTGACATGATTAAGCAACTAGCATAATAAGGACATCATAAACAAGAATGATGAGATCTAAACAGTGAATAAGATGTACAAATAATGGCAGATCTGTTATGATTCAGATTACTTAATAAGCGTAGGCTTAGATCCAAACTTATAGGCATGTCAAGACTACATTTAATTATTTCTATCTAAAAATAACATAGACTCATAGAGAATGGATCTAAGAAAACTGAGAAAAGTATGTTGATGTTGAATCAGCGATCATTGAATATGTATGAATCGTCGTTGCTGAAGAAAAGGCTAATTTAATCTGAGTTGGAGCAGCACCTCGTCGTCGCCATTAAATTAGATGAATAAAACAATGGGATTAAGTTCCGATTTATAACATAGGGTCAACGAATCTAGCAAAGAAAGGAGTCTATGTACGCAGAACTGAATTCTACCCAGATCTCAAGGGGGTCGACATGGGGGTTGGCACCCCCTTGATGGTGTCGACATGGGTGTCGACGCCCCTGTTATAGGGTCGACCCCTAGGTCGACACCGATAGCGGGAAAATTCCCGCCCCCTTCCGGTTCTTGATTTTTGAATTATTTTGTATTTCTGGAATGGTTTTATTTATATATATTTAGCTTATATATGTGCAAACTTTAAACCTTAATAACTTCTTCATATGATGTCCGTTTACGCAAACTCGGAGTCTATCTCACACAGAATTCCGAGACGGATGCAGCGACACAGTCCATTTTACTTAATTTCCAATATTTAATTAAGTATTCCTTAGTTTATCATCTTAATGTGTTTAAAATTACGGGGTGTTACATAGGCGTTTAGCCTAAAATGCTGATACACGCGGCAATCCGTTACGCACATGTTCACAAACCCGAAAAGCCGAAGCTCAGGTTTCGAGAACAAACGAATAATAACTTTACATCAGAAAAAGCGGAGAATAATTAAAAATCAAAGAAGGCAAAATATGAAACCCTTCTTCTTCGAATTAATGGAAGCCAAAATGACCTTCGTGGGTTTCTTGCCCCTAAAGAAAGCGCACCCCCTTCTCCATCACGACCTACACATGTTTCCCTCTAGGTAAGGCCCTCTAGCAACCTTAGTTTTACTAATTTCAATTCACCTAGGATGATACGATCTAGATCTGACTGGTTTGTGGATTTTTGTTGGAAAAATCACTTATTTCTTTCTTGCCACACAATCTATGCAGCTATGGTGAAGGCGTTGATATAGTTTTTGGACTTCAAGTCTTTCGTGGACCTTCTGCCAACGAGGTAACTTATGATGTTTTCCATCTTGCTAAAATTGGTCGTAATTCCCGTAGTTCTGATACAATACTCGAATATTTCTTTAGAAACTGAGCATTCGAAGAATAAGTGAGCGCGCGACTCCTCCATTTGATTGCATAGCACACTGGAGTGTCATCTGTAATTCCCCACCAATTTCGCCTATCCCTTGGAGGTTCCTAGAATTGCTTTATATGCATTGAAAGCCATTTTATGGCAGTTGACACGTTCTTATACAATTCTTCTTCATATATTGTGTTGCTCCTTCCTTTTGATTTCATCCCATGACGATTTGGGAGTGAAATCGTTCCCCATAAGTTTCCATGCTCATTTGTAATTCTCCCTATCAGTAAAAATAGGCATATACCTGATTTTATCTTGATGAACTAGGTGAAGGGGTGTGCCAGAAATGTTCCATTGATTGCCTTTAATTATATCTTTGACAGTTTTATCAGAGCAACCATAATTTGAGGAAGTGTGCATCCCAGCCATGCCAATGATGGACTTACCCTCTGTCCATGGGTCCCTCCACAGATCAGTGTTAGCACCATTAGTAATCTCCTTATCACAACAAGCATCCAATTTGCACCTGATACGCATAATGGCTTTCCATGTGGCAGAGGCATTGTTATCAATCCTCATTTGCCAAAAATTACCCTGTATATATCTTTGCCTCAACCATCTGGCCAAAAGCTCACTATTATTAATGATTTTCCAACTCGATTTCAATGTGTAAACTTCTCTCATGTCCTTTAGACTTCTCAAACCAACGCCCCCTTAAGATTTAGGTTTACATAAGTCATCGTACTATATTTTATGCAAACCACATCTCGAAATAAAGTTTGCACACACTTTTCAATTTTATTGAGGGATGCATCTAGAAGCTAAAATGTTTGCAACCAAAAAGAAACTTTAGCTTGAATCGTAGTATGAACATGCTCAATTCTACCTGTTAGAGATAGTAAACGAGAGCTCTGCCCTTGTAATTTTTTCCTTGTAATATATAAATCTTTTTCCAATGTTTATATATTTATATATATAAATTGTATATTAACTTAAGTTTATTATTTATATCATTTTAGCACAATATATAAATGAGATCAAAGAAAACATATATTTATTATATCATGAGTGCAACAACAACAGAAAAATAAACACAACTCTTCATGCGTAATATCCAATGCAATGTTATTTTGAAAACAAAAACAAATAAACAGTAAGAAACTAACAATGTTATTTAATCTGAGTTGGAAGACATTGATTTATTCTTTGGAGTTTCCTTTTTAGACTACTTGTTCGCTATATAATTTCTGTCCCAAGAATTTGGGCTATACGGAGGACAAGTTGGAGTGTTTTTCCATCGGCTCTGAGAAGATGGATGATGTTCTGGAGTGGTAGATAAAGGATGGCGTCGAGGTTCAAGTACATTTTGGTTTTCCGCACACTAGTTTAGCATTTGTTCTAAGAAGCTTAATCGTCTTGCCGCTACTTTTTGCTTGAAGTATAGTTCCCGTTGTAAATCAAGTTGTTGCTGCTGATAATGATGTATTTCATCGATTTTATATTTCATAGAAGGAGAGACAGATAAATTACACTTAGTTTTCTTCTAATCCGGAGTATATCCAATACGATGATCCTTCCACTTATATTCTCGTTGTTTCTCCAGATTGGGAGAGACAATTTAAACAGATGATGAGGATTGTTTCTGATTTCATTTATTCGGAGAGTTATTTGAAGAGGATGATTTATTCGACATAACTTTTTGTCTTTGAAATTGTGATAGATAATAATATGAAACTTATGTTTGAAATTATAGAGTTGAGTATTTTTATAGCTGAAATTCCTTAATATTAGCAGCAGAAAGTGATTGGAAGATCGGAAGTTCAATTGTTAGTCGTAGGTATTAATAGCTAATTAGTTAGATAGTTAAAAAATAGTGGTTATAGTACTAGAAGTATAATATTTATAAATAATCTAAGTTAGGCAAGAAATACTACATAGCCTAATGGCAACTCTATTCAGCTACCAGTGAGAGCACAAGGGTTCGAAACCCGATTGGTGCACAAATTTTTATTTTTATGAAAAAATTATTTTTGTACTTGAAATTTTGTAAATTTTTATACGAAACAATTCCAAGTTCTCATCTTAGTTTAGTAAATGCGTTTTCGAGTAATGGTTTAGTAAAAATATCAGCTATTTATTTTTCAATGTTTACGAATTCTAAGTGTATAATTTCTTTTTCAATGTTATTATGTAAGAAGTGATGTCTTATATCTACATGTTTAGTTCTCGAATGGTTTGCCAGACTCTTAGACAAATTTATTGCACTTGTGTTATCACAATAAATTGTTGAATTATTTAAATTTACATTAAAATCTTTAAGCATTTGTTGCATATATATTACTTGAGCACATGCCAGTGTTGTTGATACATATTCAGCTTCACACGTAGATAGTGAAATACAATTTTGTTTCTTGCGAAACCAAGATATTAGAGACTTGCCAATAATGTGACAAGTACCACTTGTACTTTTTCGATCTGCCTGTGATCCTCCAAAATCAACATCACTATATGATACTAATTAAAAGGAACAATCTTTCAAATAAAAAAGTCCAAAATCTTTAGTGTTGCCAAGATAATGTAACATAAGTTTAACTGCTCGTAAATGTGATTCCTTAGGATTGGCTTGAAATCGTGTACACAAACAAACACTCATCATTATATCTGGTCTACTAGCTGTTAAATATAATAGAGATCCTATCATACTACGATATAGTTTTTGATCAATACTTTTACCATTTTCATCTTTATCTTAATATGATATTGTACTCATTGGTGTTAGTTTACTTAATGTATTTTTCATACCAAAACATTTTATGAAATTATTACAATATTTTTCTTGATTTATGAAAATACTGTTAGGTAGTTGTTTAATTTGTAGACCCAGAAAATATGATAATTCTTCGATATGTGACATTTCAAATTCACTTTTCAAAATTTCAAAAAATTCTTGACATAATTTTTCGTTAGTAGATCCAAAAATTATATCGTCTACATAGATTTGAATGATTAATATGTCCTTATTATTACGTTTTATAAAGATTGTTTGATCAACCTTTCCAATTTGAAATCCTGAATTGGTAAAATAATTTTTAAGACATTCACACCAAGCACGAGGTGCTTGTTTTAAACCGTATAAAGACTTTTTCAATTAATAAACATGGTTAGGATATTTTTCATGTGTAAACAATGGTAATTGTTCAACATAAACTCTTTCTTTTATATAACCATTTAAATAGGCACTTTTTACATCCATTTGATATATTTTAAAATTGTGATAATAGGCATAGGCTAATAAGATACGTATTGCTTCTAATTTAGCGATCGGAGCAAATGTTTCTTCATATTCTATCCTTTCTTCTTGATTATATCTTTGAGAAACAAGTCTAGATTTATTTCTAGTTATATCTCCTAATTCGTCAGCTTTATGTTTATAAACCCATTTTGTACCTATAATAGCTTGATCACTCAACCTTGGAACTAATTCCCAAACTTCATTGTGTTCAAACTGATTTAGTTCTTCTTGCATAGCAATAATCCAATTCTTGTCAGAAGATGCTTCATTCGGATTTTTGGGTTCTATATTTGATAAAAATGCAACATGACTTACTAAATTTAGTTGATTTCTAGTACTTATATTTGAGTTAATCTCATCAATAATATTTTGAACTGGATGATCTCGTAACATTCTTGGCGGAGATCTTACTTCATTATTATTTTGAACAACATTTTCATTATTAGTAGTATCATTTTCTGTAATCATATTTTCAGTTTGATTGTTGTTTTCCGAAATATTTTGATGTGCAGTAATATTTTCATTTATATTATTATAAGTAACATTTTCATCTTCTCTAGAATTATAAGTTATATTATCTTCATCTTGAAACTTTCTATCTTGCAAAATCTCATACTTAAATGTATTTTGAGTGAAATATTCATCAAAAGATACATGAAGTGATTCTTTTATTTTATTAGTTCTTTTATTATAAGATAAGATTTGCTTCGATCTGAATAACCTAGAAATATACCTTCGTCAGATTTCGAATCGAATTTTCCAAGTTGATCTTTAGTATTTAAAATAAAATATTTTGAATTGAAAATTTTAAGATATGAAATATTTGGGTTTCTACCGTTAAAAAGTTCATATGCTATATTTTTCGTAAATGATCGAATAGAAGTACCGTTCAAAATAGGATAGGCTGTAGCAATTGCTTCTGCCTAGAAATGTTTTGGTAATGTACTTCCATTCAACAACGTTCTCACACATTCTTGTAATGTTCGATTTTTACGTTCTACAACCTCATTTTGTTGTGGAGTTCTAGGAAATGAGAAATTATGAAAAATTCCTTCCATTTTACAGTACGGATTAAATTTCTCATTTTTGATTCTCATCCACGATCACTTCTTATATTTTTAAATCTTTTAAATTTTGAATTTGTTTAACAAACATTTTAAAATGATCAAAAGTATCACTTTAATTTTTCAAAAATATTGTCCAAGTATATCTAAAAAAATCATCAACTATTATAGATACGTATCTACTATGATTTATGGACTGAATTTGAGTTGGCCCCAATAAGTCCATATGCAGTAATTCTAACTGTTGTAATGTTGAAATGACCTTTTAAGATTTAAATGGTGATTTTGTTAATTTTCCAAGTTGACAAGCAGCGCATAAATTTTCTGATTTAAATTTCATTTTGGGTAATCCTTTTACAATTTCGTTTTTTAGAAATTTTATTAATAGTTTCAAATTTTATGTGACAAAACCTTTTGTGCCATAACCAAGGATCATTTTCTTTGGCTAATAAGCACATATTTTGTAACAACCCAAACTACGACAGACCAATTTTTTTTTCAAAATTCCAATCTATCGAAAACTCGAGTTGGTTTGTCTGGTATCCTGTAGAAAAGACAAAGATAAAGAATATATCCGGGCTCAGAAAAACATCTCACAGCGGAATAGAATAAAATATAATAAAATCAAATATAGCCTTACCAATGTAATAATACTGCCTAATCAGTACCCAAATCTATTATATCTCTGCCACAAACCTAACCTACGGGTGAGTTATGAGGAGGGGGTCAGAAGACAAGCTCTGGTGACAGGACTTAAACTGCACACTTTGGATAACCCTACATATACCGTTCAGTTACATTTTCTTATTTATTAGGTTACTTGGGTTAACAACACTCAAGGCTTACACACATGTCGTACCCATCGACTCCCTAGTAGATTAACCTAATACAGTATATACATAGCTACCCCCAATATAAAGGTACACCTCATGGTACCCCACTCGCACGGTTTCCGCCGTAACGCTATAGAAATAAACGCAGTCTCTCATCCTACACCGGAATTACATACGGATCTTTGTATAACAATGTTGCGTTCTGCACAGAACCGCCATCGCCATGTTACGTAAGCTACGGACTGCCACCTTCGAACCATTCGACCGAATCATATTTCATCACAAAGTAATGCCCTAGAGTTTGCGATACACCACCCAGAGCAGACATGCATGTATCTAGACTTTCTTATGTACGTATCATTAATCGTACTCGATGGCTCAACATCGATGATACATCATCCGAAAACGGTATGCATGTATCCGCACGTATTATCTACTGTGCACCAAGTTCCGTAACAGGGCTATATCAGATACATGGAACTCGATAGGGATCCTTTTCAGATATACGTATACACAGACGTTATGGTCTACATTTTCATAGTGGCTATGGTCCCACCCGACCCCTCCCTCAACTAGTGAAAGGCCAACAAATATGAGAGCTAGTGAGTGCCCCTAATAAACAATCTACATCCAAATTGGCGTATCCCACAACCAAAGGCCCAATAGTAAAAGGTAAATGGTCTTTTGGTTTTTCTCTTTGCATTTCCGCATCACGCTGATTGTTGATGGCCTGTACCCGACGATTACTATCAATCAGATGGTTAGAGTCGCCTAAGGCAAACAGATAAGATGGTCGTAACCCGCCTAGTCACAAGGCAGCAGATTCATCGAATCACCTATGCCACCCTACAGCCTTCTAACTGCCCACTATCATGGCAATCAAGGTATACTCACCGGGTAGTAACACGCAGACCCAACCTCTACGAGCACAACCTAAATGTTGTCACCGCACAGAGGACTACCAGGAGTACCCTCCACGCCCTAAGAAGCCGTGTGTTTCCCCTTCCAGTCCTTTGGAGCCAGCAGAATATCAACAGAACAACAGGTAGAATAATCAGATGGACGTGCTCTCACCTCGTGACTCATGACACCATGATGATCCACTCCATTGGATTCTTCACTTTCAGATGTACGGACTAGTCTAAGCGCCTCAGGTTAACGTGTTATTAGGCCCTATGTCCAAACGTCTAATTACGCGCTTGTTGTACCTCATTAGATTTAATTTGGTTATTTCAAATCCTATTAACTTCTTATTTGGGTTACCAAGTTCTTCTTGCTTATTAATTTCAGTTATATAACTTACACCATTTAAGTTCATTAATAAGCCTTTAACATGTTATTCTTATTAGCAGATTTCAGATTCTCAGGTTTTTAGATAACATGTTTTTCTTATCAACAGGATTCAGATTCTCAGGTTTACAAATTACTTATTTTATAATTAAGTACAACTTATTGCATTTCATAAGTTTTCATTCTTTTCTCTACTTATTACAAACGGTAGGTTTCAGGTTTCTAGATTTACAGATCACTTAATTTATAATTAAGCACAACTTATCTCATTACATAAGTTATCTCATTTTCTCTATTATTTATTATAACCTAAGTTATAATTTCGACTTGTCCCCAGGACAAGCCTACCTATTATCTTTCCTTTTCCCCTTCAAGTTTATTCATGATAGGTTATTATCATTCCCCGTTCATTTTAATATTTATACTATTGTAGCATTCATTCATTTCCATTAATTACAATTAATGTCATTTAATTCTTTCCATATATATACATATATTCATGTATGTTAATGCACTAGACCCCTCACATTAAGTTGACCACTCGTGGATGCTGGATTTGCCGGGAGGTTCCGGGCAGACTTCTACCACAAGTTGAACTTGACCTCATGTCTTAGCACCATTATACGTATGTTTATGCACCAGACCCCTCACATTAAATTAACCACTTGTGGATGCTTGATTTGTCGGGCGGTAGCGGGCAGACTTCTACCACAAGTTGAATTTAACCTCGTGTCTAAGTGCGGTTACAGTTTTCTATTTACTGTAAATTTAGGCATATTCATTCTTCCAAATTTTACTATAATTCTTATTTACAGTCTTTTAGCATAATAATATTATTAAACAAATATTCATGTCCATTGTAATCATAAATTTCATAATTACAGCATTCATAGAAATTCCCAATTCAAACAGGTGATTTATGGAAATGGGCTTTATACAACAGAAATGTTCTCGGTTCAGGTTTCAGGATTACAATGCTACAGAAGTTCCATCATTTATACAAAGGATACAATTCATTTTAATTAAAATAGTGATAATTTCAATAGATTTCAGTAGATTAATCATTTCAGCAGATTAAACATTTCAGCAGGTTAAACATTTCAGCAGATTAATCATTTCAGCAGATTTATTATACATATTAACGGGGAATGCCAAACGCTAGATACACCATTATCCAAAAGATATAACTTAAATCCACTCACCTAATAGCTTTCCATATCATGAATCTGGTCCAAACCTAGCATTCCATGGCTCTCCTAACTGAATCTAGAATCTAAATAACCATGGATTCACAATTCTCAGACTAAAAGAAAAGGAAAAAAAAAGAGAAATCTAAGTTAACTAGATCCAAGAATTTACCTCACTTCGATCATAATTTTGAACAACCATGATTGACATAAAAATGTGTTTATTTTATGCTCTTATATCTTGTCTTTTGTATATAAATAAATATCTTGGGTATTGTTTTGTTACTTTTACAGATATTCCAACCCAGCCCGCATGCAACCAGAAAAAATAGAGAAATAGAGATGAAATTGATATATATTTACATTTTGAAGAATTGTAGATGAAGATCTCACATCTAGTTGCTGTTGGACAAGAAAAGGATTGATAAAAAGGCTTTGCACATCACAAATCAATGAAGAAGTGTCAAGGAAGCAAGAGGAAAAGAGAAAAGGCCCAAATTTGCTTTATTTATCTAAGGCCCATTTATGTTTCTCATTGTAAACTAATTAGTGATGAATGACAAGGCCCAGTTATCATTAGGGTTAGGGTTAGGGTTTGGTTATTCCCTATATATACCCTTGTAATGGCATTGTAGCCACCATCCTATCATATATCTCATTCTATTCTCTTCTTCATCAATAAAATTCATTTTTCTTTTTAAGCAATTTTCTATTTCTTAGCAATTAGTGTTGTCTACACGATTAGATTCGGTAGAACACTATTTGTATTTTGCATTTCTTTTCATTAGTGATTGACCGTCTGATTAGGTTCAGCGGTAATCCTAATTTTTATTTTCTGTTCGTTTAATTATGTTTTGCAATTTTATTTCCATTGTTCTATTTTATCTTTAATCGTTGAATTTATTACAGATCTGATTAGATTCGAATCTGCAGTAAATTTAATTGCATCTTTTAATTGTAGTTTCACTTTCTATTTTGTTTTGCAAAATCAACCTCCAGCTTCGTCTAACACGCCCAAGAAAAAAATAAATAATAATTTTTAATTACACCTCCCTGTGTTCGACCTGTATGCTACACACCTGTATGCTTGCAGAATTATTTTAAAATATCGCGCTTTTCTAATTCATAGATTAGCGTCGATCAAACCATTTGTAAATATACATTCTTTTCCTCCTTATCTTGAATTTGAATTTCCTAAGACTAATTATTCTATTTTCTAAAGAGATTTGAGGAAGAAGAAGAATGGCAGAGTCTAGACGGCCTCTCGGAAAATATGAGATTTAGGCTAGGCTCGACTAGCCTTTTTATAGGTGTTCAAGAAAGTGGATATGATCTTATACACGCAACGTTGAGTCAGCAACGAATGTGGTTTGAAAAACAGTCCAGATTCGGCAAATGGTCCTGCCCAGATCAGGGGTGGGTCGACCCTAGGGTCGACTCAATCCCCTTGGGTCAACCCATAGGTCGACCCAGGCACAGCTTGGGTCGACCCATATGGGTCCAATTGCGCATTATCTTCAGTTAGAATTTCTGGAATAATTTAAATATTATATTTACATATAAACCCCTTATATTTATACAAACCTTCCAATGCTTATTTTACATGTACATATATAAGCGCAACTTTTATTTCATTTTCAAAATTCAAACAGCATTATGCTGTCATTTAATTCTTACCTATTTTCGTTGATTGCACGTTTATTTTGAATTTCTCTTTTGTGTGTGTGTGTGTATATATATATGTGCATATATATGCATATATTTACATATGCATGTATACATATATTTTTGTACATCCTTATATATATAATTTTCCTTATATGTGCGTTTATACATATTTTCCCTTTAGAACATGTATTATTTTAGTCGTTTATCTAAAATGAAAAATATGGCACCTGCGGGAATCGAACTTGAACCACTCTCTTGGAAGCCACATGATCTTACCAACTAGACTACATAGGCTTTTGTTAGCAAGCTAAAAACAATGGTGGTCATTGTTCTTTTCTTATACCTCCTTTTCATGTTTGTTGTAATATTTCATTTAAATGTATCCTTTTCATTTTAAATCCATTTTCTGCAATCGATAGGTCTAAATAGACCAAAAAACGCCACGGACGCAATGATGCTAGTCCCGTGACTAAATTCTAGAAGCTCTTCAAATTTTATTTTATTATTTTACTAAAAATGTGGGGTATTACATATTTGGATTATTATTAATCTTCATATTTAAACATAAATATTTTTATCTTGATTTCCTCTAAAAATAAGATTTTGATTTTTATCAGAAGTACTACATTTATCACATAACTGACTAATACTTAGCAGATTATGTTTTAAATTCTTAACTAGCAAAACATCAGTAATAGTGGTAAATTACATGTACTGTAATTGCGCACATCGCCTTTGCCGATGATATAGCCATTCGAATTTTCTCCAATTGTGATAGTTCCTCCTTTTGAGTAGATAATATTCATTAGCATCTCTTTGTCTCCTGTCATATGTTTTGAACAACCATTGTCAAGTATCCATTTTCCTTTTTTCTTGAGTGGCTCTTGCAAAAAATATGTAATATCATTGGTACCCACTTCCTCCGCTAGGGTCCTAAGAGTTAGGTCTTAAGACACCGAACCTAAGAGGGTTCAGTGTCCCTTTTAAAAATATAATCCTTGTTATTATAAACAGTTTCTAAGAACATCTTTATATATTTATTCGAAATCACATAATTATTTGTTTTAGGAACCCATATAGTAAAAAAATTAGAAACCTTTTTCTTTATAAAAGTTGTTATTAGCTTGCTAGTTTTAGGTTTCTTTCTATTTGACTTCCTTGAAATATCAGGTTTTTGAATATATCCTAGACCTTTCTGGCTAGATATAGGTTGAGAATTTTCTATACTATTAGATAAATTCTCCCTTTCTCTATTAAAATCAGTGACATTTTAAGTAATAAAATCCAATTTAATATTTAGGCTAGAATTATCTAATTCCATTATTTTAATCTTAGTATTTAACTCAAGATTTTTAGAAACAAGCAGATTATTCTTTCCTTTCCGAGTTTCAATTTCTTGACTCAATAAAGAAAGTTGAGAAGTTACATTAGATAGAGATTCTTGAAGTTTTCTAATTTCATCTACTAATATCTTCTTTTCATCTTTTAGAAAATCTCTTTCAAATTCTGCCTTTTTTCGATCCTCGTTTGCTTAAACTTTCTTTTGAAATTATTTCTAGATTCTAATAATTCCGTATTTGTTTCTACCATATCTTCGAAAGTAAAATCACTAACCTCGGTTTCTTCAGCCATTAAGCACAAGTTAGCTTGTTCGTTATCGATTTCACTATCACTTTCGGAATGAAGAATCTGAGTCATCCAAGTTATGGAAAAAGCTCGTCTTTTGGATTTTTCTTTCTTATTTTTGTTGTTATGCTCCTTCTTCTGTTTTGGAAAATATTTTTGATAATGTCCTTTCTTGTGATAGCCGAAACATTAAATTGCTGATGAGGATGCTTTGTTTGTTATTTTTGAAAATTTTCTTTTCATTGCTCCTGGATCCTTTATGTATTTCAATTTTTTTTGAAATTTTTGGCAATGAAAGCTAAGTTGTTTTTTCCTGCGCATGAAACATTTTTGCCAACAAGTTAACTTAATATAACATTAGATTTCCTATTAACTCTTCAGGTTTCAAGGCTGGAAGATCGTTAGCTTCTTCAATAGTCAAGACCTTCCTTTCCCATTCTTCTGTTAAAGCGTTTAGGATTTTTGATACTATATCAAAGTCATAGAGTATTATTCTCCTTAGCCTAAAATGGATGATAAATGTTTTGAAATCTAAAATATCATAATCGACTCATTTTCTTTCATTTTAAAATTCTGAAGTTGGTTTTTAAGCGTGGATATCTTGCTTTATTTCATAGCTTTAGTGTTAGGAAGAGCATCAGGTTTTTGTGAATTTGACCACTCTGAATAATTAGTAGTAGGAATAGTGTAACAACCCAGAAAATCAGAACCAATTTAAATTTTTTATTTTTGCTATTTCAATGAATTTTAAATAGTTAAAATATTTTATTTTAAATAATAACGATTTAAAATTTATTTAAATCTAAGTTAGAACGAATATATTTATTTTAATTTTAAAAGGAATTAGAAATAACATGGTAGTTTGAAAATTTGAATTTGAACTTTGACTGAATGTACAGGATTCAAAACAAAAGAGATTTTAGTGAAACCAAAAATATTTAAATCTGTTTAAAAATATCTTTCCAACGAATTCGAAAAATCGAAATTTCATAGCGGGAATATAAAGTTATGGTCAGTTGAATATTCAGAATAGTCGCTATGGAATATAGTATAATTTATAGCCCGTATAAATGGACATTATACAAACAACCTCCGTTTTCGACGAAACCATTTTTGTCGGATCTAGAATGTCAAATTATCGCTAATTTTAATTTTTCGTAATTTTTGGAATTAATATGTGAACGTAGTATATTAAACTACGTTTGATAATTTCTGTTGAATTTAATCGACCGTTAAAAAGGCCATTTTTCAAACGGTCTCCAAATCGATGAAATTAATTTTATTAGGACTGTATTGCCAAAACATAGCTAGATTTATTTTTGGGGAATTTTCGGAGTCCGTATGTGGCCTTGGTGAATTTAAATGTACGATCGAATTAATTAAATAAATGATTTAAATTTTAAATTAAATAAAATAGGCTGAAAACGATTGTTTGGGCTGATGGGACTTGACCCATTGGTTCCAGAACAGGGGCAATTAGGTGGGAACAACTTCTGTTGGGTTGGAATTGGAGTTATCAGGGATTAATGGATTTTTTTGTAAATTAGAACATTAAATATTATATTAATATAAATACACTGTATAATCAGAAAACCCTAATACACATTAGTCGCCGCCCTCTCAATTTCAATGGCCAGAAGCTCTAGACATTCCTCCAGAATAACTTCCCATCCTCTCACCGAAATTAAGTGCTCCTTTGGAGGACTTTGAAGTACTCTTCCTCCTCTATGTATCCATACCAAGTTTGAAAGTTTTTATTGAGAATCCGAGGAGGACCATCACCCCGAAGGGCTGCCGCTTCGAGTGCCGCCGCTCCTCCTTGCCATGATCGAACTCCAGGTCGTGGGTCCCCCTGGGTGCGCCTCTCGAGGCCCTATGCCATGGCACACTCCGATTGTCACAAAGCTTTGTAGTTTGGTCGGAAAAGATAACCCTAGAATACGAGTTGAAAAACCCATCGGCCTTTGTCTATAAAGAGGAAGAAGGTGAAAATCTATTTTAATTATTTAATTAATTTATTTTAAAATGTTATTAACGTAAAGTAAATCGTATCTCACTCAAACGAACTCGGAATTGAATAATTTCAGAAGCGTTGCAATCGTGAGCCCGAGATCTGCATTTCTAGACTGATTAGAACGGATTCAGAGCAGATCAGATTTTAGGACAAATTTCAGATCTGAAATCATTCAGAATTAAACAACGGCGAGAATTCTATTTTATTTCTTTTTCTTAAATAATTAGAAATAATCCTGATTGTATTATCACCGATCCGTAGTTAAATTCTATTTGTTATGATTTGTGACTTGGTCTGTAATGGATGTGGTATGTAGATCTGTTCATTGGGTGATATTGTGTTATGATAAAATTGTCAAAAACATATAGATCATTTTGTTGTAATAAAATGAGTGAAACAAAAATATATACTTTTTTTTGGATAAAATTGTCAAATTAGAATCGTTGGACAAAATTCATCATTTTGTTATTTGGAATAGTGGAACCAAGAATTATCATTTTTGGTCTATTGGAATAGTTGAATTAAAAGAATTATCATTTTGTTAATTTAGAAAAAACTTATCATTTTTGTCAAATTAGAACCATTGGACAAAAATTATCATTTTAGTCAAAATTAGAAAAGTTAAATTGGAATTGTCATTTTTATTGAAATAAGATTTGTCAAAAAATATATATACACATATTCCTTTTTGTCAAAATAGTTATTAAACAAAAATAGACATTTTTGTTCATTAAAAAGGATTAAACAAAAATAGACATTTTTGTTCATTAGAGAGGATTAAACAAAAATAGACATTTTTGTTCATTAGAGAGGATTAAACAAAAATATACATTTTTGTTCATTAGAGAGGATAAAACATTTTAAATTAAAAAGGTTGGAAACAAAAATATACATTTTTGTTAGTTAAAATATACATTTTTGTTAAATAACATTAGAATTTACATACAACATGAAAGTTACATTTTTATTTACAATGCATATATTAGAATTTATATGCATGGTTAAAATTACATTTTTATTTACAATGCATATATTAGAATTTATATGCATAGTTAAAATTACATTTTATTTACAATGCATATATCAGAATTTATATGCATAGTTAAAGCTACATTTTTATTTACAATGCGTATATTAGAATTTATATGCATAGTTAAAATTACATTTTTATTTACAATGCATATATTAGAATTTATATGCATAGTTAAAATTATGTTTTTATTTACAATGCATATATTAGAATTTATATGCATAGTTAAAAATTACATTTTTATTTTCAATGCATATATTAGAATTTATAAGCAAAGTTGAAATATCATTCTATTGACAATACGTACATTAGAATCTGTATGATTTATTTTTATTGTAAAACCTTACACTGAAAATTTATGCAAATAAAATATTCCCTTTTATTTTTTAAAGTTAAAAGTAGAAATACAAATAAAAGTCAGCTTTTATTCGTCATTGGCTCAATTGCCATGTAAATGAAATATATTTTGTTTGACATAATGAATAGGTAAATATGATATGCCAATGAAAACATTCTTTTATTTGGCATGTTAAACACATTAGTGAAATCGTCGAATGATTTATATTTATATATAGTTATATATATATATATTAAAATTAAACGAATCGCACACGGTATTTTGCGTTTCGGAATCGTAACTTTAAACAGTTATACTGAAAAATCCAACAGTCAGATTTTCCCAAAACTGGAACCGTAAGGACCACTTTGGGAAGATTTTTCCAACGATATAGATTCTGTTAAAATCCAACAGTTAGATTTTGAGAGAAGTGTAAAACAAATTTTGATAAAAACAGCGCCAAGGCTTGAAGCGTCGTTGAATCAAATTGGGCTATTTTTATATAAATAAAAATAACGATAAATCATTATTAAACAATATTAACCATTTGAAATGGTTTTAAATTATATATATGTGAGAATCATTTGGAAAGACCGAGTTCAATTTCATTTCAAATAATTATACAATGATTTGAACCAAAGATGTTGAAGACGGCGATTGAGGACCGGCGATCTTCACATCGAATGGATAACTACTGATGCCCGACATTTGTTAGCTCCCAGTAAAGGGTTAAAGTGCTAGTTGTCCGGACGTACTTGTTGATTGTCCAGAGAAGCGAGTACCTCTCTTCCGTATTGGACATACGGGACGAGGAATAAGGTGACTCCGGTTTCGTTCAGACCTAGAATGGACTTTTAAATGGATGTGTGTCTGACATTGGATTTCATTCCATGTAAATTAGTTTCGATTTAATATATATCTGATTGGTGGCGGAGAATTTATTCTCTTGCTTAACACTCTTCTCTTAGACTCACGAGCTCAGAGGTTATATATTGGTAGTTATCGATCGCAGGGCGTGGATTGTCAATGTGGCATGCCAAGATGCAAATGATCTAGGCTTTTGTTGAAAAGCATAGCTTTATGGTTGATGATCAAAGCATAGCCTATTTCATCATAGTTTTGTGTATAGCATTACCTCGCGAGCCTCACACCCCGGTAAGAGTCAGAAACGGGACAAGAGAACGCAGGGAGTGCACACGTTTCTTTCTAGCTAGAAGTGGTATCAGGGTTTCGCAAACCCTGACATTTTACTTATGTGGTTGATGGATTATGAGGCACGTCGGATTTATTGGTCGATAGTGACCAAATTACAGGTTCAATAGGACCGGGAAGCGTGTGTTCAGGAATTGCCAATCCACTAAAGTATTTGTGGACCGGCCCTGTAGGATCCAAGGGTTGCCCGTAGGTGTGATCCTGAGACATTGCTAGAGTGTCTCGAATTGGTAAGGAGATCGTCCCTAGCCTTGACTCATGATGAAAACCCAATTTCCAATACGACATTTTGGTTTTGATTGTAGACCTCTATATGGCGACATAGTAGGATGGGTTACTATGTCGTTTAGGATTGATACATTTACTTTGAAGTATTTTAAAACTGATTAGACACTAATAATAATATTTAAATAATTTTTTCTACGTATCAAGCATGTTTGATCATTATAAGGTAAAACTCTATCCTCCGGATTGCATTGCATTGTGTGATGGGACTTGAGTCTTATAATGACTTCATTTTTCTAAAAAGCATTGCATTGTTTTGAATAAAAATTTATTTAACTTATGCACTGGCAATCCAATGGAGTAAACCCGTCCCGCATTAGCGGCGTGGTCCTGTGATTAGCCATATTGTTAGTTGAGTTAGGAAATATTTCTCATACCAGTCCCATGACTGACTCGTAGTTTGTTTCACTTTGCAAACTCGGGTGCTCGATTTTTCACACGGGCAGCCAAGTGATAGGTTTAGGTATTATGGATACATTCTGGATCGGAGCATGCTTAAGCAATGAAGATGAAGAACATTTTTATCTTTTTATTGCTGCTTTGAGACATTTAGACATTATTAATCTATGATGTATTTGATGGAGTTGAGACTTATTTCCTTTTACTAAGACTTCTATTTGCTAAGTGTATCCTGCAATTGTGCTATTATGATGTCTTTGATGTGTGATGTTGATGACATTCCTAGTTCCGCTGCAATGATTTATGTGTTATGATGTCATCTGAGATCTGCTATTGTTGTAATTATGTTATATTCCAATGATTATCCTTGCTTTCGTACTACGGAAGTTTGGGGTCATCACAGTTGGTATCAGAGCCAGGTTTCGATCCTGGGACCTGTGGGTTATGGGCCCACCACGCTTCCGTAAAATTCCGTAGTACAAAAGCAAGGATAATCATTGGAATATAACATAATTACAACAGTAGCAGATCTCATATAACATTATAACACATAAATCATTGCAGCGGAACAAGGAATGCCATCAACATCACACATCAAAGACCTCGGAGAAGCACAATTACAGGATACACTTAGTAAATAGAAGTCTCAGTAAAAAGAAATAAGTCTCAACTCCATCAAATACATCATAGATCAATAATGTCTAAATGTCTCAAAGCAGCAATAAAAAGATAAAATTGTTCTTCATCTTCATTCCTTAAGCATGCTCCGATCCAGAATGTATCTATAATACCTAAACCTGTCACTTGGCTGCCCGTGCGAAAAAGAGGGCACCCGAGTTTGCAAAGTGAAACAAACTACGAGTCAGTCATGGGACTGGTATGAGAAATCTTTCCTAACTCAACTAACAATACGGCTAATCACAGGACCACGCCGCTAATGCAGAAAAGGTTTACTCCATTGGATTGCCAGTGCATAAGTTAAATAAATTTTTATTCAAAACAACGCAATGCTTTTTAGAAAAATGAAATCATTATAAGACTCAAGTCCCATCACACAATGAAAGCAAACCGGAGGATAGAGTTTTATCTTATAATGATCAAACATGCTTGATACATAGAAAAAATTATTTAAATATTATTTTTAGTGTCTAATCAGTTTTAAAATACTTCAAAGTAAATGTATCAATCCTAGACGGCATAGTACCCCATCCAACTATGTCGTTATATATAGGTCTACAATCAAAATCGAAATGTCGTATTGGAAACTGGGTTTCCATCATGAGTCAAGGCTATGGACGATCTCCTTACCGATTCGAGACACTCTAACAATGTCTCAGGATCACACCTACGGGTAACCCTGTAACAACCCGGAAAATCTGGGCCAGTTTAAAATTTTTATTTTGGCAATTTTAGCGAATTTAGATTATTTAAAATGAATTATTTTAAATAATATCGACGAGAAATTTATTTTGAATTGAAATTCGACGTATATATTATATACGTCGTCGTTAGAATATATAATAATTATATATAATTATAAAAGGAATAGAAAATGGCGCGGTAGTTCGAAAATTCGATTTCTAATTTCAAATGAATATACAGAATTCAATATAAGTCAGAATTGAACGAAACAAGAAATATTTGAATCTGTATAACTATATCTTTGGAACGAAGTTAACAAACTGAAATTTCATTTTAGAAATGATAAGGTATGTCCAGTTGAAAATTAGAAATAGTCGCTGTGGAATTTATATATATTTTTATATATATAAGGCCCTTAAAAATAGCAATTTTGCAAACGTCCTCGGATTTCGACGAAACCACTTTTGTTGGGTCCGTGAGGTCGAGTTATTGCTAGATTTCAAATTTCATAATTTTTCGAGTTAATATGTGAGCGTGGCAAAAGAAAACGTGTTTTGACCATTTCAGTTGATTTTAATCGACTGGAAATTGGCCATTTTTCTAACGGTCTCAGAATTCGACGAAACTAGTTTTGTTAGGACCGTATCGTCAATACGAAGCTAGAAAATATTTTTTTTGGAATTTTTCTAGTTAGTATGTGACCCCGGTAATTTGAAATGTACGTTTAAAATTCAATATAGTGATTTAAATGTAAATTTAACGGAAACTGATTGTAACAGCCGAATCAGCTGACGATACATATCCCATTGTGTTCGGAATGGGGGTTAAACGCTATGGACGGCAGGTGGTGGACCTCGTTTAGAGGTCGTTTGAAAAAGTTGACTTTTTGTATTAAAATAAAATAATTAAATAATTAAAATAATAAAAAATTAAACTTCCCCCCCCCCCCTTTTCTTCCTCGATGGCCCCCCCCCGATTCAGTTATTTACAAAGCAAATAAAAAAAAAAAAAAAGAAGACGAAACCCTAAATACCCGAAGCCGCCGCCCTCTGACGTTCGAGCCATCGCCAGCGCCGCCGCTCCGATCCTGGAAGCCATCGCCGAAGCCACCGCCTGACGCTGAGCCGCCCTCGCAACATCCTCCTCCCACCGAACGACGCATCGAAGCAGAAACCCTCGCATCCCTCTGAACCACCGTCACCTCGTCGAACCCCTGAACCACCGACGCCACGAGCCACGGCCGAGCTAGGTGAGCGTTTAATTGGTTTTATTTTTATTTTTGATTTTTGTTTTGTTTTACAGAAAATTAAAACTGTTTTTTTTGATTTAAAAACTGTTTTAAAAATGAAATATAAAACTGATTTTTTGTTTTAAGTTTTTAAAACAGAATTTTAAAAGATTTTAAAACAGAAATTTCAAAAACAGAAATTTTTAAAAGAGATTTTAAAACTGTTTTTAAAAGAAATCAAAACAGAATTTTTAAAAAAGGAATAAAAAGTAAAACTGCATTTTTTAAAATTAGTAAAAAACTGCATATTTTTTTTAAAAGTAAAAAACTGAATTTTCTTTATTTTTAAAACTGTTTTTCTTTTATTTACTTTAAAGCTAAATTTTATTTTATGTTGTAAGTGATAAAAATGTAATCTTTTATATAACATGGAAGTAAAAAATATAATTTTTCTATATTGAATAGCGAAGTAAAAATATAATTTTTCTATATTGAATAGCGAAGTAAAAATATAATTTTTCTATATTGAATAGCGAAGTAAAAATATAATTTTTCTATATTGAATAGCGAAGTAAAAATATAATTTTTCTATATTGAATAGCGAAGTAAAAAATATAATTTTTCTATATTGAATGGCGAAGTAAAAATATAATTTTTATCTATGAACTTTGAACTAAAAATTCGATTTTTATATATTGAACTTTGAAGTAAAAATTCGATTTTTATATATATAGTGAATACGGGCAACGAAGATGACGAAGGTGCGATAGCGATGAAGTTTTCTATCAGTGAAGTGCCGTGGAGCTAGGATAGCTATAGGTGAGAACTTCTCACTCAAATTCTACTTTTCTAGTTATATATATATATACTAGGATGCAGACGGTGCTTAGTAGCACCCGACACAATCGTCCACAGACCATGGACTTGTTTGTTTGGCTGTTTGGTTATTGATTGCGATATTGGTTTGAATGTGGTTTGTGGCGTGAAAAATCGAATCGATAAGTTGGTTAGGATTAGACGTGCGCCGTTATAAGGCGAAGGAGTAAGGCTAGGTTAGACCCTTACTCCAAATTTTGTGGTTTGCATAACGAAATGAATTTGATTGATGTGTGAATGGCGTGGGCCTTCACTAGACCGGGGATAAGGCTAGGCCTTGTCCCGTTTCTGGTATCGTGCCGTTATGCCGCCGAAATTTTCTAAAATAAGTTAGAAAAATAAAAATAGCATTTTATTTAAAGAATGAACTGAATAGAAATTCATATGTTAAAATAAAATGTGTTACCGTTAAAAATATAATTTTTAACGTGAATGTGAATAAATAAATATTCATTTACAAACCAGACGGTTTGTTTATGTACACCTATTTGAATGACGTTGATTGGGTCGATAAATTTTACACATCGCCTAACTGCACAAATAAAACATGTGTTTGATTGTTTGAAACCCCACACGGGTGTTAGGATGAAATTTGAAGTTCACTCATCCTGATTGATTAAATATGTCGATCGATTGATTGACAAGCTGCTATAAGCGTTAAATGTCTATATTTGATGCTTATACAGTGTAGTGCACTTTGGTTGATGGTTGATTATTTTTCAAGGCTATTATACATGTGTTGTATGAAAATCCATATAATTAACTTTATATGGTAATTGATTGGGCCTCATTCCAGTTTTGAAAAAGAAATATTTGAAAAAGAAATATTTGAAATAGAATATTTGAAAATAGAAAATTTATGAAGCCGTGTTGATTAGATTGACGCCATTTTGACGTGAACGATATTTATATCAATTTTAAGCGATTTCGAAATGAATTGAATTGAAAACGATTTTGAATTGAATTGAAAACGATTTCGAATTGAATTGAAAACAAATTGAAATGAATTCAAATTGAATTGAAATTTGAATTGAATAGAAATGAATTTTAAAACGAATTTATAAAGAAGAATTCAATTTTTATTTTAATTGAAAAGGAAGTTGAAATTGTTTTTGAAACGAATTCAAAACTATTTATATAATTCGTTTTAAATAGAAATCGATGAAATATATATTATATATATTATATATATAATATAATGGCCTGAATAGAACGCGCCGCGCCGCGGCAGTTCGCGAATTTCGACCATTTATTTCAAACGGACATTACGGGAGATCCGACCGTCGGATTCTCCTAAAACCGGAACCGTTGGGTTCGTATCGAAAAGAGCTTTCTAATGAATGTTAGAAATTTGAAATCTAACGGTTGGATTTGGAGATACGTCCAAATCAAATTCGAAAAAGGTCGCTGTAAGTGCAGTTCGATGGCCGTTGTTGGAAATCGACTGTACGGGCCTTGATAAAATTATTAAAAATAGTAATAATTTGTGTAAAATCATAAGAAATGATTTGTGAAAGTTTGGGATGAAAAACTCCATATTTGAAAAGATAAAAATAGATTTTTATCGAAATGAACTAGTTTTGAACTAGAATTATAATTCTATTTATTTTTAAATAAATAAATTGAATTTGAAATGGTTTTGAAAATAACCAAAATTTCCAATGATTGCATTGGAGTGGATTTGAATCGAAATTGTCTTCGGAATATTTCGATGTTGGAATTCGTGATTATACAGGTGTTGTTATGGAAATTTGAAAGATATATATTTATATCGTTATTTCCAATACGACATTTGTTAGTCGTAGAATTCGATATTGAATATAAGCCGATATATTTTCTATTCAGAGCCTTGTATTGAATATCGAATGTGATTTGGGTTTGTCGTGAATGGTGTCTTCACTAACACTGTTCTTGAACCCAGTTGAGAAAAGATTAAATCTTTTTATTTAGATTTAATGAAGTGTACCAATTAAATGATATTTAATTGGAATTGAATTGGTATTGATTTTTGGGTTTATCGTGAACAGTGTTTTAAATAACACTTGTTCTTTAACCCGATAATTAATCGAATGTGATTTGGGTTTGTCGTGAATGGTGTCTTCACTAACACTGTTCTTGAACCCAGTTGAGAAAAGATTAAATCTTTTTATTTAGATTTAATGAAGTGTACCAATTAAATGATATTTAATTGGAATTGAATGGATATTGATTTTTGGGTTTATCGTGAACAGTGTTTTAAATAACACTTGTTCTTTAACCCGATAATTAATGAATGTGATTTGGGTTTGTCGTGAATGGTGTCTTCACTAACACTGTTCTTGAACCCAGTTGAGAAAAGATTAAATCTTTTTATTTAGATTTAATGAAGGGTACCAATTAAATAATATTTAATTGGAATTGAATGGATATTGATTTTTGGGTTTATCGTGAACAGTGTTTTAAATAACACTTGTTCTTTAACCCGATAATTAATGAATGTGATTTGGGTTTGTCGTGAATGGTGTCTTCACTAACACTGTTCTTGAACCCAGTTGAGAAAAGATTAAATCTTTTTATTTAGATTTAATGAAGTGTACCAATTAAATAACATTTAATTGGAATTGAATCGATATTGATTTTTGGGTTTATCGTGGACAGTGTTTTAAATAACACTTGTTCTTTAACCCGATAATTAAGGGGATGTGACTATGGGTTTATCGTGAACCGTGTTTTAAATGACACTGATTCTTTAACCCAGTCACAGATTAAAACTAAGTGGAGTTTTAATGAATCTTTAATTAGATTGAAAAGATCGAGAATGGAGTATCACCAGTTTTGCTCCAGGCGATAGTTAAATCTTTAATTAGATTTGAACGTGAAATTTAGAAACTAACTGTCGGTTAGCTAAGTAGAATGGTTTTCTGGATATTGATCTGATGTTGGTTTCGGCCTTCGGGGTTAATATTTGGGAAATTATTCTCTTGATTAATTTACGGTTAGTGACTAATGAATTGGAATGAGGCGTATGTTGTGTTTGTGTAACACTTATTTAAAATATACGCGAGTTATTCGGAAAGACCGGGTTTATCCCATTCTGAATAACTGATACGACGATAAGTCGAAGATGAAGACGATGGTCGAAGACCGGAGGTCTTCACGTCGTTTGGGGGATAACTGATGATCTTGATTGGGCTGTACACCCAAGAAGATGGAAACAGTTAGTGATCGTCCAGACGTACTTGGAGATCGATGGATATGCGGGGTACTAGGTGCCTCCGGTTTCGTTCAGACCCAGGACGGACGTGTAAATGGACTGTGTGTCTGACATTGGATTTCATTCTGTGTGACTGATATCGGTTGCATAGGATGGTTTGCCTGTGTGGCATGCTAAGATGCAAATGATCAAGGCTTCTGTTGAAAAGCAAAGTCTTGTGGTGATGATCAAAGCACGGCCTTTGTGGCGTAGCTTTGTGTAACGTTTACTTCGCGAGTTTCACACCCGGTATGAACCAAAAACGGGAGGGACATCAGGGAGGACTTGCGTTTCTTTCTAGCTAGAAGTGGCGTCAGTGGTTTTACACGCCCTGACGAGTTTGACTTATGTGGTTGTTGCTGTTGCGAGGCGCCTCGGATTGATCGGTCGTTCTCGAACCGATGGAGTCATTTAGTTGGCTCGTTTACGCCCCATAGGGCGGGGAAACGCATGTTCAGGCATTTTAATCCACTCCGTGTGGACCGGCCCTGACGATCCAAGGGTCACTCGAGCTCTGATCCTGAGGGGCGGGCTAGAGCGTCTCGAATCGGTTGAGGACTATCTTTTGCCTCGGTTCATAGATGGAAATCCAATTTCCAAATACGTGACATTTGCGGTTTTATTTGTAAACCTATATATGGCGACATGATATATGGTACCCATGCCGCCTATGATTGATACTTATGATTTGAAGTTGTTATATACACTATGCACTTATAATAGTATCAAATGATTTGTTTTAAACGTATCAAGCATTCTTTGGCTGTTATAAGGGAAAACCCTATCCCCCGGCTTGCGTTGCATTGTGTGATAGGACCTGGGTCTTATAACAGCTTCATTTTTCTTTATTTAGCATTGCGCTGTTTGTTTTATGCACTGGTATTCTTGGGAGGAAACCCGTTCCGTGTTATACGGCGTGGTCCCTTGATTTACCTAACTTTGAAATAAAGATTAACTGTTTTAGTTCTCACACCAGTCACATGACTGACCTGGAGTTTATTGTTTTAACCTAAACTCTGGGTGCCCTTATTTTTGACACGGGCAGCTAGTAGTTTTGGTTTTGCAGATTTATATTCACAGGATCCTGGTTTACAGCTGGAACGATATCCGGAAAGCTTTGTATCCGTATATCTGCTTCTAGTTGTGTATTGTATTATTTTCCGCTGCTATGTATTTAAATGTAATTTAAATCTCTGATATTTCGGTGTAATATTCATTTATACTCTGTATATTCTTGTAATCTGATGCATTGTTGTATATACAATGAAATGTCCTTCTGTATGCGTTCTGTTGTGGTTTGTTCTCGAACTATCCGACGCTTCCCTTTACGGGGAGGTTGCGGGTCTTTACACGTGGTATCAGAGCTTTGGTTTACAAAGCTAGAGAACAAGGCACATTAGAAACATACGAAAGAATTCATCAGATATTGGATTAGCAATATCCAATGGGAATGACTCGTTAGAGATAGGATCAGTAGTATCCTAGAACGAGTGTGAAGAGTATATTTTTAAAATGAAAACAAATTTTTGTTTTGAAAATATAAATCAATTATTCGTATTTGATTATCTATTTATTTTGAATATGGACATTCCAATATATAAAGATTTTGCATATACGCGTCATGAACGTATATTCGAAGTTTTAATATACTGGATAGATATAGGACCGCACTCTAGTAGCCCGGAGATGTTCTGATGGTGGTTCGAAACATCATCAGCATTTATTTTCGAGTGACGAAGGTGTGATACCTATATATTTCCATTAGACTGGTGTGAGAACCAAACCTATATATATAGCTAGGACACATTGTTGTGAATTGACATCAAGAACATGATTTTAGTATATGTATCAAAATTATGAATTTGAAACTCTAATTCACTAATCGATTGATGTTTGTGTTGTTTCGTTATTTGTTTGCTAATTTTTAGCCGTTTAGCCTAATTATATCAAATATTGAACGATATTGAAAATTGGTCGCATCTGCTTGCATATACATATATATCATTGAACAGGTCATAGCAAGGAGGCTAGAGCCAGAGAATAAAATTTGTTTGCCCGACAAATAGGTACATGTTTACTACATAATTTCCTGTTTTGTTTGGGTGATGATGATTTTGTGAGCCTATTGGCTAGCCGCTTGGCTTTTTCTTTTTCTTTTTGAGATCTGAAGGACCGGGGAAGCTATTTGAAATTCCCCGATGCTCCCGGTGCAGGGGAGGTTATGGCGAAATTTTTCAAAAATTTAGGGTGTTAGCCAAATTTTTGAAATTTTGAAAATTCTCAGAAACTAAAGAGTTGGAGAATGGAAGCCAGATCGAACGTAGAGCTGAATAATCAAACCACTTTCGACTTTGTTCCTTTTCGGGGACGAAAAGTTTTAAGTGGGGGAGATTGTAACAACCCGGAAAATCTGGGCCAGTTTAAAATTTTTATTTTGGCAATTTTAGCGAATTTAGATTATTTAAAATGAATTATTTTAAATAATATCGACGAGAAATTTATTTTGAATTGAAATTCGACGTATATATTATATACGTCGTCGTTAGAATATATAATAATTATATATAATTATAAAAGGAATAGAAAATGGCGCGGTAGTTCGAAAATTCGATTTCTAATTTCAAATGAATATACAGAATTCAATATAAGTCAGAATTGAACGAAACAAGAAATATTTGAATCTGTATAACTATATCTTTGGAACGAAGTTAACAAACTGAAATTTCATTTTAGAAATGATAAGGTATGTCCAGTTGAAAATTAGAAATAGTCGCTGTGGAATTTATATATATTTTTATATATATAAGGCCCTTAAAAATAGCAATTTTGCAAACGTCCTCGGATTTCGACGAAACCACTTTTGTTGGGTCCGTGAGGTCGAGTTATTGCTAGATTTCAAATTTCATAATTTTTCGAGTTAATATGTGAGCGTGGCAAAAGAAAACGTGTTTTGACCATTTCAGTTGATTTTAATCGACTGGAAATTGGCCATTTTTCTAACGGTCTCAGAATTCGACGAAACTAGTTTTGTTAGGACCGTATCGTCAATACGAAGCTAGAAAATATTTTTTTTGGAATTTTTCTAGTTAGTATGTGACCCCGGTAATTTGAAATGTACGTTTAAAATTCAATATAGTGATTTAAATGTAAATTTAACGGAAACTGATTGTAACAGCCGAATCAGCTGACGATACATATCCCATTGTGTTCGGAATGGGGGTTAAACGCTATGGACGGCAGGTGGTGGACCTCGTTTAGAGGTCGTTTGAAAAAGTTGACTTTTTGTATTAAAATAAAATAATTAAATAATTAAAATAATAAAAAATTAAACTTCCCCCCCCCCCTTTTCTTCCTCGATGGCCCCCCCCCGATTCAGTTATTTACAAAGCAAATAAAAAAAAAAAAAAAGAAGACGAAACCCTAAATACCCGAAGCCGCCGCCCTCTGACGTTCGAGCCATCGCCAGCGCCGCCGCTCCGATCCTGGAAGCCATCGCCGAAGCCACCGCCTGACGCTGAGCCGCCCTCGCAACATCCTCCTCCCACCGAACGACGCATCGAAGCAGAAACCCTCGCATCCCTCTGAACCACCGTCACCTCGTCGAACCCCTGAACCACCGACGCCACGAGCCACGGCCGAGCTAGGTGAGCGTTTAATTGGTTTTATTTTTATTTTTGATTTTTGTTTTGTTTTACAGAAAATTAAAACTGTTTTTTTTGATTTAAAAACTGTTTTAAAAATGAAATATAAAACTGATTTTTTGTTTTAAGTTTTTAAAACAGAATTTTAAAAGATTTTAAAACAGAAATTTCAAAAACAGAAATTTTTAAAAGAGATTTTAAAACTGTTTTTAAAAGAAATCAAAACAGAATTTTTAAAAAAGGAATAAAAAGTAAAACTGCATTTTTTAAAATTAGTAAAAAACTGCATATTTTTTTTAAAAGTAAAAAACTGAATTTTCTTTATTTTTAAAACTGTTTTTCTTTTATTTACTTTAAAGCTAAATTTTATTTTATGTTGTAAGTGATAAAAATGTAATCTTTTATATAACATGGAAGTAAAAAATATAATTTTTCTATATTGAATAGCGAAGTAAAAATATAATTTTTCTATATTGAATAGCGAAGTAAAAATATAATTTTTCTATATTGAATAGCGAAGTAAAAATATAATTTTTCTATATTGAATAGCGAAGTAAAAATATAATTTTTCTATATTGAATAGCGAAGTAAAAAATATAATTTTTCTATATTGAATGGCGAAGTAAAAATATAATTTTTATCTATGAACTTTGAACTAAAAATTCGATTTTTATATATTGAACTTTGAAGTAAAAATTCGATTTTTATATATATAGTGAATACGGGCAACGAAGATGACGAAGGTGCGATAGCGATGAAGTTTTCTATCAGTGAAGTGCCGTGGAGCTAGGATAGCTATAGGTGAGAACTTCTCACTCAAATTCTACTTTTCTAGTTATATATATATATACTAGGATGCAGACGGTGCTTAGTAGCACCCGACACAATCGTCCACAGACCATGGACTTGTTTGTTTGGCTGTTTGGTTATTGATTGCGATATTGGTTTGAATGTGGTTTGTGGCGTGAAAAATCGAATCGATAAGTTGGTTAGGATTAGACGTGCGCCGTTATAAGGCGAAGGAGTAAGGCTAGGTTAGACCCTTACTCCAAATTTTGTGGTTTGCATAACGAAATGAATTTGATTGATGTGTGAATGGCGTGGGCCTTCACTAGACCGGGGATAAGGCTAGGCCTTGTCCCGTTTCTGGTATCGTGCCGTTATGCCGCCGAAATTTTCTAAAATAAGTTAGAAAAATAAAAATAGCATTTTATTTAAAGAATGAACTGAATAGAAATTCATATGTTAAAATAAAATGTGTTACCGTTAAAAATATAATTTTTAACGTGAATGTGAATAAATAAATATTCATTTACAAACCAGACGGTTTGTTTATGTACACCTATTTGAATGACGTTGATTGGGTCGATAAATTTTACACATCGCCTAACTGCACAAATAAAACATGTGTTTGATTGTTTGAAACCCCACACGGGTGTTAGGATGAAATTTGAAGTTCACTCATCCTGATTGATTAAATATGTCGATCGATTGATTGACAAGCTGCTATAAGCGTTAAATGTCTATATTTGATGCTTATACAGTGTAGTGCACTTTGGTTGATGGTTGATTATTTTTCAAGGCTATTATACATGTGTTGTATGAAAATCCATATAATTAACTTTATATGGTAATTGATTGGGCCTCATTCCAGTTTTGAAAAAGAAATATTTGAAAAAGAAATATTTGAAATAGAATATTTGAAAATAGAAAATTTATGAAGCCGTGTTGATTAGATTGACGCCATTTTGACGTGAACGATATTTATATCAATTTTAAGCGATTTCGAAATGAATTGAATTGAAAACGATTTTGAATTGAATTGAAAACGATTTCGAATTGAATTGAAAACAAATTGAAATGAATTCAAATTGAATTGAAATTTGAATTGAATAGAAATGAATTTTAAAACGAATTTATAAAGAAGAATTCAATTTTTATTTTAATTGAAAAGGAAGTTGAAATTGTTTTTGAAACGAATTCAAAACTATTTATATAATTCGTTTTAAATAGAAATCGATGAAATATATATTATATATATTATATATATAATATAATGGCCTGAATAGAACGCGCCGCGCCGCGGCAGTTCGCGAATTTCGACCATTTATTTCAAACGGACATTACGGGAGATCCGACCGTCGGATTCTCCTAAAACCGGAACCGTTGGGTTCGTATCGAAAAGAGCTTTCTAATGAATGTTAGAAATTTGAAATCTAACGGTTGGATTTGGAGATACGTCCAAATCAAATTCGAAAAAGGTCGCTGTAAGTGCAGTTCGATGGCCGTTGTTGGAAATCGACTGTACGGGCCTTGATAAAATTATTAAAAATAGTAATAATTTGTGTAAAATCATAAGAAATGATTTGTGAAAGTTTGGGATGAAAAACTCCATATTTGAAAAGATAAAAATAGATTTTTATCGAAATGAACTAGTTTTGAACTAGAATTATAATTCTATTTATTTTTAAATAAATAAATTGAATTTGAAATGGTTTTGAAAATAACCAAAATTTCCAATGATTGCATTGGAGTGGATTTGAATCGAAATTGTCTTCGGAATATTTCGATGTTGGAATTCGTGATTATACAGGTGTTGTTATGGAAATTTGAAAGATATATATTTATATCGTTATTTCCAATACGACATTTGTTAGTCGTAGAATTCGATATTGAATATAAGCCGATATATTTTCTATTCAGAGCCTTGTATTGAATATCGAATGTGATTTGGGTTTGTCGTGAATGGTGTCTTCACTAACACTGTTCTTGAACCCAGTTGAGAAAAGATTAAATCTTTTTATTTAGATTTAATGAAGTGTACCAATTAAATGATATTTAATTGGAATTGAATTGGTATTGATTTTTGGGTTTATCGTGAACAGTGTTTTAAATAACACTTGTTCTTTAACCCGATAATTAATCGAATGTGATTTGGGTTTGTCGTGAATGGTGTCTTCACTAACACTGTTCTTGAACCCAGTTGAGAAAAGATTAAATCTTTTTATTTAGATTTAATGAAGTGTACCAATTAAATGATATTTAATTGGAATTGAATGGATATTGATTTTTGGGTTTATCGTGAACAGTGTTTTAAATAACACTTGTTCTTTAACCCGATAATTAATGAATGTGATTTGGGTTTGTCGTGAATGGTGTCTTCACTAACACTGTTCTTGAACCCAGTTGAGAAAAGATTAAATCTTTTTATTTAGATTTAATGAAGGGTACCAATTAAATAATATTTAATTGGAATTGAATGGATATTGATTTTTGGGTTTATCGTGAACAGTGTTTTAAATAACACTTGTTCTTTAACCCGATAATTAATGAATGTGATTTGGGTTTGTCGTGAATGGTGTCTTCACTAACACTGTTCTTGAACCCAGTTGAGAAAAGATTAAATCTTTTTATTTAGATTTAATGAAGTGTACCAATTAAATAACATTTAATTGGAATTGAATCGATATTGATTTTTGGGTTTATCGTGGACAGTGTTTTAAATAACACTTGTTCTTTAACCCGATAATTAAGGGGATGTGACTATGGGTTTATCGTGAACCGTGTTTTAAATGACACTGATTCTTTAACCCAGTCACAGATTAAAACTAAGTGGAGTTTTAATGAATCTTTAATTAGATTGAAAAGATCGAGAATGGAGTATCACCAGTTTTGCTCCAGGCGATAGTTAAATCTTTAATTAGATTTGAACGTGAAATTTAGAAACTAACTGTCGGTTAGCTAAGTAGAATGGTTTTCTGGATATTGATCTGATGTTGGTTTCGGCCTTCGGGGTTAATATTTGGGAAATTATTCTCTTGATTAATTTACGGTTAGTGACTAATGAATTGGAATGAGGCGTATGTTGTGTTTGTGTAACACTTATTTAAAATATACGCGAGTTATTCGGAAAGACCGGGTTTATCCCATTCTGAATAACTGATACGACGATAAGTCGAAGATGAAGACGATGGTCGAAGACCGGAGGTCTTCACGTCGTTTGGGGGATAACTGATGATCTTGATTGGGCTGTACACCCAAGAAGATGGAAACAGTTAGTGATCGTCCAGACGTACTTGGAGATCGATGGATATGCGGGGTACTAGGTGCCTCCGGTTTCGTTCAGACCCAGGACGGACGTGTAAATGGACTGTGTGTCTGACATTGGATTTCATTCTGTGTGACTGATATCGGTTGCATAGGATGGTTTGCCTGTGTGGCATGCTAAGATGCAAATGATCAAGGCTTCTGTTGAAAAGCAAAGTCTTGTGGTGATGATCAAAGCACGGCCTTTGTGGCGTAGCTTTGTGTAACGTTTACTTCGCGAGTTTCACACCCGGTATGAACCAAAAACGGGAGGGACATCAGGGAGGACTTGCGTTTCTTTCTAGCTAGAAGTGGCGTCAGTGGTTTTACACGCCCTGACGAGTTTGACTTATGTGGTTGTTGCTGTTGCGAGGCGCCTCGGATTGATCGGTCGTTCTCGAACCGATGGAGTCATTTAGTTGGCTCGTTTACGCCCCATAGGGCGGGGAAACGCATGTTCAGGCATTTTAATCCACTCCGTGTGGACCGGCCCTGACGATCCAAGGGTCACTCGAGCTCTGATCCTGAGGGGCGGGCTAGAGCGTCTCGAATCGGTTGAGGACTATCTTTTGCCTCGGTTCATAGATGGAAATCCAATTTCCAAATACGTGACATTTGCGGTTTTATTTGTAAACCTATATATGGCGACATGATATATGGTACCCATGCCGCCTATGATTGATACTTATGATTTGAAGTTGTTATATACACTATGCACTTATAATAGTATCAAATGATTTGTTTTAAACGTATCAAGCATTCTTTGGCTGTTATAAGGGAAAACCCTATCCCCCGGCTTGCGTTGCATTGTGTGATAGGACCTGGGTCTTATAACAGCTTCATTTTTCTTTATTTAGCATTGCGCTGTTTGTTTTATGCACTGGTATTCTTGGGAGGAAACCCGTTCCGTGTTATACGGCGTGGTCCCTTGATTTACCTAACTTTGAAATAAAGATTAACTGTTTTAGTTCTCACACCAGTCACATGACTGACCTGGAGTTTATTGTTTTAACCTAAACTCTGGGTGCCCTTATTTTTGACACGGGCAGCTAGTAGTTTTGGTTTTGCAGATTTATATTCACAGGATCCTGGTTTACAGCTGGAACGATATCCGGAAAGCTTTGTATCCGTATATCTGCTTCTAGTTGTGTATTGTATTATTTTCCGCTGCTATGTATTTAAATGTAATTTAAATCTCTGATATTTCGGTGTAATATTCATTTATACTCTGTATATTCTTGTAATCTGATGCATTGTTGTATATACAATGAAATGTCCTTCTGTATGCGTTCTGTTGTGGTTTGTTCTCGAACTATCCGACGCTTCCCTTTACGGGGAGGTTGCGGGTCTTTACACACCCTTAGATCCTACAGGGTCGGTCCACAAATACTTTAGTGGATTGGTAATTCCTGAACACACGCTTCCCTGTCCTATTGAACCTATAATTTGGTCACTATCGACCAATAAATCCGAGGTGCCTCATAATCCATCAAACACATAAGTAAAATGTCAGGGCTTGCAAAACCCTGATACCACTTCTAGCTAAAAAGAAACGCGTGCACTCCCTGCATTCTCTTGTCCCGTTTCTGACTCTTACCGGGGTGTGAGGCTCGCGAGGTAACGCTATACACAAAACTATGCCAAATAGGCTATGCTTTGATCATCGACCATATGGCTCTGCTTTTCAACAAAAACCTCGATCATTTGCATCTTGGCATGCCACATTGACAATCCATGCCATGCGATCGATAACTACCAATACGTAACCTCTGAGCTCGTGCGTCTCAGAGAAGGGTGTTAAGAAAGAAAATAAATTCTCCGCCACCAATCAGATATATATTAAATAGAAACCAAATTACATGGAATGAAATCCAACGTTAGACACACATCCATTTACAAGTCCATTCTGGGTCTGAACGAAACCAGAGTCACCTTATTCCTCGTCCCGTATGTCCAACACGGAAGAGAGGTACTCGCTTCTCTGGACAATCAACAAATACATCTGGACAACTACCACTTTAACCCTTTACTGGGTGCTAACCAATGTCGGGCATCAGTAGTTATCCATTCGATGTGAAGATCGCGGGTCTTCAATCGCCATCTTCAATATCTTCGGTTTGAATCGTCGTATAATCATTTGAAATGAGATTGAACTCGGTCTTTCCAAATGATTCTCGCGTATATATAATTTGAAACCATTTCATACCGTTAATATTGTTTAATAACGATTTACCGCTATTTTTATTTATATAAAAATAGCCCAATTTAATTCCACGACCCTTCGGGTCAGTAAACGGTCATGGCACTGTTTTTATCAAAATTTGGTTTACACTTTTCTCAAAATATAACCGTTGGATTTTAACAAAATCTATATCGTTGGAAAAATCTTCCCAAAGCAGTCCTAAAGGTTCCAGTTTTGGGAAAATCCGACGGTCGGATTTTTCGGTATAATCGTTTAAAGTTACGATTCTGAAACATGAACTACCGCGCGCGATTCATTTAATTTTAATTTATATATATATATATATATATAACTATATATAAACATAAACCGTTCGATGATTCCACTAACGTGTTTAACATGCCAAATAAAAGAAAGTTTTCATTGGCATATCATATCTACCTATTCATAATGTCAAACAAAATATATTTCATTTACATGACAATTGAGCCAATGACAAATAAAAGCTAATTTTTATTTGTATTTCTACTTTTAACTTTAACAAATAAAAGGGAATATTTTATTTTTATAAAGTTTCAGTGTAAGTTTTTACAATAAAAATAATTCATATAGATTCTAATGTACGTTTTGTCAGTAGAATGATATTTCAAATTTGCATATAAATTCTAATATATGCGTTGTAAATAAAAATGTAATTTTTGACCATGCATATAAATTCTAATATATGCATTGTAAATAAAAATGTAATTTTAACTATGCATATAAATTCTAATATATGCATTGTAAATAAAAATGTAATTTTAACTATGCATATAAATTCTAATATATGCATTGTAAATAAATATGTAATTTTAACTATGCATATATATTCTAATATATGCATTGTAAATAAAAATGCAATTTTAACTATGCATATAAATTCTAATATATGCATTGTAAATAAAAATGTAATTTTAACTATGCATATAAATTCTGATATATGCATTGTAAATAAAAATGTAATTTTAACTATGCATATAAATTCTAATATATGCATTATAAATAAAAATTTAAATTTCATGGTGTATATAAATTCTAATGTTATTTAACAAAAATGTATATTTTAACTCACAAAAATGGATATTTTTGTTTCCAGCCTTTGTAGTTTAAAATGTTTCATTGTCTCTAATGAATAAAAATGTGTATTTTGGTTTAATCCTTTTTAATGAACAAAAATGTATATTTTTGTTTAATCCTTTTTAATGAACAAAAATGTCTATTTTTGTTTAATCCTTTTTAATGAACAAAAATGTCTATTTTTGTTTAATCCTTTTTAATGAAAAAAAATGTCTATTTTGTTTAATAACTATTTTGACAAAAAGGAATATGTATATATATATATTTTGACTTATTTAAATAAAAATGACAATTCCAATTCAACTATTCTAATTTTGACCAAAATGATATTTTTTGTCCAATGGTTCTAATTTGACAAAAATGATAAGTTTTGTCTGAATTAACAAAATGATAATTTTTTTAATTAGACTAATACAATAGACCAAAAATGATAATTCTTGGTTCCACTATTCCAAATAACAAAATGATGAATTTTGTCCAACGATTCTAATTTGAAAATTTTATCTAAAAAAAGTATATATTTTTGTTTCACTCATTTTATTACAACAAAATGATCTATATGTTTTTAACAATTTTATCATAACATAATATCACCCAACGAACAGATCTACATACCACATCCATCACATACTAAGTCACGAATCATAACAAATAGAAATTAACTTTGGATTGGTGATAATACAATCAGGATTATTTCTAATTATTTAGAAAAAAGAAATAAAATAGAATTCTCACCGTCGTTTAATTCTAAATGATTCAGATCTAAAATTTGTCCCAAAATCTGATCTGCTCTGAATCCGTTCTAATCAGTCTAGAAATGCAGATCTCGGGCTCACGATCGCAACGCTTCCGAAATTATTCAATTCCGAGTTCATTTAAGTGAGCTACGATTTATGTTATGTTAATAAAATTTTAAAATAAATTAATTAAATAATTAAAATAGATTTTCACCTTCTTCCTTTTTACAGACAAAGGCCGATGTGTTTTTCAACTCGTTCAATTCTAGGGTTATCTTTTCCGACCAAACAACAAATCTTTGGACGATCGGAGTGTGCCACGGCGTAGGGCTTCGAGAGCCGCACCCAGGGGGACCCACGACCTGGAGTTCGATCGTGGCAAGGAGGAGCGGCGACACTTGAAGCGTGGCCCTTCGAGGTGATGGTTCTCCTCGGATTCTCAATGAAAAATTTCGAACTTGGTATGGATACATAGAGGAGGAAGAGTACTTCAAAGTCCTCCAAAGGAGCACTTGATTTCGGTGAGAGGATGGGAAGTTATTGTGGAAGAACGTCTAGAGCTTTACTGGTCATTGAAATTGAGAGGGTGGCGGCTACTGTGTATTAGGGTTTTCTGATTATACAGTGTGTTTATATTGATATAATATTTAATGTTCTAATTTACAAAAAAAAATCCATTAATCCCTGATAACTCCAATTCCATCCCAACAGAAGTTGTACCTACCTAATTGCCCCTGTTCCGGAACCAATGGGCTAGGTCCCGTCAGCCCAAACAATCGTTTTCAGCCTGTTTTGTTTAATTTAAAATTTAAATCATTTATTTAATTAATTCGATCGTACATTTATTCACCGGGGCCACATACGGACTCCAAAAATTCCCAAAAAATAAATCTAGCTATGCTTTGATGATACGGTCCTAACAAAATTAATTTTTTCTAATTTGGAGACAGTATGAAAAATGGCCTTTTTAACGGTCGATTAAATTCAATAGAAATTATCGATTGTAGTTTAATTTACTACATTCACAAATTAATTCCAAAAATTATGGAAAATTAAACTTAGCCATAATTTGAAATTTCAGATCCGAAAAAAATGGTTTCGTCAAAAAACGGAGGTCGTTTGTATATTGGCCATTTATGCGGGCTATAAATAATACTATATTCCATAGCGACTATTCTGAATATTCAACTGGCCATAACTTTTTATTCCCGCTATGAAATTTCGATTTTTCAGATTCGTTGGGAAGATATTTTTAAACAGATTTAAATATTTTTGGTTTCACTAAAATCCGTTTTATTTTGAATCCTGTACATTCAGTCAAAGTTCAGATTCAAATTTTCAAACTGCTGTGTTATTTCTAATTCCTTTTAAAATTAAAATAAATATATTTGTTCTAACTTCGATTTAAATAAATTTTAAGTCATTATTATTTAAAATAAATTATTTTAACTATTCAAAATTCATTAAAATAGCCAAAATAAAAACTTTTAATTGGCTAATTTTCCGGGTTGTTACAAATAATATATTCACTTTGAGTGATATTACAAGTTTAAAATCCATTGGCTTGCATATAAATTCTCATATGTGTTGCCCAGTAATTATAGTTCACGCCATTAAAAAGTGGAGGGCGTATAGTAAATTGACCTTCTGTGAAACTAGTGTTTGTGCTGGTGTTAGTGTTAGTGTTCGTGTTGTTTTCCATATTATCGAGATATCAAATAACTGTTTTATGGTATAAGATATATAACAGTAGTCTTGGCTTTTATATGTATTATAAGTAACACGAATTAGTCGTGATATAAGTATACTCTTCCTATAATCTTATCCTCAAATAAATGATGTGTTTGTGAAGATCTGAAGGAAGTAGATTTGTAACGTTCTGGAATTTATAGCAATTTAATAAATAATTTATTTAATTATTATAATATTAGTTGATGATTAAAATGGTTTTAATTCAAATATTTTGAATATTTAATTATTATTAGTGGAATAATATATTTATTAAATAAGCAAAAATAGTGAATTGGCAATTTTATGTAAATTGGATTATTTGAGAAATTTAATCGAGTTTATATTCAAGTCATAATTAGTCGGATTTCTTTGAAACAAGAAACGTTCGAATTTAATTGATTATATTTTTCTAGTAGAAGAGAAAAATGGAGATTTCGTATTATATATTGTGAGTTATGTCCAAATCAAATTTTTAGTTAGTCGCTATGGACTCGTTTTTAAGCAATAACGATTTATTTAAAATAATTAAATATCAGTTTCGAATTTGGACAAGATCTTTGAGACGTAACTATAATTTAATTTTTTATAATTTTACAGTAATTTTTAATTGAAAAAATAAGCAACTTTTTATTTGGAGTATTTTACACCCTATATCAACGTTTTTGAAACTTCGCAGAATAAGTTAACTTGTCAGTTTTACTATACTTTTGTGATCGTGGGGCGTTGCTCGTTATGACGTTATTTTTAGTTTTGTCATTAACGGCTCATATGTGAACGAGATTTTACGTAAGGACAAACCTTAAAATATCTATACTTTATAAATAAATATATATTAATAAGCTACAAAAAGGATCCACACACATTTAAACCAGGAGTAGTCCAGCAATTCAAATGATACAAGTACAACAATAAAGAGTCCAATCGATATGGACTAAAAGGAATTAATCGATATTGACATCTAAGAAATATGTACGTGAAGCTTTCCAATAAATAAAATCATCTTTGCAAATAGTAACATGAGAAGGATTCCTACCGTATGCATCCATCAGCAAACAGTTCATTTAAGTGAGCTGGATGATGAACTTTGTTGCCAAATCTATTAACCAAAATGGCATAATAATAAAAAAAATAGTGCTTTCTTTTATGAAGATAGGGAAGTCTGCATCGGTATTTTAGACCAGTTGCATTGATAAGTTTACATACTGCCTCCCTTGTGTCACCCTATCCTACTACTTACACACCATCACTATGAATTATCACCATAACAAACCTATATGTTTGATAGCCCACTTGCCTTTTCTGCTCAAACAAAATAAATGCACATGTGTCTACATCTCAACGTGACAACTCTGCTAAAAACTTTGAAACAAAAGCACATACCAATCAACTTGCCAATGCTGTTTACCCCGTAAGACACTGAAATGTGAATGGCTATGCTTCAGGGAACATGCTACCACACTAAAAAGAAATCACATGCCTAGTATTTTCTATATGTAAATATACAAACCTCACCGCCCTATGCATTCAAATTTCAAACCGATGGATGAAGTAAAAACTCAGAGCCTTAAAACGTAAGGCAAGGCACATGCAAATTGTAAATAGTTCAAACCACTGTAGATGCCTATTTTTGAAAAGAAAAATCGAAACGAAAATATACAAACCTATAGAAGCCTACTCCTTGATGGCCAAGGAGTTTAATGTTATAAATACACAAAGCGCTTGTGTTTCTTCTTCAACAAATAGTTCACTGAATCTTTCAATGACTTAAGGAAACAACCGAGCTTTTTAATGGTAAATTAAAAAAAGTAAGCTGCAAGAAATGCAGAAGAGCACTGGGTAGATAGGCATGCGTGGAGGGATGCGTGTATGGGAGGGACGTGCACGCTGTTTGGCTTGTGGGATGGTTGTTCAACCATGAGATTTGAGGAGAGTGGTATACAGTGAATGATGGAAGGGGAGCTGCGGAAACCGGGAGCATGGTTTGTGTTTCATGATTATGGGAAGTAGTTAATGCGAATTTAACTGTGGAAGAACTAAAGAAGGGTACAAGCAGTTTTTAAGTTCATGAAGAAACAAGGAGATCCTAAATGGGGGAGTTATGGCAATTTCAGTGGAGAAAGGGAGGAAAAATGTTGGGAAGAAGTTGTATAAATAGGAGCATGCAAAGTTTTCTATAGTGGAGTATTATACCGGGGTGGCATGTTTTGGCAGTAGAAAGGAGCGGACGCAGGCCTTTTTTTTAGGTGTAAGTGGGTCTGGGTTTTTCAAAATGGGTATGGGTGGAATTTAAATTTGCAAGCCCAGTTTATATATATTAAAAAAAAAGTTGTAGTATGTAAAGGAGGATCAGTAAACGTTTTTATGTGACTATGAAGGATACCTCAGTAATGGACAAATGTGTATGCGATAGAGGAGGTTGGTTTAGTGAAGCAAGGCTTCATTTTTAGGAGAAGAATGGTATGCGCACGGGGACAGATTTGGGTTTATAGTTGGTCGTGGGCTGGTTAGCCCAATTAGAAATTAGAAAAAGAAAAAGGAAAAAAAAGAGAAAAAGGAAAAAAAGAAAGAAAGGGCTTGCAAAGGTGGGTTCGAAATGAAGCGTGTTTTCTTTCTAGTTTGGGAAATATGCAGAAAAGGGGCGCATGATTATATTATGGTGGGCCGAGGAATATATGGTAAGGCCTAATCCAAAATTTAATTAAAGCTTAAATTAAAATAAAATAGTGTATTAATTTAAATTAAACATATTTCACTCATTCATTATCAGAATTATGAACCGTTTGATTTGTTAAGATCGTACGGCCTCAGGCAACGTTCTGGAACCGATTTGGAGTGATTTTGAGGTCATCTGAATTTATTGCCAAACAAAACGTCTGATTTGAATCTACTGACCATTAATCGTTATTCGATAAGGTGAGTAAACTCACTATCTCTGATCAGTTCTATAATTTTATAAACATTATTCAATATTAATAAATGATAATTGGTTACTATGTGATGGTTGTTTGGAAGAATTGCTTATTAGTAGGTTGAATTTTAGTTACAGTTATATATAGCCGTTAGTTAAATATTGATCCCTTTTATTATAATATTTCATATTGATATGAAATTGGTGTTATTATGTTGATTAACATCTGTGGAAGTAGGGAAAAAGGTTGGAGGAATCCAACTGGATTCCTCGGCAATTATATTGTTCTTTTTCATATATTACATTATATGGTGTGACAACTAATCGATGATTGATTATTATGTGTTTGGGATGTTTAAATAACATTGTCCTGAAGTAATTGGTATTTAAATATCATAAATTATATTGGAAGGAATTCGAGTTAAAGGAAAAATCTATATTTAAGTAGAAGTTGAATTTTGAATAAAATAGAATATAATAACTTGTTTTAATTATATTAAAACAAGAAGTTGGATTATAAATTATATCGAAAATGAGATGAAATAATTATTATAAAATAAATCGGAATTGTAAATATAAGAATGAATATTAGAAAGGGAAATGAGAATCATTTTCACAAGCAAATGTTGAAATTTTTTTAGTGTTCGAAAGCTGGATTTGTAATTATAATTCTAATTGGTCGAATGTTATTATAATAATTTATTTTTATTATATAATTCAAAATTTTACAAGAGAAATAATTTGGTTTAAAAACCAATAATTTATAACCTAATGTGTAGTCAAGATTTAGTTATAAATATAATCAACAAATTGTTGACTTGTAAATGGAGTTTATAAAGAGGAATACGAATATGAATTTATAAAAGAACTAGATTAATGGAATTTTAAACTATAATGGTAATATTTATTTAAATCAAGATTTGTTTTAATATAACAAGTCTAGATTGTTGTACAGGAAATGATATTCACGTTTAAAGTGAATAATGATTTAAAAAGCAAACAGTTTGCAAATTGGAGTGGTGATAAAGGAAATTGGGGATGTTTTGGAAGTGATAAATTCAAAAATGTATTTAGAAATTAAATTAATCTGAAATTATGGGTCTATTCTGACATTAAGAATGTTAATCGAATATCGATTATTCAAAAAGGAGTTAAAAGTTGAAATTTGATTATATCGAATTCAGGAAAGTAATATTTACTTTTCGATCTTTATCAAGATTTATTTATTTATCTTATTAATTAATTAGTTATTCATTAAAATTAATTAATAAAAGTTATATTTTGGAGTTAAATATTTCAGGAGTAGAGATTATAACGCTATCGTTATAATCAATGATCTTTGTTAAAAAGTAAATTCGTAAACTAAATCCAAGAGTTACGAAAACAATGATTTGATAAGAATTAAGAAATGGAGTTAAGGAAATTAGAAACTGAATAGAGATTAGTTAAGTTGAATGGCTTTTTGAGTGTCGATCTGATGTTGGTTTCGGCCTTCAAGGTTGATACTTAAGGAGTTGTTTTCTCTTACTAGTTTACGGTTAAGGAGTGATGGACGTGAAAGAATAGTGATGCATGAATAATTAATCGAAATGTTTTCCGATGTTATTAACGCATATTTTCTAAATGTAGAAAATAAGAGTTGTGAATATATGGAATAAATTCCCGATGTTAAAAAGAGATATTTTCTAAATATGGAAAATAAATAGTTTAAAATAGATGGAAACATTTTCTAAGGATCATGTGAGGCAAAATGGGTTTTGAGAAATATGTGGGAAAATATGGGAGACGGGAAATTGGAGAAATGAATAATTATTGATAAATTAATTTAAGGGGCTCAGTGTTGATTGATGATTGATTGATACAATTTCCATTTGGGAATAATATCATGGTTGTGTGGATGTTTTCCTTTGATAGTTAAATCACTAGCTGTCAAAGTTTTTGACCATTTTTCCGTTGTCAATACGGAGAGACCGGGATCAGACTTATTATCTGTTGCGAAGGTAGAAATTACCTAAGATGGGTTTACAGTATAGTGCCTTCGGTTTGTCCAGTCCCAGGACAACTTGTATGGATGAATGTCTGACGACGTATATCTAATAAATCGCAAAAGTTGATCTTTTCAAACATATCCACGTTTGGTGGCAGAGGAATTCATTTCTCTTTGCTTTATACCTGTGGTATTTTTGGTGAAATCAATTTGTAATTTGGCGGGTTTGACGATGTGGCATTCAAAGTGAATGGTGACCAGATGCTCCAAAAGATACATTATGACCTAAAGTCTCATCAAACGGGAAATGACAAAAATCGGGTAGGAAAAATAGCTAAGTGGGTCGCACCCAATTAGGGTTTATTGTCACCATCTAGATAATATTCATATTTGTTACTTATTTTCATTTCTGTATCTCCCGAGAACGGTTATGTTGGTATACCAACCATAAGGTGACAATATATTCGGAACATTCAAGCGAAATGAATGGTCGGTCATGTGCGGCTGAGTTACAATATGTTCTTGTTGAACTCCAGAGTATCCCCTCTAGAGTACACTGATCGGAAGGTGGTTCCATACCTTTTCATAGTTGGAAATTCATTACCCAATAAGAGCCTGCGGTTTTTAATTTTATACTATATATGTAGAGCGTGAGACGCAAGCCTTCTTCTATATTGATATTTATTTGTATTTAGACACTATTATAAATCAGAATAATATTCTTTTAAAAATGTTTTGGGTTATCGTAAGGTAAAAACCATTTGTGTTTATGTGTGGATCGGTCTTATGATTATCTTTTATTTCGAAAAGGATTTTGAAAAGTTAAACTGAACGATTGGAGTTTACTCACACCAGTCCCATGACTGACCCAGAGTTTATTTTGTTTTACCCTAAACTCTAGGGTCCCCAAATTTTTATGGGCAGTCAAGTCGTCGGGATTTTACAGATACCCTTGGAGAAGCTTGGAGCAGGAGGTTTTAGCATTAGTTATATATAGAGATTTATTTCCGATGTGATATATATGTGATGTACTCTGATGATACATGCAAGTACCGATAAAGTTTTGTATTTTCAAAGTTATGTTATATAATATATTTTATTCGTTTTGCTGTGAGATTCATATTTACTCTGTTTCTGTTCTATGGGAATCTTTTTCTTCTTCTATTCTAACTTTGTTTCTTTCGATTTCTCACCCTCTAAACATATTTCTATTAATGATCCGGTGATCTCGATGCTCAAATTGTCGACATGGTGTTTTATGTTGATTTTCAAGGTCGAAAATCCCTGTTCGTTACAAGATTGGTTTTGAATTAAGAAGTATGAAATAGATCAAAGATTCAAAGCAATAAGAATGATTTTGAATGCTTTAGGATGTAGAGAATATCAAGAGAGTAAGATCAGAAATTAAGACAAGAATCGGTGATTTCGGTGATTTGGAAAGTGACGTTTGTAGTGTATAAATATAATCGAAGAGTAGTAATTATTCTTAAAAAGTTTCAATCAAAAGTAGCGACTGTATCTCTTGAAATCAGATTGAAAACTCTGGGTGAAAGGAAGTGTCTCTTCGTTAGAAATAGCCGTCGGAAATAATTAGTCGACTGGTCAAAAAATCACCAGTCAACTGGTTAAAAACATGTATATATACGCGTACACACACAAACAAAAGTGGCTAGAGTTGTTCACTTTTGTGCTTGCCAGCGACTGGTAGAAATCTAACCAGTCGACTGGTTAGTGCATAAATGCACAACTTTGGCACTTGTTTACCAATATCATATATATTATTTTGTGTTTTTGTGTTGTGATATTTGAGGATAGATTTTAACAATATAACACAATCTAATATCACAATTAAATAATCAAACTAAGTCACTTTCTTTGATCTCCATTTTCTTCTTTGTTGTGAATTAAAAACCTGTGAATCAACAGTACCGTCGATAAAATAAAAGATTTATGGAATTGATTTTTAAGTCGATTCTGAATGTTTTCAAAACTTGATTAAAATATGATGCATGTTTTTAAATAAACAAGTATTTATTTAAGTTTATAAATTGAATATAGATTGATTTTATAAAACCAATTCTTATGCTTTATAAACAAGTGAGCAGAGATTAACCTAAGGGTTAAGAGTCGGATTAATTGTTTTCGTGAGACAATTAAATGCGATTATTTAAATTAATTATTCTTATTAATTTATAAAAAGAAAGGATTAATTAAAATTGATTATTATTTATTTAAAAATAATCAAAGTGAGAATCTTAATATTCATTGATGGAGGTTTATGAATCTATAAGGCCTGTTTACATTTAAATTAATTGTAAAGCAAGTTTAAGTTAATAATAATATAAGTTAAGTTTAAATTTAAGTATAAATTGACTTCTTGGGATTCTATTTAATTGGATTTCATAAAATCCAAATTGGACGAAGATATAAAAAACCAAGTTTTATGAAATATGTTGTAAATGATTTCAATTATTGACGCGAATTATTAAAGTTATAAATTTTAAAATGGCCTTTGAATGGGATGAAAGATTAGAAGTGTGAAAATATGTAATGGAAATCGAAAAGGAGACCCAAAGTGAAATAAAATGGTTAGGCAAGGTAAGTTATAAGGATTCGATCCAAAATCGCATATTTTAAACAAAAGATGGAGTATTATTAAGATATAACCAAAATAGGTTTGAGGTAAGTTTATAAGAAGTTTTCATAAAGGATTCTATTTTAGTAGAATCAAGGCTTATATATAATGTTTTAAAAGATATACTAAGTAGGTTAAGGAATATGATGTGGTTTTTAAGAAATTGGAACCTGTTGTACGTTGGTTGAGTCGAGTAACTTTCGATTTGTCAATCTGATGTTGGTTTCAGCCTTCGGGGTTGTATACTTAGAGATTTATTCACTTACAAATTTATAGTGAGAAGCTAATAAAGTAGTAGTGAAATTATAATTGAATACTCTTATATTAAATAAGAAATACTGAAATGTTTTCCCTAATACTGGAAGATTTAAAAGATTTAATTAACGAATGGTTTATTAAAGAGGCCAAATGATGTTGGGTACTGAATCAGTGAATTCATTTTATTTTTATGGATGAATGCTTGTTATTAGATATGTAACAACCCGGAAAATCTGAGCCAATTTAAAAATTTTATTTTGGCGAATTTAACGGGTTTCGAATATTTAAAATGGATTATTTTAAATAGTAATGACGGAAAATTTATTTTCGACGAAGTTAAAACGAATAAATTTATTTAATTATATAACGAGCCTAAAATGGCGCAGCAGTTCGAAAATTCGATTTCAAATTTCAATTGAATATACAGAATTCAATATAAGTCAGAATTGAACGAAACAAGAAATATTTGAATATGATTAATGATATCTTTATAACGGATGTAAGAAACTGAGATTTCACTTTATAGAGTGTAAGATACGTTCAGTTTAAAATTCAGAAAAGTCGCTGTGGAATTTACATATATTTTAATATACATAAAAGCCCTTAGAAATGGAAATTTTGCAAACGACCTTCGTTTTCGACGAAACCACTTTTGTTGGATCCGGGATGTCAAATTATTGCTAGCCTTCAAAATGCATAATTTTCTGGATCAATATGTGAGCGTGGCAAAGTTAAATGTGTTTTGACAGTTTCAGTCAATTTGGATCGACCAGAAAATGGCCATTTTTCAAACGGTCTTCAAATTTGACAAAATTAGTTTTGTTAGGACCGTATCGTCAATAAGAAACTAGAAATAATTTTTCTAAAATTCTCAGAGTCAGTATGTGGCCTCGGTAAATTTAAATGTACGTTAAAGTCAAATTTGAATGTTATATTAATTTATATTTTAATTTTGATAAAAAACTGATCGTAACAGTCGAATTGGCTTACGATACATGTCCCATTGTGCTCGGAATAGGGGTAATTAGCTAGGGACGACAATCGGTGGGTTCGATTTTGAGTTCGAAATAGAAAGTTGCTTTATGGAATAAATTAAATAAATAAAAACAATATAAAATCCCTCCTACCCCTTTCCCATTTCACAAAGTCAAACCCGGTCAAAATTAGAAGACCGCTCCCCCCCTTTTTCTTCAAAATCCCGTCGCCCATGCTTCCACATGCCGCCGCTCTTCCTGGAGCCACCACCGGCGATCCTCCAGCGCTCCTCCGCCTCCCCCTCCTTCCCCCTTCCCTCTCTCTTCTATAACGACCCAGATTTTTGAACGGTTAATTTTAAATATTTAATATGGTTTTAAATATTATGTTGATAATATAAATGAATTTTTATATTGAGTTATCGATTAAATAATCGATCTCGATTTAATATCGAATATATTAAATTGTCGTAATACGAATAATAACTCAATTCAAGATTTAAAACTGAATCAAAAGCAGTTCAGATGACCAGTGTCAGTTCTGTTTGAATATAAAAGCGATAATATTAATTTATTATTGAAGAAATGAATTGTTTCGAATTTAATTTATATCAGTTTAAATTAATATCCTCTCCATGTGATCGGATTGGGCTCCGAAACCTGTCCCAGTGTGTTCAGAATAGTGGTATAACGCTAGAAACGCCGGTTGTTGCGCTCAAATAGGAGTTCGAAACCCCGATTTTTTTTTATATATAATGGATAAGCTTGAAATCAAATCAGAATCAATTTAAAAAGAGTAAAAATCTTTTTAAATCAAATCAAATTTAATACGGTGTACGTTTACACTGTAAACTCCTTCCCACCCAAGTTTCATCTCCTATAAAATCGCAACCCCTTTCCTTCTATTTTCCCCTCTTTGTTCATTTTGCTTCTGAACGATTGAACACCCCAAACCCGTTCTTTTCTCCTCGTTTCAGGATCAAAAGGAAGCTCGTGAGCTTCAGAGAGAAATGGTAACCGATCTTACATTCCACGTTCCATCTTCAAAATCGAAACAAAACAAAGCCGCCCTTCTGCATTTCTTTCCCATTCTTCGTTCGTTTCCCCCTCTTTCTTTTGTAAAACCGTAAACCGCTTCCTTCTTCAAAGTTCATTAATTCAAAATTAAATTGAAATCCCCACAAAATTACCAAATTCTTGATTTACTGAACACCTATACGCAAGGGCTTCTACCCTAGGGTTCTCAGTGTTCGTGCGATGATATCTAAGGAAGTCGGAAATTAGGGCAGTGGCGATTTGTGATGCTAGAAGTGAGCTCGTAGGTCTCGGTTTGTAGTTCGAAGTCGTGTATGTTGGGAGAGGGGCGAGAGTACGGAATGGCGATGGTCGCGATTTCATGTTTGGGTGGAAAATACTGGAAGCTCGCGACGTTGGTTCTGGAAGGCGTCGAGCTTTGTTTTGGAACAGGAGTGTCGAGTTAGCAGTCTCGTGAATTAGGGGAGTTTGATTTGGTTTGAGGTGTGTACTGATGGGTTTACAACAGCCTTGGGTTTGATCTGGAATCGACAGTATGGTAATGGGGAGTTCAAATCTGCGTTCAGGGGATGGTTATGGGAGAAGCTTGTTCGATTATCAAACATTTATGTTTCGAAGCAGGCTGTTAAATGGTGTTTAAGGTAAGATGTTAAATTAATTTAATTAATTAGAAATGGTTAATTATATATATATAATTTATTTAAGTAGGTTAAATAAAATAGTTCGAGTTAATGAATAAGGATTTAATTTATCGTAGGTGCTAAACAAATAAATTCGAGTTATTCATAACTACAACGGTTCAACAGCTAATCAGATGTTCAGAAAATAAAATCTCGGTGAGTAAATCTCACTCACCTTTAGAATTATTTTTATTTCATTAAAAATAATTGTCTGTTGCTTGTGTGAATGTTTTCTGGTTGTTTTATATATATTAGTTATTTAGGCTATATATATATATTGGGTTGATTGATTGGTTGGATTCCCGCAGTCTCATTAGCGGATGCCCGTGGTTCCATTAGCGGATGATTACCCTATACGCCCCACGCTATGATTAGTGGATGACCTTCTATACCGCGATATTCTGCCACGAAGCAGAATGGGTATTATTTATGTGCTAACGTCTGTGGATGCAGGAAAACAGGTTGGAGGAGTCCAACTGGACTCCTCAAAGATATTTTATTTGTTTATTTATTTGTTTGCATATATACTGTCATATATGATGTGTTAGAATACCTGAAATAAATAATTGGCTGTTTAGGTGTTTAAATATCACTGGGCCGAAGTGTTAATTTATAAAAATATCGTAAAAAGGATATTGGAGATTTAAAAAGGAAAATTCTATTTTTAAATAGAAATTTGAAATTTTGGAAATGGAATAAAAATATTTACTTGTTTAAAGAATAAAGACAAGGAGTTCATTTATAAACGGAGTTTATAAATAAAGTGAAAAGAATTATCATTGGATAACTCCGAGGAAAAATCAGTATAGGAATTTACAAAGGGAAAATTTATATTTTTCCAAAGTGGAAATTTAATTTCAAATAGATTTGAAATTAAGGCTTGTTTAACTATATATATATATATAACAAGAAATAGAAATGGTGTGTTTAAATATATGGAACAAATTATCAAGGGATAATTTGAATATTTAAATTCAAATAATGAATTTAAAAATAGAATTTCAAAAATGGAATTAGAAATTCAATTAGAAATTGAATATAGAAATCCAAATAGAAATTTAAATGGAATTTGAATTCAAAGGAATTCAAATGGGTTTGAATAAAGAAATTCAAATGGGATTTAAATATAAGATTTCAAATAGAAATTTAAATGGAGTTTAAATATTTGAATTCAAATATGATTTTCAAATATAACCATTCAAAAGGGATTTGATTATAGAATTTAAAGTGGAATTTAATTCAAAGGAATAAAATAGGGTATTGGAATTCAAGAAAATTAAATATGGAGTTTAACTAATGAATTTGAATTTAGAATTCAAATGGTATTTGTAAATGAATTCGAATTTAGAATTCAAATGGTGTTTGAAAGAAAATTGGAATATTTTAATTCAAATGGAGTTGGAAATAGATTTGAACATAGAAATTCAAATGGAGTTTGAATATTTGAATTTCAAAAGGGAATTCAAAATGGAGTTTGAATATCTAAATTCAAGTATGAATTTCAAATATAGAAATTCAAAAAGGAGTTGAATTAAAGTGGAAGTTAAATAAAGGATTTGAAATGGAATTCGAATAAAGGATTTCAAATGGAATTTGAATACAGGATTTAAACTATGGAATTTGAAATGTAAAAGATTCAAATGGAATATATATATATTAGAATGGAGTTGAATTTATTTTAAACGAAGTTTAAAAGTTTATATATATAAATATAATTAAAACGAACTCGGCGCAGCGCTGCAGTTCGGAAATTGGCGACTCGAACTTCATTTGAGTATATCGGAGTAAAATTAAGTCGGAATTCTTTGAAACAAGAACCGTCAGGACCAGTTAGATAATAGTTTTCTAATAGAAGAGAAAAATATGGATTTCGTCGAATAGATTCTGAGATATGTCAAAATCAAATATTTAAAAGTGCAGCGCCAGAAACCATTATAAACCATAATGGATTTTATATATAAATATAAGGATTTTTAAGCAAATAAAAATCCAAATTCCCATTTAAAAGCCTAAACTTGAGTTAGAAAATAAAGGCGAGCTCAAGTGAAGTAAGTAAAGAGATTTTTGAAACAATAACCCTATTTTGATTATTTAGGATTAACTAAGTCAAAGTAGAAATTAGTTAATCGAGTTTGAACTAAAGTCGAACCTTGAAAAGTGAATTTGGCGTTCGTAAATATATAGTCGAAATCGAATATAGAACTTTAATTGAAATTTGAATTCAATTAGTTGATAAGCAAGTTAAAATATATTGGAACATGTCATGTCCAAATATAAAAGTGAAATAGACCAAAGAGTTAATTAACAAGTTAATTAACGAATTGAGTTAAAGCAATTGGGAATAGTTGAAATCAATTGGACAGGTATAGACATACAGGAGACAGGTATGGGATAAAGTGATGAAGGTATATAATTCGCGTGCTCGACAATAAGGTACATGTTTAAAATTCCATATGAGGTTTTATGTGCCGTATCGGCTAGCCGCTTGGCTTTTTCTTTTTCTTTTTGAGATAAGAAGGACCGGGAAAGCTATTTGAAATTTCCCGATGCTCCCGGTACAGGGGAGGTTATGGCGAATTTTTCCGGAAATTTAAGGAGTTAGAATATTTTTAAGAAAATCTGATAAGTTGAAATCTATATATCAATATATTTAGAACTCGATAAGGAAATGAATTTAGAAATAGAATATTAAAATCAAAAAGGGAATCTATGAATCAAATCTGAAATAAAGAATAGAAAGAGAAGCGTATACGTGTTTTAAAAATGAATAATGGGTTTAGTGGTGTTGATTATTTGAGTTAGCAGTCTGGTCTGTTTTGAGGTTAATAATATTCTCAGTCAAGGTCTGAGAGGTAATTATACCCCAACTTGATTGATTTTATTTTTAGCTGATAAATGGAAAGGTTCAGGCTCGAAGGTAAATGTTTAAAGAAATAAGTGATTGGAATATTTTTTCCCAATTATAAATAGATTGTATTTTCTAAAGTTTAGAAAATAAAAAGAAGGCGATATATGGAAATGTTTTCCAAATAACGTATAAGGCCGATATGGTTATTGAAAATATTTGGTTAACAAATATTGATAAAAAAAATGAGAAGTGATTTAATTAATGAAATATTAATTAAAGGGCTCAGTGATTGTTTGATACCTTGGATGAACACTTGTTTTTCTTCAATAGTTAAGTCATACAATCGAAACACTTGTTTTTCTTTGATAGTTAAATCACCGACTATCGATGTTTTTGACCATCGTTGTCAATATGGAGAGACCGGTTGGATTATTATCCGAGAACCACTCCGTATTGGCAGTAGCGTTGCGAATCAGATTATATGAAGATAATCGAAGACGGAGTAAAGTGCAAGGGCTTTTTCTGTTACTAGAAATCGTGCCTTCGGTTTCGTTCAGTCCCAGAACGAACGTATATGGACGAATGTCTGACAGAATATTTCCAATGATCGAATGTATTGGTCTGTACAAATATATATGGTTGCAACGGATTTATTCCCTTAGCATAACATCCAGAATATTTGTGTAAACCAATTAATGATTAACGGATCTGATAATGTGGCATTCAAAGTGATTGTGTTATCAAGGAATGGTAAGTAAGCGTAGCCCCAGGCCTCATCAACCAGGAAATGACAAAAATCGGGCAGGCAGCATGGCTATGTGGGTCGCTCCCATTAGGGTGTATAATCACCTATCTAGAGATTTATTTAACTTCTTATTCTATTCGATGCTGTCCCTTTCGGGAAACGGTTGCTGATCCCAACCGTTGGTGATATACATTCGATACACTCAAGCGAAATGAGTGGTCGGTCATGTGTGGGCCGGGTTGCAAGATGTTCTTGTTGAACCCAGTGTATTTGCCTCTAGAGATACACTATCGGCAGGTGGTCCCATACCTTGTCATAGTCAGAATCCAATCTCCAACAAGCGCCCGCGGTTTTGTTTGTATACTATATATGTGGAACGTGAGATGCAAGCGTTCTGCTAGATTGTTATTTACTTGTGATTAGACATTATTATAATATCAGGAAAGTATTGATTTCCAAAACTGTTTTGGGTTATCGTAAGGTAAAAACCATTCGTGTTTATGTGTGGATCGGTCTTACGATTATCCTTTGTTTTGAAAAGGATTTTGAAAGGTTAAACCAAATGATTTGAGTTTACTCACACCAGTCCCATGACTGACCCAGAGTTTATTTTGTTTTGTTTTCCCTAAACTCTTGGGTGCCCAAATTTGTACGGGCAGTCAAGTAGTTCAGGTATTTACAGATACCATTGGAGGAGCTTGGAGCAGGAGGCTTCAGCGTTAGTTATATAATGTTATTTTCCGCTGTATTGTAAGTGTTGAACTCTGATTCTGAATGTACATGTATACACAAATTTTGTATTACAAAAGTTATGATATATTATATTTTTATCCGTTCCGCTGTGAGGTTCATGTTTACTCTGATGTTGTGTATTCTTCTTCTCCTATTCTAATATTTCTTTCTTTCTAATTCTCACCCTCTAACTTCTTCCTAATAATGATTCGTATTTCTGTGCAATTTGGGTTGGACGTGTGGTATAATTAGTCGACTCAAAGGGTACGGATTTGCGGGTCGTTACAGTTGGTATCAGAGCTTAGGTTGAGCGAATACCTAGGCTTTGGTGGAATGTGCTCATTAGAGATAGGGTCAGCAGTGCCCTAGAATGAGTTGAGTGTATATATACGAGAGAGCGTATTTGTTAATTTATATAAAATTTGTTTTATATTATGTTGGCTTGTCTGTTGAGTGGTTTATTAATTCTGATCGAATCGTGGGACGCCACGAAGTCGATAGGAATTTCTGAACACTTGAACAGAGAAATTCAACATAATAATGTTTTAAGGGAGATAGATGAAATAATTTTACCCAAATTTCTATTTTGATATAGAAGGAATAATTTTCTGAAATTATTATATTATATGGATGTGTTGATTGTTAGGATTATAATCCAATGAGATTATAAAATTTAAATGGTTAATTATAACCAAATAAAATTTGTATATGAATAAAATATATACAAATGAGATGAATTAGAATTAAATTCAAACCAGAATTTGGAATTTAAATCCTGGGAAGTTTGAATTTTTTTTCAAAGTATATTAAAATAATATAGCTTTGTTTTGAAAGGGATTTTTTAATAAAAATCATTTTTAATGGGTTTTGAAATTGTTTAAGCACTGAACTCACTTCAGTGACTGGAAAATAATTCTGATGAGGACTGCAGCTTCGTCAGTGTTCATTTTCGAGTTTCTAAGTGATGGATTGCTACCTTAGAAAAGTTTTGATGGGAGTTTGTTTGAAAGAAAGCAAGTTTAGTTGGAAAATTCAAATATTTTGAATTTGAAAAGATGATAAATATATGTACATGTTTAAGTGATTTCAAAAGGATTTGAAATGAAAACCCTGGAATTTGAATTCTGAAGTTTAAATTTAACTGAAGCAAGTTAAATGGATCGAGGTAAATAAGTTAATGAAATTCAAATTGAATAAGATTGAATAGAATTTGAATTGGGTGAAAATCATTTAGATTAAACGGGTGAAAACCAAAAGTTTTGGTTGGAGCTAAATTGTTGAAATATGCGGAGTTGAGTTTCAACATAAGTGAGATTTTGAAAAGTAATAGATTTGTACCATTTTTCCTACCTTAACAATTTCGAGGACGAAATTATTTTAAGGGGGAAAGAATGTAACGACCCAGATTTTTGAACGGTTAATTTTAAATATTTAATATGGTTTTAAATATTATGTTGATAATATAAACGAATTTTTATATTGAGTTATCGATTAAATAATCGATCTCGATTTAATATCGAATATATTAAATTGTCGTAATACGAATAATAACTCAATTCAAGATTTAAAACTGAATCAAAAGCAGTTCAGATGACCAGTGTCAGTTCTGTTTGAATATAAAAGCGATAATATTAATTTATTATCGAAGAAATGAATTGTTTCGAATTTAATTTATATCAGTTTAAATTAATATCCTCTCCATGTGATCGGATTGGGCTCCGAAACCTGTCCCAGTGTGTTCAGAATAGTGGTATAACGCTAGAAACGCCGGTTGTTGCGCTCAAATAGGAGTTCGAAACCCCGATTTTTTTATATATATAATGGATAAGCTTGAAATCAAATCAGAATCAATTTAAAAAGAGTAAAAATCTTTTTAAATCAAATCAAATTTAATACGGTGTACGTTTACACTGTAAACTCCTTCCCACCCAAGTTTCATCTCCTATAAAATCGCAACCCCTTTCCTTCTATTTTTCCCTCTTCGTTCATTTTGCTTCTGAACGATTGAACACCCCAAACCCGTTCTTTTCTCCTCGTTTCAGGATCAAAAGGAAGCTCGTGAGCTTCAGAGAGAAATGGTAACCGATCTTACATTCCACCTTCCATCTTCAAAATCGAAACAAAACAAAGCCGCCCTTCTGCATTTCTTTCCCATTCTTCGTTCGTTTCCCCCTCTTTCTTTTGTAAAACCGTAAACCGCTTCCTTCTTCAAAGTTCATTAATTCAAAATTAAATTGAAATCCCCACAAAATTACCAAGTTCTTGATTTGCTGAACACCTATACGCAAGGGCTTCTACCCTAGGGTTCTCAGTGTTCGTGCGATGATATCTAAGGAAGTCGGAAATTAGGGCAGTGGCGATTTGTGATGCTAGAAGTGAGCTCGTAGGTCTCGGTTTGTAGTTCGAAGTCGTGTATGTTGGGAGAGGGGCGAGAGTACGGAATGGCGATGGTCGCGATTTCATGTTTGGGTGGAAAATACTGGAAGCTCGCGACGTTGGTTCTGGAAGGCGTCGAGCTTTGTTTTGGAACAGGAGTGTCGAGTTAGCAGTCTCGTGAATTAGGGGAGTTCGATTTGGTTTGAGGTGTGTACTGATGGGTTTACAACAGCCTTGGGTTTGATCTGGAATCGACAGTATGGTAATGGGGAGTTCAAATCTGCGTTCAGGGGATGGTTATGGGAGAAGCTTGTTCGATTATCAAACATTTATGTTTCGAAGCAGGCTGTTGTAAAGACCCGTAACTTCCCCGTAAAGGAAAGAGAGGATAGTTCGAGAACAAACCACAACAGAACGCATACAGAAGAACATTTCATTGTTATTACAACAATGCACCAGATTACAAGAATATACAGAGTATAAATGAATATTACACAGAAATATCAGAGATTTAAATTACATTTAAATACATAGCAGCGGAAAAATAATACAATACACAACTAGAAGAGATATACGGATACAAAGCTTTCCGGATATCGTTCCAGCTGTAAACCAGGATCCTGTGAATATAAATCTGCAAAACCAAAACTACTAGCTGCCCGTGTCAAAATAGGGGCACCCAGAGTTTAGGTTAAAACAATAAACTCCAGGTCAGTCATGTGACTGGTGTGAGAACTAAAACAGTTATAAATCTTTATTTTAAAGTTAGGTAAATCAAGGGACCACGCCGTATAACACGGAACGGGTTTCCTCCCAAGAATACCAGTGCATAAAACAACAGCGCAATGCTAAATAAAGAAGAATGAAGCTGTTATAAGACCCAGGTCCCATCACACAATGCAACGCAGCCGAGGATAGGGTTTTCCCTTATAACAGCCAAAGAATGCTTGATACGTTTAAAACAAATCGTTTGATACTATTATAAGTGCATAGTGTATAAACAACTTCAAATCATAAGTATCAATCATAGGCGGCATGAATGCCCCATCCCACTATGTCACCATACTAGGTTCTACAATTAAAACCGCAAATGTCACGTATTTGGAAATTGGATTTCCGTCTATGAACCGAGGCAAAAGATAGTCCTCAACCGATTCGAGACGCTCTAGCCCGCCCCTCAGGAACAGCCGCAACTGCCCCCTGGATCCTCAGGGCCGGTCCACCGATGTGGATTATTATGCCTGAACACTACGTCTCCCCACCCTATGGGGTGTAAGTCTGGTCCGTCAGCCGACCAGAATGCATCGGCCGAAACCGATATAACCGAGGCGCCTCGCAACAGCAACAACCACATAAGTCAAACTCGTCAGGGCGTGTAAAACCACTGACGCCACTTCTAGCTAGAAAGAAACGCATGCCCTTCCTGACGTCCTCTCCCGTTTTTGGTTCACAACCGGGGTGTGAGGCTCGCGAATTCACGTTACACAAAGTTGTGCCACACAGGCTGTGCTTTGATCATCACCACGAGACTTTGCTTTTCAACAGAAGCCTCGATCAATTGCCACTTAGGCATGCCACACAGGCAATTCACCCCATGCGTTTGATATCCATCAATATATAACCCCTAAGCTCGTACGTCTCAGAGAAGGGCGTTAAGCAAGAGAATAAATTCTCCGCCGCCAAACAGATATATATTTAATAGAGATCAATCACACGGACTAAATTCCAATGTCCGACACACGGTCCATTTACAAGTCCGTTCTGGGTCTGAACGAAACCGGAGGCACCTAGTACCCCGCATATCCATCGATCTCCAAGTACGTCTGGACGATCACCAACTGTTTCCATCTTCTTGGGTGTACAGCCCAATCAAGATCATCAGTTATCACCCAAACGACGTGAATACTTCCGGTCTTCGACCACCGTCTTCATCTTCGACACCACGTCGAATCAGTTATTCAGAATGGGATAAACCCGGTCTTTCTGAATAACTCGCGTATATATTATAAAAGTGTTACACAAACACAACATACGCCTCATCCCAATCCAGAATATTCTTTTATTCAAATATTCCTATACTTTGGGAAAAGTTCCCATTAATTTTATCCAAGATAAATTCTTTAAATTTATTCTATAATCTCCTTTGAATATCAATTCAAACTAGTCGGGATTAGCGAACCACACCGAAGTAATCATTTATTTTATTTCCCAATCCCAACCTATTCATCCCATGAAGTAAAACTGGTAGTACTTCATATCTAACACCACAGTGTTATCGGTAATTCAATTACCATTTCACATTCAAATCTAATTAAAGATTTAACTATCGCCTGGAGTAAAACTGGTGATACTCCATTCTCGATCTTTTCAATCTAATTAAAGATTCATTAAAACTCCACTTAGTTTTAATCTTCGGCTGGGTTAAAGAATCAGTGTCATTTAAAACACGGTTCACGATAAACCCAAAATCACATTCCATTAATTATTGGGTTAAAGAACGAGTGTTATTTAAAACACTGTTCACGATAAACCCAAAAATCAATATCACTTCAATTCCAATTAAATATCATTCAATTGGTACACTTCATTAAATCTAAATAAAAAGATTTAATCTTTTCACAACTGGGTTCAAGAACAGTGTTAGTGAAGACACCATTCACGACAAACCCAAATCACATTTGATATTCAATACAAGGCTCTGAATAGAAAATATATCGGCTTATATTCAATATCAAATTCTACGATTAACAAATGTCGTATTGAAATAACGATATAAATGTATATCTTTCAAATTCCCATAACAACATCTGTATAATCACGAATTCCAACATCGAAATATTCCGAAGACAATTTCGATTCAAATCCACTCCAATGCAATCATTGGAAATTCTGGTTATTTTCAAAACCCTTTTCGAATTCAATTTATTTATTTAAAAATAAATAGAATTATATTTCTAGTTCAAAACTAGTTCATTTCGATAAAAATCTATTTTTATCTTTTCAAATATGGAGTTTTTCATCCCAATTCTTCACAAATCATTTCTTATGATTTTACACAAATTATTACTATTTTTAATAATTTTATCAAGGCCCGTACAGTCGATTTCCACCAATGGCCATCGAACTGCACTTACAGCGACCTTTTTCAAATTTGATTTGGACGTAACTCCAAATCCAACCGTTAGATTTCTAATTTATCACACTCGTTAGAAAGCTCTTTTCGATACGAACCCAACGGTTCCGGTTTTAGGAGAATCCGACGGTCGGATCTCCCGTAATGTCCGTTTGAAATCAATGGTCGAAATTCGCGAACTGCCGCGGCGCGGCGCGTTCTATTCAGGCCATTATATTATATATATAATATATATATTTCGTCGATTTCTATTTAAAACGAATTTTATAAATAGTTTTGAATTCATTTCAAAAACATTTTCAACTTCTATTTCCAATTCAAATCAAAATCGAATTCTTCTTCATAAATTCGTTTTAAAATTCATTTCTATTCAATTCAAATTTCAATTCAATTTGAATTCATTTCAATTCACTTTCAATTCAATTCGAATTCGTTTTCAATTCAATTCATTTCGAAATCGTTGTCAATTCAATTCATTTCGAAATCGTTTTCAATTCAATTCATTTCGAAATCGTTTTCAATTCAATTCATTTCGAAATCGTTTTCAATTCAATCCATTTCGAAATCGTTTTCAATTCAATCCATTTCGAAATCGTTTTCAATTCAATTCATTTCGAAATCGTTTTCAATTCAATTCATTTCGAAATCGTTTTCAATTCAATTCATTTCGAAATCGTTTTCAATTCAATTCATTTCCAAATCGTTTTCAATTCAATTCATTTCGAAATCGTTTTCAATTCAATCCATTTCGAAATCGTTTTCAATTCAATCCATTTCGAAATCGTTTTCAATTCAATCCATTTCGAAATCGTTTTCAATTCAATCCATTTCGAAATCGTTTTCAATTCAATTCATTTCGAAATCGTTTTCAATTCAATTCATTTCGAAATCGTTTTCAATTCAATTCATTTCGAAATCGTTTTCAATTCAATTCATTTCGAAATCGTTTTCAATTCAATTCATTTCGAAATCGTTTTCAATTCAATTCATTTCGAAATCGTTTTCAATTCAATCCATTTCGAAATCGTTTTAAAATCGATATAAATATCGTTCACGTCAAAATGGCGTCAATCTAATCAACACGGCTTCATATATTCCTTTATTTTCAAATATTCTATTTCAAATATTTCTATTTCAAATATTTCTTTTTCAAATATTTCCTTTTCAAAACTGGAATGAGGCCCAATCAATTACCATATAAAATTAATTATATGGATTTTCATACAACACATGTATATAATAGCATTGAAAACAATCAACCATCAACCAAAGTGCACTACACTGTATAAGCATCAAATATAGATATTCAACGCTTATAACAGCCTGTCAATCAATCGATCGACATATTTAATCAATCAGGATGAGTGAACTTCAAATTTCATCCCAACACCCGTGTGGGGTTTCAAACAATCAAACACATATTTTATTTGTGCAGTTGGGCGATGTGTAAAATTTATCGACCCAATCAATGTCCTTCAAATAGGTGTACATAAACAAACCGTCCGGTTTGTAAATGAATATTTATTTATTCACATTCACGTCAAAAATTATATTTTAACGATAAAACATTTTATTTCAACACATGAATTTCTATTCAGTTCATTTCTTCAATAAAATGATATTTTATTTTTCTAACATATTTTAGAAAATTTCGGCGGCATAACGGCACGATACTAGAAACGGGACGAGGCCTAGCCTTATCCCCGGTCTAGTGAAGGCCCACGCCATTCACACATCAATCAAATCAATTCATCTCACCAAACAATTCAATTTCAATCAAATAGTCTAACTTATTTTTGCAATCAAACAAACAAGTCCATGGTCTGTGGACGATTGTGTCGGGTGCTACTAAGCACCGTCTGCATCCTAGTATATATATATAACTAGAAAAGAAATTGAAAGGTGAGAAATTCTCACATATAGCTATCCTAGCTCCACGGCACTTCTAATGCAGGAAATCTTCGCCAACTCGCCTTTTTGTCGCTTTCGCCCGTATTCTCTACATATGTAAAAATCGAATTTTTACCTCGCTATTCAATATATAAAAATCGAATTTTTATTTCGAAGTTCAATAAATAAAAATCACATTTTTAATTCGAAGTTCAACATATAAAAATCATATTTTTTATTCACTACTAGGTTGTATAGATAAAAATTATATTTTTATCACGCTATTTTCCATATAAAGATTTCGCCTTTTCTAAAATAAAGGTTTCGCCTTTTCTAAAATAAAGGTTTCGCCTTTTCTAAAATAAAGGTTTCATCTTTATAAAAAATCTCATTTTTATTTTTCTACACATATAAAGATGACATTTTTAATATCCCGATCATGTAAAAATTATATTTTTAACTCTCTACATAAACAAAAATCATATTTTGACATCACCTATATAGTAAAGACTATATTTTTAATACTTTTAAAAATATAAAAATCATATTTTTAATTTAAATATTAACATATAAAAACGTGTTAAAAATCTGAAATTTCTACGTTATAATACATGCTAAAAATCTGAATTTTCTATGCTATAATACATGCTAAAAATCTGAAATTTTCTACAATGTGGTATATAAATTAAAAACTCACTTTTCTTCTTTTTAGAAATCAAAGCTTGGTGGAGGTGTGGGTGCTGATGATCTGCAGGCGCGGGGGAGGAAGTCGCGGCTGGCCCGGGGCGGTCGTGGGGCTTGCGGCGGTCTTCAGGTGAATGGGAGGTGCGGACTAGGGCGGTTTCGCTCGAAGGGGGCGGAGAGAGAAGGGGTTGGACGGGGAAGGAGGGGGAGCTGATCGCCGAAGTGAGGGTGGGTTCGAGGAGAGAGGGCGCGATCGACGAGGCGTCTGGGTTTTTCTTTTTCTTTTTTTTTTTTGATTTTTGACGTGGGTTTGGGGAAGAAAGTAAAGGGGCTAAGGTTGTATAATAATATATATTAATTATTTAATTATTTTTAATTTCAATCTAAAGTTGACTTTTTCATACGACCTCGAAACGAGGCCCACCGCCTGTGGTCCATAGCGTTTTACCCCCATTCCGAACACAATGGGATATGTTTCGCAAGCTGATTCGATCGTCTCGAACAGTTTCCGTTTAATTTTCATTTAAATCACTATATTGAATTTTAAACGTACATTTCAAATTATCGGGGTCACATATTAACGAGAAAAATTCCAGAAAAATATTTTCTAGCTTCGTATTGACGATACGGTCCTAACAAAACTAGTTTCGTCGAAATCCGAGGTCGTTTGCAAAATGTCCATTTTTAAGGGCCTGAATTCCATAGCGACTATTCAGAATCTTCAACTGGACATATCTTTTGATTCCCGCTACGAACTTTTGATTTTTCGGATTCGTTGGAAAGATATTCACTATTAGATTCCATTATTTTTGGTTTCACTAAAATCCGGATTGTTTTGCACCCGGTACATTCAATTGAAGTTTGAAATCGAATTATCGAACTACCGCGCCATTTTCAATTCTATTTATAATTATATATAAATATTTATATTCTATCGACGGCGTATATAATATATACGTTCTAATTATATTCAAAATAAATTTCTCGTCGATATTATTTAAAATAATTCATTTTAAATAATCAAAATTCGCTAGAATTGCCTAAATAAAAATTTTAAACTGGCCCAGATTTTCGGGTTGTTACAATCTCCCCCACTTAAAACTTTTCGTCCCCGAAAAGGAACAAAGTCGAAAGTGGTTTGATTAATCAACTCAACGTTCGATCTGACTTCCATTCTCCAACTTTTTAGTTTCTGAGAATTTTCAAAATTTCAAAAATTTGGCTAACACCCTAAATTTTCGAAAAATTTCGCCATAACCTCCCCTGCAATGGGAGCATCGGGGAATTTCAAATAGCTTCCCCGGTCCTTCAGATCTCAAAAAGAAAAAGAAAAAGCCAAGCGGCTAGCCAATAGGCTCATAAAATCATCATCACCCAAACAAAACAGTAAATTATGTAGTAAACATGTACCTATTTGTCGGGCAAACAAATTTTATTCTCTGCTCTAGCCTCCTTGCTATGACCTGTTCAATGATATACATGCATATGCAAGCAAATACAACCAATTTTCAAAACAATTCAATATTCGATCAAATTAGGCATAATGGTTCAAAATTATCAAACAATTAAACAAACAACACAATCATCAATTAATTAGTTGATTAGTTTTTCAAATGCATAACTTTGATATATAGTCAAAAATCAGATTTTTGATGCCAAATCACAACAATAGGCCCTATCTAATTTTGGTTCTCACACCAGTCAATAGGAAATATATAGAAATCTCACTTTCGTCACTCGAATATAAATACCGATGATGAGGCCTCATCATCCGAATCATCTCCAGGCGACTAGAGTGTGATGCTATATCTATCCAATATATTAAGACTTTGAATACACGTGGATCAGAGGTATACGCAAAATCTATATATATTGGATTGTCCATATTCAAAGTAAATAAATATTCAAATACGTTTAAAACGATTTAAATTTTTAAAACAAAATGGTTTTCATTTTCAAAAATATACTCTTCACACTCGTTCTAGGATACTACTGATCCCATCTCTAACGAGTCATTCTAATTGGATATTACTAACCCAATATCTGATGAATCCTTTCGTATGGTTCTAATGTGTCTTGTTCTCTGAGCTTTGTAAACCAATGCTCTGATACCACGTGTAAAGACCCGTAACTTCCCCGTAAAGGAAAGAGCGGATAGTTTGAGAACAAACCACAACAGAACGCATACAGAAGAACATTTCATTGTTATTACAACAATGCACCAGATTACAAGAATATACAGAGTATAAATGAATATTACACAGAAATATCAGAGATTTAAATTACATTTAAATACATAGCAGCGGAAAAATAATACAATACACAACTAGAAGAGATATACGGATACAAAGCTTTCCGGATATCGTTCCAGCTGTAAACCAGGATCCTGTGAATATAAATCTGCAAAACCAAAACTACTAGCTGCCCGTGTCAAAATAGGGGCACCCAGAGTTTAGGTTAAAACAATAAACTCCAGGTCAGTCATGTGACTGGTGTGAGAACTAAAACAGTTATAAATCTTTATTTTAAAGTTAGGTAAATCAAGGGACCACGCCGTATAACACGGAACGGGTTTCCTCCCAAGAATACCAGTGCATAAAACAACAGCGCAATGCTAAATAAAGAAGAATGAAGCTGTTATAAGACCCAGGTCCCATCACACAATGCAACGCAGCCGAGGATAGGGTTTTCCCTTATAACAGCCAAAGAATGCTTGATACGTTTAAAACAAATCGTTTGATACTATTATAAGTGCATAGTGTATAAACAACTTCAAATCATAAGTATCAATCATAGGCGGCATGAATGCCCCATCCCACTATGTCACCATACTAGGTTCTACAATTAAAACCGCAAATGTCACGTATTTGGAAATTGGATTTCCGTCTATGAACCAAGGCAAAAGATAGTCCTCAACCGATTCGAGACGCTCTAGCCCGCCCCTCAGGAACAGCCGCAACTGCCCCCTGGATCCTCAGGGCCGGTCCACCGATGTGGATTATTATGCCTGAACACTACGTCTCCCCACCCTATGGGGTGTAAGTCTGGTCCGTCAGCCGACCAGAATGCATCGGCCGAAACCGATATAACCGAGGCGCCTCGCAATAGCAACAACCACATAAGTCAAACTCGTCAGGGCGTGTAAAACCACTGACGCCACTTCTAGCTAGAAAGAAACGCATGCCCTCCCTGACGTCCTCTCCCGTTTTTGGTTCACAACCGGGGTGTGAGGCTCGCGAATTCACGTTACACAAAGCTGTGCCACACAGGCTGTGCTTTGATCATCACCACGAGACTTTGCTTTTCAACAGAAGCCTCGATCAATTGCCACTTAGGCATGCCACACAGGCAATTCACCCCATGCGTTTGATATCCATCAATATATAACCCCTGAGCTCGTACGTCTCAGAGAAGGGCGTTAAGCAAGAGAATAAATTCTCCGCCGCCAAACAGATATATATTTAATAGAGATCAATCACACGGACTAAATTCCAATGTCCGACACACGGTCCATTTACAAGTCCGTTCTGGGTCTGAACGAAACCGGAGGCACCTAGTACCCCGCATATCCATCGATCTCCAAGTACGTCTGGACGATCACCAACTGTTTCCATCTTCTTGGGTGTACAGCCCAATCAAGATCATCAGTTATCACCCAAACGACGTGAAGACTTCCGGTCTTCGACCACCGTCTTCATCTTCGACACCACGTCGAATCAGTTATTCAGAATGGGATAAACCCGGTCTTTCTGAATAACTCGCGTATATATTATAAAAGTGTTACACAAACACAACATACGCCTCATCCCAATCCAGAATATTCTTTTATTCAAATATTCCTATACTTTGGGAAAAGTTCCCATTAATTTTATCCAAGATAAATTCTTTAAATTTATTCTATAATCTCCTTTGAATATCAATTCAAACTAGTCGGGATTAGCGAACCACACCGAAGTAATCATTTATTTTATTTCCCAATCCCAACCTATTCATCCCATGAAGTAAAACTGGTAGTACTTCATATCTAACACCACAGTGTTATCGGTAATTCAATTACCATTTCACGTTCAAATCTAATTAAAGATTTAACTATCGCCTGGAGTAAAACTGGTGATACTCCATTCTCGATCTTTTCAATCTAATTAAAGATTCATTAAAACTCCACTTAGTTTTTAATCTTCGGCTGGGTTAAAGAATCAGTGTCATTTAAAACACGGTTCACGATAAACCCAAAATCACATTCCATTAATTATTGGGTTAAAGAACGAGTGTTATTTAAAACACTGTTCACGATAAACCCAAAAATCAATATCACTTCAATTCCAATTAAATATCATTCAATTGGTACACTTCATTAAATCTAAATAAAAAGATTTAATCTTTTCACAACTGGGTTCAAGAACAGTGTTAGTGAAGAAACCATTCACGACAAACCCAAATCACATTTGATATTCAATACAAGGCTCTGAATAGAAAATATATCGGCTTATATTCAATATCAAATTCTACGATTAACAAATGTCGTATTGAAATAACGATATAAATGTATATCTTTCAAATTCCCATAACAACATCTGTATAATCACGAATTCCAACATCGAAATATTCCGAAGACAATTTCGATTCAAATCCACTCCAATGCAATCATTGGAAATTCTGGTTATTTTCAAAACCCTTTTCAAATTCAATTTATTTATTTAAAAATAAATAGAATTATATTTCTAGTTCAAAACTAGTTCATTTCGATAAAAATCTATTTTATCTTTTCAAATATGGAGTTTTTCATCCCAATTCTTCACAAATCATTTCTTATGATTTTACACAAATTATTACTATTTTTAATAATTTTATCAAGGCCCGTACAGTCGATTTCCACCAATGGCCATCGAACTGCACTTACAGCGACCTTTTTCAAATTTGATTTGGACGTAACTCCAAATCCAACCGTTAGATTTCTAATTTATCACACTCGTTAGAAAGCTCTTTTCGATACGAACCCAACGGTTCCGGTTTTAGGAGAATCCGACGGTCGGATCTCCCGTAATGTCCGTTTGAAATCAATGGTCGAAATTCGCGAACTGCCGCGGCGCGGCGCGTTCTATTCAGGCCATTATATTATATATATAATATATATAATATATATATTTCGTCGATTTCTATTTAAAACGAATTTTATAAATAGTTTTGAATTCGTTTCAAAAACATTTTCAACTTCTATTTCCAATTCAAATCAAAATCGAATTCTTCTTTATAAATTCGTTTTAAAATTCATTTCTATTCAATTCAAATTTCAATTCAATTTGAATTCATTTCAATTCACTTTCAATTCAATTCGAATTCGTTTTCAATTCAATTCATTTCGAAATCGTTGTCAATTCAATTCATTTCGAAATCGTTTTCAATTCAATTCATTTCGAAATCGTTTTCAATTCAATTCATTTCGAAATCGTTTTCAATTCAATCCATTTCGAAATCGTTTTCAATTCAATCCATTTCGAAATCGTTTTCAATTCAATCCATTTCGAAATCGTTTTCAATTCAATTCATTTCGAAATCGTTTTCAATTCAATTCATTTCGAAATCGTTTTCAATTCAATTCATTTCGAAATCGTTTTCAATTCAATTCATTTCGAAATCGTTTTCAATTCAATTCATTTCGAAATCGTTTTCAATTCAATTCATTTCGAAATCGTTTTCAATTCAATTCATTTCGAAATCGTTTTCAATTCAATTCATTTCGAAATCGTTTTCAATTCAATCCATTTCGAAATCGTTTTCAATTCAATTCATTTCGAAATCGTTTTTAATTCAATTCATTTCGAAATCGTTTTCAATTCAATTCATTTCGAAATCGTTTTCAATTCAATTCATTTCGAAATCGTTTTCAATTCAATTCATTTCGAAATCGTTTTCAATTCAATTCATTTCGAAATCGTTTTCAATTCAATTCATTTCGAAATCGTTTTCAATTCAATCCATTTCGAAATCGTTTTAAAATCGATATAAATATCGTTCACGTCAAAATGGCGTCAATCTAATCAACACGGCTTCATATATTCCTTTATTTTCAAATATTCTATTTCAAATATTTCTATTTCAAATATTTCTTTTTCAAATATTTCCTTTTCAAAACTGGAATGAGGCCCAATCAATTACCATATAAAATTAATTATATGGATTTTCATACAACACATGTATATAATAGCATTGAAAACAATCAACCATCAACCAAAGTGCACTACACTGTATAAGCATCAAATATAGATATTCAACGCTTATAACAGCCTGTCAATCAATCGATCGACATATTTAATCAATCAGGATGAGTGAACTTCAAATTTCATCCCAACACCCGTGTGGGGTTTCAAACAATCAAACACATATTTTATTTGTGCAGTTGGGCGATGTGTAAAATTTATCGACCCAATCAATGTCCTTCAAATAGGTGTACATAAACAAACCGTCCGGTTTGTAAATGAATATTTATTTATTCACATTCACGTCAAAAATTATATTTTAACGATAAAACATTTTATTTCAACACATGAATTTCTATTCAGTTCATTTCTTCAATAAAATGATATTTTATTTTTCTAACATATTTTAGAAAATTTCGGCGGCATAACGACACGATACTAGAAACGGGACGAGGCCTAGCCTTATCCCCGGTCTAGTGAAGGCCCACGCCATTCACACATCAATCAAATCAATTCATCTCACCAAACAATTCAATTTCAATCAAATAGTCTAACTTATTTTTGCAATCAAACAAACAAGTCCATGGTCTGTGGACGATTGTGTCGGGTGCTACTAAGCACCGTCTGCATCCTAGTATATATATATAACTAGAAAAGAAATTGAAAGGTGAGAAATTCTCACATATAGCTATCCTAGCTCCACGGCACTTCTAATGCAGGAAATCTTCGCCAACTCGCCTTTTTGTCGCTTTCGCCCGTATTCTCTACATATGTAAAAATCGAATTTTTACCTCGCTATTCAATATATAAAAATCGAATTTTTATTTCGAAGTTCAATAAATAAAAATCACATTTTTAATTCGAAGTTCAACATATAAAAATCATATTTTTTATTCACTACTAGGTTGTATAGATAAAAATTATATTTTTATCACGCTATTTTCCATATAAAGATTTCGCCTTTTCTAAAATAAAGGTTTCGCCTTTTCTAAAATAAAGGTTTCGCCTTTTCTAAAATAAAGGTTTCATCTTTATAAAAAATCTCATTTTTATTTTTCTACACATATAAAGATGACATTTTTAATATCCCGATCATGTAAAAATTATATTTTTAACTCTCTACATAAACAAAAATCATATTTTGACATCACCTATATAGTAAAGACTATATTTTTAATACTTTTAAAAATATAAAAATCATATTTTTAATTTAAATATTAACATATAAAAACGTGTTAAAAATCTGAAATTTCTACGTTATAATACATGCTAAAAATCTGAATTTTCTATGCTATAATACATGCTAAAAATCTGAAATTTTCTACAATGTGGTATATAAATTAAAAACTCACTTTTCTTCTTTTTAGAAATCAAAGCTTGGTGGAGGTGTGGGTGCTGATGATCTGCAGGCGCGGGGGAGGAAGTCGCGGCTGGCCCGGGGCGGTCGTGGGGCTTGCGGCGGTCTTCAGGTGAGTGGGAGGTGCGGACTAGGGCGGTTTCGCTCGAAGGGGGCGGAGAGAGAAGGGGTTGGACGGGGAAGGAGGGGGAGCTGATCGCCGAAGTGAGGGTGGGTTCGAGGAGAGAGGGCGCGATCGACGAGGCGTCTGGGTTTTTTTTTTTTTTTTGATTTCTGACGTGGGTTTGGGGAAGAAAGTAAAGGGGCTAAGGTTGTATAATAATATATATTAATTATTTAATTATTTTTAATTTCAATCTAAAGTTGACTTTTTCATACGACCTCGAAACGAGGCCCACCGCCTGTGGTCCATAGCGTTTTACCCCCATTCCGAGCACAATGGGATATGTTTCGCAAGCTGATTCGATCGTCTCGAACAGTTTCCGTTTAATTTTCATTTAAATCACTATATTGAATTTTAAACGTACATTTCAAATTATCGGGGTCACATATTAACTAGAAAAATTCCAGAAAAATATTTTCTAGCTTCGTATTGACGATACGGTCCTAACAAAACTAGTTTCGTCGAAATCCGAGGTCGTTTGCAAAATGTCCATTTTTAAGGGCCTGAATTCCATAGCGACTATTCAGAATCTTCAACTGGACATATCTTTTGATTCCCGCTACGAACTTTTGATTTTTCGGATTCGTTGGAAAGATATTCACTATTAGATTCCATTATTTTTGGTTTCACTAAAATCCGGATTGTTTTGCACCCGGTACATTCAATTGAAGTTTGAAATCGAATTATCGAACTACCGCGCCATTTTCAATTCTATTTATAATTATATATAAATATTTATATTCTATCGACGGCGTATATAATATATACGTTCTAATTATATTCAAAATAAATTTCTCGTCGATATTATTTAAAATAATTCATTTTAAATAATCAAAATTCGCTAGAATTGCCAAAATAAAAATTTTAAACTGGCCCAGATTTTCGGGTTGTTACAGCTGTTAAATGGTGTTTAAGGTAAGATGTTAAATTAATTTAATTAATTATAAATGGTTAATTATATATATATATATAATTTATTTAAGTAGGTTAAATAAAATAGTTCGAGTTAATGAATAAGGATTTAATTTATCGTAGGTGCTAAACAAATAAATTCGAGTTATTCATAACTACAACGGTTCAACAGCTAATCAGATGTTCAGAAAATAAAATCTCGGTGAGTAAATCTCACTCACCTTTAGAATTATTTTTATTTCATTAAAAATAATTGTCTGTTGCTTGTGTGAATGTTTTCTGGTTGTTTTATATATATTAGTTATTTAGGCTATATATATATATTGGGTTGATTGATTGGTTGGATTCCCGCAGTCTCATTAGCGGATGCCCGTGGTTCCATTAGCGGATGATTACCCTATACGCCCCCACGCTATGATTAGTGGATGACCTTCTATACCGCGATATTCTGCCACGAAGCAGAATGGGTATTATTTATGTGCTAACGTCTGTGGATGCAGGAAAACAGGTTGGAGGAGTCCAACTGGACTCCTCAAAGATATTTTATTTGTTTATTTATTTGTTTGCATATATACTGTCATATATGATGTGTTAGAATACCTGAAATAAATAATTGGCTGTTTAGGTGTTTAAATATCACTGGGCCGAAGTGTTAATTTATAAAAATATCGTAAAAAGGATATTGGAGATTTAAAAAGGAAAATTCTATTTTTAAATAGAAATTTGAAATTTTGGAAATGGAATAAAAATATTTACTTGTTTAAAGAATAAAGACAAGGAGTTCATTTATAAACGGAGTTTATAAATAAAGTGAAAAGAATTATCATTGGATAACTCCGAGGAAAAATCAGTATAGGAATTTACAAAGGGAAAATTTATATTTTTCCAAAGTGGAAATTTAATTTCAAATAGATTTGAAATTAAGGCTTGTTTAACTATATATATATATATATATATATATATATAACAAGAAATAGAAATGGTGTGTTTAAATATATGGAACAAATTATCAAGGGATAATTTGAATATTTAAATTCAAATAATGAATTTAAAAATAGAATTTCGAAATAGAATTTCAAAAATGGAATTAGAAATTCAATTAGAAATTGAATATAGAAATCCAAATAGAAATTTAAATGGAATTTGAATTCAAAGGAATTCAAATGGGTTTGAATAAAGAAATTCAAATGGGATTTAAATATAAGATTTCAAATAGAAATTTAAATGGAGTTTAAATATTTAAATTCAAATATGATTTTCAAATATAACCATTCAAAAGGGATTTGATTATAGAATTTAAAGTGGAATTTAATTCAAAGGAATAAAATAGGGTATTGGAATTCAAGAAAATTAAATATGGAGTTTAACTAATGAATTTGAATTTAGAATTCAAATGGTATTTGTAAATGAATTCGAATTTAGAATTCAAATGGTGTTTGAAAAAAAATTGGAATATTTTAATTCAAATGGAGTTGGAAATAGATTTGAACATAGAAATTCAAATGGAGTTTGAATATTTGAATTTCAAAAGGGAATTCAAAATGGAGTTTGAATATCTAAATTCAAGTATGAATTTCAAATATAGAAATTCAAAAAGGAGTTGAATTAAAGTGGAAGTTAAATAAAGGATTTGAAATGGAATTCGAATAAAGGATTTCAAATGGAATTTGAATACAGGATTTAAACTATGGAATTTGAAATGTAAAAGATTCAAATGGAATATATATATTAGAATGGAGTTGAATTTATTTTAAACGAAGTTTAAAAGTATACATATATATATAAATATAATTAAAACGAACTCGCCGCAGCGCTGCAGTTCGGAAATTGGCGACTCGAACTTCATTTGAGTATATCGGAGTAAAATTAAGTCGGAATTCTTTGAAACAAGAACCGTCAGGACCAGTTAGATAATAGTTTTCTAATAGAAGAGAAAAATATGGATTTCGTCGAATAGATTCTGAGATATGTCAAAATCAAATATTTAAAAGTGCAGCGCCAGAAACCATTATAAACCATAATGGATTTTATATATAAATATAAGGATTTTTAAGCAAATAAAAATCCAAATTCCCATTTAAAAGCCTAAACTTGAGTTAGAAAATAAAGGCGAGCTCAAGTGAAGTAAGTAAAGAGATTTTTGAAATAATAACCCTATTTTGATTATTTAGGATTAACTAAGTCAAAGTAGAAATTAGTTAATCGAGTTTGAACTAAAGTCGAACCTTGAAAAGTGAATTTGGCGTTCGTAAATATATAGTCGAAATCGAATATAGAACTTTAATTGAAATTTGAATTCAATTAGTTGATAAGCAAGTTAAAATATATTGGAACATGTCATGTCCAAATATAAAAGTGAAATAGACCAAAGAGTTAATTAACAAGTTAATTAACGAATTGAGTTAAAGCAATTGGGAATAGTTGAAATCAATTGGACAGGTATAGACATACAGGAGACAGGTATGGGATAAAGTGATGAAGGTATATAATTCGCGTGTTCGACAATAAGGTACATGTTTAAAATTCCATATGAGGTTTTATGTGCCGTATCGGCTAGCCGCTTGGCTTTTTCTTTTTCTTTTTGAGATAAGAAGGACCGGGAAAGCTATTTGAAATTTCCCGATGCTCCCGGTACAGGGGAGGTTATGGCGAATTTTTCCGGAAATTTAAGGAGTTAGAATATTTTTAAGAAAATCTGATAAGTTGAAATCTATATATCAATATATTTAGAACTCGATAAGGAAATGAATTTAGAAATAGAATAGTAAAATCAAAAAGGAATCTATGAATCAAATCTGAAATAAAGAATAGAAAGAGAAGCGTATACGTGTTTTAAAAATGAATAATGGGTTTAGTGGTGTTGATTATTCGAGTTAGCAGTCTGGTCTGTTTTGAGGTTAATAATATTCTCAGTCAAGGTCTGAGAGGTAATTATACCCCAACTTGATTGATTTTATTTTTAGCTGATAAATGGCAAGGTTCAGGCTCGAAGGTAAATGTTTAAAGAAATAAGTGATTGGAATATTTTTTTCCAATTATAAATAGATTGTATTTTCTAAAGTTTAGAAAATAAAAAGAAGGCGATATATGGAAATGTTTTCCAAATAACGTATAAGGCCGATATGGTTATTGAAAATATTTGGTTAACAAATATTGATAAAAAAAATGAGAAGTGATTTAATTAATGAAATATTAATTAAAGGGCTCAGTGATTGTTTGATACCTTGGATGAACACTTGTTTTTCTTCGATAGTTAAGTCATACTATCGAAACACTTGTTTTTCTTTGATAGTTAAATCACCGACTATCGATGTTTTTGACCATCGTTGTCAATATGGAGAGACCGGTTGGATTATTATCCGAGAACCACTCCGTATTGGCAGTAGCGTTGCGAATCAGATTATATGAAGATAATCGAAGACGGAGTAAAGTGCAAGGGCTTTTTCTGTTACTAGAAATCGTGCCTTCGGTTTCGTTCAGTCCCAGAACGAACGTATATGGACGAATGTCTGACAGAATATTTCCAATGATCGAATGTATTGGTCTGTACAAATATATATGGTTGCAACGGATTTATTCCCTTAGCATAACATCCAGAATATTTGTGTAAACCAATTAATGATTAACGGATCTGATAATGTGGCATTCAAAGTGATTGTGTAATCAAGGAATGGTAAGTAAGCGTAGCCCCAGGCCTCATCAACCAGGAAATGACAAAAATCGGGCAGGCAGCATGGCTATATGGGTCGCTCCCATTAGGGTGTATAATCACCTATCTAGAGATTTATTTAACTTCTTATTCTATTCGATGCTGTCCCTTTCGGGAAACGGTTGCTGATCCCAACCGTTGGTGATATACATTCGATACACTCAAGCGAAATGAGTGGTCGGTCATGTGTGGGCCGGGTTGCAAGATGTTCTTGTTGAACCCAGTGTATTTGCCTCTAGAGATACACTATCGGCATGTGGTCCCATACCTTGTCATAGTCAGAATCCAATCTCCAATAAGCGCCCGCGGTTTTGTTTGTATACTATATATGTGGAACGTGAGATGCAAGCGTTCTGCTAGATTGTTATTTACTTGTGATTAGACATTATTATAATATCAGGAAAGTATTGATTTCCAAAACTGTTTTGGGTTATCGTAAGGTAAAAACCATTCGTGTTTATGTGTGGATCGGTCTTACGATTATCCTTTGTTTTGAAAAGGATTTTGAAAGGTTAAACCAAATGATTTGAGTTTACTCACACCAGTCCCATGACTGACCCAGAGTTTATTTTGTTTTGTTTTCCCTAAACTCTTGGGTGCCCAAATTTGTACGGGCAGTCAAGTAGTTCAGGTATTTACAGATACCATTGGAGGAGCTTGGAGCAGGAGGCTTCAGCGTTAGTTATATAATGTTATTTTCCGCTGTATTGTAAGTGTTGAACTCTGATTCTGAATGTACATGTATACACAAATTTTGTATTACAAAAGTTATGATATATTATATTTTTATCCGTTCCGCTGTGAGGTTCATGTTTACTCTGATGTTGTGTATTCTTCTTCTCCTATTCTAATATTTCTTTCTTTCTAATTCTAACCCTCTAACTTCTTCCTAATAATGATTCGTATTTCTGTGCAATTTGGGTTGGACGTGTGGTATAATTAGTCGACTCAAAGGGTACGGATTTGCGGGTCGTTACAGTTGGTATCAGAGCTTAGGTTGAGCGAATATCTAGGCTTTGGTGGAATGTGCTCATTAGAGATAGGGTCAGCAGTGCCCTAGAATGAGTTGAGTGTATATATACGAGAGAGCGTATTTGTTAATTGATATAAAATTTGTTTTATATTATGTTGGCTTGTCTGTTGAGTGGTTTATGAATTCTGATCGAATCGTAGGACGCCACGAAGTCGATAGGAATTTCTGAACACTTGAACAGAGAAATTCAACATAATAATGTTTTAAGGGAGATAGATGAAATAATTTTACCCAAATTTCTATTTTGATATAGAAGGAATAATTTTCTGAAATTATTATATTATATGGATGTGTTGATTGTTAGGATTATAATCCAATGAGATTATAAAATTTAAATGGTTAATTATAACCAAATAAAATTTGTATATGAATAAAATATATACAAATGAGATGAATTAGAATTAAATTCAAACCAGATTTTGGAATTTAAATCCTGGGAAGTTTGAATTTTTTTTCAAAGTATATTAAAATAATATAGCTTTGTTTTGAAAGGGATTTTTTAATAAAAATCATTTTTAATGGGTTTTGAAATTGTTTAAGCACTGAACTCACTTCAGTGACTGGAAAATAATTCTGATGAGGACTACAGCTTCGTCAGTGTTCATTTTCGAGTTTCTAAGTGATGGATTGCTACCTTAGAAAAGTTTTGATGGGAGTTTGTTTGAAAGAAAGCAAGTTTAGTTGGAAAATTCAAATATTTTGAATTTGAAAAGATGATAAATATATGTACATGTTTAAGTGATTTCAAAAGGATTTGAAATGAAAACCCTGGAATTTGAATTCTGAAGTTTAAATTTAACTGAAGCAAGTTAAATGGATCGAGGTAAATAAGTTAATGAAATTCAAATTGAATAAGATTGAATAGAATTTGAATTGGGTGAAAATCATTTAGATTAAACGGGTGAAAACCAAAAGTTTTGGTTGGAGCTAAATTGTTGAAATATGCGGAGTTGAGTTTCAACATAAGTGAGATTTTGAAAAGTAATAGATTTGTACCATTTTTCCTACCTTAACAATTTCGAGGACGAAATTATTTTAAGGGGGAAAGAATGTAACGACCCAGATTTTTGAACGGTTAATTTTAAATATTTAATATGGTTTTAAATATTATGTTGATAATATAAACGAATTTTTATATTGAGTTATCGATTAAATAATCGATCTCGATTTAATATCGAATATATTAAATTGTCGTAATACGAATAATAACTCAATTCAAGATTTAAAACTGAATCAAAAGCAGTTCAGATGACCAGTGTCAGTTCTGTTTGAATATAAAAGCGATAATATTAATTTATTATCGAAGAAATGAATTGTTTCGAATTTAATTTATATCAGTTTAAATTAATATCCTCTCCATGTGATCGGATTGGGCTCCGAAACCTGTCCCAGTGTGTTCAGAATAGTGGTATAACGCTAGAAACGCCGGTTGTTGCGCTCAAATAGGAGTTCGAAACCCCGAATTTTTTTTATATATAATGGATAAGCTTGAAATCAAATCAGAATCAATTTAAAAAGAGTAAAAATCTTTTTAAATCAAATCAAATTTAATACGGTGTACGTTTACACTGTAAACTCCTTCCCACCCAAGTTTCATCTCCTATAAAATCGCAACCCCTTTCCTTCTATTTTTCCCTCTTCGTTCATTTTGCTTCTGAACGATTGAACACCCCAAACCCGTTCTTTTCTCCTCGTTTCAGGATCAAAAGGAAGCTCGTGAGCTTCAGAGAGAAATGGTAACCGATCTTACATTCCACCTTCCATCTTCAAAATCGAAACAAAACAAAGCCGCCCTTCTGCATTTCTTTCCCATTCTTCGTTCGTTTCCCCCTCTTTCTTTTGTAAAACCGTAAACCGCTTCCTTCTTCAAAGTTCATTAATTCAAAATTAAATTGAAATCCCCACAAAATTACCAAATTCTTGATTTGCTGAACACCTATACGCAAGGGCTTCTACCCTAGGGTTCTCAGTGTTCGTGCGATGATATCTAAGGAAGTCGGAAATTAGGGCAGTGGCGATTTGTGATGCTAGAAGTGAGCTCGTAGGTCTCGGTTTGTAGTTCGAAGTCGTGTATGTTGGGAGAGGGGCGAGAGTACGGAATGGCGATGGTCGCGATTTCATGTTTGGGTGGAAAATACTGGAAGCTCGCGACGTTGGTTCTGGAAGGCGTCGAGCTTTGTTTTGGAACAGGAGTGTCGAGTTAGCAGTCTCGTGAATTAGGGGAGTTTGATTTGGTTTGAGGTGTGTACTGATGGGTTTACAACAGCCTTGGGTTTGATCTGGAATCGAAAGTATGGTAATGGGGAGTTCAAATCTGCGTTCAGGGGATGGTTATGGGAGAAGCTTGTTCGATTATCAAACATTTATGTTTCGAAGCAGGCTGTTAAATGGTGTTTAAGGTAAGATGTTAAATTAATTTAATTAATTAGAAATGGTTAATTATATATATATAATTTATTTAAGTAGGTTAAATAAAATAGTTCGAGTTAATGAATAAGGATTTAATTTATCGTAGGTGCTAAACAAATAAATTCGAGTTATTCATAACTACAACGGTTCAACAGCTAATCAGATGTTCAGAAAATAAAATCTCGGTGAGTAAATCTCACTCACCTTTAGAATTATTTTTATTTCATTAAAAATAATTGTCTGTTGCTTGTGTGAATGTTTTCTGGTTGTTTTATATATATTAGTTATTTAGGCTATATATATATTGGGTTGATTGATTGGTTGGATTCCCGCAGTCTCATTAGCGGATGCCCGCGGTTCCATTAGCGGATGATTACCCTATACGCCCCACGCTATGATTAGTGGATGACCTTCTATACCGCGATATTCTGCCACGAAGCAGAATGGGTATTATTTATGTGCTAACATCTGTGGATGCAGGAAAACAGGTTGGAGGAGTCCAACTGGACTCCTCAAAGATATTTTATTTGTTTATTTATTTGTTTGCATATATACTGTCATATATGATGTGTTAGAATACCTGAAATAAATAATTGGCTGTTTAGGTGTTTAAATATCACTGGGCCGAAGTGTTAATTTATAAAAATATCGTAAAAAGGATATTGGAGATTTAAAAAGGAAAATTCTATTTTTAAATAGAAATTTGAAATTTTGGAAATGGAATAAAAATATTTACTTGTTTAAAGAATAAAGACAAGGAGTTCATTTATAAACGGAGTTTATAAATAAAGTGAAAAGAATTATCATTGGATAACTCCGAGGAAAAATCAGTATAGGAATTTACAAAGGGAAAATTTATATTTTTCCAAAGTGGAAATTTAATTTCAAATAGATTTGAAATTAAGGCTTGTTTAACTATATATATATATATAACAAGGAATAGAAATGGTGTGTTTAAATATATGGAACAAATTATCAAGGGATAATTTGAATATTTCAATTCAAATAATGAATTTAAAAATAGAATTTCGAAATAGAATTTCAAAAATGGAATTAGAAATTCAATTAGAAATTGAATATAGAAATCCAAATAGAAATTTAAATGGAATTTGAATTCAAAGGAATTCAAATGGGTTTGAATAAAGAAATTCAAATGGGATTTAAATATAAGATTTCAAATAGAAATTAAAATGGAGTTTAAATATTTAAATTCAAATATGATTTTCAAATATAACCATTCAAAAGGGATTTGATTATAGAATTTAAAGTGGAATTTAATTCAAAGGAATAAAATAGGGTATTGGAATTCAAGAAAATTAAATATGGAGTTTAACTAATGAATTTGAATTTAGAATTCAAATGGTATTTGTAAATGAATTCGAATTTAGAATTCAAATGGTGTTTGAAAGAAAATTGGAATATTTTAATTCAAATGGAGTTGGAAATAGATTTGAACATAGAAATTCAAATGGAGTTTGAATATTTGAATTTCAAAAGGGAATTCAAAATGGAGTTTGAATATCTAAATTCAAGTATGAATTTCAAATATAGAAATTCAAAAAGGAGTTGAATTAAAGTGGAATTCGAATAAAGGATTTCAAATGGAATTCGAATAAAGGATTTCAAATGGAATTTGAATACAGGATTTAAACTATGGAATTTGAAATGTAAAAGATTCAAATGGAATATATATATTAGAATGGAGTTGAATTTATTTTAAACGAAGTTTAAAAGTATATATATATAAATATAATTAAAACGAACTCGCCGCAGCGCTGCAGTTCGGAAATTGGCGACTCGAACTTCATTTGAGTATATCAGAGTAAAATTAAGTCGGAATTCTTTGAAACAAGAACCGTCAGGACCAGTTAGATAATAGTTTTCTAATAGAAGAGAAAAATATGGATTTCGTCGAATAGATTCTGAGATATGTCAAAATCAAATATTTAAAAGTGCAGCGCCAGAAACCATTATAAACCATAATGGATTTTATATATAAATATAAGGATTTTTAAGCAAATAAAAATCCAAATTCCCATTTAAAAGCCTAAACTTGAGTTAGAAAATAAAGGCGAGCTCAAGTGAAGTAAGTAAAGAGATTTTTGAAACAATAACCCTATTTTGATTATTTAGGATTAACTAAGTCAAAGTAGAAATTAGTTAATCGAGTTTGAACTAAAGTCGAACCTTGAAAAGTGAATTTGGTGTTCGTAAATATATAGTCGAAATCGAATATAGAACTTTAATTGAAATTTGAATTCAATTAGTTGATAAGCAAGTTAAAATATATTGGAACATGTCATGTCCAAATATAAAAGTGAAATAGACCAAAGAGTTAATTAACAAGTTAATTAACGAATTGAGTTAAAGCAATTGGGAATAGTTGAAATCAATTGGACAGGTATAGACATACAGGAGACAGGTATGGGATAAAGTGATGAAGGTATATAATTCGCGTGCTCGACAATAAGGTACATGTTTAAAATTCCATATGAGGTTTTATGTGCCGTATCGGCTAGCCGCTTGGCTTTTTCTTTTTCTTTTTGAGATAAGAAGGACCGGGAAAGCTATTTGAAATTTCCCGATGCTCCCGGTACAGGGGAGGTTATGGCGAAATTTTCCGGAAATTTAAGGAGTTAGAATATTTTTAAGAAAATCTGATAAGTTGAAATCTATATATCAATATATTTAGAACTCGATAAGGAAATGAATTTAGAAATAGAATAGTAAAATCAAAAAGGGAATCTATGAATCAAATCTGAAATAAAGAATAGAAAGAGAAGCGTATACGTGTTTTAAAAATGAATAATGGGTTTAGTGGTGTTGATTATTCGAGTTAGCAGTCTGGTCTGTTTTGAGGTTAATAATATTCTCAGTCAAGGTCTGAGAGGTAATTATACCCCAACTTGATTGATTTTATTTTTAGCTGATAAATGGCAAGGTTCAGGCTCGAAGGTAAATGTTTAAAGAAATAAGTGATTGGAATATTTTTTTCCAATTATAAATAGATTGTATTTTCTAAAGTTTAGAAAATAAAAAGAAGGCGATATATGGAAATGTTTTCCAAATAACGTATAAGGCCGATATGGTTATTGAAAATATTTGGTTAACAAATATTGATAAAAAAAATGAGAAGTGATTTAATTAATGAAATATTAATTAAAGGGCTCAGTGATTGTTTGATACCTTGGATGAACAATTGTTTTTCTTCGATAGTTAAGTCATACTATCGAAACACTTGTTTTTCTTTGATAGTTAAATCACCGACTATCGATGTTTTTGACCATCGTTGTCAATATGGAGAGACCGGTTGGATTATTATCCGAGAACCACTCCGTATTGGCAGTAGCGTTGCGAATCAGATTATATGAAGATAATCGAAGACGGAGTAAAGTGCAAGGGCTTTTTCTGTTACTAGAAATCGTGCCTTCGGTTTCGTTCAGTCCCAGAACGAACGTATATGGACGAATGTTTGACAGAATATTTCCAATGATCGAATGTATTGGTCTGTACAAATATATATGGTTGCAACGGATTTATTCCCTTAGCATAACATCCAGAATATTTGTGTAAACCAATTAATGATTAACGGATCTGATAATGTGGCATTCAAAGTGATTGTGTTATCAAGGAATGGTAAGTAAGCGTAGCCCCAGGCCTCATCAACCAGGAAATGACAAAAATCGGGCAGGCAGCATGGCTATGTGGGTCGCTCCCATAAGGGTGTATAATCACCTATCTAGAGATTTATTTAACTTCTTATTCTATTCGATGCTGTCCCTTTCGGGAAACGGTTGTTGATCCCAACCGTTGGTGATATACATTCGATACACTCAAGCGAAATGAGTGGTCGGTCATGTGTGGGCCGGGTTGCAAGATGTTCTTGTTGAACCCAGTGTATTTGCCTCTAGAGATACACTATCGGCAGGTGGTCCCATACCTTGTCATAGTCGGAATCCAATCTCCAATAAGCGCCCGCGGTTTTGTTTGTATACTATATATGTGGAACGTGAGATGCAAGCGTTCTGCTAGATTGTTATTTACTTGTGATTAGACATTATTATAATATCAGGAAAGTATTGATTTCCAAAACTGTTTTGGGTTATCGTAAGGTAAAAACCATTCGTGTTTATGTGTGGATCGGTCTTACGATTATCCTTTGTTTTGAAAAGGATTTTGAAAGGTTAAACCAAATGATTTGAGTTTACTCACACCAGTCCCATGACTGACTCAGAGTTTATTTTGTTTTGTTTTCCCTAAACTCTTGGGTGCCCAAATTTGTATGGGCAGTCAAGTAGTTCAGGTATTTACAGATACCATTGGAGGAGCTTGGAGCAGGAGGCTTCAGCGTTAGTTATATAATGTTATTTTCCGCTGTATTGTAAGTGTTGAACTCTGATTCTGAATGTACATGTATACACAAATTTTGTATTACAAAAGTTATGATATATTATATTTTTATCCGTTCCGTTGTGAGGTTCATGTTTACTCTGATGTTGTGTATTCTTCTTCTCCTATTCTAATATTTCTTTCTTTCTAATTCTCACCCTCTAACTTCTTCCTAATAATGATTCGTATTTCTGTGCAATTTGGGTTGGACGTGTGGTATAATTAGTCGACTCAAAGGGTACGGATTTGCGGGTCGTTACATCTTCTCTCGCTCCCTCTTCCTCTAACTAAAACCGACCCAAAACCGCCTCACCCCCTAAATCTGCTGCCTTTGTCTCCTACACAGCCACCGCCGGCCAACCGAGACTCCACCGCCCCTCCCTAAGCCCAGCGTCGCCTCCCTCACCCCCATCTCCGACCCCGAGGCCCCCTCTTCCATAAAAATGTAATTTTTATATTTTCTATGTGTGGAAACCCGCTGAAACTCTCCGCCGACACCACCATCTCGCTGTTGCTAGCCAACCGAGCATCCTTCGACCGTGGTGAGCGTTTACTTTCATTTATATTTGTTTAAGTAATTGAAAATGAGATTTTTACTTATAAAAATCATATATAAAAATATGATTTTTACTTATATGGATAGCGTGAAAAGTTTAGGATTGTTAGCGAATAAAAATACGATTTATATATATATATAATAGCGAAGTAAAAAATTGATTTTTATACGTGAAAGGTAGGATTTTTATAAATGAAAAGGAATGATTTCTATTTATAGGAAGATTATATTTTTGAAATAGAAAATTTGATCTTTAATTTAGAAAAGGTTATATTTTTAAATATAAAAAGATTTGATTTTTAATTAAGCAAAGGTAGGATTTTTAAACCATATAAAGATGTTATTTTTATTTATATGAATACCGTATAAAAATGTTATTTTTAATAATCAACTGCGTGAAACAGATGGCAATGGATCAGACTGAGATCAAAACGAAGTCCAAACCGTTCAGAAATAAAGAATGGCGGAGTGGAACCCTCTGTGAGAACTCCTCACTTTAATATTTTTTATACAGTTATTAATTATGTAAATGCATATATGAAATGTTCCCCGTCGTCCACAGACCATGGACGACTTGTTTGTTTGGTTGTGTAGCAGATAGGATTATTGGTTTGAATTTGGTTGTATGGGTGAAATGGAATTGATTAGATTGGTATGTGTATGGCGCAGGCCATTATTAGACTAGAGATAAGGCTAGGCCTTATCCCGTTTCTAGTATCGTGCCGTTATGCCGCCGAAATTTTCTAAAATATGTTAGAAGAATAAAAATATCATTTTTATTAGATAAATGAATAAAATATTCATTTACAAATCAGACAATTTGTTTATGTACACCCATTTGACTGATATTGATTGGGATGATAAATTTTACATGTTGCCCAACTGCTCAAATAAAAATCTATGTTTGTTGATTTGAAACCCCACACAGGTGTTGGGATGATATTTGGCATACACTAATCCCAATTATTTAGTTGTATGTCAATTGATAGGTTGATAGACAATTGTGTAGTGCGCTTTGGATGATGGTTGATTATTTATTATTGCTATTATATACATGTATTGTATGGAATCCATATAATTAACATTATATGGTAATTGATTGAGCCTCATTCCAATTTGGAAAATAAAGAATATTATAAAATAAAGATTCATGTGTTGAATAGAAAAAAATAGTCATGTGTTGACAATACTCATGTCTTGAGAATATTCATGTGTTGAAACGATTCATCTGTTGAACGAAATATTTATACAATAAAATTCACATTTTTATTGTAAGTAAGAATTAATAAATATTCATGTGTTGAATAAAGTATATATTCATTTGTTGAGTAGAATAACGAAGTTATTGAAATATATAAAGCCGTGTTAATTAGATTTGCGCCATTTTGGCGTGAACGATATTTATATCGATTTTATTCGAATATCGAAAAAGAAGTGATTTCAAAATATAACGTTTTGAAAATATTATCATTTATATATATTGTAACACCCCGTAATTTTATAACATTAAAATTCACAAATTAAAGTATACTTAATTTTTAGAAAAGAATTAAGTGAAATGGGTTGCGCAGAGAAATATATATATACTGATATATATATATATAAATTAAAAATTAAATAAATAAATATGCGAAAAAGTTCAAAACAGCGAATTGGGAGGGGGAATAACCGAACCGACCCATTTTTGAGGTCGACCCGAGCCCTGCTGGGTCGACTAGGGGTTAATCCAGGGTGTTTGGCTGTCAACCCGTGGGTCGATTCGCTCAAATGCAGATTTTGCATTTGATTGGTTCTCATGGTTCAGGGTTAATCTAATGGTCCTAAATAACTTCCTACACCTATAAATACATCCTAATGCTAACCCTAAACCTAATTAAAATAGAATAGTGACCGTCATACCATCGCCATGGAAATCAATGGAGCCGCCGCCAACTAAGAAAGAAGAAAAGCAAATTCAATTCTAATTCTCTCAACCCTAAAGCAAAGCAAAACTCTCTCTTTTCTTCTCGAAATTGTGAGTATGATGATCTTAACAAGATTATTATCATTTTAATTAGGTTGAGTTATGAATGGATTATGAGTAGATGATGTGAATTATCATATATGTTATTGTAAACCCCTTTTGCTATCATGTATATTGTAAATCCAATGTTATGTGATGATGATATCTTATATGTTGTAAATCATGCTATGATGATGTTATGTATGTTGAAAGTTTCTATGCTAAGTTGTGATGAATCATACATGTTAAAAAGGCCATGATGTTACCATCTATGCTAGTTGGTTCATATTAATTAAATCATCATGTTTGGGTTATGTTGATCTATATGGCAAGTCACATATGCAAGTTAGATTGATTAGAAAAGTTATGAACATATGCCAAGACATCTATTATGACATCTAGAATTATGCTATGACATATGTGATATCCTATGCTAGTTCACACCATCATTATGTTGCCTAAAAACCCCATATGCAAGTTTATGTATAGATTTGGGCTATGATCATATCATGTAAGTTGAGACATTTAACAAGTTGACACCTTTTGATCCTTAACATGTGTAGTTTATGCAAGTTTCACCCCTATTATGATTAGATTTATTTTAATTGTCTATACGTTGTGATAATTTATCTTTGTGCTAGGTGTTAGACTATACAAGTCTAGCCTATATTATGCGTTGAATAAGCGAACGTATAAACGTGGGGTAGGGGTAATATTAAAAAGTTGGGGTGCAATTGATATGATTTTGCATGCCATAAGTGGATGGCCATAATTGAGTCAATTATGGACATCATTAAAAGTTGACTTAATTAATAATTTGAATAGGGAATTATTAAAACTGGGGTAAAAAATTTTAAGTGTTAATCAATGCTTAGGACACGAGGTTGGACTCGTTTGTGACGTAAACCTGCCCGGACCCGCCCGGCAAATCCAGTGGCCACAAATGTCAGCCCAATGTGAGAGGTCCTAGGCCTAAACTAAAGCATAACGGTTGTAAAGACACGAGGTTAGACTCTTTTATGGTGTAAGACTGCCCGGACCCGCCCGGCAAATCCAGCTGCCATAAATGCCAGTCTAATGTGAGAGGTCTTTATGAGGTTATGGCCTGAATGAATTAAGAAATACTTAACCAGATAAACATGTAAGGTGGGACATGGGGGTTAAGTAGGTGCCTTGGGTGGCATGAGGAATCTAGGGGGTGCCCTTAGTGGCATGTGAAATACGATTAGTAAGACTTAACCAAACACACATGTAAATGAACATGACTAAGAGGGTTAAGTGGGATATACTAGTGACAAGCTTAGGTGGGTAGCTTGTGGGGGCCCATTTCGACCAGTATCCTAAACGTATCTTTGTGGGCTCGACCCAAGTCAAGGACGGGACACGCATGCTGGGTTCGACTGTAAGAGGCCAAAACGGGGAGCGATGGCAACGCAAGTCCAACGGGTTTCGTATGCGTGTGTGGACCTGGGCTGGTAGGTAAGACGTTGTTGCATCGTGTAGGTATAAGCCATGCATTCTCAAGTTGTATCGGGTTGCCACTTTAGGGGAGTGATACACCCCACTGTGGGGCCAGCACGGGTATCTACGAGTAGGGAGCCGATCGAAAGTGGGTAGTGGGGTACACCTAGTGGAGATAGGGGCAGACGGCACCTATGTAGTTAGCTAGGGGTACGTAAGGCTATTTATAAAGTTTCTGTGTGAAGCAAGTGGGATCAAACAATAGGGTGACTGGTGTGGTGCAGTGTAGTAATGTGCGGTGCAATGTAGTAATCATTCGTTAGTAATTAGGTGTGCCTTTACCGTTATCTTTAACGTTATCTTAAACGCTATCTTTATCTTCCTAAGAGTTCATAGACATTTACTTGTCTTCCAGCTTATGCCTTAGTCTAGTTATTTTGATAATAGTATTGTTAGAATTATCATACTTGCCAGACTTTATGTCTGACCCCCTCTATTTCTATCCTTTTTCCCCCTCCAGGTCCTCAGGTTGGGCCTAGCTCTAGTGGAGTTTGATTGAATTGCTTCATCTCTCTTTGGAAAGCTTGGACCGTTGAAGTAAAGTCCAGCTTGTTATCTTTTTAATGGCTATTTATGTAATGGGATTATGTATTTTGGTTTTATGAAGATGGATATTGTACTTGGTTATGATCTATGGTTTTATGATGTAACAAACATGTTTAATTTCCGCTGCAATAAAATGAAGTTTTAGATTTCCAAGTACTATTTATTATCTGTCTTGTTGTAATTTTTCTGTTCTATATTCACCTATAACCTCCATGGAAGTTAATGCATTCCCTTTGTGAGTGACATTAATGGACGTGGGGTGTTACATATATATTGATGATATGGAATATTCAATGTTGATTTAAAAATTGAATATGAAGTTGAAATCATTTTTAAAACGAATTTAAAATGATTTATAAAATACGTTTTAAATGGAAATCGATGAAATATATATAATATATATATTATATATATTAATGGCCTGAATAGAACGGGCCTCGCCGCGACCGTTCGCGAATTTCAACCATTGACTTCGAATTGACGTTACAGGAGATCCGACCGTCGGATTCTCCTGAAACCAGAACCCTTGGGTTCGTATCGAAAAGGGCTTTGCAATGAATATTAGAAATTTGAAATCTAACTGTTGGATTTGGAATTATGTCCAAATCAAATTTGGAAAGGGTCGCTGTAAGTGCAGTTCGACGACCGTTATTGGAAATCAACTGTACGGGCCTTGATAAAATTATTAAAAATATCAATAGTTTGTGTAAAATCATAATAAATGATTTAGAAAGAATTGGGGTGAAAAATCTCATATTTAAAAAGGATAAAAATTTATTTTTATCGAAATGAACTGTAACACCCCGTAAATTTCAATGTTAATGTTCACAAATTAAAGAATAACTAATCTTAGACGTAAGAATTAAGGGAAATGATTTGCGCCATTGTGTTCGTCTCGGAATTCTAGTTGAGATAGAGTCTGAATTTGCGTGAATTGGACTTCGTATGAAGAAGTTATGGCCATCGGAAGTTTCAGAAAACTCAAAACAGATTTCGAAAATTCAGAGTCAGATGGGCTAGGCGGGAAAATTCCCGCCAGGGCCAGGTCGACCGTAGGGTCGACCTGGGGGTCGACCCTAGGGTCGACCTGGGGGTCGACCTGCCCCCTCTCCCCCTACCCCGGGAAGATTTGAGTGATGACCTGTTTTTGACTGTATGCTGACTCATTAGGGTTTCTGATCTGCTCTGATTCACTGGGATTAATTCTGGGTTGATCGGACGGCCTAAACTAATCCTAAACTCTATAAAAAGACATGTACACTCAAACCTTAAAATCAAATAAAAATTAGATCAATGGTTGTCATGTTGTCACTCCAAACCCTAGAGTAGCCGCCACCAACTAGAAGCAAATTAAAGACAACAATTCAATTCAAATCAAGCCTAAAACTACAACAACGAAATTGTCTACAACAAGGGAACGCTAATCAATTACAGAATTCAGATCCCAGAACTCAAGACCCCTTTTTCGGTGAGTTCTAGTCACTTTTAGGTTTAAATAAATAAAAGTGAATCGTGGTAGACTATGATTTGGGTATATGTTGTTTGTAGTTATTCAAGTTTATTTTTGTTGTGGATCATGAAATTATGCAAGTTTATGGTTATTGTTGATCATGATATTATGTAAGTTATTGGGTGATGAATTCATGAATCTATGCAAGTCGTTATCATGAATCTATGCAAGTTGTTATTATGAATCTATGCAAGTTGTTATCATGAATCTATACAAATTGTTATGAGATCATGCAAGTCACCTATACAAGTTATTATTCATGAACCTATGCAAGTTATTATTCATGAAACTATGCAAGTTGTTATGTTATGCAAGTTGTTAAATATGTTGTAAATCATGAATCTATGAGAGTTGTTAATTATGTTGTTAATTCATGAACCTATGCAAGTTGTTATGTTGTGAATCAAGAACCTATGTTAGTTGTTAATTATGTTGTTAATTCGTGAACCTATGCAAGTTGTTATGTTGCAAAATCATGAATCTATGCAAGTTGTTAATTATGTGGTGAATCATAATTATATGTGAAGTTATCATGTCATTTTCTCTAGTTGTCATGCTTATGCCAAAAATTGTACAGAAAACGATCACCTTGTCATTCTCTTTATTTTATTATTATGGCGAGGCTACTTTGTAGCCTCGATGACGCCAAAAACGCAAACGGTTACGCTAGTTAAGAAACGGGGAAAAGGGGGATTTGTAATAGGCATATTGATTATGTAAATTGGACACATGATTCTAGTAGGGAAACATATAAATAATTACCTATTATGACATGGGTAAAATTGGGTAAAAATGGTATAATTTGAATATGACCATTTATGGATAGGAAATTCAAATTGTTAATAAGATAGGTATTGACACCTATAAAAAGGAAAGGATTAATTTATTAACTTAATTAATCAAAAGAGGAATGTTTAAGCAATTGAAGTCTGAAGATTTAATATTGAGAATTGGCATAAATGCCTTAAATGGCATAAAATAAAATTGTGATGAAATTGGTATGATTTTACATACCATAAATAGATGGACATAATTGAGTCAATTATGGCCATAGTTAAATTTGGAATTGATTGATAATTTGAATAGGGAAACTAATTCTAATTAGGGAATAATTAATTTTGTGTAATTAATCGTCTAAGACACAAGGTTAGGCTCTTTTGTGGTGTAAGGCTTCCCGGACCCGTCCGGCAAATCCAGCTGCCACAAATACCAGTCTAATGTGGGAGGTCTTAGGCATAAATTAAATGCGTGACAGTTGTAAAGACATGAGGTTAGGCTCTTTTGTGGTGTAAGACTGCCCGGACCCGCCCGGCAAATCCAGCTGCCACAAATGCCAGTCTAATGTGGGAGGTCTTTATAAGGTTACGGTCTTAATGAATTAAGAAACACTTAACCAGATAAACATGTAGTGGGACATGAGGGGTTAAGTTTGTGCCTTGGGTGGCATGTGGAATTAAGTGGGTGCCTTGGGTTGCATGTGAAATACGATTAGGTGTCTCAATAATTAATTAATGTTGATTAAAGACTACTTAACCTAACTTAATACATATGGACTGTATGATGATAGACATAAGTTAGGGTTAAGTAAAACGAATTGGATTGTGGGTGGGTTAAGTACAACTGATGGGTAGGTGGGTAATATTAATATATATAGGCCCACAAACTTAACCATTAAATAAATAGGATTAAATCAGTGGGAGGGTTAAGTACAACTGATGGGTAGGTGGGTAATATTAATATATATAGGCCCACAAACTTAACCACTAAATAAATAGGATTAAATCAGTGGGAGGGTTGAGTACAACTGAAGGGTAGGTGGGTAATATTAATACATATAGGCCCACAAACTTAACCGGATAAAAAGGGTTATGTAATTAAAGACACCTAATGGTATACATAACCGGGGCAAAATAGTAAAGTTATGTATTAAAGACACCCTTAGGGGTACGCATAACTAATGGGAATAAATAGAGTTATGTATTAAAGACACCTATAGGTAAGCATAACTGATAGGTAGGATAGGGGTTATGTATTAAATACACCTATAGGTACGTATAACTGATTGAGGGCTATGTAATTAAAGACACCTTAGGGTATACATAGTCAGTAGAAAACCTAGTAGGGATACAAGACATAGAGGAGAGCTCGTATCATGTTGTGTGGGACCCATTTCAGTCAGTAACCCGGAGGGGTATCAAAGTAAAGAACTCCGTACTAGGCGGTAAAGGGGCACGCTTACTGATTGATTGTAAGAGATCCAAAACGAGACGGATGGTGTGGGCGGCGCAAACCGACCGGGGACATGTGCGCGCATGGGCCGGGCAAAGGGGGACAAGACGACCGTGACACCAGTACGTATAACTGTGCACACCTTAGGTTGCCACTTTAGGGAAGTGATACCCCCTAGTTGTGGGACTAGCACAGGGTATCTACAGAGTAGGGAGTCGATCGATTAGGGTAGTGGTCAGGCTATAATCGGACATATGCCCTAAGTCTACCAATTTATAGTAGGAGGGTAGTGGGTACGACTAGTTGAGATAGGAGCAGGCGGCACCTATGACAGCAGCTAGGAATACACGAAACTAAAACCATCGTTATCATTAGCGGAAGGGATCATCCCATCTTGATTTGACTAGTAATAGTGCAGAGTAGTTTGTAGTGAAGCATACATCTTACCTTAATTGTCCTGTCATACATGCCATCTGTACCGTGAATCCTCTTATCCACTTTCTATGCCTGTCATGTTTACCTTTATTTATTTACTGGCTAAAAGTTATTGAATTCACCAGACGTATGTCTGACCTAGTTTGTTTCGCCTCTTTTCTTCCGTTTCCCCCCTCCCCCCAGGTTCTCAGGGAGGAAACACCTAGGTTTAGTCAGTATTTGGACATCATCTTCTAGGAGCTACTTCTGAAGTATGGCTCGAGTCTCTGTCTCTTATATGGCTTGCTCTTTAATATGGGGAATGATGTTTTTCTTTTAAATACCTATGTACTCTGATGATGTAAGACAGAAGTGTTTTGTTGTAATGGTTTTATGACTCATGGTATTATGTAACAAAGTATTTTGGTGATTTAATAAAGTTATTTATTTTCCGCTGCGAAATTTTAATACCAGTCTTGTGATATTCTATGTTTGTTTACCAAAAATGCTCCACTAAAGTTAAGGCATTCCCTTTGTGAGTGACCTTAATGGAGGTGGGGTGTTACATGAACTAGTTATGGACTAGAATTATAATCCAATGTTATTGAATAAATAAATTGGATTTGAAGTGGTTTTAAAAATAATCAGAATTTCCAATATACGAATTGGAATGGATTTGAATTGAAATTATCTTTGGAATATTTCGATGTTGGATTTCGTGATTATACGGATATGGTTGTGGAAATTTGAAAGATATATTTATATCGTTATATCCAATACGATATTTGTTGTTTTTGGAGTTGATATTGAATATAAGCCGATTTATTTTCTATTCAGAGCCTTGTATTTAATATCAAATGGGATTTTAGGTTCGTCGTGAATGGCGTCTTAAATAACACTGTTCTTGGACCCAGCTTAGAAAAGAATAAATCTTTTAATTAAGATTTAGTGAAATTGTCCAGTTAGTTAGTATTTAATTGGAATTGAAATTAAATTGGTTTTTGGGTTTATTGTGAGCGGTGTTTTGAATAACACATGTTCTTTATCCCGATTAACAATGGAATGGGATTTTGGGTTTGTCGTGAACCATGTTTTTAAATGACATTGGCTCTTTAAACCAGTTAAAGATAAGATTAAATTCTTATCTTTGAATAACCATTAATATTGATTTGTGGGAAGATTAAAACTAAGTGAAGTTTTAATGAATCTTTAATTAGATCGAAATGATCGAGAATGGAGCAACACCAGTTTTGCTCTAAAGCGATAGTTAAATCTTAAATTAGATTTGAACGTGAAATGGTAATTTATATTTACCGATAACACCGTGGTATTAGATATGGAGTATTACCAGTTTTGCTCCGTGCGATGAATAGGTTGGGATCGGGAAATAAAATAAATAATTACTTCGGTGTGGTTCGCTAATCCCGACTAGTTTGGAAAACCTTAACATGGTTTGAAATGATATCCAAAGGAAGATTAAAGAATAAATTTAGAAGAATTTATCTTTGATAAAATTAATGGAAACTTTCCCTAAGAATGTGAATATTTGAATAAAAAAAATACTCTGAATTGGAATGAGGCGTATGTTGTGTTTGTGTAACACTTGTTTATTATATACGCGGGTTATTCAGAAAGGCCGGGTTTATACCCATTCTGAATAACTGATTCGACGATAAGTCGAAGATGAAGACGATGGTTGAAGACCGGAGGTCTTCACATCGTTTGGATTATTCTTGATTGGGATGTACACCCAAGAGGAGGGAATCAGTTGGTGATCGTCCAGACTTACTTGGAGATTGATGGATACGGAAGGAATAAGGTTCCTCCGGTTTCGTTCAGACCCAGAACGAACTTGTAAATGGACTGTGTGTATGACATTGGATTTTGTTCTGTGTTGATTGATCTCTATTAAATATATATCTGTTTGGCGGCGGAGAATTTATTCTCTTGCTTAACGCCCTTCTATAAGACGTACGAGCTTAGAGGTTATATATCGATAGAAATTAGTCGCATGGAGTGAATTGCCTATGTGGCATGCCTAAGTGGCAGATGATCAAGGCTTCTGTTGAAAAGCAAAGTCTTGTGGTTGATGATGAAAGCACGACCCATGTGGCATAGCTTTGTGTATGGCGTTAATTCGCGAGCCTTACACCTCGGTATGAGTCAAAAACGGGATAAGGACCCAAGGAGAACACGACGTTTCTTTCTAGCTATGGGTGATGTCAGTGACCTACCAGCCCTGACATTTATATTATTTTTACCTGTGTGGTTGTCGGAATGTTAAGCGCCTCGGATATAGGTCCTATAGGACCGGGAAACGTGTGTTTAGGAATAATTAATCCTTAAAAGTAGGAGAGGACCGACCTTGGAGGTTCCAAGGATCGCTGTGTGCGGTCCAGACACATTTGCTAGAGTGTCTCGAATGGAGAGGAGCTTGCCCCTTGCCTCGACTCATGACGGAAATCCAATTTCCAATACGTGACATTTCGGTTTTATTTGTAGAGCCTAGTATGGCGACATGATATATGGTACCCATGTCGTCTATGATTGATACATTTATATTCGAAGTTGTTTTCTTCACTTATAGTAATAATAAAAGATTAAATTTCGCGTATCAAGCATTATTTGGCTATTATAAGGTAAAACCCTATCCTCCGGCTTGCGTTGCATTGCGTTATGGGACCTGGGTCTTATAACAACTTTATTGTTCTTTATTCAGCATTGCGCTGTTTGCTTATGCACTAGTATTCTTGGTGTAAAATCCCGTTCCGTGTTATACGGCGTGGTCCCTTGATTTACCGAACTTTAAAAATCGAATTAATAACTGTTTTAGTTCTCATACCAGTCACATGACTGACCTGGAGTTTATTGTTTAAACCTAAACTCTTGGTGCCCTTATTTTCCGCACGGGCAGCTATTAGTTGGGTTTTGCAGATTTATATTCACAGGATCCTGGTTTACAGCTGGAACGATACTCGGAAAGCTCTGTATTCGTGTATTTCTTTTAGTTGTGCTTTGTATTATTTTCCGCTCCTATGTATTTAAATGTAATTTAAATCTATGATATTTATCAAATGTGTAATATTTATTCATACTCTGTATATTCTTGTATTCTGATGGAATTGTTGTAATAAACAATGAAATGTTCTTCTGTTTGTGTTCTGATTTGTCTTGTCCTCAACTCAATCCGTGCTTTCCTTCGCGGGGAAGTTCGGGTCGTGTCAGCTTGGTATCAGAGCTTTGGTTTACAGAGCTCGAGAACAATACACATTAGAACCAAACGAAAGAATTCATCAGAGGTTGGATTAGAAATATCCATTAAGATTAACTCATTAGAGATGGGATCAGTAGTATCCTAGAACGAGTGTGAAGAGTATATTTTTTAAAATAAAATTGAAAACGAACTTTGTTTTGAAAATTTATATCTAACTATTCATATTTGAATATTTTATTTTATATTGAATTTGGAAAATCCAATATATAAAGATTTTCCATATACGCGTCATAAACGTATATTCGAAATTTTAATATACTTGATAGATATAGAATCACCCTCTAGTCGCCTGGGGACGATCCTGATGATAGTTTAGACATCACCAGCATTTGTGTTCGAGTTTCGAAAAGTAGGATATCTATATATTTCCATCAGACTGGTGTGAGAACCAAAACTAGATAGGTTTACTGTCGTGATTTGTCATCAAAAACATGATTTTCTGTATATATATCAAAATTATGAATTTGAAACGATAATTCACTAATTGATTGCTGATTGTGTTGTTTGATTATTGGTTTCATTTATTAAAATTCTGAACCATTTAGCCTAATGGAACCAAATTTAGAACTGAATTGAAAATTGATTACAATTGCATGCATATACATGTATATCCACTGAACAGGTCATAGCAAGGAGGCTAGAGAAGAGGAATAAAATTGTATGCCCAACAAATAGGTACATGTTTAATAATTTCTTGGACGATGATTTTATGAGCCGATTGGCTAGCCGCTTGGCTTTTTCCTTTTCTTCTGGATTGGTGAGGGCCCTGGGAGGCTATTTAAAATATCCCGATGCTCCCGGTGCAGGGGAGGTTATGGCGAAATTTTTCGAAAATTTAGGGTGTTAGCCAAATTTTTGAAAAATTTGAAAAGTTCTTAGAAACTGAAAAGTAGAAGAACTTAAGCCGTAATGAAGATAAACAAAGTTGAGTTGGTTAGTTAAACAATTTTCAGCTTCTTTCCTTTTCGAGGACGAAAAGATTTTAAGTGGGGCAGATTGTAACAACCCGGAAAATCTGAGCCAATTTAAAATTTTTATTCTGGCGAATTTAATGGGTTTTGAATATTTAAAATGGATTATTTTAAATAATAACGATGGAAAATTTATTTTCGACGAAGTTAAAACGAATAAATTTATTTTAATTATATAACGAGCCTGAAATGGCGCGGCAGTTCGAAAATTCGATTTCGAATTTCAATTGAATATACAGAATTCAATATAAGTTAGAATTGAACGAAACAAGAAATATTTGAATCTGTTTAATGATATCTTTCTAACGGATGTAAGAAACTGAGATTTCACTTTATAGAGTGTAAGAAACATCCAGTTTAAAATTCAGAAAAGTCGCTGTGGAATTTATAAATATTTTAATATATACAAAAGCCCTTAGAAATGGAAATTTTGCAAACGACCTTTGTTTTCGACGAAACCAATTTTGTTGGATCCGGGATGTCAAATTATTGCTAGGTTTCAAAATGCATAATTTTCTGGATCAATATGTGAGCGTGGCGAAGTTAAATGTGTTTTGACAGTTTCAGTCAATTTGGATCGACCAGAAAATGGCCATTTTTCAAACGGTCTTCAAATTTGATGAAATTAGTTTTGTTAGGACCGTATCGTCAATACGATGCTAGAAATAATTTTTCTGAAATTCTCAGAGTTAGTATGTGGCCCCGGTAAATTGAAATGTACGTTAAAGTCAAATTTGAATGTTATATTAATTTATATTTTAATTTTGATAAAAACTGATCGTAATAGTCGAATTGACTTACGATACATATCCCATTGTGTTCGGAATGGGTAACTAGGGACGACAGTTGGTGGGTTCGATTTTGAGTTCGAAATAGAAAGTTGCTTTATGGAATAAATTAAATAAAATAAAAACAATATAAAATCCCTCCTACCCCTTTCCCATTTCACAAAGTCAAACCCGGTCAAAATAAGAAAACCGCTTCCCCCTTTTTCTTCAAAATCCCGTCGCTCATGCTTCCACCCGTCGCCGCTCTTCCTGGAGCCACCACCGGCGATCGTCCAGCGCTCCTCCGCCTCCCCCTCCTTCCCCCTTCCCTCTCTCTTCTCTCGCTCCCTCTTTCTCTAACTAAAACGGACCCAAAACCGCCTCGCCCCCTAAATCAGCTGCCTCCTGCACAGCCACCGCCGGCTAACTGAGGCTCCACCGCCCCTCCCTAAGCCCAGCGTCGCCTCCCTCACCCCCATCTCCGACCCCGAGGCCTCTTCTTCCATAAAAATGTAATTTTTATATTTTCTGCGTGTGGAAACCCACTGAAACTCTCCACCGACACTACCATCTCGATGTTGCTGGCCAACCGAGCATCCTCCGACCGTGGTGAGCATTTACTTTCATTTCTATTTGTTTAAGTAATTAAAAATGCGATTTTTACTTATAAAAATCGTATATAAAAATATGATTTTTACTGATATGGATAGCGTGAAAAATATAGGATTGTTAGCGAATAAAAATTTGATTTTTATATATATAATAACGAAGTAAAATTTTGATTTTTATATACGTGAAAGGTAGGATTTTTATAAATGAAAAGGAGTGATTTCTATTTATAGAAAGATTATATTTTTGAAATAGAAAGATTAGATCTTTAATTTAGAAAAGGTTATATTTTCAAATATAAAAAGATTTGATTTATAATTAAGCAAAGGTAAGATTTTTAAACCATATAAAGATGTTTATTTTATTTATATGAATACCATATAAAAATGTGATTTTTAATAATCAACTACGTGAAACAGATGGCAATGGATCAGACTGAGATCAAAACGAAGTCCAAACCGTTCAGAAATAAAGAATGGCGGAGTGGAACCCTCTGTGAGAACTCCTCACTTTACTTTTCTTTATACAGATATTAATTATGTAAATGCATATATGAACTGTTCCCCGTCGTCCACAGACCATGGAAAACTTGTTTGTTTGGTTGTGTAGTTGGTAGGATTATTGGTTTGAATTTGGTTGTTTATGTGAAATGGAATTGATTAGATTGGTATGTGTGTGGCGCAGGCCATTATTAGACTGCGGATATGGCTAGGCCTTATCCCGTTTCTAGTATTGCGCCGTTATGCTGCTGAAATTTTCTAAAATATGTTAGAAGAATAAACATATCATTTTTATTAGATGAATGAATAAAATAAAATATTCATTTACAAATCAGACGATTTGTTTATGTACAACCATTTGACTGATATTGATTGGGACGATAAATTTTACACGTCGCCCAACTAAACAAATAAAAATCTGTGTTTGTTGATTTGAAACCCCACACGGGTGTTGGGATGATATTTGGCGTACACTAATCCCAATTATTTAGTTGTATGTTAATCGATAGGTTGACAGACAGTTGTGTAGTGCACTTTGGATGATGGTTGATTATTTATCATTGATATTATATACATGTGTTGTATGGAATCCATATAATTAACATTATATGGTAATTGATTGGGCCTCATTCCAATTTGGAAAATAAAGAATATTATAAAATAAAGATTCATGTGTTGAATAGAAAAAAATAGTCATGTGTTGACAATACTCATGTGTTGAGAATATTCATGTGTTGAAACGATTCATGTGTTGAATGAAATATTTATACAATAAAATTCACATTTTTATTGTAAGTAAGAATTAATAAATATTCATGTGTTGAATAAAGTATATTATTCATTTGTTGAATAGAATAACGAAGTTATTGAAATATATAAAGCCGTGATAATTAGATTTGCGCCATTTTGAGGCGAACGATATTTATATCGATTTTATTCGAATATCGAAAAAGAAGTGATTTCAAAATATAACGTTTTGAAAATATTATCATTTATATATATATATATATATATATATATATATTGATATATGGAATATTCAATTTTGATTTGAAAATTGAATATGAAGTTGAAATCGTTTTTAAAATGAATTTAAAACAGTTTATAAAATACGCTTTAAATGGAAATTGACGAAATATATATAATATATATTATATATATTAATGGCCTGAATAGAACGGGTCGCGCCGCGACCATTCGCGAATTTCGACCATTGACTTCGAATTGACGTTACGGGAGATCCGACCGTCGGATTCCCCTGAAACTGGAACCATTGGGTTCGAATCGAAAAGAGCTTTGCAGTGAATATTAGAAATTTGAAATCTAACGGTTGGATTTGGAATTATGTCCAAATCAAATTTGGAAAGGGTTGCTGTAAGTGCAGTTCGATGACCGTTATTGGAAATCGACTGTACGCGCCTTGATAAAATTATTAAAAATATCAATAATTTGTGTAAAATCATAATAAATGATTTAGAAAGAATTGGGGTGAAAAATACCATATTTAAAAAGGATAAAAATATATTTTTATCGAAACGAACTAGTTATGAACTAGAATTATAATCCATTGTTTTTGAATAAATAAATTGGATTTGAAGTGGTTTTAAAAATAATCAGAATTTCCAATATACGAATTGGAATGGATTTGAATCAAAATTATCTTTGGAATATTTCGATGTTGGATTTCGTGATTATACGGATATGGTTGTGGAAATTTGAAAGATATATTTATATCGTTATTTCCAATACGATATTTGTTGGTTTCAGGATTTGATATTGAATATAAGCCGATATATTTTCTATTCAGAGCCTTGTATTCAATACCAAATGGGATTTTGGGTTCGTTGTGAATGGAGACTTAAATAACATTGTTCTTGGACCCAGTTTAGAAAAGAATAAATCTTTTAATTAAGATTTAGTGAAATTGTCCAGTTAATTAGTATTTAATTGGAATTGAAATTAAATTGGTTTTTAGGTTTATTGTGAGCGGTGTTTTGAATAACACCTGTTCTTTATCCCGATTAACAATGGAATGGGATTTTGGGTTTGTCGTGAACCGTGTTTTAAATGACATTGGTTCTTTAACCCAGTTAAAGATAAGATTACCTTCTTAGCTTTGAATAACCATTAATAATGATTTGTGGGAAGATTAAAACTAAGTGGATTTTTAATGAATCTTTAATTAGATTGAAATGATCGAGAATAGAGTATCACCAGTTTTGTTCCAAAGCGATAGTTAAATCTTTAATTAGATTTGAACGTGAAATGGTAATTAATATTTACCGATAACACCGTGGTGTTAGATATGGAGCATTACCAGTTTTGTTCCATGGGATGAATAGGTTGGGATTGGGAAATAAAATAAATAATTACTTCGGTGTGGTTCGTTAATCCCGACTAGTTTGGAAAACCTTAACATGGTTTGAAATGATATCCAAAGGAAGATTAAAGAATAAATTTAGAAGAATTTATCTTTGATAAAATTAATGGAAACTTTCCCTAAGAATGTGAATATTTGAATAAAAGAATACTATGAATTGGAATGAGGCCTATGTTGTGTTTGTGTAACACTTGTTTATTATATGCGCGGGTTATTCGGAAAGGCCGGGTTTATACCCATTCTGAATAACTGATTCGACGATAAGTCGAAGATGAAGACGATGGTTGAAGACCGGAGGTCTTCACATCGTTTGGATTATTCTTGATTGGGCTGTACACCCAAGAGGAGGGAATCAGTTGGTGATCGTCCAGACATACTTGGAGATTGATGGATACGTGAGGAACAAGGTTCCTCCAGTTTCATTCAGACCCAGAACGAACTTGTAAATGGACTGTGTGTCTGACATTGGATTTTGTTCTGTGTTGATTGATCTCTATTAAATATATATCTGTTTGGCGGCGGAGAATTTATTCTCTTGCTTAACGCCCTTCTCTGAGACGTACGAGCTCAGAGGTTATATATCGATAGAAATCAGTCGCATGGAGTGAATTGCCCGTGTAGCATGCCTAAGTGGCAGATGATCAAGGCTTCTGTTGAAAAGCAAAGTCTTGTGGTTGATGATGAAAGCACGACCTATGTGGCGTAGCTTTGTGTATGGCGTTAATTCGCGAGCCTCACACCTCGGTATGAGTCAAAAACGGGATAGGGACCCAAGGAGAACACGATGTTTCTTTCTAGCTATAGGTGATGTCAGTGACCTACCAGCCCTGACATTTATATTATTTTTACCTGTGTGGTTGTCGGAATGTGAAGCGCCTCGGATATAGGTCCTATAGGACCAGGAAACGTGTGTTTAGGAATAATTAATCCTCAAAAGTAGGAGAGGACCGGCCTTGGAGGTTCCAAGGATCGCTGTGTGTGGTCCTGACACATTTGCTAGAGTGTCTGGAATGGAGAGGAGCTTGCCCCTTGCCTCGACTCATGACGGAAATCCAATTTCCAATACGTGACATTTCGGTTTTATTTGTAGAGCCTAGTATGGCGACATGATATATGGTACCCATGTCATCTATGATTTTATATTCGATGTTGTTTTCTTCACTTATAGTAATAATTAAAGATTAAATTTCGTGTATCAAGCATTATTTGGCTGTTATAAGGTAAAACCCTATCCTCCGGCTTGCGTTGCATTATGTGATGAGACCTGGGTCTTGTAACAGCTTCATTGTTCTTTATTTAGCATTGCGCTGCTTGCTTATGCACTGGTATTCTTGGGGTAAAAACCCGTTCCGTGTTATACGGCGTGGTCCCTTGATTTACCAAACTTTAAAAATCAAATTAATAACTGTTTTAGTTCTCACACCAGTCACGTGACTGAACTGGAGTTTATTGTTTTAACCTAAACTCTGGGTGCCCTTATTTTCCACACGGGCAGCTAGTAGTTGGGTTTTGCTGATTTATATTCACAGGATCCTGGTTTACAACTGGAACGATACTCGGGAAGCTCTGTATCCGTGTATTTCTTTCAGTTGTGCTTTGTATTGTTTTTCTGCTGCTATGTATTTGAATGTAATTTAAATCTCTGATATTTATCAAATGTGTAATATTTATTCATACTCTATATATTCTTGTATTATGATGGAATTGTTGTAATAAACAATGAAATATTCTTCTGTTTGTTTTCTGATTTGTCTTGTCCTCAACTTAATCCGTGCTTTCCTTCACGGGGAAGTTCGGGTCGTGTCATCTTGGTATCAGAGCTTTGGTTCACAGAGCTCGAGAACCAGACACATTAGAACCAAACGAAAGAATTCATCAGAGGTTGGATTAGAAATATACATTAAGAATAACTCGTTAGAGATGGGATCAGTAATATCCTAGAATGAGTGTGAAGAGTATATTTTTTAAAATAAAATTGAAAATAAACTTTGTTTTGAAAATTTATATCTAATTATTCGTATTTGAATATTTTATTTTATATTGAATTTGGGCATTCCAATATATAAAGATATTGCATATACACGTCATGAACATATATTCGAAGTTTTAATATACTGGATAGATATAGAAACATGCTCTAGTCGCCCAGGAACGATCTTGATGATAGTCTAGACATCATTAGCATTTGTGTTCGAGTTTCGAAAAGTGGGATATCTATATATTTCCATCAGACTAGTGTGAGAACCAAAACTAGATAGGTTTATTGTCGTGATTTGGCATCAAAAACATGATTTTCTGTATATATATCAAAATTATGAATTTGAAACGATAATCCACTAATTGATTGCTGATTGTGTTGTTTGATTATTGGTTTCATTTATTAAGATTTTGAACCATTTAGCCTAATGGAACCAAATTTAGAACTGAATTGAAAACAATTGCATGCATATACATGTATATCCACTGAACAAGTCATAGCAAGGAGGCTAGAGAAGAGGAATAAAATTGTATGCCCGACAAATAGGTACATGTTTATTAATTTCTTGGATGAAGATGATTTTATGAGCAGATTGGCTAGCCACTTGGCTTTTTCTTTTGGATTGGTGAGGGCCCTAGGAGGCTATTTTAAATATCCCGATGCTCCCGGTGCAGGGGAGGTTATGGTGAAATTTTTCGAAAATTTAGGGTGTTAGCCAAATTTTTGAAAAATTTGAAAAGTTCTTAGAAACTGAAAAGTTGAAGAACTTAAGCCGTAATGAAGATAATGAAAGTTGAGTTGGTTAGTTAAACAACTTTCAGCTTCGTTCCTTTTCGAGGACGAAAAGATTTTAAGTGGGGGGAGATTGTAACAACTCGGAAAATCTGAGCCAATTTAAAATCAAGTTGGACGATACATATAAACTTAGAGAGTTTTCTCATGCTGGTTCACCAAACTGATTCGTGGTATCTACAATGCTTGGGTCGGACCGAATTTTACAAGTTTTGGCTATCGGATGCTACGAAGTCCAGAGATGAGCTGGAGAAGTTCAAACATATGATATATTTCAAGTATCTATCTGTTGTGAGTTATATATGAGGACAGGTTACTATAATTGTCCAGATGTATTGATGTTCAATGTACTCTTATATTTGTAAGTACTATTTCAAGCTCTCAACAAAAATTTATTTCTGTATTATATTTTGTTCCTCTGCGATGTGAGGCTCTATGTTGATTCTTCTTCTTCTTATTCTTAACTTTATTTCTATTCCTCACCCTCTTATTTCTTTCTTTTGGCTTTCTGTGATTTCGATACTCGAGTTGGACACAAGGTGTACTAGAGTCGAAATTCAAGCATCGAAATTTCCGAGACGTTACAAAACATGCTCTAAATGACTCTAATGCTAAATCTGCAAAACCTTAACTACCAGACTGCTCATGTGGAAAATATGGGTACCCAAAGTTTAGATGGAAGAACAATAAACTCCAGGTCAGTCGTAGGACTGGCGTGAGAAACTAATTTTTTTACACTTTATAAACGAGGATAGTTCGTAAAACCATGCCATTTAAACACGAAACGGGTTTTTCTCTTATGAATACCAGTGTATAAAAACTAACAAGCTATACGCCCCATCCCATTATGTTGAAAATACATTAACAAATAAAATTGTACAAACTCGTAATGGAGAACGGATTTCCAACAGATGACCAGATTAAGGAACGTCCTTACCGATGGGTACATTTCTAAAGGAATGTCCTGAGAACAACTCAAGTTCTCTACCAACACAAGATGAGTATCTCCCTTAACTAGATCACACCTGGATATATCAACTCCTGGATGCTACCAAACTTAAACTAGGCACCCGCAACATCAACAACCAAAAAAAGTAGAAGTTGCTACATAAGTAATACATGTGCTCCATACCATGGTACACTTTTTATCTAGAAGAAGATGATAACTCATAACCTTGTTGCATCCTTGCTGTTTTGGCCATTTTCCGGGGTGTGGGGCTTGTCGAAGTCTCGTTACACAAAGCCATGCTTTAACTAGACCATGTTCTGATCATTAATAGCACAATCACTGAGTATGCCACTGTGACGACCCTGATTTTCAGAACCAGTTTAAAATTTTTTATTTCAGTTATTTTAATGAATTTTTAATATTCAAAATGATTATTTTAAATAATAACGACTAAAAATTTAGTTTAATCGAAGTTAGAACGTATAAATTTATTTTAATTATATAACGAGCCTGAAATGGCATGGTAGTTTGAAAATTCGATTTTTAATTTCAAATGAATGTACAGGATTCAAAATAAATCGGATTTCAGTAAAACAAGAAATATTAGATTCTGTTTAATAATATCTTTCTAACGAATGTAAGAAACTGAGATTTCACTTTAGAAGTTGAAAGATATGTCCAGTTTAAAATTCAGAAAAGTCGCTATGGAATTTATATGTATTTTAATATGATATATAGCCCTTAAAAATAGCCATTTTGCAAACGACCTTCGTTTTCGACGAAACCACTTTTGTTGTATCCGGAATGTCAAATTTTTGTTAGGTTTCAATTTTCATAATTTTTGAATTTAATATGTGAGCATGGCAAAAGAAAACGTGTTTTGTCAATTTCAGTTTGAATTGGATCGACCAGAAAATGGCCATTTTACAAACGGTCTTCAAATTCGACGAAATTAGTTTTGTTAGGACCGTATCATCAAAACATAGCTAGATTTATTTTTCGGGAATTTTTAGAGTCAGTATGTGCCCTTGGTAATTTAAAATGTACGTTTAAAATTCAATAAATTGATTTATATTTTATTTTTAATGAAAACCAATTAAAACAGTCGAATTGGCTTGTGAAACATATCCCATTGTGTTTGGAATGGGGTTATTTGGTTAGGGACGACATTCGTTGGAGTTTGTTTGGAGTTCAGATGTAAAAACGACAAGCTAAACAATTATTGAATTAAATATTATTTAAATATTATTATATATACCCTCTACTCATCAAACCCTAGTTCCAGAAATAAGCCGCCGCCGTTCTGAAATCTAAGGGCGGCGATCCGGTTTTCTTCAATCAATTTCTTCAAATCCACTAAATAATTTCGAATGATTATTAAACAAAAATCAGAGAGGGTGGTGAGCTCTATAATCTGATCGGTAGAGATCAAATTTTGTTCAGCGTAGAGTTCGATTTTTGGTCAAGAGCCACCGCCGGTTGGGTCCGATTTCCAGGCGCCAGAGGGCGGGCGGGTTCGTCGCGACGTGGGGAGGAGGAAGCGCAGGTTCCGACGCTTCTGGTGAGGGGGTGCGAACAAATTCCGGTGGTCGAGATTTACGGATGGCGGCGGATTTTGTTTGGGAACGATGGGTTTCGACACTTCGGTTTGCTCCAGAATTAGTAACGAGAAGGGAAACGTAATTAAGGTTAAAGCAGGGATTAATTTTCTTAATTAATTATTTAATTAATTTATGGTTAGTCAATTAAATGTAATTAATATGTAAATATGGTCATATCTTTTACATATGAACACGGAATGGAACGAAACTGGATGCGTTGGACTCGCACTGGCGAGAGCTACGCGATGGAACTGACTAGAACAAAAACAGAGCAGATTAGAAATTCAGGCGAATTCAAAAATCTGAACCGTAATAAAATAGAATTTCAGAATTTCAGAACTAGAAACTGACGGAGTGGAACCCAATGTGAGTTTTCTCACACTGCAAAAATATTCACATTTTTGTGAAATTGAAATTCTGTGATTTATCTGATTGTTTGTTTGTTGATTTCTATTTTAAATGGACATCTAATTTAAACTGTTAGAAATTAAATTGCCAGTTAGTTTATTTTGAATCGAACTGCTAGTTAAACCCTGACACATATAGTCAGTAAATTATTGCAAATTGAACTGTTTGAATGATGGTTGTGATGTGTGTTTATTTGTGGATATTTTGAACTGTACGGATATTGTCTATATTTTTATATCACTGTTATCACCTTGGATTGAAATGATATATATCCATTCCCTGAAATAATTATATTGAAATGTCGAATGTAAAATATATTGAAATGTCGAAAGTCAATTATATTGAAATGTCGAAAGTGAAATATATTGAAATGTCGAAAGTCAATTATATTGAAATGTCGAAAGTGAAATATATTGAAATGTCGAAAGTAAAATATGTTGAAATGTCGAAAGTCAAATATATTGAAATTTCGAAAGTAAATTTTATCGAAATGTCGAAAGTGAAATATATTGAAATGTTGAAATTGAATTATATTGAAATTGAAATTGAATTATATTGAAATTGAAATTGAATTATATTAAAAATTGAAATTGAATTATATTGAAATTGAAATTGAATTATTTCAAAGGTTTAAATCTTTATTTAAACTTTGAAATAAAACTCAAATTGAAATGATCTAAAATTTGTTATTTGAAATTTGAACTGAAATTGAATTATTTCAAAGGTTTAAATCTTTATTTAAACTTTGAAATAAAACTCAAATTGAATTGATCTAGAATTTGTTATTTGAAATTTGAACTAAAATTGATCATAATTTAAATTATTTCAAAGGTTTAAATCTTTATTTAAACTTTGAAATAAAACTCAAATTGAATTGATCTAAAATTTGTTATTTGAAATTTGAATTGAAATTGAATTATTTCAAAGGTTTAAATCTTTATTTAAACTTTGAAATTAAATTCGAATTGAAATGTTCTAGAATTTGTTATTTGAAATTTGAACTAAAATTGATCATAATTTAAATTATTTCAAAGGTTTAAATCTTAATTTAAACTTTAAAATTTAATTTGAATTGAATTTGAAAATTTGAAATTAAATTCGAATTAAATGGCTTAAATAAATATTATGAACTTGAACTTGAACTTGAACTCGAACTCGAATTTGATTTGAATCGAATAGATTCAAATAATATTTTAAATGGGAAGTTATCCTTTAAAAATGGATTGTTCTCAAATGAATTTGATTGTGGAATCAATTTGGATTGGATTTTGGAAATCGATTTGGTTTTTTTGAGATTTGAACTTTGGTTCATATTTTATTTGAAATGGAAAGAAACAGTTGTTTTGAAAATTATTTCTATATAAACAAATTTATATATATAAACTATTTTATGAAATTTATTCCTTTGATATATGGAGTACTTTATATAAATTGTTTTTCAAAACATATTTTTCTATATATATATATATATATATATAAGTAGTTTATTTTATAAAATATTTTAATATATATAAAACCATTTCCAATACTCAAGCTGTTTTGATTTCCAAACTATTCCAAATCTCTTAACTATTTAAAAATTATTCAAAAATTTATTTAAACCCCAAAACTATTTCAAACTTATAGACTGTTTTAGAAGTGAAATTATTTACATTTAAATCTCTGATTTAGAAGTAAATATGATTATTTTGATGTTAAAATCAAAAATGAATTCAAAACTATTTCTGAAGCAAACTGAATGATTCGAATGAAATGTGGTTAATTGAAGTTATAACCAATTATTTAATTTGAAATTTATCTCAAAGCAAAATATGAATTGTGAAAGTAAATATTATAGAGATTAAAATAATATGATATTTTAAAGTGAAATTTGTTTAGTTGAATATGATACTTTGATATCATAACGATTCACTTTCGAAATATAAAATACCAATCGGTGTGTAACATGACGTTTTGTTGTTAAAGAGACTGGGACCTCTTATTGACATACTCTCTGTCAATGTTGGAACCACTTTAACAACTGTGTACGTGTTGGAGTTCCAGAAATGAAGTAGGATGAATTTGGAGGCGATTACTGGATTTGAAGAAAGTGAACGATAATGGATGACCCCGACACTTGTGTCGATTTGAAATGACTAAAACAGGAGCCGTGCCAGACCAAATGAGGCTTGACTACCTCTTAGTGGACATCTGCTCTTCGATTTTCCAGGGCCTCGGGTCCATACTATTACTATTTGTTGTTGTTGTTTTGTTGGTGCGCACCCTTGATGGGAGGTATTTCCCTTTGATTCGATATGGGGCGGATGTCTACGGTGGGCCGTTAGGGGTAACCACCAGTCTGGATCAGGCAAACTAGTAGCATACTACTTTGGGTATAGCCTCATGTGCCTTGTCATACGTTTATCCTTATGCGAGACAACTACGATTTTGATTTTTGGCATAGGTCTATAGGGGACTCACTAGCTACCGACGTTACTGGTTGTGTTACAGGACCTGCATAGACCATGTGCTTATAAACTGTGTAAGGGTAATCAATGTAACCCCGCTTACGCTATTTTTCTGACAAGTATTTGTGAATAGACACTAGTATAATAGCGAAATTATATTATATAGTATCTAGTTTGACGGATCCTTAGGAGATGGAATTTCCCGTAACATCTCTTGAGTTATGTGTGTGCATGTTCATATGATATCGATTTGACTTAGATGAGAATATTTTTGCCTGATCCGAGCTTGTTTTATTTTCGCGCTATTACGCTCGGGTCAGACTTGAGCATTCCAGTTTCAAAGATTATCTTCTGAAGGATGAAGACGAAGACGGTATACTATTATCACTATTGTATCCCACTACTATTCTGTTGCATTACTCTGTATTATCAGTTATGAATATAAATGTATAACTCTGATAAATGTTGTAAAATGATCAAATGTTTATTTTAAACAGCTTCATGAACTGTTATTTGATTATTATATTTTGTTCATTCCGTTGCGAGATTCTGTGTTTGTTTTCTTCTTTCTTTCTAATTCTAAATTAATCCCCTTGATTATCTATATTTTTGACTATAATGGTTGAAGATGTGGATCGTCATTTAACAATCTGTAAATACGTACACTTTTGAGTTAGACATGTGTGGATTATTGTCGATTCAAAAGGTACGGGTTTCCGGGTCGTTACAGCCACATTGTCATTTCATTATATACGATTGATAATTACTAACCATATCATCTTTGAGCTCGTATGTCTCAAAAAAGGGTGTTAAGCTAAGAGATAACCTCTCCATCACCAACAGAAATATGTTTAATAAAAACCAATCAATACATTATAAAATACAATGTTAGACACATATCCATACGAGTTTGTTCTAGGACTGAACGAAACCGAAGGCGCTTCATTCCTCGTTCAATAAAGGAGAGAAGCCCTTGCAAATTCGAAATTCCTTCAAATACGTCCAGACCACTGCTATTATATCGGTAAATCCATCTTAAGTAAGGAGCTACCCACTTGAGACATTCAGGGAGCAGTCCATTTGATGTGAAGGTTTCCAATCTTCAACACCGTCTACAATATCTATAATTGTTCCATAACGTCATACTATTATTTGAAATGGTTTTATTGGACACAAATTATGAATTCCAGTCTTTCCAAATAACAATCGTTATTTTAAAACTATATGGAAATACAGGGTTCACTAAGTCTCTTCTATTTTGATTGATTAATTAAAACCTTATTATGGAAATTATTCATTTCATAAATCCCTCTTCAAAACATATTTTTTAAATCAAAGATAATTAAAATCTTTAATTAACATTCATTAGTTCTCTAATTCCTTTTCATTTCTTAAACAAGATCATTAAGCATTCTCCATTAACTTTTTAAAATATCTTAGTCCATTTTTAAATTCCAAATCATACTCAAACTTGGGTTAAAAAATAATGTTATTTCAAAACATCATTCACAAATAAACCCAAACACCAATTGATATTGAATATAAGATTTGAATAAATTTTGTATTATCTTATATTCAATATCAATCCTTATAATCAACTAATATTATATGTGAAATAGCGGTATGAATACCTTTCAAATTCCCCAAATAATATAATTTTAACTGCGAGTTCAGATATCGAATGCCTGAAAATTATTTCCGTTTACTTTCAAAATCCAAATCTAATTTATATTGAGTATAAGAATTAAACAGAAATTGTAACAACCTATATTCAGTATAAATTTTCATATTCAACACATACTATAGATGGAATAATGGTATAATTACCTTCAAAATTCCATGAATAGATAAGTTTCAACTATGGAATTCAGTATCAAATATCCGAAGATTATTCCCATCCAAGTCCAAATAAAATCTTTATTTGAAAACTCTTAACATTTATTTAACATAATCTCCTCATGACCAATTTAATTTAAATGTCTAAAAATTCAAAAATATTATATTAATCATTTACAAATAATTACTTAAGTCATAGATGAAAACAAATGAGTTTAAAACCTTTAAATAAACCATTGTAGGAAAATGTTGTAAAAGCGTTATAAACACGCTCATATTAGCTTGTTTAATCAAAATGACTTTTATATTATCCAAAACTTCGTATTATCAATTCAAATATAATTTATAATGATTTTACAATTTATTTTCATATTTTTCTCTATTTAAAAATAGCCGTTTACTGTTATGGTCAATGAGCTGCACTTATAGCGACCTTTTCAAAAATAGTTTTACGCAAAACTTGAAATCTACATATTGAATTTTGAAAAATTCTTTTCCATTTGAAAACTATTATCTTTCAGAAGCAAATATTTTTTGTTTCAAAGAAATTCGATTTAAGTTGCTCCTATTATAACCGTTCGAATTTTATAGCCGAAATTTGCGAATTGACGCAGCGCGACTAGTCTTATTCATACCATATTTTAATTTAAATTAAAAACTCATCCAATTTACTTCAAATATGATTATAATCTTTATAAAATATATTTAAAGTTATTCGAAAAGAATATTTCTAAATTTAACTTTAAAATTCAGATATTCATATTTAATTAATATTATATTATTATTTTATTGTTAAAATAATATTATTTTTCAAAATTAATCCTTTCAAACCCATACTTTCGTGAAATCAATTTAAATATAATATAAGACAGTTGGGATGATCAATTTAAGTTTTCAACATCATTTATATATCAAACCCAACTTCAACTTTTGAATTTACTATTCACAATTGATTTCAAACTCAAAAATGTCATAATATTTGAAATCTTTTTCAATCAAATTTCCATCTTTACGAAAGTTATTCGTAATTACTTCATTTTCATTTCCAAATCATTTTGAGTACAAAATTCCAACTTTTATTTTTACCTCTTTATTTAATTGAAAATAATATTCAATTATAATATCAAAATTAGGGTTGTCAATGAATATTTGAAAAGTCTGAAATCCATCCGCATCTGAAAAGCGGATAAATATCCGATATCCGAAAAAATGGATGCGGATGCAGATGCGGATATGAAGACATCCACATTGAAAAATTATTCGTTTGGAGATTTTCAAAATTATAGCTTCAATTATATGCATTTTAGTACGTTGAAAGATATAAATTTATTGTTTTATTAAGTTTGAAGTTCATATTTTATGCGCAAAATACATATTAACTGCTTAAAATTATTAATTATCATCGTATTTGTTAATTTTGAGAACTTTAATAACTAATGGGATGGTAAAATATTTATATTAAACTTAGTTTTTCATATTTATATTTCTTAATTTATTGATCACTAACGGATAGGATAATTATCTTATATCCGTTTGTATCCGTGGATATGGATATCTAATATCCGAAAATGATTTCGGATGCGGATAAGGATATGACACTATCTGCATCCGAAAGTATCCGTTGACAGCCCTAATCGAAATGAACCGAGATTAATCAACAGCCATATCCTTCCACATATAAGTGTAGTGAACACATTATCACTATTAACAATTAAAATAATATTTTCCACAACCATTCACACATAATGTATATATGTATATATACATAGTGTACGTATATATACAACATATGAACATAAGGTATAAGCGATAGATAATTAACGCTTATATTTCGTTAATTAACTAATTAACCACAATTTCACATCCATCAACTAATCACAGACATACACAATAATTATCTATATATTTGGTATCCAAATATATATATATATATACACACACACATAATGCTTTTCACTTATATAAATAATTATATATAAGAATTGAGTTCCATACTAATATATTTATAAAAATCAGCTTCTCACGGACATTGCTATATCTTCACTGTAGGACTTTGACTGAACCGTCGGGCAGTCTAATCGCATCTCGCACTATGTTCTCTCTCTACTCAAATATATATATATATATATATATATATATATATATCTTTATAATAATAGGAATACTTAGGGATGGTGAAGCTTTTATTTGTTTCCATAAATACCCCCTATCCCATGCATATATATTCAGAAAATATTACGGTTTCAAGGCAAAACCGTCACTGTATGTTCCACTATGTTTTCTCTTATACCACGTTTTACGGTTACTCAGCGGTTTCCACGCTTTTCTTTTTTCTTTCTACCACTTCGTACCATCTTCTCCACGTTTCTTATTTTTTCCACCTATGTCTTCCTCATTTCAAACCCTGACCGACTCAATCTTAAGCCTATAGTCCACCAATTTCACTCCACCTGCTCGCCTCTTACACGCTTATCCTCTCCAGCTCCACCCACAGCTGAACTTGCTTCGACTTTTGTTATTTTTTCTGACATGCTGCTGAAGTTCAGATCCGCTACTCCAACTTCAGGTATAGTTTTTTACATCTTACTACTTCCACCTATTTCTTACTACTTGCGTTCAACTTTCCAGATCTGGCAGTGCGCATTGTGTATTACCTGTTGTTTCGTTCATATCTACTTAGGCTTATATTTTTCACAATTGGTCTTACTTATATTTGTCTGTTAAATCTACAAAAGTAAAATGATATTTACCAAAATTCTTTCTTCTTCTAAATTTGATTAATACAGTGTTTATCATGCGACTTATTAGTACAGTGCTTATCATGAGACTTTCATATGTTCAGATCTGTAACAACACAAATTGTAAAATTGGTGATGGCTACGGATCTAGGGTTTGGAACATTTCAGATCGATTTTCAAATTCATGGTACTCTTTTGATTTAGCTTTTAAATTTTTATTTACTATGGCAGAGATAAATTTTCAGTAAGACTAACTTGTTAGGTTTTGGGTGATTCCAGTGGTAGATTGGGAAAGGGCTAGAGGAATCATACAAATCTCTAAGTTGGCGATGCTTGGATCAGTACAAATGCACTCATATTTCACATATTATTTTTAATGACTAATTTAGAAATCAGGCTTTCCGTGATTGTTGGATTACTTCCTGGCAATTTATAACGTCTTCAGTAGCAGATGCATTATGCAACCTGACTTTATCTCTTGAATGTACTTGCGATGTTGACAAGGGTAAGGTATACAAATTTAGTTCAATACATTTTCAGAATTATTGCTTACTTTTTCTAATTCTGGATATACTGCATTATCAGTATAGCATAACATTAGGGAAATTCAAAGTTGTAATTGCACCTGTTGACGTCTATGTTATCATTCATTACTCGAAGAAGAGAAAGGTATGCACTGTTTTTTAATTACATTGTCCAAAGTGTACACAGTTATTGTCTTTAAAGATCTGAACATCATCCATGTTTTCAAATGCACCACATTAAAATTTCCAATAGTAATTGCATATAAATGAGTTCCAGTAAATGTGAATAAATGCACCTAGATATCATAACAAGAAATGTAGTTCACAAATTTTTGTTGAACTGAATAGTATATACTTGATAAGGTAGAAAAATGACATTCACATGTCACTTGCGTTGAATATCACCCGTTCTGCTACTTATTCATCCTAATGTTATTTGTTTCAATACCATAAACTAATAAAGAAAATTTTCGACATAATGCAGTAATAGTCGATTAATATTTTTCTAATGGACTGTTGGAAACAACAACGTCATTCACTTCTACTCTTCTTCCCAACAAAATCCATCTTTTACATGATTTCAAAAAAACTCAAATTTATTTTTCTCCTCTCTACTTGCTTTAAGTCGGCGATCGTACCTGCTTCAGGTGTTCATGTCTTATTCGGTGAAATTTGTAATTCAAGTTTCAAAATAGAAATAGAAATATTAAGTTATATTTATATTCAATTGTTATGGATGAACTTTGCTTACTCTTCCATTCATTGATCAGTCAACTAAAAATAATGTGATCATAGAGAATGTCAACAATTGCAACCACAGTCCACCTATTTATGCTCCTCTGTTTTCTAGAACTTATACTTCCAACTAGGTTTCTAAACATCCTTCTAACTGGAGTATGGAATTATTGATATCACCCACTATACCTTGCGTGTATGAACATGAAGAGTAGGAAAATTATTTTCATCAACATTGAATCATATTTACCATTCAAATATTCAATGTTGGATCTACGTCATTTGGTAAACATATGTTGTAGGCACGACACAGGTTTTGATGACAGCCAGAGAAAATTGCTACACCATTACGGAATAGGTATACTCTACAACCTTCATTTAATATTGACATGACCCGAACTTCCCCGTAAAAGAAAGCCCGGATTGCTTTGAGGACAAGACGAATCATCACACAAACAGAAGAACATTTCATTGCTTGTTACAACAATTTCATCAGAATACAAGAATATACAGAGTATGAATAAATATTATACATTTACTAAACATCAAGATTTACAAGTTACAATACAGCGGAAAATAACACAAAACACAACTGAAAAGAATATGCAGATACAGAGCTTTCCGAATATCATTCAAGCTGTAAACCAGGATCCTGTGAATATAAATCTGCAAAACCAACTAGCTACCCGTGCGGAAAATAGGGGCACCCGGTCCAGAGTTTTAGTTAAAACAATAAACTCCAGGTCAGTCATGTGACTGGTGTGAGAACTAAAACAGTTATTAATCTTTATTTTAAAGTTCGGTAAATCAAGGGACCATGTCATATAACACGGAACTGGTTTCCTCCCAAGAATACCAGTGCATAAAACAAACGACACAATGCTAAATAAAGAAAATGAAGCTATAATAAGACCCAGGTCCCATCACACAATGCAACGCAAGCCGAAGGATAGGGTTTTCCCTTATAATAGCCAAACATGCTTGGTACGTTTAAAACAAATCATTTGGATACTATTATAAGTGCACAGTGTATAAAACAACTTCAAATATAAATGTATCAATCCTAGACGGCATGGGTACCATATATCATGTCGCCAATACTAGGCTCTACAATCAAAACCGCAAATGTCACGTATTGGAAGTTGGATTTCCATCTGTGAACCAAGGCAAGGGATCATCCTTACCGAATTCGTTAGACTCTCTAGCCCGAGCCTCAGGATACAGCCACAACTGCACCTTGGATCGTCAGGGCCGGTCCACACGGAGTGGATCAATAATACCGTAAACGATATGCTAGTCTTCCCTACAGGGCATAAATGAGCCAAGTTAATCCATCGGCCCTGGATCGACCGATATAACTGAGGCGTCTTGCAATCCATCATCCACATAAGTAAAATGTCCAGGCGTGTAAAACCCAAAACACCACTCCTGGCTAGAAACCAGCATATGTCCATTTCCCTGATGTCCTCTCCTGTTTCTGGTTCACACCGAGGTGCGAGGCTCGTGAATTAACGCTACACAAGCTATGCCACAAAGGTCGTGCTTTGATCATCAACAACAAGACTCTGCTTTTCAACATAAGCCTTGATCATTTGCATCTCAGCATGCCACACAGGCAATTCACGCTATGCAACCAATGTCTATCAATTGCATAGAATGAAATCCGATGTCAGACACATATCCATTTACAAGTCCGTTCTGGGTCTAAACGAAACCGGAGGCACCTTATTCCTCCCCCATATGTCCAATACAGGGGAGAGGCCCTCGCATATCCGGTCGATATCCAAGTACGTCTGGAGGATCATCACTTATTACCTTTCCTTGGGTGTACAGCCCAATCAAGACATCAGTAATCATCCAAACGATGTGAAGACATCCGGTCTTCCACCACCGTCTTCATCCTCGACACAGCGTCGAATCAGTTATTCAGAATGGGATAAACCCGGTCTTTCTGAATAACTCGCATATATAATAAACAAGTGTTATAAAACACAACATACGCCTCATTCCAATCCAGAATATTTCTTTATCCAAATATTCATATACTTTGGGAAAAGTTCCCATTAATTTTATCAAAGATAAATTCTTTAATCTTCCTTTGGATATCATTTCAATCTAATTAAAGATGCATTAAAACTCCACTTGGTTTTAATCTTCCCAAAAATCAATATTAACGATTGTTTAACTTGGGAAATCAAATCCTGTCTTTAACTGGGTTAAAGAACCAATGTCATTTAAAACACGGTTCACGATAAACTCAAAATCACATTCCATTCCATCAGCTTTTAACCGTAAATTAGCAAGTGAACAATTCCCTAAGTATTAATACCGAAGGCCGAAACCAACATCAGATCAATACCCAAGAAACCATTCAACTTAACTAATCTCTAGTTAGTTTCTGATTTTCTTAACTCCATTGGGTCTAAGAATAGTATTATCAAAGATACCATTTCATGACAACCCAAATCATATTCCATTAATTATGGAATCTTCACGGGAAATCAAATCAATATATAATCGATATCAATTTCCATATCCGACCAATAATACAAATGGAATAACAGCAACGCCACTTAAATTCCATATGTATTAACAGTCTTCCTCCATAGAAGTTCACTTCGATTATTATCAAATTGAATTCCATTCAATTCCAATTTAATATATTAAATTGGAAAAAGTTACCTTGGAAAATTCCCGTTAAATCTAAATAAAAAGATTTGTAAATCCCAAATCACATTTCACTATAAATCGGGTTAAAGAACGAATGTCGTTAATAACATAGTTCACAATAAACCCAATTCACATTAGCCTCTAACCGTAAATTAGAAAGAGAACGATCCCCTAAGTATTAACCTCGAAGGCCGAAACCAACATCAGATCAATACCCAGGAAGCCATTCAACTTAACTAATCTCCTGTCAGTTTCTAATATTCTTAACTCCATTCGGTTCAAGAACAGTATTATTAAAGATACCATTCACGCCGAACCCAAAATCCAATTTGATATTAAATACAAGGCTCTGAATAGAAAATATATCGGCTTATATTCAATATCATATTCTGAAACAAACAAATATCGTATTGGAATAACGATATATATATATATATATATATCTTCCAAATTCCTCCATAATACTCATATAATCACGAATCCAATATCGAAATATTCTGAAAATAATTTCGATTCAAATCCATTCCAGTTCATATATTGGAAATCCCGGTTATTTTTAAAACCATTTCAAATCCAACTTATTTATTTTAAAAATATTGGATTTATTATTCTATTTCAGAACTAGTTCATTTCGATAAAAATATATTTTTATCTTTTCAAATATGGAATTTTTCATCCCAATTCTTTCCAAATCATTTATTATGATTTTACACTAATTATTGATATTTTTAATAATTTTATCAAGGCCAGTACAGTCGATTTCCGTAAACAGTCATCGAACTGCACTTATAGCGACCTTTTTCAAATTTGATTTGGACATAATTCCAAATCCAACCATTAGATTTCTAATTTCTTGTATTCTTAGAATGCTCTTTTCGATACGAACCCAATGGTTCCAGTTTTAGGAGAATCCAACGGTCGGATCTCCCGTAATGTCCATTCGAAGTCAATGGTCGAAATTCGCGAACTGCCGCAGCGCGGCGCTTTCTATTCAGGCCATTATAATATATATATAATATATTTCATCGATTTCCATTTAAAACGTATTTTATAAATTGTTTTAAATTCGTTTTCAAAACGATTTCAACTTCGTATTCAATTTTAAATCAAAATTAAATATTCCATATCATCGATATATAAATGATAATATTTTCAAAACATTATATTTTGAAATCAATTCCTTTTCTTTATTCATTATAAAAATGGATAAAATCGATATAAATATTGTTCACGTCAAAATGGCGTTAATCAACACAGCTTTATATATTTAAATATTTTCGTGTCCATCCCAAATTGGACATCAAATCATATTTTGATTCTTTTCTGAATATTATTTGAAAACATTCGTTATTTTAAAATATTCGTTATTTTAAAATATTCTTTCTTTCTGAACTGGAATCAGACATAGTCAATTACCATAAAATATGATTTATATGGATTTCATACACACATGTACACAATAACAATCAAACACAGTCAACCATCATCCAAAGTGCATTCTACACTGCATAAGCATTAAATATAAATATTTAACGCTTATTACAGTCTGTCAACTGATCGATTGACATACAACTAATTATTGGGACTAGTGTATGTTATATATCATCCCAATACCCGTGTGGGGTTTCAATCAACAAATAATGAATTTTATTTGTGTAGTTGGATGATCTGTAAAATTTATCGTCCCAATCAATATCAGTCAAATGTGTGTACATAAAAAAATTGTCCGATTTGTTTATAAATATTTATTTATTCATATACGCGTTAAAAATTATATTTTTAATTATAAAATATTTTATTCCATTCCACATCACACAATCAATTTCACAACACCACAATCAAACAAACAAGTCATCCATGGTCTGTGGACGACGAGTGTCGGGTGCTACTAAGCACCGTCTGCATCCTAGTATATAATTTCATTAGAAAATAAAATAAAAGTGAGAAGTTCTCACCTAGAAGCTAAACCAAATGTTGTGACTCTTCTTATGTAGAAAATCTTCGCCATGTTTCCAACGAGATCTATTTCACGTGGTATATGTTAAAAGTCATGATTTTAACATCGCTATCTCGTTATAAAGATCAAACCTATATATTCGCTATGCATATGATAAAAAAATTATATATATTTTTTCAAATCTATTTATATACAAATCGTATTTTTATTTCGCTACATATATAAAAATAATATTTTTATATTCTCTATTATATGAAAATCATATTTTTACTTTGCTACTGAACGTATAAAGATCATATTTTTATATCGCTATTTCATATAAAAATCCAATTTTTACATATCAAAATCATATTTTTAAATCGTTGAAAATCATATCTTTAAAGTGTTAAAAATCTTAACTTCATATGAACAAAGATCAAAACTTTATATTGATAAAAATCTAATCTTTCCTACAATAAAAATCACATCTTTCTTTAAACATCGAATCTTTTCTTAATTAAAACTATAATCTTTTCTATATTGAAACTATAATCTAAAAGAAAAACTGATTTCATCTTTTGTCTTTTGAATTATTTACAATAAAAAAACATGAAAAGAAATAAACAAAATAAAATAATAAAAACTTACAGCATCGGGGTGGGGGAATACCGCGCCAGAGGTGGAGAGGGGGGATCGGCGCGGTACCGGCCGCGGTGGAGCTGCTGCAGGCGGCGGCGGCGAAATGGGGTGGCTAGGGCGTGGAGCTGGGTTTCTCGAGTGGAGGAGAATGGCGGCCGGTCTTGAGAGGGAGGAGGGGTCTAGAGGGGGGAGGCCGGCGGCGCCATGGTCGGAGGCGCGATGGCGTCAGAGGGGGGGTCGATAGGGCGACGGGAGAAGGGAGGGGCGGTTTTCTTTCGTTCATTTTTTTTTATTTTTTATTTTTATTTTGACTAAATTGGTCAGCGGGGAGGGAGGGAGAAAGGTAATGGGGGGATATATATATATAATATTTATTTAATTTATTTTAATCTTCTCCAAAAAGTAGCTTTTTATTTCGAACTCCAAATTGAACCCACCTACTTTCGCCCCTAATTAGTTGCCCCCATTCCGAATGCAATGGGATATGTCCGGTAAGCCAAGACTGTTACGATCAGTTTTTCTCAAAATTTAAATTTAAATTAATATATATTTAATTTAAACGTACATTTCAATTTACCAGAGCCACATACTGACTCTAAAAATTCCTGAAAAATATTTTTTAGCTTCGTATTGATGATATGGTTCTAACAAAACTAATTTCGTTAAATTTGGAGACCGTTCGAAAAATGGCCATTTTCTGGTCGATCCAAATTGACTGAAACTATCAAAACACGTTTTACTTCGCCACGCTCATATATTGATTTCAAAAATTACGAATTTTGGAATAGCAATAACTTGACATCCCGGATCCAACAAAAGTAGTTTCATCGAAAATGGAGGTCGTTTGCAAACATTTCCATTTTTAAGGGCCAAAATTCCATAGCGACTATCCTGAATTTTCAACTGGGAATAACTTTTAATTCCCGCTATGAAATTTCAATTTTTCGGATTCGTTGGAAAGATATTTTCAAATAGATTCTAATATTTTTGGTTTCGCTAAAACCGGTTTATTTTGAATCCTGTACATTCATTTGAAATTTGAAATCGAATTTTCGAACTACAACACCATTTTCCATTCCCTTTATAATTAAAATAAAATATTTATATTCTAACATCGATTCAAATAAATATATACGTTCTAATTCTATTCAAAATAAATTTCTCGTCTTCATTATTTAAAGTAATTCATTTTAAATATTCAAAATTCATTAAAATTGCCAAAATAAAGTTTTTAAATTGGTTCACATTTTCCGGGTGGTTACAAATTTCATCATTACTATTAGTTAAATGTTGTCTTCATTTAATTTCATCGTTATAACTATTTACTGTTCAATGTCTAATAATTGCAGGAAGCATGTCGTAGATTCAAACTGAGAAAGGCCTGCACACATACCACCACTGTGTTAATAACCAGCGCATGGAAACCTTTTCATACTACAAGTATTATTTCTTTTATTTCTAGCCTTAACTGTTAGCATTCGATTGACTTTAAATAAGCACATTTCATTCTACACATATTTGACGTATATCTGTGTTATATCTTCCTGTTTAGAAGGCTAACATTTCTGCATCAAAGGATTAAACATTATAATCCTATTTGTTATGTCAATGCACACTTCTTATTAAGTTCATTTTTCATGTCTTTCTTATGTTGTGCATCGCATGTAATTAGTTTCCTGAAACCATGGTTTAATTGAACTTTGACTTTATATTCAAACCATATTTCTGTTTTTTTATTCAAGTTTATCTTATGAGATGATTTTGGTTTTGTATAAGAAGGTCAATGTCTTTGCATAATGAAAAGCTTTTGTTTTGATCGGTTACAAGAGTAAATTACGTTTTTAGTTGGTCATTTTGTGAAAATTTAGTTTGCAGACCTTAAGGAAAGACGAAACATGCTTATTAACTCAACAGTGCTACTTTTTACTTTATCCATTCTTCCTGATTTCTTCAGCCATAATCTTGATGTAAATATCTGCTCATAATATATCATGTAAACCATTTATGCTCAAGCCAGTTGGATTTGTACTCAATAGCAATTTGTATATGTAATACCATATTTTGATTAAAAATTATAAGATAATAATTCAAATAGGACCTTCATTGATACCAAACATAAACGAGGATGAGTATTAATCAGTTACTACTATGTGTAGGATATGGAGCTACTAACAGTCACCCTTAGATGAGGTTCTTAATATAACCCTTTCTCCTTTTCATATTATTTTAATTAAGAAAATACTGTAGCCTATGTGTTGTAATAACAAATGCACATAACTCTTACTTCTACTGTTTACTGCAATATACATCCTACCAAAATGAATATATTCAATATTTTAACCTTTTAAGTATCCATGAAAAGGCTATCTCTTTTCATGTGAGATTCAGTTATGATCAACTTTAACATCATTATGCTTAAGTACATGAAGCAGATCAAGATTGTGCTTACAGTTTAGAACTGCCCAAAGTTGTTGAAATATTTTAAGTATGCTTATTTGTGTAACCTTGTATTTTTTTGACTTTGTCTACATTTCTTTTCATCTAGGTACCTTCAGTTTAGATATGAGTACACAAGATTTGTAGATACCACAACATAAATAGAATAATATTATAAATTATTCGAATAAAAGCTGTATATTTGTTTAAATGTTAAAAAATTCAACTTAAATGTTCAACTTTCATGATGGATTAATGGTTTTAGTAGTTTACGCCTGACATAGTAGAAGTGAAAAAAAGAAAACAAAATGAGGGTATATATTTTGCTACACTCAGTTTAATAGAACTTAATAACTTCACTATTGAGTGTGTGATGATTAGTCAGATTTTTTTAACTATTGAGGTAATGTGCATCTATTTTTAGTTTAAAATTTGGTATATGTTGAACTGGAATTTTTCTAAACCGTTTCTCAGACAAAAACTAGGATATGGATTCCTTTGCATATTTACAAATGAGTGGAACTAAGGTGATGATATGCAATGGTATGTGTCATAATTAACTTGCACGGAATTTTTATGTAACTGCTGTAATAAAAACTTAGGTAAATGTAGCACTAGTATGGTGTGACTGCATTGATTATACAAAACTCACTTTTGACATTTTAGTTAGAGAACGATGAACATTAAAATGGTCTTTACTTCTGTTAGCTGATGCACTTTTGAGATCCTTTTTTGAATGCCAAATACGTATTTGTTTTGATTGCAAACAAGCTCACGGGATATTTAATAATCCAACATTGCAGGCACATTAAATATTGGAAATTGCAAGCATGTTTTCTTACACATGCTCATTAAAGATAGACGACTTCTTATGCAAACTTTATCCTTTGATTCAGTCGTTAAATTCAAGTTTTTTTATTTAGGAGTTACACCACCTCAGTAAGTTTTAATTTAATGAAGGCAAAATCACTTGGCCCTACTTAAATTTATGACGTGAAGCTGAATGGCATGACTATATGCAAGCTGCAGTTAAAAGATTTCAAGTTGTTTCTAGAATTTTAAAGCATATGATGGGTCTTCTCACTACTCCTTTAAGGCATGTAACTTTTACTGTATTCATATTTGACCATAGACTTTTTAATGTCAGTTGTACTCCATGTTGTTACCAGAATATATCTGCATGTCTTTTTTTAACATTCTTATTGTGGTCCTTGTTCAGTTAATTGTCCCAGTATTTAAACTCAATTGCACAGTTTAGTTAAAATAGGATCAACACTGAAGCTCCAATGACCATGTTTACTTGGTTTAATACCAAAGGTCCACTGCTTCAGTTCTAAAAACTGAAGTTACCCTCCTTTGATGTTTAAAAAATGAAGCATGCTGCTTCAATAACTGAAGCTACACTGCTTCAGTTTTAAAAACTAAAGCTCCATTGCTTCGGATTTTAGAACTGAGGCACGCTTGCTTCGGATTATAGAGCTGAGGCACACTTGCTTAAGCTTTTATAACCGAGACACGCGTGCTTCATCTTTTAGAATTGGAACACACTGCTTTAGTTTTAAACTGAAGCAGACAGAAAACAGACCAAAAATTATTGCAGAAATAAGCTTGACAATTATGCTGATGGAATGAATCTCTAATAATGTTGCAGGTGCTTACACATATTTTTCTTCTTCCGTCTGATTACAAAACTCAATTTGAACATAACATTTAATCGTATTATTTTTGTTTCTACCTGTGACTCTATTTCTTTACATTTCTTCCTTTCACAGCTTGCACATGTTGAGAGGATCGAGGTAGAGTATATGGCCAGACAATCAGCTAAATAGTCATGGAGCTTCCACCTTCAATCTTTCTTTTCCTTCAGCCATCAGTTTTAATTTCCATTTTTATTACAGAATAAAATTCGTTTGTCTTATCTTTTTTTTACTGCCTTTATTTTGTACAAACAAATATGCTGAGTAAAAAATGTTTGTTATCAACTGAACTGTGTACTTAACATTCTCTGTTTATGCAATCTGTTTTCAACTCTAACATGTTTGTACATTTATACACATTCCATTATCAGTACTTTAGCTCATCTCCATTCCGGCTGTTTTAGCATTTTATTTGTGCACTGCAGTTTTGTATAACACTGCCATCATGTTCTGCTATTAAATTTGCAGCCACTTATGCACAAAAGCAGCTTTAATTCCAAATCTCTGTGCACACGTCCTACCGACGTGCCTCCGTACTGGTATATATATAATATACACACATCTTTTCTTCTTCTCTTTTATTTTTTATTTTTAAGGTAGCCGAACTTGGAGGGGGAGAAGGCCGAGGGGGTTGGAGATGCAAGGAGGAATGGGAGAGATACGCAAGGACGAGGGAGAGTGGTGCGCAAAGGGAAGGGAAGTGGGGTGGTGAGAAAGGTGGAGGGGAAGGATGAGGATCTTTAGCCCAAATTGGAAGAAGAAGAGAGGACTTAGAAGTAATGACTACCAAGTTAAGGAAGAAGAAGAAGAGATGTGACGACCCCATTTCCCGTACAGACGGAGAAAAGGGTAATTTTTGGAAAATAACACAGAAACAGATAATAGCATAACAAAATTAAATAAATACACCAGATAATGAGCAAATAATACACTAGATAAACATAAACATCAGAGTTACACAGTATACAGGATCTTACTTAGTACAAATACAGTTCAACTATACATATATGTCTACAGCGGAAAAACAAACATAATGTACAATAGGAGCTGAACAGCATAAAAAGAGATAAGTGATAGAATCCATCTTCAGCTCCGGCTACCCGGATAAAGCCTGCTAAACCTGAATACAAGGCTGCCCGTGTAGAAAAAGGGGCACCCGAGTTTGAAAGTGAAACAAACTACGAGTCAGTCATGGGACTGGTATGAGAAATCTACTCAACACATTTAAAATATGGCTAATCACAGGACCACGCCACTTTCGTGGAACGGGTTTACTCCATGGGGTTGCCAGTGCTTTAAAACAAATCATTCTTTTAAACATCACAATGCTTTTTATAAAAATGAAGCCATTATAAGACTCAGTTCCCATCACACAATGCAACGCAAACCGGAGGATAGAGTTTTACCTTATAATGGCCAAAATATGGTTGATACGAATAAAACAAAAACAATTGATATTATTACTAGTGTTTACATGTTTCAAAAACAATTTCGAATCATAACTATCAATCCTAGTCGGCATGGGTACCATATATCATGTCGCCATATATATATACAATCAAAACCGCACGATGTCGTATTTGGAAATTGGATTTCCGTCATGAACCAAGGCAAAAGTTAGTCCTTACCGACTTCGAGACAATCTAGCCCATGTCTCAGGATCAGAGCTTGAATGACCCTTGGATCGTCAGGACCGGTCCACCGATGTGGATTAAAATTCCTGAACAATGCGTTTCCCCGCCCTATGGGGGCGTAAATGAGCCAACGAATGACTCCATCAGACCCGGATCGTCCGATCAAACCGAGGCGCCTCGCAACAGTAACGACCACATAAGTCAAACTCGTCAGGGCGTGTAAAACCACCGACGCCACTTCTAGCTAGAAGGAAACGCATGTCCTCCCTGAGGTCCTTCCTCCCATTTCTGGTTCATACCGGGTGTGAGGTTCGCGAATTCACGTTATACACAAAGCTACGCCACACTGGCGGTGCTTTGATTATCACCACAAGACTTTGCTTTTCAACAGAAGCCCTGATCATTTGCCACTTAGGCATGCCACACTAGCAATTCATGCCATGCGACTGATGTCCATCGATATACAACCTCTGAGCTCGTGCGTTTCAGAGAAGGGCGTTAAGCAAAAGAATAAATTCTCCGCCGCCAAACAGATGTATATTTAACAGAGATCAATCAACACAGAATAAAATCCAATGTTAGACACACAGTCCATTTACAAGTCCGTTCTAGGTCTGAACGAAACCGGAGGCACTATATACCTCGCAAACCCATCGATCACCACGTACGTCTGGACGATCACCACTCATTATCCATATTTCGGGATGCCTCCCAATCAGGACCTCGGTTACCATCCAAACGAGGTGAAGATCTCCGGTCTTCGACCATCGTCTTCATCTTCGATTTCTTATCGTCGATTCAGTTATTCAGAATGGGATAAACCCGGTCTTTCTGAGCAACTCGCGTATATAATATGTAACACCCCACGTCCATTAATGTCACTCACAAAGGGAATGCATTAACTTCCATGGAGGTTTTAAGTGAATATAGAACAGTAAAATTACAACAAGACAGATATAAAATAGTACTTGGAAATTCAAAAACTTTATTTCATTATAGCAGAAGTCAAAACATGTTTGATTACATCATAACACCATATTCAATGTCAAGTACAATATCTATCTTGATAAAACAAGTACATAATCCCATTACATGAATAGCCATTAAAAAGAAAGATAACAAGCTGGACTTTACTTCAGCAGTCCAAGCTTTCCAGAAGATAAGCGATCCAACTAGACTCCACTAGAACTTGGCCCAACCTGCGGACCTGAAGGGAGAAAAAGGATGGAAAAGAGGGGGTCAGACATAAAGTCTGGTGAATATGATAATTCTACAATACTATTACCAAAATAACTGGACTAAGGCATAAGCTGGAAAACAAGAAAATGTCTATGAAGAGCAGATTAAGGACATAGACAATCGCTAAAGGCAACGTTATAGGCGCTCCTAAATACTAAAGGATAAACACTATACTGCACCACACCAGTCGCCCTAAAGATTCATCCCACTTAGCTTCACTTAGAAACTTTCCCAATGGCTTTACGTACCCCTAGCTGACTACATAGGTGCCGCCTGCCCCTATCTCCACTAGGTGTACCCTACTTCCCATTATTCGATCGGCTCCCTAACTCGTAGATACCCGTGCTGGCCCCACAGTGGGGTGTATCACTCCCCTAAAGTGGCAACCTGATACAACGGACATGCACGGCTTATACCTACACGATGCAACAACGTCTTACCTACCAGCCCGGGTCCACACACGCATAATAAACCCGTTGGACTTGCGTTGCCACCGCTCCCTGTTTTGGCCTCTTATAGTCAAACCCAGTATGCGTGTCCCGTCCTCGACTTGGGTCGATCCCACAAAGATACGTTTTGGGATACTGGTTGAAATGGGCCCCCACTATTTACCACAAGCATTCCACCTAAGCTTTTCCCCATTAGTCCATCCCACTTAACCCACTTAGTCATGTTCATTTACATGTGTGTTTGGTTAAGTCTAATCGTATTTCAAATGCCTCTAAAGGCAACCACCAGATTCCTCATGCCACCCAAGGCACCTACTTAACCCCCATGTCCCACCTTACATGATTATCTGGTTAAGTATTTCTTAGTTCATTAAGGCCATAACCTCATAAAGACCTCTCACATTAGACTGGCATTTATGGCAGCTGGATTTGCCGGGCGGGTCCGGGCAGTCTTACACCATAAAAGAGTCTAACCTCATGTCTTTACAACTGTTATGCTTTAGTTTGGGCCTAGGACCTCTCACATTGGGCCGACATTTGTGACTACTGGATTTGCCGGGCGGGTCCGGGCAGGTTTACATCACAAACGGGTCCAACCTCTTGTCCTAAGCATTGATTATTAATAATGATCCACTTTCCCCCAATTTTAATAATTCCCTACTTGAATTATTAATTACTTCCAATTTTTAACAATGTCCATAATTGACTCAATTATGGACATTCATTCATGGTATGCAACATCTTACAAAATTGCACCCAATTTATTAATTCCTAATATTACCCCTACCCCACGTTTGAACGTTTATTCGCAAAATATATGTTAGACTCGAATAGCCTAACTCATAGCATAAAAGAGATTATCATAATAACAACATGTATATGTGACCAAATGAATCATAATAAGGGGTGAAACTTGCATATGTCCAACTTGCATAGATTATACATGTCATGGACCTAAAGGTGTCAACTTGTTCAAAATTCACCTAATATAATCTCAATCAATTTTCATAAACTTACATATGAACATGTGTGAATCAACATCATCTAATTTTTTAACAACATGGTTTTATATGGGTACACCTAACTCAATAGGCAAATTCCCATAATCAAGTTTTATTTAATTATAGTTTCAAGTTTATGGGTACACCTAACCTAATAGGCAAATTCCCATAAACAAGATCCATTTAAATTAAGAAAAAAAAACATAACTTTAAGCATGATCCAACAACATCATGATTTTTCAACATAATATAGCATGATTTATAACATGGCATAGTATGATAGTATAACATAGCTTGACATGATTCTCAACATAGCACGACATAGCATAAGAGAATTTACAACATAGCATGACATAGCATATATAATTTACATCATACGACAACATAATAACATAATAAGAGATCCACAATATATAGAATTTACAATTACAAATCACATCACTTTCTTGTGATCCATTCATAACTGAGTCAAATTAGTTTGTAATAGTCTTGTGAGAATCATCATACTCACCAACAAAAGAAGAGAATTAGAGAGAGAGTTCTTTGGTTTGATTTGTTTTGTTGAGAAGAATTTAGTTGTAGTAGATTAGGCTTCCTCTTCTTTGTTTGTGACGGCTATGCTGAACTCCATGGCAGCAGCATGACGGTAGCTTCTCTAATTTTACAAGTGATTTAGGTCTAGGGTCTACCCACTTATTTATAGATTTTAGAATGCGTTTAGGCCATTAGATTTAACCTAGAAATAACCGCAGCCGTTCAGACAAGATGGGGTTTATCTTGTTGACTCAGCAATGAGTCAGAAGTGACTCAGCAAACACTCAGCATATTAATAAACTTCTATTCATGTCATAAATATATATATATTTTCTACAATGTACATATTAGATACATCCCCCTTTACTTATTATTGTTTTTATATACATATTAGATACATCCCCTCTCTCACACACTTATTAATATTTTTATATTCATATTAGATACATCCCCTCTCTTACACACTTATTAATATTTTTATATTCATATTAGATACATCCCCTCTCTTACACACTTATTAATATTTTTATATTCATATTAGATACATCCCCTCTCTTACACACTTATTAATATTTTAGCAACTTTAGTGTTAATAGAAAATTCGGGGTGTTACATTCTCCCCTCCTTTTAGGATTTCGTCCCCGAAATCTTCAAGTCTGGAAGAATGTATATCCTACCATCCAAACGTCCATCTACTCATCCATCATACACAGGCATCCATTGTCCTTACAGACTTCTAATGCTTTCATGATCATATGCAAGTGTGTGTACATGTCCTTACCTAATGCGAAATCAGGCGGTCTACTGATTCAGTTGACCTCCTTAATGCAAATTATGTAAGTGTCATGAATCCATTATGTATGCAAAAGATCCTAATTGCTTACATACTACTTCTATATGCGTGCACACCCATTCAACCGAATGCAGCATCCATATGATGGTACAACCATTATACATCCATTATACTAAATACATCCATATATATGCAATATGCAATATGAAGTGACTGAGCCGATCTAGTGCCTAAAGTGTGTGTATATATGCATCCACGAGCAACCACTAGCAAACACTTGCATCCATTTTGCATCCATCATACATAACATGTCTCAAACACATGTTTCAACCATAGGATTATCCTAACTAAAGGTCATAGATACTAATGAGAGGACATACTAAAGATAAGATAAGATAAGCTAAGCGATAAAGGAGAAATTAAAAGACATACCCTCAAAAAGAAAAGGGTACAACGAACGCATCTTCTCTTCTGTCTCCCAAGTTGCATTGCTCTCATCATCTCCCCATTGCACTTTAACCAGTCTGACCTCTCGATTCCTCAACTTTTTGATCTCCGACCCAAGAATGCATGTAGGAGCTCATCTAATTGTTGCATCACGCTCTATTTCCACCTCTTTAAGCAAGCTCGGCTCTACCACCTCCGCGGTCTTGTGCAAACACTTCCTCAAATGTGATACATGGAATACGTCGTGTACTCCACTAAGTTTCTCAGGCAACTCCACCCTATATGCCATCTTCCCAATCCTGTCTTTTACAGGAAACGGCCCTAAAAACCTTGGTGCTAATTTCCCCACGGACCCAAAGCGAACAACATTCTGTAACGGAGATACTTTGATAAAAACCATGTCCCCAATGTCAAACTCAAGATCTGTCCTCCTCTTATCAGCATACGATTTTTGCCTATCTTGTGCTGCTTTCATCCTCCTTCGAATCAACTCAATCTTCTTCGAGGTTTCCCTAACCATATCGGGCCCAAGTAGGATTTTATCGGTAGATTCCCACCAACATGTAGGCGAACGGCAAGGCCTTCCATAAAGAGCTTCGAAAGGTGCCATGCCAATACTAGACTGAAAGCTATTATTATATGCGAATTCTACTAACGGAAGGTGCTCTTCCCATGTACCCCCAAAGTCTAGGATACAAAGCCTTAAAAGATCCTCTAGAATGCGATTCACCCTCTCGGTCTGGCCGTCTGTCTGAGCATGATATGCGGTGCTCAAACATAGCTGAGTCCCTACCGCCTCTTGTAAACTCTTCCAAAATTCGCTAGTAAAGATGGGGTCACGGTCGCTTACTATACTAGAAGGAATACCGTGCAAACGAACTATCTCCTTAATGTATACAGAAGCCAACCACGGAGCAGTCCTCTTACTTTTCACGGGAATAAAATGGGCGCTTTTAGTAAGTCTATCTACTATAACCCAAATCCCCGTGTTACCCTTCCTTGATCTTGGTAATCCATCCACAAAATCCATTGAGATGCTTTCCCATTTCCATAGTGGAACTTCTAATGGGTGAAGCAACCCACCGGGTTTCTTTTGTTCTGCTTTAACTCGTTGGCACACCAAGCATCTAGCGACGTACTCGGCCACATCCTTTTTCATACCGGCCCAAAAGAAAACCCGCTTCATATCTTTGTACATCTTATCCCCGCCGGGATGAATGGTCATTTTTGAGCGATGAGCATCATCAAGAATGGCCTTCCTTAAGTCTTCGTCTTGTGGTACACAAAGTCTATTATCCCTTCGTAACCAACCCTTATCGTCTAGGGTATACCTACGAAGATGGCTTGACGACTCCCCCCCCCTTTGAGCTTTTCTACTATCTCAACCAACTGTGGGTCGTCTCGCTGTGCCTCACCAACCCGTCCTAGAAGTGTAGGTCTAACCTCCAAGGATGCTAACAGACCGGGTACTAAGTCAACGGAGGGTCTAAAGTCAAACATAGAGATGAATTCTAAGCTTTGTCGTTCAACAAACAACGGACTCAAGGACAACCTTTTCCTACTTAAGGCGTCTGCCACCACGTTACCCTTGCCCGGGGTATAGGCTATTTCAAAATCGTAGGAGGCTAAGAATTCCATCCACCGTTGCTGCCTTAAATTCAAATCCTTCTGAGAGAATAAGTATTTTAATGATTTGTGGTCAGTGAACAGTTCGAATTTCTCACCAAGAAGATAGTGACGCCAAGACTTAAGCGCGAAAACAATTGCGGCTAGCTCTAAGTCATGCGTGGGGTAATTCTTTTCATGAACCCTCAACTGCCTTCCACCATAGGCTATTACTCTTCCCTCTTGCATGAGGACCGCGCCAAGTCCCGTCCCACAAGCATCAGTATAGATGGTAAACGGTTTATTCCCGTCTGGCAGCACTAAGACTGGGGCTGAAGTTAAGGCTCTCTTTAAACGTTGGAACGCATCATCGCAATCTTTGTCCCACGTAAAAACCAGGTTCTTCTTCGTTAACCGTGTTAATGGAGCTGATATTTTTGCGAAGTCTTTGATAAACTTCCTATAATAGCCAGCCAACCCCAAGAAACATCTTACTTCGGTTGCATTTTTAGGGACCTTCCAATCTTGGATGGCCACCACCTTTGCGGGATCCACTGCTATCCCTTCTTTGGAAACCACGTGCCCTAAGAACCGTACTTCCTTCCTCCAGAAGTGACACTTAGAAAATTTTGCCTTAAGGTTATGCGCTCGAAGGGTTTCCAACACTTCCCTAAGATGTAGGGAGTGCTCTTCTTTATTCTTAGAAAAGACTAAGATGTCATCCACAAAGACTACCACGAATTTGTTAAGGTATTCCCTAAACACCCTACTCATCAAATCAACAAAATATGCAGGGGCGTTTGTCAAACCAAAGGGCATCACTAGCCATTCATAGAATCCGTCAGGAGTCCTAAAAGTAGTCTTATCTATACTATCCTCAGCCACTCTCAGTTGATGAAAGCCAGTGGCTAAGTCCAACTGCGAAAACACTGAGGCGCCAACTAACTGATCAAAGAGATCGTCAATCCTTGGCAGTGGGTGTCGGTTCTTTTTAGTAAGCTTGTTTAGTTCTCTATAGTCCATACAAAGTCTAAGAGACCCATCCGCCTTTATGGCAAAAACTACTGGAGCACCCCACTCCGATATACTACGTCTTATGAACCCCTTCTCAAGCAACTCCTTTACTTGCTTATTGAGTTCCCTCCTTTCACGAGGAGGCATGTGGCGCACTGGCAAAGATACGGGTTTAGCATTATCCACAAGATAAATTCGAAAGTCTATCTCCCGCTTTGGAGGTAAGCCCTTCACCTCCTCAAACACATCCGGATATTCCCGGACCACTTCTACCGATCGCAGGTTCTCTACAGACGCGTCAAGCGATTCAAGATAACTTAGCATAACGGAATTTATGGGATTACAAAAGATGTCGAGAGCATTACCAAGGCGAGTCACAAGCCTAACTACTCTCCTTTCACAATCAAGAATGGCCCTATTTCTAGACAACCAATCCATTCCTAAAATTAGCCCATAGCCCGTGAAGCCCAATACATAAGCATCACATCTAAATTCAACGCTAAGTATAGAGATTTTCAAATCCAAACATATCATGGTCAAATGAGCCGAACCCCCAATTGGATTTGAAACGACCAAGGGATCCTCTACTAAACTGGTGTTCAAGTGCAGTGATTCAACTAATGATGCAGAGATAAACGAATGAGATGCGCCAGAATCGAATAAGGTACGGACAGGATGATCAAACAGAAAAACTAAGCTTTCAACAGAAATTGTTCTACCTCTTTCTTGCAGCGGTGGGGCCGCAATAGCCTGAACTTGCCCCCTTGCCTGCCCTGGTGCCATAAGAGCCTGCACCTGTCCTCCCGAGGTAGACCCTGCCCTCTGCCCCTTCTTTGGACAGTCCTTCACTAAATGTCCCGCATCTCCACAATGAAAACAACCAGTCTTCTTTTTCTTTCTACAATCTTTGCTGAGATGGCCAGGCGTCCCACAATTGAAGCATTTCTTCTTCCCTTTGCCATTATTGTTTTTACCACCCTTCTTATTTTGCTGTTGGGGTTTCTTCTGATCCCCTTTCTTTTCAACTGCCTTATCCTCATGCATAAGTGCCATTTCTACTAGCTTTTCAAAGGTGGCTCCCATAGGGATGTGGGTCATAGCCAACCCTTGCAATGGTTCATTCAAGCCTCTAACGAACCTCAAAGCTTTCTTCTCTGGCGTGTTCACCAACTCCAAGCCAAACCTTGCTAACTGATTAAATTTATTGACATATTCCTTTACTGATGAGCTCCCTTGCTTTAGTGCCAGGAATTTTTCCATATTTAAGTTCTCCTCTGCCCTTGAAAGAAACTTTGCCTCAAACCTTCGTCTGAAATCCGCCCATGAATCCACTGGACGTTCCCCGTTAGTGACCTCCCACCAAAACGAGGCTTGTCCCTTCATTAACCAAGCTGCTAAACGGACTTTCCTTTCGTCCTCCACTTCAAAGATATCAAGTAATTCCTCAGTCTCCTTAAGCCAATCTCTGGCCTCCACGAACGTCTCTGACCCTTGAAAAGTCTTTCCACCCATAGCCTTAAACTCCTTGCACGTCTTTGCAAAAGTGTCAACACAAGGAGGAGGAGGAGGATTTGCTGGACCCGCGGTGGCCCTGGCCTCAAGATATTGACGAAACCAACCGGGTATATGAACACCCTCTGGAATGTTGAGATCTTCAGCCATGCTGAAACGAAAAAGGAAAGATTCAAAATAGAGGACTCGAAAGATAAAGATATGGCTATTCGGGATTATGTTTTTCATAAAAACTTTCTTCTTAAATTTACTCATTAAAACATATTTTTGAAAACACTTCTTTCAAAAATACTTTAGAAAAAATCGTTTTCTAAAAAATTTATCTGTTCTGGTAACCTTAAGCTCTGATACCACGTGTAACACCCCACGTCCATTAATGTCACTCACAAAGGGAATGCATTAACTTCCATGGAGGTTTTAAGTGAATATAGAACAGTAAAATTACAACAAGACAGATATAAAATAGTACTTGGAAATTCAAAAACTTTATTTCATTATAGCAGAAGTCAAAACATGTTTGATTACATCATAACACCATATTCAATGTCAAGTACAATATCTATCTTGATAAAACAAGTACATAATCCCATTACATGAATAGCCATTAAAAAGAAAGATAACAAGCTGGACTTTACTTCAGCAGTCCAAGCTTTCCAGAAGATAAGCGATCCAACTAGACTCCACTAGAACTTGGCCCAACCTGCGGACCTGAAGGGAGAAAAAGGATGGAAAAGAGGGGGTCAGACATAAAGTCTGGTGAATATGATAATTCTACAATACTATTACCAAAATAACTGGACTAAGGCATAAGCTGGAAAACAAGAAAATGTCTATGAAGAGCAGATTATGGACATAGACAATCGCTAAAGGCAACGTTATAGGCGCTCCTAAATACTAAAGGATAAACACTATACTGCACCACACCAGTCACCCTAAAGATTCATCCCACTTAGCTTCACTTAGAAACTTTCCCAATGGCTTTACGTACCCCTAGCTGACTACATAGGTGCCGCCTGCCCCTATCTCCACTAGGTGTACCCTACTTCCCATTATTCGATCGGCTCCCTAACTCGTAGATACCCGTGTTGGCCCCACAGTGGGGTGTATCACTCCCCTAAAGTGGCAACCTGATACAACGGACATGCACGGCTTATACCTACACGATGCAACAACGTCTTACCTACCAGCCCGGGTCCACACACGCATATGAAACCCGTAGGACTTGCGTTGCCACCGCTCCCTGTTTTGGCCTCTTATAGTCAAACCCAGTATGCGTGTCCCGTCCTCGACTTGGGTCGAGCCCACAAAGATACGTTTTGGGATACTGGTTGAAATGGGCCCCCACTATTTACCACAAGCATTCCACCTAAGCTTGTCCCCATTAGTCCATCCCACTTAACCCACTTAGTCATGTTCATTTACATGTGTGTTTGGTTAAGTCTAATCGTATTTCAAATGCCTCTAAAGGCAACCACCAGATTCCTCATGCCACCCAAGGCACCTACTTAACCCCCATGTCCCACCTTACATGATTATCTGGTTAAGTATTTCTTAGTTCATTAAGGCCATAACCTCATAAAGACCTCTCACATTAGACTGGCATTTATGGCAGCTGGATTTGCCGGGCGGGTCCGGGCAGTCTTACACCATAAAAGAGTCTAACCTCGTGTCTTTACAACTGTTATGCTTTAGTTTGGGCCTAGGACCTCTCACATTGGGCCGACATTTGTGACTACTGGATTTGCCGGGCGGGTCCGGGCAGGTTTACATCACAAACGGGTCCAACCTCGTGTCCTAAGCATTGATTATTAATAATAATCCACTTTCCCCCAATTTTAATAATTCCCTACTTGAATTATTAATTACTTCCAATTTTTAACAATGTCCATAATTGACTCAATTATGGACATTCATTCATGGTATGCAACATCTTACAAAATTGCACCCAATTTATTAATTCCTAATATTACCCCTACCCCATGTTTGAACGTTTATTCGCAAAATATATGTTAGACTCGAATAGCCTAACTCATAGCATAAAAGAGATTATCATAATAACAAAATGTATATGTGACCAAATGAATCATAATAAGGGGTGAAACTTGCATATGTCCAACTTGCATAGATTATACATGTCATGGACCTAAAGGTGTCAACTTGTTCAAAATTCACCTAATATAATCTCAATCAATTTTCATAAACTTACATATGAACATGTGTGAATCAACATCATCTAATTTTTTAACAACATGGTTTTATATGGGTACACCTAACTCAATAGGCAAATTCCCATAATCAAGTTTTATTTAATTATAGTTTCAAGTTTATGGGTACACCTAACCTAATAGGCAAATTCCCATAAACAAGATCCATTTAAATTAAGAAAAAAAAAACATAACTTTAAGCATGATCCAACAACATCATGATTTTTCAACATAATATAGCATGATTTATAACATGGCATAGTATGATAGTATAACATAGCTTGACATGATTCTCAACATAGCACGACATAGCATAAGAGAATTTACAACATAGCATGACATAGCATATATAATTTACATCATACGACAACATAATAACATAATAAGAGATCCACAATATATAGAATTTACAATTACAAATCACATCACTTTCTTGTGATCCATTCATAACTGAGTCAAATTAGTTTGTAATAGTCTTGTGAGAATCATCATACTCACCAACAAAAGAAGAGAATTAGAGAGAGAGTTCTTTGGTTTGATTTGTTTTGTTGAGAAGAATTTAGTTGTAGTAGATTAGGCTTCCTCTTCTTTGTTTGTGACGGCTATGCTGAACTCCATGGCAGCAGCATGACGGTAGCTTCTCTAATTTTACAAGTGATTTAGGTCTAGGGTCTACCCACTTATTTATAGATTTTAGAATGCGTTTAGGCCATTAGATTTAACCTAGAAATAACCGCAGCCGTTCAGACAAGATGGGGTTTATCTTGTTGACTCAGCAATGAGTCAGAAGTGACTCAGCAAACACTCAGCATATTAATAAACTTCTATTCATGTCATAAATATATATATATTTTCTACAATGTACATATTAGATACATCCCCCTTTACTTATTATTGTTTTTATATACATATTAGATACATCCCCTCTCTCACACACTTATTAATATTTTTATATTCATATTAGATACATCCCCTCTCTTACACACTTATTAATATTTTTATATTCATATTAGATACATCCCCTCTCTTACACACTTATTAATATTTTTATATTCATATTAGATACATCCCCTCTCTTACACACTTATTAATATTTTAGCAACTTTAGTGTTAATAGAAAATTCGGGGTGTTAGATAATAAACAAGTGAAACACTAACATACATACGCATCATTTCAATTCATTAGTCACTAACCGTCAATCAGTAAGAGAGCGATTTCCCAAATATCAACCCCGAAGGCCGAAACCAACATCAGATCAATACCCAAGAAACCATTCGACTTAGCCAACCTTCAGTTAGTTTCTAAATTCCACATCCATATCGTTTACAATATTTTATAATGATTTATCGCTATTTTTATTTATTTTAAAATAGCCAATTTATTCAAAACGACGCTTCGGGCCATAACGCGGCCGTGGCGCTGTTTTTCTATAGATTTGATTTATACATATCTGAAAATCTAACCTTTGGATCTTCATAAAATTTACATAATTAGAAAGATCTTTTCAAAACGAATCCAACGGTTCCAGTTTCGGGAAAATCCGATGGTCGGATCTCCCGGTATAATCGTTTGAAGTTTCGATTTCAAAATACGAACTGCAGCATCGTTATTCGATTATATATAATTATATTTATATATATAAATAAATATAATCGATTCTGGCGCTGTTTTTCTTCAGATTTGAATTAAACGTTCCAGACAATCCAACCGTTGGATTTTTACAAAGTTGGTGTCGTTGGAAAGATTTTTCCAAAGCGAACCCAATGGTTGCGATTTCAGGAAAATCCGATGGTCGGATCTCCCGGTATAATCGTTTGAAATCACGGTTTCAAAATACGAGTTGCAGCGTCATTATTCGATATATTTTAATTTTATTTATATATATATATTGATTCTTCGATTTCAAAGCTATATTCTTTTCATACATTTGATAAAAATGATATTTTTATCTAACTGTCTTCTATTTCAACACTTCGCTATATTTAACAATTCATGTATATAATAAAAATGTGATTTTTATTGTAAAACAATTCATTTCAAAACACTATTATTTTATATAGTTCATATAGGTAATAAAAATAGGATTTTTATTGTAAAACCATTTCTTTCAAAACAAGATTATTTTATATAGTTCGTATAGATGATAAAAATGTGATTTTTATTATAAAACAATTTATTTCAAAATATGAATACCATTCAACACATGAATTTCAATTCAACGAATGAATATCGATTCAACACATGAAGGTTTTCTATAGTTTATATATATAGATAAAAAGGTGATTTTTATATTTAAAACACGAATACCATTCAACACATGAATTTCTAATCAACGAATGAGTTTCAATTCAACACATGAAGGTTTTCTATTCAACGAATAAATATAGTTTCAACAAATGAAAATAATTCAAACACATGAATATTATTCAAAATTTCGGCAGCATAACGGCAGGGTAGTTAAAACCGGGACCGTCCCTAGTACGGCTCTTCGCTCTACCTTAAAACCTCGCGGTTTTTGACAATGGGGAATCATGCATCTAGTTCGCACGCAGGCGGCATGTATATTTATTTCATTTCCACAAACTAATCCTATGTGGTTTCAACCAAATATTTCTCAACCACAAACGGGTATTTTTCAACCATAATCAATCAATATCAACCACAAACAATTCCAATCAACCATTCGCTATCAATCAATTTTCACACCAATTACAACCAATAAATATCGTCCATAGTTTGTGGACGAGGGGCGTGTGTATATATATATATATATAGCAATTCACTTCTATTTCAACACATATATAATTTTTACAACGCATATATAACTTATACATCGAACGTACAACTTATACAACGCTTATACATGAGGTGTACAACGCTTATATAACCCATACATCGATTATATAATTTATACATCGTCGTTTTCCATATCGTTTATAAATTAGAAATCTCACATTGGGTTCCACTCCACCAAAAATAGCAGAAGGCTCAGAAAAATATGCGGTCTCTTCTAGAAGGTAGAAGACGTCCACACGAGTCCACTGTCTCTTGTTTCACTGAATTTCGTCAACACACGAAAAAGATATGATTTTTCAAAGTTTGCAACGGTTTAAAGGTGTTAAAACAGTTGAAAATAAAACTAGCCGTACCTTTTCGAAATCGTTCAAAACTAGGTTTAAGGTTTTCGGCAAATCCGTGAAGCGAGAAGGCGATCGGGTGGCACCACCTGAAAGGGCTTGGAACTGCGCTCCTGTGCCACCCCTTGATGGCGAACTCGCACGCAAATCGAGGGGGAAATCGGGGCTTGAACGATGGAACTTTAGGAGGGCGATTCTCGACGATGGAGCAACGATACGAGGTGCTCCCTATATGGATTTGAAGAGCTCGAGATGTTCTTCAAAAAGTTCAACTGTGCCAGGGCATTTCGTTGAGTGGTTGAGGAGGAAAAGAAGAGAGAAGGTGGCCAGATTTTCCGCCGTGCGTTTTGGGTCGGGGAGACAGAAGACGGGGAAGGGGGGTTCTGACGTGGACGAGTTATTTTTTTTTTATAAAGTTTTAAAAATCCGAAAATACCCCTTGCCTCCTGCAAACCCCAATCCAAACCCAACGACTGTCGTTCCTAGCGTTTTACCCCCATTCCGAACACAATGAGATATGTTTCGAAGGCCCATTCGAATGTTTCAGTCAGTTTTTCTTCAAATTAAAATATAAAACATTCAATATTAAATTTGAACGTACATTTCAATTTGCCAGGGCCACAAATTGATTCGAAAAATTCCAGAAAAATAAATCTAGCTATGCTTTGACGATAGTTTCGTCGAATTCTGAGACCGTTTGCAAAGAGGCCCATTTCTGGTCGATCCAATTTAACTGAAATTGACCAAAACACGTTTTCCTTTGCCACGCTCACATACTAGCTTCAAAAATTATGAAATTTGAAACCTTGCAATAACTTCACATCCCGGATCCAACAAAAGTGGTTTCGTCGAATTCCGAGGTCGTTTGCAAAATGGCCAATTTCACGGGCTATATAAATTCCATAGCGACCTTTCTGAAAATTCATTTGGCCATAACTTTTGCTTTCCGCTATGAAACTTCGATTTTTCAGATTCGTTAGAAAGGTATTCACTAACAGATTTAAATATTTTTGGTTGCACTAAAATCCGTTTTGTTTTGCACCCGATATAGTCCGACAAAGTTTGAATTCAATTTCTGAAACTGCAGCGCCTTTTCAGGCCTTGTTTATAATTAGAATTAATTATATTCGTTTTCAAATGTTGATTCAAACTCACTTTCCCTCGCTATTATTTAAAATATTTATTTTAAATATTTAAAATCCATTATTTTAGCCAATTTAAAAATTTTAAATTGGTTCAGATTTTCTGGGTCGTTACAATCTCCCCCACTTAAACCTTTTCGTCCCCAAAAAGGAACAAAGTCGAAAGTGGTTTGATTAATCAACTCTACGTTCAATCTGGCTTCCATTCTCCAACTTTTCAGTTTATGAGAATTTTCAAATTCTTCAAAAATTTGGCTAACACCCGGAATTTTCGAAAAATTTCGCCATAACCTCCTTTGTACGGGGAGAGGTTTGGAAATTTATTGGGCCGTATTAGGTACCCAATAAATCATAATAAGCATACACATATTTATAGTGATATATTCTGGTGTTTACAGGGGAGCGTGTATTGATAATAACTCCAGAGAATAAATTCTCGTCACCCTGTCAAAGCCTGAGGGAGTGTGTATTTTAAATGCTCCAGAGGATAAATCCTCGTCACCTCGTCCCGTGTGGGAAATAAATAGTCCATGTGCCGTATCTGATAACTAGAGAGACGTGATTATTGTCAACTCCAGACCCGTGTGGGGTTTTTATTAATCTGGCAATTTTATCGTTACAATTTAAATAGTCCATATCAGTCATCAGTTCAACCTGTAAAATATAGTCATCACCATACAAGCCTCTCGCTCGTATGGTAAATCTCCCACCTCGTCACACAAGCTCCAAATGCTTATGTGGTATATGATGAAGTATGCCTATCTTCAGAAGTATGCCATGTAATGTAGTTCAAAATTAATTGTTACTATCCTATGGCGATATTTATTATTCCACACAGAATAACCAGCACTCTGCATCTAATGGCATTCACAGAAGTTGATATAATAATATTTCGCATCCAACTCATTGAGGTTTACCTATTTGTCGGGCACGCAAATAAAATCTTTACTCAACAGCTATCCATTTACCTGTTCAAACATATATAATACACATGTATATATTTCTATTTATTTTCTAATCAGTTCAATGCGTGATCTAAATGAATAAATTCTACCATTCATTCTATTATTGATTAAATTAACTATCGTTTTAATAATTTTAATTAATCCAATCTACTATCACACAACACAAACAACAATCAAATTGTTTTTAACTTTTCAAAAACATACTAATCAATTTCTATACTCTTTTAAAATTATTCAGACTATAGAATTAAAAATGCACATCCATGGAAAGAAAATAACAACAGAGTAGAGAACTAATTGGTAATGCAAAGTATGGTAGATGTACCTTGCACCGGAGTCAATCAGAGATATCCACTCGGCATCTAGGATAGGTTTTCTGAATGCTCTCCTCAGTTTCCCAAGTACAATCTCACGGATCTCCACTCCATTGCACTTTGACCAAGTGAACTTTCTTGTTCCTCAGCTCTTTGGTTTCTTTGCCGATGATCTTTAGCGGCTCTCTTCTCACAGCTAATTCTGGAGTAATTTCAATATCCTGCTGAGCTGCTTCTTCCACGATCAAGTCTGGATCATGAACGTGCTTTCGAAGTTGAGATATGTGAAATACATCATGAACACCAGGCAACCAATCTGGCAATTTAACCCTATAAGCGAGAGTTCCAATCTGTTCCAGAATAGGAAACGGACCAATGAATTTGGGCGCCAACTTCCCAGTTTTACCGAACCGGATAACTCCTCTCATCGGCGATACTTTCAAATATACATAGTCGCCAACAGCAAATGATATTTCTCTTCTTCTTCTATCGGCATAGCTCTTTTTTCGGCTTTGAGCGGCAAGTAATCGCTTTTTAATAAAGTCGACTTTGTCGGCAGCTTCCTGGATCATATCTAGCCCCAACACAAGTCTATTACCGGGTTCGACCCAACAAGCAGGAGATCGGCACGGTCTACCATATAATGCTTCGAATGGCGACATTGTCAGGCTCGCCTGGTAGCTGTTGTTATATGATAATTCAGCCAAATGTAGATGGTCTTCCCATGATCCACCGAAATCTAGAACACAAGCCCACAATAGATCTTCTAGTATACGGTTCACCCTCTCAGTTTGACCATCTATCTGAGGATGATAAGCGGTGCTCAAGTTCAGCATCGTTCCCAGCTCTACTTGAAATGCCTCCCAGAATTTACTAGTAAATATTGTATCTCTATCACTGACTATACTAAGCGGCACTCCATGTAGTCTAACAATTTCCTTGAAATATATCTGCGCCAGACTCTGAGCATTTCTGTTTGATCTGACAGGTATGAAATGGGCGGTCTTCGTGAAGCGATCTACGATCACCCAAATACTATCATTTCCTTTTCTGGTTCTGGGCAGACCATCAATGAAGTCTATGGAAATATGTTCCCACTTCCAACCAGGAACGTCTAGCGGTTGTAATAATCCAGCTAGTTTCTGTTGGTCGCTTTTGACTAGCTGGCAAGTAGGGCATCGGCTAACATATAAAGAAATGTCCCTCTTCATCGACCTCCACCAGAAAGTGCGCTTAATGTCATTATACATTTTGCTTACTCCCGGATGGATACTAAGTTTTGACTTGTGGCATTCATCCAGAACTTCCTTTCGGAGCTCAGCAATGTTAGGAACACAGATTCGACCTTTCAGCCTTAGAATCCCACCATTACCAACTCGAAAACTCGAGGGTTCGCCTTGTTGAATTATCTATCTGATCTTCTGAATGAAGTGATCATCCTTATGAAGAGGAGATATTTTATCGAGCAATGAAGTCGTGATAATAAAACTGGCGATCATTTCATTCTTTCGGCTTAACGCATCGGCCACGACATTAGCTTTCCCCGGAGTGTATATAATCTCAAAGTCATATGCTGCAAGAAACTCCAGCCAACGTTGTTGTCTCAGATTCAAGTCTTTCTGGGTGAACAGATACTTTAACGACTGGTGATCTGCAAATAGTTCAAATCTCTCACCCAGAAGATAGTGTCTCCAGATTTTCAAGGCGAATACTATAGCCAATAACTCAAGATCATGAGTTACGTAGTTTTTCTCGTGCGGCTTCAGCTGACGGCTAGCATAAGCAATCACTTGACCCCTTTGCATTAGCACTACGCCAAGGCCTTCTCTAGAAGCATCAGTCCAGACTTTTAAATCCTGATTGCCGTCGATAATGGTTAACACTGGAGCAGTAGTTAATCTTAACTTTAGCTCTTCAAAAGCCTCCTCACTTTCTGGAGTCCATTTGAATTTAGAGTGCTTCTTTGTAAGCTTCGTTAAGTGACCAGATATCTTCGAAAAGTTTTTAACGAACTTCCGGTAATAACTAACCAATCCGAGAAAACTGCGGACTTCTGTAGGAGTACTGGGATGTTTCCAATTCTTTATAATTGTGATTTTACTTGGATCCACAGCAATTCCATCTTTTGATACGACATGGCCCAGAAATTTTACTTCTTCATGCCAGAATATACATTTAGAAAACTTTGCTTTCAACACATTCCTTCTGAGGATTTTCAGAACCTGTTCCAAATGCTTTTCATGTTCGGCCTTTGATTTAGAGAAGATTAGAATATCGTCAATAAAAACCAGAACAAATTTATTCAATACTCCTCTGAATACTCTGTTCATTAGATCGACGAAATAGGCTGGAGTGTTACATAAGCCGAATGGCATTACTAACCACTCATAGAATAGGTCTGGACCTTTGAATGCTGTCAAAGGAACACACTCCTCGGCGATACGAAGCTGATGGAAACCTGTAGCTAGGTCCATCCGTGAAAATACTTGTGCGCCATTTAATCGGTCCAACAAATCATCAATCCGCGGCAATGGATATTTGTTCTTTATTGTCTGCTTGTTTAAATCACGATAATCCACACATAGCCATAGAGTACCGTCTGATTTTGGGACAAACACCATTGCTGCACCCCAATCAGAGAAACTGGGCCTGATCAGACCCTTCCATACTAGCTGTCGTGTTTGACTGTCAAATTCCTCTTTCTCTTTCAAGGACATTCTTCGAATAGTGTGAACTACCGGCCTTGCATTCGGAATCAAAGCAATCTTGAAATCTATTTCTCTCTGCGGAGGTAAGCGAACAACTTCCTCGAACACATCCGCATAGTTCTTGACGACAGGAATATCTTTCACTAGGTCGGGAATATTCTCTTTGATTTCAGTGATATTTTCTATTTGGGCTGGAGAAACATCGAGAGCTGCCCAGAAGTCTTTTCTATTAGCATTCTGACCTTCACAGGGAATGGTTATATAATCACCTGACTTAATCTTCGCCTTTACGACTCTGTCGGCGCATTTAACTTCAGCTTCATATTTGGTCAACCAGTCTAACCCCAAGATAAGATCAAACTCTTTAAAATTCATGATGATCGCGATGGTAGGAAACTGATAACGAGAGAAAGAAACCGGCACTCCACAAACCCAACTGAGATCAATGGAACCCCCAACCGGATTCTGGACAGTCATTGGTTCCTTGAGCTTTTTCAAATTCAAATCCAGTTTCTTAGCTGCATCCTTTGCAATGAAGCTTTGTGACGCGCCTGTGTCAAACAGTACTTTAACTGGAATATCTTTGACAGTTAGCGTGCCTTCTAAAACATCTGGCCCCTCTTGAGCAGACGAAGATGCAGGCACTTCTGCCACTTCATTTACATGTACTGTTTCAGGTTTTCTGAATAGCGGGCAGGCCTTTAAAAGATGACCCGTCTGATGACATCCACCACATTTTCTATTCTCTTGAAATCTCTCCTTGGATTTAGATCCACTCTTTATTCGCTTTTTCGAGGGTTTGCAATTCCCCTGAAAATGCCCTGGCTTATGGCAGTTATTGCATATGGCAGTCGTTGTTGGTTCTTTTTCCGATCTGGCCCTTTTCTGATTTACTTTGGGTTTCCTACTCACCTCAGACACCGTACTGGTCTTAGGACGATCAGTTTCAGACTCTTCTTTGTCACTAGAACAGACTTCTTCTTCGTCGTGCAACATTCCTTTCTTATGGAGATCTTCATACTGATAAGCCATGTATATCATTTCTGAAAAAGGAAGCTTCACATTCCTCATTACACTATTCTGATATCTCCTTTGCAGGCTATGAATAAATCTCAGATTCTTCCTCTTTGGATCTTGAATCAGATGAGGAGCAAAGTGAGCAAGTTCGTTGAATTTCTTATGATATTCTGGGATGGTCATATCACCTTGTATCAGATAAGATAATTCATCACATAATCGCTCCGTCGCTTCAGGAGGAGTAAATCTTTCTAGGAAAATCTCTTTGAATCTGTCCCAGGTGATATCACCATCTGGATTATCTTTGATGATTGTTTCCCACCAGATTAAAGTTCTTCTTTGAGCGCCCAAGATGCTACTAATCTTTTCTGATCGTCTCTCAACTGGATACGCTCAAATATTCTTTCTGTAGAGCTCACCCAAGCTTGAGTTTGAATAATAGATTCATTGCCCGAGAACTGTGCTCCGTTCAGATTTCGATATCTCTTTAATAGAGCCTCTAGATCGGGTTCTGCGTTTCTCCTATTTCCGACACTCATTTTTCTAGTACTTCTGCAAATGGCAGATCAAGTGTCGGGTCACAGAAAAGATAATTTAAAATATATAAACACATAGTTCCAATGTAAATGTGTCTATCGAGGTGTAATTTCGTTCTTCTTTACTCATACTAGGATATTACTTATCCTATCTGTATAGAGTTACCCTCCCTAGAACACTACTGGTTCTATTTCTGACGAGTTCGTTAATATGTTATATTCCAGAGCTAAGCTTAACCAAAGCTCTGATACCACGTTGTGACGACCTCATTTCCCGTACAGACGGAGACAAGGGTAATCTTTGGAATATAACACAGAAACAGATAACAGCAGAACAGAATTAAATAAATACACCAGATAATGAGCAAATAATACACTGGATAAACATAAACATCAGAGTTACACAGTATACAGGATCTTACTTAGTACAAATACAGTTCAACTATACATATATGTCTACAGCGGAAAAACGAACATAATGTACAATAGGAGCTGAACAGCATAAAAAGAGATAAGTGATAGAATCCATCTTCAGCTCCGGCTATCCGGATAAAGCCTGCTAAACCTGAATACAAGGCTGCCCGTGTAGAAAAAGGGGCACCCGAGTTGGAAAGTGAAACAAACTACGAGTCAGTCATGGGACTGGTATGAGAAATCTACTCAACACATTTAAAATATGGCTAATCACAGGACCATGCCACTTTCGTGGAACGGGTTTACTCCATGGGATTGCCAATGCTTTAAAACAAATCATTCTTTTAAACATCGCAATGCTTTTTATAAAAATGAAGCCATTATAAGACTCAGTTCCCATCACACAATGCAACGCAAATCGGAGGATAGAGTTTTACCTTATAATGACCAAAATATGGTTGATACGAATAAAACAAAAGCAATTGGTATTATTACTAGTGTTTACATGTTTCAAAAACAATTTCAAATCATAACTATCAATCATAGACGACATGGGTACCATATATCATGTCGCCATATATATATACAATCAAAACCGCATGATGTCGTATTTGGAAATTGGATTTCCGTCATGAACCAAGGCAAAAGATAGTCCTTACCGACTTCGAGACAATCTAGCCCATGTCTCAGGATCAGAGCTCGAGTGACCCTTGGATCGTCAGGACCGGTCCACCGATGTGGATTAAAATTCCTGAACAATTCGTTTCCCCACCCTATGGGGCGTAAATGAGCCAACGAATGACTCCATCGGACCCGGATCGTCCGATCAAACCGAGGCGCCTCGCAACAGTAACAACCACATAAGTCAAACTCGTCAGGGCGTGTAAAACCACTGACGCCACTTCTAGCTAGAAGGAAACGCATGTCCTCCCTGAGGTCCTTTCTCCCGTTTCTGGTTCATACCGGGTGTGAGGTTCACGAATTCACGTTATACACAAAGCTACGCCACACTGGCGGTGCTTTGATCATCACCACAAGACTTTGCTTTTCAACAGAAGCCCTGATCATTTGCCACTTAGGCATGCCACACTAGCAATTCATGCCATGCAACTGATGTCCATCGATATACAACCTCTGAGCTTATGCGTTTCAGAGAAGGGCGTTAAGCAAAAGAATAAATTCTCCGTCGCCAAACAGATGTATATTTAATAGAGATCAATCAACACAGAATAAAATCCAATATCAGACACACAGTCCATTTACAAGTCCGTTCTAGGTCTGAACGAAACCGGAGGCACTATATACCTCGCAAACCCATCGATCACCACGTACGTCTGGACGATCACCACTCATTATCCATATTTCGGGATGCCTCCCAATCAGGACCTCGGTTACCATCCAAACGAGGTGAAGATCTCCGGTCTTCGACCATCGTCTTCATCTTCGATTTCTTATCGTCGATTCAGTTATTCAGAATGGAATAAACCCGGTCTTTCTGAGCAACTCGCGTATATAATAAACAAGTGAAACACTAACATACATACGCATCATTTCAATTCATTAGTCACTAACCGTCAATCAGTAAGAGAGCGATTTCCCAAATATCAACCCCGAAGGCCGAAACCAACATCAGATCAATACCCAAGAAACCATTCGACTTAGCCAACCTTCAGTTAGTTTCTAAATTCCACATCCATATCGTTTACAATATTTTATAATGATTTATCGCTATTTTTATTTATTTTAAAATAGCCAATTTATTCAAAACGACGCTTCGGGCCATAACGCGGCCGTGGCGCTGTTTTTCTATAGATTTGATTTACACATATCTGAAAATCTAACCTTTGGATCTTCATAAAATTTACATAATTAGAAAGATCTTTTCAAAACGAATCCAACGGTTCCAGTTTCGGGAAAATCCGATGGTCGGATCTCCCGGTATAATCGTTTGAAGTTTCGATTTCAAAATACGAACTGCAGCGTCGTTATTCGATTATATATAATTATATTTATATATATAAATAAATATAATCGATTCTGGCGCTGTTTTTCTTCAGATTTGAATTAAACATTCCAGACAATCCAACCGTTGGATTTTTACAAAGTTGGTGCCGTTGGAAAGATTTTTCCAAAGCGAACCCAACGGTTGCGATTTCAAGAAAATCCGATGGTCGGATCTCCCGGTATAATCGTTTGAAATCACGGTTTCAAAATACGAACTGCAGCGTCGTTTTTCGATATATTTTAATTCTATTTATATATATATATATATATATATATATATCGATTCTTCGATTTCAAAGCTATATTCTTTTCATACATTTGATAAAAATGATATTTTTATCTAACTGTCTTCTATTTCAACACTTCGCTATATTTAACAATTCATGTATATAATAAAAATGTGATTTTTATTGTAAAACAATTCATTTCAAAACACTATTATTTTATATAGTTCATATAGGTAATAAAAATAGGATTTTTATTATAAAACCATTTCTTTCAAAACAAGATTATTTTATATAGTTCGTATAGATGATAAAAATGTGATTTTTATTATAAAACAATTTATTTCAAAATATGAATACCATTCAACACATGAATTTCAATTCAACACATGAAGGTTTTCTATAGTTTATATATATAGATAAAAAGGTGATTTTTATATTTAAAACACGAATACCATTCAACACATGAATTTCTAATCAATGAATGAGTTTCAATTCAACACATGAAGGTTTTCTATTCAACGAATAAATATAGTTTCAACAAATGAAAATAATTCAAACACATGAATATTATTCAAAATTTCGGCAGCATAACGGCAGGGTAGTTAAAACCGGGACCGTCCCTAGTACGGCTCTTCGCTCTACCTTAAAACCTCGCGGTTTTTGACAATGGGGAATCATGCATCTAGTTCGCACGCAGGCGGCATGTATATTTATTTCATTTCCACAAACTAATCCTATGTGGTTTCAACCAAATATTTCTCAACCACAAACGGGTATTTTTCAACCACAATCAATCAATATCAACCACAAACAATTCCAATCAACCATTCGCTATCAATCAATTTTCACACCAATCACAACCAATAAATATCTTCCATAGTTTGTGGACAAGGGGCGTGTGTATATATATATATATATATATATATGTATATGTATATATATATAGCAATTCACTTCTATTTCAACACATATAATTTTTACAACGCATATATAACTTATACATCGAACGTACAACTTATACAACGCTTATACATGAGGTGTACAACGCTTATATAACCCATACATCGACTATATAATTTATACATCATCGTTTTCCATATCGTTTATAAATTAGAAATCTCACATTGGGTTCCACTCCACCAAAAATAGCAGAAGGCTCAGAAAAATATGTTGTCTCTTCTAGAAGGTAGAAGACGTCCACACGAGTCCACTGTCTCTTGTTTCACTGAATTTCGTCAACACACGAAAAAGATATGTTTTTTCAAAGTTTGCAACGGTTTAAAGGTGTTAAAACAGTTGAAAATAAAACTAGCCGTACCTTTCAAAAATCGTTCAAAACTAGGTTTAAGGTTTTCGGCAAATCCGTGAAGCGAGAAGGCGATCGGGTGGCACCACCTGAAAGGGCTTGGAACTGCGCCACCCCTTGATGGCGAACTCGCACGCAAATTGAGGGGGAAATCGGGGTTTGAACGACAGAACTTCAGGAGGGCGATTCTCGACGATGGAGCAACGATACGAGGTGCTCCCTATACGGATTTGAAGAGCTCGAGATGTTCTTCAAAAAGTTCAACTGTGCCAGGGCATTTCGTTGAGTGGTTGATGAGGAAAAGAAGAGAGAAGGTGGCCAGATTTTCCGCCGTGCGTTTTGGGTCGGGGAGACAGAAGACGGGGAGGGGGGTTCTGACGTGGACGAGTTATATTTTTTTTTATTTATAAAGTTTTAAAAATCCGAAAATACCCCTTGCCTCCTGCAAACCCCAATCCAAACCCAACGACTGTCGTCCCTAGCGTTTTACCCCCATTCCGAACACAATGGGATATGTTTCGAAGGCCCATTCGAATGTTTCAGTCAGTTTTTCTTTAAATTAAAATATAAAACATTCAATATTAAATTTGAACGTACATTTCAATTTGCCAGGGCCACAAACTGATTCGAAAAATTCCAGAAAAATAAATCTAGCTATGTTTTGACGATACGGTCCCAACAAAACTAGTTTCGTCGAATTCTGAGACCGTTTGCAAAAAGGCCCATTTCTGGTCGATCCAATTTAACTGTAATTGACTAAAACACGTTTTCCTTTGCCACGCTCACATACTTGCTTCAAAAACTATGAAATTTGAAACCTAGCAATAACTTCACATCCCGGATCCAACAAAAGTGGTTTCGTCGAATTCCGAGGTCGTTTGCAAAATGGACAATTTCACGGGCTATATAAATTCCATAGCGACCTTTCCGAAAATTCATTTGGCCATAACTTTTGCTTTCCGCTATGAAACTTCGATTTGTCAGATTCGTTAGAAGGGTATTCACTAACAGATTTAAATATTTTTGGTTTCACTCAAATCCGTTTTGTTTTGCACCCGGTACAGTCCGACAAAGTTTGAATTCAATTTTAAGTGCCTTTTCAGGCCTTGTTTATAATTAGAATTAATTATATTCGTTTTCAAATGTTGATTCAAACTCACTTTCCCTCGCTATTATTTAAAATATTTATTTTAAATATTAAAAATCCATTATTTTAGCCAATTTAAAAATTTTAAATTGGTTCAGATTTTCTGGGTCGTTACAAGAGAAGAGAGGAATGAATGGAAAAGGAGGAAGTAGCCTCCTTATGTAGGAAAAAGGAGTAAAGGAGGTAATGCCACATTGTTGGACATGTGTCCTCTTTCTATTAAAACCACCAAAAACCCTGTGCCTTTTAAATAAAACCATGTGCTAAGAGAACATGGTTTGTGCCTAACCATTTATCACACTTTTGTTACACTTTTAGAAGTGTTTCGAGTGTTATGTTGCTATATTCTAACATCTACCCAACCGATCAACAATCCTAACAACCGACAGCTGACATTACCAAAATTGAGTGATGTTATCAACTTATTTGATATTTCAAAAATAATTATTTTATTATATTATCTATATTTACAATACATTTATATTTGACAAAAGATCATATTAACAAAACAATGTCACAAATACATGGAAGATTCATTATGACCAAACTGATAAATTCTTACCAAAATTATATCATTATATTTTTGACAAAATTAAACATCTATTTTTGTCGATATTTCTTACCATTGTATTTTATGGTTCTAAACAATACTTTTTAAACCAAATCTAAAAGTCAAATCACAAAATTTTCAAATGATTAAATTAACTTAAATTTGTCAAGTTATAAAATCTCGTTTTTGATAAATTTGTAATATTTGACCAAACTAGGTTTCGTCGAAAGTTGTCATATTTTGTCAATGTACTTTACTATTGAATTCCATCATCTCAAACAAGTTATTTTTATTATTCGCATCTTATTTAAAATCAATTTAATCTAGCTTCCCAAATGATTAAATCAAGTATATTTGACAAATTACAAAATTCTTATTTTTACAAAATTCTTCTTTTGACAAATTTGTTGTCGTTATAAATTTGACAAAACTTAATGTTATTATCAAATTTATCTTATCATATCTTTGAAATCATATTAAAAATTCAAAAATTTTTTGAATTAACTTAAATTAAATTTGGCTAAAAAATCTGGGTTGTTACACCTTTTCACAGGTAGGTTTAACTTCAAACTTTGTTTTGAAATATTTTCATCCTATCAAATGAGCATTCTCCATATGTTTCCTTAAAATACCTATTTGTAACCGTGACTATTTAGTATAAAAAAGTAATTGTAATTGCTAAAACTGACACCAAATTTGGTGCTTCATAATGATTTATACACATTTCAAATGTATAATTAAATAAATCGTGTGGCTTTGTTTATGTGTGAACTACAGTATTTTCCGACTATATCTCTAAGTTACTCCAATTCGTCTTAGGTTAATAGGGTCGTGAAAGAAATCCCTCTAACTTGCCAATATATTGATTGGGTAGGCTAATAATTGTACCAGAGTAAAATTTAATATCCAAGGATAGCTATTAAATTGAACCAGTGCTATTGCTTGTATATGCTGTATTGATTTATAATGCAATACACCAAAAATGCCAGCTAATAATATGTGCATTTCAATCATCCTAATATTAGTAATGTATATTTTTCTTTCTCTCTTACATTCTTTGGGTCTGCTTGAATATAATACATGTGATCTCCGATGTGCCAATAAATTGTTATTATTTAATTTTCTTGTTGGCTTTTTTTGGGAAAGTGGTTATCATTCCATGTTAAACATATAAGCAATAAATATTATAATATTAAAAGGTCATTAGTGTTATGCAACGACGTTCGGAACAAAACTTCCCCTCCTCCTGCATAGGGAGCATGCATACGAGTTGACACATATATCCTTGTAACAAAAGGAATCTCTCATGTTGCATGTCTATTAACTCATATTTGTACTCCACTACTCTAAATTATTTCATGATGTGGGACTTTATATTCAAACCGTCATTTCTTCCTTAATAACATGTGATGCAATCCTAACAATCTCCTCCTTGATTCGCATCCCTTTCGAGTATTTTTGAGAGCATTGTCTTGTCTACATGACCTAATCTGTAACCTTCGGCTTCGATACTACTGTTATGCAATGACGATCGGAACAAAGCTCCCTCTCCTCCTGCATAAGGCGCATGCATATGAGTTGACACACACATCCTTGTAACAAAAGGAATCCCTGATATTAGGTGCCTACCAACTCATATTTGGGCTCCACTCCTCTAATTTATTTCATGATGTAGGACTTTATATTCAAATCGTCATTCCTTCCTTAACAACATGCAAGGAAATACTAACAATCAGTTCAGTAATTACGCTGGAATTGATATACATCTTGACTACATTAACTGGAAATCAAAGACATATATTCTAATACAAATTGGTCATGCTTTTAGTTATGGTTTCTTTGGATTAACATTAATTTGATATGCATAATGCTTTCATACATTATCTTCTTGTATTAGTATATAGTCCAATGATGATACTTCACTTGTTTCTAAAAAATATAGATTTATTATACTTGTTTGTATTTTTGTTGTAGGTAATCTAAAGAATCCAAGAACTTATAGAATCTATAAGAAACAGTATTGTGCATATACTACTTCAGTGAAATAAGAAATATTTACATTTTTTCAGCACACTTATTTTGTCGCCAAATTGTAGTAGTCTTCATATTATATGATAAACTAATCACTACCTTCGTGTTTGATGTTATTTTGGCGTTTTGATACCAGAATTAGGTTCTCCATTTTTTATGCAGTATTTAATAAATTCAGTAATTCTTATTTCATAAACTTTTTATCATTTTTATCATGTCTTATTTATGGAATACATTCAGACACGCCTTTAAAATATGATATATCTACTTTAGTGCAACTTTAATTATATGTGTGGGCTATATATATATATATATATATATATATATTAGTACAATTTTCATTTTATATCTTTTAAAATACAAATGCATAAATTATTATAAAAACACAAAATATTATAATTGAAGGTTCATTTTGCATCATCAATTAGTGCTCCTAAAACCATTCAGCTGAAGGTTTAATACATTGACAACAAAAGTATTGTTCTTTCTTGGTGAACCCGTTGAAAAATTCATACTAACCAAATGACAAATGTTTGGATGCATACTAGTATATATTGAACAATCGGTTGGTTCTACTTGAAACGGCCCAAACTTCCCGGCCGGCCTAAACCGAACATGAAGGCAGACTGCTTTGAGAAAAAAGACTAATCAGAATGCAAACAATGGAACATTTCATTGCTATTACAACAATTACATCGGAGTACAAGAATAAAACAGAGTATGAATACATAAAATACATCAGAAAAATATTAGAGATTAACATACATTACGTAGTAGTGGTGTAACACCCCACCTCCGCTAGGGTCGCTCTTTCGGGGGCACTAGCTTCTGGGGGGCGTTAGAACTGGGTAAGCATGCATAATGATATATCAAGGCAGAACAAGAACATAAATATATATGTAAAGCAGAGTAAATAACAGCGGAAGATTTTCAAACCATTTCAAATCAAGTCTTAGTACAACATCATGTCAATTTTCCAAATAAAATAAGTCTAGTACATAAACAACATCATCTGAAAACTGAAAAGAAAAACATAAGAAGCTATCCCCAAAGCAGAAAAACCATAGCGAGCTCAAGTCCAAAGCATACATGAGCTATCCAAGAAAGCAGATAGGATCCAAGCTAAGCTCCTGTATTCCCTCCCTGAGAACCTGGGGGGGAAACGGAAGAAAAGAGGCGAAAGAAAACAGGTCAGTCAAAAAGACTGGTAAGCCCTACTACGATCAGTCTATAAACTAATAAAGTTAGCATCATGATGGAAACTGAGATGAACATACTGGCAATAGATAAAGGTGTCATCACATAAAGAAGATTAAGCTTTGCACCACAGTGTACTAGCAAACTAACATAGCAGGTATTGATCCCTCAGCCCAAACTTTGGCCCAATAACATGAGGTGACCTTAATACAAGGTCCAGCCCAACGGTCTAGTCGATCGGCTCCCTATAAACCTAACACGTCGAGTGTTGGTGTCCATACGGCCCACATATGGTTGTAGTCAGACTGTGCTGGGTCCACCTTCGGGTGTATCAAGCCCTCGGGTGTCAACCCCAGACACCTAAGCAATAATACACAGTCTAAACCTACTGGTACCCGTGCCTCGAGTTTGTCCAACACCGGACTACGTGCACGTCCGTAGCCCGCCTGGACCCGCACCGCTGTACCACTCAGCCGTCGCTTTGGTCGCTTACATCAGTCCAGTAATCGTGCCCCGCCCTAGCCTAGTCTCTAGGGTTGTGAATGATACCAAACTGGGATTACTGCTGGAACAGACCACGTTGCTAGGGTTTTCTAAGAGGGTTAAGTGTGGTTTAACCCCTTACTAATAATGGATTAAATTAGTTAAGTGTAACCAACAGTTCACCACTTAACCCCATTTAATCCCTCGTATCCCCAAAATTGGTTAAGTATTAGTGGGCCATGACTTAACCCTAATCATGAGGCATTAATTAATTTAATGCACCCAACCTCTCACATTAGACCTTGTTGTGGTTACTAGTTAGGCCGGTGGGTTCCGGGTAGATTTACACCACAACTTGGTCTAACCTCGGGTCTTGGCACCACATGACCAACTTCTCACATTGGGTCCTATTGTTTGTAGCCACTAGTTAAGCCGGTAGGTTCCGGGTAGAATTATGCTACAAACTCAACCCAACCTCGAGTTGGCCACACTTATGTTTTCTAAGTGTCATGTCCACTTTATTTTCAAAACATAATTACAAGTTTAACAAATACTTGGGTAGACCTAACTTAATAGGTAAATTCCCAAGGGGTAGACCTAACTTAATAGGTAAATTCCCACTCTTATATTTTTATGTATTTTAAGTTTTACCCAAACCCCCCAACGTCATTCTATCGCTTACATATTCATCATAACGCAGAAAGGATAGAAAGAGGGAACTTGGCACAACATACATGATGAATCTTACATATCATAATAAACATGCATAACATGTTGGACTTGCATAACTTAGCATAGTGAACTTGCATAAACATGCATAACTTGTTAAACTTGCAAATCATGGCATAGTGAACTTGCATAAACATGCATAACTTGTTAAACTTGCAAATCATGGCATAGTGAACTTGCATAAACATGCATAACTTGTTAAACTTGCAAATCATGGCATAGTGAACTTGCATAAACATGCATAACTTGTTAAACTTGCAAATCATGGCATAGTGAACTTGCATAAACATGCATAACTTGTTAAACTTGCAAATCATGGCATAGTGAACTTGCATAAACATGCATAACTTGTTAAACTTGCAAATCATGGCATAGTGAACTTGCATAAACATGCATAACTTTTCAAACATGTGTAACATGGCATAGATCCCAACTTTCGTCACATATTAACTTTAGAGTTTCTAAAATGAAGGTAAGAGGGCTTACAATGCTTTTGCGGACTCAAATGAGTATAGCAAATGTAAGAAACCCCTTATGCAACAAAATAAAACCCCAAAATGCAAGAAAACTTGATCAAGACTCCTCCTTTATGTTGACAATAGAGAAACAAGACTTTAATGCAAGCTAAAGAGGATCATACAAGCCTAAATACACTTGTATGCATGGAAATCTCTTAGGAATTTGTTTAGGAATTGTATGAAGAGAGTGGAGGCCATGAGAGGTTTGATTTTGACATAGTTTAGTTGCTAGAATGAATAATGAGTGATTTAGGGTGGGTTAGGGTCTTATTTATAGATTAGGCTAGTGATTTAGACCATAGGATTAAACCCTAGTTGAATTAGGTCCATCAGATTTCGGAATTCTCTAGAACCAAGCCACACAACCAAGCCCAGATCAGAAATGGTGCGCCAGGCAAAACTGCCCGGCCACCCCGTGTCGACAGGGCTGTCGACAGGGCAGTCGACACCCTTAGACCCCTGTCGACATGCCTGTCGACTTGTGGGGTCTTGGCGGGAGTTTTCCCGCCTGACGCCAGTTGTGCCCTAACCCTTGTTTTTAACTTAAAATTTAAATCTGTTTTTAATATGGAAATTTCTGAAAACTTCAATGGGCCTTAACTGGGTCATACGGACTCCGATTTTCGAAAACTCGGACTCTATTTCGCGTATTTTTCCGAGACGAACGCAATGGCATAGCCCGTTTCCCTTGACTCAGATTTTAGAATTAATTTCTGCCTCAATTTATATCTTAACAGGTTATTAAAAATACAGGTTGTTACATTCTCCCCTCCTTAAAGGATTTCGTCCCCGAAATCTTCAAGTTAGGAAGAACATATCCTACCATCCAACATCCATCTACTCAAAACATCATCCATGAGCAACCATTGTCCTTAAAAGATTCTAAATGTTGTATGAACATATGCAAAAGTGTGTGTATATGTACTTATCTAATGCAAAGATCAATGCAAAATATGTTAGTGAAATGTATCCATATGTATGCAAATTCCTAACATAATGTATAATATCTACATGCGTGCTCAATCATACATCCATATGCAACATCCATGTGATAGCATACAAATTTCATCCAAGAATAAGCATAAACACTCATGCACATGCAATATGAGGAGTGTGTGAGCCGATCTAGTGCCTAATGTGTATCATGCATCCACGAGTAACCACTTGCAAACACTTGCAACCACTTGCAACCATCAAACATAACATGTCTCAAACACATGTTTCATCCAAAGGATTCTACCTAAGGTTCTCGTGATAAGATAGACACGATGAACTAGATAAACTAGATAGACATGGAAAGATAAAGAGATTGAGAGTGTACCCTCAAAAAGGAATGGATAAAGCCTACGCATCTTCTCTTCAGTTTCCCAAGTTGCGTCTTCCTCGGCTTTACCCCATTGAACCTTCACCAACTTGACCTCACGATTCCTTAGCTTCTTGATCTCTGTCCCCAAGATACGAATCGGAGCTCTCCTCAAGGTAGCTTCTTTCTCTACTTCCACATCTTCTAGAACACTTGGCTCAACCACCTCTGCTGACTTATGCAAACACTTCCGGAGATGCGAAACATGAAAAACATTATGCACTCCAGCTAGCTTCTCGGGCAATTCCACTCTATAGGCCATCTGCCCGATCCTCTCTACAACTGGAAACGGTCCAACAAACCTTGGTGCTAACTTTCCTACTGCTCCAAACCGAACCACATTCCGCAAAGGAGAAACCTTCACGAAAACCATATCCCCAACATCAAACTCCAAATCAGTCCTTCGCCTATCGGCATAAGATTTCTGTCTGTCTTGGGCCGCCTTCATCCGTCTTCTAATCAACTCGACCTTCTCGGATGTATCTCTAATCATGTCAGGTCCAAGTATAAGCTTATCTGTAGTCTCCCACCAACATGTAGGTGACTTGCACGGTCTCCCATATAAAGCCTCAAATGGTGCCATCCCAATGCTCGCCTGATAACTGTTATTATAAGCAAATTCCACAAGAGGAAGATGGTCTTCCCAAGTACCACCAAAATCCAAAATGCAAAGCCTCAACAAGTCCTCAACTACCCTATTCACCCTTTCTGTCTGACCGTCCGTTTGTGGGTGATAAGCCGTACTCAGGTTCAACCTCGTGCCCATAGCTTCCTGCAAACTGTTCCAGAACTGACTAGTAAAGATTGGGTCACGGTCACTGACAATACTAGAAGGGACTCCATGAAGTCTCACAATCTCACGAAGATATATGGACGCTAGCCAAGATGCGGTCCTCTTGCTTTTCACCGGAATGAAATGAGCACTCTTCGTAAGTCTATCTACAATAACCCAAATGCTCGTATTCCCTTTCCTTGACCTTGGAAGCCCATCAATAAAGTCCATGGAGATACTCTCCCACTTCCAAAGTGGAACGTCTAGAGGATGCAATAGCCCACCAGGCTTCTTTGACTCAGCTTTAACTTGCTGGCAAATGATACATCTAGAGACAAACTCCGCCACATCCTTCTTCATCCCAGGCCAAAAGAAAATACGCTTCATATCTTTGTACATCTTATCCCCGCCTGGATGTATAGTCAACTTAGAGCGATGCGCTTCCTCAAGAACTTTCCTCACCAAGTCTTCCACCATCGGAACACAAAGCCTTCCGTCTTTCCTCAGCCAACCCTTATCATCTATAGAATATCGAGCAAGGTGACTAGATGTCTCCCCTCGAATCAGCTTATCCATAATCTCAATTATCTGAGGGTCTTCCTTCTGCGAAGCCCCAACTTGATCCAGAAGGGTAGGCCTGAGCTCAAGAGATGCTAAAGAACCGGTCATCGACTCAACTGCCAAAGAGAAATCAAAGGTTGCCAAGAACTCTAAATTCTTCATCTCAACAAATAGAGGACTTAGTGTCAACCTTTTTCTACTCAACGCATCCGCTACAACATTCCCCTTGCCAGGGGTATAGGCTATATCAAAATCGTAGGACGCCAAGAATTCCATCCACCTTTGCTGCCTCAAGTTCAGATCCTTCTGCGAAAAGAGATACTTCAAAGACTTATGATCAGTATACAGCTCAAATCTCTCTCCCAGAAGATAATGACGCCAAGCCTTGAGTGCATATACTATCGCTGCCAGCTCTAGATCATGAGTGGGATAATTCTTCTCATGCACCTTAAGTTGCCTACCACCAAAACATATAACTCTGCCTTCTTGCATCAGAACGGCGCCCAATCCCGTGCCACAAGCATCAGTGTACACGGTAAACATCTTACCACCATCGGGTAAAGCTAGAACTGGTGCTGAGGTAAGGGCTCTCTTGAGTCTCTGAAAAGCAAGCTCACAGTCCATATCCCAAGCAAAAACTAAGTTCTTCTTCGTCAACTTAGTAAGAGGAGCGGATATCTTCGCGAAGTCCTTGATGAACTTCCGGTAAAACCCTGCAAGACCTAGAAAACTTCTCACTTCGGTTGCATTCCTTGGAGTCTTCCAATCCTGCACAGCAACTACTTTAGAGGGATCCACCGCCAAGCCTTGCTTAGATACTATATGCCCAAGGAACCGAACTTCCCTTCTCCAAAAGTGACACTTGGAGAACTTGGCCTTTAACTGATGCGCTCTAAGCGTATCCATCACCTCTACAAGATGCCTCGCGTGCTCTTCTTCATCCTTAGAGAAGATCAGAATATCATCCACAAAGACCACGACAAACTTGTTCAAGAACTCTCGAAACACCCTACTCATCAAGTCCACGAAATACGCGGGTGCATTCGTCAAACCGAACGGCATAACAAGCCATTCAAAGAATCCATCTGGAGTTCTGAATGCAGTCTTGTCTATACTATCTTCAGCCACTCTGAGCTGATGAAATCCAGTAGCAAGATCAAGCTGAGAGAAAACAGAAGCACCAACAAGCTGGTCAAAAAGATCATCAATCCTCGGTAATGGGTGTCTGTTCTTCTTAGTCAGCTTATTCAACTCTCTATAGTCCACACAAAGTCGAAGAGAACCATCTGCCTTAGTAGCAAACACCACAGGCGCTCCCCATTCGGATATACTTCGTCTGATGAAGTTCTTCTCAAGCAACTCCTTTACTTGCTTGCTGAGCTCCCGTCTCTCACGCGGAGCCATGTGCCGAACGGGCAAAGAAACAGGCTTAGCATTATCCACCAGATAAATGCGAAAATCAATCTCTCGTTTAGGGGGCAACCCCTTAACTTCTTCAAAAACATCTGGATAATCTCGGACCACCCTTACAGACTGAAGGGTTTCCTCTGACGAGTCGAGAGATTCAAGATAGCACAACATGACGGGATCCTTCGGATTGCATGAAATCTCTAAGGTGTTGCCAAGGCTAGTCACAAGCCTCACAACCCTATGCTCACAATCAAGAATGGCTCCATGTCTAGACAGCCAATCCATGCCCAAAATCAATCCGTATCCCCTGAAACCAAGAACATACGCACTACACAAGAACTCTACACTGAGTATAGAGATCCTCAAATCCTCACATATCATAGATAGATGAGCAGAACCCCCAATGGGATTCGAAACACAAACGGGATCATCCACTAAGCTAGTACTAAGGTGCAAACTATCAACAAGATCAGATGAAATAAAGCTATGTGATGCACCAGAATCAAACAAGGTACGAACTGGAAGATCAGAAACATAAACAAGGTTCTCAACAGAAACACTACCTCGATCGGGAACTGGAGCGGTATTGAGAGCATGAACTTGCCCTCCTGAAGGTCCAGCACGCTGAGTCTTTTTCGGGCATTCCTTGCTGAAGTGTCCAGTCTCACCACAGGAAAAACATCCACCACTAAGCTTCCTTTTCTTCTTCCTACAATCCTTAGCAAAGTGTCCAGGCGCACCACAGTAATTGCACTTTCCCTTGCCTTTGTTGTTGTTCCCCTTCTTGTTCTTGCTCTGATTCCCCTGACTGCTTTGCCCACCTTGATTGCCTTTACCCTGAGAATCAGTCTTCTTTGCTTGAGTATCACTCGACTTGACTTCTTTCTTTCCATCTCCCTGAAGTAGAGCCATATCGACCAAACTCTCAAAAGTAGCCCCATGCGGGATATATGACATCGCCAAACCCTGCAGCGGCTCATTCAACCCTCTAGCAAATCGAAGAGCCTTCTTCTCAGGAGTGTTCACCATATCCAAACCAAAACGGGCCAGCTGATTAAACTTGTTCACATACTCCTTGACAGACATATCACCTTGCTTTAATGCAATGAACTTCTCCATCTGTAAATTCGCCTCAGCAGAAGATAGAAACTTGGCCACAAATCTAGCCCTCAAATCGGCCCAAGTCTCGACGGGCCTCGTCCCATTGGTGACCTCCCACCAATAGGCTGCTTCGTCCTTCAAAAGCCACACTGTCAATAAGATCTTCCTCTCGTCATCAATCCTAAAGATAGCAAACAAGTCCTCAGTGTCTTTCAGCCAATTCCTAGCTTCAACAAAAGATTCCGTGCCTAGGAAATTCTTGCCTCCCATCGCCTTGAAGTCTTTACAAACCTTCGTGAACTCAACCTGAGGATGCTGAGGGGGAGGAGGAGGAACAGGAACCTCAGCAACTGGAGGAGGAGGAACAGGAACCACCGGAGGAGGGACATTAGGGGGAGGATTCTCAACTACAGGAGGAGGAGTGGGAGTAGGGTTTGCAGGGCCGGCTGCCGCCCTAGCTTCTAGAAGTCTCCTATACCAGAGTGGTACGTTTACTCCATCCGGGATGGCAAGATTCTCAGCCATACTGAAACGAAAGATAAGATAAGATTAGGTCAAGGGAACGAAGGATGACGCTAATGGCTTTTTGGGGAATAGCCTTTTAAAATACTAGACTTTTCTTTGGAAAATACTTTATACTTGTTTTGAAAATAGTTTTTCAAAAGTCTTTTAAAAACTTTTTGTTCTTTCTTGTAAACCATATGCTCTGATACCAAATTTGGAACACCCCACCTCCGCTAGGGTCGCTCTTTCGGGGGCACTAGCTTCTGGGGGGCGTTAGAACTGGGTAAGCATGCATAATGATATATCAAGGCAGAACAAGAACATAAATATATATGTAAAGCAGAGTAAATAACAGCGGAAGATTTTCAAACCATTTCAAATCAAGTCTTAGTACAACATCATGTCAATTTTCCAAATAAAATAAGTCTAGTACATAAACAACATCATCTGAAAACTGAAAAGAAAAACATAAGTAGCTATCCCCAAAGCAGAAAAACCATAGCGAGCTCAAGTCCAAAGCATACATGAGCTATCCAAGAAAGCAGATAGGATCCAAGCTAAGCTCCTGTATTCCCTCCCTGAGAACCTGGGGGGGAACGGAAGAAAAGAGGCGAAAGAAAACAGGTCAGTCAAAAAGACTGGTAAGCCCTACTACGATCAGTCTATAAACTAATAAAGTTAGCATCATGATGGAAACTGAGATGAACATACTGGCAATAGATAAAGGTGTCATCACATAAAGAAGATTAAGCTTTGCACCACAGTGTACTAGCAAACTAACATAGCAGGTATTGATCCCTCAGCCCAAACTTTGGCCCAATAACATGAGGTGACCTTAATACAAGGTCCAACCCAACGGTCTAGTCGATCGGCTCCCTATAAACCTAACACGTCGAGTGTTGGTGTCCATACGGCCCACATATGGTTGTAGTCAGACTGTGCTGGGTCCACCTTCGGGTGTATCAAGCCCTCGGGTGTCAACCCCAGACACCTAAGCAATAATACACAGTCTAAACCTACTGGTACCTGTGCCTCGAGTTTGTCCAACACCGGACTACGTGCACGTCCGTAGCCCGCCTGGACCCGCACCGCTGTACCACTCAGCCGTCGCTTTGGTCGCTTACATCAGTCCAGTAATCGTGCCCCGCCCTAGCCTAGTCTCTAGGGTTGTGAATGATACCAAACTGGGATTACTGCTGGAACAGACCACGTTGCTAGGGTTTTCTAAGAGGGTTAAGTGTGGTTTAACCCCTTACTAATAATGGATTAAATTAGTTAAGTGTAACCAACAGTTCACCACTTAACCCCATTTAATCCCTCGTATCCCCAAAATTGGTTAAGTATTAGTGGGCCATGACTTAACCCTAATCATGAGGCATTAATTAATTTAATGCACCCAACCTCTCACATTAGACCTTGTTGTGGTTACTAGTTAGGCCGGTGGGTTCCGGGTAGATTTACACCACAACTTGGTCTAACCTCGGGTCTTGGCACCACATGACCAACTTCTCACATTGGGTCCTATTGTTTGTAGCCACTAGTTAAGCCGGTAGGTTCCGGGTAGAATTATGCTACAAACTCAACCCAACCTCGAGTTGGCCACACTTATGTTTTCTAAGTGTCATGTCCACTTTATTTTCAAAACATAATTACAAGTTTAACAAATACTTGGGTAGACCTAACTTAATAGGTAAATTCCCAAGGGGTAGACCTAACTTAATAGGTAAATTCCCACTCTTATATTTTTATGTATTTTAAGTTTTACCCAAACCCCCCAACGTCATTCTATCGCTTACATATTCGTCATAACGCAGAAAGGATAGAAAGAGGGAACTTGGCACAACATACATGATGAATCTTACATATCATAATAAACATGCATAACATGTTGGACTTGCATAACTTAGCATAGTGAACTTGCATAAACATGCATAACTTGTTAAACTTGCAAATCATGGCATAGTGAACTTGCATAAACATGCATAACTTGTTAAACTTGCAAATCATGGCATAGTGAACTTGCATAAACATGCATAACTTGTTAAACTTGCAAATCATGGCATAGTGAACTTGCATAAACATGCATAACTTGTTAAACTTGCAAATCATGGCATAGTGAACTTGCATAAACATGCATAACTTGTTAAACTTGCAAATCATGGCATAGTGAACTTGCATAAACATGCATAACTTGTTAAACTTGCAAATCATGGCATAGTGAACTTGCATAAACATGCATAACTTGTTAAACTTGCAAATCATGGCATAGTGAACTTGCATAAACATGCATAACTTGTTAAACTTGCAAATCATGGCATAGTGAACTTGCATAAACATGCATAACTTGTCAAACATGTGTAACATGGCATAGATCCCAACTTTCATCACATATTAACTTTAGAGTTTCTAAAATGAAGGTAAGAGGGCTTACAATGCTTTTGCGGACTCAAATGAGTATAGCAAATGTAAGAAACCCCTTATGCAACAAAATAAAACCCCAAAATGCAAGCAAACTTGATCAAGACTCCTCCTTTATGTTGACAATAGAGAAACAAGACTTTAATGCAAGCTAAAGAGGATCATACAAGCCTAAATACACTTGTATGCATGGAAATCTCTTAGGAATTTGTTTAGGAATTGTATGAAGAGAGTGGAGGCCATGAGAGGTTTGATTTTGACATAGTTTAGTTGCTAGAATGAATAATGAGTGATTTAGGGTGGGTTAGGGTCTTATTTATAGATTAGGCTAGTGACTTAGACCATAGGATTAAACCCTAGTTGAATTAGGTCCATCAGATTTCGGAATTCTCTAGAACCAAGCCACACAACTAAGCCCAGATCAGAAATGGTGCGCCAGGCAAAACTGCCCGGCCACCCCGTGTCGACAGGGCTGTCGACACCCTTAGACCCCTGTCGACATGCCTGTCGACTTGTGGGGTCTTGGCGGGAGTTTTCCCGCCTGACGCCAGTTGTGCCCTAACCCTTGTTTTTAACTTAAAATTTAAATCTGTTTTTAATATGGAAATTTCTGAAAACTTCAATGGGCCTTAACTGGGTCATACGGACTCCGATTTTCGAAAACTCGGACTCTATTTCGCGTATTTTTCCGAGACGAACGCAATGGCATAGCCCGTTTCCCTTGACTCAGATTTTAGAATTAATTTCTGCCTCAATTTATATCTTAACAGGTTATTAAAAATACAGGTTGTTACAAGTGGAAAAATAATATGTAGCACAACTAAAAGAGATACACGGATACATAGCTTTCTGAATATAGCTTCAGCTGTAAATCCAGGATCATGTTAAAATAATATATGCAAAACCAAAACTACTAGCTGCCCGTATGGAAAATATGAGCACCCAGAGTTTAGGTTAAAACAATAAACTCTAGGTCAGTCATGGGACTGGTGTGAGAATTAAAACAGTTATTTAAAACTTAACTTTAGAAATAAAGTAAATCAATGGACCACGCTGTATAACACGGAACGGGTTTTCTCCGAAAAATACCAATGCATAAAACAGTTTATAAACAGTGCAATGCTTTTCGAAAAATGAAGCTATTATAAGACTTAGGTCTCATCACACAATGCAACACAAGCCGGAGGATAGAGTTTTACCTAATAATAGCCAAACATGCTTGATACGTTATAAAACAAATCATTTTGATATTACCATAAATGCATAATGTATAAAATAGCTTCAAATATAAATGTATCAATCATAGACGGCATGGGTACCATATATCATGTCCCCATACTAGTTCTACACCTAAAACCGAAAAGTCGTGTATTGGAAATTGGATTTTCGTCATGAGTCGAGACAAGGGATGTACTCCTCGCCGGCTTCGAGACATTCTAGCAAATGCCTCAGGATTCCCCGCAGTGAACCCTTGGATCCTCCAAGGTCGGTCCCCCCTACGATTGAGGATTGGCAATTCCTGAACACACGTTTCCCGGTCCTATCGGACCTATCGCTTGGCCACTAGGGACCAATATCCGAGGCACCTCACATTCCATCATCTACACAGGTAAAAATAAATAAATGTCTGGGCTCCATACCATGACACCACCCATAGCTAGAAAGAAACGTCGTGCACTCCTTGGGTCCCTTATCCTGTATTTGACTCATACCGGGTGTGAGGCTCGCGAGTTAACACTATACACAAAAGTTATGCTATTTAAAGCCGTTCTTTGATCATCAACCACAAGTCTCTGCTTTTCAACAGAAGCCTTGATCACTAAATCTCTGCATGCCACACTAACAATTCACGCCATGCAACTGATGTCTATCGACATATAACCTCTAAGCTCGTATGTCTCAGAGAAGGGTGTTAAGCAAAAGAATAAATTCTCCACCACCAAAAGATATATATTTCATAAAAATCAATCAACACAGAATAAAATACAATGTCAGATACACATCCATTTACAAGTTCGTTCTGGGTCTGAACGAAATCGGAGGCACCTTATTCCTTGTCCCGTATGTCCAATACAGGAGAGAGGTCCTCGCATATCCGGTCGATCTCCAAGTACGTCTGGATGATCACCACTTATTACCTTGTATTAGGTGTACATCCCAATCAAGACATCAGTAATCATCCAAATGATGTTAAGAACTCTGGTCTTCAATCACTGTCTTCATCGTTGACTTTTAGTCGTCATATTAGTTATTCAGAATGGGATAAACCTGGTCTTTCCGAATAACCCGCATATTTTATAATCAATAATCAAGTGCTATAAAAACACGTCTTATGTCTCATTCCAATTCTGAATATTCTTTTATCCAAATATTCATATCCTTTAGGAAAGGTTCCCATTAATTTTATCAAATATAAATTCTTTTAAATTTATACTTTAATCTTCCTTTGGATATCAATTCTAAACCAAACTAAGGTTTATCAACTAGTCAGGATTATCGAGCCTTACCGAAGTAATCATTTATTTATTAATCCCAATCCCAACCTATTCATTCCATGGAGCAAAACTGGTAATACTCCAATTCTAACACCACGGTGTTATCGATAAACTTAATTACCATTTTACGTTCAAATTAATCTAATTAAAGATTTAATTATCGCCCAGAGTAAAAACTGGTGGCACTCCATTCTTGATCATTTCCCAAATTTGATCATTTAAATTATCACATTCACGTTTCAGTCTAATTAAAGATTCATTAAAACTCACTTAGTTTTAATCTCATAAATCATTACTCAATGATTATCTAACTTTGGCAAATCAAACATGCCACATTGGCAATCTACACCGTACCATTGATTTCTGGCGATATATAACCTCTAAGCTCATACGTCTCAGAGAAGGGTGTTAAGCAAGAGAATAAATTCTCCGCCACCAAAAAAAAATATTTAGCAGAGATCAACAATACAGTTCGAAAAACAATGTTAGATGTGTAATCCTGTCTTTAACTAGGTTAAAGAACCAATGTCATTTAAAACACAGTTCACGATAAACCGAAAATCACATTTCATTAATTATGGAATCTTCACGGAAAACAGATCAATATATAATCGATATCAATTTCTGCATCCGACTAATAATATAAATGGAATAACGGCAAATCCATTTGAATTCCATATATATTAACTGTCTTCCTCCACAAAAGAATATCTCGATTATCACCAAATCGAATACCACTCAATTCCAATTTAAAATATTAAATTGGAAAACTTACTTTGGAAAAATTTCTATTAATCTTAATTAAAAGATTTATAAACTCCAAATCACATTTCACTGTTAATCTGGTTAAAGAACAAATGTCGTTAAAAACACAATTCACAATAAACCCAATTCACATTCCATCTTATTCTAATTATTAAATATAAATGGAAACTCTAACAATCTTAATTAAAAGCTTTATTCTTTTAACAAGGGGTTTAAGAACAGTGTTACTGAAGACACCATTCACGACAAACCCAAAATCCAATTTGAAATTGAATATAAGGCTCTGAAAAAAAATTATATCGGCTTATATTCAATATCAAATTCTAAAACCAACACACATCGTATAGGGAATAACGATATATATCTATCTTCCAAATTCCTCCACAATATCCGTATAGTCACGGAATCCAATATCAAAATCTCCCGAAGATGATTTCTATTCAACTCCATTCCAATTCATATATTGGAAAATTTTGGTTAGATTTAAAACCATTCTCAAATCCAATTTATTTATTTAAAAACGTTAGATTATCTTTCTAGATAATAACTAGTTCATTTTGATAAAAATATATTTTTATCCTTACAAAACTGGATTTTTTCATCCAAATCATTAATTATGATTTTACATAAATTATTAATATTTTTAATAATTTTATCATGGCCCGTACAGTAGGTTTCCAATGATGGCCACCGAACTGCATCCATAGCGACCTTTTCCAAATTTGATTTGGACATAATTCCAAATCCAACCATTAAATTTCAAATCTATATTCATTAGAAAGTTCTTTCGATACGAACCCAACGGTTCCAGTTTTAGGAGAATCGGACGGTCGGATCTCCCGTAATGTCAATTCGAAGTCAATGGTCGAAATTCGCGAATGGTTGCAGCGCGACGCGTTCTATTCAAGCCATTAATATATAATATGTATTTTGTTCAAAATTTATTTTATAAATTTGTTTTAAAAACGATTCCCACTTTCATTTCAATTTTAACTCAAAATTGAATACTCCTTATCATTATAATATTTAAATGATAATATTTTCCAAATATCAGATTTTGAAATAATTTCCTTTTCGATATTCGTTATAAAAATGAATAAAATCGATATAAAAATCGTTCGTGTCAAAATGGAGCATAACTAATCAACACGGCTTCATGCATTTCAATATTTTTGTGTCCATCCAAAATCGGACATCAAATTCACATTTTAATCCTTTACTGAATATTATTTTAAAATATTGTTGTTTCTGAATTGGAATCAGACCCAATCAATTACCATATAATGTTAGTTATATGGATTTCATACAACACATGTATACAACAACAATGGTTACCAATCATCCATCATCCAGAGTGCATTATCAACTGCATAAGCATTAAATATAAATAATTAACGCTTACAACAGTTTGTCAACCCATCGATTGACATACAACTAAACAATTGGGATTAGTGTACGCCAAATATCATCCCAATACGGGTTTCAACGAACAAATACTGAATATTATTTGTGTAGTTGGGCGATATGTAAATTTTATCGTCCCAATCAATGTCAGTTAAATGGGTGTACATAAACAAATCGTCCAATTTGTAAATGAATATATATTTCCATTTCAGGAGAATTTTATGTCGTTCACATATACGTTAAAAATTATATTTTTAACGATTAAATATTTACTTCAACACATGATTATTTTTAATAATTCATACATTCATTAAAAATCATATTTTTATTATTCAAACATTTTATTCAACACTTGAATATTTTTAATAGTTCATAGACACAATAAAATTTATATTTTTAATGATAAATATTTATTTCAGAAAATTTTGGCATTATAACGGCGCGATATTAGAACTGTAGTAATGCCTAGCGTTACCCCTCTCCTGATACTGGCTCGCGCCATACATATCAATCACAATCAATCCAAACAATCAATTTTACAACCCCAATACAAATTTCCATAATATAATCCAAACAAACAACCATGGTTTGTACAATAAATAGTGTTAGGAGCTACTAAGCTTCGTCTGCAACCTAAAATATATTTAACTGTAAAATAATTTGAGTGAGAAGGTGTTCTCATATTGGGATCCACTCCGTCAGTTTTTAACTGCTGATTTTGATACCGTTTGGATTTTAATTTGCCCTAAATTCTAACTTGCTCCAAATTAGACCTGGTTAGTTTTGTTATGAAGTTCTCGACTTCACGATCGCAACAGATCCAGTTTCATGCAATTTGGAGTTCGTAGCAAAAAGTTATTAGCATTTAAAATTTAAACAAATTTAAACAAATTAAAATAAATAATTTAGAAATTTAAACCCTAATTTCTTTACCCCCAAAGTTGTTCACCGTCGACCACCGTCCATTGCCGCCGCCTGGGACCACCTGCGTCATCGATGAACATCGGAGCCTCTTCCTCCTTTCTCTACGCGCCTCCACCTTGTACCGCCATCCCCCAATCGCCATCGATCGCCAAAATTTGGCGAAACCACTCTTTCTACGTCGACCGTGATTGTCGCCGCCTCCGTCTGCCGTGGCATCGCGGACCACCACAGAAATCACCGTCATGCCACGCTGGTTCTTTCCCCTTCGACGACCTCCGCCTGACAAAGCCTATAGCGCCGCCATGAACCAAAAATCCATTTGCAGCCACCGGAAAAACTTCCCCCGCGTTCATCTCCAATTTTTGATCACCACTGGCTGATTCAGGCGAAACTCACTGAAGCAAATTGTAGCCCTCTTCCTTGTCTACCATTTTCTCTTTGGTGCCACTACCTAATTCCGCTTCGTTTGGCCAGAAAACCCCAAAACCGAAAATTAGTTTTTCGGAGTTGACCTAAGATTCTGGCAAATCCGTGCAACGATAGGTCCCCAAATTTTTGTGGGAGGTAGAGATCGTTGTTGGCTATAATGTTCGTGTTTTGAGTTTAGGCTAATTGTTCACGGATTGGAAGATATAAATTATATTGTGTTCGGGGACTTTTTTTGCAAAATATTTTCCAAGGGGTAAGGGGGCTGCTACAATTTTTGAAGAGAGGGAGAGAAGTGAGGGTTTGGAAGGAGGAAAAGATATTATATAGTGGAAAATTTTATTTTTTATTATTTCCTTAGTTGGCGCTGTCTCCAATCGACAGTTATCGATGCCACAGCAACACACGAACTCCATTGGCGATGAAAATTGACATGCTACTATATCTTGATGATACGGTTCTAGCAAAACTAGTTTCATTGAATTCCGAGCCCATTTGCTCAGAAAACTCTATTTCTAGCTTAAATGGTTGTTCGATTCACAATTCATCCCGTACGGCCACATATTGGCTCCAAAAATTATGGAAATTGAAATCTAGCTATCTTTTGACGATAAGGTTCCAACAAAACTAATTTCGTCCAATTTGGAGATAGCTTGAGAAATGGCCTTTTTAACTGGTCGATTAAATTCAAATTTAAATTGAAAACACATTTAAATTTATTGTGCTCACATATTAATTCCAAAAATTACAAAAATTGGAATATAGCTATAATTTGACATTCTGGATCCAACAAAAGTGGTTTCGTCGAAAACGAAGTTCGTTTGCAAAATGGTTGTTTGTAAGGGCTATATATTATATTAAAATATATATAAATTCCATAGCAACTATTCTTAATTTTAAACTGGACATAATTTCCAATTTATATTATGAAATCTAGATTTTTCACATTCATTAGAAAGATCTAATTAAACCGATTATAATGTTTCTCGTTTTACTGAAATCCGATTTATTTTGAATTATGTACATTCAATTGGATTTTAAAATCGAATTTTCAAACTACCGCACCATTTCAGGCTCGGTTTTATAATTAAAATAAATTTATTCATCCTAACTTTGATTAAAATAAATTTTTAGTCGTTGTTATTTAGAATAAATCATTTTAAATATTCAAAATCCACTAAAATAGCTAAAATAAAAAATTTAAATTAGTCCTGAAATTCCGGGTTGTTACAATCTCCCCCACTTAAAATCTTTTCGCCCTCGAAAAGGAACGAAGCTGAAAGTTGTTTGACTAACCAGCTCAACTTTAATTCTGACTTTCATTCTTCAACTTTTCAGTTTCTTAGAATTTTCTAATTTCTCAAAAATTTGGCTAACACCCAAAATTTCGCCATAACCTCCTTTGTACGGGTTGATATTTAAAACCGCAACGTGCTTCACAGGGTCCACATCAATCCAAAAGAAAAAGAGAAAGCCAAGCGGCTCATAAAATCATTAGAACCCAAGAAAATAGTAAACATGTACCTATTTGTCGGGCATACAATTTTATTCCTCTTCTTAGCTTCCATGCTATGACTTGTTCAATACATATACATGTACATTTATGCAATTCCAATCAATTTTCAATCCAGTTCAATATTTGATTCAATTTGGGTAAATTTACCTTCCATTGTCATGTTGGTTTTATTAGTGGAATTAGTAATCATCCATCACAACCAGCAATCAATTGGTTGATTAACTTTTCAAATTCATATTTTTTATATACTCAAAAATCATATTTTTTTATGCCAATTCCAAACAATAGACCCTATCTAAGTTTCGGTTCTCACACCAGTCAACTGGAAATATATAGATATCCCACTTTCGGTACTCGAAAATAAATTCTGATAATGCTGCAGCATTATCAGAATCATCCCCGAGCAACTAGAGTGTGATTTTATATCCATCCAGTATATTTGAGGCTTCGAATACACGTGGCTTAGACGTATATTAAAATCTCTATATACCCGATAGTCCAAATCAATTTAAAATAAAATATTCAAAACTAAATTTGTTTGCATTTTTATTTTAAAAATAACACTTTTTGAAACTCATTCTAGGATACTACTGATCCCATCTCTAACGAGTCATTCTCCTTGGATATTACTAATCCAATCTCTGATGAATTCTTTCGTTTTAGTTCTAATGTGTCTTGTTCTCGAGCTCTGTAAACCAAAGCTCTAGTACCATGATGAAATGACCCGAACTTCCCGGCTGGCCTAAACCGAACAAGAAGGCGGACTGCTTTGAGAACAAGATTAATCAGAATGCAAACAATAGAACATTTAATTGCTATTACAACTATTACATTAGAGTACAAGAATATAACAGAGTATGAATAAATAATATACATTAGAAAAATATCAGAGATTAAAATACATTACATAGCAGTGGAAAAATAATACATAGCACAACAGAAAGAGATACACGGATACAAAGCTTTCCGAATATAGCTTCAGCTGTAAATCCAGGATCCTGTGAAAATAATATCTGTAAAACCAAAACTACTAGCTGCCCGTGTAGAAAATATGGGCACCCAGATTTTAGGTTAAAGTAATAAACTCCAGGTCAGTTATGGGACCGATGTGAGAACTAAAACAGTTATTTAAAACTTTACTTTAGAAATAAAGTATATCGAGGGACCATGCCGGATAGTTTTCTCCTAAGAATAATAGTGCATAAAACAGTTTACAAACAGCACAATGCTTTTCAAAAAATGAAGCTATTATAAAACTCAGGTCCCATCACATAATGCAATGCAAGCCGGATGATAAAGTTTTACCTTATAATAGCCAAACATGCTTGATACGTTATAAAACAAATCATTTTGATATTACCATAATTGCATAGTGTATAAAATAGCTTCAAATATAAATGTATCAATCATAGACGACATGGGTACCATATATCATGTCGCCATACTAGTTCTACAACTAAAACCAAAAAGTCGTGTATTGGAAATTGGATTTCCATCATGAGTCGAGGCAAGGGATGTACTCCTCGCCAGCTTCGAGACACTCTAGAAAATGCCTCAGGATTCCCCGCAGTGAACCCTTGGATCCTCCAAGGTCGGTCCTCCCTTACGTTTGAGGATTGGCAATTCCTGAACACACGTTTCCCGGTCATATCGGACCTATCACTTGGCCACTAGGGACCAATATCCGAGGCGCCTCGCATTCCATCATCCACACAGATAAAAATAAATAAATGTCTGGGTTCCATTCCATGAAAGCACTCATAGATAGAAAGAAACGTCGTGCACTCCTTGGGTCCCTTATCCCATTTTTGACTAATACCAGGTGTGAGGCTCGCGAATTAACGCTATACACAAAGCTATATTATTTAAAGCCGTGCTTTGATCATCGACCATAAGACTGTTCTTTTCAACAGAAGCTTGGATAACTGCATCTCTGCGTGCCATACTGACAATTCACGCTATGCAACTGATGTCTATCGATATATAACCTCTAAGCTCGTACGTCTTAGAGAAGAGTGTTAAGCAAGAGAATAAATTCTCCGCCACCAAACAGATATATATTTAATAGAAATCAATTAACACATAATAAAATCCAATGTCATACACACATCCATTTACAAGTCCATTCTGGGTCTAAACGAAACTGGAGGCATTTATTCCTCGTCCCATATATCCAATACAGGAGAGAGGTCCTCGCATATCCAATCGATCTCCAAGTACGTTTGGACGATCACCACTTATTACCTCATCTTGAGTGTACAGCCCAATCAAGACATTAGTAACCATCCAAATGATGTAAAGAACTCTGGTCTTCAACCGTTGTTTTCATCATCGACTTTTAGCCGTCATATCGGTTATTCAATATGGGATAGCCCGATCTTTCCGAATAACCCGCGTATTTTATAATCAATAATCAATTGCTATAAAAACACATCCTACGCCTCATTCCAATTTTGAATATTCTTTTATTCAAATATTCATATCCTTTGGGAAAGGTTCCCATTAATTTTATTAAATATAAATTCAAAAGAATTTATACTTTAATCTTCCTTTGGATATCAATTCTAAACCACATTAAGGTTTATCAACTAGTCGGGATTATCAAGCCATACCGAAGTAATCATTTTTTATTAATCTCAATCCCAACCTATTCATCCCATGGAGCTAAACTGGTAATACTCCATATCTAACACTACGCTGTTATTGGTAAATTTAATTAACATTTCACGTTCAAATCTAATTAAAGATTTAACTATCGTTTGGAGTAAAAACGGGTGGTACTCCATTCTCGATCATTTCCCAAATTTGATAATTTAAATTATCACATTCACATTTCAGTCTAATTAAAGATTCATTAAAACTCCACTTAGTTTTAATTTCGTAAATCATTACTCAATGATCATTTAACTTTGGGAAATCAAACATGCCATATTGGCAATCTACACTGTACCGTTGATTTCTAGCGATATATAACCTCTAAGCTCATACGTTTCAAAGAAGGGTGTTAAGCAAGAGAATAAATTCTCTGCCGCCAAACAGATATATGTTTAGCAGAGATCAACAGTACAGTACGAAATACAATGTTAGACGTGTAATCATGTCTTTAACTAGGTTAAAGAACCAATGTCATTTAAAACACAGTTCACGATAAACCCAAAATCACATTCCATTAATTATGGAATCTTCATGGGAAACAGATCAATATATAATCGATATCAATTTCCTTATCTGACTAATAATATAAATGGAATAACGACAAAGCCTTTTAAATTCCATATATAGTAACAGTCTTCCTCCACAGAAACATATCTCGATTATCACTAATTCGAATACCATTCAATTTCAAATTAATATATTAAATTGGAAAACTTTACTTTGGAAAAATTTCCATTAATCTTAATTAAAAGATTTATAAATTACAAATCATATTTCACTGTTAATCGGGTTAAAGAACGAATGTCGTTAAAAACACAGTTCACAATAAACCCAATTCACATTCCATCTTATTCCAATTACTAAATATAACTGGAAACTCTAACAATCTTAATTAAAAGATTTATTCTTTTTCACACGGGGTTTAAGAACAGTGTTACTGAAGACACCATTCACGACAAACCCAAAATCCAATTTGATATTGAATATAAGGCTTTGAACAAAAATTAGATCGGCTTATATTTAATATTAAATTCTGAAACCAACACAGATCGTATGGGGAATAACGATATATATCTATCTTCCAAATTCCTCCACAATATCTGTGTTGTCACGGAATCCAATATCGAAATCTTCCAAAGATGATTTCTATTCAACTCCATTCCAATTCATACATTGGAAAATTCCGGTTAGATTTAAAACCATTCTCAAATCCAATTTATTTATTTAAAAACGTTGGATTATCTTTCTAGTTAATAACTAGTTCATTTTGATAAAAAAAATATTTTTATCCTTACAAAATTGGAAATTTTCATTCAAATTCTTTCCAAATCATTTATTATGATTTTACACAAATTGTTAATAATTTTATCAAGGCCCGTATTGTCGGTTTCCAATAATGGTCAACAAACTGCATCCGTAGCGACCTTTTCCAAATTTGATTGGACATAATTCCAAATCCAACCATTAGATTTCAAATATCTTATAATCATTGGAAAGCTCTTTCCAATACGAACCCAACGGTTCTGGTTTAGGAGAATCCGACAGTCAGATCTCCCGTAATGTCAATTCGAAATCAATGATCGAAATTCGCGAACGGTAGCAGCGCGACGCGTTCTATTCAAGCCATTAATATGTACATAATATATATTTCGTTCAAAATGTATTTTATAAATTCGTTTTAAAAATGATTCCCGCTTCCATTTCAATTTTAAGTCAAAATTGAATAGTCCTTATCATTATAATATTTAAATGATAATATTTTCAAAATATCAGATTTTGAAATAATTTCCTTTTTGATATTCATTATAAAATTGAATAAAATCGATATAAAAATGTTCACGTCAAAATGGCGCATAACTAGCCAATACGGCTTCATACATTTCAAAATTTTTGTGTCCATCCAAAATCGGACATCAAATTCACGTTTTAATCCTTTACTGAATATTATTTTTAAATATTCATTATTTCTTTATTGGAATCAGACCCAAACAATTACCATATAATGTTAGTGATATGGATTTCATACAACACATGTATTCAACAACAATGGTAACCAATCATCCATCATCCAGAGTGCATTACACAGCTGCATAAATATTAAATATAAATAATTAGCGCTTACAACAGTCTGTCAACCCATCGATTAACATACAACTAAACAATTGGGATTAGTGTATGTCAAATATCATCCCAATACCCATTTGGGGTTTCAACCAACAAATACTGAATATTATTTGTGTAGTTGGGCGATGTGTAAAATTTATCGTCCTAATCAATGTCAGTTAAATGGGTGTACATAAAAAAAGCGCCCGATTTGTAAATGATTATTTATTTTCATTTTTGGAGAATTTTATGTCGTTTACATATAGGTTAAATTTTATATTTTTAACGATCAAATCTTTATTTCAACTCATGAACATTTTTAATAGTTCATACGTTCATTAAAAATGATATTTTTATTGTTCAAACATTTTATTCAACACATCAATATTTTTAAAAGTTCATATACACAGCAAAATTATATTTTTAATGAACAATATTTATTTCAGAAAATTTTGGCATTATAACGGCGCGATATTAGGACCGGAGTAATATCTAGCATTAACCCTCTCCTGATACTGGCCATACATATCAATCCATACAATCAAATTTACAACCCCAATCCAAATTTCCACAATACAATCCAAACAAACAACCATGGTTTGTACAATAAATAGTGTCAGGAGCTACTAAGCTCCATCTACAGCCTAAAATATATTTAACTGTAAAATAATTTGAGTGAGAAGGTGTTCCAACATTAGGATCCACTCCGTCGGTCTTTAACTACTGATTTTGAAACCGTTTGGATTTTAATTTGCCCCAAATTCTAACTTGCTCCAAATTGGACCTGGTTAGTTTTGTTGCGAAGCTCTCGACTTCACGATCGCAACAGATCCAGTTTCATGTAATTTGGAGTTCATAGAAAAAAGTTATTAGCGTTTAAAGTTTAAACAAATTAAAATAAATAATTTAGAAATTTAAATCCTAATTTTTACCCCAAAGTTATTCACCGTCGACCATCGTCCATTGCCGCCTCCCGCGACCACCTACGTCGTTGCCGACCATCGGAGCCTCTTCCTCCATGTGCGTCCACCTTGTACCGCCACCCCCCAATCGCGATCGATCGTCGGAATTTGGTAAAACCCCTCTTTCCACGTCGACTGTGATTGCCGCCGCCTCTGGCTGTCGTGGCATCGCGGACCACCATAGAAATCACGTCGTGCCGCACTAGTTCTTTCCCCTTCGATGACCTCCACCTGACAAGGCCTGTGGCGCCGTCACAATCCAAAAATCCATTCGTAGCCACCAAAAAAACTTCCCCCACGTTCATCTCCAATTTTCGATCACCACCGACTGATTCAGGCGAAACTCACTGAAGCAATGTTGTAGCCCTCTTCCTTGTCTACCATTTTCTCTTTGGTGCCACTACCTAATTCCGCTTTGTTTGGCCAGAAAACCCCAAAACCGAAAGTCAGTTTTTCGGCGTTGACCTGAGATTTTGGCGAATCCATGCAATGATTGGACCCCAAATTTTTGTGGGAGGTAGAGATCATTGTTGGCTACAGTGTTAGTGTTTTGAGTTTGGGCTAATTGTTCACGGATTGGAAGATATAAATTATATTGTGTTTGGAGACTTTTTTGCAAAAATATTTTTCAAGGGGTAAGGGGGCTGCTGCAATTTTTGAAGAGAGGGAGAGACGTGAGGGTTTGGAGGAGAAAAAGATATTATATAGTGGAAAATTTTATTTTTTTATTATTTCCTTAGTTTGCGCCGTTTCAATCGATAGTTATCGATACCGCAGCCACACACGAACTCCGTTGGCGATGAAAAATGACATGCTACTATGTCTTGACGATACGGTTCTAACAAAACCAGTTTCGTCGAATTCCCAGTCCATTTTCTCAGAAAACACTATTTTTGACTTAAATGGTTGTTCGATTCACAATTCATCCCTTACGGCCACATATTGGCTCCAAAATTCTGGAAATTGAAATCTAGCTATCTTTTGACGATACGGTTCTAACGAAACTAATTTCGTCCAATTTGGAGATCGTTTGAAAAATAGCCTTTTTAGCAAGTCGATTAAATTCAAATTTAAATTGAAAACACATTTAAATTTACCGTGCTCACATATTAATTCCAAAAATTACGAAAATTGGAATTTAGCTATAATTTGACATTCCGGATCCAACAAAAGTGGTTTTGTCAAAAACGGAGGTCGTTTGCAAAATGGCTATTTTTAAGGGCTGTATATATATTAAAATATATATAAATTCCATAACGACTATTCTGAATTTTAAATTGGTCATAAATTTCAATGTATATTATGAAATCTAGAATTTTTTTCATTCGTTAGAAAGATCTAATTAAACTGATTCTAACGTTTCTTGTTTTACTGAAATCCGATTTATTTTGAATTTTGTACATTCAATTGAAGTTTAAAATCAAATTTTCAAACTACCGCACCATTTCAGGCTCGTTTTATAATTAAAATAAATTTAATCGTTCTAACTTCGATTAAAATAAATTTTTAGTCGTGATTATTTAAAATATATCATTTTAAATATTCAAAATCCATTAAAATAGCTAAAATAAAAAATTTAAATTGGTTTTAAAATTCCGGGTTGTTACACTACTCTTACCACGCTTTCCTTCTTGCACGCCTATTTGAGTTTCAAATAATTATCACAACCCATACTTTTTTTTTCACCACCTATTTTATGTTGAAAATGTCATTACTTTTCTTAATCTTTATTCACATATAACATGATTGGTTTGCGAGCAATCGCTTTACCCAAAATATGTTAGTATACAAACATAGCTTGATTCTATCTAGGTTATCATATAAACCTAGTTTGATCAGAGGGGGATTATTAAGAAAATATCGCTTAAAACCAGCAAGGATGTTATACGAGTATCGCTCTATTGAAGCTTATTTTCGTTACTATTTCTTTTGGAAGTAATAAGTTGTGGTTTGAAGATATGAATTAAAAAATTAGTGGAAGTGTGAAAGGCGAAAAGCGAGGGGTAAATAGAAGCGGCGTAATCACTACTGGAACTACAGTATATAGCAACGACCATTTGCCAACGACTTGCAATGGCCTGTTGATTTTGTGGTAAAATTATTATTTCTATAAACTTCCTATTTGAAACAATTGGAAGCTATTGCAATATCAGTCGTTTGTGTCCGATGGAAGTCATTGAAAATTGTTTGTATACATTTTCCAGAACCCACGACTTGATGTATTTACTTCCCCAAACCAAAGAAATGAAAACCACCTCCTCCCCAAAGAAATGATCGACCATTACAGAAGGCACATAAATATCAATGCAACATCATTTGTTTATTTAAAATAAAGTTTGTAAAAATCTTATATAATCTAGTATATGTTTACAAAAGCAGTGAAATATAAACAAAATATAAAATGAACAAATTATTTTACTTTTCACCATAGGTTTTAAAGTAAGAAAAATGGCTAATTATGTTAACTATCAGAGCTGGATATATCAAAGAAGAGAAATTGGTGGTTTAATAAGTGAACATTTCCTTAACGGGGTACATGTGTTCATTGAATTTGCTTTAAGTAATATTGAAAACGATGTAGAAATTTGTTGTCCACATAGTAAGTGCAAATTGTTGAAGCATTTAATATCAGATATGGTTAGGTTCATTTGCGCCAATATGATTTCATACCCAATTATTTGGTATGGGATTGTCATAGAGAAATTGTAGCCCTTAATCAAGAACAGTCAATGGAGGTGTTAATGATGAAGTTAGTACGACGAATCTCATAGAATATATGGTCGAAGATGCAACATGATCAATGTTTTCTGCTGTTGAAATTGATAATGGCAATGTTAACATCGAAGAGGAACTAAATGTTGTAGCGAAAAAAAATATAATCTATTGGATGCTGCTAAAAAAACCCTTTGGAATGGATGTATAAGCGACACTAAATTATCGATAACTACAAAGTACATTGCAATGGAATCAAATACAACTTTACGGAAGCTGAATTTACGGATGTTTGCTAAACACCATATGTCATCCGATAACTCAATGTTCAAAAATTACTATAAAGTGAAAAAACTTATGTCATCTTTGTTTTTCTGTATCAAACAATAGATACATGTATAAATAGTTGCATGTTGTTTTGGAAAGAAGACATCAATCTTAGGAATTATAAAATATGTAATCAAGAAAGATACAAACCAAAAAAAAGGAAGGAAAAAGTAGTTCCGTACAAACGTATGCATTGTTTACCTATCACTCATAGACTTCAAAAGTTATATGCATCATCGGTAATAGCGCATCGTATGAGTGAGAACACCTGAAGAAAGTACGTTAATACACCCATCCGACGGAGAAGCATGGAAATATTTTGATAAGAAATATCTCGATTTTGCAGTGGAGAGACGCAACGTTAGACTAGGTTTATGTACAGATGGATTCTCACCTTTTTTCAATTTGGTTCTAGAAATTCATCTTGACCTATAATAATTACATCTTACAATCTATCCGCATGGATTTCTATGAAAACTCTGTATATGTTTCTCATAATTGTCATCTTTGGCCTTTATGATTCGACATAGGACATCAATGTTTACTTATAACTATTAATCGAAGAGTTGAAAATAGTATGGTATAAAGGAGTTAAATCAAATGACGTAACAAAAAAGAAAAAATTTCGGATGTTTGCTTCTTTGTTATGGACTACTAGCGTTTTTCTGCATATGCAATGCTTTCGAGTTAAATTACGACCGATCGTTTTTCTTGTCCTTATTCCATGCAAGAAACACGGGCATTTCCCTTACCGTATGATAAGAAAAAATCATGCTTTGATTATCATCGATGTTTTCTCCATATTATTCATCCTTTTAAAAGAGACAAAAAGCTTCATGGCTAATAGAGATGAGACACCACGAGCACAAACGGTTTGGTAAAGCGAGGATATATGTGAACATGTAAAAGATTATCTAAAGATATACGAAACCGGGCAGCAAACTAAAATCCAAGATAAATCGACAGTTCATAATGGGTGGAAACGAAGCATATTCTGGGAGTTGCCTTATTGGAAAAATCTCTTAATACATTGATGTGGTGCATAACGAGAAAAAATTATTTGATAATGTATTTAATACGGTTTCAAATGTTAAGGGAAAGACTAAGGACGACCTGAAATCAAGACGTCATATAGAAGAAATATGTAATCTTCCCAAGCTTCATATGAAGCCAAATGACAGTAAAAACCAAAAGCATGCTATAAACTAGACAACAAGCAAGTTAAAGTACTATTAAAATGGGTGGAAGGATTACAATTTCTCGATGGAATTTCCTCTAATCTTCGTAGATGTATCGACTGTAAAAATGGAAGACTGAGTGGAATGAAAAGCCATGATTGTCATGTAATAATGGAAAATTTGTTACCCGTCGCTTTCAAAGAGTTGTTGCCAGTAAAAGTTTGGAAGGCAATAACGGAACTTAGTTTATTTTATAAAAAGCTTTGTTCACCTACGTTAAAAGCTGACCATCTATTTAAACTTGAAGAAGAAATCCCTATATTGCTTTACAAACTGGTGAAAATATTTCCTCTAGGTTTCTTCAATGTAATGGAGAGTATTTACCTATTCATCCTCCATATGAAGCACTTCTTCGAGGTCCTATGCAATATGGATGGATGTATCCACTCAAGAGATATGTTACTAATATTGAGTATGGAAATGTTAATTTAATTATAAATAAATGTTAATATTGAACTGAAATATCTTTTATTAGGTACTAAAATCATTTAAAAAAAAAGTGAGACAAAGTTCAAGTTGAAGGTTCGATTTGCAAATCAAATATCGAAGAAGTAGTTTCTTTCTTTTTCTCTCATTATTTCAATGACCATGTGAACTTATCATTTGAAAGTGTTACGCGTAATGATAAGGCCTTTGAACAAGATTCTTCTTTTGAAGCAATGTTGTCTACTTTTAAACAACATGATTGATATGTTGGAAAATATGTGGAAGTATGGTTAGATTCTAAAGATTACCATATAGCATACACATATACTCTTCTTAATTGTCCTGAAGTTGGACCATTTGTCAGGTAATTATCACATTACAAGTTTTGATAAATTTAATATTACACGTGTAAATTAATAATAATGCAATATATCATGTTTGTCTTTGCAGTGTTTATGAATCACAAAATCCAAGTGGTGATCTAAGAAAATATTTTGCTATTTGGTTTTCGAACTACGTTTTTGATTCCATAAATCATGTGGTCGATGAAGGATTGAAATGTTTGGCGTTGGAAACTAAAAAAGGTTAAAAGGTATACAGTATTTTTCGTTAATGGATATAAATTCAACACCAAAGAATACAGTATTAAAAAATTAATAAACAATAATGGTGTATTTTTTAAAGGTAGTGATAGTCCTAATAATCACGTAAATGAATTTTATGGCATGTAAACCTAGGTTTTAGCAATTGACATATTTTACAAGACCCGCTAAGGATGTTTTTTTTGTTTAGATGCAAATGGTTCAGCAATGTTCAAGGTTTTGGTATTAAAGTACATCCAAATTATGATCTTATAGAAATATAACATACCTCGCGTTATCAAAAGTACGACCCTTTTGTACTAGCCAAACAAGACCTACAAGTTTATTACACCCTTTATCCATCTCTAAAAAGAGATAAAGCAGATTGGCCTGTAGTTTGTAAACCAAGCAAAATTTGCATTTGATGGAAAGAATATTTCATACGAACAAGCCTATCAAGAATATCTTAAGGAAAATATTGGAATAGAAATTAGAAACGATCAAATTGACTTTGGACCTTTAAATGATGAGGCAAATGTATTAGTCAAAGCATTTGAGAGTGTAGAGGAAAATAATATAAAACACGAAACTGAATCTGAATCAAAAAACGACGAGGACCGAGTAATATCCAGTAATTTTTTCAATTGTTAACGTTGCATTTTTCTCTCATTTGTATTGCATTTATCCAAGTTATAGTATTTTAATGACAAAAAGTGTAAACTCACGCACACAACAGCATGACACATGTATAACATGTATTACATTTTTAATGGTTCATCATATCATAATAATTATGAATTGTAGGTTTTCCAAAAATAATAATTATGAACTGTATACATATGTATGTGACATGTATTTTGTCTGGCTCTCGACAACGTAGCTCTTCCCGCTCGATTAGTGAGAGTAGTGGTAAGCCACTAGCCTGTCCAGTCATTTATTTGCATCCTAAGGCTGATCAGGCGTAAGTACCAAAATTAGTAGCATAGCAAAAAAAAATTTACATGATATATCTATAATTTTCTAAAGTTCTGTTTTATATTTAACATAGGCGATTCGAGCTGGAGCTATCGGGAGTGATTATGGGCATCTCTAAGCAGGCGTATATGAGTAGGATGTCTGATTTTTAGCCTAAGTGGAGTAAGATCTCAGATCCCGTCAGGGAGGCCATTTGGAAAGAATTTCATGTAAGTTTATACCAGCTTACAATATGATTAAGTATAAATGAATAATTAGTAATATTTTCTTAATGTACAGGGCGTAATAGATATGCAAAACACTAACGTCAAACTAGTTCAGCGCCACTAGAATTCAAAGGTAGTTAAGAATTAGAGAGACAAAATGCCAAAGCTACAGAAATCGAGCAAGAAACCAAAATGGATGGGCGTAGATGTAAGGGATAAATGGGTTAATTAGTGGAACAGTAAAGAATTCAAGGTAAATATGCCAAATATCTCATTAATTATTTTACAATTATTAAATATATTATTTAATGTAAATTTGTGGGCGGAGTCGGCGAGGAATTTAGGAAACAAAAGAGGAACTTGGTAACTCATCGTGGAGGATCCAAGTCTTTCCAGCACCACTGCAAGGACTTGGTAAACTTATCAATTATTACACTTGTATATTGATCAATTCGGTAACTAGATATATGGAATTAAGTTATACAAAGTATCTATTACGGGAACGAGCTCGTGGACATCCTGTGTCCTACATGGATGTATTTGCTCGCACCCATGCATCAAGGAAAATAGACGATACTGTCAACATCACGAATCAGTGAGATGATCACGATAGGGTGACAAGTGCATATGTATGTGTTAACGTTAAAATGTGTTCTTTTGATAATCAATCCCCACATGCGTAAACCATACACAAATCACAGATAATCACAGTCATGGAAAGCAGTTAAGTAAAGGGAACACACAGGATTTTTATAGTGGTTCGGCGTTAACGAGCCTACTTCCAATTTATAATCTATTGTTTATACTGTCATATTATAATAAAGATGACTTTGTGTAAGATAAGTAAAGATAAAAAGTGAATTTTTTTAACACAATGTCCTTACGTTGGTTAAATGAATTCGATGCCCCTAGGTGCAAAATCCTTACGTGTAGAGAGTTGGGAAAGAAATCTATCCTTTGCTGGGTCCAAAAAAAGTGTATTTATAAGTGGTTCAGATCCCGGTTCGGTGTGCCATGTGGCACGAGATCCGACCATCCAGGAACCATGAAGTCCGCTTCTTCAGGTAATAGAGACATCCCCTCTGGTGTGTCCCATGATCCGAGAAGTTAGGAGGTAGTTGTCCACCTTTTTAGCCAAGAGAATAGGTCAAACGACCTAGTCTTCATCCGTATCAGTGTTTGGTTCGACATGTCGAACCGATGTCGGTTCGACATGTCCAATCCGAAGAAAGTTCTTCCTAATTTATCCAAGCTTGAAGCGATTCGAGCCGACCCATTTGAGTGAAGGTACTGATCTTCCATGTCAATTCGATGCCCACCAAACTGACTCTTTCGAGATGTAGCGAAGTGACTAAGCACACCGAACTAGGAAGGATCGACCCAAACACACCAGCCCGATATGATGCCTTGTAGGTGCAGGTCGAACCGACCTTGCCGATCCGAAACTATGACTTTTCTTGCACGTATTTGAATGCTTCCAGGCTTAAGCCAAGCATGTATGGACTCTCTTGAGCCTATGTCCAAGTCCTGAACACTCCGGTAACGAAGTATCTGTGATGTGACTTCCTTGCCAAAAGGCAGGTCAACAATATGCATATTTTAAATTCTATTACTAACATCGATAAGTTTAATAATTACTAAGCTATGTAAAATAAAAATAACGTTCTACTATATTTCAATTGTAATTGTTTTGCATTATAGGCAAAGTTTCAGGAAGCACGGGCACAGCTGCTTAAGGGAACCGATCGCGATGACTTGACGCGGAATGAAGAAGATGAGTTATTCGACTTTATTATGGATCCGACGCAGCGGAATAGACATTATGGCTATGGGAACCAAGCGGTAATTAATCCTTTTGCATATATACATGTGTAGTTAATGCCCCGCTATTACCCCATTATAATCCCGCAATATCCCGTAGTGAGTTACCACCGCTACGCTTTTCCAAAATAGCCTTCCCGCTTTAAGCTCTACTATATTATGTTATTTCTTATACATCACGTTATTTCTGCTATATTACACTATTCTATATTACACTATTCCCGCTATATCTTTGATGCAAGAAATGAACTGAAAAATGAAATTTATACATTGTCAAAATTATGAAATTAGGCTTTTAATTGATTTTTTCAATATATATTTAGAAACAAAAGTACTCCAATATTCCATTAAATTTAATTAAGTTGAAAAGTAGTTTATGTTTATTTATGGGTATGTGCAATTGTTTTTATTTAAAATTATGAATATACTGATTATAGTTAAACTTAATGTTAGTTTTTCATTTAATTCTCATGTATATATTCATAGAAACATTAAGAATGAGTTATATATATGTTATTTTAGAGTCATCCGCTATATCCTGATATTTCTTTGATTTATCCCCGCTATGACTTTTTGGACCTCCGCCGCTTTGAATCCGCTAAGAGCTTTAACTGCACAGATGTATACAACAAATTAACATGTAGATATATAGTATTATGATATTTTATATGTTGGAAACCCAATTAGAAATAAACTGATAAGATATGCACATGATTCATGTTGCTTCTCTATTTTGACGACGCTTGACAGAAAACGAGAACATAACACAACCTCTAAAATTCATATATATATATATATATATATATATATATATATATATATATATACACACACACACACACATGTGTGTGCGTGTATGAAAATTACTAATTAGAATGAGTCAACATGATTGAAGACTCAAATTTTGGTATTATTTTGCATGTGCCACTTTTCATGTACTGGCAACCCTTTTGCATGTGTCATTTTTCATTTTATATGTATTAGGATATATTTATGATTTTAAACTAGGTTATCATTTCTTTTCTTTTTGAATTTTTCATTCTATTTGCAGGCTAGAGCAGCTCAAAAGGCATATGAAAAAGCCGAGGACAAAGCCAAAATATAAGAGCTTAGAGCAATGGTTGAGCATCTGCAAAAGGAGAAATGTCTTCGTACCATACAGATGGAGCATCTAAATCAAAAGCTAGCGGAGTATGTGCAGCAACATGGTTCCTTTTCTTCATGGTCTGGTGCTTCCGGAGGCGACGAAAATGCTTAAGAGATATGTTTTTTTTTTTTTTTTTGCATGATGTATATATTAACTTGGAGTTGGTGAGGATTGTGTTTTGATGTTGTATATGCTGGTTTGGAGTGGTGATGATGATATTTTGGATGTATTTTGATAATATACACCTGGTTTGTTGATGTGTGAGGCTGATTATTTGGTTTGTGATGTTTGAATGATTTATTTTGTATATTGTTGTTGATTTGATTTATTTGGATGTTTATATTGTTATTGTTATATACGTGTTATATATGCGCGAGACGGATTGAAATGGAGTGAAAATGGAATGGAAATTGAAATGGTGCAGTTGGAAGGTAATAGGCTTGCTGTTATAAAAAAAAATACCCATATTTCCAACGGTTAGCAATGGCTTTCAGGTCGTTAATTTCAAACGGCTTTCGACATTTTCCAATGGCTATTTACCGTTGCAAGCCATCGGAAAAGCCATTGGAAAGTGTAAATTGGTTCCTTTGGTTCCATTGGAAAACGATTGAAACCTTGAACATATTCCAATGACTTCCAATGGCTCTAAGCCGTTGGAATAGCCGTGTTATCTTGTATTGAATTAATCAATAAAGTACCATATACATGTGTATGAAGTTGTGCGGTTAATGCCCTGCTATAGTCCGTTGCTCTTTTACAGCTACGTTGTTTTAAATTAGTGCAATGAATAGTAGATTCGCTTTAAATCCGCCTATTTACTGCTACATCCGCTAAATCAAGGTTTTTTAGCATATGTTTTAGCAATACCAACATGCATGTAGAGGTTGCAACATTGAAGCAGAAACAACTAGAAATTTTCATGCTATGCGGCTTGTTACATATGTCTATCATAATAAAAAAGAATGGAAAAAACAAAAACATGCACAAAATTAAATTATATTGGGGAAATTATAGTAAATACACGAAACAATATAGCATAAATGAAGATTAGTGAAACGCATAAAATTGTAGCAGCTTTAAAGCGGCATGGATTAATAAATCATGCGTGTCATCTCTTTCAAATCGCTATTCAGTTAGTTTCGTTCTCCATGCATTACTGCGGCATAAAAGATTTCCCTTTATTTGTTGTTTAATATTGAATTTGATAGTCTACGTTGGTGGTAATAACAGATAGACTATGGTTAGTTAATCATGGAAAAGCACAAGTTGTTTAAACATAAAAGAAACACAAGTTATCTTTCCACCTAAATATGATTATGGTAATGAAAGTGAAATTAAAATCAAAACTTGATGTTTTAGGTTACTAGTTCAGCAGTAAACACAGGCTTTAAATCCTTTTTATTATTATTAGTATTATTACCATTTTATTGAAAGTTTAAGAATGTGTTAGATGTTGTAGTAGAGTTTGATAGTTTAAGTTGTGTTAGTTAATAACACAAATATGTCGTGCTTATAATAAATACAGTCGCTAATTACAAAAATAATTAAAAAACGAAATCATAATTTCATATTGTGTTGATTTGCATGATCATGAGTGGGGATTTTTCTTTAAATCGCTTTCTATTTGTATGATCATGAGAGAGTATTTTTCTTTAAAACGCCTTCTATTTGTATGAACATGAAAGGGGATTTGCTTTTAAACGCTTTCTAAATCCTTTTTTTTTAAATCCAGTTTTCATCATATTTAATTAACAACATTTTCAAACTCTTAGTTTGATTGAGTGATTTTAAAATTATTACTTTTTTGTAGAACAACCATGCATGCACACTGCAATCTTTTGTCATGTGCTTGCTAGTACATTATCACAATATAGTTCAACTTTTTTTCTAAACTACATAAAAACCCTTTTCAAACAAGTTTTTGATGCTCTTGTCCGGAAAATAATTAAATTTTAATTTTACTCTTCAAATTAATTTTTTCTTTTTCTTCTATTTTATGTTAGGTGACATTTCAAAAGAAAAAGAGATATTTGCATTTTATTTCTGTTTTACTTTTTTGTATTTGTTCATGTGTTTTTTTTTTTTTTTTCATTGATGATAGTTTTCCAAAAAAAAAAAAAAAAGTTTCGTTCACTTTTGCTTTCATTTTATGCAATTCGTTGTATCCATTTACGTATCACTTATTTTTCTTTTCTTTAGTTTCATTATAATAATTCATTACATTTGCGGTTTTGCATCTCTTGCAGCTTTTACACTAAGCATCACAATGCGAGAGGTTCTTCCAAGTTTAAGCTACGTTTTATTGCTTTATTTCATTGTTGTATGGAACCACTACTAACAACATCAGTTCTGTTGGAGACACATGCACATACTGGCATACATGTTATTGAAAAACCCAGACAAGGAGAAACAAAAGGATAGACAGACAGTCAACGGAGACAAATAGCTCAATGTTGAGACAAATAGGATTCAAAAGATTATTAGAAGAACAAGCACATGCTGACATTCATCGGCACATGCAATACTATAACTATTATTATCTCCTTCCTCCAGTCTTAGCATTGACGACAACCTTTGGTCTGTACTTCTTCCTTCGTGGTTTCTGCGGTGCTCCTCTACTCAATTCTTTGTCTCCTTTCTCCCTTTCTGAACCTTCGTTGCCTGGATCAACATCAACTACAATACAATTTTAGACCATAATGAGATATAGCTAAACACTTGGGGAAAAAAAAAAACACACACAGAGTATTCGATTGAGTTTGGCCCAAGAGAATGAAAGAATATACTTGTGGCGCATGTGTGCACATGCACATACTTATACAAAATTTGGCTCAAGAGAATGAAAGAATATACTCATGCATGTGTGCACATGCACATACTTGTACAACTATAAACCAAAACTGCAAAACTATAGTAGATTGCTGCAAGGTACTTATTTAACATTATAATGCACCTCTTGGTCAAACACTCAAAAAGTCCAAGTAAAACCCCAATATGAGATATACCAAATACTGTAGATTTACTACTACTACTACAGACATACCAAAATAAGCATTAAAGAATATTATCTATACACATGAAAATTGTGGTAATATTCAACCTATATATGTGGACTGATCAAGTATGCTTATTATAGTCTTGCAAAACAACCATGAATGAATTTGACTTATCTTCCACTCTACTTCAATTAATTTTGTGATGCTTGCATTATTTCAGCTTAAAGGTGACAGCATAGTTACGTAGGACCCATGTTACCTGGGGTTTTTAGTGCTAAAGCTCACGAGACAAGGTCTATTAATTCACCTAAAATTATAGCTTTTCATTACATGACTTAGAAACCATGTTATCACATATTTTCTAGGTTGGAGCCCATAAGACAAGTTATATTGTCCCAAAATTCTAGTTATTCATTTCATGATGTAGGAACCTGTGTTATCACGGTTTTATAGTGCTAAAGCTTAGGAAACAAGTTATATTCACCCAAAATTCTAGTCTCGTCTAGTTTATCATTTCATAACGTGTCATCAAACGTACAATACAGATAATGGCTCAAAGAATGCCTTTAGTGGCTTAAGATATAATGAGAATTTTTTTATGATTAAGGTATTAGGATAAAGTTCATAAGAGAAATAAAACCAAGTTCAATTTGATATGATGAACTTTTGAGATTAACAATTAAAAGTTTGTTAGATCACACGTAGTAGGATCTATTTCAGTTTCATATTGGGGTCTTGATCAATTTCAGTTTTCATTCTGTTTCACAAAAATTTTCGTAGTTTCGGTTCTGTTTTGGAAATTTCAGATGTTCCACTTAACAAACATAGATTGAGCTGGAGTTGTAATTAACTATATTCATATTTTAGCAAGCTAAATAAATAAACAAACTAAAGTACGTCCTCATACTCATTCTGAGAATAATATAAACATCAGCCAACAGCTTTTTCAATTTCCAAAACAACACCCAAAAGAGATATAATATTTATCCCAGGCGTTGTTTTCCTCAAACAAAGGCATTTGATTTCCCTCTCTTCGTGCTCGAGGCCCTTATCTCTGTGCTCAGCCTCAGTATCACTCTTCCATGAGCTCGACTTCTCCTACCACGACTCAATTTTCACTGTTGAATTTCTCTTGCTTTTAAACCAACTAACCACAAAATATAAATTTGGTCAACTTCCCTTGTTTGATGCATATTACCAAGATTATAAATCCCGGACATCGATTGTGTTTCGTTTCAGTAATTTTAGTGATATACGGTATCGTATCGAGAGAGATCTTGGAAGAGACAAGTGCGTTTCGGACACCAACATCGAATTCACATCTCGAAGCTTAAAGTTCATCTTGGGACCATATTGAAATATATTTTATGTTGATCACACAATAATATTTGTATTTACCAAAATATATAGAAAATTAAGCTCACTTGATTTGTGAATAAAATAATAACACATCAACGTAATTTATAACAGAAAATATAGAGCCGGCTTATTTAATATTTAATGTATCACTGAATAAAAGTGGAAAAAAAAAAAAAAGAGAACGAAAAAAAAACATGCTGTCCAAATAATAGGCCACTATAAACAAGTATGCTATAAAATGTTAAAATTAGATGGTGCTCATTTTATAACCTCTTATATTATTAGCAAGAAGCTATAAATGTACTTATAACAAAACATAAAGCAAGAAGCTACAAATGTATACAATAAAAATAATTTTCCATCCATATAATTTTTTTGATAAGGTCCACTTATAGAAGGGAAAAAAAAAAACTTTGAAAATGAAAACAAACCAAACTTTATTGCCGGTAAAACATAACTTAATTACATATACATGTTAACCACATAAATGAACAACACCCCCAAAATGAGATACGTTCGGCTAAGCTCTGAAAGCAAGACTCTTCATGTTGATTGCAAGACCAGTAACCCTTCGGATATTACGGCCTTGTAGTCTTTGAATAGTATAAGTGGTTATTTGTTAAAAGAGTTGTAACCCTTTCGAGTCAGAATTGACAAAAAAATGGCTAATCGAGATACTGATGAAAACACCATTTTCCTTGAATACTTCAGATCCGCCCTTTATTGAATGTTTTAAATAAGTACAAGTATTTCAGAATCGAAATTGAGAAAATCCACAAATCAATTTAGAAATTCGAGTTCACACTTCAGCAATTTGATTATAAGAGTTTAAAATGAGAAAATTCGGTCTCTAATTTGGACTCCTAGGGTCGTATTTATAGATGCGTGTTGACCCTCCTCCCCTACGCTTTGGCGCCTCCGCTTTCCTGCTTTCAGTGGAATTGAGACAGAAGATTAACAATAGTGGCTTTTGAGCTTTAGCTTTTAAAGTTGTTGATACAGTTGCAGGAAGTTATGCGGCAATTTGTCCAAAAGAGGGCATCAGATAGGCTTTTATTTCCCACAATGGGAAATTTGGATCTTTACGGATGCTTGTTGTATCCGAAGGATGATACTCGACTATATAGTGTTAATGACTTCCTCTGAAAGCCTTGTTTTGTGAAACTTTTTTGTGACGATCCTGACTGTATTGGTCATAAGCGAGATGTCTATCGTAAGGCGTTCTAGTGCCTCCAAAGAGATTGATTGCTTGAATTAATCGCTTCGTTGAGATACTTGGTAACAAGGTCCCCTCTAAGGGGTTAATCGTTTTCAAAACGCTTTCACCCCTTGATGGTGCCTTTCTAGAGTAAAGGTACTATCATTTGAGTTTTTATTTTGCCGAGACAGCTCCCGGGTCAACCAAAGGATTTTCCGAGCTCTCAAATAAGTGGTCTTGATGACATTTTGATTTGGTGCGAGGTTCTACTGGTTTTGATCTCTTGGAAGGTGATCCCTTAGACTTCTTAAGGGCGCTTGAAGTTGTCGAAAAAGCTTGCTCTATTATCTTCCTCTTTTCCGACAGATTTCATTCTTTGTGTGTGTGGTCCCTTAGTCTTGTCGAAGGAATCCTCCTTGTCGTCGCATGGCTCTAATCTAACCGATAACTTCATGCTTAGAAACGCTGGGAGACGGGCCCCTTTTGTCTTCTTCGAAAGGGTAATGACACTATCATAATCTTGATTTTGTTCCCTTCTGCATCATTGGTTAGTATGATGTAACTTGCATAAATGTGGATGTATTCATTGTTTTCTGTTTTATGTGGATTTTGATACTGTCTTTAGAATCTTAATGGTGCTTCCTCCAATCCAAAAGGCTTATTCTGCTCTTGAATGGGGTTATACTTAAATATTCTTTTATGATCTTTGCTTATTTCACTCTAATTCTTTCGACAATTTGTGTAAAATGCTTCTGAAAGCCCTTTTACCTCCCTAAAAGCTCGTTTTTCAGGCTTCTCTTCTTGGCGTCCTTAGTGATGTTTTTTTGATACATCTGAAAGATATTTTTGATTCCTTTGATTATCCCTGTTATTCTTCTTTCATACTTCAGGTCAGGTAAAACATAACTTCATGACATAGAATGTCATCAAAACAGAAAAAAAAAAAAAAAACTAATTAATATACTTGTAGAAAGTAGAGAGCGAAGTTGCGTTGTTGGAAGCAAAGCGAGCTATCAAGAGTCGGAAGAAACCACATGCTGTTGAGAGTTGGAATTGAAGATCAATTTTTTTAGAACATGGAGTTCTATTTGCTCCTAAGGAGAGGGAATTCAGTTACTTGATAAGAAAGGTTGATTGTTTTAGGAGAGGAATCAGACAACAAAGCAAAGGTCTGTATCAAATTATGATGGGCCGAGAATCACATAGGCTTTATTTTTTCCAAATAATAATAAAAATTCAGCCGATATCTTGGTATGTTTTTTCTCTTTAAATATTGATCGATATTTTGTAAATATCGTCTGACATATTCATAACGAGATATCAACCGGTATCTTTTGTTTCGTTTTGTTTCAGCCTTCAACCAAGATCTCGACCGAGATAGCCGAGATTTAAAAACTGCATATTATTGATGTCGCTATAAAAAGTTTTTTTTTTTTTCCTAGACAGACAAAGAAATTTTCATAATTAAGACCTCATTAGATCACACATAGTAGTGTTAAAAAGTTACAATGTTGAAGCAGAATCAACTAGAAATTTTCATGCTATACAGCTTGTTACATATGTTTATCCCAATAAAATTAAAAAATGGAAAAAAATAAAAACATGCACAAAATTAAACAATATTGGGGCAAATACAGTAAATACACAAAAAATTAGCATAAAAGAAGATTCGTGAAACGCATAAAGTTGTAGTAACTTTAAAGCGGCGTGGATTAATAAATTATGCTTATTATCTCTTTCAAATCACTATTCAAATAGTTTCGTTCTTCTTGCATTACTACGACTTAAAGGGGTAAGTGCATGTTTCATGTGTTTTCTATGCATGTTTAAAACACAATTTTCCAACATAAAGCATTAGCTTTAAATCAATCTCCATAAGTTGCTCTTTCAAAACACAACCACAGCAAGAAAAACTCACCAAACCAGTTATTATCTCAAACATTTTTGAAGCAATATACAAGAGGGGTCATTATAGGTACAAAGGGTATGTTTTCATACATACATAACTTATTAGCATTCAAATTCAACGACTGTATATTTTCAGAAGTCCAATGGAAAAATGCAAATGCTCACATCATTGAAACACTCATAGGTGGATGAACTTAGGCAGATGCTATTAACATTCCAACAGTTTCCTTACCCAACCCATTGAACAACGTAAAAATATATGGACAATATGACCCCAGAGCTTCTTCATAGAATAATTTTGAGGCAAACTGGATAAGTGCCAGAATGGTAGAACTATCAATAGGAAAAGGAGGAAGATGTTCTGCAATCTGCAACAGCTTATAGGAAAAGGGAAAAAAAATGCTCTTGACCGATAGGTTTTCCTTCTATTTTCATTTAGAAATGAAACTGTAGAATTATCGAGCAACCATCTCGATGGGGCAATATTCTACGAAAGAAGGAGACATTCAACTTTGTGAAGCCCTAACTAGATTCGCCTTACTTGCCTGCATATAGTAGACGGAAGAAGAAAAAAAAAATCCTTTCTTGAACTCAAATATGTAGGTCATGATTCCACGGTTGGGATTAACATGGACCTCTCACATTCAAGGCTCACCGTTCACGTGGAGCAAGAAAGAAGAGTATGATTGGATGTGGATAATAAATGGTTAAAAAAGTTAGTTAGGTTGTTAAATCCTTGAACTTTGATTCTAGGCTCGGTTGTGGATTAAGGAAATATGAATATAAAAATGTATAGTGGAAAATGGAAGAATTCATGTGGGAACTTGGTAATTTACCAAAAGCTCTCTCTACATTATATTTCTTACCTGATAATAAAAAATGGAACCTTACAATTCTTTCATTTTTGTGAACTTTTAAAGGGCATGAGGTGGAGTTGCAGAAATCTATTGGTGGATTGATAAATTTTGCCATAAACTTCTATTTTGAGACTAAATTGACATAAACTTATTTCATGGTATTTTCCTTCTTTTTTCATCACCCATTATCCGTAAATCGTATATCATACTAATCACAATCCATGTGTTGTATTTTGTGTATTTGCATCCTCTTTAAAATATCCTATTACAAAATCAAGCAAAATTATAATAAAGAAATAAATATGAACCTAAAAATTGAAGATTATATCAATAAGCAAATAAGATATCCTCAACTAGTTAGAAGAAACTGATATGCATTACTTCTGTGAAATTAAGGGTGTGTGTTTGCAATAAGTGGTTCTTAATAAAACAAAATTAAGCAATAAGTATGTTAGAAAGTGTTTGCACCAAATGATCAGAACTAACCAATAAGTATTCAATACTCCTTGTACTATATTAATAAGTGATATATGTTAGTCTTGTCCCACATCGAGCAATTTGTATGTTGTTTTAGGAACACTTGCTTGGCTCTATAGTATTCTACATGGTATCAGAGCTTGGTTTCGGCTCGTTGTAGCTTGGGCACGTCTTGACGTGCAGGGGTGGTGTTAGTCTTGTCCCACATCGAGCAATTTGTATCATGTTTTCTGTACATATACTATGAGACCGTGTTTCCTATTACCAATTGGTTTTAGGAACACTTGCTTGGTTCTCTAGTATTCTACAATATAATAGTGCTTATCCTCTTAGATGAGTTTCGAAATTTCATTTGTTAAACTATGACTGAGTTTAGACACTTTGTCTTACCACTTTTATCATTTTCTCATCACAATTTAGTTTTAAGATTGTTTTTTTTTTTTTTAAATTACAAACGTTGTTGTCGTCAATTTTCTAATTTAATAATTATTTTAAAGAAGAAAATAAAAAAATTGTTAGAAAATTAACCATGTTGAATGTAATCGAAACTCATAATAGTATTTCTGTTTTTTTTAATCAAAATATAGTTTTACTTTAAACTACATAAATTATAATAGATCAACTCCATTTAAATAAAATAAGAAAATCATTATCTATTTATAGCTATGGAGGGTCAATATTGTCACAAGTACAGATTAATTTAATAAAACAAAGTCACGTTGAAACCTTTTTTTTCTAAAAAAATGAAAAATACTTCAATACTAAGCATGCGGTAGTAAGCTGTTAGCACTAACGACATAACAAATGCAACCTGAAATTGACGATGAAAGCGATTTTCAAGTATTATTTTTATTACATGAATATAGCAAAAGAGATAGAAAATTAAGGAGAAGAAAAAACTTGGTTTGGAAGAAGAAAACAATAAAATATACATTAAGTATTGAAGAATTTGCAGTACTGTAGGAGGCAATGACTGCAGAGAATCAGAGAAAAATTATTAGATTTGTTTGAAGATTTGAGGATGGGATAATGCGTATGGAAGGAGAAGAGACTGTGTGCTAGCTTTGGCCTTAACGTTAGATATAGGTTTTTTTTTTTTTCCCACCACAATGTCGCGATTCAAACAGACACCAAGCATGCTCCAATAAGAAAACTCTTCTACAGTACGTTAAATAGACAAGTCTTTAAACCAACTTTTGCTCTTCTACTGTTTGGAGTGGATGGTTTATACTGGTGAAAAACTTCTACGAAACAACAGTGTTTAAAAAAATTTGAATAGACAAAAATAATCTAAGCAATCTTGCATTCAAAAGAAATTAATAAACTTCAACAATTTTCTCTTCTAAATTGAGTTGATCTTGTACGATTCCGACATAAGGATGACAAACTAAATCCATACAATGACATAATTTGACATAATGTTTTATCAAGCTTTACTAATCCTTAATATCTGAACTTTAGTGGGACGATATATTTGAAGGATATGGAGATGATTTGAAATAACGTACTGATGAGGCGAACCATTTTCCCAATAAGAATGATAACAAAGATGCTGATGGTCCACTAAACATACTTTGAAACAACACGGGAACCGGTTTAATACTTAAAATTTTGTTAAACAACCAAAAAATCAATAAATAAACTTTATTCTTTATGAAATGCAGTAACAAAAAAAGTTTGCATGCAATTAGCATTTAACAATGGCAACAGGATTTCCGTTTATCTTTAGGTTTCCTGAGTTACACAAGTTGTTATCAAAAAGTGTGCAAGTTGTACTAAAGTTGAACATATGTTTTACCTGCTTGAATCCTTAATGAATTGCTTTTCATATTCCAACTGCATAAAATTCCACTCATGAACTAATATCCAAATCTAAATTTACCTGTTATCTACAAAAATTTGATTATTTTTTCATAGAAGGAAGTATAATAGCACCTAACTCTAAGAGAAGACCTTAGACGAATTATACTATATACACCAATGAACTCTACTTCTCACTTTATATCAGTTTTTTTGGTCAACTAATTTTTTTATCCAAGGGTATCTCATAAGCTGCTTTACATTTTGCATTACAATGTAGATTAGAACTTAGATGAGGAACCATTTAGTCATATCCTAACAACCTGAAATAGCTTGCAATTGGAACACTAAAAACATGAATATAAAGCAATTACCTAGACAAACAACAACAACAACAACAACAACAACAACAATAAGATATTAAAGAAGAAGAAGAAAAAGGAGAAGAAGAAAAACTTACTTGGTGAGAAAAATGATTGCAACCACTTGCTGCAATTTTCCCGACACGCCGGAAGCAAAACAACCCCATTCAGCAATAAAAGAGTATCATTTGATGACAGTTGGGGTTGTTTTGGATCCAGTAAGAAATCAAATATCAGATAATCCTTTGAGTGCTGAATCGAATTTGTAACAGTGTGTGACATAATCAGAAAATTGAAAATTTGTGTTCGTAAAATTTGGAATTTGTGATTGTACAGTGTTAAATAATTCTGATTTTTTGCAGTGCGTAATAACAGACTTAACAAACTAATTGAAAAGGGTGGATTTGTGTTTGTAAAATTTGTGCGCAATCTGGATCATGAAAGAAAAGAAGAAACATTGATATAATTGTTTTAACTTCTTAGCTTTTAAGTAGAAAAAAAAAAAAAAAATCTCCATTTGGCAAATATTAAAGGTTTCTCTTTAAAGAGAAACATAATCAATATAAATGGTAAAAATTTGTGAGTACATTCACATTTTTACTCGATTTGCACAAACCAGAAGAAATATTCAATGTTTATCAGCTCTAAAATCAGACCAACAAACTAAATAGCCCAGATCTGTACATCATAAATCAATATAATTCGATTTGTGAAATAACGACAAAAGAATTCTTATATGGAAAGTTATAAAGCTCCGACCATAAGCAGATGATGCCTGCTCCCTAAAATGAACTAATTTCTGAATTTCACCTTCCGCTTGGATGTTCCATTTTGATTTTGAATTGGAATTCTATTCATAGGACACTGGTCTCCTCAGTACACCAGAAAATATATTAGATTACAAAATGAACTTCAACGTTTGAGACTGGGCAAATTCTATTCAGATCCAGGCATCTGCTGAGTAGCCCCCTTTTTTATTTTAAAATTTCGCTAAATAAAAATACCCTTTGCTGAATTTTATTTTTTTTACACGTTTTCATTAACCACGCAGTGCGGGTGTGGGGATTGTGATTCATCCACGTAGTAGCCCTACGAGGTTGATATCATTACCTCGTAGTTGCACTACGAGGTTAGCAACATTATCTCGTAGAGTCCCTACGAGATAGGCAACATAACCTAGTAGTGACTCTACGAGGTAAAGGGTATTTTGGTCATGCGAAAGTTTTTTAAAAATTAGAGGGGCAACTCAGCAAATGTCTGTGTCTGAATAGAATTTGCCTTGAGACTGTATTCTTATTTCTTTAGGTTTTCTATTTTCTTTTTAACTTCAGCAATATTGAGAAATAGTGAAAATATTCAAAATGAAAAATTAAAAACAATCATGAAAACTCAAAATTAAAAACTCAAAACATAAACCAAACGCACTCTTAAATTTTAAATTTAGTTGTTTTAGAATATTTAAAAAAAACATTAATTAGTGGTGAAAGTTATCACAGTTAATATTTTAGATTTCACTATTAAAAAATAAAAATCACTTATTCTTTCATCAAAATCTATAGATTTGATTAATTATCATTGATGTTGATGTTTATATTTTATAGATTATCAAAAAATTGCTAAAAATGTTGTTGGGGAGTGAAATTTAGTGAAAAAATATATTAACGAAATGATAGTGTATTAGGGGTGAGCAAATGGTTGGTCGGTTTGAAATCGATCAAAAATGTTGAATCAAAATAACCATTCACGAAACATATACCAAACCGATATTTTTTGAAATGAAAAGTAACCGAATCAATAATATTCGGTTACGTTTGGTTGACTTATTTGGTTTTCTTAAAATGAAATACTTTTTCTAGTCGTTGATATAACGTAGGATTAGAACAACTAATTAAGTTTGTATGTTGTAAATATTTTTTTTAAAAAAAAACCTCTTCTTCTAAAAATGTTAATATGGAATTAAAGAAAAATAATATTGTTATGAAAATATTGCAAATAATAGTATTCTCAATGGTAGTTTTTATTTTTGAAATAAATAAAAAATTTAAATCAAGTTTAATTGGTTGGTTTGGTTTTCAAATATTAAAAACCAAACCCAACCAATAAACCGAACTAATATAAAAATAAAAACCGAAACCAACCAATTAATTTATAGAACCAAACCAAGCTGGTCAAACTTAATTGATTTGGCTGGTTTTGTTAGTTTTGACCAATAAATGCTCGTTTCTAGTGTATATTAAATGATTTTTTATGTTTGAATAGAATATGCCTTGAAATATAATAACGATGATAAAATTAGCAAAAACAGAGAATAATTATCCTCATTTTTTATGGTTACTCACTATATTTTCATTATCCAAAGACCCCATTGAAAATTGTTTCCGGTTAACCACGATTTCTTCCTCATTTTACGATGGATAACTGTCAAATTTTGTGCAACGACCAAAATTATAAATTAGCTTATTCAAGTGGATTTCTTATAATAATTCCTAAGTGAAGTCCTGCTAAATTTTGTCTCATATCCAAAATTAAAGTCCCTTAACAATGCCCTAAACATATGTAAAGAAAAAACATTCTAACGAGAAAATAAAAACTGTAAACTGTTTAGCTTAGTGAAATAGGTTGTTTATTTTCGTTGTCTAGTTTTTGGTCTTCTCGTAATTTACAATGATATCATTTATATATAATTAAAATTTATTTTGGGAATTTATTTATCTACTTGTTTGTTACATAGGATTGGATATTTGGACACAAAATTAGATACAAGAAATCTAATTTATTAGATCATTTTGTCCTTCCATGGAAAGTGAAAATCAATTGGCAATCTAATGGAAGAGATATGGTGTATCACCGATTGTGTCTACATTTTTTGTTTCAAAGGATTTTCGCTTTATTTTAACATAAAAATAGAAATTGAAGTATGATGTTGTGCTTCCGTGTTTGCCCTTAATTTCCGAAGGATCCTTTTCACTTTGGTCCATTTTGCAAACTTATTACGTAAATAAGCTACTTTTATAACTGTTTCAAAATAGTCGTTTTTTTTTTTGAACATTTCAGCTTCACGTTGGTAACAGAATACATGCTACATTTGAAAATGTTGCTTCTACATATTAAACTAGACTGCTTGATAGCATTTCCAATGGCGCTTATTTTAAAATTAGTATTTATTCTCGGTGCTTTTGAAATAGCATCTGTTTAATTTTATATGAACTGCATTGATGTTTTAAGAAGTGCAACTGTTGAAAAATCGTCCATCGCTTCTTTTTAAAAGACTACCAATATTCTTGACCATGTAAAAATTTGTAGCTCTCTCCTTTTTCTCTTTGCTCTTACTTTACAAATTCTATCAGAAACACTTGTTACTCTCCTCATTTTCTTTTGTAGACATACATTCCAATTGCATCAAAAATAATTAAAACTTGTGTTTGAGTAGATCTAGTTCAAAGGTAACGTCTCCTTGCATTGGATTAATCAAATTGATTTTTAAACCTTAACTTTGTTTGGTTTGCGATTATAAATGATAATTCAACAATTGTATTCATTGTCATTGTAGAATGACTTGTGGTTTTGTTCTAATTATTTGCTATTTTGATAGTGGGTTGGTTATTGCTGAATAAATGTATGGAAGTTATGTTGGTGGCTCTTAAAAATTGACGAAGGTTCGTAAAAGTTCCAACTTAGAATAACTAAAAGAATTTGCTCATACAGTAACGAAGATACAATCGAAGGAGTTTAATATTGATCTAGTTGCAATCGATCTACCGATTTAGGATCTAAAGCAATTGAAATTGTTGATAAAGATAATAGTGAATTAAATTTTTCTACCGTATTTGAATTTATTGAGTTGTTTGTTGGTAAAACTATAATGTTGTTAATAAAACAACTTAATTTTCCATCTATAACTAATCCTAGTGTTGTAAGTTATTCCAAAATATTGGAGGTCGGAAACACTACTCAAAAAAATTATATTTCCAAGCCTAAAAATGTAGCAAACTGTGACCAATAACATATGTTTAACGAATATCCTCCTTCATGAATTGTCAACAAATTATGCAGTTTATTAATCTGTATTCAACGCAAGTGTTGGCTAGCTTTTTGACCAAGCCACCAAGGACATAAGCATATACAATTAGATGGGAGAAGACCCTCATATTCACAAGATTAAGAATAAATATGCTGGCTCATAAAGATGGCTCGCCATCCAAGCAACAAAACCTGTTCGTGATCCCCTCCCTCTATTCACAATCGGCTCGTGACTCAGGACCTCGACCCGCTCGTGCCCCCACTTCACGACCCGCTCATGCACCAGGATCACGACCCGATCCTATGACTAGGGAACAACGCAAAGACCCATTCCAACTCCATTAGGTCACGAACCGAAATTGAAGGATCTGTGGACACGTGTTTGTAACGTCTCCTCTGACCATTCTCCATCAAGCCACGAACCGCTCCGAGATTCTCGGGATTGACGCCACGTGTCCTCATGAATCGCCTACTGGAATTGCCTATAAATAGCCCAACACTTGGCATTTTTCAGGATCTTTTGGAAATTAAGAGTTCTAATTCCACCATTATCATACATCTCCCGTTTCTAATTAGAAACATCTTGAATCTGTTGAGTGAATAATCATTGTAAGAGTGAAATTGAGAGAATTTTGTGATTATACTTGCATTGGAATGTATCATCAGAATCATATAAAGTGGATGTAGGCACTTTAACGCCGAACCACTATAAATTTGGTATGTTTGCTACATTTCATTTCATTTCTAGTTATAATTCTCTGCGATTCAAGATAAATTGGGTGCTAGAGCCATATTTTGGTCTAACATTGTGGTGCTTTCACCGAGAGTTGAATTCTCAGCCTATCGGATTATTGCTCTACTATTTGAATTTTCAAGTCCGAAGAAAATAGTCTACATTCCCATTGTTTCGTTTTTTAAGATTTCAGTAAAGTCAAGACATTATGGCCGCAAAGAAATCTAAGGATTCACGAGCTTCTCGAACAACTGAAGCTAACGAAGAGAATGTTCAGGAATAGCCCGAGGTGTTCTCCCCGGCTCATGGCTCTCCGGGGTCGATCCGACCCCACGAGGGGGTCACGACCCGGTCCCAGGAGGGGATCACGAGCCGTCCCCAAGAGGGGATCACGAGCCGCCTCCAGGAAGGGACCACGAGCTGTCCATAAGAGGGGGTCATGAACCACCCTCAGCAAGGGACCATAACTCAACCTGAAAAGGAGATTATGACCCACTCCACCTATGCTGATGCTGATGCTTCTGCTCAAGTGCTCCACATCCAACTGCGAATGTTAATGACTAGTTACCTGCCTCTGCTCCAGCAACAGAGAGAGATTTTTCCTGTGTTCTCGACATGTTAGAAAGGACGAATGATGCTTTGGAAGCTCAAAGACGTGAGATCTTCTTGATGCAGGAAAATATGATTGCGATGAGTTGGCAAATAAATAAGCTCCGAAGGCAGAGGATGCCTTCACCAACACATCGCTTTACTCCAGATTATTCATCCTCTTCAGAGGACCCTCCGAGACCCCAACGACGACCATTAGAAAGGCCTGAAAACGTGAATAGCTTCGATTTGGATCACTTCCTTCTCGAGAAGAAACAACACTCAATCTAGGACCAAACAATCGCAATCTAAATGATCCTGCTCTGTTTCCGATGGAAGGGTCCCGAGTGTTACCCAGGGATCAGAACATTTCCGATCCTACCCAGAATCAACCTCTACAACCCCTTGTCGCGTGACTGACCATGGCCATAGGGGGCAAGGAAGCTTTGCTCAAATTCTGGATCGAGCAGCGATGCACCGAAGAGATATTGGATATTTCCACAGAGCAAGAAGTGCAGACCCTGAGTCTACCTTGACTAATACTGACATTGAAGTGATGGTGAGACAGATCATGGCTGATAGTTGAGGACAAAGAAATGAAGATTGGGGTGTGGACCACAGTCATACACCCCTCACCGATGACATACTAAACGTCTAATTCCCAAGACGATTTAAATCTACTGACTATGAATCGCTATGCGGGCAGGACAGACCTGGTTCAGCACTTGATGAGATACTCATGGTATATGAATGTCGCCGCCGCTCTAGATGCAGTGAAATGTAAAGCATTTCCCGATCTTTGTAGAAGATGTGGCACTAATGTGGTTTACTCGGCTACAGCCACGATCAATCGCTAACTTCAAAGAATTGAGCGAAAGGTTCATAAATCAATTCCGACTTCATGCTTATAGGTCCAGTAACTTCGTTGAACTGTCGCTCATTAAGCAGCGCCCTGACGAAACTCTAAGGTCGTACTTAGATCGCTTTAATTTGGCAATCACGGAGGTAAGATACCCCCACGAGCAGTCCGTCCTGATGGCGTTAATTGACGGAGTAGACAAAGATACTAAGTTCGGTAAATAATTAGCTGGAAAATCATCGCTGACCAGAGAGATATTCTACGAGAAAGCCAATATCTGTCTACATCAGAAAGAGATATATGCTAACCGAAAGAGGAAGGACATGGATAAGGAAGATATATAGAGTAATGTGGCCATCAAACAGTCTGGCGATAGCTCTAGGAAGGTAGAGGTCAATGTTGGAAATAAGAACCAAAGTAATGGCCGCAAAACTGGGAACGACAACAAAAAGAAGAATCCAGGAAACGACTCACAGAAGAGACCTCGGTTTAGAACATTTGAGAACCTCACCCCTTTGAATGATACGTTAGAGAATATCTTCCTGGATACTTACAATGTTCTTCAATATAAGAAGCCTCCACCAAGAGATTCAACGGAGAAGGAGCATGAAACGGGAAAATTCTGCCTTTTCCACGAGACCTATGAGCACTCGACAAATGAATGCCGACATTTAAGGGACTTGGTAGAGAAGTTTCCTAGGGAAGGAAAGTTGGATGAATATAAGGAAGACCTGAGGAACCGGGGGCAAGATAATCCAGAGCTAAATAAAGGGCAGCCACCTCAAAACGCTACTGCGAAACAAAAAGCTAAAGGCATCGTTATCAATGCTATAGTTGGAGGGCCCCATCCAGCTGGACATAGCTATAGAGCAATGAATCAATATGTTAATGCAGCCAAGCGCCCTGAGGTGGGGGAGTGCATCAATCCTGAAGATATCTCCCTAGTAAAACAGCAGAAAACAATGTCCGATGATGTCATATTTCGTGATAGATATAGTATTGGAGTTCAATCCCCTACCGAAGACGCCTTAGTGATCACTACCACCATTAGTCCTGCTCTAGTCCACAAGGTCTTAGTAGACAATGGAAGTTCAGTTAACATTCTATTTAAGAAAGCATTCGATCAGATGAAGCTTGAAGCAAAGGATTTGAAGCCCTACGATGGATGGATATGCGGCTTCAATGGAGCATCAACAACCCCAATGGGATTTGTAGAATTGTCAGTAACTCTAGGAGAGGGAGACCATCAGAGAGTGAGAATTCTTCCATTCGTAGTTTTGGATATTGACTCACCTTATAACGACTTCTTGGGCCAACGGGCCCTTGCAGAATTTAGGGCATGCATCGCGCCCTGTTGCTTATTATTGACATTCTCAACCGAAGCGGGAGTGGGAGTAATCATGGGTGACCAAGTGACTGGATGAGCCTGCAATATGGCAGAGTTAAAGTTGCTACGCAAAGGAAAAATGTAGAAATTAAGGGTGCTTCCTCTTCCCCCAAATGAGGATTCATCATAGCAATTAAAGGGGATGACCCCGAAGGAGTCGTCTAGAGAATTTCTCGAGGATATAGATCCCAGAGAGGATGAGGAGCCTGGGGGTAGAATGGTGATACCTAATGAAACGACTATAAATATCCCAATCGACGATAATGACCCAAAGAACGTTTTAAAGATTGGATCCCAGCAGGCCCTCTCCGAACAAAGGAACTGACCGACTTTTTAAAGGCAAACCTAGACATGTTTTCCTGGACCCACACTGACATGTGTGGGATATCCCCCTCAACCATGAGCCACTCATTGAGCATCAACTTGAGCCATCCACCTTTTAAGCAGAAAATGCGAGTGCTTGTCCCAGAGAGATCAGCTTCCTTGAAGGAGGGAGTTGAGAAGCTAAGAAGCAATGGGTTCATTAGGGATTCGACTTATCCAGAATGGATTTCCAATCCCGTTCTGGTTAAGAAAGCCAACGGGAAGTGGCGTACATGCATTGATTTCTCGGATTTGAATAAAACCTACCCAAAAGACGGCTTTCCGCTCCCTAGAATTGACCAGCTGGTGGATTCAACAGCTGGTCACGAACTTCTCTCATTTATGAATGCATACTCAGGATATAAACAAATTCCTATGCATAATCCAGATCAAGAGCATACTAGCTTCATCACAGATTTGGGACTATTTTGCTATGTGGTGATGCCCTTTGGCCTAAAGAACGTCGGGGCAACATACCAACGCTTGGTGAATAGGATGTTCTACAATCAGAACGAACGCCGGGGAAACATACCAATTCTTGGTGAATAGGATGTTCTACAATCAGGACGGGAAAATGATGGAAGTACATGTCGATGATATGCTTGTGAAGTCCAAGCAATTATCTGACCATACTGCTAATTTAGCCGAAATGTTCGATATTCTTTGACGGTACGGGATGAAACTCAATCCCCTAAAGTGTTCGTTTGGAGTTGCATCCGGGAAGTTTCTTGGTTTTATTATTAGTTCACGAGGAATCGAAATTAATCCAGATCAAATGGCGGTGCTCAGGAATATTCAAGAACCAAGACTGTAACACCCCGTAATTTTATAACATTAAAATTCACAAATTAAAGTATACTTAATTTTTAGAAAAGAATTAAGTGAAATGGATTACGTAGAGAAATATATATATTGATATATATATATATATATATATAAATTAAAAATTAAATAAATAAATATGCGAAAAAGTTCAAAACAGCGAATTGGGAGGGGGAATAACCGAACCGGCCCATTTTTGAGGTCGACCCGAGCCTCGCTGGGTCGACTAGGGGTTAATCCAGGGTGTTTGGCTGTCAACCCGTGGGCCGATTCGCTCAAATGCAGATTTTGCATTTGATTGGTTCTCATGGTTTAGGGTTAATCTAATGGTCCTAAATAACTTCCTACACCTATAAATACATCCTAATGCTAACCCTAAACCTAATTAAAATAGAATAGTTACCGTCATACCATCGCCATGGAAATCAATGGAGCCGCCGCCAACTAAGAAAGAAGAAAAGCAAATTCAATTCTAATTCTCTCAACCCTAAAGTAAAGCAAAACTCTCTCTTTTCTTCTCTAAATTGTGAGTATGATGATCTTAACAAGATTATTATCATTTTAATTAGGTTGAGTTATGAATGGATTATGAGTAGATGATGTGAATTGTCATATATGTTGTTGTAAACCCCTTTTGCTATCATGTATATTGTAAATCCAATGTTATGTGATGATGATATCTTATATGTTGTAAATCATGCTATGATGATGTTATGTATGTTGAAAGTTTCTATGCTAAGTTGTGATGAATCATACATGTTAAAAAGGCCATGATGTTACCATCTATGCTAGTTAGTTCATATTAATTAAATCATCATGTTTGGGTTATGTTGATCTATATGACAAGTCACGTATGCAAGTTAGATTGATTAGAAAAGTTATGAACATATGCCAAGACATCTATTATGGCATCTAGAATTATGCTATGACATATGTGATATCCTATGCTAGTTCACACCATCATTATGTTGCCTAAAAACCCCATATGCAAGTTTATGTATAGATTTGGGCTATGATCATATCATGTAAATTGAGACATTTAACAAGTTGACACATTTTGATCCTTAACATGTGTAGTTTATGCAAGTTTCACCCCTATTATGATTAGATTTATTTTAATTGTCTATATGTTGTGATAATTTATCTTTGTGCTAGGTGTTAGACTATACAAGTCTAGCCTATATTATGCGTTGAATAAGCGAACGTATAAACGTGGGGTAGGGGTAATATTAAGGATTTAATATTAAAAAAAGTTGGGGTGCAATTGATATGATTTTGCATGCCATAAGTGGATGGCCTTAATTGAGTCAATTATGGACATCATTAAAAGTTGACTTAATTAATAATTTGAATAGGGAATTATTAAAACTGGGGTAAAAGATTTTAAGTGTTAATCAATGCTTAAGACACGAGGTTGGACTCGTTTGTGACGTAAACCTGCCCGGACCCGCCCGGCAAATCCAGTGGTCACAAATGTCAGCCCAATGTGAGAGGTCCTAGGCCTAAACTAAAGCATAACGGTTGTAAAGACACGAGGTTAGACTCTTTTATGGTGTAAGACTGCCCGGACCCGCCCGGCAAATCCAGCTGCCATAAATGTCAGTCTAACGTGAGAGGTCTTTATGAGGTTATGGCCTGAATGAATTAAGAAATACTTAACCAGATAAACATGTAAAGTGGGACATGGGGGTTAAGTAGGTGCCTTGGGTGGCACGAGGAATCTAGGGGGTGCCCTTAGTGGCATGTGAAATACGATTAGTAAGACTTAACCAAACACACATGTAAATGAACATGAGTAAGAGGGTTAAGTGGGATATACTAGTGACAAGCTTAGGTGGGTAGCTTGTGGGGGCCCATTTCGACCAGTATCCCAAACGTATCTTTGTGGGCTCGACCCAAGTCGAGGACGGGACACGCATGCTGGGTTTGACTGTAAGAGGCCAAAACGGGGAGCGGTGGCAACGCAAGTCCAACGGGTTTCGTATGCGTGTGTGGACCCGGGCTGGTAGGTAAGATGTTGTTGCATCGTGTAGGTATAAGCCGTGCATTCTCAAGTTGTATCGGGTTGCCACTTTAGGGAAGTGATACACCCCACTGTGGGGCCAGCACGGGTATCTACGAGTAGGGAGCCGATCGAAAGTGGGTAGTGGGGTACACCTAGTGGAGATAGGGGCAGACGGCACCTATGTAGTCAGCTAGGGGTACGTAAGGCTATTTATAAAGTTTATGTGTGAGGCAAGTGGGATCAAACAATAGGGTGACTGGTGTGGTGCAGTGTAGTAATGTGCAGTGCAGTGTAGTAATCATTCGTTAGTAATTAGGTGTGCCTTTACCGTTATCTTTAACGTTATCTTAAACGCTATCTTTATCTTCCTAAGAGTTCATAGACATTTACTTGTCTTCCAGCTTATGCCTTAGTCTAGTTATTTTGATAATAGTATTGTTAGAATTATCATACTCGTCAGACTTTATGTCTGACCCCCTCTATTTCTATCCTTTTTCCCCTTCCAGGTCCTCAAGTTGGGCCCAGCTCTAGTGGAGTTTGATTGAATTGCTTCATCTCTCTTTGGAAAGCTTAGACCGTTGAAGTAAAGTCCAGCTTGTTATCTTTTTAATGGCTATTTATGTAATGGGATTATGTATTTTGTTTTTACGAAGATGGATATTGTACTGAGTTATGATCTATGGTTTTATGATGTAACAAACATGTTTAATTTCCGCTGCAATAAAATGAAGTTTTAGATTTCCAAGTACTATTTATTATCTGTCTTGTTGTAATTTTTCTGTTCTATATTCACTTATAACCTCCATGGAAGTTAATGCATTCCCTTTGTGAGTGACATTAATGGACGTGGGGTGTTACACGTGATATCAGAGCTTAAGGTTACCAGAACAGATAAAAATACTTTAGAAAAATAGTTATTTTTGGAAGAAGTGTTTTCAAAAACATGTTTTAATGAGAAATTTAAAGAGAAAAGTTTTTAAGAAAAAAAAACATAATCCCCAATAGCCCATATCTTTATCTTTCGAATTCTCCATTCTGAATCTTTCCTTTTTCGTTTCAGCATGGCTGAAGATCTTAATCTACCCGACAGTGTAACGATACCAGGATGGTATAGGAGGTTATTAGAGGCTAGGGCCGCTGCAGGTCCAGCCAATGTTCCTCCACCACCAGTTGCACTCGTTCCTCCTCCTCCTCCTCGCGTAGATACTTTTGCGAAGACGTGCAAGGAATTCAAGGCTATGGGTGGAAAACCATTTCAAGGGTCAGAAACGTTTGTGGAAGCTAGAGATTGGCTTAAGGAGGTGGAAGAATTGCTAGAAATCTTTGAAGTAGAAGAAGGGAGGAGAGTTCGATTAGCAGCTTGGTTGATGAAGGGAGAGGCCTCGTTTTGGTGGGAGGTCATTAATGGGGAGCGTCCTGTTGACTCTTGGGCGGATTTCAGACGTAGGTTCGAGGCGAAGTTTCTCTCAAGGGCGGAAGAAAATCTATATTTTGAAAGGTTCTTGACATTGAAGCAAGGAAGCTCATCAGTGAAAGAATATGTCAATAAATTTAATCAGTTAGCAAGGTTTGGCTTGGACTTAATGAACACGCCGGAGAAGAAGGCTCTAAGGTTCGTGAATGGCTTGAATGAACCATTGCAAGGGTTGGCTATGACCCACATCCCGATGGGGGCCACCTCTGAGAAGTTAGTAGAAATGGCGCTCATGCATGAGGAGAAAAGCGCTAAAGCTGATAAGGCACTCGAGAAGAGGGGGGATAAGAAGAAACCACAACAGCAAAACAAGAAGGGTGGAAAAGACAATAATGGCAAGGGAAAGAAGAAGTGCTTTAACTGTGGAACCCCAGGCCATCTCAGCAAGGATTGCCGAAAGAAAAAGAAGACAGGCTGTTTTCATTATGGCGATGCGGGACATTTAGTGAAGGACTGCCCAAAGAAGGGGCAGAGGGCAGGAGCTACCTCGGGAGGACAGGTGCAGGCTCTTATGGCACCAGGGCATGCAAGGGGACAAGTTCAGGCTCTCGCGGTCCCACCGCTGCAAGAACGAGGTAGAACCATTTCTGTTGAAAGCTTAGTTTTTCTGTTTGATCATCCTGTCCGTACCTTATTCGATTCGGGCGCATCACATTCGTTTATCTCTACATCATTAGTTGAATCACTGCACTTAAACACCAGTTTAGTAGAGGATCCCTTAGTTGTTTCGAATCCAATAGGGGGCTCAGCTTATTTGTCCATGATGTGTTTGGATTTGAAAATTTTCATACTTAGCGTTGAATTTAGATGTGATGCTTATGTGTTGGGCTTCACGGGCTATGGGCTAATTTTAGGAATGGATTGGTTATCCAGAAATGGGGTCGTTCTTGATTGTGAAAGGAGAGTAGTTAGGCTCGTGACTCGCCTTGGCAACACTCTCGAAATCTTTTGTAATCCCATAAATTCGATTATGCTAAGTTATCTAGAATCGCTTGACGCGTCTGAGGAAAATCTACGATCTGTTAGAGTGGTCCGAGAATATTCGGATGTGCTTGAGGAGGTGAAGGGCTTGCCTCCGAAGCGGGAGATAGATTTTCGAATATATCTTATGGATAATGCGAAACCAGTATCTTTGCCAGTACGCCACATGGCTCCACGTGAAAGGAGGGAACTCGGTAAGCAAGTGAAGGAGTTGCTTGATAAGGGGTTCATAAGACGAAGTATATCGGAGTGGGGTGCTCCAGTAGTATTTGCCACGAAGGCGGATGGGTCCCTTAGACTTTGTGTGGACTATAGAGAACTTAATAAGCTTACTAAGAAGAACAGACACCCACTGCCGAGGATTGACGATCTCTTCGATCAGTTAGTTGGCGCCTCAGTGTTTTCGCAGTTGGACCTAGCCACTGGTTTCCATCAGTTGAGAGTGGCTGAGGATAGCATTGACATGACTGCCTTTAGGACTCCAGACGGTTTATATGAATGGCTAGTGATGCCCTTCGGTTTGACAAACGCCCCCGCATACTTTGTTGATTTGATGAGTAGGGTGTTTAGGGAGTACCTTAACAAATTCGTGGTAGTCTTTGTAGATGACATCTTGATCTTTTCTAAGGATGAAGAAGAGCATGCCCTACATCTTAGGGAAGTGTTGGAGACCCTACGAGCGCATAGCCTTAAGGCTAAATTTTCTAAGTGTCACTTCTGGAGGAAGGAAGTACGGTTCTTGGGGCGCGTGGTTTCCAAAGAAGGGATAGCCGTGGATCCCGCGAAGGTGGTGGCCATCCAAGATTGGAAGGTCCCTAAAAATGCTACCGAAGTGAGAAGTTTCTTGGGGTTGGCTGGCTACTATAGGAAGTTTATCAAAGACTTCGCAAAGATATCGGCTCCATTGACACGCCTGATGAAGAAGAACCTAGTTTTCACATGGGACATAGATTGTGATGATGCATTCCAACGTTTGAAGAGAGCTTTAACTTCAGCCCTAGTCTTAGTATTGCCAGACGGGAGTAAGCCGTTTACCGTTTATACTGATGCTTGTGGGACAGGACTAGGCGCAGTCTTAATGCAAGAGGGTAGGGTAATAGCCTATGGTGGAAGGAAGTTGAGAGCGCATGAGAAAAATTATCCTACACATGACCTAGAATTGGCCGCTATTGTTTTCGTGCTTAAGTCTTGGCGTCATTATCTTCTTGGCGAGAAATTCGAATTATTCACTGACCACAAGTCTTTAAAATACCTATTCTCTCAAAAGGACTTGAACTTAAGGCAGCAAAGGTGGATGGAGTTCTTAGCGTCCTACGACTTCGAAATAGCCTATACCCCTGGCAAGGGTAACGTGGTGGCAGACGCCTTAAGTAGAAAAGGATTATCCTTAAGTCCTTTGTTTGTTGATCGGCGAAGTTTAGAATTCATTTCGATGTTTGATTTTAGACCTTCCGTTGACTTCGTACCCGGTTTGCTAGCATCCTTGGAGGTCAGACCTACACTTTTGGGACGAATTGGCGAGGCACAGCGAGACGACCCACGGTTAGTTGAGTTAGTAGAAAAGCTCAAAGGAGGGGAGTCATCAAGCCATCTTCGTAGGTATACCCTAGATGATAAGGGTTGGTTACGTAGGGACGGTAGGCTTTGTGTACCAAAAGACGATGACCTAAGGAAGACTATTCTTGACGAAGCACATCGTTCGAAGATGACCATTCATCCCGGCGGGGACAAGATGTACAAAGACATGAAGAGAGTTCACTTTTGGGCCGGCATGAAGAAAGATGTGGCCGAGTATGTCGCTAGATGCTTGGTGTGCCAACAAGTAAAAGCGGAGCAAAAGAAACCCGGTGGGTTACTTCACCCATTGGAGGTTCCACTATGGAAGTGGGAAAGCGTCTCGATGGACTTTATTGACGGATTACCGAGATCGAGAAAGGGTAATATGGGGATTTGGGTTATAGTGGATAGACTTACTAAGAGCGCCCATTTCATTCCCGTGAAGAGTAAGAGGACTGCTCCATGGTTAACTTCTGTATATGTCCGAGAAATAGTTCGTTTGCACGGTGTTCCTTCTAGCATAGTGGGCGACCGCGATCCTATTTTCACTAGCGAATTTTGGAGAAGCTTACAAGAGGCGGTAGGGACTCGGTTATGTTTGAGCACCGCATATCATCCTCAGACGGACGGCCATACCGAGAGGGTGAATCGCATTCTAGAGGATCTGTTGAGGTTATGTATCCTAGACTTTGGGGGTACGTGGGAAGAGCATCTTCCATTGGTGGAGTTCGCATATAATAACAGCTTTCAGCCTAGCATTGGTATGGCACCATTCGAAGCTCTTTATGGACGACCTTGTCGTTCACCTACATGTTGGTGGGAATCTACGGATAAGATCTTACTTGGGCCCGATATGATTAGGGAGACTTCGGAGAAGATCGACTTGATTCGAAGGAGGATGAAAGCAGCGTAAGATAGGCAGAAATCTTATGCGGATAAGAGGAGGACAGAACTCGAGTTTGAAGTTGGGGACATGGTCTTTGTCAAAGTGTCTCCATTACGAAACGTTGTTCGCTTTGGGTCCGTTGGGAAATTAGCACCAAGGTTTGTAGGGCCGTTTCCTATTAAGGAGAGGATTGGACGGATGGCGTATAGAGTGGAGTTGCCCGAGAGACTTAGTGGTGTACATGACATATTCCATGTGTCACATTTGAGGAAGTGCTTGCACGAGACCGCGGAAGTGGTAGAGCCGAGCTTGCTTAGAGAGGTGGAGATAGAGCGTGATGCGACAATTCGACGAGCTCCTATGCGCATTCTTGGGTCGAAGATCAAGAGGTTGAGGAATCGAGAGGTCAGACTAGTTAAAGTGCAATGGGGAGATTATGAGAGCAACGCTACTTGGGAGACGGAAGAGAAGATGCGTTCACGATACCCTTTTCTTTTTGAGGGTATGTCCTTTAATTTCTCCTTTATCGCTTAGCTTGTACTTATCTTATCTTTAGTATATCCTCTCGCTAGTATCTTTGACCTTTAGTTAGGATAATCCTATGGTTGAAACATGTGTTTGAGACATGTTATGTATGGTGGATGCAAAGTGGATGCAAGTGGTTGCTCGTGGATTCATATACACACACTATTAGGCACCAGATCGGCTCAGTCACTTCATATTGCATATTGCATATATATGGATGTATTTAGTAAAATGGATGTATAATGGTTGTATTATCATATAGTTGCTGCATTCGGGTGGATGGTTGTGCACGCATATAGAATTAATATGTATCATTAGGAATCTTTTGCATACATATTGGACGCATGGCACTATCATGAATTGCACTAAGGAGGTCGACTGAATCAGTAGACCGCCTAATTTTGCATTAGATATGGACATATACACACACTGTGCATATAAACATTAAAGCATTAGAAGTCTTTTAAGGACAATGGATTCTGGTGTTTGATGGTTGAGTAGATGGACGATTAGATGGTAGGATATACATTCTTCTTGACTTGGAGATTTCGGGGACGAAATCCTTTAAGTAGGGGAGAATGTAACACCCCGTAATTTTATAACATTAAAATTCACAAATTAAAGTATACTTAATTTTTAGAAAAGAATTAAGTGAAATGGGTTGCGCAGAGAAATATATATATATTGATATATATATATATAAATTAAAAATTAAATAAATAAATATGCGAAAAAGTTCCAAACAGCAAATTGGGAGGGGGAATAACCGAACCAGCCTATTTTTGAGGTCGACCCAAGCCCCGCTGGGTCGACTAGGAGTTAATCCAGGGTGTTTGGCTGTCAACCCGTGGGCCGATTCGCTCAAATGCAGATTTTGCATTTGATTGGTTCTCATGGTTCATGGTTAATCTAATGGTCCTAAATAACTTCCTACACCTATAAATACATCCTAATGCTAACCCTAAACCTAATTAAAATAGAATAGTTACCGTCATACCATCGCCATGGAAATCAATGGAGCCGCCGCCATCTAAGAAAGAAGAAAAGCAAATTCAATTCTAATTCTCTCAACCCTAAAGCAAAGCAAAACTCTCTCTTTTCTTCTCTAAATTGTGAGTATGATGATCTTAACAATATTATTATCATTTTAATTAGGTTGAGTTATGAATGGATTATGAGTAGATGATGTGAATTATCATATATGTTGTTGTAAACCCCTTTTGCTATCATGTATACTGTAAATCCAATGTTATGTGATGATGATATCTTATATGTTGTAAATCATGCTATGATGATGTTATGTATGTTGAAAGTTTCTATGCTAAGTTGTGATGAATCATACATGTTAAAAAGGCCATGATGTTACCATCTATGCTAGTTAGTTCATATTAATTAAATCATCATGTTTGGGTTATGTTGATCTATATGACAAGTCACATATGCAAGTTAGATTGATTAGAAAAGTTATGAACATATGCCAAGACATCTATTATGGCATCTAGAATTATGCTATGACATATGTGATATCCTATGCTAGTTCACACCATCATTATGTTGCCTAAAAACCCCATATGCAAGTTTATGTATAGATTTGGGCTATGATCATATCATGTAAATTGAGACATTTAACAAGTTGACACATTTTGATCCTTAACATGTGTAGTTTATGCAAGTTTCACCCCTATTATGATTAGATTTATTTTAATTGTCTATATGTTGTGATAATTTATCTTTGTGCTAGGTGTTAGACTATACAAGTCTAGCCTATATTATGCGTTGAATAAGCGAACGTATAAACGTGGGGTATGGGTAATATTAAGGATTTAATATTAAAAAAAGTTGGGGTGCAATTGATATGATTTTGCATGCCATAAGTGGATGGCCATAATTGAGTCAATTATGGACATCATTAAAAGTTGACTTAATTAATAATTTGAATAGGGAATTTTTACTACTGGGGTAAAAGATTTTAAGTGTTAATCAATGCTTAGGACACGAGGTTGGACTCGTTTGTGACGTAAACCTGCCCGGACCCGCCCGGCAAATCCAGTGGTCACAAATGTCAGCCCAATGTGAGAGGCCCTAGGCCTAAACTAAAGCATAACGGTTGTAAAGACACGAGGTTAGACTCTTTTATGGTGTAAGACTGCCCGGACCCGCCCGGCAAATCCAGCTGCCATAAATGTCAGTCTAATGTGAGAGGTCTTTATGAGGTTATGGCCTGAATGAATTAAGAAATACTTAACCAGATAAACATGTAAAGTGGGACATGGGGGTTAAGTAGGTGCCTTGGGTGGCACGAGGAATCTAGGGGGTGCCCTTAGTGGCATGTGAAATACGATTAGTAAGACTTAACCAAACACACATGTAAGTGAACATGACTAAGAGGGTTAAGTGGGATATACTAGTGACAAGCTTAGGAAGGTAGCTTGTGGGGGCCCATTTCGACCAGTATCCCAAACGTATCTTTGTGGGCTCGACCCAAGTCGAGGACGGGACACGCATGCTGGGTTTGACTGTAAGAGGCCAAAACGGGGAGCGGTGGCAACGCAAGTCCAACGGGTTTCGTATGCGTGTGTGGACCCGGGCTGGTAGGTAAGACGTTGTTGCATCGTGTAGGTATAAGCCGTGCATTCTCAAGTTGTATCGGGTTGCCACTTTTGGGGAGTGATACACCCCATTGTGGGGCCAGCACGGGTATCTACGAGTAGGGAGCCGATCGAAAGTGGGTAGTGGGGTACACCTAGTGGAGATAGGGGCAGACGACACCTATGTAGTCAGCTAGGGGTACGTAAAGCTATTTATAAAGTTTCTGTGTGAAGCAAGTGGGATCAAACAATAGGGTGACTGGTGTGATGCAGTGTAGTAATGTGCGGTGCAGTGTAGTAATCATTCGTTAGTAATTAGGTGTGCCTTTACCGTTATCTTTAACGTTATCTTAAACGCTATCTTTATCTTCCTAAGAGTTCATAGACATTTACTTGTCTTCCAGCTTATGCCTTAGTCTAGTTATTTTGATAATAGTATTGTTAGAATTATCATACTCGTCAGACTTTATGTCTGACCCCCTCTATTTCTATCCTTTTTCCCCTTCCAGGTCCTCAAGTTGGGCCCAGCTCTAGTGGAGTTTGATTGAATTGCTTCATCTCTCTTTGGAAAGCTTGGACCGTTGAAGTAAAGTCCAGCTTGTTATCTTTTTAATGGCTATTTATGTAATGGGATTATGTATTTTGTTTTTATGAAGATGGATATTGTACTGGGTTATGATCTATGGTTTTATGATGTAACAAACATGTTTAATTTCCGCTGCAATAAAATGAAGTTTGAGATTTCCAAGTACTATTTATTATCTGTCTTGTTGTAATTTTTCTGTTCTATATTCACTTATAACCTCCATGGAAGTTAATGCATTCCCTTTGTGAGTGACATTAATGGACGTTGGGTGTTACAAAGACAGATCAAAGATGTGCACAGCCTCGCTAGAAAAGTCGCTGTTTTGAGTACATTTATATCTAAAGCCATGGATAAATGCATCTCGTTTTACGATTTAATAAAGCGAGGCAAACGTAACTTCCAGTGGACCCCTAATTGTATTGAAGCTTTTCGGAGCCTCCTTACTCATTTAAAGACGCCTCTGATACTATCCAAGACGGTCGATCACGAGGATTTATTCGTATACTTGGCCATATCATCCCATGCAATAAGCTCAGCCTTAGTAAGAGAGGAAGATAAAGTTCAAAGGCCAGTTTACTACATGAGTAAGAAATTAGCAGCAGCGGAACGTAATTACCCGAGGATAGAAAAACTCACATACAGTCTGCTGATCGCATCTAGAAATCTTTGCCACTATTTCCAAGCTCACCCTATCACCATATACACGAACCACCCCCTCCGACGAGTCTTGCAAAGACCAGAAGCATCTGGAACGTTGCTAAAATGGGATATAGAGTCAAGTTAGTTTGATTTGAACTTCCAGCCCCGAAGATCGATAAGGGGGCAAGTGTTGGCTAATTTTATAGCTGAGTTCACCATTCCTGAGGAGGATATACCAAATAAGGAAGTTGGTCCCTTAGAACGACGATTCGAATCTAGCACCTGGAAGCTATATACCGACGGTGCCAAGAATGACAGACGGTCTGGCGCCAGAGTTATGTTAATCTCTCCTGAAGGACGGTCGATTTACTATGCTCTAAGACTAGAGTTCCACGCCACGAATAACCACTCCGAGTATGAAGCACCGATTGTTGGACTAAAACTTGCAAAGGAGTTGTGTAACACCCCACACCCGCTAAGGTCACTCACTAAGGGAATGCCTTAACTTCGGTGGAGTATTTTAAGTGAATATAGAACAGAAAAATTGCAACAAGACAGATATAAGTAATACTTGAAAATTTAAAACATCATTTCATTACAGCGGAAAGTAAAACATGCTTGGTTACATCACAAAACCATAAACAAGAGTCAAGTACATAATATCCGTCTTGATAAAACAAAAGTACATAATCCCACTACATAACCAATAGCCATAATAGAAAAGATAAGCTGGGCTTTACATCACGGTCCAAGCTCCAAAAGAGAGATAAAGCAATCTGATCAAAGCCCACTAGCACTAGGCCCACTCTAAGAACCTGAGGGTTGGGGAAAAAGATAAAAACAATGGGGTCAGACATAAGTCTGAGTGAGCCCTATAACTTTAACAACACAATCATTAAAGTAATTAGGGTATGATATAAACCTGGTACGGTACGACTGGGGATAAATGACTACCCTAAGTAGCCAACTATACTTAGGATGAACTAAGATAACGGTAAAGACGCGCCTATCCACCCAAGGATAAATACTACCCCGCACCCCACCCAAGCTACCCACCCAAGGGTAATTCCTACACTGCACCACACCAGACCTACCCACCCAAGGGTAATTCCTACTTAAAGGTTGATCCCACTAAGTGTATTTAGTAATCTTAATAATAGTCTCGTGTACCCCAAGCTGACTACATAGGTGCCGTCTGCCCCTATCTCCACTAGGTGTACCCTACACTTAATAATCTTAATAGTAGTCTCTTGTACCCCTAGCTGACTACATAGGTGTCGTCTGCCCCTATCTCCACTAGGTGTACCTGCTACTCCCCAAGCGATCGGCTCCCTACCGTAGATACCCGTGCTGGCCCCACAGTGGGGTGTATCACTCCCCAAAGTGGCAACCCGATACAACAAATGGTGCACGGCTTATATCTACATGATGCAACAACGTCTTACCTACCAGCCCGGGTCCACACACGCATATGAAACCCGTTGGACTCGCGTTGCCACCGCTACCCCGTTTTGGCCTCTTATAGTCAAGCCCAATACGCGTGTCCCGTCCTCGACATAGGTCGAGCCCAATAAGATACATATGGGTTACTGGTTGAAATGGGCCCCCACAAGCTACTACTTAAGCTTGTCATTTTATCTAGTGCATCCCACTTAAACCCTTTTCCATAATCATGCCCACTTACATGTTAAGGTTTGGTTAAGTCATCTAATCATATTTCAATTGCCACTCAAGGCACCCACTAGATTTCTACATGCCACCCAAGGCACCCACTTGATTTCCACATGCCACCCAAGGCACCCACTTAACCCTTTAATCATGTTTAGTTACATGTTCCACTTTGGTTAAGTATTCTAGTCGTATTCTCTATTGCCACCCAAGGCAACCCACTAGATTTTTCCACATGCCACCCAAGGCACCCACTTAACCCTTTAATCATGTTTAATTACATGTCCCACTTTGGTTAAGTATTTTAATCTTATCTTCTATTGCCACCCAAGGCAACCACTAGATTTCATCATGCCACCCAAGGCACCCACTTAACCCTTTAATCATGTTTAATTACATGTTCCACTTTGGTTAAGTATTCTAATCGTATTTTCTATTGCCACCCAAGGTAACCACTAGATTTTCTCATGCCACCCAAGGCACTTACTTAATCTCCACATGCCACCCAAAGCACCCACTTAACCCTTCATGCCCCACTACATGCTTATCTGGTTAAGTGTTTCTTAATTGATTAAGAACGTAACCGTTGTAAAGACCTCTCACATTAGACTATCTTTTATGGCGGCTGGATTTGCCGGTTGGGTCCGGGCAGCCTTACGCCATAACCGAGTCTAACCTCATGTCTATACACTTGTCACGTATTTAGTTTGTGCCTAAGACCTCTCACATTGGGCCAATCATTTGTAGCCGCTGGATATGCCGGTCGGTTCCGGGCAGTCTTACGCTACAAAAGGGTCCAACCTCGTGTCTTAGTCGATTAATTACACCTAATTAATCACCCCCATATTTCGAATTAATTTTCCCTAATTAATTCCAATTTTAACGATGTACATAATTGACTCAATTATGTCCATCTACTTTATGGTATGCATAATCATACCAACTTCACACCATTTCATTAACATGTATATTAACCCCATCGTTCCCCACGTAATTTGCCAACATGACATAAAAGGGAAGATTCATCACAAATACAATGGGTTCAACTTGCATAAAATTAACATCAACATGGGTTTAAAGGTGTCAACATGCATATAGAATCAACCCAACTAGCATAAATAATCAACCCAAACTTGCATGAACCACATATGTCATAAAGAGGTTAACTTGCATAAGTTATTTATGTCATACAAAAGGGTAAACTTGCATATGTATGTATGACATACAAAGGGGTTAACTTGCATATGTATGCATATCATAATAAGGTGTAAACTTGCACATGTTACTTGCATATCATCAAACACCAAACTTGCATAACATATCATATATGAACTTGCATATAATCATACACCAAACTTGCATAACATGTCATATATGAACTTGCATATAATCATACACCAAACTTGCATAATCATGGTGTCATAATGGATCAATGTTTATCATAGCAATTTGCATAACTAGCATCATGAACACATAGCCTAACACTTGCATAACTTGCATAAAATCATGATCATGTAGCATATAACTTGCATAACTTGCATAACATCATGAACATGTAGCATATGACTTGCATAACTTGCATAACATCATGATCACATAGCATTTGTCTTGCATAACTTGCATAACATCATGAACACATAACACATAACTTGCATAACATCACAAACACATAGCATATGATAACATAATCTTGCATTGATCCACATTCATAGCCATAACCTCATTATATCCTATCATAATCATTTCAACAATTGGTCATTAAGGCTATAGAAAACTCACCACTTGTTGATTAGCATTTAAATGAAGAAGATTAAGTTGCTAGAGTTGATTAGAAGTTGATTTGAGAAGCTTTCCTCCTCTTTAATTTGTTGGTGGCTCCTCCTAGTTGCATTTTGACGGCATAACGACGTTGTCTCCAATTTTAGTATGAATTAGGGTAGTCTTAGGGTGCATTTATAGAATTAGGATGTAGTTTAGGCCCTTAGATTAACCTTAGATTAGGTTAGAGCCGTCAGATCTCGTCACAAGCCACCAGACACAGCCCAAAAGCCAAACTGATGCACCCAGGTCACCTGGGCTCGACCAGGGAGGTCGACCCCCAGGTCGACACTAGGGTCGACTCCCCAGTCGACCTGGTGGGCAGGTCGACTCCCTGGGTCTGGCGGGAATTTTCACGCCACTTCTGAAATGTGAAATTTTCGTTTTTAAATCTGTTTTGAATTTTCTGAAAACTTCTTTGGGCCTTAACTGGGTCATACGGACTCCGATTTTCGAAAACTCGGACTCTATTTTGCGTATTTTTCCAAGACGAACGCAATGGCATAGCCCGTTTCCCCTGATTCAGATTTTTAAATTTAATTCTGCCCTGTTTTATATTATAGCAAGTTATTCAACATACGGGGTGTTACAAGTTGAGGATAGCGAGGTTGGATATTTTCTGCGACTCCAAGATAGTGGTAAACCAAGTTCAGGAGGAGTTTCAAGCTAAGGGTCCAAGACTTGTATCATATTTAAGAGAGGTAAGAAAGCAGCTGGGTAGTTTTGAGCACTACATTATCTCCCATATTCCTCGGATAGAGAATCAAAAGGCAGATAAATTGTCCAAGATGGCTAGCTTTGACAATCCTGAGAATATGGAAATGGTCCTGATTGAAACATTGGAGACTCCGAGTGTTGATCAGATGGAAATTGATTCGATAATGGAAACTGAACCCGAAAGGGAGTCATGGATGACCCCCTTAAAGAACTTCCTTATCAGCGGGACACTCCCGATCATGAAGAGTGAAAGGCACGCCGTTATCCGTAAAGCTTCTAGATTTGTTATGCAAGGCGAAGTTCTTTATCGACAAGGGTACTCGATGCCCCTACTCCCATGTATAGCCCATGGCGACGTCGAGCGAGTACTTAAGGAAGTACATAAAGGTGAATGTGGTGACTACAACGGAGGCCAAACATTGGCTAAGAAGATATAACGGTATGGATATTTTTGGCCTACGGTGAATAAAGATGTGGCTAAATAAGCACGGCGTTGCGACAGGTGCAAGAAATTCTCTAAGGTCCCCAGGTCACCTCCCAGTCAATCGAAGACAATGATGAGCCCATGGTCGTTCACTGTCTGGGGAGTTGATATTATAGGAAGCCTATGAATTGCAAAAGGCGGAGCAAAATTCGCAATCGTGGTCGTGGGTTACTTTACGAAATGGGTCGAAGCAGAACCACTGACCACGATCATGACCAAGCGAGTGATATGTTGGAGAATGGAGTTTTGATGACAACAACCTTATTTCAAGTATCAATGATTATAAAATATATAATAACACTTTTTGTATAGAATATATATATATATTATATATATGTGTGCAGGAATTATATACAGGAAATATTACTGAAGACTGTACAGTTATGAAGTTGATAGAGATTCAAAGATCAGAGAAATTTCAAGACTCATGAGTATTCAAGATTTCAAGACTTCAAGATTTCAAGAATTCAAGATTAATATAGATATAGAGTCTAGATTTTGTAAGACTCTAAATAGCACTCCAGGTTCAAATTCAAATTCTAAATTTCAAATTCTAATTCTAAAATTCTAATTCTGATTTTCAATTCTATTCTCAATAATCTCTATTTTATTTTTCTATTTTTATTCTTCTTTGTTTTTCAAATTTAAGTTTTTATATATACTTTATATTTATACTTTATATAATTTAAAACCTTATAATTTTATAAATATATTTATATAGTTTAAAATTATGTTTTCATATGTTTTTCTATCATATAATATAAATTTACAACACTAGAATTTTACTTAAGAATTTCCAGAATTATTTTTATATCCAAACACATGAAAAATGCTTTAAGATTCAAAATTTCGAAGGAGTATGTCGACATAACAAAAACTCCATATCGACATATAACTTTCACTTTTTCTAATTTTGAAAGGAAGTGCCTTTTCACTATTTGAAATAATTCAAAACCATTGCAACCTTTCATACTCTATAAAATGGGGTTAAAACCAAATTTTTTATCATCTCTTCTTCTCTAACTTCATCCTCTTTCTCTATACCATTGTTCTTACTCATTTTTATGATTCTTACACTTATACACTACCAAATTCAATTCTGTTTTGATAAAACTTCTTCTCTATACACTCTCTACACTCTACTCTCTGAAACAAGTGCTATTGAAGATTATAGGGCTATTTTGTAATTGCTTTGGTTGAACAAACCTTATATGTAAGTCAAAGAGGAATCGGTGTATCCTTATAGCCGTGAAATCAAGGAATAGGAGTCGGTGTGTTCTTGTTGAGCCGTGAAATCAAGGAATAGGAGTCGGTGTGTCCTTGTTGAGCCGTGAAATCAAGGAATAGGAATCAGTGTCTCCTTGTTGAGCCGTGAAATCAAGGAGGCTGTAATTGACTATTGAAATAGTAATAAAACTTTACGCAATCCAGCATTATGCGGGACTGGACGTAGAAGTAATCCGAACCAATATAAAATCCGATGTGTTTTTTACTTTTCTGCATTTTAATTTCTGTTGATCTTATTTGTGTTTGAATCACTATCTGTGATTGTGTTTGTGGTGTTTGATTCATTCCATAATTCACTTTAGTTTCTGTTTAAATTCTTGCAAACACTATTCACCCCCTCCCTCCTCTAGTGTTTGCTTTGCCTTAACGATCCATTCCGCAGTCCCTAACAACTGGTATCAGAGCAAGGTCTTTCAAAAGTTCATAATTTGATTTTTGAAAATTTGGTAAAATGGCAAATTTCGGAATCTTTGATAATACTAGTGTCAATTCATGCATTGCATCAATGTTAAAAGAGTCTGCATATATTAATGTTAAAGAAGCATATTATCTACTGAAATATTGTTCAATACAGAAATGGTTGAGTTCTATGAGTTTTGAAAATTCAAAAGTTGAAAAGATGGGTAAAGTGGCTATTGGCAGTTCAAATTATGAAAAGGTGGCTATTGGAAATTCAAATATTGAACTGGTGTGTTACATAGCTATTGAAAATTCAAATTCTGGAAAGCAATTGGTGGAAATGAAAAAGGACAAATGGATACTGGATAGTGGCTGTTCGAGACATATGACTGGAAATCCAGAACTACTCAATAATCTGAAGTATGAAGATGGTGGATTTTGGTAAACTTTTGAGATAATTCTAAAGGATACATCAATGGAATCGGCAATGTCAGTAATTTTGAAACTCCTATTATTTATGATGTTTTATTATTTAGAAATTAAAAACACAACTTACTAAGTATAAGTCAACTTTGCGATAAAGGATATAAAATAAAATTTGAAAAGAATAAATGTTTCACAGAAGATAGGAATTCAAAAATTATATTCGAAGGAGATAGAAAGAAAAATAACTATATATTAAGTATGAAAATTTCCAATGATAATTTATGGCTTATGGCCAATACAAGTGATCCTTGGATATGGCATAAGAGATTCGGTCATATAAATTTCAAACATATTTCTAGAATTTCTAAATTAGATTCTGTTAGAGGATTACCCAAAATGAAATTTAAAGTTAATAACTTATGCGATGCGTGTCAATTCGGAAAAGTAAAGAAGAGTTCATTTAAATCAAAAGAAGAAATTACTACTTCAAAACCATTAGAGTTAATATACATAGATTTATTTGGTCCATCTCAAACTTAATCAATAAATCATAACAGATATGTGTATGTAATAGTTGATGATTTTTCAAGATTCACTTGGACATTGTTTCTTAAAAATAAAAGTGATGCTTTCGACCAGTTTAAAACTTTTTCTAAAAGGATTCAAATTTATTATCACTAAAAATTAAAATAATACATAGTGATCATGGTGGAGAATTCGAAAATGAGAATTTTGAAAAACATTGTAATAAAAAGGGAATAACCCACATTTTTTCAATTCCATGTACTCCTCAACAAAATGGGGTAGTTGAACATAAAAATAGAACGATACAAGAACTATGTCATCCAATAGTAATTTACCAAGGAATTTTTGGGCTGAGACAGTCGCAACAGCTTGTTATATTATTAACAGAATTTCAATTAGACCTTTGACTCATAAAACTCCTTATGAACTTTATATAATAAGAAACCAAAAGTATCATATTTTAAAATATTTGGAAGTAAATGTTCTATACTCAATGCAAAGGATAATTTAGACAAATTTGATTCAAAATCCGATAAAGGAATTTTTATTGGATATTCAGAAAGAAGCAAGGCTTATAGAGTTTTTAATACTTGAACCAACACTATAGAAGAAAAATTAATCGTATTTTTCGATGAAAACTATAAAATTATAACTCAAAATAATGAAGACGATTATGAGGATAAAATTAAGAAATAAATAATGAAGATAACCAACCAAATAAAAGAATTAGATTACTTAGAGACCATCCTGTAGAAAATATCTTAGGGGACATTGAATCCGTTGTTAGAATTCGTAATCAGTTAAATAATATGAGTAATACTGCATTTATATCAACTATCGAACCCAAAAATCCAAAGGAAGCTTCTTCCGATGATTCATGGATACTTGCTGCAAGAAGAATTGAATCAGTTTACTAGGAATGAAGTATGGGAGCTTGTTCTTAGACCAAAGGATAAAACAATAATATGAACCAAATGGGTCTATAAAAATAAAATGAATGAACACGGTGAGGTAGTAAGAAATAAGACAAAACTAGTAGCACAAGGATATACTCAAGAAGAAGGAATAGATTATGTTGAAACTTTTGCCCCCCTAGCAAGACTAGAGGCTATTAGAAATTTACTAGCTTTTGCAAATTATAATAATTTCAAATTATATCAAATGCATGTAAAAAATGCATTTCTAAATGTATTTGTCAAAGAAGACATATATGTTAAGCAACCACCCCCATTTGAAGATGAAAAATTACCAGATCACGTATATAAACTGAAGAAAGCTTTATATAGATTAAAACAGGCTCCTAGGGCTTGGTACGATAGATTACGAAATTATTTATTACAATCAAACTTTGAAATAGGAAAATTAGACAATACTTTGTTTATCAATAAAAATGACAGAGATATACAATTAGTACAAATATATATTGATGACATAATCTTTGGATCAACAAATAAAAAAATGAACAAAGATTTTCGGATATTATGACCAAAGAATTTGAAATGAGTCATATGGGAGAATTATCATTCTTCTTAGGTTTGCAAATTCAATAATTAAAAAATGGAATATTCATTAATCAAGAGAAATATGCAAGAGATTTAATTATTAAATATAATATAACAACAACAAATGGAAGTCCAACACCTATGGCAACTAATATTGCTTTAAGTAAAGATGATACATCAAAAGATGTTGATCAAAAACTATATAGAGGAATGATAGGATCATTATTATATATAACCGCTAGTAGACCAGATATAATGCATAGTGTATGTCTATGTGCAAGATATCAATCACAACCTAAGAAACTCATTTAACATCGGTAAAATGTATTCTGAGATATGTAAAGCATACATCAGATTTTTGATTATTTTATCCAAAAAATGATTCATTCGATTTAATTTCATACTGTTACGCTGACTACGCAGGATGTAAATCTAATCGGAAAAGTACTAATGGAACATGTCATTTTCTAGGACGTTCCCTTGTATCATGGTTTACTAAAAACAAAATACCGTATCTTTATCAACAACTGAAGCAGAGTATATATCTGCTGCTTTAGCGTGTTCACAAGTAATTTATATGCAACAAACTTTAAACAATTTTGGTTTAAGTATAAATAAATCACCTATATACTGTGATAATACAAGTGCTATAAATATTTCTAAAAATCCTACTCATCATTCGAAAACTAAACGTATTGATGTACGACATCATTTTCTAAAAGATAATGTAAGTAAAGAGAAGATTTCACTTGAATTTATAGAAACAGATAAACAAATAGCTGATATATTAACCAAACCATTAAATGAATAAACATTCACTAAATTTAGGAGAGAACTAGGTATATGTTCATTAAGTGAATTAGAATAATTAAGTAATAGTACATATATAAAAATAAGATAAGGAATTAAAATAATGAAACTTAAAACAAGACTATGTTGACATAAAGTTTCTGCTATGTCGAAATATAACAGCCAAAAATTTAAAATTAATTCCCACCAAAAGTTAGTTATTTCAACTATTTAATTCGACTTTTCTTCTTCATTTTCACTCTTCTTCTCTGTAAAAACTCTAACTTAAAAAATACAATGGCTTCCACTAATCCAAATACTCAAAACAACTCTGATTCATACGCTAGACCATCCGAGGGTCCATTTCAACGATCTACGCTTTCTGGAGTGATCAAAATTGAAGAAAAAATGTAGTTTCTACTGCAAATGGTGGCTAAGATGCAAGTACTCTAAATTAGAATAAGTCAAGAGAAAAATAGACAAGGAAAAGTAATAAGAAGTTTCTTAAAGTTTATAATGGATAACGAGACTAATCCGATTATCATAATGATGATAATCAACCCATGGAAGAAGAAGAAGAACCAAAAGAGGAAGAAGAAATGATGGAGGAGGAAGAACAACAAGAGACTCAACCAACGGTTACGGACGAGGATGATAACGTTGAGTGCGTAAGAGAGTTCTATTTGACGAAAATGGGAATGTGATTGAAAAGAATGGTGAATTCTGTCTCCATTATCCAAATTGTCCAATTCACAAATCTCCCATTGTCAAATAATTAAGTGTTTAATGATTTTTCTTGATTTCGTTTTATTACGTTCCTATGATAAGTCGTATATGTATGAAGTCATGTATATGTGCAAGTGATTGTTTAATAAAATTGTCATTTATCGTTTAAATAGTTATAACCTTCTAAAACATAAATATATGAATATCTGATTAAGGGGGAGTATTTTTAGGAATATTACTTAAGTTCTAAAGTAATATAATTTAGGGGGAGTACCTTTAAAATTTCTTTTCGATAATGCCAAAGGGGAAGAAATTATAAAATATAGGCATAGTTTATAGGAAACTTATAGACGGGGGAGTATAAGAGGAACATCATCAAACAGGTATACAGGTATAATATTTTATAAACTAAGGTTTTCATCATCAAAAAGGGGAGATTATCGAAGAATGGAGTTTTGATGACAACAACCTTATTTCAATTATCATTGATTATAAAATATATACTAACACTTTTTGTATAGAATATATATGTGTGCAGGAATTATATACAGGAAATATTACTGAAGACTGTACAGTTGTGAAGATGATAGAGATTCAAAGATCAGAGAAATTTCAAGACTCATGAGTATTCAAGATTTCAAGAATTCAAGAATTCAAGATTAATATAGTTATAGAGTCTAGATTTTGTAAGACTCTAAATAGCACTCCAGGTTCAAATTCTAATTTTCAAATTCTAATTCTAAATTTCAAATTCTGATTTTCAATTCTAATCTCAATCATCTCTATTTTATTTTTCTATTTTTATTCTTTTTTGTTATTCAAATTTAAGTTTTTATATATACTTTATATTTATACTTTATATAGTTTAAAACCTTATAATATGGCGAGAGTCCAGTAGCTGAAAGCATCATTAGCTTACGCTCTGACCCGAGTAGCATGGGACACGTGGAATCCCGTTTTATAAATATATTTATGTAGTTAAAATTATGTTTTCATATGTTTTTCTATCATATAATATTAATTTACAACACTAGAATTTCACTAAGAATTTCCAGAATTATTTTTATACCAAAACACTTGAAAAATGCTTTAAAATTCAAAATTTCAAAGGAGTATGTTGACATAACAAAAACTTTATGTCGACATATAACTGTCACCATTTCCAATTTTGAAAGGAAGTGTCTTTTCACTATTTGAAGCGATTCAGAACCGTTGCAACCTTTCATACTCTATAAAAAGGGGTTAAAACCGAATTTTTTATCATCTCTTCTTCTCTAACTTCATCCTCTTTCTCTATACCATTATTCTTACTCATTTTTATGATTCTTACACTTATACTCTGAATTAAGTTCTGTTTTGATAAAACTTCTTCTCTCTACACTCTCTACTATCTGAATCAAGTGTTATTGAAGAGTTGTAGGGTTGTTTTGTAATTGCTTGGGTTGAATAAACCTTGTTTGTAAGTCAAAGAGGAATCGGTGTATCCTTGTAGCCGTGAAATCAAGGAATGGGAGTCAGTGTGTCCTTGTTAAGCTGTGAAATCAAGGAATAGGGATCGGTGTGTCCTTGTTGAGCCGTGAAATCAGGGAATAGGAGTCAGTGTATCTTTGCTGAGCTGTGAAGTCAAGGAGGGTGTAATTAACTATTGAAATAGTAATAAAACTCTGCGCAATCCAGCGTTGTGCGGGACTGGAGGTAGGAGTAATCCGAACCAGTATAAAATCCGATGTGTTCTTTCCTTTTCTGCATTTTTATTTCTGTTTATCTTATTTGTGTTTGAATATGTGTCTGTGATTGTGTTTGTGGTGTTTGATTCATTCCATAATTCACTTTGGTTTTAAATTCTATTTAAATTCTTAGAAACACTATTCACCCTCCTCGCCCCTCTAGTGTTTGCTTTGTCATAACGATCCATTCCGCAGTCCCTAACATAATAAACTTCATCGTCAAAAATATCATATGTCGGTTTGGAATCCTGAAAATCATCATAACAGACAACAGGACCCAGTTTGATAGCATCGAGTTCTGATACTTCTGTCAGAAGTACCATATCGAAAAAAGGTACACTGCTGTAGCGCATCCGCAGTCGAATGGACAAGTAAAAGCGGCAAACAAGGTAATTAAGTCCATTCTGAAGAAGAGATTGAAGCGGGCCAAAGCCATGTGGGTCGACGAATTATCCTTGGCATTATGGGCCTACAGAACAACTTACAAATCAGCGACGAGTCACACTCCCTTCTCCCTCGCATTTGGATCAAAGGCGGTCATCCCGGTGGGATTAGAAGTACCATCCCACAGGACTACCTTTTACGACCTGATGACTAACAATGAACTGCTCCTCGAGTCTTTGGACATGATTGAGGAAAAAAGGGATGAAGCGGATCTACGTGCCTTGAGACATAAACAACAAGTTGCCCTATATTATAATAAGCAAGTTTGGGCTCGAACTTTTGAACCTGGAGACCTGGTGTTGAAACATGTCTTCCCAGACCCCATCTTCTTGGGTCCGAAATGGGAAGGACCATATACCATCCTACGAAGGCTTGATAATGGATCCTTCAAGCTAGCGACCGTGGACGGAAATGAAATCCCCAGAGTGTAGAATGCCCAGCATTTGTGGCATTACTCGACATAAAACTGTCATTTTTATTCTTTTGTTTTTAGGGCCATGTAAAAAGGCACGACTTGCCTAGAATAGTATGGTTGCATAAGCAAAAGATTATAAAGTGGGCGTAGGTCATGATTCGACCGAACCACTATAAAATATCGTGTGTCATTTACTTTTGCCGCACCATTTCTTGCCTATTCTTTTGTTTTTATTCATATGAGCTATTATGATTGTGTTGTTCGTCACAAGCCACACGTTAATCCTAAAACACATAATTCAAAGTGTCTTCTATCAAATCAGAAGGCCAATGACATACAGAGTATCAAGGGGGGCAACAAAGTAAATGGTACAACCCCGAGCATTCTAACTCTTGTGACTTGTGAAAGGGTATAAACGACAAGGAAATGAATTTTCCACGAGGATGAATGTGCACCATGATTAAAAGACTGCCTCGACACCACTCTACCCTTGGCATCCGATAGGAGAGTATAAAGGCGCCAGGGACTGAGCGCCGCAGATGAACTCCTACCCCGCTGAAGGATTGGGGGCAGATTGAAAGCTGAGTTCGAACTCTATCATGGGCATCCGACAGGAGAGTATAAAGGCATGATTGATTGAATGCTGCAAAAGGGCTCCTACCCCGCTGCAGTATCAGGGGCAAGAGTGAAAGCTAAGCCCGAACCCTTCATTTCCGGACATGGGGGACAATATGTAGTCGATCCTAATCAGTCCTTAACAAACCCTATCTAGGCATCATGTCAATGATTGATTAGGGGCACATATGCATATCATGATGAAAATAATTATAGAATTTTTAATCTTTTGCCTGCAATGACGGATCATGATGTAGTTATGTTTAAAACCTAGTTATGTATGTACATGACTAAGTACGAGAAATTTACAGGTACGCGGCAATGCGAAAGAAACAGGATTTTTATTTACAAAGTGCAGAGCTAACAACTGGTCAACATGTGAGGGCCAATCTCACAACTACAGTAAAAGGCCAGTGGAAATTTAAAACAAACAAAAACAAGTAAACTCTATTTAGGCATTGGGCCTCGACTTCTTCTCCTTTTTCTATTTCTCTGGATCCTCCTTGCTAGCATCAGAAGTATCATGTTTTTTCCTTTTCTTCTTCCCCGAAGGAGGATCCTATGGAGCATCAGAGGACAGGGATGCAAGTTGTGTAGTAATGGACCTAGATAGTCTTACGATCAGTCCAAAACCAAGAGCGGCCGCAGCAAGTGGCGGTACATTTAAAGGCTCTTCCTCAGCTTTAACTATTAAAAACATCATTCTTAGCCTTTATTTCGGCTAAGGTCATGCTATCATCCTCTTTAGTCTCTCCCGTGATGGCGACATTCTCCTCTTCATCTCCGTCATCACCATCAGTGTCCTTCAGAGCTCCAATTATCTCAGCATCTTTAGGGACATTTGTGCTTGGTGGTATAATGGCCTTCTCGGCCACCTCAGTCCCTATTTTCTCCTTTTCAACCCCTTCGGTTGGCTTGGCACCTACATCACGAGAACAACTGTTATTAATTTAGGAGAGAATGCGGTCCTCTTAATTGTTTGCTCCACAATATGACGACATGTTATAACAGCTTTGACGAATTGTGGAGAGAATATGGAGATAGCTTCTGTCGATCGCTCGTCTGGAGCTGTAATAGAAGCCTCAACAGGTAGAGGTATGGGAATTTCAGCAATTAGCGGATCATCAGGATTGTACTCCTCAACCTCAGCAGCTTTGAGGTCCACAGCTGAGCCAGAGCCCTCCACAATTAGATTCTTACATTTGGCCTTACGCCTCTCCTCCTCCATAGACTCTTTAATTAGACGTCTACCCTCTGTTAGCCTCTCAGGTTCTTCACCTCTGAGAAAAATCTGCATAAGCTGATCCTCGTCAACAACCTCAACCTTTAAACGTTGCTTCTCACTTTCGACAATCTGGTCCCATACATCAACCTAGAGTGTTGGGATAATTCTTGATCCAGGAGATGTCTCAGGTTCGAAAGACCTGAGCGAAAAAGCCTATCAGCAATTCATCAAACTCTTCTATCTATTGTTCAGCTGTGGAAAGTTTAGCGGTAATATTTGAGGCGGACTCGAGGGCTTCATTAGCGTGTCCTTCAGCAAGAGCTTCTCTTTTCTCAGCATGAGCCGGCTTGTCTTTCGAACTTGCCATTTCCTTCTCCCAAGCCGCTTTTTCTTCGGCAAAGTGGGATGCGACATTTTCAGCTCAGTGTTAGCAGACCGGAGATCCTCTGTCTCTTTCCTCATAGCTCTATGCTCCTTGCTATTGGAGTCAAGCTCGGTGTGAAAGCCTGCTTCCTCAAACTGCTTCTTGTAATTTTCAGCATCCCTTCAGGCCAAGGCAAGCTGAGCTTGGGTATCCTTTATTTTTTTCTCGGCCTCATCTCTAGATTTAACATCATACTTAGCCTTTTCCTGTGCATCCTTTACATCTGCTTCCAGATGACGGATGACCTCAGAGAGCTTCTTGGCATGCTTCTTCATTGGTCTGTATTGTGTAGCCACGTGGCCTACTTGGTCCATGACTTTTGTATCCCAATCATCAGGAACTGGTTCAAGATCTGGAACAAAGTGCATCTTTCCGAAATAGATTTCGGGGAACTGCTCCCGCAAACGCTCCAATTTTGGTTGATTTTCAGAGGTAAGGACCACTGACTGCATAGTAGCAATATCAATGTTGCGTTGTCCCGAAGGGACAAGAGCTTTCTTCCTTTTTTCCAAACCTTTACTTGGATCTTTATGCTTCTCCTTGGACTCGTAATGCTTCTTGGAGGACTTATCTTGAGGAGGGACACCCTTCGGGGGAATCAGAGCTTTGGGAAGTTGTTTACCTCCCCCATGTTGCATTTAACAACTGTAGTGCTTCTCGAGATCTTTCCTTGAAGGAGACCAAGAATGCGAAAAGTGAGATTGGTGAGAATCGTAGTGTTTCCTGCTATCTCTCCCGCGACTGTCACCGCGGTCATGCTCAGTAACAGGGCTGAATCTGGGTGTATACTCACGAAGGTCACGATGAGATGAGCGACGATGAGAGTCATTTTTCTTGCAAAAGCAAAAAACAAGTGTAATAGCCATGAGACAATACGCTGTATAGATGTCGTGACGTGCGGTGCACATGATGTGTGTGTTTTGTGTGATCCCCCCTAACAGACCAGGGCCCGGAGCTTGGCTTGTCTATACAATATCGATCTATTTAACAGGAGTAGGCTCCTCCTCAGAAATAGGAAAGAATGACCCCATTTCAACATCCATAGAAGTGCAGATTGTTGGCGTTTTTCAAGCAAATCGAATACCAATTTGAGCATTTTAATAATTTAAATAAGAATCTTGGCAAGAATAATAGATCAAACTCATATAAATTAGGAATCCATACCTACGGTGTCGAGATCCATTAATTCAAGGAAGATGATGGCTGTGATTTGAATATGTTAGGTGAACAAAGCGCTTGCCCTCCATTGGTGTCCACAAACACCTGATCTCAGATTTTGTCAAACAAAATCGAGAATAAGGAAAGACGGTGCTAGCCGAGATTAGGAACTAGGATTTTTCTTATTTCCATTTTTATGGGTTTGATTTTTCTTAAGGAATAATAATAATGAAAGGTATCAGCCTTTATTTTATTATGTGGAACCCGTGAAAATTGTAAATAAGATCATACCATAATTGCCCTTATACCAATTCAAACTAGAGAGATTAGCCAACGTTTGATCCTCTTTTTGTTTTGAATGGTTCTCATCATTTTCAAGTGTTCTAATGTGTGACCCTATAGGTTATTACAACGTTGGCAATGATTTTAAATCGTATTTAAAATCATAAACAGTGATTGGCATTTAGCAATACGTCGTTGCTACCCAAGTTATAATAAGATCAATGATTCGAAAAAACCTTTTTTGTGACAGTGTATCAATGTAATATAATCCTTTTAACCAATATATCCCAGATTAAACTCAAGGCATGGATCGTATCATCCTCTTTATTACTTAATCCGTTTATCTTGATCGATGAGTAGACTGTTCAAAACAAATCAATATTTGAGCACGGCCATGCATTTCACAGTCTCACTCAATCAAGAGGCCCCTAGATATCACTACAAAAATATCGTAGGGTTAAATTCCATCTAGATCATTCATAACTTTCATTCGGCCTGAGATGTATCCAATAATCACCATTATCGTTACTCTGTTACGATTAACTTTAGATGATATCAAAACACAAATATCCTCGAATAAAATTATAATGATTTCGGGTCTGAGGACCATTACATCACTGTCACTGTGAGAACGAACTTACGATACTGTTAATTATATTCCATGTAGTAATCTCATGGTGGGTCAGTCCACTACGATATTCTCCAATACGTATTTATGTTTTGACATTAATATCACGTATATTAATGATCAATGAGATATGATCATCAGTTAATGAACATACTAGTCTCAACGTTTTATTGTTGTCCTTTATATAAACAATAAAACTTGACTAGGGACATTTAATAATTATAATACTCAATATATTATATAATCTCAAGTTCAAGTCTTACTCGAACTATATAATTCCATATTATTATTCTAAGGACTTCTATTTTAATAGTGTTTATATTACGTAGCAAATATAATATAATAGAATATTATTTTATTCCAAATAAAATAACAACAACAACATTGTTATCTATCTCATCAAATGGATTGCCTCTAGGGCATAAACTCTAACAATCTCCCACTTGCATTAGAGTCGATCATTTACGTATCGTATACTCATAAAACTAGTGGTACTATTAAACTTCCGCTGCGAAAGAGTTTAATTCAGTAGGTCTACAACTTTACAACTTTTGCAACTTTGTAGATATGTTCATTTCCTGTGTGAACAACTTCACATAAAAATTATATTTCTTAAGTATATATTTGGATCGATAATGAGTTTAATGTTTTGGGCTTGAGCAATAGCCACATTGTTATCCCAATGCAAATCATTAGATCAACAATTAATTAAGTTCAATTATGAACTTCTTAATCCAAACATTTTCTTTCTCAAAAACAGTATTTATTTCTTGTTTTAAAACTAACAATATTTACAATAATTAATTTGTTATCAAATAAAATCAGAATTATTGCAACACTCCCACTCAATTTCTTGTCTATACAAGATTCAATGGCATTTTGTGGTTTTTAAGACATTTCGAATTCTATTTCATTCTCATCGGTATCTTAGAGACTGGATCTCCTTTATAAAGGATGCCAATTCGAGCAATAAACATTTTATTCTCAGAGAATTTATAGAAATAATATCCATTTGTTTCTTGTGGATATTACACAAAATAGTTATCTGATTTGGGCCTGATCTTATCAGAGGAAGGACGTTTAATAAACGTCCTTGTATCCCAAATCTTCACACTAGACACACTAGGACATTTCCTAGTCCATATCTTATATGGTGTCTTTAATCTTCAAACTCGTTTTAGTAGGATTAAATGCAATTGTTCTAAAATTAATTTAATGGAAGATCTATATGACTTATCATTAATCGTACTATATCTTATAAGTTGCGATTTCTCCTTTCAGACACACTATTCCAATATGGTGTTCTAGATGGAGTGAGTTGTGAAACAATTTCAAACTCGTATGGATAGTCACTAAATAGTTGGCTTAAATATTCTCTTTCGATTTGTTCAAAAAGTATTTATTTTATATTAAAATTGGTTTCTAACTTCATTTTGAGTTCTTTGAACTTTTCAAAAGATTCTGATATGTGTTTCATAAGATACACATATCTGTATCTACTGATATCATCAGTAAATATAATAAAGTTATAAAACCTGCCTTCGTTTATGTATTCATTGCTCCATATACATCATTATGTACAAGACCCAATACTTATCACTCATTCACCATGTCAAGTGAAAGGTGATTCAGTTATTTTTCCTAATAAACAAGATTTGTATTCTTCATATAATTCAAAAACAAATGATCTCAAAATTCCATCATTATGGAGTTTTGATATAGTTTCTTGTTTACTGGGCTAACCGGTAATACAAAAGGTATATTAGATTTGAATCACTAAATTTATTCCACTCATTAATAATGTCAAGTATATTATAGTTAGGGATTTACAAATATCATTAACTATTTGTGAAATTCCATACGATATTTCATTTAATTAAAATGAATAACAAATATTATTTTATTACAAATGAAATTCAAACTTGTCTGAACAAGATCTTTCATAACATTTATTTTAAGTGGAATTTCATAATAACAATTATTTTATTTATTTATTTAAGCTAGTATATATAATAAGAATCAACTTCCTATGGATAATCTAGCAACATTTGCTTCATTTCCAATCGTAAGTTTACTTTCCCTTTTATAAAAATTCTACTTATTTTGCAATTTCCATAAATTCACATACATCTATGTGATTCGTATCTACTATCTGATACTATAGATGTATAAGTAGGTTTTATAACATTTATATCTTAATTAGTTGAAGTCATGCTTTAACTTATTTTAGATCCTCTCTTTATTTCTAAAGCAATTACATATAATTTGTTTGAGGACAATCCTCAAATTTTAATGTTAGTCAAGAAATTTGATTTAATTTAATTTGTCCTTCTAAAGGATTAATTTAAATTATTGAAGTTATTTTGTTATTTAATATCTACAGTAGATAATAAATAATGACTAATTCTTTAATATTTATTTTATATAAATTGTGACAATCAAAATTTTATATTAACATAAATGTGTAATTTAAACTAAAATAGGCTTCCACTCAAATTAACATCCCTCTATTTATATAAATATATCAGTATATTTTTATATATATACACACATATATAATGGTGTTCCAAGATTCATATCTAGTCATGCCTTGACCTAGCTTTGGCTAATCCCCAAAACACAACCTTTTAGGTAGACACCGTATGTCAATTACATCGTGTATATAATTCTTGGATCGCATGATGAACATTTTGTTTGGTATTATTCATTTGCTCAAAATATAGAATGATTCATGTTGTTGTCTCTAAGGCCATAATCCTATTATGCAGTCTTAGTTAAATCAGACACAATAATACAGCCGAAGCACCACAATTACTCCTACCCCATATAACCAATATAAGAGGATGCACAACGCGTTGGCGTTACCTACACCTAATGAGATTGGACATTGATGGGTGTACTATTTGAAACCTTCACCATGATTTAATATAACAAAATTTTCTTTAAAGGGAATTTATAATTCATAGTGGAAAACGATATTAGAGTTATTTACATATATCAAAATACATGTATTTTATATTCACAATATAAATTGGATTTAAAATATATATATATATATAAACTCAATGTTATATATATATATATATATGCGAAGCATATCTTTTATTTTGAACATTTCAAAACTTTAATTGACACAACTTTTGTACTGTATAGTATCATATATTATACCCACATGCTTGAAGTCCACTATAATTTCAAAACATATGCAAATGATCTAGTAGGCCCATTATAAAATAGTTTACCCAACATGACATAAAGACAAACGTAAAATTAGCATGCTTCATGTCACCATAATACCAATATGTATATATATATAATTTTCAATATATATATATATATATACACACACACACACGTGTCACATCTACAATACAGTACTCATGAGAGATTCAAGTAAATTGCTATATTGATATGGACATATCCAATTAAATAAACTAATGTAGTAATAGCTATACACTATAATCATATGAAGGGGATTACATATATACATATGTTTAGTCCCAAATGCAAAACAATTCTACAGTTAGCATATCCGGCATACAGTTCATGTTAGTAATTATATAATTATATGTGTATATTATGCATAACAATTACACATATTACATTCCATACATGAATATATACGCGTAGTGGCTGCAATTGCTGGAACAAGGTTTTGTTCTCCCTCTTTTCCATCTGAAACTATTTCAGAAATTACTGTTGTCCCTGTTAAAACAGTTTAAACATTCAGCGTTTGGCTAACAAAATTACATCTAATGTAAATGTTATTTTTCATGCAGCACAAACTCATATACATCACATGTATATTTGATTTATATATGCATTTATTCACACACATGCTGCAATTTATGTGTGTGTGTGTGTATCCTACATATTCAGCCACATGGTATGTATACAGAACAGGTTCTCTAAACATATTACACCATTATACAAATAGAATACGGGGAATGAATCCAGGTACAGGTTATGAAATTTACATGTTGGAACAACATATTGGCTCAAATGTATGTCTAATAACCTATATATTTTCATTTATATATATATATAATATTAAACACTTTTTTAGTTTAACATTATATTCTATCTTCATATATCACTACCATTCACAAATCAAATTTGCAGTGTGAAGGATCAGAAATATTAAAAGGTAAAAACATATATCAAATATATGAATGAGATTATGTTAGCCAGGTCTAAGTCCTCTAAATTTAAGACAGACTTAATTTTAACCACACCATACCTGTTTCAATGGTAATATACACACACATATCTTATATTAGTGTGTAACTAATTCGATGATTCAATTAATCATCGAATCTGGTTCTTGACACTCAAAATAAAACTGAGCTATAATCATTGAAAGATGGATCATTGTATGCATATAAAATGTAGGTGATTAATTTTATATAAGTATTAATAGGTGCTCCACCCCATTGTACCTTTCAGTCTCAAACAAAATTTGACTGAAAATAATAATCATCATTATTTATGCCAATTTCATCTGTCACCTAGTAAACAAACAAATCTTGAATTTCTACCAAGGTCGACTATTCTATACATATTATCATCAGGTAACAAAGACAATTATGAACATCTTCTTAATCCCATTTTGTATATTGAGGCAAGCACCATTATTGGTAATATGTAATTACTATCAAGTTATCTAATAGATTGATAGTCTTACTAATGTGTAATAGCCAATCTAAAGTCCAACTATACAAACTAGGATCCTATAATTATATGTTAACAATGTATAAAACTACAAATGGTATATAGTAACCTCAATCATTAAACATAGGATTTACCTTTTAAAATCTATTCACTATATTGATATTATATTGCATACACCATTAAGTTTAAACTGCAAATCATACTTGCAATGTATTTTAAAACAAATCATTGTTGGCAAGCTAAAGTCATAAACTGAAACAACCCGAACTTCCCCGGTCTCCGAAGAGAGAGAGAAAGAACGAATTGTTTTGAGAACACGACAAAATAGAACGCAGACGGAAGAACATTTCACTGTATATCACAACAATGCATCAGATTACAAGAATATACAGAGTATAAATGAATATTACACAGAAATACCAGAGATTTAAATTACATTTAAATACATAGCAGCGGAAAATAATACAATACACAACTAGAAGGAGATATACGGATACAAAGCTTTCCGGATATCGTTCCAGCTGTAAACCAGGATCCTGTGAATATAAATCTGCAAAACCAAAACTACTAGCTGCCCGTGTCAAAATAAGGGCACCCAGAGTTTAGGTTAAAACAATAAACTCCAGGTCAGTCATGGGACTGGTGTGAGAACTAAAACAATTATAAATCTTTATTTTAAAATTAGGTAAATCAAGGGACCACGCCGTATAACACGGAACGGGTTTCCTCCCAAGAATACCAGTGCATAAAACAAACATCGTAATGCTAAATAAAGAAAAATGAAGCTATTATAAGACCCAGGTCCTATCACACAATGCAACGCAAGCCGGGGGATAGGGTTTTTACCTTATAACAGCCAAGAATGCTTGATACGTTTAAAAGAAATCATTTTGATACTATTATAAGTGTATAGTGTATAAAACAACTTCAAATCATAAGTATCAATCATAGGCGGCATGAATGCCCCATAACACTATGTCGCCATATATAGGTTATACAATCAAAATCGCAAAGTCGCGTATTTGGAAATTGGATTTCCGTCTATGAACCGAGGCAAAAGATAGTCCTCACCGACTTCGAGACTGCCTAGCCCGAGCCTCAGGGTCAGAGCGCATCGACCCTTGGATCGTCAGGGCCGGTCCACCGATGTGGATTAAAATGCCTGAACACTGCGTTTCCCCGCCCTTTGGGGCGTAAATGAGCCAACGAATGACTCCATCGGACCCGGATCGTCCGATCAAACCGAGGCGCCTTGCAACAGCAACAACCACACAGGTGAAAAATATATAAATGTCAGGGCTGGTAGGTCACTGACACCACCCTAGCTAGGAAGAAACTCAGGCCCTCCCTGATGTCCTCTCCCGTTTTTGGTTCACAACCGGGGTGCGAAACTCGCGAAGTAAACGTTACACAAAGCTACGCCACAAAGGCCGTGCTTCGATCATCAACCACAAGACTTTGCTTTTCAACAGAAGCCTTGATCATTTGCATCTTAGCATGCCACACTGGCAATTCACTCTATGCGTTTGATATCCATCAGTATATAACCCCTGAGCTCGTACGTCTCAGAGAAGGGCGTTAAGCAAGAGAATAAATTCTCCACCGCCAAACAGATATATATTTAATAGAGATCAATCACACAGACTAAAATCCAGTGTCAGACACACAGTCCATTTACAAGTCCGTTCTGGTTCTGAACGAAACCGGAGGCATCTAGTACCCCGCATATCCATCGATCTCCAAGTACGTCTGGACGATCACCAACTGTTTCCATCTTCTTGGGTGTACAGCCCAATCAAGATCATCAGTAATCACCCAAACAACGTGAAGACTTCCGGTCTTCGACCACCGTCTTCATCTTCGACTTATCGTCGTATCAGTTATTCAGAATGGGATAAACCCGGTCTTTCCGAATAACTCGCGTATATTTTAAATAAGTGTTACACAAACACAACATACGCCTCATTCCAATTCATCAGTCACTAACCGTAAATTAATCAAGAGAATAATTCCCCAAATATTAACCCCGAAGGCCAAAACCAACATCAGATCAATATCCAGAAAACCATTCTGCTTGGCTAACCGACAGTTAGTTTCTAAATTTCACATTCATAGGGAAAGGTTCCCATTAATTTTATCCAAGATAAATTATTAAAATTTATTCTTTAATCTTCTTTTGAATTTCGATTCAACTAGTCGGGATTAACGAACCTTACCAAAGTAATCATTTGTTTTAATATCCCAATCCCAACCTATTCATCACATGAAGTAAAACTGGTAATACTTCATATCTAACACCACGGTGTTATCGGTAAATTCAATTACCATTTCACATTCAAATCTAATTAAAGATTTAACTATCGCCTGGAGTAAAACTGGTGATACTCCATTCTCCATTATTTCAATCTAATTAAAGATTTATTAAAACTCCTTTTACTGGGTTAAAGAACTAGGTGTTATTTAAAACACAGTTCGCGACAAACATAAATCACATTCTATTTATTATCGGGTTACAGAACTAGTGTTATTTAAAACACCGTTTACGATGAACCCACAAATCAATATCAATTCAATTTCAATTAAATATTATTTAATTGGTACACTTCATTAAATCTAAATAAAAAGATTTAATCTTTTCTCAACTGGGTTCAAGAACAGTGTTAGTGAAGACACCATTCACGACAAACCCAAATCACATTTGATATTCAATACAAGGCTCTGAATAGAAAATATATCGGCTTATATTCAATATCAAATTCTACGATTAACAAATGTCGTATTGGAAATAACGATATAAATATATATCTTTCAAATTTCCATAACAAAATCCGTATAATCACGAATTCCAACATCGAAATATTCCGAAGACAATTTCGATTCAAATCCACTCCAATGCAATCATTGGAAATTCTGGTCATTTTTTAAAACCCTTTTTAAATTCAATTTATTTATTTAAAAATAAATAGAATTATAATTCTAGTTCAAAACTAGTTTATTTCGATAAAAAACTATTTTTATCTTTTCAAATATGGAGTTTTTCATCCCAATTTTTCCCAAATCATTTCTTATGATTTTACACAAATTATTATTATTTTTAATAATTTTATCAAGGTCCGTACAGTCGATTTCCATCAATGGCCATCGAACTGCACTTACAGCGACCTTTTTCAAATTTGATTTGGACATAATTCCAAATCCAACCGTTAGATTTCTAATTTCTAATGTTCGTTAGAAAGCTCTTTTCGATACGAACCCAACGGTTCAGGTTTTACGAGAATCCGACGGTCGGATCTCCCGTAATGTCCGTTTGAAAGAAATGGTCGAAATTCATGAACTGCCGCGGCGCGTTCTATTTAGGCCATTATATTATATATATAATATATATTTCGTCGATTTATATTTAAAACGAATTATATAGATAGTTTTAAATTCGTTTCAAAAACAATTTCAACTTCCATTTCAATCTAAAGCAAAATTGAATTCTTCTTTATAAATTCGTTTTAAAATTCATTTCTATTCAATTCAAATTTCAATTCAATTTGAATTCAATTCAATTCGCTTTCAATTCAATTTGAATTCGTTTTCAATTCAATTCATTTCGAAATCGTTTTCAATTAAATTCATTTCGAAATCGTTTTCAATTAAATTTATTTTGAAATCGTTTTCAATTAAATTCATTTCGAAATCGTTTTCAATTCAATTCATTTCGAAATGAATAAAATCGATATAAATATCGTTCATGTCAAAATGGCGTCAATCTAATCAACACGGCTTCATATATTCTTTTATTCTATTCAACAAATGAATATTTATTTTTGTCAACACACGACTAATCTCAACGAATGAGTACTGTCCACGTGTGACTATTTTTTGTTAAATTATTTCGTTCAACACATGACTAATCTCAACGGATGAGTACAGTCAACACATGAACCTTTATTTTATAATATTCTTTATTTTTCAAATTGGAATGAGGCCCAATCAATCACCATATAATATTAATTATATGGATTTTCATACATCACACGTATATAATAGCATGGAAAAACAATCAACCATCAGCCAAAGTGCGCTACACTGTATAAGCATCAAATATAAATATCTAACGCTTATAACAGCCTGTCAATCAATCGATCGACATATTTAATCAATCAGGATGAGTGAACTTCAAATTTCATCCCAACACCCGTGTGGGGTTTCAAACAATCAAACACAGATTTTATTTGTGCAGTTGGGCGATGTGTAAAATTTATCGACCCAATCAATGTCCTTCAAATAGGTGTACATAAACAAACCGTCCGGTTTGTAAATGAATATTTTATTTTATTCACTTCTACGTTAAAAATTATATTTTTAACGATAAAATATTTTATTTCAACACATGAATTTCTATTCAGTTCATTCTTTAAATAAAATGATATTTTTATTTTTCTAACATATTTTAGAAAATTTCGGCGGCATAACGGCACGATACTAGAAACGGGACAAGGCCTAGCCTTATCCCCGGTCTAGTGAAGGCCCACGCCATTCACACATCAATCAATTCATTCCATTTCACCAAACAACTCAAATTTCAATCAAATAATCTAACCAATTTTTGCAATCAAACAAACAAGTCCATGGTCTGTGGACGATTGTGTCGGGTGCTACTAAACACCGTCTGCATCCTAGTATATATATATAACTAGAAAAAGAAATTGAAAGGTGAGAAATTCTCACCTATAGCTATCCCGATTCCACGACTCTTCTAATGTAGAAGTCTTCGTCATTCTCGCCTTTTGTCGCTTTCGTTGCTCGTATTCACTACATATGTAAAAATCACATTTTTACTTCGCTATTCAATATATAAAAATCTTATTTTTTACTTCGTTGTTCAATATATAAAAATCATATTTTTACTTCGATGTTCAATATATAAAAATCATATTTTTACTTCGATGTTCAATATATAAAAATCATATTTTTACTTCGATGTTCAATATATAAAAATCATATTTTTACTTCGATGTTCAATATATAAAAATCATATTTTTACTTCGATGTTCAATATATAAAAATCATATTTTTACTTCGATGTTCAATATATAAAAATCATATTTTTACTTCGATGTTCAATATATAAAAATCATATTTTTACTTCGATGTTCAATATATAAAAATCATATTTTTACTTCGATGTTCAATATATAAAAATCATATTTTTGCCTTTCTAAAGGTCGTATCTTTTCATGTTATACATAAAAGTAAAAATCAAATTTTGATTACATTGAAACCCAAGAACAATTTCAACGCTTCACACATATAAATCAGATTTTTACCAATCAAATATTGATTAAAAAAAAGGAAATAAAATAAATAAATAAACAAAACTCACTCAAATCGATTTCTGGATCGCCGGGCTCGAGGTGGAGGGGTGGATGTCCGCGCTGTGGTCGAGGAGGTGGCCGGGTTGGTCGGAGTTTGTTGCCGAGGGGGTGAGGGTTGCTGTTTTACTGGAGGAAGGGGGTAAGGGGGTGCTCACGGCATGCTGAGGTGGCGGCTTGGGGTGCTCGGGTGGTCAAGGAGGCGGGGCTTCAGCTGCTGGTGCTCCGGCGGGTGGTGGCTTGCCAGGGCGTGGCCGGTGGAGTGGCTCGGCGCGCGATTCAGCAGGGGAGGGAGAAGCGGTTTCTGATGTCGTCGGAGGGGAGAGAGTCGCGAGGGGGCTTCGTGGGTTCGGAGGCGGCGGCGATTTTCTGGGGGGGGCGACGAGGTCGCGATCCCCCCTTTTTGATTTCTTTTTTTTTTTCAGATATGAAACGTGTGGGGGGGCAACGAAATATAGAGAGAAGGGAGGGGTTTAAATTTTTAATTTATTATTATTTTATTTTGCAAAAAGTTGACTTCTACATACGACCTCGAAACGAGGCCCACCGCCTGTCGTCCATAGCGTTTCACCCTCATTCCGAACTCAATGTGATATGTTTCGTCAGCTGATTCGGCTGTTTTGATTAGTTTTCGTCAAAATCAACATATAACTCTATATATTGAATTTGAACGCGCATTTCAATTTACCGGGGTCACATACTAACTCTAAAAATTCCTGAAAAATATTTTCTAGCTTCGTATTGACGATACGGTCCTAACAAAACTAGTTTCGTCGAATTCTGAGACCGTTGGAAAAATGGCCATTTTCCAGTCGATTAAAATCAACTGAAACTGGTCAAACGCGTTTTCCTTTGCCACGCTCACATATTGATTCGAAAAATTATGAAATTTGGAATCTAGCAATAATTCGACATCACGGACCCAACAAAACTGGTTTCATCGAGATCTGAGGTCATTTGCAAAATGTTCATTTTTAAGGGCCTGAATTCCATAGCGACTATTCAGAATTTTCAACTGGACGTACCTTTTGATTCCCGCTATGAAATCTCGATTGGTCGGATTCGTTGGAAAGATATTCACAAAGAGATCCTATGATTTTTGGTTTCACTAAAATCCGGATTGTTTTGCACCCGGTACATTCAATTGAAGTTTGAAATCGAATTATCGAACTACCGCGCCATTTACAATTCCTTTTATAAATATATATAATTATTTATATTCTATCGTCGGTCTATACAACTATATACGATTTAATTTTATTCAAAAGAAATTTTCTCGTCGATATTATTTAAAATAATTCATTTTAAATAATCAAACTTCGCTAAAATTGCCAAAATAAAAATTTTAAACTGGCCCAGATTTTCGGGTTGTTACATAAACTTAACTAACTTTTACATGAAGTTTTGCATTGATTCGAAATCATTCATATCAGATCTTGATCATCAATAATAAATGTCAAAGTTCTTAATATTTAAATCTCTAATCAAGTAATCAAACAGAATCAATCAAATTGATCTGTATATGTACAATTACTTCAAATTCAAAATTAGTAATTTCATAAATTAACTGTTTTAAATTATGTACAAAACTAATCAAAAAGGGATTTGACAAACCTGATTAATCAAAACTAGCTTTTGATTAATCAACTAGGTTCCATGGTTAATAAATTAACGATATTAAACTAATTTAAATTTTTAACCATTTATGATTTCATATCATATATAAATCAAAACATAGATCCAAAATTATACAAATATATATATATATATATATATATATATATATATGTACACCTTTTACAATAAGGTGACATGTCTATGTGTGTGTGTATATATATATCATAATGATTCAAACATAACCATTCAATATATATATCATACATGTAATAAAATATGGTTATGAATAGATGATAGCACAACAATTCATATAATAGATTTAATTTAGTATAACTGGCAACATTTGACAGTATTACTAAAAACTGATTCAATATCAGAACTGAAACAAAATACAAAAGATCTTAAACTACTATAACATAAACAGATTTGTTATAAAAGAAATGTTTTGTGATGAGCTATGAATCAATCCTTTATATCAGCAAAATGAAAAGACAAATTGATTATCATCTATTATGACACTTACGTTGTAACACCCCACCTCTACTAGGATCACTCCTTGGAATGTACTAGCTTTGGAGGGGCGTTATTGTGAAGGTAAACATGCACAGAGATATCGCAAGACAGAATATATAAAAATAAATTTAAGTAAAGCAGCGGTAGCAGATAAAAACCCATCATCATCATCTCACAAAACCAACATAGTCAAGTACATAGTATCAAAATGTCATGATCCAAAATACAACATAAGTCTAGATACGTAGAAACAAAATACATGGTAAAACATCAGTACTAATCCCCAGAAATAAAAGATAAGCCACAGCTAGCTCAGATCCATACATGAGCTATCCAACAAGCAAGCTGAAGATCCACTAAGCAGATGTAGCCCCTCCCTGAGAACCTGTGGAGGGGGGGGGAAACGGAAGAAAAGAAGCGAAAGAAAACAGGTCAGTCAAAAAAACTGGTAAGCCCTACTACGATCAGTCTATAAACTAATAAAGTTAACATCATGATGGAAACTGAGATGGACATACTGGAAATAGATAAAGGTATCATCACATAGAGAAGATTAAACTTTGCACCATAGTGTACTAGCAAACTAACATAACAGGTATTGATCCCTTAGCCCAAACTTTGGCCCAATAACATGAAGTGACCTTAATATAAGGTCCAGCCCAACGGTCTAGTCGATCGGCTCCCTATAAACCTAACACGTCAAGTGTTGGTGTCCATACGGCCCACATGGATGTAGTTAGACTGTGCTGGGTCCACCTTCGGGTGTATCAAGCCCTAAGGTGTCAACCCCAGACACCTAAGCAATAATACACAGTCTAAGCCTACTGGTACCCGTGCCTCGAGTTTGTCCAACATCGGACTACGTGCACGTCCGTAGCCCGCCGGACCCGCACCGCTGTACCACTCAGCCGTCGCTTTGGTCGCTTACATCAGTCCAGTAATCGTGCCCCGCCCTAACCTAGCTATAGGGTTGTGGTGATACCAAACTGGGATTACTGCTAGAACAGACCACGTTGCTAGGGTTTCTAAGAGGGTTAAGTGTGGTTTTAACCCCTCACTAATCATGGATTAAATTAGTTAAGTGTAACCACTTAACCCCATCTAATCCTCGCATCCCCATTATTGGTTAAGTATTAGTGGGCCATGACTTAACCCTAATCATGAGGCATTAATTAATTAACGCACCCAACCTCTCACATTAGACATCCGTGGTTACCTGGGAAGATTTACACCACGTCTAGGTCTAACCTCGGGTCTTATGGTGCAACATGACCAACTACCCACATTAGATCCCACGTTGTGGTTACCTGGGAAGATTTACACCACAACTAGGTCTAACCTCGAGTTGGCCATATCATGTTATCTAATGTCATGTCCACTTTAAAACATATTTACAAGTTAACATATACTTGGGTAGACCTAACTTAATAGGTAAATTCCCAAGGGGTAGACCTAACTTAATAGGTAAATTCCCAACCTTTTAGTTTCATGTATTTTTAAGTTTACCCAAACCCTCCCAACGTCATTATCTCGCTTACATATTCGTCATAACGCATAAGGGTATAAAAGGTAACTTGGCATAACATACATGATGAACTTCACATATCATAATAAACATGCATACATGTTAAACTTGCAAATCATGTCATAGTGAACTCGCATAAACATGCATAGCTTATTAAATATGCATAACATGGTAAGGTGAACTTGCATAAACATGCATAACCCATTAAACTTGCATAACATGGTAAGGTGAACTTGCATAAGCATGCATAATCCATTAAACTTGCATAACATGGTAAGGTGAACTTGCATAAGCATGCATAATCCATTAAACATGTAAAACATGGCATAGTAAATTCGCATAAGCATGCATAACTTATGAAACATGTAAAACATGGCATAGTAAATTCGCATAAGCATGCATAAATTATCAAACATGCACAACTTGTCATTTTAAACTTGCACAACAATCATGCATAACATGTTAGACTTGTACAACTTAGCATAGCGAACTTGCATCACATATTAACTTTAGAGTTTCTAAAATGAAGGTAAGAGGGCTTACAAATATAAACAAGTCACAAATCCACCAAATAAGATGAAGAAGCCCTTTGAAAACCCAAAACAAAGCTTCAAATAAGAAAACCCTTTTGCAAAATCCCAAAAACACAAACTTAGCAAATCAAACTTGCAACTTAATGAAGTATGCAAGTTATTAAGCATTCATACAACATAGAAAAGGTTGTATGATCATCATATCTTCATAGGATTAAACTTTGAGGAAGGTGGAGGCTAGGGTTTTTAGGTGGAGGCCATTTGAGGATTCAATTTGACATAGTTTAGTTGCTAGATTGATTAATGAGGCTTTAGGGTAGGATTAGGGGTATATTTATAGGGAATTAGAGTGTTTTAAGCCCTAGGATTAACCCTAGGTGAATTTTGGCCCGTCAGATTTTGGAATGCTCTAGAACCAGGCCACACAACCAAGCCCAAACCAAAATGGTGCACCAGGCAATTATGCCTGGCTACCCCCTGTCGACAGGGCTGTCGACAGGGCAGTCGACTCCCCTAGACCCCTGTCGACATGCCTGTCGACTTGGGGGTCTTGGCGGGAATTTTTCCCGCTGACGCCAGCTGTGCCCAATCCTTCTTTTTAATTTTAAATTTTAAATCTGTTTTTAATTATGGAAATTTCTGAAAACTTCCATGGGCCTTAACTGGGTCATACGGACTCCGATTTTCGAAAACTCGGACTCTATTTCGCGTATTTTTCCGAGACGAACGCAATGGCACAGCCCGTTTCCCTTGATTCAGATTTTTAAATTAAATTCTGCCTCGATTCACATTATTACCCGTTATTGAAAATACGGGTTGTTACATTCTCCCCTCCTTAAGGGATTTCGTCCCCGAAATCTTCAAGTTGGGAAGAACATATCCTACCATCCAATCATCCATCTACTCAAAACATCATCCACGAGCAACCATTGCCCTTAAAAGATTCTAAATGCTGTATGAACATATGCAAGAGTGTGTGTATATGTACTTATCTAATGCAAAGATCAATGCAAAATATGTTAATGAAATGTATCCATATGTATGCAAATCCCTAACATAATGTATAATATCTACATGTGTGCTCAATCATACGTCCATATGCAACATCCATGTGATAGCATACCAAATTCCATCCATGAATAAGCATAAACACCCATGCACATGCAATATGAGAAGTGTGTGAGCCGATCTAGTGCCTACTGTGTATCATGCATCCACGAGTAACCACTTGCAAACACTTGCAACCACTTGCATCCATCAATCATAACATGTCTCAAACACATGTTTCATCCAAAGGATTCTACCTAAGGTTCTCATGATAAGATAGACACGATGAACTAGATAAACTAGATAGACATGGATAGCAAAAGAAAGAGATTGAGAGTGTACCCTCAAAAAGAAATGGATAAAGCCTACGCATCTTCTCTTCAGTCTCCCAAGTCGCGTCTTCCTCGGCTTCACCCCATTGAACTTTCACCAACTGGACCTCACGATTTCTTAGCTTCTTGATCTCTGTCCCTAAGATACGAATCGGAGCTCTCCTCAAGGTAGCCTCTTTCTCTACTTCCACATCTTCTAGAACACTTGGCTCAACCACCTCTGCTGACTCATGCAAGCACTTCCGGAGATGCGAAACATGAAAGACATTATGCACTCCAGCAAGCTTCTCGGGCAACTCTACTCTATAAGCCATCTGCCCGATCCTCTCTATGACTGGAAATGGTCCAACAAACCTTGGTGCTAATTTCCCCACGGCTCCAAACCGAACCACATTTCGCAAAGGAGAAACCTTCACGAAAACCATATCCCCAACCTCAAACTCCAAATCAGACCTCCGCTTATCAGCATAAGATTTCTGTCTGTCTTGGGCTGCCTTCATTCGTCTTCTGATCAACTCGACCTTCTCGGATGTATCTCTAATCATGTCCGGTCCAAGTATAAGCTTGTTTGTAGTTTCCCACCAACATGTAGGTGACTTGCATGGTCTCCCATATAAAGCCTCAAACGGTGCCATACCAATGCTCGCCTGATAACTGTTATTATAAGCAAATTCTACAAGAGGAAGGTGGTCTTCCCAAGTACCACCAAAATCCAAAATGCAAAGTCTCAACAAGTCCTCAAGCACTCGATTCACCCTTTCGGTCTGGCCATCCGTCTGTGGGTGATAAGCTGTACTCAGATTCAACCTTGTGCCCATAGCTTCCTGCAAACTGTTCCAGAACTGACTAGTAAAGATGGGGTCTCGGTCACTGACTATGCTAGAAGGGACTCCGTGTAGTCGCACTATCTCACGAAGATATACTGATGCTAGGCCAGATGCGGTCCTCTTGCCCTTCACTGGAATGAAATGAGCACTCTTCGTGAGCCTATCCACAATGACCCATATGCTCGTATTTCCTCTTCTTGACCTCGGCAATCCATCGATAAAATCCATAGAAACACTCTCCCACTTCCATAGTGGAACGTCCAGAGGATGCAATAGCCCACCGGGCTTCTTTGACTCGGCCTTAACTTGCTGGCAAATGACACATCTAGAGACAAACTCCGCCACATCCTTCTTCATCCCAGGCCAAAAGAAAATACGCCTCATATCTTGGTACATCTTATCCCCGCCTGGATGTATAGTCAACTTAGAGCGATGTGCTTCCTCCAGAACTTTCCTTACTAAATCTTCCACTATCGGAACACAAAGCCTTCCGTCTCTCCTCAGCCAACCCTTGTCATCTATAGAATATCGAGAAAGGTGACTAGATGTCTCTCCTCGAATCAGCTTATTCACAATCTCAACTATCTGAGGGTCTTCCTTCTGCGAAGCCCCAACTTGATCCAGAAGGGTAGGCCTGAGCTCAAGAGATGCTAAAGAACCGGTCATCGACTCATCTGCCCAAGAGAAATCAAAGGTTGCCAAGAACTCTAAATTCTTCATCTCAACAAATAGAGGACTTAGTGTCAACCTTTTTCTACTCAACGCATCTGCTACAACATTCCCCTTGCCAGGGGTATAGGATATCTCAAAATCATAAGACGCCAAAAACTCCATCCATCTCTGCTGCCTCAAGTTCAGATCCTTCTGCGAAAAGAGATACTTCAAAGACTTATGATCAGTATACAGCTCAAATCTCTCTCCCAGAAGATAATGGCGCCATGCCTTAAGCGCATACACAATCGCTGCCAGCTCTAGATCGTGAACAGGATAATTCTTCTCATGCACCTTGAGTTGTCTGCCACCAAAGCATATAACTCTGCCTTCTTGCATCAGAACGGCGCCCAACCCCGTGCCACAAGCATCGGTGTACACGGTAAACATCTTACCACCATCGGGTAAAGCTAGAACTGGTGCTGAGGTAAGGGCTCTCTTGAGTCTCTGAAAAGCAAACTCACAATCCATATCCCAAGCAAAAACTAAGTTCTTCTTCGTCAACTTAGTGAGAGGAGCGGATATCTTCGCGAAGTCCTTAATGAACTTCCGGTAAAAACCTGCAAGACCGAGAAAACTTCTCACTTCGGTTGCATTCCTTGGAGTCTTCCAATCCTGAACAGCCACTACTTTAGCGGGATCCACCGCCAAGCCTTCCTTAGATACGATATGCCCAAGGAACCGAACTTCCCTTCTCCAAAAGTGACACTTGGAGAACTTGGCCTTCAACTGATGCGCCCTAAGCGTATCCATCACTTGCACAAGATGCCTCGCGTGTTCTTCTTCATCTTTGGAGAAGATCAGAATATCATCTACGAAGACCACGACAAACTTATTCAAGAACTCTCGGAACACCCTACTCATCAAGTCCACAAAATACGCGGGTGCATTCGTCAAACCAAACGGCATCACAAGCCACTCGAAGAATCCATCTGGAGTTCTGAATGCAGTCTTGTCTATACTATCTTCAGCCACTCTGAGCTGATGAAATCCAGTAGCAAGATCAAGCTGAGAGAAAACAGAAGCACCAACCAGCTGGTCAAAAAGATCATCAATCCTCGGTAACGGGTGTCTGTTCTTCTTAGTCAGCTTATTCAACTCTCTATAGTCCACACAAAGTCGAAGAGAACCATCTGCCTTAGTAGCAAAAACCACAGGCGCTCCCCATTCGGATATACTTCGTCTGATGAAGTTCTTCTCAAGCAATTCCTTCACTTGCTTGCTGAGCTCCCGTCTCTCACGCGGAGCCATGTGCCGAACGGGCAAAGAAACAGGCTTAGCATTATCCACCAGATAAATGCGAAAATCAATCTCTCGTTTAGGGGGCAACCCCTTAACTTCTTCAAAAACATCTGGATAATCTCGGACCACCCTTACAGACTGAAGGGCTTCCTCTGACGAATCGAGAGATTCAAGATAGCACAACATGACGGGATCCTTCGGACTGCATGAAATCTCTAAGGTGTTGCCAAGGCGAGTCACAAGCCTCACAACCCTATGCTCACAATCAAGAATGGCTCCATATCTAGACAGCCAATCCATGCCCAAAATCAATCCGTATCCCCTGAAACCAAGAACATACGCACTACACAAGAACTCTACACTGAGTATAGAGATCCTCAGATCCTCACATATCATAGATAGATGAGAAGAACCCCCAATGGGATTCGAAACACAAACGGGATCATCCACTAAGCTAGTACTAAGGTGCAAACTATCAACAAGATCGGATGAAATAAAGCTATGTGATGCACCAGAATCAAATAAGGTACGAATTGGAAGATCGGAAATATAGACAAGGTTCTCAACAGAAACAATACCTCGTTCCGGAACTGTAGTGGTGTTGAGAGCATGCACTTGCCCTCCAGATGATCCTGCACGTTGAGCCTGACCCTGCCCTTTCTTCTTCGGGCATTCCTTGCTAAAGTGCCCAGTCTCTCCACAAGAAAAGCATCCACCACTAAGCTTCCTTTTCTTTTTCCTGCAATCCTTAGCAAAGTGCCCAGCTATGCCACAGTAATTGCACTTTCCCTTGCCTTTGTTATTGTTGCCCTTCTTGTTTTTGCTCTGATTCCCCTGATTGCTTTGACCACCTTGATTGCCTTTACCCTGAGAATCAGTTTTCTTTGCTTGGGTATCACCTGACTTGACCTCTTTCTTTCCCTCTCCCTGAAGTAGAGCCATATCGACTAAACTCTCGAAAGTAGCTCCATGCGGAATATGCGACATCGCCAAACCCTGCAGTGGTTCATTTAACCCTCTAGCAAATCGGAGAGCTTTCTTCTCAGGAGTGTTTACTAAGTCCAAACCAAAACGGGCCAGCTGATTAAACTTGTTAACATACTCCTTGACAGTCATATCATCTTGCTTCAATGCAATGAACTTCTCCATCTGTAAATTCGCCTCGGCGGAGGATAGAAACTTGGCCACAAATCTAGCCCTCAAATCGGCCCAAGTCTCTACGGGCCTCGTCCCATTGGTGACCTCCCACCAATAGGCCGCTTCGTCCTTCAAAAGCCACACTGTCAATAAGATCTTCCTCTCGTCATCAATTCTAAAGATAGCAAACAAGTCCTCCATGTCTTTCAGCCAATTCCTGGCTTCAACAAAAGATTCCGTGCCTAGGAAATTTTTGCCTCCCATTGCCTTGAAGTCTTTACAAACCTTCGTGAACTCAACCTGAGGATGCTGAGGGGGAGGAGGAGGAAGAGGAGCCTCAGCAACTGGAGGAGGGGGAATAGGAACCACTGGAGGAGGGACATTAGGGTGAGGATTCTCAACTACAGGAGGAGGAGTGGGAGTAGGATTTGCGGGGCCAGCTACTGCCCTAGCTTCTAGAAGTCTCCTATACCAGAGTGGTACGTTTACTCCATCTGGGATGGCAAGATTCTCAGCCATACTGAAACGAAAGATAAGATAAGATTAGGTCAAGGGAACGAAGGATAACGCTAGTGGCTTTTTGGGGATTAGCCTTAAAATAATCTAGACTTTATTTTGGAAAATACTTAGTAGGTTTTTGAAAATAGTTTTTCAAAAAGGGTTTTTTTTTTTTTTCAAAAATTTTGTTCAATCTTGTTAACCTGGCTATGATACCAAATGTAACACCCCACCTCTACTAGGATCACTCCTTGGAATGTACTAGCTTTGGAGGGGCGTTATTGTGAAGGTAAACATGCACAGAGATATCGCAAGACAGAATATATAAAAATAAATTTAAGTAAAGCAGCGGTAGCAGATAAAAACCCATCATCATCATCTCACAAAACCAACATAGTCAAGTACATAGTATCAAAATGTCATGATCCAAAATACAACATAAGTCTAGATACGTAGAAACAAAATACATGGTAAAACATCAGTACTAATCCCCAGAAATAAAAGATAAGCCACAGCTAGCTCAGATCCATACATGAGCTATCCAACAAGCAAGCTGAAGATCCACTAAGCAGATGTAGCCCCTCCCTGAGAACCTGTGGAGGGGGGGGGAAACGGAAGAAAAGAAGCGAAAGAAAACAGGTCAGTCAAAAAGACTGGTAAGCCCTACTACGATCAGTCTATAAACTAATAAAGTTAACATCATGATGGAAACTGAGATGGACATACTGGAAATAGATAAAGGTATCATCACATAGAGAAGATTAAACTTTGCACCATAGTGTACTAGCAAACTAACATAACAGGTATTGATCCCTTAGCCCAAACTTTGGCCCAATAACATGAAGTGACCTTAATATAAGGTCCAGCCCAACGGTCTAGTCGATCGGCTCCCTATAAACCTAACACGTCAAGTTTTGGTGTCCATACGGCCCACATGGATGTAGTTAGACTGTGCTGGGTCCACCTTCGGGTGTATCAAGCCCTAAGGTGTCAACCCCAGACACCTAAGCAATAATACACAGTCTAAGCCTACTGGTACCCGTGCCTCGAGTTTGTCCAACATCGGACTACGTGCACGTCCGTAGCCCGCCGGACCCGCACCGCTGTACCACTCAGCCGTCGCTTTGGTCGCTTACATCAGTCCAGTAATCGTGCCCCGCCCTAACCTAGCTATAGGGTTGTGGTGATACCAAACTGGGATTACTGCTAGAACAGACCACGTTGCTAGGGTTTCTAAGAGGGTTAAGTGTGGTTTTAACCCCTCACTAATCATGGATTAAATTAGTTAAGTGTAACCACTTAACCCCATCTAATCCTCGCATCCCCATTATTGGTTAAGTATTAGTGGGCCATGACTTAACCCTAATCATGAGGCATTAATTAATTAACGCACCCAACCTCTCACATTAGACATCCGTGGTTACCTGGGAAGATTTACACCACGTCTAGGTCTAACCTCGGGTCTTATGGTGCAACATGACCAACTACCCACATTAGATCCCACGTTGTGGTTACCTGGGAAGATTTACACCACAACTAGGTCTAACCTCGAGTTGGCCATATCATGTTATCTAATGTCATGTCCACTTTAAAACATATTTACAAGTTAACATATACTTGGGTAGACCTAACTTAATAGGTAAATTCCCAAGGGGTAGACCTAACTTAATAGGTAAATTCCCAACCTTTTAGTTTCATGTATTTTTAAGTTTACCCAAACCCTCCCAACGTCATTATCTCGCTTACATATTCGTCATAACGCATAAGGGTATAAAAGGTAACTTGGCATAACATACATGATGAACTTCACATATCATAATAAACATGCATACATGCTAAACTTGCAAATCATGTCATAGTGAACTCGCATAAACATGCATAGCTTATTAAATATGCATAACATGGTAAGGTGAACTTGCATAAACATGCATAACCCATTAAACTTGCATAACATGGTAAGGTGAACTTGCATAAGCATGCATAATCCATTAAACTTGCATAACATGGTAAGGTGAACTTGCATAAGCATGCATAATCCATTAAACATGTAAAACATGGCATAGTAAATTCGCATAAGCATGCATAACTTATGAAACATGTAAAACATGGCATAGTAAATTCGCATAAGCATGCATAACTTATCAAACATGCACAACTTGTCATTTTAAACTTGCACAACAATCATGCATAACATGTTAGACTTGTACAACTTAGCATAGCGAACTTGCATCACATATTAACTTTAGAGTTTCTAAAATGAAGGTAAGAGGGCTTACAAATATAAACAAGTCACAAATCCACCAAATAAGATGAAGAAGCCCTTTGAAAACCCAAAACAAAGCTTCAAATAAGAAAACCCTTTTGCAAAATCCCAAAAACACAAACTTAGCAAATCAAACTTGCAACTTAATGAAGTATGCAAGTTATTAAGCATTCATACAACATAGAAAAGGTTGTATGATCATCATATCTTCATAGGATTAAACTTTGAGGAAGGTGGAGGCTAGGGTTTTTAGGTGGAGGCCATTTGAGGATTCAATTTGACATAGTTTAGTTGCTAGATTGATTAATGAGGCTTTAGGGTAGGATTAGGGGTATATTTATAGGGAATTAGAGTGTTTTAAGCCCTAGGATTAACCCTAGGTGAATTTTGGCCCGTCAGATTTCGGAATGCTCTAGAACCAGGCCACACAACCAAGCCCAAACCAAAATGGTGCACCAGGCAATTATGCCTGGCTACCCTCTGTCGACAGGGCTGTCGACAGGGCAGTCGACTCCCCTAGACCCCTGTCGACATGCCTGTCGACTTGGGGGTCTTGGCGGGAATTTTTCCCGCTGACGCCAGCTGTGCCCAATCCTTCTTTTTAATTTTAAATTTTAAATCTGTTTTTAATTATGGAAATTTCTGAAAACTTCCATGGGCCTTAACTGGGTCATACGGACTCCGATTTTCGAAAACTCGGACTCTATTTCGCGTATTTTTCCGAGACGAACGCAATGGCATAGCCCGTTTCCCTTGATTCAGATTTTTAAATTAAATTCTGCCTCGATTTACATTATTACCCGTTATTGAAAATACGAGTTGTTACATACGTACATACAACAGAATTTCTCAAATCTGTTGGAATTCCTATATAAATCATAACTTTTACTAGTTAACAATTAAATATTTGCAGGTTATAGGTGACCTCAAGATATACAGTTTGTAATCTTGAGTAAATAAATGATACACATATTGACTCATGTAACATAACAAGATCCAAATAAAATTTAGATGTGTATAAATAACAGATTTTAACACCATGGATATTTAGACACAAATATCTATATGACAGAAAAAAAAAACTTATTTTTATTCAAAGTTAAAATTAGAACAAGGAATATCTAAATGACTGCCTTTTATAATAAAAGATTTAATTTGAAAAACAAACCTCAAATTCCAATTTGTATCATTATAGTAAATCCATTTTAATTGGTTAACCAAAGGAAATTCGCATCAGAATTGATATCAAATATCAATTCTTAAATTCTTTACTAATTTAAATCAAACATAAACTTCATTCTGAAAGAAACAATTTGTATCAGAATAAAATAGATTTTAAGGTTGTTAAGGAATATATAAGTGTTCATAACACTCAATTCTGTAAACAAATTAAAACATGGTTTCGGATCTTAATCCATATACATATGGTCCAGAGTGTGAGATGCATTAATTCGAATAAACATCTAATACAATTTGTATCTAAGTGAAACATATTTTCTTATTTCAAAATTGAACCAATATTGCAAATCTAATTAATCATACCTAAGGAAACAAACTATTTTTTTACACAATAGATCTGAAAATGAAGATATCATTAATTGGACCCAAGATTACACCTCAATGTGGTATGGTTACTAGGATAATATTAAATCAACTCCATGTCTCACATATTGCTATACTTTACAGGTTGAATCAAAAAGGACGGATGGTAAGCAGAAGATCTATGGAAGAATTCGGAGAAGAAAAGAAAGAAGCAAGAACACACACAAACTTATGTCATCACCATCAATCAAATTCTATCAGTTACATTTTAACAGTGCCAAAATATCGTCCCATTCTAGCATGTAAACATCAATAATATCCTCCCATTCTATCAGTTACATTTTAACAGTGTCCAAATATTAGTTACATTTTAACAGATGTCTAGCATGTAAACATCAATAATATCCTCCCATTCTAGCATGTAAACATCAATAATATTTGCTTTATTCATAAATATTAGAATGAGTGTATTCAAACTGGCTGGAGGTTATGATAAGGAAAATATCGAGTCAAAAATAAATTTTGACAATGTAGAGAATTAGGCACTTATCAACTGAATTGGCCAAAATAAGCCAAAGGGAGCAATTACAGTGATTGCATAGAAAGTAAGTTTGGGTATCACATACTGGTATTTTAAACTGTAGGACAAATGTTATTTTATGATGTCTAATTCACTAATTCTGTGGATAAGTATTCAAAAAAGTAACATTATTAATAAATAAGAGAAAAATGTGGAATGCTACTTGCAAAGTTGAACTCGGTTGAAATGCGGGAAATTACCCACGAAACCACATATTAAACAATGTGAAAGTGAATTCGTCGTGTACGGAAATTTAATTTTAGATGTACAAAACTACAAATACAGATTGCGCAACTGACATGCTGACATGATATCTAAGATATAATCCACAAATTCATCAATTTTAAAGACAAAACGTATAACCAAAAAATAAGAATGAACCCTTTTTTTGTAATTTACAGTGTTTCAGTAGAAGGCAAACCATATTGTTGTTGCATTCTCCATTCCAAATCTTATTAGGTAGAAACCAACGTGCTGAAAAATTAAATGCCATTGGAAATTACTGTACAAAAATGTATCCAACTAAAAACCTAGTTTATAATTAGTGCTCAACTGTAGGAGAACACTATTCGTATAGTAGACACCTTAGACATACGATGTGTTGTAACCCAAGCATACCATAAATACAGAGAAAGAATGGGCCAATGCTACGTAACTAACATCCGTTATTTTGATTTGGTAAGTCTGTAGTAAGCATAATTTTGACATGTAGACGAAGATAATAGAGCAATGTACAAATCATTTAATATACCAGTCAATGCAGTGGCGGAGTCAGAAAATGTGTTCATGTATTATACATCAACCACAAGTATATATGTTGAAACTTACATCTAAAGACAGTTGAATAACCACAAGTAAGATGCAAACTCAAATTAACCAAGTAATAATTAATCCAACATTCATTACCAAATGGTTTACCGTTTGAGTTAATTAATTCGCATAATCAGTCGTATATCTCAAATAATACATTTAACGGAAAATTTTAGTAAATAAAAAATAATATCACATCCATAGGAACACAAAAGTACCGGTTAAGCATTTCTTCTCCTATCGCCTTATCCATTAGAGTATCATTGAACTCGGATTTAATAATAAGCAAGGAATCAAAATCCAAATGAAAATAAGGGTAAAAGGGCTCACCAAAGTTTCTAGGCTCCGCTAAAGGAATCCAAACTGAGGACAGGGCGAAGGGGGAAGGAAGCAAAACCGAAGATAGGCCAAGCAACCACCGATAAAGAAATCAAAGAGAAAATCAAAGAGCTAAGCCAAATCTACGAGGAGTATAAAGTGATGAAAATCGAAATTGAAATTGGGGAAAGTGGAAACTGGGGAATAGGAAATGAATTCAGGCCTTATCTTTTTTATGACTTATGGAGGCAAGTGAAGATTTGGGAGGCAAAACAACGGTACTTTTTTCTCAGCATTACATGACACGTCAGTCCCTAAAAAAAATTATCTACAGCTTTCAACCGACCAACACTGATACTATAAGTTGTGGAAACATGGTTTTGTTGTAGTGTGCATATAAGTGTTGAAACTTATCTGAATTAAAGATACAACCAATCAAATAATGAATCATCCACAAATTAAACCAAAACCAAAGTCCAATCTATTATATCCCGCTAAACCTAGGCTCCAATACCACTGTTGGTGTTTTTCGATCAAATAGAATACCAATTTGAGCAATTTAACAATTTAAATAAGAATCTTGGCAAGAATAATAGATTAAACTCATATAAATTAGGAATCCATACCTATGGTATCGAGATCCATTAATTCAAGGAAGATGATGGCTGTGATTCGAATCTGTTAGGTCAACAAAGCGCTGGCCCTCCATTGGTGTCCACGAACACCTGATCTCAGGTTTTGTCAAACAAAATCGAGAATAAGGAAAGACAGCGCTATCCGATTTTAAGAACTAGTGTTTTTCTTATTTCCATTTTTACGAGTTTGTTTTTTCCTAAGGAATAACAATATTGAAAGGTATCGGCCTTTATTTTATTGTGTGGAACCCGTGAAAATTGTAAATAAGATCATACCATAATTCACCTTATACCAATTCAAACAAGAGAGATTAGAAAACGTTTGATCCTCTTTTTTTTGAATGGTTCTCATCCTTTTCAAGTGTTCTAATGTGTGACCCTATAGGTTATTACAACGTTGGCAATGATTTTAAATCGTAAACAATGATTGGCATCTAGCAATACGTCATTGCTACCCAAGTTATAATAAGATCAATGAATCGAATAACCATTTTTGTGGCAGTGTATCAATGTAATATAATCCTTTTAACCAATATATCCCAGATTAAACTCAAGGCATGGATCGTATCATCCTCTTTATTACTTGATCCGTTTATCTTGATCGATGAGTAGACTATTCAAAACAAATCAATATTTGAGCATGACCATGCATTTCACAGTCTCACTCAATCAAGAGGCCCCTGGATATCACTACAAATATATCGTAGTGTTAAATTCCATCTAGATCATTCATAACTTTCATTCGACTCGAGATGTAACCAATAATCACTGTTATCGTTACTCTGTTATGAATAACTTAAGATGATATCAAAACACATTTATCCTCAAATAAAAATATAATGATTTCAGGTCTGAGGACCATTATAGCACTGTCACTAACAAACTTATGATGCTGTTAATTATATTCCATGTAGTTATCTCACGGTGGGTCAGCCCAATACGATATTCTCCAATACGTATTTATGTTTTGACATTAATATCACGTATATTAATGATCAATGAGATGTGATCATCAATCAATCAACATACTAGTCTCAATGTTTTATTGTTGTCCTTTATATAAACAATAAAACTTGACTATGGACATTTAAGAATTATAATACTCAATATATTATATAATCTCAAGTTCAAGTCTTACTCGAACTAAATAATTCCGTATTATTATTCTAAGGACTTCTATTATATTAATATTTATATTACGTAGTAAATATAATATAATATTATTTTGTTCCAAATAAAATAATAACGATAATATTGTTATCTATCTCATCAAATGGATTGCCTCTAGGGCATAAAATCTAACATAGATATCATTTGGCAAGGGAAGCTTGGCTAAATCTCCATATATTTATTCTTCTATTAATGAATCATGAGTCATAGGCTTGGTCGGGGGCGGTGTCTTTGGAGATGATTTCCCTTCGGGAATGGAAACACCCTTCGGTTCCTCAGCTTCTGCATCACCTCCAGTATATATGTTCATGTGACGATCCCAAAACCCGTACGACGGTGTTAAGGATAATCAATGGAATTTAACTCATTAATCATCATTAGCAGATTAATGATAATAGCATAAACAATCAATAGAATAATTTCACATAGATATGACAGCGGAATCATAACATATAACAACATCAGAGTAGCACAGTGTAGGATATAACTTAGTGCATAAAAAGGGAATGATCAGTCAACATCGCCATAAGAGGAATATATACATACAGTGAGACATAATAAAGATATCAGTCTACATCGCCTGAGGCAGTACATATACATAGGATAATACATGCTGGAAGTAAATCAGTCTACATCGCCATAGGCGGAATCAAATACATAAGATAAGGATAGCGGAAAGTCAATAGCCAAAATACAAGTAAATCTAATCCTCGCCATCAAGCCAAAAGCGCACTCCGTACTGCAGTGCTAAGCCAAAATAACCTGTCATCTGTCAACGAGGCTGCTCGTGTGAAAATAAGGGCACCCGAGTTTGCAAAGTGAAACAAACAACGAGTCAGTCATAGGACTGGTATGAGAAATCTACTTAACTGGTTAAACAACAGTAATAAGGCAAATCATAGGACCACGCCACTTTCGCGGAATGGGTTTACTCCAGTGATTGCAAGTGCATTTAAAACAAAGTAAATTCTTTAAAACAACACAATGCTTTTTAAAAAGAATGAAGCCGTTATAAGACTCAAGTCCCATCACACAATGCAACGCAAACCGGAGGATAGAGTTTTACCTTATAATGGCCAAAATATGCTTAATACGTGCAAAGCAAAATCACTTGATATTATTACTAGTGCATATATCTTTCAAAAATGAATATCATTATAAATATCAATCATAGACGGCATAAGTGCCCCATACCACTATGTCGCCATACTAGTTCTGCAATCAAATCCGTTATTTCGTATTGGAAGTTTGGATTCCATCATGAGTTGAGGCAAGGGGCAAGCTCCTCTCCGCTTCGAGACACTCTAGCAAATGCCTCAGGACTACACACTCTGGGTAACCCTTGGAATCGGCTGGGCTAGTCCTCCATTACGTTTGAGGATTAGTTATTCCTGAATACACGTTTCCCGGTCCTTACAGACCTATAATTGAGGCGCCTCGCATTCCAACAACCACAAAGATGAAAGTAATATAAATGTCGGCCAGTTTAAGCACTGACACCATCATAACTAGAAAGAAACGTCGTGTTCTCCCAGCGGTCCTTATCCCGTTTTTGATTCATACCGAGGTGTGAGGCTCACGAATCCACGCTATACACAAAGCCAGGCCACGTAGGCCGTACTTTGATCATCGACCACAAGACTTTGCTTTGCAACAGAAGCCTTGATCGCTGCATCTTGGCATGCCACACAGGAAATCCACTCCATACGACTGATTTCTATCGATATATAACCTCTGAGCTCGTACGTCTCAGAGAAGGGCGTTAAGCAAGAGAATAAATTCTCCGCCGCCAAACAGATATATATTTAACAGAGATCAATCAGTATAGAACAAAATCCAATGTCAGACACACAGTCCATTTACAAGTCCGTTCTGGGTCTGAACGAAACCGGAGGCACCATATTCCTCGCATATCCGTACAATCAACACATACGTACAAACGGCTACTACTTCCGCCCCTTCAAGGTAGCTACTCCAATCAGGAACCATAGCAGCGCCCATCCATCCGATACGAAGATCGTCGGTCTTGAACCGTCTTCATATTTTCTACTTCGAATCGTTCGATCAATTATTTGAAATGAGAGTTAGCTCGGCCTTTTCAAATAATTCATGTATATTTAGAATTCAAATCAATTCTTTCCATGGTTAAATTATTCGACATTCACATTACAGTTCTTTAGTATAATTTTCATGTCAAACACATTCAACCATCAAATATAAAGCAAACCAAGTAAAATGGGTTTATTTCCATTCCATGTTGCGTATAATATTTTATAATGATTTTTCGCCATTTTTATTTATTTAAAAATGGCCATATTTGATTAAACGACGTTTCAGGTCGTGTCGTGGCACTGGCACTGTTTTTTCCCTAAATTTGTTTTACACATATCGGGAAATCTAACCGTTGGATTTCTACAAATATATCACTAGGAAGATATCTCCAAAGCAAACCCAACGGTTCCAGTTTCGTGAAAATCCGACGGTCGGATCTTCCGCACTAGTCGTTTGAAGTTACGGTTTCAAAATACGAACTGCAGCGTCGTTATTCGATTTAATTTAATTATATTTATATTTATATATAAATATAATCGATTCTGGCGCTGTTTTTCTTCAGAATTGAATTAAACATTCAAGATAATCCAACCATTGGATCTTTACAAAGTTGGTGCCGTTGGAAAGATATTTCCAAGGTGAACCCAACGGTTGCGGTTTCGGGAAAATCCGATGGTGGGATCTCTCGCACTAATCGATTGAAGTTACGATTTCAAAACACAAACTGCACGGCCTCGATTCGTTTCAATTTTATTTATATATATATATATATATATAGTTCATTCTGCGATTTCAATATCGTTTTCACTTCAAATATTTCACTAACGCCTTTATATTTCGAAAAATTTCGCCAGAACCTCCTTTGTACGGGAAGGGGTTTGGAAATTTATTGGGCCGTATTAGGTACCCAATAAATCTTAATAAGCATACACAAACTTATAGTGATATATTCCGGTGTCCACAGGGGAGTGTGTATAGATCATAACTCCAGAGAATAAATTCTCGTCACCCTATAAATGGTTTTTGTGCCTTTAATGACCTGAGAGACGTGTTTATTGTCATCTCCAGACCCATGTGGGGTTTTTATTAATCCGGCAATTTACCGTTACAATTTATGTAGTTCAGATCAGTCATCAGTTCAACCTGTAATAAATAGTCATCACCATACAAGCCTCTCGCTCGTATGGTAAATCTTCAACCTCGTCACACAAGATCCAAATGCTTATGTGGTATATGATGAAGTATGCCTATCGTCAAGAAGTATGCCATGTAGGGTAGTTCAAAATTAATTGTTACTATCCTATGGCGATGTTTATTATTACACACGGAATAACCAGCACCCCGCATCCAATGGCACTCACAGGAGTTGATATAAAAATAAAATTGTGCAACCAACTCATTAAGGCTTACCTATTTGTCGGGTACGTAAATAATTTCTTTACTCAACAGCTAATCCATTTTCTCTGTTCAACACATCTATATATATATGCAGAACAAAGCTAATAATAATATTTCTAGCGAACAAATATTTATTTCAACACGTGTGTATTTTTAGCACTTCATATTCACAATAAAATGTAATTTTTATTGTTAAATCAATTTATTTAAAACACGAATACCATTCAATACATGAATTTCTATTCAACGAATGAATTTCTATTCAACACATGAATGTTCTCTATAGTTTGTATAATAAAAATGTGATTTTTATTGTTAAAGCTATTTATTTAAAACACGAATACCATTCAACACATGAATTTCTATTCAACACATGAATGTCCTCTATAGTTTGTATATATAATAAAATTGTGATTTTTATTGTTAAAGCTATTTATTTAAAACACGAATACCATTCAATACATGAATTTCTATTCAACGAATGAATTTCTATTCAACGAATGAATTTCTATTCAAACATGAATGTTTTTTATAGTTTTTATATATAATAAAATTGTGATTTTTATTGTTAAAGCTATTTATTTAAAACACGAATACCATTCAACACATGAATTTCTATTCAACGAATGAATTTCTATTCAACACATGAATGTTCTCTATAGTTTGTATATATAATAAAAATGTGATTTTTATTGTTAAAGCTATTTATTTAAGACACGAATACCATTCAACACATGAAATTATATTCAACGAATGAATTTCTATTCAACACATGAATGCGGTTTCAACATATGAAAATAATTTCAACAAATGAAAATTATTCTAACACATGAATGTTTCAGAAAATTTCGACAACATAACGGTAGGGTAGTTAAAACTGGGACCGTCCCTAGTACGACTCCTCACTCTACCTTAAAACCTCGCGGTTTTTGACAATGGGGATTTCATGCATCTAGTTCGCACGCAGGCGGCATATTTTATTTTCATTTCCATAATCTATTGTAATTTGTTTCAACCACAGGAGCGTATTTTTCAACCACAAAGTTATTTTTCACCACAATCCAACAATATCAACCACAAACAATTATTTTTAACCATTCGTCATATCACATTTTTTCACGCCAATCACAAGCAATAAATATCATCTATGGTTTGTGGACGATGGGAGTATATATATATATATATATATATATATATATTATATTTCACTTGCATTTCAACACAATTCAAAGCATATATGTTTCATACAACGCTTGTATAATTTATACATCGCTCATATAACTTATACAACACATGTACATGAGGTATACAATGCGTATATAATTTACACTTCGCTTATATAATTTATACAACACAATTTCATTCACACATTTGAATTTAGATTTCTCACATTGGTTTTCGAGGTGCTAAAAATCGTAGATAGCTCAGAAAAATTCGTGATCTCTTCTAGATGGTAGAGAGCCTCCTTGCGGTCACGATGTTTCCTGTTTCATCGAATTTCGTCAGCACACGATGAAGATATGATTTTTCAAAGTTTGCAACACTTAAAATTGTTATTTTCAATTTAGAAAATTCAAAGTCGTTTACCTTCTGTAAACCTTCGAAACTAGGGTTGAAAATATCCTTCAATCCATGTAGCAAAACCAAAATCAGATGGCACCACGTTGTAGAGGGAAGAGTGGCGCTCAGATCGGTGGCAGAAACGTCGAGCTCGGTGGTCAGAATCGGCGGTGGCGGCGGCTTCCAAGCGGCGACTTCAGGAGGCCGATGCTCCTCCAATACTGAACGATAGCAGGTGTTCTTGGTATGGATTTAAAAAGGGGAGTGAGAGCTTCAATAAGTTGCAAGGGGGAGGGTCTGATTCTTCTTGGATTGATCAGAAAATGGGAGAGAAAATCGGAGCTTTTTATCATCGTTCGATCTGAGAGGCGGCGTGGTTTTTAGAGCGACGAGGGTTTGAGGGAGAAAGCTCCTGATTGGCCAATTATATTTTATTTTTAATTTATTTTAAATTCGAAAATATCCTTTTGTCTAAACGAACAACAATTTCAACCCAACTATTGTTACAGTCAGTTATTTTTCAAATTAAAGTATATAACATTCAATATTCAATTTGAACATACATTTCAATTTGCCAGGGCCACAAACTGATTCGAAAAATTCCAGAAAATTAAATCAAGCTATGTTTTGACGCTACGGTCCCAACAAAACTAGTTTCGTCAAATTCTGAGATCGTTTGAAAAATGACCATTTTCTGGTCGATCCAATTTAACAGAAATTGACAATCACATTTTCTTTTGCCACACTCACATACTAGCTTCCAAAATTATGAAATTTGAAACCTAGCAATAGTTTGACATCCCGGATCCAACAAAAGTGGTTTCGTCAAATTGCGAGGTCGTTTGCAGAATGTGTATTTTCAAGGGCTATATTTTCTCTATAGCGACCTTCTGAAAATTTATTTGGTGATAACTTTTGATTCCGGTATGAAACTTCAATTTTTCAGATTCGTTAGAAAGGTATTCATAAACAGATTTAAATATTTTTGGTCTCACTAAAATCCATTATATTTTACACCCGGTATAGTCAGTCAAAGTTTGAATTTAAATTTTCAAACTGTCTCACTATTTCCAATTCAATATTTCATTGAAATATTCTATTTCAATTGTTTAAATTCTTTGAAAATAACCAATTTAAAATTTTTAAATTGGCTCGCATTTTCCGGGTTGTTACAATCTTCCCCACTTAAAAATTTTCGTCCCCGAAAAGGAAACAGCAACACAGTAGGAAACAAAATGTAAATGCAAATTATTTTAAAGGTACCTTGCACCGGAGTTAGTCAGAGATGTCCACTCTGCATTTGGGGTAAGCTTGATTAATGCTTTCCTCAATCTCTCAAGTACAGTCTCTAGGATCACTACTCCACTGCACTTTAACTAAATGAACCTTTTTGCTCCTTAGCTCTCTAGTTTCTTTATCAACAATCTTTAATGGCTCTCTTCTGACTGCTAATTCTGGAGTAATTTTCAAGTCCTGTTACGCTGCTTCTTCTACAACAAGATCCGGATCATGCACATGTTTTCTGAGTTGAGACACGTGGAACACATCATGCACTCCAGGCAACCAATCAGGTAATGAAACCCTATAAGCAAGAGTTCCAATTCGTTCTAGTAGAAAAGGGACCAATAAATCTCGGTGCCAACTTCCCAGTTTTGCCAAATCTGATTACTCCCCTTATCGGAGAAACTCTTAAATACACATAATCACCAATGGCAAAAGATAAATCTTTTCTTCTAGAATCTGCATAACTTTTCTGTCGGCTTTGCGCGACTTTCAATCGCTTCTTGATGAAATCGACTTTATCAGATGCTTCTCGAATCATATCGGGTCCCAACACAAGTCTGTTGCCAGGTTCTACCCAACATGCGGGAGATCTGCATGGTCTACCGTATAATGCTTCAAATGGTGACATTCCCAAACTTGCTTGATAGTTATTGTTATAAGTGAATTCTGCCCAATGCAAGTGATCATCCCACGACCCGCCAAAATCAATAATACAAGCCCGCAGTAAATCTTCTAGAATTCTATTCACCAGCTCAGTTTGGCCATCTGTCTGAGGGTGGTAAGAGGTGCTTTGATTCAACTCGGTTCCCAATTCTGTCTGGAATGCTTCCCAGAATTTGCTAGTAAATAGTGGATCTCTATCATTGACTATACTGAGCGGCACTCCATGCAGTTTAACTATTTCTTTGAAGTAAATCTGCGCTAAACTTTGAGCCGTTCTGTTGGATTTGACAGGTATGAAATGGCGGTCTTCGTGAAGCGATCTACGATCACCCAAATACCGTCGTTTCCTTTCTTAGTTCGAGGCAAACCATCTATGAAGTCCATGGAAATCTGCTCCCACTTCCATCCTGGAATATCCAATGGTTGTAATAATCCAGCGAGTTGTTTTGGTCGCTTTTGACTAGTTGGCAAGTAGAGCACCTGCTAACATATAAAGAAATGTCTCTCTTCATCGCCTTCCACCAAAATGTGCGTTTGAGGTCATTACACATTTTGCTCACACCGGGATGGATACTAAGTTTGGACCTGTGACATTCATCAAGTACTTTCCTTTTCAGCTCGGATATGTTGGGAACACAAATTCTTCCTTTTAATCTCAGAACTCCCTCACTATCCACTTGGAAGCTGGAGTATTCTCCCTTTTTAATTTTTTTGATCATCACCTTAACAAAATTATCTTCTTTCTGAAGGGCATTGATCTTGTCAATTAACGAAGATGTAATGATCAAACTGGCGATGAATTCACTCTTCCTGCTGAGCGCATCCGCGACAACATTGGCTTTCCCTGGAGTGTATAGAATTTCAAAATCGTATGCTGCAAGAAATTCCAACCAACGTTGTTGTCTCAAGTTTAGATATTTTTGAGTGAATAGATACTTCAATGATTGATGATCAGTAAACAGATCGAACTTCTCACCCAATAAATAATGCCTCCAGATTCTCAAAGCAAACACAATGGCTAACAGCTCAAGATCATGAGTTGCATAGTTCCTCTCATGCGGCTTCAGCTGACGGCTAGCATAAGCGACCACTTGGCCACTTTGCATTAATACCGCGCCAAGACCTCTAATAGAAGCATCCTTCCATACCATCAAGTCCTGGTTGCCATTAATAATTGTTAATACTGGAGCAGTTGTCAATTTCAGTTTCACCTCTTGGAAAGCTTCCTCACATTCTGGAGTCCACCTGAATTTTCCATGTTTTTTTGTAAGCTTTGTTAATACACCGGATATCTTCGAAAAATCCTTAACGAATTTCCGATAGTAACTAGCCAATCCAAGGAAACTTCGAACTTCGGTGGGGGTAGTAGGCTGTTTCCAGTCTTGGATTGCTGAAATTTTGCTTGGATCAACAACAATCCCTTCTTTTGATACGACATGGCCAAGGAACTTAACCTCATCTTGCCAGAAGATACACTTAGAAAATTTAGCTTTACAGACATTTCTTCTCAGAATTTCCAACACTTGTTCTAAATGTTTTGCATGCTCGCTTTCTGACTTGGAGTAGATTAAGATGTCATCAATGAAGACCAGAACAAATTTATTTAAGACACCACGGAATACTCTATTCATTAAATCGACGAAGTAGGCTGGAGCATTACACAAGCCGAACGACATTACTAACCACTCGTAGAATAAATCGGGACCCCTGAAGGCTGTCAAAGGAACACAGTCTTCGGCTATACGTAATTGGTGGAAACCTGTAGCTAGGTCCATTCTGGAGAATACCCTCGCCCCATTTAATTGATCTAACAAATCATCGATTCGCGGCAATGGATATTTATTCTTCAGTGTCTGCTTATTGAGATATCGGTAATCAACACAAAGTCGTAGAGTACCGTCTGATTTCGGGACAAACACTACTGCTACTCCCCACTCTGAAAAGCTTGGCCTGATCAGACCTTTCCACAGCAATTCTTGAGTTTGGTTGCCTAACTCTTCTTTTTCTTTCGGGGCCATTCTTCGAATTGGATGTACTGCTGGTCTGGCATTCGGAATTAGATCGATTCTGAATTCAATATCTCTTTGCGGAGGTAAGTTTTCGACTTCTTCAAACACATCCGCATAGTTTTTAACGATAGGAATCTTTTCTAATGAAGTGGGAATAACTTCCAAAGAAGACCAAAATTCTTTTCTATCCGCATCCGAGCCATGACAGGGTATAACAGTACTCCCAAGTTTTTTTTAATTTTTACTTCTCTTTCGACACACTTTACTTCAGCTTCATACTCCGTTAACCAGCCAAGCCCAAGAATAGCGTCGAATTCAGAAAAATCCATAACAATCAACTTAAAAGGAAATCGGTATTGGGAAAAAGAAATAGGTACTTTACAACATGAAATGAGAATGATAGAGCCTCCAATCGGGTTTTGAACTCTAATTGGTTCTTTAAGCTTCCTTTGTTTTAATTTTAACTTGTGAACAGTGTTACTAGATATGAAGCTACGTGACGCACCAGTGTCAAAAAGTACAGAAACATGAATATTTTTAATTGTAAGGGTACCTCTCAAGACGTTGGGTTTACCTGATCCATCAGTGATAGTCGACGGGTTCTCCCCGTCGTAAACATGTGCTACATGTGCATTCTTCTTCAAAGGACAATTTCTGCTATAGTGCCCCTTCTGATGGCAGTTGTAGCATTCAGCCGAGCTGCGGGGGTTCGGATTTGAGCTTTGCGGGTTTGTCTTCAGTCGCTTTGGAGCGGTGCACACATTTGAATAATGCCCCCTCTTATCGCAATTGTAGCAGCTTCCTTCGGGTATCCTACGAGCTTGCTGAGTAGCGGCTGCTGCATTGCTGGACTCGGGCTGATCTCCGGAAGCTTTGCGCTTGTTTCCTGCCTGGCTCTTAGCGCGGTCAAGGTTGGAGTTCCTCTCATCTAAATCTTCGAAGTTACATGCCATCTCTACCAGTTCTGAAAATGGAAGTTTGATGTTGCTCATGGCCCGGTCCTGGTACTTGCGCTGTAGCCCCAGTATAAACCTCTTATTCTTTGCTTTTGATGTCAAGATAAGCTCTGGAGCATAACGTGATAGCTGTGTAAATTTGTTGAGATAGTCTTGAATAGAGCAGTCTCCTTGCTGGAGATTAGCAAACTCATCACGCATACGCTCTAATGCCTGCTCGGGGATGAACTTCCCCTTGAACAGTGTCTTGAACTCCTCCCAAGTCCTTACTGTATCTTCCTTATCCTCAGAGGTGATGGCATCCCACCACAATTCGGCCTCCTCCTGTAAAAGCCAAGCGCCCATAAGTGCTTTGTCATGGGTTCCAAGTCTCATGCCACCAAAAATCTTCTCGCATGTCTTCAACCATGATAAAGCCTCTATCACGATGCCAATGACAGAAAAGGGTTTTCCTCTGAGGTTTCTGTACCTCTTTGCTACTCGGTCAAGGTCGAAGTCCTGAGGTGCTGGTGGCTGTATCATAGGCCCTTGTTCTGCTACGGGGATATTCCCCCGTCCTCGAGCTCGGCCTGCTCGGCCTCCTCGGCCTCCTCTGGCTGCAGCTACTCGTGTAGCCATCAAGTAAAGTTCTGTATAAGCAAGAAAAGAGTCAAGCTCACAGAAATGATAAATTTCATATACGATAAAGCAGAAGAACATAAGGAAAGGTAATGATGTATTGATCAAATTGTTTTGCTATTCTGCTTAGCTCATTCTAGGATATTAATAATCCTATCTCTAATGAGCCACTCGCCTTAGAACTCTACTGATTCTATTCTGACGAGGTGTTTAATGTGTTAAATTCCAGAACTAAGGTTAACCAAAGCTCTGATACCAACTGTGACGATCCCAAAACCCGTACGAAGGTGTTAAGGATAATCATTGGAATTTAACTCATTAATCATCATTAGCAGAGTACTGATAACAGCATAAATAATAAATAGAATAATTTCTCATAGATATGACAGCGGAATCATAACATGTAACAACATCAGAGTAGCACAGTGTAGGATATAACTTAGTGCATAAAAAGGGAATGATCAGTCAACATCGTCATAAGCGGAATATATACATACAGTGAGACATAATAAAGATATCAGTCTACATCGCCTGAGGCGGTACATATACATAGGATAATACATGCTGGAAGTAAATCAGTCTTCATCGCCATAGGCGGAATCATATACATAAGATAAGGATAGCGGAAAGTCAATAGCCAAAATACAAGTAAATCTAATCCTCGCCATCAAGCCAAAAGCGCACTCCGTACTGCGGTGCTAAGTCAAATAACCTGTCATCGGTCAACGAGGCTGCCCGTGTGAAAATAAGGGCACCCGAGTTTGCAAAGTGAAACAAACAACGAGTCAGTCATGGGACTGGTATGAGAAATCTACTTACTTGGTTAAACAATAGTAATAAGGCAAATCATAGGATCACACCACTTTCGCGGAACGGGTTTACTCCAGTGATTGCAAGTGCATTTAAAACAAAGTAAATTCTTTAAAACAACGCAATGCTTTATAAAAAAAATGAAGCCGTTATAAGACTCAAGTCCCATCACACAATGCAACGCAAACCGGAGGATAGAGTTTTTCCTTATAATGGCCAAAATATGCTTAATACGTCCAAAGTAAAAGCACTTGATATTATTACTAGTGCATATATGTTTCAAAAACGAATATCATCATAAATATCAATCATAGACGGCATAAGTGCCTCATACCACTATGTCGCCATACTAGTTCTGCAATCAAATCTGTTATTTCGTATTGGAAGTTTGGATTCCATCATGAGTCGAGGCAAGGGGCAAGCTCCTCTCCGCTTCGAGACACTCTAGCAAATGCCGCAGTACTACACACTCTGGGTAACCCTTGGAATCGGCTGGGCCGGTCCTCCCATACGTTTGAGGATTAGTTATTCCTGAACACACGTTTCCTGGTCCTTACAGACCTATAACCAAGGCGCCTTGCATTCCAACAACCACAAAGATGAAAGTAATATAAATGTCAGCCAGTTTAAGCATTGACACCATCATAACTAGAAAGAAACGTCGTGTTCTCCCAGCGGTCCTTATCCCGTTTTTGACTCATACCGAGGTGTGAGGCTCACGAATCCACGCTATACACAAAGCCAGGCCACGTAGGCCGTACTTTGATCATCGACCACAAGACTTTGCTTTGCAACAGAAGCCTTGATCACTGCATCTTGGCATGCTACACATGCAATCCGCTCCACACGACTGATTTCTATCGATATATAACCTCTGAGCTCGTACGTCTCAGAGAAAGGCGTTAAGCAAGAAAATAAATTCTCCACCGCCAAACAGATATAGATCAATCAGTACAGAACAAAATCCAATGTCAGACACACAGTCCATTTACAAGTCCGTTCTGGGTCTGAACGAAACCAGAGGCACCATATTCCTCGCTTATCCGTACAATCAACACATGCGTCCAGACGGCTACTACTTCCGCCCCTTCAAGGTAGCTACTCCAATCAGGAACCTCAGCAGCGCCCATCCATCCGATACGAAGATCGTCGGTCTTGAACTGTCTTCATATTTTCAACTTCGAATCGTTCGATCAATTATTTGAAATGAGGGTTAGCTCGGCCTTTTCAAATAATTCACGTATATTTAGAATTCAAATCAATTCTTTCCATGATTAAATTATTCGACACTCACATTTCAGTTCTTTAGTATAATTTTCATGTCAAACACATTCAACCATCAAATATAAAGCAAATCAAGTAAAATTGGTTTATTTCCATTCCATGCTGCTTATAATATTTTATAATGATTTTTCGCCATTTTTATTTATTTAAAAATGGCCATATTTGATTAAACGACGTTTCAGGTTGTGTCGTGGCACTGGCACTGTTTTTTCCCAAATTTGTTTTACACATATCGGAAAATCTAACCGTTGGATTTCTACAAAGTTTATATCACTTGGAAGATATCTCCAAAGCGAACCCAACAGTTCCAGTTTCGTGAAAATCCGACGGTCGGATCTTTCGCACTAGTCGTTTGAAGTTACGGTTTAAAAATACGAACTGCAGCGTCGTTATTCGATTTAATTTAATTATATTTATATTTATATATAAATATAATCGATTCTAGCGCTGTTTTTCTTTAGAATTGAATTAAACATTCCAGACAATCCCACTGTTGGATCTTTACAAAGTTGGTGTCGTTGGAAAGATATTTCCAAGGCGAACCCAACGGTTGCGGTTTCGGGAAAATCCGATGGTGGGATCTCTCGCACTAATCGATTGAAATTACGATTTCAAAACACAAACTGTACGGCCTCGATTCGTTTCAATTTTATTTATATTTATATATATAAAAATATAGTTCATTCTGCGATTTCAATATCGTTTTCACTTCAAATATTTCACTAACGCCTTTATATTTTGAAAATTTTCGCCATAACCTCCTTTGTACGGGAAGGGGTTTGGAAATTTATTGGGCCGTATTAGGTACCCAATAAATCCTAATAAGCATACACATATTTATAGTGATATATTCTGGTGTCCACGGGGGAGTGCGCATAGATCATAACTCCAGAGAATAAATTTTCGTCACCCTATAAATGGTTTTTGTGCCTTAATGACCAGAGAGACGTATTTATTGTCATCTCCAGACCCATGTGGGGTTTTTATTAATCTGGCAATTTACCATTACAATTTATATAGTTCAGATCAGTCATCAGTTCAACCTGTAATAAATAGTCATCGCCATACAAGCCTCTCGCTTGTATGGTAAATCTTCAACCTCGTCACACAAGCTCCAAATGCTTATGTGGTATATGATGAAGTATGTCTATTGTCAAGAAGTATGCCATGTAGGGTAGTTCAAAATTAATTGTTACTATCCTATGGCGATGTTTATTATTACACACGGAATAACCAGCACCCCGCATCCAATGGCATTCACACGAGTTGATATAAAAATAAAATTGCGCAGCCAACTCGTTAAGGCTTACCTATTTGTTGGGCACGCAAATAATTTCTTTACTCAACAGCTAATCCATTTTCTCTGTTCAACACATGTGTATATATATATATATATATATATATATATGCAGAACAAAGCTAATAATAATATTTCTAGCGAACAAATATTTATTTCAACACGTGTGTATTTTTAGCACTTCATATTCACAATAAAAATGTAATTTTTAATGTTAAATCAATTTATTTAAAACACGAATACCATTCAACACATGAATTTCTATTCAACACATGAATGTTCTCTATAGTTTGTATATATAATAAAAATGTGATTTTTATTGTTAAAGCTATTTGTTTAAAACACGAATACCATTCAACACATGAATTTCTATTCAACACATGAATGTCCTCTATAGTTTGTATATATAATAAAAATGTGATTTTTATTGTTAAAGCTATTTATTTAAAACACGAATACCATTCAACACATGAATTTCTATTCAACACATGAATTTTTCTATAGTTTGTATATATAATAAAATTGTGATTTTTATTGTTAAAGCTATTTATTTAAAACACGAATACCATTCAACACATGAATTTCTATTCAACGAATGAATTTCTATTCAACACATGAATGTTCTCTATAGTTTGTATATATAATAAAAATGTGATTTTTATTATTAAAGTTATTTATTTAAAACACGAGTACCATTCAACACATGAATTTATATTCAACGAATGAATTTCTACTCAACACATGAATGCGGTTTCAACATATGAAAATAATTTCAACAAATGAAAATTATTCTAACACATGAATATTTCAGAAAATTTCGGCAGCATAACGGCAGGGTAGTTAAAACCAGGACCGTCCCTAGTACGGCTCCTCACTCTACCTTAAAATCTCGCGGTTTTTGACAATGGGGATTTCATGCATCTAGTTCGCACGCAGGCGACATGTTTTATTTTCATTTCCACAATCCTATTCTAATTTGTTTCAACCACAGGAGGGTATTTTTCAACCACAAAGGTATTTTTCCAACCACAAACAATTATTTTCGACCATTCGTCATATCACATATTTTCACGACAATCACAAGCAATAAATATCGTCCATGGTTTGTGGACGAGGGGAGTGTGTGTATATATATATATATATTTTATATTTCACTTGCATTTCAACACAGTTCAAAGCATATATGTTTCATACAACGCTTGTATAATTTATACATCGCTCATATAACTTATACAACACATGTACATGAGGTATACAATGCGTATATAATTTACACTTCGCTTATGTAATTTATACAACGCGATTTCATTCACACATTTGAATTTAGATTTCTCACATTGGTTTTCGAGGTGCTAAAAATCGTAGATAGCTCAGAAAAATCCGCGGTCTCTTCTAGATGGTAGAGAGCCTCCTTACGGTCATGATGTTTCCTGTTTCATCGAATTTCGTCAACACACGATGAAGATATGATTTTTCAAAGTTTGCAACACTTAAAAGTGTTATTTTCAATTTAGAAAATTCAAAGCCGTTTACCTTCTGTAAACCTTCGAAACTAGTGTTGAAAATATCCCTCAATCCGTGTAGCGATACCAAAATCAGATGGCACCACGTTGTAGTGGGGAGTGGCGCTCAGATCGGTGGCAGAAACGTCGAGCTCGGTGGTCAGAATCGGCGGTGGCGGCGGCTTCCAAGCGGCGACTTCAGGAGGCCGATGCTCCTCCAATACTGAACGATAGCGGGTGTTCTTGGTATGGATTTAAAGAGGGGAGTGAGAGCTTCAATAAGTTGCAAAGGAAGGGGGTCTGATTCTTCTTGGATTGATTGGAAAATGGGAGAGAAGATCGGAGCTTTTTATCGTCGTTCGATCTGAGAGGCGGCATTGTTTTTAGAGCGACGAGGGCTTGAGGGAGAAAGCTCCTGATTGGCCAATTATATTTTATTTTTAATTTATTTTAAATTCAAAAATATCCTTTTGTCTAAACGAACACCAATTTCAACCCAACGACAGTTGCCTCTAGCTAAATACCCACATCCCAGACACAATGGGATATTTTTCGTAGGCCAATTCGATTGTTACAGTCAGTTATTTTTCAAATTAAAGTATATAACATTCAATATTCAATTTGAACGTACATTTCAATTTGCTAGGGCCACAAACTGATTCGAAAAATTCCAGAAAAATAAATCTAGCTATGTTTTGACACTACGGTCCCAACAAAACTAGTTTTGTCGAATTCTGAGATCGTTTGAAAAATGGCCATTTTCTGGTCGATCCAATTTAACAGAAATTGACCAATCATATTTTCTTTTGCCACGCTCACATACTAGCTTCAAAAATTATGAAATTTGAAACCTAGCAATAGTTTGACATCCCGGATCCAACAAAAGTGGTTTCGTCGAATTCCGAGGTCGTTTGCAGAATGTCTATTTTCAAGGGCTATATTTTCTCTATAGCGACCTTCTGAAAATTTATTTGGCGATAACTTTTGATTCCCGCTATGAAACTTCGATTTTTCAGATTTGTTAGAAAGGTATTTATAAACAGATTTAAATATTTTTGGTTTCACTAAATTCCGTTATATTTTACACCCGGTACAGTCAGTTAAATTTTGAATTCAAATTTTCAAACTGTCTCACTATTTCCAATTCAATATTTCATTGAAATATTCTATTTCAATTGTTTAAATTCTTTGAAAATAACCAATTTAAATTTTTTAAATTGGCTCGCATTTTCCGGGTTGTTACAGTTCATCTCTCGTCATCTTGAACAACCATGGGTGAAGGACTTTTGGGTAGCTCAATAGTTGTAACCTCTGTGGTCACTTGTCCCTCGACCCGGGGCATGCTGCTAGATTCCCCAAGAGCTTGAGTTGGGGGCACGTACTTGAAAGGCTTACAGCCCTGGCCAAGCCCCCGTCTTATATCTAGAAGTAGGTGTTTACGAAGGTTCTCGTCGGTTATGCATTTCTTGATCTTTCGAAAATTAGAATCGGTCTTTGTGAGGCGGGACAAGCAATCTTCGTATACCTTTCCCTCTTGCTTCTTAGGATTGGGAACTGTAAGAAGAAACAAAGCATTAGAACGTTGGTTTATGCAGTTGAAGAAGACGCTTAAGATTCTAAAACTTACTCGACTGCAGCCATTTTCTCGCACACCCAGCCTGATGCTTTATATAGAACCACTCGGATTTAGCATCGCCTAAGTTGTTGTGTCCGTCCGTCAAGACCTCCTTAGTGGGGATAGACTCGAAGAAAACATAATTCAGGGTCCTTTGGGAACGATGTTTAAAGTGGAAATAGAAGTTCAAATCTTTATAGGGAAGCTCAGTGCCAAGAATTTCTACATATGCGATATACAAGGTATATAGAGCAACATAAGCATTGGGATGAAGTTGCATGGGGGCAATGTGCAATCGTCTCAGGATATCGATGACGATCGGAGGAAACGAAGGAGTAGCGCCTATTGAGCACATGACCTTGCTAATATCCGTATACCCTTCCGGAGCAGAATGGGGCCTATCCTTTTTCTCTGGGGTTTTAACGCCATCCCACAGGATCCCATGCTTTAAGCAGATTTTCATTAGCTTTATATCGTCAAGTGTGGAAGCTATGGAATCACTCGGATCATCTAATTTTTTGACACCCTCAAGTTCATTAGGAGCGCAGGTATCTTCAATCCTTCTTCTTCTTCCTCGAGCGACGTGCTCTTGGGAGATGATGATTCTGCATCAAGGTATGTCTCATATTCTGATCCTGAGATATCCCAGTCTGGATCTGATGGGAGCACATCGGGATTGTAATAACTCACACACCCTGAAGTTGCGCTCTTGTCTGATAGCCTCATCGAATGTCTATCAGCCATGTCTGCTGTGTTGATAAACAAGCATAAAGATTAGAGTATAAATACCTGCGACCCCCGTGTGTGCATGCGCTAGTGTGTGCAAGTATGTGCGGTACTGAAAAGAAAAGCATGGAGCAAAGCAGATAAGTATAAAATTAGTCGTTGTATGTCACTAAGGCATGTTCTCGACAAGTCTAATCCAACCTATTCGAAGGGGATCTAAGCCTAACTGTTCACCGAGTTATTCAGGATTTAGTCAAATCTTAACAGTAGTGTAAGTTGACGTGTTTAGTTAATTGATGTTTCTTAGTCGAGTATAGTTGTAAAAGGAGAATTGGCTCGAAGATAAGTCGATTCATGAAGCTCTGTAATGCGGCTCATGACAAGGGATCAGCTTGTAGGGAGGAATCTGGTTCGTGGTTATAGTATGGCTCGTGGTCAAGCATCAACTCGTACACCATATCGATTCGCCATATCCGACTCGTGAAAGGAAGACTGGATTGTGATTTGAATCTGGTTCAAAGGCTAAGACATAGGGATCATCAGCTCGTGTTTGAATAACTCGCGAGCTACCACCACTACCCGCCTCGCTATCTCACTCCATGAACAGATGCGTTGTTCCCTTCCACGAGTGAACCCGCTACCGTGTTCCACGATCTGACCCGACACCTAGGTCCTCTTCAGGATTCGTATTGCAAAGTCACACCTCCTATCTGAATCATTCCTCAACCCTTCTTCCTTAGTTTGCAACCACCCAACATATTGCTCCTCTCAATCCCTAACTCTACGATCTCCTCACAACATCGCCATCCTTCCATAAAGTTGTTTGGTCAACATGAATCCTAACCGCCATTGCCACCAATACCCGCGATGACGCAAAAGATGGCGGCAAGGAGAGTCCCCATGGGAATTAAAGAAAAATGAAAGAGAAACCAACACTCGTATCGGCACACAATTCCAGGCAATGGAATAATAATCAAAATCAAAAACCTTTTTTATTGCTATTACCTTTTTTAGATCAAGCAAATGGTTTTGGAGTTGTATGAATTTGGGGAAATCACAAATTAGGGTTTTGGAGTTGGGAGATTAACCTTACAGTGGTAAAAAGTAAATGGAGGGAGAAGGTAAAAATAAATTACATACAGTACGGGGACAAACCCTTCTCAGTATCGGGCCTTAGCCCGCTGCTATTCGAACATCTTAAGGGGCCTAAAATTTTCGACCCACGCAAGCAACGGCTCGCCCGAAGGAAGACCTTATCGACCCCAAACAAAACCCACGATCCAACCTAGGTAACACGGCCAATAGCTTGATTGGATGACTAAGCTTTTGAGATAACTAACGGGTTGAAAATTTGAGACTTTTAATCCATTGGTATAATGGATTATACCAGATGTTTAAATCTATTTATGAAAATATGGGGGATTTACCTGAAGAATTGCTCGTAGTCTGCTTTGAAATTCAAAATTGGGGAATTGACTAATGAACAGGAAATAATTGGAACTCAATCTACAATTTATACTCATCTCGAGATATCAGAAAACACGGTTTCATGAAGAAACACGACTTCGCAAAGCGATGTGACCATACGAACAGATGTGGCTGTTGATACTCGTTGCTTCAAGAACAAACAAATAGGTGATTTTGAAGCACGTTACATCCTTGATGAAACATACTTTGAGGGGGCAAAATGTTGGCTAGCTTTTTGACTAAGCCGCCAAGGACTTAAGCATTTACAATCAGGTAGGAGAAGACCGTCATATTCACAAGATCAAGAATAAACATGCTGGCTCACAAAGATGGCTCACCATCCAAGCAACAAAACCGATTTATGATCCCCCCCCCTCTATTCACCAGCGGCTCGTGACTCAGGACCTCGACCCGCTCGCGCCCCCACTTCACGACCCGATCCTTATGACCAGGGAACAACGCAAAGACCCATTCCAACTCCATTAGGTCACGAACCGAAATTGAAGGATCTGGGGACACGTGTCTGTAATAGCTCCTCTGACAAATTCTCCATCAAGCCACGAATCATTCCGAGATTCTCGCGATTGACGCCACGTGTCCTCACGAACCGCCTGCTCGAATTGCCAATAAATAGCCCAACACTTGGCTTTTTCAGCATCTTTTGGCAATTAAGAGCTCTGAATGCACCATTATCATACTTCTCCCCTTTCTAATCAGAAACATCTCGAATCTATTGAGTGAATAATCATTATAAGAGTGAAATTGAGAGTATTGTGATTGTACCTGCATTAAAATGTATAATTAGAATCGTATAAAGTGAATGTAGGCTGTTTAACACCGAACCACTATAAATTTGGTGTGTTTGCTGAATTTTATTTCATTTCTAGTTATAATTCTCTGCGATTCAAGATAATTTGGGTGTTAGAGCTATATTTTGGTCTAACAGCAAGATAGCTTTAAAAGTACTAGTCAAACGTAATACCTATTTGCTAACATAAATCTTTAGGAAACATGCTTTCAATTTTCAGATGATGATTTGTACATCATTCTGTTCCAGCTTTTATAGAATATATTGGCAAGAGTTCAACTGAACACCTTTAGTTTTGCATTATAATTTAGTAGTTCTTAAATAGGCAGATAATCAAATAAAAACCGATGATATAAATATGTCTCTATATATATACATATATATACATAATTTCCACTCACCTCTCTAGTTTTTCAGATCTCCTAAATCTTAATTCATACCTTTAATTGTTTGGGTTTTCTTTCTACAATGTAAAGGTATGTATAACACACTATATACGTACCCATTAGAATTGTAGATCTAAGAGTAGATCTAAATTAAGTTGAATATATAGACAAGCCCGACCCATATGGTAGGCAACGTAGGCAGTTTCCTAGGGAAACAGAACCAATGGGGGCATCAAATAAAAAACGTTTTTTTCTCTCTCTGCAGAAACCGAAAGCGAAAAAAACGGTGATTAGCTTCCTCCTTCATGTGCCGCGATTAGCTTCCGTCTCGCCCTCTTGTTAAAATTGAGATTATCTACCAAACATTGGTTCCAACTCCCCTCTCCCTTCTCTCGGCTATTGTCTGCTGCGTTGATTTAGAAGCCTAAACCTAGCGTTGATTTTCTTAATTATGAGGAGTTGAAGAACTATTGCACGAATTTTGAAAATTTCTTAACCCATGATGAAGTGCAAGATATTTGTGGTAATGAGTTGTTCTATGAGCTTCAACAATTAAAAGGAATTCTACCACTGGAAGTGACCACATCAATCGGCATTCTTAATTTCTTAAGGTCTTATCGAGATGTAAGTGGATTTCTCAATGTTGGGTTGTTTATCGAATTTTGATGACTATCCTCGGTACGGTTGCTTCGGCAGAAAGAAACTTTTCAAAATTGAAATTGATAAAAACATACCTTCGGACTACTATGTCACAGAAAGACTAAGTAGATTGGCTATGATCTCAATCGAAGATGAATACTTGGATTTGCTTAATTATGAAGAGATAATAGAAGAGTTTGCTTACAAAAATGCAAGAAGAAGTTGCTTTCGTTGATATCTATTGTTATAGTATATTCAGTTGACATTTAGATTTTTGGTACATGTTATCTAAATGATTTTGTTAATCTATATTTTGTAACCGACGACTTTTCTAATGAACTTTGCATTTTATTTTGGCCGTGTATATTTTTGTTGTTTATTATATGATGGGGCAACAAAAAACAAATTTTTTTATGTTAGACTAGGGCAACCAATATGCACGGGCCTTCCCTATATATAGATATATTTATACTATATTTATATATATTATTACTACTGAGTTGCATCTCAAAAGTGTAGAAGCCTCCTCAATATTTTAACATGAGAGGTTGCATTTTCAATTTTTTCCTTACTCCTTGCCATCTCTCCCGTTCTTTTCCATTCCTAGCCTCTCTCATTCCCATGTTGCCAGTGACGTAAATCTTCATTCTTCTAGCCTGTATTGCTATTCTTCTACCCTATAATAGCTTTTATCTCTGAGGTGAAAGTGAAGCACTGATCTCGTTTTGTACTGCTATAATACCGTCGAGCATTTCAGATTTTATTGGTCGATATTCTTGAACCCTCAAAACAAAAATATTCTCATACCCTAGAAACATATTTCTCTTTGCCACCATTATTTTCTCTATGGTAATTTAACTGCTCCGTGATCCAAATAACCCATAGCCCAGAGTAGCACTTTCTCTTACTTATCTACTTCCACCATTTGCCTATCAATGCGGTGTTTACTGAATCGTTTATACTATCCAGATATTCCTCCATATTGGTATGTGCTAATTCAATTCATCTTAATTAGGATGAAATTGCATTAGCGAGTCGGCTCAATTCATATTATTGTGTTTCTTTTGGCTCTGGTTGTGTAACTGAAACAACATTTGTAATGACGATTAGGATAAAAAATTATAAAAAAGTCAGTATTATAATGAGCAAAGCTATGTATAAAATATGTTGTTTGTTTTACCATGTATATATATAGTATTCCCAATTTAGTTTTTATTTCACACTATGAATATTGAAAACATATTTTATATTTCTTTCTTGAAACTTAAGCAAGTAAATCAGAATGCTTTTCACTGTACTTTTCATATACTACATTTAGCTTACGATGATTCTAGGTTTTCTGATAGCTTGGATGAATTATAAAGAGCATTACTGTATTCTATGTTTACTATAATTTTTTTGTGTTTTCTTTTTCACTTTAGGCCTCATTAGGTTAAAAGACTATCAAGTACCTTTATAGGACTAGGAAGAAGAACAACACATCATACATAAACTACATTGTTACTTCTTCTGTATATGACTGTTATAAGGACTTGCATTTTCGACCCTCAAAAGTTAATAATGATATGTCTTTTGTATTCATGTGTCGAATAACCGAGTGTTGAAAAGAAAAATTGTTAAAAAATAAACAAAGAAAATATAGAATAGAAGAAGAAATAATAAAATAGAAGCTCACATCAAAATGAATAAGAAATGATATAAAAACGTGCTTTACATAGAAAAAAATTTGTAATATGCGTACATCAATCAGAAATCAGTGTGGACAGTTATTATGGCATGTCCTTACAATTTCCGATACATTAAATAGACACAATTGAAAAAAAGAAGTACAAGAGAGCATGTCTCAGGCCTGCAACTTCTCTTTTAAAGCTCCAAAACAATCCAGACCAACCTTGGAATATACTCGGTCTGACCCCTACATTATAATAAAATAACACCTAGATTAGTCTGGTAAACTAACGTGAATAAACTCAAGCCACAAAAAAATTTATGCTTTAACTTAGAAAACCTTTGAAATCAAAGGTACCTCGTAACGGCACGCCGTACATAAACAAGGATGGTTTTTTACCTTACAACAACAAAATCACATTTATTATAAATCGTTTGACATTATAATAATGCGTAGAATCCACAAATATATATTATTCACCTTCAAAATTGTAAAACTAATTAAATTCAAGCATAATAAATTTACAACTAAAACCTTTAAGGCATGTACTGGAGAATGGATTCCAACTATAGCAAGATAAATGGACTACCTTCTGAAGTACACCCCTTGAAAATGTAATGGAGTATGACAAGAATTTCTCATACCACTGCTACACGGAGTTGGATAAGCTTGATACTACAAACATCAGATTAACCCACCCTGTGACACCGAAGGATTATACTGTTATGTTATTTGCTCGTGAAACAACTCTAATCGGGACAATCTAGAATGGGATGATGACTCCTAATTGTACTAGCCACATAACTCTGCTACATATCTTGTTTCATCCGTTTACACGGTTGATGAAGCTTGTAAGGTCAAGTCTTTTCCTTTCTTCAAAGCAATAATTCCCACATTTGAATGTCAGTTGCCATTTCCGACAACACACTAACTTATTTCTGTAAAGATACAATCCTTGAGTTTATACATCTCGGGGAAGGCTATTAAATATAATAGGGGTTACTTCCTAAACCATCAAATAGTTGTTTGTTTGTAGAAGCCAATGTATATGACCTTAGAAAATGCAATGTCTGATACTCATTCATACAAGTTGCCTAGAAATAGGGAAAACCAAAGGCACTCCTTCTACTACATACGATGGGATTAGTAGCAAGCAACCATTATGATACGAAGGTCCCAAACGAAGGGTTGGCTGTTATTTTTATACTAGAAGCTACCCAAATATTATCAACTAGTAGCCCTTCCATCATGAAATTCCTTGCCTTTAAGCATCGGTTCTTAAACTATCTTCACCTTCGAGTGTTACAACCAGATGTATATGGTTTTCAAACAACTAGATCCAACCATGGTCTCATCAAAAGAACAATCGAAGTTTCTTGTAAATTCAAATTTAATTCTTTTGAAAATAAACAAAAGATGAATGGGAGCAAAATTCACATCCTATATCATTAGTAAATGGATTTACTTGTCACTCGTCTTAAATATTTTGGGGTAAATTTGACTAATATCTGATAATCGGTTATTTAACCATCAAACAAAACAAAAAAGAATTTCAATTATAGACATAATCTCCTGTGGCAGTTAGTTTCTTATTAATTAAATCTCCTTAGGAAAAAAAATTCATATACTTATATAAACAATGTTGGTATATCACACCAAATTTTCAGTACTAAGAAAATATATTCAAATGCGTGGTTTGTTAAACCTTTAAATAAAATATTTACTATAAATATTATTTATAATTTCCATTATAAAATATCATTCTTAGAGAAAACTCTTTATAAATAATATATTAAATAAAAACATTTGGTACTCAATATATATTATTACTTATAAGACTCTATAAATAAATATTTTGATAACTTCGAAACATGATAAGAAGTAAATGGCATTTGAAATTCCTATGATAAGAAGTAAATGGCATTTGAAATTCCTAGAATTCAGATCCCTAATTCAAATCCATTTATCATTGATGCTGATTCTGACAAAATTGATTCAACTCTCAGACAGCGAATGAAGGATAGCAAGAAGTAAGAACGAGGCGCAAGTCATTTCTTCAAGCGACAAACCAAGGTAATCAAAATCAATCAAATCAAGTTCACGCAAGGAACAAGCAACCAAATAAGACAGTAAGGCGTTAAGTCATGGGTAGCTGCAATTACTGGGAATACAAAAATTCTAGGTGATGTTACTAATTTTGCAGTTTCAGAAGATGAGGAAGGGGGCAAATCTAGACGATCTCGTATTTGCTTCAGCTAAAATTATGTGGAAAAATTCCATATATATCTACTTAGTTGGAAGGAGGCCATACGATGTGCACTTGAATGCGTATATCAAACGATAATGGCAACATAAAGGACCGTGGGATGTGTTTGCTATAGAAAATGGCTTTTATTTGATTAAATTTGAAAAGGAGGAGGATTGTGCTAAAGTTTTAAACGAAGGTCCTTGGTTTATGGACAACAAGTTGGTATTCACTAAAAGATGGAAGCCTAGTTTGAGACCGGAGAGGGAAATGCAAGAATCTCATCCTGTTTGGATTCGACTAATCAATTTGGACTTATCGTTGTGGAATGCTAGAGGCATTAGCAAACTTGCCAGTTTAATTGGAACCCCCTTAGCTATGGATGATCTAACTAAAAATGTAAAACATTTTAACTACGCCAGAGTTTTGGTAGACTTAAATGTTTAAAAAAAACACAAGTCAGAGGTAAAGATAAACATGGTAACATTTATGTACAAGACATTGAATATGAGTACATACCCCTACATGTAACAGGTGCAAATGTTTTGGACATTCATATGAATGGTGCATAACTGTTGTTAAACCTGTTAGGCAGGTTTTGAAAGCAAAAGTAACTAATGTTACGCCTATTGTTGAAGTACAACAACAAACTAGCACAAAAATTACTAGTGACAAAAGTGTTGTAGTTAGCCCTAACTTTAGCTGTAAGTGACTTCAGTGAGTGTGGAAGCTAATCAGGAGGTGGAACCTCCAATTGTTCAGGTGGAGCTGTCTGCATCAGTTGAACTACCATCAGATATAACTCACCATAGTCTTGGGGATTCATCTATGGTTGATCCTCATGATCTATCACCTGAAACATTGGAGTATTTAAAAGAGTTAGATATTAATTTAGAGAATAGTGAAGAAGATAATCATGAAGAAGAGAGCAGCAAAACGAAGAACTGCACTAAATCTAACCCTGAATATGTAAAATAATTTAAAAAGAATGAAAATGTTGGTGTAGATGCCACGAATGTGGGTGTAAGACCTCCTAAGACATGGAGGAGTAACTCCTAATGATACCCGTTTATTTGACCTCTATAATTTACGAAGGAATTTTCTTCCTTCATTTATGGGTATTCTTGAAAATAAGTTGAATTATGAGAACTTGAGCTATTTATGTGACTCTCTTGGAAACGAGTGGTTACATTTTTCGAATAATGAATTTTTTGACAAGTTCAGAATTCTTGTGGTTTGGTGCAAAAACATTTTGAACTATATGAAAATTGATGTTGATGAACAACAAATCACTGTTAAAGTAACTAATACCGGGGGGGTGCTTAGTCTTATTTGTATCAGTGGTGTATGCTAGCAATTTAGTGAATGAAAGATCCAAACTATAGGAGAAAATAAAACTTTTGGCAATAAATATGAACGAGCCTTGGATTGTGATAGGTGATTTTAATGCAATTTTAAGACCAGATGAAAAGAAAGGGGGTGGTACCGTTAGAGTGTCCCAATTGGTAGAATTCAACAATTGCATTGTAGCTTCTGGATTAGTTGTGGCTGTCCACTTTGGCCTACATTTCACATGGAGAAGTGGTGAGAGTAAAAAAATTCTTGCAAGCTTGTCAGAGTGCTTATCAATACTAAATGCATCAATAAATTCACTGACTTAAAAGTAAATGTCCTTCCTTCTTCGACAAGTGATCATAGCCTAATTGATATCAACCTTATTAAGTGTGATGATAACACCAAAGGAAATCCTTTTCGTTATGCAAAATTGGTGAATGGGTATAAAGAAGTTTTTGGTTTTGAGGGGATTGAATTTTTTTCCAATAATCACATGTTTTCATTTCTTCAATTTTTTAAAACCATAAAGAAAAGGCTAAAAGAATGGAATAGGATGAGGGAGATAGAGAATGATTGCATCAATTATTTATAGAGGAAATTGGCTAACGTGCTTCAGATTATTGATAATGAGGATTTTAGTGGTAAAACTTGGAGACTTTATCAGAATTGTCGATCATAACATAAGGAAGCACTCGGAGTTAAAGCAGTGGAGTTAAAGTAGAAAGCGAAAGAGAAATGGATCTCTGATGGCAATGAATGCATTAAGCTTTTTTACACTAAAATGTCTGTTAGACGTAATACTAATTATAATTTTTAAATTCCTTGACCGGGATGGTTGCAATTTTGTGGACTTGGATAAGTTTGAAACAGAAGCAATATCTTATTTCAACGAACTTTATAATGGTGAATATGTTGTAGACTTACCCGTGGTGAATCCCAGAAAATTGCTGAATGCCAAAGGATGTAGAATGATATGCAAGTGTATCATCAAGGAGGAAGTTTTGTTGGTTGTTCGATCCATCCATATTGACTTCACCCCCGGGCCAGATAGGTTCGGGTCCAGCTTCCATCAGACCCACTGGAATGACCTGATGCATTGTTTGATTTCATCTATCCAAGAAGCTTTTCAGTCAAGTAAAATAATCAAAGAAATTAATCATACTTTCTTGTGTCTGATATCAAAAAGAGAGAAACCTACCAGAATTGCTGATTACAGACTTATTGCTTGTTGTAACGTTCTTTACAAATTTTTGAGAAAATTTATTTGTAATAGAATGAAAACGGTGTTACCAGATATGATTATTGAGCGTCAAAGTGCATTCATTAAGGACAGAAATATTTCTGAAAATTCTTTACTGGCTCATGAGTTAATCGGGAATTTTAACAAGAAATGTGCTAATAAATTTTGTTTGAAAATAGATCTTTACAAAGCTTATAACAAAATTAATTGCACTTTCATCATTCATATGTTAAAGTCTATGCGATTTCAAGAAAAAATTATTAGATTAATTGCTGATTATACTCAATCTCCTACGTTTTCTATTTTAATTAATGGAGTTCCAAAAGGATTGATTACCAGCAATTGTGGTATTAGAAAAGGGGATCCTCTCTCCCTTTATCCGTTTATAATCACGATGGAATTTTTTTCTTCAGATGGAGTTAGCTGAGTTTGAGAAAGCGATTCAACCAATTCACATTTTTCAACCTTCCATTAGCCATTTGTTGTATGCTGATGACCTGATAATTTGTGTCAAGACAAATGTTAAAGCTTCCTTTAAGATTACTAATTTGTTCCTAAATTTAGACAAGTTTGCATGTCTTAAAATGAATGAACTGAAATCTGAGTGTTACTCCAACAAGTTTGTATGAACAAGATTTTAGTTCTTGACATTTTGGGAGTGAAAGAGGGTGAATTACCCATGAAGTATCTTGGTGTCCCCTTATCTTCTAACAAAATAAATGACAGAGAATGTGCGGAGCTTATTAATAAGATCAGATAAAAGTTGCAAGGTTGAAACTCCAGATTGCTATCTTTTGCTGGTAGAATTGAGCTCGTCCATATAGTGATTTAGGCTAAAGTCAATTTTATAGCTTCAGGCTTTTCAGATACCCGATTCTTCAATTGGAAAGATGCTTGGAATGCATGTCGAACTGCCGATGTTAACGTTGACCAAAGATGTGTAGTTTAGGACAGAGTACTTCCACCCAAATTATCACATACAATTTACAAAGCAATACTATTTCGTTTACCAACGAAAAATCGATTAAATGGGGATTATTCCTAACAACACATGTTCCTTATGTGAGAATTATGAAGAAAATCATCATTATTTATTATTTCAGTGTGTTTTCTTTGCAGAAATAATAAACATATTACAACAAAAATACAATATCAGAAATCGAACAGACAATTTGCAAAATACAATTGATTACCTGGCTTGGAATTGGTCGTGTGTAGATACAAAAATAAAAATATGGCATTAGCATGATATCTGCATGTTGGTGGTTATGGAAAGAAAGAAACAAAAGGATTTTTCACAACAAACAAAGATCAGTTCGAGATATTAGCAAATTAATTGAAGTTGAATTTAACCATATTCTCAAGAATCGGGGAAGAAGACTTACATCATCACTGGTAACACAGTTATCTGGAAGCGGAGTTGGGGATTCATCGGATCTGCTGGTATCACCAATTGAAGCTGAAAACCAAAGGCCTTCATGTATACTGAAGAGAAAACTGGCATCCTCCATTAAAGCTAATTTTGGTGTCTCTTCAGTTTAACTAAGGAAATGTTGAGTTGTAAGTGAATATAGTGGTTGCGTTGTACATATACGTTGTCGATTTTTGTTTCGAACAGCTTCGTTCCATTTTGGGTCGAAAATGCCCTGAATAAAATTTAACCCACTTTCAAAAAAAAACTTTGAAATATAATTAATAAATAATAATCTCTTAATATGATTATTAACTAGAAAAACAATTAAATAACCTTTAAATCCTATTATTTTAAATAATTTATATATTTTATATAACAATTATTACCATTAAACACCATTAATAAAACAATTTATTAAACTCTAAAACATAAGTAAAATATTCAACTTTATTTTAAACATCATAAAAAATGATTTTTTTACCTTTTAAAAATCATAAGTGAAATAATTAATAAATTGAACACGTTTGTTGAAGTGGGCCAAATGACCGCATGGTTATATCTTCACTTCCGAGGGTCCATAAAAAACAAAATATTCCCATACCCTATATCTGAAATACGGGAAACTTGACATATCGAAGTCCTGTGCAATTGTTATGTCACTATCCCTATGAATCATGTGTAGACTATAGGAAAACTCGACACCTATGAATTTTGCCATCATATTTCCAAATAGCTTGTAATTATGTTTCAAGAATAAATAATAATAATTTATGACTTGGAACATTATTCAAATAAGGCTTAGTGATCACTATGGTACTTAAATAAGCTACCATAAATTCCATTCATTTTTAATTAATTCACTGGTAATTTCATAAGCAAGCATAAATGTAAACAAATCAACAACTAGAGATTAACAACTAATATATCTCGCGTTAAAGTTTATAACAATAATTCAAATTAATAATATAGCAGAAGGGAATTTATTATGCTAAAAGATGTCATTAGATAGGTTTATCCAATTTAATTAGATGAAAAGGTGTTTATTAGCTATGTAGATAACCACTAGCATTTACTTAAATTAAGTACACTGTAATTGTAACGACCCAATGATTTTCGACCTTGAAAATCGACATAAAACATGATGTCGACTATCCAAGAATCGAAAACACTGGATCATGGATAGAAATAAGTTAGAGGGTGAGGAGTAGAAAGAAAGAAAATTTGAATAGAAGAAGAAAAAGATCCATAAATATAACAAACTCAGAGGAACACGAATCTCACAGCGGATGAATAAAATATATTGTATAACAACTTTGAAATATAAAACTGTATTTATACTTACATATATCATAAGAGTACATCACATATATATCACAACGGAAATAACTCTCTATATATATATATCAATTGTTTTATACTCTTTCTCAAGTCATGAGAGTTAGAGTTGGTCATGTGAATGGTTGTCTTCACATTCCCCTAGGCATCGTTCCTACACTTTAGACTTTAAAGAGAGGACCGCCTCATTAAGCGTCGATGTCAACCTCATATTTTTTTAACTCTTATCCAACTAGTCGTGGACTTAAGTAAGCTCGTTGAAACATGAGAAAATGAACGTTGTTGGGGAATTAGTCATTCACTTCTTTCAAGTTTTGGCATGGGCCGCTCGAATTACAACACTAAGCCATATTATCATACATAATCACAGAGCGTGGAAGGAGCTTTTATTAATAACACAATTAGCGAGTCATGCCTTATTACATAGTCTGAGAATGAAACGATATCTACAAAATTACAAAAACAAAAGTTCAAGTCAAATATTGCCAAAGATGCTCAGCATTCGATGCCCTCGGGAGTCGATCGCCATCAACAGTCATTAGCCTAAAAACTGCATATCAAGCTTTCATTAAATGACAAAAGGTCATTCCCACTTCTGGCCCTTATGAATAGGGTTAAGAAAAAAATGCTTCAGGACGAGGTCTTCAGGTTCAAAGGTTCTAGGTTGAACCTTATTGTTGTAGTATCGGGCAACCCGATGTTTATGTGCCGAAGCATGCATGCCAGTCTCGTCTCTCTTCTCATCAATCATGTCAAGTGATTCCAAGAGAAGTGCCTAATTAGTCAAAGGATCATAGTACATCATTCTATGAGAGGGGACTTCAAACTCCATTGGTATAACCGCTTCGAAGCCATAAGATAGCGCGAATAGAATGTGGCCAATCGCTGACTTATAGGTCGTCCGATACGCAAAAAAAGACAAATGTAGCTCATCAACCTACTTGCCTATAGCCTGCTCTAGCCGCTTTTCCAAAATTGATTTTATAACCTTGTTTACAGCATCAAGTTGACCATTCGATTGCGAGTGTGCAACTGTAGTATATATCTTCTAGATGCGATGACGTCGACAGAAATCTTTAGACTTTGTACTATCGAATTGGGTCCTGTTATCAGTATGATAGTCGTAAGAAGGTCAAATCAACATATAATGTTTATGACGATGAAGTTGATCACCCGCTTTATCGAGATCGTAGTCAATGGTTCAACTTTGGCTCACTTTGTAAGATAATCAATTGCCATGATCGTGTACTTCGCTCCGGTTTTGGATATTTAAAGGATACTGATAGCGTTTACTCCCCATACTGCAAATGGCTAAGGACTAACCATATGGGTGAGTTGTGTCGGAGGAGCTCTTGAAATTTTGGCAAATCTATAGCATTTGTCGCAACATCATGAATAATCAGCCACATCTCAGTTCATGGTAGGCCAGAATAAGCTATACCGAAGTATTTTCTTTGCTATAGTTTTCCCTCCGGTATGATCGTCGTATTTGTCTTCATGCACCTATTACGGTACTTGCTTAGCATCGTCGTGAGCTAAACACCGGAGAAGAGGGACTGAGAAACCTTTTCGATATAAAGTGTCCCATTAGACAATGTATTTGGAAGCTTTACATATGAGAGCACGCTTTTCATTCTTCTGCTCAGGAAGGGTTCCATGTAGAAAAAAGTTCTTGATAGGAGTCATCCACGTTTCTCTTTTGGGCTCGACATCCAGCACCACATCAACTTCCATCTGATCTATGTTGGGCGTCGTCAATGTATCTATCGAATTCGACTCCGTTCGCACTGGGTTCTCTGAGCTAGCTAATTTTTCCCAAAGAGTCGGCTTTTTCATTATGCTCTCGAGGGGTATAGGAGATGTTGTAGTAGTAAAACCAAACTAATAGCTCTTCCACCCAATCAAGATAGGCAACATGTCATGCACCTTGATTTGGAACTTCCTCCTGACCTGAAATACAACTACCTGTTAGTCAAAGAATATGACAATACCTTTTACTCTCGGTTCTTTTGCGAGTTTCAGCCCGACAATTAGGGCTTCATACTCAGCTTCATTGTTGGTTTCTGGGAAGTCCGGCCTCAGTGCATAATAGACTGGTCGTTTCTCAGGAGTTAATAAAACACACTACAAGAAAATGACCATATTACAACGATGGAAAACAGTTATAACAGATTTTTTACAACGGTAGGGTAACCGTCGTATATTAAGAAGTTGTAATAGACTGAAATCTTTTACAACTGTTCTGCACCGTTGCAGCACGGTTGTGAAATGTGTGTTTTACAACTGTTTTACACCGCTGTAATAAACTTTATTATAACTATGTATAATTATTGCAATATATTTTATTTCAAGTATTATTTTAGAGTTGTAATATATGAAATTATATATATATATATATATATATATATATATATATATATATATATATATATTGCTAATAAAAGAATTCATTCCAAAACATATTATCTACAAAACTCAAGATATCAAACAAACTTAAAACATGAACCAAAACAATATATTAGAATTTTCAAACTCTCATCATTTTTTTACATAATACACTGAATTTATAAATCATACAAGTATCTCAAGTACATAAAGCAACTACAAAATCCATTATTCAAGACTCTGTAATCCAAATGACTTGAAGTCACCTTCCATAAATATACATCACTTAATACAAACATAATGGAATCAAGATTTGCTCCCAATGTTGCTGGTCTTGCAATGGTCTTCAATCTTCGAGTTGACTTCCAATGAACTTGAGATTTTCCCGCAATGCTACAGGTGTTCTTGAATTAAACTATATGAAGTAACATATTAAGCAATCAGAATGAAGTATATTAAAGTATGAAGTAATCTAAACAATAAAATGTAACAGAAACTATGCAGCATTCAATGTTAATATTTCTACAAATAAATATGAACTGATATGATAATATGAAGTATAAACAGTTCTAGAAGACATTATTAGAAGACACGGTATATTGATTGTTTTTTTTTTTTGACAAATTAACAGGAGTCATAAACTCCAATTTGACATATTAAAAGCCTTACAATAATAAGTCTTCAGAAAACAGAAAACCTCCATATAACAAAGCACAACATTCGCAAGAAAAAAAACCATAACATGATCCCAAACCGAAAAACAGCAGGTATACGACAATCACCAAGAGAAATCACATAGTAAGCCTTACTTGAAAGCATATGTAACAACGAATGCAAGATATGATGGCATCTCTCCAACTCGTCTTTTAATAATAGTTCTTTGCATAACACTATTAAAATATGAAAGAGTTCAAACCTGTCACTTAAATTTTAATGCATTCCAAAATTATAAGAAACACCATAATGATCTGGATCAACCATACCTGGGGAGGAGAGGTTGTTTGAGCTTCTTTGCCTTCTTAGCATTAGGCACGAACAATGTGCATAGGTGCTTGGAGCAGCAAACCTTGAAATTAGGTATGTCCTCACTCTTCTTGATTTAACTGATAACATCCTCCTTACTGCCAAAAGGAATTCTTTGATCTCATGAATGTGCTTTAGCATGTCAACTAGGTGAGGAAGATGGATTGTTCTTTGCATGAGGCAGCTAAAAAAATGGGCAAATTAGTTACTTGCTAAAAGGGTGAATGAAAAAGATGACATTTTTCATAGGTAGATCCCAATAATTTTAGTTATTCCATTCTCCAATTTTAATCTAGATAAAACAGCCCTCCTCATTCAAGTATTGCTTTCTAAATTCATATGTTCAACAGAATCACATTTAAATCATTAGCATTAAACTCAACATGTCAACAATTACTACCAAAAGCAACCTTTTGCTTGCTCTCAATAATTTCTCAAACGAGCTCTAGAAAAATATTGCTTTTAAAGAAAAGAGGTTGCGTACAAATAAATACCTCAATGTAGCTTAAGCAAAAATTGGGAGGACACTAATGAATTATAGTGTGCTGACATCTAAGGATGGTAATCAGTCAAAAGAAAGCCCCTACTGCGAATTCACCACAAAAGCAACAGTATGATTCATCACCATAAAGGGCACCTATAGCAGCATCTTCAACCATTTACTCCTTTTTGTTCTTCAACAGTTGCTTTATACTCCTTAGTTCGGTCCAAAACGCCTATCTCTGCGGGAATGCTTGTTAGATGAGTGTAAAACAACTTCTATAACAACTTTTGTTTTGGCACATCTGAACAGTAGATGGACCTATAATATACTGCTTATTCTCCTCGAGTGACTTTTTATAATAAGTAGATCCATGCTTTTATACAAATTGAGTTGCTTCGCGTGCTTTTAATTTTAACAAATTTAGCTTTGATGACATCTTGCTCTCGGCCTGGATGTTAGGAATTCGAATTTTTCAAATTTCCATAAATACTATTGTGGGGAAGAAAAACTATTGGTTTTTTGCTTCATCTATTTATTCTATTCTCGTTATGGAATTAGCCACAAAAACAGCTATAAGCGATAATAATACTGTTTGCCCCTCATTTCTTGTGATAACGTTAGTGGACCCATGAATAAGCCATTAACTCCAATAACTATAATTGAAAAAATAAGCTTATATAAACAAATCTATTGAATACCTGACTTATCGGTTAGAGCGAATGATGCCAGTTACTGTCATGGCTTCCCCAGTCGTCGTTGAACACTTCACGCCAATCAACGCCGGCAGTAAAACCTCGATCCCAAAATACGCTGCTAGCCTCATGCAAAAGCATATGTGCTTCCTTCGATCACCGAAAAAAGTTTAATCGCCGCTCAAGGATCCGATAGCTCCCAGTATCCACACTGCGACTTTGGCTTTCCATGGATGTCGAGCAGCGAGGTGTTGTCCTCTTTTTATCTTCTACTGATAGAATGATTTAGGGATTGAGGAGATATATGATTGATTTAGGGACTAAGCTAAAAGAGCTTTATAATTGGGCATTGTTATTGATACTCCTGGTATTGCTAAGGGGAGACCAATTTTTATTTTTTTAAAAATTGTTAAGGGGAGTACCAATGAAAAAAGTAGTTCCTTAACAAATAAAGGTAAATTTACCTTATTACCCATTTAGCCTTTTAATAAATCAAGGTAATTTTACCTTAACAAATATTGCAAAGACCATAAATTTTTTTTTCAATTCACATATATCGACTTTTTTTAAAATCCTAAAGAATAAGCGTTTTCGGAGGAATAGGATCGAATTTTTTTTTTTTTTTTTTGACATAAATATGCCGAATTTTATAATTACGAAGGCAATGCACCGAAATTATTATTAATTTTCGATATATCACTGTCGAATACATACATAATTGATTACGTGCTGCATTCGGTGCAGTGGTGATGAACTGCTTATTTTAATTCGGTTTCTCTTGTCGAATAAGTTTTTTTTAATCTAATTTGAAAGGGCAATCCAGGAATATTGAGTAGTGTGAAATAATATGTTTGTGTAGCCCCTTAACAATTTTTCAAAGAGTGGAGTGTTTTTAAAAAATGACCTCCCCTAACAATAGTTGGAGTATCAATAGATGCAGTAGACACGGTATAGAAAGTAAGCCGTATAGGGGAAATTTTGTGGTGGCGCCAAAATTTTCATTGTGGAGGGAATTTTTTTATTTCCACCGTGGGGTGAAACTTTTAAAGTTACTGAATTACTGATTCCGTCATACGTACAAATGAGTCATTGGAAGTTAGTTTATTACAACTTTATAAAATTTGAGTTGTAGAATACCTTTATTACAACTTTCATTTTATGACAGTTGTAAAACAACGGTTGTAATAAGGTCTTTTTTTGTAGTGACAACTCCTATTCCAGAACATCAATCATTTCAGAATCTATTTGTGAATAGCTTCCATATGATGGTCGACGGATCAGTCACAACTTTATTATCATCTGGAAATGTAAAATCCATGATAAAGTTTGTCGGTGCTTGTCTCTGAATTTCCCATCGACGAATGAATGCAATATCAAATTGGATTAGTTTAATATTTCGTTTGAGTAACCTCTCAAACTCCTTAGGTCATTGAAGGACATGTCGTTGCGGTTGGTCAGTATACACTTTGATGGGGTGAGCTTGAAAGTAGTGGTGCAATTTCCTCGAGGCTATTAAGAGGCGTAAGCGAACTCTTCAATCTTTCAGTAGTTGCTTTATTCCCTTGTCAACCTCTTGTTTGCATAATACACTGGCCATTGAACCCGATTTTCCTTGCGAACGAGTGTTGAGCTGATAACATGCAAGGATACAGCCAGATACACGAATAAGTCCTCATGGTCGATTGGCTTTGATAATATTAGAGGTCTCTCTAGATGATTTAGCAAATTCTGGAAGGCTTCGACACAATCGGGAGTCCTGGCGAATTTGGGCTTTTCTCGCTTTATCAAGTAAAAGAAAGGAATGCACTTGTCGGTTGCCCTGGATATAAACCTGCTCAAGGCTGCTACATTCCCATTCAGGCTCTGCACATCTCTGATCTTACAAGGCTCCTGAATGTCTTGTATGGATTTTATACGATTGGGTTGACCTCAATACCCCGAGCTGACGAAAAAGCCCTAAACTTCCCTGATGCAACGCCGAATGAGCATTTCAATGCATTGAGCTTCATCATATATTAATGGAGAATACTAAACATTTCCACCAGGTCATCAACATGACTAGCCGATTGTCTCGACTTCACGAATATGTCATCCGCATAAACTTCCATCGACTTTCTAATCTGATTTTGAAACATAGTTAACCAAATGCAGATATGTCGCTCCAGCATTCTTGTATCCAAATTGTATGACCATGTAACAATATGAACCAAGTTCCATTATAAAGCTAGTGTGTTCCTTTTCCAGCACATGTGCTGGATTTCATTATACCCAGAGTACGCATCCATGAAGGATAGAAGTTCACGCCAAACCGTCAAGTCCACGAGCTGGTCAATTCTGGGAAGCGGAAAGATGTCTTTAGGGAAAGCCTTGTTTAAGTCAGTGAAATTAATGCATGTCCTCCACTTCCCATTAGATTTATTTACAAACACTGGATTTGATATCCATTTGGGGCACAAAGAGTCTCGGATGAACCCATTACTTTTAGCCTTTCTACTTCTTTCTTCAAGCTGTGAACCTTTCAGGACCAAGCATATGTCTCTTCTGCTTCACTCGGACGTACTTCAAATCAATATTGAGTGAATGGATCATAATGGTTAGTGATATACCGCACATATCAACATGGACCAGGCAAACACATCAAGATTTGCGTGGAGGAAGTTAGTCAATTCCCTCGTTTGGAGGGGTTCAAGGTGAGAACCGATCTTCAAGACCATAGAAGGGTCGTTGTTATCGATTAATATCGCCACTGTGGTCTCATTGGGCATCGCTCTTCGGTATCCTGGCTACTCTCTTTTCTTGGATCAATATACTTAAACTGACAACTGTAGTTCTACCCGGGCTAGGATTTCTTTACTCACTATGCGGTTGAATCTCGAATATGAAGGGAATTATTGACAACCTTTCCCTTCTCTTTGTTGCAGGAATCTTTCCACTAAGTCAAGTAGCATGCTTGTCTTGCAACCTAGTCTTCTTGTACCATTCTAACCCCATTCTCAGTCAGAAATTTCAACAGCAAGCACCAACGATCTTTGCATTCTCAGAATTAAGTGTGGGTCGATCGGCCTAAAAAAGCATTATATGGAGAGTTGACGTCCACTACAAAAAAGGGAGGATCCGCACTCTCCGACGGTCTCCCTCACCCAACTCCACCGGCAATTCAACCATGCCTTCTGGTTTATTAGCTATGCCATTAAAATCGTGCATTCTGCCTTTATATGGCTTCATATCCTTCACCTCCAACATCATCTGGTCATAGGCTCCTTTGAATAAAATATTAACGTAATTCTCACAATCAGTAAGGACTTTCCACACCAATTTGGGCTAATCATGGTTGAAATCACGAGAGGGTCGATTGTTGGGGATTCCACCCACTCAGCTTCACAATTACGAAAGACGATACCATCCATCATTGTCATTCGCTACTTCACATGAGCAATATCATATGCGGTGTTGCACTCTTCAATCTCAACATGTTTCACCGTATTCGCATATTGTTCCATAGTTCGAAGACTAAAGTACTTCGGATGTGGTCGTTCGACGATAGTGTTAATGACAATTCCTTTTTTCCTGAGTTGGGCAGCGGTTCTAAGAACAACTAACCTAGACATTTGTGTTCAAAGTCTCCTACCTACGGTCACGAGGGGACACCTTATACTTATTCAGTTTACCTTCACGTATTAACTATTCTACAATGTCCCGGAGATGACGGTACTCGTCAGTCGTACAACCATATATCTCATGGAATAAACAAAATTTCGCCTCTAAACTTCTTTCTCCATAGATTCTCATGAAGGTGATTTTTATATTGCGTTGTGTTGCACGTATCTAGGTACACATTCTCCATAGCATCGTTCAGAGTTATGTAACTACTAAAAGTTTGGGAGCGGGGCCACTTATTAGTATCCCCCTTTTTATTATGGCTTCCTCCATTGTCGTTCCTGCATTGATTGTTGTTTCATTTGTTTCGATTTTGGGCATTAACTTCAACTTCTCTAGAATTTTCTCTGGATTGCTTTACTGCCATGTTACTTTGAACACCCTCGTTCACCATGTCGCCAGCTGTCCCCTTTTGTCTCCTGTCGGTCATCTTAATCCACAAATACACATTAGTCTTCTTATAAAATTAGCCTAGAGTTAAGGGAGGCTTCCCAGTCAAGTATTTTCCAGACTCGGTTTCTAGATCAACGCAATCGACCAGTGCTATCAGTATCGTCTTCGGATTAGGATTGCAGATATTAGTGACCCACAATATTGAAACAATCAAAGTAATCCTTAAGCATTTCTCCGTGGTATTAATTCATCCGGGAAAGGGTCATGGCATGTTTTGATTTGGAGGCATAGAGACAAAATTGATTTAAGAACTTTCGACCTAAATCCTTGAAATTGGGTACCAACCTTAGAGGCAACCTAGTAAATCACATAAGAGTGACCTCGTCAAGATAAATAGGAAAGGCTTTACATTTAATGGTATCCGTAGCTGTCTCCGAGTTCATGTACCATGTATATCTCATCAAGTGTTGGTGAGGATCGATCATGTTCAATCAGTTATTCATTTGAGGCAAATTAAATCTTCGAGGAAATTCTGCTTATAAGATGTCGTTGGTGAACGGTGTATGCCTGCAATCTTTTCGCCAATCTTCATTATTGTACCCCCGACCATCATTCGTGATCTACCTCACAATGACAATCAATTCTAGAGTGTTGAGAACAAACTCTGGCTCTGAACTCTCAACCCGTCGGGTCCTTTCCACTTTCGCAGCAGGCAACGTCGCCTGACCGTCGTCGAACGATACTTCCTTGACCAATATTTTCTCGGTTAATCACGGGATGCGAGAGAGGAAGTACGGGAGTGCCAGAGGTGCCGGGAATGGTTTGCTCTTGAGGAGGTGGATTCCGATTTGGTGAGGAGACCGATTCAACGTTCTTCGAATCGACATTTGTCTGTTCGACATTGTCGATCCGGGTTGGTTTGGCATGTCAAACCGAAGCTCCTGCACATTCTATGATCTAGAGTAATGATGTTGTTGTTGCACCGCTTCTCCACTCCTTCCGAATGATGAAGACACTTCAGTATCATAGCGTGATAGAGTAGGAGCTCGATGTGTCCTAAAACCATTCCATTGTGCTGCCATTATATTCATATCCTGCCTCAGGGTGATGTTCTCGCGCATTTGATTATTCAGTGATGTTGCCGTATCATTTAATTTGGCTATAATTTGCATGAAATCGTCGCAAGTCGCGAAGGCAGATTCTGGAGCTTGATTGGCAGGAGTTGTGGTTGCAGTGACTTCATTCCTGACCTGGTTCGATATTGTCGAACTGGATTCTAAAGCTGCAACAATTTTGTTTGCTTCTTTTTGTAAGCGTTTATTAGAGGGCGTGGAGGAGTTGGTTACTCGATTTGACAATATCTTCGCAAGAAAACACTGAAATCAATGATTTTCTCTTCGGACTTTGGATCTAAAAAGTAGACTAAAAAATCCTTAATCCTACTCTCTCAGTATGAACACCAAAATGTTTACACCAAAAATAGTACAAACACTTAAAGATTGTTATGAGCAGAATAAAAATGAAGAAATATAAATGAAAATAAAAACAAAACACACATAAATGATTTGTAGTCGTTCAACATGAGATTGCCTATGTCAACTTTATAATCTTCCTTAGGTTTAATATGAAGTACAAGAATATAAAATTTCGGGATATAGAATCTCAAATACAGAGATTACACAGAAAACAAAATACACTGGAAGAGCCAGAAGTCCACTTTCTGTTGCTCTAGGGAGCTGTTCATAACTAAGATACGAATCTGACTCGACCAGAAATAAAGATGGAAAAATGGGAGTAGTGGGAAGATTGGGTGTAGTGTGTCACATCAGTTGTAAATATCGTAATCCGGTTCGACGTAGTCGAACCGGATTTTGTTCGACCCGGAGCTTGCCACTGAAATCTTCATCAAACCAAAGCATATGTCGATTCGGAGGGCATGTTGATCTGGAGTTTCCTCTTCACCCAACTTAGCCGAGCCGGGTCCTTGTCGAGCTAGAATTGGAGTCATACCATGGTTACCTTATTTGACTTCTTTGGAGTGTAAAGGTATATCACTCAAGTCTCGAGTACTCTGAGTGTGAACATATTTGAGCTTGAAGGCCTTGGTAAAAGGCAGGTCAACAAAATCTAATCGGTACCTACGGAAACTAACCTATACCCAAGATACATTATTTAATCGAACAAAACTTGGAATACAAAAGATATCCGGATTTCAAACCTAATTGGGTACCTACGAATGTAAACGATGACTAAATTCCAAACATAATTAGGTACCTATTAAAGCCAAACAAACCTAGATTCCAAATGATAAATTGTTTAACCAAACAAACCCAAGAATGCAAAAGTCATCTAGATTCCAAATCCAATCGGACACGTATGAATGTCCAGTGGCATGTTTATGATAGGTTAAATTATTATTGTATATAGCATTTTAACTTTGAAATCTACTAGCATGATTAAAAATGTAAATAATAATTTATTCTAGCATTTTTGTACAAGGTTTAGTAGAGTGTTTGTAATATATAAAAATATAGTTTCGTATGACGTATGAATTATGAAATCCACAGCAATATTTATAGCATAAAAAATGATAGATTAATGTAGCATTTTTTATAACGTCTGCTAGCATGTTTAGGTATTTGAAATGATAGCCTCTTGTGGCATTTTAGCTATATAGCATGTTAATCTATTTAAATCATGTAAAGTGATACAATAGTATATCTATTCCTATTACTTGGAAATATACTAAAACACAATATGAAATTATCATAATACAAAATTTTGATGTTCAATATTTGTACTGTGAAAATCATAAACAATGTATATTCTTGTGTACTTAGATATTCAAAAATATTTGGTATACATGTAAATTTCAAAATATTTATGAATGATACAAATGGTTAGCTATTAAAATGAAATGTTATAATACACTTTAGCAAATTCAACAACAACCCGAAACTTACCAAAAATACAATCAACATAAAATACAACAACAACAAACTATATTGCCCAAATAACAGTCTAAATTTCGTAGTATAAACAGATATGCTAGGTTCATATATCATTATTTTTGATAGAGAAAAAAACAATTGAAAAAACTCACAACAACAACATTTCTTATTCTCACAATCACAAAGCACAACGAGAACGAAAAACTCAATGTTGACAGAATACGCACAATTTGAGATGGATCAAATTTGCAACGAACTCAATCTTCATATAACAGAAAACACACGATTTGAGATCGCTTTGAGGTTAAACAAGATAATGTAACACCCCATAAAAATATACATTAAGTAGACTAAATAATTAAATAATAATAATAAGTTAAATAAATGATAAATGTAAAACAATTGAAAATTAGAATTTTGAACACTTAAGAATTTAGCTATGAAAATATTATATTTATGTTCATGACGAAAATCTGATACATTTTCGTATATAATATGGTGAAAACGGAGTCTGCGTGAAGAAGTTATAATCAAAATAAGATTGTATGGTAAATACATACATATAAACGAAATGATAATATAAACAAATATCCACAGGATAATAACGGATGAAATTGAATAAAGGATATTTCCCTAGAAGAATTCAAATTTCAATTGAATGGACAAGAAATAAATAAAGAAAGAAACGTTAAGTAAAGTTGTACGCAAATAGTTTGCGCACAAAAATTGAAATTCAAATGAAATAAGAGAGAGAGTGTGTGTGTGTAGAGCATGAATACATTAATTGAAAAGAATATTCCATGAAGTTTGAATTTGTATGTACGTAATCTTATACAAGAAGGGACAAGGATTTGAAAATAAAGGAAAGAAATCAATCAAAGAAATCAATGCAATAATTATATATATATATATATATATATATATATATATAAATATACTTTTAAGCCAATAAATCTTTCAATCGACCGCTCTTAGGGAATTTTGATGGGTTTGGCTTGTTTTGGTTAGGTTTTTTTTATATATTTTGTACACACGGAATGCTAGGATTAAATCCTACGGACTTTATTTACACGTACAACTATATATACCACTCTTCTTGCCTCTCCCAAACCGTATTATCTATTTTCTTGATCCTCCATTCTTTCGAATTCCAGAAAATAGGTTTCTTCTTCTCCTATCTTATTATATTCTATTTTCTTTTCTAATTCTAATTTTAATTAGATTAACATTCTGGAATTTTGAATCTATATAAGAGACTCAAATTTATAGGGTCCTTTCATATAGATCTGCAATCAGAATTGGAGAACGACGTCAATTCACACATATAGGTTTAAGTTTATTGATATTTCCATCACCGCTATCGCTATGAGTGGAAATAAGATTTGTTTAGACTGTTCCCTATATTTTGTAGATTTTATATGAATCTGTATGCCTAGGAGATTTGGATTTTTACGATAATATCATATTAAAACCCCCCAAGTCTCCTATCTTTTTTTTTTGTTAAGTTTGTCAATAAAAAATGTTGGGTTTGTAATTATTTAATAATGATGGAGTACTGATTTGGCGTTGTAATCTTTTGTTTGGTCTGATATGTCCATTTCAATGTAAATTTATTTATATAAAATGTTTAAAATGTAAAATGGTTAAGGTTTGATTCGATTGAAGATTTAAACAGGTTTAGATCTTTATTTTAATAGAGTGTTAGAACGTATTTAGATCTGCAATAATTAAGCATTGACGTTTTTATGCACGAATATATAAAAAGGACAAGTCTGACTTAAACAGAGATTATACGTATTCTGAATATATATATATATATATATATATATATATATATGACGCTTTGCTCTTCTTTTATTATTTAAAATAACTAGTGTGTAACCCGTGCGTTGCACACGATAATATTATAAATTATAGCATTTAAAATTTCAGTGTTAAAATTGGAACTTCATTGTACAACATACGATAAATCTAGCAAAATAAATATACTATAAATTACTATTGTTGCTTATATATGGTATGTGTCATGTAACTTATATTTCTTTGATATAAAACAATAATGTTACTGTTCTTATTATATGAGAAAGTATTCATGTTGTAACTGGGAAATTTAAATTATTTTCGATGAATTAACAAATATTACTTAACTAATTTCATTAAATATGATAAATTTGAAATTATGTAGAAAATATATTGATTTGAGAGTAAAATAATATGAATAAGTCAATAAGGATTTTGTTAAAAAAAAGTATACAGATTTTAATGTGGAGTTATTTAAAGTTAAAAATAAAATATTTTAACGTAGTGTATGATAAATTTATTGTTTATATGCTTAAATGATTATACTTAATTTACAAATTAACTTTGTTGTTACTTTTTATGTATATAAATTTACGTATAAGACCTATATAGTTAAACATAAATTTTTGTTGTGGTTTTTATTAGTATGTATATGTATACATATACGACTAATATATAGATTATGCATATGTATATGCATATGTATACATACATGTATACATGCATGTATAATAACAGTTTACTATCCATTCAACATTTTGTAATGGTTAATTCATAATTGTAACTTCCTTGCTCTGGCAGTCTAGAATATTTGGCCCAGGTTTTGGACTTCTAGACTCCTTAAAGAAATTCAACGAAGTCAACTTACATTCACTAATACAGAGATCGTTTTATCTTTGTGTTAAAGTTACTGAAGTAAAGACTTACAAATTAAGAAGTTTTATGTTCGTTTAACACTTTTGCAGCTACTGAATGCCTGTGATTTGATTCAAGAAATCAGGAGTGATACAAAACTATAGTTGTATTTCTTTTTTCATTCAGTGCATCATTGAAGTTTCTAGTGTTTCAAATTAAAGTTGTGACCACAGTAACTAAAATTAGCTCTTGCACTCATCAATGTTGCCACATATAGCTCCCATACACCGTTCTTTGTGACCAACAATCAAAATCTATCACTTCAAACTAAATGCAATAATATTTTAAGAAAACAACTTGATAAAATTTCCCATGTGAAGAAAAATCCAATTGAATGAATGTATGCATGAGGACAGAAAAGTTGTAACACGGTATATTGTTCAAATAATAAATCATGTCATCATGATATCAATGAGTGAAGTTTTTTATCGCAATAAGTAACATTCATTGCTAACAAAGTTATTAGCATTTCTTTTCATAGAAAAAATAATGATCAAAATCAAAATTATACTTTGGCGATGGGCTCAGTTGAAACTTTATATGTATAAGAAGAAGCATGGTCTTCACATAATATGGAAACATGTTCCATAAGGGAAATGTAAAATATACAAATAAAATGATATGCAAATTTAGTGATTGTAACATAATTCAGCCAATGTACAAATGGTTAAGTCTTGCAATGTTTATTTACAAATATATTGTGTTTCAAGTATATACTTGAAGTAGTTTTAGTTTTATGTTTACGGAGTTATGTCTATGAGTTGCTACCTGTGCATAGCACTGCTACGCACTCTTTAAAAAAAGAGTACAGCTGGACACATATCTACCAAATTGGTGTATACCACTCAATGTATTTATATTACAAATAAATGAAAATTTTGAATCCGTGAGAAACAATTATGGTTCAAGATGAAGATAACAGTTAATGGATTTGCTTTCAGAACTGGTATATACTTTTGAATTTGCCTTTAGTGTGCTGTGTAAAAACAATTCGGTAAGTTGGTTGATGATTCATTGTAAAATGACATAACGTGCATATCACTTTGTCGAACAAATAGGGAAAAAAAAAACTAAAAAAGAATGGACATCCAGAAGCAGGAAAAAATGTTACAATTAGCAAAAACACATATACTTGCGCTCAATGTCTTTTTCAATGAGTAACAATAATTCAAACTTGTCACTTGCTGCATTAGTAATGCTTGGATCTTGTCTATACAAACAATAATAGAGTGGAGATAAGTAAGCAGTGAAATATATACGGAGATGGTGAAATATGCTAATATAAATTCATGTATACTATTGTCCACTCATAATTTGCTGTCAAACAGCAAAAGCGAGAACCAATTTACTTTTGTTACTTACCCATTTATCAAAACTCAATTTCTAATTTCTAATTTCTAATTAAATGCATTTGAGACCCAAATGTAATAATAATTGTAAAAAAAACTATGACTGAGATCAACGTGCTTACTTTGAGATTGAGATGCTTCATTGCGTCAGTTGTGAACATGCTTGCTTCTAAAACTTCAGTTTTGTAGTGTATACATCTGATGATCTAATATGCAAAATCAAGTTGGGATTCAAGATGTAACGACCCGCATTCTTCGCATCATAGGATCGTAGAATATTTATTTCTTTCACATACGAAGTCGTATGGTCATGTAACTTTGGGAGACAACTATTGTGGTCATTTCCCATGTTCATGATTTTTCCCGATTTTTAAATGACCATTTTACCCTTAGTTGGCACTGTTTTGGCCATAACTTTTGACTGGAAATGAATTTTGACCTGAAACCACTTCCATTGGCTTCGGATGATGGTTTCTCTTTCCGTAGAGTGGTCACATTAGTCAAACGGACTCACCGTTTGGGAGATATGGCTGAAACAAGTTTCAGGTGGTGAAAAACAGCTTAATTGGGCTTAACCGGGTGATTAACAGCTAGGCCCAAAGGGAAATTTCGGAATTAGGAGTTTAAAAGGGCTGTTAGGGTTTGGAGAATACATTTTTCTCATTTTTCAGCCGTCACTATTCATTCCTCTTAACCTAACCATGGCCTCCACCCTCTAAATCTCTCTAAAACACCCAAAATCACTTCCTAATCAAGGGTTAAGGCTTAGAGGCATCAAATCAAGGAGTATTAGCACGAGAACCGAGGTAGACCTGCTGTGTAAGATTGGGAACAACGCCAAATCAGAGAATATTTCAGTTTTGGGGTTTTAGTTGTGGCAAAGTTGAGTGATTAGCTTGCTTTTACACTAATTACGGTTAATTATGGGTAATTAGTGAAGATTAACGAATTTATACATTAATAAATTCTGGAAAAATTCCTAAAATTTTATAATGATGTTTTATGGCTCTGATAAAAATTTGGGCTAATTTGGATAAGTTTTGCTAATTGTATGCTTAATCATGGTTAAGAAGGATTAAGGGGAAAACATGGGTTTTTGGGTATGTTTGATCTAAAGTATTTCATGTAAATGATGTTTTAATGTTTTTGATTGATTCTATATGTTGTTACTGCTGTTTGGAATGTTTTGTAATGTCATAGGAAGTTTAGAATGGTTGGAAACGCCGTCGTTCGGCGAAAATAGCTTGCTGGAAAAAGTTGCAGATTTTCAGAACCGGTTAGGAAGAACACCCGATCCGAACCGGATAGGAGGAGGAGATCCGATCCGAACCGGATAGAAGGAGGAGATCCGAACCGAATCGAGTAGGAAGAACATCCGATCCGAACCGGATAGAAGGAGGAGATCCGAACCGAATCGAGTAGGAAGAACATCCGATCCGAACCGGATAGAAGGAGGAGATCCGAACCGAATCGAGTAGGAAGAATATCCGATCCGAACCGGATAGAAGGAGGAGATCCGAACCGAATCGAGTAGGAAGAACATCCGATCCGAACCGGATAGGAAGAGACACCCGAACCGAACCGAATAGAAGGAGAAAATCCGAACCGAACCAGATAGGAGGAGACACCCGAACCGAACCGGATAGGAGGAGGAGATCCGAACCGAACTGGATAGAGGAGGAGACCCGAACCGAACCGAATAGGAGGAAGAGACCCGAACCGAACCGAAGAAGACCATAACCCGAGATGCAAAGGAAGTCCAAATGAGAAGCTAGAGCTCAAGATCCAGATGGGAATCAAGGAGTTCGCTTCATGATTGGGCTTTGCTGCGGGACGCGTGCCAAGGAGTTATCGATGTCTATAGCTTTGAACCACTATGGTAGGAGGTACGAAGACGGATTCAGGGCCATTATGGCATCGGTAGAACCAAGGGCTACAACCAATGAAGTGGGTCATTGAAATGTTTGGTCATGACTCCATATGTTTAGCTTGGTCATAGCAGGGTTTCTACAAGTCGGGATTCGTCGTTACCTCAGTTTGTCTAGTGTTTCAAAGTGGTAGATATCGTACGCTTTAGGCACTGAGTGAGAGATGTGAGGATGGTTGCTATGGATGATTGTTTGTTATCATTGTGACATGCACACCCCACCCCCGTATTCTTACACTATTTATTATGGCACCTCGGAGTATTGTACGGTATGTGGTACTAACTCTTTGGTTGCAGGTCCAGGTTCAGGTATGGTTTAGTATACCTGTTATTATTCTGTTTAGATGCTTATCGCTCATACCAAGCTTTATGTCTGACCCAGAGTTTTATGTCTCCTCTTATTACTCTGGGTGCTCACACGAGCAGACTAGAGACAGGTTAGCTGGTGATGCACGGGTAGATGATCCGGAGACGAGCAGGAGGCTTCCACGTAATATATATATATATATATATATATATATATATATATAGTATTCTCCCTGTGTTGTTGAAGATCGCTGCTTGGGCATAAATTTGAAAAGATTGTAAGAAGTTGTACTTGGATTTCCGCTGCTCTGATGATTTATGTTGATTTTAGTTATCAGCTTATGCACTGTCTCACCTGTTTTATGTCAAGTATATTATTATTATATTTTATTCCATGCGTTGTGAGACATTCTACAGGTTCCTTGATTAGTTCATTCCCTTCTTTCCTTTCTTTGGCGACCGTTCCGTGCTAACTGGACATGTGTATAGCGCACTTTTGGAATAAATGTTGGTTGGTGCGGGGCGGGCCGTCACACTTGGTATCAGAGCTCTACGTTGCGCAGTAAACCTAGGGAAGTTATCAGGGAGAGATAATATACGTATACAAGAGAGCGTATTTGTGATTACTTTGGTTTTTAAAAGCTATATATATATACTATTACTAGTATAAGGATGAAATCGTACTGCACTAGCACCACTATGGAGTCGTTAATCGTTTCCTTTTTCAGATTGACGATGAGCCGATATGTTAGAGGTACCGGTAGAGGGGCCAATAATGGGAATGCTGCTGACATGAGGACGATGTTTACTGACCTCATGAGAGAGATGCTTAGAGATGTACAGAGGGCAGCTCCCAATGATGGAAATGGTGATGGTCCAATAGTGCAGGCGCCGAGGGTCGATTTCGCCAAGCTGAATAAGGATTATACTAGCCTTGGTGGGAAGCCGTTCCACGGAACGGAGTCGGCCACGGATGTTCAGGATTGGTTGGATAGTTGCGACCGTATCTTCGAGGATTTGGGTATCGAGGATGCGATGAAGAGAAAGCTAGCGTCCCGTCAGCTGCAAGGGCGGGCAATGAATTGGTGGAATGCTATAAAGGCAGCTACTCCCGAAGATCAGATTACTTGGGAGCAGTTTAAGGCTCGCTTTAGCGAGAAGTTCATTCCAGCTGCTCAGAAGTCAGTGCTGTTTAAGAAATTCTTGGAGCTCAAGCAGAATGGCAGAGCTGTCTCGGAGTACATTGCTGAATTTGACACTTTGTCAAAATATGGGTTATCTCTTATCGATACTGCCGAGAAAAAGAATGAGAAATTCATAACTGGTTTGGATCAGTACTTGGGGGAAAAACTTATTAACCACATCGATGAGACGTTTGAATCGATTGTGGGGAAAGCATTAAGATCGGAAAGTCTCTACCCTAAGCCGAGGACTGAGGTTGCATCCACAGATGAGCCAAAGCCACAAGCAAGTGGTGGAGGCAAGGGTGGTTCCCAGAATAAAAGAAAGCAGAGTCAGACTAAGGATAGCCAGAAGAAGAAGAATAAGCAAGATGTTGAGTGCTTCAGCTGTGGTAAGAAGGGCCATTATGCTAGTAATTGTCGGGCCAAGCCAGCGGATAGGAAGTGCTTCAACTGTGGCCAAATGGGACATCACAAGGACAAGTGTACGCAACCCCCAAAAGAAAAGCAAATGGTGAAAGCATATGCTCTCAATGCTATTCCTTCTTCGTCGAATGCCCCAACTGCGGCGGAGAAGGGAAAGAATGTCGTCATTCAAGGTATGCTTTCTGTTTATGATGTTCCTGTTAGAGTTTTGTTTGATACCGGAGCTTCCAGTTCTTTCATATCTAGTGACCTGGTAGATAGGTTGGGATTGGAGCCCGAGATTGTCGTTAGACCTTTAGTAGTGACGAACCCGATTGGTGGTTCGACTAGCCTTAGCATGATTTGTCGTAATGTGGTCTTATCGAGTCATGGATGCATGTTTGTTTGTGATTGCTTTGTTTTGGGCTTTACTGGGTTTGGCATTATTTTGGGAGTAGATTGGCTCCGAAGATACGGGGTGGTGGTAGACTGTGAGGGCTTTTTGGTGATAGCTAGAGCGGATGATGGGCGGAGGATAGTGTTTGGTGGTCTACCCAGTAAGGGGGTATTGGCTAGTTTTCTAAACTCCCTCGACATTCCGCATAGTGAGTTGTCAGGTTTGCCCGTGGTTGGCCAGTATCCGGATGTTTTCGAAGAAGTGACCGGACTTCCACCACACCGAGAGATTGAGTTTCGTATTGATTTGGTAAAGGATGCCAAGCCTATAGTGATGCCACTTCGTCGTATGGCACCAAGAGAGCAGCGAGAGCTCGAGGTGCAAGTCAGCGATCTTTTGAGGAAGGGATTTATCAGAAGGAGTGTTTCTGAATGGGGAGCACCAGTTGTGTTTGCTACCAAGGCGGATGGTTCCCTTCGTTTGTGTGTAGACTACCGCGAGTTGAATAAAGTGACGAGGAAGAACAAGTATCCTCTACCGCGGATAGATGATTTGTTCGATCAGTTGAGTGGCGCGAGAGTATTTTCTCAGTTGGATCTCGCGACAGGTTTTCATCAGCTTAGAGTGGAAGCTGAGAGTATAGCTAAAACGGCATTTCGAACGCCGTCTGGATTTTATGAATGGTTGGTCATGCCATTCGAGCTGACCGATGCCCCAGCATATTTTGTGGATCTTATGAATAGGGTATTCAGAGATCAGTTGAATAAGTTTGTCCTTGTGTTCGTTGATGATATTTTGGTCTATTCGAGGACAGAGGAAGAACACAAGGAACATTTAAGAGTAGCGATGGAGGTGTTGAGAAAACACCAATTGAAAGCAAAGTTTTCTAAGTGTCACTTCTGGAAGAGGGAAGTGAGGTTCTTGGGCCATGTTGTATCAGAGAATAGTATTGCCGTGGACCCAGCAAAGGTGGCTACGGTACAGGATTGGCCTACGCCCAAGAATGCAACAGATGTAAGAAGTTTCTTGGGATTAGCTAGATATTATCGTAAGTTTATCCAAGGTTTCTCCAAGATAGCAGCACCATTGACCCAGTTGACCAAGAAGAATCAAGATTTTGTCTGGGATGAAAGGTGCGAGAATGCATTTAAAAGTCTAAAGGACAAGTTGACAAGCGCACCAGTGTTAGTCATTCCTAAGGGGGATGAAGAGATGATGGTATACACGGATGCCTGTGGTACCGGACTGGGTGCTATATTGATGCAAGGCGGTAGGGTTGTAGCTTACGCAAGTCGGCAATTGAAACCGCACGAGAGAAGATACCCTACCCATGATTTAGAATTGGCAGCGATCGTGTTCGCGTTAAAGATGTGGAGACACTATCTCTTGGGAGAAAGATTTGAGCTGTTTACAGATCATAAGTCATTGAAGTATCTCTTCTCTCAGAAAGATCTGAATCTCCGGCAACAAAAGTGGTTAGAGTTCTTAGCTTCCTATGATTTCGACATCGCATATACACCGGGAAAGGGCAATGCGGTGGCTGATGCATTGAGTAGAAGACATGCCAGCTTAGGGGCTATGTTCCTTGAATGGAAGCAACTGGAGTATATCGCGGGGTTTGATTTCAGACCAAAGTGTGAATTGGATCTAGAAATGTTAGCAAGTTTGACGATCAGACCCACTTTAATTGAGCGGATCGGCTCTAGTCAGAGGGACGATACTAACCTATTGGAAATCATCTCCAAGTTAGAGATGTGTGTCGATGAGGAGATGAACAAGTATGGGCTTGATCGAGATGGATGGCTTAGAAAGAATGGAAAGCTTGTTGTACCTAATGTCAATGGATTGAGAGATGAAGTGCTTAGAGAATGTCATCACTCAAAGTTGACTATACACCCTGGTGGTAACAAGATGTATCGAGATATGAAGCAGACTTACTACTGGGAAGGGATGAAAAGAGACGTTGGGAAGTTTATATCCAAATGCATGAATTGCCAGCTAGTTAAAGCAGAGCAAAAGAAGCCTAGTGGGTTGTTACAGCCTTTAGAAATTCCCGAATGGAAATGGGAGCAAGTCTCGATGGATTTCATTGATGGTTTACCAAGGACTAGATCGGGACACGATAGCATTTGGGTAGTTGTGGATCGACTGACTAAAAGTGCAAGATTTATACCAGTTAAATCAACCAGAACGGCAGCTAAATTAGCAGAATTGTATATGAAGTGGATAGTGAGATTTCATGGAGTACCTAAAAGCATTGTGAGCGACCGAGACCCGTTGTTCACAAGTGGGTTTTGGAAGAGCTTGCAAGAGGCGTTAGGGTCAGAGTTACATCTCAGTACCGCATATCATCCTCAGACCGACGGTCAGACGGAGAGGGTGAATCGTATTTTGGAAGATCTCTTGAGAGCGTGTATATTGGATTTTGGTGGATCATGGGATGACCATTTGCATCTAGTAGAGTTTGCATATAATAATAGCTACCAATCCAGTATCGGTATGGCTCCGTTTGAAGCTTTGTATGGAAGGCCGTGTAACTCACCATCATGTTGGATAGAGACTGGCGAGAAGTTTATGCTTGGACCAGATGTGGTGAGGGAAACTTCAGATAAGATCAAGATCATTCAACAACGAATGAAGGCAGCCCAAGATAGGCAGAAAAGTTATGCTGATAAGAGAAGAAGAGACTTAAAATTCTCCGTTGGTGACTTGGTGTTTGTCAAGATCTCTCCGTTGAAGAGCGTAATACGATTTGGCAGGAGAGGCAAGTTGGCACCAAGATTCGTTGGCCCATTCCCTGTTCTTGAACTAGTCGGGAATTTGGCATATAGGATTGACTTACCAGAGAAGATGGCGGGAGTTCATAACGTATTTCATGTTTCCCAACTAAGGAAGTTCGTTCACGACTCAGATATGACTATTTCACCTGATCAGTTAGAGGACTTCGAAGTAGAACCCGAGGCGGTTGGGAACCGCAAGCCGGCCCGTATTGTTGCGCACGACATGAAGCAACTTCGAAGGAAGGCGGTGAAGCTAGTCAAGGTACAGTGGAGCGAGGACGAGAATGATTGTACTTGGGAGACAGAGGAGAACATTAGGAAGACGCACCCAGAACTCTTTGCCTGGTAAGATTTTGACTTCGATTTAGTTTTCCGCATGCTAGGGTCGGCTTGTTGTTTGTTTGTTTTGCATGTTTGATTGTTGTATGTGGTTGTTAGGCATGCGGGATTATTTGTATGTTTTGGGTTAAGGAATTTCGGGGACGAAATTTCTTAAGGGGGGGAGAGTGTAACGACCCGCATTCTTCGCATCATAGGATCGTAGAATATTTATTTCTTTCACATACGAAGTCGTATGGTCATGTAACTTTGGGAGACAACTATTGTGGTCATTTCCCATGTTCATGATTTTTCCCGATTTTTAAATGACCATTTTACCCCTAGTTGGCACTGTTTTGGCCATAACTTTTGACTGGAAATGAATTTTGACCTGAAACCACTTCCATTGGCTTCGGATGATGGTTTCTCTTTCCGTAGAGTGGTCACATTAGTCAAACGGACTCACCGTTTGGGAGATATGGCTGAAACAAGTTTCAGGTGGTGAAAAACAGCTTAATTGGGCTTAACCGGGTGATTAACAGCTAGGCCCAAAGGGAAATTTCGGGATTAGGAGTTTAAAAGGGCTGTTAGGGTTTGGAGAATACCTTTTTCTCAATTTTCAGCCGTCACTATTCATTCCTCTTAACCTAGCCATGGCCTCCACCCTCTAAATCTCTCTAAAACACCCAAAATCACTTCCTAATCAAGGGTTAAGGCTTAGAGGCATCAAATCAAGGAGTATTAGCACGAGAACCGAGGTAGACCTGCTGTGTAAGATTGGGAACAACGCCAAATCAGAGAATATTTCAGTTTTGGGGTTTTAGTTGTGGCAAAGGTGAGTGATTAGCTTGCTTTTACACTAATTACGGTTAATTATGGGTAATTAGTGAAGATTAGCGAATTTATACATTAATAAATTCTGGAAAAATTCCTAAAATTTTATAATGATGTTTTATGGCTCTGATAAAAATTTGGGCTAATTTGGATAAGTTTTGCTAATTGTATGCTTAATCATGGTTAAGAAGGATTAAGGGGAAAACATGGGTTTTTGGGTATGTTTGATCTAAAGTATTTCATGTAAATGATGTTTTAATGTTTTTGATTGATTCTATATGTTGTTACTGCTGTTTGGAATGTTTTGTAATGTCATAGGAAGTTTAGAATGGTTGGAAACGCCGTCGTTCGGCGAAAATAGCTTGCTGGAAAAAGTTGCAGATTTTCAGAACCGGTTAGGAAGAACACCCGATCCGAACCGGATAGGAGGAGGAGATCCGATCCGAACCGGATAGAATGAGGAGATCCGAACCGAATCGAGTAGGAAGAACATCCGATCCGAACCGGATAGAAGGAGGAGATCCGAACCGAATCGAGTAGGAAGAACATCCGATCCGAACCGGATAGAAGGAGGAGATCCGAACCGAATCGAGTAGGAAGAACATCCGATCCGAACCGGATAGGAAGAGACACCCGAACCGAACCGAATAGAAGGAGGAGATCCGAACCGAACCGGATAGGAGGAGACACCCGAACCGAACCGGATAGGAGGAGGAGATCCGAACCGAACTGGATAGAGGAGGAGACCCGAACCGAACCGAATAGGAGGAAGAGACCCGAACCGAACCGAAGAAGACCATAACCCGAGATGCAAAGGAAGTCCAAATGAGAAGCTAGAGCTCAAGATCCAGATGGGAATCAAGGAGTTCGCTTCATGATTGGGCTTTGCTGCGGGACGCGTGCCAAGGAGTTATCGATGTCTATAGCTTTGAACCACTATGGTAGGAGGTACGAAGACGGATTCAGGGCCATTATGGCATCGGTAGAACCAAGGGCTACAACCAATGAAGTGGGTCATTGAAATGTTTGGTCATGACTCCATATGTTTAGCTTGGTCATAGCAGGGTTTCTACAAGTCGGGATTCGTCGTTACCTCAGTTTGTCTAGTGTTTCAAAGTGGTAGATATCGTACGCTTTAGGCACTGAGTGAGAGATGTGAGGATGGTTGCTATGGATGATTGTTTGTTATCATTGTGACATGCACACCCCACCCCCGTATTCTTACACTATTTATTATGGCACCTCGGAGTATTGTACGGTATGTGGTACTAACTCTTTGGTTGCAGGTCCAGGTTCAGGTATGGTTTAGTATACCTGTTATTATTCTGTTTAGATGCTTATCGCTCATACCAGGCTTTATGTCTGACCCAGAGTTTTATGTCTCCTCTTATTACTCTGGGTGCTCACACGAGCAGACTAGAGACAGGTTAGCTGGTGATGCACAGGTAGATGATCCGGAGACGAGCAGGAGGCTTCCACGTAATATATATATATATATAGTATTCTCCCTGTGTTGTTGAAGATCGCTGCTTGGGCATTGGTGGTGCATCTTCTATTTTAGCTTTCTTTTGTTAGAGACAGTAAATTTGAAAAGATTGTAAGAAGTTGTACTTGGATTTCCGCTGCTCTGATGATTTATGTTGATTTTAGTTATCAGCTTATGCACTGTCTCACCTGTTTTATGTCAAGTATATTATTGTTATATTTTATTCCATGCGTTGTGAGACATTCTACAGGTTCCTTGATTAGTTCATTCCCTTCTTTCCTTTCTTTGGCGACCGTTCCGTGCTAACTGGACATGTGTATAGCGCACTTTTGGAATAAATGTTGGTTGGTGCGGGGCGGGCCGTCACACAAGACCAACTGGAAAAAAACTTAACTGTAATGATCGAGATTAACACACCTATTTTTGAGATTGAGAGGCCCTATGTCATTGGTAAACATGCAAATTAACCCTGCAGCCTTCCAGAAATTTAAATGGCAATTAGGACATTTCAAAAGCTTCAAATGGAGCGTATAAAGTAAGAACAAAGAGATTCCGACTATATCGCAAAAATCATAGAACTTGGCTTAAATACAAAAGTAGCTGCTAAGTCAACAATGTATAAGAACAGCTCATTACATATTTGTGCGATGGGAATACCCCTTATAATAGTGGAGAAGTATCTTTTGCTAAGCCAAGCAACCCTTCAATACCACACTTAGTTTTTAGAGGACAGTTCAACATAATTAGTCCTTGAATAAAGGGGAAGCTTCAAGCATAGTTTTATATTTATACATAACACAACCTACGAACCCATTCCTCGTAGAATCAAAGAAGGCATAATATATTCAAACCACTACTTATACTGCATGACTAAAAAAACCAAGATTCTTTAAAAAAGAGAAGAAATGTTAACATATATGAAACATGGATTTAACTGAAGAAAGGTTTCATTGAAGTAAATGCTTCAAAATGTCGGATCTTTAAGATTTTGTTTCGCTAATTACACAAAAAGAAAAAAGAGATAGGGAATTCCATAATCAGAGTGGCGATGATTTGCGGATCTGTCCGCAAAGCTTCATTTAACTGTGATCTCTTCCTTTCTGGTATGTATTTCTTTATCAGCGTACAATATGTTGTTTAATCATCACTGATTAGTACATGTTATACTTTATCACCAATCAGTTTAGATCAGCTAGATAGGCACGGGTAAAAATCGCATTGGATATCACATGCTAATTGATGACACAACTTATTAAGGAGCTAAAAAAGAGAATCAATACTTAAATCGAGATCGCGAGTTGGTAAATTAATTAATTAAGGGTTTCTAAAGGAATAACAAACCTGGTTATTGATTTGAATCCATAGATTCCGATCTTCTGAAAGGAGAGCCAAAGAGGACATAGGAAAAGTAGCAGTAAATAATTAGGAGGAAGAAAAAAAAATTAGGATCGTTTAAAATTTGTTCGGAAAAGTAGCAGTAATTAGTAAATAAACTATTTAACAGATTTATATTGTTCTATTATTTTGATTTAATAAAAGTATGTTTAGAGTTTTAAGGAGAATTGATAAGAATTGAGTGAATTAAGGGGAATTGAGAAAATTGAGAAAATTAAGGAGAGAGCTAGAAATTCTTCTGCTTTACTATTATTTAATAGATTGTTTTAAGCCTAGGATACAAGTCTGAATTATTATTGTTGATGTTTTCCTCATTTGTTGGTTAATGTACATGTCATGATTAAAGTAGCTAATTATGGGAATTTGACTTGTATACTTTATATGTGAGTATAATCGACAAAATTCACAAGTAGGACGTTCGAAATTCGAACGACAATTAGCGTTAATAAAGATTATTAAATTATATACATATGTAGCGTAATCAACGTATAATAAATGCATAGTAAATACGATTACTTTAAGGAAGTAGTAATTTGAATTTCAAAGGTGCCTTTAGAAATTATTTTGTATGATTTTGAGTTAATGACCTTATAAATAGTAATTAATGACACAAAGACGCGAGGTTAACCATTGCTTGTAGTAGAAGCCTGCTCGGAACTAACTGGCATATTCAGTATATACAAGCAAGCCTAGTTAATGTGAGAGGTCTATATGCCATATGTCATTATAATTATTACATTAAGACACGAGGTTAAGCCTACTTGTAGTAAAAGCCTGCCTGGAACCGCCCGACATATCCAACATCTACAAGTAGACGGTTTAATGTGAGAGACCTGATATATATATGTATATATATATATATGTGTGTGTGTGTGTGTGTTAAATATATATATATATATATATATATATATATATATATGTATGTATGTATGTATATGTATGTGTGTGTGTGCGCGCGCGCCTCTGCCTTGAGAAGGTCTTAAGTGGTTAGGACTAGGCCTGTTCCTAAGGTTCACCCCTTGATTTGGGCCAAAGTCACGAGACCTTCCCTTATTAGGTTCTAAGTGGTCTTTGGGTCCTCCATCTCTAAAATGGACTAAATATAACAATAACGTTGAGTGGGGGTAATTCTCCGAAAGTTGTCCACTTCCTCTAGGAGTTGTGTGAGGGCTAACCTAGGGACATGATAGGTGCCCTATGTTGCATGTAACTATAATTAACTACATGTGTACGGGAAGACTTAAGTGGCACAGGAGTTCACCCATGATATCAGTTAAGTAGTAACATGGAAGTCCGTTGAAGGGGTCTTAAATGGCAAACTGGGTCCACCCTAGACCGATATTAAGTGGTGAGTTACTACTTTACATATTATTATTGAGAGTGTATATATATAGCGTTGACATAATAGGACGAGTATTAAGTGACTTGGGTCCGCCTTAGGGTCTTAAGTGATTGTAGGAATCCCCCCTTAATGAATATGTTAGAATGAGTCTTAAGTGACCGAGATTGTCCAACTCGTTGGGTCTTAAGTGATCACCGGTCCACCCTAAATGCATTAATGAAGGTCTTAAACGACTAATTTGGATGTCCACCTCATTAATTAGAATATACCTTTGTTTGTGTATGCTTGTGTGTTTATGTAGACATAGTTTGAAGTATTTAACTTGCCAAATACAAAGTATAGCCTTTAAACAGATGTTATTTTCATTCATCAGAACTTTATGTTCCGATCTCTCTCCTCTTAACATATAAACAAGACAGTACATGAGAATGATTGGATCAGTGATACCTTGGAGACGAAACCTAACGATGGAGAATCCATAGCTATTAAGAATTTATGGCAGTATTATTATTTTGGGATAATTAATGTTGATGTACCTATTATTGCGTGAGACTCGTTGTAACCGACGTTTATGATGGTTTTAATTAAAGATACAACTATTTTAAGTTATTATATTTTATTCTTTCCGCTGTGTGAGATTCTAGTTTCATTTTAGTATGCTCTGTTATATCTATTATATCATTTACTTATAGGAACCAACGATCCGTTTAGAGTGAATCCATGTTTTGATTGCCCTTTTTGGATCGAAATTCAGGTCCATTCCAGGAGGGTTAGTGCAGAGATTAAAGATGCATGATTTGAGATTTAAGATCGAATTATTTTAAAAAAAAAAAATTCTAATCAACACGATTTAAGATTAAGATTGAAGAAGAAGACGCACAATTTATTTTTTCTGTAAACATTTTCCTTCAGCCAAAATTAAAATATGCGCACTTCTTTTATGTAAAAATAATAAACACATCTTTCAGATTGAAAAGCAAGGTAGATTTTTCCTTTAGACGATTTTCTTGCAAAAAATACAACTCCTTAATTCTTAGCACAATCAAATCACGATAACCAAGCAAACTGTAATCAGACCCGGCCTATGGGAAAGGTCCATGAGGCCACTGAATTGGGCAACATGACTGAAAATTATTTAAGTAAGATACTTGTAGAAGCAACTTCAATTTAGGCGTTGGCTGAGCGGTAGTGTTGGGACATTGTAACTTGAAGGGCGCGGGTTCAATACCCTGTTGTTCTCTTTGTTTTTCTACCCGCTTTTCTACTGTACCCTGATTTGCCTTTCTACTGGGCTTGGGCCTCCCCTATCTTTGCCTTTTTGCTTTCAAACAGCTCTTGGGCAACCCAACCCATCGGGCCGGCTCTGACTGTAATACTCCATTCAACAGTGTAGTGAGCTTTCCAAAATGGTCATTTAAACAAGTGATACGAACCCAACTTAAAATAAAAATAGTTTGGCTCGAACAAAGACGGAGAATAGACCGTTTGGGAATTCAGGTAATATGAACATCACCAGATTTTAATGGAAAATAAAATAAAATAAAAATAAATGTTTGATTACAAGTTACGAAAGAAGAAGCCATCGTTTAAGGAATTGCTAGCTAAATCGAACTATCACTAAACCACCTCTTTCCTTAGAGAACGAAGGACTACCAAGTCATTAAGATATAATTGTCAATCATATGGTTGAAGCAGTAAAAACTTTTATAAAGGAGGTTGAATATGAAAAGGAGTTACAAAGGACTCGATGTTGCCCAGCAGGGCGGCTTGACTAAGGGTAGCAGAGCCACCCTAGCCAGTTGAGCCAAATATCATCTGATATGAATATCACGAACGATCCAACAATCCTTACAACAATAAAATCCAAGTTAGGAAGATCTTTCAAATCCTGAAAGTCGTTCAGATTCGTTTTTGAGACAACCACAAACCTAGTTTTCTATATGACCACGGTATTTTAGAAACAATGAAGGCCAGATGAACATTTACAGCAGTAAACCTTACATAGTTGAACATCCAAATTAATCAAAATATTTTAAAATAACAATAGTAATAATAAAGTAATAATAAATAGAAAATTGCTCTAATGCACCGCAACAGAAATTGAATGGCTTAACAAATTTCATATCAGTTTATAACTACATCTGTGATTCTTCACAAACTGCATCATGAGAAGGAATATGCTTACTAAACTACAAGGACATCAGCATAACGGAGGACCTGTAAATTGGCATCCAATGCACATTTTCTCCAAGTACTTGTGAATAACAGAAAAGCAATCAATATACTTGATCTGTAGCCCCAACCAGCGCCAAAAAATAACAATTAGAATGGCATTCTACCAGCAAGCAAGCTTTCAGAGATCTTTCTGTCTATAGAAGCACTTACTGAATTCATCTGCTCATCAAATAATGAAATCAAAAACATTTTGATCAATATAACCGTATTAACCATTAACCATGTCAATAAAATTGAGAATATAGCGAGGCAAGCAAACTAATAGGCTGAAACAAAACAAAGTCTGACCTGTAACCAACAGTGCATCGACGACTGTGATAAATAATAATTGATAAAACATAGCTATGAAAATTTGCATACCTTGACCTCCCATATAAGGCAGTCAGAAAAAGATAATACCAAAAAAATTTAATGAATACATACTGATTTCGTCCAATGCTATGTTGAGATTTGAGAACCCTTGAGGAGTTTGATAAGAATGCTTGTTAGTTTTGGTATACTAATACAAGTTAATAAACTCTTTGCTCCTTCCCTTAATCTCAGAATCAAGATGCTAAAATAATGTAGTGATTCGTACATTGAATATGATATCAATTCTATAAGTTTAGCTTCAAGGATTTATTTGCAGTTTCCGATAATATAAAACAGCTCTTGGCAACATACAAACTTACAAAGGATTTTGCCACAAGAAAGCATGGATGCTGGCTTCAATAGGTAACCTATTAAATATAAAATTCCAAGAACTCTCATTTCAGAAGACACCTTGGTCATAAGATTGTTGGTTTCAACAATCTTATACTGAGATAGGAAGGCTGGACTTCTTTATATATTTATTGACAGCTAGGTCCGTTTGGAAATCAAAGATATTTCGATAATTCAGTTTTCAATCTTGCAGATAACAAACCGTTGCTTCAAGAATTATCTAGATATTTATTAGAATTTCAATAATACTAAATTGGCCAACATTGGCATCAAGAACAATTGGCATCCTGAACTTAAACATCAAAAGAAAAGATCCATTGAGAGTACAGTTTTCCTCGGCATCTTCTACACAATTGAAGACAACGGCCCAAAGAAACAACTTTCATTTAATTCATAATAATACTTGACAATTACTAGCATTGAAAACGCCAAATTATTTACTAATAATTGTTATATTTTAACCAACACCGAAAAGCTGTAAAAAAAAAATTAAAAAATAATAATAAATGCACACCCAATATATACTCCATGCTTACCCAGGTCAAAATAAAACAGCAGCAAAACTGTACTTCATACTTGATCAGTGGCAACTGACAGTCGCTTGGCTAAAAGTGTGTGCGCATAAATATAAGCACACATATATACAAAAAAAATAAAAAATGTATATGTGTGTGTATATATATACATACACACACACACACACATATATATATACATATATATATATATATATATAGAGAGAGAGAGAGAGAGAGAGAGTGAGGTTCTAGGGCACCCTATATTGTGACACCTCCTTTGCCCCTCAATGTAAGTCATTCATTTAGGGTGCGCTTGAGGAAAGCGAAAGCGGAAATTTTTAGCGGAGAATGCGTTTGGTGTTTTAAGCGGAGCATTTTATTTTTATTTTGAAATTTAATTAATTTATGGTTAGTTAATTTATTATTTGTTTTTAATCAATAATATGTATCAATAATTTACACAAATTAATAATTTTTGAAATTTATAAAAATTTAAATTTATTAATTAAATAAATTAAAATAAATTAATATATATATATCAAAAAGCTCAAAATTGGGTTGTAGGACCCCGACACGTCCGATGCGTCGGGGCCCAACAGCCCAATTTTGAGCTGTTGGGCAAACGGACCAAAATGGTCTGTTGCCCGTCGGACGCATCCATTGGGAAAGCGGACCATTTTGGCCAGCCGAACGCCCCCTTATATTATAAAAAATAGTGGATAGAGAGAGAATTATTGGGAAGGGAGATAAACGGGAATATGGTGAAAATCAGAGGGCTATAGGAGTGCTACACTATTTGGGGTGCTCTTAATCCTATCACACACACACACACACATAGGATCAAGGAGCCCCCTTGAATTCCAGCCCTCCATTTGCAACTGAACCATAGTCACATATTTATGTTTAAATATGTTAGTGGATTGAGAGAGAATGAGTGAAAGGAGAGAGAGTGCGAAATAATTGGTTGTTGTTCAGAGGCTTTTGGGATGCTGCACTGTTTGGGGTGCTTTTGAACCTTCCCCATATATATATATACACACATACATACATACATACATACATTGTAGTGCTAACGGCACACCAATAAGTTCTTTCTAATACAGTAATTAAAAAAATAAAACTCATTAAATTTTGTATGCTTCCTAATACCGCACTACCTCTCCATTCTAATCTCTCACTCAGTCATTATTTACCGAACTAATCATGTACTAAGTTAATCTAACTACCCCAATCTCTCGTAATCACTATCTTCTTCGCATCTCTCGTGAGAAAATTCAAATTCGTACGGCAATCTCTCAATTGTTTGGTGATCTGAAAACTCTAATCTCTCACTTTCTCTACTACCATGCTTAATTCAAACCTTGTTCACGGCTTTTGTATATTGCGGCGTCGAATTCATTGATCGGTTATAGATCTAGGGTTTAACTAGTTGATTGGTTTTACAAATGAGGACGAACGAATATCGAGCGAAATAAAAATAGGGTAAAACAGTGTGGTAGCCAATATTTTTTAAGTGTGTGGTATCAACAAGAGTGTAATACTAATACTTATGGTATTTTTTAGTCGCGGTATTAGAAAGAACATATTGGGTGCCCTTAGCAACACTATATATATATATAGGAAAATCTATTTAGACACAAAGATTCGACACAAATTGAGAAACACAAAATCACAACCATCGGATTACCCCATGATTTCCACCCCACATAAAGACAAATTAATCATGTGGCTGAGATTTTGTGTCCTTTAACTTGTGTCAAATATTTGTGCTCAAAGAGCCGCTCCCTATATATATATATATATATATATATATATATATGGGAAACTCTATTTAGACAAAATATGAACACAAAATTGCACACAATGAATCTCAACCACTGGATCCTCCCATGAATTCCACGCTCCACATAAAGATAAACAAATCCAACGGTGGAGGCTTTGTGTCTCTCTGTGTGTCTAATTGCGTCCAAATAGCCGGCCCCTATATATATATATATATATATATATATATATAGAGAGAGAGAGAGAGAGAGAGAGAGAGAGCGCATTCCATTGCCCCCCAAAACAGTGCAACACCCCGAAATACCCTCCGATTTCCGCCACACAATTTGTTTCCCTCTCTCTCACTCACTCATTATTTAAATATAAACAAGTGGCTATGGTTTGGGACCAAAAGAGGTGCCACGAAATAGAGGTACAATGCAACCCTCCCCCTATGGTTTGAAATTCCGGCCGGCCCCTCGGAATTCCGAAAATTTTGGTCATGCTCTGGTGGTGGCTGGACTAGAATTTAGTCATATTTCCGTTCCGGTAGCTGTTGATGTAAGAAAAGGGGGGAAATGGGAGGAAAGAAAGGAATTTTGTTCCTAGTTTACCTGGTAAAATCGTGCAAAACAAAAACAACAAAGAAGAGCAGCAACATACAATCCAGATTAATCTAAATCAAGGTTTTGCGTGAAAGCAAGAGAAATAAAATTTAGGGAAGAAGAGATCGCGTGCTATGAGAAAGAAACATACAGCTTTTATATATAGAGAAATAACGTGATTCTAGGGTTTAATATAAGAAATTTTCGGGGTTACTGCTGGTTTGAACGTCGAACAAATTGTTTTGGGCTGGTCAATTGGGCCTTTTTTTCTACTGGAAAAATATTAAAGGTTACCTTGTATAACTTTGTTTTCTAATTAGCCTGGCTAAAATGTTAGTTTTGTTAAATAGGCTCAGTTACACATATATTTGTTGTATTACAACAACAATTATAAGAAATTTAAATTAAATGTTAATTAACATAAAAATATGTAAAAAGCCTCCAAAAAATAAAGAAATCCGGAAACAGAATTACCGAAACGGAACGGAAATATTGTATATTTTCAATCTGCGGAACAGAAATAAAATCCAGAATTTCAAACCTTACCCAGTCTTCGTTTTACATATTTCAGTACTTGCTTCCTGTTACCACATACAAACAAGAAAAAACAGATATGGAGCGTGGTAACAATGAAATATGTAAAACGAAGACTGGGTAAAACAAAGACTTGGTAAAAATGAAATAGAAATCAAGGTGCATTCTGCAGAACTCTTCGAAAAAAAACTAGCAGACCATTCATAAAAATGTAAAATTAACAAACAAGAAAACATTCCAGAGATTCTAAAAAATTGGCATTGTTATTTTCCATGAAGTAAGAAGATTTGGAGCGTAGTTGAAAAACAGATTTTAAGATGAGAAGCAATGTAATGAACTGAAAATGTTGGGGTATTCAATAAGTAATATAACAGGCTCCTGGTGGGGAAAAAAGGTATGAAAGAAATCTGTACTTTAATTAATAGAATACTGGCTGAGTAATGCTTAAGGAAAAGCACCACCATTAATAATTAACCCCTGAAAATATTTATCCAACAGTTTAGTTCCAGTTTCGATTAAAAAATTGATATGCACAGATAACAATATTTTCCACATACAGTTCAACAAAAAGTAATTCCGAAGGATAAGACTTTTGCCTACTTACTTGCAAGCATGAATGCCCAGTTGAAGAAATGGTATTTTCTTTTAAAAAAGCTAGAGACTTACCTGGCTAGTTTCATCATGAACCTGATATTTTCCCAAGGCTAGCCTTCGCTCTTCCTGTATAACCATGAGGGGAAAAAAATTAAATATATAAACAATAATAGTAAACAATTAAGATTATGCACCATGCTAGGAAGACTGACCATGCTCATTGCTTCATCATCCCAAACTAGATAAACTTCGTTTGTGGCAGGTTGAGATGTAGGAGCTTTATTGGAGATTACAGGTGGTGGTCCAATTGCAACACCTGTATTTGGCCCCGAAGCATATGTATGTGAGCTGGCATAGGGTGCGATTTCACCTATACATATCAAAAGATAATTCAAAGGTATAGCCACTGGTACACTAAATAACATTTATTAAACGGGAAGAACCTAGTACAAATGCACCACATCTAGAATAATATGGATATCACATCTAATTTAGTCACCTTCACAGTATGGATCAAGACGAGTGATTTTATTTTACTCAGAATAGTTGAAGGGACCAGTCTTTACATAACAATCCATAGTTCTCTATATGTGGAATAATATCCATCCACTGGTATCACATTCACAATTTTACCCTTACCCATTTTTAAGGGTATAATGTTTTAGTTGGTCTACTGAAAACAACTTTAGCAGAACACATGGCTATTCAAGAAAATATCCTCACTGGACGTGTCTTTAGAAAGAAAAAAAAAAAACTCAAAGAAGCAAGCTTGTACTTGTTAACTTCAAGGGAATATGCATTGACCTCCAACACATACTTCGGGTGAATAGTGGCAACTGCCCATTGCAAGATTTGAACATGTGATCTCGAATCAGCTTGTTATGCTACTTAACAACTGGGTAGCCTAATGACGTACACTCGTGATTAGCTTACCATGGAATTAGACTTCTCTTGACAAAAGAAGTTATTCACAGGACTTAAACCAACAATCAAGAGTAGTTTGCTTTAGTATAAAATGCAAAACCTTATTACCATTTACAGAAATGATCAATAACCTAAATCAACTAAATGATTAAAACTAGCAGTAAAAATGAAAAAAAAAATGGAATGGTTAATTGATAAAACGTTACACAGATTGAACACCTAACATTTTATGAACATCCATAAAATTCATATAGTTCTTTAAATTTTTTTAAGCTGTTTATCAGAGTGAAAACTGAATGAAAAGGAAGTTACCTGTTCCAGCGTTTGATGCTGGAACTTGCACAGGTATAGTGCTAGCGTTGCTTATTGGAAACAAAGGCTGGGGTGCTGTAACTGGTGCTCCAGGTATAGCAGTGGATGTTAATGCAGGTCCTGCGTTATGGATAGGAAATAATGGTTGTTGTAGCATAGAAGGAACCTGTATAGCTTGAGTAGGGAACCAAGGACTAGCAGCAACAGGCCAAGTTGCAGGTTGGAGTCCAAAAGGGGCAGCATTGTAACTGCACATACATTGTAGAGGAAACCAAATAACCAAGCAATCATAGAAACAGCAAGTAGCATGATATCCCTAATAATCTAGCAATTAATGATAAACTCACGTGTTGTCGACAATTTGAAAATAACCGCTATGCATGATAATAAAAAATTATCATTACAAGGTACTGGCCTAAATGCTGTTATCACAGAGCTACTTGCAGAAAAATGTAAGATTTAATTTTGACATTATAACACCTTTTATATTAGCAAGAATGGAATACCTTGGAAGTTTCAAGTTTGCCTCAAACGTGAACAAGTTCAAATCCTCGTATATATAAAAAATGCAGTAAGGTTCACATGCTAGTCTCATGGTCTAATAGACGTTGGAGGATGACAACTTGAGGCCAATCTAAGCCTATCATAAGAGAAATAATGGAAAAATATGGATCTGGATCTAAAATCTTATGTGCATCTTTCCCTATATACCAGCCCCATAACAAGAATGTTTACATGATAAACGACGTATTGTGAACCTCTTGACCGAATACACACATGATTTTATAGCAATATTATTAAGTGTTGTGCGGACTAAAAGAAATACTAAAAAAAAAAAAAAAAAGGTATCTTACACAGGTGGCATCGCCCTATAAACTGGTTGAGGAGGAAACCCATATCCAAAAGGTCTATGAGGAATACTGGATGCATATCCATTTGAAGGCACTTCTACTTTAACATGTTTTGTTGATGGATCCTCTTCTGTAAAATGATAATATAGGAAACAATGATGCAACCACAAAAGGACTAATACTTATTCACATGCATATATAAAATAAGCATGCAAGGTTCAAGACAATTTTTAAGCATCAAGATAAAGGAACCATATAGAATCATGATGAAAAAAGCAGTCTGAAATATTTAAGGTTCAAGAAACTTCTAAACCATCAGATGAAGATGAAGTTATATAATTCTGTGACGATAGTATTTGTTTCTAGACTACAAGTATCAGTAGGCGTGTGTGAATTGAATAGGGTAACTGAATCCAAATTTAAAAGTTGATCCCATTATCCATCTTTTAAATTAGATAACAATCATGACAGTTAAACGTGACCCGAACTAATCTGATTAACCCGACAGAATTCAGGTCTATCAGTTTCTAATCAACGTACAGCCTAGAGTGCTCCTGTAGGGTCCAGACTATACTATTTCAAATTTTAAACTTGATGTTCTAGAGATTCAAAGTGGTACCATATGGTAATAATTCTTAAATGATATATATGTATATCACTGACACGTGGGGTATTGAGCTACAGGATGGAGAATGACGGTGCTAGCATTTAATATTATTGGGTTAGTATGCAATGGGCACTAACACGTTGGTTGTATGTTTTGTTTTTGGTGTACTGTTGCAATATTGTGTACTGTTGAGTTGGTGCCCTCTCTTTCCTTACTACTCTGGTAAGGTTTTCTAAGGCGGCAAAACTAACAACGTTGTTTAATGTCACTGAATAAAGAACCCTTTTTCATATGTGTGTGTGTGTGTGTGTGGAGAGAGTTTGGATCCGCTACACCTTAACTTTCGCCATACCACATTCTACAACCATTTGTTTTCCAATGCTACACTATTCCAAATCAGATGAAACATTGGGAATACTCGATCCAAACTAAAACATCATGTCCACAAAAAATGAGATCGTTTTGAAACTTTCATAATATTCAAAATGCAAGGCTAAATATCAACCGCTAAGACACTTATTTTAACCGTTGATTTGAAATATGAATTTAATCATGCAAGGATTATTCAAATTAAGCCAAAATTTGTCAAAATATTCTCGAATTATGTAAGAACATCTCTACAAATTTTTGTTCGATTTCAAACCATTTAGATCATACAAGAAGAGAGGTATTGCGGAACTTTTCCCACACATACACATACGTACATGTACACACATGTATACTGATGGTTCCTTAAAAATTTGATTGGGTTGTCATGGTTTTTGGTACCGATATTTAGTTTGTTGGCTTGGACTAAAATTGGATGATCTGATCGCTTCCAAGTCAGATTGGATATTGATTTGAGGATTTTCTTTTAAAGGACAAACTTTGGAAATGTTTTGGTGAAAAGTATGGGAAGTTTTAAAATTAGGGAGAATGACACATTTACACTAAAGGTGGAATTCAGGGGACCCACTAACCTTTTTCCATTTACGCTATCATTTGGCCTTCTCACTACATTCTAAACTTTCCATACTTTTCACCAAGTTTTTTGTTAAGTTCGTCCTTCTCCCTATTTTCCACTATTGATTTTTTAGGATAGGAAAAGTTTGGATTTGCATGTTTTAGTTGCAATGCATGTTCTAAAAATTATTATCCCAATACGGATCTTTAACCAATAAATAAATGGAATGCTCAATTCGGATTTAAAATCTAATAAAATATTTGACTTAGCCATTATTTTATTTTATTTTTTGCAAGGCCGACCAATTTTTATAGTGATTTGTAGTACTTTTTATTGCAACAAATAATAATAATGAACAGGAGATAAGCATAAATTTCCTATCTACTAAATACAAGGTTTATTACAGTAGACCGACCACTTAAAGAACTATTCTAGCTTAAAGAACAGGAGCTAGACAAACCATCTAAACTGCTAACACAAGCGACTCAACTTAGTACCATGCAGGGAGCTACCAATTATATTAGGCTGTCAAAGACAAACCCAGCTAACAAGACAAGTTAGATGTCATACAAAGACTGACTTCTTCACGCAAGAAGAAAATAACAGTCACAATACTACATAAGGAAAGCAAGCCATCATTCATTTTTATGGAAATATCAAAATACACATGATAAAAAATGTGTTACTGGCCAAGGTTGCCACAACATGGCAATACAACTGTAAAACTTAAAAAATTAGTTTACACTGAAACTGAATTCAATTAAATTGTTAAAAAGTCGGCCTTACAGTGTATCTATGATCTAGCTGTTTTTCCCCTTCTATTCATCTGTTTAACAACTTAGACATTTATGTACAGTTAACTTTGCAGGCTTTGATCTATTGTTAGACTGCATATAACGGTATATTGTTTGTTATGTAACAAACTGAAATGAAAGAGTGAGCAAATTCTGGTTAACAAACCAACTGAACCAGTTTATTTTGGTTTGTTTGGCCTGGTTTTGAAACTAGATTGGTTTAAAATCAACCCACAAAACAAATTAATTCAGTTGTTGGTTTAACCAAATTAACCAAACTTTTATCATAATGTTAAAATTGAATTACTTAATTTTTTGATTAATTTAGTTGCCTAAATAATTTGTATATATCATATATATCCGTCAAAACTACTATTAAAAAGTACAAAAAGATACTACATAAGAATACTTCAATCATATAGTCATGCTTTATTTTAATGTACAACGAATATCCAAATATAAAATGTGAAATATTTTAGTTCAGTTAAACGGGATAACCAACTAAACCTAATTCGACCGGTTTGGTTTGGTTTTCATGTTCACGTGTTTTAGTTATGTTTAACAAATTTCATCATCGGACCAACAAAACGGTCGCCCCTATCAAATGATTTAAAATATAAGGCATATTATATCCAAAGACATGCATTATTAAAATTGAAAGAATTTTAACGTTTCTGTAATTATTTTCTGTTGAATTAATTATTTTTGCTTTTCTCGACGCAACCAAAAAAAAACTTAGTATGTATCTTAAAATAGATTCAAAAAAGAGATTAAAACTGTGAAACCATGGTACGTTTGTATACCAATTTGACACTTCATATTTGATAGTCATCTAAAACATTTACTCAATTCCTCCGTCATATATATCATTTGCAACATAATCATCTCACATCGACGTCTACCAGCAAAAGTGACGAATCATTTGAAAATTAGATATTTAGATGCAAAGATGGTTGGTTTGAATCTCTTGGACATAAATTGTCAATTGCAAATAAAAAAAACCTCAAAAATAATATTTAAATACTTTTCACGATAAATATAATTGATCATACAAGTCGATCAAAATAATGTAGTCAAGACCATGCTGTGAATCTAGTTCTTAAACGAGTAATGGGAAATCACTAACAAACTATCAGAATGTGAACATAAGTGCAATGAAGAAGAGATTATATTCACTTTCTCATGCACTAAGTCGAATATACACATACTTATAACTCAACATGGCTTAGCTAAAGTTGCAAATAATTACTGACATGATATAGGAACGCATTAACTAACATACATAGTAGTGGAAAAGACATCCACTGATGAACATTCATAACACACTAATAATGCACTCAGAAAAAGAGTGAGTACATAAAAATAAGGAGTGCATTCAAGGATTATTTAAAATAAATAATCATTGGGAAAAAAAAATTGCTTCTGATCTGAAAGAAATGTTGCTTACGTCAGAACATTATAAGATAAAAACTTGTTTTAAAAAGCTTTAAAATACATTAGTTTCAAGATAGATACATAGATTGAAAGACCAAAACCATTTTAAATTACCAGGGCTTGAAGTAATGAGCACCAGAACTTAGCCGTATTAACCTGGTGAATGAGAGAGAGTTTATATGTCATGTATGAACAAGCAAATTTTGGTTTGGTTACCCCTTTTTCACCATTTTATTCGAGGACCCAAAAAATTAAGCTTGCACTTGTAGACTTCAAAAAAGTAAACATCATACAAACAATGCCTATCTAAGTAATCACATAAACTAAACGTTGCTGATGTGGATTGAATCTTCAACCTAGCCAACAAACACCACATGTACGACCAACTATACCAACCAGGCATGGACCTTTTATTCATTAATTTCAATTTTAATTTCTTTTATGTCTTAGTATAGGCAATTAAGCATCATGCCATTATTGTCAAAAATCTTAAAAATCCTACAATTTGAATCCCGTTTCAATTCGAATCTCTCCCTTTATGATTCAATTTATAGTCCTATTCAAACCTAGCTAACACCACACTTTAGAAAAAATATTTAATCCAATTTAATATATTCAATATACTTATTTGGATCTACAATTTCAATTCTACTCATTTCCAAATAAAATAGAATTGGAACAAGAGAGAAAACAATGTTTTAGGTCTGAATGTAGAAATTCAAATATCAAAATCAATTTCAAATTGCATGTCAGTCTTTAAAATATATGTTTTTTGAATTTATATGATTTAATCCTGTTTCAATTCGAAGTTTGAATTTTTACAGTTCACGATTCGAATGTCATTTTGAAAACCTAGATCATATATGTAACTTTGAAATTGGAGTCATGAACCCAAGAGCATTATTAGTAGAATTTAAGGAAATTCCACTAGCATTTGTGCTACTTGTTCATGTATCATTACAACCAAAATGTTTATAAGGATTAAGGCCAAAAGTTTAAGAACTAGTTTAAGGTAAGAGACTACATGTCACGTTTGGCGAAGTCTTGGACATGGCTTGGCTGGATATTACTATTTCAGTAGAAGGCTGATTTAATTAGGGATTTACTGATTTTTTGTAAACCCTCATAATGAGCATCTCTTTAGTTCAATGTAAGTGATTAAGTGGACTATAACGTCATTATATATATATATATATATATATGTGTGTGTGTGTGTGTGTGTGTGTGTGTGTGTGTGTGTGTTATCCACAAAATAATCGTCATTAAATATTAACAAATGATTAGCAATAATGTCTCCTTCACAATTGCTTATAATGGAGTTAGTTTGTTGTAGATAAATTCTGTAGTCATTTGAGCAATGAGTCATGGCCCTGAGTGCTGGAAAACATCAACCAATTGTTCTTAACAGTTGACAAATTTTGGAGCAACAGTTGCATTATGCTTTTATGTTATGTTGTGCCATTCGGGAATTTAACAAATAACATTCCAACATTATGTAGATTTAGATTCACAGTTTATGTGGTACCTGATAAACTTTACCGTTCAGTCAAATATTTTTTATTTTAAGTGATGGCAACCACAGTGAGTTCATGCATATATTAATATCTGGCTTACAATTAAAGTAGGATGTAAATTACAAGGAATCCAGCATTAATTATATGTGTGCTTTGTAAACTAATAAGCTCTCCACAAAACAAAGTGGCACTCTTATAAAAACATGTATCATTATATAGTGAATAGAAAGATATAGAAATGATATATGGACAAGTAGAAGTACACAGACAAAATATACCTCCTCCATAGTGTGCAGCTAAAATATCAGGAGGAATTCCTTGCATCCCAAAAATTTCAACTTCAGTCGATTCTCTCTCAGGTTTAGCATTAGGTACCCTACAAGTATAGAATCGGAAGTAGATTTTAATATAAATTCAAACGATGGTAACCAGGTAATTTGATAATACTGACAATATTTAACTGTAATAGGCCATGCTAGATATTAAAAGTTTTGATAACAAGAGCGATAATTTTAAGCAGAACACTAATCACTAGATATTCAGAATTATATAAGAATATGTGAAAATAATTAAAGATAATATCATTTGAAAGCAAACACTTTCACTAAATAGTAATATCTAAGGTACCGTTTGTGGGCAAGTTCTGCCCAGTTTGGGTGTTACACGCGTCTTTTCTTTGAAGGGCCAAAAACCATCTGCTAGCGTCGAATGCCTCCGACACCAGCAGTTATTTTTTTTTTTTGCTCCCTTACTTAACTGGATTAACGGATAATTTTTTTGTTTTCTCCCTTGATTACCTCATCCCCCCTTAATTACTACGTTTAAAAAATCCATTTGACGCCGCAAACGCATACCCTGTTCAACTTTCAACCTCTTTTAAATGTCTTGCTTCAATACCCGTTAAAATGTCCCGTTACCGCTTACAGCAAACACTCCCTAAGATCCCTGTTATATAACAAACTTAGTCTGTTCAACTAAAATTGGGTGCATTGGTATGCCAATTTTGCATATCAATGTATATGGGAACGTATCCTTTCTTCAAAAGCATTTAATGTTATATATGAGTTAGAATTATCAGGATAGTGGTTTCACAAATTAATTTATAAAAAACACTATTGACATGGTAACAAAAAAATAGATGATCCATAGCTCTTCCTTCCCCCCCCCCCTTTTTTGGGGGGGGGTGGGGGGGTGTAAACCATTCCAAATATAGTGTTTTAAGTTTTATTACAAAAAAAGCAGATTTGACCGGATTTTCGTACAAGTTTCAAATGGTTTGGTGATTGAGTATAGTTTACAATCCCAAATACTGGTGGTTAATTCTAATAAAGTTAGGTTTACAACATAAGAACATATTCTGAAATACTATGATGATGATTTCAAACTATATTGCACTTAAATAACAGTGGAATAAAAAGCTTGTAATTTTCCTTAGATTCTTGATGGAAAAAATCGATATTCTAGTATACATTTACATTCTTGATATGTGCCGCTGAAGGAAGAATCACAAGCTAATTTACAGAAACTAAAGACTATCAACAATCAAGGTCCCATGAGACTTCTATTTATTGTTTATGAGACCCTTTATATTCCCAAGGGATATTACTTCGTGATGTGGATTGTGGATAATTAAACTATAAAAATATTACAAAAAAACCATTTAGGCCTCTAAATTCATTCATATACATAAGTCAAACATGTTTCTTACAAATTGTTAAGTGTTGTAAACAAAGCACACACGTTAACTACTAGATCTATTATTATTCTATTAGTAGACTTTCATTTTCTCTCATTCCCTATTCAATCTAAGATGGACCAAAACCACAACTCTCCCTTATTTATCTCATGGATGGAAATTTTAAAACCTACAAGCTCGACACTTGCTAGCATATCTCCTAGTCTGGTTTTTGTATTTTGCAAGTTTGCAAGGGAGCAGAGACATGAATTTCGAAACAAACTAGGACAAAATCACAATGATCAAAGTTCAAATAATTTTATATGAAATAAATATGAAAGTCAGGTGGTGTAAAACAAAATAAATAAATCTAGAGCTATCAATGGATAACCGAAAAATCCAAAATCCGTCTGCATTCATATTCGAAATTGGATAAATATTCGATATCCCAAAAAAACGGTGTGGATGCGGATATGAAGACATCTGCATCCAAAAATTATCCGTCCGGACTTTTTCAAAATTATAGCTTAAACTATACGCATTTTAGTACGTTGAAAGATATTAATTTATTGTTTTATTACGTTTGAAGTTCATACTTGATACTTTATGCGCAAAATACATATTAACTGCTCAACATTATTTATTATCATCATATTAGTTAATTTTTAACACTTTAATAACCAATTGGATGGTAATATATTTATATTAAACTTGCTTTATCTCATTCATGTCTCTTAATTTATCGATCTCTAGCGGATAGGATAATTATCTAATATCCGTTAGCATCCATGGATGCGGATATCCGAAAATGATTACGGATGCGGATAAGGCACTATCTGTATCTGAAAGTACCCGTTGACAACCCTAAATAAATCTTCACGTATCACAATAAGTAAAAATATCTTCAACACACACGCCATATTTTGATCTACACCCACTATCAAAATGATTAAAAATACATGAGGCAAGTGTGTATTTTTCTTCTTACATGTATTGTATCAAGCTTACTATATTTTAAACAAAATCTTGAGTTCTTGTTGAGTTAGATTCGAGAATAAATTATTTCATTGGCTATAAGTTACTGCTTGGGTATGTTTTTCTTATATGGTTGCATTTCGCCATTTGTGCTAGGATATTGTGTGGTTATCAGCAAGACCACAAGAGACAATACCATGGTAACGTAACTAACACACATTGACGAGGCATGGTTCAGGTAAGACCACAAGGTCGGCTTGTGTGGTTTGCTTTCCACATGGCAACCTTGGGATAAAAACAAACAGCTAACTCAATTTCAACTGTTCCATTAGTTTGACTATCAACCTTGGGCAAACATGAGTAAATTTCTTGCATTTAAAATTGATAGGTGGATAGTAATAGAGAAAGGGCAAACAAATAAAAATCTGGCAAAATGAAATTGCGTCCTCCTCCTAACCAACAAAAGGCTATATCAGCACACGCTTTGACAAAAAGTGCTTGAGATGACACGATAGAACATCGAACACATAGAAAAATGAGAAGAAACCATAGTTGGAGACTTACGTTCAAAAGATCGAAAATCACAAGAGTTAAAGAAAAATGAAGTACTTACTTTGTAACGTTCTCCTTGTGAACCTGAAGAACATGGATCGCCATGCCGCTAGCAGTTGACAGTTTCTTGTGGCAGACATGGCATTTAAAATGCTTCGCCTTTTGATGCTGAACCAATACCTTTTCTTCGTCAAATTCACGATCGCAGTAGTAACACCACACTTTTTCTGCTCTCTTCTTCTTTTTACCCATGAATTTCGATTGGTCTGTTGATTGAAAATTCGGAGTTTAAACAATACGAAGGAAAGAAAACAAATTAAAAATTGGGGGAAAGATTAGGGTTCTGGATCTGCTTTAATTTGCAAGAAGACGAGCACGTATATGACGGCCACAATTTGGCGCAGGTTTGGGTTAAGTAGGTCGACGTAGTTGTTTTCTATCGTATTGCGTACAATTTTGTTGGTTTAATTTGGGCGACGTAGAGCGTATTTGCACACATATTTTGCTATTTTACTTAGGGCTGTTATAGCAATGGTAACAGTTACCAATATCAGAAAACTGTCACCATGCCGATACTATTGATAAGCCAAAAATGAATATCAATAATTTATCGCTACCGCCGGTAAAATGCTCATTGGTATACCGATAAATTGATAAACCGTTGACTGGTAATGGTAAATTTATCAATGCATAAAGCAATTAAAACATTAACACATTAAAATTTTGATATTAAAATTTTGATAATGATAAAAAATAAATATTTTTTTTGCTAATTCTAACTTCGTTAATGTTTATATAAATATTTAAACTTATTTTAATTGGCATAGAAAATTTACTTACCTTTATCACAAGATATTTACAACAATATGATATAATAATTTTGTTAATCTTGAAGTTTGAAATTAATAAAGCCAAAAAGAACTACCATCCTAAATAAATCTATAAGCATATGCATAAAATATGATAACTTTCAAAAAACAAAGGTTGAAATTCATTAAAATAGCGAAAAAAACAAAATTAATATGACTGCTAAATTTATCGTTACCACTGGTATTAACATTTATATACCGCTGTTTTACCGCTAACAATGGTAAAACTTGCCGTTACCATACCAATAGCAATGGTATACCGATGTAACTTGATATTGGTTACCACTAGTTTGGTACTGGTATGGTAATGGTAAATTTACCATTACCATAACAGCTTTAGTTTTACTACATGTTACGGATTAGAATTCACAGATCACAGGTTGTAGCAGTCGCAAATCAAATTTGATTAGGATTTGTTAAACGGTTGGTTCTAAAGTAATTTATATAACACATGTTGGTTATATATATATTTTTGGGCAAAATTATTGATTGTGTCATATCTGTTTTTGTAAGTGTTATTCAGCTTTATGATCATGTCATGTTTTTAGCGCAAGTCTGGTCGCTTAAAATCAAAGAATAACCGAGCAAAAGTCCACAATTTTGACTTCTAAACTTGGATATCAAGCAAGGTCAATGGGTAATTTCATTAGCACGTCAATGACATTAAAAAAATTAGCCAAAATGTTAAACCACGCTAAGTGTACAATGTACATGTCAAAACTAAAATTTAAAAAGTTTCTTGGAGTGGTAGCGATTCATAGTTATCCAAAATAGCTCCTTATACCATGACATGCAAAGTCAAAGCACTCATGGATGCAATTCAAGATGATTCCCCAGAGGTCAATGACTCAAGGATCAATAGATCGATTCAAGTTTCAAGCAACTAAATCAAGGGCTTTTACATAACAACCAAACCTAAGAATTTAACCAAGTTCAAGCTCGTATCCATGCATCCAGTTCCATAGATGAAGATGTAAGTCAACCAAGCAACCTCGAGCGATATAAAAATGTTTAACGGTCAATATGGATGCGAAGAACATTAAGAGACCATAGGGAAGATAAATCCATCAATCTTCGTCCATAAATAGAGCGTGATGAGTACTATTTGGAGATCTTTTTTTCTACATTCTAAATTTATGTATTGTTATTGTAAATTTGTAATCGTTCGGGTCAGACTCGATCCATAGACTGCTGATCCATAATGTTATTGTAACAACCCGGAAAATCTGGGCCAGTTTAAAATTTTTATTTTGGCAATTTTAGCGAATTTTGATTATTTAAAATGAATTATTTTAAATAATATCGACGAGAAATTTATTTTGAATATAATTAGAACATATATATTATATACGTCGTCGTTAGAATATATAATAATTATATATAATTATAAAAGGAATTGAAAATGGCGCGGTAGTTCGAAAATTCGATTTCTAATTTCAAATGGATATACAGAATTCAATATAAGTCAGAATTGAACGAAACAAGAAATATCTGAATCTGTATAACTATATCTTTGTAACGAAGTTAACAAACTGAGATTTCATTTTAGAAATGATAAGATATGTCCAGTTTAAAATTAGAAATAGTCGCTGTGGAATTTATATATATTTTTATATATATAAGGCCCTTAAAAATTGCAATTTTGCAAACGACCTCGGATTTCGACGAAACCAGTTTTGTTGGGTCCGTGATGTTAAGTTATTGTTTGATTCCAAATTTCATAATTTTTCGAATCAATATGTGAGCGTGGCAAAGGAAAATGCGTTTGACCATTTTCAGTGGATTTTAATCGACTGGAAATTGGTCATTTCTCAAACGGTCTCAGAATTTGACGAAACTAGTTTTGTTAGGACCGTATCGTCAATACGAAGCTAGAAAATATTTATCTGGAATTTTTAAAGTTAGTATGTGACCCCGGTAATTTGAAATGTACGTTTAAAATTCAATATAATGATTTAAATGTAAATTCAACTGAAACTGATTGCAACTATCGAATCAGCTTGCGATACATATCCCATTGTGTTCGGAATGGGGGTAAAACGCTATGGACGACAGTCGGTGGGTTCGATTACGAGTTAGAAATAAAAGTTTCCTTTTGAATTTAGAAATTAAATAAATATATAAAATATTATATAACCTTTCCTTCTCTCTCTCCTCTTTCACAATTCAACGCTCAGAAAAAAAAAAAAAAAAACCTAAATCTAAAATCGTCGTCGCCGATCCACCGAAGACCGCCGCACCTTGGCAAGCGCGCCACCACTGATGAGCCCCCCTCCGACGATGCCTCTCTCCTCCGTTCAAGCCACTCCGTCCGAACCCGAATCCCACTCAAACCCCGACCAGACCGCGCCCCAGTCCACCGCGATGCCAGCGCCGCCAGCACCTCCACGAGCTCCGGCGTGAGCAGCTCCAAACCCCCTTTGTTGCGAATCGGTGAGCATGTAGTTATTTTATTTTTATTTTTTTTATTTTTGTTTTATAAAAACTGATTTATATAATGATTTTAAAACTGATTTTATAAGCAATCAAAACTGATTTGGTTTTTAAAAGTTAAAAACTGATTTTGTAAAAAGAATAAAACTGAGTTTTTTAAAATGTAAAAACTGAAAAAAAAAAAAAATTAGTTAGTTAAAACTGAAATTTTTTTTTTTTTAAGTATTAAAAACAGAAATTTATATAAAATTAAAAACTGGTTTTTGAAGTAAAGGAAAAACTGATTTTTGTTTTTAATAAAAAGAAAACTGATAGAAAAAAATATGAAAAACTGATTTTTCTGAAAATATAAAAACTGATTAGGTTTTTTAGAAAGTAATACTGATATTATTTTAGAAAGTAAAACTGATTTTATTTTTAAAAGGTTTAAACTTTAAAATAGAAAAGGCGGAATTTTTATTGAATAGAAGTAATAAAAATATGATTTTTATATTTTTAAAGTATTAAAAATATAATCTTTATAGGATAGGGAATATAAAAATATCATCTTTGTATGTGTAGCGAAATAAAAATCTGATTTTTATTTTATATACGTTGAGATAAAGTGGTAATTTTTATAAAGGTGAAAACTTTATTTTTATATATTGAACTTCAGAATAAAAATATGATTTTTATATATTGAGTAGCGAAGTCAAAATTCGATTTTTATATATTGAATAACATAGTAAAAATTCGATTTTTACATATGTAGAGAATACGGGCGAAGGTGACAAAAAGGCGAAACGACGAAGACTTCTGCAAAAGAAGAGTCGAGATGATTGGATAGCTATATGTGAGAATTTCTCACCTTTCAATTTATTTTTCTAGTTATATATATACTAGGATGCAGACGGTGCTTAGTAGCACCCGACACCCGTCCACAGACCATGGACTTGTTTGTTTGGCTGTTTGGTTATTGATTGTGATATTGGTTTGAATGTGGTTTGTGGTGTGAAAAATCGAATCGATAAATTGGTTAGGATTAGACGTGCGCCGTTATAAGGCGAAGGAGTAAGGCTAGGTTAGACCCTTACTCCAAATTTTGTGGTTTGCATAACGAAAGTGAATTTGATTGATGTGTGAATGGCGTGGGCCTTCACTAGACCGGGGATAAGGCTAGGCCTTGTCCCGTTTCTAGTATCGTGCCGTTATGCCGCCGAAATTTTCTAAAATAAGTTAGAAAAATAAAAATAGCATTTTATTTAAAAGAATGAACTGAATAGAAATTCATATGTTAAAATAAAATGTGTTATCGTTAAAAATATAATTTTTAACGAGAATGTGAATAAATAAATATTCATTTACAAACCAGACGGTTTGTTTATGTACACCTATTTGAATGACGTTGATTGGGTCGATAAATTTTACACATCGCCTAACTGCACAAATAAAATATGTGTTTGATTGTTTGAAACCCCACACGGGTGTTAGGATGAAATTTGAAGTTCATTCATCCTGATTGATTAAATATGTCGATCGATTGATTGACAGGCTGTTATAAGCGTTGAATATCTATATTTGATGCTTATACAGTGTAGTGCACTTTGGTTGATGGTTGGTTATTTTTCAATGCTATTATATACATGTGTTGTATGAAAATCCATATAATTAATTTTATATGGTAATTGATTGGGCCTCATTCCAGTTTTGAAAAAGAAATATTTGAAAAAGAAATATTTGAAATAGAATATTTGAAAATAAAGGAATATATGAAGCCGTGTTGATTAGATTGACGCCATTTTGACGTGAACGATATTTATATCGATTTTAAAAACGAATTCAAATGGAATTGAAAACGAATTCAAAATGAATTGAAAACGATTTCGAAATGAATTGAATTGAAAACGATTTCGAAATGAATTGAATTGAAAACGAATTCAAAATGAATTGAAAACGATTTCGAAATGAATTGAATTGAAAACGAATTCAAAATGAATTGAAAACGATTTCGAAATGAATTGAATTGAAAACGAATTCAAAATGAATTGAAAACGAATTCAAAATGAATTGAAAACGATTTCGAAATGAATTGAATTGAAAACGAATTCAAAATGAATTGAAAACGATTTCGAAATGAATTGAATTGAAAACGATTTCGAAATGAATTGAATTGAAAACGAATTCAAAATGAATTGAAAACGATTTCGAAATGAATTGAATTGAAAACGATTTCGAAATGAATTGAATTGAAAACGAATTCAAATGGAATTGAAAGCGAATTGAAATGAATTCAAATTGAATTGAAATTCGAATTGAATAGAAATGAATTTTAAAACGAATTTATAAAGAAGAATTCAATTTTGGCTTTGAATTGAAATAGAAGTTGAAATAGAATTTGAAACGAATTTAAAACTATTTAGATAATCCGTTTTAAATAGGAATCGATGAAGTATATATTATATATATTATATATATAATATAATGGCCTGAATAGAACGCGCCGCGCCGCGGCAGTTCGTGAATTTCGACCATTTATTTCAAACGGACATTGCGGGAGATCCGACCGTCGGATTCTCCTAAAACCGGAACCGTTGGGTTCGTATCGAAAAGAGCTTTCTAACGAATATTAGAAATTTGAAATCTAACGGTTGGATTTGGGATTATGTCCAAATCAAATTCGAAAAAGGTCGCTGTAAGTGCAGTTCGATGGCCGTTGATGGAAATCGACTGTACGGGCCTCGATAAAATTATTAAAAATAGCAATAATTTGTGTAAAATCATAAGAAATGATTTAGAAAGAATTGGGATGAAAAACTCCATGTTTGAAAAGATAAAAATGGATTTTTATCGAAATGAACTAGTTTTGAACTAGAAATATAATTCTATTTATTTTTAAATAAATAAATTGAATTTAAAAAGGGTTTTAAAAATAACCAAAATTTCCAATGATTGCATTGGAGTGGATTTGAATCGAAATTGCCTTCGGAATATTTCGATGTTGGAATTCGTGATTATACAGGTGTTGTTATGGAAATTTGAAAGATATATATATTTATATCGTTATTTCCAATACGACATTTGTTAGTCGTAGAATTTGAAATTGAATATGAGCCGGGATATTTTCTATTCAGAGCCTTGTATTTAGTATCAAATGTGATTTGGGTTTGTCGTGAATGGTGTCTTCACTAACACTGTTCTTGAACCCAGTTGAGAAAAGATTAAATCTTTTTATTTAGATTTAATGAAGTGTACCAATTAAATAGTATTTAATTGGAATTGAATGGATATTGATTTTTGGGTTTATCGTGAACAGTGTTTTAAATAACACTTGTTCTTTAACCCGATAATTAATGGGATGTGACTTTGGGTTTATCGTGAACCGTGTTTTAAATGACACTGATTCTTTAACCCAGTCACAGATTTAAACTAAGTGGAGTTTTAATGAATCTTTAATTAGATTGAAAAGATCGAGAATGGAGTATCACCAGTTGTGCTCCAGGCGATAGTTAAATCTTTAATTAGATTTGAATGTGAAATTTAGAAACTAACTGTCGGTTGGCCAAGCAGAATGGTTTTCTGGATATTGATCTGATGTTGGTTTCGGCCTTCGGGGTTAATATTTGGGGAATTATTCTCTTGATTAATTTACGGTTAGTGACTAATGAATTGGAATGAGGCGTATGTTGTGTTTGTGTAACACTTTTATAATATATACGCGAGTTATTCGGAAAGACCGGGTTTATCCCATTCTGAATAACTGATACGACGATAAGTCGAGGATGAAGACGATGGTCGAAGACCGGAGGTCTTCACGTCGTTTGGGTGATAACTGATGATCTTGATTGGGCTGTACACCCAAGAAGATGGAAACAGTTGGTGATCGTCCAGACGTACTTGGAGATCGATGGATATGCGGGGTACTAGGTGCCTCCGGTTTCGTTCAGACCCAGAACGGACTTGTAAATGGACTGTGTGTCTGACATTGGATTTTAGTCCGTGTGATTGATCTCTATTAAATATATATCTGTTTGGCGGCGGAGAATTTATTCTCTTGCTTAACGCCCTTCTTTGAGACGTACGAGCTCAGGGGTTATATATTGATGGATATCAAACGCAGGGAGTGAATTGCCTGTGTGGCATGCCTAAGTGGCTATTGATCGAGGCTTCTGTTGAAAAGCAAAGTCTTGTGGTGATGATCAAAGCACGGCCTTTGTGGCGTAGCTTTGTGTAACGTTTACCTCGCGTGTTTCACACCCGGTATGAACCAAAAACGGGAGAGGACGTCAGGGAGGGCATGCGTTTCTTCCTAGCTAGAAGTGGCGTCAGTGGTTTTACACGCCCTGACGAGTTTGACTTATGTGGTTGTTGCTGTTGCGAGGCGCCTCGGATTGATCGGTCGTTCTCGAACCGATGGAGTCATTTAGTTGGCTCGTTTACGCCCCATAGGGCGGAGAAACGCATGTTCAGGCATTTTAATCCACTCCGTGTGGACCGGCCCTGAGGATCCAAGGGTCACTCGAGCTCTGATCCTGAGACTCGGGCTAGGCAGTCTCGAATCGGTTGAGGACTATCTTTTGCCTCGGTTCATAGATGGAAATCCAATTTCCAAATACGTGACTTTGCGGTTTTAGTTGTAATCCTATATATGGCGACATAGTGGGATGGGGCGCTTATGCCGCCTATGATTGATACTTATGATTTGAAGTTGTTTTATACACTATGCACTTATTATAGTATCAAATGATTTGTTTTAAACGTATCAAGCATTCTTTGGCTGTTATAAGGGAAAACCCTATCCTCGACTGCGTTGCATTGTGTGATGGGACCTGGGTCTTATAACAGCTTCATTTTTCTTTATTTAGCATTGCGCTGCTTGTTTTATGCACTGGTATTCTTGGGAGGAAACCCGTTCCGTGTTATACGGCGTGGTCCCTTGATTTACCTAACTTTTAAAATAAAGATTAACTGTTTTAGTTCTCACACCAGTCACATGACTGACCTGGAGTTTATTGTTTTAACCTAAACTCTGGGTGCCCTTATTTTGACACGGGCAGCTAGTAGTTTTGGTTTTGCAGATTTATATTCACAGGATCCGGGTTTACAGCTGGAACGATATCCGGAAAGCTTTGTATCCGTATATCTTCTTCTAGTTGTGTATTGTATTATTTTCCGCTGCTATGTATTTAAATGTAATTTAAATCTCTGATATTTCTGTGTAATATTCATTTATACTCTGTATATTCTTGTAATCTGATGCATTGTTGTAATATACAATGAAATGTTTTTCTGTATGTGTTCTGTTGTGTCCTGTTCTCAGACGATAGGGCGTTTCCAACGGTCTGGGTCGGTTTAGCGACTGGTTCGGACCGAGCGAGATTCCTTGCCGTCACAGTTGGTATCAGAGCTTTGGTTTACAAAGCTTAGAGAACAAGGCACATTGGAAACATACGAAAGAATTCATCAGGTATTGGATTAGCAATATCCAACGGGAATGACTCGTTAGAGATGGGATCAGTAGCATCCTAGAACGAGTGTGAAGAGTATATTTTTTTCAAATGAAAACCAATTTTGTTTTGAAAATTTAAATCAATTATTCGTAGTTGATTATCTATTTATATTGATGTGGACAATCCAGTATATATAGATTTTGCGTATACGTCTGATCCGCGTGTATTCGAAATTTTAATATACTGGATAGATATAGAGTCACACTCTAGTTGCCCGGACATGATTCTGATGATGGCGCGCCATCACCAGTATTTATTTTCGTGTTTCGAAGGTGTGATTTCTATATGTTTCCATTAGACTGGTGTGAGAACCAAAACTAATATAGTTAGAACACATTGTTGTAAATTGGCACCAAAACATGATTTTTGCATATGTATCAAAATTATGAATTTGAAACTCTAATTCACTAATTGATTGATGTTTGAGTTGTTTGTTTATTTGTTTGATAATTTTGAACCATTATGCCTAATTGAACCAAATATTGAATTGTATTGAAAATTGGTTGCATTTGCTTGCATATACATATATATCATTGAACAGGTCATAGCAAGGAGGCTAGAGCCAGAGAATAAAATTTGTTTGCCCGACAAATAGGTACATGTTTACTACATAATTTCCTGTTTTGTTTGGGTGATGATGATTTTGTGAGCCTATTGGCTAGCCGCTTGGCTTTTCATTTTCTTTTTGAGATCTGAAGGACCGGGGAAGCTATTTGAAATTCCCCGATGCTCCCGGTGCAGGGGAGGTTATGGCGAAATTTTTCAAAAATTTAGGGTGTTAGCCAAATTTTTGAAATTTTAGAAATTCTCAGAAACTGAAAAGTTAGAGAATGGAAGCCTGATCGAACGTAGAGTTGAATGATCAAACCACTTTCGACTTTGTTCCTTTTCGGGGACGAAAAGTTTTAAGTGGGGGAGATTGTAACAACCCGGAAAATCTGGGCCAGTTTAAAATTTTTATTTTGGCAATTTTAGCGAATTTTGATTATTTAAAATGAATTATTTTAAATAATATCGACGAGAAATTTATTTTGAATATAATTAGAACATATATATTATATACGTCGTCGTTAGAATATATAATAATTATATATAATTATAAAAGGAATTGAAAATGGCGCGGTAGTTCGAAAATTCGATTTCTAATTTCAAATGGATATACAGAATTCAATATAAGTCAGAATTGAACGAAACAAGAAATATCTGAATCTGTATAACTATATCTTTGTAACGAAGTTAACAAACTGAGATTTCATTTTAGAAATGATAAGATATGTCCAGTTTAAAATTAGAAATAGTCGCTGTGGAATTTATATATATTTTTATATATATAAGGCCCTTAAAAATTGCAATTTTGCAAACGACCTCGGATTTCGACGAAACCAGTTTTGTTGGGTCCGTGATGTTAAGTTATTGTTTGATTCCAAATTTCATAATTTTTCGAATCAATATGTGAGCGTGGCAAAGGAAAATGCGTTTGACCATTTTCAGTGGATTTTAATCGACTGGAAATTGGCCATTTCTCAAACGGTCTCAGAATTTGACGAAACTAGTTTTGTTAGGACCGTATCGTCAATACGAAGCTAGAAAATATTTATCTGGAATTTTTAAAGTTAGTATGTGACCCCGGTAATTTGAAATGTACGTTTAAAATTCAATATAATGATTTAAATGTAAATTCAACTGAAACTGATTGCAACTATCGAATCAGCTTGCGATACATATCCCATTGTGTTCGGAATGGGGGTAAAACGCTATGGACGACAGTCGGTGGGTTCGATTACGAGTTAGAAATAAAAGTTTCCTTTTGAATTTAGAAATTAAATAAATATATAAAATATTATATAACCTTTCCTTCTCTCTCTCCTCTTTCACAATTCAACGCTCAGAAAAAAAAAAAAAAAACCTAAATCTAAAATCGTCGTCGCCGATCCACCGAAGACCGCCGCACCTTGGCAAGCGCGCCACCACTGATGAGCCCCCCTCCGACGATGCCTCTCTCCTCCGTTCAAGCCACTCCGTCCGAACCCGAATCCCACTCAAACCCCGACCAGACCGCGCCCCAGTCCACCGCGATGCCAGCGCCGCCAGCACCTCCACGAGCTCCGGCGTGAGCAGCTCCAAACCCCCTTTGTTGCGAATCGGTGAGCATGTAGTTATTTTATTTTTATTTTTTTTATTTTTGTTTTATAAAAACTGATTTATATAATGATTTTAAAACTGATTTTATAAGCAATCAAAACTGATTTGGTTTTTAAAAGTTAAAAACTGATTTTGTAAAAAGAATAAAACTGAGTTTTTTAAAATGTAAAAACTGAAGAAAAAAAAAATAGTTAGTTAAAACTGAATTTTTTTTTTTTTTTAAGTATTAAAAACAGAAATTTATATAAAATTAAAAACTGGTTTTTGAAGTAAAGGAAAAACTGATTTTTGTTTTTAATAAAAAGAAAACTGATAGAAAAAAATATGAAAAACTGATTTTTCTGAAAATATAAAAACTGATTAGGTTTTTTAGAAAGTAATACTGATATTATTTTAGAAAGTAAAACTGATTTTATTTTTAAAAGGTTTAAACTTTAAAATAGAAAAGGCGGAATTTTTATTGAATAGAAGTAATAAAAATATGATTTTTATATTTTTAAAGTATTAAAAATATAATCTTTATAGGATAGGGAATATAAAAATATCATCTTTGTATGTGTAGCGAAATAAAAATCTGATTTTTATTTTATATACGTTGAGATAAAGTGGTAATTTTTATAAAGGTGAAAACTTTATTTTTATATATTGAACTTCAGAATAAAAATATGATTTTTATATATTGAGTAGCGAAGTCAAAATTCGATTTTTATATATTGAATAACATAGTAAAAATTCGATTTTTACATATGTAGAGAATACGGGCGAAGGTGACAAAAAGGCGAAACGACGAAGACTTCTGCAAAAGAAGAGTCGAGATGATTGGATAGCTATATGTGAGAATTTCTCACCTTTCAATTTATTTTTCTAGTTATATATATACTAGGATGCAGACGGTGCTTAGTAGCACCCGACACCCGTCCACAGACCATGGACTTGTTTGTTTGGCTGTTTGGTTATTGATTGTGATATTGGTTTGAATGTGGTTTGTGGTGTGAAAAATCGAATCGATAAATTGGTTAGGATTAGACGTGCGCCGTTATAAGGCGAAGGAGTAAGGCTAGGTTAGACCCTTACTCCAAATTTTGTGGTTTGCATAACGAAAGTGAATTTGATTGATGTGTGAATGGCGTGGGCCTTCACTAGACCGGGGATAAGGCTAGGCCTTGTCCCGTTTCTAGTATCGTGCCGTTATGCCGCCGAAATTTTCTAAAATAAGTTAGAAAAATAAAAATAGCATTTTATTTAAAAGAATGAACTGAATAGAAATTCATATGTTAAAATAAAATGTGTTATCGTTAAAAATATAATTTTTAACGTGAATGTGAATAAATAAATATTCATTTACAAACCAGACGGTTTGTTTATGTACACCTATTTGAATGACGTTGATTGGGTCGATAAATTTTACACATCGCCTAACTGCACAAATAAAATATGTGTTTGATTGTTTGAAACCCCACACGGGTGTTAGGATGAAATTTGAAGTTCATTCATCCTGATTGATTAAATATGTCGATCGATTGATTGACAGGCTGTTATAAGCGTTGAATATCTATATTTGATGCTTATACAGTGTAGTGCACTTTGGTTGATGGTTGGTTATTTTTCAATGCTATTATATACATGTGTTGTATGAAAATCCATATAATTAATTTTATATGGTAATTGATTGGGCCTCATTCCAGTTTTGAAAAAGAAATATTTGAAAAAGAAATATTTGAAATAGAATATTTGAAAATAAAGGAATATATGAAGCCGTGTTGATTAGATTGACGCCATTTTGACGTGAACGATATTTATATCGATTTTAAAAACGAATTCAAATGGAATTGAAAACGAATTCAAAATGAATTGAAAACGATTTCGAAATGAATTGAATTGAAAATGATTTCGAAATGAATTGAATTGAAAACGAATTCAAAATGAATTGAAAACGATTTCGAAATGAATTGAATTGAAAACGAATTCAAAATGAATTGAAAACGATTTCGAAATGAATTGAATTGAAAACGAATTCAAAATGAATTGAAAACGAATTCAAAATGAATTGAAAACGATTTCGAAATGAATTGAATTGAAAACGAATTCAAAATGAATTGAAAACGATTTCGAAATGAATTGAATTGAAAACGATTTCGAAATGAATTGAATTGAAAACGAATTCAAAATGAATTGAAAACGATTTCGAAATGAATTGAATTGAAAACGATTTCGAAATGAATTGAATTGAAAACGAATTCAAATGGAATTGAAAGCGAATTGAAATGAATTCAAATTGAATTGAAATTCGAATTGAATAGAAATGAATTTTAAAACGAATTTATAAAGAAGAATTCAATTTTGGCTTTGAATTGAAATAGAAGTTGAAATAGAATTTGAAACGAATTTAAAACTATTTAGATAATCCGTTTTAAATAGGAATCGATGAAGTATATATTATATATATTATATATATAATATAATGGCCTGAATAGAACGCGCCGCGCCGCGGCAGTTCGTGAATTTCGACCATTTATTTCAAACGGACATTGCGGGAGATCCGACCGTCGGATTCTCCTAAAACCGGAACCGTTGGGTTCGTATCGAAAAGAGCTTTCTAACGAATATTAGAAATTTGAAATCTAACGGTTGGATTTGGGATTATGTCCAAATCAAATTCGAAAAAGGTCGCTGTAAGTGCAGTTCGATGGCCGTTGATGGAAATCGACTGTACGGGCCTCGATAAAATTATTAAAAATAGCAATAATTTGTGTAAAATCATAAGAAATGATTTAGAAAGAATTGGGATGAAAAACTCCATGTTTGAAAAGATAAAAATGGATTTTTATCGAAATGAACTAGTTTTGAACTAGAAATATAATTCTATTTATTTTTAAATAAATAAATTGAATTTAAAAAGGGTTTTAAAAATAACCAAAATTTCCAATGATTGCATTGGAGTGGATTTGAATCGAAATTGCCTTCGGAATATTTCGATGTTGGAATTCGTGATTATACAGGTGTTGTTATGGAAATTTGAAAGATATATATATTTATATCGTTATTTCCAATACGACATTTGTTAGTCGTAGAATTTGAAATTGAATATGAGCCGGGATATTTTCTATTCAGAGCCTTGTATTTAGTATCAAATGTGATTTGGGTTTGTCGTGAATGGTGTCTTCACTAACACTGTTCTTGAACCCAGTTGAGAAAAGATTAAATCTTTTTATTTAGATTTAATGAAGTGTACCAATTAAATAGTATTTAATTGGAATTGAATGGATATTGATTTTTGGGTTTATCGTGAACAGTGTTTTAAATAACACTTGTTCTTTAACCCGATAATTAATGGGATGTGACTTTGGGTTTATCGTGAACCGTGTTTTAAATGACACTGATTCTTTAACCCAGTCACAGATTTAAACTAAGTGGAGTTTTAATGAATCTTTAATTAGATTGAAAAGATCGAGAATGGAGTATCACCAGTTGTGCTCCAGGCGATAGTTAAATCTTTAATTAGATTTGAATGTGAAATTTAGAAACTAACTGTCGGTTGGCCAAGCAGAATGGTTTTCTGGATATTGATCTGATGTTGGTTTCGGCCTTCGGGGTTAATATTTGGGGAATTATTCTCTTGATTAATTTACGGTTAGTGACTAATGAATTGGAATGAGGCGTATGTTGTGTTTGTGTAACACTTTTATAATATATACGCGAGTTATTCGGAAAGACCGGGTTTATCCCATTCTGAATAACTGATACGACGATAAGTCGAGGATGAAGACGATGGTCGAAGACCGGAGGTCTTCACGTCGTTTGGGTGATAACTGATGATCTTGATTGGGCTGTACACCCAAGAAGATGGAAACAGTTGGTGATCGTCCAGACGTACTTGGAGATCGATGGATATGCGGGGTACTAGGTGCCTCCGGTTTCGTTCAGACCCAGAACGGACTTGTAAATGGACTGTGTGTCTGACATTGGATTTTAGTCCGTGTGATTGATCTCTATTAAATATATATCTGTTTGGCGGCGGAGAATTTATTCTCTTGCTTAACGCCCTTCTTTGAGACGTACGAGCTCAGGGGTTATATATTGATGGATATCAAACGCAGGGAGTGAATTGCCTGTGTGGCATGCCTAAGTGGCTATTGATCGAGGCTTCTGTTGAAAAGCAAAGTCTTGTGGTGATGATCAAAGCACGGCCTTTGTGGCGTAGCTTTGTGTAACGTTTACCTCGCGTGTTTCACAACCGGTATGAACCAAAAACGGGAGAGGACGTCAGGGAGGGCATGCGTTTCTTCCTAGCTAGAAGTGGCGTCAGTGGTTTTACACGCCCTGACGAGTTTGACTTATGTGGTTGTTGCTGTTGCGAGGCGCCTCGGATTGATCGGTCGTTCTCGAACCGATGGAGTCATTTAGTTGGCTCGTTTACGCCCCATAGGGCGGAGAAACGCATGTTCAGGCATTTTAATCCACTCCGTGTGGACCGGCCCTGAGGATCCAAGGGTCACTCGAGCTCTGATCCTGAGACTCGGGCTAGGCAGTCTCGAATCGGTTGAGGACTATCTTTTGCCTCGGTTCATAGATGGAAATCCAATTTCCAAATACGTGACTTTGCGGTTTTAGTTGTAATCCTATATATGGCGACATAGTGGGATGGGGCGCTTATGCCGCCTATGATTGATACTTATGATTTGAAGTTGTTTTATACACTATGCACTTATTATAGTATCAAATGATTTGTTTTAAACGTATCAAGCATTCTTTGGCTGTTATAAGGGAAAACCCTATCCTCGACTGCGTTGCATTGTGTGATGGGACCTGGGTCTTATAACAGCTTCATTTTTCTTTATTTAGCATTGCGCTGCTTGTTTTATGCACTGGTATTCTTGGGAGGAAACCCGTTCCGTGTTATACGGCGTGGTCCCTTGATTTACCTAACTTTTAAAATAAAGATTAACTGTTTTAGTTCTCACACCAGTCACATGACTGACCTGGAGTTTATTGTTTTAACCTAAACTCTGGGTGCCCTTATTTTGACACGGGCAGCTAGTAGTTTTGGTTTTGCAGATTTATATTCACAGGATCCGGGTTTACAGCTGGAACGATATCCGGAAAGCTTTGTATCCGTATATCTTCTTCTAGTTGTGTATTGTATTATTTTCCGCTGCTATGTATTTAAATGTAATTTAAATCTCTGATATTTCTGTGTAATATTCATTTATACTCTGTATATTCTTGTAATCTGATGCATTGTTGTAATATACAATGAAATGTTTTTCTGTATGTGTTCTGTTGTGTCCTGTTCTCAAACGATAGGGCGTTTCCAACGGTCTGGGTCGGTTTAGCGACTGGTTCGGACCGAGCGAGATTCCTTGCCGTCACAGTTATGTTTGCAAAAACTCTGTAGAATCATAAACAAAGTCCAAGTGGATATAGGTTAGTGATTAGCTAAACAACTATAATTGTTTTGCGTTAATTCTTCTTGTTATTCGTTTAATTCTTTACTTTATACTCTTCAATTAATTTTTTATGTCAACTTTTATCATAAACATTTTAGTACATTCATAGTGAAAGAATCATCTCCCGCTACTGTTTAGTATTTTAGTATTGCTTTAGTCTACAAAATAGGTTCATCAATTTCATTCCTAAAATATGTGGTTATTTGACTTTGAAATTCTATGATTGAATTAATCAAAATAATGGCTCAATAAATCGCTCACTAATGAAGTTGAGAAAGTTGGAACTTTACATATCGAATAAATCGCTCAACCCAACACTGTTGACATTCAGAGTGCCTCGGTTGTGATTACTGGGTTGAGATGAACAAAATGATGAAAGACTTAAATGACAAATTACTCGAAAACCAGAACACGGTGATGAAATAAATGAAGGAAAACATGGACTTGCTGACCCGGATATTCTAAGGATATAGAAGGAACAAGAGAGAATGATCATCTTCCAATTTGGTAGCTGATAATTCTTCGTCATCTAATGGAAGTCACAGAGAAAGGAAGTAGAAAATGAAAAGAAAGGAGATTGTAGCCTTACAAAGCAAATTGAATAAAGCTTAGAAAGCAAGAGTTTGGATTGATACTTATAACGACCTGCCTTTTCGACCGCTTCAAGTCGGTAATTAAACCAACTTAAACCGCTCGAAATGACAGAATGTTATTGCTTATGAGATTTAACATAACCAATACACAAAATCACAGAACATAATAACATGCAGCGGAATAACTTTTACAAAAACACTAGAGTTTACAAAATTCGTATACACAGCGGAAGTACATAGATTTTAAAATTGAAAATTACAGAAATAACTGAACCAAAAAGCGAGCACGTCTTCATAAGTCTCTAACTTCGATAGCTGGAATCTTTAGATTTGCAACACTCGGGTCTGACCCGAGCATTTCATGCAAAGCACAAAACACTCGAGTCAGGATTAACTTTATTCAAGTAAATCAACTTCAATAAACATTAAACTACAATAGTTAATCCTAACATAAATTTAAAGTTACTAAATACATGATTTTAAGGTATATATTTTTTCAGAAAATATCAAGGTCTCATACATTTCAAGGCACAATAATATATATGTGGTTATTTATGAAACAAAAGTATAATGAAAGATAAGAACCACTCATACTTAAGTAGCAAGCAAGATGGGCCCACAAATGAATTATGCACAACATGACTTTGTGAGTTGTTTCATTTTTTGTAGGAGTAACCAATTTAAAAAAAATGAAAAAAAAAAAATTTTGAGGCCAGCAAAAGCTAAGTACAATAAATATTTACTCAAAATTTTCAAGTTGTACATGTAACATGAAATTACACAACACAACAAAATGGAGCGAACATAGGTTTTAAGTTATGACAAGGCAGCCATGATATTTTAGTTTTTTTTTCTTCACCTTTTTTTTTCATTTCAATTTAGCAAGCTTTGATCAAGTTCTAGATAACATGACAACATAGTACTATCATGTAATTTTAAGTTTATCACAAAGCATGGCATAGGACAGAATCATACATCAACATAAAAGAACTAGTAACATAAAGAATATACTACTATAATTTAGCATCTATCGATGTCAAACTACTTGAAATAAATTAATCGTGAGATAAACTCACCATGCATGGATATGATGAATACAAGAAATAAACATGAATAACGACCAATCCTAAGCAGTAAATTAAAACTTGAAAATTTCTCTTTTTTTTGGAGGAGGATGAACAAATTTTTCAGAAGAAGAGGATATCATGATTTTTTTTTTTTTTTTTTTTTTTTTAGGGAAGAGGTGGCTGATGAAGGTAGAAAGGAATTTATGTTTATTTATTTTTGTGCGGAGAGGAGGAAGAATATAATATGTGTGTGTATATATATATGTATATATATATATATATAATTACAGAGAGGAGAAAATAATAAGGAAGGAAATTGAGAAAGGTACATTATTTGCTTCTCTAATGTGTCCCTTCATATTAGGTAGGTTACGAAGTAAATACATTGGCTGACTAAGCACAAGGTGTCACTTTATCAATATTTGTTTCTTATTCAAAACTCAAACGAAAATTACATAGGGAAAGAGAATAACAAAAAGGAATGAATGCATGATTTATTGTCTGATGCTGACTATTAGAAAGTTGCGTAACTTTTTAAATTTCAAAATACATAATCAAACCGACCGTTAGGGAGGTTTCCCTCCAAAATCAAATTGTCTAAGCCAATAAATCAAGGCATAATTTTCGCTCAGTTTTCTCCGTCTTTCCTTCTTTCTCATTTCCTACGACTTCTTTCTTCCTCAAATCTGCGTTTTCCTAATTCTTTCTACCAGTTCTTAGATATTCCTACGACTTCTGATCTATTCTTTCTACCTATCAGCCGCTCCCTGTTTCACGCAATATTTTCAGTCTCTGTAAAATCCAGATCTCGCCGCATCTTCCTCTCCGATTTCTCGAAATATATTCTCAAATGTCCCCGATTTTCATTTCAGCTTGCTTATTTATAAGCATGGAAAGGAGCGATCATCCTCTATCGTTTACTTGCAGCTTCCGTATTCTTCAAGCATCAATTTGGTTAAAATCAAAATCAATTTGCTTGAATCGATTTGCCACTTCAAGCAGGGTACGTCTGTTTTAACTTCTATTTGTTTGAATCAATTTCTATTTTTCCTATCCATGCGATCTGCAGCATGTAAAATTTCTTTTTATTTGGTTTAAGAAATTCGTTAACCCACATGCTGAGCTGTTAATCTAACTCAAGAAGGAAAAAAACATTTTGTTCGTTTGAATTTCTAGTTTGAGTTTTTTTTTTTGGAAAATGTTTTAAAAATTATTTAAGTGTTTGCGGAAGCAAAAGTTTACCAAGAGGAAAACCTTGTGGATTTAACAATAAGATATGTTGTTATATGCTTGTACGGTATCTTATATCAGGCTAACCATCAAGAAAAGTCATATTTTGCGAAAGGTTTGGTTATTGGCCTAACAAATTGTATGGTTTCAATCTAAATGCCTGCAGGAACCATGTATATATATCATCCTATAACATTGTATTAAATGAAGTGTGAAACTATTAAATTAGTGCAATTGGAATGTCTTGGACATTTCATATGGGAACGGTGATGATTTTTTATATGGGACTGAGGTGTAGTATATTGTTTATATAAGATATTTGAAATATCTAAACAAAGCTTGAGTTGAAATAGGAGTTAATTTACGCAAAACTGGTGCATCTTGCTGCATGGCATAGGCCAAAGCGATGGTAGAGCAAAAGCTAGACATAAAGCCAAGGAAAGCAATGGTTGATCAAAATCATGATCTACCGGGAGGAAATCCTTTCCATACATCAAAATCAATTTGGTTAAAATCAAAATCAATTTGCCACTTCAAGCAGGGTACGTCTGTTTTAACTTATATTTGTTTGAATCAATTTCTATTTTTCCTATCCATGCGATCTGCAGCATGTAAAATTTCTTTTTATTTGGTTTAAGAAATTCGTTAACCCACATGCTGAGCTGTTAATCTAACTCAAGAAGGAAAAAAAACCATTTTGTTCGTTTGAATTTCTAGTTTGAGTTTTTTTTTTTTTGGAAAATGTTTTAAAAATTATTTAAGTGTTTGCGGAAGCAAAAGTTTACCAAGAGGAAAACCTTGTGGATTTAACAATAAGATATGTTGTTATATGCTTGTACGGTATCTTATATCAGGCTAACCATCAAGAAAAGTCATATTTTGCGAAAAGTTTGGTTATTGGCCTAACAAATTGTATGGTTTCAATCTAAATGCCTGTAGGAACCATGTATATATATCATCCTATAACATTGTATTAAATGAAGTGTGAAACTATTAAATTAGTGCAATTGGAATGTCTTGGACATTTCATATGGGAACGGTGATGATTTTTTATATGGGACTGAGGTGCAGTATATTGTTTATATAAGATATTTGAAATATCTAAACAAAGCTTGAGTTGAAATAGGAGTTAATTTAGGCAAAAGTGGTGCATCTTGCTGCATGGCATAGGCCAAAGCGGATGGTAGAGCAAAAGCTAGACATAAAGCCAAGGAAAGCAATGGTTGATCAAAATCATGATCTAGCGGGAGGAAATCCTTTCCATACATCAAAATCAAGGCAAGGAAATGCTCTTAAATATCTTTAAATTCACATTTTTATTTGCATTTAGGATACTTTATATATATATATATATATATAATACATATATTCCTTGTTTTAATCCCTTAAATGAACAATTGATTGCATAAGTGCTTTTGGATTAATCGTTGTTCACCATTTTCCTAATCAAGCATTTTGGACTTTGGTGTCTCCTAATTAGTTATTCCTGTCTAAATGCTGCCTTGTATGTTATTCCACAACCTCTTTCCTGTGCAGATGACACTATACAAAAAAATACTCAAAATATGTCAAATGAAACTGGAAAATATTCATTTTTATTTCAAAATTTAAATTGGATTTGAATACTAAATTAAGATATGAACTCATATATTTTGTTCACTAACAAAAATATATAGTATTTTTGTGATAGAGATGAAAATAATTAACTCCGCAAAGAAGGTTCTATCGGAATTCTATGAAATTCGATAGGTTTAAAGAAATTAATTAATTTCTGTAGAAATTTTACTATATTTATTTTTTACAAAATTAAACAAATTTGCAAAAGTAACCTACTTTTACAAAAATAACTATGTTAAGAAGTTATATTATAGTTAAACATATATTATTGTTAACAGAGAAATCTTATGTAGTCTGGTAAATAAGAGTTATGACTGTCAATGGTTTCTTTTGCTATTGTATGTTAAATGGGCAGTGCAAGTTCGAAGAGTAGTAGCATAGAAGAGGGTACCGCAAATATTAATTTGAAGTTCTTGTCAAGTCACATTTTAATATTCATTAATGTGATTATCTGCAAGGTACTTAAAGTGTGATTTGATTGTTTCTAGTTGTATTTCTAATTCACTTAAGTCATGATACTGCTATGTTTGATAGCACTTGATTGCAACAATTATCTGTTAATATTTTCTTGGGCACTGTGATACTCGATAAATTGTATGATGGATTGTATCTTAACTGCTGAGTGGGGAAACATGTGAGGATCTCTACTTAAGAGAATTCACTAAGATTTATTTTTAAGTGACCACAAGAAAGGTACCGTCTCATTAGTTTGAGCTTTCTCATTATTGCCATTCAACATTTCCATATATGCAGTATATATTTGTAAGCTATTTGTACCTTGTATTATAAGTTGGATTTCCTATGCTCAGTGAAGGCGAATTTATCGGGAGAGGTTGCCCTGTCATACCGAATGAGGACTCTTTTATGCTTATACCAATGTATGTGAATATAACTTCATTACCATCAAATATATATATATATATATATATATATATATATATATAAAGAGGGAGAGTGAGGGCATGGTCTGCAGTATTTTTGTTGTTTTAGTTATCTTTATCATCATCTTGTAAGGAAGTTAAATTTATACAAAATAATCAAATGAATGTATTTAAATGAAACATAACTGCAATAACATAGTTGTTAGGAAAAAGTAGTTTCATTTATTTATTTAATGTTCAATTCATTAATTTTAATTTTAATCAAACTAATTTGCTTCTATTTCTGAAACTAATGCATTACATCATCTTGTTTTAGTGCTAAACGTGTATAAAATGGTAATATGAAAATATTTTAACTGTAAGAAAAATGAAAAAATTATAGTTTACAAATAGTGTTTTTAATCATTTTGTTTGAAAGCTAAATTTGTTTATTTTTGCTGGCGTTTACTTATTTCGTATTCAACTTTTTAAGTTTAAAATCCAAGTACTAATAAAATGATCAAACCCATATTTTTATTTGAAATATTTGGTGAAAGAAGTTTGTAATCCTATCAGCAAATAACAAAATTTATAATCAGATTTACATATTTGATTAAGATCAGCGAATAACAAAACTGGGAGCACAACATGTGGTGCACAAGTGAATCCTATCGGCGACTGCATACAAAATTGTAATGGAATACTTGCTTCCTTTGGCAATCCATGTTTCCTATTTAGCACTGATATCAAGAGAGTTTAAAATCTGCTATTAGTTATTATGTTTCCATTGCCTTTTTATAAACGAGAAGAAATCAAATTAAAAAAAAAATTAAGTACTTCATATCCATTAAATTTTATGTCATTGTATATTTCACACAATTGTCTGTCTACTATAAGTAGTTTATTTCTGTCTACTAAAAATAAAAAACGTTCTTGAACCTTAAGACTTTATGCTGTCAAAATGCTTATGAAACTTTAATACATTCATCTATCTTTGCATATTTTCTATATGTTACTTAAAATGTTGATTTACAGTTATTCTGGTAACCTGGGTAGAAAATACTTTAGAAACTTGACTTGTGTTCAGATTTTGTAAATTGGTAGATGGGAGTGTTTTAAGTCAAATTAGATGTTTGTATTGTCATATATTTGGAATTTAGCGTGAATATGTTGATGAACTTAAGCTACAACCTCAGTGTTCCTCCTTTCTTCCAACCTTCTAATTGATCATAACAATGCATTGTTGGTGTCAACTTGCCAAGAAGGGGCTTTCGTAGTATGGCCATTGGAGTGCTATCCTGTTGTTGCTTAAGAGGCGAGGTCCTTGTATGTTGCATTCTTGTTTTGTGTATCTACCATGGCTAAGCATGAGTTGACATATAATATCTACATGGATCTACATCAATCATTTATGCATATTTGACATGGTGAAAAAAGAAGCATAAAAGATGAACAAGAAAAATTCAGTGCCACATAGTTCATTGAGAACTATTGGGAAGTTAAAGTAAATTCACCCAACCCTTCAAGTCAGTACGTGCCTGAAAGCTATTGGGAATAGAAGTGGCGAGTGATGCACAAAAAAATGCAGCACAAAGAAATAGTGGCGGTAGACTTAAAAAACCATTAAGGGATAAGTTTGGTTTATTGAGAACTGACTCAGATCCTTCTCCTTCCAAAAAGGATTCCTGCTCTAAATAATGTAAGGTGTAGTGTTCTCGAAGATTTAACTAAAGTGAACAGTAATTTGAAATTTAACAGGGAAAAAGTTCTGCCTGAAGAGCACATGGAAGTTGGAACAATCATCTGATTGCACAGGAGATGAGATGCTTGAGCGGTGAAAATACATAATCTTTAAATATGCTGAAGGTTATTTTGTTTTGAGTATCCACCATGTACTATATGCAACTTTGATGAACAGAAATATGTACTGTAATGTGTCTTGTAATTTATATTATTTAATTATTGGTTATGGATTTTGAAGGCATGAATATGAGCATTTATGGGTTTTTTTTTTGCTGTAATGATTTAGATATGTTGTTAATTCCTCAGTTAAGCATGGATAGTTGATTGACGGTCAACTGGGTAAGATTAAATGGTTAATCGTTAGCGGTTAACCATGGGTAAATAAGAGTGGTTCAATTGGCATAAAGCATCGGTACTTAGTTTTGGTTCAGTTAACCAAACTGTAAATTTTGAGCGGTTAAATCGATTACTTTACTGATCCGCTTTAGAAATTTTGTAAATTCTTAGTTTATACTTTTGTTGATCTAAATCAGTTTGTACTTAACACCTAATTCAATGCACATTTCTTATTTACCTAAAATTTAAATCTTAAATGTGGATGCTTATTTTATAACTAATAATGTCCTTATTAAGAGGAATTGCTTTGTTTGTATATGCATTCTGTTGCTCAACACGGCAGAAGTGCACACAATGTTCAACAGTGATTGAATCCACCATTTCATTTTTTTTGTTATTGGATGATTTACACGTCCTGTGTTTTGCAAAATACGGTTTACTTATTTGAAATGTAGAGATTTTTTTTTAAATTATATAATTTATTTCAATTATATGATTCAATGGTCGGGTTTTTTCCATCATTGTAGAAATGTACGTATATTTTTGTAATTGATTCGAATCAATATATTGATAGTATGATTTTAGTCTCAAGATGGTTTACATGTTGAATTTAGTTTAACTGAATTTCTACTTTATTAGTTACTTCCATTTTCTCTTAAAGTATCCTATAATTTTTAAAAAAAATATAATTTTAAATATGTTTTAACAAATAATTTTTATTTTATATTGAACACCTTGACGGTCGGTTTTTCCACCGTTGTGTGGTAATACTAGTATTAATATCATAATTTGGGCAACATATTCAGTTGACTAATAAGAATAAAGCAGAGAAAATGGTTAGAAATATGCATAGATAATGTTAACAGTTTTGTAGTTCTTTTTTCTCTAAATATAGACAACATGATATTGAAGAGAAGGGAAACATATATACACGAATATGTTTGTTTTTGAAGAAAAATATGGTCAGGAAAGGAGAAATAAGATGTAAATTTAAGGAATAAAAATACGTAAATAAAATAGGATGTGCGAAGAAAGAATGAAGGGAAAAAAATTAATAGGATGAAGGGAAAGAAATTAATAGATAAAGGAATGAAATGAATGCGCAATTGATGGAGAATTAGAGTGGAGAGAACGGAGGTAGTGAATTTAAGGAAAGTAGAAAAAGAAGAGGAAAGGAAAATAAACTTGCATAAAATGTGAATGAGCAAAGAAATTATGTGTTGATTTATTTGATTATTAACGTCAATATTAACTTTCGTTAACTATGCTAGTTAAAACATGCGTTGTATACCTTTGACACTGCATTTCATTACAATTTCTCTTATACAATTTAAATTGTTAATATATTATCATAATAATAAAACTCCTTTTTTTTAAGAAAACAACGATTCAACCATTATTTCTTTTATTATCAATAGTTTGAAGTTAATTGTCACAAATATACATATAATTTGATAATAATTTCAATTGTTATAAATCACCATTTATTTAATTACAAATTGTTGTTTATTAGAAATAAATTTGAAATCATTCATAATTAACATCATAAAATTTATTTTAAAACCACCTTAAATTCAATAATTAAATTTAATTCAACAACATAAATGGTCAAAATTTATGGGATGTTACAATACCGATCCATCTCCTTAGGTTAGTATCGATCCCTATTGTCATGATTGGGTATCGAGGATATTGTTAACTTGAACGATGTTGGTGGTGGTAGAGTTGATCGTGTTACTGGTGGCCAAAATGATGGAGTTCAAAAGGTTGTTGTTGATCCGTCATGTATAAACCATAGAAACATAACACTTGGATGAACGGTTCTACCAAAAATAGTAGACACCAAATATCACGGAGAAAATCGAAACCATTTGCAAAGTCAAACACTCATGGTAGGCCATGATCATCTTGTTAAGTTGATGTAATAGAGTTAGTATTTCTGGAAGATGAGAAAACTAGTGATTGAAATCGAGCATAGACATAACAATGATTAGGGTTCTTCTTCCACTTAAGCTTATTCACCGAAGAAATAATATGGGAGAAATACACAAAAAGGTTCACTGTGTCGTCCTATGATGGAATGATGGACCCAAGGCAGTATTTGCTGATATATGAACGACATATGTACACGGTAAGGGAAACTAATGGCCTATACATTTATGTTTTCCGATACTTTTAATAGTGTTGCTACAATATGGTTCACCAAGCTTCCGCCTAGATTCATATCTTCGTTTGAACAATTGGCTAAATAGTTTGTTAAATAATTTCACTTGTGCATTACCCGTCCAAAGGATGTACTGTCATAAATTAACCTTTTTAGAGGACTTTTAAGTAGGTTTAACACAACAATGACGAAAATGAGCAACGTCAATACAGGCGTATTTTTGGTGGCATTAATCATAGGAATTCACCTAAATTACGATTTTGGAAGATGATTGAGATGAAATTCCATGGACTATAGATGAATGTTTTAGAAAAGCAACCAGCACTTGCACTTGGAGGAGGAAAACACATTAGCTAGAAGAATTATGGTAAACAGTCAAGTAAGATGATATAAAGAAATGTAGCATTGTAGTAATATAGAGAAGTTCTAGAAATGCGGTTGTAAACATAGAGAACAAAGGCAATAATCAAAAAATAAATTAGTAGGGAATGAAGATTGAAAACTAGACTCAGCATTTGAGATTTACAAAGTATGAGGAGTATTCCCCATTAAACAGTAAAGTCGAGAACATTTACCTTGTAACATAGGATAACGATCATTACAATAAACTTCCTCCAAGGGTATCGATTAAAAAAGAGAAGACATCTATGAAGTATTGCCACTTATGCAATGAATCATATTTTTAACGGTGAAATATTTTAAATAGTATATTTAAATATTAATTTGTAGTTGATGATTCTTGTGACGCCCCACTCCGAGACTCATATGAACAAAGAGCATTAACGAGTAATATCGTCTTTTAATACGGAGAATAGGGCTGGTTAGGAGCAACCATTTGTAATCTTGCATTAAAACGCATCTTAAGTGCATCGATAAAATGCTCTTTTTTTATTTCAAGTAGTTCAACATGCGTAATACTTATTTAATGCAACATTACGATGGTTATAGGATCGAGTCATAACAAAACATAACCAGAGAAATATTTCATAATTCACATAACAACATCATAGACATAGATACATTCATACAACATATTGAAAGAGGTTATGCAGCGGTAGGATCGTATAGAATGGAGTATAAGTAGAATACTAAAGTAGCAGTAGTAAGCAGTAAATCACACAGTCGATTTATACTGGTTCGGACCACTGTCCTACGTCCAGTCCCAGACTCACTTCTGGTATTTCACTAACACTAAAAACCCTCACTTCACCCGGAGGAATAGGTTCACAATTACCCGAACCACTGAACGGGATTTCTTGCCTCAACCACTGAAGAGGTCTTCACTAATACAGAATAATTGTTGACTCTTTTGTGTTCTTGATAACACGGATTGTCGAATGTTAAGTACACCCTTCCTATAGCCTTTCCTTGATGATAATCGTGAAGTATGTGAAGGATTATGGAAGTTTAAAAGTCTCGAGTATGAAAATAGATCACTTTAGAATTTAGAGAGCTTTTGTATAAGATAGAGAGAATTAGAATAAAAATCTTGTTATTAGATCATCTAAGCAATTCTCTATTTATAATATACAAAAAGATACAACTGATCGTGAAGAGTTTTGATGAAGAGATATGGATTAAATAGTTGTTTCTCTTCATAAAGGATGCAACTCTTCGGAATTCAGATGTCTGAAAATAAAATTCAGATGTCTGTTTATTTTAAAAATCAAATCAGAAAGGAAATAATGTATTTCGGGGGCATTTCAGACGTCTGAAATATATCAACCAGACGTCTGAATATTGTATTTAAAAACATTCTGTTTCAGCAAACAGACGTCTGAAAATTTCAGACCAGACGTCTGTTTTCTGTTATCAGACTATTCCTTGCTTAATTTATATAAGAGAAGCTATATACATATAAAATGTGTGTGTGTGATCGTCAAGGAAGACTTTAACATATAAATCTAGGACTAACAGATTCTTACAACATATTTAATCTTCAATTATAGCTCTTGAATCTGTTGTTGAGTATCTTCCTGCAAGACAAAGTTAGTCGATAATAATATATATGTACATGTATAGTTGTCATAATCAAAACGCCATATAGCGAGATCCAACATTCTCCCCCTTTTTGATAATGACAACTGTATATGTAACTCCCCCTGTCAATATGTCAATATGCATATATTATCATATATTTCTCTTTTTGATATCCATGTACCTACAGGTTAGCTTAGAGGTTTTTTGGTATAATTGTGTAGTTGTTGTCATCAAAATCCAACAATAGAGTTTCTAACACATATGCAATACAATATTATACACATCAGTAGATATACTATCCATAATATATGTATATCCATCCCTATGAAAAAATATATACAATTAACATAGCACACCACAAAACACTATGATCTAGTCAAAACTCTCTAGAGCGAAAAAAATTGGTCGATCATCCATAAGCAAAGCTAAGCAGTAGCGTATCAACATCGTGCTACCTGTAAAATCCCAGTCCAACTAAAGTAATAAATACGCGGGTCAAACTAGTTGAAACAATCAGATTATGAGATAATACGATAAGAAGTATTTTAAGATACATTTCTTTAAAGAGAAGCAACGACATGAACCTACAATGTGTGGAACTAATGGATAGTAACTGATACAACAACATAGCACTTGAGCTAAGCATGAGGGTATAGGTTATCATGTCACTCCACACGAAAGAAAATCACCATCACAACACTATAGGAACTCGTTAGAGAGTTCTAAATAATATGAATGAAATCACCTAGAGAATTTAACACCAACAACTTACCATATATATCGGTAAATCTCATTGATAAGGTGAAAACATCCAAAATCACCAAAATTATAAAGATTAACATAAAGAAATCTAAAAAGTAGTAATATTAAAACCCTGGACCCACCCGTCCAAATTTCCCAAAAGCTATAAGATTAGGACGCAACGGTCCAATATATGGCCAACTGGTCTTCCAAGTACTATATATAGGAGACCCACCAGTCTCACATAGAACCCACCAGTCCAGATTCTCCCATCAGCTATAAATATGTATATAGACCCACTAGTCCACGTACCGGTAATAATACACCAAAAAAGATGTGTCACAGACTACCAAACAGTAATTCGAATAATGAAAACAATACGTCTCATACCGTATGTTTTAACTAATTGATTTGCTATAAGATAGCCCACTCCACACTAAGAAATTAACAAATAACTTCAATCGACGAGTCTGGAATTAACCGATATAATCAATCAATGTGTCACATGCCATGTGATTTATTATATCATTTAAATCACATTTCCATTTTATCGAAGGTACAAAAATGTGTGATTTTATATATAAAACACTTAATTTGAGACAACGAGTTCATAAAACAGTTTTCAAAACGTTTGGACTATTTCTTTGAAAATCAATATATTAATAAAAAGTTATTTATACAATTGCTTTGAGACAATTTTGATTGTGTAAACAAATCATAAAAACATTTGTCTCAAAGCTATATTTATATTTAAATAAAGTAAATCCATTATAAAATCATTTTATATAAACGTGCACGGGGTGTAAAACCCATTAAGAGATCAACAATGAACAACAAATAACACATAATGCATAGGGAAATTCATCTAAAACGTCATGCAAATACGACTAGATTTTGGCTATTGAATAAGCCTTAAAATAGCTGCAATACTAGTTGCAAGATGTTACAAAAATGGGCGAACAATAAAGAAAAACTGGGCTTCAAACAACATATGATAGGCAACATAAAGGGCTCGGCCCTCCTTGGATTTTTCACATCCAAGGGTCGACGCGTATTTAGCTTTGTTGAATATAACAATATGATTTTTGTTTGATGATAACAAACATATATATATATATATCCTTACTAATAATTGGAATAGGTTTGGTGTCACACTTTTTTTGGTGTACACGCAAACTGACAAAAATGCCCTTTACTTAATTATTCCTCCACAATTAAAAGGAAGGGGCAATGAATGTCATTTAACTACCTTAACATTTCTTAGAACTGTTACATTTATGTTCAAACCCATATTCAGCATAAATTACCTAACTAATAAAAATTGTTATTATTTTGGAGAAAATGCAAAATTGTTCTATTAGCCCTTTATCTCGATCTATTTCCTAATTTTTCTCACAATAAACTAAGAAAATTTCCGATTTATTCAGTTATTTGAGTTAAAGAGTTGAAATATATGCTGGGTTTTATTGTGCATTTTTTATTAAATAAATCAGATTTAATACCTTATAAATCGTATATGGACAATTATTAAATTGTATACGCCAAGTTATTTGTATTTAGGATTTGACATATATGCTGATTTTAAATAATCATTTTCAAATATGTCATTTATCTTGATCTATTTCCTAATTTTTCTCACAATTAATTAAGAAAATTTTCCATTTGTTTAGTTTACTTGAATTAAAGATTTGAAATACATGCTGGGTTTTGTTGTGCATTTTGTTATTAATCAAATCAAATTTAATACCTTATAAAACGTGTATTAGCATTTTCAAATTAAAATGGAAGGCATTTAATTTCCTTCATCGTCCATTTCCACGTTCTCCACAAAAATAAAGGAAATTCAGCCAATTAAACAGGTATTTAGAATTTGACATATTAGCATTTTCGAAAATGAAAAGCATTTAATTTCCTTCATCGTTCATTTCCACGTTCTCCAAAAAATATTAGCATTTTCAAATTAAAATGGAAAGCATTTAATTTCCTTCATCGTCCATTTCCATGTTCTCCACAAAATAAAGCTAATAAAGAAAGGTTGGCCGAATTCCTACAAAAATAAGCAGGTATTTATTTTTTGACTTTTTCTTAGATACTCAAATCTCCACAAAAATAACACAATAGAATATCATATCACCCTTTAAATACCAATTGTAATCCCCACTTCTCTCTTCATTTTCGCTAATCTTTATTGTTCACTTCTCTTGGTTACTGCTGCTATGGTTTCAAGCTTCAGGTTAGATTGTGTAGGTCATAAAAACTTCTTTGTTGGTATGTTATTATATATAAAAATATGCATTGTCTTATTTACAGATATTTTTCTTATTCAAATTACTACTGTTGCGCCCACTACCATAACTCAGGTGCTTACTACATCATACCTTGATGATCTACTTTATATCGTCAAAATGTTTGCCTTACGCGATGTTTTTTTGAAGCTGGAGCTTCTTTTTTGTTTGGATTTTTGTTTGCTGTTCTCTGTGTTTTTTCGGCAAAAATTCTATGGGCTTCTCTTTCCTTCTACATCGGACGTTTAATTTTCTGGAATTCGAAATCAACGATGGACTGGGCCGAAAGCAGCAAATACTTTCATCTATCACTTAAGGAGTCGAAAAGGATTGCTGGAGCTGCAGTATCTTCTTTTTTTGGCTTGAAGAACCTATCTTTTTCCTTTAATTGGAATTGGTTCCAATATATTGATATCTTTGTGGATTAAGAAATACTCCTCTAGATTGGTTGTCATTGAGGATCAAAAGCCACATTTACCCGGGAAAAGCAATTGAGATTGTGAACATTTGACACTTTAATTATCTGTTGTTCTTGCAGTTTCATGATGATGAAAGTTAAAATTACTCATAGACTCTGTGCATAGATTGATCTTAGATTTATACTGTTGTTGTTTACTTTAAAAAAAAACTTTATACCGTCAACATTACCCTCACATCTTTATTAAAAATTATGTTGGAAACACATATTTTTTGTCCAACCTGAAATGCCAAAATTGAACATTATTTAAATTAAAAAACTATCCTATAAAAATAGGATCCATGCCATTGATTTTTTGTCTTTTTAAAACTTTATTTTTGTATGCGTTGTTCCTTGAATTATGATTTGATAACAATCCACGCGTGAAGCGCGTACCACGATCACGCGCGGAGCGCGTGCCATGTAAAATACATAACATCTTTATTAATAATCAGAATATGTTTGGTGTCACACTTTTTTAGTGTACACCTGAACTGACGAAAATGCCATTTACATAATTATTCCTCCACAATTAAAAGGAAGGGGCAATGAATATCATTTAACTACCTTAACATTTATTAGAACTGTTACATTTATGTTCAAAACCCATATTCAACATAAATTACCTAACCAATAAAAATTGTTATTATTTTGGAGAAAATGCAAAATTATTCTATTAGCCATTTATCTCGATTTATTTCCTAATTTTTCTCGCAATAAACTAAGAAAATTTTCCATTTATTCAGTTATTTGAGTTAAAGATTTGAATACATGCTGGGTTTTGTTGTGCATTTTTTTATTAATCAAATCAGATTTAATACCTTATAAAACAAATATGGACAATTTTTAAATTGTATACGCCGAGTTATTTGTATTTAGGATTTGACATATATGCTGATTTTAAATAAGCATTTTCAAATATGCCCTTTATCTTGATCTATTTCCTATTTTTTCTCACAATTAATTAAGAAAATTTTCTATTTATTTAGTTTACTTGAATTAAAGATTTTGAAATACATGCTGGGTTTTGTTGTGCATTTTTTATTAATAAAATCAAATTTAATACCTTATAAAACGTATATTAGCATTTTCAAATTAAAATGGAAAGCGGTTAATTTCCTTCATCGTCCATTTCCATGTTCCCCACAAAAATAAAGGAAATTCTGCCAAATTAAACAGGTATTTAGAATTTGACATATTAGCATTCTCAATTTAAAATGGGAAGCATTTAATTTTCTTCATCGTCCATTTCCACATTCTCCACAAAATATTAGCATTTTCAAATTAAACTGGAAAGCATTTAATTTCATTCATCGTCCATTTCCATGTTCTCCACAAAATAAAGCTAATAAAGGAAGGTTGGCCGAATTCCTACAAAAATAAGCAGGTATTTATTTTTTGACTTTTTCTTGGATACTCAAATCTCCACAAAAATAGCACAATAGAATATCTTATCACCCTTTAAATACCAATTGTAATCCCCACTTCTCTCTTTATTTTCGCTAATCTTTGTTGTTCACTTCTCTTGGCTACTGCTGCTATGGTTTCAAGCTTCAGGTTAGATTATATAGGTCATAAAAACTTTTTTATTGGTATGTTATTATACATAAACACATGCATTGTCTTATTTACATATGTTTTTCTTATTCAAATTAATACTGCGCCCACCACCATAATTCAGGTGCTTACTACATCATACCTTGATGATCTACTTTATATCATCAAAATGTTTGTCTTACGCCATGATTATTGAAGCTGAAGCTTCTTTGTTGTTTGGATTTTTGCCTGCTGTTCTCTGTATTTTTTGGGCAAAAATTCTATGGGCTTCTCTTTCCTTCTACATCGGACGTTTAATTTTCTGAAGTTCAAAATCAACGATGGACTGGGCTGAAAGCAGCAAATACTTTCATCTATCACTCAAGGAGTCGAAAAGGATTGCTGGAGCTGCAGTATCTTCTTCTACTGGCTTGAAGAAATCTAAGATTTCTTCCTATCTTTTTCCTTTAATTGGAATTGGTTCCAATATATTGATATCTTTACGGATTAAGAAATACTCCTCTGGATTGGTTGTTATTGAGGATCAAAAGCCACATTTTCTCGGGAAAAGCAATTGAGATTGTGAACATTTGACACTTTAATTATATGTTGTTCTGGTAGTTTCATGATGTTGAAAGTTAAGATTACTCACAAACTCTGTGCATAGATTGATCTTGCATTGATTTTAGATTTATACCGTTGTTGTTTTTACTTAAAAAAAAACTTTATACCGTCAACATTACCCTCACATCTTTATTAAAAATTATGTTGGAAACACATATTATTTGTCCGACCGTGAAATGCCAAAATTGTACATTATTTAAATTAAAAAACCATCTCATAAAAATAGGATCCGTGTGAATGGTTTTTTGTCTTTTTAAACTTTATTTGTATGCGTTGCTCCTTGAATAATGAGTCGATAACATTCCACGCGTGGAGTGCGTACCACGATCACGTGCGGAGCGCGTGCCATGTAAAATACATAACATATGAAGAATAAAAATCCACGCGTGAAGCGCGTGCCACGACCACGCACGCAGCGCGTGCCGTCACGCTCGTTATTATAAAAGTATTTGCAATTGTACTATTCCATATTACATCTCATACAGAAATAAATAATTATTTTGAATAAAATGTTATTGCATAGAATTTAATATTCAAACGGTATTTTTATTCAAATGATTATTTTATTTCAACATCTGAAGTAGTACAATCTTCTGATCAACTATTGTACATTTCACTATAATATAATACATTCAATTACGTTCATTCCTCGCTACAACACTCAGATTTCACTCACATACAATTTCATATATATACTTAGTTACATGCACTTACACACATATTGACATACACTTGTCTTCAACTGCTTCTATATTAAGTCCAGTCATCTGTATATCTACCGCAAAAATACACACAGTAAAATGAAACAAGAATAGGTTTAAAATTCTATCGAATACAAATTTATTTTAAATTTCATTTGGTTCAGAATTTTTGTGTGTTTCTCATCATATTTCTAGATTTGGTCTGATATGTATACATTTATTTAAGTCTAGACTACTTGTGATATGCACAGTGACTCACTGTAAATACCACAAAGTAGACTGAATAACAAATGCATGTAGATCAGCCTCAAAATAGCTATAGTGGTCTGCTGATCAAGACCAGTCTCAACTCACATCTGTAGTCTGCTGACCTTGACCAGTCACGACACATCGAATAGTGGTCTGCTGATGTAAACAGGAAAATATTTTTGTACATGTATACAGTGATTTTTCAAGTGAACAAGTACAAATCTCAAGCAAGCACATGGAACTTGTGAAGCAACATACATCATTGTATATATATATATACATGTACATATATGGCAACACCAAACAAGCATGAAGATATATCAAAACAGTGATACATGGAGCAGCAACATGCACAAAAAGCCAAAGGATGCATCATAAATAAAATTGCAAAAGATTTCAGGCAAAGCAAGGTTCAATGCACAGGTATATGTGCCAAAACCCATCAGGTGCACAAAAGGTTCGAATGGACATAGCAGTACGCAAACTCAAATGCAAATACAACGGCATAACAAATAAAAAGCAGTTCAAGTGTACATGACAAGGCCAGGATGAAACAGATGGCAAAAGCCAAGTAATGACATCAGACAACAGGTTTAAGTGCACAAGCAAGTGGTGCACAACTTCAACAAAGCTTTTGCACATGAACAAGCTGGTAGAGCAAGTGTGCTGCAAATATGTTCACATGCACATGGAAAGAAAAGGTGTGACACCCCACGTTCGTTAATGTCACTCACTAAGGGAATGCATTAAGTTTCGTGAAGCGTTTATAGGTAAACAGACACAGATAATTACAAGACAGAAATAAATAAGACAGCAGCGAAAATTTGAATTTTTATTTCAAGCATAAATCATAATACCATGGTTCACAATTCCATAAGTCACAAAAACCATTACAAGAAAATAACTTCTGTCTTGCACCATCAGAGTACATAAGTAAATAAAAAGTATACTTCCCCAATTAAAAGAGTTATACTACAACAAAATGTTCCTTTGAAAAATTAAATCGTATTGAACGCTATACAAAAACGAGAAAGGCGGAAAATTATTTCCTTTTGCGGGAAACTGAAAACCTCCTAAACACGATTTTGCCACATGACAGAAACACAGAACAAAAAACCCCAAATCGAGAAAAGCTTTTTGCTCCATCGCCTCCTGAAAACCATCGACCCCTAATCTAATGTTAAATCAAAAAATCCCTAATCCGCAAAATCATAATTTGCTGAATCTCCTCTACCATCAAAAGCCGATACCGCAGTTCTCTAATTTGAGCGGAATGAAAGGTACTAATTTTTACTACTCGTGTTTAAGATTCTGAGTTTGTTTATTATTTGAATATTTAACCAAAATTGGCATGGAGTTAACATGTTTAAGAAGTTTTAGTTAACTCGCTTCATTAGATTTTCTCTCTAATCCGAATTAACTCATTTCGGCTTACTTTTAAATGTATAGTTAACTCAGCTCATAGTTTCAGCGTTATTGAGTAATTACCTTGAAATACAATTTTGGATTTTAGTCATGTCATTTTACAGGAAATAGATGATATTTGTAGGGCTGATACAGAAGATAGCAAAAGGCAATCAATATTCGTAGTATGTGTTTCAAATATGTTAAAAAAAGGTAATAGCTAGTATGGTTAAAATACTGACTTAAACTTGTATGTAGTTCATGTTTGTATTAAATATCCATAAAACTAAACATAAATCTAGTAGTGCAATTATACATATCTAACAGTTTGATCTTTACTTATCTAACAGTTTTCTTGTTGGCTTATATCTAGCAGTTTATAGTTCAATTATACATATTGTTTTAAAAACTGACAATAGAAAACATGTGGCACTGTATAAAACACAAGGCAGAGTTTGAAGTAGAAACGAATAAATGTGGGTGTTCTCTGGTACATCCTTTTACCATTACGGTTTTATGAAGGCGAAATAAAGGCAGAACTAACAGTGCAAAGAAAAACCAACTAAATGAATGTGGTTTTTGTTTTTTCATTTCATTATCAAATGGTATAAGAAAAGCGAAAAATACAACTACAACCATTTGAAAGAAATATCGAACGGAAGAACCTGAAGTTTGTTTAATAGGAAAATGCATGGTCGGAACATCTCAGTTATTAGAGCTGATTTCGTCATGCACATAAATGCAACAATGTTATATTCCTTAGGGGGCGTATGTGGATTTTCTGTTCGAAACTCATGCATGACCCATACAGGCTTTACCCCATTGGATACATGGAGCTTTTTTCCCCTAATGAAATCCATATGTTTGTTAATTAAATACATGGAGCTTTTTTCCCTAATGAAAAAATGGAGCAGTGTTAGTATGCGAGATACAGGATGAATAAAATGAAAAACGGAGATTGTGTAGATATCAACCCAAATCTCATTTTTGCCTTGTTAACAAAAAAAAAAGAATGAGTAGAAACATTGTCAGTTAAAACAAAAAATTTGATGTCTATGTTTTTTGTACCAATAATTTTCAGCCCAGTTTCGTTTGAATCAGTCTGATTGATGACATTTGTGTATGATAGTCATGAATGGCTCAGTTCGTCAACCCATACGGAATAAATTGGGCGTTTAAAGGCCTAATACATAAACTTCTAAATCCGCATATGTTGGTTTCTTTAAAAATTTACCAAGATATGGATTAAAAGAGCCTCAGTGCATTCCTATATATATTTTCAAAATTTAATTACTCTTATGTTATCTATCTATAAAGAATATAACAAAGTGAATTTACCTTCATCTAACCTTAGATTCCAATTATATTGTACATTACTAGTCCTGTTAAATGAGGGGATGTTGTCTATTCTATCCATGCGTGATGGGAATTAATTCTTCCTATAAGTGGAATCAAGGAACATATGGCCAAATGTCTAGTGCAGCTTGGTATCTGGTTTACTTTGAAAGTAGATGTCTTTTGAGATTTTTCACGCTCCACATATGTTTAAGTATTTTTAACTTCTTCTCAACTGCACCCCTTAGTATCTAGAAACCCGTTGATAATAATGCCATATAGAATTGAAGGTGATCAATGGTTCCAGCGTTAATCTACTGCTTAAACCATAAAAAAAAACAGTTTTCCTTTTCTAGCAAATCTTTTTTGGCTATATGAGGCAGTTGTGTGACATGGTTAACGAAACACTCTTATAAAGAATTGTGTTACAGATTAACCAATGGGCCACCGAGGATTTTGATTGAATTATTTGTAATTTACAGCTTAATAGAAGCAATATTAAATATTTTATTTATACTTAAATACATTGTGCATCATTATGTTCCTATGGTTTTGTTGTCCAAAAACTTCTGCCACTTCATATTTTGCTCAGACTTTGTTGAATTGGAAAAGGTGAAAGCTTACGAGTGGGCATCATTTAATAAGGAACAATATTTCATGTAAAATTCATTTCATTGATACTTTTTATGAGTTCAACCCTCTGAACATTCTGGTTGTCTACTGTTGATTATTTTATGGCGTTGAAACTTGAAAAGGAACATTTTGGTTGTCTAATGTTTAATCGTTAATAGAAAATTTCTTAGTAGACTTCATTGAATGTTAAAATTAAATTTATGGATTGATTTGAATATTCCGTATATTTTTAGTTAAGCTAGTTAAATCGTGCGTGCATACTAGAAACATGCCAAATACCTTACTATAATATATAGATCAAACTCATTCTCCTTCTGTTTTTGAATCAAACAACAGCAGACATAGAGCATGGCATGTTTTAGAAAATTCAATTTTAAAATTAGTTTTGAAATATATTAGAAGTGTATAGTTAATAAAGTCAGTTTTAAAAACAGTTGGTAAAATCTATTATGAGATAAACATATAGTGAATAACAAAATCAGTTTTGAAATCTTTAGCAATAGCCAGTTAGTAAAAGTCAAAATTAGCGAAATCCATGCTTGGATTGAGAAGTGTAATTGAAAAATCCTTACTAGGGTTGGCATGTGAAGGGGATTCTGTGGGTGGTATGGTAAGTTAGCTGGTAGGCTACTGGGAGGATTCACTGCCATCACTTCGGGCTGCACGTTGGTGGACCCATGGACCGCCATCGTATCCGCTTAGGTTTTGATTGGTTTTAACATCCTAGCAGGGAAGATGAAATACGATGACCCACTGGAAGCTGCGCAGCTGCACGGAGGGTGTGGGATGTGGGGAACCATATGCACGAGCGTAATGGACCAAAGTTTCTACACCCAGATCATTTGATATAAAATTAATTCAAAATAACACTCACAATTTACTAATGTTATTTAATTTAGGAGATCGAATCCTTCATCTCCAATATGTCCACTTATATTGTAATTATCCATCAATTATAAAAGTTGTTATTTTTTATTTTAAACATGTAAGTGAATGGCTTAGATTTGATTGTTAAGTTTAGGATATGTGGATCAAAATGTTCATTGGGTAGGCACTTTGGTTAAATTTAAACAATTGCTGACAAATTTTGTTGGTATCAAATCTAAATAAGTGATAGCGCAAGTCCACAAAATAGGATGAACATTTATCTCAAATGGTCCTTGGAATTTATCATGGATAGGATGATAGTTTCACTTAGTTGTTTTGAAGACTATTCATTTTATTAATATTAATAGTGAAGTTCTTTATTAGCCAATTATCGTGTTAGAAAATCATCACAAAATGAAATAACTTACAAGCTTATGATTTCATACTGTAACCGGCTATAAGATCTTTACTTCCTATGTTATATGTTTCTTTATTCATGTTTTTCAAACATACTCTGCTTTGTATTTGGAACATACATTTTTGGAGCTTGAAGCTTGCAGGGCAGAAGCATTAGAGACATGCACATTAGGAACTTGTACATGTTCCATATCAGTAAAGTTCTAGGAATAAACTGCACCTTGATTCAAGTCGGAAATATTATAAGATAAGAAGGATTCAATAGGAAGGGGTTCATGCACTTCATCATTAGAAAATTCAAGGGAGAGGACAGACACATCAGCGAGGGAATGAAAGTTAGTGGCAGAATGAACATGCTGGGGAAGCGCAGTACAGACACAGGGCCAGTGAAAGCAGCAGCAGGGAAATACAGAGCTTGTGAAAAACAAATTTGTTATGATTGATTCAGAAGCAGCGACTACAGGAAAAAAGGATTCATGCAGGCTTAACAAGACGAACACGACGCACAGAGAAGGCAGCTTGACCAGATATAGCCACTTGGGCCTGTTGATTTTGACTGCACAAAAGGCAGCGACATGAAGAGATGGAGCTAAAGCTGGAGCTTCAAAAAAACTAAACCAGATGCATCTGTCAGCAAAATATCTTTGGACTGACAAACTCTAATAGAGTCTGGCACGACACGATGGAGGGCATGAGTACGAACATCGGAAATTGAAGCAACAGCCTGACTAGTTGAGATAACTTTTGGCATCCAAGATTAGCTTGAAGTACTGTTTCTAATATAAGCTTTTCACACAAGTTATTCATAAAATGGCAATTTGTAGTTTGTTTACGATTATGTATTTTACGTAACCTTTTCACACAAGCTTGGTTCCTTTTATATTCAGGCAAAGGACGCTAGGGAAATCAATATAGGAAACATGGATGAGAAAAACAAGATCTGCGTTGGAGAACATGAAGGTGTACAATTTTTTCCCGCTTCAACCCCCGGTACATCTGATATAAGCTCGGTAAAGATAAATGTTTGCATTTTTTATATTTACTTCTCTCTTATGTTTATAAGCATCAACACAGATAATATTTTGATTTACGAAAGTTAATGGATATTAGAACTCACCCCTTAAAATTCCCATTATTCTTTTCCTACATGAATCACATAGTCCATTACATTAGTTTGAAGTCCAATGTCATACAAACTATTGGGCCTAATGCAAACTCAGAAAATGAAAATTTGAGTTAAGTACAAGTGATAGTTCGAATAAAAACTATAGTACTGCATGGCTCTTGTCGACGGAATCTGAGCATAGGCTGAAACGCTACACTTGGATTCCTTCCTATATGAATCTTCTTTGTTGCCTAACCAAGATCCCTATGCCATGAAACCTTAATCAACCATATCCAAATCTTCTAGAATGTCCAGAATAGGAAATTGCATCCTTTGAATTCAAGTCTCTCTCCAGTCTGGTTACGAAAACCCATAGTGAATTTGGTGTTAGTCTAACACCTAAATTTGTAGCATTATCCATGCGAACTCTCACATTGAAGAGCTGGATTGGACTCTCTCTGCGATAAAGTAGCTGAAGAGAACTCGATTTATATACAGTTTGCTAATTTATAGTTAGCATGGCCAGATTCTTAGATATAGGAATATGCAAAACTCCTTTCTTTTTAACATGCAAGACAGAAGTTTTGTTTCAAATGGAATATTTTTCCTTTTAAAGCATAAATTATTTCTTAATCTAATAAATTGGACAGTGGTGGTTTAAATCTTTTATTCATTGTTAGAATATATATTAGGAGGTTATATCAGAAATTCCTTTTATAAGCTCTGTAATATAAAATGCGATGATGTATATTTATATAAATTATCATTATTTATTTCCTGTAGTTGTACATTGACATACATTATGGCAAAGTTCATGAAGTGTTGTGATAATGCAATATATGTCATTTTTCTTCTATATCCAAATCTTCCATGGTTTTGGCCAATAATGGAGTTCAAATGCAGAATTTTTGGTATACAAGAGGTTGTGATAGTAAAGTGTAATGACATTTATTATCTAAAGTTGATAGATGTGAAGAAAGAATAGCTAGTGAGCAGATAATGAAGAGGAGATTAGATGACGACGAGGTTGCCATCTCTATGATAAGGAAAATGTTTTCAAGTATGGATTATTTATATTATTCTCCTTCTAGTTAGGGAAGAATTAGTGGTGCTTTTCTTGAACACTTGCTTCCTTGAGTTCAAATAAATTTATGCCTTCTGCTAAGGATGGGACAGATGGAATATAAAGCATGCATTCAGACTTAGTAATGAAGTCATATATCTTAGAGAGCAAGTTATTTAAGATATAACTATGAAATTGAATCCTGATATGTTCAAATTATTATTTCTGTCAATTAATTGTTTTCAACTGTGAATTCTATCCTCTTTCTATGTTTATGTTTTTAGGTTTATGATTTTTCTTGATGTCATGCTATCTGCAAGTTCTTAATTTTGTTTCATATTTCTTTTCAACTGTAGACACACGAAAATGAAAGTGGATAACACAGAAGTCAATTGTAACCATCTCGAAATTGTTGAAATCTACAGCGTTGTGAAGGGAAAAAAAAACTAAAAGCGCACTGGACGCTGAATTGAAGAATGGAGGAATATTGGAATGCTAGGTAAGCAAGGATAGGTTCCTATTTTTTAGCAGCGATTATAATAGTATAGTTGGACTAATACGTTTTTTATGTTTCTCAACAAAATTTACGAACTAGCTGATCTCTGAAAAATAACTGACCCAAAGAGAAATATTTTTTGAACTAGAAATTATCGTCGTACTTCTTTAAAGATGAAAAACAGGCGAAAGATTCGTGTCCAAGTCCCGCTAAAATTATGCATGTTTTTCCCCTTAATCTACCCTTTTTGGATAAGTATCTACAGACGGCTAAGGGTTAGTAGGAACAATGGCTTCAGCCATTTATTCTTACATGTGAATTGGAAAAATCGATACGATAGACGTTGCAACTATGGAGTTCTATGGTAGTACATGATGCTATACCACACATTATCGAAGCTGCAATAGAAGGAAGTTTAATCACATTTAACTATATATGAATGTTGTTTCACTTGAAATTATCTCTGAGTATGGCCAGTAAAATTAACATGAAAACAATTGCCCACCATCCATAATATTCTTTATCTTCATTGCCAGCGTAAATTGCATAGTGTTTTTTTTTAATCTAAAATTTGACATTTCTCTGTAAAGCTTTAAGATTAGCATTGTCTTTGTCAAAACAGTCTATTATTTCGTTTACTGTTTAGGTATAAGAATAGTACAACGGTTGATCAATCTTGTAGCTCAGTGATCTGTTCCAATTTTGTACTTTTTTCAAAACATTGATTTAACAGCAATAGCTGTTAAATTATTAGCAAATGGGAGATGGTCCTGCCTTCATCTTATATATCAACTTGTGTCTGTTCTATGTTTTGCAAATAGTAGCACCCTTTCCTTTTTTTCATCCCCCTTTTCTTACTTTTGTAAAAACAAAAGAGTGAAGGAAAAAATTTCATCACCATTAATTACCTTTCTTTTGTTTACTCCATCGTGGGTACGTAGTCGAGAATTTTGACGGTATACTTGGTATCAGGGCCTCTTTTTCCTGAAAGATTTAATCAAAAGCTACATGGGAGAAATTGGATAAGTTGGTTGTCCACAACCCACTTGGAAACCTATTCATTTAATGGATCTTACCAAGTCAGCAAAGCAAAGAGATAATAAATCAACTGATGAACTGATGAATAAATATTAAAGGTTGTGGACAGAAAGGCAGTAGCATCCATTCAACTGAACTCCACAATTTGTGGTTACTGTGGTGTTGATTCATATTAATAATTATTTTTAGCTCGACTTTTGGGAAGTTCTACCAGAGTCATCTCATGAATCTGGAAGTGCTTAAAAGGCTTCCATGGAGATATGAGTTATCTAATAATACGTACTACATTCGTGTGTGTTTTCATTTAGTTTTTTAGTTACATCTTTATCAAAATTTTGGAAATAACGTTTTTTGGGAAGACTTTACCCATGGAAAGAAGTGGCTTATACAGATGTGGGTGTGGGTGTATTAAAATGCAAGGGAAAATAGAAATACAAAGAAAGTGAACAAAAAACGGCGTAAAAATACTTTTTAGCAACTCATGAAATACAAACACAAAAGTTTACACATCCTCAAATTGAGAAAAAAAAGAGGAACTGATTCTCTCTTATATGAAGGACATAAACATTATATTTAATGTTCCTATGATTTAGAAGTATGATCAACCTGTTACAGTATTGGATTTGCAGGTATTTTATCTTCAGCATAGAAGCTATACCACACATTCATGTCCAAATGCAAATATAAATGACGTTACCGTCCTAATATGCCCACTTTGTGCTAAAGGAGTCGTCTCGTTCCAAATCAAGATCCGAACATCACGTGGGATGTTCATGTCAACACAGACTGCGGCCCATCAAACTATCAAAAAGCAACAAAAAAGAAGTGGTGTCCTGTTCCACTTTGCAAAGAAGTGTTGACTTTCTCTAATACTGTTAAGTGTAGAGATTGTTGCCAAGAAGGTTGTTTAAAACATAGGTTTAGATCCAACCACAAGTGTCTTGAACCAAAAAAGGTGAATTCTGGTTTCCCTTTTATCAATAACATGTTGAAGAGAAGTCAAATGACATCGTTTAAAGCTTCTTTTAGTGGATGGTGGACTTCGGGCTTGTATAGTGTTAAGGCAAGTGCTGGATCTGGCATACAGAAGTTGAGTATGGCAACTAACCAAGCTGTGCGAAATGTTAAAGATAGCTTCATGGAGCAGCACTCTCAATGCACTGCAAAGTTTCCTTGGTTGCTGCTTTGATAGAACATGTTGAGAAATCACATAGTAAAGGCATCCAGCATAACAGATTGGTGGTCGAGGTATGCCCAAAATGTAAGGACATTTCTTTCAATGTGATTATGATATAGCTAGTAACGTTAGAACTTTAATTATATACTCAATATATCATTGCAACTGGACATGACTTCTTAAAATAAATGGAGACGTGGTGATTTACATTGCAGTTTTACCTTTGCAGGTAGATTTATGAACCATTATTGCAATGTGAAACATGCTTCGATGTTAGGACTTCAGGTAGGATCACAGTGCACTATTTTACATGTGATTATCGTAAAAATGCATACTACTTGCTTCAGGCCCCAAGCTTCAAAAACGCTTCGAGCATATATGCATTCATGTATGATATAAATTTTCAGTTTTGTATTCTTACAAAGTAGAGATCCAAGCTTTATATCATCTATTCTCAACTTGCAGCATAATACTAGATGGGCAGTGGGTTTTCAACAACGTGTCCAACCTTCATTATTTGCTACAAGTGCATGTCATGTCCTCTTGCTTCTTTCCAATACACACACACGTATATATATATACATGTGATATATATATATAGATATATATATATATATATATATATATAGACACACACATACACACACACACACAACATCATATGCTATTAGCAACCTAATTATTGTCACTTTATCTTAACAAATTATTTATGGATGGTAAACTATGAATTTGAACATGTGATTCTGTGTTAATCAGTCTTGATTTTTATTTATGACCAGTGAAGTTTATATAACCTCCTTTTTTGACACTTTGCATGTATATCCCAGCTAATGGTTTATGCATGCCATTCAGAACAAATTAGCTAACGTACTATTTGTTAATTAACTATAAAAGACATTGATCTTAACCACATTCAAATTTCAAAAATTGTAGGAGAAATCTAATAAGTGCGTTGCAATTTTCTTTTTCCTTTTTTTTTTTTTTTTTTTTTTTTTTTTGCTTTCTCTTTATGTGATATAACAATTCTAACAAATTGACTGTTTATTTGGTATTAACAGGACCACTATTGTTCATGTTAGACAGAAAATATCAAAAGCAAAGCAAGACTAATTCTATCGTTTGTCTGTTTTGTATAACTTGTTAATGTAAAAATGTATGATGTGTGTGGAAATGAAAAGATTGATAAAACATTACGTATGAAATACTAAGTTGTTTGAATGATATGCATTTATATTATGTCGTAATTTATATATTTGTTTATGAAAATTTGTTATACTTATATGCAGATAGAAGTGTTTAAATATGTGTGTATACATGAAAAAACTGACGTGATGATAAAAAAAGAAAAAAAAAATCATAAATTAATAATATAATCAATAGCGTTTTAGAAATGGTATTGAATATGAAATGCTATAGAAAGAGTCACCGGAAATGCTGTAGTATAGCTAAATAAACGCTATAGAAACACTAACAATATTGAGAACAAACGCTATAAAAAATCACGATAAACGCTATAACATATGAATAAACCGCTATATAAAACATGCACACAAACGCTATAAGAAGTCAGTATCGGATAGTATATTTTATAGCGTTTTCGTTTGATAGCAAATAAAAACACTATATAAAGGTCATCATTCATAGCGTTTTTGTTTGTGCTATTTATAGTAGAAGGTCTAAGATAGCATGTCGTTACATGGCGTTCTCTGAAACGCTATGTTAGGCTATAATAGTGTTTTTCAAACGCAATGAAATCCTTTTCTTGTTGTAGTATTAAGCCATAGTAGAGACAAGAACTTGAACCATACTTCAGAAGTACCTCCAAGCAAGATGATATCTGAGTGCTGACTCAGCCTGAGTGTTTCCTCCTTGAGAACCTGGGGGAAACGGAAGGAAGGAGAAACAAAAGGGTCAGACATAAAGTCTGGCGAGTCTAGTTACTTTTAGCCACTAGATAAATAAAAGCAACATGATAGGCATATAAAGTGGATAAGAGAGATCACTACATAAATGGCAGGTGTGACAAGGTAAGCAAGATAAAGTGTAAGTCCCTCACTAATGATTACTCTGCACTATTACTAGTATAACTAAAATGAGATGATCCCTTCCACTATAAGTTGGTAGACCTAGGGCATATGTCCAAGTGTACCCTAACCGCTACTTTAATCGATCGGTTCCCTACCCTGTAGATATCCTGTGCTGACCCCACGGTAGGAGGTATCAAACCCTATAGTGGCAACCCTTTATTTTCAAGACGTGCACAACCATATCTACTAGTGTCACAGTCGTCTTATCCCCTTCTGCCCGGCTCATGCACGCACATGGCCCAGTCGGTTTGCGCCGCTCACACCGTCCATTCCGTTTGGATCTCTTATATTCAATTAGTAAGCGTGCCCCTTCTCCGCCTAGTATGGAGTTCTTTATTTGATACCTACTCCGGGTTACTGACTTGAAATGGGTCCCATACAATATGAAACAAGCTCTTCCCTTTGTCTTGTATCCCAACTAGGTTTTCCACTGATTATGTATACCCTTAGGTGTCTTTAATTACATAGCCCTATGTCAGTTATGTTACCCTAAACGGTGTCTTTAATTACATAACTTTATTATATTTTCCACTGGTTATGTATACCACTAGGTGTCTTTAATTACATAACCTTATCGGGTTAAGTTTGTGGGCCTATATGTAAATATTGCCTACCCCCTCTAATTTACTTAACCCATCCACTACCCATCCAGTTTTACTTAACCATAACTTAAGTTCATAATCATACAATCTTTATGGATTAAATTAGGTTAATTAGTCCAATTCTTTACCATGTCCATTTATGGTTTTATAATGGGCTAGACCTCCCACATTAGGCCTACAACATGTGGATGCTGGATATGTCGGTCGGGTCCGGGCAGACTTATTCCACAGTTGGGTCTAACCTCGTGTCATAGCCCATTCGTATTTACGTACTTACACCTCCCACATTAGGTTAAACATTAGTGGCTACTAGATATGCCGGTCGGGTCCGGGCAGACTTCCACCACTAGTGCAACCTAACCTCGTGTCATAAGTACAATTACAATTCCTAATTTGTAATTACTAAACATTCCATTTTTATTCAAATCTACCTATGTCATTATAGGTAATAATTTCTATGTTTCCCCATGTGAATTAAATGTCGAATTTATATAAATATTACATAAATTATGCCAATTATAAATCTCTTTTCCCCGTTTCCTAACTAACGTATTCACACGTATTTTGGCGGCATCTAGGCTATAAAGCAACCTAGCCATAATGTGACGGCCCGCCCCGCACCAGCCTGCATTTCCTCCGAAAGTGCGCTGTACACATGCCCGACTAGCACGGGACAGTCGTCAGAAGAAAGGAAAGAAGGGAATTAACTAAACGAGGAACCTGTAGAATGTCTCACAGCGCATGGAGTAAAATATAATAATAAAATACTTGACATAAAATAGGTGAGACAGTGTATAAGCTGATAACTAAAACCAACATCAACATCAGAGCAGCGGAAATCCAAATACAGCTTATTACAACTTTTCAAATTTACTGTCTCTAAACAAAAGAAAGCTAAAGTAGAAGATGCACCACCAATGCCCAAGCAGTGATCTTCAACAACACAGGGAGAATACTATATATATTACGTGGAAGCCTCCTGCTCGTCTCCGGATCATCTACCCGTGCATCTCCAGCTAACCTGTCTCTAGTCTGCTCGTGTGAGCACCCAGAGTAATAAGAGGAGACATAAAACTCTGGGTCAGACATAAAGCCTGGTATGAGCGATAAGCATCTAAACAGAACAATAACAGGTATACTAAACCATACCTGAACCTGGACCTGCAACCAAAGAGTTAGTACCACATACCGTACAGTACTCTAAGGTGCCATAATAAATAGTGTAAAGAATACGGGGGTGGGGTGTGCATGTCATAATGATAGTAAACAAATCAACCATAGCAACCATCCTCACATCTCTCACTCAGTGCGTAAAGCATACGATGTCCACCACTGTCAATCACTAGACCCATCGAAGTAGTGGCGGAGTTCAACTTGTACAACTACTGCTACTACCAAGCTTACCACATGGAGTCATGACCAAATCTTTACAAATGACCCCACTTCATTGGTTTATAGCCCTTTAGTCGTACCTAGGCCATTTCAGCCCTGAATCCGTTCACATACTTGCCATACATAGTGATCCAAAGTCATAAACATCGACTGCCCCTTGGCACACGTCCCGCAGCAAAGCCCAATCATGAAGTGAACTCATCGGTTCCCAACTGGATCCTGAGCTCTAACTTCCCACATTGGACTACCTTTGCATCTCGGGTTATTGGTCAATACTGGGTCGGGTCGGGTTCTCCTTCTGGCCATCGGTTCGGGTCGGGTCCTCTTCTTCGGGTCGGTTCGTAGTCTTCTCCTGTAGCGGTTCGGTTCGGGTCCACAGCGTCACATCGGTTCGGGTCGGGTGTCCCACTTCGGGTCGGGTCGGGTGCCATCTCCCTTCCAGTTCGTGCTTCTGCTCCGATCCTGTAACACCCGAATTTCGGTTAATGCTAAAATTCACTAATTGCAGAATAAATAATCTCAAATGTAAGAATTGGGGGAAACGGGCTGCGTCATTTCGTTCGTCTCGGAAAAATACGCAGAATAGAGTCCGAAATTTTGTAAATCGGAGTCCGTATGGCCCAGTTATGGCCCAATGAAGTTTGCAGAAAATTCAAAGTTAAAAACAGATTTAAAATTCAGGTTTAAAATTCAAAGTTTGGGCCATTGGGCGCTGGAGGGAAAAACTCCCGCCCAGCTACCCATGTCGACAGCCCTGTCGACAGGGCAGTCGACTGGGTAGGACCAGGTCGACAGCCCTGTCGACTTGGGTGTCGACAGGGGGTGCTCGACCAGTTAAACCTGGTGCACCATTTTAGGGTTTGGCTGTGTTTTGGGCTAATCTCTAGAAACTTCCTAAATCTGACGGACCTAATCTAACCTAGGGTTAATCCTATGGTCTAAAACACACCCTAATCCTATAAATACACCCTAATGCAAGCCTAATCCATACTAAAAATAGAAATGATGGCCTCATGCCGCCAAAATCAAACTTAAGAGGAGCCTCCACTAGTTTATGAAGGAAGTTGCAAGCTAATCAACCTCTAATCATCATCTCCTTCAAATATTGCAACTAGTTTTACTTCATAAGTTTGCTAATCTTGGTTTTGGTGAGTTCCTATGCCTTTAGCAAGTAATTGCTAAACTAATTAGGATAGGATATTAGGAGGCTATGGATGTAAATGTGGATTATGCAAGTTGTGGTTGTCATATGTTATAAGTTCATATGTAAACTTGCCTCTTTTATGATATGGTGTGTCATGTAAGTTCATATGCAAGTTTTATGCAAGTTTATATGTAAGACCATGTGCAAGTTAGTCTCTTTTTATGATATGCATAACATATGCAAGTTTGCCTTTGTGATATGACATGATTCATGTGCAAGTTAGTCTCTTTTTATGATATGCATAACATATGCAAGTTTGCCTTTGTGATATGACATGATTCATGTGCAAGTTAGTCTCTTTTTATGATATGCATAACATATGCAAGTTTGCCTTTGTGATATGACATGATTCATGTGCAAGTTAGTCTCTTTTTATGATATGCATAACATATGCAAGTTTGCCTTTGTGATATGACATGATTCATGTGCAAGTTAGTCTCTTTTTATGATATGCATGACATATGCAAGTTTGCCTTTGTGATATGACATGATATGCAAGTTTTATGCAAGTTCATATGCAAGTTTTATGCAAGTTCATATGCAAGTTTTATGCAAGTTTTATGCAAGTTCATATGCAAGTTCATATGCAAGTTTATATACAAGTTCATATGCAAGTTTGTCTCTTTTTATGATGTACATAACATATGCAAGGTTGTCCCTATGTATGACATGTTATGTAAACGAATTACGTGGGAAACGATGGGGTTAATATGCATGACTATAAAAAGATGTAAGTTGTTATGATTAAGCATAACATAAAATGAATGGACATAATTGGGAATTTACCTATTAAGTTAGGTCTACCCACATTATGGAGTTGGGAATTTACCTATTAAGTTAGGTCTACCCACACTATGGAATTGGGAATTTACCTATTGAGTTAGGTCTACCCATATTCTTAAAAATGTGTAATTAATTAGGGATAATTAATTATGGGGGTGATTAATTAGGTGTAATTAATCAACTAAGACACGAGGTTGGACCCTTTTGTAGCGGAAGTCTGCCCGGAACCGACCGGCCATCCAGCGGCTACAAATGATTGGCCCAATGTGAGAGGTCTTAGTCATAAATTAAATATGTGATTAAAGTAAAGACACGAGGTTAGACCCTTTTTATGACAGAAGTCTGCCCGGAACCAACCGGCATATCCAGTAGTCATAAAAGACGGTCTAATGTGAGAGGTCTTTATGAGGTCATGATCTTAATTAATTAATTAAGAGACACTTAACCATATTAGCATGTAGAGGGACATGAGGGGTTAAGTGGGTGCCTTGGGTGGCATGTGGAAATCTAGTGGGTTGCCTTGGGTGGCAATAGAAAATACGATTAGAATACTTAACCAAGTGGAAACATGTAATTAAACATGATTAAAGGGTTAAGTGGGATGCACTAGAAAAAGGGACAAGCTTAGGTGGGTAGCTTGTGGGGGCCCATTACAACCAGTAACCCATATGTATCTTATTGGGCTCGACCCATGTCGAGGACGGGACACGCGTACTGGGCTTGACTATAAGAGGCCAAAACGGGTTAGCGGTGGCAACGCAAGTCCAACGGGTTTCATATGCGTGTGTGGACCCGGGCTGGTAGGTAAGACGTTGTGGCATCGTGTAGATATAAGCCGTGCACCGTTAATTATATCGGGTTGCCACTTTGGGGAGTGATACACCCCACTGTGGGGCCGGCACGGGTATCTACGGTAGGGAGCCGATCGCTTGGGAGTAGTGGGTACACCTAGCGGAGATAGGGGCAGACGGCACCTATGTAGTCAGCTAGGGGTATACGAAACTACTGGGTAAATTTTCTAAGTCCTTGGGAGGGATCAACCTTTAAGTAGGGATGACTGGTGTAGTGCAGTATAGTAATTATCCTTGGACGGGTAGATGCGTCTTTATCGTTATCTTAGTTCACTCTAAGTCTGATTGGTTACTGAGTGTAGTCATTTATCCCCAGTCACACCGTACCAAGTTATATCATATCCTTATTACTTTAATGATTACATTGTTAAAGTTATAGGACTCGCTCAGACTTATGTCTGACCCCGTTGTTTTTATCTTTTTCCCAACCCTCAGGTTCTCAGAGTGGGCCCAGCACGAGTGGGCTTTGATCAGGCTGCTTTTATTACTCTCTTGGAGCTTGGACCCTAGATGTAGAGCTCAGCTTACCCTTTTCTTTTATGGCTATCAGTTCATGTATTGGGATTATGTATTTTTATTTATCATGATGGATATTTGTACTTGACTCCTATTATGGTTTTGTGATGTAACCAGACATGTTTTATTTTCCGCTGCAAGTGAAATGATGTTTTAAATTTTCAAGTATTACTTATATCTGTCTTGCCGTAATTACTCTGTTCTATATTCACTCAAAATACTCCACCGATGTTATGGCATTCCCTTAGAGAGTGACCATAGCGGGCGTGGGGTGTTACACGTGGTATCAGAGCCAGGTTACCGGAACATATAAATTTTTTTTAGAAAACTATTTTTCTAAAAACATTTTTGGAAGAGATATTTTCAAAAACATGTCTTTAAAGAGAAAAGTTTTTGAAAGAAAAGCATAATCCCCAATAGCCATATCTTTATCTTTCGAATTCTCCGTTTTGAATCTTTCCTTTTTCGTTTCAGCATGGCTGCGGATCTTAACTTTCCGGAGGGTGTGACGGTACCAGTATGGTATAGGAGATTGATGGAGGCTAGGGCCACCACTGCGGGTCCAGCAAATGTTCCTCCACCAACCGTAGCACCCGATCTTCCTCCTCCCCCTCCTCCTCGCACGGATACTTTTGCTAAGACTTGCAAGGAATTTAAAGCTATGGGAGGGAAACCTTTTCAAGGATCTGAAACTTTTGTGGAGGCTAGAGATTGGCTTAAGGAGGTGGAAGAGTTGATAGATATCTTCGAGATGGAAGAAGGAAAGAAAGTCAAGTTAGCTGCTTGGTTAATGAAGGGAGAGGCCTCATTTTGGTGGGAGGTCACTAATGGAGAACGCCCCGTTGACTCTTGGGCGGATTTTAAGCAAAGATTTGTGGCAAAGTTTCTCTCAAGGGCGGAGGAAAACTTGTATATGGAAAGATTCTTGACTCTAAAGCAAGGAAATCTCTCAGTGAAGGAATATGTCAACAAGTTTAATCAATTGGCAAGGTTTGGCCTAGACATGGTGAATATACCGGAGAAGAAGGCTTTGAGGTTCGTAAAAGGCTTGAATGAACCAATGCATGGGTTGGCTATGACTCATATCCCTATGGGGGCCACCTTCGAGAAGCTAGTTGACATGGCACTCATGCATGAAGAAGAGAAGGGTCCCAATGCTAATAAGGCACCCGAGAAGAAGGGAGATCAAAAGAGACCTCAGCAACAACAGCAAAGCAAAGGTGGGAAAGGCAACGGTGGCAAGGGGAAGAAGAAGTGCTTCAATTGTGGGATACCAGGCCACATAAGCAAAGATTGTAGAAAGAAGAAGAAGACGGGTTGCTTTCACTGTGGCGAAGCAGGGCATTTAGTGAAGGATTGCCCTAAGAAGGGGCAAAGGACGGGATCTACCTCAGGAGGACAGGTGCAAGCTCTTATGGCACCGGGTCAGGCTAGGGGGCAAGTACAGGCTCTCGCGGTTCCACCGATTCAGGAAAGAGGTAGAACTATTTCCGTTGAAAGTCTGGTTTTTCTATTTGATCATCCTGTCCGAACATTGTTTGATTCTGGCGCATCGCATTCGTTTATCTCATTATCATTAGTTGAGTCACTGCACTTAGACACCAGTTTGGTAGATGATCCCTTGGTTGTTTCAAACCCAATTGGGGGCTCCACTTACTTGTCCATGATATGTTTGGGTTTGAAGATTTCTATACTTAGCATTGAGTTTAGATGTGATGCTTTTGTGTTGGGCTTCACGGGCTATGGGTTGATTTTGGGCATGGACTGGTTATCCAGTAATGGTGTCGTTCTTGATTGCGAAAGGAGAGTTGTTAGGCTCATGACCCGCTTGGGTAACACTCTCGAGATCTCTTGTAATCCCATGGATTCTGTTATGCTAAGTTATCTTGAATCGCTTGACGCTTCGGTCGAAAGTTTGCAATCTGTTAGAGTGGTCCGGGAATACTCGGATGTGTTTGAGGAGGTGAAGGGCTTACCTCCGAAGCGGGAGATTGACTTCCGAATATATCTGGTGGATAATGCTAAACCTGTATCTTTACCAGTGCGCCACATGGCTCCTCGTGAGAGGAGGGAACTCCATAAGCAAGTAGGGGAGTTGCTTGAGAAGGGGTTCATAAGACGAAGTATATCGGAGTGGGGTGCTCCAGTAGTTTTTGCTACGAAGGCGGATGGGTCCCTCAGGCTTTGTGTAGACTATAGAGAACTCAACAAGCTCACAAAGAAGAATAGACACCCATTGCCGAGGATTGATGATCTTTTCGATCAATTGGTTGGCGCTTCAGTATTTTCTCAATTGGACTTAGCCACAGGGTTTCATCAGTTGAGGGTGGCTGAGGATAGCATAGACAAGACTGCCTTTAGAACTCCGGATGGTTTCTATGAGTGGCTGGTGATGCCATTTGGGTTAACGAACGCCCCTGCATACTTTGTTGATTTGATGAGTAGGGTGTTCAGGGAGTTCCTTAATAAGTTCGTGGTGGTCTTTGTGGATGATATCTTAGTATTTTCTAAGAGTGAAGAAGAGCATGCCTTACATCTTGGGGAGGTGTTGAAGACTCTTCGAGCACATAGCCTTAAGGCTAAATTCTCTAAATGTCACTTCTAGAGGAAGGAAGTGCGGTTCTTGGGGCACGTGGTCTCCAAGGAAGGGATAGCTGTGGATCCCGCAAAGGTAGTATCAATTCAGGATTGGAAGGTTCCGAAGAATGCTACCGAAGTAAGAAGTTTCTTGGGTTTGGCGGGTTATTATAGGAAGTTTATCAAAGACTTCGCGAAGATATCAGCCCCATTAACCCGCTTAACGAAGAAGAATCTTGTTTTCACATGGGACGTAGATTGTGATGATGCGTTCCGACGGTTAAAGAGAGCTTTAACCACCGCTCCAGTTTTAGTGTTGCCAGATGGGAGTAAGCCATTTGTTGTCTATACCGATGCTTGTGGGACAGGACTAGGCGCAGTCTTAATGCAAGAGGGAAGGGTAATAACCTATGGTGGAAGGCAGTTGAGAATGCATGAGAAAAATTACCCTACCCATGATTTAGAGTTGGCCGCTATTGTTTTCGCGCTTAAGATTTGGCGCCATTATCTTCTTGGTGAGAGATTCGAATTGTTCACTGACCACAAATCATTGAAGTACTTGTTTTCTCAGAAGGATTTAAATTTGAGACAGCAAAGGTGGATGGAGTTCTTAGCATCCTATGATTTCGAGATAGCGTATACCCCTGGCAAGGGTAACGTGGTGGCGGATGCCTTGAGCAGAAAGAGGTTATCCTTGAGTCCATTGTTCGTGGAACAACGAAGCTTGGAATTTATCTCGATGTTTGATTTCAGACCTTCCATTGACTATATACCCGGTTTGCTAGCATCCTTGGAGGTCAGACCTACTCTTTTGGGGAGGATTGGAGAAGCACAGAGGAACGACCCACAGTTGGTTGAGATGGTAGAGAAGCTCATAAGGGGGGAGTCGTCCAGCCATTTGAGTAGGTACACCCTAGACGATAGGGGGTGCTTGCGTAGAGACGGTAGACTTTGTGTACCGCAAGACGAGGGTTTGAGGAAGGCTATTCTTGATGATGCACACCGTTCTAGGATGACCATTCATCCCAGTGGGGACAAGATGTACCAAGATATGAAGCGGGTTTTCTTCTGGGCCGGTATAAAGAAAGATGTGGCCGAGTATGTCGCTCGATGCTTGGTGTGCCAACAAGTGAAGGCGGAGCAAAAGAAACCAGGAGGGTTGCTTCACCCATTGGAAGTTCCGCAATGGAAGTGGGATAGCGTCTCGATGGATTTTATTGACGGGTTACCCAGATCGAGAAAGGGTAATACGGGAATTTGGGTTGTGGTAGACAGACTTACTAAAAGCGCCCATTTCATACCTGTGAAGAGCAAGAGGACTGCTCCATGGCTAGCTTCAGTATATCTTCGAGAGATAGTTCGATTGCATGGGGTACCCTCTAGCATAGTGAGTGATCGAGATCCTATCTTCACTAGCGAGTTCTGGAGAAGCTTGCAAGAAGCAGTAGGGACTCAATTGTGTCTGAGCACCGCATATCATCCTCAGACGGACGGCCAGACCGAGAGGGTGAATCGTGTCCTAGAAGACCTTTTGAGGCTTTGTATCTTGGATTTTGGAGGTACATGGGAAGAGCATCTTCCATTGGTGGAGTTCGCATATAATAATAGCTTTCAGTCCAGTATTGGTATGGCTCCTTTCGAAGCTCTTTATGGAAGGCCTTGTCGATCACCTGCATGTTGGTGGGAATCTACGGATAAGATCTTGCTTGGGCCTGATATGGTTAGGGAGACTTCTGAGAAGATTGACTTGATTCGAAGGAGGATGAAAGCAGCGCAGGATAGGCAAAAATCTTATGCGGACAAGAGGAGGACGGATCTTGAGTTTGAAGTTGGGGACATGGTCTTTGTCAAAGTGTCTCCGTTACGAAATGTGGTTCGCTTTGGATCTGTTGGGAAGTTAGCACCAAGGTTCGTAGGGCCGTTTCCTATTAAGGAAAGGATCGGACGGATGGCATATAGAGTGGAGTTGCCCGACAGACTTAGTGGTGTACATGATGTATTCCATGTGTCCCATTTGAGGAAGTGCTTACATGAGACCGCAGAGGTGGTAGAGCCGAGCTTGCTTAAAGAAGTGGAAGTAGAGCGTGATGCGACTATTCGACGAGCTCCTACCCGCATCCTTGGGTCAGAGACTAGGAAATTGAGGAATCGAGAGGTTCTACTAGTCAAAGTACAATGGGGAGAAGACGAGAGCAACGCAACTTGGGAAACGGAAGCGAAGATGCGTTCATTGTACCCGTTCCTTTTTGAGGGTATGTCTTTTAACTTCTCCTTTATCGTTTGTCTAGTACTTATCTTATCTTTAGTATGTCCTCTCATTTGTACCTTTGACCTTTAGATAGGGTGAACCTATGGTTGAAACATGTGTTTGAGACATGTTATGTTTGATGGATGCATGTGGATGCAAGTGGTTGCTATTGTTTGCTCGTGGATGCATATACACACACTCTAGGCACTAGATCGGCTCAGTCACTTCATATTGCATATTGCATATAATTGTGTGTAGATAGCTATATTTATGGATGTATAATGATTGTGTTATCATATGGATGATGCATTTTGGTGAATGATTGTGCACTCATGTAGATATTGTATGTGTCGATAGGGTTCTTTCGCATACATAATGGATGCATGGCACTATCATGGTTTGCATATGTTCATACATTAGATAGGGAACATATACACACACTCTTTGCATATGCTCATACATCATTAGAAATTGTTTTAAGGACAATGGATGCCCGTGTTTGATGGATTGAGTAGATGGTTGTTTGGATGGTAGGATATGCATTCTCCTCAGCTTAGAGATTTCGGGGACGAAATCCTTTAAGGAGGGGAGAATGTAACACCCCGAATTTCGGTTAATGCTAAAATTCACTAATTGCAGAATAAATAATCTCAAATGTAAGAATTGGGGGAAACGGGCTGCGTCATTTCGTTCGTCTCGGAAAAATACGCAGAATAGAGTCCGAAATTTTGTAAATCGGAGTCCGTATGGCCCAGTTATGGCCCAATGAAGTTTGCAGAAAATTCAAAGTTAAAAACAGATTTAAAATTCAGGTTTAAAATTCAAAGTTTGGGCCATTGGGCGCTGGAGGGAAAAACTCCCGCCCAGCTACCCGTGTCGACAGCCCTGTCGACAGGGCAGTCGACTGGGTAGGACCAGGTCGACAGCCCTGTCGACTTAGGTGTCGACAGGGGGTGCTCGACCAGTTAAACCTGGTGCACCATTTTAGGGTTTGGCTGTGTTTTGGGCTAATCTCTAGAAACTTCCTAAATCTGACGGACCTAATCTAACCTAGGGTTAATCCTATGGTCTAAAACACACCCTAATCCTATAAATACACCCTAATGCAAGCCTAATCCATACTAAAAATAGAAATGATGGCCTCATGCCGCCAAAATCAAACTTAAGAGGAGCCTCCACTAGTTTATGAAGGAAGTTGCAAGCTAATCAACCTCTAATCATCATCTCCTTCAAATATTGCAATTAGTTTTACTTCATAAGTTTGCTAATCTTGGTTTTGGTGAGTTCCTATGCCTTTAGCAAGTAATTGCTAAACTAATTAGGATAGGATATTAGGAGGCTATGGATGTAAATGTGGATTATGCAAGTTGTGGTTGTCATATGTTATAAGTTCATATGTAAACTTGCCTCTTTTATGATATGGTGTGTCATGTAAGTTCATATGCAAGTTTTATGCAAGTTTATATGTAAGACCATGTGCAAGTTAGTCTCTTTTTATGATATGCATAACATATGCAAGTTTGCCTTTGTGATATGACATGATTCATGTGCAAGTTAGTCTCTTTTTATGATATGCATAACATATGCAAGTTTGCCTTTGTGATATGACATGATTCATGTGCAAGTTAGTCTCTTTTTATGATATGCATAACATATGCAAGTTTGCCTTTGTGATATGACATGATTCATGTGCAAGTTAGTCTCTTTTTATGATATGCATAACATATGCAAGTTTGCCTTTGTGATATGACATGATTCATGTGCAAGTTAGTCTCTTTTTATGATATGCATGACATATGCAAGTTTGCCTTTGTGATATGACATGATATGCAAGTTTTATGTAAGTTCATATGCAAGTTTTATGCAAGTTCATATGCAAGTTTTATGCAAGTTTTATGCAAGTTCATATGCAAGTTTATATGCAAGTTCATATGCAAGTTTGTCTCTTTTTATGATGTACATAACATATGCAAGGTTGTCCCTATGTATGACATGTTATGTAAACGAATTACGTGGGAAACGATGGGGTTAATATGCATGACTATAAAAAGATGTAAGTTGTTATGATTAAGCATAACATAAAATGAATGGACATAATTGGGAATTTACCTATTAAGTTAGGTCTACCCACATTATGGAGTTGGGAATTTACCTATTAAGTTAGGTCTACCCACACTATGGAATTGGGAATTTACCTATTGAGTTAGGTCTACCCATATTCTTAAAAATGTGTAATTAATTAGGGATAATTAATTATGGGGGTGATTAATTAGGTGTAATTAATCAACTAAGACACGAGGTTGGACCCTTTTGTAGCGGAAGTCTGCCCGGAACCGACCGGCCATCCAGCGGCTACAAATGATTGGCCCAATGTGAGAGGTCTTAGTCATAAATTAAATACGTGATTAAAGTAAAGACACGAGGTTAGACCCTTTTTATGACAGAAGTCTGCCCGGAACCAACCGGCATATCCAGCAGTCATAAAAGACGGTCTAATGTGAGAGGTCTTTATGAGGTCATGATCTTAATTAATTAATTAAGAGACACTTAACCATATTAGCATGTAGAGGGACATGAGGGGTTAAGTGGGTGCCTTGGGTGGCATGTGGAAATCTAGTGGGTTGCCTTGGGTGGCAATAGAAAATACGATTAGAATACTTAACCAAGTGGAAACATGTAATTAAACATGATTAAAGGGTTAAGTGGGATGCACTAGAAAAAGGGACAAGCTTAGGTGGGTAGCTTGTGGGGGCCCATTTCAACCAGTAACCCATATGTATCTTATTGGGCTCGACCCATGTCGAGGACGGGACACGCGTACTGGGCTTGACTATAAGAGGCCAAAACGGGTTAGCGGTGGCAACGCAAGTCCAACGGGTTTCATATGCGTGTGTGGACCCGGGCTGGTAGGTAAGACGTTGTGGCATCGTGTAGATATAAGCCGTGCACCGTTAATTATATCGGGTTGCCACTTTGGGGAGTGATACACCCCACTGTGGGGCCGGCACGGGTATCTACGGTAGGGAGCCGATCGCTTGGGAGTAGTGGGTACACCTAGCGGAGATAGGGGCAGACGGCACCTATGTAGTCAGCTAGGGGTATACGAAACTACTGGGTAAATTTTCTAAGTCCTTGGGAGGGATCAACCTTTAAGTAGGGATGACTGGTGTAGTGCAGTATAGTAATTATCCTTGGACGGGTAGATGCGTCTTTATCGTTATCTTAGTTCACTCTAAGTCTGATTGGTTACTGAGTGTAGTCATTTATCCCCAGTCACACCGTACCAAGTTATATCATATCCTTATTACTTTAATGATTACATTGTTAAAGTTATAGGACTCGCTCAGACTTATGTCTGACCCCGTTGTTTTTATCTTTTTCCCAACCCTCAGGTTCTCAGAGTGGGCCCAGCACGAGTGGGCTTTGATCAGGCTGCTTTTATTACTCTCTTGGAGCTTGGACCCTAGATGTAGAGCTCAGCTTACCCTTTTCTTTTATGGCTATCAGTTCATGTATTGGGATTATGTATTTTTATTTATCATGATGGATATTTGTACTTGACTCCTATTATGGTTTTGTGATGTAACCAGACATGTTTTATTTTCCGCTGCAAGTGAAATGATGTTTTAAATTTTCAAGTATTACTTATATCTGTCTTGCCGTAATTACTTTGTTCTATATTCACTCAAAATACTCCACCGATGTTATGGCATTCCCTTAGCGAGTGACCATAGCGGGCGTGGGGTGTTACAGATCCGCTCCCTCGTCCTTCACGTATTCCGATCCGATCCCTCCTTCGCCATATGATCCGCGTGGCCTTCCCTCTTGCCAGTTCTCCCAAGTGTTACGTTCCGATCCGAGCCCTTCGTCCCTGAGTCGATCCGATCCCCAGCTTAACCAACATGGCCTTCCTTTTTGCCTAGCCTCGTTTGTGCCAGATTCCAGTTCGGGTCGGGTTCCTTGCCCAGGTCTCCAATCCGATCCGAGCCCATATCCGATCCAATCCGAACCCTGCACAACTTTCTGCAACTTTTTCCAGCAACTTGTTTACGCCATTCGACGACGTTTTCGACAAATCTAACTATACTAATCAATCAAAAATCATGTCAAATAGTCATATCAACATAGCAAACTAACCACAAACACCAAAACAATGAATTTACATGTCAAAATGGATCAAATATACCCAAAAACCCCTTATTTTCCCTTAAGCATGTTTAAGTAAAACTAATCATAGGGTTAACGAAACTTAATCAAATCGAACCAAATTTCTAACATAGGCATAAAATATTATTTAAGAATTTCTAAACATTTTTCCAGAATTTATTAGTGTATAAATTCGCTAATCTTCACTAATTACCCTTAATTAACTGTAATTAGTGCCAAAACGATGCTAATCACTCATCTTGGCCACAAAATAAAACACCAAATCTGAAATACTCTCTGTTTGGGTCGAATTCCTATGTATAGCAGCAGCTCCAACCTTGCTCTGTTGCTATTTGGCCCTGATTTGATGCAGTTTAGGATTAATCTTCACTAAAAATGTGTTTTGGAGTGGTTTTAGAGGATGGAAGCCATTACTAGGGTCTCAAGAAGGTTTGTGGCGGCTCAAAACTGAAATGAAAGTGATTTCCTAACCCTAATCAGCCCTCCTATGCCTCTAAACCCGAAATTCCCCTCTGGGCCTAGCTGCTAATCACCCGGTTAAGCCCAATTAAGTTGTTTTCACCATCTGAAACTTGTTTCAGCCATATCTCCCAAACGGTGAGTCCGTTTGGCTAATGTGACCACTCTACGGAATTGTAAACCATCATCCGGAGCCAATGGAAGTGGTTTCAAGTCAAAATTCCTTTCCAGTCAAAAGTTATGGCCAAAACAGTGCCAACTAGGGGTAAAATGGTCATTTAAAAATCGGGAAAAATCATGAACATGGGAAATGACCCCAATAGTCGTCTCCTAAAGTTACATGACCATACGACTTCATATGCGAAAGAAATAAATATTCTACGATCCTATGATGCGTAGAATACGGGTCGTTACACTCTTCCCCCCTTAAGAAATTTCGTCCCCGAAATTCCTTAACCCAAAACATACAAAGGATCCCGCATGCCTAACAACCACATACAACAATCAAACATGCATAACAAGCCTATCCTAGCATGCGGAAAACTAAATCGAAGTCAAAATCTTACCAGGCAAAGAGATCTGGGTGTGTCTTCCTAATGTTCTCCTCTGTCTCCCAAGTACAATCATTCTCGTCCTCGCCCCACTGAACCTTGACTAGCTTCACCGCCTTCCTTCGAAGTTGCTTCATGTCGTGCTCGACAATACGGGCCGGCTTGCGGTTCCCAACCGCCTCGGGTTCTACTTCGAAGTCCTCCAACTGATCAGGTGAAATAGTCATATCTGAGTCGTGAACGAACTTCCTTAGTTGGGAAACATGAAATACATTGTGAACTCCCGCCATCTTCTCTGGTAAGTCAATTCTATATGCCAAATTCCCGACTAGTTCAAGAACAGGGAATGGGCCAACATATCTTGGTGCTAACTTGCCTCTCCTGCCAAATCGTATTACGCTCTTCAACGGAGAAATCTTGACAAACACCAAGTCACCAACGGAGAATTTTAAGTCTCTTCTCCTCTTATCAGCATAACTCTTCTGCCTATCTTGGGCAGCCTTCATTCGTTGTTGAATGATCTTAATCTTATCTGAAGTTTCCCTCACCACATCTGGTCCAAGCATAAACTTCTCGCCAGTCTCTATCCAACATGATGGTGAGTTGCACGGTCTTCCGTACAAGGCTTCAAACAGAGCCATACCGATACTGGATTGGTAGATATTATTATATGCAAACTCTACTAGATGCAAATGGTCATCCCATGATCCACCAAAATCCAATATACACGCTCTCAAGAGATCTTCCAAAATACGATTCACCCTCTCCGTCTGACCGTCGGTCTGAGGATGATATGCGGTACTGAGATGTAACTCTGACCCTAGAGCCTCTTGTAAGCTCTTCCAAAACCCACTAGTGAACAACGGGTCCCGGTCACTCACAATGCTTTTAGGTACTCCATGAAATCTCACAACCCACTTCATATACAATTCTGTTAACTTAGCTGCCGTTCTGGTCGATTTGACTGGTATGAATCTTGCACTCTTAGTCAATCGATCCACGATTACCCAAATGCTATCATGTCCCGATCTAGTCCTTGGTAAACCATCGATGAAATTCATCGAGACTTGCTCCCATTTCCATTCGGGAATTTCTAATGGTTGCAATAACCCACTAGGCTTCTTTTGCTCGGCTTTAACTAGCTGGCAATTCATGCACTTGGATATAAACTTCCCAACGTCTCTTTTCATCCCTTCCCAGTAGTAAGTCTGCTTCATGTCTCGATACATCTTGTTACCACCGGGGTGTATAGTCAGTTTTGAGTGATGACATTCTCTAAGCACTTCATCTCTCAATCCATTGACATTGGGTACAACGAGCTTTCCATTCTTTCTAAGCCATCCATCTCGATCAAGCCCATACTTGTTCATCTCCTCATCGATACCCATCTCTAACTTGGAGATGATTTCCAATAGGTTAGGATCGTCCCTCTGACTAGAGCCGATCCGCTCAATCAAAGTGGGTCTGATCGTCAAACTTGTTAACATTTCTGGATCCAATTCGCACTTTGATCTGAAATCATACCCAACGATGTGCTCCAGTTGCTTCCATTCTAGAAACATAGCCCCTAAACTGGCATGTCTCCTACTCAACGCATCGGCTACCGCATTGCCCTTTCCCGGTGTATATGCGATATCAAAATCATAGGAAGCCAAGAATTCTAACCACCTTTGTTGCCGGAGATTTAGATCCTTCTGGGAGAAGAGATACTTCAAGGACTTATGATCTGTAAACAGCTCAAATCTTTCTCCCAAGAGATAGTATCTCCACATCTTCAACGCGAACACGATCGCTGCCAACTCCAAATCATGGGTAGGGTATCTTCTCTCGTGCGGTTTCAATTGCCGACTTGCATAAGCTACAACCCTACCGCCCTGCATCAATACAGCACCCAGTCCGGTACCACAGGCATCCGTGTATACCGTCATCTCTTCATTCCCCTTAGGAATGACTAACACTGGTGTGCTTGTCAACTTGTCCTTTAGACTCTTGAATGCATTCTCGCACCTTTCATCCCAGACAAAAGCTTGATTCTTCTTAGTCAACTGGGTCAATGGTGCTGCTATCTTGGAGAAACCTTGGATAAACTTACGATAATATCCAGCTAACCCCAAGAAACTTCTTACATCTGTTGCATTCTTGGGCGTAGGCCAATCCTGTACCGTAGCCACCTCCGCCGGGTCTACGGCAATACCATTCTCTGATACAACATGGCCCAAGCACCTCACTTCCCTCTTCCAGAAGTGATACTTAGAAAACTTTGCTTTCAATTGGTGTTTTCTCAACACCTCCATCACTATTTTTAAATGTTCCTTGTGTTCTTCCTCTGTCCTTGAATAGACCAAAATATCATCAACGAACACAAGGACAAACTTATTCAACTGATCTCTGAATACCCAATTCATAAGATCCACAAAATATGCTGGGGCATTGGTCAGCCCGAATGGCATGACCAACCACTCATAAAACCCAGACGGCGTCCGAAATGCCGTTTTAGCTATACTCTCAGCTTCCACTCTAAGCTGATGAAAACCTGTTGCGAGATCCAACTGAGAAAATACTCTCGCGCCACACAACTGATCGAACAAATCATCTATCCGCGGTAGAGGATACTTGTTCTTCCTCGTTACTTTATTCAACTCGCGGTAGTCTACACACAAACGAAGGGAACCATCCGCCTTGGTAGCAAACACAACTGGTGCTCCCCATTCAGAAACACTCCTTCTGATAAATCCCTTCTTCAAAAGATCGCTGACTTGCACCTCGAGCTCTCGCTGCTCCCTTGGTGCCATACGACGAAGTGGCATCACTATAGGTCTGGCATCTTTCACCAAATCAATACGGAACTCAATCTCTCTATGTGGTGGAAGCCCGGTCACTTCTTCGAAAACATCCGGATACTGGCCAACCACGGGCAAACCTGACAACTCACTATGCGGAATGTCGAGGGAGTTTAGAAAACTAGCCAATACCCCCTTACTGGGTAGACCACCAAACACTATCCTCCGCCCATCATCCGCTCTAGCTGTCACCAAAAAGCCCTCACAGTCTACCACCACCCCGTATCTTCGGAGCCAATCGACTCCCAAAATAATGCCAAACGCAGTAAAGCCCAAAACAAAGCAATCACAAACAAACATGCATCCATGACTCGATAGGACCACATTATGACAAATCATGCTAAGGCTAGTCGAACCACCAATCGGGTTCGTCACTACTAAAGGTCTATCGACAATCTCGGGCTCCAATCCCAACCTATCTACCAGGTCACTAGATATGAAAGAACTGGAAGCTCCGGTATCAAACAAAACTCTAACAGGAACATCATAAACAGAAAGCATACCTTGAATGACGACATTCTTTCCCTTCTCCGCCGCTGTTGGGGCATTCGACGAAGAAGGAATAGCATTAAGGGCGTAGGCTTTCACCATTTGCTTTTCTTTGGGGGGTTGCGGACACTTGTCCTTGTGATGTCCCATTTGGCCACAGTTGAAGCACTTCCTATCCGCTGGCTTGGCCCGACAATTACTAGCATAATGGCCCTTCTTACCACAGCTGAAGCACTCAACATCTTGCTTATTCTTTTTCTTCTGGCCATCCTTAGTCTAATTTTGCTTTCTCTTATTCTGGGAACCACCCTTGCCTCCACCACTTGCTTGTGGCTTTGGATCATCTGCGGATGCAACCTCAGTCTTCGGCTTAGGGTAGAGACTTTCTGATCTCAATGCTTTCCCAACAATCGATTCAAACGTCTCATCGATGTGGTTAATAAGCCTTTACCCCAAGTATTGATCCAAACCAGTTATGAATTTCTCATTCTTCTTCTCGGCAGTATCAATAAGAGATAACCCATACTTCGACAAAGTGTCGAATTCAGCAATATACTCCGAGACAGCTCTGCCATTCTGCTTGAGCTCCAAGAATTTCTTAAACAGCACTGACTTTTGAGCAGCTGGAATGAACTTCTCGCTAAAGCGAACCTTAAACTGCTCCCAAGTAATCTGATCTTCGGGAGTAGCTGCCTTTACAGCATTCCACCAATTCATTGCCCGCCCTTGCAGCTGACGGGACGCTAGCTTTCTCTTCATTGCATCCTCGATACCCAAATCCTCGAAGATACGTTCACAACTATCCAACCAATCCTGAACATCCGTAGCCGACTCCGTTCCGTGGAACGGCTTCCCACCAAGGCTAGTATAATCCTTATTCAGCTTGGCGAAGTCGACTCTCGGCGCCTGCACTATTGGACCACCACCATTTCCACCATTGGGAGCTGCCCTCTGCACATCCCTAAGCATCTCTCTCATGAGGTCAGTAAACATCGCCCTCATGTCAGCAGAATTCCCATTATTGGCCCCTCTACTGGTACCTCTAACATATCGGCTCATCGTCAATCTGAAAAAGGAAACGATTAACGACCCCATAGTGGTGCTAGTGCAGCACGGCTTCATTCTTATATTACTAATAGTATATATATATATAGCTTTTAAAAATCAAAATAATCACAAATACGCTCTCTCGTATACGTATATCATCTCTCCCTGATAACTTCCCTAGGTTAACTACGCAACCTCGAGCTCTGATACCAAGTGTGACGGCCCGCCCCGCACCAGCCTGCATTTCCTCCGAAAGTGCGCTGTACACATGCCCGACTAGCACGGGACAGTCGTCAGAAGAAAGGAAAGAAGGGAATTAACTAAACGAGGAACCTGTAGAATGTCTCACAGCGCATGGAGTAAAATATAATAATAAAATACTTGACATAAAATAGGTGAGACAGTGTATAAGCTGATAACTAAAACCAACATCAACATCAGAGCAGCGGAAATCCAAATACAGCTTATTACAACTTTTCAAATTTACTGTCTCTAAACAAAAGAAAGCTAAAGTAGAAGATGCACCACCAATGCCCAAGCAGTGATCTTCAACAACACAGGGAGAATACTATATATATTACGTGGAAGCCTCCTGCTCGTCTCCGGATCATCTACCCGTGCATCTCCAGCTAACCTGTCTCTAGTCTGCTCGTGTGAGCACCCAGAGTAATAAGAGGAGACATAAAACTCTGGGTCAGACATAAAGCCTGGTATGAGCGATAAGCATCTAAACAGAACAATAACAGGTATACTAAACCATACCTGAACCTGGACCTGCAACCAAAGAGTTAGTACCACATACCGTACAGTACTCTAAGGTGCCATAATAAATAGTGTAAAGAATACGGGGGTGGGGTGTGCATGTCATAATGATAGTAAACAAATCAACCATAGCAACCATCCTCACATCTCTCACTCAGTGCGTAAAGCATACGATGTCCACCACTGTCAATCACTAGACCCATCGAAGTAGTGGCGGAGTTCAACTTGTACAACTACTGCTACTACCAAGCTTACCACATGGAGTCATGACCAAATCTTTACAAATGACCCCACTTCATTGGTTTATAGCCCTTTAGTCGTACCTAGGCCATTTCAGCCCTGAATCCGTTCACATACTTGCCATACATAGTGATCCAAAGTCATAAACATCGACTGCCCCTTGGCACACGTCCCGCAGCAAAGCCCAATCATGAAGTGAACTCATCGGTTCCCAACTGGATCCTGAGATCTAACTTCCCACATTGGACTACCTTTGCATCTCGGGTTATTGGTCAATACTGGGTCGGGTCAGGTTCTCCTTCTAGCCATCGGTTCGGGTCGGGTCCTCTTCTTCGGGTCGGTTCGTAGTCTTCTCCTGTAGCGGTTCGGTTCGGGTCCACAGCGTCACATCGGTTCGGGTCGGGTGTCCCACTTCGGGTCGGGTCGGGTGCCATCTCCCTTCCAGTTTGTGCTTCTGTTCCGATCCGCTCCCTCGTCCTTCACGTATTCCGATCCGATCCCTCCTTCGCCATCTGATCCGCGTGGCCTTCCCTCTTGCCAGTTCTCCCAAGTGTTACGTTCCGATCCGAGCCCTTCGTCCCTGAGTCGATCCGATCCCCAGCTTAACCAACATGGCCTTCCTTTTTGCCTAGCCTCGTTTGTGCCAGATTCCAGTTCGGGTCGGGTTCCTTGCCCAGGTCTCCAATCCGATCCGAGCCCATATCCGATCCGATCCGAACCCTGCACAACTTTCTGCAACTTTTTCCAGCAACTTGTTTACGCCATTCGACGACGTTTTCGACAAATCTAACTATACTAATCAATCACAAATCATGTCAAACAGTCATATCAACATAGCAAACTAACCAAAACACCAAAACAATGAATTTACATGTCAAAATGGATCAAATATACCCAAAAACCCCTTATTTTCCCTTAAGCATGTTTAAGTAAAACTAATCATAGGGTTAACGAAACTTAATCAAATCGAACCAAATTTCTAACATAGGCATAAAATATTATTTAAGAATTTCTAAACATTTTTCCAGAATTTATTAGTGTATAAATTCGCTAATCTTCACTAATTACCCTTAATTAACTGTAATTAGTGCCAAAACGATGCTAATCACTCACCTTGGCCACAAAATAAAACACCAAATCTGAAATACTCTCTGTTTGGGTCGAATTCCTATGTATAGCAGCAGCTCCAACCTTGCTCTGTTGCTATTTGGCCCTGATTTGATGCAGTTTAGGATTAATCTTCACTAAAAATGTGTTTTGGAGTGGTTTTAGAGGATGGAAGCCATTACTAGGGTCTCAAGAAGGTTTGTGGCGACTCAAAACTGAAATGAAAGTGATTTCCTAACCCTAATCAGCCCTCCTATGCCTCTAAACCCGAAATTCCCCTCTGGGCCTAGCTGCTAATCACCCGGTTAAGCCCAATTAAGCTGATTTCACCATCTGAAACTTGTTTCAGCCATATCTCCCAAACGGTGAGTCCGTTTGGCTAATGTGACCACTCTACGGAATTGTAAACCATCATCCGGAGCCAATGGAAGTGGTTTCAAGTCAAAATTCCTTTCCAGTCAAAAGTTATGGCCAAAACAGTGCCAACTAGGGGTAAAATGGTCATTTAAAAATCGGGAAAAATCATGAACATGGGAAATGACCCCAATAGTCGTCTCCTAAAGTTACATGACCATACGACTTCATATGCGAAAGAAATAAATATTCTACGATCCTATGATGCGTAGAATACGGGTCGTTACACTCTTCCCCCCTTAAGAAATTTCGTCCCCGAAATTCCTTAACCCAAAACATACAAAGGATCCCGCATGCCTAACAACCACATACAACAATCAAACATGCATAACAAGCCTATCCTAGCATGCGGAAAACTAAATCGAAGTCAAAATCTTACCAGGCAAAGAGATCTGGGTGTGTCTTCCTAATGTTCTCCTCTGTCTCCCAAGTACAATCATTCTCGTCCTCGCCCCACTGAACCTTGACTAGCTTCACCGCCTTCCTTCGAAGTTGCTTCATGTCGTGCTCGACAATACGGGCCGGCTTGCGGTTCCCAACCGCCTCGGGTTCTACTTCGAAGTCCTCCAACTGATCAGGTGAAATAGTCATATCTGAGTCGTGAACGAACTTCCTTAGTTGGGAAACATGAAATACATTGTGAACTCCCGCCATCTTCTCTGGTAAGTCAATTCTATATGCCAAATTCCCGACTAGTTCAAGAACAGGGAATGGGCCAACATATCTTGGTGCTAACTTGCCTCTCCTACCAAATCGTATTACGCTCTTCAACGGAGAAATCTTGACAAACACCAAGTCACCAACGGAGAATTTTAAGTCTCTTCTCCTCTTATCAGCATAACTCTTCTGCCTATCTTGGGCAGCCTTCATTCGTTGTTGAATGATCTTAATCTTATCTGAAGTTTCCCTCACCACATCTGGTCCAAGCATAAACTTCTCGCCAGTCTCTATCCAACATGATGGTGAGTTGCACGGTCTTCCGTACAAGGCTTCAAACAGAGCCATACCGATACTGGATTGGTAGCTATTATTATATGCAAACTCTACTAGATGCAAATGGTCATCCCATGATCCACCAAAATCCAATATACACGCTCTCAAGAGATCTTCCAAAATACGATTCACCCTCTCCGTCTGACCGTCGGTCTGAGGATGATATGCGGTACTGAGATGTAACTCTGACCCTAGAGCCTCTTGTAAGCTCTTCCAAAACCCACTAGTGAACAACGGGTCCCGGTCACTCACAATGCTTTTAGGTACTCCATGAAATCTCACTACCCACTTCATATACAATTCTGTTAACTTAGCTGCCGTTCTGGTCGATTTGACTGGTATGAATCTTGCACTCTTAGTCAATCGATCCACGATTACCCAAATGCTATCATGTCCCGATCTAGTCCTTGGTAAACCATCGATGAAATTCATCGAGACTTGCTCCCATTTCCATTCGGGAATTTCTAATGGTTGCAATAACCCACTAGGCTTCTTTTGCTCGGCTTTAACTAGCTGGCAATTCATGCACTTCCTAGTAGTAAGTCTGCTTCATGTCTCGATACATCTTGTTACCACCGGGGTGTATAGTCAGTTTTGAGTGATGACATTCTCTAAGCACTTCATCTCTCAATCCATTGACATTGGGTACAACGAGCTTTCCATTCTTTCTAAGCCATCCATCTCGATCAAGCCCATACTTGTTCATCTCCTCATCGATACCCATCTCTAACTTGGAGATGATTTCCAATAGGTTAGGATCGTCCCTCTGACTAGAGCCGATCCGCTCAATCAAAGTGGGTCTGATCGTCAAACTTGTTAACATTTCTGGATCCAATTCGCACTTTGATCTGAAATCATACCCAACGATGTGCTCCAGTTGCTTCCATTCTAGAAACATAGCCCCTAAACTGGCATGTCTCCTACTCAACGCATCGGCTACCGCATTGCCCTTTCCCGGTGTATATGCGATATCAAAATCATAGGAAGCCAAGAAATCTAACCACCTTTGTTGCCAGAGATTTAGATCCTTCTGGGAGAAGAGATACTTCAACGAATTATGATCTGTAAACAACTCAAATCTTTCTCCCAAGAGATAGTATCTCCACATCTTCAACGCGAACACGATCGCTGCCAACTCCAAATCATGGGTAGGGTATCTTCTCTCGTGCGGTTTCAATTGCCGACTTGCATAAGCTACAACCCTACCGCCCTGCATCAATACAGCACCCAGTCCGGTACCACAGGCATCCGTGTATACCGTCATCTCTTCATTCCCCTTAGGAATGACTAACACTGGTGCGCTTGTCAACTTGTCCTTTAGAATCTTGAATGCATTCTCGCACCTTTCATCCCAGACAAAAGCTTGATTCTTCTTAGTCAACTGGGTCAATGGTGCTGCTATCTTGGAGAAACCTTGGATAAACTTACGATAATATCCAGCTAACCCCAAGAAACTTCTTACATCTGTTGCATTCTTGGGCGTAGGCCAATCCTGTACCGTAGTCACCTTCGCCGTGTCTACGGCAATACCATTCTCTGATACAACATGGCCCAAGAACCTCACTTCCCTCTTCCAGAAGTGACACTTAGAAAACTTTGCTTTCAATTGGTGTTTTCTCAACACCTCCATCACTATTTTTAAATGTTCCTTGTGTTCTTCCTCTGTCCTTGAATAGACCAAAATATCATCAACGAACACAAGGACAAACTTATTCAACTGATCTCTGAATACCCAATTCATAAGATCCACAAAATATGCTGGGGCATTGGTCAGCCCGAATGGCATGACCAACCACTCATAAAACCCAGACGGCGTCCGAAATGCCGTTTTAGCTATACTCTCAGCTTCCACTCTAAGCTGATGAAAACCTGTTGCGAGATCCAACTGAGAAAATACTCTCGCGCCACACAACTGATCGAACAAATCATCTATCCGCGGTAGAGGATACTTGTTCTTCCTCGTTACTTTATTCAACTCGCGGTAGTCTACACACAAACGAAGGGAACCATCCGCCTTGGTAGCAAACACAACTGGTGCTCCCCATTCAGAAACACTCCTTCTGATAAATCCCTTCTTCAAAAGATCGCTGACTTGCACCTCGAGCTCTCGCTGCTCCCTTGGTGCCATACGACGAAGTGGCATCACTATAGGTCTGGCATCTTTCACCAAATCAATACGGAACTCAATCTCTCTATGTGGTGGAAGCCCGGTCACTTCTTCGAAAACATCCGGATACTGGCCAACCACGGGCAAACCTGACAACTCACTATGCGGAATGTCGAGGGAGTTTAGAAAACTAGCCAATACCCCCTTACTGGGTAGACCAGCAAACACTATCCTCCGCCCATCATCCGCTCTAGCTGTCACCAAAAAGCCCTCACAGTCTACCACCACCCCGTATCTTCGGAGCCAATCGACTCCCAAAATAATGCCAAACGCAGTAAAGCCCAAAACAAAGCAATCACAAACAAACATGCATCCATGACTCGATAGGACCACATTATGACAAATCATGCTAAGGCTAGTCGAACCACCAATCGGGTTCGTCACTACTAAAGGTCTATCGACAATCTCGGGCTCCAATCCCAACCTATCTACCAGGTCACTAGATATGAAAGAACTGGAAGCTCCGGTATCAAACAAAACTCTAACAGGAACATCATAAACAGAAAGCATACCTTGAATGACTACATTCTTTCCCTTCTCCGCCGCTGTTGGGGCATTCGACGAAGAAGGAATAGCATTAAGGGCGTAGGCTTTCACCATTTGCTTTTCTTTGGGGGGTTGCGGACACTTGTCCTTGTGATGTCCCATTTGGCCACAGTTGAAGCACTTCCTATCCGCTGGCTTGGCCCGACAATTACTAGCATAATGGCCCTTCTTACCATAGCTGAAGCACTCAACATCTTGCTTATTCTTTTTCTTCTGGCCATCCTTAGTCTAATTTTGCTTTCTCTTATTCTGGGAACCACCCTTGCCTCCACCACTTGCTTGTGGCTTTGGATCATCTGCGGATGCAACCTCAGTCTTCGGCTTAGGGTAGAGACTTTCTGATCTCAATGCTTTCCCAACAATCGATTCAAACGTCTCATCGATGTGGTTAATAAGCCTTTACCCCAAGTATTGATCCAAACCAGTTATGAATTTCTCATTCTTCTTCTCGGCAGTATCAATAAGAGATAACCCATACTTCGACAAAGTGTCGAATTCAGCAATATACTCCGAGACAGCTCTGCCATTCTGCTTGAGCTCCAAGAATTTCTTAAACAGCACTGACTTTTGAGCAGCTGGAATGAACTTCTCGCTAAAGCGAACCTTAAACTGCTCCCAAGTAATCTGATCTTCGGGAGTAGCTGCCTTTACAGCATTCCACCAATTCATTGCCCGCCCTTGCAGCTGACGGGACGCTAGCTTTCTCTTCATTGCATCCTCGATACCCAAATCCTCGAAGATACGTTCGCAACTATCCAACCAATCCTGAACATCCGTAGCCGACTCCGTTCCGTGGAACGGCTTCCCACCAAGGCTAGTATAATCCTTATTCAGCTTGGCGAAGTCGACTCTCGGCGCCTGCACTATTGGACCACCACCATTTCCACCATTGGGAGCTGCCCTCTGCACATCCCTAAGCATCTCTCTCATGAGGTCAGTAAACATCGCCCTCATGTCAGCAGAATTCCCATTATTGGCCCCTCTACTGGTACCTCTAACATATCGGCTCATCGTCAATCTGAAAAAGGAAACGATTAACGACCCCATAGTGGTGCTAGTGCAGCACGGCTTCATTCTTATATTACTAATAGTATATATATATATATATAGCTTTTAAAAATCAAAATAATCACAAATACGCTCTCTCGTATACGTATATTATCTCTCCCTGATAACTTCCCTAGGTTAACTACGCAACCTCGAGCTCTGATACCAAGTGTGACGGCCCGCCCCGCACCAGCCTGCATTTCCTCCGAAAGTGCGCTGTACACATGCCCGACTAGCACGGGACAGTCGTCAAAAGAAAGGAAAGAAGGGAATTAACTAAACGAGGAACCTGTAGAATGTCTCACAGCGCATGGAGTAAAATATAATAATAAAATACTTGACATAAAATAGGTGAGACAGTGTATAAGCTGATAACTAAAACCAACATCAACATCAGAGCAGCGGAAATCCAAATACAGCTTATTACAACTTTTCAAATTTACTGTCTCTAAATAAAAGAAAGCTAAAGTAGAAGATGCACCACCAATGCCCAAGCAGTGATCTTCAACAACACATGGAGAATACTATATATATTACGTGGAAGCCTCCTGCTCGTCTCCGGATCATCTACCCGTGCATCTCCAGCTAACATGTCTCTAGTCTGCTCGTGTGAGCACCCAGAGTAATAAGAGGAGACATAAAACTCTGGGTCAGACATAAAGCCTGGTATGAGCGATAAGCATCTAAACAGAACAATAACAGATATACTAAACCATACCTGAACCTGGACCTGCAACCAAAGAGTTAGTACCACATACCGTACAGTACTCTAAGGTGCCATAATAAATAGTGTAAAGAATACGGGGGTGGGGTGTGCATGTCATAATGATAGTAAACAAATCAACCATAGCAACCATCCTCACATCTCTCACTCAGTGCGTAAAGCATACGATGTCCACCACTGTCAATCACTAGACCCATCGAAGTAGTGGCGGAGTTCAACTTGTACAACTACTGCTACTACCAAGCTTACCACATGGAGTCATGACCAAATCTTTACAAATGACCCCACTTCATTGGTTTATAGCCCTTTAGTCGTACCTAGGCCATTTCAGCCCTGAATCCGTTCACATACTTGCCATACATAGTGATCCAAAGTCATAAACATCGACTGCCCCTTGGCACACGTCCCGCAGCAAAGCCCAATCATGAAGTGAACTCATCGGTTCCCAACTGGATCCTGAGCTTTAACTTCCCACATTGGACTACCTTTGCATCTCGGGTTATTGGTCAATACTGGGTCGGGTCAGGTTCTCCTTCTAGCCATCGGTTCGGGTCGGGTCCTCTTCTTCGGGTCGGTTCGTAGTCTTCTCCTGTAGCGGTTCGGTTCGGGTCCACAGCGTCACATCGGTTCGGGTCGGGTGTCCCACTTCGGGTCGGGTCGGGTGCCATCTCCCTTCCAGTTCGTGCTTCTGCTCCGATCCGCTCCCTCGTCCTTCACGTATTCCGATCCGATCCCTCCTTCGCCATCTGATCCGCGTGGCCTTCCCTCTTGCCAGTTCTCCCAAGTGTTACGTTCCGATCCGAGCCCTTCGTCCCTGAGTCGATCCGATCCCCAACTTAATCAACATGGCCTTCCTTTTTGCCTTGCCTCGTTTGTGCCAGATTCCAGTTCGGGTCGGGTTCCTTGCCCAGGTCTCCAATCCGATCCGAGCCCATATCCGATCCGATCCGAACCCTGCACAACTTTCTGCAACTTTTTCCAGCAACTTGTTTACGCCATTCGACGACGTTTTCGACAAATCTAACTATACTAATCAATCACAAATCATGTCAAACAGTCATATCAACATAGCAAACTAACCACAAACACCAAAACAATGAATTTACATGTCAAAATGGATCAAATATACCCAAAAACCCCTTATTTTCCCTTAAGCATGTTTAAGTAAAACTAATCATAGGGTTAACGAAACTTAATCAAATCGAACCAAATTTCTAACATAGGCATAAAATATTATTTAAGAATTTCTAAACATTTTTCCAGAATTTATTAGTGTATAAATTCGCTAATCTTCACTAATTACCCTTAATTAACTGTAATTAGTGCCAAAACGATGCTAATCACTCACCTTGGCCACAAAATAAAACACCAAATCTGAAATACTCTCTGTTTGGGTCGAATTCCTATGTATAGCAGCAGCTCCAACCTTGCTCTGTTGCTATTTGGCCCTGATTTGATGCAGTTTAGGATTAATCTTCACTAAAAATGTGTTTTTGAGTGGTTTTAGAGGATGGAAGCCATTACTAGGGTCTCAAGAAGGTTTGTGGCGGCTCAAAACTGAAATGAAAGTGATTTCCTAACCCTAATCAGCCCTCCTATGCCTCTAAACCCGAAATTCCCCTCTGGGCCTAGCTGCTAATCACCCGGTTAAGCCCAATTAAGCTGTTTTCACCATCTGAAACTTGTTTCAGCCATATCTCCCAAACGGTGAGTCCGTTTGGCTAATGTGACCACTCTACGGAATTGTAAACCATCATCCGGAGCCAATGGAAGTGGTTTCAAGTCAAAATTCCTTTCCAGTCAAAAGTTATGGCCAAAACAGTGCCAACTAGGGGTAAAATGGTCATTTAAAAATCGGGAAAAATCATGAACATGGGAAATGACCCCAATAGTCGTCTCCTAAAGTTACATGACCATACGGCTTCATATGCGAAAGAAAGAAATATTCTACGATCCTATGATGCGTAGAATACGGGTCGTTACACATAACAATGAAAAGGGAATATGACAAAGGTGATAGTTTCAACATATCTTGGCATAAATTAGCATGATAACAAGGTGAATGGATATATACTATAACATCATCACAAGGCGGACATAAAACCGATAATTTGTGGCAATTACTATGATGTCAAAACAAGCATTATGAGATCTAAATTAACCCTTTAGGTGTCCAACTACTCAGGTCTACATAATTAGGGTGAATAGTAACATGTTAAGATCTAAAGGTGGATTCACATGTCAAGTCTACAACATATCTAAATTGATCACAATATGACAGGTGAAGGGTGATTTACATGAAGAACTAGATCTAACCAACGTTACAATTGTCCAATTTAATAGATGTACATTCACTACAATATAGTTACAAGTCAAGATCCACATAGGCAACATAATAGAACAACCGCAAGTGTGTTAGATCTAGGAAATAGATCTATCATGACATAGTATATGATTTAACACTTGCATAGAATCATATTTTGCAACATATCCAAGTCATAATCTTTCACAATTTACTTTAATTTATCTAAACCTAAAAACAACTAAAAACTCACAGCGTTAAGTTTAGATAATTGAGAAAGAACGGATCTAGAATTTCTGAATTTGATTTGCAAAGTTGTTGTTGTAGAAAACGGTTCAGTACGCACTCCAGCGGCATATGGCCTCCATGTTTTCCAATGAAAAAAATAGGATAATAGGACACACATATATAGCTGCCAGACCCCCTGAAACCGAGTGTCACGTCAGCCCTAGGGGTGTCGACACCCCTGTGGGTGGGTTCCTTAATTCTCGTGCGCAGGTGGTCAAAGGCAACGATGAATGGGTTCTTTCTTTTCCAGTGAATGAACGATGGAAGGGGAATTAATGGGAAGAATTAGCAATGGTATTGAAGTTTAATTATTATTTTAATTATTTAATAATGTAACCAATGTTTAAATTAACGTATCTTCTTCATACGGGAACGAAATGCAGTGATTTCAGTTGCGTTGGATTCACAACGAAAAACACTACAACATACACTGACTGGAACAAAAACGGAGCTAGCAACAAATTCAGAAAAATCGATGTGAGAATTCTATTTTTTATATAATTAAAATTAATTAAATATGGTTGTGTTATTACCAATATGCTGTTAAATTCTATTGGTTGTTATACATGATTTGATATGAGATTGATGTTGTTATGTAGATCTATTGATTTGATGATTGTTGTGTTGAATAAAATAGGTGAAAACAAAAATATCAATTTTTGTTGAATAAAATAGTTGAAAATGGAAATATCAATTTTCGTTGAATAAAATTGTTGAGACAAAATTTACATTTTTGTCAAAAAAAATTTTTTTGTCATTTTTGTCAAAATAAATTAGTTGAAACAAATTTGTCATTTTTGTCAAAATAAATTAGTTGAAACAAATTTGTCATTCTTGTCAAAATAAATTAGTTAATTTTTTTTGTCATTTTTGTCAAAATAAATTAGTTGAAACAAATTTGCCATTTTGTCAAAATAAATCAGTTGAAACAAATTTGTCATTTTTGTCAAAATAAATTTGTTTCAATTTTTGTCAAAATAAATTAGTTGAAACAAATTTGTCATTTTTGTCAAAATAAATTAGTTGAAACAAATTTGTCATTTTTGTCAAAATAAAGTAGTTGAAACAAATGTCATTTTTGTCAAAATAAATTAGTTGAAACAAATTTGTCATATTTTCAAAATAAATTAGTTGAAACAAATTTATCATTTTTGTCAAAATAAATTAGTTGAAACAAATTTGTCAATTTTGTCAAAATAAATGAGCTGAAACAAATTTGTCATTTTTGTCAAAATAAAGTAGTTTTGTTTAATTTGTCATTTTTGTCAAAATAAATTAGTTGAAACAAATTTGTCATTTTTGTCAAAATAAAATAGTTGAAACAAATTTGTCATTTTTGTCAAAATAAATTAGCTGAAACAAAATTTACATTTTTGTCAAAATAAAACCTGTCAAACAAGAATATCATTTTTGTTGAAATTAATTAGTTAAAACAAAAATAGCATTTTTGTTAAATAGATTTGTGTTAAAACAAAAATAACATTTTTGTTAAATATATTTGTGTTAAAAGAAAAATAACATTTTTGTTAATTAGATTTGTGATAAAACAAAAATAACATTTTTCTTGAATAGATTTGTGTTAAAACAAAAATATCATTTTTGTTGAACTAGAATTGACCAAATAAAATTGTCACTTTTGTTGAATTAGAATTGACAAAATAAAAGGTCATTTTTATTAAATTAGAATTGTCAAAAATAAAGATGTCATTTTTACGGAAGTAGAATTGTGAAAATAAAGTTATCATTTTTGTTGAAGTATATTTGTATGAAACAAAAATGTCATTTTTATTGATGTAGAATTGTGAAAACAAAGTTATCATTTTTGTTAAAGTAGATTTGTATGAAACAAAAATGTCATCTTTATTGGGATAGAATTGTGAAAACAAAGTTATAATTTTAATTGTTTTGTTGAAATAAAATTGTCGACAAAACAAAGTTATCATTTTCATTGTTTTGTTGAAATAGATTTGTCGACAAAACAAAGTCATCATTTTTTATCGTTTTGTTGAAATAGAATTGTCAATAAAATAGCGTTATCATTTTTAATTGTTTTGTTAAATTAGAATTGTATACAATTTAAAAAGAAACATATTTATCGTCAATAGAATTTGTATGCAAATTAACCTACATTTTTATTTGTCATTTTATACATAGAATTTGTACACAAATTAACACACATTTTTATTTGTCATTTTATACATAGAATTTTATACAAATTAACAAACATTTTTATCGTCGGTTTATACATAGAATTTGTATACAAATTAAAACAAACATTTTTATGTGTCAGATTATACATTGAAATTATATGCAAATAAAAATATTTCTTTTTATTTGTAAAGGTTAAAAATAGAAATTGCATACATAATAATGAATATACAAATTATCCTTTTTATTTGTCATTAGCGACATTGTAATGCAAATAAATTACATTTTATTTGACATTAGAAAACATGTAGTAAATATATGCAAATAAATTACATTTTATTTGACATTAGAAAACATGTAGTGAACATATGCAAATAAAAACACATTTTATTTGACATTAGAAATGTAGAAAATGTCATGTAAATAAATTATACTTTATTTGACATTAGAAACATGCAGTGAATTAATGTAAATAAAATACATATTTATTTGACATTAGAGACAAGTAGAAATGAATGCAAATAAAATACATATTTATTTGACATTATAAACATGTTGATATGTTATGCAAATAAAACATTTGTTTATTTGGCATGTTAAACACGTTAGTGGAATCGTCGAATAATATATATATATATATATATAAATATAAAAATTAAACGAATCGCGCGCGGTAGTTTGCGTTTTGGAATCGTAACTTTAAACGATTATACCGAAAGATTTGACCATCGGATTTTTCCATAACTGGAACCATTAGGACCGCTTTGGAACATCTTTCCAACGATATAAAATTGGTTAAAATCCAACAGTTAGATTTCGAGAAATGTGTAAATAAAATTTAGGTAAAAACGCCGCTAGGGCCGCCTATTGACTTGAAGCATCGTTAAATTAAATTGGGCTATTTTTATATAAATAAAAATAGCGATAAATCGTTATAAAATAATATATGAAATGATTTTAAATTATATATATTCGAGAATTATTTGAAAAGACCGAGTTCAATCTCATTTCAAATAATTATACGACGATTTAAAGTCGAAGACTTTGATGATGGTGATTGAAGACCGACGATCTTCGCATCGAGTGGATGACTACTGATGCCCTGAACTGATTTGCTCCTAGGAAAGGGTTAAAGTGGTAGTGGTCCGGACGTACTTGTTGATTGTCCGGATAAGCGAGCTCCTCTCTTCCGTATTGGACATACGGGACGAGGAATAAGGTGTCTCCGGTTTTGTTCCGATTCAGAACGGACTTGTAAATGGATGTGTGTCTGACGTTGAATTTCATTCTATGTGAATTGGTTTCTATTTAATATATATCTGTTTGGTGACAGAGAATTTTTTCTCTTGCTTGACACCCTTCTCTAAGACGCATGAGCTCAGAGGTTATATATTGATAGTTATCAATCGCATGGCGTGGATTGTCAATGTGGCATACAAAGATGCAAATGATAAAGGATTTTGTTGAAAAGCAGAGCCTTGTGGTTAATGATCAAAGCACAACCTATTTAGGCATAGCTTTGTGCATAGTGTTATTTCGCGAGCCTCACACCCCGGTATGAGTCAAAAAGGGATAAGGGAATGCAGGGAGTGCAAATGTTTCTTTCTAGTTAGAAGTGGTGTCATGGTATGGAGCCCAGACATTTTTACTTATGTGGATGATGGATTTCGAGGCCTCAGATATATTGGTCGATAGTGGCCAATTGATAGGTCCAATAAGACTGGGAAACGTGTGTTCAAGCATAATTAACTGTAATAACTCGGAAATCCGAGCCAATTTAAAATTTTTATTTTTGCAATTTTGATGAATTTTGAATATTTAAAATGATATATTTTAAATAATAACAATGAGAAATTTATTTTGAATAGAATTAGAACGTATATATTTATTCGAATCAACGTTAGAATATAAATATTTTATTTTAATTATAAAAGGAATTGAAAATGGCGCGGTAGTTCGAAAATTCAATTTCAAATTTCAAATGAATGTACATGATTCAAAATAAACCGGATTTTAGTGAAACCAAAAATATTCGAATCTAATTGAGAATATCTTTCCAACGAATCCGAAAAATTGAAATTTCATAGCGGGGATAAAAAGTTACGCCCAGTTGAAAATTCAGGATAGTCGATATGGAATTTTGGCCCTTAAAAATGGAAATTTTGCAAACGACCTCTGTTTTCGAAGAAACCACTTTGGTTGGATCCGGGATGTCAAATTATTGCTAGATTCCAAGATTCGTAATTTTTCGAATCAATATATGAGCGTGGCAAAGGAAAACGTGTTTTGACAGTTTCAGTCAATTTCGATCGACCAGAAAATGACCATTTTTCAAATGGTCTCAGAATTCGATGAAATTAGGTTTGTTAGGACTGTATCGTCAATACGAAACTAAAAATAATTTTTCTGGAATTTTTAGAGACATTATGTGGCCCTAGTAAATTGAAATGTGCGTTCAAATTCAATATATAGATTTATATTTTGATTTTGACGAAAACTGATCGAAACTTTATAATTAGGTTACGAAACATATCCCATTGCGTTCGGGATGGGGGTAATTAGCTAGGGGCGACAGTCGGTGGGTTCAATTTCGAAATAAAAAGTTGCTTTTTGGAATTTAAATATAATAAAATATATAAATTTATATATACTTGGCCCCTTCTATTTTCTCTCTCCCTCACTTCACACCCTCCCCCTTTTGAATCAACGGTCAACGCTCACTATTAAAAAAAAGGGGAACCGTGAAAACCCCTGTCGCCCATCGCGATTCTCCCCTACGCCGCAGCCGGAGGCCGCGCCACCATCGTCTCCGCCTCCCCAGGCGATCGCCCCTCAGCTCTCCCTCACGCGCCTCTCTCCTCCGCGCCTTCACCTCTTTTGCCCCCTTCCGATTTGACCGTGACCCTCTCTGAACCCGCGCCCTACCCAACGCCTCCCCCTCCGTCCAACTCAGCGCACCCCAGACCTCCCCGGAGCAACCGCGACCCCTCCCCTTCAACTGCGCTGTGAGTTTTTTTCCTCCGTAGATGTTGATTCTTTTTGTCTATTAAAAATAAGATATTTTAGTTTATAAAATTCTGATTTTCTTTGATTTTAAAAAAAAACTATGATATTTATGAAGGATAAAAATATAATTTTTAATTATGTAGAAGGATAGAAATATAATTTTTAATAAAGGAAACAATTATATTTTTAGAAGCGAAAAGGTTTGATTTTTATGTGAAGTAAAGTTTGATTTTTAGGTGAAGTAAAGTTATGATTTTTATTTAATTAAAGTTATGATTTTTAATCATGAAAAGAATATAAAAAGATTATATTTTTACATATGAAAGCGTTGTAAAAAGATGTAATTTTTATATATGAAAGCGTTGTAAAAAGATGTAATTTTTATATACGAAAGTGTTGTAAAAAGATATGATTTTTATTGACATAAAGATGAACTTTATTTGATATGAAGTATAATAAAAATATGAACTTTTTTTGATATGAAGTATAATAAAAATATGAACTTTATTTGATATGAAGTGAAATAAAAGTATGAACTTTACCTTTATCATGAAGTAGCGAGAATAAAGATTCGATTTTTATATGGGTAGTGGATTAAAAATAGAATTTTTATATAATAGAGAATATAAAAATATGATCTTTATATTTGTGGCGATATAAAAAGAAGATTTTTAATATAAACATCATATTAAAAATGTGATTTTTAATATGCATAGCGTAGAAAAGACCGTGTTGGCATGTCAGGCAAATCCAGCCTGTTCTGAATTCAGAAATAAAACTGGCGGAGTGGAACCGCAAGGTGAAAACTCCTCACTTTTACTATGTTTTCTAGTTGAAATATATATTAGGATGCAGACGGTGCTTAACAGCACCCGACACCCGTTGTCCACATACCATGTACGACTTGTGTGATTGTTTGTGTTGTGAAATTTGACTGTTAATTGTGATGTGAAAAATATATATTCATGTGTTGAAATAAAATATATATTCATGTGTTGAAATAAAATATATATTCATGTGTTGAAATAAAATATATATTCATGTGTTGAAATAAAATATATATTCATGTGTTGAAATAAATTATAAATTCATGTGTTGAAATAAAATAAATATCTATAAACAAATCGGATGATTTGTTTATGTACACCCATTTGACTGATGTTGATTGGGACGATAAATTTTACACATCGCCCAACTACACAAATAAAAGTATGTGTTTGTTGATTTGAAACCCCACACAGGTATTGGGACGATATTTGACGTACACTAATCCTGATTGTTTAGTTGTATGTCAGTCGATGGGTTGACAGACTGTGTAAGCGTTAATTATATATATTTAATGCTTATGCAGTTGTGTGGTGCACTCTGGATGATGGTTGATGATTTATCGTTGCTATTATATACATGTGTTGTAGTGAATCCATATAATTAACGTTATATGGTAATTGATTGGGCCTCATTCCAATTTGGAAAATAAGGAATATTATAAATAAAAATTCATGTGTTGAATAGAAAAGAAAATTCATGTGTTGAATAGAATAAAAATTCATGTATTGAATAGAAAAGAAAAATTCATGTGTTGAATAGAATAAAAATTCATGTGTTGAATAGAAAAGAAAATTCATGTGTTGAATAGAAAAGAAATTCATGTGTTGAATAGAATAAAAATTCATGTGTTGAATAAAATAAATTCATGTGTTGAAATAAAATAAATTCATGTGTTGAAGAAAATATTCATTTGTTGAATAGAATAACGAAGTTATTAAAATATATAAAGCCGTGTTGGTTAGATATGCGCCATCTTGACGCGAACAATATTTATATCGATTATGTTCGTTTTTATAATGAATATAGAAAAGGAAGTAATTTCAAAATATAATGTTTTGAAAATACTATCATTTATATATCGATGAGATGGAATATTCAAATTTGATTAGAAATTGAATATGAAGTTGAAATCGTTTTGAAAACGAATTTAAAACGATTTATAAAATACGTTTTAAAAGGAAATCGACGAAGTATATATTATATATAATATAATGCCCGGAATAGAACGCGCCACGCCGCGGCAGTTCGCGAATTTCGACCATTGACTTCGCATGGATATTACGGGAGATCCGACTGTCGGATACTCCTAAAAACGAAACCGTTGGGTTCGTATCGAAAAGAGCTTTCTAACGAATATTAGAGATTTGAAATCTAACAGCTGGATTTGGAACGATGTCCAAATCAAATTTGGAAAAGGTCGCTGTAAGTGCAGTTCGATGGCCGTTGATGGAAATCGACTGTACGGGCCTTGATAAAATTATTAAAAATAGTAATAATTTGTGTAAAATCAAAAGAAATGATTTGGAAAGAACTGGGATGAAAAATTCCAAATTTGAAAAGATAAAAATAGTTTTTTATCGAAATGAACTAGTTTTGAACTAGTATTATAATCCCATTTATTTTTAAAATAAATAAAGTGGATTTGAAATGGTTTTGAAAATAACCAGAATTTCCAATAATTGAATTGGAATGGATTTGAATCGAAATTGTCTTTGGAATATTTCGATGTTGGATTTCGTGATGATACAGATATTGTTATGGAAATTTGAAAGATATATTTATATTGTTATTTCCAATATGATATTTGTTGGTTGTAGAATTTGATATTGAATATAAGCCGATATATTTTCTATTCAGAGCCTTGTATTTAATATCAAATGTGATTTGGGTTTGTCGTGAATGGTGTCTTCATTAACACTGTTCTTAAACCCAGTTAAGAAAAAGATTAAATCTTTTTATTTAGATTTAATGAAGTATACCAATTAATTATATTTAATTGGAATTGAATTAGAATTGATTTTGGGATTTATCGTGAACGGTGTTTTAAATAACACTTGTTCTTTAACCCGATAATTAATGGAATGTGATTTTGGGTTTATCGTGAACCGTGTTTTAGATGACATTGGTTCTTTAACCTAGTTAAAGATAGTATATTGATTTTTGGGAAGATTAAAACTAAGTGGAGTATTAATGAATCTTTAATTAGATTGAAATGATCGAGAATGGAGTATCACCAGTTTTGCTCCAGGCGATAGTTAAATCTTTAATTAGATTTGAACGTGAAATGGTAATTGAATTTACCGATAACACCGTAGTGTTAAATATGAAGTATGACCAGTTTTACTTCATGGGATGAATAGGTTGGGATTGGTAAATAAAATAAATGATTACTTCAGTATGGTTCGCTAATCCCGACTAGTTTGAATGGATATTCAAAAGAAGATTAAAGAATAAATTTAAAGAATTTATCTTTGATAAAATTAATGGTAACCTTTTCCAAAGTATAAGAATATTTGAATAAAAGAATATTCTGAATTGGAATGAGGCGTATGTTGTGTTTGTGTAACACTTGTTTATTATATACGCGAGTTATTCATAAGACCGGGTTTATCCCATTCTGAATAACTGATTCGACGTGGTGTCGAGGATGAAGACGGTGGTCGAAGACCGGAGGTCTTCACATCGTTTTTGTGATTACTGATGATCTTGATTGGGCTGTACACCCACGAGGAGGGAATCAGTTGGTGATCGTCCAGACGTACTTGGAGATCGATGGATATGCGAGGTACAAGGTGCCTCCTGTTTCGTTCAGACCCAGAACGAACTTGTAATTGGACTGTGTGTCTGACATTGGATTTTATTCTGTGTAATTGATTTCTATTAAATATATATCTGTTTGGCGGCGGAGAATTTATTCTCTTGTTTAACGCCCTTCTCTGAGACGTACGAGCTCAGGGGTTATATATTAATGGATATCAATCGCATGGAGTGAATTGCCTGTGTGGCATGCCTAAGTGGCAAATGATCAAGGCTTTTGTTGAAAAGAAAAATCTTGTGGTTGATGATCAAAGCACGGACTGTATGGCATAGCTTTGTGTAGCGTTGATTCATGAACCTCACACCCCGGTTGTGAACCAGAAACAGGAGAGGACCTCAGGGAGGGCATGCGTTTCCTTCTAGCTAGGGTGGTGTTAGTGACCTACCAGCCCTGACATTTATATTATTTTAACCTGTGTGGTTGATGCTGTTGCGAGGCGCCTTGGATATATCGGTGACTGTGTGGAGCCGATGGAGTTATTTGGCTCATTGACGCCCTAAAGGGCGGGGAAACGCAGTGTTCAGGCATTTTAATCCACATCGGTGGACCGGCCCTGACGATCCAAGGGTCACTCGAGCTCTGATCCTGAGACATGGGCTAAAGCGTCTCGAATTCGGTGAGGACTATCTTTTGCCTCAGTTCACAGATGGAAATCCAATTTCCAATACGAGACATTGCGGTTTTGATTGTAAACCTATATATGGCGACATAGTGGTATGGGGCACTTATGTCGTCTATGATTGATACTTATGATTTGAAGTTGTTTTATATACTATACACTTATAGTAATAATAAAACATGAAATTTCACGTACCAAGCATTCTTGGCTATTATAAGGTAAAAACCCTATCCTCCGGTTTGCGTTGCATTGTATGATGGGACATGGGTCTTATAATAGCTTCATTTTTCTTTATTTAGCATTGCGCTGTTTGTTTTATGCACTGGTATTCTTGGGAGGAAACCCGTTCCGTGTTATACGACGTGGTCCCTTGATTCACCTAACTCTAAAATAAAGATTAATAACTGTTTTAGTTCTCACACCAGTCACATGACTGACCTAGAGTTTATTGTTTTAACCTAAACTCTGGGTGCCCTTTTTTTGACACGGGTAGCTAGTAGTTTTGGTTTTGCAGATTTATATTCACAAGAACCTGGTTTATAGCTGGAATGATATTCGGAAAGCTCTGTATCCGTATATTCCTTTCAGTTGTATTGTATTACTTTTCCGCTGCAGTAATGTATTTAAATCTCTGATATTTATCGAATGTGTAATATTTATTCATACTCTGTATATTCTTGTATTCTGATGGAATTGTTGTAATAAACAATGAAATGTTCTTCTGTTTGTGTTCTGATTTGTCGTGTTCTCAAAACAATCAGGGGTTTAGAACGGTCTTGGTCGGTTTAGCGATCGATTCGGATCTAGCGAAATTCCTTATCATTTCATTTGGTATTAGAGCTTTGGTTTACAGAGCTCGGAGAATAAGACACGTTAGAACCAAATGAAAGAATCCATCAGAAATTGGATTAGTAATATCCAATGAGAATGACTCGTTAGAGATAGGATCAATAGTATCCTAGAACGAGTGTGAAGAGTATATTTTTAAATTGAAAACAATTTTTTGTTTTGAAAATTTAAATCGTATTATACGTATTTGATTATTTATTTTATACTGAATTTGGATAATCCAGTATATAAAGATTTTGCGTATATGTCTGATCCACGTGTATTCGAAGTTTTAATATATTGGATAGATATAGAATCACACTCTAGTTGGATGTTCTGATGTGGTTCGAAACATCATCATAATTTATGTTCGAGTGACGAAAGTGGGATTTCTATATATTTCCAATTGACTGGTGTGAGAACCAAAGCTAGATAGGGCTTAATGTTGTGATTTGGCATCAAAAATCTCATTTTTGGACTATGTATCAAAGTTATGAATTTGAAAAGATAATCAACTAATTGATTGCTGGCTGTGTTGTTTGATTATTGGTTGATTAATTAAAATGTTGAACCATTAGCCAAATTGATCAAATAGTGAATTGTATTGAAAACTAGTTGCATTTGCATGCATATACATGTACTTACATTGAACAGGTCATAGCAAGGAGGCTAGAGAAGAGGAATAAATTTGTTTGCCCGACAAATAGGTACATGTTTATTGTATTTCTTGGGTTTTTGATGATTTTATGAGCCGTTTGGCTGTTTCTTTTTCTTTTTGGATTGGTGAGGGCCATCGGAGGCTATTTGAAATATCCCGAAGCTTCCGGTGCAGGGGAGGTTATGGCGAAATTTTTCGAAAATTTAGGGTGTTAGCCAAATTTTTGAAAAATTTGAAAAGTTCTTAGAAACTGAAAATTTGAAGAACTTAAGCCGTAAAGAAAATAATGGAAGTTGAGTTGATTAGTTAAAAAAAACTTTCAGCTTCGTTCCTTTTCGGGGACGAAAAGTTTTAAGTGGGGGAGATTGTAATAACCCGGAAATCCGAGCCAATTTAAATTTTTTATTTTGGCAATTTTGATGAATTTTGAATATTTAAAATGATATATTTTAAATAATAACAACGAGAAACTTATTTTGAATAAAATTAGAATGTATATATTTATTTGAATCGACGTTAGAATATAAATATTTTATTTTAATTATAAAAGGAAATGAAAATGGCGCGGTAGTTCGAAAATTCGATTTCAATTTTCAAATGAATGTACAGGATTCAAAATAAACCAGATTTTAGTGAAACCAAAAATATTTGAATCTAATTGAGAATATCTTTCCAACGAATCCGAAAAATTGAAATTTCATAACGGGGATAAAAAGTTACGCCCAGTTGAAAATTCAGAATAGTCGCTATGGAATTTTGGCCCTTAAAAATGGAAATTTTGCTAACGACCTCTGTTTTCGACGAAACCACTTTGGTTGGATCTAGGATGTCAAATTATTGCTAGATTCCAAAATTCGTAATTTTTCGAATCAATATGTGAGCGTGGCAAAGGAAAACGTGTTTTGACAGTTTCAGTCAATTTCGATCGACCAGAAAATGATCATTTTTCTAACGGTCTCAAAATTCGATGAAATTAGTTTTGTTAGGACCATATCGTCAATACGAAGCTAGAAATAATTTTTCTGGAATTTTTAGAGACAGTATGGGGCCATGGTAAATTGAAATGCGCGTTCAAATTCAATATATAGATTTATATTTTGATTTTGACGAAAACTGATCAAAACGTTATAATTAGGTTACGAAACATATCCCGTTGCGTTCGGGATGGGGGTAACTAGCTAGGGGCAACAGTCGGTGGGTTCGATTTCGAGTTCGAAATAAAAAGTTGCTTTTTGGAATTTAAATATAATAAAATGCATAAATTTATATATACTTTGCCCCTTCTATTTTCTCTCTCCCTCACTTCATACACTCCCCCTTTTGAATCAACGGTCAGCGCTCACTATTAAAAAAAAAGGGAACCATGAAAACCCCCGTCGCCCATCGCGATTCTCCCCTACGCCGCAGCCGGAGGCTGCGCCACCATCGCCTCCGCCTCCCCAGGCGATCGCCCCTCAGCTCTCCCTCACGCGCCTCTCTCCTCCGCGCCTTCACCTCTTTCCCCCCTTCCGATTTGACCACGACTCTCTCTGAACCCGCGCCCTACCCAACGCCTCCCCCTCCGTCCAACTCAGCGCACCCCAGACCTCCCCGGAGCAACCGCGACCCCTCCCCTTCAACTGCGCTGTGAGTTTTTTTCCTCCGTAGATGTTGATTCTTTTTGTCTATTAAAAATAAGATATTTTAGTTTATAAAATTCTGATTTTCTTTGATTTAAAAAAAAACTATGATTTTTATGAAGGATAAAAATATAATTTTTAATTATGTAGAAGGATAGAAATATAATTTTTAATAAAGGAAACGATTATATTTTTAGAAGCGAAAAGGTTTGATTTTTAAACAATAAAAGGTTTGATTTTTATGTGAAGTAAAGTTTGATTTTTAGGTGAAGTAAAGTTATGATTTTTATTTAATTAAAGTTATGATTTTTAATCATGAAAAGAATATAAAAAGATTATATTTTTACATAAGAAAGCGTTGTAAAAAGATGTAATTTTTATATATGAAAGCGTTGTAAAAAGATGTAATTTTTATATACGAAAGCATTGTAAAAAGATATGATTTTTATTGACATAAAGATGAACTTTATTTGATATGAAGTATAATAAAAATATGAACTTTATTTGATATGAAGTATAATAAAAATATGAACTTTATTTGATATGAAGTGAAATAAAAGTATGAACTTTACCTTTACCATGAAGTAGCGGGAATAAAGATTCGATTTTTATATGGGTAGTGGATTAAAAATAGAATTTCTATATAATAGAGAATATAAAAATATGATCTTTATATTTATGGCGATATAAAAAGATGATTTTTAATATAAACATCATATTAAAAATGTGATTTTTAATACGAACAGCGTAGAGAAGACTGCGTTGGCATGTCAGACAAATCCAGCCTGTTCTGAATTCAGGAAAAAAACTGGCGGAGTGGAACCCCAAGGTGAGAACTCCTCACTTTTACTTTGTTTTCTAGTTGAAATATATACTAGGATGCAGACGATGCTTAGCAGCACCCGACTCCCGTTGTCCACAGACCATAGACGACTTGTGTGATTGTTTGTGTTGTGAAATTTGACTGTTGATTGTGAGTTGATTGTGATATGAAAAATATATATTCATGTGTTGAAATAAAATATATATTCATGTGTCGAAATAAAATATATATTCATGTGTTGAAATAAATTATAAATTCATGTGTTGAAGTAAAATAAATATCTATAAACAAATCAGACGATTTGTTTATGTACACCCATTTGACTGATATTGATTGGGACGATAAATTTTACACATCGCCCAACTGCACAAATAAAAGTCTGTGTTTGTTGATTTGAAACCCCATACGGGTATTGGGATGATATTTGACGTACACTAATCCCGATTGTTTAGTTGTATGTCAATCGATGGGTTGGCAGACTGTGTAAGCGTTAATTATTTATATTTAATGCTTATGCAGTTGTGTGGTGCACTCTGGATGATGGTTGATGATTTATCGTTGCTATTATATACATGTGTTGTAGTGAATCCATATAATTAACGTTATATGGTAATTGATTGAGCCTCATTCCAATTTGGAAAATAAGGAATATTATAAATAAAAATTCATGTGTTGAATAGAAAAGAAAATTCATGTGTTGAATAGAATAAAAACTCATGTGTTGAATAGAAAAGAAAAATTCATGTGTTGAATAGAATAAAAATTCATGTGTTGAATAGAAAAGAAAATTCATGTGTTGAATAGAAAAGAAAATTCATGTGTTGAATAGAAAGGAAATTCATGTGTTGAATAAAATAAAAATTCATGTGTTGAATAAAATAAATTCATGTGTTGAAATAAAATAAATTCATGTGTGGAAGAAAATATTCATTTGTTGAATAGAATAACGAAGTTATTGAAATATATAAAGCCGTGTTGGTTAGATATGCGCCACTTTGACACGAACGATATTTATATCGATTATATTCGTTTTTATAATGAATATAGAAAAGGAAGTGATTTCAAAATAAAACGTTTTGAAAATATTATCATTTATATATCGATGATATGGAAAATTCAAATTTGATTAGAAATTGAATATGAAGTTGAAATCGTTTTGAAAACGAATTTAAAACGATTTATAAAATACGTTTTAAAAGGAAATCGACAAAGTATATATTATATATATTATATATATTATATAGTGGCCTTAATAGAACGCGCCGCGCCGCGGCAGTTCGCGAATTTCGACCATTGACTTCGCATGGATATTACGGGAGATCCGGCCGTCGGATTCTCCTAAAATCGGAACCGTTGGGTTCGTATCGAAAAGAAATTTCTAACGAATATTAGAGATTTGAAATCTAACGGTTGGATTTGGAATTATGTCCAAATCAAATTTGGAAAAGGTCATTGTAAGTGCAGTTCGATGGCCGTTGATGGAAATCGACTGTACGGGCCTTGATAAAATTATTAAAAATAGTAATAATTTGTGTAAAATCATAAGAAATGATTTGGAAAGAATTAGGATGAAAAATTCCAAATTTGAAAAGATAAAAATAGATTTTTATTGAAATGAACTAGTTTTGAACTAGAATTATAATCCCATTTATTTTTAAAATAAATAAAGTGGATTTGAAATGGTTTTGAAAATAACCAAAATTTCCAATAATTGAATTGGAATGGATTTGAATCGAAATTGTCTTTGGAATATTTCGATGTTGGATTTCGTGGTGGTACAGATATTGTTACGGGAATTTGAAAGATATATTTATATTGTTATTTCCAATACGATATTTATTGGTCGTAGAATTTGATATTGAATATAAGCCGATATATTTTCTATTCAGAGCCTTGTATTTAATATCAAATGTGATTTGGGTTTGTCGTGAATGGTGCCTTCCTTAACACTGTTCTTAAACCCAGTTGAGAAAAAGATTAAATCTTTTTATTTAGATTTAATGAAGTATACCAATTAAATGATATTTAATTGGAATTGATTTTTTGGTTTATCGTGAACGGTGTTTTAAATAACACTTGTTCTTTAACCCGATAATTAATGGAATGTGATTTTGGGTTTATCGTGAACCGTGTTTTAGATGACATTGGTTCTTTAACCCAGTTAAAGACAGGATATTGATTTTTGGGAAGATTAAAACTAAGTGGAGTTTTAATGAATCTTTAATTAGATTGAAATGATCGAGAATGGAGTATCACCAGTTTTGCTCCAGGCGATAGTTAAATCTTTAATTAGATTTGAACGTGAAATGGTAATTGAATTTACCGATAACACCATGGTGTTATATATGAAGTATGACCAGTTTTACTTCATGGGGTGAATAGGTTGGAATTGGGAAATAAAATAAATGATTACTTCGGTGTGGTTCACTAATCCCGACTAGTTTGAATTGATATTCAAAAGAAGATTAAAGAATAAATTTAAAGAATTTATCTTTGATAAAATTAATGGGAACCTTTCCCAAAGTATAAGAATATTTGAATAAAAGAATATTCTAAATTGGAATGAGGCGTATGTTGTGTTTGTGTAACACTTGTTTATTATATACACGAGTTATTCAGAAAGACAGGGTTTATCCCATTCTGAATAACTGATTCGACGTGGTGTCGAGGATGAAGACGGTGGTCGAAGACCGGAGGTCTTCACATCATTTGGGTGATTATTGATGATCTTGATTGGGCTATACACCCAAGAGGAGGGAATCAGTTGGTGATCGTTCAGACGTACTTGGAGATTGATGGATATGCGAGGTACAAGGTGCCTCCGGTTTCGTTCAGACCCAGAACGAACTTGTAAATGGACCGTGTGTCTGACACTGGATTTTATTCTGTGTGATTGATTTCTATTAAATATATATCTGTTTGGCGGCGGAGAATTTATTCTCTTGCTTAACGCCCTTCTCTGAGACGTACGAGCTCAGGGGTTATATATTGATGGATATCAGTCGCATGGAGTGAATTGCCTGTGTGGCATGCTTAAGTGGCAAATGATCAAGGCTTTTGTTGAAAAGCAAAGTCTTGTGGTTGATGATCAAAGCACGACCTGTGTGGCATAGCTTTGTGTAGCATTGATTCGCGAGCCTCACACCCCGGTTGTGAACCAGAAACGGGAGAGGACCTCAGGGAGGGCATGCGTTTCCTTCTAGCTAGGGTGGTGTCAGTGACCTACCAGCCTTGACATTTATATTATTTTAACCTGTGTGGTTATTGCTGTTGCGAGGTGCCTCAGATATATCGGTGACTGTGTGGAGCCGATGGAGTCATTTGGCTCATTGATGCCCCAAAGGGCGGGGAAACGCAGTGTTCAGGCATTTTAATCCACATCGGTGGACCGGCCCTGACGATCCAAGGGTCACTCGAGCTCTGATCATGAGACACGGGCTAGAGCGTCTCGAATTCGGTGAGGACTATCTTTTGCCTCGGTTCACAGATGGAAATCCAATTTCCAATACGAGACATTGCGGTTTTGGTTGTAAACCTATATATGGCGACATAGTGGTATGGGGCACTTATGCCGTCTATGATTGATACTTATGATTTGAAGTTGTTTTATACACTATACACTTATAGTAATAATAAAACATGAAATTTCACGTACCAAGCATTCTTGGCTATTATAAGGTAAAAACCCTATCCTCCGGTTTGCGTTGCATTGTGTGATGGAACCTGGGTCTTATAATAGCTTCATTTTTCTTTATTTAGCATTGCGCTATTTGTTTTATGCACTGGTATTCGTGGGAGGAAACCCGTTCCGTGTTATACGGCGTGGTCCCTTGATTTACCTAACTCTAAAATAAAGATTAATAACTGTTTTAGTTCTCACACCAGTCACATGACTGACCTAGAGTTTATTGTTTTAACCTAAACTCTGGGTGCCCTTATTTTGACACGGGCAGCTAGTAGTTTTGGTTTTGCAGATTTATAACCACAGGAACCTGGTTTACAGCTGAAATGATATTCGGAAAGCTCTGTATCCGTATATTCCTTTCAGTTGTGTATTGTATTACTTTTCCGCTGCAGTAATGTATTTAAATCTCTGATATTTATCGAATGTGTAATATTTATTCGTACTCTGTATATTCTTGTATTCTGATGGAATTATTGTAATATGCAATGAAATGTTCTTCTGTTTGTGTTCTGATTTGTCGTGTTCTCAAGACAATCAGGGGTTTAGAACGGTCTTGGTCGGTTTAGCGATCGATTCGGATCTAGCAAAATTCCTTATCGTTTCACTAATCCACTAAGGTATATTTGTGGACCGGCCCTGCAGGATCCAAGAGTTCATTGTGGGGAATCCTGAGACATTTGCTAGAGTGTCTCGAATCGTTAAGGAGATCATCTCTAGCCTTGACTCATGATGGAAACCAAATTTCCAATGCGACATTACGGTTTTGATTGTAAACCTATATATGGCGATATAGTAGGATGGGGTACCATGCCGTCTAGGATTGATACATTTTCTTTGAAAGTATTTTAAAACTAATTAGAAACCAATAATAATATTAAATATTATTTTCTACGTATCAAACATGTTTGATCATTATAAGGTAAAACTCTATCCTCCGGTTTGTGTTACATTGTGTGATGGGACTTGAGTCTTATAATGATTTCATTTTTCTAAAAAGCATGGCGTTGTTTTGAATAAAAATTTATTTAATTTATCCACTGGCAATCCAATGGAGTAAACCTGTTCCGTGTTAGTAGCGTGGTCCTGTGATTAGCCATATTGTTAGATAAGTTAGGAAAGATTTCTCATACCAGTCCCACGACTGACTCGTAGTTTGTTTCACTTGCAAACTCGGGTGCCCATATTTTTCCACACGGGAAGTCGAGTGGCTTGTTTTTGCAGATATTTATTTATTGAGTAGGATTCTGGATCGAAGCTTAAAGCTATGTCCAGAGCATTGATAGTCTTCCACTGTGCTTGTTTATTCATTTCCGCTGCATTGTATTAAATTATTGTAAATTAATCTTCCGCTATATTATAATTTTTCGATGTACTCTGATATATTCTGTACTCTGATGTTACGTTATTATAATGTAATAAAAGTCTTCAGTTATTTGTTCTAATGTGTTGTATGCCCAAAGTTAGCGTATGCGGAATTCGAACGGTCTTGGTCGATTTAGCGATCGATTAGGTCCGTGCTAAATTCGTTGTCGTACCAGCTGGTATCAGAGCTTTGGTTAACTCAAATCTTTGGGGTACAACTCGTTAGAATTGAACAAAAGACTCATCAAAGATAGGATTAGCAATATCCTATAAAATAATACTCATTAGAGACAGGATCAGTAGTATCCTAGAATGAGAAAACTCGTTAGAGATGGGGTTAGAAATGCCCTAGAATGAGTTGAGAGTGACAAGTTTATAATTAACCTACTTGTGATTATATATATAATCCGATCTTAGAAAATATAATTTTTGAATATATAAAAGTTATATATATTTTAAAAGTTAATCAACTAATAAAATTATTGAAACCAATAAAAGAATGAAAGTTGAGTTGGTTAGTTAAACAACTTTCAGCTTCGTTCCTTTTCGAGGACGAAAAGATTTTAAGTGGGGGAGATTGTAACAACCCGAAATTTTGAAACCAATTTAAAATTTTTATTTTAGAAATTTTAATGGATTTTTAATATTTAAAATAATTTATTTTAATTAATAACAATTAAAAATTTCTTTTAATCGAAGTTAGAATGAATATATTTATTTTAATTATAAAAGGAGTTAGAAATAGCGCGGTAGTTTGAAAATTTTGATTTTGAACTTTGAGTGAATGTAAAGGATTCAAAGTAAATCGGATTTCAGTAAAACCAAAAATATTCAAATCTGTTTAAAAATATCTTTCCAACAAGTCTGAAAAATTGAAATTTCATCATAGGAATAAAAAGTTATGGCTAGTTAAATATTCAGAATAGTCGCTATGGAATTTAATATAACATATAGCCTTTAAAAGTAGCCATTTCACAAACGATCTCCATTTTCGATGAAACCACTTTGGTTGGATCCGGAATGTCAAATTATTGCAAGATTCCAATTTTCATAATTTTTGGAATTAATATGGGAGCGTAGTAAATTTAAATGTGTTTGGTAATTTAAATTTAAATTGGATTGACAAAAAATGACCATTTTTCAAATGGCCTCCAAATTCAATGAAATTAATTTTTTTGAGACCGTATCGTCAAAACATAGCTAGATTTATTTTTCGTGAATTTTTGGAGTCCGTATGTGGCTACGGTAAATTTAAATGTACGATCAAATTAAATGATTTATATTTTAATTTAAAGAAAAATGGTCTGAAACAATCGAATGGGCTGATGGGACCTAGTCCATTGTGTCCGGAATGGGGGTATTTGGCTGGAAGCAACATTTGTTAGGCTGAATTTGGAGTTAATAGGAATTAACGGTTTTTTTTTGTAAAATTAGAGAATTAATTAATATTAAATTATAAATATAGGATTAGCTAACCCTAATTCTAAACACTAAACCTAATCAGATAACCCGTCGACAGAACTCTTTGAATGGCCTACGTCTTCCACCTTTTGTCACCGATTTTCTCGTTATCCCTTCAATAAATTCGAAGAATTTCAGAACAAGAATTAAAGAGCTTTGTGAGCTCTTCACGATAAACGGGTATGATCGAATTTCCTTTCTCGGATTGCTCGAATTTTCCTCTCAAAGAGCATGCCTTCGCACCTGATTATAGACCGTTGGGGACCACCGGCCTTCGAACCGCCGACGGCGATGGGAGGAGCGGCGATGGCCTTCGTCGTGGCGCCCCTCGATTATGCTCCGGCCTCCTTAATTCTCGTGCGCAGGTGGTCAAAGGCAACGATGAATGGGTTCATTCTTTTCCAGTGAATGAACGATGAAAGGGGGATTAACGGGAATAATTAGCAATGTAATTAAAGTTTAATTATTATTTTAATTATTTAATAATGTAACCAATGTTTAAATTAACGTATCTTCTTCATATGGAAACGAAATGCAGTGATTTCAGTTACGTTGGATTCACAACGAAAAACACTACAATATGGGACTGACTGAAACAAAAATGGAGCTAGCTACAAATTCAGAAAAGTCGTTGTGAGAATTCTATTATTATTATTTTTTATATATAACTAAAATTAATTAATTATGGATGTATTATTACCAATACGTTGTTAAATTCTATTGGTTGTTACACGTGATTTGATCTGGGATTGATGTTGTTATGTAGATCTGTTGATTTGATGATTGTTGTGTTGAATAAAATAGTTGAAAACAAAAATATCAATTTTTGTTGAATAAAATTGTTGAGACAAAATTTACATTTTTGCCAAAAAAAAAAATTGTCATTTTTGTCGAAATAAATTAGTTGAAACAAATTTTTCATTTTTGTCAAAATAAATTAGTTGAAACAAATTTGTCATTTTTGTCAAAACTAATTAGCTGAAACAAATTTGTCATTTTTGTCAAAATAAAGTAGTTCTGTTTAATTTGTCATTTTTGTCAAAATAAATTAGTTGAAACAAATTTGTCATTTTTGTCAAAATAAATTAGTTGAAACAAGTTGTAAAAATTTGTCATTTTTGTCAAAATAAATTAGTTGAAAAAAATTTGTCATTTTTGTCAAAATAAATTAGTTGAAACAAATTTGTCATTTTTGTCAAAATAAATTAGTTTAATTTGTCATTTTTGTCAAAATAAATTAGTTGAAACAAATTTGTCAAAATAAATTAGTTGAAACAAAATTTACATTTTTGTTAAAATAAAACTTGTCAAGCAAGAATATCATTTTAGTTGAAATTAATTAGTTAAAACAAAAAGTAACATTTTTGTTAAATAGATTTGTGTTAAAACAAAAGTAACATTTTTGTTAAATAGATTTGTGTTAAAACAAAAAAAAACATTTTTGTTGAATTAGATTTGACTAAATAAAATTGTCACTTTTGTTGAATTAGAATTGACAAAATAAAAAGGTCATTTTTATTAAATTAGAATTGTCAAAAAAAAGATGTCATTTTTGTTGAAGTAGAATTGTGAAAACAAAACTATCATTTTTATTAAAGTAGATTTGTATGAAACAAAAATGTCATTTTTATTGAAGTAGAATTGTGAAAACAAAGTTATCGTTTGTGTTATAGTAGACTTGTATGAAACAAAAATGTCATCTTTATTGGGATAGAATTGTGAAAACAAAGTTACAATTTTAATTGTTTTGTTGAAATAGAATTGTCGACAATACAAAGTTATCATTTTATTGTTTTGTTGAAATAGATTTGTCGATAAAACAAAGTCATCATTTTTTATCGTTTTGTTGAAATAGAATTGTCAATAAAATAGAGTTATCATTTTTGATTGTTATGTTAAATTAGAATTGTATACAATTTAAAAAGAGACATGTTTATCGTCATTAGAATTTGTATACAAATTAACCTACATTTTTATTTGTCATTTTATACATAGAATTTGTACACAAATTAACATACATTTTTATTTGTTATTTTATACATAGAATTTGTATACAAATTAACAAACATTTTTATCGTCAGTTTATACATAGAATTTGTATATAAATTAAAACAAACATTTTTATGTGTCAGGTTATACATTGAAATTATATGCAAATAAAAATATTTCTTTTTATTTGTTAAAGTTAAAAATAGAAACTGCATACATAATAATGAAAATAAAAATTATCCTTTTTATTTGTCATTAGCGACATTGTAATGCAAATAAATTACATTTTATTTGACATTAGAAAACATGCAGTGAATATATGCAAATAAATTACATTTTATTTGACACTAGAAAACATGTAGTGAATATATGCAAATAAAAACACATTTTATTTGACATTAGAATTGTAGAAAATTTCATGTAAATAAATTACACTTTGTTTGACATTAGAAACATGTAGTGAATTAATGTAAATAAAATACATATTTATTTGACATTAGAGACATGTAGAAATGAATGCAAATAAAATACATATTTATTTGATATTATAAACATGTTGATATGTTATGCAAATAAAACATTTGTTTATTTGGCATGTTAAACACGTTAGTGGACTCGTAACTTTAAACGATTATACCGAAAGATCCGAACGTCGGTTTTTCCCAAAATTGGAACCGTTAAGGCCGCTTTGGAAGATCTTTCCAACGATATAAAATTGGTTAAAATCGAACGGTTAGATTTCGAGAAATGTGTAAATAAAATTTGGGTAAAAACAGCGCCAGGGCAGCCTATTGACCCGAAGCGTCGTTAAATTAAATTGGGCTATTTTTATATAAATAAAAATAGCGATAAATCGTTATAAAATAATATTAACGATATGAAATGATTTTAAATTATATATATTCGAGAATTATTTGAAAAGACCGAGTTCAATCTCATTTCAAATAATTATACGACGATTTAAAGTCGAAGATATTGAAGTCGGTGATTGAAGACCGGTGATCTTCACATCGAATGGATGACTACTGAAGCCCTGGACTGATTTGCTCCCACGAAAGGGTTAAAGTGGCAGTGGTCCGTACATACTTGTTGATTGTCCGGATAAGCGAGCACCTCTCTTCCTTATTGGACATACGGGACGAGGAATAAGGTTTCTTCGGTTTCGTTCAGACCCACAACAGACTTGTAAATGGATGTGTGTCTGACGTTGAATTTCATTCTATGTGAATTGGTTTCTATTTAATATATATCTGTTTGGTGGTGAAGAATTTATTCTCTAGCTTAACACCCTTCTCTGAGACGCATGAGCTCAGAGGTTATATATTGATAGTTATCGATCCTATGGTGTGGATTGTCAATGTGACATGCTAAGATGTAAATGATCAAGGCTTTTGTTGAAAAGTAAAGCCTTGTGGTTGATGATCAAAGCACAGCATGTTTAGACATAGCTTTGTGTATAGCGTTACTTTGCGAGCCTTACACCCCGGTATGAGTCAAAAACGGGATAAGGGAACGCAGGGAGTGCACACGTTTCTTTCTAGCTAGAAGTGGTACCTTGGTATGAAGCCCAGACATTTTTACTTATTTGGATGATGGATTACGAGGCCTCGGATATATTGGTCAATAGTGGCCAATTGATAGGTCCAATAGGACCGGGAAACGTGTGTTCAGGCACAACTAATCCACTAAGTTATATTTGTGGACCGGCACTGCAGGATCCAAGGGTTCACTGCGGGGAATCCTGGGACATTTGCTAGAGTGTCTCGAATCGGTAAGGAGATCATCCCTAGCCTTGACCCATAATGGAAACCCAATTTCCAATACGACATTACGGTTTTGATTGTAAACCTATATATGGCGACATAGTAGGATGGGGTACTATGCTGTCTAGGATTGGTACATTTACTTTGAAACTATTTTAAAACTAATTAGACACTAATAATAATATTAAATATTATTTTCTACGTATCAATCATGTTTGATCATTATAAGGTAAAACTCTATCCTCTGGTTTGCGTTGCATTGTGTGATGGGACTTGAGTCTTATAATGATTTCATTTTTCTAAAAAGCATTGCGCTGTTTTGAATAAAAAATTATTTAATTTATGCATTGGCAATCCAATGGAGTAAACCCGTTCCGTGTTAGCGGCGTGGTCCTATGATTAGCCATATTATTAGATAAGTTAGGAAAGATTTCTCATACCAGTCCCATGACGGACTCGTAGTTTGTTTCATTTGCAAACCCGGGTGCCCATATTTTTCCACATGGGCAGTCGAGTGGCTTGTTTTTGCAGATATTTATTTATTGAGTCGGATTCTGGATCGAAGCTTAAAGCTGTGTTTAGAGCATTGACAGTCTTCCACTGTGCTAGTTTATTCATTTCCCTGCATTGTATTAAATTATTGTAAATTAATCTTCCGCGGTATTATTATTTTTCGATGTACTCTGATATATTATGTACTCTGATGTTACGTTATTATGATGTAATAAAAGTCTTCAGTTATTTGTTCTGATATGTTGTATGCCTAAAGTTAGCATATGCGGGATTCGAATGGTCTTGGTCGATTTAGTGATTGATTAGGTCTGGGCGAAATCCGTTGTCGTTACACATGCGTATATATAAAAAATTTCTATGCGTATACAAACTTAAAACCCTCATAACTTCTTCATACGGTGTCTGTTTTACGCAAACCAAATGTCTTAACAACCCGTATTTTCAATAACCTGTAATAACATAAATCGAGGCAGAATTTAATTCTAAAATATGAATCAAGGGAAACGGGCTATGCCATTGCGTTTGTCTCGGAAAAATACGCGAAATAGAGTCCGAGTTTTCGAAAATCGGAGTCCGTATGACCCGATTAAGGCCCAACGAAGTTTTCAGAAAATTCCAAAGTAAAAACAGATTTCAAATTCAAACTTGAATTTGGGAAATTGGGCCATATTGGGCCAGGCGGGAGAATTCCCGCCAGAGTACCCAAGTCGACAGCCCTGTCGACTTGGGAGTCGACTTGGTTAGACCAAGTCGACAGCCCTGTCGACTGGGCTGTCGACTTGGCTCAGCCGGGCTGTTTAGCCTGGTGCACCAGTTTGGGTTTGTGTTGAGCTTGGGGGCCAGATTCGGTTTTGAGGGCTGAGATGGGAACTAGGGTTTAATCCTATGGCCTAAATCACTTGCCTAATCTATAAATAAGACCCTAACCTACCCTAAATCATCATTATTCATTCTAGCAACTAAACTATGGCAAAATCAATCCTCTCATGGCCTCCACTCTCTTCATAAAATTCCTAAACAAGTTTTTATGAGATTTTCCATGCATACAAGTGTTTTTAGACTTGTATGATCATCATTAGCTTGCATTCAAGTCAAGTTTCTATCTTGGTATCATAAAGAGAGAGTTTTGATCAATTTTGCTTGCATTTTTGGGGTTCAATTGGTTGCATAAGGGTTTTCTTACATTTGCTATACTCACTTGAGTCCGCATAAGCATTGTAAGCCCTATTCTACTTTCATACTTAAACTTTGAAGTTAAATGTATGATATGCGAGTTTATATGCAAGTTTACTATGATGTGTTATGCAAGTTTACTATGATGTGATATGCAAGTTTATTATGATGTGTTATGCAAGTTCATCAAGTTATGTTATGCAAGTTTATATGCAAGTACGTCATGTTGTAATATGCAAGTATGTCATGTTGTAATATGAAAGTTTATATGCAAGTATGTCATGTTGTAATATGCAAGTTTATATGCAAGTATGTCATGTTGTAATATGCAAGTTTATATGCAAGTATGTCATGTTGTAATATGCAAGTTTATATGCAAGTATGTCATGTTGTAATATGCAAGTTTATATGCAAGTATGTCATGTTATGATATGCAAGTATGTTATGCAAGTTTGGGTTGAACATTTTGTTCATGCTATCATGTTATGCATGCTTTTGAGGCCTAATGCAAGTATATGAACATATGTACATTTCATATGCCACCATGTTGAACTTGTGGCTTCAACACTTTTATGTCATGATTATGCCAAGTTCCCTCTTTCTATCCTTTATGCGCTATTGCGATATGTAAGCGATGGGATTGCGTTTGGGGTTGGGTAAACTTAAAAGACATAAAAATATAAGCTTGGGAATTTACCTATTAAGTTAGGTCTACCCATTGGGAATTTACCTATTAAGTTAGGTCTACCCAATTGCTTGAAAATTTGTAACATGTTTTGGAAACATGGTGGACATGACACTTAGAAAAGATAAGTGTGGCCAACTCGAGGTTAGGTTGAGTTTGTAGCGTAAACCTACCCGGAACCGACCGGCTTAACTAGTTGCTACAAACAATAGGACCCAATGTGAGAAGTTGGTCATGTTGTACCTTGGACCCGAGGTTAGACCAAGTTGCGGTGTAAAGCTACCCGGACCCGCCCGGCTTAACTAGTAACCACAACAAAGTCTAATGTGAGAGGTTAAGGCGCATTAATTAATTAATGCCTCATGATTAAGGTTAAGTCATGGTCCATTAAATACTTAACCAATTTGGGCTTGGTAGATTAATCGGGGTTAAGTCGTGAACTCATCATTACACTTAACCAAGTTAATCCATGATTAGTAAAGGGGTTAAACCGTACTTAACCCACTAGAAAAATCCTAGCAATGGGGGTCCACTCCAGCAGTAATCCCTAGTTTGTATCATGATGACCCTAGGGACTAGGCTAGGGTGGGGGCACGATTACTGGACTGGAGGTAAGCGACCAAAAGCGACGGCCGAAGGGTACGCCGGTGTAGTTCTGGGCGGACTATGGTCGTGCACACAGTCCGAAGCCGGGGAAAACATGCACCGGTACCAGTAGATCGAGACTGTGCACTCATGTTTATGGTGTCCAGGGGTTGACACCCTAGGGCTTGATACACCCGACGGGAGACCCGTCACAGTCTGACTACAATTATGTTTGGGCCGTATGGACACCAACACGGGATGAGTTAGGCATATAGGGAGCCGATCGACTAGACCGTTTGGGTTGGACCTCGTGTTAGGGTCACTTCATGTTATTGGACCTTGTGTTAGGGTCACTTCATGTTATTGGACCTCGTGTTAGGGTCACTTCATGTTATTGGACCTTGTGTTAGGGTCACTTCATGTTATTGGACCTCGTGTTAGGGTCACTTCATGTTATTGGACCTTGTGTTAGGGTCACTTCATGTTATTGGACCTCGTATGAGGGTCACTTCATGTTATTGGGCCAAAGCTTGGGCCATGGGATCAATACTTGTTTATTCAAGTCATGTTAGTTTGCTAGTACACCTGTGGTGCAAAACCTTAATCCCGATTATGCGATGACACCTTTATCTACCTTGTTAGTTAATCATCATGCTAGTATGTTGTTATCCTTATGTTCATCCCTGCTGCTCATACCAGTTAGCTTTATCAGTTTACATTGATTGTAGTAGGGCTTACTCAGTCTTTTTGACTGACCTGTTTTCTTTCGCCTCTTTTCTTCCGTTTCCCCCCCAGGTTCTCAGGGAGGGAATACAGGAGCTTAGCTTGGATTTCGGATTGCTTGCTTGTGGGATTTCAGCTCATGTACGTTTTCGACATGAAGCTAGCTATGGTTCTCTCTTATTTTGGGGATAGCACTTATGTATTTCAGTTTTTCTGTTGATGTTGTTTTTATCTAGACTTGTTTATTTGGAAAGCTATGTTGTACCAGACATGTTTTGAAATGGTTTGAAAATCTTCCGCTGTTTTATCTATGTTATTTACTCTGTTTACGTATATACATTTGTTCCTGTTCTGCCTTGATATATCATTATGCATGTTTACCTGATTAAAACGCCCCTCCAAAGTCAGAGTGCTTGCAAGAGTCACCCTGGCGGAGGTGGGGTGTTACAATTTGGTATCAGAGCATATGGTTTACGAGAAGGAACAAAAAGGTTTTTGGAAAACTTTTGAAAAACTATTTTCAAAATCAAGTATAAAGTATTTTCCAAAGAAAAGTCTAGTTTATTTTAAAGGCTATTCCCCAAAAAGCCATTAGCAAAATCCCTTCGTTTTTCTCCATTCTGAATCTGTCTTTTTCTTTTTCAGTATGGCCGATAACTTTGCTATTCCGGAGGGAGTACACGTACCTGTTTGGTATAGGAGACTTTTGGAGGCTAGGGCGACCGAAGCCGGCCCCGCAGATGTTCCTCCTCCTCCTCCTCCAGTAGTTAATATTCCTCCTCCTCCCGTCGCTAATGTTCCTCCTCCTCCTGTCGCTGAGGTTCCTCTTCCTCCTCCCCCTCAGCATCCTCAAGCTGACTTCGCAAAGATTTGCAAAGACTTTAAGGCGATGGGTTGCAAGAATTTCTTTGGAACCGAGACTTATGTAGAGGCAAGGAATTGGTTGAAAGAAACCGAAGATCTTTTTACCTTCTTTGATATAGATGACCGTAGGAAGGTTTTATTAGCAGTGTGGTTGCTAAAGGAAGAAGCTGCACGTTGGTGGGTGGTCACCACCGTTACTAGGCCAATTGAGACTTGGGATGACTTTCGGGGAAAGTTTGGACTAAGGTTGCTATCACTGAAGCAAGGGGACATGACTATTAGGGAATACATAGATAAGTTTAATCAACTGGCTCGGGTCGGTTTAGACTTGGTTAACACAGCCCCGAAGAAGGCCCTATACTTTGCTCTAGGATTAAACGAGCCATTACATGGTTTAGCCATGACTCATATACCCTTGGGGGCAACTTTCGAGAGTTTGGTGAATATGGCCCTACTCAATGAAGAGAATAGGAGTGACAAGAAGGAGATCAAGATGAATGATATTCAAGCCAAGAAGACTGATTCCCAGTGGAAAGGAAATCATGGTAATCCAAGCGGTCAGAGCAGTCAAGGCAATAAGAACAAGAGTCAAGGCAACAAGGGGAACAACAACAAGGGCAATGACGACAAGAGGAAGTGCCATTATTGCGGTTCAGTTGGGCATCTTATTAAGGATTGTAAGAAGAGGAAAAGGAAGAGTGGTGAATGCTATCGTTGTGGTGAGTTTGGACATTTCAGCAAAGATTGCCCGAAGAAGCAAGGGCAAGGTCAGACCCAGCGTGCTGGACCTTCGGGAGGGCAAGTCCATGCTCTCAATGCCGCTCCAGTTCCCGATCGAGGTAGTATTTCTGCTTAAAGTCTTGTTTACATTTCTGATTTTCCTGTTCGTACCTTGTTTGATTTTGGTGCATCGCATAGTTTATTTCATCTGATCTAGTTGAAAGTTTGCACCTAAGTACTAGTCTAGTTTATGATCCCATGTGTGTTTCAAATCCAATTGGGGGGTTCCGCCCATTTGTCTATTATCTACGTGGATTTGAAAATCTCTATCTTTGGTGTAGAGTTCTCATGTGATGCTTATATTCTCGGTTTCATGGGGTATGGGTTGATTTTGGGCATGGATGGGTTGTCCAGTTTTGGAGCCATCCTTGATTTTTGAGCATAGGGTTGTGAGGCTCATGACTTGCCTCGGTAATACCCTAAAAATTTCTAGTAACCCTATGAGTCCCGTCATGTTGTGTTATCTTGAATCCCTCAACTCGTCTATCGACAGTTTGTAATCGGTGAGGGTGGTCCGAGAATATCCTGATATCTTAGGTGAAGGGAAGGGGGTTACCCCTAAACGAAAGATAGATTTCTGCATTTATCTGGTTGATAATGCCAAGATAGTTTCGTGGCCGGTAAGGCACATGGTCCCGTAAGACGGGAGCTAAGTAAGCAAGTGAAGGAGTTGCTTGAGAAGAACTTCATTCGAAGAAGCACTCCCGAGGAAGGTGCTCTAGTAGTATTCCCTACTAATGTGGACAGTTCGCTTCGCCGTATGTTGATTATCGTGGGTAGAACAAGAAGAATAGGCAACCATTACCAAGGATCGATGATTTGTTCGATCAGCTTGTAGGAACATCTGTTCTCTCTTGATCTTGCTACTGGGTTCCATCAGCTCAGAGAAGCTGAGGATAGTATAGACAAGACTGCGTTCAGAACTCCGGATGAATCCTTAGAATGGCTGGTTATGCCATTCGCACCCACCTACTTCCTGGACTTGATAAGTAGGGTGTCTAGGGAGTTCCTGAACGAGTTTGTGGTAGTCTTTGTAGATGATATTCTGATCTCCTCAAAGGATGAGGAAGAGCACGCAAGACATCTCAAGGAGGTGATGGATACGCTTAGAGCACATCAGTTGAAAGCCAAGTTCTCCAAATGTCATTTTGGAGAAAAAGGAGTTAGATTTCTTGGGCACATAGTTTCTAAGCAAGGCTTAGCGGTGGATCCCGCTAAGGAAGTTGCAGTTCAGGATTGGAAGACTCCAAGGAATGCAACTGAAGTAAGAAGTTCTCTCAGTTTAATTAGTTAGCGTCCCTTGAGCTTAGACCTACCCTTCTGGATCAAGTAGGGACTTCGCAGAAGGAAGACCCGCAGTTAGTCGAGATCATGAACAACTGATTCGAGGCGAGATGGTAAGTCACCTAGCTATAGATAACAAGGAATGGCTAAGACGCGATGAGAGAAAGAAGGTTCTTGAAGATGCACATCACCCGAGGAGGTGGCCGAGTTTGTCCCAAGGAACATGTTGTGCCAACAGGTAAAAGGCCGAGTCATAAAAGCCCGGTGGGCTATTACATCCATTGGAGGTCCCCGCAATGGAAGTAGTAAAACGTCACGAAGGATTTCGCGAATGGACTACCTGGGTCGAGGAAAGGGAATACGAGCATGTGGGTCATAGTAGGTAGACTCGCAAAGAATGCTCATTTCACTCTGGTAAAGAGCGAAAGGACCGCGTCATAGCTAGCGACAGTTTACTTTCAAGAAATAAAGCGGTTGCACGGGGTTCCTTAAAGGATAGTTAGTAACCATGACTCAAGGGATAGTCTACGGGGAGTCATGGGCAAGCAATCTAAGTATGGCCTATCATTCGCAGGCGGATGGTTCATTTTGTTCAAGCATGAGTTATAGAGAATCACGTTAGTAAGAGCAATTGACAACGGGGATTGGTATTTTCAAGAAAAGTCCTGCTGCGTGGAATACTTTATAGTAAGTAAACGGGATCCAGGATTCACTAGTGAATTTTGGAGAGCTTGCATGAAATCATGAGGTCATGGTTATGTTTAAGCCAAGAATGATAGTAGAGTAAGTGAAAGAGGAAGACGAGAGGCGACAATGAAATGGGTTCCAATTCATATTTGGAAATAAGAGTTAAGAAGTCAAGGAATCATAAAGTAAAAGACGGTCAAAGCACAGAGGAGTTAAACTCAAGGAAACGTGACTTAGAAGATTGAAGGCTAGATACGCGCATCATATCTCTTTTTAAAGAGCATATCCTTGATCCTTGTTTTCCTGTGGAACTTACTCGCATGTTATCTTTTTTTTCCGTATATCCTCTCGGTCCCATTCTCGACCCCATTTCTGTTGTAAACTCCATAAGGGGGTATGACTCATCGGTTAGTAATACATGTCAAGGTTTGAAGGGGTCCGTTAGGTTGACTAAACCTTTTGGGCTTTTATAGATTATGGGGTGGGTTAGGAAGGGATTTCTTGTAATCCGAAAGGAGTATAGCCTGCTTATCTTCCCGATCTCTTTGTAGCATATCTTTGCTATCCATGTTTGTCTAGTTTATCGTGTTAATCTTGTCATGAGGACCTTAGGTAGAAACCCTTTGGATGAAACATGTGTTTGAAACATGTTATGCTTGATGGTTGCAAGTGGTTGCAAGTGTTTGCAAGTGGTTGCTCGTGGATGCATTATACATGATTAGGCACTAGATCGGCTCACACACTCTTCATATTGCATATTCATGAGTGTTTATGCTTATTCATGGATGAAAATTTTTGTGTTATCACATGGATGTTGCATATGGATGTATGTTATGTGCACACATATAGATGTTATACATTATGTTAGGAATTGCATACATATGGATTCATTTCACTAGCATAATTTGCATTGATATTTGCATTAGATAAGTACATATACACACACCTTTGCATATGTTCATACAACATTTAGAATCTTGTAAGGACAATGATTGCTCGTGGATGATGTTTTGAGTAGATGGATGATTGGATGGTAGGATACGTTCTTCCTAACTTGAAGATTTCGGGGACGAAATCCTTTAAGGAGGGGAGAATGTAACAACCCGTATTTTCAATAACCTGTAATAACATAAATCGAGGCAGAATTTAATTCTAAAATCTGAATCAAGGGAAACGGGCTATGCCATTGCGTTCGTCTCGGAAAAATACGCGAAATAGAGTCCGAGTTTTCGAAAATCGGAGTCTGTATGACCCGATTAAGGCCCAACGAAGTTTTCAGAAAATTCCAAAGTAAAAACAGATTTCAAATTCAAACTTGAATTTGGGAAATTGGGCCATATTGGGCCAGGCGGGAGAATTCCCGCCAGAGTACCCAAGTCGACAGCCCTGTCGACTTGGGAGTCAACTTGGTTAGACCAAGTCGACAGACCTGTCGACTGGGCTGTCGACTTGGCTCAGCCGGGCTGTTTAGCCTGGTGCACCAGTTTGGGTTTGTGTTGAGCTTGGGGGCCAGATTCGGTTTTGAGGGCTGAGATGGGAACTAGGGTTTAATCCTATGGCCTAAATCACTTGCCTAATCTATAAATAAGACCCTAACCTACCCTAAATCATCATTATTCATTCTAGCAACTAAACTATGGCAAAATCAATCCTCTCATGGCCTCCACTCTCTTCATAAAATTCCTAAACAAGTTTTTATGAGATTTTCCATGCATACAAGTGTTTTTAGACTTGTATGATCATCATTAGCTTACATTCAAGTCAAGTTTCTATCTTGGTATCATAAAGAGAGAGTTTTGATCAATTTTGCTTGCATTTTTGGGGTTCAATTGGTTGCATAAGGGTTTTCTTACATTTGCTATACTCACTTGAGTCCGCATAAGCATTGTAAGCCCTATTCTACTTTCATACTTAAACTTTGAAGTTAAATGTATGATATGCGAGTTTATATGCAAGTTTACTATGATGTGTTATGCAAGTTTACTATGATGTGATATGCAAGTTTATTATGATGTGTTATGCAAGTTCATCAAGTTATGTTATGCAAGTTTATATGCAAGTACGTCATGTTGTAATATGCAAGTTTATATGCAAGTATGTCATGTTGTAATATGCAAGTTTATATGCAAGTATGTCATGTTGTAATATGCAAGTTTATATGCAAGTATGTCATGTTGTAATATGCAAGTTTATATGCAAGTATGTCATGTTGTAATATGCAAGTTTATATGCAAGTATGTCATGTTGTAATATGCAAGTTTATATGCAAGTATGTCATGTTATGATATGCAAGTATGTTATGCAAGTTTGGGTTGAACATTTTGTTCATGCTATCATGTTATGCATGCTTTTGAGGCCTAATGCAAGTATATGAACATATGTACATTTCATATGCCACCATGTTGAACTTGTGGCTTCAACACTTTTATGTCATGATTATGCCAAGTTCCCTCTTTCTATCCTTTATGCGCTATTGCGATATGTAAGCGATGGGATTGCGTTTGGGGTTGGGTAAACTTAAAAGACATAAAAATATAAGCTTGGGAATTTACCTATTAAGTTAGGTCTACCCATTGGGAATTTACCTATTAAGTTAGGTCTACCCAATTGCTTGAAAATTTGTAACATGTTTTGGAAACATGGTGGACATGACACTTAGAAAAGATAAGTGTGGCCAACTAGAGGTTGGGTTGAGTTTGTAGCGTAAACCTACCCGGAACCGACCGGCTTAACTAGTTGCTACAAACAATAGGACCCAATGTGAGAAGTTGGTCATGTTGTACCTTGGACCCGAGGTTAGACCAAGTTGCGGTGTAAAGCTACCCGGACCCGCCCGGCTTAACTAGTAACCACAACAAAGTCTAATGTGAGAGGTTAATGCGCATTAATTAATTAATGCCTCATGATTAAGGTTAAGTCATGGTCCATTAAATACTTAACCAATTTGGGCTTGGTAGATTAATCGGGGTTAAGTCGTGAACTCATCATTACACTTAACCAAGTTAATCCATGATTAGTAAAGGGGTTAAACCGTACTTAACCCACTAGAAAAATCCTAGCAATGGGGGTCCACTCCAGCAGTAATCCCTAGTTTGTATCATGATGACCCTAGGGACTAGGCTAGGGTGGGGGCACGATTACTGGACTGGAGGTAAGCGACCAAAAGCGACGGCCGAAGGGTACGCCGGTGTAGTTCTGGGCGGACTATGGTCGTGCACACAGTCCGAAGCCGGGGAAAACATGCAGGGTACCAGTAGATCGAGACTGTGCACTCATGTTTATGGTGTCCAGGGGTTGACACCCTAGGGCTTGATACACCCGACGGGAGACCCGGTACAGTCTGACTACAATTATGTTTGGGCCGTATGGACACCAACACGGGACGAGTTAGGCATATAGGGAGCCGATCGACTAGACCGTTTGGGTTGGACCTCGTGTTAGGGTCACTTCATGTTATTGGACCTTGTGTTAGGGTCACTTCATGTTATTGGACCTCGTGTTAGGGTCACTTCATGTTATTGGACCTTGTGTTAGGGTCACTTCATGTTATTGGACCTCGTGTTAGGGTCACTTCATGTTATTGGACCTTGTGTTAGGGTCACTTCATGTTATTGGACCTCGTATGAGGGTCACTTCATGTTATTGGGCCAAAGCTTGGGCCATGGGATCAATACTTGTTTATTCAAGTCATGTTAGTTTGCTAGTACACCTATGGTGCAAAACCTTAATCCCGATTATGCGATGACACCTTTATCTACCTTGTTAGTTAATCATCATGCTAGTATGTTGTTATCCTTATGTTCATCCCTGCTGCTCATACCAGTTAGCTTTATCAGTTTACATTGATTGTAGTAGGGCTTACTCAGTCTTTTTGACTGACCTGTTTTCTTTCGCCTCTTTTCTTCCGTTTCCCCCCCAGGTTCTCAGGGACGGAATACAGGAGCTTAGCTTGGATTTCGGATTGCTTGCTTGTGGGATTTCAGCTCATGTACGTTTTCGACATGAAGCTAGCTATGGTTCTCTCTTATTTTGGGGATAGCACTTATGTATTTCAGTTTTTCTGTTGATGTTGTTTTTATCTAGACTTGTTTATTTGGAAAGCTATGTTGTACCAGACATGTTTTGAAATGGTTTGAAAATCTTCCGCTGTTTTATCTATGTTATTTACTCTGTTTACGTATATACATTTGTTCCTGTTCTGCCTTGATATATCATTATGCATGTTTACCTAATTAAAACGCCCCTCCAAAGTCAGAGTGCTTGCAAGAGTCACCCTGGCGGAGGTGGGGTGTTACATATCTTGACCAGAATTTCGAGACGGACGCAATGGTGCAGTCCATTTCCTCTAATTATGAATATTAAATTAATTATTATATAATTTATTCTCTTAACTGTCGTTAAAAATTCGGGGTGTTACATTCTCTCCTACTCAAAGGATTTCGTCCCAAAATCTCTAAGTTGAGAAAAATGCATATCCTACCATCCATCATCCATCTACTCATCCACCAACCACGGGCATCCATTGTCCTTAAAGATTTCTAATGCTCATATGGATATATGCGAAGGTGTGTGTATATGTCCCAACACTAATGCGAAGATCAGGCGGTCTACTGATTCAGTTGACCTTCTTAATGCAATGTATGTTAGTGTCATGAATCCAACATGTTTGCAAATAAACCTATTGTGTCATATAAGTTCTGTATGTGTGCACACCCATCCATCCAAAGGCAACATCCATATGCTTGTTCATCCATTTCCATCCATAAAAGAAAAGAAAATGCACACACATCCATATGCAGTATGAAAGTGATTGAGACAATTTTAGTGCCTAATGTGTGTGTAGATGCGTCCACAGGAAACCACCAGCAAACACTTGCATCCATCAAACATAACATGTTTCAAACACATGTTTACACCCATAGGATTCCTATCTGAAGGTCGAAAATACTATGGATAAGATATACTTTATTGACAGAAACAAGCACTGATAAAACTTAGGAAAAAGAGTTAAGAACATACCCTCGAAAAGAAAAGGGTACGAAGCACGAATCTTGTCTTCGGTCTCCTACGTCGCATCTTCTGGGTTATCTCCCCATTGAACCTTTAGCAACTTGATCTCCTTATTGCGCAGCTTCTTAACTTCTGACCCAAGAATACGGGTAGGGACTCGCCTGACTGTCGCCTCCCGTTCCACTTCGACTTCTTACGACATACTCGGCTTAAACAACTCCTGCAGTGTCATGCAGGCACTTACGTATATGAGAGACATGGAAAACGTCATGAACACCAGATAGATTTTCTTGGTGCTTTACTCTGTTGGTCATTTGGCCAATCCTCTTGGTTATGGGAAATGGTCCCACAAACCTAAGTGCCAACTTCCCTACTGATCCAAAGCGAACCACATTCCTTAAAGGTGATACTTTGATTAAAAATAAGTCTCCGACTTCGAATTCGATGCAAGTCCTTCTCTTGTCTGCATAGGACTTCTGCCTATCTTGAGCTGTCTTCATCCGCCGTCGAATAAGGTCAATCTTTTCGGATGTTTCCGTGACCATATCTGGTCCATGTAATAATCTTTCTGTAGATTCCCACCAACAAATTGACGATCTACCGGGTCGCCCATACAATGCTTCAAAGGGTGCTATGCCGATGTTAGCTTGATAGCTGTTATTATAGGCAAACTCTACTAAAGGAAGATGCTCCTTCCAAGTCCCTCCAAAGTCTAGGATACATAGTCTCAAAAGATCTTCAAGAATCCTGTTCACCCTCTCTGTCTGTCCATCGCTCTGAGGATGATGAGCGGTGCTCAAACACAACTGTGTACCTAATGATTATTGCAAACTCCTCTAAAATTTGCTCGTAAAGATGGGGTCTCGATCGCTCATGATGTTGGAAGGTACTCCGTGAAGACGAACTATCTCACGAACATAAATTGCTGCCAACCATGATGCCGTCCTCTTACTCTTAACTGGAATAAAGTGAGCGCTCTTAATGACTCTATCTACTATCACCCAGATACTGGTGTTACCTTTCTTCGATCTAGGAAAACCATCTATAAAATCCATAGAGACGCTCTCCCATTTCCACTACAGATCCTCCAATGGATGAAGTAATCCACCGAGCTTCTTTTGCTCATCTTTGACTTATTGGCAAACTAAACATTGAGGAACAAATTCGGCTACATCTTTCTTCATTCCAACTCAAAAGAAAACCCTCTTCATGTCCGTGTACATATTATCACCGTCTGGATGAATGGTCATCTTAGAATGGTGGGCTTCTTCTAGGACTGCCTTTATCAAGCTTCCGGTTTGAGGAATACAAAGCCTTCCATCTCATCGCAACCATTTTTTTTCATCTATGGTATATCTGCTGAGGTGACTAAAAGTCTCCCCTCTTCTAAGCTTATCCATGACGTCTAGAATCTGTGGGTCACCTTGTTGCGAAGCTCCTATCTGATCGACAAGAATTGGTTGTATCTCCAAGGATGCAAACAAATCAGGCTAAACCTCGATGGAGGGTCTAAAATCAAAAGCTGGTTTGAACTCCAAGTTCTTTCTTTCCACAAACAGAGGACCCAAGGCCACCATCTGCCTACTTAGTGCGTCTTCCACCACATTACCCTTGCCAGGGGTATAAGCAATCTCAAAATCATATGAAGCTAAGAACTCCATCCACTGTTGTTGCCTTAAGTTGAGATCCTTCTGTGAGAATAGATACTTGAGAGATTTATGATTGGTGTATAATTCAAACTTTTCTCCAAGTAAATAATGACGCCATGTCTTTAACGCTAATACTATGGTAGTTAACTCTAGATCATGGGTGGGGTAGTTCTTCTCATGAACTTTCAACTGTTTACCCCCATAACATATTACTTTCCTTCTTGCATCAGCACCGCACCAAGCCTTGTACCGCACGCATCAGTGTAAACAGTAAACACTTTACTCCCATCGGGCAAGGTCAAGACTGGGGCTGTTGTTAGAGCCCTTTTCAGTCGTTGGAAAGCAACGTCATAGTCTATGTCCCTTGAAAATGCCAAATTCTTCTTTGTCATCCTGGTGAGAGGGACTGATATCTTCACGAAGTCCTTAGTGAACTTCCTATAATAACCTGCCAACCCAAGAAAGCTTCTCACCTCGGTTGCATTTTTAGGACTCTGCCAATCTTGCACCGCAACCACCTTTGCAGGATATACAACTATCTCTTCTTTGGAGACCACATGCCTTAGGAATCTCACCTCTTTTCTCCAAAAACGCATATGGAGAATTTTGCTTTAAGCTGATGGTCATGGAGAGTTTTCAAAACTTCTCTCAAATGTTGGGCATGCTCTTCTTCGCTTTTGGAGAAGATCAAAATTCATCGACAAAGACTATGACAAATTTGTTTAGGAACTCTCGAAACACCCTGCTCATTAAATAAACAAAATAGGCAGGTGCATTTGTCAACCTAAAAGGCATAACTAGCCATTCAAAGAAACTGTCCAGAGTTCTGAAAGCAGTTTTATCTATGTTGTCCTCAGCCACCCTCAGCTGATGGAACCCCGTAGCCAAGACCAACTGAGAAAATACCGAGGCACGTACAAGCTGATCAAATAAATCATCAATCCTCGGAAGCGGGTGCTTATTCTTCTTAGTGAGCTTATGAAATTCTCTATAGTCAATGCACAAACAAAATGAACCATCTGCTTTAGTTGCGAATACTACTGGAGCACCCCATTCAGATATGCTTCGTCTGATAAACCCTTTCTCAAGTAGCTCCCATACTTGCTTACTCAGCTCTCTCCTTTCCCTTGGAGCCATGTGGCACAACTGGTAATGCAACTGGCTTTGCATTGTCCACCAGATATATGCGGAAGTCGATCTCGCGCCTTGGAGGTAAACCCCGTACCTCATCAAAACATCGGAATAATCTCGAACCACTGGAACAGATTGCAAATCATCTATGGATGCATCTAGAGACTCTAGGAAGCTAAGCATAACAGACCCTTGGGAGTCACAAGAAACTTCGAGGGTCTTCCTATGACAAGTCAGGAGTCTAACAACCCTCCTCTCACAATCCAGAATGGCCCTATATGTGGTAAGCCAATCCATTCCTAGAATCAAACCATAGCCCATAAACCCGACCACATACGCGTCGCATTCAAACTCGGCGCCTAACATAGATATTTTCAAACCCTGACAAATCATAGATAAATGAGCCGAACCACCAATGGGGTTTGAAACAATTACGGGATCTACTACCATACTAATAATTAATTGCAGAGATTCAACCACAGAACTAGATATAAACGAGTATGAAGCACCAGAATCAAAAAATGTTCTAACTGGATGGTTTGAAAGAGAAACTAAACTTTTTACAGAAAATTTTCTACCTCTTTCAGGAGCACTGATCGCGAGAGCATGCACCTGCCCTCTAGAAGTCCTTGCTCTTTGACCTTGTCCCTGCGATCCTTGTTTCTTCGGGAACTCTTTAGAGAAGTGTCCGACCTCCCCGTAATTAAATCATTTGGCTTCCCTTCTCTTACAATCTTTGATCGTGTGACCCTCCTTTCCACAATTGTGGCATTTTCTCTTATCCCTACCTTTGTCATCTTTCCCTCCTTTCTTCTGCTGTTGCTCCTATTGTTGCTGTGTTTGCTATTGTTGCTGCCCCTTCTTGGGCCACACCTTCCTATTCTGTGATGTCCCCTTAGTATCTGCTTCCTTCTTCTCTCCCTTGTCCTCCTCGTGCATTAAGGCCATATCAACAACTTTTTCAAAAGTGCCCCCATTGGAATATGGGACATGGCTAAACCATGTAGAGGCTCATTCATCCCTTTAGCAAACCGCAAAGCCCTTTTGTGCAGTGTATCTACCAACTCTAACCCGAACCTTGCCAGCTGGTTGAACTTGTTCACATACTCCTTCACCGTCAAATTTCCTTATTTGAGAGCTAAGAACCTTTCCATCTGTATGCTTCTCCCAGCTTGGGAAAGAAATTTCATTTCGAACCTCTGTCTAAAATCTTCCCAAGTTTCCACCGGACGTCCAACTTAGGCGACTTCCCACCAAAATGAGGCTTCGTCCTTTAACAACCAAGCAGCTAACTAAATCTTTCTTCGGTCCTCCACTTCAAAGATTACGAATAAGTCCTCGGTCTCCTTAAGCCAATTCCAAGCTTCTACGAATGTCTCATTCCCATGGAATGACTTTCCTCCCATAGCACGGAAGTCATTGCAGATCTTGGCGAATTATCTGCTCTTGGAGGGGGAGGAGGAATGACTGGTGCAGCTGGGGGAGGAACATTTCCTTGGCTTTCGGCAGGCGCCGTGGCCTCCAAATACCTACGGAACCATCCAGGTATTGTGATGCCCTCTGGGATATTAGGGATGTTTTGTTCCCCAGACATGTTGACAAAAGGGAAAAGGAAGAAATATAAATAAAGGACCGAAGGATACTACATATGGCTTTTTTGGGGGATGTTTTTTAAAACTGACTTTTCTTTTGAAAATGTTTTCTTTTAAAACCTTTTTGAAAATAATTTCCGAAAACTTTTATCTAATCAGGTAACCTTCAGCTCTGATACCAAGTATGACACCCCACGTCCGTTAATGTCACTCACTAAGGGAATGCATTAAGTTTCGTGAAGTGCTTATAGGTAAACAGACACAGAATAATTACAAGATAGATATAAATAAGACAGCAGCGGAAATTTAAATTTTTATTTCAAACATAAATCATAATACCGTGGTTCACAATTGCATAAGTCACAAAAACCATTACAAGAAAATAACTTCTGTCTTGCACCATCAGAGTACATAAGTAAATAAACAGTATAATTCCCCAATTAAAAGAGTTATGCCATAGTAGAGACAAGAACTTGAGCCATACTTCAGAAGTAGCTCCTAGCAAGATGATATCTGAGTGCTGACTAAGCCTGAGCGTTTCCTCCCTGAGAACCTTGGGGGGGGGGGGGGGGGGACGGAAGGAAGAAGGAGAAACAAAAGGGTCAGACATAAAGTCTTGCAAGTCTAGTTACTTTTAGCCAGTAGATAAATAAAAGCAACATGATAGGCATATAAAGTGGATAAGAGAGATCACTACATAAATGGCAGGTGTGACAAGGTAAGCAAGATAAGGTGTAAGTCCCTCACTAATGATTACTCTGCACTATTACTAGTATAACTAAAATGAGATGATCCCTTCCACTATAAGTTGGTAGACCTAGGGCATACGTCCAAGTGTACCCTAACCACTACCCTAGTCGATCGGCTCCCTACCCCGTAGATATCCTGTGCTACCCCCACAGTAGGAGGTATCAATCCCTAAAGTGGCAACCCTTTATTTCTAAGATGTGCACAACCACATCTACTGGTGTCACGGTCGTCTTATCCCCTTCTGCCTGGATCATGCACGCACATGGCCCGGTCGGTTTGCGCCGCCCACACTGTTCGTTCCATTTGGATGTCTTATATTCAATCCGTAAGCGTGCCCCTTCTCCGCCTGGTACGTTCTTTATTTGATACCTACTCCGGGTTACTGGCTTGAAATTGGTTCCACACAATATGATACAAGCTCTCCCCTTTGTCATGTATCCCCACTAGGTTTTCCACTGACTATGTGTACCCTTAGGTGTCTTTAATTACGTAGCCCTATGTCAGTTATGCTTACCTTAAAGGGTGTCTTTAATTACATAACTTTATTATATTTTTTCACTGGTTATGTATACCAATAGGTGTCTTTAATTACATAACCTTATTAGGTTAAGTTCATGGGCCTATATGTAAATATTGCCCACCCCCTCTAATTTACTTAACCTACCCACTACCTATCCAATTTTACTTAACCCTAACTTAAGTTCATAATCATACAATCTTTATGGATTAAATTAGGTTAACTAGTCCAATTCTTTACCATGTCCATTTATGGTTTTATAATGGGCTAGACCTCCCACATTAGGCCTACAACATGTGGATGCTGAATATGCCGGTGGGGTCCGTGTAGACTTATTCCATAGTTGGGTCTAACCTCGTGTCATTGCCCGATTTTTATTTATGTACTTAGACCATCTACATTAGGTTCAACATTAGTGGCTGCTGGATATGCCGGTCGGGTCCGGGCAGACTTCCACCACTAATGCAACCTAACCTCGTGTCATAAGTACAATTACAATTCCTAATTTGTAATTACTAAACATTCCATTTTTATTCAAATCTACCTATGTCATTATAGGTAATTATTTCTATGTTTCCACATTTGAATTAAATGTCCAATTTATATAAATATTACATAAATTATGCCAATTATAAATCCCTTTTCCTGTTTCCTAACTAACGTATTCACACGTATTTTGGCGGCATCTAGGCTATAAAGCAGCCTAGCCATAACAATGAAAAGGGAATATGACAAAGGTGATAGTTTCAACATATCTTGGCATAAATTAGCATGATAACAAGGTGAATGGATATGAACTTAACATCATCACGAGGTGGACATAAAACTGATAACTTCTGGCAATTACTATAATGTCAAAGCAAGCATTATGAGATCTAAATTAACCTTTAAGGTGTCTAACTACTTAGATCTAGCATAATTAGGATGACATAGTAACATGTTAAGATCTAAAGGTGGATTCACATGTCAAGTCTACAACATATCTAAATTGATCATAATATGACAGGTGAAGGGTGATTTACATGAAGAACTAGATCTAACCAACATTACAATTGTCCAATTTAATAGATGTACATTCACCACAATATAGTTACAAGTCAAGATCCACATAGGCAACATAATAGAACAACCACAATTGTATTAGATCTAGGGAAATAGATCTATCATGACATAGTATATGATTTAACTTGCATAGAATCATACTTTGCAACATATCCAAGTCATAGTCTTTCACAATCTACTTTAATTTATCTAAACCTAAAAACAACTAGAAACTCACAACGTTAGGTTTACAGAATTGAGAAAGAACGGATCTAGAATTTCTGAATTAGATTTGCAAAGTATGTTGTTGTAGAAAACGGTTCAGTTCGCACTCCAGCAGCATATGGTGTCCATGATTTACAATGAAGAAAATAGGAGAATAGGACACATGTATATAGCTGCCAGACCCCCTGAAACCGAGTGCCACATCATCCTTAGGGGTATCGACAACCCTGTGGGTGGGTCGACCCCTAGGTCGACACCCCTTAAGGGGGGTCGACCCCTTAGAGCAGGAATTTTGCCGCTCTAAGGAATTTTCGAATTTGAATCGTCCTGGATAAGATTCTGACTCATCTCTGACTCATGCGTATATATAAAAAATTTCTGTATGTATACAAATTTAAAACCCTCATAACTTCTTCATACGGTGTCCGTTTTACGCAAACCAGATGTCTATCTTGACCAGAATTTTGAGACGGACGCAATAGTGCAATCTCTAATTTTGAATATTAAATTAATTATTATTTAATTTATTCCCTTTAATGTTGTTAAAAATTCAGGGTGTTACAAAAGGCATGCATGAATGCACTCAGGTACAAGGCAGGTTCAAGCGCAAATGTCACTGCATCAATTGCAAGACATAAGTGCAAAAGCAATTTTTTGCAAAAAATCACAAATGTACAGCAAAACAAAATGGCCATAGGATACTAATCAAGGTGCAGCCATCAACATAACAACAAAAGAACATAAACATGACCAAGCAAGAGCAGTATCACTCAAGGGCTGAAGTATACATGGCATTAGATAAGTGTCAAAGTCAAAACATGCCAACTACTCATGTTTGGATGGTACATGAACAGGTCACAATGACCATGGTAAGGAAAATGTTAAGCACCATGAACACTGCATAGAAGTAAGTGGTGACAAAGCACCAATGCAACAAAGCAGCAATATGGTGCATTAACAAGTCATATTGGCATGCAAATGGATGACTCAACACATGTGCCATGCAAGCAAGTATAGTTATAGACATAAGCAACCAATGGAAGCACAAGTATGCATCAAAGACAAGTAAACACCAAGGAAGTTCAAATGTGACATGTGTGCACAGTTCAATCATGGTGCAGTTCAGATCAGTGAATACTACAAACATAGGACTAGCACACATGAACATAGGAAGTGAACAAAAACCAAACCGGACAATTTCAATGACAACTAGACAACATCGAACCATGTGACACAAAGTAGTTACACGTAAACAGACTCATAGATGCCTGAATATTAAATACAAAATCAAAGTAAATTCTTTGATAAGATGATCAATTCAAATTTCCAGTATTTGCATGTGTTAAAAATGGCAAGAAATCTTTTATCATAAATCTCGACCAAGGATTATTTCCCAGATATTCAAAGTTGTAAATTTGGCATATAGTTTAATTTCAGAATGATATAAAGAATTCATCATTGGGTATCACGCAAGAAAATTAATCTGCGTATTCAAGGATGTTTTTTGGCAAGGATGATTCAAAATTTTCACGACTTTCAAGAAAATCTTAGGAGTTTTTAGAAGTCAAGAAAATCATTCAAGACATTCCAGAAAATCACATAAATCAATTTGGTGTTCACGGCAATTAATCAAGCAAGTATCACGCAATATCAAGACAAAGTCTTTGGATGAAATCAGAGATAATCAAGGGTTTGAAATCCTATTTGAACACCGATCATCACAGACTGAAATGCATCGAAAAAAATCATTTTATTCAAGCATAAAGAAATAATATTCAGAGTACTCACAATCCTCGAAATTTTGATCGCAATCCCAAATCGTTCGACAAGGAGCTAGGGGTGAGCGTTCAGTTGGTTTGGTTGGTTTGAAGGTAAAAAAACTCAAACCGAATTGGAACCAAAAATTTTCCAAACTGAACCGAATTAATTTCGTTTAATTTGTTCAATAACTGATTTAACTGAACTTGGAGAAAGTATTATTATTCGAATGATGTATTCACTCAAAATAAACATAAATTCATGTTTCGAGAAAATCTGTATAGTAAATTTTATGTTTATGATAAGATTTGATCTATTTGCCTTTGTATTATATAACTTAGGGGTGGGCGTAAATCACACCGCAATGCGGAAATCACTCAGACCAGACCGCAAAAACGGTACGGAAAACCGCGCCAGATTCTCTCTCTAAAGCAAATAGCTCAAACCGAACCGACTCGCAACGATACAGTTTATTTGCAGTTTGAACTGTTACCAAAACATATTAAACCGAACCGAACCGCATAGCTACACCTGTAATGTTATGATAAAAATTTAACAAATTACTATCTAATTTTTTATTTTAACGATATATATTATATTTTTAGCGTTTGCTGTAGTTATATCAATTCAAGATAACACTATGTGTTTTAACCTTTAGATGACACAATGTCATATAATCTTAAATTGATTATTAGTGGAAGTAATTCTCTTGTTTCATATTTAATACGGCTTCAAACTAGACCGAACTAAAACCGGACTGTATTACATCGAAACCGAACCAAAACCAACCGTTTGAACGGTTAGTGTAACGGTTTGTATTTTTGATCAACCGTCTGAGGTGGTGCGGAAGCGGTTTGAGCTTCAAACCGCACCGAACCGAACCGTGCCCACCCCTAATATAACTAAAATAATTATTTAAAGCACTACAATACTATAAAATTAGATAATAAATTAAAATTTTGGTTAATTTGGTTAAACTGATAACCAAAAAATATTTTGCAAACCGAATTCAAACCGATTTAGCTTTAAAACCGAAAAGACCGAAATGAACAGGTTTGGTCGGTTAATTCGGTTTGAACCGAATATTGCTCGCCCCTACAGGGAGCATCAACAATTTCGAAGCCATTAAAGAACACAATTCCAGAGCAAACAAGAATCGCGATTTGGGAGAATAGCCAAAAACCTAATTTATTTTAATCGGCGGCCATTGAGAATATAGAAGGAAGCCAACACATTTTTAAGTGAGAAAGAAAAGGGATCGACCATATTTTCATTTGCGTTAATAAAGGGGTCTTGACTTGTTTTTTTTATTTTAAGTTGTTTAAATTCTTGTAATCATTTTATAGTTTTCTAGTTTATCTGTAAATTAGGGTTCTAGAAACGAGGTTTGTAGTCAGGGAAAAAAAATCTGATCTCGGGGTTTGAGATCAGTGCAGGGTTTTGAGCGTAGGATTAGAACAGTTGGGTGCACATGTCGCGAGTTTATAAGGAATTGTAAGTGTAAAGATTGTTTTAATTCTTAGTAAGAAACCTTGGGGAATGCAACAGTAGGCAGGAGTTTACTGAAGCTGGATAAATTTTATGTTATTTATTTTCTACATTTATTTATTCAGTTGTGAAATGTGTAGTGAAATTTTTTATATTCCGCAAAACTGCAATAAACCCTATTCACCCCCTCTTCTAGGGTTAATTTAGATCCTATAAGTGGTATCAGAGCAGATATTTTTTTAAACTCTAGAGGTATGGATCTTCCAAACGGTGATCATTCTAGTTGTCAGTTTAGCGAGAGTCAGTCTAGTAATACCCCAACAATTTTTGATGGAATAAATTTTTTAAATTGGAAATTAAAAATGGAATTCTATTTAAAACCTTTTAATACTAGATGTTGGGATATTTTTATCAATGGATATGATATGGTAGATAAGAATGATATTGTGATTAATTCTCGTGCTATACATATTTTATATTCTTATATTGATGATGATAAGTATAACCATACTCAGATTCAGATTTATACTTAACAGGATTTACAGATGAAGTAACGGGTGACGATAGCGATGGAGACTTTTCTTATGAAGATTTGGTTCATCTTTGTAATGGTTTAACCAAAACTGTCGATAGTCTCAAATTGAAAAATAAAATTATGAAATCTTGAGTTAGTCAGCAAAAATAATGTTTTGGAATTAAACCTTAAAAATGTTAAGAAATTTGAAAAATCGGTGTAACACCCCACCTCTGTTAAGGTCACTCACAAAGGGAATGCATTAACTTCAGTGGAGCGTCATAAGTGTATAGAACAGATAAATTACAAAACAGACAAAATTTTTAAACAACGGAAAAATATAAAAATTTACTTCATTGATAAAACAGCAGTATGGTAAAACAGCTTGTACAAAGATTGTTTTCCAACACCAAAACACCCTTACCCATTACAACAAACATCTGTCTTGTTTAACAAAATAAAGAAGCATAAAACGACAATGATATTCCCGAATAAAGCATGAGCCAGCCATAGCAGTGGAAAAGAGATTCCAAAGCAATACATCGTCTATCTTCGAGCTTGGAAAGAAAACTGAGCTAAGTGGTGATATTCCCTCCCTGTGAATCTGGGAGGAAACGGAAGAAAAGAAGGCGAAAGAAAACGGGTCAGACATAAGTCTGGTAAGTCCAGTGATTATTTAGCATGTAAACAGACAAAAGGATCATGACATGAATAAACTGAATACCAGACATAACCATGATAATAAGCATAGCAAGACAACAAATGATGATCATTAGATATGCCAAGGTAGGATACACTGAATGCGCTTCGGTTCTTTCTCTGATTTCCTAATTTCTCTGCACCACCCAACTAGCATCCTAATTTGTGTCTTTTATAGAAAGATTCGTATTCCCTGCTAGTGTCCCAACTAGTATCCTGTGAAAAAGGATCCGTATCCCCTACTAGTGTCCCAACTAGTATTCTGTGTTATAAAATAAGGTGATCCCAACCCTGCAATTGTGGTAGCCTTCAGGTGTACATCTGGTATGATGATCTTACCTCAACCAGGCTAATTGCCATGAAGATGTTAGATGTACCCTTACTACCCTATCGATCGGCTCCCTACTTGTATTAACTTTCCTTGTTTCTGTGTCAATCGGCCCTCTTGCGTGTAGATACCCTGTGCTGGTTCCACCATAAGGTGTATCAATCCCTATGATAGCGACCCGACACGATTCAAGATACACAGTGCATATTACTGATGCCCAGTGCCTGCTTTTCCACTCCGGAGCACATGCACGCCCATACTCCGTCGAAACTACACTGCTGCACTCCCTGCCGCTATTTTGACTTTTAATTACTATTTTAATTTAATTTCTGTTTAAACTTGAAATCCTCTGAACTCCATAACTTCTTCATACGGAGCCCGATTTACGCAAACTCAGACTCTTTTTCAAGCAGAATTCCGAGATGAACGCAATGGCGTAACCTGTTTCACCAAGTTCTTCTCCTAAAAATTAAGTGTTCTTAAATTTGTTAATTTTAATATTCATAGAAAATACGGGTTGTTCCATTCTCCTCTCCTTAAAGGATTTCGTCCCCGAAATCTCCAAGTCAAGAAGAATGCATATCCTACCATCCAACATTCATCTACTCAACCATTCAATCACAGGCATCCATTGTACTTAAAAGGATTTCTAATGCTTTCATGGTTATATGAATAGTGTGTGTATATGTCCTTATCTAATGCAAAATCGGGTGGTCTACTGATTTAGTTGACCTCCTTAATGCGAATTATGTTAGTGCCATGAGTCCATTATGTATGCAATTATTCCTAATCGTACCTTATAACCTCTACATGAGTGCACAATCATTCATACAAATGCAACATCCATATGATAACACATCAAGTTTCGATCCATATACAAATACATATATTCAAATGCAATATGAAAGTGACTGAGCCGATCTAGTGCCTAATGTGTGTGTATATGCATCCACAAGCAACCACTAGCAAACACTTACATCCACTTGCATCCACCAAACATAACATATCTCAAACACATGTTTACATCCATTGTCTTCTAGCTAAGGATCGAGGATAGGGCCGAGAGGATATACTTAAAAGATAAAGACTAGCATGCAAATAAATTTTACAGAAAAAGAGAAATCAAGGATATACCCTCAAAAAGGGTATGACGCGCGTGTCTAGTCTTCAGCCTTCTAAGTCGCATCTTCTTGAGCTTCACCCGATTGTGCTCTGACGGTCTTAACTTCACGATTGCGTAGCTTATTAATTTCTGTTTCCAAAGTATGAGTTGGAACTCATTTCATTGTCACCTCTTGTTCCACCCTTTCTCCTTCTAGTATACTCGGGACTACAACTTCTGCTGTGTCATGCTAACATTTCCTTAAAGGATCTTCAAAATTCACTAGAGGGTATTCCATGTAGAAGAACTATCTCTTGAAAATAAACAGATGCTAACCATGTTACCAAGTACATTTATTAAGGTGATTAAAGGTATCTTCTCAACTTAACTTATCTATTGCGTCAACTATCTGAGATTCTTTTCTTTGTGAAGCCGTATTTGATCTAAAAGCGTAGGTTTTACTCCTAGCGATGGCAACCGCTAATTTAACCGAAGGTTTTAAAATCAAGGGTTGATATGTATTCTGAATTTTTCCTTTCCACCTAAAGAGGACTTGAAGTCAACCTTTTTCTTCTTAAGGCATCCGCTACGACCTTACCCTTCCTTTTCACATCAAAATGGCGCCTAGTCCCGTGCCGCATGCACCAGTGTATGCCGTAAACCTTTTACTACTGTAAGGTAAAAGTCAAAACTGGGGCCGTTGTAAGAGCCCTCTTCGATCATTGGAAAGCGACACCACAATCAATATCTCGAGCAAAGGTTAGATTCTTCTTCGTTAATCCAGTAAGTGGGGCTAATACCTTCGCAAAGTTCTTAATGAACTTCATATATTTACCTGCTATTCCAAGAAAGCTTCTTACTTCTGTTGCATTCCTTGGGACCTTTCAGTCTTGCACTGCAACTACTTTTGTGGGATCTACTGCTACCCCTTCTTTGGATGCCACAGTCCTAGAAACCTTACTTCTTTTCTCCAAAAATGGCATTTGGAGAATTTGGCTTTCAGCTGATGTGCACGAAGAGTATCCATAACTTCCCTTAGATACAAAGCATGTTCTTCTCCACTCTTAGAGAAAACCAAAATATCATCTATGCACAAGCGATGTGAACCTTCCGCCTTTGTAGTGAAAACAACTGGAGCACCCCATTCAAAAATACTTCGCCTTATGAACCTTGTCTCAAGTAACTCTTTTACTTGTTTACTGAGCTCTTTCCTTTCCCTTGGAGTCATGTGTCATACAGGTAATGCAACTGGCTTTGCATTGTCAACCAGATATATGCGGAAGTCTATCTCGCGTTTTAGGGGACAAACCCCTAAACATCTGCGTACTCATGGACTACTCTAACGAATCGCAAATCATCGATAGATGCATCAAGTGATTCTAGGTAGCTAAGCCAAACTGATCCCTTAGGATCGCACGAAATCTCGAGGGTGTTCCCGAGGCAAGTCAAAAGCCTAACTACCCTCCTTTCCCAATTACTAGCTAACCAATCCATGCCTAGAATCAACCCATAGCCCATGAAATCAAGAACATAAGCATTACACTTAAACTCAATACTTAATATAGCTATTCTCAAATCCTTACAAACCAAAGATAAATGAGCTGAACCACCAATTGGATTTTGAGAAAATAATGGGATCTTCTACTATACAAATACTTAGGTGCAGAGACTCAACTATGGAAGCAGATATAACCGAATGGGAAGTGCTAAAATAAAAAAGAGTACTGACAGGATGATCAAAATGAAAAACTAAGCTTTCTCAACAGAAACTTTACTACCTCTCTCTCTGGTACGTTGATGGTGAGAGAACGCACTTGCCCTCCTGAAAATCATGTCCTTTGTTCTTGCCCTTGTCCTTAATTATATGACCCGTTATACCATAACAAAGACACTTCCTCTTGTCTTAGGTTTTACTATTCTTTCCTCCCTTCTTGTCTTATGGTTCTTCCACTTACATCTCTTTCTTTTTACCTCCTTTATGAACCAAGTCCATATCCATGAGTTTCTCATCCTTGGGTTGTGCTCCTTAGCCAAAATCCCTCATTCTCATCTTTACCATCCTTGTGTAACATGTTGACAAGTCTCTCGAAAGCTGCCTCCATCGCACGGAAAACCCTACAAAGATTGAAAGAGAATTAGCTGCAGGTGAAAACTACTATGGCTATATGTGGAAGTTGGGCACTTCTTCGCCCTTTGATAGGTGTCGTAGTCTTATCAAGCCTGCAGAACCATGCCGCGATGAGGTTACCTCCCAGAAAGCCAGGAGCCCCGGAGATTCAAGAAAAAAGGAAACAAGGATTTAAACAGAGGATCAAAAGTTGGTGCATATAGCTTTGGGGAATATGCCTTTAAAACAAAACTTTTCTCTTGGAAAACGCTTCTTTAAAACATGTTTTAGAAAATACCCCTTTTAAAATATGCTTTTGAAAAATCTTTTATCTGTTCTAGTAACCTTTAGCTCTGATACCACGTGTAACACCCCACCTCCGTTAAGGTCACTCACAAAGGGAATGCATTAACTTCAGTGGAGCGTCATAAGTGTATAGAATAGATAAATTACAAAACAGACAAAATTTTTAAACAGCGGAAAATATATAAAACTTTACTTCATTGATAAAACAGTAGCTTGGTAAAACAGCTTGTACAAAGATTGTTTTCCAACACCAAAACACCCTTACCCATTACAACAAGCATCTGTCTTGTTTAACAAAATAAAGAAGCATAAAACGACAATGATATTCCCCAATAAAGCATCAGCCAGCCATAGCAGTGGAAAAGAGAGTCCAAAGCAATACATCGTCTATCTTTGAGCTTAGAAAGAAAACTGAGCGAAGTGGTGATATTCCCTCCCTGTGAACCTGAAGGGGGGGGGGGAACGGAAGAAAAGAAGGCGAAAGAAAATGGGTCAGACATAAGTCTGGTAAGTCCAGTGATTATTTAGCATGTAAACAGGCAAAAGGATCATGACATGAATAAACTGAATACCAAACATAACCATGATAATAAGTATAGCAAGACAACAAAAGATGATCATTAGATATGCCAAGGTAGGATACACTGAATGTGCTTTAGTTCTTTCTCTGATTTCCTAATTTCTCTGCACCACCCAACTAACATCCTAACTTGTGTCTTTTATAGAACGATTCGTGTTCCCTACTAGTGTCCCAACTAGTATCCTGTGAAAAAGGATCTGTATCCCCTACTAGTGTCCCAACCAGTATCCTGTGTTATAAAATAAGGTGATCCCAACCCCACGATTATGGTAGCCTTCAGGTGTACATCTAGTATGAGGATCTTACCTCAACCAGCCTAATTGCCATGAAGATGTTAGATGTACCCTTACTACCCTATCGATCGGCTCCTTACTTGTATTAACTTTCCTTCTGTCTATATCAATCGGCCCTCTCTTGCTGGTAGATACCCTGTATTGGTCCCACCACAAGGTGTATCAATCCCTATGATAGCGACTCGACACGATTCAAGATGCACAGTGCATACTACTGATGCCCAGTGCCTGCTTTTCCACTTCGGAGCACGTGCATGCCCATACTCCGTCGGAACTACACTGCTGCACCCCCTGGCGCTATTTTGACTTTTAATTACTATTTTAATTTAATTTCTGTTTAAATTTGAAATCTTCTGAACTCCATAACTTCTTCATATGGAGCCCGATTTACGCAAACTCGGACTCTATCTAAGCAGAATTCCGAGATGAACGCAATGGCGTAACCCGTTTCACCCAATTCTTCTCCTAAAAAGTAAGTATTATTAAATTTGTTAATTTTAATATTCATAGAAAATACGGGGTGTTACAATCCGATTGCAAAAATTGTTTCAATTTGAAAAAAGATTTAGTTCATCACTATGAAAATTTTCAAAAGCTTGAAAAATAAATTATATTTTTAAAAGAAAACGAGGATAAGCTAATTTGTATAAACAATTTTTTGCAAAAGGAATTGGAAAATTTTAAGATGGCTAAAAATTCCAAACATGAAATTGTTGAGAAAAAGAGTTTATTGAAAACTGATTTGATTTTAAATGAGCTTGAAAATGGAATTAAGAATTTCAAGGACCTTGAAAAACATCAATTTGAAAAGTGCAAACAGTTTGACTTTGAGATTTTCGAGTCCAAAGCTAAAATTAAAAAATTTGAAGATGAAAATTTGATTTTGAAACAAAATGATTTTGAAAAGAGAAAGATCTCTATTAGTCGTTGTTCAAATTTGATGAAAGAAAATAGTGATCTTAAATCTAAAATTCAAACGACTTGAATCAACATTGGCTAAATTTTCTAATGGAGAAAAATCGTTGAATATGTTGTTGAAAAATTAATTTTTGTATGAAACTAAGAATGGACTTTGATTTGGTAAATCAAATCGTTTTGGAAAGAAAACTCTGGAAGTTCAAATTGTGAGCTTTATGGTAAGATTGAGCATGTGTCTAAAAACAATCCAATTAAACGAACTTGGATTCCAGAAGATAACAAGATGAATTCTATTAAGATTAAACGAGTTTGGGTTCCTAAGGGGACTTTCATAAATGAAAATGTATTGTTATACAAACGAGTTTGGGTACCAAAATGTGTAAACAAGGATAAGAGTGGAAAAATAGTTTTTCGTAGACCACTCAATCCTATCAACAATTAGGTACCGAAGGTGGCTAAGGAACAACTTCAAGAGAGATAAAATTCAAGTTGTTTCATATTTTTGTTGAACTAAATTTTTTCTGTTCCTTAGTCATTGCTGTCGACTTAGAGAAACGACATCGTCAATGGTAAATCAAGTTTGATCTCTAAACCCGTTTTTCTTTCTCTGTTTTTATTCTTCCTTTCTGAATGCTGATTTGTTTTGACATCGCCATAACATTTTTTTAACCTATTTTGAGCCTCTTAACTTCAAATTGCAAAATTATTGATTTTCTGGAAATTAGATTCATTTATCTAAAACTTTCATGTTTTTTATGATTTCCAAAATTTTGAACTTAGATTGGTGAAAATTTGCAATTCATTTGAATTTTAATTTTTTGATTGATTGCTCGATATCTAATAGTGCTGAAGTATTTTGATCATATCTTGAACATTGTTCTTCAAAATTCTAATTTTTTTAGTGAACTAAAAAGTTAATGAAATTTCACATATCTTTGCTGTTTTGAGTTTCTTCAAATTCATCTTGGAAAGACTTGAAAAAACTGGACTCAACACAACTCACTACTTAAAAGCTATAAGTTGTGATAATTTCATAGTTTTTTTGTCTTGGCTTGACTATTCTGTTTTTAAGACCATTAGTGATTGATTGTATATTGGATTTCATGGATATCATATTTGGATTTGACTTCTAAAAATAAATTTCATCAAATGATTTCAAATAACTAGTTTTTCGATTTGAATCATTGATTGTTTTTTTGAAAAATAATCTTGATAAGCTTGTCCTGATTAAATACTACTATGATAAAAAAAATTAAATGTTTTTTGATGACTGCTCAATATAATGAAAAATCAGTGTATAGATTTCATTAACTTCTATGGGCATTCCAGAGCCACAAGTGCTATCTGTCTTAGTAGTGTTTGACATTTAACTGTTTGTTTTTTAAACTGATTTTTAACTTGTATAGTTCTTTCAGAATCCCTCTTATAATTGATATTTTTAATTTTAAAATCATTTCTGATTATTTATTCAAAAACTAAACTTATTAACCAAATTGAACTATATTTGGAACTCATCAAAATTATTATTAGATTTATGAAATTGTGATGAGTTGTGACTATAGTATACTTCATAACAAGAGGGGATATTATTCAAATCATCATGATGATTGGACAAATTTTATAATATCTTTGAATTGATGCTTATTTCATGATCATCTACTTTTTCTACCATCTTTATGTCATTTATCATGGTTTATTTAATGTAGAGAGTTTATTTTTTTGGAAATCATTAAAAAAGGTACAATTTCAAAATTTGTAATGGAAATGTGACTATACTATTTTTCAAAATAAGAGAGAGCCAAAAGAAATTCAAAAATCCTGGTACGGTTGGATTTATTTCATAATATGATTAATTTAAAAAATTATTTCACGACTATCTCTATTCCTACCATATTTCTATCTTTCATTTTGGTTTTATATGTTGAGAGGATTTTTATATAATAAGTGTTACTCTAACATCATTTGAAAAACCTAGATATGGTCATGCATGGTTAGAGAATGCTTATAATTTAAGTTGCAACAAACCTCATTTAAAAGTCCTTATGGTTGTGCGTGGTTAGTGTGCTCTTAAGTAAAAAAGGTAAAAGAAATAAAAATAAAATAAAATAAAATATGGAATACATTATATGTATATATACATGAAATCCTCTTCGTTATGTAAAAACCGATCTATCTATCCATTTTGTGAACTATGATATGTGTTTCTATTTTATGATATATTATGATTTTTTGTTTGATAATTTTGGGATTTTGTCTCTAAAATTGAACTTATAATTATAGTCCAAATCCATCGCTAATTTTTAAATCATTGTGTGCTTATTTTTTAAAATTTATTTGAATTTTTTGGAATCCATATTCATATTCAAAGATTTATAACTCTCTCCATTTTATAGAATCCATCGTAAATCCATCATTGTAAAATGTGAAATTTGCTCTAGTTTGAAGAACATTATGATTTTTGTTTGATTAATTGAGATTTACAATATACATTCTCTCTCCTGATTTGAATTTATATTTCTCGTCTATATTCACCACTATTTCGATTTCGATTATCCTTTTGATGATAACGAAAGGGGGATAATGGTTAAGATTTTGACTGAGGAGTGAATAATTCAATAATATTTTAATATTGGAAATTCAAAAAAAATTAACTCACTCATGTGCATATATATATAAAGGGAGTTCGGTTGTAGGGGGAGCATATAAATAGTGGGAGTTCTCTTATTTCACATTCAAACACATTTATCATTTTCAATGTATGTTTGTCATCATTAGAAGAGGGAGATTGTTGAATATAACAATATGATTTTTGTTTAATGATAACAAACACATATATTACTATAAATGTGTTTGCAATTGTACTATTCCATATTACATCTCATACAAATATAAAAATCATTTTGAATAAAATGCTAATGCACAGAATTTAATATTCAGACATTATTTTTATTGAAATAATTGTTTTATTTCAACATGTGAATCAGTACAAACTTCTGACTTCACTATTGTACATCTCATTGTAATATAATACATTCAATTACATTCATTCCTCACTATAACACTAAAATTTCACTCATACAGTTTCATATACAGACTCAATTGCACACACTGACGCACATATTGATGCACACTTGTCTTCAACTTCTTCAATATCCAGTCAAGTCACCTGTATACCTGTCACAGAAACACACATAGTAAAATGAAATAAAAATAGATTTAAAACTCTAGAAAATATAATTTTATTTTAAATTTTATTTACCTTGTATATTTTTGTGCGTTTGTCATCGTATTTCTAGACTTGGTTTGATATCTATATACATTTATTCGAGTCTAGACTGCTTGGTATTTATAGTGATTCACGGTAAATACCACGAGGTAGACTGAATAACAAATGCCTGTAGATCAGCCTTAACACAGCTATAGTGGTCTGCTGATCAAGACCAGCCATAACCCACATCTGTGGTCTGCTGATCTTAACCAACCAAGACACATCATATAGTGGTTAGCTGATGTAAACATAAAATAATTTTTGCATATGTATACAGTGATTTTTCAGGTGAATAGGTACATATCTCAAGCAAGCACATGGAACTTGAGAAGAAACATAATATAAATATCTTTATAATAATACAAATACCCATCCATGGTGAAGCTTTTTGTGATTTCCGGAACATCCCTTCACCCAAGACAAAGGTCAATGCGTTAACTGTTTCATACACATGGCAGGCATGTCATTCACCATCCACTTCCCCCATGACTCGGTCTGTTGTCGTCAAACACGTTCACTAATTTTGTTACTTTCTTCACACCGCCTTTCCTCTCTCCCTCATCCCGTTTCTTCAGCCGTTCCTCATTTGTCAAATTCATGTAAAACCCTAAAAAATCCACCAAATTTCCGCCTTATTCACCGTGTATGTGATTCCGCCTTTACTTCGTCTTCGTACGTTGTACTGTCTTCCTTTCCTCCCACCTCCCATGCTGATTTACCTCTTCACCCTCAATCCGCCCGAACCATGTTGACGACGATTGTTGCTGCTAAAAGGAGCGTTGTTTATTGGTTCTTTGAAGGCATTACCAAAGCTGGATGCGAACGACTTCTTCTTTTGGTTAACGAAGGATGCACCTAAAAGCAGGTATGATATTTCTCGGAAGTCTACTTTTTTTTATGGGTTAGTGGTGTTAAGCTTTCAATATGAAACATCATTTTTTTATTATTCTCTAAAAGAAGGTTGCTTGGTTTCTGTGTAGTTGGTTGAAATCGGGTTTCGGCTAAGGGGGTCGATGGTTCTACCAACTACGGCGTCGATTGTATTACAGGCAAATAAAGGAACAATTGAATCTACAAAGCTTGCAGATGAAGGGGTAATTCAATTGATTATTTATTTGTCCTATCTGCAAAATAATTGTTTTGTCGAACTGCATAATTATTTGATTAAAGTTCTTTATTTAAACATCAGGATGACATGATGGAGATAACTAAAATTTTCTACTTAATGAATTCTCTACGTGCAGAAGCACTATATCTAGCACAGACCATAAAATGATGATATACATTAACACAATTTTTTATAGGGGTGAGAACAAATTTTCACTTTAATTGTTGTATGTTTGAAATATTTTTACTAACTGCTACTTTTACAATTGTCTGAAAGCAATTAACATACTTTGATCAGCTGTGCATAACTAACAGTAACTTAGCAAAACCATGCCAATCTGAATAGAATATAGTTCTAAATAACGCATTCCGCCCGACCTTAATATGGTTGTGAGTCGTGACATAACTAACTGTAGGTAAGCTTTATCTTTCCTTACATCGTAATTTGAAATTACATTCTCTTCTAATAATAAATTAAAATAATACCAAAATTTACATGCACTTAGTTATACATATCATTACATGGCCAAATAATATATTACTAAAATTCCAATTTATTTTTCGATATGAAGGTTGATTATACAAATGTAGCTTTATTCTCAACTTCATAATTGATGGGATCCCATTTATTTGAATCACCAATAGTAGACACAAACAGTAACAAGACTAAGTTTTTAGTAAATTTATCTCTTGGTCTTCAAACATTAATTAGTCAGTTTTCTTATGAACTTGAAGCGCTTACTTCGTGCTCGAAAACTATAGTACTGACTGTAGTTGTATATGTATACACTATTTTTGCTTGATATTGTACGTATTTGGGAATTCTCATTAGAAATATGTGTATTCACTACGTACCCCCATACAATGCAGCAGTGATGCCATAGTAGTCTTTATATAAAAAATTGCTTCTGTTCTATCTTCTTCAATAATTGACATTAACTTTAAACATAAGTTAAAGAGTATATAAAATGATATTTTCCAAAATATTATCACATGGATTCCAGATGTAGAGAGCATGTATTTACTAATAATTTTTGATGGATTTGTGAATCAACTTCACGTTCAAAATGATTGTAAATATGAAAACTGTGGATAATCATTATTGACTTACAAGTGCGGACAACTAACTGAAAAATATGTTCATGTCTTCATATTTCATGTACGTCCAGTACTATCTTTTCGTCGTACGGCTATTGAGTTCAACACCTGTTTGCTACTATCTTCCATACATAGTTCAAATGCCAGCACTCACATTTAAATGCTGCATTCATTTCGTAATGCTAACTGGGTCACATAAATGTCTACTAATTTTTCTATTTCATTTTATGATGTATAATCTTTAGTTTTATACACTTATCTGCTATTTATGTGCAGACCCGTTGCCAGTCATACGTTTGCATATTCGTTGCCATTCAACTATCCGTTCATATGTTTCCGAGCTGCCTACAGACCTGTGTAAGTATATGACTATATTGCATATGGTCATGCACTTAGTACGCACACTCCGTTATGAAAACTGTTGTAGTCGTTATATCTTCATATCACTAATGTCACAAAAAATTATTCAATGTCAACCAAAATATGAAATTGAGAAAGCTATATAAATGTCTGAAATAGTCAACTGTTTTTTTCCAGGTACTACTCATCCATAGAAAAATTAAATTAATGGGAGCCTGTTACCATGGCCGTACTGCAGTGCTGCCTCTTCTGATGGATTTTAACTGCTTGCGAGGTTGCAAAGGTTTCAGCTTCACGTATTTCCTGATGACTATCATGAACATTTATTCATTTATAACATCTTTCCTATTACACAAACATTCATACCATGCATGTCTGCAATATTACTACGTTTGCTTATATTGTTATCTATTTGTTTTCGTTATGTTTCAAATTCAACTATATTTTTTTCCACCTCCATGTTACAAATAAATGGCTAATAATTTGGATTACAACTGTGACTGCAAATTTTGAGCCCCTGTATTTCATTTGCCACTTTTTTCTCATCTACCTACATTTCTCTTCTTTGTTACACACATTTTTTCCATGACCTTACCTTATTTTTCTTTACATTATTATTACACGAACATGCATACATATAATACATGTTATAATTTTTGTCGCTGTATTCATATTTTTTTACCAACCATTTTTTTATTTTTTCCTTCACAATTGCACTCCATGCTCCTCCTGCTTTTCTGTCCTCAAATTACAACCATATTTTTTTAAATACTAACGTTTTACCTTGCTTACTCAGTCCTCCTCTGACTAATGCAATTTTATTTAAATTTCCATATTTAACTCCTTATTTTTAGCTATTTTATTTACATGTTAATTCAAAATGTATTTCTCTACAACGACTATTGCCTTCCCTCTTATATTTTTATCTTTTTGCATTCTAATTCCTCCATCATCTCCTGTCTTCTGCTCACTTCATTTCCACCCACGCAAACCTCTACTCTATCGCCTTCTTCGTTTAACACCATGGATTCTGAACAGCGAGAACACAGACATCTTGCTCAAAGAGCTAGACGTGCTAGGATGTCAGACAATGAACATGAACAACATCTGGTAAACCGTAGAGAACAACGTCGTTCTCAGCGACTTCAATCTACTCAACAACAAGCAGAACCTTCCAGTGGTACTACTTCACATAATATTAAAATATTTTCTTACATTCTTCACGCTTGGTTGCATTTATCTTTCGTCTTGACTTTATTTTCTATTCTTTCTGCAACAGTCCAACATGTTGACGTTCGTCTTCGAACACTTAGATCATCCTATAATTGCGGACGAAACTTTGTGGCGAACATTCGCTTTCGTAAACATCTCCTGCCGGAACCAACTATTTGTCCCTTTTGCTCAGCAAAAAGATTTGTTTTCGAAAATTCACAGTCCTGCTGTTCAAATGGCAAGAAAACATTATGTTTTCCTACCTACTGCTCCTTCACAACTGCTTCATCTTTTTAATGATCAGACCGAACTTGGCACCCACTTTCGAATGAACATTCGATCGTACAACAATTCTTTCGCTTTCACATCAATGGGTGCAAATATTGATCAAAATTTGGCTAACGCAACGGATGGAGTTTATTCATATCGTGCTCACGATACCATCTATCATCGTATTGGCAGTGTCCTTCCTTCCGGCGGAATAAGACCACGATACTTACAACATTACATTTACGACACCGAACATGAAGCTGAAAATCGACAAGTTGGTAATGATGTATTAAGACCTGACATACTTCAGCTTATAACGCAAGTTCTGGATTCATTTAACCCATTTGTTTCCACTCTACGCCAGTTGGGACAACGTCCTGATATGCACATGTGCAGAATTCAAATTAAAGTGATCACAGTTGACCGACATCTTCATGAGTTGCCTACTGCATCCCAAGTTGCATGCATAATTGTAGGCAACGAAGCAGATGATGTACAAGGTAGAGACATAATTGTCAAAACAAGGTCTGGAAATCTACAATGAGTTCCAGATACAGCTGGATATTATGATCCACTTCATTATCCACTACTGTTACCTTACGGTCATCACGATTGGGATTTGAACTTACTGGATAGTCAAAACAATCAAATTAGTTGTGCGTCTTATTACTCGAATATAATACAGGTACAAATTTGCTTATATATTCTCACATGTCTATAGATGCTTAAGTTGGTAATATGTCTTAATGACTTTATCATACAGGTACATTTATGCTCACTCCTGAATGACAAATAGAAAATTACTGTCAATTTTGTAAAATAAGTTGTTAATATGTATTTATGAACATAGTGTCAACATCACATGCACATATTTATGTTACTAATCTATTTTCTGTGTTAATTGAAGTTGAGTTAAATTTCGTGTAAGAAATAAACTTTGCACTGCGTATTGCTGCATATATCATCTATTACAGTACACTGAATTTGCTGCAGAGCCGACATTGGTACATACTTATGTTTTTCTACGCATGTCCTACATTTGCATTACTGCTCCTGTCATCATTTAAAATATTCATTTTCTATACACTCTTTCTTTATATCAATGATTAAAAAATCTGTTCACATTTCTAATTGTTCTTTCCACTTGCTAATACCATTATTTTTCTGTCAGATACGAGCAGGAGACATGTCGCTGCTCCTGCTTGGCGGTCGGCTTTTTCAGCAATATGTTGTAGACATGTTTGTTAAGATAGAGACAATGCGGCTGAGATATGTTCGTAGCCATCAAGATCAAATCAGGGCTGATTTGTACCAGGGGTTGCAAGATGCATTAAGCGCAGGAGAAACATCTACAGGTTCGTTACTTATTGTACCACTGGCCAAAATCTTAATTTCCGCTTGCTTCATACACGGTTTTTTCACATGCTTATACATGCCTTCATGACAGCCAATGTTGGTGTAAAGAAAATTCTTCCATCATCTCATATTGGTAGTCCACGGGATATGCATCAACGGTATCACGACGCAATGACAGTAGTGCAAAGGTATGGAAAACCTGATTTTTTTTGTTACGATTACATGCAATGCTAACTGGCCTGAAATTACTAACGAATTGCTTCCCGGACAGCAACCACATGACAGACCTGACTTAACAACTAGAATTTTTTGTGCTAAATTAGAACAATTAAAACATGATTTATTTGACATAGGCGTTTTAGGCACCACTATTGCACATGTACATGTTGTTGAATTTCAAAAAAGGGGATTGCCACATGCACATTTTTTACTAATTGTTGCAGACAACGATAAGATTTATAATCCCGATGATTACGATGCCATTGTTAGAGCTGAAATTCCATGTAAACAATTAGAACCTGATTTACATGCGGCTGTTGTAAAACACATGATTCATCATCCATGCGGACAATATAATCTTAATGCCACATGCATGAAAAATGGTGAGTGCAAAAAAGGGTTCCCCAAACCATTTGCTCCTGTCACTTTACAAGGAAACGACTCATACCCAATATAAAGGAGACGTGATAACATGAGACAAAATGAGTCAACGCAAAACGCAATTGACAATCGTTGGGTAGTGCCATATAATCCGTATTTACTACTAAAATATGACTGTCACTTAAATGTTGAAATATGTTCAAGTATTAAATCAGTGAAATATCTTTACAAGTATGTTTACAAGGGGTCCGACCGCGTCTCGGTCGGTGTTTCTAGCTCATCCTCCGACAACAACGCCGAAATCTCCAAATTTGGTAATGCGCGATGGGTTTACCCTCCTGAGTCTTTATGGAGAATCTATAAATTTCATCTTAACGACATTACACCCTCTGTTATTGGTCTACACATCCACCTCCCAAACAGACAGCAATTACATTTTTCTTCGTCCGAACAATTACATGACATTTTAAATGACGAAACTAGAACCAAAACTATGCTCACTGAATATTTTACTAGAAATGTTGAGGATGAAGAGGCAAGACAGTACTTTTACCACGAATTCCAACAAAAATATTGGTGGGATAATAAACATAAGATGTGGATTCGTAGACAAAATAATCGTCGGGTTTTAGGAAGAATTTATACCCTGTCCCCCTAGAAGGTGAACGTTATTTTTTGAGATTGCTGTTAACACACATTCGAGGCGCCTTCTCTTTTACTGATTTGCTTACTGTTCACGGTACACAATACCACACATTTGAAGAAGCCGCTCAACACAGAGGTTTATTGGAAAATGATGAGGCTATTTATGACTGCTTACGCGAAGCTTCTAACACACATATGCTAGCTACACTTCGACGCTTATTTATCACAATTTTAATTTATTGCGAACCAAATCATGTGCGTGACATGTGGGATTTTTTTTTCAATACATGATTGAAGATTACCAACATACATCTTCCATTACGGACATTACATATTTTACTCATCTTTGTCTTTCATACCTTAACAACATGCTTCAGCAATACAACAAGTCTGTGTTTGACTATGATTTTCCGCTTGATTCCGTTAATTTCCATACTGGCAACACCCTTTGTGCAACTATTTTCAACGAAAAATCTATCCATATACCACAAGAAGACATCGACTCAGTTAACGAGTTAAATTTCGAACAACGAAAGGCATTCGATGTTATCATGAACTCTATTTATCAAAACACAAACTCTGTTTTTTTCATAGATGGGCCAGGTGGTACAGGGAAAACTTTTTTATACAAGTCTATTTTAGCTCACTCACGAACTAAAGGTTTAATTGCACTTGCAGTTGCCACATCGGGAATTGTTGCTTTAGCACTGCCCGGTGGTCGCACTGCCCATTCTCGATTTAAAATCCCAATAAAACTTGATTCTTCTTCGACCTGTTACATTCCAAAACAATCTGATAATGCAAAACTACTTCGTGAAACAACAGTCATTCTATGGGATGAAGCGACGATGGCTCATCGTCATGCTTTTGAGGCCGTAGACAAAACACTTAGAGACATATGTGGTACAGATCAACCTTTTGGTGGTAAAATCGTAATTTTAGGTGGTGACTTTTGTCAAGTTTTGCCCGTTGTCCAAAATGGTACTAGAGCCCAAACTGTTGATGCATGCATTATACGATCTTACTTATGGTCACACGTAACTATTTTTCACTTAACAGAAAACATGCATGCTATAAATGATCCTTCATATGCTAGCTTTGTTTTGCGTATCGGAAATGGAGATGAACCTTATGTGCATGATGACATGATTAGACTGCCTGATGATATTATTATCTCCTTTGACAGTTCAGACCCAATTGATTCATTAATTACCTATGTTTTCCCAGCACTTGCTGAAACAGAATATGATGCTGCTTCTATATTGAATAGAGCCATTTTGGCCACCACAAATGAAACTGTTGACGCTATCAATAATATTGTTGCTACCATGTTTCCCGGTCCGGAATATACTTACTATTCGTTTGATTCCGTTGAAGATGACACACATAATTTGTATCAACATGAATTCCTAAATTCTCTTTCCCCCAGTGGACTACCTCCCCATAAACTTATTCTTAAAGTTGGTTCTCCTGTAATGCTTCTACGAAATATTGACCCTAAAATAGGCTTATGTAACGGAACAAGGTTAATATGTCGTGTTTTCCACCGACATCTTATTGATGCTGAAATTGCAGTTGGTCATTTCCGTAGAACAAGAGTTTTTATTCCTAGAATACCATTACAGCCTTCCGAAAATGTTAGCATGCCTTTCACGCTTATTAGAAAACAATTTCCTATTAAATTGGCTTTTGCTCTTACAATCAACAAATCTCAAGGACAAACCATTCCAACTGTTGGTATCTACCTGCAACAACACGTGTTCACTCACAGTCAGTTATATGTAGCTTTATCTAGAGGTGTTGCAGCTAGATCAACAAAATTTTTAGTAGAACACGGAAGCATGCCTGAAAACATGGAACTCATACTAGAAATGTGGTTTACAAGGATGTTCTACTAACATTCACTTCAAACATGACTTAGGCGTTAATTTATCCTACCATTTGTAACTGGCTCAAATCACGCATTTCTGTTACCCACATCTTTTTATTTACATTTCAATGTTTTGCCTACTGCCATCTGCACTGTTTACCGTTCTTTTTAACTGCTTAAATACAGTTATATTTTTCCGTCCGTATTCCTCTCATTCATAAGCATTTTTTTTCCTGCTGCTTACAAAAAAAAAGTCTGCCAAGGCAAAAAAAAAAGCCCAATTTTTTTTTTTAATTCCGCCATCAAATATTATATCATTTGATGCCGGTCTCAAGCCCGGAAAAGGAGGAGAGGAAATGTTTCTTGACTGATGCCCTCGATGGAAACAATGCCCACACAAACTGAAGGTACATATGTACACTTCTGCATTCACTACTCTTTTTTTTACTCCATCACTCTCTGCTTTGTTCTGTCAATGACAGTTAACATTACCAGATGGTTCAACAATGTACTTTCACGTCACAATGTTCCGCTTTCCGACGAATAAGCATTCAAATGTTCGCACCATTCCCCGGATCTGTTCACTCTTCTCACGTAAGTTATGTATTTAATCAGAACTTCCCGTATACTGACTGATTTACTAATCATGTCATTTAACTATACATTTTACACACTGCACCCAATTTAGAATTTAATTCCCTGTTTCAGTTGATTCATATATTAATATGCTAAAGGTTTTCATTTCTTCCCTGCAGTTTTTACGTGGTTCTTGATAATCAACATGACGACCACTCTTCTTTTATTCAAATTTCCAGGTTCAGTTCTAAGGTGTTCACGGATGAAAATGTCCGCCTCCATAGGTAATTTTAATTACCTTCTACTGATATTGACATTGTTAAATACATTACCAATTTCTCTTTCATTTCTTACACCTGCTTTCTTTCCACGCTCAGTTGTACGACAATCATGGATGACTATGTCAGCCTCTATAACTATTCTTTTTCACATTCTGATGTTTTCGATGCATGTTTTACTTCAAACTGCTGTGCACAGCCAATTGTTCACACCATTCCCCTCATGTTTACATCCACTTCACGTCAGCTATGCATATAATCCAATCGTACTGTCCGCCAAATGATATACTAATCATATCGTTTAACTATAAAGTTTAAATATTGCACACAATTTAAAATTTCATTCCCTTTTTCTGCTATTTATTTTTTTCATGTCTAAAACCTTCTGACTTTCTCCTGCTCTCTTTATATGTTTGGAATTTCATCAGCACTTTCCGTTTAATCCTTTTAATATTCCTACTTCCATTCTGTAAAAATAAGTATTTTAATATTTCCAGGTTCACTACCAATGTGTTGATGCGTCAAAATGTCAGACTATACAGGTACTTTTACACACATTCTAATCATATTCGCCTGGTTATTTACACTTCCAATTTGTCTTTCATTTGTTACGCTTGCTTTGTTTTCAGGTTCAGTTATGCGATAATCACGGATGAGCATGTCAGCCTGTAAAAGTAATCTTTTTTTAAATTCTTATGTTATTCAAATGACTGGAGCAACACGTTATGCTTTATCCAGTACGCATTTAATCTCCTTAATTCATGTTTACGTAAACACATTATTAAAGTATCACCAGACGACTGAATATCACGCTATTATATTTCATGATTTCAATACATACTTGAAAATAAGACACGCACTGCATTGCACATTTTACAATTCAACGTGTCCGGATCAATATCACGATCCTTTTTACGGTAACTATTTACCGTATGCTTCTCACTTCCTTTAACCATGATCTCTCTTTTATTTTATTATTTCATTGCACCTTTGTATTGTAAGTTGTATTTTACTGATGTTAGGTAATTTTAACATTCGCCGTTCTACTTACATTTGTGAACAGTTAATTCAGATGCATAACCAGGCATAAATTCATTTGTATTAACAAACAGTTATTTTTGTATGACTTGAGAAATGTCATGGCTAATATCCAATTTATATACATTTTGTACAAACAAATGTCAAGACCTAAACTTCCACTTCACTCGCACTTGGGTTGCAATGCTATCCTTCTGAAATAATGAACCTGAAAGTACGTCCTATATGCACCGTTTGACCTCATTCCTTTTTAAAATTTTATATTTCAGCTGCACAGGAGAGATTCACAACTCCTTCAACTTCATATTACAAAGGAGCTCAAGGAATTGTTATGGGTATTTTTAGTTTCCCTTCATCTCCATTTACCAGAAAGTAACACTATTGCCGGTTTGTAAATACTGAAATATATAGAATGTACACAGGTACTGTATATGGCATGTGTTCCGCAAATGCATGCACGAATTAAAATGCGCCATGTTTGTTTACTAATATTTGCAATAACAACTTAACTTTCAGATACCCCATACTACATTATAAAGAAATATAATGTTATCTACATGTGAGTTCAAATTTGAATTGTTGGTGCCTTATCATTTGTTTGTTGCTTCATAATTGATTCACTTCCGTAAAAGTGCACACTCTGTTTGTAATACCCATTTGCTCCTATATTAAGCGTTAATATGAATTGTTTACTATCATGCCATAACTTTTACATATGCAACATGCTATTATTCATTTTTTAACAAGCATACTACATTCTCCATGCTGTAGGACTTGATGTTTCCTCCAACTGTAAACATGGTCTAAAGCTTCAGGTTATGACTAGAGAACCATGTTTTTGCATGCAATATGTTTTTCTTACTTCTTGGCCAATTAAGGTTAGCATTTGAATATTCTGTTTTATATTTGGATTTTTGGCGGACAAAGTTTTCACATGAAACCAACGAATAGAAAGGATTATGTCAACCTATTGTACAGTGCATAACATATGTTCAGGAAATAAACACATTGATTTTAGTTCCTATCATATCAACTGGCGACCTTCAACTCACGAGAAAGAAGAACTACAAAAAATATATTTGGGTTAATCAAATTATACGTTTCTGCACTTACTTTTGATCTGCTGTTTATTTTCAATCTCTCATTTGCTCTAATTTTAAAGTTTACATGATAACGATTCTACATATATTACACGTACAAGCTAATTAATTCTTTGATTTCGACATAAATGTGCCTATAGATAATACTTTTACTGCCATTCCTATATCTGTGTATTCGTCGACACTTACTTTTCCATTGACGCCTATATTACCATACTCCTTACAATGTCTATCCATGTTCATATCATGTTCAATATAATGTGCATCACAAATTTTCTCTGCATTCTACCTTTACTTTGACTATGCATTTATACAAAACTATTGTTTCTGCCATCTTTACCTGTGTTTACTGATTTAATGCCACAACCATTTTTTGTAAATGCAGCAAATACATCACTGCAAACTCTGCAAACCACAAAAATTTGCTCTAATAACGGATCAGACGAGGCATTCAGGTAAACATATACGTGACAAATTATTCAAGGTATGACATGGCAGTATTTACTCCTTATTTGAAACACCCCACCTCCGTTAGGGTCACTCTCAAAGGGAATGCCCTAATTTTGGTGGAGGTTTATAAGTATAAGTCACAGATATACAAGACAGATATAAGAACACATATTTGTGAACAGCAGAAAACATCAACAACTTTTATTTCAACAAAATACGTGTTACACAAACCATGTCATAATTTGTTTTACAATACTTCCCAAAACATAACATCTCCATAACTGTCTTGATTACATTATTTAAAGAAGCATAAAGAAAACATAAATAAACTGCAAAAGTCCCATAATTGCTGTCCAAAGCCATAGCCCAAAACGGAAAAGATCCAAGCAATACATTCTTTCTCTTCAAGATGGATGCGGAAACTGGTCAAGCTGCGGTATTCCCTCCCTGTGGACCTGGGGGGGGGGGGGGGACGAAAGAAAAGAAGGCGAAAGAAAAGTAGAGTCAGACATAAAGCCTGAGTAAGTCTAGGACTATTCAGTCTATGAATAAAGAACTGGGTATGATAAGCATAAACTGGAAATGGGAAAGCATTATAAACTAAGTTAAGTGGTCTAGGGTCGAATACTATCGTACCCCATATTAATCTCTGTACCCATATAAACTAGTTCCCAACAGGCACCCCATAATCAAGGTGAAGTGATCCTTTTTCTGATGATCGGCTCCTACTCGCATAGTTACATGTGTCTTACTGCCCCCGTTGTTGTAGTTACCTATGCTGGTCCCACCATGGCGTGTATCAAGTCCCATGGTGGCGGCCCGGCACAATCCTAGAATGCACAGGTATGCTACTGGTGCCCAGTGCCTTATTTTTTCTGTGCCGGAGTATGTGCACGCCCGCACCCCGTTAGAACCTACACTGCTGCACCACCGCCGTCGATTTGACCTCTTACAGTCAGCCCAGTAATCGTGCCCACCCTGCCGAGTTCAGGGTATCCTGATACACCTTGTAGGGTTACTGCTGAAAAGGGTCCCCCGCTATTAGGTTTTCTATTTCTAGCCAACATGCTAAGTTGGTTAAGTGTTTTGTAAACCTAACCCCCAATCTGTCTGTATAGTTTAGCATGTTCCATTTTGATTAAGTATTAATTCAATTTACTTAACCCTATCAATCCTGACTCAGCCTTAATTGTCTTATTAAAGCCTTGACCTCTCACATTAGACAGGTATTGTTGTGGCTGCCTGTTGCCGGTTGGGTCCGGGCAGTCTTACGCCACAACTCAGTCTAACCTTGGGTCCTTATTGGGCTCCGTGTTTAACCACCCACATTGGATAGGTATTGTTGTGACTACTGGACAGCCGGGCGATTCCGGGCAGGTTTACATCACAACTCAATCCAACCTCGGGTTAAACACATCGTATTTTCTACATTTACATATTTTGTCTCTTTTCTTTTTATATGTAAATATTTGCGGCCCATTATTCAAAATTTATCTTTATTGGTTAAATTTTATTTATGCCACTTAATTATTTTTCAGGGTTGTTGGCATGCGTCAAACATGCCAACACATATATTCTATATTTTAACCCAAACGTCATTACCCCCGTTTTATACGCTCGCTACAATATAAGATATGTTGGGTTTAACATTTAAACCCAACTTAGCCATATGAAAAGGGGAGGCTTATAACATGGTGTTTATAAGGTAACATAAAAAGGGGAGTGTGAACGCTTGAACTTGCAACATAACGATTCAATTAACATGAATTAGGAACATGTGAACTTGCATTGTAATGGCATAAATAATACTTAAACATGAATCATTCTATTCATATAATCATGGCATAAACAATACTTAAACATGAATCATTCTATTCATATAATCATGGCATAAACAATACTGAAACATGAATCATTCTATTCATATAATCATGGCATAAATAATACTTAAACATGAATCATTCTATTCATGTAATCATGGCATAAATAATACTTAAACATGAATCATTCTATTTATGTAAACTTGCAATTGGAATGTAAATCTAACTTAATTGTGTCACATATATCACCATATGGTTTTGATAACAACTTAGGCCTAAAACATGTTTCAACTAGGCATAATACCAAACATAGTTTAGTCATGTTCATAAAGGTGTTTACTTTTGTTTCTAATACAAAAGTATGATTTGCTAATTCCAACATAGATTCATATAAACTATAGTACCTCGTCATATCCAATTGCACACTAAAAGTGATCATAAAAGTATGTACACCATATTGGCATAATAGTGGATCCCAAATAAAATTCCACAACATATGGTTGTCAACATGAATCATATACTTGTATGAATCCAATCGTATACCATAACATTTCCAAATCGTTTAGAATCAAAATAACATACAAGTATAGATTATTATCGCCACAATTCCATTTCGTTGTTAACTTCCAACGCAAATCACATACTTGCAAATATCCAATCGTATACCATAACATTCCCAAATCGTTTAGAATCAAAATAACATACAAACATAGATTATTATCGCCACAATTCCATTTCGCATTTTACACAAATCAAACGCAATTAATTATTCACATCGGAATAGCATTCTACTTACAACGTATGACGAATCTTCAATTCAGGAATCTGAATTCTGAATTTGGAGATGCTATCCTTTGTTGTAGGAGTTGCTTTGATTTGATTAACGTTGCTTTAAGCTTTCAAATTATCTCCTAATCGTCTCTCAATTTCTGACGACTATCCCTAGTCTCTCCTCAGCAGCATGACGGTCTCATCTCCATTTTAGTTTGTGTGAATTAGGGTTAGTCTTAGGTCCTTTTTATAGAGTTTGTGATTTGATTTAGACCGTCGATGGAGCTTGGTTTAATAATAGCCGTTCGTTTGAAGGAGAGACCAACCAGGAGCTGACACCTAGCCCTAGTGACAAGGCAAGGCTCAGAGAATCGACCAAACACAGACCAGCCCAGCCAGGGGGGGGGGCTGGGTTCGACCTGGCTCAGGGGCCAGGTCGACTCCCCAGTCGACCCCCAGGTCGACTCTAGAGTCGACCTGCCTGGGGCAGGTCGACCCCCAGGTCGACTCCCAGGTCGACCTGGCCTGGCAGGTCGACCCTAGGGTCGCCCCCCAGGTCAACCTGGTGGGTTGGGCGGGAACTTTTCCCGCCTACTCTGATTGGGCTGAAATTCAAATCTGTTTTCGAAATCTGAATTTTCTGAAACTTCATCGGACCATAATTTGGTCATACGGGCTCCGTTTTTCGAAAACTTGGACTCTATTTCGCGTATTTTTCCGAGACAAACGCAATGGCGTATCCTGTTTCCCTTAATACTTTGATTTGGAATTAATTATACTTTTATTTGTGAATTTCACTATTGTAAAATACTCGGGGTGTTACATTCTCCCCTACTTAAAAGGATTTCGTCCCCGAAATCTTCAAGTTTAGGAAGAATGTAAATCCTAACATCCAAACACCCATCTACTCATCCATCAAACACGAGCACCCATTGTCCTTAAAAGACTTCTAATGCTTCATGATCATATGCGAAGTGTGTGTACATGTACTTATCTAATGCAAAATCAGACGGTCTACTGATTCAGTTGACCTCCTTAATGCAAATTATGTAAGTGTCATGAATCCATTATGTATGCAAATTTTCCTATTCATGATTCTACATGAGTGCACAATCATTCATACAAATGCAACATCCATATGACAACACATTAAAGTTCAACCATATACGAATGCAAACATATATGCATATGCAATATGAAGTGACTGAGCCGATCTAAAACCTAGATTGTGTGTGTATATGCAACCACGAGCAACCACTAGCAACCACTTGTAACCACTTGCAACCGTCATCCATAACATGTTTTAATTACATGTTTTCATCCAAAGGGTTTCTTCCTAAAATATAAGGTCGAGGAGATATACCTAAAAAGATAGATAAAAGCGCAACTTAAGGAAAAAGGAAAGATCAAAGATGTACCCTCGAAAAGAAAAGGGTAGGCTGCGCGTATTTTAGCTTCAGTTTCCCAAGTTGCATCTTCTTCGGCGTCGCTCCACTGAACTTTGACGAGCTTGACTTCGCGGTTGCGTAGCTTCTTCACTTCCGTTCCTAATATGCGGGTTGGAACTTTCCTTACGGCTGCTTCGCGTTCCACTTCAGCTTCTTCTAGGATATTTGGCTCTACCACTTCAGCAGACTCATGTAGACATTTTCGGAGATATGAAACGTGAAAGACGTTGTGAACTCCGGCCAATTTTTCGGGTAGCTCTAATCTATAGGCCATTTTCCCAATTTTCTCGATGATAGGGAATGGCCCTACGAATCTTGGTGCTAGCTTTCCTGTGGTTCCAAAACGAACAACGTTCCTTAGCGGAGATACCTTAAGAAAAACTCTGTCCCCAACCTCAAATTCAAGGTCGGTCCTCCTCTTGTCGGCGTAGGACTTTTGTCTGTCTTGGGCCGTCTTCATCCTTCTTCGTATTAAGTCTACTTTCTCTGAAGTCTCTCGGATCATATCTGGTCCAAGTATGAGTTTATCAGTAGACTCCCACCAACAAGTGGGTGATCGGCACGGTCTTCCATATAAAGCTTCGAAGGGCACCATTCCGATGGTTGCTTGATAGCTGTTGTTGTAGGCAAATTCCACCAAAGGAAGATGGTCTTCCCATGTCCCTCCGAAGTCAAGGACACACAGTCTTAGAAGGTCCTCCAAAACTCTGTTCACTCTTTCTGTTTGGCCGTCAGTTTGGGGATGATAGGCTGTGCTCAAGCATAACTGTGTGCCTACCGCTTCTTGCAGACTCCGCCAAAACTCACTTGTGAAGATAGGGTCTCGGTCACTAACAATGCTGGATGGTATTCCATGGAGTCGTACGATTTCCTTGAGGTAAAGAGATGCTAGGGATGAGGCAGTTCTTTTACTTTTGACAGGTAAAAAGTGGGCGCTTTTAGTAAGCCTATCCACTATTACCCAAATGCTAGTGTTGCCTCTCCTAGACCTAGGCAGCCCATCAATGAAGTCCATTGAGATGCTATCCCACTTCCACTGCGGGACCTCTAGAGGATGTAGCAGACCGCCAGGCTTTTTCTGTTCCGCCTTAACCTGTTGGCACACCATACACTTAGAAACGAAATCTGCCACGTCCTTCTTCATGCCGTTCCAAAAGAAAGTTCTTTTTATGTCCTTGTACATTTTATCTCCGGCTGGGTGTATCGTCATCTTGGAGTGATGTGCTTCCTCGAGAACCTTCTTTACTAAATCCCTTGTTTGTGGGACGCATAGTCTTCCGTCTCGCCTTAGCCAACACTTATCGTCGATGGAGTATCTGTTGAGGTGACTTGAAGTCTCACCCCTAATTAGCCTATCAATAGTTTCCACAAGCTGAGGGTCTTCGCATTGTGCTGTCCCTATTGAGTCCACTAAAGTCGGGCGTACTTCGAGAGATGCTAGCAAGCCTGGTACAAAATCGGAGGAGGGCCTAAAGTCAAAGCTGGCTATAAACTCTAGGCTTTGTCTTTCAACAAACAACGGGCTTAGGGTTAGTTTCTTTCGGCTCAACGCGTCTGCCACTACGTTACCTTTGCCCGGAGTGTAAGAGATCTCGAAATCGTACGAGGCAAGAAACTCCATCCATCTCTGTTGCCTCAAGTTAAGATCTTTCTGCGAGAAAAGATATTTCAACGATTTATGGTCAGTGTAAAGTTCGAACTTCTCACCTAGGAGATAGTGTCGCCAAGACTTGAGTGCAAAGACGATGGCAGCTAACTCAAGATCGTGGGTCAGGTAGTTCTTTTCGTGCACTTTCAACTGTCTTCCGCCATAAGCTACTACCCTTCCTTCTTGCATTAAGACAGCGCCTAGCCCTGTCCCACATGCATCTGTATAATCTGTGAATATCTTGCTTCCATCTGGCAACGTCAAAACTGGGGCTGTTGTAAGAGCCCTTTTTAGTCGTTGGAAAGCAAACTCGCAATCCAAGTCCCAATTGAACACTAGATTCTTCTTGGTCAGCCTTGTGAGCGAAGCTGAGATTTTCGCAAAATCCCTTATGAATTTTCGATAGAAACCTGCTAGCCCTAGAAAACTTCGGACCTCAGTTGCGTTTCTTGGTGTCTTCCAATCCTGTACCGCTACTACCTTAGCAGGGTCCACAGCTAACCCTTCTTTGGATACTATGTGCCCAAGGAACCTCACTTCTTCTCTCCAAAAGTGGCATTTGGAGAATTTGGCTTTTAGCTGATGGACTCGCAGAGTTTCCATGATTGCCCTTAAGTGCTGAGCATGCTCTTCCTCATTCTTTGAGAAGATCAAGATATCGTCTACAAAGACCACTACGAACTTATTGAGGAAATCTATGAACACCCTACTCATTAGGTCCACGAAGTAAGCGGGTGCATTTGTCAAGCCAAAAGGCATGACAAGCCATTCAAAGAAGCCGTTTGGGGTTCTGAATGCCGTTTTATCGATGCTATCTTCAGCCACCCTTAGCTGATGAAAACCGGTCGCCAAATCGAGTTGGGAGAAAACAGACGCTCCTACAAGCTGATCAAACAGATCGTCAATTCTGGGGAGAGGGTGCCTATTCTTTTTCGTTAGCTTGTTGAGCTCCCTATAGTCGACACACAGACGGAGCGAACCATCTGCCTTTGTGGCGAACACCACTGGAGCGCCCCATTCTGAAATACTCCTTCTAATGAACCCCTTCTCTAGAAGCTCTTTAATCTGTTTACTGAGCTCCTTCCTTTCTCGTGGAGCCATGTGTCTAACGGGAAACGCAACGGGCTTTGCATTATCTACAAGATATATGCGGAAGTCTATCTCCCGCTTCGGAGGCAAGCCCTTCACCTCTTCGAAGACATCCGGATATTCCCGGACCACTCTAACCGATTTCAAACTTTCAACAGAGGCATCTAGCGATTCAAGATAACTAAGCATAACCGCATACGAGGGATTACAAGTAATTTCCAAAGTGTTACTGAGCTGGGTCAGGAGCCTAACAACCCTTTTCTCACAATCAAGGATGGCCCCATTACTGGATAGCCAATCCATGCCCAAAATCAAACCATATCCCGAAAAGCCCAAAACAAAGGCACTACATTTAAATTCTACGCTTAGAATATAAATTTTCAATCCCAAACAAATCATAGACAAATGAGCTGGGCCCCCAGTTGGGTTTGAAACAATTAAGGGGTCCTCTACCATACTAGTTTTTAGGTGTAGAGATTCTACTAAAGCAGACGAGATAAAGGAGTGTGATGCGCCAGAATCAAATAAAGTGCGAACGGGGTGATCATAAAGATAAACTACACTTTCTACAGAAGTATTTATACCTCGCTGTTGCAGAGGTGGCGCCTCTAGCACATGAACTTGTGCCCCTGAGGTGGATCCAGCCCTCTGCCCCTATCCTCGTTTCTTTGGGCAGTCCTTAGCCATGTGGCCTGTCTCACCGCAAGAAAAACACCCGCCATTCATCTTGGCCTTCTTTTTCCGGCAATCTTTCACCAAGTGCCCCACTTTGCCACAGAAATTACACTTCCTCTTCTCTTTGTTGTCCTTCCCGCCCTTCTTAAAGTCTGTCTTCTTAGGCTGCGAACCCTCTTTCTTCCCTTGAGAGTTTTCTGCCTTTGTCTCCTTCTTGCCCTTATCCTCCTCGTTCAGCAATGCCATCTGTACTAATCTTTCATACGTAGCTCCCATGGGTATATGGGTCATGGCCAAACTGTGTAATGGCTCATTCAACCCTTTAACAAAACGGAGAGCCTTCTTGTGCAGGGTGTTGACTAGGTCCAGTCCGAACCTAGCCAGCTCATCGAACTGATTAACATATTCTTTGACTGTCTTATTCCCTTGCTTAAGAAATAAGATTTTTTCCAACTGCAAACTCCTTTCCGCGTCTGAGAGAAATTTAGCCTCAAACCTTGCCCTAAAGTCCTCCCATGTTTCCACTGGTCTTTCTGCATTAGTGACTTCCCACCAGTAGGAAGCCTCGCCTTTAAGTAGCCATACTGCCAGTTGTACTTTCTGTCTATCTTCTACCTCAAAGATGACGAATAAGTCCTCGGTTTCTTTCAGCCAATTTCTAGCTGCCACGAAGGACTCAGTTCCATGAAAATCCTTTCCTCCCATAGCTTTAAAATCTTTACATATCTTAGCAAAAGTGTTTCCCCGTGGAGGAGGTGGAGGAAGAGGTGCTGCTGCAGCTGGATGATTTCCTGCAGCTGGGGGAGGAGGAACGGTAGGACCTGGCTGAGTGGCCCTTGCTTCTAAGAACCGTCTAAACCAACCAGGTATTGGTACACCCTCTGGCAAGTTAAGTTCTTCGGACATGCTGAAACAAAAAGGATAGATTCAAAACGAAGGATAAGAGATAGTACCTATGGCTTTGGGGGACTTTGCCTTTTTAAAATAAAATAATATTTTATCTTTTAAAAATGCTTCTTTAAATCTTTTTTTTTCCAGAACTTTTTATCTTATCTGGTAAACCTATGCTCTGATACCAAGTGAAACACCCCACCTCCGTTAGGGTCACTCTCAAAGGGAATGCCCTAATTTTGGTGGAGGTTTATAAGTATAAGTCACAGATATACAAGACAGATATAAGAACACATATTTGTGAACAGTAGAAAAATCAACAACTTTTATTTCAACAAAATACGTGTTACACAAACCATGTCATAATTTGTTTTACAATACTTCCCAAAACATAACATCTCCATAACTGTCTTGATTACATTATTTAAAGAAGCATAAAGAAAACATAAATAAACTGCAAAAGTCCCATAATTGCTGTCCAAAGCCATAGCCCAAAACGGAAAAGATCCAAGCAATACATTCTTTCTCTTCAAGCTGGATGCGGAAACTGGTCAAGCTGCGGTATTCCCTCCCTGTGGACCTGGGGGGGGGGGGGGGAACGAAAGAAAAGAAGGCGAAAGAAAAGTAGAGTCAGACATAAAGCCTGAGTAAGTCTAGGACTATTCAGTCTATGAATAAAGAACTGGGTATGATAAGCATAAACTGGAAATGGGAAAGCATTATAAACTAAGTTAAGTGGTCTAGGGTCGAATACTATTGTACCCCATATTAATCTCTGTACCCATATAAACTAGTTCCCAACAGGCACCCCATAATCAGGGTGAAGTGATCCTTTTTCTGATGATCGTCTCCTACTCGCATAGTTACATGTGTCTTACGGCCCCCGTTGTTGTAGTTACCTATGCTGGTCCCACCATGGGGTGTATCAAGTCCCATGGTGGCGGCCCGACACAATCCTAGAATGCACAGGTATGCTACTGGTGCCCAGTGCCTTATTTTTCTGTGCCGGAGTGTGTGCACGCCCGCACCCCGTTAGAACCTACACTGCTGCACCACCACCATCGATTTGACCTCTTACAGTCAGCCCAGTAATCGTGCCCCACCCTGCCTAGTTCAGGGTATCCTGATACACCTTGTAGGATTACTGCTGAAAAGGGTCCCCCGCTACTAGGTTTTCTATTTCTAGCCAACATGCTAAGTTGGTTAAGTGTTTTGTAAACCTAACCCCCAATCTGTCTGTATAGTTTAGCATGTTCCATTTTGATTAAGTATTAATTCAATTTACTTAACCCTATCAATCCTGACTCAGCCTTAATTGTCTTATTAAAGCCTTGACCTCTCACATTAGACAGGTATTGTTGTGGCTGCCTGTTGCCGGTTGGGTCCGGGCAGTCTTACGCCACAACTCAGTCTAACCTCGGGTCCTTATTGGGCTCCGTGTTTAACCACCCACATTGGATATGTATTGTTGTGACTACTGGACAGCCGGGCGGTTCCGGGCAGGTTTACATCCTAACTCAATCCAACCTCGGGTTAAACACATCGTATTTTCTACATTTACATATTTTGTCTCTTTTCTTTTTATATGTAAATATTTGCGGCCCATTATTCAAAATTTATCTTTATTGGTTAAAATTTATTTATGCCACTTAATTATTTTTCAGGGTTGTTGGCATGCGTCAAACATACCAACACATATATTCTATATTTTAACCCAAACGTCATTACCCCCGTTTTATACGCTCGCTACAATATAAGATATGTTGGGTTTAACATTTAAACCCAACTTAGCCATATGAAAAGGGGAGGCTTATAACATGGTGTTTATAAGGTAACATAAAAAGGGGAGTGTGAACGCTTGAACTTGCAACATAACGATTCAATTAACATGAATTAGGCACATGTGAACTTGCATTGTAATGGCATAAATAATACTTAAACATGAATCATTCTATTCATATAATCATGGCATAAACAATACTTAAACATGAATCATTCTATTCATATAATCATGGCATAAACAATACTGAAACATGAATCATTCTATTCATATAATCATGGCATAAATAATACTTAAACATGAATCATTCTATTCATGTAATCATGGCATAAATAATACTTAAACATGAATCATTCTATTTATGTAAACTTGCAATTGGAATGTAAATCTAACTTAATTGTGTCACATATATCACCATATGTTTTTGATAACAACTTAGGCCTAAAACATGTTTCAACTAGGCATAATACCAAACATAGTTTAGTCATGTTCATAAAGGTGTTTACTTTTGTTTCTAATACAAAAGTATGATTTGCTAATTCCAACATAGATTCATATAAACTATAGTACCTCGTCATATCCAATTGCACACTAAAAGTGATCATAAAAGTATGTACACCATATTGGCATAATAGTGGATCCCAAATAAAATTCCACAACATATGGTTGTCAACATGAATCATATACTTGTATGAATCCAATCGTATACCATAACATTTCCAAATCGTTTAGAATCAAAATAACATACAAGTATAGATTATTATCGCCACAATTCCATTTCGTTGTTAACTTCCAACGCAAATCACATACTTGCAAATATCCAATCGTATACCATAACATTCCCAAATCGTTTAGAATCAAAATAACATACAAACATAGATTATTATCGCCACAATTCCATTTCGCATTTTACACAAATCAAACGCAATTAATTATTCACATCGGAATAGCATTCTACTTACTACGTATGACGAATCTTCAATTCAGGAATCTGAATTCTGAATTTGGAGATGCTATCCTTTGTTGTAGGCGTTGCTTTGATTTGATTAACGTTGCTTTAAGCTTTCAAATTATCTCCTAATCGTCTCTCAATTTCTGACGGCTATCCCTAGTCTCTCCTCAGCAGCATGACGGTCTCATCTCCATTTTAGTTTGTGTGAATTAGGGTTAGTCTTAGGTCCTTTTTATAGAGTTTGTGATTTGATTTAGACCGTCGATGGAGCTTGGTTTAATAATAGCCGTTCGTTTGAAGGAGAGACCAACCAGGAGCTGACACCTAGCCCTAGTGACAAGGCAAGGCTCAGAGAATCGACCAAACACAGACCAGCCCAGCCAGGGGGGGGGGCTGGGTTCGACCTGGCTCAGGGGCCAGGTCGACTCCCCAGTCGACCCCCAGGTCGACTCTAGAGTCGACCTGCCTGGGGCAGGTCGACCCCCAGGTCGACTCCCAGGTCGACCTGGCCTGGCAGGTCGACCCTAGGGTCGCCCCCCAGGTCAACCTGGTGGGTTGGGCGGGAACTTTTCCCGCCTACTCTGATTGGGCTGAAATTCAAATCTGTTTTAATCTGAATTTTCTGAAACTTCATCGGACCATAATTTGGTCATACGGGCTCCGTTTTTCGAAAACTTGGACTCTATTTCGCGTATTTTTCCGAGACGAACGCAATGGCGTATCCTGTTTCCCTTAATACTTTGATTTGGAATTAATTATACTTTAATTTGTGAATTTCACTATTGTAAAATACTCGGGGTGTTACATTATTCCTCCACATAACCCCTCCAAATCATACTTGACCCAGTTTTCCTACTTTTTTCCTCCTGATCAACCAAGTCCTCATCTCACCTTTTAAATCTCCTTATTTGTCTCCACTACCCCTGTAACGACCCGGATTTTCGGCGAATTTGGTTATCGACGTAAGCTCGACGTCGATAACCAAAACATCGAAAAATCCTGGTAATTAATGAAAGAAATTAGAGGGTGAGAATAGATAAGATAGAAACTTAGAATAGAAGAAGAAGAAGAACACAACATCAGAGTAACACGAACCTCACAGCGGAACGAATAACATATAATAGATAACATAACTTTGAAATATAACAGTTATGTATACAATGGCACTTATCAGAGTACAACACTTACAACACAGCGGAAATAACTATAGCTATATGATCTTGAAGCCTCCTACTCCACGCTCTTCCAGTATATCTGTAAATTCGTAACTACTTGACTGCCCGTACAAAATTAGGCACCCAAGAGTTTAGGGAAAACAAAACAAATAAACTCCGGGTCAGTCATGGGACTGGTATGAGTAAAACAGTTTAAACAGGTATATGAACAAGTAAACGATATCTTATAAGACCACGCCGCAGAACGGAACGGGTTTTTCCCTTATGAGAATCCAAAATATCTTTATATCAAAAACCTTTTGATATTATAATAATGTCTATGTACAAATAGATATCAACTAGCAGAAACGCTTTCATCTCACGTTCTACATATATAGTATACAATCAAAATCGCAAGCACGTATTGGATAATGGATTTCCAACTATGACAAGGTATGGAACCACCTTCCGATCAGTGTACTCTAGGAACGATACACTGGAGTTCAACAAGAACATCTTGTAACTCAGCCACACATGACCGACCACTCATTTCGCTTGAGTGTATCGAATGTACATCACCAACGGTTGGGATCAGCAACCGTTCCCGTATATATATATGGGACAGCATTGATAGATTTAAGAAACAAATGAATATTCTCTAGATAGGTGATTATACACCCTACTTCGGTGCGACCGACTTAGCCATGCTGCCTGCCCGATTTCTGTCATTTACCGGATGATGAGGCTAGAAGCTACGCTTTATCATCACATCAGATTCACTTCGAATGCCACATTGTCAGATCCATCGAAAATCACTAATTGACGTCTACAACAGTACATTACGTGTTAGCTAAAGAAGTTTCCTTCTCCGCTTCCACTCTTGGTACGATTGAAGAAATCAAGGTACATGACCTTTATGGAAATACTCTGTCAGACATTCATCAACACAAGTCATCCTCATTCACTTAGAATGTCACATCGTCATACCCACCAAATCACAAATTGACTTATCCAAAAATAACACGGGTATACAGCTAAGAGAAACGAATTCCTCCGCCACCAAACGTGAATACGTTTGAACAGATCAACTTACGCGATCCATTGAATATACTCTGTCAGACCTTCGTCCATACAAGTTGTCCTGGGATTGGACAAACCGAAGGCACTATTCTGTAAACAGGATAGCCCTTGCATTTTACTCCGTCTTCAATTATCTTTGGCATATATGATTCGCGACGCTTATGCCAATACAGAGTGGTTCTTTGGATAATAATCCAACCGGTCTCTCCATATTAACAACGTTAAAATGGTCAAAACTTCGATAGTCTGTGAGTTAACTATCAAAGAAAAACAAATGTGCAAACAACGATATTATTTCCAGATGGAAATTATATCGAACAAAACATCATTTAACATTAATCTCTTTAGTTCATTTATTTACTTATCTCCTGTTTCCCTATATTCTAAATTCTTATTTTTCTTTTATCAGAAAACATTTCTGATTCTCGTTTGGAAAACATTTCCAAAACTCCTTTACGATCAAACCTTACCATTTCTTAGTTAAGAAGGAAGTCACTCAAGTTGGGGTACAATTACCTCTCAGACCTTAACTGAACAACGTTATAACTTCGAAATGGTCAAAGTTTATCTTTTAATCTTTAACAACTTCTTTACGCCTTTCTCGGATTCAATTTTACTAATCCACTTCTATATTTAAAACATTGGTTATAACGATAACGTTATAATCCCTACTTTCGAATTATCTAACTTTAATTATAACTTCTATTCTTATTAGTGAATAATTAGCCTAACACTTATTTATTTATAAATAAATAAATCTCTATTTAAACACTGGAAAGTATAAGCACTTTCCCGAATTCGATATAATCGAATTCGCCGATTAACTCTCTTCGAGAAATCACTATTTGATTAACTCTACTTCGAATAACCTATATTCGACTAACTCTTTCTCGAATAAACGATATTCGATAATCTCTCTTCGAATAACTAATATTCGATAACTCTTCCTTTTCAAATATCTCATATTTAAAAATCTCACTTCGATTAAACTATAATCGATAACTCCCTTCGATGAAACTAACATCGATAACTCCTTTCGATGAAACTAACATCGATAACTCCTTTCGATGAAACTAACATCGATAACTCCTTTCGATGAAACTAACATCGATTTATTTAACTCGACGAACTTAACTCGACTAACTCGATTTGACTCGACTAACTCGACTTACTTGGTTCGACCAATTCGATTCGATTAACTAGGCTCGACTAACTTGACTAACTTAACTCGACTTACTTGGTTCGACCAATTCGATTCGATTAACTAGGCTCGACTAACTTGACTAACTTAACTCGACTTACTTGGTTCGACCAATTCGATTCGATTAACTAGGTTCGACTAACTTGACTAACTTAACTCGACTTACTTGGTTCGACCAATTTGATTCGATTAACTAGGCTCGACTAACTTGACTAACTTAACTCGACTTACTTGGTTCGACCAATTCGATTCGATTAACTAGGCTCGACTAACTTGGTCGAACCACCCGATCAACTCAACTTATTTAACTTAACTTATTTCTCAACTCGATCAACTCGATTAACTCCTATCGAATAACTAATATTCGAATAAACTCCATTCGCTTGACTCTAGATCGCAGCGATCACAATGGTTACGCCTGACTCCCTCAGGAAACATCCGACCGCCGTAGGCTATTTACAGCCCTGCGAATTACGCTAGCAGTCGTACAAGATGGCAACTTACCCTGAATACTATGTTTGACTAACTCTGTCTCAAATAACTATATTTGATTAACTCTAGTTTGTTTTAACTCTAATCGATTAACTCTAACTAATTAACTCCAACTGGTTAACTCCAACTGATTAACTCTAACTGGTTAACTCTATTTGACTAACTCGACTTGACTAACCCCTTTCGAATAACATATTCGATTAACTAACTTTCGAATACCATATTCGATTAACTCCTTTCGAATGTCTATATTCGATTAACTAACTTCGAATACCATATTCGATTAACTCCTTTCGAATGTCTATATTCGATTAACTAACTTCGAATACCATATTCGATTAACTCCTTTCGAATGTCTATATTCGATTAACTAACTTCGAATACCATATTCGATTAACTCCTTTCGAATGACTATATTCGATTAACTAACTTCGAATACCATATTCGATTTCTCCTTTCGAATGTCTATATTCGATTAACTAACTTCGAATACCATATTCGATTTCTCCTTTCAAATACCATATTCGATTAACTAACTTCGAATACCATATTCGATTAACTAACTTTCGAATAACATATTCGATTTACTCCCTTCGAATACCATATTCGATTTAACTCCTTTCGAATGTCTATATTCGATTAACTTTATTCACTTTATAAAGATTTCCTTTTTAACAACGTTTTATTCATTTGAAAAGATTTACTTTTAAATAACGGTTCTACACTTTAAAAATGATTTCCTTTTTATAATGTTCCCTTTCCAATTCTATTTGTAAATGGTTTACAAATATTTCCTTTTCAAATTTATTCTTGAAATATTCTAACTCCTTAAATTCCCGGGAAAATTCGCCATAACCTCCTTTGTATCGGGAGCATCGGGAAAATCCCCAAACTCGCCACACAGGCCTTTCCATTCAAAAAGAAATGTTTTGAATTTATTTCCTTTTCAAATATCTCCTATTTATAAATATTCCAATTTATAACCATTTCTTATTTATAAATATTCCACTTTATAAATATGCTACTTTTCAATATCACTTTGAAAAATCTCCTATCAACATTCCGGCATGTTATGGTATTTTAACATATCAAATTACGATGTCTAATCTCGTCCATACACACACAATCAACAACAGGTTATAATTCACATCATATATTAAAATATATGAAATACAATAAAATAACTGTTGAGGAATCCAAACGGATTCCTCCAACCTGTTCTCCTGCATCCACAGATGTTACACAATAAAATTTACATCACTTGCAGTTCCATATGATATATTCTGATAAACAGAATCAATATAGAAATTCAACTAACTGACTAGCAGTTCAATCAAACGGTCAACACACAGTCAAATAGACAATACCTAACAGTTCTAAAAATACAACATGAAATTATAAACTGTTCAGAGTTGGTAAGATTTACTCACATTGGACTATCATCGTTAATAACGATAATTGTCATTGATTCAGATTGGACAATTTATTTTGCCATAAATTGTAACGAGCTCCGATGTATTTCCAGTCAGTTCCATGACGTAGCCATCGTCCATACGATCCCAACGCAACTTACGGTCTGTGATTTTGATTTCGTACGAATAAGATATGAATTTTACAAGCTATACGAAGTTTAAATTAAAACTAAACTTATTTACTTTTATAATCTACCATGGGGCCTTACCCAATCGACTCCGGCCCAAACATATTTGACCGTGACCCGTCCCCCTTTTTGACCCAGCGCCATCCATCTTCCCCAAAGCTGAAACGCACTCCAGTTTTCACAATGGCCAAAACCGACCAACTTGCTCCTCCACCACTCCTCCTCTTCTTAACGATATTCAAAACAAAACCCACCCTTACTCTGCTCGTCCCGCCCTCTTCCATTTCATACAGGAATCATCAGGCCCGAGCCCTTCTTCTGGATCGCGATACCGAGACCAGCTCCAGGTTAGTGCGACACAAAATGTCGTGGAAAACCACCCAATTTCTCAGGAGGCGCGGTTTTTAAGTGCTAAACCCGAATTCGGTATCTGAAATTGGAATTAAAGCCTCCACCTCACGAAAACTCTAACCCTAGGATTCCAGTTCAGCACAGTAGTCGGCTTAAACATTGTCGATGCCACAAAGATGTATACGAGAGTGAAGAGGAGCTCACAGTGATTTCAAATACAATCGTTTCATGATTTTATATATTTTTATCTTGATTGTATTGATTTTTCTTTGCTTTGAATCTCACTGTATTTGTTTTGTGGAAGAACAAAAAAAATGTGGCGGCTTCTTCATTGACTGTGGAATGATAAAATTAGGTTTAGGAAAATATAGTGTGGTATTTATAGGGTGAACAAATATCTAGATATTTTTATCGAAGGAATATTCCCGGTATATTCCCTTTTTATTGGTTCGTTTTCGCCTTCTAAAAATCCGTGTGATCACACACGGTACCCAAAAATCACCAAAACTGGACAAGCACCTTCAGTTCGACATTACGGTCCCAACGAAACTGGTTTCGTCGAATTCCGACTTCGTATGCTCACACAGCGTATTTTTAACTGTCAGAATACCGACTGTTTCTCACTCTAAAAATCCATACGGCCACACAGTGACTCTAAAAATCACGAAACTGGAAAGATAACAACTATTTGACATTGCGGATCCAACAAAATTAGTTTCGTCGAATTCTGACTTCGTTTGCAAAAGTGGCTATTTTTAACGCTCTAAATAGCCTATTTAAATATATAAATATATTTAAATATTATTAAATATAAATAAATTTATATTATCGTATATCTTCACATATGATATCGTACAGCTCCAGAATATCATATCAGAATTTACAGTTTGATATTTCAGATTTATCGATATTCAGTTTATACCGAAATCTATTTATAACGTATATAAAGCGTTGCAAATTATAAAGGAATTCTACAGCGACTTTTCTGAAATTTGATTTGGACGTAAATCAAAATCTACACGACGAAATCCCGATTTTTCTCTTCCACTAGAAAGATATACTCCACCAGCTCCACACGTTTCTTGTTTTACATAAATCCGGCTTAAAACGAATCATGTACATTCAGTTGAAGTTCAAATCGCCAAATAGCGAACTGCAGCGCCATTTCGAGCTCGTTTATAAATATATTATAAACTATACGTTCAACTGTCGTCGATTCAATATATTCGTTATTATATTCTGAATCGAAACTCAACCACATCTCGTATACTAATCAAATTCACACTCTATTGTGAATTCTACTATTTCCGACTATCTCGACATTATAATATATTATTATATTATAATTATTAATTAAATATTCAATATTATTTAATTAAACGATCATTAACTTCTCTAAATCACCAATTATATAATTAAATAAATTAATTATATAACTCTAAAAATGCGGGTCATTACAACCCCTTCTCCATCTAACTTTACCGAGATTATCACTGATATTTTTCAATTACACATTTTTAACCACTCCTATATATATGCAGTCCTACACTCCTATTCATTTTCATTCCATTCCTTCATTTAACAACCGCCATTCTGTTCTTCAAATATGTCAAAGGTATATCTTCTACGCACATAGCAGTCACACTCTTTTTTTTCCTTTCTGCTCACTCTAGTACCTTATTAAAGTCCTAAAATTGTAAGTGCTCCAATTAATGATGCAGGCCAAATTCTCCACACCAACTAACGACACCACTTCCAGCTCAAAAGCTTCAACGAAAGAGCGCACGTCTTACAAAACAGCATGGGGCTTCGTCATCTCGCACCACCAGTACTGTCTCTCCTCTCCACCAAACCCCTACTTCAACTCAGCCACACACTTCTTCGTCCACTGACAACTTGACTGCCACCTCCGCTATTTCTATAACGAGTACTACAGAAAGCCATTAAGATATTACTGAGGACGACCATTACTGCTCCCCTGAATTGGTTTGTTCTAATCTTCTACAACTTCCCTTCCTTTCACCACGTAAGTTGGCTGCTTATTTTTTTACTCTTCCATTTTCACAGCTTGCAGATGTTGAGCGGATTGAGAGGGAATACATGGCCAGACAATCAAACAAATAGTCATGCAACTTCCGCAAACTTCATGCATTTCCACTGTGCCTTTTCTTCTTATTTTCTTTTGTGTTCCAAAATAATAGTGCAATAATACTGCCGCTATATCCTGTATTCCTCTTCAGCATTATGACATAATAAATTTGTATTTCACTTTTTTTTTCACTGCGTTCTACTTTTCATACTATCTGTAATGCTTTATAACTCTTCTACGTACGTTTTTCTGTGCAGTTCCTATGTTTCAGACTGCTTACGTCAAATGTACTTCAAATATTTTACGTCACATGTTTACTACAGGCATAACAATGTCTGGCGCTCATACCCCAACATACAGTGCCTGCTTATGATTTTATTCCCCCATAAATACTTTCTGATTCTAATATTCAGCCCATTCCTGCTCTTGACCAGCTTTACATCCGGCTGTCTATGCACACGTCCAACGGACGTGCCTTTGTACTGGTATATATATATACACACACACATCATTGTATATATATGTACATGTGTATATATGTGTGTGTATATATATATATGGTAACTCCAAACAAGCATGAAGATATATCAAAACAATGATACATGGAGCAACAACATGCACAACCAGCCAAAGGAGGCATCATAAATCAAATTGCAGAAGATTTCAGGCGAAGCAAGGTTGAATGCACAGGTATATATGCCAAAACCCATTAGGTGCTCAAAAGGTTCGAATGGACACAACAGTGTGCAAACTCAAGTGAAAATACATTGGCTCAACAAATATGAAGCAATGAAAGTGTACATGACAAGGCCAGGATGAAATAGATGGCAAGACTCAAGAGTCAAGAATGACAACAAATAACAGGTTTAAGTTCACAAACAAGTGATGCACAACTTCAAAAAAGCATTTTCATATGAAAAAGATGGTAAGGAAAGTGTGCAGCAAATATGTTCACAAGCACATGGAAAGCAAAGGCATGCATGAATGTACTTAGGTATAAGGCAAGATCAAGCCCGAGTGCCACAACATCAATTGCATGACACAAGTACAAAAGCAATTTTTTTGCAATAAATCACAAATGTACAACAAACCAAAATGGCCATACGATACTAATCGAGGTGTAGCTATCAACACAACAATAAAAGAATATAAACAAGACCAAGCAAGAGCAGTATCACTAAGGGATGAAGTATACATGGCATCACGCAAGTGTCAAAGTCAAAATAAGCCAACTACTCATGTTTGGATGGTACACGAACAGGATACAATGACCATGGCAAGGAAAATGTCAAGCACCATTAACACTGCATGGAAGTAAGTGGTGACAAAGCACCAATGCAACAAGGCAGTATGGCACAGTGCAGCTGTACATACACATGTGCGCAGAATGAAACAATGGAGCAACAATATAGTGTATAAACAAGTAACAGTGGAATGCAAATGGATCACTCAACACATGTGCCATGCAAGCAGGCATAACTACTAACATAAGCAACCAGTGTAAGCACAAGTATGCATCAAAGATAAGTAAACACCAAAGAAGTTCAAATGTAACATGTGTGCACAGTTCAAGCATGGTGTAGTTTAGATCAGTGAATACTACAAACAGGAGACTAGCACACATAAACATAAGTAGTGAACAAAAACCAAACTGGACAATTTAAATGACAATTGGAAAACTTCGAACCAGATGACACAAAGCAGTTGCATATAGACAAACTCAATGATGCATGAATATCAAATACAAAATCAAGGCGAATTATTTGGTAAGATGATCAATTCAAATTTCTAGGATTTTCGTGTATTAAAAATTGCAAGAAATCTTTTATCATAAATCTCGTCCAAGGATTATTTCCCAGATATTCAAAGTGGTAAATTTGGCATAAAGTTTGATTTAAGAATGGTATAAAGAATTCATCAGTGGGTATCACACTAGAAAATTAATCTGCGTATTCAAGGGGTGTTTTTTGGCAAGGATGAATCAACATTTCCAAGACTTTCCAAAAAATCTCAGGTGTTTTTAGAAGCCAATAAAATCATTAAAGACATTCCAGAAAGTCACATAAATCAATTAGGTAATCATGGCAATTAATCAAGCAAGTGTCATGCAATATCAAGACAAAATCTGAAATCAGAGATAATCAAGGGGTTGAAACTTTATTTAAACACCGATCATCACGAGCAGAAATGCATCGAAACAAATCATTTCATCCAAGCACAAAGAAATAAGATTCAGAGTACTCACAATCCTCGAAGTTTCGATCGCAGTCCTAAATCATTCGACAAGGAGCATCAACAATTTCGAATCCATCAGAGAACATTATTTTAGAGCAAATAAGAATCCTGATTTGGGAGAATAGCCAAAACCCTTATTTAATTTAGTTGGTGGCCACTGAGAATATAGAAGGAAGCCGACACATTTTTAAGTGACAAAGAAAAGGGACCGACTATATATTCATTTATGTTAAAAACGGGTTTTTGACTTGTTTTTTATTCTAAGTTATTTAAATTCTTGTAATCATTTTATAGTTTTCTACTTTATCTGTAAACTAGTGTTCTAGCTACGGGGTTTGTAGTTAAGGAATTTTTTTTGATCTCAGGGTTTGAGATCAGTGCAGAGGTTTGAGCATAGGATTAGAACAGTTGGAAGTGGGTGTTGCGAGTTTATAGGGAATTATAAGCATAGAGATTGTTTTAATTCTCAGTATGAAACCTTGGGGAATGCAGCAGTAGGTAGAGGTTTGCCGAAGGTGGGTAAATTATGTGTCATTTATTTATTCTGTTGTTATTATTGTTGTGATATTTTTAATATTCCGCAAAACTGCAATAAACCCTATTCATCCCCCCTCTCTAGGGTTAATTTAGATCCTACAAGTTTGGGTCGACCCAAAAGGAGTGTGGGTCGAGCCACCTAGACACGAATTTTAGGTGAAGCATGCCACCTCTGATTGCATTTTCGGGCCATTTTTTAACCATGCTAGACTTGGTATTTTAGGAGGAAAACTTCTAGAATCAAAGATTAATACTCAGGCAACACAATGAAATAAGAATTAGGCAGAATGGACATGAATTGAGAGAATTATTTACTCTCAAAGTAGGACTATCAACAATTTTCAGAACTGGGAATTCCTTAAAAACAAAAATCGAGGTTTATTGCAACCAAGCTCAGATCAATTGGCAATATTTTGGTACATAAAACACATTTCACCTAGAATAAGTGAGAATGCTCACCTTGTTAGCAGATTAGAAGTTTTACAACAAGCAATCAAGTGAAATTTGCAACTTTGCAGCTTTAAGAAGCTTTGTTTTGCCTATAAAGGAAATTACAGTAACATGAAAATTCCGGAGATTAAGAATAAACACAAAACCATAGATCATGATGGAATAGTTTCTGAAATTCATAGTGATTACCTATAGAGACTTGCTATTTGTAATTATTTTCACTTTCTAAGTTAAAATTGAGAGTTTGAGTGCGTTGTTTGAGGAGGATTTGATTTCAACTATTTTACTTTAAGGAAGAAGATGTCTTTCTCTTCCTTATTTATACTCATGAGAAAATACGTTATTTTCTATTGGTTCCATGCTTTTCTTAAACAAATTAATCATTACGGAGACTACGACCCAATTAAACATATAAATCACCAAATTAGCCTCAATTGTAGCCATTAGCACTTATTAACCCCTTCGTTCACATCTTTCTACTTGTCTTAAGCATTAAATAATATGCTACAACATAAAAGTACTTATATAAATTCTCTAACAAATGTGCATAAGTTAAAATATTTCTAACCACTTGAAATAACATTTTCATTTCTTTTATACATATTGAATCATACAAGATACAAACACAAGTTTCCCCTATACTTATTCAAAGCTAGGAATTTCATATTTTGTAACTTCATAATATTTTTCTCAAGTATGTTTAAATTATTTCTAGCTCTTAATAACATTAATTTATTAATGCTACCACTAAATTCGTGCTTTTTCCAATCGTTTTGTACAGTTTCTATTTTATGTTGATAAAATTTACAATTTAACTCCAATCTTGTATAGATTACAATCTTTATTAAAATAACATCAATCCCCCTTTTTAAAATATTATAACATTCTTAAATATTGACCTTTAAATCAATATTTTCCTCTTATTGTTTATTTAAATCCTAAATAGGCTAGAAATGTCAATTTACATCAAATTTCATTATTTTTTCAAACTTGAGATCTAACGTGTCAAATTACTTATAAACCTCTTAAATACTCTTACATTAAAAGGCTCACAAAATTTATTTTGGAACTGTTTAATTTGTACTACACAATACATCTTTGATACTGCATTTTTGTTAATTTTTATTTAATTTAAGTCATCTCAATGCTATTGAGATTTACAAATTTACACTCAAGTAATTCTAAACTTTTTTCGAATTAGCAAAGACAATAAATTTGAAGATATGATACCTAATTAGTAATTGCTTTCATTGATTATCCCCTTAATATTGGATCGTGTTGTACGCTAACACAATTAAGTCACATTCCTACCAAATTCACATTTTAACTCTCAAAATCCTTAATCCTTAACTTACACGATCTTAAAGATTATTATGAGTTTACCCCTTCCTCCAAATCAAGATTTAATCAATTTAATCACTATTTAATTATCTCATTGGTAATAGTCTAAAAATCAGAGTTGTTACCGTCCTAAATTGTGATTTTTCACTTATGATATAATCAAGACTCGAGAACGCTTCCTGTAACAGCCTAGCAGGAAATTCGAGGCTCTAATTTCAACAATAATACATAATTCCGTATTACTTATCGAAACCCTAGTATCGAAACTACCAGATAGTTAATAGAACAAATTAGAGGGTGAGAAAAGGTAGAAAGAAATATTAGAATAGAAGAAGAAGACAACTAACCAACACAACACTGAGCCTCACATTATAACGGAATAAAATATAATATAAAAATAAATCTTTATTAGGAGCTTGAAATAATACATACAATCATCAGAGTATAGCAGAAACTCTGGACAGTTGTTACAACCAGTCCTTATATACAGCACACAGCGAAATAAATACTAATACGTCTAGGCTCCTCCAGCATGTCTTTTGAAGTTCGTAGAATCTTAACTTGAACCTACAAAACTCGGTCTGACCTGAGCATTGCAAACGCCATGGATCAGTCTGGTGAACAAAGTGGAAGAACTCATTAAGCTTATAGTATCATCCAACTAGTTTAAAGTTAAAAATCCTTTTGAAAGAGAGGATAATCGTAAGATCAGTCCACACATAAACACAAACGGTTTTTACCTTATGATAACCTAAAACATTTTTATATCAAATCCGGTGATATTATAATAGTGTCTATATCAAATAAATAACCATCCAGAAAAACGCTCGCATCCCACGCTCCACATACATAGTATATAATAAAAAACCGCATCGCTTATTGGAGAACGGATTTACAGCTATGACAAGGTATAGGTACACATTCCGATAGTGTACCTCTAGAGACAATACATTAGGGTTCATCAAGAACATCTTGCAACCCGACCACTCATTAACTTGAGTGTATCGAATATATTGCCACCCACGGTTGGTACCGACATAACCATTTCTCGGGAGATACAAAAGTGATAGAAGAACCAAAAATGAAATTTCTCTAGATGGTGACAATAAATCCTTATGGGAATGACCCACATAGCCATGCTAATTGGCCGATTTCTATCATTTTCCCGATTGATGTGGCTTGAGGTTGCGATTTTCCTTTTAGAGAACAACACATAAAACTTTGAATGCCATATCGTTAGATACATCAAATCACTTATTCACTTCCACAAATACATTCTAGGTGTTAAGCTAGGAGAAATTTCCTTCACTGCCAACAAACTTGATATATTTGTAAAAATCAACATATGCGACCCTTGGTAAATACTTTATCAGATATCCATCCATACAAGTTATCCAGGAATATGATGAACCGAAGGCACCCTCCTATCGCATACTATATAGGAATCACCCTAAGGATCAGTAGCGAGAAGTCCATGCAATTGGTAGATTTCAATCACGACAGAATCACCACCAAAATATCTCTACGAATCAACTAAAGAAATTCAACAAGTAGTTCTTCCGCTCATGAAGATTTACGGTCTTTAATGCTCCATCTCGACCATCTTATGATATCTTTCACGTTTACGTATTTGCTGGTCAGAACGGTTTTCGAATATAATTTCGACCCCAGTCTTTCTGTACCAACAATCGATAATAGGCCAGATTTTGATAGTCGGTTATTTAAATATAAAAATAAACAACTATTCAACAATAAAAATAAAATGAATTCACTAGTTAGTTACATAGCATCACTTGGCCTCTTTAAATTCACCATTCATCTATTAAAACTTCTAAATCCTCCAATATTTGGAACATAGTATTTTACCTCTTATTTTAAATATAAGAGTATTCTCAAAACCATTTTATTTCCATTACTTATGAAATATCTTGTAATCATATCCAAATTTCCATTGTAAACTAGTGCAAACCCGTGCTATGCACACAGATTAAAATGTATTTTGCAATGCATTTTATTTTTGCTACATGGACGCATAGTGTAATACATTTACCATTCCCTTTATTGATAATTTTTTCCTTGATTGAAAATAGTTTATATTTCAACTATTACATGGAAATTTTAAAGCTATTTTCAGGTATTTGCAGATGCATTACAATAGGACAATATGTGCAGATTTTAAAGCAATCTCAATTCGATGGATTCATTTGTAGATTAAGCATAAGACAAATTTTGAAGAAATGTTAAACGCATAGTTAAAAAGAACACGCAAACTATTGAAAATGAATTTATCGCATTTGATACACGACTGTTAGAAACAAATTTATACAAAAAATAGAGCATGTAGTCAACTCACGGAGGATGCCTACTTTAGACAAAAGAAAACCACACTACATATAAATATGTATAATAAAATATATCTAGAAATGTCATAATACAATTATAACTAAAACTTACTAAAACTTTTTAAGTAAATATAAATTTAACTGAAGAAAAGTTTGAACACCGTTTCGTATGTCAAAGAGACATAACATCTGCTGAACACTTTGAGGCTGGATCAGAATTGCCAGTGGCCAGTGATTTCGTGCACATAATCTGCAAAACACAATTGTCCAACATAAGTAAAATTCTAACAGAAATTTATAATTCTTATACTACAAATTTTTCCTGATACCAAAAGAAATAGATTCAAAATGTGAGGTGATAAAAGATTGAAGGTCGTACGGATATGAGTCAAAGACGTAATGCAGGGATATGGATCAAAGCTGGGTTGAAAAAAAGGAGACTTCGAAAGCAAAAACAATGGACAAAAGACCTTAAATAGTCATATATTAGACTTGTCATATATCAAAGTGTAAAAGGAAAAATCAAGAACGAAAGAGTTTTTTTAATGCAAACAACGCTGTATTTGGACATTACGCAACATAAAGTGCGAATTCATGCACACATTATGTTCTAATGCTCTTTGACGGTAGTAATTTTGCATTATGATGAGTTATTTGTACCAATAGTAGGAAAATTTATATGCTAGTTTAATGTCTAAAAAGAACAAATTTTGTTGTCCTGTCTTATAATCCGCATTAGCATGGTAGTTAAGTATATGAAAAGAACAAAATTTCGTGGTAAGACGACATCTAATGTCAGTTTGGAAAATAAACTTCAAGCAGTATTTTCAATATATAAAAGGCTGGAGTAGGCGATGTGTGTTTTCCTCATAAAAGCTGTAGAAAAAGCCAGTGGATCCAAAAAAAATCATGTGATTTTTGTCATAAAAGGCTGCTTTAAATTTCACTTACAAAAAATATGATAAAATTATTTTCTATGCATTGTTAACAACTTAAAAGCCTGTCAACGTAGCTAGCAATAGGCTAGCCAAGGAACTATCCCCAGGTCAGATATTGCATATATGGTTTTCCCCCTTTTTTATTACCCTTCTACAAAATGATTGAATTTTGACACTCTTTCAGCCAAATTTGAAAACATGGCCAGACATACTGAAGCTAAAACTCTATAGTTGAAATGTAGCATAAATCTTATAACTATGCCAAAGCATGCATGCGTAATAAAGATGTGTTTTATAGTGTTTCTCAACACAATATAATAAATAACTGTATAACAAAAACTCTCGAATAACATGTACAAAGAGCATTTCATCAACAAAAATTCAACACTTGTTTCAGGGTATACATTGCATTTAGACAACAAAGCCAATTATGTTCTCAGTTATGAGCACATACCTTGACATTAGATTATTGTAGGATATTGAATTCAAAATTTCTATCCAATATTCAACACATTACAAATAAACACCCATCAATTTGTGGAAAGATACAACGAATGATGCAGTTATACAAAGAAATACAATGAGAAAAACCATTTAAAATCATCGATTAAAGTAAAAAAGTATTAGAAAACACTAAAACATTAATTGTTTGGACTATATTAGTTATGAATATAGCAAAATGTAATAATGAAAAGTAAGCAAAACACAAGGAAAGTAAAACCTTAGAAATGAACAAATCTAAATCTTACCAGCTAAACTAACATGTAGAAGGAATGAAATCCATAATGGATGTTACACCATTGCAAAAAGATACCTTCCAAAGCTGCTGACCTATTAAGATATCCAATGTATGTTAAATCAACAAAAGATCAAAGATGCAACATGGTGAATAAAGTTGAAGATAATCAATTTACGGTTGTCATGTGTCGGTGGATCAATTAATCGATATTCTATCAATGTTTGAAGTAAAAATTAATGTAAATAATGTTTCCTAGAGTTTGAAAGCATAGGATGACAATATTGTTTAATGTACAACGAGATAGTTTAGTTAAACAAATTGAGAAAAAAATATGGCGTATTATATTACTAAAATTGTAAGCAGCATGCACGCTTGTTAGAGAAGAGCTTGGTATTCTTAAAACCAAGAATATGAAAAATACCCAGGTAAAAAAGTCGAAATAAAACAACTTATAACTGAGTCTCGGTGTGTGACTTTGATGGTATTTTCAAAAAGGCAAGAATGGAATAAAGCAATAATAATGCAATACCTCACACCTTCATTCTATACCGTATGATTGATGCTTTGAAAAGTTTTATCAAATCGATGACATATTCTGTAATGTCCCCTATTTTTACGGTATAATAATTAATTAATTTAATTATTTAAATAATCATATAGAGTTTTAAATGTTCGTTTAATTAAATAATAGTGAATATTAAATTAAATTAAATTAAATAATAGAATAATATATTTAATTTTTGAAAAAAATCAGAAATAGCTGAAATGGCAATATTGTGTGAATTGGACAATTTAAAATATAGAATTCAGTTTAGAGTTGAATTATATTAACGAAGTTATTGATAAATGGCATTTGAATGTATAAAATATATTATAGTTATAATCGAGCTCGAAATGGCGCGGTAGTTCGTAATTTGGCGATTCGAACTTTAAATGAATATACAGAATCCGTTTTAAGCCGGATTTCTGTGAAACAAGAAACGTTCGGAGCTAGTGAAGTATATATTTCTAATAGAAGAGAAAATTCGGGATTTTATTGTGTAGATTTTGATTTATGTCCAAATCAAATTTTCAAATAGTCGCTATGGAATTCCTTTATAATTTATAACGATTTATTTATATTATAAATGAATTTTCAATATAAATTGAATATCGATTCAACCGGGATTTGAATATCGAGTTATAAATCCAATTGGAGCTGTATGATATTCTATTGTGAATATATACGATAATATAAATTTATTTATATTTAATTTAATTATTTTTAAATATATAAATATATAAAAGGGTTTATTTAGAGCTTAAAAAATAGCCAGTTTTGCAAATGAACTCTGTTTTCGACGAAACTAATTTCGTTGGGTCCGTAATGTCGAACTGAAGGTGTATGTCCATTTTCGTGATTTTTGGACACCATGTATGATCGAAGGATTTTTAAAAGACAAATGCAAATATCAATGATAATGTAAATCAGTATAAAAATAGACCAAGCATCTTAAGCAAGCCAATTGACCCTATAAATACACCCGTACCCTTACCTAAACCTAATTTTTAGTTTTCTCTGGTTAAACTTAGCGCCGCTTTCTTTTTCTCTTCTTCATCGTGAATGTGAAGCTTTAGAAATTGAAATCAACCCAAATACAAACCCATAAATCATGTAATAGATATCTCTGGCTTCCTGGTGACGAGCTCTTTAAGCTCATAGGGTTTCACTACAACAAATTGACCATATTACAACGGTGGAAAACAGTTGTAAAAGAATTTTTACAACGGTGGAGCAACCGTCATCTATTAAGAAGTTGTAATAGACTAAAATCTTTTACAACTTTTTTGCACCGTTGCAACACTGTTGTGAAATACTCCAGATTAAATCACGTATGATAATCAATTACAATTTAACAGCGGATTTGTGATAACACAATCATAATTATTTTTAATTATTTAAGAAAAATAAATAAATAAAATAGAATTCTCATAATGATTTTTGGCTGAAATTTCAACGTGCTCCGTTTTGGTCCTGGTTAGTTCCATCGCGTACTCGTTTTTGCGATTCTAACGCTTCCAGTTTCATCAATTTCTGAAGTCGTATGAATAAGATATCAATTTTTATACATTGGATACAATATTTAAATAATTAATTATATAATTAAACTAATTACATCTGTTAACCCCACCGTTACATCAATTTCATCGTCTCCCTCTTCTGCTATTGTTCAAACCCATGAACTAAGATCTGAAAGCCGCCGCCACCCACCAAACGCCACCACCGAACCGCCATCCTTCACCACCACGGCGCGCGCCTCGGCAAGCTCCACCCCCAGCCTGAACGCGATGAACTCGGACCCTGGAGCTGCTCTGAATTTGCGTGGAAATGCAAGTGCTTTGAGCATGAAATTCAAGCCGAATACTTCACTAAAACATATCACATCCATACGAATTCGAAGAGCTTGAAACGCTCTTTGATTCTTGCTTTAGAACCCCAATCTAATTCCTCTTATATTGGAAGAAATTAAAGGAAGAGTTTGAGATGATATTGGCCATAGAAGGATTAAAGTGGCGGCTGTGTTTTTGAGTTAGGGTTTTAGAATAAGGGATAATTATATTATTATATTATTTAATTCTCAAATTTGCAAGGAAAAAAAATCCCGTTAATTCCTACTATCTCCAAATCCAGCCTAACCAGAGTTGGCCCTAGCCAAATACCCCCCTTCCGGACACAATGGACTAGGTCCCGTCAGCCCAATCGATTGTTTTTTGTCAGTTTTCTTCAATTTAAAGTATAAATTATTTATTTATTTTGATTGTACATTTTAAATTACCGATGCCACATACTGACTCTAAAAGTTTCAGAAAAATTATTTCTAGTTTTGTTTTGATGATACTGTCCTAACAAAATTAATTTCATTAAATTTAGAGAACGTTTGAAAAATGGTCATTTTCTGGTTGATCCAAATTGACTGAAATTGATAAAAACACGTTTTCTTTTGCCACGCTCTCATATGGATTCCAACAATTATGAAATTTTAAACCTAGCAATAATTTGACATTCCAGAACAAACCAAAGTGGTATTATCAAAAACGGAGATCATTTGCAAAATGTCTATTTTAATATTGAAATTGTATATAAATTCCATAGCGACTATTCTAAATTTTAAACTGGGCATAACTTTTGATTCCCGCTATGAAATTTCAATTTTTCAGATTCGTTAGAAATATATTTTTAAATAGATTATAATATTTCTAGTTTTACTGAAATCCGATTTATTTTGAATCATGTACATTCAGTTAAAGTTCAAATTCAAAATTTCAAACTGCAGCACTATTTCAGGCTCGTAATATAATTAAAATAAAATTATTCATTCTAACTTCGATTTAAATAAATTTTTAATCGTTTTTATTTTAAATAAATTATTTTAAATATTAAAAATCCGTTAAAATTCCTAAAATAAAAAATTTAAATTGGTTCCAAAATTCCGGGTTGTTACATTCCAATTCTTTCCTGGTTATAGTTTCTTCAATTTCAGGCGGCTCTCCTGCCCCGGAGTGGGTAGTAGGCGATGTGATGGTGTTAACACTGTTGTTGGGGCTCTCGACTTTGCCAGTGACTCCCTTCAGCATGTCCATGACTCCAAGCACAGTTTTTCTCAGAAAATCTTGTCAGACCTTAATGGGGAAAGAAGCAAACACGACCCCACGGTGGGCGCCAAATGTTTTCACCAAAAAATGGCTTAAACACCAAAGGTACTAAAATTATACTTCACTAATATGGTAGGGAAATAAATGGAGCCGTACTTGATAACAATTGAAAATGAAAACGCGAGGAAGATAAATTAGGGACAAGATTTAGAATGGTTCAGCCTTATATTAGGCCTATGTCCACTATGAAGATAGCTTGCATTCTTATAACAGAGATTACAAAATACATAAACTCTTTTTTTTCATACATCTCTATATCCACTTAATATACTCTCATTCATACTTTTCAATCCTAGGATTTTATGAGAGAATGGTAGAGTTTGAGGAGGAGAAGGATGGATGAATTATTGAGAAGGAGGATGTCTTTGTCTCCCCTAATTATAAGGTTGTACTTGACGCCATGGCCAAATGGGTGATGGAACTTCAGGTGGAGAAGATGTTCATTACTTCCAAGTGCTTAAGGAGTGACTAAGGATAGAATTTAGCAGCACTTTGTGGCAATAAAGATTCAATCCCTTTTACATTGGCAGCTATAGCGTATTTATAGGTGAGCTCTCTTTAGGAAATGATCTGAAGCCCGTATATGCAGGCTATGGGTCATTCATCCCATTAATTACAAACATGCCATCGCCTAGCTGTAGCCAGCTGTTGACAGCTGCATCCAGCTGTCATACGCGAGCGAAAGAATGAATGTCTTGGATTGGCGGGCGGACGATTATAGTTCCCTGATGCGGCTATGTCTGAACCTGAGTGAGCGAGCGATAATCCTTTTAGTCTGGAGATGACTGACCAAGGCTTGCGAATTGAGATGTAAATGTGCTCTTTCTAAGAGATGATGTACGACCGACCGGTAGATGATATCTGACCAAAGTGTTGGCGTTCGACTAGTAGGAACATTCGAGCGATAGGAGTTGCTATCCATGAGCAGTTGTCAAATGTACGCGTGACCTTGAATCCTTCCCCGATACGTACAACCGAACTTTGGTATTAGGTCAAGCATCTTCCATTGTTGTGGGCGACATTTATAAGATATATGACCTTTATCTTTATTGAGTTGCACCACTAATAATATATTATGCCATCATTCCCGATCGCGCTGGGCAATTGACTTGTCTTGGATTCGATGTTTGAATCTTGTTATGCACAGTTGCTTCCTATCTTTCATGAGTCGTTTAAGTGCCTCAGATAACATTGTGCATGATCAACCCTGATGGTGTCTATTCTGTAGCTTTTGCTTAGATTTCATAACTCAATGTGCACATGGATTTTTAGGGATCAGCAAGTTTATTAGATATAATGATGAGTGTTTGTTTATGTGAAACATTTCTGGCTCAACCAAAAGAATCACATCATCGAGCGGTAAAAAGAATTTTGCGATGCTTAACCGACACTGAGGATTATGGTTATTTCTATCTGAAAGGCATTTCCTTTTTTTAGAATCTTATAGCAATCCAAACTTTGGAGGATGCAAAATGGATAGAAAAAGCACTAGTAGCGCATGTCAGTTTGTTGGTCAATCCTTAGTCTAATATTCTAGTAAAAGGAAACTTTTGTGTTTTCTCTTTGTGTGAAGCGGAGTATATATCATCATCTTTATCTGTTCACAAGTGATTTATATGCAACAAACACTTAAATTTTTTGGAAAGTTAATAAATAAATCTTCTATATGTATCGTGATACTATGAGTATTATCAATTGAAATCAAATAAGTCATTCTCGAACCAAGCATGATATTCGACATAATTTCTTAAGAGATAATGTTGGAAAAGGCACCATTATTGTTGATTTATTAATGCTCAAAATAAAATTGCAAATATATTATATAAGTCAACTTTTATAAAAGCTAGATGCGAATTAGGCGTATGCTCGGTTAATGAACTATTATAAGGTTCATCATATAATAAAAAATTTGTATATATATTGTCTACTGCTTAAACGTCCTCTCACAATATTGTTGCTCCCTCTGCCATCACTTCCATCACCTCGAGTGTTTCCCTTGTCGCTTTGACCATCCCTTTGTCTATCCCCCATCCTCCCCCCGACCCTCCTTCCCTAACCTCAACCCCTCTCTCCTCTGGCCTGATTGTCAATCAACCCCTGAAAATATGCCTCAACCGGCATGGACTACCAAGATTAATCATCCTTTGTTTAAGCATTATTCGCGTAATGCGGAGAAGTATATTCTGGTTGAAATGGTGCCTACCTTCTCTGAAGAAGCCATGGAATTCACTGCTGAAGTCATTAAAGTAGGAAGATAGCAATATTATGAAGCGCTCATTGTATTTTTTTTGGATAAACCCTTGTCCTACACTACAGTTATACTGAAGTTAAAATCAGTCCTACGATTGAAAGGGGATGTAAAAATCAAATATGATTGGTACACTTTTCCTTTTCAAATTCTCGAGCAAGGAGGACAAAGAGAAGATATTGCAAGGAGACCCCTTCATAATTAAGTGTTGGAGAATGGAATGTTGATGATGTTTTTATGACAACAACCTTGTTTCAATCATTATCATTATTGATTATAAAATGTATATATACTAACGCTTTTATCCAGAATATATATGTATATACAGGATTTGTATGAAGGAACTAGATATTGAAGACTGAACATTTTAAGAGATTCAAAGACTTGAAAGGAGAATCAAAGACTCATGAGTGCTAAGATTCCAAGATATCAGGAGTTTAAGATTATCAGAGTAATAACAAAAGGGGAGAAATTAGAGAATAGGTATAGTTTATAGAATAGGTATAGAATAGGTATAGTTTAAGGAGGGAGTTAGAAGGAATTCATTGTGAAAGGTGGAGTAATCGAAGAATTAGATTGACAGGTAATATCAGGTATGAATATTTTATAAACCAAGGTTGTCATGATTAAAAAAGGTGGAGATATTTGGAGAATAGAATGTTGATGATGTTTTGATGACAACAACCTTATTTCAATCATTATTGATTAGAAAATATAAATACTAACACTTTTATCCAGAATATATTTATGTATATGTAGGATTTGTATGCAGGAAATAAATATTGAAGATTATATAGTCTAAGAGATTCAAAGATTTCAAAGGAGAATCAAGACTCATGAGTATCAAGAAATCAAGATTTCGAGAGTACAAGATTATCAGAGTAATAGAGTATAGTTAGTATTTAAAACTCTGAATAGCACTCCAACTCTATTTTCAAATTATGCCTTTTCATATTTATTTTAAAACTATTTTTCAAATTAATTTCAAAAATATTTAGATTTTAAATCTATGATTTCAAATATACTTCCTAAGTTTCTTATATGTATATATACTATATAGTGTTATATCACACATATTTATATATATAGTCTTTAAATCATAAGATTAAATTATACTATACTATGATTCTATACTTGAAAATTTATATTTTAAACAACTAGTTTTATCTCAGGAATTTTCAGAATATATATATATATATATATATTAGTTTAAATACCATAAAATAATTTAAAATTTAAATATACATAGTATATGTCGACATACACATATGTACATGTTGACATATAACCGTCACAATTTTTTAAATTTAAATTTTTGTGTCTTTTCATTTTAAAAAATTTCAGAAATGGTTGCGTCTCTTTTAACACTATCTAAAGGCCTTAATTTCGAATTTTTTTCGTAACTTATGATCTCCTTCTTCCCTACTTAACATACCGTCACTATTCTTCTTAAAATTCTAAGATTCTACTATTTTGCCGATTTCAATTCAAATTATATCATTCTTCTTCTCTTTTCAATCTCTATCAAATACTCTCTGTTTAGAAGTGCTACTCAAGAGTTCTAGGGAAACTGTAATCGAAAATAGGAAGGGTGTGTTCCTTGTAACCTTAAAACCAAGGAAAAGGATAGGGTCCGTTCCTTGTAGCCCGTAAATCAAGGAAAAGGAGCGGTGTTAACGTTGTAGTCGTAAAATCAAAGGTGTTGTAATTTGATACTGATATTAACAAAACTCTGCACAATCAAGCGTTGTGCATGACTAGACGTAGGAGTAATTCAAACCAGTAAAAAATCTGGTATGTTCTTTTCTTTTCTGCATTTTAGTTTTATTTATATCTGCATTAGTGATTGTTTCTGTTGTGATATTCATTCAGTGATTCATATAGTAGTTTGAGTAATTGTTAATTGGTTAAGATTTCTATAAATTCTTTAAAACACTTTACCCCCTCTAATATTAGTTTTGCCTTAAGATCCTTGATTCTCATCCCTAATAATTGGTATTAGAGCATAGGTTTTCAAAATTTCATCATTTGAATTTTGGAAATATTAAATGGAAAATTTTAAAATGATTTATAACACTAGTTTTAATTTATGCATTGCATCAGTATTAAATGAGTCTGCATTATATTCTGTTGAAAATCAAGTTATATACATAGTTGTCGTTCTATCAGGGAAAAGGTATGTTACATGGCTATTGAAAATTCAAATATTGATGATCAAATGTTGGAAATCAAAAAGGATAAATGGATATTAGATAATGGCTGTTCAAGACATATGACGGGAAATCTAGAAGTACTAAACAATCTAGTATATGAAGACGGAGGGATGGTCAATTTCAGTGATAATTCTAAAGGATATGTGGCTGGCATCGGCAATGTTAGTAATTCTGAAACTCCTACTATTTCTGATGTTTTATTGGTTAGGAATTTAAAACATAACTTACTAAGCATAAGTCAACTATGTGATAAAGGCTATAAAATCAATTTTGAAAAAGATAAATGCTTTATAGAAGATAAAAATTCAAAAATAATATTCGAAGGAGATAGAGAGAAATATATCTATATAATAAGTATTAAGATTTCTAATGATAACTTATGTCTTATGGCCAATACAAGTGACCCTTGGGTTTGGCATAAGCGGTTCAGTCATATAAATTTTAAACATATTTCTAGAGTTTCAAAATTATAATCAATTAGAGGTTTATCTATTTAAGGTAAATAATTTGTGTGATGCTTGTCAATTCAGAAAATTGAATAGAAGTTCATTTGAATCAAAAGAAGAAACTAAAACCTCAATACCGTTACAATTAATTAATATGGATCTATTTGGTCCATCCAAAACTCAATCGATAAATCGCAATAGTATGTTTATGTAATAATTGATGATTTTTCTAGATACACTTGGACTCTATTTCTTAAAAATAAAAGTGATGCTTTTGATCAATTTACAACCTTTGCTAAAAGAATTCAAAATTTATTATCTTTAAAAATTAAAACAATACGTAGTGATCACGGTGTAGAGTTCGAAAATGAAAATTTTGAAACATTTTGTAATAAAAAGGGGATAACTCATAATTCTTCTTTCCTCAGAACCCCTCAACAAAATGGTATAGTTGAACATAAAAATAAGTCAATTCATGAATGTGTGAGAACCATGTTATCAGATAGTAACTTACCAAGATCTTTTTGGCTGAGGCAGTTACAACAACTTGTTATATATTAAATAGAATTCCAATAAGACCGTTAACTCATAAATCACCATATGAACTTGTATATAATAAGAAACCAATAGTATCGTACTTTAAAATATTTGGAAGCAAATGTTTCATTCTTAACACTAAAGAAAATTTAGACAAATTTGACTCTAAATCTGATAAAGGAATATTCATTGGATATTCAGAGAGAAGTAAAGCATATATAGTTTTTAATTTAAGAACTAATATGTAACGACCCGAAAATCTGGGCCAGTTTAAAATTTTTATTTTGGCAATTTTAGCGAATTTTGCATATTTAAAATGAATTATTTTAAATAATATCGACGATAAATTTATTTTGAATGGAATTCGAACGTATATATTATATACATCGTCGTTAGAATATAATAATTATAAAAGGAATTGAAAATGGCGCGGTAGTTCGATAATTCGATTTCAAACTTCAATTGAATGTACCGGGTGCAAAACAAACCGGATTTTAGTGAAACCAAAAATAATAGAATCTAATTGTGAATATCTTTCCAACGAATCCGACAAATCGAAATTTCATAGCGGGAATCAAAAGATATGTCCAGTTGAAAATTCTGAATAGTCGCTATGGAATTCAGGCCCTTAAAAATGGGAATTTTGCAAACGACCTCGGTTTTCGACGAAACCACTTTTGTTGGGTCCATGATGTCAAATTATTGCTAGATTCCAAATTTCATAAATTTTCGAATCAATATGTGAGCGTGGCAAAGGAAAACGTGTTTGACCAGTTTCAGTTGATTTTAATCGACTGAAAAATGGCCATTTTTCCAATGGTCTCAGAATTCGACGAAACTAGTTTTGTTAGGACCGTATCGTCAATACGAAGCCAGGAAATATTTTTCTGGAATTTTTAGAGTTCGTGTGTGCCCCCAGTAAATTGAAATGCGCGTTCAAATTCATATATAGAGTTATATGTTGATTTTAACGGAAACTGATCGAAACGATCAAATCAGCCTACGATACATATCCCATTGTGTTCAGAATGGAGGTAATTAGATATGGACGACAGGCGGTGGGCCTCGTTTAGAGGTCGTATGAAAAAGTCAACTTTATGGAAATTAAATTAATAATAATAAAAAAAATATAAACTTCTTCTCTCCCCTTATACTCTGCCCCCCCCCCCCCCCCCGTTCGATTTAAATCAGAAGAAAAAAAGGAGAAAGAGAAAGGGGGGATCGCGACCCTCCCCCCCGATGAGTCGCCGCCGCCCCAGGTGGGGCGCCACCACCTGCCGCCGCCTCCCTTTCCTCTTCTTCCTCCTCTTCCTTTCTTCCCTGACCGAACCCGCATCCCCTCCCTCCAGTCGAACGCAGCGCCCCCCTTCTTCCCCCGACGCCTCCTGCTCCACCATCTCGAAACCCGCACCCCTCCCTCCTGAAACCCTGCGCCGCCCCCTGCTACCACCAGCACCCCCTCCTGCCGACGTCCAGCACCTCCTTCGACCAAATCAGTGAGCTTCCCCCTTCTTTCTTTTATTTTATTTATTGTTCCATGTTTTTAACCGAAATTAGCTAATGATTTTTAATTTGAACAAAGAAATGATTTTTATAAAGTGGCGAATATAAGATTTGATTTTTATATTATAGAGAGTTCAAAATATAATTTTTATTATATGTAGAAGTTAAAAATATAATTTTTATCACATGTAAAGGTTGAAAATATAATTTTCATATTATATAGAGAATAAAAATGTGATCTTTATATGGTAGGATATAAAAAGACGATATTTTTATGTAGTGAAAAACGACATTTTTAAAGTAGGAAAAGGCGAAATCTTTATATTTAAAAAGGCGAAATCTTTATATTTAAAAAGGCGAAATCTTTATATTTAAAAAGGTGAAATCTTTATATTTAAAAAGGCGAAATCTTTATATTTGAAAAGGCGAAATCATTTTATAGAGAATAATGTGATAAAAATATAATCTTTATTATATGAACATCGATGTAAAAATAGAATTTTTATCTATATAGTAGCGTTGTAAAAATAGAATTTTTATCTATATAGTAGCGTTGTAAAAATAGAATTTTTATCTATATAGTAGCGTTATAAAAATGGAATTTTTATCTATATAGTAGCGAAGTAAAAATTCGATTTTTATATATTGAATAGCAAAGTAAAAATTCAATTTTTATATATCGAATAGCGAAGTAAAAATGTGATTTTTATATATGTAGGGAATACGGGCACTGAAAATTGACAAAAGGGCGAGAACGACGAATATTTCTACATAAGAAGAGTCGTGGCGTTGGATTAGCAATTCTGTGAGAACTTCTCACTCTAAATTTCTTTTTCTAGTTATATGTATATACTAGGATGCAAACGGTGCTTAGTAGCACCCGACACCCGTCATCCACAGACCATGGATGGCTTGTTTGTTTAATTAATGTGTTGTGAAATTTGTTTGTGCTATTGATGTGAAATCGATAATAAATGTAGATGTGTTGAAATAAATTAATTATCGTTAAAAATATAATTTTTAACGTGAAAGTGAATAAATAAATAATTATAAACAAATCGGCCGATTTGTTTATATACACTGATTTGACTGATATTGATTGGGATGATAAATTTTACACATCGCCCAACTGCACAAATAAAAATCTGTGTTTGTTGATTTGAAACCCCACACGGGTGTTGGGATGATATTTGGGTACGCTAATCCCAATTATTTAATTATATGTCGATCGATTGGTCGACAGACTGCGTAAGCGTCGATTATTTATATTTGATGCTTATGCAGTTGTGTGGTACACTTTGTATGATGGTTGATTGTTTATCATTGCTATTAGATACATGTGTTGTATGGAATCTATATAATTAACATTATATGGTGATTGATTGGGCCTCATTCCAATCGGGAAAATAATGAATATTATAAAAGAAAATTCATGTGTTGAATATAAAAATAGTCATGTGTTGACGATGTTCATGTGTTGAAACTATTTATGTGTTGAGTAAAATATTTTAATAATAAAATTTACATCTTTATCATATTTAAAATTAGAACTACTTCACGGTGGAGTCTGATTGAAAATCAAACGATAGATACCATAATTTTATAAAATATTTTGCATAACAAAAATAGTCGTGTGTTGAAAGAAATATAGATTCATGTGTTGAATAGAATATATATTCATTTGTTGAATAGAATAACAAAGGTTTTTGAAAAATATAAAGCCGTGTTGATTAGAGATGCATTATTTTGACGCGAACGATATTTATATCGATTTTATTCGTTTTATAATGAATATTGAAAAGTGATTTCAAAATTTAATATTTTGAAATGAAATTCAAATTAAATTAGATTAAAATTGAAATTGAAATTTTATTGAATCAATTTGAAATGAATTCGAATCGAATAGAAAATGAATTCGATTCGAATTGAATAGAAAGTGAATTTGAATTCAAATTGAATAGAAATGAATTCAAATTGAATTAAAACGAATTGAAATCGTTTTGAATGAAATTTAAAACGAACTGAAATTGAATTGAAATCAATTTGAAATGAATTCGAATTGAATTAAATAGAAGGTAAATTCAAATTGAATTGAATTGAAACGAATTAGAATTTGAATTGAAATGAATTTGAATTTGAATTAAATAAAATTGAAATGAATTCGAATTGAATTGAAATCAAATCGATTTGAAATTGAATGCAGTGTTGAAATGGTTTTGAAAACGAATTTAAAACGATTTATAAAATACGTTTTCAAAAGGAAATCGACGAAATATATATATAATATATATATATATATATTATATATATAATGGCCTGAATAGAACGCGCCGCGCCGCGGCAGTTCGTGAATTTCGACCATTGACTTCGAATTGACGTTGCGGGAGATCCGACCGTCGGATTCTCCTAAAACCGGAACCGTTGGGTTCGTATCGAAAAGAGCTTTCCAATGAATATTAGAAATTTGAAATCTAACGGTTGGATTTGGAATTATGTCCAAATCAAATTTGAAAAAGGTCGATGTAAGTGCAGTTCGATAGCCGTTGATGGAAATCGACTGTACGGGCCTTGATAAAATTATTAAAAATATCTATAATTTGTGTAAAATCATAATATGTGAATTGGAAAGAACTAGGATGTAAAATTCCACATTTGAAAGGATAAAAATATATTTTTGTCGAAATGAACTAGTTTTGAACTAGAATTAAAATCAATTTATTTTTGAAATAAATAAATTGAATTTGAAAGTGATTTTAAAAATAATCAATATTCCCAATACGTGAAGTGGAAGTGGATCTGAATCGAAATTGTCTTTGGAATATTTTGATGTTGGATTTCGTGACTATACAGATATTGTTATGGAAATTTGAAAGATATATTTTATATCGTTATTTCCAATACGATATTTGTTGGTTTCAGAATTTGATATTGAATATAAGCCGATATATTTTCTATTCAAAGCCTTGTATTTAATATCAAATGTGATTTGGGTTTGTCATGAATCGTGTTTTAGATGACATTGGTTCTTTAACCCAGTTAAAGGCAGGATATTGATTTTTGAAAAGATTAATACTAAGTGGAGTTTTAATGAATCTTTAATTAGATTGATATGTGAATTGATAATTTAAATTATCAAATCTGAAAGGTGATCGAGAATGGAGTACCACTAGTTTTGCTCCAAAGCGATAGTTAAATCTTTAATTAGATTTGAACGTGAGGTGATAATTAATTTTACCGATAACACTGTGGTGTTAGGAATGGAGTATCACCAATTTTGCTCCATGGGATATATAGGTTGGGATTGGGAAATAAAATAAATAATTACTTCGGTGTGGCTCGCTAATCCCGACTAGTTTGAAATGATGTCCAAAGGAAGATTAAAGAATAAATTTAGAAGAATTTATCTTGGATAAAATTAATGGGAACCTTTCCCTAAGAATGTGATTTTGTGAATAAAAGAATATTCTGAATTGGAATGAGGCATTTGTTGTGTTTGTGTAACATTTGCTTATCATATACGTGGGTTATTCAGAAAGGCCGGGTTTATACCCATTCTGAATAACCGATTCGACGAGATGTCGATGATGAAGACGGTGGTTGAAGACCGGAAGTCTTCACATCGTTTGGGTGATTACTGATGATGTTGATTGGGCTGTACACCCAAGATGAGGGAAACAGTTGGTGATCGTCCAGACGTACCTGGAGATCGATGGATATGCGAGGAAAGTGCCTCCGGTTTCGTTCAGACCCAGAGCGAACTTGTAAATGGATTGTGTGACTGACATTGGATTTTATTCTGCGTTGATTGATCTCTATTAAATATACATCTGTTTGGCGGCGGAGAATTTATTCTCTTGCTTAACGCCCTTCTCTGAGACGCATGGAGTGAATTGCCAGTGTGGCACGCGTAAGTGGCAATTGATCAGGGCTTCTGTTGAAAAGCAAAGTCTTGTGGTTGATGATCAAAGCACGGCCTGTGTGGCGTAGCTTTGTGTATAACGTGAATTCGCGAGCCTCACACCTCGGCATGAGTCAAAAACGGGAGACGGACCGCTGGGAGAGCACGACGTTTCTTTCTAGCTAGGGTGGTGTCAGTGACCTACCGGCCCTGACATTTATATACTTTTCACCTGTGTGGTTGTGGGAATGCGAGGCGCCTCGGATATAGGTCTGTAAGGACCAGGAAACGTGTGTTCAGGAATTGCCAATCCTCAAAAGTAAGAGAGGACCGGCCTAGCCGATTCCAAGGATCAAAGTGGGGTCCTGGGACATTTGCTAGAGTGTCTCGAACGCGGAGAGGAGCTTGCCCCTTGCCTCGACTCATGATGGAATCCAATTTCCAATACGTGATATTGCGGTTTTAATTGTAGAACTAGTATGGCGACATGATATATGGTACCCATGTCGTCTATGATTGATATTTATGATTGAAATTGTTTTGACACTATACACCTATAATAGTATCAAGTGATTTGTTTTAAACGTACCAAGCATGTTTGGTTATTATAAGGGAAAACCCTATCCTCCGGCTTGCGTTGCATTGTGTGATGGGACCTGGGTCTTATAATAGCTTCATTTTTTCAAAGAGCATTGCGCTGTTTTGTTATATGCACTAGTATTCTTGGGAGGAAACCCGTTCCGTGTTATACGGCGTGGTCCCTTGAATTACTCTCTTTTAAAGTAAAGTTTAAAATAACTGTTTTAGTTCTCACACCAGTCACATGACTGACCTGGAGTTTATTGTTTTAACCTAAACTCTGGGTGCCCCTATTTTGCACGGGCAGCTAGTAGTTTTGGTTTTGCAGATTTATATTCACAGGGTCCTGATTTACAGCTGGAACGAAGCTCGGAAAGCTCTGTATCCGTGTATCACTTTCAGTTGTATTTTGTATATTTTTCCGCTGCGATGTATTTAAATGTAATTTAAATCTCTGATATTTGTTGAATGTAATTTATTCATTTATTCTCTATATATTCTTGTATCTGATGGAATTGTTGTAATAACAATGAAATGTTCTTCCGTCTGCGTTCTCTTTTGTGTGTTGTTCTCAAAGTATCCGCTCTTTCCTTCACGGGGAAGTTACAGGTCGTTTTATAATACTATAGAAGAGACATTAAATGTATCTTTTGACGAAAATTATAAAAATATAACACACCATAATGAAGATGAATGTGAAAATGAGATCGATGAAATTAATCAACCGAATAAAAGGATTAGACTTCTAAGTGACCAACACATAGAAAAATTCTTAGGGGATATTCAATCGGTCGTTAGGACTAGAAACTAATTAAATAATATGAGTGATTCAGGTTTTATTTCAACTATTGAACCTAAGAATCCAAAGGAAGCATCATCCGATGATTCATGGATCCTTGCTATGAAAGAGGAATTGAATCAATTTACTAGGAATGATGTATGGGAACTTGTTCCTAGACCAGAGGATAAGACTGTAATTGGAACTAAATGGGTTTATAGAAATAAAATGAATGAACTCGGTGAGGTCATAGGAAATAGAGCTCAATTAGTTGCACAAGGATATAGTCAAGAAGAAGGAATACATTATGATGAAACTTTTGCTTCCATAGCAAGATTAGAAGCAGTTAGAATTTTACTAGCCTTCGCTAATCATAATAATTTCAAACTATTTCAAATGGATGCTAAAGTGCCTTTTTAAATGAATATGTTAAGGAAGACGTATATGTAGAACAACCTGCTCTTTTTGAAGACAAAAATTTTCCAAACCACATATATAAATTAAAAAAAGCATTATATGGATTAAAACAAGCTCCTAGAGCATGATATGATAGGTTAAGAACTTATTTATTACAATCTAACTTCGAAATTGGTAAAGTAGATAATACACTTTTCATTAAAAGAAATAAAAGCAATATTCAATTAGTACAAATTTACGTTGATGATATAATTTTTGGATCAACAAATAATGAAATGCATAAAGAATTCTCCAATATTATGACATGAGAATTTGAGATGATTCATATGGGTGAACTTACATTTTTCTTAGGCTTATAAATAAGACAACTAAAGAATGGAATATTTATTAATCAAGAAAAATACGCTAGAGATTTAATTAATAAATATAATTTGACTACAACTAACGGAAGACCTACACCTATGGAAACTAATACACGACTAAGTAAAGACGATACATCAAAATATGTTGATGAAACATTATATAGAGGAGTGAGAGGATCGTTATTGTATATAACCACTAGTAGACTAGATATAATGCATAGTGCATGTTTATGTGCAAGATATCAATCTCAACCTAAAGAAACTCACTTAAAAGTCGTAAAACGTATTCTAAGATATGTAAAACATACATTAGATTTTTTATTATTTTATCCTAAAAATGATTCATTTGATTTAATCTCCTATTGTGACACTGACTATGCGGGATGTAAGTCGGATTGTAAAAGCACTAGTGGAACGTGTCACTTCTTAGGTCATTCTCTAGTCTCCTGGTTTGGTAAAAAGAAAAATACAATATCTTTATCGACAACTGAAACAGAATATATAGTTGCTGCTTTGGCCTGTTCACAAGTAATATATATGCAACAAACTCTAAGGGATTTCAGATTAAATATAAATAAATCATCAACGTACTGTGATAATACAAGCGTTATAAATATATCTAAAAATCCAACACATCATTCAAGAACTAAAAATACTGATATAAGACATCATTTCCTAAGAGATAACATAAGTAAAGAGAAAATTTCACTAGAATTCATAGAAAAAAACAAATAGCATATATATTAACAAAACCTTTAAATGAAGCAGCATTCACTAAATTTAGAAGAGAATTAGGTATTTGCTCTTAAGAGAAATAGAGTAATTAAATATATTAATATAAATATAGTATAAAATACAATAAAAATCAGAAAAATAAAAAATAAAAATAAATGTATGTTGACATACATGTTTCTACATGTCGACATATAACTGTTATATTTTAAAAATTAATTCCCACCAAAAAGTAGTTATAACCTATATTTAAACTCCTAATTTCGAAAATACTTCTTCTCGTCTTCATTTTCTCTCTGTCTAAACTCTGATATAAAATAAATAATGGCCTCCTCTACTAATACAAATCAAAACAACCCCATTTCGTTTTTTGGACCCTCCGAAGGTCCTTTCCAACGTACAATGCTAGCAAGAGTAATGACATCGGAAGAATCTATGAAGAATACGTGGCAGATGTTGACTGATATGCAACTTCTTCAAATAAGGACAAATAGAGAACAAGAGAAGCGAGGAAGGATTCTAAGGAATCTATATCGGTTTGTGATGGATAATCAAACGAATCATGTTATCATCAAGGATGATAATCAAGAAATAAATATGGAAGAAGAAGAAGAGGAAGAAGAGGCACTAAACGAAGACATGGAAGAAGATGATCAAGTTATTTTCGTAGGCGAAGTGCGTTTTGACAAAGATGGGAATGTGATCGATCAAAATGGGGAATTCTGTCTTCATTATCCTCATTGCCCAACTCACAAATCCGTGATTGTTAAGAAACACTAATCATTTAATGATTTCATATATTTGTGTGTTCGTGGTATACGTAAAGATGAATTATAATTATTTGGATTGCTTGTCTGGATTGTTTGTAAATATTGTTTGATTTCTTAGTTTATACAATGTTTGATTTGATTGTCCTCCTATTCAATTGCACTTAGTAGAATTCTAATAGTATTGTCATAGATTTATGGGGAGTTATACATCACAGGAAAATTATAGATTAAGGCGGTATTATAAATTCAGGGGGAACTATATATATATATAGAGAGAGAGAGAGAGAGAGAGAGAATTAGTCACTAGAATTATTCTAAGTATAGATAGATATACTTTTTGTTAATAACAAAAGGGGAGAAATTAGAGAATAGGTATAGCACATAAAATAGGTATAGAATAGGTATAGTTGAAACACCCCACCTCCGTTAAGGTCACTCACAAGGGAATGCCTTAACTTCCATGGAGCATTTTTAGTACAAGATGCAGAAAAATTACAAGACAGACAAATAAAGCAATGGTAAATAAATAAAACTTTATTTCATTGATAAACAGCTTGTACAAAGATTGTTTTACAATACCAAAGTATCCTGTCTTGTTTAACAAAAATAAAGAAGCATAAAATGATTTCCCCAAATAAAGCATGAGCCAGCCATAGCAGTAGAAGAGAGAGTCCAAGGCAACACGTCAAAGAGTCTTCAAGCTTGGAAAGAGTAACGGTCCAAACAAACCTGAGCTATTCCAGCCCTGACTACCTGGGGGAGAAACGGAAGAAAAGAAGACGAGAGAAAACGGGTCAGACAATAAGTCTGGTAAGTTCAGTGATTACTAGCATTTAAGCAAGGAAAAGGGACCATGACAGGAGTAACAGAACATAGGACAATACCCTAATATAAGACAAGATAGGTTGAACATGTGATCGCACCCATTACTATAATCTCTGTACCACCTAACTAATGTCTCAACTAGTAATCTGTATAATACGATCCCAATCCTCGCAGTGGTGGTAGCCTTCAGGTGTACATCTATATTTGAAGATTCCACCTCAATCAGCCCAATTGCCATGAATATGTTTGATGTACCCTTACTACCCTATCGATCGGCTCTCTACCTGTGTTAACTTGCCATGTGTCTGTGTCAATCGGCCCTCTCTTACGTGTAGCTACCCTGTGCTGGTCCGACCATAAGGTGTATCAATCCTTATGATAGCGACCCCGACACGATTCAAGAATGCATAGTGTAAAACTACTGGTACCCAGAGCCTGCTTTTTCCACTCTGGAGTACGTGCACGCCTGTAATCCGTCGGAACCTACACTGACGTACCCCCAGCCGCTATATCGATCGCTTATAATTAACCCAGTAATCGTGCACCACCGTGCCTAGCTCAGGGTACTGTGATACATCTATGTGGGTTACTGCTGAAATGGGTCCCCGTTGCTAGGGTTTCCTACTGGTTAAGTTCACTACACCAAAACAGGTGATTCCCAACGAGTATAACCGCCTCAAACAATTTCAGCAATGCTTATTAGTGTTGCTATGGGGGCGTGGCAATATATTTCCAACGCATACAAGCGTTGGTATATTTTCTCTCCCAACGCTTATAAGCGTTGGTAGATTTTCATTCGCAACGCTTATAAACATTAGTAGGTTTTCGTTCGCAACGCTTATATATGTTGGTAGGTTTTCTTTCGCAACACTTATAAACGTTGGAAGATTTTCTTTCACAACGCTTATAAACGTTGGAAGATTTTTGTTTGCAACGCTTATGCATGTTGCAATATTTTTTGTTTGCAATGCTTATATAAGTTGCAAAATTTTAATTCACAACAAATTTAAATTTTAATAGTTACAGAAATATGTATAAGCAACTCATATTTTAACATTAATAGTCAACTAACAACCAACATGATGATAATATAAATGTTATTTAATATGAATAAAAAACTAATATTATTCTCAATTTAAACTCAATGCATACCAATAGACAACATTCATAATCACGTAACGACATAGAATATCAGTTAACAATAGACAAGTACAATACACAATTAAGTTGACAAATTCGATACATAATTATGTTGCTAAATTTAATTGATGGCGTTATTAACTTGAGTAACTACTTGCCTTTCTATCTGCAATTTCCAAACAGACAAATCCACCGCTTTTTTTTCCTCCTGTTACAGCTTTTACAGCTCGAGCCACCTTTACTTGTTTTATAGAAGAAGTAGAACTAACCGCTCTATAGTAATTTTTCTTCGTGTCGGAAGTAAAAACTTCTGCAATTGGATCATTATCAAGATCATCTACTGCACCATTAGAACTACCATCCAATTTTCTCTTTCTTCCATTGCCTCCAAAAGCGCCTGCATTCATTGCACATTAAATTGAAAATTTCAGTTTCTTGTTAAAAACAGAAAAACATGAGTACGCATCACGTACAAAAATATATCAAATTGTAGGCTCCGAGTGACTCGGTAAAACTGAGCTAAATGACTCCGTAAAACTGAGTCGTTATGTTCATTTTTACTGAGCCTAGGGCTTAGTTTAAATGAGCCGAACGGCTCAGTAAAACTGCGCCGAACGACACAGTATTACTGAGCCGAACGACTCAGTATTAATAAGTCTAAGGCGCAGTTAAACCACGTCAAACGGCTCAGTATTACTGTGTGTAAGGCTTTGTTTAATTGCGTTGAACGGCTCAGTAAAACTGCGCCGAACAGCTCAGTAAAACTGTGCCGAACGGCTCAGTATTACTTAGCCTAAGGTGCAGTTAAACTGCGCCGAACGACACAGTATTATTGAGTCGAACGACTCAATTTAACTGCGCCGAACGGCTCAGTACTACTGAGTCTAAGGCGCAGTTAAACTGCGCCAAACGGCTCAGTATTACTGAGCCTAAGGCTCAGTTTAACCGCGCCGAACGGCCCAGTATTACTGAGCCTAAGGCTCAGTTTAACCGCGCCGAACGACACAATATTACTGAGCCGAACGGCTCAGTTAAACTGCGCCAAACAGCTTACTATTACTGAGCCTAAGGCGCAGTTAAACTGTGCCAAATAAAGCCAGTAATACTAAACTAGTAATTGTTTTTTTACCAAATAAATAAAGCCAAAATAGCGAGGGTGTTTATTGGCCATTTTTCAAATATTGAAATACAGAGCATGCACACCTGATCTCTGACAACGCTAAAAGAAAATTAATGTCAAAATAAAACCATCAAAATGACATATCAGTAGTATTTCAGTTTAGTCTGATGATGCTAAAAAATAAAAAGTTGCATTTAGTTTGTTCAGGGATGTTGGTCAAAACGTTCAGATTTGAATTCTCCTAAAAGATAGCATTTTGATTTTTAAAGCCAATAAATTAGTCAAAAGAGATGACCCAAAGCCAATATTTCGTTGTCTGCCTTGCAAAATGAGGAATAAATTTCATTTTATTATTCATCTTTTGTCACGTAAGTGAAACTCTATAATGGACAAATATGAAAATGTTAGCTAACAGTACAGTTAAAGGAAATTATAATGATAAAAACAACAATGTAAATTTCGATATTATTATAAATGCACATCTAACTTATATAGGAATGACAAAACTATGGAAAAATGGGTCCAAGCTCTTTGTCAGCTTGCCAAAATACCTTAGGAATAGTGATATCGCTTGTGGCATGAATTTGTGAAACCACAAAATTAAGACCAGCTCTCTTTATGCAAAGCAACTGGTAATTCTGTATAGCGCCAAATTCTGGGTCTTAGGCTCAGTAATATGAATTCAGTAATACTTAGCCGATCGGCGCATATCATATTCAGAAATGACTAATATGAATTCAGAAATGGCAAATGACGCATATCATTTTCAGAAATGGCAAATGACTAATATGAATTCAGAAATGGAAAATGACTAATATAAAATGGCAAATGACACATATCATATTCAGAAATGGCAAATGGCAAATGAAATATAAGACGAGGTCAAATGAAATGGGAGCGCACACGCTACAAATTAGAATCTAAATTTATATTTGATTATCTTGCTACATATGACGTTTAGCTTTTATATCCCCAATTTGTTATAGCATCATCCATACTGCTAATCATAGTCTTCCCCAAACAGCTTGCAAAACATGCAAACACAAATTTCATTCAGTTTGCCCATACAAATGGTTCTCTACCTCGCACAAGTCAACATGTCCATTGTGTCAAATGCCGTTTGTCTTGTCTTGTAGTGGAAATTTTAAAATAGCTAGCAAGAAAGATCCAAATACATGAAAATTTCATACTATACCAACCTTTAAAATCATTTTTTTACTGCACATTCGTCTTTTGGAATTTTAACATGATTATATATATACACAGATAGAGTTGAAAGAAGTTTTATGTTATTTAAATCACATTGCTTGTTTTTGATACTTTAGCATGTACTAAATCATATTGCATGTTATTTAAACCGGAATTTAAATCTGTCTTTTGTAACTTTCGTCATGTATAATTTATTTTATTGCGTACTGATGTTGTGGAATTGGAGGTTCATAATATAAGTTGCATGTATATATATTATTATGAAGCAGATAAACTGAAGATTATTATATTTATTCCTACTAGTTGGATATGGAGATGGAAAAATGGTCAGACTTTTTTCAGGTTCATGACATGGCAACATCATATTTCTGTAGTTTTTTATTTTAGACTTTCAAAACTGTTTTAAACTCTTGATTGACCTCATCGTTTACTTATTGTGGAAATTAGATGCACCCTTTTTTCGGAACGTTTTTTTTATGTATGTCCTATGGTATTTTTTATCATGGTTTATTAGTTTGTATTTCATGAATGGTATTTTGATTCAGTGGGTTAATCAAATGATATACCACAATTAATCCTTGGTAAAATCAATTAATAAACAAAAGCTTAGGCTTCACAATTATTATTCGGTTAATAGGTGCAAGTCTATGAATTGTTGTCAGATAAGCTTAGTGAATTTGAGGTTTATATTCAACTAAAATATCAACAAAATATTTGATTTTATACGGTAGATTAGGGTAATTTGGAAACATATATATTGGTGGAAATGAATGTAAATATCCGTTTAGAACAGAATATATCCCTATGGAGGTTCATTTAAATATATACGTATAGAGATTCATTTAGATAAGCTAAATATGGTTGTTGCTAACATTGAAAGCCATATCTAAATTGACCCTGCTTGACCTAAAATTTATTAAACATTTACAAAGAAGATATAGCATTGTATCTGTGTGCAGCATTATATGTTCTCAATGCTCAAAACATAATTATTTTGCTGAAACAGCAATATGCTAATCACTAACCATATTATTAATTTTATCATTATTTTCATGAAACGGAACATATTATGATTTATCGAACATAATAAAAAGATTTTTACAACAAAAAAAATTCAACTCTTAACCATACCGGAGCAAGCTCAGTTTATTGTTTAAAGAAACCCAAAAAATCATGGAACTCAAATCAGTAGCTCACGGGATGTGCGAGAAAATTGGACCACCGGAAAATAGCCGATGTGTTAAGTGTTAATTTGCTACCGTTTGCTGATCTTTTTTTTTTGGCGCTAATTACCAGATTATTCGAAAAAGTGCATAAGATGATTCCAAAAAGCAAACACTCAGAAGGCCATATATCGCTACACCTAAATGCCATCAACACTTATTGGTTATTACACAACTGCTAATTCTTCTATATAATCTAGACAGCCATGGATTCATTCCATTTCTACCTAAAAAATAAATTAGTTGCTAAAGCAATAGCATCAGAATGTTGATGCCCGCCAATGAATAATTTAGTCCCTGTAGTCAATAGCTTCCTTCGGAAAAATGGCCTCGCAGACTACTTAACCCCAAACTGTGTAACCTTATCAAACTTTCACCATTTCTAAAAAGTACTGTCTAAACATTCATGGTGCTATTAAAAGTATCATAACCATTTCTCATTCCTTCAACATATACATGGTAAGGAAATAAAAAAAGGCGCAACAAAAGCATGCAAAACAGAGCATCACAGCCAATCATGCAAGGTTAAGAAAAGAAGGCAAAATTCGATGCATTTAAAAGTCATCCAAAACATAGCAACACTGATATGGCTTTAGCAAAAACTAAATCCAACTCTAATAACAACTAAATCCTACCTGCAAAGGAAAAACAGAACTAACAAAAAGACAACAACCTATTCTATACTCAAATATGGCTCTAATGATGAGTAGGAATATAATGACAATGCTACTCTCATTTCTCCAAAAGATAGTATATTAAAAACAATTCCCCATGCAACGTCCAGCAGATCATCCAAAACTAGAATTTTTTTATGATCCGTTCTATTAGGTACTAGAATATAAGAGGAGCACATACACAAGGCAAACATACTGAAGATTAAAAAAAATGATAGCCGCTCACAGTGTGCAATTGTTGTGTGTTGCTGAAACTAAACTTGATCTCAAATTAATTGTGGCCGCTATCAACTTGCATAACTCCAAGATGCACCCGAAAGCACAACTGAGTTTACCTGAATAACATATATAATTGAGAAACACATGACATAAGAAGGTAAAAATAACTTTGTTTTTGATTCATAATAGTTAAAAAAAGGAAAATGTACAAGGTCAATCTTGACCCTAGAATTGCCCTAATGAGACGTAATATAAGTTCTCTCCAATGCATGATTAAAAATGATATAAAAAATGATGAAGCATGATCTGATTATATAATAAACAGTAAACTATTTAGATAAAAACATTAAAGAAAATGATGAATGCAAAATATAAAGAGAGGCATGTTGATGGGTTCAACAAAATTCTGACATTGTTTTAATTAAGCATTCAATAAATCATAATGTTGGGTAGGCGACGTGCCAACTAAGTTTAGCTTTAGGACATTGACATGAATTTATCAGCCTCTGCTATTTACTTTTATCAATTGGGTATTTAAAACATCATAACCACACAGAATAGAAGATTCAATGCATAAATTAATTAATGTCATAATGTGCACAGTTAAAGCATTTAAAACAGGAGATAAACGAGACAGGATTTAATGTTCCATTAAATCATACATAAACCACAACATAGAAATAATAAAAAGGGTGTTTTTAAAGTATGCTCTATAGACACATGCTAAGGATGACACTAATGTGTTAAAGGACAAATTTATTTGTCTAAAATACCTATTTGATCCTTCAAACATAAAAAAGAAGGAATTCAGAAGGATCATTGGGGGTAATTTAATCAAGCTTAACTATGGTACATGATAACAATTTTCTAATAAAAAATATAAAAGGTAGCAAAAAGAAAGTTCTGAGGCACATTTATCATTCTATCCTGAAGGTAAACATGCTCAGTCTAACTTAAATTACATTTGTGCATGAAGGGTTGTGAGGGGAAATGAATTTACCGGCCTCTGCTGTTTGTTTTATCAAGTGAGTATTTAAGATATCATAAATTCGCCGAATAGAAGATACACTGCAGAAATTAATCAATGTCATTATGCAAACAGCTAAAGCATTTAAAATATGAAGTAAATGAGACTCTGTTCGAAACCAACACATTGTGTACACTAACTGACAGACTTTTAGTTCGATTATAATGCACTAGAAACTACAACATTGCATTTGTAATGAAAAAGATATCGATGTATGCATTTCCCGCTTTTCTCTCTCTCCATATTTCTCAACATTACATCCATATCTTTATTCGCCATTAACCTCTGCATCTTCTCAAAATTTCGCTTTTCCCACAACTGTTCAACTGCGTAGGCGAAAGCATGAATTGCATCAATTACTTCTTTTCTTAATTAAGATGAAAAGTCGTCTTCTCATTCACTGTTAAGCAATTACGTTCAATTTTTTAAAATATCAAAATGCTTTGCATTTTGGCCTAAGTCTTCAACTGCCCAAAAATGGGGTAATTTAAGGCAACGGTAAGGCAAAGTAAGAGAAACAAAGAAGGTAAGATCACAAACCTAAGCTTAAGTAACAATCTTTAACGCAACATCAAACTCATGAAGAAAAAAACAGGAAAAAAATTAAGAATCCAGATAAACGAAATCGACAGAGTAGAAATCCAACAAAATTTCTTATGAAATCAATAAAAACCAGATAAATGAAATTGATACCTCAAATCGACAAAGCAAAAATCGAACAAAACTTATACCTGAATCGATGCGATTGAATGCCAGCACAAATCGAACAAAGATCCCCAAAACCCGATTAGAGAGGAACGGATTTGAAGTTTTCAATCATCGCCATATGCTGCGTAGTTTTTTTTTCCTTTTGGAAGCGTCGGATTTGGAATATTAATTTAGGCGGCCGATTTTGGTAGAAGCGTTGAACAAAGCAAGAAGAAATGGAAAGTAGGGTTACTGACGTTAGTTTACCTTTTTACCCCCAGAAACCAGCCTTACCAACACAAATAAGCGTTGGCAATAAAAAAATTATAATTATGTATTTTTTGTAACACTTTTTCATATAGCAACGTTTATTACGGTGACTACCCTACAACACAAATTAGTGTTGGTAATTGAAAAAAAAGGGTCACCAATTGGCCATTATGGTGTAGTGGTTTATAGGCTTATATTTACTAATATTACCCACCAACCCGATATGTACTTAACCTTCCCACTGATTCAAGCATGTTTATATAATGGTTAAGTTTTGTGGGCTTATATTCACTAATATTACCCACCAACCCGACATGTACTTAACCTTCCCACGGATTCAAGCTTGTTTATATAATGGTTAAGTTTTGTGGGCCTATATTTACTAATATTACCCACCAACCCGACATGTACTTAACCTTCCCACGAATTTAAGCATGTTTATATAATGGTTAAGTTTTGTGGGCCTATATTTACTAATATTACTCACCAACCTGATATGTACTTAACCCTCCTACTCGTCATGTCATGTTGGTTAAGTGGTTCTTATTAACTTAACCTTTCTCACTTATCATGTTGGATTGGTTAAGTGTGACTTATTAACTTAACCCTGTTCATTCATCAGGTTATATTGGTTAAGTATTTCCCATTTAACTTAACCCCATTCGCTCATCAAGTTATAATGGTCATGTGTCATTAATCAATCCAAGTTAACTTAACCCATCCACCCGTCACGTCATGTTGGTTAAGTGTTTCCTTCTGGTGTTGACTTGACCCTACCTCAAATCATGTTATATTGGTTAAGTGTTGCCCTCTTGTGTTAACTTAACCCTTCCCATACATCATGTTATATAATTGGTTAAGTGTTTTCCTCTTGTATTACTTAATCCCACCACATGTCATTATGTATTTTGGTTAAGTGTTACCTTAGTTAACTTAACCCTATCATTTGTTACAACGGTTAAGTGTTCTAAATTTGCTTAACCTCACCCACTCGCCTAGTTAACATGTTATTACGGTTAAGTGTTCTAAATTTACTTAACCTCACCTACTTGCCTAGTTAACATGTTATTACGGTTAAGTGTTCTAAATTTACTTAACCTCACCCACTCGCCTAGTTAACATGTTATTACGGTTAAGTGTTCTAAATTTACTTAACCCTACCATTCAACTCTTGTCTTTGAAATAATTTATTCATTAAAGCACCAACCACCGCATTAGACAGGTATTGTTGCGGTCACTGGATGTGTCGGTCGGTTCCGGGTAGTTTTACACCGCAACTCAGTCTAACCTCGGTTTTTATTAGGCTCAATGCCCTAACCTCTCACATTAGATAGGTATTGTTGTGGTCACTGCACAGCGGGTCAGTTCCGGGCAGTTTTACACCACAACTCAATCTAACCTCGGGTTAGGCATAATCATCTTTTCTACGATTTACATATTTCTTATTTATAACAAATTCCATATGTAAATTATTCCCAATTTAATTATGCCATAATTATCCTTTTAATTATGCTCACAATTAATGGTATACTAAATATACCATTTCATGAACCAATATGTACCATGTAATTTTCATGTTTATTCTTCATATTTATATGTAAATTATAAATCAATTATTGTCATGGCCCACTTTCCCCCTAAACCATGTTCATAAACTTTGGTTTATAAAAATTATGCCATTTAAATGCCACTAATCATTGGCATGTGCCAAACATGCCAATTACATATAATTTCATGTTTACCCCAACGATATCCCCCGTTTGTACGTTCGCAAAATTACAAGGAATGTTAGGCTCGATATTTTAGCCTAATTTATAACCACAAAAGGGAAAAGCAAAGAACATGAAATATTTTAACAGCATAAAAATATGTGACATATAGATTTGGCATAGGATAATGAACTTGCAAAATTTAGATCCGATTAACATGAATCATAGCATATGAATTTACATAGAACTTACACAAATTAAACTTGTCATGTAAAGGGGAACTTGTGACTAAGTTGGATCTAATTATCATGTAAACTTGATATAGGTCTAGCATGGAGGTTTAATATATAAACACAATTTTAAACCACAACTTAGAATATTAACTTATGTATGTCAAAACATAAGAAAGCTACTATAAACATATTTAAATCACAACTTAGCATGATAACTTATGTGTGTTAAACATAAGAGAGCTATTATAAACATATTTAAATCACAACTTAGCATGATAACTTATGTGTTAAAACATAAGAGAGCTACAAATCCAATCTTGCAACATAAATAGATTCAACTTAACATGGTTCTAAATATACATGAATGTTGGTCTAACATGTAAGCATGTGCTTTAGATCATAAACTTGCAATTAACCACCAAATTATAACATGACATGTTTCACCATTCAGTTGGCATAATACGTTCATTTACCAATCATAATAGATCCCAATATATAAAATATGGTATGTTCATCACCACAAGCGTATAGACATGATCAATCGCAACGGTAATTTAAGATAAATGAGAATCAAAGTCTAATTATATTATACATAAGCATCATTCTGTATTCGAATTACAACATGTCATGATTCATTTGAAAGAACGTTTAAATCTACGTAATAATCAACTTACAAACTAAAAAGGAATTATTGATTTCTGAAATCTGAAATCTGAAATCTGAAATTGGTAAGCTCGCCTTTGATGTAGATTGTTGAATTTGATTACTTTTAATTTGATTTTGATTCAGATTTTTATCTTGTCTTTGAATTGAAAGCGGTGACGGCTACTCCAAGTTCTCTATTGACGGCATGATAGTTCCAGGATTCTTTTTGTGTGATTTTATGTTTGAGCATTGGGTTGTTTATAAAGAATTTCAATTCAATTAGAGCCGCCAGATGATCCTAGAGTTAACCACAACCATTCAGTCAGGATAGAGTGACACCTCAGCCCTAATGACTCAGCAAGGTGTCAGAAAGGACTCAGCAATAACTCACAGTATGGATCAGAACACACCAGAAAGCTGTGCAGGCTCTCAGCTGGGCCTGGGCGCACTTGGCAGGTGCGCCAGTGCAACTTTTGTACTGGCGCACTTCCCAAGTGCGCCAGTGCATTTATATATACATATTTTTTTTTCTTTCTTCTGGTTTTCTGCTTAACTTCGTTCGTCCATATCTCCTTCATACGGTGTCCGTTTTACGCAAACTCGGACTCTATCTCAAGTAGAATTCCGAGACGAACGCAATGGCGTAAACCGTTTCACTTAACTCTCGCATTTGAAATTAATTATTCTTTGATTCGTTACCATAACGTTAACAAAAAATACGGGGTGTTACATTCTCCCCTCCTTTTAGGATTTCGTCCCCGAAATCTTCAAGTCGAGAAGAACTTATATCCTACCATCCAATCACCCATCTACTCAACCATCAAACACATGCGTCCATTGTCCTTAAAAGATTTCTAATGCTTCATGATCATATGCATAGTGTGTGTACATGTCCTTATCTAATGCAAAATCAGGCGGTCCACTGATTCAGTTGACCTCCTTAATGCAAATTATGTCAGTGCCATGAGTCCATTATGAATGCAATTTTTTTCCTACTCAAAATTTCATGTATGAGTGAACAATCATTCATACAAATGCAACGTCCATATGATAACACATCAAGTTTCAATCCATATACAAATACATATATGCATATGCAATATGAAAGTGACTGAGCCGATCTAGTGCCTAATGTGTGTGTATACATCCACGAGCAACCACTAGCAAACACTTGCAACCACTTGCATCCACCAAATATAACATGTTTACATCCATTAGCTTCTACCTAAGGATTGAGGATAGGACCGAGAGGATATACTCAAAAGCTAAAGACTAGCATGCAAATAGATTTTACAGAAAAAGAGGAATCAAGGATATACCCTCAAAAAGGGTAAGATGCGCGTATCTAGTCTTCAGTCTTCTAAGTCGCATCTTCTTGAGCTTCACTCCACTGTACCTTATCTAACTTAACTTCATGGTTGCGAAGCTTCTTGACCTCCATTTCCAAAACCCACTAGTAAAGATAGGCCTTCGATCACTTACTATGCTAGAGGGTATCCAATGTAGTCGAACTATCCTTCCAAGATAAACAGACATTAACCATGATATCAAGTGTATATCCTAAGATGATCAGAGGCCTCTCCTCTACTTAGCTTATCCATCATACTGCAAATCTGAGGGTCTAAAGCTAATGGTTACTATGTGCTTATTACCTCTCTTAAGGTCAGTCTAACTTAGGGTGCCAGCCCCAACCATTTATTTCTCACGCAAACCATCCTAGTCGAACTCGACATTCCTCAAGTACAAACCCCAAAGGCCTAAACCAATATCAGACAAGCACCCAAGGGATACCTCCTCCGAATTTGGACGATCTATGTGAGATGATACTAACAAAACAACCAAATAATTGAGCACTTTACCGACTCTGGGTATCCTCGCCAATCTTGCTCCAGAATTATCGTTGATCGCATAACTAGCTTTGCAGTGTCATCTAGATACATGCGGAAGTCTGTCTCGAATTTTAGGGGGAAAAACCCTACCCTAATCAAAACATCTTGCGTACTCATGGACTACTCCAACGGATCGAAAATCGTCGATAGATAAATAAAGTGATTCTAGGTAGCTAAGACAAACTGATCCCTTAGGATCGTACGAAATCTCAAGGGTATTCCCGAGGCAAGTCGAAAGTCTAACTATCCTTGTTTCAAAATTACTAGTTAACCAATCAATGCCTAGAATCAACCCATAGCCCAAAAACATAAGCATAAATATAGCTATTCTCAAATCCTCACAAGTCAAAGGTAAATGTGCCGAAGCAGCAATTGGATTTGGGACTATAATGGGATACTCTAATATACAATATCTAGGGTGCAGAGACTCAATTATGGAAGCAGATATATACGAATGTGAAGCGCTAAAATCAGAAGGAGTACTAACAGGATAATCAAAAAGGAAAAACTCTTTCAACAGAAGTCTTACTGCCTCTCTCTCAGGTATGCTGGCGGTGAGAGAATGCTCTTACCTTCCAGAAAATCCTACCCCCTGTTCTTGCCCTTGCCCTTAATTATACGACCCGTTATACCAAAATAAAGATACTTCCTCTTGTTTTAGGTTTTACTCTTCTTTCCTCCCCTCCTTTGTGAACCAAGTCCATGTCCATGGGTTCTTCATCCTTGTGTTGTGCTCCTTAGCCAAACCCCTTCATTCTCAACTTTTCCATCCTTGTGTAACTTGTTGACATGTCTCTTGAAAGCTGCCTCCATCGCACGGAGAATCCTACAAAGCTCGAAAGAAAATTACGGCTACAGATGGAAGTTAGGCACTTATTTGCCCTTTGACAAGTGTCATAGTCTCATCAAGCCTACGGAACCATGCCGCGATGAGGTTACCTCCCAGAAAGCTGGGAGCCCCAGAGACACAGGAAAGAAGGAAACAAGGATTCAATTGGAGGATCAAAAGATAGTGCATATGGCTTTGGGGAATATGCCTTTAAAACAAAACTTTTCTTTTGAAAATGCTTCTTTTAAAACTGTTTGAAAATATATTTTTTCAAATTTTTTTATCTAATACGGTAACCTTCAACTTTGATACCAAGTGAAACACCCCACCTCCGTTAAGGTCACTCACAAGGGAATGCCTTAACTTCCGTGGAGCATTTTTAGTACAAGTTGTAGAAAAATTACAAGACAGACAAATAAAGCAGCGGCAAATAAATAAAACTTTATTTCATTGATAAACAACTTGTACAAAGATTGTTTTACAATACCAAAGTATCCTGTCTTGTTTAACAAAAATAAAGAAGCATAAAATGATTTCCCCATATAAAGCATGAGCCAGCCAAAGCAGTAGAAGAGAGAGTCCAAGGCAACACGTCAAAGAGTCTTCAAGCTTGGAAAAAGTAACGGTCCAAACAAAACCTGAGCTATTCCCTCCCTGACTACCTACGGGGGAACGGAAGAAAAGAAGACGAGAGAAAATGGGTCAGACAATAAGTCTGGTAAGTTCAGTGATTTCTAGCATTTAAACAAGGAAAAGGGATCATGACAGGAGTAACAGAACATAGGACAATACCCTAATATAAGACAAGAGAGGTTGAACATGTGATCGCACCCATTACTATAATATCTGTACCACCTAACTAGTGCCTCAACTAGTAATCTGTATAATACGATCCCAATCCCCGCAGTGGTGGAAGCCTTCAGGTGTACATCTATATTTGAGGATTCCACCTCAATCAGCCCAATTGCCATGAATATGTTAGATGTACCCTTACTACCCTATCGATCGACTCCCTACCTGTGTTAACTTGCCATGTGTCTGTGTCAATCCCTCTCTTACGTGTAGCCACCCTGTGCTGGTCCCACCATAAGGTGTATCAATACTTATGATAGCGACCCCGACACGATTCAAGAATGCACAGTGTAAAACTACCGGTACCCAGTGCCTGCTTTTTCCACTCCGGAGTACGTGCACGCCCGTAATCCGCCGGAACCTACACTGACGTACGTACCCCCAGCCTATATATCGACCGCTTATAATCAGCCCAGTAATCGTGCCCCACCCTGCCTAGCTCAAGGTACTATGATACATCTATGTGGGTTACTGTTGAAATGGGTCCCCGTTGCTAGGGTTTCCTACTGGTTAAGTTTATGGGCCTATATTTACTAATATTACCCACCAACCCGATATGTACTTAACCTTCCCACCGATTCAAGCATGTTTATATAATGGTTAAATTTTGTGGGCCTATATTTACTAATATTACCCACCAACCCGACATGTACTTAACCTTCCCATGGATTCAAGCATGATTATATAATGGTTAAGTTTTGTGGGCCTATATTTACTAATATTACCCACCAACCCGACATGTACTTAACCTTCCCACGGATTCAAGCATGTTTATTTAATGGTTAAGTTTTGTGGGCCTATATTTACTAATATTACCCACCAACCCGATATGTACTTAACCCTCTTACTCGTCATGTCATGTTGGTTAAGTGGTTCTTATTAACTTAACCTTTCTCACTTATTATGTTGGATTGGTTAAGTGTGACTTATTAACTTAACCCTGTTCATTCATCAGGTTATATTGGTTAAGTATTTCCCATTTAACTTAATCCCATTCGCTCATCAAGTTATATTGGTCAAGTGTCATTAATCAATTCAAGTTAACTTAACCCATCCACCCGTCACGTCATGTTGGTTAAGTGTTTCCTTCTGGTGTTGACTTGACCCTACCTCAAATCATGTTATATTGGTTAAGTGTTGCCCTCTCATGTTAACTTAACCCTTCCCATACATCATGTTATATAATTGGTTAAGTGTTTTCCTCTTGTATTACTTAATCCCACTACATGTCATTATGCATTTTGGTTAAGTGTTACCTTAGTTAACTTAACCCTATCATCTGTTACAACGGTTAAGTGTTCTAAATTTACTTAACCTCACCCACTCGCCTAGTTAACATGTTATTATGGTTAAGTGTTCTAAATTTACTTAACCTCACCCACTTGCCTAGTTAACATGTTATTACGATTAAGTGTTCTAAATTTACTTAACCTCACCCACTCGCCTAGTTAACATGTTATTACGGTTAAGTGTTCTAAATTTACTTAACCCTACCATTCAACTCTTGTCTTAACATTAATTTATTCATTAAAGCACCAAGCACTCACATTAGGCATGTATTGTTGCGGTCACTGGATGTGTCGGTCGGTTCCGGGTAGTTTTACATCGCAACTCAGTCTAACCTCGGGTTTTTATTGGGCTCAATGCCCTAACCTCTCACATTAGATAGGTATTGTTGTGGTCACTAAACAGCCAGGCGGTTCCAGGCAGTTTTACACCACAACTCAATCTAACCTCGGGTTAGGCATAATCATCTTTTCTACAATTTACATATTTCTTATTTATAACAAATTCCATATGTAAATTATTCCCAATTTAATTATGCCATAATTATCCTTTTAATTTTGCTCATAATTAATGGTATACTAAATATACCACTTAATGAACCAATCTATACCATGTAATTTTCATGTTTATCCTTCATATTTATATGTAAATTATAAATCAATTATTGTCATGTCCTACTTTCCCCCTAAACCATGTTCATAAACTTTGGTATATAAAAATTATGCCATTTAAATGCCACTAATCATTGGTATGTGCCAAACATGCCAATTACATATAATTTCATGTTTACCCCAACGATATCCCCCGTTTGTACGTTCGCAAAATTACAAGGAATATTAGGCTCGATATTTTAGCCTAACTTATAACCACAAAAGGGAAAAGCAAAGAACATGAAATATTTTAACAGCATAAAAATATGTGACATATAGATTTGGCATAGGATAATGAACTTGCAAAATTTAGATCCGATTAACATGAATCATAGCATATGAATTTACATAAAACTTACACAAATTAAACCTGTCATGTAAAGGGGAACTTGTGACTAAGTTGGATCTAATTATCATGTAAACTTGATATAGGTCTAGCATGGAGGTTTAACATATAAACACAATTTTAAACCACAACTTAGCATATTAACTTATGTATGTCAAAACGTAAGGAAGCTACTATAAACATATTTAAATCACAACTTAGCATGATAACTTATGTGTGTTAAACGTAAGAGAGCTATTATATACATATTTAGATCACAACTTAGCATGATAACTTATGTGTTAAAACAGAAGAGAGCTACAAATCCAATACTGCAACATAAATAGATTCAACTTAACAAGGTTCTAAATATACATGAATGTTGATCAAACATGTAAGCATGTGCTTTAGATCATAAACTTGCAAGTAACCACCAAATTATAACATGACATGTTTCATCATTCAGTTGGCATAATACGTTCATTTCCCAATCATAATAGATCCCAATATATAAAATATGGTATGTTCATCACCACAAGCATATAGACATGATCAATCGCAACGATAATATAAGATAAATGAGAATCGAACTCTATTTATCTTATAAATAAGCATCATTCTATATTCGAATTACAACATGTCATGAATCATTTGAAAGAATGTTTAAATCTACGTAATAACCAACTTACAAACTAAAAAGGAATTCTTGATTTCTGAAATCTGAATTCTGAAATTGGTAAGCTCGCCATTGATGTAGATTGTTGAATTTAATTACTTTTAATTTGATTTTGATTCAGGTTTTTATCTTATCTTTGAATTGAAAGCAGTGACGGCTACTCCAAGTTCTCTATTGACGACATGATAGTTCCAGGATTATTTTTATGTGATTTTAGGTTTGAGCATTGGGTTGTTTATATAGAATTTCAATTCAATTAGAGCCATCGGATGATCCTAGAGTTAACCACAACCATTCAGTCAGGAAAGGGTGACACCTCAGCCCTAATGACTCAGCAAGGAGTCAGAAAGGACTCAGCAATGACTCACAGTATGGATCAGAACACGCCAGAAAGCTGTGCAGGCTCTCAGCTCGGTCTGGGCGCACTTGGCAGGTGCACCAGTGCAACTTTTGTACTGGCGCACTTCCCAAGTGCGCCAGTGCATTTCTTTCTTCTTTCTTCTTGTTTTCTTCTTAACTTCGTTCATCCATATCTCCTTCATACGGTGTCCATTTTACGCAAACTCAGACTCTATCTCAAGTAGAATTCCGAGTCGAACGCAATGGCGTAACCCGTTTCCCTTAACTCTCGCATTTGAAATTAATTATTCTTTGATTCGTTATTATAACTTTAACAGAAAATACGAGGTGTTACAATAGTTTAAGGGGGAGTTAGAAGGAATTCATGGTGAAAGGTGGAGTAATCGAAGAATTATATTGACAGGTAATATCAGGTATGAATATTTTATAAACCAAGTTGTCATCACCAAAAAGGTGGAGATTGTTGGAGAATGGAATGGTTATGATGTTTTGATGACAACAATCTTGCTTTAGTCATTATCATTATTGATTATAAAATACATATACTAACACTTCTTTCCATAATATATATATATGTATGTATATATAGGATTTATATGCAGGAAATAGATATTGAAGACTATACAGTCTAAGAGATTCAAAGATTTCAAAAGAGAATCAAGACTCATGAGTATCAAGATATCAAGAGTACAAGATTATCAGAGTAATAGAGTCTAGTTAGTATTTAAAACTCTGAATAGCACTCCAACTCTATTTTCAAATTATGCCTTTTCAAACTTATTTTACAACTATTTTCAAATTGATTTAAAACTATTTTCAAATTGATTTCAAATATACTTTGATTTTAAACTTATGATTTCAAATATACTTCCTAAGTTTTTTATGTTTATATATATTATATAGTTTTATATTATATATTTTTATAACATAGCTTTATATCTCACACACATATACACACACACACATATATATATATATCTAGTTTTTAAATCATATGTTTAAATTATATTTTACTATGTTTTTATGCTTGAAAAAATATATTTTAAACAACTAGTTTTATCTCTCGAATTTCCAGAATATATATTGGTTTAAATACTTTATAAATAATTTAAATTTAAATATATGTAGTATATGTCGACATACACATATGTACATGTCGACATATAACCGTCACATTTTATTTAAATTTAAATAGTTGTGTCTTTTCATTTTAAAACGTTTCAGAAACGGTTGTGTCTATTGGACTACAATACAAAGGCCTCAATTTTGAATTTTTTTTCACAACTTATCATCTCCTTCTTCCCTACTTAACATACACCCATTATTCTTCTTAAAATTCTAGGATTTTACACTTATACTCTGCCGATTTCAATACAAATTATATCATTCTTCTTCTATTTTCAATCTCTATCAAATACTCTTTGTTTGGAAGTGGTACTCAAGAGTTCCAAGGAAATTGAAATCAGAAATAGGAAGGGTGCATTCCTTGTAGCCTTGAAATCAAGGAAAAGGATAGGGTATGTGAAACACCTCACCTCTGTTAAAGTCACTCACAAAAGGGAATGCCTTAGCTTCGGTGGAGCGCTATAGGTAAAAGATACAGATAATTTACAAGACAGACATGCAAACAGGAGAAAAACTAAATTTATTTCATAAGTATGTGGTTCAGTCAAAACATTATAATAACTGTCTCAAACCAACTTCCAAATCATTACAACAAAATCTCTGTCTTGATTAAAACATAAAGAAGCATGAAATAACAATAAGGCAGCATAAATCCCCCAATAAGAGTGTATTCAAAGCCATAGCCCAAGGAAAAAGAATCCAAGCAATACATCTACTCTCTTCAAGCTAGAAATGGTATGAACTAAGCTGAAGTATTCCCTCCCTGCGAACCTGGGGGGGGGGGGACGAAAGAAAAGAAGACGAAAGAAAAATGGGTCAGACATGAGTCTGGTAAGTCCAGTGATTATTTAGCATGTAAACAGGAAAAAGGATCATGACATGAATAAACTGAACCTAGGACAACACCCTAGAAATAAGATAATAAAACTGAATATGCTATCGCACTCATTACTATTTCTCTGCACCCACTTAAAAGTGTTTCAACTAGCACCATGTGTTCAAGATAAATGATCTCCTTTATCGATCGGCTTCTACTCGTATACGTTTACCACTTGTGTCATTCGACCCCGCTTGATTTGTAGATACCTGTGCTGGTCCCACCATGGGGTGTATCAAATCCTATGGTGGCTTTTCCACTCTGCAGTACGTGCACGATCGCACTCCGTCGGAACCTACGCTGACGCACCACCCGCCGTTGTTTTGACCGCATATAATCAGCCCAGTAATCGTGCCTCACCTTGCCTAGTTCAGGGTACCATGATACATCTATGTGGGTTACTGCTGAAATGGGTCCCCGTTACTAGGTTTTCCTAATCAACATGTTAAAATGGTTAAGTGTTCTCAAATTAACCTAACCCCACCCATCAGTTTAGTTAACATGTTGTATTGGTTAAGTGTTGCCTTAATTAACTTAACCTTACCATTCCTGTCTTAGCTTTAATTCATTCATTAAAGCACCAACCACTTACATTAGATATGTATTGTTGTGGTTGCTGGATGTGTCGGTCGGTTCCGGGCAGTATTACACCGCAACTCAATCTAACCTCGGGTTCTTTTGGGCTTAATGCACTAACCTCTCACATTAGATCTATATCGTTACGGTTGCTAGATGTGCCGGGCGGTTCCGGGCAGTCTTACACCGTAACTCAATCTAACCTCGGGTTAGGCATATTCGTCTTTTACTTAATTTACAAATTTACCCTTCATATTTATATGTAAATTATCCACAATTATTGCCATTCAAGTCATGCCCCATTTACCCTCTAAATCATGTTCATAGTTTTAAGGTATATAAATTATACCATTTTATGCCACTAATCATTTATATGATTATGAGCCAAACTATGCCAATAATGTGAAATTTAAGGTTTTTCCCAACGTTACCCCCGTTATACGTTCGCATAATTCATATAGAACGTTAGGCTCGCAACTTAGCCTAACTTATAAACAAAAGGGAAAAGAAAGGAGCATGTACCATTCCCACAACATAAAATAATAAGGATCTAACTAAACATATGTCATATAAATTTGGAATAAAACAATGAACTTGCATTTTGGATCCAATTAACATGAATCTTAAGCTTATGAACGGGGACTTACATAGAATTACACAAATCCAATTAGGCATGTAAATGTGAACTTGCATTTGAGTTGGATCAAATTAACATAGATCTAAACATATAAGAAGGTAGATCTAAACATAGTAGGCATATATGACTTAGCCTAAAAACTTGCATGTAACATAACATGAAAGAATCACCAAACTTATATACAACATGATAGGTTCATCGCCAAATTAATATTCAACATGATAGGTTCATCACAAATTTAACATACAACATGATAATCCAATAAATCACAATAGTCTCATAGGCATATATGATAGAATTGTCACAAGAATAGACATGAATCAGCATCACCATTGTCTTACAACTAGGCACAGTTCTAGTTTCACTTCGTTGCAAATCATGACATTTATTTGTTCACATATAAAGAATAACTAAACTGGCAAACAAAAGAAAAATCTTGTTTTCTGGGATCTGTTTTCTGAAACTGAAAAGCTATCCCTTGACGTAGACTATCGATTCTCTAATTAAGATTTGATTCGTAGCTTCTAACTTGCTTTCTAGTTTGCTTCCTAGTTGGAGAAGAATGGTGGCTATGCTAGGTTGACCATGGACAACATGACGGCTCCTTGGAAATGAAATTGTGTGGTTTAGGGTTGGGGGTTCGGGTTCTTTATATAGAAGTTTAGATTTATGTGACCCGTTAGATCAACCTAGGAGCAATCAGAACCACCCAGACTAGATAGAGCTATCCATAAATCGCCACCTATGCCCTAGTGACTTGGCAACAAGTCAGAAATCGTCATTATTTGGATCTGGGCGAGGGGGTCGACCTCTACAGGGGGAGTCGACACCCCAGTCGACACCTATGTCGACCCCCCTAGGGGGAGTCGACCCCTATGGGCGGGAATTTTCCCGCCCAGCTGATTCACGTGATTTTGAAATTCAAACTGTTTTTGTTTATTTAATTATTTAATTTTCTGTTTAAACATGAAATCTTATGAACTCCATAACTTCTTCATACATAGTCCGATTCACGCAAACTCGGACTCTTTCTCAAGCAGAATTCCGAGACGAACGCAACGTCGTAACCCGTTTCCCTTAATTCCCACTTTTACAATTTAGTATTCTTTAATTCGTTACTTTAATAAACATAGAAAATACAGGGTGTTACATTCTCTTCTCCTTAAAGGATTTCGTCCCCGAAATATTCAAGTCAAGAAGAATGTATATCCTTCCATCCAAACGTCCATCTACTCAACCATAAAACACCGGCACCCATTGTCCTTAAAAAGATTTCTAATGCTTTCATGACTGTATGCATAGTGTGTATATATGTCCTTATCTAATGCAAAATCAAGGGGTCTACTGATTCAGTTGACCTCCTTAATGCAAATTATGTTAGTGCCATGAGTCCATTATGCACGCAATTATTCCTGATCATATTTTATACATGAGTGCACAATCATCCATACAAATGCAACGTCCATATGATAACACTCCAAGTTTCAATCCATATACAAATACATATATACATATGAAACATGAAAGTGACTGAGCCTATTTAACACCTAATGTTTGTGTATATGTATCCACGAGCAACCACTTGCAACCATCAATCATAACATGTTTCGAATACATGTTTACATCCATTGGTTTCTACCTAAGGACAAAGAATAGGACCGAGGAGATACACTTAAAAAGGGAGATACAAGCATGTATAAACTTATGGAAAAAAAGAGATCAAGGATGCACCCTCAAAAAGAAAAGGGTAGGTTGCGCGTATTTTTCCCTCAGTTTCCCATGTCGTGACTTCCTCAGCATCACTCCGTTGAACTTTAACAAGCTTGACTTCATGGTTGCGTAGCTTTTTGACTTCCGTAGCCAAGATACGAGTTGGAACTCTTCTCGCAGTCACTTCTCGTTCCACTTCTACTTAATCTAGTATACTTGGCTCCACAACTTCCGCAGACTTATGTAAGCACTTTCGTAGTTGAGAAATATGAAAACATTATGAAATCCAGCCAGTCTTTCAGGTAGCTCTACTATGTAAGCCATCGCCCCAATCCTTTCAATGATAGGAAATGGTCCTACAAATCTTGGTGCCAACTTTCCTATGGACCCAAAGTGAATGACATTCTTCAAAGGAGATACTTTAAGGAACACCCTATCTCTAACCTCAAACTCAAGGTCGGTCCTTCTTTTGTCTGTGTAGGACTTTTGTCTATCTTATGCAGTCTTCATTCGTCTTCTTATCAAGTCCACCTTCTCTGAAGTTTCTCTAATCATGTCTGGCCCAAGTACGAGCTTGTCTGTAGACTCCCACCAACAAGTTGGTGATCGGCATGGTCTTCCATATAAAGCCTCGAAGGGTGCCATGCCTATGGTGGCTTGGTAGCTATTGTTGTAAGAGAATTCCACCAAAGGAAGATGATCCTCCCATGTTCCTCCAAAGTCAAGAATGCACAATCTCAAGAGGTCTTCTAATACTCTGTTCACCCTTTCCGTCTGACCATCCATTTGGGGTGATAGGCCGTGCTTAAGCATAGTTGTGTGCCTACAACCTCTTGCAAACTCCTCCAAAACTCGCTCATAAAATAGGATCTCGATCACTCGCTATGCTAGAGGGTATCCCCTGGAGTCGAACTATCTCTTTAAGATAAATGGATGTTAAGGACGAGGCAGTCCTTCTACTCTTAACAGGTATAAAGTGAGTGCTTTTAGCGAGCCTGTCCACTATTACCCAAATACTGGTATTGCCCATTCTTGACCTAGGCAACCCATCAACAATGTCCATCGAAATGCTATCCCATTTCCACTGTGGGACCTCTAGAGGATGAAGCAGACCATCAGGCTTCTTCTGCTCCGCTTTGAATTGCTGGCATATCAAGCACTTAGCGACGAACTCAGCTACATCCCTCTTCATGCCATTCCAATAGAAAACCCTTTTTATGTCTTTATACATCTTGTCTCCACCTGGGTGTATGGTCAGCTTAGAATGGTGTGCTTCTTCGAGAACCGTCTTCACCAAATCCCTTGCTTGTGGGACGCATAGCCTTCCATCCTGTCTTAACCAACCCTTATCATCGATGGAGTGTCTATTGAGGTGACTAGAAGTCTCACCCCTAATTAGCTTATCCATCATATCAACTAGCTGAGGGTCTTCACGTTGTGCGGTTCCTATTGAGTCCAAAAGAGTAGGCCGCACCTCTAGCGATGCTAACAAACCAGGTACAAATTCAGAGGAGGGTCTAAAGTCAAAGTTTGCTATGTACTCCAAGCTTTGCCTTTCTACAAAGAGAGGACTTAAGTTCAGCTTCTTTCTACTCAAGGCGTCTACTACTACATTGCCTTTGCCAGGGGTATAGGAAATCTCAAAATCGTATGAGGCCAGAAATTCCATCCACCTTTTTTGTCTTAAGTTAAGATCTTTCTGTGAGAAAAGGTACTTTAACGATTTATGGTCAGTAAACAATTCAAACCTTTCTCCTGGTAGATAATGACGCCATGACTTAAGAGCGAAAACAATGGCAGCTAGGTCCAAATCATGAGTTGGGTAATTCTTCTCATGTACCTTCAACTGCCTTCCCCCATAACTAACTACCTCGCCTTCTTGCATCAAGACAGCGCCTAATCCTGTACCGCATGCGTCTGTGTATACGGTAAACATTTTGCTCCCATCAGGCAATGTCAGAACTGGGGCTGTTGTTAGAGCTCTTTTCAAACGTTGGAAAGCAACATCGCAATCCAAATCCCAAGCGAAAGTTAGGTTCTTCTTTGTCAATCTTGTGAGTGGGGCTGAGATTTTTGCAAAGTCTTTAATGAACTTTCGGTAAAAGCACGCTAGCCCGAGAAAGCTTCGGACTTCGGTTGCATTCCATGGAACCTTCCAATCTTGCACCGCAACTACTTTTGCGGGGTCTACAGCTATCCCCTCTTTGGACACCACATGTCCAAGAAACCTTACTTCTTCTCTCTAGAAATGACATTTGGAGAATTTGGCTTTCAACTGATGTGCACGAAGAGTATCCATGACTTCCCTTAAATGCAGAGCATGCTCTTCTTCAGTCTTCGAGAAAATCAAAATGTCATCTACGAAGACCACCACAAACTTATTAAGGAACTCCCTAAACACCCTGCTCATCAAGTCAACGAAATAAGCAGGTGCGTTTATCAAGCCGAAAGGCATGATAAGCCATTCGAAGAAACCATCCGGGGTTCTGAACACGGTCTTATCAATGATCTCTTCAGCCACTCTTAGTTAATGAAACCCGGTAGCCAGATCTAGTTGGGAGAAAACCGATGCACATACAAGCTGATCAAACAAGTCGTCTATTCTTGGAAATGGATGCCTATTCTTCTTGGTTAGCTTGTTTAGCTCCCTATAGTCAACGCATAGGCGAAGTGAACCATCCGCTTTGGTTGCGAATACTACTGGAGCACCCCATTCAGAAATACTCCGCCTTATGAACCCCTTTTCGAGTAGCTCTTTAACTTGCTTGCTGAGCTCTTTCCTCTCCCTTGGAGCCATGTGTCTAACAGGTAGAGCTACGGGTTTTGCATTATCAACAAGGTATATGCGGAAGTCTATCTCCCACTTCAGAGGTAAGCCCTTCACCTCTTCAAATACATCTGAGTATTCACGGACTACTTTAACAGACTGCAAGTTTTCTACAGACGCATCAAGAGATTCTAGGTAGCTAAGCATAACAGAATTCATGGGATTACAAGAGATTTCGAGAGTGTTACCGAGGCGAGTCATAAGTCTAACCACTCTCTTTTCACAATCGAGGATGGCACCGTTACTGATAACCAATCCATGCCTAGAATCAACCCATTGCCCGTGAAGCCCAAAACATAGGCATTGCATTTAAACCCAATGCTTAGTATAGAAATTTCCAAATCCAAACAAATCATTGACAAATAAGCCAAGCCCCCAATTGGATTTGAAACAACCAAGGGATCCTCTACTATACTGGTGTCTAGGTGCAGAGATTCAATTAAAGCAGTAGATATAAAAGAGTGCGATGCGCCAGAATCAAAGAGTGTACAAATAGGATGATCAAAAAGATAAACTAAACTCTCAACAGAAATATTTCTACCTCGTTCTTGCGGAGGTGCTGTGAGAGCGTGAACCTGCCCTCCAGTAGTAGATCCAGTCCTCTACCCTTGCCCTTGCTTTCTTGGGAAGTCCTTAGCAATGTGTTCTGTCTTGCCGCACTGAAAACAACCACCCATCTTCCTCTTTTTCTTTCTGCAGTCCTTAATCAGATGTCCAGGAATGCCACAAAAATTACACTTCCTTTTGTCACGGGGTTTGTTGTTCTTCCCGCCCTTCTTTGAATCTGTCTTCTTATTCTACAATCCCTCCACTTTCTTATCTTGAGGTACTTCCACCTTTGCCTCTTTCTTGCCATCCTTATCTTCCTCCTGTAACAATGCCATGTCCACCAGTCTCTCATAAGTCGCACCCATAGGTATATGGGACATAGCTAGGCTGTGCAGTGGCTCATTCAACCCTTTAACAAAATAGAGAGCCTTCATATGCGGAGTGTTCAATAACTCCAGTCCGAATCTAGCTAGCTGGTTGAATTGGTTGACATATTCCTTGATTGACAAACTTCCCTATTTGAGAGCTAAGAACTTCTCCATCTGTAGGCTTCGTTCAACTTGTGAGAGGAATTTCATTTCAAACCTCATTCTGAAATCCACCCAAGTTTCAACTGGTCTCTCAGCATTAGTAACTTCCCACCAATAAGAGGCTTCGTCTTTAAGCAACCATACGGCCAAGTGTATCTTCTGCCTATCATCCACTTCGAAGATAACAAACAAATCCTTAGTTTCTTTGAGCAAGTTTCTTGCTTCCACGGATGATTCAGTTCGATTAAAGTTCTTTCCACCAATGGCTCGAAAGTCTCTACATATCTTTGAGAAAGCATTTGCACGCGGAGGAGGAGGAACGGCAGCAGCTGGGGAGGAGGAACGTCTGCTGGGCCTGCATCATTAGCCCTAGCCTCTAGGTACCTTCTGAACCAGCCAGGTACCGGTACGTCCTCTAGAAGGTGAAGATCCCCAGACATGCTGAAACGAAAAAGAAAAGATTCAAAACAAAGGATAGAAAGATAGTGCATATAGCTTTGGGGATTATGCCTTTTAAAACAACACTTTTTCTTGAAAATGCTTCTTTAAACTTCTTTTTTGAAATTAGTTTCCAAAAAATTTTATCTGATCTGGCAACCATTAGCTCTGATACCAAGTAAAACACCCCACCTCCGTTAAAGTCACTCATAAAAGGTAATGACTTAACTTCGGTGGAGCGCTATAGGTAAAAGATACAGATGATTTACAAGACATATATATAAACAGCGGAAAAACTAAATTTATTTCATAAGTACGTGGTTTAGTCAAAACATTACAACAACTGTCTCAAACCAGCTTCTAAATCATTACAACAAAATCCCTGTCTTGATTAAAATATAAAGAACCATAAAATAATAATAAGGCAGCATAAATCCCCCAATAAGAGTGTAGCCAAAGCCATAGACTTAGGAAAGAGAATCCAAGCAATACATTTACTCTCTTCAAGCTGGAAATGGTCCGAACTAAGCTGAAGTATTCCCTCCCTGCGAACTGGGGGGGACGGAAGAAAAGAAGACGAAAGAAAAATGGGTCAGACATGAGTCTGGTAAGTCCAGTGATTGTTTAGCATGTAAACAGGAAAAAGGATCATGACATGAATAAACTGAACCTAGGACAACACCCTAGAAATAAGATAATAAAACTGAATATGCTATCGCACTCATTACTATTTCTCTACACCCACTTACAAGTGTTTCAACTAGCACCATGTGTTTAAGATAAATGATCTCGTTCATCGATCGTCTCCTACTCGTATACGTTTACAACTTGTGTCATTCGGCCCCGCTTGATTTATAGATACCTGTGCTGGTCCCGCCATGGGGTGTATCAAATCCTATGGTGGTAACCCGACACAATTCAAGATGCACAGTGTGTAACTATTGATGCCTGCTTTTTCCATTCCGGAGTACGTGCACGCCCGCACTCCGTCGGAACCTACACTGACGCACCACCCGCCGTTGTTTTGACCGCTTATAATCAGCCCAGTAATCGTGCCCCACCCTACCTAGTTCAGGGTACCATGATACATCTATGTGGGTTACTGCTGAAATGGATCCCCGTTACTAGGGTTTCCTAATCAACATGTTAAAATGGTTAAGTGTTCTCAAATTAACCTAACCCCACACATCAGTTTAGTTAACATGTTGTATTGGTTAAGTGTTGCCTTAATTAACTTAACCCTATCATTCCTGTCTTAGCTTTAATTCATTCATTAAAGCACCAACCACTCACATTAGATATGTATTGTTGCGGTTGCTGGATGTGTTGGTCGGTTATAGGCAGTCTTACACCACAACTCAATCTAACCTCGGGTTCTTTTGGGCTTAATGCACTAACCTCTCACATTAGATCTATATTGTTACGGTTGCTAGATGTGCCGGGCGGTTCCGGGCAGTCTTACACCGTAACTCAATCTAACCTCAGGTTAGGCATATTTTTCTTTTACTTAATTTACATATTTACCCTTCATATTTATATGTAAATTATCCACAATTATTGTCATTCAAGTCATGCCCCATTTACCATCTAAATCATGTTCATAATTTTTAGGTATGTAAATTATACCATTTTATGCCACTAATCATTTATATGATTATTAGCCAAACTATGCTAATAATATGAAATTTAAGGTTTTTCCCAATGGTACCCCCGTTATACGTTCGCATAATTCACATAAAACGTTAGGCTCGCAACTTAGCCTAACACATAAACAAAAAGGAAAAGAAAGAAGAATGTACCACTCCCACAACATAAAATAATAAGGATCTAACTAAACATGTGTCATACAAATTTGGCATAAAACAATGAATTTGCATTTTGGATCCAATTAACATGAATCTTAAGCATATGAATGGGGACTTACATAGAATTACACAAATCCAATTAGGCATGTAAATGTGAAATTGCATTTGAGTTGGATCAAATTAACATAGATCTAAACATATGAGATGGTAGTTCTAAACATAATAAGCATATATGACTTAGCCTAAAAACTTGCATGTAACATAACATGGAAGAATCACCAAACTTATATACAACATGATAGGTTCATCGCCAAATTAATATTCAACATGATAGGTTCATCAAAAATTTAACATACAACACGACAAGTCCAATAAACCACAATAGTCTCATAGGCATATATGATAGAATTGTCACAAGAATAGACATGAATCAGCATCACCATTATCGTACAACTAGGCACATTTCTAGTTTCACTTCGTTACAAATCATGACTTTTATTTGTTCACATCTAAAGAATAACTAAACTTACAAACAAACAAAATCTTGTTTTCTGGGATCTGTTTTCTAAAAATGAAGAGCTATCCCTTGACATAGACTATCGATTCTCTAATTTAGATTTGATTCGTAGCTTCTAACTTGCTTTCTAGTTTGCTTCCTAGTTGGAGAAGAATGGTGGCTATGCTAGGTTGACCATGGACAACATGACGGCTCCTTGGAAATGAAATTGTGTGGTTTAGGGTTGAGGGTTGGGATTGTTTATATAGAAGTTTAGATTTATGTGAGTCGTTAGATCAACCTAGGAGCAATTAGAACCATCCAGACTAGATAGAGCTATCCAGAAATCGCCACCTATGCCCCAATGACTCAGTAACAAGTCAGAAATCATCACTTTTTAGATCTGGGCGAGGGGGTCGACCCCTACAGGGGGTCGACCCCTACAGGGGGTCGACCACTACAGGGGGGTCGACACCCCAGTCAACACCCTTCTTGGGGGGTCGACACCTATGTCGACCCCCTCGGGGGGAGTCGACCCCTATGGGTGGGAATTTTCCCGCCCAGCTGATTCACGTGATTTTGAAATTCGAACTGTTTTTGTTTATTTAATTATTTAATTTTCTGTTTAAACATGAAATCTTCTGAACTCCATAACTTCTTCATACGGAGACCTATTTACGCAAACTCAGACTCTATCTCAAGCAGAATTCCAAGTCGAACGTAATGGCGTAACCCGTTTACCTTAATTCTCACTTTTACAATTTAATATTCTTTAATTCGTTACTTTAATAAACATAGAAAATACAGGGTGTTACAGTATGTTCCTTGTAGCTCATAAATCAAGGAAAAGGAGCGTTGTTGACCTTGTGGCCGTGAATCAAGGGTGTTGTAATTGGATACTGATATTAACAAAACTATGTATAATCCAGCGTTGTGCGAGACTTGACATAGGAGTAATCTGAATCAGTGTGAAATCTAGTGTGTTCTTTCATTTTCTGCATTTTTCTTTTGTTTATGTCTACATATGTGATTGTTTCTGTTGTGATATTCATTCTGTGATTCATATAGTAGTTTGAGTAATTGTTAATTAGTTAAGATTTCTATAAATTCTTTAAAACAGTATTCACCCTCCCCCTCTAGTGTTAGTTTTTCCTTAAGATCCTTGATTCTCATCCCTAACATGAAGAACAAACTCTTTATTATCAAATAGTGCGATCCAGCTATAAGCAATGTTCAGGGAAGTATAAACTCTGTAACTATCTGGGTGCATTTCTATAACATACCTATATATGCCTGGTCGCATATTGGTATAAACTGGATTTCGAGTCAATTGGGTAAACTCGTGTGCATGAATGAGATGTAGAAGATGGACAATCTTGCATATTCCAAGTTTAGATATATGTCAAAGACAACACTTCCCTGGTTGGGGAGTTTGAGGTGAAACTTGTTGAAGGGTGAACACAGAAAGTCACTGTTAATTATCTTTGGAAGCCATACATTTGTGTTGTCTAACCTTTGGACATAAAACAGAAAAAGGTTTTGAGAAGGAAGAAGAAAATAATACAAGAAAAGAGAAACAAACATGGAAGCAAGAAGTAAAAAGTGGTAAGGAAGAAGTCGGGAATGCTGCCTCTTTAAACAAAGCAGTAAAGAGTAAGAAGATTAAATTTAAAAAGCCCATAATTCAAGAATGGCTAAAGGCTGGAAGGAAAAGAAAAGATTTCCAAAGTAAGAAAAAGAGATATAATGTGACAAATGATATTGAAGATAGCAAAGTTAGCAGAACCCCAAATGAATTAGATGACTACGAGGATCTAAAAGAAGGGGAGATTGACGAAGAAAAGGAAACTGAAGATAACCTCAATTTGGAAGCTGGTCAACAAAGCAGCTACTTTCTACTAAGGAATAAACTTAAAAAAGTGATAGTTGAAAGAGATATAGAAGGTGAGGTAAAGGATTTAGAAAATGAAATCAATATCATTATTGGGGGAAAATTAACTTAGGAAAACTTAAATAAAGGAAATAACAAGGAAACGAACTACTTTAAGGGGGAGTGTAGTAAACATAAGGAAATTTGCTTAATTTTTAACACTTTCAATAGTTCTGAAGCTCTTCTAGACTTAGAGGAAACTCTTGATTTGGTAGAAGAAACTGCCCAGCAAAAAGAAATGGTTGACATTATAGAAAAAGTAATTCAAGACAGTGTTGCTGTGATGGATGAAAGAAGTTGTGTCCAGACTCAACAAAGAGAAAGTAATGAAAAAAATATTTCTCACAACACGTCATAGCTCAACATGGCTTAGAACAAGTAAGTTGTCTCTATAGCAACTTTGCAAGAAAATCAAACCATCAATGCCAACTTTTACAATGATCCTTCTGTGCTTCATGATTCTAGCAATCCTGTTGCTATAGAATCAAATGGAAAAATACAAGTCTGGTAAGATGAAAGCACGGAGAAGCAAAAAAGCACTACCAAGACATGCACACTTCTGTTCTTGTGCACGTGCACAAGCAAAATAAAGGAAGTAAGCAAAACCATAAAGCTACCAAGAATAGTTCAATGATTCTTCCTTGATAACTTCAATCTCCAAGCCTTATGATGATATCCTCCCTACCAAAGCTTTCAAACCCCCTCCCAATATAACTGCTAAAGCAGTAGAAACAGAAGACTGCCAAGAACCCAACCTAGAACAAAGCAATGAGAATTTTTCTCACTTAAAAGCTAACTAGGACAGGAATTATACTGACACTAATCATGGTGCATATATTTTCTATGTTTCCCCACTATGTAAAACCCACCATGGATATGGTAACACTAGCATGTCCATAACCAGTGGGAAAATGACATCCTTAAACTCAACAAGTTTAATAAATGATACAAAATTTTATAGTTTGGAATATCAGAGGTGCACACCTTGATATTAAACTAGATCAGTGCAAATCCCTAATTAGCAATCATAATTTGAGTATGCTTCTTATATTAGAAAGTAAATTAAACCTTACTCTTACCTTGCGAGCAATAACTATATTAACCCTAGTTGGAAGCTTATTTACAACCTTGATGCTGCTCTTATGGTAGGATTTTTATCATTTATGTCCCAACTGTACATCAGTTATATGCTCTTCTTTCTAAAATACAGATGATTCATTGCCAAGATTTTCACATACCATCCTCCACTTATTACTATATCTCCTTTATTTATGATGGCAGTACGTGTAATGTTAGAGAGCATTTGTTCCACACTCTGCCTTTTCTTAGGCAAGAAACTCACCCTTGGATCATGTGCAGTGATTTTAACTGCTCTATGAAAGTTGTTGATAGAATGGGTGGTAATACTCTTTCCTTGAGTGAAATTGGACCATTTAATCAAGCTGTCCATTCCTCCAACCTCATTGAAATTAGGACTTTTGGTGCCTATTGCACTTGAATAACAAACAAAGACAAGACTGACGCACATTTTCCAAAATAGATTTTGCCTTTGCAAACTTACCTTCTCTTAAGAAATGTCTGGTATGATTAACCACAACCCCCTCCTCTACTGTCAGATCACTCCCCTCATATCCTTCAACTTGGTAATATTGCTATTAGGGGAAATCTAACTTTAAATACTTTAACAGATGGTCCAAGGAACTAGATTTTAATTCAATTTTTTTCTAAGGAATGGAATAAAACTAATTATGGCAATCATATATTTGTTCTGCAGCAGAAACTTAGAAATACTAAAAGTATGCCTTGTGTCTGGGCAAGGAATAAATTTGGAAAAACCAACAAACAATCTGAAATCTGGAAACTTAAGCTTGTTGATATTCAAACAAAGGTAGTTGGATGTTCTGAAAACTACCTATGCTTAGGAGGAAACAGAGACAAACGGGTTGTATGCCGAGTCTGTGGTTATAGAGAGTAGAATGATAAAATAAAAACGAAGCTTCATTGGAATGTAGAAGGAGATCGCAACACTACCTACTTCCACGCTGCCTAAAATTGAAGCGCACACACAAAATATAAGTGCAATCATTGACTAAGATGGTTTGCTCGAAACCTGTGCAGTTAGAGCGCTCAGCGGATCCAATGTGGCAAACGTGCAAAAGGTTGTAGCGGAGATAAAGCGATGAAATGGCGGGATATAGCGGATGAGTCTAAAATAGCACATAAAACTCGTATTTATTGCTTTTAAAAATATATAAATGATAAATAAATGGATTATTAACAATCATCTTAATTATAATTAGTATATATTTTATTTTAACTAAAAATATAAGAAAATATATGTAAATAAATGTAAACTTTTACTTAGCTTGATTAAATTTAAAAGAATACTATGGTATTTTATATTTTGAAAAATATATTTCAAAAAATTGTATTGAAAACTAATTTTATAAATCCAATAATGTATAAGTGTCATTTGAATTCATTTCTTTTATAGAAGATCTAACGGAAATAGCGGAATATAGTTGAAATAATGGGATATATCGGGAATATTGGAATACAGCGGGGTTTAAAGCAGATAGGCTATTTTAGAGGCTATATGGAAATAGCATAGTGGTAGAAGTCCGCTACACGATATAGCCGAGATATGGCACCGCCTACAACCAGATGATGTCAGAGGCCAAGGACTTAAAGTCATGTACTTCTCGGATACATGGATTCAATGAACCTCCTAACGAGTTGGTGGGGATGGTCGAACTACCTGTGAGGCGGGAAGAGGGAGATCGCAAGAGAGTACGAATTCTTCTATTTAACGTGTTGGAGATATTATAAATATCGCTTTTTTGGGATGATCGACCCTAGCTGACTCAGATCTTGCATTGCACTTTGGTGCTTTCTCTTGAAATTCCTGATGAAGAACAGAGTTAGGGTTGTATAGGGAAACCAACTGACTAAAAGGGCGTGCTATCCGAGTGGAAGGACGCCCGTAGCCAAGAGAAGGAAAATGATGCTGGAGCTTTTCTATGCATCTAAGATGTCGACGCATAGCAATGACGGAGCCAATCCCGACCCAAATGACATTGCCATTTTTACAAAGACCTTGACCCCGAAGAAGGAGAGGTGGTGCCAGGATAGTAGAGGGTGGGTCTGAATGAGACTACAATGGTGATTTAGATTGATAACAATGACCGACCAAAGGTTTTAAAATCGGATCCTGTCTTAGTCCCTTGTAGGCAAAGGAATTTGCTAGTTTTCTTCGAGTAAACCTTGACACATTTGCGTTGACTCACGTTGACATATGCAGGAATCGCTGGTAGTACGCATAATATCAACCTAATTTTTTCCTGATAAGGCGAAAAAGACGTGTAACAACCCATATTTTACGTATCAGATTATCGTAAAATATTTTTATTTTATTCCCTAAGGGTTGGATCATTTTCATATTTTAGTATGTTGTTTATGGGGATATGAGACATGTCCATAATTTTTACCAATTTTATTTGTGACCGTTTTACCCTTACCAGTCTTGTACATGGCATAACTTTTGACTTGGATCGAATCAGGTGTTGAAACCTGTGTCATTGGAAAGGTAATGGTGTTTCTCATTCCGTAGAGTGGTCACATTAATGATTTGGCTCGGTGGTTTGGGAGAAATCGCTGTTTTGAGGTTTTATAGTTGGCTGTTCAGGTTTTTGAACCATTAAAACGGGCAGATTTAGAGAGGCCCGCTAGTGGGCTGGTGGGAGGCTATAAATAGGGGGTTAGAGGAATGGAGAATAGTTTACTTTCTTCATTCTCACATTTGGTTGAGCTCGTGATCCTCCTTACTCAATCAAATACACCTTTCCGACATTAAAATTGTAGATCTACATGTGAAGATTGAAGATCTACATCGGTTGAAGCTAGATCTACATAAATCGAAGAAGGATTTCATCAAATTGAAGAGTTTGAAGCTAATTCTCCGCTGTTGGATTTAACCAAGTGTTTTTTTTGTTGTTTTGAAGATTTAGTGAGTGATATGCATTTCTCACACGGATTCAATCAAGTATACGAGTTCTATGATCTTAATTTCATCATTTTCAAGTCATTTTCCTTAGATCTACATCATGGTAAGTGTATTTTCATATGAATCACCATAGGATCTAATCTAGCAACTTATAAAAGGTAATTTCATGTGTTAATTCTATGTTTAGATCCATATGTGTGTACATATATATTGGTTTAAACATTTGTTGAATCGTTGTTTTGATGTTGATGATTTGTTGATGAAATTGATTGATTTTGAGTTGAGAAGGATTAGAGAGTTTGGGAGTGTTTCGAAACATGTTTGGCAATTTGAAAAATCATGGTTCGTCAAGAAAAATCAAGCAGATCGGATGAATTTTCAATAATCGGGTCAAAAATTAAGTTCTGGAAATTTACAGCATTTGACAGCGTTGGAAAAATGTTGTGGAAAGTAAAAACGCAATGGAAAGTCCTGGAACAAGAATGTCGCAAGTCGTATGTCGTGTGAGATTTGACAGCGGTTGAAAAACGTTGTGGAAAGTAAAAACGTCATGGAAAGTCCTGGAACAAGAATGTCGCATGTCGTACATCGTGTGAGATTTGACAACATTAGAAAAATGTTGTAGAAAGTAAAAGCGCCCCGGAAAGTCCTGGAACAAGAATGAGCTAATGTCGCATGTCGTATGTCGCACCTGAGCATTGACAACACTTCTGAAACGCTGTAAAAAGGCAGAAACATTGTGAAAACCAATTTTGATGGTTTGTTTAGTTTTTCACACTAGATTGATGCTGAATTGAACCAGGGGATGTAATAGCATTTCAGAAACGCTGTAAAAGGTTGTTTTGACATTGTGGCCAGTTTTTCATAGCACAAGAGCCGGAAATGCTAAATGCAGTATCAACCAAACGAAGCTTGTTTTTGAGTCGAAAATGGTTCTAGCTTCAACAAGATTTCAAGGGGAAATCTTCGAAGTGGTGTGAGACGTTCGTTGATCGTTGAAAAGCAATGAATGTGAAAATAACTCAAGTTCGTTTTGAGTTGGTGGATAATGGTTACTCAAGCGTGCTTTGAGCTTGAGAATAGTCGTAGGTGTTGACAACTAGAGGTGTTGAAGGCCGAGAGATAGTCGTTATCGTAGGTTCTATCAGGATCAAAGAAAGAGTATAATAGAGACGTCTAAAAGACTGGAAGGTTACTGGTTGAGTACCCTGGGTATCGTATAAAGGCCTAAAGATACGTATCGTTGAAAGGTGTATGAAGTTTTTGCTAGAGCCAGGGTTACCATTAGCCCTTGACGGATGGCAGGATGATTCGGCCAGTCATACGATAAGTGATGGTTTCAAAGCAGGATTAGCGATGATAGCACAAGACGCACTTGAGAGTTGTTATGGAAGTCTTACGAAAGCATTAGGTGAAGGTTATGTTTTCGAAGTGTCACTTATGGAAGAGCGAAGTGAGATTCATAGGCCACGTAGTTTCTGAAAATGGAATAGCGGTTGACCCCGCTAAGGTGGCAGTAATCCAGGATTGGGATAGACCTAAGAATGCAACGGACATGAGAAATTTCCTTGGATTGGCAGGTTATTACCGACGGTATATCAAGGATTTCTCCAAGATAGCTTTTACATTAACAGAATTGATGAAGAAGAACCAAGTGTTCACATGGGATGCAAAGTGTGAGCAAGCTTTCGGAATCATGAAAGAGAGACTGACGAGTTATCCTATTTTGACGATTCCAAGTGGGAAGGAAGAAATGGTGGTATACACTGATGCATGTGGTACTGGACTTGGAGCAGTGCTGATGTAGAAGAATATGGTTGTGGCATACGCGAGTCGACAGCTGAAGCCGCACGAAAGGAATTATCCAACTTATGATTTGGAGTCGGTAGCAATCATGTTTGCTCTGAAGATGTGGAGACATTACCTATTAGGAGTTCGATTCGAGTTGTTTATGGATCGAAAGTCGTTAAAGTATCTTTTCTTCCAAAAGTATTTGAATCTTCGGCGGTAAGGATGGTTAGAGTTTCTGGCCTCGTATGATTTTGGTATAGCATATACTCCAGGGAAAGATAACGCAGTTGCAGATGCATTGAGTCAAAGACTTGTAGGAGTGGGAGCAATGTTTTCGGAATGGAAGAACCTCGAGTTTTTGGTAGGGTTTGATTTCAGGCCAAGGTGTGAGTTGGAACCTAAAAATATTGGCAAACTTGTCAATAAGACCTACTCTTATTGAAAGGATTGGAGAAAGCCAAAAGATAGACGCAAAGCTTGTCGAGTTTATCCAGAAGTTAGAAATAGAGAATAAAGGGTTCGAGGTTGATCGAGAGGGTTGCTTCGAATGCAAGGTGACTGGTTGTTCCTGATATCGATGGATTGAGAGATGAGGTTCTAAGGGAATGCCATCGCTCGAAGTTGACGATTCGTCCCAGCAGTAATAAAATGTATCAGGACATGAAGCGAGCTTACTACTGAGAAGGGATGAAGAGGGATGTTGGAAAATTTACTTCCAAGTGCATGAACTATCAGTTAGTGAATGCTAAACAGAAAAAGCCAGTGGATTGCTTCAACCATTGGAAGTTCCTACATGGAAGTGGGAGCAAATATCAGTGGATTTTATCGATGGACTACCTAGAACTAGAGCAGGAAATGAAGGAATTTTGGTCATTGTGGATCGCTTGACCAAAAGTGCAAGGTTCATTCCTGCCAAATCGACTAGGACATCATCAAAGTTGGCTTAGCTTTATATAAAATGGATAGTTTGATTCCATGGTATTCCAAAGAGCATAGTCAGTGATCGAGATCCATTATTCACATGTAGATTTTTGAAGAGTTTGCAAGAGACTTTGGCAACCAAGTTGTGTTTAAGTGCGGCTTATCATCCCCAAACCGATGGTCAAACCGAGAGGGTTAAGGAGTTTTAGAAGATCTCCTAAGAGATTGTGCATTGAACTTTGGGGGATCATGGGAAGACCATCTACATCTAGTTGAGTTTGCATATAATAATAGCTAGCAATCGAGCATTGGGATGGCAAATATGAGGCATTGTATGGTAGACCGTGTAATTCTCCAGCATGTTGGTTAGAAACTGGAGATAAGTTGATACTTGGGCCAGAGATGATCAGAGAGACATCGGATTGTATCTAGATCGTTCGACACCGAATGAAGGCAGCCCAAGATCATCAGAAGAGTTATGCCGATAAGCATCGAAAATATTTGGAATTCGACATTGGTGATATGGTATTCGTGAATATTTCACCATTGAAGCATGTTGTTCGGTTCAGAAGCAAAAGAAAGTTGGCCCCTCGGTTCATTGGACCGTTTCCAATAATCGAGCAGATTGGAAAGATCGTATATAGATTGGAGTTACCCGAGAAGATGTCAAGGGTGCATAATGTTTTCCATGTGTTGTTTTTATGGAAGTGCGTGCATGATCCAAATGTAGTGGTACCTCCAAAGCAGTACGAAGATCTAGAAATAGAGACTGTAGTTACGAGACCTCGTAGGCCACTCCGTGTTGTGGGGAATGACATGAAATAGCTTAGGAGGAAGATGGTTAAGCTAGTCAAGGTACAATGGAGTGAGGATGGTGACGATTGTACGTGGGAAACAGAAGAGAACATGAAGGAGACCCATCCAGAACTCTTTGTTGGTACGACCCATTAGTATTGTGTCACCTTGCATCATTGTAACTTGTACTGTTGTGTTTGTTCTTAGAATTCCATGTTCTAGGATGAGACTACGGAAGCATCGCTTGATGGCTGCTAGTTTGGGTTGATAGAATTGGTTGTTACGGATGATAGGCATGCAGAATTGTTTTGGTTGCTTGTTTTGTTGGGATTTCGGGGGCCAAATTCCTAAAGGAGAAGAATGTAACGGCCCGCATTTTACGTATCGAAAGATCACAATTTTTTTTATTTTATTCCCTGAGGGTTGGATCATTCTCGTATTTTAATATGTTGTTTATAGGGATGTGAGACATGTCCATAATTTTTACCAACTTTATTTGTGACCGTTTTTCCCTGTCAGTCTTGTACAAGGCATAACTTTTGACTTCGATCGAATCAGGTGTTGAAACCTGTGCCACTGGGAAGGAAATGATGTTTCACATTCCGTAGAGTGATCACATTAATGATTTGGCCTGTTTTAAGGTTTTACATTTGGTTGTTCAGGTTTTTGAACCATTAGTGGGCGGATTTGGAGAGGCCCATTAGTGGGCTGGTGGGAGGCTATAAATAGGGGGTTAGAGGCATGGAGAATAGTTTACTTTCTTCATTCTCTCATTTGGTTGCCTTCTTGCTCAATCAAATACACCTTTCCACCATTAAATTCTAGATCTACATGTGAAGATTAAAGATCTACATCGTTTGAAGCTAGATCTATATTAATCGAAGAGAGATTTCATCAAATTGAAGAGTTTGAAGCTAATTCTCTACTATCCAGATTTAGATCCAAGTTTTCTGTGTTGTTTTGAAGATTTGATGAGTGATATGCATCTCTCACACAGATTCAATCAAGTATATGAGTTATATGATCTTAATTTCATCATTTTCAAGTGTTTTCCTTAGATTTACACCATAATATGTGTATTTTCATATGAATTACCATAGGATCTAATCAAGCAACTTATACAGATAATTTCATGTGTTAATTCTATGTTTAGATCCATATATATATTGGTATAATCATTTGTTGAATCGTTGTTTTGATGTTGATGATTTATTGATAAAATTGATTGATTTTGAGTTGAGATGGATTGGAGAGTTTGGGAGTGTTTGGCAACATGTTTGGCAAGTTGAAAAATCATGGTTTGTCAAGAAAAATCAAGCAGATAGGGTGAATTTTCAAGAATCGGGCCAAAAATCAAGTTCTGGAAATTTACAGCATTTGACAGCGTTGGAAAAACGCTGCGGAAAGTAAAATGCAATGGAAAGCCCTCGAACAAGAATGTCGCATGTCATATGTCGTATGAGATTTGACAGCCTTGGAAAAATGTTGTGGAAAGTAAAAACGCCATGCAAAGTCCTGGAACCAGAATGTCGCATGCCTTTTGTCGTGTGAAATTTGACTGCGTTGGAAAAACACTATGGAAAGTAAAAACGCCAAGGAAAGTCATTGAACAAGAATGAGCTAATGTCGGATGTCGCACTTGAGCATTGACAACACTTCCGAAACGTTGTAAAAAGGCAGAAACGCTATGAAAGCCAATTTTGATGTTTTGTTTAGTTTTTCACACCAGATTGATGTTGAATTGAACCAGGGGATGTATTAGCATTTCAGAAACGCTATAAAAGGCTGTTTTGACATTGTGGCCGGTTTTTCATAGCAAAAGAGCTGGAAATGCTTCAAAATGCAGTATCGGCTAAACGGAAGCTTGTTTTTGAGTCGATAATGGCTCTACTTTGATAAGAGTTCAAGGGGGATGTTCGAAGTGGTGTGAGGCGTTCGTTGATTATTGAAAAGCAACGAATGTGAAAACAACCTAAGGGTGTTTTGAGTTGGTGGATAATGGTTACTCAAGCGTGTTTTGAGCTTGAGCATAGTCGTAGGTGTTGACGTAGAGGTGTTAAAGGCTGAGAGATAGTTGTTAACATAGGTTTAAGCAGGCTCAAAGCAAGGGTATAATAGTGACGTCTAAAAGACCAGAAGGTTGTTGGTCGAGTACCTTGGGTATCGTTGAAAGGCTTAGAGATACGTATCGTTGAAAGACGTATGGAACTTTTACTAGACCCGGGGTTACCATTAGCCCTTGACGGATGGAAGGATGATATGTCTAGTCATACGATAAGCGATGGTTTCAAAGTAGGATTGGCGGTGATAGCCAGAGTCAGTCATAAATGTTATTTGTTCGCTTGTACTGTCTCACGTAGATTGTTTGACATCGAAGGAGATGTTTCTTGGGTGCTTGTATGATATTGGTTTAGGCCTTTGGGTATTGCGCTTGAGTGGTGTCGAGCTCGATTAGGATGGTTTACGTGAGATATGTAATTGGTTTTCATGGTTGATATTGTTGGTTACTTCTGATTGCCATGAACGAATGGTTGTCTGGTTTCCATGGATGTATGGTTGAAATTCTTGTTTTGTAAAGGCTATCATTGTCCGATGTGGGGAAGATGAGGTTGAGTTTCTTCTCTGGTGAAGTAGGTAAGATTATTTTGGTTATCTGGCTATTCTCATATACTTTATTGATGATGTTTGTTAGTTGTTTTATCGCACACTAAGACTGTTGTCTGACTCAAGGTTTTATGTTCTCTCTCATTACCTTGGGTTGTTCATCTGATTGTGGATGGGCAGACTAGGTGGCAGGTGACAAGTGATATCTTAGTGAGAACAATGTTGTAGTTTGGAGGCGAGCGGGAGGCTGGCGTATTATCTTTTACCACTACCTAGTATCTTTGTTTCTGTTGTTTGATGAGTGTTGTAGTGAGGCTTCATGTACAAACTTTGATGTTATATACAGTTGATGTATGGATGATCTTTCAGGATGTTGTGAAACTTTGAAAGTTTGATATATGATGCTTTGCTATTTCTACGTGGTTTATATGTTCTATCATACTTTATTCTTGCGCTGTGAGTTATACGATAGGTTCCACTTTTGTTATCTTACCTAGATGATCGTCCACAATTGCCTGATACGTCTTTCAATGCATTATTCCTCTTGTTTAAGTGCAGGGGTTGTGGACGATCGTCACAAGACGTATGCCAGGCCTTGAAAGATCAGATGCATTGAAGGAGTAAGTGGAACAACTCAAGAGCAATGGTTTCATCCGAGATGCACTGTAGCCCAACTAGGTTTCAAATCCTATTCTTTTAGAGAAATCTAACGGAACATGTCGTATGTGCATTGACTTAAAGTCTGTCCCAAAGACGTTTTTCCACTTCCTAGTATTGACCAACTCATGGACTTTATAGCTGGGAAACGAACTTTTTTCATTCATGGATGCATATTCCGAATATTATCAGAAACCAATGCATGTCCAAGACTACGAGCATATGAGTTTCATCAATGATCTCAGATTGTACTATTCTGTTCGATTAAAGAATGCAAGGGCGAGTTATCAACAGTCGGTTAACGCATGTTCAAAGACCAGATTTGGATGTCGATGGAAGTTTTAATAGGTCGTAAAATCACTGCTATCGACCAACCATGTTGATGAATTAGCGGAGATGTTCAGTGTTCTCCGCAAGCATGACATGAAAGATGAAACCTAATCCCTTGAAATGCTCTTTCGCGTTGCACTGGGAAAATTCTTAGGTTTCATAGTCCATTCTCAAGGGGTTGAAGTCAACCTCGAGAATATTAATGCCATCCAAAATATTTAGGTTCCAACCAAGATCAAAGACGTGTAGAGCCTGAACGGGAAAGTAGCCCCCTTGAGCCAATTTATATTCGCAGCGACCAACAAGTGCATCCCTTTCTTTGATTTTAAAAAGAGAGGAAAGTACAACTCTTCCCAAATGCAAGCACCGTTAAAGAATTTTAGAACCTTTTTAATCACTTGGAGAGGCCTCCTATATTATCGAAACCGGTTGATCAAGAAGGCTTGTTTGTTTATCTGGCAGTATCTTTACATGCCATTAGCTCTACGCTTATATGCGAGGATCATCAAATTTATTGATTGGTTTACTATATAAGCAAAAGACTGATGGGGGCTGAGCGGGACTACCAAAAGCTTGAGAAATTGGCTTATTGCCTGCTAATAGCACTCATGATACTACACCATTACTTTTAGGCTCATCCCATCAACTTCTACACCGACCACTCGTTAGGACTGGTACTTCAGCGGTCTGAGGCGTCTGGAAGGTTGCTCAAGTGGAATATTGAACTAAATCAGTTTGATATCGCTTACATCCCTCAGAGGTCCATCCAAGGATAAACTATGGTTGATTCATTGATGAATTCATATCTCTAGCAGATCCCTTAAAAGGCATTGAACCTCCATTGTTCAATGTAAGCTATTTACAGATTGGGCTCATAATGATCAGTGTTTTAGAGCCAGAGTTATCTTGGTGACTCTAATGAGTGATTTATCTACTAGCATTAAAGTTTGACTTCCGGCAAGCATAATGAAGCTAAGTATAAGGACTTGATTGCGAGGCTTAGACTTTCCAAAGAATTAGGGATAAAATTGATCCAGATTTCCTTTAATTCCTAAGTTATGGTATGTCAGGTCAGGAAGGTGTTTCAGGACAAGGGGTAAGACTTGCTCCCTGTCTCAATTGAGTGTATGAGATGTTATCTGAGTTCGAATACTATTCCATTTCACAAATTCCTCATGACCAAAACGAGAAATCTTGGGTCGGGATATTCGATAAAATACAAGTAAACTATACTTGTATGATCCTCGGACTTGGAGGCATATAGCTGCAATCTTTTCTGAAAACCACATATGCATAATTTGCAGGTACATTAAATGGAAAGCACTAAGCACTTGAAAACAAATGGCCGAAAAAAATAAACTTTTGTTCACATAAAGCATGGAAGTACAAATTTATGTTAAACAAAGTGCAAAAGCGAAGGCCGCATTCGCATGACATCAACCAAGAAGCAAAATCAAAAAATGGACTATGTAAAAGGACCTCGTGGAAACCCAAGTATTCGGTTTCTTCTTAGGGGACCCATCTTTTGGGGAAGCACTGTCTCCTTTCCTATCCTTTTGCCTCTTGTGATGTTTTCCACTTCTACCGCATTTTCCCTTTTCCCCGGAGGCAACTTGTAACAACTCAAATATCAACGGGCACAATTTTTTTGCAAAATGCTAAAATCCGAGTTGGTTTGTCTGGATACTATAGAAAGGCTGAGATAAAATATATCAGAACTCATAATAAAATATCACACAGTGGAACGAATAAAATATAATAGTAAGTAAACACTTGCCATAATAATGACAGTGTCTAACAAGTGTCTCTAATCTGTATAATCTCTACCACCTGTCTAACCTGCGGATTTGTTATGAGGAGGGGGTCAGAATAAAAGTTCTAGTGAATGGAGAGATTATACTTTCTATAAATAACACAATATATATTGTTCTATCACTGGGCTATTTTTAATAAGTTATTTGGGCTTATCACACCCTACACTTTCAATTTCACACATAAATCATACCTATCTACTCTTAAGTTGATGAACTTAATAAATCATATATATGTAGTTATAGCCCCATATCTCAAGGTACTTCCCATAGTATCCTTCTCGTGTGGTCTCCATTGCCGCACTACGAAAACGTTCTAAATCTCCATCGCCATGCTATGAAAGCGTACTAGACCATGATACGAAGGCATACTAAATCTCCATGGCTACGCTACAAAAGCGTACTAGGTCATGCTACGAAAGTGTACTAGGCCAGGCTACAAAAGTGTACTAAGCTTCCGCCTCCAAGATACGAAAACGCCTAAATCCTGAGTTCCCCTACAAAAATCACTTAGGTATTTCTATATTTGTAAAGGACAACTTCGTTAGGCCTACAATACAAATATCCATAGATTGTTCTGTCTCTTTTCTTGGTGGATATGGCCTCATCATCCTCCCTAACTAATGAAAGGCCATTCAAAGAGCCAAGTGGTCACGCCCCTACCAAACAATTTAAACATGCATTGGCATTTTCCTTCATCCAATGTCTCGATAGTGAAAGATCATTGGCCTATTGGTTCAGCTCCAGACTTCCCTTACTCGCTCCAACTGATGATGACAAGCATCCGACAACTTATTATTCTTGTTGGATCCTGATCACGAGTCCTTCTCTCGGAGTCGGGGCAACCACTAAATCATCATAAAAATCATCCCATCGGTCTTCTGGCTGCCTTCAACATAAATTCAGCAAATGTATACTCTATGGATGGAACCATACAGACCTTCCTCAAGGGGCACAGCTCCGTTAGGCCTACCTTAGAAGGTCATCTTAGAGTATCCTCATGTCCCGTAGAAGTCTCGCACTTCCTTCTAGTTTCATCGAATGATAAGTTGGACATGCTCCCATCGTGTCTCCAGACGCCTACAATGATTTGCCTCGTTAGACTATTCATCCCTTCGGACTAGACTAAATGCATATCTCTATTTTATTAGACCATATATCTAATTTTCCATTACGTGTTTTACTTACTTTTCTTATTGTTGATTTGCAATATTCTTTAATCCATTTAATCGAAATATTTTTTATTTGTTAATCAACTATTTAGTAACCATTGAATTTCCTAGCTATAAGGATACCGTATAATATTTCTTATTTGTTAACCAACTATTTAATCAGAATGTTTTGAATTTCTAAACGCACATTCAAACGTTTAGAAAAAGTATTTATGGAGCTCCCGCAATCCAGCTGGTCGGGTTTGGCCCGTCAACAATGGTGTTGATAACTGCTCTTTCTGTTTCTGCTGGGTGGTAGCCTTTAGGCGTGACCTAACCTTATATGTTTAGGTCTGAAGTCCTTTGCCCCTTGTCTTTCAGGGCCACTCTATACTCGTCTAACTTTCCTTCTCGAATGAGTTTCTCAATAATAAATTTGAGAGGTGACACTCTTTTGTCGTATGTCCATACATCTCGTGAAAGTGGCAGAATTTACCGGTCTGCTTATTTTTGCCATTTGATTCTCGTGGTGTAGATTTTCGATATTTCATTGTATTACAAGTATTCAAATAAACATTTTCCAACCTGTCATTCAATAACATATAATTATCATAAGTTGGGAATCTAGGACACTTCATAGCATTACTCTTTTGGTCGTGGCCACCTCTTCTATTTTCGCATTTCCGCTTATTATTATTATTTCTCTTATTCTGGTTTTGAGCATTGACCTGAACTTCAAAAATATTGTCTCCAAACTGTTTAACAAAAAAATTACTTTGAACCCTCATTGATTAGACCTTCCACACTTTTCTCTCTATTTTCGTTGGCTTCTTCCCTTTGTAGGAACTGAGAAGCCTTATCATAAAACTGACCCAAATTCATCGAAGGTTTCAAGTTAGTGATTCTCCGAACTCCATGTCAGGATTAACACCCTCAATCAATGCTATTAGAATTGTCTCCTCATTCGGGTCACTTACCTCCGTAATTGCAAAATCATTCCAAGCAATCTTTAAGCAACTTGCCTAATACCTAATGTATTTGGGATAGATTCATCGCATACTTTGGGTGAGATGTATAGATGTGGAATTGGTTCAAAACTTCTTCCCAAGTTATTCGAATGAAGTCAAGGACTTCGATGTCAGCTTTGTAAACCACATAGTTACTATGCCTTCTAGTTAAATCAGAAGGCCTCGCACTTAATAGCACCAGAGGCTTTTATATGTCAATTCCATATACCACTAATATAACATCAAGTGCTGAATCAGATCAGTTTCTCCTACGTAGTGAGGAATCTGTGACAAATTGAATTTTCGTGGGAATCTAGCATCTAAAATGTCGTCTTTAAACGAAGTATGACTCCTATCGATTCCAATATTCATTGGAAAAACCTTAGTTATCTTTTTTGATATGCCTTAAAATGGCAGTCAAATCCGCAGTCTAGATAATGGGCCATGATTCTGAGTCTGCTCTAAGCCTGTGCCTTTTGGTCCCCCTTGCTAGTAATGTCGCCTATGCCACAACCTAAGCTGCATTTCCTTAGACCCTGGCGCCCCGGTTAATTACAGGATGTGAGTTAGGTAGCTCAATAGCATGGGAAGGTCGAGCAATGTTGCATTCACGAGTAAGCACTAAAGAACCCTGTCCCTGTCGCATCGTTAAGTTCGGATTGGCCTGATCATGATCAGCCTAAGCCAACTATGGCCTAAGTTGGTTGCCCCGGCTCAGTCCTGGGTCAAGTGTGCTGAGCTCCACTTCCAGTTCTGCAACATGGGCCTCCTCTTCTCCTATCCGACGAGGATAAAGATTCTGAATCATAACATGGTGGAATAGGAGATCTAATCCTTATTTCGTTCCATTGCATGATCATTGATTTGTCTGCGTCCTCAGCTCTATGTTATTCCGCATCTCCTGATTAAGAGCTTGTGCATTTCCTCTAACTTCTTCATCACACCATCAGATCGTCATATGTGACTAGATTTGAATTAATCCAGATAGTTTAAATTCAAAATTATATGATTTATTAATACACTTACAAAGCCACACACACACACTTATGTACAATATTAGGTGATTTTGAGGAGAATTTTGTGAATAAATCTAAGTTTATAAATGTAGGTACTTAATGTGGAATTTTACATTGTTATGCATGATATATATAGTGATAAATCAGTTATAAATTAAATAAGTAATTATTATGTATGTACATAATTATGTTATTGGTTGACACATTTACATATATGAATAAATTCTCTATGGTTTTTGTTAATATGAATATGGTATAGAAATTGAAATTTTCATATTTTTATGATTTATTAGAGCATAACCAACAATGGCTTGTTCAGTTACTAAACAAGCCACAGAGCAACTAGGTATGGCTTGTTCAATTACCCGTGGCTAGTCTGTGGCTGCTTTTGAGGCGGGTGGTGGCTGGTTCACTGAACAGGGGTTGGTGAATATAACAGCAAACAGTTTGCCGTTATATATTTACAACGGCAAACTCGTTGCCGTTATAAATATGTAACGGTAAAGAGTTTGTTGTTATAAATATATAACGGCAAACTGCTTGCCATTATATTTTACATCCGTTGCACCACAACGGCTAGTGCAACGGTCGCATTCCCTCCCCTATATACCAGCCTACCTCCGTCTTCTTCCACACAACCACACCACCTTCTCAACTTCAACTTCTACAACAACAAAAAATGTCTTCTTCTACACCCAAACGAATCGGAAAAAAACTACAAGCATGAAACCCATGTCCCAACGGCACTCGTCATCGTACGCCATGCAACGTCCAGTCCAACAGCAACAATCGTTTCAGCCATCTCACGAATATGGAAACTCCCTTTATTCAAATTATCCATACCGACCAACTTACCAACCGCTCGCTTCTCCTAATTTTCCTCTGATCCATTCTATCGCCCTGCCACAGTTTTACCAATGACGTCCCGTGGTAGCCATGTATGGCGATCATTCGTCGTACATGTCAATGATGATGCAGACCGATCAAAGTCAACAACCTCACCAAACTCCGCAACAGTTCGACGTTCGTGATCGTGAATGTATGCAAAATCTGCAAAGAAAATTTTTATACGGGTATGCCTCTTCTACTAACGAAGAAAATGTTGAAACTTCAACGGAGGAGGAAGATGCAAATGAAGATGCGAATGTTACAAATTCTAAAGAATGTAATTAAGAATACCTTGCACCTATGAGTCCCGAATATAACCCAAAGAAGACTAAATGGAAGTCTTTAAGCGGCATTTTCAATAAAAGACACCAAACTGAAGTTGTATCGGAGGCGGATCCTAGAACTGAAGATATTAAGGATGAACATGCCGAAGGGGAAGGAACAACAGCGGATGGAAGAAAAAAAATGTAAGTTTACTTCCAAGCAGTACATTTCACTTGCTAGATTTTGGATACGCATTTCACAGGACAGCATTACTGGGAATAATATGAATGGTCAGAAATTTGGGGAAAGAGTTGCAGAGTTTTACAATTCGTTGGAAGCGATGAGTAGAACATGGGGATCACTTAGAGGAGGTTATAGAGTTATGAATGTCGCATGTCAGAACTATCTGGCAATACTAACAAGACTGCAGTACAGGCAGCAAAGCGGTGCTGCACCTTATGACGTTGTAAGTACCGTATATTATTTTAAAAAATAACATATTATACTATGAGTAGGTAGAAATGTCATACATTCATGCAATTTCGACTTTGTGTTACAGATTGAACAGTCACGAAAGGCTTACCAACAAAAGTATGGACATCCATTTAAATTTCAAGACTGCTTCGAGCTTCTATCTAGTTTGCCGAAGTGGAAGAATCCGAGCAACTTCATGTTTGAGCAGCAGAACAAAGCTAAAAGGATGAACTACTCTGATTCTAGTCCAGGAAGTGACCCGAGTTCGCAAGAAATAAGCCCTTTATATGGAACTAGTGACGGACGACCTATTGGCAGAGCCAAGTCAATTCATCTGGAGCAACGCGGTGCAGAATTTTCTAGATTTATGGAAACAATGGAGAATTCAGCTAAGGAGACAAAAGAGCATAGAGTTAAATTTTCAGCGCAAAGAAACCGCGGCGATAAAGAGTTCCAAAAGGCAATTAGGGATGATCGAGAGGTCCGAAGATAAGCACAGATGGAGAAACAAGTCATGCTACGAGAGAAGGAGGAGGAGAAGATATTGTATATAACGGTGTTGTATACACAATTATATGATTTTTGTTTGATGATAACAACCAAATATATATTATTATAAATGTATTTGTTATTGTACTGTTACATCACATCACAAACTGGAATATATTATTCATATTTAAATAGAATACGACTGAACACAAATTCAAACATTCAACAGTATTTTATTTAAATATGAATATTTTATTTTGAACATTGTTGAACAGTACAAATTTATAACTCCAATATTTGTACACTACACTGATAATTTTCATTTCAATACATTTCAGTACATAACTCCTCGCTACAACACTCAACAATTAGTTGTACATTTTTCATCTATACATACATTTACTGTTACATTTACATTCACTAACACTACAATGTATTCTGTCTTCAGTCTTCACTGCACAGTCAGTCCAGTGTTCATGCGTACCTATCACATGAAACACACACACAGTACACTGCAATAGAAATGAAACAGAATACACGCAAATATAAATTTTAATTTTAAAATTTTATTTGCCTCAGAATTTCGGTGTGTTTCTCATCATTTTTCATGACTTGATCTGATATGTGAATATAGCACACGCACGATACATGTATACACACATATGTGTATGTATATACACATATTATAGTGCAGGGAAAGGAAAATCATTCAGTTTGGCTGCATGTACACACGTGCATAAATATACACATGTGCACTGCCTCGCCAAATAGTGTGTAACTGAGGAGTAGTCACGTGAACCATCTCAACTCAGTGCAACAATAATCAAAGTGGTCGAGGCAGCTGAACATCAATGGCCGAGCACAATGTACGCAGCAACAATGGTGAAGCTCAAGCATGATACATGTCCAAGTGTGAAACAAATAGTGGGAAAGCTCAAATTCCCAACATTCTCTAAGAATTGTGAATACATGGTTATTCAAAAAAAATGGTTCAGGTCATCACATAGCATAACATACAGGGTGCAGCTACATGATGATCAAGCAAGCATGGACGAGGATGGATGTTCATATACGCAATGCATATACACGGTCTCATGTTCATTGTGTCAAGCATGTACATGGCAGCCACAAGGGAATACAAGATGGTGCTTATGCAACACACACACAAGACAGAGCATTAATACATGAACAGAACAGGGTGATGTACATATGGAAATACAAGGCAGCTGTTCAGCAGTATGCATTGTCAGTGGCAAGTGAACATAGGCAACATGAATGGAATTGTAAGGGTCAAACCAGATTGAACATGTCAATTCATGTCAAAGCAGGTGCATAACATGACAAAACTCAGGTGATTACAAATTTAAGTGATTCATGCAAACTGGTACAAACAAAATTAATTCAGCAATGCATATGACTCAACATAGTTCAATTCCATGGTCGAGCCAGTTGTTACATTTCAAGTGTAAACCAAGACAAGTCAAGTTACATAGCTAAGTACAAGAAATGGTTGGTCACTGCTCAACATGGTCATGAATGGTGCAACAGCTCAGGCAGTTTTAAGTGACAAGCACACAACTGAAATGGCTCATCATATCAGTGAAACAACAAATGGTCGAGCTAAGTAATTACTGCTGCTCAATACAGTAGCATTGTGTAAATGGTGCATGTGTAACTGATCAGAACAACATATGCAAAGGAATGGAGAAGTTGAGCAAAGCATTTGTGGTGAATGAATATATAAATGAGTATGTAAGTAGTGTACACTGTAATATGAGTTAAGCAAACATTCATTGTTCGGCACAGTTTCAAGTAATCCAAGGAAGAATGGGTTAGATATCTCAAGAGAACAAAATTATAACTTGGATTTTATGGCAATATATGGAAATTTATTTTCCAGATTTACAAGTGTGCCATAGGTGATTGCAGAATGATCAAAGGTAAATCAGCAACACAATATATGACAAGAGCATTGGCAAACAATATATGGCCAGTGTATTGAAGACCATAAATACAAATCCTTTAATTTCCAAAAACTCAAGATTGGACAGCAAAATCACTCAAGTGAATTCATGGAAACAAAGAGGGGGCAGCAAATAAATCTTTCCAGATTTTTATCAAACATTCATGGCAAGAAAAATTCAAATTTTTTACCAGAATTTCAAGAGGGCCATAGTGTTTTAAATTCGGTCTGATTGCACAAATCATTTAAGTGTTTCCACATATTTTTAAATAATCGTATATGGTACAGCTCATTCTAGGAATGACATTCAAACAGCATTTCAGAAAATCAACTAAGGATACTTGGCAATAATTCGTGAATCAGTTTCCAGAAATAAAGTAGTGTATTTGGCAACTCCTTTAAATTATGGAATACGTTCTGGGGAAAATCAATTTGAATTCACACAAGTGTTAAATCAATCAAGACAGAATTATTTCCAGATTTGCCATACTCAATCAAAGCCAAGGGCATTTCAAAATCAAAAAGGGAAAGCGACGCAATAAATCAGCCAAGTCACATAATTGAAATCAGAGAGCAATTTTCAGATTTTACAATCCTATATTATCAACCAATCATCACTAGAGATTTATGATCGAAAACACTCAACAATTCAATAGCAAATCCAAATTCTAAATCAGAAAAACTCACCAAATACTTCATCACTTTCGATCGGTAGAAACCCAAATCGATCAAGCCAAATCAGAGAATATCGATTCGAAGATTTAAGCCACTCGAGATTAAATGGACAAGCAATTTCATTCAGCAATTGATTCGAATTTAAGAAATTTTCTAGAACCCTAGAGACGCCGCCATTTTTCTAAAGCAAAGAGATCAGGCTGAGAAAAAAAGGGTGCACCAATTAACAATATGGTTGGCTAAACTATTTTGAGTGTTAAAAGGGGATGACCATTTTATTTTAAACTCCTAGGGTTTCTTGTTTAATTTGAATTTGTACTATTTTTAAATTGATCTGTAAACCATCCAAACAGTTCTAGAGTCTGTAAAATCTAGAGAATCTAGCTAGGGTTTAGCAGGCAGTTTACTAGAGTCTGTAAAATCTAGGGTTATGGATTATGGGTTTGTAATTCGGGAAAATCTGGTCGAGGGGATATCGGTCAGTCTAGGGTTTTGAGCATAGGGTTAGGACAGGAGCAGGCACTGCGAGTTTACATGGGATTGTAAGCGGGATCTGTTTATAACACCTAGTAGAAACCTTAGGAATGCAGCAGTAGGCAGGATTTTGCCGAAGCTGGGTATCTCTGTGTGTTATTTACTTTCTGTATTTTTATCTCTACTGCATTCTGTGATCTGATAATTTTTAATATCCTACTAAAAATCAATAAATCCTATTCACCCCCCTCCCTCTAGGGTTAATCTAGATCCAACAAGTGGTATCAGAGCCTGGTAATTTCATTAACCCTAGAATCGTGGATCCTGGTTATCAGTATAGCGAGAGTCAGTCTAGTGATATTCAATGGAACTTATTTTTTAATTTGGAAATCAAAAATCGAATTACATTTAAAATAAGTTAATTTAGATTATTGGAATATTATTGAAAATCAGGGAGATATGTTGGATAAGAGGAATAAAGTTTTAAATGCTCATGATATGCATATTTTGTATTCTTATCTTAGTAATAATCAGCTTGATCTTATCTCTCATTGTTTGACTGCGCAGGATATCTGGAGAACTCTCGATGCGCTGTATGGAAAAACTGACAACTTCTCAAAACCAGAGAAGGACATCTCAGATTCAGATTTATGTCTAACAGGCTATACAGTTAAAAATTCAGATGATTTAGATAATCGAGAATCAACAGATGATGAAACAGAAGATTTATCATATGAAGATTTAGTTTACATGTGTACTGATTTAACTAAATTTTGTTGATAAACTCCAACGGAAAAACAATCTTTTGAAATTTGAAAATCGTGATTTGATTTGCAAAAATAATATGTTGCAATTAAAACAAGAAAAGTCTTATTGCAAAAGTCGTATAAATTTGAAAATTGATTTAGCTTATCTAAACGAAAATTTCCAAAAACTTGAAAAAGAAATTGTGATTTCAAGACAAAAGGAGGATGAGCTAATTTATAAAACAATGTTTTGCAAAAGGAGTGGGATGTGCTTAATTCAAAACATAAAATTTTTGAAAATCAAAATTTACAGAAATCTGAATCAATCATGAAAGAACTTGAAATCGAGATTGAAAAATTCAAAAATTTTGAATCTGAAAGTCGGAAACATTTTGAATTTGAGATTGTTGAGTCCCAAGCCAAAAGTAAATTGCTTAAAGATGAAAATATGGTTCTGAAATCTCATTTTGAAAGATATAAGATCACTAAAAATCATTATTCAGATTTAATGAACGAAAACCATGATCTTAAAACTAAAATTCAACAACTTGAAACAACATTGACGAAGTTTTCTAACGGTGAAAAATCTTTAATTATGTTTTTGAAAAATTAACTTTCATCAGGAAATAAAAGTGGACTCGGCTTTGGAAAAATTGATGAGATTGAAAAGAGAAGATCAAATGATTTTAAAATTCCTTTAAATCATTTTGAGAATATTCATTTTGAAAATTTGAGTTCAAATAATTTCAAAGGGTTTTTAAATCACAACCGAGATGAGAATTTGTTTTATAACAAACCATTCAAACAACCATGGATTCCAAAAGGAAATAATACAGGCTTCCATAAATTCATACAGTTTTGGGTTCCTAAAGGCACAAAGATAGATTCGAATGGACTGATTTGGGTACCGAAAGATGCTAATAAAACTGTGAGTGGTTTTACAAATTGTTAGACCACTCGATCTCTTAAATTGTTAGGTACCGGAGGAGGATGAGGAACTGCATTGCTAAAGAAAAACTGGATTCAAACCACCACATGTCACTAAATCATTCACAGTTCCTGAAGCCACATCTATTGAGTTAGAGATTCTGATTTACGTTGGATTCTAGTATATCTCTAAACTCACCTTTGTATATATTCTGTTTTTATTTTCTTTGTTTATTTCTCCTTCTGTCCCTTCTGTTTATTTTTCTTTGTTTTTTTGTTTTGATTTGTCACTGTCATATCTTTGTAACTTCTTGGGCTTCTTTAACTTCCAATTGCAGAATTCATATTTTTCTGGAAATTCGCTTCATTTGTATAAAACTCTGATGTTTTTAGTCATTTCCAGATCTTGAATTTATTTTTGTAAATATCTGCAATTGATTTGAAGTTTGTTTTCTGATTCTCTGAATTCATAACAGTGTTGATGTATTCTTGTCATATCTTGAACACTGTTGATTCAAATTCTAAATTTTTGAAGATCTGAAAGTTTTGGGGAATTTCACACACCGTTGCTGTTTTGAGTCTCTTCTAATTCATTTGGGAAAGACTTGAAAATTTATACTTATTACAACACTCTGTTATTTATCAGTTGCGATAATTTCAGAAATTTTCAGATTGGCTTGAATATTTTAAATTATCTTGAATCAGTGATACATCTTGAAATTCATCTTTATTCATGGTTATTATGGTTGAAATTAGTTTTGTTTGAAATCATCTGAAATTCTTGATATTTTGAATATTACACATCACTTAAATTTGAAATTATCAATCTTGTGTGAATAATTCATTATATCTCAAACTTGACATTGATTCAAGTGATTTCAAATAAATTATTTTTTAATTTTCTGGATCATGAATGCTTATCAAATTTGATGTAAATGATCTGAAATTGCGCTTATACTTGTCAGAGATAATTTTTTTTTGAAAATTCTTTGAATGTCGAGTCTTAAATCTCACTGTTATCTCATGATGATTTAATTTGAATATCTGTTTGTTTAAAATTATTTGAAATTATTTATTGAATCTCACACATATCTTGAATCTAAAATATAATCTAGTGTGATTGATTCATTAAAGCCTGATATTTCCACATTTCTTCAAATGATTTAAAATAAACTATATTTTTAATCTTTAATCATGAATCATGTTTTGTGACCTTCGGAAACATCCTCTGACAAGTCTGTTGTGATATTATTTCCTGTGCTGCTCTGATACTGTCTTTGAAAAATGTTTTCAAATAACTGCTTGTTTTGTGACCGCTGCTCTGATAGATGAAATTATTGTGCCTAATTTTTTATCTTGTCTGCTTGGGCTTTGAATTTCTGTTGTTTGTGATATCTTGGTTTGTCTCTAGTATCTTGTTACAATCTTCATTAATAGGGACACCAATTGCTATCAGTTGTGCTGAATTTTTTGTATATATTTTAATCCCTCTTGTTTTGTATAGATCTCCATATCTCTCTTGTAATTGATTTTCAATTTTAAAATTATTTATTGATTATTAATTCAGAAATTGAAATTTATATCCAAATTGAAGTATATTAATAATTCATCAAAATTATTAACAGATTTTGAAATTGTGATGAATTGTGACTGCAGTATATTTCACAACAAGAGGGGATTTTATTTATATTTTCGTGATGGTTGAATAATTATTATAATATCTTTGAATTGGCTATTATTTCACGACCATCTTCTATATTTACCATTATTCTGTCACTCACCATGTCTTTTATATTAATGTGGAGAGTTTAATATTTTTCAAAAAAAAACTTCTTGAATAAACCGTGGAAATATTTATGATAGAAATTGGTCCATGTTATTATCCAGAATTAGTGATAATTGAAAATTTTCAATAATCTCGCATATTTCATAATATAATTAATTTAGAAATTTATTTCACAAATCATTTCTGTACCTATCACATTTCTATCATCCATATGAGTTTTATATACTGAGGAGTTTTTCATTTTGAAACTGAAAATAATAAAAATATAATGTTCATAAGTGTTTCTCTAACCTCATTTAAAAATCCAAGCTCTGATTATGCATGGTTATGAGATTACTTATATTTAAGCTGCAACTGATCTCATTTAAAAATCCAAGATCTGGTTGTGCACGGTCATTGTGCTCTTAAATTAAAAGAAAAAGAAACGAAAATAATTTGAATAAATAAAAATTTATATGAAATTCTCCGTGGTGTGTAAAAACCAGCCTATCAATCCATTTTTCTAATTGGTAAAATGTGTTAATATTTTATGACGTGTTATGATTTGTTGATTGATAACTATTGGGATTTGAGATTATTTGTTTTTTGTCACTTAAGTTGAAATTATAATTATAGTCCAAATCCATCACTGTTTTCTGCTTCATTTTATAAAAGTCTTTTGAAAATAATTGAAATTCGTATTTTTATAACTCTCCTCATTTTTATAAAACTCATTGTAAATCCGTCATTCTCTACAACGTGAAATATGCCACCTGTTCTCAGAATATTATGATTTTTGTTTGATTAATTGAGATTTATGATGACCGTTCTTCCTCTTATGCTGAAATTATATTTCTAGTCATTTTTCATCTATATTTTAAATTATGTATCCTTCTGATGATAACAAAAAGGGGAGAATGGGTTGAGATTTTGATTTATGAGTGAATATTTTATAAATATTTTTAATTTTGAAAATTCCAATTTTTTTAACACTCTATTCACTCATGCACAGTTGTAGGGGTAGCATCTAAATAGGGGGAGTTCTGTTCTTCACTGTCAAACACATTTATTGTATTCAAAATCTTAATATTTGTTTGTCATCATCAAAATGGGGAGAATGTTGTATATAACGGTGTTGCATACACAATTATATGATTTTTGTTTGATGATAACAACTAAATATATATTATTATAAATGTGTTTGTTATTGTACTGTTACATCACATCACAAACTGGAATATAATATTTATATTTAAATAGAATACGAGTAAACACAAATTCAAACATTCAACATTATTTTATTTAAATATGAATATTTTATTTCGAACATTTTTGAACAGTACAAATTTATAACTCCAACTATTTGTACACTACACTGATAATTTTCATTTCAATACATTTCAGTACATAACTCCTCACTACAACACTCAACACTCAGTTGTAGATTTTTCATTTATACATGCATTTACTGTTACATTCACTGACACTACATTGTCTTCTGCCTTCAGTCTTCACTACACAGTCAGTCTAATCTTCATGCGTACCTGTCACATGAAACACACACAGAGTACACTGCAATAGAAATAAAACAGAATACACGCAAATATAAATTTTAATTTTAAAATTTTATTTGCCTCAGAATTTCGGTATGTTTCTCAACATTTTTCATGACTTGATCTGATATGTGAATATAACACACGCACGATACATGTATACTCACATATGTGTATGTATATACACAACTTATAGTGCAGGGACAGGAAAATCATTTAGTTAGGCTGCATGTACACACGTGCATGAATATACACGTGTGCATTGCCTCGCCAAATAGTGTGCAACTGAGGAGTAGTCGCGTGGACCATCTTAACTCAGTGCAACAATAATCAAAGTGGTCGAGGCAGCTCAACATCAATGGCCGAGCACAATGTACACAGCAACAATGGTGAAGCTCAAGCATGATACATGTCCAAGTGTGAAACAACTAGTGGGAAAGCTCAAGTGCCCAACATTCTCCAAGAATTGTGAATACATGGTTATTCAAAAACAAATGGTTCAGGTCATCACACAACATAACATATAGGGTGCAGCTACATGGTGATCAAGCAAGCATGGACGAGGATGGATGTTCATATATGCAATGCATATACGCAGTCTCATGTTCATTGTGTCAAGCATGTATATGGCAGCCACAAGGGAATGCAAGATGGTGCTTATGAAACACACACACACACACATGACAGAGCATTAATACATGAACAGAACAAGGTGATGTACATATGGAAATACAAGGCAACTGTTCAGCAGTATGCATTGTTAGTGGCAAGTGAACATAGGCAACATGAATGGAACTGTAAGGGTCAAACCAGATTGAACATGTCAATGCATGTCAAAGCAGGTGCATAGCATGACAAAACTCAAGTGATCAAAAATTTAAGTGATTCATGCAAACTGGTACAAACAAAATTAATTCAGCAATGTATATGACTCAACATAGTTCGATTCCATGGTCGAGCCAGTTGTTACATTTCAAGTGTAAACCAAGTCAAGTAAAGTTACGTAGCCAAGTACTGGAAATGGTTGGTTACAGCTCAACATGGTCATGAATGGTGCAACATCTCAGGCAGTTTTAAGTGACAAGCACACAACTGAAATGGCTCATCATAATAGTGAAACAGCAAATGGTCGAGCTAAGTAATTACTGCTGCCCAATACAGTAGCATTGTGTAAATGGTGCATGTGTAACTGATCAGAACAGCATATGCAAAGGAATGGAGCAGGTGAGCAAAGCATTTGTGGTGAATGAATACATAAATGAGTATGCAAGCAGTGTACATAGTAATATGATTTAAGCAAACATTCATTGTTCAGCACAGTTTCAAGTAATCCAAGGAAGAACAGGTCAGATATCTCAAGAGAACAAAATTATAACTTGGATTTTATGGCAATATATGGAAATTTATTTTCCAGATTTACAAGTGTGTCATAGATGATTGCAGAATGATCAAAGGGAAATCAACAACACAATATATGACAAGAGCATTGGCAAACAATATATGGCCAGTGTATAGAAGGACCATAAATACAAATCCTTTAATTTCCAGAAACTCAAGATTGGAAAGCAAAATCACTCAAGTGAATTCATGGAAACAAAGAGCGGACAGCAAATAAATCTTTCCAGATTTTTTTATTAAACATTCATGGTAATAAAAATTCAAATTTGTTTTCAGAATTTCAAGAGGGCCATAGTGTTTTAAATTCGGTCTGATTGCACAATTCATTTAAGTGTTTCCAGATTTTTTTTAAATAATCATATATGGTAAGTGTTCAGCTCATTCTACGAATAAAATTCAATCAGCATTTCAGAAAATCAACCAAGGATACTTGGCCATAATTCGTGAATTAGTTTCGAGAAATGAAGTAGTGTATTTGTCAACTACTTTAAATCATTCAATACGTTCTGGGGAAAATCAATTTGAATTCACACAAGTGTCAAATCAATCAAGGCATATCCATATTTACCATACTCAATCAAATCCAAGGGCATTTCAAAATCAAAAAGGGAAAGCGACGCGATAAATCAGCCAAGTCACATAATTGAAATCAGAGAGCAATTTCGGATTTTACAATCCTATATTATCCACCAAACATCACTGACAATTTATGATCGAAAACACTCAACAATTCAAGAGCAAATTCAAATTCTAAATCAGATAAACTCACCAAATACTTCATCGTTTTCGATCGCTAGAATCCCAAATCGATCAAGCCAAATCAGAGAATATCCAGTCGAAGATTTAAGCCACTCAAGATTAAAGGGACAAGGAATTTCATTCAGCAATTGATTCAGATTTGCGAGATTTTCTAGAACCCTAGAGCCGCTGCCATTTTTCTAAAGCAAAGAGATCGGGCAGAGAAAAAGGGGTGCACCAATTAACAATATGGCCGACCAAGCTATTTTAAGTGTTAAAAGGGGATCACCTTTTTATTTTAAACTCCTAGGGTTTCTTGTTTAATTTGAATTTATAATGTTTTTAAATTGATCTGTAAACCATCCAAACAGTTCTAGAGTCTGTAAAATCTAGAGAATCCAGTTAGGGTTTAGCTAGCAGTTTACTAGAGTTTGTAAAATCTAGGGTTACGGATTACGGGTTTGTAATTCAGGATAATATAGTCGAGGGGATATCGGTCAGTCTAGGGTTTTGAGCATAGGGTTAGGACAAGAGCATGCGCTGCGAGTTTACATGGGATTGTAAGCGGGATCTGTTTATAACACCTAGTAGAAACCTTAGGAATGCAGCAGTAGACAGGATTTTGCTGAATCTGGGTATCTCTGTGTGTTATTTACTTTCTGTATTTTTATTTATACTACATTCTGTGATCTGATAATTTTTAATATCCTGCTAAAAATCAATAAACCCTATTCACCCCCCTCTAGGGTTAATCTTGATCCAACAGAAGAAAGCTATACTATGAGAGAAGAATTATATTAAAATGATTACATGTGATTATAGTAAACTTTCCCCTCTACAGCAAGAACTATTAACCGAGCAGTTTGGAGAGTACAAAAAATATAAAGGAAGCGAAAGTGAGAGTGGTTCGTATAAGGACTAGCTATACATGTTGGGTTGAGTTGTAATATGATTGTGAACTGTTTGTAGTATTTATGTACTAGTTGTTGTTTATGTTAGGGCAACTCCAGTGGATTCAAAGTTGTTGTTTATGTACTAGTTGTGCTTGTAGTTAAGTAATTGTATTATTGTGGATAAATGTCGATTAGTCTAAACGTGGACAACAGACAACATACAACTACGATAAAGGATACATCATTATAACAAAATATATCATACAACATCATTATAACATACTACGTACAACATACAACATCAGTATATCACAATATAAGATACAAGATACATTCCGCATTCAATCCAACATGCAGCATACAACTACGATACAATAAGACAGAACGACCGAACAATCCAGATTGCTAGTAGTCTTAGTTTCACGAAGAACCGCTCTACCCATACAACATTTATGCTTTTGTTGCAAAGTTCAATCTTTCCAAGTGACCAACCTCTGCTTACATCTCCAGTGCATACTGGACACCCCTCTTAGTCAAAGGTTGATCATACCACGAGAAAAAATTACAACGTTGCAACCCTTGTCAGTTCAGTGTAGTAATGTACGCCTTGCACCCATAAAATAGACGACCAACACTGGTTTGACTCTTAGAAACAACCACGTTGCATTCTACTCCACAATAGCAAAGAACAGTCTGACCCATAATGCTAGAGCTTGACATTTCGGGGTTCTGGCGAGCAATTACTTCCATCAACAGAGCATGATGGGTTTTTTGCATTGGTCGAATTCTTGGGACAGCAACGTTTGGTTGCGTGGCACTAAAAAGTTCAGACTCCACTTCTCCAGGTTCGACTTGGATATCCTCCTGTGTTTCTGTCACAATCTCTATATCTTCGATTTGTTGGTTATTCCTTTCATACGCATCGTATAGTTGAACCATTGTTTCATCATCGTATTCCCAACTAGACATAATGAAGACATGAAATTATTGGAGAGTTAGAAATAATGAAGACGGGAAGAAGCTACAGGGTCCTATTTAATAACGCAAGACCACTTCCCAATATATTAAAGCATTAATTGGGGTGACTTGTCCACTCGTTTGTAATTTTCTGTGGCGTGGGTTCTAAGAAAGATGGACAGGTAGCAGAGATTCCCTGTCTCATTTGTACTAGTGATGTTGACTTTATTCTGAAGCTAAGCCTATAAATGATTCGTTGTCTCGTTTCTAATGTGGATGCTGACCAAACCATATTGCTTGATATACAACAAAGAATCCTTATCTAGTTTGTACAGTTGACGGCGACTTTACTGTAACACCCCGTATCTCCTGTGAATATTAAAGTAATGAATTAAAGAATACTTAATTTCAAAAGTGAGAATTAAGGCAAATGGGTTACGTCATTGCGTTTGTCTCGGAATTCTGCTTGAGATAGAGTCCGAGTTTGCGTGAATGGGACTCCGTATGAAGAAGTTATGGAGTTAAGATAATTTCATGTTTAAACAGAAAATTATATAATTAAATAAAACAAAAACAGTTCAAATTTTGAAAATCACGTGAATCAGCTGGGCGGGAAAATTCCCGCCCATAGGGGTCGACTCCCCCCAGGGGCGGTCGACATAGATGTCGACCCCCCCCCAAGAGGGGTGTCGACTGGGGTGTCAACCCCCCTGTAAGGGTGGACCCCCTCACCCAGATCCAAACAGTGATGATTTCTGACTTGTTGCTGAGTCACTAGGGCATAGGTGGCGATTTATGGATAGCCTATCTAGTCTGGACGGTTCTGATTACTCCTAGGTTGATCTAACGGCTCACATAAACCTAAACTTCTATATAAGCAACCCTAACCCTCAACCCTAAATCACACAATTTCATTCCAAGGAGCCACCATGTTGTTCATGGTCAACCAAGCATAGCCACCATTATTCTCCAACTAGGAAGCAAACTAGAAAGCAAGTTAGAAGCTACGAATCAAATCTAAATTAGAGAATCGATATAGTCTACGTCAAGGGATAGCTTTTCAGTTTCAAAAATCAGATCCCAGAATTCAAGACCGTTCTGTAATTTGTAAGTTCATGTTACTTTCAGAAATAAAAGTTAATTGTGATTCTGACATTGTAATAAATCTGAATATGAGTTTATGCCTATTTCTATCTGTCTTTCTATATCCATTGGATCTATCTCATTGATAATATTATGTCCATTCTTTGTCTCTTCTTTCCTTCTTCCCTTTTTGTTTTTATAGCCAGGCTACTGCGAGCCTGAGCCAAATCTCATAAGAGATGAACGTACGTTGTAAATAAAATTGGGCATAATATATGATTTGAACATGACCAGCGCTAAAATTGGGCATAATATATGATTTGGACATGACTAGCGCTAAAATTGGAAAAAGTATTAAATTATGTATAATTGGGCATAACTGATTTGTAACGGATTTGAGGACATAACACATGTTGAATTTAAAACATAAAGTGTATCGAACATATGACTTGACATTTCAGGCATAAAATATATTGGACACGTGACTTGGGGTTTGAGGCGTAAATTGAACTGTAAACATATAAGGCATAGTGCATGATGTGGTTTAAGACCCAAAATTAGGGCATATTATATATGATAGTTTATGACTTGGAAGAAGGAGATTATTGTGTATAGTGATATATGGCTTAGGCATGAAAACCTATAGTAATATAGGGATAACTGTTAAATGTGAACACGCCTAAATTGGGATTTTGGGTAATTGGCATGCAGTGCAATTAAAGGCTATAATTTGGCATAGTTTATACTGTGAATCATGATTTGGTGGTTTTGGAGAATATTTTGTACGGTGCAATATGACTAAACCTTAGGGCATGTGTTACATCGTGATTTTTGGGGCATGACTATTATTGCAAATTTTTGGGAAAATTGGGTATAACCTATTTTGAGTAATAACTTGAATTAGAATTTATGGGGCATAACTTGTAATTAGCTTTGTTGAGGTATAACTTGAGAATTGGAACATGACTAGTTTTGTGAATTTGGGATAATTAGCATATAAAATCTAGACTTGGACATGTATGTAAATATGCTAAAAGATAAACATGCCTAACCCGATGTTAGATTGAGTTGCGGTGTAAAACTGCCCAGAACTGCCCGGCACATCCAGTAACCGCAACAACACCTATCTAATGTGAGAGGTTAGTGCATCATGCCCAAGAAAAACCTTAGGTTAGATTGAGTTGTGGTGTAAAACTGTCCGGAACCGCCCGACACATCCAGTAACCGCAACAACATAGATCTAATGTGAGAGGTTGGTGCATTAGTAAATCAATTAATGCTAATGTACAAGACATGTTAAGAGTGGTAGGGTTAAGTTAACTAAGGCAACACTTAACCGTTATAACATGTTAATTAGACAAGAAGATGGGGTTAAGTAAATTTAGAACACTTAACCGTTATAACATGTTGATTAGACAAGAAGATGGGGTTAAGTAAATTTAGAACACTTAACCGTTGTAACATGTTAATTAGACAATTGAGCAGGGTTAAGTTAACCAGTACAACATGATGAATGAGAAGGGATAGGTTAATAAGAAATACTTTGCCAACATGACATGATGAATGAGTATGGTTAAGTTAAAACAAGAGAGCAACACTTAACCAATATAACAGGATGCGTGGAAGGGTTAAGTTAATACAAGAAGGCAACACTTAACCAATGTAACACGACAAGTGGGTGGGTTAAGTTAACTTGAATTGATTGATGACACTTAACCAATACAGCATGATGAACGCGTGGGTTTAAGTTAATAAGAAACACTTAACCAATGTAACTCGATGAACGGATGGGGTTAAGTTAATGGGAAATACTTAACCAATGTAACATGATGAATGAACACGGTTAAGTTAACAGGAAACACTTAACCAATCCAACATGACGAGTGAGAAGGGTTAATAAGAAACACTTAACCAACATGACATGATGAGTAGGTGGGTTAAGTTAACATGAATGGGCAACACTTAACCAATATGACATAATGTGTGGGAGGGTTAAGTACATATCGGGTTGGTGGGTAATATAAGTAAATATAGGCCCACAAACTTAACCATTAAGTAAACATGTTTGAATTAGTGGGAGGGTTAAGTACATAACTGGTTGTTGGGTAATATCAGTGTATATAGGACCACAAAACTTAACCAGTAAGAAACCCTAGTAACGGGGACCATTTCAGCAGTAACCCTCATAGATGTATCAAGATACCCTGAAACTAGGCAGGGTGGGGCACGATTACTGGGCTGATTATAAGCGGTCAAAATAGCGGCAGGGGGTACGTTAGTGTAGGTTCCGACGGATTACGGGCGTGCATGTACTCCGAAGTGGGAAAAAGCAGGCACTGGGTACCAGTAGTTATACACTATGCATCTAGAATCGTGTCGGGTTGCTATCATAAGGATTGATACACCTTATGGTGGGACCAGCACAGGGTATCTACACGCAAGAGAGGGCCGATTGACACAGACATATGGAACATTAATACAAGTAGGGAGCCGATCGATAGAGTAGTAAGGGTACATCTAACATCTTTATGGCAATTATGCTGATTGAGGTAAGATCCTCATGCTAGATGTACACCTGAAGGCTGCCACAATTGCAGGGATTGGGATCACGTTATCATATTATCATTTTACGTAGATAACTAGTTGGGACACTAGTTAGGGGGTGCAGAGATATAGAAATCAGAATAACAAGGTAGTAGCGAAGCAGAGAAAGAGTAGAAGCGCATTCAGTTTATCTTGCCTTATCATATCATACGCTAATATGATGTTATCTTGATATCCCGGTTATCACGGTATTGTCTTATATTCAGTTTATTCATGTCATGTTACTTTTACCTGTTTATATACTGAAAGTCACTGGACTTACCAAACTTATGTCTGACCTAGTTTGTTTCGCCTCTTTTCTTCCGTTTCCCCCCCTCCCTCCCCCCAGGTTCAGGGAGGAAATGTTACCTCTTAGCTCAGTTTTCTTTCCAAGCTCGAAGATAGTCGATGTATTGCTTTGGACTCTCTCTTCCAATGCTATGGCTGGTTCATGCTTTATTGGGGAATATCATTGTTATTTTTATGCATCTTTTATACTTGGAAGTTATTGAATTAAGACAGAAGTTTTATGTATTACTTTTAACCATGATTGAGACAATTGTTGTAAAAGCTTGACTGAACCACATTGTTTATAAAATGACTTTATTTTCCGCTGCTTTATTTGTCTGTCTTGTAATTATCTGTATCTTTTACCTAAAACGCTCCATCGAAGTTAAGGCATTCCCTTTGTGAGTGACCTTAACGGAGGTGGGGTGTTTCACTTGGTATTAGAGCTGATGGTTGCCAGATCAATTTTTTTTTTTTTTTTTGAAACTAATTTTCTAAAAGAAGTTTTAAAAGAAGCATTTTCTAAAGAATAAGTTTTGTTTTAAAGGAATATTCCCTGTAAAGACCCGCAAATTCCCGCCCTTTGAATCGACCATAAACCACACAGGTCTGACCCAAAAAGTGAAAATCTACGAATACTTTAACTTTGGGCATACAACACATTACAACAGATAACAGAAGACTTTAATAACACTATAATAAATGTTACATCAGAGTACAGGATATACATATCAGAGTACATTGGAATATAATTACAGCGGAAGATAAATACAAAAAATGTTATATACTGCAACGGAAGAACACAGCGGAAGACTCTCTATCTTTGGACACAGCTTTAAGCTTCAACCCAGAATCCTGTTTAATATATCTGCAAAAAAATAGCTACTCGACTGCCCGTGTGGAAAATATGGGCACCCGAGTTTGCCAGTGGACAAACTACAGGTCAGTCATGGGACTGGTGTGAGAATTCTACTTAACCTATATAATATAATAAGGCTAATCACAGGACCACGCCACTTTCGCGGAACGGGTTTTCTCCTATAGATTGCCAGTGCATGACTAAAGTAAATCGTCAAAATAACGCAATGCTTTTTAGAAAAATGAAACCATTATAAGACCCAAGTCCCATCACACAATGCAACGCAAACCGGAGGATAGGGTTTTACCTTATAATGATCAAAAGATGCTTGATACGATAAACACGGTATTATATAATAATAGTGTGCAACCAATTTGAAATACATCAAAGTAAATGTATCAATCCTAGACGGCATGAGTGCCCCATCCCACTATGTCGCCATATATAGGTATACAATCAAAACCGCGTGATGTCGTATTGGAAATTTGGGTTTCCATCTGAGTCAAGGCTAGGGAGGAGATCCTTACCGATTCGAGACACTCTAGCAAATGCCCCAGGATTGGTACTCTGTCCAACCCTTGGATAGCTGCAGGGCCGGTCCATACGTTAACGCTTAATGGATTGGCAATTCCTGAACACACGCTCCCCGGTCCTTTTGGACCTATAATACGGCCAGTGGCGACCGCATAAACCGAGGCCTCGAAAAATCCAACAACCACAGTGAATAAATGCCAGCGCTAGTAGGTCCCTGGCACCACTCTAGCTAGAGAGAAACGTGTGCACTCCCTGCGTTCCCTTCTCCCGTTTTAGACTCTACCGGGCTGTGAGGCTCGCGAAGTCACGTTACACAAAGCTATGCCTAAATAGACTATGCTTTGATCATCCCACAAGGCTCTGCTTTGCAACAATAAGCCTTGTTCAAATGCAACTCGGCATGTCACATCAACAACTCATATCATGCGATTGATAATTACTTAACATAAAAAAGGGTGTTAAGCAAGAGAATAAATTCTCCGCCACCATGCATTTATATAATAAATAAATACCAATTTAATTACATGAAATAAATTTCAATGTCAGGCATGCTATCCATTTACAAGTCCGTTCTGGGTCTGAACGAAACAACGTATCCGTCGATCTCCAGTACGTCTGGAAGATCATCACTTTTTACCTTGCCTTGGGGGATCAGTCCCAATTCAAGATATCGGTCATCATCAACTAAACGATGTGAAGCTCTCCGGTCTTCAGTCACCGTCTTCATCTTCGACTCTTGATCGTCGTGATGATTATTCAGAATGGGTTAGACCCGGTCTTCCTGAATAACTCGCGTATTTGTAATTAAAATCAACCATACGCCACATTCCAACTCTGAACATTCTTTTTTAAATAAAAATTATTATTTATGTAAAAAGGTTCTCATTAATTTTATCAAAGATAAAATAAATTACATTTTAATCTTTCTAAAAAGATTTATTAATATTCCAATTTTGATTTTTAATACAAAAATCATTATTACAAGATTATTAATTTCAATAAACCAATCTAGTCTTAAATTGGGTTAAAGAACTAGTGTCATTTAAAACACAGTTCACGATAAACCCAAAACCAATTTCCAAAATATGGAATTTCTACAGAAACCAAATCAACAAATAATCGTTATAAATTTCTGTACCAGACTAACATTATAAATGGAATAACGGCAAAGCCTCTTAAATTCCATATATAATATCGGTCTTCTTTTACAGAAGCCCATCTCGATTATTATCAATCGAATTTCCACTTAATTCCAATTTAATATATTAAATTGGAAAATTCTAATTTTAGAAAATCTTCTTTTAAATTTATAAAATAGATTTATAAATTTCAAATAATAATTTCAATGTAAATTGGATTAAAGGATAAATGTTATTTAAAACATCGTCCACTACAAATCCAATCTAATTATCAATCACCAAACATAATTGTTGAGATCTAATGATCTTAAATAAAAGGTTTATCCTAAAGATATTAATTCATTACTATATAAAAAAACATATTTTAAAATAATAAAATATTCTTTATATAAAAGATTCTGAATGTAAAATATTCTTTATAATACAAAATCTTTTATTTTACAAAAATCCTTTTATTATGTAAACATTCTTTATTAAAAAAGAAATTCTGCATTGGAATGCGACTCAACCATGTACCATATAATTTGGGTCATATGGGTTTCATACATTTCATATATAGGGTAATAACAGGAAATAATCCTCAATCCATCCATTAACAACCAGAGTGACAATGTCAACTGTGTGAGCATTAAAATGAAACAATAATGCTCATCGTAGCCTGTCGATCAATCGATAGACATATAATTAAACATTGGGATTTGTGTCAGTCAAGTATCGTCCCAATACCCGTGTGGGGTTTTCAGCCAACAACAGTTCATATAAATAAATAAATAAATACAGAATTGGTTAATAGGTTTAACCAATTTCACTTTCACTCAACATGTCACTTATAGCGAGTAAAATATATTTTACTCGTATGACTTCCCTATATACTTCTAAAGTCACATAAACAATAATTTATTTATATAGCTTTATTGCGGATGACAAATGGAATATAAATTCCATTATTCTTTATTTGTATGAAGTTTCTTAACAATACTTTTCAGTGTATATTTTGACCAACAATACAATTGTATATTAGAATATAAATTCTAATGCAAGTTTGCAAATAAAAATTGGATTTTATATTTGCGTATAAATTCTACTGTATATTATGCAAATAAAAGTGATTCTTATATTTTCACATAATTTCCGTTTTCAACAAAGATGAGTAAAGTGATACACTCATTTTGTTAGCAATTCTATTTCAACAAATACAATGTAAATAAGAGTGTGTTTCTAATCTTGTACTTTTATTTGTACATAAAACACAAATAAAAGTGTATCTCATGTATTTGTCTTTTATTTGACAAAACAATGTTAATAAAAATGTTCTTTTATATCTTGTACTTTTATTTAACAAACCAATGGTAAACAAAAGTGTAATTTCCTTTCTATGCTTTATTTGCATCTAAAAATGCAAATAAGAAATGTAACTCTCTTTTTACCTTTTTCTTTACAATAGAAAATGTAAATAAAATGGTTCACACAATTTTGTTCTTTTTTCTTTACAATAGAAAATGTAAATAAAAGGATTCACATTATTTTGTTCCTTTTCATTTACAATAGAAAATGTAAATAAAAGGATTCACATTATTTTGTTCCTTTTTCATTTACAATAGAAAATGTAAATAAAAGGATTCACATTATTTTGTTCCTTTTTCATTTACAATAGGGAATGTAAATATGTGTATTTCTAAATTCCATTCTTCTTATTTACATAAGAAAATGTACATAAATGTATCTCTAAATTCTATTCTTTTTATTTACAATAGAAAATGTAAACAAATATATTTCTAAATTTTTATCATACCGTTATAACTCATATATAAATTACATAGAAAAATGTCATTTTTATTTTATCGTTCTAATTCACATCTAAATTACATAGAAAAATGTAATCTTTATTATGCGATGGGAATTCATATTTTAATTACATAGAAAAATGTAATTCCTATCATACGACATAAATTCATATTTAAATTACATCTAAAAATGTAGTTTTTATCCTACAGTGCAAATTCACATTTTAATTACATGTAAAAATGTAATTTTCATTCTACCGTTATTTTTCATCTCTAAATTACATTGAAAAGTGTAATTTTAATCATGCAATGTAAATTTACATTTTTATATCATAGAAAAATGCAATTTTTGTCATACGGTGCAAATTCATATATAAATTACATATAAAAATGTAACTTTTGTTATGCAAAGTAAATTCACCTTTTTAATTACGTATAAAAATGTAATTTTATTCATACGGTGGAAATTCATTCATAAATAACATACAAAAAATGTAATTTATTTCATACGGTGTGAATTCATTCATAAATACATATAAAAATGTTATTTATTTCATGCGATGAAAAATCATTCATAAATAACATATAAAAATGTTATTTATTTCATGCGATGAAAAATCATTCATAAATAACATATAAAAATGTTATTTATTTCATGCTGTGGAAATTCACTCATAAATTCCATAATAAGATATGTTTTATTTCATACAATGTAAAAACATCTTTTTTTTTTTTATGTACAATGTAAAAATATCATCTTTTTATATTTATAATGTAAAAATATCAACTTTACTATTTTACGATGTAAAAGTATCAACTTTACTATTTAAAAATATACATGTTCATTTCATACTTTTTAATGCGAACAAAAATGTGATTTTTGTATGCATAATTCATTTCAAATAAAAATGTTAATTTTCTTTAATGTAGCACCTTACAAAGAAAATGTTGATTCTCTTTTGATATAACATTTTACAAAGAAAATGTTGATTTTCTTTTAATTCCGTACCTTTAATGTAAATAACATTACACAAATATATATATTCATATTTTTGTTGAAAAACTAGTTCATCAAAAAGACATAAAAATGTTTGTTCTATTTTGTTGAAAATCTAGTTCAACAAATTTACAAAATTTGTTGTCTTATACATTTGATCTTTTATATGAACAAAATTTTTATATATATATATATATATATATATACATATACCGAATAAAATATGTTTTGATCTCATTTTAGATCCAATTCTCCAACCGCAAATAAGATATATATAATTCCAAGCGGATTTGCAAATCATGTACAACAATCATTCAACAAGCAACAATTATCACTCCAAACAACACCCAAAATTTCAGGTCAGAATTAAATGATCAAACAATTATTTTTAATGCAAGAAAATAATTTATAATTAATTAAACAAATAAAATTAGAATCCTCACCTTGAATTTTTGGCCAAAATTTTACTGTCTTCGTTTCAGCTGCGGTCTGCGTCATCGCGAAGCTCTTAATTTTGTGATTCCAACGCAATTTACGGTTCGTCAATCGGCTCTCGTATGAAGAAGTTATGAATTTTTAAAGATCGGACAAATTAAATAATAAAATAATAATAAAAAAACGCAACCTTTCTTCCTCCACGTCGTTCTTCTCACGGCCGAACCCATGCTCCTCCTCCCATGTCAAAATCGCACCCCCTTCTGGCCATCCAGCATCCGATCCAACACCACCACCGCGACTGCCATGCCGAGAGCCACCTACACCATCAACCCCGTCGAACTCGGCCTCTCCTAGGGCCCGCAAACCAATAAAAACCGCAGTCCCTTCTCGGACGAAATTTGCGAAATCCGTGCACCAAAATCCGATCTTAACCGTATAGATTTGTAGCCCTCTGAATTCTCTTCGATTTGGTAGGTCATACGTCAATTTTCGTCGAACGGATTGAGAGATCTTAGCATTTGAAGTTAGAGCAATTCTGGCCATCGAATCCTGGGCGGCGGCTGGCCATTAGAGAATTAGGGTTTCGGATTTTTTATATTATTTTAATGTTTAATTCCGAATTTCGTGAAATAAAGTGGAATTTTGGACTTTCTCGGATTTGGGCTTGCTTACTGTCGATCTTAACGTTTTGAGGCCTTCTGAACGCGATGGGCTATGCCCCAAGGTCCAATTCCGAAATATACAGCAGTTTTTTTCGGTTTTACTTGAAAATTCAATATTAAATTAATTATTTAATTTCTACCGTACATTTAAATACGCCGGGGCCACATACGACCTCTAAAAATTCTAAAAAAACTATTTTTAGCTTTCTTATGACGATACGGTTCTAACGAGACCAATTTCGTCGAATTCTGAGACTGTTTGAAAAATGGCCTTTTTCAAGTCGTTTAAAATTTACTGTAATTGACAAAACAGAAATCTTGTTGCCACAGCCACAAATTAATTCTAAAAATTATGAAAAATTAAACTTAACAATATTTTGACATCCCGGATCCAACAAAAATGGTTTCGTCGAAAACAGAGGTGTTCTGAAAAATGACTATTTTCAAGGCCAATATATTTAATTTTAAAAATACATTTTTAAACGAATAATTTCCGAAACTCAAAATATATAAGTGTTTACTGTTTTTCAATGTAGAAACATCATTCTGAACTCAATGGAAGTGGTTTCGAGTTCAAATTCCTTCGTATGCAAAAAGTAGCATTTTGGCCCTTATAAATTTCATAGCGACCTTTCTAGATTTTAATTTTGACATAACTTTTGATTCCCGTTATGAAATTTCAATTTTTCGGATTTGTTGGAAAGATATTTTTAAATAGATTCTAATATTTTTGGTTTCACTAAAATCCGTTAAATTTTGCATCCTGTACGGTCAGTCAAAGTTCAAGTTTGACTTTTCAAACTACCGCGTTATTTCTAACTCTTTTGTTAATTAAAATTAAATCATTCATTCTATCTTCGATTTGAATCAAATTTGTGATCATTATTATTTAAAATAGATTATTTAAAATTCTCAAAATTCATTAAAATTTTCTAAAATAAAAATTTTAAATTGGTTCTGATTTTTGCGGGTTGTTACATTCCCCAAAGCCATATGCACTATCTTTTGATCCTCTGTTTGAATCCTTGTTTCCTTCTTTCCTGAGTATCCGGGGCTCCTGGCTTTCTGGGAGGTAACCTCATCGCGGCATGGTTCCGTAGGCTTGATGAGACTACGACATCTGTCAAAGGGCAAAGAGGTGCCCAGCTTCCATCTATCGCCGCAATAGTTTCACCTACGGCTAATTTTCTTTCAAGCTTTGTAGGGTTTTCCGTGCGATGGAGGCAGCTTTCAAGAGACTTGTCAACAAATTACAAAAAGGTGGCAAAGATGAGAATAAGGGGGTTTGGCTAAGGAACACAACCCATGGATGAGAAACTCGTGGATATGGACTTGGTTCACGAAGGAGGAAAGAATAGAAAAATCTAAGACAGGAGGAAGTGTTGTTATAATTAAGGACAAGGGCAAGAACAAAGGACAAGATTTTCAAGGAGGCAAGTGCATGCTCTCACCGCCAGCATACCTCAGAGAGAGGTAGTTTAATTTTCTTTTGATCAACCTTTTAGTACTCTTTTGACTTTAGCGCTTCACATTCGTTTATATCTGCTTCCATAGTTGAGTCTCTGCACCCTAGAGCTTGTATAGTAGAGGATCCCATTATTATCTCAAATTCGGTTGGTGGTTCGGCTCATTTATCTTTGGTTTGTAAGGATTTGAGAATAGCTATGTTAAGTATTGAGTTTAAGTGTAATGCTTATGTTTTTGGTTTCATGGGCTATGGGATGATTCTAGGCATGGATTGGTTAGCTAGTGATTGTGAAAGGAGGGTTATTAGAATTTTGACTTGCTTCGGGAATACCCTCAAGATTTCATGCGATCTTAAGGGATCAGTTAGGCTTAGCTACCTAGAATTACTTGATGCATCTATCGACGACTTGCGATCCGTTAGAGTAGTCCATAAGTACACAGATGTTTTTGATTAGGTTAGGGGTTTATCCCCTAAAATACGAGATAGACTTCCGCATATATCTAGTTGACAATGCAAACCCAGTTGCATTACCTGTACGACACATGACTCCAAGGGAAAGGAAGGGCTCAGTAAACAAGTAAAAGAGTTACTTGAGAAAGGGTTCATAAGGCGAAGTACTTCTAAATGGAGTGCTCCAGTTGTTTTCGCTACAAAGGCAGATGGTTCACTTCTCTTATGCATAGATGATATTTTGGTTTACTCTAAGAATGAGGAAGAACATGCTTTGCATCTAAGGGAAGTCTTAGATACCCTCCAAGCGCATCAACTTAAGGCGAAGTTCTCCAAAAATGTAATTTTTGGAGAGAAGAAGTAAGGTTTCTAGGACATGTGGCGCCCAAAGAAGGGATTGCAGTAGATCCCGCAAAAGTAGTTGCGGTGTAAGACTAGAAGGTCCCAGGAATGCAACAAAAGTAAGAAGCTTTCTTGGACTAGCGGGCTAATATAGGAAGTTAATTAAGGACTTTATGAAGGTATCAGCCCCACTTATTAGATTGACGAAGAAGAATTTAATCATCTTAGTATATACACTTGGTAACATGGTTAGCATCTGTTTATTTTCAAGAGATAGTTCTGGGAATGTTAGCAGGACACAGCAGAAGTTGTAGTGCCAAGTATACTATAAGAAGAAAAGGTGGAACGGGGGGTGACAATGAAATGAGTTCCAATGCATATTCTGGAAACAGAAATTAAGGAGCTACGCAAATCGTGGAGTTAAGACAGTCAGAGAAATATGGAATGAAGCTCAAGAAGATGCGACTTAGAAGAACTGAAGACTAGATATACGCATCATACCCTTTTTGAGGGTATATCCTTAATCTCTTTTTTTCTGTAAAGTTTATTTGCTAGTCTTTATGTTTTAAGTATATCCTCTCGATCCTATCCTCGATCCTTATGTAGAAGCCAATGGATGTAAACATGTGTTTGAGACATGCTATGTTTGTTGGATGCAAGTGTTTGCTAGCGGTTGCTTGTGGATGCATATACACACATTAGGCACTAGATCGGCTCAGTCACTTTCATATTGCATATGCATGAGTGAATTTTTATATATGAATTGAAACTTGATGTGTTATCATATGGATGTTGCATTTGTATGAATGGTTGAGCACTCATGTAAAAGTTATAAAGTACGATTAGGAATAACTGCATACATGATGGACTCATGGCACAAACATAATTCGCATTAAAGAGGTCAACTGAATCGGTAGACCGACTGATTTTGCATTAGATAAGGACATATACACACACTATGAATATGTTCATGAAAAGCATTAGAAATCTTTTTAAGGACAATGGACGCCTGTGATTGAATGGTTGAGTAGATGGATGTTGGATGTAAGGATACATTCTCCTTGACTTGGAGATTTCGGGGACGAAATCCTTTAAAGGAGGGGAGAATGTAACACCCCGTATCTCCTGTAAATATTAAAGTAACGAATTAAAGAATACCTAATTTCAAAAGTGAGAATTAAGGGAAACGGGTTACGCCATTGCGTTCGTCTCGGAATTCTGCTTGAGATAGTCCGAGTTTGCATGAATCGGACTCCGTATGAAGAAGTTATGGAGTTCAGAAGATTTCATATTTAAACAGAAAATTATATAATTAAATAAAACAAAAACAGTTCGAATTTTGAAAATCACGTGAATCAGCTAGGCGGGAAAATTCCCGCCCATAGGGGTCGACTCCCCCCAGGGGTGGTCGACATAGGTGTTGACCCCCCAAGAGGGGTGTCGGCTGGGGTGTCGACCCCCCTGTAAGGGTCGACCCCCTCACCCAGATCCAAACAGTGACGATTTCTGACTTGTTGCTGAGTCACTAGGGCATAGGTGGCGATTTATGGATAGCTCTATCTAGTCTGGACGGTTCTGATTGCTCCTAGGTTGATCTAACGGCTCACATAAACCTAAACTTCTATAAAAACAACCCCAAGCCTCAACCCTAAATCATACAATTTCATTCCAACGAGCCACCATGTTGTCCATGGTCAACCTAGCTTAGCCACCATTCTTCTCCAACTAGGAAGCAAACTAGAAAGTAAGTTAGAAGCTACAAATCAAATCTAAATTAGAGAATCGATAGTCTACGTCAAGGGATAGCTTTTCAGTTTCAGAAATCAGATCCCAGAATTCAAGACCGTTCCGTAATTTGTAAGTTCATGTTACTTTCAGAAATAAAAGTTAATATTGATTCTGACATTGTAATAAATCTGAATCTGAGATTATGCCTATTTCTATCTGTCTTTCTATATCCATTGGATCTATCTCATTGATAATATTATGTCCATTCTTTATCTCTTCTTTCCTTCTTCCCTTTTTTTTATAGCCAGGCTACTGCGAGCCTGAGCCAAATCTCATAAGAGATGAACATACGTTGGAAATAAAATTGGGCATAATATATGATTTGAACATGACCAGCGCTAAAATTAGGCATAATATATGATTTGGACATGACTAGCGCTAAAATTGGGAAAAGTATTAAATTATGTATAATTGGGCATAACTGATTTGTAATGCATTTGAGGACATAACACATGTTGAATTTAAAACATAAAGTGTATCGAACATATGACTTGAGATTTGAGGCATAAAATATATTGGACATGTGACTTGGGGTTTGAGGCGTAAATTGAACTGTAAACATATAAGGCATAGTACATGATGTGGTTTAAGACCCAAAATTAGGGCATATTATATATGATAGTTTATGACATGGAAGATGGAGATTATTGTGTATAGTGATATATGGCTTAGGCATGAAAACCTATAGATAGGGATAACTTTAAATGTGAACATGCCTAAATTGGGATTTTGAACAATTGGCATGCATTGTAATTAAAGGCTATAATTTGGCATAGTTTATACTGTGAATCATGATTTGGGGATTTTGGAGAATATTTTGTATGGTGCAATATGACTAAACCTTAGGGCATGTGTTATATCGTGATTTTTGGGGCACGACTATTATTACAAATTTTTGGGAAAATTGGGTGTAACCTATTTTGAGTAATAACTTCAATTAGAATTTATGGGGCATAACTTGTAATTAGCTTTGTTGAGGTATAACTTGAGAATTGGAACATGACTAGTTTTGTGAATTTGGGATAATTAGCATATAAAATCTAGACTTGGACATGTATGGTAAATATGCTAAAAGATAAACATGCCTAACCCAAGGTTAGATTGAGTTGCGGTGTAAAACTGCCTGGAACCGCCCGGCACATCCAGTAACCACAATAACACCTATCTAATGTGAGAGGTTAGTACATCATGCCCAAGAAAAACCCGAGGTTAGATTGAGTTGTGGTGTAAAACTGCCCGGAACCGCCCAGCACATCCAGTAACCGCAACAACATAGATCTAATGTGAGAGGTTGGTGCATTAATAAATCAATTAATGCCGATGAACAAGACATGTTAAGAATGATAAGGTTAAGTTAACAAAGGCAACACTTAACCGTTATAACATGTTAATTAGACAAGAAGATGGGGTTAAGTAAATTTAGAACACTTAACTGTTATAACATGTTGATTAGACAAGAAAATGGGGTTAAGTAAATTTAGAACACTTAACCATTATAACATGTTAATTAGACAAGTGAGCAGGGTTAAGTTAACCAGTACAACATGATGAATGAGAAGGGTTAAGTTAATAAGAAATACTTAACCAATATGACATGATGAATGGGTAGGGTTAAGTTAAAACAAGAGAGCAACACTTAACCAATATAACAGGATGCGTGGAAGGGTTAAGTTAACACAAGAAGGCAACACTTAACTAATGTAACACGACAAGTGGGTGGGTTAAGTTAACTTGAATTGATTGATGACACTTAACCAATACATCATGATGAATGCGTGGGGTTAAGTTAATAAGAAACACTTAACCAATGTAACTCGATGAACGGATGGGGTTAAGTTAATGGGAAATATTTAACCAATATAACATGATGAATGAACGGGGTTAAGTTAACAGGAAACACTTAACCAATCCAACATGACCAGTGAGAAGGGTTAATAAGAAACACTTAACCAACATGACATGATGAGTAGGTGGGTTAAGACAACATGAATGGACAACACTTAACCAATATGACATAATGTATGAGAGGGTTAAGTACATATCGGGTTGGTGGGTAATATTAGTAAATATAGGCCCATAAACTTAACCATTAAGTAAACATGTTTGAATCTGTGGGAGGTTTAAGTACATAACGGGTTGGTGGGTAATATCAGTGTATATAGGCCCACAAAATTTAATCAATAAGAAACCCTAGTAACGGGGTCCCATTTCAGCAGTAACCCACATAGATGTATAAAGATACCCTGAAACTAGGCAGGGTGGTGCACGATTACTGGGCTGATTATAAGCGGTCAAAATAGCGGCAGGGGGTACGTTAGTGTAGGTTCCGATGGATTACGGGCGTGCACATACTCCGGAGTGGGAAAAAGCAGGCACTGGGTACCAGTAGTTATACACTGTGCATCTTGAATCGTGTCAGGTTGCTATCATAAGGATTGATACACCTTATGGTGGGACCAGCACAGGGTATCTACACGCAAGAGAGGGCCGATTGACACAGACACATGGAACATTAATACAAGTAGGGAGCCGATTGATAGGGTAGTAAGGGTACATCTAACATCTTCATGGCAATTAGGCTGATTGAGGTAAGATCCTCATACTAGATGTACACCTGAAGGCTACCACAATTGCGAGGATTGGGATCACGTTATCATATTATCATTTTACGTAGATTACTAGCTGGGACACTAGTTAGGGGGTGCAGAGATATAGAAATCAGAATAACAAGGTAGTAGCGAAGTAGAGAAAGAGTAGAAGCGCATTCAGTTTATCTTGCCTTATCATATCATATGCTAATCTGATGTTATCTTGATATCCCGGTTATCACGGTATTGTCTTATATTCAGTTTATTCATGTCATGTTACTTTTACCTGTTTATATACTGAAAGTCACTAGACTTACCAGACTTATGTATGACCTAGTTTGTTTCGCCTCTTTTCTTCCGTTTCCCCCCCACCCAGGTTCACAGGGAGGAAATGTTACCTCTTAGCTCATTTTTCTTTCCAAGCTCGAAGATAGTCGATGTATTGCTTTGGACTCTCTCTTCCACTGCTATGGTTGGTTCATGCTTTATTGGGGAATATCATTGTTATTTTTATGCTTCTTATATACTTGGAAGTTTTTGAATCAAGACAGAAGTTTTATGTATTACTTTTAAGCATGATTGAGACAATTGTTGTAAAAGCTTGACTGAACCACATTGTTTGTAAATGACTTTACTTTCCGTTTCTTTATTTGTCTATCTTATAATTATCTGTATCCTTTACCTAAAACGCTCCACCGAAGTTAAGGCATTCCCTTTGTGAGTGATCTTAACGGAGGTGGGGTGTTTCATTTACCCTGCCACTTGGTCATTGGTAAAGACACCTTTAATCATTTATAATGTTGTTACCGACTTAATTAGCTTTTCTTGTAAATTAAACACTTGAGAACAAACAAGATACATATACTACTTCGCATAACGATACAATTAACAATAACCATAATCCCACAACAGATCACAAAGATACATCAATTACTGATAAACGATGCCAAGTACAACATCGAAGAAGGAGACGTAGGAAATAGTTTGCGAAGCGAACATCTCATTACGTTGAACTCAAGGGAGTCTCCTTATGTTCAAGCGTAACTGCTCATTTTCGTTTTCCAGGCGTCTAATCTTTTGTTCTAGTTCATTTGCATAGGTTATTCCCCTTGGGCAAAGTGGATCGTCTATCTATTCTGTGTAATTGCATCCATTAGGATACGATGGACATTTCTGCATGTGGCGACCTATATTGTTTCCCTCTGCTCGAACATCCACTTCAACCGCACAACCGCAATAGCAACAAACTGGATAAGAGTCCACTTCATGTTCAGAAGGTAGTACTCGATACACCTCAACTTCTTGTCGTGGTTGAGGGATCGACTATTCGTACGTTGGTTGAACATGGGCTACTTGAGCTGCAGGTGGATGTTGAACGTTCCCTCATCCATAAGGTGGTTGAGCCTGAGGTCTTAGTCTTAGTTCGTTTAGAAACTGTAATTCGTCTTCCATCTCCTGAAGTATCCTCTGTTCGTACGCCTTTTCCTCGGAGTCAGTAGTTGATGGCCAAGAAGGCATGGCTGTGGGAATGAAAAAAGGAGTTGGAAACAAGCTTTTTTCAGTGAAGTAAGTTGGGAGTATTTTGAGAGAGTTATATAGCTGCCCGCCACAAAATAATGTAACCGGTCAATGCTCAGTGGAAGAGGACTGGATTGAATTGTTTAATGCACCCAGGAACGACCCCTATTTTTTAACTCCTACATGTATACAAACTTGATACGGTGACAATACAACTCACCATAATGTTTCCAAAGCCTGCAACAGTCATTTAAATGACTTGACATACAGACATATTTCGTAATCAATGTAGAAAGGAAGCAAAATAGTTCACATGTTAACTTAAAGACTTAACCACAACAGAGACATAGCACAAAACATTGACACGACTACACACTGAGACACTGACAAGTCTACTACAATCTTTGACAATAATACACGCTGATACATAGTACACGAACACTATTGAAAGATAGTACGATACACTGCTACAGTGCCTGCTTTAACAAAAAGATAACAAAGGCCTAACATTGATTACAGTGCCATAACTTTTCCCAACCATATAAGGACGCGAATATCATGAACTATTTGTTTCATCATTATACATAATGGAAAGTCAGGCTTGGAGTCCCCATGATTATTTGGTGTTGATCAAAGCTTACATCCAGGCCGACAGTAGACACATAGAAGAGGAAGTTGAGGAAGATTTTTGGGTCACCGTCAATGAAACTTACAACAACCATCCAGAGTGTAGGATAAGGAGACATAATTTGGATACTAGAAGTGCATTAGTTACGTTCAGTAGAAGTTGCAGGCGATACCGACGGGTTATCATCGAGTTAGAACGAGATATTGTTTTCCAACCTACTCGAGCAACTTTCGACTCTCTTTACTTTATGGACTATCGAACGCACTTTGTTGGACATGCTGCCTATGACTTGTGGGTAGATCACATCAGGCAGTTCGATTGAGAAGTGCTTGGGTTAGTACTACTACGAATAATGTGTATGTTAGTCATTGTATATTTGTTTGCAAATGATTGTAAGTATAGGTCCATATAAGTTTGTAGTATGTTGACTTATTAATGAAATGGAAGTTGAATTGTATGAATATGTCGGATTCCTCCTTTCTTTATTAAAGTAGGTTGTCTTCTTGCTATTAGTAAAGTCTGTAGTGAAAGATTCTTTCGTCCATTAATTTGAATGAGTAGTCTTCGTGATATTATTAAAGTAGGTTGTCTTGTTTGCAAACGATTGTAAGTGTATGTCCATATAAGTCTGTAGTATGTCGAATTATTAATGAAGTGGAAATTGAATTGTATGAATATGTAGGATTCCTCCTTTCTTTATTAAAGTAGATTGTTTTCTTGCTATTAGTAAAGTCTGTAGTGAAAGATTCTTTCTTTAATCAATTCGACTGAGTTGTCATCTTGCCATTATTAAAGTAGGTAGTACGTTTTGACAGATTCTTTCTTTAATCAATTTGACTGGGCTATCTTCTTGCCCTTAATAAAGTAGGTGGTACATTTATAAAGATTCTTTCTTTAATAAATTTGTTTGAGTAAATATGAGTTCACAAATACGATAATAAGAAACCATACTACATAATGCCGGATAGTACAACATACTTAAATATGCTTGAACATAGTTAACCAACAAGTACGAACGTAACAATGCTAACGAACAACAAGTATAGCAGCAAGCTTAATCAAATAGCGCACACACAATATGAACATAAAACTGACAACTGCGAAAATGTAATATATCGATAGTACATAATAGTGGTAGTCAAGAAATACAGAACGTCTACTCAAACAATATGAACATACAATTGACAACTGCGAAACTGTAATACATCGATAGTACATAGCAGTGGTAGTAAGTCACTGGTCCGATCCATCTATACGTGGGCGTGTTTGGCGTTGACGACGTCTCTCATCGTCATCATCATCTGGAGGATGACTCGACCTAGTACTAGGCAAATGGTGGTAATACATCTGCATGTCCTGAAATTTGTTGTGCTCTGCCTCAAGCTGGGCCCCTAAATGCGCCTGATGTTGTCGTGCCTCCTCTCCAACACGCCGCCGCTCAGCATCATAGTAATTTAGGCTACGCCTATGCTCTATGTAGCCCATATGCCTAAGCCCAATCTGCATATCATACAGATAAGCATATGATATCTATGTAAGATCCGGGTAATCATGATGGGCCGGAGGATGAAACACGTCAACGTAACGATCTGGTCTAATAATAGGCACTGCCATGGTCCAACCAAAATGACCAGCGGCCGCCACATGATCAGGTGCACGATAACCCTGGCTGGGTTGGGTAATATCCTCGATAACAGGTGGACGTATGCTGTGTCGTATAGCAGATGGTCCTACTAAATCAATCAAAGCTGCATGTATAATCGTGTCCGAGGACCGGGAGAAAAATATGCGCCAGAAAACAATATATGACTGTCCGGTGATAACAAAGCTCTCGGCCGTCCACAAGCCTACTGTCTTGGCAAAATCTAGCAGATCGGACGGGTAAAGCATACACCGATAAGTATGTGGGTGTGGATCATCGGGAATAGCGTCGAAGTCAAATAACTATCTCCGGCACCTCTCACCAAGAAACCAATAAGCACCTAACGCCAAGGGAAAAGATATGAGTGGAAATCTCCGTCCGGCAAGCATCCTAGCAATCTCTATGATATCAAGACCAAATGATGTACTCTGCTCAAATGGATGCCCTATAATATGATCCCTATACATCCTCGGGTCGATATGGTTGTGGGCAACTGAATACACATGGCGTGACTCATTATCCCTGAGCCCCCGATTGTCCGCAGTCCAAAACTGTATAAGGGGCAAAAAGGTCGAATGATCTGAAGTACGGGTGACGAAATGAAAGTTCCTAGAGTACTCAAAATACCAATGCTGTAACAACTCCCAGAAACCATATAAAGAAACCTAAGAATCAGAGATGGTGCACTGTATGTCGAGACATCTGTATAGGTGTGCAAGGATAATCACCCCATCGGGATTTAACTCAGCCGCAACCTCAACAAATACGACGACAAACTACTGCTCGTTAAACTAAAGAATAGGTTACCCATAAGGTATAACACAAATAATCGAGCAAGCTCCAAGTCGTCATCACTAGAGTACTGAGCGAGTATGCTATCCATGGCCGCATGGATGGCGCTCACTCTAATAGCGCCTCCGGCCTGATAAGACGCATCAGAAACGTCAAAATGAGGCAGTAGATCATGAAGAAGTGCACGATCATGCCATCGAGCATCATCAAAAGGCAGTGGGGGATAAGTAGCTACTCCAATACTAATACCAGTAAGCATGGAGAAATCAAGCGGTTTAAGTCCTAACTCACCGCAAGGAAAGTGAAATGTGTGGGTGGTTTTGTACCACCGTAGAGCAATGGCCGTGCACAAAGCATTTATAACATGCTTGATACCTTAAATTGTAATGTGCACAATAAGTTAAACTAGGACTAATAAATTATCCAGTAGTTTCATTAAAAGGTCAATAATATTACCTAGAAAAAAATGAAATTCAAGAGCATGTGATAGTGTTACGACCCTGTCCTTACCTGCCAAGTGTGCATGATAATATATAAGTGTGTTCGCTAACGAACCACGTGAACGAATATTCCGCGATTGTCAACAGGTCAATAAAAAGTTATACTATATACCCAATGTCTAATAATCAAAGAATATTATTTAAATAATACTAAAAATACTTACAACCAAACTCAACTGCGTGCTAACATGTACTTGGCCTTCTGGAAGCGTGCGAAAGTTGGATGGCATAGGAAGCTTCGCGGCGCTGAGATTCGGATCCACACAACCATCGAGATCGGTCTGTCTAGTGGAAACCGATCCCACACCCCTACGCGACCTGCCCGCTCGTCCGCCCCTACGGCCGTCGCGTCTACGACGACCGCTTTCCTCTGCGCTTACACCCAGATCTTCCTCAGCGCCTACTTTTTGGTTCTCCATGTTTTCGGCGGCTGCAAGCAAATCTTCTAATAATCCAGGCATGTACGGTTCGACTGGTTGTTCGCCACTACCACCTGCACCATTCCTGCCCGCGCCATTGTCGTCGGTGCCACCATCGTCGCCGTGCATGAATTTTTTGAGTAATCTAGACATATTTTCGAACGAATATCTCGAAAACGGTAGTTAATTTGGTTAGAAGGTGACGGATTGGTGAATTGGTGGAATAATTTGGGTGAAAATGGGGGAGGATTTAGGATTTTCGGGTTTGGGGAGAATTGGAGGAAGAATGAAGATGAAGTGACGGCGGGGGCAGGGTTACTAGGTTGAAATTATAACGACAAACTTTTTGCCGTTATAATTTTATAACAGCAAAGAGTTTGTCGTTATGAATTTATAACGGTAAAGAGTTTGCTGTTGTAATTTTATAACGGCAGACTCTTTGCTGTTATACCCCCCCCTCACACCTCCACCCTCCGGTGGCTAGCCCCGTGGCTGCTTCCCCCTTCTGGTTGCTCGGCTCGTTCGATTAGTTGCAAAATAAGAGAGAGAATAAATGAACATAACAGATTATTGGTTATGGTCTTAGAGAAGTTAGTGAGTAATAATTTACCTATTTTATTTTAATAGTTTCAGAGGCGGATGTAGGCACATATGCTAGGTATGGCCTGTGCCCTACCTCAATTTTCAATTTTCCAACGTTAAGAAACCAATTTGACAGCTTAGGCCATAGCTCAATAAAATATTTTGCGGTACTGGTCAATTTTCAACCCTTTTTATTGCTCCAGATGTTTATATTTCATCGAGTTAAATATATGCCTCACCTGAAGAGTTTAATGATCTTTGAAAAAGACAAGATCATTGATCTATTCACGAAGATATTAAAAATATGACCATTGGTTGCCGTTATAGAGGCACGCTAACCGATTTTAAATTCCCTCCTCACTGACTTTAGCATTACAGCCTCCTCATGATTATACATTCCCTTATGCTGCACTTTTACTTTTTATATTCAGTTACAAAGGATATTTTTCTTTCGTTTTAGGGTTCTCTGTCTCTGAGCTACAGGTTTCTATTCATGGTCTACTGTTGCTTGCGGCATTGCCTTATGGGTTTCGCCTATACATCCACATCTATATTCATGGAGCTCCCAGGCGGTTGGACCGTTGTTTTGTGGTTTTTACTGCCGCTTCACAGGATTTTTTGTTATGTTGTACGCTTATTCGGCCTCTCTTGTTTTTTTTTTGCCTTCTTTTGTTTTTCTTTCTGTATGCCACCCTTAAGAGGCGTTTTCACTTCCTTTTATTTATGCAGCGCTACCCTCCACACCATATTTGTGATGGTTTTTTACTATTGACCCTTATAGTTTAAAAAGAAAAGAAAATTTATGTGATTTGATTCGAGTACATGAACTCAAATGTAAAATATTATAAGGAAATCAGTGAGATTCTCAAGCAGTTACACAAATGTTAAAATGAATGAATTTAACGTAAAAAAATAATATAATTTTCTAATGCACCATAAGACTAATTTATCATGGAAAATGAATTATAAATTTAATATGTTATCATTGTTCATACATACATATACTATATGTTATATGACTAAAAGTCTAAAACATCTCCATTTAAAGAAGTTTTACCATCTTTAACATGAGTATGTTGTACACATTAAAATTTCAAATTTTCATAATTTAGCGGACATACTAATGAATGTTTTTTATTGGCAAATCGAGCCGGTTTTTAGAGTGCACATGCCACATTTTCATTATAAAAAGTAATGAATACAAAATATAACAGGAAATAGGCTGATGACCTATCTGCTATAGACATATTAGCTTTAAATATGTCTTAAACTATAATCAAGCACCACGCAGGGTGAAATTAGGTATAGAACATAGTAGAAAGCAACATCATAATACATAGTTATGCACATAGCAATACATAACATAACTTAACTTTATAGGCTGCATGCAGTCCATTAAACACAAACTTAATTTGAATATTCCATTCACTTGTCTATTTCCAGCAACAAGATAGCTTCAGGAAGCTATACAAACACTAGTTACTAGAAACAGATCAATTTTGATCTTCAGTTGATACTATCAATCACCAACCGCATGAGCAGGGCTCTGTAAACAACATAATGTTATATCCAAGGCAGGAGTAAAGATTGGCACCTACCGAAGACCGGCTAGAGAAACAGGAGGAATTGATGCATTTAAATTCAGTTCTTGCTGGGACTTCGTTTTCATGCTAGAGATGCATTTAAATTCAACAATTCTGACTTTTTGTATTTCTTTTAATAGCTATTTTGAACCAGATACAGACATTAGCTTGAGCATTGATAATCCTGATGACTCAGATGAGTACTTTAAAGCTTTAGAAGAAATGCAAAGCCATCTTATTATTCTTGAATTGTGTGTATAAGTACATAGATATAACATGCATAAAACTCTACGTATCATCTGCTTCTTGCAGTATATTTGGTTGTAATTGGATGGGTAAGCAATCATAACTGCAACTTGCAGTATATTTTGAAGTTTCCAAATAATGGCATGAATCGAGGGATCCAGATAATTGGATGGTTGTCTCTAACCAGATGCTTTCATGTTCACATTGCGACCCTTTACTATATGCATAAGTATATTGAACATGCTTGTACATAGAGCAAAAAGTTATATATGATGTTAAAATAGGTAGCATTGACTTATTTTTACCTACTCTTCATTTTTATTGTTGCATCCTGTATTTCACCGCAGATCTATCAAAAACACAAGAATGATTTTATCAGCTTTCTTTCCTATGAAACGAGAAACAAACTCAAAACTCAACGTATTGTTTCACAAACCTGAATCATCCTTCGAACTTCAGAATTTGATTGTTGATTCAGTTTTATTTTTGTGGATTCAAAACTCGTTTTTGTGCTTTCGGATGTAGATTTTTGAAATTCAGAGTTTTGATTTCAGAAAATAAAGTGTAAAATATCAATGAAAACAGCAAAACTATTTGAGAAATAGGGGAGAAAGATCGATTGGTATTTTAATTTGTCTAAACCACGGTTTGAGAAGGTAATTCAAGAGAAGAACGATCGGTGGAGGAAAATTAACTTGGGAGAACGATTCAAGAGGATAAACGGAGAAAGAAAGATCGCATGAAAAAAAACAGACTTTTTTTTGCTGCAGACAAAATTGAATATCAACCCATAGTAGGTAAACCTTTCTAATAGTCGGTTTGATAAAGTAATTCTATTTTGTGTGATTTATATACTAAATCGAGCAATTTCTATTATTAAATGTCATTCTTTAGTGCATTTATTATAAATATCACTTTACTGAATTTATTTAAATAATTTACTTTATGTTAAATATTTAAATTATATATGTCAACTTATCTTAAATTATTTGTAGACAACCAATGAATTATTCACAAATAATTGCATAAGCTTTTTTAAATACGTAACAAAATGTAAAATGAAGGAAAAGATAAAATAAGTGTAAATTTGACAAAGCACGAAGAGAGAGATAAAAGAAAAAGGAAAGTACCTAGAATTTCTAAAAGTGCTTTAAAATTTTCTTTTACGTACACTATGGTCTTTATTTAACATCATGTAATTCACATATATAAGAGGAGCGATCGGGGGCACCCCTGTTGCACCCTCTACTATTCGTGAGCTATGACGATCCAAATCGATCGAGAATTTGTAGATGTTCAATCCACACATATATAATGATTTATTTAAAATTTGAGCTCGTTCCGACATTCATATAATAATATATTTGATGTTTAAATTTAACGGTTTGAATAAATGTCTTAACGATGAATAACTGAGCTATGAGTATGTATATACAGACATATATATATATGAATTATAGCGTACCAATTTTCAAATATATGTATATATATATATATATGTATATATATATATATATGTATATATATATATATATATGTATATATATATATATGTATATATATATATGTTGTCCAATCACACATGCTTAGTTACACCAACATAGATAGGATGGTGTTCAGTCTGGTTTTTTAAGAAGATACAGTGTTTACTGATTATTAATGCACTTGTTTGAGTCTCCGAAGCTTTAACTCTGAAATCAAAGAGTCCAACGTACCTATTTCATCAGCGTCATGAAGGCATATTGGAATTTTGTCCATTTGGTATACAGGTTGTCGGGAAGATCCATCCATGAAGGGATCTACTGTACTTGATGAAACGTGATATCAAATAGCCGGTGCAATTTCATATGTTATGATGTTCGTACTTAGTTGCTGCTTTATCAAATTCACCTTCAATTAGCACCTGGAGAAATTGCAGAATTCTTTGTTTACATGAACGAAACTCAAGAACCAAAACAGATTTGTCATTGTTAAGAGACGTGAAGATTGTGAGAAGTTGTGCAAGGTTGGACTGCACGTATGAATGTGGGAAATACATCACCTTATCATGAGCCTTAGTTAGGTACCACTTGATTTTCCAACTGGACATTCAAAGCTGGCATCTGCGTCTGATGCGTCCGACGCTTCAACAGTAGGACCAACACATTTGTCCCTTCAAGGCGAACGGTTGGAAAGATAGGTTTCACGTCTGACACGTCGGACGTACGTCGGAAGCGACAAAAATTCTGGAACTGTCGGTTCTCTTCCCTTCAGCTATATATTCACTTCATTTTCAACCCTTTTTATTACCAAATCTCTTAACAAATCCGAAAAATTCAAGCTTTATTCCCCGTCAACCCGTCGATTTATTCAGGATTCTGCTTTTATATTTCTGTTTTTTAGCTTCTTAACTCCCTTATATATTTTATTCGTAATTTTTGGGATTTTTTTTTAAGAATGGCAGGAAGGCAGTCATCTTCTACCCGTTCCATTGTCGAATGGAACAACGACATGACAAATGCTTTCATCAATGTGTGTATGGAGCATCTTAATTCCCGTGCACGTAACGTTGGAGAATGGGACCAGCAGATCGCACCGGCGTTCAATGAATGCACTGGATTAGACTACAATGTTGGTCAGATGAAGAACAAGTTCGATAACATGAAAAGAAACTGGACTCCGTGGAACAGATTGATACAGATTGGTGGAGGGACGTGGGACGAGCAGATGGATACCATCGCAAGATCGGACGATTGGTGGGCGACGATGCCAATAGCGGCGCGCAAATACAAGAGTGAGTCCCCAACGCAATTCAGAGAGTTAGACTCAACGTTTGGAGGCTGCATTCGTACTGACAAATGTTAGTTCATAGTTCCGACTGCTCATCAGTTCATCTCCATGAGGCTCAGCTCTATGGCGATTTTATTCGTGGCGATACTGCGGAGATCTCGAGTCGTCAGGCTCGTACGCAGGTCGGGTCCGGTGCTGATCGTTCTCGTTCAGCTGCTCTGTCCATGGAGCGAGATGAGCTTATTGCTTTGTGTATATCAGTATGCCATGACGATGATGAGATACATGAGTGGGAGCTGGCGGTTGTTCTGTCAGAAAATGACAGAAAGGGCCACAACTTTATTTATTCTCTGCTTGACAAGCCCGCACAGTTTAGATGTTGTGTTATGCATTATGTTATGAAACCGAGGACTGGACAGATGTATGATCGTGTTTGCATGTTTGAATTGTGTTGTACTAGTGTATATGTTTTTTTTTTTTTTTTTTGTTGTTGTTGTTGTGTTGTAGTTGTGTTTTCTTTTGTAATAGTGTCGTAATGTGTTGTACTTTGAATTCTGTACTTTCAGTTCCACAATTTCAATTCTGCAATCAAGTAATTTCAATTCTGCAATTTGTATTCTGCATTCTACTATTGTGTTCGACAATAAACACACACAAATAATAAAATAATAAATACAAAAACAATAAAAATAATAACTTTGCCCTTCCAATTTGCCTTTTTCATTAAAAAAACGCATTACTCGTTCGCAACAATTCCCCTTAAAATACCCCTTCAAAATAGTCTTTTCAATTACCCCTTTTCGTTTAAAATCAAACGGACCCTTAGTTTTCTTTTTTATTTTTGTATTCATGTTTTATGTAACTTTTTTCGTTCTTTCAGTTGCTCGGGTTAGTATGGTAACCTTATTATGTAATGTTCTACAAGTTAATAGTGTATCTTTTTTTTTTTTTTTTTTGTGTGTGTTTAGTAGGGAAATCGACCGGAGTCGTAAACCCTCTCTAACGCACCTAGCCCGGCCCGCAAGCACCATATAAATGGCTTATGTTAGCGTATGCACATAGAAAACTCTTAGTGTATATATATACACATACACACTCACAGTGACACATACGGAGAAAGTCTATCTAGATACAAAAAATAGTACAATAAATTTTGTCCTTTAATTTACACCCTTATGTAAAAATACAATGATCAAAACGGTTCAGATTTTATATCCACTGATTTATGTGTACTTGTGTGTGTATATGTGTGTGTATATACACACACATACGGCAAGCGTTCTGTTGCACCTCAAAAATGGAGCACCCCAAAAGCCCCCTGATTTCCATCTCTTATTTATATTAAAGAAAGTTAGTAGGAAGTGAGAGAGTTAATGGAAGGAGAGAGAAGTAGAGTTAGTGGGAAATGAGTGGTGGAAAAGTGGTAGGCTAAAGGGGTGCTCACTATTTGGAGTGCCATTGAACATGTCTATATATATATATATATATATATGTGTGTGTGTGTGTATATATATATATATATATATATATATATATAGGATCAGGGAACCCCCTGAATTTCAGTCAACAAATTTGCACCCTAACCACAACCACTCATTTATATTAAAGAATGTGAGTGGAAAGTGAGAGAATGAGTGGGATGAGAGAGAGTGTGAAGTACTTGGTTGTGGTTGAGGGGCTTTTGGGGTGCTGCACTGTTTGGGGTGTTCTTGAACCTGCCATATATATATATATATATATATATATATATATATATATATATATATATATATATATTTTGATACACACCAGAACGGTTTTTTTTTATTTTGAGAAAACTTCCCAGACTAGTTGTGGACCATTTGGCTCAGCAAAGAGAGTGTCATTATGTAGATGGTAACTATGCAGCTCCCGAGCATTCATAATCCAAGACCATGTTACAGTAAATTCAGGAACATCCACCACTCGCTCCAGCTAACCATACAACAATTAGCAACAAAGCTCGATGATTTGTACTGCTACTCATAATTTTAACTAAACTCTCTACTAAACAACAATAAACAACAGTGGATCCTGCACCTGATGTTGAAAGTTCAGGCCAATCCCTGTTCTGCTGTTAAAATTTCGGCCGAAGGGTCAACATAACTACGCCCAAATTGCAAGAGTGGACATCAACCCTAATCCAAGCAGCAGCCCTACATATGCCCATAACTGTAGCCTCATGTTATTCTGCAGTCTCGGACTCATAAAATCTGCAGCTAAAAGATCAACTAATGCCATGTATATCAATATTCCTGCTGAGGAAGCTGTGAAAATTCCCTCAACTACTAGTGCTGTCTTGCTATTTGCATTGTAGCCGGATGAGATTGCTATTCCCAGAGCAATGCCTATTGGCGTTGTCAGCGAGAAGAACATCGACATTATCACCTGTGCTCTCACCCTGAATTTTGCCTACATTGTAGTTTTGTTAGCATCTTTTTAATTTTGATATATGTATAAATACATACATATATATGCACCCACACTGACACAAGTAAGAGGAGTCACCTGTACGATGCATCCACCGAGTCCAATTCCTTCGAAGAACTGGTGGAAGCTCAAAGCACCCAACAATGGCCTAACTGTGGAGGAGCTTGTTGATGTGCCTAGTGATATGCCTATTATTACTGAATGTACCACTATTCCCAGTTCTAATACCTGAAATCCAATTGTGTTGTCTCATTCTTAATTTGCTTGAATAAATCCATACACTACCATTTCATGTATTTTTTGGCTTTTGAAGAATGTGGACGTTGCTATTTCAAACAAAATAAAATATAACAAGATGTAAAATGGTTGTGTCACCATTTTGTGTACAAATGGATTCTCTTTGTTTTTTGTCAAGGATGAAAAATGATGTCTTTTTGCTTCATTCCTTTGTTTTTCTCTAGATAAACCGCATTGTCTACAGTATTTCATCCAGCAAATTCATTCAGTAGCACAACATGGAATTTTAAGCAGTTTTGCTTCACACTACAGAATGAAGTAAAGCTTTTCATTTTTTGATTAAATTTTATTGCCTATAAAGCTGATTAATTTAAACCAGTATTATTTTGTTCATACTATTTTTGATAGTGTGAACAAAACACTAACCGTGATTGGTGAAAATCAGAGGATTTCATAAAACACTATGTGATCTCTGATTTTCACCAATCACCACCGTAAGTATGTTCAAACTATCAAAGTAGTGTAAACAAGCTCAACTATTTAAGCAGCCTACCTATTCATTTAGCATTACTCTTGTTTTATGTCAAAATCAACTTTCATGGTAACTTGCATTATTTGCTCTCCACCTGAATAGGTCCATGACTTTATTTCGTCTAAATCGTTCTTTTTTCCAGTTTTGATCAGTCAATTTTGTTGTCACCGAATGAGCCGTATATGATTGAACACATGTGGACTATCCAGGTTTGCTCTCATTCTGGCGTTGGTAGCATATTTTTAATTTACTTACACGAACAGTATCTTTATTTTACTGTGTGAAATGTGCCTCGTATGTGAACAATGATAAATCATAAATGGCCTCCGTATTTAAGTTTGTATTTAAATATTCGTTTGAATTTATTTTACTCTGTTCTGTGATACATATTAACATATCTGTTCTTTCTAAAGTGTAAATTTGTTCTTTCTTTCTTTTTCTTTTTCTTTCTTTTTTTTTAAAAAAAAATTGGATTAACATATTTGACTTCCCTACAAACTACTGAAAGTTCAGCTAGTTCTTTGTTTTGGTAAATATTTTTTTTTTTTAACAGAAATGCCTTTTATGGTCTCAGCTTCTAAGCATAAAGATTATGAACTTACTTGAGATATAACTCTCCTTCTAATGGTCTCGGCTTCTTCACCTTCTTCTCCAAATCCAGCAAGCCGATGAGCATGCACACTCCCACTCTCAACAACCGCCATGTCATCAACGTCATCGTCAACAGGTAAAGCCTTGCTAATCCTACCCCTCCTATAGAACCCCATGGCGAACCCATCCACCATCATCGTCATCACCGCCGATACCATGGCCACAAACCCCGCAAACGGAAACTTACCGAAAACTCCTTCGCTCAGACACGGCGAAGTCAGTCCCTCAAACGCGTTCGGCAAAATGTGTATCATCGCGGTGGCCAGTATAACCCCTGCGGCGAACGCCTTCACGATGACGAACGGGTTTCCGTCCGGATTGAGAGTGGGTATGTTCTTACCGACTATTGGAGCAGCTACTCCGACTGCTGCGGCCGTGAGGATCGCGGCTATGGCGGCTAGTTTGAGAGGCAGGGTTTGTGAAGTGTGGCTGTCGTTTAGGTTTGTGTTGCATTCGCAGGAGGAGAGGGAGAGAAGAGGGTAGGAAAGGAGGGAAAGGATAAATATGTTTTGATTCATTGAGCCTTTTTTTTTTTTTAAAAAAAAAAAAAAAAATACTGGGAAGTGGAGAGATTAACGAGGAGAGGGAAGAAATAATACAGACGATGTGAGTTTTTGTAGGTTCCGCTGCTTTGTCTTGTGTGTTTTCAGTAGGCTCCATTTGGCAACATTGTCCGGTGAGCTGTGAACTTTACATGAATGCATTTGTAGATTCCTCACATCAATCTTTCCTTGTTGAAATAATTTATGTTCGTTTGTACCTAAGATGCCACCTACTAAATTAGTCCAAAACATAGAATGTCTAAACAAACCCAAATTTTATATGGATAATCATATACATGCAGCGTAGCTTGCGATCCTATTTGGTAGCATCTATTTCGTATCACATTTATAAGACATTCTACTATAATTTATTAAATTAGTGTGGGAGAAAGTGTTAGTGGAAAGATATATACACACACATCTAATTTACAACAAGTGCTATACGTATATTGTTGTGTGACTATTAATCATATACAAAAAATCCAAAGTTCCTAAGGAACATTTTACAAGAAGTGAAAACGTTGACCGAATACGAGATGCCTTGTCGAAACCAATAAGAAAGAAAAATGCTAGAAAGTAATGTCCCGATGATTTATAGTTGTTCGGATGTTTGGATAGTTGTGTCCTCATGTAATGTGTTTTATGTAAAACTCAATTCTCCAGATTAAACTAACTGCAAATTCGAAAAACAAATTATCTATTATTGACACTAAAGAATTACAAATGTATAATTACAATAGTCTCAGAAATGTACAATTACAACACTTCACAGCAAACTACATGATATTACAACAATGAGAAAAAAAAAATAGAAAAATAAGCCCAGAAAAAACTCATCCCACAATATCATGAAAGCTACACCAGAAATGCTGAAAATCAAACTTTCTCAATACTACAGACTGCTAGCCATTCTTCTTAAGCTCATGCAACACATCCTTGTGAATCGTAGCATATATTCATTTGAGTTCTTAGCACCTTGTCCAAAAATTCTCTTATTCCTTTCTGACCATATTTCATAAATAAATGAACACCTTCAGAATCTTCATCAAACACTTCGTCCTTCAATTCTTCCATCTAGTTGATTTATATATGTTGAACCATTCAATTTCACTATTCCTCACTGGCCTGTGAAAGTTCCCATTTGAAAGTATTCTTAACCAAATACAAAACACAAAAGAGCATGAAAAGAAAATATGGGTATTGTTTTCCTCCTCCACTTTACAAAATTCACACAAAGCATTTGGAATTAAACCCATCTTATAAAGCTTCTGTTTTGTATTTATCGGCATTTGCTATTACCTTCCACAACAAGAAATTCTTCTTAGTCGAACAACCCAAATTCCCAATACGTGTTGACCATGCAAAAGAGTGATCTCCTTGCTTTAATGCATTATAAACATTCTTGATACTATGAATACCTCCATTCCATAAAAGCGGATATCCTGACAAATCATTGAAACTTCATTTTCTCAAAACAATCCATAGTTGCCTTAGTGATGCTGAACTGGAGTAAGGAAGAACAAGCTCACCATCCAGCATGAAATCCTCAACCAATGCAGTATCCGAGATACCAGAATTCAGTTTAACATTATAATCCACCACACTGTTTAGAATGAAACCCTTTTTAATCTAAGGACCATGCCTAAAAGAACAACTCCTAATCATGGGATTATACTGAATGAGTGGTAAGAAAACAACCCTCGACTTTAATATACTCCTCCAGCTCCAGCTAATATTTTGATTAATCTGCATACTCCAAAAATGCTTAGAACCAATCTTATTCTTATACATACAATTTATCCACAAACTACCATCTTTGCCAAGCAATTTATCAAAATAGACCGAAATAGCAGATTTATTCCAAAGAAATAAATTGGCAATTCCTAGTCCACCATTCTTTTTGTCTTCATATAATTTGCTATATTCTATGGGAATAAGCTTTTTAGAAAAGGGATCTCCATGCCATAAAAATTTGTTCAAAGCACTATTGATCATCTTAATAATCTTGATAGGCAGAATAAAATGCCTTGTCCAGTATGTAGTCATTGCAGTGGCAATAGATTGAATTATAGTTAGTCTACCAACTTGTGATAAACTACTAGAAGGCCATGACAATAATCTACCAATAATTTTTTCAAAAAGAGGAGTGCATTTGACCTTGGTAATTCTAGAACTGATTAATCGCAACCCTAAATAAGTTGCATTACTAGAAAGCTCAGAAAGACCAGAACATTCAATAATCTCTTTTCTCTTGTCATCATTTAATCCAACAATTAAAATAGATGATTTACTTACATTAATCTACAGACCAGTGATTGAATAAAATTCATCCAATGAGGATAAAACTGACTGAATATTACGAATTGTAGGCTTGGTGAAAACTACCAGATCATCAGCAAAAAGAAGATGTGTGATGCAAGGGTCTTTACATTTTGGGTGAAGCTCCAATTCCATCTTATTAACTTTATCCAGCAAAAGGTAGTTTAATAATTCCATGACCACATTGAATAAGTAAGGCGAAATTGGATCACCTTGTCTAACCACATTAGCTCCTCTAAATTAACCATGTAAACTACCTTTCCTAGAAATTGAATAATTTGGAGAGGAAATACACTTATAAATCCAAGCCAAGAATGGTTTGGGGAAGTCCATCCTTGACAAAATTGCTTTAATAGAGCTCCATGAAACTGTATCAAAAGCTTTCCTAATATCAAGCATCATCATATATCTAGGAGAAATATTCCTTCTTTTATACCCAAAAAAAATTACTAAGTTAAAAGAATAAAGGTGGATACCCAGTGCCAAAGGCTCCCGTACTCAAGCGCGAGGACTTCCCAGGTCAGTCGCCTGTCCTGGTACTATTCACGGCTTTTTGGGCTCTGGAGGTGGTCGATTAGCGTGCGCAGCCTTTCCCTCACATTATGTGAAGAGGCCGGGGCTCGAACTTGTGCCCTCCAGATTACCAGCCGGGTAACCTTGCCGTTGCGCCAGGCACCACCTTTACTGAGTTAAAAGAATATTGTCACTAATGGATCTACCACTCACAAATGCTGCTTGGTTACTAGAAATGATAGAAGGTAGAACAGATTTCATTCTATTGACTAGAACTTTAATTATTACCTTGTACACTACATTGCAACAACTAATTGGTCTGAAATCTGAGACAGAAAAAGGATTATCCACTTTTGGTATAAGAGAGATAGTAGTGCCAGATAGTAAAGCAGGCAAAAAATTATTCAGAAAGAAAATTTGAATTGCCTTTAAAACATCCTCACCTACTATTCCCTAGCATTTTCGCAAGAAGAAGGCATTAAAACCATCCCCCACACACTACAAGAAATTTGACCTTTATCTACCAATATTTTACCTACCAATAAATATGGGTAGGTAAAGAGAACCTTTATCTACCAATATTTAATGGTAAATTTTATTGGTAGGTAATATTGTCAATGTTATAAAATTATTGAAGGATGATTATCTACCAATAATTATAGGTAGGTAAACTATATTATCTATACATATACAGAAGGGGAGTTATTTTTGATAGTCCCAACATTTTTTTATATCATTTTAAACTTCCGTTAAAAATAAGGCTGAGTTGTGTGATGATGTGTCAAAAAAGTATATTCTAGCAGTTTTTTTGAATTTAAGATTTCGTTTACATATCCTAGCAATGTTTTTTTGTAAAATTCATTTCTTTATTAATTATTAATAATTATTTTGAAATATGAAATAATTAACAGTTAATGAACTGACAAACAATAATTAAATTGTAAATAATTAATATTAAATAATCATTCATTAATAACTTATCATACATTGTTATTTTATTCCAAACAACTGACTACAAAAAATTTCTGAAATATTTCACAATTTCACACTAATATGTCATCATTTGAAATGACTAAAACATATTTTTTCTAGTTTATTGCAGAGACGCAATCCATACCATACTCTCATGCTATAGATTTAACAGCTTATTTTAAATCAAATCTAACGGTACAAATCTCAATCCACGTGATCTCTTTTATGGCCTCAATCCACATAGTCTCTTTTGATTGGTCACATTATAAACCACAAAAACCGTCACTATAAATAAATACCGATAGTCTTGATGACAACTTATGCTTAAAATAAATTTTTAGAATTTTTTTCCTCAATGATGATTAATTAATAAGGATTTTTTTCTAATAACGAAAATACAATTTATAAAATAAAATGTTAGACAACATAATATTAGACTTATTTTGTAAGAAAAACCATAAACAATACGTACTTAAAGGGTATATATCATTTTGTGGTACTAAGAAATTTTCTTTTCTTTCAAATATAGGATTTTTTTTTCTTTTTCTTTTAAAGAGTTGTGATTACAACTCATGATTTTAAATAAATGAAAATGTATTTTCTTTAAAAGTTCATATTTATTTTCTAATAAGTATTACGGACTGTCAATCTTATATATGGTAAACATTTATTGCCTAATAATATTGGTAAATAAATATTTATTGTCTAATAAGTAAATATTTATTGTCTAATAAGTGTATTTTCTAATATGATAAGCAAACTATTTATTGAGAGAGTAAATATGATAAGTAAATATTTAATGTCAGTCTTATATATTTAGTGAGTAAATATTTATATATGATAAGTAAATATTTATTATCTAATAAGTGTATTTTCTAATATGTACTTAAAGGGCATATTTATATTCTTTAAATGAAAATGTAAATATTTATTGTCTAATAAGTGTATTTTCTAATATGTACTTAAAGGGCATATTTATTTTCTTTAAATGAAAATGTAAATATTTATTGTCTAATAAGTGTATTTTCTAATATGATAAGTAAATATTTATTGAGCGAGTAAATATGATAAGTAAATATTTAATGTCAGTCTTATATATTTAGTGAGTAAATATTTATATATGATAAGTAAATATTTATTGTCTAATAAGTGTATTTTCTAATATGTACTTAAAAGGCATATTTATTTTCTTTAAATGAAAATGTAAATATTTATTGTCTAATAAGTGTATTTTCTAATATGTACTTAAAGGGCATATTTATTTTCTTTAAATGAAAATGTAAATATTTATTGTCTAATAAGTAAACATTTGTTGTCTAATAAGTGTATTTTTTAATATGATAAGTAAATATTTATTGAGCGAGTAAATATGATAAGCAAATATTTAATGCCAGTCTTATATATTTAGTGAGTAAATATTTATATATGATAAGTAAATATTTATTGTCTAATAAGTGTATTTTCTAATATGTACTTAAAGGGCATATTTATTTTCTTTAAATGAAAATGTAAATATTATTGTCTAATAAGTGTATTTTCTAATATGTACTTAAAGGGCATATTTATTTTCTTTAAATGAAAATGTAAATATTTATTGTCTAAAAAGTAAACATTTATTTTCTAATAAGTGTATTTTTTAATATGATAAGTAAATATTTATTGAGCGAGTAAATATGATAAGTAAATATTTAACGCCAGTCTTATATATTTAGTGAGTAAATATTTATATATGATAAGTAAATATTTATTGTCTAATAAGTGTATTTTCTAATATGTACGTAAAGGGCATATTTATTTTCTTTAAATGAAAATGTAAATATTTATTGTCTAATAAGTGTATTTTCTAATATGTACTTGAAGGGCATATTTATTTTATTTAAATGAAAATGTAAATATTTATTGTCTAATAAGTATTACAAACCGTCAGCCTTATATATGATAAATAGATATTTATTGTCTAATAATATTGGTTAGATAACATATTCTCGCAAAGTAAATCTTCAAAAGTAAATATTTATTGTCAAATAATATTAGATAATGTATTCACACAAAGGTAAATCTTCGGTAAAATGTGCAGTATTTTTTTTTACTAATTATGCCTCTATTCACGCATATATTCATCCATCGTGAAAATCCTCCGTCTTTACTGCTTCTCCCTTCCGTTTTTTCCCTGAATTCTAATCCTTTTCATTCTCTAACAATGTCTATTGTATCCTCAACTTGCTTGCAGCGAGCAATAACTAAATCTTCCTCGAGCATTGATAGGGTATTAAAGTCTTCTTCTGAGCGGAAGCTATAAGCATCATTATTCACATCCTTTCTTTTGTACTGTGCTTTAGATTTTCTTCCTTTACCATCATAACTCGAGAATATATATTGTTCCACATTTTTATTTTTAAAAACTTATGTCCATGCTCATATTCATCATCAAAATCCTCCTCCTCTATATTAACGGAGTTTGTGCTTTATTCTCTGTAAAAATTTGTTCGTGAAGAAGCAATGCTGATGTCTTCTCTGTAAGAATTTGCACATGTAGATGCTATATTGACTTCTCTGCCACTTGATACAAGATCATAATTAAACGGTGGAGATTTCTTTCTCCACTTGCTTGGTCCAACCAAACCTATCGGATCCATTAGCAGCATATTTATACTTCTTACCATTCTCAGTGGTTGACAGTGTATGTAAATTGGAAGATAGTGACACAGATGTTGATTCTCTACGGTTCATATTTGTTGTAGACACATCCCTCTTGAGTCCATTTCCTTTAGAAAGGCTCTTCACTTTATCAGCATATATCACATGATCCGGCATTCGAGAAATGCACGAGATCATAACAGTTCTCGAATTTCCAGTGAAAGATTCTCTTAAAACTTCTGTTATTTTACTCCTTAGGAAAGGAATAGGGCTTTTTACTTAGTTAGCCTTGTTTGTAAAGAGTATTACACGAATAGCCTTGTTCTAAAAGTAATTACAAGAATAAACCTGTTTGGACTTAACGAAGGCGAGTTTTCAAAACTCGCACGAAGGCAAGTTTTTAAAGCGCGCCTGTATTCATTTTGGTATTAAATTCCCTAACGACTTTCTTAAAATTTGATTTGAACATAACTCAATATCTATAATATGAAATCTCCATTTTTTGTTCTGTTACTAAAATACAGTTCTATAGATTCGAACTTTTTTTGTTTCAATGAAATCCGACGTATAACGATTTCTATATATTCGAACGAAGTTCAAAACGGTAAACTACGAACTACCGCGACATCGAAATAGTATATATAGCTTAACTAGCTTAACCAAATAACATAAAATGAATACCAAATTCTAATATTCAAATATAAGAGAGATACATAGTCCGATTAAGGACAGATAAGTTCGAAACATAAGAAATACAGATACACGAAATGCAAAAGTTACATCGCATCAACAAACATTCGTCTCCATTTTAGGCTACTGAAGTACACCACTTTCGGTTATGTCCCTGCGATCCACATTTGCTGCACCTGTTTGTTTTGGGTGTTTGATTCTCGTCCATAATATTTTTGAATCTTGTTGATTTTGGACGTCCGGCTTGTCTTCTTACAAGCGGAGCAAATATTCGTGGCCCGTTGTACGGGTCCCAGTATTTCTTATCGCGTATAGGATTAAACTCTGGGTCCTATGTAGCTCTATAATTTTGGACCGAGTACCATTCAGAAGCAAAATCATGATGTGCTCTATTACTACCAAAATCTTGTGCTGAACAAGCCGCCATCACATGAGCACATGGTATCTTCTGCAGAAGTGGGATTCTGCATGTACAGGTGACATTAGAACCGTCGATCTCAACATCAAATTCATCTCCGTAATAGTGAATCACTTGCCATATATATCGACCAAATCGAACAAGCCTACAACGCCTTACTTCAATAGCACGAGCTTTAATTTTAGCTTCCCATTTCGGAGTAAGTTTTGAATTCAGACCCTCCCCTTTTTCCCGCCTCTTATAGAAATATTCAACTGATTGGAAGAACGTTCTTGCAACCAACGCCTTTATAGGCAAGGATCTACCTCCTTTTAGTACACCATTAAAACTTTCAGATGTGTTGGTCGTCATAATTTGGAAGCGGCCATCGTCATCTCTGTAAAGTGCCCAGTTTTCTTCACAATTCCCTAGACTTCGTTCAGTCCAGGTATGCACTTCCGGCTTAGTTGCCTTGATTTCTTCTCTAAGTTTAGTGTATCCAACCACTTGTGAAGCACATGCAACAGCGTAAAATAAGTCCACAAGTTGCTTGACTCGATGACCTACAGCTTGAAAATTTGCTTTCAGATGCCTTGCACAGAACCTACGTTTGTGAGGTTCTTCCCATCTATCCTACAAAGCACTTGGGATCCCTTTCATTCTGTCAGATATAAATGTAATATTCGATTTCGTACGCTATAAATGAACGCACGCATGCATGAAAAGAACCGTGCCCAACTATCATATGATTCGGATTCGACCACCCCATAAGCTAATGGGAAAAGGAAGTCGTCTGCATCTACAGCGGTAGCAGCTAGTCGTATTCCTTTGTACTTACCGTACAAATGTGTCCCGTCAATAGAGAGAACTGGACGGTAGTGTACAAAACCTGCAATGGAAGGACAAATGCCCAAAAAGAACGTTCAAATACCCCAACATCATCGTGTACTATATGTCCTACTGAACCTGGATTGCTTCTTTTTATTTCCTCAAAATACTGAGGCAAGTAAGAATATGATTCAGCCCAGTCACCGTATATTTTTTCCAACGCTTTATTCAATGTTCCAAAGCTTTCATGTAACTGATTTTGATAAAGATTTGCTCATCGACAAGCACTTGCACCGTCCCAGCTGAGATATCCAAATTGGCCTTCACAAAAGACATGATTTTGGATACAAGAAAACCAGAAGTGGCTTGCTTGTGGTTGAAATCAATCGTAGGGTTGACACAGTTATGTTCATGAGGCAGCTTTCCGATTTCCCACCATCCAGTTTGTAATTCCTTCGACACTATAGCATGTATTCGCGACAGACAAGTAACATCAAACATTACATACAACGGGTTCTACAGTCAATCTGTTAGTAAATGCATTTCAGTTACGTCTAACATTTCAATGATTAGATATAAAACTAAAGTGATGTGGAACGCATACCTTTGGCTCATATCAAACAGTTCTGGCTGATTAGTTTGTTGTTGTTCTTCTTGTTGTTGTTTTTGCTACTCAGCCACATTTAGTGGACAATACGGATTGGTGTACAAAGGAGAACTAAAGACGAGTGATGGATCATGAGTTTGCAACATTTTTGTGAAATAACCTAAACCGCTACTAACTATAGGCGGTGTGATTATTTCTTCCACGACATATTCCGCGATTTCTTTTGCTGTTTTTCCAACAATCAGCTCAATCAATTTCTTAACAGCAGAAAACATTGCTTGCACATCTTCATCTTCTAAAAGTGCTATGGCTCTCCTCCCCGAATCAGTAGGCCAGTTGACCGACAACTCGATATCATATTCGAGAGGGTTAATTTTGGTTGCTTGGAAAACTGTTTCTTTCAAAGCATTAAGTGTGCAACCCCTTCGAACTCTCCCTGGTTTGCATAATCCTCCCACATAACTTCCATTTTGGTGCTCATCCACGACCAATTCACCGTCGTAGTAGTAAAGTGCGGTAATAAAAGTAGGCGCCATTGTTAAGTGAGTTTATTTTTCTTGAAGTTATTTGAAGATAGGATTGAAGTGTATGAGAAATAATGTGCTGAAGAGCTATGAAATAGGTAAACCATCTAAGCAACGTCACCGCCAAATCAACTTTAATCAACTCAGTACGGTCGTTATCAAGTCAGAATTGGTAGAGCTTTAATCATGTCACCAATTTCAAAATAAAGTTGAATCAATTTCAAAAAAAAGACAATCCTTGAATCAGAATTGGGACAGCTTTAATCATATCATCAAATTCGAAATAAAGCATTGGCATTCGTCCATACAATGGCTTTATCACAATGGACAAACAATGAGTCAGATTTGGTAGATGCTTGTCAACTCAATCATTTCGAAATATTGGACCAACTTTATCAGTGTCTAGTCAAATCACTTGATCATATCATCAAATATCTGGCATATCGTACTGTAGATAAACAAACTGACCCAGCTTTTATCTATGGCAGCTAGTTGTCAGTTCATCTTTATGTCATAATGTGTAGTGTACAAACCCGCAAACAGACAAAGCTTTAATTCAAACTTCAAAAACATAAAATAAATTATTAGAAAAAACACAAACATATGATACTTCATATTAATCTTCCAAGTCCTACAAACCCACAAATAATAATTCAAACTAAACTTTAGAAACATACAACGACAATGGATGATACAATAATTCAAACTAAACTTCAAAAACCTATAACGACGACGGATAAAAGAAACACTAGTGGTTATGGTTAAATTGCAAGTCCTATAGGATTTTTTTGAGACGTCTAATTTCTTGCTCCAGCTCATTCGCATATGCTATGCCCCTGGGACAAAGCGGTTCGTCAATCCATTCTGAAAAATTGCATCCGTGGGGATAATTAGAACAAAGAAGACTTCGACGACCAATGTTTTCACCATCATCAGATACCACACCTTCATCCATATATCCATAGTGGCAGCAAACTGGGTATGAGTTAACCTCTTGCTCCACCATTGTTTGAGAAGTCATTTTGACAATATATGGAGTTGAGAAGATGTGGTTGAGTATGTTTCAAATTATGAGGAGACTAATGAGTATATATAAAGTTTGGGAATCACCCAAAATATAGGCGAGTTTTCAGAACTCATACACAGGCGAGTTTCCAAAACGCGCCTATTTCCCTCCCCGAACAAAACAAGCCTATATTTGTTATTATTTCTGAAACATGGCTAATTATGTAATACTTTATCCAAACAAGCCGATAAATGTGATTTTTCCAAAGGAATATGAACCTGACTGTTATCGAGAGCTCTTATGCATTCCTTTAAGGCAAGCAAACTTTTATTAATTTCTGCACCCTCTATTATGCAGGTTTGTTTATCATTATCAGTAGTATCTGCACCACGCTCGCTACCAGCAAGATCGGTAAATGATAATTTACCAACTATTAGAGCAGGCTTTGTGTCATTACCATCAACAGATCTTTTCACAACAAGCTGAAGTATGGCATGAGACCTTGAAGATTCTTCATTCTCACAACAAACTGGCGCTGATGGTGACCGGGCCACTGCCTATTTCTGATTATTTTTACTGGAATTATTCAGTGAGGGGGCGAAAGATTTTGATGTTTCTTGAAATAGTTTGTTTATTTATTTATTTTCCTATACGGTTGGATTTCTATGTGTAAGTGTAAATCTGTATTTCAATTTATATATAACCAACATACAATTTATTTACTAACTATAAATGTTTAATATTTACTTTGGTGTGTAGAGGTGCTAGATTTGCAGGAATCCAACTCTTCCTTTTGAAGAAGTAAATGGGTCGGAAAGATACTGAAAAATTACGACGATGCATTGTGGAGGATTAAAAATTGAAAAGAAAAGCTTTACCAGATGAGCGCAAGCATATGCAAAGCTTGGATTGATTATTAAAAATGTCGGGATAAAACGTATGTTTACTAGTTTTATGCATTTGTTGCCAAACTAATGAGGGCAGAGGTCAAGAGTTTGAGACCTACTCTAACCTAATGAAAGCAGCTGATGCAAAATAAATGATGAAAGCAAGAGCCAATATGGAGGAAGGCTTCGAGGCAATGAATGTACCGATTAAGGATAGATCTTTACATTGTACTATGTACTTAGTATGTTTGTTGTACTATGGATAGAAGATTAATATGCTTGTGAACTATGTAATGTATTTTGTAATATTATTTTTGCTATTTCTGCTGAACTTTGAAGTGTAACATACCGTTGTAATTTCAAAACTTGTTAACTTTGGGCTTTGTGTTGTATCTATAAAAAATATTTGGTTTAATGATCTTTCTATCGTGATATTATGTTAAATTTGCAAATTTTTATATTGAGTACGAAAATTAAATGAATTTGGTGTTGTAAAAGAGTCAACAACCAAAATATAAAAAAAAAAAATGCAAATTCGCAACGGTCATAAACTGTTGCTAAATAACAAAGGGTTAACGTTATAAAATGTAGACCAATGACATAATGCCATGTGGCAAATCAGATAATTCCACATAAACTAATCAAACAATGCCATGTGGTCTAAAAATAATGTCATGTGCACTAATCAAATGATGACACATGGACAAATTATTGTTTAACACATGAACCAACCATTTAATGACAAGTGTTGCCATGTGTATACTTCTACGATAACCATATCACCAACCATGTAGGATGACACATCATCAGCCATGTAGGATGACACATCACCAAACACATCAGCCGATGACTCATCATTTGAGTCATAACGTAGTGGGGTCCATTGATTCTTTTACCTACCAATATCAATAAGTGTAGATAAAACTCTTTCTCTACTAATCTTTACCTACCAATTTCTACCAATTCAATATTGGTAGCTAAAATATATTACCAACAATTATGTTCGTTTTACCTACGCTTACAATTGGTAGGTAAAGACCTCATTTTTTTGTAGTGACGGCTATCTGCATCAAGACTAAAAAACGCCTCCTTGATATCTGAATTAGTTACAAGCTCAATCAGTTTCTCAGATTGATTGTTGGATAGAAAAGGAAGCTTGGAATTAAACAGAGGAAAACATTTGCAGAGAAACCACTTATAGAAGCTAAAATTGAGGAAAAATAATTAACAAAGGCATTATTAATCCCAGCATCCTCAGTTTGAATAACTCCATGCATATCATGAATCATAAAGACTTCAAACGAAGCCCTTTTTCACTTCAGAGAGTTATGAAATTTTTTAGTATTCCTATCACCTTCTATATCCCTTCTTATAAAAGCCTTATGTCTTATTACCTGAATTTCAGAATCCAAAGCATCCCTCAATTTGTTTTTCAGATCATCCTCCATCATGATAATGGTATCATCATTAGGATGTAAAATCCTTGCCTCTTGAATATCCTTTAATTCTTCTTTGATAGTTGATGAAAGTAAATTCCCATTACCATAAACTGAAGAATCCCAACATCTAAGATGAAATTTAAGTGCCTTCAGCTTATACACAAGTGATAAAAGTGGATTCCTATTACGATGACAGTCCCATACCTGCATTAAAATGTTAGAAAAAGAAGGATGATTCAACCAAAAATTAAAAAATTTAAATGAGGATTTATCCATGTTAATGTTGTCTACATCTCCCCAAGATAAAAGCAAAGGATTGTGGTCAGATAAAGTTGAAGGGAGAACTTGATAGAAAGAATTAGGCCAGAAATTGTAAAAGTGGTAGTTAGCAAACACATGGTCAAGTTTACAAAAAGTGTGACAGCCAGATTTACTTTTGTTGGACCATGTATATAGAGAACCAAAGAAACTAATAGCAGAGAGATTGGAAGATAATAAAGCTTGAATGAGAGGAGTAGTATCTGAGATAGAGGACAACCCCTATATTTTTGAAGTCAAGAAGACATGCAATTAAAATCCCCTCCAACCACCCATGGATCAGCAGATGTGAAACACCCCACCTCCATTAAGGTCACTCACAAAGGGAATACCTTAATTCGGTGGAACGTTTTGGGTAAAAGATGTAGATAAATTACAAGACAGACAAATAAAGCAGCGGTAAATAAATAAAACTTTACTTCATTGATAAAACAACTTGTACAAAGATTGTTTTCCAATACCAAAGTATCTGCCTTGTTTAACAAAATAAAGAAGCACAAAATGACAATGATATTCCCCAATAAAGCATGAGGCAGCCATAGCAGTGGAAAAGAGAGTTCAGAGCAATACACCAACTAATCTTCAAGCTTGGAAAGAAAAGTGGTCCAAACTAAGCTGAGCTATTCCCTCCATGACTACCTGAGGGGGGGGGGAACGGAAGAAAAGAGGCAAAAACAAACTAGGTTAGACATAAGTCTGGTAAGCTCAGTGACTTTCAGCATGTGAACAGGTAAAATCAACATGACATGAATAAAATGAATATAAGACAATACCATGATAACAGGGATAACATGATAACATAAGATAAGCATAAAGTATGATAAGGCAAGATAAATTGAATGCGTTTCTACTCTTTCTCTGCTTCGTTACTACCCTGTTATTTTGACTTCTACGTCTCTACACCACCTAACTAGTGTCCCAACTAGAAATCTGTATAAAATGATAATATGATAACGTGATCCCAATCCCCGCAATTGTGGTAGCCTTCTGGTGTACATCTATTGTGAGGATTCCACCTCAATCTGCCTAATTGCCATGAATGTGTTAGATGTACCCTTACTACCCTATCGATCGGCTCCCTACTCGTATTAATTTCTCTTGTGTCTGTGTCAATCGGCCCTCTCTTGCGTGTAGATACCCTGTGCTGGTCCCACCATAAGGTGTATCAACCCTTATGATAGCAGCCCGACACGATTCAAGATGCACAGTGTATAACTACTGGTACCCAGTGCCTGCTTTTTCCCACTCCAAAGTACGTGCATGCCCATAAACCGTCGGAACCTACACTAACGTACCCCCTGCCGCTATTTTGACCGCTTATAATCAGACCAGTAATCATGCCCTACCATGCCAAGTTCAGGGTACCATGATACATCTATGTGGGTTACTGCTGAAATGGGTCCCCGTTACTAGGGTTTCCTACTGGTTAAGTTTGTGGGCCTATATTTACTAATATTACCCACCAACCCGATATGTACTTAACCCTCCCACCGATTCAAACATGTTTATTTAATGGTTAAGTTTGTGGTCCTATATTTACTAATATTACCCACCCATCTTGATATGTACTTAACCCTCCCACTGATTCAAGCATGTTTATTTAATGGTTAAGTTTGTGGGCCTATATTTACTAATATTACCCACCCAACTCGATATGTACTTAAACCTCCCGCACCTTATGTCATATTGGTTGTGTTGTCCATTCATGTTAACTTAACCCACCCATTCATCATGTCATGTTGGTTAAGTGTTTCTTATTAACTTAACCCTCCTCACTTATCATGTTTGATTGGTTAAGTGTTTCATATTAACTTAACCACGTTCGTTCATCAATTTATATTGGTCAAGTGTTTCTTGTTAACTTAAACCCACGTGTTCATCATGTTGTATTAGTTAAGTGTCATCAATCAATTCAAGTTAACTTAACCCACCTACTTGTCATGTTACTTTGGTTAAGTGTTGCCTTCTCGTGTTAACTTAACCCTACCACAAATCAACTTATATTGGTTAAGTGTTGCCCTCTTGTTTTAACTTAACTTCACCACAAATCAAGTTATATTGATTAACTGTTTCTTATTACTTAACCCTACCCATTCATCATGCTATACTGGTTAAGTGTTTCCTATTAACTTAACCCTAGTCATTCATGTTATTATATTGGTTAAGTGTTTCTCATTAACCTAACCTCATCCATCTGTTTAATTAACATGTTATAACGGTTAAGTGTTCCCATAGTTAAGTTAACCTACCATTTGTTTAATTAACATGTTATAACGTTTAAGTATCCCCTTAGTTAACTTAACCCTACCATACATCATGTCATGTTGGTTAGGTGTCCCTTGTCCATTTAACTTAACCCACCCATATCTCATGTCATATTGGTTAAGTGTCATTAACCTAACCCTCCCATACTTAGCATGTGTCGTTAGCATTAATTGATTTATTAATGCACCAACCTCTCACATTAGATATGTGTTGTTGCGGTTACTGGACGTGCCGGGCAGTTTTACACCATAACTCAATCTTACCTCGGGTTCTCCTTGGGCATGATGCACTAATCACTCACATTAGATAGGTGTTGTTGTGGTTACTGGATGTGTGGGTGGTTCCGGGCAGTTTACACCACAACTCAATCTAACCTCGGGTTAGGCATGTTTATCTTTTCACTAATTTACAAATTTACAGTTTATATGTAAATTATTCACAATTGTTGTCAATTTCAGATTATGCCACATTTACCATAAATGTCCAAGTCTAGATTTACCTGCTAATTATCAAATTCACCAAAACTAGTCATGTTCCAATTCCCAAGTTATGCCCAACAAATTCCAGTTTTCAAGTTATTAATCAAAATTGGCTATACCCAATCTTCCCTAAATTTGCAATAATAATCATGCCCCAAAATTACAATATTCATTATACTTGGCGTCCCAAATCAAAAGTTAGACCCAATCTAGATTTAATGTTCCAATTTACATTTTACGCCCAATCTAGATTTAATGCTCAAGTTACCCCAAGTTCGCAACAATAACAATTATGCCTAAAACTTGATTTATATGCAAATTAACCCAATTTGCAGTTTATAATGAATATAATACCCCAATATCAATTACAAGTTATATCCAAATCTCAATTTCAAGTTATGCCCAAATCTCAATTACAAGTTATGCCCAAAAGTGCATACACTAAATTAGGCCCAATTCCCCCGTATTTCAATCGTATATAGAACAAGATTTCGTTTAGGTTTGAGACACCCTAGATCCATGATAAAAGGGGAGGAAGATGAAACATAAAAGATTAGGCATACAATAGCCATATGACGCTAGATTTGATAATAGCAATATCAGGAACATAAAGAGGTATAGGCCTGAATAAAATTACATCGCATGCATAATTCTAATAGACTAGATTTGAATAACATCGCAGGCACAAATCTAATAAAATAGATTTGAATAACATCGCAGGCACAAATCTGATGGAATAGATTTGAATAACATTGCAGGCACAAATTTGATAAAATAGATTTGAATAACATTGCAGGCACAAATCTGATAAAATAGATTTGAATAACATCGCAGGCACAAATCTGATAGAATTAGATAGGATAAGTCTAAAAGTATTATCTCATAATCAGGTGTAGCTTTAATTCAGATTATTACATGCCAAGAATTTGAATTAAGAATTCACATCTGAAAGTAACTTGAACTTACAAAACAAAGGCAAATCTTGTTTTCTAAAACTGAAAAGCTATCCCTTGACATAGACTATCGATTCTATAAATTATATTTGATTCTTAGAAAATAGTTGTTGAAGTCGTTGAATTAGCCTTTGATTCCCTACTTGAATTCTAACTTGATTCCACGAAGAACTTGAGCAGCATAACCTCGTCTTTGATTTATTTTGATATGAATTAGGGTAGACATAGGCGTAATGAAGTTGTGTAGAGAAAACTGTAGCCTTAGGGGTGTTTATATAGCATAGGGATCAACGAATCTGGTCAGAACGGGTGTCCAAATGCAGAAAAACGAACCAGTCCTCGGATCTGGAAATAGGTGGAGGTCGACCCCCTGGTCGACCTATGTCGACCCCCAGCCCCTGGTCGACCTGGGTCCTGGGCGGGAAATTTCCCGCCCAGCCCGGGTTTGTGTTTCGAATTTTGAGCTTTTAAATTTTGAATTCGGGCTGGTTTTTATTTTAAATTCCTGAAACTTCTGGAGGACATAACTTCTTCATATGGAGTCCAATTCACGCAAACTCGGACTCTATCTCAAGCAGAATTCCAAGACGAACGCAATAGCGTAACCCGTTTCCCTTAATTATTCTCTTAAAAATTAAGTATACTTTAATTTGTTATTTTAATATTCTCAGAAATTACGGGGTGTTACAATCTCTCCTCCTTAAAGGATTTCGTCCCTGAAATCTTCAAGTTAAGAAGAATGTGTCCTACCATCCAACCACCCATTTACTCAACCATAAAACACAGGCAACCATTGTCCTTAAAAGGTTTCTAATGCCGTATGAACATATGCAGAGTGTGTGTATATGTTTCTTTTCTAATGCAAAATCAGACAGTCTACTGATTCAGTTGACCTCCTTAATGCGAATCATTAGAGTGTCATGCATCCAATATGTATGCAAATATCCCTAATCATGTAAATACTATATGTGTGCATATTCACTCATCCATATGCAACATCCATATGATAACACATCAAGTTTCAATCCATATACAAATACATTCATATGCATATGTAATATGAAAGTGACTGAGCCGATCTAGTGCCTAATGTGTGTATATGCATCCACGAGCATCCACTAGCAACCACTTGCAACCACTTGCAACCATCAATCATTACATGTTTCAAATACATGTTTACATCCATTGGCTTCTACCTAAGGATCGAATATATGACCTAGAGGATATACCTAAAAAAAGATAGAACAAGCATGCATAGAATTCCTAGAAAAGAGATCAAGGACATACCTTCAAGAAAAAGGGTATGATGCATGTGTCTTATCTTCAGTCTCCCACGTCGCGTCTTCTTGAGCTTCACTCCACTATACCTTAACTAATTTAACTTCACGGTTGCGAAGCTTCTTGACCTCCATTTCCAAAACTCACTAGTAAAGATAAGACCTCGATCACTTACTGTGCTAGAGGGTATCCAATGAAGTCGAACTATCTTTCCAAGATAAATAGATGTTAACCATGATACCAAGTGTATATACTAAGATGATTAGAGGTCTCTCCTCTACTTAGCTTATCCATCATGTTACAAATCTGAGGGTCTAAGGCTAATGGTTACTATATACTTTTTACCTCTCTTAAGGTCAGTCTTTTTTTTCTACTTAGGGCGCCTGCAACAACCATTTATCTCTCACGCAAACCATCCTAGTCGAACTCGACATTCCTCAAGTACAAGCCCCAAAGGCCTAAACCAATATCAGACAAGCACCCAAGGAATACCTCCTCCGAATTTGGACGATCTATGTGAGATGATACTAGCAAAACAACCAAACAATTGAGCACTTAACCAACTCTGGCTATCCTCGCCAATATTGCTCCAAAACTATCGTTGATCGCATAACTGGCTTTGCATTGTCAACTAGATATATACAGAAATTTATCTCGCGTTTTAGGGGACAAACCCCTAACCTAATCAAAAACATCTGCGTACTCATGGACTACTCTAACGGATCGCAAATCGTCGATAGATGCATCAAGTGATTCTTAGTAGCTAAGCCTAACTGATCCCCTTAGGATCACACGAAATCTCGGGGTATTCCCGAGGCAAGTAAAAAGTCTAACTACCCTCCTTTCACAATTACTAGCTAACCAACCCATAGCCCATGGAACCAAGAACATAAGCATTATACTTAAACTCAATCTTTAATATAGATATTCTCAAATCCTTACAAACCAAAGATAAATGAGCCGAACTATTAATTGGATTTGAGACAAAAATGGGATCTTTTACTACATAAGTACTAAGGTGCAGAGACTCATCTATGGAAACAGATAAACGAATGTGAAGCGCTAAAATCAAAAAGAGTACTAACAGGATGATCAAAAAGATAAACTAAGCTCTACCTCTCTCTTAGGTACGCTGGCGGTGAGAGCATGCACTTGCCCTCTTGAAAATCCTGTCCTTTGTTCTTGCCCTTGTCCTTAATTATATGACCCGTTATACCATAATAAAGACACTTCCTCTTGTCTTAAGTTTTACTATTCTTTCCTCCCTTCTTGTCCTGTGATTATTCCACTTACACCTCTTCCTTTGTGAACCAAGTCCATATCCATGAGCTTCTCATCCTTGGGTTGTGTTCCTTAGCCAAACTCCCTCATTCTCATCTTTACTATCCTTGTGTAACACGTTGACAAGTCTCTCAAAAGCTGCCTCCATCGCACAAAAAACCCTACAAAGCTCGAAAGAAAATTAGCCGTAGGTGAAACTACTGCGGCTTTAAATGGAAGATGGGTGCTTATTTGCCCTTTGACAAGTGTCGTAGTCTCATCAAGCCTACGGAACCATGCCGCGATGAGGTTACCTCCCAGAAAGCCAGGAGCCCCAGAGACTCAGGAAAGAAGGAAACAAGGATTTCAAACAGAGGATCAGAAGATAGCGCATATGGCTTTGGGGAATATGCCTATAAAACAAAACTTTTCTTTTGAAATTGCTTCTTTTAAAACCGTTTTGAAAATAATTTCTCAAATCTTTTATCTGATCCGGTAACCTTCAGCTCTGATACCAAGTGAAACACCCCACCTCCGTTAAGGTCAATCACAAAGGGAATGCCTTAACTTCGGTGGAACGTTTTAGGTAAAAGATGCAGATTAATTACAAGACAGACAAATAAAGCAGCGGTAAATAAATAAAACTTTACTTCATTGATAAAACAGCTTGTACAAAGATTGTTTTCCAATACCAAAGTATCTGTCTTGTTTAACAAAATAAAGAAGCATAAAATGACAATGATATTCCCCAATAAAGCATGAGCCAACCATAGTAGTGGAAAAGAGATTTCAGAGCAATACACCAACTAATCTTCAAGCTTGGAAAGAGAAGTGTTCCAAACTAAGCTGACCTATTCCCTCCCTGATGACTTGGGGGGGGGGGGGAAACGGAAGAAAAGAGGCGAAAACAAACTAGGTCAGACATAAGTTTGGTAAGCTCAGTGACTTTCAGCATGTGAACAGGTAAAAGCAACATGACATGAATAAACCGAATATAAGACAATACCGTGATAACAGGGATAACATGATAACATAAGATAAGCATAAGGTATGTGTTGACGACCAAAAATGTCGCAAACACCAAAGATTCCTAATTACTAGGAATTATAGATATGGTCGCATAGACAATATCATAAAATAGAACACGAAATAAAATATAAGCGGTAAATGACACGAAGAATTTATAGTGGTTCGGCCTTAGTGAAGGCCTATGTCCACTTTGAAGAGTTGTAGAGATTTTATTAATCACTTGAAAGATTACAAGGTTGAGATCCTCTCATTACATTCATTGACTATGCTTCATGAAGCTACAATAGTCATATTTGCAAGAAATAGTAAAATGGACAAGTTTGCCCTTCTTCTTCCTCAAAGAGGAGATGCCATTAATGAAGCTCTATAGGGGTCTCAAGGTCCAAGAATCTCTCCCTTTTGAAGTGTGAGGTCATGGGGAATTTATAGGAAGTGGTTTGGCAAGGGTTAGGTGGGAGTAGGTAGAAATGGGGACCATCTACAGGAAATTCGCGCCTCCAAGTTTCGGCTTTGGAAAATTCGTACCTGGGTGAAGTGCGATATTTCGCACCTGTTAGGTGCGAAATTTCGCACCTCCCAGGTATGAAATTTCGTACCTGTTAGGTACAAAATTTCATACCTCTGAGGTATGAAATTTCACACCTTCAAGGTACAAAATTTCGTACCCTGAAGGTACGAAATTTCGCACCTTGGCAGGTGCAGAGATTGTTTTGAAGGGGATGTAGTAAGGTTTTGTCGACGCGATTCCCTTCGGTCTTCCTCTTGGATTTCTTGTGTTTCACCCTTGGCCTCGGCTTCACGCGATGAGTTGAGTCGAGCGTGTCTTGAGTACTTTTGGTAACTGGACCAAAAGGTCGGTTAACATTTGCCCCCCAAAGTACGTCTTGTCTTGACGGGATGTGCTTCAGAATGAAAGTTGAGAGGATAGTTGAGTTGCTGATTTACCCTGCAAGTTATAAGAAGAAATACGTTAGCTAGCGGGCTCGCCTGTTTGAGGGAGGTAGGTGAGTCACCATCGGTTTGATGTCGTGCTAGTGTTGCCTTGTGTTCGCATTGCATTGGAACCGCGCGTTTTTGGCGACTGACGCGTTGCGGGATGTAGGCATTCAATAGCGCGATGGTTGAGAAGAAATATGTTGTCGTCTCCATCATCATTTTTTTTGGTGGTGGCTCAAAATTTCGAACCGTAGGTGTTCAGAATTTCGGACCATGGAGGCTCGGGTATCGAGCTCTGGAGGCTCGAAATATCCAGCCACAAGTCTCGAAATTTCGAGCCTTCGTGGTTCGAAATTTCGAGCTTGTAGGCTCGAAATTTCGAGTCTAGGGGGCGGAATACGAAGGGACTTTTTTTCCTTTTTATTATAAATAGGCCTCCCCCTTCCTTCATTTTCTTCCATCTCGCGTCGTTATTACGAAAATTTCGAACCTCGACCCTTTGACAAAAAAGAAGACTTTTTTAGGTAATGAACTTGGTCATAGAGGGAAGGGAGAAGGGAGGTTGAGGTGCGACTGTTGGAGGAGGCTCGAGGCGTCGAGTCCGAGCCGAGAGGTTCGAGAGCTCGAACTTAGTGGGCTCGAGCCCGTCGAGCCCTGCTGGGTTCGAAGTTCTCGAACCCTGAGGGGTTCGAGGTTTCGAGCCTTGGCAGCTTGGACTCCTGGCCTCTTGGGGCTCGAATTTTTGAACCTTGATAGTTCGAAATTTCAACCCCTTGGGGTCTGAAAGTCCGAGCCTTGAGGTTCGAGATGTCGAACCGTTGGAGCTCGAATTTTCGAACCGCCATGGTTCGAATTTTCGAGCCTCCCTGGTTCGATATTTTCGAACCCATGGATTGGACTTCGAAATGTCCGAGTTCGGGGTTCCGATCCCTCTGCGCTTGGTTCTTTGAGCCCAGGGGCGAGTCTGAGGGCACTGCCTCGACCAGATATCGTCCTCAGCTGCTTTCGACTTTTAACTTCCTGACTGCCTGCCCTCGGACTTATTAACTGCTTGTCTGACTGCACGAACGTACTAAGTGTTGACATCGATAACTGTCTGGATAAGAACCTGAAACTTTCACATAGGATAGAGCATATATATGGACTGTGACTGAACCGTTACGGTCTTTAGCATTTCTATGAGCATTTTCATTCTTTGCACAACACTGCACTCACTTGTTAATGTTTACAAACGCGAGGGGTACAGGTTATTTTGTTATGACGTCTAATACTGGTATGTTGAAGTATAGTGAGCCATGCAAACAAGATCACAGACTGGGAAACTCCTGGGATCCGAGGCTTCCCCGCCATCGTCTAATTCTTCTGATTCTACTTCTAGCTCCACGGACAACACTAGCTCTAGGGGCAGCGAGCCTGAGACTACCGAGGGATCGGTTCCTTCCCAGGCTAGGAGTTCTCCTGAGGTGTCAGAACACGGGGGACATGTTGAAAGGCTTAATTCCCCAGTAGTGTATTCGGAGATGGAGAATGTGGACATTATGGACGGTGTTGAGCCGATTTCCCTAGTGGCTCCTGACATGCTACCTGACGTGGTTGTTTTAGACAATCCACCGGACTCGGTACCCTCACGTATGGATGCGGCGGCGATTAACAAGATGTCGTTACGATTTGGTATCCTAGAGGGGGAGGCTCGTGTCCCAGGATCAAGAGAAAGGGCCCATGCACTGCCCGAGGGGCTTACTGCTTAGAATCGTCATGCTTGCGGTGTGGGGTGCGTGCCCCCAGCCAATGATTTTATATGGGAGATGTTGCTGTATTTCCGCATTGCCCCTTCACAATTGCATCCGAATGCTTACTCCGCGCTCTTGGGTACTTGTGTTCTTTTCCGGGAGTTTCTGCACCAGGATCCTACCGAAGAGGATATCCGGTACCTCTTCCATTTTAGGCGATCGGTCGGTGAATCGTCCTCTCAATGGTTCTTGGAGGCGTTTCCTGGCAGGAGGATTTTTGTTGGAAAGTGGCCCCGACCATCTGTAATTAAGCACGATTGGTTCTTTGCCCGCTGTCCTCCCGGCTTCGCGAGAAGGTGGATACAAGGACGTGAGTTTCCTCAGTTTATCTTGGTACCCATGTCGAGCTCTGCGTCTCATATTTTTACTCTGATTGTGGCAGGAAATCCTAAGGCACCTACTAGTGATGAGTACCAGCAACGCCTTGATGCCCTCCTAGCCATCCCTGTGGCTTCTCATAGGACGGATACTGTGGTAGACTTGGATCACCTTTGCCGTTTTGGGTTGCTTTTATCTGGACCAGCCTTGCCTAGGTCTGCTGTGGCGAGTGGTGTGTCGCGAGAGGGAATGGCGAGCACCTCCACCTCTTCCTCTTTGAAAAGGAAGTCACCCCCTACCCACCTCGGGCCTAAAAATGTCGTTAAGTTCCACGAAGGTGTCGGAGGTAGCAAGACCGGTGGCGCGGAGACAGCTGCTCGGGATGAGGGACTTCCTGATGCTTCTGTCCGACCCCTGATGGGATGGGTAGGAGAAGAAGCGCTGGATAGTCCTTACTCCCCTGCGGCTTCTCTGGAAGCTACCACCTCCCTCGAGATGGCAGGTCAGTTTGTTGATCTGGAAATGGTTCCTACAGACTTGTCTCAGTGGCCGAGTGCGGCTAGCATGGAGGACCTTGGTCTTGCCGCGGAGGGATTAACTCCTATGGCTGGCGAACAATCTGGTTTGTTGAGAGAGCACTTAGGACATGCACTTACACACATCATGCTGCATAGAGAAGTGCCGGTGTGTATTGTTGACTGATTTCGCTTCTTTTCTTTGACAGGTGACATGGCCAGAGGATGTGGAGGGCGTGGTCGCGGAGACCGTCGCCGTCATGATAGTGCTTTTCTCAGCTCCTTTAAGCAGGGTGCTAGCTTATATGGCCACGTTCCGCCCCCACTGGGTCATGGCCGTGGCAATCGTTATTAGGACATGCCTCAATCTTATACAGCTCCTCCCCCTCCTTCTCCGACTCAAGCACCTAGAGGGGGTTCACGGTTTGACCAAGGGGGGCCGAGTCGCATGTCGTCATCAACTCCACCTGTCCCCGCTCTGTTGGCTCCCGTTCAGACCTCGATGGGGGGAAAGTCTCCGCTCGCCTAGCCAAGGCCGGACAGGGTGGCTGTGATTAGGACCCAAGTTTTAACAGCAGCTCAGATGCAAGAGCTTTCCCCCGCGGAGAAGTGGGTGTTTTTGGAGCATCACTTTCCTCGACTTTATTTTGATGAGCTACCATCTCTTCCCGATCTTAGTCTACCCCCAGACAGGTCATCTGGAGAGATATGGACACATGTCGAGGCCGCGTTTCTTCAATCTAATGAGGTTACCCGATATTGCCATGATCTATCGCAATTGATTAGGGAGAAGAACATGCACCTCATGGATCGTCTAATATCCATTGACGCTGAGAAAACCTCTGTCGATCACTTGAATGCGGAGATTGGTAGGTCTTCCCCTTCCTGGTTATTAGGAGTCTTTTATGCTTACATATCTTTTAATACTGACTTATGGATCTTGTGGTTTTGCCAGCTGAGCTGAAGCGAGGGTACGAGACGCTCAAGAAGGAGACCGACGAGTCCCGCGCTATTTATATAGAGACCATAGCCGACCTTACTACTCAGAATACAACTCTAAAGAAGGAGAAGGCCAACGTGGATCAGGCTTGTATGGACTTGGAGAGGGAGAATGCCAAGGTCTTCGAGCTTCAGGAGGAGAACAAAACTTTACTAGTGGAGAACGACCGCTTGAAGAGAGAGCTTGAGGTGGCGAGGAAGGAGAAAGAGGAGTCGGAAGCCAGTAATCGTGATGTGATAGGCAGTGGGGAAGGATTGGGGGCGGAGCTCCTAAGAGAGGTGGAGCAATTGAGGGATGAGCTGGCGGATGCCGAGCACCGGGCCCAGTCGTCTGTGGAGGAGTATATTAAGGACATGCTCGTCAAGGCCCTAAGATTCCGTGGGATTTCTTGGATGCCTGATTATTCCCTCGAACTAGCTCGAACCTGGGAAAGATTAGTTCCATACGAGGCCTTCTTGCGCGGGGTAGGTATTTAGACCCTGGATGATCGACAACTTATGACTGACCTTCTGATCGAGGAGAAGCGCGAGAAGTTGGAAGAGGGTAGGAGGCTGCTGCTTGAGGATGCAGAGAGAGAGAGAGGCTCACCGCTGAAAAGGGGAAATCGGTCATGCTTGGTAGTGTTGTGGTAGCGGTGGGCTCCGCGGAAGGAAGTTCCTACAGGCCGCCCGTGTCTGGATTGGTCGTGACGACTGATCCCCTAGACCCAGCTCAGATTTCGACCAAGCTGGGTTCTGAACAACTAGAGCCGGGGGAGATTGAAGTTACCCTGCCCGTGGCACCAGGTGCCCCTTCTGCTCCTGCTACGCCATCGTTGGCCGGAGGTAAATTTTCTTTATGCCGAATCCCAGAAGAGTATGTGGTTTTCGAGTTTGTGGACTAACAAGCCATGTTTTCCTTGTGCAGTTACTCTTGGATCGGCCACAGCCTTTGACCCTGCCCCTGTGATTCCCCAAGTGCCTGAATCTGGGTTAGGACCCGAGGGGATGCAGCCTGGAAGGAGCGGAGATCAGCTTGATACCTACTCGGGAATAAGATTAACCCCAAGCGTTTCTGAAGGTCTTATTGATGACGACGAGGAGGTGGATGGGCTAAGTGCAGCTATCCGAGGTCCGGCGGAGGGAGACACAACGCAGGGTGATATGTCCGGCCAGGAGGTTGCTATCCAGGCCAGGAAGGAAGTAGTGGAAAAGGACATCGCAACGGTTACCCGGAGTGGGTTGACGAGGAAGCGGAGAAGAAGAGGGTGGCCGATGAGGAGGCTCAGCGAAGGGCCATCGATGCCCGTAAGACAACTGGGACCGTAGACCTAGATCACAAGTCCCAGAAGCTCATTAACCGACGACTTGCTAAGGAGGCCAAGGAGAAGGCTAAGCGGGAAGGAAAAGCTGCCCCAGAGACGAGTGCTGTAGTGATAGGTCTGGCCGCCGGTGGTGCCCCCAGGCCTTTACCTCCCCATGCCCCTACTGATGTCACTGAGATTTCTAGCGGCGATGGGGCGGACGAGAAAGGTCTCCCAGCTTCCCATGAGTCGATCATCTCTTATAAGGGTCGCAGTGGAAAGGATGGATCTGGAAGGAAAAGGCACCGTTCCAAGGATGATCCGTTGAGCGCTGAATCTGCAAAAGAGAAACATAAAGGCAAGAAGAAGAAGAAGCATGGTTAGGGTTAGTCGCTTAGTTTAGCGATTATTTTGGTAGTGTAGGCCGCTAGTTTACGCGAGTTCGGCCCTCGCTTTTGGTTTATCAAGGCACGGTATGCACCCTATCATTAAAAAAGAGAGCTATTAGTAACGTTATGGGTTGTAATGTGTGTGTGTGTTATAATGAAATGTAAATTAGTAAAGATCATGTTTTGTTGTTAAATGTTCGGATGTTCTTCCTATGTTTTCGGGCGTCCCGTACTCGCATAGGCGTACTTATCGTTACGCTTAACAAAAAAGTGATTGTGTGTTATGCGCCCTGGGGTGGGTGTCCTAGGGGGAGTGTGATAGTGTACCGCACTCTGGATCGCGGTTCCAGAGGGGAGAGATTGTGCGCAGGCTTCTAGTAGATCTCCCTCAGCTCAGGAGACCCGTAGTTTGTGAAGCCTGGCTAGAGCGCCTACTGTTTTTTCTTGGGTTGCCCGGGGTTAACCTCAAGAGTAGCAAAGGCGCATGACGTCGCGTTATGCGGTCCGTCCTGTGTAAGCTCTCCCGTCGTTCATCGGGTTGAGCCGAGCCCGCCGGCGTCGTCGTTCGCCGGGAAAGAGAAGCCCGGATCATCAGCCCGTAGGGTCCGATCGTTGCCATGGGCTACCCCTAAGCCTTGAGAGCTTCGAGGATGTGACGATTTAAGGTTGGCCTTGGTGCTGCGCCAAGTGCTCGACCATCACCCGTAGTTCGGGAGGAGTTAGTATCGCTCCATCTGGCTGTTGGGTGTTTGAACGATTTATCCTCGGCCTTGGCACTGGGCCTAGGTTCGAGTTAGAGGTTATTTATACTCGGTCGCGCCGCGGGCCGGCGACTCGAGTGGCGTAGCCGGCTCCCATGCTCGGGGTGCCGGTTGATGCCAATGTGGGTGGCTTGCGAGGTTGGCTTGCGGACCGGACGACGGTGTCACCCTCCGCACTAGAGGTCGACATCGTGGTCGGTGGCTTACACGAAAACGATCTGTTAGGATTAATCAAACATGTCACGCGAGGAGTAAACATGAAATAAGGAAGTAGGAAGCTGAACATGATTTTCATTAACAACGTTTGGCATGAATAGCCTTTACAATGTCTTGAATTGCTAGAAAACAAAACACCGCTGAAAAGCGTATACAACCATGTGCTAAATTATGTAAAATAGCGGCGGAGATGTTCGCTATTCCAAGCCGTTGGTAGTTCGACTCCATCCACGGTCGCTAGCCTGAAAGTTCCGTCGCTGAGCCTTTGTGTAATAGAGTACGGGCCTTCCCAACGAGGAGTGAGGCCTGTTTGAGGTGGGAATACCCGCTTTAGGACGAGGTCTCCGATGTTGAGGCCCTTGTGGCGGACTCGAGAGTTGAAGTACCGGGCGACTCGTTGTCGTTGGGCCGTTGCTTGTAGACCGACTTCGTTCCTTCTCACTTCTAGTAAGTCGAGTGATCCCATAAGTAAATCTTGGTTTTTCTTTGGATCGAAGTAGGTGACTCGGTGGGATTGAAGCTCGAGCTCGATGGGGATGACGGCCTCAGACCCGTAGGAGAGGGCGAAGGGAGTGTGCCCGGTTACTATCTTGTGAGTGGTCCGGTAGGCCCATAGGGCTAAAGGAAGTTCGTCTGCCCACATGCCCCCAGCCTTCTCGAGGCGCTTCTTGATGATGGACTTGATAACTTTGTTAACTGCCTTAACTTGTCCGTTAGCCTGGGGATGTGCTACGGCCGAGAACCTCTTTTCAATGTCGTGGCGCTGACAGAAGGACTTGAACTATGCGCTCTCGAATTGAGTGCCGTTGTCTGAAATGATGGCCTGAGGGACCCCCTATCGGGTGATGATGTTGCGTACCACAAAATTGATCATTTTCTTGGTGGTGATGGTGGTGAGGGCTTCGGCCTCGGCCCATTGGGTGAAGTAATCGACGGCGACTACGGCATATCATGCCCCACCTCTGGCCATGGGAAGAGTCCTAATGATATCAATTCCCCATATGGCGAATGGCCATGGGATGGTCATTTGTGTTAGTTCCGTTAGCGGGGACCTCGGGATCTTCGAGAAGAGTTGGCATTAGTTGCACTTGCGGGCATAGTCAACGGCATCTTGTTCGAGTGTAGGCCAGTAATAGCCGTGTCGTAGTATCTTCCTGGCCAAGGTTTGCCCGCCGGTGTGGTCGCCGCATTCCCCTTCGTGTATGCTGATTAGGATCTTGGTGGCTTCGTCTGGGGCCATGCATCTGAGTAGGGGGAAAGAGAAGCCTCGTCTATAGAGTATCCCGTCCATAAGGAGAGAGCGGGCTGACTGGCGGGTGAGCGCTCGCTTTTCTTTACGGCTTTGGGGGAGGATCCCCTGTTGTAGGTAGTCCTTGATTGGCGTCATCCATGATTCCGGCTCGGGTCCGATGCTCATGGCCGTACCGGTTGGTGTTGGCTTAGTGCTAGGGGAGTTGAGTACCTCGACGGGGGCGAAGTCCAATAATTGCGGGTCTTCAGAACTTGCTAACCGGGCCAGAGAGTCGGCCCTTTCATTTTGTTCTCGCGGGATGTGAGTGATAGTGAAATGGTCAAAGTGAGCAAGTAATTCCTGGACTTGGGCTAAGTATAGGGCCAGCCATTCCCCCTTGGTTTGGTACACCTCTTTTACTTGACGCAAATAAGCTGTGAATCGGATAAAATCTGAATGATCTTCAGCTTGAGTTCGGTAGCGATTCTGAGTCCGGCTATCAATGCCACATATTCTGCATCGTTGCTGGAAGCTGGGGAAATTTAGTTTTAGTACGTAGCGTATGGAGCGTCCCTCGGGAGTGATGATCACAATGCCGGCTCCCGATTACTTGTCGTTGGAGGACCCGTCCACAAATATCTTCCATGTATCGTGGGGAGTCTCGGTGTCCTCCGCAGAAGCTTCTTCAGGGGTGATAAACTCTACTATGAAGTCGGCGAGGGCTTGTCCGAGGATGGCTCGACGAGGGATGAATGTTATCTCGAACTGGCTGAGTTCCATGCTCCACTTTAGCAGCCGACCGGATGCCTCAGGTCGTTGTAGGACTTGGCGCAGTGGTTGGTCGGTGAAGACTTTAATAGGATGGGCCTGGAAATATGGTCGGAGTTTCCGGGAGGAAACGAGTAAGCAAAATGCCAGTTTCTCGAGCTTTGGGTAGTTCCTTTCTGCCCCGTTAATCGCTTGCTAATGTAGTAGACAGGCCGCTGAGTGCGATCTTCAAGTCGTATCAATGCTGAGCTGATCGCTTGCGAAGAAACAACCAAGTAAACATATAAGTCCTCGTGGTCTATGGGTTTAGATAATATAGGTGGTCGATCTAAGTGGTCAAGGAGTTCCTTGAATGCGAAAACGCATTCAGAGGTCCACTTGAAGTTGCGCTTCCCCTTTCTAAGTAAATCGAAGAAAGGAATGCACTTGTCGGTGGCTTTTGAAATGAAACGACTTAGAGCGGCGACCTTTCCGTTTAGACTCTGAACATGTTTGATGTTTCCAGGGACTTGGATGTCCCAAATAGCTTGGATTTTCTCGGGATTAGCTTCGATGCCCCGGGCGTTGACGATGAAACCTAGGAACTTTCCTGAGGCAACGCCAAAGGAGCATTTTAGAGGGTTAAGTTTCATGTCGTATTGGCGAAGGACATCGAACATTCCGGAGAGGTCGTGGACATGATTGCTTGATGTTTTTGGTTTGACTAGCATATCGTCCACGTACACCTCCATGGATTCCCTGATTTGATTGTTGAAGAGGCGATTAACCATCCGCTGATAGGTGGCGCCGGCATTCTTGAGACCTAAAGGCATGACACGATAGCAGTAAAGCCCGCGGTCGGTTATGAAGGAAGTATCGTCCTGGTTGCAGGGATTCATTAGAATCTGGTTGTAACCGGCATCCATGAAAGATAGCAACTGATATTCGGTGGTCAAATCGACCAGTTGGTCAATTTTCGGGAGTGGGAAGCTGTCCTTAGGACACCCCTTGTTCAGATCTGAGAAGTTGATACACGTTCGCCATTTGCCATTGGCCTTCTTGACTAGGACTGGATTGGATACCCATTCGGGGTAGTCGGCCTCGCGAATGAAGTTGTTGTTCAGGAGGCGATCTACCTCTTCTTCAAGTGCCTTGGACCTGTCAGGTCCTAGGAAGCGGCGCTTTAGTTTGACTGGAGGCACTCTAAGGTCTATGCTTAATGAATGGCAGGCGATTGCCGGATCTATGCCTTTCATGTCGGAATGAGTCCATGCGAATACATCTAGGTTAGCCTTCAAGAAGTCTACAAGGTCGTCTCTAACTGCCGGATGGAGGTCTGATCCTATCTTTAATACTCGCGATGGATCGGTAAGGCGACGGGCACATCTATGGTTGGCTCGACGGGAGTCGGTCTCTCCCATTCAGGTTCTTCGTCTTCCCTTGGATAGAGATCATCGGAAAGACGGGAGTGGCATCTGAGCCATGGCTCAGACGCCGTTGGTTGCTATGCGGAGGCGGTCTTAGCGCAAAAGGCTGCGGGCGCTACTTTTTCTTTGTCCTTGTTGCGCGCATTTTTCCATTCTATTGCATAACATTCTCTAGCGTTGACTTGATCTCTTCTGACTGTTCCGATCCCATTTTCGGTTGGAAATTTCATTAGGAGGGACCATGGGGATAGGCATACACGGAACTCTGTGAAGAATGGACGCCCAAGGAAGGCGTTGTATGGTGAGGTGATATCGATGATCACGAAAGTGAGGATGTAGACCCGGATCTGATCCCCTGTACCAAGTTCGACAGGCAGGTCGATGACTCCCATTGGACAGCTGGATGCCCCATTGAAGCCATGGATCGTAAAGCAGGAAGGTTTGAGATCTCTTGCTTCTAGCTTTATTTGGTCGTAAGGGGCTTTGAAGATAATGTTGACCGAACTCCCTGAGTCGAAAAATATTTTCGAACAGTTGCAGCTCCAATTTGGGCGGTGATTACCAAAGGATCGGTAGTTGGGATTTCAATCCCTTTAGACTCCCTCCCATTGAAGGTGGTATCGTCCCGCATTGTTTTCCGGAGCTTGGCTGGGATAGAATCATCGGGATCAGAGCAAGCCTCGTAGGTCGCTTGCTTAATGGAGCCCACATATCCTTCCATCTTCCGGAAGCTGTCGTGTGCAGGGCCTGGTCCGCCGCAAATGGTATTGATCACGATGCCCCGCCTGGCGTTTGATGGTCCTGGGCTGCTTTGGCTGCTATTTGAGGAGTTGGAACTGGCGGCTTTGGGTTAGTTTCAGGGGGAAAGGGCTCTTGGACGTACTGCTCAAGCCGCTTTTCCCGAATGAGTTTCTCGATCGCATCCCTTAGCTGGCAGCACTCGTTTGTGTTATGGCCATACATGTTATGATATCGGCAGTATTTTCCCGAGCTCTTCTCGGATTCTGTGGATTCCCTGACTCGGGATTTCTTGTATGGCAGAGTGTTACACATCTCTAGATAGATAGTTTCAGGATTCTCATTTAGTGGGGTATAAGTCTCGTAAGATTGGTAGGGACCAGGCTTTCTTGGATCCGCTTGTACCTGATTGGTGCCTCGGCCACCCTTCCCCCCGGTGTTTGGCCTTTGCCTAAGGGGTGATGCCCCCGCATTAGGGTTGATGGGCCTCCTGCTTCTCGACCCTTATGTTGGTTGTTAGCGATACCTGCTCGAGGGATGCTGGGGCGACTAGTCTCGATGACATGGTTGCGCCTCGCTTCTTCTTGGCTCAAGAATTGCCCCACCTTCTCATAGAAGGCGTCGAGGATCTTCGGCTGCTTTCGGTCAATCCATGCCCCAAATTCTGAAGTTGTGAGGACGCCTTTAGCTAGTTGGAACAGTATGGTGCGCTGGTCCGGATCCTCGACCTCGGCGAGGGATTCGTTGAACCTAGAAAGGTAGCTCTTGAGTGACTCTGCAGGCCCTTGGTATAGGCTGGGAAGAGTGAGGGCGTTCTTCCGAGTTGGGATGTGCATTCGGAATTGCTTTACTAATTGTGTGGATAACTGGCCGAAGTTGTTGATGGAGTCGATTGGAAGGCGAGAAAACCACAATAGGGCGGTTCCTGAAAGCAAGACTGGAAAGCATTTTCACTTGACTGGATCATCGCCTCTACTCGAGTCCATTTGCCACTCATAGCGGTTTAAGAAGGCACAAGGATAGGTGTTGCCATCGTAGAGCGGCATCTGTGGCATGCTGAAACGTCGCGACCATTCTGCTTCGTTGACTCGTCGGGTGAAAGGGTTGTGCCTAGTGTGCGCTTCCCATGGTTCATGCACATTCCTTCGCATCCCCTCATGATCATTTGGACCATGTCGGGAAGGTAGGTTGGATGAGGGTCCGCCATTAGGACCCATTGGTTCTGGCGAGGTTCCAGAGTTCGGGTGCGTGGACGTCTTCTATAGTGGACATCCAGACTGGTCTCTCCCGAGTCCTCGACATCTATAACGGGATCCGCGTGCACCTGTGAATGTAGGGCGGGGGCGTGCCGATCTTGTTCTGGATAGGTTCGGGCCGCCATATTAGTTGGTTCGTTGTTCCGGCAGGTGGCCGTTGGGTCTTGTCGAGGAGGAGGTTGGTTAGTAGGAGTAGGTCCATCATTGATGATTGAGCGAGAGAGGTCCCGATATTGGGTGCCCCCGCTATAGATGACGGTGGTACGGTCGCCGTTACCGTTGCCATTGGCATACCCATTGTCGTTGCCGTTGTCGAGGGCATTTGTTCGAACGACGACGTTGTTGATGAGGCTAAATCTCCTTCGTTGGTGTGGGCCCCTCGATTCGGAAGAGGAAGTTTTTGATGCTGGTGGTCGGGGTCAAGCATTGTTCCGAGCTAGTTGTAGTCGAGCGACGACACGCTGACTTTCATTAAGTTGACGCATAAGGTCGATGTTATTCCTTAGCGCTTGATTAAGCTCGACGGCGGTGTTCTCATATTTTTCACTAAGCGTCCGAAGTTGCGCTTGGGTTGCGGGCGCTTCGAGGTCCACAATAGGAGGTTCATTTTCATTGGTTACAGGGACATTTGCCGGAGGAGGTGGATTAGATGGACCAGCCTCGGCGGCGGCTGATAAGCCGATTACTACGTTCTTTGACTTTTTTACCATCGTAAGCGGGCCCGACTACAGGTTGGGCAAGGAACCTTAAGCTCGTCGAAGTCGAGATGGTAAGGAGCAAGAAAGACACAATGTCCGAGTTTTCTAAGTGAAAGCACCAAATGTTGACGACCAAAAATGTCGCAAACACCAAAGATTCCTAATTACTAGGAATTATAGATATGGTCACATAGACAATATCATAAAATAGAACATGAAATAAAATATAAGCGGTAAATGGCACGAAGAATTTATAGTGGTTTGGCCTTAGTGAAGGCCTACGTCCACTTTGAAGAGTTGTAGAGATTTTATTAATCACTTGAAAGATTACAAGGTTGAGATCCTCTCATTACATTCATTGACTATGCTTCATGAAGCTACAATAGTCATATTTGCAAGAAATAGTAAAATGGACAAGTTTGCCCTTCTTCTTCCTCAAAGAGGAGATGCCATTAATGAAGCTCTATAGAGGTCTCAAGGTCCAAGAATCTCTCCCTTTTGAAGTGTGAGGTTATGGGGTATTTATAGGAAGTGGTTAGGTAAGGGTTAGGTGGGAGTAGGTAGAAATTTGGACCATCTACAGGAAGTTTTGGCTTCGGAAAATTCGTACCTGGGTGAGGTGCGAAATTTCACACCTGCTAGGTGCAAAATTTCGCACCTCCCAGTTACAAAATTTCATACCTGTTAGGTACAAAATTTCATACCTGCAAGGTACGAAATATCGTACCTTCGAGGTACGAAATTTCGTACCTTCGAGGTACGTCGTACCTCTGAGATAAGAAATTTTGCACCTTCAAGGTATGAAATTTCGTACCTTGAAGGTACGAAATTTCGCACCTTGGCAGGTGCGGAGATTGTTTTGAAGGGGATGTGGTGAGGTTTTGTCGACGCGATTCCCTTCGGTCTTCCTCTTGGATTTCCTGTGTTTCGCCCTTGGCCTTGGCTTCATGCGATGAGTTGAGTCGAGCGTGCCTTGAGTACTTTTGGTAACCGGACCAAAAGACCGGTTAACAGTATGATAAGGCAAGATAAACTGAATGCGTTTCTACTCTTTCTCTGCTTCGCTACTACCCTGTTATTCTGATTTCTACATCTCTGCACCACCTAACTAGTGTCCCAACTAGTAATCTGTATAAAATGATAATATGATAACGTGATCTCGATCCCCGCAATTGTGGTAGCCTTCAGGTGTACATCTATTATGAGGATTCTACCTTAATCTACCTAATTGCCATGAATGTGTTAGATGTACCCTTACTACTCTATCGATCGGCTCCTTACTTGTATTAATTTCTCTTGTGTCTGTGTCAATCGGCCCTCTCTTGTGTGTAGATACCCTATGCTGGTCCCACCATAAGGTGTATCAATCCTTATGATAGCAACCCGACATAATTCAAGATGCACAATGTATAACTACTGGTACCCAGTGCCTGCTTTTTCCCACTCCGGAATACGTGCACGCCCGTAAACCGTCGGAACCTACACTAACATACCCCCTGCCACTATTTCGACAGCATATAATCAGCCCAGTAATCGTGCCCCACCCTGCCTAGTTCAGGGTACCATGATACATCTATGTGGGTTACTGCTGAAATGGGTCCGCATTACTAGGGTTTCCTACTGGTTAAGTTTGTGGGCCTATATTTACTAATATTACCCACCAACTTGATATGTACTTAACCCTCGTACTGTTTCAAACATGTTTATTTAATGGTTAAGTTTGTGGGCCTATATTTACTAATATTACCCACCCAACTTGATATGTACTTAACCCTCCCACTGATTCAAGCATGTTTATTTAATGGTTAAGTTTGTGGGCCTATATTTACTAATATTACCCACCCAACTCGATATGTACTTAACCCTCCTGCACCTTATGTCATATTGGTTAAGTGTTGTCCATTCATGTTAACGTAACCCACCCATTCATCATATCATGTTGGTTAAGTGTTTCTTATTAAATTAACCCTCCTCACTTATCATGTTGGATTGATTAAGTGTTTCCTATTAACCTAACCCCGATCGTTCATCAAGTTATATTGGTCAAGTGTTTCTTGTTAACTTAACCCCACGTGTCCATCATGTTGTATTGCTTAAGTGTCATCAATCAATTCAAGTTAACTTAACCCACCTACTTGTCATTTACTTTGGTTAAGTGTTGCCTTCTCGTGTTAACTTAACCCTACCACAAATCAAGTTATATTGGTTAAGTGTTGCCCTCTTGTTTTAACTTAACCTCACCACAAATCAAGTTATATTGGTTAAGTGTTTCTTATACTTAACCCTACCCATTCATCATGCTATACTGGTTAAGTTTTCCTATTAGCTTAACCCTAGTCATTCATGTTATTATATTGGTTAAGTGTTTCTCATTAACCTAACCTCATCCATCTGTTTAATTAACATGTTATAACGGTTAAGTGTTCCCATAGTTAAGTTAACCTACCATTTGTTTAATTAACATGTTATAATGTTTAAGTATCCCCTTAGATAACTTAACCCTACCATATATCATGTCATGTTGGTTAGGTGTCCATTTAACTTAACCCACTCATATCTCATGTCATATTGGTTAAGTGTCATTAACCTAACCCTCCCACACTTAGCATGTATCATTAGCATTAATTGATTTATTAATGCACCAACCTCTCATATTAGATATGTGTTGTTGCAGTTACTGGACGTGTCGGGCGGTTTCGGGCAGTTTTACACCATAACTCAATCTAACCTCGGGTTCTCCATGGGCATGATGCACTAACCTCTCACATTAGATAGGTGTTGTTGTGGTTACTGGATTGCCGGGCGGTTCCGGTCAGTTTTACACCACAACTCAATCTAACCTCGGGTTAGGCATGTTTATCTTTTCACTAATTTACATATTTACAGTTTATATGTAAATTATTCACAATTGTTGTCAATTTCAGATTATGCCACATTTACCATAAATATCCAAGTCTAGATTTACCTGCTAATTATCAAATTCACCAAAACTAGTCATGTTCCAATTCCCAAGTTATGCCCAACAAATTCCATGTTTCAAGTTATTAATCAAAATTGGCTATACCCAATCTTCCCTAAATTTGCAATAATAATCATTCCCCAAAATTACAATATTCATTACACTTGGCGTCCCAAATCAAAAGTTAGGCCAATCTAGATTTAATGTTCCAATTTACATTTTACGCCTAATCTAGATTTAATGCTCAAGGTACCCCAAGTTCGCAATAATAACAATTATGCCCAAAACTTAATTTATACGCAAATTAACCCAATTTGCAATTTATAATGAATATAATACCCCAATATCAATTACAAGTTATATCCAAATCTCAATTTCAAGTTATGCCCAAATCTCAATTACAAGTTACGCCCAAAAGTGCATACACTAAATTAGGCCCAATTCCCCCGTATTTCAATCGTATATAGAACAAGATTTCGTCTAGGTTCGAGACACCCTAGATCCATGATAAAAGGGGAGGAAGATGAAACATAAAAGATTAGGCATACAATAGCCATATGACGCTAGATTTGAAAATAGCAATATCAGGAACATAAAGAGGTATAGACCTGAATAAAATTACATCGCAGGCATAATTCTAATAGATTAGATTTGAATAACATCGCAGGCACAAATCTGATAAAATAGATTTGAATAACCTCGTAGGCACAAATCTGATGGAATAGATTTGAATAACATTGCAGGGACAAATCTAGTAAAATAGATTTGAATAATATTGCAGGCACAAATCTGATAAAATAGATTTGAATAACATCGCAGGCACAACTCTGATAGAAATAGATAGGATAAATCTAAAAGGATTATCTCATAATCATGTATAGCTTTAATTCAGATTATTACATGTCAAGAATTTCAATTAAGAATTCACATCTGAAAGTAACCTGAACTTACAAAACAAACGCAAATCTTGTTTTCTGGGATCTGTTTTCTGAAATTGAAAAGCTATCCCTTGTTGTAGACTATCGATTCTCTAAATTAGATTTGATTCTTAGAAAATAGTTGTTGAAGTCATTGAATTAGCCTTTGATTCCCTACTTGAATTCTAACTTGATTCCACGAAGAACTTGAGCAGCCTAACTCCGTCTTTGATTTATTTTGATATGAATTAGGGTAGAGTATAGGCGTAATGAAGTTGTGTAGAGAAAACTATAGCCATAGGGGTGTTTATATAGCGTAGGGATCAACGAATCTGGTCAGAACGGGCGTCCAAATGCAGAAAAACGAACCAGTCCTCGGATCTAGAAATAGCGGGGAGGTCGACCCCCTGGTCGACCTATGTTGACCCAGGTCGACCCCCAAGTCGACCCCTGGTCGACCTGGGTCCTGGGCGGGAAATTTCCCGTCCAGCCCGGGTGTGTGTTTTGAATTTCGAACTTTTAAATTTTGAATTCGGGCTGGATTTTATTTTAAATTCCTGAAACTTATGAAGGCCATAACTTCTTTATACAGAGTCCAATTCACGCAAACTCTGACTCTATCTCAAGCAGAATTCCAAAACAAACGCAATGGCATAACCCATTTCCCTTAATTCTTCTCTTAAAAATTAAGTATACTTTAATTTGTTATTTTAATTTTCTCAGAAATTACGGGGTGTTACAAGATGGTTGCAACAGATTATAGTCTACGTTTAGTACTTTTAGATGTCTTATTGCTATGACGACCATTATGCTCTTTGACTTCCAGTATAGTGCATTGGAACATTTCCAATCTATGGACGATGATTTTCAAGGTTGTAAAGTAAATAGAACAATCGCAAAACTTGTTGCATAACTTATAGCATATTGAATAAAATATAATATTTATCACAACTATAAACATGTGAGACAGTGATGACTGAATAAACCATAAAAATCAAAGTGCACAGATCAAAACCGATATACATAAGTGATAAAGTTTGTACAACTGATAATGCTCAATAGGTGACCATTTCTGAATATATGAAAGCATTGGTAAGTTACATAGTATTACATAATGAATGAGAACCAATGATAGCTAAATATAAAGATACATGATAGTGTAGCCTTAAGCTCGTCGCCTGTCAAGCTTAACATGCTCACTAAAACAAACATTCCAGATCTACTCGTTCAGGAATACTTTGAATAATAGGATGCAAAATATAAACCCCCGCTTCAAACAACTACCTGGTATTAACGATAGAAAATCTCAAAATATTATAAAATCGCTATAATAGAACAATAAATATAGATAACCATACTTAACATGCCCCTGTATCTAAAATGACATCATATAATACAAAGAACTAGCTATACTACATCATAACCATCATGGGTACACTATACATCAAGTGCATATGGGCGTCTAGATATTCAAGCTCATTTATATATGTTTTGTCGGGATTTGAGAGTGTTTATCTTGGGCGTTGGGTTTGAATGCAACGCCTATGTACTTGGTTTCATGGGCTATGGTCTGATTCTAGGGATGGATTGGCTAGCCAGGTATGGTGCCATCCTAGACTATGAAAGGAGGGTAGTTAGATTGTTGACTCGTTGTGGAAGGACCCTTGATATCTCTTATGACCCTAGGGGTTCAGTGATGCTTAGCTACCTAGAATCATTTGACACATCCATCGATGATTTGCAATCTGTTCGAGTAGTCCGTGAGTATGATGACGTCTTTGATGAGGTTCAGGGTTTATCCCCAAGGCGCGAGATAGACTTCTGTATATACTCAGTAGATAATGCAAAGCCAGTTGCATTGCTAGTACACCACATGGCTCCGAGAGAAAGGAAGGAACTCGGTAAGCAAGTAGGGGATCTACTTGAGAAAGGGTTCATAAGAAGAAGTATTTCGGAATGGGGTGTTTCGGTTGCTTTAGTTACAAAGGATGGTGGTTTGCTTAGATTGTGCATGGACTATAGGGAGCTGAATAACCTCACAAAGAAGGGTAGGCACCCATTTCCAAGAATAGGTGATTTGTTTGATCAGTTGGTTGGTGCTTCGGTTTTCTCGCAGTTGGACTTAGCCACGGGTTTTCATCAGTTGAGGGTAGCTGAGGATAGTATAGATAAGACTGCTTTTAGAACTCCCGACGGTTTCTTCGAGTGGCTCGTCATGCCTTTTGGTTTGACGAAGCACCCGCATATTTCGTAGACTTGATGAGTAGGGTGTTTAGGGAGTTTCTAAACAAGTTCGTGGTAGTCTTTATGGATGATATCTTGATATTCTCTAGAAGCAAGGAAGAACATGCCCTACGTCTTAAGGAAGTCTTAGAGGCCCTTCGAGCACATCAACTCAAAGCTAAGTTCTCCAAATGTCATTTTTGGAGGAAGGAAGTGAGGTTCTTAGGACACGGGGTCTCTAAAGAAGGGATATCAGTAGAATCCAGCAAAGGTAGTGGCAATCCAGGATTGGAGGATTCCAAAGAATACAACAGAAGCTTTCTTGGTTGGGCGGACTATTATAGGAAGTTCATTAAGGACTTTGCGAAGATATCAGCTCCATTTTTGACTTTGCTGGATGGGAGCAAACCGCTCACTATATATACCGATGCTTGCGGACAGGGCTTGGAGTAGTTTTCGATGCAAGAGGAAAGGGTGATATGTAAGAGGTGGTAGGTACGTTGTTATGTTTGAGCATCGCTTATCGCCCTCAGACGGATGGACAGACAGAAAGGGTGAATAGAATCCTTGAAGATCTTTTGAGGTTATGTATCCTAAATTTTGGAGGGACATAAGAAGAGCACCTTCCATTTGTGAAGTTCTCTTATAACATCAGTTATTAAGCTAGTATTGGCATAGCACCTTTTGAGGGTTTTTATGGATGACCGTGCCGATCACCAACTTGTTGGTGGGAGTCTACAGATAAGCTTGTATTTGGACCCGACATGATTAGGGAGACCTCCAAGAAGGTAGATTTGATTCGAAGACACATGAAGACGGCACAGGATAGGCAGAAATCCAACGCAGATAAGAGAAAAACCGATCTTGAGTTTGAAGTTGGAGACATGGTTTTCCTTAAAGTATCTCCTTAAAGTAATGTAGTTCGCTTCGGATCCGTAGGAAAGTTGGAACCTAGCTTTGTAAGGCCGTTTCCAATTATAGAGAGAGTTGGACAGATGGCGTATAGGGCGAAGTTACCTAAAAAAAAGTTGGACGGAGTTCATGATGTTTTTCACGTTTCACACCTACGGAAGTGTTTACATGAGACTACTGAAGCCGTAAAACCGAATAAACTAGAGGACATCGAAGTGGAACGAGGGGCTACGGTGAGACGGGTTCCAACCAGCATTTTGGAAACAGAGGTTAAGAAGCTACGTAGCCGTGAAATCAAGTTGGTAAAGGTACAGTGGAGTGACGCTAAAAAAGACGCGACTTGGGAGATTGAAGACAAGATACGTGCATAGTACTCTTTCCTTTTTGAGGATGTGTTCTTAACTTCTCCTTTCCTAACAGCTTTGTTCATATTTGTTTATGTTGCTTGGTACTTCCTCCCGATTATATCTTCGATCCTTAAGTAGAAGCTGATGGATGTAAATATGTGTTTGAGACATGTTATGATTGATGGTTGCAAGTGGATGCAAGTGATTGCTAATGGTTGCTCGTGGATGCATATACACACACTTTAGGCACTAAGGTCAGCTCAGTCACTTTCATATTGCATATTGATATGTGTGCATGTTGGTCTATGAATGTAATTGGGTGTATTATCATATGGATGCTGCATTTGAATGAATTGTTGTTCACACATATAGAAAATTATAAAGTGCATTAGGATTAATTGCATGCATGTTGGACGCATGGCACTAACATAATTTGCATTAAGAAGGTCAACTGAATCAGTGGACCTCCTGATCTTTTGCATTAGTATTAGGACATATACACACACTTTTGCATATGCTCATATAGCAAAAGGAATCTTTTAAGGACAATGAATGCTTGTGTTTGATGGATGAGTAGATGGATGATTGGATGGTAGGATATACATTTTTCTTAACTTGGAGATTTCGGGGACGAAATCCTTTAAGGAGGGGAGAATGTAACAACCCATAATTTAAAAACATGTCACAAGGGATAGTTAAAGAATACTTAATTTTTAGAAGAAGAATTAAGTGAAACGGGTTATACCATTGCGTTTGCCCCGGAATTCTGCTTGAGATAGAGTCCGAGTTTGCGTCAAAAGGATACCGTATGAAGGAGTTATGGATGATAGAAGTTTGGCAGAACAATCAGGAAATGGGCCAGAATAACTAGCGCACTTGTGAAGTGCGCCAGAACAAAAATGCACTGGCGCACCTGGGAAGTGCACCCATGCCGAGCCCAGATCTGCAGAATTCTAGGCAGTTTCCTGATGACATGTATTTTTAATCTGAGTGGTTCTGATGGTCTCTAATCTAATCTAAAGGTCCTAATTCGCCTAATACATCTATAAATAAACACCTAAACCTAACCCTAATCTCATTCAACCCTAATCCATGGCACCTCCATGCTGCTATAATATAAATTAAAACAAGCCTTTCTTCTCTATCAAGTCAAATTAGAAGATCAGTTCTACAAACAATCAAAGTGGAGATTATTCAAGATCAGATTTGCTACAACAACGCCTAATTCTCTTTTCCAAGAATCCTATCGCTGTGAGTTTATGTCACTTTCAAATATAATTAAATTATAAAGTAATTGTGATAGGATTGTAAATTGGATCTAATGTGTGTGCCTGTAAATAAGATGAATCATATCAAGTTTTGTAACTTGTTTTCCTTCAGATTCATACCCAATTGCTATTATCATATGCCTATCTGATCTATTTTGTCTTTATTCGTTTCACATGCATGTTTATGCCAATTTTGATGTTTTGATTCTCTCCTCTTCTTCTTTTCCTTTTTATTTTTGATATTAGGCTAAATTCGAGCCTAAACATATTGCGTTGAGATTTACGTACGATTAATGTTGGAATGATTGGGAAAAGTTGGGAAATATGTAATAAAATGAGGTTTGGCATAAATTGGTTTGGGCATAATTGAGTATAATTTGTATACATGAGATTTGGCATAAATTGTTGAGCATAATTGAGTATAACTTGTATACATGAGGATTGGCATAATTTGGTTTGGGCATAATTGAGTATAACTTGTATACATGAGATTTGGCATAAATTGTTAATAACAATGAAAGCAAATTGATTTGGGCATAATTTGGTGTAACTTGTATACATGTGATTATAGTCATAAATTGGATTAGAGTTATAAGCATAAATTGGATTGGAGTTTACGGGTAATTGGGAATCACTATAATCCAAGATTTGAAGTTGGGCATGAATTAAGGAAGAGATAATGAGCGCAAATTGATTTGGGCATAATTTGGTACAACTTGTACACATGAGATTATAGGCATAATTTGGATTAAAATTATAAACATAATTTAGATTGGAAATTTTGGGTAATTGGAATATATTATAATCAAAGATTTGAAATTGAGACTTGAATCAAGAAAGTGATAATGAACGCCTAAGACACGAGGTTAGATTCGGATTGCGATATAAGCCTGCCCGGAACCGCCCGGCATATCCAGCAACCGCAAACAGTATCTAATGTGAGGGGTCAAAGGCAGAAATTAGATGCGTAATAATGCAAAGACACGAGATTAGATTCAGATTGCGGTATAAGCCTACCCGGAACCGCCCGACATATCCAGCAACCGTAAATGGTAATCTAATGTGGAAGGTCATGCAAGATTACAGTTATAATGAATTAATGAACACTTAACTAAGATAAGACATGTGGTAAGACATGCGAATAATAAAAGGTTAAGTGGGTAACATGGGTAGCCTATGAAACATAATAAAAGCACTTAACCAAAATGAGACATGTGATAAGACATGGGGATAAAAAGGGGTTAAGTGGGAAAACCTAGTGGGGACCAAGCTTAGGAGGGAAGCTTGTGTCAAGTGTGTGGACCATTTTTAACCAGTAACCCATTTTAGTACCTATATGAGCTCGAACTAGGTCGAGGACAGGGACACGCTTACTGGGGTTGATTGTAAGAGGTCAATAAAGAGTTAGCGATGGCAGTACAAGTCCAACGGAGTCATGTGCGTGCGTGGGTCCGAGCTGGTAGGTAAGACGTTGTTGTATCATGTGGGTATAAGCTGTGCATTTCAGTGGTATCGGGGTTGCCACCTTAGGGAGTGATACACCCTATTGTGGGACCAGCACATGTACCTACGAGGTTAGGGAGTCGATCGAATAGGAAGGGTAGTGGGTACATCTAGTGGTGATAGGTGCATATTGGTTACCTATGATAGCAGCTAGAGGTACATAATCAAATAGGGAGGGTACATCTAGTGGTGGTAGGTGCATATTGGTTACCTATGATAGCAGCTGGGGGTACATAATCGAACAAGGAGGATAGTTTATACATCTAGTGGGGATAAGTGCACGTTGGTTACCTATGATGGCAGCTAGAAGTACACGAAACTATCATCATTCTATTTAGCCAAGAGGGATCATCTTCTAGTATGAAACCAGTATTGGTGTGGTGCAGAGAATATCTTTATAGTGGTTAGAAGCGCAGTTAATGTTACATCTTGTTCATCTTGTTGCCTTGCCATATCTGCTTACGTTACAGTCATCTCTTATATCCAGTTTATGTTCTTATCATGTTGCTTTACTAATTATATTGTTAAATTCACTGGACTCGCCAGACTTTATGTCTGACCCTTTTTGTTTCGCCCCTTTTCTTTCCTTTTTCCCCCCAAGTTCTCAGGGTGGGCACATTGAAGCTTGATTCAGACTTTCCTGCTTGAAGTGCTGAAAGTAATGCTTAGCTTTGTTTCTCTTTCATATGGCATTTTGGACTGGGGATTATGGTTTTTAAAAATTATGTACTCTGATGGCTTTTGTACAAGACTGATATTATGTACTTGGTTTTGGTGCGATGGGTTTGAAGATGTAACCAAACTTATTACTGTTTCCGCTGCAATAAAGTTATAAATTTTTCAAGTACTATTTTATGTATCGATCTTGTAATATTCTGTCCTGTTTACTTATAATGCTCCACGAAACTTAATGCATTCCCTTTGTGAGTGGCATTAACGGACGTGGGGTGTTACACATGGTATCAGAACTGAAGGTTACCGGATCAGATAAAAGATTTTGAAAGCCGTTTTCAAAACGGTTTTAAAATAAAAATTTTCAAAAGAAAAGTTTGTTTTGAAAGACATATTCCCCAAAGCCATATGCACTATCTTTTGATTTTCTGTTTGAATCCTTATTTCCTTCTTTTCTGAGTCTTCGGGGCTCCTGGCTTTCTGGGAGGCAACCTCATCGCAGCATGGTTCCGTAGGCATGATGAGACTACGGCGCCTGTCGAAGGGAAAAGAAGTGCCTAACTTCCATCTATAGCCGTAGTAGTTCCACCTGCGGCTAATTTTCTTTCAAGCTTTGTAGGGTTTTCCGCGCGATGGAAGCAGCTTTAGAGAGAGACTTGTTAACATGTTTCAAAGGATGAGAAACTCATGGATATAGCCTTGATGCACAAAGAAGATAAAGGAGAAAAGAAGGAGGTCAAGGTTGAAGAATCACAGAATAAGGAAGTGGAACCTAAGAAGGGTGGAACGAACTATAGACCCCGAGAAAAGAGGAAGTGTCATTACTGAGGTATGGTGGGTCATATATAGCCAAAGACCGTAGGAAGAAGAAGACTGGTTGTTATCATCACGGAGAAGAAAGACATCTTATCAGGGATTGTCCAAAGAGGCAAGGGCAAGGGCAAGGACAAAGTACAGGATTTTCCGGAGGGCAGATGCGTGCTCTCTTGGCTGGCATACCTGATAGAGGTAGAAAAGTTTCTGTTGAAAGTTTGATTTTCCTTTTTGATCATCCTGTTAGAACCTTGTTTGATTCTGGTGCTTCACATTCGTTTATATCTACTTCTTTAGTTGAAACTCTGCACCTAAATACTGGTTTAGTCGTGGATCCCATTGTAGTCTCAAATCCTATTGGTGGTTCAGCTCATTTATCTATGATTTTTCGGGATGTGAGAGCGTCTATCTTGGGCGTTGGGTTTGAAGGCAACGCCTATATACTTGGTTTCAAGGGCTATGGTCTGATTCTAGGAATGGATTGGCTAGCCAGATATGGTGTCATCCTAGATTGTGAAAGGAGGGTTGTTAGATTGTTGACTCATTGCGGAAGGACCCGTGATATCACTTATGACCCTAGGGGTTCAGTGATGCTTAGATACCTAGAATCATTTGGTGCATCCTTCAATGATTTGCAATCTGTTCGAGTAGTCCGTGAGTATGATGACGTCTTTGAGGAGGTTCCGCAGGGTTTACCCTCGAGGCGCGAGATAGACTTCCATATATACTTAGTAGATAATGCAAAGCCAGTTGCATTGCCAGTACGCCACATGGCTCCGAGAGAAAGGAAGGAACTCAGTAAACATGTAGGGGAGCTGCTTGAGAAAGGGTTTATAAGAAGAAGTATTTCGGAATGGAGTGCTCCGGTTGCTTTCGCTACAAAGGATGATGGTTCGCTTAAATTGTGCGTGGACTGTAGGGTGCTGAATAAGCTCACGAAGAAGGATATGCACCCATTTGCAAGAATAGATGATTTGTTCGATCAGTTGGTTGATGCTTCTGTTTTCTCGCAGTTTGACTTAGCTATGGGTTTTCATCAGTTGACGGTAGCTGAGGATAGTATAGATAAGACTGTTTTAGAACATCCAATGGTTTCTTTGAGTGGTTCGTCATGCCTTTTGGTTTGACGAAGCACCCGCATCGTAGACTTGATGAGTAGGATGTTTAGGGAGTTTCTAAACAAGTTCGTGGTAGTCTTTGTGGATGATATCTTGTTATTCTTTAGAAGCAAGGAAGAACATGACCTACATCTTAGGGAAGTCTTAGAGACCCTTTGAGCACATCAACTCAAAGCTAAGTTATCCAAATGTCATTTTTGGAGGAAGGAAGTGAGGTTCTTAGGACACAGGGTCTCTAAAGAAGGGCTAGCAGTAGAATCCCGCAAAGGTAGTGGAAATCCAGGATTGGAGGATTCCAAATAATACAACGGAAGCTTTCTTGGTTGGGCGGACTATTATAGGAAGTTCATTAAGGACTTTGCGAAGATATCAACTCCAGTTTTGACTTTGCTCGATGGGCCGTTCACTGTATATACCGATGCTTGCGGACAGGGCTAGGAGTAGTTTTCGATGCAAGAGGAAAGGGTGATATGCAAGAGGCGGTAGGTACGCAGTTATGTTTGAGCATCGCTTATCGCCCTCAGATGGATGGACAGACAGAAAGGGTGAATAGAATCCTTGAGGATCTATTGAGGTTATGTATCCTAAATTTTGGAGGGACATAAGAAGAGCACCTTCCATTTGTGAAGTTCTCTTATAACAATAGTTATTAAGCTAGTATTGGCATAGCACCTTTTGAGGGTTTTTATGGACGACCGTGCAGATCACTAACTTGTTGGTGCGAGTCTACGGATAAGCTTGTATTTGGACCCAACATGATTAGGGATACCTCCGAGAAGGTAGATTTGATTCGAAGACACATGAAGACGGCACAGGATAGGTAGAAATCCTACGCAGATAAGAGAAGAACCAATCTTGAGTTTGAAGTTGAAGACATAGTTTTCCTAAAAGTATCTCCTTTAAAGAATGTAGTTCGCTTTGGATCTGTAGGAAAGTTGGCATCTATGTCTGTAGGGCCGTTTCCTATTGTAGAGAGAGTTGGACAGATGGCGTATAGGGCGAAGTTACCTAAAAAAAAAAGTTGGCCGGAATTCATGATGTTTTCACATTTCACACCTACAGAAGTGTTTACATGAGACTGCTGAAGTCGTAGAGACAAATATAATAGAGGACATCGAAGTGGAACGAGGGGTTGCGGTGAGACGGGTTCCAACCAGCATTTTGGAAACAAAGGTTAAGAAGCTACGTAACCGTGAAATCAAGTTGGTAAAGGTGTAGTGGAGTGACGCTCAAAAAGACGCAGCTTGGGAGACTAAAGACAAGATACATGCATAATACTCTCTCCTTTTTGAGGATATGTTATCCATTCCTACCAGCTTTGTTCATATTTGTTTCTGTCGTTTGGTACATCCTCTCGATTATATCTTCGATCCTTAGGTAGAAGCCGATGGATGTAAACATGTTTTTGAGACATGTTATGATTGATGGTTGCAAGTGGATGCAAGCGATTGCTAGTGGTTGCTCGTGGATGCATATACACACACTTTAGGCCCTAAGATCGGCTCAGTCACTTTCATATTGCATATTGATATCTGTGCATATTGGTCTATGAATGTAATTGGGTGTATTATCATATGGATGCCGCATTTGAATGAATGGTTGTGCACACATATAGAAAATTATAAAGTGCAATAGGATTAATTGCATACATGTTGGATGCATGGCACTAACATAATTTGCATTAAGGAGGTCAACTGAATCAGTGGACCGCCTAATCTTTTGCATTAGTATTGGGACATAAGCACACACTTTTGCATTTGCTCATACAGCAAAAAGAATCTTTTAAGCACAATGAATGCTTGTGGGTGATGGATGAGTAGATGGTAGGATATACATTCTTCTTAACTTGGAGATGTCGGGGACGAAATCCTTTAAGGAGGGGAGAATGTAACATTCCGTAATTTTAAAACATGACACAAGGGATAATTAAAGATACTTAATTTTTAGAAGAAGAATTAAGTGAAATGGGTTACACCATTGCGTTGGTCTCAGAATTCTACTTGAGATAGAGTCCGAGTTTGCGTAAAACGGATACCGTATGAAGGAGTTATGGACGATAGAAGTTTGGCAGAACAATCAGGAAACGGGCCAGAATAAATGGTGCACTTGTGAAGTGCACCAGAACAAAAATGCACTGGCGCACCTCGGAAGTGCACCCATCCCGAGCCCAGATCTGCAAAATTCTTGACAGTTCCCTGATGATGTGTCATTTTAATCTGAGTGTTTCTGATTGTCTTTAATCTAATCTAAAGGTCCTAATTCACCTAATACGTCTATAAATAAACACCTAAACCTAATCTCATTCAACCTTAATCCATGGCGCCTCCATGCTGCTCTAATCTAAATTAAAACACACCTTTCTTCTCTATCAAGTCAAATTAGAAGATCAGTTCTGCAAACAATCAAAGTAGAGATTATTCAAGATCAGATTTGCTACAACAACGCCTAATTCTCTTTTCTAAGAATCCTATCATTGTGAATTTATGTCACTTTCACATATAATTAAATTAAAAAGTAATTGTGATAGGATTGTAAATTGGATCTAATGTGTATGCCTGTAAATAAGATGAATCATATCAAGTTTTGTAACTTGTTTTCCTTCAGATTCATACCCAATTGCTATTATCATATGCCTATCTGATCTATTTTGTCATTATTCATTTCACATGCCTGTTTATATGTTTATGCCAATTTTGATGTTTTGATTCTCTCCCCTTCTTCTTTTCCATTTGATATTAGGCTAACTTTGAGCCTAAACATATTGCGTTGAGATTTACGTACGATTAACGTTGGAATGATTGGGAAAAGTTGGGAAATATGTAATAAAATGAGGTTTGGCATAAATTGGTTGGGGCATAATTGAGTATAACTTGTATACATGAGATTTGGCATAAATTGTTGGGCAAAATTGAGTATAACTTGTATACACGAGATTTGGCATAAATTGGTTTGGGCATAATTTAGTATAACCTGTATACAAGAGATTTGTCATAAATTGTTATTAACAATGAATGCAAATTGATTTGGGTATAATTTGGTATAACTTGCATACATGGGATTATAGGCATAAATTGGATTAGAATTATAAGCATAAATTGGATTGGAATTTATGGGTAATTGGGAATCACTATAATCCAAGATTTGAAATTGGGCAAGAATTAAGGAAGAAATAATGAGCGCAAACTGATTTGGGCATAATTTGGTACAACTTGTACACATGAGATTATAGGCATAATTTGGATTAAAATTATAAACATAATTTAGATTGGAAATTATGGGTAATTGGAATATATTATAATCCATGATTTGAAATTGGGACTTGAATCAAGAAAGTGATAATGAACGCCTAAGACACGAGGTTAGATTCAGGTTGCGGTATAAGCCTGCCCGGAACCGCCCGGCATATCGAGCAACCGCAAATGGTATCTAATGTGAGAGGTCAAATGTAATGACCCGCATTGGCAAGGGTATTATGATTTATTTATTTAATTATATTAATGGTGATTAGTGAATTTAATGATCGTTGAATTAAATAATGATGAATATTTAATTAAAATAATAAATTAAATAATATATTTAATTCTGAAATAATCAGAATTGGCTGAAGTGACGATATGGTGTGAACTAGATCACCTGTGATAATTAATTCAGTTTAGAATTGAATTTGAATAACGAATATATTATATAAACAATAGTTTGAACATAGAATTATAATATAATTAAAATCGAGCTTGAAATGGCGCTGCAGTTCGTAAATTGGCGATTCGAACTTCAATTGAATGTACATGATTCGTTTTAAGCCGGATTTCTGTGAAACAAGAAACGTGTGGAGCTGGTGGAGTATATCTTTCTAGTGGAAGAGAAAAATCAGGATTTCGTCGTGTAGATTTTGATTTGTGTCCAAATCAAAATTTAAAATAGTCGCTATAGAATCGTCCATCGACCGTAACAGTTTATTGGATATAACTGCATATCGGTTTCGAATTTAGACGAGGTTCTTTTGAGGCGTAGTGATAATTTAATTTTTAGAATTTTACTGTAATTTTTAATTAATTAAAATAAGCAACTTTTTATTTGGAGTATTTTGCACCCTTAATCAGCGATTTTGGGGTTTCACAATATAAGTTAATCTACCGGTATTTATATGTTTTTGAAATCGTGTCACCTTACTCGTCACAACAGTATTTTTATTTCTGTCGTTGGCTATCTGGATGAGAACAAACTACATATAGTAGGATCACCAAAATGTTTATCATTTAAAATACCCATCCCTTAACCAAATTTCTCTGATCAAAAACAAACTCCACGTCTTCTATGTGTTAGCCGCTCATTCTCCTTGGTCTAGAAACAAAAATGTGGTACTCCAATTATCCACAAAACAAACCCCTTAAAATACTTAACAACCTAATTCAACTCATTCTTTGGTCAAGGAGGCATTTTCGCCGTTGCTTTTCCTCTCAGCAAATGTTCGATCCCTTTTAAAAATCCAAAGAAAATCATAACAATTCCTATAAATCGCCATTCAAACATCATTGGGATCATAGATGGATCCTCTTCATTTTTGCAGCAATTTCAAAGGGTTCGAACAATGTTCTGTTCGATGTCGTGAAACCCATTTGAACTAGGGTTGGATTTATGACGAGATACAAGCAATGAATGATGAAATGGAGTTCGTATTATGATTCAAGAGATCGAATAGTTTCTTGTTGCATTTTTCTAAGCGATTCCGTTCTGTTTGGTGTCGCTGCTTTTCCAAAGCAACGGAGAAAACCCGGTTGACACGATGCTCAGTTCAGGCGCGGGTTCAAAATGGGTAGGGTGGAGGCGTGGAGGAGGAGACGAGGAGGAGTTTGGTGAGTTTGGTTTCGAGTTCGGTGATGAAATGGAGCTGCGATGGAGATTGGAAAGTTCGGCTGTGTTGGGAGGAGCTGAAGCCGTCCACGATTGAGGAAGAAATAGTAAGGAGCGGGTGGGCTGTTGGTATACGGGTATGGGCCGATCTATGGGTAAAGGCCCAAATCTCTATTTAAGGTTTTAAATTCAATTCAAATTTAGTATACAAACTTTATTAAGGCATAACTTGCTCGTACAGTGTCAGAATAACGAACCGTCAGTCACGTTAGGATCATATGAACAAGAGCTTCACAATGAGACTGACTGGGAGTGGAATGGAGCTCGTTTGAATTTATGGAGAAATAAACTGTTTGATTCAAATCAAACAACAGTTTATCGTTCTTTAACGATGAACTGCCAATGTGAGTAAGTCTCACTAACTCTGAATAGTTTATAATTTCATGTTGTATTTTTAGAACTGTTAAATATTGGCTGATTGACTGTGTGTTGACTGTTTGATCGAACTGCTAGTCAGTTAGTTGAATTTCTATATTTGATTCTGTTTAACAGAATATATCATATGGAACTGAAAAGTGATGTTATCTATATTGTTTAACATCTGTGATGAAGGGAAACAGGTTGGAGGAATCCAACTGGATTCCTCAACATTTATTTTACTGTGATTCATATATTGTGATATATGATGTGATATATAATCTATTGTTGATTATGTGTGTTTGAACGATATTTATCTTTGTTATATGGTATGATAAATACCATAAGAAATACTGGATATGGGGAAGGGGATTTTCAAAGTGTATTTTGAAATTGAATTATTTATATAAAATCGATGGATTTTATATAGAAAAGGAAAAGATTTTTTATAAAAGAAATATTTATAAAATCAAAGGGTAAGTTAGAATAAAAGGAAATCATTTGTAAAGTGAAGAACCGTTATTAAAAGTAAATCTTTATAAATGAATAGTTATTCGATAGGAGTTAATCGAATTTGTTATTCGAACAGAATAAAGGATGTTATCGAATAAAGTTAAAAGGGGGTATTCAAATATAGTTATTTGAGATAGAGTTAGTCAAACAGAGTTATTCAGGATAAGTTGCCATCTCGTACGACTGCTAGCATAATTCGCAGGGCTGTAAATAGGCTACGGCGGTCGGATGTTTCCTGAGGGAGTCAGGCGTAACCATTGTGATCACTGCAATCTAGAGTCAAGCGAATGGAGTTAAATTGAATATAAGTTTATTCGATGGAGTTAATCGATTAGAGTTAAAGAAAATGAGTTAATCGAATATAGTATTCTAATAGAAAGTAAAATGAGTTAATCGAATATAGTTTATTCGAAGAAAGTAAAAGGAGTTATCGAATATAGTTTATTCGAAAGGAGTTAAGTGAAATGAGTAAATCAATAGAGTTAGTGAAATGAGTAAATCAATAGCGTTAGTCAAATAGAGTTAATTGATAAGGGTTAATCGAATAGAGTTAAGTGAAAAGAGTCAATCGAATATAGCTACTCGAAGGAGGGTTAAGTAAGGAAGTTAGTAAAAGGAATATAAAGTGAACTTTGCCTATTTCAAAGTTAGAAATGTTGTTCAGTTAAGGTCTGAGAGTTAGTTCTACCCCAACTTGATTGGCTTCGTTTTAACTAAGAAATAGTTAAGGTTCAGCAGTAAAGGAAATGGTTTGAGCTGGCATTGCGATGGTTTGTTTAAAACATCTGTCTAAGTCCAATGAAGAAGCTTTGGAAATGTTTTCCAAATAAGAAACCAGAAATGTTTTCTAATAAAGAAAACAAGAAATGGAAATGTTTTTCATTGTTAATAATGTATATTTTCCAAATTTAGAAAATAAGAAATATTGAATATAGGGAAGTAGGAGATAAGTAAATTAATGAAATAAAGAGATAAATGTTGAATGACGTTTGATCGATATAAATTTCCATTTGGAAATGATATCGTTGTTTGCACACCTGTTTTCTTCGATAGTTAAATCACAGACTATCGAAGTTTTGACCATTTTAATGTTGTTAATATGGAGAGACCGGTTGGATTATTATCCAAAGAACCACTATGTATTGGCATAAGCGTTGCGAATCATATATGCCAAAGGAAATTGAAGACGGAGTTATGCAAGGGCTATCCTGTTTACAGAATAGTGCCTTCGGTTCATCCTGTTCCTGGATGACTTATATGGATGGATGTCTGACAGAGTATTTCCAGACGATCACATATATTGATTTCTCCAACCGTACCAAGAGTGGAAGCGAGGAAGGAAACTTCTTTTAGTTAACACATAATGTATTGTTGAGGACGTCAATCGGTGATTGGATGGATTTGATGATGTGGCATTCAAAGTGAATCTGATGTGATGATAAGCGTAGCTTCTAGCCTCACATCCGGTAAATGACAGAAATCGGGCAGGCAGCATGGCTAAGTCGGTCGCACCGAAGTAGGGTGTATAATCACCTGATCTAGAGTTTCATTTATTTCTAAAAATCTATTGTTGATGCGGTCCCATTCGGGAAATGGTTGCTGATCCCAGCCGTTGGTGATATACATTCGATACACTCAAGCGAAATGAGGGGTCGGTCATGTGTGGCCGGGTTGCAAGATGTTCTTGTTGAACCCAGTGTATTCCTCTATAGAGGTACACTAGCGAAAGGTGGTTCCATACCTTGTCATAGTTGGAAATCCATTACCCAATACGTGCTTGCGGTTTTGATTGTATACTATATATGTAGAATGTAAGATGAAAGCGTTTCTGCTAGATGATTATATATATACTGTGGTTGATAGACATTATTATAATATCAAAAGGTTTTTATATAAAGATATTTTGGATTCTCATAAGGGAAAAACCCGTTCTGTTATGCGGCGTGGTCTTATGAGATATCGTTTACTTGCTTGAACAGTTTTTAAACTGTTTTACTCATATCAGTTTCATGACTGACCCGGAGTTTATTTGTTTGTTTCCCTAAACACTTGGGTGCCTAAATTTGTATGGGCAGTCAAGTAGTCAGGATTTACAGATATACTAGAAGAGCTTGGAGAAGGAGGCTTCAGGATCATTATAGCTATAGTTATTTCCGATATGTTGTACGTGATGTACTTTGATATTGATGTATATTCAAGTACAGATGTATATTTCAAGTTATGTTATATATATCATATGTTGTTCGTTCCGCTGTGAGATTCATGTTACTCTGATGTTGTGTTCTTCTACTTCTTCTATTCTAAGTTTCTATCTTATCTTTCCTCACCCTCTAATTTCTTTCACTAATTACCAGGATTTTTCGATGTTTTGGTTATCGACATCGTGTTTATGTCGATATCCAAAGTCGAAAAAAATCTGGGTCATTACAGTTGGCATCAGAGCTTAAGTTAAGAATTTCTTGGCTCTATGGCGTGACTCGGTAGAGATAGGGTTAGTAATACCCTAGACTGAGATTGAGTGTATATATACGAGTGAACGTATTTGTTATTGATATAAAAATGGTTTTATATTGTGGAGATTCATTGGTTGAGTTGTTTGTGAATTCTGGTCGATCAGTTTGACCCACTGTATCGGTAGGAGTTACTAAACACTTGAATACGATGAACCGACACGATATGTTTTAAAAGAGGGTAAATTAAGATAAGTTTACCCAAGGTATATCTTGATATAAAAAAGATATATATATATATATATCAAAATTATAATATAGTGGATATATTGGTTGTTATTATAATCGAGTAAGATGATAAATTAAATGGTTATGTAAATAACCACTCAGAATTCATATAAGTGAAATACGTGAAATCAGATAAGTTAAATCTGAATTTAAACCAGAAATTGAATTAAAACTCTAGAGAATTGGATAAGTGTTTGTAAATGGATTTGGATTAAAAGTAAGGAAAATTTAAGATCCTGGGAGATTTTAAATTATTTTACAAGCAGTGTGAATTATATTTTGAAATGAATTTCAAAGTGGAAATGTTTAGAAATGGTTTTATAGTATTGAACTCGCTTCGATCGCTGTAAAATAGATTCTGATGATGACAGCTGCATCATCAGTATTCATTTTCGAGTTGTAAGTGACGAATTACTACCAGAGATACTGTTTTGAATTTGTTTTGAGAAAGACAAGTTGTGTTGAATTTCAAAATGGGATTTATAATATAGAATTTGAATTTTGAAATAGATTTGAAATATTAACTTGTTTTAAAAGAAATAAAACGAGAAGTTCCTTTATAAACGAAGTTTATAAAAAGTTCTTTTATAAACGAAGTTTATAAATGAAGTGAAGAGAATTATCATTGGATAATTCAGAAATAACAATACAAGTGTGAAATTGAAAGGGAAATCTATTTTCCAAAGGTAGAAATATCGATTTCAAAAGGAATTGAAATCGAGACTTATGTAAAGAATGAATAAAGAAAGTTTGAAAAGGAATTTGAATAAAGGAAGTTCAAACATAGAATTTAAATAAGAAAATTCAAAGGGGATTTGAATAAGAAAATTCAAAGGGGATTTAAATATAGGAAATTCAAATAGAATTGAAATGAAATTCAAATATAAAATTTGAATATAGAAATTCAAAGGGAGTTTGAATATATGAAATTCAATGGAATTGAAATAGAGTTTGAATATAGAAATTCAAATGGAATTCAAATATAGAATTTGAATATAGAAATTCAAATGGAATTCAAATATAGAATTTGAATATAAAATTCAAATGGAATTCAAATATAGGATTTGAATATAATGGAATTTGAATATAGAATTCAAATGGAATTTAAACTATAAAATTTGAATAGAAATCGAATAGAATTAACTAAGTCGAAGAGGAATTAGTTAACCGAGTTTTGAATTTGAAGTTGAACTTTGAAAAGTAAATTGGATTTGTAAATGGATATTCGAAATCGAATATAGAACTTAAATTTGAAATTTGGATTCAAATTAGTTAATAAGCAAGTTAAAATATATTTGAGCATGTCAGGTTCAAAAAAAAAAGACTAAAGAGTTAATTAACAAATTAATTAACGAATTGAGTTAAAACGATCAGGTATAGTTAAAATAGATTGGGCAGGTATAAATATACGAGAGACAGGTTTGGATAAGGTATGAAGGTATATAAATAGAATGCTCGACGAAGAGGTATGTATTTAATTCACATATGAGATTTTATGCGCCGTATCGGCTAGCCGCTTGGCTTTTTCTTTTTCTTTTAGATTGGTGAGGGTCATGGGAGGCTATTTGAAATATCCCGATGCTCCTAGTACAAAGGAGGTTATGGCGAATTTTCCTGGGAATTTAAGGAGTTAGAATATTTTCAAGATAATTTGATAGTTAGAAATCAACGTATCGATATATATATAGAAGTCGATAAGGAAACGAACTTAGAAATAGAATAGTAAAATCAAAAAGGAAGACTAAGAATAAAATCTAGTAAGAATAGAAAGAGAAAGTGTATACGTGTTTAAAAGTGAATAAGTAGTTGTATGATATTGATTATTCGAGTAAGTAGTCATATCTGTTTTGACGTTATAAATGTTATTCAATCAAGGTCTGAGAGGTAGTTATACCCCAACTTGACTGATTTCATTATTAACAAATAAATAGTAAGATTTCAGGCTCGAAGATCAATGTTGAATAAGAGTTAGTTGAATATAGTATTTGGGTTGTCGTAACGATGTTTTACACAACATCCGTTTTAAACAAAATAAGTGTAAGCTTGGAAATAGATGTTAAATATTTCCTAAGTATAGAAATAAACGAGATCGGAAAAGAGATAAGTAATTGGAATTTTTTACAATTATAAATAGCATATATTTTCTAAAGTTTAGAAAATAAAGGGAGGCGATATTCGAAAATGTTTTCCAAATAACAAAAAAGGCCAATATGGTTATTGAAAATATTTGGTTAACAAATATTGATAAAGAAATAGAGAAGTGATTTAACTAATGGAATATTGATTATGGGCTCAGTTGAATTTCAAAAAAAAGAAAATTTGATTTTTGAAAAGAGTAAACTGTTTAAAAACTCCCAAGGAAAGACTGTTTGAATTAAAAAAAATTAACAGAAATTTGTGGATGCCAATTTGAATTAAAGTAAAGACAGTAAAGTGGTAACTGAGATTGAATTAGAATGATATCAGACAAATTGGATTTGGGGGATTCAAATTTGATGTGTAATGTGATAATCAAGTTAAGAGTTGGGAATCGAGAAGAAACTCGAGTTAAAATGATATTTAGCTTGGTAAAAAGGCGAATGGTTGTGTTGTGGATAAAAGCAGATTGGAATTTGATTGGGATAACATTGGTATATGCTGAATTGATAACATGTGGAAAGGATATATTGATATGCCGACAAAAGGTACAAGTTTATATTTCTATTGGATATAAGATTAATGAGCCGAATTGGCAAGCCGCTTGGCTGTTTGGTTTTCTTTTGGGATGGAGATGGACCAGTGAGGCGAGTTGGAGTTTGACCGATGGACCGGTACAAAGGAGGTGCTGGCAAAATCTTTCGAAGAGTTAAGGTGTTAGAAAATTTCAGGATTTTTGAAAATTTTCGTTGATAAGAATTAATTAATATTTAATTGAAATTAAATTGGTTCAGTTGAAACTGAAGATTAAGAAGTGAACAAATATGTTCTAACCAGTCGATAGGGTCGTCCTCTACCTTTCAGCAATTTCGAGGACGAAATTATTTTAAGTGGGAAAGATTGTAATGACCCGCATTGGCAGGGGTATTATGATTTATTTATTTAATTATATTAATGGTGATTAGTGAATTTAATGATCATTGAATTAAATAATGATGAATATTTAATTAAAATAATAAATTAAATAATATATTTAATTCTGAAATAATCAGAATTGGCTGAAGTGACGATATGGTGTGAACCGGATCACCTGTGATATTTAATTCAGTTTAGAATTGAATTTGAATAACGAATATATTATATAAACGATAGTTTGAACATAGAATTATAATATAATTAAAATCGAGCTTGAAATGGCGCTGCAGTTCGTAAATTGGCGATTCGAACTTCAACTGAATGTACAGGATTCGTTTTAAGCCGGATTTCTGTGAAACAAGAAACGTGTGGAGCTGGTGGAGTATATCTTTCTAGTGGAAGAGAAAAATCAGGATTTCGTCGTGTAGATTTTGATTTGTGTCCAAATCAAAATTTAAAATAGTCGCTATAGAATCGTCCCTCGACCGTAACGGTTTATTGGATATAACTGCATATCAGTTTCGAATTTAGACGAGGTTCTTTTGAGGCGTAGTGATAATTTAATTTTTAGAATTTTAATGTAATTTTTAATTAATTAAAATAAGCAACTTTTTATTTGGAGTATTTTGCACCCTTAATCAGTGATTTTGGGGTTTCACAATATAAGTTAATCTACCGGTATTTATATGTTTTTGAAATCGTGTCACCTTGCTCGTCACAACAGTATTTTTATTTCTGTCGTTGGCTATCTGGATGAGAACAAACTACATATAGTAGGATCACCAAAATGTTTATCATTTAAAATACCCATCCCTTAACCAAATTTCTCTGATCAAAAACAAACTCCACGTCTTCTATGTGTTAGCCGCTCATTCTCCTTGGTCTAGAACAAAAACGTGGTACTCCAATTATCCACAAAACAAACCCCTTATAATAATTAACAACCTAATTCAACTCATTCTTTGGTCAAGGAGGCATTTCCGCCGTTGCTTTTCCTCTCAGCAAATGTTTGATCCCTTTTAAAAATCCAAAGAAAAACATAACAATTCCTATAAATCGCCATTCAAAAATCATTGGGATCATAGATGGATCCTCTTCATTTTTGCAGCAATTTCAAAGGGTTCGAACAATGTTCTGTTCGATGTCGTGAAATCCATTTGAACTAGGGTTGGATTTATGACGAGATACAAGCAATGAATGATGAAATGGAGTTCGTATTATGATTCAGGAGATCGAATAGTTTCTGGTTGCATTTTTCTAAGCGATTCCGTTCTGTTTGGTGTCGCTGCTTTTCCAAAGCAATGGAGAAAACCCGGTTGACGCGATGCTCAGTTTAGGCGCGGGTTCAAAATGGGTAGGGTGGAGGCGTGGAAGAGGAGACAAGGAGGAGTTTGGTGAGTTTGGTTTCGAGTTCGGTGATGAAATGGAGCTGCGATGGAGATTGGAAAGTTCGGCTGTGTTGGGAGGAGCTGAAGCCGTCCACGATTGGGGAAGAAATAGTAAGGAGCGGGTGGGCTGTTGGTATACGGGTATGGGCCGATCTAAGGGTAAAGGCCCAAATCTCTATTTAAGGTTTTAAATTCAATTCAAACTTAGTATACAAACTTTATAAAGGCATAACTTGCTCGTACAGTGTCAGAATAATGAACCGTCAGTCACGTTAGGATCGTATGAATGAGAGCTTCACAATGAGGCTGGCTGGGAGTGGAATGGAGCTCATTTGAATTTATGGCGAAATAAACTATTTGATTCAAATCAAACAACAGTTTATCGTTCTTTAACGATGAACTGCCAATGTGAGTAAATCTCACTATCTCTGAACAGTTTATAATTTCATGTTGTATTTGTAGAACTTTTAAATATTGTCTGATTGACTGTGTGTTGACTGTTTGATCGAACTGCTAGTCAGTTAGTTGAATTTCTATATTTGATTCTGTTTAACAGAATATATCATAAGGAACTGAAAAGTGATGTTGTCTATATTGTTTAACATCTGTGATGCAGGGAAACAGGTTGGAGGAATCCAACTGGATTCCTCAACATTTATTTTACTGTGATTCATATATTGTGACATATGATGTGATATATAATCTATTGTTAATTATGTGTTTTTGAACGATATTTATCGTTGTTATATTGTATGATAAATACCATAAGAAATACTGGATATGGGGAAGGGGATTTTCAAAGTGTATTTTGAAATTGAATTATTTATATAAAATCGATGTATTTTATATAGAAAAGGAAAAGAATTTTTATAAAAGAAATATTTATAAAATCAAAGGGTAAGTTAGAATAAAAGAAAATCATTTGTAAAGTAAAGAACCGTTATTAAAAGAAAATCTTTATAAATGAATAGTTATTCGATAGGAGTTAATCGAATTTGTTATTCGAATAGAATAAAGGAAGTTATCGAATAAAGTTAAAAGGGGGTATTCAAATATAGTTATTTGAGATAGAGTTAGTCAAACATAGTTATTCAGGATAAGTTGCCATCTCGTACGACTGCTAGCGTAATTCGCAGGGCTGTAAATAGCCTACGGCGGTCGGATGTTGAAGCGACCCGAACTTCCCCGGTCTCCGAAGAGATGAGAAAGGACGAATTACTGTGAGGACAAGACAAAACAGAACGCAGACGGAAGAACATTTCATTGCTATTACAACAATTCCATCAGATACAAGAATATACAGAGTATAAATGAATAAATTACATTCGATAAATATCAGAGATTACAATATATTACATAGCAGCGGAAAAAGAAGTACAAAGCACAACTGAAGGTGATATACAGATATAGAGCTTTCCGGATATCATTCCAGCTGTAAACCAGGATCCTGTGAATATAAATCTGCAAAACCAAAACTACTAGCTGCCCGTGTGGAAAATAAGGGCACCCAGAGTTTAGGTTAAAACAATAAACTCCATGTCAGTCATGTGACTGGTGTGAGAACTAAAACAGTTATTTAAAACTTTACTTTAAAAGAGAGTAATTCAAGGGACCACGCCGTATAACACGGAACGGGTTTCCTCCCAAGAATACCAGTGCATATAGATAAACAACGAAATGCTTTTTCGAAAAATGAAGCTATTATAAGACCCAGGTCCCATCACACAATGCAACGCAAGCCGGAGGATAGGGTTTTCCCTTATAACAACCAAACATGCTTGGTACGTTTAAAACTAATCATTTGATACCATAATAAGTGTATAGTGTCAAAACAATTTCAATCATAAATATCAATCATAGGCGGCATAACTACCATCTACTATGTCGCCATACTAGTTCTACAATTAAAACCGCAATATCACGTATTGGAAATTGGATTCCGTCATGATTCGAGGCAAGGGGCAAGCTCCTCTCTGCGTTCGAGACACTCTAGCAAATGCTCAGGACTACACACTCTGGGCAGCCACTTGGATCGGTTGGGCCGGTCCTCACTTACGTTAGAGGATTAGTTATGCCTGAACACACGTTTCCCGGTCCTTACAGACCTATAATCGAGGCGCCTCATTCCAACAACCACAAAGGTGAAAAGTATATAAATGTCAGGGCTGGTAGGTCACTGACACCACCAAAGCTAGAAAGAAACGTCGTGTTCTCCCAACGGCCCGTATCCCGTTTTTAACTCATACCGAGGTGTGAGGCTCGCGAATTTACGTTATACACAAAGCTGCCACGTAGGCCATTCTTTGATCATCAACCACAAGACTTTGCTTTTCAACAGAAGCCTTGATCATTGCATCTTAGCATGCCACATAGGCAATTCATGCCATGCGACTGATGTCCATCGATATACAACCTCTGAGCTCGTACGTCTCAAAGAAGGGCGTTAAGCAAAAGAATAAATTCTCCGCCGCCAAACAGATGTATATTTAATAGAAATCAATCAATACAGAATAAAATCCAATGTCAGACATACAATCCATTTACAAGTTCGTTCTGGGTCTAAACGAAACCGGAGGCACTTTCCTCGCATATCCATCCATCTCCAAGTACGTCTGGACGACCACCAACTATTTCCATCCTCTTGGGTGTACAGCCCAATCAGGATCGTCAGTAATTATCCAAACGATGTGAAGACTTCCGGTCTTCGACCACCGTCTTCATCTTCGACATATCGTCGAATCGGTTATTCAGAGTGGGTATAAACCCGGAATTTCCGAACAACCCGCGTATATTAAAACAAATGTTACATAAACACAACTTACGCCTCATTCCAATCCGGAATATTCTGTTATTTAAATATTCACATCTTTTGGGAAAAGTTCCCATTAATTTTATCAAAGATAAATTCTTTAAAATTTATACTTTAATCTTCCTTTGGATGTCATTTCAAACTAAATTATGGTTTTCCAAACTAGTCGAGATTAGCGAACCACACCGAAGTAATTATTTATTTTATTACCCAATCCCAACCTATTCATCCCATGAAGCAAAACTGGTAATGCTCCATATCTAACACCACGGTGTTATCGGTAAAATTAATTAACATTTCACGTTCAAATCTAATTAAAGATTTAACTATCGCTTTGGAGCAAAACTGGTAATACTCCATTCTCGCTCACTTTCTAAATTTGATAATTTAGATTATAGATTCACATTTCAATTTAATTGCAGTTTCGTTAAGACTCCTTTTACTGGGTTAAAGAACTAGGTGTTATTTAAAACACAGTTCACGACAAACCCAAATCACATTCTATTTATCATCGGGTTAAAGAACTAGTGTTATTTAAAATACCGTTCACGATAAACCCATTTCAAATCCAATCAAATATATTAGAAATTCCGATTATTTAAAACCCCTTTTTAAATCTTATTTATTTATTTAAAAATAATAATTGGGTTTTTAAATTTAGTTCAAAACTAGTTCATTTCGATAAAAATCTATTTTTATCTTTTCAAATATGGAGTTTTTCATCCCAACTTTTCCCAAATCATTTCTTATGATTTTACACAAATTATTACTATTTTTAATAATTTTATCAAGGCCCGTACAGTCGATTTCCACCAATGGCCATCGAACTGCACTTACAACGACCTTTTTCAAATTTGATTTGGACGTATCTCCAAATCCAACCGTTAGATTTTTAATTTCAAATATTCGTTAGAAAGCCACTTTCGATACGAACCCAAAGGTTCCGATTTTAGGTGAATCCGACGGTCGGATCTCCCGCAATGTCCGTTTGAAATAAATGGTCGAAATTCGCGAACTGCCGCGGCGCGGCGCGTTCTATTCAGGCCATTATATAATATATATAATATATATAATATATATTTCGTCGATTACTATTTAAAACGAATTATATAAATAGTTTTAAATTCGTTTCAAAAACATTTCAACTTCCATTTCAATTCAAAGCAAAATTGAATTCTTCTTCATAAATTCGTTTTAAAATTCATTTCTATTCAATTCAAATTTCAATTCAATTTGAATTCATTTCAATTCGCTTTCAATTCAATTTGAATTCATTTTCAATTCAATCCAATTTCAAAGTCGTTTTCTATTCGATTCAATTCAAATTGGTTTTCTATTCGATTCAATTCAAATTTGTTTTCTATTCGATTCAATTCAAATTCGGTTTCTAATCAATTTAAATCAAATTCGTTTTCTATTCCATTTGAATTCAATTTGTTTTCTATTCAATTTAATTTTAAAGTCGTTTTCTATTCGATTCAATTCAAATTGATTTTCTATTCGATTCAATTCATTTCGAAATCGTTTTATATTCAATTCATTTCGAAATCGTTTTATATTCAATTCATTTCCGTTTTCTATTTGAATCAAATTCATTATATATTCAATTGAAATCAAATTCATTTTATATTCAATTCGAATTCAATTCGTTATATATTCAATTCGAATTCGTTTTCTATTCAATTTGATTCAAATTTCATTTCAAAATATGCGATTTCGAAATCACTTTTCAATATTCATTTTAAAATGAATAAAATCGATATAAATATCGTTCACGTCAAAATGGCATCAATCTAACCAACACGGCTTCATATATTTCTATTTTCAAATATTCTATTCAACAAATGAATATTTATTTTTGTCAACACACGACTAATCTCAACGAATGAGTACTGTCCACGTGTGACTATTTTTGTTATTTAATATATTTTATAAAAATTAAGGTATCTATCGTTTGATATTGAATCAGACTCCAACCGTAAATTAGTAAGAGAACGATTTCCTGAATATTAACCCCGAAGGCCGAAACCAACATCAGATTAATATCCCGGAGACCACTCATCTCATCTATTTTCCAGCCGATTTCTAATTCTATATATGATAAAGATGTAAATTTTATTGTTAAAATATTTCGTTCAACACATGACTAATCTCAACGGATGAGTACAGTCAACACATGAACCTTTACTTTATAGTGATAAAGATATAAATTTTTTTTGTTAAAATATTTCGTTCAACACATGACTAATCTCAACGGATGAGTATAGTCAACACATGAACCTTTATTTTATAATATTCTTTGTCTTCTAAATTGGAATGAGGCCCAATCAATCACCATATAAAATTAATTATATGGATTTTCATACAACACATGTATATAATAGCATTGAAAAATAATCAACCATCAACCAAAGTGCACTACACTGTATAAGCATCAAATATAGATATCTAACGCTTATAACAGCCTGTCAATCAATCGATCGACATATTTAATCAGTCAGGATGAGTGAACTTCAAATTTCATCCCAACACCCGTGTGGGGTTTCAAACCATCAAACGCATATTTTATTTGTGCAGTTGGGCGATGTGTAAAATTTATCGACCCAATCAATGTCAGTCAAATCAGTGTACATAAACAAACCGTCCGGTTTGTAAATGAATATTTTATCTTGTTCACTTCACGTTAAAAATTATATTTTTAACGATAAAATATTTTATTTCAACACATGAATTTTTATTCAGTTCATTTACACAATGAAAATGATATTTATATTTTTCTAACATATTTTAGAAAATTTCGGCGGCATAACGGCACGATACTAGAAACGGGACGAGGCCTAGCCTTATCCCCGGTCTAGTGAAGGCCCACGCCATTCACACATCAATCAAGTTCACCAAACAACCAAATTCAAATCAAATCATCTAACTAATCTATGCAACCAAACAACCAAGTCCATGGTATGTGGACGATTGTGTCGGGTGCTACTAAGCACCGTCTGCATCCTAGTATATATATATATAACTAGAAAAAGAAATCGAAAGGTGAGAAATTCTCACAAATAGCTATCCAATCATCTTGACTCTTCATTTATGGAAGTCTTCGTCGTTATCGCATCTTCGTCATCTTCGTTGCCCGTAGCCACTACATATATAAAAAATCACACATTTTTATATTTTGATGTCTTTAAAATAAAAATCACATTTTTATTTGTTCACTTTCAATTTAAAAATCATATTTTTATAATCACTTCATACATTTAAATATCGAATTTTCACTTCGCTATTCAATATATAAAAATGGAATTTTTACTTTGCTATTCAATATATAAAAATCGAATTTTTACTATGCTATTATATAGATCAAATTTATATTTTATCCCGCTATTTTTCACATACAGATTTCTCCTTTTTACATATAAAGATCTCGCCTTTTCACATACATAGATTTCAACTTTTCAAATATATCATTATTAAAAATCACATTTCTATTTTTCTACACATATAAAGATGATATTTTTAATATTTCTATCATGTAAAAATTATATTTTTAATTCTCTACACAAACAAAAATCATATTTTTACACCTTCTACATAATAAAGATTATATTTTTAATACCTTAAAAATATAAAAATCATATTTTTAACTCTCCGATTGAATAAAAAATTCTATTTCTAATTTTCCTATCTAATAAATTCAGTTTTAGAATCAAATAAAATGGTAATTGAAAATAGAAAAATAAAATAAAGACTTACATAGGAAATAGAAGGGGGAAAAGCAGCATTCACTGTCGGAGAGGGGGCGTGGGGTGTTGCTACGCCTTGCTGGTGGTCGGAAGGGGGTTCAGAGGGGCGCTGCTATGGGTGGTGGCGGCTATGGGTCCCGGAGGTGTCGGATGGGGTCTCACGAGGTGGCTAGCGGGGTTTTGGGGGTGCGGTCGATTGGGTGAGTGAGAAGAAGAGAGGCGGGGAGCGGAGGTAGAAGAGGAGGAGGGGAAGGAGAACGGAGGACGACGGCTCGGAGGTGGATGGCGCGGCGCCCTAGGCGGCGACGGGTTCGATTTGTTTTTTTTTCTTTTCCCTTTTTTTTTCTTTTCCCTTTTTTTTTGCTGAAACGAAATGAAAAGGGGAGGGGCCAACGTGATTTAAGGAGGAGGGAGAGAGAATATTTTTTTATTTTATTATTTCAGTTTCAAAAAGTTGACTTTTACATACGACCTCGAAACGAGGCCCATTGCCTGTCGTCCATAGCGTTTTACCCCCATTCCGAACACAATGGGATATGTATCGTAGGCTGATTTGATCGTTACGATCAGTTTTCGTCAAAATCAACATATATCTCTATATATTGAATTTGAATGCGCATTTCAATTTACCGGGGTCACATACTAACTAGAAAAATTCCAGAGAAATATTTTCTAGTTTCGTATCGACAATACGGTCCTAACAAAACTAGTTTCATCGAATTCTGAGACCGTTTGAAAAATGGCCAATTTCCAGTCGATTAAAATCAACTGAAACTTGTAAAACGCGTTTTCCTTTGTCACGCTTACATATTGATTCGAAAAATTATGAAATTTGGAATCTAGCAATAATTCGACATCACGGACCCAACAAAAGTGGTTTCGTCGAAATCCGAGGTCGTTTGCAAAATGTCCATTTTTAAGGGCCTGAATTCCATAGCGACTATTCCGAATTTTCAACTGGACATATCTTTTGATTCACGCTATGAAATTTCGATTTTTTGAATTTGTTGGAAAGATATTATCAATTAGATCCTAATGTTTTTGGTTTCGCTAAAATCCGGATTGTTTTGCACCCGGTACATTCAATTGAAGTTTGAAATCGAATTATCGAACTACCGCGCCATTTTCAATTCTATTTATAATTATATATAATTGTTTATATTCTAACGATGACGCGTATAATATATACGTTCGAATCATATTCAAAATAAATTTTTCGTCGATATTATTTAAAATAATTCGTTTTAAATATTCAAAATTCGCTAAAATTGCCAAAATAAAAATTTTAAACTGGCTCAGATTTTCGGGTTATTACAATCTCCCCCACTTAAAATTTTTCGTCCCCGAAAAGGAACAAAGTCGAAAGTGGTTTGATTAATCAACTCTACGTTCGATCTGGCTTCCATTCTCCAACTTTTCAGTTTCTGAGAATTTCGAAATTTTCAAAAATTTGGCTAACATCCTAAATTTTCGAAAAATTTCGCCATAACCTCCCCTGCACCGGGAGCCGCGGGAAAATCCTGAAATTGCCATGTAGGCCTTCTGATCTCAAAAAGAAAAAGCCAAGTGGCTAGCCAATAGGTTCATAAAATCATCATCACCCAAACAAAACAGTAAATTATGTAGTAAACATGTACCTATTTGTCGGGCAAACAAATTTTATTCTTCGGCTCTAGCCTCCTTGCTATGACCTGTCCAATGTAAGTACATGTATATGCAAGCAAATGCGACCAATTTTCAATATAATTCAATATTTGATTCAGTTAGGCTAAATGGTTCAAAATTATCAAACAGACAAACAAACAATCAACACAAACATCAATCAATTAGTGGATTAGAGTTTCAAATTCATAAAATTTGATATATATACAGAAAACATGTTTTTGATGCCAATTCACAACAATGTGTTCTAGCTATATTGGTTTTGGTTCTCACACCAATCTAATGGAAATATATAGATATCATACCTTCGTCACTCGAAAATAAATACTGGTGATGGCGCGCCATCATCAGGATCATGTCCGGGCGACTAGAGTGTGGTTCTATATCTATCTGATATATTTAAACTTCGAATATACGTTCATGACGCGTATATGCAAAATCTTCATATATTGGATTGTCCATATTCAAAATAAATAAATAATCAAATACGTATAAAACGATTTAAATTTCAAAACAAAATTGTTTTCATTTGAAAAATATACTCTTTACACTCGTTCTAGGATACTACTGATCCTATCTCTAACGAGTCATTCTAATTGGATATTACTAATCCAATATCTGATGAATTCTTTCGTATGGTTCTAATGTGTCTTGTTCTCGAGCTCTGTAAACCAAAGCTCTGATACCACTTGAAGCGACCCGAACTTCCCCGGTCTCCGAAGAGATGAGAAAAGACGAATTACTGTGAGGACAAGACAAAACAGAACGCAGACGGAAGAACATTTCATTGCTATTACAACAATTCCATCAGATACAAGAATATACAGAGTATAAATGAATAAATTACATTCGATAAATATCAGAGATTACAATATATTACATAGCAGCGGAAAAAGAAATACAAAGCACAACTGAAGGTGATATACGGATACAGAGCTTTCCGGATATCATTCCAGCTGTAAACCAGGATCCTGTGAATATAAATATGCAAAATCAAAACTACTAGCTGCCCATGTGGAAAATAAGGGCACCCAGAGTTTAGGTTAAAACAATAAACTCTAGGTCAGTCATGTGACTGGTGTGAGAACTAAAACAGTTATTTAAAACTTTACTTTAAAAGAGAGTAATTCAAGGGACCACGCCGTATAACACGGAACGGGTTTCCTCCCAAGAATACCAGTGCATATAGATAAACAACGAAATGCTTTTTCGAAAAATGAAGCTATTATAAGACCCAGGTCCCATCACACAATGCAACGCAAGCCGGAGGATAGGGTTTTCCCTTATAACAGCCAAACATGCTTGGTACGTTTAAAACTAATCATTTGATACCATAATAAGTGTATAGTGTCAAAACAATTTCAATCATAAATATCAATCATAGGCGGCATAGCTACCATCTACTATGTCGCCATACTAGTTCTACAATTAAAACCACAATATCACGTATTGGAAATTGGATTCCATCATGAGTCGAGGCAAGGGGCAAGCTCCTCTCCGCGTTCGAGACACTCTAGCAAATGCTCAGGACTACACACTCTGGGCAGCCACTTGGATCGGTTGGGCCGGTCCTCACTTATGTTAGAGGAATAGTTATGCCTGAACACATGTTTCCCGGTCCTTACAGACCTATAATCGAGGCGCCTCATTCCAACAACCACAAAGGTGAAAAGTATATAAATGTCAGGGCTGGTAGGTCACTGACACCACCAAAGCTAGAAAGAAACGTCGTGTTCTCCCAACGGCCCGTATCCCGTTTTTAACTCATACCGAGGTGTGAGGCTCGCGAATTTACGTTATACACAAAGCTGCCACGTAGGCCGTTCTTTGATCATCAACCACAAGACTTTGCTTTTCAACAGAAGCCTTGATCATTGCATCTTAGCATGCCACACAGGCAATTCATGCCATGCGACTGATGTCCATCGATATACAACCTCTGAGCTCGTACGTCTCAGAGAAGGGCGTTAAGCAAAAGAATAAATTCTCCGCCGCCAAACAGATGTATATTTAATAGAAATCAATCAACACAGAATAAAATCCAATGTCAGACATACAATCCATTTACAAGTTCATTCTGGGTCTGAACGAAACCGGAGGCACTTTCCTCGCATATCCATCCATCTCCAAGTACGTCTGGACGACCACCAACTATTTCCATCCTCTTGGGTGTACAGCCCAATCAGGATCGTCAGTAATTATCCAAACGATGTGAAGACTTCCGGTCTTCGACCACCGTCTTCATCTTCGACATATCGTCGAATCGGTTATTCAGAATGGGTATAAACCCGGACTTTCCGAACAACCCGCGTATATTAAAACAAATGTTACATAAACACAACTTACGCCTCATTCCAATTCGGAATATTCTGTTATTTAAATATTCACATCTTTTGGGAAAAGTTCCCATTAATTTTATCAAAGATAAATTATTTAAAATTTATACTTTAATCTTCCTTTGGATGTCATTTCAAACCAAATTATGGTTTTCCAAACTAGTCGAGATTAGCGAACCATACCGAAGTAATTATTTATTTTATTACCCAATCCCAACCTATTCATCCCATGAAGCAAAACTGGTAATGCTACATATCTAACACCACGGTGTTATCGGTAAAATTAATTAATATTTCACGTTCAAATCTAATTAAAGATTTAACTATCGCTTTGGAGCAAAACTGGTAATACTCCATTCTCGCTCACTTTCTAAATTTGATAATTTAGATTATAGATTCACATTTCAATTTAATTGCAGATTCGTTAAGACTCCTTTTACTGGGTTAAAGAACTAGGTGTTATTTAAAACACAGTTCACGACAAACCCAAATCACATTCTATTTATCATCGGGTTAAAGAACTAGTGTTATTTAAAACACCGTTCACGATAAACCCATTTCAAATCCAATCAAATATATTAGAAATTCCGATTATTTAAAACCCCTTTTTAAATCTAATTTATTTATTTAAAAATAATAATTGGGTTTTTAAATTTAGTTCAAAACTAGTTCATTTCGATAAAAATCTATTTTTATCTTTTCAAATATGGAGTTTTTCATCCCAACTTTTCCCAAATCATTTCTTATGATTTTACACAAATTATTACTATTTTTAATAATTTTATCAAGGCCCGTACAGTCGATTTCCACCAATGGCCATCGAACTGCACTTACAACGACCTTTTTCAAATTTGATTTGGACATATCTCCAAATCCAACCGTTAGATTTTGAATTTCAAATATTCGTTAGAAAGCCACTTTCGATACGAACCCAACAGTTCCGATTTTAGGAGAATCCGACGGTCGGATCTCCCGTAATGTCCGTTTGAAATAAATGGTCGAAATTCGCGAACTACCGCGGCGCGGCGCGTTCTATTCAGGCCATTATATTATATATATAATATATATAATATATATTTCGTCGATTACTATTTAAAACGAATTATATAAATAGTTTTAAATTCGTTTCAAAAACATTTCAACTTCCATTTCAATTCAAAGCAAAATTGAATTCTTCTTCATAAATTCGTTTTAAAATTCATTTCTATTCAATTCAAATTTCAATTCAATTTGAATTCATTTCAATTCGCTTTGAATTCAATTTGAATTCATTTTCAATTCAATCCAATTTCAAAGTCGTTTTCTATTCGATTCAATTCAAATTGGTTTTCTATTCGATTCAATTCAAATTGGTTTTCTATTCGATTCAATTCAAATTCGGTTTCTAATCAATTTAAATCAAATTCGTTTTCTATTCCATTTGAATTCAATTTGTTTTCTATTCAATTTAATTTTAAAGTCGTTTTCTATTCGATTCAATTCAAATTGATTTTCTATTCGATTCAATTCATTTCGAAATCGTTTTATATTCAATTCATTTCGAAATCGTTTTATATTCAATTCATTTCCGTTTTCTATTTGAATCAAATTCATTATATATTCACTTGAAATCAAATTCGTTTTATATTCAATTCGAATTCAATTCGTTATATATTCAATTCGAATTCGTTTTCTTTTCAATTTGATTCAAATTTCATTTCAAAATATGCGATTTCGAAATCACTTTTCAATATTCATTTTAAAATGAATAAAATCGATATAAATATCGTTCACGTCAAAATGGCATCAATCTAACCAACACGGCTTCATATATTTCTATTTTCAAATATTCTATTCAACAAATGAATATTTATTTTTGTCAATACACGACTAATCTCAACGAATGAGTACTGTCCACGTGTGACTATTTTTGTTATTTAATATATTTTATAAAAATTAAGATATCTATCGTTTGATATTGAATCAGACTCCAACCGTAAATTAGTAAGAGAACGATTTCCTGAATATTAACCCCGAAGGCCGAAACCAACATCAGATTAATATCCCGGAAACCACTCATCTCATCTATTTTCCAGCCGATTTCTAATTCTATATATGATAAAGATGTAAATTTTATTGTTAAAATATTTCGTTCAACACATGACTAATCTCAACGGATGAGTACAGTCAACACATGAACCTTTACTTTATAGTGATAAAGATATAAATTTTTTTTGTTAAAATATTTCGTTCAACACATGACTAATCTCAACGGATGAGTATAGTCAACACATGAACCTTTATTTTATAATATTCTTTGTCTTCTAAATTGGAATGAGGCCCAATCAATCACCATATAAAATTAATTATATGGATTTTCATACAACACATGTATATAATAGCATTGAAAAATAATCAACCATCAACCAAAGTGCACTACACTGTATAAGCATCAAATATAGATATCTAACACTTATAACAGCCTGTCAATCAATCGATCGACATATTTAATCAGTCAGGATGAGTGAACTTCAAATTTCATCCCAACACCCGTGTGGGGTTTCAAACCATCAAACGCATATTTTATTTGTGCAGTTGGGCGATGTGTAAAATTTATCGACCCAATCAATGTCAGTCAAATCAGTGTACATAAACAAACCGTCCGGTTTGTAAATGAATATTTTATCTTGTTCACTTCACGTTAAAAATTATATTTTTAACGATAAAATATTTTATTTCAACACATGAATTTTTATTCAGTTCATTTACACAATGAAAATGATGTTTATATTTTTCTAACATATTTTAGAAAATTTCGGCGGCATAACGGCACGATACTAGAAACGGGACGAGGCCTAGCCTTATCCCCGGTCTAGTGAAGCCCCACGCCATTCACACATCAATCAAGTTCACCAAACAACCAAATTCAAATCAAATCATCTAACTAATCTATGCAACCAAACAACCAAGTCCATGGTCTGTGGACGATTGTGTCGGGTGCTACTAAGCACCGTCTGCATTCTAGTATATATATATTTAACTAGAAAAAGAAATTGAAAGGTGAGAAATTCTCACAGATAGCTATCCAATCATCTTGACTCTTCATTTATGGAAGTCTTCGTCGTTATCGCATCTTCGTCATCTTCGTTGCCCGTAGCCAGTACATATATAAAAAATCACACATTTTTATATTTTGATGTCTTTAAAATAAAAATCACATTTTTATTTGTTCACTTTCAATTTAAAAATCATATTTTTATAATCGCTTCATACATTTAAAAATCGAATTTTCACTTCGCTATTCAATATATAAAAATGGAAATTTTACTTTGCTATTCAATATATAAAAATCGAATTTTTACTATGCAATTATATAGATCAAATTTATATTTTATCCCGCTATTTTTCATATACAGATTTCGCCTTTTTACATATAAAGATCTCGCCTTTTCACATACGTAGATTTCAACTTTTCAAATATATCATTATTAAAAATCACATTTCTATTTTTCTACACATATAAAGATGATATTTTTAATATTTCTATCATGTAAAAATTATATTTTTAATTCTCTACACAAACAAAAATCATATTTTTACACCTTCTACATAATAAAGATTATATTTTTAATACCTTAAAAATATAAAAATCATATTTTTAACTCTTCGATTGAATAAAAAATTCTATTTCTAATTTTCCTATCAAATAAATTCAGTTTTAGAATCAAATAAAATGGTAATTGAAAATAGAAAAATAAAATAAAGACTTACATAGGAAATAGAAGGGGGAAAAGCAGCATTCACTATCGGAGAGGGGGCGTGGGGTGTTGCTACGCCTTGCTGGTGGTCGGAAGGGGGTTCAGAGGGGCGCTGCTATGGGTGGTGGAGGCTATGGATCCCGGATGTGTCAGATGGGGTCTCGCGAGGTGGCTAGCGGGGTTTTGGGGGTGCAGTCGATTGGGTGAGTGAGAAGAAGAGAGGCGGGGAGCGGAGGTAGAAGAGGAGGAGGGGAAGGAGAACGGAGGACGACGGCTCGGAGGTGGATGGCGCGGCGCCCTAGGCGGCGACGGGTTCGATTTGTTTTTTTTTCTTTTCCCTTTTTTTTTCTTTTCCCTTTTTTTTCTGCTGAAACGAAATGAAAAGGGGAGGGGCCAACGTGATTTAAGGAGGAGGGAGAGAGAATATTTTTTTATTTTATTATTTCAGTTTCAAAAAGTTGACTTTTACATACGACCTCGAAACGAGGCCCACTGCCTGTCGTCCATAGCGTTTTACCCCCATTCCGAACACAATGGGATATGTATCGTAGGCTGATTTGATCGTTACGATCAGTTTTCGTCAAAATCAACATATATCTCTATATATTGAATTTGAACGCGCATTTCAATTTACCGGGGTTACATACTAACTAGAAAAATTCCAGAGAAATATTTTCTAGCTTCGTATCGACGATACAGTCCTAACAAAACTAGTTTCATCGAATTCTGAGACCGTTTGAAAAATGGCCAATTTCCAGTCGATTAAAATCAACTGAAACTTGTAAAACGCGTTTTCCTTTGCCACGCTCACATATTGATTCGAAAAATTATGAAATTTGGAATCTAGCAATAATTCGACATCACGGACCCAACAAAAGTGGTTTCGTCGAAATCCGAGGTCGTTTGCAAAATGTCCATTTTTAAGGGCCTGAATTCCATAGCGACTATTCAGAATTTTCAACTGGACATATCTTTTGATTCACGCTATGAAATTTCGATTTTTTGAATTTGTTGGAAAGATATTATCAATTAGATCCTAATGTTTTTGGTTTCGCTAAAATCCGGATTGTTTTGCACCCGGTACATTCAATTGAAGTTTGAAATCGAATTATCGAACTACCGCGCCATTTTCAATTCTATTTATAATAATATATAATTGTTTATATTCTAACGATGACGCGTATAATATATACGTTCAAATCATATTCAAAATAAATTTTTCGTCGATATTATTTAAAATAATTCGTTTTAAATATTCAAAATTCGCTAAAATTGCCAAAATAAAAATTTTAAACTGGCTCAGATTTTCGGGTTATTACAATCTCCCCCACTTAAAACTTTTCGCCCCGAAAAGGAACAAAGTCAAAAGTGGTTTGATTAATCAACTCTACGTTCGATCTGGCTTCCATTGTCCAACTTTTCAGTTTCTGAGAATTTCGAAATTTTCAAAAATTTGGCTAACATCCTAAATTTTCGAAAAATTTCGCCATAACCTCCCCTGCACCGGGAGCCGCGGGAAAATCCCGAAATTGCCATATAGGCCTTCTGATCTCAAAAAGAAAAAGCCAAGTGGCTAGCCAATAGGTTCATAAAATCATCATCACCCAAACAAAACAGTAAATTATGTAGTAAACATGTACCTATTTGTCGGGCAAACAAATTTTATTCTTCGGCTCTAGCATCCTTGCTATGACCTGTCCAATGTAAGTACATGTATATGCAAGCAAATGCGACCAATTTTCAATATAATTCAATATTTGATTCAGTTAGGCTAAATGGTTCAAAATTATCAAACAGACAAACAAACAATCAACACAAACATCAATCAATTAGTGGATTAGAGTTTCAAATTCATAAAATTTGATATATATACAGAAAACATGTTTTTGATGCCAATTCACAACAATGTGTTCTAGCTATATTGGTTTTGGTTCTCACACCAATCTAATGGAAATATATAGATATCATACCTTCGTCACTCGAAAATAAATACTGGTGATGGCGCGCCATCATCAGGATCATGTCCGGGCGACTAGAGTGTGGTTCTATATCTATCTGATATATTTAAACTTCGAATATACGTTCATGACGCGTATATGAAAAATCTTCATATATTGGATTGTCCATATTCAAAATAAATAAATAATCAAATACGTTTAAAACGATTTAAATTTCAAAACAAAATTGTTTTCATTTGAAAAATATACTCTTTACACTCGTTCAAGGATACTACTGATCCTATCTCTAACGAGTCATTCTAATTGGATATTACTAATCCAATATCTGATGAATTCTTTCATATGGTTCTAATGTGTCTTGTTCTCGAGCTCTGTAAACCAAAGCTCTGATACCACTTGAAGCGACCCGAACTTCCCCGGTCTCCGAAGAGATGAGAAAGGACGAGTTACTGTGAGGACAAGACAAAACAGAACGCAGACGGAAGAACATTTCATTGCTATTACAACAATTCCATCAGATACAAGAATATACAGAGTATAAATGAATAAATTACATTCGATAAATATCAGAGATTACAATATATTACATAGCAGCGGAAAAAGAAATACAAAGCACAACTGAAGGTGATATACGGATACAGAGCTTTCCGGACATCATTCCAGCTGTAAACCAGGATCCTGTGAATATAAATATGCAAAACCAAAACTACTAGCTGCCCATGTGGAAAATAAGGGCACCCAGAGTTTAGGTTAAAACAATAAACTCCAGGTCAGTCATGTGACTGGTGTGAGAACTAAAACAGTTATTTAAAACTTTACTTTAAAAGAGAGTAATTCAAGGGACCACGCCGTATAACACGGAACGGGTTTCCTCCCAAGAATACCAGTGCATATAGATAAACAACGAAATGCTTTTTCGAAAAATGAAGCTATTATAAGACCCAGGTCCCATCACACAATGCAACGCAAGCCGGAGGATAGGGTTTTCCCTTATAACAGCCAAACATGCTTGGTACGTTTAAAACTAATCATTTGATACCATAATAAGTGTATAGTGTCAAAACAATTTCAATCATAAATATCAATCATAGGCGGCATAGCTACCATCTACTATGTCGCCATACTAGTTCTACAATTAAAACCGCAATATCACGTATTGGAAATTGGATTCCGTCATGAGTCGAGGCAAGGGGCAAGCTCCTCTCCGCGTTCGAGACACTCTAGCAAATGCTCAGGACTACACACTCTGGGCAGCCACTTGGATCGGTTGGGCCGGTCCTCACTTACGTTAGAGGATTAGTTATGCCTGAACACACGTTTCCCGGTCCTTACAGACCTATAATCGAGGCGCCTCATTCCAACAACCACAAAGGTGAAAAGTATATAAATATCAGGGCTGGTAGGTCACTGACACCACCAAAGCTACAAAGAAACGTCGTGTTCTCCCAACGGCCCGTATCCCGTTTTTAACTCATACCGAGGTGTGAGGCTCGCGAATTTACGTTATACACAAAGCTGCCACGTAGGCCGTGCTTTGATCATCAACCACAAGACTTTGCTTTTCAACAGAAGCCTTGATCATTGCATCTTAACATGCCACATAGGCAATTCATGCCATGCGACTGATGTCCATCGATATACAACCTCTGAGCTCGTACGTCTCAGAGAAGGGCGTTAAGCAAAAGAATAAATTCTCTGCTGCCAAACAGATGTATATTTAATAGAAATCAATCAACACAGAATAAAATCCAATGTCAGACACACAATCCATTTACAAGTTCGTTCTGGGTCTGAACGAAACCGGAGGCACTTTCCTCGCATATCCATCCATCTCCAAGTACGTCTGGACGACCACCAACTATTTCCATCCTCTTGGGTGTACAGCCCAATCAGGATCGTCAGTAATTATCCAAACGATGTGAAGACTTCCGGTCTTCGACCACCGTCTTCATCTTCGACATATCATCGAATCGGTTATTCAGAATGGGTATAAACCCGGACTTTCCGAACAACCCGCGTATATTAAAACAAATGTTACATAAACACAACTTACGCCTTATTCCAATTCGGAATATTCTGTTATTTAAATATTCACATCTTTTGGGAAAAGTTCCCATTAATTTTATCAAAGATAAATTCTTTAAAATTTATTCTTTAATCTTCCTTTGGATGTCATTTCAAACCAAATTATGGTTTTCCAAACTAGTCGAGATTAGCGAACCACACCGAAGTAATTATTTATTTTATTACCCAATCCCAACCTATTCATCCCATGAAGCAAAACTGGTAATGCTCCATATCTAACACCACGGTGTTATCGGTAAAATTAATTAACATTTCACGTTCAAATCTAATTAAAGATTTAACTATCGCTTTGGAGCAAAACTGGTAATACTCCATTCTCGCTCACTTTCTAAATTTGATAATTTAGATTATAGATTCACATTTCAATTTAATTGCAGATTCGTTAAGACTCCTTTTACTGGGTTAAAGAACTAGGTGTTATTTAAAACACAGTTCACGACAAACCCAAATCACATTCTATTTATCATCGGGTTAAAGAACTAGTGTTATTTAAAACACCGTTCACGATAAACCCATTTCAAATCCAATCTAATATATTAGAAATTCCGATTATTTAAAACCCCTTTTTAAATCTAATTTATTTATTTAAAAATAATAATTGGGTTTTAAAATTTAGTTCAAAACTAGTTCATTTCGATAAAAATCTATTTTTATCTTTTCAAATATGGAGTTTTTCTTCCCAACTTTTCCCAAATCATTTCTTATTATTTTACACAAATTATTACTATTTTTAGTAATTTTATCAAGGCCCGTACAGTCGATTTCCACCAATGGCCATCGAACTGCACTTACAACGACCTTTTTCGAATTTGATTTGGACGTATCTCCAAATCCAACCGTTAGATTTTGAATTTCAAATATTCGTTAGAAAGCCCCTTTCGATACGAACCTAACGGTTCCAGTTTTAGGAGAATCCGACGGTCGGATCTCCCGTAATGTCCGTTTGAAATAAATGGTCGAAATTCACGAACTGCCACGGCGCGTTCTATTCAGGCCATTATATTATATATATATAATATATATTTTGTCGATTACTATTTAAAACGAATTATATAAATAGTTTTAAATTCGTTTCAAAAACATTTCAACTTCCATTTCAATTCAAAGAAAAATTGAATTCTTCTTCATAAATTCGTTTTAAAATTCATTTCTATTCAATTCAAATTTCAATTCAATTTGAATTCATTTCAATTCGCTATCAATTCAATTTGAATTCATTTTCAATTCAATCCAATTTCAAAGCCGTTTTCTATTCGATTCAATTCAAATTGGTTTTCTATTCGATTCAATTCAAATTGGTTTTCTATTCGATTCAATTCAAATTCGGTTTCTAAACAATTTAAATCAAATTCGTTTTCTATTCCATTTGAATTCAATTTGTTTTCTATTCAATTTAATTTCAAAGTCGTTTTCTATTCGATTCAATTCAAATTTATTTTTTTTCGATTTGATTCATTTCGAAATCGTTTTATATTCAATTCATTTCGAAATCGTTTTATATTCAATTCATTTCCGTTTTCTATTTGAATCAAATTCATTATATATTCAATTGAAATCAAATTCGTTTTATATTCAGTTAGAATTCAATTCGTTATATATTCAATTCGAATTTGTTTTCTATTCAATTTGATTCAAATTTCATTTCAAAATATGCGATTTCGAAATCACTTTTCAATATTCATTTTAAAATGAATAAAATCGATATAAATATCGTTCACGTCAAAATGGCGTCAATCTAACCAACATGGCTTCATATATTTCTATTTTCAAATATTCTATTCAACAAATGAATATTTATTTTTGTCAACACACGACTAATCTCAATGAATGAGTACTGTCCAAAAATATATTTTATAAAAATTAAGGTATCTATCGTTTGATATTGAATTAGACTCCAACCGTAAATTAGTAAGAGAACGATTTCCTGAATATTAACCCCGTAGGCCGAAACCAACATCAGATTAATATCCCGGAAACCACTCATCTCATCTATTTTCCAGCCGATTTCTAATTCTATATATGATAAAGATGTAAATTTTATTGTTAAAATATTTCGTTCAACACATGACTAATCTCAACGGATGAGTACAGTCAACACATGAACCTTTACTTTATAGTGATAAAGATATAATTTTTTTTTGTTAAAATATTTCATTCAACACATGACTAATCTCAACGGATGAGTATAGTCAACACATGAACCTTTATTTTATAATATTCTTTGTCTTCTAAATTGGAATGAGGCCCAATCAATCACCATATAAAATTAATTATATGGATTTTCATACAACACATGTATATAATAGCATTGAAAAATAATCAACCATCAACCAAGTGCACTACACTGTATAAGCATCAAATATAGATATCTAACGCTTATAACAGCCTGTCAATCAATCGATCGACATATTTAATCAGTCAGGATGAGTGAACTTCAAATTTCATCCCAACACCCGTGTGGGGTTTCAAACCATCAAACGCATATTTTATTTGTGCAGTTGGGCGATGTGTAAAATTTATCGACCCAATCAATGTCAGTCAAATCAGTGTACATAAACAAACCGTCCGGTTTGTAAATGAATATTTTATCTTGTTCACTTCACGTTAAAAATTATATTTTTAACGATAAAATATTTTATTTCAACACATGAATTTTTATTCAGTTCATTTACACAATGAAAATGATATTTATATTTTTCTAACATATTTTAGAAAATTTCGGCGGCATAACGGCACGATACTAGAAACGGGACGAGGCCTAGCCTTATCCCCGGTCTAGTGAAGGCCCACGCCATTCACACATCAATCAAGTTCACCAAACAACCAAATTCAAATCAAATCATCTAACTAATCTATGCAACCAAACAACCAAGTCCATGGTCTGTGGACGATTGTGTCGGGTGCTACTAAGCACCGTCTGCATCCTAGTATATATATATAACTAGAAAAAGAAATTGAAAGGTGAGAAATTCTCACAGATAGCTATCCAATCATCTTGACTCTTCATTTATGGGAGTCTTCGTCGTTATCGCATCTTCGTCATCTTCGTTGCCCGTAGCCACTACATATATAAAAAATCACACATTTTTATATTTTGATGTCTTTAAAATAAAAATCACATTTTTATTTGTTCACTTTCATTTTAAAAATCATATTTTTATAATCGCTTCATACATTTAAAAATCGAATTTTCACTTCGCTATTCAATATATAAAAATGGAATTTTTACTTTGCTATTCAATATATAAAAATCGAATTTTTACCATGCTATTATATAGATCAAATTTATATTTTATCCCGCTATTTTTCACATACAGATTTCGCCTTTTTACATATAAAGATCTCGCCTTTTCACATACATAGATTTCAACTTTTCAAATATATCATTATTAAAAATCACATTTCTATTTTTCTACACATATAAAGATGATATTTTTAATATTTCTATCATGTAAAAATTATATTTTTAATTCTCTACACAAACAAAAATCATATTTTTACACCTTCTACATAATAAAGATTATATTTTTAATACCTTAAAAATATAAAAATCATATTTTTAACTCTCCGATTGAATAAAAATTCTATTTCTAATTTTCCTATCTAATAAATTCAGTTTTAGAATCAAATAAAATGGTAATTGAAAATAGAAAAATAAAATAAAGACTTACATAGGAAATAGAAGGGGGAAAAGCAGCATTCACTGTCGGAGAGGGGGCGTGGGGTGTTGCTACGCCTTGCTGGTGGTCGGAAGGGGGTTCAGAGGGGCGCTGCTATGGGTGGTGGCGGCTATGGGTCCCGGAGGTGTCGGATGGGGTCTCGCGAGGTGGCTAGCGGGGTTTTGGGGGTGCGGTCGATTGGCTGAGGGAGAAGAAGAGAGGCGGGGAGCGGAGGTAGAAGAGGAGGAGGGGAAGGAGAACGGAGGACGACGGCTCGAAGGTGGGTGGCGAGGCGCCCTAGGCGGCGACGGGTTCGATTTGTTTTTTTTTCTTTTCCCTTTTTTTCTGCTGAAACGATATGAAAAGGGGAGGGGCCAACGTGATTTAAGGAGGAGGGAGAGTGAATATTTTTTTATTTTATTATTTCAGTTTCAAAAAGTTGACTTTTACATACGACCTCGAAACGAGGCCCACTGCCTGTCGTCCATAGCGTTTTACCCCCATTCCGAACACAATGGGATATGTATCGTAGGTTGATTTGATCGTTACGATCAGTTTTCGTCAAAATCAACATAGAGCTCTATATATTGAATTTGAACGCGCATTTCAATTTACCAGGGTCACATACTAACTAGAAAAATTCCAGAGAAATATTTTCTAGCTTCGTATCGACGATACGGTCCTAACAAAACTAGTTTCATCGAATTCTGAGACCGTTTGAAAAATGGCCAATTTCCAGTCGATTAAAATCAACTGAAACTGGTAAAACGCGTTTTCCTTTGCCACGCTCACATATTGATTCGAAAAATTATGAAATTTGGAATCTAGCAATAATTCGACATCACGGACCCAACAAAAGTGGTTTCGTCGAAATCCGAGGTCGTTTGCAAAATGTCCATTTTTAAGGGCCTGAATTCCATAGCGACTATTCAGAATTTTCAACTGGACATATCTTTTGATTCCTGCTATGAAATTTCGATTTTTCGAATTCGTTGGAAAGATATTATCAATTAGATCCTAATGTTTTTGGTTTCGCTAAAATCCGTATTGCTTTGCATCCGGTACATTCAATTGAAGTTTGAAATCGAATTATCGAACTACCGCGCCATTTTCAATTCTATTTATAATTATATATAATTGTTTATATTCTAACGACGACGCGTATAATATATACGTTCGAATCATATTCAAAATAAATTTTTCGTCGATATTATTTAAAATAATTCGTTTTTAATATTCAAAATTCGTTAAAATTGCCAAAATAAAAATTTTAAACTGGCTCAGATTTTCGGGTTATTACAGATGTTTCCTGAGGGAGTCAGGCGTAACCATTATGATCGCTGCGATCTAGAGTCAAGCGAATGGAGTTAAATTGAATATAAGTTTATTCGATGGAGTTAATCGATTAGAGTTAAAGAAAATGAGTTAATCGAATATAGTATTCGAATAGAAAGTAAAATGAGTTAATCGAATATAGTTTATTCGAAGAAAGTAAAAGGAGTTATCGAATATAGTTTATTCGAAAGGAGTTAAGTGAAATGATTAGATCAATAGCATTAGTGAAATGAGTAAATCAATAGCGTTAGTCAAATAGAGTTAATTGATAAGGGTTAATCGAATAGAGTTAAGTGAAAAGAGTCAATCGAATATAGCTATTCGAAGGAGGGTTAAGTAAGGAAGTTAGTAAAAGGAATATAAAGTGAACTTTGCCTATTTCAAAGTTAGAAATGTTGTTCAGTTAAGGTCTGAGAGGTAGTTCTACTGTAACACCCCACTCCCGCTATGGTCACTCGCTAAGGGAATGCCATAACATCGGTGGAGTATTTTAAGTGAATATAGAACAGAGAAATTACAGCAAGACAGATATAAGTAATACTTGAAAATTTAAAACATCATTTCATTGCAGCGGAAAGTAAAACATGTTTGGTTACATCACAAAACCATAATAAGAGTCAAGTACCAAATATCCATCCTGATAAATAAAAATACATAATCCCAATACATGATAGCCATAAAAGAAAAGGGTAAGCTGAGCTCTACATCTAGGGTCCAAGCTCCAAGAGAGTAATAAAAGCAGCCTGATCAAAGCCCACTCGTGCTGGGCCCACTCTGAGAACCTGAGGGTTGGGAAAAAGATAAAAACAACGGGGTCAGACATAAGTCTGAGCGAGTCCTATAACTTTAACAATGCAATCATTAAAGTAATTAGGGTATGATATAACTTGGTACGGTGTGACTGGGGATAAATGACTACACTCAGTAGCCAATCAGACTTAGAATGAACTAAGATAACGATAAAGACGCATTTACCCACCTAAGGATAATTATTACACTGCACCACACCAGTCATTCCTACTTAAAGGTTGATCCCTTCCAAGGACTTAGTAAATTTACCCAGTAGTTTCGTGTACCCCTAGCTGACTACATAGGTGCCGCCTGCCCCTATCTCCACTAGGTGTACCCACTACTCCCAAGCGATCGGCTCCCTACCGTAGATACCCGTGCTGGCCCCACAATGGGGTGTATCACTTCCCATAGTGGCAACCCGATATAACAAATGGTGCACGGCTTATATCTACACGATGCAACAACGTCTTACCTACCAGCCCGGGTCCACACACGCATATGAAACCCGTTGGACTCGCGTTGCCACCGCTACCCTGTTTTGGCCTCTTATAGTCAAGCCCAATACGCGTGTCCCGTCCTCGACTTGGGTCGAGCCCACAAAGATACGTTTGGGATATTGGTTGAAATGGGCCCCCACAAGCTACCCACCTAAGCTTGTCATTTCTAGTGTATACCACTTAACCCTTTTATCATGTTTTAATTACATGTTCCACTTTGGTTAAGTATTCTAATCGTATTTTCTATTGCCACCCAAGGCAACCACTAGATTTCCACATGCCACCCAAGGCACCCACTTAACCCCTCATGTCCCTCTACATGCTAATATGGTTAAGTGTTTCTTAATTAATTAATTAAGATCATGACCTCATAAAGACCTCTCACATTAGACCACCTTTTATGACTGCTGGATATGCCGGTTGGGTCCGGGCAGACTTCCGTCATAAAAAGGGTCTAACCTCGTGTCTTTACCTTAATCACGTATTTAATTTATGACTAAGACCTCTCACATTGGGCCAATCATTTGTAGCTGCTGGATTTGCCGGTTGGTTCCGGGCAGACTTCGGCTACAAAAGGGTCCAACCTCGTGTCTTAGTTGATTAATTACACCTAATTAATCACCCCCATAATTTGTATTAATTATCCCTAATTAATTACACATTTTTAAGAATATGGGTAGACCTAACTCAATAGGTAAATTCCCAATTCCATAGTATGGGTAGACCTAACTTAATAGGTAAATTCCCAACTCCATAATATGGGTAGACCTAACTTAATAGGTAAATTCCCAATTATGTCCATTCATTTTATGTTATGCTTAAGCATACCAACTTTACACATTTCTATTAACATGCATATTAACCCCATCGTTTCCCACGTAATTCGTTCTCATGACATGTCATATAAATGGGAAGATTCACTATAAATGTAATGGGTTCAATCTTAGCACAACGTTGGCATTTACATGGGTTTAAAAGGTGTCAACTTGCATCATAACATTAAACCCAACTAGCATAAATCATTAACCCAAACTTGCATATGAACTTGCATATAAACTTGCATATGAACTTGCATATAAACTCGCATATGAACTTACATAACATGTCATATATAGAGGCAACCTTGCATATGTTATGCATATCATAAAAAGAGACAAACTTGCATATGAACTTGCATATAGACTTGCATATGAACTTGCATATAGACTTGCATATGAACTTGCATAACATGTCATACATAGAGGCAACCTTGCATATGTTATGCATATCATAAAAAGAGACAAACTTGCATATGAACTTGCATATAAACTTGCATATGAACTTGCATAACATGTCATATCATAAAAAGAGACAAACTTGCATATGAGCTTTGCATATAAACTTGCATATGAACTTGCATAACATGTCATATCATAAAAAGAGACAAACTTGCATATGAACTTATAACATATGACAACCACAACATGCATAAATCCTCATTTACATCCATAGCCTCCTAATATCCTATCCTAATTAGTTTAGCAATTGCTTGCTAAAGGCATAGGAACTCACAAATAACTAATTAGCACTCCAATGAGGAAGATTAAGTTGCTAGAGTGGATTAGAACTTGATTAGAGTTGATTTGAGATGCCAACTTCCTCTCAAATTTGGTGGAGGCTCCTTCTAGTTTTGATTTGACGGCATGAGGCCCTTGAATCTATTTTTAGTATGAATTAGGGTAGTGTTAGGGTGTATTTATAGATTAGGCAAGTGTTTTAGGCCATTAGATTAACCCTAAATTAGATTAGGACCATCAGATCTCGGAAGCTTCTAGAGAATAGCCCAAAACACAGCCAAACCCTAAAATGGTGCACCAGGTTAAACTGGCCGAGCACCCCCTGTCGACACCCAAGTCGACAGGGCTGTCGACTTGGTCCTAGCCAAGTCGACTGCCCAGTTGACAGGGCTGTCGACTTGGGTAGCTAGGCGGGAATTTTTCCCTCCTGCGCCCAATGGCCCCAATTTCGAAATTTAAACCTGAATTTTAAATCTGTTTTGAACTTTGAATTTTCTGCAAACTTCATTGGGCCATAACTGGGCCATACGGACTCCGATTTACAAAATTTCGGACTCTATTTTGCATATTTTTCCGAGACGAACGCAATGACCCAGCCCATTTCCCCCAAATTCTCACATCTGAGATTATTTATTCTGCAATTAGTGAATTTTAGCATTAACTGAAATTCGGAGTGTTACATTCTCCCCTCCTTAAAGGATTTCGTCCCCGAAATCTCTAAGCTAAGGAGAATGCATATCCTACCATCCAAACAACCATCTACTCAATCCATCAAACACGGGCATCCATTGTCCTTAAAACAATTTCTAATGATGTATGAGCATATGCAAAAAGTGTGTGTATATGTTCCCTATCTAATGTATGAACATATGCAAACCATGATAGTGCCATGCATCCATTATGTATGCGAGAGAACCCTATCGACGCATACAATATCTACATGAGTGCACAATCATTCACCAAAATGCATCATCCATATGATAACACAATCATTATACATCCATAAATATAGCTACCTACACACAATTATATGCAATATGCAATATTAAGTGACTGAGCCGATCTAGTGTCTAGAGTGTGTGTATATGCATCCACGAGCAACCACTAGCAAACACTTGCATCCATATGCATCCATCAACCATAACATGTCTCAAACACATGTTTTAACCATAGGTTTACCCGATCTAAAGGTCAAAAGTACTAACGAGAGGACATACTAAAGATAAGATAAGTACTAGACAAAAGATAAAGGAGAAGTTAAAAGACATACCCTCAAAAAGGAATGGGTACAATGAACGCATCTTCGCTTCCGATTCCCAAGTAGCGTTGCCCTCATCTTCTCCCCATTGTACTTTGACTAGTTGAACCTCTCGATTCCTCAAATTCCTAGTCTCTGACCCAAGGATGCGAGTAGGAGCTCGTCGAATAGTCGCATCACGCTCTACTTCCACTTCTCTAAGCAAGCTCGGCTCTACCACCTCCGCGGTCTCATGTAGGCACTTCCTCAAATGTGACACATGGAATACATCATGTACACCACTAAGTCTGTCGGGCAACTCCACTCTATATGCCATCCGTCCAATCCTTTCCTTAATAGGAAACGGCCTTACGAACCTTGGTGCTAACTTCCCAACAGATCCAAAGCGAACCACATTTCGTAACGGAGACACTTTGACAAAGACCATGTCCCCAACTTCAAACTCAAGATCCGTCCTCCTCTTGTCCGCATAAGATTTTTGCCTATCCTGCGCTGCTTTCATCCTTCTTCGAATCAAGTCAATCTTCTCAGAAGTCTCCCTAACCATATCAGGCCCAAGCAAGATCTTATCCGTAGATTCCCACCAACATGTAGGTGATCGGCAAGGCCTTCCATAAAGAGCTTCGAAAGGAGCCATACTAATACTGGACTGAAAGCTGTTATTATATGCGAACTCCACCAATGGAAGATGCTCTTCCCATGTACCTCCAAAATCTAAGATACAAAGCCTCAAAACGTCTTCTAGGACACGATTCACCCTCTCAGTCTGGCGTCCGTCTGAGGATGATATGCGGTGCTGAGACATAATTGAGTCCCCACTGCTTCTTGCAAACTTTTCCAGAACTCGCTAGTGAAGATAGGATCTCGATCACTCACTATGCTAGAGGGTACCCCATGCAATCGAACTATCTCTCGAAGATATACTGAAGCTAGCCATGGAGCAGTCCTCTTGCTCTTCACAGGTATGAAATGGGCGCTTTTAGTAAGTCTGTCTACCACAACCCAAATTCTCGTATTACCCTTTCTCGATCTGGGTAACCCGTCAATAAAATCCATCGAGACGCTATCCCACTTCCATTGCGGAACTTCCAATGGGTGAAGCAACCCACCTGGTTTCTTTTGCTCCGCTTTCACCTGTTGGCACACCAAGCATCGAGCGACATACTCGGCCACATCTTTCTTCATACCGGCCCAGAAGAAAACCCGCTTCATGTCTTGGTACATCTTGTCCCCACCGGGATGAATGGTCATCCTAGAACGGTGTGCATCATCAAGAATAGCCTTCCTTAAACCCTCGTCTTGCGGTACACAAAGTCTACCGTCTCTACGCAAGCACCCCCTATTGTCTAGGGTGTACCTACTCAAATGGCTGGACGACTCCCCCCTTTTGAGCTTCTCTACCAACTCAACCAACTGTGGGTCGTCCCTCTGTGCTTCTCCAATTCGCCCCAAAAGAGTAGGTCTGACCTCCAAGGATGCTAGCAAACCGGGTATATAGTCAATGGAAGGTCTGAAATCAAACATCGAGATAAATTCCAAGCTTTGTTGTTCCACGAACAATGGACTCAAGGACAACCTTTTTCTGCTCAAGGCGTACGCCACCACATTACCCTTGCCAGGGGTATACGCTATCTCGAAATCATAGGATGCTAAGAACTCCATCCACCTTTGCTGTCTCAAATTCAAATCCTTCTGAGAAAACAAGTACTTCAATGATTTGTGGTCAGTGAACAATTCGAATCTCTCACCAAGAAGATAATGGCGCCAAATCTTAAGTGCAAAAACAATAGCGGCCAACTCTAAATCATGGGTAGGGTAAATTTTCTCATGTGCCCTCAACTGCCTTCCACCATAGGCTATTACCCTTCCCACTTGCATTAAGACTGCGCCCAGTCCTGTCCCACAAGCATCGGTATAGACAACAAATGGCTTACTCCCATCTGGCAACACTAAAACTGGAGCAGTGGTTAAAGCTCTCTTTAACCGTCGGAACGCATCATCACAATCTACGTCCCATGTGAAAACAAGATTCTTCTTCGTTAAGCGGGTTAATGGGGCTGATATCTTCGCGAAGTCTTTGATAAACTTCCTATAGTAACCCGCCAACCCTAAGAAACTTCTTACTTCGGTAGCATTCTTCGGAACCTTCCAATCTTGAATTGATACTACCTTCGCGGGGTCCACAGCTATCCCTTCCTTGGAGACCACGTGCCCCAAGAACCGCACTTCCTTCCTCCAGAAGTGACATTTAGAGAATTTAGCCTTAAGGCTATGTGCTCGAAGAGTCTCCAACACCTCCCCAAGATGTAGGGCATGCTCTTCTTCACTCTTAGAAAATACTAAGATATCATCCACAAAGACCACCACGAACTTATTAAGGAACTCCCTGAACACCCTACTCATCAAATCAACAAAGTATGCAGGGGCGTTCGTCAACCCAAATGGCATCACCAGCCACTCATAGAAACCATCCGGAGTCCTAAAGGCAGTCTTGTCTATGCTATCCTCAGCCACCCTCAACTGATGAAACCCCATGGCTAAGTCCAACTGAGAAAATACTGAAGCGCCAACCAACTGATCGAAAAGATCATCAATCCTCGGCAATGGGTGTCTATTCTTCTTTGTGAGCTTGTTGAGTTCTCTATAGTCTACACAAAGTCTGAGGGACCCATCCGCCTTCGTAGCAAAAACTACTGGAGCACCCCACTCCGATATACTTCGTCTTATGAACCCCTTCTCAAGCAACTCCCCTACTTGCTTATGGAGTTCCCTCCTCTCACGAGGAGCCATGTGGCGCACTGGTAAAGATACAGGTTTAGCATTATCCACCAGATATATTCGGAAGTCAATCTCCCGCTTCGGAGGTAAGCCCTTCACCTCCTCAAACACATCCGAGTATTCCCGGACCACTCTAACAGATTGCAAACTCTCGACCGAAGCGTCAAGCGATTCAAGATAACTTAGCATAACAGAATCCATGGGATTACAAGAGATCTCGAGAGTGTTACCCAAGCGGGTCATGAGCCTAACAACTCTCCTTTCGCAATCAAGAACGGCACCATTACTGGATAACCAGTCCATGCCCAAAATCAACCCATAGCCCGTGAAGCCCAAGACAAAAGCATCACATCTAAACTCAATGCTAAGTATAGAAATCTTCAAACCCAAACATATCATGGACAAATAAGTGGAGCCCCCAATTGGGTTTGAAACAACCAAGGGATCATCTACTAGACTGGTGTCTAAGTGCAGTGACTCAACTAATGATGATGAGATAAACGAATGCGATGCGCCAGAATCAAACAATGTACGGACAGGATGATCAAATAGAAAAACCAGACTTTCAACGGAAATAGTTCTACCTCTTTCCTGAATCGGTGGAACCGCGAGAGCCTGTACTTGCCCCCTAGCCTGACCCGGTGCCATAAGAGCTTGCACATGTCCTCCTGAGGTAGATCCCGTCCTTTGCCCCTTCTTAGGGCAATCCTTTACTAGATGCCCTGCTTCGCCACAGTTATAGCAACCAGTCTTCTTCTTCTTTCGACAATCTTTGCTTATGTGGCCTGGTATCCCGCAATTGAAGCACTTCTTCTTTCCCTTGCCACCGTTGCCTTTCCCACCTTTGTTTTGCTGTTGTTGCTGAGGTCTCTTTTGATCTCCCTTCTTCTCGGGTGCCTTATTAGCATTGGGACCCTTCTCTTCTTCATACATGAGTGCCATGTCAACTAGCTTCTCAAAGGTGGCCCCCATAGGGATATGAGTCATAGCCAACCCATGCATCGGTTCATTCAAGCCTTTCACAAACCTCAAAGCCTTCTTCTCCGGTGTATTCACCATGTCTAGGCCAAACCTTGCCAATTGATTAAACTTGTTAACATATTCCTTCACTGAGAGATTTCCTTGCTTTAGAGTCAAGAATCTTTCCATATACAAGTTTTCCTCCGCCCTTGAGAGAAACTTTGCCACAAATCTTTGCCTAAAATCCGCCCAAGAGTCAATGGGGCGTTCTCCATTAGTGACCTCCCACCAGAATGAGGCCTCTCCCTTCATTAACCAAGCAGCTAACTTGACTTTCTTTCCTTCTTCCATCTCAAAGATATCTATCAACTCTTCCACCTCCTTAAGCCAATCTCTAGCCTCCACAAAAGCTTCTGATCCTTGAAAAGGCTTCCCTCCCATAGCTTTAAATTCCTTGCAAGTCTTAGCAAAAATATCCGTGCGAGGAGGAGGGGGAGGAGGAAGATCGGGTGCTACAGTTGGTGGAGGAACATTTGCTGGACCCGCAGTGGTGGCCCTAGCCTCCATCAATCTCCTATACCATACTGGTATCGTCACACCCTCCGGAAAGTTAAGATCCTCAGCCATGCTGAAACGAAAAAGGAAAGATTCAAAACGGAGAATTCGAAAGATAAAGATATGGCTATTGGGGATTATGCTTTTCTTTCAAAAACTTTTCTCTTTAAAGACATGTTTTTGAAAATATCTCTTCCAAAAATGTTTTTAGAAAAATAATTTTCTAAAAATTTTATCTGTTCCGGTAACCTGGCTCTGATACCACGTGTAACACCCCACTCCCGCTATGGTCACTCGCTAAGGGAATGCCATAACATCGGTGGAGTATTTTAAGTGAATATAGAACAGAGAAATTACAGCAAGACAGATATAAGTAATACTTGAAAATTTAAAACATCATTTCATTGCAGCGGAAAGTAAAACATGTTTGGTTACATCACAAAACCATAATAAGAGTCAAGTACCAAATATCCATCCTGATAAATAAAAATACATAATCCCAATACATGATAGCCATAAAAGAAAAGGGTAAGCTGAGCTCTACATCTAGGGTCCAAGCTCCAAGAGAGTAATAAAAGCAGCCTGATCAAAGCCCACTCGTGCTGGGCCCACTCTGAGAACCTGAGGGTTGGGAAAAAGATAAAAACAACGGGGTCAGACATAAGTCTGAGCGAGTCCTATAACTTTAACAATGCAATCATTAAAGTAATTAGGGTATGATATAACTTGGTACGGTGTGACTGGGGATAAATGACTACACTCAGTAGCCAATCAGACTTAGAATGAACTAAGATAACGATAAAGACGCATTTACCCACCTAAGGATAATTATTACACTGCACCACACCAGTCATTCCTACTTAAAGGTTGATCCCTTCCAAGGACTTAGTAAATTTACCCAGTAGTTTCGTGTACCCCTAGCTGACTACATAGGTGCCGCCTGCCCCTATCTCCACTAGGTGTACCCACTACTCCCAAGCGATCGGCTCCCTACCGTAGATACCCGTGCTGGCCCCACAATGGGGTGTATCACTTCCCATAGTGGCAACCCGATATAACAAATGGTGCACGGCTTATATCTACACGATGCAACAACGTCTTACCTACCAGCCCGGGTCCACACACGCATATGAAACCCGTTGGACTCGCGTTGCCACCGCTACCCTGTTTTGGCCTCTTATAGTCAAGCCCAATACGCGTGTCCCGTCCTCGACTTGGGTCGAGCCCACAAAGATACGTTTGGGATATTGGTTGAAATGGGCCCCCACAAGCTACCCACCTAAGCTTGTCATTTCTAGTGTATACCACTTAACCCTTTTATCATGTTTTAATTACATGTTCCACTTTGGTTAAGTATTCTAATCGTATTTTCTATTGCCACCCAAGGCAACCACTAGATTTCCACATGCCACCCAAGGCACCCACTTAACCCCTCATGTCCCTCTACATGCTAATATGGTTAAGTGTTTCTTAATTAATTAATTAAGATCATGACCTCATAAAGACCTCTCACATTAGACCACCTTTTATGACTGCTGGATATGCCGGTTGGGTCCGGGCAGACTTCCGTCATAAAAAGGGTCTAACCTCGTGTCTTTACCTTAATCACGTATTTAATTTATGACTAAGACCTCTCACATTGGGCCAATCATTTGTAGCTGCTGGATTTGCCGGTTGGTTCCGGGCAGACTTCGGCTACAAAAGGGTCCAACCTCGTGTCTTAGTTGATTAATTACACCTAATTAATCACCCCCATAATTTGTATTAATTATCCCTAATTAATTACACATTTTTAAGAATATGGGTAGACCTAACTCAATAGGTAAATTCCCAATTCCATAGTATGGGTAGACCTAACTTAATAGGTAAATTCCCAACTCCATAATATGGGTAGACCTAACTTAATAGGTAAATTCCCAATTATGTCCATTCATTTTATGTTATGCTTAAGCATACCAACTTTACACATTTCTATTAACATGCATATTAACCCCATCGTTTCCCACGTAATTCGTTCTCATGACATGTCATATAAATGGGAAGATTCACTATAAATGTAATGGGTTCAATCTTAGCACAACGTTGGCATTTACATGGGTTTAAAAGGTGTCAACTTGCATCATAACATTAAACCCAACTAGCATAAATCATTAACCCAAACTTGCATATGAACTTGCATATAAACTTGCATATGAACTTGCATATAAACTCGCATATGAACTTACATAACATGTCATATATAGAGGCAACCTTGCATATGTTATGCATATCATAAAAAGAGACAAACTTGCATATGAACTTGCATATAGACTTGCATATGAACTTGCATATAGACTTGCATATGAACTTGCATAACATGTCATACATAGAGGCAACCTTGCATATGTTATGCATATCATAAAAAGAGACAAACTTGCATATGAACTTGCATATAAACTTGCATATGAACTTGCATAACATGTCATATCATAAAAAGAGACAAACTTGCATATGAGCTTTGCAAATAAACTTGCATATGAACTTGCATAACATGTCATATCATAAAAAGAGACAAACTTGCATATGAACTTATAACATATGACAACCACAACATGCATAAATCCTCATTTACATCCATAGCCTCCTAATATCCTATCCTAATTAGTTTAGCAATTGCTTGCTAAAGGCATAGGAACTCACAAATAACTAATTAGCACTCCAATGAGGAAGATTAAGTTGCTATAGTGGATTAGAACTTGATTAGAGTTGATTTGAGATGCCAACTTCCTCTCAAATTTGGTGGAGGCTCCTTCTAGTTTTGATTTGACGGCATGAGGCCCTTGAATCTATTTTTAGTATGAATTAGGGTAGTGTTAGGGTGTATTTATAGATTAGGTAAGTGTTTTAGGCCATTAGATTAACCCTAAATTAGATTAGGACCATCAGATCTCGGAAGCTTCTAGAGAATAGCCCAAAACACAGCCAAACCCTAAAATGGTGCACCAGGTTAAACTGGCCGAGCACCCCCTGTCGACACCCAAGTCGACAGGGCTGTCGACTTGGTCCTAGCCAAGTCGACTGCCCAGTTGACAGGGCTGTCGACTTGGGTAGCTAGGCGGGAATTTTTCCCTCCTGCGCCCAATGGCCCCAATTTCGAAATTTAAACCTGAATTTTAAATCTGTTTTGAACTTTGAATTTTCTGCAAACTTCATTGGGCCATAACTGGGCCATACGGACTCCGATTTACAAAATTTCGGACTCTATTTTGCATATTTTTCCGAGACGAACGCAATGACCAGCCCATTTCCCCCAAATTCTCACATCTGAGATTATTTATTCTGCAATTAGTGAATTTTAGCATTAACTGAAATTCGGAGTGTTACATTCTCCCCTCCTTAAAGGATTTCGTCCCCGAAATCTCTAAGCTAAGGAGAATGCATATCCTACCATCCAAACAACCATCTACTCAATCCATCAAACACGGGCATCCATTGTCCTTAAAACAATTTCTAATGATGTATGAGCATATGCAAAAAGTGTGTGTATATGTTCCCTATCTAATGTATGAACATATGCAAACCATGATAGTGCCATGCATCCATTATGTATGCGAGAGAACCCTATCGACGCATACAATATCTACATGAGTGCACAATCATTCACCAAAATGCATCATCCATATGATAACACAATCATTATACATCCATAAATATAGCTACCTACACACAATTATATGCAATATGCAATATGAAGTGACTGAGCCGATCTAGTGTCTAGAGTGTGTGTATATGCATCCACGAGCAACCACTAGCAAACACTTGCATCCATATGCATCCATCAACCATAACATGTCTCAAACACATGTTTCAACCATAGGTTTACCCTATCTAAAGGTCAAAAGTACTAACGAGAGGACATACTAAAGATAAGATAAGTACTAGACAAAAGATAAAGGAGAAGTTAAAAGACATACCCTCAAAAAGGAATGGGTACAATGAACGCATCTTCGCTTCCGTTTCCCAAGTAGCGTTGCCCTCATCTTCTCCCCATTGTACTTTGACTAGTTGAACCTCTCGATTCCTCAATTTCCTAGTCTCTGACCCAAGGATGCGAGTAGGAGCTCGTCGAATAATCGCATCACGCTCTACTTCCACTTCTCTAAGCAAGCTCGGCTCTACCACCTCCGCGGTCTCATGTAGGCACTTCCTCAAATGTGACACATGGAATACATCATGTACACCACTAAGTCTGTCGGGCAACTCCACTCTATATGCCATCCGTCCAATCCTTTCCTTAATAGGAAACGGCCTTACGAACCTTGGTGCTAACTTCCCAACAGATCCAAAGCGAACCACATTTCGTAACGGAGACACTTTGACAAAGACCATGTCCCCAACTTCAAACTCAAGATCCGTCCTCCTCTTGTCCGCATAAGATTTTTGCCTATCCTGCGCTGCTTTCATCCTTCTTCGAATCAAGTCAATCTTCTCAGAAGTCTCCCTAACCATATCAGGCCCAAGCAAGATCTTATCCGTAGATTCCCACCAACATGTAGGTGATCGGCAAGGCCTTCCATAAAGAGCTTCGAAAGGAGCCATACTAATACTGGACTGAAAGCTGTTATTATATGCGAACTCCACCAATGGAAGATGCTCTTCCCATGTACCTCCAAAATCTAAAATACAAAGCCTCAAAAGGTCTTCTAGGACACGATTCACCCTCTCAGTCTGGCGTCCGTCTGAGGATGATATGCGGTGCTCAGACATAATTGAGTCCCCACTGCTTCTTGCAAACTTTTCCAGAACTCGCTAGTGAAGATAGGATCTCGATCACTCACTATGCTAGAGGGTACCCCATGCAATCGAACTATCTCTCGAAGATATACTGAAGCTAGCCATGGAGCAGTCCTCTTGCTCTTCACAGGTATGAAATGGGCGCTTTTAGTAAGTCTGTCTACCACAACCCAAATTCTCGTATTACCCTTTCTCGATCTGGGTAACCCGTCAATAAAATCCATCGAGACGCTATCCCACTTCCATTGCGGAACTTCCAATGGGTGAAGCAACCCACCTGGTTTCTTTTGCTCCGCTTTCACCTGTTGGCACACCAAGCATCGAGCGACATACTCGGCCACATCTTTCTTCATACCGGCCCAGAAGAAAACCCGCTTCATGTCTTGGTACATCTTGTCCCCACCGGGATGAATGGTCATCCTAGAACGGTGTGCATCATCAAGAATAGCCTTCCTTAAACCCTCGTCTTGCGGTACACAAAGTCTACCGTCTCTACGCAAGCACCCCCTATTGTCTAGGGTGTACCTACTCAAATGGCTGGACGACTCCCCCCTTATGAGCTTCTCTACCAACTCAACCAACTGTGGGTCGTCCCTCTGTGCTTCTCCAATTCGCCCCAAAAGAGTAGGTCTGACCTCCAAGGATGCTAGCAAACCGGGTATATAGTCAATGGAAGGTCTGAAATCAAACATCGAGATAAATTCCAAGCTTTGTTGTTCCACGAACAATGGACTCAAGGACAACCTTTTTCTGCTCAAGGCGTACGCCACCACATTACCCTTGCCAGGGGTATACGCTATCTCGAAATCATAGGATGCTAAGAACTCCATCCACCTTTGTTGTCTCAAATTCAAATCCTTCTGAGAAAACAAGTACTTCAATGATTTGTGGTCAGTGAACAATTCGAATCTCTCAACAAGAAGATAATGGCGCCAAATCTTAAGTGCAAAAACAATAGCGGCCAAATCTAAATCATGGGTAGGGTAAATTTTCTCATGTGCCCTCAACTGCCTTCCACCATAGGCTATTACCCTTCCCACTTGCATTAAGACTGCGCCCAGTCCTGTCCCACAAGCATCGGTATAGACAACAAATGGCTTACTCCCATCTGGCAACACTAAAACTGAAGCAGTGGTTAAAGCTCTCTTTAACCGTCGGAACGCATCATCACAATCTACGTCCCATGTGAAAACAAGATTCTTCTTCGTTAAGCGGGTTAATGGGGCTGATATCTTCGCGAAGTCTTTGATAAACTTCCTATAGTAACCCGCCAACCCTAAGAAACTTCTTACTTCGGTAGCATTCTTCGGAACCTTCCAATCTTGAATTGATACTACCTTCGCGGGGTCCACAGCTATCCCTTCCTTGGAGACCACGTGCCCCAAGAACCGCACTTCCTTCCTCCAGAAGTGACATTTAGAGAATTTAGCCTTAAGGCTATGTGCTCGAAGAGTCTCCAACACCTCCCCAAGATGTAGGGCATGCTCTTCTTCACTCTTAGAAAATACTAAGATATCATCCACAAAGACCACCATGAACTTATTAAGGAACTCCCTGAACACCCTACTCATCAAATCAACAAAGTATGCAGGGGCGTTCGTCAACCCAAATGGCATCACCAGCCACTCATAGAAACCATCCGGAGTCCTAAAGGCAGTCTTGTCTATGCTATCCTCAGCCACCCTCAACTGATGAAACCCCATGGCTAAGTCCAACTGAGAAAATACTGAAGCGCCAACCAACTGATCGAAAAGATCATCAATCCTCGGCAATGGGTGTCTATTCTTCTTTGTGAGCTTGTTGAGTTCTCTATAGTCTACACAAAGTCTGAGGGACCCATCCGCCTTCGTAGCAAAAACTACTGGAGCACCCCACTCCGATATACTTCGTCTTATGAACCCCTTCTCAAGCAACTCCCCTACTTGCTTATGGAGTTCCCTCCTCTCACGAGGAGCCATGTGGCGCACTGGTAAAGATACAGGTTTAGCATTATCCACCAGATATATTCGGAAGTCAATCTCCCGCTTCGGAGGTAAGCCCTTCACCTCCTCAAACACATCCGAGTATTCCCGGACCACTCTAACAGATTGCAAACTCTCGACCGAAGCGTCAAGCGATTCAAGATAACTTAGCATAACAGAATCCATGGGATTACAAGAGATCTCGAGAGTGTTACCCAAGCGGGTCATGAGCCTAACAACTCTCCTTTCGCAATCAAGAACGGCACCATTACTGGATAACCAGTCCATGCCCAAAATCAACCCATAGCCCGTGAAGCCCAAGACAAAAGCATCACATCTAAACTCAATGCTAAGTATAGAAATCTTCAAACCCAAACATATCATGGACAAATAAGTGGAGCCCCCAATTGGGTTTGAAACAACCAAGGGATCATCTACTAGACTGGTGTCTAAGTGCAGTGACTCAACTAATGATGATGAGATAAACGAATGCGATGCGCCATAATCAAACAATGTACGGACAGGATGATCAAATAGAAAAACCAGACTTTCAACGGAAATAGTTCTACCTCTTTCCTGAATCGGTGGAACCGCGAGAGCCTGTACTTGCCCCCTAGCCTGACCCGGTGCCATAAGAGCTTGCACCTGTCCTCCTGAGGTAGATCCCGTCCTTTGCCCCTTCATAGGGCAATCCTTTACTAGATGCCCTGCTTCGCCACAGTTATAGCAGCCAGTCTTCTTCTTCTTTCGACAATCTTTGCTTATGTGGCCTGGTATCCCGCAATTGAAGTACTTCTTCTTTCCCTTGCCACCGTTGCCTTTCCCACCTTTGTTTTGCTGTTGTTGCTGAGGTCTCTTTTGATCTCCCTTCTTCTCGGGTCCCTTATTAGCATTGGGACCCTTCTCTTCTTCATACATGAGTGCCATGTCAACTAGCTTCTCAAAGGTGGCCCCCATAGGGATATGAGTCATAGCCAACCCATGCATCGGTTCATTCAAGCCTTTCACAAACCTCAAAGCCTTCTTCTCCGGTGTATTCACCATGTCTAGGCCAAACCTTGCCAATTGATTAAACTTGTTGACATATTCCTTCATTGAGAGATTTCCTTGCTTTAGAGTCAAGAATCTTTCCATATACAAGTTTTCCTCCGCCCTTGAGAGAAACTTTGCCACAAATCTTTGCCTAAAATCCGCCCAAGAGTCAATGGGGCGTTCTCCATTAGTGACCTCCCAACAGAATGAGGCCTCTCCCTTCATTAACCAAGCAGCTAACTTGACTTTCTTTCCTTCTTCCATCTCAAAGATATCTATCAACTCTTCCACCTCCTTAAGCCAATCTCTAGCCTCCACAAAAGCTTCTGATCCTGGAAAAGGCTTCCCTCCCATAGCTTTAAATTCCTTGCAAGTCTTAGCAAAAATATCCGTGCGAGGAGGAGGGGGAGGAGGAAGATCGGGTGCTACAGTTAGTGGAGGAACATTTGCTGGACCCGCAGTGGTGGCCCTAACCTCCATCAATCTCCTATACCATACTGGTATCGTCACACCCTCCGGAAAGTTAAGATCCTCAGCCATGCTGAAACGAAAAAGGAAAGATTCAAAATGGAGAATTCGAAAGATAAAGATATGGCTATTGGGGATTATGCTTTTCTTTCAAAAACTTTTCTCTTTAAAGACATGTTTTTGAAAATATCTCTTCCAAAAATGTTTTTAGAAAAATAATTTTCTAAAAATTTTATCTGTTCCGGTAACCTGGCTCTGATACCACGTGTAACACCCCACTCCCGCTATGGTCACTCGCTAAGGGAATGCCATAACATCGGTGGAGTATTTTAAGTGAATATAGAACAGAGAAATTACAGCAAGACAGATATAAGTAATACTTGAAAATTTAAAACATCATTTCATTGCAGCGGAAAGTAAAACATGTTTGGTTACATCACAAAACCATAATAAGAGTCAAGTACCAAATATCCATCCTGATAAATAAAAATACATAATCCCAATACATGATAGCCATAAAAGAAAAGGGTAAGCTGAGCTCTACATCTAGGGTCCAAGCTCCAAGAGAGTAATAAAAGCAGCCTGATCAAAGCCCACTCGTGCCGGGCCCACTCTGAGAACCTGAGGGTTGGGAAAAAGATAAAAACAACGGGGTCAGACATAAGTCTGAGCGAGTCCTATAACTTTAACAATGCAATCATTAAAGTAATTAGGGTATGATATAACTTGGTACGGTGTGACTGGGGATAAATGACTACACTCAGTAGCCAATCAGACTTAGAATGAACTAAGATAACGATAAAGACGCATTTACCCACCCAAGGATAATTATTACACTGCACCACACCAGTCATTCCTACTTAAAGGTTGATCCCTTCCAAGGACTTAGTAAATTTACCCAGTAGTTTCGTGTACCCCTAGCTGACTACATAGGTGCCGCCTGCCCCTATCTCCACTAGGTGTACCCACTACTCCCAAGCGATCGGCTCCCTACCGTAGATACCCGTGCTGGCCCCACAATGGGGTGTATCACTCCCCATAGTGGCAACCCGATACAACAAATGGTGCACGGCTTATATCTACACGATGCAACAACGTCTTACCTACCAGCCCGGGTCCACACACGCATATGAAACCCGTTGGACTCGCATTGCCACCGCTACCCCGTTTTGGCCTCTTATAGTCAAGCCCAATATGCGTGTCCCGTCCTCGACTTGGGTCGAGCCCACAAAGATACGTTTGGGATATTGGTTGAAATGGGCCCCCACAAGCTACCCACCTAAGCTTGTCATTTCTAGTGTATACCACTTAACCCTTTTATCATGTTTTAATTACATGTTCCACTTTGGTTAAGTATTCTAATCGTATTTTCTATTGCCACCCAAGGCAACCACTAGATTTCCACATGCCACCCAAGGCACCCACTTAACCCCTCATGTCCCTCTACATGCTAATATGGTTAAGTGTTTCTTAATTAATTAATTAAGATCATGACCTCATAAAGACCTCTCACATTAGACCACCTTTTATGACTGCTGGATATGCCGGTTGGGTCCGGGCAGACTTCCGTCATAAAAAGGGTCTAACCTCGTGTCTTTACCTTAATCACGTATTTAATTTATGACTAAGACCTCTCACATTGGGCCAATCATTTGTAGCTGCTGGATTTGCCGGATGGTTCCGGGCAGACTTCGGCTACAAAAGGGTCCAACCTCGTGTCTTAGTTGATTAATTACACCTAATTAATCACCCCTATAATTTGTATTAATTATCCCTAATTAATTACACATTTTTAAGAATATGGGTAGACCTAACTCAATAGGTAAATTCCCAATTCCATAGTATGGGTAGACCTAACTTAATAGGTAAATTCCCAACTCCATAATATGGGTAGACCTAACTTAATAGGTAAATTCCCAATTATGTCCATTCATTTTATGTTATGCTTAAGCATACCAACTTTACACATTTCTATTAACATGCATATTAACCCCATCGTTTCTCACGTAATTCGTTCTCATGACATGTCATATAAATGGGAAGATTCACTATAAATGTAATGGGTTCAATCGTAGCACAACGTTGGCATTTACATGGGTTTAAAAGATGTCAACTTGCATCATAACATTAAACCCAACTAGCATAAATCATTAACCCAAACTTGCATATGAACTTGCATATAAACTTGCATATGAACTTGCATATAAACTCGCATATGAACTTACATAACATGTCATATATAGAGGCAACCTTGCATATGTTATGCATATCATAAAAAGAGACAAACTTGCATATGAACTTGCATATAGACTTGCATATGAACTTGCATATAGACTTGCATATGAACTTGCATAACATGTCATACATAGAGGCAACCTTGCATATGTTATGCATATCATAAAAAGAGACAAACTTGCATATGAACTTGCATATAAACTTGCATATGAACTTGCATAACATGTCATATCATAAAAAGAGACAAACTTGCATATGAGCTTTGCATATAAACTTGCATATGAACTTGCATAACATGTCATATCATAAAAAGAGACAAACTTGCATATGAACTTATAACATATGACAACCACAACATGCATAAATCCTCATTTACATCCATAGCCTCCTAATATCCTATCCTAATTAGTTTAGCAATTGCTTGCTAAAGGCATAGGAACTCACAAATAACTAATTAGCACTCCAATGAGGAAGATTAAGTTGCTAGAGTGGATTAGAACTTGATTAGAGTTGATTTGAGATGCCAACTTCCTCTCAAATTTGGTGGAGGTTCCTTCTAGTTTTGATTTGACGGCATGAGGCCCTTGAATCTATTTTTAGTATGAATTAGGGTAGTGTTATGGTGCATTTATAGATTAGGCAAGTGTTTTAGGCCATTAGATTAACCCTAAATTAGATTAGGACCATCAGATCTCGAAAGCTACTAGAGAATAGCCCAAAACACAGCCAAACCCTAAATTGGTGCACCAGGTTAAACTGGCCGAGCACCCCCTGTCGACACCCAAGTCGACAGGGCTGTCGACTTGGTCCTAGCCAAGTCGACTGCCCAGTCGACAGGGCTGTCGACTTGGGTAGCTAGGCGGGAATTTTTCCCTCCTGTGCCCAATGGCCCCAATTTCGAAATTTAAACCTGAATTTTAAATCTGTTTTGAACTTTGAATTTTCTGCAAACTTCAATTGGGCCATAACTGGGCCATACGGACTCCGATTTACAAAATTTCGGACTCTATTTTGCGTATTTTTCCGAGACGAACGCAATGACGCAGCCCGTTTCCCCCAATTCTCACATCTGAGATTATTTATTCTGCAATTAGTGAATTTTAGCATTAACTGAAATTCGGGGTGTTACATCTACCCTAACTTGATTGGCTTCGTTTTAACTAAGAAATAGTTAAGGTTCGGCAGTAAAGGAAATGGTTTGAGTTGGCATTGCGATGGTTTGTTTAAAACATCTGTCTAAGTCCAATGAAGAAGCTTTGGAAATGTTTTCCAAATAAGAAACCAGAAATGTTTTCTAATAAAGAAAACAAGAAATGGAAATGTTTTCCATTGTTAATAATGTATATTTTCCAAATTTAGAAAATAAGAAATATTGAATATAGGGAAGCAGGAGATAAGTAAATTAATGAAATAAAGAGATAAATGTTGAATGATGTTTGATCGATATAAATTTCCATTTGGAAATGATATCGTTGTTTGCACACCTGTTTTCTTCGATAGTTAAATCACAGACTATCGAAGTTTTTGACCATTTTAACGTTGTTAATATGGAGAGACCGGTTGGATTATTATCCAAAGAACCACTCTGTATTGGCATAAGCGTTGCGAATCATATATGCCAAAGGAAATTGAAGACGGAGTTATGCAAGGGCTATCCTGTTGACAGAATAGTGCCTTCGGTTCATCCTGTTCCTGGATGACTTGTATGGACGGATGTCTAACAGAGTATTTCCAGATGATCACGTATATTGATTTCTCCAACCGTACCAAGAGTGGAAGCGAGGAAGGAAACTTCTTTTAGCTAACACATAATGTATTGGTTAGGACGTCAATCGGCGATTGGATGGATTTGATGATGTGGCATTCAAAGTGAATCTGATGTGATGATAAGCGTAGCTTCTAGCCTTACATCCGGTAAATGATAGAAATCGGGCAGGCAACATGGCTAAGTCGGTCACACCGAAGTAGGGTGTATAATCACCTGATCTAGAGTTTCATTTATTTCTAAAAATCTATTGTTGATGCTGTCCCATTCGGGAAACGGTTGCTGATCCCAGCCGTTGGTGATTTACATTCGATACACTCAAGCGAAATGAGTGGTCGGTCATGTGTGGCCGGGTTGCAAGATGTTCTTGTTGAACCCAGTGTGTTCCTCTCTAGAGGTACACTAGCGAAAGGCGGTTCCATACCTTGTCATAGTTGGAAATCCATTACCCAATACGTGCTTGCGGTTTTGATTGTATACTATATATATAGAACGTAAGATGAAAGCGTTTCTGCTAGATGATTATATATATACTGTGGTTGATAGACATTATTATAATATCCAAAGGTTTTTATATAAAGATATTTTGGATTCTCATAAGGGAAAAACCCGTTCCGTTATGCGGCGCGGTCTTATGAGATATCGTTTACTTGCTTGAACTGTTTTTAAACTGTTTTACTCATACCAGTCCCGTGACTGACCCGGAGTTTATTTGTTTGTTTCCCTAAACTCTTGGGTGCTTAAATTTGTATGGGCAGTCAAGTAGTCAGGATTTACAGATATACTGGAAGAGCTTGGAGCAGGAGGCTTCAGGACCATTATAGCTATAGTTATTTCCGCTGTGTTGTAAGTGATGTACTTTGATATTGATGTATATTCAAGTACAGATGTATATTTCAAGTTATGTTATATATATCATATGTTGTTCGTTCCGCTGTGAGATTCGTGTTACTCTGATTTTGTGTTCTTCTTCTTCTTCTATTCTAAGTTTCTATCTTATCTTTCCTCACCCTCTAATTTCTTTCACTAATTACCAGGATTTTTCGATGTTTTGGTTATCGACATCGTGTTTATGTCGATAACCAAAGTCGCCAAAAATCCGGGTCGTTACATCAAAGGCAGAAATTAGATGCGTAATAATGTAAAGACACGAGGTTAGATTCGGATTGCGGTATAAGCCTGCCCGGAACCGACCGACATATCCAGCAACCGCAAACGGTAATCTAATGTGGGAGGTCTTGCAAGATTACGGTTATAATGAATTAATGAACACTTAACCAAGATAAGACATGGGAATAATAAATGGTTAAGTTGGTAACATAGGTAGCATATGAAACATAATAAAAGCACTTAACTAAAATGAGACATGTGATAAGACATAGGGATAAAAAGGGGTTAAGTGGGAATTTCTAGTGGGGACGAAGCTTAGGACCCTTTTCAACTAATAACCCATTTTAGTATCTATATGAGCTCGAACTGGGTCGAGGACAGGGACACACTTACTGGGGTTGATTGTAAGAGGTCAATAAAGAGTTAGCTATGGCAGTGCAAGTCCAATGGAGTCATGTGCGTGCATGGGTCCGACCTGGTAGGTAAGACGCTGTTGCATCGTGTAGGTATAAGCTGTGCATTTCAGTAGTATCGAGGTTGCCACCTTAGGGAGTGATACACCCTATTGTGGGACCAACACAGGTACCTATGAGGTTAGGGAGCCGATCGAATGGGAAGGGTAGTGGTTACGTCTAGTGGTGATAGGTGCATATTGGTTACCTATGATAGCAGCTAGAGGTACATAATCGAATAGGGAGGGTACATCTAGTGGTGGTAGGTGCATGTTGTTTACCTATGATAGCAGCTAGGGGTGCATAATCGAACAAGGAGGATAGTGGATACATCTAGTGGTGATAGGTGCACGTTGGTTACCTATGACGGCAGCTAGAAGTACACGAAACTATCATCATTCTATTTAGCCAAGAGGGATCATCTTTTAGTATGAAACTAGTATTAGCGCGGTGCAGAGAATATCTTATAGTGGTTAGAAGCGCAGTCAATGTTACATCTTGTTACCTTCTCATATCTGCTTATGTTACAGTCATCTCTTATATCCAGTTTATGTTCTTATCATGTTGCTTTACTAATTATATTGTTAAAGTCACTGGACTCGCCAGACCTTATGTCTAACCCTTTTTGTTTCACCTCTTTTCTTTCCTCCCCCCTACAGGTTCTCAGGGTGGGCACGTTGAAGCTTGATTCAGACTTTCCTGCTTGAAGTGCTGAAAGTAATGCTTAGCTTTGTTTCTCTTTCATATGGTATTTTTGACTAGGGATTATGTTTTTTAAAAATTATGTACTCTGATGGCTTTTGTACAAGACTGATATTATGTACTTGGTTTTGGTGTGATGGGTTTGAAGATGTAACCAAACTTATTTTTGTTTCCGCTGCAATAAAGTTATAAAATTTTCGAGTACTATTTTATGTATCTGTCTTGTAATATTCTGTTCTGTTTACTTATAACGCTCCACGAAACTTAATGCATTCCCTTTGTGAGTGACATTAACGGACGTGGGGTGTTACAATAGTTAGTAAGACCACACCGCTTAGCTGAACTTGTTTTCTCCTATCTATTATCCATGAAATAAAATGACTAATCATGTGGTTCTATACTCATAATAGTTAGAAAAAATAATAACGTGCACAGGTGTAATATGAGGCTAATTACCTATCCTCGTGTTATCTACCTACACTTTTTAATTTCATATAACTACCCATGATAATTTAAATAACTACCCATCTTAAAACTGTTAAGACTACCTATCCAGCATATTTTGTCATAAGAATTACCCATCCACACAATTTGGATTACCCATCCCACATCCTTTTAGAAATCATGTGAATTGTGCCTCCTTTCTACATGAAAAATATAAGGAATTGGTTAATCAATACCCTTAATTAATTATTATTCATTATGCATATCATTTAAAAGGAATTTATAATTAGAAAAAAAAATCCAAAATCATAAAAATTCGAGAATATAATTCTCTTCATCATATAGAAAATTCAAGTCAAAAATTGTTAATTAATTATTTTATATAATTAAGACTCGTAGCTAACTCATTTTATCCCTTAGATTATTTTATATAATTATTTTATATAATTAATTATTTTATATATGTATTCATAATGATTTAGAAAATTGCTGCGAATTAGTGTCAAGCATAACATATCAGAATTTCAAAGTATTTGGAGACTTAAATCACATGTTTATATCAAAACCACTTAATTTAATTTTAAAAAAACCATTATTTTATCCAAATAGTTGTTAATCACCTAAAACGCTATCAACTAACATGTATGTTTTGAGTACTAGTTATAACCGAATCTAAACAAAAACATGGATGTTTAAGGTATTTTTCACCTTAAAAATTTATGTTAGTGATTTGATGCAGGTTGACTTTCCCTATGGTACCTTCTATGTTTCCTTTGGATTTCATCTTCTTCTTAAGGTACGTTCGGCCTTACTATAGCATGATTTGTTTGTGTAATTGAGATGTAACAAAGAATGAGAGGGAGTGTCTAAGGGATTGAAAGCTATTCATATTCTACCTTTCTCATGAGTTGTAACGACCCATATTCTAGTGACTGAATATTCAAATATTTTATTTAAATATTAATCATTCATTGAGTAACGGTTCCAAATGTGACTTTTCATAAACGACCGAATCGGAAATCAAGGCCATTTCCATTGAGTTATTATGAATCAGTACATGATAAAAAAATTATGGGTCGTTATATTTCAAGCTCGAACCATTTGATGGTTGAAACGGTCTCGAAATACGCATAAATTTTCATTTTGGGATAGTGTCGGATTACGACAAAATTTATATTTTTGGAATCGTATTTGTGAGGTGGTGTACACAAGCAAGTTTTGTTACGACAGGATTTATCATTGGTCGTGCGATCTCCAAACGTGTGTTGATTTATTAAAGGAACTACAATTATGTAAATATTTGGAGGCTAAATTATGTATACGATCGAGTTAGGACTCGAAACATGTTCCATTGTATTTAGAAGACTTTTCTACATACAAAGCATCAAGTGACAAGTCTCGATTGGTCATCGCGGATTTTTGAGCCTATCTGTGAATTAACTAATAATATAATAACACTTAAACCAATTAACACTTTCGCTCCTTTTTTCACGCTACAGTACTTTTACTTTCAGTGTTGCATTCAGAAAATGTCGCCTACACTATAGAAATAAGGTTTTGATTTGGCATGGATTTAGGTGAAGATAGGTGGTGAGGATAGCACCGTTTATCTTCCCTTCCCGAGACACACCCCTTCCTCCAGTTTGGTGATGTTCGACGCCCTCTCTCCATTTTAGTCCATAGCCAGTGGTGAACCAGTTCACGTTCTAGGCTGGTGGACCGAGCTCGACGGGTACGATGTAGTCGCGAAGTGATCACGAAGGAGAACATGTTGGAGAAATTTGCGCTTGTTTTCATGGACTATGGAGAGAGAAATCAAAGAGAGAGAAGGTGAAAGGGGTGGGTTTAATTATATAGGTTGTGCATATTTGGGAATTTAGGAAGAAGGGTTTGGCAAGGTAATTAGGTGACTAATTACACTTAATTTAATTATTTGTTTTAATATGTGAAAACATATATATGTCATAACTTTTGTGCAGGAGGTAGGATTTGGACGTCGTTTCTTCCACTGGACTCGTGTTGGCGAGCTCTATGCTTAAAGCTGGTTTATGTCAAGTGAGTGATATTGTCTTCCACTGATTATATTTGTTTATATAGTATAAATGTGACATTTTAAAGTGATTTTTGATTATAAAACATAATTTCTAGAATAATTGAACCTAGTTAATATTAAATAAAAGAATTATAAAGTGGTTTAATTAGTTTTAACCCGATTATCACATTTTATCCATTTACATGATATTATCCGCTATTTTGACTATACTGCTAGATTTATGCTATTTGGGCATTTATTCCTCTTTGACTTCAATAGATAGGTTCTATTTAATATTTTTACCGGGGAAACATTCATGGCAACTGGATAAAATCAATTTATGGATTTCCTTCTTGGTTAATGCAAATCCATACTAAAAGAAAATAGGCTCTACCGCAACAACACTGGGAAAAAGGTACAACGGGTAAATGCGGTTATCCACTAGGACTAGGAGGCCTACGACCATGCCCCTCTCGACATAAAATGCCCTAATCATGGAATCTAGGCAACAAAGGCACTCCTCTTTTCCATCTCCCACTCTCTACAAACCCATGTTATGTACTCGCTAGTTCATGAGCCATCTGCTGCCATTAATGGGCCATCTCTAATACTTACACAGATAATATCCTGATACTCAAGGGCTAATTGTTCTCACTATCTCGATATAAATCTAACGATCCTTACTTCACTATAAAGTAATTTCTTATTCTTAAGCCTAGTTCTTACTCCACCAAAAAAAAAGTAAGACAACTTGTTGGACTTTCTATACCCTCAAGAAGTGCTAAAAAGAATTTCCATTAGTTATAAACCATGTCATAATTTCACTTACAAAAATCCCAAACTTGCTCTTACATTCCATTTCCTCTTCATTTCAACTATATAGATTTTAGGCCTTTCTTTGGGAATTCAATCCTTTACCATTATATTATTTATTTACACGGAAGCTCAATTCTCATGCGAATTAACAAATTGTTTTAACTTAACTTGTACCCTTTATTAGATCTTTATTTATTAAGAATCACTATCTCTCTACCCTTTTCATATAATTATACAAGTTTTAAAATTTACCTTTAATTTTTCTCCATTAAAATAGTAACACATTGGGAGACATTTTTTTTTCAAATTTCCTTTTTCTCAATCCTCTTACATTATTGTATAACTTTTTAAATGTGAACCATTTCTCGCTTTTATTCTTAATTTAGGACTTTCTACAATTTGTACATAAGTTTTAAGGTCCATTCCATAGCAAAATAATCTTTCAAGGCTCTTCCCAGTGTCCCAAGTACACTACTAGAATATTCGCTAAACAATCTTTAATTCTCTAAAATTTCTCTTCTCAAAACCTTTCGTCAAAATTTAAAAACAAGGACAGATACTACCTCTATTCATTCACTAGGGTTTCCTCCTTAACAAAGGTTTATGCACTTTTACTCAGTTGGAGCTAATTATCTATTTTAATTCACAATTCGTTTTCCAAGAGGAACTATTAAGACCAAGTTCTGATGAATCTTTTATAAAGAGGACTTTTATGTTCAGCGTAAAGTAACAAGAAAACTTTATTTTAGATAGTTTTCACTTATTTATTGAAATAGGTAGCACAAAATATGGTGCTTTACCTATATTTTTTACACCTCTTTCTCTGCACATTCGCTTGTTATTTTAACAAAACGCGTTTACTTACAAACAGATTGATTCATAAAATCTTATTGTACAATTCTTCTTGTTCCAATGAGTTAAAGTGTGTCACAATCCATTTTTTATGACAATTTCTATATTTTCTTTTTAATCAAACCCGTTGTCTCCTTTCTTTCAAAAATTATTTTTGTGGAACTCTTTTGATTTAAATATTAAATTTTTGAAAAGTTGTAAACTTGAAAATCCTTTTCCAAAACTTTTTTCAAGTTCCTAATTTCAATTATGAGATAAACTCAATGCGGACTCTCATCTTCCATTTACAAATAGTTATTTTATTCAAGATCGTTTATTTCTGTACTAAAACCTGCCTCTGGCACATCCATGCACAAATTAAATGCCTGATTCATTTATTTGTGCTTAACCACTCATATCACTTAACCTAACAACTTGCTTATTCTATTTTTTTTGAAAACAAATCTATACATTTTTCTCAAAAAATATTTTATTGCTAAACTCAATATTTTAAGTAAATTTCTGAAAACTATCAACTTTTAATCTTGAAACTTGAAAAATCTTTTAGGAATCTTTTTTTCTCTATATCCATTTTTTTGAGTTCTTTTAAAATTTTAATTATGAGGCTAATTACAAAGTGGTTTCCTTAATTTCTGTTCCTAAATCCTTTACACAAAATTATTTTTCTTCATCCAAACTCTCTTTAACATTAATTCTTCCATATCTATGTCTAAACTAAAACCTGAGTCTATCGCTATCTTGTCTCCAAATATTAATAAATATATTCCTAATCCATTCTCCTTCTTATTCATTCTTGTATTATAAGACCCTACTGCCCGACCTACTAATCTAAAATACTTAAATTTCAGATATTAAGACATGAAATTATCCTTTTTATCACAGTACATATTATACATTTTATACCCTAGACATTTAAAGGTCTACGCTTATCAAATTTTGGTAACCATTGCCTTAGTTTACAAAACTGATACTCCAACCTTTTCCATATGTCGTTTCTCTTTCCTAATGGGTTCCCTATGGATCTCGGTATATATAATATAATATATTTATATTTTAAAAATGTTCACTCACTATGTATATGGAATCCTAAACATAAGCTCTGGTACTAAATATAACGACCCAAATTCCAACGGGCCCAGATTTTTCGTAAAATGCAAAAATCCAGGTCCACTGAAACTCAAGTATCATGTAAAAAGGAAAACATAAATATATCAGAGCTCAAAATAAGCACCACACAACGAAAATGAACAAAATATGATTATAAGTAAACACTTACCATAACAATGATACTGACTAAGCAAGTGCCACTACACTAAAAATTCTTTTCCATGTATCTCACCTACGGGTTTGTTATAAGGAGGGGGTCAAAACAAAAATCTGATGAATTGAAAAATTATACTTTTAATAATAACACTACATATACTATATATCACAGATTTACTTTTTATTAGGTTATTAGGGTTTATAACACTTTCACCTCTATGTGTAAATCGTACCCATTTACTCCTTAGTAGATCAAACCAAATAATCCATATGTATGTAGTTATATAACCAATATATATAAGCACTAGGTACCACGATAGTACCCTCCTTGATAGCTCTCCATTGTCACTTTACAAAAGAGTACTCCAACTTCATCTATAAAGGACTACTTCGTGAGGTCTACAATACATATATTTTATTTGGTCTACCTCTTTCCTGTGGCTATAGCTCCACGCACTCCCCTCACATAGTGAAAAACCAATCAAGAGCTAATAGACAGAGCCCTACAACAAACAATACAAACATCCAATTGGCATTGTCCCTCATCCAATATCTCAATGGTGAAAGATCATTGGCACGTTGGTTTAGCTGCAGTCTTTTTCGGTACTCGCTCTAACTGCTGAATGATTACTATCCTTATTGAGGCCTGACCATGAAGCATGCTCTCAGAGATGAGGCAACCGTCGAATCCTAAAGCTACCTCTTAGTCTTTGGTTTTCCCTAAATATACATGCAACAAAGGAATACTCTTTTTGATGGAACCTCTTCATACATGCCTCCTGGGGTGCGGCTTCGTTAGTCCTACCTCAGAGGGCCATCCAAGAGTATCCTCACATCCTTTAGAAGTCTTGAACCTCCTTCCAGCCTTGGTGAACAACGTATTCGACATGCTTCCACTTTCTGCATTGATCAGCTTCATTAGGCTCTCTATTCGAACTTCTCCAAACACAACTCGTTATTTTATTAGATATTATATCTCATCTTTCATTATGCGTATAGGTTATTTTTCTTTTCTTCTCTATAAAACTTATTTGTGTTTCAATTCAGTTTTGTCTAATTTGAACCTTATTTACTTGCGTATAAACTTTATTGGTCACTTATTTTCTATAATCAACATTTTTTGTCGGAATGGATTACCACCATTACATACTTATTATCTTTATTGATCACTTATTTTCTCCCACTAGCATTTACTGTCGGAATAGACCAGAACTGTTACATGCTTATTAAACTTAATCCAGATTTAAGTTTTATTTATAATAATTCTTTCTTACTTTATCTCTTTCTTCTTTTTAATTACAACCTCATATTTTATTTTTTATTACAAACATTCAGATTTGCTTAATCTATCTTTCTTTCTGTTTAGCGCCAATTATAGATCCGGGGCCAACATACTGACTCAGTTCCTAGCCCGAGCCTATGATATTCTACTTTTATCATAACAGGTTATATTTTTTCCTGGTTATCAAGTGTCTTAACATGATTTATTACCCATTTTCTTTTCATAACGTATTTTTGTTATGTTACTCTTTTATTACCGTCTTTGTAAGTTTTATCTTTAGAAAGTTATACTTGTTCCAAATTGGTTGGTTACTGAAAATGTACTAAAAAGTCCATTTCCATAATTTAATATAAAATAGATCTATAAACATGAATTTGTGATTATAAGACATTTCTTTTAATTATTTCTAAGCTACCAAATAATGCGAAATACAGTTGAATCCCTATTTCACACTAATCCATTTCCTTTTTTCTTGCAAATATGTTTGTTGTTTTACTTATGGACCAAACTATGGAAATATATCATATTTTCTTAAGATGTATGTTATTCCTAGCTTTCAATTTAATTGGTATATTTTAAATTCCATTCACAATTTATTTCCCAAACATGACATAATTAATGTAAATTTAACATAATTGGACTTATACCCCTTTCTCAACTCTTTTGTCTCAACAATACCTATATTTGTCCCAGTTCAATTCTAAACAATTAAATTCTTTACATAAGTACATGTTTCCTTAAATTTATAGTTTAATTATAGATTTATTGTAAACAATCCTGATTAGACTATGTCAAATTTAACCACAATAGGAATAAAGCTACTGTAAATAAATCATACCTAACTATAAAGGGGAAACAATTCTAAATTAACTATACTAAATTTTAATAGGATTTAAACAACACTATGTACCATTATTAAAAAGATATAATTTAAATATGTTCACCCATCATCCTATGCACTTTCCCTTAGCTGTTGAAGATCCCGCCTCCAATAGGATTCTATATAAATATTTAATTTTATAAACCTCTTCCCTTTTAAAAATTTAGGTTAGGTTCGTCTCAAAATGAGAGAACCCAAAGGGGAAAAAATTGTGTTATGAGGAATTGGCTAGGCTTAGGAGTCTATTTATAGGTTGGACTATGGATCTTAGACCGTTGGATTTCTGGATTAAATCTAGGCAAGCCACATCATTCGTTTAATAGGAACTCGCCAAGTCAGCCTAATTTTCAAAACTAGCGAATGAAAATTGTAACGAGTCGGATTTTGCTCGGACTTAATCGATCGCAAAATCGACCAAGACCGTTCAAATCCCGCATACGTTAACTTTGGGAATACAATACATTAAAACAAATAACAGCAGACTTTTATAAACATCATAATAATGTTACATCAGAGTATAGAATATCATAGTACATTGAATAAAATACAGCGGAAGATAAATTACAGTAGATTTAATACAAAGCAGCGGAACAATAACTTAACACAGCGGAAGACTATCAATGCTCTGGACACAGCTTTAAGCTTCGATCCAGGATCCTGCTAAAGAGATAAATATCTGCAAAAAGGTACTCGACTGCCCGTGTGGAAAAATATGGGCACCCGAGTTTGCCAGTGAAGCAAACTACAGGTCAGTCATGTGACTGGTATGAGAAATCTTAACTTAACTTATCTAATAATAAGGCTAATCACAGGACCACGCCGCTAACGCGGAACGGGTTTACTCCATTAGATTGCTAGTGCATAAACATCAACCACAAATAAAGATATGGATTTACAATGCATCAATCAACATGCAATTCCTCAATCTACCCATTTAGGCTTAATCCCTAAACTTAGATTTTCAAATCCAATTCTCTTTACAAAAATTATTTCTTTGGACTTTATTTCCCGGTTTCTTTTATTTCAAATCATTTGAAATACATATCTAACTTTTATAATGTCAAAGTAGATTTCACTTCGGGATTAGAAAACAAAACATTTGGAAATATGAATTCCAAAACATAACAATGCATAAAAAGAAGTATGCAACCAAATATCGCTCATGTTCCCTCAGACCAGGAAGTGCGCGCCCTAACCAATATATATATATATATATATATATATATATATGCACCTCCCATCTAAGGGCAGACTACACTAACGATGCACCATCCCACCTATGGGGGATAACATGCACCGTCCTCCACTTCTAGTCGCTCTTGGGTCACCCGATCTCTAGCCACATACTTGCTAAATCATTTTATATTCCGAAGTTGGGAAAATCATTTCACAACATAATCACAAGTATAATCAAATCTGTATAGATTTCTACTTTCAAATAATTTCAAAATCATCGGGTGTAGTCCTCAAAATCCTTTCTGTTTTATAAAATATTTTATTAAACATTCCATGTCCAAAATCGGGAATAATTCTTCTTTTTACTTAAGAAAATCACTTTTCAAAATCATTCATTAATTTTGAAATAAACAACATCGCTTAACACTTTATAGTCAAATCGTAAAGTGTTTCACAAGGTATTAGCATACTTATATTTCTACCCACCCAATGCTAAATGTAAAAACATATTTTGCTCATAAACTGGTCGGCATAATCCATTCAATCAATCAACATGTCAATTTTATATGTTGCATTCATATGTTAAAATTTTAATATTTCAACATTTATAGTCATATAATGAATATTTTATATATCTTATCTTTATGTTGAAACATACTTTACATTAAAATATAACTTTTAATGTTTTCAACATTTCTATCTATAAAATGTATATTTTACATAAAACATACTCTACATTAAAAATGGAATTTTTAATGTTTTCACATTTTCCTCAATATAATGAATAACTCATTTCATTCTTACATTAAATATGATTTTTAATGTTAACATATTTTATTACAAACAAATGATCATTTTTCATCTTTTATACATATACGATAAAAATGTGAATTTTAACGTTAACATATTTTAACATAACATTTTCTAATAAAATGACATTTTCTAATGACATTTTCATTTTAACATAACATGATTCTAACACAATGTTATTTTTATTTACATAACATATTTCCAACAAAATGTTATTTTTAATTAACATAACCTTTTCTAAATGAAATGTCATTTGTAATTAACATACATGATTCTAACAAAAATGATGACTCATTTTGTTAATAATTCTATCTTAACAAAATGAATAAAATAATAACTTCATTTTGTTAACAATTCTTTTTAATGTAACATTTTATATCAAAAATGTTATTTCTTATCTAAGGCAACATTGTATAACAAAATGTCATTTTATTCTAATGTCACATTTTATAACAAAGTGTTATTTTAATCTAATGTCACATTTATAAATAACATGTATGTCATTTAATAATTAACATAAATGACATTTTATTATGTCCATTCCAATTCAACATAAGTGACAATTTCAATAACATGACATTTCTATAATAAATGACAATTCTAATAACATGACATTTCTATAATAAATTACAATTCTAATAACATGACATTTCTAATTCAACAAAACGATAGTTTTATTATGTCATTCTTATTTCAACAAATATGCCACCTTTATTTCCATACCCTTTTCCTATGCACTCTAATGACAAATAAAAGAATATTTTTTTTTTGTTTTCCTTTTTCTATGTGTTCTAATAACATATAAAAGAATATTTTATTTGTTAACATTTTCCTGTGTATTCTAATATCATATAAAAGAATATTTCATACGTTAACATTTTCCTATGTATTCTAATTTGTTAAACATGACAATTCTAATTGTCAATTCTAATTGGTTAAACATGATTTTAACATAAATGACATGTTTATTTATATAACATGATTTTAGCATAAATGACATTTTTAACATGTCCTTATTCTAACATGATATTTTTAACATAAATGTTATAACCAAGATGATAATTATGATTTCATACAAGTCAATTTTAAACAAAATGACACCTCTATTATCATACAAATCTACTTTAACCAAAATGATGACTATGGTTTCATACAAATCTAATTTAACACAAATGACAAATATATTTTGTCAATTCAAATTTAACATAAATGACAATTATATTTTGTCAATTCTAATTAAACACAAATGACAATTATATTTTGTCAATTCTAATTTAGCACATATGACATTTATAATTTGCCGCCTCTAATTAAACACATGTGACATTTATGATTTGTCAATTCTAATTAAACATGCATGACATTTATGTTTATCAATTCTAATTAAACATGCATGACACTTATATTTATCAATTCCAATTAAACATGCATGACCTTTGTATTTATCAATTCTAATTAAACATGCATGACCTTTGTATTTATCAATTCTAATTAAACATGCATGACCTTTGTATTTATCAATTCTAATTAAACATGCATGACATTTATATTTATCAATTCAGATTAAACATCCATGACCTTTGTATTTATCAATTCTAATTAAACATGCATGACCTTTTTATTTATCAATTCTAATAAAACATGCCATATTGGTAAACAAATATCTATCTTTAACATGACAAGTAAACATGTGAATTTTTATTTACACAAAATTCTACCTATAACATGACAAAGTAAAAATAAGTATTTTTATTCTCACACAATTTTCTATTTTATCATGACAAATAAAATGATAACTTTGTTTTGTCGACAGTTCTATTTCGACAAAACACTCAAAATAATAATCTTGTTATGTCAATTCTAAACCAACAAAAATGACATGATTATTTTATTTAACTTTTTCCTAATTAACATAAATGTTAATTTTAAATCAACACATCGAATAAACATAACATGATAATCATCGATCAAATTACACATAGAATAAACATAACGTGATAATCATCGAACAAATCAAGTATGATAATTTCACAGAATATTATAGTGTATGGTTTAACGGCATCAGTTCTAGATAAGTATCATTATTAAATAATTTTAATTGTATAAAGAGAAAAAGAAATAGAATTTCTCACATTGAGGGTTTTGAGTTCTTCCAAAAATTTAGATCGCTCTGTTCTGTTCCATGATTTATATCTCATTGCTACGAATCGAAAATCGTTTAATTCCTCTAGCCCCGTCTTCTTCATCATCGTTTTCTGTAAACCATCTAACCCAAACATTATCTTCAACATCACCACGTTGCTCCTCCTCTAGACCACCTCGAAGTCGTTGTCTAGCAGCCCCGACTCTGGTTGAAGAACGCAACGAGAACCCATCATCGCCACCTGATCTTAAAAGGGGATAAAGCTCTCCAAATTTTGCTTCATACGTTTTGGGAAATTTGATTTGGATTGGAAGAGATTAGCAAATGAAATTGGGAGTTTAATGGCCTTTGATTCAGAAAGAATGGTGGCTCCTCATTTGAGATTAGGAATAGGTTTAGGGAAGTTTAGGATTGTGATGACCCCAAACTTCTGTATTACGAAAGTAAGGATAATCATTTAGGAATACAACATATTTACAACAAAAACAGATCTCAGATAATTATCATAACACATAAACCATTGCAACGGAAATAAAGGTCGTCAGCATCATAATATCCAATACATCCGAGTACGCAGTACAGGATGCAACTTAGCCAAATAAGAGGCTCAACAAAAAGGGAAATAAGTTTTCAAATGGAAAGAAACAATCTCAAACTCCGTCACATACATCAAAGCTAAAAAATGTAAAATGTCTCAAAGCAGAAGTAAAACTAGAGAAAAGGTCTTCTTCTTCTTCCGTCCAAGCAAGCTCCAATCAGAATGTATCACCTGAACCTGTCAATTGGCTGCCCATGTGGAAAGAGGGCACCCGAGTTTGCAAAAGTGAAACAAACTACGAGTCAGTCATGGGACTGGTGTGAGAATTCTTAACTAAATTATCTAACTACGTGGCAAATCTCTGGACCACGCCGCTAACGCGGAACGGTTTACTCCATTGGATTGCCAGTGCATAATTTTATAAAGTTTATATAAAACAGCGAAATGAATTTTGAAAAAAATGAAATCATCATAAGACTCAAGTCCTATCACACAATGCAACGCACACAAGAGGATAGAGTTTTCCCTTATGATGATCAAATATGCTTAATACGTGAAAAGTAATATTTTAATATTATCATTAGTGTTTAAGCAGTATTAAAATACTTCAATATAAATATATCAATCTTAGACGGCATAGTACCCCATCCTACTATGTTGACGTATATAAGTTTACAATCAAAGCCGAAATGTTGTCGTATTGGGAATTGGTTTTCTGTCATGAAATCGAGGCTAGGGATCGTCCTCTTCCGATTCGAGACACTCTAGCAAATGCCTTAGGATCCCCCGTAGTGAACCCTTGGATCTTCAGGGTTTGTCCCCACCTAACGGTAGTGGATTGGCAATTCCTGAACACACGCTTCCCGGTTCCTTTGAACCTATAGTACGACCACTTCCGGCCTATAAAAACCCGATGTACCTCAATTCAAAATCCACATAAGTAAAATGTCGGGCCGTGTTAAAGCCCAAACACCACTAGCTAGAAAGAAACGTGTGCACTCCCTGCAGTCCTCATCCCGTTTTTGACTCATACCGGGGTGTGAGGCTCGCGAAGTCATGTTATACACAAAGCTATGTCTAAACAGGCTATGCTTTGATCATCATCCACAAGGCCTGCTTTTCAACAAAGCCTTGATCATTGCATCTTGGCGTGCCACATTGACAATTCAACGCCATGCTATCGATAACTATTACTACGTATCAGGGTGTTAAGTAGAGAATAAATTCTCTACCACCAAACAGACATATATTAATAGAAATCGATTTAATTACATGAAGTGAATTTCAACGTCAGACACGCAACCATTTACAAGTCCGTTCTGGGTCTGAACGAAACCGGAGACACCAAAAAGGCGCTCGCTTATCCGCACGAGCAACACACACGTCTGGAAAATTACTTCTTCAACCCTGTCCTGGGAGCAAGTCAGTCCGAGGTATCAGAAGTCATCGTCCATTCGATGTGAAGATCGTCGGTCATCAACCATCGTCTTCTTACATCTTTGATTTAATCGCCGTGCAATTATTTGAAATGAGTTAAACTTGGGCTTTTCAAATAATTGTCGCATAATTATAATTTAAAACATTTCATATATATTTATAACTATTTATCGCTATTTTTATTTATTTAAAAATAGCTCGAAATAAATAAACGTTCCGGGTCAATGGGCGACCCTGGAGCTGCTTTTACCAAAATTTGATTTACACATATCTTAAAATCTAACCTTCAGATTTTGATGAAATTTATATCGTTGGAAAGCTCTTCCCAAAGCGGTCCTAACGGTTCCAGTTTTGGGAAAATCCAATGGTCGGATCTTTCTATATAATCGTTTGAAGTTATGATTGTCAATACGCGAACTGCCGCGCTCGTTTCCTTTAATTTTATATTTATATATATATAAACCATTGGGCGATTCCCTTTATTAAAATCCATTCCTTTTATTCTATGAAAATAATATTTTTGCCCGCCAATTCTCGTCCGACACAAAAATGGCGTTTTCAACATTGTATATTTTTATATTCAATAAAAATGACATTTTTGTTCGCCAATTCTAATGCGACAAAAATGATGTTTTCGACGATGTATATTTTTATATCAAATAAGAATGACATTTTTGTTCGCCAACTCTAATGCGACAAAAATGATGTTTTCAACGATGTATATTTTATATCAAATAAACATAACATTTTTGTTCGCCAACTCTAATGCGACAAAAATGATGTTTTCAACGATGTATATCTTTATATCAAATAATAATGACATTTTTGTTTGCCAACTCTAATGCGACAAAAATGATGTTTTCAATGATGTATATTTTTATATCAAATAAAAATGACATTTTTGTTCGCCAACTCTAATGCGACAATATAGATGTTTTTAACATTGTACTCTTTCTTTAATTATATAAAAATGTTCTTTTATCCTATTTGTTTTAAAGACATAAAAATGAATTTTTTATTCTATTTCATTTTTATAACATAAAAATGAACTTTTTATGTTTTTATAAAATGTATATATTTTATCTTCTTTTCTTTTACAATGAAAAATGTAAATTCATTTGTCTTTACATTGGAAAATGTAAACCTTTCATTGTTACAAAGAAAAATAGTAAAATTTTCATCTTCACCTAGAAAAAGGTAAATCTTATATTTTACATAGAAAAAATGTAAATTTTCTATCTCTCTTCATTACAATAGAAAGATGTAAATTTCCTATTACTTTTTATTATAACAGAAAAATGTAAATTTTCTATTTCTCTTTATCACAATAGAAAAATGTAAATTTCCTATTTCTCTTTATTACAATAGAAAAATGTAAATTTTCCTATTCCTCTTTATTATAATAGAAAAATGTAAATTTTCTATTTCTCTTTATTATAATAGAAAAATGTAAATTTTCCCTTTTTCTTTATTACATTAGAAAAATGTAAATTTCCCCTAATTGTTTTCATTAATGCACATTTTCCTATAGGGGGTATTTCCTATCTAACTCAACTCAATTTGGTGTCGAAATATGATAACAAAAAAATAATGGTTTTTGTCTAACCATTTCTATTTACCTAACATAGTCATTTCAATGTCCACACATACAACACAATATATGATTTGGTGTATAAATATGATGAATCACAATAAAAGGTCTCATCTTTGTTTTATTTGTAAATCAAATAAAATGTCTAATCTTTATTTGTAAAATAAAATATCTAATCTTTATTTGTAAAATAAAATATCTAATCTTTATTTGTAAAATAAAATATCTAATCTTTATTTTATATTGTAAATCAAAATAAGATATCTAATCTTAATTCATCTTTTAATTAAAATTTAAAAGATTTTAACTCTCTTTATTTTATAAATCATAAACCAAATAAAGATTCAATCTTTATTCATTTTATGTAAATCAAAATAAAGATTCCACTTTTGTTATTATTTTGCAAATCAAAAATAAAGATTAAATTTGTGTTTTATTTTGCAAATCAAAAATAGGAATTTACAATATGCTATTATTTTACAAATCAAAATAAAATTTACTTCATTTATTTTGTTAATCAGAACAAAAACTCAACTTTTCATTTTATGTGTTGAACCAAAATTAAAGATTTAACTTTCCATGTTTGTTGTAAAACAAACAAAGATTCAATTTTTCATTTACTTTGTAAAAACAAAATAAAGATTCAAAATTTCATCTCTGTTTGTAAAGCAACAAAGAACAAAATAAAGATTCAAAATTTCATCTTTGTTTGTAAAGCAACAAAAATTCAATTTTTCATTTCTATAAAGGAATAAAAATAAAAATAGAATAAAAATAAAAACAATAAAGATGAGAACTTTATTGAGATTACATCAGAATTTCACAGATCTAAACTGACATGCTATGTCATGATATCACAACGAATATTAACAACCATACAACAATCACCAATCATAAATCAGAAATAACATACAATGATTCACATAACGAACATAATTAAATTATTAAATTATTAAAATCTAGAAATCTCACAGTCGTTGCAGATTTTGGCCAAAATTTAAACTGTCCAGAATTGTCCCGTTTCAGTTCAGAGTCGTAGATCTTGTCAATAGGATCACAATGCCGCTGAAATCATCGAATTTCGAGTTGAAACGAGTTAGATATGATTAATTTAAGTTATGAAACAATTTATATTAATTAATTGAATATTTAATTAAGCAAAACCTTTCTTCCTCTTGCCTGTAATACGGTCGTTACTTATACCCTTTGTTCAAACTTAGGGTTGCAATTATCGACCACTTCGTCGCGTTTCAGTGTAATCAGATATCACCACTTTGTAGAGCTACCAGAGGAGCACAAGGGGACCCTGCTATGGCACAGCTCAGTGGGACTCTAGGGGAGGCCGACGAGGCTTTTGGCGGCAGTTTTGGGTGTGTGTGGTTCGGTGATGGTGGCACCAGAGCGCGATCAAATGGTATGGAATCGTAAAGGAGATCAAGAGCTTCGAAATGATGTAAAGTATGTGGTCTAATTCTTGGAGGAGAGGGAGAACTTAGTAGAAGAAGGGGGAACAAATTCGGCCATTGAGATGAGTGGGTGGCGGCTGAAGAAGAACGTGAATAGGGTATTTGATTTTAGGTTTTTCCTATTTTTATATTGTTTTTAGTGTATTTTTATAATTAAATCCATAATTCCTAACTATTTCGATTTCATCCCAGAAGATGATGCCCCTAGCCAATAGCCCATATTCCAGATCCAATGGGACAGGTCCCGTTAGCTCAAATGGTTGTCTGTGGCCTGTATTATTTAATTTAATATTTAATTCCTTTATTAATTTAATTCGTCTGCATAAATAAATTCACCGAGGCCACAAACGGACTCAGAAAAATCCAAAAAAAATATATTTGTCTATGTTATGACGATACAGTCCTAACAAAACTAATTTCGTCGAATTCTGACACTGTTTGAAAAATGGCTATTTTTCAGTCGATTAAATTTTACTGTAATCAACCAAACACATTTTCCTTCGCCACGCTCACATATTAATTCTAAAACTTGAAACCTAGCAATAATATGACATTCCGGTTCCAATGAAAGTGGTTTCGTCGAAAACAGAGATCGTTTAAAAATTGACTATTTTCACTGGCTTTAATATTATTTAAAAATGAAAATTTTAATTTCTGCCACATTTTTCCACCAAATAATTTAAAATAAAAATTTTAAATTGGTTCGGATTTTCCGGGTCGTTACAATCTCCCCCACTTAAGAATTTTCGTCCTCGAAAAGGAAACAAAGTAAAGTAGGAACCAAGATGGGAAAATGTAAATTGGTGTAAACGTACCTCAGTACAAGAGTTACTCGGAGATATCCACTCTGCACTTGGGGTAAGCCTTTTTGATGCTATCCTCTGTCTCCCAAGTACAGTCTCTAGGATCCCCACTCCATTGAACCTTGACTAGGTTGATCCTCTTGTTCCTCAAAACTTTGGTTTCTTTGCCAGTGATCTTAATCGGGTCCTTCCTCACTGTCAGATTTGGAGCAATATCTAGGACCTGTTGATTTAATTCATCCTCTATCAGATCTGGATCATGAACATGCTTGCGGAGTTGAGACACATGAAATACATCATGCACCCCTGGCAACCAATCGGGCAGCTGCACTCTATAAGCGAGAGTACCAATCCTTTCGAGAATAGGGAATGGACCAATGAACCTCGGTGCCAACTTTCCCATCTTCCCAAAACGAATCACACCTCTCGAAGGAGAAACCTTCAAGTATACTCGATCATCCACAGAGAATTCTAGATTTCTTCTTCGCTGGTCTGCGTAGCTCTTCTGTCGACTCTGAGCAGTCAACAAGCGCTTCTTAATCAAGTCAACCTTATCCGATGCTTCACGAACCATGTCGGGGCCCAAGACTCGTTGATTGCCTGACTCCACCCAACATGCCGGAGATCTGCACGACCTGTCATAAAGTAATTCAACGGTGACATCCCCAAGCTTGCTTAGTAGCTATTATTATAGGAGTATTCCACCAAGTGCAAGTGGTCCTCCCATGAACCGCCATAATCAAGGATGCAAGCACGCAATAAGTCTACCAAAACACGATTCACCCTCTCAGTCTGGCCATCTGTCTGAGGGTGATAGGCAGAGCTCAGATTTAACTTAGTCCCAAGCTCTTCTTGAAAAGCTTCCCAGTTTACTGGTAAATAATGGATCCCGATCACTGACAATGCTTTTGGGAACCCCATGCAGATTGACTATCTCTTTAAGATAGAGCTGTGCTAAACTTCGAGCTGTTCTGTTGGACCGATCAGGGATGAAATGGGCAGACTTTGTTAAGCGATCCACAATCACACATATGCTATCATTGCCTTTTCTGCTTTGGGGCAAGCCATCTATAAAGTCCATAGAAATTTCCTCCCACTTCTAACCTGGAACTCCCAGTGGTTGCAACAAACCTGCCAGTTTCTGTTGATCACTTTTAACTTGCTGACAAGTGGGACATCTAGCAACATAAATAGAAATATCTCTCTTCATCGATTTCCACCAAAAGGTGCACTTGAGATCATGGTACATTTTGTTTACACCTGGATGGACGCTGATTTTAGATTTGTGGCACTCATCCATCACTTCTCTTTATAGCTCAGCAATGTCAGGCACACAAATTCGCCCTTGCAATCTAAGGGTCCCATTATTGTCAATCTGGAAACTTGAGGTCTCACCCTTGCGAACTCGCTCACAAAGCTTCTGAATAAATTTATCATTCTTCTGAAGAGCAGAAATTTTATTAATCAGAGTAGGAGTAATAATGAGATTGGCGATAATGAGATTGTTGCATTCTGCATTCTTTCTACTGAGCGCATTGGCTACAACGTTGGCCTTTCCTGGAGTACATAGGATATCTAGGTCATATGATGCAAGAAATTCAACCCAGCGTTGCTGCCTCATATTCAAATCTTTTTGGGTAAAAAGGTGTTTCAAGGACTTGTGATCCGTGTAAATTTCAAACTTCCCACCCAAAAGATAATGCCTCCATATTTTAAGAGCAAACACAATGGCCATTAGTTCAAGGTCATGCGTGACATAATTCTTCTCATGCGGTTTCAGCTGACGGCTAGCGTATGCGACTACTCTGTCTCTTTGCATCAGCACCGCACCAATACCTTAAATAAATAAGGGATAACATGTTAAAATGAGATTTGACATTAAAGAAAAAATGTTATCCCTTACATGTTAATTTATAAAAGAAACAACCTTGCTTAGAGGCATCCGTCCAAACCATTAAATCCTGATTGCCATCTATGATGGTCAACACAGGAGCATTGGTCAACCTCTTCTTTAGCTCTTGGAAAGCTGTCTCGCATTCCGGTGTCCACTTGAATTTTGTATGTTTCTTGGTCAGGTTTGTAAATGGGCAAGCTACCTTCGAAAAATCTTTGACAAATTTTCGATAATAGCCAGCCAGTCCTAAGAAACTTCTGACCTCTGTGGGAGTTCTAGGCTGCTTCCACTCTTGGATGGCAGAGATCTTTCCTGGATCTACTGAGATGCCTTCCTTTGATACAACATGGCCGAGGAATTTCACCTCTTCTTGCCAGAATATGCATTTAGAAAATTTTGCTTTCAGCACATTTCTTCGCAAAATCTCTAAGACTTCTCTCAGATGATGTTCGTGCTCAACAGTGGATTTAGAAAAGATGAGGATGTCATCATGAACATGAGCACAAATTTATTTAAAACATCTCTGAACACTCTATTCATCAGATCAACAAAATATGCTGGAGCATTACATAGACCGAAGGGCATTACTAGCCATTCGTAAAAGATACCCGGTCCTCTGAAAGCAGTTAAAGGCACACACTCTTCTGCAATGCGAAGTTGATGGAAGCCTGTAGCTAGGTCCATCCTAGAGAATACTCGTGCCCCATGCAAGCGGTCAAGCAAGTCATCAATACGAGGCAGTGGGTATTTGTTCTTCTGAGTTTATTTGTTGAGATCACGATAGTCTACACATAGCCTGAGAGTACCGTCTGATTTTGGGACGAACACCACTGCTGCTCCCCATTCTGAGATGCTGGGCCTAATAAGACCCTTCCACAAAAGCTGCTTGGTTTGATTTTTCAGCTCCTCTCTTTCTTTTGGCGACATTCTCCGAATGGGATGTACGACAGGCCTTGAATTCGGTGCTGAATCAATTCGGAAGCTAATTTCTCTATGCGGAGGTAAGCCCTCAACTTCTTTGAATACATCAGCGTAATCCTTGACGATAGGGATATCCTCAATAGAAGTAGGGGTAACTTCTAGAGAAGACCAGAATGTTTTCCTGTCGGTGGCTGAGCCATGGCACGGGATAGTAATATTTCCAAGCTTAGTTTTAACTTTGATGATCCTCTCTGCACAAATTAACTCAGCCTCATACTTTGTTAGCCAATCAATCCCCAGTATGACATCATAACCGGAGAAATTCATAACGATCAAGTCAAAGGGGAACTGGTAGCAAGTGTAAGAAACAGGTACTCTACAATACTGATCAAGGATAAGAGAACCTCCTATCGGACTATTAGCTCTAATCAAATTTTTGAGTTTTCTCGGTTTCAATTTCAACTTTTTAATTGTATCATTAGAAATAAAGCTTCGCGTAGCACCAGTATCAAATAAGACAGTAACAGGGATGTTCTTAATATTAAGCGTGCCTCCTAAGACATCGGGTTTATTGGGCCCCTCAGTCGAAGCTGGTGTATCTGCTCCCTCATAAACATGTGCCACCTGAGCATTCCTTAGCAGTGGGCAGTTCGCCTTAGTGTGCCCCTTTTGATGACAATTGTAGCATTCCCTTTTGTCCTGCGAACTCTGGCCATGATTCTGAGGATTTTGACCACGGTTCTGGGAACTCTGACCACGGTTCTGACTAGGGCCTGAATCATTTCTCTTGACCTTTTTAGGTGCTCTACACTTGTAATCGAAATGTACAATCTTGCCGCAGTTATAGCAGGTCACCTTGCTCCTATCCCTCTTCTTCCCTTGGGGTTTAGCTGTAGAAGAATTGCTCGCCTCCTGTTTCTTGTGAGTCTGTTCCTTCAGGTTGTTGCCTTGACTTTTCCCTCTATCATGCGGTCCAGACTCATCATTTTCCTCATAGCGGCACGCCATCTCTACTACTTCGTTGAAAGGAAGCTTAATATGGGCAGTGACTCGGTTCAAATATTTCTTGGACAGCCCCTTGATAAATTTCTTATTCTTCTCTGCCGGATCTTGAATCAAACTAGGAGCATATCGCGAAAGCTCATCAAACTTCCTCACATACTAAGAAACAGTCATATTCCCTTGCTGTAGGTTAACGAACTGCTCGCGCAGGCGCTCTCTAGCTTGTGGGGGTATATACTTCTCATTGAAAAGTTCCTTAAATCTGGCCTAAGACATATTGGCCACGTCATTGTAGATTTTGATCGTATCCCACCGATGCCCTGCTTCCTCTTTTAGTTGCCAAATTGCCAGGTAACGCTTTCGCTGATCTTCCAGTTCCAAGCCCTCTAGGATCTTTTCGCAATCTTTAAGCCATGCTTCTGCCTGAATCGCAGACTCTCGCCCCATGAAAGGTACACCTCCAAGGTTTTTAAATTTCTTTGACATTCTCTCCAAATCGAAAGGCTGTGGAGGTGGAGGTGGTTCGGCTACGACCTCTGAGTTATGCTGTTCCTGAGTGATGGGTGTCTCGTCTCTGGCTTGCTCTCCAGCTCCTACTCGGGCTCCTCCTCTAGCCCCGCCTCGAGCTCCACCTCGGGCTCCGCCTCGGGCTGTTCTTGCTCTAGTATCCATTTAAATCAGTCTGTACCATCAAGGAAAGAGTCTGACCAACAAAAATGAGAATTTTCAAGAAAATATAAGATAAGTACGAGATGAAAAGATGATGATGTAATGACTGGTAAATATGTGCTATTCTGCTGTGCTCACTCTAGGACATTACTAGTCCTATCTCTAATGAACTACTCGTCTTAGAATTATGTGGATTCTCTCTAGACGAATTGTTCTAAATGTGTTATATTCCAAAGCTAAGGTTAACCTTAGGCTCTGATACCAACTGTGATGACCCCAAACTTCTGTATTACGAAAGTATGGATAATCATTTAGGAATACAACATATTTACAACAAAAACAGATCTCAGATAATTATCATAACACATAAACCATTGCAACGGAAATAAAGGTCGTCAGCATCATAATATCCAATACATCCGAGTACGCAGTACAGGATGCAACTTAGCCAAATAAGAGGCTCAACAAAAAGGGAAATAAGTTTTCAAATGGAAAGAAACAATCTCAAACTCCGTCACATACATCAAAGCTAAAAAATGTAAAATGTCTCAAAGCAGAAGTAAAACTAGAGAAAAGGTCTTCTTCTTCTTCCGTCCAAGCAAGCTCCAATCAGAATGTATCACCTGAACTTGTCAATTGGCTGCCCGTGTGGAAAGAGGGCACCCGAGTTTGCAAAAGTGAAACAAACTACGAGTCAGTCATGGGACTGGTGTGAGAATTCTTAACTAAATTATCTAACTACGTGGCAAATCTCTGGACCACGCCGCTAACACGGAACGGGTTTTCTCCATTGGATTGCCAGTGCATAATTTTATAAAGTTTATATAAAACAGCGAAATGAATTTTGAAAAAAATGAAATCATCATAAGACTCAAGTCCTATCACACAATGCAACGCACACAGGAGGATAGAGTTTTCCCTTATGATGATCAAATATGCTTAATACGTGAAAAGTAATATTTTAATATTATCATTAGTGTTTAAGAAGTATTAAAATACTTCAGTATAAATATATCAATCTTAGACGGCATAGTACCCCATCCTACTATGTCGACGTATATAAGTTTACAATCAAAGCCGAAATGTTGTCGTATTGGGAATTGGTTTTCTGTCATGAAATCGAGGCTAGGGATCGTCCTCTTCCGATTCGAGACACTCTAGCAAATGCCTCAGGATCCCCCGTAGTGAACCCTTGGATTTTCAGGGCCGGTCCCCACCTAACGGTAGTGGATTGGCAATTCCTGAACACATGCTTCCCGGTTCCTTTGAACCTATAGTACGACCACTTTCGGCCTATAAAAACCCGAGGTACCTCAATCCAAAATCCACATAAGTAAAATGTCGGGCCGTGTTAAAGCCCAAACACCACTAACTAGAAAGAAACGTGTGCACTCCCTGCAGTCCTAATCCCGTTTTTGACTCATACCGGGGTGTGAGGCTCGCGAAGTCACGTTATACACAAAGCTATGCCTAAACAGGCTATGCTTTGATCATCAGCCACAAGGCCTGCTTTTCAACAAAGCCTTGATCATTGCATATTGGCGTGCCACATTGACAATTCAACGCCATGTTATCGATAACTATTACTACGTATCAGGGTGTTAAGTAGAGAATAAATACTCTACCACCAAACAGACATATATTAATAGAAATCGATTTAATTACATGAAGTGAATTTCAACTCAGACACGCAACCATTTACAAGTCCGTTCTGGGTCTGAACGAAACCGGAGACACCAAATAGGCGCTCTCTTATCCGTACGACCAACACACACGTCCGGACAATTACTGCTTCAGCCCTGTCCTAGGAGCAAGTCAGTCCAAGGTATCAGAAGTCATCGTCCATTCGATGTGAAGATCGCCAGTCTTCAACCATCGTCTTCTTACATCTTTGATTTAATCGCCGTGCAATTATTTGAAATGAGTTAAACTCGGCCTTTTCAAATAATTGTCGCATAATTATAATTTAAAACATTTCATATATATTTATAACTATTTATCGCTATTTTTATTTATTTAAAAATAGCTCGAAATAAATAAACGACGTTCCGGGTCAATGGGCGACCCTGGCGCTGCTTTTACCAAAATTTGATTTACACATTTCTTAAAATCTAACCGTTGGATTTTGATGAAATTTATATCGTTGGAAAGCTCTTCCCAAAGTGGTCCTAACGGTTCCAGTTTTGGGAAATTCCAACGGTCGGATCTTTCTATATAATCGTTTGAAGTTACAATTGTCGATACGCAAACTGCCACGCTCGTTTCCTTTAATTATATATATATATATATATATATATATATATATATATATAAACCATTGGGCTATTCCCTTTATTAAAATCCATTCCTTTTATTCTATGAAAATAATATTTTTGCCCGCCAATTCTAGTCCGACACAAAAATGACGTTTTCAACATTATATATTTTTATATTCAATAAAAATGACATTTTTTTGGCCAATTCTAATGCGAAAAAAATGATGTTTTCAACGATGTATATTTTTATATCAAATTAGAATGACATTTTTGTTCGCCAACTCTAATGCGACAAAAATGATGTTTTCAACGATGTATATTTTATATCAAAAAAAAATGACATTTTTGTTCGCCAACTCTAATGCGAAAAAAATGATGTTTTCAATGATGTATATTTTTATATCAAATAAAAATGACATTTTTGTTCGCCAACTCGATGTATTTTTTATATCAAATAAAAATGACATTTTTGTTCGCCAACTCTAATGCGACAAAAATGATGTTTTTAACATTGTACTCTTTCTTTAATTATATAAAAATGTTCTTTTATACTATTTGTTTTAAAGACATAAAAATGAACTTTTTATTCTATTTCATTTTTATAACATAAAAATGAACTTTTTAAGTTTTTATAAAATGTATATATTTTATCTTCTTTTCTTTTACAATGAAAAATGTAAATTCTTTTATCTTTACATTGGAAAATGTAAACCTTTCATTGTTACAAAGAAAAATAGTAAATCTTTCATCTTCACCTAGAAAAAGGTAAATCTTATATTTTACATAGAAAAAATGTAATTTTTCTATCTCTCTTCATTACAATAGAAAGATATAAATTTCCTATTACTTTTTATTATAACATAAAAATGTAAATTTTCTATTTCTCTTTATTACAATAGAAAAATGTAAATTTCCTATTTCTCTTTATTACAATAGAAAAATGTAAATTTTCCTATTCCTCTTTATTATAATAGAAAAATGTAAATTTTCTGTTTCTCTTTATTACAATAGAAAATTGTAAATTTTCCCTTTTTCTTTATTACATTAGAAAAATGTAAATTTCCCCTAATTGTTTTCATTAATGCACATTTTCCTATAGGGGGTATTTCCTATCTAACTCAACTCAATTTGGTGTCGAAATATGATAACCAAAAATAATGGTTTTTTTCTAACCATTTCTATTTACCTAACATAGTCATTTCAATGTCCACACATACAACACAATATATGATTTGGTGTATAAATCTGATGAATCACAATAAAAGGTCTCATCTTTGTTTTATTTGTAAATCAAATAAAATGTCTAATCTTTATTTGTAAAATAAAATATCTAATCTTTATTTGTAAAATAAAATATCTAATCTTTATTTTATATTGTAATTCAAAATAAGATATCTAATCTTAATTCATCTTTTAATTAAAATTTAAAAGATTTTAACTTTCTTTATTTTATGAATCATAAACCAAATAAAGATTCAATCTTTGTTCATTTTATGTAAATCAAAATAAAGATTCCACCTTTGTTATTATTTTGCAAATCAAAAATAAAGATTAAATTTTTGTTTTATATTGCAAATCAAAAATAGAATTTTACCTTATGCTATTATTTTACAAATCAAACTAAAATTTACCTTTCATTTATTTTGTTAATCAAAACAAAAACACAACTTTTCATTTTATGTGTTGAACCAAAAATAAAGATTTAACTTTCCATGTTTGTTGTAAAACAATCAAAGATTCAATTTTTCATTTACTTCGTAAAAACAAAATAAAGATTCAAAATTTCATCTTTGTTTGTAAAGCAACAAATATTCAATTTTTCATTTTACTTTGTAAGAACAAAATAAAGATTCAAAATTTCATCTTTGTTTGTAAAGTAACAAAGATTCAATTTTTCATTTCTATAAAGGAATAAAAATAAAAATAAAAATAGAATAAAAATAAAAACAATAAAGATGAGAACTTTATTGAGATTACATCAGAATTTCACAGATCTAAACTGACATGCTATATCATGATATCACAACGAATATTAACAACCATACAACAATCACCAATCATAGATCAGAAATAACATACAATGATTCACATAACGAACATAATTAAATTATTTAATTATTAAAATCTAGAAATCTCACAGTCATTGCAGATTTTAGACAAAATTCAAACTGTCCAGAATTGTCCCGTTTCAGTTCAGAGTCGTAGATCTTGTTAATAGGATCACAACGCCGCTGAAATCATCGAATTTCGAGTTGAAACAAGTTAGATATGATTAATTTAAGTTATGAAACAATTTATATTAATTAATTGAATATTTAATTAAGCAAAACCTTTCTTCCTCTTGCCTGTAAAACGGCCGTTACTTATCCCCTTTGTTCAAACTTAGGGTTGCAATTATCGGCCACTTCGTCGCGTTTCAGTGTAATCAGATATCACCACTTTGTAGAGCTACCAAAGGAGCACAAGGGGACCCTGCTATAGTACAGCTCGGTGGGACCCTAGGGGAGGCCGACGAGGCTTTTGGCGGCGGTTTTGGGTGTGTGTGGTTCGGTGATGGTGGCACCAGAGAGCGATCAAATGGTATGGAATCGTAAAGGAGATCAAGAGCTTCGAAATGATGTAAAGTATGTGGTCTAATTCTTGGAGGAGAGGGAGAACTTAGTAGAAGATGGGGGAACAAATTCGGCCATTGAGATGAGTGGGTGGCGGCTGAAGAAGAACGTGAATAGGGTATTTGATTTTAGGGTTTTTCCTATTTTTATATTGTTTTTAGTGTATTTTTATAATTAAATCCATAATTCCTAACTATTTCGATTTCATCCTAGAAGAAGATGCCCCTAGCCAATAGCCCATATTCTGGATCCAATGGGATAGGTCCCGTCAGCCCAAACGGCTGTCTATGGCCTATATTATTTAATTTAATATTTAATTCCGTTATTAATTTAATTCGTCTGCATAAATAAATTCATCGAGGCCACAAACGGACGCAGAAAAATCCAAAAAAAATATATTTGTCTATGTTATGACGATACAATCCTAACAAAATGAATTTCGTCGAATTCTGACACTGTTTGAAAAATGGCTATTTTTCAGTCGATTAAATTTGTCTGTAATCGACCAAACACATTTTCCTTCTCCACGCTCACATATTAATTCGAAAATTTCTAGAAATTGAAACCTAGCAATAATACGACATTCCGGTTCCAATGAAAGTGGTTTCATCGAAAACAGAGATCGTTTGAAAATTGATTATTTTCACTGGCTTTAATATTATTTAAAAATGAAAATTTTAATTTCTACCATATTTTTCCACCAAATAATTTAAAATAATTTTTTTAAATTGGTTCGGATTTTCCAGGTCGTTACAAGGATGTTATATAGTGGAGTAAATATATATATTTTATTTGGTTATATATTTTATATTATCCCAAACTTGTGTCTCTACATTTGTAGTAGGTTACAAATGAAATAAATTCGCTGACTACGCATGACATGTCAATCTAATTAGCATTTATTTCTTATTTGAAAATTCAAAAGAAAATTACATAAGGAAAGAGAATAATGGTAATGTAATTAATGCATGATTTAATGCTAAGTGTGACAAAGTTTGTGAATTTAAAATTTCAAAATATATAACATTAAAATTGTAGAATTTAAGGTACATATTCAATTGGACATACAAGAATAAGACAACAAAATGACTAGAAATGCACATAAATAATGTAAACAAAATATATATATAATAAAATGGAGAAAGGAGATTTAAAGGGATGTAGACGAGAATACAAAATAAAATACATGTAAATAAAATGTAGGGAAGGAAATAAATGTATGCATAGGTAATATGAACTAGGATGCATGAATGTAGAAAAAGAAAAAGAAAAAAAGAAATGTGAGCATGCAGATGCATGATTTATTTTATTATTAATGTCAACATTCATTTTCGTTAACTGCTAGTTAAAACATGCGTTGTATACCGTTGACACTCTATCTCTTTACAATTTCTCTTATACAATTCAAACTGGAAACATTCTTTTATTATCAATATATTATTAATAAATCAACTTATCAACATATTATTAATAAATCAACTTATCAACATATTATTAATAAATCAACTTATCAATATATTATTAATAAATCAACTTATCAATATATTAATTTTAATTAAAAACTTTTTTAAAATAATGGAATTTTTTAAATTCTAGCGTATTTTCTAATAAAATTTCCTTTGTAAAATTTTTAAATTGGTTCTGATTTTTCGGGTTGTTACACAATTAAGCCACACTAGCTAAAACAAGCAAAACAATGTTGTTAATCAAATTTATGGTTAATACCCCAAAAGTTGTCTGTTCGTAGAACTTCCGATCTATGGTAAAGAAGGGTTCGAACTTGAGATGCGCAAGTATTTCCATGTTATAATATTAGGTTATTCCTGTAGAATCTTATAAGCAAACCATCCATTTGCAGCTCTGATTCCGGATTTCTCGAATTGGAGGCTTATCTACATGTGAGACACTTTCCTGATATGACCTTTAGGTATTAAAACAACCTATATGGGTTCTCTATGACTATGGATCTGGGCCTTAGGGAATTGCACTATCTGGATCAAGCCTGAAAGGTTTGGTGTAACACCCCGTAATTTTATAACATTAAAATTCACAAATTAAAGTATACTTAATTTTTAGAAAATAATTAAGTGAAATGGGTTGCGCAGAGAAATATATATACATATTGATATATATACATATAAATTAAAAATTAAATAAATAAATATGCGAAAAAGTTCAAAACAGCGAATTGGGAGGGGAAATAACCGAACCAGCCCATTTTTAAGGTCGACCCAAGCTCTGCTGGGTCGACTAGGGGTTAATCCAGGATGTTTGGCTATCAACCCGTGGGCCGATTAGCTCAAATGCAGATTTTGAATTTGATTGGTTCTCATGGTTCAGGGTTAATCTAATGGTCCTAAATAACTTCCTACACCTATAAATACATCCTAATGCTAACCCTAAACCTAATTAAAATAGAATAGTTACCGTCACCATGGAAATCAATGGAGCCACCGCCAACTAAGAAGGAAGAAAAGCTAATTCAATTCTAGTTCTCTCAACCCTAAAGCAAAGCAAAACTCTCTCTTTTCTTCTCTAAATTGTGAGTATGATGATCTTAACAAGATTATTATCATTTTAATTAGGTTGAGTTATGAATGGATTATGAGTAGATGATGTGAATTATCATATATGTTGTTGTAAACCCCTTTTGCTATCATGTATATTGTAAATCCAATGTTATGTGATGATGATATCTTACATGTTGTAAATCATGCTATGATGATGTTATGTATGTTGAAAGTTTCTATGCTAAGTTGTGATGAATCATACATGTTAAAAAGGCCATGATGTTACCATCTATGCTAGTTAGTTCATATTAATTAAATCATCATGTTTGGGTTATGTTGATCTATATGACAAGTCACATATGCAAGTTTGATTGATTAGAAAAGTTATGAACATATACCAAGACATCTATTTTGACATCTAGAATTATGCTATGACATATGTGATATCCTATGCTGGTTCACACCATCATTATGTTGCCTAAAAACCCCATATGCAAGTTTATGTATAGATTTGGGCTATGATCATATCATGTAAATTGAGACATTTAACAAGTTGACACCTTTTGATCCTTAACATGTGTAGTTTATGCAAGTTTCACCCTTATTATGATTAGATTTATTTTAATTGTCTATATGTTGTGATAATTTATCTTTGTGCTAGGTGTTAGACTATACAAGTCTAGCCTATATTATGCGTTGAATAAGCGAACGTATAAACGTGGGGTTGGGGTAATATTAAGGATTTAATATTAAAAAGTTGGGGTGTAATTGATATGATTTTGCATGCCATAAGTGGATGGCCATAATTGAGTCAATTATGGACATCATTAAAAGTTTACTTAATTAATAATTTGAATAGGGAATTATTAAAACTGGGGTAAAAGATTTTAAGTGTTAATCAATGCTTAGGACACGAGGTTGGACTCGTTTGTGACGTAAACCTGCCCGGACCCACCCGGCAAATCCAGTGGTCACAAATGTCAGCCCAATGTGAGAGGTCCTAGGCCTAAACTAAAGCATAACGGTTGTAAAGACACGAGGTTAGACTCTTTTATGGTGTAAGACTGCATGGACCCGCCCGACAAATCCAACTGCCATAAATGCCAGTCTAATGTGAGAGGTCTTTATGAGATTATGACCTGAATGAATTAAGAAATAGCAGATAAACATGTAAGGTGGGACATGGGGGTTAAGTAGGTGCCTTGGGTGGCATGAGGAATCTAGGGGGTGCCCTTAGTGGTATGTGAAATACGATTAGTAAGACTTAACCAAACACACATGTAAATGAACATGACTAAGAGGGTTAAGTGGGATATACTAGTGACAAGCTTAGGTGGGTAGCTTGTGGGGGCCCATTTCGACCAGTATCCCAAACGTATCTTTGTGGGCTCGACCCAAGTCGAGGACGGGACACGCATGCTGGGTTCGACTGTAAGAGGCCAAAACGGGGAGCGGTGGCAACGCAAGTCCAACGGGTTTCGTATGCTTGTGTGGACCCGGGCTGGTAGATAAGACGTTGTTGCATCGTGTAGGTATAAGCCGTGCATTCTCAAGTTGTATCGAGTTGCCACTTTAGGAGAGTGATACACCCCACTGTGGGGCCAGCACGGGTATCTACGAGTAGGGAGCCGATCGAAAGTGGGTAGTGGGGTACACCTAGTGGAGATAGGGGCAGACGACACCTATGTAGTCAGCTAGGGGTACGTAAGGCTATTTATAAAGTTTCTATGTGAAGCAAGTGGGATCAAACAATAGGGTGACTAGTGTGGTGCAGTGTAGTAATATGTGGTGCAGTGTAGTAATGTGCGGTGCAGTGTAGTAATCATTCGTTAGTAATTAGGTGTGCCTTTACCGTTATCTTTAACGTTATCTTAAACGCTATCTTTATCTTCCTAAGAGTTCATAGACATTTACTTGTCTTCTAGCTTATGGCTTAGTCTAGTTATTTTGATAATAGTATTGTTAGAATTATCATACTCGCCAGACTTTATGTCTGACCCCCTCTATTTCTATCCTTTTTCCCCCTCCAGGTCCTCAGGTTGGGCCCAGCTCTAGTGGAGTTTGATTGAATTGCTTCATCTCTCTTTGGAAAGCTTGGACCGTTGAAGTAAAGTCCAGCTTGTTATCTTTTTAATGGCTATTTATGTAATGGGATTATGTATTTTGTTTTTATGAAGATGGATATTGTACTTGGTTATGATCTATGGTTTTATGATGTAACAAACATGTTTAATCTCCGCTGCAATAAAATGAAGTTTTAGATTTCCAAGTACTATTTATTATCTGTCTTGTTGTAATTTTTTTGTTTTATATTCACTTATAACCTCCATAGAAGTTAATGCATTCCCTTTGTGAGTGACATTAATGGACGTGGGGTGTTACACGTGGTATCAGAGCTTAAGGTTACCAGAACAGATAAAAATACTTTAGAAAAATAGTTATTTTTGGAAGAAGTGTTTTCAAAAACATGTTTTAATGAGAAATTTAAAGAGAAAAGTTTTTAAGAAAAACATAATCCCCAATAGCCACATATCTTTATCTTTCGAATTCTCCATTTTGAATCTTTCCTTTTTCGTTTCAGCATGGCTAAAGATCTTAATCTACCTGACGGTGTAACGATACCAGGATGGTATAGGAGGCTATTGGAGGCTAGGGCCGCTGCAGGTCCAGCCAATGTTCCTCCACCACCGGTTGCACCCATGACTCCCCCTCCTCCTCGCGTAGATACTTTTGCAAAGACGTGCAAGGAATTCAAGGCTATGGGTGGAAAACCATTTCAAGGGTCAGAAACGTTTGTGGAAGCTAGAGATTGGCTTAAGGAGGTGGAAGAATTGCTAGAAATCTTTGAAGTAGAAGAAGGGAGGAGAGTTCGATTAGCAGCTTGGTTGATGAAGGGAGAGGCCTCGTTTTGGTGGGAGGTCACTAATGGGGAGCGTCCTGTTGACTCTTGGGCGGATTTCAGACGTAGGTTCGAGGCGAAGTTTCTCTCAAGGACGGAAGAAAATCTATATATGGAAAGGTTCTTGACATTGAAGCAAGAAAGCTCATCAGTGAAAGAATATGTCAATAAATTTAATCAGTTAGCAAGGTTTGGCTTGGACTTAGTGAACACGCCGGAGAAGAAGGCGCTGAGGTTCGTGAATGGCTTGAATGAACCATTGCAAGGGTTGGCTATGACCCACATCCCTATGGGGGCCACCTTTGAGAAGTTAGTAGAAATGGCGCTCATGCATGAGGAGAAAACGCTAAAGCTGATAAGGCACCCGAGAAGAAGGGGGAACAGAAGAAACCACAACAACAAAACAAGAAGGGTGGAAAAGACAATAATGGCAAGGGAAAGAAGAAATGCTTTAACTGTGGAACCCCAGGCCATCTCAGCAAGGATTGCCGAAAGAAAAAGAAGACAGGCTGTTTTCATTGTGGCAATACGAGACATTTAGTGAAGGACTGCCCAAAGAAGGGGCAGAGGGCAGGAGCTACCTCGGGAGGACAGGTGCAGGCTCTTATGGCACCAGGGCAGGCTAGGGGACAAGTTCAGGCTCTCGCGGTCCCACCGCTGCAAGAACGAAGTAGAACCATTTCTGTTGAAAGCTTAGTTTTTCTGTTTGATCATCCTGTCCGTACCTTATTCGATTCGGGCGCATCACATTCGTTTATCTCTACATCATTAGTTGAATCACTTCGCTTAAACACCAGATTAGTAGAGGATCCCTTAGTTGTTTCGAATCCAATTGGGGGCTCAGCTTATTTGTCTATGATGTGTTTGGATTTGAAATTTTCCATACTTAGTGTTGAATTTAGATGTGATGCTTATGTGTTGGGCTTCACGGGCTATGGGCTAATTTTAGGAATGGATTGGTTATCCAGAAATGGGGCTGTTCTTGATTGTGAAAGGAGAGTAGTTAGGCTCGTGACTCGCCTTGGCAACTGTTGACACATTTTTTGGCAAAAGCTGTCACACATGTAATTCCTGAATGATAACATGCTCGAGCGATGGAAATGACGTCAGAAGACATTGAGAAATTTGATCAAAATCACATCCTCAACATAAACAGGCCCGAAATTCCTATCAGACGACCTCTTTTGGGCCCGAAAACAGCGATTACAGAGCAAAGCTCAGTAACATTTGTAGATCTATGAGTTAGCTTCAGTTTGAGCTTCGGTTTGGCTCAATCGGACTTACGGTTTGAAAGTTATGCCCGTTTCCGTAAACTGGTGTAAACTGGCAATTTCCTGGATAAACCAACGAAGCAGTACACGATCGAAGTATGGATCACGCACACTCGGATCGCCCCTCATCGGATCGCCCTCCTCAGACCACGAACCGTCCGTGGTACATCTCACGATCCGACCCGATCGCCAGCACTTCACTCCAGCTTCACTATGCTGCTCACGACCAGACTCGACTCGTGATAGCCATATCACGATCCGACCCATGACCACGATCCGACCCCATGATCGCGATCCGAACTTCCGACCTGTAGATACGCTCCCTGTTTTGACATATTCTCGTGCCACATCTTGCTCCTATTACCCTGGATCGTGTGCCACGTACCCCACCACGATACGATCCCCGCACCTGCTCCTGCGCAGCTTGTTCTGACCTATTCTCAAGGCTATTTTCACTCCAACTTGCATGGATCTGATTACACATGTCACATGACGAATTGAAGATGATATTTGGACGTTTTCCACCACATTTCGAGATTTTTAGGATGCGTGCCATGTGTCCCATGAACCGCCTTCAGGAAACAGCTATAAATACACCATTTGAAGGCATTTTCAAGGATCTTTTGGCCGTTCTTCTTCACTGCCTCCACCATTATTGAAGTGCAAGGACTTTGCACCTCCATACACTCAAATTCTTCTCTTTTCAATACAATTAACACACAGATTGTGTGTCTACATGTAACTGATTCTTGTAATCTGTCAGTATAACAATAAGATTATAAAGTGGACGTAGGCTACATCTACAGCCGAACCACTATAAAAACCTTGTGTGTCTCCTCTTTATTTACTCTTTTCTGCATTCTGTGATCTGTGATCTGCATTTGGGTGTTAGGCCCAATTTTTGGTCTAACATTTTGGCGCGCGAGGAAGGGGGCACACAAAAACTTCAACTTCTAGCTTGAAAGGAAACTCAATGGCGAACAAAAGGAAGAAGACTGGAACTTCTTCTCATGCCGATGATGCTGACGCTGAAGGCGTAAGGAATGAGGCAAGCCTGGAGGCTTCCTCCCATGAAGACCCATCAGCATACCTGACTAGAGACGAGTTGGACGGAGTTCTCGCTGAATTGAGGACCCAGATGGCAAGGCAGGACGATCTCCTCCAGAAACAACAGGAAATGATCAACCAATTCTTCGCTCGGATGGATGGAAGGCCGAGCAACGCCCAAATAACTGGAAACGAAGCCATTGACGCGGCTCGAGTATCACCCTGACTCGGGGGCAACCCCCTCATTCAACAGCAGAACTCGTCTCGTGATACACCTCTGCACCGCGATCCGGATCGTGGAACACTACTAGGCTCACGAGCCGATTCCAACAACTCGCTCCCGCCTGCTCAACAACAACCAGTTCGTGACCTACCTCCTGGACCCAGTCGGATCGCCCCCCTACTCCACGATCCGACCTCACGAGCTGGACTTCACGAACCTACCTCACGAACCGTCCCCCTCGAACCGGGTCGGGTCGCTCCCATCGATCCACGATCCGCGATCCCCAGGCGATAGCTCACCAACTTCCATCTTCTCCTGCATTGAACGCTGGGTGCACCAGCTCTGATTTTGGTAGTTTACAACAGCTTTTTGAGGGCAATCGACTCGCTGATCTCATTCAACGCCTCTCGAGAGGCCGCACCTATCAGAATGACGTGGACGACGTCAATCACAATCCGTTCACTCAGGAAATCAAGAATTCACGCAATCCCCCAGATTTCAAACTTCCACAACTGGAGCCCTACAACGGCAGGACAGATCCTACCGTGCATCTCATGCGTTACAAACGACATATGGAAGTTCAATCGGCATCGGAAAATGTCATGGCTAAGTGTTTTCCCCTCTTTCTGACTGATATAGCAGCCATGTGGATTCGGCAGTTAGAAACAGAATCGATCAACAGTTGGAACATGTTGGTCGCACGCTTCCTTGAACAGTTTTGGGTCCACATCGCTCGACCTAAGAACGTCATGTCACTCACTACAATCAAGCAGAGGCCCAGAGAAACTCTGCGTTCATTCCTGGAAAGATTTAACGTTGCAGCAGCATCAGTTGATCGTCCTGAACCATCGATGGTACTAATGGAAGCAGTATTCGGCGTTCTGGATTACACGGAATTCAAAAAATCTTTGTACCGAGATCCACCGCGAAATCTCGGCGAATTCTACCTTGAAGCAGATAGATTTCTAAGGGAAGAAGATACAACTTCCGAGAAGAAAACCCTCGAAGTCAACATGCTCAAAGGTGGAGAGCCATCTGATTCTGGAAAAGGCAATGACAAGGGTAAAGGAAAGACCCCTGCTACAAATGATCGTAATGCTCCACCCCGGAGAGGGTCCAGATACGACAAATACACTGAACTGAATGACACTCTGAGCAACATATACATGGATACAGGAGGTGCTGCCTCCTATCCGAGACCTCCCAAGAGGGAGCCGACACTAGCACAACGCAATTCTGGCAGACACTGCATATTTCATGACATAGACGGTCACAACACTGATGACTGCAGACATCTACGAGATCTTATTGAGGATCGGGTCAGACGAGGAGAGCTACCCGAATATGTCACTCGACCAACAACGGCTACACCTGCGTTGCCACCACCTATTCCCCAGAGAGGGAACGATCCTGGATCGAGCAATCGCGGGATTATCATTCGATGATCCCACTCAGCGGATCTCTTCAGTTTGCTGAACTCCGGTTCACAGTTCATGTTTTTAGGATTTTAGGTGACTTCTCGCCCTCCTTTGTTTTCCCTGCATGTAATAAGAGCCGTCACATCAGCCCACACGCACGGAACGTACTTGTGGTCTCCAGTCGTGTCCGGCAAACGACCGCTGCGTTTTCATGAATTAGCAATAAACATGAGCTCCGGCTCCCAACTGGATCCGTCCAGTACAAACATGAGATCCGGCCCCTAACTGGATCCGTCCAGTATAAACAAACCTTCATGTGCATTTCCTTGGTCGTCTTACTCCGGTAAGGCCGTCTTGGAACCTTCATGTGCTTTTCCTTGGTCGTCTTACTCCCGTAAGGCCGTCTTGTAACCTTCGTTTCTTTTCCTTGGTCGTCTTACTCCGGTAAGGCCGTCTTAGAACCTTCATGGCATTTCCTTGGTCGTCTTACTCCGGTAAGGCCGTCTTGGAACCTTCATGTGCTTTTCCTTGGTCGTCTTACTCCGGTAAGGCCGTCTTGGAACCTTTGTTTCTTTTTCTTGGTCGTCTTACTCCGGTAAGGCCGTCTTGGAACCCTTCTAACATCTCCTCGGATGGTTTACTCCGGTAATGCCATCTAGGAAATATTCTAGCATTGTTTGTTTTATCTTCTTGCAGGTACAAACTCCTGGCCTTCTTGGATTTCTCTGGCCTTAATACGATCCCGTGTGATCGTCGGTTTTCTGGCCTTAATACGATCCGGCGTGATCGTCGCATTCTGAATTTGGATCAGATTATCCAGAACACATCTTCCTTCAACCAGCAAGATATGTTCTGGGGGGCAAACGTGTTGACACATTTTTTGGCAAAAGCTGTCACACATGGAATTCCTGAATGATAACATGCTCGAGCGATGGAAATGACGTCAGAAGACATTGAAAAATTTGATCAAAATCACATCCTCAACATAAACAGGCCCGAAACTCCTATCAGACGACCTCTTTTGGGCCCGAAAACAGCGATTACGGAGCTGAGCTCAGTAACATTTGTAGATCTATGAGTTAGCTTCAGTTTGAGCTTCGGTTTGGCTCAATCGGACTTACGGTTTGAAAGTTATGCCCGTTTCCGTAAACTGGTGTAAACTGGCAATTTCCTGGATAAAGCAACGAAGCAGTACACGATCGAAGTATGGATCACGCACCCTCGGATCGCCCCTCATCGGATCGCCCCTCATCGGATCGCCCTCCTCAGACCACGAACCGTCCGTGGTACATCTCACGATCCGACCCGATCGCCAGCACTTCACTCCAGCTTCACTATGCTGCTCACGACCAGACTCGACTCGTGATAGCCATATCACGATCCGACCCATGACCACGATCCGACCCCATGATCGCGATCCGAACTTCCGACCTGTAGATACGCTCCCTGTTTTGACCTATTCTCGTGCCACATCTTGCTCCTATTACCCTGGATCGTGTGCCACGTACCCCACCACGATCCAATCCCCGCACCTGCTCCTGCGCAGCTTGTTCTGACATATTCTCAAGGCTATTTTCACTCCAACTTGCATGGATCTGATTACACATGTCACATGACGATTTGAAGATGATATCTGGACGTTTTCCACCACATTTCGAGATTTTTGGGATGCGTGCCATGTGTACCATGAACCGTCTTCAGGAAACAGCTATAAATACACCATTTGAAGGCATTTTCAAGGATCTTTTGGCCGTTCTTCTTCACTGCCTCCACCATTATTGAAGTGCAAGGACTTTGCACCTCCATACACTCAAATTCTTCTCTTTTCTATACAATTAACACACGGATTGTGTGTCAACATGTAACTGATTCTTGTAATCTGTCAGTATAACAATAAGATTATAAAGTGGACGTAGGCTACATCTACAGCCGAACCACTATAAAAACCTTGTGTGTCTCCTCTTTATTTACTCTTTTCTACATTCTGTGATCTGCATTTGGGTGTTAGGCCCAATTTTTGGTCTAACATTTTGGCGCGCCAGGAAGGGGGGCACACAAAAACTTCAACTTCTAGCTTGAAAGGAAACTCAATGGCGAACAAAAGGAAGAAGACTGGAACTTCTTCTCATGCCGATGATGCTGACGCTGAAGGCGTAAGGAATGAGGCAAGCCTGGAGGCTTCCTCCCATGAAGACCCATCAGAATACCTGACTAGAGACGAGTTGGATGGAGTTCTCGCTGAATTGAGGACCCAGATGGCAAGGCAGGACGATCTCCTCCAGAAACAACAGGAAATGATCAACCAATTCTTCGCTCGGATGGATGGAAGGCCGAGCAACGCCCAAATCACGGGAAACGAAGCCATTGACGCGGCTCGAGTATCACCCGGACTCGGAGGCAACCCCCTCATTCAACAGCATAACTCGTCTCGTGATACACCACTGCACCGCGATCCGGATCGTGGAACACTACTAGGCTCACGAGCCGATCCCAACAACTCGCTCCCGCCTGCTCAACAACAACCAGTTCGTGACCTACCTCCTGGACCCAGTCGGTTCGCCCCCTACTCCACGATCCGACCTCACGAGCTGGACTTCACGAACCTACCTCACGAACCATCCCCCTCGAACTGGGTCGGGTCGCTCCCATCGATCCACGATCCGCGAACCGCGATCCCCAGGCGATAGCTCACCAACTTCCATCTTCTCCTGCATTCAACGCTGGGGGCACCAGCTCTGATTTTGGTAGTTTACAACAGCTTTTTGAGGGCAATCGACCCGCTGATCTCATTCAACGCCTCTCAAGAGGCCGCACCTATCAGAATGACGTGGACGACGTCAATCACAATTCGTTCACTCAGGAAATCAGGAATTCACGCAATCCCCCAGATTTCAAACTTCCACAACTGGAGCCCTACAACGGCAGGACAGATCCTACCGTGCATCTCATGCGTTACAAACGACATATGGAAGTTCAATCGGCATCGGAAAATGTCATGGCTAAGTGTTTTCCCCTCTTTCTGACTGATATAGCAGCCATGTGGATTCGGCAGTTAGAAACAGAATCGATCAACAGTTGGAACATGTTGGTCGCACGCTTCCTTGAACAGTTTCGGGTCCACATCGCTCGACCTAAGAACGTCATGTCACTCACTACAATCAAGCAGAGGCCCAGAGAAACTCTGCGTTCATTCCTGGAAAGATTTAACGTTGCAGCAGCATCAGTTGATCGTCCTGAACCATCGATGGTACTAATGGCAGCAGTATCCGGCGTTCTGGATAACACGGAATTCAAAAAATCTTTGTAGCGAGATCCACTGCGAAATCTCGGCGAATTCTACCTTGAAGTAGATAGATTTCTGCGGGAAGAAGATGCAACTTCCGAGAAGAAAACCCTCGAAGTCAACATGCTCAAGGGTGGAGAGCCATCTGATTCTGGAAAAGGCAATGACAAGGGTAAAGGAAAGACCCCTGCTACAAATGATCGTAATGCTCCACGCCGGAGAGGGTCCAGATACGACAAATACACTGAACTGAATGACACTCTGAGCAACATATACATGGATACAGGAGGTGCTGCCTCCTATCCGAGACCTCCCAAGAGGGAGCCGACACTAGCACAACGCAATTCTAGCAGACACTGCATATTTCATGACATAGACGGTCACAACACTGATGACTGCAGACATCTGCGAGATCTTATTGAGGATCGGGTCAGACGAGGAGAGCTACCCGAATATGTCACTCGACCAACAACGCCTACACCTGCGTTGCCACCACCTATTCCCCAGAGAGGGAACGATCCTGGATCGAGCAATCGCGGGATTATCATTCGCTGATCCCACTCAGCGGATCTCTTCAGTTTGCTGAACTACAGTTCATAGTTCATGTTTTTAGGATTTTAGGTGACTTATCGCCCTCCTTTGTTTTCCCTGCATGTAATAAGAGCCGTCACATCAGCCCACACGCACGGAACATACTTGTGGTCTCCAGTCGTGTCCGGCAAACGACCGCTGCGTTTTCATGAATTAGCAATAAACATGAGCTCCGGCTCCCAACTGGATCCGTCCAGTACAAACATGAGCTCCGGCTCCTAACTGGATCTGTCCAGTATAAACAAACCTTCATGTGCATTTCCTTGGTCGTCCTACTCCGGTAAGGCCGTCTTGGAACCTTCATGTGCTTTTCCTTGGTCGTCTTACTCCGGTAAGGCCGTCTTGGAACCTTCGTTTCTTTTCCTTGGTCGTCTTACTCCGGTAAGGCCGTCTTAGAACCTTCATGGCATTTCCTTGGTCGTCTTACTCCGGTAAGGCCGTCTTGGAACCTTCATGTGCTTTTCCTTGGTCGTCTTACTCCGGTAAGGCCGTCTTAGAACCTTTGTTTCTTTTTCTTGGTCGTCTTACTCCGGTAAGGCCGTCTTGGAACCCTTCTAACATCTCCTCGGATGGTTTACTCCGGTAAGGCCATCTAGGAAATATTCTAGCATTGTTTGTTTTATCTTCTTGCAGGTACAAACTCCTGGCCTTCTTGGATTTCTCTGGCCTTAATACGATCCGGCGTGATCGTCGCATTCTGAATTTGGATTTCTCAGATTATCCAGAACACATCTTCCTTCAACCAGCAAGATATGTTCTGGGGGGCAAACGTGTTGACACATTTTTTGGCAAAAGCTGTCACACATGGAATTCCTGAATGATAACATGCTCGAGCGATGGAAATGACGTCAGAAGACATTGAGAAATTTGATCAAAATCACATCCTCAACATAAACAGGCCCGAAACTCCTATCAGACGACCTCTTTTGGGCCCGAAAACAGCGATTACGGAGCTGAGCTCAGTAACATTTGTAGATCTCTGAGTTAGCTTCAGTTTGAGCTTCGGTTTGGCTCAATCGGACTTACGGTTTGAAAGTTATGCCCGTTTCCGTAAACTGGTGTAAACTGGCAATTTCCTGGATAAAGCAACGAAGCAGTACACGATCGAAGTATGGATCACGCACCCTCGGATCGCCCCTCATCGGATCGCCCCTCATCGGATCGCCCTCCTCAGACCACGAACCGTCCGTGGTACATCTCACGATCCGACCCGATCGCCAGCACTTCACTCCAGCTTCACTATGCTGCTCACGACCAGACTCGACTCGTGATAGCCATATCACGATCCGACCCATGACCACGATCCGACCCCATGACCGCGATCCGAACTTCCGACCTGTAGATACGCTCCCTGTTTTGACCTATTCTCGTGCCACATCTTGCTCCTATTACCCTGGATCGTGTACCACGTACCCCACCACGATCCGATCCCCGCACCTGCTCCTGCGCAGCTTGTTCTGACATATTCTCAAGGCTATTTTCACTCCAACTTGCATGGATCTGATTACACATGTCACATGACGATTTGAAGATGATATCTGGACGTTTTCCACCACATTTCGAGATTTTTGGGATGCGTGCCATGTGTACCATGAACCGTCTTCAGGAAACAGCTATAAATACACCATTTGAAGGCATTTTCAAGGATCTTTTGGCCGTTCTTCTTCACTGCCTCCACCATTATTGAAGTGCAAGGACTTTGCACCTCCATACACTCAAATTCTTCTCTTTTCAATACAATTAACACACGGATTGTGTGTCAACATGTAACTGATTCTTTTAATCTGTCAGTATAACAATAAGATTATAAAGTGGACGTAGGCTACATCTACAGCCGAACCACTATAAAAACCTTGTGTGTCTCCTCTTTATTTACTCTTTTCTACATTCTGTGATCTGCATTTGGGTGTTAGGCCCAATTTTTGGTCTAACATTTTGGCGCGCGAGGAAGGGGGGCACACAAAAACTTCAACTTCTAGCTTGAAAGGAAACTCAATGGCGAACAAAAGGAAGAAGACTGGAACTTCTTCTCATGCCGATGATGCTGACGCTGAAGGCGTAAGGAATGAGGCAAGCCTGGAGGCTTCCTCTCATGAAGACCCATCAGAATACCTGACTAGAGACGAGTTGGATGGAGTTCTCGCTGAATTGAGGACCCAGATGGCAAGGCAGGATGATCTCCTCCAGAAACAACAGGAAATGATCAACCAATTCTTCGCTCGGATGGATGGAAGGCCGAGCAACGCCCAAATCACGGGAAACGAAGCCATTGACGCGGCTCGAGTATCACCCGGACTCGGAGGCAACCCCCTCATTCAACAGCATAACTCGTCTCGTGATACACCACTGCACCGCGATCCGGATCGTGGAACACTACTAGGCTCACGAGCCGATCCCAACAACTCGCTCCCGCCTGCTCAACAACAACCAGTTCGTGACCTACCTCCTGGACCCAGTCGGTTCGCCCCCTACTCCACGATCCGACCTCACGAGCTGGACTTCACGAACCTACCTCACGAACCATCCCCCTCGAACTAGGTCGGGTCGCTCCCATCGATCCACGATCCGCGAACCGCGATCCCCAGGCGATAGCTCACCAACTTCCATCTTCTCCTGCATTCAACGCTGGGGGCACCAGCTCTGATTTTGGTAGTTTACAACAGCTTTTTGAGGGCAATCGACCCGCTGATCTCATTCAACGCCTCTCAAGAGGCCGCACCTATCAGAATGACGTGGACGACGTCAATCACAATTCGTTCACTCAGGAAATCAGGAATTCACGCAATCCCCCAGATTTCAAACTTCCACAACTGGAGCCCTACAACGGCAGGACAGATCCTACCGTGCATCTCATGCGTTACAAACGACGTATGGAAGTTCAATCGGCATCGGAAAATGTCATGGCTAAGTGTTTTCCCCTCTTTCTGACTGATATAGCAGCCATGTGGATTCGGCAGTTAGAAACAGAATCGATCAACAGTTGGAACATGTTGGTCGCACGCTTCCTTGAACAGTTTCGGGTCCACATCGCTCGACCTAAGAACGTCATGTCACTCACTACAATCAAGCAGAGGCCCAGAGAAACTCTGCGTTCATTCCTGGAAAGATTTAACGTTGCAGCAGCATCAGTTGATCGTCCTGAACCATCGATGGTACTAATGGCAGCAGTATCCGGCGTTCTGGATAACACGGAATTCAAAAAATCTTTGTAGCGAGATCCACTGCGAAATCTCGGCGAATTCTACCTTGAAGTAGATAGATTTCTGCGGGAAGAAGATGCAACTTCCGAGAAGAAAACCCTCGAAGTCAACATGCTCAAGGGTGGAGAGCCATCTGATTCTGGAAAAGGCAATGACAAGGGTAAAGGAAAGACCCCTGCTACAAATGATCGTAATGCTCCACGCCGGAGAGGGTCCAGATACGACAAATACACTGAACTGAATGACACTCTGAGCAACATATACATGGATACAGGAGGTGCTGCCTCCTATCCGAGACCTCCCAAGAGGGAGCCGACACTAGCACAACGCAATTCTAGCAGACACTGCATATTTCATGACATAGACGGTCACAACACTGATGACTGCAGACATCTGCGAGATCTTATTGAGGATCGGGTCAGACGAGGAGAGCTACCCGAATATGTCACTCGACCAACAACGCCTACACCTGCGTTGCCACCACCTATTCCCCAGAGAGGGAACGATCCTGGATCGAGCAATCGCGGGATTATCATTCGCTGATCCCACTCAGCGGATCTCTTCAGTTTGTTGAACTCCAGTTCACAGTTCATGTTTTTAGGATTTTAGGTGACTTATCGCCCTCCTTTGTTTTCCCTGCATGTAATAAGAGCCGTCACATCAGCCCACACGCACGGAACATACTTGTGGTCTCCAGTCGTGTCCGGCAAACGACCGCTGCGTTTTCATGAATTAGCAATAAACATGAGCTCCGGCTCCCAACTGGATCCGTCCAGTACAAACATGAGCTCCGGCTCCTAACTGGATCTGTCCAGTATAAACAAACCTTCATGTGCATTTCCTTGGTCGTCCTACTCCGGTAAGGCCGTCTTGGAACCTTCATGTGCTTTTCCTTGGTCGTCTTACTCCGGTAAGGCCGTCTTGGAACCTTCGTTTCTTTTCCTTGGTCGTCTTACTCCGGTAAGGCCGTCTTAGAACCTTCATGGCATTTCCTTGGTCGTCTTACTCCGGTAAGGCCGTCTTGGAACCTTCATGTGCTTTTCCTTTGTCGTCTTACTCCGGTAAGGCCGTCTTAGAACCTTTGTTTCTTTTTCTTGGTCGTCTTACTCCGGTAAGGCCGTCGTGGAACCCTTCTAACATCTCCTCGGATGGTTTACTCCGGTAAGGCCATCTAGGAAATATTCTAGCATTGTTTGTTTTATCTTCTTGCAGGTACAAACTCCTGGCCTTCTTGGATTTCTCTGGCCTTAATACGATCCGGCGTGATCGTCGCATTCTGAATTTGGATTTCTCAGATTATCCAGAACACATCTTCCTTCAACCAGCAAGATATGTTCTCGGGGGCAAACGTGTTGACACATTTTTTGGCAAAAGCTGTCACACATGGAATTCCTGAATGATAACATGCTCGAGCGATGGAAATGACGTCAGAAGACATTGAGAAATTTGATCAAAATCACATCCTCAACATAAACAGGCCCGAAACTCCTATCAGACGACCTCTTTTGGGCCCGAAAACAGCGATTACAGAGCTGAGCTCAGTAACATTTGTAGATCTCTGAGTTAGCTTCAGTTTGAGCTTCGGTTTGGCTCAATCGGACTTACGGTTTGAAAGTTATGCCCGTTTCCATAAACTGGTGTAAACTGGCAATTTCCTGGATAAAGCAACGAAGCAGTACACGATCGAAGTATGGATCACGCACCCTCGGATCGCCCCTCATCGGATCGCCCTCCTCAGACCACGAACCGTCCGTGGTACATCTCACGATCCGACCCGATCGCCAGCACTTCACTCCAGCTTCACTATGCTGCTCACGACCAGACTCGACTCGTGATAGCCATATCACGATCCGACCCATGACCACGATCCGACCCCATGATCGCGATCCGAACTTCCGACCTGTAGATACGCTCCCTGTTTTGACCTATTCTCGTGCCACATCTTGCTCCTATTACCCTGGATCGTGTGCCACGTACCCCACCACGATCCGATCCCCGCACCTGCTCCTGCGCAGCTTGTTCTGACCTATTCTCAAGGGTATTTTCACTCCAACTTGCCTGGATCTGATTACACATGTCACATGACGATTTGAAGAAGATATCTGGACGTTTTCCACCACATTTCGAGATTTTTGGGATGCGTGCCATGTGTCCCATGAACCGCCTTCAGGAAACAGCTATAAATACACCATTTGAAGGCATTTTCAAGGATCTTTTGGCCGTTCTTCTTCACTGCCTCCACCATTATTGAAGTGCAAGGACTTTGCACCTCCATACACTCAAATTCTTCTCTTTTCAATACAATTAACACACGGATTGTGTGTCTACATGTAACTGATTCTTGTAATCTGTCAGTATAACAATAAGATTATAAAGTGGACGTAGGCTACATCTACAACCGAACCACTATAAAAACCTTGTGTCTCTCCTCTTTATTTACTCTTTTCTGCATTCTGTGATCTGTGATCTGCATTTGGGTGTTAGGCCCAATTTTTGGTCTAACATTTTGGCGCGCCAGGAAGGGGGCACACAAAAACTTCAACTTCTAGCTTGAAAGGAAACTCAATGGTGAACAAAAGGAAGAAGACTGGAACGGGTGGGCTGTTGGTATACGGGTATGGGCCGATCTAAGGGTAAAGGCCCAAATCTCTATTTAAGGTTTTAAATTCAATTCAAATTTAGTATACAAACTTTATAAAGGAATAACTTGCTCGTACAGTGTCAGAATAACGAACCGTCAATCACGTTAGGATCGTATGAACAAGAGCTTCACAATGAGAGTGACTGGGAGTGGAATGGAGCTCGTTTGAATTTATGGAGAAATAAACTGTTTGATTCAAATCAAACAACAGTTTATCGTTCTTTAACGATGAACTGCCAATGTGAGTAAATCTCACTAACTCTGAACAGTTTATAATTTCATGTTGTATTTTTAGAACTGTTAAATATTGTCTGATTGACTGTGTGTTGGCTGTTTGATCGAACTGCTAGTCAGTTAGTTGAATTTCTATATTTGATTCTTTTTAACAGAATATATCATATGGAACTGAAAAGTGATGTTATCTATATTGTTTAACATCTGTGATGAAGGGAAACAGGTTGGAGGAATCCAACTGGATTCCTCAACATTTATTTTACTGTGATTCATATATTGTGATATATGATGTGATATATAATCTATTGTTGATTATGTGTGTTTGAACGATATTTATCGTTATTATATGGTATGATAAATACCATAAGAAATACTGGATATGGGGAAGGGAATTTTCAAAGTGTATTTTGAAATTGAATTATTTATATAAAATCGATGGATTTTATATAGAAAAGGAAAAGAATTTTTTATAAAAGATATATTTATAAAATCAAAGGGTAAGTTAGAATAAAAGGAAATCATTTGTAAAGTGAAGAACCGTTATTAAAAGTAAATCTTTATAAATGAATAGTTATTCGATAGGAGTTAATCGAATTTGTTATTCGAATAGAATAAAGGATGTTATCAAATAAAGTTAAAAGGGGGTATTCAAATATAGTTATTTGAGATAGAGTTAGTCAAACAGAGTTATTCAGGATAAGTTGCCATCTCGTACGACTGCTAGCATAATTCGCAGGGCTGTAAATAGGCTACGGCGGTCGGATGTTTCCTGAGGGAGTCAGGCGTAACCATTGTGATCACTGCAATCTAGAGTCAAGCGAATGGAGTTAAATTGAATATAAGTTTATTCGATGGAGTTAATCGATTAGAGTTAAAGAAAATGAGTTAATCGAATATAGTATTCTAATAGAAAGTAAAATGAGTTAATCGAATATAGTTTATTCGAAGAAAGTAAAAGGAGTTATCGAATATAGTTTATTCGAAAGGAGTTAAGCGAAATGAGTAAATCAATAGCGTTAGTGAAATGAGTAAATCAATAGCGTTAGTCAAATAGAGTTAATTGATAAGGGTTAATCGAATAGAGTTAAGTGAAAAGAGTCAATCGAATATAGCTATTCGAAGGAGGGTTAAGTAAGGAAGTTAGTAAAAGGAATATAAAGTGAACTTTGCCTATTTCAAAGTTAGAAATGTTGTTCAGTTAAGGTCTGAGAGGTAGTTCTACCCCAACTTGATTGGCTTCGTTTTAACTAAGAAATAGTTAAGGTTCAGCAGTAAAGGAAATGGTTTGAGTTGGCATTGCGATGGTTTGTTTAAAACATCTGTCTAAGTCCAATGAAGAAGCTTTGGAAATGTTTTCCAAATAAGAAACCAGAAATGTTTTCTAATAAAGAAAACAAGAAATGGAAATGTTTTCCATTGTTAATAATGTATATTTTCCAAATTTAGAAAATAAGAAATATTGAATATAGGGAAGTAGGAGATAAGTAAATTAATGAAATAAAGAGATAAATGTTGAATGACATTTGATCGATATAAATTTCCATTTGGAAATGATATCGTTGTTTGCACACCTGTTTTCTTCGATAGTTAAATCACAGACTATCGAAGTTTTGACCATTTTAATGTTGTTAATATGGAGAGACCGGTTGGATTATTATCCAAAGAACCACTCTGTATTGGCATAATCATTGCGAATCATATATGCCAAAGGAAATTGAAGACGGAGTTATGCAAGGGCTATCCTGTTTACAGAATAGTGCCTTCGGTTCATCCTGTTCCTGGATGACTTATATGGACGGATGTCTGACAGAGTATTTCCAAACGATCACGTATATTGATTTCTCCAACCGTACCAAGAGTGGAAGCGAGGAAGGAAACTTCTTTTAGTTAACACATATTGTATTGTTGAGGACGTCAATCGGTGATTGGATGGATTTGATGATGTGGCATTCAAAGTGAATCTGATGTGATGATAAGCGTAGCTTCTAGCCTCACATCCGGTAAATGACAGAAATCGGGCAGGCAGCATGGCTAAGTCGGTCGCACCGAAGTAGGGTGTATAATCACCTGATCTAGAGTTTCATTTATTTCTAAAAATCTATTGTTGATGCGGTCCCATTCGGGAAATGGTTGCTGATCCCAGCCGTTGGTGATATACATTCGATACACTCAAGCGAAATGAGGGGTCGGTCATGTGTGGCCGGGTTGCAAGTTGTTCTTGTTGAACCCAGTGTATTCCTCTATAGAGGTACACTAGCGAAAGGTGGTTCTATACCTTGTCATAGTTGGAAATCCATTACCCAATACGTGCTTGCGGTTTTGATTGTATACTATATATGTAGAACGTAAGATGAAAGCGTTTCTGCTAGATGATTATATATATACTGTGGTTGATAGACATTATTATAATATCAAAAGGTTTTTATATAAAGATATTTTGGATTCTCATAAGGGAAAAACCCGTTCTGTTATGCGGCATGGTCTTATGAGATATCGTTTACTTGCTTGAACTGTTTTTAAACTGTTTTACTCATACCTGTCCCATGACTGACCCATAGTTTATTTGTTTGTTTCCCTAAACACTTGGGTGCCTAAATTTGTATGGGAAGTCAAGTAGTCAGGATTTACAGATATGCTAGAAGAGCTTGGAGCAGGAGGCTTCAGGATCATTATAGCTATAGTTATTTCCGCTATGTTGTAAGTGATGTACTTTGATATTGATGTATATTCAAGTACAGATGTATATTTCAAGTCATGTTATATATATCATATGTTGTTCGTTCCGCTGTGAGATTCATGTTACTCTGATGTTGTGTTCTTCTACTTCTTCTACTCTATGTTTCTATCTTATCTTTCCTCACCCTCTAATTTCTTTCACTAATTACCAGGATTTTTCGATGTTTTGGTTATCGACATCGTGTTTATGTCGATAACCAAAGTCGAAAAAAATCTGGGTCATTACAGTTGGCATCAGAGCTTAAGTTAAGAATTTCTTGGCTCTGTGGCGTGACTCGGTAGAGATAGGGTTAGTAATACCCTAGACTGAGATTGAGTGTATATATACGAGTGAACGTATTTGTTATTGATATAAAAATGGTTTTATATTATGGAGATTCATTGGTTGAGTTGTTTGTGAATTCTGGTCGATCAGTTTGACCCACTGTATCGGTAGGAGTTACTAAACACTTGAATACGATGAACCGACACGATATGTTTTAAAAGAGGGTAAATTAAGATAAGTTTACCCAAGGTATATCTTGATATAGAAAAGATATATATATATATATATATATCAAAATTATAATATAGTGGATATATTGGTTGTTATTATAATCGAGTAAGATGATAAATTAAATGGTTATGTAAATAACCACTCAGAATTCATATAAGTGAAATACGTGAAATCAGATAGTTAAATCTGAATTTAAACCAGAAATTGAATTAAAACTCTAGAGAATTGGATAAGTGTTTGTAAATGGATTTGGATTAAAAGTAAGGAAAATTTAAGATCTTGGGAGATTTTAAATTGTTTTACAAGCAGTGTGAATTATATTTTGAAATGAATTTCACAGTGGAAATGTTTAGAAATGGTTTTATAGTATTGAACTCACTTCGATCGCTGTAAAATAGATTCTGATGATGACAACTGCATCATCAGTATTCATTTTTGAGTTGTAAGTGACGAATTACTACCAGAGATACTGTTTTGAATTTGTTTTGAGAAAGACAAGTTGTGTTGAATTTCAAAATGGGATTTATAATATAGAATTTGAATTTTGAAATAGATTTGAAATATTAACTTGTTTTAAAAGAAATAAAACGAGAAGTTCCTTTATAAACGAAGTTTATAAAAAGTTCTTTTATAAACGAAGTTTATAAATGAAGTGAAGAGAATTATCATTGGATAATTCAGAAATAAAAATACAAGTGTGAAATTGAAAGGGAAATCTATTTTCCAAAGGTAGAAATATCGATTTCAAAAGGAATTGAAATCGAGACTTATGTAAAGAATGAATAAAGAAAGTTTGAAAAGGAATTTGAATAAAGGAAGTTCAAACATAGAATTTAAATAAGAAAATTCAAAGGGGATTTGAATAAGAAAATTCAAAGGGGATTTGAATATAGGAAATTCAAATAGAATTGAAATGAAATTCAAATATAAAATTTGAATATAGAAATTCAAAGGGAGTTTGAATATATGAAATTCAATGGAATTGAAATAGAGTTTGAATATAGAAATTCAAATGGAATTCAAATATAGAATTTGAATATAGAAATTCAAATGGAATTCAAATATAGAATTTGAATATAGAATTCAAATGGAATTCAAATATAGGATTTGAATATAATGGAATTTGAATATAGAATTCAAATGGAATTTAAACTATAAAATTTGAATAGAAATCGAATAGAATTAACTAAGTCGAAGAGGAATTAGTTAACCGAGTTTTGAATTTGAAGTTGAACTTTGAAAAGTAAATTGGATTTGTAAATGGATATTCGAAATCGAATATAGAACTTAAATTTGAAATTTGGATTCAAATTAGTTAATAAGCAAGTTAAAATATATTTGAACATGTCAGGTTAAAAAAAAAAGACTAAAGAGTTAATTAACAAATTAATTAACGAATTGAGTTAAAACGATCAGGTATAGTTAAAATAAATTGGGCAGGTATAAATATACGGGAGACAGGTTTGGATAAGGTATGAAGGTATATAAATAGAATGCTCGACGAAAAGGTATGTATTTAATTCACATATGAGATTTTATGCGCCGTATCGGCTAGCCGCTTGGCTTTTTCTTTTTCTTTTAGATTGGTGAGGGTCATGGGAGGCTATTTGAAATATCCCGATGCTCCTAGTACAAAGGAGGTTATGGCGAATTTTCCTGGGAATTTAAGGAGTTAGAATATTTTCAAGATAATTTGATAGTTAGAAATCAACATATCGATATATATATAGAAGTCGATAAGGAAACGAACTTAGAAATAGAATAGTAAAATCAAAAAGGAAGACTAAGAATAAAATCTAGTAAGAATAGAAAGAGAAAGTGTATACGTGTTTAAAAGTGAATAAGTAGTTGTATGATATTGATTATTCGAGTAAGTAGTCATATCTGTTTTGACGTTATAAATGTTATTCAGTCAAGGTCTGAGAGGTAGTTATACCCCAACTTGACTGATTTCATTATTAACAAATAAATAGTAAGATTTCAGGCTCGAAGATCAATGTTGAATAAGAGTTAGTTGAATATAGTATTTGGGTTGTCGTAACGATGTTTTACACAACATCCGTTTTAACCAAAATAAGTGTAAGCTTGGAAATAGATGTTAAATATTTCCTAAGTATAGAAATAAACGAGATCGGAAAAGAGATAAGTAATTGGAATTTTTTCCAATTATAAATAGCATATATTTTCTAAAGTTTAGAAAATAAAGGGAGGCGATATTCGGAAATGTTTTCCAAATAACAAAAAAGGCCAATATGGTTATTGAAAATATTTGGTTAACAAATATTGATAAAGAAATAGAGAAGTGATTTAACTAATGGAATATTGATTATGGGCTCAGTTGAATTTCAAAAAAAAGAAAATTTGATTTTTGAAAAGAGTAAACTGTTTAAAAACTCCCAAGGAAAGACTGTTTGAATTAAAAAAAATTAACGGAAAATTGTGGAAGCCAATTTGAATTAAAGTAAAGACAGTAAAGTGGTAACTGAGATTGAATTAGAATGATATCAGACAAATTGGATTTGGGGGATTCAAATTTGATGTGTAATGTGATAATCATGTTAAGAGTTGGGAATCGAGAAGAAACTCGAGTTAAAATGATATTTAGCTTGGTAAAAAGGCGAATGGTTGTGTTGTGGATAAAAGCAGATTGGAATTTGATTGGGATAACATTGGTATATGCTGAATTGATAACATGTGGAAAGGATATATTGATATGCCGACAAAAGGTACAAGTTTATATTTCTATTGGATATAAGATTGATGAGCCGAATTGGCAAGCCGCTTGGCTGTTTGGTTTTCTTTTGGGATGGAGATGGACCAGAGAGGCGAGTTGGAGTTTGACCGATGGACCGGTACAAAGGAGGTGCTGGCGAAATCTTTCGAAGAGTTAAGGTGTTAGAAAATTTCAGGATTTTTGAAAATTTTCATTGATAAGAATTAATTAATATTTAATTGAAATTAAATTGGTTCAGTTGAAACTGAAGATTAAGAAGTGAACAAATATGTTCTAACCAGTCAATAGGGTCGTCCTCTACCTTTCAGCAATTTCGAGGATGAAATTATTTTAAGTGGGAAAGATTGTAATGACCCGCATTGGCAGGGGTATTATGATTTATTTATTTAATTATATTAATGGTGATTAGTGAATTTAATGATCATTGAATTAAATAATGATGAATATTTAATTAAAATAATAAATTAAATAATATATTTAATTCTGAAATAATCAGAATTGGCTGAAGTGACGATATGGTGTGAACTGGATCACCTGTGATATTTAATTCAGTTTAGAATTGAATTTGAATAACGAATATATTATATAAACGATAGTTTGAATATAGAATTATAATATAATTAAAATCGAGCTTGAAATGGCGCTGCAGTTCGTAAATTGGCGATTCGAACTTCAACTGAATGTACAGGATTCGTTTTAAGCCGGATTTCTGTGAAACAAGAAACGTGTGGAGCTGGTGGAGTATATCTTTCTAGTGGAAGAGAAAAATCAGGATTTCGTCGTGTAGATTTTGATTTGTGTCCAAATCAAAATTTAAAATAGTCGCTATAGAATCGTCCATCGACCGTAACGGTTTATTGGATATAACTGCATATCGGTTTCGAATTTAGACGAGGTTCTTTTGAGGCGTAGTGATAATTTAATTTTTAGAATTTTACTGTAATTTTTAATTAATTAAAATAAGCAACTTTTTATTTGGAGTATTTTGCACCCTTAATCAGCGATTTTGGGGTTTCACAATATAAGTTAATCTACCGGTATTTATATGTTTTTGAAATCGTGTCACCTTGCTCATCACAACAGTATTTTTATTTCTGTCGTTGGCTATCTGGATGAGAACAAACTACATATAGTAGGATCACCAAAATGTTTATCATTTAAAATACCCATCCCTTAACCAAATTTCTCTGATCAAAAACAAACTCCACGTCTTCTATGTGTTAGCCGCTCATTCTCCTTGGTCTAGAACAAAAACGTGGTACTCCAATTATCCACAAAACAAACCCCTTAAAATACTTAACAACCTAATTCAACTCATTCTTTGGTCAAGGAGGCATTTCCGCCGTTTCTTTTCCTCTCAGCAAATGTTTGATCCCTTTTAAAAATCCAAAGAAAATCATAACAATTCCTATAAATCGCCATTCAAACATCATTGGGATCATAGATGGATCCTCTTCATTTTTGCAGCAATTTCAAAGGGTTCGAACAATGTTCTGTTCGATGTCGTGAAACCCATTTGAACTAGGGTTGGATTTATGACGAGATACAAGCAATGAATGATGAAATGGAGTTCGTATTATGATTCAGGAGATCGAATAGTTTCTGGTTGCATTTTTCTAAGCGATTCCGTTCTGTTTGGTGTCGCTGCTTTTCCAAAGCAACGGAGAAAACCCGGTTGACGCGATGCTCAGTTCAGGCGCGGGTTCAAAATGGGTAGGGTAGAGGCGTGGAGGAGGAGACAAGGAGGAGTTTGGTGAGTTTGGTTTCGAGTTCGGTGATGAAATGGAGCTGCGATGGAGATTGGAAAGTTCGGCTGTGTTGGGAGGAGCTGAAGCCGTCCACGATTGGGGAAGAAATAGTAAGGAGCGGGTGGGCTGTTGGTATACGGGTATGGGCCGATCTAAGGGTAAAGGCCCAAATCTCTATTTAAGATTTTAAATTCAATTCAAACTTAGTATACAAACTTTATAAAGGCATAACTTGCTCGTACAGTGTCAGAATAACGAACCGTCAGTCACGTTAGGATCGTATGAATGAGAGCTTCATAATGAGGCTGACTGGGAGTGGAATGGAGCTCGTTTGAATTTATGGCGAAATAAACTGTTTGATTCAAATCAAACAACAGTTTATCGTTCTTTAACGATGAACTGCCAATGTGAGTAAATCTCACTAACTCTGAACAGTTTATAATTTCATGTTGTATTTTTAGAACTGTTAAATATTGTCTGATTGACTGTGTGTTGACTGTTTGATCGAACTGCTAGTCAGTTAGTTGAATTTCTATATTTGATTCTGTTTAACAGAATATATCATATGGAACTGAAAAGTGATGTTGTCTATATTGTTTAACATCTGTGATGCAGGGAAACAGTTTGGAGGAATCCAGCTGGATTCCTCAACATTTATTTTACTGTGATTCATATATTGTGATATATGATGTGATATATAATCTATTGTTGATTATGTGTGTTTGAACGATATTTATCGTTGTTATATTGTATGATAAATACCATAAGAAATACTGGATATGGGGAAGGGGATTTTCAAAGTGTATTTTGAAATTGAATTATTTATATAAAATCGATGGATTTTATATAGAAAAGGAAAAGAATTTTTATAAAAGAAATATTTATAAAATCAAAGGGTAAGTTAGAATAAAAGGAAATCATTTGTAAAGTAAAGAACCGTTATTAAAAGTAAATCTTTATAAATGAATAGTTATTCGATAGGAGTTAATCGAATTTGTTATTCGAATAGAATAAAGGAAGTTATCGAATAAAGTTAAAAGGGGGTATTCAAATATAGTTATTTGAGATAGAGTTAGTCAAACAGAGTTATTCAGGATAAGTTGCCATCTCGTACGACTGCTAGCGTAATTCGCAGGGCTGTAAATAGCCTACGGAGGTCGGATGTTGAAGCGACCCGAACTTCCCCGGTCTCCGAAGAGATGAGAAAGGACGAATTACTGTGAGGACAAGACAAAACAGAACGCAGACGGAAGAACATTTCATTGCTATTACAACAATTCCATCAGATACAAGAATATACAGAGTATAAATGAATAAATTACATTCGATAAATATCAGAGATTACAATATATTACATAGCAGCGGAAAAAGAAATACAAAGCACAACTGAAGGTGATATACGAATATAGAGCTTTCCGGATATCATTCCAGCTGTAAACCAGGATCCTGTGAATATAAATCTGCAAAACCAAAACTACTAGCTGCCCGTGTGGAAAATAAGGGCACCCAGAGTTTAGTATAAAACAATAAACTCCAGGTCAGTCATATGACTGGTGTGAGAACTAAAACAGTTATTTAAAACTTTACTTTAAAAGAGAGTAATTCAAGGGACCACGCCGTATAACACGGAACGGGTTTCCTCCCAAGAATACCAGTGCATATAGATAAACAACGAAATGCTTTTTCGAAAAATGAAGCTATTATAAGACCCAGGTCCCATCACACAATGCAACGCAAGCCGGAGGATAGTGTTTTCCCTTATAACAGCCAAACATGCTTGGTACGTTTAAAACTAATCATTTGATACCATAATAAGTGTATAGTGTCAAAACAATTTCAATCATAAATATCAATCATAGGCGGCATAGCTACCATCTACTATGTCGCAATACTAGTTCTACAATTAAAACCGCAATATCACGTATTGGAAATTGGATTCCGTCATGAGTCGAGGCAAGGGGCAAGCTCCTCTCTGCGTTCGAGACACTCTAGCAAATGCTCAGGACTACACACTCTGGGCAGCCACTTGGATCGGTTGGGCCGGTCCTCACTTACGTTAGAGGATTAGTTATGCCTGAACACACGTTTCCCGGTCCTTACAGACCTATAATCGAGGCGCCTCATTCCAACAACCACAAAGGTGAAAAGTATATAAATGTCAGGGCTGGTAGGTCACTGACACCACCAAAGCTAGAAAGAAACGTCGTGTTCTCCCAACGGCCCGTATCCCGTTTTTAACTCATACCGAGGTGTGAGGCTCGCGAATTTACGTTATACACAAAGCTGCCACGTAGGCCGTTCTTTGTTCATCAACCACAAGACTTTGCTTTTCAACAGAAGCCTTGATCATTGCATCTTAGCATGCCACACAGGCAATTCATGCCATGCGACTGATGTCCATCGATATACAACCTCTGAGCTCGTACGTCTCAGAGAAGGGCGTTAAGCAAAAGAATAAATTCTCTGCCGCCAAACAGATGTATATTTAATAGAAATCAATCAACACAGAATAAAATCCAATGTCAGACACACAATCCATTTACAAGTTCGTTCTGGGTCTGAACGAAACCGGAGGCACTTTCCTCGCATATCCATCCATCTCCAAGTACGTCTGGACGACCACCAACTATTTCCATCCTCTTGGGTGTACAGCCCAATCAGGATCGTCAGTAATTATCCAAACGATGTGAAGACTTCCGGTCTTCGACCACCGTCTTCATCTTCGACATATCATCGAATCGGTTATTCAGAATGGGTATAAACCCGGACTTTCCGAACAACCCGCGTATATTAAAACAAATGTTACATAAACACAACTTACGCCTCATTCCAATTCGGAATATTCTGTTATTTAAATATTCACATCTTTTGGGAAAAGTTCCCATTAATTTTATCAAAGATAAATTCTTTAAAATTTATACTTTAATCTTCCTTTGGATGTCATTTCAAACCAAATTATGGTTTTCCAAACTAGTCGAGATTAGCGAACCACACCGAAGTAATTATTTATTTTATTACCCAATCCCAACCTATTCATCCCATGAAGCAAAACTGGTAATGCTCCATATCTAACACCACGGTGTTATCGGTAAAATTAATTAACATTTCACGTTCAAATCTAATTAAAGATTTAACTATCGCTTTGGAGCAAAACTGGTAATACTCCATTCTCGCTCACTTTCTAAATTTGATAATTTAGATTATAGATTCACATTTCAATTTAATTCCAGATTCGTTAAGACTTCTTTTACTGGGTTAAAGAACTAGGTGTTATTTAAAACACAGTTCACGACAAACCCAAATCACATTCTATTTATCATCGGGTTAAAGAACTACTGTTATTTAAAACACCGTTCACGAAATACCCATTTCAAATCCAATCAAATATATTAGAAATTCCGATTATTTAAAACCCCTTTTTAAATCTAATTTATTTATTTAAAAATAATAATTGGGTTTTTAAATTTAGTTCAAAACTAGTTCATTTCGATAAAAATCTATTTTTATCTTTTCAAATATGGAGTTTTTCATCCCAACTTTTCCTAAATCATTTCTTATGATTTTACACAAATTATTACTATTTTTAGTAATTTTATCAAGGCCCGTACAGTCGATTTCCACCAATGGCCATCGAACTGCACTTACAACAACATTTTTCAAATTTGATTTGGACGTATCTCCAAATCCAACCGTTAGATTTTGAATTTCAAATATTCGTTAGAAAGCCACTTTCAATACGAACCCAACGGTTCCAATTTTAGGAGAATCCGACGGTCGGATCTCCCGTAATGTCCGTTTGAAATAAGTGGTCGAAATTCGCGAACTGCCGCGGCGCGGCGCGTTCTATTCAGGCCATTATATTATATATATAATATATATATATAATATATATTTCGTCGATTACTATTTAAAACGAATTATATAAATAGTTTTAAATTCGTTTCAAAAACATTTCAACTTCCATTTCAATTCAAAGCAAAATTGAATTCTTCTTCATAAATTCGTTTTAAAATTCATTTCTATTCAATTCAAATTTCAATTCAATTTGAATTCATTTCAATTCGCTTTCAATTCAATTTGAATTCATTTTCAATTCAATCCAATTTCAAAGTCGTTTTCTATTCGATTCAATTCAAATTGGTTTTCTATTCGATTCAATTCAAATTGGTTTTCTATTCGATTCAATTCAAATTCGGTTTCTAATCAATTTAAATCAAATTCGTTTTCTATTCCATTTGAATTCAATTTGTTTTCTATTCAATTTAATTTCAAAGTCGTTTTCTATTCGATTCAATTCAAATTGATTTTCTATTCGATTCAATTCATTTTGAAATCGTTTTATATTCAATTCATTTCGAAATCGTTTTATATTCAATTCATTTCCGTTTTCTATTTGAATCAAATTCATTATATATTCAATTGAAATCAAATTCGTTTTATATTCAATTCGAATTCAATTCGTTATATATTCAATTCGAATTCGTTTTCTATTCAATTTGATTCAAATTTCATTTCAAAATATGCGATTTCGAAATCACTTTTCAATATTCATTTTAAAATGAATAAAATCGATATAAATATCGTTCACGTCAAAATGGCATCAATCTAACCAACACGGCTTCATATATTTCTATTTTCAAATATTCTATTCAACAAATGAATATTTATTTTTGTCAACACACGACTAATCTCAACGAATGAGTACTGTCCACGTGTGACTATTTTTGTTATTTAATATATTTTATAAAAATTAAGGTATCTATCGTTTGATATTGAATCAGACTCCAACCGTAAATTAGTAAGAGAACGATTTCCTGAATATTAACCCCGAAGGCCGAAACCAACATCAGATTAATATCCCGGAGACCACTCATCTCATCTATTTTCCAGCCGATTTCTAATTCTATATATGATAAAGATGTAAATTTTATTGTTAAAATATTTCGTTCAACACATGACTAATCTCAACGGATGAGTACAGTCAACACATGAACCTTTACTTTATAGTGATAAAGATATAAATTTTTTTTGTTAAAATATTTCGTTCAACACATGACTAATCTCAACGGATGAGTATAGTCAACACATGAACCTTTATTTTATAATATTCTTTGTCTTCTAAATTGGAATGAGGCCCAATCAATCACCATATAAAATTAATTATATGAATTTTCATACAACACATGTATATAATAGCATTGAAAAATAATCAACCATCAACCAAAGTGCACTACACTGTATAAGCATCAAATATAGATATCTAACGCTTATAACAGCCTGTCAATCAATCGATCGACATATTTAATTAGTCAGGATGAGTGAACTTCAAATTTCATCCCAACACCCATGTGGGGTTTCAAACCATCAAACGCATATTTTATTTGTGCAGTTGGGCGATGTGTAAAATTTATCGACCCAATCAATGTCAGTCAAATCAGTGTACATAAACAAACCGTCCGGTTTGTAAATGAATATTTTATCTTGTTCACTTCACATTAAAAATTATATTTTTAACGATAAAATATTTTATTTCAACACATGAATTTTTATTCAGTTCATTTACACAATGAAAATGATATTTATATTTTTCTAATATATTTTAGAAAATTTCGGCGGCATAACGGCACGATACTAGAAACAGGACGAGGCCTAGCCTTATTCCCGGTCTAGTGAAGGCCCACGCCATTCACACATCAATCAAGTTCACCAAACAACCAAATTCAAATCAAATCATCTAACTAATCTATGCAACCAAACAACCAAGTCCATGGTCTGTGGACGATTGTGTCGGGTGCTACTAAGCACCGTCTGCATCCTAGTATATATATATAACTAGAAAAAGAAATTGAAAGGTGAGAAATTCTCACAGATAGCTATCCAATCATCTTGACTCTTCATTTATGGAAGTCTTCGTCGTTGTCGCATCTTCGTCATCTTCGTTGCCCGTAGCCACTACATATATAAAAAATCACACATTTTTATATTTTGATGTCTTTAAAATAAAAATCACATTTTTATTTGTTCACTTTCAATTTAAAAATCATATTTTTATAATCGCTTCATACATTTAAAAATCGAATTTTCACTTCGCTATTCAATATATAAAAATGGAATTTTTACTTTGCTATTCAATATATAAAAATCGAATTTTTACTATGCTATTATATAGATCAAATTTATATTTTATCCCGCTATTTTTCACATACAGATTTCGCCTTTTTACATATAAAGATCTCGCCTTTTCACATACATAGATTTCAACTTTTCAAATATATCATTATTAAAAATCACATTTCTATTTTTCTACACATATAAAGATGATATTTTTAATATTTCTATCATGTAAAAATTATATTTTTAATTCTCTACATAAAAAAAAAAAAATCATATTTTTACACCTTCTACATAATAAATTATATTTTTAATACCTTAAAAATATAAAAATCATATTTTTAGCTCTCCGATTGAATAAAAATTCTATTTCTAATTTTCCTATCTAATAAATTCAGTTTTAGAATCAAATAAAATGGTAATTGAAAATAGAAAAATAAAATAAAGACTTACATAGGAAATAGAAGGGGGAAAAGCAGCATTCACTGTCGGAGAGGGGGCGTGGGGTGTTGCTACGCCTTGCTGGTGGTCGGAAGGGGGTTCAGAGGGGCGCTGCTATGGGTGGTGGCGGCTATGGGTCCCGGAGGTGTCGGATGGGGTCTCGCAAGGTGGCTAGCGGGGTTTTGGGGGTGCGGTCGATTGGCTGAGGGAGAAGAAGAGAGGCGGGGAGCGGAGGTAGAAGAGGAGGAGGGGAAGGAGAACGGAGGACGACGGCTCGGAGGTGGATGGCGCGGCGCCCTAGGCAGCGACGGGTTCGATTTGTTTTTTTTTCTTTTCCCTTTTTTTTCTTTTCCCTTTTTTTTCTGCTGAAACGAAATGAAAAGGGGAGGGGCCAACGTGATTTAAGGAGGAGGGAGAGAGAATATTTTTTTATTTTATTATTTCAGTTTCAAAAAGTTGACTTTTACATACGACCTCGAAACGAGGCCCACTGCCTGTCATCCATAGCGTTTTACCCCCATTCCGAACACAATGGGATATGTATCGTAGGCTGATTTGATCGTTACGATCAGTTTTCGTCAAAATCAACATATATCTCTGTATATTGAATTTGAACGCGCATTTCAATTTACCAGGGTCACATACTAACTAGAAAAATTCCAGAGAAATATTTTCTAGCTTCGTATCAACGATACGGTCCTAACAAAACTAGTTTCATCGAATTCTGAGACCGTTTGAAAAATGGCCAATTTCCAGTCGATTAAAATCAACTAAAACTGGTAAAACGCGTTTTCCTTTGCCACGCTCACATATTGATTCGAAAAAGTATGAAATTTGGAATCTAGTAATAATTCGACATCACGGACCCAACAAAAGTGGTTTCGTCGAAATCCGAGGTCGTTTGCAAAATGTCCATTTTTAAGGGCCTGAATTCCATAGCGACTATTCAGAATTTTCAACTGGACATATCTTTTGATTCACGCTATGAAATTTCGATTTTTTGAATTCGTTGGAAAGATATTATCAATTAGATCCTAATGTTTTTGGTTTCGCTAAAATCCAGATTGTTTTGCACCCGGTACATTCAATTGAAGTTTGAAATCGAATTATCGAACTACCGCGCCATTTTCAATTTTATTTATAATCTATACTATATTATAATTACTGGGTTCGATTTACTTAACTCTGAGCCATGCCACGTCAATATAAAACTGAACCGTCTCTTTTTTCCTTTTCTTTTACGCATCGCCAATATTTACTTATTCTCCCCCTTTCGCTCTTATCATCATCCATTCTCCTATTTAGTGATATTCACATGGCGTCGATGGTCAAATATATCCAATAACCGATTGGCGTTAACTGTTCCATTCTCCAGCATCTCTCCGATCCTCCTCAGTCCAGATTCTTCTCCTCGACTAACCCTAAATTAAATTGTTGCGAATCAGATCGTCTTGGACCGGGCGAACGGCGCACCCCCAATCACCAGCAGTTAATTTAACCTCGGTTGTTCCGAATCAAACTCCCATTGATTTTTCTTCTGGCTCTTCTTTTTTCCCTCATGCTGATTTGCTTACGCTCTTTTGTTTTAAGATTTGGCATCTCCCTGTTCGATTGCAGGTAAAAACCCAACATTTAGTTCGTTCGTCCATTCTAACTTTGTTATTTTAGCTGCAAGCATGTCTAACTTATATAAGTTTCCACATTAAGATAAAAGCTTTGTTGGTTATGTGGTTGTAGGCACTTAACAAGTTGAAATATCAATTCGCGTACAGGTTATTCATGTGCTTTTAACAGACTGGGCATTATATAAAATAATAATACTTAATTTCCAATATATTGGATATGGATAACTGTAAATAAATGATATTGCAACTGTAGCTGTAATGGTGTACAAATGTTATTACTCTATAAAGAATATAGCCCGGAAAGATTGGTTTGCAGCTTTCCAAGATGAGATTGCAATGAAAATAAGTAACACTCATTCAATAATTGTGTGGTTATTAATCTGTACTTGCAGTCATAGTACATCTGAGATGATTTTGAGTTTTTCATTTGTAGCTTTTATTCTACTTTTTTAGGATGAAGTGGAATCAAAGCTTGAGAATAGCCCAACAGATATTTATTGTTTTCGTTATTAATGATCTTCCCAATGGTTAATGAACTTTCAATGGATAATTTATTATTTGAAGTTCTCATTATCCAATTTCAGAAAGACAGTTGATTATTTTGCACCGACTGACGTCGTCATGTTACGGGAAATAATTTGGTTACTGAACACTAAGTGGATCTTAAATATTCTGTTATGTTCCAATTTCTCAGTTTTAAGCTATTTAAATTATTCATTGCTTTGGTATTCATTTGTTTTTTGCATGTCATTTGTGTCGTTTAATAATATTTGTTTTGTCAACTTTTTTCATGGCTTTACATGGTTCATAGATGTGGCGACGTGTTGCATAGTATGGAAAAGAGTGGATAACTCAAAATAATAAACTTTGTCAATATAGCATATATTGCTTGCACAAAATTTTATATTATATTTTGTTGCCTGGCTCTTTAACTGAGCAATAGCAATAGAAGATCCAAATGGTCACCAGGGAAGGAGAAGAAAGCTAGAGTGGTAGAAGATGCGAGCAAAAGGAGAAAAATTAAAAAAGAACTCTCAAGGGGTGATTACTTCTATTTTAATCCAGTCTTCTGATATCGTAACAGTGGACAATTCTTATGTTGAATAGTTAATAACAAAACTGTATATTGTATTACTGAAAAACAATATTATTTACATTCAGTATGCTACAAACATCAGTTATGGTTCTTTTCGATAGTTACTATTAATGATAAGACATAGAATTGTTTTACTAAAATTTTAGGCTTTTAACTGGGTGCATTGTTTCATTTATGACATTATTAAACCAGCATAACGATGATAATCATGGCTTCGATAGGATCAGTGGACAATTCCTATGTTGAATAGTTAATAACAAAACTGTATATTGTATATTTGTATTACCGAAAAACAACATTATTTACATTCAGTATGCTACAAACATCAGTTATGGTTCTTTTCGATAGTTACAATGAATGATAAGACATAGAATTGTTTTACTAAAATTTTAGGCTTTTAACTGGGTGCATTGTTTCATTTATGACATTATTAAACCAGCATAACGATGATAATCATGGATTCGATCAGATCACAACTTATTAAATTTTCTTATAACGAGTTTTTGATGCTATGAAAATAAAAGTTACATGAGTTTTGCTTCAAAACATATGGATGGATCCATATTACGAGGTTATAGAACTTGACAATTGTTTCTTTACCAATCGAGCTATCAACGCATACGTACAATTATGTGGTAAAAAAAAAAGTAAGCAGTATTGGTTTACACACATGAGTCTTTATGTGAAGAAAATATGCGTTTCACTATGGAAACTATAATTACTATGTCATATGTGTATTTTGGATCTTAGTATGCATAAACCCCCCCTCACTGTCTATCTTCTTTGAATTTAATTTGAATGAAATTATAATTATTACATTCTTTGATAAATTTGAATGAAATAGCTATATTATGATAATTTCAGTATGGACATGAATAATGATCGAGAGAACCCGAGTAATATTACAAAGTGAAAATGTTGATGTTAATAGTCTGGATAACATCATATAAATTAAGTCAAAAATACACTGCATGGTTCATCGTGTAATTACCTACTTTTTTTTTCTCCTCCTATGGTATCTCATGATATTTGGAATCTTTATTTTGATCACAATTAACTTAGTATGAGCAGGTGTATAAAATTATATAGTTGTTCCATTCATTTATGATATTAAGTGTCATTTGTTACTTATTGATTATTTTAACCATATTTTCTTCATTTTATCTGTTATATAATCATTTTTAAAAGTACTCTTGAATTTACTATATTTTGTCTATTCCTATATTTGCCACTGTAAGTTATTCTCTGAAGGTGATTTATCTGGACAATTGTTACTATGTTTACAGGTTGGCCAACGGAAATCATTTTTAAAGTGTGCATCTAAGAGATTCAAGGTGCTATATTTATAACTGATGTACAAGTGAATAGTGTACTTATAACATCGTTGCCTTTATATTAGATATACACCTGAAAATTGTTATCTATATTATTCAATATTACTTCGACATCCAAATTAAAATTATTTTTTGTGTAATTGTGATATTTGTTGCCAAGTTACTAACATAATTTAATTTAGTATTTTATTTTATTAGGCTAGAAGTACTCAATACTGCAGTTTCACTTGAATTTAATTTACGTTTTTTGTTTGAATCCATGGTTTATTCAGTCATTGTAAACCATTGTCCATTGGTCAACTCGAAGAAATTTCTTCAGATAATTTATTTTATTTTAATACTTTCGATTTTCTTGAATTTAGAGTTGATTTTTGAAAATCATTCTCCTTAGAAAATAAGTTTATTGGCTTTGTGAGGTTTATATAATATCTTCATTAGCAATTAGATTTTAATATGTTTACTTTTGTTACTTCAATTTCGACATCATTAGGAGCTTAAACCACATCACATCTAAAGATGTACAACTTTTTCTTCTTTCTTATTGAATTTTCTTTAACTCTTACAACCTATGTACAGCTTGCACACTAAAAGGTAAATATTTGGATCCATATTATCATTATATTTTAGAAATAATTTGAGACCATGTTAGCACTACCAACGGATTTGTTATGACAAAGGTTTGCGTTATGTGCAAATTTTACGAAGCTTGAAAAATTAGCATATTCTAAGGATTAGGAAAGGATAAATAAATTGGATCGAGAGCATCGTTGGCTAAGTGAAAAAATTGGAATATATACTTTATGGTAAATGGAAAATACTAGGTTGTGTTGTATTTATTTTTCCATTGACCAAAAAGCTCATATACTATTTCCTTTTCAATAGTCTAGCAGAAATGATACAAAATTTCAGAGAGAAATAAAATTTCTGTATAGAGGTTTTCAGAAAACATTGCAATTGAGTTCTATAGTTAAAAAAATTCAAACTTTTTTTTTTAATCCATAATATAAAAATCCATGCCAATCATGGATAATCCTGAGTGGGACATACATAAACAGTATGTAGATAGTAGGACATGCATAATATAAGTTTTTTCATTTGTTTTAGTTGAAAACGATTTTGATTAATAAAGACTAAAAGTTTTTCTATTTATTTATTTTTGTGATTTTTTTTTTAATTTATTCATTATGGCTGGATGTGGTAATCCTTTTCCAATAGAACGTGCAAATTAATTTCTCAGACTATTATATCCCATATTTTTATTAATTAGAACTAATTTGATTAAAAAAAAACTCATTTTCTCATAGCAAGATCTTTCTTCACAAATATGTATGTAAGGTTTATATTTCTGAAATACATATGGAGAACATATAACTGTTTAAATACTTAAGTATCTAAATTATTTGAATATCTGAATCTGCGTCTCACAAAAAAAAAAAAAAAAAAAAATCCTGTTCTATACTGATAAAAAAATTACATCTTGAGATAAACACTTTGAAATTCTGATTTAGATTTCATTATAATTACAGGTTGAGTGTATAAAGACTGAATAATAAAAAGTTGGCATCCTATCTTGCCTTTATGTGCAACATATGGCAATGCAAGAGGCACCATGATGGAAGGTACTGCAGTAGTCGTTAATTGAGGTAACCCTATGGTTATTATTCCTCTTATATTTGTTGCCAATATATGCATTTTAATATGTGATATAAGATCGTATACTTCGCGTTGTTGCATACATTACTTTCTATACATCTGTTATTTACACCACATCATGTTCTGTTTGATTTGTTTTCCTTGAAATTTCATTGATGTTTGAAGACATGACGTTATACGCACATTCTACAATCTTATAATTAAAAAGAGACATTTTATAAGGATAGTTTTCTTATATACGGATATAAATAAGTTAAAATGTCATACGATTCTTTAATCTTACATGTCTCTCTATTTCGGAATTATATAGATTTAGTTTCTAATTAGATTTATTTTAAATATATTATAAAAGAAATAAAAGATATTTTATTGATCTGATATAAGATTTTATTTCTCTTACTAATTTACAACATAATATAACAATAGTATTACACCAATTTTTGTGACAATTTCCATAAACTATCCGCTTCATTTGCAATGAAAAATCCAATAGCTACCTCAGTTAAATGCATATAGTACACAAGAAACACTACGATTTTTAAGTGTTATTTATGCATGCTGCATGGGATAACTTATATAATCATAATATACATGCATAAGAAAATAACACTATTTAGATATTACTGTAATAGCAGCATAGCATCCATTAAAACAAGCTTAAGTAAACTCTATTTATGCTCCTTTAATATGTGAATATAGCCTTAAATTCAATGTTTATCGATATGTGTAAAGCAATGGAAAGATGATTTGAGGTATGCATGACCTAGGCTAAGTTCTACCACAGTTTCAGCAGGGTATAATATTATCCTAATGTTGACTTTTAAAGCTACTGTGAATCGCTATTTACATTTGTATCAACTATTGCTGTTAATGGATACTTACAGTAGTGTTACTATCTGTATTGAATACTTGGTCGAATTTTAATTGTATTGATATTAAATAATGTTTAAAGCGGTATAGTCAAATGCTTGAATAAATGGGTGCTTTGATGGAGTCGTTGCTTGAATAAATTATTGCTTAAATAATGGCTTGAAACGATAATATTTAAATATTATTTAAATGGGTATGGTTTGCAAAATTTAATTGAGGCTTTAATGGCATCTGAATAGAATATTTCAAACTTTGAAAAGGATGGTGCATAAATGGAAGCTCTGAATGGAATTTAGGCCTGGAACATCTATGTTTGAACCGACTTGAATGCATTAAGGCACTGAATGATATGTTTAGATTTTACACATGGTGAATTTGAGTCTTTAAATATTTTATCTTTAAATTTAAAACATCAGTGAATTAAGGTATTGGATGATTATGTTTGTGTTTTACAATTAAATGAATTTAAGGCTTGACATTTATTGCTGGAATAAAAAATTGCATGGTAACAAATTAATGTTTAAAAATCAGGAAAATAAGAAATCATAAGTTTATGAATGATGTGGAAACTTGCTACACGTGCACAACAATGCCACATTGTTCAATGCTTCTTTTTCCATGCATATTGAATTGAACGGTGATATTATTTGTGTGAAAATTTAATGTTTTATTTGATTGCAACAAGTTCTATTCATCTTTTTCTGATTGTCTTTTCCATTTCATTGCAGTTGAATTATGTGTTGGTTTACTCAGAAAATTGCCGATGTTTACCATCGTTGCAATATGGTCTGTTTTATTTAAATTTATTACTACAACTCCAATTATCAGTTTTATTTTACATTTAATTATTTAATGATCCTATTATCCGTTGGTTCTTTTTTAAAGAACTCGATATTTAACAAGAAATAAATCTAGGTCAATTTTTATCGTTAGCTGTACTTCTTTCTTAATTATCACGTACTGATTTCATTGAACTTCCTATCTGTTTTTTTTATTACACTGAATTTTCATGTTTATAACAGTATTAACAGCAGACATTAGATTATGTAATTTTTTTTAATTACACATAGTAACATGCCCTGTATTATGCAACTTGCCAAAATATGTAGGATTTTTGCCATTTTTAAAACCTTAAACACGAAGAACTATATTTTCTACTACTGACTTTGATGTGTACATTATAAACTACGAATGTCTATGTGTCCGTATATATACACGCACATACTATAATTTTCAATGCTAATTTTGAGCTGTAGTGTATGAACCTTTTGTCTGTATGTGTCTAAACACTTAAACATGTGCGAGAATAAGAACAATGTTAGAAAATTACGCACCGTTGTTTAAGCTCAACTTGACGTTATTATTTCGGTTTCTTTTGGCATCCCTAAGCCTATTGTATACCTGAAATTAATATATTTTTGACGATGATGGGGTGTTTATCCTTCCTACATAAAATACGCATTCCTTGATATGATATTGTTGAAATAAAAGATTGTTTGCTCAGTTTGAAAATTCCAGTGCAGATTTTCTACACCGCGATGGTACCAAATGGAACTAAATCTAAACTTTCGATATGTCAATTCCCATCTTCAAATTGAAACACATATTCAAAATTATTTCTACTAAAAGCGATTTCAATTCAAAATTGATTTCCCAGCTAGAAACTTAGTTCGATTCAAATCAAAGCTAATTTTAACTGATTGCAATCTGCAGTGATGGAGAGTGAAGGTAAGACTTGGTTATGCAGGTGAAACTAGGCGGTTCAGGTGCTTTAATTCCGAATTACGTTTCGCAATAATAATTTGTTGTTTTTGGGTTTTAATTGTGTGACCGCGAATCATAAGAGGTGGGCGTGACATTGAAGAACGGTTGAGGGGGTGGTTTCAGGTGGTGAACATAGGGTTCAGGGTTGGTTTTTGTTGGAGATGGTGTCATAATAGTAAAATTTGATTTCATTAGGCATAAGAAAATCTTTTTTCCAACAATTTAGTTGGCACTGTCTGACTACTTTACTTTCCAAAGGTTTTGCCAATTTGTTCCGGAATCTTTAAATGACCAGGTGAAAATCCTATATCGTTTTAATCTTTGCTGACACATGTTGGCAATCATCTCAGTATTTAAGATTAAACATTATCCTAATATTTGTTCAAAAAATAATAAATGGAGCATCCGTTCACAGCCAAAATGAAAGCGGTTACATTAGAACAAGTAGAGTGTTCTACAGATACCGAGTATAATGAAGGTATCAAATTACATAGCAAATTGTTGTATTATAATAAAATACATCACTTATCATGCATTTATGCAACCTTCTAAGTATAGAATAATACCTCAAATTTACTTACTTTAATTGACTTTGCTGTAAAAAAAATCTTTTCATATGCATATGTTCAATTGAATTTATAAGGTTTCCTATCTCCTCCATATTATTTCAAGTCATAAGAAATTTTGGGTGTTTGGAATATGTCTTTTCCGTCTTTTCAAAAATATAATATGGAAATTGTTTTCTGACATTAACGTGATAAGTCTGCCAGTTTCAGTATAATTTCTTCCGCTGACAATGAAGGTAAAACGCTGTATTTCCTTCTATTATAGGTCTGTTTTGTGTTTCCTTCCCTATTAGGCATTCCAGCATTTTCCTTCACAGCTCCTTAAACTTAATTCATCACAGGTTAATTACTCTAAAAATATTTAGGGTTTACGTATAACAAAAGCAATTACATTTTTTTTTTAAAATAACAATGTTTAAACATATCAGTATTTATGTAGGAAACATAAGTATTTATAAGGATGTATCAGCAATAAATTAACAAATTAATAGATTAAATCGATTGTATTGATGTTGATAATTTAGGAATATATTAGCATTTATAGTAATATATTAGCATTTATACGAAAATTATTGTATCAAATTAGCTGATTGGATTGATTGCCCAAATTTTATGTTGTTTCATAATATAGCATCTACAACAAAATTCAATATTTGCAGCAGTTTTCTTTGGCTAAGTTATTATTGTTAAATGACATCTCAGTTTTCTACTTTTATGGACGTAAGTAAATGTGTTCCAGTCATGTTCCGTCTAAAACGAATTGGATATTTTGACGTCTGCTGTCAAATACAAGATATAAATGTTTAGCTCAAATACTGAATAATCATAATGAACATTATTATGTAATTGTATGGTGTTGAACTGAAAATTAGTGGAATGGTTCCTATACAACACTTTAAAGTATAGATATATACAGTGTAACATAATTACTGGTATGGTTTTCTATGCATAATCCTAATAGAGAAGCTTACACTGTATTCTCATCTTAATTGAATCATGAACAATACATCATCTGACTGAAACGTGATATGCATTGCAGAATTTAATGTGGAGGTTATGCAGACATAAAAACTTCAGCTTTACTTTTGGATGTATCATTGAAGATAAGGTATCATGGACCCGCTGTCCACAAGGAATTCGATTATACCCTTTTGCTACCAACTGCAATGAACAGCCGACGTGAAACAAAATATTATTTGTAATACTGTTTGTATTACAGTTTGGCTACTGCTTGAACTGCAATTTGTAATGACATTCCCGTTGCTTGCTGTCAATTTCTAAGCTTGCTGTCAATTTCTAAATTTTGTGTTCGTGCTGCTATATGTACAATTTACATATCGCAATTTTTTAAACTGTTCCTTTTTTGATGACTTCTGTTTGTATTATCACTTTTATGTCTTTTTTATTCTGCCGCACAAATGACGTATGGCACATTATTTAATTCTTTTAAAGGTCATGTTCTTTTTATGCTACTTCCGGTTTGGAATAAAACTGTAAGAGTGTCGTGAGATACTTGAGTGTGTTATATGGCACTTTTTTACCCTTTTTCCTTTTTCTACCTCCCTCTACACTGCATGCCCGAATTCAAATATAATCCACACCATTTGTGATATAACTGATAAGTCATATATGCAGCCTTCAAAATATAAATTCCAGCATTCATGCACTTAAATTTTGTTATCACTTTAATCTACTTTTCCAGAATTCATGCACCTAAATAATATACCTTATATGCTAACATATTACAAAACTACAACATCAATTACATCAAAAAATAATAACCAACGTCATCAACTGTACCGTGTCGTGTTATTGACTACACTGTGCCAATAATGAAGACATATAACTACTGTCGTACTTATTTTAACTGTATATTAAAAATAGCTAATCTTGCCTACAACATAATTTCATTCAATATCTGCGCTAACCCGTGTGCGAAGCACGGGTTCGCACTTGTTATATATAATTGTTTATATTCTAACGATGACGCATATAATATATACGTTCGAATCATATTCAAAATAAATTTTTCGTCGATATTATTTAAAATAATTCGTTTTAAATATCCAAAATTCGCTAAAATTGCCAAAATAAAAATTTTAAACTGGCTCAGATTTTCGGGTTATTACAATCTCCCCCACTTAAAACTTTTCGTCCCCGAAAAGGAACAAAGTCGAAAGTGGTTTGATTAATAAACTCTACGTTCGATCTGGCTTCCATTCTCCAACTTTTCAGTTTATGAGAATTTCGAAATTTTCAAAAATTTGGCTAACACCTAAATTTTCAAAAAATTTCGCCATAACCTCCCCTGCACCGGGAGCCACGGGAAAATCCCGAAAGTGCCATATAGGCCTTCTGATCTCAAAAAGAAAAAGAAAAAGCCAAGCGGCTAGCCAATAGGCTCATAAAATCATCACCACCCAAACAAAACAGTAAATTATGTAGTAAACATGTACCTATTTGTCGGGCAAACAAATTTTATTCTTCGGCTCTAGCCTCCTTGCTATGACCTGTCCAATGTAAGTACATGTATATGCAAGCAAATGCGACCAATTTTCAATATAATTCAATATTTGATTCAGTTAGGCTAAATGGTTCAAAATTATCAAACAGACAAACAAACAATCAACACAAACATCAATCAATTAGTGGATTAGAGTTTCAAATTCATAAAATTTGATATATATACAGAAAACATGTTTTTGATGCCAATTCACAACAATGTGTTCTAGCTATATTGGTTTTGGTTCTCACACCAATCTAATGGAAATATATAGATATCATACCTTCGTCACTCGAAAATAAATACTGGTGATGGCGCGCCATCATCAGGATCATGTCCGGGCGACTAGAGTGTGGTTCTATATCTATCTGATATATTAAAACTTCAAATATACGTTCATGACGCGTATATGCAAAATCTTCATATATTGGATTGTCCATATTCAAAATAAATAAATAATCAAATATGTTTAAAACGATTTAAATTTCAAAACAAAATTGTTTTCATTTGAAAAATATACTCTTTACACTCGTTCTAGGATACTACTGATCCTATCTCTAACGAGTCATTCTAATTGGATATTACTAATCCAATATCTGATGAATTCTTTCGTATGGTTCTAATGTGTCTTGTTCTCGAGCTCTGTAAACCAAAGCTCTGATACCACTTGAAGCGACCCGAACTTCCCCAGTCTCCGAAGAGATGAGAAAGGACGAATTACTATGAGGACAAGACAAAACAGAACGCGGACGGAAGAACATTTCATTGCTATTACAACAATTCCATCAGATACAAGAATATACAGAGTATAAATGAATAAATTACATTCGATAAATATAAGAGATTACAATATATTACATAGCAGCGGAAAAAGAAATACAAAGCACAACTGAAGGTGATATACGGATACAGAGCTTTCCGGATATCATTCCAGCTGTAAACCAGGATCATGTGAATATAAATATGCAAAACCAAAACTACTAGCTGCCCATGTGGAAAATAAGGGCACCCAGAGTTTAGGTTAAAACAATAAACTCCAGGTCAGTCATGTGACTGGTGTGAGAACTAAAACAGTTATTTAAAACTTTACTTTAAAAGAGAGTAATTCAAGGGACCACGCCGTATAACACGGAACGGGTTTCCTCCCAAGAATACCAGTGCATATAGATAAACAACGAAATGCTTTTTCGAAAAATGAAGCTATTATAAGACCCAGGTCCCATCACACAATACAACGCAAGCCGGAGGATAGGGTTTTCCCTTATAACAACCAAACATGCTTGGTACGTTTAAAACTAATCATTTGATACCATAATAAGTGTATAGTGTCAAAACAATTTCAATCATAAATATCAATCATAGGCGGCATAGCTACCATCTACTATGTCGCCATACTAGTTTTACAATTAAAACCGCAATATCACGTATTGGAAATTGGATTCCATCATGAGTCGAGGCAAGGGGCAATCTCCTCTCCGCGTTCGAGACACTCTAGCAAATGCTCAGGACTACACACTCTGGGCAGCCACTTGGATCGGTTGGGCCGGTCCTCACTTACGTTAGAGGATTAGTTATGCCTGAACACACGTTTCCCGGTCCTTACAGACCTATAATCGAGGCGCCTCATTCCAACAACCACAAAGGTGAAAAGTATATAAATGTCAGGGCTGGTAGGTCACTGACACCACCAAAGCTAGAAAGAAACGTCGTGTTCTCCCAACGGCCCGTATCCCGTTTTCAACTCATACCGAGGTGTGAGGCTCGCGAATTTACGTTATACACAAAGCTGCCACGTAGGCCGTGCTTTGATCATCAACCACAAGACTTTGCTTTTCAACAGAAGCCTTGATCATTGCATCTTAGCATGCCACACAGGCAATTCATGCCATGCGACTGATGTCCATCGATATACAACCTCTGAGCTCGTACGTCTCAGAGAAGGGCGTTAAGCAAAAGAATAAATTCTCCGCCGCCAAACAGATGTATATTTAATAGAAATCAATCAACACAGAATAAAATCCAATGTCAGACACACAATCCATTTACAAGTTCGTTCTGGGTCTGAACGAAACCGGAGGCACTTTCCTCGCATATCCATCCATCTCCAAGTACGTCTGGACGACCACCAACTATTTCCATCCTCTTGGGTGTACAGCCCAATCAGGATCGTCAGTAATTATCCAAACGATGTGAAGACTTCCGGTCTTCGACCACCGTCTTCATCTTCGACATATCGTCGAATCGGTTATTCAGAATGGGTATAAACCCGGACTTTCCGAACAACCCGCGTATATTAAAAAAAATGTTACATAAACACAACTTACGCCTCATTCCAATTCGGAATATTCTGTTATTTAAATATTCACATCTTTTGGGAAAAGTTCCCATTAATTTTATCAAAGATAAATTCTTTAAAATTTATACTTTAATCTTCCTTTGGATGCCATTTCAAACCAAATTATGGTTTTCCAAACTAGTCGAGATTAGCGAACCACACCGAAGTAATTATTTATTTTATTACCCAATCCCAACCTATTCATCCCATGAAGCAAACTGGTAATGCTCCATATCTAACACACGGTGTTATCGGTAAAATTAATTAACATTTCACGTTCAAATCTAATTAAAGATTTAACTATCGCTTTGGAGCAAAACTGGTAATACTCCATTCTCGCTCACTTTCTAAATTTGATAATTTAGATTATAGATTCACATTTCAATTTAATTGCAGATTCGTTAAGACTCCTTTTACTGGGTTAAAGAACTAGGTGTTATTTAAAACACAGTTCACGACAAACCCAAATCACATTCTATTTATCATCGGGTTAAAGAACTAGTATTATTTAAAACACCGTTCACGAAAAACCCATTTCAAATCCAATCAAATATATTAGAAATTCCGATTATTTAAAACCCCTTTTTAAATCTAATTTATTTATTTAAAAATAATAATTGGGTTTTTAAAGTTAGTTCAAAACTAGTTCATTTCGATAAAAATCTATTTTTATCTTTTCAAATATGGAGTTTTTCATCCTAACTTTTCCCAAATCATTTCTTATGATTTTACACAAATTATTACTATTTTTAGTAATTTTATCAAGGCCCGTACAGTCGATTTCCACCAATGGCCATCGAACTGCACTTACAGCGACCTTTTTCGAATTTGATTTGGACGTATCTCCAAATCCAACCGTTAGATTTTGAATTTCAAATATTCATTAGAAAGCCTCTTTCGATACGAACCCAACGGTTCCGGTTTTAGGAGAATCCGACGGTCGGATCTCCCGTAATGTCCGTTTGAAATAAATGGTCGAAATTCGCGAACTGCCGCGGCGCGGCGCGTTCTATTCAGGCCATTATATTATATATATAATATATATAATATATATTTCGTCGATTACTATTTAAAACGAATTATATAAATAGTTTTAAATTCGTTTCAAAAACATTTCAACTTCCATTTCAATTCAAAGCAAAATTGAATTCTACTTCATAAATTCGTTTTAAAATTCATTTCTATTCAATTCAAATTTCAATTCAATTTGAATTCATTTCAATTCGCTTTCAATTCAATTTGAATTCGTTTTCAATTCAATCCAATTTCAAAGTCGTTTTCTATTCGATTCAATTCAAATTGGTTTTCTATTCGATTCAATTCAAATTGGTTTTCTATTCGATTCAATTCAAATTCGGTTTCTAATCAATTTAAATCAAATTCGTTTTCTATTCCATTTGAATTCAATTTGTTTTCTATTCAATTTAATTTCAAAGTCGTTTTCTATTCGATTCAATTCAAATTGATTTTCTATTCGATTCGATTCATTTCGAAATCGTTTTATATTCAATTCATTTCGAAATCGTTTTATATTCAATTCATTTCCGTTTTCTATTTGAATCAAATTCATTATATATTCAATTGAAATCAAATTCGTTTTATATTCAATTCGAATTCAATTCGTTATATATTCAATTCGAATTCGTTTTCTATTCTATTTGATTCAAATTTCATTTCAAAATATGCGATTTCGAAATCACTTTTCAATATTCATTTTAGAATGAATAAAATCGATATAAATATCGTTCACGTCAAAATGGCTTCAATCTAACCAACACGGCTTCATATATTTCTATTTTCAAATATTCTATTCAACAAATGAATATTTATTTTTGTCAACACTCGACTAATCTCAACGAATGAGTACTGTCCAAAAATATATTTTATAAAAATTAAGGTATCTATCGTTTGATATTGAATCAGACTCCAACCGTAAATTAGTAAGAGAACGATTTCCTGAATATTAACCCCGAAGGCCGAAACCAACATCAGATTAATATCCCGGAGACCACTCATCTCATCTATTTTCCAGCCGATTTCTAATTCTATATATGATAAAGATGTAAATTTTATTGTTAAAATATTTCGTTCAACACATGACTAATCTCAACGGATGAGTACAGTCAACACATGAACCTTTACTTTATAGTGATAAAGATATAAATTTTTTTTGTTAAAATATTTCGTTCAACACATGACAAATCTCAACGGATGAGTATAGTCAACACATGAATCTTTATTTTATAATATTCTTTGTCTTCTAAATTGGAATGAGGCCCAATCAATCACCATATAAAATTAATTATATGGATTTTCATACAACACATGTATATAATAGCATTGAAAAATAATCAACCATCAACCAAAGTGCACTACACTGTATAAGCATCAAATATAGATATCTAACGCTTATAACAGCCTGTCAATCAATCGATCGACATATTTAATCAGTCAGGATGAGTGAACTTCAAATTTCATCCCAACACCCGTGTGGGGTTTCAAACCATCAAACGCATATTTTATTTGTGCAGTTGGGCGATGTGTAAAATTTATCGACCCAATCAATGTCAGTCAAATCAGTGTACATAAACAAACCGTCCGGTTTGTAAATGAATATTTTATCTTGTTCACTTCACGTTAAAAATTATATTTTTAACGATAAAATATTTTATTTCAACACATGAATTTTTATTCAGTTCATTTACACAATGAAAATGATATTTATATTTTTCTAATATATTTTAGAAAATTTCGGCGGCATAACGGCACGATACTAGAAACGGGACGAGGCCTAGCCTTATCCCCGGTCTAGTGAAGGCCCACGCCATTCACACATCAATCAAGTTCACCAAACAACCAAATTCAAATCAAATCATCTAACTAATCTATGCAACCAAACAACCAAGTCCATGGTCTGTGGACGATTGTGCCGGGTGCTACTAAGCACCGTCTGCATCCTAGTATATATATATAACTAGGAAAAGAAATTGAAAGGTGAGAAATTCTCACAGATAGCTATCCAATCATCTTGACTCTTCATTTATGGAAGTCTTCGTCGTTATCGCATCTTCGTCATCTTCGTTGCCCGTAGCCACTACATATATAAAAAATCACACATTTTTATATTTTGATGTCTTTAAAATAAAAATCACATTTTTATTTGTTCACTTTCAATTTAAAAATCATATTTTTATAATCGCTTCATACATTTAAAAATCGAATTTTCACTTCGCTATTCAATATATAAAAATGGAATTTTTACTTTGCTATTCAATATATAAAAATCGAATTTTTACTATGCTATTATATAGATCAAATTTATATTTTATCCCGCTATTTTTCACATACAGATTTCGCCTTTTTACATATAAAGATCTCGCCTTTTCACATACATAGATTTCAACTTTTCAAATATATCATTATTAAAAATCACATTTCTATTTTTCTACACATATAAAGATGATATTTTTAATATTTCTATCATGTAAAAATTATATTTTTAATTCTCTACATAAAAAAAAAATCATATTTTTACACCTTCTACATAATAAAGATTATATTTTTAATACCTTAAAAATATAATAATCATATTTTTAACTCTCCGATTGAATAAAAATTCTATTTCTAATTTTCCTATCTAATAAATTCAGTTTTAGAATCAAATAAAATGGTAATTGAAAATAGAAAAATAAAATAAAGACTTACATAGGAAATAGAAGGGGGAAAAGCAGCATTCACTGTCGGAGAGGGGGCGTGGGGTGTTGCTACGCCTTGCTGGTGGTCGGAAGGGGGTTTAGAGGGGCGCTGCTATGGGTGGTGGCGGCTATGGGTCCCGGAGGTGTCGGATGGGGTCTCGTGAGGTGGCTAGCGGGGTTTTGGGGGTGCGGTCGATTGGCTGAGGGAGAAGAAGAGAGGCGGGGAGCGGAGGTAGAAGAGGAGGAGGGGAAGGAGAACGGAGGACGACGGCTCGGAGGTGGGTGGCACGGCGCCCTAGGCGGCGACGGGTTCGATTTGTTTTTTTTTCTTTTCCCTTTTTTTTCTGCTGAAACGAAATGAAAAGGGGATGGGCCAACGTGATTTAAGGAGGAGGGAGAGAGAGTATTTTATTATTTTATTATTTCAGTTTCAAAAAGTTGACTTTTACATACGACCTCGAAACGAGGCCCACTGCCTTTCGTCCATAACGTTTTACCCCCATTCCGAACACAGTGGGATATGTATCGTAGGCTGATTTGATCGTTACGATCAGTTTTCGTCAAAATCAACATATAGCTCTATATATTGAATTTGAACGCGCATTTCAATTTACCGGGGTCACATACTAACTAGAAAAATTCCAGAGAAATATTTTGTAGCTTCGTATCGACGATACGGTCCTAACAAAACTAGTTTCATCGAATTCTGAGACCGTTTGAAAAATGACCAATTTCCAGTCGATTAAAATCAACTGAAACTGGTAAAACGCGTTTTCCTTTGCCACGCTCACATATTGATTCGAAAAATTATGAAATTTGGAATCTAGCAATAATTCGACATCACGGACCCAACAAAAGTGGTTTCGTCGAAATCCGAGGTCGTTTGCAAAATGTCCATTTTTAAGGGCCTGAATTCCATAGCGACTATTCAGAATTTTCAACTGGACATATCTTTTGATTCCCGCTATGAAATTTCGATTTTTCGCATTCGTTGGAAAGATATTATCAATTAGATCCTAATGTTTTTGGTTTCGCTAAAATCCGGATTGTTTTGCACCCGGTACATTCAATTGAAGTTTGAAATCGAATTATCGAACTACCGCGCCATTTTCAATTCTATTTATAATTATATATAATTGTTTATATTCTAACGACGACGCATATAATATATACGTTCGAATCATATTCAAAATAAATTTTTCGTCGATATTATTTAAAATAATTCGTTTTAAATATTCAAAATTCGCTAAAATTGCCAAAATAAAATTTTTAAACTGGCTCAGATTTTCGGGTTATTACAGATGTTTCCTGACGGAGTCAGGCGTAACCATTGTGATCGCTGCGATCTAGAGTCAATCGAATGGAGTTAAATTGAATATAAGTTTATTCGATGGATTTAATCGATTAGAGTTAAAGAAAATGAGTTAATCGAATATAGTATTCGAATAGAAAGTAAAATGAGTTAATCGAATATAGTTTATTCGAAGAAAGTAAAAGGAGTTATCGAATATAGTTTATTCGAAAGGAGTTAAGTGAAATGATTAGATCAATAGCATTTGTGAAATGAGTAAATCAATAGCGTTAGTCAAATAGAGTTAATTGATAAGGGTTAATCGAATAGAGTTAAGTGAAAAGAGTCCATCGAATATAGCTATTCGAAGGAGAGTTAAGTAAGGAAGTTAGTAAAAGGAATATAAAGTGAACTTTGCCTATCTCAAAGTTAGAAATGTTGTTCAGTTAAGGTCTGAGAGGTAGTTCTACCCCAACTTGATTGGCATTGTTTTAACTAAGAAATAGTTAAGGTTCGGCAGTAAAGGAAATGGTTTGAGTTGGCATTGCGATGGTTTGTTTAAAACATCTGTCTAAGTCCAATGAAGAAGCTTTGGAAATGTTTTCCAAATAAGAAACCAGAAATGTTTTCTAATAAAGAAAACAAGAAATGGAAATGTTTTCCATTGTTAATAATGTATATTTTCCAAATTTAGAAAATAAGAAATATTGAATATAGGGAAGCAGGAGATAAGTAAATTAATGAAATAAAGAGATAAATGTTGAATGATGTTTGATCAATATAAATTTCCATTTGGAAATGATATCGTTGTTTGCACACCTGTTTTCTTCGATAGTTAAATCATAGACTATCGAAGTTTTTGACCATTTTAACGTTGTTAATATGGAGAGACCGGTTGGATTATTATCCAAAGAACCACTCTGTATTGGCATAAGCGTTGCGAATCATATATGCCAAAGGAAATTGAAGACGGAGTTATGCAAGGGCTATCCTGTTTACAGAATAGTGCCTTCGGTTCATCCTGTTCTTGGATGACTTGTATGGACGGATGTCTGACAGAGTATTTCCAGATGATCACGTATATTGATTTCTCCAACCGTACCAAGAGTGGAAGCGAGGAAGGAAACTTCTTTTAGCTAACACATAATGTATTGTTGAGGACGTCAATCGGTGATTGGATGGATTTGATGATGTGGCATTCAAAGTGAATCTGATGTGATGATAAGCGTAGCTTCTAGCCTTACATCCGGTAAATGACAGAAATCGGGCAGGCAGCATGGCTAAGTCGGTCGCACCGAAGTAGGGTGTATAATCACCTGATCTAGAGTTTCATTTATTTCTAAAAATCTATTGTTGATGCTGTCCCATTCGGGAAACGGTTGCTGATCCCAGCCGTTGGTGATTTACATTCGATACACTCAAGCGAAATGAGTGGTCGGTCATGTGTGGCCGGGTTGCAAGATGTTCTTGTTGAACCCAGTGTATTCCTCTCTAGAGGTACACTAGCGAAAGGTGGTTCCATACCTTGTCATAGTTGGAATCCATTACCCAATACGTGCTTGCGGTTTTGATTGTATACTATATATATAGAACGTAAGATGAAAGCGTTTCTGCTAGATGATTATATATATACTGTGGTTGATAGACATTATTATAATATCAAAAGGTTTTTATATAAAGATATTTTGGATTCTCATAAGGGAAAAACCCGTTCCGTTATGCGGCGTGGTCTTATGAGATATCGTTTACTTGCTTGAACTATTTTTAAACTGTTTTACTCATACCAGTCCCATGACTGACCCGGAGTTTATTTGTTTGTTTCCCTAAACTCTTGGGTGCCTAAATTTGTATGGGCAGTCAAGTAGTCAGGATTTATAGATATACTGGAAGAGCTTGGAGCAGGAGGCTTCAGGACCATTATAGCTATAGTTATTTCCGCTGTGTTGTAAGTGATGTACTTTGATATTGATGTATATTCAAGTACAGATGTATATTTCAAGTTATGTTATATATATTATATGTTGTTCGTTCCGCTGTGAGATTCGTGTTACTCTGATGTTGTTTTCTTCTTCTTCTTCTATTCTAAGTTTCTATCTTATCTTTCCTCACCCTCTAATTTGTTTCACTAATTACCAGGATTTTTCGATGTTTTGGTTATCGACATCGTGTTTATGTCGATAACCAAAGTCGCCAAAAATCCGGGTCATTACATCAAAGGCAGAAATAAGATGCGTAATAATGTAAAGACACGAGGTTAGATTCGGATTGCGGTATAAGCCTGCCCGGAACCGCCCGACATATCCAGCAACCGCAAACGGTAATCTAATGTGGGAGGTCTTGCAAGATTACGGTTATAATGAATTAATGAACACTTAACCAAGATAAGACATGGGAATAATAAATGGTTAAGTTGGTAACATAGGTAGCATATGAAACATAATAAAAGCACTTAACCAAAATGAGACATGTGATAAGACATAGGGATAAAAAGGGGTTAAGTGGGAATTTCTAGTGGGGACGAAGCTTAGGACCCTTTTCAACTAATAACCCATTTTAGTATCTATATGAGCTCGAACTAGGTCGAGGACAGGGACACACTTACTGGGGTTGATTGTAAGAGGTCAATAAAGAGTTAGCTATGGCAGTGCAAGTCCAACGGAGTCATGTGCGTGCATGGGTCCGACCTGGTAGGTAAGACGCTGTTGCATCGTGTAGGTATAAGCTGTGCATTTCAGTAGTATCGAGGTTGCCACCTTAGGGAGTGATACACCCTATTGTGGGACCAGCACAGGTACCTATGAGGTTAGGGAGCCGATCGAATGGGAAGGGTAGTGGTTACGTCTAGTGGTGATAGGTGCATATTGGTTACCTATGATAGCAGCTAGAGGTACATAATCGAATAGGGAGGGTACATCTAGTGGTGGTAGGTGCATGTTGGTTACCTATGATAGCAGCTAGGGGTGCATAATCGAACAAGGAGGATAGTGGATACATCTAGTGGTGATAGGTGCACGTTGGTTACCTATGACGGCAGCTAGAAGTACACGAAACTATCATCATTCTATTTAGCCAAGAGGGATCATCTTTTAGTATGAAACTAGTATTGGCGCGGTGCAGAGAATATCTTATAGTGGTTAGAAGCGCAGTCAATGTTACATCTTGTTACCTTCTCATATCTGCTTATGTTACAGTCATCTCTTATATCCAGTTTATGTTCTTATCATGTTACTTTACTAATTATATTGTTAAAGTCACTGGACTCGCCAGACCTTATGTCTAACCCTTTTTGTTTCACCTCTTTTCTTTCCTCCCCCTACAGGTTCTCAGGGTGGGCACGTTGAAGCTTGATTCAGACTTTCCTGCTTGAAGTGCTGAAAGTAATGCTTAGCTTTGTTTCTCTTTCATATGGTATTTTTGACTAGGGATTATGTTTTTTAAAAATTATGTACTCTGATGGCTTTTGTTCAAGAGTGATATTATGTACTTGGTTTTGGTGTGATGGGTTTGAAGATGTAACCAAACTTATTTCTGTTTCCGCTGCAATAAAGTTATAAAATTTTCGAGTACTATTTTATGTATCTGTCTTGTAATATTCTGTTCTTTTTACTTATAACGCTCCACGAAACTTAATGCATTCCCTTTGTGAGTGACATTAACGGACGTGGGGTGTTACAATAGTTAGTAAGACCACACCGCTTAGCTGAACTTGTTTTCTCCTATCTATTATCTATGAAATAAAATGACTAATCATGTGCTTCTATACTCATAATAGTTAGAAAAAATAATAACGTGCACAGGTGTAATATGAGGCTAATTACCTATCCTCGTGTTATCTACCTACACTTTTTAATTTCATATAACTACACATGATAATTTAAATAACTACCCATCTTAAAACTGTTAAGACTACCTATCCAGCATATTTTGTCATAAGAATTACCCATCCACACAATTTGGATTACCCATCCCACATCCTTTTAGAAATCATGTGAATTGTGCCTCCTTTCTACATGAAAAATATAAGGAATTGGTTAATCAATACCCTTAATTAATTATTATTCATTATGCATTTCATTTAAAAGGAATTTATAATTAGAAAAAAAATCCAAAATCATAAAAATTCGAGAATATAATTCTCTTCATCATATAGAAAATTCAAGTCCAAAATTGTTAATTAATTATTTTATATAATTAAGACTCGTAGCTAACTCATTTTATCCCTTAGATTATTTTATATAATTAATTATTTTATATATGTATTCATAATGATTTAGAAAATTGCTACGAATTAGTGTCAAGCATAACATATCAGAATTTCAAAGTATTTGGAGACTTAAATCACATGTTTATATCAAAACCACTTAATTTAATTTAAAAAAAACCATTATTTTATCCAAATAGTTGTTAATCACCTAAAACGCTATCAACTAACATGTATGTTTTGAGTACTAGTTATAACCGAATCTAAACATAAACATGGATGTTTAAGGTATTTTTCACCTTAAAATTTATGTTAGTGATTTGATGCAGGTTGACTTTCCCTATGGTACCTTCTATGTTTCCTTTGGATTTCATCTTCTTCTTAAGGTACGTTCGGCCTTACTATAGCATGATTTGTTTGTGTAATTGAGATGTAACAAAGAATGAGAGGGAGTGTCTAAGGGATTGAAAGCTATTCATATTCTACCTTTCTCATGAGTTGTAACGACCCATATTCTAGTGACTGAATATTCAAAAAATTTATTTAAATATTAATCATTCATTGAGTGACGGTTCCAAATGTGACTTTTCATAAACGACCGAATTGGAAATCAAGGCCATTTCCATTGAGTTATTATGAATCAGTACATGATAAAAAAAATATGGGTCGTTATATTTCAAGCTCGAACCATTTGATGGTTGAAACGGTCTCGAAATACGCATAAATTTTCATTTTGGGATAATGTCGGATTAAGACAAAATTTATATTTTTGGAATCGTATTTGTGAGGTGGTGTACACAAGCAAGTTTTGTTACGACAGGATTTATCATTGGTCGTGCGATCTCCAAACGTGTGTCGATTTATTAAAGGAACTACAATTATGTAAATATTTGGAGGCTAAATTATGTATACGATCGAGTTAGGACTCGAAACATGTTCCATTGTATTTCGAAGACTTTTCTACATACAAAGCATCAAGTGACAAGTCTCGATTGGTCATCGCGGATTTTTGAGCCTATCTGTGAATTAACTAATAATATAATAACACTTAAACCAATTAACACTTTCGCTCTTTTTTCACGCTACAGTACTTTTACTTTCAGTGTTGCATTCAGAAAATGTCGCCTACACTATAGAAATAAGGTTTTGATTTGGCATGGATTTAGGTGAAGATAGGTAGTGAGGATAGCACCGTTTATCTTCCCTTCCCGAGACACACCCCTTCCTCCAGTTTGGTGATGTTCGACGCCCTCTCTCCATTTTAGTCCATAGCCAGTGGTGAACCAGTTCACGTTCTAGGCTGGTGGACCGAGCTCGACGGGTACGATGTAGTCGCGAAGTGATCACGAAGGAGAACATGTTGGAGAAATTTGCGCTTGTTTTCATGGACTATAGAGAGAGAAATCAAAGAGAGAGAAGGTGAAAGGGGTGGGTTTAATTATATAGGTTGTGCAGATTTGGGAATTTAGGAAGAAGGGTTTGGCAAGGTAATTAGGTGACTAATTACACTTAATTTAATTATTTGTTTTAATATGTGAAAACATATATATGTCATAACTTTTGTGCAGGAGGTAGGATTTGGACGTCGTTTCTTCCACTGGACTCGTGTTGGCGAGCTCTATGCTTAAAGCTGGTTTATGTCAAGTGAGTGATATTGTCTTCCACTGATTATATTTGTTTATATAGTATAAATGTGACATTTTAAAGTGATTTTTGATTATAAAACATAATTTCTAGAATAATTGAACCTAGTTAATATTAAATAAAAGAATTATAAAGTGGTTTAATTAGTTTTAACCCGATTATCACATTTTATCCATTTACATGATATTATCCGCTATTTTGACTATACTGCTAGATTTATGCTATTTGGGCATTTATTCCTCTTTGACTTCTATAGATAGGTTCTATTTAATATTTTTACCGGGGAAACATTCATGGCAACTGGATAAAATCAATTTAGGGATTTCCTTCTTGGTTAATGCAAATCCATACTAAAAGAAAATAGGCTCTACCGCAACAACACTGGGAAAAAGGTACAACGGGTAAATGCGGTTATCGACTAGGACTAGGAGGCCTACGATCATGCCCCTCTCGACATAAAATGCCCTAATCATGGAATCTAGGCAACAAAGGCACTCCTCTTTTCCATCTCCCACTCTCTACAAACCCATGTTATGTATTCGCTAGTTCTTGAGCCATCTGCTGCCATTAATGGGCCATCTCTAATACTTACACAGATAATATCCTGATACTCAAAGGCTAATTGTTCTCAATATCTCGATATAAATCTAACGATCCTTACTTCACTATAAAGTAATTTCGTATTCTTAAGCCTAGTTCTTACTCCACCAAAAAAAAAGTAAGACAACTTATTGGACTTTCTATTCCCTCAAGAAGTGCTAAAAAAGAATTTCCATTAGTTATAAACCATGTCATAATTTCACTTACAAAAATCCCAAACTTGCTCTTACATTCCATTTCCTCTTCATTTCATCTATATAGATTTTAGGCCTTTCTTTGGGAATTCAATCCTTTACCATTATATTATTTATTTACACGGAAGCTCAATTCTCATGCGAATTAACAAATTGTTTTAACTTAACTTGTACCCTTTATTAGATCTTTATTTATTAAGAATCGCTATCTCTCTACCCTTTTCATATAATTATACAAGTTTTAAAATTTACCTTTAATTTTTCTCCATTAAAATAGTAACACATTGGGAGACATTTTTTTTCAAATTTCCTTTTTCTCAATCCTCTTACATTATTGTATAACTTTTTAAATGTGGACCATTTCTCGCTTTTATTCTTAATTTAGGACTTTCTACAATTTGTACATAAGTTTTAAGGTCCATTCCATAGCAAAATAATCTTTCAAGGCTCTTCCCAGTGTCCCAAGTACACTACTAGAATATTCGCTAAACAATCTTTAATTCTCTAAAATTTCTCTTCTCAAAACCTTTCGTCAAAATTTAAAAACAAGGACAGATACTACCTCTATTCATTCACTAGGGTTTCCTCCTTAACAAAGGTTTATGCACTTTTACTCAGTTGGAGCTAATTATCTATTTTAATACACAATTCGTTTTCCAAGAGGAACTATTAAGACCAAGTTCTGATGAATCTTTTATAAAGAGGACTTTTATGTTCAGCGTAAAGTAACAAGAAAACTTTATTTTAGATAGTTTTCACTTATTTATTGAAATAGGTAGCACAAAATATGGTGCTTTACCTATATTTTTTACACCTCTTTCTCTGCACATTCGCTTGTTATTTTAACAAAACGCGTTTACTTACAAACAGATTGATTCATAAAATCTTATTGTACAATTCTTCTTGTTCCAATGAGTTAAAGTGTGTCACAATCCATTTTTTATGACAATTTCTATATTTTCTTTTTAATCAAACCCGTTGTCTCCTTTCTTTCAAAAATTATTTTTGTGGAACTCTTTTGATTTAAATATTAAATTTTTGAAAAGTTGTAAACTTGAAAATCCTTTTCCAAAACTTTTTTCAAGTTCCTAATTTCAGTTATGAGATAAACTCAATGCGGACTCTCATCTTCCATTTACAAATAGTTATTTTATTCAAGATCGTTTATTTCTGTACTAAAACCTGCCTCTGGCACATCCATGCACAAATTAAATGCCTGATTCATTTATTTGTGCTTAACCACTCATATCACTTAACCTAACAATTTGCTTATTCTATTTTTTTGAAAACAAATCTATACATTTTTCTCAAAAAATATTTTATTGCTAAACTCAATATTTTAAGTAAATTTCTGAAAACTATCAACTTTTAATCTTGAAACTTGAAAAATCTTTTAGGAATCTTTTTTTCTCTATATCTATTTTTTTGAGTTCTTTTAAAATTTTAATTATGAGGCTAATTACAAAGTGGTTTCCTTAATTTCTGTTCCTAAATCCTTTACACAAAATTATTTTTCTTCATCCAAACTCTCTTTAACATTAATTCTTCCATATCTATGTCTAAACTAAAACCTGAGTCTATCGCTATCTTGTCTCCAAATATTAATAAATATATTCCTAATCCATTCTCCTTCTTATTCATTCTTGTATTGTAAGACCCTACTGCCGGACCTACTAATCAAAAATACTTAAATTTCAGATATTAAGACATGAAATTATCCTTTTTATCACAATACATATTATACATTTTATACCCTAGACATTTAAAGGTCTACGCTTATCAAATTTTGATAACCATTGCCTTAGTTTACAAAACTGATACTCCAACCTTTTCCATATGTCGTTTCTCTTTCCTAATGGGTTCCCTATGGATCTCGGTATATATAATATAATATATTTATATTTTAAAAATGTTCACTCATTATGTATATGGAATCCTAAACATAAGCTCTGGTACTAAATATAACGACCCAAATTCCAACGGGCCCAGATTTTTCGTAAAATGCAAAAATCCAGGTCCACTGAAACTCAAGTATCATGTAAAAAGGAAAACATAAATATATCAGAGCTCAAAATAAGCACCACACAACGAAAATGAACAAAATATGATTATAAGTAAACACTTACCATAACAATGATACTGACTAAGCAAGTGCCACTACACTAGAAATTCTTTTCCATGTATCTCACCTACGGGTTTGTTATAAGGAGGGGGTCAAAACAAAAATCTGATGAATTGACAAATTATACTTTTAATAATAACACTACATATACTATATATCATAGATTTACTTTTTATTAGGTTATTAGGGTTTATAACACTTTCACCTCTATGTGTAAATCGTACCCATTTACTCCTTAGTAGATCAAACCAAATAATCCATATGTATGTAGTTATATAACCAATATATATATAAGCACTAGGTACCACGATAGTACCCTCCTTGATAGCTCTCCATTGTCACGTTACAAAAGAGTACTCCAACTTCATCTATAAAGGACTACTTCGTGAGGTCTACAATACATATATTTTATTTGGTCTGCCTCTTTCCTGTGGCTATAGCTCCACGTGCTCCCCTCACATAGTGAAAAACCAATCAAGAGCTAAGTGACAAAGCCCTACAACAAACAATACAAACATCCAATTGGCATTGTCCCTCATCCAATATCTCAATGGTGAAAGATCATTGGCACGTTGGTTTAGCTGCAGTCTTTTTCGGTACTCGCTCTAACTGCTGAATGATTACTATCCTTATTGAGGCCTGACCATGAAGCATGCTCTCAGAGATGAGGCAACCATCGAATCCTAAAGCTACCTCTTAGTCTTTGGTTTTCCCTAAATATACATGCAACAAAGGAATACACTTTTTGATGGAACCTCTTCATACATGCCTCCTGGGGTGCAGCTTTGTTAGTCCTACCTCAGAGGGCCATCCAAGAGTATCCTCACATCCTTTAGAAGTCTTGAACCTCCTTCCAGCCTTGGTGAACAACGTATTCGACATGCTTCCACTTTCTGTGTTGATCAGCTTCATTAGGCTCTCCATTCGAACTTCTCCAAACACAACTCGTTATTTTATTAGATATTATATCTCATCTTTCGTTATGCGTATAGGTTATTTTTCTTTTCTTCTCTATAAAACTTATTTGTGTTTCAATTCAGTTTTGTCTAATTTGAACCTTATTTACTTGCGTATAAACTTTATTGGTCACTTATTTTCTATAATCAACATTTTTTGTCGGAATGGGTTACCACCATTACATACTTATTATCTTTATTGATCACTTATTTTCTCCCACTAGCATTTACTGTCGGAACAGACCAGAACTGTTACATGCTTATTAAACTTAATCCAGATTTAAGTTTTATTTATAATAATTCTTTCTTACTTTATCTCTTTCTTCTTTTTAATTACAACCTCATATTTTATTTTTTATTACAAACATTCAGATTTGCTTAATCTATCTTTCTTTCTGTTTAGCGCCAATTATAGATCTGGGGCCAACATACTGACTCAGTTCCTAGCCCGAGCCTATGATATTCTACTTTTATCATAACAGGTTATATTTTTTCCTGGTTATCAAGTGTCTTAACATGATTTATTACCCATTTTCTTTTCATAACGTATTTTTGTTATGTTACTCTTTTATTACCGTCTTTGTAAGTTTTATCTTTAGAAAGTTATACTTGTTCCAAATTGGTTGGTTACTGAAAATGTACTAAAAAGTGCATTTCCATAATTTAATATAAAATAGATCTATAAACATGAATTTGTGATTATAAGACATTTCTTTTAATTATTTCTAAGCTACCAAATAATGCGAAATACAGTTGAATCCCTATTTCGCACTAATCCATTTCCTTTTTTTCTTGCAAATAATTTTGTTGTTTTACTTATGGACCAAACTATGGAAATATATCATATTTTCTTAAGATGTATGTTATTCCTAGCTTTCAATTTAATTGGTATATTTTAAATTCCATTCACAATTTATTTCCCAAACATGACATAATTAATGTAAATTTAACATAATTGGACTTATACCCCTTTCTCAACTCTTTTGTCTCAACAATACCTATATTTGTCCCAGTTCAATTCTAAACAATTAATTTTTTTACATAAGTACATGTTTCCTTAAATTTATAGTTTAATTATAGATTTATTGTAAACAATCCTGATTAGACTATGTCAAATTTAACCACAATAGGAATAAAGCTACTGTAAATAAATCATACCTAACTATAAAGGGGAAACAATTCTAAATTAACTATACTAAATTTTAATAGGATTTAAACAACACTATGTACCATTATTAAAAAGATATAATTTAAATATGTTCACCCATCATCCTATGCACTTTCCCTTAGCTGTTGAAGATCCCGCCTCCAATAGGATTCTATATAAATATTTAATTTTATAAACCTCTTCCCTTTTAAAAATTTAGGTTAGGTTCGTCTCAAAATGAGAGAACCCAAAGGGGAAAAAATTGTGTTATGAGGAATTGGCTAGGCTTAGGAGTCTATTTATAGGTTGGACTATGGATCTTAGACCGTTGGATTTCTGGATTAAATCTAGGCAAGCCACATCATTCGTTTAATAGGAACTCGCCAAGTCAGCCTAATTTTCAAAACTAGCGAATGAAAATTGTAACGAGTCGGATTTTGCTCGGACTTAATCGATCGCAAAATCGACCAAGACCGTTCAAATCCCGCATACGTTAACTTTGGGAATACAATACATTAAAACAAATAACAGCAGACTTTTATAAACATCATAATAATGTTACATCAGAGTATAGAATATCATAGTACATTGAATAAAATACAGTGGAAGATAAATTACAGTAGATTTAATACAAAGCAGCGGAACAATAACTTAACACAGCGGAAGACTATCAATGCTCTGGACACAGCTTTAAGCTTCGATCCAGGATCCTGCTAAAGAGATAAATATCTGCAAAAAGGTACTCGACTGCCCATGTGGAAAAATATGGGCACCCGAGTTTGCCAGTGAAACAAACTACAGGTCAGTCATGGGACTGGTATGAGAAATCTTAACTTAACTTATCTAATAATAAGGCTAATCACAGGACCACGCCGCTAACGCGGAACGGGTTTACTCCATTAGATTGCTAGTGCATAAACATCAACCACAAATAAAGATATGGATTTACAATGCATCAATCAACATGCAATTCCTCAATCTACCTATTTAGGCTTAATCCCTAAACTTAGATTTTCAAATCCAATTCTCTTTACAAAAATTATTTCTTTGGACTTTATTTCCCGGTTTCTTTTATTTCAAATCATTTGAAATACATATCTAACTTTTATAATGTCAAAGTAGATTTCACTTCGGAATTAGTAAACAAAACATTTGGAAATATGAATTCCAAAACATAACAATGCATAAAAAGAAGTATGCAACCAAATATCGCTCATGTTCCCTCAGACCAGGAAGTGCGCGCCCTAACCAATATATATATATATATATATATATATATATATATATATATATGCACCTCCCATCTAAGGGCAGACTACACTAACGATGCACCATCCCACCTATGGGGGATAACATGCACCGTCCTCCACTTCTAGTCGCTCTTGGGTCACCCGATCTCTAGCCACATACTTGCTAAATCATTTTATATCCCGAAGTTGGGAAAATCATTTCACAACATAATCACAAGTATAATCAAATCTGTATAGATTTCTACTTTCAAATAATTTCAAAATCATCGGGTGTAGTCCTCAAAATCCTTTCTGTTTTATAAAATATTTTATAAAACATTCCATGTCCAAAATCGGGAATAATTCTTCTTTTTACTTAAGAAAATCACTTTTCAAAATCATTCATTAATTTTGAAATAAACAACATCGCTTAACACTTTATAGTCTAATCGTGAAGTGTTTCACAAGGTGTTAGCATACTTATATTTCTACCCACCCAATGCTAAATGTAAAAACATATTTTGCTCATAAACTGGTCGGCATAATCCATTCAATCAATCAACATGTCAATTTTATATGTTGCATTCATATGTTAAAATTTTAATATTTCAACATTTATAGTCATATAATGAATATTTTATATATCTTATCTTTACGTTGAAACATACTTTACATTAAAATATGACTTTTAATGTTTTCAACATTTCTATCTATAAAATGTATATTTTACATAAAACATACTCTACATTAAAAATGGAATTTTTAATGTTTTCACATTTTCCTCAATACAATGAATAACTCATTTCATTCTTACATTAAATATGATTTTTAATGTTAACATATTTTATTACAAACAAATGATCATTTTTCATCTTTTATACATATACGATAAAAATGTGAATTTTAACGTTAACATATTTTAACATAACATTTTCTAATAAAATGACATTTTCTAATGACATTTTCATTTTAACATAACATGATTCTAACACAATGATATTTTTATTTACATAACATATTTCCAACAAAATGTTATTTTTAATTAACATAACCTTTTCTAAATGAAATGTCATTTGTAATTAACATACATGATTCTAACCAAAATGATGACTCATTTTGTTAACAATTCTATCTTAACAAAATGAATAAAATAATAACTTCATTTTGTTAACAATTCTTTTTAATGTAACATTTTATATCAAAAATGTTATTTCTTATCTAAGGCAACATTGTATAACAAAATGTCATTTTATTCTAATGTCACATTTTATAACAAAGTGTTATTTTAATCTAATGTCACATTTATAAATAACATGTATGCCATTTAATAATTAACATAAATGACATTTTATTATGTCCATTCCAATTCAACATAAGTGACAATTTCAATAACATGACATTTCTATAATAAATGACATTTCTAATAACATGACATTTCTATAATAAATGACAATTCTAATAACATGACATTTCTAATTCAACAAAACGATAGTTTTATTATGTCATTCTTATTTCAACAAATATGCCACCTTTATTTCCATACCCTTTTCCTATGCACTCTAATGACAAATAAAAGAATATTTTTTTTGTTTTCCTTTTTCTATGTGTTCTAATAACATATAAAAGAATATTTTATTTGTTAACATTTTCCTGTGTATTCTAATATCATATAAAAGAATATTTCATACGTTAACATTTTCCTATGTATTCTAATTTGTTAAACATGACAATTCTAATTGTCAATTCTAATTGGTTAAACATGATTTTAACATAAATGACATGTTTATTTATATAACATGATTTTAGCATAAATGACATTTTTAACATGTCCTTATTCTAACATGATATTTTTAACATAAATGTTATAACCAAGATGATAATTATGATTTCATACAAGTCAATTTTAAACAAAATGACACCTATGTTATCATACAAATCTACTTTAACCAAAATGATGACTATGGTTTCATACAAATCTAATTTAACACAAATGACAAATATATTTTGTCAATTCAAATTTAACATAAATGACAATTATATTTTGTCAATTCTAATTAGACACAAATGACAATTATATTTTGTCAATTCTAATTTAGCACATATGACATTTATAATTTGCCGCCTCTAATTAAACACATGTGACATTTATGATTTGTCAATTCTAATTAAACATGCATGACATTTATGTTTATCAATTCTAATTAAACATGCATGACACTTATATTTATCAATTCCAATTAAACATGCATGACCTTTGTATTTATCAATTCTAATTAAACATGCATAACCTTTGTATTTATCAATTCTAATTAAACATGCATGACCTTTGTATTTATCAATTCTAATTAAACATGCATGACATTTATATTTATCAATTCAGATTAAACATCCATGACCTTTGTATTTATCAATTCTAATTAAACATGCATGACCTTTTTATTTATCAATTCTAATAAAACATGCCATATTGGTAAACAAATATCTATCTTTAACATGACAAGTAAACATGTGAATTTTTATTTACACAAAATTCTACCTATAACATGACAAAGTAAAAATAAGTATTTTTATTCTCACACAATTTTCTATTTTATCATGACAAATAAAATGATAACTTTGTTTTGTCGACAGTTCTATTTCGACAAAACACTCAAAATAATAATCTTGTTATGTCAATTCTAAACCAAAAAAAATGACATGATTATTTTATTTAACTTTTTCCTAATTAACATAAATGTTAATTTTAAATCAACACATCGAATAAACATAACATGATAATCATTGATCAAATTACACATAGAATAAACATAACATGATAATCATCGAACAAATCAAGTATGATAATTTCACAGAATATTATAGTGTATGGTTTAACGGCATCAGTTCTAGATAAGTATCATTATTAAATAATTTTAATTGTATAAAGAGAAAAAGAAATAGAATTTCTCACATTGAGGGTTTTGAGTTCTTCCAAAAATTTAGATCGCTCTGTTCTGTTCCATGATTTATATCTCATTGCTACGAATCGAAAATCGTTTAATTCCTCTAGCCCCGTCTTCTTCATCATCGTTTTCTGTAAACCATCTAACCCAAACATTATCTTCAACATCACCACGTCGCTCCTCCTCTAGACCACCTCGAAGTCGTTGTCTAGCAGCCCCGACTCTGGTTGAAGAACGCAACGAGAACCCATCATCGCCACCTGATCTTAAAAGGGGATAAAGCTCTCCAAATTTTGCTTCATACGTTTTGGGAAATTTGATTTGGATTGGAAGAGATTAGCAAATGAAATTGGGAGTTTAATGGACTTTGATTCAGAAAGAATGGCGGCTCCTCATTTGAGATTAGGAATAGGTTTAGGGAAGTTTAGGATTGTGATGACCCCAAACTTCCGTATTACGAAAGTAAGGATAATCATTTAGGAATTCAACATATTTACAACAAAAACAGATCTCAGATAATTACCATAACACATAAACCATTGCAATGGAAATAAATGTCATCAGCATCATAATATCCAATACATCAGAGTACGCAGTACAGGATACAACTTAGCCAAATAAGAGTCTCAACAAAAAGGGAAATAAGTTTTCAAATGGAAAGAAACAATCTCAAACTCCATCACATACATCAAAGCTGAAAAAGGTAAAATGTCTCAAAGCAGAAGTAAAACTAGAGAAAAGGTCTTCTTCTTCTTCCGTCCAAGCAAGCTCCAATCAGAATGTATCACCTGAACCTGTCAATTGGCTGCCCATGTGGAAAGAGGGCACCCGAGTTTGCAAAAGTGAAACAAACTACGAGTCAGTCATGGGACTGGTGTGAGAATTCTTAACTAAATTATCTAACTATGTGGCAAATCTCAGGACCACGCTGCTAACGTGGAACGGGTTTACTCCATTGGATTGCCAGTGCATAATTTTATAAAGTTTATATAAAACAGAGAAATGAATTTTGAAAAAAATGAAATCATCATAAGACTCAAGTCCTATCACACAATGCAACGCACACAAGAGGATAGAGTTTTCCCTTATGATGATCAAATATGCTTAATACGTGAAAAGTAATATTTTAATATTATCATTAGTGTTTAAGAAGTATTAAAATACTTCAATATAAATATATCAATCTTAGACGGCATAGTACCCCATCCTACTATGTTGACGTATATAAGTTTACAATCAAAGCCGAAATGTTGTCGTATTGGGAATTGGTTTTCTGTCATGAAATCGAGGCTAGGGATCGTCCTCTTCCGATTCGAGACACTCTAGCAAATGCCTTAGGACCCCCCGTAGTGAACCCTTGGATCTTCAGGGTCTGTCCCCACCTAACGGTAGTGGATTGGCAATTCCTGAACACACGCTTCCCGGTTCCTTTGAACCTATAGTACGACCACTTCCGGCCTATAAAAACCCGATGTACCTCAATCCAAAATCCACATAAGTAAAATGTCGGGCCGTGTTAAAGCCCAAACACCACTAGCTAGAAAGAAACGTGTGCACTACCTGCATTCCTAATCCCGTTTTTGACTCATACCGGGGTGTGAGGCTCGCGAAGTTATGTTATACACAAAGCTATGCCTAAACAGGCTATGCTTTGATCATCAGCCACAAGGCCTGCTTTTCAACAAAGCCTTGATCATTGCATCTTGGCCTGCCACATTGACAATTCAACGCCATGCTATCGATAACTATTACTACGTATCAGCTTGTTAAGTAGAGAATAAATTCTCTACCACCAAACAGACATATATTAATAGAAATCGATTTAATTACATGAAGTGAATTTCAACGTCAGACACGCAACCATTTACAAGTCCGTTCTGGGTCTGAACGAAACCGGAGACACCAAAAAGACGCTCGCTTATCCGCACGACCAACACACACGTCTGGAAAATTACTTCTTCAACCCTGTCCTGGGAGCAAGTCAGTCCAAGGTATCAGAAGTCATCGTCCATTCGATGTGAAGATCGTCGGTCTTCAACCATCGTCTTCTTACATCTTTGATTTAATCGCCGTGCAATTATTTGAAATGAGTTAAACTTGGGCTTTTCAAATAATTGCCGCATAATTATAATATAAAACATTTCATATATATTTATAACTATTTATCGCTATTTTTATTTATTTAAAAATAGCTCGAAATAAATAAACGTTCCGGGTCAATGGGCGACCCTGGCGCTGCTTTTACCAAAATTTGATTTACACATATCTTAAAATCTAACCGTTAGATTTTGATGAAATTTATATCGTTGGAAAGCTCTTCCCAAAGCGGTCCTAATGGTTCCAGTTTTTGGAAAATCCAACGGTCGGATCTTTCTATATAATCGTTTGAAGTTATGATTGTCAATACGCGAACTGCCGCGCTCGTTTCCTTTAATTTTATATTTATATATATATATATATATAAACCATTGGGCGATTCCCTTTATTAAAATCCATTCCTTTTATTCTATGAAAATAATATTTTTGCCCGCCAATTCTCGTCCGACACAAAAATGGCGTTTTCAACATTGTATATTTTTATATTCAATAAAAATGACATTTTTGTTCGCCAATTCTAATGCGACAAAAATGATGTTTTCAACGATGTATATTTTTATATCAAATAAAAATGACATTTTTGTTCGCCAACTCTAATGCGACAAAAATGATGTTTTCAACGATGTATATTTTATATCAAATAAAAATGACATTTTTGTTCGCCAACTCTAATGCGACAAAAATGATGTTTTCAACGATGTATATCTTTATATCAAATAAAAATGACATTTTTGTTTGCCAACTCTAATGCGACAAAAATGATGTTTTCAACGATGTATATTTTTATATCAAATAAAAATGACATTTTTGTTCGCCAACTCTAATGCGACAATAAAGATGTTTTTAACATTGTACTATTTCTTTAATTATATAAAAATGTTCTTTTATCCTATTTGTTTTAAAGACATAAAAATGAATTTTTTATTCTATTTCATTTTTATAACATAAAAATGAACTTTTTATGTTTTTATAAAATGTATATATTTTATCTTCTTTTCTTTTACAATGAAAAATGTAAATTCATTTGTCTTTACATTGGAAAATGTAAACCTTTCATTGTTACAAAGAAAAATAGTAAAATTTTCATCTTCACCTAGAAAAAGGTAAATCTTATATTTTACATAGAAAAAATGTAAATTTTCTATCTCTCTTCATTACAATAGAAAGATGTAAATTTCCTATTACTTTTTATTATAACAGAAAAATGTAAATTTTCTATTTCTCTTTATTACAATAGAAAAATGTAAATTTCCTATTTCTCTTTATTACAATAGAAAAATGTAAATTTTCCTATTCCTCTTTATTATAATAGAAAAATGTAAATTTTCTATTTCTCTTTATTATAATAGAAAAATGTAAATTTTCCCTTTTTCTTTATTACATTAGAAAAATGTAAATTTCCCCTAATTATTTTCATTAATGCACATTTTCCTATAGGGGGTATTTCCTATCTAACTCAACTCAATTTGGTGTCGAAATATGATAACCAAAAATAATGGTTTTTGTCTAACCATTTCTATTTACCTAACATAGTCATTTCAATGTCCACACATACAACACAATATATGATTTGGTGTATAAATCTGATGAATCACAATAAAAGGTTTCATCTTTGTTTTATTTGTAAATCAAATAAAATGTCTAATCTTTATTTGTAAAATAAAATATCTAATCTTTATTTGTAAAATAAAATATCTAATCTTTATTTGTAAAATAAAATATCTAATCTTTATTTTATATTGTAAATCAAAATAAGATATCTAATCTTAATTCATCTTTTAATTAAAATTTAAAAGATTTTAACTCTCTTTATTTTATAAATCATAAACCAAATAAAGATTCAATCTTTGTTCATTTTATGTAAATCAAAATAAAGATTCCACCTTTGTTATTATTTTGCTAATCAAAAATAAAGATTAAATTTGTGTTTTATTTTGCAAATCAAAAATAGAAATTTACATTATGCTATTATTTTACAAATCAAAATAAAATTTACTTCATTTATTTTGTTAATCAGAACAAAAACTCAACTTTTCATTTTATGTGTTGAACCAAAATTAAAGATTTAACTTTCCATGTTTGTTGTAAAACAAACAAAGATTCAATTTTTCATTTACTTTGTAAAAACAAAATAAAGATTCAAAATTTCATCTCTGTTTGTAAAGCAACAAAGAACAAAATAAAGATTCAAAATTTCATCTTTGTTTGTAAAGCAACAAAGATTCAATTTTTCATTTCTATAAAGGAATAAAAATAAAAATAAAAATAGAATAAAAATAAAAACAATAAAGATGAGAACTTTATTGAGATTACATCAGAATTTCACAGATCTACACTGACATGCTATATCATGATATCACAACGAATATTAACAACCATACAACAATCACCAATCATAGATCAGAAATAACATACAATGATTCACATAACGAACATAATTAAATTATTTAATTATTAAAATCTAGAAATCTCACAGTCGTTGCAGATTTTGGCCAAAATTTAAACTGTCCAGAATTGTCCCGTTTCAGTTCAGAGTCGTAGATCTTGTCAATAGGATCACAATGCCGCTGAAATCATCGAATTTCGAGTTGAAACGAGTTAGATATGATTAATTTAAGTTATGAAACAATTTATATTAATTAATTGAATATTTAATTAAGCAAAACATTTCTTCCTCTTGCCTGTAATACGGTCGTTACTTATACCCTTTGTTCAAACTTAGGGTTGCAATTATCGACCACTTCGTCGCGTTTCAGTGTAATCAGATATCACCACTTTGTAGAGCTACCAGAGGAGCACAAGGGGACCCTGCTATGGCACAGCTCGGTGGGACTCTAGGAGAGGCCGACGAGGCTTTTGGCGGCGGTTTTGGGTGTGTGTGGTTCGGTGATGGTGGCACCAGAGCGCGATCAAATGGTATGGAATCGTAAAGGAGATCAAGAGCTTCGAAATGATGTAAAGTATGTGGTCTAATTCTTGGAGGAGAGGGAGAACTTAGTAGAAGAAGGGGGAACAAATTCGGCCATTGAGATGAGTGGGTGGCGGCTGAAGAAGAACGTGAATAGGGTATTTGATTTTAGGGTTTTTCCTATTTTTATATTGTTTTTAGTGTATTTTTATAATTAAATCCATAATTCCTAACTATTTCGATTTCATCCCAGAAGATGATGCCCCTAGCCAATAGCCCATATTCCGGATCCAATGGGACAGGTCCCGTCAGCTCAAACGGTTGTCTGTGGCCTGTATTATTTAATTTAATATTTAATTCCTTTATTAATTTAATTCGTCTGCATAAATAAATTCACCGAGGCCACAAACGGACTCAGAAAAATCCAGAAAAAAATATATTTGTCTATGTTATGACGATACAGTCCTAACAAAACTAATTTCGTCGAATTCTGACACTGTTTGAAAAATGGCTATTTTTCAGTCGATTAAATTTTACTATAATCAACCAAACACATTTTCCTTCGCCACGCTCACATATTAATTCTAAAACTTGAAACCTAGCAATAATATGACATTCCGGTTCCAATGAAAGTGGTTTCGTCGAAAACAGAGATCATTTAAAAATTGACTATTTTCACTGGCTTTAATATTATTTAAAAATGAAATTTTTAATTTCTACCACATTTTTCCACCAAATAATTTAAAATAAAATTTTTAAATTGGTTCGGATTTTCCGGGCCGTTACAATCTCCCCCACTTAAGAATTTTCGTCCTTGAAATGGAAACAAAGTAAAGTAGGAACCAAGATGGGAAAATGTAAATTGGTGTAAACGTACCTCAGTACAAGAGTTACTCGGAGATATCCACTCTGCACTTGGGGTAAGCCTTTTTGATGCTATCCTCTGTCTCCCAAGTACAGTCTCTAGGATCCCCACTCCATTGAACCTTAACTAGGTTGATCCTCTTATTCCTCAAAACTTTGGTTTCTTTGCCAATGATCTTAATCGGGTCCTTCCTCACTGTCAGATTTGGAGCAATATCTAGGACTTGTTGATTTAATTCATCCTCTATTAGATCTGGATCATGAACATGCTTGCGGAGTTGAGACACATGAAATACATCATGCACCCCCGGTAACCAATCGGGTAGCTGCACTCTATAAGCGAGAGTACCAATCCTTTCGAGAATAGGGAATGGACCAATGAACCTCGGTGCCAACTTTCCCATCTTCCCAAAACGAATCACACCTCTCGAAGGAGAAACCTTCAAGTATACTCGATCACCCACTGAGAATTCTAGATTTCTTCTTCGCTGGTCTGCGTAGCTCTTCTGTCGACTCTGAGCAGTCAACAAGCGCTTCTTAATCAAGTCAACCTTATCTGATGCTTCACGAACCATGTCGGGGCCCAAGACTAGTTGATTGCCTGACTCCACCCAACATGCCGGAGATCTGCACGGCCTGTCATAAAGTAATTCAACGGTGACATCCCCAAGCTTGCTTAGTAGCTATTATTATAGGAGTATTCCACCAAGTGCAAGTGGTCCTCCCATGAACCGCCATAATCAAGGAAGCAAGCACGCAATAAGTCTTCCAAAACACGATTCACCCTCTCAGTCTGGCCATCTGTCTGAGGGTGATAGGCAGAGCTCAGATTTAACTTAGTCCCAAGCTCTTCTTGAAAAGCTTCCCAATTTACTGGTAAATAATGGATCCCGATCACTGACAATGCTTTTGGGAACCCCATGCAGTCTGACTATCTCTTTAAGATAGAGCTGTGCTAAACTTCGAGCTGTTCTGTTGGACCGAACAGGGATGAAATGGGCAGACTTTGTTAAGCGATCCATAATCACCCATATGCTATCATTGCCTTTTCTGCTTCGGGGCAAGCCATCTATAAAGTCCATAGAAATTTCCTCCCACTTCTAACCTGGAACTCCTAGTGGTTGCAACAAACCTGCCAGTTTCTGTTGATCACTTTTAACTTGCTGACAAGTGGGACATCTAGCAACATAAATAGAAATATCTCTCTTCATCGATTTCCACCAAAAGGTGCACTTGAGATCATGGTACATTTTGTTTACACCTGGATGGACGCTGATTTTAGATTTGTGGCACTCATCCATCACTTCTCTTTATAGCTCAGCAATGTCAGGCACACAAATTCACCCTTGCAATCTAAGGGTCCCATTATTGTCAATCTGGAAAGTTGAGGTCTCACCCTTGCGAACTCGCTCACAAAGCTTCTGAATAAATTTGTCATTCTTCTGAAGAGCAGAAATTTTATTAATCAGAGTAGGAGTAATAATGAGATTGGCGATAATGAGATTGTTGCATTCTGCATTCTTTCTACTGAGCGCATTGGCTACAACGTTGGCCTTTCCTGGAGTATATAGGATATCTAGGTCATATGATGCAAGAAATTCAACCCAGCGTTGCTGCCTCATATTCAAATCTTTTTAGGTAAAAAGGTGTTTCAAGGACTTGTGATCCGTGTAAATTTCAAACTTCTCACCCAAAAGATAATGCCTCCATATTTTAAGAGCAAACACAGTGGCCATTAGTTCAAGGTCATGCGTGACATAATTCTTCTCATGCGGTTTCAGCTGACGGCTAGCGTATGCGACTACTCTGTCTCTTTGCATCAGCACCGCACCAATACCTTAAATAAATAAGGGATAACATGTTAAAATGAGATTTGACATTAAAGGAAAAATGTTATCCCTTACATGTTAATTTATAAAAGAAACAAACTTGCTTAGAGGCATCGGTCCAAACCATTAAATCCTGATCGCCATCTATGATGGTCAACACAGGAGCATTGGTCAACCTCTTCTTTAGCTCTTGGAAAGCTGTCTCGCATTCCGGTGTCCACTTGAATTTTGTATGTTTCTTGGTCAGGTTTGTCAATGGGCAAGCTACCTTCGAAAAATCTTTGACAAATTTTCGATAATAGCCAGCCAGTCCTAAGAAACTTCTGACCTCTGTGGGAGTTCTAGGCTGCTTCCACTCTTGAATGGCAGAGATCTTTCCTGGATCTACTGAGATGCCTTCCTTTGATACAACATGGCCGAGGAATTTCACCTCTTCTTGCCAGAATATGCATTTAGAAAATTTTGCTTTTAGCACATTTCTTCGCAAAATCTCTAAGACTTCTCTCAGATGCTGTTCGTGCTCAACAGTGGATTTAGAAAAGATGAGGATGTCATCGATGAACATGAGCACAAATTTATTTAAAACATCTCTGAACACTCTATTCATCAGATCAACAAAATATGCTGGAGCATTACATAGATCGAAGGGCATTACTAGCCATTCATAAAAGATATCCGGTCCTCTGAAAGCTGTTAAAGGCACACACTCTTCTGCAATGCGAAGTTGATGGAAGCCTGTAGCTAGGTCCATCCTAGAGAAAACTCGTGCCCCATGCAAGCGGTCAAGCAAGTCATCAATACGAGGCAGTGGGTATTTTTTCTTCTGAGTTTATTTGTTGAGATCACGGTAGTCTCCACATAGCCTGAGAGTACCGTCTGATTTTGGGACGAACACCACTGCTGCTCCCCATTTTGAGAAGCTGGGCCTAATAAGACCCTTCCACAAAAGCTGCGTGGTTTGATTTTTCAGCTCCTCTCTTTCTTTTGGCGACATTCTCCGAATGGGATGTACGACAGGCATTGCATTCGATGCTAAATCAATTCGGAAGCTGATTTCTCTATGCGGAGGTAAGCCCTCAACTTCTTTGAATACATCAGCGTAATCCTTGACGACAGGGATATCCTCAATAGAAGTAGGGGTAACTTCTAGAGAAGACCAGAATGTTTTCCTGTCGGTGGCTGAGCCATGGCACGGGATAGTAATATTTCCAAGCTTAGTTTTAACTTTGATGATCCTCTCCGCACAAATTAACTCAGCCTCATACTTTGTTAGCCAATCAATCCCCAGTATGACATCTTAACCGGAGAAATTCATAACGATCAAGTCAAAGGGGAACTGGTAGCAAGTGTAAGAAACAGGTACTCTACAATACTGATCAAGGATAAGAGAACCTCCTATCGGACTATTAGCTCTAATCAAATTTTTGAGTTTTCTCGGTTTCAATTTCAACTTTTTAATTGTATCATTAGAAATAAAGCTTCGCGTAGCACCAGTATCAAATAAGACAGTAACAGGGATGTTCTTAATATTAAGCGTACCTCCTAAGACATCGGGTTTATTAGGCCCCTCAGTCGAAGCTGGTGTATCTGCTCCCTCATAAACATGTGCCACCTGAGCATTCCTTAGCAGTGGGCAGTTCGCCTTAGTGTGCCCCTTTTGATGACAATTGTAGCATTCCCTTTTGTCCTACGAACTCTGGCCACGATTCTGAGGATTTTGACCACGGTTCTGGGAACTCTGACCACGGTTCTGACTAGGGCCTGAATCATTTCTCTTGACCTTTTTAGGTGCTCTACACTCGTAATCGAAATGTATAATCTTGCCGCAGTTATAGCAGGTCACCTTGCTCCTATCCCTCTTCTTCCCTTGGGGTTTAGCTGTAGAAGAATTGCTCGCCTCCTGTTTCTTGTGAGCCTGTTCCTTCAGGTTGTTGCCTTGACTTTTCCCTCTATCCTGCGGTCCAGACTCGTCATTTTCCTCATAGCGGCACGCCATCTCTACTACTTCATTGAAAGGAAGCTTAATATGGGCAGTGACTCGGTTCAAATATTTCTTGGACAGCCCCTTGATAAATTTCTTATTCTTCTCTACCGGATCTTGAATCAAACTAGGAGCATATCGTGAAAGCTCATCAAACTTCCTCACATACTAAGAAACAGTCATATTCCCTTGCTGTAGGTTAACGAACTGCTCGCGCAGGCGCTCTCTAGCTTGTGGGGGTATATACTTCTCATTGAAAAGTTCCTTAAATCTAGCCTAAGACATATTGGCCACGTCATTGCAGATTTTGATCGTATCCCACCAATGCCCTGCTTCCTCTTTTAGTTGCCAAACTGCCAGGTAACGCTTTCGCTGATCTTCCAGTTCCAAGCCCTCTAGGATCTTTTCGCAATCTTTAAGCCATGCTTCTGCCTGAATCGCAGACTCTCGCCCCGTGAAAGGTACACCTCCAAGGTTTTTAAATTTCTTTGACATTCTCTCCAAATCGAAAGGCTGTGGAGGTGGAGGTGGTTCGGCTACGACCTCTGAATTATGCTGTTCCTGAGTGATGGGTGTCTCATCTCTGGCTTGCTCTCCAGCTCCTACTCGGGCTCCTCCTCTAGCTCCGCCTCGAGCTCCACCTCGGGCTCCGCCTCGGGCTGTTCTTGCTCTAGTATCCATTTAAATCAGTCTGTACCATCAAGGAAAGAGTCTGACCAACAAAAATGAGAATTTTCAAGAAAATATAAGATAAGGACGAGATGAAAAGATGATGATGTAATGACTGGTAAATATGTGCTATTCTGCTGTGCTCACTCTAGGACATTACTAGTCCTATCTCTAATGAACTACTCGTCTTAGAATTATGTGGATTCTCTCTAGACGAATTGTTCTAAATGTGTTATATTCCAAAGCTAAGGTTAACCTTAGGCTCTGATACCAACTGTGATGACCCCAAACTTCTGTATTACGAAAGTAAGGATAATCATTTAGGAATACAACATATTTACAACAAAAACAGATCTCAGATAATTATCATAACACATAAACCATTGCAACGGAAATAAAGGTCGTCAGCATCATAATATCCAATACATCCGAGTACGCAGTACAGGATGCAACTTAGCCAAATAAGAGGCTCAACAAAAAGGGAAATAAGTTTTCAAATGGAAAGAAACAATCTCAAACTCCGTCACATACATCAAAGCTAAAATTGTAAAATGTCTCAAAGCAGAAGTAAAACTAGAGAAAAGGTCTTCTTCTTCTTCCGTCCAAGCAAGCTCCAATCAGAATGTATCACCTGAACCTGTCAATTGGCTGCCCGTGTGGAAAGAGGGCACCTGAGTTTGCAAAAGTGAAACAAACTACGAGTCAGTCATGGGACTGGTGTGAGAATTCTTAACTAAATTATCTAACTACGTGGCAAATCTCAGGACCACGCCGCTAACACGGAACGGGTTTTCTCCATTGGATTGCCAGTGCATAATTTTATAAAGTTTATATAAAACAGCGAAATGAATTTTGAAAAAAATGAAATCATCATAAGACTCAAGTCCTATCACACAATGCAACGCACACAGGAGGATAGAGTTTTCCCTTATGATGACCAAATATGCTTAATACGTGAAAAGTAATATTTTAATATTATCATTAGTGTTTAAGAAGTATTAAAATACTTCAATATAAATATATCAATCTTAGACGGCATAGTACCCCATCCTACTATGTCGACGTATATAAGTTTACAATCAAAGCCGAAATGTTGTCGTACTGGGAATTGGTTTTCTGTCATGAAATCGAGGCTAGGGATCGTCCTCTTCCGATTCGAGACACTCTAGCAAATGCCTCAGGATCCCCCGTAGTGAACACTTGGATCTTCAGGGCCGGTCCCCACCTAACGGTAGTGGATTGGCAATTCCTGAACACACGCTTCCCGGTTCCTTTGAACCTATAGTACGACCACTTTCGGCCTATAAAAACCCGAGGTACCTCAATCCAAAATCCACATAAGTAAAATGTCGGGCCGTGTTAAAGCCCAAACACCACTAAATAGGAAGAAACGTGTGCACTCCCTGCAGTCCTAATCCCGTTTTTGACTCATACCGGGGTGTGAGGCTCGCGAAGTCACGTTATACACAAAGCTATGCCTAAACAGGCTATGCTTTGATCATCAGCCACAAGGCCTGCTTTTCAACAAAGCCTTGATCATTGCATCTTGGCGTGCCACATTGACAATTCAACGCCATGCTATCGATAACTATTACTACGTATCAGGGTGTTAAGTAGAGAATAAATACTATACCACCAAACAGACATATATTAATAGAAATCGATTTAATTACATGAAGTGAATTTCAACTCAGACACGCAACCATTTACAAGTCCGTTCTGGGTTTGAACGAAACCGGAGACACCAAATAGGCGCTCTCTTATCCGTACGACCAACACACACGTCCGAACAATTACTGCTTCAGCCCTGTCCTGGGAGCAAGTCAGTCCAAGGTATCAGAAGTCATCGTCCATTCGATGTGAAGATCGCCAGTCTTCAACCATCGTCTTCTTACATCTTTGATTTAATCGCCGTGCAATTATTTGAAATGAGTTAAACTCGGCCTTTTCAAATAATTGTCGCATAATTATAATTTAAAACATTTCATATATATTTATAACTATTTATCGCTATTTTTATTTATTTAAAAATAGCTCGAAATAAATAAACGACGTTCCGGGTCAATGGGCGACCCTGGCGCTGCTTTTACCAAAATTTGATTTACACATTTCTTAAAATCTAACCGTTGGATTTTGATGAAATTTATATCGTTGGAAAGCTCTTCCCAAAGTGGTCCTAACGGTTCCAGTTTTGGGAAAATCCAACGGTCGGATCTTTCTATATAATCGTTTGAAGTTACGATTGTCGATACGCGAACTGCCACGCTCGTTTCCTTTAATTTTATATAAATAAATAAATATATATATATATATATATAAACCATTGGGCTATTCCATTTATTAAAATCCATTCCTTTTATTCTATGAAAATAATATTTTTGCCCGCCAATTCTAGTCCGACACAAAAATGACATTTTCAACATTGTATATTTTTATATTCAATAAAAATGACGTTTTTTTTCGCCAGTTCTAATGCGAAAAAAATGATGTTTTCAATGATGTATATTTTTATATCAAATAAGAATTACATTTTTGTTCGCCAACTCTAATGCGATAAAAATGATGTTTTCAACGATGTATATTTTATATCAAATAAAAATGACATTTTTGTTCGCCAACTCTAATGCAAAAAAATGATGTTTTCAACGATGTATATTTTTATATCAAATAAAAATGACATTTTTGTTCGCCAACTCGATGTATATTTTTATATCAAATAAAAATGACATTTTTGTTCGCCAACTCTAATGCGACAAAAATGATGTTTTTAACATTGTAGTCTTTCTTTAATTATTTAAAAATATTCTTTTATACTATTTGTTTTAAAGACATAAAAATGAACTTTTTATTCTATTTCATTTTTATAACATAAAAATGAACTTTTTAAGTTTTTATAAAATGTATATATTTTATCTTCTTTTCTTTTACAATGAAAAATGTAAATTCTTTTATCTTTACATTGGAAAATGTAAACCTTTCATTGTTACAAAGAAAAATAGTAAATCTTTCATCTTCACCTAGAAAAAGGTAAATCTTATATTTTACATAGAAAAAAATGTAATTTTTCTATCTCTCTTCATTACAATAGAAAGATGTAAATTTCCTATTACTTTTTATTATAACATAAAAATGTAAATTTTCTATTTCTCTTTATTACAATAGAAAAATGTAAATTTCCTATTTCTCTTTATTACAATAGAAAAATGTAAATTTTCCTATTCCTCTTTATTATAATAGAAAAATGTAAATTTTCTGTTTCTCTTTATTACAATAGAAAATTGTAAAATTTCCCTTTTTCTTTATTACATTAGAAAAATGTAAATTTCCCCTAATTGTTTTCATTAATGCACATTTTCCTATAGGGGGTATTTCCTATCTAACTCAACTCAATTTGGTGTCGAAATATGATAACCCAAAATAATGGTTTTTTTCTAACCATTTCTATTTACCTAACATAGTCATTTCAATGTCCACACATACAACACAATATATGATTTGGTGTATAAATCTGATGAATCACAATAAAAGGTCTCATCTTTGTTTTATTTGTAAATCAAATAAAATGTCTAATCTTTATTTGTAAAATAAAATATCTAATCTTTATTTGTAAAATAAAATATCTAATCTTTATTTTATATTGTAATTCAAAATAAGATATCTAATCTTAATTCATCTTTTAATTAAAATTTAAAAGATTTTAACTTTCTTTATTTTATGAATCATAAACCAAATAAAGATTCAATCTTTGTCCATTTTATGTAAATCAAAATAAAGATTCCACCTTTGTTATTATTTTGCAAATCAAAAATAAAGATTAATTTTTTTTTTATATTGCAAATCAAAAATAGAATTTTACCTTATGCTATTATTTTACAAATCAAAATAAAATTTACCTTTCATTTATTTTGTTAATCAAAACAATAACACAACTTTTCATTTTATGTGTTGAACCAAAAATAAAGATTTAACTTTCCATGTTTGTTGTAAAACAAACAAAGATTCAATTTTTCATTTACTTTGTAAAAACAAAATAAAGATTCAAAATTTCATCTTTGTTTGTAAAGCAACAAAGATTCAATTTTTCATTTTACTTTGTAAGAACAAAATAAAGATTCAAAATTTCATCTTTGTTTGTAAAGTAACAAAGATTCAATTTTTCATTTCTATAAAGGAATAAAAATAAAAATAAAAATAGAATAAAAAAAAACAATAAAAATGAGAACTTTATTGAGATTACATCAGAATTTCACAGATCTAAACAGACATGCTATATCATGATATCACAACGAATATTAACAACCATACAACAATCACCAATCATAGATCAGAAATAACATACAATGATTCACATAACGAACATAATTAAATTATTTAATTATTAAAATCTAGAAATCTCACAGTCATTGCAAATTTTGGACAAAATTCAAACTGTCCAGAATTGTCCCGTTTCAGTTCAGAGTTGTAGATCTTGTTAATAGGATCACAACGCCGCTGAAATCATCGAATTTCGAGTTGAAACAAGTTAGATATGATTAATTTAAGTTATGAAACAATTTATATTAATTAATTGAATATTTAATTAAGCAAAACCTTTCTTCCTCTTGCCTGTAAAACGGCCGTTACTTATCCCCTTTGTTCAAACTTAGGGTTGCAATTATCGGCCACTTCGTCGCGTTTCAGTGTAATCAGATATCACCACTTTGTAGAGCTACCAAAGGAGCACAAGGGGACCCTGCTATAGTACAGCTCGGTGGGACCCTAGGGGAGGCCGACGAGGCTTTTGGCGGCGGTTTTGGGTGTGTGTGGTTCGGTGATGGTGGCACCAGAGAGCGATCAAATGGTATGGAATCGTAAAGGAGATCAAGAGCTTCGAAATGATGTAAAGTATGTGGTCTAATTCTTGGAGGAGAGGGAGAACTTAGTAGAAGAAGGGGGAACAAATTCGGCCATTGAGATGAGTGGGTGGCGGCTGAAGAAGAACGTGAATAGGGTATTTGATTTTAGGGTTTTTCCTATTTTTATATTGTTTTTAGTGTATTTTTATAATTAAATCCATAATTCCTAACTATTTCGATTTCATCCCAGAAGAAGATGCCCCTAGCCAATAGCCCATATTCCGGATCCAATGGGATAGGTCCCGTCAGCCCAAACGGCTGTCTATGGCCTATATTATTTAATTTAATATTTAATTCCTTTATTAATTTAATTCGTCTACATAAATAAATTCACCGAGGCCACAAACGGACTCAGAAAAATCCAGAAAAAATATATTTGTCTATGTTATGATGATACAATCCTAACAAAACTAATTTCATTGAATTCTGACACTGTTTGAAAAATGGCTATTTTTCAGTCGATTAAATTTGTCTGTAATCGACCAAACACATTTTCCTTCTCCACGCTCACATATTAATTCGAAAATTTCTAGAAATTGAAACCTAGCAATAATATGACATTCCGGTTCCAATGAAAGTGGTTTCATCGAAAACAGAGATCGTTTGAAAATTGACTATTTTCACTGGCTTTAATATTATTTAAAAATGAAAATTTTAATTTCTACCACATTTTTCCACCAAATAATTTAAAATATATTTTTTAAATTGGTTCGGATTTTCCAGGTCGTTACAAGGATGTTATATAGTGGAGTAAATATATATATTTTATTTGGTTATATATTTTATATTATCCTAAACTTGTGTCTCTACATTTGTAGTAGGTTACAAATGAAATAAATTCGCTGACTACGCATGACATGTCAATCTAATTAGCATTTATTTCTTATTTGAAAATTCAAAAGAAAATTACATAAGGAAAGAGAATAATGGAAATGTAATTAATGCATGATTTAATGCTAAGTGTGACAAAGTTTGTGAATTTAAAATTTCAAAATATATAACATTAAAATTGTAGAATTTAAGGAACATATTCAATTGGACATACAAGAATAAGACAACAAAATGACTAGAAATGCACATAAATAATGTAAACAAAAAATATATATATATAATAAAATGGAGAAAGGAGATTTAAAGGGATGTAGATGAGAATATAAAATAAAATACATGTAAATAAAATGTAGGGAAGGAAATAAATGAATGCATAGGTAATATGAACTAGGATGCATGAATGTAGAAAAAGAAAAAGAAAAAAAAGAAATGTGAGCATGCAGATGCATGATTTATTTTATTATTAATGTCAACATTCATTTTCGTTAACTGCTAGTTAAAACATGCTTTGTATACCGTTGACACTCTATCTCTTTACAATTTCTCTTATACAATTCAAACTGGAAACATTCTTTTATTATCAATATATTATTAATAAATCAACTTATCAACATATTATTAATAAATCAACTTATCAACATATTATTAATAAATCAACTTATCAATATATTATTAATGAATCAACTTATCAATATATTAATTTTAATTATTATTTTTTTAAAATAATGGAATTTTTTTAAATTCTAGCGTATTTTCTAATAAAATCTCCTTTGTAAAATTTTTAAATTGGTTCTGATTTTTCGGGTTGTTACACAATTAAGCCACACTAGCTAAAACAAGCAAAACAATGTTGTTAACCAAATTTATGGTTAATACCCCAAAAGTTGTCTGTTCGTAGAACTTCCGATCTATGGTAAAGAAGGGTTCGAACTTGAGATGCGCAAGTATTTCCATGTTATAATATTAGGTTATTCCTGTAGAATCTTATAAGCAAACCATCCATTTGCAGCTCTGATTCCGGATTTCTCGAATTGGAGGCTTATCTACATATGAGACACTTTCCTGATATGACCTTTAGGTATTAAAACAACCTATATGGGTTCTCTAGGACTATGGATCTAGGCCTTAGGGAATTGCACTATCTGGATCAAGCCTGAAAGGTTTGGTGTAACACCCCGTAATTTTATGACATTAAAATTCACAAATTAAAGTATACTTAATTTTTAGAAAATAATTAAGTGAAATGGGTTGCGCAGAGAAATATATATATTGATATATATACATATAAATTAAAAAATAAATAAATAAATATGCGAAAAAGTTCAAAACAGCGAATTGGGAGGGGAAATAACCGAACCGGCCCATTTTTAAGGTCGACCCAAGCTCCGCTGGGTCGACTAGGGGTTAATCCAGGGTGTTTGGCTATCAACCCGTGGGCCGATTAGCTCAAATGCAGATTTTGAATTTGATTGGTTCTTATGGTTCAGGGTTAATCTAATGGTCCTAAATAACTTCCTACACCTATAAATACATCCTAATGCTAACCCTAAACCTAATTAAAATAGAATAGTTACCGTCGCCATGGAAATCAATGGAGCCGCCGCCAACTAAGAAGGAAGAAAAGCTAATTCAATTCTAGTTCTCTCAACCCTAAAGCAAAGCAAAACTCTCTCTTTTCTTCTCTAAATTGTGAGTATGATGATCTTAACAAGATTTTTATCATTTTAATTAGGTTGAGTTATGAATAGATTATGAGTAGATGATGTGAATTATCTTATATGTTGTTGTAAACCCCTTTTGCTATCATGTATATTGTAAATCCAATGTTATGTGATGATGATATCTTACATGTTGTAAATCATGCTATGATGATGTTATGTATGTTGAAAGTTTCTATGCTAAGTTGTGATGAATCATACATGTTAAAAAGGCCATGATGTTACCATCTATGCTAGTTAGTCCATATTAATTAAATCATCATGTTTGGGTTATGTTGATCTATATGACAAGTCACATATGCAAGTTTGATTGATTATAAAAGTTATGAACATATACCAAGACATCTATTATGACATCTAGAATTATGCTATGACATATGTGATATCCTATGCTGGTTCACACCATCATTATGTTGCCTAAAAACCCCATATGCAAGTTTATGTATAGATTTGGGCTATGATCATATCATGTAAATTGAGACATTTAACAAGTTGACACCTTTTGATCCTTAACATGTGTAGTTTATGCAAGTTTCACCCTTATTATGATTAGATTTATTTTAATTGTCTATATGTTGTGATAATTTATCTTTGTGCTAGGTGTTAGACTATACAAGTCTAGCCTATATTATGCGTTGAATAAGCGAACGTATAAACGTGGGGTAGGGGTAATATTAAGGATTTAATATTAAAAAGTTGGGGTGTAATTGATATGATTTTGCATGCCATAAGTGGATGGCCATAATTGAGTCAATTATGGACATCATTAAAAGTTTATTTAATTAATAATTTGAATAGGGAATTATTAAAACTGGGGTAAAAGATTTTAAGTGTTAATCAATGCTTAGGACACGAGGTTGGACTCGTTTGTGACGTAAACCTGCCCGGACCCACCCGGCAAATCCAGTGGTGACAAATGTTAGCCCAATGTGAGAGGTCCTAGGCCTAAACTAAAGCATAACGGTTGTAAAGACACGAGGTTAGACTCTTTTATGGTGTAAGACTGCGCGGACCCGCCCGGCAAATCCAGCTGCCATAAATGCCAGTCTAATGTGAGAGGTCTTTATGAGGTTATGGCCTGAATGAATTAAGAAATACTTTAGCAGATAAACATGTAAGGTGGGACATGGGGGTTAAGTAAGTGCCTTGGGTGGCATGAGGAATCTAGGGGGTGCCCTTAGTGGCATGTGAAATACGATTAGTAAGACTTAACCAAACACACATGTAAACGAACATGACTAAGATGGTTAAGTGGGATATACTAGTGACAAGCTTAGGTGGGTAGCTTGTGGGGGCCCATTTCGACCAATATCCCAAACATATCTTTGTGGGCTCGACCCAAGTCGAGGACGGGACACGCATGCTGGGTTCGACTGTAAGAGGCCAAAACGGGGAGGAGTGGCAACGCAAGTCCAACGGGTTTCGTATGCGTGTGTGGACCCGGGCTGGTAGATAAGACGTTGTTGCATCGTGTAGGTATAAGCCGTGCATTCTCAAGTTGTATCGGGTTGCCACTTTAGGAGAGTGATACACCCCATTGTGGGGCCAGCACGGGTTTCTACGAGTAGGGAGTCGATCGAAAGTGGGTAGTGGGGTACACCTAGTGGAGATAGGGGCAGACGACACCTATGTAGTCAGCTAGGGGTACGTAAGGCTATTTATAAAGTTTCTATGTGAAGCAATTGGGATCAAACAATAGGGTGACTGGTGTGGTGCAGTGTAGTAATGTGTGGTGCAGTGTAGTAATGTGCGGTGCAGTGTAGTAATCATTCGTTAGTAATTAGGTGTGCCTTTACCGTTATCTTTAACGTTATCTTAAACGCTATCTTTATCTTCCTAAGAGTTCATAGACATTTACTTGTCTTCCAGCTTATGCCTTAGTCTAGTTATTTTGATAATAGTATTGTTAGAATTATCATACTCGCCAGACTTTATGTCTGACCCCCTCTATTTCTATCCTTTTTCCCCCTCCAGGTCCTCAGGTTGAGCCCAGCTCTAGTGGAGTTTGATTGAATTGCTTCATCTCTCTTTGGAAAGCTTGGACCGTTGAAGTAAAGTCCAGCTTGTTATCTTTTTAATGGCTATTTATGTAATGGGATTATGTATTTTGTTTTTATGAAGATGGATATTGTACTTGGTTATGATCTATGGTTTTATGATGTAACAAACATGTTTAATTTCCGCTGCAATAAAATGATGTTTTAGATTTCCAAGTACTATTTATTATCTGTCTTGTTGTAATTTTTTTGTTTTATATTCACTTATAACCTCCATAGAAGTTAATGCATTCCCTTTGTGAGTGACATTAATGGACGTGGGGTGTTACACGTGGTATCAGAGCTTAAGGTTACCAGAACAGATAAAAATACTTTAGAAAAATAGTTATTTTTGGAAGAAGTGTTTTCAAAAACATGTTTTAATGAGAAATTTAAAGAGAAAAGTTTTTAAGAAAAACATAATCCCCAATAGCCACATATCTTTATCTTTCGAATTCTCCATTTTGAATCTTTCCTTTTCCGTTTCAGCATGGCTAAAGATCTTAATCTACCCGACGGTGAAACGATACCAGGATGGTATAGGAGGCTATTGGAGGCTAGGGCCGCTGCAGGTCTAGCCAATGTTCCTCCACCACCAGTTGCACCCGTTACTCCTCCTCCTCCTCCTCGCGTAGATACTTTTGCAAAGACGTGCAAGGAATTCAAGGCTATGGGTGGAAAACCATTTCAAGGGTCAGAAACGTTTGTGGAAGCTAGAGATTGGCTTAAGGAGGTGGAAGAATTGCTAGAAATCTTTGAAGTAGAAGAAGGGAGGAGAGTTCGATTAGTATCTTGGTTGATGAAGGGAGAGGCCTCGTTTTGGTGGGAGGTCACTAATGGGGAGCGTCCTGTTGACTCTTGGGCGGATTTCAGACGTAGGTTCGAGGCGAAGTTTCTCTCAAGGGCGGAAGAAAATCTATATATGGAAAGGTTCTTGACATTGAAGCAAGGAAGCTCATCAGTGAAAGAATATGTCAATAAATTTAATCAGTTAGCAAGGTTTGGCTTGGACTTAGTGAACACGCCGGAGAAAAGGCGCTGAGGTTCGTGAATGGCTTGAATGAACCATTGCAAGGGTTGGCCATGACCCACGTCCCTATGGGGGCTACCTTTGAGAAGTTAGTAGATATGGCGCTCATGCATGAGGAGAAAAGCGCTAAAGCTGATAAGGCACCCGAGAAGAAGGGGGATCAGAAGAAACCACAACAACAAAACAAGAAGGGTGGAAAAGACAATAATGGCAAGGGAAAGAAGAAATGCTTTAACTGTGGAACCCCAGGCCATCTCAGCAAGGATTGCCGAAAGAAAAAGAAGACAGGTTGTTTTCATTGTGGCAATGCGAGACATTTAGTGAAGGACCGCCCAAAGAAGGGGCAGAGGGCAGGAGCTACCTTGGGAGGACAGGTGCAGGCTCTTATGGCACCAGGGCAGGCTAGGGGACAAGTTCAGGCTCTCGCGGTCCCACCGCTGCAAGAACGAGGTAGAACCATTTCTGTTGAAAGCTTAGTTTTTCTGTTTGATCATCCTGTCCGTACCTTATTCGATTCGGGCGCATCACATTCGTTTATCTCTACATCATTAGTTGAATCACTGCACTTAAACACCAGATTAGTAGAGGATCCCTTGGTTGTTTCGAATCCAATTGGGGGCTCAGCTTATTTGTCTATGATATGTTTGGATTTGAAAATTTCCATACTTAGTGTTGAATTTAGATGTGATGCTTATGTGTTGGGCTTCACGGGCTATGGGCTAATTTTAGGAATGGATTGGTTATCCAGAAATGGGGCCGTTCTTGATTGTGAAAGGAGAGTAGTCAGGCTCGTGACTCGCCTTGGCAACTGTTGACACATTTTTTGGCAAAAGCTGTCACACATGGAATTCCTGAATGATAACATGCTCGAGCGATGGAAATGACGTCAGAAGACATTAATAAATTTGATCAAAATCACATCCTCAACATAAACAGGCCCGAAACTCCTATCAGACGACCTCTTTTGGGCCCGAAAACAACGATTACGGTGCTGAGCTCTGTAACATTTGTAGATCTCTGAGTTAGCTTCAGTTTGAGCTTCGGTTTGGCTCAATCGGACTTACGGTTTGAAAGTTATGCCCGTTTCCGTAAACTGGTGTAAACTGGCAATTTCCTGGATAAAGCAACGAAGCAGTACACGATCGAAGTATGGATCACGCACCCTCGGATCGCCCCTCATCGGATCGCCCTCCTCAGACCACGAACCGTCCGTGGTACATCTCACGATCCGACCCGATCGCCAGCACTTCACTCCAGCTTCACTATGCTGCTCACGACCAGACTCGACTCGTGATAGCCATATCACGATCCGACCCATGACCACGATCCGACCCCATGATCGCGATCCGAACTTCCAACCTGTAGATACGCTCCCTGTTTTGACCTATTCTCGTGCCACATCTTGCTCCTATTATCCTGGATCGTGTGCCACGTACCCCACCACGATCCGATCCCCGCACCTGCTCCTGCGCAGCTTGTTCTGACCTATTCTCAGGGCTATTTTCACTCCAACTTGCATGGATCTGATTACACATGTCACATGATGATTTGAAGATGATATCTGGAAGTTTTCCACCACATTTCGAGATTTTTGGGATGCGTGCCATGTGTCCCATGAACCGCCTTCGGGAAATAGCTATAAATACACCATTTGAAAGCATTTTCAAGGATCTTTTGGCCGTTCTTCACTGCCTCCACCATTATTGAAGTGCAAGGACTTTGCACCTCCATACACTCAAATTCTTCTCTTTTCAATACAATTAACACACGGATTGTGTGTCTACATGTAACTGATTCCTGTAATCTGTCAGTATAACAATAAGATTATAAAGTGGACGTAGGCTACATCTACAGCCGAACCACTATAAAAACCTTGTGTGTCTCCTCTTTATTTACTCTTTTCTGCATTCTGTGATCTGTGATCTGCATTTGGGTGTTAGGCCCAATTTTTGGTCCAACATTTTGGCGCGCCAGGAAGGGGAACACACAAAAACTTCAACTTCTAGCTTGAAAGGAAACTCAATGGCGAACAAAAGGAAGAAGACTGGAACTTCTTCTCATGCCGATGATGCTGACGCTGAAGGCGTAAGGAATGAGGCAAGCCTGGAGGCTTCCTCCCATGAAGACCCATCAGCATACCTAATTAGAGACGAGTTGGATGGAGTTCTCGCTGAATTGAGGACCCAGATGGCACGGCAGGACGATCTCCTCCAGAAACAACAGGAAATGATCAACCAATTCTTCGCTCGGATGGATGGAAGGCCGAGCAACGCCCAAATCACTGGAAACGAAGCCATTGACGCGACTCGAGTATCACCCGGACTCGGGGGCAACCCCCTCATTCAACAGCAGAACTCGTTTCGTGATACACCTCTGCACCGCGATCTGGATCGTGGAACACTACTAGGCTCACGAGCCGATCCCAAAAACTCGCTCCCGCCTGCTCAACAATAACCATTTCGTGACCTACCTCCTGGACCCAGTCGGATCGCCCCCCTACTCCACGATCTGACCTCACGAGTTGGACTTCACGAACCTACCTCACGAACCATCCCCCTCGAACCGGGTCGGGTCGCTCCCATCGATCCACGATCCGCGAACCGCGATCCCCAGGCGATAGCTCACCAACCTCCATCTTCTCCTGCATTCAACGCTGGGGGCACCAGCTCTGATTTTGGTAGTTTACAACAGCTTTTTGAGGGCAATCGACTCGCTGATCTCATTCAATGCCTCTCGAGAGGCCGCACCTATCAGAATGACGTGGACGATGTCAATCACAATCCGTTCACTCAGGAAATCAGGAATTCACGCAATCCCCCAGATTTCAAACTTCCACAACTGGAGCCCTACAACGGCAGGACAGATCCTACCGTGCATCTCATGCGTTACAAACGACATATGGAAGTTCAATCGGCATCGGAAAATGTCATGGCTAAGTGTTTTCCCCTCTTTCTGACTGATATAGCAGCCATGTGGATTCGGCAGTTAGAAACAGAATCGATCAACAGTTCGAACATGTTGGTCGCACGCTTCCTTGAACAGTTTCGGGTCCACATCGCTCGATCTAAGAACGTCATGTCACTCACTACAATCAAGCAGAGGCCCAAAGAAACTCTGCGTTCATTCCTGGAAAGATTTAACGTTGCAGCAGCATCAGTTGATCATCCTGAACCATCGATGGTACTAATGGCAGCAGTATCCGGCGTTCTGGATAACACGGAATTCAAAAAATCTTTGTACCGAGATCCACCGCGAAATCTCGGCGAATTCTACCTTGAAGCAGATAGATTTCTGGGGGAAGAAGATGCAACTTCCGAGAAGAAAACTCTCGAAGTCAACATGCTCAAAGGTGGAGAGCCATCTGATTCTGGAAAAGGCAATGACAAGGGTAAAGGAAAGACCCCTGCTACAAATGATCGTAATGCTCCACCCCGGAGAGGGTCCAAATACGACAAATACACTGAACCGAATGACACTCTGAGCAACATATACATGGATACAGGAGGTGCTGCCTCCTATCCGAGACCTCCCAAGAGGGAGCCGACACTAGCACAACGCAATTCTGGCAGACACTGCATATTTCATGACATAGACGGTCACAACACTGATGACTGCAGACATCTGCGAGATCTTATTGAGGATCAGGTAAGACGAGGAGAGCTACCCGAATATGTCACTCGACCAACAATGCCTACACCTGCGTTGCCACCACCTATTCCCCAGAGAGGGAACGATCCTGGATCGAGCAATCGCGGGATTATCATTCGCTGATCCCACTCAGCGGATCTCTTCAGTTTGCTGAACTCCGGTTCACAGTTCATGTTTTTAGGATTTTAGGTGACTTCTCGCCCTCCTTTGTTTTCCCTGCATGTAATAAGAGCCGTCACATCAGCCCACACGCACGGAACCTACTTATGGTCTCCAGTCGTGTCCGGCAAACGACCGCTGCGTTTTCATGAATTAGCAATAAACATGAGCTCCGGCTCCCAACTGGATCCGTCCAGTACAAACATGAGCTCCGGCTCCTAACTGGATCCGTCCAGTATAAACAAACCTTCATGTGCATTTCCTTGGTCGTCTTACTCCGGTAAGGCCGTCTTGGAACCTTCATGTGCTTTTCCTTGGTCGTCTTACTTCGGTAAGGCCGTCTTGGAACCTTCGTTTCTTTTCCTTGGTCGTCTTACTCTGGTAAGGCCGTCTTAGAACCTTCATGGCATTTCCTTGGTCGTCTTACTCCGGTAAGGCCGCCTTGGAACCTTCATGTGCTTTTCCTTTGTCGTCTTACTCCGGTAAGGCCGTCTTGGAACCTTTGTTTCTTTTTCTTGGTCATCTTACTCAGGTAAGGCCGTCTTGGAACCCTTCTAACATCTCCTCGGATGGTTTACTCGGTAAGGCCATCTAGGAAATATTCTAGTATTGTTTGTTTTATCTTCTTGCAGGTACAAACTCCTGGCCTTTTTGGATTTCTCTGGCCTTAATACGATCCCGTGTGATCGTCGGTTTTCTGGCCTTAATACGATCCGGCGTGATCGTCGCATTCTGAATTTGGATTTCTCAGATTATCCAGAACACATCTTCCTTCAACCATCAAGATATGTTCTAGGGGGCAAACGTGTTGACACATTTTTTGGCAAAAGCTGTCACACATGGAATACATGAATGATAACATGCTCGAGCGATGGAAATGACATCAGAAGACATTGAGAAATTTGATTAAAATCACATCCTCAACATAAACAGGCCCGAAACTCCTATCAGACGACCTCGTTTGGGCCCGAAAACAGCGATTACATAGCTGAGCTCACTAACATTTGTAGATCTCTGAGTTAGCTTCAGTTTGAGCTTCAGTTTGGCTCAATCGGACTTGCGGTTTGAAAGTTATGCCCGTTTCCGTAAACTGGTGTAAACTGGCAATTTCCTGGATAAAGCAACGAAGCAGTACACGATTGAAGTATGGATCACGCACCCTCGGATCGCCCCTCATCGGATCGCCCTCCTCAGACCACGAACCGTCCGTGGTACATCTCACGATCCGACCCGATCGCCAGCACTTCACTCCAGCTTCACTATGCTGCTCACGACCAGACTCGACTCGTGATAGCCATATCACGATCCGACCCATGACCACGATCCGACCCCATGATCACGATCCGAACTTCCGACCTGTAGATACGCTCCCTGTTTTGGCCTATTCTCGTGCCACATCTTGCTCCTATTACCCTGGATCGTGTGCCACGTACCCCACCACGATCCGATCCCCGCACCTGCTCCTGCGCAGCTTGTTCTGACCTATTCTCAAGGCTATTTTCACTCCAACTTGCATGGATCTGATTACACATGTCACATGATGATTTGAAGATGATATCTGGACGTTTTCCACCACATTTCGAGATTTTTGGGATGCGTGCCATGTGTCCCATGAACCGCCTTCAGGAAACAGCTATAAATACACCATTTGAAGGCATTTTCAAGGATCTTTTGGCCGTTCTTCTTCACTGCCTCCACCATTATTGAAGTGCAAGGACATTGCACCTCCATACACTCAAATTCTTCTCTTTTCAATACAATTAACACACGGATTGTGTGTCTACATGTAACTGATTCTTGTAATCTGTCAGTATAACAATAAGATTATAAAGTGGACGTAGACTACATCTACAGCCGAACCACTATAAAAACCTTGTGTGTCTCCTCTTTATTTACTCTTTTCTGCATTCTGTGATCTGTGATCTGCATTTGGGTGTTAGGCCCAATTTTTGGTCTAACATTTTGGCGCACCAGGAAGGGGGGCACACAAAAACTTCAACTTCTAGCTTGAAAGGAAACTCAATGGCGAACAAAAGGAAGAAGACTGGAACTTCTTCTCATGCCGATGATGCTGACGCTGAAGGCGTAAGGAATGAGGCAAGCCTGGAGGCTTCCTCCCATGAAGACCCATCAGCATACCTGACTAGAGATGAGTTGGATGGAGTTCTCGCTGAATTGAGGACCCAAATGGCAAGGCAGGACGATATCCTCCAGAAACAACAGGTAATGATCAACCAATTCTTCGCTCGGATGGATGGAAGGCCGAGCAACGCCCAAATCACTGGAAACGAAGCCATTGACGCGGCTCGAGTATCACCCGGACTCGGGGGGCAACCCCCTCATTCAACAGCAGAACTCGTCTCGTGATACACCTCTGCACCGCGATCCGGATCGTGGAACACTACTAGGCTCACGAGCCGATCCCAACAACTCGCTCCCGCCTGCTCAACAACAACCAGTTCGTGACCTACCTCCTGGACCCAGTCGGATCGGCCCCCAACTCCACGATCCGACCTCACGAGCTGGACTTCACGAACCTACCTCACGAACCGTCCCCCTCGAACCGGGTCGCTCCCATCGATCCACGATCCGCGATCCCCAGGCGATAGCTCACCAACTTCCATCTTCTCCTGCATTCAACGCTGGGGGCACCAGCTCTGATTTTGGTAGTTTACAACAGCTTTTTGAGGGCAATCGACTCGCTGATATTATTCAACGCCTCTCGAGAGGCCGCACCTATCAGAATGACGTGGACGACGTCAATCACAATCCGTTCACTCAGGAAATCAGGAATTCACGCAATCCCCCAGATTTCAAACTTCCACAACTGGAGCCCTACAACGGCAGGACAGATCCTACCGTGCATCTCATGCGTTACAAACGACATATGGAAGTTCAATCGGCATCGGAAAATATCATGGCTAAGTGTTTTCCCCTCTTTCTGACTGATATAGCAGCCATGTGGATTCGGCAGTTAGAAACATAATCGATCAACAGTTGGAACATGTTGGTCGCACGCTTCCTTGAACAGTTTCGGGTCCACACCGCTCGACCTAAGAACGTCATGTCACTCACTACAATCAAGCAGAGGCCCAGAGAAACTCTGCGTTCATTCCTGGAAAGATTTAACGTTGCAGCAGCATCAGTTGATCGTCCTGAACCATCGATGGTACTAATGGCAGCAGTATCCGGCGTTCTGGATAACACGGAATTCAAAAAATCTTTGTACCGAGATCCACCACGAAATCTCGGCGAATTCTACCTTGAAGCAGATAGATTTCTGCGGGAAGAAGATGCAACTTCCGAGAAGAAAACCCTCGAAGTCAACATGCTCAAAGGTGGAGAGCCATCTTATTCTGGAAAAGGCAATGACAAGGGTAAAGGAAAGACCCCTGCTATAAATGATCGTAATGCTCAACCCCGGAGAGGGTCCAGATACGACAAATACACTGAACTGAATGACACTCTGAGCAACATATACATGGATACAGGAGGTGCTGCCTCCTATCCGAGACCTCCCAAGAGGGAGCCGACACTAGCACAATGCAATTCTAGCAGACACTGCATATTTCATGACATAGACGGTCACAACACTGATGACTGCAGACATCTGCGAGATCTTATTGAGGATCGGGTCAGACGAGGAGAGCTACCCGAATATGTCACTCTACTAACAACGCCTACACCTGCATTGCCACCACCTATTCCCCAGAGAGGGAACGATCCTGGATCGAGCAATCGCGGGATTATCATTCGCTGATCCCACTCAGCGGATCTCTTCAGTTTGCTGAACTCCGGTTCACAGTTCATGTTTTTAGGATTTTAGGTGACTTCTCGCCCTCCTTTGTTTTCCCTGCATGTAATAAGAGCCGTCACATCAGCCCACACGCACGGAACCTACTTGTGGTCTCCAGTCGTGTCCGGCAAACGACCGCTGCGTTTTCATGAATTAGCAATAAACATGAGCTCCGGCTCCCAACTGGATCCGTCCAGTACAAACATGAGCTCCGGCTCCTAACTGGATCCGTCCAGTATAAACAAACCTTCATGTGCATTTCCTTGGTCGTCTTACTCCGGCAAGGCCGTCTTGGAACCTTCATGTGCTTTTCCTTGGTCGTCTTACTCCGGTAAGGCCGTCTTGGAACCTTCGTTTCTTTTCCTCGGTCTTCTTACTCCGGTAAGGCCGTCTTAGAACCTTCATGGCATTTCCTTGGTCGTCTTACTCCGGTAAGGCCGTCTTGGAACCTTCATGTGCTTTTCCTTGGTCGTCTTACTCCGGTAAGGCCATCTTGGAACCTTTGTTTCTTTTTCTTGGTCGTCTTACTCCGGTAAGGCCGTCTTGGAACCCTTCTAACATCTCCTCGGATGGTTTACTCCGGTAAGGCCATCTAGGAAATATTCTAGCATTGTTTGTTTTATCTTCTTGCAGGTACAAACTCCTGGCCTTCTTGGATTTCTCTGGCCTTAATACGATCCCGTGTGATCGTCGGTTTTCTGGCCTTAATACGATCCGGCGTTATCGTCGCATTCTGAATTTGGATTTCTCAGATTATCCAGAACACATCTTCCTTCAACCAGCAAGATATGTTCTGGGGGACAAACGTGTTGACACATTTTTTGGCAAAAGCTGTCACACATGGAATTCCTGAATGATAACATGCTCGAGCGATGGAAATGACGTCAGAAGACATTAAGAAATTTGATTAAAATCACATCCTCAACATAAACAGGCCCGAAACTCCTATCAGACGACCTCTTTTGGGCCCGAAAACTGCGATTACGGTGTTGAACTTTGTAACATTTGGAGATCTCTGAGTTAGCTTCAGTTTGAGCTTCAGTTTGGCTCAATCGGACTTACGGTTTGAAAGTTATGCTCGTTTCCGTAAACTGGTGTAAACTGGCAATTTCCTGGATAAAGCAACGAAGCAGTACACGATCGAAGTATGGATCACGCACCCTCGGATCGCCCCTCATCGGATCGCCCTCCTCAGACCACGAACCGTCCGTGGTACATCTCACGATCCGACCCGATCGCCAGCACTTCACTCCAGCTTCACTATGCTACTCACGACCAGACTCGACTCGTGATAGCCATATCACGATCCGACCCATGACCACGATCCGACCCCATGATCGCGATCCGAACTTCCGACCTGTAGATACGCTCCCTGTTTTGACCTATTCTCGTGCCACATCTTGCTCCTATTACCCTGGATCGTGTGCCACGTACCCCACCACGATCCGATCCCCGCACCTGCTCCTGCGCAGCTTGTTCTGACCTATTCTCAAGGCTATTTTCACTCCAACTTGCATGGATCTGATTACACATGTCACATGACGATTTGAAGATGATATCTGGACGTTTTCCACCACATTTCGAGATTTTTGGGATGCGTGCCATGTGTCCCATGAACCGCCTTCAGGAAACAGCTATAAATATACCATTTGAAGACATTTTCAAGGATCTTTTGGCCGTTCTTCTTCGCTGCCTCCACCATTATTGAAGTGCAAGGACTTTGCACCTCCATACACTCAAATTCTTCTCTTTTCAATACAATTAACACATGGATTGTGTGTCTACATGTAACTGATTCTTGTAATCTGTCAGTATAACAATAAGATTATAAAGTGGACGTAGGCTACAACTACAGCCGAACCACTATAAAAACCTTGTGTGTCTCCTCTTTATTTACTCTTTTTTGCATTCTGTGATCTGTGATCTGCATTTGGGTGTTAGGCCCAATTTTTGGTCTAACATTTTGGCGCGCCACGAAGGGGGGCACACAAAAACTTCAACTTCTAGCTTGAAAGGAAACTCAATGGCGAACAAAAGGAAGAAGACTGGAACGTCTTCTCATGCCGATGATGCTGACGCTGAAGGTGTAAGGAATGAGGTAAGCCTGGAGGCTTCCTCCCATGAAGACCCATCAGCATACTTGACTAGAGACGAGTTGGATGGAATTCTCGCTGAATTGAGGACCCAGATGGCAAGACATGACGATCTCCTCTAGAAACAACAGGAAATGATCAACCAGTTCTTCGCTCGGATGGATGGAAGGCCGAGCAACGCCCAAATCACTGGAAACGAAGCCATTGACGCGGCTCGAGTATCACACGGACTCGGGGGCAACCCCCTCATTCAACAGCAGAACTCGTCTCGTGATACACCTCTGCACCGCGATCCGGATCGTGGAACACTACTAGGCTCACGAGCCGATCCCAACAACTCGCTCCCGCCTGCTCAACAACAACCAGTTCGTGACCTACCTCCTGGATCCAGTCGGATCGCCCCGCTACTCCACGATCCGACCTCACGAGCTGGACTTCACAAACCTACCTCACGAACCGTCTCCCTCGAACCGGGTCGGGTCGCTCCCATCGATCCACGATCCGCGATCCCCAGGCGATAGCTCACCAACTTCCATCTTCTCCTGCATTCAACGCTGGGGGCACCAGCTCTGATTTTGGAAGTTTACAACAGCTTTTTGGGGGCAATCGACTCGCCGATCTCATTCAACGCCTCTCGAGAGGCCGCACCTATCAGAATGACGTGGACGACGTCAATCACAATCCGTTCACTCAGAAAATCAGGAATTCACGCAATCCTCCAGATTTCAAACTTCCACAACTGGAGCCCTACAACGGCAGGACAGATCCTACCGTGCATCTCATGCGTTACAAACGACATATGGAAGTTCAATCGGCATCGGAAAATGTCATGGCTAAGTGTTTTCCCCTCTTTCTGACTGATATAGCAGCCATGTGGATTCGGCAGTTAGAAACAGAATCGATCAACAGTTGGAACATGTTGGTCGCACGCTTCCTTGAACAGTTTCGGGTCCACATCGCTCGACCTAAGAACGTCATGTCACTCACTACAATCAAGCAGAGGCCCAGAGAAACTCTGCGTTTCATTCCTGGAAAGATTTAACGTTGCTGCAGCATCAGTTGATCGTCCTAAACCATCGATGGTACTAATGGCAGCAGTATCCGGCGTTCTGGATAACACGGAATTCAAAAAATCTTTGTACCGAGATCCATCGCGAAATCTCGGCGAATTCTACCTTGAAGCAGATAGATTTCTGCGGGAAGAAGATGCAACTTCCGAGAAGAAAACCCTCGAAGTCAACATGCTCAAAGGTGGAGAGCCATCTGATTCTGGAAAAGGCAATGACAAGGGTAAAGGAAAGACCCCTGCTACAAATGATCGTAATGCTCCACCCCGGAGAGGGTCCAGATACGACAAATACACTGAACTGAATGACACTCTGAGCAACATATACATGGATACAGGAGGTGCTGCCTCCTATCCGAGACCTCCCAAGAGGGAGCCGACACTAGCACAACGCAATTCTGGCAGACACTGCATATTTCATGACATAGACGGTCACAACACTGATGACTGCAGACATCTGCGAGATCTTATTGAGGATCGGGTCAGACGAGGAGAGCTACCCGAATATGTCACTCGACCAACAACGCCTACACCTGCGTTGCCACCACCTATTCCCCAGAGAGGGAACGATCCTGGATCGAGCAATCGCGGGATTATCATTCGCTGATCCCACTCAGCGGATCTCTTCAGTTTGCTGAACTCCGGTTCACAGTTCATGTTTTTTGGATTTTAGGTGACTTCTCGCCCTCCTTTGTTTTCCCTGCATGTAATAAGAGCCGTCACATCAGCCCACACGCACGGAACCTACTTGTGGTCTCCAGTCGTGTCCGGCAAACGACCGCTGCGTTTTCATGAATTAGCAATAAACATGAGCTCCGGCTCCCTACTGGATCCGTCCAGTACAAACATGAGCTCCGGCTCCTAACTGGATCCGTCCAGTATAAACAAACCTTCATGTGCATTTCCTTGGTCGTCTTACTCCGGTAAGGCCGTCTTGGAACCTTCATGTGCTTTTCCTTGGTCGTCTTACTCCGGTAAGGCCGTCTTGGAACCTTCGTTTCTTTTCCTTGGTCGTCTTACTCCGGTAAGGCCGTCTTAGAACCTTCATGGCATTTCCTTGGTCGTGTTACTCCAGTAAGGCCGTCTTGGAACCTTCATGTGCTTTTCCTTGGTCGTCTTACTCCGGTAAGGCCCTTGGAACATTTGTTTCTTTTCCTTGGTCGTCTTACTCCGGTAAGGCCGTCTTGGAACCCTTCTAACATCTCCTCGGATGGTTTACTCCGGTAAGGCCATCTAGGAAATATTCTAGCATTGTTTGTTTTATCTTCTTGCAGGTACAAACTCCTAGCCTTCTTGGATTTCTCTGGCCTTAATACGATCCCGTGTGATCGTCGGTTTTCTGGCCTTAATACGATCCGGCGTGATCGTCGCATTCTGAATTTGGGTTTTCAGATTATCCAGAACACATCTTCCTTCAACCAGCAAGATATGTTCTAGGGGGCAAACGTGTTGACACATTTTTTGGCAAAAGCTGTCACACATGGAATTCATGAATGTTAACATGCTCGAGCGATGGAAATGACGTCAGAAGACATTGAGAAATTTGATCAAAATCACATCCTCAACATAAACAGGCCCGAAACTCCTATCAGACGACCTCTTTTGGGCCCGAAAACAGCGATTACGGTGCTGAGCTTTGTAACATTTGTAGATCTCTGAGTTAGCTTCAGTTTGAGCTTCGGTTTGGCTCAATCGGACTTACGGTTTGAAAGTTATGCCCGTTTCCGTAAACTGGTGTAAACTGGCAATTTCCTGGATAAAGCAACGAAGCAGTACACGATCGAAGTATGGATCACGCACCCTCGAATCGCCCCTCATCGGATCGCCCATCATCGGATCGCCCTCCTCAGACCACGAACCGTCCGTGGTACATCTCACGATCCGACCCGATCGCCAGCACTTCACTCCAGCTTCACTATGCTGCTCACGACCAGACTCGACTCGTGATAGCCATATCACGATCCGACCCATGACCACGATCCGACCCCATGATCGCGATCCGAACTTCCGACCTGTAGATACGCTCCCTTTTTTGACCTATTCTCGTGCCACATCTTGCTCCTATTACCCTGGATCGTGTGCCACGTACCCCACCACGATCCGATCCCCGCACCTGCTCCTGCGCAGCTTGTTCTGACCTATTCTCAAGGCTATTTTCACTCCAACTTGCATGGATCTGATTACACATGTCACATGACGATTTGAAGATGATATCTGGACGTTTTCCACCACATTTCGAGATTTTTGGGATGTGTGCCATGTGTCCCATGAACCGCCTTCAGGAAACAGCTATAAATACACCATTTGAAGGCATTTTCAAGGATCTTTTGGCCGTTCTTCTTCACTGCCTCCACCATTATTGAAGTGCAAGGACTTTGCACCTCCATACACTCAAATTCTTCTCTTTTCAATACAATTAACACACGGATTGTGTGTCTACATGTAACTGATTCTTGTAATCTGTCAGTATAACAATAAGATTATAAAGTGGACGTAGGCTACATCTACAGCCGAACCACTATAAAAACCTTGTGTGTCTTCTCTTTATTTACTCTTTTCTGCATTCTGTGATCTGTGATCTGTGATCTGCATTTGGGTGTTAGGCCCAATTTTTGGTCTAACAACAACACTCTCGAAATCTTCTGTAATCCCATAAATTCGGTTATGCTAAGTTATCTAGAATCGCTTGACGCGTCTAAGGAAAATCTACGATCTGTTAGAGTGGTCCGAGAATATTCGGATGTGTTTGGGGAGGTGAAGGGCTTGCCTCCGAAGCAGGAGACAGATTTTCAAATATATCTTGTGGATAATGCGAAACCAGTATCTTTGCCAGTACGCCACATGGCTCCACGTGAAAGGAGGGAACTCGATAAGCAAGTGAAGGAGTTGCTTGAGAAGGGGTTCATAAGACGAAATATATCGGAGTGGGGTGCTCCAGTAGTATTTGCCATGAAGGCGGATGGGTCCCTTAGACTTTGTGTGGACTATAGAGAACTTAATAAGCTTACTAAGAAGAACAGACACCCACTGCCGAGGATTGACGATCTCTTCGATCAGTTAGTTGGCGCCTCAGTGTTTTCGCAGTTGGACTTAGCCATAGGTTTCCATCAGTTGAGAGTGGCTGAGGATAGCATAGACAAGACTGCCTTTAGGACTCCGGACGGTTTCTATGAATGGCTAGTGATGCCCTTCGGTTTGACAAACGCCCCAGCATATTTTGTTGATTTGATGAGTAGGGTGTTTAGGGAGTACCTTAACAAATTCGTGGTAGTCTTTGTAGATGACATCTTGATCTTTTTTAAGGATGAAGAAGAGCATGCCCTACATCTTAGGGAAGTGTTGGAGACCCTACGAGCGCATAGCCTTAAGGCTAAATTTTCTAAGTGTCACTTTTGGAGGAAGGAAGTACGGTTCTTAGGACACGTGGTTTCCAAAGAAGGGATAGTTGTAGATCCCGCGAAGGTGGTGGCCATCCAAGATTGGAAGGTCCCTAAAAATGCTACAGAAGTGAGAAGTTTCTTGGGGTTAGCTGGCTACTATAGGAAGTTTATCAAAGACTTCGCAAAGATATCAGCTCCATTGTCACGCTTGACGAAGAAGAACCTAGTTTTCACATGGGACGTAGATTGTGATGATGCGTTCCAACGTTTGAAGAGAGCTTTGACTTCAGCCCCAGTCTTAGTATCGCCAGACGGGAGTAAGCCGTTTACCGTTTATACTGATGCTTGTGGGACAGGACTAGGCGCAGTCTTAATGCAAGAGGGTAGGGTAATAGCCTATGGTGGAAGGCAGTTGAGAGCGCATGAGAAGAATTATCCTACACATGACCTAGAATTGGCCTCTATTGTTTTCGCACTTAAGTCTTGGAATCATTATCTTCTTGGCGAGAAATTCGAATTATTCACTGACCACAAGTATTTAAAATACCTATTCTCTCAAAAGGACTTGAACTTAAGGCAGCAAAGGTGGATGGAGTTCTTAGCGTCCTACGACTTCGAAATAGCCTATACCCCTGGCAAGGGTAACGTGGTGGCAGACGCCTTAAGTAGAAAAAGATTATCCTTAAGTCCTTTGTTTGTTGAGTGGCGAAGTTTAGAATTCATTTCGATGTTTGACTTTAGACCTTCCGCTGACTTCGTACCCGGTTTGCTAGCATCCTTGGAGGTCAGACCTACGCTTTTGGGATGGGTTGGCGAGACACAGCGAGACGACCCGCAGCTAGTTGAGTTAGTAGAAAAGCTCAAAGGAGGGGAGTCATCAAGCTATCCCCGTAGGTATACCCTAGACGATAAGGGTTGGTTACGTAGGGACGGTAGACTTTGTGTACCAAAAGACGATGACCTAAGGAAGACTATTCTTGACCAAGCACATCGTTCGAAGATGACCATTCATCCCGGCGGGGACAAGATGTACAAAGACATGAAGAGAGTTTACTTTTAGGCCGGCATGAAGAAAGATGTGGCCGAGTATGTCGCTAGATGCTTGGTGTGCCAACAAGTAAAAGCGGAGCAAAAGAAACCCGGTGGGTTGCTTCACCCATTGGAGGTTCCACTATGGAAATGGGAAAGCATCTCGATGGATTTTGTGGATGGATTACCACGATCGAGGAAGGGTAATACGGGAATTTGGGTTATAGTAGATAGACTTACTAAGAGCGCCCATTTTATTCCCGTGAAGAGTAAGAGGACTGCTCCATGGTTAGCTTCTGTATACGTTCGAGAGATAGTTCGTTTGCACGGTGTTCCTTCTAGCATAGTGAGCGACCGCGAACCTATTTTCACTAGCGAATTTTGGAGAAGCTTACAAGAGGCGGTAGGGACTCAGTTATGTTTGAGCACCGCATATCATCCTCAGACGGACGGCCAGACCGAGAGGGTGAATTGCATTCTAGAGGATCTGTTGAGGCTATGTATCCTAGACTTTCGGGGTACATGGGAAGAGCATCTTCCATTAGTGGAGTTCGCATATAATATCAGCTTTCAGTCCAGCATTGGTATGGCACCACTCGAAGCTCTTTATGGACGACCTTGTCGTTCACCTACATGTTGGTGGGAATCTACGGATAAGATCTTACTTGGGCCCAATATGATTAGGGAGACTTCGGAGAAGATCGACTTGATTCGAAGGAGGATGAAAGCAGCGCAAGATAGGCAGAAATCTTATGCGGATAAGAGGAGGACAGATCTCGAGTTTGAAGTTGGGGACATGGTCTTTGTCAAAGTGTCTCCATTACGAAATGTTGTTCGCTTTGGGTCCATTGGGAAATTATCACCAAGGTTTGTAGGGTCGTTTCCTATTAAGGAGAGGATTGGACGGATGGCGTATAGAGTGGAGTTGCCCGAGAGACTTAGTGGTGTACATGACGTATTCCATGTGTCACATTTGAGGAAGTGCTTGCACGAGACCGCGGAAGTGGTAGAGCCGAGCTTGCTTAGAGAGGTGGAGATAGAGCGTGATGCGACAATTCGACGAGCTCCTACGCGCATTCTTGGGTCGGAGATCAAGAGGTTGAGGAATCGAAAGGTCAGACTAGTCAAAGTCCAATGGAGAGATAATGAGAGCAACGCTACTTGGGAGACGGAAGAGAAGATGCGTTCACGATACCCTTTTCTTTTTGAGGGTATGTCCTTTAATTTCTCCTTAATCGCTTAGCTTGTACTTATCTTATCTTTAGTATATCCTCTCGCTAGTATCTTTAACCTTTAGTTAGGATAATCCTATGGTTGAAACATGTGTTTGAGACATGTTATGTATGGTGGATGCAAAGTGGATGCAAGTATTTGCTAGTGGTTGCTCGTGGATGCATATACACACACTATTAGGCACCAGATCGGCTCAGTCACTTCATATTGCATATTGCATATATATGGATGTATTTAGTAAAATGGATGTATAATGGTTGTATTATCATATAGTTGCTGCATTCGGGTGGATGGTTGTGCACGCATATAGAATTAATATGTATCATTAGGAATCTTTTGCATACATATTGGACGCATGGCACTATCATGAATTGCACTAAGGAGGTCGACTGAATCAGTAGACCGCTTAATTTTGCATTAGATATGGACATATACACACACTATGCATATAAACATTAAAGCATTAGAAGTCTTTTAAGGACAATGGATGCTGGTGTTTGATGGTTGAGTAGATGGACGATTAGATGGTAGGATATACATTCTTCTTGACTTGGAGATTTCGGGGACGAAATCCTTTAAGGAGGGGAGAATGTAACACCCCATAATTTTATAACATTAAAATTCACAAATTAAAGTATACTTAATTTTTAGAAAAGAATTAAGTGAAATGGGTTGCGTAGAGAAATATATATATATATATATATTGATATATATATATATATATATTAAAAATTAAATAAATAAATATGCGAAAAAGTTCAAAATAGCGAATTGGGAGGGGAAATAACCGAACCGGCCCATTTTTGAGGTCGACCCGAGCCCTGCTTGGTCGACTAGGGGTTAATCCAGGGTGTTTGGCTGTCAACCCATGGGCCGATTCGCTCAAATGCAGATTTTGCATTTGATTGGTTCTCATGGTTCAGGGTTAATCTAATGGTCCTAAGTAACTTCCTACACCTATAAATACATCCTAATGTTAACCTAAACCTAATTAAAATAGAATAGTTACCGTCGCCATGGAAATCAATGGAGCCGCCGCCAACTAAGAAGGAAGAAAAGCTAATTCAATTCTAGTTCTCTCAACCCTAAAGCAAAGCAAAACTCTCTCTTTTCTTCTCTAAATTGTGAGTATGATGATCTTAACAAGATTATTATCATTTTAATTAGGTTGAGTTATGAATGGATTATGAGTAGATGATGTGAATTATCATATATGTTGTTGTAAACCCCTTTTGCTATCATGTATATTGTAAATCCAATGTTATGTGATGATGATATCTTACATGTTGTAAATCATGCTATGATGATGTTATGTATGTTGAAAGTTTCTATGCTAAGTTGTGATGAATCATACATGTTAAAAAGGCCATGATGTTACCATTTATGCTAGCTAGTTCATATTAATTAAATCATCATTTTTGGGTTATGTTGATCTATATGACAAGTCACATATGCAAGTTAGATTGATTAGAAAAGTTATGAACATATACCAAGACATCTATTATGACATCTAGAATTATGCTATGACATATGTGATATCCTATGCTAGTTCACACCATCATTATGTTGCCTAAAAACCCCATATGCAAGTTTATGTATAGATTTGGGCTATGATCATATCATGTAAATTGAGACATTTAACAAGTTGACACCTTTTGATCCTTAACATGTGTAGTTTATGCAAGTTTCACCCTTATTATGATTAGATTTATTTTAATTGTCTATATGTTGTGATAATTTATCTTTGTGCAAGGTGTTAGACTATACAAGTCTAGCTTATATTATGCGTTGAATAAGCGAACGTATAAACGTGGGGTAAGGGTAATATTAAGGATTTAATATTAAAAAGTTGGGGTGCAATTGATATGATTTTGCATGCCATAAGTGGATGGCCATAATTGGGTCAATTATGGACATCATTAAAAGTTGACTTATTTAATAATTTGAATAGGGAATTATTAAAACTGGGGTAAAAGATTTTAAGTGTTAATCAATGCTTAGGACACGAGGTTGGACTCGTTTGTGACGTAAACCTGCCCGGACCCGCCCAGCAAATCCAGTGGTCACAAATGTCAGCCCAATGTGAGAGGTCCTAGGCCTAAACTAAAGCATAACGATTGTAAAGACACGAGGTTAGACTCTTTTATGGTGTAAGACTGCCCGGACCCGCCCGGCAAATCCAGCTGCCATAAATGCCAGTCTAATGTGAGAGGTCTTTATGAGGTTATGGCCTGAATGAATTAAGAAATACTTAACCAGATAAACATGTAAGGTTGGACATGTGGGTTAAGTAGGTGCCTTGGGTGGCATGAGGAATCTAGGGGGTGCCCTTAGTGGCATGTGAAATACGATTAGTAAGACTTAACCAAACACACATGTAAATGAACATGACTAAGAGGGTTAAGTGGGATATACTAGTGACAAGCTTAGGTGGGTAGCTTGTGGGGGCCCATTTCGACCAGTATCCCAAACGTATCTTTGTGGGCTCGACCCAAGTCGAGGACGGGACACGCATGTTGGGTTCGACTTTAAGAGGCCAAAACGGGGAGCGGTGGCAACGCAAGTCCAACGGGTTTCGTATGCGTGTGTGGACCCGGGCTGGTAGATAAGACGTTGTTGCATCGTGTAGGTATAAGCCGTGCATTCTCAAGTTGTATCGGGTTGCCACTTTAGGAGAGTGATACACCCCACTGTGGGGCCAGCACGGGTATCTACGAGTAGGGAGCCGATCGAAAGTGGGTAGTGGGGTACACCTAGTGGAGATAGGGGCAGACGACACCTATGTAGTCAGCTAGGGGTACGTAAGGCTATTTATAAAGTTTCTATGTGAAGAAAGTGGGATCAAACAATAGGGTGACTGGTGTGGTGCAGTGTAGTAATGTGTGGTGCAGTGTAGTAATGTGCGGTGCAGTGTAGTAATCATTCTTTAGTAATTAGGTGTGCCTTTACCGTTATCTTTAACGTTATCTTAAACGCTATCTTTATCTTCCTAAGAGTTCATAGACATTTACTTGTCTTCCAGCTTATGCCTTAGTCTAGTTATTTTGATAACAGTATTGTTAGAATTATCATACTCGCCAGACTTTATGTCCGACCCCCTCTATTTCTATCCATTTTCCCCCTCCAGGTCCTCAGGTTGGGCCCAGCTCTAGTGGAGTTTGATTGAATTGCTTCATCTCTCTTTGGAAAGCTTGGACCGTTGAAGTAAAGTCCAGCTTGTTATCTTTTTAATGGCTATTTATGTAATGGGATTATGTATTTTGTTTTTATGAAGATGGATATTGTACTTGGTTATGATCTATGGTTTTATGATGTAACAAACATGTTTAATTTCCGCTGCAATAAAATGAAGTTTTAGATTTCCAAGTACTATTTATTATCTGTCTTGTTGTAATTTTTCTGTTCTATATTCACTTATAACCTCCATGGAAGTTAATGCATTCCCTTTGTCAGTGACATTAATGGACGTGGGGTGTTACATTTGGTGTATGTGAGTTTTCCATGGATTCTCATGTATTTAGTGAGCTAACATGACCACTTCCCGAATCTTGATCTTTTAAGCCTAATAGGCTACTAATCTAGGTCATCTTAACTCCATTTCAGGCCAAGTGTTATCATAATCCTAGATTGCCATCATGATTATTAAACTAATAAAGGTTTTTATTCTTGGATCAAGTGTTCTTAGAGTCGGTCACAGAATAAGATTCAAAAATAAATCTCTATTTCATATATGATTCAGAAATTGCGCATGAAATATTAATAAATAATAATATATTATTGAACCAAACTACACTAGATTAACTTAATCATATGTCCCCGTTTTATTAAATATAATTAGTATGGTCTTCTTTTTTTGGTTGGTCTAGAAATTAGGGTTTTTATCTCCCTTTCTTAAAAGATAACACATGTAAAGAAATGAATTCCGAAAAAGAAAAGAGGCCCTGCAGTAGGGTCCTATTTATAGGTATGAGCTGACGTATCCTTTGGCATAAGTGCTTCGTATCGGTCACCCAAAAAGGATTGGTTATGAAGGCTTTACAAGTGCTTCGGTGGCTTTTTTAATGCAAAGTGCTTGTAGTTGCTTCCACAGGATTTAACGAAAGGGGCTTTCAACTGAATATGAGAGGGATAACTGCATTGGAGCTTTCAACTCTTTTTTACTTTCGTCCCGTGCTTCATCCCTAATGCTTTAGGGTTCTGGATTGGGATTTCTCACTTCCTGGGTGCTGCAGGATGTAACTTATCCATCTAGGATTGCGGAAGCACGTATTGGAAGCCTCGCTTTACTGCTTTCGAAGAACTCTTTCGGCTACTGTATTGGGGTTTTATTCGGGAAGCAGGTTTATGGATGTGTGTGTGCCTTATGATGATGTCGACTGGTTCTGAGGTGCTCTTACCATTCTCTTCTTTAGTTCTTTAGGAGATCCTTTCCCTCTTTTCTTTCCTTGTTTTTCTTCTCTTAGACGATATTCAAGTCTCGTTTGACTACTGCCTAAGGAATCCTTCTATAAGTTATGTTGTAGTCCTTCTGGTGTCGTATGCTTTCTTTCGCTATTTCCCTCCGGATAGTCCCTTTTGGGTTTGCTCTCTCTGTTATCTTTTTTTAGATCAACAAGTCTAGAACCATTTCCCTTTTGAATCAGACAGAAAGGGGATTCACTACCTGTTACGAATGCCAATGGCCTTTCAACTAAGACCGAAAGGAACTACTTAGTTTAGAGGAGATTCCTCTTTACTCTTTCCTTCTCATATTCCGAAGGCTAATAATTTGTTTCTTTTCGCGGTGCCTTCACTTTTTACACTTCTTCACCTTAACTTCAATTCCTAATCTACTTTGATTATTTTTGGTGCTAACATTTGCACCTTATAGTGAAGGAGTGTTCTTGACTTTTTAAGTCTTTTGACTTAGTGATATATGTTGTCCTTTCACCGTATCTTCTTTTTAATGTTCTCCTATCGATAGTTTGGATTTGGCCAACAAGAGTCAATTTGTTTCTTTTATCTCTTGCTCCATGTACGCCATATTTTCCTCTTTCTTTGTCTTTTCACCTACAAGTGTCTTTTCAGACTGTGATTATTAATTACCCCATCTGGCGTTTTAATTTTACCTGCTTTTCCATTTTTGAAGTTAGTCTTTTGGTTGTTCGAGTCTGGTCCATTGATCTTTTGCTAGAGTCGTTTTCCTTAAAAGTGGCTTCACTTTCTTTCTTTTATTCCAGCAATTTTTTATTCTTTTTACCTTGTTATTTTGTTGTTGAACACGATGTAGGGAAGTCCTTTTCTGCCTTTGCAAGGGATCCTCCTTGTGTCTTGAGGGTTTACATTTCCCTTCGGTTCCCTTGCTTGATGCAAATTTTGGTAAAGCCTATGATTCAATCACGAGGAATTCCCAACTCCATGTTGAATCTTTCCATTGTCACTGACTCCTCTCCTTTCCTTTACTGTGGTAGTCATCTGCCATTCTCAATAGGAAATAAATTTCGATGTAGTTATTTTTCTTTGACTCTCACCTTAGATTTTGCCATATCAGCTAATGCCTTGGGGAGACTGGTGCGTTCCATGGACGTAATGTCCATATCTCTCGATTTTGTGACTCAGGTATCCATCTGCGTTGTTTGCTCAACTTTCTTTAATCTTACCTCTTTGACCTTCTTATCTTCAAGACTCACAACAATGTAGTCAGTTAGTTTTAAGATTTTAAATAACACCATGATTGATTTTCCTGATTATTGTTTAGGGAAAGAGCCTGGGTTTTTCTTATGATCCCTACTTAGCGGCGAAGGTTTGACAATCAATCCTTCACTGGTTGTTGCCCGAGAACTTTTCTAGGTCTTACAGTCAAAAGGGAATTTTGTGCATGTATTTTTATGTTGTGACTTGTACAATTTCTTGTAATAATGCCGAGAAGGTTGCTTTCAGTAATTCAATTGCGCATATCTTAATTTAACCATATTGTATAATTTTGGGCTTACTTAGAATTTATTGAGAAGGAAACCATTAAGAAGATTGTTTATTAGTTGTGCCTTCAGGACTCGCCTTATAAAGGCATGTTAAACGAAGGTGGGACAAACCTTCTGTTTATTCTGACCCTTTATATTCATTAAGGGATGAAACTCTAATTCACTTTAAGATTGCTTGTAGAAAAATTGTCATTTTTTGTAACGACCCACAAGTTTGATCGTTCAAATCAACAATAATCCTCACATGTCGACTTAAACAAATCTAAAATGCAGATAGTTATTGGGATTAATATAAGAAAAAAAAGAAAGAAGAAAAATAATCAAAGAATCTCACAATAGAAGGACAAAATATAATAATCAAATAATGGTTCATGAAGCTGTTAAATTATATATTTGATTATACATTACAACAATACATCATAGTTACTATCATAAAACATACCAATATATGCAGCGGAATAATACTAGTAATTACGTCTATCAAGCTCCATCTTCATCTTCAATATATTGTGGTCTTCGCCAACTGAAAAACTCAGGCTGACCGGAGCACCAATGAAAATACAAAAATACTCGAATCAGAACTAAAATATTCTCATATCAGTTGAATCAAAACTGTTGTATATGACGTAGTTGTATACACAATTATATGATTTTTGTTTGATGATAACAACCAAATAAATTTTATTATAAATGTGTTTGTTACTGTACTGTTATATATATATATATATATATATATATATATATATATATATATATATATATATATATCACAGAGAGGAATATAATATTTAAATTTAAATAGAATACGACTACACATGAATTCAAATATTCAACAGTATTTTGTTTAAATTTAAATATTTTATTTCAATCATTCAAACAGTACACATTTTATAACTCCACTATTTGTTTATCTCAGTAATACATCACTCTTCATATACATTTCACTGATGTACATTTTTCATCTATACATACATTGTTACATATATTCATTGACACTCTGTGTTCCTGTCTTTTATTGTCTTTTGTCTTCAGTCTTCACAGCTTTCTCTGTCAGTCCAGTCATCTACACCTGTCATACACAGAAACACACACACAGAGTACATTGCAATAGAAATAAAACTGTATACATGTAAATATAAATTTTATTTTTAAAATTTTATTTGCCTCAGATTTCTGGTGTGTTTCTCATCATTTTTCATGACTTGATCTGATTCATTTGTGTCTAGACAGACAGTTTGTATATGTACAAGGACAGAAAATTTTCGAATGGCTGCAAATACACACGTGTATAAATACACGTGTGCACTGCCTCGCAAATCAGTGTATACAGCTGTGGAGCAGTCACATGGACCTAGCTCGACACAGTGCAAATGTCAAAGTCAACAAAGCATGATTCAAGCCAACAAAGAGTAAAATTGGTTGAGCTCAAGACTGTATGCAAATCAGTCCAAATGTGTGTCAAACATTTGTGAAGTCAACATCAATATGGAGTCGAGCTGGAATATACATATGTACAGCAGCAAGTATCAAAGAGTTCAAGCAACATAAACATGGTCGAAACAACAATAACAAACAAGACAGCATGCACAAGATAGTGCATAAATAGGAGAAATATGCACATGTAAATTCATACATGGTGGTTCACCCAGTATACAATCAAATGGGATAATATAAAGCAATGTCTGCATGATACAAATCTGGACAGTGAGCAACAAGACATGGTTCAATACAATCTGGGTAGTTGTCAAGGAGCATAAGAAAATGAATAATTGGTGGTGCAGTTCAACTACACAAAGCAATGCATAGATATGATGAAAGCCTCAGGATACATGAACACAACTGTGTACAGCATGTCAGAAACATGACTCAGGTGCAGCCAAGCAACAAATGATCATACTCAGCAAAACACAAGTGATGGTGCACCAAGAATTCAATGACACAACAGTACATATCTAGTGATCAAGACAGCTTTTTTTTGTTTGTTCTCAAAGTGCTAATGGTAGTACAAGCTAGTGTCCAACAAACAGCAGTGGTGAAGGTACAATATCACAACAGTAAAATGATCAAATGAAAAGTTCAACAATAAAGCATTTCATGTGCAAGCTCAGGTTCACACAGCAAAGAGGTATAGTGCAGATAGAAACCCGAAAAACATAGAAGACAAGGCAACAATGGGTCATGGTATCTAAGAAGCATATAAGTGCACATATCAACATACAAGGAGATTTTCATATATACTTTTCAGTTTCAATTTCAGGTTTGAAAATATTTCCAGAATTTGTGCCAACAGTAAATGGCAAAACATGACTGTTTGGCAAGAAGCAAAATCTTTTTGGGAAGTGTATGAGCATGCAAAATATACTCAGACAAATACATGGTTGGGAAAGAAGTAATGTCTGAAATGATTTCAGAAATGTCAAGGGACCACAAAATCCACTCAGTTTTGTTTTTACTGAAATTATTCAACTAATATTGGGCAATGTATCTTCTTAAAGGATGGCAAGACAAATTCAATTTGATTCCTGAATATTGAAAGTCCATAGAAGAAATGTTTGGCATGTTTTAAATTGTTTTCCACAAATCATTCTTGGTAAAGCTTTCTGAGAAATCTTAATTCCATTCTTGGTAAGGAATAAATCGATTACTTTCAGAAAGTATCAAGCAAAATTGGGCGAGAATTATCTCCATAAAATTCATTCACAAGGCAATAAATTCAATCATGGACTTATGGCAATATGTTATTCAGAAATCACTGTGTATTCTCAGCAAGAATTTTTTTATCTTTCCAAATTTTCATCAATAACAATTTCGAGACTTGCTTCCAGAAATGAAAATGTCAAAGACCAGAATCACACATGACTAGCTTTATATCAGGCCCATCATTCAAGATGTTTTCAATCAAGAATTCATGCGAGCTAAAAGAGGGAATACGGGCCAGTCACATAAATCAGCCAAGTCATATATTTGAAATCATAGGATCAGTTCTAGGGATTTATATTTACCCTGTATAGTCTACACCACATCATCACAGGCAAAAAGATCGAAAAAACCCACAAATAAATTTAAGCAATTTCAAAGAATCAAGTTCAAAATACTCACTGATTTTCGATCAACTCAAAACCGACGACGAGAAAGAGAGCAAGCCCAGATCAGAAAGCATAAATCGACAAAGCAGAAAGCTTCAGACCACCAGAGATTTGATTTCATCAGACATCGAATCGATTTAGGGATTTACTGAAAACCCTAAAGAGATTCATCAACGCCGCCATTTTTGAGTTTCAGAACAAAAGGGGGATCGGACTAAAGAGAAGTCAAATGGGTCGGCCATGTGAAAAGTGGCTAAGCCAAGTTCTTTTTTAAAAGGGGATGACTCCTTTAATTAATCTCCTTAGGGTTTTCTTGTTATTTTAAATTGTATTGTTTTTATTTTTATTTTTGCATTTTGAATTTCTTTTGTAAACAAACGAATCAGTGTCTAGATCTGTAAAGTCTAGGATATCAGTCAGGGTGTTGACTGTCAGTTTCAAAGTCTGTAAAATCTGGGATTACGGGGTTGTAATTCGGGGAAACCTGATCGAGGGGATATTGACATTCTAGGGTTTTGAGCATAGTGTTAGAATAGGAGCAGGGATTGCAAGTGTACATGGTCTTGTATGCGGGATCTGTTCTATCACCTAGTAGAAACCTTATGATTGCAGCAGTAGGCAGGATTTTGCCGAAGCTGGGTATTTCTGTGTGTTATTTACTTTCTGCATTAACTTACTCTGCAATTATCTGTGCTACGACTAATTTCTAATATTTCGATTAACTGTAATAAACCCTATTCACCCCCTCTAGGATTAATCTAGATCCAACAATTGGTATCAGAGCTTGGTTTTTGATTAACTCTAGAATCATGTTTTCCCCTTGTTGTCAGTCTTCTGAGAGTCAGTCCAGTTCATCTCCAACTATTTTCAATGGAACAGATTTTTCAAACTGGAAATTCGAAATTGAATTTTATTTAAAATCTGTTAATATTAAATGTTGGGATACTGTTATCAATGGGAGTGATATGTCTGATAATAGAAACATTGTTTTCGATTCTCATGCTATGAATATCATATTTGATTATCTCAGTACAGAATAGTTTATTCACGTATCTCATTGTTTGACTGCGCAGGATGTCTGGAGAACTCTCAACAAGCTCTATGGAAAAACTGACGACTGCTTAAAACCCCAGAATGTCAACTCAAATTTAGATCTCTGCTTAAAAGGAGAAATAGATGAATCAAACGATGGAGAATCAACGGATGCTAAAACTGAAAATCTCACATATGAAGATTTGGTTTATATGTGCACTGATTTAACTAAATCTGTTGATAAACTCCAATCTAAATACAAATCTCTGAAATCTATGAATTCTGAGTTAACTGGCAAAATTGAAGATTTGGAATCACAACTTAAATCGTTTAAAAACTCTTCACAGTATGATTGTAAAAATTGTCTGAAATTGGAAACCAATCTTGTTCATCTCAATAAAAATATTCAAAAGTTTGAAAAAGAAATTCTTATCTTAAAAGAAAACAAGATTGAGTTATCAAGTTTGAATAATTTTTTACAAAAGGAATTTGAAATTTTTAAGACTGATATAAATTCCAACTTTGAAATTGCTGAAAAAGAAAATTTGTTGAAATCCGATTTGATTTTGAAAGAACTGAAAAACGAGATTGGAAAATCCAAGAAATTTGAGTTTGAAAAACAAAAACGATTTGAATCAAAACTCTTAAAGATGAATTTCTTTAAAAAAAATCAGATTTTGATAGAGGTAAGATCACAAAAAATCATTGTTCAGATTTAATGAAAGAGAACTGTGATTTTAAAACTAAAATTCAACAACTTGAGTCAACTTTGACTAAATTCTCAACAGGTGAGAAATCTTTGAATATGTTGTTGAAAAATCAACTTTCTCCTGGAAATAAAAATGGTCTTGGTTTTGGAAAAACAAATGGCTTTGAAAATTTGAATTTGTATGATTTTAAAAATCCTTTAAAATGCTTCAAAAAGGATCTTTCTGAAAATTTGAGCTTTGGAAATTCCAAAAGGTTTTTAAATCACAAACGAGACAAGAATTGGTTTGGTAACAATCCAGTTGAACAGATTTGGACCCCAAAAGGAAATAAAATGATTTTTGGAAAAACTAAACAAGTTTGGGTTCCTAAAGGCACAAAGATAGATTCGAATGGGATGTTATACAAACAGATTTGAGTACCAAAAGAAGTTAACATAACTGTGAGTGGTTTCACTAATTTTGTTAAACCACTCGATCCCCTCAACTGTTAGGTACCAAAGGATGGCTGAGGAACTACTGTGCTGAAAAGAGTTTGAATTCAAGTTGTTCTATATTTCTGTATTCTTTACAGTTCCCTGGCCAAGGTTTGTTGAGTTAGAGATTCTGATTTACACTGGATTCTGGTATGATCTCTAAACTCACCTATGTAAATATTTTATGTTTTGATTTTTTTTTCTTTTGTTTATTTCTTCATCTTCTTCTCCCTTCTATCTCTTTCTTCTGTCTATTCTAATTTGATTTATCACTGCTATATTCTTTGCTTCTTGAATTGCAGTATTCATGATATTCTGGAAATTTATTTTGCGTGTATAGAACTCTGATACTTTTAATCATTTCCAGATACTGAATTTTTTCTTTTTTTTCTTCTGAAATTGTTTTGAAGTTCATTTTCTGTTTTCTGAATTCCTAACGGTGTTGACGTATTCTTGTTATATCTTGAACACTGTTAATCTGAATTCTAAATTGTTTTGAAGATCTGAAAATTATATGGAAATTCACACACCTCTGCTGTTCTAAGTTTATTCTAATTCTTTTTAGAAAAGCTCAAAATATTATACTCATTACAGCACACTGTTACTTATCAGTTGTGACGATTCCAGTAATTTTCAAATTGGCTTGAATATTTTTTTTAAATGTCTTGTCTCATTGATACATCTTAAAATTCATTTTTATTCATGATTAGTACAGTTGAAATTAGTTTGTTTGAAATCATCTGAAATTTCTGACATTTTGATTCTCACACACCTCCTAAATTTGAAATTATCAACCTTATGTGACTGATTCATTATATCCCAGAACTTGACATTGATTCAAGTGATTTCAAATAAATTACTTTAATTTTCTAGTTCATGAATACCTCTCAAATTAGACGTAAATGATCTGAATTTAATCTCACACTTGTCAGAGATACTTGTGAGAATTTCTTTGAAAATCCGGTCTTGAAACTCTCTGCTATTTTGTGATTATTTGTTTTGAATATATGTTTGTTTAAAATCATTTGAAATTATTGATTTACTAAATCACACACATATCTTGAATGTGAAACTAATCATTTGGTGTGATCGATTCATTAAATTCTGATATCATCATGTTCATCAAAAGATTTAAAATAAACTATGTTTTTAAATCTTGGATCATGAGTCATTTTTTTTGTGATCGACAAATATATCTTTGAATCATTATCTTGACAAGTCTGATTTGAAACTGTTTCTGTTGTGCTGGTCTGATACTGTTTTCAAATAACTGCCTGCTTTAATTTGACTACTACTCTGATAATTGTGCCAAATTTGTAATCTTGTCTGTTTGGGCTCTGTGTTTGAAATTTCTTTAATCTGAGATATTTAGGGTGTAATTAAATTCCTCAATAAAGGAGACTACAATTGGTATCAGCTTTTTCACTCATCTGTTTTTTGTATTATCACCCTGTATAGATTCATTTTTTGTATAAATCTGTTTAATTTTCTCTTGTAATTGATTTTCAATTTTAAAATTATTTATTGATTATTCATTCAGAAATTGAAATCAATATTCGAATTGAACTGTATTTATAATTCATCAAAAAATATTATTAGAATTTAAAATTGTAATGAATTGTGACTGTAGTATATTTCACAACAAGAGGTGATTTTATCTAGATTTTCATGATGATTGAATATTTATTATAATATCTTTGAACTGGCAATAATTTCACGACCATTCTCATTATCTATCATCCTTCTACCATCCATTATGATTTTATATAAATATGGAGAGTTAATATTTTTTAGAAAATCTTTAAAAAAACAGTGGAAATAATTTGTGATAGAAATGGGACTATATTATTATTCAGAATTAGTGTAAATTGAAAATTTTCAATAATCCCGGTACAATCGAGCATATTTCATAATATAAGTAATTTAGAAATTTATTACACAGACCATTTCTGTACCGACCGTATTTCTATCATCCATTTTTGGTTTTATATACTGAGGAGTTTTTCTTTTAAATGCTGAAAATAATAAATATGATTAATATATAAGTGTGTCTCTAACCGCATTTAAAAATCCAAGCTCTGGTCATGCATGGTTATGAGACAACTTATAATTTAAGCTGCGACTGACCTCATTTAAAAATCCAAGCTCTGGTTATGCGTGGTCAGTGTGCTCTTAAATAGAAAATAAAAAAAAAAGAAAAAAATGTGCTATAAATAGATATTAATTTGAAATTCTCCTCTGAGTATAAAAACCAGCCTATCAATCCATCTTCTAATCTGTGAAATGTGTTAAAATTTTATGACGTATTATGATTTGTGGATTGACAGGTATTGGGATTTGAGATTATTCGATTTTCTCACTTAAGTTGAATTATTAATTATAGTCCAAATCTGTCATTTTTTTGTGCTCTTTTCTATAAAATTATTTGAAAATAATTGGAAATCTTTTTTATAACTCTCCTCGTCTATATAAGTTTCATCATAAATCCGTCATTATCTGAAATGAGAAATATGCCACTAGTTCTCAGTTTATTATGATTTTTATTTGACTGATTGAGATTTATGATGATCGTTCTTCCTCTTAAGCTGAAATTATATTCTTAGTCATTTTCATCTGTATTTTAAACTCTGTATCCTTTTGATGATAACAAAAGGGGGAGAATGGGTTGAGATTTTGATTTATGAGTGAATATTTTATAAATATTTTTATTTTTTTGAAAATTCATTATTATTCATTTCATTCCACTCATGCACAGTTATAGGGGGAGTTTTCTATTGTAGGGGGAGCTTTTAAATAGGGGGAGTTCAAAATAGGGGGAGTTCAAAATTCACTGTCAAACACATTTACTATATTCGAAATCTTAATATTTGTTTGTCATCATCAATGGGTTGAGATTTTGATTTATGAGTGAATATTTTATAAATATTTTTATTTTTTTGAAAATTCATTATTATTCATTTCATTCCACTCATGCACAGTTATAAGGGGAGTTTTCTATTGTAGGGGGAGCTTTTAAATAGGGGGAGTTCAAAATAGGGGGAGTTCAAAATTCACTGTCAAACACATTTACTATATTCAAAATCTTAATATTTGTTTGTCATCATCAAAAGGGGGAGATTGTTGTATATGACGTAGTTGTATACACAATTATATGATTTTTGTTTGATGATAACAACCAAATAAATTTTATTATAAATGTGTTTGTTACTGTACTGTTATATATATATCACAGAGAGGAATATAATATTTAAATTTAAATAGAATACGACTACACATGAATTCAAATATTCAACAGTATTTTGTTTAAATTTAAATATTTTATTTCAATCATTCAAACAGTACACATTTTATAACTCCACTATTTGTTTATCTCAGTAATACATCACTCTTCATATACATTTCACTGATGTACATTTTTCATCTATACATACATTGTTACATATATTCACTGACACTCTATGTTCCTGTCTTTTATTGTCTTTTATCTTCAGTCTTCACAACTTTCTCTGTCAGTCCAGTCATCTACACCTGTCATACACAGAAACACACACAGTACATTGCAATAGAAATAAAACTGTATACACGTAAATATAAATTTTATTTTTAAAATTTTATTTGCCTCAGATTTCTGGTGTGTTTCTCATCATTTTTCATGACTTGATCTAATTCATTTGCGTCTAGACAGACAGTTTGTATATGTACAGGGATAGAAAATTTTTGAATGGCTGCAAATACACACGTGTATAAATACACGTGTGCACTGCCTCGCCAATACAGCTGTGGAGCAGTCACATGGACCTAGCTCAACACAGTGCAAATGTCAAAGTCAACAAAGCATGATTCAAGCCAGCAAAGAGTAAAATTGGTCGAGCTCAGGACTATATGCAAATCAGTCCAAATGTGTGTCAAACATTTGTGAAGTCAACATCAATATGGAGTCGAGCTGGAATATACATATGTACAGCAGCAAGTATCAAAGAGGTCAAGCAACATTAAACATAGTCGAAACAACAATAACAAACAAGACAGCATGCATAAGATAGTGCATAAATAGGAGAAATATGCACATGTAAATTCATACATGGTGGTTCACCCAGTATACAATCAAATGGGATAACATAAATCAATGTCTGCATGATACAAATCTGGACAGTGAGCAACAAGACATGGTTCAATACAATCTGGGTAGTTGTCAAGGAGCATAAGAAAATAAACAATTGGTGGTGCAGTTCAACTACACAAAGCAATGCACAGATATGATGAAAGCCTCAGGATACATGCACACAACTGTGTACAGCATGTCAGAAACATGACTCAGGTGCAGCCAAGCAACAAATGATCATACTCAGCAAAACACAAGTGATGGTGCTCCAAGAATTCAATGACACAACAGTACATATCTAGTGATCAAGACAGTTTTTTTTTGTTCTCAAAGTGCTAATGGTAGTACAAGCTAGTGTACAGCAAACAGCAGTGGTGAAGGTGCAATATCACAACAGTAAAATGATCAAATGAAAAGTTCAACAATAAAGCATTTCATGTTCATGTGCAAGCTCAGGTTCACACAGCAAAGAGGTATAGTGCAGATAGAAACCTGACAAACATAGAAGACAAGGCAACAATGGGTCATGGTATCTAAGAAGCATATAAGTGCACAGATCAACATACAAGGAGATTTTCATATATACTTTTCAGTTTCAATTTCAGGTTTGAAAATATTTCCAGAATTTATGCTAACAGTAAATGGCAAAACAGGACTGTTTGGCAAGAAGCAAAATCTTTTTGGGAAGTGTATGAGCGTGCAAAATATACTCAGACAAATACATGGTTGGGAAAGAAGTAATGTCTGAAATGATTTCAGAAATGTCAAGGACTACAAAATCCATTCAGTCCTGTTTTTACTGAAATTGTTCAACTAATACTGGGCAATAAATCTTCTTAAAGGATGGCAAGACAAATTCAATTTGATTCCTGAATATTGAAAGTCCATAGAAGAAATGTTTGGCATGTTTTAAATTGTTTTCCACAAATCATTCTTGGCAAAGCTTTTCTGAGAAATCACAATTCCATTCTTGGTAAGAAATAAATCAATTACTTTCAGAAAGTATCAAGCAAAATTGGGCGAGAATTATCTCCAGAAAATTCATTCACAAGGCAATAAATTCAATCATGGACTTATGGCAATATGTTATTCAGAAATCACTATGTATTCTCGGCAAGAATTTTTTTTATCTTTCCAAATTTTCATCAATAACAATTTTGAGACTTTCTTCCAGAAATGAAAATGTCAATGACCAGAATCACACATGACTAGCTTTATTTCAGGCTCATCATTCAAGATGTTTTCAATCAAGAATTCATGCGAGCTAAAAGAGGAAATAGGGGACAGTCACATAAATCAGCCAAGTCATATATTCGAAATCAGAGGATCAGTTCTAGGGATTTCTATTTACCCTATATAGTCTACACCACATCATCACAGGCAAAAAGAGCGAAAAAATAGACAAATCAATTTAAGCAATTTCAAAGCATCAAGTTCAAAATACTCACTGATTTTCGATCAACTCAAAACCGACGACGAGAAAGAGAGCAAGCCCAAATCAGAAAGCATAAATCGACAAAGTAGAAAGCTTCAGACCACCAGAGATTTGATTTCATCGGACATCGAACCGATTTAGGGATTTACTGCAAAAACTAAAGAGATTCATCAACGCCGCCATTTTTGAGTTTCAGAACAAAAGGGAGATCAGACCAAAGAGAAATCAAATGGGCCGGCCATGTGAAAAGTGGCTAAGCCAAGTTATTTTTTAAAAGGGGATGACCCCTTTAATTAATCTCCTTAGGGTTTTCTTGTTATTTTAAATTGTATTGTTTTTATTTTTATTTTTGCATTTTGAATTTCTTTTGTAAACAAACGAATCAGTGTCTAGATCTATAAAGTCTACGATATCAGTCAGGGTGTTGACTGTCAGTTTCAGAGTCTGTAAAATCTAGGATTACGGATTACGGGGTTGTAATTTGGGGAAACCTGATGGAGGGGATATCGATCAGTCTAGGGTTTTGAGCGTAGGGTTAGAATAGGAGCAGGGATTGCGAGTGTACATGGTCTTGTATGCGGGATATGTTCTATCACCTAGTAGAAACCCTATGATTGCAGCAGTAGGCAGGATTTTGCCGAAGTTTTAGTGTGTTATTTACTTTCTGCATTTACTTACTCTGCAATTATCTGTGCTGCGACTAATTTCTAATATTTCGATTAACTGTAATAAACCCTATTCACCCCCCCTCTAGGGTTAATCTAGATCCAACAAAAACCGTGTAACGACATGAGTGTCACGGCATTAGAGATGCTTTTAGTAATTCACATCTCCTATCCAATGTGTTCGTGAGTGCAATAACTTAAGAGATGTTATAGGAATTTCCATCTCCTAAGGATCCACCAAACTAGATACTATATACTATAATTTCGCTATTATAACAGTGTTTGTTCAGTAAAGTAAAGTATCAAAATAGCATAAGCGGGATTACATTTTTACCCGTACAACATTTAAAAATATTGTAGTCTATACAGTACTGTAAACTCCACCAAAACGGTGGGATATCAGGGAGCACTCCATAAGTACAACACAAAACAAAGTCGTAGTGGGAGCGGTCAGGATAATATGATAAGGCACCGAGGAATACCCAATGGTAGGATTATATCGGATTGCGGTACTGGGCTGGTGGTAACGCATAACAACTACTACCGCCTACCTCGAACAACACACCAAGAATCGTGGGTGATCACCAATCAAATCACAAAGTAATAGATATGGTATCGAAGAAGTGTATTTGATCGAAGAAGCGACCTCCAATTGGCCCGACCATGGCTCCTGTTTTAGTTATTTCAATTATGACCCGAAGATCAAGTTTATCCATCATCGTTCTCTTACTTCATTCCACTAGCGTTCGTCAAAGCAACCTATTTTATTCTGGATTCATCCACCACCTACATAGTTGTTGAAGTGATCTTCAGTATTGGCAGAGAGTATGACAATATCCGATCCCGGTCTCTTTAACAAATTAGTGTATATATTTTCCACACCAGTCAGAATTTTACATTTCAAAAGGTTCATATTTCATATTGAAATATCAAATTTTCTTTAAAGTCGTTCATATTCAAAATAGGATATAATTTCATATTAAATCTCTATTTTAAACCAAGCTTAACGTCTTGAAACAATTTTAATTTTAAAACAATTTGAATATTTAAAGTAGTTGAAAATCATATTAAAATAGTTTAGATATATTAAGTAGTTTATAAAATAAAAAGTTGATTATAAAAATAGTATATTAAAAATACTGTATGTATATAAATTAACAACCAATAGTTTAAAATGTAAAAATAGTTGTTCATTAAAGTATTTTATTAAAATAGTTACTATTTAAGTTAAAAATAACATACTTTTTAAAGTAAAATAATTGCTGGGTAAAAATAGTATATATAAGGATTTAAAAAAATAAATTTGAATTAAAATTGTTTCTTTTAAACTTAACTAAACTAGAAATCATATTCCAATTTCAAATCAATTCAACTCAATTTTGATATTTCAATTAAAATAATTCGACTTCCTATTAATATTTCAATTCGATTCGAATATTTTGATTCAAACAACTCAAATTAACAATTCGGTACAAATATTTGAATTTCAATTATAATTCTCACTTTGAATTATTTCGTTCATAAAATCCCGAGTTCACAATTCAATTATTACTTTAAATCAAGTTAAACTAAAGTAAATTTCAAGGATGGATAAACAATTCAATTTCAATAGATTCAGTTCATATTTAATTCCTTTTTAACTTCAGTTAACAACGTTAACAAATTTCCTTTAAATTTTAAATTCCAACTTCAAAGTTCAAATTCCAAGAGAAATTGATTTATAAACAATATTTCAAGGTTAACCAAAATTTATTTAACCAACCGGTGTGCGCATAAATTTTTTGATCTTAAGACCAAGTAATACTTAAAATCCAGTTTTAGTATTTTGGGAAAGGATATATATGATTTCAATCCAAATCAGAGGTCATAATTATTTATCATTTCAACCTACGTTCTAAATTCATTTTAATGATTAATTCCAAATTTATTCGATGCCCGTAACATCTAGGGTAAACGGTTGAGATTAATCAACACATATAATGGTCATACAAAAATCAAGGTGAATAACGGGTATATTCACACTATTAAACGTCAATATGTCAAACATATCGAATCCAAGTCATTTGTGACGAACATGGATTTTGGATCCCGAAAATCGACACAAAAACACCATATCGAACATTCAAGCATCGAAAATATCGGAATGTTAATAGAATGAAATTAGAGGGTGAGATAAGAAAGAAAGAAATATTACAATAGAAGAATAATGAGGAGAACTAATACAGCACAGAGTTTCACATCGCAGCAGAACAAAATATAATATAGAAATAACTTTTATTGAGAGCTTAGAATAATACTTACAACATCAGAGAAAATTAATATATATGGGCATTTATAATGTTCTGTCCTTATATATATAACACATAGCGGAATAATACTAGATAATATCATACGTCTGAACACCTTTAGCTCATCATTGGACTTCATAGCATCCGATAACCTGAACCTGTACAGCCTGATCTAACCCGAGCATTACAAACACCGGGTCAGTCTACTGAACCAGAGTGAGAAAAACTCGCAAAGTTTAAGGGGAATCATCCAACTTGATTTTAAAGTCCAAATTATTTTTTAAAGAAAAGGATAATCGTAAGACCAAATCCATACATAAATACGGATGGTTTTTACCTTACGATAACCCAAAGCAGTTTTGAAAACTAATACTTTCCTGATATTATAATAGTGTCTAAATACAAATAAATAATAATCTAGCAGAACGCTTGCATCTCACGCTCCACATATATGGTATACAACCAAAACCGCGGGCGCTTATTGGAGATTGGATTCCGACTATGAAAAGGTATGGAACCACCTGCCGATAGTGTATCTCTTGAGGGGAATACACTGGGTTCAACAAGAACGTCTTGCAAACCTGCCCCCATATGACCAACCACTCATTTTGCTTGAGTGTATCGAATGTATATCACCAATGGTTGGGTGCGACCCATCGTTTCCTGAAAAGGGACAGCATCAAAATAGATTAAAGAAGCAAAAGCAATTTCTCTAGATAGGTGATTATACACCCTAATGGTAGCGACCCACATAATCATGTTGCCTGCCCGATTTTTGTCATTTCCCGGTTGATGAGGCTTGAGGTTATAATTTCCATTTTGAACATCTGGCTACCATTCACTTTGAATGCCACATTGTCAGATCTGCCAAATCACTAATTGACATCCATAAATATACTCTGGGTATAAAAGAAGTGCCCCTCTTCGCCATCAACTCGTTATATTTATAAAAATCAACGTACATGGTTTTTAGGAAAGACTCTATCAGACATTCGTCTATAAAAGTCATCCAGGAACAGGATGAATCGAAGGCACTCTCCTACTGCATCCAATATAGGAATCACCCCATGGATTAGTAGCGAGTAGTATATGCAATCCGTAGATTTCAATGACGACAGAATCCTTGTTAACTCTAGGGATCAGCCAGAGGTTTTAACAATAGTTCTTCCACTCATGAAGATTTACGGTCTTCAATTACTCAATCTTCAATCAGCATTCTTTTACCTATTTATTGGTTCGGAATGGTTTTCGAATATAAATTCAATCCCAATCTTTCTGTACCAACAGCGCATTTGGTATGATTTTGATAGTTGTTTATTTAACTATCAAAATAAATAGTCATAAAAATAATATAAATCCATTGGTTTATTACATAGCGTCACTTGGCTTTTTTTTTAATATATCAAATCAAATACCAAAAATATATATTAGTTTAATATATAAATATTCTCAAATCATTTTACTTATATGCTTAGAAAAATATTTTAAAACCATGTCCAAATTCCCGGTTTACTATCATTTCAAACTATTGTTACAACATTACTTATTATTGATTCAACTTATCATCGTAAAACAATTGTTTCAAAATTCCCTTTTTGTTTCATTATTCTAATACAATCATTGTCACTTATCCTTTAGAATAGACTCAGTCTAAATCTCATTTCTTTACTTTTGAAAATATAACTATATTCTCACCAGTCTCCTTTTCATTTCTTTTATTATAGAAATATTATTTCTCAAGTCCTTATTGTTTCCTTTTTAATTTGGAATCCCAACATATATAGATATTTCTGAATTCTTCATATAACGTTACACCATTGTTTCTTAAACAAATTACTTCTAACACCTTCACCATTACCATTAATATCATCCGTTGATAATCCTGAAGTCGTTCAAATTGGGGTATTTTAATAACCTCTTAGACCTTGATCAACAACATTCTTATCTTAAGATAAATATCAATGGTAATATCAAAAACCAATATTCATTCCCAACTTAAAAACAAATCCCATTTTAATTCTATCTTGATGAAACCTCATCCCTTATTTATTATTGCGGATTTAGATCGCATCTTTATAATTCAACTCGCCTAATTACTATTAATCCAAACCTGGTTTCCAGTATCCGTTTCATCTCTCCATCCTTTTATTTTATTCATAAACTAATTTAAAATACATAACTCTAATAATTCACTCAATAGTCTAACTTATTTATGTTACACTTAATAAAACTTGGGTTTCAATAACTTTGTCAACCCTTGGATTTTATAAAATCCAATTAAATATAATTCAATAAGAAACAAATTAAAACTTTGATTTAAACATCACTTATATTATTATAAACCTGGAATCTCTTAAATATTCATTCAACTATAACATGACTTTAAAACTTCACAAACTTCCATTTACTAAATCTTGCATTTCCAGATTATCACTTTGATTATTATTAAATAACCAACAATCGAGTTTCAACATTTATAAAAATAAAACTGAGTTACTCCACCGTTAACTTTTCTCATTAAATTAATAACCTAATTTAATAAACCAAAACTCAGATAACGCAGCCTTTAAACATGATTTATTTGTAAATCGGTTCCACTTAGCCCTTTCCATTTTAAACTAATTAATAATATAATTAATTAAATTAATCCCATTTACTTTGATTATTATTAAATAAATAATAATCAACATTATTATAAAACAATTCTAATTGTTACGTTAATTCTGCTTCCCTACACACCAATCTTATTAATATAAGAATCAGCTTTATAAAATCATTTAACAATTTCGATGAGGCACGTGCTTCGCACACGACAGATTTTGGTATAAAATGGTGATCGGTTGTTAAAACAAACAATATATATATATATGGTTGCTTTATTTCCCTTTTTATAAACTTTATTTAAAATAATATATTTAAAAATCTATATTCAGTTATAAAATAAATTTTCATAACTTCATTTCTATCGATTCACCTAATGGTAAATCAATCTTTATAAGACGGTTTGTATTTTTGCCATTTGCTATAAATTCCTTAACCAATATCACCCATTGGTTAATAATCAAACAAATGTTGAATTTGGATTCAACAATCGGTAATCAAATCTATAACCCAATCACATGGGTTAAACAGTTCATATAATGATCATATGCAGATAAATAATCAATTCAGCTAATAGCGGTCAACCAATAATAATAATTCAAGCATGTCATAATACGTTTATATTACTATAAACGTAACCAATCAGGTAAGCTACCTCTATTGGAAATAATCGTTAAAAATAATGATGTTGTTCCATTTAAATTAAACAACGTTTAATTTAAATAAACGATTTAACAATATTTAACAAAATCCAAACAATCATCAAATCAACCAACAATTAGCAAACATGGCATACAAATAATAAACCCGACTTATAAAAATTATAAGTGGGAGAACTGAGTGAATTTAGCTCACCTTGATTATGGTCCGTCGTCGCTAAAGCGGTTCGATTTCAGTTCCAGTTAAATTTAATGACGATTTCTAGTAATCTTCAACTCTGTTCAAGTCAGTTTAAAAATGCAAAGTTCGTCGGTACGGTCCTGATGTCACTTGTTTCTGTTCAATTATGTCTACGCAACAGAAATATATTCATGTTTTAGTTCATGATTTTAATTAATGTAATTACTTATCTAAATTATATAACTTATCAAATTAGTTACTTCGTTTACCACTGAGCTGATTCCTTTGTACTTGCAATATTTCAGGCCCAAAATATATGTATTCCTCTCTTTACCGCTTCTTGCTCCAGCTCAATATCGTGCTTCATCAACTCGCCACTTGACTTCTTCAGTTCGAAACTTCTTCCCTCCCCTTTACACACATTTTTTCCTTTTTTTACAAGGACTACACGCATACTTAATGTCCTTCCTTAATGTCCCCTGTTGAGACACGAGAATTTCGATTGATAACAACAAAATAGAGATCAATGGAAATCATGACATGGAGCTAAGATTATGGATATGTAGATGTTTAAAGGGAGACAGAGCTTATATACAGGGGGAGATAGCAATAAAGATTAAAATATCAAGCTATATTGTCATCAATCAAAAAGGGGGAGAATGTTGAGTCAACGGTTTCAATGCTTATTTTGATTAATGACAAGAAGGAGCTTCATGATCGACAAAAAGAAGACTCGATGTTTTATAGGTCAGAAGATGGTTATTTTAGAATTATTTATGTTAAAATCTATCCTCAAATAATCATACTTCTTATTCTCTTCAAAAATATACATGAAAACTCATTTTTTATGTACATTGACAAAATCCTGTCAACCTGTTAAAACTAACAGGTCAACAGCTTTTTAAACTTAATAGGTCAACCTGTTAAAATTAACAGGTCAACAGCTTTTTGAAATAACGGTCAAAAACCTGTCAACCTATTAATTTTTCCTGTCGACCTATTTTTGAATTTCATGAAGAGTCATCTTCTTTCTTGAAAAGTTGCATCCATTTCTCTTCATTAAAAATCACTCCTTTTGATTGCAACTTTTCACTAATAATTACAACTTCTCATTTGCTATAAATACATCATCTTTCATTCATCCAAATAACCGATTCTTGCTCTAATTTCTGATCTTACTTTCTAAATACTCTTGCATTCTAAAAGCTCACAAATTCAAGTTACTTATTGAATCCTTGATAATATTTCTCATATTTTGATTCAACAAGCAACTAACTTCCTTCAAATCTTCGCATTCAATTCATATATTTGAGGATAAGATTATAGGAAGGGTGTACTCAATTATTGACTAATCAGTGTTGAAACAAGAACACATTCAGAAGTCAAACTCTTGTATTTATTGTAAAGTCCGAGTGTGTACGACTTGTGCAGGATCTATAATATGGCTATGCGGAATGTGTGTGATAAGCTATTCAATAGTAATGCGAATAAATATTCGCAAACAATATATATATCACAAATAACTATAAATGCAGTAAAGTAAAGTAGAGTAACGACACCAGGATTTTTATACTGGTTCGGACCTCCAGTCCTACGTCCAGTCCCGAAGCTCCTCTTCATGAAATTCAAAAATAGGTCGACAGGAAAAATTAATAGGTTGACAGGTTTTTGACCGTTATTTCAAAAAGTTGTTGACCTGTTAATTTTAACAGGTTGACCTATTAAGTTTAAAAAGCTGTTGACCTGTTAATTTTAACAGGTTGACAGGATTTTGTCAATGTACATAAAAAATGAGTTTTCATGTATATTTTTTAAGAGAATAAGTAGTATGATTATTTGAGGATAGATTTTAACATAAATAACTCTAAAATAACCATCTTCTAACCTATAAAACATTGAGTCTTCTTTTTGTCGATCATGAAGCTCCTTCTTGTCATTAATCAAAATAAGCATTGAAACCGTTGACTCAACATTCTCCCCCTTTTTGATTGATGACAATATAGCTTGATATTTTAATCTTTATTGCTATCTCCCCCTGTATATAAGCTCTGTCTCCCTTTAAACATCTACATATCCATAATCTTAGCTCCATGTCATGATTTCCATTGATCTCTATTTTGTTGTTATCAATCGAAATTCTCGTGTCTCAACATTCTCCCCCTTTTTGATTGATGACAACACCTTGGATTTTCTCCCTTTGAATATAAAGCTCCCCCTGAATTTCTGCAACATTTGTTAGTAAATAATCTTACCTTTTGATTCCTGCATTAACAAATGTTAGCACACATATACTTTTACCATATTAAGCACATATATTTTAAATAGTATATGTAAAATATTTCTCCCCCTTTGTCATCGATTAAAAAAAATATCATAATAACCTCAATAATCAAGAGTAGTATAATTTTAAAATAGTATAAGAAATGGTGTTTGAGTTTGGAATTTGAAACGACGTGTCTTTATAAAAAAATTATAATAGAGACCGGTCGACCTATAAAATCAAGGCGGTCGACCTAAAAAGCTTCGGGTAGGAGAAAAAGACAGAAATAGTACAAACCGGTCGACCTAAATGTTCAACCGGTCAACCTGTTTACTTGCTGAAACAAAACCGGTCGACCTAAAAAAGTATACCGGTCGACCTAAAATTTCTCTGTTTAAAAAGAATATGAAACCGGTCGACCTATAGTTTTTGACCGGTCGACTTGTATGAACAACTTGAAACCGGTCGACCTATATTTTGCCACCGGTCGACCTAATTCTTCTCTGGATTGAAAATATTCAAAACCGGTCGACCTATATTTTTTAACAGGTCGACCTAATTTGTCAAAAATTGTTTTTCTGCCTTATTTTGAAAAAAATCAAACTCAAACAACATTTTATTATAATAATATATATTAAATACATGAAGAAAGAAATAAAACAAATATTAAAAGGAATATAAAATATCTCCTTAGATCCGATATATTAAAATTATTTTCTTGGTTCCCAAGGAGAGTATTTTGCACTTCCGCCTTCATTTTTGTTGTAATTTCTATCCCATGAATTTTGTGTCCTTGATGACGATGAAATATTGAAACATGTGCTTTTTGATAAGCTAAATTTTCAAAGATATTTAGAGATACCGAATAGCCTTCTCTTTGTTGTGGTGTACCTGCAAAAAAATATATAACATATATAGTTTTGGTACCCACTTGCTTTGTTTGGGTCCATGAGTTAGATGGAAGGTAACCATACCCAAGAGGGTTTAATGGAACCTTTAAAGATAAAATTTTCATTAGTAACTACTGAATCAAAATAATCATCAATATATTTTTCTCTGTTTTTCCAACTTACAGGAACCCAAATACTTAAGTAATCTCTATTGATATTCCTTTTCATACTTCTAGATATATTATACAGATCTCTAGTCATAGAAGTATTCGAATTTCTATAATAATTGGATCTAGGATGAGCATTAGTACTAGCAGTAATATTTTTATTGTACATGAAAGCATATCTAGTACTATTTCTAAAATTAGTTTTATTATATCCTAAACCACTTTTGTCATGTAAAGGTCGAGATCTAGATAAAATCATATTTAAATCATTTTGACCTTTATTAAATTTTGCGAACTTATTTGCACATTAATCAAATTTATTTCCAAAGTCGCTATTGACATTTTCAAAAGAAATTTTGTTATTCTTTAAATCATCAATTTACTTATTTAATTCAGAATTTTTCCTTTTTAAAGTACCATTCTCAGTTTTGAGACCTAAAATTTGAGATTCTGAATTATCTAAAGAAGATTGTAACTTTTCAAAATTTTCTTTTGAGTCAGAAATTTCATTTTGCAAAATATTATTATTCACCTTTAAAAACTCACATTCTTTAGATAGTTCTAAATTCTTTTCAGTTAAAGCTCCATTCTCTTTTTCAAGAGACGAAATTAAAGAACTAGAATTATTTAAAGAATCTTCTAAAGATTTATTTCTATTTTGCAAAAGATCGATTTCCTTTAAAAGAACATTGTTATATTCTTTTAATTTGGAATTTTCTTGCTCGCAAATTTTTGACTTAGCTATAATGACAGTATTGAGTTTGCTCAAAGTTTTAAATTCTTTCAATAATTTCTCATGGTTTAACAAAAGATCTTTATATAAAGAATCTGTACATACCGATTGTGATCTGACTTTTGCCATGAGACATTTGTTTCCTTGCTCTCCTGATTCTGCTTTGTTGCTCTTCCATTTTATAATGCCTTGACTAGATTTCTTTATTGCCATTTGTTCTAGGATGTTGTTACGATCTCTAGAACACCTCGCTCTGATACCAATTGTAAAGTCCGAGTGTGTACGACTTGTGCAAGATCTATAATATGGCTATGCGGAATGTATGTGATAAGCTATTCAATAGTTATGCGAATAAATATTCGCAAACAATATATATATCACAATAACTATAAATGCAGTAAAGTAAAGTAGAGTAACGACACCAGGATTTTTATACTGGTTCGGACCTCCAGTCCTACGTCCAGTCCCGAAGCTCCTCTTCGGCTTTTCACTAAACAACACCCTCTCTTCACCCGGAGGAACAGGTTCACAACACTACTTGATTTACGGGCTACAAGTTTACCCACTTGATTTCACGGGCTACAAGCTTACCCACTTGATTTACGGGCTACAAGCTTACCCACTTGATTTCACGGGCTACAAGCTTACCCACACAGGACTTCAACAAATACAAGAGTCTGACTTCTGAATGTGTTCTTGTTTCAACAATGATTAGTCAATAATTGAGTACACCCTTCCTATAATCTTATCCTCAAATATATGAATTGAATGCGAAGATTTGAAGGAAGTTAGTTGCTTGTTGAATCAAAATATGAGAAATATTATCAAGGATTTAATAAGTAACTTGAATTTGGTAGCTTTTAGAATGCAAGAGTATTTAGAAAGTAAGATCAGAAATTAAAGCAAGAATCGGTTATTTGGATGAATGAAAGATGATGTATTTATAGCAAATGAGAAGTTGTAATTATTAGTGAAAAGTTGCAATCAAAAGGAGTGATTTTTAATGAAGAGAAATGGATGCAACTTTTCAAGAAAGAAGATGACTCTTCATGAAATTCAAAAATAGGTCGACAGGAAAAATTAATAGGTTGACAGGTTTTTGACCGTTATTTCAAAAAGCTGTTGACCTGTTAATTTTAACAGGTTGACCTGTTAAGTTTAAAAAGCTGTTGACCTGTTAGTTTTAACAGGTTGACAGGATTTTGTCAATGTACATAAAAAATGAGTTTTCATGTTTATTTTTGAAGAGAATAAGAAGTATGATTATTTGAGGATAGATTTTAACATAAATAACTCTAAAATAACCATCTTCTAACCTATAAAACATTGAGTCTTCTTTTTGTCGATCATGAAGCTCCTTCTTGTCATTAATCAAAATAAGCATTGAAACCGTTGACTCAACATCCCCTTCCCCAATCATGCAGGTTCTTACCCATTTCAGTCCTTCTTTCAGTTGAAACAGTTCCTCATGTTTTACTAGTTACTACACCAGTTTGAAATACCCAACTTTATCAATATGGGTACGCTATCCCCTCTTACCCGCAACCAAAACTTCCCCATACTCACCAAACTTGTCATCAGTGAACTTTCCCCACGGTTCATTTTCACATTACCCTTCCAACATCTTTTTCCTTTCAGTTTTTTCTTTTCTTATTTTAAATCAAATAAGCCCAACTGGCCCAGCAACCCACTTACCCAATCCCGCACCCCATTCTTACAAGTATTTCTTCCCCATCGTTCAAATAAGAAAACGCTCCTCCTCCTATGTATTCCTGTGTGCACGCGCAACAATGAAACACTCAAACATTGGTCGAACCTTCGTAAGAACTCCACCTTTCAACTCCCCTCCCCATAATAAACTCGCCTACGCCATCCTCCCCCCCTCCGTCGTACTACAGCGTCCACCAAACCCAAACATGCCACCTCCAGGTCCGACACAGTTTGTTACCGAATTCCTCAAAATAAAGCCCATTCATGCGCCCTCCTCTACTGAACACAACCCCACACTTGAATCCGGCAATCCCTCGCTAAAACTCGAGACAAATGCAGATCTAGTTTTCGATTGCTAACGTCGAACTGCGTGCATTTCATAACTAAAACGGTGAATGTGTCATGTAGGATTTTATGGTGTTTCAGAAATATATTCAAGATTTCTAAGTGAGTATAAGTGAAAAAATTATAATTCAATGGTTGGAACTTCATTTTGGTTACTGGTTTAAGCTTCAGGGAATGAACTATATAGTGGAAAGTAGTCGTGGCCATCACGGTTTAGGATAGTATTTTTAATATAGGTTAGGTTGGTTATAATATTTTGATTTAAATTTCTTTATGTATTCCGTCACTTCGAATCTACATTGGCATGGATACTTGGCTACGCTATGTTTGGATGGCTCATACAGGTTACTACATGATGTAGATGGTAGATAGCTAAAGCACAGGTATCTCTATAGCCTTTAATTGGATTAAACTTGGCATATACGCGTAGCTGTGTAGGCATTGGTAGGTGATAGTTCCAATTCTGCTTAGACATGTTGTTGAAGGGAAAACACATATGTATGCTGCTGAAGTGAAGGTGAAAAGCTGTCTGATGGTGATCATACACCATGCGCAAGTCTCAGTATAGGATGGGAAAAAGAATAGAGTAGCTGGTGTATGGTTTGCTTACTTTGGGGTTAAAAGTAGAATTAGATTAGGATAGACCAATGGTTGTAGAGATAGAGTAGGGTGGCTGTAAAAATCTTGATGTAAACATATGCATTTAAATTGAACATAAGATGGAGTTAAGAGTATGGTTTCTGGCGTACAGGCTGTGAATAGGTTTCACATGGATTCTACCTTTCTTTACACAAGCATGGGTAGTACTGCAAGTGTAGCTGTGCAGAAAGGTTTGGGTAATACAAAATAGGTTGGTAACTTAGTTTAGATATATATTTACCTTAATAGTTAATGTTGAAGCAATGTAAAGTAGGGTGTAAAAATATAGTGTGTACAAATGTGAACAATAGACATGAAAAAAATAGGGTATGCAGCTTATATATTTTTTGTATGAACCAGTACTGGCATTAGGTAGAAATAGGGTAGGTTCCATTTAGGGTAGACGTTTTTAATTAACAAGGTTCGTTAATTTAACATTCACTGTTGTTCAACACCGAATGTTAAATATACGCACTGTCACACAGTCTATTCAAATGCCGCGAGAACAGACACATTGCTACGTCTTGAAGTTACAAAACCATATAAACTTGTTTCGTTGAAATCCAACTCCGTTTGCACAACGTTGTTATTTTTATTTATCGGTTCACCTTTAAATTGCACGCACCAACAAAAAAACTCTGATTTACTCCAAACTGGAAATCTAGCAATAATTAATATACGTATTCCAATAAAATTCGTCTCACCAAAAACGGGGATCGTTTCAAAAATTATTATTTTAAACGCTTATATAATATCGATATAACATTATAAATAAAATCCAAAAAAATTAAATTAAATAATAATAAATTATAATTGTCGAATATATATTCAAAAAAATAATATACACTTCAAATATACCTAATATAGAATCATAACTCAAAATTAACGTATTCTAGTTTTAACGATATTCGAATTATACAGAAATCCCTTTATAATTTATTAAATAAACGATATAATTTATTAACGATTTCCATAACGACTATTTTAAAATTTGATTTGGACATAACTTACAATATATAAGCTGAAATTTCGATTTTTCTCTTTCGTTAGGAAATTATAGTCAAAACGATCCTAAAGTTTCTTATTTCACATAATTCCGACTTATAACGAATTCTGTATATTCAATTGAAGTTCAAAACTCAATACTACGAACTACCGTGCCATTTCAAGGTCGTTTTATATAAAATATAGTTCTAAACGTTCAATCGTCGTTTAATTAGCGAATTCGATATTAAAATCCACTAATGTTCCAAATATAATATTTAAAATAGATTTAAGTATTTAATATCAAATGACCGAAAAATCTGGGTTGTTACATAATTCATCATATAAATACATCCAAACAATCCAATATCATATAAATTTACTAGTTATCAGATGTCGGGTTTTAAACTAGTAATTATATGTCGAATTATCAACTTAGTTGTAAAATTTAAATTAATAGTCAAATTAAATTGCATTATCGACGCCAATGAATATGAATGTACAATTTTAGCTGTCAAACAATAATCAATACAATCATATCATAACATAATTTTAATTCAACTAACAATCGAATATTTTAGTTAAGCGTGAGTGGGTTTAATCACTCACCTTTAGTTTTGAACGTGTTTGAAATCCAGTTGGAGGCCCAAAATCGAACGGTCTTCAAATCCAACCAAACCAGCTGCATGTCGTCCAGAATTCCAATGCGATCCTAACGAAACAAACCATGAGTAAATCCAAGTTCATATGTAAAAGTTATCAATGTCTGAACATATGATTTTTTATCGAATATAAAATAATATGAAAACAATTCTCACTCCATATTTATGCCATGTCAAACCCCTTACTTCTTCTCCCTCTCCCTCACGTAGCAGCTATTCACGTAGCATTTCATGGCCAAAAATATCATGAATAAATCTTCCTTAACTCCCATGATTCTCAACCAAATCCAATCCCGTCAGATCCCTCGAACTTCTCTTCAAAATCTTTAGCTCTCAGTCGCCACCATACACAGTCCGAGCCACCTCATAAAATCGAGTTCCCAGTATCTTAACATATACATGTTACAGCGTATTTACACATTTCGTAGTCGATTTGCTCTAAATTTTTCCACAAGATGCTATTTTCCCCAACGAATCCAAGTATAACCTCATATTTGTAAATCCATGACCACACATCCATAAAACCCTAGCCCTATTCACACTGCCTTCAAACCCATACTGCTCGGTCACCATCGAATGCAACAAAATGGTACGAGCGATGAGATTTTCTCATTACGATCCCAGAAAATCAAGTTCTTGGAATTTTTTGAGCAAAATGTTTGATTTGTTTTTTTTAAAAGGTGAAAAGAGGCTGTAACGTCCCGTATTTTTACGGTATAATAATTAATTTATTTAATTATTTAAATAGTGATATAGAGATTTAAATGGTTGCTTAATTAAATAATATTGAATATTTAATTTATATAAATAATATAATTAATTCGGAAATAATCGGAATTAAGTTGAATTCATAATATTGTGTGAATTGGATTATTTATATGATATAATTCAGTTTAGAATTGAATTATATTAACGAATTTATTTTTAAATGTCAGTTGAACGTATAGTTTATATTATAATTATAATCGAGCTTGAAATGGCGTGGCAGTTCGTAATTTGGCAATTCGAACTATAAACGAATATACATAATTCGTTTTAAGTCGGATTTTTATGAAACAAGAAACGTTTGAAGCTGGTGAAGTTTATTTTTCTAATGGGAGGGAAAAATCGGGATTTCGTCGTGTAGATTTTGATTTATGATCAAATCAAAATTTCAAATAATCGCTATGAAATCGTTTATAAAGCATAACGATATATTTAATTATAATTAAATATTGGTTTCGAATTTGGACAAATCCTTTTTGACGTAGTTATAATTTAATTTTTAGAATTTTACAGTAATTTTTATTTTGGAAAATAAGCAACTTTTTTATTTAAAGTATTTTACACCCCAAATCAGCATTTTGATATTTCACAAAATAAGTTATCTTGTCTATTTTATTATATATTTGGAATCGTAATACATTGCTCGTTGCAGCAGAACTTTTATTTTTGTCGTTAGCAATCCTGAAATGAATAGAATTGTACGTGATAGGGTATCAATATATTTAAACAAAACAACACAAGGAGATCAACCACAATGCAATCAAAACCTCAGGTTCACTCTCAACTATAAATCCATAAAGAACTAAAATATGACAACTGCACTCAAAAGCACTTCGTATATATATGTTTGAATATTTTATCAACTAAAATCATTTTGAATCAAAAAGCACGAGAATTACACTCGAAAACTGGGTCTCTTTTAGCTGCTAACACAAAGGTGTTAAACATAAGGTTCCCTAATGATCAACCAATAAAGCATCGTATTTCATTCAGCTCATTTACTAGTTTTGATGACTCGAGCCTTGTACTTATAAATGCCATTTCATCAACAATGAACATGTATAAATTCCTATCCTATATTCTCGTGATAGATTGCTATGTTAAATCTAATCATCCATCCTCTTCCACTCCATAACTTCATGCCAAAGTAAACTTCATGCAAAGTATAATCCCATCAGTCTGACTAACCTTCGCGACTAAGGTAAGCCTCAGCTATAAATACACAAGTTAAGGCCAAATGAACCAGTTTAGTTCACTGTTTCAAACAACAAATGCACAACGTTTCTTTTTCTTTTGCTGTTTGTTTTTCTTTTCACGTTCAAATAAAACCATGCCGTGACCTTATAATGGAAATTTAAAATCGAAATTAACTTTAATTCTTCAAAGAGAAACGCAAATTGCTGCAGCAGGCATTTCATCTTCCATGCAACTCACAAGAAAGGAAACCAAATATAACCATTCTTTATGGTTTCTCAAGAAAACTCTTTCCTCCTCTTCCCGCTAGTTCCATTCGTTCTTCACTTCGTTGTATAAACAAATTGCATGAAAGAAGCAAACCAGCAGGGAATAAGGTTGAGCTGTACGGATGAGTCTTTGGCCATGCGGGGAAGAATGCATTCATGTATAAAGGAGGACTACATGTGTTATGGATGCACAGGGAGCTCGCGGATATGATTAGCTGGGGAAAGAGAACCGAAGGGGGTTCTGGAGCTTGCACGTATGAATGGAAAGTGGCGGAAATGAGTTCAAAATTGATTGAAGCCGTGGAGACTGATGACGCAAGCTAAAGGGAAGGGATAGTGGTGGAGCTCGAAACGAGGTGAGGTGGCTTCATTACTGTAAGATGGAAATAACATAGGAAAGAGAGAACATGGGTTAAGGTAGCATTTAATGGAGACTAGGAGGGTGAGTACATGTGGTTTAGAGGATGGAGATGAGATGAGAGAGTTTCCATTTTTTTGTTAGGTCATCAGATATTAGATGGAGAAATGAGTGCGCGTACAGAAGAATGAGGAAGAAGTGAGATTGAGGAGAAGTTAAACGGTAAATTCCGTTTGGTTTATTTTGAAGAAAAGGAGGAGACATGGGTGTAGAAGTCTACGTTAATGGCCAGTATTGGCTTACGGGTTGTATACTGAAATGTGTCAAGAAGAAGAACTGTTCATTTTTGTGCTTGCGGGTCTATTCTAGTGCATGGAATTATTCGTGGCAATTGCGTATTGGGCAAAATCCCAGTCTTTATAAAAAAAAGAAGTGTCAAACTGTATTTTGCATGAGTGATCATATTGGGGAGAGAGAGTTCTATGTTGGGGAATACAAATGTATGCGGTCAAGATTAGTGGGTCGGTAGAAGTAAAGTGGGCAGGGTTAAAGTTCACGTGAGGCCCATGTATAAATAATACAAAATAAAAAGGAGAAAAGGAAAAAAATATGAAGGAAGAGGGAGCTCAACACGGAATGGTGAATACCGGGAGGAATTCGTTGAAATGTTTAAAGGGAGATATGGGGCAGTGTTTTCGAAGTTGAAAGGAACGAAGGCGAGTTGTTTTCCAATTGGATAAAGGTGATTAAAGTTAATTAACATTAAAATATTAATTAAATGATTTTTAAACGTGTACAAACTAATAAAAATTCATGACTTTCTTGTATGTTAACGGAATTCAGCGAAACAAAATCCCTTGGGATCGTATGGACGAGTGCTACACAATGGAACTGACTGGAAATGAATTGGAGCTCGTTACAATTTACAGTGAAATAAATTGTCTGTCTGGATCAACCGACAGTTATCGTTATTTAACGATGAACGCCCAATGTGAATAAATCTCACAAACTCTGCTCAGTTTATATTTTTATAACGTATTTTTAGAATTGATAAATGATGGTTGATTGCTGTGTGTTGATTGTTTGGATGAACTGCTAAGTGATTGGTTGAAATTATAGATCTAGTAATATATATATATATATACATACCGTTAATCAAATATTGATTCTGTTTATTAGAATACTTCATATTGAAATGAAATTGATGTTAATTATATTGTTTAACATATGTGGATGCAGGGAAACAGGTTGGAGGGATCTAACTGGATTCCTCAATATTTATAATACTTTTTTCATATGTTGTGATATATGACGTGATATATAATCTGTGATTGATTATGATGACACTGGTCTTGTTATTTGGTATTTTGAATACCATAAGAAATACTGGAATGATAAAAGGAAATAATTATAAAATGAAATGGATTTTTATAAAAGGTAATAATTATAAAATCAAAGGATTTTATAAAAGGAAATAATTATAAAAAGAGTTTGACATTAGGAAGGTTTAGACCTGTGCTTCGCACACGGGTATAACATGATATGGATTTAAAGTAAATATTTAATAGAAATCTGTTTTAACAGATAAATAGAGAAGATTAATTTATAAAATATGTTTTATAAATTAAGTTAAATAATTTATCATGGGATAAATTGGATATATAATTCTGAATTTATATAGAGGAGTAGAAATCGGTTTTAACACTGCTATTTTAAATAGAAATTGAACTTAGCATTTACAAAGGGACTTATAAATGAGACTTTTAGTGTTAGAAGTAAAAGGAGTTTTGTATAATTAATTCGATAAATAGAAGTATAAATAGAATTAGGAAATGGGATATTATTTTAAAATACAAAATCAAACCGATTGATTATATATAGAAAAACATTATTCACATTCGAGGTGAATAATGGATTAAAATAAATATTTTATAAATTAAAACATTTATAAGGAAAATTTAGGTTTTGAAATAGGGATTCAAATGGGAATTTGAATGAGATAGAAAATAGAGTTAATCGAATATTAGTTATTCGAATGGAGTTAATCGAATATTAGTTATTCGAAGAGTGTTAATTGAATATTAGTTATTCAAGTAGTGTTAATCAAATATTTAGTTATTCGAATAGAGTTAATCGAATATTAGTTATTCGAATAGAGTTAATCGAATATTAGTTATTCAAGTAGAGTTAATCGAATATTTAGTTATTCAAATAGAGTTAATCTAATATTAGTTATTCGAATAGAGTTAATAGAATGTTAGTTATTCGAATAGAGTTAATCGAATATAAGTTATTCGAATGGAGTTATCGAATATAGTTATTTCAAGGGAGTTATCGAATATAATTTATTCGAAAGCGAGTTAATCGAATATAATTTATTCGAAAGAGAGTTAATCGAATATAATGTATTCGAAAGAGAGTTAATCGAATATAAGTTATTCGAAAGAGAGTTAATCGAATAGAGATTATTCGAAAGAGAGTTATACGTTAAATTCGATTATATCGAATTCGGGAAAGTACTATTCACTTTCCATTTTTAACCATGATTTATTCATTTATTAATAAATTAGTTGTTTGTTTATTTATCCAAATTAATAAATAAAAGTTATTTTTAAGTTATCATATTACGGAAGCATGGGATTTTAACACTATTATTATAATCAAATGATTTCTGTAAAAGAAGTTGATTCGTAACTAGAATCCGAGGTTTATGTAAGGAAGTTTGTAAAGATTTAAAATGTGAACTTTGTCTATTTCGAGGTTAGAAATGTTGTTCAGTTAAGGTCTGAGAGGTAGTTAACTTGATTGACTTCATTTTTAACTAAGGAATGGTTAAGGTTCGATAGTGAAGGTTGGTTAAGTGAATTTAGTTAATGAGTGTAATGGTTTGAGTTGGCATAGCAATGTTTTATTTAAACATCTGTTTAAATCCAATGAAGGAGTTTTGGAAATGTTTTCCAAATAAGAATCAGAAATGTTTTCTAATATAGAAAATAAGAAATGAGAGTAAATATGGAATGTTTTTCAAATGATTAATAACGTATATTTTCTACATTTGGAAAATAAAAATTTACGAATATATGGAAACGGAAATAGAGAAATGAATAATTGAATTACAAATCAATTTAAAGGGGATCAATGTTGACTGATGATTTGCTTGGTAAGATTTCCATTTGGAAATACGACCGTTGTTTGTACACATGTTTTCCTTTGATAGTTAAATAACCGACTATCAATTTTTTTGACCATTTTTCCGTCGTTAATATGGAGAGACCGGGATCAAATTTATTATCTAAAAACCACTCCGTATGGGCGTTAGCATTGCGAATCAAATATGATGAAGATAATTGAAGACGGAGTTTATGCAAGGGCTGTTCTGGCAAACCCTAGGTAGAAATTGCCTAAGATGGGTTTACAGAATAATGCCTTCAGCTTGTCCAGTCCCAAGACAAACTGTATGGAAGAATGTCTGACAGAGTATATTTAATAGATCGCGTAAGTTGATCTCTTCAAACGTATTTACGTTTGGTGGCGGAGGAATTCATTTCTCTTAGCTGTATACCCGTAGTATTTTTTGGGAAATCAATTTGTGATTTGGCGGGTATGACGATGTGACATTCAAAGTAAATAAAGGTGTTGTAATGACCCGCATTTTTAGAGATATATAATTAATTTATTTAATTATATAATTGGTGATTTAGAGAAGTTAATGATCGTTTAATTAAATAATATTGAATATTTAATTAATAATTATAATATAATAATATATTATAATGTCGAAATAGTCGGATATAGTGAAATTCACAATATCGTGTGAATTGAATAGCATACGAGATTTGGTGGAGTTTCGATTCGAAATATAATAACGAATATATTAAATCGACGACGGTTTGAACGTATAATTATAATATAATTATAATAGAGCTTGAAATGGCGCTGCAGTTCGTAAATTGGCGATTCGAACTTCAACTGAATATACAGGATTCATTTTAAGCCGGATTTCTATGAAACAAGAAACGTGTGGAGCTGGTGGAGTATATCTTTCTAGTGGAAGAGAAAAATCGAGATTTCGTCGTGTAGATTTTTATGTATGTCCAAATCAAATTTCAGAAAAGTCGCTGTAGAATTCCTTTATAATTTGCAACGCTTTATATACGTTATAAATGAATTTTCGATATAAACTGAATATCGATAAATTTAAAATCTGAAATATCAAACTGTATATTCTGATATGTATTCTGGAGCTGTACGACATCATCTGTGGATATATACGAGAATATTAATTTATTAATATTTAAATTTATTTAAATATATTTATATATTTAAATGGGCTATTCAAAGCGTTAAAAATAGCCACTTTTGCAAACGAAGCCGGAATTCGACGAAACTAGTTTTGTTGGATCCGCAATGCCAAATTATTGCTAGATATCAAGTTTCGTGATTTTTAGAGTCACTGTGTGGCCGTACGGATTTTTAGAGTGAGAAACAGTCAGTATTTTGACAGTTAAAAATACGCTGTGTGAGCATACGAATTCGGAATTCGACAAAACTAGTTTCGTTGGGACCGTAGTGTCAAACTAAAGGTGCATGTCCAGTTTGGTGATTTTTGGGCATCGTATATGGTTGCTGGAATTTTTAAGGACCAGAGACAAGTGGAAAATCATTAAATAAAAATATAAAAAAATCAAAATAAAAATATCCCTCTCCATTCCATGATCAAAACAAGGCCACGCAGTGGTCAATTGCAGCCACAAACCTCAACAGCCTCAAGGATAAAACTCCAGGACCCATTCTCGTTCACACAGACACAAAACGCAGCAAGCAAATTCAAAAGAAAAATAAAAAACAATCCCCAAATAATTCTATAAATCATATGATATATACATATGGACTCAGCATGTAAAGAGCTCCAAGTTGATGTGCATTTTGGTAGGAGCGGCGTCCTTGGCTGCTGTTCGAAATTTGGCAGTAGAATTAGGGTTCGGGTTTTATTTGATTTTGGGACATTGAATTGGGTTTTGACTTTGGATTCGTGTTCGTGGTGTATTTCCGCATCTCGTATGGGGTTTTTGTACGATTCGATGCTTAAAACCGACGGTGGTTTACTGTTGGAGCTGAGCGACGGAAATCAAGGCGGGGCGTCGAGTGGGTGGTTGAAGGTCTCGGATGAAGGAGAGGATGATGAGAGGCACGTTGGAAATCTTAGTTTGTGGATTTATGAAGTAAAGAGGGAGGAAAGGGTGCTTGAACGATTGGGAAATGGTGCTGTGGTGTTTTGGAGCCGACGTTTTTGAGAGGAAGGAAGATGCTTTGGACGGGTCTGGGCTTAAATACGCAGTGGGCCGGAATGAAGGTACAAGGCCCAAGTTAATTAAAACCCATGTTCTTAATTAATTTAAATATCGTATCAACGTGTAAACGCTGTATCTTATTCATACGAAATCAGAATGACGAACCGTGAGTTGCGTTGGGATCGTATGGACGGGAGCAACACAATGGCACTGACCGGGAGCGAATCCGAGATCGTTACAATTTATAGTGAAATAAATTGTCTGAATCAAGCGATGGTTATCGTCCTTGACGATGATCGTCCAATGTGAGTAAACCTCACTAACTCTGAACAGTTTATAATTTCATGTTGTATTTGTAGAACTGTTTGAAATTGTCTGTTTGACTGTATGTTGATTGTTTGATTGAACTGCTAGTCAGTTAGTTAAATTTCTATATTGATTCTGTTTAACAAGATATATCATATGGAACTGAAAGTGATGTTATCTATACTGTCTAACATCTGTGATGCAGGGAAACAGGTTGGAGGAATCCGACTGGATTCCTCAACAGTTATTTTATTGTTTTTCATATATTTTGATATATGATGTGAATTATAACATATTGTTGGTTGTGTGTGTATGGACGATATTGAACATCGTGATTTGATATGATTGAATACCATGACATACCGGAATGTAGATAAAAGAGATTTTTCAAATAGAATATTTATAAAATAGAATATTTATAAAGTGGAATATTTATAAATAAGGAATATTTATAAATTGGGATATTTATAAATAGGATATATTTGAAAAGGAAATAATTTCAAACCATTTCCTTTTTGAATGGAAAGGCCTGTGTGGCGAGTTTGGGGATTTTCCCGATGCTCCCGATACAAAGGAGGTTATGGCGAATTTTCCCGGGAATTTAAGGAGTTAGAATATTTCAAGAATAAATTTGAAAAGGGGATATTTGTAAACCATTTACAAATAGAACTGGAAAGGAAACATTATAAAAAGGGAAATCATTTTTAAAAGGGTAGAACCGTTATTTAAAAGTAAATCTTTTCAAATGAATAAAACGTTGTTATAAAGGAAATCTTTTTAAAGTGAATAAAGTAAATCGAATATAGATATTCGAAGTTAGTTAATCGAATATGGTATTCGAAGGAGTTAATCGAATTTGGTATTCGAAGTTAGTTAATCGAATATAGACATTCGAAAGGAGTTAATCGAATATGGTATTCGAAGTTAGTTAATCGAACATGGTATTCGAAGTTAGTTAATCGAATATGGTATTCGAAAGTTAGTTAATCAAATATGTTATTCGAAAGGGGTTAGTCAAATAGAGTTAGTCAAATAGAGTTAACCAGTTAGAGTTAATCAGTTGGAGTTAATTAGTTAGAGTTAATCAGTTAGAGTTAACCAGTTAGAGTTAATCAAATAGAGTTAACCAGTTGGAGTTAATTAGTTAGAGTTAATCGATTAGAGTTAAAACGAACTAGAGTTAATCAAATATAGTTATTTGAGACAGAGTTGGTCAAACATAGTATTCAGGGTAAGTTGCCATCTTGTACGACTGCTAGCGTAATTCGCAGGGCTGTAAATAGCTTACGGCGGTCGGATGTTTCCTGAGGGAATCAGGCGTAACCATTGTGATCGCTGCGATCTAGAGTCAAGCGAATGGAAGTAAATCGAATATTAGTTATTCGATAGGAGTTAATCCAGTTGAGTAAGTAGGGTTGAATAAGTCAAGTTAACCAGTTGAGTTAGGTAAGTCAAGTAAACCAGTAAGGTTGAGTAAGTAGGGTTAATCGAGTGGAGTTATCAAATATCACTTATTCAAAGTAGATTTATTGAATATGGTATTCGAAGTTAGAGAGATCGAATATAAGTTATTCGAAGTGAGATAATCGAATATAAGTTATTCGAAGTAAGATAATCGAATATTGGTTATTCGAGAAGAAGTTACGAATAGTTGTTCGAATGGAGTTAAATAGAGTTAGTCGAACATAGTTTATTCGAATAGAGTTAAATGAAGTTAAATCGAATATTAGTTATTCGATATGAGTAATCAAGTTAAGATAATCCAGTTAAGATAATCGAGTTATGTTAGCAAGTTAAGTTATCAAGTCAAGATGATCGAGTTAAGTAAATAAGTTCAGTTCGTCGAGTTAAATTAATCGATGTTAGTTTCATCGAAAGGAGTTATCGATGTTAGTTTCATCGAAAGGAGTTATCGATGTTAGTTCCATCGAAAGGAGTTATCGATGTTAGTTTCATCGAAATGAGTTATAGATGGTAGTTTCATCGAAGGGAGTTATCGATTATAGTTTAATCGAAGTGAGATTTTCAAATATGAGATATTTGAAAGGAAGAGTTATTCGAAAAGAGATTTTCGAATATAATTTATTCGAAAGTAAGATTTTTAAATATGAGATATTTGAAAAGGAAGAAGTTAATCGAATATAGGTTATTCGAAGAAGAGTTAATCAAATAGAGATTTCTCGAAGAGAGTTAATCGGCAAATTCGATTATATCGCATTCGGGAAAGTACTTATACTTTCCAGCGTTTAAATAGAGATTTATATATTTATAAATAAATAAGTGTTAGGATAATTATTCACTAATAAGAATAGAAGTTATAATTAAAGTTAGATAATTCGAAAGTAAGGATTATAACGTTATCGTTATAACCAATGTTTTAAATATAGAAGTGGATTAGTAAAATTGAATCCGAGAAAGGCGTAAAGAAGTTGTTAAAGATTAAAAGATAAACTTTGACCATTTCGAAGTTATAACGTTGTTCAGTTAAGGTCTGAGAGGTAATTATACCCCAACTTGAGTGACTTCCTTCTTAACTAAGAAATGGTAAGGTTTGATCGTAAAGGAGTTTTGGAAATGTTTTCCAAACGCGAATCAGAAATGTTTTCTGATAAAAGAAAAAAATAAGAATTTAGAATATAGGGAAATGGGGGATAAGTAAATAAATGAACTAAAAGGGATTATGTTAAATGATGTTTGTTCGATATAATTTCCATTTGGAAATAATATCGTTGTTTGCACACTTGTTTTTCTTTGATAGTTAACTCACCGACTATCGAAGTTTTGACCATTTTAACGTTGTTAATATGGAGAGACCGGTTGGATTATTATCCATAGAACCACTCTGTATTGGCATAAGCGTCGCGAATCATATATGCCAAAGATAATTGAAGACGGAGTAAAATGCAAGGGCTATCCTGTTTACAGAATAGTGCCTTCGGTTTGTCCAGTCCCAGGACAACTTGTATGGACGAAGGTCTGACGGAGTATATCCAATGGATCGCGTAAGTTGATCTGTTCAAACGTATTCACGTTTGGTGGCGGAGGAATTCGTTTCTCTTAGCTGTATACCCGTGTTATTTTTGGATAAGTCAATTTGTGATTTGGCGGGTATGACGATGTGACATTTCTAAGTGAATGAAGATGGATGTCTGACAGAGTATTTCCAGGAAGGTCACGTACATTGATTTCTTCAACTATACCAAGAGTGGAAGCGGAGAAGGAAACTTCTTTTAGCTGGCACGTAATGTATGGTTGTAGTCGTAAATTAGTGATTCTGATGGATCTGACAATGTGGCATTCGAACGGAATCTGATGTAATGATAAAGCGTAGCTTCTAGCCTCATCAACCGGTAAATGACAGAAATCGGGCAGGCAGCATGGCTAAGTCGGTCGCACCGAAGTAGGGTGTATAATCACCTATCTAGAGAATATTCATTTGTTTCTTAAATCTATCAATGCTGTCCCATATATATATACGGGAACGGTTGCTGATCCCAACCGTTGGTGATGTACATTCGATACGCTCAAGCGAAATGAGTGGTCGGTCATGTGTGGCTGAGTTGCAAGATGTTCTTGTTGAACTCCAGTGTATCGTTCCTAGAGTACACTGATCGGAAGGTGATTCCATACCTTGTCATAGTTGGAAATCCATTATCCAATACGTGCTTGCGATTTTGATTGTATACTATATATGTAGAACGTGAGATGAAAGCGTTTCTGCTAGTTGATATCTATTTGTACATAGACATTATTATAATATCAAAAGGTTTTTGATATAAAGATATTTTGGATTCTCATAAGGGAAAAACCCGTTCCGTTATGCGGCGTGGTCTTATGAGATATCGTTTACTTGTTCATATACCTGTTTTAAACTGTTTTACTCACACCAGTCCCATGACTGACCCGGAGTTTATTTGTTGTTTTCCCTAAACTCTTGGGTGCCTAAATTTGTACGGGCAGTCAAGTAGTCGGGTTTTACAGATATACTGGAAGAGCGTGGAGCAGGAGGCTTCAAGATCATATAGCTATAGTTATTTCCGCTGTGTTGTAAGTGCTGTACTCTGATAAGTGCTATTGTATACATAACTGTTATATTTCAAAGTTATGTTACCTATTATATGTTATTCGTTCCGCTGTGAGATTCGTGTTACTCTGATGTTGTGTTCTTCTTCTTCTTCTATTCTAAGCTTCTATCTTATCTATTCTCACCTTCTAATTTCTTTCATTAACTATTCGGTTATTTTCGATCCTTGGATGTTCGATATGTGTTGTATATCGGATAACCAAGATCGCATTTTTCCGGGTCGTTACAGTTGGTATCGGAGCTTAAGTTAAGAATTACTTGGCTCTGTGGCGTGACTCGGTAGAGATAGGGTTAGTAATACCCTAGATTGAGTTTGAGTGCATATATACGAGTGCGTATTTGTATTTGATATAAAAATAGTTTTATATTGTGGGGATTCATTGGCTGAGTTGTTTATGAGTTCTGGTCGATCAGTTTGATCCACTGTATCGGTAGGAGTAAATATATACTTGAATACGATGGACCGACACAGTATGGATATGTGATATATTATCATATATAGGTTGAGATTATAATCGAATGAGATTATAAAGTGAAATGGTTAAGTAAATAACCAATCAGAATTCATATAGGTAAAGTATATGAAATAAGATGAATTAAATCTGAAATTTAAATCAGGATTTGGAATTAAAATAAGGAAATTTTAAGTTCCTGGGAGATTTTGAAATGTTTTCAAAATGGAAGTATTTAGTAATGGTTTTGAAAATGATATAGTATTGAAATCACTTGGGTCGCTGGAAAGTAATTCCGATGATGACTGCGCAGTATCATCGGTGTGATTTTCGAGTTCTAAGTGGTGGATTACTACCAGAGATTTTGATTTGAATTGTTTTGAGAAAACAAGTTGTTTAGAAAATTCAAAGGTTTTGAATTGGCAGTATGATTTCAAATTGATTTGAAATAAAACCGGGAATTCAAGTTCTAGAAATTAAAATTTAACTAATGAAGTTAAATAAAATGAGATGGTAAAAATAAATTGAAATTTAACTTGAACATAGTTAAATAGAATTGAATTGGATTAGAGAATAATCTGTTATGGAATTTGGTTAATGAGTTAAGAATTTGAAATTTGATATTGGGGTTCGAATAAAATTCGGTTTGGATTTGAGGATATGAACTGATTGGAATTTGATTGAGATAACACTGGTATATGCTGAGTTGATAGCATATGGAAGTGGTAGGGATATAATGATATGCCCAACAAAAAGGTACAAGTTTATATTTTATATGAATTTGGAATTTATGAGCCGAATTGGCAAGCCGCTTGGCTGTTTGATTTTCTTTTGGGTTGGAGATGGCCCCGAGAGGCGAGTTAGAGTTTGAACTATTGACCAGTACAAAGGAGGTGCTGGCGAAATTTTCCGAAAATTTAAAGGGTTAGAAAATTTTTAGAATTTTTAAAATTTTAAGTTAGTCGGAATGAATAAATATTTTAGTCGATATTAATTGGTTCAGTTGGAATCAGAAATAAGGGGTAAACAAATCTTAGGAATTCCAATAGATAGGGTCGTCCTCTAACTTAGCAATTTCGAGGACGAAATTATTTTAAGTGGGGAAGAATGTAATGACCCGCATTTTTAGAGATATATAATTAATTTATTTAATTATATAATTGGTGATTTAGAGAAGTTAATGATCGTTTAATTAAATAATATTGAATATTTAATTAATAATTATAATATAATAATATATTATAATGTCGAAATAGTCGGATATAGTGAAATTCACAATATCGTGTGAATTGAATAGCATACGAGATTTGGTGGAGTTTCGATTCGAAATATAATAACGAATATATTAAATCGACGACGGTTTGAACGTATAATTATAATATAATTATAATAGAGCTTGAAATGGCGCTGCAGTTCGTAAATTGGCGATTCGAACTTCAACTGAATATACAGGATTCATTTTAAGCCGGATTTCTATGAAACAAGAAACGTGTGGAGCTGGTGGAGTATATCTTTCTAGTGGAAGAGAAAAATCGAGATTTCGTCGTGTAGATTTTTATGTATGTCCAAATCAAATTTCAGAAAAGTCGCTGTAGAATTCCTTTATAATTTGCAACGCTTTATATACGTTATAAATGAATTTTCGATATAAACTGAATATCGATAAATTTAAAATCTGAAATATCAAACTGTATATTCTGATATGTATTCTGGAGCTGTACGACATCATCTGTGGATATATACGAGAATATTAATTTATTAATATTTAAATTTATTTAAATATATTTATATATTTAAATGGGCTATTCAAAGCGTTAAAAATAGCCACTTTTGCAAACGAAGCCGGAATTCGACGAAACTAGTTTTGTTGGATCCGCAATGCCAAATTATTGCTAGATATCAAGTTTCGTGATTTTTAGAGTCACTGTGTGGCCGTACGGATTTTTAGAGTGAGAAACAGTCAGTATTTTGACAGTTAAAAATACGCTGTGTGAGCATACGAATTCGGAATTCGACAAAACTAGTTTCGTTGGGACCGTAGTGTCAAACTAAAGGTGCATGTCCAGTTTGGTGATTTTTGGGCATCGTATATGGTTGCTGGAATTTTTAAGGACCAGAGACAAGTGGAAAATCATTAAATAAAAATATAAAAAAATCAAAATAAAAATATCCCTCTCCATTCCATGATCAAAACAAGGCCACGCAGTGGTCAATTGCAGCCACAAACCTCAACAGCCTCAAGGATAAAACTCCAGGACCCATTCTCGTTCACACAGACACAAAACGCAGCAAGCAAATTCAAAAGAAAAATCAAAAACAATCCCCAAATAATTCTATAAATCATATGATATATACATATGGACTCAGCATGTAAAGAGCTCCAAGTTGATGTGCATTTTGGTAGGAGCGGCGTCCTTGGCTGCTGTTCGAAATTTGGCAGTAGAATTAGGGTTCGGGTTTTATTTGATTTTGGGACATTGAATTGGGTTTTGACTTTGGATTCGTGTTCGTGGTGTATTTCCGCATCTCGTATGGGGTTTTTGTACGATTCGATGCTTAAAACCGACGGTGGTTTACTGTTGGAGCTGAGCGACGGAAATCAAGGCGGGGCGTCGAGTGGGTGGTTGAAGGTCTCGGATGAAGGAGAGGATGATGAGAGGCACGTTGGAAATCTTAGTTTGTGGATTTATGAAGTAAAGAGGGAGGAAAGGGTGCTTGAACGATTGGGAAATGGTGCTGTGGTGTTTTGGAGCCGACGTTTTTGAGAGGAAGGAAGATGCTTTGGACGGGTCTGGGCTTAAATACGCAGTGGGCCGGAATGAAGGTACAAGGCCCAAGTTAATTAAAACCCATGTTCTTAATTAATTTAAATATCGTATCAACGTGTAAACGCTGTATCTTATTCATACGAAATCAGAATGACGAACCGTGAGTTGCGTTGGGATCGTATGGACGGGAGCAACACAATGGCACTGACCGGGAGCGAATCCGAGATCGTTACAATTTATAGTGAAATAAATTGTCTGAATCAAGCGATGGTTATCGTCCTTGACGATGATCGTCCAATGTGAGTAAACCTCACTAACTCTGAACAGTTTATAATTTCATGTTGTATTTGTAGAACTGTTTGAAATTGTCTGTTTGACTGTATGTTGATTGTTTGATTGAACTGCTAGTCAGTTAGTTAAATTTCTATATTGATTCTGTTTAACAAGATATATCATATGGAACTGAAAGTGATGTTATCTATACTGTCTAACATCTGTGATGCAGGGAAACAGGTTGGAGGAATCCGACTGGATTCCTCAACAGTTATTTTATTGTTTTTCATATATTTTGATATATGATGTGAATTATAACATATTGTTGGTTGTGTGTGTATGGACGATATTGAACATCGTGATTTGATATGATTGAATACCATGACATACCGGAATGTAGATAAAAGAGATTTTTCAAATAGAATATTTATAAAATAGAATATTTATAAAGTGGAATATTTATAAATAAGGAATATTTATAAATTGGGATATTTATAAATAGGATATATTTGAAAAGGAAATAATTTCAAACCATTTCCTTTTTGAATGGAAAGGCCTGTGTGGCGAGTTTGGGGATTTTCCCGATGCTCCCGATACAAAGGAGGTTATGGCGAATTTTCCCGGGAATTTAAGGAGTTAGAATATTTCAAGAATAAATTTGAAAAGGGGATATTTGTAAACCATTTACAAATAGAACTGGAAAGGAAACATTATAAAAAGGGAAATCATTTTTAAAAGGGTAGAACCGTTATTTAAAAGTAAATCTTTTCAAATGAATAAAACGTTGTTATAAAGGAAATCTTTTTAAAGTGAATAAAGTAAATCGAATATAGATATTCGAAGTTAGTTAATCGAATATGGTATTCGAAGGAGTTAATCGAATTTGGTATTCGAAGTTAGTTAATCGAATATAGACATTCGAAAGGAGTTAATCGAATATGGTATTCGAAGTTAGTTAATCGAACATGGTATTCGAAGTTAGTTAATCGAATATGGTATTCGAAAGTTAGTTAATCAAATATGTTATTCGAAAGGGGTTAGTCAAATAGAGTTAGTCAAATAGAGTTAACCAGTTAGAGTTAATCAGTTGGAGTTAATTAGTTAGAGTTAATCAGTTAGAGTTAACCAGTTAGAGTTAATCAAATAGAGTTAACCAGTTGGAGTTAATTAGTTAGAGTTAATCGATTAGAGTTAAAACGAACTAGAGTTAATCAAATATAGTTATTTGAGACAGAGTTGGTCAAACATAGTATTCAGGGTAAGTTGCCATCTTGTACGACTGCTAGCGTAATTCGCAGGGCTGTAAATAGCTTACGGCGGTCGGATGTTTCCTGAGGGAATCAGGCGTAACCATTGTGATCGCTGCGATCTAGAGTCAAGCGAATGGAAGTAAATCGAATATTAGTTATTCGATAGGAGTTAATCCAGTTGAGTAAGTAGGGTTGAATAAGTCAAGTTAACCAGTTGAGTTAGGTAAGTCAAGTAAACCAGTAAGGTTGAGTAAGTAGGGTTAATCGAGTGGAGTTATCAAATATCACTTATTCAAAGTAGATTTATTGAATATGGTATTCGAAGTTAGAGAGATCGAATATAAGTTATTCGAAGTGAGATAATCGAATATAAGTTATTCGAAGTAAGATAATCGAATATTGGTTATTCGAGAAGAAGTTACGAATAGTTGTTCGAATGGAGTTAAATAGAGTTAGTCGAACATAGTTTATTCGAATAGAGTTAAATGAAGTTAAATCGAATATTAGTTATTCGATATGAGTAATCAAGTTAAGATAATCCAGTTAAGATAATCGAGTTATGTTAGCAAGTTAAGTTATCAAGTCAAGATGATCGAGTTAAGTAAATAAGTTCAGTTCGTCGAGTTAAATTAATCGATGTTAGTTTCATCGAAAGGAGTTATCGATGTTAGTTTCATCGAAAGGAGTTATCGATGTTAGTTCCATCGAAAGGAGTTATCGATGTTAGTTTCATCGAAATGAGTTATAGATGGTAGTTTCATCGAAGGGAGTTATCGATTATAGTTTAATCGAAGTGAGATTTTCAAATATGAGATATTTGAAAGGAAGAGTTATTCGAAAAGAGATTTTCGAATATAATTTATTCGAAAGTAAGATTTTTAAATATGAGATATTTGAAAAGGAAGAAGTTAATCGAATATAGGTTATTCGAAGAAGAGTTAATCAAATAGAGATTTCTCGAAGAGAGTTAATCGGCAAATTCGATTATATCGAATTCGGGAAAGTACTTATACTTTCCAGCGTTTAAATAGAGATTTATATATTTATAAATAAATAAGTGTTAGGTTAATTATTCACTAATAAGAATAGAAGTTATAATTAAAGTTAGATAATTCGAAAGTAAGGATTATAACGTTATCGTTATAACCAATGTTTTAAATATAGAAGTGGATTAGTAAAATTGAATCCGAGAAAGGCGTAAAGAAGTTGTTAAAGATTAAAAGATAAACTTTGACCATTTCGAAGTTATAACGTTGTTCAGTTAAGGTCTGAGAGGTAATTATACCCCAACTTGAGTGACTTCCTTCTTAACTAAGAAATGGTAAGGTTTGATCGTAAAGGAGTTTTGGAAATGTTTTCCAAACGCGAATCAGAAATGTTTTCTGATAAAAGAAAAAAATAAGAATTTAGAATATAGGGAAATGGGGGATAAGTAAATAAATGAACTAAAAGGGATTATGTTAAATGATGTTTGTTCGATATAATTTCCATTTGGAAATAATATCGTTGTTTGCACACTTGTTTTTCTTTGATAGTTAACTCACCGACTATCGAAGTTTTGACCATTTTAACGTTGTTAATATGGAGAGACCGGTTGGATTATTATCCATAGAACCACTCTGTATTGGCATAAGCGTCGCGAATCATATATGCCAAAGATAATTGAAGACGGAGTAAAATGCAAGGGCTATCCTGTTTACAGAATAGTGCCTTCGGTTTGTCCAGTCCCAGGACAACTTGTATGGACGAAGGTCTGACGGAGTATATCCAATGGATCGCGTAAGTTGATCTGTTCAAACGTATTCACGTTTGGTGGCGGAGGAATTCGTTTCTCTTAGCTGTATACCCGTGTTATTTTTGGATAAGTCAATTTGTGATTTGGCGGGTATGACGATGTGACATTTCTAAGTGAATGAAGATGGATGTCTGACAGAGTATTTCCAGGAAGGTCACGTACATTGATTTCTTCAACTATACCAAGAGTGGAAGCGGAGAAGGAAACTTCTTTTAGCTGGCACGTAATGTATGGTTGTAGTCGTAAATTAGTGATTCTGATGGATCTGACAATGTGGCATTCGAACGGAATCTGATGTAATGATAAAGCGTAGCTTCTAGCCTCATCAACCGGTAAATGACAGAAATCGGGCAGGCAGCATGGCTAAGTCGGTCGCACCGAAGTAGGGTGTATAATCACCTATCTAGAGAATATTCATTTGTTTCTTAAATCTATCAATGCTGTCCCATATATATATACGGGAACGGTTGCTGATCCCAACCGTTGGTGATGTACATTCGATACGCTCAAGCGAAATGAGTGGTCGGTCATGTGTGGCTGAGTTGCAAGATGTTCTTGTTGAACTCCAGTGTATCGTTCCTAGAGTACACTGATCGGAAGGTGATTCCATACCTTGTCATAGTTGGAAATCCATTATCCAATACGTGCTTGCGATTTTGATTGTATACTATATATGTAGAACGTGAGATGAAAGCGTTTCTGCTAGTTGATATCTATTTGTACATAGACATTATTATAATATCAAAAGGTTTTTGATATAAAGATATTTTGGATTCTCATAAGGGAAAAACCCGTTCCGTTATGCGGCGTGGTCTTATGAGATATCGTTTACTTGTTCATATACCTGTTTTAAACTGTTTTACTCACACCAGTCCCATGACTGACCCGGAGTTTATTTGTTGTTTTCCCTAAACTCTTGGGTGCCTAAATTTGTACGGGCAGTCAAGTAGTCGGGTTTTACAGATATACTGGAAGAGCGTGGAGCAGGAGGCTTCAAGATCATATAGCTATAGTTATTTCCGCTGTGTTGTAAGTGCTGTACTCTGATAAGTGCTATTGTATACATAACTGTTATATTTCAAAGTTATGTTACCTATTATATGTTATTCGTTCCGCTGTGAGATTCGTGTTACTCTGATGTTGTGTTCTTCTTCTTCTTCTATTCTAAGCTTCTATCTTATCTATTCTCACCTTCTAATTTCTTTCATTAACTATTCGGTTATTTTCGATCCTTGGATGTTCGATATGTGTTGTATATCGGATAACCAAGATCGCATTTTTCCGGGTCGTTACAGGTGTGATCGGTACGTTATGGCCTCTAGCCTCACAACCAGGAAATGGTATAAAATCGGGTAGGTCGCATGGCTAAGTGGTTAGCTGCCAATTAGGGTGTATTGTCACCTGATCTAGAGAAATTCCATTTACTTCTATAATCTATTTCGATGCTGTCCCTTTCGGGAAACGGTTGCTGATCTCAACCGTTGGTGATAATACATTCGGTACACTCAACCGAAATGAGTGACCGGTCATGTTTATCCTGGGGTGCAAGATGTTCTTATTGAACTCGGTGTATTCCTCTCTAGAGATACTGTAATAACCCGGAAATTCTGAGCCAGTTTAAAATTTTTATTTTGGCAATTTTAGTGAATTTTGAACATTTAAAATAGATTATTTTAAATAATAGCGATGAAAAATTTATTTTGAAAATAATTCGAACGTGTATATTTATATACGTCGTCGTTAGAATATAAATATTTATATATAATTATAAATAGAATTGAAAATGGCGCGGTAGTTCGATAATTTGATTTCAAATTTCAATTGAATGTACCGGGTGCAAAACAATCCGGATTTTAGTGAAACCAAAAATAATGGAATCTAATTGATGATATCTTTCCAACGAATCCGAAAAATCGAAATTTCATAGCGGGAATCAAAAGTTATGCCCAGTTGAAAATTCAGAATAGTCGCTATGTAAATTATACATGGCCCAAAAAGTCATATTTGCATACAGATGAATTTGGACTCGAAACCACTTCCATTGAGTTCAAAATGCCGTTTAGAACTCCGAAAAGTATAAACTTTGATATATTCCGATATCCGGAATAGTGGCTATGGGTTGGAGTTGTTCGGTTAACAATACATAGCCCTTAAAAAGTGAAATTTTGCATACGAGCTCAGAATTCGATGAGATAAATTTTTATGGATTCACAATGACAAATCATTGTTGAGTTCCAAATGGCGTGTCGAACGGAGTCAGTATGTGGCCGTGCGAGCTAAAACAGTTCAGGGTAAAGCGAGCAGTCATTTTACAAAGGAACATTATTGATACGACCTCGGAATTCAATTCTACTTTTTTTTCTAGATTCGTGTCATCTAATAATGGTTAAATCCAAGAGGGCTTGATTTTTTGAGTTAGCATGTGAGCGTGCGAGAAGAAAAGGTGCGCCAAAATCGCATTTTTAGAGCTTATCTGAGCATTTTTGTGATTTTTAACGGACGGTCAAACGAACTCGGAATTCGACGAAACTTGTTTCGTTGGACTCGTCTTCACGTCTACTATCTCGTGTCCGAAATCCGCGGCCATCGGAGATCGCTAGCGTTCAGGCGATACGCGAGAAACTAGCATATAAACACTTTTACTTCCTTTTCTTCTTCACTTTCTTCCTCTTCCTCTTTCTTCACAAAAACTCAAAAATGGAGACCACCCCTCCTTCCGCCGCTGCCTCTCCTCCACCGCCCACCACCAGCCTCCGGCGAGCCGCCGCACCCCCTCCTCCTCCTCCCCTCCTCCTCCTCTTCCTCCTCCTCTCTCCATTTGCAAACCCTAAGCCCCAAATCACCAACCACCACCACCGCGGCCACCACGGACCCCACCACCGCCACCCACACCCTCCCCCACGTCCATCAGGCCCGTGACCCCCCTCCAGCCCCCTCAATTCTGGCCGTGGGCCCCGCTACACCCAAAAACCCATTTTCACCAAAATCGCCCGTTTTGCAAATAAGTCCCTGACCGTATTTCGCGAACAACTGCCAAACCGTGCGTTTCTAACCAAAGTTCCTCAAAACCAAAGTTCTAGAGCACGAAATTCTCTTCGATTTGGTATATGATAAGTCCTATTTTGCATTGCGGAGTTGTGGGGAAAACGCGTCCGAAGTCTGCTGATCAAACACTGTCAAAATGCTGTCTTTTCGCGATTTCCGGCGAAATGGCACATTTTCGGCAAGAAGACCACTAGGCAAAAGTTGTTCAGAATGGCGTGCTTGTGCTAGAAAAAAGATGGTGTGAAGATTGAAGCTCGTTTGCAAATTCTAGGACCCAAACAGCGAATCCGGGCGTTAGAAAAAAAGTGAGTTTTCTCTGTTTTAAAGCTTCTACAGTTTTTGACATATGAAATAAATAAAAATATGATCTTTATATTATAGAGAGGATAAAAATCCGATTTTTAACTTATAGTAGATATAAAGATGAGATTTTTATGTAATGTAGATAATAAAAATGTGATTTTTATACATGTAGCAGCTACGGGCAACGAAAGTGACAAAAGGCGAGAACGACAAGATTTTCTACATAAGAAGAGTCGTGGCGTTTGGTTTAGCTAGTCGGTGAGAACTTCTCACTCTAAACCTCTTTTTCTAGTTATATATATGTATACTAGGATGCAGACGGTGCTTAGCAGCACCCGACACCCGTCATCCACAGACCATGGATGGCTTGTTTGTAAAATTGTTTGGTTGTGTAGTTGGTTAGTCTAATTGGTTTGAATTGAATTGTTTGGTGAAATGGAATGGATTTGATTGATGTGTGAATGGCGTGGGCCTTCACTAGACCGGGGATAAGGCTAGGCCTCGTCCCGTTTCTAGTATCGTGCCGTTATGCCGCCGAAATTTCCCAAAATATGTTAGAAAAATAAAAATATCATTTTTATTGTGTAAATGAACTGAATAGAAAGTCATGTGTTGAAATAGAATATTTTATCGTTAAAAATATAATTTTTAACGTGGAAGTGAATGAAATAAAATATTCATTTACAAACCGGACGGTTTGTTTATGTACACCTATTTGAAGGACATTGATTGGGACGATAAATTTTACACATCGCCCAACTGCACAAATAAAATCTGTGTTTGATTGTTTGAAACCCCACACGGGTGTTGGGATGAAATTTGAAGTTCACTCATCCTGATTGACTAAATATGTCGATCGATTGATTGACAGGCTGTTATAAGCGTAAGATATCTATATTTGATGCTTATACAGTGTAGTGCACTTTGGTTGATGGCTGACTATTTTTCAATGCTATTATATACATGTGTTGTATGGAATCCATATAATTAACGTTATATGGTGATTGATTGGGCCTCATTCCAATCGGGAAAATAATAAATATTTTAAAGGAAAATTCATGTGTTGAATATAAAAATAGTCATGTGTTGACGATGATCATGTGTTGAAACTATTCATGTGTTGAGTGAAATATTTTATACGATGAAATTTACATCTTTATCATATTTAAAATTAGAACTACTTCCCAGTAGAAGTCTAATTAAAAATCAAACGATAGATACCATAGTTTTATAAAATATTTTACATAACAAAAATAGTGATGTGTTGACAGTACTCATGTGTTGAGATTAGTCAGGTGTTGGAAGAAACATAGATTCATGTGTTGAATGAGATAAATATTCATTTGTTGAATAGAATAACGCATTTATTGAAATATATAAAGCCGGGTTGATTAGAGTTGCGCTATTTTGACGGGAACGATATTTATATCGATTATATTCGTTTTTATAATGAATATAGAAAAGAAGTGATTTCAAAATATAACATTTTGAAAATATTATCATTTATATAGTAATGATATGAAATATTCAATTTTGATTAGAAATTGAATATAGAGTTGAAATGGTTTTGAAAACGAATTTAAAACGATTTATAAAATACGTTTTAAAAAGGAAATCGGCGAAATATATATAATATATATATATATATATATTATATATATAATGGCCTGAATAGAACGCGCCGCGCCGCGGCAGTTCATGAATTTCGACCATTGACTTCGAATTGACGTTGCGGGAGATCCGACCGTCGGATTCTCCTAAAACCGGAACCGTTGGGTTCGTATCGAAAAGAGCTTTCCAAGGAATATTAGAAATTTGAAATCTAACGGTTGGATTTGGAATTATGTCCAAATCAAATTTGAAAAAGGTCGTTGTAAGTGCAGTTCGATAGCCGTTGATGGAAATCGACTGTACGGGCCTTGATAAAATTATTAAAAATATCTATAATTTGTGTAAAATCATAATATATGAATTGGAAAGAACTGGGATGAAAAACTCCATATTTGAAAAGATAAAAATAGATTTTTATCGAAATGAACCAGTTGTGAACTAGAATTAAAATCAATTTATTTTTGAAATAAATAAATTGAATTTGAAAGTGATTTTAAAAATAATCAATATTCCCAATACGTGGATTGGACTGGAGTTGAATCGAAAATATCTTCGGGATATTTCGATGTTGGGTTTCGTGACTATAAAGATATTGTTATGGGAATTTGAAAGATATATTTTATATCGTTATTTCCAATACGATATTTGTTGGTTTCAGAATTTGATATTGAATATAAGCCGGTATATTTTCTATTCAGAGCCTTGTATTTAATATCAAATGTGATTTGGGTTTATCGTGAGTCGTGTTTTAGATGACATTGGTTCTTTAACCCAGTTAAAGGCAAGATATCGATTTCTGAAAAGATTAAAACTAAGTGGAGTTTTAATGAATCTTTAATTAGATTAAAATGTGAATTGATAATTTAAATTATCAAATCTGAAAAGTGATCGAGAGTGGAGTATCACCAGTTTTGCTCCAAAGCGATAGTTAAATCTTTAATTAGATTTGAACGTGAAATGGTAATTAATTTTACCGATAACACCGTGGTGTTAGGAATGGAGTATCACCAGTTTTGCTCCATGGGATATATAGGTTGGGATTGGGAAATAAAATAAATAATTACTTCGGTGTGGTTCGCTAATCCCGACTAGTTAGGAAAACCATAAAATGGTTTGGAATGATATCCAAAGGAAGATTATAGGATAAATTTAGAAGAATTTATCTTGGATAAAATTAATGGGAACATTTCCCTAAGAATGTGATTTTGTGAATAAAAGAATATTCTGAATTGGAATGAGGCGTTTGTTGTGTTTTGTAACAACCCGAAAATCTGGGCCAGTTTAAAATTTTTATTTTGGCCATTTTAGCGAATTTTGAATATTTAAAATGGATTATTTTAAATAATATCGACGAGAAATTTATTTTGAATATAAATCGAACGTATATATTATACGCGTCGTCGTTAGAATATAAATATTTATTTATATTTATAAATAGAATTGAAAATGGCGCGGTAGTTCGATAATTCGATTTCAAACTTCAATTGAATGTACCGGGTGCAAAACAATCCGGATTATAGTGAAACCAAAAATAATAGGATCTATTTGAGAATATCTTTTCAACGAATCCGGAAAATCAAGATTTCATAGCGGGAATCAAAAGATATGTCCAGTTGAAAATTCTGAATAGTCGCTATGGAATTCAGGCCTTTAAAAATGGACATTTTGCAAACGACCTCGGATTTCGACGAAACCAGTTTTGTTGGGTCCGTGATGTTAAGTTATTGCTAGATTCCAAATTCCATAATTTTTCGAATCAGTATGTGAGTGTGGCAAAGGAAAACGCGTTTGACCAGTTTCAGTTGATTTTAATCGACTGGAAAATGGCCATTTTTCTAACGGTCTCAGAATTCGACGAAACTAGTTTTGTTAGGACCGTATCGTCAATACGAAGCTAGAAAATATTTTTCTGGAATTTTTCTAGTTAGTATGTGACCCCGATAATTTGAAATGTACGTTAAAAATTCAATATAGTGTTTTAAATGAAAATTCAAAAGGAAACTGATTGTAACAATCGAATCAGCTTGCGATACATATCCCATTGTGTTCGGAATGGGGGTAATTAGCTAGGGACGACAGGCGGTGGGTTTCGTTTCGAGTTCGAAAAAAAAAGGTTATTTTATGGAATTAATTAAATTAATTAAATCAAATAAATAAAATATAAAATATTTATAATCTCCCTCCCCTAAATTAAATCCTACTCATTCAGTAAAACCCGCTACCCAACCCTGCTTTCCCCCAAATTGCCCTCCCTCCCCTTTCCTATGCGACGCCGCCACTCAGGGCGCACCGTCCAACGTGCCGCCGACCTCCGAGGCTGCAGCTCCTCTCCCCCTCCCCGTTCACTCCCTCCTCCTCTACTCAGAAGCCACGCACCCCATCAATTCCCGCCACCTATGATGTTTCCGCCCCTTCCAGACCCACCTCGGCCAGCCGCCTACCACCAGAGATGCCTCCGCACCACCAGAGACCCCCGACCCTCCTCTGACCACCACTCCGACGTGGACACCTTCCTCCATCAACCAATTTGAATTTCTGTAGGAATAATAACAAGGTGATTTCTTCTTCTTCTTCTTTTTTTTTTTTTTACTTTGCTAATTACGTTATTTAGAAAGTAAGCATCATTTTGAAGGCGTGATTTCTATATAGAAGTGTAAATAAAAACATGATTTTTATTTTAAAGCAAAGTTATAATTTTTATCGAAGTAAAAGAAAGATTTTTATTCGTTCATTAGCTAGGAAAAAGAAGTGGTTTTTAAAAGTATTAAAAATATGATTTTTATATTTTTAAAGTATTAAAAATATAATCTTTACTATATAAAATATGATTTTTTTTTATGAAGAGAATTAAAAATATAATTTTTGCATGATAGGAATATTAGAAATATCATCTTTATATGTGTAGCAAAGTAAAAATGTGATTTTTATATATTGAACATCGAAGTAAAAATGTGATTTTTATATATTGAACATCGAAGTAAAAATGTGATTTTTATATATTGAACATCGAAGTAAAAATGTGATTTTTATATATTGAACATCGAAGTAAAAATGTGATTTTTATATATTGAACATCGAAGTAAAAATGTGATTTTTATATATTGAACATCGAAGTAAAAATGTGATTTTTATATATTGAACATCGAAGTAAAAATGTGATTTTTATATATTGAACATCGAAGTAAAAATGTGATTTTTATATATTGAACATCGAAGTAAAAATGTGATTTTTATATATTGAACATCGAAGTAAAAATGTGATTTTTATATATTGAACATCGAAGTAAAAATGTGATTTTTATATATTGAATAGCGAAGTAAAAATTCGATTTTTATATATGTAGTGGCTACGGGCAACGAAGATGACGAAGATGCGATAACAATGAAGATTTCTATCAAAGAAGAGTCAAGATGATTGGATAGCTATTTGTGAGAATTTCTCACCTTTCAATTTCATTTCTATTTATATATATATACTAGGATGCAGACGGTGCTTAGTAGCACCCGACACAATCGTCCACAGACCATGGACTTGTTTGTTTGGTTGCATAGCTTAGTTATATGATTTGATTTGAATTTGATTGTTTGGTGATTTTGATTGATGTGTGAATGGCGTGGGCCTTCACTAGACCGGGGATAAGGCTAGGCCTTGTCCCGTTTCTAGTATCGTGCCGTTATGCCGCCGAAATTTTCTAAAGATATGTTAGAAAAATAAAAATATCATTTTATTGAATAAATGAATTGAATAGAAATTCATAAGTTAGAATAAAATGTTTTATCGTTAAAAATATAATTTTTAACGGGAAAGTGAATAAATAAAATATTCATTTACAAACCAGACGGTTTGTTTATATACACCTATTTGAAGGACATTGATTGGGTCGATAAATTTTACACATCGCCCAACAGCACAAATAAAATATGTGTTTGATTGTTTGAAACCCCACACGGGTGTTGGGATGAAATATGAAGTTCACTCATCCTGATTGATTAAATATGTCGATCGATTGATTGACAGGCTGTTATAAGCGTTAGATATCTATATTTGATGCTTATACAGTGTAGTGCACTTTGGTTGATGGTTGATTATTTTTCAATGCTATTATATACATGTGTTGTATGAAAATCCATATAATTAACTTTATATGGTAATTGATTGGGCCTCATTCCAATTTGAAAAATAAAGAATATTATAAAATAAAAGTTCATGTGTTGACAGTACTCATCCATTGATATTGGTCATGTGTTAAACGAAATATTTTAGTAATAAAATTTACATCTTTATCAATATAAAATAAAAGTTCATGTGTTGACAGTACTCATCCATTGAGATTGGTCATGTGTTGAACGAAATATTTTAGTAATAAAATTTACATCTTTATCAATATAAAATAAAAGTTCATGTGTTGACAGTACTCATCCATTGAGATTGGTCATGTGTTGAATGAAATATTTTGATAATAACAACTATTTTGAAAAAAGAAATATTTGAAATAGAATATTTGAAAGTAGAAATTTATGAAGCCGTGTTGATTGGATTTACGCCATTTTGACGTAAACGATATTTATATCGATTTTTAACGATTTCGAAATGAATTGAATATATAATGATTTCGAAATGAATTGAATATAAAACGATTTCTAAATGAATTGAATAGAAAACGATTTCGAAATGAATTGAATAGAAAATGATTTCGAAATGAATTGAATAGAAAACGATTTCGAAATGAATTGAATATATAACGATTTCGAAATGAATTGAATAGAAAACGATTTCGAAATGAATTGAATTGAAAACGATTTCGAAATGAATTGAATATATAATGATTTCGAAATGAATTGAATATAAAACGATTTCGAAATGAATTGAATAGAAAACGATTTCGAAATGAATTGAATAGAAAACGATTTCGAAATGAATTGAATAGAAAACGATTTCGAAATGAATTGAATATAAAACGATTTCGAAATGAATTGAATATAAAACGATTTCGAAATGAATTGAATATAAAACGATTTCGAAATGAATTGAATAGAAAACGATTTCGAAATGAATTGAATAGAAAACGATTTCGAAATGAATTGAATATAAAACGATTTCGAAATGAATTGAATATAAAACGATTTCGAAATGAATTGAATATAAAACGATTTCGAAATGAATTGAATATATAACGATTTCGAAATGAATTGAATAGAAAACGATTTCGAAATGAATTGAATAGAAAACGATTTCGAAATGAATTGAATATAAAACGATTTCGAAATGAATTGAATATAAAACGATTTCGAAATGAATTGAATATAAAACGAATTCAAATGGAATTGAAAGCGAATTGAAATGAATTCAAATTGAATTAAAATTTGAATTGAATAGAAATGAATTTTAAAACGAATTTATAAAGAAGAATTCAATTTTGATTTGAATTGAAAAGAAAGTTGAAATTGCTTTTGAAACGATTTTAAAACTATTTTAAAACTATTTATATAATTCGTTTTAAATAGAAATCGACGAAGTATATATTATATATATTATATATATAATATAATGGCCTGAATAGAACGCGCCGCGCCGCGGCAGTTCGTGAATTTCGACCATTTATTTCAAACGGACATTACGGGAGATCCGACCGTCGGATTCTCCTAAAACCGGAACCGTTGGGTTCGTATCGAAAAGAGCTTTCTAACGAATATTAGAAATTTGAAATCTAACGGTTGGATTTGGAATTATGTCCAAATCAAATTCGAAAAAGGTCGCTGTAAGTGCAGTTCGATGGCCATTGATGGAAATCGACTGTACGGGCCTTGTTAAAATTATTAAAAATAGTAATAATTTATGTAAAATCATAAGAAATGATTTAGAAAGAATTGGGATGAAAAACTCCATATTTGAAAAGATAAAAATAGATTTTTATCGAAATGAACTAGTTTTGAACTAGAATTAAAATTCTATTTATTTTTAAATAAATAAATTGAATTAGAAATGGGTTTTAAAAATAACCAGAATATCCAATGATTGCATTGGAGTGGATTTGAATCGAAATTGTCTTCGGAATATTTCGATGTTGGAATTCGTGATTATACAGGTGTTGTTATGGAAATTTGAAAGATATATTTATATCGTTATTTCCAATACGACATTTGTTAATCGTAGGATTTGATATTGAATATAAGCCGATATATTTTCTATTCAGAGCCTTATATTGAATATCAAATGTGATTTGGGTTTGTCGTGAATGGTGTCTTCACTAACACTGTTCTTGAACCCAGTTGAGAAATGATTAAATCTTTTTTATTTAGATTTAATGAAGTGTACCAATTAAATGATATTTAATTGGAATTGAATTGATATTGATTTTTGGGTTTATCGTGAACAGTGTTTTAAATAACACTCGTTCTTTAACCCGATCATTAATGGAATGTGATTTTGGGTTGTCATGAACGGTATCTTCAATAATACAGTTCTTAGACCTAAAGGAGTTAAGAAAATCAGAAACTAACTGGAGATTAGTTAAGTTGAATAGTTTCCGAGGTATTGATCTGATGTTGGTTTCGGCCTTCGGGATTAATACTTAGGGAATTGCTCACTTGCTAATTTACAATTAGGGACTGATTGAAATGTGATGTGATTTTGGGTTTATCGTGAACCGTGTTTTAAATGACACTGATTCTTTAACCCAATCACAGATTAAAACTAAGTGGAGTTTTAATGAATCTTTAATTAGATTGAAATAATCGAAATGGAGTATCACCAGTTTTGCTCCAGGCGATAGTTAAATCTTTAATTAGATTTGAACGTGAAATGGTAATTGAATTTACCGATAACACTGTGGTGTTAGATATGAAGTATTACCAGTTTTACTTCATGGGATAAATAGGTTGGGATTGGGAAATTAAAATCAATGATTACTTCGGTAAGGTTCGTTAATCTCGACTAGTTGAATCGAAATTCAAAAGAAGAATAAATTCAAGAAATTTATCTTGGATAAAATTAATGGGAACATTTCCCTATGAATGTGAAATTTAGAAACTAACTGTCGGTTAGCTAAGCAGAGTGGTTTTCTGGATATTGATCTGATGTTGGTTTCGGCCTTCGGGGTTAATATTTGGGGAATTACTCTCTTGATTAATTTACGGTTAGTGACTGATGAATTGGAATGAGGCGTATGTTGTGTTTGTGTAACACTTATTTAAATATACGCGAGTTATTTGGAAAGACCGGGTTTATCCCATTCTGAATAACTGATACGACGATAAGTCGAAGTTGAAGACGGTGGTCGAAGACCGGAAGTCTTCACGTCGTTTGGGTAATTACTGATGATCTTGATTGGGCTGTACACCCAAGAAGATGGAAACAGTTAGTGATCGTCCAGACGTACTTGGAGATCGATGGATATGCGAGGTACTAGGTGCCTCCGGTTTCGTTCAGACCCAGAACGGACTTGTAAATGGACTGTGTGTCTGACATTGGATTTTAGTCTGTGTGATTGATCTCTATTAAATATATATCTGTTTGGCGGCGGAGAATTTATTCTCTTGCTTAACGCCCTTCTCTGAGACGTACGAGCTCAGGGGTTATATATTGATGGATATCAAACGCATGGAGTGAATTGCCTGTGTGGCATGCCTAAGTGGCAATTGATCGAGGCTTCTGTTGAAAAGCAAAGTCTTGTGGTGATGATCAAAGCACGGCCTTTGTGGCGTAGCTTTGTGTAACGTTTACTTCGCGAGTTTCACACCCGGTATGAACCAAAAACGGGAGACGGACCTCAGGGGGGACATGCGTTTTCTTTCTAGCTAGAAGTGGCGTCAGTGGTTTTACACGCCCTGACGAGTTTGACTTATGTGGTTGTTGCTGTTGCGAGGCGCCTCGGTTAGATCGGACGATCCGGGTCCGATGGAGTCATTCGTTGGCTCATTTACGCCCCAAAGGGCGGAGGGATGCATTGTTCAGGCATTATAATCCACTTCGTGTGGACCGGCCCTGACGATCCAAGGGGCAGTTGCGGCTGTTCCTAGACATGGGCTAGATTGTCTAAAATCGGTTGAGGACTATCTTTTGCCTCAGTTCATAGATGGAAATCCAATTTCCAAATACGTGACATTTGCGATTTTATTTGTAAACCTATACATGGCGACATAGTGGCATGGGACGCTCATGTCGTCTATGATTGATACTTATGATTTGAAGTTGTCTTATACACTATGCACTTATTATAGTATCAAATGATTTGTTTTAAACGTATCAAGCATTCTTTGGCTGTTATAAGGGAAAACCCTATCCCCCGGCTTGCGTTTGCATTGTGTGATAGGACCTGGGTCTTATAACAGCTTCATTTTTCTTTATTTAGCATTGCGCTGTTTGTTTTACGCACTGGTATTCTTGGGAGGAAACCCGTTCCGTGTTATACGGCGTGGTCCCTTGATTTACCTAATGATTTAAAATAAAGATTAATAACTGTTTTAGTTCTCACACCAGTCCCATGACTGACCTGGAGTTTATTGTTTTAACCTAAACTCTGGGTGCCCCTATTTTGACACGGGCAGCTAGTAGTTTTGGTTTTGCAGATTTATATTCACAGGATCCTGGTTTACAGCTGGAACGATATCCGGAAAGCTTTGTATCCGTATATCTCTTTCTAGTTGTGTATTGTATTATTTTCCGCTGCTATGTATTTAAATGTAATTTAAATCTCTGATATTTCTGTGTAATATTCATTTATACTCTGTATATTCTTGTAATCTGATGCATTGTTGTAATATAAAATGAAATGTTCTTCTGTATGCGTTCTGTTGTGGTTTGTTCTCGAACGATCCGACGCTTTCCTTTACGGGGAAGTTACGGGTTTTCACAGTTGGTATCAGAGCTTTGGTTTACAAAGCTCAGAGAACAAGGCACATTAGAACCATACGAAAGAATTCATCAGATATTGGATTAGTAATATCCAATTAGAATGACTCGTTAGAGATAGGATCAGTAGTATCCTAGAACGAGTGTGAAGAGTATATTTTTGAAAATGAAAACAAATTTTGTTTTGAAAATCTAAATCGTTTTAAACGTATTTGGTTATTTATTTAAATTGATGTGGACAATCCAATATATATAGATTTTGCTTATACGTCTGATCCACGTGTATTCAAAGTTTTAATATATTGAATAGATATAGAATTACACTCTAGTCGCCCGGAGATGATGTTGATAATGACCATGGCATCATCAATAATTATGTTCGTGTTTCGAAGGTGGGATTTCTATATATTTCCATTAGACTGGTGTGAGAACCAAAACTTATATAGCTAGAATACATTGTTGTGAATTGGCATTAAAAACATGATTTTTGTATATGTATAAAAATTATGAATTTGAAAAGCTAATCAACTAATTGATTGATGTTTGTTGTTTGTTTATTTGTTTGCTAATTTTTAGCCCTTTAGCCTAACAGAACCAAATATTGAATTGTATTGAAAATTGGTAGCATTTGCTTGCATATGCATATATATCATTGAACAGGTCATAGCAAGGAGGCTAGAGCAGAGAATAAAATTTGTTTGCCCGACAAATAAGTACATGTTTACTACATAATTTACTGTTTTGTTTGGGTGATGATGATTTTATGAGCCTATTGGCTAGCCGCTTGGCTTTTTCTTTTTCTTTTTGAGATCTGAAGGACCGGGGAAGCTATTTGAAATTCCCCGATGCTCCCGGTGCAGGAGAGGTTATGGCGAAATTTTTCAAAAATTTAGGGTGTTAGCCAAATTTTTGAAATTTTGAAAATTCTCAGAAACTGAAAAGTTGGAGAACGGAAGCCTGACTGATCGTAGAGCTGAATAATCAAACCACTTTCGACTTTGTTCCTTTTCGGGGACGAAAAGTTTTAAGTGGGGGAGATTGTAACAACCCGAAAATTTGGGCCAGTTTAAAATTTTTATTTTGGCCATTTTAGCGAATTTTGAATATTTAAAATGGATTATTTTAAATAATATCGACGAGAAATTTATTTTGAATATAAATCGAACGTATATATTATACGCGTCGTCGTTAGAATATAAATATTTATTTATATTTATAAATAGAATTGAAAATGGCGCGGTAGTTCGATAATTCGATTTCAAACTTCAATTGAATGTACCGGGTGCAAAACAATCCGGATTATAGTGAAACCAAAAATAATAGGATCTATTTGAGAATATCTTTTCAACGAATCCGGAAAATCAAGATTTCATAGCGGGAATCAAAAGATATGTCCAGTTGAAAATTTTGAATAGTCGCTATGGAATTCAGGCCTTTAAAAATGGACATTTTGCAAACGACCTCGGATTTCGATGAAACCAGTTTTGTTGGGTCCGTGATGTTAAGTTATTGCTAGATTCCAAATTCCATAATTTTTCGAATCAGTATGTGAGTGTGGCAAAGGAAAACGCGTTTGACCAGTTTCAGTTGATTTTAATCGACTGGAAAATGGCCATTTTTCTAACGGTCTCAGAATTCGACGAAACTAGTTTTGTTAGGACCGTATCGTCAATACGAAGCTAGAAAATATTTTTCTGGAATTTTTCTAGTTAGTATGTGACCCCGATAATTTGAAATGTACGTTAAAAATTCAATATAGTGTTTTAAATGAAAATTCAAAAGGAAACTGATTGTAACAATCGAATCAGCTTGCGATACATATCCCATTGTGTTCGGAATGGGGGTAATTAGCTAGGGACGACAGGCGGTGGGTTTCGTTTCGAGTTCGAAAAAAAAAGGTTATTTTATGGAATTAATTAAATTAATTAAATCAAATAAATAAAATATAAAATATTTATAATCTCCCTCCCCTAAATTAAATCCTACTCATTCAGTAAAACCCGCTACCCAACCCTGCTTTCCCCCAAATTGCCCTCCCTCCCCTTTCCTATGCGACGCCGCCACTCAGGGCGCACCGTCCAACGTGCCGCCGACCTCCGAGGCTGCAGCTCCTCTCCCCCTCCCCGTTCACTCCCTCCTCCTCTACTCAGAAGCCACGCACCCCATCAATTCCCGCCACCTATGATGTTTCCGCCCCTTCCAGACCCACCTCGGCCAGCCGCCTACCACCAGAGATGCCTCCGCACCACCAGAGACCCCCGACCCTCCTCTGACCACCACTCCGACGTGGACACCTTCCTCCATCAACCAATTTGAATTTCTGTAGGAATAATAACAAGGTGATTTCTTCTTCTTCTTTTTTTTTTTTTTTACTTTGCTAATTACGTTATTTAGAAAGTAAGCATCATTTTGAAAGCGTGATTTCTATATAGAAGTGTAAATAAAAACATGATTTTTATTTTAAAGCAAAGTTATAATTTTTATCGAAGTAAAAGAAAGATTTTTATTCGTTCATTAGCTAGGAAAAAGAAGTGGTTTTTAAAAGTATTAAAAATATGATTTTTATATTTTTAAAGTATTAAAAATATAATCTTTACTATATAAAATATGATTTTTGTTTATGAAGAGAATTAAAAATATAATTTTTGCATGATAGGAATATTAGAAATATCATCTTTATATGTGTAGCAAAGTAAAAATGTGATTTTTATATATTGAACATCGAAGTAAAAATGTGATTTTTATATATTGAACATCGAAGTAAAAATGTGATTTTTATATATTGAACATCGAAGTAAAAATGTGATTTTTATATATTGAACATCGAAGTAAAAATGTGATTTTTATATATTGAACATCGAAGTAAAAATGTGATTTTTATATATTGAACATCGAAGTAAAAATGTGATTTTTATATATTGAACATCGAAGTAAAAATGTGATTTTTATATATTGAACATCGAAGTAAAAATGTGATTTTTATATATTGAACATCGAAGTAAAAATGTGATTTTTATATATTGAACATCGAAGTAAAAAAGTGATTTTTATATATTGAACATCGAAGTAAAAATGTGATTTTTATATATTGAACATCGAAGTAAAAATATGATTTTTATATATTGAATAGCGAAGTAAAAATTCGATTTTTATATATGTAGTGGCTACGGGCAACGAAGATGACGAAGATGCGATAACGATGAAGATTTCTATCAAAGAAGAGTCAAGATGATTGGATAGCTATTTGTGAGAATTTCTCACCTTTCAATTTCATTTCTATTTATATATATATACTAGGATGCAGACGGTGCTTAGTAGCACCCGACACAATCGTCCACAGACCATGGACTTGTTTGTTTGGTTGCATAGCTTAGTTATATGATTTGATTAGAATTTGATTGTTTGGTGATTTTGATTGATGTGTGAATGGCGTGGGCCTTCACTAGACCGGGGATAAGGCTAGGCCTTGTCCCGTTTCTAGTATCGTGCCGTTATGCCGCCGAAATTTTCTAAAGATATGTTAGAAAAATAAAAATATCATTTTATTGAATAAATGAATTGAATAGAAATTCATAAGTTAGAATAAAATGTTTTATCATTAAAAATATAATTTTTAACGGGAAAGTGAATAAATAAAATATTCATTTACAAACCAGACGGTTTGTTTATATACACCTATTTGAAGGACATTGATTGGGTCGATAAATTTTACACATCGCCCAACAGCACAAATAAAATATGTGTTTGATTGTTTGAAACCCCACACGGGTGTTGGGATGAAATATGAAGTTCACTCATCCTGATTGATTAAATATGTCGATCGATTGATTGACAGGCTGTTATAAGCGTTAGATATCTATATTTGATGCTTATACAGTGTAGTGCACTTTGGTTGATGGTTGATTATTTTTCAATGCTATTATATACATGTGTTGTATGAAAATCCATATAATTAACTTTATATGGTAATTGATTGGGCCTCATTCCAATTTGAAAAATAAAGAATATTATAAAATAAAAGTTCATGTGTTGACAGTACTCATCCATTGAGATTGGTCATGTGTTGAACGAAATATTTTAGTAATAAAATTTACATCTTTATCAATATAAAATAGAAGTTCATGTGTTGACAGTACTCATCCATTGAGATTGGTCATGTGTTGAACGAAATATTTTAGTAATAAAATTTACATCTTTATCAATATAAAATAAAAGTTCATGTGTTGACAGTACTCATCCATTGAGATTGGTCATGTGTTGAACGAAATATTTTGATAATAACAACTACTTTGAAAAAAAGAAATATTTGAAATAGAATATTTGAAAGTAGAAATTTATGAAGCCGTGTTGACTGGATTTACGCCATTTTGACGTAAACGATATTTATATCGATTTTTAACGATTTCGAAATGAATTGAATATATAATGATTTCGAAATGAATTGAATATAAAACGATTTCGAAATGAATTGAATAGAAAACGATTTCGAAATGAATTGAATAGAAAACGATTTCGAAATGAATTGAATAGAAAACGATTTCGAAATGAATTGAATATATAACGATTTCGAAATGAATTGAATAGAAAAAGATTTCGAAATGAATTGAATTGAAAACGATTTCGAAATGAATTGAATATATAATGATTTCGAAATGAATTGAATATAAAACGATTTCGAAATGAATTGAATAGAAAACGATTTCGAAATGAATTGAATAGAAAATGATTTCGAAATGAATTGAATAGAAAACGATTTCGAAATGAATTGAATATAAAACGATTTCGAAATGAATTGAATATAAAACGATTTCGAAATGAATTGAATATAAAACGATTTCGAAATGAATTGAATAGAAAACGATTTCGAAATGAACTGAATAGAAAACGATTTCGAAATGAATTGAATATTAAACGATTTTGAAATGAATTGAATATAAAACGATTTCGAAATGAATTGAATATAAAACGATTTCGAAATGAATTGAATAGAAAACGATTTCGAAATGAATTGAATATATAACGATTTCGAAATGAATTGAATAGAAAACGATTTCGAAATGAATTGAATAGAAAACGATTTCGAAATGAATTGAATAAAAAACGATTTCGAAATGAATTGAATATAAAACGATTTCGAAATGAATTGAATATAAAACGAATTCAAATGGAATTGAAAGCGAATTGAAATGAATTCAAATTGAATTAAAATTTGAATTGAATAGAAATGAATTTTAAAACGAATTTATAAAGAAGAATTCAATTTTGATTTGAATTGAAAAGAAAGTTGAAATTGCTTTTGAAACGAGTTTAAAACTATTTATATAATTCGTTTTAAATAGAAATCGACGAAGTATATATTATATATATTATATATATAATATAATGGCCTGAATAGAACGCGCCGCGCCGCGGCAGTTCGTGAATTTCGACCATTTATTTCAAACGGACATTACGGGAGATCCGACCGTCGGATTCTCCTAAAACCGGAACCGTTGGGTTCGTATCGAAAAGAGCTTTCTAACGAATATTAGAAATTTGAAATCTAACGGTTGGATTTGGAATTATGTCCAAATCAAATTCGAAAAAGGTCGTTGTAAGTGCAGTTCGATGGCCATTGATGGAAATCGACTGTACGGGCCTTGTTAAAATTATTAAAAATAGTAATAATTTATGTAAAATCATAAGAAATGATTTAGAAAGAATTGGGATGAAAAACTCCATATTTGAAAAGATAAAAATAGATTTTTATTGAAATGAACTAGTTTTGAACTAGAATTAAAATTCTATTTATTTTTAAATAAATAAATTGAATTAGAAATGGGTTTTAAAAATAACCAGAATATCCAATGATTGCATTGGAGTGGATTTGAATCGAAATTGTCTTCGGAATATTTCGATGTTGGAATTCGTGATTATACAGGTGTTGTTATGGAAATTTGAAAGATATATTTATATCGTTATTTCCAATACGACATTTGTTAATCGTAGGATTTGATATTGAATATAAGCCGATATATTTTCTATTCAGAGCCTTATATTGAATATCAAATGTGATTTGGGTTTGTCGTGAATGGTGTCTTCACTAACACTGTTCTTGAACCCAGTTGAGAAATGATTAAATCTTTTTTATTTAGATTTAATGAAGTGTACCAATTAAATGATATTTAATTGGAATTGAATTGATATTGATTTTTGGGTTTATCGTGAACAGTGTTTTAAATAACACTCGTTCTTTAACCCGATCATTAATGGAATGTGATTTTGGGTTGTCGTGAACGGTATCTTCAATAATACATTTCTTAGACCTAAAGGAGTTAAGAAAATCAGAAACTAACTGGAGATTAGTTAAGTTGAATAGTTTCCGAGGTATTGATCTGATGTTGGTTTCGGCCTTCGGGATTAATACTTAGGGAATTGCTCACTTGCTAATTTACAATTAGGGACTGATTGAAATGTGATGTGATTTTGGGTTTATCGTGAACCGTGTTTTAAATGACACTGATTATTTAACCCAGTCACAGATTAAAACTAAGTGGAGTTTTAATGAATCTTTAATTAGATTGAAATAATCGAAATGGAGTATCACCAGTTTTGCTCCAGGCGATAGTTAAATCTTTAATTAGATTTGAACGTGAAATGGTAATTGAATTTACCGATAACACTGTGGTGTTAGATATGAAGTATTACCAGTTTTACTTCATGGGATAAATAGGTTGGGATTGGGAAATTAAAACCAATGATTACTTCGGTAAGGTTCGTTAATCTCGACTAGTTGAATCGAAATTCAAAAGAAGAATAAATTCAAGAAATTTATCTTGGATAAAATTAATGGGAACATTTCCCTATGAATGTGAAATTTAGAAACTAACTGTCGGTTAGCTAAGCAGAGTGGTTTTCTGGATATTGATCTGATGTTGGTTTCGGCCTTCGGGGTTAATATTTGGGGAATTACTCTCTTGATTAATTTACGGTTAGTGATTGATGAATTGGAATGAGGCGTATGTTGTGTTTGTGTAACACTTATTTAAATATACGCGAGTTATTCGGAAAGACCGGGTTTATCCCATTCTGAATAACTGATACGACGATAAGTCGAAGTTGAAGACGGTGGTCGAAGACCGGAAGTCTTCACGTCGTTTGGGTAATTACTGATGATCTTGATTGGGCTGTACACCCAAGAAGATGGAAACAGTTAGTGATCGTCCAGACGTACTTGGAGATCGATGGATATGCGAGGTACTAGGTGCCTCCGGTTTCGTTCAGACCCAGAACGGACTTGTAAATGGACTGTGTGTCTGACATTGGATTTTAGTCTGTGTGATTGATCTCTATTAAATATATATCTGTTTGGCGGCGGAGAATTTATTCTCTTGCTTAACGCCCTTCTCTGAGACGTACGAGCTCAGGGGTTATATATTGATGGATATCAAACGCATGGAGTGAATTGCCTGTGTGGCATGCCTAAGTGGCAATTGATCGAGGCTTCTGTTGAAAAGCAAAGTCTTGTGGTGATGATCAAAACACGGCCTTTGTGGCGTAGCTTTGTGTAACGTTTACTTCGCGAGTTTCACACCCGGTATGAACCAAAAACGGGAGACGGACCTCAGGGGGGACATGCGTTTTCTTTCTAGCTAGAAGTGGCGTCAGTGGTTTTACACGCCCTGACGAGTTTGACTTATGTGGTTGTTGCTGTTGCGAGGCGCCTCGGTTAGATCGGACGATCCGGGTCCGATGGAGTCATTCGTTGGCTCATTTACGCCCCAAAGGGCGGAGGGACGCATTGTTCAGGCATTATAATCCACTTCGTGTGGACCGGCCCTGACGATCCAAGGGGCAGTTGCGGCTGTTCCTAGACATGGGCTAGATTGTCTAAAATCGGTTGAGGACTATCTTTTGCCTCAGTTCATAGATGGAAATCCAATTTCCAAATACGTGACATTTGCGATTTTATTTGTAAACCTATACATGGCGACATAGTGGCATGGGACGCTCATGTCGTCTATGATTGATACTTATGATTTGAAGTTGTCTTATACACTATGCACTTATTATAGTATCAAATGATTTGTTTTAAACGTATCAAGCATTCTTTGGCTGTTATAAGGGAAAACCCTATCCCCCGGCTTGCGTTTGCATTGTGTGATAGGACCTGGGTCTTATAACAGCTTCATTTTTCTTTATTTAGCATTGCGCTGTTTGTTTTACGCACTGGTATTCTTGGGAGGAAACCCGTTCCGTGTTATACGGCGTGGTCCCTTGATTTACCTAATGATTTAAAATAAAGATTAATAACTGTTTTAGTTCTCACACCAGTCCCATGACTGACCTGGAGTTTATTGTTTTAACCTAAACTCTGGGTGCCCCTATTTTGACACGGGCAGCTAGTAGTTTTGGTTTTGCAGATTTATATTCACAGGATCCTGGTTTACAGCTGGAACGATATCCGGAAAGCTTTGTATCCGTATATCTCTTTCTAGTTGTGTATTGTATTATTTTCCGCTGCTATGTATTTAAATGTAATTTAAATCTCTGATATTTCTGTGTAATATTCATTTATACTCTGTATATTCTTGTAATCTGATGCATTGTTGTAATATAAAATGAAATGTTCTTCTGTATGCGTTCTGTTGTGGTTTGTTCTCGAACGATCCGACGCTTTCCTTTACGGGGAAGTTACGGGTTTTCACATGTTTGTGTAACATTCGTTTATTATATACGTGGGTTATTCAGAAAGGCCGGGTTTATACCCATTCTGAATAACCGATTCGACGAGATGTCGAAGATGAAGACGGTGGTTGAAGACCGGAAGTCTTCACATCGTTTGGGTGATTACTGATGATCTTGATTGGGCTGTACACCCAGGATGAGGGAATCAGTTGGTGATCGTCCAGACGTACCTGGAGATGGATGGATATGCGAGGAAAGTGCCTCCGGTTTCGTTCAGACCCAGAACGAACTTGTAAATGGATTGTGTGTCTGACATTGGATTTTATTCTATGTTGATTGATCTCTATTAAATATACATCTGTTTGGCGGCGGAGAATTTATTCTCTTGCTTAACGCCCTTCTCTGAGACGTACGAGCTCAGAGGTTGTATATCGATGGACATCAGTCACATGGAGTGAATTGCCAATGTGGCACGCATAAGTGGCAATTGATCAAGGCTTCTGTTGAAAAGCAAAGTCTTGTGGTTGATGATCAAAGCACGGCCTGTGTGGCGTAGCTTTGTGTATAACGTGAATTCGCGAGCCTCACACCTCGGTATGAGTCAAAAACGGGATAGTGACTGCAGGGAGAGCACGACGTTTCTTTCTAGCTAGGGTGGTGTCAGTGACCTACCAGCCCTGACATTTATATACTTTTCACCTGTGTGGTTGTTGGATACGAGGCGCCTCGGATATAGGTCTGTAAGGACCGGGAAACGTGTGTTCAGGAATAATTAATCCTCAAAAGTAAGAGAGGACCGGCCCTGAAGATCCAAGGATCATAGTGGGGTCCTGGGACATTTGCTAGAGTGTCTCGAACGCGGAGAGGAGCTTGCCCCTTGCCTCGGCTCATGACGGAAATCCAATTTCCAATACGTGATATTGCGGTTTTAATTGTAGAACTAGTATGGCGACATGATAGATGGTACCCATGCCGCCTATGATTGATATTTATGATTGAAAATTGTTTTGACACTATACACTTATAATTGTATCAAATAATGTGATTTAAACGTATCAAGCATGCTTTGGCTGTTATAAGGGAAAACCCTATCCTCCGGCTTGCGTTGCATTGTGTGATGGGACCTGGGTCTTATAACAGCTTCATTTTTCTTTATTTAGCATTGCGCTGTTTGTTCTATGCACTGTATTCTTGGGAGGAAACCCGTTCCGTGTTATACGGCGTGGTCCCTTGATTACCTAACTTTAAAACCAATATTAATAACTGTTTTAGTTCTCACACCAGTCCCATGACTGACCTGGAGTTTATTGTTTTAACCTAAACTCTGGGTGCCCCTATTTTCTACACGGGCAGCTAGTAGTTTTGGTTTTGCAGATTTATATTCACAGGATCCTGATTTACAGCTGGAACGATGCTCGGAAAGCTCTGTATCCGTGTATTACTTTCAGTTGTGTTTTGTATATTTTTCCGCTGCTATGTAATTTATTGTAATCTCTGATATTTGTCGAATAAATTTAATCATTTATACTCTGTATATTCTTGTATCTGATGGAATTGTTGTAATAACAATGAAATGTTCTTCTGTCTGTGTTCCGATGTGTGTTGTTCTCAAAAGTATCCGCTCTTTCCTTCACGGGGAAGTTACGGGTTCTTACAGATACACTGTCGGAAGGTGGTCCAATACCTTGCCAGTTGGAATCCATTACCCAATAAGCTCACGCGGTTTTTGATTTTATATATGTATGTGGAACGTGAGACGAAAGCATTCTGCTAAATGATTTATATATATTGTGGTTGATAGACACTATTGTAATATCAGAAGAGGTTTGATATAAAGAATATTTTGTGATATCATAAGGTAAAAACCATCCGTGTTTATGTATGGATTGGTCTTACGATTATTCTTTCTTTTAAAAGGATTTTAAAAGTTAAACAAATGGGTGGAGTTTACTCACACCAGTCACATGACTGACCCAGAGTTTATTTTGATTTGTTTTCCCTAAACTCTTGGGTGCCCAATTTTGTACGGGCAGTCAAATAGTCGGGATTTTACAGATATACTAGAAGGAGCTTGGAGCAGGAGGCTTCAGGATTTTATAACTGTTGTTTATTTCTGCTGTGTTGTAAGTGTTGTACTCTGATAATGTTACTGTATACATATACTGGTTTTATTCCAAAATTATGTCATATTTTATTCGTTTCGCTGTGAGATTCGTGTTTACTCTGATTCTGTTCTGTTGTTCTGTTCTTCTTCTTCTTCTATTCTAATTTTCTATCTTATCTATTCTCACCCGCTAACGTCTTTCTATTAACGTTCCGGTATTTTCGATAGTTGAATAGTCGACATGGTGTCGTGTGTCGATTTCGAGTTCGAAAATTCCCCGGGTCGTTACAGTGGTATCAGAGCTGAAGGTTAAGTAATTACCTTGGCTCTATGGCGTGACTCAGTAGAGAGGGGGTTAGTAATTCCCTAGATTGAGTTGAGTGTATATATACGAGAGAGCATATTTGTAGATTTTATCAAAATTGTTTTATATTGTGGAGATTTATTGGTTGAGTTGTTTATAAGTTCTGGTCGATCAGTTTGATCCACTGTATCGGTAACGGTTTCTAAACACTCGAGTACGATAAACTGACACAGTATGTTTTGAAAAAGGCTAAATGAAATAATTTTACCCCGAATTATATTTTGTTATTAAAGAATGATTGATATTGGAAATATTATAGTATTGGATGTATTAGTTTTGTTAGAACCGAGTAAGATTATAATTGAGATGGTTATATATACATAACCAAATAAAATTCGTATAAGTGTTACGAAGTGAATTAAATCTGAAATTAAATCATAATTTGGAACTAAAATTCTGGAAATGTGGAAAAGTGTTTGTAAATGGACTTGGATTAAATATATGAGAATTTTAAAATCCTGGGAGATTTTAAATTGTTTTACGAAAAGTGTGAATGGTATTTTGAAATGGATTTCAAAATGGAAGTGTTTAAAATTGAGTTTGAAATAATATAGTATTAAATTCACTTTTATCGCTAGGAAATAATTCTGATGGTGCTGGCCAAATCATCAGTGTTCATTTTCGAGTTCTAAGTGACAGATTACTACCAAAGATAGTGTTTTTCAGTTGTTTTGAGGAAACGAGTTGTTTTGATTTTCGAAAAGGAATATGGGATGTTTGAAAAGGGTAAGTTGTTTAAAACCCCAGGAAGACTGTTTTGATTTAAAAACAAATTTAAAGAAAATTTGCAAAAGCAAATTGAAATTTAATTAAAGCCAGAAGTGGAAACTAAATAGAAATTTATGAAAACAAATATGAATTGAAAGCAATTAACTGGAAATTGAATTGGAATATAATATATCAGGTAGAATCAGATTTTGAATTGTGAGATAGGAATCTGAAATGGTGATTGGTGAGTTAGAGTTTGAAATCGAGAATGGAACTCGAATTTGAAATGGAATTTGACTTGGGTATAAGTGAATAATTGGGTTTGAGGATAAAAACTGATTTGGAGTTTGATTGGGATGACTTTGGTATATGCTGAGTTGTTAGCAGAATGAAAGGGTATAACGATATGCCTGACAAAAAGGTACAAGTTTATATTTTATATTGGGTATGAGATTTATGAGCCTATTTGGCAAGCCGCTTGGTTGTTTAATTTTCTTTTGGATTGGATTAGGCCTAGAGAGGCGAGTTGTAGTTGTACCGATTGAGTCGTACAAAGGAGGTGCTGGCGAAATTTTTCGGAAATTTAAAGTGTTAGAAAATTTTCGATCATAATAATTTAATAATTTATTTGGAATTGATTGGTTCAGTTGAAACTGAAGTTAAGAAATAAACAAATAATTTTTAACCTAATTAATAGGGTTTGTTTTCTACCTTAGCAATTTCAAGGACGAAATTAGTTTAAGGGGGGAAGAATGTAACTTCCTGTGTTTTTACGGTACAATAATTAAGTTATTTAATTATTTAAATAGTGATTTAGAGATTTAAATGGTTGTTCAATTAAATAATATTGAATGCTTAATTTATATAAATAATATAATAATATAATTAATTCCGAAATAATCGAAATTAAGTTGAATTCACAATATTGTGTGAATTGAATTATTTGTAAGATATAATTCAGTTTAGAATTGAATTATATTAACGAATTTATTTTTAAATGTCAGTTGAACGTGTAATTTATATTATAATTATAATCGAGCTCGTAATGGCGTGGCAGTTCGTAATTTGGCGATTCGAACTTTAAACGAATATATAGAATCCGTTTTAAGTCGGATTTCTATGAAACAAGAAACGTTTGGAGCTGTTGAAGTATATTTTTCTAATGGGAAGGAAAAATCGGGATTTCGTCGTGTAGATTTTGATTTATGATCAAATCAAAATTCAAACAATCGCTATGGAATCGTTTATAAAGCATAACGATATATTTAATTATAATTAAATATTGGTTTCGAATTTGGACAAATCCTTTTTTACGTAGTTATAATTTAATTTTTAGAATTTTACTATAATTTTTATTTTGGAAAATAAGAAACTTTTTTATTTGGAGTATTTTACACCCTAAATCAGCATTTTGATATTTCACAAAATAAGTTATCTTGTCTATTTTATTATATATTTGGAATCGTAATACATTGCTCGTCACAGCAGAACTTTTATTTTTTTCGTTAGCAATCCGGAAATGAACAGATTTGTACGTGATAGGGTACCAATATATTTAAACAAAACAACACAAGGAGATCGACCACAATGCAATCAAAACCTCAGATTCACTCTGAACTATAAACCCATAAAGAAGTAAAATATGACAACTGCACTCAAAAACATTTTGTATATATACTACTATTTAAATATTTTATCAACTAAAATCATTTTGAATCAAAAAGCACGGGAATTACACTTGAAAACTGGGCCTCTTTTAGCTGCTAACACAAAGGTGTTAAACATAAGGTTCCCTCATGATCAACCTATGAAGCACCGTATTTCATTCAGCTCATTTACTAGTTTTGATGACTCGAGCCTTGTACTTATAAATGCCATTTCATCAACAATAAACATGTATAAATTCCTATCCTGTATTCTCGTGATAGCCTGCTATGTTAAATCTAATCACCCATCCTCTCCCACTCCATAACTTCATGCCAAAGTAAATTTCATGCAAAGTATAATCCCATCAGTCTGACTAACCTTCGCGGCTAAGGTAAGTCTCAGCTATAAATACATGAGCTAAGGCCAAATGAATCAGTTTAGTTCACTACTTCAAACAACAAATACACAGCGTTTCTTTTTCTTTTTCTGTTTTTTTTTTCTTTTCACGTTCAAACAAAACCATGTTGTGACCTTATAATGGAAATTTAAAATTGAAATGAAATTTAATTCTTCAAAGAGAAACGCAAATTGCTACAGCAGGCATTTCATCTTCCATGCAACTCACAAGAATGGAAACCAAATACAACCTATCTTTACGGTTTCTCCAGCAAACTCTTTCCTCCTCTTCCCGCTAGTTCCATTCGTTCTTCACTTCGCTGTATAAACAAATTGCATGAAAGAAGCATGCCGGTAAGGAACAAGGTTGAGCTGTACGGATGAGTCTTTAGCACGCGGGAAAAAATGCATTCATGTATAAAGGAGGACTGCAAGCGTTATGAATGCACAAGGAGCTCGTGGATATGATCAGATGGGGAAAGAGAACCGAAGGGGGGTTCTGGAGCTTGCACGTATGAATGGAAAGTGGCGTAAATGAGTTCAAAATTGACTGATGCCATGGAGACTGATGACGCAAGCTAAACGGAAGGGATAGTGGTGGAGGAGCTCGAAACGAGGTGAGGTGGCTTCATTACTGTAAGATAGAAATAACATAGGAAGGAGCGAACGTGGTTTAAGGCAGCGTTTAATGGAGACTGGGAGGGTGAGTACATGCGGTTTAGAGAATGGAGAAGAGATGAGAGAGTTTCCATTACTTTGTTCGGTCATCAGATATTAGATGGAGAAATGGGTGCGTGTACATAGGAATGAGGAAAAGGTGAGATTGAGGAGAAGTTAAATGGTAAATTCCGTTTATTTATTTTGAAGAAATGGAGGAGACATGGGTGTAGAAGTCCATGTTAATGGCCAGTATTGGCTTACGGGTTGTATACTGAAATGTGTTAAGAAGAAGCACTGTTCATTTTTGTGCATGCGGATCTGTTCTAGCGCGTGGAATTATTCGTGGCAATTGGGTATTGGGCAAAATCCCAGTCTTTATAAAAGAAGAAGTACCAAACTGTATTTTGCGTGAATGATCATACTAGGGAGAGAGAGTTCTGTGTTGGGGAAGACAAATGTATGCTATCAAGATTAGTGGTGTCGGTAGAAGTAAAGTGGGCTGGGTTAAAGTTCACGTGAGGCCCATGTGTAAATAATACAAAATAAAAAGGAGAAAAGGGAAAAAAAATGAAGGAAGAGGGTGCTCAGCACGGAATGGTGAATACCGGGAGGAATTCGTTGAAATGTTTAAAGGAAGATATGGAGCAGTGTTTTCGAAGTTGAAAGGAACGAAGGTGAGTTGTTTTCCAATTGGATAAAGGTGATTAAGGTTAATTAATATTAAAATATTAATTAAATGATTTTTAAACATGTACAAACTGATAAAAATTCATAACTCTCTCGTATTTGAACGGAATTTAGCGAAACAAAATCCCTTGGGATCGTATGGACGAGAGCTACACAATGGAACTGACTGGAAGTGAATTGGAGCTCGTTACAATTTATAGCGAAATAATTGTCTGTCTGAATTAACTGACAGTTATCGTTATTTAACGATGAACACCCAATCTGAGTAAATCTCACTAACTCTGCTCAGTTTATATTTTTATAACGTATTTTTAGAATTGATAAATGATGGTTGATTGTTTGGATGAACTGCTAAGTGTTTGGTTGAAATTATAGATCTAGTAATATATATATATCGTTAATCAAATATTGATTCTATTTATCAGAATACTTCATATTGAAATGAAATCAATGTTAATTATATTGTTTAACATCTGTGGATGCAGGGATACAGGTTGGAGGGATCCAACTGGATTCCTCAATATTTATAATACTGTTTTCATATATTGTGATATATAATCTGTGATTGATTATGATGACATTGGTCTTGTTATTTGGTATTTTAAATACCATAAGAAATACTGGAATGATAAAAGGAAATAATTATAAAATGAAACGGATTTTTATAAAAGGGAGTGATTATAAAATCAAAGGATTTTATAAAAGGAAATAATTATAAAAAGAGTATTTTACATTAGGAAGGTTTAGACCCGTGCTTCGCACATGGGTATAACATGATATGGATTTAAAGTAAATATTTAATAGAAATCTGTTTAAACAGATAAATGGAGAAGATTAATTTATAAATAATGTTTTATAAATTAAGTAAAATAATTTATCATGGGATAAACTGAATATATAAGTCTGAATTTATATAAAGGAGTAGAAATCGGTTTTAACACCGATATTTTAAATAGAAATTGAACTTAGCATTTATAAGGGAATTATAAATGAGACATTTAGTGTTAGAAATAAAAGGAGATTTTGTATAATTAATTCTATAAGTAGAAGTATAAATAGAATTTGGAAATGGGATATTATTTTAAAATACAAAATCAAACCGATTGATTATATAAAAAAACATTATTTATATTCAATGTGAATAATGGATTAAAATAAATATTTTATAAATTAAAACATTTATAAGGAAAATTTGGGTTTTGAAATAGGGATTCAAATGGGAATTTGAATGAGATAGGAAATAGAGTTAATCGAATATTAGTTATTCTAATGGAGTTAATCGAATATTAGTTATTCGAAGAGTGTTAATCGAATATTAATTATTCAAGTATAGTTAATCGAATATTAGTTATTCGAATAAAGTTAACCGAATATTAGTTATTCAAATAGAGTTAATCGAATATTAGTTATTCCAATAGAGTTAATCGAATATAAGTTATTCGAATGGAGTTATCGAATACAGTTATTCGAAGGGGGTTATTGAATATAATTTATTCGAAAGAGAGTTAATCGAATATATTTTATTCGAAAGAGAGTTAATCGAATATAATTTATTCAAAAGAGAGTTAATCGAATATAATTTATTCGAAAGAGAGTTAAATCGAATAATTTATACGAAAGAGAGTTAATCGAATAGAGATTATTCGAAAGAGGGTTATACGTTGAAATTCGATTATATCGAATTCGGGAAAGTACTATTCACTTTTCGTTTTTAATCAAGATTTATTCATATGAATTAATTAGTTGTTTGTTTATTTATTCAAATTAATAAATAAAGGTTATTTTTAAGTTATTATATTACGGAAGCATGGGATTTTAACACTATTGTTATAATCGAATGATTTCTTTTAATGAAGTGGATTCGTAACTAGAATCCGAGAGTTACGTAAGGAAGTTTGTAAAGATTTAAAAGGAGAACTTTGTCTATTTTGAGGTTAGAAATGTTGTTCAGTTAAGGTCTGAGAGGTAGTTAACTTGATTGACTTCATTTTTAACTACGGAATGGTTAAGGTTCGATAGTGAAGGTTGGTTAAGTGAATTTAGTTAATGAGTGTAATGGTTTGAGTTGGCATAGCAATGTTTTATTTAAACATATGTTTAAATCCAATGAAGGAGTTTTGGAAATGTTTTCCAAATAAGAATCAGAAATGTTTTCTAATATAGAAAATAAGAAATGAGAGTAAATATGAGAATGTTTTTCAAATGATTAAAAACGTATATTTTCTATATTTAGAAAATAAGAATTTACGAATATATGGAAACGGGAATAGAGAAATGAATAATTGAATGATAAATTAAATTAAAGGGGATCAGTGTTGATTGATGATTTGCTTGGTAAGATTTCCATTTGGAAATACGACCGTTGTTTGTACACATGTTTTCCTTTGATTTTTAAATAACTGACTATCAAAGTTTTTGACCATTTTTCCGTCGTTAATATGGAGAGACCGGGATCAGATTTATTATCTGAAAACCACTCCGTATGGGAGTTTGCTTTGCGAATCAAATATGATGAAGATAATTGAAGACGGAGTTTATGCAAGGGATGTTCTGGCAAACCCTAGGTAGAATTACCTAAGTTGGGTTTACAGAATTGTGCATTCGGTTTGTCCAGTCCCATGACAAACTGTACGGAAGAATGTCTGACACAGTATATTTAGTAGATCGTGTAAGTTGATCTCTTCAAATGTATTTACATTTGGTAGCAGAGGAATTCGTTTCTCTTAGTTTTATACCCATAGTATTTTTGGGGAAATCAATTTGTGATTTGGCGGGTATGATGATGTGACATTCAAAGTAAATAAATTTGTGATCGGTACGTTATGGCCTCTAACTTCACAACCAGGAAATGGTATAAAATCGGGTAGGTCGCATGGCTAAGTGGTTAGCTGCCAATTAGGGTGTATTGTCACCTGATCTAGAGAAATTCCATTTACTTCTATAATCTATTTCAGTGTTGTCCCTTTCGGGAAACAGTTGCTGATCTCAACCGTTGGTGATAATACATTCGGTACACTCAAACGAAATGAGTGACCGGTCATGTTTAGCCTGGGTTGCAAGATGTTCTCGTTGAACTTGGTGTATTCCTCTCTAGAGATACACTGTCAGAAGGTGGTCCCATACCTTGCCAGTTGGAATCCATTACCCAATAAGTGCCCGCGGTTTTTGATTTTATATTATGTATGTGGAATGTGAGATGAAAGCGTTCTGCTAAATGATATATATATATTGTGGTTGATAGACACTATTGTAATATCAGAAGAGGTTTGATATAAAGAATATTTTGAGATATCGTAACATAAAAACCATCCGTGTTTATGTGTGGATTGGTCTTACGATTATTCTTTCTTTTAAAAGGATTTTAAAAGTTAAACAAATGGTTAGAGTTTACTCACACCAGTCACATGACTGACCCAGAGTTTATTTTGATTTGTTTTCCCTAAACTCTTGGGTGCCCAATTTTTCACAGGCAGTCAAATAGTCGGGATTTTACAGATATACTAGAAGGAGCTTGGAGAGGAGGCTTCAGGATTTTATAACTGTTGTTTATTTCCGCTGTGTTGTAAGTGTTGTACTCTGGTAATGTTACTGTATACATATACTGGTTTTATTCCAAAATTATGTTATATTTTATTCGTTCCGCTGTGAGATTCATGTTTACTCTGATTATGTTCTGTTGTTATGTTCTTCTTCTTCTTCTATTCTAATTTTCTATCTTATCTATTCTCACCCTCTAACTTCTTTCTATTAACGTATGGTATTTTCGATAGTTGAATAGTCGACATGGTGTTGTGTGTCGATTTTCGAGGTCGAAAATTCCTCGGGTCGTTTCAGAGGCGGCCATTTTCACAGCAATGAACATGAAGAGATGTGGATTAGGTTAATGTTTAAGATAATATATAGTAATGGAATTCCAATGGCAAATTAATTTATTAAAATTTCAATTTCATTTTATTCACCTACAATCAATTTTTAAAACCTTTTAATTGTCATTCAAATCCCAATAGGATAAAATGGTTTTTAGATATCAAATTTTATTTACATACAACCTCGGACCAATAATTTAAAATACTATACTTTATATGACATTTATATTTCTAATTTACATTTATTTCACTAGTAATTCCAATTTCGAAGGCTATAAATTTAATTCTAATCCAAAATAAGGCTTACATTATTTATTAAACAATTACAAATAATATAAATCCAAAATTCAATTCCTCAATAGTTTCGATTGAAGATTTTATTTAAAACAATCAAATCATTTTCGGTCTTATTAATTTATAAATGATAATTTTTCCTTTATTAAATTCGAAACCTTATTAACTTCATTCTGTTCAAAATAAAGTTCAAATCATCTTTATACATCAAATTTATATTTATATTAAATTCAAATTTTGATTATTTAACAAATTCAATAAATTAAATCAATTTCACTCAAAAAAATTAATACTTAAATTTCAACTTCCAATGTTTATCAATAACCTAAATCATAATTTTTATTAGCAAACAGTACAAGTTATTGTTGTCAAAATAAGTTGAATTTCATTATTTAAATAATTATTTAAAGTTCACGCCTTAAATTTCAAATTAAACACTAAGTTTCAATTATAAATTTATTAACTCAAATTAATTCAAATATTCTAATACTAAATTCAAATTTCAATATTTATAAATATAAACCAATCATAATTTTATTTACAATATTTACAAGTTATAAAGAAGATGATGAGGGACCTGATGAGGAAGACTTAGAGAGAAGGTTAACCTGAGCAACAGGAGATGAATTAAGAGCATTTGAAGTGGATTGCATATTTTGAGAAGAACAACCATGCACATTAGAGGCTGGCAAGCAAGAGTTTGAAGTAGGACAACCATGCACATCATAAACTATTTGATTCCCCTTCTTGAAAGTTTGCGTAGAAATATTCACTCCATCAAACAAACTACTTATTCTAAAATCCTCAACCTCTTTCCCAACATTAATACCCTTTGAAAAGCTCCCACTAATATCAGTTACTATAATATTTATTTTGTTAACCTCAGAATTTTTAGCCAGAGAAACATTAACTTCAAAATTATACAATAAGTAACTTGATTACCATCAACACACTTAGTATTATCCAGTCCGGAATGATCCATTGTTTTAGCTCCATTATTACATTCAAGGTCCTTTACAACTTTGGAATCATTCATATCAATTTTCCAATTAATATCAGCTCCCTCTTTAGAACCATCAGATGCTAAAGCTTCAAACTGATTACCATTACCACCATCATTTACAATGTTAGCCTTCTCCTGCATGTTATTATCACCTTTTTTCCTCCATATTTGCTTTTTCTTATAATTATTTTGGCAATGCTGACAAGTTATTATTATTTTGGAAAGCGGAAAAGTTATTATTATTATTATAAACAATTGAAATTCATTAATAAATAAATTTAATTAAGTTTCCATCATAAATTTCCTAATTAAATCGTAAAATTTTAGATCTAACCACAACTATAAATAAAATCACATTTAATTCAATAATCTAAATAGTATAATTTCGTAAGGCACTTTGTCTGTGAAATAGCATTCTTATGGTCAAAGACTTTGAAACACTCCACTTCCGTTAAGGTCACTCACTAAGGGAATGCCTTATCTTTGGTGGAGCTTTTTAGTAGACAGAATGGAATATTACAAGACAGATAAATAGTACTTGAAAAATTATATCTTTATTACAGCAGAAGCAGAAATAAGTTTGGTTACATCAAAATCGCAATACCAAAACTCAAGTCACAATTATCAGTCTTATACAAAATCCTTCAGAATGTAAAGTTTCAAAGCCATAATCCCCAACATAAACTTGTAATGGCGCGTTTTGTTAGCTGTCGAATAATTAATTTATTTAATTATTTATATATCGATTTGGCGATATCGATAACTTAAAGTAAAACGTTCGAACTTATATTTTATAATTATAATTAAAACGAACCTGAAACGTCGCGGCAGTTCGCAATTTGGCGATTCGAACTTCAACTGAATATACAGAATCCATTTTAAGTCGAATTTCTGTGAAACAAGAAACGTGTGGAGCTGATGGAGTATATCGTTCTAGTGGAGCGAAAAATCAGGATTTCGTCATGTAGATTTTGATTTATGTCCAAATCAAATTTCAGAATAGTCGCTATAGAATCGTTTATCGGCCATAACGGTTATTTCAAAATAACTAGATATCGGGTGTGAATTCCGACAAGGTTCTTTTGGGAAATAGCGATAATTTAATTTTTAGAATTTTACTGTAATTTTTAATTAATTAAATACACGACTTTTTATTTGGAGTATTTTGCACCCTGAAAACAATATTTTGAAGTTTCAAAATATGAGTCCACCTACCGGTATTATTATATTTTTGGGACCTTGGAGCATCGCTTGTCAAAACGGTACGTTTACGTCTGTCTATAGATGACCGTAGTTGATACACAAGTTAGACCACTAATCTGCATTTTTAAAGGATAAGTGAATTGGCACTGTTTTTACTCAACATCCATGCAAATATATCACATAGGGCCACATACATTTTATAACACTTTCCCGTTAAGATGGGGACTAACTTTTGATTGAATCATAAAGGTCCTGTAACTTAATACTTAAGAAAAGATTAGAGTGAAGTGCAATAAACAATATTTGATTGAATATCCTCTCTACACGTACCCTACCCCTTTACCACATATAATCAAAGAAAATATCTAACAGGAGATTTGTCTATATAATACCCTTTACAAACATTTTGACCTAAAAAAAATTCATTCTTCTGTAAATCAAAAGGGCGCCGCCACTTCTCTTTATCTCTTCCTCAAATCGGGGTACTCAAAAATCTAAAACTCTCATATACGAAACTCTTGTTACTGCTCATCATCCACGTAACCTATTTCTGAGGCATGCGGTGATGATTTTATTCACACCAATTATCTACACAGTAGGTCTCCGATTTCATGACATTAAGGGGAAGTTCTTGAAAGTTCGACGGTGTTGGTTCTCATCATTGTACAGCGTGAAGCAAGCGGGGTTCGTCAGTCTTGAACTGTGGTTGAGGCGTTCCAGTGATGAGGAAAAGAAAGAGCGAGGAAGGAGGAGAACGGAACAGAAGTTTAAATAGTGGGAGATAGAATTGTTGATGGAGTGAGTACGTGTGTTTATGTCTGATGTTAAAGTGTAGAAGGGTCTGTGGAGTCAAAGAGAAGAACATGGGTCAGCAAATGAAGGAGCAGGCATCTAGAAATGGAGGACTGGGTGCGCATTTCCTTTTGTAGGGAAGAAGAGGAGCATGTAGCATGTTACAGGAAGTGGGATAGGGTGATGTATATCACTGGGAGCATTTGTTTGTGAATAAGTGAAGGAGGGGCTGTCGAGTTGTGTACTTCGGTGATTGGGAAGGAGAGATAATAGATGTGGGTACGGGTTTGTTCTAAGGAGTGGGGTTTGAACTTTATTGGTATGGGGAGAACAAGTATAAAAAGCTTTAGCTTTTTCGTAAGGTAATGCGTTCTGCCTGGGATCGTGAAGGACAGGAGTTGGTGAGTCTTAAAAATAGGAAGAACGAAATACTGTGTTCATATGGGTTGCAACCATAGTGGGATATATTCAAGAATAGGAAGCCCAACATTTTTATAAAATAAATAAATAAGAGGATTTGCGGAAGTCGGTATATTGAATGACATTTGTGTTTGGGAAAGAGGAAGTTCAGGCATGCGGTCGGGCTTTGACTAGGAAGATGGGCCAACGAAGATGTGAAAGGGGTATGGGCCAATGTAAAATAAAATATGATGGGCCGACGTTTGGTAAGGGTGAGCTGGTGAAAATATTTGATGGGGAAAAAGGGTCTGAGTACCAACGTAGAGAAGATGGGTCAGTGGACTTTTGTTTGGGATGTCAGGCCGGGGAAATAAAGAATCACGAATGGTCGGATCCGTGGGACCGTATGGACGAGAGCTACACACTGGAACTGACAGGGAGTGAATCGAAGCTCGTTACAATTTATAGCAAAATAAATTGTCCTTCTGGATCAAGCGATGGTTATCGTCATTGACGATGATCGTCCAATGTGAGTAAAACTCACCAACTCTGAACAGTTATATTTTTATAATGTATTTTTAGAACTGTTAATCATCTGTCGATTGTCGTGTGTTGGTTGATTGATTGAACTGCTAGTCAGTTAGTGAAAATTAAATATATATATATATAAACCGTTAAATATTTATATATTGATTCTGCTATCAGAATAATTTATATTGAACTGAAAGTGATGATAATCATATTGTGTAACATCTGTGGATGCAGGGAGACAGGTTGGAGGAATCCGACTGGATTCCTCAACAGTTATTTTATTGTTTTTCATATATTGTTATATGATGTGCTATAAAATCTGTGGGCGATTATATGTGCTTAGACGATATTGAACATCGTGATTTGATATGATTGAATACCATAACATACTGAAATGTTGATAAGGGGATTTTCAATGTTTATATTGAAAATGAATCTTATTTATAAAATCAATAGGATTTTATAAAAGGAAAACATTTATTTAATTAGAAAATAAATAAATGAAAAAGGAAACATTTATTTAGAAAATAAATGAAATAAAATAGAAACATTTATTTAGAAAATAAATGAATTAGAATATAAAGGAATATTTATTTAGGAAATAAATGAAGGAACATTTATTTAGATTATAAATAAATGGAATAAAGGAATATTTATTTAGGGAATAAATAAAGGAACACTTGTTCGAAAAATAAATAGGATTATACAAGGATAGATTTAAACACGTGCTTCGCACACATGTATAACACGATATGGATTTTAAGGAGATATTAAATAGGAAATCTATTTTTAACAGATAAAGTGAGAAGATTTAATTTATAAATAATGTTTTATAAATTAAATAAAATATTTATTTTTTGATAAATGGGATATATATGTTTGAACTTATATGGAGAAGTAGAAATTGTTTTTAACACCGATGAAGTAAATAAACGCTGTTAAAGGGAAATCCTTAGAAGGGGAGAAACGTTATTAAAGGAACATTTATAAAGTGAAGAACCGTTACTAAAAGTAAATCTTTATAAATGAATAAACATTGTTAAAGGAAATCTTTTAAATGAATAAACGTTGTTAAAGGAAATCTTTTAATGAATAAACGTTAGAAAAAGGGAAATCTTTATAAGCAAATAAAGTATTCGAATAATAGTTATTCGAAGGAGTAAATCATATAAGTTATTCGAATTAGTTATTCGAATAGAGTTAAACATATATAAGTTATTCGAATTAGTTATTCGAATAGAGTTAAACAAGCTAGAGTTATTCAAATTAGTTATTTGAATAGAGTTAAATTAATAAGAGTTATTCGAATATTAGTTATTCGAGAAGGAATAAATAAAATCAAGTTAATTGAATGTCAGTTATTCAATTTGAGTTAATCAAATTTAGTTATTCGATAAGAGTTAATCCATTTAAGTAAATCGAATATTAGTTATTCGATAAGAGTTAATCCACTTAAGTAAATCGAATATTAGTTATTCGATAGGGGTTAATCGAAATAGAGTTTATCGAATATAAGTTATTAACAAGGGAGTTAATCGAATAGAGATTACTCGAAAGAGAGTAATACGTCGAATTCAATTATATCGAATTCGGGAAAGTACTATTTACTTTCCGGGTTTTAAATCAAGGTTTAGTTATTGATTAAGAAATTAGGCGTCCGTTTAATTATTCAAGTTAGGAGATAAAGTTATAATTTAGGTAAGATATTGTAGAAGTAGGAATTATAAAGTTATAGTTGTAATCAAATGTTTTCATATAAGAAGTGGATTCGTAACCTGAATCCGAGAATTTGCGTAAACAGATGATTGGAAAAAGTGAGTGATGAGCTTCATCTATTTCACAGTAAAGGACGTTGTTCAATTAAGGTCTGAGAGGTAATTATACCCCAACTTGATTGACTTCAGAATTGACAAAGGAATAGTTGTGGTTCGATAGAAAATTTGATTTGAAATATAGTTAAGTAATAAGCGATTAATGGATTAAGCGTAACGATGTTTTATACAACGTTCATTTGAAATCCGTAAATGAGTTTTGGGAACGTTTTCCAAATATAATCAGATATGTTTTCTAAACATAGAAAATGAAATGTTTTCATAATAAGAAATTAAGAAATAGAGTTAAGCAAATTTAGAAACTGACTGGAGATTAGTTAAGTTGAACAGTTTCCTAAGTGACGATCTAATGTTGGTTTCGACCTTCGGGATTTATACTTAGGAGTTGTTCTCTTAGTGGTTTACCGTTAGGGACTGATAGTTGTGAAATAATAGTGATGCATAAATAAGCTATGGAAATGTTTTCCAATGATTAATAACATATATTTTCTAAATATATGAAATAAGGAAATAGGAACATATATATGTATATGATGATTGATCGATCGAATTTCCATTTGGAAATAAGATCGTTGTTTGTATACCGACATGTTTTCATTTGGTAGTTGAATCACAGACCATCAAAGTTTTGACCATATTTACGTTTTAAATATGGAAAGACCGGTTGGATTATTATCCGAAGAACCACTCCGTATTACCATAAGCGTTGCGAATCAAGTACGCTGAAGATAATTGAAGACGGAGTGAAGTGCAAGGGCTATGGTGAAAAGCCTAGGTACGATGGATTCACTGAATAGTGCCTTCGGTTTGTTCAGTCCCAGGACAACGTATATGGACGAGTGTCTGACAAAGTATTCTTAACGAATCATATATGTTGATCTCTTTAAACGTATTACGTTGGTGGCGGAGAAATTCGTTTCTCATAGCTTTTATACTCGTGATGCCTTAAGAAATCGATAATGATTTGGCGGGTATGACGATGTGGCATCCAAAGTAATTGAAGAAATAATATGTCAAAGTGATAAACGTGACCTCAAAACCTCACAACCCGGAAATAACAGAAGTTGGGCTAGGCAGCATGGCTAGTTGGGCCATACCCAAGCAGGGTGTATTATCACCATCTAGAGAATATTCAATTGTACTTCTTTATAATCTATTTCAATGTTGTCCCTTATCGGGAAGGATGTTTGCTGATCCCAACCATCAGTGATAATATATTCGTTACACTCAAGCTAAATGAGTGGACGGTCATGTGTGGTCGGGTTGCAAGACGTTCTTGTTGAACCCTAGTGTATCTCCTCTAGAGTACACTGATCGGAAGGTGCTCCCATACCTTGTCTGTTGGAATCCAATCTCCAATAAGCGCTCACGGTTTTATTTGTATACTATGAATGTGGAACGTGAGATGCAAGCGTTCTGCTAGTTTGATATCTATTTGTATTTAGACATTATTATAATATCAGAAAGATATCCTTTAATTAACCAAGTGTTGGAGTTTTATTCACACCAGCCCCATGACTGACCCGGAGTTTATTTTGTTTGTTTTCCCTAAACTCTTGGGTGCCTAAATTTGTACGGGCAGTCAAGTAGTCGGGATTTTACAGATACACTTGGAGAGCTTGGAGCAGGAGGCTTCAGGATTATAGCTATTATTATTCCGCTGTGTTGTTAAGTGTTGTACTTTGAAATGGTATGTATATACGAGTACTGATTTGTATTTCAAAGTTATGTTATATTTTATTCGTTTCGCTGTGAGATTCGTGTTTACTCTGATGATGTAAGCTCTTCTTCTTCTTCTATTCTATTAGTTCTATCTTTTCTTCCTCACCCTCTACTTTCTTTCACTAACGTCGCGGAATTTTCAACTCTCGAGGAGTCGAAAATTTCCAGCCGTTACATTTGGTATCAGAGCTTAAGTTAAGTGATTACCTTGGCTCTGTGGCATAACTCGATAGAGATGGGATTAGTAATATCCTAGATTGAGTTTGAGTGTATATATATGAGCGCGTAATTGTTATTCAATATAAAATGGTTTTATATTGTGGAGATTTATTGGTTGAGTGGCTTATGAATTCTGGTCGATCAGTTTGATCCACTGTATCGATAAGGGTTACTAAACACTCGAATACGATGAACCGTCATGGTATGTTTTGAAAGAGGGTAAATGAAATAATTTTTCCCAAAATATATTTGTTTATAGAAGAAATATGTATCTTGAAATCCTTATAGTATATTGATTGTGTTGGTTGTTATTATAATCGAATAAGATTATAAAAGGGTGAAATGGTTATAAATGACCAATCAGAATTCATATGAATGTAATATATGAAATAGTTTGAATTAAATATGAATTTAAATCAGATTTGGAATTAAAATAAGGAAATTTTAAGTTCTTGGGAGATTTTGAAAATGTTTTTCAAATTGAAAATGATATAGTATTGAACTCACTTCGATAGCTGGTAAATAGATTTTGATGATGAATCTAGACATCATCAGTGTTCATTTTCGAGTTCTAAGTGATGGATTACTACCAAAGGTTTTGTTTTTGAATTGTTTTGAGAAAACAAGTTGTTTAGAAATTCAAAAGTTTTGAATTGGCATTATGATTTCAAATTGATTTGAAAGAAACCCAGGAACTTAAGTTCTGGAATTAAAATTTAACTAATGAAGTTAAATAAAATGAGATGGTAAAAATAAATTGAAATTTAACTTGAACCGAGTTAAATAAAATTGAATTGGGATTAGAGATAATCTAGAATGGAACCAAATTGATAAGTCAATAATTTGGAATTTGATATTAGAGTTCGAATGAAATTCGATTTGGATTTGAGGATATGAACTGATTGGAGATCAATTGGAATGGATAACATTGGTATATGTTGAAGTGGTAGCAGATGCAAGGGATAGAGTTAAATGCCCGACAAAAAGGTACAAGTTTATATCATATATGAGTTTGGATTTTATGAGCCGAATTGGCAAGCCGCTTGGCTATTTTGATTTCCTTTTGGATTGGAGGAGGCCTAGAGAGGCGAGTTGTGGTTTGACGTATTGAGCCGTACAAAGGAGGTTATGGCGAAATTTTTCGAAAATTTAAGGTGTTAGAAAAATTTTAGAATTTTTGAAAATTTTAGTTGGTCGGAAATGAATTAATAAATTAATTAAAATTAAATGGGTCCAGTCGAAACTGAAATTTAGAGGTAAACAAAAAAAGATTTTTAAATCTAGTTAGTAGAGTTAGTAGCATTTTTCTAACTTAGCAATTTCGAGGACGAAATTATTTTAAGGGGGGAAGTCTGTAATGGCGCGTTTCGTTAGCTGTCGAATAATTAATTTATTTAATTATTTATATATCGATTTGGCGATATCGATAACTTAAAGTAAAACGTTCGAACTTATATTTTATAATTATAATTAAAACGAACCTGAAACGTCGCGGCAGTTCGCAATTTGGCGATTCGAACTTCAACTGAATATACAGAATCCATTTTAAGTCGAATTTCTGTGAAACAAGAAACGTGTGGAGCTGATGGAGTATATCTTTCTAGTGGAGAGAAAAATCAGGATTTCGTCGTGTAGATTTTGATTTATGTCCAAATCAAATTTCAGAATAGTCGCTATAGAATCGTTTATCGGCCATAACGGTTATTTCAAAATAACTAGATATCGGGTGTGAATTAAGACAAGGTTCTTCTGGGAAATAGCGATAATTTAATTTTTAGAATTTTACTGTAATTTTTAATTAATTAAATACGCGACTTTTTATTTGGAGTATTTTACACCCTGAAAACAATATTTTGAAGTTTCAAAATATGAGTCCACCTACCGGTATTATTATATTTTTGGGACCTTGGAGCATCGCTTGTCAAAACGGTACGTTTACGTCTGTCTATAGATGACCGTAGTTGATACACAAGTTAGACCACTAATCTGCATTTTTAAAGGATAAGTGAATTGGCACTGTTTTTACTCAACATCCATGCAAATATATCACATAGGGCCACATACATTTTATAACACTTTCCCGTTAAGATGGGGACTAACTTTTGATTGAATCATAAAGGTCATGTAACTTAATACTTAAGAAAAGATTAGAGTGAAGTGCAACAAACAATATTTGATTGAATATCCTCTCTACACGTACCCTACCCCTTTACCACATATAATCAAAGAAAATATCTAACAGGAGATTTGTCTATATAATACCCTTTACAAACATTTTGACCTAAAAAAAATTCATTCTTCTGTAAATCAAAAGGGCGCCACCACTTCTCTTTATCTCTTCCTCAAATCGGGGTACTCAAAAATTTAAAACTCTCATATACGAAACTCTTGTTACTGCTCATCATCCTCGTAACCTATTTCTGAGGCGTGCGGTGATGATTTTATTCGCACCAATTATCTACACAATAGGTCTCCGATTTCATGACATTAAGGGGAAGTTCTTGAAAGTTCGACGATGTTGGTTTTCATCATTGTACAGCGCGAAGCAAGCGGGGTTCGTCAGTCTTGAACTGTGGTTGAGGCGTTCCGGTGATGAGGAAAAGAAAGAGCGAGGAAGGAGGAGAACGGAACAGAAGTTTAAATAGTGGGAGATAGAATTGTTGATGGAGTGAGTACGTGTGTTTATGTGTGATGTTGAAGTGTAGAAGGGTCTGTGGAGTCAAAGAGAAGAACATGGGTCAGCAAATGAAGGAGCAGGCATCTAGAAATGGAGGACTGGGTGCGCATTTCCTTTTGTAGGGAAGAAGAGGAGCATGTAGCATGTTACAGGAAGTGGGATAGGGTGATGTATATCACTGGGAGCATTTGTTTGTGAATAAGTGAAGGAGGGGGCTGTCGAGTTGTGTACTTCGGTGATTGGGAAGGAGAGATAATAGATGTGGGTACGGGTTTGTTCTAAGGAGTGGGGTTTGAACTTTACTGGTATGGGGAGAACAAGTATAAAAAGCTTTAGCTTTTTCGTAAGGTAATGCGTTCTGCCTGGGATCGTGAAGGACAGGAGTTGGTGAGTCTTAAAAATAGGAAGAACGAAATACTGTGTTCATATGGGTTGCAACCATAGTGGGATATATTCAAGAATAGGAAGCCCAACGTTTTTATAAAATAAATAAATAAGAGGATTTGCGGAAGTCGGTATATTGAATGACATTTGTGTTTGGGAAAGAGGAAGTTCAGGCATGCGGTCGGGCTTTGACTAGGAAGATGGGCCAACGAAGATGTGAAAGGGGTATGGGCCAATGTAAAATAAAATATGATGGGCCGACGTTTGGTAAGGGTGAGCTGGTGAAAATATTTGATGGGGAAAAAGGGTATGAGTACCAACGTAGAGAAGATGGGTCAGTGGGCTTTTGTTTGGGATGTCGGGCCGGGGAAATAAAGAATCACGAATGGTCGGATCCGTGGGACCGTATGGACGAGAGCTACACACTGGAACTGACAGGGAGTGAATCGAAGCTCGTACAATTTATAGCAAAATAAATTGTCCTTCTGGATCTAGCGATGGTTATCATCATTGACGATGATCGTCCAATGTGAGTAAAACTCACCAACTCTGAATAGTTATATTTTTATAATGTATTTTTAGAACTGTTAATCATCTGTCGATTGTTGTGTGTTAGTTGATTGATTGAACGGCTAGTCAGTTAGTGAAAATTAAATAAATATATATATATATAAACCGTTAAATATTTATATATTGATTCTGCTATCAGAATAATTTATATTGAACTGAAAGTGATGATAATCATATTGTGTAACATCTGTGGATGCAGGGAGACAGGTTGGAGGAATCCGACTGGATTCCTCAACAGTTATTTTATTGTTTTTCATATATTGTTATATGATGTGATATAAAATCTGTGGGCGATTATATGTGCTTGGACGATATTGAACATCATGATTTGATATGATTGAATACCATAACATACCGAAATGTTGATAAGGGGATTTTCAATGATTATATTGAAAATGAATCTTATTTATAAAATCGATAGGATTTTATAAAAGGAAAACATTTATTTAATTAGAAAATAAATAAATGAAAAAGGAAACATTTATTTAGAAAATAAATGAAATAAAATAGAAACATTTATTTAGAAAATAAATGAATTAGAATATAAAGGAATATTTATTTAGGAAATAAATAAAGGAACATTTATTTAGATTATAAATAAATGGAATAAAGGAATATTTATTTACGGAATAAATAAAGGAACACTTGTTCGGAAAATAAATAGGATTATACAAGGATAGATTTAAACACGTGCTTCGCACACAAGTATAACACGATATGGATTTTAAGGAGATATTAAATAGGAAATCTATTTTTAACAGATAAAGTGAGAAGATTTAATTTATAAATAATGTTTTATAAATTAAATAAAATATTTATTGTTTGATAAATGGGATATATATGTTTGAACTTATATAGAGAAGTAGAAATTGTTTTTAACACCGATAAAGTAAATAAACGTTGTTAAAGGGAAATCCTTAGAAGGGGAGAAACGTTATTAAAGGAACATTTATAAAGTGAAGAACCGTTACTAAAAGTAAATCTTTATAAATGAATAAACGTTGTTAAAGGAAATCTTTTAAATGAATAAACGTTGTTAAAGGAAATCTTTTAATGAATAAACGTTATAAAAAGGGAAATCTTTATAAGCAAATAAAGTATTCGAATAATAGTTATTCGAAGGAGTAAATCATATAAGTTATTCGAATTAGTTATTCGAATAGAGTTAAACATATATAAGTTATTCGAATTAGTTATTCGAATAGAGTTAAACAAGCTAGAGTTATTCAAATTAGTTATTTGAATAGAGTTAAATTAATAAGAGTTATTCGAATATTAGTTATTCGAGAAGGAATAAATAAAATCAAGTTAATTGAATATCAGTTATTCAATTTGAGTTAATCAAATTTAGTTATTCGATAAGAGTTAATCCATTTAAGTAAATCGAATATTAGTTATTCGATAAGAGTTAATCCACTTAAGTAAATCGAATATTAGTTATTCGATAGGGGTTAATCGAAATAGAGTTTATCGAATATAAGTTATTAACAAGGGAGTTAATCGAATAGATATTACTCGAAAGAGAGTGATACGTCGAATTCAATTATATCGAATTCGGGAAAGTACTATTTACTTTCCGGGTTTTAAATCAAGGTTTAGTTATTGATTAAGAAATTAGGCGTCCGTTTAATTATTCAAGTTAGGAGATAAAGTTATAATTTAGGTTAGATATTGTAGAAGTAGGAATTATAAAGTTATAGTTGTAATCAAACGTTTTCATATAAGAAGTGGATTCGTAACCTGAATCCGAGAATTTGCGTAAACAGATGATTGGAAAAAGTGAGTGATGAGCTTCATCTATTTCACAGTAAAGGACGTTGTTCAATTAAGGTCTGAGAGGTAATTATACCCCAACTTGATTGACTTCAGAATTGACAAAGGAATAGTTGTGGTTCGATAGAAAATTTGATTTGAAATATAGTTAAGTAATAAGCGATTAATGGATTAAGCGTAACGATGTTTTATACAACGTTCATTTGAAATCCGTAAATGAGTTTTGGGAACGTTTTCCAAATATAATCAGATATGTTTTCTAAACATAGAAAATGAAATGTTTTCATAATAAGAAATTAAGAAATAGAGTTAAGCAAATTTAGAAACTGACTGGAGATTAGTTAAGTTGAACAGTTTCCTAGGTGACGATCTAATGTTGGGTTCGACCTTCGGGATTTATACTTAGGAGTTGTTCTCTTAGTGGTTTACCGTTAGGGACTGATAGTTGTGAAATAATAGTGATGCGTAAATAAGCTATGGAAATGTTTTCCAATGATTAATAACATATATTTTCTAAATATATAAAATAAGGAAATAGGAACATATATATGTATATGATGATTGATCGATCGAATTTCCATTTGGAAATAAGATCGTTGTTTGTATACCGACATGTTTTCATTTGGTAGTTGAATCACAGACTATCAAAGTTTTGACCATATTTACGTTGTAAATATGGAAAGACAGGTTGGATTATTATCCGAAGAACCACTCCGTATTACCATAAGCGTTGCGAATCAAGTACGCTGAAGATAATTGAAGACGGAGTGAAGTGCAAGGGCTATGGTGAAAAGCCTAGGTAGGATGGATTCACTGAATAGTGCCTTCGGTTTCTTCAGTCCCAGGACAACGTATATGGACGAGTGTCTGACAAAGTATTCTTAACGAATCATATATGTTGATCTCTTTAAACGTATTACGTTGGTGGCGGAGAAATTCGTTTCTCTTAGCTTTTATACTCGTGATGCCTTGAGAAATCGATAATGATTTGGCGGGTATGACGATGTGGCATCCAAAGTATTTGAAGAAATAATATGTCAAAGTGATAAACGTGACCTCAAAACCTCACAACCCGGAAATAACAGAAGTTGGGCTAGGCAGCATGGCTAGTTGGGCCATACCCAAGCAGGGTGTATTATCACCATCTAGAGAATATTCAATTGTACTTCTTTATAATCTATTTCAATGCTGTCCCTTATCGGGAAGGATGTTTGCTGATCCCAACCATCGGTGATAATATATTCGTTACACTCAAGCTAAATGAGTGGACGGTCATGTGTGGCCGGGTTGCAAGACGTTCTTGTTGAACCCTAGTGTATCTCCTCTAGAGTACACTGATCGGAAGGTGCTCCCCTACCTTGTCTGTTGGAATCCAATCTCCAATAAGCGCTCACGGTTTTATTTGTATACTATGAATGTGGAACGTGAGATGCAAGCGTTCTACTAGATTGATATCTATTTGTATTTAGACATTATTATAATATCAGAAAGATATCCTTTATTTAACCAAGTGTTGGAGTTTTATTCACACCAGCCCCATGACTGACCCGGAGTTTATTTTGTTTGTTTTCCCTAAACTCTTGGGTGCCTAAATTTGTACGGGCAGTCAAGTAGTCGGGATTTTACAGATACACTTGGAGAGCTTGGAGCAGGAGGCTTCAGGATTATAGCTATTATTATTCCGCTGTGTTGTTAAGTGTTGTACTTTGAAATGGTATGTATATACTAGTACTGATTTGTATTTCAAAGTTATGTTATATTTTATTCGTTTCGCTGTGAGATTCGTGTTTACTCTGATGATGTAAGTTCTTCTTCTTCTTCTATTCTATTAGTTATATCTTTTCTTCCTTACCCTCTACTTTCTTTCACTAACATCGCGGAATTTTCGACTCTCGAGGAGTCGAAAATTTCCAGCCGTTACAAAACTGCCATGGAAAGATAGAGTAAAAGCCAAGCAATACTTCAAGCAGAGAGAATATGAATCAAGCTCATATGTTTCCACCCTAAGCAACTGGGGGTATCACTCCCTAAAGTGGCAACCTATTGGCACAGACCTATTTACAGATGTCACGGTGTCTTACATCCTCAGAGCAGAACGGATCCATGCACGCACATGACCCGGTTGGAACGCGCCATCAACACCCCTCGCCATTATCAGAATGAACCGCTTATAATTAGTTCAATAAGCGTGCCCGGACCCCTACATAGCGTGGGGTCAAAGTTTTGATACCAGAAAGGATTGCTGACTAATATGGGTCCCACACAACAGATGACACAAGTAATTTCCCCTCCTAACCTTGTGTCCCCAGACTAACAGATTTCAGATTAACTTGCTTACAGATTTCAAATGTACAGAATTCAGATAAGTTCACAGATCAGACAATCAAGTTAACAAGTTTTAAGACTAACAGATCAGATGTATGGATTTAACAGACTTACAGGTTGTCTAACTATGTATTAGGCCTACAGATTCACGAAACGAGTTTATTAGATTCATCATTCCAATTGGTTTAACCCTATCCACCCAACATGTTTTAGGCATCATATTTATCTTAGATTTGCATTAATTAATCATTAACGCACAAACCTCTCACATTAGGTCGATAGCTTGTAGCCGCTGGATGTGCCGGGCGGTTCCGGGCATACTTCTCCCACAAGACAGACCTAACCTCGTGTGTAACGACCCAGCAGTTTCCGGCCCCGAAAATCGACATAAATACCTTTATCGTCTCCCATGCCGATCCTCCAAGCACCGAAAACACTGGAATGTTTAGAAAGAAATTAGAGGGTGAGATAAGAAAGAAAGAAATATTAGAATAGAAGAAGAAGAACCAACACAGAGTCTCAAATCGCAGCACAACAAAATATAATACAGAAATAAATATTTATTGAGAGCTTTTGAAAATACTTACAATATCATAGTATAACACACATCTGGATAGTTTTGATAATCTGTCCTCATATATATAATCACACAACGGAATATCATTCATCTGAACATCTTCAGCTTGTCTTTGGATTTCTCAATACCTGATAACCTGTACACCTCGGTCTAATCCGAGCATTTACAAAACACCGGGTCAGTCTGGTGGACCAGAGTGAGAAAAACTCGCACAGCATTAAGGTATCACACAACTTGATTTTAAATTCAAAATCCTTTCAAAAGAAAAAGATAATCGTAAGACCAAATCCACACATAAACACGGACGGTTTTTACCTTACGATAACCCAAAACTGTTTTCAAATCAATATGTTTTCTGATATTATAATAGTGTCTAAATACAAGTAAATACCAATCTAGTGGAACGCTTGCATCTCACGCTCCACGTATATACATACAAACAAAACCGTAGGCACTTATTGGAAGTTGGATTCCGACCTTGACAAGGAATGGGACCACCTGCTGCTCGTGTATCTCTAGAGGCGAATACACTGGGTTCAACAAGAACGTCTTGCAACCCGGCCCTCACATGACTGACCACTCATTTCGCTTGAGTGTATCGAATTTATATCACCAACAGTTGGACTCAAACCACCATTTTCAAATGGGCATAATCGATAGGATAAGAAACAAAAGGAATTTCTCTGGATAGGTGATTATACACCCTAATGGGAGCGACCCACATAGCCATGTTGCCTGCCCGATTTTTGTCATTTCCCGGTTGTGAGGCTTGAGGTTATAATTTTTTTGAACACTAGAGCCACCATTCACTTTGAATGCCACATCGTCAGATCCGCCAGGTATCACTGAATACCGATTTCCACAAAAATACTCTGAGTGTTAAGCAAAAGAAGGTGTCCAGTCTTCTTTGCCACCAACAGAGATACGTTTGTGGAAAATCAATATACGTAATCCCTTTAGAAATACTTTGTCAGACACTCGTCCATACAAGTCATCCAGTAACAGGGTGAACCGAAGGTACTCTCCTACTGCATCCAATATAGGAATCACCCCATGGATCAGTAGCGATCGTCCTTGCAATCCACAGTTTCAACCACGACAGAACCCCAGTATATCTCCGGGTCGAATCAGAGATTGTAAGTGGTTCTTCTGCTTTATGAAGATCTATGGTCTTCACATGCTCCATCTCGATCGTCACTTGATCTTTTCTATATATCCGTATTTGTTGGTCGGAATGGTTTTCGAATATTCATTCGATCCCGGTCTTTCCATACCAACAATCGTAAAGGTCAGACTTGATAGTCGGTTATTTAACTATCAAGTAAAACATCCATGAAATCATACAAATATATTTATTGGTCTGGTACTCAGCATCACTTGGCTTTTAAAATTAATGGCCCAATTTCCTTTTAATTTTGTTACTATGGAAATATCATCTCATGTCATTTCCGTTACTTTGGAAATCTTATCACACACTCTCGCCATTACCAACTAGTATCATCTTTGGGTTGTCCCGAAGTCATTCAAGTTGGGGTATTTTAATTACCTCTCAGACCTTGACCAAGAACGTTCTTACCTTCAGATAAATACGAGTTGTAATTCAAAAACTCGATATTAATATTTCAATTCCTATTTCCAAACTCGTTTACAAAGCTCACAATTACACCCCTTTTCAATTCCCTTTCCTTTTGGAAATCTCCTTTCAGTTCCATTGGTTTAACTTAATCCCTTCATTAAATATTTGAAATTCAAAACGACATTTAAACTCATATTCCATTTAAAAACTTTGTTTATTAATTACAGGTTTAATCTAAACCCTTTATATCTTCTCCTTCCTTTACTTAATTCAGCCCTTAAGTAAACTTTCCATTATCGTATCCATTTAGAACTCCTTATTACTTGATTTAAAACTCGAGTTCAAAAATACAAAACTCATCCATAGCTTCCTTTTAAATATTCAACTATATTTCATTTCAACTTGTTTACTTAAATGTATTGCATTCAAGCAGAGATTATTTAACTCAACATTAAACCTTGCAAATTTATTTAACCCCTTTATTTATTAGAATAAATGATAAATTTCCTGTAACGACCCAGGGATTTCGGCCTCGAAAATCAACATAAATACCTCTACTGTATCTCATGTCGATCCTCCAAGCACCGAAACACTGGATAGTTATTAGAAAGAAATTAGAGGGTGAGATAAGAAAGAAAGAAATATTAGAGTAGAAGAAGAAGAAGAAACACCATACAAAGTCTCACATCGCAGCGGAACAAAATATAATACAGAAATAATCTTTATTGAAAGCTTTAAAATACTTACAGTATCAGAGTACATCATACCATGGGACAGTTATAACAGCCTGTTCCCATATACAACACACAGCGGAATAGCAGCTATATAATATCATACGTCTGAACACCTCCAGATCGTCTCTTCACAACAGTCGATAACCTGAACCTGTACAACCCGGTCTAACCCGAGCATTTACAAAACACCGGGTCAGTCTGGTGAACCGGAGTGAGATAAACTCGCACAGTAATAAGGGTGAACCATCCAATCATGATTTTAAAGTTCAAAATCTTTTCAAAAGGAGAGGATAATCGTAAGACCAAATCCACACATAAACACGGACGGTTTTTACCTTACGATAACCCGAAACATTTTTGAAACCAATATCTTGTCTGATATTATAATAATGTCTAAATACAAGTAAATAGAATCTAGTGGAATGTTTGCATCTCACGCTCCACATATATAGTATGCAATCAAAACCCGCAGGCGCTTATTGGATATTGGATTCCGACCTTGACAAGGTATGGGACCACCTGCCGATCGTGTATCTCTAGAGACGAATACACTGGGTTCAACAAGAACTTCTTGCAACCCGGCCCTCACATGACCGACCACTCATTTCGCTTGAGTGTATCGAATGTATATCACCGACGGTTGGGATCAGCAACCGTCTCCCGATAAGGGACAGCATCGAAACATAGATACAAGAAACAATAGGATTTTCTCTAGATAGGTGATTATACACCCTAATGGGAGCGACCCACATAGCCATGCTGCCTGCCCGATTTTTGTCATTTCCCGGTTGATGAGGCTTGAGGCCAGAATTAACTTCTGATCATCTGGTCACCATTCACTTTGAATGCCACATCGTCAGATCCGTCAGATATCACTAATTGACGTCCACAAAAATACTCTAGCTGGAAGCTAAGAGAATGGCAACTCCCCGCCAATGAGACGACCCGATTTCCCGTTCTCACGGAAACAAGGTTATCTTTTGGAATATAACACAGAAACAGATAATAGCAGAACAGAATTAAATAAATACACCAGAATGAACAACAAAATATACTGGATAAAAGTAATCATCAGAGTTACACAGTATACAGGATCATACTTAGAACAAATACAGTTCAGCTATACATAAATGTCTACAGCGGAAATAAACAAAATATGTACAATAGGAGCTGAACAGCATAAAAAGAGATAAATGATAGAATCCATCTTCAGCTCCAGCTATCCAGAAAGAACCAGCTAAACCTGAATACAAGGCTGCCCGTGCAGAAAAAAAAAGGGGCACCCGAGTTTGAGAGTGAAACAAACTACGAGTCAGTCATGGGACTGGTATGAGAAATCCACTCAACACATATATAATTGGCTAATCACAGGACCACGCCACTTTCGTGGAACGGGTTTACTCCATTGGATTGCCAGTGCTTTAAAACAAATCTTTCTTTTAAACATCGCTATGCTTTTTATAAAAATGAAGCCATTATAAGACTCAGTTCCCATCACACAATGCAACGCAAACCGGAGGATAGAGTTTTACCTTATAATGGCCAAAATATGATTGATACGAATAAAACAAAGGCATTTGATATTATTGCTAGTGTTTATATGTTTTGAATACTATTTCAAATCATAACTATCAATCATAGACGGCATTAATGCCCCATACCACTATGTCGCCATATGTAGGTATACAATCAAAACCGCACGATGTCGTAGTTGGAAATTGGATTTCCGTCATGAACCAAGGCAAAAGATAGTCCTTACCGAATTCGAGACGCTCTAGCCCGTGTCTCAGGTACAGCCGCGACCATACCCTGGATCGTCAGGGCCGGTCCACACGAAGTGGATTATAATGCCTGAACAATGCGTTTCTCCACCCTTTGGGGTGTAAATGAGCCAACGAATGACTCCATCGGACCCGGATCGTCCGATCAAACCGAGGCGCCTCGCAATAGCAACAACCACATAGGTGAAAAGTATATAAATGTCAGGGCTGGTAGGTCACTGACACCACCCTAGCTAGAAAGAAAACGCACGTCCCCCCTGAGGTCCTGCTCCCGTTTCTGGTTCATACCGGGGTGTGAGGCTCGCGAATTCACGTTATACACAAAGCTACGCCACACAGGCGGTGCTTTGATCATCACCACAAGACTTTGCTTTTCAACAGAAGCCCTGATCACTGCATCTTAGCATGCCACACAGGCAATTCACACCGTGCAACTGATGGCTATCAATCACACAGAACAAATTCCAATGCCGGACACACAGTCCATTTACAAGTCCGTTCTGGGTCTGAACGAAACCGGAGGCACTAAATACCTCGCAAACCCATCGATCAACACGTACGTCTGAACGATCACCACTCATTATCCATATTTCGGGATGCCTCCCAATCAGGACCTCGGTTACCATCCAAACGAGGTGAAGATCTCCGGTCTTCGACCATCGTCTTCATCTTCGAATTTCAATCGTCGGTCGATTATTCGAAATGAGAATTAACTCGGCCTTTTTCAAATAATTGACGTATATTTAGAATTTCAAATCGATTTATTTCAATGGTTAAATTATTCGACAACACCAATTGTGTTCTTTATATAATTTTCACACCAAACAGATTCAACCATCAAACATCACATAAATCAAGCAAATTCAGTTTATTTCCATTCCATATTGCTTACGATATTTTATAACTATTTATCGCTATTTTTATTTATTTTAAAATAGCCATTTTATTCAAAACGACGCTTCGGGCCATAAGGCGGCCGTGGCGCTGTTTTTCTTCAGATTTGATTTACACATATCTGAAAATCTAACCGTTGGATCCTCACAAAATTTACATCATTAGAAAGGTCTTTTCAAAACGAATCCAACGGTTCCAGTTTCGGGAAAATCCGACGGTCGGATCTCCCGGTACAATCGTTTGAAGTTTCGATTTCAAAATACGAACTGCAGCGTCGTTATTCGATTAAATATAATTTTATTTATATATATAAATAAATATAATCGTTTCTGGCGTTGTTTTTCTTCAGATTTGAATTAAACATTCCAGACAATCCAACCGTTGGATTTTTACAAGGTTGGTGCCGTTGGAAAGATTATTCCAAGGCGAACCCGACGGTTGAGGTTTCGGGAAAATCCAATGGTCGGATTTCCCGTACTAGTCGTTTGAAATCACGGTTTCAAAATACGAACTGCACGGCCTCGTTTCGTTTTAATTTTATTTATATTTATATAGTTATATAAATATAGTTTATTCAATGATTTCCATATCGTTTTCACTTCAAAAAATTTTCTAACACCTTAAATTTTGGAAAAATTTCGCCATAACCTCCCCTGCACCGGGAGCGTCGGGAAATCGCAAATAGCGTCCCGGTCCTTCTAATCTCAAAAAGAAAAAGAAAAAGGCCAGGCGGCTAGCCAACAGGCTCAAAATCATCACCCAAACAAATCAGTAAATGTGTACCTATTTGTCGGGCACAAAATTTTATTCCTCTTCTCTAGCCCCTTTGCTATAACCTGTTCAATGAATATTGCATGTACATATATATACAGTTCTTATCATTTATCAATTTCTATTCGACATCATATTTGATTTCTATTTGGTTTAAAAACTCCATTCATTCTAATGTTACATGAATAGGTGCAAATCATTTCATTAGCTAATTAATGAATATTTCAACTCATCTATGTTTATTTTGAACAAGTGGCTATTTTTAACACTTCACATTTCAACGTTTTATGCATACAATAAAAATGTAATTTTTATTGTAAAACAATTCATTTCAAAACACTATTTTTCTATATAGTTCATATAGTCGATAAAAGGTGATTTTTATTATCAAACAATTTATTTCAAAATATGAATACCATTCAACACATGAATTTCTAAACAACGAATGAATATCAATTCAACACATGAATGTTTTCTATAGTTTTTATATATAGATAAAAATGTGATTTTTATTATCGAACAATTTATTTCAAAATATGAATACCATTCAACACATGAATTTCTAAACAACGAATGAATATCAATTCAACACATGAATGTTTTCTATAGTTTTTATATATAGATAAAAATGTGATTTTTATTATCGAACAATTTATTTCAAAATATGAATACCATTCAACACATGAATTTCTAAACAACGAATGAATATCAATTCAACACATGAATGTTTTCTATAGTTTTTATATATAGATAAAAATGTGATTTTTATTATCGAACAATTTATTTCAAAATATGAATACCATTCAACACATGAATTTCTAAACAACGAATGAATATCAATTCAACACATGAATGTTTTCTATATAAGGAATAAATATAGTTTAAGCATATGAAAATAATTCAAACACACAAATATTATTCAAAATTTCGGCAGCATAACGGCAGGGTAGTTACACCGGCACCGTCCCTAGTACGGCTCCTCGCTCTACCTTAAAACCTCGCGGTTTTTGACAATGGGAATCATGCATCTAGTTCGCACGCTGGCGGCATGTATATATTTATTTCATTTCCACAAACTAATCCTAAGTGGTTTCAACCAAATATTTCACAACCACAAACGGGTATTTTTCAACCACAATCAACCAATATCCATCACAAACAATCTCAAACAATCATTCAATTTTCACAACAATTTCAACCAATAAATATCGTCCATGGTTTGTGGACGAGGGGCGTATATATATATATATATATATTTATATATAGCAATTCACTTTTACTTCACACATATATATATAAATTTTAAAATCAGAAATCTCACCAATAGCTATCCAACTGCACGACTCTTCCTTATAGAAATCTTCGCCTATTTGTCGCTTTCGCCCGTATTCTCTACATATGTAAAAATAGAATTTTTACTATGTTATTCAATATATAAAAATCGAATTTTGACTTCGCTATTCAATATATAAAAATATGATTTTTACTTCGACTTTCAACATATAAAAATATGATTTTTATTTCGACTTTCAACATATAAAAATATGATTTTTATTTCGACTTTCAACATATAAAAATATGATTTTTATTTCGACTTTCAACATATAAAAATATGATTTTTATTTCGACTTTCACCATATAAAAATATGATTTTTACTTTGCTTTATATATATAAAAATCTGATTTTTTCTTTTTAAAGAAATCAGTTTTTACTCTTTTTATAAAATCAGTTTTTAACTTTTTAAAAACCAAATCAGTTTTTACTTATGTAAAATAAAATCAGTTTTTAATTTTTCAAAAACCAAATCAGTTTTTACTTATGTAAAATAAAATCAGTTTTTAATTTTTCAAAAAACCAAATCAGTTTTTAAAACTAAAACAAATCAGTTTTTATTCCTTAAAACAAATCAGTTTTATTTCTAAAACAAATCACAGTTTTTACTTTATAAATAAATTAGTTTAAACCTTTTTTAAAAAAAATCTCAGTTTATATATAAAATAAAAATAAAATAAATAAAAATAAAATACAATTTAAAACTTACAGAGGGGGCTCGAGGTTCGAACTGGGAGGCGGCTGAAGGCGGCAAGGCGTCGCTGCCTCGGGGTTGCGCTCGATGCCTTCAGGGCTCGAACGGGGGGTTGCTTCGTCGGTGCGGTCTCGAGGGGGGGGGCTGCTTCGTCGGTGCGGTCTCGAGGAGGGGTACGGTGAGGGCGGCGGCTTCGCTTCAGGGGGGGGAAGAAGATCGGAGGGCGGTGGGTCGATTTAGGGGGGGGGGGCGGTGTCGCTGGTTTTAGGGTTTTTTTTTTTTTTTTTTTTCTTTATTCTGTTTGAAATCGAAATGAAAGGGGGGGGGCCAAGCGGGAGATAAGGAGGGAAGGGAGGAATTAAATTTTTTTTTTTTTTTTTTATTATATTATTTAAATTTGCAAAAGGGTTGACTTTCATCCACGACCTCGAAACGAGGCCCACCGCCTGTCGTCCATAGCGTTTAACCCCCAATCCGAACACAATGGGATATGTATCGCAAGCTGGTTTGATCGTTACAATCGGTTTCCTTTTGAATTTTCATTTAAATCACTATATTGAATTTTAAACGTACATTTCAAATTACCGGGGCCACATACTGACTAGAAAAATTCCAGAAAAATATTTTCTAGCTTCGTATTGACGATACGGTCCTAACAAAACTAGTTTCGTCGAATTCTGAGACCGTTTGAAGAATGGCCAATTTCCAGTCGATTAAATTCAACAAAAACCGGTCAAACGCGTTTTCCTTTGCCACGCTCACATATTGATTCGAAAAATTATGAAATTTGAAACCTAGCAATAACTTGACACTGCGGATCTAACAAAAGTGGTTTCGTCGAAATCCGAGGTCGTTTGCAAAATGTCCATTTTTAAGGGCCTGAATTCCATAGCGACTATTCAGAATTTTCAACTGGACATATCTTTTGATTCCCGCTATCAAATTTCGATTGGTCGGATTCGTTAGAAAGATATTCACTAACAGATTTAAATATTTTTGGTTTCACTAAAATCCGGTTTGTTTTGCACCCGGTATATTCAATTGAAGTTTGAAATTGAATTATCGAACTACCGCGCCATTTTCACTTCTATATATAATTATATTTAATTATATTCATTTTCAAATGTCGATTCAACTCAGTTTTCATCGCCATTGTTTAAAATATTTATTTTAAATATTTAAAATCCATTATTTTAGCCAATTTAAAAATTTTAAATTGGTTCAGATTTTCTGGGTCGTTACAATCTCCCCCACTTAAAACTTTTCGTCCCCGAAAAGGAACAAAGTCGAAAGTGGTTTGATAAATCTACCATCCCACAATACAACAACCAATTTGTTTCTAATATTCAGAGTTTAGAATAAACAATGCACATCCAAAGGAAGAAAATAGCAACAGAAGAGAGAATTAAATGGTGAGGTAAAGTATGGTAAATGTACCTTGCACCGGAGTCAATCAGAGATATCTACTCGGCATCTAGGATAAGCTTTCTGAATGCTCTCCTCAGTTTCCCAAGTACAATCTCGCGGATCTCCACTCCATTGCACTTTGACTAAGTGAACCTTCTTGTTTCTCAGCTCTTTGGTTTCTTTGCCGATAATCTTTAGCGGCTCTCGTCTCACAGCTAATTCTGGAGTAATTTCAATATCCTGCTGAGCTGCTTCTTCCACGATCAAATCTGGATCATGAACGTGCTTTCGAAGTTGAGATATATGAAATACATCATGCACTCCAGGCAACCAGTCAGGCAGTTTGACCCTATAAGCGAGAGTTCCAATCCGTTCCAGAATAGGAAACGGACCAATGAATTTGGGCGCTAACTTTCCTGTTTTACCAAACCGGATAACTCCTCTCATCGGCGATACTTTCAGATATACATAGTCGCCAACTTCAAAGGATATATCTCTTCTTCTTTTATCGGCATAGCTCTTTTGTCGGCTTTGAGCGGCGAGTAATCACTTTTTAATAAAATCGACTTTGTCGGCAGCTTCTCGAATCATATCAGGACCCAACACAAGTCTATTTCCAGGCTCGACCCAACAGGCAGGAGATCTGCACGGTCTACCATACAATGCTTCGAATGGAGACATTGTCAGACTCGCCTGGTAGCTGTTATTATAAGAGAATTCAGCCAAATGTAGATGGTCTTCCCATGATCCACCGAAATCTATAACACAAGCCCGCAATAGATCTTCTAAAATGCGATTCACCCTCTCAGTCTGTCCGTCTGTCTGAGGATGATAGGCGGTGCTCAAGTTTAACTTTGTTCCCAGCTCGACTTGAAATGCTTCCCAGAATTTGCTAGTGAATATTGTATCTCTATCACTTACTATACTGAGCGGCACTCCATGCAGTCTAACTATTTCCCTGAAGTATATCTGTGCCAGACTCTGAGCAGTTCTGTTTGATCTGACAGGTATGAAATGGGCGGTCTTCGTGAAGCGATCTACGATCACCCAAATACTGTCATTTCCTTTTCTTGTTCTGGGCAAACCATCTATGAAATCCATAGAAATATGTTCCCACTTCCAACCAGGAACTTCTAGTGGTTGTAACAATCCAGCCAATTTCTGTTGGTCACTCTTGACTAGCTGGCAAGTAGGGCATCGGCTAACGTATATTGAAACGTCTCTTTTCATAGCCTTCCACCAGAATGTTCGTTTGAGGTCGTTGTACATTTTGGCCACACCAGGATGGATACTCAGCTTGGAATTGTGACACTCGTCTAACACTTCCCTTTTTAGCTCAGGAACGTCAGGAACACAAATCCTTCCTTTTAGCCTCAAGGTCTCGTCGTTACCTATTTGAAAACACGAGGGTTCGCCTTTCTGAATCCTTTTGATCATATCTTTTATAAAGTTATCCTCCTTCTGAAGAATAGATATTTTGTCAATCAAGGATGTCGTGATAATAAAACTGGCGATCATTACATTCTTTCGGCTTAATGCATCGGCCACGACATTGGCTTTTCCTGGAGTATATATAATTTCAAAGTCATATGCTGCAAGAAACTCCAGCCAACGTTGTTGTCTCAGATTCAGGTCCTTCTGAGTGAACAGATACTTTAACGACTGGTGATCTGTAAACAGTTCAAATCTCTCGCCCAGAAGATAGTGTCTCCAGATTTTCAAAGAGAATATGATAGCCAATAACTCAAGATCATGAGTTACATAGTTTTTCTCGTGCCGCTTCAGTTGACGGCTAGCATAAGCAATTACTTGGCCTCTTTGCATTAACACTGCTCCAAGGCCTTCTCTAGAAGCATCAGTCCATACTTTTAAATCCTGGTTGCCATCGATGATGGTTAACACTGGAGCTGTGGTTAATCTCAACTTTAGCTCTTCGAAAGCCTCCTCACTCTCTTGAGTCCATTTGAACTTAGAATGCTTCTTTGTAAGCTTTGTTAAGTGACCAGATATCTTCGAAAAGTCTTTAACGAACTTCCGATAATAGCTAGCCAATCCGAGAAAACTGCGGACTTCAGTGGGAGTACTGGGCTGTTTCCAATTTTGAATAGCTGTGATTTTGCTTGGATCCACAGCGATTCCATCTTTCGATACGACATGGCCCAGAAATTTCACTTCATCCTGCCAGAATATACATTTGGAAAACTTTGCTTTTAATACATTCCTTCTGAGGATTTCTAGAACCTGTTCCAGATGCTTTTCATGTTCGGCCTTTGATTTAGAGAAGATTAGAATATCATCAATAAAAACCAAAACAAATTTATTCAATACTCCTCTGAATACTCTATTCATCAGATCGACGAAGTAAGCTGGAGCGTTACATAAGCCGAACGGCATTACTAACCACTCGTAGAATAGGTCGGGACCTCTGAACGCTGTCATTGGAACACACTCTTCGGCAATTCGAAGTTGATGGAAACCTGTAGCTAGGTCCATTCGTGAAAATACTTGTGCTCCATTTAATCGATCCAACAAATCATCAATCCGCGGCAATGGATATTTGTTCTTTATAGTCTGCTTGTTTAAATCACGATAATCCACACATAGCCGTAGAGTACCGTCAGATTTTGGGACAAATACTACTGCTGCACCCCAATCAGAGAAACTAGGCCTGATCAGACCTTTCCATACCAGCTGTCGTGTTTGATTGTCCAATTCCTCCTTCTCTTTCAAGGACATTCTTCGAATAGCGTGAACTACCGGCCTTGCATTGGGAACTAAAGCAATCTTGAAATCTATTTCTCTCTGCGGAGGTAAGCGAACAACTTCCTCGAACACATCCGCATAGTTCTTGACGACAGGGATATCTTTGATGAGGTCGGGAATATTCTCTGTGACTTCAGGAATATTTTCAATTTGGGCTGGAGAAACATTCAAAGCTGCCCAGAAGTCTTTTCTATTAGCATTCTGACCTTCACAGGGAATGGTTATATAATCACCTGATTTAATCTTGGCTCTAACAACTCTCTCGGCGCACCTAACCTCTGCTTCATATTTGGTTAGCCAATCCAATCCCAAGATAAGATCAAACTCTTTAAAATTCATGACGACTGCGATGGTAGGAAACCGATAACGAGAGAAAGAAACCGGCACTCCACATATCCAACTGAGATCAATGGAACCCCCAACTGGATTCTGGACAGTCATTGGTTCCTTGAGCTTCTTCAAATTCAAATCCAGTTTCTTAGCTGCATCTTTGGAAATGAAGCTTCGTGACGCGCCTGTGTCAAACAGTACTTTAACTGGGATGTCTTTGACAGTTAGCGTGCCTTCTAGAACATCTGGCCTTTCTTGACTAGCTGAGGGCCTAGAAGTTTCTGCTACTTCATTTACCTGAGCTTCTTTGGTTGTTTTTAACAGCCGGCATTCTTGTTTTACATGACCAAACCGATGACATTGATTACACCTTTTCTTCCCTTGAAAATTTCTCTTGGATTGAAGCCCACCTTTTAATCGCTTCTTCAAGGGTCCGCAGTTTATTGACAAATGCCCCTTTTGATGGCAGTTACTGCATACGGTGGTCGTGGCCGGCTTCTTTTCAGATCTAGCCCTTTTCCTCTTGGCACTGGGCTTCTTGCTGACCTCTAACGTTGTTATGGCCTCCGGACGATCAGTTTCTGACTCTGTTTTATCACTAGAACTGACTTCCTCTTCGTCGCATAACATTCCTTTCTTATAGAGATCTTCATACTGATAAGCCATGTAAATCATTTCAGAAAAAGGAAGCTTCACATGCCCCAATACTTTATTCTGATATTTCCTTTGAAGCCTGTGAATAAATCTCATATTTTTCCTCTTCGGATTTTGAATTAGATGAGGAGCAAAGTGAGCAAGTTCATTGAATTTCTTATGATACTCGGGAATGGTCATATCACCTTGTATTAGATAAGAAAATTCATCACATAATCTCTCGGTTACTTCGGGAGGAGTAAATCTTTCTAAGAAAATCAATTTGAATCTGTCCCAGGTGATATCACCTTCTGGATTATTTTTGATGATTGATTCCCACCAGATTAAAGCTTCTTCTTTAAGCGCCCAAGATGCTACTAACCGTTTCTGGTCATCTCTCAGCTGGATATGCTCAAAGATTTTTTCGACAGAACTCAACCAAGCTTGAGTTTGAATAATAGATTCATTGCCCGAGAATTTTTCTCCACCCAGATTTCGATATCTCTTGAATAGAGCCTCTAGATCGGGTTCTGTATGCCTTCTGTTTCTGGCACTCATTTTTCTAGTACTTCTGCAATTAGCAGATCAAGTGTCAGGTCACAGAAAAGGTATTTTAAAATATAGAAACATATACTTCAATGTAAATGTGTCTATCGAGGTGTAATTTCATTCTGCTACTCATACTAGGATATTACTGATCCTATCTGTATAGAGTTACCCGTCCTAGAACACTACTGGTTCTATTTCTGACGAGTTCGTTCAAATGTTATATTCCAGAACTAAGCTTAACCAAAGCTCTGATACCACGTTGAGACGACCCGATTTCCCGTTCTCACGGAAACAAGGTTATCTTTTGGAATATAACACAGAAACAGATAATAGCAGAACAGAATTAAATAAATACACCAGAATGAACAACAAAATATACTGGATAAAAGTAATCATCAGAGTTACACAGTATACAGGATCATACTTAGAACAAATACAGTTCAGCTATACATAAATGTCTACAGCGGAAATAAACAAAATATGTACAATAGGAGCTGAACAGCATAAAAAGAGATAAATGATAGAATCCATCTTCAGCTCCAGCTATCCAGAAAGAACCAGCTAAACCTGAATACAAGGCTGCCCGTGCAGAAAAAAAAAGGGGCACCCGAGTTTGAGAGTGAAACAAACTACGAGTCAGTCATGGGACTGGTATGAGAAATCCACTCAACACATATATAATTGGCTAATCACAGGACCACGCCACTTTCGTGGAACGGGTTTACTCCATTGGATTGCCAGTGCTTTAAAACAAATCTTTCTTTTAAACATCGCTATGCTTTTTATAAAAATGAAGCCATTATAAGACTCAGTTCCCATCACACAATGCAACGCAAACCGGAGGATAGAGTTTTACCTTATAATGGCCAAAATATGATTGATACGAATAAAACAAAGGCATTTGATATTATTGCTAGTGTTTATATGTTTTGAATACTATTTCAAATCATAACTATCAATCATAGACGGCATTAATGCCCCATACCACTATGTCGCCATATGTAGGTATACAATCAAAACCGCACGATGTCGTAGTTGGAAATTGGATTTCCGTCATGAACCAAGGCAAAAGATAGTCCTTACCGAATTCGAGACGCTCTAGCCCGTGTCTCAGGTACAGCCGCGACCATACCCTGGATCGTCAGGGCCGGTCCACACGAAGTGGATTATAATGCCTGAACAATGCGTTTCTCCACCCTTTGGGGTGTAAATGAGCCAACGAATGACTCCATCGGACCCGGATCGTCCGATCAAACCGAGGCGCCTCGCAACAGCAACAACCACATAGGTGAAAAGTATATAAATGTCAGGGCTGGTAGGTCACTGACACCACCCTAGCTAGAAAGAAAACGCACGTCCCCCCTGAGGTCCTGCTCCCGTTTCTGGTTCATACCGGGGTGTGAGGCTCGCGAATTCACGTTATACACAAAGCTACGCCACATAGGCGGTGCTTTGATCATCACCACAAGACTTTGCTTTTCAACAGAAGCCCTGATCACTGCATCTTAGCATGCCACACAGGCAATTCACACCGTGCAACTGATGGCTATCAATCACACAGAACAAATTCCAATGCCGGACACACAGTCCATTTACAAGTCCGTTCTGGGTCTGAACGAAACCGGAGGCACTAAATACCTCGCAAACCCATCGATCAACACGTACGTCTGAACGATCACCACTCATTATCCATATTTCGGGATGCCTCCCAATCAGGACCTCGGTTACCATCCAAACGAGGTGAAGATCTCCGGTCTTCGACCATCGTCTTCATCTTCGAATTTCAATCGTCGGTCGATTATTCGAAATGAGAATTAACTCGGCCTTTTTCAAATAATTCACGTATATTTAGAATTTCAAATCGATTTATTTCAATGGTTAAATTATTCGACAACACCAATTGTGTTCTTTATATAATTTTCACACCAAACACATTCAACCATCAAACATCACATAAATCAAGCAAATTCAGTTTATTTCCATTCCATATTGCTTACGATATTTTATAACTATTTATCGTTATTTTTATTTATTTTAAAATAGCCATTTTATTCAAAACGACGCTTCGGGCCATAAGGCGGCCGTGGCGCTGTTTTTCTTCAGATTTGATTTACACATATCTGAAAATCTAACCGTTGGATCCTCACAAAATTTACATCATTAGAAAGGTCTTTTCAAAACGAATCCAACGGTTCCAGTTTCGGGAAAATCCGACGGTCGGATCTCCCGGTACAATCGTTTGAAGTTTCGATTTCAAAATACGAACTGCAGCGTCGTTATTCGATTAAATATAATTTTATATATATATATAAATAAATATAATCGTTTCTGGCGTTGTTTTTCTTCAGATTTGAATTAAACATTCCAGACAATCCAACCGTTGGATTTTTACAAGGTTGGTGCCGTTGGAAAGATTATTCCAAGGCGAACCCGACGGTTGAGGTTTCGGGAAAATCCAATGGTCGGATTTCCCGTACTAGTCGTTTGAAATCACGGTTTCAAAATACGAACTGCACGGCCTCGTTTCGTTTTAATTTTATTTATATTTATATAGTTATATAAATATAGTTTATTCAATGATTTCCATATCGTTTTCACTTCAAAAATTTTTCTAACACCTTAAATTTTGGAAAAATTTCGCCATAACCTCCCCTGCACCGGGAGCGTCGGGAAATCGCAAATAGCGTCCCGGTCCTTCTAATCTCAAAAAGAAAAAGAAAAAGGCCAGGCGGCTAGCCAACAGGCTCAAAATCATCACCCAAACAAATCAGTAAATGTGTACCTATTTGTCGGGCACAAAATTTTATTCCTCTTCTCTAGCCCCTTTGCTATAACCTGTTCAATGAATATTGCATGTACATATATATACAGTTCTTATCATTTATCAATTTATATTCGACATCATATTTGATTTCTATTTGGTTTAAAAACTCCATTCATTCTAATGTTACATAAATAGGTGCAAATCATTTCATTAGCTAATTAATGAATATTTCAACTCATCTATGTTTATTTTGAACAAGTGGCTATTTTTAACACTTCACATTTCAACGTTTTATGCATACAATAAAAATGTGATTTTTATTGTAAAACAATTCATTTCAAAACACTATTTTTCTATATAGTTCATATAGTCGATAAAAGGTGATTTTTATTATCAAACAATTTATTTCAAAATATGAATACCATTCAACACATGAATTTCTAAACAACGAATGAATATCAATTCAACACATGAATGTTTTCTATAGTTTTTATATATAGATAAAAATGTGATTTTTATTATCGAACAATTTATTTCAAAATATGAATACCATTCAACACATGAATTTCTAAACAACGAATGAATATCAATTCAACACATGAATGTTTTCTATAGTTTTTATATATAGATAAAAATGTGATTTTTATTATCGAACAATTTATTTCAAAATATGAATACCATTCAACACATGAATTTCTAAACAACGAATGAATATCAATTCAACACATGAATGTTTTCTATAGTTTTTATATATAGATAAAAATGTGATTTTTATTATCGAACAATTTATTTCAAAATATGAATACCATTCAACACATGAATTTCTAAACAACGAATGAATATCAATTCAACACATGAATGTTTTCTATATAAGGAATAAATATAGTTTAAGCATATGAAAATAATTCAAACACACAAATATTATTCAAAATTTCGGCAGCATAACGGCAGGGTAGTTACACCGGCACCGTCCCTAGTACGGCTCCTCGCTCTACCTTAAAACCTCGCGGTTTTTGACAATGGGAATCATGCATCTAGTTCGCACGCAGGCGGCATGTATATATTTATTTCATTTCCACAAACTAATCCTAAGTGGTTTCAACCAAATATTTCACAACCACAAACGGGTATTTTTCAACCACAATCAACCAATATCCATCACAAACAATCTCAAACAATCATTCAATTTTCACAACAATTTCAACCAATAAATATCGTCCATGGTTTGTGGACGAGGGGCGTATATATATATATATATATTTATATATAGCAATTCACTTTTACTTCACACATATATATATAAATTTTAAAATCAGAAATCTCACCAATAGCTATCCAACTGCACGACTCTTCCTTATAGAAATCTTCGCCTATTTGTCGCTTTCGCCCGTATTCTCTACATATGTAAAAATAGAATTTTTACTATGTTATTCAATATATAAAAATCGAATTTTGACTTCGCTATTCAATATATAAAAATATGATTTTTACTTCGACTTTCAACATATAAAAATATGATTTTTATTTCGACTTTCAACATATAAAAATATGATTTTTATTTCGACTTTCAACATATAAAAATATGATTTTTATTTCGACTTTCAACATATAAAAATATGATTTTTATTTCGACTTTCACCATATAAAAATATGATTTTTACTTTGCTTTATATATATAAAAATCTGATTTTTTCTTTTTAAAGAAATCAGTTTTTACTCTTTTTATAAAATCAGTTTTTAACTTTTTAAAAACCAAATCAGTTTTTACTTATGTAAAATAAAATCAGTTTTTAATTTTTCAAAAACCAAATCAGTTTTTACTTATGTAAAATAAAATCAGTTTTTAATTTTTCAAAAAACCAAATCAGTTTTTAAAACTAAAACAAATCAGTTTTTATTCCTTAAAACAAATCAGTTTTATTTCTAAAACAAATCACAGTTTTTACTTTATAAATAAATCAGTTTAAACCTTTTTTAAAAAAAATCTCAGTTTATATATAAAATAAAAATAAAATAAATAAAAATAAAATACAATTTAAAACTTACAGAGGGGGCTCGAGGTTCGAACTGGGAGGCGGCTGAAGGCGGCAAGGCGTCGCTGCCTCGGGGTTGCGCTCGATGCCTTCAGGGCTCGAACGGGGGGTTGCTTCGTCGGTGCGGTCTCGAGGGGGGGGCTGCTTCGTCGGTGCGGTCTCGAGGAGGGGTACGGTGAGGGCGGCGGCTTCGCTTCAGGGGGGGGGGAAGAAGATCGGAGGGCGGTGGGTCGATTTAGGGGGGGGGGGCGGTGTCGCTGGTTTTAGGGTTTTTTTTTTTTTTTTTTTTTTTTTCTTTATTCTGTTTGAAATCGAAATGAAAGGGGGGGGCAAGCGGGAGATAAGGAGGGAAGGGAGGAATTAATTTTTTTTTTTTTATTATATTATTTAAATTTGCAAAAGGGTTGACTTTCATCCACGACCTCGAAACGAGGCCCACCGCCTGTCGTCCATAGCGTTTAACCCCCATTCCGAACACAATGGGATATGTATCGCAAGCTGGTTTGATCGTTACAATCGGTTTCCTTTTGAATTTTCATTTAAATCACTATATTGAATTTTAAACGTACATTTCAAATTACCGGGGCCACATACTGACTAGAAAAATTCCAGAAAAATATTTTCTAGCTTCGTATTGACGATACGGTCCTAACAAAACTAGTTTCGTCGAATTCTGAGACCGTTTGAAGAATGGCCAATTTCCAGTCGATTAAATTCAACAGAAACTGGTCAAACGCGTTTTCCTTTGCCACGCTCACATATTGATTCGAAAAATTATGAAATTTGAAACCTAGCAATAACTTGACACTGCGGATCTAACAAAAGTGGTTTCGTCGAAATCCGAGGTCGTTTGCAAAATGTCCATTTTTAAGGGCCTGAATTCCATAGCGACTATTCAGAATTTTCAACTGGACATATCTTTTGATTCCCGCTATCAAATTTCGATTGGTCGGATTCGTTAGAAAGATATTCACTAACAGATTTAAATATTTTTGGTTTCACTAAAATCCGGTTTGTTTTGCACCCGGTATATTCAATTGAAGTTTGAAATTGAATTATCGAACTACCGCGCCATTTTCACTTCTATATATAATTATATTTAATTATATTCATTTTCAAATGTCGATTCAACTCAGTTTTCATCGCCATTGTTTAAAATATTTAATTTAAATATTTAAAATCCATTATTTTAGCCAATTTAAAATTTTTAAATTGGTTCAGATTTTCTGGGTCGTTACAGCCAACAACTATCGTACGTTTGGAGAAATCAACGTACGTGATCCTTTTGGAAATACTCTGTCAGACATCCGTCCATACAAGTCATCCAGGAACAGGATGAACCGAGGGCACCCTCCTACTGCATCCGATATAGGAATCACCCCATGGATCAGTAGCGAGAAGTCCTTGCAACCCGTAGATTCCAACTACGACAGAATCACAGCTTATCTCTGCTTGCCAGGCAGAGAACATTAGTGGTTCTTCCATTTATGGAAATTCACAGTCTTCAATGCTCCACCTCGATCATCTTCTGATATCTTCACGTATTTGTTGGTCGGAATGGTTTTCGAATATAAATTCGATCCCGGTCTTTCCATACCAACAATCGTATTGGACAAATTTGATAGTCGGTGTTTTAACTATCAAAATATACAGTGTTTCAATCATGACACTCCAATGAGTTCACTGGTTAAGCATTCAGCATTACCTGGCCTTTTAACACTTGATTTACTTTGTTTTCTGACTCTGTTAAAAATACGATATTTGAATAACTCTAATTCGATTTACCTCTAATCGATTAACTCCAGTTGATTAACTCAAAGTGGTTAACTCTAACTGATTAACTTGACTTCTTTAACCCTATCGATTTAATACTATTTTACTTAACTCCATTCGCTTGACTCTAGATCGCAGCGATCACAATGGTTACGCCTGATTCCCTCAGGAAACATCCGACCGCCGTAGGCTATCTGCAGCCCAGCGAGTTACGCTAGCAGTCGTACGAAATGGCACTCATCTTGAAAAAAACTATGTTTGACTAACTCTAGCTCGAATAACTATATTCAATTTCCCACTTAAATCTTCCTTCCAATCATCTTTTAAATTCGGAAATCCATTAGTTTTTACAAAGAAATTTATAGCACATATGTTATAACAATAGCATTATACTTACTATTTAGATTTACAAAACAACAGCGCTATAATCGCTGTTTAGGTTTACAACCCATTTACTATAGCAAAAGCGCTACAATCGCTATATTAGATTTACAAAACATATATTATAACAACAGCGCTAAAATCGCTGTTTAGATTTCGAAACATATCTACTAACGTCTCTTACGATTACCAACTAATACTATCTTAAGATAATCCCGATGTTGTTCAAGTTGGGGTATTTTAATTATCTCTCAGACCTTGATCAACACCGTTCTCATCCTTCGATAAACATAAGTTGTAATCAAAATCAATATTTCATTCTAGTCTCAAACAAATTCCATTTAACTATTGGATTTGGTTATACAACCCTATAACCCAGATCTTTAACCAGATTCGCTTATTTCCAATCTCCTTTGATTTCATTTCACTTCAATTACCTTTGAAAAGTAATTGTCTAAATTATTATTAATTAAAATAATAATTTATTTCAATCATTAACTACACGAGTAGTTAACTTCTTTAATAACAAAATTAAACGGTAAATCCCCCCCCCCCTTTTTTTTAAACCTTGTTTAAATTTAAACAATATTTATTAAACTATTCAAATCAAAACACATCAATTTTGATAATCAAATTCCAATTCAAACGGTCGATTTAATTAACTCAAAACTCGATTATCTCGTTAATCGATTCCAATTAATCCTCACTTTAAATTAATTAAAAATATAATTAATTTAAATAATCCCATTAATTGTTTTCTTTACAAACAATTATCAAAGTTTAATCCTTCGATTCATTACTTGTTCTCATACTCATAAACCTGATTAACGTCAGCATTTACTTTATAAAATAATTTAATAACAATCAAAGCCTTAAATAAAATATTTGTTTAATTCCCTATTATAACTTTTATTGAAAATAATGTATTCAAAATCCAACTCCAGTTATATACTAAATTTTATAACCTCATCTTTATCGATTTACCTGACGGTGAATCAATATTTATAACACGATTGATTTTATAGGCCATACGCTGCTAAGTACTCAACCAATACTGCTCACTGGTTTAAACACAACATAGGTTGAATTCCCAGTCCAAATCAATAATCAAATCAATCAACCAAACAGGACAGTTCATATGCGAAAATATGAAATAAATAATATATTTGAGGAATCCGGTTGGATCCCTCCAACCTGTTCTTCCCTATATTCAAATGGTTTTTCTCAACTCAGACTGTTCTGTTTTGTTTAACTATAAATTAAATAATGACCATTTAACATCAACCATAAGCGATTCAAACAATTCAACCATTTAAACATGTTTATAAATAAACATGACCAACCAAGGTGAGTCACCTTTATTGGAACTAATCGTTAAAAATAACGATTTGGTATTTCACTGAAATTAAACACAGTTTAATTTCATCGGTTAAATCAACAGATAAGCAGATAACTAGCAAAACAGTCAACCATTGGCAAGCAGAGCACACAAAATAAAAATACCCAATTTATATAAAATATAAAAAGGGTAACTGAGTGAGTTTAACTCACCTTAATTTTCAATCGTTGCCGAAACAGTCCGTCTAATAACTCGTAGTGGTGCCCTGCTCTGTCCAAACCATCTACAAAATATTACGTCTTTCAATATAATTCCAATATCACTTGTCTTGTCCAATTTCGTTACTGTACGACACGGTCATGAAATTAAACGATATTCAACTATATTAAAGTTTATATTATTAACAACTAAATAATAATTATTACTAACCTACGCATTAATGTTTATTATGATCGTCAAGTGTTGTTGGATTGGGCATAATTGATCGGTTAGGCATATTTAACGGATAACGTCATTTTGTACCTAGGCGGTTTATATATCATTCTCACGTTATATCTCTGTTCAGGCACTTCCAAAAACAGTTAGGCATATTTAACACTTACGCTATCCAGGTGACTGCACTATAAACTATAAAGACATATATATTTACAGTGTAATTTACATATAGTTTAGCAGTATTAAAAACTCCATTGTTCACGTTTAACTTGGATTAGTCCCATTTTACTTAAGCAATAATTTATTAACGAAGACTTTAACTACCGTTAAAAATTAGGATTAAGGACAAACATGAGGCTATGAGTATTAGCAAAGAGCTTAGTATGTTATATACAATATTAACTAAGCTTACGTTTTTGGTCTTCCTTCCTGAAGCATTTCAACTCCAGATTTCCATCTCCCTCTTCTTTGCTTATTCAATTCGCACTCCACTGTTGTTCCTTCTTACTAACATCAAACTTCCCATTTATAAATTCCGAAAGCTGCTCCTCTCCAATATTAATTCCTCCATGCACGTTAAAACAACATAGCGCCTCAACAAACCCATTACTCCCCTTCGTTAACTCAGTCTCGCCCCTATTCTTGAATCATGCCTCACGATGTTTGCAACATGCGACCTGCTCCTTCACTTCGTGTACAAACGGTGCGCCTCCTTCACCGATACCGTCCCTTCCTTTCCTGAACGCAAGTCATGAACCCACAGCACTTGGCATCCTCCTCTTTTACCGCTCCTTCACCAGACTTCAACACAGACCAAAGAACCTCACCGCCACAATTGACTTCGTTTCCTCACACTCACCGTTCCCTTTACGACTCATTCGTACGCATGAAACTCATCTTCTCTGGCTACTATTCATGCAAACACCCCACGCCCATACATTTGTCCTCACGTTTCCACCTGCAAGCCATGCTTTGCATCGCTCCACCCAACAGCCCTCACGTTAAAACAATTGAACCCACCCTCCAACAGCAAATCCAACCCGAGATCTCCAACTTTGAAAACCCGTACCCTCATCAGCGACGTCAATTTTGAACACCCCCTTCTGTCTCTCGTAAAGACCCATTTTCTTTCTTTTTGATGAGTTTCGGTTTTATATATATACAAAGAAAGGGTTAAGTTTCATATTATAACAATGGTGCGAGAAGAAATCTGAGAATGATGAGCAAGAATGGATGCTATATTTATAGCTGGGGAAGTTTGATCACCATGTTTTGTGGTACATGATAGGCTAGTATAAGTCGAGTAGGATAGCTGGGTTGATTGACGACACTGAAATGAAAATTCAAAGCAGAGAAGTAGGCGGTTTGGAAAAGGAAAATGGCTAAGTAGGGCTGCTGTAATATTATAGGTACCTATTGCATTGGAAAAAGGGATTTTCGGAAAACGCAAGCCTTGGTCGGCACGGTTGGTAATATTGAAAAGAAATTTCACAAAAGAATGGCATGATGTAGTCTGTACATATGGTTTTAGGCTTAGAGTATAGCTGTATATTGTTGTGTTTTCATTTTATTTGATGCAGCGTACTATTTGGTCGGGTTGCAGAAAGAAAGCATGTGCTGATGGCTTTTACGTTTTACTGATTAAAAGGCTGATCTTGGTGTAAAAAGGTATTCTGAACCAAATGGGACAAGTTTCGTCGAAATCCGAGTTAATATGAAAAAATTTCCTTTATAAAACCAGAAATGAACACGCGTTTAATTTTTCCACGGTCACCAGATAAATCGAATCAACTTGAAACTGCGAACATCGACAATAACTTTTCGATACGAACCCAACGGCACTAATTTCGTCGCATTCTGATACTGTTGCCCCGGTAGGCTATTTTTACCCCGAACCGCCCTACCCTTTTTAACGCCAAATTTCTCGATCTCTAAAAATAACAAACTATATACCTATCCTAACTCTAATCGACGATACGAACTCAACGGAACTGGTTCCGCAGCCTAATTCGATCTCTGCTCAAGTTACACTCCAATATCCTTTTATTTATTTAAATACGCACTATAGAAAATGAACGGGCGTTTACGGCAACCGTGGCCACATACGACATCGGTTTTCCACGCCATTCACCACCGTACAATAATTTAACGTTACGGTCTCAATGAAACTGATTTCATCGAAATCTGAGTCCGTTTGCAAAACGGCTATTTTAAAGGCCTATAATTTAATAACGATTTTCTATAGCGACTATTTCAAAATTTGATTTGGCCGTAACTATCAAACTATAACATGAAATCTGGATTTTTCTCTTTCATATGAAAATTATCATCAATACGGTCCCAACGTTTCTTGTTGCACAGAAATCCGACTTATATCGGGCTCTGTATGTCCAGTTGATGTTCAAACTCGAATTTTTAAACTGCAGCGCTATATTTCAAGCTCTATTTATAATTATATAAATATATAACGTCGAACTTTGTTTAAATAACGAGTTCAATATTAAATTTCATTAATATTCCCAATATAATATTTAAAATTAAACAAATTGAATTAAATATTTGATTGCCAAAAACACGGGTCGTTACATTCTTCCCCCCTTAAAATAATTTCGTCCTCGAAATTGCTAAGGTAAGAAAGAAAGTTATAAACCCACTAACTTCCAAATCCAATTTATTATAAATCGAAAATCAATTCAATATCCTAAATAAATATTTTCAAAAATATCGAAAATTTTCTAACACCTAAAATTTTCGAAAAATTTCGCCAGCACCTCCTCTGTACGGCTCAATCGGTACAACTTCAATTCGCCTTTCTGGGCCTTCTCCACTTCAAAAGAAAATAAAACAGCCAAGCGGCTTGCCAAACAGGCTCATAAATCACCAAACCCATATAAAAATAAACGTGTACCTTTTTGTCGGGCATATCATTATATCCTTTCCATCTGCTACCATGTCAGCTTATACAAATGCATTCCCAACAAAATTCCAATTTTATCCTCATAACCAAATCCTTCACGCGTCCCAGCCATATTCCATTCTTAACTCAATTTCCATCCATTATCAATTCCGACTCTTAACTTACTAGTCCATCACCATTTCATATTCCTGTCTCCCAATTCCAAATCTAATTCGGCTTGATATATTATACCTCTATTAAATTCTCGTTTATTTGGTTTCAATTCAATTCATATTTGCTTTCCCAAATTTCTATTAAATTTTGTTTTTGTTCAAACAATTTCCCTGGGAGTTTTTAAACAGTTTTTCTCTTTTCAAAAATCAAATATTTCTTTCCAGGATTCAAACAACTCGTTTTTTTCTCAAAGCAGTTCAAAACAAGATTTTTGGTAGTAATCCGTCACTTAGAACTCGGAAATGAACACTGATGATGTGGCCAGCATCCTCAGAGTTATTCCCCAGCTATCAAGTGAGTTCAATACTGTAACATTTCAAAATTCCAATTTTAAATACTTTCCTTTTGAAATCTATTTCAAAATAACATTCACGGTGCTTGTAAACAATTTAAAATCTCCCAGGATTTTAAAATTCTCATATATTCAATTCAAGTTCATTTACAGACCTTTCCCACTTTTGGAGTTTTTAATTCCAATTTCTGATTTAGATTTCAGATTTAATAAATCTGCTTTCATATTATACGAATTTCAATTGGTTATTTATATAACCTTTTCAATTATAATCAACCAACACATCCAATATACTATAATACTTCAATACATATATTTTCTTTATATCAAAATATAATTTGGGTAAATTATTTCACTTACCCTCTTTAAAACATATCGTGACGACCCATCGTATTCGAGTGTTTATAAACTCCTATCGATACAGTGGATCAAACTGATCGACCAGAACTCATAAACAACTCAACCGATAAATCTCCACAATATAAAACAACTTTTATAAAATCTACAAATACGTTCACTCGTATATATACACTCAAACCCAGTCAAGGGTATTGCTAACCCCATCTCTACTGAATCACGCCACAGAGCCAAGGTAATTACTTAACCAATAGCTATGATACCACTGTAACGACCCAGGGATTTCGGCCTCGAAAATCAACATGAATACCTCTACTGTATCTCATGTCGATCCTCCAAGCACCGAAACACTGGATAGTTATTAGAAAGAAATTAGAGGGTGAGATAAGAAAGAAAGAAATATTAGAGTAGAAGAAGAAGAAGAAACACCATACAGAGTCTCACATCACAGCGGAACAAAATATAATACAGAAATAATCTTTATTGAAAGCTTTAAAATACTTACAGTATCAGAGTACATCATACCATGGGACAGTTATAACAGCCTGTTCCCATATACAACACATAGCGGAATAGCAGCTATATAATATCATACGTCTGAACACCTCCAGATCGTCTCTTCACAACAGTCGATAACCTGAACCTGTACAACCCGGTCTAACCCGAGCATTTACAAAACACCGGGTCAGTCTGGTGAACCAGAGTGAGATAAACTCGCACAGTAATAAGGGTGAACCATCCAATCATGATTTTAATGTTCAAAATCTTTTCAAAAGGAGAGGATAATCGTAAGACCAAATCCACACATAAACACGGATGGTTTTTACCTTACGATAACCCGAAACATTTTTGAAACCAATATCTTGTCTGATATTATAATAATGTCTAAATACAAGTAAATAGAATCTAGTGGAACGTTTGCATCTCACGCTCCACATATATAGTATACAATCAAAACCCGCAGGCGCTTATTGGATATTGGATTCCGACCTTGACAAGGTATGGGACCACCTGCCGATCGTGTATCTCTAGAGACGAATACACTGGGTTCAACAAGAACTTCTTGCAACCCGGCCCTCACATGACCGACCACTCATTTCGCTTGAGTGTATCGAATGTATATCACCGACGGTTGGGATCAGCAACCGTCTCCCGATAAGGGACAACATCGAAACATAGATACAAGAAACAATAGGATTTTCTCTAGATAGGTGATTATACACCCTAATGGGAGCGACCCACATAGCCATGCTGCCTGCCCGATTTTTGTCATTTCCCGGTTGATGAGGCTTGAGGCCAGAATTAACTTCTGATCATCTGGTCACCATTCACTTTGAATGCCACATCGTCAGATCCGTCAGATATCACTAATTGACGTCCACAAAAATGCTCTAGCTGGAAGCTAAGAGAATGGCAACTCCCCGCCAACAACTATCGTACGTTTGGAGAAATCAACGTACGTGATCCTTTTGGAAATACTCTGTCAGACATCCGTCCATACAAGTCATCCAGGAACAGGATGAACCGAGGGCACCCTCCTACTGCATCCGATATAGGTATCACCCCATGGATCAGTAGCGAGAAGTCCTTGCAACCCGTAGATTCCAACTACGACAGAATCACAGCTTATCTCTGCTTGCCAGGCAGAGAACATTAGTGGTTCTTCCGTTTATGGAAATTCACAGTCTTCAATGCTCCACCTCGATCATCTTCTGATATCTTCACGTATTTGTTGGTCGGAATGGTTTTCGAATATAAATTCGATCCCGGTCTTTCCATACCAACAATCGTATTGGACAAATTTGATAGTCGGTGTTTTAACTATCAAAATATACAGTGTTTCAATCATGACACTCCAATGAGTTCACTGGTTAAGCATTCAGCATTACCTGGCCTTTTAACACTTGATTTACTTTGTTTTCTAACTCTGTTAAAAATACGATATTTGAATAACTCTAATTCGATATACCTCTAATCGATTAACTCCAGTTGATTAACTCAAAGTGGTTAACTCTAACTGATTAACTCGACTTCTTTAACCCTATCGATTTACTACTATTTTACTTAACTCCATTCGCTTGACTCTAGATCGCAGCGATCACAATGGTTACGCCTGATTCCCTCAGGAAACATCCGACCGCCGTAGGCTATCTGCAGCCCAGCGAGTTACGCTAGCAGTCGTACGAAATGGCACTCATCTTGAAAAAAACTATGTTTGACTAACTCTAGCTCGAATAACTATATTCAATTTCCCACTTAAATCTTCCTTCCGAACATCTTTTAAATTCGGAAATCCATTAGTTTTTACAAAGAAATTTATAGCACATATGTTATAATAATAGCATTATACTTACGATTTAGATTTACAAAACAACAGCGCTATAATCGCTGTTTAGGTTTACAACCCATTTACTATAGCAAAAGCGCTACAATCGCTATATTAGATTTACAAAACATATATTATAACAACAGCGCTAAAATCGCTGTTTAGATTTCGAAACATATCTACTAACGTCTCTTACGATTACCAACTAATACTATCTTCAGATAATCCCGATGTTGTTCAAGTTGGGGTATTTTAATTACCTCTCAGACCTTGATCAACACCGTTCTCATCCTTCGATAAACATAAGTTGTAATCAAAATCAATATTTCATTCTAGTCTCAAACAAATTCCATTTAACTATTGGATTTGGTTATACAACCCTATAACCCAGATCTTTAACCAGATTCGCTTATTTCCAATCTCCTTTGATTTCATTTCACTTCAATTACCTTTGAAAAGTAATTGTCTAAATTATTATTAATTAAAATAATAATTTATTTCAATCATTAACTACACGAGTAGTTAATTTCTTTAATAACAAAATTAAACGGTAAATCCCCCCCTTTTTTTTAAACCTTGTTTAAATTTAAACAATATTTATTAAACTATTCAAATCAAAACACATCAATTTTGATAATCAAATTCCAATTCAAACGGTCGATTTAATTAACTCAAAACTCGATTATCTCGTTAATCGATTCCAATTAATCCTTACTTTAAATTAATTAAAAATATAATTAATTTAAATAATCCCATTAATTGTTTTCTTTACAAACAATTATCAAAGTTTAATCCTTCGATTCATTACTTGTTCTCATACTCATAAACCAGATTAACGTCAGCATTTACTTTATAAAATAATTTAATAACAATCAAAGCCTTAAATAAAATATTTGTTTAATTCCCTATTATAACTTTTATTGAAAATAATGTATTCAAAATCCAACTCCAGTTATATACTAAATTTTATAACCTCATCTTTATCGATTTACCTGACGGTGAATCAATATTTATAACACGATTGATTTTATAGGCCATACGCTGCTAAGTACTCAACCAATACTGCTCACTGGTTTAAACACAACATAGGTTGAATTCCCAGTCCAAATCAATAATCAAATCAATCAACCAAACAGGACAGTTCATATGCGAAAATATGAAATAAATAATATATTTGAGGAATCCGGTTGGATCCCTCCAACCTGTTCTTCCCTGTATTCAAATGGTTTTTCTCAACTCAGACTGTTCAGTTTTGTTTAACTGATAAATTAAATAACGACCATTTAACATCAACCATAAGCGATTCAAACAATTCAACCATTTAAACATGTTTATAAATAAACATGACCAACCAAGGTGAGTCACCTTTATTGGAACTAATCGTTAAAAATAACGATTTGGTATTTCACTGAAATTAAACACAGTTTAATTTCATCGGTTAAATCAACAGATAAGCAGATAACTAGCAAAACAGTCAACCATTGGCAAGCAGAGCACACAAAATAAAAATACCCAATTTATATAAAATATAAAAAGGGTAACTGAGTGAGTTTAACTCACCTTAATTTTCAATCGTTGCCGAAACAGTCCGTCTAATAACTCGTAGTGGTGCCCTGCTCTGTCCAAACCATCTACAAAATATTACGTCCGTCAATATAATTCCAATATCACTTGTCTTGTCCAATTTCGTTACTGTACGACACGGTCATGAAATTAAACGATATTCAACTATATTAAAGTTTATATTATTAACAACTAAATAATAATTATTACTAACCTACGCATTAATGTTTATTGTGATCGTCAAGTGTTGTTGGATTGGATCGGTTAGGCATATTTAACGGATAACGTCATTTTGTACCTAGGCGGTTTATATATCATTCTCACGTTATATCTCTGTTCAGGCACTTCCAAAAACAGTTAGGCGTATTTAACACTTACGCTATCCAGGTGACTGCACTATAAACTATAAAGACATATATATTTACAGTGTAATTTACATATAGTTTAGCAGTATTAAAAACTCCATTGTTCACGTTTAACTTGGATTAGTCCCATTTTACTTAAGCAATAATTTATTAACGAAGACTTTAACTACCGTTAAAAATTAGGATTAAGGACAAACATGAGGCTATGAGTATTAGCAAAGAGCTTAGTATGTTATATACAATATTAACTAAGCTTACGTTTTTGGTCTTCCTTCCTGAAGCATTTCAACTCCAGATTTCCATCTCCCTCTTCTTTGCTTATTCAATTCGCACTCCACTGTTGTTCCTTCTTACTAACATCAAACTTCCCATTTATAAATTCCGAAAGCTGCTCCTCTCCAATATTAATTCCTCCATGCACGTTAAAACAACATAACGCCTCAACAAACCCATTACTCCCCTTCGTTAACTCAGTCTCGCCCCTATTCTTGAATCATGCCTCACGATGTTTGCAACATGCGACCTGCTCCTTCACTTCGTGTACAAACGGTGCGCCTCCTTCACCGATACCGTCCCTTCCTTTCCTGAACGCAAGTCATGAACCCACAGCACTTGGCATCCTCCTCTTTTACCGCTCCTTCACCAGACTTCAACACAGACCAAAGAACCTCACCGCCACAATTGACTTCGTTTCCTCACACTCACCGTTTCCTTTACGACTCATTCGTACGCATGAAACTCATCTTCTCTGGCTACTATTCATGCAAACACCCCACGTCCATACATTTGTCCTCACGTTTCCACCTGCAAGCCATGCTTTGCATCGCTCCACCCAACAGCCCTCACGTTAAAACAATTGAACCCACCCTCCAACAGCAAATCCAACCCGAGATCTCCAACTTTGAAAACCCGTACCCTCATCAGCGACGTCAATTTTGAACACCCCCTTCTGTCTCTCGTGAAGACCCATTTTCTTTCTTTTTGATGAGTTTCGGTTTTATATATATACAAAGAAAGGGTTAAGTTTCATATTATAACAATGGTGCGAGAAGAAATCTGAGAATGATGAGCAAGAATGGCTGCTATATTTATAGCTGGGGAAGTTTGGTCACCACGTTTTGTGGTACATGATAGGCTGGTATAAGTCGAGTAGGATAGCTGGGTTGATTGACGACATTGAAATGAAAATTCAAAGCAGAGAAGTAGGCGGTTTGGAAAAGGAAAATGGCTAAGTAGGGCTGCTGTAATATTATAGGTACCTATTGCATTGGAAAAAGGGATTTTCAGAAAACGCAAGCCTTGGTCGGCACGGTTGGTAATATTGAAAAGAAATTTCACAAAAGAATGGCATGATGTAGTCTGCACATATGGTTTTAGGCTTAGAGTATAGCTGTATATTGTTGTGTTTTCATTTTATTTGATGCAGCGTACTATTTGGTCGGGTTGCAGAAAGAAAGCATGTGCTGATGGCTTTTACGTTTTACTGATTAAAAGGCTGATCTTGGTGTAAAAAGGTATTCTGAACCAAATGGGACAAGTTTCGAGAAATCCGAGTTAATATGAAAAAATTTCCTTTATAAAACCAGAAATGAACACGCGTTTAATTTTTCCACGGTCACCAGATAAATCGAATCAACTTGAAACTGCGAACATCGACAATAACTTTTCGATACGAACCCAACGGCACTAATTTCGTCGCATTCTGATACTGTTGCCCCGGTAGGCTATTTTTACCCCGAACCGCCCTACCCTTTTTAACGCCAAATTTCTCGATCTCTAAAAATAACAAACTATATACCTATCCTGACTCTAATCGACGATACGAACTCAACGGAACTGGTTCCGCAGCCTAATTCGATCTCTGCTCAAGTTACACTCCAATATCCTTTTATTTATTTAAATACGCACTATAGAAAATGAACGGGCGTTTACGGCAACCGTGGCCACATACGACATCGGTTTTCCACGCCATTCACCACCGTACAATAATTTAACGTTACGGTCTCAATGAAACTGATTTCATCGAAATCTGAGTCCGTTTGCAAAACGGCTATTTTAAAGGCCTATAATTTAATAACGATTTTCTATAGCGACTATTTCAAAATTTGATTTGGCCATAACTATCAAACTATAACATGAAATCTGGATTTTTCTCTTTCATATGAAAATTATCATCAATACGGTCCCAACGTTTCTTGTTGCACAGAAATCCGACTTATATCGGGCTCTGTATGTCCAGTTGATGTTCAAACTCGAATTTTTAAACTGCAGCGCTATATTTCAAGCTCTATTTATAATTATATAAATATATAACGTCGAACTTTGTTTAAATAACGAGTTCAATATTAAATTTCATTAATATTCCCAATATAATATTTAAAATTAAACAAATTGAATTAAATATTTGATTGCCAAAAACACGGGTCGTTACATTCTTCCCCCCTTAAAATAATTTTGTCCTCGAAATTGCTAAGGTAAGAAAGAAAGTTATAAACCCACTAACTTCCAAATCCAATTTATTATAAATCGAAAATCAATTCAATATCCTAAATAAATATTTTCAAAAATATCGAAAATTTTCTAACACCTAAAATTTTCGAAAAATTTCGCCAGCACCTCCTCTGTACGGCTCAATCGGTACAACTTCAATTCGCCTTTCTGGGCCTTCTCCACTTCAAAAGAAAATAAAACAGCCAAGCGGCTTGCCAAACAGGCTCATAAATCACCAAACCCATATAAAAATAAACGTGTACCTTTTTGTCGGGCATATCATTATATCCTTTCCATCTGCTACCATGTCAGCTTATACAAATGCATTCCCAACAAAATTCCAATTTTATCCTCATAACCAAATCCTTCACGCGTCCCAGCCATATTCCATTCTTAACTCAATTTCCATCCATTATCAATTCCGACTCTTAACTTACCAGTCCATCACCATTTCATATTCCTGTCTCCCAATTCCAAATCTAATTCGGCTTGATATATTATACCTCTATTAAATTCCCGTTTATTTGGTTTCAATTCAATTCATATTTGCTTTCCCAAATTTCTATTAAATTTTGTTTTTGTTCAAACAATTTCCCTGGGAGTTTTTAAACAGTTCATCTCTTTTCAAAAATCAAATATTTCTTTCCAGGATTCAAACAACTCGTTTTTTTCTCAAAGCAGTTCAAAACAAGATTTTTGGTAGTAATCCGTCACTTAGAACTCGGAAATGAACACTGATGATGTGGCCAGCATCCTCAGAGTTATTCCCCAGCTATCAAGTGAGTTCAATACTGTAACATTTCAAAATTCCAATTTTAAATACTTTCCTTTTGAAATCTATTTCAAAATAACATTCACGGTGCTTGTAAACAATTTAAAATCTCCCAGGATTTTAAAATTCTCATGTATTCAATTCAAGTTCATTTACAGACCTTTCCCACTTTTGGAGTTTTTAATTCCAATTTCTGATTTAGATTTCAGATTTAATAAATCTGCTTTCATATTATACGAAATTCAATTGGTTATTTATATAACCTTTTCAATTATAATCAACCAACACATCCAATATACTATAATACTTCAATACATATATTTTCTTTATATCAAAATATAATTTGGGTAAATTATTTCACTTACCCTCTTTAAAACATATCGTGACGACCCATCGTATTCGAGTGTTTATAAACTCCTATCGATACAGTGGATCAAACTGATCGACCAGAACTCATAAACAACTCAACCGATAAATCTCCACAATATAAAACAACTTTTATAAAATCTACAAATACGTTCACTCGTATATATACCCTCAAACCCAGTCAAGGGTATTGCTAACCCCATCTCTACTGAATCACGCCACAGAGCCAAGGTAATTACTTAACCAATAGCTCTGATACCACTGTAACGACCCAGGGATTTCGGCCTCGAAAATCAACATAAATACCTCTACTGTATCTTATGTCGATCCTCCAAGCACCGAAACACTGGATAGTTATTAGAAAGAAATTAGAGGGTGAGATAAGAAAGAAAGAAATATTAGAGTAGAAGAAGAAGAAGAAACACCATACAGAGTCTCACATCGCAGCGGAACAAAATATAATACAGAAATAATCTTTATTGAAAGCTTTAAAATACTTACAGTATCAGAGTACATCATACCATGGGACAGTTATAACAGCCTGTTCCCATATACAACACACAGCGGAATAGCAGCTATATAATATCATACGTCTGAACACCTCCAGATCGTCTCTTCACAACAGTCGATAACCTGAACCTGTACAACCCGGTCTAACCCGAGCATTTACAAAACACCGGGTCAGTCTGGTGAACCAGAGTGAGATAAACTCGCACAGTAATAAGGGTGAACCATCCAATCATGATTTTAAAGTTCAAAATCTTTTCAAAAGGAGAGGATAATCGTAAGACCAAATCCACACATAAACACGGATGGTTTTTACCTTACGATAACCCGAAACATTTTTGAAACCAATATCTTGTCTGATATTATAATAATGTCTAAATACAAGTAAATAGAATCTAGTGGAACGTTTGCATCTCACGCTCCACATATATAGTATACAATCAAAACCCGCTGGCGCTTATTGGATATTGGATTCCGACCTTGACAAGGTATGGGACCACCTGCCGATCGTGTATCTCTAGAGACGAATACACTGGGTTCAACAAGAACTTCTTGCAACCCGGCCCTCACATGACCGACCACACATTTCGCTTGAGTGTATCGAATGTATATCACCGACGGTTGGGATCAGCAACCGTCTCCCGATAAGGGACAGCATCGAAACATAGATACAAGAAACAATAGGATTTTCTCTAGATAGGTGATTATACACCCTAATGGGAGCGACCCACATAGCCATGCTGCCTGCCTGATTTTTGTCATTTCCCGGTTGATGAGGCTTGAGGCCAGAATTAACTTCTGATCATCTGGTCACCATTCACTTTGAATGCCACATCGTCAGATCCGTCAGATATCACTAATTGACGTCCACAAAAATACTCTAGCTGGAAGCTAAGAGAATGGCAACTCCCCGCCAACAACTATCGTACGTTTGGAGAAATCAACGTACGTAATCCTTTTGGAAATACTCTGTCAGACATCCGTCCATACAAGTCATCCAGGAATAGGATGAACCGAGGGCACCCTCCTACTGCATCCGATATAGGAATCACCCCATGGATCAGTAGCGAGAAGTCCTTGCAACCCGTAGATTCCAACTACGACAGAATCACAGCTTATCTCTGCTTGCCAAGCAGAGAACATTAGTGGTTCTTCCGTTTATGGAAATTCACAGTCTTCAATGCTCCACCTCGATCATCTTCTGATATCTTCACGTATTTGTTGGTCGGAATGGTTTTCGAATATAAATTCGATCCCGGTCTTTCCATACCAACAATCGTATTGGACAAATTTGATAGTCGGTGTTTTAACTATCAAAATATACAGTGTTTCAATAATGACACTCCAATGAGTTCACTGGTTAAGCATTCAGCATTACCTGGCCTTTTAACACTTGATTTACCTTGTTTTCTAACTCTTTTAAAAATACGATATTTGAATAACTCTAATTCGATTTACCTCTAATCGATTAACTCCAGTTGATTAACTCAAAGTGGTTAACTCTAACTGATTAACTCGACTTCTTTAACCCTATCGATTTACTACTATTTTACTTAACTCCATTCGCTTGACTCTAGATCGCAGCGATCACAATGGTTACGCCTGATTCCCTCAGGAAACATCCGACCGCCGTAGGCTATCTGCAGCCCAGCGAGTTACGCTAGCAGTCGTACGAAATGGCACTCATCTTGAAAAAAACTATGTTTGACTAACTCTAGCTCGAATAACTATATTCAATTTCCCACTTAAATCTTCCTTCCAATCATCTTTTAAATTCGGAAATCCATTAGTTTTTACAAAGAAATTTATAGCACATATGTTATAACAATAGCATTATACTTACTATTTAGATTTACAAAACAACAGCGCTATAATCGCTGTTTAGGTTTACAACCCATTTACTATAGCAAAAGCGCTACAATCGCTATATTAGATTTACAAAACATATATTATAACAACAGCGCTAAAATCGCTGTTTAGATTTCGAAACATATCTACTAACGTCTCTTACGATTACCAACTAATACTATCTTCAGATAATCCCGATGTTGTTCAAGTTGGGGTATTTTAATTACCTCTCAGACCTTGATCAACACCGTTCTCATCCTTCGATAAACATAAGTTGTAATCAAAAACAATATTTCATTCTAGTCTCAAACAAATTCCATTTAACTATTGGATTTGGTTATACAACCCTATAACCCAGATCTTTAACCAGATTCGCTTATTTCCAATCTCCTTTGATTTCATTTCACTTCAATTACCTTTGAAAAGTAATTGTCTAAATTATTATTAATTAAAATAATAATTTATTTCAATCATTAACTACACGAGTAGTTAATTTCTTTAATAACAAAATTAAATGGTAAATCCCCCCCTTTTTTTTAAACCTTGTTTAAATTTAAACAATATTTATTAAACTATTCAAATCAAAACACATCAATTTTGATAATCAAATTCCAATTCAAACGGTCGATTTAATTAACTCAAAACTCGATTATCTCGTTAATAGATTCCAATTAATCCTCACTTTAAATTAATTAAAAATATAATTAATTTAAATAATCCCATTAATTGTTTTCTTTACAAACAATTATCAAAGTTTAATCCTTCGATTCATTACTTGTTCTCATACTCATAAACCTGATTAACGTCAGCATTTACTTTATAAAATAATTTAATAACAATCAAAGCCTTAAATAAAATATTTGTTTAATTCCCTATTATAACTTTTATTGAAAATAATGTATTCAAAATCCAACTCCAGTTATATACTAAATTTTATAACCTCATCTTTATCGATTTACCTGACGGTGAATCAATATTTATAACACGATTGATTTTATAGGCCATACGCTGCTAAGTACTCAACCAATACTGCTCACTGGTTTAAACACAACATAGGTTGAATTCCCAGTCCAAATCAATCAACCAAACAGGACAGTTCATATGCGAAAATATGAAATAAATAATATATTTGAGGAATCCGGTTGGATCCCTCCAACCTGTTCTTCCCTGTATTCAAATGGTTTTTCTCAACTCAGACTGTTCAGTTTTGTTTAACTGATAAATTAAATAACGACCATTTAACATCAACCATAAGCGATTCAAACAATTCAACCATTTAAACATGTTTATAAATAAACATGACCAACCAAGGTGAGTCACCTTTATTGGAACTAATCGTTAAAAATGACGATTTGGTATTTCACTGAAATTAAACACAGTTTAATTTCATTGGTTAAATCAACAGATAAGCAGATAACTAGCAAAACAGTCAACCATTGGCAAGCAGAGCACACAAAATAAAAATACCCAATTTATATAAAATATAAAAAGGGTAACTGAGTGAGTTTAACTCACCTTAATTTTCAATCGTTGCCGAAACAGTCCGTCTAATAACTCGTAGTGGTGCCCTGCTCTGTCCAAACCATCTACAAAATATTACGTCCGTCAATATAATTCCAATATCACTTGTCTTGTCCAATTTCGTTACTGTACGACACGGTCATGAAATTAAACGATATTCAACTATATTAAAGTTTATATTATTAACAACTAAATAATAATTATTACTAACCTACGCATTAATGTTTATTGTGATCGTCAAGTGTTGTTGGATTGGATCGGTTAGGCATATTTAACGGATAACGTCATTTTGTACCTAGGCGGTTTATATATCATTCTCACGTTATATCTCTGTTCAGGCACTTCCAAAAACAGTTAGGCGTATTTAACACTTACGCTATCCAGGTGACTGCACTATAAACTATAAAGACATATATATTTACAGTGTAATTTACATATAGTTTAGCAGTATTAAAAACTCCATTGTTCACGTTTAACTTGGATTAGTCCCATTTTACTTAAGCAATAATTTATTAACGAAGACTTTAACTACCGTTAAAAATTAGGATTAAGGACAAACATGAGGCTATGAGTATTAGCAAAGAGCTTAGTATGTTATATACAATATTAACTAAGCTTACGTTTTTGGTCTTCCTTCCTGAAGCATTTCAACTCCAGATTTCCATCTCCCTCTTCTTTGCTTATTCAATTCGCACTCCACTGTTGTTCCTTCTTACTAACATCAAACTTCCCATTTATAAATTCCGAAAGCTGCTCCTCTCCAATATTAATTCCTCCATGCACGTTAAAACAACATAACGCCTCAACAAACCCATTAATCCCCTTCGTTAACTCAGTCTCGCCCCTATTCTTGAATCATGCCTCACGATGTTTGCAACATGCGACCTGCTCCTTCACTTCGTGTACAAACGGTGCGCCTCCTTCACCGATACCGTCCCTTCCTTTCCTGAACGCAAGTCATGAACCCACAGCACTTGGCATCCTCCTCTTTTACCGCTCCTTCACCAGACTTCAACACAGACCAAAGAACCTCACCGCCACAATTGACTTCGTTTCCTCACACTCACCGTTTCCTTTACGACTCATTCGTACGCATGAAACTCATCTTCTCTGGCTACTATTCATGCAAACACCCCACGCCCATACATTTGTCCTCACGTTTCCACCTGCAAGCCATGCTTTGCATCGCTCCACCCAACAGCCCTCACGTTAAAACAATTGAACCCACCCTCCAACAGCAAATCCAACCCGAGATCTCCAACTTTGAAAACCCGTACCCTCATCAGCGACGTCAATTTTGAACACCCCCTTCTGTCTCTCGTGAAGACCCATTTTCTTTCTTTTTGATGAGTTTCGGTTTTATATATATACAAAGAAAGGGTTAAGTTTCATATTATAACAATGGTGCGAGAAGAAATCTGAGAATGATGAGCAAGAATGGCTGCTATATTTATAGCTGGGGAAGTTTGGTCACCACGTTTTGTGGTACATGATAGGCTGGTATAAGTCGAGTAGGATAGCTGGGTTGATTGACGACATTGAAATGAAAATTCAAAGCAGAGAAGTAGGCGGTTTGGAAAAGGAAAATGGCTAAGTAGGGCTGCTGTAATATTATAGGTACCTATTGCATTGGAAAAAGGGATTTTCGGAAAACGCAAGCCTTGGTCGGCACGGTTGGTAATATTGAAAAGAAATTTCACAAAAGAATGGCATGTTGTAGTCTGTACATATGGTTTTAGGCTTAGAGTATAGCTGTATATTGTTGTGTTTTCATTTTATTTGATGCAGCGTACTATTTGGTCGGGTTGCAGAAAGAAAGCATGTGCTGATGGCTTTTACGTTTTACTGATTAAAAGGCTGATCTTGGTGTAAAAAGGTATTCTAAACCAAATGGGACAAGTTTCGTCGAAATCCGAGTTAATACGAAAAAATTTCCTTTATAAAACCAGAAATGAACACGCGTTTAATTTTTCCACGGTCACCAGATAAATCGAATCAACTTGAAACTGCGAACATCGACAATAACTTTTCGATACGAACCCAACGGCACTAATTTCGTCGCATTCTGATACTGTTGCCCCGGTAGGCTATTTTTACCCCGAACCGCCCTACCCTTTTTAACGCCAAATTTCTCGATCTCTAAAAATAACAAACTATATACCTATCCTGACTCTAATCGACGATACGAACTCAACGGAACTGGTTCCGCAGCCTAATTCGATCTCTGCTCAAGTTACACTCCAATATCCTTTTATTTATTTAAATACGCACTATAGAAAATGAACGGGCGTTTACGGCAACCGTGGCCACATACGACATCGGTTTTCCACGCCATTCACCACCGTACAATAATTTAACGTTACGGTCTCAATGAAACTGATTTCATCGAAATCTGAGTCCGTTTGCAAAACGGCTATTTTAAAGGCCTATAATTTAATAACGATTTTCTATAGCGACTATTTCAAAATTTGATTTAGCCATAACTATCAAACTATAACATGAAATCTGGATTTTTCTCTTTCATATGAAAATTATCATCAATACGGTCCCAACGTTTCTTGTTGCACAGAAATCCGACTTATATCGGGCTCTGTATGTCCAGTTGATGTTCAAACTCGAATTTTTAAACTGCAGCGCTATATTTCAAGCTCTATTTATAATTATATAAATATATAACGTCGAACTTTGTTTAAATAACGAGTTCAATATTAAATTTCATTAATATTCCCAATATAATATTTAAAATTAAACAAATTGAATTAAATATTTGATTGCCAAAAACACGGGTCGTTACATTTCCTTTTAAAACTCTCACTCAGCTTAACCAACTATTCATTTGGTTATTCCACTAATTTAAAGTCTAACTTTGTTTAAACGGTTGACACCAAACATGATTACTCTTTTAACCAACTCTATTTAATTCCCTATTTAAATTAATTAAAATATAATTAATTTTAAATAAACTTATTTAATCTCTCACGATTAATCAATATTTAACTGCTAGGTTAATTCCTGTTTTTTTAGCTTATAAATTTTATCGACATAAGAATCCATTTTATAAACAAATTTCATAATTTCTTTTTAAATATTTATTTCCCCTTTTTATTAGCCTTCCCATGTAATAACTTTCAAAATCCATTTTCGTTATAAAATATCTTTATAACTCAAATATTTTCGAGTCACTGTCGATAAAACCATATTTTGTAAATCGATTGATTTATAAGCCAGCGATGCCAATTACCCAACCATATGATCCATTGGTTACTATCCGAACAAATGTTGAAATAAGGTTCAACAATAATAATCGACCATTTGATTTCTAAATTTCTATGACAATCACCAACCCATCAACAGCCAATCCAAACAATTCAAGCAATAAATGTGACCAGTCAAGGGAATTACTTTGTGTGGGTCAACCCAAAACAGTGGGTATTTTCTGAAGTTAAACGATCGATGAATTAATAGTATATATACATAACAGTCAACCATTAACAATCAGAACACGCAAAATAAAAATACCCAGTTTATATAAAATATAAACGGGAAGGCTGAGTGAGTTTAACTCACCTCGGTTTTGATTTGTCGATAAATAGTCTGGCTTGAGTCAAATTAAACTGACGTTTAATTCGAATAGAAATTCCAGTCACTTCAAATCTGGACCATATCCGCTCCATCTCGAAGTACTCGTCTCCACGGTCCCAATGCAACTGACCGCGCCTGAATCCTAGATCGTATGAGTGAGAAAACGTATTATGAACTTTATAAACTAATCAAATTAATTTTAACATAAATTTCCTTTGAATTAAAAGTTGGGCTTACCATAAATTATCGTCCCGCTAACCAAACCCGACCCGTCTCCCCCTTAAAACCCTACTTCCATCGTTCCTTTTCATTCATACTAGCCACCTCAAAAATTTGATCAAAACCGAAACGAATAAAACCCTAAATCCCCTTCTGCTATGGCGTCGCCACCATCTTCTTGCGCTCCTCCACGTCCATCGAACCGTCACCACCATCTTCTCGCGCTCCTCCACGCCCATCGACCCGTTAGCCACCCTCAATACCGCTTTGACCCCTTATCGAAACACGATGGAGCCCCATATGCCTAAATTCCAGACGAGGCCTGCAACGTGAATGATTTCAACGAAAACCAGTCCACACCGAAAGCTACGTCCTCCCTTTTTACTTGATTTCTATACTATAATAATTTGATTGATTTTCTTTCTGGTTCGAATTGGTTCTAGAAAATTTGTTGAGTGAATATGGGTATTTATAGTTGCTGTTTGATGAGAACATTGTCTTGCATTGGTTATGAATTGTTATATCAATCAATCCTCAAACCTATACTTGGATATTGGTTCATATTTTTGGTATAGGATTTTCAGATTTGTTAATGGATTCTGATCGAACTGTATAGGTTACGGCTATGACTGGTTTAATCAGTGTAGATCTTAGAAACTGTAAATTCTGCATCGGGTTTTTTATATTTGAATTTGATTTCATACATGAATATATATATATATATGCTATCAGTTCTGTACAGATTTTTCCTCTCTCTAGCATGTGCATAGACTTGACATAACTGTTGTCACAAAATTTCTTTGACTGTTCATGTATGGTTTAAATCAGCCGTGTGAACTAAAGACATACCTATAATTTATTGAGCTATGCCTTGTCTATTTCTTAGTTGTTTTGGCTATATTTTTCATTTATTCTAGCTGAGTACCTATATATTTTAGCTATATGGTCTGCTTGAGTTGTTTAATCAAATCTAGTGATTTGAAAAATGCATGTTAGCTTCTGAGTTCAGATATATTTTTTTTCATATAAGAAAACAGAATTTAGATTTTCTGTATATATATATTAGCTGATGCTCCACATGCTTAGCTTACTAGCTGTTCAGCTATGTCATGTTCATTTCGATCAGAGATTTTAAACCGATCATAGATTTTATTTTTCTTTCACTGCTCATGATCCTTTCCTTTATTGTTCACTTACTGTCATGAGATTTTCCCTTTTTAATGGGTTTTTCTTTTCTTTTTCGCAGATCAACGTTGATCGAGACAGATTTCTGATTCTCAAAAGGGCTGCTGACATTTAAATAATGAACCTTTTCTTGTAATACAAAAAATGTTATGTATATATATATATTATTAGTTTAGAAAGCAATTCAACTTGTATATCAGTTTACTCTAATTAGAGATCTTAATTTATATAATTTAAAGTTGTACTTCACATTATGCTTTTGGCATTGTTAGTTTCCTATTGTCATTGATTTTTGTCCAATTGTTTTGGTTTGTCATATCTTGTTTAGTATTTTGAATCTGACATGAATGGCCATTGATTTACTTGCCTTTCATAACATGTTCCTAATTTATTGGAACTACTCGTTGAGGTTGGCTTTGGAGATTCTAGAAAATGAGTTTACTTTTTTTTTTGGATGCATTCAATGCAGCAAACAATAGTTCTTATTACATTTATGTTAACAGCTGCCTAAAATACCTGAAGTGATTTTGTCTTGGAGGATTTATACCTTTGTATTATAGTCACATGGTACAACCAACTATGTTGTGTGAATTAATATGTTGTTTCAATTGTCATGTTAAGTATTAATATATTCACAAATTAGTTGTTCTTTGTACTTTTTCTTCTTAAGTGTTATGTTATTCTTCTATTAGATGTATGAGCTATCATTTGATTATGTCCGTATTGTTTTCCTTATTAGATTTATGTAAAAATCTATATGTATTAACAATGGAAAGCCAATTTATTTGCGATTTCATTATTAGCAATAATCAAACGCATATCGCAACTAAATAGACAATCACAAATTAAACACCCAGCTCAATATTTTGTTCTGTAACAGCAATCACATACCATGTTCTCCAATGTAACAGCAAACACATACACAAATTAAATGTATAATATTTTATTTATATAAAAATCCTTTAATATAAATCGCTATAATTTAAACGATTTCACAGCGACTATTTGTAAATTTGAATTGGGCGTAACTCGAAATCTATAAGTCGAAATTTCAATTTTTCTCTTTAATTAGAAAAATATAACCGAACCGGTTCAAATGTGTCTCGTTTCACAGAAATCCGACTTATATCAGATCCTGTATATCCAATCAAAGTTCGAATTGAAAATTTCAAACTACCGCGACGTTTTCGAGCTCATCTTAATTAATATATAAATATATATATATTCGAACTCTATTTTAAATAAATAAATTCGATTAAAATCTATTATAATCCCAATCTAATATATAAACTCATTTAAATATTTGAATTTAAATGGCCGAAAAATCCGGGACGTTACATTCTTCCCCCCTTAGAATAATTTCGTCCTCGAAATTGTAAAGTAAGAAGAATATTCCGAATCGAATTATTTTAAAATCATTACTTTTGCATTAAATTCAAAATAAATTCGAACTCTAAAATTTTTCCGAATATTTTCGCCAGCACCTCTCCTGCATGGCTCGATCGGTACGACTACCACTGCCACTCTAGGCCTCAATTTCTTCGAAAAGAAAATTCCAAATTCAAATGGCAACCTACTTTATTTGAATCTCAATTTATTTGAATTCATCCTCAAATTAAACTTACTTAACCGGGTTCAGTTTCACTTTCATATCCGATTCAATTGACAAATTTATTTTCTAATCTGTTCAACTTTATTTCAGAATTCGAATTTGATTTCAAATCATATTAATCTGAACAACCAACCAAACACCCAACATTTCTATAATATAGAAAATAAATTCCTTTTCTATATAAAAATATTCATTGGGTAAAATTATTTCATTTACCCACTTTATAAAACAACATTGTATCCATTCACTAGTTCCATGCTTCTCAACACTTGAACCAGTCAAATAACACGATACAAAACATTTGTATATAAAATCTTACAAATACGCTCTCATATATATATACACTGAACTCAATCTAGGGTGTTACTAACCCCATCTCTATTGAGTTATGCCACAGAGCCAAGGTTACTACTCAACCATTAGCTCTGATACCACTGTAACGACCCAGCAGTTTCCGGCCCCGAAAATCGACATAAATACCTTTATCGTATCCCATGTCGATCCTCCAAGCACCGAAAACACTGGAACGTTTAGAAAGAAATTAGAGGGTGAGATAAGAAAGAAAGAAATATTAGAATAGAAGAAGAAGAAGAACCAAACAGAGTCTCACATCGCAGCGGAACAAAATATAATACAGAAATAAATCTTTATTGAGAGCTTTTGAAAATACTTACAATATCAGAGTATAACACACATCTGGACAGTTTTGATAATCTTTCCTCATATATATAATCACACAGCGGAATATCATTCATCTGAACATCTTCAGCTCGTCTTTGGACTTCTCAATACCTGATAACCTGTACACCTCGGTCTAACCCGAGCATTTACAAAACACCGGGTCAGTCTGGTGGACCAAAGTGAGAAAAACTCGCACAGCATTAAGGTATCACACAACTTGATTTTAAATTCAAAATCCTTTCGAAAGAAAAAGATAATGTTAGACCAAATCCACACATAAACACGGACGGTTTTTACCTTACGATAATCCAAAACCGTTTTCAAATCAATATCTTTTCTGATATTATAATAGTGTCTAAATACAAGTAAATACCAATCTAGTGGAACGCTTGGATCTCACGCTCCACGTATATATATACAAACAAAACCATAGGCACTTATTGGAAGTCAGATTCCGACCTTGACAAGGTATGGGACCACCTGCCTCTCGAGCATCTCTAGAGGCGAATACACTGGGTTCAACAAGAACGTCTTGCAACCCGGCCCTCACATGACCGACCACTCATTTCGCTTGAGTGTATCGAATGTATATCACCAACGGTTGGACTCAAACCACCGTTCCCGAATAGGCAGAATCGATAGGATAAGAAACAAAAGGAATTTATCTAGATAGGTGATTATACACCCTAATGGGAGCGACCCACATAGGCATGCTGCCTGCCCGATTTTTGTCATTTCCTGGTTGTGAGGCTTGAGGTTATAATTTTTTTGAACACCAGAGCCACCATTCACTTTGAATGCCACATTGTAAGATCCGCCAGGTATCACTGAATACCGATTTCCACAAAAATACTCTGAGCGTTAAGCTAAAGAAGGTATCCAGTCTTCTTTGCCACTAACAGAGATACGTTTGTAGAAAATCAATATACGTAATCCCTTTAGAAATACTTTGTCAGACACTCGTCCATACAAGTCATCCAGGAACAGGGTGAACCGAAGGTACTCTCCTACTGCATCCAATATAGGAATCACCCCATGGATTAGTAGCGATCGTCCTTGCAATCCACAGTTTCAACCACGACAGAACCCCAGTATATCTCCGGGTCGAATCAGAGATTGTAAGTGGTTCTTCTGCTTTATGAAGATCTATGGTCTTCACATGCTCCATCTCGATCGTCACTTGATCTCTTCTATATATCCGTATTTGTTGGTCGGAATGGTTTTCGAATATTCATTCGATCCCGGTTTTTCCATACCAACAATCGTAAAGGTCAGACTTGATAGTCGGTTATTTAACTATCAAGTAAAACATCCATGAAATCATACAAATATATTTACTGGTCTGGTACTCAGCATCACTTGGCTTCTAAAATTAATTGCTCAATTTCCTTTTAATTTTGTTACTATGGAAATATCATCTCATGTCATTTCCATTACTTTGGAAATCTTATCACACACTCTCGCCATTACCAACTAGTATCATCTTTGGGTTGTCCCGAAGTCATTCAAGTTGGGGTATTTTAATTACCTCTCAGACCTTGACCAACAACGTTCTTACCTTCAGATAAATACGAGTTGTAATTCAAAAACTCGATATTAATATTTCAATTCCTATTTCCAAACTCGTTTACAAAGCTCACAATTACACCCCTTTTCAATTCCCTTTCCTTTTGGAATTCTCCTTTCAGTTCCATTGGTTTAACTTAATCCCTTCATTAAATATTTGAAATTCAAAACGACATTTAAACTCATATTCCATTTAAAAACTTTGTTTATTAATTACAGGTTTAATCTAAACCCTTTATATCTTCTCCTTCCTTTACTTAATTCAACCCTTAAGTAAACTTTCCATTATCGTATCCATTTAGAACTCCTTATTACTTGATTTAAAACTCGAGTTCAAAAATACAAAACTCATCCATAGCTTCCTTTTAAATATTCAACTATATTTCATTTCAACTTGTTTACTTAAATGTATTGCATTCAAGCAGAGATTATTTAGCTCAACATTAAACCTTGCAAATTTATTTAACCCCTTTATTTATTAGAATAAATGATAAATTTCCTTTTAAAACTCTCACTCAGCTTAAACAACTATTCATTTGGTTATTCCACTAATTTGAAGTCTAACTTTGTTTAAACGGTTGACACCAAAGATGATTACTCTTTTAACCAACTCTATTTAAATCCCTATTTAAATTAATTTTAAATAACCTTATTTAATCTCTCACGATTAATCAATATTTAATTGCTAGGTTAATTCCTGTTTTTTTTTTTTTGCTTATAATTTTTATCGACATAAGAATCCATTTTATAAACAAATTTCATAATTTCTTTTTAAATATTTATTTCCCCTTTTTATTAGCCTTCCCATGTAATAACTTTCAAAATCCATTTTCGTTATAAAATATCTTTATAACTCAAATATTATCGAGTCACTGTCGATAAAACCATATTTTATAAATCGATTGATTTATAAGCCAGCGATGCCAATTACCCAACCATATGATCCATTGGTTATTATCCGAACAAATGTTGAAATAAGGTTCAACAATAATAATCGACCATTTGATTTCTAAATTTCTATGACAATCACCAACCCATCAACAGCCAATCCAAACAATTCAAGCAATAAATGTGACCAATCAAGGGAATTACTTTGTGTGGGTCAACCCAAAACAGTGGGTATTTTCTAAACTTAAAAAACCGATGAATCAACAGTATATATACATAACAGTCAACCATTAACAATCAGAACACGAAAAATAAAAATACCCAGTTTATATAAAATATAAACGGGAAGGCTGAGTGAGTTTAACTCACCTCGGTTTTGATTTGTCGATAAACAGTCTGGTTTTAGTCAAATTAAACTGACGTTTAATTCGAATAGAAATTCCAATCACTTCAAATCCGGACCAGATCCGCTCCATCTCGAAGTACTCGTCTCCACGGTCCCAATGCAACTGACCGCCCTGAATCTGAGATCGTATGAATGAGAAAACGTATTACGAACTTTATAAACTAATCAAATTAATTTTAACATAAATTTCCTTTGAATTAAAAGTTGGGCTTACCATTAATTATCGGCCTGCTAACCATCTTCTTGCGCTCCTCCACGTCCATCGACCCGTCACCACCATCTTCTCGCGCTCCTCCACGCCCATCGACCCGTTAGCCACCCTCAACACCCCTTTGACCCCTTACCGAAACACGATGGAGCCCCATACGCCCAAATTCCAGACGAGGCCTCCAACGTGAATGATTTCAACGAAAACCAGTCCACACCGAAAGCTAAGTCCTTCCTTTTTACTTGATTTTTATACTGTAATAATTTGATTGATTTTCTTTCTGGTTCGAATTGGTTCTTGAAAATTTGTTGAGTGAATATGAGTATTTATAGTTGCGGTTTGATGAGAACATTGCCTTGCATTGGTTACGAATTGTTATATCAATCAATCCTCAAACCTGTACTTGGATATTGGTTCTTATTTTTGGTATAGGATTTTCAGATTTGTTGATGGATTCTGATCGAACTGTATAGGTTACGGCTATGACTGGTTTAATCAGTGCAGATCTTTGAAACTGTAAATTCTGCATTGGGTTTTTTATATTTGAATTTGATTTCATACATGAATATATATATATATATATATATATATGCTATCAGTTCTGTATAGATTTTTCCTCTCTCTAGCATGTGCATAGACTTGACATAACTGTTGTCACAAAATTTCTTTGACTGTTCATGTATGGTTTAAATCAGCCGTATGAAATAAAGACATACCTATAATTTATTGAGCTATTCCTTGTCTATTTCTTAGCTGTTCTTAGGCTTCTAGCTGTTTTTGCTATATTTTTCATTTATTCTAGCTGAGTACCTATATATTTTAGCTATATGGTCTGCTTGAGTTGTTTAATCAAATCCAGTGATTTGAAAAATGCATGTTAGCTTCTGAGTTTAGATTTTTTTTCATATAAGAAAACAGAATTTAGATTTTCTGTATGTATATATTAGCTGATGCTCCACATGCTTAGCTTACTAGTTGTTCAGCTATGTCATGTTCATTTTGATCAGAGATTTTAAACTGATCATAGATTTTATTTTTCTTTCACTGCTCATGATCCTTTCCTTTATTGTTCACTAACTGTCATGAGATTTTCCCTTTTTAATGGGTTTTTCTTTTTCCTAGATCAACGTTGATCGAGACAGATTTCTGATTCTCAAAAGGGCTGCTGACATTTAAATAATGAACCTTTTCTTGTAATACAAAAAATGTTATGTATATATATATATATATATTAGTTTAGAAAACAATTCAACTTGTATATCAGTTTACTCTAATTAGAGATCTTAATTTATAAAATTTAAAGCTGTAGTTCACATTATGCTTTTGGCATTGTTAGTTTCCTATTGTCATTGATTTTTGTCCAATTGTTTTGGTTCATCATATCCTGTTTAGTATTTTGACTCTGACATGAATGGCCATTGATTTACTTGCCTTTCATAACCTGTTCCTAATTTATTGGAACTACTCGTTGAGGTTGGCTTTGGAGATTCTAGAAAATGAGTTTACTTTTTTTTTGGATGCACTCAATGCAGCAAACAATAGTTCTTATTACATTTATGTTAACAGCTGCCTGAAATACCTGAAGTGATTTTGTCTTGGAGGATTTATACCTTTGTATTATGGTCACATGGTACAACCAACTATGTTGTGTGAATTAATATGCTGTTTCAATTGTCATGTTAAGTATTAATATATTCACAAATTAGTTGTTCTTTGTACCTTTTCTTCTTAAGTGTTATGTTATTCTTCTATTAGATGTATGAGCTATCATTTGATTATGTCCGTATTGTTTTCCTTATTAGATTTGTGTAAAAATCTATATGTATTAACAATGGAAAGCCAATTTATTTGCGATTTCATTATTTGCAATAATCAAACGCATATCGCAACTAAATAGACAATCACAAATTAAACACCCAACTCAATATTTTGTTCTGTAACAGCAATCACATACCATGTTCTCCAATGTAACAGCAAACACATACACAAATTAAATGTATAATATTTTATTTATATAAAAATCCTTTATTATAAATCGATATAATTTAAATGGTTTCACAGCGACTATTTGAAAATTTGAATTGGGCGTAACTCGAAATTTATAAGTCGAAATTTCAATTTTTCTCTTTCATTAGAAAAATATAACCGAACCGGTTCAAATGTGTCTCATTTCACAGAAATCCGACTTATATCGGATCCTGTATATCCAATCAAAGTTCGAATTGAAAATTTCAAACTAACGCGAAGTTTTCGAGCTCGTTTTAATTAATATATAAATATATATATTCGAACTCTATTTTAAATAAATAAATTCGATTAAAATCTATTATAATCCCAATCTAATAAATAAACTCATTTAAATATTCGAATTTAAATGGCCGAAAAATCCGGGACGTTACATCGTGTCTAAGCATCTTTATGCCTACGACCTCTCACATTAGACTGATAGTTTGCGGTTGCTAGTTAAGCCGGTTAGGTCCGGGCAGGCTTCCACCGCATACAGAGTCTAACCTCATGTCATAGCCAATTTATTCCAATACGGATTATACAGATATCAGACTAATTATGTCCATTTAACAGATTAAACTTCTTTACAGGTTATAGCAGATTAATCAAATTTCCATTAACATGCTTTACTCAATCTTAGATCGAGCCTACAAATTTTCATACCCAAATTACAATTTTTCAGCTTTCAACAGATTAGGCAATTCATCAGATAACAGACCTAGCAGATTAGGCAATTCAACAGATTTAGCAGATAACAGATTTAGCAGATTAGGCAATTCAGCAGATTTAGCAGATTAGGCAATTCAACAGATTAAGCAGATAACAGATTTGCAGATTAGGCAATTCAACAAATTAAACATTTCTTAATGTTCTATTTACATATCTTACCTAAATTTACATGCCTAAATCATGGTCATAATTCATAATACGACATATGCCCCAAATTTAGTTAACCTTTGCACAGTACAGAATATTCTCTAAAAAGCCCCAAACAATATGAATTATGCCAAATTATAGCCTATGATACCAAATATCCTAAAATCCATATTTAGCCGCATTCACATTAATAGTTATTCTATTTTAATATAGATCTTTATGCCTATGTCACATATCCTTCTTTTCTTTTCAAGTCATAGATCGTGATATAAAATATGCCCCAAATCTAGATCTTAAATTTTAATCCTGTATTATGTCCTCAAAATCAGATCTTGCATTATAACATGCATTATATTCCAAATTCCAAGTCATATGCTATCATATAATAATTCTTCTTCCAAATCACAGTCTATCATACATAGTATGCACTGATTCTAGATCTTAATTTACAACCTATGTTCTTTTCTCAAATCTGTCACAGACCAGTCATGTCCAACTTATGCATCATTCACTATTTGTCCCAAAATTTAGCGTTCATGCATTAATCTCTTATGAGATTTGGTGCAGGCTCGTAGTAGCCTGGCTATAGAATAGAAAGAAGAAAGAGATACATGATAGTCATAAAAAAACAGATCTGACAGATAAGAATATGCATAACCTTAGATTAAGATTTATAACCATGCCAAGATCATAATTAAAGTTCATATCTGAAAATAACTGTACTCACAAAAAGGGAACGATTCTTGTATTCTGGAATCTTTATTCTGACACTGAATAGCTCTCCTTTGGCGTAGACTATCGATTAGATTAGAAAATAGTTGTTCTCTTTTAATTCTATTTAGATTTGGAAGAAGGTGCACAAGTTCTAGTTTTGGCTCCAGCAGAGTAGCGACACCATTTTTATTTTAATTAGAATAGAGGAAGAGTATAGGCAAAATGAGATTGTGTGGAGAGAAAGTGAGGTTTGGGGGTGTTTAAATAGCATAGGGTTCACGAATCTGGTCAGAATGGGCGTCTAAATATAGAAAAATGCATATGTGCACGGATCTGGAAATAGGGGGGACGTCGACCCCCAGGTCGACCCTAGTGTCGACCTGTGTACTTAGGTCGACCCCCAGGTCGACCCTAGTGTCGACCTGGATCTGGGATGGGAATTTTTCCCGTCTAGCCCGGGTGTCTGCTTTGAATTTCGATTGTGAAATTTTGAATTTCGGGATGGTTTTTATTGAGACTTATGAAGGCCATATCTTCTTCATACGGAGTCCGATTTATGCAAACTTGAACTCTATTCCAAGCAGAATTTTGAGACGAACACAATGGCGTAACTCGTTTCCCTTAGTTATTCTGTTACAATTTAATTATTCTCTGATTTGTTACTCTTATGTTTACAGAAAATACGGGGTGTTACATTCTCCCCTCCTTAAAGGATTTCGTCCCCGAAATCTTCAAGTTAAGAAGAATGTGTCCTACCATCCAATCACCCATCTACTCAACCATCTTCTACAAGCATCCATTGTCCTTAGAAACTTCTAATGTTGTATGATCATATGCAAAAGTGTGTGTATATGTTCCTTTTCTAATGCAAAGATCAGGCGGTCCACTGATTCAGTTGACCTCCTTAATGCGAATTATGTCAGTGCCATGAGTCCAACATGTATGCAATTTTCCTATTTGATACATATCATTTCTTTATGAGTGACAACCATTCATTCATATGCAACATCCATGTGCTAAGTCAACCATTTTGCATCCGTAAAAAATTTTAAAAATGCACACATATCCATATGCTGTATGAGGGTGTTTTTGAGCCGATCTAATGCCTAGTGTGTGTATATGCATCCACGAGCAACCACTAGCAACTACTTTCATCCACTTGCAGCCATCAAACATAACATGTATCAAACACATGTTTACACCCATTAGTTTCTACCTAAAGGTCGAAGACTCGATCAATAGGATACAGCCGAGTGATAGAAGCAAGTACAATTACAAGTTCTGTTCCCATTAGACATCGGTTAAGAGAATAAATCCCTAAGTATCAACCGCGAAGATCGAAATTAACATCAGATTGACACTCAGAGAATTACTCCCATTAAACAATGCCAAAACTGGAAATATACGTCACGCTTTGAGTAAAAACCCCTATTCTTTTCAGAAATATTCAGATACTTACAGACTTCCGGTACAGATCAGATTATCAAATGATTCTTAGGAAACTAAGCATGATAAAAACCCAGAATGTATGCATCATAGTCAACTTAACGCCCAACACAGATACCCTCAAACCCTAACTTATCACAAACAGATGAGTCGTAACCCTTATGGGGTTTGAGACTATAACAGGATCAGAAACAAGACTAGTATTAAAGCGCAGAGTCTCAATTACAGAATCAAAATGCCAGAACCAAAAAGAGTTTTAACTCAATAATCAGATAAGGAAATTAAACCTTCTACAGAAGTTTTCCTATTTCTATCCTATCCACTAGCCTCGAGAGTGTTCGCCTGCCTTCCAGAAGTGGGCCCTGTCCTTTGCCCTTGCCCTCGTTTCTTCGGGCAGTCACTAGTGAAGTGTTCCATTTCACCACAGTTGAAGCAAGCACCCTTCCTTTTTCTGCAATCCTTGTTCAGATGAGTCACGCTTCCACAAGTAAAGCACTTTTTCTCCTTCTTATCTTCAGACTTTTCATCCTTTTTTTGTGTTTCCTTTTTGGGCCACGCTTTCTTGTTCTGTGGTCCTTCGAGCTTTTCTTCTTTCTTCTCACTTTTGACTTCCTCTTCATGCATTAACGCCATGTCAACCAATTTCTCGAAGGTAGCCCCCATAGGAGTGTAGGTCATAGCCAACCCGTGTAGCAGCTCATTCAAACCTTTAACGAATCTCAGAGCCTTCTTCTCAGGTGTTTTCACAGAGTCTAAGTCGAATCTCGCCAACTGATTGAACATATTGATGTATTCTTTCACTGATAAATTGCCTTGCTTCAATGCCAAGAACCTCTCCATGTATAAATTCTCTTCTTCTCGTGAGAGAAATTTCATCTCGAACCTACACCTGAAATCCATCCAAGTCTCCACTGCTTGTTCTCCATTCCTCCCACCAGAATGAGGCTTCGTCCTTAAGTAACCACATAGCCAACTGTATCTTTTGCCTATCGTCCAATTCGAAGATAACGAACAAATCTTCTATTTCCTTAAGCCAGTTTCTTGCTTCCACGAATGATTTTGTTCCATTAAAGTTCCTTCCACCCATGGCTCGAAAGTCTCTACATATCTTCGAGAAAGTATTCACGTGCGGAGGGGGAGGAGGAACTGCAGCAGCTTGGGGAGGAGGAATATCTGCTGGGCCTACGTCGTTAGCCTAGCCTCAAGGTACCTTCTGAACCAGCCAGGTACCGGTACACCCTCTGGAAGGTTAAGATCCTAAGACATGATGAGACTAAAAAGGAAAGATTCAAAACAAAGGATAGAAAGATAGTCATATGGCTTTGGGGATTATATTTTTCAAAATAAACTCTACTTTTGAAAACCTTTTTGAAAATAATTTTCAATTTTTTTTTATCAAATCTGGTAACCTTCGGCTCTGATACCAAGTGTAACACACCACTTCCGTTAAGGTCACTCACTAAGGGAATGCCTTAACTTTGGTGGAGCTTTTTAGTAGACAGAACAGAATATTACAAGACAGATAAGTAGTACTTGAAAAATTATATCTTTATTACAGCAGAAGCAGAAATAAGTTTGGTTACATCAAAATCACAATACCAAAACTCAAGTACACAATTCTCAGTCTTATACAAAATCCTTCAGAATGTAAAGTTTCAAAGCCATAATCCCCAACATAAACTGCCATGGAAAGATAGAGTCAAAGCCAAGCAATACTTCAAGCACTTCAAGCAGAGAGAATCTGAATCAAGGTCCTATGTTTCCACCCTAAGCAACTAGGGGGGAACGAAAAAAAGGGGCAAAAACAAACGAGGTCAGACATAAAGTCTGGCGAGTCCAGTGACTTCAGCATATAAACATATAATAGTATCATGACATGTAAATAAAGCTGGATGAGAGATAACAGCAACAGGAGTAGCAGGTATACTTTAGTTAAACAAAAGAAATAGAATGATATAGACCAAGTTATGCTCCTTACTTATATCTTACTTCTCTTCACTAATACTAGTATTACAGAATTAGGTGTTGTCATAATATCTAAACGGAAAACATAACGATCTTTTCAGAAACAGAATGCTAGTAATGTTCTTTACCACCTGAACAGAGACAGATGGTTACAGAAACAGAAGCGGAAACAGAATCAGAGACGGAAACAGAATATTCCCTACGGAAACAGAATGTTAGAATTAGGTGTACACAAGTAATGGGCCTTTACCACCCCAACAGACGGTACCACACAAAAACAGACAGGTGTTACCACCCTCACGGAAATAGACGGTACCCCTACAGAAACAGACAGAACTAAGTGTACCCTAAATTCTACCCAAAGCGATCAGCCCCCTAATACATAAATACCCTGTGTCGGCCCCACAGTAGGGTGTATCACTCCCTAAAGTGGCAACCTATTGGCACAGACCTATTTACAGATGTCACGGTGTTTTACATCCTCAGAGCAGACCGGATCCATGCACGCACATGACCCGGTTTGAATGCGCCATCAACACCCCTCGCCATTATCAAAACGAACCGATTACAATTAGTTCAGTAAGCATGCCCGGACCCCTACATAGCGTGGGGTCAAAGTTTTGATACCAGAAAGGGTTATTGACTAATATGGGTCCCACACAATAGATGACACAAGTAATTTCCCCACGTAACCTTGTGTCCCTAGACTAACAGATTTCAGATTAACTTGCTTACATATTTCAGATGTACAGAATTCAGATAAGTTCACAGATCAGACAATCAAGTTAACAAGTTTTTAGACTAACAGATCAAATGTACGGATTTAACAGACTTACAGATTGTCTAACTTGCTTACGGAATCAAGTTAACAAGTTTTCAGACTAATGGTCTAGGACGGGATTTAACAGATCAGATGTTACAGATTCACGAAACAGGTTTATTAGATTCATCATTCCAAATGGTTTAACCCTATCCATCCAACACGTTTTAGGCATCATATTTATCTTAGATTTGCATTAATTAATCACTAATGCACAGACCTCTCACATTAAGCCGATAGCTTGTGGCCGCTGGATGTGCCGGGTGGTTCCGGGTAGATTTCTGCCACAAGCCACACCTAACCTCATGTCTAAGCATCTTTATGCCTACGACCTCTCACATTAGACTGACAGTTTGCGGATGTTGGTTAAGCCGGTTGGGTCCGAATAGGCTTCCACCGCATAAAGAGTCTAACCTCGTGTCATAGCTAATTTATTCCAATACAGATTATACAGATATCAGACTAATTATGTCCATTTAACAGATTAAACTTCTTTACAGGTTACAGTAGATTAATCAAATTTCCTTTAACATGATTTACTCAATCTTAGATCGAGCCTACAGATTTTCATACCCAAATTACAATTTTTCAGCTTTCAACAGATTAGGCAATTCATCAGATAACAATCTAGCAAATTAGGCCATTTAACAGATTTAGCAGATAACAGATTTAGCCGATTAGGCAATTCAGCAGATTCAGCAGATTAGGCAATTCAACAGATTAAGCAGATAACAGATTTAGTAGATTAGGCAATTCAACAGATTAAACATTTATTAAAGTTCTATTTACATATCTTACCTAAATTTACATGCCTAAATCATGGTCATAATTCATAATACGACATATTCCCCAAATTTTAGTTAAACTTTGCACAGTACAAAATATTCTCTAAAAAGCCCCAAACAATATGAATTATGCCAAATTATAGCCTATGATGCCAAATATCCTAAAATCCATATTTAGGCGCATTCACATTAATAGTTATTCTATTTTAATATAGATCTTTATGCCTAAGTCACATATCCTTCTTTTCTTTTCAAGTCATAGATCGTGATATAAAATATGCTACAAATCTAGATCTTAAATTTTAATCCTGTATTATGTCCTCAAAATCAGATCTTGCATTATAACATGCATTGTATTCCAAATTCCAAGTCATATGCTATCATATAATAATTCTTCTTGCAAATCACAGTCTATCATACATAGTATGCACTGATTCTAGATCTTAATTTACGACCTATGTTCTTTTCTCAAATCCATCACAAATCAGTCATGTCCAACTTATGCATCATTCACTATTTGTCCCAAAATTTAGCATTCGTGCATTAATCTCTTATGAGATTTGGTGCAGGCTCGTAGTAGTCTGGCTATAGAATAGAAAGAAGAAAGAGATACATAGTCACAGAAAAACAGATCTGACAGATAAGAAAATGCATAACCTCAGATTCAGATTTATAACCATGCCAAGATCATAATTAAAGTTCATATCTGAAAATAACTGTACTCACAAAAAGGGAATTATTCTTGTATTCTGGAATCTATATTCTGACATTTAATATCTCTTCTTTGGCGTAGACTATCGATTATATTAGAAAATAGTTGTTCTCTTTTAATTCTATTCAGATTTGGAAGAAGGTGCACTAGTTCTAGTTTTGATTCCAGCAGGGTAGCGACGCATTTTTTATTTTAATTAGAATAGAGGCAGAGTATAGGCAGAATGAGATTTTGTGGAGAGAAAGTGAGGTTTGGGGGTGTTTAAATAGCATAGGGGTCAAGAATCTGGTCAGAACGGGCGTCTAAATACAGAAAAATGCATCTGTCCATGAATCTGGAAATAGGGGGGAGGTCGACCCTAGTGTCGACCTATGTACCTAGGTAGACCCCCAGGTCAACCCTAGTGTCGACCTGGGTCCTGGGCAGGAATTTTTCCCGCCCAGCCCGGGTGTCTGTTATGAATTTCGAATCTGAAATTTTGAATTTCGGGCTAATTTTTATTGAAACTTCTGAAGGCCATATCTTCTTCATATGGAGTCCGATTTACGCAAACTTGGACTCTATTCCAAGCAGAATTTCAAGACGAACGTAATGGCTTAACCCGTTTCCCATAATTATTCTGTTTCAATTTAATTATTCTTTGATTTTTTACTCTTATGTTTATAGAAAATACAGGGTGTTACAGATTTTTGTTATTATTAATAGTATTTTACTACAATAACTATTTGCTTATATAAATTTTGGGAGAAGCAATGTCTCTTAGAGCTTATTTGGCTTTGATCTTTTAGCTTTCGTCTTTTTGTGAAATGTTTGACATAAGGGATTCGACTTTCATTTAATCTATTAAAAGAGCGAAATAGCTTCCTTATGGAGGAAGTATATTTTATGAAACTATTGCGTAATGCACCCTTCATCCGGTAGTATTGATGTCGTAAAATTTATTTTCGAGAAAATGGAAAATATTCGCATAAGTCCCTTTAGTTTTCGGAGGGTGGTACTTTAGGTTTTGCCTTTTAATCAGATTTTAGTATCTAGGAATTTCTCGACAAATTTAAACGATGGGCTTGTTTAAGAACATACTGGAATTATAAAGTCTGAGTTAATGAGTTATTCTGAGGTGTTTCGAAAGGTTGACTGTTTACCTTGTCCAAAACGGGTTGTTAATAGATTTAAGTTTAGTGATTTTTATTGGTTCGAAATAAGGAGTTAGCAGATCACCCAGTCCCCACCAGGATTTAATAGAGTAGAGGAGGATTCTCACCTATTTATTAATTCTTCCCTTGTGCTTTTTAGTTTATCTGGGGATTTTACTTTCATTGTGATATCCTCCTATCTATCATGATAAGCTTCAAGTTATAATTACTTATCAAAGATCTAAGAACTTAGGATTAGCCATGTAATCTTAGCATATATGATGAGAGTTGATTTTGCTTACCCCAAGCGTTTTCATGGAAATTGTTGGGATAACTTTTCTCAAAGTCGTTGTAACGTCCCGCATTTTATTGGATTGTATTTTGAATACTTAAATCAGTTTAAATACTGAATTCGTAATATAAGTGAATTTATATATTAATTTAAAACGAATTTGAATGTATAAAAATATATATTAAATATAAACGAGCCCGTAATATCGCGTCAGTTCGTAATTTAACGTTTTGAACTTCAACTGAGTATACAAGATCCATTATTAGTCGGAGATCTTCGAAACAAGAAACTTTGGAATTCATTAAATTATATCTTTCTAACAGAAGTGAAAAATCAAGATTTTGTCTTATAGATTGCAAGATATGCCTAAATTAAATGTTCAGAAAGTCGCTATAGAATCGTTTATCGACCGTAACAGTTTATTTGATATAACTAGATATCAGTTTCGAATTTAGATAAGATTCTTTAGAGACGTAGTGATAATTTAATTTTTAGAATTTTACTGTAAATTTTAATTATACGCAACTTTTTATTTGGGGTATTTGGCACCCTATATGTAACACCCCGTAATTTTATAACAATAAAATTCACAAATTAAAGTATACTTAATTTTTAGAAAAGAATTAAGTGAAATGGGTTGCGTAGAGAAATATATATATTGATATATATATATATACATATAAATTAAAAATTAATTAAATAAATATGCAAAAAAGTTCAAAACAACGAATTAGGAGGGGGAATAGCCGAACCGGCCCATTTTTGAGGTCGACCCGAGCTTTGCTGGGTCGACTAGGGGTTAATCCAGGGTGTTTGGCTGTCAACCCGTGGGCCGATTCGCTCAAATGCAGATTTTGCATTTGATTGGTTCTCATGGTTCAGGGTTAATCTAATGGTCCTAAATAACTTCCTACACCTATAAATACATCCTAATGCTAACCCTAAACCTAATTAAAATAGAATAGTTACCGTCATACCATCGCCATGGAAATCAATGGAGCCGCCGCCAACTAAGAAAGAAGAAAAGCAAATTCAATTCTAATTCTCTCAACCCTAAAGCAAAGCAAATCTCTCTCTTTTCTTCTCTAAATTGTGAGTATGATGATCTTAACAAGATTATTAACATTTTAATTAGGTTGAGTTATGAATGGATTATGAGTAGATGATGTGAATTATCATATATGTTGTTGTAAACCCCTTTTGCTATGATGTATATTGTAAATCCAATGTTATGTGATGATGATATCTTATATGTTGTAACTCATGCTATGATGATGTTATATATGTTGAAAGTTTCTATGCTAAGTTGTGATGAATCATACATGTTAAAAAGGCCATGATGTTACCATCTATGGTAGTTAGTTCATATTAATTAAATCATCATGTTTGGGTTATGTTGATCTATATGACAAGTCACATATGCAAGTTAGATTGATCAGAAAAGTTATGAACATATACCAAGACAAATATTATGACATCTAGAATTATGCTATGACATATGTGATATCCTATGCTAGTTCACACCATCATTATGTTGCCTAAAAACCCCATATGCAAGTTTATGTATAGATTTGGGCTATGATCATATCATATAAATTGAGACATTTAACAAGTTGACACCTTTTGATCCTTAACATGTGTAGTTTATGCAAGTTTCACCCCTATTATGATTAGATTTATTTTAATTGTCTATATGTTGTGATAATTTATCATTGTGCTAGGTGTTAGACTATAAAAGTCTAGCCTATATTATGCATTGAATATGCGAACATATAAACGTGGGGTAGGGGTAATATTAAGGATTTAATATTAAAAAGTTGGGGTGCAATTGATATGATTTTGCATGCCATAAGTGGATGGCCATAATTGAGTCAATTATGGACATCATTAAAAGTTGACTTAATTAATAATTTGAATAGGGAATTATTAAAACTGGGGTAAAAGATTTTAATGTTAATCAATGCTTAGGACACGAGGTTGGACTCGTTTGTGACGTAAACCTGCCCGGACCCGCCCGGCAAATCCAGTGGTCACAAATGTCATCCCAATGTGAGAGGTCCTAGGCCTAAACTAAAGCATAACAGTTGTAAAGACACGAGGTTAGACTCTTTTATGGTGTAAGACTGCCCGGACCCGCCCGGCAAATCCAGCTGCCATAAATGCCAGTCTAATGTGAGAGGTCTTTATGAGGTTATGGCCTGAATGAATTAAGAAATACTTAACCAGATAAACATGTAAGGTGGGACATGGGGGTTAAGTAGGTGCCTTGGGTGGCATGAGGAATCTAAGGGGTGCCCTTAGTGGCATGTGAAATACGATTAGTAAGACTTAACCAAACACACATGTAAATGAACATGACTAAGAGGGTTAAGTGGGATATACTAGTGACAAGCTTAGGTGGGTAGCTTGTGGGGGCCCATTTCGACCAGTATCCCAAACGTATCTTTGTGGGCTCGACCCAAGTCGAGGACGGGACACGCATACTGAGTTTGACTATAAGAGGCAAAAACGGGGAGCGGTGGCAACGCAAGTCCAACGGGTTTCATATGCGTGTGTGGGCCCGGGCTGGTAGGTAAGACGTTGTTGCATCGTGTAGGTATAAGCCGTGCATTCTCAAGTTGTATCGGGTTGCCGTTTTAGGGACGTGATACACCCCACTGTGGGGCCAGCACGGGTATCTACGAGTAGGGAGCCGATCGAAAGTGGGTAGTGGGGTACACCTAGTGGAGAAAGGGGCAGACGGCGCCTATGTAGTCAGCTAGGGGTACGTAAGGCTATTTATATGTTTCTGTGTGAAGCAAGTGGGATCAACCTTTAGGGTGACTGGTGCGGTGCAGTGTAGTAATGTGCGGTGCAGTGTAGTAATCATTCGTTAGTAATTAGGTATGCCTTTACTGTTATCCTCAACGTTATCTAAAACGCTATCTTTATCTTCCTAAGAGTTCATAGACATTTACTTGTCTTCCAGCTTATGCCTTAGTCTAGTTATTTTGATAATAGTATTGTTAGAATTATCATACTCGCCAGACTTTATGTCTGACCCCCTCTATTTCTATCCTTTTTTCCCCTCTAGGTCCTCAGGTTGGGCCCAGCTCTAGTGGAGTTTGATTGAATTGCTTCATCTCTCTTTGGAAAGCTTGGACCATTGAAGTAAAGTCCAGCTTGTTATCTTTTTAATGTCTATTTATGTAATGGGATTATGTATTTTGTTTTTATGAAGATGGATATTGTACTTGGTTATGATCTATGGTTTTATGATGTAACAAACATGTTTAATTTCCGCTGCAATAAAATGAAGTTTTAGATTTCCAAGTACTATTTATTATCTGTCTTGTTGTAATTTTTCTGTTCTATATTCACTTATAACCTTCATGGAAGTTAATGCATTCCCTTTGTCAGTAACATTAATGGACGTGGTGTGTTACACGTGGTATCAGAGCTTAAGGTTACCAGAACAGATAAAAATACTTTAGAAAAATAGTTATTTTTGGAAGAAGTGTTTTCAAAAACATGTTTTAATGAGAAATTTAAAGAGAAAAGTTTTTAAGAAAAACATAATCCCCAATAGCCACATATCTTTATCTTTCGAATTCTCCATTTTGAATCTTTCCTTTTTCGTTTCAGCATGGCTGAAGATCTTAATCTACCCGACGGTGTAAAGATACCAGGATGCTATAGGAGGCTATTGGAGGCTAGGGCCGCTGTAGGTCCAGCCAATGTTCCTCCACCACCAGTTGCACCCGTTCCTCCTCCTCCTCCTCGCGTAGATACTTTTGCAAAGACGTGTAAGGAATTCAAGGCTATGGGTGGAAAACCATTTCAAGGGTCAGAAACGTTTGTGGAAGCTAGAGATTGGCTTAAGGAGGAGGAAGAATTGCTAGAAATCTTTGAAGTAGAAGAAGGGAGGAGAGTTCGTTTAGCAGCTTGGTTGATGAAGGGAGAGGCCTCGTTTTGGTGGGAGGTCACTAATGGGGAGCGTCCTGTTGACTCTTGGGCGGAATTCAGACGTAGGTTCGAGGCGAAGTTTCTCTCAAGGGCGGAAGAAAATCTATATATGGAAAGGTTCTTGACATTGAAGCAAGGAAGCTCATCAGTGAAAGAATATGTCAATAAATTTAATCAGTTAGCAAGGTTTGGCTTGGACTTAGTAAACACGCCGGAGAAGAAGGCTCTAAGGTTCGTGAATGGCTTGAATGAACCACTGCAAGGGTTGGCTATGACCCACATCCTGATGGGGGCCACCTTTGAGAAGTTAGCAGAAATGGCGCTCATGCATAAGGAGAAAAGCGCTAAAGTTGATAAGGCACCCGAGAAGAAGGGGGATCAGAAGAAACCACAACAGCAAAACAAGAAGGGTGGAAAAGACAATAATGGCAAGGGAAAGAAGAAGTGCTTTAACTGTGGAACCCTAGGCCATCTCAGCAAGGATTGCTGAAAGAAAAAGAAGACAGGCTGTTTTCATTATGGCGATGCGGGACATTTAGTGAAGGACTGCCCAAATAAGGGGCAGAGGGCAGGAGCTACCTCGGGAGGATAGGTGCAGGCTCTTATGGCACCAGGGCAGGCAAGGGGACAAGTTCAGGCTCTCGCGGTCCCACCACTGCAAGAACGAGGTAGAACCATTTCTGTTGAAAGCTTAGTTTTTCTATTTGATCATCCTGTCCGTAACTTATTCGATTCGGGCGCATCGCATTCGTTTATCTCTACATCATTAGTTGAATCACTACACTTAAACACCAGTTTAGTAGAGGATCCCTTAGTTGTTTCGAATCCAATTGGGGGCTCAGCTTATTTGTCTATGATGTGTTTGGATTTGAAAATTTCTATACTTAGCGTTGAATTTAGATGTGATGCTTATGTGTTGGGCTTCACGGGCTATGGGCTAATTTTAGGAATGGATTGGTTATCCAGAAATGGGGCCGTTCTTGATTGTGAAAGGAGAGTAGTTAGGCTCGTGACTCGCCTTGGCAACACTCTCGAAATCTTTTGTAATCCCATAAATTCGGTTATGCTAAGTTATCTAGAATCGCTTGACGAGTCTGAGGAAAATCTACGATCTGTTAGAGTGGTCCGAGAATATTCGGATGTGTTTGAGGAGGTGAAGGGCTTGCCTCCGAATCGGGAGATAGATTTTCGAATATATCTTGTGGATAATGCGAAACCAGTATCTTTGCCAGTACGCCACATGGCTCCACGTGAAAGGGGGGAACTCGATAAGCAAGTGAAGGAGTTACTTGAGAAGGGGTTCATAAGACGAAGTATATCGGAGTGGGGTGCTCCATTAGTATTTGCCACGAAGGCGGATGGGTCCCTTAGACTGTGTGTGGACTATAGAGAACTTAATAAACTTACTAAGAAGAATAGACACCCACTGCCGAGGATTGACGATCTCTTCGATCAGTTAGTTGGCGCCTCAGTGTTTTCGCCGTTGGACTTAGCCACTGGTTTCCATCAGTTGAGAGTGGCTGAGGATAGCATTGACAAGACTGCCTTTAGGACTCCGGACGGTTTCTATGAATGGCTAGTGATGCCCTTCGGTTTGACAAACGCCCCCGCATACTTTGTTGATTTGATGAGTAGGGTGTTTAGGGAGTAGCTTAACAAATTCGTGGTAGTCTTTGTAGATGACATCTTGATCTTTTCTAAGGATGAAGAAGAGCATGCCCTACATCTTAGGGAAGTGTTGGAGACCCTACGAGCGCATAGCCTTAAGGCTAAATTTTCTAAGTGTCACTTCTGGAGGAAGGAAGTACGGTTCTTGGGGCACGTGGTTTCCAATGAAGGGATAGTCGTGGATCCCGCGAAGGTGGTGGCCATCCAAGATTGGAAGGTCCCTAAAAATGCTACCGAAGTGAGAAGTTTCTTGGGGTTGGCTGGCTACTATAGGAAGTTTATCAAAGACTTCGCAAAGATATCAGCTCCATTGACACGCTTGACTAAGAAGAACCTAGTTTTCACATGGGACGTAGATTGTGATGATGCATTCCAACGTTTGAAGAGAGCTTTGACTTCAGCCCCAGTCTTAGTATTGCCAGATGGGAGTAAGTCGTTTACCGTTTATACTGATGCTTGTAGGACAGGACTAGGCGCAGTCTTAATGCAAGAGGGCAGGGTAATAGCCTATGGTGGAAGGCAGTTGAGAGCGCATGAAAAGAATTACCCCACGCATGACCTAGAGTTGGCCGCTATCGTTTTCGCGCTTAAGTCTTGGCGTCATTATCTTCTTGGCGAGAAATTCGAACAATTCACTGACCACAAATCTTTAAAATACCTATTCTCTCAAAAGGACTTGAACTTAAGGCAGCAAAGGTGGATGGAGTTCTTAGCGTCCTACGACTTCGAAATAGCCTATACCCCTGGCAAGGGTAACGTGGTGGCAGATGCCTTAAGTAGAAAAAGATTATCCTTAAGTCCTTTGTTTGTTGAGCGGTGAAGTTTAGAATTCATTTCGATGTTTGACTTTAGACCTTCCGTTGACTTCGTACCCGGTTTGCTAGCATCCTTGGAGGTCAGACCTACGCTTTTGGGACGGATTGGCGAGGCACAGCGAGACGGCCCGCAGTTGGTTGAGTTAGTAGAAAAACTCAAAGGAGGGGAGTCATCAAGCCATCTCCGTAGGTATGCCCTAGACGATAAGGGTTGGTTACGTAGGGACGGTAGACTTTGTGTACCAAAAGACGATGACCTAAGGAAGACTATTCTTGACGAAGCACATCATTCGAAGATGGCCATTCATCCCGGCGGGGACAAGATGTACAAAGACATGAAGAGAGTTTACTTTTGGGCCAGCATGAAGAAAGACGTGGCCGAGTATGTCGCTAGATGCTTGGTATGCCAACAAGTAAAAGCGGAGCAAAAGAAACCCGATGGGTTGCTTCACCCATTGGAGGTTCCACTATGGAAGTGGGAAAGTGTCTCGATGGATTTTGTGGATGGGTTACCGCAATCAAGGAAGGGTAATACGGGAATTTGGGTTATAGTAGATAGACTTACTAAAAGCGCCCATTTCATTCCCGTAAAGAGTAAGAGGGCTGCTCCATGGTTAGCCTCCGTATACGTTCGAGAAATAGTTCGTTTGCACGGTGTTCCTTCTAGCATAGTGAGCGACCGTGATCCTATTTTCACTAGCGAATTTTGAAGAAGCTTACAAGAGGCGGTAGGGACTCTGTTATGTTTGGGCACCGCATATCATCCTCAGACGGACGGCCAGACCGAGAGGGTGAATCGCATTCTAGAGGATCTGTTGAGGCTATGTATCCTAGACTTTGGGGGTACATGGGAAGAGCATCTTCCATTGGTGGAGTTCGCATATAATAACAGCTTTCAGTCCAGCATTGGGATGGCACCATTCGAAGCTCTTTATGGACGACCTTGTCGTTCACCTACATATTGGTCGGAATCTATGGATAAGATCTTACTTGGGCCCGATATGATTAGGGAGACTTCGGAGAAAATCAACTTGATTTGAAGGAGGATGAAAGCAGCATAGGATAGGCAGAAATCTTATGCGGATAAGAGGAGGACAGATCTCGAGTTTGAAGTTGGGGACATGGTCTTTGTCAAAGTGTCTCCATTACGAAACGTTGTTTGCTTTGGGTCCGTTGGGAAATTAGCACCAAGGTTTGTAGGGCCGTTTCCTATTAAGGAGAAAATTGGACAGATGGCGTATAGATTGGAGTTGCCCGAGAGACTTAGTGGTGTACATGACGTATTCCATGTGTCACATTTGAGGAAGTGCTTGCACGAGACCGCGGAAGTGGTAGAGCCGAGCTTTCTTAGAGAGGTGGAGATAGAGCGTGATGCGATAATTCGACGAGCTCCTACGCGCATTCTTGGGTCGGAGATCAAGAGTTGAGGAATCGAGAGGTCAGACTAGTCAAAGTGCAATGGGGAGATGATGAGAGCAACGCAACTTGGGAGACAGAAGAGAAGATGCGTTCATGATACCCTTTTCTTTTTGAGGGTATGTCCTTTAATTTCTCCTTTATCGCTTAGCTTGTACTTATCTTATCTTTAGTATATCCTTTCGCTAGTATCTTTGACCTTTAGTTAGGATAATCCTATGGTTGAAACATGTGTTTGAGACATGTTATGTATGGTGGATGCAAAGTGGATGCAAGTGTTTGCTAGTGGTTGCTCGTGGATGCATATACACACACTATTAGGCACCAGATCGGCTCAGTCACTTCATATTGCATATTGCATATATATGGATGTATTTATTAAAATGGATGTATAATGGTTGTATTATCATATGGTTGCTGCATTCGGGTGGATGGTTGTGCACGCATATAGAATTAATATGTATCATTAGGAATCTTTTGCATACATATTGGACGCATGGCACTATCATGAATTGCACTAAGGAGGTCGACTGAATCAGTAGACCGCCTAATTTTGCATTAGATATGGACATAGACACACACTGTGCATATAAACATTAAAGCATTAGAAGTCTTTTAAGGACAATGGATGCTGGTGTTTGATGGTTGAGTAGATGGACGATTAGATGGTAGGATATACATTCTTCTTGACTTGGAGATTTCGAGGACGAAATCCTTTAAGGAGGGGAGAATGTAACACCCCGTAATTTTATAACATTAAAATTCACAAATTAAAGTATACTTAATTTTTAGAAAAGAATTAAGTGAAATGGGTTGCGCAGAGAAATATATATATTGATATATATATATATATATAAATTAAAAATTAAATAAATAAATATGCGAAAAAGTTCAAAACAACGAATTGGGAGGGGGAATAACCGAACCGGCCCATTTTTGAGGTCGACCCGAGCTCTGCTGGGTCGACTAGGGGTTAATCCAGGGTGTTTGGCTGTCAACCCGTGGGCCGATTCGCTCAAATGCAGATTTTGCATTTGATTGGTTCTCATGGTTCAGGGTTAATCTAATGGTCCTAAATAACTTCCTACACCTATAAATACATCCTAATGCTAACCCTAAACCTAATTAAAATAGAATAGTTACCGTCATACCATCGCCATGGAAATCAATGGAGCCGCCGCCAACTAAGAAAGAAGAAAAGCAAATTCAATTCTAATTCTCTCAACCCTAAAGCAAAGCAAAACTCTCTCTTTTCTTCTCTAAATTGTGAGTATGATGATCTTAACAAGATTATTATCATTTTAATTAGGTTGAGTTATGAATGGATTATGAGTAGATGATGTGAATTATCATATATGTTGTTGTAAACCCCTTTTGCTATCACGTATATTGTAAATCCAATGTTATGTGATGATGATATCTTATATGTTGTAACTCATGCTATGATGATGTTATATATGTTGAAAGTTTCTATGCTAAGTTTTGATGAATCATACATGTTAAAAAAGGCCATGATGTTACCATCTATGCTAGTTAGTTCATATTAATTAAATCATCATGTTTGGGTTATGTTGATCTATATGACAAGTCACATATGCAAGTTAGATTGATTAGAAAAGTTATGAACATATACCAAGACAAATATTAAGACATCTAGAATTATGCTATGACATATGTGATATCCTATGCTAGTTCACACCATCATTATGTTGCCTAAAAACCCCATATGCAAGTTTATGTATAGATTTGGGCTATGATCATATCATATAAATTGAGACATTTAACAAGTTGACACCTTTTGATCCTTAACATGTGTAGTTTATGCAAGTTTCACCCCTATTATGATTAGATTTATTTTAATTGTCTATATGTTGTGATAATTTATCTTTGTGCTAGGTGTTAGACTATAAAAGTCTAGCCTATATTATGCATTGAATATGCGAACATATAAACGTGGGGTAGGGGTAATATTAAGGATTTAATATTAAAAAGTTGGGGTGCAATTGATATGATTTTGCATGCCATAAGTGGATGGCCATAATTGAGTCAATTATGGACATCATTAAAAGTTGACTTAATTAATAATTTGAATAGGGAATTATTAAAACTGGGGTAAAATATTTTAATGTTAATCAATGCTTAGGACACGAGGTTGGACTCGTTTGTGACGTAAACCTGCCCGGACCCGCCCGGCAAATCCAGTGGTCACAAATGTCATCCCAATGTGAGAGGTCCTAGGCCTAAACTAAAGCATAACAGTTGTAAAGACACGAGGTTAGACTCTTTTATGGTGTAAGACTGCCCGGACCCGCCCGGCAAATCCAGCTGCCATAAATGTCAGTCTAATGTGAGAGGTCTTTATGAGGTTATGGCCTGAATGAATTAAGAAATACTTAACCAGATAAACATGTAAGGTGGGACATGGGGGTTAAGTAGGTGCCTTGGGTGGCATGAGGAATCTAGGGGTGCCCTTAGTGGCATGTGAAATACGATTAGTAAGACTTAACCAAACACACATGTAAATGAACATGACTAAGAGGGTTAAGTGGGATATAATAATAACAAGCTTAGGTGGGTAGCTTGTGGGGGCCCATTTCGACCAGTATCCAAAACGTATCTTTGTGGGCTCGACCCAAGTCGAGGACGGGACATGCATACTGAGTTTGACTATAAGAGGCCAAAACGGGGAGCGGTGACAACGCAAGTCCAACGGGTTTCATATGCGTGTGTGGGCCCGGGCTGGTAGGTAAGACGTTGTTGCATCGTGTAGGTATAAGCCGGGCATTCTCAAGTTGTATCGGGTTGCCACTTTAGGGTCGTGATACACCCCACTGTGGGGCCAGCACGGGTATCTACGAGTAGGGAGCCGATCGATAGTGGGTAGTGGGGTACACCTAGTGGAGATAGTGGCAGACGACACCTATGTAGTCAGCTAGGGGTACGTAAGGCTATTTAAGCAAGTGGGATCAACCTTTAGGGTGACTGGTGCGGTGCAGTGTAGTTATGTGCGGTGTAGTGTAGTAATCATTCGTTAGTAATTAGGTATGCCTTTACCATTATCCTCAGCGTTATCTAAAACGCTGTCTTTATCTTCCTAAGAGTTCATAGACATTTACTTGTCTTCCAACTTATGCCTTAGTCTAGTTATTTTGATAATAGTATTGTTAGAATTATCATACTCGCCAGACTTTATGTCTGACCCCGTCTATTTCTATCCTTTTTTCCCCTCCAGGTCCTCAGGTTGGGCCCAGCTCTAGTGGAGTTTGATTGAATTGCTTCATCTCTCTTTGGAAAGCTTGGACCGTTGAAGTAAAGTCCAGCTTGTTATCTTTTTAATGGCTATTTATGCAATGGGATTATGTATTTTGTTTTTATGAAGATGGATGTTGTACTTGGTTATGATCTATGGTTTTATGATGTAACAAACATGTTTAATTTCTGCTGCAATAAAATGAAGTTTTAGATTTCCAAGTACTATTTATTATCTGTCTTGTTGTAATTTTTCTGTTCTATATTCACTTATAACCTCCATGGAAGTTAATGCATTCCCTTTGTGAGTGACATTAGTGGACGTGGGGTGTTACACTATATCAATATTTTGGGGTTTCACAATATGAGTTAAACTACCAATATTATTATATTTTTGGGATCGTGACACCCCGCTCAACACGACTGTATTTTTATTTTTGTCCACAACAGTCCGTAAATAAATAGGCATTCTGTATAACGGAGACAACAATAAGCAATAAACAATGATAAGCGCCAAAAATAAGTACCCTAATGTTTTCACGCTTCTTGTGTTTCTTTTTGGCCTAGAAATATAAACGTGCCAATCATATATGCTTACTTCAGTACTAAGCCTAGAGAAGATTATGTGTATATACCACGTACCTACACATATGGCTATACAGACCTAGTTCTTGTATTTTCACTTCATCCTGTCTATATCTTGACATGTGAACTGGCGCAGCTACACTACACATGCTATATACAATCTCCAGACACAGCTATTCTTCCCTCCCCTGTTTCGATCTGTCAATTCACCTCGAAATGAAAACACAGTTCACTGAAATGACAAATGCACTGGAAAATGAAAACTCAACACTATGCCATAACTTCGAAAAGAAAATACAGACTGTATTCTTAAATCAAGTATCCGTCTTGTGTTCTCAAATCTCAAATCATGCATACCATTAACCCAGCTACTCTCGAAATGAAAACACACTGCGCAACCACGAACTGAAAACTCAATGCCATCTCACATCAGACAGGCTACATAGTAGTTGCGCCTCACCTACGAGTTGAGACGTTGTGCTTATCCTTCTTTATCTCCACCTATATATATCCGTCATCAAATTTTTGTTCAGCAAAACACAAACAACATCCATGGAAAAAGAAAAATAGAAGAATGAGTAGTGAGTTTGAAACAAAGCATGGTTACAGTGGGTGTTTTGGTGAGTGACTGTTGTTTTTGAAAGGAGTAGTGGGTGCTGAAGCGGAAAGCAGGCGGTTGTCGGAGTTCGGTTGTGGAGAGGATTCAGATCCGATCGACAGTGGGTGGTATGGCAACGGTGGTGAGGGCGTTTCAAACTGGACAGATGATGGGATGAAGCTTGGGAGTGTTTGCATACACGGTTTTCTTGTATCAGGGGGGATTGACGTCAGGTCAGTTTGAAGTGGGGAAGTTTTAACGGTGGAGAGGCAGTTGCGAAGGGAGTACAACATGTTTGTGAGGACAGAGCAGCGAAGTGGAAGCATTGGGAGGAGCAGCATTCGAAAGAGCAGGCGAATGAGGAAAGAAGAAGAAGGTTTTTGTGTGCCTAATCATCATTAATCTTTCCTAATCTAACGCTAATTTAAAGTTTAATCAACAATATGTTATTAAAATTTGAACGGTATCGTTTAAATTGCCCAACCACCACCGTGTGCGTGATATATGAGCAGGTAAGAGAGGTTTATACTACTTAATACTTGTTAGATATAGCCAAATCCTATATATTGAAGTGCCTTAAGACAGATGAATTTAAACGTGCATGTTAAATTTGCCTAATTAATGTGCCCTTATTTAAATGGATTAAGCCGTTGTGCCTAACAGTAGTTTTGCATGTGCCATTTGCTATTAATTAGTGTTCATCGAAAAATCCCATTTAGTAGATAAGTGTAACGTGGCCTGTAGCTTTACAACACCTAACCAAATGATAGCATTGCCTGGAGAGTTTTAAATGTACCCAAACATACTTATATTTCCCAATCATAATATTATTTTGCCTAATTACATCTATGGTTTGCCTAATTAAGTTATACACGTTACCGGTACATTTATTATAATGCCTAACTTGCCAAATCATGGAATTAACGTCTTCTTGTTTGGAGCTTGATCTGGTTTAAGAAGTAGCATGCCTAATGTTAGTATATAATTGACGGAACCTGGGTTAAATGTACACATGGCCTTTCAGTTATATGGGATGTCTAAACCATTGGTTTGAAATGTCCAAACATTTTAACATTTATTTATAACGTTTAGGAAAAAGTTTTGGGACTTTCTAACCAGACTTTCGTGGTTCAAGTGTAGTTTAGTAATACGTTAAGGATAAGTTAGTTAATAGAATATCATATTAATTTAAGTAAGTAAACTACGCGTAAAATTTACAACGTATGATCGTGTTCTCAGATTGGAATAAAACCAGTGACGATGGAACCATATCGACCGGCACAAACAAATGAAACTGGTCTGATCCGAGTTGGCAGCTATTGGGATTATTAATTAAATTAAACGTCAGTTTAATTTAATTAAACGGACTACTTCAGCGACAAACGAATCAAGGTGAGTTCAACTCACTCAGTTTTATCCCACTTATATTTTATATAAGTTGGGTTTAAAATATTATTTGTGTGCTATGACTGTTAATTGGTTTATGGATGTTTGGATTGCTGTTATTGTTTTATGGTTGAATTTTAATCTGTTTATTGAAATGATATGGTTGAGATAACATATTTGGATGCAGGGGAAATAGGTTGGAGGGTTCCAACTGGATTCCTCACATTTATTATTTATTTTCATGTTATGATTATATGAACTGTTTAACTGATATGATTGGTTGATTGACTTGATTACTGATCGTTGAATCCAAATTCAATGTTTATTTTGTTTTAGCCAATAGTATTGGTTGGGTAGTTGGCAACAGTTGGCCTAAAATAAATGGTGTTACAAATATTGATTTATCGTCGGTTAAATCGACGGTAATATAGTTATGAAATTTATTTTATAATCGAAGATAGATTTTTTTTTTAAAATCTATATATTTAAATAAATAAAATAAAATTAAGGATTGTTATTTATTTTATAATTTTAAGTATTTTTAAAAAGTTTTGCATTAAGGAGATTTCTAAGGAGACAAGTAGAAACTAATGCAATAGTTAATAGTTGATTAATTGTTTCAAGAAACAATTAAATGGAATATATTTAAATTGAGTATGTTATCAAATTTAAAAGGATGAATACTTTGATCTGGCTAACGAGATGATCATGTTTTAGAACTGATTAATTTAGTTTGGTATAGACTAATTTAGTGAAAAAGATTAATGGATATTGCTACAACTTTAATAAGATTTTGAAAGGAAGCTTACGATTTGTTTAGTTAAATAAGAAGTAACTATTTCTACGTAGTTAAATATAATGCAAATTATTATTTTAATAATTTAAGCGATCAATTGGTAATGAGATTCATTAAGTAACCAAAGTGGATAGTGAAATATAATCGGATTTTTGAAAAGAGTTGATGAGCGGTTTTATTCTAAAACTGAGTTTTAACTAAGTTATAAAAGAGATTTGTGAAAATATACAGATATTTATAAAATAAGGAGATAAGTTTTAGAATGGGTTATTTCTAAAAGAATAAGTGGCGATGTTGGTGTTCAGGTAATGAAAACATAATAGAGATTTCGTAACGATTATTTTACGATGTTAAGTTGAATCGATTCTGCAGTTCTAGATAAAAAGTAATGTTATGACAAATGTTTTGAAATAATATTTGAATATAGTTATAAGATGTTTTTCTCAAATATTGAAATGAAATGGTTTAGTGAATATTACTAAGAAGTGAATACCATATTTTAAATTATTAAAAGATTCAGAAGTTGAATTAATCGATTGATAATTATTTATACAAGGACCAAATGTTGCTAAGTACTAAATCGATAAACTCATTTTATTTTCATGATTGAATGGTTGTTTATTTGATAGTTAAATAACCGACTATCAAATCTGGTCAATACGATTGTTGGTATGGAAAAGACTGGGATCGAATTTATGTTAGAAAACCACTCCGAACCAGCAAATACGAAATTGTCAAAGATGCAGATTGAAGATGGAGCAGTGAAGACCGTGGATCTTCATAAGCGAAAGAACGACCTATCGAATCTCTCTGGAATGCATCTAGAGTTATTTGATTTGTGATTCTGACGTGACTGAAATCTGCGGATTGCAAGGACTACTCGCTATTGATCCATAGGGTGATTCTTAGGATGCAGTAGGAGGGTGCCTTCGGTTTGGCCAGTCCCAGGACAACTTGTACGGACGGATGTTTGACAGAGTATTTCCAAAGGGATTACGTACATTGATTTCCTCAAACGTATTTCTGTGGCGGCGGAGAAGACACCTTCTCTTAACTTAACCACCCGATTATTTTTGTGGAAATCAATTAGTGATTTCTGGAGGATCTGATGATGTGGCATTCAAAGTGAATGGTGGCCAGGTGTTCCAAAAGATACGTTATGACCTCAAGCCTCACAACCAGGAAATGACAAAAATCGAGCAGGCAACATGGCTATGTGGGTCGCTCCCATTAGGGTGTATAATCACCTGTCTAGAGAAAATCTTTTTTCTTCTTTAATCTATTTTGATGTTGTCCCTTTTCGGGAAACGGTGGTTTGAGTCCAACTGTTGGTGATATACATTCGATACACTCAAGCGAAATGAGTGGTCGGTCATGTGTGGTCCAGGTTGCAAGACGTTTTTGTTGAACCCAGTGTATTCGTCTCTAGAGATACACTATCGGCAGGTGGTTCCATACCTTGTCATAATCGGAATCCAATCTTCAATAAGCGCCTACGGTTTTGATTGTATACTATATATGTGGAGCGTGAGATGCAAGCATTCCGCTAGATTGTTATTTATTTGTATTTAGACACTATTATAATATCAAAAGATATATATGATTTCAAAAAAATGTTTTGAGTTATCGTAAGGTAAAAACCGTCCGTGTTTATGTGTGGATTTGGTCTTACGATTACCCTTTTCTTTCGCAAAGATTTTTGAACTTTAAAATCAAGTTGGATGATTCCCTTAACTGTAACACCCCGTATTTTTTTTTAAAATGAAATGAAATATATGAAAATATGATTATGATTGGTAAATAATGGTGATGCATAAGGAGAATTAATTAATACATGGAAGAGAAGAAAAATTAGTTCGATAACGGCGTATGTAACGGAAAAGATAGTAAAATAAGGATAACTAATTCAAGAATCAGGAATTAGGTAAAATGGACATCACCATTGCGTTCCTCTCGAAAAAATACGCGAAATAGAGTCCGAGTTTTCGAAAATCGGATACCGTATGAAGAAGATATGGACGAACGAAGTTAGGCAGAAAAACCGATAACAGTCCAGAATACACTGGCGCACCTGTGAAGTGCGCCAGTACAAAAATACACTGGCGCACCTGCCTAGTGCGCCCGTACAAATCCAGCACCGAATTCTGGAGTGTTCTGAGGTGACGTGTCTTCTTTTGAGTGGCTAGATGATGTGTATTCGAGCTGTGCGATTCTGATGACTTCTGGACTGATCTGAAGGCTCTAAATCACCCAATTCACCTATAAAATAACACCTAGACCTAGCCTACCTCACAACAAATCATTCTTACACCTAAATGCTGCTGGGATCTCTCTTGAGCCATGGCCGCCATCTCCAAATTAAAGCTTAAGCATTCAAACACCAATCAATTCTATGGACAAAGCTTTCATACACAATCTAATTCGAAGAACAAGGCTTCTACAATGATTCAAGATAATAAATCAACAAATTGCAGTTCTTAATTCGCTAGCCATGCTCTGTAAGTTCTAGCTATTTTCCGATTTAAATATTTGATTATAATATGGCATTGAATTAAAGTGAAATTGGATCTAAGTATGTTTGTCGATCCAGATCTATTTCTATTGTTTCTTGAATCTTGAGTTTTTGACTTGTCTATCTTTATTCTCATAACAAGTTCATAATCTATTCAGCCTGTTGTAATCTTAATATGCCTGTGATGATGTTTTTCTCTCCGACCTTATTTTGATGCAAGATTCTACCTTTCCCCTATTTATTTTCTTTTGATGAACCTTGGTCAATTTCGGACCTTGGCCTAAAACCGCGATTTGCGCACGATACGTATACGGGGGGAATTATGGGATAATTGCCTATATGAATATGATGGAATTATTGGCAACATGAAATTGGATTGTATTTGCAAGTTTGGGCTTGATATTTAAATTTTGGTATAATCTTGTTATGAGGAAGTTTGCATAAATATTATATGCATGGAATTTGGCATAAATTTGGATCTATGTAATGTAACATGTAAATCAAGTATTGTCATTGTAATAGTAATTGCAAGAATGGGGATTGGCATATATAGTTTGACATGGATCTTGATATATGTAATTTGGCTAGAACTTGTTATGGGTAAATTGGTGTAAACATGTTAAACATGTAATTTTGGGTATAAAACCGGATCTATGTAAATTAAGCATATCTTTGTAAACATATAGATCATGAATCTTGACATATGTAAAATGGTATTAAACTTGATATATGTGTAAATTGGCATAAAATTTGCATACATGTAAAACGGCATGAATTGAACATATGTAAATTTGGTATGAATTGGGCATATGTAAAACTGACATGTAACCTAGAACTTGGGCATATGTTAATTATGTAAAATTTGGAGTAGAAACATATATGATAATTTATGATTTGGAGAAAGTTTTACATGAACGCCCCTAAGTTGGGTTTTGGAAGTTGGTATGTATTGGAAATAGGAGGCTATAATTTGGCATAACCTTATAGTAAATTATGATAATAATTTGGGAATACGTTTTGGGCAAAAACATGAATCATGAACATTTATATATGTTAAACACATGAACTGATATTGGGGTTTTGGGTGGAATACGACCATTAATGAACCTTTGACACGAGGTTAGACTCAGTTTGTGGTGTAAATCTGCCCGGAACCGCCCGGCAAATCCAGTAGCCACAAAGTGCCAGTCTAATGTGAGAGGTCGAAGGCCGAATTGTAGGCGTAACGGTTTATGACACGAGGTTAGACCCAGTTTGTGGTGTAAATCTGCCCGGAACCGCCCGGCAAATCCAGTGGCCACAAAATGCACGGTCTAATGTGAGAGGTCATGATTCGTTCGTCATAATGAATGAATTAAGGAATACTAACCATAATAAGACGTGGGTATGGTTAGAGGGATAGGTGGCATGACATTGAAATTTGACATATAAATGTGGACCTAACCGGTATGAGTTAAGAACATGTAAAACTTATAAGTGCAGGCTCAACCAACATAACTGTTGATCAGACCAATGTGTGGGTTAAGTAATATGACTAGACTAATGACACTTAACCAATATGATATGAGTGGGTGGGTTAAGTAACGTGGCTAAGCTAATAACACTTAACCATTATAACGTGACTGGCGGATGGGTTGGGCTAACTTGAATAGGTTGATAACACCCAATCGATATAACCTGATGCGTGGTAGGGTTAAGTAAACACATGAGAGTAACACTTAACCATTATAATACGACTGGTGGATGGGGTTAAGTTAACATGCACTTAACCAATATAACGTGATGCGTGGTAAGGTTAAGTAACAACAGAGGGTAACACTTAACTGTCACAACATGATAGGTAGGTGGGCTAAGTCAATATACACTTAACCAATATGACATGACATGCGGTGGGGTTAAGTTAACATAAGGGAGAACACTTAGCCAGTATTACAAGACTTGCGGTAGGGTTAAGTAACACAAGGAACAACACTTAACCAATATAACATGATGTGTGGTAGGGTTAAGTAAAACAAGGGAAAGCACTTAACCAATTTAATGTAATGGACGGAGAGGGTTAAGTACATTTCGGGTTGGTGGGTAATATTAGTAAATATAGGCCCACATACACTTAACCAATTAATACACATGCTTGAATCAGTAGCGGGGTTAAGTACATATCGGGTTGGTGGGTAATATCATAGAATATAGGCCCACAGACTTAACCATTAGAAAAACCTAGTAACGGGGACCCATTTCAGCAGTAACCCACATTAGGTATCAACGAAACCCTGAGCTAGGCAGGGTGGGGCACGATTACTGGGCTGATTATAAGAGGTCAAATTAGCGGCGGTTGGTGCAGCAGTGCATGTTCTAACGGAGTGCGGGCGTGCACACACTTCGGCGCAGAAAATTTAGCCACTGGGCATCAGTAGGTATAAAGCTGTGCATCTTGATTGTGTCAGGGTTGCCACCATGGGACTTGATACACCCCATGGTGGGACCAGCACAGGTATCTACAAGTAGGGGGCCGCGTGACACAAACGAGAACTAGGTCAAGTAGGGAGCCGATCGATAGGGTAGTAAGGGTGCATCGAATATATACATGGCCATTGGGGTGATTGAGGTGGAATCCTCATAATCGATGTACACCTGAAGGCTACCATAATTGTGGGGATTGGGATCACGTTGTAATTATTATATAACACGGGCTACTAGTTGGGACACTAGTTGGAATACGGTTCACTCCATGTAAGACACTTATGAGGATGCTAGTTAGGTGGTGCAGAGCAAATAGATATCATTTTAATGATGAAGCTTAGAAACCTTGCGATGTTATTCTTGATAGAAACCATGCGGTAGGATACTTGATAGTAATTATGGGATGTTATACTTGTTTCATCGTGCCCAAAGTTTATCTTGTTACCTTAGTTTATCTTGTTAACATAGTTTATCTTGATATCTTAGTTTATCTTGCCTACCTTGTTATCATGCTTATGTTTACTTTCAGTTTATTCATGCCATGTTATCTTTACCTATTTTTATGCTGAAAGTCACTAGGACTTACTCAGTCTTTATGACTGACCCGTTTTGTTTCGCCTCTTTTTCTTCCGTTTCCCCCCCCCCCCAGGTTCGCAGGGTGGGAATACAGCTTAGTTCGGACCTTACCAAGCTCCAAGGCTCTTTCATGCAAGGCTTGGATTTCTCTTGGCGATGGCTTGCTTTGCTTTATTGGGGAATACTATAACTTATATTTATGCTTCTTTGTTTTTGAGCAAGACAGATATTTTAGCTATGTATTTGGGTATTGGAAGTTGATGGGCTCTTTAATGCAACAATTCTATTTAATAAATGATTTGAAGTACTTCCACTTTACTTTTCCGCTGATTTATATAAGTCTGTCTTGTAATATTTCTGTTCCAGTACCCATAATGCTCCATTGAAGTTAAGGCATTCCCTTTGTGAGTGACCTTAACGGATGTGGGGTTTTACATTTGGTATCAGAGCAGAAGGTTACCAGACTGGGAAAAAGTTTTCAAAAACCTTCTGAAATTATTTTCAAAACATTTACAAAGAAGCAAATTTTCAAGAAAATTTTTGTTTTGATTAAAAGGCATATTCCCCAAAGCCATATGCACTATCTTTTGATTCTCTCTTGAAAACTCTTCTCTCTCTTTTCACCATAGTTTCGTAGACATCCGATATATGTCGGAGGGCAAAGAAGTGCCTGACCTCCATCTGTAGCCGCAGTAGTCCCATCTACGTCTAATCTTATTTCAAGCTTTGTAGAGTTGCCGTGCGATGGAGGTAGCTTCTGAGAAAACTTGTCAACAAGCTATACAAGGATAGTAAGAACGAGGATAAAGAACACAAGACTAAGGATGAGAAACTTGTTGAAATGGCTTAACCCACGAAGGAGGAAAAAGGTGAAAGGGAAGAGGCCAAAGTGAAAGAATAGTAAAACCCATGACAAGAGAGAATATCTTTAGTATGGTAAGAAGGGACATGCAGTTAAGTATTATAGGACAAGGACAAGGGCAAAGGACAAGATCGTCGAGAGGGCAATTGTATGCTCTCACTACTAGCGTACCTCAGAGAGGTGGTAACGTTTCTGTTAAAGGTTTAGCTTTTCTTTTCTATCATCCCACTAGAACTCTGTTTTTGTACATCGCATCCTTTTTATTCTGCTTCGATAGTTGAGTCTCTGCACCTTAATACTAGCGTATTAGAAGATCCCATTTTCATCTCAAATCCTGTTGGGGAACCGGCTCATTTATTCATGACTTGTTAGGATTTGAGAATGTCTATGCTAAGTGTTGAGTTTAGAAGGAATGCTTATGTTTTGGGCTATGGGTTGATTCTAGTGATGGAGTGGTTATCCAGTAAGGGTGACCTTCTCGGTTTTGAAAAGAGGATAGTTAGACTCTTGACTTGCCCCGGTAATACCCTCGAAGTCGCATGTAACCTTTAGGGCTCTATCAGGATTTGTTTCCTAGAATCTCTTGACACATTTGTTGGTAATTTGTAATCCGATCGGGTAGTGTTCGCCACTAAGGAGGATGGGTCATTTCGCTTATGCATGAATTGTAGAGAATTACATTAGTAAGTACATTTGGCAACATGGTTGGCATTTATTTCCAAGAGATAGTTCTTCTGCGTGGAATACCTGATAGTAAGTGAACGAGATCCAAGATTCACTAGTGAATTTTGGAGAGCTTGCATGAAACCAGGAGTTTGCAGTTATGTTTGAGCCGAGTGTACTAGAAAAAGAATAAGTGAAGGTGGAACGAGAGGCGACAGTGAAATGAGTTCCAACTCATATTTTGGGAATAGGAATTAAGAAGCTACGAAATTGTGAAGTTTAGGACGGTCAAAACACAATGGGGTTAAGCTCAAGGAAATGCGACTTAGAAGATTTAAGACTAGATATGCGCATCATATCTCTTTTTAAGAGTATATCCTTGATTCCTCTTTTCCTGTAGAGCTTACTCACATGTTATCTTTTGTGTATATCCTCTCGGTTCTATCCTCAATCCAATTTCTATTGCAAACCCCATAGGGAGTATGACTCATCTATTAGTAACACATGTTGGGGCTTGAGGGTGTTCGTTGGGTTGACTAAACTTTTTGGGTTTTATAGGATATGGGTTAGTTTTAGGAAGGGATTTCTTGTGACCTAAAAGAAGTCTGTCATGCCTAGTTTCCTAGAAACATATATATATTGGTTGGGTTGAGAAATTCTTTGGGTGTCAGTCTGATGATGATTTCGGTCTTTGGGGCTGATACTTAGGGAGTTCTTCTCCTAATCCGTATATATGTGTGGCGTAGATTTCCAGTTCTGACATTGTCTAATCGGCACAAAGTTTTTACTTTCTTCTGTCATTCGACTTTATCTTTAGATAGGAACAATTGGGTGTAAACATGTGTTTGAGACATGTTATGATTGATGGTTGCAAGTGGTTGCAAGTGGTTGCTAATGGTTGCTCGTGGATGCATGTACACATTAGGCACTAGATCGGCTCAGACACACTTTCATATTGCATATGCATGAGTGTTTACACTTGTTTATGGATGAAATTGAATGTGTTATCATGTGGATGTTGCATATGGATGGATGTTTGTGCACACATATAGTCTTTATGTGACTAGGACTATTTGCATACATGTTGGACTCATGGCACAAAACATATTTTGCATTAAGAAGATCAATCAGGCCTGATCATTTGCATTAGACAAGGGACATATACACACACTTCTTGCATATGATCATACAGCATTAGAAATCTCTTAAGGACAATAAATGCCTGTGATTGATGATTGAGTAGATGGATGATGGATGGTAGGACACATTCTTCTTAACTTGAAGATTTCGGGGACGAAATCCTTTAAGGAGGGGAGAATGTAACACCCCATATTTTTTTTAAAAATGAAATGAAATATATGAAAATATGATTATGATTGGTAAATAATGGTGATGCATAAGGAGAATTAATTAATACATGGAAGAGAAGAAAAATTAGTTCGATAACGGCGTATGTAACGGAAAAGATAGTAAAATAAGGATAACAAATTCAAGAATCAGGAATTAGGTAAAATGGACATCACCATTGCGTTCCTCTCGAAAAAATATGCGAAATAGAGTCCGAGTTTTCGAAAATCGGATACCGTATGAAGAAGATATGGACGAACGAAGTTAGGCAGAAAAACCGAAAACAGTCCAGAATACACTGGCGCACTTGTGAAGTGCGCCAGTACAAAAATACACTGGTGCACCTGCCAAGTGCGCCCGTACAAATCCAGCACCGAATTCTGGAGTGTTCTGAGGTGACGTGTCTTCTTTTGAGTGGCTAGATGATGTGTATTCGAGCTGTGCGATTCTGATGACTTCTGGACTGATCTGAAGGCTCTAAATCACCCAATTCACCTATAAAATAACACCTAGACCTAGCTAACTCACAACAAATCATTCTTACACCTAAATGTTGCTGGGATCTCTCTTGAGCCATGGCCGCCGTCTCCAAATTAAAGCTTAAGCATTCAAACACCAATCAATTCTAAGGACAAAGCTTTCATACACAATCTAATTTGAAGAACAAGGCTTCTACAATGATTCAAGATAATAAATCAACAAATTTCAGTTCTTAATTCGCTAGCCATGCTCTGTAAGTTCTAGTTATTTTCCGATTTAAATATTTGATTATAATATGGCATTGAATTAAAGTGAAATTGGATCTAAGTATGTTTGTCGATCCAGATCTATTTCTATTGTTTCTTGAATCTTGAGTTTTTGACTTGTCTATCTTTATTCTCATAACAAGTTCATAATCTATTCAGCCTGTTGTAATCTTAATATGCCTGTGATGATGTTTTTCTCTCCGACCTTATTTTGATGCAAGATTCTACCTTTCCCCTATTTATTTTCTTTTGATGAACCTTGGTCAATTTCGGACCTTGGCCTAAAACCGCGATTTGCGTACGATACGTATACGGGGGGAATTATGGGATAATTGCCTATATGAATATGATGGAATTATTGGCAACATGAAATTGGATTGTATTTGCAAGTTTGGGCTTGATATTTAAATTTTGGTATAATCTTGTTATGAGGAAGTTTGCATAAATATTATATGCATGGAATTTGGCATAAATTTGGATCTATGTAATGTAACATGTAAATCAAGTATTGTCATTGTAATAGTAATTGCAAGAATGGGGATTGGCATATATAGTTTGACATGGATCTTGATATATGTAATTTGGCTAGAACTTGTTATGGGTAAATTGGTGTAAACATGTTAAACATGTAATTTTGGGTATAAAACCGGATCTATGTAAATTAAGCATATCTTTGTAAACATATAGATCATGAATCTTGACATATGTAAAATGGTATTAAACTTGATATATGTGTAAATTGGCATAAAATTTGCATACATGTAAAACGGCATGAATTGAACATATGTAAATTTGGTATGAATTGGGCATATGTAAAACTGACATGTAACCTAGAACTTGGGCATATGTTAATTATGTAAAATTTGGAGTAGAAACATATATGATAATTTATGATTTGGAGAAAGTTTTACATGAACGCCCCTAAGTTGGGTTTTGGGAAGTTGGTATGTATTGGAAATAGGAGGCTATAATTTGGCATAACCTTATAGTAAATTATGATAATAATTTGGGAATACGTTTTGGGCAAAAACATGAATCATTAAAATTTATATATGTTAAACACATGAACTGATATTGGGGTTTTGGGTGGAATACGACCATTAATGAACCTTTGACACGAGGTTAGACTCAGTTTGTGGTGTAAATCTGCCCGGAACCGCCCGGCAAATCCAGTAGCCACAAAGTGCCAGTCTAATGTGAGAGGTCGAAGGCCGAATTGTAGACGTAACGGTTTATGACACGAGGTTAGACCCAGTTTGTGGTGTAAATCTGCCCGGAACCGCCCGGCAAATCCAGTGGCCACAAAATGCACGGTCTAATGTGAGAGGTCATGATTCGTTCGTCATAATGAATGAATTAAGGAATACTAACCATAATAAGACGTGGGTATGGTTAGAGGGATAGGTGGCATGACATTGAAATTTGACATATAAATGTGGACCTAACCGGTATGAGTTAAGAACATGTAAAACTTATAAGTGCAGGCTCAACCAACATAACTGTTGATCAGACCAATGTGTGGGTTAAGTAATATGACTAGACTAATGACACTTAACCAATATGATATGAGTGGGTGGTTTAAGTAACGTGGCTAAGCTAATAACACTTAACCGTTATAACGTGACTGGCGGATGGGTTGGGCTAACTTGAATAGGTTGATAACACCCAATCGATATAACCTGATGCGTGGTAGGGTTAAGTAAACACATGAGAGTAACACTTAACCATTATAATACGACTGGTGGATGGGGTTAAGTTAACATGCACTTAACCAATATAACGTGATGCGTGGTAAGGTTAAGTAACAACAGAGGGTAACACTTAACTGTCACAACATGATAGGTAGGTGGGCTAAGTCAATATACACTTAACCAATATGACATGACATGCGGTGGGGTTAAGTTAACACAAGGGAGAACACTTAGCCAGTATTACAAGACTTGCGGTAGGGTTAAGTAACACAAGGAACAACACTTAACCAATATAACATGATGTGTGGTAGGGTTAAGTAAAACAAGGGAAAGCACTTAACCAATTTAATGTAATGGACGGAGAGGGTTAAGTACATTTCGGGTTGGTGGGTAATATTAGTAAATATAGGCCCACATACACTTAACCAATTAATACACATGCTTGAATCAGTAGCGGGGTTAAGTACATATCGGGTTGGTGGGTAATATCATAGAATATAGGCCCACAGACTTAACCATTAGAAAAACCTAGTAACGGGGACCCATTTCAGCAGTAACCCACATTAGGTATCAACGAAACCCTGAGCTAGGCAGGGTGGGGCACGATTACTGGGCTGATTATAAGAGGTCAAATTAGCGGCGGTTGGTGCAGCAGTGCAGGTTCTAACGGAGTGCGGGCGTGCACACACTTCGGCGCAGAAAATTTAGCCACTGGGCATCTGTAGGTATAAAGCTGTGCATCTTGATTGTGTCAGGGTTGCCACCATGGGACTTGATACACCCCATGGTGGGACCAGCACAGGTATCTACAAGTAGGGGGCGCGTGACACAAACGAGAACTAGGTCAAGTAGGGAGCCGATCGATAGGGTAGTAAGGGTGCATCGAATATATACATGGCCATTGGGGTGATTGAGGTGGAATCCTCAAAATCGATGTACACCTGAAGGCTACCATAATTGCGGGGATTGGGATCACGTTGTAATTATTATATAACACGGGCTACTAGTTGGGACACTAGTTGGAATACGGTTCACTCCATGTAAGACACTTATGAGGATGCTAGTTAGGTGGTGCAGAGCAAATAGATATCATTTTAATGATGAAGCTTAGAAACCTTGCGATGTTATTCTTGATAGAAACCATGCGGTAGGATACTTGATAGTAATTATGGGATGTTATACTTGTTTCATCGTGCCCAAAGTTTATCTTGTTACCTTAGTTTATCTTGTTATCATAGTTTATCTTGATATCTTAGTTTATCTTGCCTACCTTGTTATCATGCTTATGTTTACTTTCAGTTTATTCATGCCATGTTATCTTTACCTATTTTTATGCTGAAAGTCACTAGGACTTACTCAGTCTTTATGACTGACCCGTTTTGTTTCGCCTCTTTTTCTTCCGTTTCCCCCCCCCCCAGGTTCGCAGGGTGGGAATACAGCTTAGTTCGGACCTTACCAAGCTCCAAGACTCTTTCATGCAAGGCTTGGATTTCTCTTGGCGATGGCTTGCTTTGCTTTATTGGGGAATACTATAACTTATATTTATGCTTCTTTGTTTTTGAGCAAGACAGATATTTTAGCTATGTATTTGGGTATTGGAAGTTGATGGGCTCTTTAATGCAACAATTCTATTTAATAAATGATTTGAAGTACTTCCACTTTACTTTTCCGCTGATTTATATAAGTCTGTCTTGTAATATTTCTGTTCCAGTACCCATAATGCTCCATTGAAGTTAAGGCATTCCCTTTGTGAGTGACCTTAACGGATGTGGGGTGTTACATTAACTGTGCGAGTTGTTCTCACTCTGGTTCAACAGACTGACCCGGTGTTTGTAATGCTTGGGTTAGACCGGGTGGTGCAGGTTTAGGTTATCAGATGCTGTGAAGAGACGAGATGAAAGTGTTCAGACGTATGATGTTATATTATTCCGCTGTGTGTTGTATATGGGGACAGATTACTATAACTGTCCAGATGTGTTGGCTGTAGGCTGTACTCTGATGTTTGTAAGTATTTTTCAAGCTCTCAATAAAGATTATTTCTATATTATATTCTGTTCCGTTGCGATGTGAGACTCAGATTCTATTGTGATGTTCTTCTTCTTCTTCTATTCCAATGTTTTTTCTTTCTTATCTCACCCTTTACCTCTTTCTAATAACTATCTTGTGTTCTCGATACTTGGGTTTTGACAAGTAATATGTGGTTTTATAGTCGAAGTCCGGGAGTCGAACCCGCTGGGTCGTTACAGTGGTATCAGAGTTATTGGTTTAGTAATAACCTTGGCTCTGTGGCTTAACTCAGTAGAGATGGGGTTAATAATACCCTAGATTGAGTTTGAGCATATATATACGAGAGCGCATATTTGTAAATTTTATATACAAATGGTTTATATTGTGTTGTCTTGTCGGTTCAAGTGTTGAGAAGCATTGAACTGGTAACTGACACGATATTGTTTTCTTAAGGGGGTAAATGAAATAATTTTGCCCGAAATATATTTTGTATAGAAAAGAAATAATTTGATCAAATAATGGAGTTATTTATTTGTTTGGTTGATTTAATTAGAATTCAAATTTGATTAAAATTTGTATTGAGTTAATATAACCAAAAGATTTCTCATATCAGTAAATGAGAATTAATAGTCCAGAATATAACTTGGAGCTGAGTTGGATAAGAGAAGAATATATGATTTTTGGATAAAATCTTTGATTTGAAATGGAAATAAACTAATTAGAAGATTAATTACTAAATTGATATGAAGTAGAAAACTTAACTTGGTTAAGTTAGGTTTGGATATCATAATTAAGATTTGGATTTGAAAATTTAATAAGATCGATTTGAAATTTGAAATCGAATGAAAATCAATTGGATAATAATTGATTTATAATTAAAGTAAGTAAAATCCAAGTAAATATTAATGTTGAAAAAAAAATTAAATCAATTTGGTTATGTTGGTTGTTCATTATGGTTGAATGGATATATAGACTCATCAATGGTTTAATTAAAGAATTGAATGAATTCGTTTTCGATTTATAATAATTTGGGCTTTTGAAAGATAATGGGATCAGTAGTATTTCTCCTAGCTTAGTAATTTCGGGGACGAAATTCTTTTAAGGGGGAAGGAATGTAACATCCCGCATTTTATCAGGTTGTATTTTGAATACTTAAATTAGTTTAAATATTGAATTCGTAATATAAGTGAATTTATATATTAATTTAAAACGAATTTGAACGTATAAAAATATATATTAAATATAAAAGAGCCCGTAATATCGCGACAGTTCGTAATTTAACGTTTTGAACTTCAACTGAGTATACAAGATCCATTATTAGTTGGATATCTTCGAAACAAGAAACGTTGGAATTCATTAAATTATATCTTTCTAACAGAAGTGAAAAATCAAGATTTCGTCTTATAGATTGCAAAATATGCCCAAATCAAATATTCAGAAAGTCGCTATAGAATCGTTTATCGACCGTAACAGTTTATTTGATATAACTAGATTTCAGTTTCGAATTTAGACAAGATTCTTTTGAGGCGTAGTGATAATTTAATTTTTAAAATTTTACTCTAAATTTTAATTAATTAAATACGCAACTTTTTATTTGGGGTATTTGGCACCCTATATCAATATTTTGGGATTTCATAATATGAGTTAAACCACCAATATTATTATATTTTTGGGATTGTGACACCTCGCTCAACACGACTGTATTTTTATTTTTGTCAACAACCGTCCGTAAATAAATAGGCATTCTGTATAACGGAGACAACAATAAGCGGTAAACAACGATAAGCGCCGGAAATAAGTATCCTAATGTTTTCACGCTGCATGTGTTTCTTTTTGGCCTAGAAATATAAACGTGCCAATCATGTATGCTTACTTCAGTTATAAGCCTAGAGAAGATTATGTATATATACCACGTACCTACACATATGGCTATACAGACCTAGTTCTTGTATTTTCACTTCATCCTGTCTATTTCTTGACATGTGAACTGGCGCAGCTGCACTACACATGCTATATACAATCTCCACATACAGCTATTCTTCCCTCCCCTGTTTCGATCTGTCAATTCACCTCGAGTTCACTGAAATGACAAATGCACTGGAAAATGAAAACTCAACACTATGCCATAGCTTCGAAAAGAAAATACAGAATGTAATCTTAAATCAAGTATCCGTCTTGTGTTCTCAAATCTCAAATCATGCAGACCATCAACCCAACTACTCTCGAAATGAAAACACACTGCACAACCATGAAATGAAAACTCAATGCCATCTCACATCAGACAGGCTACATAGTAGCTGCGCCTCACTTACTGAGTTAAGACGTTGTGCTTATCCTTCTTTATCTCCACCTATATATATCCGTCATCAAACTTTTGTTCAGCAAAACACAAACAACATCCGTGGAAAAAGAAAAATTGAAGAACAAGCAGTGAGTTTGAAACAAAGCATGGTTACAGTGGGCGTTTTGGTGAGTGACTGTTGTTTTTGAAAGGAGTAGTGGGTGCTGAGGCAGAAAGCAGGCGGCTGTCGGAGTTCGGTTGTGGCGAGGATTCAGATCCGATCGACAGTGGGTGGTATGGCAACGGTGGTGAGGGCAGTTCGAACTGGACAGATGATGGGATGAAGCTTGGGAGTGTTTGCATACACGGTTTTCTTGTATCGGGGGGGACTGATGTCAGGTCAGTTTGAAGTGGGGAAGTTTTAACGGTGGAGAGGCAGTTGCGAAGGGAGTACAACATGTTTGTGAGGCCGGAGCAGCAAAGTGGAAGCATTGGGAGGAGTAGCATTCGAAAGAGTAGGCGGATGAGGAAAGAAGAAGAAGGTTTTTGTGTGCCTAATCATCATTAATCTTTCCTAATCTAACGCTAATTTAAAGTTTAATCAATAATATGTTATTAAAATGTGAACAGTATCGTTTAAATTGCCCAACCACCACCGTGTGCGTGATATATGAGCAGGTAAGAGAGGTTTATACTACTTAATACTTGTTAGATATAGCCAAATCCTATATATTAAAGTGCCTTAAGACAGATGAATTTAAACGTGCATGTTAAATTTGCCTAATTAATGTGCCCTTATTAAAATGGCTTAAGCCGTTGTGCCTAACAGTAGTTTTGCATGTGCCATTTGCTATTAATTAGTGTTCATCGAAAAATCCCATTTAGTAGATAAGTGTAACATGGCCTGTAGCTTTACAACGCCTAACCAAATGATAGCATTGCCTGGAGAGTTTTAAATGTACCCAAACATACTTATATTTCCCAATCATAATATTATTTTCCCTAATTACATCTATGGTTTGCCTAATTAAGTTATACACGTTACCGGTACATTTATTATAATGCGTAGCTTGCCAAATCATGGAATTAACGTCTTCTTATTTGGAGCTTGATCTAGTTTAAGAAGTAGCATGCCTAATGTTAGTATATAATTGACGGAACCTGGGTTAAATGTACACATGGCCTTTCAGTTATATGGGATGTCTAAACCATTGGTTTGAAATGTCCAAACATTTTAACATTTATTTATAACGTTTGGGAAAAAGTTTTGGGACTTTCTAACCAGACTTTCGCGGGTCAAGTGTAGTTTAGTAAAACGCTAAGGGTAAGTTAGTTAATAGAATATCATATTAATTTAAGTAAGTAAACTAAGTGTAAAATTTACAACGTATGATCATGTTCTCAGATTGGAATAAAACCAACGATGATGGAACCATATCGACCAGCACAAACAAATGAAACTGGTCTGATCCGAGTTGGCAGCTATTGGGATTTTTAATTAAATTAAACGAACTGCTTCAGCGACAAACGAATCAAGGTGAGTTCAACTCACTCAGTTTTATCCCACTTATATTTTATATAAGTTGGGTTTTAAATATTATTTGTGTGCTATGACTATAAATTGGTTGATGGATGTTTGGATTGCTGTTATTGTTTGATGGTTGAATTTATATCTGTTTATTGAAATGATATGGTTGAGATAACATATTTGGATGCAGGGGAAATAGGTTGGAGGGATCCAACAGGATTCCTCACATTATTTATTTATTTTCATACTATGATTATATGAACTGTTTAACTGATATGATTGGTTGGGTAGTTGGCAACAGTTGGCCTAAAAATAAATAGTGTTACAAATATTGATTTATCGTCGGTTGAATCGACGGTAATATAGTTATGAAATTTATTTTATAATCGAAGATAGACTTTTTTAAAAATCTATATATTTAAATAAATAAAAGAAAATTAAGGATTATTATTTATTTTATAATTTTAAGTATTTTTAAAAAGTTTTGCGTTAAGGAGATTTCTAAGGAGACAAGTAGAAACTAATGCAATAGTTAAGAGTTGATTAATTGTTTCAAGAAACAATTAAATGGAATATATTTAAATTAAGTATGTTATTAAATTTAAAAGGATGAATACATTGATTTGGTTAACGAGACGATCATGTTTAGAACTGAATAATTTAGTTTGCTATAGACTAATTTAGTGAAAAAGATTAATGGATATTGCTAGAACTTTAATAAGATTTTGAAAGGAAGCTTACGATTTGTTTAGTTAAATAAGAAGTAACTATTTATACATTGTTAAATATAATGTAAATTATTATTTTAATAATTTAAGCGATCAACTGGTAATGACATTCATTAAGTAACCAAAGTGGATAGTGAAATATAATCGGATTTTTGAAAAGAGTTGATGAGTGGTTTTATACTAAAACCGAGTTTTATAACTAAGTTATAAAAGAGATTTGTGAAAATATACAGATATTTATAAAATAAGGAGACAAGTTTTAGAATGGGTTATTTCTAAAAGAATAAGTGGCGATGTTGGTGTTCAGGTAACGAAAACAAAAAGGAGAGATTTCGTAACGATTATTTTACGATGTTAAGTTGAATCGATTCTGCAATTCTAGATAAAAAGTAATGTTATGACAAATGTTTTGAAATAATATTGAATATAGTTATAAGATGTTTTTCTAAAATATTGAAATGAAATGGTTTTGTGAATATTACTAAGAAGTGAATACCATATTTTAAATTATTAAAAGATTCAGAAGTTGAATTAATCGATTGATAATTATTTATACAAGGACCAAATGTTGCTAAGTACTAAATCGATAAACTCATTTTATTTTCATGATTGAATGGTTGTTTATTTGATAGTTAAATAACCGACTATCAAATCTGGTCAATATGATTGTTGGTATGGAAAAGACTGGGATCGAATTTATATTCGAAAACCACTCCAAACCAACAAATATGAAATCGTCAAAGATGTAGATTGAAGATGGAGCAGTAAAGACCGTGGATCTTCATAAGCGAAAGAACGACCTATCGAATCTCTCTAGCATGCATCTAGAGTTATTTGATTTGTGATTCTGACGTGACTGAAATCTGAGGATTGCAAGGACTACTCGCTATTGATCCATAGGGTGATTACTAGGATGCAGTAGGAGGGTGCCTTCGTTTTGTCCAGTCCCAGGACAACTTGTATGGACGGATGTCTGACAGAGTATTTCCAAAGGGATTACGTACGTTGATTTCCTCAAACGTATTTCTGTGGCGGCGGAGAAGACACCTTCTCTTAACTTAACCACCCGATTATTTTTGTGGAAATCAATTAGTGATTTCTGGAGGATCTGACGATGTGGCATTCAAAGTGAATGGTGGCCAGGTGTTACAAAAGATATGTTTTGACCTCAAGCCTCACAACGAGGAAATGACAAAAATCGGGCAGGCAACATGGCTATGTGGGTCGCTCCCATTAGGGTGTATAATCACCTATCTAGATAAAATCCTTTTGCTTCTTTAATTTATTTCGATGCTGTCCCTTTTCGGGAAACGGTGGTTTGAGTCCAACCGTTGGTGATATACATTCGATACACTCAAGCGAAATGAGTGGTCAGTCATGTGTGGGCCAGGTTGCAAGACGTTCTTGTTGAAACCAGTGTATTCGTCTCTAGAGATACACTATCGGCAGGTGGTTCCATACCTTATCATAGTCGGAATCCAATCTCCAATAAGCGCCTGCGGTTTTGATTGTGTACTATATATGTGGAGCGTGAGATGCAAGCGTTCCGCTAGATTGTTATTTGTTTGTATTTAGACACTATTATAATATCAGAAGATATATATGATTTCAAAAAAATGTTTTGAGTTATCATAAGGTAAAAACCGTCCGTGTTTATGTGTGGATTTGGTCTTACGATTACCCTTTTCTTTCGCAAAGATTTTTGAACTTTAAAATTAAGTTGGATGATTCCCTTAACTATGCGAGTTGTTCTCACTCTGGTTCACCAGACTGACCCGGTGTTTGTAATGCTCGGGTTAGACCGGGTGGTGCAGGTTTAGGTTATCGGATGCTGTGAAGAGACGAGCTGAAAGAGTTCAGACGTATGATGTTATATTATTCCGATGTGTGTTGTATATGGGGACAGATTATTATAACTGTCCAGATGTGTTGGCTGTAGGCTGTACTCTGATGTTTGTAAGTATTTTTCAAGCTCTCAATAAAGATTATTTCTATATTATATTCTGTTCCGCTGCGATGTGAGACTCGGATTCTGTTGTGATAGTTCTTCTTCTTCTATTCCAATATTTCCTTCTTTCTTATCTCACCCTCTACCTTCTTTCTAATAACTATCTGGTGTTTTCGATACTTGGGTTTTGACAAGTAATACGGGTTTTAGGTATTATTGTCGAAGTCTGGGCGTCGAACCCGCTGGGTCGTTACAGTCGTGACGAGATTTGAAAATCTTCGTTAGTTGTCTCTACGCCTTGACATTTGTCGTTATTCCCGAAACAAAGCCATTAGTGCTGGTGTAGAAACCAATGTCTCTCCAGATTACGCTTAAAAAAAAATCTTCTTTGCCGTTGGTACCCCATCAGAGGGGGGAATTGGTGCTTAGATGGACTCACCTTTCGAATATCTGTAACGTAGGTCCTTTCCAGCTTTATGGGATTCTCTTAAGTTGACATTGAAGTTGTGATAGCCTTTGAATATTTGAAATCTTGTATAATTCTAAATTCGGTGCCCCTTTTTACTAAGGAAGAGTTGTGCCATTCTCGGATTAGGAAACCCAAACGTTGGCACTGATGAATTGGAGATCGAAGGTCGCTTTCAGAGAAGTGCAGAGCTTTTTTTAGCCCTATAAGTCCATATTCGAATGATAGTAGAAGGTGAAATTTTCATCAGTTTAGTGATCCTAGATTCGGGCGATAAGTGTACGAAGCCTTCTTGTTTTATGCGACCTAAATTTGGGTATTAGAAACATGAAGACTTGCTCGATTCGAGAAAATCTAGATTTGGACATTAAGCATATGAAGCCATCCTCAGCTTAATAAATCCAAATTCGGGTGTTAGAAATGCGAAGCCATACTTGGCTTAATAAACCCAGGTTCAGGAAATACAAAGCAATACTTGACTTCAGAAATCCAGATTCGGGTATTAGAAATACGAAGCTATACTTGGCTTAAGAAACTCAAATTTGGCTATTAGAAATACGAAGCCACACTTGGCTTAAGAAACCAAGATTCGGGTATTAGAAATATGAAGCCATACTTTGGCTTAAGAAACCCTGATTCGGGTGTTAGAAATACGAAGCCATACCTAACTTAATAAACCCAGATTCGGGTGTTGGAAATACGAAGCCATACCTGGCTTAAAAACCTAGATTCATGTGTTAGAAATACTAAGCCATACTTGGCATACGAAACCCAGATTCGAGTATTAGAAATATGAAGCCACACTTGGCTTAACAAATCCTGATTCGGGTATTAGAAATACTAAGCCATACTTGGCTTAAGAAATCCAGATTCAGGTATTAGAAATACGAAGCCATATTTGGCTTAAGAAACTGAGATTCGGGTATTAGAAATACAAAGCCACACTTGGCTTAAGAAACCCAGATTCGGGTATTAGAAATACGAAGCCATACTTGACTTAAGAAACCCAGATTCGGGTATTTTAGGAAGAACAAAGCATCTTTCAACTTAATTGACCTAGATTCTAGTAATTAAGGAAAATCAAAGCCTCTTTCAGCTTAATCATCCCAGATTCGGGCAATAAAGAATATTGAAGCCCCTTGCGGCTTAGTCGACCCAGATTCAAGTAATAAAGAATGTTGAAGCCTCTTGCGGCTTAATAATACTCAGAATGTCCTCTTTCGATTTTAATGGTGCCATTTTGGCATATTAATGAGAACCCGAAATGTCCTCTTCTAGTTTGGTTACGAAAGGGCTTTCGGTTTAAATTTACTTTTGGCCATTACAGGCATTTTAAAAAGAAAAGGCTATATTCTCCATTTGAGCTTTTGATCCCGTCATTGGGATAGGACATAAGCAGAGACAATGTGTACTTATTCTAGAAGCAAAGACATGGCATGACCATGTAGAGTGTACTCCTAATCGGAGTCGGGCATATGTCCTCGGGCTTACCCGTCCCTCCTCTAGAGGGCGCCTTAACCGGTTCCTTGGACACGACTAAGGGTTTCGATGCATCACTCTATCCCTTGGGCGAGGATAATGGTTTACCATCCCCCTCTAGGAGGTGCCAAGGATATACCCTAGGCTTGGTGCCAAGGGCTTGATTTTCTGGTTGTACCGCTTCCCATTTTAGGAAGGACCCGGGACATACCCAGTAATTTCTAATCTAATCCATTTCAAGGAGGAAACTTCTCCCTCCCTCAATCATGTAGAAGTTCTTATTCTTTTTTATATTGATTCGAAGCAATCTTTAATTCCTAATGAGGTTTTTTTTGCAAATCAAATTCTAATTCTCAATTCATAAGATATCTTAACAACTTTCCTTTCCTATAAAAGTGGTGTATTCTCCTTTCAAGTGTTCTACACTGATTAGCTTCATGACCATTCATTAGATGGCAGTGACAATAATTGTCTCCTTTGTTCCATTTATATTTACTCTTTTCTTTTTGGTTGGCCAGTGATTGAGTTCCTCTTTAGTTAGGAAGAAGATGTTTTCCATTGAGGTAATCAATTCATATTCTGTGACTGGGTCGAGTTCCTCCCTTTTTCCTAAGGGATTATATTCCAGACTCTGCTTTCCTAGGTGCAATTCCTCACTTCCGCGGAGTATTTTTCTGTTTGATTTTAGTATGGAGGGATGTTGAGAGGAGGTCTTGTTAGTAACACTTCTATGTTTCTCTGAGTGATATAAGTGTGGATTTACTCGAGGGCTAGTAATGGAATCTTTCCATCGTTTCGGTGAAGGTTTCATAATCTTTCGTTATTTCTTCCTCATATATTGAGCCCTATGCAAAGGTTTGCATAGCCATCTTTATCCGATGGAACAATGTGTTACTTTGATTTCCAACAAATAGGGTTAATTCTTCTAGGGATGGATTCAACTCTACTATAAGAGATTCATAATCCCTTTTTCTCTTTTGGTTGATCATATTCAGAGCCTTGATTCTCAGCATTTTCTACTTGTGAAATCTTAAATCCACAGAAGATATCGGGGGCGTTTTTTACAGGTCCCTATTAAGTTTCAAAATTAGGCTCACATCCGGTCATAGTTTATAATATAAACCCACCCCCTATCTTTGAATTGCAGCTTCCTTGATTTGTGGATCCGCTCCTACTTTTGTGCCAACGCCTCCATCTTTTTTTCACTTCGCCTCCTTCATTTCTGGTTAGAAAAAAATGCGGCTGCCATTAAAAAAATAATTCTAGAATCATAAAATAATCCCAGAAGTCCACGCCAATAAAAAAAAAGTTGCATACATATATGCAACTATTGCTTATAGTTGCATACATGTATTCAACTATATATAAAGGAAATTCAGCTAAGGTTTTTGTCTGCAGATATGTTGCACACAATAGTTGCATACATGTATTCAACTATATATAAAGGAAATTCAGCTAAGGTTTTTGTCTGCAGATATGTTGCACACATGTGTGCATGTTTTCGGATTATTTGCACAGTTGAATGCAAATAAAAATGAACTAAGTTTCACGGTTATGAATTAGTGCACATTTTCATGCAAGAATGATGCAATACGTGCACAGAAATATGCAAAAAAAAACAAACGCGGATGCAACACTGGAATACATGCACATATATATGCAGAAAATTGGAATTCGTGCATAACAATATGCATTTAACTGCATTTATCGCTGTTTTATTTTTTTGCGTGTTTTTTGATTTTTTTTTTTAAGCGATTTTTTTGTCGAATGCATAAATTATTTAAATAATAATTTTCGTATTTTTTATTCATTTTTTTGCTACTTTTGAAAAATAGGGACCTAATTTATAATAAGTTTATGACCGGATGTGAGCCTAATTAAGTTTGCTTTTAGGGATGTATGCCTAATTTTCACTAAGATATCTCTACGCAGTATGGCTTGGAAGATCCTTATTTCGATTTAGTTGACTAAACATCAATGCTGGGAGATTGTTTTACCAAGTTTGCAATCTTCTCCTCTTTTGATGGTGGGCTTAGATTTTCTTGTAATCTTCCCCAAATATCCTTATATTGACAATAAAGAGTCACAACCTCTTTTCCTGTACTAGACTGTGGTGGTGCCTGTCTATCCTTTAGATTGGTACTTTGTAACGACCCAAAATTTTAGGATAATAAAATGGGACATTTAATTAAGTTAAATATTCAATTAATGTAGTTTCATACATTAATAACATTTTTTTAGAAGATTTTAAATAAGATTGGAACGAATTGATTTCCGTGAAAAAATAAGAAATTGGCTTTTGGTAAAATTAGAATTTCTCAATCAACGCGAATGGCTTTGGATAGGTATAATTAATTATCCAAATAAGTAATAATATGATATAAAATAATTTATTTTATTGTTGGGAAAAATAAAAAGAAATTATGACATCGTTGGTGAGGTTGTAATAAGCAAATTATTGAATTATTGACTTTAATCGGGATTTATTAATTTAATAATTCATTTTATATATTATAAAATGATAAGAATTAATTTATATTGATTTATAAATAATGTATGATGATTTATAAGAATATATAATTATGCTTAAAGAATATTAATAATTCATTTTATATATTATAAAATGATAAGAATTAATTTACGTTATTCAGTTTTTAGGCAGCATAAATCAGTAACACTTTTGAATGATCGATTCAAAGGATTTTATAATCAATCTAGAAGTCTTAAATAATACAAGATAATTGAAATATGGTTAATAAAATTTATTTAGAACATTATTAAAGATTAAAATATAATGGATATTGTGATCTTGAAGTATACAAAAAAATGTAGATCAAAACACGTACACAAAAGCACACAAGCACAACAACAAAATCACCATATTACAACGATGTAAAGTAGTCGTAAATGACTTTTTTTACAACGGTGGTTGCACCGCCATATATTAAAAAGTTGTAATAGTGTGTGCATTACCGTTGCAACTAACTGTTGTTATATATCCTATTACAACTGTTGGATAACAGTTGTAGTAATAGCTACTACAACTGTTATGCACCGTTGTGACTTCGTACAAACTGATATAAATCCAAATGCAATTTACGTGTAGATTGATATAAACTATTATAAATTAAAATCTATATACGAAATGTGGATGTTGTAATAACAGATATCTAACAGGAAAAAACGGTAATAAACAGATAATTAACAGAAAAAATTGGTACAAATTCAAATGCACCATAATCCATTTGCAGATAAAACATCACGACATCATATACAAAATACAAATTAGAAACTATATGCCACATAAAACTATATAAAATTACAAGTCACTACAAGACTTATATATTAGTAAATTTGTCTAAGAAAATACTTTTGTTTGTGCATGCTAAATGTGGTGCAAAATTCCTGCTCACGTTGAATAACCCATACAACAATTGTGTTAAAAGCACAATATCCATGTTTAGGTTGAGCTATGCTATGGCCCATGATCCTCCAAGATTGACATCCAATATCTGAAGTAACAAAGCACAAGTTAGTATACTAACTGATGGAAGAATAAAAATTCTGAACACAAATGGATCGAAAAAAAACTATTAAATATTCAAGGCCAGCTATTTGAATTTTCAAAGATACTTTTGTACATGGAAGGCAATCTAGCCTTGGCATCAAAGATTCAGCATTCGGGGTAAGTATACAGCCAGTATAAAGCAATTCTAGCCTTGGCATCAAAGATGCTCAACCTTCATCATTGAACAAAATAAAAGAAATTCACTAAAAAATTCTGGAAATCCAAATTAAAGATACTAAAAAATCGTACTAGTAAAATATACTTGTTGTCGTAGAAGAAGTCCGTAGATTCCAAATCCTCTTTCGTGTACCCCAAGGTACCCTTCAGAGTAGTCTCAGACTACTCTCAATGAATTAGATTAGATCATAAAACGAAAAACCCTATTCTGATGTACCAATACAATATACAAGGGCAAGGCATGTAAATATTGTAACTTACTTGATAGTAGCCTTGATATACTCATAAGTAGTAGCCTTCTCCAATCTAACAGTAAGATCAACAACCGAGATATCAACAGTAGGTACCCTGAACGACATGCTAGTTAGCTTTCATTCAATGGAGGAAGCACTTTTCCTACAGCGTGTTTTCACAGCATAATGCCATTTTCTATTATCTGGACCATCCAAATTGTATGGCTACTAAGGCATGTCGCTAAAAATGAAGTTCTTACCTTGGCAGCTCCAGTGCTGCTAGGAACAATGTTAAAGTTGGGAGTTGTTCCTCTTCTCTAGTTCTTCGATTAAGGGCTATCTTCTAAGTAGTTGTTGTAAAAACTACGGTTAACTAAAAAGGAGAAGATGTCCTGTATAAACAATTTGGCTGGCTTGATTTGACATAGTGAATACCAGTGATCAACAACGCCCCAGAACTGACACAAGATATAATGCCCCTACTACCACTTTTATGCATCGTGATACTAAATTTGTAGTGTTGTCACTGTAATATAGCGTTATTTTATATTATTCCATTGGTAAGAAAAACTTTAAGAGCATGTTCGCATCTTATACTAAGCTAACTTTGGGCTATAGATTACTGATGTGCATATCAATGATAAATCCACACTATACAATCTGAATAAGATCATAAACACTTTGGACCATGGTTATTGCTAGACTAGCATTTGTAGCATAAAGTTTTAACAAAAATAATCAACTGATTTTAACATGTTCGTTAATGGATGAGTAATTCCTAAACCTGTAAGCTCTCCTTTGTGGCATGCAAGGTAAGGATCGTTTACAAATGCAGAAAGCTATACCAGCTCAGGGTCATTAAAAATTTCCTCATCAAGCTTTAGACCTTTAAGTATTACCTGATAGGACAAAGTTACTATTGAAGAAAAAAGTCAATATTATAAGCAACTGTAGTAAAGATTTGCAATGAAAATTCTACCATATGCAGTGAAAAATAAAGTATTGTACCTACTTGATGCTTTCACTCATATAATCATGCAGGCATCAGGATCGGAACTTGGTTTTGTATTGTCCCACGTATCCACTTCGCCTACTTGAGACCCATGGAATACTTTGATGAAGGATGTAAAATATTAAGAGGATCTACTGCTATATGAGGAAACCTTGATCAATTTTACATGCTGCAAGAAGCGTATAAGGAGCAAATCAAATCAAATCGACTTTACATGCTGCTGTCAAATACTATTGATCCAACGGTTGGTGCCTAGCGGTACTAATAAAACCGCTTCTCAACATATCAGATATATTATGTAATATGTATTGGGCTGGGCTTCGGCCCATGGCATATGTGTATCATCAAACGTCGGCAAACGTTTATATAAGCCAACGTCTGTACACTTATACATTCATTCTCTCTCTGTTTGATCAATACAACTTCAGTTTTACAGTCAGATTTCTATTATGGTATCAGAGCATGAAAGCCTAGCGGCATAAAAAAGATCAAAATCATAAAGATACAAATCAAATTCATCAAAACTGAAACAAAGCACATTTAAACAGAATCTCCTCAAACATAGTTCATCACTGGAGATCAGAACTGCCTCGCCAAGAGGTAGAATCAGAGTATCTTCATCATCTTCTACGATCTTGGCTGCAGTTTCAGCCATCAGACTTTAAAGTCTTCCTCTGGCACGAGTCTGGTTGCAGAAATCACCACTTCTGGTGATCTTGCCATCCTAGTTGCTCGTTTTTCTGAAACTCCTGCCCTCGTTTTACCCTTACACTGGTTGTAAAATCACTTAACAGTGATTCTACCGTCCAAGTGTCATCACCCATCATCCAAGAAAGCTTTTCTTGAATCGTTACATGGCTGGATCAGATCAAGCACTCAGTTCAGCCAATTCAGGCACCAATTCACCAACCATTCCTCCATCACCAAGCTTCCAATTGATAAAACCCAAGACCCACATAATCACCATCCCTTTAGACGAGGATAATTACATGCTTTGGAAATTTCAAGTGGAAGCGGCATTGAAAGGATATGGACTTCTTGATTTTATCAAAGGGACAGTGCAAATCCCACCTGCTATGATTCATGACAAAAATGGAAATCTTGTTAGTAATGAAGAATACCTAAACATTCAGAAGCAAGACAATCTTCTTGTGTCATGGCTAATATCATCAATAAGTGCTAGTATACTACCACGTATAATTGGATGCAATACATCATATGCTATCTGGAGTACAATTGAGCAAACATTTAGTGCTCAATCTGCAGCAAGATCCATGTTGTACAGAAGACAGTTACAGTGCATAAGAAAAGATGAGATGTCCATGAATGAATACCTAACTAAGGTGAAGACGTTGTGTGACAAACTAAATTCCACTGGACACATGATCAGTGAGAGTGAGCAAGTCCTCTATATTACTGGGGGATTAGATGAAGATTATGAATCTATAGTTACATTTGTTGCATCTCAGAAGACTGTACCTGATCTGCAATATGTATATTCATCACTTCTTGCACATGAAGGAAGAGTTGAACAGAAGAAATTATCTCAATCAGAATTCTCTGTCAACTATGCCTCCACAGCCAGAAACAAAGGCCAGCAAAAGGTAATTACTGGTCAAAACAACAAACAAGAAAATCAGTTTTACAGAGGAGGCACTAACCAAAGAGGAAGAGGCAGAGGGGGCAGATTCAATAATAACAACAGGCCAAAATGCCAAATCTGTGAGAAATTTGGTCATGTAGCAAGCAGATGTTATTTCAGATTCAACACAGAGTATAATGTGAATCAGCAAAATCAGAGGGGACCAAATGTCAATGTAACCCAAATGGGACAGCAGAGAACAAATACTGAAGGATCAAGAATGCAAACACAAGGACTAAATAATGATGATTCAGGCAAATCAGATGATATAAACCTTGATGACTGGTACCCAGACTCAGGAGCAACAAATCATGTTACAAATAATCTACAGAACTTGAATCTGGGGAATAAAAGCTACTCAGGTATGTGTTCAGTCTCTTTAGGAAATGGTGAAACCATTAGTATATCACATGTTGGTTGTGGATCCATAAAAGGAAAAAGGGAACTCTATTTAAACAATTTACTTAGAGTACCCAAGATTAAGAAAAACTTGATCAGTGTGTCACAATTTGCTAATGACAACCATGTATACTTTGAGTTTCACCCAAATTACTGCCTTGTTAGGGATTTACTGAGTAAAAACATATTACTACAGGGTAGTTTGGATAAAGGGCTATACAAGTTCAAGAATATGAAGTGCAAACATGCCAGTGATAATGGGAATCACTGCTATAATGTTGAATCTATTACTGATAATCATGTTAGACCTGTTGACAGTCATGTTGAAACTGTTACTGATGATAAGAATGTGTACAAAACTTTTAATGAATGGCATAGCAAATTAGGGCATCCTAATATCAAAGTTATTAAGCATATTCTGAAAGAAAATAAAATTAAATGCAACATTATACCTGATCATTATATGTGTAAACACTGCCAAATTGGCAAGAGTCATAAACTCCCCTTCACTGAATCTGATACAAAGTACAGCAAACCACTTGAACTTATTGCTGCAGACCTATGGGGTCCCTCTCCAGTAAAAACAGATCATGGATACAGGTATTATCTTTCATTTGTTGATGCATTCACTAGATACACTTGGATTTATCTACTTAAAAATAAATCAGATGCATGTAATGTGACAAAGCAGTTTGTGACTTTAGTTGAAAATCAAAAAAACTGTAATGTCAAAATCATGCAAACTGATGGAGGTGGTGAATTCAAGTCTTTAAAGAAGTTCTTTGATAATAAAGGCATACTGCATAGAATAACCTGCTCACATACTTCTGAACAGAATGGGCTAGTTGAGAGAAAACATAGGCACATAGTGGAGACTGGGCTTACATTGATATCACAATCTTCAATACCCTTAAAGTTTTGGTCAGAGGCCTTTGTGACATCAATGTATTTGATAAATAGGCAGCCCACTAAAGTCTTAAAATATAAAAGTCCATATGAAATGATGCATAATGCAAAACCAGATTACACAGAATTAAAAAAATTTGGTTGCCTATGTTTTCCCTATCTTAGACCCTATAACAAGCATAAAATGAGCTTAAGATCAAGCCCATGCACCTTTCTTGGTTACACAGAAAACCAAAAAGGGTACAAGTGCTTGGACAGCAGTGGGAGGTTATACATTTCAAGACATGCTGTGTTTGATGAACATGTATTTCCATTTGCAGAAAGGGATATTAAAACTACCAAGAAAATCATTAGCACTGAGAGGTGTACTCTAACACCACCAGAATTGATACAAGATGTGAAGAAGAGCAATGAGCAGCAAATTAGCAGAGAACGGCAAGTGCATAATGAAGAAAAGGATGACGAGAGTGTGCCCAGTACAAGATCTAGTTATAGTGCTGATAATTCAATCATTGGTGAAGATGACAATGACCATAACACTGGTGAAAATGAAGCCATCGACACAGATTCAGGAAGTGGGAACAGCAACACCACAATAAATACTAGCAGTGATGATGAACCACATGATCAGAACAGACATCATATGATGACAAGAGCTAAGCATGGTATATTCAAGCCTAAAATATACACTATAGCCATAGAAAACAGAGAGCCAGTGAACTATAATGAGGCTGTGAAATGTCAAAAATGGAAATATGCTATGGATGAAGAATATGCTGCCTTAATGAAAAATGAGACATGGAATTTAGTGTCTGCACCAAAGCACAAAAATATCATAGGATGTAAGTGGACCTACAGACTGAAAAGAGCAGCAGATGGCAGCATACTGAAATACAAAGCAAGACTAGTGGCCAAGGGATATACACAAGAATATGGGTTTGATTTTAAAGAGACTTTCTCCCCAGTGGTCAAACATTCAACTATAAGAATAATTATCTGCATTGCATAATCAATGGTGCATTAGACAACTGGATGTTTGCAACGCTTTTTTGAATGGAGAATTAAAGGAGGATGTATATATGGAGCAACCAGAGGGGTATAAGACAGATCATAGCATGAATTATGTATGTAAACTGAACAAGGCCATTTATGGATTGAGACAAGCGTCTAGAGTATGGTATGATAAACTTAAAGACACATTCATGAGACTGGGATTCAACACAGCTAAATCAGATAATTCTCTGCACATTAAAAGAAAAGGGAATGATGTCACATTTATACTTGTGTATGTTGATGATATCTTAATCACTGGAAGCAATCAAGCAGAAGTTAACAAGATAGTTCAATACTTGGATCAATCTTTTTCTATCAAAGACTTGGGGAATTTAAACTATTTCCTAGGAATTCAAGTCACTCAAAACTCCAAGGATGAAATTATGTTGTCTCAAAGCAAATATATCACAGAATTACTTGTTCGAGCTAAAATGGATAAGGCTAAACCTATGCCAACGCCCATGACCAGTAACCTAAGATTGTCTAAGCATGAAGGGGAAACTATTCAGAATGCCAAAGAATACAGGAGTATAGTGGGTGCTTTACAATACTTAACTGTTACAAGACCAGACATCAGTTATAGCGTGAATAAAGTGTGTCAATTCATGCAATCACCACTTAATAAACACTGGACAGCAGTAAAAAGGATTCTACGTTACCTAAGTGGAACAATTAATTATGGAATCAGACTAAAAACCAGCAAAGACTTACATATACAAGCTTACAGTGATTCGGACTGGGCATCAGACCCAGATGATCGAAGATCGACTTCTGGATATTGCGTATTCATGGGGTGTAACCCGATCTCTTGGTGCTCGAAGAAGCAGTCGACAATTTCACGATCAAGCACCGAGGAGGAGTATCGATCACTGGCGAGCGCCGCAGCTGAAGTGATGTGGGTAAATTCGCTTCTCAGAGAACTAGGGTTCCTGCCTAATAAGAGACCGGTAGTTTGGTGCGACAATTTAAGCATGGTATCACTTTCAGCTAACCCAATTCAACATGCTCGTACAAAACATATTGAAATCGACTTGTATTTTGTATGAGAACAAACCACTTCTGGAAAATTGGATGTAAATCATGTTCCTGCCCAATACCAGAGAGCGGATGCTCTTACGAAGCCTCTATCGTTGAGGAACATCGTGAAATTTAGAGAGGAGATGAAGGTTGAAGAAGATGGCGGCGCGAGGAGGAAGGAAGAAAACCCTAGATAAATTTGAGGGTGGGTAATTAAACCGCTTCTCAACATATCAGATATATTATGTAATATATATTGGGCTGGGCTTCGGCCCATGGCATATGTGTATCATCAAACGTTGGCAAACGTTTATATAAGCCAACGTCTGTACACTTATACATTCATTCTCTCTCTGTTTGATCAATACAACTTCAGTTTTACAGTCAGATTTCTATTAGGCAGAAGAAAACTAAATCATGGATCGACTCCATCGTCTTCAAATTTCTAAATCAGTGGATTCAATTTTGATCAGAGCATGGTTTGTTGAGATCTACGTTTATTCAAGGAAGGAAGGATTACCGATCAATTTTGATTTAAGGAAAGAGTACGAGAGAGGTTGGCCCACAAAATGGATTAGAAATATAAGACGTGAGATCCTTTGGAGCAAAATTTTCAGGTTTCCTGCTTGTGTTTTATCCTGCTGCATTAACGTAAAAGCCAGTTTTTCAATAGCCGTAATCAAAATTTCACAAAAGTTTGTAAAATTATATATTATAAGTTAGAATTCATAGGTTAAAAATTATATTACATATTATATGTATTTCTTGAGAATTAGTTTTTATTAAAATGTTAAATATTACTTATTAATAATAGCTATTATTAATTATTACTTATTTCTTTTAGTTATAATTGAAAACTAATAAGTAAAAGTTAATTATTATGTATATGTTGTTTTAGCAAGGCATTTTTATGTATATGTTGCTAGCTATTAACTATTAAATACTTTACGTTTATTAAAAATAACCGCAATTTATTATTTATTAAGTATAAATTATTTAATACTAATGATTAATTATTACCAATTTGTAAATTTATTAATGAATGTTAGCCAGTTTTTCAATAGCCGTAATCAAAATTTCACAAAAGTTTGTAAAATTATATATTATAAGTTAGAATTCATAGGTTAAAAATTATATTACATATTATATGTATTTCTTGATAATTATTTTTTATTAAAATATTAAATATTACTTATTAATAATAGCTATTATTAATTATTACTTATTTCTTTTAGTTATAATTGAAAACTAATTAGTAAAAGTTAATTATTATGTATATGTTGTTTTAGCAAGGCATTTTTATGTATATGTTGCTAGCTATTAACTATTAAATACTTTACGTTTATTAAAAATAAGCGCAATTTATTATTTATTAAGTATAAATTATTTAATACTAATGATTAATTATTACCAATTTGTAAATTTATTAATGAATGTTAATTATTAAATATTAGTTATTATTAATATTTAACAGGCATCTATTACGACTAGAAAAAACAAAAGTGTTGTTAAAATATGTTTATTACAAATTTCACGAAATGACTGTAGTAAAGAAATCTTTATTACAACTGACATTTTTGGACAGTTGTAAAATTAGAGTTGTAATATGGTGTTTTTGTTGTAGTGAAAGTACCAGAAACCAACCTGCAACAAACTGCTATTAAGTCTATTATCTTTAGTAACACATGAGCTTGATTTGACCCATGAGTGCAGCTATGTGCAATGTGTGTGTGGGGGCCGGGGGGTGTGGGAGAGAGAGTAGATGAAGTGATGTGAGGCGATGGGTGCGTAAGAATGAAGTGATGTATCATGATGACTTTTATAAAATATCTGAGTTATTTTCCAACCTCTCTGCCTTTATATATACCCTACCTTTCCTCCTTTTCATTCCTTCTTCCTTTTATTCCTAGCTTCTCTAACATTCATTAAAGGAGTCTTAAGAAGAAAGAAAATAAACCAAAACAAAGAGTAGAGGTCTTAAAACACCAACTGGTAATGGTAGAAGGCTCTCCTTCCACCAGAGACACTTGCGCAACCAAGGAGAAAGCTTTGAGAGTCATAGGTCGTGACTTTCATAGAGAGGCTGAACTAAAATGGTTGGAGGAGGAAGGAGGAAGCTAGATTTTATGTCGGAAGCTCTATTGGATGAGGCCTGGAGTGTAGGCAAGCGTATAGGAGAGAAATCGCAGCTTTGGTTAACTTTAAAGTTATAGTTTGATTAATACTTGTTCATGCTTGTTTATAATGCTAATTTGAAGTTGATTAAGTTGATTTATAAGTTTTGTTGATGTTTGAAAAGTTTGGTGGTTAAACAATAAAGTTAGAAAGAAAACTAATTAATATAGTTTGATTTGGAAAACCAAATAAGTAAGGACCTTTGCTAAGGATTAGATCTACATTTTATACATGTTAATATGGATGTTTTCTTAATTTTTGAAGTTTAGTATGGCTTGGATGATGATAGTTGAGTTTACAAAAGTTATTAAGAAGTTAGTAAGGTAATGCGGGAAATCAACAATATAAAAGCTGAAAGGTTTGAACACCAATTCTAAGTGTTTGATCAAGTCTACACATGTTGTATGATTATTGTTGGGCATGGATATTGTATTATTAATATTATATATGCAAGTCATGAATAATTCACGTCGTTAAACACAAGAACGAGACAATCTCTGTTCGATTTAAAAAGGTGTTTATTATTGAACTAAATCTACGGAAAGCTAAAAAGTGCCTACTTTGGGAATTTGAATAGAACTATCTAAAAGATATATTTTTTATTTTTGGTCGTGTAGTTCGACAACCGGACAAACTAATTTTCGTTAAAATTTGATAAGAAAATAACATCATTTATTGGGCGATCATTAGATAAATTTTTGAAGAAAAAATTGGTTTTAAAAAGGAAACGTTTAACTTTTGTAAAACTAATTCACGCTCCACGAATTGAGTCGGAAAGTTATGAAGCTAATTGGTAGATTCACTAAATATATAATGAAGAAAATTCAATAAAAAATGGACTTTTATCTAGCAAAAAAATTTGTTTTCAAAGTTTGCCAAAATTAGGGTTTTTAAGCCAGTGAGAAAATTAGGGTTTCTAAATAAAATATTTTTAATAAAGTCTTCTGAACTGAACCTTTTGCCAATATTTTTGAAATAGTTAAATATGATTTTAAGATTTATTTAGGAATTTTTCAAGGACTTTGAAAATCCACCCAACATTTGGACATAAGAGACTAAGCTAAAATTCACTTTAGCTGCAACTAAAATAAATAACAAAATGAAGCATGCGATGATTTCTAAGAGTATAGCCTAGTTCCACCTGTGAGATCTAGTCAGAATTTTTTCCTGTTAGATGAGGGTGGGAAAAACCAAAAGTAAAAGTCAGATATTGGATTAAGATCAAATAAAATTTTCGGGGGATCAAATTAAATATTTGATTTGGCATTTGTCATAAATAAGATTTGATTTAATAAAGATATTTATTTGCCTCGTTGTCATAATAAAGATGTTAATTTGATTCGTTGTCATAATAAAGATATTGATTTGACTTGTTGTCATAATAAACATATTGATTTGACTAGTTTTCAAAATAAAGATTTGATTTGACATGTCATAATAATAATAAAGACTTGATTTGACATGTTATCATAAAAGTAAAAGATTTAATTTGATATAATATCACAAGTAAAGATTTGATTTGACATGTCACAATAAGAAAGATTTGATTTGACATGCTGTCATAATAAAGATTTGATATGATCTATGGTCATAATTTGATTTGACATGTCACAATAAGAAAGATTTGATTTGACATGCTATCATAATAAAGATTTGATATGATCTATGGCCATAATAAAGATTTGATTTCACTTCTTATAATAAACATGATTTGATTTGACCTATGGTCATAGTAAATGTTATAATAAACAAGATTTGATTTGACATATAGTCAAGATATTCAAAAAGAAGGAAATCTAACAAATGTTAAACACTGAAAGAAAATATTTTATCGATGGTTGGTTTTGAAGAAAACCAGGATCGGATTTGGGTGATTCCTATCCGAAAATCACTTCGAATCAACTAAAGGGTTCAAACCAAGAAGTTATTAAAGGCAGGGGAATTCTCCGTTGAACTGAAGCCAGAGGAGGTTTTCATTATAAGTGGATTTCTCGATGATAACGTCAATTTGGCCACTGAGATAGAAGTAGCAGCTATCCCTTATTGTGGAATCTTCGATGATGCAAGGATCGTGGTCACTACAAACTAGGGTAGCAGTGGGATGGTGCCTTTGGTCCATCCTGTTCTTGGGTGACTTGTATTGGACGAATGCTGACTGAAGTGACCCCCAAATTTTAAATCTAATTTTTCATAATTTAAATAAACCGGGGTCACCTTCCCAAGGGTTATCCTCTCTCAACCCTTCAAATCCAGGATCACTTATCACCTATACAGAAGTAGTGGTCATTGTTATCACGTCGACGACTAGTCGTCGACAAGTCGCCATGTCGCTCTCTGAGTTTCGACGATGATCGACTTATTGATTTCGATGGTAATTTGCCTGGAGAGAAACCCTAATTTCTTCGACATCGATGTTTTACTAATCGATGTTTACCTCGACATCGATAATTTGCCTGGAGAGAAACCCTAATTTCTTCGATCGACAGCTGCTCCTCCATCGATACTCCTCGCGACGCCTCCCTGCTCCTCGCGACGCCTGCTCGCGGCTCCTCCTCGCCAGTGATTTCAAAAAAATGTAAAATCGTCTGCGCTGCTGTGTCAACCGCAAAAGGTAAGCACTCTTAATTTATATTTGTTTATCATTTTCCTTCTCTTCACTGTTTCCTTTTTTTAAATACTGTTGCCGTGTGAATTGATTTTGAGAAATATGGGGACATGTTGTCCAATTTTCTGAGATAGCTACAGTAATTTTTATAGATGCTTATTCGATGATTTTAACTATTCTGTATTTAACCACTGCATTTACCGTGCTAGCTGAGGCTATATTATCCGTATATTAAATATCAGTGTATATCCTTGACATTTGGATTCACTTCCAATATTTCCTTGGTTTTGCATTTGTTGTTTGCTATAACCACTGCAATTATGCATTCCATTTCTATCTTAATTAAGTATTCAATATGAATCTATTTTCTTTGCTGGTGCAATTAGTTAACAAGAGTTATAATATTAATTTTCGTAAAAGAAAACAAATCTACTAATTACAAAACACAACATACAAAAGAAAGATTATGAGCAATTATTTATTACATCATTAAGTACATAAATTTATGAAATGGACTCTTGTGCACAATCTTCTAACTTCAATAGTGATACAAGTGGAAGAAAAAAAATTATGTTAGCACGCTATCATAAAAAAAACAATATATATTACATACATGCAATATATATAATTATAGTAAAAATCTACGATTCACGATTCAAATCCCGTTTCGATTTAAATTTTGAACTTTTCGATTTACGATTTGAATCCCATATACATTTTTACTAGTTGAATTTGAACATATTATTATGTTATCTTTGTTGAATTTGAACTTATTATAAATTTGTAATTATATCTAATTATATTATATATTTAAGTCTAATAAACATATATATATATAAAATACTTGTCGACTAGTCACGACTAGTCAGACGACTTGTCGACTAGTCTTCTAGACGGTAGTGGCTCGACTTGGCGTTGTGATAACCTTGGTAGTGGTATAATTCAATTTTTAACTTGTATGCCAAAAGATATACAAGTTTCCTTTTACTTATATCAGAGTAAAATTAAATTGTAAGGGACATTAGATTAATTAGAAATAATTAATCATTACAAAGCATAAATAAGGTTGAAGTAACTTGTCTTCTCTTTTAAGTCATTTCTCTTGAAATAGGTAACTCAATACTATTTTTGTTATATTATCAAGTAATATTGATACCTAACATTTCTGCCTTACCTGAAATTATATTAAAGCTTATTTTCTTACATTAAAGTGCATATATAAATATTCAAAGTCATAAGGTATAACTTATATTTACAAGACATGTATTTAGTCATTACTGGGTATTTAGCAAACAATACACATTCACTGGTTTGTTTGTTCTTGTGCAGAATATGCGCAAGTTTTCAGGAACAATAAGCAACCAATTGTACCCTACTGTGTTGTAAAGTGGCACTAGCACACATTAGTTGTATGCCATGCTCTCTTCTATAGCACTGAAATGATGAAGTGTTTAAAGTGGTAAACTATATTCAACGACAATCATTCAAGAACTCCAGTATGATTGGTTCAAATATTATCTATAACATACCAAACTACATCAACGAAGTGCTACATCCATATATTAACTTATATGACATGACTCTCCCTTTCAACACCAACACAACAAACTCAGACTTGCATCAAATACCTAGAATAAACACAGACAGTCACATACTGCTACCATATTACTGGATCAGATTTTAGCTTTCAATTAGTTACACCGAGCATATTTGAACATATAACAAGTTTGCATTAAGCACCAAATATCATACATAGTACTACTGAATCAATACATATTTCAAATGTGTGCAACACAGTAACTTAATTAGCCAATCCTGAGCATTTTGACAGCCATTCTTTTAGTTTCCCCAGCCCAGTTGCAAGTGTATCCCTCCTTGTAACACAATTCCCTGAACTGCCTCAATTGAATGAGACATCCCAGGAGATTGCATGGGCAATCAATAAGGTCAGACTTCATATGTCTGGTGTGAGTATGTTTCATAAGTTAAGTAGCATATAAAACTCTGGTTTCTACTTATAATGTTTTATACTCAATGCACAGTTCTTTCCTCTATCTTATAGTTTTAAGGAAATGATTCAATAAGCACATTATACTGGATTTAAATAGGTATATGCAACAGGTTATATGCTAATCACTATGTAAACGTAACATTTAGTCAATTTACAGGGGATGGCAAGCAACTATTCATAATAGACATAACCTATGTATTCATAACATTAATGTCTGTTCATAATATTCAGTCAAATTGTGCTTCTTTACTACGCATTTCATTTTCTGATATATACATACTTGCATTCTCAAGTATGTGTGTGTCCAACTTGGTGATAGAATTCTATAAGAATTAAGTATCAGTTACTATAAGAATATCTAAAAGCATGTCATCCATTCAAACATGAATGAAAGAATGTATTCAAACATCATATACAGAATCTAGTTTCATCTATGTTTATTAAATTTGCATTTTGTACTTGATAGCTATTCTCTTTTTGATAACTTCTCAAGGATCACATGCTAAACCTTGTGCTTCAAATTGTATAAGTACGTAAACAAAGATAACCATATATAATTCTGAAGACAATCAAGTATACACATCAAATCATACATATGAAAGCCAAGCATTCAAACACAATACAATCATTGAATTCGAATATCCAATTCCCAGACCCTCCCCTTTATCATTACTGTCATGGCTTAATTCACCTCTAAGTCAACCTAATCACTTTGGACTGGAATTACCACTTTCATTCTTGGTCATGACACATTACATTAAACACTCATGTGCACATTGTGTTTCCCTTACACACAAAGGCCTACAGGTCTTAAACAAAGCCGTGTGCATACTTGACTTCCTCCCTGGAGTCAAGTAGATTAATGTAAACCTTGGTTACCCTAAGCATCCGGTGACCCTTAACTTGATTATATATTGTGTTTCATAGTTTATTTCCCTTAACTCATACCCTATGCACTTAAACTAGGTGCAATATCCCTTACTTCCTTGGCCATTCTCCATGTATCCTCCCAGTCAACACTTGTTCCAGCCCATAATTCATTATCTATGTGATAAATCCAAACAAACGCTTTTAATACAAGAGTATACACTCAATGCAAGCATCAGCCAGATCATATTTTTCCATTCATTCAATCTAAAGAGGCATAACATACATTCCTATCAATATAGGAAAATCCCAAGCATAAATATCTTAAAGCTGCCTCTTCCAATGCAATTTATAACACATACACATTAGTCTAAATTATTATTTAGATTCAGGGAACCCTTAGAATCTTTTCATATATATAAATTGAGAAATAGACATAAGCATAGATCTCCCCTGATTATGCTGCCTAGTTCCATTACAACCCTACCTCTCATTGATATGATTTAAATATTTAGCTACAGGTTTTTATATCATGTGATCTATTTATTCACAAAATCAATAACTCAGCAATCATATTCTTAGGAGCTTACTGAATCAAGTTAATTTGCATTCATGTGTTATGCATACATCTCATTAATATGCTGCAATATATAAGCAGATAAATAGGCTATCTCATATAGGTCCTAATGCCAAAACAAAAGTAAAACACACTCACTAAGCTTTCCTCTCGACTTCCATCCTTTGGTTCCTCGGTTTGGCTTCTGATCTCCCCTAGATCTGGCACCGTTCTCCCTCTCTAATTCCTTCTTATTTGATGCGAGACGATAGCATGAGATTTCCCTTGATTTTCACTTGCGAGGGATTCGACCAATTTTATTTTTCTTTTGTTAAATGAGACTGAAATCGGGATGGCCCTTTTTTTAGGGGATCGTTAATGACACCCCTTTTTTGGTTAAGGGGTGTCACGAAAGTGGCTTTTTCAATTTTTGTTAAGGGGCGAACGCTACAGGCTGGACAACCCTTAACAATACGAAATAATAAGACCAAAATACCTTTAATCTGAAAACAGCATACTCTTACCGTTTTCGTTGTTTGTTAAAGTTTCTTATAGAAATAGAAAAAATGGTCTAATGAAACCGTTTTTATTAAATAAAAACGGTATACTCTTACCGTTTTTACAGGGTTATTTTTGTCCCGTAAAAGTTTGCCTGATGTTGCCCCTTAACAAATTTTCCAACGTCGGTTTCCCCTTAACAAAATGACACCCCTTAACCGAATCGGTGGTGTCATTAGCAATCCTCTTTTTTTATTATTTATCATGTTTCGTGGCTAAGGTTTTCCCTTAACTATTTTCTATTTTACCCCTAGGTCTTGTACTAGTTTGAATAATGTTCAAACCAATTTTTACATGTTGCACTCAACATACAAACAATCATGTATATTTATTCACAAATTAACCATGCACAGCTCATCCACTTATGACATGCATACACAAAGAATTATTATTTATTTACTCACCCTTATATATTTGAGAGTCAATATTATTATTATTTAGGTTTATGAATTCGGGTCATCACATTGACAAAGTATTTCCAACGATCACGAATGTTGACTTTTACAAATGTACATATGTTTGGTGGCTGGGATTTTAACCCTTATCTTGACATCCAGAGTATTTTTTTGGAAGTCAATTAGTGTTTGGAGGATCTGACAATGTGGCATTTAAAAGATGTGAAGTGCGCTAAAGTGAAAAAGGTAGAGATGTTACCTTATCAAGACCTCACACCTCGGAATGGCTGAAACAAAGTGTGCGGTAGGGTTTTAGGATTGCATGCGACTGAAGAATATGGTCATCACGCTTCTAGATTAAACATTGAATGTTGAATAAGTGTTGTGGGTACCCAAGATAGGTCGGTAACGACCGGGGCAAATATCATATTCGACATGTTTTTGAAGTCCGATCTGGGCCGGCCTTGTAAGAGCATCGGGCGAGTAGCTTGGGTGAACTCTTCTAGAGGTGCACTCTATGATAGGGTAGTCCATTACCCTAGCCATTATTAGAAATCCATTTCCAGTAAGATCCCATGCGAGTGTCTATTGTATAGAAGAAGGTTAGGTAATGGGCGTACTTTTGATGTATTTAAATAAGTTTAATTGAAAGCATTTTTAAAGATTAAACATTAATAACAATATCAAATGATTTAATGTATCAAAGTCTTTAGCTATCATACAGTAAAAACTCGTTTGTTAATTCATTTACGGGCGTGGTCTTATGAGATGTTATCTTTCCAAAAGTCATTGTTTTGACATACTGTCATTTTCCCGTCGGTTTTTATTTGCGATCGGATTTTTATATGATATTATCATTTTTAAAAGTCATTGTTTATATATCGATCTATGACTTTATCATAGTGCTACGGTTTGAGTTTCTTACGCTGATGTTATCCGAAGCCTGATACGGGCGTTGAACACTTGGGTCAATTCTGAGTGGTTTTTAGGTATTGTCGTGGATGCTTGGAATCGGGCAACAATTCGTAGGGATAGAAGCAAGATTTCTTGGATAGAGATCGTTTGGGGCTTCCAGAGGAATTGGAGATCTTCATCTACGTATGTGCATAGTTATATTATTCTGCTGTGTTATTTATGTTTGTTTACGAATTCTGCATTTGTAAGGACATGTTTTATAACTGTCCAAGCTGATCTGGTATTAGACTTCAATTTTATAAAAATGTTTCCGCTGTAAAGATTATTTATTATTATTACATGTTCTCCATTAGTTGTGAAATGTTGTTGTATTCCGATGTTTTCTATCATATTCTTGTTCCTTTTATTTCGCTTTAAGTTTCCAACTTTTTGCCGCTTGAGGAATTCGTGGCTGAGGGCACTAGTGCGAGTTTTCGAGAGGTGAATTTTTAGTTCCTCACATACTTCATCCTACTGGGATGTTTTCCTACTTGGCCGGAATTCTCGTTCTGCACATAACCTTTACTTATTAGCTCGCATGAAGCTCTACTTGATATTTTCGCAATCCTTTGTAACCCATTGAGATTCTTCTCATACTTATTTCTCACTGATCTCCTAAGAATGTACTTCTAATAATGCTTAGAAAAAGAACAGGATTAGAGGTTTAAGCCCTTCTTCTAGTGCCAAAAATGTTAGCCAAGTTTAATGTTAACACCCCAAAAGTTAGATATGTCCGTAGAACTTCCAATATGTGGTAAAGAAGGGTTCGAACTTGAGATCTGCAAGTATTTCCATGTTAAAATCTTAGATTACTTTCGTAGAATCCTATAAGCAAACTCTCCATTAGGAACAAATCCAATCTAGCTCTTATTTTTTTATTTCTCGAATGGGAGGCTTATCTACATATGAGACACTTTCCTGATATGAACTTTAGGTATTAAAACAACCAATTCGGGTTCTCTAGAACTATTGATCTGGGCCTTTGGGAATTGCACTATCCAGATTGAACCTGAAAGGTTCGGTTTATGTGAGTTTTCCTTGGATTCTCATGTATTTAGTGAGATATCATTATCATTTCCTGAATCTTGATCACTTAAGCCTAATAGGCTGCTAATCTACGTCATCTTAACTCCATTTCAGACTGAGTCTTATCACTCGCCATCATGATTATTAAACTAACGAAGGTTTTTATCCTTGGATCAAGGGTTCTTAGAGGTAGTCAAGGATTATGGTTCAAAAGAATATCTTTATTTCTTATATGATTCACATATTGCACTTGAAATGTTAGCGGACAATAACAATAATGTATATTACTGAACTAAATTACACCAGGTTAATTGCCCTATGTCTCCATTTTATTGAATATAATCCATATTACAATATACTTTTTTGATTAATCTAGATATTAGGGTTTTTATTTCCCTTTCTTAAGATATTACAAATGCTAAGAAATGAATTCGGGAAAATAAAAAAGGCCTCGCACTCTGATTTGTGGGGTCCAATTTATAGATATGAGCTGACACACCCTTCAGCTTAGGTGCTTCATACCGGTCACCCAAAAGGGATTGGTTACGAAGGCTTTACAAGTGCTTCAGTAGATTTTCTTCAATGCGAAGTGCTGGTAGGTGCTTCTAACAAAAGGGGCTTTCGACTGAATACAAGAGGGATGGCAGCGTTGGAGCTTTCGCCTCTTTTTGACTTTCGTCCCATGCTTCATCCCTAGTGCTTTAGGGTTCCGGATTGGGGTTTCTGACTCCTTGAGTGTTGCAGGATTTAACTTATCCATCCATGCTTTCGGAGATGCATATCTAAAGCCTCTACTGCTTTCGAAGGATTCTTTCGGCAACTGTATCAAGCTTTGCTTTCGGGAAGCAGGTTTATGGATGCATGCGTCTTACGATGTTGTCGGCTGGTTCTGAGGTGCTCTCCCATTTATCTTCTTTAGTTGCTTTCAGAGATCCTTTCCCTCTTATCTTTCCTTTTCTTTATTCTCTTGGACAATGTTCAAGTCTTGTTTGACTACTGCCACAAGAATCCTTCTGTAAGTTATGTACGAGTCCTTCTAGTGTCACTTGGTTTCTTTCACCAGTTCTTTCTGGATAGTACCTTTCATATTTTCTCCTTCAATTCTCTTTTGTTAGATCAACTAGTCTGGAATCAATGATCGTTCATCTCAGACCAAGAGGTATTAGGGAACGTGGAATGCGGATCTTAAGGCAAGAATAACACTAGAGGGGGAGTGAATAGTGTTTTTAAGGAATTTACAAAAATCTTAAACTTAAACGATCTACTATATGAATCAAACACGACAGAGATGATCATAGACACAGAATCAAACATAAACATAGAAACAGATAAATATAAAATGTAGAAAAGGAAAGAATACACAGGATTTTATACTAGTTCGGATTACTCCTACGTCCAGTCCCACGTAACATTGGCTAGAGTTTTATTAATATCACTATCCAAGTACAGTCCCCTTGATTTCACGGTTACAAGGTTAACACCGCTCCAACCACTCTTGATTTCATGGCTACAAGATTACCACCGCTCCCTTTCCTTGATTCCAGGGCTACAAGGAACATACCCTTTCCCAGACTCTTCCCAAATGATTATAACAGCCCTATAACTCTTCAGTAGCACTTCAATTCAAAGAGTAATTGATAGAGAGTGTGAAAAGAAGTTTTATATAATTAGAGTAGAAATCGGCAAAGTAGAAATGTAGAAATCCATAAAATATGAAATATTAATGGAGGGGTGATGAGGCGTGGAAATGGAGAAGAAGAAGAATAATAAAAATTTGAAATCAACCCCTATTTATAAGATTTGAAAAGTTGCAATGCTTCTGGAACATTACAAATAGTGAAAAGACACTTCCTTTGAAAATTGAATTTCTGACAGTTATATGTCGAAATAGAGATATATGTATGTCGACATAAGCATGTACATAAAACTATTTTTCAAGTGTTTAATTGTATATATTATTCTAAAAATTCTTGAATTAAAACTTCATGATATAAATAGTATTCTAAAGTAAAAAATCATAACAACACATAAATATATATTTTTATATTTATAAAATTATAAGGTTTAAAACTATAAAACTGTATATACTATGTAAGTATATAAACTTATATACATATTAAAACTTTAACTTTATTTAAAATCATAAGTAAGATAGAATAATTTGAAAATAGAATTTGAATTTGAAATTTGAAAATCATAATTTTGAAAAACAGAATTTGAATTTGAACCTAGAGTGTTATTCAAAGTCTTACATATAAACTAGACTTTATTACTATATTTGTCTTGAACTCTTGATAACTTGATTACTCATGAGTCTTGAATCTCTAAAACTGTACAGTCTTCAATATTTAGGTCCTGTATATAAATCCTCTATATATATATATATGTATATTCTAGATAGAAATATTAGTATATATTTTACAATCAATTAATGATGATAACTAAAATAAGGTTGTTGTCATCAAAACTCCATTCTCCAACAAAAGGGGCTTCTCTACTTATTGTGGGTGCCATTGGCTTCTCGGCTAAGACCGAAAGGGGCTTCTTAGTTTAGAGGAGATTCCTTTTTACTCTTTCCTTCTCATATTCCAAAGGCTAATAATCCGCTTCTTTTCACGGTGCCTTCACTTTTCACACTATTTTACCTTGACTTCAATTCCTAATCTGCCTTGATTATTTTTGGTGCAAACAAAAGTCACCCTTCACTCTCTTTTTCATGCCTAGGAAAATCACCCAACGTTAAAGGGTGCGTTGACCCTAACATAGTGCCGGTCGACCTGACCCACACACACACAGATATATATATATATATATATAAATATATATCTTATTTTACTAATTTTTCTTTCTTTGATATCTTCTTCATTTTAACTCCATTTTCAAACTATAGGTCTAAATTGATTAGAAAATCAGCATGGATGGAGTGGTATAACTTCCGTACCTAAGTTTTGACAGTTTTACAAACTTATTTAATTACATGATTATTGTAAATGCGGGGTGTTAAAGTACATATGTCGAAAAGCCTATTGGTACTAGGGAACATGACTTTTGATTTTTGTCTGTTTATCTAGCTAGTTGTTTATAAACATGTTTATTTTACTATTCCTAGATTCTGTAGAAATTAATATATGTATATATAGAGTCTAATTTCAAATTTTTAAAAATTATAATAATAGTATATTTGTTACTACTAAAATTAACCTTTAATGTAGGTTAACAGCGAAGGGGTATCGGAGGAACACAAGCACAAAATAATCTCCCGGAAGCAAAGAGCCAAATAAAAGAAAGAACCAGGAGCAGGGGAGAACGATCTGAAAGCAGCATAAACCGACGCCTCTCAGGAAGAAAGGAACTCAGAGAGTACATAATACCGGCAGGGTCCATCCGACAAGGTCAACCCCAAAAGAAGGATTTTATGGAGAAAGGTCACCTAACTCAGGAGTAAAGAAAGAAAGAGGCAAGAGCTCTACCAAAGGAAAGGTCACCAGTATTAATCTACTTGATACTGATACGTCAGCAGGCAAAGATATCAAGAAAACCGAGCTAGAAATGCATAAGGGTTATCCGGAACCCGCTTCCAAAACATTAACTGCATAAATAACGAAAGGATACATTGATAGACGGCAGAAGCATCACTGGGGGCCACCTTCCAGAAAACCAGACCATCCCAAAAGCTCCACCAAAGGCTAACTGGAACCATAGTGGAGATATAGGCCATTCGTACTAATCTACCAAGTACAGAGACCAACAGCGGTTTCGAACAAGCAGCCATCACATACATCATGAGGACAAGCTCCTCTAAGTATTCACGGGAAAAGCTGGAAGCCTACGTCTAAAAGCTTACGACCGAAAGCCTACACCCGGGAGCTTCTTCCGGAAGTTCAAATGCCATCCAGAAACTACATCGTTGACAAGCCTATATCAATCTCAAAGGAGCCACAATTGACCAAGACCCTCACTATTGAAGACTATAATTAGCACCGAAAGTCGGCCGGAAGCAAAAGGTCCAAGACCAAGAAAAAGCAGCTGACAAAGGCCTATGCAGGCCCAATAACTTAACAGCAGAAAGGGTCCCTATTTCCCTATAAATAGGACCCCAGTAGCCACAGAGAGAGGGGACGATTCTTTCATTTTTTTTCCTCATCCATTTGTCTTTTCAACCTCATTCTTTCTTCTTAAGGAGAACAAATCCTAATTTCCAAATTAGATTGGGAATTCGTACATATCTTGTAATATATCAGCAATTTATGGATGAAGAAATCGAAGGCGTAAACATTTTCGTGATTTGATAATCATATTGTGTCGTTTATGATGGAATAGTGAGTTAACACTAACCCTTTTTGCATAGAAGGACTGATCACGAAACCCTCGTAAACGGAAGAAGCTTCGTGGAAACATGAGATCTTCCTCTCTTTATCTCGGGGATTGGTGATGTGAATCAACCCTTTCATACTGAGCCTAATGCAGCTCAATTCCAAAGTATATGTTAACTGCGAACTTATAGCTTGATCACTGATGCAATCAGGGCTCCTCCTAGCTGGTTTGATGCGAAAGGATCGTTTAAGTCAATAAGCGTTGCAATATCCTTATCATCCGAGTATTAGAAGCATTAGTCTGTTTTCTTCATATCATAATATATATCATCTTGCCCACGATCTGAACGAAAGCTGATTACACAAAGATCCAGTGGTATTAAGTTAATTGATTCTTTCTTCGTGGAAACGGTTGATTTTGCTTAGAAACACCGACTTCCAATTATCGGTGACCTTAGATCGTGGTCGTACCAATTTGTTTAAATATATGCTCCATATGACTCATCCTGGGTGTTAACGGAAAATATCATTAACATTTTGGTGCTAAAAGGAGGGCTTGATCCTCCATCCTTACTGTTAATCTACCAAAATTAACTTGGTAAATTTATTGCTCCATGGCAGGAAAGATGAAATCAAAAGTACTGGAAGATCAAAACAAGGAACCGGCTCATGATGCAACCCTTGAAGGAAACATGGAGCTAACACTTAGTCTGAACAACAGCGAAATGGGAGCCACATCCAACCCAACACAGCCAATAAACGCTATGGAAGAGAATGTCGCAAGAATTATGGCCTTGGAGAAGCAACTCCAAGAGATGCAAGCTCGGTTGAATGCTGCTCAAGCACAGAAGTCTTCAAGGTTCACCAAATCTAGTCAGAGAGAAACGAATGAGTCTCCAAAAAGAAAGGCTCCCATTCAACACTCAGAAGCAAAGGAAAAGCTCAAGGCGGCTTCCTCCAAAAAGAAGAAGTCCCATTTGAAGGAAATAGAACATCAAGGAAACCAATGCGAGCAGGAATAGTCCGGGAGTTCCACTTCCAAAGGTTATGATCCCAAGAGAGAAAACTATGACAACACGGAAGCTTATCTTAAAGACTTCTCCCAGAAGACCGTTAAAGACCTACTAGGAAGCAAGGGAAAGAGAACCCAGGATGACAGGGTTAACGACAATGAAAGGGTAGCTCCTTCCATCGATGAAATTATGAACACCGTAATACCATCGAGAGTTAATGTTCCAACCATGAAGTATCTTGGGGCAACTGGCCCTGACGATCATATAATGGCTTTCGACAGTCAGATGTCATCTCTTCTCAGTGACCTTCCAAGGGGCAGCAACGAAGTGGTGTCGTCAATATGGAGAGAACACCATTTTCTCATGGAAACAATTCTCCTACAAATTTTCCGCATAGTTCTGCATTTGCAAAGATCCAACACTCGACTACACAGTCATCGCTAACATCAAACAGAGGCAAGGGGAGTCTCTAGGAGATAATCTGAAAAGGTTCAACATCAAGGCATTAAAGGCCAAGGATATGAACGACCATGACAAGTTGATCGCCGTGCATTCGAGGTTAATCGAAAATACCCCCTTCTGGAAGGAATTTTACATTCACGGCTGTAAAGACTTGTATGACTTTCACTTTCAAGCCGACAAGTTTATTCACATAGACGAGTTATACTTCACAAAGAGGAAGTTTAGGCCTCGAGGGGAAGGAGGAAGGCCGAAATTTGGACGAAGGCCCCCGAAGGGAAACCAAAAGATATCAAGATGGTAAGATTCTAACACCAACTCGGTTGCTCTAAACAAGCCCATCTCATTCATGTATGCTGTTGCGAGGGAAAGGGTTAATAACTTCCTCGTCTCGTTCAAAGCAAGAATTACCTAGAACCTCATTCCGGCGGTAAATACTGTGAATTCCACAAGACCAACAGACATAAGACTGACGAGTGCAAGGTATTGGATGGGATTATTCAGAAGCTGATCCGAGAAGGGCACCTAAAAGAATTTTTTCTAAACAAGACAACGCCAGCTCAACATACAAATGGACAATAGAAGGTTTCAGTGAATACGATAGGGGCTACTATGGAAGAGGTCAACCTAGACTTGGGTCCACTCATAAATCGAATTAATGTGATCCACAGGGGACCACACCCTATTGGATGCTGCCCGAGAGCTAGAATCAATACATGAAGGAAGCCATGGGGGAATATTATCCATTTAAGAAGAGCCATCATTGAAGAACCCACGCTATGCTCTCAAAATGCAAAGTCTAGTGGTTTCTCCAAAAGAAATTGAAGAAGGGGGTCCGCCACCCCCATAATGGTCCCCTTATGATAACAATGCAAATAGGGCTCTCGGTTGTTTCCAAAATCCTTGTGGATACTGGAAGTGCCGTCAATGTCATCTTCAAACACGCTTTCGACCAGATAGGAATCTCTGAGAAGAAGTTAGAGCCAAGCAAAGAACCAATCTTCGGCTTCAACAACAAGGGATCGACTCTAGTGGGACAAATCAACTTTTTGGTTCAAGTTGGACTGTCCCCGCTTCATAGGACTTTCGAAACTCTCTTCGTTGCGATCAATCAACCATCCTATTATAACACCTTCTTTGGACAACCAGATTTGGAAGAGATGGACACTTTTGTTTCATCCAAGTATTTCATGTTAAAATTTCTAACCAAGCAAAGATGGGGTACTATCAGGGGAGAACAGTTTAGCTCCCGCGAATTATACTTCGCAATGATTGATAAATACAAGAGGGAGTGTTCTTCATACTGTGACTCTTCTAATGTTTTTATACCTTCGGATAAGGGATTCTTATGTCCCACATTCGAAACTAAAATAAAAATTAACAAGGCTAACAAGCGTGCAAATGGTAGGTACATTTCTTTGAAAAGAAAGAGGAAGAGAACCAATGATGTGAACTTGACTGAAGAAGGAGAAATTATCATAGATTTAGATTTTAGAGGAGACATTGAAAGGATGAGACCGATAGAAGACGTGGAAGAGGTGAACGTTGATTCAGAGGATAAATCAAAAGTTGTCAACATAGGGAGAAGGCTGACAGAGCCTCTTAAGGGCGACCTAATTCGGTTTCTACAGCTCAACAAAGATGTCTTCGCCTGGACCCATTCAGACATGATCGGTATCAATCATTCTACTATGAGTCATGCCTTGAACATTGACCCATCAGTGCTCCCGGTTTGGCAAAAGAAAAGACAATACAATATAGACCGACTGGAAGCTATAAAGGAGGAAGTAAAAAGGCTAAAAGCTAACGGATTTATCTGGGAAGTCCTGTACCCAAAATGGTTAGTCAATCCCGTGCTAGTGAAGAAATCCAATGGGAAGTGGAAAACGTGTGTCGATTACATGGATTTAAACAAGGCATGCCCGAAGGACTGCTATCCCCTTCCGCGGATTGACCGGTTAGTCGATGCCACGAATGGTCACAAGATAATATCCCTTATGGAAGTTTACTCATGGTACAACTAAATCCCGATGCATAAACATGACGAGGAGCATATAAGCTTTATCCCTGATTGGGGCACATTTTGCTATAAAGTGATGCCCTTCGGGCAAAAGAATGCGGGAGAAACATACCAAAGACTGGTAAATGGGACGTTCCAAGAGAAGATAGGGCACAATATATAAGTATATGTGGATGATATGCTTGTGAAATCCACCAAAACAGAGAACCACCTAAAGGACTTGGAAGAAATGTTCAATGTCTTGATGAGTTACCAAATGAAGTTAAACCAACAAAAGTGTTCTTACGGAGTTCAATCTAAAAAAATTTTGGGATACGTGGTTAATGATCAGGGAATTAAGGCTAGTCATGACCAAATTCAAACCATAAAGACAAGAAAGAACCTAGAACCAGCAAAGAAGTCATGAGTTTAAATGGAAAAGTGGCAGCCCTTAGTAGGTTCATTTCCAGAGCCACTGACAAGTGCGTTCATTTCTTCAATGTTATAAAGAAAAAGAAAAACTTCGAATGGAACAAAGAATGTAGGAGGGCATTCAATGAATTGAAGGTTTATATGGGAACACCTCTGATTCTATCCAGCCCCGAGAAGGGGGAAGATCTATACTTATATATGGTTGTTTCAGAACATGAGGTAAGCTCAGTCCTAATAAGATAGAGTAATGGAACTTAGCACCCCATCTACTACGTTAGCTAAAGGCTAAAGGACGTAGAAACCAGATACCCTGTGATAGAGAAGTTAGTGTACTGCCTGGTACTTACCGCACGGAAGCTCAGAGGGTACTTCCAAGATTACCCCGCTAGGGTTTTAACTAGTTTCCCGCTCAAGCAGGCGTTCAACAAACTGGAAACCTCAGGGAGGTTAATCAAATGGGGTATCGTGCTTAGCCAATACGATGTTGTGTTCCATCCACTAGCGGCGATTAAAGGACAAGCCCTCGCAGACTTCGTAAATGAATGCACAAGCTTCATTTCGGAACAATCAGTTAAAGAGATTGACTTAAAGGCCAAGTGGCAACTTTTTGTAGATGGAGCTTCTAACGAACAGAGGAAGGGGGCATGCTACATTATAGTTACCCCTGACGGACATCGTTTGCACTATGCCATGAAGTTAGGGTTCTTAACGACTAACAAAGTAGCCGAGTATGAGTCAATGATAGCTGGTTTGAGTTTTGCACTATAGTTGAAGATACCTCGGATAGAAATCTTTAATGATTCACAACTAATGGTGAACCAGGTAAAGCAAACCTATCAAACCAAAGATGCACGGCTAATCCTATATGTGAAGAGGGTATTAAAGATGCTTTCCTGGTTTGAGGATTTCTTAGTCTATCAGATACCCCACGGGGAGAATATTCAAGCGGATTCACTAGCCAAATTAGCCAGTTCCCGGAGGGCCCCCGAAACTCGAGTAATTCGCGTGGGTTATCAGGAAAAGCCTAGTATTGAGCATGAAGAATCGAAAATAGGGAAAGAATTATTACTTCTAACCAGGTCCCGGGCCATGAGAAAGGGAGACAGAGAAAACAAAGAGGGAAACTCCAATGAGGAAACATCCTTAATCGAAACAAACCACCACCATGAAAACAGGTGGATGACTCCCATAATGGACTACCTCCTCAACGGGACCTTGCCCCATAGTAAGTAGGATGTAAGAAGGACAAACACCAAGCTCCTACATTTGTGATTACGGATATAATAAGGGGCATTCGCTTCCTTACTTAAGATGTGTAAGCCCCGAAGATGGGCTTAGCCTGTTGAAAGAAGATCATGAAGGATGGTGTGGAGACCATTTCGATGGAATTAAGCTGGCCAATAGGGTCATGCGACAGGGTTATTATTGGCCGTAGATGACTAATCAAGTAGTTGAGTATGTCAAAAAATGTGAAAGGTGTCAAAGGTACTCTAGGGTGTCCCGGCTTCCTCCTAGCGAGCTAACTACTATCTCGAGCCCATGGCCATTCGACGTATAGGGGATAAATTTAATCAAAACCTTACCAATCTCCAAAGGCAGAGTCAAATATGTCGTAGTAGCCATTGACTACTTCACCAAATGGGTGGAAGCAGAACTCCTTCCGACTTTCACGTTTAAAGGTGTTAAGATTGTAGTAAAGAATATTGTCACCCGCTTTGGAATCCCTCACAAAATCATATCAGATAATGGGACACAATTCGAGAGCGAAGAATTCATACGGTTTTGTGAGAAAAATGGAATCATTAAAAGTTTTTCTTCAGTGGCACACCCAAAGGCCAACGGAGCCGTAGAAGCTGCCAGAAAAACCATAATGGCAATCCTTAAGAAACGCCTAAACCAAGCCAAAGGGAATTGGGCCGAAGAGTTGCCTTTAGTGCTTTGGGCGTGTAGAACCACTACCAAAACAACAACGGGTCAAACCCCTTTCCCCTTAACATACAGATGCGAGGTTATGCTTCTGGTTGAGGTCGAAATCCCATCGCATAGAAGGATAGCTTATGCATTTGATCCCAATCAGGAGTTAAGAAAAGAGTCCCTAGACTTAATACAGGGATTAAGAGATGAGGTTGGGATTAGGATAGCTGAATATCAAAGAAGGAATACAAAATACTACAATACAAAAGTCAAGACTAGAACCTTCAGAAAAGGAGAATTAGTATTACGAAGAGTCATGGCTAACACAAAGAACCCGGCGGATGGCCCTCTCGGCCCAAATTAGGAAGGACCCTTGGTCATCCACTAAGAAGTTATACCCGGAACATATTGGCTATGCAGACCCAATGGAGATCTTGTCCCGAGAACATGGAACTCCGAACATTTAAGACTATACTTCTCAACAATAAATAAATGAAGAAAAAGAACTTTCATCCAAAGGCGATCATATAACCAAGGGCACGGGAACACTTTCGGTTGCTTAAAAGAAACCCAAAAGGGGTCAAGCTAAAAAAAAGGATCCAATCCCTTGTCATCACCAAAACTGGTCAGGACGTGGCATTCCCCAGAGGGGGATGGCATGTTAGTCTTTTTCCATGCCCAAATCAGAGGGAGCTAGGTTAAAGCATCAAAAGCGTAAGCTACCGTTTCACACCAGAAATGGTCGTGGAGGTGCATCTAAAATTAAGCACGCTCTGCCTCTGCTCGTAGAAGAGTACACCTTGCCTCTGCTATAACTAAGCACGTCCTACCTCTGCTTGTAGAAGAGCACGTCCTACCTCTGCTTATGTTCCGCGTTACCCGCATAAGGGAACACAAACCCCTATAATCACCTACAATGGTCAGGATAGGGCACCCCTTGGAGGAGGTGGCGTGCAAGCCTCTATCAGTAGCTACAATGGTCAATATAGAGCATCCAATGAGTAAACCTCAATTCTGTGCCTACGATGGCCCCGTCTAAGTTTCTAAGACCTTATCATCACCTACGATGTTCAGGATAAGGCGCCTCCTGGAGGGAAGTTGGGTAAGTCCTTGGGCCCTACTTGTGGATAAGCTAGCCAAGCGCACCGGACGCACATGCCCAGAGAGTGGCCAACAAAGCATGCACATCCTCTGCTTTGACATCATAAGCCTAGAGGGTGGATCAAGAAGCACGTACAACCTCTGCTTCATGAATCAAATGCCGAATGGGTTTCCAGTCCTCAATCTATAAATAGCCAAATCTGGGTTGATTCGGCTCTTCACAAATACCGAAAGAGGTTTCCGGTCATTTATCTATATTAATATCCGAACCTGGGTCGATTCATCTCTCCATAAATGCCGGAAGGGGATTCCGGTCCTTAATCTATAAATACCTGAATCTGGGTTGATTCGACTCTTCACAAATGCCGGAAGGGGTTTTCGGTCCTCAATCTATAAATACCCGAACATGGGTTGATTCGGCTCTTCACAAATGCCGGAAGGGGTATCCGTTCCTCAATCTATAAACACCCGAATCTGGGTTGACTTGGCTCTTCACAATTGTCAAAAGAGGTTTCTGGTCTTTTATCTATGTTAATATCTGAATCTAGGTCGATTCGTCTCTTCACAAATGCCAGAAGGGGTTTCCGTTCCTCAATCTCGTAATACCCGAATCTGGTTAATTCGGCTCCTTACAAATACCGAAAAAAGGCTGCCAGTCTTCTATCTATATTAATACCCGAATTTGAGCCGATTTAGGTCACTATAAATACCGGATGAGAATCCTTGTTCTTTAATCATCAGGTTATCGAAATAAAGGTTGGGTTAAAATTACTATCCAAGTAAAATAAAGTCGGCTCTCAATCTTTAAAAACTAGTGTTGAGAAACAACTCATAGATAAGTAGAAAAATCTTGAAAGAAAGTTTGACTTGGAAAGACGAAAACACCCCTTCACTAGGGGGTAAATGTTACTACTAAAATTAAACCTTAATGTAGGTTAACAGCGAAGGGGTATCAGAGGAACACAAGCACAGAATAATCTCCCGGAAGCAAAGAGCCAAATGAAAGAAAGAACCGAGAGCAGGGGAGAACGATCTGAAAGCAGCATAAACCGACGCCTCTCAGGAAGAAAGGAACTCAGAAAATACAGAATAACGGTAGGGTACATCTGGTAGGGTCCATACGACAAGGTGAACCCCAAAAGAAGGATTTTATGGCGAAAGGTCACCTAAGTCAGAAGTAAAGAAAGAAAGAGGCAAGAGCTCCACCAAAGGAAAGGTCACCATTATTAATCTATTTGATACTGATACATCAACAGGAAAAGACATCAAGAAAACTGAGCTAGAAATGCATAAGGGTTATGTGGAACCCGCTTTCAAACATTAACCGCATAAATAATGAAAGGATACATTGATAGACGACAGAAACATCACCGGGGGTCACCTTCCGGAAAACCAGACCATCCCAAAAGCTCTACCTATCACAGAGACCAACAGCGGTTTTGAACTGGAAGCCGTTTACATACATCATAAGAACAAGCTCCTCTAAGTATTCACGGGAAAAGCCGAAAGCCTACGTCTAAAAGCTTACGACCGAAAGCCTACACCCGGGAGCTTCTTCCGGAAGTTCAAATGCCATTCGGAAACTACCATTTGACAAGCTTATATCAATCTCAAAGGAGACACAATTGATCGAGACCCTCACTATTGAAGACTATAATTAGCACCGAAAAGTCTGCCGGAAGCAAAAGGTTCGAGACCAAGAAAAAGCGGCTGACAAAGGCCCGTGCAGGACCAATAACTTAACGGAAGAAAGGGTCCCTATTTCCCTATAAATAGGACCCTAGGAGCCACATAGATGGGGATGATTCTTTCATTTTTTTCCTCATCTGTTTCTCTTTTAAACCTCATTCTTTCTTCTTAAAGAGAACAAATCCTAATTTCCGAATCAGATTGGGAATTTGTACAAATCTTGTAATATATCAGCAATTTATGAATAAAGAAATCGAAGGCTTAAACATTTTCGTGATTTGATAATCATATTGTGTCGTTTATGATGGAACAGGGAGTTAACACTAACCCTTTTTGTATAGAAGGACTGATCACGAAACCCTCGTAAAGGGAAGAAGCTTCACGGAAACATGAGATCTTCCTCTCTTTATCTCGGGGGTTGGTGATGTGAATCAACCCTTTCATACTGAGCCTAATGCAGCTCAATTCCGGAGTATAGGTAAACTGCGAACTTATAGCTTGATCACTGACGCAACCAGGGCTCCTCCGGGATGGTTTGATGCAAAAGGATCATTTAAGTCAATAAGCGTTGCAATATCCTTATCATCCGAGTATTGGGAAGCATTAGCATGTTTTCTTCTTATCACAATGTATATCATCTTGCCCACGATCTAAAGGAAAGATGATTACACAAAGCTATAGTGGTATCAAGTTAAATGAATCTTTCTTCGTGGAAATGGTTGATTTAGCTAAGAAACATTGACTTCCAGTTATCCATCAATGACCTTAGATCATGGTCATACCAATCTGTTTAAATATATGTTCAATATGACTCATCCCGGGTGTTGACGGAAAATATCGTTAATAATATTATTATTTTTGAAATTTAAAAATTCGTAAACTTACTTATCTTAAAAATAATCAATTCAAGCAATAATCAAAGCAACAAAAGAAACCATATGAAATCGAAGAATTCAATATAAATATGTACCTTTTTTAGAACCTTTTTGTTTCTTATCTGACTAATATATTATCACAAAATACACATTTTCCATTTTGGTGTCTAAATCACTATCACTTGATGATGTTTTTGAATGCGAATCATCTAATCTTGCAGTATATGCTCTCTTTCATTTTCTAGATGCACCGTTGTTAGGAGAGACCTTTTGATTATCTGGATATGGACAAATCATTTCATATGCCTAGGTTTGTTATAGTTATAACACCTGACATCTGTTTGATCATCCTTTCTGCTTCCCTGATCTTTATTTTTGTTCCTTTTAGAATTATTCATCTCCCTATATTTCAGGAACTTCCAAAAGTTTCCAATCATCAGTGAAATCTCCCCCATCATCATTTTCTGAGTCTGATATATCCATCATGGCATTAAGAGAGATTGACTTCTTTTTGACTTCCTTAAGTTCTCTTCTACCCTGTATTTGTGCTTCAAACGATATCAAGTTGCCAATTAATTCTTCTATTTTCAAAATACTAATGTCATAAGCCTCTTTCATTGCAAATGTATTTTGATCGCAATCAAGTGTAAGTGAATTTAATATTTTGCTAACTTGATCTTCCTCAGATTTTTTTTTACCAAGAGCATGTAGCGAATGCACTATATCTTTAAATCCACTATATGTATCAAACACTGACTATTTTGGATTCATATTAAATAATTGAAGCTGATTAATTAACATGGAAATCTTGATTTACTTAACTTTACTAGTGCCTTAATGCGTAACTTGCAATGTTCTCTAAATATCATATACAGATTTGCAAACAGATACCCAATATCTAATGAACAAAATAATATATTCATGGTTTTAAAGTTACTTTGTGCTTCCTTTTGATCAGCAGTCCACTACGCATAATTAGCCTGGGGTCCAGAGTACTCAATTTGTGTAACATTCCAAATATTTGATCATACCGATCTAAATAAATTTTCATCATACAAGCCCAATAACTGTAGTTACTGCCTTTAAAAAGTGATGGTTTAGAAATGCATTGACCCTTTACTGATTAGCTAGTGATTGTTTTACCATTTCTAGTGCTGGTGGCCATTACGACTATTTTCAAATTTTAGATAGTAAAACTTTTTGAAAACCTATGCTCTAATACCAATTGTGGGTACTGAATGCGTATCTTAAGACAAATCAAGCACTAGAGGGGGGTGAATAGTGATTGTGGAATTTATATCATTCTAAATTACTTAAATTATGCTTGAATTTATACAATCTATCACAAATTTATCACAGAAATCACAACAAAATCAAAAGAAATCAAAAGTAGTAAAGTAAAGAAATGAAAAGAACACATCGAATTTTATACTGGTTCAGAGTTATAATACATCCAGCCCTGCACCAGCGCCTATATGGATTATTATTGTTTTCAAAATCTTTTACACGGTTGATTTCTGAAAGGACCCGTAGCTTCCCCGTTAAGGAAAGAGCGGATACTTCGAGAACAACACACAAAAGAACGCAGACAGAAGAACATTTCATTATTTTTTTATAACAATTCCATCAGAATACAAGAATATACAGAGTATGAATGAATATTACACATTCGATAAATATCAGAGATTACAATAAATTACATTGCAGCGGAAAACAATACAATACACAACTAGAAGTAATACACGGATACAAAGCTTTCCGAGTATCGTTCCAGTTGTAAATCAGGATGCTGTGAATATAAATCTGCAAAACCAAAACTACTAGCTGCCCGTGTCAAAATAAGGGCATCCAGAGTTTAGGTTAAAACAATAAACTCCAGGTCAGTTATGGGACTGGTGTGAGAACTAAAACCGTTATTAATCTTTGCTTTAAAGTTCGGTAAATCAAGGGACCACGCCGTATAACACAGAACGGGTTTCCTTCCAAGAACACCAGTGCATAAAACAACAGCGCAATGCTAAATAAAGAAAAATGAAGCTATTATAAGACCCAGGTCCCATCACACAATGCAACACAAGCCGGTGGATAGGGTTTTACCTTATAATAGCCAAAGCATGCTTGATACGCTAAATTACATCTTTTATTATTACTATAAGTGTATAGTATTAAAACAATTTCAATCATAAGTATCAATCATAGACGGCATAAGTGCCCCATCCCACTATGTCGCCATACTAGGCTCTACAATCAAAAACCGCAAAGTCACATATTAGAAGTTGGATTTCCATCTGTGAACCAAGGCAAGGGATCGTCCTTACCGAATTCGAGACGCTCTAGCCCGTGTCCCAGGAACAGAACGCATCGTCCCTTGGATCGTCAGGGCCGGTCCACCGATGTGGATTAAAATGCCTGAACATTGCGTTTCCCCACCCTATGGGGTGTCAATGAGTCCAATGACTCCATCGGTCCCGGATCGACCGATATATCTGAGGCGCCTCGCAACAGCAACAACCACATAATTCAAACTCGTTAGGCCGTGTAAAACCACTGACGTCGCTTCTAGCTAGAAGGAAACGCAAGCCCTCCCTGAAGTTCTCTCCCATTTCTGGTCCACTAGCGGGGTGTGAAGCTCGCGAATCAACGCTACACAAAGCTATGCCACACAGGCTGTGCTTTGATCATCAACCACAAGACTTTGCTTTTCAATAGAAGCCTTGATCAATTGCCACTTAGGCATGCCACACAGGCAGTTCACTCCATGCGTTTGATACCCATCAATATATAACCCTTGAGATCGTACGTTTTTGAGAAGGGCGTTAAGTAAGAGAATTAATTCTCCGCCGCCAAACATATATATATTTAATAAAAATCAACCACACGGAATAAAATCCAATGTTAGACACACATTCCATTTACAAGTCCGTTCATGGTCTGAACAAAACTGGAGGCACCTTGTACCTCTCTTATCCATCGATCTCCAAGTATGTCTGGACGATCACCAACTAATTCCCTCGTCTTGGGTGTACGACCCAATCAAGATCATCAGTAATTATCCAAATGACGTGAAGACCTCCAGTCTTCGACAACCGTCTTCATCTTCGACACCACGTCTAATCAGTTATTCCCGGCCTTTCTGAATAACTCGCGTATATAATAAACAAGTGTTACACAAACACAACATACGCCTCATTCCAATTTAGAATATTATTTTATTCAAATATTCTTATACTTTGGGAAAGGTTCCCATAAATTTTATCAAAGATAAATTCTTTAAATTCATTCTTTAATCTTCTTTGGATATCAATTCAAACTAGTCGGGATTAGCGAACCACACCGAAGTAATCATTTATTTTATTTCTCAATCCCAACCTATTCATCCCATGAAGTAAAACTGGTCATACTTCATATCTAACACCACGGTGTTATCGGTAAATTCAATTACCATTTCACGTTCAATCTAATTAAAGATTTAACTATCGCCTGGTGAAAAACTGGTGATACTACATTCTCGATCATCTCAATCTACTTAAAGATTCATTAAAACTCAATTGGTTTTAATCTTCCCCCAAAAATCAATATCAATGATTGTTTAACTTGGGAAATCACATCCTATCTTTAACTGGGTTAAAGAACCAATGTCATTTAAAACACGGTTCACGATAAATCCAAAATCACATTTGATATTAAATACAAGGCTCTGAATAGAAAATATATCGGCTTATATTCAATATCAAATTCTACGACCAACAAATATCGTATTGGAAATAACGATATAAATGTATCTTTCAAATTTCCATAACAATATCTGTATAATCACGAAATCCAACATCGAAATATTCCAAAGACAATTTCGATTCAAATCCATTCCAATCCAATTATTGGAAATTCTGGTCACTTTTAAAATCATTTCAAATCCAATTTATTTATTTAAAAATAAATAAATTATTATTCTAGTTCAAAACTAGTTCATTTCGATAAAAATCTATTTTTATCTTTTCAAATATGGAGTTTTTCATCCCAATTCTTCATAAATCATTTCTTATGATTTTACCCAAATTATTAATATTTTTAATAATTTTATCAAGGCCCGTACAGTCGATTTCCATCAACGGCCATCGAACTGCACTTCTAGCGACCTTTTTCAAATTTGATTTGGACATAATTCCAAATCCAACCGTTAGATTTCAAATCTCTAATATATGTTAGAAATCCCTTTTCAATATGAACCCAACGGTTCCGGTTTTAGGAGAATCCGACGGTCGGATCTCCCGTAATGTCCACATGAAGTCAATTGCCGAAATTCACGAACTGCCGCAGCGCGGCGCGTTCTATTCAGGCCATTATATTATATATATAATATATAGTTCGTCGATTTCCTTTTAAAACGTATTTTATAAATCGTTTAAATTCGTTTTCAAAACGATTTCAACTTCCTATTCAAATTCAAATCAAGATTAAATTTTTCAATATAAATTCGTTTTAATTTCATTTCAAATCGATTTCAATTTAATTCAAATTTCAATTCATTTTAATTTAATTCGAATTTCAATTCACTTTCAATATTCATTGAAAAATGAATAAAATCGATATAAATATCGTTCACGTCAAAATGGCGTCAATCTAATTAACACGGCTTTTATTCAACACATGAATGTTTATTCTATTCAAGACAAGAATATTTTTCAATTCAACACATGAATATTTATTTTCAATTCAACACGTGTATTTATTTTCTATTCAACACATGAATTTATTTTCTACATTGGAATGAGGCCAATTCAATTACCATATAATGTTAATTATATGGATTTTCTACAACAAATGTATATAATAGCAACGATAAATAATCAAACATCTTCCAGAGTGCACCACATAACTGCATAAGCATTAAATATAAATAATTAACACTTACACAGTCTGTCAACCCATCGATTGACATACAACTAAACAGTCGGGATTAGTGTACATCAAATATCATCCCAATACCTGTGTGGGGTTTCAAATCAACAAACACAGATTTTATTTGTGCAGTTTGGCGATGTGTAAAATTTAACGTCCCAATCAATATCAATCAAATTAGTGTATATAAACAAATCATTCGATTTGTTTATAAATATTTATCTTATATACACGTTAAAAATTATATTTTTAACTATAAAATATTTTCCACTATAAAATATTTTATTTCATTTCACATCACACAATCAAATTTCACAACACAGAAATCAAACAAACAAGTCATCAATGGTCTGTGGACGACGGGTGTCGGGTGCTACTAAACACCGTCTGCATCCTAGTATATATTTCAAACTAGAGATAAAAATAAAAGTGAGGAGTTCTCACCGATAAGCTAAACCAAACGCCGCGACACTTCGTATGTAGGAAACCCTCGCCGTTCTCGTCTTTTGTCACTTTCGTTGCCCGTATTCACAACATATATAAAAATCACATTTTTATATTGTTGCTATGTATATAAAAATCACATTTTTACACTGCTATTATATAGATAAAAATTCTATTTTTATACAGCTACTATAATAAAGATCGAATTTTTATTATCTATATAATTTAAAAATTATATTTTTATTCTTTCTACTATATAAAAATCCGACCTTTTCTATGTTAAAAATCAAGTCTTTCTTCGCTACGTATATACATAAAAACGAATTCTTATCTCGAAGTAGCTTATATAAATTTCATTTTCAAACCATGATAATATATATAAAAAATCTAATCTTTCTTATTAAAAAGAAAACATATTTCTAAAACTAACTTCTTAAATTGAAAACCATATTTCTATAAATAAAAATCATATCTTTTTAAAGATAAAAATCTCACCTTTGTAGTAAATAATATAAAACCCCAATTTTTATTTCTAGCAACTAATTACTTCGAAATAAAAGTAAATAACTAACTAAAAAAAGTAAAATAAAATAAATAAGAAAATACAAAGCTTACAGTATAGAGAGGAGGGGGTTTCAGCAGTCATCAGAGGTCGGAGGGTGGCCGTTGGCGTTCGACGGTAGGGGCAAGGTGGTTGGCGGGTTGAGCTGACGCGAGGGAAGGAGGGGGAGGGAAAAGGGAATCGAGCAGTGGTTCAAAGAGGAGGAGGGTAAGGGGGAAAAGGAAGTGGGAGCGGCGGGGGGGGGGGGGGGGGGATCACGGCGGACGACGCCTGATCGGAGGTGGGGGTGATGGGCGGCGCGTTCTTCGGTGGCGCGATGGAGATCCGTCGCCCCTTTTTTTTTCTTTTTTTTTCCTGTTGATTAGAACGAAAAAAGGGGGGCTGAAGGTTATAGGAGAGGAAAGGGGATTTTTTATTTTATTATTTATTTTATTATTTAATTTCAAAAGGCAACTTTTTATTTCGACCTCGAAATCGAACCCACCGACTGTCGTCCATAGCTATTTACCCCTATTCCGAACACAATGGATTATGTATCGTAAGCTGATTCGATCGTTTCGATCAGTTTTCATCAAATTTAAAAGATAATTCTATATGTTGAATTTTGAACGCATATTTCAATTTACCAGGGCCACATACTAACTAGAAAAATCCCCAAAAGATATTTTCTAGCTTTGTATTGACGATACGGTCCTAACAAAACTAATTTCGTCAAATTCTGAGACCGTTTGAAAAATGGCCATTTTCCAGTCGATAAAAATCAACTAAAACTGCCAAAACACGTTTTCCTTTGCCACACTCACATATTGATTCGAAAAATTACGAATTTTGAAACCTAGCAATAACTTGACAACACGGATCCAACAAAAGTGGTTTCGTCGAAAATTGAGGTCGTTTGCAAATTTTCCATTTTAAGGGCCAGAATTCCATAGCGACTATTCTGAATTTTTAACTGGGCATAACTTTCTATCCCCGCTATGAAATTTTGATTTTTCAGATTCATTGTAAAGATATTCTCAAATAGATTCTACTATTTTTGGTTTCACTAAAATCCGGTTTATTTTGAATCCTTTACATTCATTTGAAATTTGAAATCAAATTATCGAACTACCGTGCCATTTTCAATTCCTTTTATAATTTAAAATAAATATTTATATTCTAACGACGACGTATATAAATATATACATTCTAATTCTATTCAAAATAAAATTCTCGTCGTTATTATTTAAAATAATTCATTTTAAATAATCAAAATTCGCTAAATTTGCCAAAATAAATTTTTTAAATTGGCCCAGATTTCCGGGTTATTACAATCTCCCCCACTTAAAACTTTTCATCCCCGAAAAGGAATGAAGCCGAAAGTTGTTTAACTAATCAACTCAACTTTTTTTATTTTCTTTACGGCTTAAGTTCTTCAACTTTTCAGTTTCTAAGAACTTTTCAAATTTTTCAAAAATTTGGCTAACACCCTAAATTTTCGAAAAATTTCACCATAACCTCTCCTGCACCGGGGACTTCGGGATATTTCCAATAGCCTCCCATGGCCCTCATCAATCCAAAAAGAAAAAGAAACAGCCAATCGGCTCATAAAATCATCAAAACCCAAATAAATTCGTAAACATGTACCTATTTGTTGGGCAAACAATTTTATTCTTCTGCTCTAGCCTCCTTGCTATGACCTGTTCAATGTAAGTACATGTATATGCAAGCAAATGCAACTAATTTTCAATACAAATCAATATTTGGTTCAATTTGGCTAAAGGTTCAACATTTTAATTAATCAAACTATAATCAAACAACACGACCAACAATCAATTAGTTGATTATCATTTCAAATTCATAATTATGATACATAGCCTAAAAAAATTAGATTTTTGATGCCAAATCACAACAATAAGCCCTATCTAGCTTTGGTTCTCACACCAGTCTATGGAAATATATAGAAATCCCACTTTCGAAACTCGAACATAAATACTGATGATGCACGTGCTATCATCAGTATCATCTCCGGGCGACTAGAGTGTGATTCTATATCTATCTAGTATATTAAAACTTCAAATACACGCGGATCAGACGTATACGCAAAATCTTTATATACTGGATTGTCCAAATCAGTATAAATAAATAATCAAATACGAATAGTTGATTTAAAATTTTTAAAACAAAAATTGTTTTCAATTTCAAAATATACCCTTCACACTCGTTCAAGGATAATACTGATCCCATCTCTAACGAGTCATTCCCGTTGGATATTACTAATCCAATTTCTGATGAATTCTTTCGTATGGTTCCAATGTGTCTTGTTCTCTGAGATTTGAAAACCAAAGCTCCGATACCAAAATGAAAGGACCCGTAGCTTCCCCGTTAAGGAAAGAGCGGATACTTTGAGAACAACACACAAAAGAACGCAAACAGAAGAACATTTCATTATTTTTTTTACAACAATTCCATCAGAATACAAGAATATAAAGAGTATGAATGAATATTACACATTCGATAAATATCAGAGATTACAATAAATTACATAGCAGTGGAAAACAATATAATACACAACTAGAAGTAATACACGGATAAAAGCTTCCCGAGTATCGTTCCAGCTGTAAATCAGGATCCTATGAATATAAATCTACAAAACCAAAACTACCAATTGCCCGTGTCAAAATAAGGGCACCCAAAGTTTAGGTTAAAACAATAAACTCTAGGTCAGTCATGGGACTGGTGTGAGAACTAAAACAGTTATTAATCTTTGCTTTAAAGTTCGGTTAATCAAGGGACCACGCCGTATAACACGGAACGGGTTTCCTCCCAAGAACACCAGTGCATAAAACAACAACGCAATGCTAAATAAAGAAAAATGAAGCTATTATAAGACCCAGGTCCCATCACACAATGCAAGACAAGCCGGAGGATAGGATTTTACCTTATAATAGCCAAAGCATGCTTGATACGCTAAATTACATCTTTTATTATTACTATAAGTATATAATATCAAAACAATTTCAATCATAAGTATCAATCATAGACGGCATAAATGCCCCAACCCACTATGTCGGCATACTAGGCTCTACAATAAAAAACCGCAAAGTCACGCATTAGAAGTTGGATTTCCATCTGTGAACCAAGGCAAGGGATCATCCTTACCGAATCCGAGACCCCGTGTCTCACGAACAGAACGCATCGTCCCTTGGATCATCAGGGTCGGTCCACCGATGTAGATTAAAATGCCTGAACACTGCGTTTCCCCACCCTATGGGGTGTCAATGAGTCCAATGACTCCATCGGTCCCGGATCGAACGATATATCCGAGGCGCCTCGCAACAGCAACAGCCACATAAGTCAAACTCGTCAGGGCGTGTAAAACCACTGATGCCACTTCTAGCTCGAAGGAAACGCATGCCCTCCCTGAAGTCCTCTCCCGTTTCTGGTCCACTACCGGGGTGTGAGGCTCGCAAATCAACGCTACACAAAGCTGTGCCACACAGGTTGTGCTTTGATCATCAACCACAAGACTTTGCTTTTCAACAGAAGCCTTGATCAATTGCCATTTAGGCATGATACACAGGGCGTTAAACAAGAGAATAAATTCTCCGCCACCAAACAGATATATATTTAATAGAAATCAACCACATAGAATAAAATCTAATGTCAGACACACAGTCCATTTACAAGTCCGTTTTGGGTCTGAACGAAACCAGAGGCACCTTGTACCTTGCCTATCCATCGATCTCCAAGTACGTCTGGACGATCACCAACTGATACCCTCCTCTTGGGTGTACGGCCCAATCAAGATCATCAGTAATTATCCAAACACGTGAAGACCTCCGGTCTTCGACCACCGTCTTCATCTTCGACACCACGTCGAATCAGTTATTCAGAATGGGATAAACCCGGCCTTTCTGAATAACTCACATATATAATAAACAAGTGTTACACAAAACAATATATGCCTCATTCCAATTCAGAATATTCTTTTATTCAAATATTTCTTATACTTTGGGAAAGGTTCCCATAAATTTTATCAAAGATAAATTCTTTAAATTTATTCTTTAATCTTCTTTGGATATCAAATCAAACTGGTCGGGATTAGCAAACCACACCGATGTAATCATTTATTTTATTTCTCAATCCCAACCTATTCATCCCATGAAGTAAAACTGGTCATACTTCATATCTAACACCACGGTGTTATCGGTAAATTCAGTTACCATTTCACACTCAATCTAATTAAAGATTTAACTATCGCCTGGAGAAAAACTGGTGATACTCCATTCTCAATCATCTAAATCTGCTTAAAGATTCATTAAAACACCACTTGGTTTTAATCTTCCCCCAAAAATCAATATCAATGATTGTTTAACTTGGGAAATCACATCCTGTCTTTAACTGGGTTAAAGAACCAATGTCATTTAAAACACGGTTCATGATAAACCCAAAATCACATTTGATATTAAATACAAGGCTCTGAATAGAAAATATATCGGCTTATATTCAATATCGAATTCTACGACCAACAAATATCGTATTGGAAATAACGATATAAATATATCTTTCAAATTTCCATAACAATATCTATATAATCACGAAATCAAACATCGAAATATTCCAAAGACAATTTCGATTCAAATCCGTTCCAATTCAATTATTGGAAATTCTGGTCACTTTTAAAACCATTTCAAATCCAATTTATTTATTTAAAAATAAATAAATTATTATTCTAGTTCAAAACTAGTTCATTTCGATAAAAATTTATTTTTATCTTTTCAAATATGGATTTTTTCATCCCAATTCTTCACAAATCATTTCTAATGATTTTACCCAAATTATTAATATTTTTAATAATTTTATCAAGGCCCGTACAGTCGATTTCCATCAACGGCCATCGAACTGAACTTACGGCGACATTTTCCAAAATCTGATTTGGACATAATTCCAAATCCAACCGTTAGATTTCAAATCTCTAATATTCGTTAGAAAGCACTTTTTGATACGAACCCAACGGTTTCGGTTTTATGAGAATCCGACGGTCGGATCTCCCGTAATGTCCACTTGAAGTCAATGGCCGAAATTCACGAACTGCCGCAGCGCGGCGCGTTCTATTCAGGCCGTTATAATATATATATAATATATAGTTCGTCGATTTCCTTTTAAAACATATTTTATAAATCGTTTAAATTCGTTTTCAAAATGATTTCAACTTCCTTTTCAAATTCAAATCAAGATAGAATTTTTCAATATAAATTCGTTTTAATTTCATTTCAAATCGAATTCATTTCAATTTAATTCGAATTTCAATTCACCTTCAATATTCATCGAAAAATGAATAAAATCGATATAAATATCGTTCACGTCAAAATGACGTCAATCTAATCAACATGGCTTTTATTCAACACATGAATGTTTATTCTATTCAACACATGAATATTTTTCAATTCAACACATGAATATTTATTTTCAATTCAACACGTGAATTTATTTTCTATTCAACACATGAATTTATTTTCTATATTGGAATGAGGCCCAATCAATTACCATATAATGTTAATTATATGGATTTTCTACAACACATGTATATAATAGCAACGATAAATAATCAACCATCATCCAAAGTGCACCACACAACTGCATAAGCATTAAATATAAATAATTAACGCTTACACAGTCTGTCAACTCATCGATTGACATACAACTAAATAATCGGGATAAGGTACGTCAAATATCATCCCAATACCCGTGTAGGGTTTCAAATCAACAAACACATATTTTATTTGTGCAGTTGGGCGATGTGTAAAATTTATCGTCCCATTCAATATCAGTCAAATCAGTGTATATAAACAAATCGTCCGATTTGTTTATAAATATTTATCTTATATACATGTTAAAAATTATATTTTTAACTATAAAATATTTTCCACTATAAAATATTTTATTTCATTTTTCATCACACAATCAAATTTCACAACACAGAAATCAAACAAACAAGGCATCCATGGTCTGTGGACGACGGGTGTCGGGTGCTACTAAACACCGTCTGCATCCTAGTATATATTTCAAACTAGAGATAAAAATAAAAGTGAGGAGTTCTCACCGATAAGCTAAACCAAACGCCGCAACTCTTCATATGTAGGAAATCCTCACCGTTCTCGCCTTTTGTCACTTTCGTTGCCCGTATTCACTACATATATGAAAATCACATTTTTATATTGTTGCTATGTATATAAAAATCACATTTTTACACTGCTATTATATAGATAAAAATTCTATTTTTATACAGCTACTATAATAAAGATCGAATTTTTATTATCTATTTAATATAAAAATCGTATTTTTATTCTTTCTACTGTATAAAAATTCGACCTTTTCTATGTTAAAGATCAAGTCTTTCTTCGCTACGTATATCCATAAAAACGAATTCTTATCTCGAAGTAGCTTATATAAATTTCATTTTCAAACCATGATAATTTATATATAAAAAATTCTAATCTTTCTTATTAAAAAGAAATAATATTTCTTAAACTAACTTCTTAAATTGAAAACCATATTTCTATAAATAAAAATCATATCTTTTTAAAGATAAAAATCTCCCCTTTGTAGTAAATAATATAAAACCCAATTTTTATTTCTATCAACTAATTACTTCGAAATAAAAGTAAACAACTAACTAAAAAAGTGAAATAAAATAAATAAGAAAATACAAAGCTTACAGTACAGAGAGGAGGGGGTTTCAGTAGTCATCGGAGGTCGGAGGATGGCCGCTGGAGTTCGGTGGTGGGGGCAGGGTGGTTGGCGGGCGGGTTGAGCTGACGCGAGGGAAGGAAGGGGAGGGAAAAGGGAATCGAGCGGAGGTTCAAAGAGGAGGAGGGCAAGGGGGAAGAGGAAGTGGGAGAGGCGCGGGGGGGGGGGGGGGGGGGGGGGGTCGCGGCGGACAGCATCTGATCGGAGGAGGGGGTGATGGGCGGCGCATTCTTCGGTGGCGCGATGGAGATCCGTCGTCCCCTTTGTTTTTTTTTTGTTTATATTCTTTTTTTTTTCCTATTGATTAGAACGAAAAAGGGGGGGGGGGCTGAAAGTTATAGGAGAGGAAAGGGGAATTTTTATATTTTTATATTTATTTAATTATTTAATTTCAAAAAGCAACTTTTTATTTTGACCTCGAAATCAAACCCACCGACTGTCGTCCATAGCTAATTACCCCCATTCCGAACACAATGGGTTATGTATCATAAGCTGATTCGATCGTTTCGATCAGTTTTCTCAAATTTAAAATATAATTCTATATGTTGAATTTGAACGCACATTTCAATTTACCGGGGCCACATACTAACTAGAAAAATTCCCAAAAGATATTTTCTAGCTTCGTATTGACGATACGGTCCTAACAAAACTAATTTCGTCAAATTCTGAGACCGTTTGAAAAATCGCCATTTTCCAGTCGATTAAAATCAACTGAAACTGCCAAAACACGTTTCCCTTAGCCACACTCACATATTGATTCAAAAAATTACGAATTTTGAAACCTAGCAATAACTTGACAACTTAATCCAATAAAAGTGGTTTCGTCGAAAACCGAGGTCATTGGCAAAATTTCCATTTTTAAGGGCCAGAAGTCCATAGCGACTATTCTGAATTTTTAACTGGGCATAACTTTCTATCCCCGCTATGAAATTTTGATTTTTCGGATTCGTTGGAAAGATATTCTCAAATAGATTCTACTATTTTTGGTTTCACTAAAATCCGGTTTATTTTGAATCCTGTACATTCATTTGAAATTTGAAATCGAATTATCACGCCATTTTCAATTCCTTTTATAATTTAAAATAAATATTTATATTCTAACAACGACATATATAAATATATACGTTCTAATTCTATTCAAAATAAATTTCTCGTCGTTATTATTTAAAATAAATCATTTTAAATAATCAAAATTCGCTAAATTTGCCAAAATAAAAATTTTGAATTTGCCCAGATTTTCGCGTTATTACAATTTCAAGGCTACATGGAGATATTCTCTTAAATTTCTTCCTTTAGGCACATCAATCCTATATTTTCGAACCAACAAGACACACCCAGTTGCTTTCCAGGTACCAATTTGAGTAGACTTTACAATGGAATGCAGTATTTATCTTATGATCGTGATTACTATAGCCTTATAACTTTGATTTTCACTCTGATCTCAAGAGATTATAGAGAGGATGTAGATAATAAAAAACTAAGTATAAATAGTTTGATTTGCTTGAAATTTTCGAAGAATATAAGTAGGATTTTTATTAGAGACGGTGGAGATAAAAGTAGAGAAGAAGAAAATGAAATAATGATTAAAAAATTGTTTAAAACTACTGCTATTTACAGAGGAATAACGATCAAGTCCATTCGTGAGACGAAAAGACACTTCTCTGGAAAGTTAAATTTTGAAATAAACGGACAGTATGTCGAAGTACTAACAATGCTCAAGTCGACATACCTTTGATTCAAAATCTGAAAAACTTGTTTTTGAAAATAAAAAACTATACGATTAAACCAAACTTTTGGAAACTATAATATGTAGTAAAAGAGAGTTTTAGATATAGGAATACTTAAGAAAGATTGTTAAAATAATTTTAAACATTAAAATTAAATATATATTATATAATCAAAATCAGTATATAAAGTAAATTTAAAATTAAAAGTTAAATATACAAAATAATAAAGATTAAAATATAATATCAAATACCAAATATAATCAAAATTATAATAGTAAATAGATATAATATCAAATATAGTTAAAATTGTACTTGTAAAAAGATTTGAAATTTAAAACATAAAATAACGAAATTAATTTAAAACTTAAATCTTAAAAACGATTATAATATATGCTTTGTAAAATACATTGAAAATTTTATTTGAATGAGTGCAATCGAGTTTTAACATATATAACTAAGGTTCTAATACACATCTTCATTATCCAGGAATCCCTGAGCTCTTGATAACTCATGAGTCTTGATTTGGATCAGCAATTTTGATCAGCATCTCTACAGCATTACGGACAATCTTGTTATTGTACAATCTTGAGTATTAACACATGTTATAAAGCATTTACTATGCATTATATATATAATCATTAGTAATAATTATAAAAATATTTTATACCAATATATGCTATACCTATTGTATCTATTGTTGTTATCATCAAAACGTCCTTGCAGTAACAAAATTATGTGCGAACCAAACAATGAAACTTTGTATTGGGTATACATGAAAATTGGATCTTCATGTTGTTTTCAAACCTCTTCCAAACCTTTTTCAAACCTAGCAATAATTGTTGCATGTTGCAAAAGCAAAATATCATTCATTTTTTCATTAAGCTATGAAGTACTAAGATATTGTTTCAATACAAGATGTGCCGATTGAGTTTTATTAGAAGTTCTATAACCAAAATGTCCAAGTTTATCAGTACGTGAATTAACAACATGCTACCATATTGAACCCACTTATCAATTATATATTTCTGTTTACTAGGATAGCTTTTCCTCATGTTATCAAAATAAATCCAACAATCATCATACTCATCTTCAGATTCTGGCCAAATAAAAAAAATCAAGTAAGCTAAAAACAGTTTAGCAATTTCGACTGATGCAAAAGATCTCTTCATCTTTGTTAGAACTTTGTTGACATATGTCATTTGTAAAACAATTACGTTGCTTCTGAAAATATTATGTTCACTCCATTAATTAAAATTAATTCTCTATTTGTTACAACTACATTAAGAAATTACCTAGAGTGTATAAATACGTTAAATTTGTAATAGCCCATGGATAATTATTTTTCTTTCATGAAACACCATGCTATTATCAATGTTTTTTTTGATGCGATTGACATCATTTATAGTGAAGGGAACCTAAAATTATTCATCTTATACGTGCAACAAAGAATAAGACCAAAGGAAAGAAATTACATGTTATAACAAATTTTGAATGAACCAACTTCATTTCTGCTAACACAATGAGCATAACGAGACTCAACACAATCAACTTTGCAAATGTTTGATCAAGACCTACCCTGCATCTTAACATCCTCTGTAACGATACGGATTTCGCACGGACCTAATCGATCGCTAAATCGACCAAGACCGTTCGATTCCCGCATACGCTAACTCTGGGTATACAACACATCAGAAAAAATAACAGAAGACTTCTATAAACAACATAATAATGTTACATCAGAGTACAGAATATCAGAGTATATCGAAATATAATACACAGCGGAAGATAAATTTACATAAATGTAAAACAGTGCACAACGGAAATATAAACTACACAGCGGAAGACTATCAATACTCTGGACACAACTTAAAGCTTCAATCCAGAATCCTGCTCAATACATCTGCAAAATAAAACTACTCGACTGCCCATGTGGAAAATAGGGGCACCCGAGTTCGCAAGGGAAAAGCAAACTATAGGTCAGTCACAGGACTGGTGTGAGAAACTCTAACAGTTATAATTAACTTATTTACTAATGTGGCATATCACGGGACCACGCCGCTAACGCGGAACGGGTTTACCCCCATGAATACTGGTGTATAAACAATAATCAGTATAGATATATGGATCTACTATGCATCAATCAACATGCAATATCCCAATCTACCCACTTTGATTAATCACTACACTTAGATTTTCCAAATTCAATTCAATTTACAGAAATTATTCCTTTGGATTTTATTCCCGATTTCTTATTTCAAATCATTTGAAATACCTATCTAACTTTCTATATCAAAGTAGATTTCACTTCGGGATCTCAAATCAAATCGTTTGGAAATGTGAATTCCAAAACATAACAATGCATACAAACAAGTATGCAACCAAATATCGTGCTCCCCATCGACAAGGCAAAGGGTACGCACCTCGCCACTCGATATATAAATGTGCACCTACCCCACATAGGAGTAGGCTACACCGACGATGCACCTCCCACACATGGAGAGAATACACCGCCCTCTCACCCATACTTTTAGTCTCAGGGTTACCCGACTCTTTAGCCACATACTAAATCATTTCATATCCCGAAGTAGGGAAAATCATTTCACAACATAATAATCACAAGTACTTTCAAAATATAGTACTTCACATAAGTAATTCACGCATATGATCAGTCACTATTAATCACATAACCTTTGAGCTCGTATGTCTCAAAGAAGGGTGTTAAGCAAGAGAATAAATTCTCTGCCACCAAACAGATACATCATCAATAGCAACTAATCGAATATGCGATGAACCACAATGTAACATATAATACATTTCTAAATCATTTTAGAAATCATCGGGTTTTGGGCCTCGAAATCCTTTCTGTTTTATAAAACATTTTTATAAAACATTCCCTATCCAAAATTGGGAATACATTTCTTTTCACTTTAAGAAAAATATCATTTCACAATCATTCATTAAATTTGAAATGAACACAACATCGCTAAACACCTTATCGTCAAATCGTGAAGTGTTTCACAAGGCGTTAGCACACATATATTTTCAACCCAACCCAATGCTAAATGTAAATGCATATTTTGCTCATAAACTGGTCGAGCACAATCCAAACAATCAATCAATCAAATTTGACATTAAATATAAGGTTTTGAATAGAGATAGTATCGACTTATATTCAACATCAAATCCTGAAACCAACAGATATCATATCGGGAATAACGATATCGATATCTTCCAAATTCCCATCACGATCTCTGTATAATCACGGAATCCAATATCGAAAATATACAAAGATAATTTCAATTCAAATCCATTCCAATTCAAATATTGGAAATTCTGGTTATTTTCAAAACCATTTCAAATTCACCTTATTTATTTTAAAAATAAATAGAATTATAATTCTAGTTCAAAACTAATTCATTTCGATAAAAATCTATTTTTATCTTTTCAAATATGGGATTTTTCATCCTATTCTTACCAAATCATTTCTTATGATTTTACACCAATTATTGATATTTTTAATAATTTTATCAAGGTCCGTACAGTCGATTTCCATCAACGGCAATCGAACTGCACTTACAGCGACCTTTTCCAAATTTGATTTGAATGTATCTCCAAATCCAACCGTTAGATTTCAAATTTCTAATATTCGTTAGAAAGCTCTTTTCAATAAGAACCCAATGGTTCTGGTTTTAGGAGAATCCGACGGTCCGATCTCCCGTAATGTTCGTTCGAAGTCAATGGTCGAAATTCGCGAACTGCCGCGGCGCGGCGCGTTCTATTCAGGCCATTATATTATATATATAATATATATTTCATCGGTTTCTATTTAAAACGAATTTTATAAATCGTTTTAAATTCCTTTTCAAATCGATTTCAACTTCCTATTTCAAATTCAAATCAAAATTGTATTTTTTTCCTTATAAATTCTTTTTAAATTCATTTCAATTTGATTTCAATTCGTTTCAATTCGAATTCAATTCTATTTCAATTCAATTTGAATTCATTTTCTATTCAATTCAATTCGAATTCATTTTCTGTTCAGTTCAATTCAAATTCATTTTCTATTCAATTCAATTCGAATTCATTTTCTATTCAGTTCAATTCGGATTCATTTTCTATTCAGTTCAATTCGGATTCATTTCTATTCAGTTCAATTCGAATTCATTTTCTATTCAGTTCAATTCGAATTCATTTTCTATTCAGTTCAATTCGAATTCATTTTCTATTCAGTTCAATTCGAATTCATTTTCTATTCAGTTCAATTCGAATTCATTTTCTATTCAGTTCAATTCGAATTCATTTTCTATTCAGTTCAATTCGAATTCATTTTCTATTCAGTTCAATTCGAATTCATTTTCTATTCAGTTCAATTCGAATTCATTTTCTATTCAGTTCAATTCGAATTCATTTTCTATTCAGTTCAATTCGAAATCATTTTCTATTTTATATCAAAATCGAATATTTCATATATATGCCAATTTTATATAGTGTATATAGATATATGCTAAAAATTATATTTTTAACAATCAAATCATTTTCACATTTCATATATATATATATATATATATATCGTTTTCATTTCATATATACATCGTTTTCACATTTCATATATATATCGTTTTCACTTTTCATACATACGATATTTTCACTTTTCATATATACGATATTTTCACTTTTAGTATATGCGATATTTTCACCTTCAATATATATATATATATATATTTCATTTCACATCACGATCAATTTTCACACAGAATACAATCAAACAAGTCGTCCATGGTCTGTGGACGACGGGGAACAATTCATATATGCAGTTATACAATAAATAACTGTACAGAAATAATATAGTGAGAGAATTCTCACCGTGGTTTCATTTCTGAATTTTCTGAATAGTTCAGGTTTGAAATTTATCTGAATTCCCAAAGTGCTCCTTTTCGATTCTAGTCAGTTCTGTGCTGAAGAGCTCGTCGAGAGGATCTCAACGCATCCTGTTTCACTCGATTTCGTTTCTGTCTGAAAAAGTTATTGCATTTTAATCTTTAGACAATTTAATATACAATTAACTAAATTAATTAATTATTTATTTACTTAACCCTATGTTTAATCCTCCTTCCATCGTTCCTAATACTGGAACCATCGAACCCAAAGCTTTAAATCTAGGGCAAACCGTCGCTCCACCTTGGCACCACCGCCCTCTGATCAGCAACCACCACAGCAAAGAGCTTTGAAGCCTCTTCCAACAATAGGAGTTTGGCGTAGTTCGAATCCCCCTAGTACCTCGAAAAATGGGTACGACTGCCGGCTCTTTGAGCGTCGAATTCGAGAAATCCACGCAGAAATTTTTGATCATACCCGTTCATGATGGAGAGCACTTCGATCTGAACGGAATTCGCTTTAGGAGTCCTTGAATTTATTTCATGGATTTGGAGTTTGAAGGGGAAGAAGTTATGAGGTTTAAGGCCTTCGATCGCTCCTGGAGGCGCTGAAGCCAGCGTTGACCAATAGAAGACGAGAATGAGGGTTTTGACTTTGAAATGGGTTATACATATATAATTTTAATATTAATTAATTCTCTTATTGATTCAAACTCGTCCAAACTTCAAATCAAACCCAACGACTCTCGCCCCTAGCTAATTACCCCCATTCCGAACACAATGGGATATGTTTCGTAAGCCAATTCGGATGTTCCAACTAGTTTTTCATTCAATTTAAAATATATAACATTCAATATTCGATTTGAACGACATTTCAATTTACCAGGGCCACATACTGACTCGAAAAATTCCAGAAAAATATTTTCTAGCTTCGTATTGACGATACGGTCCTAACAAAACTAGTTTCGTCGAATTCTGAGACCGTTTGAAAAATGGCCATTTTCCAGTCGATTAAATTCAACTGAAATGGTCAAAACACGTTTTCCTTTGCCACACTCACATATTGATTCGAAAAATTATGAAATTTGAAACCTAACAATAATTTGACATCACGGATCCAACAAAAGTGGTTTCGTCGAAATCCGAGGTCGTTTATAAAATTCCCATTTTTAAGGGCCTGAATTCCATAGCGACTATTCAGAATTTTCAACTGGGCATATCTTTTGATTCCCGCTATGAAATTTTGATTTCCCGGATTCGTTGGAAAGATATTCTCAATTAGATTCTATTATTTTTGGTTTCACTAAAATCCGTTTTATTTTGCACCTGGTACATTCATTTGAAGTTTGAAATCGAATTATCGAACTGCAGGGCCATTTTCAATTCCTTTTATAATTTAAAATAAATATTTATATTTTAACGATGACGAATATAAATATATAAGTTCTAATCTATTCAAAATAAATTTCTCGTCGATATTATTTAAAATAATTCATTTTAAATAATCAAAATTCGCTAAAATTGCCAAAATAAAAATTTTAAACTGGCCCAGATTTCCGGGTTATTACAATCTCAATCTTCTGATTTAGGTTATATGGTATTATATTGCCAAAGTGTTCAGACAAAATTCCTTGTTAACATTAAATAAAACATGTCTAGATTTATCAGATAGACCCAATCACTCTTTTTACTATAGTGCAATAACTATTCTAGCAAAAGGATAGTTAATTAGAGGTTTTAGTAACTCATGATTATTAAAGCATTAAATAACTTCCATCCATAAATCTTTTCCTTTGCTTATATCTCTTTTGTAAATCCTTTTAAGCCAAAATGGACAGACACGTTTTCTATTAGAATTATGATCAGATGTTTAACCTTCTCTTTTTACTTTTTCCACTACTTGTTTCTCAAAATTTTCCAACAGTTTCACATTTAAGCAAAACTCATGCCTTCATCCCTAACTTCTTACGAGATTAAATAGATATTTTAATAGTTCTTAATTTCTCTCCAAGTGAATGACACCAATGGATCATGGCTTTACATAAAGGGAAAACCTATATCCAAAATCAAATTCAGTTTTAATACTATACTAGAAATCTTTGTATTTCTAACGCATTGTCGCTATGGCATCACTAAATCTTTTAGCGACACCGTAATGACACAAAATGTGAGTCAGAAAAATGAGCATCGCTAAATTACTTGGCATCGCTAAGGCGACATAAAATTGATGTCACTATGGCATCGCTAAACATTAGCGATGCCTTTGTGATGCATGTTTATATCATGAAAATAGTGTCATAACGACATCACTGAATTTTAGTGATGACATTATGAATCCAATGATCTTAAGTAGAAAATCCATCGTTGCATCGCCTAACTATAATTTCAAACAAAATAGAACTATCATATAAAACCAAATCATCTATGTCAAATATGCCACATAATAAAAATATATAATCACAGAAAATCATATATATGCAAAATTTATATATTTAACCAACAAAGTACGATAATCAAATATAATTTAAGTCACGGAAGAACTACAATTACAACCAAATATGTTTGATTGACACTTAATAACATAAATACGTATATGATACACAAATCATGTTGTGATTATGCTTCAAGCTGTTAGCAAACAAATTTGCTGTTATTGTGTTAAGATTTGATTTTGGTATCTCTCCACCGTCAACTTCACGTCTTTGACAAAATGATCTACTACTAGAGATCACTTCCAACTTTTTTGTGCTTTTGACTTTCTGGTTCTCTCAATTGCAACTTCTATGACATGTGAAATGCATATTAGTGGAATTCTTCAAACGTAAAAGCCTTCAAGAATACCAGAAATGTAGAAGTAATTGTATAATATTTAACCATTTTATACAATTCTATCTGCAAGTAAAAAAATCACACTTAAAATGTACAAAAATTAGAAGAGACAAGTTTTGTGCTGAAGTTCATCTCAATTAAACATGACAGAAGTGCCAATGGTTATGAACTTATGATCTTTATTACCTAAGTCCATTATTTTACCACCAAGATACACATAATTGTAGTTATTTAAAAAATATTATCTCAACTTCAACATAAAATATCTTTTGTCTGAGAAAATATTTTCATTCAAATTATTTTTGACTGTGCATATGCTACTACACACCATGATTAAGTTCTAATAGCTTCTATTTGTATATCGCAATTTAATTTGAAGTTATATAAACTGGTCAAATTTTGTGCATTCGTGGATGGTTAGAATAAATTATTGTAATAGTATGATAAGTTATTTCAACTATATTTAGGTTGCATAATGTAAATATCAAGATATGCGATAGTCCTTTAGAAAATTTGTCATATAACCATAGCAATACAGTATATATATATATATATATATAGTAGCATACAAATATTATCTTTAACTTAATAATACAATTTAAACCATGGAATATTTAACGACACCACAAAATACTGTTTTAGTTTCCATATCATGAAAATAATATTATGTTCTATCGGTGTAGGTCAGCAAAAATCATTTGACTATTATTTTGTTCATCATCAAAAAAATGCAGTAACGCATAAATATTACAAAAATTAAACGGTTGAAACTAGATTATTTATTAGGAAATCACTGATAGGAAGTTTCTCTATTTATGTGATTTGACTATGTGATAGGATGTTTCCCTATTTATGTGAGTTGATTATGTGATAGGAAATTTCCCTGTTTATGTGATTTGATTATGTGATAGGAAGTTTCCCTATTTATGGGATTTGATTAGCAGGTAATCATTGTATATGTATTGCTTTTGCTAATGAATAAAAGTAAGTCTAAGCCTAAGATTTTTATTCTTACCATGGTATCAGAGAAAAATTTAATTCGTGTGCACATAACTGCTACACTTGTCCATGTCATCCAATAAGATCCACCGTTAGGCTCAGGATATGCTACACGTGCGTGGGCGCGTTGAGATAAGTTCCACATCGGGGAATTTCAAAATAAATTATGTACAAATATTAAGAGTCCACCCTTGACATTGCCAATTAGTTTTGTGATGATTTAAGGTTCTCTAACATGTTGAGGCAAGTCCCACATCGGGGAATTTGTAAAATAAATTTTGTATAAACATTAAGAGTCCACCCTTCAGATTACCAATTGATTTTATGATAATTTGGGATTGTCTAACATGGTATCAGTGCCATTTAAACACTATCTTTTTTTATTCCTCTAAAATTTTAACCATGGCTGGTGAAACAACTCCACTATCATCAAAATCCAAACCAAACTCTCCCATCTACCTTGGACCATAAAATAAACCAGATCTCGAAACTGCACAAGAAGAACGTGTTACTGGGATTACACGCATAAAGGAGGAGAAGCCTTGAAACACCCCACCTCCGTTAGGGTCACTCTCAAAGGGAATGCCCTAATTTTGGTGGAGGTTTATAAGTATAAGTCACAGATATACAAGACAGATATAAGAACACATATTTGTAAACAGCGGAAAAACAAACAACTTTTATTCCATAAAAGCAAATACGTGTTACAACAACATCACCATAATTGTCTTACATCTTTTCCAAAAACATAACATAACACTTTCATAATCTGTCTTGATTACATTATTTAAAGAAGCATAAAGAAAACATAGATAAACTGCAAAAGCCCCATAGTGGTTGTCCAAAGCCATAGTTCAAAACAAAAAGAGTCCCAAGCAAATACATTTCTCTTCTTCAAGCTGGATGTGAAGGCTGGTCAAGCTGCAGTGTTCCCTCCCTGTGGACCTGGGGGGGGGGAACGGAAGAAAAGAAGACGAAAGAAAAGTAGAGTCAGACATAAAGCTTGAGTAAGTCTAGGACTATTCTGTCTATGGACAAAGAACTGGGTATGATAAGTATAAACAAGAAATGGGAAAGCACTATAAACTTGGTTAAGTTGTCTAGGGTCGAATATACTATCGTACCCCATATTAATCTCTGAACCCATATAAACTAGTTCCCAACTGGCACCCCATAATCAGGGTGAAGTGATCCATTCTATGATGATCGGCTCCTATTCGCATAGTTACATGTGTCTTACGGCCCCCGATGTTGTAGTTACCTATGCTGGTCCCACCATGGGGTGTATCAGGTCCCATGGCAGCGGCCCGACACAACCCTAGAATGCACAGGTATTCTACTGGTGCCCAGTGCCTTATTTTTCTGCGCCGGAGTGTGTGCACGCCCGCACCCCGTTGGAACCTACACTGCTACACCACCGCCGTCGATTTGACCTCTTACAATCAGCCCAGTAATCGTGCCCCACCCTGCCTAGTTTCAGGGTATCATGATACACCTTATAGGGTTACTGCTGAAAAGGGTCCCCCGTTACTAGGTTTTCTATCTCTAGCCAACATGCTAAGTTGGTTAAGTGTTTTCTAACCTAACCCCCCACCAGTTCGTTTAGTTTAGCATGTTCCCTTTTGATTAAGTCTTTAGTCCACTTAATCCTAACAGTCCTGACTCAGCCTTAATTGTCTTATTAAAGCCTTGACCTCTCACATTAGACAGGTATTGTTGTGGCTGCCTGTTGCCGGTTGGTTCCGCGCAGTCTTACGCCACAACTCAGTCTAACCTCGGGTCCTTATTGGGCTCCATGTTTAACCTCCCACATTGGATAGGTATTGTTGTGACTACTGGACAGCCGGGCGGTTCCGGGCAGGTTTACATCACAACTCAATCCAACATCGGGTTAAACACATCGTATTTTCTACATTTACATATTTTGTCTTTCTTCTTTATTCATATGTAAATATTTGCGGCCTATTATTAAGTTAATGGTGTAAAGGTTACACCAATCATGGGCCCAACCCATACTTGAATTTGGGCCCCTATACTTTATCTTTTCATTTATTAATAAATTTAACCCAACGTTATTTTCCCCCGTTTAATACGTTCGTTTATTATATATATATGTTGGGCTTAACCTTTTTAAGCCCAACTTAGCCATGCGAAAGAGGGGAGGCTTAAAGCGTGATTACATACACAAAAGGGGAATGGTGAACGCATGAACTTGCAACATAACGTTGGAATTACAAAATAGAAACTGGTGTACTTGCATAGCAATAACATATACTTTGGTCATAAAGCATAAGTGACATAAATCAGAGCATGTAAACTTGTAGTTAAGTTAAGAATCTAAATTGGATATCATTATTGACACATAGTCTTAACTACAACATAGACCTATGTTTTTATTTAGGCATAATGTCAAACATAAGCAAATCATGTTCATAAGATTACTACATGCTTACAAAGGGGATTACTTTTGTTACTAATACAAAAGTATAGTTCAACTTAATCATGATTTTAAATCTATTCACATAACCATGGCGCACATATACTTATGGCATAAATATTTCAAAACAGGAAATCATGATTTTTACTTTAGTCATGTAAACTTGCAAAAAGGGATTTTTGAATCTAACCTAGCCATGTACCACATATGTTATTATATAATTCTTGTTAACAATATAGACCTAACATGGTTTCAATTATGCAAAATATCAATCATAGCCTAGCCATATTCATAAGTTTGCAAATAGGTTTCTAGTACCAAACATGGCTTAATACATAGATCATGGTGCCAAAACTTCAACATAGTTTCATATGAACTATAATAATCCCAATTTGTTCCACTTACGTACAAAATGATTTTTGTACAAAAATACACATTATGATGGCATAGTATCAAAACTCCAAACTTGCATGAATTCCAATTAAACAACTGCATACATGTAGCTTCAACATAAATTACATATTTTGCGAATATCCAAACGTCATACTTGCATAAAACTACCGCAACATGTATTTTTTATAATGAATAACATAATTCGAGAATATCCAAACGTATACAATATTCCAACGCACAAATATGAATTACTTTATCACCACAAATCAAGTATACATACCAACACAATTATTTGTTCATACCAAAATAATACTCTACTTACAATCGTTGTGGTGAATTCTCTAATTCAGGAATTTAGAGATACGACTCCTTTTTGACGTAGGCGTTGATTTGATTTGCTTATGTTGCTTTAGGCTTTAGAATTTTCCTCCTAATCCTCTCTCCAATTTGGTGGCTACTCCTAGACGCTCCTCAGCAGCATGGTGGCTTTGTTCTTATTTTTGAATGAATAGATTAGGGTTAGTCTAGGGTCATTTTTATAGGGTTTATGAACTGATTAGAGCCATCGATGCTGCCTGGATTGATCGTAGCCATTCATTCGAAAGAGAGACCAATTAGAGCCTGCCACCTAGCCCTAATGACAAAGCAGACTACAGAAAATCGGCCAAACACAGACCTGGCCAGCCAGGTTGGGCTGGGTTCGACCTGGCTCTCGACCAGGTCGACACCCCTGTCGACAGGGCTGTCGACAGCCCTGTCGACATGGCTAGCCCAGGTCGACAGCCCAGTCGACCTGGGTGGCTTAGGCGGGAGTTTTCCCGCCCTGGCCAATTAGGCCCGATTTTTAATTTTTAATTGTTTTTCTGAGCTGTTCGAATTTTAAACTTAATTTAAAAACTTCCGAAGGCCATATCTTCTTCATACGGACTCCGTTTTTCGAAAACTCGGACTCTATTTCGCGTATTTTTCCGAGACGAACGCAATGGCGTATCCCGTTTCCCTTAGTTCTTTGATTTGAAATTAATTATACTTTAATTTGTGAATTTCATAGTTATAGAATTCTCGGGGTGTTACAAGCCTGTGGTTGTTGGTTTTGTTGTGCGCATGGAGACTTGACCAAAACCGCGTCTTGACAAGGCAGAGAAAGCTGCTTTGAACTGCACATATTTCGATAAATCATGTCATGATGTGACCATATGCTTCAATCTTCATGGAGTTCCAGATTGGTACATTGAGAAATATGGAAATAAAGAAGAAAATAAGGGTGGTCTGCATGGGAAGCAATGTAATCAGGGGATCTTGTCATTTGCTGGACGTGGGCATAGCACTGTAGTTGCCAATGTTGCGACCTCTACTCATTATGCATTGGCTATGCCATATGCCTCTGGATCGACACCTCTCGCAGGCTACACCGCAGAAAAGTGGTAGACTCTTTAATAGGGTTGTCAAAACAAAACCCAAAACCAAAACCAAAACAAAACCCAAAACAAAAACAAAACAAAAACGAAACTCAAAACCCAAAACCAAAACCCAGAACAAAACCAAAACCAAAACCAAACCAAAACCAAATGTAACAATAGGAGCAAAATAAAATTCATGCTTTGGAGGATAACTGAACCAGGAAAAAAAATTCCTTCTGGAAAGAAAGTTCTAGGAGGAAAGTTGGGCATTTATGATTCTCATGCTCTAACTTGAGAGGGCTATTAGGAAATTATTGATACGAAGTTTCTCTATTTATGTGATTTGATTATGTAATAGGAAGTTTCCCTATTTATGGGATTTGATATGTGATAGGAAATTCCCTTATTTATGTGATTTGATTACGTGATAGAAAATTTTCCAACTTATGTGATTTGATTATGTGATAGGAACTTTCCCTATTTATGGAATTTGATTAGCTAGTAGTCATTGTAAATATATTGCTTTTGCTCATGAATAAAAGTAAGGTGGACCCTAAGAAATTCTTATTCTTATCATTACTGCAATCTAAATTTCGCATTTTATCTATCTCTTTGCAACAACATATGTACTCATGAGAACCTATTTGTAACTAAGCTTTTTGGTTGCGGCACATGGGTTTCTACAGTGTTTAAGTAGTTTTCCAACTTACTGAACTTTATATGTAATATTAGTAAAGCCGAATCATATACCGCTCACTTCATTATTAGTAGTTAATTAAAACACCTTTTAACTAAAGTGTTATGGTTGCACATAATGAATGTTATTTCTAACAAGTTAGCATCACAATTTAATAATCTCCATGTGCTTTCCCCATCTTTATCCATGCAAATGAGTAATGAAAATTTATATGTGTGATTTCATTTTCTTGACATTTGTTTTGGTGAATGTTAATCCTGGAACGTACAGGTTAATATCCCAAATCATCAACTGCCATCTATCGTCTCATAATACGCATTTAACCGATATCATTAGCTTTTTGTTTTGATATTTCACGCATCTCCTCACTAGTACAAAACATGTGCTCCTTGGAGAATATTGAGTTCAATATGAAATCCTGTTAATTCGCAAGAAAATGCCCAGTAATATGAACATGAATTACAACTATACATACGGAAGCGACTAAAAATATCATCAAAGGTAAATTTATTTGTGATTTTTACACTCAATGGGGGCTTGGCAAAAAAATTTGTTGAATTAAATATCTAACTAAGTGAGGAATTAAAAGGGGATGGAGTTAAACAAAGTTCATTTTATTTGCAGTATTAAACCCAATCATGAATTCTTATTGAATAAAAAAATTATGAACTAAACATCTATATGTGGAATAATGGTGGACTAAATTGAAACACTTAACACCCCTCTTACTTTTTCTTACCTTTAACAATTTCTTAATATATGCAATCCATGTTCAGTGCAGAGGGACACAAAGAAATAGACCAACTTAACATTTTGGAAATACCACCAGCACCAATAGTCCATCCTCCCTTCCTCATGCAAACCTTTACTTTGGAAAACAAATTGAACATATATGAATATGAGACATGACCATGTCTAAATAAAAGAAAGACTTGCAGACCTTGATTTTTTTCAAACCCTTTGACATTAATTACCAAAAATAGCAGTGAATCCAAAAAACAATTAAAATTAGTTGTGTTTTTACTAGAACAAATAGATTGGTAAATCAATTTTATAGTAAACAATCGTGTGCCAAAAGCTTAGGTGTTATTATGTATATAACATGTTCACATAAGCCAAAATCTTTTGGTCTAAAGGTATGGTCAGAAAATAGTGGATTAGTTAGTTCGGATTTCAGAACATGATGCCAAAATCTTTTGGTTTAAAGGTATGGTCAGAAAATAGTGGATTAGTTAGTTCGGATTTCAGAACATGATGATAATCTATAGTGCTACACAGTTCCCAAACAATATAGAACCTTGCTATTTTGATTATTTATGGATACTGCTCAACTATTAGTGAAATAAGTATTTAAGACCTATCCAGTAAACTGTAATAAAGCGATAATAATGAACTTACAGAGATCTACTGCATCTTGAAAAACCCAAGCTACCTATATCTAGACTCACAAAACTTGAATCACCTGAATCACTACATCGCGATCTCCTTACCATCAGAAACCTAAATCCACAAACAAACACAAGATCCGAGCTCGCGGTACTACCTATATACCCAATTTCATCCTCCAGATCCATTGTTCTCTCTTTCCCATAAGCTGCAAAACCCTTTTTTCGATTGCGCTCCATCTCATGTAGACCAACAATAAAGTACGTATCTTAATTTGAAGGGGGCACGGTATCGAAACTGTTTAAAGAACGCTGAAATAAGGGTTTTCAAGTTTTTAGGGAAAGTTTGATGTCACGAAGGGCATTTATTTGGAAAAATGAGAATACGAAGAATGAGCAGTGGGTTGTTTTGGTAAAGTAAGAATACGAAATGCGATTGATTTGGTAAACTTTGAATACAAAGAATGAGAAGTGGATTGATGAGATGGACGTTTCCGGTATGTTGGATTATTTCAGATTAAAGGAGGAAAGTTTATTGGTGCTTGAGTGGCGGACTGATCTGATTGATAGTGGAAAGTCTATTTTTGCTGCGTTGTAACTTTTAGGCATCTGAATGACATAGCCAACTTTCCACGAAATTATTATAAAAAAGTTCTAATGTGATGTCATTAAAGCATGGCTAACTATTATGCCTTAATGATGTTTTGGTGACGCTAAGAAATTTAGCGACCCATCGCCATCGTAGCGTTGTTATGGCATCACTAATTGACGTCAGAAATTAACCCTCTATCTAGTAGTGATATATGCATTTAATTTTTCTCTTTCTATCAATAAATTTACCTATACCATAACTTCTTCAATAGTAAAATACCGAGTTAAATCAACTTTGATTTTTTCATTACGGTACGATTCACTATCCTTTTTATTGAGATGTCAAACACACTTCCTTTTACATTACATCTTCTATTTATACCTTAAAAATATTATACAAGTTCATTTGATTCATTGCCAAAATCATTACTACAAGTCACTGAATTGCATCGACCAACATCATCTACAATATGTGTATAATACAAGAAGACATAATTAATATCATGTAATCACCATTTACGAAAAATAAGAAGTTCAAAAGATAGGTGGATTCATTAGTCCTTAAATTAAGAAAAAGCAAATAACTATAAATAATGTAGTTAATGCTACCTTCAAATTCATGTGATAACAATACATACAAATTCCATTCGTAGTTTGAATACAAATAAAATTCCTAGTTTTTCTGCAAATTGCTCAAAATGATAATAATAAATAAATAAGTTGCTCTTCCTTACATTATTGCTCGGACATCTGTCATTAGTTGAAACAAAAGGAATCCCTGATGTTACTTGTCTACCAACTAATATTTGTACTCCGCTTCTCTAATTTATTTCATGATGTGTGACTATTTATTCAAACCGTCATTCCTACCTTAACAACATGTGAGACAATCCTAACAAATTACTATTAATTTATCGTTTACAATAAACTATTCATTCATTTATTTTACTCACTTTCGTATATCTAACTGAACCGACCGAAATATGTTTTTACCGCGTTTTATTATATTATTCTAATATCTTTATATGTGGTGTCGGGGTAATTCAGAATTGTGTGGATACAGCACATCATTCTTACGTAGCAATCCTCTTAAATAATAGTAATCTATTAAATAATAGTAAAGCAGAAGAATTTCTTGCTCTCTCCTTGATTTTAGGAGTTATCTCTCTTCTGCTTAATTCTCTCTTGATATTTAATGTTTGAATCTTTTAATTATCAATTATATTATTTAACTAAAAATATCATTATTTAATAATATGTTAAATGTATTTAAAACTTGTGCATAATTATCTATAAATAATTCATTGATTAACTTCTAACAGTTTATATTTAGGTCCATATATTTATATTAATTACATAATACAAAATTTAAGTTGTTTACAAAAATTGATTTAGTTAATATTTCTAACAGACATTAAAGAACAATAATTCAATATGAATACGACTATTGTACTAATAAAAATGATAATATAATTTTTTTAATTCAATTGCAATATATAAATCACATAAAACAACAATAACAAGTTTGATTTTTTATTTTATTATCATTTAACGTAAAAATACTTATATTTAAAATGATAAAATATATTTATTATGCAACATTTAACTTAAAATATCTGTATTTAAAATATTAAAATATATTTATCATGCATTTCATTATAAAATTCCACATTTTACTCAAAATACCGATATTTAAAATTACCACAACTATTTACAAAACCCACCTCACTTTCTCCTATGATTTACATTTCAGTCCATATTTATAATGCAATTATAAAGTGTTCAGCTTGAAACAATAAGATAAATGCAACTAAGCGATATTCGTTAGTTCGAGCACTAATGACAATATGAAAATTTCAATAATATAAATCATACCTATATCGATAAAAATTGCATTTTCATTGAACTAACACATAAGTCACACGACATGCAGTATAACATAAACAAAAAGGATTTTTTGGAAAGTACACTTTATAATTTCGTAATACACAAATTTTCTTTCTTATAAACGTGTTTAAGAAATACTATTATTTTTTTGTTCCAGTTAATCTATGAATAACTATCGTAAAGCAAGCGTTTGCAAAAATATTGCACTTTAGCAAAAAAATTTAAAAGAAAATTATTTTTGGAAATGTGAGATTAAGTGAAAATTTAACTTTTGAGATAAAACAAAAAATAATAGCAAAAAAATAACAGAAAAGTATCAAAATATTCATCTTGCATTACAAAATTATGCTTTTTACAGCAAAAGCTTTAATTTTTTAATTCTTACAACCTTCAACCGAACTATATATCTCAGTTCTCCTTTAATAATTATTTATATTTGACTCTGTAACACCCCGTATTTTTATGTTAATAATATTACATTTTCAAAATTTGACCCCAGAACATTTACTAATGAGTTCGTGGTGATTTTCTTATTCGTTTTAGTATATGGCATTGTTGGATCTGGATTAACCCTAGAGGGGGGGTGAATAGGGTTTATCACAATTTTTCGCTGAGTTAAAAAAACTGACAGGATATTAAATAATAAAAAGATCACAGAATACAGCAGAAAAAAGCAGAAAGGAAATAACACACAGAGATACCCAGCTTCGGCAAAACCCTGCCTTCTGCATTCCTAAGGTTTCTACTAGGTAATACAACAGATCCCGCTTACAAGACCATGTAAACTCGCGAACCCCTCGCTCCTATTCTAATCCTACGCTCAAAACTCTAGACTGATCTAAACCCTTAGATCAGATTTCCCCTGATTACAACTCCGTAATCAATAGCCCTTGTTTTTACAGACTCTAGTAAACTGCCAGTTAACACCCTAACTGGTTTCCCTAGAATTTTACAGACTCTAGTAACTGTTCGTTTTTTTTACAACACAAATTAAAAAACAAATATAATTTAAAAATAGAAAAACCCTAGTTTAAAAGGAATTAAATGAAATGGTGCACCCATATACTCTTTATCCCGAACGTTTTTCTTTTGAGAAACAAAAATGGTGGCGGTTGGAAATGTTTCTAGGGTTTTCTGAAAACATTTCCAAATTGCGATCGATGGTTGATGAAATTTTGATTCTCTGTGTCTTCAATTCGCTGATGCTTGTGATTGATCGATTTGGGCTTGATCGAAACAACGGTGAGTAATTTTTATTTGATTCTTCGAGTTTTGATTTTCGGATTTTAGTTGCTTGCTTCGATACTTTGCCAATGAAGAAACGGTGTTTAAATAGGGATTTAGAAACCCTTTCATTCTCTGATTTCATATAAGATGATTTGGCCTGATTTATGAATTTCCTCTTTTGCTTGGCGAGATTGAATTGATGAATCTAAAAAAATAAACTTGCCCCTTTTGAATTCGAAATTGTCCCTTGTATGATTTATTGATGAACTGTCCCTTATGAAAATCTCGGTTTGAATGGATTCCTTGAATGAAAATGGAATTAATTTTCACTCTTTGGTTGAGTCCAAATCTGGAAAAATTTCTTGCCAAATTTAATTCCTGAAATTCTAGAAAAATTTAAATTGTTACCTTGCCAATTTGAAAAACCATTGCCAAAAAAATGATGGCTGATTCCTGGAGTGATTTTTTTGTTGCCTTCATTTGGAAATGATCGACTTGCCATAAAGAATTATTGTGCAAAACAGGAAAAACAGAATTAAATTCTTGCTCCAAAATGATTTGTGCCATTTCATTAATGCACCCAAAAATCTTGTATCTCATGCATGTCAGATTAAAACAAAATTAATTTCCATTGTTAATTTATGCCAAACAACGAAACACGATGTTGGACCCCTTTTTATTCCTTGATGTTGGATTGCTTGGACATAATTTCTTGACATAAATATTGTCGTGATTTCTATACACATATTTGAGGAAACTGAAAATAATTGTTGTTTGAAACATTGATCCTTTGTGGCCCTGAAGTTGTGCACTCACATGTAACACCCATATGAAAACTGATCTTGTATTCTTGTTGAAACTTGACATATACATTGCTGCATTTTGAATGCTTTGCTATGTTGGCTGTGCACCTGTGTATAATCTTGTATACATGCAATTTTTCCGGGCTTGTTCATTCATGCTTTGCATACACATATACTTCCAGTTTAAACTTCGCATGTCAATATAATTATGCACACACACTGTATATGCATGTGCCACTATATACCTTGTAGCTTGTCTCACCATGTACCAGCTAATGTACATGCTTCAGATTTGTTTATAAACCCCATGCTTGCTTAGTCATTTGTATGCTGACTGCACCATGTGTATGCAACTTGTACTACCCTGTTTGCATGCCTGATCACAATGTTGTATATATGTTGCTTGACCATTTCTAGCTGTCCTTGAACTGTATTACCATTCTGCTGTGAAAACCCGTAACTTCCCTGGTGAGGAAAGCGCGGATAGTTCGAGAACAAGCCACAACAGAACGCAGACGAAAGAACATTTCATTGTTATTTACAACAATTCCATCAGAATACAAGAATATACAGAGCATAAATAAATATTACACAGAAATATCAGAGATTTAAATTACATTTAAATACATCGCAGCGGAAAATAATACAATACACAACTAGAAGAGATATACGGATACAAAACTTTCCGGATATCATTCCATCTGTAAACCGGGATCCTGTGAATATAAATCTGCAAAAACAAAACTACTAGCTGCCCGTGTCGAAAACAGGGGCACCCAGAGTTTAGGTTTAAAATAATAAACTCCAGGTCAGTCATGGGATTGGTGTGTGAACTAAAACAGTTGTAAATCTTTATTTTTAAAGTTAGGTAAATGAAGGGACCATGCCGTATAACACGGAACGGGTTTCCTCCCAAGAATACCAGTGCATAAAACAAACAGCGCAATGCTAAATAAAGAAAAATGAAGCTATTATAAGACCCAGGTCCCATCACACAATGCAACGCAAGCCGGAGGATAGGGTTTTTACCTTATAATAGCCAAGAATGCTTGATACGTTTAAAACAAACCATTTGATACTATTATAAGTGCATATTGTATAAAATATCTTCAAATCATAAGTATCAATCATAGACGGCATAAGTGCCCCATCCCACTATGTCGCCATACTAGGCTCTACAAATAAAACCGAAATATACGTATCGGAAATTGGATTTCCATCATGGTGGCTCCTGATTCGAAAGATCGATCGCGTAATGCAATTCCCCACGGCTTACGTCCCAACAAGAGAAAACACCGTCTGCACATCCGCACATTTAGGACCAGAGTATCACTGCGGCTTACGTCCCAGCGAGAGAAAACACCGCTTACTCTATATATCCCTGAGCACTAAGCTCATCTCGGTCGACTGAATCCACGACACCACTAAGGTGCCCATCCACTAAAAGCATACTGATCAAACCATCAGTTTACCACCATACCGAGGTGTGAGGCTCGCGAATCAACGCTATACACAAAGCCATGCTATATTAAAGCTGCGCTTTGATCATTATCCACCAAACTTTGCTTTTCAACAAAAGTCTGGATCACTGCATCTCAACATTCCACACTATCAATCCATATCGTACCACTGATTTCTGCCAATATATAACCTCTGAGCTCGTATGTCTCAGAGAAGGGCGTTAAGCAAGAGGATAAATTCCCCGCCGCCAAACAGATATATATTTAGCAGAGATCAACGAATACAATATAAAGGAATACAATGTCAGACACACCATCCATTTACAAGTCCGTTCTAGGTCTGAACGAAACCGGAGGCACTTTCCTCGCATATCCGTCGATCTCCAAGTACGTCTGGACGACCACCGACTGATTCCCTCATCTTGGGTGTACAGCCCAATCAAGATTATCAGTAATCACCCAAATGATGTGAAGACTTCCGGTCTTCGACCACCATCATCATCTTCGACTTTTCGTCGAATCGGTTATTCAGAATGGGTATAAACCCGGCCTTTCCGAATAACCCGCGTATATAGTAAACAAATGTTACACAATCATAACATACGCCTCATTCCAATTCAGTAGTCACTAACCGTAAATTAGCAAGAGAACAATTCCCCAAATATTAACCCCGAAGGCCGAAACCAACATCAGATCAATACCCAGGAAACCATCCTTCTTAGTTAACCTACAGTTAGATTCTAAATTTCACGTTCTTAGGGAAAGGTTCCCATTAATTTTATCAAAGATAAATTCTTTAAAATTTATTCTTTAATCTTCCTCTGGATGTCATTTCAAACCAAATTATGGTTTTCCAAACTAGTCGGGATTAGCGAACCACACCGAAGTAATTATTTATGTTATTTCCCAATCCCAACCTATTCATCCCATGAAGCAAAACTGGTAATACTTCATATCTAACACCATGGTGTTATCGGTAAATTCAATTACCATTTCACATCCAAATCTAATTAAAGATTTAACTATCGCTTTGGAGCAAAACTGGTGATACTCCATTCTCGATCTTTTCAATCTAATTAAAGATTCATTAAAACTCCACTTAGTTTTAATCTTTAACTGGGTTGAAGAATCAGTGTCATTTAAAACACGGTTCACTATAAACCCAAAATCACATTACATTTCAATCAGACCCTAACCATAAATTAGCAAGTGAGCAATTCCCTAAGTATTAACCCCGAAGGCCGAAACCAACTTCAGATCAATACCCTAGAAACCATTCAACTTAACTAATCTCCAGTTAGTTTTTGATTTTCTTAACTCCTTTGGATCTAAGAACAATATTATTGAAGATACCGTTCACGACAACGCAAAATCACAGTCTATTAATTATCGGGTTAAAGAACAAGTGTTATTTAAAACACTGTTCACGATAAACCCAAAAATCAATATCAATTCAATTCCAATCAAATATTATTTAATTGGTACACTTCATTAAATCTAAATAAAAAGATTTAATCTTTTCTCAACTAGGTTCAAGAACAGTGTTAATGAAGACACCATTCACGACAAACCCAAATCACATTTGATATTAAATACAAGGCTCTGAATAGAAAATATATCGACATATATTCAATATCAAATTCTACGACCAACAAATATCGTATTGGAAATAACGATATAAATATATCTTTCAAATTTCCCATAACAATACCTGTATAATCACAAAATCCCACATCGAAATATTCCGAAGACAATTTCGATTCAAATCCATTTCCAATCAATATATTGGAAATCCTGGTTATTTTCAAAACCATTTCAAATCCACTTTATTTATTTTAAAAATAAATAAATTATTATTCTAGTTCAAAACTAGTTCATTTCGATAAAAATCTATTTTTATCTTTTCAAATATGGAGTTTTTCATCCCAATTTTTCCCAAATCATTTCTTATGATTTTACACAAATTATTGATATTTTTAATAATTTTATCAAGGCCTGTACAGTCGATTTCCATCAACAGCCATCGAACTGCACCTACAGCGACCTTTTCCAAATTTGATTTGGACATAATTCCAAATCCAACCGTTAGATTTCAAATTTCTAATATTCGTTAGAAAGCTCTTTTCGATACGAACCCAACGGTTCTGGTTTTAGGAGAATCCGACGGTCGGATCTCCCGCAATGTCCGTTCGAAGTCGATGGTCGAAATTCATGAACTTCCGCGACGCGGCGCGTTCTATTCAAGCCATTATATATATATATAATATATATTATATATATTTCGTCGATTTCCTTTTTAAAACGAATTTTATAATCATTTCAAATTTTTTTCAAAAACAATTTCAACCTTTATTTAAAATTCAAATCAAAATTGAATTTTCCCTTATAAATTCTTTTTACATTCACTTCTATTTGATTTCAATTCAAATCGATTTCAATTCTATTTCAATTCGTTTTCAATTCAATTCAGATTTGTTTTCTATTCGATTCAATTCAAATTCGTTCTCAATTCAATTCAATTCGAATTTGTTTTCTATTAAATTCAATTCAAATTCGTTTGAATTTCAATTCTTTTCAAATTCGTTTTCTATTCAATTCAATTCGAATTCGTTTTCTATTCAATTCAATTCAAATTCGTTTTCTATTCAATTCAATTCGAATTCGTTTTCTATTCAATTCAATTCAATTCAAATTCAGTTTGAATTTCAATTCTTTTCAAAATATCAGATTTTGAAATCACTTTCGATATTCATTATAAAATGAATAAAATTGATATAAATATCATTCACGTCAAAATGGCGTCAATCTAATCAACACGGCTTCATATATTTCTATTTTCAAATATTCTATTTCAAATATTTCTATTCAAATATTTCTTTTCAAATATTTCTTTTTCAAATATTTCTTTTCAAATATTTCTATTTCAAATATTGAATGAAGCCAAATCAATTACCATATAATGTTAATTATATGGATTTTTCTACAACACATGTATACAATAAAAACGATGAATAATCAACCATCATCCAAAGTGCACTCTACACTGTATAAGCATCTAATATAAATATTTAACGCTTATAACAGTCTGTCAATCAATCGATCGACATACAACTAACTATTGGGATTAGTGTATTTCGTATTTTATCCCAATACCCGTGTGGGGTTTTCAAACAATCAAACACAGATTTTATTTGTGCAGTTGGGCGATGTGTAAAATTTATCATCCCAATCAATATCAGTCAAATGTGTGTATATAAACAAATCGTCCGATTTGTTTATCTTTGTTTCATTTCTTATACACGTTAAAAATTCTATTTTTAACTATAAAATATTTTCCACCATAAAATATTTTATTTCATTTCACATCACATCACACAATCAACTAGACATCAAAATCAAACAAACAAGCATACAAGCCGTCCATGGTCTGTAGACGACGGGTGTCGGGTGCTACTAAACACCGTCTACATCCTAGTATATATTTTAACTAGAAAGACAAAATTAAAAGGTGAGAAGTTCTCACTGAATTTCTAATCCAACGCCACGACTCTTCTTAGGTAGACATCTTCGTCGTTCTTGCCTCTTGTCACTTTCTTTGCCCGTATTCTCTACAGATGTAAAAATCAAATTTTTACTTCGCTGTCCAATATAGAAAAATCGAATTTTTACTTCGCTATTCAATATATAAAAATCGAATTTTTACTTCGCTATTCAATATATAAAAATCTAATTTTTACTTCGCTATTCAATATATAAAAATCGAATTTTTACTTCGCTATTCAATATATAAAAATCGAATTTTTACTTCGCTATTCAATATATAAAAGGATCGAATTTTTACTTCGCTATTCAATATATAAAAATCGAATTTTTACTTTGCTATTAAAAATCACTTTTCTATTTCAACGTATATATAATAAAAATCAGATTTTTATTTCGCTACATATATAAAGATCAAATCTTCACCATCTATATATTACAAAAATCGTATTTTTATTCATCTACCAATATAAAAAATCACATCTTTAATATTTCCAAAGATCACTTCTTTATATTTTCAAAGACAGTGCTTTTTCCATTTTCAAAAGCAGTTCTTTATTTATATTTCAAAAGCCATGCTAATTTTTATAAAATAAAAACTATGAAAATTCTTATTTAAAGCTTCAGATTTTATAACAAGGTTTTTTTCTCGTTAATGACATTTGTTTAAAAAGATAATTAACCAAAATAACATTAAAAACCATTACCATTTCACTGTTAAATGCTTCAGACCGATGTTTTCCCCCTTGTCAAAACCTAGGGCATGGATTTTCCACTTCCTCGCTACGCCTGGAGTTGATCAGAGATGATGACGTGGAGGGCCTTCGCGAGGCGCACCCGCGCCACCCCCACCTTGCCCACTCGACGGTGCCCTGACGCCGTGATTCGTGCTCGACCGGCGAGACTTCGAGCAACAGATTCGAGCTCCACTGTTATCGAGATGCGATGATTCCCATATGGATTTAGAGCTCAGATCTTCCTCTATCCTTTTCGTTTATTGATTTGCAGAAATTTCTTGGTGGATCGATCAGAAAATGAAGAGGAAGTATTGGGTGATTTTCGTCGTTGGTTCCTTCCAGAGGCGGGCTATAGCGGTTTGACCGTAAGAAAGAGAATGAGGCTTTGACTCTAAGGTTGACCAATATATATTTTTTATTTTATTTTATTTTATTCCATTATTTTCAATTTTTCGTTTGAACTCCAAATGAGACCCAACGACTGTCGCCTCTAGCTAATTACCCCCATTTCGAACACAATGGAATATGTTTCATAACCCAATTCGGCTGTTACGATCAGTTTTCTTAAAAATTAAAATATAAATTAGTATATATTCAATTTGAACTTACATTTTAAATTACCGGGGCCACATATTGACGATACGGTCCTAATAAAACTAGATTCGTCAAATTCCGAGACCGTTTGAAAAATGGTCATTTTCCAGTCGATTAAAATCAACTGAAATTGGTCAAACGCGTTTTCCTTTGCCATGCTCACATATTGAATCGAAAAATTATGAAATTTAAAACCTAACAATAATTTGACATCGCGGATCTAACAAAAGTGGTTTCGTCGAAATCCGAGGTCGTTTGCAAAATTCCCCTTTTGAAGGGCCGAAATTCCATAGCGACTATTCAGAATTTTCAACTGGACATATCTTTTGATTCCCGCTATGAAATTTCAATTTTTCGGATTTGTTGGAAAGATAGCCACAATTAGATTCAAATATTTCTGGTTTCACTAAAATCCGGTTTGGTTTGCACCCGGTATGCTCAATTGAAGTTTGAAATCGAATTATCGAACTACCGCGCCATTTTCAATTCCTTTTATAAATATAAATAAATATTTATATTCTATCGTCGACATATATAAATATATACGCTCTAATCTATATTCAAAATAAATTTCTCGTCGATATTATTTAAAATAATTCATTTTAAATGATCAAAATTCACTAAAACCGCCAAAATAAAAATTTTAAACTGGCCCAGATTTTCGAGTTGTTACATCTGCTTAATTACTTGGCTTGCAACTATGACTTGTACACCTGCTTGCTTGAGGCTTTACATGTGTTCTCATACCATGCAGTTTTTAGTTGAAATCTATCCATATATATATATATATATATATATATATATATATATATGAACCTGGATTGTGTCGAGTTGTATTTTCTCACTTGATCAAGCAAACTATTTTGAAACTGACTTGAACCATTTGCATATACCGAACCAAGAATAAGTGTCTGGACCATCTTGCATATTTGTTGTTCCATTCATGACTACCATGATTTACACATTGTTGTATTCATCAGTTTGTAACGTGTATCTTCATGTTGACTCGACCATTTGCTTGCCAAACTTGTTGACTGAACCATGTTACACTATCTTGAACATTTTGAACTATCACCTTTGTAAAACTGCTGCCATGTCCATTGTAACATGAAGCTCTTCCTGCTTTGATCTTGACGCTTGCTGCACTCTCGTTTGTGGCTGAAATACTGGACTGCTTCACTATTGCTATGTCTTGTGTCGTGCATGGCTCGACCATGCTTATGTGTTGACTATGTTGACATGTGCACTGAGTGGAGAAGGTCCACGTTGCTACTCCTCAGTTGCTCGCTGATTGGCGAGGCAGTGCACACGTGTATATATATAAACGTGTGTATATGCAGCCATCAAACTGATTTTCTTGTCCCTGCACTAAAATATTTTATATATACACTAACTGCCTCTTGGTATTTACAGTGTATCACTGGGAATATCGCAAGCTGTCTAGACATAGTCGGAAAAATCAGATCGAGTTAGAAAAATGACGAGAAACACACCAAAATTCTGAGGCAAATAAATTTTCAAAATAAAAATTATATTCACTAGAATTTAGAATATTATTTCTGTTCCAGATACCGTGTGTTTCTGTATGTGACAGTTATGAAGACTAGACTAACTGAAAGCTGTGAAGACAGAAGACAGAAAAATAGAGTGTTAGTGTGTGCGTATATCTGAAATGTAAACTGAGTGATTAGTGATGTAGTGAGGAGATGATGTACAGAAAAAAATTGTACCGAAATTTGTAATAAACAAATTTGAATGAAATAAAATATTATTTCATTGTGTTCAAACAAATTTGTCTATCGTATTCAGTTTATTTACATATGCAAATTCATGTGAAGTGAATTGTATATCAGTGATGTGTTCAAATAGTGGAGTTATAAATTTGTACTGTTTAAATGTTGAAATATAATATTATATTTCAACAAAATATTGTGTAAATATGTGAATGTTTATACAGTTGTATTTTATTTGAATATAAATATTATATTCCTGTCTGTGATGTATATATGAAAACAGTACAGTAACAAACACATTTAAAATAATAAATATTTCGTTGTTATCATCAAACAAAAATCATATAATTGTGTTTACAACACCGTTATATACAACAATCTCCCCCTTTTGATGATGACAAACAAATAAAAGTTTTTTAGCACAATAAATGTATTTGACAATGAAGAACTGAACTCCCCCAATGTGAATGCTCCCCCTACAACAGAAACTGCCCCTATAACTGTGCATGAGTGAAAAATGAAAACTGAATTTCAAAATTGAAAATATTTATAACATATTCACCCATAAATCAAAATCTCAATCCATTCTCCCCCTTTTGTTATCCTCAAAAGGATTCAGAATTTAAAATATAGATGAAAAATGACTAAAATTATAATTTCAGCTTAAGGGGAAGAACGGTCATCATAAATCTCAATCAGTCAAACAAAGATCATAATATTTTGAGAACTAGTGGCATATTTCACATTGCAGAGAATGACGAATTTACGATGAAATTTATATATAATGGAGAGAATTTTAAAAATATGAATTACAAATATTTTCAAAATTAAATTTTTATCAAAAAGAAGCACAAAAATAGTGATGGATTCAGACTATAATTATAAATTCAACTTAAGTCAGGCAATCATATAATCTCAAATCCCAATATCTATCAATCAACAAATCATAATACGTCATAAAATATTAACACATTTCACAAAATAGAACATGGATTGATAGGCTGGTTTTTACAAGCCAAGGAGAATTTCATATAAATTTTTATTTATTCAAATTATTTTCTTTTCCTTTTCTTTTAATTTAAGAGCACACTGACCACGCATAACCAGATCATGGATTTTTAAATGAGATCAGTTGCAGCTTAAATATAAGTAATCTCATAACCATGCATGACCAGAGCTTGGATTTTTAAATGAGGTTAGAGAAACACTTATGAATATTATATTATTATTATTTTCTGTTTCAAAAATGAAAAATTCCTCAGTATATAAAACCAATATTGTAGTGACCCGAAAATCCAGTAGAATTTGAGCTGACCAAATAACACAAGTCCAACCCAAATTGTACTGTTAACCAGAAAACTAATAGAAAGAAAATAGAGGGTGAGGAAAGATAAGATAGAAACTTAGAATAGAAGAAGAAGAAGAAGAAGAAGAAGAACACAACATCAGAGTAACACGAACCTCACAGCGAAACGAATAACATATAATAGATAACATATCCTTGAAATAAAATCGGTATATGTATACAATAACAGTATCAGAGTACAACACTTACAACACAGCGGAAATAAACTATAGCTATATGATCCTGAAGCCTCCTGCTCCAGCTCTTCAAGTATCTGTAAATCCCGACTACTTGACTGCCCATATAAAATTGGGCACCCAAGAGTTTAGGGTAACAAAACAAAATAAACTCCGGGTCAGTCGTGGGACTGGTATGAGTAAAACAGTTTAAAACAGTTCGAACACGTAAATGATATCTTATAAGACCACGCCGTATAACGGAACGGGTTTTTCCCTTATGAGACTCCAAAATATCTTTATATCAAAAATCTTTTGATATTATAATAATGTCTATCAACCACAATATAATAATCATCTAGCGAAAATGCTTTCATCTCACGTTCTACATATATAATATACAATCAAAACCGCAAGCACGTATTGGGTAATGGATTTCCAACTATGACAAGGTATGGAGCCACCTTTCGCTAGTGTACCTCTAGAGAGGAATACACTGGGTTCAACAAGAACATCTTGCAGCCCGGCCACACATGACCGACCACTCATTTCGCTTGAGTGTATCGAATGTATATCACCAATGGTTGGGATCAGCAACCATTTCCCGAATGGGACAGTATCGACAATAGATTTTTAGAAGTAAATGAAACTCTAGATCAGGTGATTATACACCCTAATAGGTGCGACCTACATAGCCATGCTGCCTGCCCGATTTCTGTCATTTACGGGTTGATGAGGCTTGAGGTTACACTTTATCATCGCATCAGATTCACTTCGAATGCCACATTGTCAGATCCATCAAAAATCACTAATTTGACGTCTACAACCATACATTACGTGTCAGCTAAAAGAAGTTTCCTTCTGAGACAACCCCGAACCCCGTACTGACGGTGGCAAGGGTAATCTTTGAAATATAACACATAAACAGATAATAGCAGAACAGAATTAAATAAATACACCATATAATGCACAATAGAATAAACTGGATAAAAGTAATCATCAGAATTACACAGTATACAGGATCATACTTAGTACAAATACAGTTCAACTATACATAAATGTCTACAGCGAAAACAAACATAATATGTACAACAGGAGCTGAACAGCATAAAAAGAGATAAACGATAAAATCCATCTTCAGCTCCAGCTATCCAGAGAAAGCCAGCTAAAACTTGAATACAAGGCTGCCCGTGTAGAAAAAGGGGCACCCGAGTTTGAAAGTGAAACAAACTATGAGTCAGTCATGGGACTGGTATAAGAAATCTACTCAACACATTTAAAATATGGCTAATCACAGGACCACGCCACTTTCGTGGAATGGGTTTACTCCATTGGATTGCCAGTGATTTAAAACGATTAAATCTTTTAAACTTCGCAATGCTTTTTGTAAAAATGAAGCCATTATATGACTCAGTTCCCATCACACAATGCAACGCAAACCGAAGGATAGAGTTTTACCTTATAATGGCCAAAATATGATTGATACGAATAAAACAAAAGCATTTGATATTATTACTAGTGTTTATAGGTTTCGAAAACAATTTCAATCATAACTATCAATCATAGACGGCATAGGTACCATATATCATGTCGCCATATGTATATACAATCAAACCGCACAGTCATGTATTTGGAAATTGGATTTCCGTCATGAACCAAGACAAAAGATAGTCCTTACCGACTTCGAGACAATCTAGCCCATGTCTCCGGAACAGCCGCAACTGCCCCTTGGAGCGACATGGCCGGTCCACCGATGTGGTATGCCTGAACACTACGTTTCCCCACTCTATGGGGCGTAAATGAGCCAACGAATGGCTCCATCGGTCCCCGATCGACCGATATATCCGAGGCGCCTCGCTATCCATCATCCACATAAGTAAAATGTCAGACCGTGTAAAAACACTGACACAACTCCTAGCTAGAAAGAAACGCATGCCCTCCCTGAGGTCCTTCTCCCGTTTCTGGTTCATACCGGGGTGTGAGGTTCGCGAATTCACGTTATACACAAAGCTACGCCACACAAACGGTGCTTTGATCATCACCACAAGACTTTTCTTTTCAACAGAAGCCCTGATCACTGCATCTTAGCATGCCACACAGGCAATTCAAACCATGCAACTGATGACAATCAATCACATAGAATAAATTCCAATGTCAGACACACAATCCATTTACAAGTCCGTTCTGGGTCGGAACGAAACCGGAGGCACTATATACCTCGCAAACCCATCGATCTCCACGTACGTCTGGACGATCACCACTCATTATCCATATTTCGGGATGCCTCCCAATCAGGACATCAGTTACCATCCAAAGGAGGTGAAGATTTCCGGTCTTCAACCACCGTCTTCATCTTCGATTTCTTATCGTCGATTCAGTTATTTAGAATGGGATAAACCCGATCTTTCTGAGCAACTCGCGTACATAATAAACAAGTGCTACACAAACACACATACACATCATTTCAATTCATTAGTCGCTAACCGTAAATCAGTAAGAGAACGATTTCCCAAATATTAACCCCGAAGGCCGAAACCGACATCAGATCAACACCCAGAAAACCATTCGACTTAACCAACCTTCATTTAGTTTCTAAATTTCACATCGATATCATTTATAATATTTTATAACGATTTATCGCTATTTTTATTTATTTTTAAAATAGCCAATTTATTCAAAACGACGCTTCGGGCCATAACGCGGTCGTGGCGCTGTTTTTCTTCAGATTTGATTTACACATATTTGAAAATCTAGCCGTTGGATCTTCACAAAATTTACATCATTAGAAAGATCTTTTCAAAACAAATCCCACGGTTCCAGTCTCGGGAAAATCCGACGGTCGGATCTCCCGGTACAATCGTTTGAAGTTTCGATTTCAAAATACGAACTGCAGCGTCGTTATTCGATCTAATATAATTATATATATATATATATATAATCGATTCTGGCGCTGTTTTCCTTCAGATTCGAATTAAACATTCCAGACAATCCAACCGTTGGATTTTTTCAAAGTTGGTGCCGTTGGAAAGGTATTTCTAAAGCGAATCCAACGGTTTCGGTTTCGAGAAAATCCGATGCTCGGATCTCCCGCACTAATCGTTTGAAATCACGGTTTCAAAACACGAACTACAGCTTCGTTATTCGATATATTTCAATTATATATATATATATATATCGATTCTTTGATTTCAAAGCTATATTCTTTTCATACATTTGATAAAAATGATGTTTTTATCCAATATACATTCACTTCGACACTTCACTATTTTTAACAATTCATGTATATAGTAAAATTGTGATTTTTATTGTAAAACGATTTATTTCAAAACACGACTATTTTATATAGTTAATATAGGTGATAAAAATAGGATTTTTATTATAAAACAATTTATTTCAAAACCAGATTTTTTTTATATAGCTCATATTGATGATAAAAATAGGATTTTTATTATAAAACAATTTCTTTCAAAATATGAGTACCATTCAACACATGAATTTCAATTCAACGAATGAATTTCGATTCAACACATGAAGGTTTTCTATAGTTTATATATATAGATAAAAAGGTGACTTTTATATTTTAAACACGAATACCATTCAACACATGAATCTCTATTCAACGAATGAATTTCAATTCAACACATGAAGGTTTTCTATAGTTTATATATATAGATAAAAAGGTGATTTTTATATTTAAAACACGAATACCATTCAACACATGAATTTCTATTCAACGAATGAATTTCTATTCAACGAATGAATTTCAATTCAACACATGAAGGTTTTCTATAGTTTATATATATAGATAAAAAGGTGATTTTTATTGCAAAACATGAATGTCGTTAAATAGATGAATTTCCATTCAACACACGAATATAGTTTCAACACATGAAAATAATTCTAACACATGAATATTATTCAAAATTTTGGCATCATAACGGCAGGGTAGTTAAAACCGGGACCGTCCCTAGTATGGCTCCTCGCTCTACCTTAAAGCCTCGCAGCTTTTGACAATGGGGAATCATGCATCTAGTTCGCACGCAGGCGGCATGTATATTTTTTTCATTTCCACAAACTAATCCTATGTGGTTTCAACCAAATAATTCTCAACCACAAACGGGTATTTTTCAACCACAATCAATCAATTTCAACCACAAACAATTCTAATCAACCATTCGCTAGTAATCAATTTTCACACCAATCACAACCAATAAATATCATCCATTGTTTGTGGACGTGGGGCGTATATATATATTTATATATAAGCATTTCACTTTTATTCAACACACATATAATTTTTACAATGCATATATAACTTATATATCGAACGTACAACTTATACAATGCTTATACAAGAGGTGTACAACACTTATATAACTCATACATCGACAATATAATTTACGCATCGTCGTTTTCCATATCGTTTATAAATTAGAAATCTCACATTGGGTTCCACTCCACCAAAAATAGCAGAAGGCTCAGAAAAATATGCGGTCTCTTCTAGAATGTAGAAGACGTCCACACGAGTCCATTGTCTCTTGTTTCACTGAATTTCGTCAAGAAACAAAAAAGAAATGATTTTTACAGTGAAATCAAAAACGGTAGCGCTTTAAACTGCTATAATATAGTTTCAGCCGTTACCTCTCACGTTCGTTCAAAATTAGGTTTGCACTTTTCTCGAAATCCGTGCCACTTCAGAACGATCGACCAGCGCCACAGCGTAGGGCTAGGAGAGATCTTTCTGGCGCCGTGCTCGATGCTTAGATCGATGGCGAGGAGGAGCTCCGGCGGCGGTTTCAACGACGCGACTTCGGGGTGCCCGATCTCCCAAAATACTAAGCGATAAATTACAATCCCTATATGGATTTGAAGATCTCGAGACGATCTACAAAAACTTCAACTGGGGCATGTGTTTTTATTGTGTGTAGGAGGAGGAATCAGAGGGGGAAGTTTTGAGCAATATCCGCCGTCGTCGAGAGCTTATCAGGGAGAGAGAAAATCCAACGACCAATGAGATTTTTTTGTTTATTTATATATTTTAAAAATCCGAAAATACCCCTTGTCACACACGAACACCAATTCAAACCCAAAGACTGTCGTCCCTAGCGTTTTACCCCCATTCCGAACACAATGGGATATGTTTCGTAGGCCCATTCGACTGTTTGAGTCAGTTTTCCTTCAAATTAAAATATAAAACATTCAATATTCGATTTGAACGTACATTTCAATTTGCCAGGGCCACAAATTGATTCGAAAATTCCCGAAAAATAAATCTAGCTATGTTTTGACGATACAGTCCCAACAAAACTAGTTTCGTCGAATTCTGAGACTGTTTGTATAATGGCCCTTTTCTAGTCGATCCAATTTAACTGTAATTGACCAAAACACATTTTCCATTGCCACGCTCACATACTAGCTTCAAAAATTCTGAAATTTGAAACCTAGCAATAACTTCACATCCCGGATCCAACAAAAGTGGTTTCGTCGAATTCCGAGGTAGTTTGCAAAAGGGCCAATTTCACAGGCTATATAAATTCCATAGCGACCTTTCTGAAAATTCATTTGGCCATAACTTTTGCTTTCCGCTATGAAACTTCGATTTTTCAGATTTGTTAGAAAGGTATTCACTAACAGATTTAAATATTTTTGGTTTCACTCAAATCCGCTTTGTTTTTCACCTGGTACAGTCAGTCAAAGTTTGAATTCAAATTTTGAAACTGCCACGACATTTCAGGCCTTGTTTATAATTAGAATTAATTATAGTTGTTTTCAAATGTCGATTCAAACTTACTTTTCATGGTTATTATTTAAAATATTTATTTTAAATATTTAAAATCCACTATTTTAGCCAATTTAAATTTTTTAAATTGGTTCAGATTTTCCGGGTCGTTACACCTTCTCCGCTTCCACTCTTGGTACGGTTGAAGAAATCAATGTACGTGACCTTTCTGGAAATACTCTGTCAGACATTCATCCATACAATTCATCCAGGAACAGGATGAACCGAAGGCACTATTCAGTACATCCATCTTAGGCATTGTTTTCTAAGACTTATACAATAGCCCTTACACTTTACTCCATCTTCAATTATCTTTGGCATATATGATTCGCAACGCTTATGCCAATACAGAGTGGTTCTTTGGATAATAATCCAATCGGTCTCTCCATATTAACAACGTTAAAATGGTCAAAACTTCGATAGTTTGTGATTTAACCATCAAAGAAAAATAGGTGTGCAAACAACGATATTATTTCCAGGAGGAAATTATATCGATCAATCATCATTCAACATTTATCTCTTTATTTCATTAATTTACTTATCTCCTGTTTCCATATATTCTAAATTCTTATTTTCTATTATCAGAAAACATTTCTGATTCTCATTGGAAAACATTTCCAAAACTTCTTAATTGGGATTCAAACAGATGTTTAAAACTATATTGCGATGACGACTCCAACCACTATACTAAATTACTAAATTCACTTAACCACTTCACACTCGAACCGTAACCATTTCTTAATTAAAAATGCAGTCAATCAGGTTGGGGTATAGCTACCTCTCAGACCTTAACTGAACCACCTTTCAAATCTCGAAATAGATAAGATTCACCTTTTTAACTCTTTAACACTTCCTTACGAACCCTTGGATTCTATTTACGAACCCCCTTCTTTTACAAGTTTACGTGATTATAACAATGGTGTTATAATCTCCTGCATCCGAAATATATTATCTTTAATATGACTTTTATTTCCTAACTCGAATAATATAACGACAACTAATTTATTTACTCCTATTCAGTTAACTCTAATCTATAACTCTTATGTGAATAACTCTAACCTAATAACTCTTACTGGATTAACTCTTATTTGAATAACTTATTCGAATAACTTAGATTCGATTTGCTTACTTTCGAATACTTATATTCGATAATCTCTTTCTTCGAATAAATCTTAATTCGATTTAACTCCTGTCGAATAACTAGATTCGATCAACTCACTCCGAGTATTTCTGATTCGATTATCTCACTTCGAATATCTCTAATTCGATTATCTCGCTTCGAATATCTACTATTCGATTATCACACTTCGAATATTTCTGATTCGATTCACTTCTTCGAATAACTAAGTTCGATTAACTCATTTCAACTCTATTCGAATAAACTAAATTCGATTAGCTCCATATGAATAACTCTATTTGATTAACTCTAGTTGGTTAATTCTAATTGGTTAACTCTAACTCTAATCGATTATCACTACTGGTTAACTGTATTTATTTAGTAATTAAATATTTCCTTTCAATTCTATTTATTTAACAAATGAATATCTCCTTTTAATTCTATTTATTTAACAAATAAATAACCCTTTTAATTCTATTTATTTAACAAATAAATATCTCCTTTTAATTCTATTTATTTAACAAATAAATAACCCTTTTAATTCTATTTATTTAACAAATAAACATATCCTTTTTCTTTTATTTATTTCCTAAATAAATAAACCCTTTTAATCTATTTGTAAATGTTCTAAAAATATTTCCTTTTTATCTCTATTCTATTTGTAAATGGTTTACAAATATTTCTCTTTCTATTTTATTTGACAAATATTTTCCTTTATATTTGTTTTACAATTATATTTCCTCTATATTTGATTTACCAACATATTTCTTTTATATTTGATTTCCAAATATATTTTCTCTATATTTGATTTACAAATATAATCCCTTTATATTTGATTTACAAATATATTTCTTTTATATTTGATTTACAAATATATTTTTCTCTATATTTGATTTACCAATATATTTCTTTTATATTTGATTTACAAATATATTTTCTCTATATTTTATTTACAAATATATTTCCTCTATATTTGATTTACAAATATATTTCTTTTATATTTGATTTACAAATATATTTTTCTCTATATTTGATTTACAAATAATCCCCTTTTAATTCCTTTTCACAAATATTTATTTAACAAATAAATATTTCTTTTTATAAAATCTTTTGATTTTATAAATATTTCTTTTTATAAAATCTTTTGATTTTATAAATATTTCTTTTCAATATAACATTTGAAAATCTCCTTTTATCGTTCTGGTATTTCTTATGGTATTTAACATTCCAACAAAAATGATCGATATCATTCAACATACGTAATCGACACAGATAATATATCACATCATATATTACACTATATGGAAAACAGTAAAGTAAACGTTGAGGAATGGATTCCTCCAACCTGTTTCCCTGCATCACATATGTTACACAATATAATCAACATCACTGTTAGTTCAATACGAAATATTCTGTTAATAGAATTAATATTTGATTTACGGTTTATATATATATATATATATATATATATATAAAATTTCCCCTAACTGATTAATAGTTCAATGAATTAATCAATACACATCAATCAACCAGTTTTTAACAGTTCTAAAAATAAATTACAGAAATATAAACTATTCAGAGTTAGTGAGATTTACTCACCTTTCGCGTTAACCATTAAATACGATTTGCGTCTGTTGATTCAGATGGACAATTTATTTTGCAATAAATTGTAACGAGCATGGATTCACTCCCAGTCAGCTCCATTGTGTTGCTCCCATCTATACGATTCCGACGGATCTTGTTTTACTGAATTTCGTTCATGTATGACCAAGTTACGATAGTTAGAAGTTGATATACTTTTAAATTAAAATAAACTTGAATTTCCTTTATAAAGAGATTTGGGCTCCCCTTTACCTTAAAGCCCATCAACTCCACTTAAGCCCAACCTGTATGAACTGAACCCCTTCTTCCCCGATGGCACACAGGACCCGTCGCTCCTTCCTTCACAGCCATTACGGCTTCTTTTCCCCAAAACTGCACACCCCTCCTTCATCTAAAAATTGAAATAAAAATACCATAATTCTTCTCATTCCATCCTCTTCCTTCTCATATAGGTCAGGTGCAACTCGCCCCTCCCTCTCAGATTGCGTCGTCGAGACCCCACAGTAACCACCGAACAACTTTTGCACTGCACTCTTCAAAATCTAGCACGAAACGAAGCTCTTCTCACCACAAACTCAAATCCACAATCCATACTCCAAATCGATGCTTAAATTTCGAGAGAAGCCGTGCCCTAGGATCATTGTTGGTTTTCGAACCCCCTCTGAAACTGCGTCGCACCATGTAATAAGTGCAGGGATTTGAAGAGAATACCTTTCTGAATCCAACCGTATACTTATTTTGATTTATAACATTTTTCTTTGATTTTTCCTTGAATTTCAAAGTTGGTATTTTACTGTGAGATGGAAAATGAAATGCGGCGGCTTAATGAGAGTGACTTTATAATGGGACGGGGTTGTTGTGTTATGTGGTTGAGAAGGATGATCGGTGGCTTTGCTTTTGACCACAAAACAGATTAGGATATTTTCATTTATTTATTTTATATCCATTTTTGCACTCTAAAAATCCGTGTGATCACACACGATACCCAAAAATCACGAAACTGGACATGCAGCTTCAGTTTGACATTACAGTCCCAACAAAACTGGTTTCGTTGAATTCCGACTTCGTATGCTCACACAACGTATTTTTAACCATCGAAATACTGACTATTTCTCACTCTAAAAATCTGTATGACCACATAGTGACTCTAAAAATCATGAAATTGGAAATCTAACAACTATTTGACATTGCGGATCCAACAAAATTAGTTTCGTCGAATTCCAACTTCATTTGCAAAAGTGGCTATTTTTAAAGTCCTAAATAACCCATTTAAATATATAAATATATTTAAATATAATTAAATTAAATATCTACAAATTTATATTATTGTATATATTCACAGTGGAATACCATACAGCTCTAGAATATTCCTATATGAATTTCTAACTTGATATTCACTTGTGGGTCAACCCGATATTCGATTTATATTGAAATTCCTTTTAAAAATATAAATAATTCCTTTATAAATTATAAAGGAATTCCAAAGCTACTTTTCTAGAATTTGATTTGGACGTAAATCAAAATCAACCCGGCGAAATCCCGATTTTTCTCTTCCACTAGAAAGATATACTCCACCAACTCCACTCGTTTCTTGTTTCAAAGAAATCTGACTTAAAACGAATCCTGTACATTCAGTTGAAGTTTGAATCGCCAAATTACGAACTGCAGCACCATTTCAAACTCGATTTTATTATAATATAAATTATACGTTCGACTGGCGTTATTCAATATATTCGTCAATATATTTCAACTCTAAACCGAATATATATATTATAAATTTGTCCAATTCACATCAAATCGCCCGTTCAGCCATTTCTGCTTATTTCAGAATTAAATATATTATTTAGTTTATTATTTTAATTAAATATTCACCATTATTTAATTCCACGACCATTAAATCCTTTAATTCACTATTTAAATAGTTAAATTATATAATTATTATATCGCTGAAAATGCGAGTCATTACATTCTTCCCCACTTAAAATAATTTCGTCCTCGAAATTGCTAAGGTAGAAAACAACTCTATTAACTAGTTATAACTTATTTGTTCACTTCTTAATTTCAGTTTCCAAATGGACCAATTTAATTTCAATTAAATATTAATTAATTCTTATCAACGAAAATTTTCCAAAATCCGGAAAATTTTCTAACGCCTTAATTTTTTTTGAAAAATTTCGCCAGCACCTCCTTTGTACTAGTCAATACGTCAAACCACCACTCGCCTCTCTGGGCCATCTCTATCCCAAAAGAAAATCAAACAGCCAAGCGGCTTGCCAATTCCGCTCATCAAAATCTCATACCATATGAAATATAAACTTGTACCTTTTGTCGATATATCATTATATCTTTTCCACCTGTTATCAATTCAGCGGATACAAGGGTCATCCCAATCAAATTCCAATCTGCTTTTATCCACAACACAACCATTCGCTTATATCCGAGCCAAATATCATTTCAACTCAAGTTTCTTCTCGATTCCCAACTCTTAACTTGATTATCACATTACACTTCAAATTTGAATCTCACAATGCAATTTGTCTTGATATCATTCTAATTCAATCTCAATTACCACTTTACTGGCTTTACTTTAATTCAAATTGGCTTTCCCAATTTTAATTCAGTTTGGTTTTAAATCAACAATATTTCCCTAGGAATTTTTAAATAACTTAGCTTTTCAAAAACCAAATATTCCTTTTCGGATTTCAAAAAACTTGTTTTCTCTCAAAACAATTCAAAAGCAAAATCTTTTCGGTAGTAATCCATCACTTACAACTCGAAAATGAATACTGATGATGCAGCTGTCATCATCCGAATCTATTTTCCAGCGATCGAAGTGAGTTCAATACTATAAAACCATTTCTAAACATTTCCACTTTAAAATTCTTTTCAAAATATAATTCACACTGCTTGTAAAACAATTTAAAATCTCCCAGGATCTTAAATTTTCCTTATTTTTAATCCAAATCCATTTATAAACACTCATCCAATTTTCCAGAATTTTAATTCAATTTCTGGTTTTAAATTTCAGATTTAACTCATCTGATTTCACGTATTTCACTTATATGAATTCTGATTGGTGATTTACATAACCATTTAATTTATAATCATGCTCGATTATAATAACAACCAATATATCCACTATATTAAATTTTGATATATATATCTTCTCTATATCAAGATATACCTTGGGTAAACTTATTTCAATTTACCCTCTTTTCGAAACATATCGTGTCGACCCATCGTATTAGAGTGTTTAGAAACTCCTACTGATACAGTGGATCAAACTGATCGACCAGAACCCATAAACAACTCAACCAATTAATCTCCACAATACAAAACAATTTTTATATCAATAACAAATACGTTCACTCGTATATATACACTTAAACTCAATCTAGGGTATTGCTAACCCCATCTCTACTGAATCACGCCACAGAGCCAAGGTAATTCACTTAACTTAAGCTCTGATACCAACTGTAGTGACCCGAAAATCCGGTAGAATTTGAGCTGACCAAATAACACAAGTCCAACCCAAATTGTAATGGAAACCATGAAACTAATAGAAAGTAAATAGAGGGTGAGGAAAGATAAGATAGAAACTTAGAATAGAAGAAGAAGAACACAACATCAGAGTAACATGAACCTCACACCAGAACGAATAACATATAATAGATAACATATCCTTGAAATAAAATCAGTATATGTATACAATAACATTATCAGAGTACAACACTTACAACACAGCGGAAATAAACTATAGCTATATGATCCTGAAGCCTCCTGCTCCAGCTCTTCAAGTATCTGTAAATCCCGACTACTTGACTGCCCGTATAAAATTGGCTACCCAAGAGTTTAGGGAAACAAAACAAAATAAGCTCCGTTCAGTCATGGGACTGGTATGAGTAAAACAGTTTAAAACAGTTCGAACACGTAAAAAGATATCTCATAAGACCACGCCGTATAACGGAACGGGTTTTTCCCTTATGAGAATCCAAAATATCTTTATATCATAAACCTTTTGATATTATAATAATGTCTATCAACCAAGATATATTAATCATCTAGCAGAAACGCTTTCATCTCACGTTCTACATATATAGTATACAATCAAAACCGCAAGCACGTATTGAGTAATGGATTTCCAACTATGACAAGGTATGGAACCACCTTTCGCTAGTGTACCTCTAGAGAGGAAGACACTGGGTTCAATAAGAACATCTTGCAACCCGGCCACACATGACCGACCACTCATTTCGCTTGAGTGTATCGAATGTATATCACCAACGGTTGGGATCGGCAACCGTTTCCCGAATGGGACAGTATCGACAATAGATTTTTAGAAGTAAATGAAACACTAGATCAGGTGATTATACACCCTAATAGGTGCGACCTACATAGCCATGCTGCCTGTCCGATTTCTGTCATTTACTGATTGATGAGGCTTGAGGTTACGCTTTATCATCACATCAGATTCACTTCAAATGCCACATTGTCAGATCCATCAAAAATCATTAATTTGACGTCTACAACCATACATTACGTGTCAGCTAAAAGAAGTTTCCTTCTCCGCTTCCACTCTTGGCATGGTTGAAGAAATCAATGTACGTGACCTTTCTGGAAATACTCTGTCAGACATTCATCCATACAAGTCATCCTGGAATAGGACGAACCGAAGTCACTATTCAGTACATCCATCTTAGGCACTATTATCTAAGACTTATACAGTAGCCCTTGCACTTTACTCCATCTTCAATTATCTTTGGCATATATGATTCGCAATGCTTATGCCAATATAGAGTGGTTCTTTGGATAATAATCCAACCGGTCTCTCCATATTAACAACGTTAAAATGGTCAAAACTTCGATAGTCTGTGATTTAACCATCAAAGAAAAACAGGTGTGCAAACAACGATATTATTTCCAGGAGGAAATTATATCGATCAATCATCATTCAACATTTATCTCTTTATTTCATTAATTTACTTATCTCCTGTTTCCATATGTTCTGAATTCTTATTTTCTATTATCAGATAACATTTCTGATTCTCGTTGGAAAACGTTTCCAAAACTTCTTAATTGGGATTTAAACAGATGTTTAAAACTATATTGCGATGACGACTCCAACCACTATAATTTACTAAATCCACTTAACCACTTCACACTCGAACCGTAACCATTTCTTAATTAAAAACGCAGTCAATCAAGTTGGGGTATAGCTACCTCTCAGAACTTAACTGAACCACCCTTCAAATCTCGAAATAGATAAGATTCACCTTTTTAACTCTTTAACACTTCCTTACGAAACCTCGGATTCTATTTACGAACCCACTTCTTTTACAAGTTTACGTGATTATAACAATGGTGTTATAATCTCCTGCATCCGAAATATATTATTTTTAATATAAATTTTATTTCCTAACTCGAATAATATAACGACAACTAATTTGTTTACTCCTATTCGGTTAACTCTAATCTATAACTCTTATTTGAATAACTCCAACCTAATAACTCTTACTGGATTAACTCTTATTCGAATAACTTAGATTCGATTTGCTTACTTTCGAATACTTATATTCGATAATCTATTTCTTTGAATAAATTTTATTCGATTTAACTCCTGTCGAATAACTAGATTCGATCAACTCACTCCGAATATTTCTGATTCGATTATCTCACTTCGAATATCTCTAATTCGATTATCTCGCTTCGAATATCCACTATTCGATTATCACACTTCGAATATTTCTGATTCGATTCACTTCTTCGAATAACTAAATTCGATTAACTCATTTCAACTCTATTCGAATAAACTAAATTCGATTAGCTCCATATGAATAACTCTATTTGATTAACTCTAGTTGGTTAATTCTAATTGGTTAACTCTAACTCTAATCGATTATCACTACTGGTTAACTGTATTTATTTAGTAATTAAATATTTCCTTTCAATTCTATTTATTTAACAAATGAATATCTCCTTTTAATTCTATTTATTTAACAAATAAATAACCCTTTTAATTCTATTTATTTAACAAATAAATATCTCCTTTTAATTCTATTTATTTAACAAATAAATAACCCTTTTAATTCTATTTATTTAACAAATAAACATATCCTTTTTCTTTTATTTATTTCCTAAATAAATAAACCCTTTTAATCTATTTGTAAATGTTCTACAAATATTTCCATTTTATCTCTATTCTATTTGTAAATGGTTTACAAATATTTCTCTTTCTATTTTATTTGACAAATATTTTCCTTTATGTTTGTTTTACAATTATATTTCCTCTATATTTGATTTACCAATATATTTCCTTTATATTTGATTTACAAATATATTTTCTCTATATTTGATTTTCAAATATATTTCCTCTATATTTGATTTACAAATAATTTTTTTATATTTGATTTACAAATATATTTTTCTCTATATTTGATTTACCAATATATTTCTTTTATATTTGATTTACAAATATATTTTCTCTATATTTGATTTACAAATATATTTCCTCCATATTTGATTTACAAATATATTTCTTTTATATTTGATTTACAAATATATTTTTCTCTACATTTGATTTACAAATAATCCCCTTTTAATTCCTTTTCACAAATATTTATTTAACAAATAAATATTTCTTTTTATAAAATCTTTTGATTTTATAAATATTTCTTTTTATAAAATCTTTTGATTTTATAAATATTTCTTTTCAATATAACATTTGAAAATCTCCTTTTATCGTTCTGGTATTTCTTATGGTATTTGACATACCAACAAAAATGGTCGATATCATTCAACATACGTAACCGACACAGATTATATATCACATCATATATTACAGTATATGGAAAACAGTAAAGTAAATGTTGAGGAATCCAGTCGGATTCCTCCAACTTGTTTCCCTGCATCACAGATGTTACACAATATAATCAACATCACTTTTAGTTCAATATGAAATATTTTGTAAACAGAATCAATATTTGATTTACAGTTTATATATATATATATATATATATATATATATATAATTTCCACTAACTAATTAATAGTTCAATCAATTAATCAATAAGCAGCAATTGACCAGTTTTTAATAGTTCTAAAAATACATTACAGAAATATAAACTGTTCAGAGTTAGTGAGATTTACTCACCTTTCGCGTTAACCCTTAAATACGATTTGCGTCTGTTGATTCAGACAGACAATTTATTTTGCAATAAATTGTAACGAGCTCGGATTCACTCCCATTCAGCTCCATTGTGTTGCTCCCATCCATACGATCCCGACGGATCTTGTTTTACTGAATTTCGTTCATGTATGACCAAGTTACGATAGTTAGAAGTTGATATACTTTTAAATTAAAATAAACTTGAATTTCCTTTATAAAGAGATTTGGGCTCCCCTTTACCTTAAAGCCCATCAGCTCCACTTAAGCCTAACCCGTATGAACTGAACCCCTTCTTCCCCGATGGCACACAGGACCCGTCGCTCCTTCCTTCACAGCCATTACGGCTTCTTTTCCCCAAAACTGCACACCCCTCCTTCAACTAAAAATTGAAATAAAAATACCATAATTCTTCTCATTCCATCCTCTTCCTTCTCATATAGGTCAGGTGCAACTTGCCCCTCCCTCTCAAATTGTGTTGTCGAGACCCCACAGTAACCACTGAATAACTTTTGCACCGCACTCTTCAAAATCTAGCACAAAACGAAGCTCTTCTCACCACGAACTCAAATCCATACTCCAAATCGATGCTTCAATTTCGAGAGAAGCCGTGCCCTAGGATAACTGTTGGTTTTCGAACCCCCCTGAAACTGCGTCGCACCATGTAATAAGTGCAGGAATTTGAAGAGAATACCTTTCTGAATCTAACCGTATACTTATTTTGATTTATAACATTTTTCTTTAATATTTCTTTGAATTTCAATACTGTGAGATGGAAGATGAAACGTGGCGGCTTAATGAGAGCGAATTTATAATGGAACGGGGTTGTTGTGTTATGTGGTTGAGAAGGTTGATCGGTGGCTTTGCTTTTAACCATAAACCAGATTAGGATATTTTCATTTATTTATTTTATATCCATTTTTGCACTCTAAAAATCCGTGTTATCACACACGATAGCCAAAAATCACGAAACTTGACATCCAGCTTCAGTTTGACATTACGATCCCAACGAAACTAGTTTCGTCGAATTCCGACTTCATATGCTCACACAACGTATGCGTCGAAATGCTGACTGTTTCTCACTCTAAAAATCCGTACGACCACACAGTGACTCTAAAAATCACGAAACTGGAAATCTAACAACTATTTGACATTGCGGATCCAACAAAATTAGTTTCGTCGAATTCCGACTTCGTTTGCAAAAGTGGCTATTTTTAAAGTCCTAAATAACCCATTTAAATATATAAATATATTTAAATATAATTAAATTAAATATTTATAAATTTATATTATCGTATATATTCACAGTGGAATACCATACAGCTCTAGAATATTCATATATGAATTTCTAACTTGATATTCACTTTTGGGTCAACCCGATATTCGATTTATATTGAAATTCCTTTTAAAGATATAAATAATTCCTTTATAAATTATAAAGGAATTCCAAAACGACTTTTCTAGAATTTGATTTGAACGTAAATCAAAATCTACCCGACGAAATCTCGATTGAAGTTCGAAATGTACTCCACCAGCTCCATACGTTTCTTGTTTCACAGAAATCCGACTTAAAACGAATCCTGTACATTCAATTGAAGTTCGAATCGCCAAATTACGAACTGCAGCGCCATTTCAAGCTCGGTTTTAATTATAATATAAATTATACGTTCGACTAGCGTTATTCAATATATTCGTCAATATATTTCAACTCTAAACCGAATATATATATTATAAATTTGTCCAGTTCACATCATATCGCCATTTCAGCCAATTATGATTATTTCAAAATTAAATATATTATTTAATTTATTATTTTAATTAAATATTCACCATTATTTAATTCCATGACCATTAAATCCTTTAATTCACTATTTAAATAATTAAATTAATTAATTATTATATCGCTGAAAATGAGGTTCATTACAAATATGGATGATAGAAATGTGATAGGTACAGAAATGGTTTGTGAAATAAATTTCTAAATTAATTATATTATGAAATATAACCAACTATACCGGGATCATTGAAAATTTTCAATTATCACTAATTTTGAATAATAACATAGTCTCATTTCTATCACAAATATTTCCACTGTTTATTCAAGATGATTTTTTTTTAAAATAAACTCTCCACATTAATATAAAAAACATGATGGGTGGCAGAGTGATGGTAGATAATGAAGATGGTCATGAAATAATCACCAATTCAAAGATATTATAATAACTGTTCAACCATCATGAAAATCTAAATAAAATCTCCTCTTGTTGTGAAATATACTGCAGTCACAATTCATCACAATTTCAAAATCTAATAATAATTTTAATGAATTATAAATACAATTCAATTTGGATATTGATTTCAATTTCTGAATGAACAAAAAATAAATAATTTTAAAACTGAAAATCAATTACAAGAGGAATTTAGAGAGATATATACAAGACAAAAATATATACAAAAAAAATTCAGCACATCTGATACCAATTGGTGTCCTTATTAACAAATTTTAATCACAAAGCCTAATCAGACAAAATTAACAAATTTGGCACATTTATCAGAACTGATAAGAACAAGCAGTTATTTGAAGAATAGTATCAGAGTAGCAATCAGATCAAAAACAAGCAATTTCCAAAATATTTTCAAAACAATATCAGAGCACCACAAGATATCAGTTCAAATCAGACAAGTCAAGATGATGGTCACAAGAGATATTCCATGATCCAAGATTATAAAATATAGTTTATTTTAAATCATTTGAACGAATTGTGAAGATATCAGGATTCAATGAATCAATCATACGGTTTATAAATTTCAAACTCAGGATATGTGTGGGATTCAATAAATCAATAATTTCAAATGATTTTAAACAAGCATATATTCAAATCAAATAATCATGAAATAACATTAAGTTTTAAGACCAGATTTCAAAGAATTTTTCACAAGTATCACTAACAAGTACAAGAGTAATTTCAGATCATTTACATCAGACTTGAGAGATATTCATGAACTAGAAAATTAAACAATAATTTATTTGAAATCACTTGAATCAATGTCACAAGATTGATAATTTCAAATTTAAGAGGAGTGTAAGATTCAAAATATCAGTAATTTCAGTTGATTTCAAACAAACAAATTCCAAATAAAATGATCATGAATATAAGATGAATAAACAATGTGACTCTAGACAATTCAAAAAATATCTAAGCCAATCTGAAAATCAATGGAGTTTACGACTGAAAAACAACAGTGTGTTGTAATGAGTGTAATATTTCAAGCTTTTCTAAAATGAATTAGAAGGAACTCAAAACAGCAGTGATGTGTGAAACTTCATTAAATTTTCAGATCTTCAAAAAATTTAGTATTCAAATCAACAGTATTCAAGATATGACAAGAATACATCAACACTGTTATGAGTTCAGAAAATCAGAAAACTTCAAACAATTGCAGATATTTACAAGAATAAATTCAAGATCTGGAAATAATTAAAACATCACAGTTCTATTCAATTAAAGTGAATTTCCAGAAGATCATGAGTACTGCAATTGGGAGTTAAGAAAGCATAAAAGAAGTTACAATGATATGGCAGTGACAAATCAACCAAGAAAAATCAAAGAAAATATCCAGAAGGGGTAGAAGGATGAATACACAAAGAAAAAGAAAAATATTTACAAAGATGAGCTTAGAGATCATACCAGATTTTTGGAAGATGTTGCGGATCTCCAACTCAGCAAGCTTGGCCAAGGAACTTCAATTGATTCAATGAAATGAGGCAGTTTGATTTCAGATTCTCTTTCACAAAGCAGTCCCTCGGCCTCCTCCGATACCTAGCAATTTCGAGAATCGAGTGGTCTAACAAAATTAGTAAAACCACTCATAGCTGTATTCATATATTTTGGTACCTAGACATGTTTGTACAACAAACCATTCGAATCTATCTTTGTACCTTTTGGAACACAGATCTGTTTGAATTTTACAAAGTTTGTTTTATTTCCTTTTGGGCTCCAAGATTGTTTAAATGTTTTGTTATAAAACAAATTCTCATCTCGATTGTGATTCAAAAATCCTTTGAAATTATCAGAATTTAAATTTTCAAAACAATTCTTTTCAAAGCAATTTGAAGAATTTTTAAAATCACACGAATTCAAATTTTCAAAATCATTTGTTTTCCCAAAACCAAGACCTTGTTTATGTCCAACATAAAATTGGTGTTTTAACAACATATTCAAAGATTTTTCTCCATCAGAAAATTTTGCCAAAGTTGACTCTAGTTGTTGAATTTAGAATTTAAGATCACTACTCTCTTTTATTAAATTTGAACAACGGTTATTAGTGATCTTCCTTTCAGCATCATATTGTTTCAAAACCAAATTTCCGGATTCAAGTAATTCAATTCTGACTTGGGACTCAGAAATTTCAGATTCAAATCATTTTTGTTTTTCAAACTCAAATTTCTTGGATTTTTCAATCTTGTTTTCAAGTTCTTTCAAAATCAAATTAGATTTCAATAAATTCTCCTTTTTAGCAATTTCAAATTTGGAACATATATCAGTCTTAAAATTTTCAAATTCCTTTTGTTGAAAATTGTTCTAACTTGACAACTCAATCTTGTTTTCTTCTAAGATCAGAATTTCCTTTTCAAACATTTGAATATTTTTATTGATACGAACAAGATTGGTTTCCAATTTCAAACAATTTTTGCAATCTGAATTTGAAGAATTTTTAAAATATTCAAGTTGTGATTCCAAATCAACAATTTTGTTGGTCAACTCAGAATTCTTAGATTTCAGAGATTTATTTTTCAGTTGGATTTTATCAACAAATTTGGTTAAATCAACACAAAAATAAACCAGATCTTCATATGAAAAATTTCTTATTCCATCATCTGTTGAATCTCCAACACTATCATCATCTGATTCTTCTTTAGGAAATCCTGTTAGACATACTTCTGAATCTGAGTTGATCTTTGCAAGTTTTGAGCACTTGTTGTCATTTTGTCCAAACTTTGCATTGAGAGTTCTCCAGATTTCCTACGCAGATAAACAATGACAGATAAGATTAAACTGTTCAGTACTAAGATAATCAAATATAATTTTCATAGCACAAGCATTGAAAGTAATATCTACACTATCAAACCCATTGATAACAACATCCCAACATTTAATATTAACAGTTTTTAAATAAAATTCCATTTTGGATTTCTAGTTTAAAAAATCTGTTCCATCGAAAATAGTTGGAGATGAACTGGACTGACTCTTTGTCGGCTGACAACTAGGATGACCCATGACTCTACAGTTAATAAAATTACCAGGCTCTGATACCACTTGTTGGATCTACATTAACCCTAGAATGGGGTGGATAGGGTTTATCACAGTTTTTCGCTGAGTTAAAAAAACTGACAGGATATTAAATAATAAACAGATCACAGAATACAGCAGAAATAAAAAAGAAGAAAGGAAATAACACACAGAGATACCCAGCTTCGGCAAAACCCTGCCTACTGCTGCATTCCTAAGGTTTCTACTAGGTAATAGAACATATTCCTCTTACAAGACCATGTAAACTCGTGAACCCCTCGCTCCTATTCTAATCCTACGCTCAGAACCCTAGACTGATCTAAACCCTTAGATCAGATTTCCCCTGATTACAACTCTGTAACCAGTAGCCTTAGTTTTTACAAACTTTAGTAAACTACCAGTTAACACCCTAACTGGTTTCCCTAGAATTTTACAGACCCTAGTAATTGTTCGTTTGTTTTTACAACACAAATTAAAAAAAACAAATATAATTTAAAAATAGAAAAAACCCTATTTTGAAAGGAATTAAAAGAAATCTCTTTTCTCTAATATGTGCTTGGCTGGCCACTTCAAAGTGGTGCACCTATATACTCTTTGTCCCGAATGCTTTTCTTTTGAGAAACAAAAATGGCGGCGGCAGTTGGAAATGTTTCTAGGGTTTTCTGAAAACCACCCCAAATTACGATCGATGCTTGATGAAATTTTGATTCTCTGAGTGTCTTCAATTTGCTGATGCCTGTGATTGATCGATTTGGGCTTGATCGAAGAAATAGTGAGTAATTTTTATTTGATTCTTCGAGTTTTGATTTTTGGATTTTAGTTGCTTGCTTTGATACTTTTCCAATGAAGAAATGGTGTTTAAATAGGGATTTAAAAACCTTTCATTCTCTGATTTCGTATAAGATGATTTGGCCTGATTTATGAGAATTCCCTCTTTTGCCTGGCGAGATTGAATTGATGAATCTGGAAAAATAAACTTGCCCCTTTTGAATTAGAAATTGTCCCTTGTGTGATTTATTGATGAACTGTCCCTTATGAAAATCTCGGCTTGAATGGATTCCTTGAATGAAAATGGAATTAATTTTCCCTCTATGATTGAGTCCAAATCCAGAAAATTTCTTGCAAAATTTAATTCCTGAAATTCTAGAAAATTTTAAATTGTTGCCTTGCCATATTGAAAAACCATTGCCAAAAAAATGATGGCTGATTCCTGGAGTGATTTCTTTTGTTGCCTTCATTTGGAAAAGATCGATTATCTTGCCATAAAGAATTATTGTGCAAAACAGGAAAAACAGAATTAAATTCTTGCTCCAAAATGATTTGTGCCATTTCATTAATGCACCCAAAAATCTTGTATCTCATGCATGTCAGATTAAAACAAAATTAGTTTCCATTGTTAATTTATGCCAAACAATGAAACACGATGTTGGTCCCCTTTTTATTCCTTGATGTTGAATTGCTTGGCCATAATTTCTTGACATAAATATTGTCGTGATTTTTGTACACATATTTGAGGAAACTGAAAATAATTGTTGTTGGAAACATTGATCCTTTGTGGCCCTGAAGTTGTGCACTCACATGAAACACCCATATGAAAACTGATCTTGTATTCTTGTTGAAACTTGACATATACATTGCTGCATTTTGAATGCTTTGCTACGTTGGCTATGCACCTGTGTATAATCTTGTATACATGCAATTTTTCCTGGCTTGTTCGTTCATGCTTTGCATACACATATACTTCCATTTTAAATTGTACATGTCAATATAATTATGCACACACACTGTATATGCATGTGCCACTATATACCTTGTAGCTTGTCTCACCATGTACCAGCTAATGTACATGCTTCAGATTTGTTTATAAACCCAATGCTTGCTTAGTCATTTGTATGCTGACTGCACCATGTGTATGCAACTTGTACTACCCTGTTTGCATGCCTGATCACAATGTTGTATATATATTGCTTGACCATTTCTTGCTGGCCTTGAACTGTCTTGTACTTGACCTCTTAATCGTGCAAACTATTTTGAAACTGACTTGAACAATTTGCATATATCAAACCATGAATAAGTGTTTGGACCATGTTGCATATTTGTTGTTCCATTCATGACTACCATGATGTACACAATGCTGTATTCATCAGTTTGTAATGTGTATCTTCATGTTGACTCGACCATTTGCTTGCCAAGCTTGTTGACTGAACCATGTTACACTATCTTGAACATTTTGAACTATCACCTTTGTAAAACTGCTGTATGTCCATTGTAACATGAAGTTCTTACTGCTTTGATCTTGATGCTTATTGCACTCTTGTTTGTGGCTGAAATACTTGGCTGCTTCACTATTGTTGTGTCTTGTGTCGTGCATGGCTCGACCATGCTTATGTGTTGATTATGTTGACATTTGTACTGAGTCGAGAAGGTCCACGTGGCTACTCCTCAGTTGCTCGCTGATTGGCGAGGCAGTGCACACGTGTATATTTATACACGTGTGTATATGCAGCCATCAGACTGATTTTCTTGTCCCTACACTGAAATATTTTATATATACACTGACTGCCTTATGGTATTTATAGTGTATCACTGTGAATATCACAAGCTGTCTAGATACATCGAAAAAATCAGATCGAGTCAAAAAAATGATGAGAAACACACCGAAATTCTGAGGCAAATAAATTTTCAAAATAAAAATTATATTCGCTAAAATTTAGAATATTATTTCTGTTCCAGATACTATGTGTGTTTCTGTATGTGACAGGTATGAAGACTGGACTAACTAAAAGCTATGAAGACTGAAGACAGAAAAATCGAGTGTCATTGTGTGTGTGTATCTGAAATGTAAACTGAGTGATGAGTGATGTAGTGAGGAGCTAATGTACAAAAAATTGTACCGATATTTGTAATAAACAAATTTGAATGAAGTAAAATATTATTTCATTGTGTTCAAACAAATTTGTCTATCGTATTCTATTTATTTGCAAGTAAAAATTCATGTGAAGTGAATTGTATATCAGTGATGTGTTCAAATAGTGGAGTTATAAATTCGTACTGTTTAAATGTTGAAATATAATATTATATTTAAACAAAATACTGTGTAAATATCTGAATGTCTGTACAGTTATATTTTATTTGAATATAAATATTATATTCTTGTCTGTGATGTATATATGAAAACAATACAGTAACAAACACATTTAAAATAATAAATATTTGGTTGTTATCATTAAACAAAAATCATATAATTGTGTATACAACACCGTTATATACAACAGGCATGACCAAAACAGAGAACGTATAAAAAAGATAACAATTAATTAAATAGTTGGAAAGTTGTATATATATATGTATATAAGTGAAATTCAAACTTATTGACGATGTATAAGAGGTATAAAATAAATCAAAGGAAGTAAAAGTGGTAAATAATCAAACGTTTAGTTAACAACGTTAAGTACAACAAATAACAGCGCCAAAAAGCATGCTTGGACCCAGAGGGGTCGAACCCATTGTGCATGAGTCGATCCATGGGTCGACCCACCGACAGAGGGGTCGACCCCAGTGTGGACTAGTTGTATTTTTATGACATCTATGGCTCAGATTTTTATGAGTTGAATCCAACGTTTAAGTCTTTCTCGTACACCTATAAATAGACTAGCAGGGTCTAGCCTAAATCTTATATTTTCTGAGATGTTGTCCTGGCTCTATCATTTTCTTTTCTCCCCAAATCTTTTCAGAAAATTAGAATATTAATTTTAGGTAAATTTGATTCAAGATTTGAAGATAAAAGAGTAAAGATCTACAAATAGGTGTTCAGAATTCTGATCAGCGTGAGGTAAGTCCTTGAATCTGGTTTATATAGATTTCTTTCCCTTTTCCCTCTTCTTTTATTATCAAATTTGTGAACCGTGGTTGTTTTTGCTAACGAATTCAGTTAGGAATGCCACAGAACAACAAATCTGAATTAGATTCATTGATTGGAAAGTTGTTAGTTGAGTGGATCTAAATTATACCATTTTAAATACTGGTATATCTATCGTTTGTATTCCCTGTTATATTTACCTACTAAGCAATTAATAATTGTGGAAATTGGGTATTAAATCTGTTTAAATATGTTGAAAGGATTACTGTTGTATATAGATCCATCCTAAGAACCTGTTAATTGAATATTGTAAATCAAGTTACAATGAAATTTCAAATAATTGAGGTTAAATTTGCTGAGAACGTTTCTGTCATATAAGACTGTTTCCATTAAAAATCTGCCTGAATGAGAAAATACTATAAATACTGTAATCATGGGATTTACGATAAACATGAATAATTGCTTAAGAATATTATTATGCCAAAAGGTTGTAAATAAAATTATAGTAAAGTTTTGAAGAATAGATGTGCCTAAATTGTATGGAAATTTTACAGTAATTTGGAAATTGTAACCGCACCAAGACATGAGGTTAAATTAAACTTGTGGTAAAAGCCTGCCCGGAACCACCCGACAAATCCAGCATCCACAAGTGGTCAATTTATTGTGAGAGATCTGGTGCCTAAGCATATATATAAATATATGTACATGAATGTAATGTGTGAATAATTCACAAAACAGTAACTAGATAAATGATACAATAGTAAAAGTTTGGTTAATGCAAAAGGATTCTCGGCTTCGGATTCAAAAAACCCAGACCGATCCCGTCCAGCGCACACAGCACATAGCTGGAAGTCAGAGGGCCCGTACTACCTGCCTAACCCAGTATTATCTACTCTCAGGGACCGTAGAATGGAAAGTGCCTTCTAATTGGCAAAAGGGAAAGGGCCTATGTATTTACATGATCTCTGCAAATTTGACTCTACCTACACCCCGGTCGCCTAGCTGTCCTGCCATCACACTGCAGCTTATACTAATCTCATAAGAGCAGTAATCGTCAGAAGACATTCCCAATCGGCTCGGACACCAGATCGCTCGTGCCCGCCCAAACTACGATCATGCTCGCCCTAAATGGAATGGCTCTCTTAGTTACGCTGCGCCCCGACTTGAGCCCCCACGTCTGCTTTTATCCGCCCGCAACCCTCTTTCCAACACAACTTCAGGGTCGTCCCCTTCATTCTATGCTGACCTCCTAAACTGCATTTGGTTTTCGCTTTATGCTTTTTAGTTCAAGTAGGTACCTTGGAAAATCATACAGTTACCTCATGGAGAGTTGGCTGCCCCCACGAATGATATAAATACTACTGTTGCTTTGGCTTTACTCACACCCGTGGCATATTTCTATGCGGGTCTTACCAAAAAAGGATTGGCTTATTTTGGAAAATACTTTCAACCAACTCCAATCCTTTTACCAATTAACATCCTAGAAGATTTCACATTGATTACATTAATTACATTAACTCTAATCCTTTTACCAATAAACGAGGAATATAACCTATTACAATTAATTACATTAATGCGGACGTTATATAATTGGTAGGCTTGCCTTAAGGACAAGTGAAATTATAACATGCATTATAATTAATAAAAAGGGAAACTTATTAATAAACCTTAGTTAAGAGAACTAAGTTAATAAGTAAACAACAAATAGCTGGAATGACAGTGTAAGATGAGAGTATGATTAAATAAGGAAGAATGGTGGTAAACTTATGGAATGGAATAAGTTATATTTAATCATATATATAATAAGTGACATGTTAACAAGAAACATTTGGACTGAGATAAAATATACTTAATTATATATTAAGTAGAACATGTTAATGGAACTACGAAATCAGACAATGAATTAAATGGTAATAACATAAAGAGATTGTAGATTACTGTCGTTAATTATAATCAAGGAAATAACATGTTGTAGGCTTATTAATGAACTTAATTGGGCTATGTTATATCACTGAATTAATAAGCGAGAGGGGCCTATTGCTTAGAGATATAAGGGGCTCGAAAAAAACCTGACAACTTCAATATAAGATAAAGTGTGAAAAATCAAGTTAATTGGAAATCTGATAAGATAAAACAAGTGCATGATTAAATGACTATACATAAGATCTAATAACACGACGGTGTGACGCATTTAGACCGGTCTACACGTCTGAAGGTGAAGAACCCAATGAGGTAGATCATCGAGGTGTTTGGAGACACGAAACGAGCACGTCCATCTGATTCTTCTATTGATATACTGCATGTTGGCTCTGCTAGACTGGAAGTAAGCACGAGGCTTCCGTGGGACGTGAGAGCGTACTCCGTGGTGGTCCTCTGTGCGATGGCCGCGCTCAGGCTGTACTCGTAGAGATTAGGTCTGCGTGAAACCACCCAGTGCGTATACCTTGACTGCAACGGTAGTTTGGTAGTCAAAAGGATGTTGGGTGGCATTGGGTGATTCGACGATTTCGCCTATAGACAAGCTGGGTCATGACATGTCATCTGCAGTCAGTGTGACGTGGAAAGACTTGAGCTAAACCTATAGACCATCGATCTTTCACTATCAAGAATTTGGTTGCAGTACACACCAATTTGGATGTAGATTAATTGCTAGGGGCACATCACTTTGCTCTTGATGTAGTCTTTCACTAGTTGAGGGAGGGGTCGAGGTGGGACCATAGCCACCATAGAAATGCAGACCATAGTTTAGATATTTGTACTTTAGTCCTCTTTAGCAGACCTATATAGGTATGGGAAGGCTCCCGACCGAGTTTCATGCATTCAGATGTAACCCTATTATGGAACTCGGTGTACATTAGACAATACGTATGTGTGAGGGTCGAGATACATGAACGCCGCACCGGATGGTGTATCGTTGACGCTAGGGCATTACTCTGTGTTAAGACTGAGCTTGGCCATGGATTTTAGATATGGCAGTCCGTATGCTTCATAGCATGGCGATGGCAGTTCTATGCGGAATGTGGTGTAGTTTCATTGAGAGTCTATACGTCGCTCTGGCGTTGGATGGTAGTTGCATATGCTTCTATGGCATGACGGTGTAAGTCGTGCGAGAAGGGTACCATGGGAGGTACCTTGGTATTGGGGGTAGCTACATATTTGTTATATTAGGTTAATCTACTGGGAGGTAGACGGGTACGACGTATGTGTAAAGTCGTGAGTGTCATTAACCCAAGCAACTTAATAACTAAGTAACATAACTGAACGGTACATGTAGAGTTTCAGATTGTTTAATTTAGTCCAGTCACCAGAACTTATGCTCTAACCCCCTCCTCATAACACACTCGCAGGTTAGGTCTATGGCAGAGATATGATAACTTTGGATACTGGTTAGGAAGTATTATTACTACGGTAAGGCTATATTTGGTTATATTATATTTTACCCATTCCTCTATGAGATGTTTTCTGAGCTCCGATACATTTTATATTTTTTTTCTTTTATGCAGGATACCAAACAAGCCAACTCGAGTTTTGGCAGATTGGGATTTTTGAAAAAAAATCGGTCTACCAGAATTCGGGTTGTTACATCTGGTATCAGAGCCTAGGTACAGGATTCCTGTTTATATAGTGAGAGCACGTACTTATATATTCTTATATAGTAAGAATAATACATATAGTTATGTGTATATATATCTACATAAGTGGTAAGTTCAACCGTCAAGACTTGTGCACTATGTGAAACTGATAAAAGAGGGAAACCTAAAATATTGGATAATTTGACAATATGGTTAAGAGGGTGCACAAGATATTGGAAAATAAAACAATGGAAAAATTAGTCCTAAAGGAACTGTCAGAAATTGATGGCTTTAAGAATGAAAAACGATGGTGCAACAAGATTAGACATTTTAGGACATGCAAACAGTTGACTGACCCTTTCCTTTTTTTTCTTCTTTTAAGTTAAGTGTAGTTGGAAGTCGGTAGGGGAACGAAAAAAAATTGGGCTGGGTCGACCCATTTTCAGGGAGGGTCGACATATCCCGAGTGGGTCGACCCACGGGTCGACACATCTCGAGTGGGTCGACCCACGGGTCGACGCACCCGCTACAGTGGGTCGACCCACGGGTTGATGCACATGCTATAGTGGGACGACCGACAGTCGCAGGCCCGATAAAAATAAAAGAAGAAGCAGAGATGCTTCGTCGTTCATTTCGTTCCCCTCCAAACCACCGAACCCCGTTCTTCCTCCAACTTCCCAAGGCCACCACCTCCTCAAATCTCCACTGTTTTGCACAAATTTGGTGTCAAATCGAAGCCCTCGACGTACTCCATTCAGATCCATATAAGTTTATTTCACATTTGGGGGGAAAATCGCCATTTAAACGCAACCTTCTCTCGCTACTACTTTTCCCCAATTAAACACTGAGATATCTCTTGGTGCAACAATCAGAGGGATATAGTGGAAGCATACATGAGGATCGACGGATATAGTTTTTTGCTTGGGAGACCGGTCAAGTTTGCGGACATTTTAGGCACCGCTTGGGAGGCATTGTTTAATGCAGTAGGGCTAGACAACATCTTGGATCACAACATAGTGGAGAGAAAAGTTTATCCATGGTTAGCACGTCTTTTTGATGCTAATCTAGTAAGTAGAGAAGAGAATGGGATGGTAGTTTTTGAGTCTGAAGTTAAGGGATTACATATTCTATTTAACGAGGCATAGTTTGGGGCCATACTTTGTATACGAGGTTGGGGCTTACATTTGGAGGATGTGGAGATGATAGTGGTAGTGATACGTAGGATTTTTGTGAATGAGAATGAAAGGATTTGGGATATGGCGCATTTGCGCCCACTAGCTAGAGTGGTTATACGCATCTTGCAGTATAACCTAGCAGCGAAGATGGGCAGCTTTGATAGGGTTTCCCCCATGATTAGGTTGGCTACCTTTGTAGTTTTTGCAGTACTCGAGGTGAATTGGGACCGTTTGATTTTACAGTACTATTACTCCTCCATGGAGACGAGACAGACCAGCATCCATTTGGACACCTTTGGACGGCAGTTTTTATACATGCTGGGGTCCCCTTAGCGAGCGAGTCACATTTCATATCCCCACCATCTTACAGACCTAGCCATGCTGACTACGATGCACATTGAGTTCCAGAATTTGCTGGTGGTGAACCCACAACCGATGGAGCATGACGGTGATGATGGGGATGACAATGATGATAGGGATGACAGCGGTGATGGGTTTGACGGAGCTGATGGAGAAGGAGAGTTTCCAGATAAGGACGCTTCAAATATAGGTCACTAGGACGAGGGAGGTCGACCGGGCCAAGGAGAGCAGCAAATTTCTCCAGTATGGGTGTTATATGGGCCTATGGTTGTATATCAGCCCATAACAGGGATTGAGCCTCAGTTTTCGCCGGTAGAGGAGCCACAACAGTATTAGTATTTCTATCCTCTAGAGGGTTATCAGTATGTAGGTGCAGACCAGCCCTAGGGAGGCGCTGGGTCTTCCCAGTCTTCCAAGTAGGACACATGGTCATCCAGAGAGCCTTGGGTTATGAGACATGGGATTAGGACCATCTCGGATAGACAGGCTCAGCTAGTTAGGGAGCATCAGGACATCTTGCTTGGACTGTAAGAGATGGCACGGGCCCAGATAGAGGCTGCCCAGACACAGAAGCGAGCTTGCAGGAGATATATGCTGCTCAACAGCGGTTTGACCAGATGTAGTCGGAGATGCGGGACATGCATCTAGAGGTTAGAGATGGCACTAGGCGACAGGAGGATACCCTAGGTGGGTTAGATTCGTTTATCCGCGGTCTTTTTGGGTAGGGGTCCAGACCTCCATTCCGGTGATGGATAGTGGTGGTATTGCTTGTTGGACTACGTGTCTTAGGACTAAACTATCTTAGCCAGACTTGTTGTAGCAGAACTTATGTTTTAGATTTAACTTTGTCGTATTAGAACTTATGTTTTAGATTTGACTTTGTTGTAGTAGTGTATTGTTATGTTAAAACTCTGCTTATTAGTAAGAAAATTTCTGCTGTAATCACTATATCTTATAATCTAACGACAAGTGGAAAACGAACAGCATAAGATAATAATGGTAAAAATATGTCTCCTCAAAAGCTCTGCAAGGATAAAAGATTTGGGAAAAATTGATTTTTCCAAAGTTAATAAATTCGAAAGTTGAATGGTAGGATTTTGGATGAAAATTTTTAGTGAATTAAGCCTTTGCTTTGCAAGGGTATGGGAAACATTGGTTAAAAAATGTTTTTATTTTTCAAAACTGGATTCATATAGAAATTGGTAGTGTATTTAGGATGTGCGCATCATATTTCCGAAATTATTTTAAAGAAAGAAGTTTGCATTCATATAGAAGGTACCATTTAGGCATCCATTACATTCATATTTTTGTACATGCAACACTTTGCACAAGTGCACAGATGGTTGAAAAAAATGGATCAACACCAATTGCTTGCTTTATACGAGGAATAACATTACTTCATCCTTAACAAATTTCGAGGACAAAATTTCCTAAGGAGGGGAGAATGTAACACCCCATATATTTATGTTAATAATAAAAAGGAAAATATAAAAGATTATGTTTTCATAATTTGACCTCGAAACATTTACTAATGTGTTCGTGGTGATTTTCAGATTCATTTTGGTATATGCCATGAGCTAAACGGAGAACGTATACAAAATATAACAATAAATTAAATAATTGGACAGTTGTGTATATATATATATATATACATATATAAGTGAAATTTAAACTTAGTGATGATGTATAAGAGGCATAAGATAGATCAAAGGAATAAAAGGGGTAAATAATCAAATGCTTGATTAAAAACGTTAAGTACGACAAATAACAGCGCCAAAAAGCATGCTTGAACCCAGATGGATCGACCCCATTGTGCATGGGTCGACCCACCGACCGAGGGGTCGACCCAAGCGTGGTCTAGGTTTATTTTTGTGACGTGTGCGGCTTGGATTTTTATGAATTAAACCTGACGGTTTAGACTTTCTCGTACACCTACAAATAGGCTAGGAGGGCCTAGCCTGAATCTCATTTTTTCTGAGATGCCACCCAAGCTCTATTATTTTCTTTTCTCCCTAAATCTTTTCAGAAAATTAGAATATTAGTTTTAGGTAATTCTTATTCAAGATTTGAAGATAAAAGAGTATTGATCTACAAATAGGTGTTCAGAATTCTGATCAGCATGGGGTAAGTCCTTCAATCTGGTTTATATAGGTTTCTTTCCCCTTTCCCTCTTCTTTTAGTATCATATTTGTGAATTCGTGGTTGTTTTTGATAATGAATTCAGTTAGGAATGTCGTGGAACAACAAATCTGGATTAGATTCATGGATTAGAAAGCTGTTAGGTGAGTGAATCTAAATTATACCATTTTAAATAATGGTATATCTATCGTTTGTATTTCCCGTTACATTTAACCTACTAAGCAATTGATAATTGTGGAAATTGGGTATTAAATCTGTTTAGAATATGTTGAAAGGATTACTATTGTATATAGATCAATCCTAAGAACCTATTAATTGAATATTGTATATCAAATTATAATGAAATTACGAATAATTGGGGTTAAATCTACTAAGAACATTTCTGTCATATAAGCCTATTTCCATTAAACATATGCCTGAATGGGGTATTCCAGTAAATACTGTAATTATGAGATTTATGATAAACATGAATAATTGCTTAAGAATATTATTACGCCAAAAGGTTGTAAACAGAATACAGTAAAATTTGGAAGAATAGATATACCTAAATTGTACGGAAAATTTACAGTAATTAGGAAATTGTAACCGCATCGAGACACGAGGTTAAATTAAACTTGTGGTAGAAGCCTGCCCGGCAAATCCAGCATCCACAAGTGGTCAATTTAATGTGAGAGGTCTGGTGCCTAAACATATATATAAATATATGTACATGAATGTAATGTATGAAAAATTCACAAGATAGTAAAGAGATAAATGGTACAACAGTAAAAGTTTGGTTAATGTAAAGGGACAAAGAAAATGTGATGAACGGGGAATGTAACCTATTATAATTAATTACATAAATGGGGATGTTATATAATAGGTAGGCTTGTCTTAGGGACAAATGGAATTATAACGTGTGTTATAATTAATAAAAAGGGAAACTTATTAATAAACCTTAGTTAAGAGAACTAAGTTAATAGGTAAACAACAACTAGGTGGAATGACAGTGTAAGATGAGGGTATGATTAAATAAGGAAGAATGAGGTAAACATATGGAACGGAATAAGTTATATTTAATCGTATATATATCAAGGGACATGTTAATAGGAAACATGTGAATTGAGATAAAATTTACTTAACTATATAAGTAGAACATGTTATTGTAACTATGAAATCGGACAATGAATTAAATGGTAATAATATAAAGAGATTGTAGATTACTATCGTTAATTACAAACAAGGGAATAACATTGTAGGCTAATTAATGAACTTAGTTAGGCTAAGTTATATCACTGAATTAATAAGCAAGAGGAGCCCATTCCTTAGAGATATAATGGGCTCGGAGAAAACCTGACAACTTGAATATAAGATAGAGTATGAGCAATCGGGTTAATTGGAAATCTGATAAAATAAAACAAGCGCACGATTAAAAGATTAGACATAGGATCTACTAACACGACGATGTGATGAGCTTGGGCCAGTCCGCACATCTGAAGGTGAAGAACCCAACGGGGTAAATCATCGAGGTGTCTGGAGACACGAAAGGAACACGTCCATCTGATTCATCTGTTGTTATACTGCTTGCTTTCTCTGTGGGATTGCAAGGAAGAACGCGACTTCCGAGGGATGTGGGAGGGTAATCTGTGGTGGTCCTTTGTGCTGTGGCAGCGCTCGGGCTGTACTCGCAGAGGTTAGGTCTGCGTGAAACCACCCAGTGCATATATCTTGAATGCAACGGTAGTTTAGCAGTCAAAAAGATGTTGGGTGGCATTTGGTTTTTCTACGATTTTGCCTATAGACAGGTTGGGTCATGACCAATATAGGATAATAATCGTCGGATACCTGACATCGGCAGTCAGTGTGACGCGGAAAGACTAGAGCTAAACATATAGACTATTGATCTTTCACTATCGAGACTTTAGTTGAAGGACACGCCAATTTGGATGTATATTGTTTGCTATGTGCACGTCACTTAGCTCTTGATGTAGTCTTTCACTAGTTGAGGGATGGGTCGAGGTATGTAACAACCCGGAATTTCTGAACCAATTTAAAATTTTTATTTTAGCGTTTTGAATATTTAAAATGATTTATTTTAAATAATAACGACTTAAAATTTATTTGAATCGAAGTTAGAACGTATAAAATTATTTTAATTATAAAACGAGCCTGAAATGGCATGGTAGTTTGAAAATTCTATTTTAAACTTCAATTGAATATACAGAATTCAAAATAAATCGGATTTCAGTAAAAGAAGAAACATTGGAATATTTTGAATGTAATTTTCTAACAAATGTAAGAAACTGAGAATTCACTTTATACATTGTAATTTATGGCCAGTTTAAAATTTAGAATAATCACTATGGAATTTATATATATTTAAAATTATTTATAACCCTTAAAAATAGACATTTTGCAAATGACCTATGTTTTTGACGATACCACTTTTGTTGGATCCGGAATGTCAATTTATTGTCGGGTTTAAATTTTCATAATTTTTGGAACTAATATGTAAGCATGGTAAATTTAAACATGTTATGTCAATTCAGTTTGAATTTAATCGACTAGAAAAAGCCCATTTTTCAAACAGCCTGCAAATTCAACGAAACTAGTTTTATTAGGACCGTATCGTCAAAACATGGCTAGATTTATTTTTCTGTAATTTTTGGAGTCAATATGTGGCCCCGGAAAATTAAAATGTATGTTTAAAATTCAATATATTATTTATATTTTAATTTTGATAAGAACTGATCGAAACAGTCGAATTGGGTTACAAATCATATTCCATTGTGTCAAGAATGAGGGTATCTGGCTAGGGGCGATAGTCGTTATAGTTTGTTTGGAGTTCGGACGCGGAAATTTCAATGTTAATTAATAATTGAATAAAATAGTAATAAAAATAGTATAAATATAGAGCCTTAAAACCCTAATTCTCCATAACAGAAGTGAGCCGCTACTAGTGGAAACGAACGGCTAAAATTTTCCAAATTTCTTCCTTTATTTTCTCCTAATCTACATCGAATTGATTCGTGATTTCTGAACAAAGATTTTAGAGCTCATACAGATCTTCTAAACCATACCAAGGAGATTCGATTTCACGATGTATATTGGGAGGATGGGTGCCTCAAAGCTCGCGCGTTTGGTTTTCTTTTTGGGGTGAACGGAGAAACCGAGCTGCGCGCCTTTCCAGGCATTGGTGGAGGCAAGTTGCGGCTACCAGGTGGTGATGGATGATTGTGTTCAGATCGAAGATAGAGGGCGCGGTAGCGTGAAGAGCAGAACGACGATGGGTTTCATCCTGGAGTAAATAGCATGAAGAAAGAGCGGCCTTGTTTCCCTAATCAATGTATTAATGTTTAACTTAATATTAATTACTTAATTTAACTGTGTAAGTTTATAAAACAAATAACATATTAATATATCCTCAGAACCGAGTGTCGTTCGAAGCATTGGAATCCTCTGATCGAATACTACAAAATGGAACTGACTGGAATAGATTTGGAGCAAGTGACAGTTTTTGGTTAAATTAAACGCCCTATTTAATTTAATCAGAATTATCGTTTAATAACGATTTCTATCTGATCCATGTGAGAATTATCTCACTAAAATACTTGTATAGTTATTTATTTTATAACTGAAATTATATGCCAGTATTGATTTTTATCTGTTGTATGTGACATGGCTGGAGTTTAGCACACGAACTCACACAAATCATTGAAAATAGAAGCGATGTATGGATATTAGCGACACTCGCATTTCATACTCCGCGAATGGACACTTTTGGCGCCGTAAATGTCATTTGGTTGTTGAGAAAATAAATTATATGGATGGTTTAGTGACTTGCGTATTGTGATTGTGATGTGAAATGGAGTAAATAAAATATATATACGTTGTATGGAAAATATATATGCGCTATGAAAAATATATATACGTTGTATGTTATGAAAAATATATATTCTTTATATGAAAAATATATAGGCGTTGTATGAAAAATGTATAGACTTTGCATGAAACATATCTATGTGATATAGAAAATTGTCATGTAATGGAATAATTATTGGATTGTTAAAAATATAATTTTTAACATATATATGCACTGTATAAAATTGTCATGATATGGAATATTCAATTTTGATTAAAAATTGAAAAGGAAGTTGAAATCGTTTTTAAACGATTTTACAAACGATTTATATAATACATTTTAGATGGAAATCGACGAAATATTATATATATATATAATATATATATACATTAATCCCTAAAAATTCACACGCACATTGTGGAGAGGACACAAGGCAAACTTCACCAGGATCGGTTGCGCACGATGCAACCGCTCTAACACTATCACTCGCTCACCAAAACAAACATAATCGCGCTAAGCATTATGGCCAGCCTATGCCCCCGTTTCTCCATAAAGCAAGTCGCACATTCAACATAAGCAGGCGCTACCTCATAACATAAGTGGTAAAGCCAAGCAGTGCCATGCAAAGGTAGCAAGGGAACGGGCACCCCTGGACCAAGAACGACGGTCGCACAAGGAACAGAGCGGAATCAACTTCAGATCCGCACCCTGCTCTTACAAAACCTACCAAAACACTCACAGGCCGCTCGCTTACATGATCCTGCTCAGCTATTCAAGACACTCGTTCTAACGAGCCATGACAACTGGATACAGCCACGGACAGCTGGCTATATCTAGCTAGTGGCATGACCGTAATTAGCAGAATGAACGATCCACAGCCTAAATAAACAGATTCCAGATCAATTACAAGGGGGAAGTCACCTATAAATACACTATGGCTGCCAACATAAAAGGGATCGATTCCAAAAACCCATGGAGGACTGCCAAATTCCATCCTCAGTCACAGATCCAACCATGGCGATAAACACAATCTTATAATGGAGGAAACCGAAGACATCCTCTTCCTCAATCATTCATCCACCTATTTTCTCCTCAAAATCTACTACTCTTTTGTATAATTCCAGAGAAAGAAATGTATAATCGAGAGTATATTGAGTGGATATAGAAATGTATGAAATCAAAGAGCCGATGTATCTTGTAATTCTCATTATAAGGCAGAAAATCACCTTCACAGTGGACGTAGGCCTCGTTAACAGCTGAACCACTCTAAACCTTGTCTCTATTTTACTTTTTCTGCGTTTTTCACTTTTTATTGATAATTAAACACGGTTCCATCTATTTCTTACCGAATTGGTGAAGTACAGTTTAGTACCTTGGGTGTTTAGACCAATTTTGGTGTAAACATTTTGGCGCCCACCGTGGGGCCGTGTTCGTTTCCCTTCCCATTCAGATCTGACGAGATTTTCTGGGAAACGTTGTACCTGAAATCATGAGCGTGCTGGAAGAGGTTGCTGCCGACAGAATTGGTGACGTCTCCGGCGCTAACACATCACCCACCATCCGTCCTGGAGAAAAGGAACCGTTACAAGTCGAGGCGGCCATAACCAGGAAGGAGTTGGAAGAAGCAATGACAGGGATAACGAATCAAATAACTATTGCAAACAACGAGTTGATAAAGAAGATCAAGTCAATGTTCGTTACCCAGACCTCAACCATAAAAGCCGCACCCTGTGTCACTAACATTCCATTCGCCCAAGCAGGTCGTGCAAGCAAGATAGAATATTCTGCTAGACAAGAAAGTTCCGTTCCGGAAGCCGCTTGTCATAACTATGGGTATTGGCAAAGTTCTGACGAGGGGGAAAGCGCTCACTCCACGGAATGGAATGAAAAGCGAAGGTATATCTTAGGTGCAAGAGGCGAAGCCAACTAGCATAGGAAGAGGCCGTGTTTTTTCAAAAATTCCGAATTCACCCCCCTCAATGACACCATAGAAAGTATCTTCAGAGCAACAAAGGACACTATAAATTATCCAGTCCCAGAACGGATGCAAGTAAAAGATGCTACCATGAAGTCAGGAAGGTTCTGTCAATTCCATGACCAACCAGGGCACAATACTAATGAATGCAGACATCTGAAATCAGTAATCGAGAGGCTGGTCAGAAAGAACCATTTGCAACGATATGTGCGCGTCCGCTTCCCATTTCTCTGCAAACAAGAGGCAGCAAACTCTCGGAGGAAAGGATCTAAAATAGCCTAAAACCGATGTGTAACGGAGGATCAGCAATTGGTGTCCCGATCATGGAATTTTGAGCTGAAACCCCCGTAGCTCCGCCTCATTACACAGTTTATCTTTTGTATTCTGTTCACTAGGAAATAGTAGTCGCTCTACCTTGTTTTTCCACTTACTACGTTCATGATTGACAATGACTCACTTACAAATTCCTTATGCAAAGAAAAATTATCATGTACTTATTTGAGTATCTTACTTATTACTACACACTGAAGACTGATTTCTCAAATGTAGGCATGATAAAAGCAGTTAATCATCCTCATCCTAATCGCAAAGGGAAGGTTCTTAAAGCATGTCCCAAGCAAGATGACTCAAAATCATCGCGAGAGACGTGCTAACCAAATCAGACACATAGGCATGTCATCCTAACTGGATATGTTGTCTAAAGACAAACAACAAGCCAAAAGGTGGAACTTCCATAAGCAAACATTTGCTGGAGAAACTGACATCTGGCTTTCCTTTTAAAAAAAGGAAAAGGTACAAGGGAAACGATAAAAGTGTCCCACGGATAAATACCTAGGTTGGAAACATCAGTCCTAGTGTCGAAAGGACCGGCAAAACACGCTGGAAGGACCAGCAGAAAACAAAAACCCGACAGAAAGGAAGGTGGTCATCCTTGTTCTTTGTTGTTAACCAAGTCAAACAAAGCCAAGGATGGACTACAACAACAGAAATCCTAGCCGAAAGGGGGTACCAGAAATCCTAGCCATTTGGGGGTATCCAACAAGGTATTTCAGTCCTAGAAAAATCAGGACTAACAAGACTGAACTTGGGTCAAAATTGGAACCCAAGACCTCCCATAGGGGCACCCAAAAGAAAACACGCAATAACCACGCGTTGCTAAAAAAATATATCACGAGTTGACCAAACCACGATGCGAAATCAATAGAACCTATGAAATTAAAAAGAGCTTTAGTATGGGGACATCACCATTGTGTAAAAAATCACCAATGTCCACTCAAGACATACCACGGCCTAATTATAACTTCGTTGCGAGTACAATTCGAACGATAAGATTTGCGCGAACAACAAACTAAAAGTACGACCCACAAGAATGAAAGCAATAATACTGTGATAGTCCCTAAGCGATACAAGCGTAAGCTCGCAAATATAAAGTATTAAGCGAGGACCGACACTCGCACAAACGATCGGTCTGAATACATGGTTAAAAAAACGGAAATCAGACCATAATGGTCACAAGTTATATTCTTATACAAGGCAAGATGGACCAATTGTTCAGGCTTTTGCTGATCCGCCACACAAAAGAGTCATCAAGGTAAAGAGACGTGTGATCTTCAACTATTAACCAGTTAGTTTTTTTTTCTGCGTTTCAGGGTGGACACAACCTTGGTATTCCAAATCTCGTCCTCATCATCCGGATCGGATGCATCTGGTAAAAGTGGGTCATCTGATGAAGGTATGGTAGAAGGATTAACACTTGTAGAGACCAAAACAGAATCGATGGTAGCGGGCTGGGCAGCAGCGCTACGAGCAGCTAAAGAAGAGGTCGAAAGCACACCTGATGTATAAGAGTAACAAGCACTAAACTCAGCAATCTCGGGTGAAGAAATAAGAAAATCCGGATCCGGGGCAAACTGATAGATGTCAGTCTTACCTGAAGCTGTTGGATGCGCCAAATAAGCGCCAACATCCAAGGTAGGAAAATCCGCTGGTGTGACGGCCCGCCCCACACCAACCGACATTTACTCCAAAAGTGCGTTGTACACATGTCCAGTTAGCACGGGACGGTCGCCAGAAGGAAAAGAAAGAAGAGAATGGGCTAATCAAGGAACCTGTAATATGTCTCACGGCGCATAGAACAAAATATAATAATAACATACTTGACATAAAACAAGAGAGACAGTGCATAAGATGAAAATCAGAACTAAGCATCATAGCAGTGGAAATCCAAAATACAGCTTATTACAACTTTCCAAACTGTCTTGAAAAGCAAAAGTAAGATAAATGAGGTACATCTATATATCATACGTGGAAGCCTCCTGCTCGCCTCCGAATCAGCTACTCGCGCATCACCAGCTAACCTGTCTCTAGTCTGCTCGTGTGAGCACCCAGAGTAATAAGAAGAGACATAAAACTCTGGGTCAGACATAAAGCCTGGTATGAGCGATAAGCATCTAAACAGAATAATAACAGGTATAATCCAATCATACCTGAACCTGGACCTGCAACCAAAGAGTTAGCGCTACATACTGTACAACACTCTAAGGTGCCATGTCAAATGGTGTAAAGATAAAGGGGGTGGGGGTGTGCATGTCATAGTGATGGCAAACAATCAAACATAGCAATCATCCTCACATCCCTCACTCAGTGCGTAAAGCATACGATATCCACTACTTTGGTCACCTAATACTTTGGGCCATGACGGAATCCAATCCAGTGTAACTATCACTACAAGCCCACTATACATCTCTCAGTGGTGAACCAAAGTTATGAATACCGACAACCCCTTTGCACACGTCCCGCAGCAAAGCCCAACCATGAAGTGAACTCATTGGTTCCCAACTGGATCCTGAGCTCTAACTTCCATTTGGACTATCTTTGCATCTCGGGTTTCAGTCTCCTCCTCCGGATCGGTCTTCATTCAGTTCATAACCTCCTGGTTCGGTTCACAGTCACCAGCTCGTGGTCAAGCTCTAGGTCGTGATGATACTCCAGCTCGGATCATGCTACCTTCGCCAGGTCGGATCGTGATATGCTCTCCAGGTCGGGTCGCCATCATCGGATCGTGCTTCATCAGTTCGTGGCACCCCTGTCGGGTCAGGTCGTGGCACCCTGGTACTCATCGCATCGTGAGCTCCTTCATCCTCCTCTGGTTCGGATCGCGAGCTTGAAGTGACTCGTAGCATCAGTCTCTCTTCCGTGGCCTTCGAAGTGGAGCAGATCGTCATGGTGGTGCAGCTCGTGATGACTCTTCACGAATAGAGGGGATCGAATCATGGAGGGTGGTTCGTCCCGGATCGTGGCTCACCTCCTGCCTTGGTCGTGGCACATACCCCACGAACGGGGAGGGGGCTCACGAACCGATTCCTGCACAACTTCCCTGCGACTTATTTCACGCCATTCGATGGCGTTTTCGACCAATCTAACACTTCTAAACAATCACAAAGCATACCATACAGTCATAGCAACATGTAGTATCAACCCCAAACACCAAAACATAAATCATAGCGTGTAAAATGGATCAAACATACCCAAAACCCCTTAATTTCCCTTAAGCATGTTTAGGTAAAACTCACCATAGGATTAACAAAACTTAACCAAATTAATCCAAATTCATATCAGAGGTCTAAAACAATATTTCAGAATTTATGAACATTTTCCCCGATTTTTAACATGCATAAATTCGCTAATTATCACTAATCACCCCTTAATCCCCCAAATTCCGGGATTTGCAAAATTAGTCGAAATTAACCCAAATTCATATCAGAGACATAAAATGATGTTTTAGAATTTTAGGAATTTTTCTAGATTTTTCTGAGCCATAATTTCGCTAATCTTCGCTAATTACCATAATTAGCCGTAATTAGTGAAAAACAATGCAAATCACTCACCTTAGCCACAAACAAACTTTAGATCTGAAATAATCTCTGATTTGGATCCAATCCCTATGTGTTCCAGCAGCCCTCTCTCTGATTTGGTGCTACCCTCCCTTGATTTGATGTAGTTTTGCTTAATCTTCGATTAGAAAGTGATTAGAGATGATTTGGGATGAAATTAAAAGGTGGAGGCCATTGCTAGAGCTTGAAGGAAGTAAGTGGCGGCTGGAAAAATGAGTCTAAAACCGAAATCCTAACCCCAGCAGCCCTTAAATACCCCAAATCCCGAAATCCCCCATTGGGCCTAGTTGCTAATCACCCGGTTAAGCCCAATTAGCTGTTTTTCACCTTCTAAACCTTTTTTCAGCCACATCTCCCAAACGGTAAGTCCGTTTGGCTAATGTAACCACTCTACGGAAAGAGAAACCATCATTCGAATCCAATGGAAGTGGTTTCAGGTCAAAACTCCTTTCCAATCAAAAGTTATGGCCGAAACAGTACCAACTGGGGGTAAAACGGTCATTTAAAAATCGACAAAAATCATGAACATGGGAAATGACTCTAATGGTTGTTTCCCAAAGTTACATGACCATACGACTTCATATGAGAAAGAAATAAATATTCTACGATCCTTCGATGCGTAGAATGCGGGTTGTTACATCCTCCCCCCCTTAGGAAATTTCGTCCCCGAAATTCCTCACCCCAAAACATACAAAGAATTCCGCATGCCTATCAATCATTTCCTAACAATAAAACATACAAAACAACACAACAAGCCTATCCTTGCATGCGGTTTACTAACAAGGGAAGAAACTATCACTACCAAAACCTTACTAGGCAAAGAGTTCTGGATACTTCTTCCTTATTTCTTCCTCTGTTTCCCAAGTACAGTCTTTTTCATTCTCACCCCACTGGACTTTGACTAGTTTCACCGCCTTCCTTCGAAGCTGCTTCGTATAGTTCCTAACAATACGCATAGACTTGCGGTTCTCAACCGCCTCGGGTTCAACCTCGCTATCGTCCAACTGATCTGGTGAAATAGCCACATTAGGGTCTTGCACAAACTTCCTTAACTGGGAAACATGAAATACATTGTGAACTCCCGCCATCTTGTCAGGTAGCTCTACTTCATACGCCAACTTCCCAACTTGCTCGAGGACTGGGAATGGGTCAACAAATCTTGGTGCTAACTTACCTCTCCAACCAATCCGAATCACATTCTCTATAGAGAGATCCCGACGAACACCAAGTCGTTAACGAAGAATTCCAAATCTCTTCGTTTCTTACCGAGATAAGCCTTCTGCCTATCTTTATCCCTTCCCAGTAGTAGATCTGCTCTATGTCTCAATACATCTTGTTACCACTGGGATGTATAGTTAATTTCGAGTGATGATATGCTCTAAGAACTTCACCTCTCAGTCCATCTACGTTGGGTACAACTAGTCCCTTATTCTTTCGAAGCCACCCTTCTCGATCAAATCCTTACCTGATCATTCTCTTTCCATCGATACCCATCTCTACCCTAGAGATGGTTTCCAATAGATTTGGATTGTCCTTTTAACTGGAACCAATCCACTCAATCAAAATCGATCTAATCGTCAAGCTTACTAGTGTTTCTGAATCCAATTCACTCTTGGGCCCGAAATCATATCCTGTGATATACTTTAGTTGCTTCCATCCTAGAAACAAAACCCCTAAACTGACATGTCTCCTACTCAATGCAACTATTACCGCACCCAAATCCTTTACTACGATCACTCTGCCCCATGGAGTCATCGGGACTCCACTGCACTGATCCATAGCCACTAGTCCTTTGCTATGTCCACTCTGCCCCATGAAGTCATAACAACTCCACTGCACTGGCTCATAGCCTTACTAATCATTTACTATGTCCACTTTGCCCCTCGAGTCATGACGACTCTACTGCACTGGCTCATAGTCCTACTACAATCACTTTGTTCCCTATTGCTGGAACCCTACAGGTGATAGTCTACTCAAGGGAAGAAAAATAGGAACAACATAGCAACCATAACACCCATCAAACAAGTCCTACCTATCACCTGCTAAATTCATAAACACATCGACACCTACATGACTGGTCTAACCAATCCCAATATGTCGACTCTAGCATGTCTGGTCCAACCAACATCACTAACTAATGGAAGTCTAGCCCCCATACATACACCGATGCCTACTTGACTGGTCCAACCAATCCCAGGCCAATGGAAGCCCCGCCTCCCTACGGACTACCGTATGTCCAACGTACGTTTATCCTCCAAGGATAACTAGATCACGTCCAACGGATCCAAGGTAATGGGCGTCCCCAGACACCCCTGCTTTTAGTCCTCCTAAAATACTTGAGTCCAACCCAAGTCTATCCATTATCTTGTTGCCCTCTCGAGTCCAACTCGAGCTAAATCCAATTCCTTGCAGCCTTCTCGAGTCCAACTCGAGTCAATCTATAACTCAGACCCAGTCTTGAGTACCGACAAACTCTAGTCCAACGTGAGTCGTCTCCCTATTCGTTGCATCTCCAAGATCAACGAACACCTATTTTCTTTTACGAGTTCAAGTCCAACTTGAATCGCTCTAATCTTCGTTGTATCTTCCGTGATCAACGAACACATCCTATTCCTTCAAAGTTCTACTATCCAATAGAGAACATCAACATAGGGTCCTAAACAATCCATTACTTTGCATCTTTCCCGAGTCCCACTCGAGCAATCTCATAACCCTATCGAGTCTAACTCTGGGCAGTCTATACCATTGAACAGTCTTATCATGTTCCGTCTGCCCATCACTCCTCGAGTAAACCAAGATATCATCCAATGAAAAATCACAACAACTATTTACCCCTCACGTAACCCATCCTAGTCGAAATCGACATTCCCCAAGCATAAGCCCCAAAGGCCTAAACCAATATCAGACAAGCACCCAAGGAACATCTCCTCCGAATTCGGACAATCCACATGAGGTGATACTAGCAAAATAATCTAGCACTGGAGTACTCATTTGCCTCCCAGAGACAACTAGAACTTATTACAACGATAACTTCTTAGTTTCCTTAACTCCAATTACTATCGCCATTACTAGGTAGGTACCTAATACCACCCTATTCCTCTGGAGTAGATCGACTCCCCACAATAATGCTAAACCCAGTAAAGCCCAAAACAAAGCAATCACAAGGAAACATACATCCATGACTCGATAAGACCACATTAACTAATCATGCCAAAACTAGTCGAACCACCAATCGGGTTCGTCACTACTAAAGGTCTATCGACTAACTCAGGTTTTTCAAACAAAACCCGATCAAAACATCTTAAATAGAAAGCATACCTCGAATAACGACACCTTTTTCCTTCTGCGTCGCAGTTCGGGCATTTGACAAAGAAGGAACAGCGTTGATAGCATACGCTTTCACAATTTGCTTCTCCCTAGGAGGTTGTGGGCAATCATCCTTGTGATGTCCCGCCTGGCCGCAGTTAAAGCACTTCCTTTCCCCAGGCTTTTCTCGACAATCTCTGGCGTAATGGCCCTTCTTGCCACAACTAAAGCATTCGCCATCTTTCTTATTCTGACCATCCTTGGTCGGGTTCTGCTTCCTCTTGTTCTGAGAATTCTTCTTGCCTTCACCGCCTGCTTGCGGCTTTGGCTCCTCTGCAGATGCCGTAGCAACTTTGGCCTTCGACTTAGGGAAAAGGCTCTCTGACCTTAATGCCTTTCCTACAATAGACTCGAACGTCTCATCGATATGGTTTATAAGTCTTTCCCCCAAGTACCGATCCAAGCCAGTTATGAACTTCTCGTTCTTCTTTTCGACTGTATCGATAAGGGACCATCCATATTTCGATAAAGTGTCGAATTCAGCGATATACTCCGAGACTGCTCTACCATTCTGCTTAAGCTCCAAGAACTTCTTGAACAGTTCTGATTTATGAGCAGCTAGAATAAACTTATCACAAAAGCGAGTCTTAAACTGATTCCAGGTAACTTGATCTTCTGGAGTAGCTGTTCTAATGGAATTCCACCAATTCATCGCTCGCCCTTGCAGCTGACGAGACGCTAGCCTTCTCTTCATCGCATCCTGAAGACCCAAGTCGTCGAAGATACGATCACAGCTATCCAACCAATCCTGAACATCTGTGGCCGACTCCGTTCCGTGGAACGGCTTCCCACCAAGATTAGTGTAATCCTTGCACAACTTGGCAAAATCGACCCTAGGCGCCTGCACTACTGGACCACCACCATTTCCGGGATTGGGAACTGCCCCTTGAACATCCCTAAGCATCTCCCTCATGAAGTTAGTGAACATTTTCCTCATGTCAGGAGCATTCCCATAGTTGGTCCCTCTACCAGCACCTCTAGGATATCGGCTCATCGTTAATCTGTAAAAGGGGAAACGATTAACGACCCCATAGTGGTGCTAGTGCAGTACGACTTCATTATTATACTACCAATAGTATATATATAGCTTTTGAAAACCAAAGTAATCACAAATATGCGCTCTTATATACGTACTATCTCTCCCTAGTGTCTTTCCCTAGGTTAACTACGCAACCTAGAGCTCTGATACCAAGTGTGACGGCCCGCCCCGCACCAACCGACATTTACTCCAAAAGTGCGCTGTACACATGTCCAGTTAGCACGAGACGGTCGCCAGAAGGAAAAGAAAGAAGAGAATGGGCTAATCAAGGAACCTGTAATATGTCTCACAGCGCATAGAACAAAATATAATAATAACATACTTGACATAAAACAGGAGAGACAGTGCATAAGCTGAAAACCAGAACTAAGCATCATAGCAGCGGAAATCCAAAATACAGCTTATTACAACTTTCCAAACTGTCTCAAAAAGCAAAAGTAAGATAAATGAGGTACACTACTAATGCCCAAGTAGCAACCACCAACGACACGGAGAATATCTATATATCATACGTGGAAGCCTCCTGCTCGCCTCCGAATCAGCTACTCGCGCATCACCAGCTAACCTGTCTCAAGTCTGCTCGTGTGAGCACCCAGAGTAATAAGAAGAGACATAAAACTCTGGGTCAGACATAAAGCCTGGTATGAGCGATAAGCATCTAAATAGAATAATAACAGGTATAATCCAATCATACCTGAACCTGGACCTGCAACCAAAGAGTTAGCACTACATACTGTACAACACTCTAAGGTGCCATTTCAAATGGTGTAAAGATAACGGGGGTGGGGGTGTGCATGTCATAGTGATGGCAAATAATCAAACATAGCAATCATCCTCACATCCCTCACTCAGTGCGTAAAGCATACGATATCCACTACTTTGGTCACCTAATACTTTGGGCCATGACAGAATCCAATCCCGTGTAACTATCACTACAAGCCCACTATCCATCTCTCAGTAGTGAACCAAAGTTATGAATACCGACAACCCCTTTGCACACGTCCCGCAGCAAAGCCCAACCATGAAGTGAACTCATTGGTTCCCAACTGGATCCTGAGCTCTAACTTCCATTTGGACTATCTTTGCATCTCAGGTTTTAGTCTCCTCCTCCGGACCGGTCTTCATTCAGTTCATAACCTCCTGGTTCGGTTCGTAGTCACCAGCTCGTGGTCAAGCTCCAGGTCGTGATGATACTCCAGCTCGGATCATGCTACCTTCGCCAGGTCGGATCGTGATATGCTCTCCAGGTCGGGTCGCCATCATCGGATCGTGCTTCATCAGTTCGTGGCACCCCTGTCGGGTCGGGTCATGGCACCCTGGTACTCATCGCATCGTGAGCTCCTTCATCCTCCTCTGGTTCAGATCGCGAGCTTGAAGTGACTCGTAGCATCAGTCTCTCTTCTGTGGCCTTCGAAGTGGAGCAGATCGTCATGGTGGTGCGACTCGTGATGACTCTTCACGAATAGAGGGGATCGAATCGTGGAGGGTGGTTCGTCCCGGATCGTGGCTCACCTCCTGCCTTGGTCGTGGCACATACCCCACGAACGGGGAGGGGGCTCACGAACCGATTCCTGCACAACTTCCCTGCGACTTATTTCACGCCATTCGACGGCGTTTTCGACCAATCTAACACTTCTAAACAATCACAAAGCATACCATATAGTCATAGCAACATGTAGTATCAACCCCAAACACCAAAACATAAATCATAGCGTGTAAAATGGATCAAACATACCCAAAACCCCTTAATTTCCCTTAAGCATGTTTAGGTAAAACTCACCATAGGATTAACAAAACTTAACCAAATTAACCCAAATTCATATCAGAAGTCTAAAAAAATATTTCAGAATTTATGAACATTTTTCCCGATTTTTAACATGTATAAATTCGCTAATTATCACTAATCACCCCTTAATCCCCCAAATTCCGGGATTTGCAAAATTAGTCAAAATTAACCCAAATTCATATCATAGACATAAAATGATGTTTTAGAATTTTAGGAATTTTTCTAGATTTTTCTGAGCCATAATTTCGCTAATCTTCGCTAATTACCATAATTAGCCGTAATTAGTGAAAAACAATGCAAATCACTCACCTTAGCCACAAACAAACTTTAGATATGAAATAATCTCTGATTTGGATCCAATCCCTATGTGTTCTAGCAGCCCTCTCTCTGATTTGGTGCTACCCTCCCTTGATTTGATGTAGTTTTGCTTAATCTTCGATTAGAAAGTGATTAGAGATGATTTGGGATGAAATTAGAAGGTGGAGGCCATTGCTAGAGCTTGAAGGAAGTAAGTGGCAGCTGGAAAAATGAGTCTAAAACTGAAATCCTAACCCTAGCAGCCCTTAAATTCCCCAAATCCCGAAATCCCCCATTGGGCCTAGTTGCTAATCACCCGGTTAAGCCCAATTAGCTGTTTTTCACCTTCTAAACCTTGTTTCAGCCATATCTCCCAAACGGTAAGTCCGTTTGGCTAATGTAACCACTCTACGGAAAGAGAAACCATCATTCGAATCCAATGGAAGTGGTTTCAGGTCAAAACTCCTTTCCAATCAAAAGTTATGGCCGAAACAGTACCAATTGGGGGTAAAACGGTCAATTAAAAATCGACAAAAATCATGAACATGGGAAATGACTCTAATGGTTGTTTCCCAAAGTAACATGACCATACGACTTCATATGAGAAATAAATAAATATTCTACGATCCTTCGATGCGTAGAATGCGGGTTGTTACAACTGAGAGAGTAAAGGAGCTCGAATTATTAACCCCAACGGAGTCAGATGGGGCACAAGGAATCGTAGTGTCCGAATGCTCCTTCCTAAGCAATTGAGCTCGCTCGTTCATCAACATCTTCCTACCTTTAACTAAAGCCGCGTGATCTTTCTCTTCTAAAAGTTGTCCTTGAAGTAACTCATCATCAATGTCATTGGAATACGAAAGTATTCGCTCCCAGACAAGAGCCAAAGTTCGTGGGAAATCCTTATCCAAGTTACTCAAGCTTCCATGACTCATGACACTGCAAACATAGAAGTGAAACAAAGTATTGTCAATCTTATTTCTAACTTCATCAAGGTCTTTTTGCAACTTGATCTTATCCTTTTCGAGGGTTCTGAGGATTTCATTCTTGGAAGCAGTTGGCCTTCGAGAACCATGTTTTTTCTGTTTTAGAGAAATCGAAGCCCGTTTCTCTAAGGCCATATGGCGCTCAGCAAGCTGTCGAGCAAATTGAGCCTCTAGAAGCTGCATTCGTACGCCCTCCAATTCCTTCTTAAGCTCAACATTTCTGGCCTCCAAGTTGTTCACCTTAGCAGGATCCCTCCTTAAAAAAGTCATCTCGGATTCCTGAGAATTAATCAAATGAAATAGACCGGCTTTGTCGTTTTCCAAGGTTTCAACACGGTCAAGATGTCAAGCATTCAACCCCTGGAACTCATAACCAAATTTGACCCAATGCTCCAGCTGCTTATCAACATCTTTCATAACCAAATTCAGTTGCATCTTGAATTGATCCCTGACAACACCAAGTTGATTGCTCACATCATTCTTTATTGCATCTAAGTTTGCCGCTGCGTTTTGCCTGTCATGAGGATGTAAGTCCAAACCGAGGTGCATTCCCCTCAAGTCCCAGCCACTGAAGCGCTCCCTAAGCATTGAATTTCTAGGAGGAACTTTATAAGGTGGACGACCACGTATTATCTGAACTTGAGAAGGAGTCAGGACAATGGATCGTGTAGAAGATTTAGTCGAAGCAAGCATCTTGGCCTGATTAAGCACCTCACGCCTTAAAGAACCCACTGTTGAGAGTTCAGAGGTATGTCGGACCTGAGAACCTGAAGGTGATGAAGGTAATTGGGAGCACTTTGAATAGCCGGAAAGATAAGATTGTAGGAGGCTTCGTGGATCAATAAGATCAGCTTGTTGAGAAAAATTATCAGACAATGAGCGGTCTGCATTTTCACTTGGGAAACAAACAAAGTATGAATTCAGCAAGCAGTCAAAATTTATCAAACGAACGAGAAATTATGCCGCAAGAAAAATAAGTATTAAAACCAGTTCCAGGGGAAGTTATGAAAACAGAGGTCTTCTCAGGATGCTGAGCAGACCATCACATCCCTCCCATATCAGATACAACGAGTTCATGCATCACCACGTCACCTTGACTCAAATATTCGGCAGAGTCCAAATCCCCTAGGTCTCCAAATGTCCCTGAGGAACCCTCCGCCTGAACAACAGGACAAGCAGAACTTCCGGCGATCATTCCCAAAGTGACGTCGACCCTCGAGCCATGTGTGTCCTCATCAATTCTCTTATCGCCCCCTTCGGCAATCAGCAACGAAGGTCGATCGCTCACATCGGGAATTGATCGTTTCACTTTAAGAAGCTTACGTGCATGACTTTGGGATTGGACAAAAGCATTTCCAAGAGATCGTGTAAGGCAAATTAATTGGTACTTACGAAGGTTTTCCTCTGAAAGCAACTCCTCTCTGCTCCTTTCCCTTTTGTCGATAGAAATTAAAGAATTAAGGAGACCCTAATCCAAGGTAAGTCCCGCAACATAAGTACTTACTGCAAAAATCAGAAAGAAAGACATATATTAAAAAGGGGTAGGAACTCTAGGAGCAAAGGTATAATTACCTCCTTCGGCCCATCGTCCGTAAAATTTAGCAAGACACCGAACAAAGAAATATTGATCTGGAAACCCTTTAGCTCCATCTGTCAAAACAGTGATAATTCTATCGTTCATACTTTCCATAAAAAAGAAAGAAGGGTCGTCCACCTCCTTCTTCTTAAAAGTATATAAAGAGCAGATATCCGCAAATGTGGGTTCCCGCTGCCGGACCTTCATGAAAAGTATGTACAGACCAAGCAAGGTTTTGTACCCGCTAGGATGCAGCTAATACAGGACAATGGCCAGTTGCCGCAAAATGGACTCCAGATAAGGATTGAAGGGGGAATCGCCCCGCTGGACAACATGTGATAGTTGACCGCTACGTACCCAGAGGGCGGACAATCTGCCATCTCTTCATTTCTGGGAAATCTGGCTTCCTCTTGAGAAAACCCAAAACGATTGCACATTTGTAAAACTTGATCAAAAGAAAGCGTCGATTTGCGGCAGCCGGCCACCACCCCGACAAAAAAGCGAGGTTGGGGATGAATCTGACTAATAGCTAAACCAGAGCTGATAGCCGGGGCAACCTCACTTGCCCAATCCGGATTCTCTCTTTCCCCAGACATAATGAATTAGCCGGGGAAGAGATGAACAAGCAATTAGTCGCATGTCAGCATAGATAAGTATGCTTAAAAAGAAATTGCAAATTGGATTGTTGAGAATTAAAGGAAAAGCGGAAACATTGCCACAACATAAATACTCCATTGAACAGCTAGTTAAGGCATGGTGAGTTAAGGGATGTCACTTCTTAGCCATTTCGATAAATGACTTGCCAGCGTAAAAAAGGCCGAGGCTAGTCATCGGAGGATTTTGCCTGAAGTCCAGAAATAAACCCAGTCAAGTCAACATCTCTCAAATATCACAACTATGTGTCCCGACAATTCAATGTTGCCAACAGAGAACCCTTTTTTACAAAGCTAAAAGAATTAACCCAGAAGCATAGAAAAAGAGGAAAATCACTTACAAGTGAAATTCAGCTCGAAGAAAGGAGCGTTGTAGCCGGAAATAAAGTTGAAGGAAATCGTCAACCAGAGGAGGACAGGCAAGACAATCAATCAAGAAAGGAGAATCGGAGTCTCAGGAAACAACAGCGAGGTCTTCTACGATGAAACCGCCATTAGAATGAGTTTATTGAAGAAATACGAAAGCGGGAAAATGAAGAGACAATACTTAAGAGGACTAGAAGCCCCTTTTTATGATATGACAGCTCAATTAGGGTCTAGTGATCCGGTGTAATGTGCCCGGGAAATATCCCGCCAAATGCCCAAAAACAAGCAACCGTCAAAATATCCAAATTTTGAAAATATAAGAGTGCAGAACATTGAGCCTAATCCATCCAGTACATTATCACCACGTCATCTTAATACTCGATTACGAAAGAGGTGTCTCATCAAGTCCCAACTGGCATCCCGAAATTCAACTATTCGCGTGATAATCAAAGAGATACGCTGAGCCTTTCGCCCACAGGAAAAGGCAGTGCCAGTCAGCAGCAGTAAAGTCATCTCCATCTTTGGCACGACCGAGCCCCTGGCAAGTCAAGATAAACCTACCAAACAATGCGCGATCAAATATGTCGAAGCCAATAATTTCTTACTAAAAAGAAATCACAGACTTCGAGGGGCAAGTGTTAATCCCTAAAAATTCACACGCGCATTGGAGAGAGGAGACAAGGCAAACTTCACCAGGATCGGTCGCGCACGATGCAACCGCTCTAACACTGTCACTCGCTCACCAAAACAAACATAATCGCGCTAAGGCATTGTGGCCAGCCTGTGCCCCCGTTTCACCATAAAGCAAGTCGCCCATTCAACATAAGCAGGTGCGACCTCATAACATAAGTGGTAAAGCCAAGCAGTGCCATGCAAAGGCAGCAAGGGAACGGGCACCTCTGGACCAAGAAGGACGGTCGCACAAGGAATAGAGCGAAATCAACTCCAGATCCGCACCCCGCTCTTACAAAACCTACCAAAGCACTCACAGGCCGCTTGTTTATATGATCCTGCTCAGCTATTCAAGACACTCGTTCTAACGAGCCATGACAACACGATACAGCCATGGACAGCTGGCTACAGCTAGCTAGTGGCATGACCGTAATTAGCAGAATGAACGATCCACGGCCTAAATAAACATATTCCAGATCAATTACAAGGGGGAACTCACCTATAAATACACCGTGGCTGCCAACATAAAAGGGATCGATTCCGAAAGCCCACGGAGGACTGCCAAATTCCATCCACAGTCACAGATCCAACCATAGTGATAAAAACAATCTTATAATCGAGGAAACCGAAGACATCCTCTTCCTCAATCATTCATCCACCTATTTTCTCCTCAAAATCTACTACGCTTTTGTATAATTCCAGAGAAAGAAATATATAATCGAGAGTATATTCAGTGGATATAGAGATGTATGAAATTAGAGAGCCGATGGATCTTGTAATTTTCATTATAAGGCAGAAAATCACCTTTATAGTGGACGTAGGCCTCGTTAACGGCTGAACCACTCTAAACCTTGTCTCTATTTTACTTTTTCCGCGTTTTTCACTTTTTGTTTCTAATTAAACACGGTTCCATCTATTTCTTACCAAATTGGTGAAGTACAGTTTAGTACCTTGGGTGTTTAGACCAATTTTGGTATAAACAATATATATATATATATATATATATATATTTAATGGCCTGAATAAAACGCGCCGCACAGTGACCGCTCGCGAATTTCAACCATTGACTTCAAATTGATGTAACAGGAGATCCAATCGTCGGATTCTCCTAAAACTCAAACCGTTGGGTTCGTATCGAAAAGATCTTTCCAATGAATATAAGAGATTTAAATTTGAACAATTGGATTTTAAAATGTTTCCAAATCAATTTCATAAAAGGTCGCTATGGAGGCAGTTCGATGGCCGATATTGGAAACCAACTGTAAGGACCTTAGTAAAATTATTAAAAATTTGGGAAAATTATGTAAAATCATAACTAATGATTTGGAAAGATTTTGGATGAAAAATTCCAGGTTTGAAAAGATAAAAAAGTATTATTTTTTTAGAACTAGATAAAAATGTATTTTTATTGAAATTACATCGACTATAAGGTGGTGTTAATGATAAGTTCACAGTGATTAGGTGAATCCGCATGAAGCTGGTGGTGTCCAAAGAAGCAATGATGTTAGTAAAAGTCAGGTAAAACCAATCCCTATGAGAAGTAGCCAAAAAGTGAGAGTTAATCCTTATGTCAAACAAAAGAAGTGGAAAATAGTTGATGGTAACATGTCTTAATAGATTACTAGTAATCGTGCTACAGTACCGCTTGTTAACAGGTTTGGTAGTTTGTCCGCACTTAACAAGGATACTATCAATGAACTCGGACTTAAGGAAGGAGAGATTTGTGTCTCTGTTGCTGGAAGTGCTGCTGCTAAGGACACTTTGCTACATAATGTACTGTTTGGTAAAGGTCATAGCAAAGTCAATTTTGAACGCAATGCCAATAAGGTAGCAGTAGTTGTGGACATTGGAGATCAAATGGGGTGTACACAGGTCAATGAGCATTCTGGGGTTCAAAATAGCAGTGATGTTGGTGTCAATGCATGTGACAACAGAGAAGGCCCAGGGGGATTGAATAAAGATGCAATGCAAACCATTATTGACGATGTTATTGAATTTGAGCAAGTAATGAATGCAGGAGGTTTTGATGTCAACTTTCCTTTAAATGACGATATTCAACCGAACAACGAATTTGGTTTCAAATCCGGGTTTCTGCATAATGCTAACCCTTTCTCCAAGCAACTTCTTGACCAGCCAAATCAGATCACCACAATGGAGACTCCATATGCTACAGAGAACAAAGAAAATCAGGTTTCCAACGGTTCTGATGATCAGGTAACCACTGAAATTCTTGACAACTTATTACACAAAAATTTCAATATAACTGAAGATTTCGGTGACAAAAGAAGAAAACAACCTAATACAAAGATGTTAATGAAGAAGCCAAACCCAGACAAAACTATTCTTGAGACAATTGACAGTATGAGAGATGAAATTACGAGTGGAATAATAGATCCTTACCTATGTAACAAGAAGAAGAAATTGATGAAATTGATGTCCAAAAATTACATTGCACTACAACAACGAACAGCTTCTCAAGACAAAGTTTGGAAGTCAAGCTCAAGTAATCCATATGCAAATATACAGGATACAAAGCCCAGCCACCTGATATTATAGATCCTAATGTTGCTGGCTTGACAGCTAACTTGGCAAGTTGCAATGCGGGGTCTCCGATAACGCGCTACAAAACTAAAGCAAAGGGCAACACCCCCTTTTATAATGGATGAGTGCTGAAGATAATGTTAGTGCCGCTGCCTGCACTATGTAATTTAAATGTAAACTTTATCATGAAATTTAAATGTAACTGTGGCAGCAATGTATTGTGTGTCCCCTGTGTGGATTAATGTGTTAAGTAGCTGATATACGAGTGGTATATCACCTATGTGCGTTGTAACCTTTTCTGCTTTTTTAATAAAGTGTTACAGATCACTTGTAACAACCCGAATTTTAATAACATGTTGAAACTAGAAATCAGGGTATAATTAAATTTTAAATTGAGAATCATGGGAAACGGGTTGCGCCATTGCGTTCATCTCGGAATTCTACATGAAATAGAGTCTGAGTTTTTGAAAATCGGAGTCCGGATGAAGAAGTTATGGCCTGTAGAAGATTCAGCAAATTTTAGGCAGCACAGGACCAGGCAGGTCGACCTGGGGGCCAGGTCGACCACGTGGTCGACCTTAGGGTCGACCTACCCCCCAGGTCGACCATATGGTCGACCTCCCCCCTTACAGGTCGACCTGGTCGGCCTGTTTTGACCCAGAACCCATTTTTGAAGCCTGAGACGTGTTTTGATGGTCCGGATTGATTCTAGGGTTAATCTAAGGGCCTAAACTAGTTGCTACCCCTATAAATACACCCTAAGGCCTAACCTAATTCATAACAAATCATTCTTACATCAAAATGCTGTTTAAATCCCTCTTGATCATGGCCGCCGCCTCTAATAAATTTCCTAAGCTTTCATACACAATCCAATTCAAAGACTAAGACTTCTACAACGATTCAAGACAATAAATCAACAACGCTGCAACATTTCAACAACAAATTCAGTTCTTAATTCAATAGCCATGCTCTGTAAGTGCTAGTTACTTTTCGATTTAAATATTTAATTATAATATGGACATAAAATAAAGTGGAATTGGATCTAAGTATGTTTATCGATTCAAATCTATTTCTGTTGCTTCTTGAATCTTGAGTTTTGAGACTTGTCTATCTTTATTCTTATACCAAGTTTATGATCTAATCAGCAGTTTTCTTGATTCATAATGATGTTATCATCAAGTTGTAATCTTTATGCCTATCATAATGATTTTGTGCTGTTTTCTTTTTGATCTTGTTCTTATTGCAACTTCTACCTCCCCCTATTTGTTTTCTTTTGATGAACCTTGGTCAATTTCGGACCTAGGCCTAAACTATGATATATGTGCGATTGAATACGGGGAAATATTGGGATACTGCCTATTTGGATATATGTGTTTGGAGTAATTGATGGCATAACATAAAAATTGGATATTTGGGTATTACTACCATTAACATGAAATTGAATATTTGGGTATTGTCATTATAATGATAATTGCATGAATGGGGATTGGCATATATAATTTGATATGGATCTTGATATATATATATATATATATATATATATATATATAATTTGACATGGATCTTGATATATGTAATTTGGCTAGAACTTGTTATGGGTAAATTAGTATAAACGTGGTGTACATGTAATTTTGGGTATAAAACTTGATCTATGTAAGTTGAGCATAACTTTGTAAACATGCAAATCATGAAACTTGGTATATGGGTAAATTGGCATAAAATTGGCATACATGTAAAACGACATGAATTGAACATATGTAAATTTGGTATGAATTGGGAATATGTAAAATTTACATGTAATCTAGAACTTGGGCATATGTTAATTATGTAAAATTTGGAGCAGAAACATATATGATAATTTATGACTTGGAGAAAGTTTAATATGAACGCGCCTAAGTTGGGTTTTGGGTAGTTGGCTTGTATTGTAAATATAAGGATATAACTTGGCATAACCTTATAGTGAATTTTGATAATAATTTGGGAATACGTTTTGGGACAAAAACGTAAATTATGAACTTGATAATTAGCTTATAACTGGAAATATGAACGTGGTTGAAACAAAAACATTTTTTTATATGTTAAACACATATTGGGGTTTTAGAGGAAATACGACCATTGATGAACCTTTGACATGAGGTTAGACTCGATTTTTGGTGTAAATCTGCCCGGAACCGCCCGACAAATCCAGTAGCCGCAAAGTGTCAGTCTAATGTGAGAGGTCGAAGGTCGAATTGAAAGTGTAACGATTTATGACACGAGGTTAGACTCAGTTTGTGGTGTAAATCTGCCCGGAACCGCCCGACAAATCCAGTGGCCACAAAGTGCACGGTCTAATGTGAGAGGTCATGATTCGTTCGTCATAACGAATGAATTAAGGAATACTAACCATAATAAGACGCGGGTATGGTTAGAGGGTTAGGTGGGATGACATGGAAATTTGACATGTAAATGTGGACCTAACCCGTATGAGTTAAGAACATGTAAAACTTATAAATGTGGGCGTAACCAACATAACTGTTAATCAGACCAATGGGTGGGTTAAGTAATATGACTAGACTAATGACACTTAATCAATTTGACACGATGATTTGATAGGGTTAAGTCATGAACCGCTTGAATATACTTAACCAGTTTGACACGATGATTTGGTAGGGTTAATTCATGAACCGCTTGAATATACTTAACCAATTTGACACGATGATTTGATAGGGTTAAGCCATGAACCGCTTGAATATACTTAACCAATTTGACTCAATGATTTGGTAGGGTTAAGTCATGAACCGCTTGAATATACTTAACCAATTTGACACGATGATTTGATAGGGTTAAGTCATGAACCGCTTGAATATACTTAACCAATTTGACACAATGATTTGGTAGGGTTAAGTCATGAACCACTTGAATATACTTAACCAATTTGACATGATGATTTGATAGGGTTAAGTTATGAACCGCTTGAATATACTTAACCAATTTGACACAATGATTTGGTAGGGTTAAGTCATGAACCGCTTGAACATACTTAACCAACTTGACACATGATTCGTAGGGATAAGTCATGAACTTGAATGACAACACTTAGCCAATTTGACATGACACATAGGCGGGTTAAGTCACGAACTTGAATGACAACACTTAACCAACTTGACATGCTAGACCGATGGGGTTAAGTCTCGAATTTAAATGACAACACTTAACCTACTGGACGGAAATCCTAGTTACGCGGTCCTTTTCAGCAGTAACCCACTTGATGTATCACGGTACCCTGGAACTAGGCAGGGTGGGGCATGATTACTGGGTTGATTGTAAGCGACCAGAACGACGGCTGAGTTGGTGCGCCATTGTAGGTTCAGACGGACTATGGTCTTGCACGTAGTCCGGAGTTGAAAAAGCAAGCATTGGGCACCGGTAGGTTTACACTGTGCGTGCTTGATTCGTGTTGGTGGTTGGCACCCTAGAGCTTGATACACCCTATGGTGGACCTAGCACTTATGACTACAATTCGTGATTGGGCCATATGGCACAGACACATGACGAGCTTGGACTTGTAGGGAGTCGATCGGTTAATAGATCGTTTCGTGAGACCAAGTAATGGGTCATTTGATGACATTGGGCAAGGGATCATTTTATAGTCAACACATGACACGGGTTGGGATACTAGTACGGTTGGTGCAGAGCAAATAGATATCATAAAAATATTTTAAGAGTGAAGCAGAGAAATCTTGCGATCTTGCGAAATTATACTTAGTTCATCTTGAATGGGAACCTCGCAATGTTATACATGACAAAAGTCATATGATGTTATTCTTAGTTATCGTGCTTGTAGCTTATCTTGTCACCATGCTTATGTTTATTTTCAGTTTATTCATGCCATGTTATATTTACCTATTTTTATGCTGAAAGTCACTAGGACATACTCAGTCTTTATGACTGACCCGTTTTGTTTTGCCTCGTTTTCTTCCTTTTCCCCGAGGTTCGCCAGGTGGGAATACAGCTTAGTTCGGATCTTACCAAGCTCCAAGGCTCTTTCATGTACGGCTTGGATTTCCCTTGGCTATGGCTTGCTTTGCTTTATTGGGGAATATCAAAATTTATTTTTATGCTTCTTTGTTTTTGAGCAAGACAGATATTTTAGCTATGTAATTGGGTATTGGAAGTAGATGGGCTTTTATTGTAAACAATTATATTTAATAAATGATTTGAAGTACTTCCACTTTACTTTCCGTTGTTTTATATATGTCTGTCTTGTAATATTTCTGTTCTAGTACCCATAATGCTCCACTGAAGTTAAGGCATTCCCTTTGTGAGTGACCTTAACGGATGTGGGGTGTTACATTTGGTATCAGAGAAGAAGGTTACCAGACTGGGAAAAAGCTTTTAAAAACCTTCTGAAATTATTTTCAAAACGTTTACAAAGAAGCATTTTTCTAAAGAAAAGTTTTGTTTTGCGAAAGGCATATTCCCCAAAGCCATATGCACTATCTTTTGATTCTCTCCTTGTGTCTCTTCTCTCTTTCTTTTTCACCATAGTTTGTAGGCATGCGACACATGTCGGAGGGCAAAGTAGTGTCCAACCTCCATCTGTTGCCGCAGTAGTTTTACTTGCAACTAATCTTATTTCAAGCTTTGTTGGGTTGCCGTGCGATGGAAGTAGCTTTCGAGAAACTTTTCAACAAGCTATATAAGGATAGTAGGAACGAGGATAAAGAACACAAGTCTAAGGATGAGAAACTTGTTGATATGGCTTAATCCACGAAGAGGATAAAAAGTGAAAGGAAAGAGGCCAAGTGAAGGAATAATAAAAACCCATGACAAGAGAGAATAACCTTAGTATAGTAAAAAGGGACATGTAATTAAGTATTATAGGACAAGGACAAGGGCAAAGGACAAGATCGTCGAGAGGGCAATTGTATGCTCTCACTACTAGCGTACCTAAGAGAGGTGGTAACGTTTCTGTTAAAGGCTTAGCTTTTCTTTTCTATCGTCCCGTTAGAACTTTGTTTTTGTACATCGCATTCTTTTAATTCTGCTTCGGTAGTTGAGTCTCTGCACCTTAGTACTAGCGTAGTAGAGGATCCCATTTTATTCTCAAATCCTGTTAGGGAATCGGCTCATTTATTCATGACTTGTTTGGATTTAGGAATGTCTATGCTAAGTGTTGAGTTTAGAAGTAATGCTTATGTTTTTTTGGGCTATGAGTTGATTCTAGGTATGGAGTGGTTATCCAGTAATGGTGCCATTCTTGAGTATGAAAAGAGGGTAGTTAGATTCTTGACTTGCCTTGGTAATGCCCTCGAAGTCTAGTGTAACCCTTAGGGTTCTGCCATGCTTAGTTACCTAGAATCTCTTGATACATTTATTGATCCGCTCGAGTAGTGTTCTCCACTAAGGCGAATGGTTCATTTCGCTTATGCATGAGTCATAGAAAATCACCTTAGTAAGTACATTTGGCAACATATCTGACATCTGTTTATTTTTAAGAGAAAGTTCTTCTACGTGGAATACCTTATAGTGAATTTTGGAGAGCTTGCATGAAACCATGAGTAAGCAGTTATGTTTGGGCTGAGTATACTAGAAAAAGAATAAGTGAAAGTGGAACGAGAGGCAATAGTGGAATGAGTTCCAACTCATATTTTGGAAACAAGAATTAAGAAGCTATGAAATTGTGAAGTTAAAGATGGTGAAAGAACAATGGAGTTAAGCTTAAGGAAATGCGACTCAGAAGATTGAAGTGCAGATACGCGCATCATATCTCTTTTTAAGAGTATATCCTTGATCCCTCTTTTCCTGTAGAACTTATTTGCATGCTATCTTTTAAGCATATCCTCTCGGTCCTATTCTCTATCCTATTTCTGTTGCAAACCCCATAAGGAGTATGACTCATCTGTTAGTAACACATGTTGGGGCTTGAGGGTGTCCGTTGAGTTGACTAAAATTTTTGGGTTTTATAGGATATGGTTTGGTCTTAGGAAGGGATTTCTTGTGACCAAAAAGGAGTCCGTCATGCTTAGTTTCCTAGAAACATATATATTGGTTGGTTAATTCTTTGGGTATCAATTTGATATTGATTTCGATCTTCGGGACTGGTGTTTAGGGAGTTCTTCTCCTAATCAGTATATATGTGACATAGATTTCTAGCTTTGACATTGCCTAATGGGCACAAAGTTTTTATTGCTTCTATCGTTCGACTATAACTTTAGGTAGGAACAATTGGGTGTAAACATGTGTTTGAGACATGTTATGATTGATGGTTGCAAGTGGTTGTAAGTGGTTGCTGGTGGTTGCTCGTAGATGCATATACACACACACATTAGACACTAGATCGGCTCCATCACCTTTCATACTGCATATGCATGAGTGTTTATACTTGTTGATGGATGAAATTGAATGTGTTAACATGTGGATGTTGCATATGGATGGATGTTTGTGCACACATATAGTGTTTATGTGATTAGGGCTATTTGCATACATGTTGGACTCATGGCACTAAACATATTTTGCATTAAGAAGATCAATCAGGCCTGATCATTTGCATTAGATAAGGAACATATACACACACTTTATGCATATTTTCATACATCATTAGAAATCTCTTAAGGATAATGGATACCTGTGATTGGTGATTGAGTAGATGGATGATTGGATGGTAGAACACATTCTTCTTAACTTGAAGATTTCGGGGGCGAAATCCTTTAAGGAGGGGAGAATGTAACAACCCGAATTTTAATAACATGTTGAAACTAGAAATCAGGGTATAATTAAATTTTAAATTGATAATCATGGGAAACGGGTTGCGCCATTGCGTTCGTCTCGGAATTCTACATGAAATAGAGTCTGAGTTTTCGAAAATCGGAGTACGGATGAAGAAGTTATGGCCTGTAGAAGATTCAGCAAATTTTAGGCAGCACAGGACCAGGCAGGTCGACTGAGGGTCGACCTGGGGGCCAGGTCGACCACGTGGTCGACGTTAGGGTCGATCTACCCCCCAGGTCTACCGTATGGTCGACCTCCCCCCTTACAGGTCGACCTGGTCGGCCTGTTTTGGCCCAGAACCCATTTTTGAAGCCTGAGACGTGTTTTGATGGTCCGGATTGATTCTAGGGTTAATCTAAGGGCTAAACTAGTTGCTTCCCCTATAAATACACCCTAAGGCCTAACCTAATTCATAACAAATCACTCTTACATCAAAATGCTGTTTAAATCCCTCTTGATCATGGCCACCGCCTCTAATAAATTTCCTAAGCTTTCATACACAATCCAATTCAAAGATTAAGACTTCTACAACGATTCAAGACAATAAATCAACAACACTGCAACATTTCTACAACAAATTCAGTTCTTGATTCGCTAGCCATGCTCTATAAGTGCTAGTTACTTTTAGATTTAAATATTTAATTATAATATGGACATGAAATAAAGCGGAATTGGATCTAAGTATGTTTATCGATTCAGATCTATTTCTGTTGCTTCTTGAATCTTGAGTTTTGAGACTTGTCTATCTTTATTCTCATACCAAGTTTATGATCTATTCAGCAGTTTTCTTGATTCATAATGATGTTATCACAAAGTTGTAATCTTTATGCCTATCATGATGATTTATGCTGTTTTCTTTCTGATCTTGTTCTTATTGCAACTTCTACCTCCCCCTATTTATTTTCTTTTGATGAACCTTGGTCAATTTCGGACCTAGGCCTAAACTATGATATATGTGCGATTGAATACGGGGAAATATTGGGATACTGCCTATTTGGATATATGTGTTTGGTGTAATTGATGGCATAACATAAAAATTGGATATTTGGGTATTACTACCATTAACATGAAATTGAATATTTGGGTATTGTCATTATAATGATAATTGCATGAATGGGGATTGGCATATATAATTTGATATGGATCTTGATATATATATATATATATAATTTGACATGGATCTTGATATATGTAATTTGGCTAGAACTTGTTATGGGTAAATTAGTATAAACGTGGTGTACATGTAATTTTGGGTATAAAACTTGATCTATGTAAGTTGAGCATAGCTTTGTAAACATCCAAATCATGAAACTTGGTATATGGGTAAATTGGCATAAAATTGGCATACATGTAAAACGACATGAATTGAACATATGTAAATTTGGTATGAATTGGGCATATGTAAAATTTACATGTAATCTAGAACTTGGGCATATGTTAATTATGTAAAATTTGGAGCAGAAACATATATGATAATTTATGACTTGGAGAAAGTTTAATATGAACGCGCCTAAGTTGGGTTTTGGGTAGTTGGCTTGTATTGTAAATAAAAGGCTATAATTTGGCATAACCTTACAGTTAATTTTGATAATAATTTGGGAATACGTTTTGGGACAAAAACGTGAATTATGACCTTGATAATTAGCTTATAACCGGAAATATGAACATGGTTGAAACATGAACATTTTTTTATATGTTAAACATATATTGGGGTTTTGAAGGGAATACGACCATTAATGAACCTTTGACACGAGGTTAAACTCGGTTTGTGGTGTAAATCTTCCCGGAACCGCCCGGCAAATCCAGTAGCCACAAAGTGTCAGTATAATGTGAGAGGTCGAAGGTCGAATTGTAGGCGTAACGATTTATGACACGAGGTTAGACTCAGTTTGTGGTGTAACTCTTCCCAGAACCGCCCGACAAATCCAGTGGCCACAAAGTGCACGGTCTAATGTGAGAGGTCATGGTTCGTTCATCATAACGAATGAATTAAGGAATACTAACCATAATAAGACGTGGGTATGGTTAGAGGGTTAGGTGGGATGACATGGAAATTTGACATGTAAATGTGGACCTAACCGGTATGAGTTAAGAACATGTAAAACTTATAAATGTGGGCTTATCCAACATAACTGTTAATCAGACCAATTGGTGGGTTAGGTAATATGACTAGACTAATGACATTTAACCAATTTGACACGATGATTTGATAGGGTTAAGCCATGAACCGCTTGAATATACTTAACCAATTTGACACGATGATTTGGCAGGGTTAAGTCATGAACCGCTTGAATATACTTAACCAATTTGACACGATGATTTGATAGGGTTAAGTCATGAACCGCTTGAATATACATAACCAATTTGACACAACGATTTGGTAGGGTTAAGTCATGAACCGCCTGAATATACTTAACCAATTTGACACGATGATTTGATAGGGTTAAGTCATGAACTGCTTGAATATACTTAACCAATTTGACACAATGATTTGGTAGTGTTAAGTCATGAACCGCTTGAATATACTTAACCAATCTGACACGATGATTTGATAGGGTTAATTTATGAACCGCTTGAATATACTTAACCAATTTGACACAATGATTTGGTAGGGTTAAGTCATGAACCACTTGAACATACTTAACCAACTTGGCACCAGATTCGTAGGGCTAAGTCATGAACTTGAACGACAACACTTAGCCAATTTGACATGACACATAGGCGGGTTAAGTCACAAACTTGAATGACAACACTTAACCAACTTGACATGCTAGACTGATGGGGTTAAGTCTCGAATTTAAATGACAACACTTAACCTACTGGACGGAAACCCTAGTTACGCGGTCCTTTTTAGCAGTAACCCACTTGATGTATCACGGTACCCTGGAACTAGGCAGGGTGGGACACGATTACTGGGCTGATTGTAAGTGACCAGAACGACGGCTGAGTTGGTGCGCCATTGTAGGTTCAGGCGGACTATGGTCGTGCACGTAGCCTGGAGTTGAAAAAGTAGGCATTGGGCACCGGTAGGTTTACACTGTGTGTGCTTGATTCGTGTCGGTGGTTGGCACCCTAGGGCTTGATACACCCTATGGTGGACCTAGCACAGGTGACTACAATTCATGGTTGGGCCGTATGACACAGACACATGACGAGCTAGGACATGTAGGGAGCCGATCGATTAATAGATCGTTTCGTGGGACCAAGTAATGGATCATTTCATGACATTGGGCAAGGGATCATTTTATAGTCAACACATGACACGGGATGGGATACTAGTACGAGTGATGCAGAGCAAATAGATATCATAGAAATATTTTAAGAGTGAAGCAGAGAAATCTTGCGATCTTGCGAAATTATACTTAGTTCATCTTGAATGGGAACCTCACAATGTTATACATGCAAAAGTCATAGGATGTTATTCTTAGTTATCGTGCCTGTAGCTTATCTTGTCATCATGCTTATGTTTATTTTCAGTTTATTCATGCCATGTTATCTTTACCTATTTTTATGCTGAAAGTCACTAGGACTTACTCAGTCTTTATGACTGACCCGTTTTGTTTCGCCTCTTTTTCTTTCGTTTCCCCCCAGGTTCGCAGGGTGGGAATACAACTTAGTTCGGATCTTACCAAGCTCCAAGGCTCTTTCATGTACGTCTTCGATTTCCCTTGGCTATGGCTTGCTTTTCTTTATTGGGGAATATCACAATTTATTTTTATGCTTCTTTTTTTTTGAGCAAGACAGATATTTTAGCTATGTAATTGGGTATTGGAAGTTGATAGGCTTTAATTGTAAACAATTATATTTAATAAATGATTTGAAGTACTTTCACTTTACTTTCCGTTGTTTTATATATGTCTGTCTTGTAATATTTCTGTTCCAGTACCCATAATGCTCCACTGAAGTTAAGGCATTCCCTTTGTGAGTGACCATAACGGATGTGGGGTGTTACATCACTAGAAAAACCAGTCAGCCTTGCAAAAAAAAATCCAATTATTTTTAAATAAATAAGTGGATTGAAAAAGGGGTATTAAAAATAACCCGAATTTTCCAATGAATAAATTGAAATGGAAATAATCTTCAGAATATTTCGATATTGGATTCCGTAACTATACAGATATTGTTGAGGAATTTGGAATATATATATATATCTCGTTATTCCCTATACGATATTTATTGGTTTCAGAATTTGATATTGAATATAAGACGATATAATTTCTATTAAGAGCCTTATATTTAATGTCAAATTGGACTTTGGGTTTATAGTGAGCATTGTTTTAAATAACATTTGTTCTTTAACCCAATGAACAGTGAAGTTATGGTTTGGAATTTATAATCGTTTAAATAAGATTAATGGAATTTTCCGAAGTAAAGTTTTCCAATTTAATATAATAAATTGGAATTGAATGAAATTCGATTTGGTAATAATCGAGATAGGCTTCTGTGAAGGAAGACCGTTACTACATATGGAATTTAAAAGGCTTTGTCGTTATTCCATATATATTATTAGTTTTATACGGGAATTTATATCGATTATATACTGTTATGATTTCCGTGAAGATTCCATTTCGATAGAAGATGATTTTGGGTTTATCGTGAACTTTGTTTTAAATAACATTATTTCTTTAACCAAGTTAAAAGCGGGATTAATTTCCTAAAGATTGAATAATCATTAAGTAATGATTTTTGGGATTAAACTGAACTAGAGTTATAATGAATCTTTAAGTAGATAAAAATGAGAATGGAATAATTAAATTTATCAAATCCATGAAATGATCGAGAATGGAGTATCACCAGTTTTACTCTAGGCGATAGTTAAATCTTTGATTAGATTTGAACGTGAAATGGTAAATAAATTTACCAAAACATGAGATGTGGTATAAACCAAATATACTTGGTTGTTGATATGGATTATGATTGATAGATGGTTTGGATTGTGGTCCACCAGTTTATGAGCAAAATATGCTTTTACATTTAGCATTGGGTTGGGTAGAAATATTTGTATGCTAACATCTTGTGAAACACTTCACGATTTGACTATGAGATGTGTAGCGATGTAGTTCATTTCAAATTTAATGAATGATTTTGAAATGATATTTTTCTTAAGTGAAAAGAAATGTATTCCCGATTTTGGATAGGGAATGTTTTATAAAAATGTTTATAAAACAGAAAGGATTTCGAGGGCTAAACCCGATGTTGCCGAATTGATTTCGAAATGTATTATGTGTTTGACATTGTAGTTCATCACGTAATCGATTAGTTGTTGTTGATGATGTATCTGTTTGGTGGCAGAGAATTTATTCTCTTTCTTAACACCCTTCTTTGAGACGTACGAGTTCAAAGGTTATGTGATCAATAGTGACTGATCATATGTGTGAATTGCTGATGTGAAGTACTATAGTTTGAAAGTACTTGTGATTATTATGTTGCGAAATGGTTTTCCCTACTTCAGGATATAAAAATGATTTAGTATGTGGCTAAAGATTCTGATAACCCGGACGACTAAAAGTATTGGTGAGATGTCGGTGGAGTCCCCGAGGGCATGGGATTGTGCATCGTTAGTGTAGCCTGCTCCATCGTGAGAGGTGCACATTTATATATCGAGTTGGTGAGGTACGTACCCTTTGCCTTGTCTAAGGGGAGCCCGGTATTTTGTTGCATGCTTGTTTGTATGCATTGTTATGTTTCGGAATTCATATTTCCAAAGATTTTGGTTTGAGATCCCGAAGTGAAACTATTTTGATATGAAATCTATATATGTATTTCAATTGGTTTGAAATAAAAATTCGGAAATAAAGTCCAAAGGCATAATTTATGTAAAGTGAATTGGATTTCGAAAAATCTAAATTTGGGGTTAAGCCTAAATGGGTAAATTGAGAAATTACATATTGTATGATGCATTGTAGACCTATATGACTATTACTAGTTGTTGTTTATGCACTGATATTCATGGGGGAAAACCCGTTCCATGTTATATGGCGTGGTACCGTGATTTACCTTATTTTAAGGTAAAGTTTAATAACTGTTTTTGAATTCTCACACCAGTCCCATGACTGACTCGGAGTTTATTGTTTCTACCTAAACTCTGGGTGCCCATATTTTCCATATGGGTTGTCAGTACTTTTGGTTTTGCAGATTATTTCATTTAGCAGGATTTTGGATTGAAGCTTAAAGGTGTGTCCGAAGCATTAATAGTCTTCCGCTGTGTTAGTTTATTTGTTTCCGCTGCATTGTATTACATTTATTATAAAAAAAAATCCAGCTTTATTATTTTCGATACTCTGATATTATGTACTCTGATGTAACATTATTATGATGTTTATAAAAGTCTTCTTGTTGTTTGTTCTGATGTGTTGTGCGCCCAAAGTTAGCGATCCCCCTATTTGGTTCGATTTAAGCCGGTTTAACGATCGATTTGGGTCGACCGAAAGGGATGGTCATTACATATGGTATCAGAGCTTTGGTTAACTCAAATCTTTGGGGTGCAACTTGTTAGAATAGAATAAAAGACTCATCAGAGATTGGATTAGTAATATCCTATGACAGAAAACTCATTAGAGATAGGATCAGTAGTATCCTAGAATGAGAAACTTGTTAGAGATAGGGTTAGAAATGCCCTAGAATGGGTCGAGTGTAATATATTTATAATTAATGTATTTGTGATTATATATATAATCCGATCTTAGAAAATATGATTTTTGAAAATATAAAAGTTATATATATTTGAAAAGTTAACCAATTAATTGATTGCTAGTTGTGTTGTGTGATTATTAATCCAACTAATTAAGATATTGAAATGCTCCAACCAATAAGAGAATAAAAGGTAAATTTAGCCAAATTGAATCAAATATTGAATTAAATTGAAAATTGATTGCTATTAGATATATGTACATGTATATATATATTGAACAGGCCAGGTTAAGGGAGCTAAGAAGAGGAATAAAATTGTATGCCCGACAAATAGGTACATGTTTACTATATTCATTGGGTTTGATGATTTTATGAGCCGATTGGGAAGCCGCTTGGCTTTTTCTTTTTGATTGATGAGGGCCCTGTGAGGCAAGTTGCAGTATTACCGATCAACTCGTACAAAGGAGGTTATGGAGGAATTTTTCGAAAATTTAGGGTATTAGCCAAATTTTTGAGAAATTAGAAAGTTCTTAGAAACTGAAAAGTTGAAGAACTCAAGCCAAAATGAAAGTTGAGTTGGTTAGTTAAACAACTTTCCGCTCCGTTCCTTTTCGAGGACGAAAAGATTTTAAGTGAGGGAGATTGTAACAACCCGGAATTTCTGAACCAATTTAAATTTTTTATTCTAGCTATTTTAATGGGTTTTGAATATTTAAAATGATTTATTTTAAATAATAACGAATTAAAATTTATTTGAATCGAAGATAGAACGTATAAATTTATTTTAATTATAAAACGAGCCTGAAATGGCGTGGTAGTTTGAAAATTCGATTTTAAACTTCAATTGAATATACCTAATTCAAAATAAGTCGGATTTTAGTAAAACAAGAAACGTTGGAATATTTTAAACTGTAATTTTCTAACGATTGTAAGAAACTGAGGTTTCATTTTGTAAATTGTAAGTTATGGTCAGTTTAAAATTTAGAATAGTCACCATCGAGTTTATATATATTTTAAATTATTTATAGCCCTTAAAAATAGACATTTTGCAAACGACCTCCATTTTCGACGAAACCACTTTTGTTGGATCCAGAATGTCAATTTATTGTCAGTTTTAAATTTTCATAATTTTTGGAATTAATATGTGAGCGTGGTAAATTTAAACGTGTTTTGTCAATTCAATTTGAATTTAATCGACTAGAAAAAGCCCATTTTTCAAACGGTTTCCAAATTCGACAAAATTAGTTTTGTTAGGACCGTATCGTTAAAACGTAGCTAGATTTATTTTTCTGTAATTTTTGGAGTCAGTATGTGGCCCAGTAAATTAAAATGTACGTTTAAAATTCAATATATTGATATATATTTTAATTTTGATAAAAACTAATCGAAACAGTCGAATTGGGTTATGAAACATATTCCATTGTGTCTGGAATGGGGGTATTTGGTTTGGGGCGATAGTCGTTGTAGTTTGTTTGGAGTTCGAATGTAGAAATTTCAACGTCAATTAATAATGGAATAAAATAATAGTATAAATATAGAGCCTTTAAACCCTAATTCTCCATAACATAAGTGAGCCGACACCAGTGGAAACAAACAGCTAAAATTCTCCAAATTTCTTCCTTTATTTTCTCCTAATCTACTTCGAATTGATTCATGATTTCTGAACAAAGATTTTAGGGCTAATCAAGATCTTCTAAACCATACCAAGGAGATTCGATTTCGTGATGTATATTGGGATGATGGGTTCCTCAAAGCTCGCGCGTTTGGGGTTCTTTTTAGGGTGAATGGAGGAACCGATTTGTGCACCTTTCCAGGCAGTGGTGGAGCCGAGTTGCAACTACAAGGTGGTGATAGTCGATTGTGTTCAGATCGAAGGTGGAGGGCACGGTAGCGTGAAGAGCAGAACGACGATGGGTTACTTCCCGGAGTAAATAGCGTGAAGAAAAGGCGGCCTTCTTTCCCTAATCAATGTATTAATGTTTAATTTAAAATTAATTACTTAATTTAATTGTGTAAGTTTATAAAATAAATAACTTATTCATATATCTTCAGAACTGAGTGTTGTTTCGAAGCGTTGGAATCCTCTGATCGAATACTACAAAATGGAAATGACTGGAATAGATTTAGAGCAAGTAACAGTTTTCAGTTAAATTAAACGCCCTGTTTAATTTAATCAGAATTATCGTTTAATATCGATTTCTATCTAGTCAATGTGATAATTCTCTCACTAAAATATTTGTATAGTTATTTATTTTATAACTGAAATTATATGCCAGTATTGATTTTTATCTGCTGTATGTGACATGGCTGGAGTTCAACACACGAACTCACACAAATCATTAAAAATAGAAGAGATGTATGGATATTAGCGACACTCGTATTTCATACACCGCGAATGGACACTTATGGCACCGTATATGGCATTTGGTTGTTGAGTAGATAAATTATATGGATGGTTTGGTGACTTGTGTATTGTGATTGTGATGTGAAATATGTATACGTTGTATGAAAAATATGTATACGTTGTACGTTATGAAAAATATATATGCGTTGTATGAAAAATATATAGGCGTTGTATGAAACATATATATGCGATATAGAAAATTGTCATGTAACGGAATAATTATTGGATTGTTAAAAATATAATTTTTAACATATATATGCACTGTATAAAATTGTCATGATATGGAATATTCAAATTTGATTTAAAATTGAAAAGGAAGTTGAAATCGTTTTAAAATGAATTTATAAATGATTTATAAAATACTTTTTAGATGGAAATTGACGATATATATATATATATATATATATAATGGCCTGAATAGAATGCGTCGCACAACGACCGTTTGTGAATTTCAACCATTGACTTCAAATTGACGTAACGGGAGATCCGATCTTCGGATTCAACTAAAACCGAAACCTTTGGGTTCATATCGAAAAGATCTTTCCAATGAATATAAGAGATTTAAATTTGAACGGTTGGATTTTAAAATGTGTCCAAATCAATTTCAAAAAAGGTCGCTTTGGAGATAGTTCGGTGGTCGATATTGGAAACCGACTGTAAGGGCCTTAATAAAATTATTAAAAATATGGAAAAAATTATGTAAAATCATAACTAATGGTTTGGAAAGATTTTGGATGAAAAATTCCAAGTTTGAAAAGATAAAAATGTATTATCATCGAAATGAACTAGTTAATAACTAGAATAATAATCCAATTATATTTAAATACATAAATTGATTGAAAAAAGGGTTTTAAAAATAACCAGAATTTTCCAACGAATAAATTTGAATGAATCCTAATTACATCAAAAAAAGCTCATTTCTTTTTGGCCATGGGAACTAGGGTTTGTCTCTCTTTCTTCAGCTGCCTCTAATTACCTCTATTTCCTCTCATCTCCTCCTTTCTCTCACTACTTCTTCCACCTTTCTTCTTTCAGACCCTAGCTTTCTCCTTTGTCCTGCGAAACGAGCTTGGACACCAATCGATCTCACCAAGCTTACCTCTTTGATCTGATAGACTCCACTGCCTCTTCCTTCCTCCTGATGCTATTGAGCCCCATTGTTTGGGATTGCTGGCTCAGCATGTCACTGATTGGGGTTTGCCTTTGTTTTCTGTCAAATCTGTTTTCCTTTTGAGCTGTCGATTGGTGGTTCCTCTCGTTTACCGCTTTTACGATTTTTTGTTTGCTGTTACTATTATCTACGTCCTCCTCCTCCCTCTGTCGTCGTCTCTCTTGCCAAAAAATTTAAGTTCGGGTTATTGTTTCCCTTCTATATTGTGTTGTGATTTATTAGCCTAAGTCCTTCCCTTTTGGCAGCAACTCTTTGACGGTTGTAGGCCCAGAGCTATTTCAATCTGAAGCACTTGTTCCAACTTCCAGTTTCCATAAATCCCTTCTACAAAGCATATCTCTTCGCTACAAGCCTCAGATCTCCCGTCCTTTCGCTGTGTGGTGGCCACTTCTTGTAATTTTAGCTCTGCGGTCCTCTTAACAACAGTTTGAATTGGTCTGCTTGGTTTGGTTTTCAACTGGTGGTACTACATAGCTTTTAGTCTGGTCAGTTTTGTGTTGAATGGGTGTTTTTTAGGCATGCAGTAAAGCCTTCCACCGTGACCTGGCTCTTGTCTCGTCCTACCTGGTCTGGTAAGCTGTTTCTCTATCACTGAGTACTGTGTTCATCATCTTTCGGTGGACCATTGCTTGTGGTCGCGGCTTCAACAACCATTGAGGTGACTGTGTTGGTCTTTCTGTGGTGTGGAGGTTTTCATTGTACACTTAGATGTCATCTTGTTCTTTGCAAAATGAGATTTGTCCTGTGATTATGGAATTTCTTGTGTTTTGCTGAATCTTGGGATGTCCTTTAAAGTTTGGTTTCTCTATTTTGTATATGATTAGATTGGGTCTCTTTCATGCTATGCTGTCTTATTTCTGCTTATGATGCTATGATAGGTTGCCGAACTTGGGTTGCTGCCTGGCCTTTAAATTTCGATACGTTCTTCGTCTGTCTTGGTTTTTTAGAGCATATAGGATAAGCTTTTAGGATTTTTAGGATAAGGAACATCGAACCACTAGTGTATGGGAGAGGGAGTGCTGGCAGGATTGAACTTGAAGTCGTGGGTTCAGCTTGACCTCATCATGGGTCGTTTTTTCCTTTTTTGTTGTTTTCTATTTGTATTAAACCTTTGTATTTTTGTGTTTTGCTTGTTTGTTTCGTTTGAGTTAGTATGCTAACTCTAATATGTACTCTCTTATAGTTAATAGATGATTTCCTTTTCTGGTAAAAAAAAAGAATAAATTGGAATGATTTTGAATGGAAATAATCTTCGGAATATTTCGATATTGGATTCCGTGATTATACGGATATTGTTGAGGAATTTGGAAGATATATATATCGTTATTCCAATACGATATTTATTGGTTTCAGAATTAGATATTGAATATAAGCCGATATAATTTCTATTCAGAGCCTTATATTTAATATCAAATTGGATTTTGGGTTTATAGTGAACAATGTTTTAAATAACATTTGTTCTTTAACCCAATGACCATGGAATTTAAAAGGCTTCGCCGTTATTCCATTTATATTATTAGTCTGATACGAGAATTTATATCGATTATATAATTTTATGATTTCAGTGAAGATTCCATTTCGATGGACGATGATTTTGGTTTTATCGTGAACTTTTATTTAAATAATCTTGGTTCTTTAACCCAGTTAAAAGCAGGATTAATTTCCTTAAGATTGAATAATCATTAAGTAATGATTTTTGGGATAAACTCAACTAGAGTTTTAATGAATCTTTAAGTAGATAAAAATGAGAATGAATAATTAAATTTATCGAATCCATGAAATGATCGAGAATGGAGTATCACCAGTTTTACTTTAGGCGATAGTTAAATCTTTGATTAGAATTGAACATGAAATGGTAATTATATTTACCAAAACATGAGATGTGGTATAAACCAAATAGACTTGGTTGTTGATATGGATTGTGATTGATTGATGGTTTGAATTGTGCTCGATCAGTTTATGAGCAAAATATGCTTTTACATTTAGCATTGGGTTGGGTAGAAATATTTGTATGCTAACATCTTGTGAAACACTTCACGATTTGACTATGAGATGTGTAGCGATTAGTTCATTTCAAATTTAATGAATGATTTTGAAATGATATTTTTCTTAAGTGAAAAGAAATGTCTTCCCGATTTTGGACAAGGAATGTTTTATAAAAATGTTTTATAAAACAGAAAGTATTTCGAGGGCTAAACCCAATGTTGTCGAAATGATTTCGAAATGTATTATGTGTTTGACATTGTAGTTCATCACATAATCGATTAGTTGTTATTGATGATGTATCTATTTGGTGGCGTAGAATTTACACTCTTGCTTAACACCCTTCTTTGAGATGTACGAGCTCAAAGGTTATGCGATCAATAGTGACTGATCATATGTGTGAATTGCTGATGTGAAGTACTATAGTTTGAAAGTACTTGTGATTATTATGTTGTGAATTGATTTTCCCTACTTTGGGATATAAAAATGATTCAGTATATAGCTAAAGATTCTAGTAACCCGGACGACTAAAAGTATGGTGAGATGGTGGTGTAGTCCCCGAAGGCGTGGGATTGCGCATCTTTAGTGTAGCCTGCTCCATCGTGGGAGGTGCACATTTATATATCGAGTTGGTGAGGTACGTACCATTTTCCTTGTCTAAGGGGACCCTGATATTTGGTTGCATGCTTGTTTATATGCATTGTTATGTTTTGGAATTCATATTTCCAACGATTTTGTTTTGAGATCCCGAAGTGAAATCTATTTTGATATGAAATCTAGATATGTGTTTCAAATGGTTTGAAACAAGAATTTGGAAATAAAGTCCAATGGAGTAATTTCTGTAAAGTGAATTGGATTTCGAAAAATCTAAATTTGGGGTTAAGCCTAAATGAGTAGATTTAGGAATTACATGTTGTTTGATGCATTGCAGATCCATATGACTATTATTGGTTGTTGTTTATGCACTGGTATTCATGGGGGTAAATCCGTTCTGTTTTATACGGCGTGGTCCCATGATTTACCTTATTTTAAAGTAAAGTTTAATAACTGTTTTTGAATTCTCACACCAGCCCCTTGACTGACTCGGAGTTTCTTTTTTCTACCTAAACTCTGGGTGCCCTTATTTTCCACACGGGCAGTCAGTAGTTTTGGTTTTGCAGATTATTTCATTTAGCAGGACTCTGATCGAAGCTTAAAGTTGTTCCAGAGCATTGATAGTCTTCCGCTGTGTTAGTTTATTTGTTTCTGCTGCATTGTATTACATTTATTGTAAATTTATTTTCTGCTGTATTATTTTCGATACTCTGATATTCTGTACTCTGATGTAACATTATTATGATGTTTATAAAAGTCTTCTATTGTTTGTTTTGATGTGTTGTGCACCTAAATTTAGCATATCCGCCTTTTTGGTTCGATTTAAGACGGTTTAACGATCGATTTGGATCGATCGAGAGGGAGGGTCACTACAAGGTGGGACCATAACCATTGTAGAAATGCATACCATAGTTTAGATATGTGTACTTTAGGCCTCTTTAGCAGAGCTATACAGATATGGAAAGGCTCATGAACGAGTTCCGTGCATTCGGATTCAACCCTGTTATTGAACTCTGGGTACAGTAGATAGTACGTACATGTGAGGGTCTAGATACATGCACGCGGCACCGGATGGCATATCATAGATGCTAGGGCATTACTCTGTTTTAAGACCATGCTTGGCTGAGGAGTGTGGATATGACAGTCCGTATGCTTTGTAGCTTGGCGATGATAGCTCTATGCAGAACACGTTGTAGTTTTATTGAGAGTCTGTACGTCGCTCTGGCGTAGGATGGCAGTTGCAAACGATTTCGTGGGATGACGGTGTAGGCCGTGGGAGAAGGGTACCATGGGAGATACCTTGATATTGGGGGTAGCTACATATATGTTGTATTAGGTTAATCTACTAGGTGGTAGATGGGTACGACGGTGTGTAAAGCCTTGAGTGCCATTAACCCAAGCAACCTAATAACTAACTAACATAACTGAACGATATATATAGAGTTATTTCAGATTGTGTAATTTAGTCCAGTCACCAAAACTTGTGTTCTGACCCGCTCCTCAGAACACACTCGCACATTGTGTTTATGGCAGAGATATGATAGCTTTGGATACTGGTTAGGCAGTATTATGACTACGATAAGGCTATATTTGGTTATATTACATTTTATCCATTCCGCTGTTAGATGTTTTCTGAGCTCTAATACATCTTATATTTTTGTCTTTCTGCAGGATACCAGACAACACAACTCGAGTTTTGACAAATTGGGATTTTTGAAAAAAAAATCGGTCTACTAGAATATGGGTTGTTATAGGCTTCATATGTTATAGTTAATCAAAGTCTAAAACAATAATCAAACTTAGTATACTACTAATTGTTGATGTGACAAATAAATCATAAATATATGAAAATTTCAATATTTGTACAAATTAACAAAAAAAGGGTATAAAATTCATTTGGATATACAAATACATCGGTCACATAACATGATCATACATATAAGCAAAGATTGCAAATTTTATTTATGATTCTTCTATATCAATACATTGGTGCATTATATTGTACAATTCTTGTTTTAGCTAAAGTGCCTATATTATAAATTTCACATAATTTTGTACATTTACATCAACAAAATTTTTAATTAACCATGTAATCATCTTTTTAATTTATTAGAATAAATTTAATTGGTAAATATTTATTGATTCATCCAATAAATCCTTAAATATGACAATTACAGTTTGTATATCACATTAATGTTAAATAAGCAATTAAATAGAATTTTCATTTAAATATAAAGATATATAATTTAGTTATCATAAATATTTTACATCAATAACATTACCAAAACTAATTTATTATTCATTTATTTTGATAAATTTATATTCATTGTTGAATTCTATTTTTGAACTTTAAATATCCATATTGTGACATTTTATAGTTATTGTAACAATCTACCTTTTCAATCGCTTCAAGCCAGTAATAAAACCAACTTGAACCGTTCGAAATGACAGATTGTTATTGCTATGGGGTTTAATAAATCAAATCATAGAATCACAGACACAGAAAAGCAGAATATCTCGCAGCGGAATAAATAAAATACAAAAGTAATTCATGAAGCTACTAAATAAAATTTCAAAACTTATACATAATATCGCAGTTGTAGAATCAAATATAGCGGAAGTCTAAATACAAGAATTTCTAATACAAGGAAGAAAAAAACAGAACCAATAGATAGAGGTGATGTCTTCAATAGTCTCCAACTTCGAAAGGTGAAATCTCAATACAACAATACTCGATCTGACTCGAACAATAATAAAAAAAACAAAACATTCAGATCAGGACCAACATTCTTATATCAGTAAATCAACTCAAGTGAAATATTCAATGAAATGCATCAGTAACTTAAAGGGTGTTGAGGATTTCCGTCTTCTAAGGATCCGTCAAACTAGATATCATATAATACAATACGCTAGTATAATAGTGCCTATGGTTAAATATATACTAAAAATAGCGTAAGTGGGACTACATTTTTACCCTTACACCGTTTATAATGCCATAGTCTATACAGTGCTGTAAACCCAACATAAAATAGTGGCCTCAGAGGGAACTCGACACAAATCAAAATCATAGGGGCTTCGATTAGGATAATATGACAAGACACAAGAGGAATACCTATGGTAGGATTCTATCAATGCACGCCGGGACCGGTGGTAACGCATAGCCATGACTACCGCCCACCTCAAACAACACTCCCATAATCAAGGGTGGCGCCCAATCAAATCACAATGTAATAGATATGGTTCCAAGAAGTGTGTGAAGACCCGTAACTTCCCCGGTAAGGAAAGAGCGGATTGCTTCGAGAACACGACAAATCAGAACACAAACAGAAGAACATTTCATTGCTTATTACAAAAATTCCATCAGAATACAAGAATATACAGAGTATGAATGAATAAAATACATTAGATAAATATCAGAGATTACAATAAATTACATAGTAGCGGAAAAATTTAATACAAAGCACAACTGAAAACAGATACACGGATACAGAGCTTTCCGAATATCGCTTCAGCTGTAAACTAGGATCCTGTGAATATAAATCTGCAAAACAAAAACTACTAGCTGCCCGTGCTGAAAATAGGGGCACCCAGAGTTTAGGTTAAAACAATAAACTCCAGGTCGGTCATGTGACTGGTGTGAGAACTAAAACAGTTATTAATCTTTGTTTTTAAAGTTAGGTAAATCAAGGGACCACGCCGTATAACACGGAACGGGTTTCCTCACAAGAATACCAGTGCAGAAAACAAACAACGCAATGCTAAATAAAGAACAATGAAGCTATTATAAGACCGAGGTCCCATCACACAATAAAATTTCACAACATAGCAACCAAACAAACAAGTCATCCATGGTCTGTGGACGACGGGTGTCGGGTGCTTTTAAGCACCGTCTGCATCCTAGTATATATTTTAAACTAGAAATTTAAAATAAAAGTGAGGAGTTCTCGCCGAGGGTTCCACTCAGCCGTGCTTTGCTTTTGAACTGCTGAACCGTCAGAGTTCCTTTTTGATTTCAATATGTTCCATCTCACTTCTTTTCACGCTGTTCATAGTAAATATCATATTTTTAATATGATGGTCATTTTAAAAATCACATTTTTTATCACTTCGTGTATAGAAAAGACCATATTTTTATAACACTTCATGTATAGAAAAGACCATATTTTTATACTTTCAAAACAATGGTATGTTTATTTTCAAACAAATCTAGATATATATAAATTCAATTTTAAAATCATGTTACTTTATTTTTAAGACAACATTTTTATATACATATTTAAAAATTTACATTTTTAAAACAATGCTATATAATTTAAAAATCGTATCTTTATCCTAAGGTATTTTCTATAAAAATTACCTTTTATTACAATGATATTTATAATAAAAACCTTATTTTTAAACTAATGTTTGTTTATTTCTTTATTTATTTTTTTCTTTAACATCTACATATATATATCTGCTATTTTTAAACTAATTATATAAATACACACATCTGCTATTTATATTTTATATATATACATTTTTCTACACCTCATTCTATTGTAAATAAATAAAAAGGAAGCTACCTTCACTGTTAATTCATCTTCTACTCCATCGGAATACTAAAACAGTCATCCAAAACCATCACTTGCTAGGGCTTTGAATAACCGCCTCCACAGGACACCGGACGGCGATCAACGCACGTCACACGAAGGCCTTGGGACCTTCTTCCATCGCCGGTTAGGGCAGCGACTTCGAATGCCCTCAGTGCCAGAAAATCCCACTCGAAAATCGCGAGTTTCAAATGGAAAATCCGCCTCCTTAGGCGATGGTAGCAGATCATCGCTGTTGAAGGTGGTGATCTCGAGGAGATGAATAAATTTGTTTTGAAATTTCTTCGAATGACTAAGTGGATCGGAGATTATTGCGGAGGAAAGGGAGGAAGCGGATTATCGCTCGTTGGACTTGAGTGGCGGCTGAAACGGAGGGTTGACCGTGAAAAATGATTTAGGGTTTGTTTGACCCAGTTTGACCCTTATTTATTAATTCTCCAATTGTTTTTTTATCAATCCAAATTCAAAATCAAACCCAACGACTATCACCCCTAGCTAAATACCCCCCTTCCGGACACAATGGGATACGTCAGGTAAGCTGATTCGTTTGTTTCGAACAATTTCCATTGAATTTAAAATATAAATCTTTATATATTCAATTTAAATGCACATTTCAATTTACCAGGGCCACATATAGTCTCTAAAAATTCCCGAAAAATTATTTCTAACTTCGTATCGACGATACGGTCCTAACGAAACTAATTTCGTCAAATTCTGAGACCGTTTGAAAAATGGTCATTTTCTGGTCGACCGATTCAACTAAAACAGGTCAAAACACGTTTAACTGTACCATGCTTACATATTGATTCAGAAAATTATGAATCTTGAAACCTAGCAATAACTTGACACTGCGGATCCAACAAAAGTGGTTTCGTCGAAAACCGAGGTCGTTTGCAAAATTTCCACTTTTAAGGGCCAGAATTCCATAGCGACTATTCTGAATTTTCAACTGGACGTATCTTTTGAATCCCGCTATGAAATTTTGATTTCCCAGATTCATTGGAAAGATATTCTCAATTAGATTCAAATATTTTTGGTTTCGCCAAAATCCGGTTTATTCTGCACCCGGTACATTCATTTGAAATTTGAAATCGAATTATCGAACTACTGTGCCATTTTCAATTCCTTTTATAATTATAAATAAATAATTATATTCCAACGACGATCTATATAAATATATACATTCGAATTCTATTCAAAATAAAATTTTCGTCGTTATTATTTAAAATAATCCACTTTAAATATTCAAAATTCATTAAATTCGCCAAAATAAAAAATTTAAATTGGCTCAGAATTTCCGGGTTGTTACAAAGTGCGTCCTATAGGAGGTGCGACCTCACTTAATCACGGTAAAACACCAGTTTTATCATTTTAATTATGACCCAAAGGTCAAGGACATCCATCATCGTTCTCTTACTTCATTCCAATAACGTTCGTCAAACCAACCTGTTTCATTATGTATTCACCACCACGTACATAGTCATTAAAAAGGTTTTCGGTATTGGTAGAGAGTATGATAATATTCGGTCCCGGTCTCTTTAACAACCAAACGTTTACATTTTCCACATCATGGTCATTTATATTTGAAATCATATTTTTAAATATCATGAATCAGTTAACTCCAAATATTGGTTTTATAAACAATTATGTTCAAATATTCAAACGTCATATATTGTATTTCCATCAAATCATTAGTTGGTTACATTAAAGATTTCATATTTCATATTTCATATTTCATATTTCATATTTATAAATAGTTTGTTAACAAAAATTACATTTCATTTCAAAATTCTATCTCAATTATCGTTATTCAAAAATCTTCATACTAAATATTTCGGATCTAATAGCTCGGGTCTGAAATAGACTTTTATTTAAAATAGTTAATTTAATATAAAATAGTTTAATTTAAAAATTATATATTTATATAAAATAATTTGATTAAAATAGTTATAAAGTATATATATAATAGCTAAATATTTAAACAAAATATTTATAAGATGGTTAATAGTTAAGTTAAATATAGATAGTTATAAAATATTAATTATATGAAATAGTTTAAAGTAGTTTTGTATAAAATAGAATCAGTTTAAAATCTAGTTTAAATAATAATCCAATCTGAAACGTATATCCATATGTTTTAGTTAAAATTATAATAAATTCAATTACCAAAACTTCACTTCAAATTCTTTCAAACTTAATTGTATACTCAAATTCCAATATATTAGAATTCAAGTTGGGTTCAAAATTTATTACTTCAATTGAATACTAAAAATTTTCAATTTCACTTTAAATACCATTTCTTTCATTTCACGACTGTCAAATCTCAGATTTTAAGTTTAATCATTCTAAATATTAATTCAATTACATTTAAATTCAAAACTATTCATTTCATAATTTATTATGCAATCAATTTATTTATTCCATTATCCTAACAAAATTCATATAAACTCATTCTTCATTTGCTAAATTACATCTTAATTCAATTAACTTAATTTGGTAATTTGATTTCAATTAAGTCATTAAGTTCCAATTAATTTCAAATCTTCCTTTAAACCCTTATTTGATTTCAGTTAAAAAGACCATATTTATACCTATAAAATTTATACTTGTATATTAAATTTAAAATTTAAATAATATAGAACTATAAAAAAATATTTATTAAATTACTTATAAAATAATTTAAATTTTAAAAATAATATCACAACTAGAATATATTCAAAATAATTTTATTAAAATAAATATGTACTTAAACTTGAAAAAAATACTTTCAAAATAGACCAATGATGTCCGTATATAATTTTCTGCCCACGCTAAGTGATATATATATATATCATTTTAATCTATAACATAAATTTTCGAACCCCGGGTATATATCATTTCAATCTGCATCCCAAATAAATTCAATTCATTTTTTAAATATATACATTGATTCTGGTGGTACCATTTCAACCCATAGAGAACTTACAATATGAGAACAAGTAAATAACCCATATAAATAAGCTGAACAAATCAAACATATCAACATATACATGAAGTAAACTCAAAAAATCAACATATTCATGAAGTCATACATGTCACATGTGCACATCCATATCAGCCGTGTCATAAATTTGTATTATATGTGCACAACATATAATAAAATTTTCTAAAACAATTCTATACATTTCATAGCATTTCAAATGTGTTGAATTCACTTCTATAAACAATGTAAGTCAAGCGTGAGATAAACTCACCTTTCATGGCGTACAAAAGTAAGATGATGTTGGTTGATACGAACACAGATACGAAAAGCATGATGCACTATTCCAATTACAAGCACAGCTACGCTCTCTTTAATACCATGGTATGAACATATCCACAAATCAATGCACCAAGAAATTTAAATGAAGGGAGTAGAAAGGTTTTAGATTAGGAAGATGGATTTTGAATTTTACAATTATTTTATAAAAAGTAAACAAATTTTAGTCATCTTAAAATAAAATTTTGTACTAGTAAACATTAGAATCTGTCGTAAACAGAAAAGTTGTTGCGAATTCTTTTCTCTTCAATTAAAAAGAAAGAAAACTGGTTTTCGATAAAAATTGAAGGAGATATGACCAAAACAGCGACAACCAAAATTTTAAGTTGGAAATCTAGGTGTAAAAATGCATCTGAAATATTGGCAGTTTCGACCTAAATATATTCAAAATTTGAAAAAGTGTTCTACATAAAAGTTGTAGCTATTTCAATTCTACACCGTTTAAAAAAAGAAAAGTGAATTTCGATTTTGTAGCAGAAAGTTATGACTACTGCAACACAGGTCAAAAATATGGAAAAACTAAAAATAAAAATGTCTTTGATTTCAAAGGGAAAAGTGCTCATGGCTAGGGTTTTTAGGTGGGTCCTGCTTACTGGAGGCAGAGGAAGGTTAGATAGGTGTGGTTAGGTCAGTGGTGAAGGAGGTGACCAAGAGGATAATGGGCAGCAAGGTCTTGATTGGAAAGAAAGATGGTTGTTTGCATTTGTACATCCAAATTTTCACAATTCGCAAATCAATTGAAATTTGAAATTAAATTTGATTAGTTAATAAAGATAGAGACTAGGAATTATTAAAATAATTAGAATTTGCCTGGATATTGATTTGTGAAAGGAAGAAATGTCAAATTGGAAGGAAGGTTAATGAGGAAGAAGGAAAAAAGAGAGAAAGAAGGACCTTTGCATTTCCTTGTTGATTATTTTGATTTTGATCTTCTTTTTTCTTGCAATTCATTTTCATCAAATCTCTTTTCCATTGCAATTTGATTTGTAGAATTTTTTTACATAAGATGTAGATTTGGATCTAGACATGGAAGAGCAAAAAGAATGAAGAATTTTAAAAAATAAGCAAATGAGGTGAAGAGAGATATACGTGATTTTTATTTGCACGAGAAGGAAGTTACAAAATACATAATGTCAATTTAATAAATGTGTCCCCGCAAATTAATTCTCACCCATTCAAATTCAAGCTAGTATTAATACTAATGAGAATGCAATGGAAGATATGGATTAATTATAAACAAATATATACACATAACAACATCGTCTATTTTGCGCGTTTTCACAATTACAAATGCGAATTCTGGACAAATGAAATTTAATTTCAACGAATTGAAAATTGTTGTGTGCTCAAAATTCAAAATAGATTCATATAAAACAATGAATTCTAATTTTGACAAATTTTAATTTGAATTCCAATTTTAATCAAATTTGACCAGAACTAACTTTTTCAGAATTTTTTTGCATTTTAATAAATTTGGTAAATTAAAATATTCATTAATTAAATTTCATTATTTAAATTAAAGCTTTTATAAGTTTACTTAAATACAAATAACACAAACTGGGTCAGTTAACAATTAAATTCAAATTAGACTGTTGTTGCATCTCACTCTTCAAAAGGTATTTATTATTGTTTGTTTATAAAAATCAATTCATTTATCTCATTCCATTCAGAATAAATTAATGCTTAAATATTAAATTTTTTAATTTCAGTCAAATCGTTGATTTTAAATTTATTAAAAATTCAGGTTGTTACATTCTCCCCCCACTCAAACTTTTTCGTCCCCGAAAAGGAACGAGGTAGGAAAATAGTAATCAAGCAATTTCATTATATTTGAAAACCTAATTGTTAATCTATCGTCATACTTTTTTTTTGTGTGTGTGTGTACATATATATGGGATGACTATTTGGACACAAAATTAGACACAAATAGAGAGACATAAAGCCTCAACCGTTGGATCTTTTTGTCTTTGTATGGAGAGGTGGAATTCATGGGGTGATCCAGTGGTGCAAATTTGTTGTGCCATCAATTGTGTCAAGATTTTGTTTCTAAATAGACTTTCCCTATATATATATATATATATATATATATATATATATATATATATATATATATAAAGCTAAGACATTTCTCACGTATGTCACAATATTTTTAAGTATTCACTCAATGTCTAAATTGGCACTATATATCCATCTCACTTTTGAACTTAAAAATTAATACTAATGATGTCGCAATCATTAATAAAATTATCCCCAAGCGACTAGAGTGTGATACCATATATGTCTCGTACATATAGGATTTAACGCATACATTGATCAGACGTACACCCCAAATCACTAAGTATTCAATAGGCCAACATTAACGTCGTGTAAATACTCAAAACATCTTTCTTTTTTAAACAGAATAGATAACAAACTTTCCAATCATATATTATAATAATATATTTCAAGTTATTTATTTATTAAAAAAAAATTTAAGTAGGGAAATTATATCGCTCCCCGCTCATTTATTTATTAAAAATTCAACTTTAATCTTTAATAAATATAATCAATCTTAAAGTTCGCAATGCAAATCATATAATATTTCAAAACATATCTCGAAATAATATATTATATTGTTAACTTTAAGTTACTTTTTATTTAGTACACAAATTAATTTTAATTTTCAATATTGAAGTTTGCATCACATTTCAACTTACTTTAGTTTTAAATCTTATCATCATTAAAATACTAACTAAAATCCTATCATATACATTTTCAGCTTATATCTAATTCAATTTTATTAATTTAATTTCATATCAATATTATTCTACTAGCCTTAATACAAGCATGCTTAGATCAATTCCAACCTTTCCAAACCCAACCCTTATTAAATGACTAGGCTTAAACTAATACAAGTTCATAAACTTTTACACATTTCCATAAACTATAGTTTGCTTAAAATTACATTTATGGTCGATTTAACCCTTAAAAAGTTTAACTTATGTTGTCAATTTCAAAATCACCAGTATTACTTCATTTACTTGAGTCAAATCAATATTTATATTTATTAAGGCTAACATTTCAAGGAATCATGTTTAAGAAGTACAACCAATATAAATATTAATATCACAAATCATATATTTCCTTTTTCTAAATCAATTCATATTATTCAAAAGACTACTTTTATTTACTATAAATCATCCTATAAATTTCCAAATACAACTTTAAATTCATACATTATTTCAAAATGTATATTATCCCAATTAATAAAGTAAATAATTTCTTTGCCCAAATCATTAATACATTATGTTTACATTAGCTCTTAACATGGTATAATTAAAATCACTTTTTTACCATTCATCGATTTAAGACAAAATAAGTTCAAACTTAAACTAAGGACCAAACAACGAAAGAACCTAACCAACATGAGTCTACAAAAGATGGATACCCTAATTAGATCAAACCGAAGAATTTTTAAGATTTTGAAAACCATCTATCATAAATTTCTAAGATATATTCAGAACAAGGATCGAGATTTAATTTAGAAAATCCTAATCAAAGAAAGATCTATCAAAGAAACCAGATTCAAAAGGAAGGAACTCTAAGAAAAGGTAAAATTTTAAAATCATTTTTTATACCAAAATACTTCAGAATCATTTAAAACCCTTTTCAAAACACTTTATTCATTTCAAAATACGCTCTCTCATGAATGATTTTGCAATTGATTCTTATTCATTCTGAATTATTGCTACCCCATCTCTAATGCGTTTTAAACCCCAGAAGCTAAAGTTTTATTAAACCAAAGCTCTGATATTATCTGTAACAACCTGCCTTTTCAGTCGCTTCAAGCTAGTAATAAAACCAACTCGAACCGTTCGAAATGACAGATTGTTATTGCTATGGGGTTTTATAAATCAAATCACAGAATCACTGACACAGAAAAGCAGAATATCTCGCAGCGGAATAAATAAAATACAATAGTAGTTCATGAAGCTACTAAATAAAATTTCAAAACTTATACATAATATCAGAGTTATAGAATCAAATACAGCGAAAGTCCAGAACCAATAGATAGAGGTGATATCTTTAATAGTCTCTTGCTTCGAAAGGTGAAATCTCAATACTTCAATACTCGTCTGATCCGAACAATAATACAAAACCAAAACATTCGGATCAGGACTTATATTATTATATTAGTGAATTAACTCAAGTGAAATATTCAATGAAATGCATCAGTAACTTAAAGGATGTTTGAGATTTCCGTATTATAAGGATCTGTCAAACTAGATATCATATAATACAATACGCTAGTATAATAATGTCTATGGTTAAATATACTATTGAAAATAACGTAAACAGTTTTACATTTTTACCCTTACAACGTTTATAATGACATAGTCTACACAGTACCGCAAATCCACCATAAACTAGTGGCCTCAATGGGAACTCCATAGGTACGGCACAAATCCAAATCGTTGGGGGTTCGATCAGTATAATATGACAAGGCATATGAGGAACACCCATGTTAGGATCAATGGATGCACGCCCGGACCGGTGGTAACGCATAGCCACGACTACCGACCACCTCGAAAAACACTTCCATGATCAAGCGGGGCCACCAATCAAATCAAAATGTAATAGACGTGCTTCGAAGAAGTGCAACCGATAAAAGGTGTAACCTCACTTAATCATGGTATAGCACCTGTTTTAGTCATTTTAATTATGACCCAAAGGTCAAGGACATCCATCTTCGTTCTCTTACTTCATTCCAGTAGCGTTCGTCAAATCAATGTACTTCAGTCTGGATTCTCCACCACGTACACAGTTGTTAAAGTGGTTTTTGGTATTGGCAGAGAGTATGACAATATCCGATCCTGGTCTCTTTAACAACCAAACGTTTACATTTTCTACACCGTGGTCATTTATATTTGAAATGGTCATCTATATTTGAAATCACATTTTAAAATATCATGAATCAGTTAACTCTAAATATTTGTTTTATAAGCATTTATGTTCAAATATTCAAACGTCATAAATTATATTTCCATCAATTCATTATTTGGTTACATTTAAGATTTCATGTTTCATATTTCATATTTACAAATAGTCCGTTAACAAAAATTACATTTGATTTCAAATTTCTATTATAATTATCGTTATTCAAAAATCTTCATACTAAATATTTCGGATCTAAAAGCTCGGATCAGAAATAAACTTTATATAAAATAGTCAATTTAATATAAATTAGTTTAATTTAAAAATATATATGTTTATATAAAATAAATTAATTAAAATTGTTATAAAGTATATATATAATAGTTAAATATTTAAACAAAATAATTGTAAAATGTTTAATAGTTAAGTTAAATGTAGATAGTTATAAAACAATAATTATATAAAATAGTTTAAAGTAGTATTGTATAAAATGATATCAGTTTAAAATTTAGTTTCAATAATAATCGATTCCGAACCATATATATGTATGTTCAACTTCAAATTATAATAAATTCAATTATCAAAACTTCACTTCAAATTCTTTCAAACTTAACAATATTTCAGATTCCAATATATTACAGATATTATTCAAGTTGGGTTCAAAATTTATTACTTCAATCAAATTCTCAAAATTTTCAATTTTACTTTAAACAACATTTCTTTCATTCACGACTGTTAAATCTCAGATTTCAAGTTTAGTCGATTATAAATATTACTTCAATTACATTTAAATCCAAAACTATTCATTTCATAATTTATTATGCAATCAATCTATTTAGTTCCATTATCCTAACAAATTTCATATAAAACTCATTCCATCATTTTCTAAACCGCATCTTAAATCAATTAACTTCATTCAGTAATTTGATTTCAGTTTAGTCGTTAAGTTCCAATTAAATTCCAAATCTTCCTTTAAACCCTTCCTAAATTAAAGTATTCAGAAGAAAATATTAATACTTATAAAATTTATACTTGTATATTAAATTTAAAATTTAAATAATATGGAACTATAATAAAAGATTTATTAAATTACTTATAAAATAATTTGAATATATTAATTTTTAAAATAATATTAAATTAAAATATGTTTTAAATAACTTTGTTAAAATAAAATATATATTTAAACTTGGAAAAAATACTTCCAAAATAGACCAACGGTGTTCGTACAGAATTTTCTACCGAGGCCAGTTATACGGACATATATCATTTCAATCTATAACTTAAATTTTCGAATCCCGGGTATATATCATTTCAACCCGCATCCCATATCGATTTAGTTTATTTCCTAAATATATACAGTGATTCGGGTATGTATTAATTCAACCCGTAGAGAACTTGCAATATGAGAACAAGTAAACAAACCATATAAATAAGCTCAACAATCAAGCATATCAAACATACACATGAAGTAAACTCAACAAATCAACATATACATAAAGTAATACATGTCACACGTGAACATCCATATCATATATATCAGTCGTGTCATAAAAGTGTGTTATTTGTGAACAACATATAATAAATTTTTCTAAAACAATTCTATACATTTCATAGCATTTCAAATGTGTTGAATTTCACTTCTATAAATAATGTAAGTCAAGTGTGAGATAAACTCACCTTTCATGGCGTATAAAAGGAAGATGATGCAGGTTGATAGGAACACAGATACGAAAAACATGACACACCATTCCAATTACAAGCACGACTACGCTCTCTTTAGTACCATGATATGAACATATTCACAAATAAATGCTCCAAGCAATTTAAATGAAGGGAGTAGAAAGATTTTGGCTTAGGAAAGATGGATTTTGATTTTTACGATTTTTTTATAAAAAATGAACATATTTTAGTCATCTTCAAATAAATAATTTGATCACTAAACATTAGAATCTGAAAAAATCGTATATAGAAAAATTATTGTAAATTCTTTTCTCTTCATTTAAAAAAAGAAAAAGAAAACTGGCTTCAATAGAAATTGAAGGAGATATGACCAAAACAACGACAACCAAAATTTTAAGTTAAAAATCCGGGTAAAAAATGCATTTAAAAGATTGGTAGTTTCAACCTAAATATATTTGAAATATGAAAAAGTGTTCAACATAAAAGTTGTAGCTATTTCAATTCTACACGATTTTAAAAAAAATGAATTTTGACTTTCTAACAAAAAGTTATGACCACTGCAACATAGGTCAAAAATATGGAAAAACTAAAAATAAAAAGATCTTTGATTGCTAAGGGAAAAGTGGCCATAGCTAGGGTTTTTAGGTGGGGCCCGCTTACTTGAGGTGGAGAAAGGTTAGATAGGTGTGGTTAGTGTAGGATCTAAATTAAACCTAGAGGGGAGTTAATAGGGTTTATTGTAGTTTTTCGCTGAGTAATAAATACTATCAACAAAGATAATAATTAGAGTAAATGCGGAAAAATAAATAACACACTGATATACCCAGCTTCGGCAAAACCCTGCCTGCTACTACATTCCCTAAGGTTTCTACTAGGAATTAAAACAATCTCTAAGCTTACAATCCCCTGTAAACTCGCGACACCTGCTCCCAACTGTTCTGATCCTGCTCTCAAAACACTGCACTGATCTCTATCCCCGAGATCAAATTTTCCCGAATTACAAACCTACAACTCGTCTTCCTAGTTTTATAAACAAAATAGAAAACCTCAACTCGTTTTACAAAATAAAAAAGCACTCAGAATAAAAACAAATTAAAAACCCTAGTTTTAAAATAGAATCCCTTTAAGTATTCTTTTAAACAATAGGCCGACATCTTTGTTTGCTTTGTCAAAAATAAAAGTCGGCTTCCACTTCTTCAATGGCCACCTGAAATCGAATTCTAGGGTTTCTTTTCTTTTTCCCAAATCGCGACCACGAAGATGATTTCAGTTTGTTCTCTGGCTTTGATTAATTAATGCTTCCTTTGTCGAATGATCTAAGCTTTGCTAGTTGATCAAAAATCCCTAAATTTTGGTGAGTACTCTGAATTAATTTATTTGATTTCACTGCTTGAGTTTCGATACTTGCCAATGATGAGCTGGTGTTTAAATAGGATATAAAATTCGAATTATTCTCTGATTTCAACGTTAGAACTGGTCATGATATTTGCATAAATTTGGGGCTTTTGAAATCTTCGTATATACTGGGGTTTTCTTTGATTCGAGCTCGAGTGTATATTGCGTGATTTCTGGAATTTAATTGAGTCTTCCTTGCTAAAAAATCTCGAATATATATTTCTAGAATTAAACCATATGATTTTCCTAGCTAATATGGATCGGATGAATATCTAGAAAATCTGGAAATCCTTTGAATACTTTGATAATTGTCTTGCATAAAACCAAGTGATGTATTCTTTATATCATCCTGAAATTAAACCATTATACTTGAATCGAGACCGAATATTTTCAAACATTGATTCGAATACATGCTATATTTTTTGTTCTTGCCACTGCTTTGTATTTGCCCTGATCTGATTCATTGCATTTTTACTTTTTGTATACTAGAGGTAAGCTTGCTAAAAACTAAAATATGACTTCTGCCTTTGTGCATTGTAAGAACCCGGAAAATCGGAACTAATTTAAATTTTTTTTAAAAAAACATGCTATAAATGATAAACATAACTTAGAATGTATTGGTTTAGAGAATTCAAGACATGAAATTGATTTATAATTAACACTTAGCTTTAAAAATATGTTAATTAGCTTTGATTTGTAAACATGACATTTATTAAGTAAACATGCTATTTTACATTGATTTTAAACATGGTAATAATTGGCATTGATTAACATTGATTTGTGAACCTGTAAACATGTTTATGTAAACATAGTTTTGTTTGGAAGTTGTCATACCATAAAATTCGTCTTGATGAAAAGCTTCATCTTTTTAGATTAAAAGTGTTGAATATTAAAAATACACTTTTTAATGTAATTTTAGATTGGATAAAAAGTTAAATCTTTTTAGTTTAGAAGTGTTAAAACATTAAAAATACTAGTTATGTTAAAAATAGAACTGAATGAACATGATTTTGAATTTCCTTAAATATGTGCATATAAAGAGAAGTCTTTAGGTTCATATACCATTAATTACGCACGTTAAGAAATTAATTAGGCATTGATTGACACATAAGCCAATCAATAAGGTTTAAAAAAAGGAACTATTTCCTTCATTGACGTTGTTTTTTTTTCGCTAAACTTGGCATGTCTTTAATCTATTTTCAAAACTTAGCCAACGTTGCTTGTGTTGAGTCAAAGCTTCATGGATTATTTTGATTTATGACAAGAAGAAGCTTCTACATCGACAAAAAGAAGACGAGATGCCTTCATAGGTTAGAAGTTGATTATTTAGAGTCATAAATGTTAAAATCTATCCTCAGATAATCATACTTCTTTTTGGCTTTCAAAAATTACTTATAAGACCTTTTTTATGCATATCATCAAAAACATGTCGACCTACATTTTTTTATAGGTCAACAGGTTTTCAAAATATAACGGTCTAAAAGAGGTTGACCTATACTTTTTTATAGGTCAACAGGTTTTTAAATTACAATGGCTAAAAACATGTCGACCTATAAATTTTTATAGGTCAACAGCTTTTTGAAATTTTGTGAAAAGTAATCTTCTTTCTTAAAGAGTTACATCCATTTCTTCTCAAGAATAATCACTTCTTTTAAGAGCAACTTTTCACCAACAATTACATCTTCTCGATTATTATAAATATATCGATTTTCATTCATTCAAACTACCGAAATTTCTCTCCATTCTCTTATCTATATCGTATTACTCTTAGCATTCTGAAAGCACTCAAAAGCATTCAATTATCGTTTGAATCTCCAAGCATATTTAATACACTTGTGATTCAATTCGATAATCCACTTCCAAATCTTTGCAAACATCAATATATATTTGAGGATAAGATTATAGGAAGGTTGTACTCAATCATTGACTAATCAGTGTTGAAGAAAGAACACATTCAAGGTCAAACTCTTGTAATCGTCTTGTGGGTAAGCTTGTAGCCCGTGAAATCAAGTGGGTAAGCTTGTGGCCTGTGAAATCAAGTGGGTAAACTTGTAGCCCGTAAATCAAGTAGTTGTGAACCTGTTCCTCCGGGTGAAGCGAGGGTGTTGTTTAGTGAAAAGCCGAAGAGGAGCTTCGGGACTGGACGTAGGACGGGAGGTCCGAACCAGTATAAAAATCTGGTGTCATTACTTTACTTTATCTACAGCATTTATATTTGTTAGTGACATATTTCTTGTTTGTGAATTTTTACCTGTGTAACTATTGAATAGCTTAAGTTATCACATACATTCCGCATAGCCATATTATAGATCCTGCACAAGTCGCGTACACACCCGACTTTTCATTTGGTATCGGAGCAAGGTCATCATATAACCGTAACACAGTTATTTGATATATTCTAGTAATATGGCAAATAACGCAAGTACAAGTAACACCACTTACACAGAAGGTCAATCGACACAAAGACCTCCTTTCTTTAATGGCCTAAACTATAGTTATTGGGCAACACGTATGACTTTTTATATGCAATCAACTAGCTATGATGCTTGGAATGCTACTCAGAAAGAGATAATAAATCCAACTACTGAGTATGCAGAATGGACTCCTGCTGAGAAAACAGCAGCTACTGTAAATGCAAAAGCAATGAATATGTTGTTTTGTGCATTAGACCAAAATGAGTATAACCGTGTTAGTGTCTGTACCACTGCCTATCAAATTTGGCAAACACTAAAGACCACTCATGAAGGTACTAACAAGGTTAAACAAGCAAAAACAGCTTTGTTGAAAAGTCAATTTCAAAATTTCAAAATGAAGCCAAATGAAACAATCAATGAGATGTATTCAAGGTTTCAAACTATTCATCATGCTCTTATCGGGTTAGGACAAAAATATTCTGACTTCGATATAGTTTCAACAGTCCTACATTCACTGACTAATGAATGGGAAGGAAAAGTATTAACCATAGAAGAAGCTAATGATCTTTCCACCATGAAGCCAGATGAATTGATAGGAAATCTTATGTCCTATGAAGCTAACTTACAGGCTCGAAAAGAACAAAAAGAAGAAAAGAAAAATGTAGCTTTTCATGCTGATGAAGATATCTCAGATTATGAAGATGAGGATCTAGCATTCATTGCGAAAGGATTCAAAAAATTCTTAAAGCAACGAAGAGCTAGTCGATACAACAAGAAAAAGTTCGGATCAAACAGACCATCATTATCGAATGTAGAATGCTTTAACTGTCATAAGAAAGGACATATGCAAAATGATTGTCCAGAACAAAAGAAGAAGACAGATAATGACAAGTTCAAACACAAAACGGACAAGTCAAAGAAACGGGCATTCTCAGTAACTTGGGATGATTCAGATTCATCTTCATCCGAAAGTGAAAGCGACTCAGATAATGAACAAGCAAATGTATGTTTTATGGCAACAGAGGATGAGGTACAAATTCCTACCCTTGAGGATATGCTTGATATTTATGATAAATTAATGATTAAATTTAAAGATACAAAACATCAATTAAAAGAAGTCAAGGCAATGTTGAATAGATCAGAATTAGAACGAGATATGTTAAGAGATTAAAAAAACATATTAGAGGAGGAACTTGAAAAGGCTCAAGAATCATCATCTAATAATAATTCTCAACTATCTCTTCTAAGTCAAGAAATTGAAATTCAAAAAGAGAAAAATGACACTCTTACTGCTGAGAATTATGAGCTTAAAGCTAAAGTAAAATCTCTAGACCTTGAAAAAGCTAGTTTACAAACAAAGTTAGACGACATTTCTAAAAATGTTTCTAACTTTAACAAAGGTCGAGAAAATTTGACAAAAATTATTGAGAGTTCACAATCAGCTACAAACAAGCAAGGATTGGGATATAAGAAACAAGTTATCAAGAAACATCTTGGTAAAAGAAAAAGAAAAAATAAGAAAGTTCAAGAAACTGAAGCTAAGAAAAATCTTAGTTTATTATATTCCAAACCAAAACCGATTGTGAAATCTCAAAAGAAGAATGTCAAATCTATAAAAATATGGGTTCCTAAAACAAATAATAGTTTGATTAGGAACAAGTACATTCAATTTTTTTTGAATACTGTGCATTATAATCCAAATTATTTGTATAAAGGGGATACCGGACCCATATGGGTTTGGACTCCTGAGACCTAACTCTTAGGACCCTATAAAAAGTGGGTACTATGGACTTAATTTTATTTTTTGTAGGTCCCACTTAAGAAAAGAGGAAAGTGGATATTGGACAGTGGTTGCTCAAAGCATATGACTGGAGACAAGAACTTATTAACAAATATTACTTATTCGGATGGTGGCTCAGTCACTTTTGGAGATAATTCAAAAGGCTATATCATCGGCAAAGGCGATGTGAGCAATTATGGTACATCTAACTTACCTCTTATCACAAATGTCATGCTAGTTAAGAATTTGAAACATAATTTATTAAGTATTAGTCAATTTTGCGACAAAGGTTTTACTATTTCCTTTTCAAATAATAAATGTAGTATACTAGATAAAGATCGAAATATAGCTTTTGAAGGAAATAGAGATAGAAACATTTATATTCTGAATATGAATATCAATCATAATTCAGATATGTGTCTTGTAGCAAATGATAATGATCCATGGCTATGGCACAAACGTTTCTGTCACATAAACTTCAAAACTATTGACAAGCTAGCCAAAAATGATCTTGTTAAAGGTCTCCCCAAAATGAGCTTTTCGGTTAATAATATTTGTGATGCATGTCAATTAGGAAAATTGACTAAATCTTCCTTCAAATCCAAGAAAATCATATCAACATTACAACCACTTGAATTATTACATATGGTTTTATTTGGACCAACATAGGTTCAGTCAATAAATCATAATAAATATGTGTTTGTAATTGTTGATGATTATTCTCGTTATACATGGGTTATTTTCTTAAAAAATAAAAGTGACACTTTTCATCATTTCAAATCCTTCGTCAAAAGAATTCAAAAGTTAAAAGGACTTAAGGTTAAAAATATTAGAAGTGATCATGGCGGAGAGTTCGAAAATAATGAATTCGAACATTTTTGTACAAAGAAAGGTATCAATCATAATTTTTCGTTTCCTCGAACTCCACAACAAAATGGAGTTGTAGAACGAAAAAATCGGACACTACAAGAATGTGCAAGAACATTATTAAATGGATCCACTCTACCAAAACATTTCTGGGCAGAAGCTGTTGCAACTGCATGTTATGTTTTGAATCGTGTATCTATTCGACCTCTGACTAAAAATACATCATATGGGTTATTTAATCAAAGAAAACCAAATATCTCATATTTCAAAGTTTTTGGTTCTAAGTGCTTTATTTTAAATACGAAAGACCATCTTGGAAAATTTGATCCAAAATCCGATGAAGGTATATTTGTCGGATATTCGGAAAGAAGCAAGGCCTATCGTATATTCAATAAGAGAACCAAATCTATTGAAGAATCACTTCACGTCTCATTTGATGAATTCTTTAAACCATCTCATATAATATCAGATGACGAAGAAACCATAGTTACTAATAACCCTATCATCACAAATAATGACTCTGACTCAGAAATAGTTGATGATAACCCTCAAATTGATGTAATACCTTCTCCACCAAGATTTAGATCTCCTCCAAGAATTCTAAGAGATCATCCAGTTCAAAATATAATTGGAGAAGTATCATCTCAAATAAGAACTAGAAGTCAACTTAACCAAATGGGACATGTTGCATTTATTTCTAATATCGAACCTAAGAATCCTAAAGAAGCTGCTACCGATGAATATTGGATTTATCGATGCAAGAAGAACTAAATCAGTTTGAACGCAATAATGTATGGGAACTTGTTCCAAGGCCAACCGATCAATCGGTTATAGGAACTAAATGGGTTTACAAAAACAAGGCTGATGAACAAGGAAACATAATTCGAAACAAAGCACGGTTAGTAGCACAAGGATATAATCAAGAAGCGGGTATCGATTATGAAGAAACTTTTGCACCTGTTGCTAGACTAGAAGCAATTAGAATTCTTCTATCATTTGCTTGTCACCATAACTTTAAATTATATCAGATGGATGTCAAGAGTGCATTTTTAAACGGATTTATAAAAGAAAAAGTATATGTTGAACAACCACCTTTATTTAAACATGAAAAACATCAGGATCATGTGTTCAAGCTTAAGAAGGCTTTGTACGGTCTAAAACAAGCACCACGTGCTTGGTATGAACGACTACGAAGTTATCTAATTAATTCTGGATTTCAAATAGGAAAGGTTGATCAAACATTATTTATTAAACATTCGCACAAAGATTTACTTGTTATTCAAATATATGTGGACGACATAATCTTTGGATCAACAAATGAGAAACTTTGTAAAGAGTTTGCAAATATCATGACCAAAGAATTTGAAATGTCACATATGGGAGAGCTATCATACTTTCTTGGTCTTCAAATTAAACAACTTCCGAATGGTATTTTTATAAATCAAGAAAAATATTGTGAAAATCTTATTAAAAGATTTGGTCTTGAAAATACTTCCGGAAAACCAACTCCGATTAGTACAACTAGTCATCTCGAAAAAGTTGAAAGTGGAAAAAGTATAGACCAAAAGACGTATCGTAGTATGATAGGTTCTCTCCTATATTTAACAGCTAGTCGTCCTGACATTATGATGAGTGTTTGTTTGTGTGCACGTTTTCAAGCTAATCCTAAGGAATCGCATCTACGAGCAGTAAAACGAATTATTCGGTATCTTAATAACACCAAAGATTTCGGTCTTTTCTATCCTAAGGACTGTGCATTCGAATTAGTATCATATAGTGATGCTGATTTCAGAGGATCACGAACGGATAGAAAGAGTACAAGTGGTACGTGCCATTTCATTGGAAAATCACTTGTCTCTTGGTTTAGTAAGAAACAAAATTGTGTTTCACTCTCGACATGTGAGGCAGAGTATATCTCAGCAGCTTTAGCATGTACACAAGTTATATATATGCAACAAACACTTAAAGACTTCAATATTAACTTGTCAAATTCTATTATATATTGTGATAATACAAGTGCGATAAACTTATCCAAAAATCTGGTTAACCACTCAAGAACTAAACATGTTGACATCCGACATCATTTTCTTAGAGATAATATTGAGAAAGGAAATATAAAATTAGAATATGTAAGCACAGACAATCAACTAGCTGATATATTTACAAAGCCTCTACTAGAATCAAGTTTTGTCAATTTACGTAGAGAGCTAGGCTTGGTTTCAAGAAGAGAACTCGAAGGCTAATATTTTTTAATTTATAACAAGAGTTCACATTTTTTTTTTCGGAAACCAATTCCTTTTCTTTTTACTATATAGAAAAGAGATTTTTTCTACGGTTAAAATACAAACCATCTTTTCTTTTTCTAAAAATAGAAAACTCTTTCTCTATATATACGTTTGCATTTTTGAGTGCTCTCAGACAATCATTCTCTCAAAATCTCCTTGAACTTTTTAAATTCATGGCACACATTTGTTGTGTTGAAAACTCCCATATTTCAATCACGAGTTCTGAACCAACGGAATACAACTCCCCGAAAACACCAGAACATCCACCTGGATTTCATCCACCTTCTCGAACACCAGGAACCACACCAACTTCTAAGAAAAGCAAGAAAGTTTTGTTTTGCTCTCCACGAACAAAAGAAAAGATCGACGAAATGCATTATTATCAGCAGCAAATGTTCTATGAGCAAAAATTTACGACTTCTCGTTTGACGTATCTCGAACGACTAGCCTCTCTTTTCTGCAGCTCTGACAGGCATAACGTACATGAGCCAATACCTATACCATCATCTTCGCGAACTCCAAACTCATGGGATAGGAATTACAACAACAATGAAGGAGTAAGTGGAAAATACAATCCTTGGGAACCAAGAAGATAATTTTTCGTTTATATCGTTTAAATTTTCTGAAAATAAATTTGTATTTAACCTTCTAAGCATCTGTTTTTGAATTCATATTGTTTTGAATAAAATATTTTTTATATACAGTGTTCATTTGATCTCAACAAACCAGAAAAACAAAAGTATTCAGCACCTGTCGACCGCCCAGTTCTATGCTGTCGACTGGTACAGCCCTTTTGTTTTTATTTTTCAACCAAAGAATTAACCTGTCGACCGCTCAAAAAACTCCCTGTCGACCGGTCATGATAAAATTATATGTTTATAAGTTTCCAGAACTCTTACCTGTCGACCGCCCCATATACTCCCTGTCGACCGATCATGATAAACTTATATGTTTATAATTTTCCAGAACCTCTACCTGTCGACCGCCCCATATACTCCTTGTCGACCGGTCTACATACAAATGGTTGCATATATTCTTCCAGAACTAATTCCTGTCGACCACCCCAAACTTTCCTGTCGACCGATAGCGGGAATTACTGTTTCCCCTTATGTTAGACACGTCGATTCACTTTTTAAATCCTCACAACCTTTCGTTAAAATCTTATTTATTCTTACTCCTAATTCTCTCAATCCTACCCTCAAAAGGAATTTCAATTTCTCTAAACTCTAAAATGGCTCCTAAGCAAAAGAAATCAAAAACTTCATCCTCTCAAACACCAATCCAACCCATTGATTCTCAAATCAAACAATGGCTTATGGATCCACTAGCGGTGAAAAGGTGGAACAAAATGAAAGACTATACAATTCACCATGGATCTTTCATCAATTTCTCTGATTTTGTCTACTACGAAGTTCGAGAGATATCAAACCGAGCAGGCATTGAATCTCTTCTTTCTTTTGAACACAACAATGTTGAGATTAGTCACATTTTGATAAAGCTATTCTACGCTAATCTCAACTTAGAGAAATTTAAACCCCATAACTCAGAAGATTGCTTATGGTCAGTAATATGTGGACAACACATTTTTCTTTCTAAAGATAGAATGGCAGAAATTCTATGATCTCACAATGATGGTATACAATTCTCTACTGATTTCTGCCCTATTCATATTCGTGATAAACATAGTCACTTATTCATTGAAGACCATAAGTCAAGTACCAAAGGAGTCAATTTGAGACCCTCGGCTAGAATTCTTCATCTTTGTATCACGCATTCTCTACTTCCAAGAACTGGAAATTTTGATGTTGTTTACAGAGAAAACTTTAAGGCATTGTACGTTATCTTTGGGAATATCAAGGTAAATTGGATTGAGATGATTTTTGATGAAATTTCAATGGTAAACAAACGCTCTAGGCCACATCTGTTTTATAACGAGTATATTATGCGTTGTCTCATGGACTGTGGAATAAGATCCCCCGCGTCCAAAATTTTAATACCAAATTGTATTGATAAAGTGTCTAAAAAGAGGATGAAGCTACCCGATCCGTGTTTTACCATTATTCCTTTTGAGCAATATGTCGAACTAGGTCCTCCGGAGACTTCTTCTTCACAAATCCCTAGACAAAGGCCTGAAGACGTTACAATTCCACCACATACTTCTTCAACTAAAGAAACTCTTGAAAAAATTGCACGTAATCATTTTTACTCGAAGCAAGACTGAAACGAACCGATAATAAGCTTGACCGCTTGGACACTAAACTTGATAAGCGGTTCAATAAATTAAAATCTTTCTTCGGAACAATTTGGGAAGCAATCTCCTGTGCCTCGATTTCAGCAACACTTGCACAAGATCCCGGAAAACGTCCTATGCCTCCTACTTTTACATGGTCCTCGTCGGAAGAAGGTACTAGTTCTGGAGCAAGTACCCAACATAATCGTGGTCGTGGAATGTCGCATATTGAAGAAGGAGCTCATGACGATGTTGAGAAGGACAATGATAACGGAAACAATGAGGAACAAGAGGAGGAAGGAGACAAAGACGAAGAAGAAGATAGTGATTCGGACTGGCCATCACAATAGTCTTTACGTTTTTATCTCTTTAATCTTCAAAAACTTACTTATGACTGATGTATGTCATTATGCCACAATCTAGTACTTCTGGTGTGTTTGTTTTGGTTTGAAATATGCAAAACAATTTACTTATTATAATGCTAGCCTTATGCAGTTCTTCTGGACACCCTTTTTGTCGATGACAAAGGGGGAGAAAATATTACTAACGACTGTTGTGCAGATTATATATAATTCAGGGGGAGCTTATATACAGGGGGAGCATATATGTACAAGGAGAGATAACGGATTAATTCATGTTGTCATCAATCAAAAAGGGGGAGAATGTTGAGTCAAAGCTTCATGGATTATTTTGATTTATGACAAGAAGAAGCTTCTACATCGACAAAAAGAAGACGAGATGCCTTCATAGGTTAGAAGTTGATTATTTAGAGTCATAAATGTTAAAATCTATCCTCAGATAATCATACTTCTTTTTGGCTTTCAAAAATTACTTATAAGACCTTTTTTATGCATATCATCAAAAACATGTCGACCTATTTAACACCCCACCTCCGCCAGGGTGACTCTTGCAAGCACTCTGACTTTGGAGGGGCGTTTGAATCAGGTAAACATGCATAATGATATATCAAGGCAGAACAAGAACATATGTATATATGTAAACAGAGTAAATAACATAGATAAAACAGCGGAAGATTTAAACCATTTCAAAACAAGTCTGGTACATCATAATATCAATTTTCCAAATAAACAAGTCTAGATAAAACAACATTATCTGAAAACAGAAATACATAAGTGCTATCCCCAAAATACGTGAGAACCATAGCCAGCTTCATGTAGAAAGCGTACATGAGCTGAAATCCCACAAGCAAGCAATCCAAAATCCAAGATAGGCTCCTGTATTCCCTCCCTGAGAACCTAGGGGGGAACGGAAGAAAAGAGGCGAAAGAAAACAGGTCAGTCAAAAAGACTGAGTAAGCCCTACTACAATCAATGTAAACTGATAAAGTTAACTGGAATGAGCAGCAGGGGTGAACATAAGGATAACAACGTACTAGCATGATGATTAACTAACAAGGTAGATAAAGGTGTCATCGCATAATCAGGATTAAGGTTTTGCACCACAGGTGTACTAGCAAACTAACATGACTGGAATAAACAAGTATTGATCCCTTGGCCTAAGCTTTGGCCCAATAACATGAAGTGACCCTCATATGAGGTCCAATAACATGAAGTGACCCTAACACGAGGTCCAATAACATGAAGTGACCCTAACACGAGGTCCAATAACATGAAGTGACCCGAACAAGAGGTCCAATAACATGAAGTGACCCTAACACGAGGTCCAACCCAAACGGTCTAGTCGATCGGCTCCCTAAGCCTAACTGGTCACGTGTCGGTGTCAATACGGCCCCAAACATGATTGTAGTCGAACTGTGTCGGGTCCACCCTTCGGGTGTATCAAGCCCTAGGGTGTCAACCCCTGGACACCATGAACATGAGTGCACAGTCCCGATCTACAGGTACCCGTGCATGTTTTCTCCGGCTACGGACTATGTGCACGACCAGAGTCCGCCCGGAACTACACCGGCGTACCACCCTGCCGTCGTTTATTGGTCGCTTACCTCCAGTCCAGTAATCGTGCCCCCACCCTAGCCTAGTCCCTAGGGTCATGATGATACAAACTAGGGATTACTGCTGGAGTGGACCCCCATTGCTAGGATTTCTCTAGTGGGTTAAGTACGGTTTAACCCCTTTACTAATCATGGATTAACTTGGTTAAGTGTAACGGTGAGTTCACGACTTAACCCCGGCTAATCTACCGAGCCCAAATTGGTTAAGTATTAAATGGACCATGACTTAACCCTAATCATGAGGCATTAATTAATTAATTAATGCACCTTAACCTCTCACATTAGACTTTGTTGTGGTTACTAGTTAAGCCGGTCGGTTCCGGGTAGGTTTACACCACAACTTGGTCTAACCTCGGGTCCAAGGTACCACATGACCAACTTCTCACATTGGGTCCTATTGTTTGTAGCAACTAGTTAAGCCGGTCGGTTCCGGGTAGGTTTACGCTACAAACTCAACCCAACCTCGAGTTGGCCACACTTATCTTTTCTAAGTGTCATGCCCACCATGTTTCCAAAACATGTTACAAATTTTCAAGCAATTGGGTAGACCTAACTTAATAGGTAAATTCCCAATGGGTAGACCTAACTTAATAGGTAAATTCTCAAGCTTATGTTTTTATGTCTTTTAAGTTTACCCAACCCCAAACGCAATCCCATCGCTTACATATCGCAATAGCGCATAAAGGATAGAAAGAGGGAACTTGGCATAATCATGACATAAAAGTGTTAAGCCACAAGTTTAACATGGTGGCATATGAAATGTACATATGTTCATATACTTGCATTAGGCCTCAAAAGCATGCATAACATGATAGCATGAACAAAATGTTCAGCCCAAACTTGCATAACATACTTGCATACCATAACATGACATACTTGCATATAAACTTGCATATTACAACATGACATACTTGCATATAAACTTGCATATTACAACATGATAAACTTGCATATCAACTTGCATAACACAACTTGATGAACTTGCATAACACATCATAGTAAACTTGCATATCACATCATAGTAAACTTGCATATAAATTCGCATATCATACATTTAACTTTAAAGTTTAAGTATGAAAGTAGAATAGGGCTTACAATGCTTATGCGGACTCAAATGAGTATAGCAAATGTAAGAAAACCCTTATGCAACCAATTAAACCCCAAAAATGCAAGCAAAATTGACCAAAACTCTTCCTTTATGGTGCTAATATAGAGACTTGACTTGAATGCAAGCTAAAGAGGCTCATACAAGTTTAAAAACACTTGTATGCATGGAAATATCATAAGAATTTGTTTAGGAATTTTATGAAGAGAGTGGAGGCCATAAGAGGATTGATTTTGACATAGTTTAGTTGCTAGAATGAATAATGATGATTTAGGGTAGGTTAGGGTCTTATTTATAGATTAGGCAAGTGATTTAGGCCATAGGATTAAACCCTAGTTCCAATCTCAGCCCTTAAAACCGAATCTGGCCCCCAAGCTCAACAAAAACCCAAAATGGTGCACCAGGCTAAAGAGCCCGTCTGAGCCAATTCGACAGCCCAGTCGACAGGGCTGTCGACTTGGTCTAACCAAGTCGACTCCCAAGTCGACAGGGCTGTCGACTTGGGTACTCTGGCGGGAATTCTCCCGCCTGGCCCAATATGGCCCAATTTCCCAAATTCAATTTTGAATTTGAAATCTGTTTTTACTTTGGAATTTTCTGAAAACTTCGTTGGGCCTTAATCGGGTCATACGGAATCCGATTTTCGAAAACTCGGACTCTATTTCGCGTATTTTTCCGAGACGAACGCAATGGCATAGCCCGTTTCCCTTGATTCAGATTTTAGAATTAAATTCTGCCTCGATTTATGTTATAACAGGTTATGGAAAATACGGGTTGTTACATTCTCCCCTCCTTAAAGGATTTCGTCCCCGAAATCTTCAAGTTAGGAAGAATGTATCCTACCATCCAATCATCCATCTACTCAAAACATCATCCACGAGCAATCATTGTCCTTACAAGATTCTAAATGTTGTATGAGCATATGCAAAGGTGTGTGTATATGTCCTTATCTAATGCAAATATCATCAATGCAAATTATGTTAGTGAAATGAATCCATATGTATGCAATTCCTAACATAATGTATAACATCTATATGTGTGCACATCACATACATCCATATGCAACATCCATGTGATAACACAAAAATTTTCATCCATGAATAAGCATAAACACTCATGCATATGCAATATGAAGAGTGTGTGAGCCGATCTAGTGCCTAATCGTGTATAATGCATCCACGAGTAACCACTTGCAACCACTTGCAACCATCAAGCATAACATGTTTCAAACACATGTTTCATCCAAAGGGTTTCTACCTAAGGTTCTCATGACAAGATTAACACGATAAACTAGATAAACATGGATAGCAAAGAGAAAGATATGCTAACAAAGAAAAGAGATTGAGAGTGTACCCTCAAAAAGGAACGGATAAAGCCCACGCATCTTCTCCTCGGTTTCCCAAGTTGCGTCTTCTTCGGCTTCACCCCATTGAGCCTTCACTAACTTGACCTCTCGATTCCTTAGCTTCTTGGTCTCCGTCCCCAAGATACGAATCGGAGCTCTCCTCAGGGTAGCTTCTTTCTCCACTTCCACATCTTCCAGAACACTTGGCTCAACAACTTCTGCTGATTCATGTAAACACTTCTGGAGATGCGAGACATGAAAAACATCGTGTACTCCGGCAAGCTTCTCGGGCAACTTCACTCTATAAGCCATCTGCCCGATCCTCTCTATAATAGGGAATGGTCCAACAAACCTCGGTGCTAACTTCCCAACGGCTCCAAATCGGACCACATTCCGCAAAGGAGAAACCTTCACGAAAACCATATCCCCAACATCAAACTCCAAATCAGTTCTTCGCTTATCAGCATAGGATTTCTGTCTGTCTTGGGCCGCTTTCATCCGTCTCCGAATCAACTCGACCTTCTCGGATGTATCTCTGATCATATCAGGCCCAAGTATAAGCTTATCTGTAGTCTCCCACCAACATGTAGGCGACTTGCACGACCTCCCATATAAGGCTTCGAATGGTGCCATCCCTATGCTTACCTGATAGCTGTTATTATATGCAAACTCAACAAGAGGAAGATGGTCTTCCCAAGCACCACCAAAAACTAGAATACAAAGCCTCAACAGATCCTCGAGTACCCTATTCACCCTTTCGGTTTGACCGTCCGTTTGTGGGTGATAAGCAGTACTTAGATTTAACCTCGTGCCCATGGCTTCTTGCAAGCTATTCCATAACTGAATTGTAAAGATTGGGTCACGGTCACTGACTATACTAGAAGGGACTCCATGAAGTCTCACAATCTCTCGAAGATATACAGACGCTAGCCAAGATGCGGTCCTCTTGCTCTTCACCGGGATGAAATGAGCACTCTTCGTAAGTCTATCCACGATAACCCAAATGCTAGTATTTCCTTTCCTTGACCTTGGTAGCCCATCGATAAAATCCATGGAAATACTCTCCCACTTCCAAAGTGGAACGTCTAGAGGATGCAATAGCCCACCGGGCTTCTTCGACTCGGCCTTAACTTGCTGGCAAATGATACATCTAGAGACAAACTCTGCCACATCCTTCTTCATCCCAGGCCAAAAGAAAATACGCTTCATATCTTTATACATCTTATCTCCGCCTGGATGTATAGTCAACTTAGAGCGATGCGCTTCCTCTAGAACTTTTCTTACTAAGTCTTCTACCCTTGAAACACATAACCTTCCGTCTCTTCTCAGCCAACCCTTGTCATCAATAGAATATCGAGCGAGATGATTAGACGCCTCTCCTCGAATCAGCTTATCCATAGTCTCAACTATCTGAGGGTCTTCTCTCTGCGAAGCCCCAACTTGATCAAGAAGGGTAGGTCTGAGTTCCAGAGATGCTAAAGAACCGGTCATCGACTCAACCGCCAAAGAGAAATCAAAGGTTGCCACATACTCTAAATTCTTCATCTCAACGAATAGAGGACTCAGAGTCAACCTTCTTCTACTCAATGCATCCGCTACCACATTCCCCTTGCCAGGGGTATAAGCTATCTCAAAATCATAGGACGCCAAGAATTCCATCCATCTTTGTTGCCTCAGATTCAGATCCTTCTGAGAAAAGAGATACTTCAATGACTTGTGATCGGTATAAAGCTCAAATCTTTCGCCCAGAAGATAATGGCGCCAAGCCTTGAGTGCATATACTATTGCTGCCAACTCTAAGTCATGAGTGGGATAATTCTTCTCATGCACCTTGAGTTGTCTACTGCCAAAGCATATCACTCTTCCTTCCTGCATCAGAACAACTCCTAACCCCGTGCCACATGCATCGGTGTATACTGTAAATAACTTCCCTCCATCGGGCAAAGCTAGAACAGGTGCTGATGTGAGAGCTCTCTTGATCTTCTGAAAAGCAAGCTCGCATTCTATGCTCCAAGCAAAAACTAAATTCTTCTTCGTCAATTTAGTGAGAGGAGCGGAAATCTTCGCGAAGTACTTGATGAACTTCCGGTAAAAGCCTGCAAGACCTAGAAAACTTCTCACTTCGGTTGCATTCCTTGGAGTCTTCCAATCCTGAACTGCAACTACCTTAGCGGGATCCACCGCTAAGCCTTGCTTAGACACTATATGCCCAAGGAATCTAACTTCCCTTCTCCAAAAGTGACACTTGGAGAACTTGGCCTTCAACTGATGCGCTCTAAGCGTATCCATCACCTCCACGAGATGCCTTGCGTGCTCTTCCTCATCCTTAGAGAAGATCAGAATATCATCTACGAAGACGACGACAAACTTGTTCAAGAACTCCCTGAACACCCTACTCATCAAGTCCACGAAATATGCGGGTGCATTAGTCAAGCCGAACGGCATGACAAGCCATACGAAGAATCCATCTGGAGTCCTGAACGCAGTCTTGTCTATACTATCCTCAGCTACCCTGACCTGATGGAATCCAGTAGCAAGATCAAGCTGAGAGAAAACAGAAGCACCGACAAGCTGGTCAAAGAGATCATCAATCCTCGGTAACGGGTGTCTGTTCTTCTTAGTCAGCTTATTCAACTCTCGATAGTCAACACAAAGTCGGAGAGAACCATCTGCCTTGGTAGCAAATACCACAGGCGCTCCCCATTCAGATATACTTCGTCTAATGAAGTTCTTCTCAAGCAACTCTTTCACTTGCTTGCTTAGCTCCCGCCTTTCACGCGGAGCCATGTGCCGAACGGGCAAAGAAACCGGCTTTGCATTATCCACCAGATAAATGCGGAAATCAATCTCTCGCTTAGGGGGCAACCCCCTAACTTCATCAAAAACATCCGGATACTCTCGAACCACTCTCACAGACTGAAGAGTTTCCATTGACGAGTCGAGTGATTCAAGATAGCACAACATGACGGGACCTCTCGGATCACAAGAAATTTCTAGGGTGTTTCCGAGGCGAGTCACGAGCCTCACAACCCTATGCTCACAATCAAGAATGGCTCCATATCTGGACAGCCAATCCATGCCCAATATCAATCCGTATCCCCTGAAACCAAGAACATAAGCACTGCACAAGAACTCTACACTCAGTATAGAGATCCTCAAATCCCCACATATCATAGAAAAATGGGCGAAACCCCCAATAGGATTTGAGACACAGACGGGATCCTCTACCAAGCTAGTACTAAGGTGCAAACTATCAACAAGATCAGATGAGATAAAGCTATGCGATGCACCAGAATCAAACAAGGTACGAACTGGAAAATCAGAAATATATACAAGGCTCTCAACAGAAATACTACCTCGATCGGGAACTGGAGCGGTATTGAGAGCATGAACTTGCCCTCCTGAAGGTCCAGCACACTGAGTCTGACCCTGGCCTTGCCCTCGCTTCTTCGGGCAATCCTTACTGAAATGTCCAGTCTCACTGCAGAAAAAGCATTCACCATTCTTCTTTTTCCTCTTCTTACAATCCTTGATAAGATGCCCAGCTGAACCGCAATAATGGCACTTCCCATTAATGTTCTTGCCCTTGTTGTTGTTCCCCTTGTTGTCCTGACTCTTGTTCTTGTTCTGATTGCCTTGACTGCCCTGACCACTTGGATTACCCTGACTTCCTTTTCCCTGGGAATCAGTCTTCTTGGCTTGAGTATCATTTTTCTTGACATCTCCCTGAAGCAACGCCATATCAACCAAGCTCTCAAACGTGGCCCCATGGGGAATATGTGACATAGCCAATCCCTGCAACGGCTCATTCAATCCTCTAGCAAAACGAAGAGCCTTCTTCTGAGGAGTATTCACCATATCCAAGCCAAAACGAGCTAACTGATTAAACTTGTTCACATATTCTTTGACAGACATATCTCCTTGCTTCAAAGTTATGAACCTCTCCATTTGCAGATTCTCCTCAGCAGAAGATAAAAACTTAAGCATGAACCTTGCCCTGAAATCGGCCCAAGTCTCAACAGGCCTTGTACCATTGGTGACTTCCCACCAATAAGCGGCTTCATCCTTCATAAGCCAAACCGCCAACAAGATCTTCCTCTGATCGTCTAACCCAAAGATAGCAAATAAATCCTCGGTCTCTTTCAACCAATTTCTGGCCTCTACAAAAGTCTCAGTGCCTTGAAAGTTCTTGCCACCCATTGCTTTGAAATCTTTGCAAGTCTTTGCGAAATCAGCTTGAGGATGCTGAGGGGGAGGAGGAAGAGGAACCTCAGCGACAGGAGGAGGAGGAACATTAGCGACAGGAGGAGGAATATTAACTACTGGAGGAGGAGGAGGGACATCTGCGGGGCCGGCTTCGGTCGCCCTAGCCTCCAAAAGTCTCATATACCAAACAGGTACGTGCACTCCCTCCGGAATAACAAAGTTATCAGCCATACTGAAAAAGAAAAAGACAGATTCAGAATGGAGAAAAACGAAGGGATTTTGCTAATGGCTTTTTGGGGAATAGCCTTTAAAATAAACTAGACTTTTCTTTGGAAAATACTTTATACTTGATTTTGAAAATAGTTTTTCAAAAGTTTTCTAAAAACCCTTTTGTTCCTTCTCGTAAACCTTATGCTCTAATACCAAATTTAACACCCCACCTCCGCCAGGGTGACTCTTGCAAGCACTCTGACTTTGGAGGGGCGTTTGAATCAGGTAAACATGCATAATGATATATCAAGGCAGAACAAGAACATATGTATATATGTAAACAGAGTAAATAACATAGATAAAACAGCGGAAGATTTAAACCATTTCAAAACAAGTCTGGTACATCATAATATCAATTTTCCAAATAAACAAGTCTAGATAAAACAACATTATCTGAAAACAGAAATACATAAGTGCTATCCCCAAAATACGTGAGAACCATAGCCAGCTTCATGTAGAAAGCGTACATGAGCTGAAATCCCACAAGCAAGCAATCCAAAATCCAAGCTAGGCTCCTGTATTCCCTCCCTGAGAACCTGGGGGGGGAACGGAAGAAAAGAGGCGAAAGAAAACAGGTCAGTCAAAAAGACTGAGTAAGCCCTACTACAATCAATGTAAACTGATAAAGTTAACTGGCATGAGCAGCAGGGGTGAATATAAGGATAACAACGTACTAGCATGATGATTAACTAACAAGGTAGATAAAGGTGTCATCGCATAATCAGGATTAAGGTTTTGCACCACAGGTGTACTAGCAAACTAACATGACTGGAATAAACAAGTATTGATCCCTTGGCCCAAGCTTTGGCCCAATAACATGAAGTGACCCTCATACGAGGTCCAATAACATGAAGTGACCCTAACACGAGGTCCAATAACATGAAGTGACCCTAACACGAGGTCCAATAACGTGAAGTGACCCTAACACGAGGTCCAATAACATGAAGTGACCCTAACACGAGGTCCAACCCAAACGGTCTAGTCGATCGGCTCCCTAAGCCTAACTCATCACGTGTTGGTGTCAATACGACCCCAAACATGATTGTAGTCGAACTGTGTCGGGTCCACCCTTCGGGTGTATCAAGCCCTAGGGTGTCAACCCCTGGACACCATGAACATGAGTGCACAGTCCAGATCTACTGGTACCCGTGCATGTTTTCTCCGGCTACGGACTATGTGCACGACCATAGTCCGCCCGGAACTACACCGGCGTACCACCCTACCGTCGTTTATTGGTCGCTTACCTCCAGTCCAGTAATCGTGCCCCCACCCTAGCCTAGTCCCTAGGGTCATGATGATACAAACTAGGGATTACTGCTGGAGTGGACCCCCATTGCTAGGATTTCTCTAGTGGGTTAAGTACGGTTTAACCCCTTTACTAATCATGGATTAACTTGGTTAAGTGTAACGGTGAGTTCACGACTTAACCCCGGCTAATCTACCGAGCCCAAATTGGTTAAGTATTAAATGGACCATGACTTAACCCTAATCATGAGGCATTAATTAATTAATTAATGCACCTTAACCTCTCACATTAGACTTTGTTGTGGTTACTAGTTAAGCCGGTCGGTTCCGGGTAGGTTTACACCACAACTTGGTCTAACCTCGGGTCCAAGGTACCACATGACCAACTTCTCACATTGGGTCCTATTGTTTGTAGCAACTAGTTAAGCCGGTCGGTTCCGGGTAGGTTTACGCTACAAACTCAACCCAACCTCGAGTTGGCCACACTTATCTTTTCTAAGTGTCATGCCCACCATGTTTCCAAAACATGTTACAAATTTTCAAGCAATTGGGTAGACCTAACTTAATAGGTAAATTCCCAATGGGTAGACCTAACTTAATAGGTAAATTCCCAAGCTTATGTTTTTATGTCTTTTAAGTTTACCCAACCCCAAACGCAATCCCATCGCTTACATATCGCAATAGCGCATAAAGGATAGAAAGAGGGAACTTGGCATAATCATGACATAAAAGTGTTAAGCCAAAAGTTTAACATGGTGGCATATGAAATGTACATATGTTCATATACTTGCATTAGGCCTCAAAAGCATGCATAACATGATAGCATGAACAAAATGTTCAGCCCAAACTTGCATAACATACTTGCATACCATAACATGACATACTTGCATATAAACTTGCATATTACAACATGACATACTTGCATATAAACTTGCATATTACAACATGATAAACTTGCATATCAACTTGCATAACACAACTTGATGAACTTGCATAACACATCATAGTAAACTTGCATATCACATCATAGTAAACTTGCATATAAATTCGCATATCATACATTTAACTTTAAAGTTTAAGTATGAAAGTAGAATAGGGCTTACAATGCTTATGCGGACTCAAATGAGTATAGCAAATGTAAGAAAACCCTTATGCAACCAATTAAACCCCAAAAATGCAAGCAAAATTGACCAAAACTCTTCCTTTATGGTGCTAATATAGAGACTTGACTTGAATGCAAGCTAAAGAGGCTCATACAAGTTTAAAAACACTTGTATGCATGGAAATATCATAAGAATTTGTTTAGGAATTTTATAAAGAGAGTGGAGGCCATGAGAGGATTGATTTTGACATAGTTTAGTTGCTAGAATGAATAATGATGATTTAGGGTAGGTTAGGGTCTTATTTATAGATTAGGCAAGTGATTTAGGCCATAGGATTAAACCCTAGTTCCAATCTCAGCCCTTAAAACCGAATCTGGCCCCCAAGCTCAACACAAACCCAAAATGGTGCACCAGGCTAAAGAGCCCGTCTGAGCCAAGTCGACAGGGCTGTCGACTTGGTCTAACCAAGTCGACTCCCAAGTCGACAGGGCTGTCGACTTGGGTACTCTGGCGGGAATTCTCCCGCCTGGCCCAATATGGCCCAATTTCCCAAATTCAAGTTTGAATTTGAAACCTGTTTTTACTTTGGAATTTTCTGAAAACTTCGTTGGGCCTTAATCGGGTCATACGGACTCCGATTTTCGAAAACTCGGACTCTATTTCGCGTATTTTTCCGAGACGAACGCAATGGCATAGCCCGTTTCCCTTGATTCAGATTTTTGAATTAAATTCTGCCTCGATTTATGTTATAACAGGTTATGGAAAATACGGGTTGTTACATACATTTTTTTTATAGGTCAACAGGTTTTCAAAATATAACGGTCGAAAAGAGGTCGACCTATACTTTTTTATAGGTCAACAGGTTTTTAAATTACAACGGCTAAAAACATGTCGACCTATAAATTTTTATAGGTCAACAGCTTTTTGAAATTTTGTGAAAAGTCATCTTCTTTCTTGAAGAGTTACATCCATTTCTTCTCAAGAATAATCACTTCTTTTAAGAGCAACTTTTCACCAACAATTACATCTTCTCGATTATTATAAATATATCGATTTTCATTCATTCAAACTACCGAAATTTCTCTCCATTCTCTTATCTATATCGTATTATTCTTAGCATTCTGAAAGCACTCAAAATCATTCAATTATCGTTTGAATCTCCAAGCATATTTAATACACTTGTGATTCAATTCGATAATCCACTTCCAAATCTTTGCAAACATCAATATATATTTGAGGATAAGATTATAGGAAGGTTGTACTCAATCATTGACTAATCAGTGTTGAAGAAAGAACACATTCAAGGTCAAACTCTTGTAATCGTCTTGTGGGTAAGCTTGTAGCCCGTGAAATCAAGTGGGTAAGCTTGTGGCCCGTGAAATCAAGTGGGTAAACTTGTAGCCCGTAAATCAAGTAGTTGTGAACCTGTTCCTCCGAGTGAAGCGAGGGTGTTGTTTAGTGAAAAGCCAAAGAGGAGCTTCCGGACTGGACGTAGGACGGGAGGTCCAAACCAGTATAAAAATCTGGTGTCATTACTTTACTTTATCTACAGCATTTATATTTGTTAGTGATATATTTCTTGTTTGTGAATTTTTACCTGTGTAACTATTGAATAGCTTAAGTTATCACATACATTCCGCATAGCCATATTATAGATCCTGCACAAGTCGCATACACACCCGACTTTTCAGCTTGATCGGTGTAGATTAAAAACCTAAAATCTAAGGCATAAGTTACTCTGCCTCCCTTATAAATACACTTCCTATCCAAAAATAATTCTCACATTCTCTGCCTCCACTATGTAAAACTTCTAAAAAATGGAGTTCTAAGATTTATATTTTTACAAACAAAAATTGGAGGATGTTTATATATAGAACTTGAGATTCTTACCAGAGCTATTTGGGTAAGCATATTTAGGTGAGATTTCTGAATTATATAAAAATTTAATTATTTTTCTTGTTATTTAATTCTTGTTTTTACGATGAAAAATCAGATCTACGATGCAATTTTATTCTTTATTTCAGATCCAATATTTTTGATCTGATTATGCGATGTAATTTTCTTCTTTATTTCAGATCTATTATTTGATTTGTCTATGCAATAAAATCTCAACTTTACTGAGATTCATGTTATTTGATTCGTCTACGTGATAAAAATCTCATCTTTATTGAGATTCATGTTATTTTATTTGTCTATACGATAAAAATCTCATCTTTACTGAGATTCATGTTATTTGATTCGTCTACGCGATAAAAATATCATCTTTATTGAGGTTCATGTTATTTGATTTGTCTACGTGATAAAAATCTCAACTTTACTGAGATTCATGTTATTTGATTCGTCTACGCGATAAAAATCTCAACTTTACTGAGATTCATGTTATTTGATTCGTCTACGCGATATTTGATTTGTCTACGTGATAAAAATCTCATCTTTGCTGAGATTCATGTTATTTGTTTTGTTCGCGTGATAAAAATTCCTTCTTTATTTCAGATCATTATTGTTTGATTTGTTCTTGTGTTAAAAATTTCATTTTTATTCAGAATTAAAAATATTTATTGGGTTTTAAATTAATGATTCCATCCTTAATTATACAAGAACATGGGAATCAGGATTAACAGTAAAAATTTACATTTTTATTGTTGTTCATGGACATGGATTTTTTTTTAATCAAATTTGAGATTTGAAATAAAATCACATTTTTCATGCTTACATGAAACATGGATTTAATCAAATCAAGAACTAGAATAAAAATCTCATTTTTATGAACCACATGAAAATGGATTTTTATTGAGATTGGGTTTCCAATAAAATAATCTTTTATTGATTTTATGTAAAATTTGATTTTTAGTGAATTTGTCTTTTTCAAAACAAAAAGAACAAAATTTGATGTTATTTTCATGTTGAGTAAAAAGAACATCTTTTTATGTATTTTCTTGTTAAATAAAAAGAATATTTTTATGTCATATTCTTTTGTTGTATGAAAAGAACATCTTTTTATGTCATTTGCTTTTTATATAAAAAGGAACATTTTTATTTCATGTTTGATGTAATAAAAAGGGTAGATTCAAAAAGGGATCATTTTTATTGTCATTTTGATTTCAATAAAAAGAATGGATTCAAAAGAAATGTTTTTAATGACATTTTCTATGCATTCAAAAGAATGAATTGAAAGTTACATTCTATTTGTTATTTATTAATAAATAAATGTTGGAATGGAATTGAAATGTTCATTTAACACGATACCTTGATATAACACATGAACATGAACATATCACATTACATCATTACATGATTGGAACATGATTGTGCGCTATTTGTTTGGTTGATTCATTACCCTTATATGTTAATGATTACATGGAATGATTTATATTTATATTTTTTTATAAATATAAATTATAATTAAACGAAACGCGTACAGTAGTTCGCATTTTGAAATCACAACTTTGAATGACTATAACGGAAGATCCGACTGTCGGATTTTCCCAAAACTAGATCTGTAGGGTCCGTTTTGGAAAGATCTTTCTATTGATACCAAATTTGCTAGGATCCAACGGTTAGATTTCGAGTTACATGAAATTCAAAATTTCAAAAAAACAGCGCCATAACCATATATGACCTGTAATGTAACGACCCAGATTTTTTGACCATTTAGTTATTGTTTAAAAATGTTTTTTTTTATTTTTTTGGAAGTTTAAATGGTTTAATTTCAATATTTTATGTTATTCCGAAATGGTAGAAATTTAGTGGATCTTCAATATAATGTGAACTGGCAGTATAAAAGGATAAATTTTTAATTTAAAATAGTACGTTTACAAAGGATGTAGTAGCTAACGAACTCGGATTTCGATGAAATCAGTTTCATTAAATCTGAAATGATGAAATTAGGTAACCAACCAAGTTACATCAAAAATGACATCCGTATGTGGAAAAGAAAAAATAAAAGGCCAAAATTTGAACTAAATTTTGACGGTAATTGGAATTTGCTAATGCTAACTGCAAAACTGGAACCTGAGACCTATCCAGGAAAATTCTAAACATAGGATATTAGCCATATATGAAATCTGGGAAAATCCTATAACGGATATAGAAAGTTATTAAGGAAACAAAATTTAAATAAATTATTTGAAAATCTAAACGAACTCCGATTTTTGATTTGAATACATAGGATTGAAGTACGTTAAAAACCGGACCAGATGGTGGAAGAATTTCTGAAAACCGTTATCGTTTGATACTCCAACATGAGACTGGAAGGTGTTGAAACTAACACAAAACACTATTTTGAATTTGAATTTAAATTATTTGAAAGTTCAAAAAAATTCAAAATTGATATATTTTGATATAGTATTGAAGAGCAAGAAAAATTGAACAACATGGTTGAAAAAGATTTCGGATAAGGTATCAATAAGTAAGTCAAATTAACGTCCGAATAGGATTGAGAAAACACACTTTACTATTCATAAATTATTAAATTTATTTATAATTTAATTAATTTAAGGATTAATCCTAGCCATCCATTTTCGACCGTTGGATTCGCGCCACCTCAGCAATCCACGTGACTCCTTCGGCTATAAATAGCCCCCCCCTTCATTTTAAACTCACTCCTCCTGCTCCTCTTTCAAGCTTTGGCAATGACAGAAATAATAATAAAATAATAGGAAATAGGGAAAAGGAAGGAAGGGAGAAAGGAGGGCAAGACGGGGAGCTAGGGATTCTTAGGCAGAGGCTTGGGCTTCGCGGGGTAAGTTTTTAAATAATATTTATTTATTTATTTATTTATTTGTGTAATATATATATATATATTATAATTAAAATAGAATTTGTAAAAATAAATATCAGAACATTCTAAGGGTGACAGAGAGGATAGTGTCTAAGGCTTGAGTTTGGAAAATATAGTTTCCTGCTCTCCCTGGCTATCCCTAACTGATCCGACGGATGGGATGATTAATTTTAAATTTAAAATTAAAATTTAATTTGAATTTAAAACAGACCAGGGGCATTTTCGTAATTTTTAACCATAAACTTTAAAAGCTTATAACTTTTTCAAAACAAGTCGGATTTCCACGAAACAAGGACCGTTGGATTATTATCGAAAAATACTTTAAAATGAGTGAAAGCAGATTTTTGATCCGAGTTAAAATTTTTAAGTTATAATTAAATGAATATTTTTAAATATTTTATTTGAAAATTAAATTTAATTAATATTAAAATGGTTTTTCAATTTTAAAGAAAAATTGGATATGGCTAGAGATGGGAAAGTATGATTTTTTAGAAGGGCAGGGAAGGTAATTTGGCTAATAACGCAATTAGAAATTAATTAAGATAAAAATAATTTAATTAATTTAATTAAAGGGTGCGTTTTTTAGAGGTCCCTATTAAGTTTCAAAATATAAAAAAAACCCGGTCATAAACTTATTGTAAATTAGGTCCCTATTTTCTGAAAAGTCATCAAAAAAATATTAAAAAAATATAAAAAAATCACGTAAATTCGTATTTAAATAAAACATGTGCTCGCCCAAAAATTCAGATCATAATAAAATCAAAACATGCATCAAAATCAAAAAAATACAGAAAACAGCGAAAAATGCAGTAATCTGCATCAAATCATGCACATATTTGGAATACTTGCATTCATTTGTGCAAGTATTTCTCTGTTATATTTTTACATGTAATACTTGCATACATGTGTGCAAGTATTTAAAATAGTTGCATACATGTATGCAGGTTTCTGCACATATTTTATTTTCACATGTAAATACTTGCATACATGTGTGCAAGTATTTCAAATAGTTGCACACATGTATGCAGGTTTCTGCATGCATTTTCAACTAAAACAGCTTCAGAAATACTTGCATACATGTATGCAACTATTGGCAAAAGTTGCATACATGTATGCAACTATTTGCAAGTTTTTAAATTCACAATACATCCCTGTAATTAATGTTTTCTCTGTAAACCCGCCCCCTATTTTAGCTGCCGCCTGGAATCATCCGCCTGCCACTTTCCATACCTCCGCCTCTTTCGTTTTCTGTCCAAATTTTCAGGCGCTATCACTTAAAAAAAAAAAAAAAAAAATTCTAAAATCTGTAAACATTCTCGGAAGTCTACAGAAATTAAAAAAAAAAAGTTGCATAAATGTATGCAACTTTTACGAATAGTTGCATACATTTATGCAACTATTCGAATACACATGCATATGTTTATGCACTCCTGTTTGAAAAATTGCATACATGTATGCAGTTTTTCTATATAACTGCATACATGTGTGCATATATGTCAAAATACATGCAAACGTGAATAAGTTGCACGTAGGTATGCAGTTTTTAAACAAATGCATCAGCAGAAGCATGTTTTAACAATATGTGCATACATGTATGCATTTATACTGCAGTTTTGACGCAGATTTGAAATAAATGCATACATGTATGCAACTAATCGATTTATATGCATGTTTTGATGCAATTTACTGCATTTCGTTGATTTTCTGTATTTCGTGATTTCGACGTTGTTTTTGATGTTTTTTTGGTCTGATTTTTTTCACGATTATTTGATTTAATTAATTACGAATTTACATGATTTTTTAATATTTTTTTTGTATGTTTTTATATGTTTTAGAAAATAGGGACTAAATTTACAATAAGTTTATGACCGGGGGTGAGCCTAATTAAGTTTCGTTTTAGGGACCTGTGCCTAATATTCACTTAATTAAATATATATTCATTTAAATTAGGTAAATATTGTAAATAGCATAACTTTTGCATGCATTAACGAAATTTAACGAAACAGGATCCGTTGGGATCGTATGGACGAGCACTACGCAATGGAACTGACCGCAAGTGGATTGGAGCTCGTTTGGATTTATGGTGAAATTTAACGTTTGAACCAAATCAATGACCGATTATCGTTATTCAACGATAAACCGTGCAAGGTGAGTAAATCTCACTAACTCTGAACACTTTATATTTTTATAAAGTATTTTTAGAACTGATAATTATTGGTTGAATTGCTGAGTGTTGATTGTTTGGTTGAACTGCTAGTCAATTGATTGAAAATACCGATATAGTTATATATATCGTTAACCGATGTTGATTTTGTTTATCAGAATACCTCATATTGAAATGAAATTGATGTGAATTATATTGTGTAACATCTGTGGATGCAGGGAAACAGGTCGGAGGAATCCAACCGGATTCCTCAACATTTATTTACCGTTTTTCATATATTCTGATATATGATGTGTTATATCATCTGTTGTTGAACCTGTGTGTTTGGATGATGATTGAACCTTTTGATTTGGTATTTTTATACCATAAGTGATACTAGAAAGTGAAAAGAGATTTTCAAAGTTTATTTTGAAAATAAATTATTTACATAAAATCAATAGATTTTATATATAAAAGGAAGAGAATTTCATGAGAGAAAATGATTATAGAATCAAAGCATATGTAAAAAAAAAATTTATTGGTGAAATCAAATAGAAGGGAAAATATTGGTGAAATCAAATAGAAGGGAAAATATTGGTGGAATCAAATAGAAGGGAAATATTTGTGAAATGATTACAAATAGAAATAAAAAGGGAAACATTCGTAAAAGTATTTACAAATGGAATTGAAAAGGGAATATTCATGTAGGGAATAAAGAAAAGTTGACAGAAGTACTTATTTGTTAAATAAATAGAAAAGTTAAAAGAAAAATTTATTTGCTGAATAAATAGAAAAGTTAAAGGGAATATTTATTTGTTAAATAAATAGAAGCGGAAAGAGAATAGTTATTTGTTGAGTAAACGAATAGAAAAAGAATCTATTCAAGGGAAGTAATTCAAAGGAATTATTCCAAAGGAATTATTCAAAAGAAAAGAAAAGTCAAAGGGATTAATTCAAAAGAGTTAATCAACTAGAGTTAAACCGTTGGAGTTAAACTGTTAGAGTTAAACAGTTGGACAACTGTTAGAGTTAAACAGTTGGAGTTAAACTGTTAGAGTAAAACAGTTGGAGTTAAACTGTTAGAGTTAAACCGTTGAAGTTAAACTGTCAGAGTTAAACCGTAAAGTTAAACAGTTAGAGTTAGTTAGCTAGAGTTAACCAGTTAGAGTTATTCAGTTAGAGTTATCCAGTTAGAGTTCTTCAGTTAGAATTAACTAGTTAGAGTTAATCAATTAGAGTTAATCGTTTTGAGTCAAATCAAACTAGAGTTATTCAAATATAGTAATCGAATAAGGGTTAATTGAATATTAGTTATTCAATTAGAATTGATCGAATCTAATTATTCTAGATAGAGTTAAAAATAGACAAAGTTATTTAAGGATGAATTTCCATTTAGCACGACTGCTAGCGTAATTCGCAGGGCTGCAGATAGCCTACGGCGGTCGGATGTTTCCTGGGGGAATCAGGCGTAACCATTGTGATCGCTGCGATCTAGAGTCAAGCAAATGGTGTTAAATCAAATAGTAATTAATCAATAGAAGTTAATTAAGTCGAGTTAGTCGAGTATTAGTAAATTAAGTAGGGTTAGTCAAAAAGGGAAATAATCGAATATCACCTATTCGAAGTAGAGTTATCGAATATAGTTTATTCGAGAAGAGTAATCGAATATAGTTCGTTCGAAGTGTGTTAAATCGAATATAGTTATTCGAAGGAGAGAATTATCGAATATGGTTTATTCGAAGTGAGATTTTTCGAATATTAGTTATTCGAAGAAAAGGATTACAAATATTAGTTATTCGAACAGGGAAATCGAATATAGTTTATTCGAAAGTGAATTATCGGATAGTGATTATTCGAGAGTGAATCATACATGGAAATTCGATTATATCGAATCAAGGGAAGTAATGTTTACTTTTCATTTCAAATCAAGTTTTAATTATCTGTTAATAAAGCAGTTGGTTGTTTATTATCCAAATTAAGATATGGAAATATATTTGAGTTAACATATTTTGAAAGCATGCAATTATAACATTTACAGTTATAATCAAATGATTCAGTAAAGGAAGTGGATTCATAAATAGAATCCGAGAGTTCGCAAGGAAGTTTCTTAAAGAGTAATGTTTGAACTTTGTCTATTTCGAAGTTAGAAATGTTGTTCAGTTAAGGTCTGAGAGATAATTATACCCCAACTTGATTGACTTCGTTTTTAACTAAGAAGTGGATAAGGTTCGAGAGTGAAAGGGGTTAAGTGAATTTAGTTAATGAGCGAAATGGTTGGTGTTGGCATAGCGATGTTTATTCAAACATCAGTTTAAACCCAATGAAGGAGATTTGGAAATGTCTTCCAAATGAAAAATCAGAAATGTTTTTCTGAATATAGAAAATGAGAAATGGAATTGTTTTCCATTGTTAATAACGTATATTTTCTAAATATAGTAAATAAGGAATATAGGAAACAAGAATAAGTAAAAGGGTAAATTTATGATAATTTGATGATGAATGATGATTGATCGATATAATTTCCATCTGTAAATAATATCGTTGTTTGCACACAGACATGTTTTCATTTGATAGTTAAATCACCGACTATCAAAGTTTTGACAATTTTAACGTTGTTAATATGGAGAGACCGGTCGGATTATTATCCAGAGAACCACTCCGTATTGGCATAAGCGTTGCGAATCAAGTATGCTGAATATATTGAAGACGGAGTTATGCAAGGGCTATCCTATTTACAGAATAGTGCCTTCGGTTTGTCCAGTCCCAGGACAAACGTGAATGGACGAATGTCTGACAGAGTATATTCAAAGGATCGCGTAAGTTGATCTCTTCAAACGTACTTACGTTTGGTGGCGGAGGAATTCATTTCTCTTAGCTGTATACCCGTGGTATTTTTGGTGAAATCAATTTGTGATTTGGCGGGTATGACGATGTGGCATTCAAAGTAATGGAGGTGGGATCTGTCAAAAGATACGTTATGACCTCAAGCCTCATCCACCGGGAAATGACAAAAATCGGGCAGGCAGCATGGCTATGTGGGTCGCACCCATTAGGATGTATGGTCACCTATCTAGAGAAATTCCTTTTGTTCTTAAATCTATCGATGCTGTCCCTTATCGGGAGACGGTTGCTGATCCCAACCGTTGGTGATATACATTCGATACACTCAAGCGAAATGAGTGGTTGGTCATGTGTGGGCCGGGTTGTAAGATGTTCTTGTTGAACCCAGTGTATTTGCCTCTAGAGATACACGTTCGGAAGGTGGTCCCATACCTTGTCAAGTTGGAATCCAATCTCCAATAAGTGCCTGCGAGTTTGATTGTATATTATATATGTAGAGCGTGAGATGCAAGCGTTCTACTAGATTTTAATTACTTGTGATTAGACATTATTATAATATCAGATAATATATGATTTCCAAAGTGTTTTGGGTTATCGTAAGGTAAAAGCCATCCGTATTTATGAGTGGATTGGTCTTACGATTATCTTTTCTTTTGAAAAGGATTTTGAAAAGTTAAACCAAATGATTGGAGTTTACTCACACCAGTCCCATGACTGACCCAGAGTTTTATTTTGTTTTGTTTTCCCTAAACTCTTGGGTGCCCAAATTTGTACGGGCAGTCAAGTAGTCAGGATTTACAGGTATGCTTGAAGAGCTTGGAGCAGGAGGCTTCAAGATTTTTCTAGTTATTGATTATTCCGCTGTGATGAAAGTGTTGTACTCTGATAATGGTATGATATACATATACTACTTTGATTTCAAGATATGTTGTCTATTATATTTTATTCGTTCCGCTGTGAGATTCGTGTTACTCTGATGTTGTTGTGTTCTTCTTCTTCTTCTGTTCTAATTTTCTATCTTATCTATCCTCAACCTCTAATTTCTTTCTTGGACTATCCGGTAATTTCGACTTTTGATTGTTCGATAGGTGTTATATATCGGATAACCAAGGTCGCTTTTTCCCGGGTCGTTACAGTTGGTATCAGAGATGAAGGTTAAGTATTACCTTGGCTCTGTGGCGTGATTCAGTAGAGATGGGGTTAGTAATACCCTAGACTGAGTTTGAGTGTATATATACGAGTGAACGTATTTGTTATTTGATATAAAATGATTTTATATTGTGGAGATTTATTGGTTGAGCTGTTTATGAATTCTGGTCGATCAGTTTGATCCACTGTATCGATAGGGGTTTCTAAACGCTTGAATACGATGAACCGACACAGTATGTTTTGAAAAAAAAGGGTAAATGAAATAATTTTACCCAAAGTATATTTTGATATAAGAAAAGTATAAATCTTTGAAATTATTATAGTATATTGAATGTGTTGGTTGTGATTATAATCGAATAAGATTATAAAATGTGAAATGGTTATGTAAATAACAAATCAAAATTCATATAAGTGAAATATATGAAATCAGATGAATTAAATCTGAATTTAAATCTGAATTTAAGTTCAGAATTGGAATTAAAATTGCTAAAATTTGAATAAGCGTTGTAAATGGAATTAAATTGAATATATGTGAATTTTAAAATCCTGGGAGATTTTAAATTTGTTACAAGCATTGAAAAGGGATATTTTGAAATGAATTTCAAAATGAAAATGTTTAAAAATGGGTTTTGAAAGTGCTATAGTATTGAACTCACTTCGATAGTTGGAAAATAAATTCCGATGTTGATCCGGACATCATCGGTGCTCATTTTCGAGTTTGTAAGTGACGGATTACTACCAAAGATTTTGTTTTTGAATTATTTTGAGAAACCGAGTTGTTTTGATATTCCAAAGGGATATTTGATTTTTGGAAAAGGCAAAGCTATTTGAAACTCCCAGGTAAGATTGTTTGAAATAAACACAAATTAAATAGAAATTTGTGAAAGCAAATTTGAAATTGAATTGAAGGCAGTTCAGTGGAAATTGAGTTGAATTGAAATAGAATGGTATCCAGTAGAATTGGACTAGATTCGAGATAATCTGGGATAGAAATGGATGGTCGAGCAAGAAATTTGAATTGAGATTGGAATTGCAGTTTGATTGAAATTTGGCTTGGTTATAAGCGGATGGTCGTGTTGAAGATAAAAGTGATTGGGAGTTTGATTGGGATGATAGTGGTATATGCTAAATTGATAGCAGAATTGAATGTCGACAAAAAGGTACACGTGTATATTCATATGAGTTTGATGAGATTTATGAACCTGTTGGGCAAGCCACTTGGCTGTTTGATTTTCTTTTGGGTTGAAGAAGGCCTAGGGAGGCGAATTGGAGTTTGAGCTATTGACCAGTACAAAGGAGATGCTGGCGAAATTTTTTCAGAAATTTCGAATGTTAGAAAATTTTCAGAATTTTTGAAAATTTTCGTTTATAGAAATAAATTAATAAATTAATTAGAATAGATTGGTTTAGTGAAATCAGAGTAAACAAATAATTTTAACCTAGTTATAAAGTTCATTTTTCTACCTTAGCAATTTCGAGGACGAAATTATTTTAAGGGGGAAAGAATGTAACGACCCAGATTTTTTGACCATTTAGTTATTGTTTAAAAATGTTTTTTTTTATTTTTTTGGAAGTTTAAATGGTTTAATTTCAATATTTTATGTTATTCCGAAATGGTAGAAATTTAGTGGATCTTCAATATAATGTGAACTGGCAGTATAAAAGGATAAATTTTTAATTTAAAATAGTACGTTTACAAAGGATGTAGTAGCTAACGAACTCGGATTTCGATGAAATCAGTTTCATTAAATCTGAAATGATGAAATTAGGTAACCAACCAAGTTACATCAAAAATGACATCCGTATGTGGAAAAGAAAAAATAAAAGGCCAAAATTTGAACTAAATTTTGACGGTAATTGGAATTTGCTAATGCTAACTGCAAAACTGGAACCTGAGACCTATCCAGGAAAATTCTAAACATAGGATATTAGCCATATATGAAATCTGGGAAAATCCTATAACGGATATAGAAAGTTATTAAGGAAACAAAATTTAAATAAATTATTTGAAAATCTAAACGAACTCCGATTTTTGATTTGAATACATAGAATTGAAGTACGTTAAAAACCGGACCAGATGGTGGAAGAATTTCTGAAAACCGTTATCGTTTGATACTCCAACATGAGACTGGAAGGTGTTGAAACTAACACAAAACACTATTTTGAATTTGAATTTAAATTATTTGAAAGTTCAAAAAAATTCAAAATTGATATATTTTGATATAGTATTGAAGAGCAAGAAAAATTGAACAACATGGTTGAAAAAGATTTCGGATAAGGTATCAATAAGTAAGTCAAATTAACGTCCGAATAGGATTGAGAAAACACACTTTACTATTCATAAATTATTAAATTTATTTATAATTTAATTAATTTAAGGATTAATCCTAGCCATCCATTTTCGACCGTTGGATTCGCGCCACCTCAGCAATCCACGTGACTCCTTCGGCTATAAATAGCCCCCCCCCCCCTTCATTTTAAACTCACTCCTCCTGCTCCTCTTTCAAGCTTTGGCAATGACAGAAATAATAATAAAATAATAGGAAATAGGGAAAAGGAAGGAAGGGAGAAAGGAGGGCAAGACGGGGAGCTAGGGATTCTTAGGCAGAGGCTTGGGCTTCGCGGGGTAAGTTTTTAAATAATATTTATTTATTTATTTATTTATTTGTGTAATATATATATATATATATATTATAATTAAAATAGAATTTGTAAAAATAAATATCAGAACATTCTAAGGGTGACAGAGAGGATAGTGTCTAAGGCTTGAGTTTGGAAAATATAGTTTCCTGCTCTCCCTGGCTATCCCTAACTGATCCGACGGATGGGATGATTAATTTTAAATTTAAATTTAAAATTTAATTTGAATTTAAAACAGACCAGGGGCATTTTCGTAATTTTTAACCATAAACTTTAAAAGCTTATAACTTTTTCAAAACAAGTCGGATTTCCACGAAACAAGGACCGTTGGATTCTTATCGAAAAATACTTTAAAATGAGTGAAAGCAGATTTTTGATCCGAGTTAAAATTTTTAAGTTATAATTAAATGAATATTTTTAAATATTTTATTTGAAAATTAAATTTAATTAATATTAAAATGGTTTTTCAATTTTAAAGAAAAATTGGATATGGCTAGAGATGGGAAAGTATGATTTTTTAGAAGGGCAGGGAAGGTAATTTGGCTAATAACGCAATTAGAAATTAATTAAGATAAAAATAATTTAATTAATTTAATTAAATATATATTCATTTAAATTAGGTAAATATTGTAAATAGCATAACTTTTGCATGCATTAACGAAATTTAACGAAACAGGATCCGTTGGGATCGTATGGACGAGCACTACGCAATGGAACTGACCGCAAGTGGATTGGAGCTCGTTTGGATTTATGGTGAAATTTAACGTTTGAACCAAATCAATGACCGATTATCGTTATTCAACGATAAACCGTGCAAGGTGAGTAAATCTCACTAACTCTGAACACTTTATATTTTTATAAAGTATTTTTAGAACTGATAATTATTGGTTGAATTGCTGAGTGTTGATTGTTTGGTTGAACTGCTAGTCAATTGATTGAAAATACCGATATAGTTATATATATCGTTAACCGATGTTGATTTTGTTTATCAGAATACCTCATATTGAAATGAAATTGATGTGAATTATATTGTGTAACATCTGTGGATGCAGGGAAACAGGTCGGAGGAATCCAACCGGATTCCTCAACATTTATTTACCGTTTTTCATATATTCTGATATATGATGTGTTATATCATCTGTTGTTGAACCTGTGTGTTTGGATGATGATTGAACCTTTTGATTTGGTATTTTTATACCATAAGTGATACTAGAAAGTGAAAAGAGATTTTCAAAGTTTATTTTGAAAATAAATTATTTACATAAAATCAATAGATTTTATATATAAAAGGAAGAGAATTTCATGAGAGAAAATGATTATAGAATCAAAGCATATGTAAAAAAAAATTTATTGGTGAAATCAAATAGAAGGGAAAATATTGGTGAAATCAAATAGAAGGGAAAATATTGGTGGAATCAAATAGAAGGGAAATATTTGTGAAATGATTACAAATAGAAATAAAAAGGGAAACATTCGTAAAAGTATTTACAAATGGAATTGAAAAGGGAATATTCATGTAGGGAATAAAGAAAAGTTGACAGAAGTACTTATTTGTTAAATAAATAGAAAAGTTAAAAGAAAAATTTATTTGCTGAATAAATAGAAAAGTTAAAGGGAATATTTATTTGTTAAATAAATAGAAGCGGAAAGAGAATAGTTATTTGTTGAGTAAACGAATAGAAAAAGAATCTATTCAAGGGAAGTAATTCAAAGGAATTATTCCAAAGGAATTATTCAAAAAAAAAGAAAAGTCAAAGGGATTAATTCAAAAGAGTTAATCAACTAGAGTTAAACCGTTGGAGTTAAACTGTTAGAGTTAAACAGTTGGACAACTGTTAGAGTTAAACAGTTGGAGTTAAACTGTTAGAGTAAAACAGTTGGAGTTAAACTGTTAGAGTTAAACCGTTGAAGTTAAACTGTCAGAGTTAAACCGTAAAGTTAAACAGTTAGAGTTAGTTAGCTAGAGTTAACCAGTTAGAGTTATTCAGTTAGAGTTATCCAGTTAGAGTTCTTCAGTTAGAATTAACTAGTTAGAGTTAATCAATTAGAGTTAATCGTTTTGAGTCAAATCAAACTAGAGTTATTCAAATATAGTAATCGAATAAGGGTTAATTGAATATTAGTTATTCAATTAGAATTGATCGAATCTAATTATTCTAGATAGAGTTAAAAATAGACAAAGTTATTTAAGGATGAATTTCCATTTAGCACGACTGCTAGCGTAATTCGCAGGGCTGCAGATAGCCTACGGCGGTCAGATGTTTCCTGGGGGAATCAGGCGTAACCATTGTGATCGCTGCGATCTAGAGTCAAGCAAATGGTGTTAAATCAAATAGTAATTAATCAATAGAAGTTAATTAAGTCGAGTTAGTCGAGTATTAGTAAATTAAGTAGGGTTAGTCAAAAAGGGAATTAATCGAATATCACCTATTCGAAGTAGAGTTATCGAATATAGTTTATTCGAGAAGAGTAATCGAATATAGTTCGTTCGAAGTGTGTTAAATCGAATATAGTTATTCGAAGGAGAGAATTATCGAATATGGTTTATTCGAAGTGAGATTTTTCGAATATTAGTTATTCGAAGAAAAGGATTACAAATATTAGTTATTCGAACAGGGAAATCGAATATAGTTTATTCAAAAGTGAATTATCGGATAGTGATTATTCGAGAGTGAATCATACATGGAAATTCGATTATATCGAATCAAGGGAAGTAATGTTTACTTTTCATTTCAAATCAAGTTTTAATTATCTGTTAATAAAGCAGTTGGTTGTTTATTATCCAAATTAAGATATGGAAATATATTTGAGTTAACATATTTTGAAAGCATGGAATTATAACATTTACAGTTATAATCAAATGATTCAGTAAAGGAAGTGGATTCATAAATAGAATCCGAGAGTTCGCAAGGAAGTTTCTTAAAGAGTAATGTTTGAACTTTGTCTATTTCGAAGTTAGAAATGTTGTTCAGTTAAGGTCTGAGAGATAATTATACCCCAACTTGATTGACTTCGTTTTTAACTAAGAAGTGGATAAGGTTCGAGAGTGAAAGGGGTTAAGTGAATTTAGTTAATGAGCGAAATGGTTGGTGTTGGCATAGCGATGTTTATTCAAACATCAGTTTAAACCCAATGAAGGAGATTTGGAAATGTCTTCCAAATGAAAAATCAGAAATGTTTTTCTGAATATAGAAAATGAGAAATGGAATTGTTTTCCATTGTTAATAACATATATTTTCTAAATATAGTAAATAAGGAATATAGGAAACAAGAATAAGTAAAAGGGTAAATTTATGATAATTTGATGATGAATGATGATTGATCGATATAATTTCCATCTGTAAATAATATCGTTGTTTGCACACAGACATGTTTTCATTTGATAGTTAAATCACCGACTATCAAAGTTTTGACAATTTTAACGTTGTTAATATGGAGAGACCGGTCGGATTATTATCCAGAGAACCACTCCGTATTGGCATAAGCGTTGCGAATCAAGTATGCTGAATATATTGAAGACGGAGTTATGCAAGGGCTATCCTATTTACAGAATAGTGCCTTCGGTTTGTCCAGTCCCAGGACAAACGTGAATGGACGAATGTCTGACAGAGTATATTCAAAGGATCGCGTAAGTTGATCTCTTCAAACGTACTTACGTTTGGTGGCGGAGGAATTCATTTCTCTTAGCTGTATACCCGTGGTATTTTTGGTGAAATCAATTTGTGATTTGGCGGGTATGACGATGTGGCATTCAAAGTAATGGAGGTGGGATCTGTCAAAAGATACGTTATGACCTCAAGCCTCATCCACCGGGAAATGACAAAAATCGGGCAGGCAGCATGGCTATGTGGGTCGCACCCATTAGGATGTATGGTCACCTATCTAGAGAAATTCCTTTTGTTCTTAAATCTATCGATGCTGTCCCTTATCGGGAGACGGTTGCTGATCCCAACCGTTGGTGATATACATTCGATACACTCAAGCGAAATGAGTGGTTGGTCATGTGTGGGCCGGGTTGTAAGATGTTCTTGTTGAACCCAGTGTATTTGCCTCTAGAGATACACGTTCGGAAGGTGGTCCCATACCTTGTCAAGTTGGAATCCAATCTCCAATAAGTGCCTGCGAGTTTGATTGTATATTATATATGTAGAGCGTGAGATGCAAGCGTTCTACTAGATTTTAATTACTTGTGATTAGACATTATTATAATATCAGATAATATATGATTTCCAAAGTGTTTTGGGTTATCGTAAGGTAAAAGCCATCCGTATTTATGAGTGGATTGGTCTTACGATTATCTTTTCTTTTGAAAAGGATTTTGAAAAGTTAAACCAAATGATTGGAGTTTACTCACACCAGTCCCATGACTGACCCAGAGTTTTATTTTGTTTTGTTTTCCCTAAACTCTTGGGTGCCCAAATTTGTACGGGCAGTCAAGTAGTCAGGATTTACAGGTATGCTTGAAGAGCTTGGAGCAGGAGGCTTCAAGATTTTTCTAGTTATTGATTATTCCGCTGTGATGAAAGTGTTGTACTCTGATAATGGTATGATATACATATACTACTTTGATTTCAAGATATGTTGTCTATTATATTTTATTCGTTCCGCTGTGAGATTCGTGTTACTCTGATGTTGTTGTGTTCTTCTTCTTCTTCTGTTCTAATTTTCTATCTTATCTATCCTCAACCTCTAATTTCTTTCTTGGACTATCCGGTAATTTCGACTTTTGATTGTTCGATAGGTGTTATATATCGGATAACCAAGGTCGCTTTTTCCCGGGTCGTTACATGTAACGTCGTTGGAATGAAAATGAACTATTTTTTATCAAAATAAAAATAGGAATAAATCGTTATAAAATATTATTAATGATATGAAATGTAAATAAACCAATTTCCCATGGTTTATTAAGTGATTATTAGTTTGTTAAAAATACGATTTTTAACATATGTATGCAACATATAAAATTGACATGTTATGGTTGATTGATTGAATGGATTGTGCTCGACCAATTTATGAGCCAAATATGTTTTTACATTTAGCATTCGGTTGGGTAGAAATATAAGTATGCTAACACCTTGTGAAACATTTCACGATTTGACTATAAGGTGGTTAGCGATGTTGATTATTTCAAAATTAATGAATGATTTTAAAAAGTAATTTTCTTAAGTAAAAAGAAGAATTATTCCCGATTTTGGACAGGGAATATTTTATAAAATATTTTATTAAATAGAAAGGATTTCGAGGACTACACCTGATGATTTCGAAATGATTTGAAAGTAGAAATCTATATAGATTTGATTATACTTGTGATTATGTTGTGAAATGATTTTCCCTACTTCGGGATATAAAATGATTTAGCAAGTATGTGGCTAGAGACCGAGTGACCCAAGAGCGACTAAAAGTGGAGGACGGTGCATATTATCCCCCATAGGTGGGATGGTGCATCGTTAGTGTAGCATGCCCCTAGATGGGAGGTGCGCGCACACACACACACACACACACACATATATATATATATATATATGTATATGGGTTAGGGCGCGCACTGCCTGGTCTGAGGGAACATGACCGATATTTGGTTGCATACTTGTTTTTATGCATTGTTATGTTTTGGAATTCATATTTCCAGATGTTTTGTTTTCAAATCCCGAAGTGAAATCTACTTTAATATTATAAAAGCTAGATGTGTATTTCAAAATGGTTTGAAATAAGAAATCGGGAAAGAAAGTCCAAAGGAATAATTTATGTAAAGAGAATTGGATTTTGAAATGTAAGTTTAGGGATTAAGCCTAAATGGGTAGATTAAGAAATTACATATTTATTTATGCATTGTAGGCCCATATGTTTATTTATGGTTTTTGTTTTATGCGCTGCCAATCCAGTGGAGTAAACCCGTTCCGCGTTAGCGGCGTGGTCCTGTGATTAGCCTTATTATTAGATTAATTAAGTTAGATTACTCATACCAGTCCCATGATTGACTTGTAGTTTGTTTCACTGGCAAACTCGGGTGCCCTCTTTTCCACACGGGCAGTCGAGTAGCTTATTTTGCAAATATTTATCTCTTGAGCAGGATTCTGGATTGAAGCTTAAAGCTATGTCCAGAGCATTCATAGTCTTCCGCTGCAATGTATTAATTTATAGTAATAAGTCTTCCGCTGTATTTTATATAATTCGATGTACTCTGATATTCTGTACTCTGATGTAACATTGTTGTAATGTTTATAAAAGTCTTCTGTTATTTGTTTTAATGTGTTGTATTCCCAAAGTTAACGTATGCAGAAATTGAACGGTCTTGGTCGATTTTGCGAACGATCGGGTCGGGGCAAAATCCGTGTCGTTACATTTTTTAATCTACATCGATCAAGCCACAAGGCCCATCATTATACAACGATAAAAAAACACATTAAAAACAAAATATAAATGTAATGTTAGAACGGATAAGAGATTCATGTTTTACATTAAAAACACATTTTTATGTAATATGAGAAATATAGAGAAAGGATTATATTTTTTATTTGCAAATTATTTGCAAATAAAAACATGAATTTAAAAAGGATATTTTTATTTATATTTTAGATATAAATAAAAACATGAATATGAAAAGTACATTTTTATTTACATTGTAGATGTGAATAAAAATATGAATTGAAAAAGTGCATTTTATTTACATTTTAGATGTAAATAAAAAGAATAAATGAGAAGTTACACCTTTATTTACATTTTAGATGTAAACAAAAAGATTAGATTAAAAGTTATATTTTTATTTACATTTTAGACGTAAATAAAAAGATATTTTAGAAGTGAATAAAATAGTAGAATTGAGATTAACATTTTTTATGATCATTTTATATGAAGTATAAAAAAGTAGATTTAAAGCGACATTTTTATTGACATTCTATATTCAATAAAAAGCTTAGAATTAAAAGAAGTATTTTATTGTCGTTCTAGGGACAATAAAAAGAGTAGAAGTAAAAGTGGTATTTTTATCGTCATTTTAGATGCGTTAAAAAGAATGGATTTTAATAGTTGAAACCGCTAAAGGAATTATATTTATATATATAAATATAAATTTAAATAAAACGAATTGCGCTGCTGTAGTTCATGATTTGAAGTCGTAACTTCAAACGATTATACCAAAAGATCCGCCCGTCAGATTTTCCCAAAACTGGAACCGTTATGACCGCTTTGGGAAGATCTTTCCAAAGTATATAAATTTTGTTAAAATCCAGCGGTTAGATTTCAGGATATGGGTAAATCAAAATTTGGTGAAAACAGCGCCAGGGTCGCCCATTGACCCGAAGCGTCGTTAAATTAATTGAGCTAGTTTTGTATATATGAAAATAGCGATGAATCGTTATCAAATGCTAATACCGATAGGAAATGATTTTAAGATATATATATATATATATATATATATATATATATGCGAGGATCATTTGAAAAGTCCGAGTTCAATCTCATTTCAAACGATTATACATCGATCTAAGTCAAAGAGTTGAAGACGGTGATTGAAGACTGGCGATCTTCACATCGAATAGATGTGTTGCTACTGAGACCCTTGATGGGAGTAGCTACCTTGAAGGGGCTTCAGTGGTAGCCATCCGGCCGTACTTGTTGATTATCGGATATGCGAGCATCTCACCTCTGTATTGGACATATAGGGGGCGGAATAAGGCGACTCCGGTTTCGTTCTGACCCAGAACGGACTTGTAAATGGATCGTATGTCTGACGTTGTATTCCTTTATACTGTATTCGTTGATCTCTGCCAAATATATATCTGTTTAGTGGTTAACACCCTTCTCTAAGACGCACGAGCTAAGAGGTTATATATTGGCAGAAAATCAACGGTATGGTATGGATTGACAATGTGGCATGCCAAGATGCATGGATCAAGGCTTTTGTTGAAAAGCAGAGCCTTGTGGGATGATCAAAGCATAGCCTGTATAGGCGTAGCTTTGTGCATAGCGTTACTTCACGAGCCTCACACCCTGGTATGAGTCGAAAACGGGAGAAGGTTACGCAGGGAGTGCACATGTTTCTTTCTAGCTAGAGTGTTTCAGTGCTTAAACTGGCAGGCATTTTACTTATGTGGATGATAGATTATGAGGTACCTCGGGTTTTATAGGTTGTTAGTGGCCATATGAAGGTCCAAAGAGACCGGGAAACGTGTGTTCAGGCATAACTAATCCACTACCGTTAGGTAGGGACCGGCCCTACAGATATCCAAGGGTTGCCCATAGGTGTGATCCTTAGGCATTTGCTAGAGTGTCCTCGAACCGGTAAGGAGCTCCTCCCTATCCTTGACTCTTGATGGAAACCAAATTTCCAATATGACACCATGCTGTTTTGATTGTAGAACTAGTATGGCGACATAGTAGTATGGGGTACTATGCTATTTATGATTGATACATTACGATTTAATTGTTTTTAAAACATATACACACTAATATTAAATCCGTTTTATCATATCAAGCATCTTTTGATCATTATAAGGTAAAACTCTATCCTCCGGTTTGCGTTGCATTGTGTGATGGGACTTGAGTCTTATAATGGTTTCATTTTCTAAAAAGCATTGCATTGTTTAACGATTTACTTTATTTTATGCACTGGCAATCCAATGGAGTAAATCCGTTCCGCATTGGCGGCGTGGTCCTATGATTAGCCTTCTTATTAGGTTAGTTAAGTTAGATTTCTCATACCAGTCCCATGACTGACATATAGTTTGTTTCACTGGCAAACTCAGGTGCCCATATTTTTCACACGGGCAGTTGAGTAGCTTTTTGCAGATATTTATCTCTTTAGCAGGATCCTGGATCAAAACTTAAAGCTGTGTCCAGAGCTTTTGATAGTCTTCCACTGCACTATATTATATTTAGTGTAAAATTTATCTTCCGCTGTAATTTTGTATCGATGTACTCTGATATTGTGTACTCTGATGTAACATTATTGTAATGTAATAAAAGTCTGCTGTTGTTGTTTTAATGTGTTGTATTCCCAGAGTTAAAGTATTCGAGGATTTCCAACCTTTGAATCAGACGTGTGGTTTATGGTCGATTCAAAGGGCAGGGATTTTCGGGTCTTTACAGTTGGTATCAATCATGGGAAGTTACACCTTTATTTACATTTTAGATGTAAATAAAAAGATTAGATTAATGTAACATCCACGGGATTCGAACCCCCAACCTCCCGGAAAGTAACACCACGCACTATGCACTGTGCTAAAAGATCTTTGTGTTAGCTTTTCGAGAGGGGTGTTACAGACTACCTCCCTTAAAGAGCCCAACATCCTCGTTGGCTCATATCACTCACCACCCAGGCGTTGTGCATGTAACCCGCATCAGTACCACACCGATTGACATCCGCAGCATTACACACACAATTCCGGCTGGGTATAGGCTCTGATACCAAATGTAACATCCATGGGATTCGAACCCCCAACCTCCCGGAAAGCAACACCATGCACTAATCATTATGCTAAAAGATCTTTGTGTTAGCTTTTCGAGAGGGGTGTAACATGCATGCTTAACAATATGCAGTTTGATCTTGCTGCACATTGTTTAAAACAATTTCGTTTTTGCATATGTGATGTGCATGGTCTTACACTCACTGAATCTTCACTGTCTTTTGTACTTGACTTGCCACTCCATGTACTTGTCCATTGTTTCATGCTGCACCATTTCAGCACCTGATATTGATGTTGCATATATGTATATATATATATATATTTGTGCATGCTGAAATTATTTTTTTGCATTGTTTGCACTACGTGATTGTGCCTTCCCATTTTTGTGTTTGCCTGCCTTTGCTCTAGGACTGATTTGTACTGCTATGCAACCCTTGGTTCGAGTATTCATATACTCGTCCATTTATGTTCTGGCTATTGTTGCACCTGCACACACACACATATGTATGTATGTATGTATGTATGTATATGTGTTTGTATATACATACAATTGTATGTGTATACATGTAATATTTATATTTGTTGGTTGTATGAATGACAAACATGAATTTTATATCAGTAGACCTACTATATCTATGTTGGGGCTACTTAGAACCAGTTAATTATAATGTTGGTTCTGATCAGCAAACCAGTGTAGTTGTGTTGGGGCTGATCTGTGAGCACCATGGTATACAGTCTGCCTTGTAGTATTTACACTGTATCGCTGTGAATATTACAAGTCTAGACTCAGATAAATATATATATCAGACCAAGTCTAGAAAAATGATGAGAAACACACCAAAATTCTGAGGCAAATACAATTTAAAATAAATTAATATTTGCTTGTATTTAAATATGTTTTTGTTCCACTTTACTGTGTGTGTTTTTGTGATAGGTATGGAGGCGATTGGACTGGATTGGACGCACGTGAAGACTCAGTGCCAGTGTCATTGAATGTATATGTAACTGTGAGTTTGCATATAAACTGAGTGAGTGATATGTAGTAAGGAATTCCTGTATATGAGATTGATTGTAGATGTGAATAAAATTGTGCTATTATTTGTAATAAACAAATTGATTGGAAAAATTGTATTTTTGTTGTTCGATTCAATCTGTCTATTTCATTTGAATTCTTTCAATAGTACAATTTCATGTGAGATATATTCAAGTGTGACATGTCAAATCTAAACAGAAATATCCAAATAGATTCATGTCAATTGTAAATACTGGAGTCAATAGTATGTACTATTTCAATTGTTGAAATAAAATATTTATTCAAATAAAAAGATTGTTTCAATGTTCAATTTTGTGTAATAGTATTCTATTCAATAAATATTTATTTCTGTATGTGATGTGAAATATAAAATAGTACTATCTACAAACACATTTATAAAATAATATACATGTTTGTTATCATCAAACTAAAATCATATTGTTATACTCAACAATCTCCCCCTTTTGACGATGACAAACATACATTAAGATTTTGAATGTGATAAATGTGTTTATTCTGAAATATAGTGCTTCCCCTACAACTGAACTCCCTACACACACACACATATTTATATATGAGTGATTTTACAGTTTAATTAATTTCTAATATTAAAATATTCTTGAGTTATTCACTCATCAATCAAAATCTTAACCATTTTGTTATCATCAAAAGGATAATAGAAATCAAAATAGTGATAAATATAGACTAGAAATATACATTCAAATTAAGAAAGAAAATATATACCGTAAATCTCATTTAATCAAAAGAAAAATATTCTACAAATTAGAAGCATATTTCACTTTTCAGAATGATGTATTTACGATTGATTTTATAAATGTGAGGAGAGTTTTTCAAATTGAAATACAGGATTTATGAATTCCATAATTTTCAAATTAATTTCAAATTTAAGCACAAAATAATTTAAGCACTTTCTAACCACGCATAACCGCTAGGACTTTTAAATGCGGTTAGTAGTAACTTAAATTTTTAAGTATTTTCTAACCATGCATAACCGCTAGGACTTTTAAATGAGATTAGAAAAAAAATACTTAACTTTATCCTCTCTTATGAGTTCTATCCATGTATAACCGCGAGGACCTTTAAATGAGAATGGAAGCACATCGAGATTAAGGAGATTGACCCATGCATAACCGCAAGGACTTTTAAATGAGAGTGAATACCAAGGATAAATACAATTTTTATTTTAAAATAATTCCAAAAATATTTCCTTATTTATGAAACAAACTCCCCTCATAATATAAAACCATGATAAGCGACATAAATATGGTAGAAATAGAAGATGATCATGAAATAAGCACTAATCCAAAAATATTATAAAATCAGTCCAATTATCATGAGAATTTAAATAATATTTTCTCTTGTTATGAAATATACCATAGTCACAACTCACCATAATATCATAAATCTATTAATAATTTTGATGAGTTTCGAAATGGCTCAAATTGATCAATAATTTCAATTTTTGAATAAAAATAAAAAATAATTTTAACATTGAAAATATCAATTTCATGAGGGGTTTTTGAAATATCAATGCAAAGTTAAAATCAGTTTAAAAAATCAATCAGTAGAATATGGAATTTTCTAATACTTCTAAGACTGATTGTTCCTAGGCAATTTTAAAACCACATGTATACGTAATTCAAAATGCCTATGGAATTTAATGAAATCAACTCACTGATTTTCAACTCATCATCCAATCACCAAGACACAAACCAGTTTCCTTTATCAGAGCAGCAGAAAATCCGTTTTAAAGTAAGAATTTCAGGAGAAATTTTCGGGCTATTATTACTAAGGACAATTAATGTTTCAATTCAATTTTTTTTTCCGGAATTAAAATTAAAATATTATAATCCATAAGACTGAACAATCTATCAAAAATTATTTCAAAATCAAAATAGTCAAGCCAAGTCAAAAACTATGAAATTTTCACAACTAATCAATCATAGCATTCAAGTAATACTCTGATTTGAGTGCAGTTTTTCAATATTTTCCAAGATGAACTAGAAGAAACTCAAAACAACAAAGATGTGTGCTTTACTACCCTTAGTTTCGTTTACACATTTTGGTACCCAAACCCGTTTAGATAACAATCCATTACCATCCACTAAAGTACCTTTAGGAACCAAAACTCGTTTAATCTTATTTGAATTCATCTTATTATCTTTTGGGATCCAAATTCGTTTTTATTTAAGTTGTTTCTAAATGAGTTCTCGTCTTGTTTATAATTTAAAAATCCTTTGGAATTATTAGAATCCAAATTTCTATTTGGATAATTTCCTATGCTATTGCAGGATTTTTAAAATCATTAGAATATTGTTTTTCAACTTGATCAATTTTCCCAAAACCGAGTCCTTTCTTATTCTCAACAAAAAATTGGTTTTTTACAACATATTCAATGATTTTTATCCTTTATAAAATTTAGCCAATATTGATTCAAATCATTGAATTTTAGATTTAAGATCACTATTTTCATTTCTTGAATTCGAATAATGATTTATAGCAATCTTTCTCTTTCCATAATCATTTTGTTTCAAAACCATATTTTCATTTTCAAGCATTTTAATTTTGGCATTTGACTCAAAAATCTCAATTTCAAATCGTCTACGCTTTTCAATTTCAATTTTTTCGAAATCCTTGAATTTTTCAATTTCTTTTTCCAAATCATGGTTTATACGAGTAATTTCAGATTTGTTATTTTTCAAAATCACGTTTTCGTTTTAAAGGGTTTTGAAAATTTCTTTTATTTCAAACAGTTCTTTTTGAAAAGTTGTGCATTTATCACATTTGAGATTTTTGTTTCTCTCAGTTTCAATTTCAAGCTCATTTAAAATCAATTTGGTTTTAAATAAACTCCCTTTCTCTAAAATTTCATGTTTGGAATTTTTAACCTTCTTAAGCCTATCCAACTCCTTTTGCAAAAAATCGTTTTTTTTGTTTTTAGTTCAATCTCGTTTATTTTTAAAAATACAAGTCCCTTTTCAAGCATTTGAAAGTTTTCACTGAGATGAACTAAATCATTTTCCAAATCTAAACATTTTTTGGAATTCGAATTTTCAACCTTTTTAACGTTTTCAAGTTTTAATTCCAAATCATGGTTTTTATTGCTCAACTCAACATTTATAGATTTTAAACTTTTATTTTTCTGTTTGAGACTCTCAACAGTTTTAGTTAATTTATCACAAAGAAAAATTATTTTTTCAAAAGGAAATTCACCGTGCTCATCATATGTTGAGTCTTCATTACTGTCATCATCTGATCCATCTATTGTAAATCCAGTCAAGCATAATTCTGAAACTGAGTTGACTTTCAGGGGTTTTGAGCTATTGTTGTCATTTCTCCTATATAATGCATCGAGAGTTTTCCAGATTCCATGTGCAATTAAACAATGGGAGGTATGGTTAAATTGATCATCTTTAATATAATAATATAAGATGTGCGTAGCACGATAATTAATTATAATATCATTCTGATCCACCATATCACATCCATTTTTAATAATATCCCAACATATATAATTAACATATTTTAAATAATATTCCATTTTTAATTTCCAATTTAAAAAATTTGTTAATAGTTGGGGTTATACTAGAAAAATTCTCACTAGATTGACAACTAGAAAATTCACTGTTAGGGAAATTCATGACTCTAGAGTTATTTAAAATAAAAAATACCTGCTTAGATACCACTTATAGGATCTAAATTACCGTAGAGGGGGGGGGGGGTGAATAGGGTTTGTTTCAGTTTTTCGCTGAGTAATAAATATTATCAACATAGATAATAATCGTAGTAAATGAGGAAACATAAATAACAAACAAATATACCCAGCTTCGACAAAACCCTACCTACTACTGCATTCCCCAAGGTTTCTGCTAGGAATTAAAACAATATCTACACTTACAATCCCCTGTAAACTCGTGACACCCGCTCCCAACCGTTCTAATCCTGCGCTCAAAACCCTATACTAATCTCTATCCCCGAGATCAGAATTTCCCGCATTACAAACCCGCAACTCATCTCCATAGTTTTATAGACAAACTAGAAAACCTCAACTCGTTTTACAAAATAAAAAAACACTCAAAATAAAAACAATTTGAAAACCCTAGTTTAAAAATAGAATCCCTTTAGGTCTTCTTTTAAACAATAGGTCGGCCTCTTTATTTGCTTTGTCAAAAATAAAAGTCGACTTCCACTTCTTCAATGGCCACCCGAAATCGAATTCTAGGGTTTCTTTTCTTTGTCCAAAATCACGACCACGAATATGATTTCAATTTGTTCTTTGGCTTTGATTATTCAATGCTTCTTTTGTCGAACGATCTAAGCATTGCAAGTTGATCAAAAATCCCTAAATTTTGGTGAGTAATCTGAATTGATTTATTTTATTTCTCTGCTTGAATTTCGATGCTTTCCAATAATGATGCTAATGTTTAAACAGGATTTAAAATCCGAATTATTCTCTGATTTCAACGTTAGAACTGGTCATGATATTAGCATAAATTTTAGGCTTTTGAAATCTTCGTATATACTGGGGTTTTCTTTGATTTGAGCTCAAGTGTATATTGCGTGATTTCCGGAATTAAATTGAGTCTTCCTTGCTAAAAAATCTCGAATTTATATTTCTAGAATTCAATCATATGATTTTCTTGGCTAATATGGCTCGCGTGAATATCTGGAAACTGTTTGAATAGTTTGATAATTGTCTTGCATAAAACCAAGTGATGTATTCTTTATATCATCCTGAAATTAAACCACTATACTTGAATCGAGACCAAATATTTTCGAACATTGATTCGAATACATGCTATATTTTTGGTTCTTGCCACTGCTTTATATTTGCACTGATCAAATTCATTGCATTTTTACTTGTTGTGTACTGCAGGTAAGCTTGCTAAAAACTAAAATATGACTTCTGCCTTTGTGCATGCTTAACCATATGCAGATTTGATCTTGCTGCACATTGTTTAAAACAATTTAGTTTTTTCGCATGTGATGTGCATGTCTTACACTCACTGAATCTTCACTGTCTTTTGTACTTGACTTGCCATAGAGCTTGAGCTCTGTTGTATAAACATAAGTGTTGTACTTTGGCCACTTGTTTACAGTATTTGTTGTTGCTGTGTAGTGTCATCATGTCGAACCATTGTCCATGTGTTCATGTACCATTTTCAATTGTACACATAATTTTAAGTTCACTCATATATATATACATGCTGTCCCTTGAGATTGCAAATTATATTTTTCATTTTGAGATGCTCATGTTGCTTGCTACTTTCTTCGACCATTTCTCCATGCTTCATTCTTGTGTTTGGCCATTTTGTTGTCTTGTATATTCACTTGTATGTTTGGTGAATAAATATCTTGGCAATCCAAAAAGTTAGTCCAGACTAGTTGCACCACTCCATGTACTTATTGTAATAACCCGGAAAATACGAGCCAATTTAAAATTTTAAAATGGTGATTTCAAAGGAATTTGAACAATTGAAATAGAATATTTCAATAAAATAGTGAATTAGAAATAGTGAGTCAGTTTGAAAATTTGAATTCAAAATTTGACTGACTGTGCAGGGTGGAAAATATAACGGATTTTGGTGAAACAAAAAATATTTAACTCTGTTAGTCAATACCTTTCTAACGAATCTAAAAAATCAAAGTTTCATAATGGGAATCAAAAGTTATGGCCGAATGAATTTTCAGAATGGTCGCTATATAGAATATATAGCTCTCGAAATTTGATATTTTGCATACGACCTCGGAATTCGACGAAACCACTTTTGTTGGGTCCGGGACGTCAAACTATTGCTAGGTTTCAAATTTCATAATTTTTGAAGCTAATATGTGAGTGTGGCAAAAGAAAATGTGTTTGGTCAATTTCTGTTAAATTGGATCGACCAGAAAATGACCATTTTTCAAACGATCTCAGAATTCGATGAAACTAGTTTTGTTGGGACCGTAGCGTCAAAACATAGCTAGATTTATTTTTCTTGAATTTTTCGAATCAATTTGTGGCCCTGGCAAACTGAAATGTACGTTCAAAGTTAAAATTAAATGTTTTATACTTTAATTTAAAGAATAACTGACTGTAACAGTCGAAATGGACAACGAATCCTATCCCATTGTGTCTGGGATGGGGGTAATTAGCTAGGGGCGACAGTCGTTGGGTTTGAAAGGGAGTTCGTTGGAGAAAACACTATTTAAAAAATTAATAAAACCATCGACCAATCATATTTCTCCATTCATAATAAAAAAAATCAGAAAACCCCGACCCCCCCCCTCGACATCAACGGAACCGCCTTCCTCCCTTCCCTTGCGATTTCCGATCGCCACAGCCCGAATCAGCCCTTCCCCCAGTTCAACATTTTGTAGTTCTCCTTCCCCTCTTCAAATCCATATAAGGAGCTCCCCCTATCGTTGCTCCTACGTCGAGATATCTCCCTCCAAAGTCCCGACCTTCCAGCCGCCGCCGCGAGCTCTGGGCCCCACCGAGTCGCCTCCAACCACCGCTCGCCTGTAGCCCTCTCCTCCCTCTTCCACGTCCAACCCGCCGATCATCCCCTCGTGCCTCGGTTCTCGCGAAAACCGCAAACCTAGTTTTGAACCATCGTGAAAGGTGAGTTCTTTTTGATGTCTGCACTTTGAAAAATCATATCTTTTTGGTGTGTTGACGAAATTCGATGAAACAGGAAACATCGGGACCGCAAGGAAGCTCTCTACCACATAGAAGAAGCCGCGGATTTTTCTGAGTCATCTACGATTTTTAGCACTCCGAAAACCAATGTGAGAAATCTAAATTAAATAAATTTGAATGGAAAATGTCGTGTATAAATTATATTAGCGAAATATAAATTACACACGTGTTGTATACCTCATGTACATGCGTATTGTAAGCTATATAAGCGAAGTATGAATTTTACATGCATAGAATAATTGATATATGTGTTGAAATGCAAGTGAAATATAACAAATATAATATATATATATAATATATATACTCCCCTCGTCCACAAACCATGGACGATATTTATTGTTGTGAATTGGTGTGAAATATTGGATGAAAAATACGAATGGTTGAATAATTTTTTGTGGTTGATATTGTTTGGTTGTGGTTGAAAAATACACATTGGTGATTGAAATGAATTGGAAATATTTGTGGAAATAAAAATAAAACATGCCGCCTGCGTGCGAATTAGATGCATGAATCCCCATTGTCAAAAACCGCGAGGTTTTAAGGTAGAGCGAGGAGCCGTACTAGGGACGGTGCCGGTTTTAACTACCCTGCCGTTATGCTGCCGAAATTTTGAATAATCTTTATGTGTTAGAATAATTTTCATATGTTGAAATTATTTTCATGCGTTGAAATTAAAGTCCTATGTTGAAACTATATCCATGTGTGGAAATGTTCATGTGTTGAAAAGTGTTGTGTGAAAATTAAATTCATTTGTGAATGAATGTAGTGTTTAAACAATAAAAATCACATTTTTATAATATATATGAAGTATGAAAAATATTCGCCTTATATAAATAGTTTCAACAATAAAAATTCCATCTTTCTAATATGAACAACATAAATAAAATATCCATGTGTGGAAATGCTCATGTGTTGAGAAGTGTGTGTAGTGGAAAAGTTCATGTGTTGAATAAAAGATCGAACAATAAAAAATTACATTTTTATTGAACTATGAAGTGTTGAAAACATCTATTGGTTGAATAAATATTTTAAATGATAAAAATATCATTTTTATCATATATGTGATATGCTAGAGATATGCGGGCGTTGAAATAAATATTTGTGAAGAAATATTATTTTTAACATGCATAGGAAATAAATAAAATAGTCATGTGTTGAAATCTATTTTAGTTCGCCAAATTATCATCTTTGAAATGTGAAGTGTTAAAAATAGCCACTTGTTCAAATAAAATATGCATGAGTTGGAAATATACATTAATTAGCTAATGATATGATTTTAGGTTATGCATGCAACATTAGAATGAATGGTGTTTTTAAACCAAGGTAAATTGAATATGAAGTTGAATGGAAAATGATAAGTGAGAAAAATTGTATATATGTACATGCATATTTATTGAACAGGTTATAGCAAAGGGGCTAGAGAAGAGGAATAAAATTTTGTGCCCGACAAATAGGTACACATTTACTGTTTTGTTTGGGTGATGATTTTATGAGCCTGTTGGCTAGCCGCTTGGCTTTTTCTTTTTCTTTTTGACATGAGACGCCCGTGTGGCTATTTGGGAATTTTCCCAGCCCCTCCCGTACAAAGGAGGTTATGGCGAAATTTTCCAAAATTTAAAGGCGTCAGTGAAATAATTGAAGTGAAAACGATATAGGAATTTTTGAATGAACTATATTTATATAAATATATAAATATAAATAAAATTAAAACGAAACGTGGCCGTGCAGTTCGTGTTTTGAAATCGTGATTTCAAACGACTAGTGCGGGAAATCCGACCATTGGATTTTCCCGAAACCGCAACCGTTGGGTTCACCTTGAAAATATCTTTCCAACGGCACCAACTTTATGAAGATCCGACGGTTGGATTGTCTGGAATGTTTAATTCAAATCTGAAGAAAAATAGCGCCAGAAACGATTACATTTATATATATATATAATTAAATTAAATCGAATAACGACGCTGCAGTTCGTAAATTGAAATCGTAACTTCAAAGTGTGGAAGATCCGACCGACGGGTTTTCCCAAAACTGAAACCGTTGGATTCGTTTTGAAATGACCTTCCTAATGATATAAATTTTGTGAAGATCCAACGGTTAGATTTTCAGATATGTGTAAAACAAAATTAGTGAAAAACAGCGCCAGTGCATCGACACGACCTGAAACGTCGTTTAATTAAATATGGCCATTTTAAATTTAATAAAAATGGCGATATATCGTTATAAAATACTATAGACGATATAGAGTGGAAATAAACCAATTTTGTTGTGTTTGCTTGATATGTGATGGTTGAATGTATTTGACATGAAAATTATAACTAAAGAACTGAAATGTGAATGTTGAATAGTCCAACCATGTGAATAATTGATTTGAAAATCTAAATATACGTGGGTTATTTGAAAAAGCCGAGTTTATCTCATTTCAAATAATCGATCGACGTTGAGAAGTCGAAGAATGGAAGACGGTTGAAGACCGACGATCTTCACATTGGATGGACGGGCGCTACTGATGCTCGTGATTGGAGTAGCTACCATGAAGGAACTGAAGTAGTAGCCGTCCAAACATACTGGTGATTGTACGGATATGCGAGGAATTGGTGCCTCCGGTTTCGTTCAGACCCAGAACGGACTTGTAAATGGACGGTGTGTCTGACGTTGGATTTTGTTCTGTGCTGATTGATCTCTGTTAAATATATGTCTGTTTGGCGGCGGAGAATTTATTCTCTTGCTTAACGCCCTTCTCTGAGACGTATGAGCTCAGAGGTTATGTATTGACAGAAATCAGTCGCATGGAGTGGATTGCCTGTGTGGCACGCCTAAGTGGCATATGATCAAGGCTTCTGTTGCAAAGCAAAGTCTTGTGGTTGATGATCAAAGCATGGTCTGTGTGATGTAGCTTTGTGTATAACGTGAATTCGCGAGCCTCACACCTCGGTATGAGTTAAAAACGGGAGAAGGACCTAAGGAGTGCACGACGTTTATTTCTAGCTATGGTGGTGTCAGTGACCTCCCAGCCCTGACATTTATATCTACTTTTCACCTGTGTGGTTGTTGGAATACGAGGCGCCTCGATTATAGGTCTGTAAGGACCAGGAAACGTGTGTTCAGGAATAATTAATCCTCAAAAGTAAGGGAGGACCGGCCTTGGAGGATCCAGGGATTGCTGTGTGCGGTCCCGAGGCATTTGCTAGAGTGTCTCGAATCGGAGAGGAGCTTGCCCCTTGCCTCGACTCATGAAGGAATCCAATTTCCAATAAGAAATATGCGGACGTGATTGTATTACTAGTACGGCGACATAGTGGTATGGGTCATTTATGCCGCCTATGATTGATATTTATGATTGAAATCGCTTTTGAAATATATATATATATATATACACTAGTAATAATATCAAGCACTTCTGTTTTATACGTATGAAGCATTTTTGGCCATTATAAGGTAAAAACTCTATCCTCCGGCTTGCGTTGCATTGTGTGATGGGACCTGAGTCTTATAATGGCTTCATTTTATAAAAAGCATTGCGTTGATTTAATCATTTACTTTATTTCATGCACTAGCACTCATTGGAGTAAACCCGTTCCGCGAAAGTGGCGTGGTCCTTTGATTTGCCTTATTATTGTTGTTAATAAGTTATGTAGATTTCTCATACCAGTCCCATGACTGACTCGTAGTTTGTTTCACCTTGCAAACTCGGGTGCCCTCATTTTCACACGGGCAGCCTAGTTACAGGTTTCTGACGCACCTTTTGGCTCATGGCGAGGCTTGACTACACCGTGCTGACTTGGATTTTCTCCGCCATTATTGTATCTATATTATGATTCCGCCATTGGCGATGTAGACTGGTATTCATTTTGTATACTCTTTATGTATGATTCCGCCTCAAGCGATGGTGACTGACTATGTATCAGTATGCACTAAGTTGTATCCTGTACTGTGCTTCTCTGATGTGATGATATCTATATGATTCCGCTGTCATATGTGTGTAAATTATTCTATTTTATGTTTATGCTATTATCTGTGATCTGCTAATGACGATTAATGTGTTATATTCCAATGATTATCCTTAACACCGTGTCACGGGGTTTTGGGATCGTCACACTTATCCATTATTTCATGCTGCACCATTTCAACACCTGATATTGATGTTGCACACACACACATATGTGTGTGTGTGTATATATATATATTTGTGCATGCTGAAATTATTTGTTGCACTGTTTGCGCTCCATGATTGTGCCCATTTTTGTGTTTGTCTGTCTTTACTTTAGGACTGATTTGTATTGTCATGCAACCCTTGGTTCGAGTATTCATATACTTGTCCATTCATGTTCTGGCTATTGTTGCACTTGCACATATATATGTGTATATACATACAACTGTATGTGTATACATGTATCATGTATGTGTAACATTTATATTTGTACGAATGATAGACATGAATTTTATATCAGCAGACCCACTATATCTGTGTTGGGGCTGTTTAGAATCAGTTAAGTATAATGCTGGTTCTAATCAGCAAACCAGTGTAGTTGTGTTGGGCCTGATCTGTGAGCACTAATGTATACAGACTGCCTTGTAGTATTTACAGTGTATCACTGTGAATATTACAAGTAGTCTAGACTTAGATAAATATATATATATCAGACCAAGTCTATAAAAATGATGATAAACACACCAAAATTCTTAGGTAAATACAATTTAAAATAAATTAATATTTTCTTGTATTTAAATCTATTTTTGTTCCAGTTTACTGTGTGTGTTTCTGTGACAGGCATGGAGGCGACTAGATTGGATTGGATTGGAAGCACGACTCAGTGTCAGTGTTAGTGAATGTATATGTTACTAAGTCTGTATATAAACTGAGTGATACCAAGTGATATGTAGTGAGAAATTCATGTATATGGGATTGATTGTAGATGTTAATTTTTTTTTTTGAAAATGGGTAAACCGGCTCGTTAAAAACCCGAACTAGAACTCAACGTGAGAACTAGATGGGAAAAAATAGTGCAGTGCTTTATTGACAATGTACCAATAAAAAGTACAAGGCTAGCAATACATCAAAATACTTCTACTATCCGATAAAACCCAAATGAAAAATAAAGAAACTGGCAACTCAAATTATTTCACTGTGCAACCGGCACATGGCATCATACCCACGTAACAACACAAGATCTCATAAAAGTAAAGAGACACATCACAACAGGATCTTCCCCAAATTAAAGTTCCTCCAAAATCCCTAATTATGCAGAAGCAAAATCCACTATTATCCGACGTCCCGAAGATCAACACCCCATCTTTCTCCAATTTCAATGTCTTTCTGGCTTCTGTCTAGCTTCCTCTTCGATTTATTCAGTAAGTATTTTACCTCGATTTCAATAAAATCCCAACGACGAAATTTATCCCATCTATGGTTACTATGAATGCGTAAATTTCTCTCGTTCCATATATGATAAACAGTGGAAGCAATGGCACAGAAAGCAGTGTCCGGACTAAAAGATGCAAAGTCGAATGATTTTTTTTAACAACGTGTGTTCGTCCTCAAGCTGCAGCGTACTCGAAGAGGATGGAGCAAGACCCAGTTTTAGACAACATCTAACCCAAAGATATGCTGATTATGAGCAGCGGAAGAAAAGGTGGTTCCTTGTATCAATCTCTTCATTACATAACACGCACATAGGATCAGTATCATATCCCCAATTTAACATAATGTCTTTTGTACTTAAACGATTTAAAATAGCTTTGTATAAACATAAAGACATATTTGGACTGTTTATGCAGTGCCAAACAATTTTACACCACATATGTTAACTGTTATGACTTCTGGAAATATCCCATGTGGAATAAAAAGTGAAACCCTCCTTTTTGTCTAACCACGTCCAATAATCAGTATCCCCAATAATCTGAAGATTAACCTCATTAATTTGAGATGCAAGTTGTCTCGTAGCAGGAAGGCAGTATGGATTAAGTTCCCCTTCCTGAATAATGTAATTAACTTCATGATCGTCACCTCCAAAAAGACTAAGATGATCCCATCCAACATCTTCACCAAAATCCCATTATTAATCCATGGATCAAACCATATCATAGTGTCGTTCCTTTAAAAACCTAGAATTTTAGAATAGATTTTAAATTTTAATTTAAGCTATTTTAAGGGATATAGAGTATAAATTGGTTATTTTTATGAAATAAATTTTTTAGAATAAATTTAATTGATTGTTTTAAAAAGAGAAACACATGCTTATGTTTGTATGAAAAGAAAACAAATGAATATAAATTTGTATATAGTAGTTAAGGATATTAATTAGGGGTTCCTCATTTGATTTATAATCATGCATTGAATACTTTCCCATTTTTCTGTTTCTTATTTTATTTTTAATTTTGAATAAGAAATAAATACGCTACCTTATGCTTAGTCCAATTGAATATGTTGCATAAATTATGATACTTATTGTTATGTATTTTGAAATTTAAAAAGTCATATGACTTTCTTATAGTCAGCATCAGAAAACAAATCATGTATTCATTTCTTTTTGTTATCATTTTTCCGTATGTAATTTTTCTTTTGAATTTAGTATAATAAATAAAAGTTGATAAGAGTGACACAATGTGCTTAGTCAGTAAATTTATTTACTTCCTAACCTACCAAATATGAAGGGACACATTAGAGAAATAAATAAGGTAACTTTCTCAATTCCCTTCCTTATCCTTTTGTTTCTTCTTTGCAATTGTCTCTATTAATATTCTCTAATACTAGACCTTAGCATACTCCTCCTCCTTTATTCTCTGTAAACAAAAATGAGCAGCCACCATTTTGTTCTTTTCTTTTCTTCAAAAAAAAGGGAGGATTCCAACCAAATCACTCCATGAAAAAAAAAATTCCAAAAGAAGTTTTGATTAATATCCACTTCGATTCTATGCGATTGTCCAAGCGTGCGATGGTGAAATTTAGGAACGATGAATGGGTTCAAAATGGTCCAGAAAAGAGCGATGAAGAAGGAGCAGTATCGACCCTTGGATCAGAGGATGAACGGCCAAATGGAAAGATGATTAAGGTTAAGGCCTAATTAAAGTTTAATTATAAATTATTTATTTATTAATGTAATCAAATCTTGAAACGGTCATATCATTTGCAATCGAAATCAGAATTCAGCAAACTGAATTGCGTTGGAACCGTATTTCCAAGATCTACAACATGGAGTTGACCAAAACAGATTTAGTATTCGTCTAATTTTTGGTCAGAGTGGAAAACTTTTGGTGAGAACTCTAATTTTTATTATCTAATTAATTATTAATTATTTTTCTCGCGTTAAAAATAATTGTATTGTAATATTAATTCAGATCTGAAATGTTCTGTGTTGTATAAATTGTTGATTGTTGCTTATGGTATGTTTTGTTGTTCATGGTATGCTAGATCCGCATTGAAATTTCATATATTGTTGAATTTTATTTGTGGTTAGAAAATTAGATCTAAAATTAGATCTAAATCATATTTTATTCAGATCTATAGAAAAAATGTAGTCAATGATGATTATTTCATGATGTACTGAATTTCTAGTTGCGGCTTGATCTAGTTGTTCTAATTTATTTTATATTGTTAAAATATTATTTTTATTATTCTGAAATGAACAATAGAATCTGATCGACAAATAAAACTTATTTTCATTTGTTACATTACAATAGAACTGGGTCAACAACTAAAAACTTATTTTTATTTGTTAACATTACAATAGAAATTGAACGACAAATAAAAACTTATTTTTATTTGTTTATATTACAATAGAATTTGGACGACGAATAAAATGTTACTTTTATTTGTTTACATTTCAACAGGATTTGTGAAGGAAAATAAAAAAAAATCTTCTTTTTACTGTCACCTTAAACATAGGTTGTTTTTTTAGAACTAGGATAGCAATAAAATACCCAATTTTATTGTTGTTATTAAAACATATTAGTAAACCAAATATTTATTTACATGTTATTTGTAAATTTAAGATAATAATTGGAAAACACATTTTTTATTTACATTTTATTTGTAAATAAAAATAAAAGATTTAAGATTCACATTTTGTTTTACATTTCATATGTAAAAAAAGTACATTTTTAAATGTTAATTTTTGTTTACATTTTATATGTAAATAAAAATCCAAATCGAATAGTTACATTTTTATTTGCATTGTGTATGTAAATAAAAATCCATATGTAGTAGTTACGATTTTTATTCACATTTTTATATGTATAAAAACCCATTTTTGTGTTATTTTCTTTTTAAATAAAAAGATCAAATTTTTATTGTAAATTTAGTACGATAAAAGGAATGGTATGAAATGTTCATATTTTTATTGTAATCTATTACAATAAAAAGAATAGACATGTAAGACGACAATTTTGATTTTATTTTTGTTTAAATAAAAAGATTTTACATCAAAGGTAAGGTTTTTATGAAATATTGTTTTTCAAGTAGAAGATTTTGATAAAGGAATTTATTTTGTTGTAACTTTGTTGAATTAAACATTATGTTTTTATTGTCATTATAAATTACCATAAAATGGGTTAAAACTTAAAAGGCATATTTTTAATGTCAAATTTAATAAAGGGATTTTCTTTTATTGTCAGAAAGTTACAATAAAAGGGTTAGATTATAAGGATTATCCTTTAGTGCCAAATGGATACGATAACAAGTCTTGATTCAACTAATTATATTTTATTGTTAAATGGTTACAATAAAAAGAATTTAACATTTTTATTGTTTAATTGTTCAATAAAGGACAAGGCATGAAGATTTTTTTTTTTTAATACCATTGTTGTTAAAATGATTTTGTTTATATTTTTATTTTGAAAACATTAGCGAAATAGAAACATAGGATTACATATATGTTGTAATTTCCCTTGATTTAAAAGATTAGATATAAAGGACTACAATAAAAAGTATAACATTGGAAATTATGTTTATTTTCCAAATTTTCTGCAATATAAAGAATAGATTTTAAATTCACCTTTTTATTATCATTTTATTTTCAATAAAAAGTGTAGATTTAAATTGTAACACCCCACCTCCGCTAGGGTCACTCACAAAGGGAATGCACTAGTTTTGGTGGAGTATTATCTAGGTAAACATGCACAGAGATATCACAAGGCAGAACATAAATAAAGCAGCGGTAGAAATTAAAAACCAATTTTTTATTGCTTTCAAGAAAGAGTCAAAAAGCTCATATATCCAAGATACAAATTATTCCATTACATCAAGTTTCAAAGAAGCATAAACTTAAGATAACCAAAAGTAAATTATTTCCCATAAATAGCAGAAGTAGCCATAGCATAGCTCAAGACCAAACTGTACATGAGCTGTCAGAAAGCAAGCCAAATCCAAGCTAAGAGCTAGTGTTTCCTCCCTGAGAACCTTGGGGGGGGGACGAAAGGAAAAAAGAGGCGAAAGAAAAAGGGTCAGTCATAAAGACTGGTAAGCCCTAGTGACTTTCAGCATGAAAACTAGTAAAGGTAACATGATATGTGAAAACTGGAATTAAACATAAAGATGATAACAGAACTGGTAGGATAATTAAGATAACAAGATAAGTCAAGTCTAGCATCGCATGTTCAAGGTTCGCTGCACCAACTGTACTAGTATTCTAACCCATGTCAAGTATTAACCATGAAATGATCCCTTGGCCTAGTATCATGAAGTAACCCCGGGGTCCTACGGTACGATCTACTAATCGATCGGCTCCCTACAAGTCCTAGCTCGTAATGTGTCTGTGTCATACAGCCCTATCCAGAAATGTAGTTACCTGTGCTAGGCTCACCATAGGGTGTATCAAGTCCTATGGTGCCAACCACCGACACGAATCACGCACGCACAGTGTAAATCTACGGGTGCCCAATGCCTGCTTTTTCAACTCCGGACTACGTGCATGACCATAGCCCGCCTGAACCTACAATGGCGCACCTACTCAGCCGTCGTTCTGGTCTCTTACAATCAGCCCAGTAATCGTGCCCCACCCTGCCTAGTTCCAGGTTATCGTGATACATCCAAGTGGGTTACTACTGAAAAGGACCGTGTAACGAGGGTTTCTAATGGGTTAAGTGTTGTCATTCAAATTCGTGACTTAACCCTATCCAGATCATGTATCAAGTTGGTTAAGTGTGTTCAAGCAGTTCATGACTTAACCCTATCAAATCATCATGTCAAGTTGGTTAAGTATATTCAAGTGGTTCATGACTTAAACCTATCATGTGGCATTAATTCATTAGTGCACGCCAACCTCTCACATTAGACTAACTGTTGTGGTTACTGGATTTGCCAGGCGGTTCCGGGCAGATTTACACCACAACATAGTCTAACCTCGGATTTTTACGTGCGATATGACCAACTACCCACATTGGATCCTATTGTTTGCAGCCACTGGATTTGCCGGGCTGTTCGGGGCAGATTTACACTGCAAACTCAACCCAACCTCAAGTTGGCCATTTTCAAGTTTATCTAATTGTCATGCCCACGTTCAAGTTTTCATATCTAGATTCATGTCCAGTTTTCAGGTCAAGTTTCATGTCAAATCGTGTCATGTTCATGTCCATATTCAGGTTCAAGTCATAACAACGTCCTTGTTCAAGTTTAAAGCTAATTCATGTTTTACCTAGTCTACCCAAATCGTATTCCCATCGCACGTAAGCTCAAATCGATACAAATAAATCTAATTAGGGAATAGCATAAAAAGGAACGGGTATAAGGTGGCAAAAGTGATTACTAGCATAGCATAGTATGACTTGAAATAAAAGATTAAAACATTACTGGCATATGGAATATTGGCCTCAAACATAAAGATTCCAAATCTTGCAAAATAAGGTACTAATCAAGATAACAGTTGTCATAAGGTGATAGTATAGTCATGGTAACGACTGTCATAAGGTGATAGTATAGTCATGGTACGACTGTCATAAGGTGATAGTATAGTCATGGTAACGATTGACATAAGGTGATAGTCGTAAACATGTGACTAATAGCAGATTCAACATGATTATATGAGGGGTTTCTCTTTTTGGTTTACAACATGAATAGGCTCCAAATCAATGTCATAGTAATATCCAAGAGTCAAGATCCAAGATGAACAAGAATGGATGTAAAACAGTCATCATACATAGGTCCAATTTCAATTTACATCATATTCACATTACATTTACAGTTTAAATCTAAAAATAACTGGGGCTTACAGATCGTGGTTCGAGAATTAGAAAAAGAGAGTCGATGTTGAATATGCTTAGTCAAATCTAATAGAAGTCCCCAAATCAGCAATTCCCTTAACGCAGTCTCAACGTAGAAGAAGCAGTCCCTCTCTCAAACTTTTCAACCAGAATTAGAGCAGCATAAAGTCAGAAAGAATTTTGTGTAGAGAGACTGGTGTTAGGGGCTGTATTTATAGTGTCAGGTCAACGAATGTGGACAGAAACGAGGCCAAATACATCAAAGTGAATCCAGCTTCAGAAATGGGCTCGGGCACCAGGTCGACCCCCAGGTCGACACTATGGTCGACCTGGCCCTGGGTAGGTCGACTACATAGTCGACCCCCAGGTCGACCTGGTCCTGGGCGGGAAATTTCCCGCCCAGTCCATTCTGAGGTTTGAAATTCGAATTTTGAATTCGATTTGAACTGTTTTTGAACTTGAAAACTTCTGAAAACTTCGAAAGGTCATAACTTGGTCATACGGACTCCGATTTTTGAAAACTTGGACTCGTTTCCAAGCAGAATTTCGAGACGAACGCAATGGAGCAACCCGTTTCCCCTGATTCTTATTTTAAAAATTAATTATGCCTTGATTTATGGTTATTACACGTTATAAAAACACGGGTTGTTACATTCTCCCCCCTTAAAGGATTTCGTTCCCGAAATCTCTAAGTTAGGGAGGATGTGTCATACCATCCATCATTCATCTACTCAAAGCATCATCCACATGCAACCATTGTCCTTAAAAGCTTTCTAGTGCTGTATGAACATATGCAGAAAGTGTGTGTATATGTACTTACCTAATGCAAAAGATCAGGCGGTTACTGATTCAGTAAACCTTCTTAATGCAAAATATGTTAGTGTCATGAATCCAACATGTATGCAAATTCCTAGCATAGTTCATAATCTCTACATGAGTGCACAATCATTCATCCATATACAACATCCAAGTGATAGCATAACAAGTTCCATCCATGAACAAGTATAAGCACTCATGCATATGCAACATGAAAATGTGCCTGAGCCGATCTAGTGCCTAATGTGTGTCATGCATCCACTATCAACCACTTGCAACCATTTGTAAACATCAACCATAACAGGTTTCAATCACATGTTTACTTCCATATGGTTCTACCTAAGGTTCTCAAGATCGAGAAGATAACAAGACAAACATAGATATTAGAAGCATGATGCGAAAAGGTTTTCAAGGAAAAAGATATCGAGAATGTACCCTCAAAAAAGAAATGGGTAAAGCACGCGTATCTTCTCTTCGGTTTCCCAAGTTGCATCTTCTTGGGCTTCACTCCACTGCACTTTAACTAGCTTGACTTCTCGATTCCTTAGCTTTTTTATCTCTGTTCCTAAGATACAAATCGGAACTCGCCTCAATGTTGCTTCTTTTTCTACTTTTACGTCTTCAAGGATGCTCGGCTCAACCACTTCAGCTGACTCATGCAAGCACTTCCGGAGATGCGAGACGTGAAAGACATTGTGTACTCCAGATAACTTCTCGGGTAAGTCTACCTTATAGGCCATCCGTCCAATCCTCTCAGTAATGGGGAACGGTCCTACGAACCTTGGTGCTAGCTTTCCAACTGCCCCAAAACGAACTACATTGCGTAACGGAGAAACCTTTATAAAGACCATATCTCCGACTTCGAATTCTAGGTCTGTCCTTCTCTGGTCTGCTTAAGATTTCTGTCTATCTTGGGCCGTTTTCATCCGTCTTCGTATCAACTCAATCTTCTCAGAAGTGTCTCTTATCATATCAGGGCCAAGCATAAGCCTGTCTGTCGTCTCCCACCAACAAGTTGACGACTTGCACGGTCTCCCATACAGGGCTTCGAACGGTGCCATTCCGATGCTAGCTTGGTAACTATTATTATATGAAAACTCCACGAGAGGAAGATGGTATTCCCAAGTACCACCAAAGTCAAGAATGCATAGCCTTAGGAGATCTTCTAGTACCCTATTTACCCTTTCGGTTTGTCCATCGTTTTGTGGGTGATAGGTCGTGCTCAAGTTCAGTCGTGTTCCCATTGCTTCTTGCAGACTATTCCAGAACTGGCTAGTGAAAATCGGGTCATGATCACTAACTATACTAGAAGGAACTCCATGCAACCGTACTATCTCTCAAAGGTAAATTGACGCTAGCCCTGATGCAGTCCTCTTGCTCTTCACCGGAATGAAGTGAGCACTTTTCGTGAGTCTATCAACTATGACCCATATGCTTGTATTTCCCTTCCTAGACCTAGGCAGTCCATCCACGAAATCCATCGAGATACTCTCCCATTTCCATTGCGGAACCTCCAAAGGGTGTAATAGTCCACCGGGCTTCTTCGACTCGGCCTTTACTTGCTGGCACACCATGCACTTCGAAATGAACTCTGCCACGTCCTTTTTCATTCCAGCCCAAAAGAACATGCGTCTCATATCCCTGTACATCTTATCCCCTCCGGGATCTCTGGTCATCTTCGAGTGATGCGCCTCTTCGAGAACTCTCCTTACTAGGTCTCCCACTTGTGGGACACATAGCCTCCCATCGTGCCTTAGCCATCCTTTGTCATCTATAGTGTACCTACGGAGGTGACTTGATGTCTCACTCCTAATCAGCTTCTCCATGATTTCGACTATCTATGGGTCTTCCTTCTGTGAAGTCCCTACTTGATCTAGAAGTGTAGGTCTTAGCTCAAGAGATGCTAACGTAGCAGTCAATGACTCAACAGCAGGTGTAAAATTAAAGGTTGCTATAAACTCAAGGCTTTTCATTTCAACAAACAAGGGACTCAAAGTCAACCTTTTTCTACTTAGCGCGTCCGCCAACACATTACCCTTGCCAGGGGTATAAGCTATATCGAAGTCATATGATGCCAAGAACTCCATCCACCGTTGTTGTCTCAGATTCAAATCTTTCTGTGAGAAGAGGTACTTAAGCGATTTGTGGTCGATATACAGCTCGAACCTCTCTCCTAGAAGATAATGGCGCCAAGCTTTAAGTGCAAAAACAATCGCGGCCAACTCCAAGTCATGCGTGGGATAGTTTTTCTCATGAACTTTAAGTTGTCTGCCCCCGTAGCATATTACTCTTCCTTCTTGCATTAGGACAACGCCTAATCCCGTGCCGCACGCATCTGTGTACACGGTAAACATCTTACCTCCATCGGGTAATGCTAAAACTGGAGCTGTGGTGAGGGCTCTCTTAAGTCTCTGAAAAGCAGCGTCACACTCTGGTCCCATGCAAAAGGTTGGTTCTTCTTTGTTAACTTAGTAAGATGGGCTGAAATCTTAGCGAAGTCCTTAATGAACTTCCTGTAGTAGCCCACCAAACCGAGAAAGCTCCTCACCTCTGTTGCATTCTTAGGAATTTTCCAGTCCTGTACCGCAACTACCTTTGCGGGGTCCACGGCTATGCCTTGCTTAGAAACTACATGCCCAAGGAACCGAACTTCCTTCCTCCAAAAATGGCATTTGGAGAACTTAGCCTTTAACTGGTGTGCTCTAAGTGTTTCCATGACCTCCTTGAGGTGTCTAGCATGCTCTTCTTCATCTTTTGAGAAGATCAAAATATCGTCCACGAAAACTTCCACAAACTTGTTAAGGAACTCCCGAAACACCCTACTCATCAAGTCTACAAAGTATGCGGGTGCATTCGTTAACCCAAACAACATGACGAGCCATTCGAAGAACCCATCTGGAGTCCTAAACGCAGTTTTGTTAATGCTATCCTCAGCCACTCTAAGCTGATGGAATCCTGTGGCTAGATCGAGTTGAGAGAAAACAGATGCTCCCACAAGCTGGTCAAACAATCCGTCAATTCTTGGTAGCGGGTGCCAATTCTTCTTTGTCAGCTTGTTTAACTCACGATAATCTACGCACAGACGAAGCGATCCATCCGCCTTAGTAGCGAATACCACCGGAGCAACCCATTCAAAAATGGTTCGTCTTATGAAATTTTTCTCAAGCAACTCGTTAATTTGTTTACTGAGCTCTCTTCTTTCTCGCGGGGCCATATGCCTAACGGGAAATGAAACTGGCTTGGCATTATCAACAAGATAAATTTGGAACTCTATCTCGCGTTTAGTAGGTAATCCCCTCACTTCATCAAAGACATCTGGATATTCTCGGACCACTCTTACAGATTGCAAATTATCGTCGGACGAGTCAAGAGATTCAAGATAACATAACATGACTGGACCCTTAGGGATACAAGAAATTTCAAGGGTATTACCAAGGCGAGTCATGAGCCTTACTACCCTTTGTTCACAATCAAGAATGGCTCCATAATCGGACAGCCAATCCATACCTAGGATGAAACCGTATCCCATGAATCCGAGAACATAAGCATTACACGTGAATTCTACGCTTAAGATAGAGATCCTCAAATCCACACACATCATAGATGAATGGGCGGAGCCCCCAATTGGATTTGAAACTATAACGGGATCCTCAACCAGACTAGTACTTAGGTGCAGATTTTCAACAATATTAGAAGAAATAAAAGTATGCGATGCGCCAAAGTCAAATAAGGTTCGAACAGGAAAGTCGGAAATGTAAACAAGGCTTTCTACATAAATATTACTACCTTGGTCAAGAGCTGGAGTGGTGTTGAGAGCATGCAACTGCCCTCCAGAAGGTTCTGGTCGCTGGGTTTGCCCTTGCCCCTGCCCTTGCTTCTTAGGGCAATCCTTGCTGATGTGTCCAGTATCTCCACAATAAAAGCATTCACGCAACTTCCTCTTCTTCTTTCTACAGTCTTTAGCTAGATGTCCAGTAATACCACAGAAGTTGCACTTCCTCGTCTCACGTGATTTGTTGTTGTTCTTGTTATTCTTATTATTCTTGTTGTTCCCCTTCTTGAAATCAGCTTTCTTATTCTTTGTCTCGTTAGGCTTAACCTCCTTCTTGCTATTCTTGTCTTCCTCATGAAGTAGAGCCATATCCAACAAGCTTTCAAAGGTCGCCCCCATGGGTAGACGAGTTAGGGCCAAGCTGTGTAGTGGCTCATTCAATCCTCGAGCAAAGCGTACAGCCTTTTTATGGGCTGTGTTGACCAAATCCAAACCGAACCAAGCAAGCTGATTAAACTTATTCACGTACTCCCTCACAGACATATCCCCTTGCTTGAGTGCTAGGAACCTCACCATCTAAAGGTTCTCCTCTGCTGACGATAAGAATTTAAGCCCAAACCTCTCTCTAAAGTCTGCCCAAGTCTCAACAGGCCTGGTAGTGTTGGTGACTTCCCACCAAAATGCAGCTTCCTCTTTCAACAACCATGCTGCCAACTGAACTTTCATGTGGTCCTCCATATCAAAGATAATGAACAAGTCTTCTGTCTCCTTTAGCCAGTTTCGTGCCTCAACGAAGGTTTCAGTTCCAAAAAAGTTCTTGCCGCCCATTGCTTTAAAGTCTTTGCATATTTTGGCAAAGGCGGTACCAGGAGGAGGAACCGCGGCCACTGGGGGAGGAGGAGGAGGGATGTCTGCCGTGCCCGCGTCGTTGGCCCTGGCTTCTAAGTACCTTCGGAACCATCCAGGCACGGGTATTCCCTCAGGAAGGTTAAGATCGGCCATGCTGAAAAACGAAAAGAAAATATTCAAACGAGGAGAAAAAGGAAAGTGCTAATGGCTTTTGGGGAATAGCCTTTTTAAACGTAAAACTTTTCTGGAAAAATGCTTCTTTATAAATGGTTTTTGATAATAGTTTCAGAAGGTTTTTAAAACTTTTTGCCCAGCTGGTAACCTTCTGCTCTGATACTAAATGTAACACCCCACCTCCTCTAGGGTCACTCACAAAGGGAATGCACTAGTTTTCGTGGAGTATTATCTAGGTAAACATGCATAGAGATATCACAAGGCAGAACATAAATAAAGCAGCGGTAGAAATGAAAAACCAACTTTTTATTGCTTTCAAGAAAGAGTGAAAAAGATCATATATCCAAGATACAAATTATTCCATTACATCAAGTTTCAAAGAAGCATAAACTTAAGATAACCAAAAGTAAAATATTCCCCATAAATAGCAGAAGCAACCATAGCATAGCTCAAGACCAAACCGTACATGAGCTGTCAGAAAGCAAGCCAAATCCAAGCTAAGAGCTAGTGTTCCCTCCCTGAGAACCTGGGGGGAAAACGAAAGAAAAAAAGAGGCGAAAGAAAAAAGGTCAGTCATAAAGACTGGTAAGCCCTAGTGACTTTCAGCATGAAAACTAGTAAAGGTAACATGATATGTGAAAACTGGAATTAAACATAAAGATGATAACAGAACTGGTAGGATAATTAAGATAACAAGATAAGTCAAGTCTAGAATCGCATGTTCAAGGTTCGCTGCACCAACTATATTAGTATTCTAACCCATGTCAAGTATTAACCATGAAATGATCCCTTGGCCCAGTATCATGAAGTGACCCATTATAGGGTCCTACGGTACGATCTACTAATTGATCGGCTCCCTACAAGTCCTAGCTCGTCATGTGTCTGTGTCATACGACCCTATCCAGAAATGTAGTTACCTGTGCTAGGTCCACCATAGGTGTTTCAAGTCCTATGGTGCCAACCACCGACACGAATTAAGCACACACAGTGTAAATCTACGGGTGCCCAATGCCTTCTTTTTTAACTCCGGACTACGTGCACGACCATAGCCCGCCTGAACCTACAATGGCGCACCTACTCAGCCGTCGTTCTGGTCGCTTACAATCAGCCCAGTAATCATGCCCCACCCTGCCTAGTTCCAGGGTATCGTGATACATCCAAGCGGGTTATTGCTGAAAAGGACCGCGTAACTAGGGTTTCTAATGGGTTAAGTGTTGTCATTCAAATTCGTGATTTAACCCTATCCAGATCATGTATCAAGTTGGTTAAGTGTGTTCAAGCAGTTCATGACTTAACCCTATCAAATCATTATGTCAAGTTGGTTAAGTATATTCAAGTGGTTCATGACTTAACCCTATCATGTGGCATTAATTCATTAGTGCACGCCAACCTCTCACATTAGACTAACTGTTGTGGTTACTGGATTTGCCAGGCGGTTCCGGGCAGATTTACACCACAACATAGTCTAACCTCGGGTTTTTACGTGCGATATGACCAACTACCCACATTAGATCCTATTGTTTGCAGCAACTGGATTTGCCGGGCGGTTCCGGGCAGATTTACACTGCAAACTCAACCCAACCTCGAGTTGGCCATTTTCAAGTTTATCTAATTGTCATGCCCACGTTCAAGTTTTCATGTCTAGATTCATGTCCAGTTTTCAGGTCAAGTTTCATGTCAAATCGTGTCAAGTTCATGTCCATATTCAGGTTCAAGTCATAACAACGTTCTTGTTCAAGTTTAAAGCTAATTCATGTTTTACCTAGTCTACCCAAATCGTATTCCCATCGCACGTAAGCTCGAATCGATACAAATAAATCTAATTAGGGAATAACATAAAAAGGAACGGGTATAAGGTGGCAAAAGTGACTACTAGCATAGCATAGTATGACTTGAAATAAAAGATTAAAACATTACTGGCATAAGGAATATTGGCCTCAAACATAAAGATTCCAAATCTAGCAAAATAAGGTACTAATCAAGATAACAGTTGTCATAAGGTGATAGTATAGTCATGGTAACGACTGTCATAAGGTGATAGCATAGTCATGGTACGACTGTCATAAGGTGATAGTATAGTCATGGTAACTATTGACATAAGGTGATAGTCATAAACATGTGACTAATAGCAGATTCAACTTGATTATATGAGGGGTTTCTCTTTTTGATTTAAAACTTGAATAGGCCCCATATTAATGTCATAGTAATATCCAAGAGTCAAGATCCAAGATGAATAAGAATGGATGTAAAACAGTCATCATACATAGGTCCAATTCCAATTTACATCATATTCACATTACATTTACAGTTTAAATCTAAAAATAACTGGGGCTTACAGATCGTGGTTCGAGAATTAGAAAAAGAGAGTCGATGTTGAATATGCTTAGTCAAGTCTAATAGAAGTCCCAAAATCAGCAATTCCCTTAACGCAGTCTCAATGTAGAAGAAGCAGTCCCTCTCTCAAACTTTTCAACCAGAATTAGAGCAGCATAAAGTCAGAAAGAATTTTGTGCAGAGAGACTGGTGTTAGGGGCTGTATTTATAGGGTCAAATCAACGAATGTGGACAGAAACGAGGCCAAATACATCAAAGTGAATCCAGCTTCAGAAATGGGCTCGTGCACCAGGTCGACCCCCAGGTCGACACTATGGTCGACCTGGCCCTGGGTAGGTCGACTACATAGTCGACCCCTAGGTCAACCTGGTCCGAGGCGGGAAATTTCCCGCCCAGTCCATTCTGAGGTTTGAAATTCGAATTTTGAATTCGATTTGAACTGGCTTTGAACTTGAAAATTTCTGAAAACTTCGAAAGGTCATAACTTAGTCATACGGACTCCGATTTCCAAAAACTCAAACTCGTTTCCAAGTAGAATTTCGAGATGAACGCAATGGTGCAACCCGTTTCCCTTGATTCTTATTTTAAAAATTAATTCTGCCTTGATTTATGGTTATTACACGTTATAAAAACACGGGTTGTTACATAAATGGTAATATTTTTATTGCAAAATTGTTTACAATAAAAAGGATAGATTAAAGTATAACATTTTTATTGTCATTACGTATACAATAAAAGTATAAGTAAAAAGGTATCGTCTTTATTGTTATTTTCTATGCAATTTTAAGAATGGATTTTAAGATAATATTTTTATTGTAAAATTAGTTTACAATAAAAAGGATTGGTTAAAGAATAGCATTTTTATTGCCATTTTATATAAAATAAAAATGTGGAAAATTAAAGGAATTATTTTTATTGATATTTTATATGCAATAAAAATAGAAAGTTTAGAGATATCACTTTTATTGACATTGTATATGTAATGAAAGTAGAAGAGTTAAAATTATCACTTTGATCCATTTTGTTTAATTAGAACGGTCACAATATGAATCGTTGTTTGCTATTTATTGTGTTAAACTGGAATTAATGACAAAATGAAATTACTACCTTTATCATTTTGTTGAAATAGAATTGTTAACAAAATGAGTATATCACTTTTACACATCTTTGTTGAAACAAAATTTATGCGCAAATATAAGAACCACTTTTATTTGCATAATATACAGTAGAATTTATAAACAAATATAAAATCCAATTTTTATTTGAAAACTTGCATTAGAGTTTATAATCTAATATACAAATTGTATTGTTGGTCAAAATATACATTGAAATGTATTGCTAAGAAATTTCATACAAATAAAATATAATGAAATTTATATTTTATTTGTCATCCACAATAAAGATATATAAATAAATTACTGTTTATGTAACTTTAGGAATATATAGAGAAATCATACAAGTAAAATACATTTTTACTCGATATAAGTGGCATTTTTCATTTATTTCATCAACTTGTTAGTTAAATTGAAATTGGTTAATTCTATTAACCAATTATTTATTTATTTGTTTATATAAACTGCTGTTGGCTGAAAACCCCACACGGGTATTAGGATGATACTTGACTGACAAAAATCCCAATCTTTAATTGTATGTCTATCAATTGATCAATAGGCTGCGATGAGCGTTATTATTTCAATTTAATGCTCACACAGTTGAAATTGTCACTCTGGATGTTAATGGATGATTCGATGATTATTTCCTGTTTATTACCCTATACATGAAATGTATGAAATCCATATGACCCAAATTATATGGTACATGGTTGAGTCGCACTCCAATTTAGAATTTCTTTCTAAATAAAGGATTTTTGTATAATAAATATGTTTGTCAAATATAGGATTTTTTTAATATAAAGGATATGTTATATTAAAAATATTTTACAAATAGATTCAAGGAAGTTTTCAATTAATTATTATTAAATTGGAATTTATTTCAAGCATTGGATTTTGGGTTGTCGTGGATGGTGTCTTAAATATCATTGTCCTTAAACCCCGTTGAAAGAGTTAACCTTTTTATTAAGATTATTTACAATTATATTTTTTGAAATTAATTGATATGTGGATTGGATTTATCGTGGATGATGTTTTTAAATGACATTTGTTCTTTAGTCCAATTTACATTGAAATTATTATTTGGAATTTATAAATCTATTTTATAGATTTAAAAGAAGATTTTCTAAAAATCTGGTTTTTCCAATTTAATATATTAAATTGGAATTAAGTGGGAATTCGATTGGTAATAATCGAGATGGGCTTCTGTAAAAGAAGACTGATATTATATATGGAATTTAAGAGGCTTTGCCGTTATTCCATTTATATTATTAGTCTGATACAGAAATTCATATCGGTTATATATTGATTTAATTTCTGTGGAAATTCCATATTTTTGGAAATTGATTTATGGTTTATCATGAACTGTGTTTTAGATGACACTAGTTCTTTAACCTAATTTAAGACAAGATTTACTTATTAAATTAATAATCTTGTAATAATGATTTTGATATTAAAATCAAAATTAGAGTTATTAAATCTTTTTAGAAAAGATTTAAAATTGAATTTATTGATTTTATCTTTGATAAAATTAATGAGAACCTTTTTGTATAAATATTTTATTAAAAGAACATTCAGAGTTGGAACGTGGCGTATGGTTGATTTTAATGACAAATACGCGAGTTATTCAGAAAGACCGGGATTATCCCGTTCTGAATAATCATCCCGACGATCAGGGGTCAAAGATGAAGACGGTGGTTGAAAATCGGAGAGCTTTACATCGTTTGGTTGATGATAACTGATATCTTGAATTGGGACTGATCCCCCAAGGCAAGGTAATAAGTGATGATCGTCCAGAAGTACTGGAGAACAACGGATACGTTGTTTCATTCAAACACAGAACGGACTTGTAAACGGATGCTTGTCTGACGTTGAAATTCATTTCATGTAATTAAATCGATTCCTATTCATGTATGTCCGTTTGGTGGTGGAGGACTTATTCTGTACTTAACACCCTGGTATATATCAATAGTTGTCGATAGCATGGCGTGAATGGTCAATGTGACACGCCAAGATGCAAATAACAAGGCTTTTGTTGAAAAGCTGGCCTTTTAGTTGATGATCAAAGCATAGCCTGTTTAGGGATAGCTTTGTGCATAGCATGACTTCGCGAGCCTCACACCCCGGTATGAGTCAAAAACGGGATACAGACCGTAGGGAGTGCACATGTTTCTTTCTAGCTATGAGTAGTGTCAGTGCTTAAAACTGGCTGGCATTTTATTTATGTGGATGATGGATTGAGGTATCTCAGGTTTTATAGATTGTTAGTGGCCATATGGAGGTTCAAAGGAACCGGGAAACGTGTTTTCAGGCATAACTAATCCACTACCGTTAGGTGGGGACCGGCCCTACCGCATCCAAGGGTTCACTGCGGGGGATCCTGAGGCATTTGCTAGAGTGTCTCGAATCGGAGAGGACGATCCCTAGCCTCGATTTCATGATGGAAAACAAACTTCCAATACGACACTATGCGGTTTTGATTGTAGAACTAGTATGGCGACATAGTAGGATGGGGTACTATGCCGTCTATGATTTATACATTGTGATTGAAATGTTTTTGAAACATATATACACTAGTAATAATATCACATCCGTTTTTATCGTATCAAGCATCTTTTGACCATTATAAGGTAAAACTCTATCCTCCGGTTTGCGTTGCGTTGTGTTATGGGACTTGAGTCTTATAATGGTTTCATTTTTCTAAAAAAAGCATTGCGTTGTTTAACAATTTACTATATTTTATGCACTGGCAATTCAATGGAGTTAACCCATTCCGCGTTAGTGGCGTGGTCCTGTGATTCGCCTTATTATTATATTAGTTAAGTTAAGATTTCTCATACCAGTCCCATGACTGACCTGTAGTTTGTTTCACTGGCAAACTCGGGTGCCAATAATTTCCACACGGGCAGTCGAGTAGCTTTTTGCAGATATTTATCTCTTTAGCAGGATCCTGGATCGAATCTTAAAGCTGTGTCCAGAGCATAGAAAGTCTTCTGCTGTGTATTGTATTAATTTATTGTAATAAGTCTTCCGTTGTATTTTATTTATCGATGTACTCTGATATTCTGTACTCTGATGTAACATTATTATGATATTTATAAAAGTCTTTTGTTATTTGTTTTAATGGTTGTATTCTCAAAGTTAACGTATGCGGGTTTCGAACGATTTTAGTCGATCTATCGATCGATTAACGTCAGGGCAAAATCCGTGTCGTTACAGTTGGTATCAGAGCTTTGGTTAGCTCAAATATTTGGTGTACAACTCGTTAGAACTGAACAAAGACTCACCAGAGATTGGATTAGTAATATCAAATAAGAATACTCATTAGAGATAGGATCAGCAGTATCCTAGAATGAGAAAACTCATTAGAGATGGGGTTAGTAATGCCTTAGAATGAGTTGAGAGTGACAAGTTTGTTATTATTGTAATTATTATTATATATCTAATTCGATCTTAGAAAACATGATTTTTGAATATATAAAAGTTATATATTTTTAAAAATTTAATCAACTAATTGATTAATGATTGTGTTGTGTGATTATTAGTTCAACTAATAAAATTATTGAAACAAATAAAAAATAAAAGTTGATATAGGTTAGTTAAACAACTTTTAGCTTTGTTCCTTTTCGAGGATGAAAAGATTTTAAGTGGGGGAGATTGTAACAACCTGGAATTTGAGAACAAATTTTAAATTTCAATTTAAGCTATTTTAAGGGATATAGAGTATAAATTGGTTATTTTTATATAATAAAATTTTTAGAATAAATTTAATTGATTGTTTTAAAAAGAGAAACACATGTTTATGTTTGTATAAAAAGAAAACAAATGAATGTAAATTTGTATATAGTAGTTAAGGATATTAATTAGGGGTTCCTCATTTGATTTATAATCATGCATTGAATACTTTCCCATTTTTCTGTTTCTTATTTTATTTTTAATTTTAAATAAGATATAAATACGCTACCTCACGCTTAGTCCAATTGAATATGTTGCATAAATTATGATACTTATTGTTATGTATTTTGAAATTTAAAAAGTTATATGACTTTCTTATAGTCAGCATCAGACAACAAATCATGTATTCATTTCTTTTTGTTATCATTTTTTCGTATGTAATTTTTCTTCTGAATTTAGTATAATAAATAAAAGTTGATAAGAGTGACATCTTGTGCTTAGTCAGTAAATTTATTTACTTCGTAAGCTACCTAATATGAAGGGACACATTAAAGAAATAAATAAGGTAACTTTCTCAATTCTCTTCCTTATCCTTTTGTTTCTTCTTTGCAATTGTTTCTATTAATATTCTCTAATTCTAGACCTTAGTATACTCCTCTTCCTTTATTCTCTGTAAACAAAAATGAGCAGCCACCATTTTGTTCTTTTCTTTCCTTAAAAAAAAGAGAGGATTCCAACCAAATCATTCCATGAAAAAAAATCTAAAAGAAGTTTTGATTAATATCCTCTTCGATTCTATGCAATTGTCCAAGCGTGCGATGGTGAAATTGAGGAACGATGAATGGGTTCAGAATGGTCCAGGAAAGAGCGATGAAGAAGGAGCAGTGTCGACCCTTGGATCAGAGGATGAACGGCCAAATGGAAAGATGATTAAGGTTAAGGCCTAATTAAAGTTTAATTATAAATTATTTATTTATTAATGTAATCAAATCTTGAAACGATCATATCATTTGCAATCGAAATCAGAATTCAGCAAACTGAATTGCGTTGGAACCGTATTTCCAAGATCTACAACATGGAGTTGACCAAAACAGATTTAGTATTCGTCTAATTTTTGGTCAGAGTGGAAAACTTTTGGTGAGAACTCTAATTTTTATTATCTAATTAATTATTAATTATTTTTCTCGCGTTAAAAATAATTGTATTGTAATATTAATTCAGATCTGAAATGTTCTGTGTTGTATAAATTGTTGATTGTTGCTTATGGTATGTTTTGTTGTTCATGGTATGCTAGATCCGCAATGAAATTTCATATATTGTTGAATTTTATTTGCGGTTAGAAAATTAGATCTAAAATTAGATCTAAATCATATTTTATTCAGATCTATAGAAAAAATGTAGTCAATGATGATTATTTCATGATGTACTGAATTTCTAGTTGCGGCTTGATCTAGTTGTTCTAATTTATTTTATATTGTTAAAATATTATTTTTATTATTCTGAAATGAACAATATAATCTGATCGACAAATAAAACTTATTTTCATTTGTTACATTACAATAGAACTGGGTCAACAACTAAAAACTTATTTTTATTTGTTAACATTACAATAGAAATTGAACGACAAATAAAAACTTATTTTTATTTGTTTATATTACAATAGAATTTGGACGACGAATAAAATGTTACTTTTATTTGTTTACATTTCAACAGGATTTGTGAAGGAAAATAAAAAAAAAATCTTCTTTTTACTGTCACCTTAAACATAGGTTGTTTTTTTAGAACTAGGATAGCAAAAAAATACCCAATTTTATTGTTGTTATTAAAACATATTAGTAAACCAAATATTTATTTACATGTTATTTGTAAATTTAAGATAATAATTGGAAAACACATTTTTTATTTACATTTTATTTGTAAATAAAAATAAAAGATTTAAGATTCACATTTTGTTTTACATTTCATATGCAAACACAAGTTCATTTTTAAATGTTAAATTTTTGTTTACATTTTATATGTAAATAAAAATCCAAATCGAAGAGTTACATTTTTATTTGCATTATGTAAGTAAATAAAAATCCATATGTAGTAGTTACGGTTTTTATTCACATTTTTATATGTGTAAAAACCCATTTTTGTGTTATTTTCTTTTTAAATAAAAAGATCAAATTTTTATTGTAAATTTAGTACGATAAAAGGAATGGTATGAAATGTTCATATTTTTATTGTAATCTATTACAATAAAAAGAATAGACATGTAAGACAGCAATTTTGATTTTATTTTTGTTTAAATAAAAAGATTTTACATCAAAGGTAAGGTTTTTATGAAATATTGTTTTTCAAGTAGAAGATTATGATAAAGGAATTTATTTTGTTGCAACTTTGTTGAATTAAACATTATGTTTTTATTGTCATTATAAATTACCATAAAAAGGGTTAAAACTTAAAAGGCATATTTTTAATTTCAAATTTAATAAAGGGATTTTCTTTTAATGTCAGAAAGTTACAATAAAAAGGTTCGATTATAAGGATTATCCTTTAGTGCCAAATGGATACGATGACAAGTCTTGATTCAACTAATTATATTTTATTGTTAAATGGTTACAATAAAATGAATTTAACATTTTTATTGCTTAAGTGTTCAATAAAGGACAAGGCATGAAGATTACATATATTTTTAATACCATTGTTGTTAAAAAGATTCTGTTTATATTTTTATTTTGAAAACAATAGCGAAATAGAAACATAGGATTACATATATGTTGTAATTTCCCTTGATTCAAAAGATTAGATATAAAGGACTACAATAAAAAGTATAACATTGGAAATTATGTTTATTTTCCAAATTTACTGCAATATAAAGAATAGATTTTAAATTCACCTTTTTATTATCATTTTATTTTCAATAAAAAGTGTAGATTTTAATGGTATTATTTTTATTGTAAAATTAGTTTACAAAAAAAAAGGATAGGTTAAAGTATAACATTTTTATTGTCATTACGTATACAATAAAAGTATAAGTAAAAAGGTATCGTCTTTGTTGTTATTTTCTATGCAATTTTAAGAATGGATTTTAAGATAATATTTTTATTGTAAAATTAGTTTACAATGAAAAGGATAAGTTAAAGAATAGCATCTTTATTTCCATTTTATATATAATAAAAATGTGGAAAATTAAAGGAATTATTTTTATTGATATTTTATATGCAATAAAAATAGAAAGTTTAGAGATATCACTTTATTGACATTATATATGTAATGAAAGAAGAAGAGTTAAAATTATCACTTTGATCCATTTTGTTAAATTAGAACGATCACAATATGAATCGCTATTTGCTATTTATTGTGTTAAACTGGAATTAATGACAAAATGAAATTAGTACCTTTATCATTTTGTTGAGACAGAATTGTTAACAAAATGAGTATATCACTTTTACACATCTTTGTTGAAACAGAATTTAGGTGCAAATATAAGAATCACTTTTATTTGCATAATATACAGTAGAATTTATATGCAAATATAAAATCCAATTTTTATTTGAAAACTTGCATTAGAGTATATATTCTAATATACAAATTGTATTGTTGGTCAAAATATACACTGAAATGTATTGCTAAGAAATTTCATACAAATAAAATATAATGAAATTTATATTTTATTTGTCATCCGCAGTAAAGCTATATAAATAAATTACTGTTTATATAACTTTAGGAATATATAGAGAAATCATACGAGTAAAATACATTCTTACTCGATATAAGTGACATTTTTGATTTATTTCATCAACTTGTTAGTGAAATTGAAATTGGTTAAATATATTAACCAATTATTTATTTATTTATTTATATGAACTGCTGTTGGCTGAAAACCCCACACGGGTATTGGGACGATACTTGACTGACACAAATCCTAATCATTAATTGTATGTCTATCGATTGATCGACATGCTGCGATGAGCGTTATTGTTTCATTTTAATGCTCACACAGTTGAAATTGTCACTCTGGATGTTAATGGATGGTTTGATGATTATTTCCTGTTTATTACCCTATACGTGAAATGTATGAAATCCATATGACCCAAATTATATGGTACATGGTTGAGTCGCACTCCAATTCAGATTTTCTTTCTAAATAAAGGATTTTTGTATAATAAAGTATGTTTGTCAAATATAGGATTTTTTTTAATATAAAGGATATGTTATATTAAAAATATTTTACAAATAGATTTAAGAATGTTTTCAATTAATTATTATTAAATTGGAATTTAGTTCAAGCATTGGATTTTTGTGTTGTCGTGGATGGTGTCTTAAATAACATTGTCCTTAAACCCCGTTGAAAGAGTCAACCTTTTTATTAAGATTATTTACAATTATATTTTTTAAAATTAATTGATGTGTGGATTGGATTTATCGTGGACGGTGTTTTTAAATGACATTTGTTCTTTAGTCCAATTTACATTGAAACTATTATTTGGAATTTATTAATCTATTTTATAGATTTAAAAGAAGATTTTCTAAAAATCAGTTTTTTCCAATTTAATATATTAAATTGGAATTAAGTGGAAATTCGATTGGTAATAATCGAGATGGGCTTCTGTAAAAGAAGACCGATATTATATATGGAATTTAAGAGGCTTTGCCGTTATTCCATTTATATTATTAGTCTGATACAGAAATTCATATCGGTTATATATTGATTTAATTTCTGTGGAAATTCCATATTTTTGGAAATTGATTTATGGTTTATCATGAACTGTGTTTTAGATGACACTAGTTCTTTAACCTAATTTAAGACAAGATTTACTTATTAAATTAATAATCTTGTAATAATGATTTTGGTATTAAAATCAAAATTAGAGTTATTAAATCTTTTTAGAAAAGATTTAAGATTGAATTTATTGATTTTATCTTTGATAAAATTAATGAGAACCTTTTTATAAAAATATTTTATTAAAAGAACATTAAAAGTTGGAATGTGGCATATGGTTGATTTTAATTACAAATACGCGAGTTATTCAGAAAGACCGGGTTTATCCCATTCTGAATAATCATCACGACGATCAAGGGTCGAAGATGAAGATGGTGGTTGAAGACCGGAGAGCTTCACATCGTTTGGTTGATGATAACTGATATCTTGAATTGGGACTGATCCCCCAAGGCAAGGTAATAAGTGATGATCGTCCAGACGTACTGGAGATCGATGGATACGTTGTTTCATTCAGACCCAGAACGGACTTGTAAACGGATGCGTGTCTGACGTTGAAATTCATTTCATGTAATTAAATCGAATCCTATTAATGTATGTCTGTTTGGTGGTGGAGGATTTATTCTCTACTTAACACCCTGGTATATATTAATAGTTGTCGGTTGCATGGTGTGAATGGTCAATGTGACACGCCAAGATGCAAATAACAAGGCTTTTGTTGAAAAGCAGGCCTTGCAGTTGATGATCAAAGCATAGCCTGTTTAGGCATAGCTTTGTGTATATCGTGACTTCGCGAGCCTCACACCGCGGTATGAGTCAAAAATGGGATATGGACCGTAGGGAGTGCACATGTTTCTTTCTAGCTAGGAGTAGTGTCAGTGCTTAAAACTGGCTGGCATTTTACTTATGTGGATGATGGACTGAGGTACCTCGGGTTTTATAGGTTGCTAGTGGCCATATGGAGGTTCAAAGGAACCAGGAAACGTGTGTTCAGGCATAACTGATCCACCACCATTAGGTAGGGACCGTCCCTACCGCATCCAAGGGTTCACTACGGGGGGTCCTGAGGCATTTGCTAGAGTGTCTCCAATCGGAGAGGACGATCCCTAGCCTCGATTTCATGATGGAAAACCAACTTCCAATACGACACCATGCAGTTTCGATTGTAGAACTAGTATGGCGACAGAGTAGGATGGGGTACTATGCCGTCTATGATTTATACATTATGATTGAAATGTTTTTGAAACATATATACACTAGTAATAATATCACATCCATTTTTATCGTATCAAGCATCTTTTGACCATTATAAGGTAAAACTCTATCCTCCGGTTTGCGTTGCATTGTGTGATGGGACTTGAGTCTTATAATGGTTTCATTTTTCTAAAAAAAGCATTGCGTTGTTTAACGATTTACTTTATTTTATGCACTGGCAATCCAGTGGAGTAAACCCGTTCCGCGTTAGTGGCGTGGTCCTGTGATTCACCTTATTATTATATTAGTTAAGTTAAGATTTCTCATACCAGTCCCATGACTGACCTATAGTTTGTTTCACTGGCAAACTCGGGTGCCCATAATTTCCACGTGGGCAGTCGAGTAGCTTTTTGCAGATATTTATCTCTTTAGCAGGATCCTGGATCGAAGCTTAAAGTTGTGTCCATAGCATAGAAAGTCTTCCGCTGTGTATTGTATTAATTTATTGGAATAAGTCTTCTGCTGTATTTTATTTATCGATGTACTCTGATATTCTGTACTCTGATGTAACATTATTATGATATTTATAAAAGTCTTTTGTTATTTGTTTTAATGGTTGTATTCTCAAAGTTAACGTATGCGGGTTTCGAACGATTTTAGTCGATCTATCGATTGATTAAGGTCGGGGCGAAATCCGTGTCGTTACAGTTCCCTTTGACTATGCATCGATTAATACATTGCAAACTTTTTTGTCTGTGTTTTAGAATGGTTTTCCAAGTCCCAGAACAGTTGTTGTCAATATCCATCACCCAAATTTGTTTTCCCGAGCAGTATCTTTTCAACATCCAATTTTTCCATAAACTGTTACCATTAACAAAATGCCATAAAAGTTTTAAGGTTGCAGCTGTTTTAGTATCTTGGAAATTACGTATCCCCACCCCTCCTTCGACTTTAGGAGTACACATCTTGTTCCAAGCGGTCTTGTGTCTTTTTCCTGTCCATATAAAATTAGCACACATTTTATTGATTTTTTCAATCGTAACTTCTGGTAATCAAACCGACTTTGTCTGTTTTTCTTAATTCTACTGAGCCTTCGAAAACTTGTGTCCGTCTGAAGCTTTTTTACAATACTCATTTTGTCCTGCTTTGAATGATGCATTAATTAGATTGTCTATTGAATAATCATAACAAGCCTTATATATCAGTTCCTTGTATTTTCTTTCTTTATGTGCATTTATGACCAGTTTAAATGTTAATGTTAATTTATGTAAATAATTTTCGTTAGTTTCATTTTCCTTTATTTCGTAACATTTTTTCTAATCTAATTAACGTACAAGTATAAACTAACTTTAATTCATTACCGTTTATTATTTCTTTTAATATATATGTATGTATGTATGTATGTATAGCTTAATATTCTTGACTTTTTATTTCTTTTATCGCAGTTAATCTTAAATGGAATACTGATTCCCTTTAACTTAGGCAATATTTGTAGTTTTTTCTATAATTCATTTTTTATTTTTTTTCAAAATCGAACTCAAATGAAATATTAATCTCTCTTTATCTCTAAGCAATATTTGCATATTTCCTCTTCAGTTCAATTTTTCCGCAACAAATCTCGTTTAATCTGCTTCAAAAAATACCAAAAGACTTAAATGTAAACAAATTTTTGTCATATATTTTAAGGATCATTTATACTCTTATCACATTTCTTTCTATAGTGGTGAGCATTATTACATCTCTTTCTTATTATTTCTTTCTTCTACGATTACATTTCATTGTGGACTAGATTTCATGGTCAGATTTATAGTTGATAAACTTATTTATTTTTTAAAATTATTGAATTTTCACCTTAATATAAATTTAAAATTTCAATAGTGAATTATAGTTGTAATTTTGTAGAACAATCTAGTTTTGTCCATAGGTTTGGTTTCGATTTGCATCTCTTAATTCTTACTAAATTCAGCTGTATAATAAGGTATTTGTCTACCAACTGTTCCTTTTTAGATAATATTTTAAGTTTCAACCTCTGGAGCTATCAATGAGCTTTGAAAATATTTCAATTAGCTAGCAATTTTTCAAATAGAAAATGTACAACTTTTTTGCTTTACAATCCTTCATATGTAATTGATAAATTACACTAATTAAATGCGACATTTTTCATGAATATTTATTTATGTATTAAATCTTTGTGTTTGCATGATTGCTTGAAATAATTATTTTAAGTTTTTAGTAATATATGTAATTTTTCTTCTATATACTGTGATTCATGTGTAGTTTTAAAGAATTAAAAAACATGAGAAAAATAAATTCTTTTATCTCGTAGCATTACAAAGTCGGTTTTCCCACCATTATGCGGTTATACTAGTTGATAAGTCATCATCCAGTACATAACCACAGGTGTAATAACAGTTCTGAACAATTCTATTTTCCTCGCCAACGATAAAAGACGACAATCCTAGTTGTCCATCTTACCTCGTATTTTATCAATAAGCTCGCCACAATCCGAAAAGTGTAGATAATTAATTGAAAGGGGGACGCCAAGATATTTAACTGGAATTCTACCTTCAGTCATGTTAAGCTCCTGCAATAACTCATTTTTACTGTTGACACCTTTGCTGCAAAAAACCTTGGACTTCATAATATTTATCTTCTGACTGGCATTATCCTTTAACTGATTCAAGATCCCACTAACCTTAGCCTTAGCAAAAATCATCAAATCAACAACGTAGATTAAATGAGTGATAACAGGCTCTTGATTATATATAGGCTGAATCTGTTTAGCCTCCATTGCTATGAACATTAGAATTGAAAAAAATTCCATGGCCACACAAAAAAGATATAGAGAAAGAGGATTGTGATAACCCCAAACCTCCACTGGGTGAAAGTAAGGAATAATCATAAGGAATACAACATAAATATAACAATACATATCACTGATACAACATAGCAGAGGAAATACCATAGAATAATAACATTATAGCAGCAGAAATATAATGTCATAAACCACAGAATCCCAACAGTCACAGAATTCCAAATTATTACATCAAGTTTGCTGAAATGAAAATAAGTTCCAACTCCCAAAATAAGCAATACGAAATGAAACAAGTCTAATGACTGAACTTAAAGATAGAAAAATGCAATAGAAGTAAATGATAGCTGTCCTCAAAGCTCCAAGTCATCACCTCTCCACAAAAGCAAATCCAAGCGAAGATAATGAGCAACTCCAAGAAGACTCCAAGCAAAGAATGAACCTGTTTACTTGGCTGCCCGTGTAGAAAAGAGGGCACCCGAGTTTGCAAAAAGGTGAAACAAACTACGGGTCAGTCATGGGACTGGTGTGAGAATTCATAACTAGTTTAGTAATAATAATATGACAAATCCAAAGACCACGCCGCTAATGCGGAACAGGTTTACTCAATGGATTGTCGTGCATAATTTAAAGTGTCAGAACGTACAACATCGCAATGCTTTTTAGAAAAATGGAATCACCATAAGACTCAAGTCCCATCACACAATGAAACGCACACCAGAGGATAGAGTTTTCCCTTATGGTGATTAAACATGCTAAATATGGCAAATACGAGTTTAATATTATTATTAGTGTATAATAAAAACATTTCAAAATAAATGTATCAATCCTAGGAAACATAGTACCCCATCCTACTATATCTCCATACTAGTAATACAATCAAAACCGCAGGGTCGTATTTGGAATTTGGATTTCCATCTGAGTCAAGGCTAGGGAGGAGCTCCTTACCGATTCGAGGCACTCTAGCAATGCCCCAGGATTGGTACTCTGTCCAACCCTTGGATCCTGCAGGGCCGGTCCACACTTACTTTTGTGGATTAGTTATGCCTGAACACACATTTCCCGATCCTTTTGGACCTATACTACGGCCAGTGGCGACCGCATAAACCGAGGCCTCGAACAATCCAACAACCACAATGAATAAATGCCAGCGCTGGTAGGTCCCTGGCACCACTCTAGCTAGAAAGAAACGTGTGCACTCCCTGCGTTCCCTTCTCCCGTTTTAGACTCCGCCGGTGTGTGAGGCTCGTGAAGTCACGTCATACACAAAGCTATGCCTAAACAGGCTATGCTTTGATCATCCCACAAGGCCTGCTTTTCAACAAAGCCTTGATTATTGCATCTTAGTATGCCACACTGTCACTCCATACCATACCATTGCTTCTCCATCAATACATAAATGGGTGTTAAGTAGAGAATAAATTCTCCACCACCAATATTTATATATTAACAGAAAATCAACAATATGATATATAACGAAGTACGATGTCAGACACACCATCCATTTAAACTTATGCTCTGGGTCTGAACGAAAGTCAAATCCGTTCAATCAACATGTTCATTCGTACAACGATCATGACCTTGACTTGGGAGCAAATCAATTCAAAGCCTCAATCGCTGTCTTCATGAGGGGAAGATTGATGGTCTTCATTAGTCGTCTTCTTCTTCAATTCTCATCGTCGTTTTGATTATTTGGAATGAGATTAACTCGGCCTTTCCAAATAATCTTCGTATATATATATATATATATAAATATATTGAAAACTCTTCCTTATCGTTATTTCTAATTTATAACGATTATTTCCCATTTTATTTAATTAAAAATAATTAAATCTTTAATCAACTACGATTCAGATCAATGGCGATTTTGGCGCTGTTTTCAACCAATTTTGATTTTCACATATCTCAAAATCTAACCGTTGGATCATAACATATCTTATATCGTTGGAAAGAATTTTCCGAGACGGTCCTAACGTTTTCAGATTTGGGAAAATCCGACGGTCGGATCTTCCGGTATATTCGTTTAAATATATGATTTCAAAACGCGAACTACCGCGCTTGATTCGATTAATTTTAATTATATTTATATATAAATATATAAATAAATTGTTTGTTCTCATTCTTATGTACATTTTCATTCTCTTATCTTTTCATTTCTCCATTTACATTAAAATGTAATTTATAATTAGACGATGAATCATTCCATTTAATTTATTTCATATCTCTATAATTTACCTTAAAATGTAAATTATAATTCATCGTACTATTTATTCCCTTTTGTGACGGCCTGGAATTTCGCTCGATCCGAATCAGTCGTTAAACCGATCTAGACCGTTCGAAACCCCTGATCGTTTTGAGAACAGGACAAAATAGAACGCAGACGGAAGAACATTTCATTGCTTATACAACAATTCCATCAGAAACAAGAATATACAGAGTATAATTGAATAAATTACATTCGATAAATATCAGAGATTACAATAAATTACATAGCAGCGGAAAATAATACAAAGCACAACTGAAGGTGATACACGGATACAGAGCTTTCCGGATATCATTCCAGCTGTAAACCAAGATCCTGTGAATATAAATCTGCAAAACCAAAACTACTAGCTGCCCGTGCGGAAAATAGGGGCACCCAGAGTTTAGGTTAAAACAATAAACTCCAGGTCAGTCATGTGACTGGTGTGAGAACTAAAACAGTTATTTAAAGCTTTACTTTAAAAGAGAGTAATTCAAGGGACCACGCCGTATAACACGGAACGGGTTTCCTCCCAAGAATACCAGTGCATAGAATAAACAACGCAATGCTTTTTCGAAAAATGAAGCTGTTATAAGACCCAGGTCCCATCACACAATGCAACGCAAGCCGGAGGATAGGGTTTTACCTTATAACAGCCAAACATGTTTGGTACGTTTAAAACAAATCATTTGATACTATAATAAGTGTATAGTGTCAAAACAATTTCAATCATAAATATAAATCATAGACGGCATAGTATCCCATGCTACTATGTCGCCATACTAGGCTCTACAAATAAAGCCGAAATACACGTATTGGAAATTGGATTTCCGTCATGAGTCGAGGCAAGGGGCAAGCTCCTCTCCGCGCTCGAAACACTCTAGCAAATGTCTCAGGACTACGCACTCTGGGCAATCCTTGAATCGGTTGGGCCGGTCCTCACTTACGTTAGAGGATTATTTATTCCTAAACACACGTTTCCCGGTCCTTACAGACCTATAATCGAGGCGCCTCATTCCAACAACCACAAAGGTGAAAAGTATATAAATGTCAGGGCTGGTAAGTCACTGACACCACCAAAGCTAGAAAGAAACGTCGTGTTCTCCCAACGGTCCGTATCCCGTTTTTGACTCATACCGAGGTGTGAGGCTCGCGAATTCACGTTATACACAAAGCTGCCACGTAGGCGTGCTTTGATCATCAACCACAAGACTTTGCTTTTCAACAGAAGCCTTGATCATTGCATCTCAGCGTGCCACACAGGCAATTCATGCCATGCGACTGATGTCCATCGATATACAACCTCTGAGCTCGTACGTCTCAGAGAAGGGCGTTAAGCAAAAGAATAAATTCTCCGCCGCCAAACAGATGTATATTTAACAGAAATCAATCAACACAGAATAAAATCCAGTGTCAGACACACAATCCTTTTACAAGTTCGTTCTGGGTCTGAACGAAACCGGAGGCACTTTCCTCGCATATCCATCCATCTCCAAGTACGTCTGGACGACCACCAACTATTTCCATCCTCTTGGGTGTACAGCCCAATCAGGATCGTCAGTAATAATCCAAACGATGTGAAGACTTCCGGTCTTCAACCACCGTCTTCATCTTCGACTTATCGTCGAATCGGTTATTCAGAATGGGTATAAACCCGGCCTTTCCGAACAACCCGCGTATATTAAAAACAAATGTTACACGAACACAACATACGCCTCATTCCAATCCATATTCTTAGGGAAAGGTTCCCATTAATTTTATCCAAGATAAATTCTTTAAAATTTATCCTTTAATCTTCCTTTGGATGTCATATCAAACCAAATTATGGTTTTCCAAACTAGTCGAGGTTAGCGAATCACAACGAAGTAATTATTTATTTTATTTCCCAATCCCAACCTATTCATCCCATGAAGAAAAACTGGTAATACTCCATATTTAACACCACGGTGTTATCGGTAAAATTAATTACCATTTCACGTTCAAATCTAATTAAAGATTTAACTATCGCTTCGGAGCAAAACCGGTGATACTCCATTCTCGCTTATTTCTAAATTTGATAATTTAGATTATAGATTCACATTTCAACCTAATTGCAGATTCGTTAAAACTCCTTTTACTGGGTTAAAGAACTAGGTGTTATTTAAAACACAGTTCACGACAAACCCAAATCACATTCTATTTATTATCGGGTTAAAGAACTAGTGTTATTTAAAACACTGTTCACGATAAACCCATTTCAAATCCAATCAAATATATTAGAAATTACGATTATTTAAAACCCCCTTTTAAATCTGATTTATTTATTTAAAAATAAAAACTCGGGTTTTAAATTGAGTTCAAACTAGTTCATTTCGATAAAAATCTATTTTTATCTTTTCAAATATAGAGTTTTTCATCCCAATTTCTCTCAAATCATTTCTTATGATTTTACACAAATTATTGATATTTTTAATAATTTTATCAAGGCATGTACAGTCGATTTCCAACAACGGCCATCGAACTGCACTTACAGCGACCTTTTTCAAATTTGATTTGGACGTATCTCCAAATCCAACCGTTAGATCTTGAATTTCTAATATTCGTTAGAAAGCTCTTTTCGATACGAACCCAACGGTTCCGTTTTTAGGAGAATCCGACGGTCGGATCTCCCGTAATGTCCGTTTGAAATAAATGGTCGAAATTCACGAACTGCCGTGGCGCGGCGCGTTCTATTCAGGCCATTATATTATACATATAATATATATATAATATATTTCGTCGATTACTATTTAAAACGAATTATATAAATAGTTTTGAATTCGTTTCAAAAGCAATTTCAACTTCCATTTCAATTCAAATCATTTCGAAATCGTTTTCAATTGAATCCATTTCGAAATCGTTTTCAATTCAATTCATTTCGAAATCGTTTTCAATTCAATTCATTTCGAAATCGTTTCAATTCATTTCGAAATCGTTTTCAATTCAATTTATTTCGAAATCGTTTTCAATTCAATTCATTTCGAAATCGTTTCAATTCAATTCATTTCGAAATCGTTTTCAATTCAATTCATTTCGAAATCGTTTTCAATTCAATTCATTTCGAAATCGTTTTATATTCATTTTAAAATGAGTAAAGTCGATATAAATATCGTTCACGTCAAAATGGCGTCAATCTAATCAACACGGCTTCATATATTTCTATTTTCAAATATTTCGTTTTCAAATATTCCTATTACCAAAATATTCGTTAATATCAAAATATTTCGTTCAACACATGACTAATCTCAACGGATGAGTACAGTCAACACATGAACCTTTATTTTATATTGATAAAGAAGTAAATTTCATTTTTAAAATATTTCGTTCAACACATGACCAATCTCAACGGATGAGTACTGTCAACACATGAACTTTTATTTTATATTGATAAAGAAGTAAATTTCATTTTTAAAATATTTCGTTCAACACATGACCAATCTCAATGGATGAGTACTGTCAACACATGAACTTTTATTTTATAATATTCTTTATTTTCTAAATTGGAATGAGGCCCAATCAATTACCATATAAAGTTAATCATATGGATTTTCACACATCACACGTACATAATAGCATTGAAAAATAATCAACCATCAACCAAAGTGCACTACACTGTATAAGCATCAAATATAGATATCTAACGCTTATAACAGCCTATCAATCAATCGATCGACATATTTAATCAATCAGGATGAGTGAACTTCAAATTTCATCCCAACACCCGTGTGGGGTTTCAAACAATCAAACACTGATTTTATTTGTGCAGTTGAGCGATGTGTAAAATTTATCGTTCCAATCAATGTCAGTCAAATCAGTGTATATAAACAAATCGGCCGATTTGTTTATAAATATCTATTTGTTCACTTTCACGTTAAAAATTATATTCTTAACGATGAAACATTTTATTCAACCTATGAAAATATTCTATTCAGTTCATTTATTCAATAAAATGATAATTTTATTTTCTAACATATTTTAGAAAATTTCGGCGGCATAACGACACGATACTAGAAACGGGACGAGGCCTAGCCTTATCCCCGGTCTAGTGAAGGCCCACGCCATTCACATATCAATCAAATCCATTCATTTCACCAAACAATTCAATTTCAATCAAATAATCTAACTAATTTTTTTTGCAATCAAATAAACAAGTCCATGGTCTGTGGACGATTGTGTCGGGTGCTACTAAGCACCGTCTGCATCCTAGTATATATATATAATTAGAAAATGAAATTGAAAGGTGAGAAATTCTCACAGATAGCTATCCAACTTCACGGCACTTCCAATGCAGGAAATCTTCAACGTTCTTGCCTTTTTGTCATCTTCGTTGCCCGTATTCACTACATATATAGAAATCACACATTTTTATATTTTGATGTCTTTAAAATAAAAATCACATTTTTATTTATTCACCTTCAATTTAAAAATCATATTTTTATAATCACTTCATATATTTAAAAATCGAATTTTTACTTTGTTATCTTATATATAAAGATTCTCCTTTTCAACTATAAAGATTTCACCTTTTTAACTAAAAGGATTTCACCCTTTTTAAAATAAAGATTTCGCCTTTATAAAACATAGACTTCGCCCTTTCAAATTTAAAGATTTCATCTTTATAAAAATCTCATTTCTATTTTTCTACACATATAAAGATGATATTTTTAATATTCCTATCATGTAAAAATTATATTTTTAATTCTCTACCTAAACAAAAATCATATTTCTACCACTTCTATATAGTAAAGATTATATTTTTAATACTTTAAAAATATAAAAATCATATTTCTACCACTTCTATATAGTAAAGATTATATTTTTAATACTTTAAAAATATAAAAATCATATTTTTAATTCTTTAAAAATATATAAAAATTATATTTTTAATATCTATACTATATAAAAATTATATTTTTAACCTATTAATGTTATGCTACATATAAAAATAATTTTATAATAGGTCATATATATATAAACTGAATTTAGAAAACAAATACCGATTTAAAGAATTAAATAAAAATAACAAAGAAAACTTACATTGAAAATTAATTGAAGGGGGGTCCAGTAGCCACCGGAGAGTGGCCAGAGGAGGGCGCAACACGCTGGTTCAGATGAGGTGGTTGGAGCAGCGGCCGAAGGCGCTGGTTTCCTGGGCTGTGGGTCTTGGGGCTCACGCTGGAGAAGGGGGAGAGGAAAGGTCGCGCAGGGGGTCGGTGGAGGGGACAGGAGTGTCGGCGGTGCTCCTTTGGCCGAGGTTGGAGGTTTTCGGGGTGGTTTGGGTATGGGCGTCGACTGCGAAGGAAGAAGGGAAGGAGAGGGAGGAGGAGGGCATCGCGAGGTCAGGGGAAGAGCGGGAGGCGGAGGTGGTGGCTCACCAGGCTGCGGCGACGTCGATCATCTGGGGGGGGGGGGCGACGAGTCTCCCCCGTTCGCCTCTTTCTTTTTCTTTTTTTTTCTTTTTTTTTGTGAATTCGATTATGAACGGGGGGGACCAGAAGATAAGGGAAAGGGGTTTTTTTTATTTATTATTATTTAATTATTTAATTCAACCTAAAGTTGACTTTTCATACGGCCTCGAAACGAGGCCCACCGCCTGTCGTCCATAGCCTTTTACCCCCATTCCGAACACAATGGGATATGTATCGTAGGCTGATTCGACTGTTTGAATCAGTTTCCGTTGAATTTACATTTAAATCACTATATTGAATTTTAAACGTACATTTCAAATTACCAGGGTTACATACTAACTCTAAAAATTCCAGAAAAATATTTTCTAGCTTCGTATTGACGATACGGTCCTAACAAAACTAGTTTCGTCGAATTCTGAGACCTTTTGAAAAATGGCCAATTTCCAGTCGATTAAAATCAACTAAAACTGGTCAAACGCATTTTCCTTTGCCACGCTCACATATTGATTCGAAAAATTATGAAATTTGGAACCTAGCAATAACATTACATCACGGACCCAACAAAACTGGTTTCATCGAAATCCGAGGTCGTTTGCAAAATTTTCATTTTTAAGGGCCTGAATTCCATAGCGACTATTCAGAATTTTCAACTGGACATATCTTTTGATTCCCGCTATGAAATTTCGATTTTTCGGATTCGTTGGAAAGATATTATCAATTAGCTCCTAATGTTTTTGGTTTCACTAAAATCCGGATTGTTTTGCACCCGGTACATTCAATTGAAGTTTGAAATCGAATTATCGAACTACCGCGCCATTTTCAATTCTATTTATAATTATATAAAATATTTATATTCTAACGACGACGCGTATAAATATATACGATCGAATTATGTTCAAATAAATTTTCTTAACGTTTATATTTAAAATAATTCATTTTAAAATAATCAAAATTCCTTAAATTGCCAAAATAAAAATTTTAAACTGGCCCAGATTTTCGGGGTTATTACAATCTCCCCCACTTAAAACTTTTCGTCCCTGAAAAGGAACAAAGTCGAAAGTGGTTTGATTATTCAACTCCACGCTCGATCTGGCTTTCCTTCTCCAACCTTTAGTTTCTGAGAATTTTCAAAATTTCAAAAATTTGGCTAACACCCTAAATTTTTGAAAAATTTCGCCATAACCTCCCCTGCAATGGGAGCATCGGGGAATTTCAAATAGCTTCCCCGGTCCTTCAGATCTCAAAAAGAAAAAAAGAAAAAGCCAATAGGCTCATAAAATCATCATCACCCAAACAAAACAGTAAATTATGTAGTAAACATGTACCTATTTGTCGGGCAAACAAATTTTATTCCCTGCTCTAGCCTCCTTGCTATGACCTGTTCAATGGATATACATGTATATGCAAGCAAATGCAACTAATTTTCAATACAATTCAATATTTGGTTCAATTAGGCATAATGGTTCAAAATTGTCAAACAAATAAACATTCAACACAAACATCCATCAATTAGTGGATTAGAGTTTTCAAATTCATAAATTTGATACATATACAGAAAATCATGTTTTTGATGCCAATTCACAACAAATAAATCTATCTATATTAGTTTTGGTTCTCACACCAGTCTAATGGAAATATATAGATATCACACCTTCGAAACACGAACATAAATATTGATGATGCCATGGTCATTATCAACATCATCTCCGGGCGACTAGAGTGTAATTCTATATCTATCCAATATATTAAAACTTCGAATATACGTTCATGACGCGTATATGCAAAATCTTTATATATTCGATTGTCCAAATTCAAAATAAATAAATATCCAAATACGTATAAAACGATTTAAATTTTCAAAACAAAATTGTTTTCATTTGAAAAATATACTCTTCACACTCGTTCTAGGATACTACTGATCCTATCTCTAACGAGTCATTCTAATTGGATATTACTAATCCAATATCTGATGAATTCTTTCGTATGGTTCTAATGTGTCTTGTTCTCGAGCTCTGTAAACCAAAGCTCTGATACCAAATGTGACGGCCTGGAATTTCGCTCGATCCGAATCAGTCGTTAAACCGATCTAGACCGTTCGAAACCCCTGATCTTTTTGAGAACAGGACAAAATAGAATGCAGACGGAAGAACATTTCATTGCTTATACAACAATTCCATCAGATATAAGAATATACAGAGTATAATTGAATAAATTACATTCGATAAATATCAGAGATTACATTAAATTACATAGCAGCGGAAAATAATACAAAGCACAACTGAAGGTGATACACGGATACAGAGCTTTCCGGATATCATTCCAGCTGTAAACCAGGATCCTGTGAATATAAATATGCAAAACCAAAACTACTAGCTGCCCGTGCGGAAAATAGGGGCACCCAGAGTTTAGGTTAAAACAATAAACTCCAGGTCAGTCATGTGACTGGTGTGAGAACTAAAACAGTTATTTAAAGCTTTACTTTAAAAGAGAGTAATTCAAGGGACCACGCCGTATAACACGGAACGGGTTTCCTCCCAAGAATACCAGTGCATAGAATAAACAACGCAATGCTTTTTCGAAAAATGAAGCTGTTATAAGACCCAGGTCCCATCACACAATGCAACGCAAGCCGGAGGATAGGGTTTTACCTTATAACAGCCAAACATGTTTGGTACGTTTAAAACAAATCATTTGATACTATAATAAGTGTATAGTGTCAAAACAATTTCAATCATAAATATAAATCATAGACGGCATAGTATCCCATGCTACTATGTCGCCATACTAGGCTCTACAAATAAAGCCGAAATACACGTATTGGAAATTGGATTTCCGTCATGAGTCGAGGCAAGGGGCAAGCTCCTCTCCGCGCTCGAAACACTCAAGCAAATGTCTCAGGACTACGCACTCTGGGCAATCCTTGGATCGGTTGGGCCGGTCCTCACTTACGTTAGAGGATTATTTATTCCTAAACACACGTTTCCCGGTCCTTACAGACCTATAATCGAGGCGCCTCATTCCAACAACCACAAAGGTGAAAAGTATATAAATGTCAGGGCTGGTAAGTCACTGACACCACCAAAGCTAGAAAGAAACGTCGTGTTCTCCCAACGGTCCGTATCCCATTTTTGACTCATACCGAGGTGTGAGGCTCGCGAATTCACGTTATACACAAAGCTGCCATGTAGGCGTGCTTTGATCATCAACCACAAGACTTTGCTTTTCAACAGAAGCCTTGATCATTGCATCTCAGCGTGCCACACAGGCAATTCATGCCATGCGATTGATGTCCATCGATATACAACCTCTGAGCTCGTACGTCTCAGAGAAGGGCGTTAAGCAAAAGAATAAATTCTCCGCCGCCAAACAGATGTATATTTAACAGAAATCAATCAACACAGAATAAAATCCAGTGTCAGACACACAATCCTTTTACAAGTTCGAACTGGGTCTGAACGAAACCGGAGGCACTTTCCTCGCATATCCATCCATCTCCAAGTACGTCTGGACGACCACCAACTATTTCCATCCTCTTGGGTGTACAGCCCAATCAGGATCGTCAGTAATAATCCAAACGATGTGAAGACTTCCGGTCTTCAACCACCGTCTTCATCTTCGACTTATCGTCGAATCGGTTATTCAGAATGGGTATAAACCCGGCCTTTCCGAACAACCCGCGTATATTAAAAACAAATGTTACACGAACACAACATACGCCTCATTCCAATCCATATTCTTAGGGAAAGGTTCCCATTAATTTTATCCAAGATAAATTCTTTAAAATTTATCCTTTAATCTTCCTTTGGATGTCATATCAAACCAAATTATGGTTTTCCAAACTAGTCGAGGTTAGCGAATCACAACGAAGTAATTATTTATTTTATTTCCCAATCCCAACCTATTCATCCCATGAAGAAAAACTGGTAATACTCCATATTTAACACCACGGTGTTATCGGTAAAATTAATTACCATTTCACGTTCAAATCTAATTAAAGATTTAACTATCGCTTCGGAGCAAAACCGGTGATACTCCATTCTCGCTTATTTCTAAATTTGATAATTTAGATTATAGATTCACATTTCAACCTAATTGCAGATTCGTTAAAACTCCTTTTACTGGGTTAAAGAACTAGGTGTTATTTAAAACACAGTTCACGACAAACCCAAATCACATTCTATTTATTATCGGGTTAAAGAACTAGTGTTATTTAAAACACCGTTCACGATAAACCCATTTCAAATCCAATCAAATATATTAGAAATTACGATTATTTAAAACCCCTTTTTAAATCTGATTTATTTATTTAAAAATAAAAACTCGGGTTTTAAATTGAGTTCAAACTAGTTCATTTCGATAAAAATCTATTTTTATCTTTACAAATATAGAGTTTTTCATCCCAATTTCTCTCAAATCATTTCTTATGATTTTACACAAATTATTGATATTTTTAATAATTTTATCAAGGCACGTACAGTCGATTTCCAACAACGGCCATCGAACTGCACTTACAGCGACCTTTTTCAAATTTGATTTGGACGTATCTCCAAATCCAACCATTAGATCTTGAATTTCTAATATTCGTTAGAAATCTCTTTTCGATACGAACCCGACGGTTCCGGTTTTAGGAGAATCCGACGGTCGGATCTCCCGTTATGTCCGTTTGAAATAAATGGTCGAAATTCACGAACTGCCGCGGCGCGGCGCGTTCTATTCAGGCCATTATATTATATATATAATATATATATATAATATATTTCGTCGATTACTATTTAAAATGAATTATATAAATAGTTTTGAATTCGTTTCAAAAGCAATTTCAACTTCCATTTCAATTCAAATCATTTCGAAATCGTTTTCAATTCAATCCATTTCGAAATCGTTTTCAATTCAATTCATTTCAAAATCGTTTTCAATTCAATCCATTTCGAAATCGTTTTCAATTCAATTCATTTCAAAATCGTTTTCAATTCAATTCATTTCGAAATCGTTTCAATTCAATTCATTTCGAAATCGTTTTCAATTCAATTTATTTCGAAATCGTTTTCAATTCAATTCATTTCGAAATCGTTTCAATTCAATTCATTTCGAAATCGTTTTCAATTCAATTCATTTCGAAATCGTTTTCAATTCAATTCATTTCGAAATCGTTTTATATTCATTTTAAAATGAGTAAAGTCGATATAAATATCATTCACGTCAAAATGGCGTCAATCTAATCAACACGGCTTCATATATTTCTATTTTCAAATATTTCGTTTTCAAATATTCCTATTACCAAAATATTCGTTAATATCAAAATATTTCGTTCAACACATGACTAATCTCAGTACAGTCAACACATGAACCTTTATTTTATATTGATAAAGAAGTAAATTTCATTTTTAAAATATTTCGTTTAACACATGACCAATCTCAACGGATGAGTACTGTCAACACATGAACTTTTATTTTATATTGATAAAGAAGTAAATTTCATTTTTAAAATATTTCGTTCAACACATGACCAATCTCAATGGATGAGTACTGTCAACACATGAACTTTTATTTTATAATATTCTTTATTTTCTAAATTGGAATGAGGCCCATTCAATTACCATATAAAGTTAATCATATGGATTTTCACACATCACACGTACATAATAGCATTGAAAAATAATCAACCATCAACCAAAGTGCACTACACTGTATAAGCATCAAATATAGATATCTAACACTTATAACAGCCTATCAATCAATCGATCGACATATTTAATCAATCACGATGAGTGAACTTCAAATTTCATCCCAACACCCGTGTGGGGTTTCAAACAATCAAACACAGATTTTATTTGTGCAGTTGGGCGATGTGTAAAATTTATCGTCCCAATCAATGTTAGTCAAATCAGTGTATATAAACAAATCGGCCGATTTGTTTATAAATATCTATTTGTTCTCTTTCACGTTAAAAATTATATTCTTAACGATGAAACATTTTATTCAACCTATGAAAATATTCTATTCAGTTCATTTATTCAATAAAATGATATTTTTATTTTCTAACATATTTTAGAAAATTTCGGCGGCATAACGGCACGATACTAGAAACGGGACGAGGCCTAGCCTTATCCCCGGTCTAGTGAAGGCCCACGCCAATCACATATCAATCAAATCCATTCATTTCACCAAACAATTCAATTTCAATCAAATAATCTAACTAATTTTTTTTGCAATCAAACAAACAAGTCCATGGTCTGTGGACGATTGTGTCGGGTGCTACTAAGCACCGTCTGCATCCTAGTATATATATATAATTAGAAAATGAAATTGAAAGGTGAGAAATTCTCACAGATAGCTATCCAACTTCACGGCACTTCCAATGCAGGAAATCTTCAACGTTCTCGCCTTTTTGTCATCTTCGTTGCCCGTATTCACTACATATATAGAAATCACACATTTTTATATTTTGATGTCTTTAAAATAAAAATCACATTTTTATTTATTCACCTTCAATTTAAAAATCATATTTTTATAATCACTTCATATATTTAAAAATAGAATTTTTACTTTGTTATCTTATATATAAAGATTCTCCTTTTCAACTATAAAGATTTCACCTTTTTAACTATAAGGATTTCATCCTTTTTAAAATAAAGATTTCGCCTTATAAAACATAGACTTCGCCCTTTCAAATTTAAAGATTTCATCTTTATAAAAATCTCATTTTTATTTTTCTACACATATAAAGATGATATTTTTAATATTCCTATCATGTAAAAATTATATTTTTAATTCTCTACCTAAACAAAAATCATATTTCTACCACTTCTATATAGTAAAGATTATATTTTTAATACTTTAAAAATATAAAAATCATATTTCTACCACTTCTATATAGTAAAGATTATATTTTTAATACTTTAAAAATATAAAAATCATATTTTTAATTCTTTAAAAATATATAAAAATTATATTTTTAACCTATTAATGTTATGCTACATATAAAAATGATTTTATAATAGGTCATATATATATATATATATAAACTGAATTTAGAAAACAAATACCGATTTAAAGAATTAAATAAAAATAATAAAGAAAACTTACATTGAAAATTAATTGAAGGGGGGTCCAGTAGCCACCGGAGAGTGGCCAGAGGAGGGCGCAACACGCTGGTTCGGATGAGGTGGTTGGAGCAGCGGCCGAAGGCGCTGGTTTCCTGGGCTGTGGGTCTTGGGGCTCACGCTGGAGAAGGGGGAGAGGAAAGGTCGCGCAGGGGGTCGGTGGAGGGGACAGGAGTGTCGGCGGTGCTCCTTTGGCCGAGGTTGGAGGTTTTCGGGGTGGTTTGGGTATGGGCGTCGACTGCGAAGGAAGAAGGGAAGGAGAGGGAGGAGGAGGGCATCGCGAGGTCAGGGGAAGAGGGGGAGGCGGAGGTGGTGGCTCACCAGGCCGCGGCGGCGTCGATCATCTGGGGGGGGCGACGAGTCTCCCCCCGTCCGCCTCTTTCTTTTTCTTTTTTTTTTCTTTTTTTTTGTGAATTCGATTATGAACGGGGGGGACCAGAAGATAAGGGAAAGGGGTTTTTTTTTATTTATTATTATTTAATTATTTAATTCAACCTAAAGTTGACTTTTCATACGGCCTCGAAACGAGGCCCACCGCCTGTCGTCCATAGCCTTTTACCCCCATTCCGAACACAATGGGATATGTATCGTAGGCTGATTCGACTGTTTGAATCAGTTTCCGTTGAATTTACATTTAAATCACTATATTGAATTTTAAACGTACATTCCAAATTACCAGGGTTACATACTAACTCTAAAAATTCCAGAAAAATATTTTCTAGCTTCGTATTGACGATACGGTCCTAACAAAACTAGTTTCGTCGAATTCTGAGACCGTTTGAAAAATGGCCAATTTCCAGTCGATTAAAATCAACTGAAACTGGTCAAACGCGTTTTCCTTTGCCACGCTCACATATTGATTCGAAAAATTATGAAATTTGGAACCTAGCAATAACATTACAACACGGACCCAACAAAACTGGTTTCGTCGAAATCCGAGGTCGTTTGCAAAATTCTCATTTTTAAGGGCCTGAATTCCATAGCGACTATTCAGAATTTTCAACTGGACATATCTTTTGATTCCCGCTATGAAATTTCGATTTTTCGGATTCGTTGGAAAGATATTATCAATTAGCTCCTAATGTTTTTGGTTTCACTATAATCCGGATTGTTTTGCACCCGGTACATTCAATTGAAGTTTGAAATCGAATTATCGAACTACCGCGCCATTTTCAATTCTATTTATAATTATATAAAATATTTATATTCTAACGACGACGCGTATAAATATATACGATCGAATTATATTCAAATAAATTTTCTTGACGTTTATATTTAAAATAATTCATTTTAAAATAATCAAAATTCGCTAAAATTGCCAAAATAAAAATTTTAAACTGGCCCAGATTTTCGGGGTTATTACACCTTTCATCTTTCAATTATATTATGATTCTATTTACATATAAAATATTCATTCTCTTTTGAGTGCATTCATAATTTCAATTACATCTAAAATGTAATTTTATTTTACGATGTAGTTTTCCTTCCTAATTACATATGAAAACGAAATCTTTATTTACATGATACATCCTTATTTTATTTTATAAAATAAAAATGTAAACTATCATTTTTGCCACCTTCTTAATTTACTTACATTAAATAAAAGGTAAATTTCACCTACGGTGTAAATTCTTATATACATTACATAAATTAAAATGAAATCTTTTCCTACGGAGTATTTTTCTTTTTAATTAACATTAAAAAAAAATAATGTTACTCATCTTACGATCAAATTCTTTTTTTTTTACATAATAAAATGATGTAGATTTTCTACGGTATAAATCCTTTTTATAATTACATAATAATATAATGTAAATTAATCCTACAGTTAATTCTCTTTATATTAATATTATAAATAATGTTAACTTAACATGCGGTGTATTTCTATTATATTACATTATAAAATGATGTAAAATAGCATACGGTGGATTTTCTTTTATTACATTAACAAAATGAATTTTTTTCCTACGATGGAAATCCTCTTTTTATTACATTAATAAAAATGTTAATTTAACATACCATGAATTTTCTTTTATTTTACATTGAAAATAATGTAATTTAGCATACCGTGCATTTTCTTTTATTTAACATTATAGAAAATGTATATTCTAACATACGATGCATTTCTATATATTTACATTAAAGAAAAAGTAAAATTTAACATACGGTGAAATTCTAATCATTTACATTAAAGAAAATGTATACTTTTTAATTACCATGTAAACACTACCTCTAATTCACATTGTAAAAATATAATTTCTAATTGCAATGTTATCCTACGGTGTAATTCCCTATATAATTTACATATAAAAATGTAAATCCTGACATACAATGAAATTCACCTTTAATTACAAAGAAAAATGTAATTTTTAACATACCATATCATTTCACTCTATAATTTACATATAAAAAGTAAATTTTGACATACGATGGAATTTACCTTTTAATTACAAAGAAAAATGTAATTTTTTCTACACGGTGTAAGTTCTTTAATATTGACATTAAAAATAAATGTTAATGTCATCCTACGGTTAAACTTCTTTTATTATATTAACATTAAAAATGTTAATGTCATCATAAGATTGAATTTCTTTTAATATTAACATTAAAAATGTTAATTACATCCTATGGTGAAATTTCTTTTATTATATTAACATTAAAAATGTTAATTTCATCATACGGAGAAAATACTATTTTATTTTTGTAAATAAAAAGTAATTTTTATGCATATCACATTCCTACTTTACTTTTACAATTAAAAAGTAAATTTTGTCATACAGTGAATCTTCTCTATTAAATACCATTGAAAATAATGTAGCTTATCCTACGATGTAAACTTCTTTTTTATTTAACATAAATACAATGTGCAATTCTCATACGGTGAAATCATTCTAATATTAACATAAAAAAATGTTAAATGTTCATACAGTAAATTTTCTTTTTATATCCACATAAATAAAAAGTGAAATTCTCATACGGTGTATATTTCCCATCTTATGTACATTAAAGATAATGTACATTTATCCTACAGTTGAAGTTTTTATAATATTAACATTAAAATGTTAATTACATCTTACGGTTGAAATTTTATAAAACTAACATAAAAACTATGTTAAGGTATAAATATGGTGAAATTACCTTTTTATTAACATTTAAAAACAATGTTAATTTTCCATATGTCACAAATACTTCTTATTTACATCAAAATAATGTTAAATTCTCTAACCATGTAAATTACTTATTGTTAACATCAGAATAAATGTTAATTTGTCATACAACGCAATTTACTTATTATTAACATTAACCAAAATGCCTAATTTGACATACGATGTAAATTCTTATTTTTAACATTAACAAAAATGTTAAATTTGACATACGATGTAAATTCTATTTTTTTAACATTAACAAAAATGTTAAATTTGACATACGATGTAAATTCTTATTTTTAAATAACATATAAAAATGTTAAATTTGACATACGATGTAAATTCTTATCTAAATAACATATAAAAATGTTATTTTACTTTACATCGCAAAATTCATTCTTTTACTTACAATGCAAAAATAATCACTTTTATGTTTACAATGTAAAGATATCAACTTTTCATTTTGATAATGTAAAAATATCAACTTCTCTACTTTACACGTAAAGATATTAATCTTTCTATTTTACAATGTAAAAATATTATCTCTTCTATTATACAATGCAAAAAGATTGTCTTTTTATTTACCTCGTCGGATTTTCATCTTTTTGTTTTCAATATAAAAAGATTTGTCTTTTTTTTTAAGTATAAAAAGATCGTCTTTTTTTTTTCTTTTATTTATTTATTTATTTACATGGTCAAACTTTCATCTTATTTTAATTTCACATAATAATATGTAAATTCCACCACAAGTCGCATTCCTATTTTATTTGCATCCCATAAAAAGCAAATTTTCATCACATCACATAACAGCAACATCCAACCATGACAACAAATCCAATTCCAATAATTAACATCAATGTAATTATAAGGTGATGTTTTAACTTGACATATGTAAAATCAACATAGCGTGATTAAACAAATAACCATAATTAATTATAATTAATTATTAATTCAGGTTTCTTCCCTAAATTTTCAGATCTAATATCATGCAATTCAGATCTAACAACATACGGGGTGAACAATTCGGATCTATGTTCTAAATATCATAACATATTAGATCTACGGTTAACAATCATGCAAATAATAATTTAATAAATTAAATTAAATTAAATTTAAAAATAAAATTCTCACCGTGTTTGGTCAGAGAAGAAGATTCAGGTTCGAACAGATTTGATGTTTGAGTTCAAAACAATTGCGGATCTGGGACAATTCTAATGCAAATTCATAGGAAAAATCAAAATCAGCTTTTTACAACTGGCTGTGTAACGCTTAAAAGCGTGGGGAAATCTGAAATAAAAACTACCTTTGAACGTTCAAAACTTTGATTGCGATTTTCAGGAGTTATACTCAATGATTTGCAGAACCGTTTGCGCGACGTCGGAGAGCTAGGAGAGGGGAATGTTCGCCGGGAAGCGGAGGGGGTGCGCACGCACCAGGCGGCGGCGGCGGCGGCGGTGGTGCAAAGGCGGCGCCTTTGGGGCTTCGGTGCGGGCGGCTCAGGCGACGGGAAGGGACGGGACTTGTCGGAGATCGAAGGGCTCGAGAATCTCTTCGAAACGAGTATAAGTTTGCTGAATTTCTTTGAGAAATGAGGTCGAAATCGAAGTTCAAAAATTCGAGTGGAAATGGGTTCAGCGGCTATGTTTCACGGAGGAAGGAGACTACTGTAGCACGCATATATATATATATATATATTATAATATTAGGATTAATTAATTATTAGTTAATCAGCCCGTTCAAGTCCGTTTTGGTCCGAACTCCGATTTAGGCCTGCTTACTGTCGTTCTTAAGGTTTTGAGGCCTTTTGAACGCAATGGAACATGTTACAGGACCCAATTCCGAAATTTATTATGAGTTTTGGAATAATTACATTATTTTATTAATATTTTAATGTATACCGTACATGAAAATTCACCGAGGTCACAAATTAACTTCAAAAATTCTCGAAAAATATATTTAGCTATGTTTTGATGCTGTGGACCTATGAAAATTAATTTCGTTCAATTCTGAGCCCGTATGAATTTTTAATGAATTTTTAAAGTCAAAAATTTGCCCGTTTACACTGAAAAATCAATTATAATTATATTTTAATTCTAAAAATTACCAAAAAATCATTTTTAGCTTTGTTTTGATGATACGAATCCAACAAAATTTATTTCGTTGAATTCTGAGACTTTTTGAAAAATGCCTATTTTTAAGGTTAGTATATTTAATATTAAAAATACATTTTTAAACAAATAATTTTCGAAACTCGAAATATATAAGTGTTTACTGTTTTTCAATGCAGAAACATCATTTCGAACTCAATGGAAGTGGTTTCGAGTCGAAATTCCTTTATATGTAAAAAGTAGCATTTTTGACCTATGCAAATTACCTAGCGACCTTCTAAAAATTGAATTGGCCATAACTTTTGATTTCCGCTATGAAATTTCGATTTTTCGGATTCGTTGGAAAGATATTTTGAAATAGATTCCAATATTTTTGGTTTCACTAAAATCCGTTAAATTTTGCATCTTGTATGGTTAGTCAAAGTTCAAGTTTGACTTTTCAAACTACCGCGCTATTTCTAACTCTTTTTATAATTAAAATTAATTTATTCATTCTAACTTCGATTTAAACCAAATTTGTGATCATTATTATTTAAAATAGATTATTCTAAATATCAAAACTCATTTTAAAATCACTTAAAATAAATTTTAAATTGGCACCAAAATTCAGGGTTGTTACAATCTCCCCCACTTAAAAACTTTTCGTCCTCGAAAAGGAAAAGAGAAATAAAAAAGTAGGAACTAACCTAGAGAACGTAGAATGTTTTAATTTCTAACTTCTTAACCGTGTCGTTGGGAATAAAGCTCCTCAGTTCCAGTAGCGTCTTGCCATTTTGCTCCAGCTCTACTAGTTCTAGCGGCACGAGTACCCATTTTTAGTTAGTTCTGTACGATCAAGGGAAGAGTCAGAACAACTATAATGGTGGTTCTAAGAGATAGAAAAGATCGAAGGATGAATGAAAAGATGACGAAAGTGACTGGCTATTATGTATCACATGAAATGTTCGCCATAGAATATTGTGATTCTATGTAAACGAATTTGTTATAAATATGTTATATTCCAAAGCTAAGTTTAACCTAAGCTCTGATACCAACTGTGATAACCCCAAACCTCCACTGGGTGAAAGTAAGGAATAATCATAAGGAATACAACATAAATATAACAATACATATCACTGATACAACATAGCAGAGGAAATACCATAGAATAATAACATTATAGCAGCGGAAATATAATGTCATAAACCACAGAATCCCAACAGTCACAGAATTCCAAATTATTACATCAAGTTTGCTGAAATGAAAATAAGTTCCAACTCCCCAAATAAGCAATACGAAATTAAACAAGTCTAATGACTGAACTTAAAGATAGAAAAATGCAATAGAAGTAAATGATAGCTGTCCTCAAAGCTCCAAGTCATCACCTCTCCGCAAAAGCAAATCCAAGCGAAGATAATGAGCAACTCCAAGAAGACTCCAAGCAAAGAATGAACCTGTTTACTTGGCTGCCCGTGTAGAAAAGAGGGCACCCGAGTTTGCAAAAAGGTGAAACAAACTACGGGTCAGTCATGGGACTGGTGTGAGAATTTATAACTAGTTTAGTAATAATAATATGACAAATCCAAAGACCACGCCGCTAATGCGGAACGGGTTTACTCAATGGATTGTCGTGCATAATTTAAAGTGTCAGAACGTACAACATCGCAATGCTTTTTAGAAAAATGGAATCACCATAAGACTCAAGTCTCATCACACAATGCAACGCACACCAGAGGATAGAGTTTTCCCTTATGGTGATTAAACATGCTAAATACGGCAAATACGAGTTTAATATTATTATTAGTGTATAATAAAAACATTTCAAAATAAATGTATCAATCCTAGGAAACATAGTACCCCATCCTACTATATCTCCATACTAGTAATACAATCAAAACCGCAGGGTCGTATTTGGAATTTGGATTTCCATCTGAGTCAAGGCTAGGGAGGAGCTCCTTACCGATTCGAGGCACTCTAGCAATGCCCCAAGATTGGTACTCTGTCCAACCCTTGGATCCTGCAGGGCCGGTCCACACTTACTTTTGTGGATTAGTTATGCCTGAACACACGTTTCCCGATCCTTTTGGACCTATACTACGGCCAGTGGCGACCGCATAAACCGAGGCCTCGAACAATCCAACAACCACAATGAATAAATGCCAGCGCTGGTAGGTCCCTGGCACCACTCTAGCTAGAAAGAAACGTGTGCACTCCCTGCGTTCCCTTCTCCCGTTTAAACTCCGCCGGTGTGTGAGGCTCGTGAAGTCACGTCATACACAAAGCTATGCCTAAACAGGCTATGCTTTGATCATCCCACAAGGCCTGCTTTTCAACAAAGCCTTGATTATTGCATCTTAGTATGCCACACTGTCACTCCATACCATACCATTGCTTCTCCATCAATACATAAATGGGTGTTAAGTAGAGAATAAATTCTCCACCACCAATATTTATATATTAACAGAAAATCAACAATATGATATATAACGAAGTACGATGTCAGACACACCATCCATTTAAACTTATGCTCTGGGTCTGAACGAAAGTCAAATCCGTTCAATCAACATGTTCATTCGTACAACGATCATGACCTTGACTTGGGAGCAAATCAATTCAAAGCCTCAATCGCTGTCTTCATGAGGGGAAGATTGACGGTCTTCATTAGTCGTCTTCTTCTTCAATTCTCATCGTCGTTTTGATTATTTGGAATGAGATTAACTCGGCCTTTCCAAATAATCTTCGTATATATATATATATATATATATATATAAATATATTGAAAACTCTTCCTTATCGTTATTTCTAATTTATAACGATTATTTCCCATTTTATTTAATTAAAAATAATTAAATCTTTAATCAACTACGATTCAGATCAATGGCGATTTTGGCGCTGTTTTCAACCAATTTTGATTTTCACATATCTCAAAATCTAACCGTTGGATCATAACATATCTTATATCGTTGGAAAGAATTTTCCGAGACGGTCCTAATGTTTTCAGTTTTTGGAAAATCCGACGGTCGGATCTTCCGGTATATTCGTTTAAAGATATGATTTCAAAACGCGAACTACCGCGCTTGATTCGATTAATTTTAATTATATTTATATATAAATATATAAATAAATTGTTTGTTCTCATTCTTATGTACATTTTCATTCTCTTATCTTTTCATTTTTCCATTTACATTAAAATGTAATTTATAATTAGACGATGAATCATTCCTTTTAATTTATTTCATATCTCTATCACTACACCACAATGGCCAATTGGCAACTCTTTTTTTTTTCAACTGCCAACACTTATATGTGTTGTAGAATAGTGACACTTATATGTGTTGCAGTAGCAAAAATGTGTCACCAAAAATGTGCCAACACTTTTATGTGTTGTTGTGCTTGGTCAAGTCTTCTTTTGTAAGGGCAAAAGGGTAACTTGTCGCATATAACCCTAATTGGATGTTCAACGCTCAGTCCTCTAACACTTATTCTTTCCAGGCCGCTACAAACGCAATTACACGTTGAAGATTGAAATCACCGTTCTCATCAACATCAGAGAAACTTGAAAATTGAAATCTGCGATTAAAGAATGGACTTCGAATTAGGGCTTTAGGAATTGGGGATTCTTGGAATCACGGCGGCTTCTAGGAATCACGATTTGAGGTAAAAATTCGATTTCACTTCTAGAAATCCTCTAAACCGTGAGCTTTTTCTTCCTCTAGATCTGAAATTCAGAACATATGCTTCTCATTTTCCTTTAGTGGTCTGGTGAATTAGAATTTGGCATGAATGGATTTTAGGGTATTTTTTTATTTGCTTTTTTGAAGGTCCTGGCCTATTTGAGAGTCGGTTTTTTGATACTTTGTCCAATGCATATATACTGGTTCGCTGCTTTAAATCCGGTATCAAATCTGATCGAAATATGGCTTGCATCAGCATTCTAGATCCAATTTTGTTGAGCTCCTGAGATTTGTATGAATCAGATTTGTGTAATTGATTTGGGGTGGAAAGCATGTATAAGCTTATTGAGCTATATCTGAAATCAGATCTTACATGAGCTCAGAATTTCCAGTTTTTTCTTGGCATTTTTTTAAAAATAAAACTGGAATTATTATATAAATCCTTGATCTTGCTCAAGGAATTACGAATCTGAGCAGATTGCTTTTATATTTTAATTGATAATCCGAGTGTGAGTTTTGTTATGGCGATATAGTATTACTTGTGTGATCTGCTGTTATGCCATCTAAACTCCAAGTCGCTGATTGTGTTTAAAATAATTTCATCCAAACTTTATGCTAATGTTGATATGCACGTTCTATGTGTAAGAGGTACAACAATATTTTATTAAAGTAAGCTCCTTTTGTTTTCTTAAGCTTGCCTTTTCTAATATCTGTTACTTTAATTAAGTACTTCAATAGCCTATATATATGTTATCATCTGCGCATATATGTATATATGTACGCCATATGTGATCTACATGTTGCATAACTCCTACTTGTCAAACCATTGAGAATCAGAATCTGTTTCTTAGTCACATTTTCAGTTTTCAGTTAAACCATTTTTAACAATGAGAAAATTTTGAAAATAAATTTGTTGTAGAATCTGTTTTCAGATTCAGTTTTCAGAAAATAAATTTTGAAATTTTTTAACCATTTTTAACCATTTTCAGATTCAGTTTTCAGAATCTGTTGCATAACTCCTACTTGTCAAACCATTGAAAATTAACCAATTCAAATACCTCACCTTTAGGTGATCAAAACCTAGGTTGTACAACTAAAAATGTAAGTAAATTACGATAGATCTGCTTACTATTTTTATGTTTTAGTTTAAACATTAAACTAAAAAGAGAAGTGGTGTTAGTTAATTGTCGATAGAGTTAGGCTTATATCCTAGAGCCTAATGTAAAATTTGTTATATATATATAAAGATACAATATTTAAAATAAAATGTATAAGGTTAGCATCATGATCAACTGTAGTCAACTCAAATTCAAAGTCTTCAACTAGATTAATATATTTTGTAATAATTTTTATTATTGGACAGTGATTTTTGTATTTGGCCTAATCAAGTCAAGCGTGGATAATATTGGGAATTTGACTAAAACCAAATTATTTAAATCGTGATATGATATAGTTTTAACGAGGATAATTTGTGTAAGTAATCATTATTATAAGCTATTAATCATAATAAAAATTGTATTTTACTAATAAGATGTACAATCGATAAATTTAACCAAATTGCCATGTTGTACCTGTTTGCATTGCTTTCGAAGGTGGATGTGTCGCCTTAATGTCTATTAAGAACCGGATGATCTTATGTACAATTTATCATCCGCTTATTTTCTTATGTACAATTTATCATTCGCTTATTTTCTCATGCAAATCCGGATGATCTAATGTACCATTTATTGTTCCTGCAGTTCTCATTCGCTTATTTTTTTCTGCACCTCATCATATTGTGTTTGCTCCCTTCATTGGATTTCAGTTTCAGGTGCGTATGTGTATTGAATATTTCAGTTTTAGATGCATATATATTAGTTATATTTAGGCTTGTGGCTATTATATATGTATTGGTGGTTGGATTTCCCGCAGTATCATTAGCGGATGCCCGCGGTACCATTAGCGGATGATTACCCTATGCGCCCCACGCTATGATAGTGGATGACCTTCATACCGCGATATCCTGCCTTGAAGCAGGATGGGTATTATTTATGTTAGCTAACATATGTGGATGCAGGAAAACAGGTTGGAGGGATCCAACTGGATTCCTCAAAATTTAGTATTTGTTTGATTTCATATTTTAGTTTATTCTATTTCCTTTGTTATTTCACATATTAAATGTAATCTAAATTGTGTTGGTAGCTACCGTTATCTTTGTTTAATAAATCATGTAGGTTCTAGGAGAATTTTTAATCATTAGATCATCACACTTTTTAATATTTTTTTGTAATTTAAAATGCATTTATACAAGAGATTTTTCTTTCTGAACAAGTTAGATAAATTTTGATGATGATTTGCTGAAAATTTCTTGGGTGGCACTTTTTTGAATTTTTTCTTGATTCCATAGTTTATTTTTTTGATCCTTTTTGAATAAATTTCATAGGATTTATTGAGAATGTCGTTTTGCAAACAGAAAAATTGAAATCTTGCGAGGCAATGAATATTGCAATAAGTTTCTTGAGTCGAGGACGTTATAGCACTTGATAAATCTTACTTCAAATGAAGAGACTGAATTCTATAATGAGAAGTAACTCAAACGATCAAACCTTTACAGATGAGATCACTAATTTGCTATTAAACAGTGAATGCTCCAATATTATGTAAAATTTCGAGTTTGATTTTGAGCACTACACATATTTGAAAAAAAAAAAAAGATGAAATGTTTTCTCAAATCGATACAAAGTGTTTATAATGTGCGAAAATGGGCTTATTAACACATATAAAACATGAAAGAAACAATACACGATTAACACTTATTAGAACCTGCTTTGTTCATTTTTAATATCCATTTGTAAAATCAAATCAAGCACGCATATTAGTTTCAATATGCATATTAATTCTTTTTAATGCAGAATGTCGAACAATTGCATTGGTAGTGCAAATGAAGTTACAAATGAGGAGTTTGAAGCAAATAACTGTCCTCCACCAAGTGGTAAAAAGTACTCAATAGTAGTTGACTTCGATGGTGTTAAAGGTGATGATGAAGCTAAATGGGGCACCAGATGCGGAGCGCTAATTCGTTGTCATGTACCAATCGGCTATGGTGAGTGGCGAAATGTTGATGGTTACTATAAAGATATTTTGTGGCGAGAACTATTGGTATGTCACAAATTCACCTTATTTAATTATTTACTTAATGCACAAAATTTATTCTTCGTATTGAAATTTCTTTGTTAAAACAGAATGAATTTGACATGGACATCGATCCTGATCTAGCTCGGCCAATTTTAGAAAAATAATTTCCACGATATTTTCGTACGGTAAAGTCTACTTTGCAAAACAAATTGCTTAGAGTTAAAGGAAACATCATACCCAAGAATATCGCTATCACTAAATGTCCTTCAGAAATTGACAAAGTATGGTGGGAGAAGTTTGTAGACAACGAATACACGGATAAGAAAAAAGAGCAATGTAAGAGAAATGCCCAAGCCAAAGCTAATAATACTATCACTCACACGCTAGGAAGAAAATCATACCGTAAAGTTTATGATGAAATGGTAAGCAATCATAGTAAAAATATTTCTTGTGAATACTATTAATAAATAGTTAATTAGTTTAATAATATTTCTTATTGCAGGTTAAGAAAAATCCGGAGGTGAAAGTTACGAGAACAATGGTTTGGAAAGCGGGACATAAAAATAAGAAAACTGGACAAGTTATTCCATCAGCAGCAAAAACCTATGTAAGTTTACACTTTACACCAATCCAACTCATTACCTTTATTTCAAATTAACATTACTTAATATGCTCTTCTTCCATTTAACCCAGTTTACTTTGTTTGGCTGAAATACTGGTTAAAATTTAACCCAGTTTACGTAGCTAGCTAGTTAAAATTTATTTGTTCCTAAATAGTAAAAAAAAAAAACCCAGTAAAACCACCATTTTTTCTTGGTCTATCATATTCAGTTTTTTGCTCGAAACTGAGCATCAGTTTTTGAAACTGAGCGTGCTCAGTTTCGAGCAAAAAACTGAGCATTGGTCAGTTTTTCTCTGAAACTGAGCAATGCTCAGTTTCGAGAAAAACTGAGCAATGCTCAGTTTTTTGCTCGAAACTGAGCATCAGTTTTTGAAACTGAGCGTGCTCAGTTTCGAGAAAAAAACTGAGCATTGCTCAGTTTTTTGCTCGAAACTGAGCACTTACGATTATATCTATTCCAAGTTTTCCCACTTCAGTTTACGTTGAATGTAATTAGTTATGTATTGTTCTATTGCTCGCATATCATCATTGTTAGCTGCTTTGTTTCATTTATTTTTCTCTTTGTTAGCTGGAAGTCTGTTGGGTGTATAATACATCTGACCATGGTAATAGACAGTCTGACCTTAAACCTTGCTGTGAAAACCTGTGTTTTGGGTAATGAATCTACTGTAGATCCCATTGTGTTCCCAGTATATGTACTCGCTTCTTGTTTGTCTTTATACCCTTAAAACTGGTCGCTGTTTAACTCTGAAACACGCATGCATGCATTCTAGCGGGCATAGAAAAAATCATGTGTGAAATTTTATTATATAAAAAAAAAACATTTTGAATTTCCTGACATTATAGTTATGCATATGGATTTTGTCCTTGTCCAAAATATATTTTGCTAGTTTCCATATTAACTCACCTTACATTATTGCCTTATATGCATGGACTAGTTATATTTGCGGCATTTTCTTGCATACTCTTTTGCACTTCTCTGATTATTGTACTGGAATTAATTGATAGGTCATTTGCTCAGTTTCGAGCAAAAAACTGAGCATTGCTCAGTTTTTCTCAGAGACTGAGCAATGCTCAGTTTCGAGAAAAACTGAGCAATGCTCAGTTTTTTGCTCGAAACTGAGCATTAGTTTTTGAAACTGAGAGTGCTCAGTTTTTCTCTTAAACTGAGCAATGCTCAGTTTCGAGAAAAACTGAGCAATGCTCAGTTTCGAGAAAAACTGAGCAATGCTCAGTTTTTGCTCGAAACTGAGCATCAGTTTCGAAGGCGTGGAGCAATGCTTGTTATTTCTGTTTCGCAAATTTGTTTTGATCAGTTTCACAAAAAAATAAACAAATCCTTGTTCATTTAGTTAATACAAAATGTTATTTATCAGTTTTGCAATTTGTTATTTCTGTAAAAATGAGTGGGTTTATATTTTGTAGGCACTTGTGAAGGAGGAGGAAAAAAAAACAGGATTTGGAATGTAATAGCAACGAGCATGCAAAAATGTTTGATCTTGACAATGATCCTATCGCCAAAGTTTTTGGTTCTGATAAAAGGAAAAATTATTGTCGTGCAATTAGCTCCTCTTCTTCCGCAAAGCACGTAAAGATGATGCAAGCATCAAAAGCAATTACCGACAAGAATAAAAAGGACGATTTTCGTCAATGGTCTATGGAATTACAAAATCAGGTTGCAAATCAAGTGGCGAGTCAAGTGTCAATCCAAATCAACGATGCTCTTAAATCATTTGCTTCATCCTTTCTTACTATGGTACCGGGGTTACAACAAAACGTTAGTGTAATAACCCGGAAAATCTGGGTCAGTTTAAAATTTTTGTTTTGGCAATTATAGCGAATTTTGAATATATAAAATGGATTATTTTAAATAATATCGAAGAGAAATTTATTTTGAATAGAATTCGATCGTATATATTATATACGTCGTCGTTAGAATATAAATATTTATATATAATTATAAATAGAATTGAAAATGACGCGGTAGTTCGATAATTCGATTTCAAACTTCAATTGAATGTACCGGGTGCAAAACAATCTGGATTTTAGTGAAACCAAAAACATTGGGATCTACTTGATAATATCTTTCCAGCGAATCCGACAAATCAAAATTTCATAGCGGGAATCAAAAGATATGTCCAGTTGAAAATTCTGAATAGTCGCTGTGGAATTTATATATATTTTAATATATATATATAACGGCCTTGAAAATGGCCATTTTGCAAACGACCTCGGTTTTCGACGAAACCAGTTTTGTTGTATCCGTGATGCCAAATTATTGCTAGATGCCAATTTTCATAATTTTCTGAATTAATATGTGAGCGTGGCGAAGTAAAACGCGTTTGACCAGTTTCAGTTGATTTTAATCGACTGGAAATTGGCCATTTTTCCAACGGTCTCAGAATTCGACGAAACTAGTTTTGATAGGACCGTATCGTTAATACGAAGCTAGAAAATATTTTTCGAGAATTTTTAGAGTTAGTATGTGACCCCGGTAATTTGAAATGTACGTTTAAAATTCAATATAGTGATTTAAATGTAAATTGAACGAAGCTGATCGTAACAAGCGAATTGGGCTACGAAACATATCCCATTGTGTTCGAAATGGGGGTATTTAGCTAGGGGCGACATTCGTTGGGTTTGATTTGGGATTCAGAATGTTAAACGAATAAGGCGTGGATTAAATATAATATAAAATAGAATATATAACCTAAATAGGAGGTCAAACCCTAGGTTAGAAATTAAAATTCGTGGTCAAACCAGACCCGCCTCCAGGAAAAAGAAATAATAAAAAAAAAACCTAAAAATCGAAAATTCCCAAAATCGTTTCCCTCCAGATCGCGTCAACGACCATCTCCTGCGTCGCCGACCGATCCACCCTTCTCCGTCGAAGGCCTCTCGCACTCGCGACCTTTGGCACCGCTGCCTCCATCGAGTGTCGCTCCATCCATGTATGTTTTCAGGCGGCTCCATACCACCGAGTTCGCCATTGATGTTGGTGAAGGAAGGGGCGTCAAGGCGAGGCGACCTCCGGCTTCAGATTGACTTCCGACCCCCCCTCTGGTGGTGGCACGACTGGAGTAATTAACAGTAAGTAACAGTTTTTTTTTTAATATAAATTCATATTGATTATTTTTTTCTTTTCTTTCTCTCTTTTCAGTTTTTTTTTAAAAAAATAAAAAAAACAGCTTAGAATAAAAATGTAGTTCCTAATAGGATGAATATAGTAGAAAAATATATTTTTTTATATGAAAAGAGTTTTAAAAATCAGAAATTTTATATGTAAAGCTTTGTTAAAAAGAAATCAGATTTATAAAAGATTAGTTTTTTAAACATAGAAAGACTGGAATTTTGAAAATATAAAATTCATATTTTTATATGAATAAAGAACAGATTTTTAACATAGAAAATGTAAGGATTTTTACCAAAGAAAAGTTGAGATCTTTTACTAAAGGAAAGTTTAGATTTTTATCGTATGAGGCTTATATTTTTAGTCGCCATAAAGTTTATATTTTTAATCGTTGTAAATATGAAAAGGTATCATCTTTAATTGTAAAAAGAATTGGTTTTTATAAAATAGAATGAATATATTTTAAAACGTTATAAAGGAAAAATCAGTTTTCCCCTTTTACAGAAATCGATTTTCTCAGCAAAGTAAAAATTCGATTTTTATATATTGAATAGCGAAGTAAAAATTAGATTTTTATATATTGAATAGCGAAGTAAAAATTCGATTTTTATATATGTAGTGTATACGGGTGACGAAAGTGACAAAAGAAGAAACGGTGAAGATTTCCTACATAAGAAGAGTCGAGGCGTTTGGTTTAGCTATTTGGTGAGAACTTCTCACTCAAAATTTCTTTTTCTAGTTATATATATATACTAGGATGTAGACGGTGTTTAGTAGCACCCGACACCCGTCATCCACAGACCATGGATGGCTTGTTTGTTAAATTGTTTGGTTGTGTAGTTGGTTAGTCTATTTGGTTTGAATTGTTTGGTGAAATGGAATGGATTTGATTGATGTGTGAATGGCGTGGGCCTTCACTAGACCGGGGATAAGGCTAGGCCTCGTCCCGTTTCTAGTATCGTGCCGTTATGCCGCCGAAATTTCCTAAAATATGTTAGAAAAATAAAAATATCATTTTTATTGTGTAAATGAAATGAATATAAATTCATGTGTTGAAATAGAATATTTTATCATTAAAAATATAATTTTTAACGTGGAAGTGAATAAAATAAAATATTCATTTACAAACCGGACGGTTTGTTTATGTACACCTATTTGAAGGGCATTGATTGGGACGATAAATTTTACACATCGCCCAACTGCACAAATAAAATCTGTGTTTGATTGTTTGAAACCCCACACGGGTGTTGGGATGAAATTTGAAGTTCACTCATCCTGATTGATTAAAAATGTCGATCGATTGATTGACAGGCTGTTATAAGCGTTAGATACATATATTTGATGCTTATACAGTGTAGTGCACTTTGGTTGATGGTTGATTGTTTATCAATGCTATTATATACATGTGTTGTATGGAATCCATATAATTAACGTTATATGGTGATTGATTGGGCCTCATTCCAATCGGGAAAATAATGAATATTATAAAAGAAAATTCATGTGTTGAATATAAAAATAGTCATGTGTTGACGATGTTCATGTGTTGAGTGAAATATTTTATACAATGAAATTTACATCTTTATCATATTTAAAATTAGAACTACTTCCCAGTAGAAGTCTAATTAAAAAAATCAAACGATAGATACCATAGTTTTATAAAATATTTTACATAACAAAAATAGTGATGTGTTGACAGGACTCATGTGTTGAGATTAGTCGTGTGTTGAAAGAAATATAGGATCATGTGTTGAATTGAATAGAAGTTTTTGAAATATATAAAGCCGTGTGGATTAGAGATGCGCTATTTTGACGTGAACGATATTTATATCGATTTTATTCGTTTTACAATGAATATTGAAAAGTGACTTCAAAATCTAATATTTTGAAATGAAATGCAAATCGAACTAGATAAAAATTCGAACTGAAATCTTATTGAATCAATTTGAAATGAATTCGAATTGAATTGAAACGAATTCGAATTGAATCAAATAGAAGGTGAATTCAAATTGAATTGAATTGAAAAGAATTAGAATTAGAATTGAATTGAAATCAAATCGATTTGAAATTGAATGTAGTGTTGAAATGGTTTTGAAAACGAATGTAGAACTATTTATAAAATTCGTTTTAAAAGGAAATCGACGAAATATATATATAATATATATATATTATATATATAATGGCCTGAATAGAACGCGCCGCGCCACGGCAGTTCGTGAATTTCGACCATTTATTTCAAACGGACATTGCGGGAGATCCGACCGTCGGATTCTCCTAAAACCGGAACCGTTGGGTTCGTATCAAAAAGAGCTTTCCAATGAATATTAGAAATTTGAAATCTAATGGTTGGATTTGGTGTTATGTCCAAATCAAATTCGAAAAAGGTCGCTGTAAGTGCAGTTCGATGGCCGTTGTTGGAAATCGACTGTACGGGCCTTGATAAAATTATTAAAAATATCTATAATTTGTGTAAAATCATAATATATGGATTGGAAAGAATTGAGCTGGAAAATTCCACATTTGAAATGATAAAAATAGATTTTTATCAGAATGAAATAGTTTTGAACTAGAATTAAAATCAATTTATTTGTGAAATAAATAAATTGAATTTGAAAGTGATTTTAAAAATAATCAATATTCCCAATACGTGGATTGGACTGGAGTTGAATCGAAATTATCTTCGGAATATTTCGATGTTGGATTTCGTGACTAAACAAATATTGTTATGGGGATTTGAAAGATATATATTCATATCGTTATTTCCAATACGATATTTGTTGGTTTCAGAATTTGATATTGAATATAAGCCGATATATTTTCTATTCAGAGCCTTGTATTTAATATCAAATGTGATTTGGGTTTATCGTGAATCGTGTTTTAGAAGACATTGGTTCTTTAACCCAGTTAAAGACAAGATATCGATTTTTGAGAAGATTAAAACCAAATGGAGTTTTAATGAATCTTTAATTAGATTAAAAAGTGAATTGATAATTTAAATTATCAAATCTGAAAAGTGATCGAGAGTGGAGTATCACCAGTTTTGCTCCAAAGCGATAGTTAAATCTTTAATTAGATTTGAACGTGAAATGGTAATTAATTTTACCGATAACACCGTGGTGTTAGATATGGAGTATCACCAGTTTTGCTCCATGGGATATATAGGTTGGGATTGGGAAATAAAACAAATAATTACTTCGGTGTGGTTCGCTAATCCCGACTAGTTTGAAATGATATCCAAAGGAAGATTATAGGATAAATTTAGAAGAATTTATCTTGGATAAAATTAATGGGAACATTTCCCTAAGAAAGTGATTTTATGAATAAAAGAATATTCTGAATTGGAATGAGGCGTTTGTTGTGTTTGTGTAACATTTGTTTATCATATACGTGGGTTATTCAAAAAGGCCGGGTTTATACCCATTCTGAATAACCGATTCGACGAGATGTCGAGGATGAAGACGGTGGTTGAAGACCGGAAGTCTTCACATCGTTTGGGTGATTACTGACGATCTTGATTGGGCTGTACACCCAGGATGAGGGAATCAGTTGGTGATCGTCCAGACGTACTTGGAGATCGATGGATATGCGAGGAAAGTGCCTCCGGTTTCGTTCAGACCCAGAACGAACTTGTAAATGGATTGTGTGTCTGACATTGGATTTTATTCTGTGATTGATTGATCTCTATTAAATATACATCTGTTTGGCGGGGAGAATTTATTCTCTTGCTTAACGCCCTTCTCTGAGACGTACGAGCTCAGAGGTTGTATATCGATGGACATCAGTCGCATGGAGTGAATTGCCAATGTGGCATGTGTAAGTGGCAATTGATCAAGGCTTCTGTTGAAAAGCAAAGTCTTGTGGTTGATGATCAAAGCACGGCCTGTGTGGCGTAGCTTTGTGTATAACGTGAATTCGCGAGCCTCACACCTCGGTATGAGTCAAAAACGGGATAGTGACTGCAGGGAGAGCACGACGTTTCTTTCTAGCTAGGGTGGAGTCAGTGACCTACCAGCCCTGACATTTATATACTTTTCACCTGTGTGGTTGTTGGATACGAGGCGCCTCGGATATAGGTCTGTAAGGACCGGGAAACGTGTGTTCAGGAATAACTAATCCTCAAAAGTAAGAGAGGACCGGCCCTGAAGATCCAAGGATCATAGTGGGGTCCTGAGGCATTTGCTAGAGTGTCTCGAACACGGAGAGGAGCTTGCCCCTTGCCTCGGCTCATGACGGAAATCCAATTTCCAATACGTGTATTGCGGTTTTAATTGTAGAACTAGTACGGCGACATGATATATGGTACCCATGCCGTCTATGATTGATATTTATGATTGAAATTGTTTTGACACTATACACCTATAATAGTATCAAATGATTTGTTTTAAACGTACCAAGCATGTTTGGCTATTATAAGGGAAAACCCTATCCTCCGGCTTGCGTTGCATTGTGTGATGGGACCTGGGTCTTATAATAGCTTCATTTTTCCAAAAAGCATTGCGTTGTTTTGTTATATGCACTAGTATTCTTGGGAGGAAACCCGTTCTGTGTTATACGGCGTGGTCCCTTGAATTACTATCTTTAAGTAGAGTTTTGAATAACTGTTTTAGTTCTCACACCAGTCCCATGACTGACCTGGAGTTTATTGTTTTAACCTAAACTCTGGGTGCCCTTATTTTCGACACGGGCAGCTAGTAGTTTAGGTTTTGCAGATTTATATTCACAGGATCCTGGTTTACAGCTGGAATGATATCCGGAAAGCTCTGTATCCGTATATCACCTTCAGTTGTGCTTTGTATTATTTTCCGCTGTTATGTAATTTATTGTAATCTCTGATATTTGTCGAATGTAATTTATTCAATTATACTCTGTATATTCTTGTATCTGATGGAATTGTTGTAATAGCAATGAAATGTTCTTCTGTTTGTGTTATGATTTGTCCTGTTCTCAAACAGTCAGGGGTTTCGAACGGTCTAGATTGGTTTAACGACTGATTCGGATCGAGCGAAATTCCAGGCCGTCACATTTGGTATCGGAGCTTTGGTTTACAGAGCTCGGGAACAAGACACATTAGAACCTTACGAAAGAATTCATCAGATATTGGATTAGTGATATCCAATTAGAATGACTCGTTAGAGATAGGATCAGTAGTATCCTAGAACGAGTGTGAAGAGTATATTTTTCAAATGAAAACAATTTTGTTTTAAAATTTAAATCGCTTTATACGTATTTGATTATTTATTTATTTTGAATATGGACAATCGAGTATATATAGATTTCGCGTATACGCGTCATGAACGTATATTCGAAGTTTTAATATACTGGATAGATATAGAATCACATTCTAGACACCCGGAGATGGTTCTGATGATTGATATATCATCATCAGTATTTATATTCGTGTTTCGAAGGTGTGATTTTCTATATATTTCCATTAGACTGGTGTGAGAACCAAAACTTATATAGTTAGAACACATTGTTGTGAATTGGCATCAAAAACATGATTTTTGTATATATATCCAATTATGAATTTGAAACTCTAATTCATTAATTGATTGATGTTTGTGCTGTTTGTTTAATTGTTTGCTAATTTTGAGCCATTATGCCTAATTGTATCAAATATTGAACTATATTGAGAATTGGTCGCATTTGCTTGCATATATATATATATACTTGCATTGAACAAGTCATAGCAAGGAGGCTAGAGCCAGAGAATAAAATTTGTTTGCCCGACAAATAGGTACATGTTTACTACATAATTTACTGTTTTGTTTGGGTGATGATGATTTTATGAGCCTATTGGCTAGCCGCTTGGCTTTTTCTTTTTCTTTTTGAGATCTGAAGGACCGGGGAAGCTATTTGAAATTCCCCGATGCTCCCGGTGCAAGGGAGGTTATGGCGAAATTTTTCGAAAATTTAGGGTGTTAGCCAAATTTTTGAAATTTTGAAAATTCTCAGAAACTGAAAAGTTGGAGAATGGAAGCCAGATCGAGCGTAGAGTTGATTAATCAAACCATTTTCGACTTTGTTCCTTTTCGGGGACGAAAAGTTTTAAGTGGGGGAGATTGTAATAACCCAGAAAATCTGGGTCAGTTTAAAATTTTTGTTTTGGCAATTATAGCGAATTTTGAATATTTAAAATGGATTATTTTAAATAATATCGAAGAGAAATTTATTTTGAATAGAATTCGATCGTATATATTATATACGTCGTCGTTAGAATATAAATATTTATATATAATTATAAATAGAATTGAAAATGACGCGGTAGTTCGATAATTCGATTTCAAACTTCAATTGAATGTACCGGGTGCAAAACAATCTGGATTTTAGTGAAACCAAAAACATTGGGATCTACTTGATAATATCTTTCCAGCGAATCCGACAAATCGAAATTTCATAGCGGGAATCAAAAGATATGTCCAGTTGAAAATTCTGAATAGTCGCTGTGGAATTTATATATATTTTAATATATATATATAACGGCCTTGAAAATGGCCATTTTGCAAACGACCTCGGTTTTCGACGAAACCAGTTTTGTTGTATCCGTGATGCCAAATTATTGCTAGATGCCAATTTTCATAATTTTTTGAATTAATATGTGAGCGTGGCGAAGTAAAACGCGTTTGACCAGTTTTAGTTGATTTTAATCGACTGGAAATTGGCCATTTTTCCAACGGTCTCAGAATTCGACGAAACTAGTTTTGATAGGACCGTATCGTTAATACGAAGCTAGAAAATATTTTTCGAGAATTTTTAGAGTTAGTATGTGACCCCGGTAATTTGAAATGTACGTTTAAAATTCAATATAGTGATTTAAATGTAAATTGAACGAAGCTGATCGTAACAAGCGAATTGGGCTACGAAACATATCCCATTGTGTTCGAAATGGGGGTATTTAGCTAGGGGCGACAGTCGTTGGGTTTGATTTGGGATTCAGAATGTTAAACGAATAAGGCGTGGATTAAATATAATATAAAATAGAATATATAACCTAAATAGGAGGTCAAACCCTAGGTTAGAAATTAAAATTCGTGGTCAAACCAGACCCGCCTCCAGGAAAAAGAAATAAAAAAAAAACCTAAAAATCGAAAATTCCCAAAATTGTTTCCCTCCAGATCGCGTCAACGACCATCTCCTGCGTCGCCGACCGATCCACCCTTCTCCGTCGAAGGCCTCTCGCACTCACGACCTCTGGCACCACTGCCTCCATCGAGTGTCGCTCCATCCATGTATGTTTTCAGGCGGCTCCATACCACCGAGTTCGCCATTGATGATGGTGAAGGAAGGGGCGTCAAGGCGAGGCGACCTCCGGCTTCAGATTGACTTCCGACCCCCCCCTCTGGTGGTGGCACGACTGGAGTAATTAACAGTAAGTAACAGTTTTTTTAATATAAATTCATATTGATTATTATTTTTCTTTTCTTTCTCTCTTTTCAGTTTTTTTTTTTTAAAAAAAAAACAGCTTAGAATAAAAATGTAGTTCCTAATAGGATGAATATAGTAGAAAAATATATATTTTTTATATGAAAAGAGTTTTAAAAATCAGAAATTTTATATGTAAAGCTTTGTTAAAAAGAAATCAGATTTTATAAAAGATTAGTTTTTTAAACATAGAAAGACTGGAATTTTGAAAATATAAAGTTCATATTTTTATATGAATAAAGAACAGATTTTTAACATAGAAAATGTAAGGATTTTTACCAAAGAAAAGTTGAGATCTTTTACTAAAGGAAAGTTTAGATTTTTATCGTATGAGGCTTATATTTTTAGTCGCCATAAAGTTTATATTTTTAATCGTTGTAAATATGAAAAGGTATCATCTTTAATTGTAAAAAGAATTGGTTTTTATAAAATAGAATGAATATATTTTAAAACGTTATAAATGAAAAATCAGTTTTCCCCTTTTACAGAAATCGATTTTCTCGGCAAAGTAAAAATTCGATTTTTATATATTGAATAGCGAAGTAAAAATTAGATTTTTATATATTGAATAGCGAAGTAAAAATTCGATTTTTATATATGTAGTGTATACGGGTGACGAAAGTGACAAAAGAAGAAACGGTGAAGATTTCCTACATAAGAAGAGTCGAGGCGTTTGGTTTAGCTATTTGGTGAGAACTTCTCACTCAAAATTTCTTTTTCTAGTTATATATATATATACTAGGATGTAGACGGTGTTTAGTAGCACCCGACACCCGTCATCCACAGACCATGGATGGCTTGTTTGTTAAATTGTTTGGTTGTGTAGTTGGTTAGTCTATTTGGTTTGAATTGTTTGGTGAAATGGAATGGATTTGATTGATGTGTGAATGGCGTGGGCCTTCACTAGACCGGGGATAAGGCTAGGCCTCGTCCCGTTTCTAGTATCGTGCCGTTATGCCGCCGAAATTTCCTAAAATATGTTAGAAAAATAAAAATATCATTTTTATTGTGTAAATGAAATGAATAGAAATTCATGTGTTGAAATAGAATATTTTATCGTTAAAAAAATAATTTTTAACGTGGAAGTGAATAAAATAAAATATTCATTTACAAACCGGACGGTTTGTTTATGTACACCTATTTGAAGGGCATTGATTGGGACGATAAATTTTACACATCGCCCAACTGCACAAATAAAATCTGTGTTTGATTGTTTGAAACCCCACACGGGTGTTGGGATGAAATTTGAAGTTCACTCATCCTGATTGATTAAAAATGTCGATCGATTGATTGACAGGCTGTTATAAGCGTTAGATACCTATATTTGATGCTTATACAGTGTAGTGCACTTTGGTTGATGGTTGATTGTTTATCAATGCTATTATATACATGTGTTGTATGGAATCCATATAATTAACGTTATATAGTGATTGATTGGGCCTCATTCCAATCGGGAAAATAATGAATATTATAAAAGAAAATTCATGTGTTGAATATAAAAATAGTCATGTGTTGACGATGTTCATGTGTTAAGTGAAATATTTTATACAATGAAATTTACATCTTTATCATATTTAAAATTAGAACTACTTCCCAGTAGAAGTCTAATTAAAAAAATCAAACGATAGATACCATAGTTTTATAAAATATTTTACATAACAAAAATAGTGATGTGTTGACAGTACTCGTGTGTTGAGATTAGTCGTGTGTTGAAAGAAATATAGGTTCATGTGTTGAATTGAATAGAAGTTTTTGAAATATATAAAGCCGTGTGGATTAGAGATGCGCTATTTTGACGTGAACGATATTTATATCGATTTTATTCGTTTTACAATGAATATTGAAAAGTGACTTCAAAATCTAATATTTTGAAATGAAATGCAAATCGAACTAGATAAAAATTCGAACTGAAATCTTATTGAATCAATTTGAAATGAATTCGAATTGAATTGAAACGAATTCGAATTGAATCAAATAGAAGGTGAATTCAAATTGAATTGAATTGAAAAGAATTAGAATTTGAATTGAATTGAAATCAAATCGATTTGAAATTGAATGTAGTGTTGAAATGGGTTTGAAAACGAATGTAGAACTATTTATAAAATTCGTTTTAAAAGGAAATCGACGAAATATATATAATATATATATATATTATATATATAATGGCCTGAATAGAACGCGCCGCGCCGCGGCAATTCGTGAATTTCGACCATTTATTTCAAACGGACATTGCGGGAGATCCGACCGTCGGATTCTCCTAAAACCGGAACCGTTGGGTTCGTATCGAAAAGAGCTTTCCAATGAATATTAGAAATTTGAAATCTAATGGTTGGATTTGGAGTTATGTCCAAATCAAATTCGAAAAAGGTCGCTGTAAGTGCAGTTCGATGGCCGTTGTTGGAAATCGACTGTACGGGCCTTGATAAAATTATTAAAAATATCTATAATTTGTGTAAAATCATAATATATGGATTGGAAAGAATTGAGCTGGAAAATTCCACATTTGAAATGATAAAAATAGATTTTTATCAGAATGAACTAGTTTTGAACTAGAATTAAAATCAATTTATTTGTGAAATAAATAAATTGAATTTGAAAGTGATTTTAAAAATAATCAATATTCCCAATACGTGGATTGGACTGGAGTTGAATCGAAATTATCTTCGGAATATTTCGATGTTGGATTTCGTGACTAAACAAATATTGTTATGGGGATTTGAAAGATTTATATTCATATCGTTATTTCCAATACGATATTTGTTGGTTTCAGAATTTGATATTGAATATAAGCCGATATATTTTCTATTCAGAGCCTTGTATTTAATATCAAATGTGATTTGGGTTTATCGTGAATCGTGTTTTAGAAGACATTGGTTCTTTAACCCAGTTAAAGACAAGATATCGATTTTTGAGAAGATTAAAACCAAATGGAGTTTTAATGAATCTTTAATTAGATTAAAAAGTGAATTGATAATTTAAATTATCAAATCTGAAAAGTGATCGAGAGTGGAGTATCACCAGTTTTGCTCCAAAGCGATAGTTAAATCTTTAATTAGATTTGAACGTGAAATAGTAATTAATTTTACCGATAACACCGTGGTGTTAGATATGGAGTATCACCAGTTTTGCTCCATGGGATATATAGGTTGGGATTGGGAAATAAAACAAATAATTACTTCGGTGTGGTTCGCTAATCCCGACTAGTTTGAAATGATATCCAAAGGAAGATTATAGGATAAATTTAGAAGAATTTATCTTGGATAAAATTAATGGGAACATTTCCCTAAGAAAGTGATTTTGTGAATAAAAGAATATTCTGAATTGGAATGAGGCGTTTGTTGTGTTTGTGTAACATTTGTTTATCATATACGTGGGTTATTCAAAAAGGCCGGGTTTATACCCATTCTGAATAACCGATTCGACGAGATGTCGAGGATGAAGACGGTGGTTGAAGACCGGAAGTCTTCACATCGTTTGGGTGATTACTGACGATCTTGATTGGGCTGTACACCCAGGATGAGGGAATCAGTTGGTGATCGTCCAGACGTACTTGGAGATCGATGGATATGAGAGGAAAGTGCCTCCGGTTTCGTTCAGACCCAGAACGAACTTGTAAATGGATTGTGTGTCTGACATTGGATTTTATTCTGTGATTGATTGATCTCTATTAAATATACATCTGTTTGGCGGCGGAGAATTTATTCTCTTGCTTAACGCCCTTCTCTGAGACGTACGAGCTCAGAGGTTGTATATCGATGGACATCAGTCGCATGGAGTGAATTGCCAATGTGGCATGCGTAAGTGGCAATTGATCAAGGCTTCTGTTGAAAAGCAAAGTCTTGTGGTTGATGATCAAAGCACGGCCTGTGTGGCGTAGCTTTGTGTATAACGTGAATTCGCGAGCCTCACACCTCGGTATGAGTCAAAAACGCGATAGTGACTGCAGGGAGAGCACGACGTTTCTTTCTAGCTAGGGTGGTGTCAGTGACCTACCAGCCCTGACATTTATATACTTTTCACCTGTGTGGTTGTTGGATACGAGGCGCCTCGGATATAGGTCTGTAAGGACCGGGAAACGTGTGTTCAGGAATAACTAATCCTCAAAAGTAAGAGAGGACCGGCCCTGAAGATCCAAGGATCATAGTGGGGTCCTGAGGCATTTGCTAGAGTGTCTCGACCGCGGAGAGGAGCTTGCCCCTTGCCTCGGCTCATGACGGAAATCCAATTTCCAATACGTGTATTGCGGTTTTAATTGTAGAACTAGTACGGCGACATGATATATGGTACCCATGCCGTCTATGATTGATATTTATGATTGAAATTGTTTTGACACTATACACCTATAATAGTATCAAATGATTTGTTTTAAACGTACCAAGCATGTTTTGGCTATTATAAGGGAAAACCCTATCCTCCGGCTTGCGTTGCATTGTGTGATGGGACCTGGGTCTTATAATAGCTTCATTTTTCCAAAAAGCATTGCGTTGTTTTGTTATATGCACTAGTATTCTTGGGAGGAAACCCGTTCCGTGTTATACGGCGTGGTCCCTTGAATTACTATCTTTAAGTAGAGTTTTGAATAACTGTTTTAGTTCTCACACCAGTCCCATGACTGACCTGGAGTTTATTGTTTTAACCTAAACTCTGGGTGCCCTTATTTTCGACACGGGCAGCTAGTAGTTTAGGTTTTGCAGATTTATATTCACAGGATCCTGGTTTACAGCTGGAATGATATCCGGAAAGCTCTGTATCCGTATATCACCTTCAGTTGTGCTTTGTATTATTTTCCGCTGTTATGTAATTTATTGTAATCTCTGATATTTGTCGAATGTAATTTATTCAATTATACTCTGTATATTCTTGTATCTGATGGAATTGTTGTAATAGCAATGAAATGTTCTTCTGTTTGTGTTATGATTTATCCTGTTCTCAAACAGTCAGGGGTTTCGAACGGTCTAGATTGGTTTTACGACTGATTCGGATCGAGCGAAATTCCAGGCCGTCACAGTTAGTGGCGGTGTTATGACGCCTATGACAGAAATTGCTTCTAATTTGGATAAATCTTCACCGAACGTTGGAATTGCTAATTCGGTGATTCCATCAAATGATGTTGGATCATCAACAAAAGGAAAACAATTTGTAATGCTATTATCACAAGATATGAAGAACGTAGCAAAAGCTTATATTGCTACGCAAACCATGTGTCATTTTAGAGAGATAGTGCCAGATGTTGAGAAAGTTGTTTGGATAACAAAAGTTTTAGATCCGGAAGCACCCATTTACGATGGTCCTCAAAACGGACATTACAAGCTTTGTGAATTCTCGGATGGAGGCTTTGTGATATGGTCCATGTTTCGCTTTCATAATATCTAAAATTCTATGTATCTTTAGTAAAACTTTGTATTGTTTCTTGTAATTTGAACTTGATATTATGGTATTTTAAATTTGAAGCATTATGCAAAAGTGACATTATTGAATTTGAATTGATGTGTTGAATTGTATATATGATTGAAAATCATAAAAACATGTTATATAAGTGTTAGCAATTTATGTATGCCAACATTTATAAGAGTTAGTAGGATTATGATACTGACATTTATAAGTGTTACCATATCTTATGGTTCCAACATTTATAAGTGTTAGCAATGAATATGTTTGTAACTCTTATAAGTGTTACCATATCTTATGGTTCCAACATTTATAAGTGTTAGCAATGAGTATGTTTGTAACTCTTATAAGTGTTACCATATATTATAATTCCAACATTTGTAAGTGTTAGCAATGAATATGTTCGTAACACTTATAAGTGTTAGCAGTTAGTCTGTTCGTAACACTTATAAGTGTTAGCAGTTGGTCTGCTTGTAACACTTATAAGTGTTAGCAGTTGGTCTGCTTGTAACACTTATAAGTATTACAGGAAAATTCCTCACAGGCCCTTAGTGACACATAAAAGTGTTACAGAAATTGTTTGTAACACCTATACTTGTTGGGAATCCATTGTTTTGGTGTAGTGTATAATTTACTTTAAAATGTAAATTATAATTCATCGTACTATTTATTCCCTTTCATCTTTCAATTATATTATGATTCTATTTACATATAAAATATTCATTCTCTTTTGAGTGCATTCATAATTTCAATTACATCTAAAATGTAATTTTATTTTACGATGTAGTTTTCCTTCCTAATTACATATGAAAACGAAATCTTTATTTACATGATACATCCTTATTTTATTTTATAAAATAAAAATGTAAACTATCATTTTTGCCACGTTCTTAATTTACTTACATTAAATAAAAGGTAAATTTCACCTACGGTGTAAATTCTTATATACATTACATAAATTAAAATGAAATCTTTTCCTACGGTGTATTTTTCTTTTTAATTAACATTAAAAAAAATAATGTTACTCATCTTACGATCAAATTCTTTTTTTTATTTACATAATAAAATGATGTAGATTTTCTACGATATAAATCCTTTTTATAATTACATAATAATATAATGTAAATTAATCCTACAGTTAATTCTCTTTATATTAATATTATAAATAATGTTAACTTAACATGCGGTGTATTTCTATTATATTACATTATAAAATGATGTAAAATAGCATACGGTGGATTTTCTTTTTATTACATTAACAAAATGAATTTTTTTCCTACGATGGAAATCCTCTTTTTATTACATTAATAAAAATGTTAATTTAACATACCATGAATTTTCTTTTATTTTACATTGAAAATAATGTAATTTAGCATACCGTGCATTTTCTTTTATTTAACATTATAGAAAATGTATATTCTAACATACGATGCATTTCTATATATTTACATTAAAGAAAAAGTAAAATTTAACATACGGTGAAATTCTAATCATTTACATTAAAGAAAATGTATACTTTTTAATTACCATGTAAACACTACCTCTAATTCACATTATAAAAATATAATTTCTAATTGCAATGTTATCCTACGGTGTAATTCCCTATATAATTTACATATCAAAATGTAAATCCTGACATACGATGAAATTCACCTTTTAATTACAAAGAAAAATGTAATTTTTAACATACCATATCATTTCACTCTATAATTTACATATAAAAAGTAATTTTTGACATACGATGGAATTTACCTTTTAATTACAAAGAAAAATGTAATTTTTTCTACACGGTGTAAGTTCTTTAATATTGACATTAAAAATAAATGTTAATGTCATCCTACGGTTAAACTTCTTTTATTATATTAACATTAAAAATGTTAATGTCATCATACGATTGAATTTTTTTTAATATTAACATTAAAAATGTTAATTACATCCTATGGTGAAATTTCTTTTATTATATTAACATTAAAAATGTTAATTTCATCATATGGAGAAAATACTATTTTATTTTTGTAAATAAAAAGTAATTTTTATACATATCACATTCCTACTTTACTTTTACAATTAAAAAGTAAATTTTGTCATACAGTGAATCTTCTCTATTAAATACCATTGAAAATAATGTAGCTTATCCTACGATGTAAACTTCTTTTTATTTAACATAAATAAAATGTGCAATTCTCGTACGGTGAAATCATTCTAATATTAACATAAAAAAATGTTAAATGTTCATACAGTAAATTTTCTTTTTATATCCACATAAATAAAAGTGAAATTCTCATACGGTGTATATTTCCCATCTTATGTACATTAAAGATAATGTACATTTATTCTACAGTTGAAGTTTTTATAATATTAACATTAAAATGTTAATTACATCTTACGGTTGAAATTTTATAAAACTAACATAAAAACTATGTTAAGGTATAAATATGGTGAAATTACCTTTTTGTTAACATTTAAAAACAATGTTAATTTTCCATATGTCGCAAATTCTTCTTATTTATATCAAAATAATGTTAATTTCTCTAACCATGTAAATTACTTATTGTTAACATCAGAATAAATGTTAATTTGTCATACAACGCAATTTACTTATTATTAACATTAACCAAAATGCTTAATTTGACATACGATGTAAATTCTTATTTTTAACATTAACAAAAATGTTAAATTTGACATACGATGTAAATTCTATTTTTTTAACATTAACAAAAATGTTAAATTTGACATACGATGTAAATTCTTATTTTTAAATAACATATAAAAATGTTAAATTTGACATACGATGTAAATTCTTATCTAAATAACATATAAAAATGTTATTTTACTTTACATCGCAAAATTCATTCTTTTACTTACAATGCAAAAATATTCACTTTTATGTTTACAATGTAAAGATATCAACTTTTCATTTTGATAATGTAAAAATATCAACTTCTTTACTTTACACGTAAAGATATTAATCTTTCTATTTTACAATGTAAAAATATTATCTCTTCTATTATACAATGCAAAAAGATTGTCTTTTTATTTACCTCGTCGGATTTTCATCTTTTTGTTTTCAATATAAAAAGATTTGTCTTTTTTTTAAATATAAAAAGATCGTCTTTTTTTTTCTTTTTTTTTTATTTACATGGTCAAACTTTCATCTTATTTTAATTTCACATAATAATATGTAAATTCCACCACAAGTCGCATTCCTATTTTATTTGCATCCCATAAAAAGCAAATTTTCATCACATTACATAACAGCAACATCCAACCATGACAACAAATCCAATTCCAATAATTAACATCAATGTAATTATAAGGTGATGTTTTAACTTGACATATGTAAAATCAACATAGCGTGATTAAACAAATAACCATAATTAATTATAATTAATTATTAATTCAGGTTTCTTCCCTAAATTTTCAGATCTAATATCATGCAATTCAGATCTAACAACATACGGGGTGAACAATTCGGATCTATGTTCTAAATATCATAACATATTAGATCTACGGTTAACAATCATGCAAATAATAATTTAATAAATTAAATTAAATTAAATTTAAAAATAAAATTCTCACCGTGTTTGGTCAGAGAAGAAGATTCAGGTTCGAACAGATTTGATGTTTGAGTTCAAAACAATTGCGGATCTGGGACAATTCTAATGCAAATTCATAGGAAAAATCAAAATCAGCTTTTTACAACTGGCCGTGTAATGCTTAAAAGCGTGGGGAAATCTGAAATAAAAACTACCTTTGAACGTTCAAAACTTTGATTGCGCTTTTCAGGAGTTATACTCAATGATTTGCAGAACCGTTTGCGCGACGTCGGAGAGCTAGGAGAGGGGAATGTTCGCCGGGAAGCGGAGGGGGTGCGCACGCACCAGGTGGCGGCGACAGTGGTGCAAAGGCGGCGCCTTTGGGGCTTCGGTGCGGGCGGCTCAGGCGACGGGAAGGGACGGGACTTGTCGGAGATCGAAGGGCTCGAGAATCTCTTCGAAACGAGTATAAGTTTGCTGAATTTCGTTGAGAAATGAGGTCGAAATCGAAGTTCAAAAATTCGAGTGGAAATGAGTTCGGCGGCTATGTTTCACGGAGGAAGAAGACTGCTGTAGCACGCATATATATATATATATATTATAATATTAGGTTTAATTAATTATTAGTTAATCAGCCCGTTTAAGTCCGTTTTGGTCCGAACTCCGATTTAGGCCTGCTTACTGTCGTTCTTAAGGTTTTGAGGCCTTTTGAACGCAATGGAACATGTTACAGGACCCAATTCCGAAATTTATTATGAGTTTTGGAATAATTACATTATTTTATTAATATTTTAATGTATACCGTACATGAAAATTCACCGAGGTCACAAATTAACTTCAAAAATTCTCGAAAAATATATTTAGCTATGTTTTGATGCTGTGGACCTATGAAAATTAATTTCGTTCAATTCTGAGCCCGTATGAATTTTTAATGAATTTTTAAAGTCAAAAATTTGCCCGTTTACACTGAAAAATCAATTATAATTATATTTTAATTCTAAAAATTACCAAAAAATCATTTTTAGCTTTGTTTTGATGATACGAATCCAACAAAATTTATTTCGTTGAATTCTGAGACTTTTTGAAAAGTGGCTATTTTTAAGGCTAGTATATTTAATATTAAAAATACATTTTTAAACAAATAATTTTCGAAACTCGAAATATATAAGTGTTTACTGTTTTTCAATGCAGAAACATCATTTCGAACTCAATGGAAGTGGTTTCGAGTCGAAATTCCTTTATATGTAAAAAGTAGCATTTTTGACCTATGCAAATTACCTAGCGACCTTCTAAAAATTGAATTGGCCATAACTTTTGATTTCCGCTATGAAATTTCGATTTTTCGGATTCGTTGGAAATATATTTTTAAATAGATTCCAATATTTTTGGTTTCACTAAAATCCGTTAAATTTTGCATCCTGTATGGTTAGTCAAAGTTCAAGTTTGACTTTTCAAACTACCGCGCTATTTCTAACTCTTTTTATAATTAAAATTAATTTATTCATTCTAACTTCGATTTGAACCAAATTTGTGATCATTATTATTATTCTAAATATCAAAACTCATTTTAAAATCACTTAAAATAAATTTTAAATTGGCACCAAAATTCATGGTTGTTACAAGGATCTCCTTGCCGTAGACCTCTATTACTGTGTAAAAATAATTTGGGACTGCCTTGCACTAAAATACAAAAAGTAGGAGTAGTAATGCAAGTTCTAATAATGGCACAATTTTCCTAGGGAAACCCATTCTTAGCAGCATATAACAAATGAAATTTCTATTAACCATATCATACGCTTTTTGCAGATCAATTTTTTTGCAAACTTTCCCACTCCCTTTCAAATTAAACTGTCTTATTTGTTCATGTGCTAACATGATATTTTCAGCAATATATCTACCCAAGATGAAAGCAGATTGGTTATCAAAGATCAAGTGTTTGAGGTAAGGTTTGATTCTATTGCAGAGAACTTTAGAAATAATCTTATAAATAACATTACAACAAGATATGGGTCTGTAGTATGAAATAGAACTGGGATTATTAACTTTGGGTATTAAAGTTATAAAAGTATGGTTTATACCGTTAGCAAGCTTGCCAGTACAAAAGACTTCCCGAATCATCTTTAAAATGTTGAATTTAAGCTCCTCCCAATGAAATTTGAAGAATTTAGCAGCAAAACCCGGTCATAGGAGTATCAGATTTAAAAATATTAGAGAAAAAAAGGATAGCTTCTTATTCAATAACGTCTGCATCATGTACGAGTTCCCCATTTCTCATCAATAAATTACTCCTGTTATTTATATGTTTCCTCAGAGACATTTTTGCATGGAAAAATTTGGTGCATGAATCCCCTTCAGTAAGCCAACTTATTTTAGCTTTCTGCTTAGCATTAGCTGCATCAATATAACACTGATCTTTCCATTTGTTTTAAGCTTCTCTGAGCTTATCAAAGTTGTTCTCATTAGTTGGGTTGTCATCAATTTCAGCAAGAGCAATTCTGTAATTTTCCTCCAAAGTCTTTACAGCCTCTCCATTTTTTAACCTTATATAGTTCCAACCCTTGAGATAAAATTTACATATTTTCAAAAAAAAACTGAAACCTGAAAATCTTAGATCCCTGAAAAAAAAAGAAAGCCTCATATAATGAACAGCCTGGTAGAAAGCATCACTGTATCCCTCCTTCAAGGTCCATGAGTTTACAAATCTAAAAGGCACATTCTTATTCTCTTTACTTATTTTTTTGAAATTGACACATATCGGAATATGATCGCTAATAGGATTAGAGACTCCAAAGGCATTAAGTTCAGGGAAAATATCAATAAACTGATGATTACACAGGACATTATCAGTTTTTGTGGCTACCCCCTTCTTCCTCCACGTATATTTGAAACCTGCAATAGGAATGTCCATCAAACTAGCATTAGAAATACAATCAATAAGGCCAGCAATATGTCTGAAAGGAACAACGGATCCCCTTTTTTTATTATTAGGCGATAAAATATCATTGAAGTCTCCAAGCATAAGCCACAGAATGTCAACCAAGCGAGATTCATTAACCAAATCCAACCAAAGTTTTTCTCTATCAAAAAGGAAGTTACTAGCATATATGAAAGTGATTCTACAAGAAAAACCACCAGAATTTTCTGCCTTAATAGATATATGCTGATAAGATAAAACTTCCACATTTATTTTCCATATGTTATAATCCCAAACCATTAAAATTCTCCCTTTACAACTTGTACAATTATTGTCCAAGATATACTAGTTTCTAGGTAATTTATATTTTAAAGAAATGATCATATCATTGTTCAACTTATTCTCCAACAGGCCAATCATAGATGGCCTAAATTTGTTAAGGAATTTAAATACCTCAATTTTTTTATTTATAGCATTTAATCCCCTAACATTCCATGCTACGATATTCATTTAATCTTACATTGGCTCCTTGTCGAATACTTTAGGAGGAGCAAGAGGGATTGTTTTACTACTTATCTTTTTGTTGTTTTTGTTTGCTAATTCCATGTCTTCTACAAATTTCTGATTCTTCTCTACGTTTTGAGACACATCTATCTCCTTTTCAGGTTGGTTAGATGTCTCCTCATCCACGGCAATGTGATCAACAAGGTTATCTTCCTCAGAATCTTCCTTAGAATCTCCTTTTCAGGTTGGTTAGATGTGAATAAAATTGTACTATTATTTGTAATAAACAAATTGATTGAAATAAAAAAAATACCTTTTTTGTTCAATTCAATTTGTCTGTTTCGTTTGAGTTCTTTCAATAGTACAATTTCGTGTGATATATATTCAAGTGTGACATGTGAAATCTAAACCGAAATATCCTTCATGTGAATTGTAAATAGTGGAGTCAGTGGTATGTACTATTTCAAATGTAGAATTAAAATATTAATTTAAATAAAAATACTGTTTGAATGTTCAATTCTGTGTAATAGTATTTTATTCAATAAATATTTATTTCTGTATGTGATGTGAAATACAGAATAGTACTGTCTACAAACACATTTATAAAATAATATATATGTTTGTTATCATCAAACAAAAATCGTATTGTTATACTCAACAGTTAGGTTAGTGGTGAAGGTGGTGGCCAAGATGATGATGGGTAGCAAGGTCTTGATTGGAAAGAAAGATGGATGCCTTCTTTTCTAGATCTAAATTTTTATAGTTCCCAAATCTACTGAAATTTGAAATTAAAATTGATTAGATAACATATATGGGGACAAGGAAGCATTAAAATAATTAGAATTTACCTAGAGATTGATTTATGAATGGAAGAAATGTCAGCTTGGAAGAAAGATTAATGAGGAAGAAGAAAGAAAAAGAGAAAAGAAGGGGCTTTGCAATCCCATGTTGATTTGTTTTAATTTTGATCTTCTTTTTGCTTGCAATTCATTTTCATCAAATCTTTTTTTCATTGCAATTCGATTTGTAGAAGAAAAAATTATATGAGATGTAGATTTGGATCTAGACTTGGAAGAGCAAAGAGAATGAAGAGTTTCAGGAAATAAATGAATGAGATGAAGGGAGATATACATGATTTTTATTTGCATGAGAAGGAAGTTACCAAATACACAATGCCAATTTAATAAATGTGTCCTCGCAAATTAATTTTCACCCATTCAAATTCAAGCGAGTATTAATATTAATGAGAATGTAAAGGAAGATATAGATTAATTATAAACAAATATATACACATAACAACATCATCCATTTTGCGCGTTTTCACAATTACAAACGCGAATTCCGGACAAATGAAATTTAATCTCAATGAATCGAAAAATGTTATGTGCTCAGAATTCAGAATTGATTCATATAAAAAATGATTTCTGATTTTCACAACTTATTAATTTTAGTTTGAATTCAAAATTTGATCAACTTTGAATAAAACTGTCCTTTTTAGAAAATTTTACATTTTAATAAATTGGACAAATTAAATTATTCATTAATTCAGTTTCATTATTCAAATTTAAGTTTTTATAAGTTTACTTAAATTAAAATAACACAAATTGAGTCAGTTAACAATTAAATTTAAATTAGACCGTTGTTGCATCTCTTTATTCAAAAGGTATTTATTATTGTTCATTTACAAAAATCAATTCATTTATCTCATTCCATTTAGGATAAATTAATGCCTAAATATTAAAATTATAAATTTCAGTCAGATCATTAATTTCAAATCTATTAAAAATTTTGGTTGTTATAGTTATGTACAACTTCATCGACTATTTCCTATCATGTTTAGATCCATGTATTTAAATTGTTTTCGAAATCTCAAATTTAAAGAATAATCTATATAGTAGTCGTATATGTATACATACACTTATAAATAAAAACGATAACACAATTTTTGTATTTAACTATATAGATATATAGATTAATTACACACACACACACACACATATATATATATATGTTTATTTACATACATGAACAATAATGACAATGTGAATTTGTAAATTAACTATAACCGTTTATGTACACAAACAATAAATTTATCTTACACAACATAAAGAAAATCTATTTTCAAGCTAAGTTCAGGTTCGAGAGCTTCTAATAGCATAGTTTTCATAACCAGATTGTAAGTCGAACCGTAATGTCTGAAGGTTCAAGGTTTCCATGGTCGGACCGGTCGAACCATTAAAACCGTGCAGTTTTTTTCATTTAAATACATACGAAATATCAGAAATTATCATTTATAAAGTGGGTGCATAAGCTTGGATTGATCAAATTATCATTTAAATACATACAAAATATCATACCGCCAAGAAGCCAGAAAAGGCCATCATATGATTAGTTCGCCACGCAATACATCCCTAGCACGGACATTGCAAAAACTTACAGACGTAGTGGCAGAAGAATAATTAACTGCAACTTCACACCAACCAACCACCTAGGAACAGCTACTGTGGAATAGGAGCATCACCAAATAAAATGCACACAATCCACCTCAAAAAATGCCACCAGGCCCGAAGTAGAGCTAAAAAATACCAACCAAGACCTCATCAGATGTAAACAGCCTCGTTGGAGGCTCAATTGGTAGAGAGTAAGACCATGAAGATTGCATGCGGTTTGAGAGGTAAGGAGACAGCCAAAACAAAGAATGGGAAAGCTAGCGTCATAGGGGAAGGAAAGGAGATGAGAAGAGAGAGGAATGTCCCACACCTTAACAGCAAAAGAAACAGCACCCACCCTCTTTGTTATAAATAAGTGACCCCTAGGTATATGAACCAGTAGTCTCTCTAATGAAAGGGCTGCTTGTTTGGGCTTGAGTTATTAGGCATGTTTAACAATTAAAATTTTGAATGGTTTGGTTAATTTTCTTTGAAGAACCGGGCTTTTTGTGTTTCAACCTTGGTTTTTACGGTTTTAGTATTTGAGCCGTCTAAGTACGGTTTTAGCGCTTTACGGGCCGGACTGGGTTGTGGGTCGCAGTTTTAATATTTGGGTCGGCGGCCCGGTCATGAAAACGCTGTCTAATAGATCGTTAATGGCGAGAGACCTCCCACCGATTTCTTCCACTTTCTCATCTACCACTGTCTTTCTAATATCCTTACTCAGTCTTTCAAATCTCCTTAAATAAGCCGTCCCCAAGTCTGTTTTCGCCACGCGTAGTCTATTTTGAAGCTTCTCAACTCTTCCTATTTGAAACCACTACACCCCGCATCAACTCCTTTCTTCTTTCCACTACACTTTTGGAGTAAGGTTCTCTCCTTTCATATGTTTTCAACCACTTACAGTGCGCGGTGTCCCGCTCCACATCTTTGTAGCTCTCTTCTGTGAATGTAAACTGTTACGTAAGTATTTCCCTCTCGAACATTGGTTGTAGTGTGCTACCTCTTGTTACCTCGCGAATCTATGCTTTACATTGCTTGGTGTGCAACGAACACGTTGTTTAGGCCATAGGTTCGTTTGTGGTTTTGTTTGTTGATAGTTTGTATCTGCAGTATTGTGTCTGGATTATGTGTTTGTGGGTTTACGACTTGCTTGCTTTATGGTTTATGGATTTCATTAGTTGTTCATCAGTGTGTGGTGGCCATGTCTGGAGTACTTACTGATTATACTGCGATTTGATCTGTTGATTACAGTCTTCACAATGAACGATGCTGTAATGTCCTACCTCTATTCCTCGCGAGTTGATATTATACATTGCTTGGTGCAAATCGTACCATGTAGTTTGAGCTTCTGGGTCTTTGTGTCGTCTGTTTGTCTACTAGTTTAAATTTGTGGTGTTGTTGCTTTTCTCCTTGATGGTTAAATTCGACTTGCCTCCTTAATGGCTTATGCTATCTAGACTGTTAATGGTATGTTAAGGAGGGAATGTTGTGACGTTTGTGTTTTTGGATAGTCATTTTCATCGATTCAGGGTGTGCTTCTTGTTCCTTTGTCATGGCTCCTTGTTCTTACTGCACCTGTAATAACCCAAAAATTCAAGCTAATTTAAAATTTTAATTTTGGAAATTTTATTGAATTATGAATATTTAAAATGAATTATTTTAAATAATTACGACGAGAAATTTATTTTGAATAGAATTAGAATGTATATATTTATTTGAATCGTCGTTAGAATATAAATAATTATTTAAATTATAAAAGGAATTGAAAATGGCGCAGTAGTTCGATAATTCGATTTCAAATTTCAAATGAATGTACATGATGCAAAATAAACCGGATTTTAGTGAAACCAAAAATATTAGAATCTATTTGAGAATATCTTTCCAACGAATCCGAAAAATTGAAATTTCATAGCGGGGATAAAAAGTTATGTCCAGATGAAATTTCAGAATAGTCGCTATGGAATTTCGGCCCTTAAAAATGGAAATTTTGCAAACGACCTCGGTTTTCGACAAAACCACTTTTGTTGGATCCGTGATGTTAAGTTATTGCTAGGTTTCAAATTCGTAATTTTCTAAATCAATATGTGAGCGTGGCGAAGCAAAACGTGTTTTAACAGTTTCAATTGATTTTAATCGACTGGAAAATGGCCATTTCTCAAATGGTCTCTGAATTTGATGAAATTGGTTTTGTTAGGACCGTATCGTCAATACGAAGCTAGAAAATATTTTTCGGGAATTTTTAGAGTTCGTATGTGGCCCCGGTAAATTGAAATGCGCATTCAAATTCAATATATAGAGTTATATTTTGATTTTGACAAAAACAGATCGAAACGGCTGAACTGGCTTGCGATACATATCCCATAGTTTTCGGAATAGGGGTAATTAGCTAGGGACGGCAGTCGTTGGGTCTCGTTTGCAGTTCGAATAAAAAGTCAACTTTTCATGGATAATTAAATAATAATTAAAAAAAACCAAACCCCTCGTATCCTCATAACCTGTCAACAAGGCTCACCCCTTTTCCTCCCATTCAGATCGAAACCGAAAAGCAAAAAAAACAACGGAGCCCCGATCGAGAACGCCATCGCACCGCCTCCTCCGCCGAAGACCGGCGCCGATCACCATCACCGTTGGCAAATCCACACCCTCCCCTCTCTCTTCCGCCCTCCCCTCCCTCTTCTCACATCAAAAGGGACCGCCCCAAACAGCCAAGACCGGATCCGCACCCCCTCACGCCACTAGAAATCCACGCCGCCTAGCCCCGCACCCCACCGCAGCCGCCTCCGACGTGCTGAACCGCGAAGACCTCCTCCACCTCCGAATTTCGACTATGAGCGTTTTATTTATTCGTTTATGTTTGTGCACTTAATGTAATTAGCTTTAAAAGGATAAAAAAAGTTAGTTTTATTTATTTATTTTACCTTATGGCATGACAAGTAAAGGATCTGAATTTTTATTCATATATGAACAAAAATAAAAATGGGATTTTTATGGTGCATTCATATGAATAAAGATGCGATTTTTATACGGTGTTCATATGCATAAATATTAGATTTTTACGATGTTAAAAATATAATTTTTATTTATGTAGAGTAATAAAAATGTGATTTTTATAGCGATGATATAAAAATTCGATCTTTATATATGAAGTAGAAATATAAAAATAGAATTTTTATATAGAAAGTAGCGATGTAAAAATAGAATTTTTATCTATATAGTAGCGATGTAAAAATAGAATTTTTATCCATATAGTGGCGGTATAAAAATGTGATTTTTATCCATATAGAGAGATTATAAAAATGTAATTTTTATATGCATAGCAACAATATAAAAATGTGATTTTTATATATGTAGTGGCTACGGACAATGGAATTGATGAAAGGCGAGCACGACGAATATTTCTACATATGAAGACTCGTGGCGTTAGGTTTAGCTAGTCGGTGAGAACTCCTCACTTTTATTTTTATTTCTAGTTTGAAATATATACTAGGATGCAGACGGTGTTTAGTAGCACCCGACACCCGTCGTCCACAGACCATGGATGGCTTGTTTGTTTGATTGCTATGTTGTGAAATTTGATTATGTGATGTGGAATGAAATGAAATATTTTATGGTGTAAAATATTTTATAGTTAAAAATATAATTTTTAATGTGTATATAAAATAAATATTTATAAACAAATCAGACGATTTGTTTATATACACTGATTAGACTAATATTGATGGGGACGATAAATTTTTCACGTCGCCCAACTGCACAAATAAAATCTGTGTGTGATTGTTTGAAACCCCACACGGGTGTTGGGATGAAATTGGACATACACTAATCCCAATAATTAGTTGTATGTCGATCGATTGATTGACATGCTGTTATAAGCGTTGAATATTTATATTTGATTCTTATACAGTGTAGAATGCACTCTGGATGATGATTGATGATTTATCGTTGCTATTATATACATGTGTTATAGGGAATCCATATAATTAACGTTATATGGTAATTGATTGGGCCTCATTCCAATTTGGAAAATATAAAGAAAATTCATTTGTTGAATAGTAAAGAAAATTCGTTTGTTGAATTGAAAAAATATATTCATGTGTTGAATAGAAAATAAATTCATGTGTTGAATAGAATAAATATTTATGTGTTGAATAAAAGCTGTGTTGATTAGATTGACGCCATTTTGACGTGAGCGATATTTATATCAATTTTATTCGTTTTTATAACGAATATAGAAAAGAAAGTGATTTCAAAATATAACATTTTGAAAATATTATCATTTGTATATCGATGATGTGGAATATTCAATTTTGATTAGAAATTGAATATGAAGTTGAAATCGTTCTGAAAACGAATTTAAAACGATTTATAAAATACGTTTTGAAAGGAAATCGACGAAATATATATAATATATATATAATGGCCTGAATAGAACGTGTCGCGCTGTGGTAGTTCGCGAATTTCGACCATTGACTTCGAAAGGATATTACGGGAGATCCGACCATCGGATTCTCCTGAAACCGGAACCTTTGGGTTCATATCGAAATGAGCTTTCTAATGAATATTAGAGATTTGAAATCTAACCGTTGGATTTGGAATAATGTCCAAATCAAATTTGGAAAAGGTCGTTGTAAGTGCAGTTCAATGGCCGTTGGTGGAAATCGACTGTACGGGCCTTGATAAAATTATTAATAATAGTAATAATTTGTGTAAAATCATAAAAAAACGATTTGTGAAGAATTGGGATGAAAATTTCCATATTTGAGAAGGTAAAAATAGTTTTTTATCGAAATGAACTAGTTTTGAACTAGAATTATAATTCTATTTATTTTTAAAATAAATAAAGTGGATTTGAAATGGTTTTAAAAGTAACCAGAATTTCCAACAATTGAATTGGAATGGATTTGAATCGAAATATTCTTCGAGATATTTCGATGTCGGATTTCGTGATGATACAGATATTGTTATGGGAATTTGAAAGATATATTTATATCGTTATTTCCAATAGGATATTTGTTGGTCATAGAATTTGATATTGAATATAAGCCGATATATTTTCTATTCAGAGCCTTGTATTTCATATCAAATGTGATTTGGGTTTGTCGTGAATGGTGTCTTCATTAACGCTGTTCTTAATCCCAGTTGAGAAAAAGATTAAATCTTTTTATTTAGATTTAATGATGTGTACCAATTAAATGATATTTAATTGGAATTGAATTGGTATTGATTTTTGGGTTTATCGTGAACAGTGTTTTAAATAACACTTGTTCTTTAACCCGATAATTAATGGAATGCGATTTTGTGTTGTCATGAATGGTATCTTCAATAATACTGTTCTTAGACCCAACGGAGTTAAGAAAATTGGAAACTAACTGGAGATTAGTTAAGTTGAATGGTTTCTTGGGTATTGATCTGATGTTAGTTTCGGCCATCGGGGTAAATACTTTGGGAATTGCTCACTTGCTAATTTATGGTTAAGGACTGATTGAAATGTGATGTGATTTTGGGGTTTATCGTGAACCGTGTTTTAAATGACATCGGTTCTTTAACCCAGTTAAAGATTAAAACTAAGTGGAGTTTTAATGAATCTTTAGTTGGATTGAAAAGATCGAGAATGGAGTATCGCCAGTTTTGCTCCAGGCGATAGTTAAATCTTTAATTAGATTTGAACGTGAAATGATAATTGAATTTACCGATAACACCGTGGTGTTAGATATGAAGTATTACCAGTTTTACTTCATGGGAAGAATAGGTTAGGATTGGGGAATTGAAATAAATGATTACTTCAGTGTGGTTCGCTAATCCAGACTAGTTTGAAGTGATATTCAAAGGAAGATTAAAGAATAAATTTAAAGGAATTTATCTTTAATAAAATTAATGGAAACCTTTCCCTAAAAATGTGAAATTTAGAAACTAACTGTAGTTTAGCTAAGCTGAATGGTTTCCTGGGTATTGATCTGATGTTGGTTTCGGCCTTCGGGGTTGATATTTGGGGAATTGTTCTCCTACTAGTTTACGGTTAGTGACTGATGAATCGGAATGAGGCGTATGTTGTGTTTATGTAACACTTGTTTACTATATACGCGAGTTATTCGGAAAGACCGGGTTTATCCCATTCTGAGTAACTGATACGACGATAAGTTGAAGGTGAAGACGGTGGTCGAAGATCGGAGGTCTTCACGTCGTTTGAGTGATTACTGATGATCTTGATTGGGCCATACACCCAAGAGGAGGGAATCAGTTAGTGATCATTTAGACGTACTTGAAGATCGATGGATATGCGGGGTACTAGGTGCCTCCGGTTTCGTTCAGACCTATAACGAACTTGTAAATGGACTGTGTATCTAACATTGGATATCATTCTGTGTGATTGATGGATATCGGTTGCATGGAGTGGTTTGCCTGTGTGGCATGCTAAGATGCAAATGATTAGGGCTTCTGTTGAAAAGCAAAGTCTTGTGGTTGATGATCAAAGCACGGCCTGTGTGGCATAGTTTTGTGTAACGCTGATTCGCGAGCCTCACACCTCGGTTGTGAACCAGAAACGGGAGAGGGACCTCGGGGAGGACATGCGTTTCCTTCTAGTTAGAAGTGGCGTCAGTGGTTTTACATGCCCTGACGAGTTTGACTTATGTGGTTGTTGCTGTTACGAGGCGCCTTGGATATATCGGTGACTATGTGAAGCCGATGGAGTCATTCGTTGGCTCATTTACGCCCCAAAGAGAGGGGAAACACAGTGTTTAGGCATTTTAATCCACATCGGTGGGCCGACCCTGACGATCCAAGGGTCACTCGAGCTCTGATCCTGAGGGGCGAACTAGAGGCTCTCGAATCGGTAGAGGACTATCTTTTGCCTCGGTTCACAGATGGAAATCCAACTTCCAAATACGTGACATTTGCGGTTTTGATTGTCGGGCCTAGTATGGCGACATAATATATGGTACCCATGCCATCTATGATTGATATTTATGATTGTATATAAAATTGGAAACTACCTGGAAACGAGTTAAGATGGGTGGTTTCCTGGGTATTGGTCTGATGTTGGTTTCGTCCTTTAGGGTTAATACTTAGGGAATCGTTCTCCTACTAATTTACGGTTGGAGTCTGACTAAGAATCAAAAGATAAAATTTCATGTATCAAGCATTCTTTGGCTGTTATAAGGTAAAACCCTATCCTACGGCTTGCGTTGCATTATGTGATGGGACCTGGGACTTATAACAGCTTCATTGTTCTTTATTTAGCATTGCGCTGTTGCTTTATGCACCGGTATTCTTGGGAGGAAACCTGTTCCGTGTTATACGGCGTGGTCCCTTGATTTACCTAACTTTAAAATAAAGATTAATAACTATTTTAGTTCTCACACCAATCACATGACTGACCCGGAGTTTATTGTTTTAACCTAAACTCTGGGTGCCCTTATTTTGACACTGGCAGCTAGTAGTTTTGGTTTTGCATATTTATATTCACAGGATCCTGATTTACAGCTGGAACGATACTCGGAAAGCTCTGTATTCGTGTATTACTTCTAGTTGTGTATTGTATTATTTTCCGCTGCTATGTAGTGTATTGTATTCTTTGATATTTTATAATGTGTAATATTTATTCACACTCTATATATTCTTGTATTCTGATGTAATTGTTGTAATAAACAATCAAATGTTCTTCTGTCTGCGTTCTGATTTGTCTTGTCCTCAAAGTAATTCGTTCTTTCTCTTCTCTTCGGAGACTGGGAAGTTCGGGTCGCTTCATTTGGTATCAGAGCTTTGGTTTACAAAGCTCAGAGAACAAGACACGTTTGAACCAAACGAAAGAATTCATCAGAGTTTGGATTAGTAATATCCAATGGGAATGACTTGTTAGAGATGGGATCAGTAGTATCCTAGAACGAGTGTGAAGAGTATATTTTTAAATCAAAAATAATTGTTGTTTTGAAAATTAAATTCAATTATTCGTATTTGAATATTTATTTGTATTGATTTGGACAATCGAGTATATAGAGATTTTAGTATATGTCTGATCCACCTGTATTGAAGCCTCAAATATATTCGATAGATATTGTATCACACTCTAGTCGCCCGGGTCTGATTCTGACGATGGCGCGCCATCATCAGTGTTTATATTCGAGCGACGAAAGTGGGATTTCTATATATTTCCAATTGACTAGTGTGAGAACCAAAATTAGATAGGGCTCATTGTTGTGATTTGGCATCAAAAATCTGATTTTTTGACTATATATCAAAATTATGAATTTGAAAAGCTAATCAACTAATTGATTGCTGGTTATTTTGTTTGATTATTTGTTGAGTAATTAAAATTTGAACCATATAGCCAATTTGAACCATATAGCCAATTTGAACCAAATAGTAAATTGTATTGAAAATTTACCTCATTTGCATGCATGTACATGTACTTACATTGAACTGGTCATAGCAAGGAGGCTAGAGCAATAGAATAAAATTGTTTGCCCGACAAATAGGTACATGTTTACCATAATTTACTGTTTTGTTTAGGTGATGATGATTGTAACACCCCACATCCTTTAGTGTCACTCACAAAGGGAATGCACTAAGTTCTGTGGAGCATTTAGGGTAAAAGATGCAGATAAATTACAAGACAGACAAAAATTAAACAGCGGAAAATAAAACTTTGCTTTATTGATAAAATAGTTTGTACAAAGATTTCTTTACAATATCAGAGTGTCATCTGTCTTACAAAATAAAGAAGCATAAAAATACATTTATATTCCCCAAATTTAGCAAGAGCCAGCCATAGCGTCTGAAAAGAGAATCCAAGCAAACTTCGACAAATCTTCAAGCTGGGAAAGAGTGGCAGTCCAACTTAGCCTGAGCTAAACTATTCCCTCCTTTACTACCTTGGGGGGGGGGGGAACGGAAGAAAAGAAGACGAAATAAAAATAGAGTCAGACATAAAGCCTGAGTAAGTTCAGTAACTTCTAGCATGTGAACATGGAAAACAAAACGACATGAATCAACTGAATACAAGATTACGCCATGACGATAGGGTCAACAGGATTAGACAAGGTAATCACAAGATATGCTAAGGTAAGATAAACTGGATACGCTTTAATACTTTCGCCGCTTCGCTCTAATATTTCGCCGCTTCGCTATTTCCTTGTTATACTGATTTCTATATCTCTGCACCACCTATCTAGTGTCCCAACTAGTAATGATAACGTGATCCCAATCCCTGTATTTTCCATTGCCTTCCGGCATACATTCATTATTTATTACCTAGATTTAATCTAGGGTTTTCTATCAAGTGCTTTCTAGATTTAACTAGAGTTTATGCTATCTGCTGAACGCTTCTCGAGTTCAGGGTTTATGCCACCTAGTCCAACTAGGGATTACGCTACCTGTCGAACGATGCACCCAAGTCTAGGACACACTACCTAGAGTGGTATATGTTCCTATACTTCCCCACGCATGTATCGCGAATCGTTGTCGCTTGTCTAGATGCACATGTCCTGTAATGTGCGGTCCGAGTCCTATGACAGGGCAAATCAAGGAATACAGAACTCAGTCGGGAGCTTTCAGATATCTGCCGATGCAGATGCTAAGGTCTGTTTTTATTCCAGTGGCTATGGTCCCACTTGACCCCTCCCTCAACTAATGAAAGGCACCCTTTGTAAAATGAGAACTATACGCCGGCCCCCGTTGCCCCACTATCCTTGTAACAACCGGTAAAATCTGGGCCAGTTTAAAATTTTTATTTTGGCTATTTTAGCGAATTTTGATTATTTAAAAATAGATTATTTTAAATAAAATGAACGAGAAATTTATTTAGAATATAATTCGACGTATATGTTATATACGTCGTCGTTAGAATATAAATATTTATATATAATTATAAATAGAATTGAAAATGGCGCGGTAGTTCGATAATTCGATTTCAAACTTCAATTGAATATACCGGGTGCAAAACAATCCGGATTTTAGTGAAACCAAAAATAATGGAATCTAATAGTGAGTATCTTTCCAACGAATCCGAATAATCGAGATTTCATCTTAGAAATGATAAGATATGTCCAGTTTAAAATTAGAAATAGTCGCTGTGGAATTTATATATATTTTTATATATATAAGGCCCTTAAAAATAGCAATTTTGCAAACGACCTCGGATTCTGACGAAACCAGTTTTGTTGGGTCCGCAGTGTCGAGTTATTGCTAGATTCCAAATTTCATAATTTTTCGAATCAATAGGTGAGCGTGTCAAAAGAAAACGCGTTTGACCAGTTTCAGTTGATTTTAATCAACTGGAAATTGGCCATTTTTCCAACGGTCTCAGAATTCGACGAAACTAGTTTTGTTAGGACCGTATCGTCAATACGAAGCTAGAAAATATTTTTCTGGAATTTTTCTAGTTAGTATGTGACCCCGGTAATTTGAAATGTACGTTTAAAATTCAGTACAGTGATTTAAAATGTAAAATTCAACGGAAACTGATTCAAACGATCGAATCAACTTGTGACACATATCCCATTGTGTTCGGAATAGGGGTAATTAGCTAGGGATGATAGTCGGTGAGTTTCGTTTGGAGTTTAAAATAAAAAGTTGCTTTTTTGAAAATAAATGAAATTAAATATTATAATTTATATATAGCCCCCCCTTATTTCTTTCCCTCTTCTCTCTCTTACTTTTCCCATCTGAAAAAAAAAAAGGGATCGATCTCTCAAATCGATGGCAGATCGCCATCGCTCCTCCACCGAAGACCACCGCGCCTCCACCGGAGAAGCCCCACCCCGTCGCCGCCTCCTCCCCATCGAACCCCCCCTTCCTCTGCTTCTCTCTCCTCCAACTGTTCGAAACCGCCAGCGCCTGAGCACCCGCGACCCTCCCCCCTGCATCGATCCGTGAACCCGAAGCGCACCCCCCCTCTTCAGGCGACAGCAAAGGTCCGCGTTTTTATTTTTTTTATTTTTACTTTTAATTCTGTAAAATACTGTTTTTTTTTCTCTGGGATTAAATACTAATTTGATTAAAAGTAAAAACAGATTTTTTTATATATATAAAAGTAAAAAAACAAACTGAATTTTGTAAAAGAAAAAAAAACTGATTTGAACATGATTTTAAAACTGATTTATAAATAAAATTGAAACTGATTTAAACCTGTTTTTTTTTAAGAATTTAAAACTGATTTTGTCTTTGAGAAAAATGAAAACTGATTTTTGTTTTTAATAAAAAGAAAACTGAATATTTTTAAAAGTATAAAACTGATATTTTTAAAAGTAGAAAACTGATATTTTTAAAAGTATAAACTGGTTTTATTTTTAAAAGTATAAACTGAATATTTTTAAAAGTATAAAACTGATATTTTTAAAAGTATAAACTGATTTTGTTTTTAAAAGTATAAACTGATTTCTTTTAGAAAAGTAAAAATCATATTTTTATATGTTGAAAGCGAACGTGAAAACATGATTTTTGTCATATTAAAGAAGTGATTTTTATTATATAAACATCATGACAAAAATGAGTTTTTTTTTTCATTTGAATAGCGATAGAAAAATAGAATTTTTATATATTGAACTTCGATAGAAAAATGTGATTTTTATATATTGAACTTCGAAGAAAAAATTCGATTTATATATATTGAATAGCGAAGTAAAAATTCGATTTTTTAAATATATGAAGAGATTATAAAAATATGATTTTTAAATTGAAAGTGAATAAATAAAAATGTAATTTTTATTTAAAGACGTCGAAATATAAAAATGTGTGATTTTTATATATAGTGACTACGGGCACAAGAAGATGACAAAAAGGCGAGGTCGACGAAGACTTCTGCAAAAGAAGAGCCGTGGAGCTAGGATAGCAATCTGTGAGAACTTCTCACTCAAATTCTATTTTTCTAGATGTATATATATATATATATGCTAGGATGCAGACGGTGCTTATTAGAAGCACCCGACACCCGTCCACATACCATGGACTTGTTTGTTTGGTTGTGTAGTTGGTTAGATTATTTGTTTGAATTGAATTGTTTGGTGAGATGAAATTGATTAAAATTGATATGTGAATGGCGTGGGCCTTCACTAGACCGGGGACAAGGCTAGGCCTCGTCCCGTTTCTAGTATCGTGCCGTTATGCCGCCGAAATTTTCTAAAATAAGTTAGAAAAATAAAAATATCATTTTATTTAAAGAATGAACTGAATAGAAATTCATATGTTGGAATAAATTGTTGAGTCGTTAAAAATATAATTTTTAACGTGAATGTGAATAGATAAATATTCATTTACAAACCAGACGGTTTGTTTATGTACACTTATTTGAAGGACATTGATTGGGTCGATAAATTTTACACATCGCCCAACTGCACAAATAAAATATTTGTTTGATTGTTTGAAACCCTACACGGGTGTTAGGATGAAATATGCAGTTCACTCATCCTGATTGATTAAATATGTCGATCGATTGATTGACAGGCTGTCATAAGCATTAGATATCTATATTTGATGCTTATACAGTGCAGTGCACTTTGGTTGATGGTTGATTATTTTTCAATACTATGATATACATGTGTTGTATGAAAATCCATATAATTAACTTTATATGGTAATTGATTGGGCCTCATTCCAGTTTAGAAAATAAAGAATATTTTAAAATAAACGTTCATGTGTTGACAGTACTCATTCATTGAGATTGGTCATGTGTTGAACGAAATATTTTAGTAATAAAATTTACATCTTTATCAATTTAAAATAAACGTTCATGAGTTGACAATACTCATCCATTGAGATTGGTCATGTGTTGAACGAAATATTTTGATAATAACAACTATTTTGAAAAAGAAATATTTGAAATATAATATTTGAAATTAGAAATTTATGAAGCCGTGTTGATTAGATTGACGTCATTTTGACGTGAACGATATTTATATCGATTTTATTCATTTTTGAAATGAATATTGAAAAGTGATTTCGAAATCGAATATTTCGAAATGAATTGAATTGAAAACGATTTCGAAATGAATTGAATTGAAAACGATTTCGAAATGAATTGAATTGAAAACGATTTCGAAATGAATTGAATTGAAAACGAATTCGAATTGAATTGAAAACAAATTGAAATGAATTCAAATTGAATTGAAATTTGAATTGAATAGAAATGAATTTTGAAACGAATTTATAAAGAAGAATTCAATTTTTGCTTTGAATTGAAATGGAAGTTGAAATAGCTTTTGAAACGATTTTAAAACTATTTATATAATTCGTTTTAAATAGAAATCGACGAAATATATATTATATATATTATATATATAATATAATGGCCTGAATAGAACGCGCCGCGCCGCGGCAGTTCGCGAATTTCGACCATTTATTTCAAACGGACATTACGGGAGATCCGACCGTCGGATTCTCCTAAAACCGGAACCGTTGGGTTCGTATCGAAAAGAGCTTTCTAATGAATGTTAGAAATTTGAAATCTAACGGTTGGATTTGGAATTATGTCCAAATCAAATTTGAAAAAGGTCGCTGTAAGTGCAGTTCGATGGCCATTGATGGAAATCGACTGTACGGGCCTTGATAAAATTATTAAAAATAGTAATAATTTGTGTAAAATCATAAGAAATGATTTGTGAAGAATTGGGATGAAAAACTCCCTGTTTGAAAAGATAAAAATAGTTTTTTTATCGAAATGAACTAGTTTTGAACTAGAATTATAATTCTATTTATTTTTAAATAAATAAATTGAATTTGAAAAGGGTTTTGAAAATAACCAAGATTTCCAATGATTGCATTGGAGTGGATTTGAATCGAAATTGTCTTCGGAATATTTCGATGTTGGAATTTGTGATTATACGGATGTTGTTACGGAAATTTGAAAGATATATATTTATATCGTTATTTCCAATACGACATTTGTTAATCGTAGAATTTGATATTGAATATAAGCCGATATATTTTCTATTCAGAGCCTTATATTGAATATCAAATGTGATTTGGGTTTGTCGTGAATGGTGTCTTCACTAACACTGTTCTTGAACCCAGTTGAGAAAAGATTAAATCTTTTTATTTAGATTTAATGAAGTGCACCAATTAAATAATATTTAATTGGAATTGAATCGATATTGATTTTTGGGTTTATCGTGGACATTGTTTTAAATAACACTTGTTCTTTAACCCGATAATTAATGAATGTGATTTGGGTTTGTCGTGAATGGTGTCTTCACTAACACTGTTCTTGAACCCAGTTGAGAAAAGATTAAATCTTTTTATTTAGATTTAATGAAGTGCACCAATTAAATAATATTTAATTGGAATTGAATCGATATTGATTTTTGGGTTTATCGTGGACATTGTTTTAAATAACACTCGTTCTTTAACCCGATGATTAATGAATGTGATTTTGGGTTTATCGCGAACCGTGTTTTTAAATGACACTGATTCTTTAACCCAGTCAAAGATTAAAACTAAGTGGAGTTTTAATGAATCTTTAATTAGATTGAAATAATCGAAATGGAGTATCACCAGTTTTGCTCCAGGCGATAGTTAAATCTTTAATTAGATTTGAACGTGAAATGGTAATTGAATTTACCGATAACACCGTGGTGTTAGATATGAAGTATAACCAGTTTTACTTCATGGGATGAATAGGTTGGGATTGGGAAATTAAAACAAATGATTACCTCGGTAAGGTTCGTTAATCCCGACTAGTTCGAATTGAGATTCAAACATAAATTCAAGGAATTTATCTTGGATAAAATTAATGGGAACCTTTCCCTATGAATGTGAAATTTAGAAACTAACTGTCGGTTGGCCAAGCAGAATGGTTTTCTGGGTATTGATCTGATGTTGGTTTCGGCCTTCGGGGTTAATATTTGGGGAATTATTCTCTTGATTAATTTACGGTTAGTGACTAATGAATTGGAATGAGGCGTATGTTGTGTTTGTGTAACACTTATTTAAAATATACGCGAGTTATTCGGAAAGACCGGGTTTATCCCATTCTGAATAACTGATGCGACGATAAGTCGAAGATGAAGACGATGGTCGAAGACCGGAGGTCTTCACGTCGTTTGGGGGATAACTGATGATCCTGATTGGGCTGTACACCCAAGAAGATGGAAACAGTTAGTGATCGTCCAGACGTACTTGGAGATCGATGGATATGCGGGGTACTAGGTGCCTCCGGTTTCGTTCAGACCCAGAACGGACTTGTAAATGGACTGTGTGTCTGACATCGGATTTCATTCTGTGTGACTGATATCGGTTGCATAGGATGGTTTGCCTGTGTGGCATGCTAAGATGCAAATGATCAAGGCTTCTGTTGAAAAGCAAAGTCTTGTGGTGATGATCAAAGCACGGCCTTTGTGGCGTAGCTTTGTGTAACGTTTACCTCGCGTGTTTCACACCAGGTATGAACCAAAAACGGGAGACGGACCTCAGGGAGGACTTGCGTTTCTTTCTAGCTAGAAGTGGCGTCAGTGGTTTTACACGCCCTGACGAGTTTGACTTATGTGGTTGTTGCTGTTGCGAGGCGCCTCGGTTATATCGGTTTCGGCCGAATGCATTCTGGTCGGCTGACGGACCAGACTTACGCCCCAAAGGGCGGAGAGACGTATTGTTCAGGCATAATAATCCACATCGGTGGACCGGCCCTGACGATCTAAAGGGTTGATGCGTTCTGATCCTGAGACATGGGCTAGATTGTCTCGAATCGGTTGAGGACTATCTTTTGCCTCGGTTCATAGATGGAAATCCAATTTCCAAATACGTGACTTTGCGGTTTTAGTTGTAATCCTATATATGGCGACATAGTGGGATGGGGCGCTCATGCCGCCTATGATTGATACTTATGATTTGAAGTTGTTTTATACACTCTGCACTTATTATGGTATCAAATGATTTGTTTTAAACGTATCAAGCATTCTTTGGCTGTTATAAGGGAAAACCCTATCCTCGACTGCGTTGCATTGTGTGATGGGACCTGGGTCTTATAACAGCTTCATTTTTCTTTATTTAGCATTGCGCTGTTGTTTTATGCACTGGTATTCTTGGGAGGAAACCCGTTCCGTGTTATACGGCGTGGTCCCTTGATTTACCTTTAAAAATAATGATTAACTGTTTTAGTTCTCACACCAGTCACATGACTGACCTGGAGTTTATTGTTTTAACCTAAACTCTGGGTGCCCCTATTTTCGACACGGGCAGCTAGTAGTTTTGGTTTTGCAGATTTATATTCACAGGGTCCTGGTTTACAGCTGGAACGATATCCGGAAAGCTTTGTATCCGTATATCTCATTCTAGTTGTGTATTGTATTATTTTCCGCTGCTATGTATTTAAATGTAATTTAAATCTCTGATATTTCTGTGTAATATTCATTTATACTCTGTATATTCTTGTAATCTGATGCATTGTTGTAATATACAATGAAATGTTCTTCTGTATGCGTTCTGTTGTGGCTTGTTCTCGAATTATCCGACGCTTTCCTTTACGGGGAAGTTGCGGGTCTTCACAATCCTATGGCCATCCGCAACCATAACTAGATAGCAAGTATATGGTCTTTTGGAGTTCTCCGCCTTTCCGCTTCACGTATCTCGATTGACTCAAGATGGATGGTAGACGACGAGTTGCTATCACAGGGCTACCGTCTTCTCGTCGAATCACGCTGGTCCATCTGGTCTTTAGGTTGCCATGTATTGCAACCAAGGCATACTCCAGGTTCTTCTACACAGACCTTAACCTCTGTGATCCTAGGAGAATCATCTGCAGCCTCACAGAGGGATACTAAGAGTACCCTCACGTTCCCTCGAAGCCTCGGGCTTCGTAACCCAATTCGTTGGAGCCTTCTTTTTACTCAGACGGACATTCGCTCCTTCTCGTGTTATACTAAGAATTACTACTTAGTTTTGCTAACTAAGATTTACCACTTAGTTTCCAGAATCGTTGTTTTCTTAACTAAGGTTTACTACTTAGTTCCCTTTCCCGTCAATTTGGATTGGTTAAGTGTCATTAGTCAATTCAAGCCGACTTAACCCTCTTCATTTATCCTGTCAAACTGGTTAAGTGTTATCAGTAATTCATGTTGACTTAACCCCACCACAAACCAAGTTATATTGGTTAAGTATTTCTTATTACTTAACCTTACCCATTCACCCTGTATTGGTTCAGTGTTCCTTTTTAACTTAACCTTGCCCGTCTGTTTTAACTAACCTATTATTAACGGTTAAGTATTATCCCTTCATGTTTTAGACTTAACCTTATTCCTTTATCAAAATCTGATGGTTAAGTGTTTAAGTTTACTTAACCCTACGGTCTAGCCCAGCTAACATATCAAATTTGCTAAGTGTATTAAATCTTACTTAACCCCAACCTCTAGTCTAGTTAACATGTTAATTTGGCTAAGTGTATTAACTTTACTTAACCCCACTTTCTAGACTGGTTAACATGTTAATTTGGCTAAGTGTTTTCTTAGTTACTTAACCTCTACAAATCTAGTCTTGTTACCATGAGTTTGGTTAAGTGTCCCTATGGACTTAGCCCTCCGTTCTAGCTTAACTGTGCTTAAGTTGGTTAAGTGTTCCTATGGACTTAACCCTCCCATTCTAGCTTAACTGTATGAACCTAACCCCACCTACCAGTCTTGTTATCATGTTGAGTTGGTTAAGTGTATTAGTTAACTTAACCCTAACATTCTTGTTCTAGCTTTAACTAAATAAATTAAATCCACGACCACTCACATTAGACAGATATTGTTGCGATTACTGGATGTGTCGGTTGGTTCCGGGCAGGTTTACATCGCAACTCAGTCCAACCTCGGGTTAGGCCTATTCGTGTTTTCTAGTACAAAGGGTTTTGATTAATTTTCAAATCAGGTTTTGAAAATAACCGTCCCGTCCGTCGGATCAGTTAGGGATAGCCAGGGAGAGCAAGAAACTTGTATTTTCCAAACCCAAGCCTAGACACTATCCTCTCTGTCACCCTAGAACTTTCTGGTGTTTCATTAAAAGAGATGTCGTTAATAAATCTTTAATTTGTCTAGATTAACATTTCCTCATTTAGGACAAATTCTATAAGTAAATTAATCCTAATTTACTTATTTCCCAATTACTCTTTTAATGTAAATTGTCAACATTCATTCTTATGGCCCATTTTTCCTCTAAATCATGTTTATGCTTTTTGGTATGTAAACTATACCAAATCAAGTGTCATTAACCATGATTTTGCTAAACCTGCCAATTACTCCCTATTATGGCCAATTTCAAATTTAGGCCAATATATTTACCGTTCTAAATTAGCTAATCCAATTCCAATTCAACATTCTAATTCATGTCAAACTAGACTTATTACTCTAGTTCACTATTCATGCAAATACTAGATTTACACGTCAATACAAGATTCAAATTACACATCTTATAATTCATGTCAAATTTATCCAATTTGCATTTCTATGAACGTGCCATGATACATGTTCCCAATTTATGCCAATTTCCAAGTTAAACTACGTTTTAGTAAATTTCATATTTTGCCCCAAATCGCATTCCCACCGTTCGTACAATCGTGTTTCAATCTAGATTATAGATAAATCTAGATTCGTAGCAAATAGGGAATGAACCAAAGATTTCTATGAAAAGGATAGATATAACAACTGACATAAAATGGTTTTGAATAATGACGTGGGTTCAAGAACATGGGTAGACCTAACTAAATAGGTAAATTCCCAAGGTCTAAAACCAAGAATAGACAGCATAGAGATAGAGGTTCAAGAACATGGGTAGACCTAACTTAATAGGTAAATTCCCAAGGTCTAAAACCAAAGATAACTAAGAATAAACTAAATAGAAAGTCAGGCCTAGATCCAAAATAAACAACTTGGTTTTATAACTACAATGTCATGGGCATAAATAATAATCTTATATCCATAGTCATAGGCAATAATCCTCACAGTTCAATGAATCACAGTCATAGGTGATGTTCATAGTCATAGGCAACGTTCATAGTCATAGGAAACGTTCATAGTCATATGCGATAGTCCTCACAGTTCAATGAATCACAGTCTTAGGCGATGTTCATAGTCATAGGCAACGTTCATAGTCATAGGAAATATTCATAGTCATAGGCAATGTTTTATGTCCCAAAATCAAAGGCTTATGTTCATAGTTCCAAGGCATATAGTTCCATAGTTTCATAGTCACAGTCTTATTTGTCTTTGAATTATGATAGTTCTTAATTAGGTCCAAAGAGATAGGCACAGATTCGAATAGAAAGAAAGAGAATTGGCATATTCTTTTATTCCTTTGATTTTCATGTCATGAACAAAGAAAAACGTTCAAATCTAGAAATAACTGACTTACAGAGATTTAGATTAGAAAAGAAAGATGGCGTTGCTACGATTCGTAGAAAATCATTCGTTGAAGTCGTTTGAACCTCCTTTTGAATCCTAGCTTGAATCTCTTCTTCTTGAAAGTCTTTTGAGCAGCATCTCCTCGTCTTATTTTATTATATATATATATATATATATATATATATATATATTAGAGGAGGAGAAGAAGCCATGCCTAACTAGAATCTTCGCAGCATAAGGGTAGAAAAAGAATTGTGAATAGAGAAGAAGACCAGGGCTGTTTATATAGTGCTAGGCGGACGAACCTGGTCAGAAAATGTGACCAAATACAGCAGAACGAACCAGCTACAGAAAGCTGGAAAAAGCGGACAGGTCGACACCCGTGTCGACTTGGCAGTCGACACGGGGGGGGGGGGGTTGTCGACTACGCAGTCGACACCCCTGTCGACTTGACCTGGGCGGGAATTTTCCCGCCCTGCCCCCTGCGCGTTTGAATTTCGAATTTAACTCTATTTTAAACTGTTTTGAACTTGGAATTTTCTGAAAACTTTGACGGGCCATATCTTGGTCATACGGACTCCGATTTTCGAAAACTCGGACTCTATTTCGCGTATTTTTCCGAGACGAACGCAATGGCGCAGCATGTTTCCCTTGATTTTGATTTTATCTTTTAATTCTTCCTTGATTTGCGAATCTTAGTGTTACAGAATTACGGGATGTTACATTCTCCCCCACTTAAAAGGATTTCGTCCCCGAAATCTCCAAGTTAGGAAGAATGTGCCCTACCAACCAATCATCCGTCTACTCAACCATTCAGTCACAGGCATCCATTGTCCTTAAAAGATTTCTAATGCCTACATAGTGTGTGTATATGTCTTTATCTAATGCAAAATCAGGCGGTCTACTGATTCAGTTGACCTCCTTAATGCAAATCATGTCAGTGCCATGCGTCCAATCATGTATGCAAGCATCCCTAGTTATGTAAATACTACATGTGTGCATAGCCATTCATCCATATGCAACATCCATATGATAACATATCAGGCTCAACTTACAAACAAATACATTCCTGTAAATGCAATATGAAAGCGTCCGAACTGATCTAGTGCCTAATATGTATGCATATGCATTCACGAGCAACCATTAGCAACCACTTGCAACCACCAACCATAACATGTTTCAAACACATGTTTACATCCATTGGCTTCTACCTAAAGATCGAAGATACGACCTAGGTGATATACTTCGGAAAGAGAGAAACAATTATGTGGAAAGCTCCTACACAAAGAAATCAAGGATGCACCCTTAAGAAAAAGGGTATGATGCTAGTATCTAGCCTTCTTGAGCTTTACTCCACTATATATTAACTAATTTAACTTCACGATTGTGAAGTTTCTGACCCCCAATTCAAAATAAGTAGATGTCAATCACGGTACCAAGTATATGTACTAAGATGATTAGAGGTCTCCCTCTTATCCGCCATGCCATAACTATAGGGGTCGAAAGGATACTACGTGCTTTTTTTTAGAGTACCTTCCACAACTATTCATCCTTCACGCAAACCATCCTAGTCGAACTTGACATTCCTCAAGTACAAGCCCCAAAGGCTTGAACCAATATCAGACAAGCACCCAAGGAATACCTCCTTCGAATTTAGACGATCTACGTGAGATGATATAAGCAAACTCGATAGCTATTCTCAAATCCCCTACTAACCAAAAATAAACTGGTCGGACCACCAATTGGATTTGAGGCTCTAGTGGGATCCTTTTACTATACAAGTGATATGGTGCAGAGACTCGGCTATGGAAGTGGGTATGAACGATTGCGAAGCGCTAAAACCGAAAGAGTACGGACAGAAAACTAAACTCTTCCAACAGAACTTTACTTCCTTTCTTCTAGGTGTGCTTGGTGGTGAAAGTATGTACTTGCCCTTCTGAAAATCTTGTTCCTCGTTCTTGCCCTTCTCCTCAATTCTATGCCCTATCATACCCTAGTAAAGATACTTCCTCTTGTCTTAGGTTTTATAATTTCTTCTTCCTTCGTGAGCTAAATCTACATCCATGAACTCCTCATCCTAGGGTTATGCTCCTTAGCCAAACTCCTCATCCCCTTCCATGTGTAACCATGTTGACAAATCTCTTGAAAACTACCTCCATCGTCCGGAAAACCCTATAAGCTTGAAAGAAGACTGGCCGTAAGTGAAACAACTATGGTCATAGATGGAAGTCGGACACTACTTTGCCCTTCGATGAGGTTACCTCCCAGAAAGCCAGGAGCCCCAGAGACTCAAGAAAGAAGGAGACCGAAATTCAAACAGAGGAAGAGAAGACAATGCGTATGGCTTTGGGGAATATGCCTTTAAAACAAATCTTTTCTCTTGAAAATGCTTCTTTTAAAACCATTTTGAAAAATAATTTTTCAAATCTTTTATCTGATCTGGTAACCTTCAGCTCTGATACCACGTGTAACACCCCACATCCTTTAGTGTCACTCACAAATGGAATGCACTAAGTTCTGTGGAGCATTTAGGGTAAAAGATGCAGATAAATTACTAGACAGACAGAAATTAAACAGCAGAAAATAAAAATTTGCTTTATTGATAAAATAGTTTGTACAAAGATTTCTTTACAATATCAGAGTGTCATCTGTCTTACAAAATAAAGAAGCATAAAAATACATTTATATTCCCCAAATTTAGCAAGAGCCAGCCATAGCATCTGAAAAGAGAATCCAAGCGAACTTCGACAAATCTTCAAGCTGGGAAAGAGTGGCAGTCCAACTTAACCTGAGCTAAACTATTCCCTCCTTTACTACCTGGGGGGGGGGAACGGAAGAAAAGAAGACGAAAGAAAAACGGAGTCAGACATAAAGCCTGAGTAAGTTCAGTAACTTCTAGCATGTGAACATGGAAAACAAAACGACATGAATCAACTGAATACAAGATTACGCCATGACGATAGGGTCAACAAGATTAGACAAGGTAATCACAAGATATGCTAAGGTAAGATAAACTGGATACGCTTTAATACTTTCGCCGCTTCGCTCTAATATTTCGCCGCTTCGCCATTTCCTTGTTATACTGATTTCTATATCTCTGCACCACCTATCTAGTGTCCCAACTAGTAATGATAACGTGATCCCAATCCCTGTATTTTCCATTTCCTTCCGGCATACATTCATTATTTATTACCTAGATCTAATCTAGGGTTTTCTATCAAGTGCTTTCTAGATTTAACTAGAGTTTACGCTATCTGCTGAACGCTTCTCGAGTTCAGGGTTTATGCCACCTAGTCCAACTAGGGATTACGCTACCTGTCGAACGATGCCCCCAAGTCTAGGACACACTACCTAGAGTGGTATATGTTCCTATACTTCCCCACGCATGTATCGCGAATCGTTGTCGCTTGTCTAGATGCACATGTCCTGTAATGTGCGGTCCGAGTCCTATGACAGGGCAAATCAAGGAATACAGAACTCGGTCGGGAGCTTTCAAATATCTGCCGATGCAGATGCTAAGGTCTGTTTTTATTCCAGTGGCTATGGTCCCACTTGACCCCTCCCTCAACTAATGAAAGGCACCCTTTGTAAAATGAGAACTACACGTCGGCCCCCGGTGCCCCACTATCCTATGGCCATCCGCAACCATAATTAGATAGCAAGTATATGGTCTTTTGGAGTTCTCTGCCTTTCCGCTTCACGTATCTTGATTGACTCAAGATGGATGGTAGACGACGAGTTGCTATCACAGGGCTACCGTCTTCTCGCCGAATCACGCTGGTCCATCCTGGTCTTTAGGTTGCCATGTATTGCAACCAAGGCATACTCCTGGTTCTTCTACGCAGACCTTAACCTCTGTGAGCCCAGGAGAATCATCTGCAGCCTCACAGAGGGATACCAAGAGTACCCTCACGTTCCCTCGAAGCCTCGGGCTTCGTAACCCAATTCGTTGGAGCCTTCTTTTTACTCAGACGGACATTCGCTTCTTCCCGTGTTATACTAAGAATTACTACTTAGTTTTACTAACTAAGATTTACCACTTAGTTTCCAGAATCGTTGTTTTCTTAACTAAGGTTTACTACTTAGTTCCCTTTCCCGTCAATTTGGATTGGTTAAGTGTCATTAGTCAATTCAAGCCGACTTAACCCTCTTCATTTATCCTGTCAAACTGGTTAAGTGTTATTAGTAATTCATGTTGACATAACCCTACCACAAACCAAGTTATATTGGTTAAGTATTTCTTATAACTTAACCTTACCCATTCACCCTGTATTGGTTCAGTGTTCCTTTTTAACTTAACCTTGCCCGTCTGTTTTAACTAACCTGTTATTAACGGTTAAGTATTATCCCTTCATGTTTTAGGCTTAACCCTATTCCTTTATCAAAATCTGATGGTTAAGTGTTCAAGTTTACTTAACCCTACGGTCTAGCCTATGTAACACCCCGAATTTCAGTTAATATTAACATTCACAAATTAAAGAATAACTAATCCCAGATGTGGTAATTAGGGGAAACGGGTTAAGCCATTGCGTTCGTCTCGGAAAAATACGCGAAATAGAGTCCGAGTTTTCGAAAATCGGAGTCCATATGAAGAAGATATGGATGAACGAAGTTAGGCAGAAAAACCGAAAACAAGCCAGAATGCACTGGCGCACTTGTGAAGTGCGCCAGCACAAAAATACACTGGCGCACTTGGGAAATGCGCCCGGGTCGAGCCAGAAACCTGCACAGCTTTCTGGTTTGACCCTGGCTAGCCTGGTGCACCTGTTTTGGTTCTCTGGTCTGTTCTGCTGACCTGTGACGATTTTTGATGGTTTAGATCTAAACTAGGGTTAATCTAAGGGCCTAAACTACAACCTAATCCTATAAATACACCTTAAGACTACCCTAATCCATACTAAAAATAGAATCTATGCCATCATGCCGCCAAAATGCAACTTAGAAGGAGCCTCCACTAATTAGAGAAGAGGATGCAAGCTAATCAACTACTAATCCACCTCTACTTCAACTCTAGCAACTATCTAAGGAGCTAATCTTGGAGTTTGTGAGTTTCTATCACTTTAATAACCAATTGTTAAACTAAGTAGATGAGATGTGATGAGATCATCTGGTTTTGCTTGCGGATCAATGGGTTTTAGGTCATATGTTATGATGCTAGTTTGCTAATCACTATGTTTAACACTTATTCATGATGACACTATGTTTATGCAAGTTAAGTGTTTGGGTTTATGCATGTTAGGTGGTGGGTTTTATGCATGTTAAGTGGTGGGTTTTACGCATGCTAAGTATTTGGGTTTATGCATGCTAAGTATTTGGTTTTATGCATGCTAAGTATTTGGTTTTATGCATGCTAAGTGTTTGGTTTTATGCAAGTTAAATGCTTGGTTTTATGCTAGAATCATGTGTGAAATAAGTGACATGACATGCAAGTTTAACCTATGAGTTTGGATCTATAATATGCATAATCTATGCAAGTTGTTTGGATTAGTGATATGCATAACATATGCGAGTTTACATATGCAAGATCCTATGTAACATGTTATGCAAGCTATATGTGAGATTATATGCAAGTTCATATGTAACATGTAATGCAAGTTATGTGCATGATTATATGCAAGTTCATATGTAACATGTTATGCAAGTTATGTGTTTGGTTATATGCAAGTTATGTGCATGATTATATGCAAGTTCATATGTAACATGTTATGCAAGTTATGTGTTTGGTTATATGCAAGTTAACATGTGACATGCTATGCAAGTTCACACCTTTGTATGACATAAGAATTATATGCAAGTTACCCCTTTTGTGACATATGTGCTTCATGCAAGTTTGGGTTAAATGCTAGTTGGGTTTAATGTATGCTCATATATGCAAGTTGACACCTTTTAAACCCATGATAAAGTTATATGCTATGTTGGTTAAACCCATGGCATTTGTGATGAATCTCCCCTTTATTATGTCATGTATGAGAACGAATTACGTGGGGAACGATGGGGTTAATATGCATGTTAATAAAATGGTGTGAAATGGGTATGCTTAAGCATAACATAAAGTGAATGGACATAATTGGGAATTTACGTATTGAGTTAGGTCTACCCATATTATGGAATTGGGAATTTACCTATTAAGTTAGGTCTACCCATATTATGGAATTGGGAATTTACCTATTGAGTTAGGTCTACCCATATTCTTGAAATTGGTAATTAATTAGGGATAATTAATATAAATTATGGGGGTGATTAATTAGATGTAATTAATCGACTAAGACACGAGGTTGGACCCTTTTGTAGCATAAGACTGCCCGGAACCGACCGGCAAATCCAGCGGCTACAAATGATTGGCCCAATGTGAGAGGTCTTAGTCATAAACTAAATACATGACAAGTGTAAAGACACGAGGTTAGACTCTGTTATGGTGTAAGGCTGCCCGGAACCAACCGGCATATCCAGCTACCATAAAAGACAGTCTAATGTGAGAGGTCTTTACAAAGGTTACGATCTTAATTAATTAAGAAACACTTAACCAAATTAGCATGTAGTGGGGCATGAGGGGTTAAGTGGGTGCCTTGGGTGGCATGTAGTAACTAGTGGGGGGTGCCTTGGGTGGCATGAGGAAACTAGTGGGTTGCCTTGGGTGGCAATAGAAAATACGATTAGAATACTTAACCAAAGTGGAACATGTAATTAAACATGATTAAAGGGTTAAGTAAGTGCCTTGGGTGGCATGTGGAAATCTAGTGGGTGCCTTAAGTGGCAATTAAAATATGATTAAAAGACTTAACCAAAATTTATAACATGTAAGTGGACATGGTTGAAGGGTTAAGTGGGATTCACTAGAAATGACAAGCTTAGGTGGGTAGCTTGTGGGGGCCCGTTTCAACCAATATCCCAAACGTATCTTTGTGGGCTCGACCCAAGTCGAGGACGGGACACACATATTGGGCTTGACTGTAAGAGGCCAAAACGGGTTAGCGGTGGCAACGCAAGTCCAACGGGTTTCATATGCGTGTGTGGACCTGGGTTGGTAAGTAAGACGTTGCATCGTGTAGGTATAAGCCGTGCACCATTATCGGGTTGCCACTTTGGGGAGTGATACACCCCACTGTGGGGCCAGCACGGGTATCTACGGTAGGGAGCCGATCGCTTGGGGGGTAGCAGGTACACCTAGTGGAGATAGGGGCAGACGGCACCTATGTAGTCAGCTAGGGGTACAAGAGGCTACTATTAAAATTACTAAGTTGTGGGTACACCTAGTGGAGACAGGGGCAGACGGCACCAAATTAGTAAGCTAGGGGTACACGAAACTACTATTAAAAATTACTAAGTACACTTAGTGGGATCAACCTTTAAGTAGGAATTACCCTTGGGTGGGTAGAACTGGTGTGGTGCAGTGTAGGAATTACCCTTGGGTGGGTAGATCTGGGGTGGTGCAGTGTAGTAACTATCCTTGGGTGGGTAAATGCGTCTTTACGGTTATCTTAGTTCATCCTAAGTCTAGTTGGCTGCTTAGTGTAGCCATTTATCCCCAGTCGTTACCGTATATCAAGCTTATGTCTTACTCTGGTTACTTTAATGATTGTATTGTTAAAGTTATAGGACTCGCTCAGACTTATGTCTGACCCCGTTGTTTTTACCTTTTTCCCAACCCTTAGGTTATCAGAGTGGGCCTAGCACTAGTGGGCTTTGATCGGACTGCTTTATCTATCTTTTGGAGCTTGGACCTTGGATGTAAAGCTCAGTTATCTTTTCTATTATGGCTATTAAGTTATGTAGTGGGATTATGTACTTTTATTTTATCAGGATGGATATTATGTACTTGACTCTTGTTTATGGTTTTGGTGTAACCAAAGATGTTTTACTTTCCGTTGCAATGAAATGATGCTTTAAATTCTCAAGTATTACTTATATCTGTCTTGTTGTAATTTTTCTGTTCTATATTCACTTAAAATACTCCACCGATGTTATGGCATTCCCTTAGTGAGTGTCCGTAGCGGGTGTGGGGTGTTACACGTGGTATCAGAGCCAGGTTACCAGAACAGATAAAATTTTTAGAAAATTATTTTTCTAAAAACATTTTCGGAAGAAGTAGTTTCAAAAACATGTCTTTTAAGAGAAAAGTTTTTGAAAGAAAAGCATAATCCCCAAATAGCCATATCTTTATCCTTCGGATTCTCCGTTTTGAATCTCTTCCTCTTTCTCTTTTTGAATTTCCCCTCCGCGTATAGAAGTCTTTTTAAGATAAATAAGGACTTCCATATGAAGGACGGAAGAATCACTTCAAGGGATTAAGACGTTTGCCGGGCTAAGAAGTTAGTCCAAGGAGGTGGAGGGCTTATGGGTACCTTTAAGATGGACGAGAGAGGAAGGTTCAAATAGCTATTAGGTAAATAAAGGACGAAACCTTATTGTGGTAAGAAGGCCACAAAAGGAGAATGTGAAGGGGAAGGCTAGTTTTCTTGGAGAATTAGGACACCTTATTAGGGTTGTCCGAAGAGGTAAGGACGAAGTACAGGATCTTCTGGAGGGTAGATGTATTCCCTCACGACGGGTATACCTGATGGGGGTAGGACCGTCTAAGTTGAAATTTGGTTCTCTCGATCATCCTGTTCGAACTTTATTCGACTCTGGCGCACCACATTCATTTATCTCATCATCATTAGTTGAGTCACTGCACCTAGACACCGGTTTATTAGATGATCCCGTGGTTGTTTCAAACCCAATTGGGGGCTCCACTTGTTTGTCCATGATATGTTTGGGTTTGAAGATTTCCATACTTAGCGTTGAGTTTAGAGGTGATGCTTTTGTTTTGGGCTTCACGGGCTATGGGTTGATTTTGGGCATGGGCTGGTTATCCAGTAATGGTGCCGTTCTTGATTGCGAAAGGAGAGTTGTTAGGCTCATGACCCGCTTGGGTAACACTCTCGAGATCTCTTGCAATCCCATAGATTTTGTTATGCTAAGTTATTTCGAATCTCTTGACACTTCGGTCGAGAGTTTGCGATCTGTTAGAGTGGTCCGGGAATACTCGGATGTGTTTGGGGAGGTGAAGGGCTTACCTCCGAAGCGGGAGATAGACCTCCGAATATATCTGGTAGATGATGCTAAACCAGTATCTTTGTCAGTTCGCTACATGGCTCCTCGTGGGAGGAGGGAACTCCATAAGCAAGTAGCGGAGTTGCTTGAGAAGGGGTTCATAAGACGAAGTATATCGGATTGGGGTGCTCCAGTAGTTTTTGCCACGAAGGCGGATGGGTCCCTCAGACTTTGTGTAGACTATAAGAGAACTCAATAAGCTCACAAAGAAGAATAGACACCCATTGCCAAGGATTGATGATCATTTTGATCGGTTGGTTGGCGCCTCAGTGTTTCGCAGTGGGACTTGGCCACGGAGTTTCATCAGTTGGGAGTGACTGAGGATAGTATAGAGAAGACCGCCTTTAGGATTCCAGATGGTTTCTATGAGTGGCTGGTGATGCCATTTGGTTTGACGAACGCCCCCGCATACTTTGTTGATTTGATGAGTAGGGTGTTCAGGGAATACCTAAATAACTTCGTAGTGACCTTTGTGGATGACATCTTGGTCTTTTCTAAAAAGCGAAATAAGTTTTCGTGTGTGCTGAATAAGTTAAGCAAAGCCAGTTATTTGATCAACGGTGGTTTAGGAGCGAGACTGGCAAGGACATCCAGAGTTGGACAAGGGCTTAATTATTTAGCCGTTTTTACTAGTATCATCTCACGTAGGTCGTCTGAATTCGAAGGAGGTGTCCCTTGGGTGTTTGTCTGATATTGGTTTAGGCCTTTGGGGCTTGCACTTGGGGAATGTCGAGTTCGACTAGGATGGTCTGTGTGAGAGATGGGTAGTTGTGACGATTTTGCATGGGAGAATATCCTGGTTTTCTCCAGAAGGGGAGAAGAGCATGCCCTACATCTTAGGGAAGTGTTGGAGGCTCTTCGAGCGCATAGTCTTAGGACCACAAAGGTGGATGGAGTTCTTAGCATCCTATGATTTCGAGATAGCGTATACACCTGGCAAGGGTAACGTGGTGGCGGACGCCTTGATTAGAAAAAGGTTGTCCTTGAGTTCATTGTTCATGGAACGACGAAGCTTGGAATTTATCTCGATGTTTGATTTCATACCTTCCGTTGACTTTATACCCTGTTTGCTAGCATCCTTGGAGGTCAGACCTACTCTTTTGAGACGGATTGGCGAGGCACAGAGGGACGACCCACATTTGGTTGAGTTAGTAGAGAGGCTCATAAGGGGGGAGTCGTCCAGCCATTTGAGTAGGTACACCCTAGACGATAAGGGGTGCTTGCGTAGAGACGGTAGACTTTGTGTACCGCAAGACGAGGGTTTGAGGAAGGCTATTCTTGATAAGGCGCATCGTTCTAGGATGACCATTCATCCCGGTGGGGATAAGATGTACCAAGACATGAAGCGAGCTTTCTTTTGGGCCGGTATGAAGAAAGATGTGGCCGAGTATGTCGCTAGATGCTTGGTGTGCCAACAGGTGAAAGCGGAGCAAAAGAAACCTGGTGGATTGCTTCACCCATTGGAAGTTCCGCAATGGAAGTAGGATAGCGTATTGATGGATTTTATGGATGGGTAACCGAGATCGAGGAAGGGTAATACGGGAATTTGGGTTGTGGTAAATAGACTTACTAAGAGCGCCCATTTCATACCCGTAAAGAGCAAGAGGACTGCACCATGGCATATAGAGTGGATTTACCCGAGAGACTTAGTGGGTTACATGACGAATTCCATGAGTCACATTTAAGGAAGTGCCTACATGAGACCGTAGAGGTGGTAGAGCCAAGCTTGCTTAGAGAGGTGGAGGTAGAGCGTTATCTGATTATTCGACGAGCTCCTACCCGCATCCTTGGGTCAGAGATTAGGAAGTTGTGAAACAGAGAGGTTCGACTAGTCAAAGTGAAAAGGGGAGAAGATGAGAGCAATGCTACTTGGGAGACAGAAGCGAAGATGCGTTCATTGTACCCATTCCTTTTTGAGGGTATGTCCTTTAACTTCTCCTTTATCGTTTGTCTAGTGCTTATCTTATCTTTAGTATGTCCTCTCATTAGTACCTTTGAACTTTAGATAGGATAAACCTATGGTTGAAACATGTGTTTGAGACATGTTATGTTTGATGGATGCGTGTAGATGCAAGTGGTTGCTAGTGGTTGCTCGTGGATGCATATACACACACTCTAGGCACTAGATCGGCTCAGTCACTTCATATTGCATATTGCATATAATTGTGTGTAGGTAGCTATATTAATGGATATCATATGGATGATGCATTTTGGTGAATGATTGTGCACTCATGTAGATGTTGTCGACAGGGTTCTCTCGCATACATAATGGATGCATGGCACTATCATGGTTTGCATATGTTCATACATTAGATGGGGAACATATACACACACTTTTTTGCATATGCTCATACATCATTAGAAACTTTAAGGACAATGGATGCCAGTGTTTGATGGTTTGAGTAGATGGTTGTTTGGATGGTAGGATACGTTCTTCTTGACTTAGAGATTTCGGGGACGAAATCCTTTAAGTAGGGGAGAATGTAACACCCCGAATTTCAGTTAATATTAACATTCACAAATTAAAGAATAACTAATCCCAGATGTGGTAATTAGGGGAAACGGGTTACGCCATTGCGTTCGTCTCGGAAAAATACGCGAAATAGAGTCCGAGTTTTCGAAAATCGGAGTCCGTATGAAGAAGATATGGATGAACGAAGTTAGGCAGAAAAACCGAAAACAAGCCAGAATGCACTGGCGCACTTGTGAAGTGCGCCAGCACAAAAATACACTGGCGCACTTGGGAAGTGCGCCCGTGTCGAGCCAGAAACCTGCACAGCTTTCTGGTTTGACCCTGGCTAGCCTGGTGCACCTGTTTTGGTTCTCTGGTTTGTTCTGCTGACCTGTGACGATTTTTGATGGTTTAGATCTAAACTAGGGTTAATCTAAGGGCCTAAACTACAACCTAATCCTATAAATACACCCTAAGACTACCCTAATCCATACTAAAAATAGAATCTATGCCATCATGCCGCCAAAATGCAACTTAGAAGGAGCCTCCACTAGTTAGAGAAGAGGATGCAAGCTAATCAACTACTAATCCACCTCTACTTCAACTCTAGCAACTATCTAAGGAGCTAATCTTGGAGTTTGTGAGTTTCTATCACTTTAATAACCAATTGTTAAACTAAGTAGATGAGATGTGATGAGATCATATGATTTTGCTTGCGGATCAATGGGTTTTAGGTCATATGTTATGATGTTAGTTTGCTAATCACTATGTTTAACACTTATTCATGATGACACTATGTTTATGCAAGTTAAGTGTTTGGGTTTATGCATGTTAAGTGGTGGGTTTTATGCATGTTAAGTGGTGGGTTTTACGCATGCTAAGTATTTGGGTTTATGCATGCTAAGTATTTGGTTTTATGCATGCTAAGTATTTGGTTTTATTCATGCTAAGTGTTTGGTTTTATGCAAGTTAAATGCTTGGTTTTATGCTAGAATCATGTGTGAAATAAGTGACATGACATGCAAGTTTAACCTATGAGTTTGGATCTATAATATGCATAATCTATGCAAGTTGTTTGGATTAGTGATATGCATAACATATGCGAGTTTACATATGCAAGATCCTATGTAACATGTTATGCAAGCTATATGTGAGATTATATTCAAGTTCATATGTAACATGTAATGCAAGTTATGTGCATGATTATATGCAAGTTCATATGTAACATGTTATGCAAGTTATGTGTTTGGTTATATGCAAGTTATGTGCATGATTATATGCAAGTTCATATGTAACATGTTATGCAAGTTATGTGTTTGGTTATATGCAAGTTAACATGTGACATGCTATGCAAGTTCACACCTTTGTATGACATAAGAATTATATGCAAGTTACCCCTTTTGTGACATATGTGCTTCATGCAAGTTTGGGTTAAATGCTAGTTGGGTTTAATGTATGCTCATATATGCAAGTTGACAACTTTTAAACCCATGATAAAGTTATATGCTATGTTGGTTAAACCCATGGCATTTGTGATGAATCTTCCCTTTATTATGTCATGTATGAGAACGAATTACGTGGGGAACGATGGGGTTAATATGCATGTTAATAAAATGGTGTGAAATGGGTATGCTTAAGCATAACATAAAGTGAATGGACATAATTGGGAATTTACCTATTGAGTTAGGTCTACCCATATTATGGAATTGGGAATTTACCTATTAAGTTAGGTCTACCCATATTATGGAATTGGGAATTTACCTATTGAGTTAGGTCTACCCATATTCTTGAAATTGGTAATTAATTAGGGATAATTAATACAAATTATGGGGGTGATTAATTAGATGTAATTAATCGACTAAGACACGAGGTTGGACCCTTTTGTAGCATAAGACTGCCCGGAACCGACCGGCAAATCCAGCGGCTACAAATGATTGGCCCAATGTGAGAGGTCTTAGTCATAAACTAAATACATGACAAGTGTAAAGACACGAGGTTAGACTCTGTTATGGTGTAAAGCTGCCCGGAACCAACCGGCATATCCAGCTACCATAAAAGACAGTCTAATGTGAGAGGTCTTTACAAAGGTTACGATCTTAATTAATTAAGAAACACTTAACCAAATTAGCATGTAGTGGGGCATGAGTGGTTAAGTGGGTGCCTTGGGTGGCATGTAGTAACTAGTGTGGGGTGCCTTGGGTGGCATGAGGAAACTAGTGGGTTGCCTTGGGTGGCAATAGAAAATACGATTAGAATACTTAACCAAAGTGGAACATGTAATTAAACATGATTAAAGGGTTAAGTAAGTGCCTTGGGTGGCATGTGGAAATCTAGTGGGTGCCTTAAGTGGCAATTAAAATATGATTAAAAGACTTAACCAAAATTTATAACATGTAAGTGGACATGGTTGAAGGGTTAAGTGGGATTCACTAGAAATGACAAGCTTAGGTGGGTAGCTTGTGGGGGCCCGTTTCAACCAATATCCCAAACGTATATTTGTGGGCTCGACCCAAGTCGAGGACGGGACACGCATATTGGGCTTGACTGTAAGAGGCCAAAACGGGTTAGCGGTGGCAACGCAAGTCCAACGGGTTTCATATGCGTGTGTGGACCCGGGTTGGTAAGTAAGACGTTGTTGCATCGTGTAGGTATAAGCCGTGCACCATTATCGGGTTGCCACTTTGGGGAGTGATACACCCCACTGTGGGGCCAGCACGGGTATCTACGGTAGGGAGCCGATCGCTTGGGGGGTAGCAGGTACACCTAGTGGAGATAGGGGCAGACGGCACCTATGTAGTCAGCTAGGGGTACAAGAGGCTACTATTAAAATTACTAAGTTGTGGGTACACCTAGTGGAGATAGGGGCAGACGGCACCTATGTAGTAAGCTAGGGGTACACGAAACTACTATTAAAAATTACTAAGTACACTTAGTGGGATCAACCTTTAAGTAGGAATTACCCTTGGGTGGGTAGAACTGGTGTGGTGCAGTGTAGGAATTACCCTTGGGTGGGTAGATCTGGGGTGGTGCAGTGTAGTAACTATCCTTGGGTGGGTAAATGCGTCTTTACGGTTATCTTAGTTCATCCTAAGTCTAGTTGGCTGCTTAGTGTAGCCATTTATCCCCAGTCGTTACCGTATATCAAGCTTATGTCTTACTCTGGTTACTTTAATGATTGTATTGTTAAAGTTATAGGACTCGCTCAGACTTATGTCTGACCCCGTTGTTTTTACCTTTTTCTCAACCCTCAGGTTATCAGAGTGGGCCTAGCACTAGTGGGCTTTGATCGGACTGCTTTATCTATCTTTTGGAGCTTGGACCTTGGATGTAAAGCTCAGTTATCTTTTCTATTATGGCTATTAAGTTATGTAGTGGGATTATGTACTTTTATTTTATCAGGATGGATATTATGTACTTGACTCTTGTTTATGGTTTTGGTGTAACCAAAGATGTTTTACTTTCCGTTGCAATGAAATGATGCTTTAAATTCTCAAGTATTACTTATATCTGTCTTGTTGTAATTTTTCTGTTCTATATTCACTTAAAATACTCCACCGATGTTATGGCATTCCCTTAGTGAGTGTCCGTAGCGGGTGTGGGGTGTTACAGCCTAGCTAACATATCAAATTGGCTAAGTGTATTAAATCTTACTTAACCCCAACCTCTAGTCTAGTTAACATGTTAATTTGGCTAAGTGTATTAACTTTACTTAACCCCACTTTCTAGACTGGTTAACATGTTAATTTGGCTAAGTGTTTTCTTAGTTACTTAACCTCTACAAATCTAGTCTTGTTACCATGAGTTTGGTTAAGTGTCCCTGTGGACTTAGCCCTCCGTTCTAGCTAAACTGTGCTTAAGCTGGTTAAGTGTTCCTACGGACTTAACCCTCCCATTCTAGCTTAACTGTATGACCCTAACCCCACCTACCAATTTTGTTATCATGTTGAGTTGTGTAACACACCGTATTTCTGTTAATACTAATATTCACAAATTGAAAGAATTAATATTGAGAACTTGCACGAAATAGCCTTAAAAAGGCATATAACAAATTTGAGATATGTGAATTGCCTTAAAAGGCGAAAAAATGGAATTAAGACATTAATTGGAAAATTAATGTGTAGAAATGGTCATAAGTTAATTATGGATTAATTTGAATTCATGAATAGGTGTGTGTGTATATATATATATATTTATATATATATGGGCAGTTAATGTAAACATGAATAGAAGTTTATTAATTTGCTGAGTGTTTGCTGAGTCACTTCTGACTCATTGCTGAGTCAATAAGATAAACCCCATCTGGTCTGAATGGCTGCGGTTATTTCTAGGTTAAATCTAATGGCCTAAATGAACCCTAACATCTATAAATAAGTGGGTAGACTCTAACCCTAAATCACTTGAAAAATTGGAGAGCTACCGACATGCCGTTGCCATGGAGTTCAGCATAGCCGTCACAAACTAAAGAAGAAGAAGGCCTAATCTACAAACTAAATCTACTCAAATCAAATCAAAAGCTCTCTCTCTCTTTCTATTTCTCTTCTTTAAAATTGTGAGTATGATGAACCTCACAATATTATTATAAAATAATTTGATTAAGTTATGAATGGATCACAAAAAAGTGATATGAATTGTTATGTATTTGTAAATTATGTTGTGGATCTCTTGTTATGCTATTATGTTATCATATATATGTTGTTATGTTGTAGTGATTATGTTGTAAATAATCCTATGCTATGTCATATGTGATTAATCATGCTATGCTATGTTGTAAATCATATCATGCTATGTTGCAAATTATGATATGCTATGTTGTAAATCTTATATATGTTGTAGATCTCATATTATCACATATGTTGAAATACTTATGTTATATGATAATGATGTCATGTTAAGTTGTGTTGAATCATACAAGTTGTAAAATCATGATGTTAGTATTTATGCGAATTGGATCATGTTTAAAGTTTATTTTTTTTTATAATAGACCTTGATTATGGGAATTTGCCTATTGGGTTAGGTGTACCCATATACATGAATCTACAAATTAATTGGATATTGAATATGGGAATTTTCCTATTAAGTTAGGTGTACCCATATACATGAATCTATGATTAAATGAATTTTGATTTTTGGGAATTTGCCTATTGAGTTAGGTGTACACATATAAAACCATATTGTTAATGATGTTGATTCACACATGTCCTATACAAGTTTATGAAATTTGATCAAAATCATATTATGTGAATTATGAATAAGTTGACACCCTTAGATCCATGACATGTATAACCTTATGCAAGTTGTAATGTATGCAAGTTTTACCCCTTGTTATGATTTATTTAGTCACATATATATGTTGTTGTTGTGAATATTTTCTTTTATGCTATGAGTTAGACTAATCGGGTCTAGCATACATTTTGCGAATAAACGTTCAAACGTGGGGTAGGGGTAATATTAGGAAATTAATAAATTGGGGTGCAATTGATATGATTTTGCATGCCTTAAATGGATGTCCATAATTGAGTCAATTATGGACATTGTTAAATTTGGAATTAATTAATAATTCAAGTAGGGAATTATTAAAATTGGGGAAAGTGGATTATTAATAATAATCAATGCTTAGGACACGAGGTTGGACCCGTTTGTGACGTAAACCTGCCCGGACCCGCCCGGCAAATCCAGTAGTCACAAATGTCGGCCCAATGTGAGAGGTCCTAGGCCCAAACTAAAGCATAACAGTTGTAAAGACACGAGGTTAGACTCTTTTATGGTGTAAGACTGCCCGGACCCGCCCGACAAATCCAGCTGCCATAAATGCCAGTCTAATGTGAGAGGTGTTTATGAGGTTATGGCCTTAATGAATTAAGAAATACTTAGCCAGATAATCATGTAAGGTGGGACATGGGGGCTAAGTAGGTGCCTTGGGTGGCATGAGGAATCTAGTGGTTGCCTTTAGAGGCATTTGAAATACGATTAGACTTAACCAAATACACATGTAAATGAACATGACTAAGTGGGTTAAGTGGATGGACTAATGGGACAAGCTTAGGTGGAATGCTTGTGGGAAATAATGGGGGCCCATTTCAACCAGTATCCCAAAATGTATCTTTGTGGGCTCGACCCAAGTCGAGGACGGGACACGCATACTGGGTTTGACTATAAGAGGCCAAAACAGGGAGCGGTGGCAACGCAAGTCCAACGGGTTTCATATGCGTGTGTGGACCCGGGCTGGTAGGTAAGACGTTGTTGCATCGTGTAGGTATAAGCCGTGCATCTCCGTTATATCGGGTTGCCACTTTAGGGGAATGATACACCCCACTGTGGGGCCAGCACGGGTATCTACGAGTAGGGAGCCGATCGAAAAATGGAAAGTGGGGTACACCTAGTGGAGATAGGGGCAGGCGGCACCTATGTAGTTAGCTAGGAGTAAGTAAAGCCATTAAGAAAGTTTCTAAGTGAAGCTAAGTGGAATCAATCTTTAGGGTGACTGGTGTGGTGCAGTATAGTGTTTATCCTTTAGTATTTAGGTGCGCCTATAACGTTTCCTTTAGCGATTGTCTATGTCCTTAATCTGCTCTTTCATAGACATTTCCTTGTTTTCCAGCTTATGCCTTAGTCCAGTTATTTTGATAATAGTATTGTAGAATTATCATACTCGCCAGACTTTATGTTTGACCCCCCCCTCTTTTTCATCTTTTTCTCCCTTCAGGTCCTCAGGTTGGGCCAAGTTCCAGTGGAGTCTGATTGGATTGCTTATCTCTTGGAAAGCTTGGGCTGCTGAAGCAAAGTCCAGCTTGTTATCTTTCTTTTTAATGGCTATTTATGTAATGGGATTATGTACTTGTTTTATCAAGATAGATATTGTACTTGACTTTGATTATGGTGTTATGATGTAATCAAACATGTTTTGACTTCTGCTGCAATTGAAATAAAGTTTTTAAATTTCCAAGTACTATTTTATATCTGTCTTGTTGAAATTTTACTGTTCTATATTCACCTAAAACCTCCATAGAAGTTAATGCATTCCCTTTGTGAGTGACATTAATGGACGTGGGGTGTTACACGTGGTATCAGAGCATAAGGTTACCAGAACAGATAAAATTTTTAGAAAAATATTTTTCTAAAGTATTTTTGGAAGAAGTGCTTTCAAAAACATGTTATTTAGAGAAAGTTTTTATGAAAAACATAATCCCAAATAGCCATATCCTTATCTTTATCTTTCGTATTCTCCATTTTGAATCTTTCCTTTTTCGTTTCAGCATGGCTGAAGATCTTAATCTCCCAGAAGGTGTGACGGTTCCAGGGTGGTTTAGGAGATATTTGGAGGCTAGGGCCACCACTGCAGGCCCAGCAGATGTTCCTCCACCCCCAGTTGCACCCATTCCTCCTCCTCCTCGTGTTGACACTTTTGCAAAGACGTGCAAGGAATTTAAGGCTATGGGAGGAAAAACTTTTCAAGGGACTGAGACATTTGTGGAGGCCAGAGACTGGCTTAAGGAGACTGAGGAATTGTTGGATATCTTTGAAGTGGAAGATGGGAGGAAAGTCCGTTTAGCTGCTTGGTTAATGAAGGGAGAGGCCTCGTTTTGGTGGGAGGTCACTAACGGGGAACGTCCAGTTGATTCATGGGCGGATTTCAGACGAAGGTTTGAGGCAAAGTTTCTTTCAAAGGCAGAGGAGAATTTAAATATGGAAAAATTCCTGACATTAAAGCAAGGGAGCTTATCAGTGAAGGAGTATGTCAATAAATTTAATCAGTTAGCAAGGTTTGGCTTGGAGTTGGTGAACACTCCAGAGAAGAAAGCTTTGAGGTTCGTTAGAGGCTTGAATGAACCGTTGCAAGGGTTGGCTATGACCCACATCCCTATGGGAGCCACCTTTGAAAGGCTAGTGGAAATGGCACTTATGCATGAGGATAAGGCAGTTGAAAAGAAAGGGGATCAGAAGAAACCCCAACAGCAAAATAAGAAGGGTGGTAAAAACAATAATGGCAAAGGGAAGAAGAGATGCTTCAATTATGGGACGCCTGGCCATCTCAGCAAAGATTGTAGAAAGAAAAAGAAGACTGGTTGTTTTCATTGTGGAGATGCGGGACATTTGGTGAAGGACTACCCAAAGAAGGGGCAGAGGGCAGGGTCTACCTCGGGAGGACAGGTGCAGGCTCTTATGGCACCAGGGCAGGCAAGGGGGCAAGTTCAGGCTGTTGCGGCCCCACCGTTGCAAGAAAGAGGTAGAACAATTTCTGTTGAAAGCTTAGTTTTTCTGTGTGATCATCCTGTCCTTACCTTATTCGATTCTGGCGCATCTCATTCGTTTATCTCTGCATCATTAGTTGAATTACTGCACTTGAACACCAGTTTAGTAGAGGATCCCTTGGTTGTTTCAAATCCAATTGGGGGTTCGGCTCATTTGACCATGATATGTTTGGATTTGAAAATCTCTATACTTAGCGTTGAATTTAGATGTGATGCTTATGTATTGGGCTTCACGGGCTATGGGCTAATTTTAGGAATGGATTGGTTATCTAGAAATGGGGCCATTCTTGATTGTGAAAGGAGAGTAGTTAGGCTTGTGACTCGCCTTGGTAATGCTCTCGACATCTTTTGTAGTCCCATAAATTCCGTTATGTTAAGTTATCTTGAATCGCTTGACGCGTCTGCAGAGAATCTGCGAACGGTAGAGGTGGTCCGGGAATATCCGGATGTGTTTGAGGAGGTGAAGGGCTTACCTCCAAAGCGGGAGATAGACTTTCGAATTTATCTTGTGGATAATGCTAAACCCATATCTTTGCCAGTGCGCCACATGGCTCCTCGTGAAAGGGGGAACTCAATAAGCAAGTGAAGGAGTTGCTTGAGAAGGGGTTCATAAGACGTAGTATATCAGAGTGGGGTGTCCAGTAGTATTTGCTACAAAGGCGGATGGGTCCCTTAGACTTTGTGTGGACTGTAGAGAACTAAACAAGCTTACTAAAAAGAACCGACACCCACTGCCGAGGATTGATGATCTCTTTGATCAGTTAGTTGGCGCCTCAGTGTTTTCGCAGTTGGACTTAGCCACTGGATTTCATCAACTGAGAGTGGCTGAGGATAGTATAGATAAGACTGCTTTTAGGACTCCTGACGGATTCTATGAATGGCTAGTGATGCCCTTTGGTTTGACAAACGCCCCCGCATATTTTGTTGATTTGATGAGTAGGGTGTTTAGGGAGTACCTTAACAAATTCGTGGTAGTCTTTGTGGATGACATCTTAGTCTTTTCTAAGAATGAAGAAAAGCATGCCCTACATCTTAGGGAAGTGTTGGAAACCCTTCGAGCGCATAACCTTAAGGCAAAATTTTCTAAGTGTCACTTCTGGAGGAAAGAAGTACGGTTCTTAGGGCACGTGGTTTCCAAGGAAGGGATAGCAGTGGATCCCGCAAAGGTGGTGGCCATCCAAGATTGAAAGGTCCCTAAAAATGTAACCGAAGTAAGAAGTTTCTTGGAGTTGGCTGGCTATTATAGGAAGTTTATCAAAGACTTCGCAAAAATATCAGCTCCATTAACACGGTTAACGAAGAAGAACTTGGTTTTTATGTGGGACGAAGATTGTGATGATGCGTTCCAACGTTTAAAGAGAGCCTTAACTTCAGCTCCAGTCTTAGTGCTGCCAGACGGGAATAAACCATTTACCGTTTATACTGATGCTTGTGGGACGGGAGTTGGCGCGGTCCTCATGCAAGAGGGAAGAGTAATAGCCTATGGTGGAAGGCAGTTGAGGGTTCATGAAAAGAATTACCCTACGCATGTAGCCGCAATTGATTTCGCGCTTAAGTCTTGGCGTCACTATCTTCTTGGTGAGAAATTCGAACTGTTCACTGACCACAAATCATTAAAATACTTATTCTCTCAGAAGGATTTGAATTTAAGGCAGCAACGGTGGATGGAATTCCTAGCCTCCTACGATTTTGAAATAGCATATACCCCGGGCAAGGGTAACGTGGTAGCAGACGCCTTAAGTAGGAAAAGGTTGTCCTTGAGTCCGTTGTTTGTTGAACGACGAAGCTTAGAATTCATCTCCATGTTTGACTTTATACCCTCCGTTGACCTAGTACCTGGTTTGTTAGCATCCTTGGAGGTTAGACCTACACTTCTAGGACGAGTTGGTGAGGCACAGCAAGACGACCCCCAGTTGGTTGAGATAGTAGAAAAGCTCAAAGGAGGGGAGTCGTCTAGCCATCTTCGTCGGTATACCCTAGACGATAAGGGTTGGTTACGAAGGGATAATAGACTTTGTGTACCACAAGACGAAGACTTAAGGAAGGCCATTCTTGATGATGCTCATCGCTCAAAGATGTCCATTCATCCCGGCGGAGACAAGATGTACAAAGATATGAAGCGGGTTTTTTTTTGGGCCGGTATGAAAAAGGATGTGGCCGAGTACGTCGCTAGATGCTTGGTGTGCCAACGAGTAAAAGCGGAACAAAAGAAACCCGGTGGGTTGCTTCACCCATTGGAAGTTCCACTATGGAAATGGGAAAGTGTCTCAATGGATTTTGTGGATGGATTACCAAGATCAAGGAAGGGTAATACGGGGATTTGGGTTATAGTAGATAGACTTACTAAGAGCGCCCATTTTATTCCCGTGAAAAGTAAGAGGACTGCTCCGTGGTTGGCTTCTGTATACGTTAAAGAGATAGTTCGTTTGCACGGTATTCCTTCTAGTATAGTAAGCGACCGGGATCCCATCTTCACTAGCGAATTTTGGAAGAGTTTACAAGAGGCGGTAGGGACTCAGCTATGTTTGAGCACCGCATATCATCCTCAGACGGACGGCCAGACCGAGAGGGTGAATCGTATTCTAGAGGATCTTTTAAGGCTTTGTATCCTAGACTTTGGGGGTACATGGGAAGATCACCTTCCGTTGGTAGAATTCGCATATAATAATAGCTTTCAGTCTAGTATTGGCATGGCACCTTTCGAAGCTCTTTATGGAAGGCCTTGCCATTCTCCTACATGTTGGTAGGAATCTACCGATAAAATCCTACTTGGGCCCGATATGGTTAGGGAAACCTCAGAGAAGATTGATTTGATTCGAAGGAGGATGAAAGCAGCACAAGATAGGCAGAAATCGTATGCTGATAAGAGGAGGACAGATCTTGAGTTTGACATTGGGGACATGGTTATTATCAAAGTGTCTCCGTTACGGAATGTTGTCCGCTTTGGGTCCGTTGGGAAATTAGCGCCAAGGTTTGTAGGGCCGTTTCCTATAAAAGACAGGATTGGGAAGATGGCGTATAGGGTGGAGTTGCCTGAGAAACTTAGTGGAGTACACGACGTATTCCATGTATCACATTTGAGGAAGTGTTTGCACAAGACCGCAGAGGTGGTAGAGCCGAGCTTTCTTAAAGAGGTGGAAATAGAGCGTGATGCAACAATTAGACGAGCTCCTACATGCATTCTTGGGTCGGAGATCAAAAAGTTGAGAAATCGAGAGGTCAGACTAGTTAAAGTGCAATGGGGAGATGATGAGAGCAACGCTACTTGGGAGACAGAAGGGAAGATGCGTTCGCTATACCCTTTTCTTTTTGAGGGTATGTCCTTTAATTTCTCCTTTATCGCTTATCTTATCTTATCTTATCTTATCTTTAGTATGTCCTCTCATTAGTATCTTTGACCTTTAGTTAGGATAATCCTATGGTTGAAACATGTGTTTGAGACATGTTATGTATGATGGATGCAAAATGGATGCAAGTGGTTGCTAGTGGTTGCTCGTGGATGCATATATACACACACTTTAGGCACTAGATCGGCTCAGTCACTACATATTGCATATTGCATAAATGAATGTATTTAGTATAATGGATGTATAATGGTTATACCATCATATAGATGCTGCATTCGGTTGAATGGATGTGCACGCATATAGAAGTAGTTTGTAAGCAATTAGGATCTTTTGCATACATAATGGATGCATGGCACTATCATGAATTGCATCAAGGAGGTCAACTGAATCAGTGGACTGGCTGATTTTGCATTAGATACGGACATAGACACACACTGTGCATTTAAACATGAAAGCATTAGAAGTCTATAAGGACAATGGATGCCAGTGTTTGTTGATTGAGTAGATGGTTGATGATAGGATATAAACTTGAAGATTTCGGGGTCGAAATCCCTTAAGGAGGGGAGAATGTAACACCCCGTATTTCTATTAATACTAATATTCACAAACTAAAAGAATTAATATTGAGAATTTGCACGAAATAGCCTTAAAAAGGCATATAACAAATTTGAGATATGTGAATTGCCTTAAAAGGCGAAAAAATGGAATTAAGACATTAATTGGAAAATTAATGTGTAGAAATGGTCATAAGTTAATTATGGATTAATTTGAATTCATGAATAGGTGCGTGTGTATATATATATATATTTATATATATATGGGCAGTTAATGTAAACATGAATAGAAGTTTATTAATTTGCTGAGTGTTTGCTGAGTCACTTCTGACTCATTGCTGAGTCAATAAGATAAACCCCATCTGGTCTGAATGGCTGCGGTTATTTCTAGGTTAAATCTAATGGCCTAAATGAATCCTAACATCTATAAATAAGTGGGTAGACTCTAACCCTAAATCACTTGAAAAATTGGAGAGCTACCGACATGCCGTTGCCATGGAGTTCAGCATAGCCGTCACAAACTAAAGAAGAAGGCCTAATCTACAAACTAAATCTACTCAAATCAAATCAAAAGCTCTCTCTCTCTCTCTCTCTCTCTCTTTCTATTTCTCTTCTTTAAAATTGTGAGTATGATGAACCTCACAATATTATTATAAAATAATTTGATTAAGTTATGAATGGATCACAAGAAAGTGATATGAATTGTTATGTATTTGTAAATTATGTTGTGGATCTCTTGTTATGCTATTATGTTATCATATATATGTTGTTATGTTGTAGTGATTATGTTGTAAATAATCCTATGCTATGTCATATGTGATTAATCATGCTATGCTATGTTGTAAATCATATCATGCTATGTTGCAAATTATGATATGCTATGTTGTAAATCTTATATATGTTGTAGATCTCGTATTATCACATATGTTGAAATACTTATGTTATATGATAATGATGTCATGTTAAGTTGTGTTGAATCATACAAGTTGTAAAATCATGATGTTAGTATTTATGCGAATTGGATCATGTTTAAAGTTTATGTTTTTTTTATAATAGACCTTGATTATGGGAATTTGCCTATTGGGTTAGGTGTACCCATATACATGAATCTACAAATTAATTGGATCTTGAATATGGGAATTTGCCTATTAAGTTAGGTGTACCCATATACACGAATCTATGATTAAATGAATTTTGATTTTTGGGAATTTGCCAATTGAGTTAGGTGTACACATATAAAACCATATTGTTAATGATGTTGATTCACACATGTCCTATACAAGTTTATGAAATTTGATCAAAATCATATTATGTGAATTATGAATAAGTTGACACCCTTAGATCCATGACATGTATAACCTTATGCAAGTTGTAATGTATGCAAGTTGTACCCCTTGTTATGATTTATTTAGTCACATATATATGTTGTTGTTGTGAATATTTTCTTTTATGCTATGAGTTAGACTAATCGGGTCTAGCATACATTTTGCGAATAAACGTTCAAACGTGGGGTAGGGGTAATATTAGGAAATTAATAAATTTGGGGTGCAATTGATATGATTTTGCATGCCTTAAATGGATGTCCATAATTGAGTCAATTATGGACATTGTTAAATTTGGAATTAATTAATAATTCAAGTAGGGAATTATTAAAATTGGGGAAAGTGGATTATTAATAATAATCAATGCTTAGGACACGAGGTTGGACCCGTTTGGGACGTAAACCTGCCCGGACCCGCCCGGCAAATCCAGTAGTCACAAATGTCGGCCCAATGTGAGAGGTCCTAGGCCCAAACTAAAGCATAACAGTTGTAAAGACACGAGGTTAGACTCTTTTATGGTGTAAGACTGCCCGGACCCGCCCGGCAAATCCAACTGCCATAAATGCCAGTCTAATGTGAGAGGTGTTTATGAGGTTATGGCCTTAATGAATTAAGAAATACTTAGCCAGATAATCATGTAAGGTGGGACATGGGGGTTAAGTAGGTGCCTTGGGTGGCATGAGGAATCTAGTGGTTGCCTTTAGAGGCATTTGAAATACGATTAGACTTATCCAAATACACATGTAAATGAACATGACTAAGTGGGTTAAGTGGATGGACTAATGGGACAAGCTTAGGTGGAATGCTTGTGGGAAATAATGGGGGCCCATTTCAACCAGTATCCCAAAACGTATCTTTGTGGGCTCGACCCAAGTCGAGGACGGGACACGCATACTGGGTTTGACTATAAGAGGCCAAAACAGGGAGCGGTGGCAACGCAAGTCCAACGGGTTTCATATGCGTGTGTGGACCCGGGCTGGTAGGTAAGACGTTGTTGCATCGTGTAGGTATAAGCCGTGCATCTCCGTTATATCGGGTTGTCACTTTAGGGGAATGATACACCCCACTGTGGGGCCAGCACGGGTATCTACGAGTAGGGAGCCGATCGAAAAATGGAAAGTGGGGGTACACCTAGTGGAGATAGGGGCAGGCGGCACCTATGTAGTCAGCTAGGAACACGTAAAGCCATTAAGAAAGTTTCTAAGTAAAGCTAAGTGGAATCAATCTTTAGGGTGACTGGTGTGGTGCAGTATAGTGTTTATCCTTCAGTATTTAGGAGCGCCTATAACGTTTCCTTTAGCGATTGTCTATGTCCTTAATCTGCTCTTTCATAGACATTTCCTTGTTTTCCAGCCTATGCCTTAGTCCAGTTATTTTGATAATAGTATTGTAGAATTATCATACTCGCCAGACTTTATGTCTGACTCCCCCTCTTTTTCATCTTTTTCTCCCTTCAGGTCCTCAGGTTGGGCCAAGTTCCAGTGGAGTCTGATTGGATTGCTTATCTCTTGGAAAGCTTGGACTGCTGAAGTAAAGTCCAGCTTGTTATCTTTCTTTTTAATGGCTATTTATGTAATGGGATTATGTACTTGTTTTATCAAGATGGATATTGTACTTGACTTTGATTATGGTGTTATGATGTAATCAAACATGTTTTGACTTCTGCTGCAATTGAAATAAAGTTTTTAAATTTCCAAGTACTATTTATATCTGTCTTGTTGAAATTTTACTGTTCTATATTCACCTAAAACCTCCATAGAAGTTAATGCATTCCCTTTGTGAGTGACATTAATGGACGTGGGGTGTTACAAGTTGGTTAAGTGTCTTAGTTAACTTAACCCTAACATCCTTGTTCTAGCTTTAACTAAATAAATTAAAGCCACGACCACTCACATTAGACAGATATTGTCGCGATTACTGGATGTGCCGGTTGGTTCCAGGCAGGTTTACATCGCAACTCAGTCCAACATCGGGTTAGGCCTATTCGTGTTTTCTAGTTCAAAGGGTTTTGATTAATTTTCAAATCAGGTTTTGAAAATAACCGTCCCGTCCGTCGGATCAGTTAGGGATAGCCAGGGAGAGCATGAAACTTGTATTTTCCAAACCCAAGCCTAGACACTATCCTCTCTGTCACCCTAGAACTTTCTGGTGTTTCATTAAAAGAGATGTCGTTAATAAATCTTTAATTTGTCTAGATTAACATTTCCTCATTTAGGACAAATTCTATAAGTAAATTAATCCTAATTTACTTATTTCCCAATTACTCTTTTAATGTAAATTGTCAACATTCATTCTTATGGCCCATTTTTCCTATAAATCATGTTTATGCTTTTTGGTATGTAAACTATACCAAATCAAGTGTCATTAACCATGATTTTGCTAAACCTGCCAATTACTCCCTATAATGGCCAATTTCAAATTTAGGCCAGTATATTTACCGTTCCAATTTAGCTATTCCAATTCATGTCAAACTAGACTTATTACTCTAGTTCACTATTCATGCAAATACTAGATTTACACGTCAATACAAGATTCAAATTACACATCTTATAATTCATGTCAAATTTATCCAATTTGCATTTCTATGAACATGCCATAATACATGTTCCCAATTTATGCCAATTTCCAAGTTAAACTACGTTTTAGTAAATTTCATATTTTGCCCCCAAATCGCATTCCCACCGTTCGTACAATCGTGTTTCAATCTAGATTATAGATAAATCTAGATTCGTAGCAAATAAGGAATAAAGCAAAGATTTCTATGAAAAGGATAGATATAACAACTGGCATAAAATGGTTTTGAATAACGACGTAGGTTCAAGAACATGGGTAGACCTAACTAAATAGGTAAATTCCCAAGGTCTAAAACCAAGAATAGACAGAATAGAGACAGAGGTTCAAGAACATGGGTAGACCTAACTTAATAGGTAAATTCCCAATGTCTAAAACCAAAGATAACTAAGAATAAACTGAATAGAAAGTCAGGCCTAGATCCAAAATAAACAACATGGTTTTATAACTACAATGTCATGGGCATAAATAATAATCTTATATCCATAGTCATAGGTAATAATCCTCACAGTTCAATGAATCACAGTCATAGGCGATGTTCATAGTCATAGGCAACGTTCATAGTCATAGGAAACGTTCATAGTCATATGCGATAGTCCTCACAGTTCAATGAATCACAGTCTTAGGCGATGTTCATAGTCATAGGCAACGTTCATAGTCATAGGAAATATTCATAGTCATAGGCAATGTTTTATGTCCCAAAATCAAAGGCTTATGTTCATAGTTCCAAGGCATATGGTTCCATAGTTTCATAGTCACAGTCTTATTTGTCTTTGAATTATGACAGTTCTTAATTAGGTCCAAAGAGATAGGCACAGATTCGAATAGAAAGAAAGAGAATTGGCATATTCTTTTATTCCTTTGATTTTCATGTCATGAACAAAGAAAAACGTTCAAATCTAGAAATAACTGACTTACAGAGATTTAGATTAGAAAAGAAAGATGGTGTTGCTACGATTCGTAGAAAATCATTCGTTGAAGTCGTTTGAACCTCCTTTTGAATCCTAGCTTGAATCTCTTCTTCTTGAAAGTCTTTTGAGCAGCATCTCCTCGTCTTGTTTTATTTTATATATATATTAGAGGAGGAGAAGAAGCCATGCCTAACTAGAATCTTCGCAGCATAAGGGTAGAAAAAGAATTGTGAATAGAGAAGAAGACCAGGTCTGTTTATATAGTGCTAGGCGGACGAACCTGGTCAGAAAACGTGACTAAATACAGCAGAACAAACCAGCTACAGAAAGCTGGAAAAAGCGGGCAGGTCGACACCCGTGTCGACTGGGCAGTCGACACGGGGGGAGGGGGGTGGCGTCGACTGCGCAGTCGACACCCCTATCGACATGACCTGGGCGGGAATTTTCCCGCCCTGCCCCCTGCGCGTTTGAATTTCGAATTTAACTCTATTTTAAACTGTTTTGAACTTGGAATTTTCTGAAAACTTTGACGGGCCATATCTTGGTCATACGGACTCCGATTTTCGAAAACTCGGACTCTATTTCGCGTATTTTTCCGAGACAAACGCAATGGCGTAGCCCGTTTCTCTTGATTTTGATTTTAACTTTTAATTCTTCCTTGATTTGCGAATCTTAGTGTTACAGAATTACGGGGTGTTACAATGATTTTATGAGCAGATTGGCTTTTTCTTTTTCTTTTGGATTGAAGAAGGCCACGGAAGGCTATATGAAATATCCCGAAGTCCCTGGTGCAGGGGAGGTTATGGCGAAATTTTTCAAAAATTTAGGGTGTTGGCCAAATTTTTGAAAAATTTGAAAAGTTCTTTGAAACTGAAAAGTTGAAGAACTTAAGCCGTAATTAAAATAATGAAAGTTGAGTTGGTTTGTGAAACAACTTTCGGCTTTGTTCCTTTTCAGGAACGAAATTTTTAAGTAGGGGAGATTGTAATAACACGAAAATCCAAGCCAATTTAAAAATTTTATTTTGTCAATTTTATTGAATTATGAATATTCAAAATGAATTATTTTAAATAATTATGACGATAAATTTATTTTGAATAGAATTAGAACGTATATATTTATTTGAATCGTCGTTGGAATATAAATAATTATTTAAATTATAAAAGGAATTGAAAATGGCGCGGTAGTTCGATAATTCGAATTCAAATTTCAAATGAATGTAAAGGATGAAAAATAAACTGGATTTTAGCAAAACCAAAAATATTAGAATCTATTTGAGAATATCTTTCCAACGAATCCGAAAAATTGAAATTTCATAATGGGGATAAAAAGTTATGCCCAGACGAAATTTCAGAATAGTCACTATGAAATTTTGGCCCTTAAAAATGGAAATTTCGCAAATGACCTCGGTTTTCGACAAAACCAGTTTTGTTGGATCTGTGACGTTAAGTTATTGCTAGGTTTCAAAATTCGTAATTTTTTAAATCAATATGTGAGCGTGCCGAAGCAAAACGTGTTTTAATAGTTTTAGTTGATTTTAATCGATTGGAAAATTGCCATTTTCCAAATGGTCTCAGAATTTGACGAAATTAGTTTTGTTAGGACCGTATCGTCAATACAAAGCTAGAAAATATTTGTCGGGAATTTTTAGAGTTCGTATGTGGCCCCGGTAAATTGAAATGCGCGTTCAAATTCAATATATAGAGTTATATTTTGATTTTGACGAAAATTGATCGAAACGGCCGAACTGGCTTGCGATACATATCCCATTGTGTTCAGAATTGGGGTAATTAGCTAGGGACGACAGTCGTTGGGTCTCGTTTGGGGTTCGAATAAAAAGTTAACTTTTCATAGATAATTAAATAATAATAATAATAATAAAATATAAAAACCCAACCCCTCTTATCCTCATAACCGGTCAACGAGCCTCACCCCTCTTCCTCCCATTCAGATCGAAACCGAAAAGAGAAAAAAAAACAACGGAGCCCCGATCGAGAACGCCATCGCACCGCCTCCTCCGCCGAAGACCAGCGCCGATCACCGCCACCGTCGGCAAATCCGCACCCTCTCCTCTCTCTCCCCCTTCCTATCCCTCTTCTCACATCAAAAGGGACCGCCCCAAACAGCCAAGGCCGGATCCGCACCCCCCTCACACCATCAGAAATCCACGCCGCCTGACCCCGCACCCCACCGCAGCCGCCTCCGACGTGCTGAACCGCCAAGGCCTCCTCCACCTCCGAATTTCGACTGTGAGTGTTTTATTTATTCATTTATGTTTGTGTACTTAATGTAATTAGCTTTAAAAGGATAAAAAAAAGTAGTTTTATTTATTTTACCTCATGGCATGCCAAGTAAAGGATCTGAATTTTTATTCATATATGAACAAAAATAAAAATTGGATTTTTATAGTGCATTCATATGAATAAAGATGCGATTTTTATACGGTTTTCAAATGGATAAATATTAGATTTTTATGATGTTAAAAATATAATTTTTATTTATGTAGAGTAATAAAAATGTGATTTTTGTAGCGATGATATAAAAATTCGATCTTTATATATGAAGTAGAAATATAAAAAAAGAATTTTTATATAGAAAGTAGCGATGTAAAAATAGAATTTTTATCTATATAGTAGCGATGTAAAAATAGAATTTTTATCCATATAGTGGCGGTATAAAAATGTGATTTTTATCCATACAGAGCGATTATAAAAATGTGATTTTTATATGCATAGCAACAATATAAAAATGTGATTTTTATATATGTAGTGGCTACGGACAATGGAATTGATGAAAGGCGAACACGACGAAGATTTCTACATATGAAGAGTCGTGGCGTTTGGTTTAGCTAGTCAGTGAGAACTCCTCACTTTTATTTTTATTTCTAGTTTGAAATATATACTAGGATGCAGACGGTGTTTAGTAGCACCCGACACCCGTCGTCCACAGACCATTAATGGCTTGTTTGTTTGATTGCTATGTTGTGAAACTTGATTGTGTTATGTGGAATGAAATGAAATATTTTATGATGTAAAATATTTTATAGCTAAAAATATAATTTTTAACGTGTATATAAAATAAATATTTATAAAAATATCGGAACGATTTGTTTATATACACTGATTTGACTGATATTGATGGGGACGATAAATTTTACACATCGCCCAACTGCACAAATAAAATCTGTGTGTGATTGTTTGAAACCCAACACGGGTGTTGGGATGAAATTGGACATACACTAATCCCAATAATTAGCTGTATGTCGATTGATTGATTGACAGGCTGTTATAAGCATTGAATATTTATATTTGATGCTTATACAGTGTAGAATGCACTCTGGATGATGGTTGATGATTTATCATTGCTATTATATACATGTGTTGTAGGGAATCCATATAATTAACGTTATATGGTAATTGATTGGGCCTCATTCGAATTTGGAAAATATAAAGAAAATTCATTTGTTGAATAGTAAAGAAAATTCATTTGTTGAATTGAAAAAATATATTAATGTGTTGAATATAAAATAAATTCATGTGTTGAATAGAATAAATATTCATGTGTTGAATAAAAGTCGTGTTGATTAGATTGGCGCCATTTTGACGTGAGCGATATTTATATCGATTTTATTCGTTTTTATAACGAATATAGAAAATAAAGTGATTTCAAAATATAACGTTTTGAAAATATTATCATTTGTATATCGATGATGTGGAATATTCAATTTTGATTAGAAATTGAATATGAAGTTGAAATCGTTTTTAAAACGAAATTAAAACGATTTATAAAATACGTTTTGAACGGAAATCGACGATATATATATATAATATATATATAATGGCTTGAATAGAACGCGCCACGCTGCGGCAGTTCGCAAATTTTGACCATTGACTTCGAACGGATATTACGGGAGATCCGACCATCAGATTCTCCTAAAACCAGAACTGTTCGGTTCGTATCAAAAAGAGCTTTTTAATTAATATTAAAGATTGGAAATCTAACGGTTGGATTTGGAATTATGTCCAAATCAAATTTGGAAAAGGTTGCTGTAAGTGCAGTTCGATGGCCGTTGGTGGAAATCGACTGTACGGGCCTTGATAAAATTATTAAAAATAGTAATAATTTGTGTAAAATGATAAGAAACGATTTGTGAAGAATTGGGATGAAAATTTCCATATTTGAAAAGGTAAAAATAGATTTTTATCGAAATGAACTAGTTTTGAACTAGAATTATAATTCTATTTATTTTTAAAATAAATAAAGTGGATTTGAAATGGTTTTAAAAGTAACCAGAATTTCCAATAATTGAATTGGAATGGATTTGAATGGAAATTGTCTTCGGGATATTTCGTTGTTGGATTTCGTGACGATACAGATATTCTTATGGGAATTTGAAAGATATATTTATATCGTTATTTCCAATACGATATTTGTTGGTCATAGAATTTGATATTGAATATAAGACGATATATTTTCTATTCAGAGCCTTGTATTTCATATCAAATGTGATTTGGGTTTGTCGTGAATGGTGTCTTCATTAACACTGTTCTTAAGCCCAGTTGAGAAAAAGGTTAAATCTTTTTATTTAGATTTAATGAAGTGTACCAATTAAATGATATTTAATTGGAATTGAATTGGTATTGATTTTTGGGTTTATCGTGAACAGTGTTTTAAATAACACTTATTCTTTAACCCGATAATTAATGGAATGTGATTTTGGGTTGTCGTGAACGGTATCTTCAATAATACTGTTCTTAGACCCAATGGAGTTAAGAAAATTAGAAACTAACTGGAGATTAGTTAAGTTGAATGGTTTCTTGGGTATTGGTCTGATGTTAGTTTCGGCCTTCGAGGTTAATACTTAGGGAATTGCTCACTTGCTAATTTACGGTTAAGGACTGATTGAAATGTGATGTGATTTTGGGGTTTATCGTGAACCGTGTTTTAAATGACATCGGTTCTTTAACCCAGTTAAAGATTAAAACTAAGTGGAGTTTTAATGAATCTTTAATTGGATTGAAAAGATCGAGAATGGAGTATCACCAGTTTTGCTCCAGGCGATAGTTAAATCTATAATTAGATTTGAACGTGAAATGGTAATTGAATTTACCAATAACACCGTGGTGTTAGATATGAAGTATTACCAATTTTACTCCATGGAATGAATAGGTTGGGAATGGGGAATTGAAATAAATGATTACTTCGGTGTGGTTCGCTAATCCCGACTAGTTTGAAGTGATATTCAAAGGAAGATTAAAGAATAAATTTAAAGGAATTTATCTTTGATAAAATTAATGGGAACCTTTCCCTAAAAATGTGAAATTTAAAAACTTACTGTAGGTTAGCTAAGCTGAATGGTTTCCTGGGTATTGATCTGATGTTGGTTTCGGCCTTCGGGGTTAATATTTGGGGAATTGTTCTCTTACTAGTTTACGGTTAGTGACTGATGAATTGGAATGAGGCGTATGTTGTGTTTGTGTAACACTTGTTTATTATATACGCGAGTTATTCGGAAAGACCGGGTTTATCCCATTCTGAGTAACTGATACGACGATAAGTCGAAGGTGAAGATGGTGGTCGAAGACCCGAGGTCTTCACGTCGTTTGAGTGATTACTGATGATCTTGATTGGGCCGTACACCCAAGAGGAGGGAATCAGTTAGTGATCGTCCAGACGTACTTGGAGATCGATGGATATGCGGGGTACTAGGTGCCTCCGGTTTTGTTCAGACCTATAACGAACTTGTAAATGGACTGCGTATCTAACATTGAATACCATTCTGTGTGATTGATGGATATCAGTTGCATGGAGTGGTTTGCCTGTGTGGCATGCTAAGATGCAAATGATCAGGGCTTCTGTTGAAAAGCAAAGTCTTGTGGTTGATGATCAAAGCACGGCCTGTGTGGCATAGCTTTGTGTAATGCTGATTCACGAGCCTCACACCCCGGTAGTGAACCAGAAACGGGAGAAGGACCTTTGGGAGGACATGCGTTTCCTTCTAGTTAGAAGTGGCGTCAGTGGTTTTACACGTCTTGACGAGTTTGACTTATGTGCTTGTTGCTGTTGTGAGGCGCCTCGGATATACCGGTGACTATGTGAAGCCGATGGAGTCATTCGTTGGCTCATTTACGCCCCAAAGGGTGGGGAAACGCAGTGTTCAGGCATTTTAATCCACATCGGTGGATCGGTCCTGACGATCCAAGGGTCACTCGAGCTCTGATCACTACAACAAAATGACCCTATTATAATGGTGGAACACCATTGTAATATACATTTTACAACGGTGGGCAAACCGTCGTGTATTAAGAAGTTGTAATAGACTGATATCTTTTACAACATTTTTGCACTGTTGCAACACCGTTGTAATATGTATATTTTACAACTTTTTTCCACCGTTGTAAAATATTTTATTACAACTTTAATTCCCTATTGTTGTATATTCTGTTGTAACGTCAAAGCATATGTATGACAACTGGTGATTACAGTTGTAACTTCCAGAATATTACAACTATTTCACACCGTTGTAAAATATTTTATTACAACTTCTTTTGCTGTTGTAACTTACATACCTTACTAATATAAAGAATTCACATAAAGTAATAATAATATGATTCATATTTCAATGCAACAAATACAACCACACAGAATCATTCATATATATTAATTAACATAATATTCGATCAACATACACATAGTACATCACCAACTAAACCCGTCATAAAAAACAGAACTGTTTCAAAATACATACATCGATCTAAAACAAAAGATACATAAGAAAGATATAAATTTTGTTTACCAAAGATACATAAGAATACCCTACGTGGCCGACGACCATCCATCCATAAATGAGCATATGGTTTTCCCTAAGTACGGAGTAAGAAAATCATACTGGAAATATGGTGCAGCAATGAAATAGTGTAAAAAAAAATGAAAAATGAGATACCTTAGGTCCTTAAAATGATTGATGAGGAGAAGCTGCAGCAAAAACAAATATTTAGTTATTTAGTAAGAAGGGCAGTGTTTATTTATGACCACAATATTTTCCTTTATGACCTGTGCATTTTAGTTAATCTATTAACTCAGCATTTGTTCAATTCTTCAGAATCATTTTGACATATGCCTTGGGAAGAAATCGCTGGAACATCATCTGTATCTATACAGGCATAAAAACAATGTAGTTAGAGTCTTTTAGCCTTCAACACACAATATGACTTTAGCTGCGCACATTTTAAACACTAAGATATCAATGAGTGTATTTGCATGAACTAATTATATGTGAAGAAGAAAAAAGGTTAGTCGTAAACTTACAGGTGATGAGAAAACCACAGAATGAGTTTTATTCAGCATTCCATATCCATATATGGTATTTTACCAAAAGTGCCTGCACAACGCCTACAACCACAGAAGGGAATGCTCCTAGGAGTGCCTATAAGATAAAAATGACTTTGATTTAGCAAGTATAAATGACATAAATACCTGAAATTACTATGTGCCTATATAAGGAGTCATACACTACAACCCCTTCAAACAGCATTAGATGGTCAAAATTAACCAATTACGTACTATGTGCCTTATCATTAAGCCACAAAGTGGAGATCTGAAATGCAAAATGCAATTAGCACCGTCGATGTTGCAGCAAAGGGCACGGAGTGAGAGCTATTTATAGATGAAGGATGACGGGAAACATCTCTCAACATGGCACGATACTAGTACTAGCAATGGAAAAGAAAAAAACTACTGAACATACATGGTACACACTACTCTCAACATGGCAGTCTTTAACTTGTAGCAAAATGCTTTTCCGAGCATATAGTATGTCGGGACAGTAGAGATCAGTAGCTGTAAACTTGTAGTTCGCATGGTCATGTAAGGTATGCAAATAATCGACAACTTAGGCAAGGAGAAAAATGCACCGGCAGTTTCAAGTTATGAGAAAATACTGAAGTAAATTTGATTGACATCAAGTAAAACACAATGAACTAATTTCAGCTATCAGTTTCCACTGTGAGACCATTTTGTAACAAACACAGTATAGAAAAAGACAATGAATTATGTAAACATAATTTACTATTTAATTTAAATCTTTTTTTCATTTTTGCTGCCTCATGGCAGCAGCCTGTAGCAGCAGCAACAATGCTGCTGCTCTTTTATTTCTTTCTTTTTTCCTTTTCTTTTTTTATAACAACAATACTTTATTGTTACATGAAAGCTTCCCTGGTTCAAAACAGATGCCGTGCCATATGCATATAAGAATTATCACATGATATCATATTTGGGTTTTTAGAATTAAAGCATGCAAACCAAGTATAACATGACTATCAAGTACATTTAAATCCTGGTATATCATGTAGGAGGGGTCTAGATAGAAGTTGCAACGATGAGTATCAATGTATCATACAAGTTATACATTTTTATAATTCTTTTACGAGGAGGAACGCACACGGATTAAGGTTCGTAATAAAAATGGAATATGAAAAATAATGGATCAGTCAAAGACTCGAAGTCCAGTATCATGCATGCTACTGCCGAATCCAATGTATAAAATATTGTAAGCAGCACTTCTGCTTTAACTTCATTTATTTCCCTGTCTTGATTTATTAACCGTATATTACTTATTTATTAGCCACCAAAAATACCTTAAGGTTTTTCTTTTTATCACGGGTTCAAAACAACATAATGTATGCATATTTTTCAAAGCTGACTAATGCCCCCATCTATACCGTGTTCAAAACAACATAATGATAAATATGAGACAGGTTTGGTTTTTCAAAGCAACATAATGTATACCTTAAGGTTTTTCTTTTTATCACGAGTCCCCATTCTAATTCAGAAACACCTAAAATTTATTATATTCCAATTTCAGCTTCGCAAAGTAAAAAACATTTCCTTTGCAGCATTAGCTCCATTCAACAAATGACAATCAAATCGACTAAGTCAACATAAACTATATGAAACATTACTTATGATTATAAACTATAGAATAACTCAAAATGTGAGACGAAATATAAAACCCAAACCTGAAATCGGCATCTCGGTTCTAAAGCAGAAGAATCATGGACCATCTGCAACACAAGAGGACGTCTCGTGTTAGGCTTCACATATCGAAGATCCACATCGTATTTGACTCGATGATGCAGTCGTACATCAGTAACCAAAGGCCTTGAGAAGCTCGAAATTCCACCAAAGACAGTGCCTGAGACTATCCTCGCATCGAGAGGAATCCGAGAGCAGGACCCTTAGGTGATCGTAGTCAATATTAGCAAAGTATAACATAAACCATGTTACCATTTTATTGTCTACCCTGTACATGAAGTATGCGTGTGTGGCTCAAAAGCAGGCAAGCTTCAAAGGAAACAACAATTGAAATGGAAAGAAACTGCTCCTACACTATAAACATTCATATCTGGGGGACTCTTTTTAAGACAACAAGTTTTACAAACCATAGGCATGTAGGTGTTTTGGAAACACAAATTTACATGCATCAAAATGCGTATGTGCCTGTGGCAACTAAGGGTGGATGGTGCAAAATTTGTGAGCATACATGATTGTGATTATACTCTATTGTCTGAAAACTTACGTTCACTGCATGTTGGATTTCAGAAGCATATTACTTGAAATAGTGTAGAAGATCAATACTTTGTGCCGTATGCTTGTTTATTAAACTGGGAAATTCAATGCAAAGGCTAGTTTATACTACGTAAAAGTGTGGAAATTTCATTGTTGTATGAACCGGAATTACTACATCGTTTGTCAACGATTTGAATTAAAAACTGGTGAATATATTTTATAAACTGATTCAAATAATTATGTTTTAACAAGAATTATGTTCATCTGGTTTGATTTCCAACAAACATAATTGATGCAGGCTATTAAGCAGATTAGAATGGTAAGAAATCTAACAAAATTTACTTACAAAATGGATTCACAGGTGATAACAAGATGCAGGTTACATGCGAGCAAATCATGGATACACATACATATGGAATGGCACCAATCCAGGATAGTGACCCAGTTCACTGTAAGTACTAGCATCATACGTGAAACAAAAATCAAAGTGGCAGCATAACAAAATTAGGTGTATACAAGGCAGTCAACAACTGGGTTCAACAATCGCATGCAGCGGCCAACCAAAAACCAAACCCAAAATTAACTAATTTGATTTGGTTACCTATTGAAAATTTTAAAATACTTGAATCAATGTTAATCATAAGTTGGAACTTACTTTGACAAGGACGAATATAGGTGCAGACCCGGTTAGATGTGTGTGAGTTCGTCGGAGCTAGCGAGATGGGGAAGGCTGATTGGACGCATGTCGGAGTAGCAGGCTTCAGGTACGGAGGAGGACTGCGGCTGGTGGACAGTGCAGCGCTAGGACGTTGGTCGGCCCACATCGACTGTTGCCAACGGAGGTAGCGGTGGAAACAGTCAGGCGCGGTGAGGGCTTTTGGGTAGCAGGCGATTTTGTGATGAGGTAGGGCTCAGGTGGTCTTCAGGAAGGTGACGTGGTGGCTTCCCAAAAGGCGGAGGGACAGCAAAGACGCTGCTTTGACTACAGCGGTGGCTGTAGTTGACATCGGAGAGCACATAGCACGGTACAGAGGCGGGTGCCTGGGTAAGGACACGGGGGCGGAGATGACAGCAGATGGTGTCTCGATTTGGGGAAGGAAATTGAGGAGGCCATGAAAAGATTTAGGGATTTTGATTTCTGAAGAGTTATTTTAGGGATTTGAAAACCAATTTCGGTGGAGGGCACTAAAGTGAGGGACGGAGAAGTATACGTGTTTTAGTTCTTTGATAAGTTTCGTTACGTGTTTCCGTACTCGTTCAAATTTCTCACAAGTGTCCACTTTCATATTTTTTAAAATAGGACAAGTGTAATTACCTTTATTCTTATTCTTAAATTTGTATTAACACCATTCATTATATCCTTAATTATACAACCAATACTAGATTATTCATACAATTTCAAATAACATTTAAATTTAAATAACCATTCAAGTTAAATGAAATCTAATTCCAAACAAATAAAATAAATTAGGTTATCATTTGTCAAATTAAATTAGAATCGAAGTTTTCCATATTAAACAAATAGTTTAAAAATACTAATAACATTTCATTTAACAAAATTCTCAAGGTTCAATATTAAAATTTTAAATTTACACATATAAAACAAATTAAAATAAGCTATCTTTCATATTTTAATCAAATATAAATTTCATAAATGTAAATTCAAATAAACTTCATATATTTAAAACGTTGAAAAACTGCTTCGTTACAATCTTCTCCCCTTAAGGCTTTTCGTCCTTGAAAAGGGGAGATCATTAAAACCGTATAGAATTGTAAAGTATAAATAATCAATATATTTAAAACGTTGAAAAACTGGTTCGTTACAGTAATTATTAGTTATTAATTATAAATAATCAATATAAATGTATTAAATATTAGTTATTAGTTGTTAATTATATTAAAATATAGTCATATATTACAACAGTCAAAGAATAAAAGTTGTGATAGGCTATTATTACATCTGTCAAAATAACACAGTTGTTAAAAATAAGTTTATTACAACTTTTCTGGAAAAAAGTTGTAAAAAAACATTTATTACAACGGTGCTTTTACCACCGTTGTAAAATTAAAGTTGTAATATGGTGTTTTTGTTGTAGTGGATCCTGAGGGGCGGACTAGAGGCTCTCGAATCGGTAGAGGACTATCTTTTTCCTTGGTTCACAGATGGAAATCCAACTTCCAAATATGTGACATTTGCGGTTTTGATTGCAGAGCCTAGTATGGCGACATGATATACGGTACCCATGCCATCTATGATTGATATTTATGATTGTATATAAAATTAGAAACTAACTAGAAACGAGTTAAGATGGGTGGTTTCCTGGGTATTGGTCTGATGTTGGTTTCGGCCTTCGGGGTTAATACTTAGGGAATCGTTCTCTTACTAATTTACGGTTGGAGTCTGATTAACAATCAAAAGATAAAATTTCACATATCAAGCATTCTTTGGCTGTTATAAGGTAAAAGCCTATCCTCCGGCTTTTGTTGCATTGTGTGATGGGACCTGGGTCTTATAACAGCTTCATTGTTCTTTATTTAGCATTACGCTGTTGTTTTATGCACTGGTATTCTTGGGAGGAAACCCGTTCCTTGTTATACAGCGTGGTCCCTTGATTTACCTAACTTTAAAATAAAGATTAGTAACTGTTTAATTCTCACACCAGTCACATGACTGACCTGGAGTTTATTGTTTTAACCTAAACTCTGGGTGCCCTTATTTTGACACGGGCAGCTAGTAGTTTTGGTTTTGCAGATTTATATTCACAGGATCCTGATTTACAGCTGGAATGATACTCGGAAAGCTCTGTATCCGTGTATTACTTCTAGTTGTGTATTGTATTATTTTCCGCTGCTATGTAATGTATTGTAATCTCTGATATTTTATAATGTGTAATATTTATTCACACTCTGTATATTCATATATTCTGATGTAATTGTTGTAATAAACAATGAATTGTTCTTCTATCTGTGTTCTGATTCGTCTTGTCCTCAAAGTAATTGGTTCTTTCTCTTCTCTTCGGAGACCGGGGATGTTTGGGTCGCTTCAGCTACAATACTGGCGAATGGAAGCATCTGCTCAAATGCTGGTTACGGTAACGTCTACAGCCCTTGGCTAGTGTACAAGAATCCGACATCTCTATTTACTAATCCAATATGATATTTTGTTGATTCTCAATTTTGTTTGTTAATCACAAGTCAACTATGGAGGTTACCGCTTCTAAAGGAGGTTGGACGAGCTTGCTCTTGTTACCATCTTCATGTCACTTCAACTGTGCAATGTTGAGCTCTGTGTCTATAAATTCTTGAGCCGTGTGCTCTTTTGATCCGTCCAGACGTGGGCTATGTCATGTTTTAATGTGCCTTGTACCTGTTAAGCTATGCTAGTTGTACTACTAGTATGGCTCTCCTGATGTAATTATTTATTATGTGTTCATGAATATGTAATAATATGTCTCCCTACACGGAGTGTATAGGAAATCATCGTAGTCTAGTTCTCAACTAGCTCCTGATCTGTAATCTAGTCTAGAATAGTGGACGACCTACTTTAAATGTTGTATGCGCTGGACGGTCCACCTTAAAAACCGAATTAGCAGATTGTTAACCACAATCACCTGAACTATACTGTATTTTATTATTGGTTATAATAAAAGGTTTTTGCGTTTACCTTAAAAATCAGACGGCTTTGCCAAAATAAAAATCTATTTTTAACTTCAAATAACTCCAAGTTAATATCTTTTTAATCTTTTTGAAGAATCCTTTTCAATTTATTCAAATTATTTACTACTAAGTCAATATATTTTAATTGATTACATAATTTCAAATTTAACATATATAAACAAATAAGTTAAATAATATTTGTTAATTTATCTAAAATATTTATATATGTTAATTTCAATTAGAATACTTGCTAATAGTTGTAGTAAGAATAATAAACATATTGTTTTCTTCAAAGAAATATAAAGGGGATTGTTAATGCCACCCAAAAACAGTTGAGGGGGGGTCATTTTTTGTTTTTTAAAAATTTACTAAGGGGAGGATAAACATAGCCCCCTCAACAATTTGTAAAATATAGACCAAAATTCCTTTTATTATTTTACCTTAGTTACATTTTATTGTTCGTTAAACTCTGTTTTCTTCTTCTCAAAGTAAACAACTAATCATTGTTTTTATGGAGGAACCAATTTCTAACTTTGAAAAAGAAGACAACATGATTTTTACTTAAAAAAGCGAGCAACATGTTGAATTTGTTGAAGAAATCAACGAAAATGTAACAATTTACTGGAAAAAACGGAGGCCCTTTTTTGGCCATAAACATTATACTCGTTGACAATGAGCCTAACCTAAACAATTAAAATGGCATGTAATTGCTGAATTTGGTGAACGAATCAGGTCATGATAATAATACAAATAGGTGATGGATCACTGAATAAAATCGTATTTTCTAATGTACTATCACTGAATATGTAGGATTTTAATTTTTCTTCTGTTAATCTACCTTCGACATGTTATTTCCGAACTTTGTACTGAATTTTGGTATGTCCTTGTCAATTTTTAACGTGTTTTGTGTATTTGAATAGAGGGTAAATCGGATTCTTTTATTTATTTTTTCATTGTGTTTGCCTTCCCATAATAATTTAATTTTTATTGGAGGGAAAATAAAATATGATCCCCTTATTCTTTTTGGAGAGACATTAACAATACTCAGTATAAATTACAAACACATATCATGTATAAACCAAAACAACAATAATTATATTATATTTATTTTGCTGAACACCGTGTATTGTATAATAAAGTTCCAATTTTAACATTAAAATTTTGAAATTTATATTTTATTACATTATCATGTGCAATGCACACGCTACGTACCAGTAATGAAACACCCCACCTCCGTTAGGGTCACTCTCAAAGGGAATGCCCTAATTTTGGTGGAGGTTTATAAGTATAAGTCACAGATATACAAGACAGATATAAGAACACATATTTTTGAACAGCGGAAAACAACAACAATTTTTATTTCATTAAAATACGTGTTACACAAACAATGCCATAATTGTCTTGCAATTCTTCCAAAAACATAACATCTTCATAACTGTCTTGATTACATTATTTAAAGAAGCATAAAGAAAACATAAATAAACTGCATAAGTCCCATAATTGCTGTCCAAAGCCATAGTCCAAAACGAAAAAGATCCAAGCAATACATTCTTTCTCTTCAAGCTGGATGTGAAAGCTGGTCAAGCTGCGGTATTCCCTCCCTGTGGACCTGGGGGGGGGGGGGGGGACGAAAGAAAAGTAGAGTCAGAAATAAAGCCTGAGTAAGTCTAGGACTATTCAGTCTATGAATAAAGAACTGGGTATGATAAGTATAAACTGGAAATGGGAAAGCACCACAAACTAAGTTAAGTTGTCTGGAGTCGAATATACTATCGTACCCCATATTAATCTATGTACCCATATAAACTAGTTCCCAACAGGCACCCCATAATCAGGGTGAAGTGATCCATTTCTGATGATCGGCTCCTACTCGCATAGTTACATCTGTCTTACGGCCCCCGATGTTGTAGTTACCTATGCTGGTCCCACCATGGGGTGTATCAAGTCCCATGGTGGCGGCCCGACACAATCCTAGAATGCACAGGTATGCTACTGGTGCCCAGTGCCTTATTTTTCTGCGCCGGAGTGTGAGCACGCCCACACCCTGTTATAACCTACACTGCTGCACCACCGCCGTCGATTTGACCTCTTACAGTCAGCCCAGTAATCGTGCCCCACCCTGCCTAGTTCAGGGTATCCTGATACACCTTGTAGGGTTACTACTGAAAAGGGTCCCCCGCTACTAGGTTTTCTATTTCTAGCCAACATGCTAAGTTGGTTAAGTGTTTTGTAAACCTAACCCCAAATTAGTCTGTATAGTTTAGCATGTTCCATTTTGATTCAATTTACTTAATCCTATCAATCCTGACTCAGCCTTAATTGTCTTATTAAAGCCTTGACCTCTCACATTAGACAGGTATTGTTGTGGCTGCTTGTTGCCGGTTGGGTCCGGGCAGTCTTACGCCACAACTCAGTCTAACCTCGGGTTCTTATTGGGCTCCGTGTTTAACCACCCACATTGGATAGGTATTGTTGTGACTATTGGACAGCCGGGCGGTTCCGGGCAGGTTTACATCACCACTCAATCCAACCTCGGGTTAAACCCATCGTATTTTCTACATTTACATATTTTGTCTCTTTCCTTTTTATATGTAAATATTTGCGGCCCATTATTCAAATCCATCTTTATTGGTTTTGTTAGACCAAAAAGTGGTTCTAACACCCAAATTGATTAAAAGCAAATGAAATGAGATAAAAATGAAAATGAACACACAGGATTTATAGTGGTTCGGCGAAGAAATGCCTACGTCCACTTATCTTTCACTATATTCAATGATTCAGTTGCAAATACAATGTAATATTCACTTGATTCCACTCACAACTCACTTATATTCACTCAATTGACTAAAACAAATAATGGAATAAGATTTGGATTCTCCGGGAGTACTGGAGTTCGAATTATGGAGGTGGTTGAATTCTCTAAATGCCAGAAAAAGATCCTTTTCTTTGTCTCCAGACGGGGTATTTATAGGTGTGAATTTGCTCAGAGCCCGATTCGGATCAGAGCCACGTGTCATTCATCCCATCAACATTGGATTCGGATTGATTTCTACGTTGACAACGCATCAGAATGATGGACGTTATGGGCAGGAACTGGTCATAGCCGATCCGGATATCCAGGCGCTTATGCTGGAGAATGATACGGAAAATGGGTTCGGGTCGGGGGGACACATACAAGGGGTTCGGATCGGGATATCCGATCCGACCCGGATTGGCTTGGAAACAACGCTTTCTCCTTTTTAGTCTGCTCCGCTCCGCTCCGATTTATCTCCGTAGCAACCAAGTGGCTTTCCAATCCATCTTGAAGAAGACTGCCCTCCGACCCGAACAGCTATGCCTTACTAATTTCCTCAGCAATGGTTCACCGATCCGAACAGAAAACTATACCCGATCCGAACCAATGCGTTGTTTTGACCTGACCCGAATTGTAACGGCTGGAAATTTCCGACTCCTCGGGAGTCGGAAATTCCGAGAACATTAGTGAAAGAATTTAGAAGGTGAGGAAGAATAGATAGAACTAATAGAATAGAAGAAGAAGAACATCAGAATCATCAGAGTAACACGAATCTCACAGCGGAACGAATAACATATAATATATAACATAACTTTGAAGTAAACAGTTATATATATACAATAGCACTTATCAGAGTACAACACTTACAACACAGCGGAAATAGCTATAGCTATAAAATCTTGCAGCCTCCTGCTCCAAGCTCTCCAAGTATATCTGTAAATCCCGACTACTTGACTGCCCGTACAAATTTAGGCACCCAAGAGTTTAGGGAAAACAACAAAGTAAACTCCGGGTCAGTCATGGGACTGGTATGAGTAAAACAGTTTAAAACAATTGAACAGGTATATGATATCTCATAAGACCACGCCGTGAATACAGAACGGGTTTTTCCTTATGAGTATCTAAACAACTTTGACAAGCAATATCATTGTGATATTATAATAATGTCTAAGTACAAATAGGTATCAATCTAGCAGAAACGCTTGCATCTCACGTTCTACATTCATAGTAAAAATCATAAACCGTAGGGCGCTTATCGGAGAATGGATTCCAACAGACAAGGTATGGGAGCACCTTCTGAATAGTGTACTCTAGAGGTGATACACTCAGGGTTCAACAAGAACGTCTTGCAACCCGGCCACACATGACCGCTCACTCATTTAGCTTGAGTGTCGCGAATATATTGCCACCACGGTTATAGGCCATCAAACCGTCATTCGAAGATACAGAATCAAAAAGAAGTATAAATATGGATATTCCCTAGATCGGTGACAATACACCCTGCTTGGGAATGACCCAACTAGCCATGCTGCCTAGCCCAACTTTTGTTACTTCCTGGTGTGAGGCTAGAGGCTACGTCTATCTTCAGAACATCTGATCACCATTCACTTTGAATGCCACATCGTCATACCCGCCAAATCACAAATTGACTTATCCAAAAATAACACGGGTATACAGCTAAGAGAAACGAATTCCTCCGCCACCAAACGTGAATACGTTTGAACAGATCAACTTACGCGATCCATTGGATATACTCTGTCAGACCTTCTTCCATATACGTTGTCCTGGGACTGGACAAAACGAAGGCACTATTCAGTATATCCATCTTAGTCACTGTTATCTGAGACTTATACAACAGCCCTTGCACTTTACTCCGTCTTCAATTTATCTTTGGCATATATTGCTCGCAACGCTTATGCCAATACAGAGTGGTTCTCTGGATAATAATCCAACCGGTCTCTCCATATTAACAACGTTAAAATGGTAAAAACTTTGATAGTCTGTGATCCAACTATCAAATGAAAACATGTCGGTGTACAAACAACGATCTTATTTCCAAATGGAAATTCGGTCGATCAATCATCATATGTTCATATTTCCTTATTTCATATATTTAGAAAACATATGTTATTAATCATTGGAAAACATTTCCATAGCTTATTTTCACATCACTATTATTTCGCAACTATCAGTCCCTAACTGTAACTAGTATGAGAATAATTCTCTAAGTATCAATCCGGAAGGTCGAAAACAACATCATATCGTCACTTAGAAAACCGTTCAACTTACCCTCTCCAGTTAGTTTCTGAATTTGCTTAACTCTATTTCTTAAATTCTTATCATGAAAACATTTCATTTTCTATGTTTAGAAAACATATCTGACTATATTTTGAAAACGTTTCCAAAACTCATTTACGGATTTCCAATGAACGTTGTATAAAACATCGTTACGCTTAATCCATTAATCGCTTATTACTTAACTATATTTCAAATCAACCTTTTCTATCGAACCACAACTATTCCTTTGTCAATTCTGAAGTCAATCAAGTTGGGGTATAATTACCTCTCAGACCTTAATTGAACAACGTCCTTTACTGTGAAATAGATGAAGTTCATCACTCACTTTTTACAATCATCTGTTTACGCAAATTCTCGGATTCAGGTTACGAATCCACTTCTTATATGACAACGTTTGATTATAACTATAACGTTATAATTCCTACTTCTGCAATATCTCCTAAATTATAACTTTATCTCCTAACTCGAATAATTTAACAGACACCTAATTTCTAAATCAATAACTAATCTTGATTTAAACCCTGGAAAGTAAATAGTACTTTCCCGAATTCGCTATAATCGAATTCGACGTATAACTCTCTTTCGAGTAATCTCTATTTGATTAACTCTTCTTCGAATAACCTATATTCGATTATCTCTCTTCGAATAACTCATATTCGAAATCTCTCTCTTTCGAATAAACAATATTCGATCTCTTTCTTTCGAATATGCTATATTCGAAAATCTCCTTTCGATTTACTAATCGATAACTCCTTTCGATCAAACTAAAATCGATAACTCCTTTAACTCTATTCGAATAACTAATATTCGACTAACTCCTTTGGATCGACTCATTTGATTAACTCCTTCGAATAACTAATTCGAATAACTTACCTTCGAATAACCAATATTAGATTTACTCTAACTCGATTAACTTAATTCTAATCGATTTACTCCATTTCGATTCAACTTACTTCAAATCGATTAACTTAACTCAAATTGATTAACTCTTTTCGAATAACTAAATTCGATTTAACTCTTCTTGAATAACTACATTCGATTAACTCAAATTGAATAACTAATATTCAATTAACTCTTACGAGTTTAACTCTATTCGAATAACTTACCTTCGAATAACTAATATTCGATTTACTCTTAGAATAAATAATATTCTGTAACTCTACTCGATTAACTCCACTTGGATAACTCTAACTGGTCAACTCTAACTGGTCAACTCTAACTGTTTATCTTTAACTGGTAAACTTTGACTGGTCAACCCTAATGGTTTAACCTAACTGGTTAACTCAAATGGTTTAACCTAACTTGATTTACTTGTCTCGATTAACTGAACTAATCCACTTAGTTTAACTTAGTTAATTCACTTTGATTAACTCTAACCGATTTACTTAGTTTAACTCAGCTAATTCACTTTGATTAACCCAACTAATTTACTTTGATTTATCAGTTAGTTTAACTTGACTAATTCACTTAGTTTGACGCAACTAATTCACTTTGATTTACAAATTAGTTTAACTTAACTAAGTCACTTAGTTTGACGCAACTAATTCACTTTGATTTACCAATTAGTTTAACTTAACTAATTCACTTCGATTAACCGCTTAGTTTATCTTAACTAATTTACTTTGGTTAACCTAACAAATTACTTTGTGTAACTCTATTCGAATAAGTAAATTCGAATCACTCTAATGTGTTTAACTCTATTCAAATATCTAATTCGAATAACTCGTTTCGAATAACTAAATTTGATTAACTCCTTTTATTAACGTTTATTCATTTCAAAAGATTTCCTTTTTACAACGTTTATCCATTGATAAAGATTTACTTTTTACAACGTTTATCCATTTATAAAGATTTACTTTTTACAACGTTTATCCATTTATAAAGATTTACTTTTAGTAACGGTTCTTCACTTTATAAATGTCCTTTTAATAACGTTTCTACTTCCCTATATAAGTCCAGACTCATATATATTCCATTTATCAACGATAAATAATTTATTTAATTTATAAAACATTATTTATAAATTAATCTACTTCAATTTATCTGTTTAAAACAGATTTCCTATTTAATATCTCATTTAAATCTATATCGTGTTATACCGTGTGCGAAGCACGTGTTTAAATCTATCCTTGTATAATTCTATTTATATTCCGAACAAGTGTTCCTTTATTTATTCCCTAAATAAATATTCCTTTATTCCATTTATTTATAATCTAAATAAATGTTCCTTTATTTATTTCCTAAATAAATAAATGTTTTCATTTTATAAAATCCTATCGATTTTATAAATAAGATTTATTTTCAATATAAACATTTAAAAATTCCCTTTTTACATTCTAGTATCACCTACGGTGTTTACCGTGTCGTATAACAATGATTGGTATCATTCAAACATATGAAATCAATAACAGATTTCATAACACATCATATATCACAATATATGAAAAACAGTAAAATAAATGTTGAGGAATCCAGTCGGATTCCTCCAACCTGTTTCCCTGCATCACAGATGTTAAACAATATAGATAACATCACTTTCAGTTCTATATGATATATTCTGTTAAACAGGATCAATATAGAAATTCAACTAACTGACTAGCAGTTCAATCAAACAATCAACACACAGTCAAACAGACAATATTTAGCAGTTCTAAGAATACGTTATAAAAATAGAACTGTTCAGAGTTAGTGAGATTTACTCACATTGGCGCGTTAACCGTTAAATAACGATTTGCGTTGGTTCATTAAACCGGGCGTTCCTTGTCCAATTTGTTTCATTCCGTTGGTTAACAGTTCGTCACCCGCGTTCACTTGCCACTGTGCTTTGCTCAAAATGCTACCTTCGTTCAAAATGATCTGGACTTCATCTTTCGTTCCGACGCGAACTGCCGCCTTTGTTTAAAACTTGTCTCCTTCATGTTAAAAACACACAGGCAAACTTCTGCCTCCACAAACTTGGGCCGATATAAATTCTCTCCTTCCCTTTTATTTTAAATGGGCTTGTACTCTATGGTCCGGCCCTTCTAATAATGCAATCCGCGTCACCAGGGAATTCATCTTCTCAAATTCCAGAAAAGAAAAACCAGCTTTCTCCTTATATTTTCTATGGCCATTCGAAGTCCTCCTATGCCGAGAAGCAAGCCCATGCACCTAAAAGAATTCCTCCAGCCGTTCCTTATTACCAACCATCTCCTTATAAACAACTCATAACCTCCTGCATGACTGTCTCCCTTTTTCAGAACCACCTCTAGACAAATAAAACATTTGCCAAGCTAGCCAATCTCATTCCGTGTAGTGCCACACAGCGCTCACCGTACTTCGCCAGTCTTCTGACACAATCACCTCCTGCGTTTTCATTTCTTCACGACTCAACACAGTCCGTTGCCTCTTCATTGATACACCATTAAAGCTCCACTTGTTCTAACCCCATCGTGAAAGACCCATACCGCATATACATAAATACATCCCCATGCAGTACAACACATGTGTCTACTTTACATTCATTCACCCATACTAGCGCCTGCATTCACACTTGAATGCGTTCCTCCACACAACTCCCCTTAGCATGCCGCTTACCCCTTCCTCATAACCAACTTCCACCGAACCATATACTGTCCCCTACACGTCAGTGAACCCCACTACTATCGTACCTTCCCATGAAACAAATTACAACAGCCAACTCCACAACCCACTGCCACTTCCGTCCTCATCATCTTCTCGCTACAGAAAACCCACGAACCCAGCCACCTTCCATAGAGAACACTCATCAAACCTCCTCCATCCTTCTATTAAAAATCAAGTGAAAAATACTACAACACTCCCCATCCAACTCCCTCAAAACCATACCATTTCGAAAAGTGCACTCAGCCAAAACAACCCCCGTTCATTCTCCTGGCAGCGACGGAATCAAATCAGCGTCCCTATTACGATGTCCTTCCCACTCCGCATTTCTCATCTTCCTCAACACAGTCTCCACGATCCCCCATAGTAGCCGTGACTCAAACCCCTACCATATTGACTCGCAACTGCCTTTTTTTTTTGTGTGAGAACAACACGTGTATCATCTCTTCACTGGCCTAAGAAGTTGCGGATTTTTGGTTGGAGAAATGAAGGAAGAGCGGCGGCTACGAAATTTGACCGCAGGAGAAAGTGAAGTAAGGGTTTATGGGGTGAGTGTATTTATAGTATTTTGTTGAGGATGTTTTTGAGAAACCACGATTTTGGTTGAGGGCCAAGGGTTTTTGTGTGGTTGAAATATGAGGAAGACGTGGCCTTCTATTCAATCAAAGAATGAGTTAGGATATTTGTTTTAAGTTGTAAACTTTTAACATACTTCGTTAAATCAAATTATATCCACATACGAGCGTTGCGGACTGGGATAAATACACCGTTGAGATGAGCTCGGTGTCACGATCCCAAAAATGTAATAATACCGGTAGGTTAACTTATTCTATGAAACCCCAAAATACCGATACAGGGTGCACAATACTCCAAATAAAAAGTTGCATATTTAATTATTTAAAAATTACAGTAAAATTCTAAACATTAAATTATCGCTGCGCCTCAAAAGAACCCTATCCCGATTTGCACCCGATATCAAGTTATATTCAAATAACTGTTACGGTCAATATACGATTTCACAGCGACTTTTTGAATATTTGATTTGGACATATCTCAAAATCTACACGACGAAATCCCGATTTTTCTCTTCCACTAGAAAGATATACTCTGCCAGCTCCACACGTTTCTTGTTTCACAGAAATCCGGCTTAAAATGAATCATGTACATTCAGTTGAAGTTCAAATCACCAAATTGCAAACTACCGCGACGTTTTCAGGTTCGTTTTAATTATAATTATAAATTATAAGTTCGAACGTTTTACTTTAAGTTATCGATATCGCCAAATCGATATATAAATAATTAAATAAATTAATTATTCGACAGCTAACAAAACGCGCCATTACAGACTTCCCCCCTTAAAATAATTTCGTCCTCGAAATTGCTAAGCTAGGAAAATGCTACCAACTTTACTAACTAGATTCAAATATCTTTTAGTTTACTTCTCAACTCCAGTTTCAACTGAACCATTTAATTTTCAATTAAATTATTAATTCTTTCTGGCTAACTGAATTTCCATAAATCATGAGGATGTTCTAACGCCTGGAATTTTCGAAAAATTTCGCCGTAACCTCCTTTGTATTGGTCAATATGACAAACCACCCCTCGCCTCTCTAGGCCTTCTCCAACCCAAATGAAAATCAAACAGCCAAGCGGCTTGCCAATTCGGCTCATAAAATCCAAACTCATATATAATATAAACTTGTACCTTTTTGTCGGTCGTATCATTGTATCCTTTTGATCTGTTATCACTTCTGCATATATCATGGTCATTCCACTCAGTTTATATCCTCAAATCCAAATCGAATTTCATTTGAACTCTAATATCAAATTCCAAATTATTGACTTATCAATTTGGTTCCATTCTAGATTATCTCTAATCCACTTCAATTTTATTTAACTCGGTTCAAGTTAAATTTCAATTTATTTTTACCATCTCATTTTATTTAACTTCATTAGTTAAATTTTAATTCCAGAACTTAAGTACCTGGGTTTCTTTCAAATCAATTTGAAATCATAATGCCAATTCAAGACCTTTGAATTTCTAAACAACTTGTTTTCTCAAAACAATTCAAAAACAAAACCTTTGGTAGTAATCCGTCACTTAGAACTCGAAAATGAACACTGATGATGTCTAGATTCATCATCAGAATCAATTTTCCAGCTATCGAAGTGAGTTCAATACTATATCATTTTCAATTTGAAAAACATTTTCAAAATCTCCCAGGAACTTAAAATTTCCTTATTTTAATTCCAAATCTGATTTAAATTCATATTTAATTCAAACTATTTCATATATTACATTCATATGAATTCTGATTGGTCATTTATAACCATTTCACCCTTTTATAATCTTATTCGATTATAATAACAACCAACACAATCAATATACTATAATAATTTCAAGATATATATTTCTTCTATAAACAAATATATTTTGGGAAAAATTATTTCATTTACCCTCTTTCAAAACATACCATGACGACCCATCGTATTCAAGTGTTTATTTACTCCTACCGATACAGTGGATCAAACTGATCGACCAGAATTCATAAGCCACTCAACCAATGAGTCTCCACAATATAAAACCATTTTATATTGAATAAGAATTACGCGCTCATATATATACATTCAAACTCAATCTAGGATATTACTAATCCCATCTCTATCGAGTTATGCCACAGAGCCAAGGTAATCACTTAACTTAAGCTCTGATACCAACTGTAACGGCTGGAAATTTCCGACTCCTCGGGAGTCGGAAATTCCGAGAACGTTAGTGAAAGAATTTAGAAGGTGAGGAAGAAAAGATAGAACTAATAGAATAGAAGAAGAAGAAGAACATCAGAATCATCAGAGTAACACGAATCTCACAGCGGAACGAATAACATATAATATATAACATAACTTTGAAGTAAACAGTTATATATATACAATAGCACTTATCAGAGTACAACACTTACAACATAGCGGAAATAACTATAGCTATAAAATCTTGCAGCCTCCTGCTCCAAGCTCTCCAAGTATATCTGTAAATCCCGACTACTTGACTGCCCGTACAAATTTAGGCACCCAAGAGTTTAGGGAAAACAACAAAGTAAACTCCGGGTCAGTCATGGGACTGGTATGAGTAAAACAGTTTAAAACAATTGAACAGGTATATGATATCTCATAAGACCACGCCGTGAATACGGAACGGGTTTTTCCTTATGAGTATCTAAACAACTTTGACAGGCAATATCATTGTGATATTATAATAATGTCTAAGTACAAATAGGTATCAATCTAGCAGAAACGCTTGCATCTCACGTTCTACATACATAGTAAAAATCATAAACCGCAGGGCGCTTATCGGAGAATGGATTCCAACAGACAAGGTATGGGAGCACCTTCTGAATAGTGTACTCTAGAGGTGATGCACTCAGGGTTCAACAAGAACGTCTTGCAACCCGGCCACACATGACCGCTCACTCATTTAGCTTGAGTGTCGCGAATATATTGCCACCACGGTTATAGGCCATCAAACCGTCATTCGAAGATACAGAATCAAAAAGAAGTATAAATATGGATATTCCCTAGATCGGTGACAATACACCCTGCTTGGGAATGACCCAACTAGCCATGCTGCCTAGCCCAACTTTTGTTACTTCCTGGTGTGAGGCTAGAGGCTACGTCTATCTTCAGAACATCTGATCACCATTCACTTTGAATGCCACATCGTCATACCCGCCAAATCACAAATTGACTTATCCAAAAATAACACGGGTATACAGCTAAGAGGAACGAATTCCTCCGCCACCAAACGTGAATACGTTTGAACAGATCAACTTACGCGATCCATTGGATATACTCTGTCAGACCTTCTTCCATATACGTTGTCCTGGGACTGGACAAAACGAAGGCACTATTCAGTATATCCATCTTAGTCACTGTTATCTAAGACTTATACAACAGCCCTTGCACTTTACTCCGTCTTCAATTTATCTTTGGCATATATTGCTCGCAACGCTTATTCCAATACAGAGTGGTTCTCTGGATAATAATCCAACCGGTCTCTCCATATTAACAACGTTAAAATGGTAAAAACTTTGATAGTCTGTGATCCAACTATCAAATGAAAACATGTCGGTGTACAAACAACGATCTTATTTCCAAATGGAAATTCGGTCGATCAATCATCATATGTTCATATTTCCTTATTTCATATATTTAGAAAATATATGTTATTAATCATTGGAAAACATTTCCATAGCTTATTTTCACATCACTATTATTTCGCAACTATCAGTCCCTAACTGTAACTAGTATGAGAATAATTCTCTAAGTATCAATCCGGAAGGTCGAAACCAACATCATATCGTCACTTAGAAAACCGTTCAACTTACCCTCTCCAGTTAATTTCTGAATTTGCTTAACTCTATTTCTTAAAATCTTATCATGAAAACATTTCATTTTCTATGTTTAGAAAACATATCTGACTATATTTGGAAAACGTTTCCAGAACTCATTTACGGATTTCCAATGAACGTTGTATAAAACATCGTTACGCTTAATCCATTAATCGCTTATTACTTAACTATATTTCAAATCAACCTTTTCTATCGAACCACAACTATTCCTTTGTCAATTCTGAAGTCAATCAAGTTGGGGTATAATTACCTCTCAGACCTTAATTGAACAACGTCCTTTACTGTGAAATAGATGAAGTTCATCACTCACTTTTTACAATCATCTGTTTACGCAAATTCTCGGATTCAGGTTACGAATCCACTTCTTATATGACAACGTTTGATTATAACTATAACGTTATAATTCCTACTTCCGCAATATCTCCTAAATTATAACTTTATCTCCTAACTCGAATAATTTAACAGACACCTAATTTCTAAATCAATAACTAAATCTTGATTTAAACCCTGGAAAGTAAATAGTACTTTCCCGAATTCGCTATAATCGAATTCGACGTATAACTCTCTTTCGAGTAATCTCTATTTGATTAACTCTTCTTCGAATAACCTATATTCGATTATCTCTCTTCGAATAACTCATATTCGAAATCTCTCTCTTTCGAATAAACAATATTCGATCTCTTTCTTTCGAATATGCTATATTCGAAAATCTCCTTTTGATTTACTAATCGATAACTCCTTTCGATCAAACTAAAATCGATAACTCCTTTAACTCTATTCGAATAACTAATATTCGACTAACTCCTTTGGATCGACTCATTTGATTAACTCCTTCGAATAACTAATTCGAATAACTTACCTTCGAATAACCAATATTCGATTTACTCTAACTCGATTAACTTAATTCTAATAGATTTACTCCATTTCGATTCATCTTACTTCAAATCGATTAACTTAACTCAAATTGATTAACTCTTTTCGAATAACTAAATTCGATTTAACTCTTCTTGAATAACTACATTCGATTAACTCAAATTGAATAACTAATATTCAATAAACTCTTACGAGTTTAACTCTATTCGAATAACTTACCTTCGAATAACTAATATTCAATTTACTCTTCGAATAAATAATATTCGGTAACTCTACTCGATTAACTCCACTTGGATAACTCTAACTGGTCAACTCTAACTGGTCAACTCTAACTGTTTATCTTTAACTGGTAAACTTTGACTGGTCAACCCTAATGGTTTAACCTAACTGGTTAACTCAAATGGTTTAACCTAACTTGATTTACTTGTCTCGATTAACTGAACTAATCCACTTAGTTTAACTTAGTTAATTCACTTTGATTAACTCTAACCGATTTACTTAGTTTAACTCAGCTAATTCACTTTGATTAACCCAACTAATTTACTTTGATTTATCAATTAGTTTAACTTGACTAATTCACTTAGTTTGACGCAACTAATTCACTTTGATTTACAAATTAGTTTAACTTAACTAAGTCACTTAGTTTGACGCAACTAATTCAATTTGATTTACCAATTAGTTTAACTTAACTAATTCACTTCGATTAACCGCTTAGTTTATCTTAACTAATTTACTTTGGTTAACCTAACAAATTACTTTGTGTAACTCTATTCGAATAAGTAAATTCGAATCACTCTAATGTGTTTAACTCTATTCAAATATCTAATTCGAATAACTCGTTTCGAATAACTAAATTTGATTAACTCCTTTTATTAACGTTTATTCATTTCAAAAGATTTCCTTTTTACAACGTTTATCCATTGATAAAGATTTACTTTTTACAACGTTTATCCATTTATAAAGATTTACTTTGTACAACGTTTATCAATTTATAAAGATTTACTTTTAGTAACGGTTCTTCAATTTATAAATGTCCTTTTAATAACGTTTCTACTTCTCTATATAAGTCCAGACTCATATATATATTCCATTTATCAACGATAAATAATTTATTTAATTTATAAAACATTATTTATAAATTAATCTACTTCAATTTATCTGTTTAAAACAGATTTCCTATTTAATATCTCATTTAAATCTATATCGTGTTATACCGTGTGCGAAGCACGTGTTTAAATCTATCCTTGTATAATTCTATTTATTTTCCGAACAAGTGTTCCTTTATTTATTCCCTAAATAAATATTCCTTTATTCCATTTATTTATAATCTAAATAAATGTTCCTTTATTTATTTCCTAAATAAGTAAATGTTTTCATTTTATAAAATCCTATCGATTTTATAAATAAGATTTATTTTCAATATAAACATTTAAAAATTCCCTTTTTACATTCTAGTATCACCTACGGTGTTTACCGTGTCGTATAACAATGATTGGTATCATTCAAACATATGAAATCAATAACAGATTTCATAACACATCATATATCACAATATATGAAAAACAGTAAAATAAATGTTGAGGAATCCAGTCGGATTCCTCCAACCTGTTTCCCTGCATCACAGATGTTAAACAATATAGATAACATCACTTTCAGTTCTATATGATATATTCTGTTAAACAGGATCAATATAGAAATTCAACTAACTGACTAGCAGTTCAATCAAACAATCAACACACAGTCAAACAGACAATATTTAGCAGTTCTAAGAATACGTTATAAAAATAGAACTGTTCAGAGTTAGTGAGATTTACTCACATTGGCGCGTTAACCGTTAAATAACGATTTGCGTTGGTTCATTAAACCGGGCGTTCCTTGTCCAATTTGTTTCATCCGTTGGTTAACTGTTCGTCACCCGCGTTCACTTGCCACTGTGCTTTGCTCAAAATGCTACCTTCGTTCAAAATGATCTGGACTTCATCTTTCGTTCCGACGCGAACTGCCGCCTTTGTTTAAAACTTGTCTCCTTCATGTTAAAAACACACAGGCAAACTTCTGCCTCCACAAACTTGGGCCGATATAAATTCTCTCCTTCCCTTTTATTTTAAATGGACTTATACTCTATGGTTCGGCCCTTCTAATAATGCAATCCGCGTCACCAGGGAATTCATCTTCTCAAATTCCAGAAAAGAAAAACCAGCTTGCTCCTTATATTTTCTATGGCCATTCAAAGTCCTCCTATGCCGAGAAGCAAGCCCATGCACCTAAAAGAATTCCTCCAGCCGTTCCTTATTACCAACCATCTCCTTATAAACAACTCATAACCTCCTGCATGACTGTCTCCCTTTTTCAGAACCACCTCTAGACAAATAAAACGTTTGCCAAGCTAGCCAATCTCATTCCGTGTAGTGCCACACAGCGCTCACCGTACTTCGCCAGTCTTCTGACACAATCACCTCCTGCGTTTTCATTTCTTCACGACTCAACACAGTCCGTTGCCTCTTCATTGATACACCATTAAAGCTCCACTTGTTCTAACCCCATCGTGAAAGACCCATACCGCATATACATAAATACATCCCCATGCAGTACAACACACGTGTCTACTTTACATTCATTCACCCATACTAGCGCCTGCATTCACACTTGAATGCGTTCCTCCACACAACTCCCCTTAGCATGCCGCATACCCCTTCCTCATAACCAACTTCCACCGAACCATATACCGTCCCCTACACGTCAGTGAACCCCACTACTATCGTACCTTCCCATGAAACAAATTACAACAGCCAACTCCACAACCCACTGCCACTTCCGTCCTCATCATCTTCTCGCTACAGAAAACCCACGAACCCAGCCCCCTTCCATAGAGAACACCCATCAAACCTCCTCCATCCTTCTATTAAAAATCAAGTGAAAAATACTACAACACTCCCCATCCAACTCCCTCAAAAACCATACCATTTCGAAAAGTGCACTCAGCCAAAACAACCCCCGTTCATTCTCCCGGCAGCGACGGAATCAAATCAGCGTCCCTATTACGATGTCCTTCCCACTCCGCATTTCTCATCTTCCTCAACACAGTCTCCACGATCCCCCATAGTAGCCGTGACTCAAACCCCTACCATATTGACTCGCAACTGCCTTTTTTTTTGTGTGAGAACAACACGTGTATCATCTCTTCACTAGCCTAAGAAGTTGCGGATTTTTGGTTGGAGAAATGAAGGAAGAGCGGCGGCTACGAAATTTGACCGCAGGAGAAAGTGAAGTAAGGGTTTTGGGGGTGAGTGTATTTATAGTATTTTGTTGAGGATGTTTTTGAGAAACCACGATTTTGGTTGAGGGCCAAGGGTTTTTGTGTGGTTGAAATATGAGGAAGACGTGGCCTTCTATTCAATCAAAGAATGAGTTAGGATATTTGTTTTAAGTTGTAAACTTTTAACATACTTCGTTAAATCAAATTATATCCACATACGAGCGTTGCGGACTGGGATAAATACACCGTTGAGATGAGCTCGGTGTCACGATCCCAAAAATGTAATAATATCGGTAGGTTAACTTATTCTGTGAAACCCCAAAATACCGATACAGGGTGCACAATACTCCAAATAAAAAGTTGCATATTTAATTATTTAAAAATTACAGTAAAATTCTAAACATTAAATTATCGCTGCGCCTCAAAAGAACCCTATCCCGATTTGCACCCGATATCAAGTTATATTCAAATAACTGTTACGGTCAATATACGATTTCACAACGACTTTTTGAATATTTGATTTGGACATATCTCAAAATCTACACGACGAAATCCCGATTTTTCTCTTCCACTAGAAAGATATACTCTGCCAGCTCCACACGTTTCTTGTTTCACAGAAATCCGGCTTAAAATGAATCATGTACATTCAGTTGAAGTTCAAATCGACAAATTGCAAACTACCGCGACGTTTTCAGGTTCGTTTTAATTATAATTATAAATTATAAGTTCGAACGTTTTACTTTAAGTTATCGATATCGCCAAATCGATATATAAATAATTAAATAAATTAATTATTCGACAGCTAACAAAACGCTTTCTCCTTTTTAGTCTGCTCCGCTCCGCTCCGATTTATCTCCGTAGCAACCAAGTGGCTTTCCAATCCATCTTGAAGAAGACTGCCCTCCGACCCGAACAGCTATGCCTTACTAATTTCCTCAGCAATGGTTCACCGATCCGAACAGAAAACTATACCCAATCCGAACCGATGCGTTGTTTTGACCCAACCCGAATGATTGCAGCTGTCCGATCTAGGTTGTAATGTCTTCTCCGATCTGAGTAGTGATGGTCTCTCCGATCCGAACCGAAGTCTTCTAATTAGAAAGGTTCTTCAATGCTTGACATCTTGACTTTGTGTTGCCTAATTCACAAAGTAGGCTAACACTTTGCCCCCTCAAAGGATGCTTCTGTTGGAAATGGAGCATGCTTTGATTGCTGTTGCACAATGCCTTCATCCTTCCCTTTGAATTCACATGCCAAGCTGTCATACTGCATCCTGTTCGGTTCGGATTCCGACTCGAACGGATTTCTGGTTCGGGTTCCGACCCGGACGGATTTCCTTCTTCCTATACTCTGCAATGGATTAGTGGGCCAAGCTACGTCACTGGGCTTTTCGAGCCGGTCTGAGCGGGAATACGAATAGTCAGCTTGTTTTTTATATAAATTTACTTCACTTTTCCTCCTTTCTTCTATTCACTGTTCTTGCCCAACCAATTCCACATCGAAACCCTAGTCTTTCCAAAAAAATTTAAAATTCTCGCTTCAATCTTTGAATCAAATTCATAGGTAGTCTTGCAATCTCGAATCTCGTTGCCATAATTGTTTTTAATTTACATCCGCAGTTAAGTTGAACGATTCTAGCAAGGTATTTGACTAATTCCATCGCCATAGCTTCCTTCATCCTTCGCCTTCGTCGTTGATGGCATCGACGCCATTTCGAGGCGTTGGTGGGGGGCGTTGAGATTCATCGTTGAATACTTGAGCGCTTAAGCACTTGATTTTAATTAAGGCTTTGGACATCGAGTTGGGTTCGCTACTTAAGAGGAGGAAGAGGAAGGAAATTGAAGGAGATCGGTTTGGGTAGGGGAATAGTAGGAGAAAAAGGAAAAGAGAGAATTTCACAGAACCGGACCGGGTCGGAGCAATAAGGCAAAGAAATGGGACTTAACTTGTTTGACCGGGTCGGGTCGGACCTATGAATAAAATGGAGGTCAAGACTTATGCGCTCGGATCGGACCGGGTTATGAAACAAAAGAGAGAACAAGGGCATTGTTATTCAGGTCAATCCAACCCACCCCGAAAGTCAATCCCCGAACCGATCCGGATGTATCTCTCTGAGTGCGAGCCTTCGCTTTAAGCTGACATGTGACCCTGCCTATCCGATCTGAACCTGATGTATACATCCGAACCGACAACTACTCAATCCAAAGCACAAACTTTTGTCCAACTATTTAAAACAATGCTAGATGTTATTTCCAATTTCATGAACAGTTAGGATAGTGCCTTGCGGACATAAATGAACATTAAGAACCACTCTGACTATCACTTTCTCTTCAAAGTTTCGTCTTACATTGTTGCACCTTTACTTTGCATTTCTCACATTCGCTGCACACATTTTAGTTTACACACATGCACAGGGGGGTACGGGCTAATTTACTCTAATTCGTGCTATTGCTTCTTCAATAGTTCTATGACAATGAGACCCAGACGCTCTTCCAGACTAGCTGAGAGGAAAGAAGCCCCGGAAACCTCTAACAAAATCACTCTCGAGGATATATCTTCTCCTTCGGATCCAGAATGGGACAGTGAGGGTCCAGGCTACGGGGTTGGAAATCGGGAAAGCAACGAGGTGTCTTCAGAGAATGAAGTTTCTCTGGGTTTTGAGGAGGAAGGAGGGATTGGTGACGATCGAGCCCCTGATGAATTTGAATCGGCCGTTATATTGGAATCACGTCCAGACTCTATTGAATCAACAATCGACAATGATCGACTGATCCGAATTTGCTTAAAGTACGGGATAATGAAAAGGGACACTTTAGTGCCCTCACGCTCTGACCGTCCCCACAACCCTCCAGAAGGATATATGGCGGTCACTCGATTGATGTGCATGGTCGGCGCCATTCCTCCATTCTCTCCCTTCATCGTTGACTTTTTAAGACAAATGCGGATTACCCCCATGCAGCTGCATCCCAATTCATATGCTTACTTGCACACTCTGTACATAGCATATCGCGAAATCTTAGGCATAGAGCTCACGTTCGATGACGTTCACTTCTTCTATAATTTCAAGCATCGGACTCGAGAGACTCCATCTTTCTGCTACTTTGAGTCAGTTCCAAAAAGGAAGATAATCTCGGCACCATTTAGCAGTAAAGCTGGAGATTCCAGATTGGAATGGTTCTATGTGAAGCGACAGCTTGGATGTGCCAGGAGGTGGACCAAATCAAGTAAAGCACTGATTTTCTAAATCCCGGCTCTATACATTCGAATCATCACCTTAACTTGTTTTCCTTTTTGTTTGCAGTCGACAATCCCAAATAAATATCAGATCATGTGTTCTTTGACCGGATGCACCAACTTCTTAATGGCGATCAGAAATTCTTGACCATCGATGAAGTCCTCAAGGACGAATATCTCCACTTCCAAGGGCTGTTATCCGTTTTCCGTAGCATCGGTCATGGGACGGCTCCCTACGTATACATCCCTCCAGTGGAGGTAGTCCCAGAGACAGGAGAAGGCTCAGGAGTTCCTACAGTGCCTCTTCAAACTTCACCTTCTCCATCTTCTACACAAGATGACGAATTGGCTAACCTGGCCGAAAAGCATCGTGAAGGATATACTGCCCCCGAGGAGGCTACTTCTCTGGAAAAGTCAACATCCTCCCAAGAGTCACCACTTAATGCTTCCGAGGGGGATATCCCCAGTACTGATGATCAAATAATTCAGGGTTTGGGGGATCTCCCCTTACCTGAAACCATATACACTTCAGAGGATTTCAGGAAGGATCCTTTAGTCTTCACCTCTTCTGAAGAGACCACTCCCGCTAAGGCCAAAGAGCCTGCTCGTACTAGTCTAGCTCCAGACTCGTGTTGGTTGGGGGGAAACACACCACTTAGGACACACTTTACACAACAGCATTAGCATTCATTGCACCTCTTTCTCCGTGAATCCATTTATTCTAAATTTCGTTTGTCTTATTGTGCAGGCACGATGTCTCGATCCTACTATGATATCAGGAAGCTTCGTCGCAGCATGTCCAATCCTCCTCAGGATGTCGAGTATGACCGTCGTGATGATCGTGGCAGGGATGAGAGAAGGCCTTACGATCCCTATCGTTCTCGACCTTCACGATCTCGCTCACCAGTTCGGCCGGAACAAGAGAAATACAAGGGTTATCAAAGCCGTAGGGAAGAGGACAGACCACAATCTAAAGACTCCACTTCTTCCCATGAAAAGCGCAACAGAGAGAGAACTCCTCCAAAAGAAACTGGGTCTCGAAGTAAGCACAAGGTCCCTGCTACTAAATGACCTAGGACAGACAAAGAGACTACCGAATCCTCTTCACACAGGGACACCGAATTAACAATCCCCGTTCCTCCCCCACTAGATGCGGAAACTGCAGTAAAGCGGGCATATTTGGAGGAGCAATTTCCCGAGCACTACTTCGAGACTTTGACTTTTTTACCTGCCCTTGAACCTATTTCTTCTAAGTGGGCAGATGAGGCCAAAGCAAAGATTGATGCGGTGGAAAAGCAGTATTCTGAGATGTTTAAATATTCACGCAACCTCTCCAGAATCATCCGCACTCTAATCACAAATACCGACTCAATGCAAAAGACCGCGGAGGAGGATGCCAAGGCTTTAAAAGCCCTAGGAAAAGATTTGGAAGACACTCAAGCTCATCTAGCTGTCGCTCAAAGGGACGCTTCTAATTTCAAACAACAGTTTAAGGACATGCAAAAACATTATCACGACTTGCTTGAATCTCACACTCAAGAGCGTTCTGAGTTAAAAAAGCAAGCTGATGAGGCCAAGTCAGAAGCTGCTAAGACACGCCTTGCTTATGCTGAGCTTGAACGGAAAAACGCCGAGTTAGCCAAGAGGAGCGCTGAACTAGAAAAGAAGAACGCTGACTTGGCTTCAAAGCTGTTGGAGGCAGAGAACAGAGCTGCCCTGGCCGAGGGCAATGTGGAATGTGCTATCAAATCTGCGGAGGAAGCCCGCAAACAATTATCTGAGGCGGAGGCTGATATTCAAGGTTTTGGCGAATTAATGATCGAATTCTTCACACATATCATCCGTCGCCGAAACATTTCTTGGATCGAAGATTACCCATCCACTCTAGTTCAAGTGTGGAATCAGATCGTCGAGTGGGAAAAAGAGGAACTTAATGTCGATTCCCTCGATGAAGATAAACTAATGGAGAAATACTTGAGGGATGATGAACCGGAGCGCCTAGCTGAAGGGCGCTGCCTCATTGCTGAGGCCATGGAAGAGGAGAGACGAAAGTCTAAACAGAAGAATGTTCTCGGAGCTGGTTCCTCTTCTTCTGCCCCTGCGACTCCTGAAGTAGAGGGGTATGATCCTGAAAATCCGGGAATTCCCCGAACAATTCTGCTATCCCCTATTCCTGAAACAGCATCAGAGGTAGTAGTCACCCCTGCCGAGAAGTCTTCGGAAGGTATCCCTACCTTCTCTCCTCAATTTGTCAAGGCTATTTCTACCTTTCGCCATGTGATTGAGCAATCGATGAAAAACCCATTGTTTTCGCCTGAGTTGATAACTGTTGCTTCTCATTCTGTAGGTGTTGAGCCATCCGAAAAGACAGATGTGACTCAGGGAGCCACCGCCGGGGAAAAGCCCGCAGAAAAGGCCAAAAGAGGGGAGGATAAGGCTACTCCTATAGACTTGGGAGAAGGAGGTAGCCAACTAAGGTCGCCACTCCCCATGATGAAGAAATGATAGCAGCTTTAAAGGATGATGGCGGTGACGAGGGGCATAAAGAGGAACCAGAAGTTGCTATAGTCGGGGAGACAAAAAATGCTGATGATGTTACCTTGGCTGCAATGAAAGCTGATCAAGACAAACGCTTGCAATTAAAAGCCGAAGAACTAGACCCCGAAGCCCTCAAGCCCCTTGCAGTTGTGGATGCGGGATCAAGATTAGTTGTTAAGCTCTCAACTAGATCTATTACAGAGGAACTCGCTAAAAAATCTTCTCTTGATTCTAGCGCTCCGCCCTCCGGGAAGAAGTCTACTGGCTCTAGCACTGCATCTTCAGGAAAGAAGAAATCAAAACGAATTTTGACAAAGGCTGAGAAAGAAGCAAAGGATGCAGAGAAAGCTGCTAAGAAGTCCAAGGTTCACCCAAAATCTAAATTGTGGATTGCCTTATGTCGTTTTAACATTTGGTGAACCAACAATTGCTGCTACAAGAGCGGCTCTTGCACCTTCCTTTTTAGCTACTTTCCTATACAAATTCATTCATTCGTAAATAAATAAAAAATAATTCATTTTCTGCAATGTCTTTTTGTCAGTAGTTCCGCACTTATGTAAAAATGCATGTCTTGCTATAGTTATGAAATGAAGTCACGGAGCAAGGAAATATGTGTATACATATATGCCCCCAGTTAATTCTAATAAATTATTAATGCTTAATCAAGCAACCTGAATGCTCCCGATTTTCCGACGGGATAGCATTTCATGTGTCGTCAGTGCCTGTCGTTTTTTCTGGCATTCCTTTTATACTCTCTCTCTCTCTGGAGAGTTAGAGTTCGAGCTCAGCGATCTATTCATTCCCCGGTCTTTCAACGGGGAAAATTTCTTTCTCAGCGCTCAGTCGGAGACGCTTTTATACTCTCTCTCTCTGGAGAGTTAGAGTTAGGGGAAGAATTTCTTTCTCAGCGCTCAGTCAGAGACGCTTTTATACTCTCTCTCTCTCTCTCTGGAGAGTTAGAGTTAAGAATGTCGTTTTCTCATTCTTTTATGTCTTGTCGCACAAGTAGTCACTGTGCTTTTTCTTATGTTTAAACTGTCTTCAACCTTTTTAGGTTTTGAATCATCCTGTATTCCATAATCTCAACAGAATAATCAATGAATGTATATATGTAATGCATAAAAGTAAATAACACACAATATTTTTATAGTGGTTCGGCTAAGTCGTAGCCTACATCCACTTTATAATCCTTTATTCATATCGTCAGATTTTCCCCAGGCAAGTCGTGCCTTATTACAGCGTTCATAAGAAAAATAACAAAAAGTACAACATTTCTAATCCAAATATCGCATTAAGTGTTGGGCATTCCATGCTCTAGGGACTTCTTCGCCATCTACGGTCGTTAACTTGAAGGTTCCTTTTTCAAGTTTCCGTTGGATGACAAAGGGTCCTTCCCTTTTTGGACCAAGGTGAGGAAGGGATGGAAAAACTCTCTTTAGCACCAAATCTCCTGGTTCAAAAGTCCTGAGGCGAACTTTTTTGTCGTAATAGCGTGCCATCTGACGTCGATGTCTTGCCGCACGCAAATCTGCTTCGTCCCTTTTTTCTTCGACTTCATCAAGAGATTCAAGTAAGAGCGTCTGATTCGTCATCGGGTCATAATATGTCACCCTGTGGGAAGGAACTTCCAGTTCAACTGGAATTACTGCTTCTGAGCCAAAGGAGAGAGAGAAAGGGGTGTGGCCGGTGGCCGTCTTAAATGTTGTTCGATATGCCCACAAAGCTAGGGGCAATTCGTCAACCCATTTTGCCCTTGCACGCTCTAACCGTTTCTTGAGGATGGATTTTATTACTTTGTTTATTGCCTCTACTTGCCCATTCGATCGCGGATAGGCAACCGCAGTATATCGTTTGTCTATCTTATACTTCTGGCAGAAATTTCTGAATTCAGTACTATCAAATTGAGTTCCGTTGTCAGTTATAATCGTCCTTGGGATCCCGAATCGGCATATAATATTTCTGACCACAAAACTTATCACCTTTCTTGCCGTGATCTTGGTCAAGGGCTCAGCTTCCACCCACTTCGTAAAATAGTCCACGGCCACTATTGCATATTTTGCTCCTCCTTTAGCAATCGGAAGAACTCCAATGATATCAATTCCCCATGTGGCAAATGGCCAAGGACTCACCATTGATTTAAGTTGGGTCGATGGTGCTCTGGGGATTTTGGCGAATCTCTGGAACTTATCGTAGCGTCGTGAATAACCAGCTGCATCTTTGTTAATTGTAGGCCAGAAGTATCCGTATCGCAATATCTTTTTTGCTAAAGTCTGACCTCCTGTATGATCTCCACACTCACCTTCGTGCACTTCTCTTAGTACACGCTTGATGTCGTCGTGTGCTATACATCGTAACAGGGGCATAGAAAATCCTTGCCTATAAAGAGTATCATCTTGTATGACATATCTGGTAGCCTTGCGAACTACATCCCTTTTTTCACTCTTCATTGACGGGAGTGTTCCATCCTTAAGGAAGTTCTTAATTGGGGTCATCCATGACTCTTTCTCCGGTTCCGCTTCGAAAGCGAACTCAACTTCCATTGACTCAAAGCTTGGCGATTCCAACGTTTCAATTGGAATTATTTCATTCTCTTCTGGATTGTCGGAACTAGCCAGCTTTGCCAGCCTATCCGCCTTCTGGTTTTCAGCTCTGGGGATATGCGTTATGTTGTACCGCTCCAAGCTACTCAATAGCTCTCTCACTTTCTTGAGGTAAGCGATAAGTCGAGGTCCCCGAGCCACAAATTCCTCTCGCACTTGGCAAACAACAATTTTAGAGTCACAGAATATGTCTAACATTTTTACTCCGAGGTCTTTAGCAAGCTTCAGCCCGGCAATCAGGGCTTCATATTCAGAGTCATTGTTAGTCGCTGAAAATTCTAACCGTAGGGCGTAATATAACGACCGTCCTTCGGGAGTGACTAAGACGATTCCAGCTCCGGACCTGCGGTCGTTCTTGGCTCCATCTGTGTATAGTTTCCACGGATCTATCTTTAACTCATCCTCGGACTTAACCACTCTGTCATCGATTACTTCCTCCTCTGGAATGGTGAACTCCGCAATAAAGTCTGCTAGAGCTTGCCCCCTGATCGACTTTCGTGGTTGAAAATTCAAATCAAACTGACTTAATTCTATATTCCATTTGATCAACCTTCCCGATGCTTCGGGTCTCTGCAATACCTGCCTCAAGGGCTGGTCGGTGTATATGGTTATTGGATGAGCTTGGAAATAGTGACGAAGTTTTTGGGATGCGATCAGGAGGCTGTAAGCGAGCTTCTCAATCTTTGGGTAGTTGCGCTCTGCCGCTGCCAATTTCTTGCTTACATAATACACTGGCCTTTGTACTTTGTCTTCTTCTCGAACCAGGGCTGTGCTAACGGCGTGAGCCGAGACTGCCAAGTAAACAAACAATTCTTCGTGATCTACGGGCTTTGATAAAATCGGCAGTTTCTCTAGCAGTTCCAATAAATTTCGAAAGGCCTCAACACAATCCGGAGTCCACTCGAAGTTCTTCTTTCCTCTTTTGATCAAATCAAAAAACGGAACGCATTTGTTTGTGGCTTTGGAGATGAATCTAGTCAGCGCCGCTACTTTCCCTGCAAGACTTTGGACGTCTTTAATTCTCCTCGGCTCTTCAATATTTCTAATCGCTGCTATCTGGCTAGGATTGATTTCAATTCCTCGGGAGCTCACAATGAAGCCTAGGAACTTTCCCGATGCCACTCCAAATGAGCATTTCAGAGGATTCAATTTCATCCGATACTTTCGCAGGATACCAAACATTTCCGCCAAGTCTTGCGTATGGCTGGAGGACTGTTTCGATTTGACCAGCATATCATCCACATAAACTTCCATAGTCTTTCCTATTTGATTATAAAACATTCTGTTCACCAAGCGCTGATAAGTAGCTCCGGCGTTTTTCAATCCGAATGGCATTACATCATAACAATATAATCCCAAATTCGTAATGAAGCTCGTGTGTTCTTGGTCTGGCACGTGCATAGGAATTTGGTTGTACCCAGAATACGCATCCATGAAAGAGAGAAGTTCATGACCCGCTGTTGAGTCTACAAGCTGGTCAATTCTGGGAAGTGGGAAACTATCTTTAGGGCAGGCTTTGTTCAAATCTGAAAAATCAATACAAGTCCGCCACTTTCCATTCGGCTTCTTTACCAAGACGGGATTCGATATCCAGTCGGGATATGTCGAATCTCGAATAAATCCATTCTGCTTCAACTTTTCCACTTCCTCTTTGAGAGCAGCCGACCTCTCTGGGCCCAGCACGCGTCTCTTTTGCTTCACAGGCGGATGTTTCGGGTTTACATTCAATTTATGACTTATAACGGATGGCGATATCCCACACATGTCAGCATGGGTCCAGGCAAACACGTCTAAGTTTGCCTTCAAGAAGTCCGTTAGTTCTTTAGCTCGACGTGGATCCAATTGAGAACCAATCTTCAAAACTTTTGTCGGATCAGCTTCATCAATGGGAATTTCCACTGTCGCTTCATTAGGAGTTGCATTCCTAGCCTCTGGTTCCTCGTCTTTTCTGGGATCCAGGTCTTCAGGCGTTCCTTTGGGCAACTCCTTCGGGGTCAATCTCTCTAATTGCTATGCCGAGCCCCCCTTTGAGGGAGACGAGGCATCTTTACTCTCAATGTTAAGTCCTTTCATCAACATCTTTAATTCGGCCACATAGCAGGCCCGTCCGGAAACTTGATCCCCTCTCATTACTCCAGTTCCGGCTTCAGTTGGGAACTTAAGTAGTAAACACCAAGGGGCGATACAAACTCTGAATTCAGCAAGGGCAGGCCTCCCCAAAAATGCATTATAAGGCGAATCTACGTCCAATACCACGAACCGAAGCATCCGCACTCTTCTACGTTCTCCTTGCCCCAGGGTCACGGGCAACTCTATGTATCCCATGGGAGCTGTCGACGCTTCGTTGAAGCCTCTGATCCATCCTTCACATGGCTTCAAATCTTCGGATTCAAGCTTCATCTGATCGAATGACTTTTTAAATAAAATATTGACAGAACTTCCGTTGTCTACTAATACCTTATGGACCAAGGCTGGCCCAATAGTGGTAGTAATAACCAACGGATCATCAGTGGGTGATTGGATCCCAGTATTGTCTCGGCTGCGTAATACCACGTCGTCAAACATGGTCTTCTGTTGTTTTATGGGGGTGACATCTTCCAAATCATCACCTTCATTCACCTCTAGGTGCTTGGCAGCATTTACATATTGATCCATTGATCTGAAACTTCGGATTGCCGGGTGAGGTCCGCCTACTATGGAGTTGATAACAATTCCTTTACCTCTCTGCTGCGCTGTAGGCTTGGGAGCAGGTCGAATCTGTTTTGGAGCCTGCTCTCCTTGCCCCCTGTCCCTCGGGGCAACCTTGTATTCATCCAACTTCCCTTCGCGCAGCAGCTTCTCAATCACATCCCTCAAATGCCGACATTCGTTGGTTGAATGCCCATGAGTTCCATGAAACAAACAAAATTTCCCTGTTGCCATTTCCTTCTCGGCCGAATCACGAGGTGTCGGTCTTTTGTACTGCAAAACATTGTACGTATCCAGGTAAATATTCTCCAGGGTGTCGTTCAATGGTGTATAATTTTCATAGGTCTGGAATCGGGGTCTTTTGCTAGGATCACCTCCCCTATTTCTGTTTCTTCTGTTACCGTTCGGATTACGGTTATTGTTGTTGTTACCCTCGCTTCCAGCATTGTTGTTTCCACTCTTGTTTCCCACATTTACTTCAACCTTGCCAGAACTTTCCCCAGACTACTTCACGGCGATATTACTCTGCACATTTTCTTTTGAAGTCATCTCAGATTTTCTCTTTCGGTTTGCCCTGGCCTCCTCTCGCCTTAGATAAATATCGGCTTTTTCGTAGAATATATCTCTTGTGGGGGGTGTTTTCCCAGAAAGGTAATCTCCGAACTCGGATTCAGGATCGACTCCTTCCTTCAATGCCATCAGAATGGTGGGCTCATGCAGGTCACTGACCTCAGTCACAGCTTGGTTAAAACGGTCAAGATATGCCCTCAAAGACTCTCCTGGTGCCTGCTTGATTCTCGATAATTCAATAACACTTTTGGACTTTCGGGCATGGAGTCGGAACTGGTTCATAAAACGCTCGCTTAGTTCCTTGTAATTCGAAATCGAACGTGGAGGAAGTCGGGTAAACCAGAACAGCGCCACATCCTCTAAATAAATTGGGAATGCTTTGCACTTCACTTCATCAGGGGCAGCAGCAACATTCATGAGCCACGAGTATCGCATCAAATGCTGTCCCGGATCAGTCCTTCCGTTGTACTTATCCATCTGTGGCAAGTTAAAGCGCTGGGGAAATTGGAAGTCGAGGATATCGTCGGTGAAATGAGTATGGCTTCGCTCAATGCCATAATCCTCATTCGTATAGTTCCGGCTCTCGGACATGATCTGGCGAACCATTGCTTGTACATCAGCATTAGTTAGGGGCTGCTCAGGTTCCCTGGACCTAGTATCCGAGTTCCTTCTGGGCTCTTGTTTAGGAGATGCCCTTCTTCTTCGAGCTGCTTCCGCTCTATTCCGTTCCCTGCGCTCCCGGTCGATCTCGGGAGGAGGGGACTGGAGCCTTTGCCCCCGAGTGGGGTCATTGTTTCCTAGTGCTTGTGCAATATCCTCACGAGATCCCAAAGATCCAAATGTCAGCTGCTCCACATTCTGAGGTCGTTCGAGCGGCCTTCGCTCACGGGGCCGCTCTTCCTCGGAAGATGAAGACTGATCCACTGGTGTGTGATGAACTGGTGATGGAGTTCTCTGTCGACGGAGTTCGCTAATCTCCCTTCTCATGAGCCTCATATTCTCCTGCATCATGAGATTAGTGCGCTCGTGAATTTTCATAGCCTCCCTTGTGCTTTCAAGCATATCAAGTAGGCGTGAGAAATCTCCTTGAGTAATGGGCGTAGATGGATTGACTTGATCATTGACCCTGGCGACTGGAATCGGAGCATTTGCAGGGACTCGAGTGGAGGTTCCAGCTTCACCAAGCGTCGGATCGGATCGGAGATAGGAGGTCGGGTCGGTTCGGAGCTGGGGAGCCTGGTCGGATCGGTACGTAGCAAGCTGCTCGGGTCGGTTCAGATTGGGGGAATGCACTGCTTCAGAATCCCCTACCCGGATCGGATCGGAGCTTTCCCCCTGCTGGCGGCTCGGATTTCCTGCATTGGTTCTTCCTGCTGCTGAACTCTGCCCCCGAGACCTTGTTACAACCGCATTTTGCTGATCTTCGCCAGCTCCATTTCCTCGACCAGATTGAACTTCTTTGCCTTTTCCTTTGGCCATGATTCTTTGACAATCACTTCAACAAATATAAAAGAGCGGAGAAACTTAAGGATTAACTTCTTTGAACTCAATGGTCCAAAAAGTAGAAAGAAATCCCGGAAAATAAAGAATTCAGATGAGGTTTCTCAGTTAAAGCACCAAAATGTTAGACCAAAAAGTGGTTCTAACACCCAAATTGATTAAAAGCAAATGAAATGAGATAAAAATGAAAATGAACACACAGGATTTATAGTGGTTCGGCGAAGAAATGCCTACGTCTACTTATCTTTCACTATATTCAATGATTCAGTTGCAAATACAATGTAATATTCACTTGATTCCACTCACAACTCACTTATATTCACTCAATTAACTAAAACAAATACTGGAATAAGATTTGGATTCTCCGGGAGTACTGGAGTTCGGATTATGGAGGTGGTTGAATTCTCGAAATGCCAGAAAAAGATCCTTTTCTTTGTCTCCAGACGGGGTATTTATAGGTGTGAATTTGCTCAGAGCCCGATCCGGATCGGAGCCACGTGTCATTCATCCCATCAACATTGGATTCGGATTGATTTCTACGTTGACAACGCATCAGAATGATGGACGTTATGGGCAGGAACTGGTCATAGCCGATCCGGATATCCAGGCGCTTATGCTGGAGAATGATACGGAAAATGGGTTCGGGTCGGGGGGACACATACAAGGGGTTCGGATCGGGATATCCGATCCGACCCGGATTGGCTTGGAAACAACGCTTTCTCCTTTTTAGTCTGCTCCGCTCCGCTCCGATTTATCTCCGTAGCAACCAAGTGGCTTTCCGATCCATCTTGAAGAAGACTGCCCTCCGACCCGAACAGTTATGCCTTACTAATTTCCTCAGCAATGGTTCACCGATCCGAACAGAAAACTATACCCGATCCGAACCGATGCGTTGTTTTGACCCGACCCGAATGATTGCAGCTGTCCGATCTAGGTTGTAATGTCTTCTCCGATCTGAGTAGAGATGGTCTCTCCGATCCGAACCGAAGTCTTCTAATTAGAAAGGTTCTTCAATGCTTGACATCTTGACTTTGTGTTGCCTAGTTCACAAAGTAGGCTAACAGGTTTAAAATTTATTTATGCCACTTAATTATTTTTCAAGGTTGTTGGCATGCGTCAAACATGCCACACACATGTTCTATGTTTTAACCCCATCGTCAGTGCCTGTAACACCCCGAATTTTAGTTAATACTAAAATTCACTAATTTCAGGATAAATAATCTCAAACGTGGGAATTGGGGGTAACGGGCTGCGTTATTGCGTTCGTCTCGGAAAAATACGCGAAATAGAGTCCGAGTTTTCGAAAATCGGAGTCCGTATGGCCCGGTTATGGCCCAAAGAAGTTTGCAGAAAATTTAAAACTAAAACAGATTTGAAAATTCAAATATTCAGATTTGGAATGGGCCAGGCGGGGTCAGGCGGGAAGCTTCCCGCCCAACCCATGTCGACAGGGCTGTCGACAGGCCTGTCGACAGGGGTGTCGACATGCCTGTCGACTTGCCTGTCGACAGGGTGGCACCGTTCAGTGAACCTGGGTGCACCAGGTTGCACCAGGTTGGGTTTCAGGCTGGCTAGGAGGGCTGGTTCTAGAGATTTCCTAAATCTAAGGGTCCTAATCTAATCTAGGGTTAATCTAAGGGCCTAAAACACTCACCTAATCCTATAAATAAGACCCTAACCCTACCCTAATTCATTCATAATTAAATCTAGTAACTAAACTATGGCAAATTGAAACTTGAGAGAGCCACCATCAAAATTAGAGAAGGGATAGCATTCCAAATCCACTTCTAGCCTCTTAACCTTCTTCATTAGTTTGCTAATTTTGTTTTGGTGAGCTTCTATCCCCTTAATAATCAATTGTTAAATTGATTAAGATAGGATATGATGATGTATGGTTATGTTTGTGGATCAATGTGTTTATGCAAGCTTAATATTGTATATGTCATGTGTTTTGCAAGTTATATGCTCTATGTCATGCAAGTTTAGTGTATGTGTTCATGACATTTTTATGCAAGTTTAATGTTATATCTTTATGCAAGTTTGGTGCTATGTTTCATGATGATTATGATGCAAAACACTAAGTTGGACATTGATCTATTATGCAACATGTTAAGCATGCTTATGAAGTTATGTGAATAAATATGCAAGTTATGTGTATGTTCAAATGCAAGATTAATATGTTATGCATGCATATGAAGTTATGCGAATAATGATGCAAGTTATGTGTATGTTTAAATGCAAGATTAACATGTTATGCATGCATATGAAGTTATGTGAATGATTATGCAAGTTAGGTGTATGCTCAAATGCAAGATTACCATGTTATGCATGCTTATGAGGTCATGTGAATAATTATGCAAGTTATGTAGATGCTTAAGAGCAAGTTGGGTTAATATGTGTTCATATATGCAAGTTGACATCCTCTTAACCCATGACAAAGTTATATGCTAAACCCATGATATGTGTGATGGATCTTCCCCTTTTATTATGTCATGAAATGAGAATGATTTACGTGGGGAACGATGGGGTGGGTAAATATGTTAATAAATGAATGATTGGGTATGATTAAGCATACCATAAAAAATAAATTACCATAAGTGGGAATTTACCTATTGAGTTAGGTCTACCCCATGGGAATTTACCTATTGAGTTAGGTCTACCCATGTTATGGTAAACTTGATATTAATTAGGGATAATTAATATGGGGGTGATTAATTAGGTGTAATTAATCGACTAAGACACGAGGTTGGACTCATTTGTAGTGTAAAACTGCCCGGACCCGACCGGCTTAACCAGTTGCTACAAATGTCAGCCCAATGTGAGAGGTCTTAGCCATAAATTAAATACATGATTAAGGTAAAGACACGAGGTTAGACTCTGTTATGACGTAAGACTGCCCGGGTTCTACCGGCTTAACCAGGCGGTCATAACAGCCAGTCTAATGTGGGAGGTCTTTATGGGAGATCACGGCCTTAATTAATTAAGAAACACTTAACCATGGTAGCATGTAGTGGGACATGAGGGGTTAAGTGGGTGCCTTGGGTGGCATGAGGAAATTTTGTGGTTGCCTTGGGTGGCATGTGGAATCTAGTGGGTTGCCTTGGGTGGCAATAGAAAATACGATTAGAATACTTAACCAAGTGGAAACATGTAATTAAACATGATTAAAGGGTTAAGTGGGATACACTAGATATATGACAAGCTTAAGTGGGTAGCTTGTGGGGGCCCATTTCAACCAATATCCCAAACGTATCTTTGTGGGATCGACCCATGTCGAGTGACGGGACACGCATATTGGGCTTGATTATAAGAGGCCAAAACGGGTTAGCGGTGGCAACGCAAGTCCAACGGGTTTCATATACGTGTGTGGGCCCGGGCTGGTAGATAAGTCGTTGTTGCATCGTGTAGATATAAAGCCGTGCACCGGTGATAGTATTGGGTAGCCACTTTAGGGGAGTGATACACCCCACTGTGGGACCAGCACGGGTATCTACGGTAGGGAGCCGATCGATGGGAGTAGTGGGTACACCTAGTGAAGATAGGGGCAGACGGCACCTATGTAGGGGTACACGAAACTACTGGGTAAGAATTACGGAGTACACCTAGTGGAGATAGGGGCAGACGGCACCTATGTAGTGGGCTAGGAGTACATGAAATTATTGGAAAAATTTTCTAAGTCCTTGGAAGGGATCAACCTTTAAGTAGGAATGACTGGTGTGGTGCAGTTAGTAATTATCCTTGGGTGGGTAGATGCGTCCTGACGGTTATCTTAGTTCATCCTATGTTGTTGGCTACTTAGTGTAGTCATTATCCCCAAAGGTACCGTACCGAGTTCATGTCATACCCTAATTACTTTAATAATTGTATTGTTAAGGTTATAGGGCTCACTCAGACTTATGTCTGACCCCGTTGTTTTTATCTTTTTTCCCAACCCTCAGGTCCTACGGTGGATCCTAGCGGTAGTAGAGCTTGATCGGATTGCTGTTCCAGCCTTTGGGAGCTTGGGTAGATGTAAAGCTCCAGTTATCCAGTTATCTTTTCTTTTGTCATGGCTATTGTATGAGAGAATGGGATTATGTACTTCTTTATTTTGACAGATATTGTACTTGACTTTTATCATGGCTTTATGATGTAACCAGACATGTTTATTTCCGCTGTTATGAGATGATGTTTTAAAATTTCAAGTACTATTTATATCTGTCTTGGTGTAATTTTTCTGTTCTATATTCACTAAAATACTCCACCGATGCTATGGCATTCCCTTAGTGAGTGACCATAGCGGGTGTGGGGTGTTACACGTGGTATCAGAGCAAAGGTTACCGGAACAGATGAAATTTTTAGAAAACTATTTTTCTAAAACATTTTGGAAAAGATATTTTCAAAAACATGTCTTTTAAAGAGAAAAGTTTTTGAAAGAAAAGCATAATCCCCAATAGCCATATCTATATCCTTCGAATTCTCCGTTTTGAATCTTTCCTTTTTCGTTTCAGCATGGCCGAGAATCTTAATTTTCCGGAGGGTGTGACGATACCAGTATGGTATAGGAGATTGATGGAGGCTAGGGCCACCACTACGGGTCCAGCAAATGTTCCTCCACCAACCGTAGCACCCGATCTTCCTCCTCCCCCTCCTCCTCGCACGGATACTTTTGCTAAGACTTGTAAGGAGTTTAAAGCTATGGGAGGGAAACCTTTTCAAGGATCTGAAACTTTTGTGGAGGCTAGAGATTGGCTTAAGGAGGTGGAAGAGTTGATAGATATCTTTGAGATGGAAGAAGGAAAGAAAGTCAAGTTGGCTGCTTGGTTAATGAAGGGAGAGGCCTCATTCTGGTGGGAGGTCACTAATGGAGAACGCCCCGTTGACTCTTGGGCGGATTTCAGGCAAAGATTTGTGGCGAAGTTTCTCTCAAGGGCGGAGGAGAACTTGTATATGGAGAGATTCTTGACTCTAAAGCAAGGAAATCTTTCGGTGAAGGAATATGTTAACAAGTTTAATCAATTGGCAAGGTTTGGCCTAGATATGGTGAATACACCGGAGAAGAAGGCTTTGAGGTTCGTGAAAGGCTTGAATGAACCAATGCATGGGTTGGCTATGACTCATATCCCTATGGGGGCCACCTTTGAGAAGCTAGTTGACATGGCACTCATGTATGAAGAAGGGAAGAGTCCCAATGCTAGTCAGGCACCCGAAAAGAAGGGAGATCAAAAGAGACCTCAACAACAGCAAAGCAAAGGTGGGAAAGGCAACGGTGGTAAGGGCAAGAAGAAGAAGTGTTTCAATTGTGGGACACCTGGTCACCTAAGCAAGGATTGTCGCAAGAAGAAGAAGACTGGCTGCTTCCACTGTGGCGAAGCAGGGCATCTTGTGAGAGACTGTCCCAAGAAGGGGCAAAGGACGGGATCTACCTCGGGAGGACAGGTGCAAGCTCTTATGGCACCGGGTCAGGCTAGGGGGCAAGTACAGGCTCTCGCGGTTCCACCGATTCAGGAGAGAGGTAGAACTATTTCCGTGGAAAGTCTGGTTTTTCTATTTGATCATCCTGTCCGTACATTGTTTGATTCAGGCGCATCGCACTCGTTTATCTCATCATCATTAGTTGAGTCACTGCACTTAGACACCAGTCTGGTAGATGATCCCTTGGTTGTTTCAAACCCAATTGGGGGCTCCACTTATTTATCCATGATATGTTTGGGTTTGAGGATTTCTATACTTAGCATTGAGTTTAGATGTGATGCTTTTGTGTTGGGCTTCACGGGCTATGGGTTGATTTTGGGCATGGACTGGTTATCCAGTAATGGTGCCGTTCTTGATTGCGAAAGGAGAGTTGTTAGGCTCATGACCCGCTTGGGTAACACTCTCGAGATCTCTTGTAATCCCAGGGATTCTGTTATGCTAAGTTATCTTGAATCGCTTGACGCTTCGGTCGAGAGTTTGCAATCTGTTAGAGTGGTCCGGGAATATCCGGATGTGTTTGAGGAGGTGAGGGGCTTACCTCCGAAGCGGGAGATTGACTTCCGAATATATCTGGTGGATAATGCTAAACCGGTATCTTTACCAGTGCGCCACATGGCTCCTCGTGAGAGGAGGGAACTCCATAAGCAAGTAGGGGAGTTGCTTGAGAAGGGGTTCATAAGACGGAGCATATCGGAGTGGGGTGCTCCAGTAGTATTTGCTACGAAGGCAGATGGGTCCCTCAGACTTTGTGTAGACTATAGAGAACTCAGCAAGCTCACAAAGAAGAATAGACACCCATTGCCGAGAATAGATGATCTTTTCGATCAGTTGGTTGGCGCTTCAGTATTTTCTCAGTTGGACTTGGCCACGGGGTTTCATCAGTTGAGGGTGGCTGAGGATAGCATAGACAAGACTGCCTTTAGAACTCCGGATGGTTTCTATGAATGGTTGGTGATGCCATTTGGGTTGACGAACGCCCCTGCATATTTCGTTGATTTGATGAGTAGGGTGTTCAGGGAGTTCCTTAATAAATTTGTGGTGGTCTTTGTGGATGATATCTTAGTATTTTCTAAGAGTGAAGAAGAGGATGCCCTACATCTTGGGGAAGTATTGAAGACTCTTCGAGCACATAGCCTTAAGGCTAAATTCTCTAAATGTCACTTCTGGAGGAAGGAAGTGCGGTTCTTGGGGCACGTGGTCTCCAAGGAAGGGATAGCTGTGGATCCCGCGAAGGTAGTATCAGTCCAAGATTGGAAGGTTCCTAGAAATGCTACCGAAGTAAGAAGTTTCTTGGGGTTGGCGGGTTATTATAGGAAGTTTATTAAAAACTTCGCGAAGATATCAGCCCCATTAACCCGCTTAACGAAGAAGAATCTTGTTTTTGCATGGGACGTAGATTGTGATGATGCGTTCCGACGGTTAAAGAGAGCTTTAACCACGGCTCCAGTTTTAGTGTTGCCAGATGGGAGCAAGCCATTTATTGTCTATACCGATGCCTGTGGGACAGGACTTGGTGCAGTCTTAATGCAAGAGGGAAGGGTAATAGCCTATGGTGGAAGGCAGTTAAGGCCACATGAGAAAAATTACCCTACCCATGATCTAGAGTTGGCCGCTATTGTTTTTGTGCTTAAGATCTGGCGCCATTATCTTCTTGGTGAGAGATTCGAGTTGTTCACTGACCATAAATCCTTGAAGTATTTGTTCTCTCAGAAGGATCTAAACTTAAGACAGCAAAGGTGGATGGAGTTCTTAGCATCCTATGATTTCGAGATAGCGTATACCCCTGGCAAGGGTAACGTGGTGGCAGACGCCTTGAGTAGGAAGAGGTTGTCCTTGAGTCCATTGTTCGTGGAACGACGAAGCTTGGAGTTTATCTCGATGTTTGATTTCAGACCTTCCATTGATTATGTACCCGGTTTGCTAGCTTCCTTGGAAGTTAGGCCTACTCTTTTGGGGCGGATTGGGGAAGCCCAGAGGGACGACCCACAGTTGGTTGAGTTGATAGAGAAGCTCATAAAGGGGGAGTCGTCCAGCCATTTGAGTAGGTACACCCTAGACGATAGGGGGTGCTTGCGTAGAGATGGTAGACTTTGTATACCGCAAGATGAAGGGTTGAGGAAGGTTATTCTTGATGATGCACACCGTTCTAGGATGACCATTCATCCCGGTGGGGACAAGATGTACCAAGATATGAAGAGGGTTTTCTTCTGGGCCGGTATGAAGAAAGATGTGGCTGAATATGTAGCTCGATGTTGGGTGTGCCAGCAAGTGAAGGCGGAGCAAAGGAAACCAGGTGGGTTGCTTCACCCATTGGAGGTTCCGCAATGGAAGTGGGATAGCGTCTCGATGGACTTTATTGACGGGTTACCCAGATCGAGGAAGGGTAATACAGGAATTTGGGTGGTGGTAGATAGACTTACTAAGAGCGCCCATTTCATACCTGTGAAGAGTAAGAGGACCGCTCCATGGTTAGCTTCAGTATATCTTCGAGAGATAGTTCGATTGCATGGGGTACCCTCTAGCATAGTGAGTGATCGAGATCCTATCTTCACTAGTGAGTTCTGGAGAAGTTTGCAAGAAGCAGTGGGGACTCAATTGTGTCTGAGCACCGCATATCATCCTCAGACGGACGGCCAGACTGAGAGGGTGAATCGTGTTCTAGAAGACCTTTTGAGGCTTTGTATCTTAGATTTTGGAGGTACATGGGAAGAGCATCTTCCATTGGTGGAGTTCGCATATAATAACAGCTTTCAGTCCAGTATTGGTATGGCTCCTTTTGAAGCTCTCTATGGAAGGCCTTGTCGATCACCTACATGTTGGTGGGAATCTACGGATAAGATCTTGCTTGGGCCTGATATGGTTAGGGAGACTTCTGAGAGGATTGACTTGATTCGGAGAAGGATGAAAGCAGCGCAGGATAGGCAAAAATCTTATGCGGACAAGAGAAGGACGGATCTTGAGTTTGAGGTTGGGGATATGGTTTTTGTTAAGGTATCTCCGTTGAGAAATGTTGTTCGCTTCGGATCCGTTGGGAAGTTAGCACCGAGGTTTGTTGGACCGTTTCCTATCAAGGAAAGGATTGGACGAATGGCATATAGGGTGGAGTTGCCCGACAGACTTAGTGGGGTTCATGATGTATTCCATGTATCACATCTGAGGAAGTGCTTACATGAGACGGCAGAGGTGGTAGAGCCGAGCTTGCTTAGAGATGTAGAGGAAGAGCGTGATGCGACTATTAGACGAGCTCCTACTCGCATCCTTGGGTCCGAGACTAGGAAGTTAAGAAACAGAGAGGTTCAACTAGTCAAGGTGCAATGGGGAGAAGATGAGAGCAACGCAACTTGGGAGACGGAAGCGAAGATGCGTTCATTGTACCCATTTCTTTTTGAGGGTATGTCTTTACTTTCTCCTTTATCGCTTGTCTAGTACTTATCTTATCTTTGGTATGTCCTCTCGCTAGTACCTTTGACCTTTAGATAGGGTAAACCTATGGTTGAAACATGTGTTTGAGACATGTTATGGTTGATGGATGCAAGTGGATGCAAGTGTTTGCTAGTGGTTGCTCGTGGATACATATACACACACTCTAGGCACTAGATCGGCTCAGTCACTTCATATTGCATATTGCATAAAATTGTGTGTAGGAAAATATATTTATGGATGTATAATGGTTGTGTTATCACATGGATGATGCATTTTGGTGAATGATTGTGCACTCATGTAGATATTGTATGTGTCGATAGGGTTTTCTCGCATACATAATGGATGCATGGCACTATCATGGTTTGCATATATTCGTACATTAGATAGGGAACATATACACACACTCTTTGCATATGCTCATACATCATTAGAAACTGTCTAAGGACAATGGATGCCCGTGGTTGATGATTTAATAGATGGTTGTTTGGATGGTAGGATATGCATTCTCCTTAGCTTAGAGATTTCGGGGACGAAATCCTTTAAGGAGGGGAGAATGTAACACCCCGAATTTTAGTTAATACTAAAATTCACTAATTTCAGGATAAATAATCTCAGACGTGGGAATTGGGGGTAACGGGCTGCGTTATTGCGTTCGTCTCGGAAAAATACGCGAAATAGAGTCCGAGTTTTCGAAAATCGGAGTCCGTATGGCCCGGTTATGGCCCAAAGAAGTTTGCAGAAAATTTAAAACTAAAACAGATTTGAAAATTCAAATATTCAGATTTGGAATGGGCCAGGCGGGGTCAGGCGGGAAGCTTCCCGCCCAACCCATGTCGACAGGGCTGTCGACAGGCCTGTCGACAGGGGTGTCGACATGCCTGTCGACTTGCCTGTCGACAGGGTGGCACCGTTCAGTGAACCTGGGTGCACCAGGTTGCACCAGGTTGGGTTTCAGGCTGGCTAGGAGGGCTGGTTCTAGAGATTTCCTAAATCTAAGGGTCATAATCTAATCTAGGGTTAATCTAAGGGCCTAAAACACTCACCTAATCCTATAAATAAGACCGTAACCCTACCCTAATTCATTCATAATTAAATCTAGTAACTAAACTATGGCAAATTGAAACTTGAGAGAGCCACCATCAAAATTAGAGAAGGGATAGCATTCCAAATCCACTTCTAGCCTCTTAACCTTCTTCATTAGTTTGCTAATTTTGTTTTGGTGAGCTTCTATCCCCTTAATAATCAATTGTTAAATTGATTAAGATAGGATATGATGATGTATGGTTATGTTTGTGGATCAATGTGTTTATGCAAGCTTAATATTGTATATGTCATGTGTTTTGCAAGTTATATGCTCTATGTCATGCAAGTTTAGTGTATGTGTTCATGACATTTTTATGCAAGTTTAATGTTATATCTTTATGCAAGTTTGGTGCTATGTTTCATGATGATTATGATGCAAAACACTAAGTTGGACATTGATCTATTATGCAACATGTTAAGCATGCTTATGAAGTTATGTGAATAAATATGCAAGTTATGTGTATGTTCAAATGCAAGATTAATATGTTATGCATGCATATGAAGTTATGCGAATAATGATGCAAGTTATGTGTATGTTTAAATGCAAGATTAACATGTTATGCATGCATATGAAGTTATGTGAATGATTATGCAAGTTAGGTGTATGCTCAAATGCAAGATTACCATGTTATGCATGCTTATGAGGTCATGTGAATAATTATGCAAGTTATGTAGATGCTTAAGAGCAAGTTGGGTTAATATGTGTTCATATATGCAAGTTGACATCCTCTTAACCCATGACAAAGTTATATGCTAAACCCATGATATGTGTGATGGATCTTCCCCTTTTATTATGTCATGAAATGAGAACGATTTACGTGGGGAACGATGGGGTGGGTAAATATGTTAATAAATGAATGATTGGGTATGATTAAGCATACCATAAAAAATAAATTACCATAAGTGGGAATTTACCTATTGAGTTAGGTCTACCCCATGGGAATTTACCTATTGAGTTAGGTCTACCCATGTTATGGTAAACTTGATATTAATTAGGGATAATTAATATGGGGGTGATTAATTAGGTGTAATTAATCGACTAAGACACGAGGTTGGACTCATTTGTAGTGTAAAACTGCCCGACCCGACCGGCTTAACCAGTTGCTACAAATGTCAGCCCAATGTGAGAGGTCTTAGCCATAAATTAAATACGTGATTAAGGTAAAGACACGAGGTTAGACTCTGTTATGACGTAAGACTGCCCGGGTTCTACCGGCTTAACCAGGCGGTCATAACAGCCAGTCTAATGTGGGAGGTCTATATGGGAGATCACGGCCTTAATTAATTAAGAAACACTTAACCATGGTAGCATGTAGTGGGACATGAGGGATTAAGTGGGTGCCTTGGGTGGCATGAGGAAATTTTGTGGTTGCCTTGGGTGGCATGTGGAATCTAGTGGGTTGCCTTGGGTGGCAATAGAAAATACGATTAGAATACTTAACCAAGTGGAAACATGTAATTAAACATGATTAAAGGGTTAAGTGGGATACACTAGATATATGACAAGCTTAAGTGGGTAGCTTGTGGGGGCCCATTTCAACCAATATCCCAAACGTATCTTTGTGGGCTCGACCCATGTCGAGTGACGGGACACGCATATTGGGCTTGATTATAAGAGGCCAAAACGGGTTAGCGGTGGCAACGCAAGTCCAACGGGTTTCATATGCGTGTGTGGGCCCGGGCTGGTAGATAAGTCGTTGTTGCATCGTGTAGATATAAAGCCGTGCACCGGTGATAGTATTGGGTAGCCACTTTAGGGGAGTGATACACCCTACTGTGGGACCAGCACGGGTATCTACGGTAGGGAGCCGATCGATGGGAGTAGTGGGTACACCTAGTGAAGATAGGGGCAGACGGCACCTATGTAGGGGTACACGAAACTACTGGGTAAGAATTACGGAGTACACCTAGTGGAGATAGGGGCAGACGACACCTATGTAGTGGGCTAGGAGTACATGAAATTATTGGAAAAATTTTCTAAGTCCTTGGAAGGGATCAACCTTTAAGTAGGAATGACTGGTGTGGTGCAGTTAGTAATTATCCTTGGGTGGGTAGATGCGTCCTGACGGTTATCTTAGTTCATCCTATGTTGTTGGCTACTTAGTGTAGTCATTATCCCCAAAGGTACCGTACCGAGTTCATGTCATACCCTAATTACTTTAATAATTGTATTGTTAAGGTTATAGGGCTCACTCAGACTTATGTCTGACCCCGTTGTTTTTATCTTTTTTCCCAACCCTCAGGTCCTACGGTGGATCCTAGCGGTAGTAGAGCTTGATCGGATTGCTGTTCCAGCCTTTGGGAGCTTGGGTAGATGTAAAGCTCCAGTTATCCAGTTATCTTTTCTTTTGTCATGGCTATTGTATGAGAGAATGAGATTATGTACTTCTTTATTTTGACAGATATTGTACTTGACTTTTATCATGGCTTTATGATGTAACCAGACATGTTTATTTCCGCTGTTATGAGATGATGTTTTAAAATTTCAAGTACTATTTATATCTGTCTTGGTGTAATTTTTCTGTTCTATATTCACTAAAATACTCCACCGATGCTATGGCATTCCCTTAGTGAGTGACCATAGCGGGTGTGGGGTGTTACATTACCCCCGTTTTTATACGTTCACTAAAATATAACATATGTTGGGTTTAACATTTAAACCCAACTTAGCCACATGGAAAAGGGGAGGCTTATAACATGGTGTTTATATATTCTACATGACATAAAAAGGGGAGTGTGAACGCATGAACTTGCGACATAACAATCTAATTAACATGAATTAGGCATATGTAAACTTGCATGGTAGCAGCATATAATCATGGCATAAACATACTTAAACATGAATCATTCTATTCATATAATCATAGCATAAACATACATAGACATGAATCATGATTTTTAATCTATTCATGTAAACTTGCAATTGGAATGTAAATCCAACTTAATTTATGTGCTACCTATATCACCATATGATTTTTATAACAACATAGTCCTAAACATGGTTTCAACTAGGAATAACACCAAACATAGTTTGATCATGTTCATAAAATGCTTACTTTTGTTTCTAATACAAAAGTATGATTTGCCAATTCCAACGTAGATTCATATAAACCATAGTACTTAGTCAAGTCCAATTACACACTAAAAGTGATCATAAAAGTATGTACATCATACTAGCATAATGGTGAATCATATTCTTGCATGAATCTCAAATAAGATATCATAACATATGGTTGTTAACATGAATCCTATATTTGTATGAATCCCAAATAAAATACCACAACATATGGTTGTTAACATGAATCATATACTTGTATGAACCCCAAATAAAATACCACAACATATGGTTGTCAACATAAACCACATACTTGCAAATATCCAATCGTATACCATAACATTTCCAAATCGTTTCGAATCAAAGCAACATACAAATATAGATTATTATCGCCACAAATCGATTACAGTTCTATTTCACATTTTACACAAATCAAACGCAATTATTTATTCACATCGGAATAGCACTCTACTTACAACGTATGACGAATCTTCAATTCAGGAATCTGAATTCTGAATTTGGAGATGCTATCCTTTGTTGTAGGCGTTGCTTTGATTTTAATTGACGTTGCTTTAAGCTTTCGAATTATCTCCTAATTGTCTCTCAATTTCTGACGGATATTCCTAGTCTCTCCTCAGCAGCATGACGGTCTCATCTCCATTTTTGTTTGTGTGTATTAGGGTGAGTCTTAGGTCCTTTTTATAGAGTTTGTGAGTTGATTTGGACCGTCGATGGAGCTTGGTTTAATAATAGTCGTTCGTTTGAAGGAGAGACCAACCAGGAGCTGACACCTAGCCCTAGTGACAAGGCAAGGCTCAGAAAATCGACCAAACACAGACTAGGCCAGCCAGGGGGGCTGGCTTCGACCTGGCTCAGGGGACAGGTCGACATGCTAGTCGACACCGTGTTGACTTGGCAGTCGACACGGGTGACCCAGGTCGACTGCCCAGTCGACCTGGATAGCCCCAGGTCGACAACCAAGTCGACCTGGGTGCCTTGGGCGGGAAAATTCCCGCCGTGGCCAATTGGGCCCGATTTTGAATTTCAAATTCGTTTTTCTGAGCTGTTTTGGTCTGTTTGAATTTTAAACTGAATTCTGAAACTTCCGGAGGCTATATCTTTTTCATACGGAGTCCGTTTTACGCTAATTCGAACTCTATCTCAAGAAGAATTCCGAGACAAACACAATGGCATATCCCGTTTCCCTTAATTCTTTGATTTAAAATTAGTTATACTTTATTTTGTGAATTTCACTGTTATAGAATACGCGGGGTGTTACATTCTCTCCCACTTAAAAGGATTTCGTCCTCGAAATCTTCAAGTTCAGGAAGAATGTATATCCTAACATCCAAACATCCATCTACTCATCCATCAAACACGAGCATCCATTGTCCTTAAAAGACTTCTAATGCTTCATGATCATATGCGAAATGTGTGTGTACATGTACTTATCTAATGCAAAATCAGGCGGTCTACTGATTCAGTTGACCTCCTTAATGCAAATTATGTAAGTGCCATGAATCTATTATGTATGCAAATTATCCTATTCATGATTCTACATGAGTGCACAATCATTCATACAAATGCAACATCCATATGACAACACATTAAACCTCAACCATATACGAATATAAATACATTTATGCATATGCAATATGAAGTGACTGAGTCGATCTAAAACCTAGGTTGTGTGTGTATATGCAACCACGAGCAACCACTAGCAATCAATTGCAACCACTTGCAACCATCATCCATAACATGTTTCAATTACATGTTTTCATCCAAAGGGTTTCTTCCTAAAAGATAAGGTCGAAGAGATATACCTAAAAAAAGATAGATAAAAGCGCAACTTAAGGAAAAAGAAAGATCAAAGATGTACCCTCGAAAAGAAAAGGGTAGGCTGCGCGTATTCTAGCTTCAGTTTCCCAAGTTGCGTCTCCCTCGGCTTCGCTCCACTGAACTTTGACGAGCTTGACTTCGCGGTTGCATAGCTTCTTCACTTCCGTTCCTAATATGCGGGTTGGAACTTTCCTCACGGTTGCTTCGCGTTCCACTTCAGCTTCTTCTGGGATGTTTGGCTCTACCACTTCAGCAGATTCATGTAGACATTTTCGGAGATGTGAAACATGAAAGACGTTGTGAACTCCGTCCAATTTTTCGGGTAGCTCTAACCTATAGGCCATTTTCCCAATTTTCTCAATAATAGGAAACGGTCCTACGAACCTTGGTGCTAGCTTTCCTGTGTTTCCAAAACGAACAACGTTCCTTAGCGGAGATACCTTAAGAAAAAACTCTGTCCCCAACCTCAAATTCAAGGTCGGTCCTCCTCTTGTCGGCGTAGGATTTTTGTCTGTCTTGGGCTGTCTTCATCCTTCTCCATATTAAGTCTAATTTTTCTGAAGTCTCTCGGATCATATCCGGTCCAAGTATGAGCTTGTTAGTAGACTCCCACCAACAAGTGGGTGATCGGGACGGTCTTCCATATAAAGCTTCGAAGGGCGCCATTCCGATGGTTGCTTGGTAGCTGTTGTTGTAGGCAAATTCCGCCAAAGGAAGATGGTCTTCCCACGTCCCTCCGAAGTCAAGGACGCACAGTCTTAAAAGGTCCTCCAAAACTCTGTTCACTCTTTCTGTCTGGCCATCGGTTTGGGGATGATAGGCTGTGCTTAAGCGTAACTGTGTGCCTACCGCTTCCTGCAGACTCCGCCAAAACTCACTTGTGAAGATAGGGTCTCGGTCACTAACAATGCTGGATGGTATTCCATGGAGTCGGACAATTTCCTTGAGGTAAAGAGATGCTAGGGATGAGGCAATTCTTCTACTATTTACAGGTAAAAAGTGGGCGCTTTTAGTAAGCCTATCCACTATTACCCAAATGCTAGTGTTACCTTTCCTAGACCTAGGCAGCCCATCAATGAAGTCCATTGAGATGCTATCCCACTTCCACTGCGGGACCTCTAGAGGATGGAGCAGACCGCCAGGCCTTTTCTGTTTCGCCTTAACCTGTTGGCACACCATACACTTAGAAACGAAATCTGCCACGTCCTTCTTCATGCCGTTCCAAAAGAAAGTCCTCTTTATGTCCTTGTACATTTTATCCCCGCCTGGGTGTATCGTCATTTTGGAGTGATGTGCTTCCTCGAGAACCTTCTTTACAAAATCCCTTGTCTGTGGGACGCATAATCTCCCGTCTTGCCTTAGCCAACCCTTATCGTCGATGGAGTATCTGTTGAGGTGACTTGAAATCTCACCCCTAATTAGCCTATCTATCGTCTCCACAAGTTGAGGGTCTTCACGTTGTGCTGTCCCTATTGAGTCCACTAAAGTCGGGCGTACTTCGAGAGATGCTAGCAAGCCTGGTACAAAATCGGAGGAGGGCCTAAAGTCAAAGCTGGCTATAAACTCTAGGCTTTGTCTTTCTACAAACAACGGGCTTAGGGTAAGTTTCTTTCGGCTCAACGCGTCTGCCACTACGTTGCCTTTGCCCGGAGTGTAGGAGATCTCGAAATCGTACGAGGCAAGAAACTCCAACCATCTCTGTTGCCTCAAGTTAATATCTTTCTGCGAGAAAAGATATTTCAACGATTTATGGTCAGTGTAAAGTTCGAACTTCTCACCTAGGAGATAGTGTCGCCAAGACTTGAGTGCAAAGACGATGGCGGCTAACTCAAGATCGTTGGTCGGGTAGTTCTTTTCATGCACTTTCAATTGTATCCCGCCATAAGCTACTACCCTCCCTTCTTGCATTAAGACGGCGCCTAGCCCTGTCCCACATGCATCTGTATAAACTGTGAACATCTTGCTTCCATCTGGCAACGTTAAAACTGGGGCTGTTGTAAGAGCCCTTTTCAGTCATTGGAAAGCAAACTCGCAATCCAAGTCCCAATTGAACACTAGATTCTTCTTGGTCAACTTTGTGAGCGGAGCTGATATCTTTGCAAAGTCTCTGATGAACTTCCGATAGAAGCCCGCTAGCCCGAGAAAGCTTTGGACTTCTGTTGCGTTCTTTGGTGTCTTCTAGTCCTGCACCGCTACTACCTTAGCAGGGTCCACAGCTAACCCTTCTTTGGATACTATGTGCCCAAGAAATCTGACTTCCTCTCTCCAAAAGTGGCATTTGGAGAATTTGGCTTTTAGCTGATGGACTCGCAGAGTTTCCATGATTGCCCTTAGGTGCTGAGCATGTTCCTCTTCACTCTTTGAGAAGATAAGGATATCGTTTACGAAGACCACTACGAACTTATTGAGGAAATCTATGAACACCCTACTCATCAAGTCCACGAAGTAAGCAGGTGCATTTGTCAAGCCGAAAGGCATGATAAGCCATTCAAAGAAGCCGTCTGGGGTTCTGAATGCCGTTTTATCGATGCTACCTTCAGCCACCCTTAGTTGATGAAAACCGGTCGCTAAATCGAGTTGGGAGAAAATAGACGCTCCTACAAGCTGATCAAACAGATCGTCAATTCTGGGGAGAGGGTGCCTATTCTTTTTCGTTAGCTTGTTGAGCTCCCTATAGTCAACACATAGACGGAGTGAACCATCCGCCTTTGTAGCGAACACCACTGGAGCGCCCCATTCTGAAATGCTCCTTCTAATGAACCCCTTCTCTAGAAGCTCTTTAATCTGTTTACTGGGCTCTTTCCTTTCCCATGGAGCCATGTGTCTAACATGCAATGCAACGGGCTTTGCATTATCTACAAGATATATGCGGAAGTCTATCTCCCGCTTCGGAGGCAAGCCCTTCACCTCTTCGAAGACATCCGGATATTCCCGGATCACTCTAACCGATTGTAAATTGTCGACAGAGGCATCTAGCGATTCAAGATAACTAAGCATAACCGCATACGAGGGATTACAAGTAATTTCCAGAGTGTTACCGAGTTGGGTCAGAAGCCTAACCACCCTTCTCTCACAATCAAAGACGGCACCATTACCGGATAGCCAATCCATGCCCAAAATCAAACCATATCCCAAGAAGCCCAAAACAAAGGTACTACATCTAAATTCTACGCTTAGAATAGAAATTTTCAATCCCACACAGATCATAGACAAATGACCTGGGCCCCCAATTGGGTTTGAAACAATTAAGGGGTCCTCTACCATACTAGTTTCTAGGTGCAGAGATTCTACTAAAGCAGACGAGGTAAAGGAGTGTGATGCGCCGGAATCAAATAAAGTGCGAACTGGGTGATCATAAAGATAAACTACACTTTCTAAAGAAGTATTTATACCTCGCTGTTGCAGGGGTGGCGCCTCTAGCACATGAACCTGTGCCCCTAAGGTGGATCCCGCCCTCTGCCCCTGTCCTCGTTTCTTTGGGCAATCCTTAGCCATGTGGCCTGTCTCACCGCAAGAAAAGCACCCACCATTCATCTTGGCCTTCTTTTTCCGGCAATCTTTCACTAAGTGCCCTACTTTGCCACAGAAATTACACTTCCTCTTCTCTTTGTTGTCTTTCCCGCCCTTCTTAAAGTCTATCTTCTTAGGCTGCAAACCCTCTTTCTTCCCTTGTGAGCTTTCTGCCTTTGTCTCCTTCTTGCCCTTATCCTCTTCGTTCAGCAATGCCATCTGCAACAAACTTTCATACATAGCTCCCGTGGGTATATGGGTCATGGCCAAACTGTGTAATGGCTCATTCAACCCCTTGACAAAGCGGAGAGCCTTCTTGTGCGGGGTGTTGACTAGGTCCAGTCCGAACCTAGCCAGCTTATCGAACTGATTAACATACTCTTTGACTGTCATATTCCCTTGCTTAAGAAATAAGAATTTTTCCAACTGCAAACTCCTTTCAGCGTCTGAGAGAAATTTAGCATCAAACCTTGCCCTAAAGTCCTCCCATGTTTCCACTGGTCTTTCTACATTAGTGACTTCCCACCAGTAGGAAGCCTCACCTTTTAGTAGCCATACTGCCAGTTGTACCTTCTACCTATTTTCTACCCCAAAGATGACGAATAAGTCCTCAGTTTCCTTTAGCCAATTCCTAGCTGCCACGAAGGACTCAGTTCCATGAAAGTCCTTCCCTCCCATAGCTTTGAAATCTTTACATATCTTAGCAAAAGTATTACCCCGCGGAGGAGGTGGAGGAAGAGGTGCTGCTGCAGCTGGATGATTTCCTGCAGCTGGAGGAGGAGGAACGGTAGGGCCTGTCTGAGTGGCCCTTGCTTCTAAGAATTGTCTAAACCAACCAGGTATTGGTATACCCTCTGGCAAGTTAAGTTCTTCGGACATGCTGAAACAAAAAGGATAGATTCAAAACGAAGGATAAAAGATAGTACATATGGCTTTGGGGGGGGGCTATGCCTTTTTAAAATAACATTTTATCTTTAAAAATGCTTCTATAAAATTTCCTTTTGAAAATAAATTTTCAAAACTTTTATCTTATCTGGTAAACCTATGCTCTGATACCAAGTGAAACACCCCACCTCCGTTAGGGTCACTCTCAAAGGGAATGCCCTAATTTTGGTGGAGGTTTATAAGTATAAGTCATAGATATACAAGACAGATATAAGAACACATATTTTTGAACAGCGGAAAACAACAACAATTTTTATTTCATTAAAATACGTGTTGCACAAACCATGCCATAATTGTCTTACAATTCTTCCAAAAACATAACATCTTCATAACTGTCTTGATTACATTATTTAAAGAAGTATAAAGAAAACATAAATAAACTGCATAAGTCCCATAATTGCTGTCCAAAGCCATAGTCCAAAACGAAAAAGATCCAAGCAATACATTCTTTCTCTTCAAGCTGGATGTGAAAGCTGATCAAGCTGCGGTATTCCCTCCCTGTGGACCTTGGGGGGGGGGAACGAAAGAAAAGAAGACGAAAGAAAAGTAGAGTCATACTTAAAGCCTGAGTAATTCTAGGACTATTCAGTCCATGAATAAAGAACTGGGTATGATAAGTATAAAATGGAAATGGGAAAGCACCACAAACTAAGTTAAGTTGTCTGGAGTCGAATATACTATCGTACCCCATATTAATCTCTGTACCCATATAAACTAGTTCCCAACAGGCACCCCATAATCAGGGTGAAGTGATCCATTTCTGTTGATCGGCTCCTACTCGCATAGTTACATGTGTCTTACGGCCCCCGATGTTGTAGTTACCTATGCTGGTCCCACCATGGGGTGTATCAAGTCCCATGGTGGCGGCCCGACACAATCCTAGAATGCACAGGTATGCTACTGGTGCCCAGTGCCTTATTTTTCTGCGCCGGAGTGTGTGCACGCCCGCACCCCGTTAGAACCTACACTGATGCACCACCGCCGTCGATTTGACCTCTTACAGTCAGCCCAGTAATCGTGCCCCACCCTGCCTAGTTCAGGGTATCCTGATACACCTTGTAGGGTTACTGCTGAAAAGGGTTCCCCCTACTAGGTTTTCTATTTCTAGCCAACATGCTAAGTTGGTTAAGTGTTTTGTAAACCTAACCTCAAATCAGTATGTATAGTTTAGCATGTTTCATTTTGATTCAATTTACTTAATCCTATCAATCCTGACTCAGCCTTAATTGTCTTATTAAAGCCTTGACCTCTCACATTAGACAGTTATTGTTGTGGCTGCCTGTTGCCGGTTGGGTCCGGGCAGTCTTACGCCACAACTCAGTCTAACCTCGGGTCCTTATTGGGCTCCGTGTTTAACCACCCACATTGGATAGGTATTGTTGTGACTACTGGACAGTCGGGCGGTTCCGGGCAGGTTTACATCACAACTCAATCCAACATCGGGTTAAACACATCGTATTTTCTACATTTACATATTTTGTCTCTTTCCTTTTTATATGTAAATATTTGCGGCCCATTATTCAAATCCATCTTTATTGGTTTAAAATTTATTTATGCCACTTAATTATTTTTCAAGGTTGTTGGCATGCGTCAAACATGCCACACACATGTTCTATTTTTTAACCCCGTCGTCATTACCCCCGTTTTTATACGTTCACTAAAATATAACATATGTTGGGTTTAACATTTAAACCCAACTTAGCCACATGGAAAAGGGGAGGCTTATAACATGGTGTTTATATATTCTACGTGACATAAAAAGGGGAGTGTGAACGCATGAACTTGCAACATAACGATCTAATTAACATGAATTAGGCATATGTGAACTTGCATGGTAGCAGCATATAATCATGGCATAAACATACTTAAACATGAATCATTCTATTCATATAATCATAGCATAAACATACATAGACATGAATCATGATTTTTAATCTATTCATGTAAACTTGCAATTGGAATGTAAATCCAACTTAATTTATGTGCTACCTATATCACCATATGATTTTTATAACAACATAGGCCTAAACATGGTTTCAACTAAGCATAACACCAAACATAGTTTGATCATGTTCATAAAATGCTTACTTTTGTTTCTAATACAAAAGTATGATTTGCCAATTCCAACATAGATTCATATAAACCATAGTACTTAGTCAAGTCCAATTACACACTAAAAGTGATCATAAAAGTATGTACATCATACTAGCAAAATGGTGAATCATATTCTTGCATGAATCTCAAATAAGATATCATAACATATGGTTGTTAACATGAATCCTATACTTGTATGAATCCCAAATAAAATACCACAACATATGGTTGTTAACATGAATCATATACTTGTATGAACCCCAAATAAAATACCACAACATATGGTTGTCAACATAAACCACATACTTGCAAATATCCAGTCGTATACCATAACATTTCCAAATCGTTTTGAATCAAAGCAACATACAAATATAGATTATTATCGCCACAAATCGATTACAGTTCTATTTCACATTTTACACAAATCAAACGCAATTATTTATTCACATCGGAATAGCAATCTACTTACAATGTATGACGAATCTTCAATTCAGGAATCTGAATTCTGAATTTGGAGATGCTATCCTTTGTTGTAGGCGTTGCTTTGATTTTAATTGACGTTGCTATAAGATTTCGAATTATCTCCTAATTATCTCTCAATTTCTGACGGCTATTCCTAGTCTCTCCTCAACAGCATGACGGTCTCATCTCCATTTTTGTTTGTGTGTATTAGGGTGAGTCTTAGGTCCTTTTTATAGAGTTTGTGAGTTGATTTGGACCGTCGATGGAGCTTGGTTTAATAATAGCCGTTCGTTTGAAGGAGAGACCAACTAGGAGCTGACACCTAGCCCTAGTGACAAGGCAAGGCTCAGAAAATCGACCAAACATAGACTAGGCCAGCCAGGGGGGGCTGGGTTAGACCTGGCTCACGGGCCAGGTCGACATGCCAGTCGACACCGTGTCGACTTGGCAGTCGACACGGGTGACCCAGGTCGACTGCCCAGTCGACCTGGATAGCCCCAGGTCGACTACCAAGTCGACCTGGGTGCCTTAGGTAGGAAAATTCCCGCCCTGGCCAATTGGGCCCGATTTTGAATTTCAAATTGGTTTTTCTGAGCTGTTTTGGTCTGTTTGAATTTTAAACTGAATTTTGAAACTTCCGGAGGCCATATCTTCTTCATACGGAGTCCGTTTTACGCAAACTCGGACTCTATCTCAAGAAGAATTCCGAGAAGAACGCAATGGCGTATCCCCTTTCCCTTAATTATTTGATTTGTAATTAGTTATACTTTATTTTGTGAATTTCACAGTTATAGAATACACGGGGTGTTACAAGTAATAATAAATAATCGATTCTCTTGGTTTTGGCGTACTTCAACCTCAACTTTCACGAATCACCAATGGTACGTACACAATCAATGAAAAATATTATACGAATAAAGGGTGTAATATTCGTTGTTACATTCAAAACCAAATTCCGTTACAGCTCTCTTATCTAAATATGTCCGCTTAAATCACATACAGAGTGATGGATGAAGAAATTGCAATGAGCACATTAAAGTGACAAAGGGGAATAAAGAGTTCAGGTAAGCGTACAAAAATAAAAGCATAAGTGGCTACAGTTTTGTTGTGGAGTAGGAATGTTGACATAATGTAGTCACCATGGACTCGCACTTCGAACTGAAGAAAAAAAAAAGAACATAAGTGGCTACACTTAAATCACTACTTTTATCGATCATAAATGACCGGGGACAATGACAGTTCATCAACCTCTATAGTCAATTCCAATGTTAATGCATCTTCATGTCTCATGCTTACTAAACCGAAAAGCCACATACTCTCGATCCCTTTAGACGAAGACAGCTATATGATATGGAAATATCAGGTTGAAACCGCACTAAATGGCTATGGTCTGTTGGATTACATCATAGGCGCCATGAGTGTGCCACCTGCACAGATACAAGACAAAGATGGAAATCTTGTCAGCAATGGGGATTATATAATATACCAGAAACAAGATAGTTTACTTGCGTCATGGCTTATATCTTCTATAAATGCCAATCTACTTTTGCAAATCAATGGATGCAATACCGCATATGAAGTTTGGAGATCTATCGAGCAAATCTTTAGCTCGCAATCAGCCGCAAGAGTTATGATTTATTTAAGCAACTACAACGTATCAAGAAAGATGATCTATCAATGAGTGAGTATTTGACTAAAGTGAAATCGTTATGCTACAAATTTAATGCCACCGGGTACAGGGTCAGTGAAACATAACATGTTCTATATATCACAGCCGGACTTGATGATGATTATGAGTCTATAGTAACGTATATAGCATCTCAGAAAATAATACCTGACATCCAGTATGTTCATTCCACCTTTCTCTCCCACGAAGCCAGAATTGAGCAAAAGAAACTGTCATAAGTGGATCTTTTAGTAAATTACGCATATGGAACAAGAGGTAGAGGCCAGCAAAGAGGCACCTTCGCTCAAACTGGCAATCAGAGAGGGAATTTCTGCCAAAGAGGGAGAGTCAGAGGTGGAAGAAATAATAACTACAATAACAATAACACAGTAAAATGTAAGATATGCGAAAAATTTGGGCATATTGCACGTAGATGCTATTTTCGATTCAATACAGATTTTAACGTGAATCAACAGAGTAATCATGGTCTGAATGTCAATGCAACAGAACTACGACAGCAGATGAATAATCTTGAAAGTTCAAAAGCGCAAGTGTGGTCCAGTACACAGATTCTAGTAAAAAAGATTACATAAATCTTGATGAATGGTATCCCGATTCCGGAGCGACAAATCACGTGATAAATAATCTACAAAATCTGAATCTAGGGAACAAGAATTACACAGATATGAAATCTGTTTCTATAGACAATGGTGAAATTATTAATATATCTCATATTGGATGTGGTTACATTAGAGGAAAACGGGACTTCTATCTCAATAATCTACTTAGGGTACCCAAAATTATGAAAAATCTAATGAGCGTATCACAATTTGTGAATGATAATAAGGTATACATTGAGTTGCACCCAAAACATTGCCTTGTTAGAGATTTACTAAATAAAGACATATTATTGCAGGGTAAATTGGATAATAGCATGTACAAGTTCAGAAATTTACTGCCAAGACCTAGCACCAATAATAATTGCTATTGTAATTATGTTGATACCAAATTTGATGATGAAAGTACTGATTATCATTACTGTAACTCTGTTGAGATAATTTTTGATAATAAAAGTATTAATAATGTGTTTGATGAATGGCATCGTATATTGGGACACCCTAGTGTCAAAACTGTTATGCATGTTCTGAATGATAATGAAATTAACTTTAAATGTGTACCTGAACCATATTTGTACAAATTGTCAAATTGGGAAAAGTCATAAGTTGCCTTTCACCAAATCTGACACCACATATAGTACACCACTTGAATTAGTTGTTGCAGATTTATGGGGGCCAGCACCAGTGAGGACAGATCAGGGGTACATGTATTATCTCTCCTTTGTTGATGCATTTACGTGATATAGGTGGATATACTTCCTCAAAAATAAATCAGTGGCATATAACATAACAGTAAAGTTCATTACATTAGCAGAAAAACAAACGAACTGTACTGTTAAAGTAATGCAAACTGATAGCGGTGGTAAGTTCAGACCACTAAAGAACTATTTTAGTAGTAGCACTACACCATATATGCTAATTAAGCTGTGTTTTTAGCCATATCTAAGGCCCTTAAACATGACCAATAGCCGTATCAAAAAAATGGCATGTTAAATTTTTAGATACGGCGATAAACCGTATCTCATTAGTAATAACATACGGCTTTTAGCCATAACTAAATAGTATTCAGACACGGTCTTTGACCGTATCGAATTATATCTATGTGTGCACATATTTATATACATGCATATATATATATATATATATATATATATAAACAGAAAATGTAGCACATATTTTTCGTATAACACAGCATATATACCACAATTTATACACAAGAATAACACAATTTATATATATATATATACACTCAGAACATTACAAGATTTTTCATAACACGAACACAATGTATAACATACTAACATATACAAAGGAAACTGTCAAAGATTTTCATAACAGTACGAACTAACAAAAAAGGTAAAAACATATGATCATCCTGATATATATAACTCCAGTCGAGGCCGGGAAGATTGAGCGTACGTGTTGATCATGCCAATGAAATCCATGTGTTTGCTATAAATCAAAGCAGCACTACTATGAGAATAAGCTAGCTCATGATGTTGATCATAAAGTTTTATATATAACAGCATAAATATTTATATATGTTATTATGTATACAGTTTAAAACAAAAACTTAAAAGGCCAACCTGATGATTGGCAGTAAAACTGAATCGTGATAGCCAGCGCCTGAGTTTCAGCAACACAAAAGCGCCCAAAATCTACAGGAAAAAAGAAGTAATTTTATGCCTGATTGCACACAAAATATCGTGTCTTTGTGTTCGTACTGATAACAGTGAAGGGCATATCATGTCTTTGTATTCGTGTGTGCATATTTGTCAATTATATGTATAACATGTTTATGTAATGCTACATGACATGATTTCATTCTCCAAAACAATTCCTTTGCTTTGAACCAGTTTATTTCTCATTCTCCAAAATCTCCGCAAACATGATTTTCACATAATGACTCACTAATTCGCTCTAAAAGTATTAAACTACAAACTTATTATAATTCTCCTTCTCAGTTGGCTGCAATATTGTAGATATAACATTGCTATAGCCTTGCCCTTTCTATTCAATCGCCCTTATCTAGCTAATGTAGTATATCCGAGATGAGGGGATGGAAAAAAGCGAGATATTACCAGAAGTCTGTATCAAAAATGCTCTGATTTTTCCTGCTAAGTACCATGACAAAAATCCCAATCCAGCAGACCCTGCACAATTATGTTATTACTGCATAGTTATAACCTACTATACGGTTCAAAACACTAATAACTTCTCGTATTACATGAAGGGTTGTACACCATGACAGAATTACCTGAATAAAAATGTTATTGAACTAGAAACCACCAACAAAATGACCATATTGATCGCTACTATAGATATTAACCTTGAAATCCATCTATCTATTATTACACATACAATAGAAACAATGCAACTTGGCTTCCTGCATGGTTTTCTTACATTTCAAGATAGGAGATCCTGTTTCAATCTTCTATGTTTTTAATAAAGCACATAAAACTGCCAACCCAACTACATCCCCAAATCTACTCTGTGAAGAACCAAGTAAATGTGGTTATCTAAATGTCATTTGCCTACAAGTACAAATGTTTATTCTTATTTGAAACAATATTGGATGACGTTATTATAATCAAGATCGCTCCTTTTTTCATTTATCTTTTACTTAGCCTGGGGAAACTTAAAATCCTGGCTCCGTCCTTGAGAGTGACATTAAGAGAATATGAACAAGTAAAAAGAATTACCTGAATGTAACGATACAAATTAAGAATAAGCTGATTAGCACATAGGAATTACCCAAAGTCCACAATCTTCAGATTACCCAAATTTGGTGTCCCTAGCTTTGCGTTGGTCGATCATTGGCATCATTTACGTTTACAGCGGCTAATCAATTTCCACTTTATAGTCGAATTAGGTAAAGCACAGCTACTTATTATTATACCTGAGACTTTGATGAAGGTTGATTAGCACATCGGAATGATACTAATGATCTAACCAGTGCAAAGCTGGAGAGGCACAAATCGAATAATCTCTGCCGGAGGAGGAGATTCCAAAGAAAGGTGGAGGCACGATTTGGTCACCGATCGAAAACCCTAATTTGGGTTTTCGGTCACCATTAAACTAAAACAAAAGGAAAAGGGAGCGGCCAAAATTTGTGTTTGGAGTGCCTAGAGGGGGGCATAATATGATACGAATTAGATTTGGCCAAAGGCCGTATCAAATGAACTGATCCGGAGCTTCCATGATGGATGGTCATATTTAGGGTGTTTAGGGTGGCGCGGATCGCAAAATGTAGTTTGCTATGGCTCTAAGCACCATCAAATATTATACGGCTATAAATCGTATTTTATCTCCGCAACGTTGTGTGCCAAATTGGTTGTTATGGTGTAGTGTAGAGGAATCATTTATAAAATGACCTGTCCACATACATCCGAGCAAAATGGATTAGTGGAAAGAAAACATAGGCATATTTTCGAAACCGGGCTTGCACTAATGTCACAAGCATCTCTACCACTAAAATTCTGGGCAGAGGCATTTGCGACATCGGTTTATTTAATAAATAGAATGCCTACAAAGGTCTTGAAAGATAAGTACCCTTATCAAGTTATGTTTGGTGTGAAACCGAACTACTATGAATTAAAAACGTTCGGATGTCTATGTTTTCCTTGTCTCAAATCCTACAATAAACACAAGTTGAGTCTGAGATCGACACAATGTACTTTCCTTGGTTATGTCAAGGATCATAAAGGGTACAAATGCTTAAGTGATGATGGCAGGTTATACATATCTAGGCATGTGGTTTTTAATGACCACGTATTTCCTTTTGCAGAAAAGGGAATCAAAATAACCAAGAAAATTGTTGGGCATGGAAGAATGCTTGCACCCAAACCTGAACTAAGAAAATGCATGGTAAATCAAAAGACACCAAACCTACAGCATATTGGTAATGATAATGAAAGTTTACCCAGCATCAAGATAGACTATAGCCCCATAGACCAATCAAATGACAACAGTGACGCAGATGATAATGTTGTAGACATAGGTGATACTGAACATGAAGGTACTCAACATGATATGGAAGGAACTAATAATTACAATCAAGATCAGTCAGCAACTCAAAACAAAAATCAGCATCACATGGTAACTAGAGCTAAGCATGGAATTTACAAGCCTAAATTATGTGCTGTGGCTATTAATGACAGAGAACCAACAAATTTTAATGAAGCCATAAAGTGTGAGAAGTGGAAAAATGCGATGAATGAGGAATACGACGCTCTCATGAGAAACAAGACATGGAATCTTATTCAAGCACCTTCTCACAAAAATGTTATCGGGTGCAAACGGACATATAAACTAAAAAGAAGAGCTGATGGCAGTATACTCAAGCATAAAGCTAGATTAGTGGCTAAGGGGTACACACAAAAATTCAGGTTCGACTTTAACGAAACATTTTCACTGGTGGTCAAACCTATGACTATTCGTGTAATGTCCCATATTTTTACGGTATTATAATTAATTTATTTAATTATTAAAATCGTGGTTAAGAGAATTAAATGGTCGTTGACTTAAATTATATGGAATATTTAATTAATATAAATAATAGAATAATATATTTAATTCTGAAATAGTCAAAAATAGTGAATTGACAATATCGTGTGAACTGGACAAATTTGAAATATATAATTCAATTTAGAATTGAATTGTATAAACGAAGTTATTTAAAAAACATCAGTTGAACGTATAATTATATTATAATTAAAATCGAGCTCGAAATGGCGCTGCAGTTTGTAATTTGGCGATTCGAACTTTAAACGAATATACAGAATCCGTTTTAAGTCGGATTTCTGTGAAACAAGAAACGTTCAGAACTGGTGAAGTATATTTTTCTAATGGAAGAGAAAAATCGGGATTTCGTCGTGTGGATTATGATTTATGTCCAAATCAAATTTTTGAAAAGTCGCTATGGAATTTCTTTTGTAATTTATAACGATTTATTTATATTATAAATGAATTTTTCAATATAAATTGAATATCGATTCAACCGGGATTTGAATATCGAGTTATAAATCCAATTGGAGCTGTATGATATTCTATTGTGAATATATACGATAATATTTATTTTTAAATATTTAATTTAATTGTTTTTAAATATATTTATATATTTAAATGGTTTATTTAGAGCTTTAAAAATAGCCACTTTTGCAAACGAGCTCCGTTTTCGACGAATCTAATTTTGTTGGATCAGGAATGTTAAATTATTGTTAGATGTCAAGTTTCGTGATTTTTGAAGTCAGTATGTGGCCGTATGGGATTTTAATGTGAAAAACATACGATAATTTGACTTTAAAAATACGCCATGTGAGTAAACGAACTCGGAATTCGACGAAACAGTTTTGTTGGGTACGTGATGTCGAACTGTAGCTTCATGCCCATTTTCATGATTTTTGGATGTTGTATGTGATCACACGAATTGTTAAACAATGAACGGATACAATGGATGGATATAAACTAATTAAATGATCAATATTAAAATATTATAGTTTGCTTATATATATTACTTAACTTTCCTAAACCTAAAACCATTCTTTCTCTGGTCAATTTCTCGTAGCCCCTATTCTACTCCTTTTACAACAAAATCGCAACATATAAATTCTCAAACAATTCATATAAATCCCAAAATTTGTGTATTGAAGTTCATATGGAGAATCTCTTCAGTTTTATACTATTTATGTTGGGTTCGACGCTATTGATGGTCGCCTCTAATATGATTAGCGACATCTAGGGCTTATGTATTCGGAGAATCAATGCTTCATTGTGCAAAATGATGTGGATATTTGGATTTATGAGTAGAAATGGAACCTAGCTGCAAGAGTTGGTGGATTTCGGTTGCAATAGAGGTCGCAGTTTCACTGTAGCCAAAGGACAGGAGGTCGAAGTCGCATTTCGTGCAGGAAGTGCGAGTTGAAGGACTTGGGTACGGGGAGAAGGAGCTCGAGATGAGGAAGAAGGTGATGTTCTCGGGTTGAGGGATAGTAAAGTAGAGACGAAGTTCGGTGGGGGTGAAAGTCAGTAAAGACGTGAGAACTGGATGGGTTCGAAGTAGCTGGAGGGTGGAAGAAAAGGGGTTCGGCCAGTTTAAACGTGAGTTTCATCTGTTTTGCTTTCGATTATATGGTTTTTGGGGGATAATGATATTTAATGTCAAGAAACAAAGGATAATTAAGACTTGGGATGGGTGGAAACTTGGACTGTGTTTTACGCTACAGGGAGTTGTGTTAAACCATGGACTATGTTGAGAGGAACCAAGGCGTGATGTCTTGTTGGTGATGTAGTTGTAAAAGGAGTATTGTGGTGTTATTTGTTTGGGATATTGTGAATAGTGGCATGGGAATTTGGGTTGGCAAGAATCGACCATGATCATGTAAAGTTTCGAAGTAAAGAGGAGTGGTGGTTTTCAGAATACACGAAGGAGAATGAGATCTGTCTAGGTTTAAACATATGAAGGTGGGCCTGTTTTAAGTGAAGCCCATTTGCCCTTTTAATTTAATTATATAGAAAATTAATTCAAGTTATAACTTATAAACGTAATAACTTGTACATACATTATCAGAATTGAGCGAAACAAGATCCGAAGGGATCGTATGGACGATGGCTACACCGTGGACCTAGCTGGGAGTGAATTGAAGCCCGTTACAATTTATAGAAAAATAAATTGTCCGGTCTTAATCAACCGATGGTTATCGCTATTTAACGATGATCGTCCAACGTGAGTAAAACTCACTAATTCTACCAGTTTATATTTTTATAAAGATAATCTAGTAATGATAAACGCTGATTGACTGTTGTGTGATGATTGTTTGGTTGAATTGCTTATGTATTGGTTGAAATTATAGATAACGATATATATATATAAATGGTTAATCAAACATTGATTCTGTTTATCAGAATATTTCATGTTGAAATGAAATTGATGTTATATAGTTGTTTTAACATCTGTGGATGTAGGGAAACAGGTTTGAGGGATCCAACTGGATTCCTCAATATTTATAATACTATTGTTTTCATATATTGTGATATGTGATGTGATATATAATATGTTGTTGATTATGTGTGTTTGGATGATATTGATCATGGCTATTTGGTATTTTAAATACCATAAGAAATACTGGAATGTATAAAGGGAATTTTCAATGTTATATTGAAAAAGAAATATATATAAAACCAAAGGATTTTATAAAAACAGATATTTATAAAATAAAAGGATTTTATAAAAAAGAAATATTTATTTAGTAAATTAATAGAATTATAAAAGGAATATTTATTTGAGAAATAAATAGAATTATAAAAGGAAAATTTGCAGGATATAAAAGAAATGGAAAAGATTTATTTAAAGTGGAATTAAATAGAAATCTGTTTTAACAAATAAATGGAGAATATTAATTTATAAATAATGTTTTATAAATTAAGTAAAATAATTTTTCATGGGATAGATTGGATATATAAGTCTGAACTTATATAGGGAAGTAGAAATCGGTTTTAACACTGATATTTTAAATAGAAATTGAATTCAACATTTATAAAGGGAATTATAAATGAGATTTAAGTATTAGAAGTAAAAAGGGGATTTCGAATGAATAATTCTATAAATAAAAGTATAAATAGAATTTGAAATGGAATATTATTTTTAAATACCAAATCAAACTGAATTGATATATCAAAGAAATATTATTCACATTTGATGTGAATAATGGATTAAAATAGTTATTTTATAAATTAAAACATATATAAAGGAAAAATATTGGATTTGAAATAGAAATTCAAATGGGAATTTGAATAAGATAGGAAATAGGATTAAAATAAAATTAGTTATTCAATAAGAGTTATTTTAATAGAGTTAATCAATTAGAGTCAATCGAATTAGAGTTAATCGGTTAGAGTTAATTGAACAGAGTTAAAGGAGTTAATCGAATATAGTTTATTCGAAAGAAGATTATCAAATATAGTTTATTCGAAGAAAGGAGTTAATCGAATAGAGTTTATTCGAAGGAGTTAATCGAATATAGTTTATTCGAAAGAAGATTATCGAATACAGTTTATTCGAAAGAGAGATTATCGAATATTAGTTATTCGAAGAAAGTTAATCGAATATAGTTTATTCGAAAAGGAGTTATCGAATAGAGATTTTTTCGAAAGAGAATTATACGTTAAATTCGATTATATCGAATTCGGGAAAGTACTGTTCACTTTCTGTTTTAATCAAGATTTATTTATTTATTAATAAATTAGTTATTTGTTTATTTATCCAAATTAATAAATAAAAGTTATATTGAAGTTATTATATTTCAGAAGCATGGGATTTTAACACTATTTTTAAAATCAAATGATTTTTGTAAAAGAAGTGGATTCGTAAAAAGAATCCGAGAGTTACGTAAGGAAGTTTATTAGAGGTTTAAAAGGTGAACCTTGTCTATTTCGAAGTTAGAAATATTGTTCAGTTAAGGTCTGAGAGGTAGTTATACCCTAACTTGATTGGCTTTGTTTTTAACAAAGGAGTGGTTAAGGTTCGATAGTGAAGGTTGGTTAAGTGAATTTAGTTAATCAGTGTAATGTTTTGAGTTGGCATAGCGATGTTTTATTTAAACATCTGTTTAAATCCAATGAAGGAGTTTTGGAAATGTTTTCCAAATAAGAATCAGAAATGTTTTCTAATATAGAAAATAAGAAATGTAAATGTTTTCCAATGTTAATAACGTATATTTTTTAAATTTAGAAAATAAGAATTTCTGTATATATATGGAAACAGGAAATGGGTAAACGAATAAATTAATGATAAATTAATTTAAGAGAAAAATGATGATTGATGATTGATCGATAGAATTTCCATTTGGAAATAGTATCGTTGTTTGTACACATGTTTTTCTTTGATAGTTAAATCACCGACTAACGAAGTTTTTGACCATTCTTCTGTCGTCAATACGGAGAGACCGAGATCAGATTCATTATCTGAAAACCACTCTGTATGGGAGTTTGCGTTGTGATCAAATATGATGAACATAATTGAAGACGGAGTTTGTGCAAGGGTCATTCTGTCAAATCCTAGGTAGAAATTGCCTAAGATGGATTTACAGAATAGTGCCTTCGGTTTGTCCAGTCCGAGGACAACTTGTATGGAAGAATGTCTGGCAGAGTATATTTAATGGATCACGTAAGTTGATCTCTTCAAACGTATGTATGTTTGGTGGCGGAGGAATTCGTTTCTCTTAGCTGTATACCCATTGTATTTTTGGGGAAATCAATTTGTGATGTGGCGGGTATGACGATGTGACATTCACATTGAATAATTGTGTGATCTGTCAGAGATAAGCGTGGCCTCTAACCTCACAACTGGGAAATGGAAAAAATTGGGCAAGCATCATGGCTATGTGGGTTGCTTCCATTAGAGTGTATTATCGCCTATCTAGGGATATTCATTTCATTCTTTAATCTATTCGATGCTGTCCCATTCGGGAAACGGTTGCTGATCCTAACCGTTGGTGATATACATTAGATACACTCAAGCGAAATGAGTGGTCGGTCATGTCTGGCCGGGTTGCAAGATGTTCTTGTTGAACCCAGTTTATTCCTCTCTAGAGGTACACCATCGGAATGTGGTTCGATACCTTGTCATAGTTGGCAATCCATTATCCAATAAGTGCTCGCGGTTTTGCTTGTATACTATATATGTAGAACGTGAGATGAAAGCATTTCTGCTAGATGATTATTATATTGTGGTTGATAGACACTATCATAATATCAAAAGAATTTTGATATAAAGACTATTTTGGATTCTCATAAGGGAAAAAACTGTTCCGTTATACGACGTGGTCTTATGAGATAACATTTAATTGCTCAAACTGTTTTAAACTGTTTTACTCACACCAGTCCCATGACTGACCCAGAGTTTGTTTGTTTTGTTTTCCCTAAACTCTTGGGTGCCCAATTTTGTACGGGCAGTCAAGTAGTCAGTATTTTTCAGATATACTTGGAGAGCTTGGAGCATGAGGCTTCAGGATTATATAGCTATAGTTATTTACGTTGTGTCGTAAGTGTTATATTCTGAAATGTTACTGTATACATATACTGATTTTATTTCAAAATTATGTGTCTATTATATGTTGTTCGTTCCGCTGTGAGATTCGTATTTACTCTGATGTTGTGTGTTCTTCTTCTTCTTCTATTCTAAGTTTCTATCTTATCTATTCTCACCCTCTAATTTCTTTCATGGACTATCCGGTGTTTCCGATGCTTGGGTAGTCAACATTGAGTTTATATCGATAACCAGGATCGCGAAAACCCGGGTCGTTACAATTCGAATTATCATCAGTATTTCTCTTCACAAACAGTGGTGTATAACACAATTAGACGTCTATAATGTGTTTTTAAATGGTGATTTACTGGAGGATGTTTACATGCAACAGCCTGAAGGGTATGTAAACAGCAATAAAGTACATTTAGTTTGCAAATTGGACAAAGCGATATACGGACTCAAGCAAGCCTCAAGGGTATGGTACAACAAACTTAAAGCTACGTTTGTTAACCTAGGTTACAGCACTTCTAGATCAGATAGTTCTCTACACATCAAGAGAAGTAATACTAGTGTAACTTACATACTGGTATATGTCGACGATATACTTATTACTGGAAGCAGCCAAATAGCATGTAATAAGCTATCTAAATCAGGCGTTCTCCGTCAAGAATTTGGAAAAATGAACTACTTTTTGGGCATTCAAGTCATATAGAAGTCAGGTACAAAGGTTATGTTATCCCAAAAGAAATATATACGATCTACTTACTAGAACGAAGATGGAAAAGGCTAAGCCCATGCCAACACCCATGACTAGCAGTTCAAAATTATCCAAATTCAGAGGTGAAGCCTTTAAAAATGTAAAGGAGTACAAAAGTGTAGTGGGTGCTTTGCAATACGTAACTGTAACTAGACCGGATCTGTGTTATAGCGTAAACAAAGAGTAAGACCCTGCATTTTTGATATAATTAAAAAGGTATAAATATGTATATATGCATAGATAGGTAAATATGGTGATGTACAATGAAAATTTATTAATACATGGAAGAGAAGGAAAGACTAATTCGATGACAGTGCACGTAACGAAGAAGACAATAAAATAAGGATACTTAATTTAAATATTAGGAATTAAGTAAAATCGACATCACCGTTGCGTTCTTCTCGGAATTCTACATGAAATACAGTCCAAGTTTTCGAAAATCGGACTCCGTATGAAAGAGTTATGGCCTCCGGAAGATTCAGCAAAATTCAGAAAATCAACCAGCTCAGAACAAAAAAAATGACCAGGTCGACCAAGAGGTCGACCTCTCAAGGGGGAGGTCAACCAAGGTGTCGACCTGGAGCGAAATTTTTGGTCCAGAAGCTTCCTGTGATGTGTTTTGATGTGCTGTGTGAATCTGATGGATTTTAGGTCAATCTAAGAGCTCTAAAACGCTCTCTACGCCTATAAAATAGTGCCTAGACCTAACCTAATTCATAAAGAATTCTCTATGACGTCTACATGCCGCCAAACTGCAACCAAACATGGCCGTCGCCACCTCTAAATCAAATTTCAAGTGTTCATCAACAATCCAAATCAAAAGATTAGATCTACAACAAACCATCAATTAGAGAAGATTAATCAACATCGATTCAATATTTTTGCTTCAACGTTTTACCTCAACAACGAATCATTTATTTCGCCAATCCAGTCAAGGTGAGTGGGATTACAATAAAATTTTGTATAATGGTATTATGATCGTTCATCATTTCCCCAGTTATTAATTCAATGCAAAATTCATGTTATAATAATCGCTCTTTTTTTCTCCTTTCCCTTTTTTTATTTTGGATCTAGGTTATCTCGAACCTAGACGAAATCTTATTATATATATACGTACGGTTGTAATATGAAAATATTGGGGCATAATTTGTTTTATGCAATCCTGAATTATAGTCTGTAATTTGGGGATTATGGCATAGCAATTATTATTGCAAATATTGGAATAATTGGGAATTTTGGAGTATAATCCATAATGGATATTTGGGTCTGATTTGGGAATGTAAATAGGGCATAACCATGAATTTTGATTTTATGATTAACATGAAATTATGAAAATTCTACAGAATTATTGAATGTGGATAGAATTGGTAAAAGGTGATTTATTTCAAATCTAATATTATGGGATTGGGAGTTTAAACTATAAGTTGAATTGGAGTAATAGGCGTAACCTATTAATGAGATTATAAGCATAAGCATAAATTGAGATAATTTACATTATAAATTGACATGTTTAGGTGAGTATCATTTCATTTGTGAATTTGGCTAAAATTTGATAATTTGGGTAATATGAAATCGGGCTAACTATTATGAAATTGGTACAGTTAATGACAAGCTAGAGATAGGCATAAATATGAATTGTAATTAAGTTGAATTAGGAACACATGACATAAATTTGGGATCTGGGTGAAAGAAGAATGTCAATAAAAGCCTATGACACGAGGTTATACACGTTTGTGGTGCAAGACTGTCCGGAATCGCCTGGCAAATCCAGCAAGCACAAATGTACATCTAATGTGGGAGGTCAACGGCAAGAACTAGAGGCGTAACGGTTTATGACACGAGGTTAGACACGATTGTGGTGTAAGACTGCCCGGAACTGCCCGACAAATCCAGCAACCACAAGCGGACGTCTAATGTGAGAGGCCATACATCGTTATGACATAATAAATAAATTAAGAAATACTAACCATAGTAAGACATGTGGGTGACATGGGTATGGTTAGAGATTTAAGTGGGTGGTATAAATGACATGTAAAACACGACTAAGGTAGACTTAACCGTAGTAAGACATGTGTAAAACATGGAAACCATAATAAAGGGAACACAGGGGACATGTGAAACAAAGGTTTAGATATGCTTAACCAAATGGGACCCGCAACGATATTATGAATTAATTGAATTGAGTAAAGTTTAAGTAACGGGTTAATTAAAAGGAAGGGTTGAGTCAAATCTAAAATTAATGACACAGTAATGGGGGAATGATAACTACCTATTCTAAACTTGAATTGTGGTAATGTAAAATTAAATAATATGTACAACTTGTCCTAGGGACAAGGGAAGATTATGACTTAAGATGTAACACAAGACTTGAAAGGTGGGATGACTTATACTATGAAATAAGTTAATCTAAGCTAAAAATGTGGGAAAACACCAGTACGCTATCGTCTGATAAAGAAAACTTAAGTCATGTTTGAATTCATTAGTAAAACTTAGTTAACAGAAACTAAGTAATAAACCTTAGTTAAAGAGAACTAAGTAACATAAACTAAGTATCGAACCTTGGTTAAAAGAATCAAGTAATAAACCATAGTTAAGATAACTAAGTGGATAACGAGAAAGAGAACTAAGTAGTAAACCTTAGCTAAGTGGACTAAGTTGTAAACCTTAGCTAAGAAAAATGAACGATTGAGAGAACTAAGTTGTAAACCTTAGTTAAGAAAACGACGATTCAGGAAACTAAGTAGTAAACCTTAGTTAAGGGAACTAAGTAGTAAACCTTAGTAGAACACGAGAAGGAGCGAACGCCCATCTGATCTTAAAGAAGGCTCCAACGAACTGGGCTACGATGCACGCGGCTTCGAGGGGACGTGAGGGTACTCTTGGTATCCCTCTGCGAGGCTGCATATGATCCTCATGGGCTCACATAGGTTAAGGTCTGCGTTAAAAGAACCAAGGGTATGCCTTGGTTGCAATATAAGGCAACCTAAAGACTAGGATGGACCAGCATGATTCGGCGAGACCAGTAGCCCTGTGATAGCAACTCGTCATCTACCTACCATCTCGATTCAGTCGAGATACGTAAAGCGGAAAGGTGGAGAACTCCAAAAGACCATATACTTGTTATCTAGTTATGGGTGTTGATGGCCATAGGTTAGTGGGGCATAGGGGGGCTGCGTATAGTTCTCATTTTTTTTCAAGGGTGGCCTATCATTAGTTGAGGGAGGGGTCAAGTGGGATCATAGCCACTAGAAAAACCGACCTTAGCATCTGCATCGGCAGATAACTTAAAGCTCCCACCGAGTCCCGTGTTTCTTGATTTATCCTGCCATGGGACTCGGGCCGCACATATGGAGGACACGTGCAATTAGACATCGATAACGATTCACGACACGTATGTGGGGAAAGTCTAGGAACATATATCACTCTGGGTAGTGCGTCCTAGACTAAGAGGCATCGTTTGATAGGTAGCATAATCCCTAGTTGGACCTAGGTCATGTAAACCCTGAATCCGAGAAGCGTTCAATAGGTAGCATAAATGCTAGTTGAATCTAGGAAGCCTTCGATAGTATACCCTAGATTAGATCTAGATGATACACGGAATCTAGCAAGATCTAGAGTGGCAGTCCAAGCGATTCGAGAATGGTGGCACTACACTAAAGTAGTATATATTTACATGATGAAGCCCGTACAACATACGACAAGGGACTGTGTATATACATGGAAAAGATTAGACGGGTTAGGGGTATCTACATATACGTTGTATTAGGTTAACCTACTAGTGGGACATGAGTACAGCCTAGAGAGCTAATGTCACGAGTAACCTAATAAGCAAGAAAATATAACTGAACGGTATATGTAGGATTATACAGAAGTTTATTCTAAGTCCACTCACACAGAACTTATGTTCTGACCCCCTCCTCATTACATACTTCCAGGTTAGGTTCAAGGCAGAGATGGTATAACTATGGATCTGGTTAGACAGTATGATATATAAGGTAAAGCTATTTTTGAATATATATTATATTTTAATTCCTTACGCTGTGAGATGCTTTGCGAGTTCTGACATGTTTCTTTATCTCTGTTTTTCTGCAGGATACCAGAACACCCAACTCGGATCTCGATGGATCGAATTTGAAAAATTCGGTCTGTCGGAATTCGGTTTGTTACACAAAGTGTGCCAATTCATACAATCACGTCTAACAGAACACTGGTGTGCGGTGAAACGTATACTTAGGTATTTGAAAGGAACGTTAGACTACGGTTTAACACTAAAGGCATGAAAATACATTTACAAGCTTACAGTGATGCAGATTGGGCTTCAGACCCCGATGATCGAAGATCGACCAGCGGTTATTGCGTCTACTTGGGTCAGAACCCTATATCGTGGTGCTCGAAGAAGCAATAGACTGTTTCGTGCTCAAGTACAGAGGCAGAGTACAGATTTGTGGGGAGTACAATGGAAGAGCTTGCGTGGATAAATTCTCTTATGAACGAGCTAGCGTTTCAGCATAACATGAAACAAGTGATCTGGTGCGATAATCTAAGTACGGTTTCCCTCTCCGCCAACCCAATTCAACACGCTCACACCAAACATATTGAAATTGACCTATTTTTGTGCGAGAGCAAATCATGGTAGGAAGGCTTGAAGTAAACCACGTGCCAGCCTTCTTCCAAAGAGCAGACATTCTGACAAAGATGCTATCATCTAAGAACTTTCATAGATTGAGAGAGGAATTAAAATTACAGATGGAGGTGGCGCAGAGAAAGGGAAATGAAAACCCTAGATCATTTTGAGGAGGACTAATAATACAATCAGAGGATGGATATTGTGACTTTATGTTTACATATTACATTGGACTTATGTTAGACAATAGGCTTGGCCCAAACTATAAGTACAAGACTGTATTATAATCGTTATCTCTATCCTTTATACGATGTACAATAACAACACTTTGTATTATTATCGAATCATCTTTCTGGAATAATAAAATATAGTTTCCAATCTTCAGACTATTATTTTACTTTGTTACCACTACAACCCTAAAAATAAATAAAAAATTGTTTTAGGCCGAGCCTATAGATTTACCAATCCCGCTTCAATTTTTTTGTTTCCCGCTTCATAATCGAAATCTGACGGCTCTTCAAGCAGACTCTTCTTCTTTCGATATCTCAAAAACCATAATCTATAAAAAGATCCAAAACAAAACTCCCGATTCGCTTCCTATCTTACGCCACCACGAAACGACCACCCTCTTCCTTTCTATTGACCCATTCCTCCTTTGGAAGCCGTGAAACGATGGAGAAATGTCTAATAAACAAGAGTATCAATAGCAACTGTCTCTTAATCCTCTTAACTCTACTTCTCAGTGCTCGAGAGTTTCCTGATTGTGATTTGTTCTTCTCGTTCTTTTTTGGTTCCTTCAAACAAGATAAGTGAATTTTCTTTGAATAAGTTTTAATTTTAATATTTTATCAGTGTTTTGATTTCTGAATATACGAGTATTCCCTTCGTATTTGATATAAATGTTTAAGCATATGACCGAGTATAATAAGAGGTTATGTAGTTTGGTAGAAATGAATGGTGGAGTTTTGGTTCAGGCTGAGTCACTGAGATATTACAAGTGAAGTGGAAGCGGAGAACTGTAGTGCTTGGTCAGTTTCAAGTATAATGGTAATCTGGAGTGAAATAATTGGATGTAAGGATGTGTATTTTATGAAGTGGCAATGGTAGTTTCAACATGTTTGCGTCATGAAGTAAATAAGTGTTGGTCTTTTATAGAATTATAAAGATATGGAACGAGAGTAGGCTATGATATTGATTTCTAATGCATACGACTTGACTTTAAGATGGAAGAATTGACAACAACATCTTCATACGTAGGAATATCAGATAATGAGGATTTGAATTGATAACAGCGTTTCCATGATTCTGTGGCTTGTTTTTTGTTTTCGTTTTTTCATGTTAGATTGTTTTATACCGTATATGTTCCAATAAGATGTTTCATGTTAAAAAAATTATACAGTACTATTATGTTGTAGTTTTATCCTTTTCAATTATATAAATGAGTTGCGCGAACAAAGAATTTGACTATCAGGTTTTGCATTTTCTCAAACTGGAGCGTCCTAGTTTTAGTAAAATTATATGCGGTCACCATTTCTTTCGTTGTCAAACTTTTGGCAATGTGCAGTCTGAAAAAATGTTAGCCAAAATTCCCGTAGGGGATGCTTAATGGAACGCGGACACTATAAAATTAAAATGTGCATTGGAAGAACATTATTTAATAATAACTGATGTCCGCTTTATTCCTAGCATGCCATGCTTAGCTACTTCTTATTTTAACAAAGTTGTCTAAATTTGGGATGTTGTAAGTGCTAATATTTCCATTTTTTTGCACTAAATTAGCAACTGTTAAATATTAATAGTTTCAGTCATTTTTACATGCAAACATTACTCACTATTTTCAAACGATATTTAAAAATGCATTTACACTCTTGCGTTGTTAGTTTACAACTTGTGAAGCTTTCAGTTCAGATACCAAACTCATACTTAATTTTATTGCTTGGATACTTAAAATATTTTCTGGGCATTCTTCGTATGCAACATTTGTAGACTTCCACTCTATTAAGAAGGATCTTATATGTTCTTGTGATAAAAATGGTGAAATACGACATTGTAGCATATGCTACATGTTCTTGTGCTATAACATATGAAACTAACTAATTAGCAGGGCACTGTCTGGAACATGGCCATAGTTAATTAATGTTGTGTAACTTGAAGCAAAATGTGGAGGAGTGGAGCATTTAGAAGTCTATAAAATGAAGATGTGCTATTACTACTAGGCATACAGTGGGAAAGGAGTTAATCGAATATAGTTTATTTGAAAGGAGATTATCGAATATAGTTTATTCGAAGAAAGGAGTTAATCGAATAGAGTTTATTCGAAGGAGTTAATCGAATATAGTTTATTCGAAAGAAGATTATTGAATACAGTTTATTCGAAAGAGAGATTATCGAATATTAGTTATTCGAAGAAAGTTAATCGAATATAGTTTATTCGAAATGGAGTTATCGAATAGAGATTTTACGAAAGAGAATTATACGTTAAATTCGATTATATCGAATTTGGGAAAGTACTATTCACTTTCCGTTTTAATCAAGATTTATTTATTTATTAATAAATTAGTTATTTGTTTATTTATCCAAATTAATAAATAAAAGTTATATTGAAGTTATTATATTTCAAAAGCATGGGATTTTAACACTATTGTTAAAATAAAATGATTTCTGTAAAAGAAGTGGGTTCGTAAAAAGAATCCGAGAGTTACGTAAGGAAGTTTATTAGAGATTTAAAAGGTGAACCTTGTCTATTTCGAAGTTAGAAATATTGTTCAGTTAAGGTCTTAGAGGTAGTTATACCCCAACTTGATTGGCTTCGTTTTTAACTAAGGAATGGTTAAGGTTCGATAGTGAAGGCTGGTTAAGTGAATTTAGTTAATCAGTGTAATGTTTTGAGTTGGCATAGCGATATTTTATTTAAACATCTGTTTAAATCCAATGAAGGAGTTTTGGAAATGTTTTCCAAATAAGAATCAGAAATGTTTTCTAATATAGAAAATAAGAAATGTAAATGTTTTCCAATGTTAATAACGTATATTTTTTAAATTTAGAAAAAAAGAATTTCTGTATATATATGGAAATAGGAAATGGGTAAACGAATAAACTAATGATAAATTAATTTAAGAGAAAAATGATGATTGATGATTGATCGATAGAATTTCCATTTGGAAATAGTATCGTTGTTTGTACACATGTTTTTCTTTGGTAGTTTAATCACCGACTATCGAAGTTTTTGACCAATTTTCTATCGTCAATACGGAGAGACCGGGATCAGATTCATTATCTGAAAACCACTCTGTATGGGCATTAGCGTTGCGATCAAATATGATGAAGATAATTGAAGACGGAGTTTGTGCAAGGTTCGTTCTGTCAAATCTTAAGTAGAAATTGCCTAAGATGGATTTACTGAATAGTGCCTTCGGTTTGTTCAGTCCCAGGACAACCTGTATGGAAGAATGTCTAACAGAGTATATTTAATGGATCACGTAAGTTGATCTCTTCAAACATATGTACGTTTGGTGGCGGAGGAATTCATTTCTCTTAGCTGTATACCCATTGTATTTTTGGGGAAATCAATTTGTGATGTGGCGGGTATGAAGATGTGACATTCAAAGTGAATAATTGTGTGATCTGTCAGAGATAAGCGTGGCCTCTAGCCTCACAACCGGGAAATGAAAAAAATTGGGCAAACAGCATGGCTATGTGGGTTGCTTCCATTAGGGTGTATTATCGCCTATCTAGAGATATTCGTTTCATTCTTTAATCTATTCAATGCTGTCCCATTCGGGAAACGGTTGCTAATCCCAATCGTTAGTGATATACTTTTGATACACTCAAGCGAAATGAGTGGTCGGTCATGTGTGGCCGGGTTGCAAGATGTTCTTGTTGAACCCAGTGTATTCCTCTCTAGAGGTACACTATCGGAAGGTGGTTCCATACCTTGTCATAGTTGGTAATCAATTATCCAATAAGTGCTTGTGGTTTTGATTGTATACTATATATGTAGAACGTGAGATGAAAGCGTTTCTGCTAGATGATTATTATATTGTGGTTGATAGACACTATCATAATATCAAAAGAATTTTGATATAAAGACTATTTTGGATTCTCATAAGGGAAAAAACCGTTCCGTTATACGGCGTGGTCTTATGATATATCAATTAATTGCTCAAACTGTTTTAAACTGTTTTACTCACACCAGTCCCATGACTGACCCAGAGTTTGTTTGTTTGTTTTCCCTAAACTCTTTGGTGCCCAATTTTGTACGGGCAATCAAGTAGTCAGAATTTTTCAGATATACTTGTAGAGCTTGGAGCAGGAGGCTTCAGGATTATATAGCTATAGTTATTTCCGCTGTGTTGTAAGTGTTATACTCTGAAATGTTACCGTATACATATACTGATTTTATTTCAAAATTATGTATCTATTATATGTTGTTCGTTCTGCTGAGAGATTCGTATTTACTCTGATGTTGTATGTTCTTCTTCTTCTTCTATTCTAAGTTTCTATCTTATCTATTCTTAACCTCTAATTTCTTTCATGGACTATCCGATGTTTCCGATGCTTGGGTAGTCAACATTGAGTTTATATCGATAACCAGAATCGCAAAAACCCGGGTCGTTACAATTCGAATTATCATCAGTATTGCTCTTCACAAACAGTGGTGTATAAGACAATTAGACGTCTATAATGTGTTTTTCAATGGTGATTTACTGGAGGATGTTTACATGCAACAACCTGATGGGTATGTGAACAACAATAAAGCACATTTAGTTTGCAAATTGGACAAAGCGATATACGGACTCAAGCAAGCCTCAAGGGTATGGTACAACAAACTTAAAGCTAGGTTTGTTAACCTAGGTTACAGCACTTCTAGATCAGACAGTTCTCTACACATCAAGAGAAGTAATACTAGTGTAACTTACATACTGGTATATGTCGACGATATACTTATTACAGGAAGCAGCCAAATAGCATGTAATAAGCTATCTAAATCAGGCGTTCTCCGTCAAGGATTTGGGAAAAATGAACTACTTTTTGGGCATTCAAGTCATACAAAAGTCAGATACAAAGGTTATGATATCCCAAAAGAAATATATACGATCTACTTACTAGAACGAAGATGGAAAAGGCTAAGCCCATGCCAACACCCATGACTAGCAACTCAAAATTATCCAAATTCAAAGGTGAATCCTTTAAAAATGTAAAGGAGTACAGAAGTGTAATGGGTGCTTTGCAATACGTAACTGCAACTAGACCAGGTCTGTGTTATAGCATAAACAAAGTGTAACACCCCACATTTTTGATATAACTAAAAATGTATAAATATGTATATATGCATAGATAGGTAAATATGGTGATGTACAATGAAAATTTATTAATACATGGAAGAGAAGGAAAGATTAATTCAATGACAGTGCACGTAACGAAGAAGACAATAAAATAAGGATACTTAATTTAAATATCATGAATTAAGTAAAATGGACAACACCATTGCATTCGTCTCGGAATTCTACATGAAATAGAGTCCAAGTTTTCGAAAATTGGACTCCGTATAAAAGAGTTATGGCCTCCGGTAGATTCAGCAAAATTCAGAAAATCAACCAGCTCAGAACAAAAAAAAATGGCCAAGTCGACCAGGAGGTTGACCTCCCAAGGGGGAGGTCGACCAAGGTGTCGACCTACCCCTTGGGGAGGTCGACCTGGAGCAAAAATTTTGGTCCAGAAGCTTCCTGTGATGTGGTTTGATGTGCTGTGCGAATCTGATGGCTTCTTGGTCAATCTAAGGGCGCCAAAACGTTCTCTACGCCTATAAAATAGTGCCTAGACCTGACCTAATTCATAAAGAATTCTCTATGACGTCTACATGCTGGCAAACTGCAACCAAACATGACCGCCGCCACCTCTAAATCAAATTTCAAGTGTTCATCAACAATCCAAATCAAAAGATTAGATCTGCAACAAACCATCAATTAGAGTAGAATAATCAACATCGATTCAATGTTTCTGCATCAATGTTTTACCTCAACAACGAATCATTATTTCTCCAATCCAGTCAAGATGAGTGGGATTACAATAAAATTTTGTATAATGGTATTATGATCGTTCATCATTTCCCCAGTTATTAATTCAATGCAAAATTCATGTTATAATAATCGCTCTTTAATTCTCCTTTCCCTTTTTTAATTATGGATCTAGGTTATCTCGAACCTAGATGAAATCTTATTATACATACGTACGGTTGAAATATGAAAATATTGGGGCATAATCTGTTTTATGCAATCCTGAATTATAATCTGTAATTTGGGGATTGTGGCATAGCAATTATTATTGCAAATATTGGAATAATTGGGAATTGGGAATTTGGAGTATAATCAATATTGGATATTTGGGTCTGATTTGGGAATGTAAATAGCTTATAACCATGAATTCTGATTTTATGATGTTAGCATGAAATTATGAAAATTCTGCGGAATTATTGAATGTGGATAGAATTGGGAAAAGGTGATTTATTTCAAATCTAATATTATGGGATTGGGGGTTTAAACTATAAGTTGAATTGGAGTAATAGGCATAACCTATTAATGAGATTATAAGCATAAGCATAAATTGAGATAATTTACATTAGAAATTGACATGTTTAGGTGAGTATCATTTCATTCATGAATTTGGCTAAAATTTGATAATTTGGGTAATATGAAATCGGGCTAACTATTATGAAATTGGATAGTTAATGACAAGCTAGAGATACACATAAATATGAATTGTAATTAAGTTGAATTAGGAACACATGACATGAATTTGGGATTTGGGTGAAAGACGAATGTCAATAAAAGCCTATGACCCGAGGTTAGACGCGTTTGTGGTGTAAGACTGCCCGGAACCGCCGACAAATCCAGCAACCACAAGTGGACGTCTAATGTGGGAGGTCAACGGCAAGAACTAGAGGCGTAACGGTTTATGACACGAGGTTAGACGCGTTTGTGGTGTAAGACTGCCCGGAACCGCCCGGCAAATCCAGCAACCCCAAGCGGACGTCTAATGTGAGAGGCCATACATCGTTACGACATAATAAATAAATTAAGAAATACTAACCATAGTAAGACGTGTGGGTGACATGGGTATGGTTAGAGGGTTAAGTGGGTGGTATAAATGACATGTAAAACACGACTAAGGTAGACTTAACCATAGTAACACATGTGTAAAACATGGAAACCATAATAAAGGGAAGACAGGGGACATGTGAAACAATGGTTTAGATATGCTTAACCAAATGGGACCCGCAAAGATATTATGAATTAATTGAATTGAGAAAAGTTTAAGTAACGGGTTAATTAAAAGGAATGGTTGAGTCAAATCTAAAATTAATGACACAGTAATGGGGGAATGATAACTACCTATTCTAAACTTGAATTGCGGTAATGTAAAATTAAATAATATGTAAAACTTGTCCTAGGGACAAGTGAAGATTATGACTTAAGATGCAATACAAGACTTGAAGGGTGGGACGACTTATACTATGAAATAAGTTAATCTAAGCTGAAAATGTGGGAAAAAACCAGTACGCTATCGTCTGATAAAGAAAACTTAAGTCATGTTTGAATTCATTAGTAAACCTTAGTTAATAGAAACTAAGTAATAAACCTTAGTTAAAGAGAACTAAGTAACATAAACTAAGTATCAAACCTTGGTTAAAAGAATAAAGTAATAAACCTTAGTTAAGATAACTAAGTGGATAACGAGAAAGAGAAATAAGTAGTAAACCTTAGTTAAGTGGACTAAGTTGTAAACCTTAGTTAAGAAAAACAAACGATTGAGAGAACTAAGTAGTAAACCTTAGTTAAAAGGACTAAGTAGTAAACCTTAGTTAAGAAAACGACGATTCAGGAAACTAAGTAGTAGACCTTAGTTAAGGGAACTAAGTAGTAAACTTTAGTAGAACACGAGAAGGAGCGAACGTCCATCTGATCTTAAAGAAGGCTCCAACGAACTGGGCTATGAAGCACCCGGCTTCGAGGGGACATAAGGGTACTCTTGGTATCCCTCTGTGAGGCTGCAAATGATCCTCCTGGGCTCACAGAGGTTAAGGTCTGCGTTAGAAGAACCAAGGGTATGCCTTGGTTGCAATATTAGGCAACCTAAAGACTAGGATGGACTAGCGTGATTCGGCGAGACCAGTAGCCCTGTGATAGCAACTCGTCGTCTACCTACCATTTTGAGTCAATCGAGAAACGTAAAGAGGAAAGGCGGAGAACTCCAAAAGACCATATATTTGCTATCTAGTTATGGGTGCGGATGACCATAGGTTAGTGGGGCATAGGGGGCCTGCGTATATTTCTCATTTTTTTTTCCAAGGGTGGCCTTTCATTAGTTGAGGGAGGGGTCAAGTGGGACCATAGCCACTGGAAAATCAGACCTTAGCATCTGCATCGGCAGACAACTTAAAGCTCCCGACCGAGTCCCGTGTTTCTTGATTTGCCCTGCCACAGGACTCGGGCTGCACATATAGTGGACATGTGCAACTAGGCATCGATAACGATTCACGACACGTACGTGGGGAAAGTCTAGGAACATATATCGTTCTGGGTAGTGCATCCTAGACTAAGGGGCATCATTCGATAGATAGCATAATCCCTCGTTGGACCTAGGTCGCGTAAACCCTGAATCCGAGAAGCGTTCAATAGGTAGCATAAACGCTGGTTGAATCTAGGAAGCGCTCGATAGTATACCCTAGATTAGATCTAGATGATACATAGAATCTAGCAAGATCGAGAGTGGCAGTCCAAACGATTCGAGAATGGTGGCACTACACTAAAGTAGTATATATTTACATGATGAAGCCCATACGACATACGACAAGGGACTGTATATATACATGGAAAAGATTAGACGGGTTGGGGGTATCTACATATATGTTGTATCAGGTTAACCTACTAGTGGGACATGAGTACAGCCTAGAGAGCTAATGTCGCGAGTAACAAAATAAGCAAGAAAATGTAACTAAACAGTATATGTAGGATTATACAGAAGTTTATTCTATGTCCACTCACACAGAACATATGTTCTGACCCCCTCCTCATTACATACTTCCAGGTTAGGTTCAAGGTAGAGATGGTATAACTATGGATACTGGTTAGACAGTATGATATATAAGGTAAAGCTATTTTTGAATATATATTATATTTTAATTCCTTACGCTGTGAGATGCTTTGCGAGTTCTGACATGTTTCTTTATCTCTGTCTTTTTCTATAGGGTACCAGAGCACCCAACTCGGGTCTCGATGGATCGAATTTGAAAAATTCGGTCTATCGGAATTCGGGTTGTTACATCTGGTATCAGAGCTTCGGTTTTGTGATCTTAGAGAGATAATGAGTGAACATATTTGTATTTTCAGGAATATAAATATTATATATATATATATAAACCTAGATCCATATAGTAGCCCACTAGACATGAAAAGAGTTGGGATATCTAGTTTGTACACTCAAGGAATGAACATAGGAATTTGGAAACCATTAGGTGGTTGGGAAAGTGTACAATATGGCTTGGCATTGGAGAAAGAAAATATCCCATAGGATGGAAACTGAAATGTTAGTATTTTAGAGTAGTGGGTTTAGAAGTGTAACCTTAGAAACTTGGAAAGGTTGAAAAATGAAAAAAATGGATTAGGAATATTTATAGTCGAGAAAATTGAATTCGCGAAAATGCCTAGGAAAGCCTAGTCGAGTTGAAGACCCGCTCTGAGTCTAACCCAATGATAAGCTTTTAAGAACTTGAAATTGTAAAAGGGTTTGTGGTGTTTTTCAAGTTTTAATCTTAAAAGTATTTTTAATGTTTGAGAAATTATTTAGCGCATGTTGGGTTTTAAAAGTTAAGTGGGGTATATTATGTAAAACAATGATTTCTTGTTTTAAAAAGAGTTCTCTCATAAAAAGGTGAATATTATGGAGCATAAATAGCTCGCTAGTTTTCATTTATGAAAAGAAGTTTTGAAAATCTCTATTCCGTTAATAATAAATTTTGATTATTGTTTTGTTGGGTGAACAAAATAAGCGGTAGAGTGTAAGAATAGAGTAGATATTTGCACCTTAGCAGCCATATTTAACATTAGGAACAGTGTAACCCTTTAGTTGTCCTTGTCTACTCTAGTTTTGTGATTGGAAGAAAATGTTTTGCATTTTATTTTGTGACATGTTTTTTTTATGGTTTGTCAAAAGCAAGTTTTTGAGAAAAGAATATTTTTTTTACCACTTTTAGTTTTTGGAAGAAGAATGTAATAAAAAAGAGAAAGAAGGCCAAAACATGTTTTAAAAATGGAGTAGTTAAGGATTAAGGACTAGGAAGAATGAGATAAAGTTAATTCTATTAGAACCAATTGAGAATTGGTTGAGTTGAGTAATTCTCTGAGTGTCAATCTGATGTTGATTTCCGTCTGCAGGGTTGATACTTAGGGAGTTATTTTCTTGCCAAATTACAGTCAGGGATTAGATAATATTGAACTAATGGAAAAGTTTCCTGTAGAATACATAAGCATTAAGAAACCTAGGTTTGATTGCTTGAGAAGAGAAGTATAGGCTAGTAATACACAGCATAAACTAGTAATAACTACTAGGTAGTGAAGGGCACGCAAGTATATAGATCCTGTTGTGTGGGCTCGCGATTGTCAGAGGTAACAAAGTCCTAAGAATCTTGGCCCATAGTTGTAGCTGTGTAAGGTATTGTTTGAGTTGAAAACAGAAAATCTTGGTTGAAAAATAAAGTTAAGAAGAAGACTAGCCTAACTAACAAGAAAACAACTGAATCAATCAAGCAACAAAAACGTGACAGGAAAAGAAAATAAAAATCTTAAGAAAAAGATGAATAAATATGAAAAAGAATTTCAAGATAATTTGAAAAAAAGAGAAGAAATTTTCTTATGTGGTTGTACTTGGATAGGAAAATAGGAAATCTTTATAGAATAAGTTATATAAAAATCCAAGTACGATTAGAAGAGAAAAACGGAGGATGTGAATTTTTTGTTTTATACCTTTTCGTAATATAAGAAATCAAATTTGCAAAATTAGATTTTTCTAAATTTCGAATTTAATGATTGTTGGTAGGGTTTCGGATGCAACAATTGGGTGAACTATGCTCTTATTTTGTAAGGGTATGTGAAAATTGGGATGAAATATATTTTGATTTTTCAAACATATTGCATTCATATAGAACTGCAAGTATATTTAGGATGTGAGCGTCATGTTTTGAAGGAGTTTTTAAGTTTGCATACATATAGGTGGATCCAAATTAGGCGTACATACTTTACTATGATGTATCTCACTTTGCACATGTGCGCAATGTTGCAACAATTGGATGAACACTAATTAGATGTTGCGAGGGATTATCTATTTTACTCTTATCGAATTTCGAGGACGAAATTCTTTAAGGGTGGGAGAATGTAACACCCCCCATTTTTAATATAATCAAAAATGTATAAATATGTATATATGCATAGGTAGGTAAATATGGTGATGTACAATGAAAATTTATTAATACATGGAAGAGAAGGAAAGACTAATTCAATGACAGTGCACGTAACGAAGAAGACAATAAAATAAGGATACTTAATTTAAATATTAGGAATTAAGTAAAATGGACATCACCATTGCGTTCATCTCGGAATTCTACATGAAATAGAGTCCAAATTTTCGAAAATCGAACTCTGTATGAAAGAGTTATGGCCTCCGGAAGATTCAGCAAAATTCAGAAAATCAACCAGCTCAGAACAGAAAAAAAAATGACCAGGTCGACCTCCCAAGGAGGAGGTCAACCAAGGTGTCAACCTACCCCTTGGGGAGGTCAACCTAAGTCCACCTAGAGCGAAATTTTTGGTCCAGAAGCTTCCTGTGACGTGCTGTGCGAATCTGATGGCTTCTAGGTCAATCTAAGGGCTCTAAAACGCTCTCTACGCCTATAAAATAGTGCCTAGTCCTAACCTAATTCATAAACAATTCTCTATGACGTCTACATGCCGCCAAACTGCAACCAAACATGGCCGCCGCCACCTCTAAATCAAATTTCAAGTGTTCATCAACAATCCAAATCAAAAGATTAGATCTGCAACAAACCATCAATTAGAGAAGATTAATCAACATCGATTCAATATTTCTGCATCAACGTTTTACCTCAACAATGAATCATTTATTTCGCCAACCCAGTCAAGGTGAGTGGGATTACAATAAAATTTTGTATAATGGTATTATGATCGTTCATCATTTCCCCAGTTATTAATTCAATGCAAAATTCATGTTATAATTGTAACAACCCGTATTTTCCATAACCTGTTATAACATAAATCGAGGCAGAATTTAATTCTAAAATCTGAATCAAGGGAAACGGGCTATGCCATTGCGTTCGTCTCGGAAAAATACGCGAAATAGAGTCCGAGTTTTTGAAAATCGGAGTCCGTATGATCCGATTAAGGCCCAACGAAGTTTTCAGAAAATTCCAAAGTAAAAACAGATTTCAAATTCAAACTTGAATTTGGGAAATTGGGCCATATTGGGCCAGGCGGGAGAATTCCCGCCAGAGTACCCAAGTCGACAGCCCTGTCGACTTGGGAGTCGACTTGGTTAGACCAAGTCGACAGCCCTGTCGACTGGGCTGTCGACTTGGCTCAGACGGGCTCTTTAGCCTGGTGCACCATTTTGGGTTTGTGTTGAGCTTGGGGGCCAGATTCGGTTTTAAGGGCTGAGATTGGAACTAGGGTTTAATCCTATGGCCTAAATCACTTGCCTAATCTATAAATAAGACCCTAACCTACCCTAAATCATCATTATTCATTCTAGCAACTAAACTATGGCAAAATCAATCCTCTCATGGCCTCCACTCTCTTCATAAAATTCCTAAACAAGTTTTATGAGATTTTCCATGCATACAAGTGTTTTTAGACTTGTATGATCATCATTAGCTTGCATTCAAGTCAGGTTTCTATCTTTGCATCATAAAGAGAGAGTTTTGATCAATTTTGCTTGCATTTTTGGGGTTCAATTGGTTGCGTAAGGGTTTTCTTACATTTGCTATACTCATTTGAGTCCGCATAAGCATTGTAAGCCCTATTCTACTTTCATACTTAAACTTTAAAGTTAAATGTATGATATGCGAATTTATATGCAAGTTTACTATGATGTGATATGCAAGTTTACTATGATGTGTTATGCAAGTTCATCAAGTTGTGTTATGCAAGTTGATATGCAAGTTTATCATGTTGTAATATGCAAGTTTATATGCAAGTATGTCATGTTGTAATATGCAAGTTTATATGCAAGTATGTCATGTTGTAATATGCAAGTTTATATGCAAGTATGTCATGTTATGGTATGCAAGTATGTTATGCAAGTTTGGGTTGCACATTTTGTTCATGCTATCATGTTATGCATGCTTTTGAGGCCTAATGCAAGTATATGAACATATGTACATTTCATATGCCACCATGTTAAACTTGTGGCTTAACACTTTTATGTCATGATTATGCCAAGTTCCCTCTTTCTATCCTTTATGCGCTATTGCGATATGTAAGCGATGGGATTGCGTTTGGGGTTGGGTAAACTTAAAAGACATAAAAACATAAGCTTGGGAATTTACCTATTAAGTTAGGTCTACCCATTGGGAATTTACCTATTAAGTTAGGTCTACCCAATTGCTTGAAAATTTGTAACATGTTTTGGAAACATGGTGGACATGACACTTAGAAAAGATAAGTGTGGCCAACTCGAGGTTGGGTTGAGTTTGTAGCGTAAACCTACCCGAAACTGACCGGCTTAACTAGTTGCTACAAACAATAGGACCCAATGTGAGAAGTTGGTCATGTGGTACCTTGGACCCGAGGTTAGACCAAGTTGTGGTGTAAACCTACCCAGAACCGACCGGCTTAACTAGTAACCACAACAAAGTCTAATGTGAGAGGTTAAGGTGCATTAATTAATTAATTAATGCCTCATGATTAGGGTTAAGTCATGGTCCATTTAATACTTAACCAATTTGGGCTTGGTAGATTAATCGGGGTTAAGTCGTGAACTCATCGTTACACTTAACCAAGTTAATCCATGATTAGTAAAGGGGTTAAACCGTACTTAACCCACTAGAGAAATCCTAGCAATGGGGGTCCACTCCAGCAGTAATCCCTAGTTTGTATCATCATGAGCCTAGGGACTAGGCTAGGGTGGGGGCACGATTACTGGACTGGAGGTAAGCGACCAATAAACGACGGCAGGGTGGTACGCCGGTGTAGTTCCGGGCGGACTCTGGTCGTGCACATAGTCCGTAGCCGGAGAAAACATGCACGGGTACCAGTAGATCGGGACTGTGCACTCATGTTCATGGTGTCCAGGGGTTGACACCCTAGGGCTCGATACACCCGAAGGGTGGACCCGGCACAGTTCGACTACAATCATGTTTGGTGCCGTATTGACACCAACACGTGACGAGTTAGGCTTAGGGAGCCGATCGACTAGACCGTTTGGGTTGGACCTCGTGTTAGCGTCACTTCATGTTATTAGACCTCTTGTTAGGGTCACTTCATGTTATTGGACCTCGTGCTAGGGTCACTTCATGTTATTGGACCTCGTGTTAGGGTCGCTTCATGTTATTGGACCTCGTATGAGGGTCACTTCATGTTATTGGGCCAAAGCTTGGGCCAAGGGATCAATACTTGTTTATTCAAGTCATGTTAGTTTGCTAGTACACCTGTGGTGCAAAACCTTAATTCTGATTATGCGATGACACCTTTATCTACCTTGTTAATTAATCATCTTGCTAGTATGTTGTTATCCTCATCCTGCTGCTCATACCAGTTAACTTTATCAGTTTACATTGATTGTAGTAGGGCTTACTCAGTCTTTTTGACTGACCTGTTTTCTTTCACCTCTTTTCTTCCGTTTCCCCCCCCCAGGTTCTCAGGGAGGGAATACAGGAGCCTAGCTTGGATTTTGGATTGCTTGCTTGTGGGATTTCAGCTCATGTACGCTTTCTACATGAAGCTGGCTATGGTTCTCACGTATTTTGGGGATAGCACTTATGTATTTCTGTTTTCAGATGATGTTGTTTTATCTAGACTTGTTTATTTGGAAAATTGATATTATGATGTACCAGACTTGTTTTGAAATGGTTTAAATCTTCCGCTATTTTATCTATGTTATTTACTCTATTTACATATATACATATGTTCTTGTTCTGCCTTGATATATCATTATGCATGTTTACCTGATTCAAACGCCCCTCCAAAGTCAGTGCCCTTGCAAGAGTGGTATTGGCGGAGGTGGGGTGTTACATTTGGTATCAGAGCATATGGTTTACGAGAAGGAACAAAAAGGTTTTTAGAAAACTTTTGGAAAACTATTTTCAAAATCAAGTATAAAGTATTTTCCAAAGGAAAGTCTAGTTTATTTTAAAGGCTATTCCCCAAAAAGCCATTAGCAAAATCCCTTCGTTTTTCTCCATTCTGAATCTGTCTTTTTCTTTTTCAGTATGGCTGATAACTTTGTTATCCCGAAGGGAGTGCACGTACCTGTTTGGTATAGGAGACTTTTGGAGGCTAGGGCGACTGAAGCCGGCCCCGCAGATGTCCCTCCTCCTCCTCCTCCAGTAGTTAATATTCCTCCTCCTGTCGCTAATGTTCCTCCTCCTCCTGTCGCTGAGGTTCCTCTTCCTCCTCCCCCTCAGCATCCTCAGGCTGACTTCGCAAAGACTTGCAAAGATTTCAAAGCAATGGGTGGCAAGAACTTTCAAGGCACTGAGACTTTTGTAGAGGCCAGAAATTGGTTGAAAGAGACCGAGGATTTATTTGCTATCTTTGGGTTAGACGATCAGAGGAAGATCTTGTTGGCGGTTTGGCTTATGAAGGATGAAGCCGCTTATTGGTGGGAAGTCCCCAATGGTACTAGGCCTGTTGAGACTTGGGCCGATTTCAGGGCAAGGTTCGTGCTTAAGTTTCTATCTTCTGCTGAGGAGAATCTGCAAATGGAGAGGTTCATAACTTTGAAACAAGGAGATATGTCTGTCAAAGAATATGTGAACAAGTTCAATCAGTTAGCTCGTTTTGGCTTGGATATGGTGAATACTCCTTAGAAGAAGGCTCTTCGTTTTGCTAGAGGATTGAATGAGCCGTTGCAGGGATTGGCCATGTCACATATTCCCCATGGGGCCACGTTTGAGAGCTTGGTTGATATGGCGTTACTTCAGGGAGATGTCAAGAAAAATGATACTCAAGCCAAGAAGACTGATTCACAGGGAAAAGGAAATCAGGGTAATCCAAGTGGTCAAAGCAGTCAAGGCAATCAGAACAAGAACAAGAGTCAAGGCAACAAGGGGAACAACAACAAGGGCAAGAACAACAAGGAGAAGTGCCATTATTGCGGTTCAGTTGGGCATCTTATTAAGGATTGTAAGAAGAGGAAAAGGAAGAATGGTGAATGCTTTTTCTGTGGTAAGACTGGACATTTCAGCAAGGATTGCCCGAAGAAGCAAGGGCAAGGCCAGGGTCAGACTCAGCGTGCTGGACCTTCTGGAGGGCAAGTTCATGCTCTCAATACCGCTCCAGTTCCCGATCGAGGTAGTATTTCTGTTGAGAGCCTTGTATATATTTCTGATTTTCCAGTTCGTACCTTGTTTGATTCTGGTGCATCGCATAGCTTTATCTCATCTGATCTTGTTGATAGTTTGCACCTTAGTACTAGCTTGGTAGATGATCCCGTCTGTGTCTCAAATCCTATTGGGGGTTCCGCCCATTTGTCTATGATTTGTGGGGATTTGAGGATCTCTATACTGAGTGTAGAGTTCTTGTGCAGTGCTTATGTTCTTGGTTTCAGGGGATACGGATTGATATTGGGCATGGATTGGCTGTCCAGATATGGAGCCATTCTTGATTGTGAGCCTAGGGTTGTGAGGCTCGTGACTCGCCTCGGAAACACCCTAGAGATTTCTTGTGATCCGAGAGGTCCCGTCATGTTGTGCTATCTTGAATCACTCGACTCGTCAGTGGAGACTCTTCAGTCTGTGAGAGTGGTTCGAGATTATCCGGATGTTTTCGATGAAGTTAGGGGGTTGCCCCCTAAGCGAGAGATTGATTTCCGCATTTATCTGGTGGATAATGCAAAGCCGGTTTCTTTGCCCGTTCGGCACATGGCTCCGCGTGAAAGGCGTGAGCTAAGTAAGCAAGTAAAGGAGTTGCTTGAGAAGAACTTCATTTGACGAAGTATATCTGAATGGGGAGCACCTGTGGTATTTGCTACCAAGGCAGACGGTTCTCTCCGACTTTGTGTTGACTATCGAGAGTTGAATAAGCTGACTAAGAAGAACAAACACCCGTTACCGAGGATTGATGATCTCTTTGACCAGCTTGTCGGTGCTTCTGTTTTCTCTCAGCTTGATCTTGCTACTGGATTCCATCAGCTCAGGGTAGCTGAGGATAGTATAGACAAGACTGCGTTCAGGACTCCAGATGGATTCTTCGAATGGCTTGTCATGCCGTTCGGCTTGACTAATGCACCCGCATATTTCGTGGACTTGATGAGTAGGGTGTTCAGGGAGTTCTTGAACAAGTTTGTCGTGGTCTTCGTAGATGATATTCTGATCTTCTCTAAGGATGAGGAAGAGCACGCAAGGCATCTCGTGGAGGTGATGGATACGCTTAGAGCGCATCAGTTGAAGGCCAAGTTCTCCAAGTGTCACTTTTGGAGAAGGGAAGTTAGATTCCTTGGGCATATAGTATCTAAGCAAGGCTTAGCGGTGGATCCCGCTAAGGTAGTTGCAGTTCAGGATTGGAAGACTCCAAGGAATGCAACCGAAGTGAGAAGTTTTCTAGGTCTTGCTGGTTTTTACCGGAAGTTCATCAAGGACTTCGTGAAGATTTCCGCTCCTCTCACTAAATTGACGAAGAAGAATTTAGTTTTCGCTTGGAGCATAGAATGCGAGCTTGCTTTTCAGAAGCTCAAGAGAGCTCTCACATCAGCACCTGTTCTAGCTTTTCCCGATGGAGGGAAGTTATTTACAGTATACACCGATGCATGTGGCACGGGGTTAGGAGCTGTTCTGATGCAGGAAGGAAGAGTGATATGCTTTGGCAGTAGACAACTCAAGGTGCATGAGAAGAATTATCCCACTCATGACTTAGAGTTGGCAGCAATAGTATATGCACTCAAGGCTTGGCGCCATTATCTTCTGGGAGAAAGATTTGAGCTTTATACCGATCACAAGTCATTGAAGTATCTCTTTTCTCAGAAGGATCTGAATCTGAGGCAACAAAGATGGATGGAATTCTTGGCGTCCTATGATTTTGAGATAGCTTATACCCCTGGCAAGGGGAATGTGGTAGCAGATGCATTGAGTAGAAAAAGGTTGACTCTGAGTCCTCTATTCGTTGAGATGAAGAATTTAGAGTATGTGGCAACCTTTGATTTCTCTTTGGCGATTGAGTCGATGACCGGTTCTTTAGCATCTCTGGAACTCATACCTACCCTTCTTGATCAAGTTGGGGCTTCGCAGAGAGAAGACCCTCAGATAGTTGAGATCATGGATAAGCTGGTTCGAGGAGTGGCGTCTAGTCATCTCGCTCGATATTCTATTGATGACAAGGGTTGGCTGAGGAGAGACGGAAGATTATGCGTTCCAAAGGTAGAAGATTTAGTAAGAAAAGTTCTAGAGGAAGCGCATCGCTCTAAGTTGACCATACATCCAGGCGGAGATAAGATGTATAAAGATATGAAGCGTATTTTCTTTTGGCCTAGGATGAAGAAGGATGTGGCAGATTTTGTCTCTAGATGTATCATTTGCCAGCAAGTTAAGGCCGAGTCGAAGAAGCCCGGTGGGCTATTGCATCCTCTAGACGTTCCACTTTGGAAGTGGGAGAGTATCTCCATGGATTTTATCGATGGGCTACCAAGGTCAAGGAAAGGGAATACGAGCATTTGGGTTATTGTGGATAGACTTACAAAGAGTGCTCATTTCATTCCGGTGAAGAGCAAGAGGACCGCATCTTGGCTAGCGTCTGTATATCTTCGTGAGATTGTGAGACTTCATGGAATCCCTTCTAGTATAGTCAGTGACCGTGACCCAATCTTTACAAGTCAGTTCTGGAATAGCTTGCAAGAAGCCATGGGCACGAGGTTGAATCTAAGTACGGCTTATCACCCACAGACGGACGGTCAAACCGAAAGGGTGAATAGGGTACTCGAGGATCTGTTGAGGCTTTGTATTTTGGATTTTGGCGGTACTTGGGAAGACCATCTTCCTCTTGTTGAGTTTGCATATAATAACAGTTATCAAGCAAGCATAGGGATGGCACCATTTGAAGCTTTATATGGGAGGCCGTGCAAGTCGCCTACATGTTGGTGGGAGACTACAGATAAGCTTATACTTGGGCCTGATATGATCAGAGATACATCCGAGAAGGTCGAGTTGATTCGGAGACGGATGAAAGCGGCCCAAGACCGACAGAAATCCTATGCTGATAAGCGAAGAACTGATTTGGAGTTTGATGTTGGGGATATGGTTTTCGTGAAGGTTTCTCCTTTGCGGAATGTGGTCCGATTTGGAGCCATTGGGAAGTTAGCACCGAGGTTTGTTGGACCATTCCCTATTATAGAGAGGATCGGGCAGATGGCTTATAGAGTGAAGTTGCCCGAGAAGCTTGCCGGAGTACACGATGTTTTTCATGTCTTGCATCTCCGGAAGTGTTTACATGAATCAGCAGAGGTTGTTGAGCCAAGTGTTCTGAAAGATGTGGAAGTGGAGAAAGAAGCTACCTTGAGGAGAGCTCCGATTCGTATCTTGGGTGCGGAGACCAAGAAGCTAAGGAATCGAGAGGTCAAGTTGGTGAAGGTTCAATGGGGTGAAGCCGAAGAAGACGCAACTTGGGAAACCGAGGAGAAGATGCGTGGGCTTTATCCGTTCCTTTTTGAGGGTACACTCTCAATCTCTTTTCTTTGTTAGCATATCTTTCTCTTCGCTATCCATGATTATCTAGGTTATCGTGTTAATCTTGTCATGAGAACCTTAGGTAGAAACCCTTTGGATGAAACATGTGTTTGAAACATGTTATGCTTGATGGTTGCAAGTGGTTGCAAGTGGTTACTCGTGGATGCATTATACACGTTAGGCACTAGATCGGCTCACACACTCCTCATATTGCATATGCATGAGTGTTTATGCTTATTCATGGATGAAATTTTTTTTGTTATCACATGGATGTTGCATATGGATGTATGTTATGTGCACACATATAGATGTTATACATTATGATTAGGAATTGCATACATATGGATTCATTTCACTAACATAATTTGCATTGAGGATATTTGCATTAGATAAGGACATATACACACACCTTTGCATATGTTCATACAACGTTTAGAATCTTGTAAGGACAATGATTGCTCGTGGATGATGTTTTGAGTAGATGGATGATTGGATGGTAGGATACGTTCTTCCTAACTTGAAGATTTCGGGGACGAAATCCTTTAAGGAGGGGAGAATGTAACAACCCGTATTTTCCATAACCTATTATAACATAAATCGAGGTAGAATTTAATTCTAAAATCTGAATCAAGGGAAATGGGCTATGCCATTGCGTTCGTCTCGGAAAAATACGCGAAATAGAGTCCGAGTTTTCGAAAATCGGAGTCCATATGACCCGATTAAGGCCGAACGACGTTTTCAGAAAATTCCAAAGTAAAAACAGATTTCAAATTCAAACTTGAATTTGGGAAATTGGGCCATATTGGGCCAGGCGGGAGAATTCCCGCCAGAGTACCCAAGTCGACAGCCCTGTCGACTTGGGAGTCGACTTGGTTAGACCAAGTCGACAGCCCTGTCGACTGGGCTGTCGACTTGGCTCAGACGGGCTCTTTAGCCTGGTGCACCATTTTGGGTTTGTGTCGAGCTTGGGGGCCAGATTCGGTTTTAAGGGCTGAGATTGGAACTAGGGTTTAATCCTATGGCCTAAATCACTTGCCTAATCTATAAATAAGACCCTAACCTACCCTAAATCATCATTATTCATTCTAGCAACTAAACTATGGCAAAATCAATCCTTTCATGGCCTCCACTCTCTTCATAAAATTCCTAAACAAGTTTTATGAGATTTTCCATGCATACAAGTGTTTTTAGACTTGTATGATCATCATTAGCTTGCATTCAAGTCAAGTTTCTATCTTTGCATCATAAAGAGAGAGTTTTGATCAATTTTGCTTGCATTTTTGGGGTTCAATTGGTTGCATAAGGGTTTTCTTACATTTGCTATACTCATTTGAGTCCGCATAAGCATTGTAAGCCCTATTCTACTTTCATACTTAAACTTTAAAGTTAAATGTATGATATGCGAATTTATATGCAAGTTTACTATGATGTGATATGCAAGTTTACTATGATGTGTTATGCAAGTTCATCAAGTTGTGTTATGCAAGTTGATATGCAAGTTTATCATGTTGTAATATGCAATTTTTTATGCAAGTATGTCATGTTGTAATATGCAAGTTTATATGCAAGTATGTCATGTTGTAATATGCAAGTTTATATGCAAGTATGTCATGTTGTAATATGCAAGTTTATATGCAAGTATGTCATGTTATGGTATGCAAGTATGTTATGCAAGTTTGGGTTGAACATTTTGTTCATGCTATCATGTTATGCATGCTTTTGAGGCCTAATGCAAGTATATGAACATATGTACATTTCATATGCCACCATGTTAAACTTGTGGCTTAACACTTTTATGTCATGATTATGCCAAGTTCCCTCTTTCTATCCTTTATGCGCTATTGCGATATGTAAGCGATGGGATTGCGTTTGGGGTTGGGTAAACTTAAAAGACATAAAAACATAAGCTTGGGAATTTACCTATTAAGTTAGGTCTACCCATTGGGAATTTACCTATTAAGTTAGGTCTACCCAATTTCTTGAAAATTTGTAACATGTTTTGGAAACATGGTGGACATGACACTTAGAAAAGATAAGTGTGGCCAACTCGAATTTGGGTTGAGTTTGTCGCGTAAACCTACCCGGAACCGACCGGCTTAACTAGTTGCTACAAACAATAGGACCCAATGAGAGAAGTTGGTCATGTGGTACCTTGGACCCGAGGTTAGACCAAGTTGTGGTGTAAACTTACCCGGAACCGACCGGCTTAACTAGTAACCACAACAAAGTCTAATGTGAGAGGTTAAGGTGCATTAATTAATTAATTAATGCCTTATGATTAGGGTTAAGTCATGGTCCATTTAATACTTAACCAATTTGGGCTTGGTAGATTAATCGGGGTTAAGTCGTGAACTCATCGTTACACTTAACCAAGTTAATCCATGATTAGTAAAGGGGTTAAACCGTACTTAACCCACTAGAGAAATCCTAGCAATGGGGGTCCACTCCAGCAGTAATCCCTAGTTTGTATCATCATGACCCTAGGGACTAGGCTAGGGTGGGGGCACGATTACTGGACTGGAGGTAAGCGACCAATAAACGACGGCAGGGTGGTACGCCGGTGTAGTTCCGGGCGGACTCTGGTCGTGCACATAGTCCGTAGCCGGAGAAAACATGCACGGGTACCAGTAGATCGGGACTGTGCACTCATGTTCATGGTGTCCAGGGGTTGACACCCTAGGGCTCGATACACCCGAAGGGTGGACCCGGCACAGTTCGACTACAATCATGTTTGGGGCCGTATTGACACCAACACGTGACGAGTTAGGCTTAGGGAGCCGATCGACTAGACTGTTTGGGTTGGACCTCGTGTTAGGGTCACTTCATGTTATTGGACCTCGTGTTAGGGTCACTTCAGGTTATTGGACCTCGTGTTAGGGTCACTTCATGTTATTGGACCTCGTGTTAGAGTCACTTCATGTTATTGGACCTCGTGTTAGGGTCACTTCATGTTATTGGACCTCGTATGAGGGTCACTTCATGTTATTGGGCCAGAGCTTGGGCCAAGGGATCAATACTTGTTTATTCAAGTCATGTTAGTTTGCTAGTACACCTGTGGTGCAAAACCTTAATCCTGATTATGCGATGACAACTTTATCTACCTTGTTAATTAATCATCTTGCTAGTATGTTGTTATCCTCATCCTGCTGCTCATACCAGTTAACTTTATCAGTTTACATTGATTGTAGTAGGGCTTACTCAGTCTTTTTGACTGACCTGTTTTCTTTCGCCTCTTTTCTTCCGTTTCCCCCCCAGGTTCTCAGGGAGGGAATACAGGAGCCTAGCTTGGATTTTGGATTGCTTGCTTGTGGGATTTCAGCTCATGTACGCTTTCTACATGAAGCTGGCTATGGTTCTCACGTATTTTGGGGATAGCACTTATTTATTTCTGTTTTCAGATGATGTTGTTTTATCTAGACTTGTTTATTTGGAAAATTGATATTATGATGTACCAGACTTGTTTTGAAATGGTTTAAATCTTCCGCTGTTTTATCTATGTTATTTACTCTGTTTACATATATACATATGTTCTTGTTCTGCCTTGATATATCATTATGCATGTTTACCTGATTCAAATGCCCCTCCAAAGTCAGTGCCCTTGCAAGAGTGGTACTGGCGGAGGTGGGGTGTTACAATAATAATCGCTCTTTTATTCTCCTTTCCCTTTTTTTTTTATTTTGGATCTAGGTTATCTCGAACCTAGACGAAATCTTATTATACATACGTACGGTTGAAATATGAAAATATTGGGGCATAATCTATTTTATGCAATCCTGAATTATAATCTGTAATTTGGGGATTGTGGCATAGCAATTATTATTGCAAATATTGGAATAATTGGGAATTTTGGAGTATAATCCATAATGGATATTTGGGTATGATTTGAGAATGTAAATAGCGCATAACCATGAATTCTGATTTTATGATGTTTACATGAAATTATGAAAATTCTATGGAATTATTGAATGTGGATAGAATTGGGAAAACGTGATTTATTATGGGATTGGGGGTTTAAACTATAAGTTGAATTGGAGTAATAGGCGTAACCTATTAATGAGATTATAAGCATAAGCATAAATTGATATAATTTACATTAGAATTTGACATGTTTAGGTGAGTAACATTTCATTTGTGAATTTGGCTAAAATTTGATAATTTGGATAATATGAAATCGGGCTAACTATTATGAAATTGGTATAGTTAATGAAAAGCTAGAGATAGGCATAAATATGAATTGTAATTAAGTTGAATTAGGAACACATGACATGAATTTGGGATTAGGTGAAAGACGAATGTCAATAAAAGCGTATGACACGAGGTTAGACGCGTTTGTGGTGTAAGACTGCCTGGAATCGCACGACAAATCCAGCAACCACAAACGGACGTCTAATGTGGGAGGTCAACGGCAAGAACTAGAGGCGTAACGGTTTATGACACGAGGTTAGACGCATTTGTAGTGTAAGACTGCCCGAAACCGCCCGGCAAATCCAGCAACCACAAGCGGATGTCTAATGTGAGAGGCCATACATCGTTACGACACAATAAATCAATTAAGAAATACTAACCATAGTAAGACGTGTGGGTGACATGGGTATGGTTAGAGGGTTAAGTGGGTGGTATAGATGACATGTAAAACATGACTAAGGTAGACTTAACCGTAGTAAGACATGTGTAAAACATGGAAACCATAATAAAGGAAAGACAGGGGACATGTGAAATAAAGGTTTAGATATGCTTAACCAAATGGGACCCGCAACGATATTATAAATTAATTGAATTGAGAAAAGTTTAAGTAACGGGTTAATTAAAAGGAAGGGTTGAGTCAAATCTAAAATTAATGACACAGTAATGGGGGAATGATAACTACCTATTCTAAACTTGAATTGCGGTAATGTAAAATTAAATAATATGTAAAACTTGTCCTAGGGACAAGGGATGATTATGACTTAAGATGTAATACAAGACTTGAAGGGTGGGATGACTTATACTATGAAATAAGTTAATCTAAGCTGAAAATGTGGGAAAACACCAGTACGCCTTCGTCTGATAAAGAAAACTTAAGTCATGTTTAAATTCATTAGTAAACCTTAGTTAGTAGAAACTAAGTAATAAACCTTAGTTAAAGAGAACTAAGTAACATAAACTAAGTATCAAACCTTGGTTAAAAGAATCAAGTAATAAACCTTAGTTAAGATAACTAAGTGGATAACGAGAAAGAGAACTAAGTAGTAAACCTTAGTTAAGTGGACTAAGTTTTACACAAAAACGAACGATTGAGAGAACTAAGTAGTAAACCTTAGTTAAAAGGACTAAGTAGTAAACCTTAGTTAAGAAAACGACGATTCAGGAAACTAAGTAGTAAACCTTAGTTAAGAAAACGACGATTCAGGAAACTAAGTAGTAAACCTTAGTTAAGAAAACGACGATTCAGGAAACTAAGTAGTAAACCTTAGTTAAGGGAACTAAGTAGTAAACCTTAGTAGAACACGAGAAGGAGCGAACGACCATCTGATCTTAAAGAAGGCTCCAATGAACTGGGCTACGAAACACGCGGCTTCGAGGGGACGTGAGGGTACTCTTGGTGTCCCTCTGTGAGGCTGCAGATGATCCTCCTGGGCTCACAGAGGTTAAGGTTTGCGTTAGAAGAACCAAGGGTATGCCTTGGTTGCAATATTAGGCAACCTAAAGACTAGGATGGACCAGCGTGATTCGGCGAGACCAGTAGCCCTGTGATAGCAACTCCTCGTCCACCTACCATCTTGAGTTAGTCGAGATACGTAAAGCGGAAAGGCGGATAACTCCAAAAGACCATATACTTGCTATCTAGTTATGGGTGCGGATGGCCATAGGTTAGTGGGGGCATAGGGGGCCTGCGTATAGTTCTCAATTTTTTTTCTCTCAAGGGTGGCCTTTCATTAGTTGAGGGAGGGTCAAGTGGGACCATAGCCACTGGAAAAACAGACCTTAGCATCTGCATCGGCAGATAACTTAAAGCTCCCGACCGAGTCCCGTGTTTCTTGATTTGCCCTGCCACGGGACTCGGGCCGCACATATAGAGGACATGTACAACTAAACATCGATAACGATTCACGACACGTACGTGGGGAAAGTCTAGGAACATATATCGCTCTGGGTAGTGCGTCCTAGACTAAGGGGCATCGTTCAATAGGTAGCATAATCCCTAGTTGGACCTAGGTCGCGTAAACCCTGAATCCGAGAAGCGTTCAATAGGTAGCATAGACGCTGGTTGAATCTAGGAAGCGCTCGATAGTATACCCTAGATTAGATCTAGATGATACGCGGAATCTAGCAAGATCGAGAGTGGCAGTCCAAAAGATTCGAGAATGGTGGCACTATACTAAAGTAGTATATATTTACATGATGAAGCCCGTACGACATACGGCAAGGGACTGTATATATACATGGAAAAGATTAGACGGGTTGGGGGTATCTACATATACGTTGTATTAGGTTAACCTACTAGTGGGACATGAGTGCAGCCTAGAGAGCTAATGTCGCGAGTAACCTAATATGCAAGAAAATATAACTAAATGGTATATGTAGGATTATACAGAAGTTTATTCTAAGTCCACTCACACAGAACTTATGTTCTGAACCCCTCCTCATTACATACTTCTAGGTTAGGTTCAAGGCAGAGATGGTATAACTATGGATACTATTTAGACAGTTTGATATATAAGGTAAAGCTATTTTTGAATATATATTATATTTTAATTCCTTACGCTGTGAGATGCTTTGCGAAATCTGACATGTTTCTTTATCTCTGTCTTTTTCTGCATGATACCAGAGCACCCAACTCGGGTCTCGATGGATCGAATTTGAAAAATTCGGTCTGTCGGAATTCGGGTTGTTACACAAAGTGTGCCAATTCATACAATCACGTCTAACAGAACACTGGTGTGTGGTGAAACGTATACTTAGGTATTTGAAAGGAACGTTAGATTACGGTTTAACACTAAAGGCATGCAAAGAGTTACATTTTCAAGCTTACATTGATGCAGATTGGGCTTCAGACCCCGATGATCCAAGATCGACCAACGGTTATTGCGTCTACTTGGGTCAGCACCCTATATCATGGTACTCGAAGAAGCAATAGAGTGTTTCATGCTCAAGTACATAGTCAGAGTACAGATCTGTGGCGAGTACAATGGAAGAGCTTACGTAGATAAATTCTCTTATGAACGAGCTAGGGTTTCAGCATAACATGAAACATGTGATCTGGTGCGATAATCTGAGTACAGTTTCCCTCTCCGTCAACCCAATTCAACACACTCACACCAAACATATTGAAATTGACCTATTTTTGTGCGAGAGCAAATCATGGTAGGAAGGCTTGAAGTAAACCACGTGCCAGCCTGTATATTCAGAATTCAAAACACTGATAAAATATTTAAATTAAAACTTATTCAAAGAAAAGTCACTTATCTTGTTTGAAGGAACCAAAATCGAATGAGAAGAATAAATCACAATCAGGAAACTCTCGAGCACTGAGAAGCAGAGTTAAGAGGGTTAAGAGACAGTTGCCTTTGATACTCTTGTTTATTAGACATTTCTTCGTCGCTTCATGGCTTCCAAAGGAGGAATGGGTCAATAGAAAGGAAGAGGGTGGTCGTTTCGTGGTGGCGTAAGATAGGAAGCGAATCGGGAGTTTTGTTTTCGATCTTTTTGTAGATTATGGTTTTTGAGATATCGAAAGAAGAAGAGTTAAGGGTTGTAGTGGTAACAAAGTAAAATAATAGTCTGAAGATTGGAAACTCTATTTTATTATTCCAAAAAGATGATTCGATAATAATACAATGTGTTGTTACTGTACATCATATAAAGGATAGAGATAACGATTATAATACAGTCTTGTACTTATTGTTTGGGCCGAGCCCATTGTCCAACATAAGTCCAATGTAATATGTAAACATAAAGTCACAATATCCATCCTCTGATTATATTATTAGTCCTCCTCAAAATGATCTAGGGTTTTCATTTCCCTTGCTCTGCGCCGCCTCCATATGTAATTTTAAGTTCCTCACTCAATCTATGAAAGTTCTTAGATGATAGCATCTTTGTCAGAATGTCCGCTCTTTGGATTCCCTTCGTATTCGATATAAATGTTTAAGCATATGACCGAGTATAATAAGAGGTTATGTAGTTTGGTAGAAATGAATGGTGGAGTTTTGGTTCACACTGAGTCACCGAGATATTACAAGTGAAGTGGAAGCAGAGAACTGTAGTGCTTGGTCAGTTTCAAGTATAATGGTAAACTGGAGTGAAATAATTGGACGTAAGGATGTGTATTTTGTGAAGTGGCAATGGTAGTTTCAACATGTTTGCGTCATGAAGTAAATAAGTGTTGGTCTTTTATAGAATTATCAAGATATGGAATGAGAGTAGGGCACGATATTGATTTCTAATGCATACGACTTGATTTTAAGATGGAAGAATTGACAACAACATTTTCATATGTAGGAATATCAGATGGTGAGGATTTAAATTGTTAACAGCGTTTCCATGATTCTGTGGCTTGTTTTTTGTTTTCGTTTTTTCATGTTAGATTGTTTTATACCGTATATGTTCCAATAAGATGTTTCATGTTAAAAAAATTATACAGTACTATTATGTTGTAGTTTTATCCTTTTCAATTATATAAATGAGTTGCGCAAACAAAGAATTTGACTTTCAGGTTTTGCATTTTCTCAAATTGGAGCGTCCTAGTTTTAGTAAAATTATATGCGGTCACCATTTTTTTCGTTGTCAAACTTTTGGCAATGTGCAGTCTGATAAAATGTTAGCCAAAATTCCCGTAGGGGATGCCTAATGGAATGCGGACACTATAAAATTAAAATGTGCATTGGAAGAACATTCTTTAATAATAACTGATGTCCGCTTTATTCCTAGCATGCCATGCTTAGCTACTTCTTATTTTAACAAAGTTGTCTAAATTTGGGATGTTGTAAGTGCTAATATTTCCATTTTTTCGCACTAAATTAGCAACTGTTAAATATTAATAGTTTCAGTCATTTTTACATACGAACATTACTCACTATTTTCAAACGATATTTAAAAATGCATTTACACTCTTGTGTTGTTAGTTTATAACTTGTGAAGCTTTCAGTTCAGATACCAAACTCATACTTAATTTTATTGCTTGGATACTTAAAATATTTTCTGGGCATTCTTCGTATGCAACATTTGTAGACTTCCACTCTATTAAGAAGGATCTTATATGTTCTTGTGATAAAAATGGTGAAATACGACATTGTAGCATATGCTACATGTTCTTGTGCTATAACATATGAAACTAACTAATTAGCAGGGCACTATCTGGAACATGGCCATAGTTAATTAATGTTGTGTACCTTGAAGCAAAATGTGGAGGAGTGGAGCATTTAGAAGTCTAGATAAAATGAAGATGTGCTATTACTACTAGGCATACAGTGGGAAATTGTGGCACATGATATTTGACTGCAGATAATGGACATATGAATCGTTACTAGAACTTAAACGTGAGCTGATACCGATGGGCTTGTACTGGGTAAGAGTAGCAAAATGTGAGCTTATGGTAGGCATAGCTGATGATTGCATGAGGAAAATGGGAGAAACGCGGTAAGAGCTGCTGCTCCAATTTAGGAAATGTTCCTCGTGCTTTTAGATGGGTTCAAGTTCAGGTGCAAGGAAAAGTCTCTTTAGATGGTGCGGTAGCTGCAAGATAGGTTTGGCTGGTGAGACAGAGGTGAGTGCCCGTGAATTGGTGCACATAAATGAATTTGTGTGAGAGATATAATCGAACGAAGTCAGACTAATATTCGAATAGAAGATAGGTAAGCATTTCTGTTTCTAGTAGTAACAACTTCAGTTACAGAGAGATTTCTATGTGGGAATGGTTTATTGAAGCTACTGTTATGATATATTTTTACAGATACGGGAATTCAACAGTGGTTGAGAATACAGAGGAGGCTGGACGGATCTTATTTTCCAGAGAACTCGGGTTATTTTTGGTTTTGGAATCTAAATATTTTAGCTGAATGTTTTCTATTTTCTTATGCTACAAGACTAGCCATGCTATATTTCTGGATGAGCTGCAGATTTGATCGAATAGCAGTGTAGTTTGTTTGCAAGACATTCTATTCATGATAGACAATGAACTTTGAGCATGAGCTGCAGATTTGTTCTAATGAATTAATGATATTGATTTTCTTGTTATAACATATGTAAATTAACGAGACAATAGAATAAGGTTAAAAATATTCTATTTGAAAAAAATCTGTTGTATGAGAGGAGAAATTATTATATATGATAGTGTATGAAAATTGTGTAAATTTTTGTTGCAATTGTTTGTACTATAAAATTTTTGTTGAAATAAAAATTTTATTTGTTTATTTCATCTATGATATGCAATATTAGTAAAACAAATATATTTATTATCACTACCTATTATAGGTGTACTATGCGTTTGTTGTTGCAAAATGACTTGTTGCAACAACTTAAGATAGTTGCAAAAGATTTTGCAACAATAAAAAATAGTTATAGTATCTTGTTTGTCGAATGCCAATTATAGGTTTAAAAATGTCGTTTGTTGTTGCAAAAGGGTTGCAACAACAAAGGCGAGTTGCATAAAAGTCTATCACAACTTATTATTACAACTAACAATAAAAGTTGCAAAAGGTGACCGACTCATTCCAACTTCGGATATCTAGAAGGGAGCGGGTCTGTTGCAATTGGCCTATTGCAATAGAAATTACCAGTTGCGAAAAGGGTTCTTGTTGTAGTGGATCCTATACATATATATATAGGAAAGTATGCAAGGACACAAAATTTTGACACAATTGATTTGCACCATTGGATCACCACATGAATTACACCTCTCCATATAAAAACAAAAAGATCCAACGGTTGAGACTTTGTGTATAATTTTGTGTTCAAATAGCCGCCCCTATATATATATATATAATGTGCAATCTTCATTATATATTGTTGACACAGACATCATAACGTGCTAAATTTAGGGAAGAAATGGCGGTAGCAGAAAAATTTGTAGCATTAAAATGGATAAATCAATCGTATAAAAGATGTAATTAATTATCGCTATTTACATGCTTACATTGGGTAAAGACTGTATGCTTGTTACACGAGATACCCAAATATAAATGCAGATACCAAAAATTTTAAACAAATTTAGTCATAGAATCGTTTAAAAAAATAATTATTCTTGTCCTTTAGCTAATAATTACAATCTTTAACATGTTCCCTTAGGGAACACATCAACAAAACTCAATTACAAGGAATATCCAATGTGGTATATCTATGCTTTAGCCCTTTATTAACTTTACTGCACTTTTTCGATAGTAATTTGTTAATTGGTGAATAGTTGTCTTTAGCATTGATCTTACGATTCAATATTGAAGCAGGGGTTAACAAATACAAGCTGACAAAGTTGTGGAATAAGTTGATTTCTTTCTATATTTGCTCTTTATTTACTTACAAACGTTAGTTTGCATATTAAAAATATATATATTGTATCCTAAAAAGTAGTGAAGCGCGAATGATTCAGCCTATTTCCTGCCTTCAACTTTCTCAACTCGGTTTACTTACTTTTCCAACCTATTAATGGTGTTCTTCTTTTTCAACTATAAACAGTAATCATGTCGAAGAATTTTTTTACATTTTCTGTGCAGTTTATAGTTTAACTCTATACTCCTTTTCACAAGTCCACAATAATGTTCTCAACAAACTCTTTAATATTAGCAATTTAACATTACAGTGTTGCATACATCTCTTTATTTACAACACCGTAACTACTTCTCCAACCTAACTTTGCCTTATGGAATAAAACTTGCTTTACATATTTTATACGCATGGTTATATGGTCAGATATAGCCAGAGAATTTACTGTTAAAATAATTGTAGCTTACATCATTGAAGATTATCATCTTTCTATGCATCAACATAGAGCTTTAACAAAATAACATTTTTCCATGCGCGAAGTAGGGACCATAAGCTCTGAAATACGAGGATAATTTACTTTTAATCTATGCCTAAATTTTTATTTACATATAGCAATATTACTACTACCTATGATAACTGTAACGACCCAGATTTTTGAACAGTTTATTTTAAATATTTAGTATGGTTTTGATTCGAATATAAATGGATTTTTATTATGGAATTTATCAGTTTAAAAATCATTTTATGATTTAATATCGAATAGAACGATAATGATAGATTGTTATCGATAAATTTAGTTGTTTGAAATCGATTTATATTTCAAATCGAATTTAATTTAAGTTATTAATTTGAATTATTATTTCTTCTACCCAGACGAATTAAATTTCAAAATCTGTGCCGTTGTGTTTGGAATATCAGATAAGGCTAGAAACGTCAGTCGCTACGGTTAAATACCGATTTGGGGTTGCGAGTTAAGGACACGAGATATTTGAAAATATTATATATAACAAAAATCAAATCAAATAAAATTAACATCCATCAGCCGACCTATTCTATATCCCATACCCAGACATATTTTCCATCGAGCCAACAAATTGTCTTCCAACTTCTGATATCAAGGAAACATCATATTAATGGCATGAGTACTAAAGGGAGACAAGCGATAGGTATTGGGTACGGAGGGTTTCCTCCTCTCGCTATATAAACCATCGCGTTCTATTTCTCTGATTCAACCGAGAACAAACAAAGCCGCTCCTCTTCTTTCAGAATTTTTCAAATAAATCGAAAACAAATCGATTTCTTTATGAAATCAAAATAAATCAAATTCATTAGCTCACATGGCATCGATACTCCAATCTCTTATCCTTTCTATACGTTGCGATACTGCTTGACAATGGTGACAGCGAGATTAGGGCTCGCGATTTTTGGAAAATGGACGATTGATTGGAGGAGCAAAGCATTGAATTACTGGGATGGAGGTAAGCACGACAGAGTTAGAGGGTTTCCGTTCAGGTCGACACCCTCGGTCTCGACTTCGCAACCTGGAAGCGATGATGTAAGGAGTGCGATTTATTGTTTTGGAGGTTCGACTTTGATTTTGGGGGATTTCGAGTAGTGCGATGAAGACTGGGAGGAGTCGCAGTGATTTTTGGGTAGGAAAAAGGGTGTGATGACTGCAGTTTGCTCACTGATGATGTCCCGAAGCTCATCTGGCCGATTGGAGCTTGCTGTTTGATTGGTTAGGAAGAAGAGATAGTAGCTGCAAGAAAGGTGTTCGGTGAAATGTCATAATGGAGGATCACAGTTTTTGGGCTGATTTTTAGTTATGAAGTGGTTTGAAGGTAGGTTCATGAGTTGGCCGAGACTTGCAACGGGATAAGGTATATGTTTTATTAATTTTTAAAATGACATAGAATTAATTTTTATTTGGTTAAAATTTAAATTAGGATCCACTAAATAAAATACATAGAAATAAATTTAATTATAATAGTTAATTTGATTAATAATAATTTGATCAATAAAATAAATCATTTTAGGTGAGAATGGATTTTCTAGGGCTTGACTTTGAATCGGAGAGTCTAGTGCTGTTATTTACGTGCAACAGAGATCAGGGCAGAAGTTAATCGTGATAAGGTGCTAGGTGAATTTTCATTTGAGATGAGTCGAATAGATGCATAGCCGCAAGATATCGAATTAAACGGATATTCAACAAATGAAGACAAGGTGAGTAAATCTCACTCACCTTTAGAATTATTTTTATTTCATTAAAAATAATTGTTTGTTGCTTGTGTGAATGCTTTCTGGTTGTTTTATATATATTAGTTATTTAGGCTATATATATATATATATATATTGGGTTGATTGATTGGTTGGATTCCCGCAGTCTCATTAGCGGATGCCCGCAGTTTCATAGCGGATGATTACCCTATACGCCCCACGCTATGATTAGTGGATGACCTTCTATACCGCGATATTCTGCCACGAAGCAGAATGGGTATTATTTATGTGCTAACATCTGTGGATGCAGGAAAACAGGTTGGAGGAATCCAACTGGATTCCTCAAAAATATATTATCTGTTTGTTTATTTGTTTGCATATATATTTTTATATATGATGTGTTAGAAAAATAAATAATTCGTTGCTTTGTGTGTTTAAATATCACTGGGGCTCGAATATTGATTTATAAAAATATCGGAAAAGGATAATAGAGATTTGAAAATGGAATTTCTATTTTTATAAATAGAATTTGAATTTTTAATGAGGTATAGAAATTATTAACTGTTTTAAATATATAAAACAGGTGAATTTATAAACTTGGTTTATAAATTAAAATACGGAATTTGAATTGGATTTATAAACTTTATTTATAAGTTTATAATGTGAAAATTTAAGGGAAGTTATAAACGTTGTCTATAAATTAAAATAATACAAATAGAATTTGAATATGAGAAATTTGAATGAAATTGAATATTTGAATTCAAAGGAATTAAAATAAAATTTGAATTCAAAGGAATTCAAATGAAGGAAATTCAAATAGAGATTTTGATATAAAATTTGAATAAAGAAATTCGAATAGAGATTTGCATGTAGAATTTCAAATTAGAATTTGAAATAAACTTTAAAAATAAGATTTTCAAAGTAGAATTGGAAATAGAATTTCAAATTAGGATTTCAAAATAGGAAATCCAAATGGTTTTGAAATGGGATTTGAATTCAGGGGAATTCAAATGGGTTTGAGTGAAGAAATTCAAATGGGTTTTAAATAATGGGTTTGAATATTAGAATTCAAAATGAGTTTGAATATTAGAATTCAAATGGGGCTGGAAATGAATTTGAATATTAGAATTCAAATGGAAAGGGAAAATGAAATTTGAATATAAGAGATTCAAATTGAATTCAAATAGGATTTAATCTATGAGATTTGAATATAGAAATTCAAATGAAGTTTTGAAAATAGATTTGAATATAGAAATTCAAATGAAGTTTTGAAAATAGATTTGAATATAGAAATTCAAATGAAGTTTTGAAAATAGATTTGAATATAGAAATTCAAATGAAGTTTTGAAACTAGATTTGAAATAGAATTCAAATAAGAGGATTTAAACAGAATTTGAATGATAGAATTAAAAAGGGGTTGAATATTTGAAATTTCAAAATAGAATTGAATCGGAGTTTGGATATTTGAAATTCAAATAGAATAAATATAGAATTTGAATTCGAAGAGAATTGAATAGGGAATTTGAATGTAGAATTCAAAAAGGAATTCAAATGGAATTTAAATTATAGAATTTGAATATAGTATTCAAATGGAATTTTAAACTATGGGATTTAGCTATATAATTCAAACGGAATTTGAAATATGGAATTTGAATATAGGATTCAATAGAAGTGAAATTTGAATTTGAATATAGAGTTCAAATAAAAGTGAAAATGAAGTTTGAGTGGAGTTGAATTCATTTTAAACGAAGTTTAACGTTTATATTTATAAATATAATTAAAACGAACTCGCCGCAGCGCTGCAGTTCGTAAATTGGCGATTCGAACTTCAATTGAGTATACCGGACTCAATTGAAGTCGAAATTCTTTGAAACAAGAAACGTCAGGACCAATTTGATAATAGCTTTCTAATGAAGGAGAAAAATCTGGATTTCGTCGTATAGATTTTGAGTTATGTCAAAATCAAATTTTCAGAAAAACAGCGCCAGAACTATTTAAAAACCATAATGGTTTATTTCATTTTATAAAAGGATTTTAAGCAAATAAAATCCGAATTGCTATTTAGAAAATTTCAGATTTGAGTTGTAAAATATATGCGAATTCAAGTTGTGTAAATGAATATGATTTTTGAAACAGAAACCAGATTTTGATTTATTGAATAGAATTAACTAAACTTAATAGAAATTAGTTAATGAGTTTTCAAAGGGATATTGGGGTTTGAATAAGTGAATTCGATTTAAAAATTTATATTCGAAATCAAAAAAAGAAACTAGAATTGAAATTGGAATTCAATTTGGTTATGAGCAAGTTAAATATTCTATTTGAACATGTTATGTTCAACAAAGAAGTGAAATAGGCAAAACGGGCTAATTAAAGAATAATTGAGCGAAACTGAATTCAAGCAATTCAAAATTGAATTCAAACGAATGGATTGAGTTGAATTGGATTGGAAACAGGTGAACAGGTGTTAGACAGGTATGGAATGAAGTATATGAAGATTTAAATTTATATGCTCGACAAAAAGGTACATGTTTAATTCATATATGAGATTTTATGCGCCGTATCGGCAAGCCGCTTGGCTTTTCCTTTTTCTTTTGATTGAGGAAGATACCGGGAAGCTATTTGAAATTTCCCGATGCTCCCGATACAGGGGAGGTTATGGCGAAATTTTCCGGAAATTTAAGGAGTTAGAATATTTTTAAGGAATTTGACAATTAGAAATCTATATATCGATATATATAGAATTCGATAAGGAAACGAAATCAAAAGTAGCGAAAAGGGCCAATATGGTTATTGCAATATTTGGTTAACAAATATTGATAGAGAAAATGGAGAAGTGATTTAATTAATGAATATTAATTAAAGAGCCCAGTGATTTGTTTGATATGTTTGGATGAACACTTGTTTTTATTCGATAGTTAAATCACAGACTATCGAAGTTTTTGACCATCGTTGTCAATATGGAGAGACCGGTTGGATTATTATCCGAAGAACCACTCCGTATCGGCATTAGCGTTGCGAACCAAGTATGCTGGATATATTGAAGACGGAGTAAAGTGCAAGGGCTTTTCTATTTATAGAAATAGTGCCTTCGGTTTCGTTCAATCCCAGAACGAACGTAAATGGACGAATGTCTGACAGAGTATTTCCAATGATCAAATGGGTTGGTCTGTATGAATATATATGGTTGCAACGGATTTATTCCCTTAGCATAATATCCAGAATATTTGTGCAAACTCAACTAGTGATTAACGGATCTGACAATGTGGCATTCAAAGTGATTGTGTTATCAATGAATGGTAAGTATGCGTAGCCTCAGGCCTCAACAACCGGGAAAGGACAAAAATCGGGCAGGCAGCATGGCTATGTGGGTCGCACCCATTAGGGTGTATAATCACCTATCTAGAGAAATTCCTTTTGTTTCTAAATCTATCGATTCTGCCCATTCGGGAACGGTGGTTTGAGTCCAACCGTTGGTGATATACATTCGATACACTCAAGCGAAATGAGTGGTCGGTCATGTGTGGGCCGGGTTACAAGATGTTCTTGTTGAACCCAGTGTATTCGCCTCTAGAGATACACAGGCGGAAGGTGGTTCCATACCTTGTCATGTTGGAAATCCAATCTCCAATAAGTGCCATGCGGTTTTTGATTTTATACTATATATGTGGAGCGTGAGATGCAAGCGTTCTGCTATTTGGTTATTTACTTGATGTAGACATTATTATAATACCACTGGATTTTGATATCAAAGTGTTTTGGGTTATAGTAAGGTAAAAACCGTCCATGTTTATGTGTGGGCTGGTCTTACTATTATCTTTTCTTTCGAAAAGGGTTTTGAAAGTTAAACAAGTGATTGGAGTTTACTCACACCAGTCCCATAACTGACCCAGAGTTTGTTTTGTTTTTCCTAAACTCTTGGGTGCCCAAATTTGTATGGGCAGTCAAGTAGTCGGGATTTCATAGATTCATTTGGAGGAGCTGGAAGCAGGAGGCTTCACCGGTTAGCTATAAGCTATCATATATTCCGCTGTGGACCTTGTTTGTATCTGGAAACAGATGTTTATAACTGTTCCAGAAATGACTGTTGTGCTCTGATGATGGTATGTATATAAAGTCACTGATTTGTATTTCAAAAGTTATGTTATATAATATATTTTATTCGTTCCGCTGTGAGTTTGTGATCTTTGTTTTCTTCTATTCTAATATTTCTTTCTTTCTATTTCTCATCCTCTAACCTCTATCTAATAATGAGTCGTATTTCTGTGTTATTTGGGTTGGACGTATGGTGTATTTAGTCAACTCAGATAGCTCGGATTTGCGGGCCATTACAGTTGGTATCAGAGCTGGTTGCTTAATTGGTACGGATGATAGGGGGTTCTCGCTTCGCATTTGGTGGCGAACGGGAGACTCTTACCCCTACATCTCCCGACAATGTGGGTTGGTCGAGTCGAGAGGCTGGCCGTAAAAGCAGTTCTGAGGTATCTCTGTAAGCCACGCTGGGAGGTTAGCCCAGTACCGAGGGAGGAGAGGATGGTTGAAAAGCCTACTCGAATCTCGGGGTCGTTACAGTTGGTATCAGAGCTTAGGTTGAGCGAATACCTAGGCTTGTGTGGCATGTGCTCATTAGAGATAGGGTCAGTAGTACCCTAGAATGAGTTGAGTGTATATATACGAGAGAGCGTATTTGTTAGTTGATATAAAAATTGTTTTATATTGTGTTGGCTAGTCTGTTGAGTGGTTTATGAATTCTGGTCGAATCGTGGGACGCCACGAAGTCGATAGGGATTTCTAAACACTTGAACAGAAAATACGACATGATATTGTTTTTAAATGGGTAAATGAAATAATTTTACCCAAAATTTCTATTTTTGATATAGAAAGAATAATTTTCTAGAATTATTATTATATGGATGTGTTGGATGTTGATTTTATAATCAAATGAGATTATAAAATTTGAATGGTTATTTATAACCAAATAGAATTTGTATATGAATTAAATATACAAATGAGATGAATTAGAATTTAATTCAAACCAGAATTAAGAATTCAAAATCCTGGGAAGTTGAAAAATATTTTTCAAAGTATATTAAAATAATATAATTTATTTTGAAAGGGTTTTTGAATGAAAATCATTTTGAATTGATTTTTAAAATGATAAAGCACTGAACTCACTTCAGTCGCTGGGAAATAATTCTGATGATGACTGCAGCTTCATCAGTATTCATTTTCGAGTTCTAAGTGACGAATGACTACCTTAGAAAAGTTTTGATGGAATTTGTTTGAAAGGAAAACAAGTGGGTTGAAAATTCAAATGTTTTGAGTTTTAGATGGAAATAAATATAAGTATATATTTATGGATTTGAAATGAAAACCCTGGGATTTGGATTCTGGAATTGAAATTTAACTTAGACTAGTTAAATGGATTGAAGTGAATCAATTAACTAGAATCAATTTGAATAGGTTTAATGGAATATAGATTGGATATAAATGGATTGATCGTAGATCATTCGAATTAAATGTGTGAAGACCAAAAGTTTTGGTTGGAGCAAATTTGTTGAAATATGAGGAGTTGAGTTTCAACATAAATAAGTTTTGAAAAGTAATGGATTTGTATCATTTTCCTACCTTAGCAATTTCGAGGACGAAATTATTTTAAGGGGGAAAGAATGTAACGACCCAGATTTTTGAACAGTTTATTTTAAATATTTAGTATGGTTTTGATTCGAATATAAATGGATTTTTATTATGGAATTTATCAGTTTAAAAATCATTTTATGATTTAATATCGAATAGAACGATAATGATAGATTGTTATCGATAAATTTAGTTGTTTGAAATCGATTTATATTTCAAATCGAATTTAATTTAAGTTATTAATTTGAATTATTATTTCTTCTACACAGACGAATTAAATTTCAAAATCTGTGCCGTTGTGTTTGGAATATCAGATAAGGCTAGAAACGTCAGTCGCTACGGTTAAATACCGATTTGGGGTTGCGAGTTAAGGAGACGAGATATTTGAAAATATTATATATAACAAAAATCAAATCAAATAAAATTAACATCCATCAGCCGACCTATTCTATATCCCATACCCAGACATATTTTCCATCGAGCCAACAAATTGTCTTCCACCTTCTGATATCAAGGAAACATCATATTAATGGCATGAGTACTAAAGGGAGACAAGCGATAGGTATTGGGTACGGAGGGTTTCCTCCTCTCGCTATATAAACCATCGCGTTCTATTTCTCTGATTCAACGGAGAACAAACAAAGTCGCTCCTCTTCTTTCAGAATTTTTCACATAAATCGAAAACAAATCGATTTCTTTATGAAATCGAAATAAATCAAATTCATTAGCTCGCATGGCATCGATACTCCAATCTCTTATCCTTTCTATACGTTGCGATACTGCTTGACAATGGTGACAGCGAGATTAGGGCTCGCGATTTTTGGAAAATGGACGATTGATTGGAGGAGCAAAGCATTGAATTACTGGGATGGAGGTAAGCACGACAGAGTTAGAGGGTTTCCGTTCAGGTCGACACCCTCGGTCTCGACTTCGCAACCTGGAAGCGATGATGTAAGGAGTGCGATTTATTGTTTTGGAGGTTCGACTTTGATTTTGGGGGATTTCGAGTAGTGCGATGAAGACTGGGAGGAGTCGCAGTGATTTTTGGGTAGGAAAAAGGGTGTGATGACTGCAGTTTGCTCACTGAGGATGTCCTGAAGCTCATCTGGCCGATTGGAGCTTGCTGTTTGATTGGTTAGGAAGAAGAGATAGTAGCTGCAAGAAAGGTGTTCGGTGAAATGTCATAATGGAGGATCACAGTTTTTGGGCTGATTTTTAGTTATGAAGTGGTTTGAAGGTAGGTTCATGAGTTGGCCGAGACTTGCAACGGGATAAGGTATATGTTTTATTAATTTTTAAAATGACATAGAATTAATTTTTATTTGGTTAAAATTTAAATTAGGATCCACTAAATAAAATACATAGAAATAAATTTAATTATAATAGTTAATTTGATTAATAATAATTTGATCAATAAAATAAATCATTTTAGGTGAGAATGGATTTTCTAGGGCTTGACTTTGAATCGGAGAGTCTAGTGCTGTTATTTACGTGCAACAGAGATCAGGGCAGAAGTTAATCGTGATAAGGTGCTAGGTGAATTTTCATTTGAGATGAGTCGAATAGATGCATAGCCGAAAGATATCGAATTAAACGGATATTCAACAAATGAAGACAAGGTGAGTAAATCTCACTCACCTTTAGAATTATTTTTATTTCATTAAAAATAATTGTTTGTTGCTTGTGTGAATGCTTTCTGGTTGTTTTATATATATTAGTTATTTAGGCTATATATATATATATTGGGTTGATTGATTGGTTGGATTCCCGCAGTCTCATTAGCAGATGCCCGCAGTTTCATAGCGGATGATTACCCTATACGCCCCACGCTATGATTAGTGGACGACCTTCTATACCGCGATATTCTGCCACGAAGCAGAATGGGTATTATTTATGTGCTAACATCTGTGGATGCAGGAAAACAGGTTGGAGGAATCCAACTGGATTCCTCAAAAATATATTATCTGTTTGTTTATTTGTTTGCATATATATTTTTATATATGATGTGTTAGAAAAATAAATAATTCGTTGCTTTGTGTGTTTAAATATCACTGGGGCTCGAATATTGATTTATAAAAATATCGGAAAAGGATAATAGAGATTTGAAAATGGAATTTCTATTTTTATAAATAGAATTTGAATTTTTAATGAGGTATAGAAATTATTAACTGTTTTAAATATATAAAACAGGTGAATTTATAAACTTGGTTTATAAATTAAAATACGGAATTTGAATTGGATTTATAAACTTTATTTATAAGTTTATAATGTGAAAATTTAAGGGAAGTTATAAACGTTGTCTATAAATTAAAATAATACAAATAGAATTTGAATATGAGAAATTTGAATGAAATTGAATATTTGAATTCAAAGGAATTAAAATAAAATTTGAATTCAAAGGAATTCAAATGAAGGAAATTCAAATAGAGATTTTGATATAAAATTTGAATAAAGAAATTCGAATAGAGATTTGCATGTAGAATTTCAAATTAGAATTTGAAATAAACTTTGAAAATAAGATTTTCAAAGTAGAATTGGAAATAGAATTTCAAATTAGGATTTCAAAATAGGAAATCCAAATGGTTTTGAAATGGGATTTGAATTCAGGGGAATTCAAATGGGTTTGAGTGAAGAAAATCAAATGGGTTTTAAATAATGGGTTTGAATATTAGAATTCAAAATGAGTTTGAATATTAGAATTCAAATGGGGCTGGAAATGAATTTGAATATTAGAATTCAAATGGAAAGGGAAAATGAAATTTGAATATAAGAGATTCAAATTGAATTCAAATAGGATTTAATCTATGAGATTTGAATATAGAAATTCAAATGAAGTTTTGAAAATAGATTTGAATATAGAAATTCAAATGAAGTTTTGAAAATAGATTTGAATATAGAAATTCAAATGAAGTTTTGAAAATAGATTTGAATATAGAAATTCAAATGAAGTTTTGAAACTAGATTTGAAATAGAATTCAAATAAGAGGATTTAAACAGAATTTGAATGATAGAATTAAAAAGGGGTTGAATATTTGAAATTTCAAAATAGAATTGAATCAGAGTTTGGATATTTGAAATTCAAATAGAATAAATATAGAATTTGAATTCGAAGAGAATTGAATAGGGAATTTGAATGTAGAATTCAAAAAGGAATTCAAATGGAATTTAAATTATAGAATTTGAATATAGTATTCAAATGGAATTTTAAACTATGGGATTTAGCTATATAATTCAAACGGAATTTGAAATATGGAATTTGAATATAGGATTCAATAGAAGTGAAATTTGAATTTGAATATAGAGTTCAAATAAAAGTGAAAATGAAGTTTGAGTGGAGTTGAATTCATTTTAAACGAAGTTTAACGTTTATATTTATAAATATAATTAAAACGAACTCGCCGCAGCGCTGCAGTTCGTAAATTGGCGATTCGAACTTCAATTGAGTATACCGGACTCAATTGAAGTCGAAATTCTTTGAAACAAGAAACGTCAGGACCAATTTGATAATAGCTTTCTAATGAAGGAGAAAAATCTGGATTTCGTCGTATAGATTTTGAGTTATGTCAAAATCAAATTTTCAGAAAAACAACGCCAGAACTATTTAAAAACCATAATGGTTTATTTCATTTTATAAAAGGATTTTAAGCAAATAAAATCCGAATTGCTATTTAGAAAATTTCAGATTTGAGTTGTAAAATATATGCGAATTCAAGTTGTGTAAATGAATATGATTTTTGAAACAGAAACCAGATTTTGATTTATTGAATAGAATTAACTAAACTTAATAGAAATTAGTTAATGAGTTTTCAAAGGGATATTGGGGTTTGAATAAGTGAATTCGATTTAAAAATTTATATTCGAAATCAAAAAAAGAAACTAGAATTGAAATTGGAATTCAATTTGGTTATGAGCAAGTTAAATATTCTATTTGAACATGTTATGTTCAACAAAGAAGTGAAATAGGCAAAACGGGCTAATTAAAGAATAATTGAGCGAAACTGAATTCAAGCAATTCAAAATTGAATTCAAACGAATGGATTGAGTTGAATTGGATTGGAAACAGGTGAACAGGTGTTAGACAGGTATGGGATGAAGTATATGAAGATTTAAATTTATATGCTCGACAAAAAGGTACATGTTTAATTCATATATGAGATTTTATGCGCCGTATCGGCAAGCCGCTTGGCTTTTCCTTTTTCTTTTGATTGAGGAAGATACCGGGAAGCTATTTGAAATTTCCCGATGCTCCCGATACAGGGGAGGTTATGGCGAAATTTTCCGGAAATTTAAGGAGTTAGAATATTTTTAAGGAATTTGACAATTAGAAATCTATATATCGATATATATAGAATTCGATAAGGAAACGAAATCAAAAGTAGCGAAAAGGGCCAATATGGTTATTGCAATATTTGGTTAACAAATATTGATAGAGAAAATGGAGAAGTGATTTAATTAATGAATATTAATTAAAGAGCCCAGTGATTTGTTTGATATGTTTGGATGAACACTTGTTTTTATTCGATAGTTAAATCACAGACTATCGAAGTTTTTGACCATCGTTGTCAATATGGAGAGACCGGTTGGATTATTATCCGAAGAACCACTCCGTATCGGCATTAGCATTGCGAACCAAGTATGCTGGATATATTGAAGACGGAGTAAAGTGCAAGGGCTTTTCTATTTATAGAAATAGTGCCTTCGGTTTCGTTCAATCCCAGAACGAACGTAAATGGACGAATGTCTGACAGAGTATTTCCAATGATCAAATGGGTTGGTCTGTATGAATATATATGGTTGCAACGGATTTATTCCCTTAGCATAATATCCAGAATATTTGTGCAAACTCAACTAGTGATTAACGGATCTGACAATGTGGCATTCAAAGTGATTGTGTTATCAATGAATGGTAAGTATGCGTAGCCTCAGGCCTCAACAACCGGGAAAGGACAAAAATCGGGCAGGCAGCATGGCTATGTGGGTCGCACCCATTAGGGTGTATAATCACCTATCTAGAGAAATTCCTTTTGTTTCTAAATCTATCGATTCTGCCCATTCGGGAACGGTGGTTTGAGTCCAACCGTTGGTGATATACATTCGATACACTCAAGCGAAATGAGTGGTCGGTCATGTGTGGGCCGGGTTACAAGATGTTCTTGTTGAACCCAGTGTATTCGCCTCTAGAGATACACAGGCGGAAGGTGGTTCCATACCTTGTCATGTTGGAAATCCAATCTCCAATAAGCGCCATGCGGTTTTTGATTTTATACTATATATGTGGAGCGTGAGATGCAAGCGTTCTGCTATTTGGTTATTTACTTGATGTAGACATTATTATAATACCACTGGATTTTGATATCAAAGTGTTTTGGGTTATAGTAAGGTAAAAACCGTCCATGTTTATGTGTGGGCTGGTCTTACTATTATCTTTTCTTTCGAAAAGGGTTTTGAAAGTTAAACAAGTGATTGGAGTTTACTCACACCAGTCCCATGACTGACCCAGAGTTTGTTTTGTTTTTCCTAAACTCTTGGGTGCCCAAATTTGTATGGGCAGTCAAGTAGTCGGGATTTCATAGATTCATTTGGAGGAGCTGGAAGCAGGAGGCTTCACCGGTTAGCTATAAGCTATCATATATTCCGCTGTGGACCTTGTTTGTATCTGGAAACAGATGTTTATAACTGTTCCAGAAATGACTGTTGTGCTCTGATGATGGTATGTATATAAAGTCACTGATTTGTATTTCAAAAGTTATGTTATATAATATATTTTATTCGTTCCGCTGTGAGTTTGTGATCTTTGTTTTCTTCTATTCTAATATTTCTTTCTTTCTATTTCTCATCCTCTAACCTCTTTCTAATAATGAGTCGTATTTCTGTGTTATTTGGGTTGGACGTATGGTGTATTTAGTCAACTCAGATAGCTCGGATTTGCGGGCCATTACAATAACTAGCTTAAAATAAGCTTCAATTTGCTATGATAAAAGAGAAGCATACTTATTACATAAAATATTGCAAACAGAATCGTACAACTAAAATTACAAGCAATCACGTAGTCTAGGGCTTCAATTATAATAATATAGTTTATATGTTTGCACGACAATAGAGCTTAACAAATATTTTAACTGTCACAAAAGGAACTGCAAAGCAATATAATATATTTTAACTTGGAAAAGTTTTAAATTAATATAATTATCCGTCATCTGCTCTTCCATGTTCTTATTTTACAATGGGGACTGGTTTTAGACTTTTCTAGTTCCTTAAGAATCCATTTGGTATTGTAACTTCCTCATGTTATAACGATCTATGTTCATTCCTACGCATATAAATAATGGGCTAGACCCTTAATCTATTATTCATATTTTCTGGAGGCAGTCAGTCATTTCCAAACCTCCAATCTCTTCTAAATCAAAAATTATAAACATATGCAAATCAAATCAACAAAAATTGGAGAAATAAGATTCAAATCTATGGAAAAGAGGTGTTTCTTCTCTTAGGTAATTTATATTATCAAAATTCTTTCTTCTTTTCCTATTTCTATTTCAAATCTGCAAATATAAATCTTTGTTTGTAAACCCCCTTTAGAAATAAATTGTAGATTTGAAGGATTTGGGAATTTTAAGCCTAAAAGCTGTGTCAGATTAAGAATTGAATAGCTTTCAGGTGAGTAGTAAATTATGTACATTTTTTAAAATAAACTTATATAATTCGTTTGTGTTGAATTTGAATTATATGCCTCTAAGTTCATCAGATTCGTTTGTTCTTATCAAATCTGAAATAATATGTTGGAAGTTTGATTTTTGATTTGTAGGCCTTTTAATTTAATGTCATTATATAGCCTGCAATTGTTCTTGGGTTTGTTTGTGGTTATTGTAAACACTTTGGATCTGGAAATCAGTCTCAAAACCATCGTTAGATTTGTAGTTTTATTCCAAATTAATAGAAATTGGGTGTTGACTGGTAATTGTGCAGTTTTGGTTAAAATAATAATAATCCTATTTGTGTTTGATGTTGTTTGTGGTTTTCACTTGGTTATTGTAGTTTTGTCCTTTTTGTTTTTTTGCAATAAAAGACATTATTTGAAGTATACAAGGAACATAAATAATTCAAATAAGAAGAGTTGTGCAAATTCACGGCTTTTGTATGTAGTTTGTAACATCTATTCTAAAAAACGTCAGCCTATTCCCTTGTGATTTGAAATGTGTCAATTTTCCCTTTTTAAAATAGTTTGGAAAAATTATACAATAATTACAGTAAATAATCCTTTTATAAAATTTTGAATCTTACAGAAAGATTAAACACAAAGAGGGTTGTTTTAGTTGTTAGTTTATACCAAAAAATAATTAATAAATAATAATAAAAATATAACTTTGTAACTATGTTGACCACACACACACAAAATGTAATACCCCGTAATTCTGTAACATTAAGTTTCACAAATTAAAGTATAATTAAATTTTAGATGAAGAATTAGGGGAAACGGGTTACGCCATTGCGTTTGTCTCGAAATTATGCTTGAGATAGAGTCCGAGTTTGCGTAAATCGGACTCTATATGAAGAAGTTATGACCTCCGGAAGCTTCAGAATTCAATTTAAAATTCAAACAGCTCAAAGTTCAGTTCAAAATTCGAAAACAGACCCAAACTGGGCTGGGCGGGAAAATTCCCGCCCAGGACCCAGGTAGACCAGGGGGTCGACCTGGGGGTCGACCTAGGGGTCGACCTACCCGGTCGACCTGGTCAGGTCTGGACCATTTTCTGGTTCATGCTGAGTCACCTGGGCCTTCTGGATAGCTCTGAACTGATCTGATGGTTGTGGGTAATTCTAGGGTTCATCTAGCGGTTCTAATCAAATTGAAATCCTATATGTACAACCTAGTACTCAACCTAAATTCACACAAATTCTCTTAGGCATCTACATGTTGCTTCTCTCTATTCTAACCTCCACCATTAAAATAAATCTAATTCTCCACTAAAATAAGTTATAGTTCTTCTTCAAATTGGAGATTCAAATCAAGATTAAAGCTTTAAGAAAAGAATCAAAGGCTAATTCAACGGTAGCGAGCAACGTCATGCAAATCATAGCAAATCACCAACGCTATCTGATTATCCTTTTCTGAAACCGATCAATGTAAGTCAATTACTCTTTAGATTTGAACGTCTAGATCTATTTGTGGCATGAAATTAAATGAATATAAGAATATGCCTAATCCTTTCATTTGAATCTGCGCTTTTATACGCCCTTGGATCTAATTCAGAACTATTGCGGTCAATTACTGATGAGACGATGCCTATGCCTATGACTATGAACATAAGACCATTGCCTACGACCATGATTCATGACTATGAGATTATTGCCTATGATTATGAACATAAGACTATTTTAAGTGAATATAGAACAGAAAAATTACAACAAGACAGATATAAGTAATACTTGAGAATTTAAAACATCATTTCATTCCAGCGGAAAGTAAAACATGTTTGGTTACACCAAAACCATAAATAAGAGTCAAGTACATAATATCCATCCTGATAAAAACAAAAGTACATAATCCCACTACATAACCTAATGGCCATAATAGAAAGATAAACTGAGCTTTACATCCACGGTCCAAGCTCCAAAAAATAGATAAAGTAGTCTGATCAAAGCCCACTAGTGCTAGGCCCACTCTGAAAACCTGAGGGTTGGAAAAAAAAAATAAAGAAACAACGGAATTCAGACATAAGCCTGAGTGAGTCCAATAACCCTAACAATACAATCATTAAAGTAATTAGGGTATGATATAAACAAGGTACGGTACCTCTGGGGATAATAACCACACTAAGTGGCCAACTAAACACAGGATGTACTAAGATAACCGAAAAGACGCGCCTATCCACCCAAGGATAATTACTATATTGCACCACCCCAGATCTACCCACCCAAGGGTAATTCCTACACTGCACCACACCAGTCATTCCTACTTAAAGGTTGATCCCTCCCAAGGACTTAGAAAATTTACCCAGTAGTTTCGTGTACCCCTAGCTGACTACCTAGGTGCCGTCTGCCCCTATCTTCACTAGGTGTACCCACTACTCCCCAAGCGATCGGCTCCCTAACGTAGATATCCGTGCTGGTCCCACAGTGGGGTGTATCATTCCCCAAAGTGGCAACCTGATAACAACACTGATGCACGGTTTATACCTACAAGATGCTACAACGTCTTAGCTACCAGCCCGGGCCCACACACGCATATGAAACCCGTTGGACTTGCGTTGCCACTGCTAACCCGTTTTGGCCTCTTATAGTCAAGCCCAATATGCGTGTCCCGTCCCCGACTTGAGTCGAGCCCACTTAGATACATTTGGGATATTGGTTGAAATGGGCCCCCACAAGCTACTACTTAAGCTTGTCATTTTATCTAGTGAATCCCACTTAACCCTTTAACCATGTCCACTTACATGTTATAAATTTTGGTTAAGTCATTAATTATATTTTAATTGCCACCCAAGGCACCCACTAGATTTCCACATGCCACCCAAACCACTTACTTAACCCTTTAACCATGTTTAATTACATGTTCCACTTTGGTTAAGTATTCTAATCGTATTTTCTATTGCCACCCAAGGCAACCCACTAGTTTCCTCATGCCACCCAAGGCACCCCCACTAGCTACTACATGCCACCCAAGGCACCCACTTAACCCTCATGTCCCACTACATGCTAATTTGGTTAAGTGTTTCTTAATTAATTAAGACCGTGATCCTCATAAAGACCTCTCACATTAGACTATCTTTTATGACCGCTGGTTAAGCCGGTTGGGTCCGGGCAGCCTTATGTCATAACCGAGTCTAACCTCGTGTCTTTACATTAATCACGTATTTAGTTTGTGCCTAAGACCTCTCACATTGGGCTAACATTTGTAGCAACTGGTTAAGCCGGTTGGGTCCGGGCAGTTTTACGCTACAACTGAGTCCAACCGCGTGTCTTAGTCGATTAATTACACCTAATTAATCACCCTCATAATTTATATTAATTATCCCTAATTAATTAATCATGTTTTCAAGAATATGGGTAGACCTAACTCAATAGGTAAATTCCCAACTCCATAGTATGGGTAGACCTAACTCAATAGGTAAATTCCCAACTCCATAATATGGGTAGACCTAACTCAATAGGTAAATTCCCAATTATGTCCATTTAATTTATGTTATGCTTAAGCATACCCAATTCACATCATTTTATTAACATGCATATTAACCCCATCGTTCCCCACGTAATTCGTTCTCATAACATGACGTAATGAAGGGAAGATTCATCACAAATGCCATGGGTTTAACCAACATAGCCTATAACTTCATCATGGGTTTAAAAGGTGTCAACTTGCTTATATGAGCATACATTAAACCCAACTAGCATTCAACCCAAAACTTGCATGAAGCACTTATGTCACAAAGGGGGTAACTTGCATATGATTCTTATGTCATACAACGGTGTGAACTTGCATAGCATGTCACATGTTAACTTGCATATAACCAAACACATAACTTGCATGACATGCTACATATAAACTTGCATATAATCATGCACATAACTTGCATATAACCAAACACATAACTTGCATAACATGTTACATATGAATCTTACATATAATCATGCACATATCTTGCATATAACCAAACACATAACTTGCATAACATGTTACATATAAACTTGCATATAATCATGCACATATCTTGCATATAACCAAACACATAACTTGCATAACATGTTACATATAAACTTGCATATAATCATGCACATAACTTGCATATGTATGTATGACATACAAAGGTAAACTCGCATATGTTATGCATATCACTAATCCAAACAACTTGCATAGATTATGCATATTATAGATCCAAACTCATAGGTTAAACTTGCATGTCATGTCACTTATTTTACACATGATTCTAGCATGAAAATCAAGCATTTAACTTGCATAAAACCAAACACTTAGCATGCATAAAACCAAATACTTAGCATGCATAAATCCAAATACATAACTTGCATAACATGTTACTTATAGACTTGCATATAATCTCACATATAGCTTGCATAACATGTTACATATGAATCAATGTTCAACATAGTGTTTTGCATCATAAAACATAGCATTAAACTTGCATATAGCATAAAACACACAACATACACTATACTAAACTTGCATAAACACATTGATTCCACAAACATAGCCATATCTTATCATATCCTATCATAATCAATTTAACAATTGATTATTAGGGTTATAGAAACTCACCACTAAGCTCCCATAAGCAAACCCTTGCCAAAAACCACCCAAAAACTCTAGCCTTGAATCATAAAGCTTGCAACTTGATGATGAATGCAAGCTAATGATCACTCATACAACTCAAAGGTGCTTGTATGAACATGAAAGCCTTCATAGAAATAGTTTAGAAATAGGATGGAGGCTAGCCATTTGAGTGGAGGCCATGATTATAGAAAATTTTGGCATAGTTTAGTTAGGAGATAGGATTATGATCATTTAGGGCTAGCTTAGGGTCTTATTTATAGGATTAGGCAAGTGTTTTAGGCCATTAGATTAACCCTAAATTAGATTAGGACCATCAGATCCCGGAAGCTTCTAGAGAATAGCCCAAAACACAACCAAACCCTAAAATGGTGCACCAGGTTAAACTGGACGAGCACCCCCTGTCGACACCCAAGTCGACAGGGCTGTCGACTTGGTCCTAGCCAAGTCGACTGCCCAGTCGACAGGGCTGTCGACTTGGTTAGCTCGGCGGGATTTTTCCCGCCTGGGCCCAAAGGCCCCAATTTCGAAAATTTGAACTTAAATTTCAAATCTGTTTTGAACTTTGAATTTTCTGAAAACTTCATTAGGCCATAACTGGGCCATACAGACTCCGATTCTCGGAAACTCGGACTCTATTTCGCGTATTTTTCCGAGACGAACGCAATAACGCAGCCCGTTTCCCCCAATTCTCACATCTGAGATTATTTATTCTGTAATTAGTGAATTTTAGCATTAACCGAAATTCGGGGTGTTACATTCTCCCCTCCTTAAAGGATTTCGTCCCCGAAATCTCTAAGCTAAGGAGAATGCATATCCTACCATCCAAACAACCATCTACTCAATCCATCAAACACGGGCATCCATTGTCCTTAAAACAATTTCTAATGATGTATGAGCATATGCAAAAAGTGTTTGTATATGTTCCCTATCTAATGTATGAACATATGCAAACCATGATAGTGCCATGCATCCATTATGTATGCGAGAGAACCCTATCGACACATACAATATCTACATGAGTGCACAATCATTCACCAAAATGCCTCATCCATATGATAACACAATCATTATACAACCATAAATATAGCTATCTACACACAATTATATGCAATATGCAATATGAAGTGATTGAGCCGATCAAGGGTCTAGAGTGTGTGTATATGCATCCACGAGCAACCACTAGCAAACACTTGCATCCACATGCATCCATCAATCATAACATGTCTCAAACACATGTTTCAACCATAGGTTTACCCTATCTAAAGGTCAAAGGTACTAACGAGAGGACATACTACAGATAAGATAAGTACTAGTCAAACGATAAAGGAGAAATTAAAAGGCATATCCTAAAAAGGAATGAACGCATCTTCTCTTCCGTTTCTAAAGTAGCGTTGCTCTCATCTTCTCCCCATTGCCCTTTGACAAGTTGAACCTCTCGATTCCTCAACTTCCTAGTCTCTGACCCAAGGATGCGAGTAGGAGCTCGTCGAATAATCACATCACGCTCTACCTTTACTTTTTTAAGCAAGCTCGGCTCTACCGCCTCTGCGGTCTCATGTAGGCACTTCCTCAAATGTGACACATGGAATACGTCATGTTTCCTATGCAACCGAACTATCTCTCGAATATAAACTGAAGCTAGACATGGAACAGTCCTCTTGCTCTTCACGGGTATGAAATGGGCACACTTAGTAAGTCTATCTACCACAAACCCAATCCCCGTATTCCCTTTCCTTGATTTCGGTAATCCATCGAGACACTATCCCACTTCCATAGCGGAGCCTCCAATGGCTCCGGGTTTCTTTTGCTCCGCTTTCACTTGTTAGCACACCAAGTATCTAGCGACATACTTGGCCTCATCTTTCTTCATACCGGCCCAGAAGAAAACCCGCTTCATGTCTTGGTACATCTTGTCCCCACCGGGATGAATGGTCATCCTAGAACGGTGTGCATCATCAAGAATAGCCTTCCTCAAACTCTCGTCTTGCGGTACACAAAGCCTACCGTCTCTACGCAACCACCCCTTACCATCTAGGGTGTACCTACTCAAATGGCTGGACGACTCCCCCTCCTCATGAGCTTCTCTACTAACTCAACCAACTGTGGGTTGTCCCGCTGTGCTCCGCCAATACGCCCCAAAAGAGTAGGCCTAACCTCCAAGGAGGCTAGCAAACCGGGTACAAAGTCAACGGAAGGTCTAAAGTCAAACATAGATATAAACTCTAAGCTTCGTCGTTCAACGAACAATGAACTCAAGGACAACCTTTTTCTACTTAAGGCGTCCGCTACCACATTACCCTTGCCATTGGTATACGCTATCTCAAATTCATAGGATGTTAAGAATCCTGAAACACCCCACCTCCGTTAGGGTCACTCTCAAAGGGAATGCCCTAATTTTGGTGGAGGTTTGTAAGTATAAGTCACAGATAAACAAGACAGATATAAAAACACATATTTTTGAACAGCGGAAAACAAAAACTTTTATTTCATTAAAATATGTGTTACACAATCCATGCCATAATTTGTTTTACAATACTTCCAAAAACATAACATCTTCATAACTGTCTTGATTACATTATTTAAAGAAGCATAAAGAAAACATAAATAAACTGCAAAAGTCCCATGTTGCTGTCCAAAGCCATAGTCCAAAACGAAAAGATCCAAGCAATACATTCTTTCTCTTCAAGCTGGATATGAAGGCAGGTCAAGCTGCGGTATTCCCTCCCTGTGGACCTGGTGGGGGGAAACGGAAGAAAAGAAGACGAAAGAAAAGTAGAGTCAGACATAAAGCCTGAGTAAGTCTAGGACTATTCAGTCTATGAATAAAGAACTGGGTATGATAAGTATAAACTAGAAATGGGGAAAGCACCATAAACTTAGTTAAGTTGTCTAGGGTCGAATGTACTATCGTACCCCATATCAATCTCTGAACCCATATAAACTAGTTCCCAACTTGCACCCCATAATCAGGGTGAAGTGATCCATTTTATGATGATCGGCTCCTACTCGCATAGTTACATGTGTCTTACGGCCCCCGATGTTGTAGTTACCTATGCTGGTCCCACCATGGGGTGTATCAAGTCCCATGATGGCGGCCTGACACAATCCTAGAATGCACAGGTATGCTACTGGTGCCCAGTGCCTTATTTTTCTGCGCCAGAGTGTGTGCACGCCCGCACCCTGTTAGAACCTACATTGCTGCACCACCGCCGTCGATTTGACCGCTTACAATCAGCCCAGTAATCGTGCCCCACCCTGCCTAGTTTCAGGGTATCATGATACCTAATAGGGTTACTGCTGAAAAGGGTCCCCCGCTACTAGGTTTTCTATTTCTAGCCAACATGCTAAGTTGGTTAAGTGTTTTATAAACCTAACCCCCAATCAGTCTGTTTAGTTTAGCATGTTCCATTCTGATTAAGTATTAATATAATTTACTTAATCCTATCAATCCTGACTCAGCCTTAATTGTCGTATTAAAGCCTTGACCTCTCACATTAGACAGGTATTGTTGTGGCTGCCTGTTGCCGGTTGGGTCCGGGCAGTCTTACGCCACAACTCAGTCTAACCTCGGGTCCTTATTGGGCTTCATGTTTAACCACCCACATTGGATATGTATTGTTGTGACTACTGGACAGCCGGGCGGTTCCGGGCAGGTTTACAACACAACTCAATCCAACCTCGGGTTAAACACATCGTATTTTCTACATTTACATATTTTGTCTCTTTTCTTTATTTTCTTATATGTAAATATTTGCGGCCCATTATTCAAAATCAATTTAAGCTAATGGTGTAAAGGTTTACACCAATCATGGGCCCAACCCATTCTTGAATTTGGGCCCATCTACTTTTATATTTTCATTTATTAATTAATTTAGCCCAACGCAATTTCCCCCGTTTAATACGTTCGTTTATTATAATATATGTTGGGCTTAGCCTTTTAAGCCCAACTTAGCCACGTAAAAAAAGGGGAGGCTTAAAACGTGATTATATACACAAAAAGTGGAATGTGAACGCATGAACTTGCAACATAACGTTGGAACTACAAAATAGAAACTGGTGTACTTGCATTGTAGTAACATATACTTTGGTCATAAAGCATAAGTGACATGAATCAAACCATGTAAACTTGTAGTTAAGTTACGAATCTAACTAAATTAGATATCATTATTGACACATAGTCTTAACTACAACATAAACCTATATTTTTACCTAGGCATAATGTCAAACATAAGCAAATCATGTTTATAAAATTACTATATGTTTACAAAGGTGCTTACTTTTGTTACTAATACAAAAGTATAGTTCAACTAGAATTATTCCAACTTAATCATGATTTTTAATCTATTCACATAATCATGGCACAAATATACCCAAACATGAAATCATGGTTTTTGATCTATTCATGTAATCATGGCATAAATATTCCTAAACATGAAATCATGGTTTTCATTCTATTCAGAGAATTATAAACATATCTAAACTTACATCATGGTTTTTATTTTATCTATGTAAACTTGCAAGAGGAATGTAATTCTAATGTAACTTATGATAACAACTTGAGCCTAAAAACATGTTTTTCAATTGGGCATAATAACGAACATAGTTTATTCATGTTCATAAAATTAATACAAATTTACAAAGATGCGTGCTTTTGTCACTATCACAAAAATATGATTTTTATACTTGAACTATGATGCCAATTCCAACATAACTTCATATGAATCATAATACTTAGGTGAATCAAATTACACTAAAGATGACCATGGAATTTTACATCATGTTGTCATAACCATAGATCATGAACTTGCATGAATTCCAATTAAAATGTCATAACATATAGTTGTTAACATGAATCATATACTTGCATGAATCTTAAATAAATTATTACAACATATAGTTGTTAACATGAATCATATACTTGCATGAATCTTAAATAAATTATTACAACATATAGTTGCTAACATGAATCATATACTTGCAATTATCAAATGGGTGTTGTAAATAACTACCACAAACATGTAGTTTTTTCAATATGAATCATATACTTGAATTAAATTTCCACAACATGTGGTTGTCAACATAAATCATATACTTGTATGAATCCAATCGTACACCATAGTATTGCCAAATCGTTAGAATCAAAATAACATACAAATATAGATTATTATCGCCACAATTCCATTTCGCAAATCACGTTCTTGCGAATATCCAATCGTATACCACAATATTCCCAAATCGTTTAGCATCAAAGCAACATACAAATATAAATTATTATCGCCACAATTCCATTTCTTTCTTTACACAAATCAACACAATTATTTAATTCATATCGGAATAGCACTCTACTTACAGCGTATGACGAATCTTCAATTCAGAAATCTGAATTCTGAATTTGGAGATGCTATCCTTTGTTGTAGGTGTTGTTTTGATTGATTAACGTTGCTTTAAGCTTTGAATTGATTTGTTGTTCGTCTCTTTTCAAGTGGAGGCTCTCTTTAGTTTCCCTCCGACAGCATGGCGGCTCACGATCTTATTTTGTGCGTATTTTTTAGTTGAGATTTGAGTTGTATATATAGAATTTTAGGATTAATTTAGGCCGTTTGATTAATCCTAGAAATGACCACAACCGTTCAGTCAGGATAGAGTTATCCTATTGACTCAGCCATGAGTCAGAAATGACTCAGCATTGACTCAGCGATGAGTCAGAAATGACTTAGCGTATTAAATGTTCACCAATTCAAACGTAAATACGTATTTAATAGATACATTTTCCCTTTTACCGTATTAATTACCCATATATAAATATTTATTTATATATGAATAAATATTTTCTTACCTTTAATTTGTCATAATTCCAAATTGGAGAAGGCCCAAAAAAAAACCATCCTTGACAACCAAAAATGCGCAACATACGCTACATGATGCGTACACGTCATATATATATATGCGTATATGTATATATATATATATTATATATATATATATATTCATTTTTTTTCTCTCTATCTTCCCAATTACCCATTTTCACACTAAACCACTTTTTGAACTGCGTTCACACTAGGCTATTTTAAGCCATTCCCCTAAAACAAAAATAGGGCGCTGGCGGAGATCGAACTCTGTACCTCTTGTATGCAAGTCATGTGTTCCAACCAAATGAGCTACTAAGTCTTTTGCTTACAAACCCTAGAACAATACTAAACATTATTCGTTTCCCATTCTTCTTTTTTTCATGTTTTGCTGTGATATTTAAATTAAAGATATCTTCTTCACACGTTATCCGTTTTGCGTAAACTCGGACTCTATCTCAAGCAGAATTTCGAGGCGGACGCAATGGCGTAACCCGTTTCCCTTAATTCTTATGTTTTTAATTAAGTATACCATAGTTTATTAAATTACTGTCAACCGAAAACTCGGGGTGTTACATTCTCCCCCACTTAAAAGGATTTCGTCCCCGAAATCTTCAAGTTAGGAAGAATGTGTCCTACCATCCAATCACCCATCTACTCAACCATTCAATCACAGGCATTCATTGTCCTTAAAAGACTTCTAATGCTTCATGATCATATGCGAAGTGTGTGTGTACATGTACTTATCTAATGCAAAATCAGGCGGTCTACTGATTCAGTTGACCTCCTTAATGCGAATTATGTAAGTGCCATGAATCCATTATGTATGCAAATTTTCCTATTCATGATTCTACATGAGTGCACAATCATTCATATAAATGCAACATCCATATGATAACACATTAAACTTCAACCATATACGAATGCAAACATATATGCATATGCAATATGAAGTGATTGAGCCGATCTAAAACCTAGATTGTGTGTGTATATGCAACCACGAGCAACCACTAGCAATCACTTGCAACCACTTGCAACCATCATCCATAACATGTTTCAACTACATGTTTTCATCCAAAGGGTTTCTACCTAAAAGATAAGGTCAAGGAGATATACCTAAAAAGATAGATAAAAGCGCAACTCAAGGAAAAAGAAAGATCAAGGATGTGCCCTCAAAAAGAAAAGGGTAGGCAGCGTGTATTTTAGCTTCAGTTTCCCAAGTTGCAACTCCTTCAGCGTCGCTCCACTGAACTTTGACGAGCTTGACTTCGCGGTTGCGTAGCTTCTTCACTTCCGTTCCTAATATGCGGGTTGGAACTTTCCTCACGGTTGCTTCGCGCTCCACTTCAGCTTCTTCTAGGATATTTGGCTCTACCACTTCAGCAGACTCATGTAGACATTTTCGGAGATGTGAAACATGAAAAACGTTGTGAACTCCGGCCAATTTTTCGGGTAGCTCTAATCTATAGGCCATTTTCCCAATTGTTCCTATCTAAAGGTTTAGTCGAATGATAGAAGCAAGTAAAAACTTTGTGCCCATTAGGCAATGTCAAAACTCGAAATCTATGTCACATATATATTGATTAGGAGAAGAACTCTCTAAGCATCAGCCCCGAAGACCGACATCAACATCAGACTGACACCCAAAGAATTACTCAACCCAACCACTATATATGATTCTAGGAAACTAAGCATGATGGACTCTTTTTTGGTCACAAGGGAGTCCCTTCCTAAGACCAACCCGTATCCTATTAAACCCAAAAAGTTTGGTCAATCCAACGAACACCCTCAAGCCCCAACATGTGTTACTAACAGATGAGTCATACTCCCTATGGGGTTTGCAATAGAAATTGGATTAAGAATAGGACCGAGAGGATATACACAAAAGATAGCATGCAAGTGAGCTCTACAGGAAGAGAGGGATCAAGGATATACTCTTAAGAAGAGATATGATGCACGAATCTAGTCTTCAATCTTCTAGGTCGCATTTCTTGAGCTTAACTCCATTATGCTTTGTCCGTCTTTAACTTCACAATTTCGTAGCTTCTTAATTCTTGTTTCCAAAATATGAGTTGGAACTTTTTTTCACTGTTGCCTCTCGTTCCACTTTCACTTATTCTCCTTCTAGTATACTTGGCTCAAGCATAACTGCGTACTCATGGTTCCATGCAAGCTCTCCAAAATTCACTAGTGAATTTTAGATCTCGTCCACTTACTATTAGGTATTCCACGTAGCAGAACTATCTCTTGGAAATAAATGCCAGTCATGTTGCCAAATGTACTTACTAAGGTGATTCTCCACAACTCATGCATAAGCGAAATGAACCTTCTGCCTTAGTGACGAACACTACTAGAGCGCCCCATTCTGAAATGCTCCTTCTAATGAACCCCTTCTCTAGAAGCTCTTTAATCTGTTTACTGAGCCCTTACCTTTCCCGTGGAGCCATGTGTCTAACGGGCAACGCAACAGGCTTTGCATTATCTACGAGATATATGCGGAAGTCTATCTCCCGCTTCGGAGGCAAGCCCTTCACCTCTTCGAAGACATCCGGATATTCCCGAACCACTCTAAACGATTGCAAATTTTCAACAAAGGCAGCTAGCGATTCAAGATAACTAAGCATAACCGCATACGAGGAATTACAAGAAATTTCCAAAGTGTTACCGAGCTGGGTTAGGAGCCTAACAACCCTTTTTTTTCCAAAATCAAGGATGGCCCCATTACTGGATAGCCAATCCATACCCAAAATCAAACCATATCCCGAAAAGCCCAAAACAAAGGCACCACATTTAAATTCTACGCTTAGAATAGAAATTTTCTATCCCACACAGATCATAGACAAATGAGCTGGGCCCCCAATTGGGTTTAAAACAATTAAGGGGTCCTCTACCGTACTAGTTTTTAGGTGCAGAGATTTTAACTAAAGCAGACGAGATAAAGGAGTATTGACGCGCCGGAATCAAATAAAGTGCGAACGGGGTGATCATACTACACTTTCTACAGAAGTATTTATACCTCGTTACTTTGGGCAGTCCTTAGCCATGTGGCTTGTCTCACCGCAAGAAAAGCACCCACCATTCATCTTGGCCTTCTTTTTCCGGCAATCTTTCACTAAGTGCCCCCACTTTGCCACAGAATTTACACTTCCTCTTCTCTCGGGACTTGTTGTCTTTCCCGCCCTTCTCAAAGTCTGTCTTCTCAGGGCAGTCTTTGCTGATGTGTCCAGTCTCCCCACAATGAAAACATTATCCTTGCTTTCTTTTCCTCTTTCTACAATCCTTGGCTATGTGCCCCTCCGTACCACAAAAATTGCATTTCCTTTTTTCTCATTTCTTATTATTACTGTTACGATCCTTTCTTGTTTGACTATTATTCGTCTTCCTACTCTGGGACTCTTCCGCTTGCTGGTTCACGTGGAGGAGGAGGAGTGAAAGCGTCAGCAGCTGGGGAGTAAGGTCTCCAGACATGCTGAAACAGAAAGGATAGATTCAAAACGAAGGATAGAAGATAGTACCTATGGCTTTGGGGGGACTTTGCCTTTTTAAAATAAAATAATTTTTTATCTTTTAAAAATGCTTCTTTAAGTTTCTTTTTTGAAAATAAATTTTCAAAACTTTTTATCTTATCTGGTAAACCTATGCTCTAATACCAAGTGAAACACCCCACCTCTGTTAGGGTCACTCTCAAAGGGAATGCCCTAATTTTGGTGGAGGTTTGTAAGTATAAGTCACAGATAAACAAGACAGATATAAAAACACATATTTTTGAACAGCGGAAAACAAAAACTTTTATTTCATTAAAATATGTGTTACACAATCCATGCCATAATTTGTTTTACAATACTTCCAAAAACATAACATCTTCATAACTGTCTTGATTACATTATTTAAAGAAGCATAAAGAAAACATAAATAAACTGCAAAAGTCCCATGTTGCTGTCCAAAGCCATAGTCCAAAACGAAAAGATCCAAGCAATACATTCTTTCTCTTCAAGCTGGATATGAAGGCAGGTCAAGCTGCGGTATTCCCTCCCTGTGGACCTGGTGGGGGGAAACGGAAGAAAAGAAGACGAAAGAAAAGTAGAGTCAGACATAAAGCCTGAGTAAGTCTAGGACTATTCAGTCTATGAATAAAGAACTGGGTATGATAAGTATAAACTAGAAATGGGGAAAGCACCATAAACTTAGTTAAGTTGTCTAGGGTCGAATGTACTATCGTACCCCATATCAATCTCTGAACCCATATAAACTAGTTCCCAACTTGCACCCCATAATCAGGGTGAAGTGATCCATTTTATGATGATCGGCTCCTACTCGCATAGTTACATGTGTCTTATGGCCCCCGATGTTGTAGTTACCTATGCTGGTCCCACCATGGGGTGTATCAAGTCCCATGGTGGCAGCCCGACACAATCCTAGAATGCACAGGTATGCTACTGGTGCCCAGTGCCTTATTTTTCTGTGCCAGAGTGTGTGCACGTCCGCACCCCGTTAGAACCTACACTGCTGCACCACCGCCGTCGATTTGACCGCTTACAATCAGCCCAGTAATCGTGCCCCACCCTGCCTAGTTTCAGGGTATCATGATACCTAATAGGGTTACTGATGAAAAGGGTCCCCCGCTACTAGGTTTTCTATTTCTAGCCAACATGCTAAGTTGGTTAAGTGTTTTATAAACCTAACCCCCAATCAGTCTGTTTAGTTTAGCATGTTCCATTCTGATTAAGTATTAATATAATTTACTTAATCCTATCAATCCTGACTCAGCATTAATTGTCTTATTAAAGCCTTGACCTCTCACATTAGACAGGTATTGTTGTGGCTGCCTGTTGCCGGTTGGGTCCGGGCAGTCTTACGCCACAACTCAGTCTAACCTCGGGTCCTTATTGGGCTCCATGTTTAACCACCCACATTGGATATGTATTGTTGTGACTACTGGACAGCCGGGCGGTTCCGGGCAGGTTTACAACACAACTCAATCCAACCTCGGGTTAAACACATCGTATTTTCTACATTTACATATTTTGTCTCTTTTCTTTATTTTCTTATATGTAAATATTTGCGGCCCATTATTCAAAATCAATTTAAGCTAATGGTGTAAAGGTTTACACCAATCATGGGCCCAACCCATTCTTGAATTTGGGCCCATCTACTTTTATATTTTCATTTATTAATTAATTTAGCCCAACGCAATTTCCCCCGTTTAATACGTTCGTTTATTATAATATATGTTGGGCTTAGCCTTTTAAGCCCAACTTAGCCACATGAAAAAAAGGGGAGGCTTAAAACGTGATTATATACACAAAAAGTGGAATGTGAACGCATGAACTTGCAACATAACGTTGGAACTACAAAATAGAAACTGGTGTACTTGCATTGTAGTAACATATACTTTGGTCATAAAGCATAAGTGACATGAATCAAACCATGTAAACTTGTAGTTAAGTTACGAATCTAACTAAATTAGATATCATTATTGACACATAGTCTTAACTACAACATAAACCTATATTTTTACCTAGGCATAATGTCAAACATAAGCAAATCATGTTTATAAAATTACTATATGTTTACAAAGGTGCTTACTTTTGTTACTGATACAAAAGTATAGTTCAACTAGAATTATTCCAACTTAATCATGATTTTTAATCTATTCACATAATCATGGCACAAATATACCCAAACATGAAATCATGGTTTTTGATCTATTCATGTAATCATGGCATAAATATTCCTAAACATGAAATCATGGTTTTCATTCTATTCAGAGAATTATAAACATATCTAAACTTACATCATGGTTTTTATTTTATCTATGTAAACTTGCAAGAGGAATGTAATTCTAATGTAACTTATGATAACAACTTGAGCCTAAAAACATGTTTTTCAATTGGGCATAATAACGAACATAGTTTATTCATGTTCATAAAATTAATACAAATGTACAAAAATGCGTGCTTTTGTCACTATCACAAAAATATGATTTTTATACTTGAACTATGATGCCAATTCCAACATAACTTCATATGAATCATAATACTTAGGTGAATCAAATTACACTAAAGATGACCATGGAATTTTACATCATGTTGTCATAACCATAGATCATGGACTTGCATGAATTCCAATTAAAATGTCATAACATATAGTTGTTAACATGAATCATATACTTGCATGAATCTTAAATAAATTATTACAACATATAGTTGTTAACATGAATCATATACTTGCATGAATCTTAAATAAATTATTACAACATATAGTTGCTAACATGAATCATATACTTGCAATTATCAAATGGGTGTTGTAAATAACTACCACAAACATGTAGTTTTTTCAATATGAATCATATGCTTGAATTAAATTTCCACAACATGTGGTTGTCAACATAAATCATATACTTGTATGAATCCAATCGTACACCATAGTATTGCCAAATCGTTAGAATCAAAATAACATACAAATATAGATTATTATCGCCACAATTCCATTTCGCAAATCACGTTCTTGCGAATATCCAATCGTATACCACAATATTCCCAAATCATTTAGCATCAAAGCAACATACAAATATAAATTATTATCGCCACAATTCCATTTCTTTCTTTACACAAATCAACACAATTATTTAATTCATATCGGAATAGCACTCTACTTACAGCGTATGACGAATCTTTTCAAGTGGAGGCCCTCTTTAGTTTCCCTCCGACAGCATGGCGGCTCACGATCTTATTTTGTGCGTATTTTTTAGTTGAGATTTGAGTTGTATATATAGAATTTTAGGATTAATTTAGGCCGTTTGATTAATCCTAGAAATGACCACAACCGTTCAGTCAGGATAGAGTTATCCTATTGACTCAGCCATGAGTCAGAAATGACTCAGCATTGACTCAGCGATGAGTCAGAAATGACTCAGCTTATTAAATGTTCACCAATTCAAACGTAAATACGTATTTAATAGATACATTTTCCCTTTTACCGTATTAATTACCCATATATAAATATTTATTTATATATGAATAAATATTTTCTTACCTTTAATTTGTCATAATTCCAAATTGGAGAAGGCCCAAAAAAAAACCATCCTTGACAACCAAAAATGCGCAACATACGCTACATGATGCGTACACGTCATATATATATATATGCGTATATGTATATATATATATTATATATATATATATATATATATTCATTTTTTTTCTCTCTATCTTCCCAATTACCCATTTTCACACTAAACCACTTTTTGAACTGCGTTCACACTAGGCTATTTTAAGCCATTCCCCTAAAACAAAAATAGGGCGCTGGCGGAGATCGAACTCTGTACCTCTTGTAAGCAAGTCATGTGTTCCAACCAAATGAGCTACTAAGTCTTTTGCTTACAAACCCTAGAACAATGCTAAACATTATTCGTTTCCCATTCTTCTTTTTTTCATGTTTTGCTGCGATATTTAAATTAAAGATATCTTCTTCACACGTTATCCGTTTTGCGTAAACTCAGACTCTATCTCAAGCAGAATTTCGAGGCGGACGCAATGGCGTAACCCGTTTCCCTTAATTCTTATGTTTTTAATTAAGTATACCATAGTTTATTAAATTACTGTCAACCGAAAACTCGGGGTGTTACAAATCCCATCCACTTTTGCTGTCCTAAGACTATGCGCTCGAAGAGTCTCCAACACTTCCCTAAGATGTAGGGCATGCTCTTCTCCACTTTTAGAGAAAACCAGGATATTACCCCATCCAAAATCATCACAACTGTCCATCTCTCACGCAGACCATCCTAGTCGAACTTGACATCCCCCAAGTGCAAGCCCCAAAGGCCTAAACCAATATCAGACAAACACCCAAGGGATATCTCCTTCGAGTTCAGACGACCTACGTGAGATGATACTAGTAAAAACGACTAAATAATTAAGCCCTTGTCCAACTCTAGATGTCCTCGCCAGTCTCGCTCCAAAACCACCGTTTTTCCCATAATTGGCTTTGATCAACCTATTAAGCACACACGAAAACTTATTTCGCTCCTAGAAAAGACCAAGATGTCATTTACAAAGACCATCACAGACTTATTTAGGTACTCCCTGAACACCCTTCTCATCAAATCAACAAAGTATGCGGGGGCGTTCGTCAAATCAAATGGCCTCACCACCCACTCATAACAACCATCCGGAGTCCTAGTGGCAGTCTTCTCTATACTATCCTCAGCCCTCTCAACTGACGAAACCCCATGGCTAAGTCCAACTTGTGAAAATACTGAGGCGCCAACTAATTAATCAAAAAGATCATCAATCCTCGGCAATGGGTGTCTATTCTTCTTTGTGAGTTTATTTAGCTCCCTTTAACCTACACAAAGTCTGAGGGACCCATCCGCCTTCATAGCAAAAACTACTGGAGCACCCCGCTCCGACATACTTCGTTTTCTAAACCCCTTCTCAAGCAAATCGCCTACTTGCTTATGGAGTTCCCTCCTCTCACGAGGAGCCACGTGGCACACTGGCCAAGATACTGGTTTGGCATTGTCTACCAGATATATTTGGAAGTCAGTCTCCCGCTCCGGAGGTAAGCCCTTCACCTCCTCACACACATCCGAGTATTCCCGGACCACTCTAACAGATCGCAAACTCTCGACCGACGTGTCAAGCGATTCTAGATAACTTAGCATAACAGATTCCATGGGATTACAAGAGATCTCGAGAGTGTTACCCAAGCGGGTCATAAGCCTAACAACTCTCCTTCCACAATAAGAACGGCACCATTACTGGATAACCAGTCCATGCCCAAAACTAACCCATAGCCCGTGAAGCCCAAAAAGCATCACATCTAAACTCAACGCTAAGTATAGCAACTTTCAAACCCAACCACATCATGGAGCCCCAATTGGGTTTGAAACAACTAAGGGATCATCTACTAAACTGGTGTCTAAGTGCAGTGACTCACTAACTATGATGAGATAAACGAACTCGATGCGTCAGAATCAAATAAAGTTCGAACCGGATAACAAAGAAATCCAAATTCCAACCTACACGGTCCTATCCCCATCTGGTACACTAGCCGTGAGGGAATACAACTACCCTCCAGGAGATTCCGTACCTTGCCCTTGCCTCTTTGGACAATCCTAATAAGGTGTCCTATTCCTCCAAAAAGGATAACTACTAGCCCTCTTCTTCCCATTCTCCACTCGTAACCTCCCATCAAAATGAGGTTTCGCTCTTCATTAACCAAACAACTATTTGAGCCTTCCTCCCATCGTCTATCCAATAGGTACCTACAAGTCCTCCTCCTTCTTGAACCAACTTCTAGTCCGACTAATGTCTAAGTCCCTTGAAGTGGTTTTCCATTCTTATCTATCTTAGAAAGATCATCTATACGGGGGGGGACTCAAAACGAGAGAGGAAGAGATTCAAAACGGAGAATTTGAAAGATATAGATATGGCTATTGGGGATTATGCTTTTCTTTCAAAAACTTTTCTCTTAAAAGACATGTTTTTGAAAATACTCCTTTCAAAAATATTCTTAGAAAATAGTTTTTCTAAAAAATTTATCTGTTCTGGTAACCTTAAGCTCTGATACCACGTGTAACACCCCACACCCGCTACGGTCACTCACTAAGGGAATGCCATAACATCGGTGGAGTATTTTAAGTGAATATAGAACAGAAAAATTACAACAAGACAGATATAAGTAATACTTGAGAATTTAAAACATCATTTCATTCCAGCGGAAAGTAAAACATGTTTGGTTACACCAAAACCATAAATAAGAGTCAAGTACATAATATCCATCCTGATAAAAACAAAAGTACATAATCCCACTACATAACCTAATAGCCATAATAGAAAGATAAACTGAGCTTTACAACCACGGTCCAAGCTCCAAAAGATAGATAAAGTAGTCTGATCAAAGCCCACTAGTGCTAGGCCCACTCTGAAAACCTGAGGGTTGGAAAAAAATAAAGAAACAACGGGGTCAGACATAAGCCTGAGTGAGTCCTATAACTCTAACAATACAATCATTAAAGTAATTAGGGTATGATATAAACAAGGTACGGTACCTCTGGGGATAATAACCACACTAAGTGGCCAACTAAACACAGGATGTACTAAGATAACCGAAAAGACGCGCCTATCCACCCAAGGATAATTACTATATTGCACCACCCCAGATCTACCCACCCAAGGGTAATTCCTACACTGCACCACACCAGTCATTCCTACTTAAAGGTTGGTCCCTCCCAAGGACTTAGAAAATTTACCCAGTAGTTTCGTGTACCCCTAGCTGACTACCTAGGTGCCGTCTGCCCCTATCTTCACTAGGTGTACCCACTACTCCCCAAGCGATCGGCTCCCTAACGTAGATATCCGTGCTGGTCCCACAGTGGGGTGTATCATTCCCCAAAGTGGCAACCTGATAACAACACTGATGCACGGTTTATACCTACACGATGCAACAACGTCTTAGCTACCAGCCCGGGCCCACACACGCATATGAAACCCGTTGGACTTGCATTGCCACCGCTAACCCGTTTTGGCCTCTTATAGTCAAGCCCAATATGCGTGTCCCGTCCCCGACTTGAGTCGAGCCCACTAAGATACATTTGGGATATTGGTTGAAATGGGCCCCCACAAGCTACTACTTAAGCTTGTCATTTTATCTAGTGAATCCCACTTAACCCTTTAACCATGTCCACTTACATGTTATAAATTTTGGTTAAGTCATTAATTATATTTTAATTGCCACCCAAGGCACCCACTAGATTTCCACATGCCACCCAAAGCACTTACTTAACCCTTTAACCATGTTTAATTACATGTTCCACTTTGGTTAAGTATTCTAATCGTATTTTCTATTGCCACCCAAGGCAACCCACTAGTTTCCTCATGCCACCCAAGGCACCCCCACTAGCTACTACATGCCACCCAAGGCACCCACTTAACCCTCATGTCCCACTACATGCTAATTTGGTTAAGTGTTTCTTAATTAATTAAGACCGTGATCCTCATAAAGACCTCTCACATTAGACTATCTTTTATGACCGCTGGTTAAGCCGGTTGGGTCCGGGCAGCCTTATGTCATAACCGAGTCTAACCTCGTGTCTTTACATTAATCACGTATTTAGTTTGTGCCTAAGACCTCTCACATTGGGCTAACATTTATAGCAACTGGTTAAGCCGGTTGGGTCCGGGCAGTTTTACGCTACAACTGAGTCCAACCTCGTGTCTTAGTCGATTAATTACACCTAATTAATCACCCTCATAATTTATATTAATTATCCCTAATTAATTAATCATGTTTTCAAGAATATGGGTAGACCTAACTCAATAGGTAAATTCCCAACTCCATAGTATAGGTAGACCTAACTCAATAGGTAAATTCCCAACTCCATAATATGGGTAGACCTAACTCAATAGGTAAATTCCCAATTATGTCCATTTAATTTATGTTATGCTTAAGCATACCCAATTCACATCATTTTATTAACATGCATATTAACCCCATCGTTCCCCACGTAATTCGTTCTCATAACATGACGTAATGAAGGGAAGATTCATCACAAATGCCATGGGTTTAACCAACATAGCCTATAACTTCATCATGGGTTTAAAAGGGGTCAACTTGCTTATATGAGCATACATTAAACCCAACTAGCATTCAACCCAAAACTTGCATGAAGCACTTATGTCACAAAGGGGGTAACTTGCATATGATTCTTATGTCATACAACGGTGTGAACTTGCATAGCATGTCACATGTTAACTTGCATATAACCAAACACATAACTTGCATGACATGCTACATATAAACTTGCATATAATCATGCACATAACTTGCATATAACCAAACACATAACTTGCATAACATGTTACATATGAATCTTGCATATAATCATGCACATATCTTGCATATAACCAAACACATAACTTGCATAACATGTTACATATAAACTTGCATATAATCATGCACATATCTTGTATATAACCAAACACATAACTTGCATAACATGTTACATATAAACTTGCATATAATCATGCACATAACTTGCATATGTATGTATGACATACAAAGGTAAACTCGCATATGTTATGCATATCACTAATCCAAACAACTTGCATAGATTATGCATATTATAGATCCAAACTCATAGGTTAAACTTGCATGTCATGTCACTTATTTTACACATGATTCTAGCATGAAAATCAAGCATTTAACTTGCATAAAACCAAACACTTAGCATGCATAAAACCAAATACTTAGCATGCATAAATCCAAATACATAACTTGCATAACATGTTACTTATAGACTTGCATATAATCTCACATATAGCTTGCATAACATGTTACATATGAATCAATGTTCAACATAGTGTTTTGCATCATAAAACATAGCATTAAACTTGCATATAGCATAAAACACACAACATACACTATACTAAACTTGCATAAACACATTGATTCCACAAACATAGCCATACCTTATCATATCCTATCATAATCAATTTAACAATTGATTTTTAGGGCTATAGAAACTCACCACTAAGCTCCCATAAGCAAACCCTTGCCAAAAACCACCCAAAAACTCTACCCTTGAATCATAAAGCTTGCAACTTGATGATGAATGCAAGCTAATGATCACTCATACAACTCAAAGGTGCTTGTATGAACATGAAAGCCTTCATAGAAATAGTTTAGAAATAGGATGGTGGCTAGCCATTTGAGTGGAGGCCATGATTATAGAAAATTTTGGCATAGTTTAGTTAGGAGATTGGATTATGATCATTTAGGTCTAGCTTAGGGTCTTATTTATAGGATTAGGCAAGTGTTTTAGGCCATTAGATTAACCCTAAATTAGATTAGGACCATCAGATCCTGGAAGCTTCTAGAGAATAGCCCAAAACACAACCAAACCCTAAAATGGTGCACCAGGTTAAACTGGACGAGCACCCCCTGTCGACACCCAAGTCGACAGGGCTGTCGACTTGGTCCTAGCCAAGTCGACTGCCCAGTCGACAGGGCTGTCGACTTGGTTAGCTCGGCGGGATTTTTCCCGCCTGGGCCCAAAGGCCCCAATTTCGAAAATTTGAACTTAAATTTCAAATCTGTTTTGAACTTTGAATTTTCTGAAAACTTCATTAGGCCATAACTGGGCCATACGGACTCCGATTCTCGGAAACTCGGACTCTATTTCACGTATTTTTCCGAGACGAACGCAATGACGCATCCCGTTTCCTCCAATTCTCACATCTGAGATTATTTATTCTGTAATTAGTGAATTTTAGCATTAACCGAAATTCGGGGTGTTACATTAAAGCTTTAAGAAAAGAATCAAAGGCTAATTCAACGGTTGCGAGCAACGTCATGCAAATCATAGCAAATCACCAACGCTATCTGATTATCCTTTTCTGAAACCGATCAATGTAAGTCAATTACTCTTTAGATTTGAACGTCTAGATCTATTTGTGGCATGAAATTAAATGAATATAAGAATATGCCTAATCCTTTCATTTGAATCTGTGCTTTTATACGCCCTTGGATCTAATTCAGAACTATTGCGGTCAATTACTGATGAGACGATGCCTATGCCTATGACTATGAACATAAGACCATTGCCTACGACCATGATTCATGACTATGAGATTATTGCCTATGATTATGAACATAAGACTATTGTCTATGACCATGACTTTGAAATTATTATAGTTAATTGCCTATAACTATTTAGGATAATTGCCTAGGACTATTTTGGTTAATTATCCATGACTATTGTGGTTAATCGCCTATGATTCATAACTATGAGATTTCTACCAATGACCATGACTATGACTATTGTGGTTAATTGCCTAAGACTATTATGGTTAATTGTTTATGCCCATAACACTATATTTACAAACCATGTTGTACACCGAACTGGCATTTTTTTGGATCTCATACCTAGGGTGTGACTTGCTTAGTTTATTCCTATTCGCTATTATGTACACCAAAACCATTGGATCCATTATCCTTGTATTTGGCTCGCTTTTGCATGCCTATTCTTTCATGTCAATTCTCATGTTTATCCTCTATTCCCTTTTTAGTTTCATTTCATGAGTATTTAGAAAACTTGTGAAATCATGGTATACGTACGTTATGAATGCGGGGTTATTTGGGTATAACTTGAAATCTATATTACTTGGCATAATTTAGAGCATGTATTATAACATGACTATTAGATGCAAATTGGGGTAATTTGACGTGAATTATAGAAGATGTAATTTGATATATTGAATCTAGTATTGGCAAGTAAACTAAGCTTTAGGCATAAATTGTAAACTAGTGTATCAAATCTAGTTTTGACATGAACTGTAAATGGGAATACTAGATTTAAATTGGCATAAAACTGCAGGTTAGGTTAAATGATAGGTAAATCAAGATTTGGGCCTAGAATGTAGGTATGTTAGTGGGCATGACAAATGAATATGATATAGGCCAAATTTGTTTAAAAGAGTTGTTAGCAATTTACATATAGATAAAAAGGATAAATATGTAAATCTAGGAAAGACGAATATGCCTAACCCGAGGTTAGATTGAGTTACGGTATAAGACTGCCCGGAACCGCCCGGCAAATCCAACAACCGTAACAATACCTATCTAATGTGGGTGGTTATATCATTGAGCCCAAAAGGACCCGTGGTTAGACTGAGTTGCAGTGTAAATCTGCCCGGAACCGACCGGCACATGCAGTGACCGCAACAATATCTGTCTAATGTGAGTGGTTGGTGCTTTAAATGAATAATTTAAAGCTAAGAAACAGTTAAGCTAGAATGGGAGGGTTAAGTCCATAGGAACACTTAACCAACTTAACATGTTAACTAGACTAGAAGGTGGGGTTAAGTAAAATACACTTAGCTAATCTAACATGTTAACTAGACTAGAAGGTGGAGTTAAGTAAATTTAGAACACTTAGCCATTATAGTGTGACAAATGAACAAGGTTATGTTAAAACATGAAGGGACAATACTTAACCATTAGAATATGTGAATTAAACAGATGTTAGGGTTAAGTTAACTAAGAGAACACTTAACCATTATAACATGTTAGCTAAACAGATGGGCAGGGTTAAGTTAAAAGGAACACTTAACCAACACAAGATGAAGGGGTGGGGTTAAGTAATAAGAAAAACTTAACCAATATAACTTGATTTGTGGTAGGGTTAAGTCAACATGAACTACTGATAACACTTAACCAGTTTAACATAACAAATGAATGGGTTAAGTTAACTTGAATTGACTAATGACACTTAGCCAATCCAACTTGACGAGAAGGAGAACTAAGTAGTAAATGTTAGTTAAAGGGGCTAAGTAGTAAACCTTAGTTAAGAAAACGACGATTCAGGAAACTAAGTGGTAAACCTTAGTTAAAAGAACTAAGTAGTAAACCTCAGTAGAACACGAGAAGGAGAGAACATCCATCTGATCTTAAAGAAGGCTCCAACAAACTAGGTTACGAAGCACGCGGCTTCGAGGGGACGTAAGGGTACTCTTGGTATCCCTCTGTGAGGCTGTAGATGATCCTCCTGGGCTCACAGAGGTTAAGGTCTGCGTTAGAAGAACCAAGGGTATGCCTTGGTTGCAATGTAAGGCAACCTAAAGACTAGGATGGACCAGCGTGATTCGGCGAGACCAGTAGCCCTGTGATTGGAACTCGTCGTCTACCTACCATCTTGAGTCAATCGAGATACGTGAACCGAAAAGGCGGAGAACTCCAAAAGACCATATACTTGCTATCTAGTTATGGTTGCGGATGGCCATAGGTTAGTGGGGCATAGGGGGGCCTGCGTATAGTTCTCATTTTTCAAGGTGTGCCTTTCATTAGTTGAGGGAGGGGTGAGGTGGAACCATAGCCACTGCAAAAACAGACCTTAGCATCTGCATCATTAGATATCTGAAAGCTCCCGACCGAGTTTCGTGTTTCTAGATTAGCCCTACCACGAGACTCGGGTCGCACATATACAGGACATGTGCATCCAGACGGCGATAACGATTCGCGACACATACGTGGGGAAAGTCTAGGAACATGTACCTGTGACAGCCCACCCCGCACCAACCGACATTTAGTCCAAAAGTGCGCTGTACACTTGTCCAGTCAGCACGGGACGGATCATCAGAAGAGAAAGGGAAGAAGGAAAGAACTAACAAAGAACCTGTAAAATGCCTCACAGCGCATAGAACAAAATATAATAATAACATACTTGATATAAAACAGGTGAGACGGTGCATAAGCTGAAACAACTAACATAGCAGCGGAAAATCCAAGTACAGCTTATGATCCAAAGTTAAACATTATTACAACTTTTCAAACAGTCTCAAAAACAAAAGCAAGATAAAGGAGGTATGCTACTAATGCCCAAGTAGCGACCACCAACGACACAGGGAGAATATCTATATATAATACGTGGAAGCCTCTGCTCGCCTCCGAATCAGCTCCTCGCGCACCACCAGCTAACCTGTCTCTAGTCTGCTCGTTTGAGCACCCAGAGTAATAAGAGGAGACGTAAAACTCTGGGTCAGACATACAGACTGGTATGAGCGATAAGCATCTAAATAGAACAATAACAGGTAGACAAAACATACCTGAACCTGGACCTGCAACCAAAGAGTTAGCACTACATACTGTACAACACTCTAAGGTGCCATTTCAAATGGTGTATAGATAACGGGGGTGGGGTGTGCATGTCATAGTGATGGCAAACAATCAAACATAGCAACCATCCTCGCATCTCTCACTCAGTTCATAAAGCATACGATATTCACCACTTCGATCACACAACATACCTTGCTATGATCACTTTGCCCCATGAAGTCATAAATGGCTTCACTGCACTGATACATAGTCACAAATCCTTTGCTATGTCCACTTTGCCCCATGGAGTCGCAATGACCCCACTGCACTGGCTCATAGCCTTACTAATCCTTTACTATGTCCACAATGACCCCATTGCACTGGCTCATAGTCTTACTACGCATCACTTTGCCCCTCGAGTCGTAATGACTCTACTGCACTGATAACGTAGTCTTGCTACCATCACCTTGCCCCTCGAGTCGTAATGACTCTACTGCACTGGTAAGTAGCCCATCATCCATTTTCATTGGTGAATCAAAGTTATGAACGTCGATAGCTCCTTAGCAAACGTCCCGCAACAAAGCCCAACCATGAAGTGAACTCATTTGTTCCCAATTGGATCATGAGCTCTAACTTCCATTTGGACTACCTTTGCATCTCGGGTTATTGGTCATCACCGGGTCGGTTCAGCTCTTCTATCATTACTTCTTGGTTCGGTTCGGATGTGGCTTCACCAGGTTGTGCTTCCCCTTTCGGTTCGGTTCGGATCCACACTCTAACTCGGTTCGGTTCGGGTTCACAACATTGTGTCGGTTCGGGTCGGGTGTCCTACTTCGGTTCGGTTCGGTTCGGTTTGGGTTGCCATCTCCTATTCAGTTCGTGCTCCAGCTCCTGTTGCCTCGTCTGGTCCCGTTCCCTATTCTAATCCGATCCCTTCGCCATACTCCGGTCCGAGCCCTTCGTCCTTAAGTCGATCCGATCCCCAGCTTAACCAACATGGCCTTCCTTTTTGCCAAGCCTCTCAAGTGTCAAGTTCCGATCCAGTTCGGATGTCCTTGCCCGGTCCCTATTCCGAACCGAGCCCCATATCTGATCCGGTTCAAAACCTGCACCTTTCCTGAGACTTTTCCAGTGAGTGTTTTACGCCATTCGACGACGTTTTCGACCATTCTAACTATTGAAATCAATCACAAAGCATACCATACAATCATAGCAACATGCATAATCAACCACGAACATCAAAACATCAATATGATAGGTTAAAATGGATCAAACATACCCAAAACCCCATATTTTCCCTTAAGCATGTTTAGGTGAAACTAATGATAGGATTAGCAAAACTTAACCAAATTAACCCAAATTCATATCAGAGGTCTAAAACATCATTTAAGAATTTATGAACATTTTTCCAGAATTTTATCATGTTTAAATTCACTAATTAACACTAATTACCCTTAATTAGTGAGGAACTATGCAAATCACTCACCTTAGCCACAAATATACTAAGATCTGAAATAAATCTCTGATTTGGTGCGAATCCCGATGCTAAACAGCAGCTCTAACGTTGATTTGGTGTAGATCTCCCTTGATTTGATGTTGCTAAGCTTAATCCTTGATTAGAAGATGATTTGGAGGTAATTTAGAGGTTGGAGGCCATTTTTAGGGTTTTTAAGAGGTAAGTGGAGGCTAGAATACTGAAATAGAATGATTCTCTAACTCCTTTCAGCCTCCCCATAACCCTAATCCCGAAATGGGTTATGGGCCTATTCACTAATCACCCTATTTGGCCCGGTTAAGCAGTTTTTCACCTCCCAAACCTTATTTCAGCCATATCTCCCAAACAGTAAGTCCGTTTTTCACATGTGACCACTCTACGGAAAGGTAAACCATAAAACGAATCTAATGGAAGTGGTTTCAGGTCAAAATTCTTTTCCAATCAAAAGTTATGGCCAAAACAAGATCAGCTAGGGGTAAAACGGTCATTTAAAAATCAACAAAAATCGTGAACATGGGAAATGACTCTAATGGTTGTTTCCCAAAGTTACATGACCATACGACTTCATATGGGAAAGAAATAAATATTCCACGATCCTCCAATGCGTAAAATGCGGTTTGTTACATTCTCCCCCCCTCAAGAAATTTCGCCCCCGAAATTCCCTAACCAAAACACACAAAGGGTCCCGCATGCCTATCAACCATAAAATAACAATCAAACATGCAAAACAAGCAAGACAAATCTATCCTAGCATGCGGAATAACTAAATTACAAGGTAGATCTTACCAGGCAAAGAGTTCTGGATACGTCTTTCTTATGCTCTCTTCTGTCTCCCAAGTACAGTCGTTCTCGTTCTCGCCCCACTGGACCTTGACTAGCCTCACCTCTTTCCTTCGAAGTTGCTTCGTATCGTGCTCGACAATACAGATCGGCTTGCGGTTCCCAACCGCCTCGTGTTCTACTTCAAAGTCCTCTAACTGATCAGGTGAAATAGTCATACCTGGGTCGTGAACGAACTTCTTTAGTTGGGAAACATGAAATACGTTGTGAACTCCCGCCATCTTCTCTGGCAAGTCAACTCTATATGCCAAATTCCCAATTAGTTCAAGAACTGGGAATGGGCCAACAAATCTTGGTTCCAACTTGCCTCTCCTGCCAAATCGTATCACGCTCTTCAACGGAGAAATCTTGACAAACACCAAGTCACCAACAGAGAATTTTAAATCTCTTCTCCTCTTATCAGCATAACTCTTCTTCCTATCTTGGGCAGCTTTCATTCGTTGTTGAATGGTCTTAATCTTATCCGAAGTTTCCCTCATCACATCTGGTCCAAGCATAAACTTCTCGCCAGTTTCTATCCAACATGATGGTGAGTTGAATGGTCTTCCGTATAAAGCTTCATATGGAGCCATACCGATACTGGATTGGTAGCAATTATTATATGCAAACTTTACTAGATGCAAATGGTCATCCCATGATCCACCAAAATCCAATATACATGCTCTCAAGAGATCTTCCAATATACGATTCGCCCTCTCCGTCTGACCGTCGGTCTGAGGATGATATGCGGTACTGAGATGCAATTCTGACCCTAGAACCTCTTGTAAGCTCTTCCAAAACCCACTAGTAAACAACGGGTCTCGGTCACTCACAATGCTTTTAGGTACTCCATGAAATCTCATTACCCACTTCATATACAATTCTGCTAACTTGGCTGCCGTTCTGGTCGATTTGACTGGTATAAACCTTGCACTCTTAGTCAATCGATCCACAATTACCCAAATGCTATCATGTCCCGATTTAGTCCTTGGTAAACCATCGATGAAATCCATCGAGACTTGGTCCCATTTCCATTCGGGAATTTCTAATGGTTGCAACAACCCACTAGGCTTCTTTTGCTCGGCTTTAACTAGCTGGCAATTCATGCATTTGGATATAAACTTCCCAATGTCTCTTTTCATCCCTTCCCAGTAGTAAGTTTGTTTCATGTCTCGATACATCTTATTACCAACGTGATGTATAGTCAGTTTTGAGTGATGACATTCTCTAAGCACTTCATCTCTCAAACCATTCACGTCGGGTACAACTAGTCTTCCATTCTTTCTAAGCCATCCATCTCGATCAAGCCCATACAAATTCATCTCCTCACCATCGATGTTCATCTCTAACTTGGAGATGATTTCCAATAGGTTTGGATCGTCCCTCTGGCTGGAACCAATCCGCTCTATCAAAGTGGGTCTGATCGTCAAACTAGCTAGCATGAATGGATCCAATTCGCACTTTGATCTGAAATCAAACCCTGCGATATAATCCAGTTGCTTCCATTCAGGAAACATAGCCCCTAAACTGGCATGTCTCCTACTTAAGGCATCGGCTACCGCATTACCTTTCCCAGGTGTGTATGCGATATCAAAATCATACGAAGCCAAGAACTCAAACCATCTCTGTTGACGGAGATTCAGATCCTTCTGGGAGAAGAGATACTTTAACGATTTATGATCAGTAAACAACTCAAATCTTTCTCCCAAGAGATAGTGTCTCCACATCTTCAGCGCAAACACGATCGCTACTAATTCTAAATCATGGGTAGGGTACTTTCTCTCATGCGACTTTAGCTGCCGACTAGCATAAGCTACAACCCTACCTCCTTGCATCAATACAGCACCTAGTCCGGTACCACAAGCATCTGTGTATACCGTCATCTCTTCATTCCCTTTAGGAATGACTAATACTGGCGCACGCGTCAACTTTTACTTTAGACTCTTGAATGCATTCTCACACACTCCGTCCCAGACGAAGGACTGATTCTTCTTAGTCAAGTGAGTCAACGGTGCTGCTATCTTGGAGAAGTCCTGGATAAACTTACGATAATATCCAGCTAACCCCAAGAAACTTCTTACATCTGTTGCATTCTTGGACGTAAGCCAATACTGTACCGTAGCCACCTTCGCAGGGTCCACGACAATACCATTCTCTGAAACAACATGACCCAAGAATCTCACTTCCCTTCTCCAAAAGTGACACTTAGAGAATTTCGCTTTCAATTGGTGTTTCCTCAACACCTCCATCACTATCCTCAAGTGTCCCTTGTGTTCCTCCTCTGTCCTCGAATAAACAAGGATATCGTCTACAAACACAAGAACAAACTTATTCAACTGATCTCTGAATACTCGATTCATAAGATCCACAAAATAGGCTGGTGCATTAGTCAACCCAAATGGCATGACCAACCACTCATAAAATCCAGACGGCGTCCTAAATGTCGTTTTCGGAACACTCTCATCCGCTACTCGAAGCTGGTGAAATCCTGTCGCGAGGTCAAACTAGGAGAACACTCTTGCTCCTTCGAGTTAATCAAACAAATCATCTATCCATGGTAGAGGATACTTATTCTTCCTCGTTGCCTTATTCAACTTGCGATAGTCCACACACAAACGAAGGGAACCATCTGCCTTAGTGGCAAACACAACTGGTGCTCCCCACTCGGAGACACTTCTTCTAATAAATCCCTTCTTCAGAAGATTGCTGATTTGTACCTCGAGCTCTCGCTGCTCCCTTGATGCCATACGACGAAGTGGCATCACTATAGGTCTGGCATCTTTCACTAAATCAATACGGAACTCAATCTCTCGGTGTGGTGGAAGCCCGGTCACCTCCTCGAAGACGCCCGGATACTGGCCAACCACGGGCACAACTGACAACTCATCATGCGGGATGTCGAGAGAATTTATAAAACTAGCCATTACCCCATCACTAGGTAGACTACCAAACACTACCCTCCGCCCATCATCCGCCCTAATTGTCACCAAAAAGCCCTCACAGTCTACCACCACCCCGTATCTTTGGAGCCAATCGACTCCCAATATAATGCCATACCCAGTAAAGCCCAAAACAAGGCAATCACAAACAAACATACATCCATAACTCGATAAGACCAAATTCCTGCAAATCATACTAAGGCTAGTCGAACCACCAATCGGGTTCGTCACAACCAATGGTCTATCGACTATCTCAGATTCCAGTCCCAACCTATCTACCAGGTCACTAGATATGAAGGAACGGGAAGCCCCAGTATCAAACAAAACTCGAACTGGTACATCATAAATTGAAAGCATACCTTGGATAACAACATTCTTTCCTTTCTTCGCCGCAGTTGGGGCATTCGACGAAGAAGGAACAACATCAATAGCATATGCTTTCAGAATCTGCTTCTCCTTAAGAGGTTGCGGACACTTATCCTTATGATGTCCCACTTGGCCACAGTTGTAGCACTTCCTTTCCGCTGGCTTGGCCCGACATTCTTTAGCATAATGGCCCTTCTTACCACAGCTGAAGCACTCAACATCTTTCTTGCTCTTTTTATGGCCATCCTTAGATTGGATCTGCTTCCTCTTATTCTGAGAGTTATTCTTGCCTCCACCGTCTGCTTGCGGCTTCAGCCCTTCTGTAGATGCATCCTCAGTCTTTGGCTTAGGGTAAAGACTCTCTGATCTCAAAGCTTTCCCCACAATCGATTCAAATGTCTCATCGATGTGGTTGATAAGCCTTTCCCCCAAGTATCCATCCAAACAAGTAATGAACTTCTCATTCTTCTTCTCAGGGGTATCGATAAGAGATAGTCCATACTTCGACAAATTGTCGAATTCAGCAATATAACAGAGACTGCCCAACCATTCTGCTTGAGTTCCAAGAATCTCTTAAACAGCACTGACTTCCGGGCAGCTGGAATGAACTTCTTGCTAAAGCGAGCCTTGAACAGATCCCAAGTAACCTGATCTTCTGGAGTAGCTGTTCTAATGGCATTCCACCAATTCATTGCTCGCCCTTGCAGCTGACGAGACGCTAGCCTTCTCTTCATCGCATCCTCGATGCCCAAGTCGTCGAAGATACGATCACAGCTATCCAACCAATCCTGAACCTCTGTGTCCGACTCCGTTCAGTGGAACGGCTTTCCACCAAGGTTAGTGTAATCCTTGCACAACTTGGCAAAATCGACCCTAGGCGCCTGCACTACTGGACCACCACCAATTACGGGATTGGGAACTGCCCCTTGCACCTCCCTAAGCATGTCTCTCATGAGGTCAGTAAACATCGCCCTCATGTCAGCAGCATTCCCATTATTGGCTCCCCTACCAGCACCTCTAGCATATCGGCTCATCGTCAATCTATAAAAGGGGAAACGATTAACGACCCCATAGTGGTGCTAGTGCAGTACGACTTCATTCTTATACTACTAATAGTATATATATAGCTTTTGAAAACCAAAGTAATCACAAATACGCGCTCTCATATACGTACTGTCTCTCCCTAGTGTCTTTCCCTAGGTTAACTATGCAACCTAGAGCTCTAATACCAAATGTGACGCCCCGCCCCGCACCAACCGACATTTACTCCAAAAGTGCGCTGTACACATGTCCAGTCAGCACGGGACGGATCGTCAGAAGAGAAAGGGAAGAAGGAAAGAACTAACAGACAACCTGTAAAATGTCTCACAGCGCATAGAACAAAATATAATAATAACATACTTGACATAAAACAGGTGAGACAGTGCATAAGCTGAAACAACTAACATAGCAGCGGAAAATCCAAGTACAGCTTATGATCCAAAGTTAAACATTATTACAACTTTTCAAACTGTCTCAAAAACAAAAGCAAGATAAAGGAGGTACGCTACTAATGCCCATGTAGCGACCACCAACGACACAGGGAGAATATCTATATATCATACGTGGAAGCCTCCTGCTCGCCTCCGAATCAGCTCCTCGCGCACCACCAGCTAACCTGTCTCTAGTCTGCTCGTGTGAGCACCCAGAGTAATAAGAGGAGACATAAAACTCTGGGTCAGACATAAAGCCTGGTATGAGCGATAAGCATCTAAACAGAACAATAACAGGTAGACAAAACATACCTGAACCTGGACCTGCAACCAAAGAGTTAGCACTACATACTGTACAACACTCTAAGGTGCCATTTCAAATGGTGTATAGATAACGGGGGTGGGGTGTGCATGTCATAGTGATGGCAAACAATCAAACATAGCAACCATCCTCGCATCTCTCACTCAGTGCATAAAGCATACGATATTCACCACTTCGATTACCCAACATACCTTGCTATGATCACTTTGCCCCATGAAGTCATAAATGGCTTCACTACACTAATACATAGCCACAAATCCTTCGCTATGTCCACTTTTCCCCATGGAGTCGCAATGACCCCACTGCACTGGCTCATAGCCTTACTAATCCTTTACTATGTCCACTCTGCCCCATGGAGTCATAATGACCCCATTGCACTGGCTCATAGTCTTACTACGCATCACTTTGCCCCTCGAGTCGTAATGACTCTACTGCACTGATAACGTAGTCTTGCTACCATCACCTTGCCCCTCGAGTCGTAATGACTCTACTGCACCGATAAGTAGCCCATCATCCATTTTCAGTGGTGAATCGAAGTTATGAACGTCGACAGCTCCTTAGCACATGTCCTGCAGCAAAGCTCAACCATGAAGTGAACTCATTGGTTCCCAATTGGATCCTGAGCTCTAACTTCCATTTGGACTACCTTTGCATCTCGGGTTAATGGTCATCACCGGGTCAGTTCAGTTCTTCTATCATTACTTCTTGGTTCGGTTCGGATGTGGCTTCACCAGGTTGTGCTTCCCCTTTCGGTTCGGTTCGGATCCACAATCTAACTCGGTTCGGTTTGGGTTCACAACCTTGCGTCGGTTCAGGTCGGGAGTCCTACTTCGGTTCGGTTCGGGTTGCCATCTCCCATTCAGTTCGTGCTCCAGCTCCTGTTGCCTCGTCTGGTCCCGTTCCCTATTCTAATCCGATCCGATCCCTTCGCCATACTCCGGTCCGAGCCCTTCGTCCTTAAGTCGATCCGATCCCCAGCTTATCCAACATGGCCTTCCTTTTTGCCAAGCCCCTCAAGTGTCAAGTTCTGATCCAGTTCGGATGTCCTTGCCCGGTCCCTATTCCGATCCGAGCCACATATCCGATCCGATCCGGTTCAAAACCTGCACCTTTCCTGAGACTTTTCCAGCGAGTGTTTTAAGCCATTCGACGATGTTTTCGACCATTCTAACTATTGAAATCAATCACAAAGCATACCATACAGTCATAGCAACATGCCTAATCAACCACGAACATCAAAACATCAATATGATAGGTTTAAATGGATCAAACATACCCAAAACCCCATATTTCCCCTTAAGCATGTTTAGGTGAAACTAATGATAGGATTAGCAAAGCTTAACCAAATTAACCCAAATTCATATCAGAGGTCTAAAACATCATTTAAGAATTTATGAACATTTTTCCAGAATTTTATCATGTTTAAATTCGCTAATTAACACTAATTACCCTTAATTAGCCATAATTAGTGAGGAACTATGCAAATCACTTACCTTAGCCACAAATAAACTAAGATCTGAAATAAATCTCTGATTTGGTGTGAATCCCGATGCTAAACAGCAGCTCTAACATTGATTTGGTGTAGATCTCCCTTGATTTGATGTTGCTAAGCTAAATCCTTGATTAGAAGATGATTTGGAGGTAATTTAGAGGTTGTAGGCCATTTTTAGGGTTTCTAAGAGGTAAGTGGAGGCTAGAAAACTGAAATGGAATGATTCTCTAACTCCTTTCAGCCTCCCCATAACCCTAATCCCGAAATGGGTTATGGGCCTATTCACTAATCACCCTATTTGGCCCGGTTAAGCAGTTTTTCAACTCCCAAACCTTATTTCAGCCATATCTCCCAAACGTTAAGTCCGTTTTTCACATGTGACCACTCTACGGAAAGGTAAACCATCAAAAAAATCTAATGGAAGTGGTTTCAGGTCAAAATTCCTTTCCAATCAAAAGTTATGGCCAAAACAAGATCAGTTAGGGGCAAAACGGTCATTTAAAAATCGACAAAAATCATGAACATGGGAAATGACTCTAATGGTTGTTTGCCAAAGTTACATGACCATACGACTTCATATGGCAAAGAAATAAATATTCTACGATCCTCCTATGTGTAGAATGCGGGTTGTTACAGTACCGCTCTAGGTAGTGTGTCCTAGACTAGGGGGCATCCTTCGACGGGTAGCATAATCCCTAGCTGGACCTAGGTCGCATAAACCCTGAATCCAAGAAGCATTAGATAAGTCACGTAAACCCTAGTTGAATCTAGGAAGCACTCGATAGAAAAACCCTAGATTAGATCTAGGTAATAAATAATAGATGTATGCCTGAAGGCAACCACAATTACAGGGATTGAGAGCACGTTATCATTATAAAGAAGCATTTTCAAAAGAAAAGTTTTGTTTTTGAGGCATATTCCCCAAAGCCATGCGCGATATCTTTTGATCCTTTGTTTGAATCCTTGTTTTCTTCTTTCCTGAGTCTCCGGGGCTCCTGGCTTTCTGGTAGGTAACCTCATCGCGGCACGGTTCCGTAGGCTTGATAAGACTACGATACCTATCGAAGGGCAAAGTAGTGCCCGACTTCCATCTATAGCCATACTAGTTTCACCTGAAGCTAGTTTTCTTTCAAGCTTTGAAGGGTTTTCCGTGCGATGGTGGCAACTTTTGAGAAACTTGTCAATATGATTACACGGGGATGGTAAAGATGAGGATAAGGGAGTTTGGCTAGGGAGCTCAATGCAAGGATGAGAAATTCATGGATATAAACTCGACTCACGAAGAAAGAAGGAATTATAAAACCTAAGACAAGAGGAAGTATCTTTTCCATGGTATAATAGGGCATATAATTAAGGACAAGGGCAAGGACGAGGGACATGATTTTCAGAAGGGCGAGTGCATGCTTTCACCACCAGAATACCTGAGAGAGAGATAGTAAAAGTCCCTATTGGAAAAGTTTAGCTTTTTGTTTTGATCAACCAGTTAGTATTCTTTTGATCTTAGCGCTTCGCATTTGTTCATATCTACTTCCATAGTTGAGTCTCTGCACCTTAGTACTTGTATAGTAGAAGATCCCATTAGTGTCTCAAATCCAATTGGTGGTTCGGCCCGTTTACCTTTGGTTCGTAAGGATTTGAGAATAACTATATTAAGTGTTGAGTTTAAGTATGATGCTTATGTTTTTGGTTCCATGGGCTATGAGTTGATTCTAGGCATGGGTTGGTTGGCTAGTAATTCTGAAAGGAGGGTAGTTAGACTTTTGACTTGCCTTGGAAATACCCTCGAGATTTCGTGTAAAGAATCAGTTAGGCTTAGCTAGCTAGAATCGCTTAATGCATTTATCGACGATTTGCAATCCATTAGGGTAGTCTATGAGTACGCAGATGTTTTTGATTAGGTTAGGAGTTTACCCCTAAAACGCAGGATAGACTTCTGCATGTATCCAGTTGACAATGAAAAGCCAACTATCCGATCAATGACAGTTTTGGAAATGGAGGTCAAGAAGCTTCGCAATCGTGAAGATTAATTAGATAAGGTACAGAATAGTGAATCTCAAGAAGATGCAACTTAGAAGACTAGATACACGCATCATACCCTTTTTCTTAAGGGTACATCCTTGATCTCTTTTTCTACGAATTTTATGCATACTTTCTAGCTTTTAAGGTATATCCTCTAGGACGTATCATCAGGTAGAAGCCAATGGATGTAAACATGTATTTGAAACATGTATCTGAAACATGTTCTGATTAATGGTTGCAAATGGTATCTCGTGGATGCATATACACACCATAGGCGCTAGAACGACTCAGTCACTTTCATATTGCATTCACATATATGTATCTGCTTAACGGATTTAACTTGATATGTTATCATATGGATGTTGCATATGGATGAATGGCTGTGCACACATGTAGTATTTACATAACTAGGGATGCTTGCATACATGATTGGACGCATGGCACTGACATAATTCGCATTAAGGAGGTCAACTGAATCAGTAGACCGCCTGATTTTGCATTAGATAAAGACATATACACACACTATGCATATGAACACGAAAGCATTAGAAATATTTTTAAGGACAATGAATGCCTTTGATTGAATGGTTGAGTAGATGGGTGATTGGATGGTAGGACACATTCATCCTAACTTGAAGATTTCGGGGACGAAACCCTTTTAAGAGGGGGAGAATGTAACACCCCGTAATTCTATAACATTAAGTTTCACAAATTAAAGTACAATTAAATTTTAGAAGAAGAATTAAGGGAAACGGGTTACGCCATTGCGTTCGTCTCGAAATTCTACTTGAGATAGAATCCGAGTTTGCGTAAATCGGACTCCGTATGAAGAAGTTATGACCTCCAGAAGTTTCAGAATTCAATTTAAAATTCAAACAGCTCAAAGTTCAGTTCAAAATTCGAAAACAGACCCAAACTGGGCTGGGCGGGAAAATTCCCGCCCAAGACCCAGGTCGACCAGGGGGCCGACCTGGGTACCCAGGTCGACCAGGGGCTCGACCTACCCAGTCGACCTGGTCAGGTCTGGACCATTTCCTAGTTCGTGCTGAGTCACCTGGGCCTTCTGGATAGCTCTGAACTGATCTGATGGTTGTGGGTAATTCTAGGGTTCATCTAGAGGCTTTAGTCAAATTGAAATCCTATATATACAACCTAGTACTCAACCTAAATTCACACAAATTCTCTTAGGCATCTACGTTCTGCTTCTCTCTATTCTAACCTCCACCATTAAAATAAATCTAATTCTCCACTAAAATAAGTTATAGTTCTTCTTCAAATTGGAGATTCAAATCAAGATTAAAGCTTTAAGAAAAGAATCAAAGGCTAATTCAACGGTTGCGAGCAACGTCATGCAAATCATAGCAAATCACCAACGCTATCTGATTATCCTTTTCTGAAACCGATCAATGTAAGTCAGTTACTCTTTAGATTTGAACGTCTAAATCTATTTGTGGCATGAAATTAAATGAATATAAAAATATGCCTGATCCTTTCATTTGTATCTGTGCTTGTATACGCCCCTGGATCTAATTCAGAACTATTGCAGTCAATTACCGATGAGACGATGCCTATGCCTATGACTATGAACATAAGACCATTGCCTACGACCATGATTCATGACTATGAGATTATTGCCTATGACTACGAACATAAGACTATTTTCTATGACCATGACTTTGAAATTATTATAGTTAATTGCCTATGACTATTTAGGATAATTGCCTATGACTATTTTGGTTAATTATCCATGACTACTGTGGTTAATCGCCTATGATTCATAACTTTGAGATTTCTACCTATGACCATGACTATGACTATTGTGGTTAATTGCCTAAGACTATTATGGTAAATTGTTTATGCCCATAACACTGTAGTTACAAACCATGTTGTACACCGAACTGGCATTTTGTTGGATCTCATACCTAGGGTGTGACTTGCTTAGTTTATTCCTACTCGCTATTATGTACACCAAAACCATTGGATCCATTATCCTTGTATTTGGCTTGCTTTTGCATGCCTATTCTTTTATGCCAATTCTCATGTTTATCCTCTATTCCCTTTTTAATTTCATTTCATGAGTATTTAGAAAACTTGTGAAATCATGGTATACGTACGTTATTAATGCGGGGTTATTTGGGTATAACTTGAAATCTATATTATTTGACACAATTTAGAGCATGTATTACAACATGACTATTATATGCAAATTGGGGTAATTTGACGTGAGTTATAGAAGATGTAATTTGATATATTGAATCTAGTATTGGCAAGTAAACTAAGCTTTAGGCATAAATTGTAAACTAGTGTATCAAATCTAGTTTTGACATGAACTGTAAATGGGAATACTAGATCTAAATTGTCATAAAACTGCAGGTTAGGTTAAATGATAGGTAAATCAAGATTTGGGCCTAGAATATAGGTTTGTTAGTGGGCATGACAAATGAATATGATATAGGCCAAATTTGTTTAAAAGAGTTGTTAGCAATTTACATATAGACAAAAAGGATAAATATGTAAATCTAGGAAAGACGAATATGCCTAACCCGAGGTTAGATTGAGTTACGGTATAAGACTACCCGGAACCGCCCGGCAAATCCAGCAACCGTAACAATACCTATCTAATGTGGGTGGTTAGAGCATTGAGCCCAAAAGGACCCTAGGTTAGACTGAGTTGTGGTGTAAATCTGCCCGGAACCGACCGGCACATCCAATGACCGCAACAATATTTGTCTAATGTGAGTGGTTGGTGCTTTAAATGAATAATTTAAAGCTAAGAAACAATTAAGCTAGAATGGGAGGGTTAAGTCCATAGGAACACTTAACCAACTTAACATGTTAACTAGATTAGAAGGTGGGGTTAAGTAAAATACACTTAGCCAATCTAACATGTTAACTAGACTAGAAGGTGGAGTTAAGTAAACTTAGAACACTTAGCCATTATAGTGTGACAAATGAACAAGGTTAAGTTAAAACATGAAGGGACAATACTTAACCATTAGAACATGTGAATTAAACAGATGTTAGGGTTAAGTTAACTAAGAGAACACTTAACCATTATAACATGTTAGGTAAACAGATGGGCAGGGTTAAGTTAAAAGGAACACTTAACCAATAAAAGATGAAGGGGTGGGGTTAAGTAATAAGAAATACTTAACCAATATAATTTGATTTGTGGTAGGGTTAAGTCAACATGAACTACTGATAACACTTAACCAGTTTAACATGACAAATGAATGGGTTAAATTAACTTGAATTGACTAATGACACTTAGCTTATCCAACTTGATGAGAAGGAGAACTAAGTAGTAAATCTTAGTTAAAGGGGCTAAGTAGTAAACCTTAGTTAAGAAAACGACGATTCAGGAAACTAAGTGGTAAACCTTAGTTAAAAGAACTAAGTAGTAAACCTTAGTAGAACACGAGAAGGAGCGAACGTCCATCTGATCATAAAGAAGGCTCCAACGAACTGGGTTACGAAGCACGCGGCTTCGAGGGGACGTGAGGGTACTCTTGGTATCCCTCTGTGAGGCTGCAGATGATCTTCCTGGGGTCACAGAGGTTAAGGTCTGCGTTAGAAGAACCAAGGGTATGCCTTGGTTGCAATATAAGGCAACCTAAAGACTAGGATGGACTAGCGTGATTCGGCGAGACCAGTGGCCCTGTGATAGCAACTCGTCGTCTACCTACCATCTTGAGTCAATCGAGATACGTGAAGCGGAAAGGCGGAGAACTCCAAAAGACCATATACTTGCTATCTAATTATGGTTGCGGATGGCCATAGGTTAGTGGGGCATAGGGGGGCCTGCGTATAGTTCTCATTTTTCAAGGTATGCCTTTCATTAGTTGAGAGAGGGGTCAGGTGGGACCATAGCCACTGCAAAAACAGACCTTAGTATCTACATCGGCAGATATCTGAAAGCTCCCGACCGAGTTTCGTGTTTCTAGATTAGCCCTACCACGGGGCTCGGGTCGCACATATACAGGACTTGTGCATCCAGACGGCGATAACGATTCGCGACACATACGTGGGGAAAGTCAAGGAACATATACCGCTCTAGGTAGTGTGTCCTAGACTAGAGGGCATCGTTCGACAGGCAGCATAATCCCTAGCTGGACCTAGGTCGCATAAACCCTGAATCCGAGAAGCATTAGATAAGTCGCGTAAACCCTAGTTGAATCTAGGAAGCACTCGATAGAAAAACTCTAGATTAGATCTAGGTAATAAATAATAGATGTACTCCTGAAGGCAACCGCAATTACAGGGATTGGGAGCACGTTATCATTATAAAGATTACTAGTTGGGTCACTAGTTAGGTGGTGCAGAGATATAGAAACCAGAATAACAGGGTAATAGCGAAGCAAAGAAAGTAGTGAAGCATATCTTATCTTGCCTTAGCATATCTTGTGTTAATCTTATGTAATCTTGTTAGCCCTATCGTCATGGTATTATCTTGTATTCAGTTAATTCATGTCGTGTTTCTTTTCCCTGTTCACATGCTGGATGTATCTGAACTTACCAGGCTTTATGTCTGACTCTGTTTTTCCTTCGCCTTCTTTTCTTCCGTTCCCCCACCCCCCTAGGTAGTTAAGGAGGGAATAGTATAGCTCAGATTAGATTGGAATGTTACTCTTTCCAAGCTTGAAGACTCTGTGACATAGTGCTTTGGACTCTCTTTCCCACTGCTATGGCTGGCTTATGCTCTATTGGGGAAAATCATTGTATATTTATGCTTCTTTATTTTGTTAAACAATATAGATATTTGGTATCAGAAAACAATCTTTGTACAAGCTATTTTATCAATAAAGTAAAGTTTTTATTTACCGCTGCTTTAATTATCTGTCTTGTAATTTATCTGCATCTTTTACCTATAACTCTCCACCGAAGTTAAGGCATTCCCTTTATGAGTGACCTTACTGGAGGTGGGGTGTTACACAAAACCTTATCCATCCAAGTGTACGTAAATAGTGCTAATATATTATAATTTTAATTTGAAGGGAAAGCCGGCTATTTGTAGTGGGTCGTGCCACTGTTTATTAGAAGAGGAGAAAAAGAGAAGGTGTCTGCACAAGCACAGAAACACAAAACTAGTTTGAAGTGCCAGCACACTACAAATACAAAAATATTATCTCATATGTCTAGTTATAGTGAGCACCATTGAGTGTTTAGAAGTATGCACACCTCCAAACACTCTAGTGTTCCTCTCCATGCAAACCATGTATAAAATTTCTTGAGAAGTTTCAACAAAAGAACCCCCTTCGTAGTCTTCCATCTCGTCGCTTTGAATATGTTGAACTATTCAACCTTAGAAATGCGAGAAGGATAATGTAAATTAAAGTGGAACATGACCTTTTCCCAAATGAAATGAGTGTACACACATTCCAAAAACAAGTGATCTGTCGATTCATCCCCTCTATTACAAAGGTAGCACAAAGTTGCAGGAACCATATTAATTTTCTTAAGTTTGGAAAGTGTAAGCATGCAATTTTTTAATACCTTCCATAGATGAATGTTCTCCTTAGGAGCACTACCACAATCCCATACCCTAGCATGCCATGGAAATAACTGTGTACCATCTTCATTCATCATTTTGTCATAGACTAGCTTGATACTATGCATACCATCATTCCAACCCGCATGATAATCCAAGGCAGAATAATTGTTGTCGTTGATAAGATTCCAAGCATTAGTAACATCAGATGAGCTATTGTCAGGAATTTGAATCACACCATCATGCCAATATCTATCCACCGTCACATTTTCAGGAATACCAGACATCCATCTCTAGTTATATGAAACCGCATTACTGAGAACAACACCTTTCGACACCCATGGATCATGCCAAAAATAAATTTTATTCTTGTTTTTCATTCCAATCTGAATCATAGGCAAGAACAAATCCCTATAGCGCAACTTGTTTCTCCATGTTCAGCTGCAGTCAAGTTGAGGTAGAATAGTCCAAAAATGAGCATCTTTAATTAGGTAGAGTTGCACCCAAGAAGCCCAAAGATTGCCTTCAAAGTGAAACTGTAACAACCCGGAAAATCAGAACCAATTTAAAATTTTAATTTCGGCAATTTTAATAAATTTTAAATATTTAAAATGATTTATTTTAAATAATAAAGGGGGAAAATTTATTTTCGACGAAGTCAAAATGAATAAATTTATTTTAAATATATAAAGAGCCTGAAATGGCGTGGTAGTTTGAAAATTCGATTTCTAATTTCAGATGAATATACAGGATTCAATATAAGTCGGAATTGAACGAAACAAGAAATATTTGAATCTGTTTAATCATATCGTTCTAACGGATGTAAGAAACTGAGATTTCGTTTTATAAGTTGAGAGTTACGTCCAGTTTAAAATTCGGAAAAGTCGCTGTGGAATTTATAAATATTATATATATATAAAGGCCTTAAAAATAGCCATTTTGCAAATGACCTCTGTTTTCGACGAAACCACTTTTGTTGGATCCGGGATGTCAAATTATTGGTAGGTTTCAAAATTCATAATTTTTGAAATCAATATGTGAGCGTGGCAAAGAAAAACGTGTTCTGACAGTTTCAGTCAATTTGTATCGACCAGAAATTGGCCATTTTTCAAACGGTCTTCAAATTCGACGAAATTAGTTTTGTTAGGACCATATCATCAATAGAAAGCTACAAATAATTTTTCTGGGATTTTTGGGGTCCGTATGTGACCCCAATAAATAGAAATGCGCGTTCAAAATCAATATATAGATTTATATTTTGATTTTGATGGAAACTAATCGAAACAGCTGAATTGGATTGCGATACATATCCCACTGTGTTCGGAAAGGGGGTAATTAGCTAGGGGTTCGATTTGGAGTTGAAAATAAAAAGTTGCTTTTTGGAAATTAAAAATAATTAAATATATATATATATATCTATGCTTGGTCAAACCTCTCCATTTCTCTTTCCTCCCTCTCCCGTTCAGATTCGAACCAAAGAAAAAAACGCACAAAGGAGGAAGTCGCCGCCCCATTCCCACGCGCCGCCGCGCTGCTAGTCTCGCAGCCGCTCAGGCGAGAGCCGCGGACCACCCTCTGACACCCCCCTTCAGCCGCTGACGCCTACCCTCTCTCTCCTCACGTCTAAACCCTAAAACCGCCCCCCTTTCAAACCATTGCCGCCACCGTGATGCCAGGGACCACCGCACAGCTGTCGACGCCTATTGGAGGCACCCCCTCCGCCATCGAATGCAGCACACCCTCCGCCATCGAATGCAGCACACCCTCTCCCCCCCCCGACGTGAAGCTCCTTCCTCTTTGAACATCAACGCGAGTTTAATTAATTAATTTATTTTCCTCTTAGGAAATTGATTTTGGTTAATTTAGCAATTACAGTATTGTTTTTAAATCTGAATTATATATTAGGATTTTTATTTAGGTAAAAATCAAAATTTTAAATATGCATTAGCAAGGTAAAAAAATTAGATTTCTTTATATAAATTAACATGAAAAGATGTGATTTTTAAAAGCAAAAAGATATGATTTTACTTGATCTAAAAATATGATTTTTATATGATAGAGATAATAAAAATATGATTTTTATATGATAGAGATAATAAAATTATGATTTTTATATTATAGAGATAATAAAAATATGATTTTTATATGATAGAGATAATAAAAATATGATTTTATATTATAGAGATAATAAAAATATGATTTTTATATGATAGAGAAAATAAAAATATGATTTTTATATGATAGAGATAATAAAAATATGATTTTTATTTTGAAAAGAAAAATATGTGGAAAACTGAATTATAAAAAGATAATTTTTATAATATAAACATCAACATAAAAATATGATTTTTATGTAAGAAGTAACTGTATAAAAATGTGATTTTTAATAATCAACTGCGTGATACAGATTGCGATGGTACTGTCGGAAAATAGATCTGAATTCAAACCGTTCAGAGATAAGGACTGGAGGAGTGGATCCCAAAGGTGAGAACTCCTCACTGAAATTAGTTATACAGTTATTTATTTTTAACTGCATATATGAACTGTTCCACGTCGTCCACAGACCATGGACGACTTGTGTGATTGTTTAGTTTGGTTAATTGGATTGCTTGGTTGAATTTGGTTTGGGAAATGAAATGGAATTGATTAGATTGGTATGTGTATGACGCAGGCCATTATTAGATTGAGGATAAGGCTAGGCCTTATCCCGTTTCTAGTATCACACAATTATGCTGCCAAAATTTTCTAAAATAGCTTAGAACAATAAAAATATAATTTTTATTGTGTAAATGAACCGAACAAATATTTTATCGTTAAAAATATAATTTTTAACATGTATATGAATAAAATAAATATTCATTTACAAATCAGACGATTTGTTTATGTACACTTATTTGACAGATATGGATTGGGACGATAAATTTTACACATCGCCCAAACTGCACAAATAAAATTTGTGTTTGTTGATTGAAACCCCACACGGGTGTTGGGATGATATTTGACGTACACTAATCCCAATTGTTTAGTGGTATGTCGATCGATGGGTTGACAGGCTATTGTAAGCGTTAAATATTTATATTTAATGCTTATACAGTGTAGAATGCACTTTGGATGATGGTTGATTATTTATCATGGCTGTTGTAAACATGTGTTGTATGAAATCCATATAATCACATTATATGGTAATTGACTATGTCTGATTCCAGTTCAGAAAGAAGGAGTATTTTAAAATAACGAATATTTTAAAATAGGGAATGTTTTAAAATAATATTAAATAAAGGATCAAAATATGATTTTGATGTCCGATTTTAGATGGACACGAAAATATTGAAATATATACAGTCGTGTTGATTAGATTAACGCCATTTTGACATGAACGATATTTCTATCGATTTTATTCATTTCTATAATGAATATCGAAAAGCAAATGATTTAGAAATATAATATTTTGAAAATACTATCATATATATATATATATATATATATATATATATATATATATTAATGACAGGGAATATTCAATTTTGATTGGAAATTGAATATGAAGTTGAAACCGTTTTTAAAACGATTTATAAAATACGTTTTGAAAGGAAATCGACGAAATAAATATATTATATATATTATACATATTAATGGCCTGAGTAGAACGTGTCGTGCCGCGACAGTTTGCGAATTTCGACCATTGACTTCGAATTGACGTTACGGAAGATCCGACCGTCGGATTCTACTGAAACTAGGACCGTTGGATTCGTCTCGAAAAGAGTTTCCAGCGAATATTAGAAATTTGAAATCAAACGGTTTGATTTGGAATTATGTCCAAATCAAATCTGGAAATGGTCGCTGTAAGTGCAGTTCGATGACCGTTTATGGAAATTGACTGTACGGGCCTTAATAAAATTATTAAAAATATAAATAATTTGTGAAAAATCATAATAAATGATTTGGAAAGAACTGGGATGAAAAATTCCATATTTGAAAGGATAAAAATATATTTTTATCAAAATGAACTAGTTATTAACTAGAGAAATAAATCTAATATTTTTAAATAAATAAATCGGATTTGAAATGGTTTTAAAAATAACTAGAATTTCCAATATATGAATTGGGATGAATTTGAATCAAAATTATCTTCGGAATATTTCGATATTAGATTCCGTGATTATACGAACATTGTGGAGGAATTTGGAAGATATATATATATCGTTATTCCAATACGATATTGGTTGATTTCAGAATTTGATATTGAATATAAGCCGATATATTTTCTATTCAGAGCCTTGTATTTAATATTGAATTGGATTTTGGGTTTTCGTGAATGGTGTCTTCATTAACACTGTTCTTAAACCCAGTTGAGAAATGATTAAATCTTTTTATTTAGATTTAATGAAGTTTACCAATTAATATTTAATTGGAATTGAATTGAAATTGATTTTTGGGTTTATCGTGAACGGTGCTTTAAATAACACTTGTTCTTTAATCTGATTAACAATGGAATGTGATTTTGGGTTTATCGTGAACCGTGTTTTAAATGACATTGGTTCTTTAACCCAGTTAAAGATAAGATTAATTTCTTAGCTTTGAATAATCATTAATATTGATTTTTGGGAAGATTAAAACTGAATTAGAGTTTTAATGAACCTTTAATTAGATTGAAAAGTGAATGTGATAATTCAAATTATCAATTTAGGAAAATGATCGAGAATGGAGTATCACCAGTTTTGCTCCAAGCGATAGTTAAATCTTTAATTAGATTTGAACGTGAAATGGTAGTTAATTTTACCGATAACACTGTGGTGTTAGATATGGAGTATTACCACTTTTGCTCCATGGGATGAATAGGTTGGGATTGTGAAATTAAACAAAAAATTACTTCGGTAAGGTTCGTTAATCCTGACTAGTTTGGAAAACCTTAATATGGTTTGAAATGATATCCAAAGGAAGATTAAAGAATTTTTTTTAAAGAATTTATCTTTGATAAAATAAATGGGAACCTTTCCCTAAGAATGTGAATATTTGAATAAAACAATATTTTGAATTGGAATGAGGAGTATGCTGTGTTTGTGTAGCACTTGTTTATTATATATGCGAGTTATTCGGAAAGGCCGGGTTTATACCCATTCTGAATAACTGATTCGACGATAAGTCGAAGATGAAGACGGTGGTTGAAGACCGGAGGTCTTCACATCATTTGGATGATTATTGATGATCTTGATTGGGCTGTACACCCAAGAGGAGGGAATCAGTTGGTGATCGTCCAGACGTACTTGGAGATCGATGGTATGCGAGGGCCTCTCCCCTGTATTGGACATATGGGGGGAGGAATAAGGTGGCTCTGGTTTCGTTCAGACCCAGAACGGACTTGAAAATGGACTGTGTGTATGACATTGGATTTTATTCTATGTTGATCGATCTCTGTTAAATATACGTCTGCCTGGTGAAGGAGAATTTATTCTCTTACTTCACCCTTCTCTAAGAAGTACGGGATCAGAGGTTGTATATCGATAGATATCAGTCGCATGGCGTGAATTTCCTGTGTGGCATGCTGAGATGTAGTGATCAAGGCTTTTGTTGAAAAGCAGGGCCTTGTGGTTGATGATCAAAGCGCGGCATTAATATAGCATAGCTTTGTGTAGCGTTAATTCGCGAGCCTCATACCCAGTATGAACCAGAAACGGGAGAGGACAGCAGGGAGGGCCCTGCGTTTCCTTCTAGCTAGAAGTGGCATCAGTGGTTTTACATGCCCTAACGAGTTTGACTTATGTGGATGTTGGAATGCGAGGCGCCTTGGTTATATCGGTCGATCCGGGGCCGATGGAGTCATTTGGCTCATTTACGCCCCATAGGGCGGGGAAACACATGCTCAAGAATTATTAATTCACCATTGCACTTAGTGTGGACCGGCCCTGCATGTTGCCTAGGTACAGTTGCGGCTGAGTCCTGAGGCTCGGGCTAGAGAGTCTCAAAACGGAAATGATTGCTCCTTGCCTTGGTTCATGATGGAATCCAACTTCCAATACGACATTTTGCGGTTGTGATTGTAGAACCTATATATGGCGACATAGTGATATGGGGCATTCATGTCGCCTATGATTGATACATTTATATTTGAAGTTGATTTCTTTAGTTATAGTAATAATAAAAGATGAAATTTAGTGTATTAAGCATTCTTTGGCTATTATAAGGAAAACCCTATCCTCCGGCTTGCGTTGCATTGTGTGATGGGACCTGGGTCTTATAATAGCTTCATTGTTCTTTATTTAGCATTGCGCTGTTTGTTTTATGCACTGGTATTCTTGGGGGTAAACCTGTTCCGTGTTATACGGCGTGGTCCCTTGATTTACCTAACTTAAAAATAAAGATTAATAACTGTTTTAGTTCTCACACCAGTCACAGGACTGACCTAGAGTTTATTGTTTTAACCTAAACTCTGGGTGCCCTTATTTTTCCACACGGGCAGCTAGTAGTTGGGTTTTGCAGATATTATATTCATAGGATCCTGGTTTATAGCTGAAGTGATATTCGGAAAGCTTTGTATCCGTGTATTTCTTTCAGTTATATTTTGTATTATTTTTCCGCTGCACTATTGTATTTAAAACTCTGTTAATTATCAAATGTGTTATATTTGTTCATACTCTGTATATTCTTGTATTCTGACGGAATTGTTGTAATAAGCAATGAAATGATCTTATGTTTGTGTTCTGATTCGTCTTGTTCTCAAAGCAATCCGGTCTTTCCTTTACGGGGAAGTTCGGGTCGTTTCATTTTGGTATTAGAGCTTTGGTTTACAGAGCTCGAGAACAAGACACATTAGAACCGAACAAAAGAATCCATCAGAGATTGGATTAGCAATATCCAACGAGAATTACTCGTTAGATATAGGATCAGTAGTATCCTAGAACGAGTGTGAAGAGTGTTTTTTAAAAAAAAAAAAAAAAAAAATGAAAACAAATTTTGTTTTGAAAATTTAAATCTTATTTTACGTATTTCAATATTATTTTTATATTGATTTTGGACGATCGAGTATATATAGAGATTTTGCGTATACGCCTAGCTAGCGTGTATTCGAAGCCTCAAATATACTGGATAGACATAGAATCACACTATAGTCGCCCGGGGATGACTCTACTGATGACGTACGGCATCAGTAGTTTGTGTTCGAGTTTCGAAAGTGAGATATCTATATATTTCTAATTGACTGGTGTGAGAACCAAAACTAGATAGGGTTTATTATTTGTGATTTGGCACCAAAAATCTGATTTTTCACTATGTATTAAAGTTATTAATTTGAAACGTTGATTCACTTATTGATTGATGGTTGTGTTGTATGATTATTTGTTATCTAATAAAACCATTATGTGAAAGAACGTTACATATAACCAAATTTAGTCAAATTTGAACTAAATTGCAAATGGATTGAAATTGCATGCATATACATGTATATACACTGAACATGTCATGGAAAGGAGGCTAGAGTAGAGGAATAAAATTGTATGCCCGACAAATAGGTACATGTTTACTAATTTCTTGGGTATTGATGATTTAATGGGCCGATTGGCTAGCCGCTTAGCATTTTATTTTTATTTTTGAGATGAGAAGGCCCGTGTGGCGGTTTGGGGATTTTCCCGACGCTCCCGGTACAAAGGAGGTTATGGCAAAAAAATTTGAAAATTTAGGGTGTTAGCCAAATTTTTGAAAAATTTGAAAAGTTCTTAGAAACTGAAAAGTTGAAGAACTTAAGCCATAATGAAATAATGAAAGTTGAGTTGGTTAGTTAAACAACTTTCAGCTCCGTTCCTTTTCGAGGACGAAAAGATTTTAAGTGGGGGAGATTGTAACAACCCAGAAAATCCGAACCAATTTAAAAATTTTATTTTGGAAATTTTAATGAATTTTGAATATTTAAAATGATTTATTTTAAATAATAAAGACGGAAAATTTATTTCCGATGTAGTTAAAATGAATAAATTTATTTTAAATATATAACGAGCCTGAAATGGCGCGGTAGTTTGAAAATTCGATTTCTATTTTCAGATGAATATACAGGATTCAATATAAGTCGGAATTGAACGAAACAAGAAATATTTGAATCTATTTAATCATATCTTTCTAACGGATGTAAGAAACTGAGATTTCTTTTTATAAGTTGAGAGTTACATCTAGTTTAAAATTCAGAAAAGTCGCTGTGGAATTTATATATATATATATATTATATATATATAAAGGCCTTAAAAATAGCCATTTTGCAAACGACCTCTGTTTTCGACGAAACCACTTTTGTTGGATCCGGGATGTCAAATTATTGCTAGGTTTCAAAATTCAGATTTTTTGAAATCAATATGTGAGTGTGGCAAAGAAAAACATGTTCTGATAATTTCAATCAATTTGGATCGACCAGAATTGGCCATTTTTCAAACGGCCTTCAAATTCGACGAAATTAGTTTTGTTAGGACCGTATCGTCAATATAAAGCTAGAAATAATTTTTCTGGGATTTTTGGGGTCCGTATGTGACCCCAGTAAATTGAAATGCGTTGATTTTGATGAAAACTGATCGAAACAGCTGAATTGGCTTGCGATACATATCCCATTGTGTTCGGAATGGGGTAATTAGCTAGGGGCAACAGTCGGTGGGTTATATTTGGAGTTGAAAATAAAAAGTTGCTTTTTGGAAATTAAAAATAATTAAATATCTATATCTCTATGCTTGCTCAACCCTCTCCATTTCTCTTTCCTCCCTCTCCCATTCAGATTCGAACCAAAAAAAAGAAAAACGCACGAAGGAGGAAGTTGCCGCCCCATTCCCACGCGCCACCGCACTACTGGCCTCGCTGCCGCTCAGGCGAGAGCCGCAGACCCCCCCCCCCTCCGACACCCCCCTTCAGCCGCTGACGCCTACCCTCTCTCTCCTTGCGTCTAAACCCAAAAACCGCCCCCTTTCAAACCGTTGCCGCCACCGTGACGCCAGGGCCCACCGCACAGCTGTCGCCACCTGCTGGAGGCACCTCCTCCGCCACCGAATGCAGCACACCCCCTCCCCCCGACGTGAAGCTCCTCCCTCTTTGAACATCAACGTGAGTTTAATTAATTTATTTTCTTCTTAGGAAATTGATTTTGGTTAATTTAGCAATTACAGTATTATTTTTAAATCTAAATTATATTTATAAAGCTAGGATTTTTATTTAGGTAAAAATTAGATTTTTAAATATGCATTAGCAAGGTAAAAATGTTAGATTTCTTTCTATAAATTAACATGAAAAGATGTGATTTTTAAAAGCGAAAAGATATGATTTTAGTCGATCTAAAATATGATTTTTATATGACAGAGATAATAAAAATATGATTTTTATGTTGAAAAGAAAAATATATGGAAAACTGAATTATAAAAATATAATTTTTATAATATTAACATCAACATAAAAATATGATTTTTATGTATGAAGTAACAATATAAAAATGTGATTTTTAATAATCAACTGCGTGATACAGATTGCGATGGTACTGTCGGAAAACAAATCTGAATTCAAATCGTTCACAGATAAGGACCGGAGGAGTGGATCCCAAAGGTAAGAACTCATCACTGAAATTTTTTATATAGTTATTTATTTTTAACTGCATATATGAACTGTTTCCCGTCTTTAGTATAGTTAATTGGATTGCTTGGTTGAATTTGGTTTGGGAAATGAAATGGAATTGATTAGATTGGTATGTGTATGGCGCATGCCATTATTAGACTGGGGACAAGGCTAGACCTTATCCCGTTTCTAGTATCGCGCCGTTATGCCACCAAAATTTTCTAAAATATGTTAGAACAATAAAAATATCATTTTTATTGTGTAAATGAATCGAATAAATATTTTATCATTAAAAATATAATTTTTAACGTGTATATGAATAAAATAAATATTCATTTACAAATCAGACGATTTGTTTATGTACACTTAATTGACCGATATGGATTGGGACGATAAATTTTACACATCGCCCAAACTGCACAAATAAAATCTGTGTTTGTTTGATTGAAACCCCACACGGGTGTTGGGATGATATTTGACGTACACTAATCCCAATTGTTTAGTGGTATGTCGATCGATGGGTTGACAGGCTGTTGTAAATGTTAAATATTTATATTTAATGCTTATACAGTGTAGAATGCACTTTGGATGATGGTTGATTATTTATCATGGCTGTTGTATACATGTGTTGTATGAAATCTATATATTCACATTATCTGGTAATTGACTGTGTCTGATTCCAGTTCAGAAAGAAGGAATATTTTAAAATAACGAATATTTAGGGAATATTTTAAAATAATATTAAATAAAGGATCAAAATATGATTTTGATGTCCGATTTTAGATGGACACGAAAATATTGAAATATATATAGACGTGTTGATTAGATTAACGCCATTTTGACGTGAACGATATTTTTATCGCTTTTATTCATTTCTATAATGAATATCGAAAAGGAAATGATTTCGAAATATAATATTTTGAAAATACTATCATATATATATATTAATGACAGGGAATATTCAATTTTGATTTGAAATTGAATATGAAGTTGAAACCGTTTTTAAAACCAATTTAAAACGATTTATAAAATACTTTTTGAAAGGAAATCGACGAAATATATATATATATATATATTATATTAATGGCCTGAGTAGAACGCGCCGCGCCGCGTTAGTTCGCGAATTTCGACCATTGACTTCGAATTGACGTTACGGAAGATCCGACCGTCGGATTCTCCTGAAACCGGGACCGTTGGGTTCATATCGAAAGGAGCTTTCCAACGAATATTAGAAATTTGAAATCTAACGGTTGGATTTGGGATTATGCCCAAATCAAATTTGGAAAAGGTCGTTGTAAGTGCAGTTCGATGACCGTTTAAGAAAATCGACTGTACGGGCCTTGATAAAATTATTAAAAATGTCAATAATTTGTGAAAAATCATATTAAATGATTTGGAAAGAACTGGGATGAAAAAATCCATATTTGAAAGGATAGAAATATATTTTTATCAAAACGAACTAGTTATTAACTAGAGAAATAAATCCAATATTTTTAAATAAATAAATCGGATTTGAAATGGTTTTAAAAATAACCAGAATTTCCATTATATGAATTGGGATGGATTTGAATCGAAATTATCTTCGAAATATTTCGATATTGGATTCCGTGATTATACGGACAGTATGGAGGAATTTGGAAGATATATATATCGTTATTCCAATACGATATTGGTTGATTTCAGAATTTGATATTGAATATAACCTGATATATTTTCTATTCAGAGCCTTGTATTTAATATTGAATTGGATTTTGGGTTTGTCGTGAATGGTGTCTTCATTAACACTGTTCTTAAAGCCAGTTGAGAAAAGATTAAATCTTTTTATTTAGATTTAATGAAATTTACCAATTAATTAATATTTAATTGGAATTGAATTGAAATTGATTTTTGGGTTTATCGTGAACGGTGTTTTAAATAACACTTGTTCTTTAATCCGATTAACAATGGAATGTGATTTTGGGTTTATCGTGAACCGTGTTTTAAATGACATTGGTTCTTTAACCCAGTTAAAGATAAGATTAATTTCTTAGCTTTGAATAATCATTAATATTGATTTTTGGGAAGATTAAAACTGAATTAGAGTTTTAATGAATCTTTAATTAGATTGAAAAGTGAATGTGATAATTCAAATTATCAATTTAGGAAAATGATCGAGAATGGAGTATCACCAGTTTTGCTCCAAGCGATAGTTAAATCTTTAATTAGATTTGAACGTGAAATGGTAATTAATTTTACCGATAACATCATGGTGTTAGATATGGAGTATTACCAGTTTTGCTCCATGGGATGAATAGGTTGGGATTGGAAAATTAAATAAATAATTACTTCGGTAAGGTTCGTTAATCCCGACTAGTTTGGAAAACCTTAATATGGTTTGAAATGATATCCAAAGGAAGATTTAAGAATAAATTTTAAAGAATTTATCTTTGATAAAATTAATGGGAACCTTTCCCTAAGAATGTGAATATTTGAATAAAAGAATATTCATAATTGGAATGAGGTGTATGTTGTGTTTGTTTAGCAATTGTTTATTATATACGCGAGTTATTCGGAAAGGTCGGGTTTATACCCATTCTGAATAACTGATTCGACGATAAGTCGAAGATGAAGATGGTGGTTGAATACCGAAGGTCTTCACATCATTTGGATGATTACTGATGATCTTGATTGGGCTGTACACCAAAGAGGAAGGAATCAGTTGGTGATCATCCAGACGTACTTGAAGATCGACGGATATGCGAGGGCCTCTCCCCTGTATTGGACATATGGGGGAGGAATAAGGTGCCTCCAGTTTCGTTCAGACCCAGAAGTTTCGTTCAGACCCAGAACGGACTTGTAAATGGACTGTGTGTATGACATTGGATTTTATTCTATGTTGATCGATCTCTGTTAAATATACATCTGCCTGGTGAAGGAGAATTTATTCTCTTACTTTACCCTTCTCTTAGACGTACGGTATCAGAGGTTGTATATCAATAGACATCAGTCGCATGGTGTGAATTGCCTGTGTGGCATGCTGAGATGCAGTGATCAAGGCTTTTGCTGGAAACATGGCCTTGTGGTTGATGATCAAAGCACGGCTTTAATATAACATAGCTTTATGTAGCGTTAATTCGCGAGCCTCACACCCGGTATGAACCAGAAATGGGAGAGGACAGCAGGGAGGGCATTGCGTTTCCTTCTAGCTAGAAGTGGTGTTAGTGGTTTAACACGCCCTGACGAATTTGACTTATGTGGATGTTCGAATGCGAGGCGCCTCCGTTATATCGGTCGACCCAGGACCGATGGAGTCATTTGGCTAATTTATGCCCCATAGGGCGGGGAAACGCATGCTTAGGAATTATTAATTCACCATTGCACTTAGTGTGGACCGGCCCTGCATGTTGCCTAGGCACAGTTGCGGCTGAGTCCTGAGGCTCGGGCTAGAGAGTCTCAAAACGGAAAGGATTGTGCCTTGCCTTAGTTCATGATGGAATCCAACTTCCAATATGACATTTTGCGGTTTTGATTGTAGAACCTATATATGGCGATATAGTGGTATGGGGCATTCATGCCGCCTATGATTGATACATTTATATTTGAAGTTGATTTCTTCACTTATATTAATAATAAAAGATGAAATTTAGCGTATTAAGCATTCTTTGGCTATTATAAGGTAAAATCCTATCCTCCGGCTTGCGTTGTACTGTGTGATGGGACCTAGGTCTTATAATAGATTCATTGTTCTTTATTTAGCATTGCGCTGTTTGTTTTATGCACTGGTATTCTTGGGGGTAAACCCGTTCCGTGTTATACGACGTGGTCTCTTGATTTACCTGACTTTAAAATAAAGATTAATAACTGTTTTAGTTCTCACACCAGTCACAGGACTGACCTAGAGTTTATTGTTTTAACCTAAACTCTGGGTTCCCTTATTTTTCCACACGGGCAGCTAGTTGTTGGGTTTTGCAGATATTATATTCACAGGATCCTGGTTTGTACCTGAAGTGATATTCGGAAAGCTCTGTATCCGTATATTTCTTTCTGTTATGTTTTGTATTATTTTTCCGCTGCAGTAATGTATTTAAAACTCTGATAATTATCAAATGTGTAATATTTGTTCATACTCTGTATATTCTTGTATTCTGATGCAATTGTTGTAATAAGCAATGAAATTTTCCTATATTCGGAAAGTTCGGGTCGTTTCAGATACAGTTTATCAATAAGCGCCGAAATTGCAGGCCTGATCCATAGTTTGATGTTCATGACACCAAGACCACCTTTCACTTTAGGACAGCATGTATGTTTAAAAGCAATGTGGATCATCTTCATGGAAAAGGGGTTACCATGCCACAAGAAATGATTAAGCGCTGAATTAATCATGTTAATAAGTCTGGAAGGCAGTATGAAAATTCTAGCATAGTAGATGCATGTAATGGCCCGCAAATCCGCACGATCTGAGTAGACTAAATGCCACATACGTCCAACCCAAATTGCATAGAAATATGAATCATTATTGAAAGAAGTTATAGGGTGAGAAATAGAAAGAAAGAACTATTAGAATAGAAGAAGAAGAAGAACATACACAACACAGAATCTCACATCGCAGCGGAACAAAATATAATATATTTATAACAACTTTTAGAAATACAAAAAATTGTATTTACATACATCATCATCAGAGTACAACACTTACAATACAGCAGAAATAACACTAGATAACAAACGCTGAAGCCTCCTGCTCCAAGGTCCTCTAAGAATTTCTGTAAATCCTGAACTACTTGACTGCTCGTAAAAATTTGAGCACCCATGAGTTTAGGGAAAACATAGAAAATAAACTTCGGGTCAGTCATAGAACTGGTATGAGTAAACAGTTTTGAAACAGCTTTAGGCAATAAACGATATCTCATAAGACCACGTCGTATAACACAGAACGGGTTTCCCCTTATGAGAATCCAAAATAATCTTTATATCAAAACTCTTTTGATATTATAATAGTGTCTAAATCAAATAAATAGAAATCTAGTGGAACGCTTGCATCTCACATTCCACATATATAATGTACAATCAAAATCGCGAGCACTTATTAGGGATTTGATTTCCAACTATGACAAGGTATGGAACCACCTGCTGCTGGTGTATCTCTGGAGGAGAATACACCGAATTCAACAAGAACATCTTACAACTCAGCCACACATGACCGACCACTCATTTCTCTTGAGTGTATCGAATGTATATCACCAACGGTTGGGATCAGCAACCATTTCCCGAATGGGACAGCATCAAATAAAATAAGGAATTAAATGAATCTCTAGATAGGTGATGATACACCCTAATGGGAGCTAACCACATAGCCATACTGCCTGCCCGATTTTCGTCATTTTCCAGTTGTTGAGGCCAAAGGCTACGATTACTTCTCTCATTGATAACACAATTACTTTGAATGCCACATTATCAGATCCGTTAATCATTTATTTGATTTGCACAAATATTCTGGATATTATGCAAAGGGAATAAATCCGTTGCCACCATATATATTTATACAGACCAACATATTCGATCATTGGAAATACTCTGTCAGACACTCGTCCATATACGTTCGTTCTGGGACGGAACGAAAACGAAGGCACAATTTCCCTTAATAGAAAAATCCCTTGCACTCTACTCTGTCTTCAATATATTCAGCATACTTGGTTCATAAAGCTTATGCCAATACGGAGTGGTTCTTCTGATAATAATCCAACCGGTCCCTCCATATTAACAACGTTAAAATGGTCCAAACTTTGATAGTCGGTGATTTAACTATCAAATGAAAAATGTCCGTGTACACACAACGATCTTATTTCCAAATGAAATTATCGATCACATCATCAACCATATATATATATATATTCATATTTCCTTATTTTCTATATTAAGGAAATATATGTTATTAACTCTTGAAAACATTCCCATTGCATATTTACATATCACTATTCTTCCACATCTATCAGACTCTAACTATAAACTAGTAAGAGAACAATTATTAAGTATAAACCCCGGAGGCCGAAACCAACATCAGGTCGATACTCAAAAAGTCGTTCAACTCAACTAATTTCCAGTTAGTTTCTAATTCTGCTTAACTTTATTTCTTTAACTCCATTTGATTAACTTCTCATCAACACGATCATTTTAAATCTGCAAATCATTTGCTTTTAAATCATCGTTCACTTTAAAACGTATATCTCCCAGGATTTTATTTATAAAATTCCTTTTCGTTTATAATATTCTATTTTAAGTTCGTTTCATTATCGAATTCTATATATATCGATATATCGATTTCTAGTTTATCAAATCTTCTTAAAATTATTCTAACTCCTTAAATATCCGGAAAAATTCGCCATAACCTCCTTTGTACCGGGAGCATCGGTAAAATTCGCAAACCGCCACACAGGCCCTCTCCAATTAAAAGAAAAAGGAAAAGCCAAGCGGCTAGCCGATACGGCGCATAAAATCTCATATTCAAAATTAAATACGTACCTTTTTGTCAAGCATTATATTTATACTCTTCTAACACTTCATTCCAAACCTGTCTAATATTTACTTATCCAATTTCAATTTATTCCAACTTATATTTCAACTTATCTCTAATTGTCGATTATTTCACTACTCAGTTATAATTTCATTTACTTCAATCTCCTATACTGAATTCGAATTTCCTTTGTAACAATTTTTTTATAAATTTGATGTAGATTAAATTTCAATTATAAATCCTTTAAACTTATTTCAATTCAGTTTATATCCCGAATTCCCGAAATATAATCAATCGTTCTATTCTTCAACACGTTTACAATTCACTTTTGAATTCAAACTTGGATTTAAAATTCCAGACTATCCCACGATACTTATCTTACTAAATTTATAAACCCTTTCATAAATTAACTTCTTTGTTTTCAAATTTTACAACAAGTTTCATTTCAAAAATCATTTTGAAACTCAATTCATTTTACATTATGAATTCCAAAATAAAAATAGTTATTCCCTTTTTGAAACAAATTCAAATTCTATTTTTAGATTTATACCGAAATTCAAAAATACCAAATTTATCTCATGATAATTCATTTACCGTATTTATAAACCTTGTTTATAAATTTACTTGTTTTATATAATTAAACAAGTTCTATTCAAATCTATTTAAAATCCTAGGGATTTATCCAACTTTATTTATATTCCGAATATTGGAATAAAGTTAATTGTTTATTATTTAAACCGACTCTAAGTTCTCGTTTTTAATTCACATTTGAATTTAAATATTTAAATTATCCAAATGATAATTTTTCCTTTTTATTTACAAACACCATTTATTTTACTTATTTATAAATATAAACAAGTTTCGATTTCAAATTCATTTGAAATAATATTTCTACTTTGGAAAAATAAATTTCCCTTTCCGTATTCACACTTGTATTTATATTTCCTGAATTATCCAATGATAATTCATTTCACTTCCTTTATGAACTTCGTTTATAAATGAACTACTTGTTTTAATTATTCAAAACAAGTTAAATATTTTTGTTCTATTCAAATTTCAAATTCTATTTTAGAAAAATAGAATTCCCTTTTAAAATCTGGAAATTTCCTTTTCACGATATTTTTAAATATCAATATTTAGGGTCTAGTGATATTCTGACCCATCAAAAATACCAATTATCAACCATGGATTTTCTAACACATCATATGTGATAATATATATGTGAACAAACAAATAATAATATTTTTTAGGAATCCAGTTGGATCGCTCCAACCTGTTTTCCTACATCCACATATGTTAGCACATAAATAATACCATCCTGCTTCGAGGCAGGATATCGCGGTATGAAGGTCATCCACTGTATATATTGTGGGGCGCATAGGGAAATCATCCGCTATGGTACCGCGGGCATCCGCTAATGAGACTGCGGGAATAATCCAATCACCAACCCAATATATATATATATATATAATAGTCAGCCCTAAATAACTAATATATTTAAATCAACCAGAAAACATTCAAACAACTACAATTATTTTTACTGAATAAAAATAATTCCAAATAACAGGTGAGTGAGATTTACTCACCGTAATATCTAATAGCGATCTATTCTGATTCCATTTTAATTCCTGATTTGGATATCCCGCAGTTACATATTAAAACAACGCATTCCGTTCGATCAGATCTTAATTTATGTTTTCGTTATCTTCTTCCTTACTGCAAAATCCGAACTTGTTGCACTAGACTAAGTTGTCCATTTGAATCTCTTTAACTTCTTCCCTTTGGATCAACAACAATCACTCTTGGTTTCATTGATGATCTCACTGCGTAAACATTGCAACTGAGGACTGGCTTTGGTTTTCAAATCCGAATATTTACATTACCCCACAACCAATTTGTCACTGTAAATTACCAAATCCCAACTGTGAATCGAATCCACTTCAACCTAGCGTGATCATCATGTCCAAAAATAATTGAAATCCAGACCACCATAGAGTTCTGTACCGTATAAATATTATACAAGCATTATAAATTTTATTAAAACTTATCGCCAATGACTAAATTTAAAATTAAGATTAGTTACCTTAATCTTTGTTTAAAACCCATAGCCTAAACTTCTTCTTTACCCAGGTAACCGCACCCCTCCTGTTGCCAAAACCCATTAACAAATTGTGAACAAATCCCTCCGTCAAACATCTCACTGCTGCGTCCCTCCCTTAGTTCAATCATTAGACTCCCTTTCCATTGGACCTCATTAGCTCGAACAGTCCACACAAGCAACGAACAACACGCCATTTTAAATCCCCAATCCTTACCATACTCCAACCCAAGCTCATCTCCATCTATTCGTTCAACTTCAGTCACCCATTCGAAATTCAACATTGTCTCTTCCTTGAGATCGCAGCACCCAACCTCGACGATCTTGCCATCACCGTGTTTTTCTCAAATCGCACTCCTTGCCTGTATCACGATAACCAAGTTCGAACCTTAACTGCGTTTAACCATCACGTCGAATTACCTCTCCCAAAATCGACCGCAACCCTAGCTCGCACCTCCACCGATCAGTTGCAAAGAACACGAGCTCCACCACTTTTGAAACTCGCGAGTATCTCTAGCCCTAAGTTGGGCTTCGGAAATTAGCTTGCCCCTTTGAACGGAGTTGATAGGATCGAGGATCGAGAGAACAAAAAAAATCCTAGAATAAATAAAGGTTTCGATTTGATTTCAATTAGGGAGGGCTTGCGATTTTCCTTTGGATTGATTTGAGAGGAGGCTTGCGTTCTTGATTTTAAATGGAAGGGTGCGGTATCAAAATGAACAGCAAGGCCAAATTATTGAAGAGGAGAGAAGGCCACGGTGAAGTGAAATAGGAGGGAGTAGCTAACGTGGGTTACAGTGTCCTTGTTAATTAGGATGGAAGGAAACTTTATTTTATAATTATTTTAATTATATTAAATATAGTTTGAACCGGTACGATTATAATTAAAATACTCCGTGATTCAGAACTCCTTTCTGAACCCAACAAATGACATTCCTAGGGTTACACCATTATTCTGAACACACCGGGATAGGTTACGAAGTCCAATTTGATCGTCTTGAACATATACCAATTTTAAATCGATATAAAATAAATTCAAACCAATTAATTACCTTAAAATAAATTATTATTATCTTATATATTCACATAGAATTAATTTAAATCTTTTGAAATATTTTGATTCAGTTTTTAACTGTGATTTCAATTATTACGATAATTTAATATATTCGATATATAATTGAAATGGATTATAAAATCGATAACTTAATTATAAAAATTCATTTATTATCAACTCAATATTTAAATCCATATTAAATATTAAAAATTAACCGATGAAATGTCCGGGTCATTACATTCTTCCGCCCTTAAAAGAATTTCATCCCCGAAATTACTAAGGTAGAAAAATGCTACTAACCTATTTACTTTTCAAAAACTTATTTATGTTGAAACTCAACATTTAATATTTCAACAAATTTTATTCTACCAAAACATTTGATTTTCATTCATATATAAGTTCTGTTTGGTTATGCATAACCATTTCCAATATATAATCTCATTTGATTATAATCCTAACAAACAACACATCCATATATTATAATAATTTCAGAAAATTATTCATTCTATATCAAAATAAAATTTTATGTGAAATTATTTCATCTACCCATTTTAAAACAATATCGTGTCGAATTCTCTGTTCAAGTGTTTATAAATTCCAATCGACTTCATGGCATCCCATGATTCAATCAGAATTCATAAACCACTCCACATACAAGCCAACATAATATAAAACAATTTTTTTAATATCAATTAACAAATACGCTCTCTCGTATATATACACTCAACTCATTCTAGGGTACTACTGACCCTATCTCTAATGAGCACAACTCCACCAAAGCCTAGGTATTCGCTCAACCTAAGCTCTAATACCAACTGTAATGGCCCGCAAATCCGCACGATCTGAGTTCACTAAATGCCACATACGTCCAACCCAAATTGCATAGAAATACGAATCATTATTGAAAGGAGTTAGAGGGTGAGAAATAGAAAGAAAGAAATATTAGAATAGAAGAAGAAGAAGAACATACACAACACAGAATCTCACATCGCAGCGGAACAAAATATAATATATTTATAACAACTTTTTGAAATACAAAAAATTGTATTTACATACATCATCATCAGAGTACAACACTTACAATACAGCGGAAATAACACTAGATAACTAACGCTGAAGCCTCCTGCTCCAAGCTCCTCCAAGAATATCTATATATCCTGAACTAATTGACTGCTCGTACAAATTTGAGCACCCAAGAGTTTAGGGAAAACATAGAAAATAAACTTCGGGTCAGTCATAGGACTGGTACGAGTAAACAGTTTTGAAACAGCTTTAGGCAATAAATGATATCTCATAAGACCACGCCGTATAACACGGAATGGGTTTCCCCTTATGAGAATCCAAAATAATCTTTATATCAAAACTCTTTTGATATTATAATAGCGTCTAAATCAAATAAATAGAAATCTAGTGGAACGCTTGCATCTCACGTTCCACATATATAATATACAATCAAAACCGCGAGCACTTATTGTGGATTTGATTTCCAACTATAATAAGGTATGGAACCACCTACCGCTGGTGTATCTCTAGAGGAGAATACACCGAGTTCAACAAGAACATCTTGCAACTCAGCCACACAAGACCGACCACTCATTTCTCTTGAGTGTATCAAATGTATATCACCAACGGTTGGGATCAGCAACCGTTTCCCGAATGGGACAACATCGAATAGAATAAGGAATTAAATGAATCTCTAGATAGGTGATAATACACCTTAATGGGAGCTAACCACATAGCCATGATGCCTGCCCGATTTTTGTCATTTCCCGGTTGTTGATGGCAGAGGCTACGATTACTTCTCTCATTGATAACACAATTACTTTGAATGCCATCCGTTAATCATTTATTTAATTTGCACAAATATTCTGGAAATTATGCTAAGGGAATAAATCCATTATCACCATATATATTTATACAGACCAACATATTCGATCATTGTAAATACTCTGTCAGACACTCGTCCATATATGTTCGTTCTAGGACGGAACGAAACCGAAGGCACAGTTTCCCTTAATAGAAAAATCCCTTGCCCTCTACTCCGTCTTCAATATATTCAGCATACTTGTTTCGCAACGCTTATGCCAATACGGAGGGGTTCTTCGGATAATTATCCAACCGGTCTCTCCATATTAACAACGTTAAAATGGTCAAAACTTTGATAGTCGGTGATTTAACTATCAAATGAAAAATGTCCGTGTACACACAACGATCTTATTTCCAAATGGAATTATCTATCACATCATCAACCATATATATATATTCATATTTCCTTATTTTCTATATTAGGGAAATATATGTTATTGACTCTGGAAAACATTCCCATTGCATATTTACACATCACTATTCTTCCACATCTATCAGACTCTAACTATAAACTAGTAAGAGAACAATTCCTAAGTATAAACACCGAAGGCCGAAACCAACATCAGGTCGATACTCAAAAAGTCGTTCAACTCAACTAATTTCCAATCAGTTTCTAATTTTGCTTAACTCTATTTCTTTAACTACATTTGATTAAATTCTTATCAACACAATCAATTTAAATCTGCAAATCATTTGCTTTTAAATCATCATTCACTTTAAAACGTATATCTCCCAGGATTTTATTTATAAAATTCCTTTTCGTTTATAATATTCTATTTTAAGTTCGTTTCATTATCGAATTCTATATATATGGATATATCAATTTCTAGTTCATCAAATCTTCTTAAAATTATTCTAACTCCTTAAATATCTAGAAAAATTTGCCATAACCTCCTTTGTACCGGGAGCATCGGGAAAATCCCCAAACCGCCACACACGCCCTCTCCAATCAAAAGGAAAAGCCAAGCGGCTAGCCGATACGGCGCATAAAATCTCATATTCAAAATTAAATACGTACCTTTTTGTCAAGCATTATATTTATACTCTTCTAACTCTTCATTCCAAACCTGTCTAATATTTACTTATCCAATTGCAATTTATTCCAACTTATATTTCAACTTATCTCTAATTGTCAATTATTTCACTACTCAGTTATAATTTCATTTACTCCAATCTCTTATACTAAATTTGAATTTCCTTTGTAACAAATTTGTTTATAAATTTGATGTAAATCGAATTTCAATTATAAATCCTTTAAAATTATTTCAATTAAGTTTATATCCTGAATTCCCGAAATATAATCAATCGTTCTATTCTTCAAAACGTTTCCAATTCACTTTTGAATTCAAACTTGGATTTAAAATTCCAGACTATCCTATGATACTTAGCATACTAAATTTATAAACCCTTTTATAAATTAACTTCCTTGTTTTCAAATTTTGCAACAAGTTTCATTTCAAACATCCATTTGAAACTCATATCATTTTATATTATGAATTCCAGAATAAAAACAGTTATTCCCTTTTTGAAACAAATTCAAATTCTACTTTTAGATTTATACTTGAATTCAAAAATACCAAATTTATCTCATGATAATTCATTTACCGTATTTATAAACCTTGTTTATAAATTTACTTGTTTTATATAATAAAACAAGTTCTATTCTGTAATGACCCAGATTTTCTGGTCGATTTATTTTTGAATATTTAATATTATTTTAAATATTGAGATGATAATATAAATCGATTTTTATATTGAATTATCAATATAACTATCGTAATACGAGGATCTTAAGTATGAAATGGAGTCAAACTGATTTATATGAATTTTTATTTGAATTTAAACGATAACAAATAATAATTTATTATCTAAGAATTTGTGGTTTTGAATTTAAATTATATTATATTAATTTAATATGGTTATTTTATATTATGTTCGAATTAGATTTTTTTTAATCGTTTCTGTTCAGTTCAAAATAGAGTTATAATATTGGAATGACGGTTGGTACGCTAAAATAGCGGTTCACGATTTTTAACTATGAACCCCGAAATATTTATAATGGATATGATCAAAATCAAATCGATATCATTTTAAAAAAGAGAAAAAAAATCCCCTTAAGTCAAATCAAATTAAATTAAATTATATTAAAATCGAAATCGAAATCTTTTTAAATTCCTTAAAGGATATTGCTCTGTACTATACCAACCAAACATTAAAATCCTGTCTCCTCTCCACATTATAAATCGCGACTCCTGTTGTTTTTCTTCAGTAAAACCAAATCAGAGAAAAAAATGTCCGAACTCTTGTCCACTAAAAATTGAAGTTTGTTTTGTAGCTTCTCCATTTTAAAACCGAACCATTCCTTTTCACTTCCTCCCACTCGGAATTTCCTCCCCAATTCTTTCATTCATACAAATCGATTTTGCCCCTTTTCCTTTCCAAAATCAAATCGAAAACCAGAACCGCAACTCGAGATTTCGTGATTTCCTGGTGGTCGATATGGTTTGAGGGTACTCGCGCTGTAGAGAAGGAGGTGATGTCGACGATGGAAACAGGATGCGATTGGGTATTCGCCAGAATCTCGTCTTCAACCGGGTACCTTTATTTCTTCGTGCGATCAAGGTTAGGGGAGGGTCAATTTCATACATCAATGCTAAGGTACGACTGGGAGATTAAGGCAATGCGATTTCATAAATGGGGAGTGTATGCGATTTTGAAGAAGCGGACATGGGTTTTGGGTGCATTGAAGTGGGGTGCGAACTGGAGTTCTTTGAACTGACAAACGAACTGAGATGGAAGTGAAGAACGGGGAGACAAACAGTGGGATCAACAGTACGAATTTGGGATTTGGTATCAACTTTGCAATTTTATTTCATCACTTTTGTTGTTGACGCGGTTGTTGAATTGCGCGACTGGGATTGTGGTTAAGAAGCTCAACAGTGTGAATTTAGGAAAAGGACAACGGATGATTTTAGTTAGACTGGAATAAATTTTGGGAAGATCAGTTTAATTTTTGTAGAATGGTGAGGCATTATAGTGACATAGTAGTGGCGATTGAATGCTAGCTCGATGGTGAAGACGACTAAGAGGCGTACTGACCTGACTGGAGCTGTTTAAGATTTAACTGTCGTTGGTCAAGTTAGTGCACGGCAATAAGGTATTCACCTTTATAGAATTTAATATACATAGAAAAAGTTTGTTTATATTGGTAAATTAAATAAATAAAGGTTAATCGATAATTAAAATTTATTAATCGTAGGTACGAAATAAATTTCACTCGAGATGATTCGTAACCGAAACAATATGGAATTAAACAAGATATCCGGCAGGAAAATCATGGTGAGTAAATTTCACTCACCTTTTATTTAGAATTATTTTTATTTGTTAGAAATAATTGTTTGATGCTTGTTTGAATGCTTTCTGGTTGATTTAAAAATATTAGTTATACTGGGTTGACTATATATATATATATATATATATATATATTGGGTTGGTGGTTGGATTCCCGCAGTTTCATTAGCGGATGCACGCAGTATCATTAGCGGATGACCCTACGCCCATGTATATAATTGGATCCCCTTTTATACCGCGATATCCTGCCATGAAGCAGGATGGGTATTATTTCTGTTAACTAACGTCTGTGGATGCAGGAGAACAGGTTGGAGGGATCCAACTGGATTCCTCAAAATTTTTATTAATTGTCTGTTTTAACATATTATCATATATATAATGTGTTGATTGGAAATTGGGTTGTCTGAATGTTAAAATCACTGGGGCCAAATTGTTGATATATAAAAATATAGCAAAAATGATGTTTGAGATTAAAAAGGGAGAAATTCTATTTTTCCGAAATAGAATTTGAATTTTTAAATAGATTTGAAATATAAACTTGTTTTGAAAAATAAAACAAGTAGTTCTTTTATAAACGAAGTTTATAAATGTAGTGGAAAGAATTACCATTGGATAATTTCAGAAATAAAAATACAAGTGTGAAATTGAAAAGGGAAATCTATTTTCAAAAAATAGAAATATCGATTTCAAAAGGAATTGAAATCGAGACTTGGTTAAAGAATGAATAAAGAAAATTCAAATAGAAACTAAATATAAAAATTCAAATAGAAATTAAATATAGAAAATATAAAGGAATTCAAATATAGAATTCAAACAGATTGAAACGAGAATTTGAATATAGAATTCAAATAGAAACAGACTTTGAGTATAGAATTTAATAGAGTTAAAATGGAACTTGAAAATGAAATTCAAATAGAATTTATACATAGAAAATTTAAATATAATTTGAATATATTAAATTTGAATAGAATATGAATATACATAAATTTGAATTCAAAAGAATTCAAATAGAATTTGAATTCAAAGGAATTCAAATGGATTTGAATAAAGAAAATTCAAATGGAGTTAACTATAGAGATTTGAAAATAAAATTCAAATGGGGTTAAACTATAGAATTTGAAATTAGAAGTGAAATGGAATTTAAAATATGGAATTTGAATATAGGATTCAAATATAAAATTCAAAGGGGATTTGAATATAGAAATTCAAATGGAGTTTGAATATATGAAATTCCAAGGAAATTCAAATATAGAATTTGAACGTAGAAATTCAAATAGAATTTGAAAAATAAAAGTGAATTGAAATTTGAATATAGAACTTCAATTAGAAGTGAAATAGATCGGAAATACTATGTTGAATTGGGAAAAATTGATTTGATATATATATATATACATACATATATATATATATATCAGAATGGAGTTGAATTTATTATAAACGAAGTTTAAACGTTTATATATATATAATTAAAACGAACTCGCCGCAGCGCTACAGTTCGTAAATTGGCGTTTCGAACTTCAATTGAGTATACAAAACCTCAATTGAAGTCGGAATTCTTTGAAACAAGAAACGTCAGGACCGATTTGATAATAGTTTTCTAATGGAGGAGAAAAATCTGGATTTCGTCGAATAGATTTTGAGTTATATCAAAATCAATTTTTTAAGAAAAGCAGCGCCAAAATCTTTTTAAGCCCATAATGGTTTAATTAAATAAATAAAGGAATTTTAAAGAAATAAATTCCGAATTTGCCATTAGAAAAATCCACACTGGAGATATAAAATAAATATGAGCTCCATTGAAGTAAGTGAAATGATTTTTGAAAATAATAATCAGATTTTTGATTATTGAATAGAATTAACTTATTTAAATAGTAATTAGTTAATGAGATTTTGAATTGATATTGGGCTTTGGATAAGTGAATTCGATTTGAAAATTATATTCGAAATCGTAAAGGAAACTAGGATTGAAATTGAAATTCAATTTGGTTATGGGCAAGTTAAATATTTTGTTTGATCATGATATGTTCAAACAAAGAAGTGAAATAGGCGAAATAGCTAATTTATGAGTAAATGAGCGAAACTGAATTCAAACGATTGGATTGAGTTGAATTGAATTGAAAACAGGTGAGCGTGTGTTAGACAGGTATGGGATGAAGTATACGAAGATTTTAATTTATGTGCCCGACAAAAGATACACGTTTAAATTCATATATTAGATTTTATGCGCCGTATCGGCAAGCCGCTTGGCTTTTTCTTTTTCTTTTGGATTGGCGAGGGCCATCGGAGGGTATTTGAAATATCCCGAAGCTCCCGGTACAAGGGAGGTTATGGCGAATTTTTCCAGGAATTTAAGGAGTTAGAATATTTTTTTAAGATAATTTGATAGTTGGAAATCAACGTATCGATATATATAGAATTCGATAAGGAAACGAAATCAAAAATAAAATATTGTAAATAAAAAGGGAAATCTATAAATTAGAAATAGAAAGTGAACCATATACATGTTTTAAAAAATGAATAATTGGGTTCTATAGTGTTTATTCGAGGTAAGTGGTTTTTTTTCTGTTTTGAAGTTAATGATGTTTTCAGTCAAGGTCTGAGAGGTAATTTTACCCCAACTTGATTTATTTCATTTTTAATTGATAAATAGCAAGATCCAATCTTGAAGAGAAGTGTTTGAATAAGAGTTAGTGAATAAAATATTTTGGGTTGTGGTAACAATGTTTTACACATCATTCGTTTTAACCCAAGTGGTGGAATTTTGGAAATATATAAGTAAATATTTCCTGAGTATAATTAAAGTAGTCGGGAAAGAGATAAATGATTGAAATTGTTTTCAATCGCAAATAGAATATAATTTCTAAATACAGAAAATAAAGGAGGGCAATATTCGGAAATGTTTCCAAATTGCGTAAAGGGCCAATATGGTTATTGAAAATATTTGGTTAACAAATATTGATAAGGAAATGGAGAAGAAATTTAATTAAAGAAATATTAATTAAATAGCCCAGTGGTTTGTTTGATACGTTGAATGAAAACTTGTTTTTATTTCGATAGTTAAATCATCGACTATCGAAACACTTGTTTTTATTCGATAGTTAAATCACAGACTATCGAAGTTTTTTTTGACCATCGTTATCAATATGGAGAGACCGGTTGGATTATTATCCGTGAACCACTATGTATTGGCAGTAGCATTGCGGATCATATTATATAAAGATAATCGAAGATGGAGTGAAGTGCAAGGACTTTTTCTATTAATAGAAATTGTGCCTTCGGTTTCGTTCAGTCCCAGAACGTACGTAAATGGACGAATGTCTGGCAAAGTATTTCTAATGATCTAATGGGTTGGTCTGTATAAATATATATGGTTGCAACAGATTTATTCCCTTAGCATAACATCCAGAATATTTGTGCAAATCAATTAGTGATTAACGGATCTGACAATGTGGCATTCAAAGTAATTGTGATATCAATGAATAGAAAGTAATCGTAGCCTCAGGCCTCAACAACCGGGAAATGACAAAAATCGGGCAGGCAGCATGGCTATGTGGGTCGCTCCCATTAGGATGTATAATCACCTATCTAGAGATTCATTTAATTACTTATTCTATTTGATGCTGTCCCTTATCGGGAAACGGTTGCTGATCCCAACCGTTGGTGATATACATTCGATACACTCAAGCGAAATGAGTGGTCGGTCATGTGTGGGCCGGGTTGCAAGATGTTCTTGTTGAACCCCAGTGTATCGCCTCTAGAGTACAATGATCAGAAGGTAGTTCCATACCTTGTCATGTCGGAATTCCAATCTCCAATAAGCGCCATGCGGTTTTTGATTTTATACTATGTATGTGGAGCGTGAGATGTAAGCGTTCCGCTATATTCCATTTATTTGATTAGACATTATTATAATATCACTGGATCTGATATCAAAATACTTTGTGTTATAGTAAGGTAAAAACCGTCCGTGTTTATGTGTGGATTGGTCTTACTATTATCCTTTCTTTCGAAAGATTTTGAAAGTTAAACAAATGGTTGGAGTTTACTCACACCAGTCCCATGACTGACCCAGAGTTTATTTTGTTTGTTTTCCCTAAACTCTTGGGTGCCCAAATTTGTACGGGCAGTCTAGTAGTCGGGATTTTTTAGATTCACTTGGAAGAGCTGGAAGCAGGAGGCTTCACCAGTTAGCTATAGACTATCATATATTCCGCTGTGAACCATGTTTGTATCTGGAACCAGGTGTTTATAATTGTTCCAGGAATAACTGTTGTGCTCTGATAATGGTATGTATATCCAGTTATTGATTTATATTTTCAAAAGTTATGTTATATAATATATTTTATTCGTTCCGCTGTGAGATTTTTCTTCTTTGTTTTCTCCTATTCTAATATATCTTTCTTTCTATTTCTCATCCTCTAACTTCTTTCTAATAATGATTCGTATTTCTGTGCAATTTGGGTTGGACGTGTGATGTTATTAGTCAACTCAGATAGTACGGATTTGCAGGCCTTTACAGTTGGTATCAGAGCTTAGGTTGAGCGAATACCTAGGCTTGTGTGGCATGTGCTTATTAGAGATAGTGTCAGTAGTACCCTAGAATGAGTTGAGTGCATATATGTATACGAGAGAGCGTATTTGTTATTTTATATAAAAACAGTTTTATATTGTGTTGACTAGTCTGTTGAGTGGTTTATGAATTCTGATCGAATAGTGGGACGCCACGATGTCGATAGGAATTTCTAAACGCTTGAACAGAAAAATTCGACACGATATTGTTTTAAGTGGGTGAATGAAATTATTTTACCAAAAGTTCTATTTTGATATAGAAAGAATAATTTTTGAAATTATTGGATGTGTTGATTGTTATCGTTATAATCAAATGAGATTATAAGAAATGAAATGGTTATATAGAACCAAATAGAATTTGTATATGAATGAAATATACAAATGAGATGAGTTAAAATTTAATTCAAACCAGAATTTGGAATTTTAAATCCTGGGAAGATGGAAAATATTTTTCAAAGTATATTAAAATAATATGACTTTGTTTTGAAAGGTCTTTGATTTAAAATCATTTTAGATGGATTTTAAAAGTGATGAAGCACTGAACTCATTTCAGTGGCTGGGAAATAATTCTGATGATGGTCGCGACATCATCAGTGTTCATTTTCGGGTTCTAAGTGACGGATTGCAACCTTAGAAAAGTTTTGATCGGAATTTGTTTGGAAGAAAACAAATTTAATTGGAAAATTCAAATATTTTGAATTTGAAAAGATTATAAATATATGTATATATTTAAGTGATTTCAAAAGGATTTGAAATGAAAATCCTGGGATTTGGATTCTGGAATTGGAATTTAACTTAAGCTGGTTAAATGGATTGAAGTGAATCAATCGACTAGAATCAATTTGAATTGGTTTAATAGAGCAAAGATTGGATATAAATGGATTGATCATAGATCATTCAAATTAAATGAGGGAAGACCAAAAGTTTTGGTGGAATTAAAATTTGTTGAAATATGAGGAGTTGGGTTTCAACATAGGTGAGATTTTGAAAAGTAATGGATTTGTACCATTTTTCCTACCTTAGCAATTTCGAGGACGAAATTATTTTAAGGGGGGAAGAATGTAACGACCCATATTTTTGGCCGATTTATTTTTGAATATTTAATATTATTTTAAATATTGAGCCGATAATATAAATCGATTTTTATATTGAATTATCAATATAACTATCGTAATACGAGGATCTTAAGTATGAAATGGAGACAAATTGATTTATATGAATTTTAATTTGAATTTAAACGATAACAAATAATAATTTATTATCTAAGAATTTGTGGTTTTGAATTTAAATTATATTATATTAATTTAATATGGTTATTTTATATTACGTTCGAATTAGATTTTTTTAATCGTTTCCGTTCTGTTCAAAATAGCGTTATAATATTGGAATGACGGTCGATACGCTAAAATAGCGGTTCACGATTTTTAACTATGAACCCCAAAATATTTATAATGGATAGGATCAAAATCAAATCGATATCGTTTTAAAAAAGAGAAAAAAAATCTCGTTAAGTCAAATCAAATTAAATTAAATTATATTAAAATCGAAATCGAAATCTTTTTAAATTCCTTAAAGGATATTGCTCTGTACTTTACCAACCAAACATTAAAATCCTGTCTCCTCTCCACGTTATAAATCGCGACTCCTGTTGTTTTTCTTCAGTAAGACCAAATCAGATAAAAAAATGTCCGAACTCTTGTCCACTAAAAATTGAAGTTTGTTTTCTAGCTTCTCCATTTTAAAACCGAACCATTCCTTTTCACTTCCTCCCACTCGGAATTTCCTCCCCAATTCTTTCATTTATACAAATCGATTTCGCCCCTTTTCCTTTCCAAAATCAAATCGAAAACCAGAACCGCAACTCGAGATTTCGTGATTTCCTGGAGATCGATATGGTTTGAGGGTACTCGCGTTGTAGAGAAGGAGGTGATGTCGACGATGGAAACAGGGTGCGATTGGGTATTCGCTAGAATCTCGTCTTCAACCGGGTACCTTTATTTCTTCGTGCGATCAAGCTTAGGGGAGGGTCGATTTCATACATCGACGCTAGGGTACGACTGGGATATAAAGACAATGCGATTTCGGAAATGGGGAGGGTATGCGATTTTGAAGAAGCGGACATGGGTTTTGGGTGCGTTGAAGTAGGGTGCGAACTGGAGTTCTTTGAACTGATAAACGAACTGTGATAGCCCGTAACTTCCCCGGTAAGGAAAGCACGGATTACCTTGAGAGCACGAAAAAATAGAACGCAAACAGAAGAACATTTCATTGCTTATTACAACAATTTCATCAGAATACAAGAATATACAAAGCATGAATGAATAAAATACATTCGATAAATATCAGAGATTACAATAAATTACATAGCAGCGGAAAAACAATACAAAACACAACTGAAAGTAATACACGGCTACAGAGCTTTCCGAGCATCGTTCCAGTTATAAATCAGGATCCTGTGGATATAAATCTGCAAAAACAAAACTACTAGCTGCCCGTGTCGAAAATAAGGGCACCCAAAGTTTAGGTTAAAACAATAAACTTCAGGTCAGTCATGTGACTGGTGTGAGAACTAAACCAGTTATTAATCTTTATTTTTAAGGAGAGTAATTAAAGGGACCACGCCATATAACACGGAACGGGTTTCCTCCCAAGAACACTAGTGCATATAACAAAACAACGCAATGCTTTTTGGAAAAATGAAGCTATTATAAGACCCTGTCCCATCACACAATGCAACGCAAGCCGGAGGATAGGGTTTTCCCTTATAATAGCCAAACATGCTTGGTACGTTTAAAACAAATCATTTGATACTACTATAAGTACATAGTGTATAAAACAACTTCAAATCATAAGTATCAATCATAGACGGCATGGGTACCATCTATCATGTCGCCATACTAGGCTCTACAAATAAAACCGAAATATCTCATATTGGAAATTGGATTTCCGTCAAATGTGTGCATATAAACAAATCATCCGATTTGTTTTATAAATATTCATTTCATTTTATATACATGTTAAAAATTATATTTTTAACTATAAAATATTTTTAACTATATAAATATTTTATTTCATTTCACATCACGCAATCAACTAAACATCAAAATCAAACAAACAACCAAGCATACAAGCCGTCCATGGTCTGTGGACGACGGGTGTCGGGTGCTACTAAACACCGTCTGCATCCTAGTATATATTATAATATAAATAGAAAAAGAAAATTAAAGGTGAGAAGTTCTCACAGAGGGTTCCATTCCGACGTGCTTTGCTTTTGAACTGCTGAATCTTTTCGATCTGCTTGAAATTCGAATGCAGCTCTTTTCACGCTGTTCAAATAAAAATTATATTTTTATTACTTCATTCAATAAATAAAAATCATATTTCTATTTTTACTTCATATATTTTTTCAGTGCTTCATTCTATATAAAAATTAAATTTTTGTATTTCTACTTCATATACAAAGATTGAATTTTTTATTTCATCGCTATAAAAATCACATTTCTATTTCAACATTCATACAAGAAAGATCAGATTTTTATTTTGCTAACTATATAAAGATAATATTTTTATATTCTCTATTATATAAAAATCATATTTTTAATACTTCTACTTTATAAAAATTATATTTTTATTACAAAAAATCATAGCTTTCACCCGCTATGTTATTATATATTTTATAAAAACAATTCCAAAACAATGTCATATTCTAAATTTGATGAATACACTACAAAAATCGCATTTTTAATGTCCTATTATATATAAAAACCGAATTTTTACCTTGCCACCATCTATGTAAAAATCAAATTTTTATCTAACTATACAATATATAAAAATTGGATTTTTATCATGCTATACTAATTAAAAATCCTACCTCCTCATAATCAAAACAAAGATTATATTTTTACGACGCTACTCATATCATAAAAATCATATTTTTATTTTCTTTCATTAATAAAATTCATATTTTTATTACTCTATGTTAATAAAATTATATTTTTATTGTTAAAAATTATACCTTTATATTTTATTAACAATGGATATTCGCAATCATAAGAACACGATTTTATGAATTAAAATAAAGAAAAAAAACAAAAGGTTATTTTAAAAATAAAAATCACCTTGCTACAGTCGAAGGAGGGTGCTTACTATCGAATGCAGGTGGTGCGGGTCTTCTAGGGTGGCGCGTCGTGATTTGGGGAGGCGGTGGGTGGTCAGATGGGGCCGCAGGGGTTCTCGAGCTTCCAACGGGAAGGGGAGAGAGAAACGAGGGCGAAGGGGGAGGCTGGTTGGCCTGGCGGCGCTCCCGACGGAGAAGGGGGCAGCGGTTGTCTTTAATTAAGCGAGGATGGAGAGTAGAAGGGGAGGAGAGGGGTTCGACGAGGGGAGGGGGGTGCCGCGCTGCCTCGCTGGAGGCGGCGATCGCCTGGCGGCGGCGGGAGGGGCCATCGCGCTGAGGCGCGATGGGGTTTTCTTTTTTTTCTTTTTTTTGAAAAGAAAAGTAACGGGGGGCTGAAGTGAAAAGGGGGAAAGAGATAAAGGGGATTTTATATTTTATTTATTAATTATCCCAAAAAGCAACTTTTTAATTCGACCTCAAAACGAGGCCCACCGCTTGTCGTTCATAGCTAATTACCCCCATTCCGAACACAATGGGATATGTATCGTAAGCTGATTCGATCGTTATGATCAGTTTTCGTCAAAATCAGCATATAACTCTATATATTGAATTTAAACGCACATTTCAATTTACCGGGGTCACGTACTAACTCGAAAAATTCCAGAATAATATTTCCTAGCTTCGTATTGACGATACGGTCCTAACAAAACTAGTTTCGTCAAATTCTGAGACCGTTTGAAAAATGGCCAATTTCCAATCGATTAAAATCAACTAAAACTGGTCAAACGCGTTTTCCTTTGCCACGCTCACATGTTGAATCGAAATTTTTTGAAAATTGGAATCTAGCAATAACTTGACATCACGGATCCAACAATAGTGGTTTCGTCGAAATCCGAGGTCGTTTGCAAAATTCCCATTTTTAAGGGCCAGAATTCCATAGCGACTATTCTGAATTTTCAACGGGATGTATCTATTGATTCCCTTTATGAAATTTTGATTTTTCGGATTCTTGGAAAGATATTCTTAAATATATCCTATAATTTTTGGTTTCTCTAAAATCCGGCTTATTTTGAATCCTGTACATTCATTTGAACTTTGAAATCGAATTATCGAACTACCGCGCCATTTTCAATTCCTTTTATATTTTAAATAAAATATTTATATTCTAACGACGATCTATATAAATATATACGTTCGAATTATATTCAAAAATAAATTTCTCGTCATTATTATTTATAATAATCCATTTTAAATATTCAAAATTCATTAAAATTGCCAAAATAAAAATTTTAAATTGGCTCAAAATTTCCGGGTTGTTGCAATCTCCCCCACTTAAAACTTTTCGTCCCCAAAAAGGAACGAAGTTGAAAGTTGTTTTACTAATCAACTCAACTTCCATTATATTCAGTACGGCTTAAGTTCTTCAACTTTTTTGTTTCTAAGAACTTTTCAAATTTTTCAAAAATTTGGCTAACACCCTAAATTTTCGAAAAAATTCGCCATAACCTCCCCTGCACCGGGGACTTCGGGATATTTCAAATAGCCTCCCATGGCCTTCTTCAATCAAAAAGAAAAAGAAAAAGCCAATCGGCTCATAAAATCACCCAAAACTCAAGAAATACAATAAGCATGTACCTATTTGTCGAGCAAACAATTTTGTTCCTCTGCTCTAGCCTCCTTGCTATGACCTGTTCACATACATATACGTACATGCATGCAATTGCAACCAATTTTCAATACAGTTCAATATTTGGTTCAATTTGGCCTAAATTCACCGTTCATTCACATAATGAATTAAAGGAATAATCATACAACACAACCATCAATCAATTAGTGAATTAACGTTTCAAACTCATAATTTGATATATATAGTCAAAAATCACATTTTTGGTGCCAATACACAACAATGTATTCTAGCTATATTTTGGTTCTCACACCAGTATAATGGAAGTATATAGATATCACACCTTCGGAACTCGAACCTAAACACTGATGATGAGATCTCAATCATCAGTATCATCTTCGGGCGACCAGAGTGTGATTCCATATCTATCCAGTATATTAAAACTTCGAATATTCGTTCATGACGCGTATATGCAAAATCTTTATATATTGGATTGTCCATATTCAATACAAATAAATATTCAAATACGTTGAATAAGGTTTAAATTTTCAAAACAAAGTTGTTTTTCATTTTAAAATATACTCTTCACACTCGTTCTAGGATACTACTGATCCCATCTCTAACGAGTCATTCTTTATTAGATATTGCTAATCCAATTTCTGATGAATTCTTTCGCATGGTTCTAACGTGTCTTGTTCTCAAGCTCTGTAAACCAGAGCTCTGATACCAACTGTGATAGCCCGTAACTTCCCCGGTAAGGAAAGCCCAGATTACCTTGAGAACACGACAAAATAGAACGCAAACAAAAGAACATTTCATTGCTTATTACAACAATTTCATCAGAATAAAAGAATATATAGAGTATGAATGAATAAAATACATTCGATAAATATCAGAGATTTCAATAAATTACATAGCAGCGGAAAAATAATACAAAACACAACTGAAAGTAATACACGGATACAAAGCTTTCCGAGCATCGTTCCAGTTGTAAATCAGGATCCTGTGGATATAAATATGCAAAACCAAAACTACTAGCTGCCCGTGTCGAAAATAAGGGCACCTAGAGTTTAGGTTAAAACAATAAACTCCAGGTCAGTCATGTGACTGGTGTGAGAGCTAAAACAGTTATTAATCTTTATTTTTAAAGAGAGTAATTCAAGGGACCACGCCATATAACACGGAACGGGTTTCCTCCCAAGAACACTAGTGCATATAACAAAACAGTGCAATGCTTTTTGGAAAAATGAAGCTATTATAAGACCCAGGTCCCATCACACAATGCAACGCAAGCCGGAGGATAGGGTTTTCCCTTATAATAGCCAAACATGCTTGGTACGTTTAAAACAAATCATTTGATACTATTATAAGTGTATAGTGTCAAAACAATTCAAACCATAAATATCAATCATGGGCGGCATGGGTACCATCTATCATGTCGCCATACTAGGCTCTACAAATAAAACCGAAATATCTCGTATTGGAAATTGGATTTCCGTCAAATGTGTGCATATAAACAAATCATCCGATTTGTTTTATAAATATTTATTTCATTTTATATACACGTTATTAATTATATTTTTAACTATAAAATATTTTTAACTATATAAATATTTTATTTCATTTCACATCACACAATCAATTAAACATCAAAATCAAACAAACAACCAAGCATACAAGCCGTCCATGGTCTGTGGACGACAGGTGTCGGGTGCTACTAAACACCGTCTACATCCTAGTATATATTATAATATAACTAGAAAAAGAAAATTAAAGGTGAGAAGTTCTCACAGAGGGTTCCACTCCGACGTGCTTTGCTTTTGAACTGCTGAATCTTTTCGATCTGCTTGAAATTCCAATGCAGCTCTTTTCACGCTGTTCAAATAAAAATTATATTTTTATTACTTCATTCAATAAATAAAAATCATATTTCTATTTCTACTTCATATTTTTTTTTCAACGCTTCATTCTATATAAAAATTATATTTTTATATTTCTACTTCATATATAAAGACCAAAATTTTTATTTCATCACTATAAAAATCACATTTTTATTTCAACATTCATATAAGAAAGATCAGATTTTTATTTCGCTAACTATATAAAGATAATATTTTTGTATTATCTATTATATAAAAATCATATTTTTAATACTTCTACTTTATAAAAATTATATTTTTATTACTAAAAATCATAGCTTTCACCCGCTATGTTATTATATATTTTATAAAAACAATTCCAAAACAATGTCATATTTTAAATTTGATGAATATACTAAAAAAATCGCATTTTAATGTGCTATTTTATATATAAAAACCGAATTTTTACCTTGCCATCATCTAAGTAAAAATCGAATTTTTATCTAACTATACCATATATAAAAATAGGATTTTTATCATGTTATACTAATTAAAAATCCTACCTCCTCATAATCAAAACAAAGATTATATTTTTACGACGCTACTCATATCATAAAAATCATATTTTTATTTTCTTTCATCAGTAAAAATCATATTTTTATTACTCTTTGTTAATAAAATTATATTTTTATTATTAAAAATTATACCTTTATATTTTATTAACAATGGATATTCGCAATCATAAGAACACGATTTTATAAATTAAAATAAAGAAACAAAAAAAAACAAAAGGTTATTTTAAAAATAGAAATCACCTTGCTACAGTCGAAGGAGGGTGCTTACTATCGAATGCAGGTGGTGCGGGTCTTCTAGGGTGGCGCGTCGTGATTTAGGGGGGCGGTGGGTGGTCAGATGGGGCCGCAGGGGTTCTCGAGCATCCAACGGGAAGGGGAGAGAGAAATGAGGGCGAAGGGGGAGGCTGGTTGGCCTGGCGGCGCTCGCAACGGAGAAGGGGGCAGCGGTTGTCTTTAATTAGGCGAGGAGGGAGAGTAGAAGGGGAGGAGAGGGGTTCGACGAGGGGAAGGGGGGGTGCGGCGCTGCCTCGCCGGAGGCGGCGGCGGGAGGGGCCATCGCGCTGAGGTGCGATAGGGTTTTTTTTTTGAAAAGAAAAGTAACGGGGGGGCTGAAGTGAAAAGGGGGAAAGAGATAAAGGGGATTTTACATTTTATTTATTATTTATCCCAAAAAGCAACTTTTTTATTTGACCTCAAAACGAGGCCCACCGCCTGTCGTTCATAGCTAATTACTCCCATTCTGAACACAATGGGATATGTATCGTAAGGTGATTCGATCGTTATGATCAGTTTTCGTCAAAATCAACATATAACTCTATATATTGAATTTGAACGCACATTTCAATTTACCGGGGTCACGTACTAACTCGAAAAATTCCAGAAAAATATTTCCTAGCTTCGTATTGATGATACGGTCCTAACAAAACTAGTTTCGTCAAATTCTGAGATCGTTTGAAAAATGGCCAATTTCCAGTCAATTAAAATCAACTAAAACTGGTCAAACGCGTTTTCATTTGCCACGCTCACATATTGAATCGAAAAATTATGAAAATTGGAATCTAGCAATAACTTGACATCACGGATCCAACAAAAGTGGTTTCGTCGAAATCTGAGGTCGTCTGCAAAATTCCCATTTTTAAGGGCCAGAATTCCATAGCGACTATTATGAATTTTCAACTGGACGTATCCTTTGATTCACTCTATGAAATTTTGATTTTTCGGATTTGTTGGAAAGATGTTCTCAAATAGATCCTATTACCTTTGGTTTCGCTAAAATCCGGCATATTTTGAATCTTGTACATTCATTTGAACTTTGAAATCGAATTATTGAACTACCGCGCCATTTTCAATTCCTTTTATATTTTAAATAAAATATTTATATTCTAAAGACAATCTATATAAATATATACGTTCGAATTATATTCAAAAATAAATTTCTCGTCGTTATTATTTAAAATAATCCATTTTAAATATTCAAAATTCATTAAAATTGCCAAAATAAAATTTTTAAATTGGCTCAGAACTTCCGGGTTATTACCCGAACTGAGATGGAAGTGAAGAACGGGGAGACCAACAGTGGGATCAATAATACAAATTTGGGATTTGGTATCAACTGTGCAATTTTATTTCACCACTTCTGTTGTTAATGCGGTTGTTGAATTGCGCGGCTGGGATTGTGGTTAAGAAGCTCAACAGTGTGAATTTGGGAAAAGGACAATGGATGATTTTAGTTAGAATGGACTAAATTTTGGGAAGATCAGTTTAATTTTCGTAGAATGGTGAGGCATTATAGTTACATAGTAGTGGCGATTGAATGCCAGTTCGATGGTGAAGACGACAAAGAGGCAAACTGACCTGACTAAAGCTGCTTAAGATTTAACCGTCGTTAGTCAAGTTAGTGCACGGCAATAAGGTATTCACCTTTACATAATTTAATATACATAGAAAAAGTTTGTTTATATTAGTAAATTAAATAAATAAAGGTTAATCGATAATTAAAATTTATTAATCGTAGGTACGAAATAAATTTCACTCGAGATGATTCGTAACCGAAACAATATGGAATTAAACAAGATATCCGGCAGGAAAATCACGGTGAGTAAATTTCACTCACCTTTTATTTAGAATTATTTTTATTCGTTAGAAATAATTGTTTGATGCTTGTTTGAATGCTTTCTGGTTGATTTAAAAATATTAGTTATATAGGGTTGACTATTATATATATATATATATATATATATATATATTTGGTTGGTGGTTGGATTCCCGCAGTTTCATTAGCGGTTGCCTGTAGTATCATTAGTGGATGACCCTACGCCCACGTATATATAAGTGGATCCCCTTTTATACGGCGATATCCTGCCACGAAGCAGGATGGGTATTATTTCTGTTAACTAACGTCTGTGAATGCAGGAGAACAGGTTGGAGGGATCCAACTGGATTCCTCAAAAATTTAATTAATTGTCTGTTTTCACATATTATCATATATATAATGTGTTGATTGGAAATTGTGTTATTTGAATGTTAAAATCACTGGGGCCAAATTGTTTATATATAAAAATATAGCAAAAATAATGTTTGAGATTAAAAAGGGAGAAATTCTATTTTTCCAAAATAGAGTTTGAATTTTTAAATAGATTTGAAATATAAACTTGTTTTGAAAAATAAAACAAGTAGTTCTTTTATAAACGAAGTTTATAAATGTAGTGGAAAGAATTATCATTGGATAATTTCAAAAATAAAAATACAAGTGTGAAATTGAAAAGGGAAATCTATTTTCAAAAAATAGAAATATCGATTTCAAAAGGAATTGAAATCGAGACTTGGTTAAAGAATGAATAAAGAAAATTCAAATAGAAATTGAATATAAAAATTCAAACAGAAATTGAATATAGAAAATATAAAGGAATTCAAATATAGAATTCAAACAGATTGAAACGAGAATTTGAATATAGAATTCAAATAGAAACAAACTTTGAGTATAGAATTTAATAGAGTTAAAATGGAACTTGAAAATGAAATTCAAATAGAATTTATACATAGAAAATTTAAATAGAATTTGAATAGAATTTGAAAATACAGAAATTTGAATTCAAAAGAATTCAAATAGAATTTGAATTCAAAGGAATTCAAATGGATTTGAATAAAGAAAATTCAAATGGAGTTAACTATAGAGATTTGAAAATAAAATTCAAATGGGGTTAAACTATAGAATTTGAAATTAGAAGTGAAATGGAATTTAAAATATGGAATTTGAATATAGGATTCAAATAGAAAATTCAAAGGGGATTTGAATATAGAAATTCAAATGGAGTTTGAATATATGAAATTCCAAGGAAATTCAAATATAGAATTTGAACGTAGAAATTCAAATAGAACTTGAAAAATAAAAGTGAATTCAAATTTGAATATAGAACTTCAATTAGAAGTGAAATAGATCGGAAATACTATGTTGAAATGGGAAAAATTGATTTGATATATATATCAGAATGAAGTTGAATTTATTATAAACGAAGTTTAAACATTTATATATATAAATATAATTAAAACGAACTCGCCGCAGCGCTGCAGTTCGTAAATTGGTGTTTCAAACTTCAATTGAGTATACAGAACTCAATTGAAGTCTGAATTCTTTGAAACAAGAAACAACAGGACCTATTTGATAATAGTTTCCTAATGGAGGAGAAAAATCTGGATTTCGTCGAATAGATTTTGAGTTATATCAAAATCAAATTTTTTAGAAAAGCAGCGCAAAAATCATTTTAAACCCATAATGGTTTAATTAAATAAATAAAGGAATTTTAAAGAAATAAATTCCGAATTTGCCATTAGAAAAATCCACACTGGAGATATAAAATAAATATGAGCTCCAGTGAAGTAAGTGAAATGACTTTTGAAAACAGAAATCAGATTTTTGATTATTGAATAGAATTAACTAATTTGAATAGTAATTAGTTAACGATATTTTGAATTGATATTGGGCTTTGGATAAGTGAATTCGATTTGAAAATTATATTCGAAATCGAAAAGGAAACTAGGATTGAAATTGAAATTCAATTTGGTTATGTGCAAGTTAAATATTTTGTTTGATCATGATATGTTCAAACAAAGAAGTGAAATAGGCGAAATAGCTAATTAAAGAGTAAATGAGCGAAACTGAATTCAAACGATTGGATTGAGTTGAATTGAATTGAAAATAGGTGAGCGTGTGTTAGACAGGTATAGGCTGAAGTATATGAAGATTTTAATTTATGTGCCCGACAAAAGGTACACGTTTAGATTCATATATGAGATTTTATGCGCCGTATCGGCAAGCCGCTTGGATTTTTCTTTTTCTTTTGGATTGGTGAGGGCCATGGGAGGCTATTTGAAATATCCCGAAGCTCCCGGTACAAGGGAGGTTATGGCGAATTTATCCGGGAACTTAAGGAGTTAGAATATTTTTTTTAAGATAATTTGATAGTTGGAAATCAACGTATCGATATATATAGAATTCGATAAGGAAACGAAATCAAAAATAGAATATTGTAAATAAAAAGGGAAATCTATAAATTAGAAATAGAAAGCGAACCATATACATGTTTTTAAAAATGAATAATTGGGTTCTATAGTGTTTATTCGACGTAAGTGGTTTTTGTCTGTTTTGAAGTTAATGATGTTTTCAGTTAAGGTCTGAGAGGTAATTTTACCCCAACTTGATTTATTTCATTTTTAATTGATAAATAGCAAGATCCAATCTCGAAGAGAAGTGTTTGAATAAGAGTTAGTGAATAAAATATTTTGGGTTGTGGTAACAATGTTTTACACAGCATTCGTTTTAACCCAAGTGGTGGAATTTTGGAAATATATAAGTAAATATTTCCTGAGTATAATTAAAGTAGTTGGGAAAGAGATAAGTGATTGAAATTGTTTTCAATCGCAAATAGAATATAATTTCTAAATACAGAAAATAAAGGAGGGCGATATTCGGAAATGTTTCCAAATAGCATAAAGGGCCAATATGGTTATTGAAAATATTTGGTTAACAAATATTGATAAGGAAATGGAGAAGATATTTAATTAATGAACTATTAATTAAAGAGCCCAGTGATTTGTTTGATATGTTGAATGAACACTTGTTTTTATTTCGATAGTTAAATCATCGACTATCGAAACACTTGTTTTTACTCGATAGTTAAATCACAGACTATCGAAGTTTTTTTTACCATCGTTGTCAATATGGAGAGCCGGTTGGATTATTATCCGTGAACCACTCTGTATTGACAGTAGCGTTGCGAATCAGATCATATAAAGATAATCGAAGATGGAGTGAAGTGCAAGGACTTTTTCTATTAATAGAAATTGTGCCTTCGGTTTCGTTCAGTCCCAGAACGAACGTAAATGGACGAATGTCTGACAAAGTATTTCCAATGATCTAATGGGTTGGTCTGTATAAATATATATCGTTGCAATGGATTTATTCCCTTAGCATAACATCCAGAATATTTGTGCAAATCAATTAGTGATTAATGGATCTGACAATGTGGCATTCAAAATAATTGTGATATCAATGAATAGAAAATAATCGTAGCCTCAGGCCTCAACAACCGGGAAATGACAAAAATCGGGCAGGCAGCATGGCTATGTGGGTCGCTCCCATTAGGATGTATAATCACCTATCTAGAGATTCATTTAATTCCTTATTCTATTTGATGTTGTCCCTTACCGGGAAACGGTTGCTGGTCCCAACCGTTGGTGATATACATTCGATACACTCAAGCAAAAGGAGTGATCGGTCATGTGTGGGCCGAGTTGCAAGATGTTCTTGTTGAACCCCAGTGTATCGCCTCTAGAGTACAATGATGAGAAGGTGGTTCCATACCTTGTCATGTCGGAATTCCAATCTCCAATAAGCACCATGCGGTTTTTGATTTTATACTGTGTATGTGGAGCGTGAGATGTAAGTGTTCCGCTAGATTCCATTTATTTGATTAGACATTATTATAATATCACTGGATTTGATATCAAAATACTTTGGGTTATAGTAAGGTAAAAACCGTTCGTGTTTATGCGTGGACTGGTCTTACTATTATCCTTTCTTTCGAAAGATTTTGAAAGTTAAACAAATGGTTGGAGTTTACTCACACCAGTCCCATGACTGACCCAGAGTTTATTTTGTTTGTTTTCCCTAAACTCTTGGGTGCCCACATTTGTACGGGCAGTCAAGTAGTCGGGATTTTTCAGATTCACTTAGAAGAGATGGAAGAAGGAGGCTTCACCAGTTAGCTATAGACTATCATATATTCTGCTGTGACCCATGTTTGTATCTGGAAACAGGTGTTTATAACTGTTCCAGGAATAACTGTTGTGCTCTGATAATGGTATGTATATCCAGTTATTGATTTGTATTTTCAAAAGTTATGTTATATAATATATTTTATTCGTTCCGCTGTGAGATTTGTCTTCTTTGTTTTCTCCTATTCTAATATATCTTTCTTTCTATTTCTCATCCTCTAACTTCTTTCTAATAATGATTGACGTGTGATGTTATTAGTCAACTCAGATAGTACGGATTTGCGGGCCTTTACATATTCAAATCTATTTAAAATCCTAGGGATTTATCCAACTTTATTTACGTTCCGAATATCGGAATAAAGTTAATTGTTTATTATTTAAAACAACTCTAAGTCCTCATTTTTAATTCACATTTGAATTTAAATATTTAAATTATCCAAATGATAATTTTTCCTTTTTATTTACAAACACCATTTATTTTACTTATTTATATATTTAAACAAGTATCGATTTCAAATTCATTTGAAATAATATTTCTACTTTGGAAAAATAAATTTCCCTTTCCGTATTCACACTTGTATTTATATTTCCTGAATTATCCAATGATAATTCATTTCACTTCCTTTATGAACTTCGTTTATAAATGAACTACTTATTTTAATTATTCAAAACAAGTTAAATATTTTTGTTCTATTCAAATTTCAAATTCTATTTTAGAAAAATAGAATTCCCTTTTAAAATCTGGAAATTTCCTTTTCACGATATTTTTAAATATCAACATTTAGGGTCTAGTGATATTCTAACCAATCAAAAATACCAATTATCAACCATGGATTTTCTAACACATCATATGTGATAATATATATGTGAACAAACAAATAATACTATTTTTGAGGAATCCAGTTGGATCCCTCCAACCTGTTTTCCTGCATCCACATATGTTAGCACATAAATAATACCATCCTGCTTCGAGAAAGGATATCGCGGTATGAAGGTCATCCACTATATATATTGTGGGGCGCATAGGAAAATCATCCGCTATGGTACCGCGGGCATCTGCTAATGAGACTGCGGGAACAATCCAATCATCAACCCAATATATATATAATAGTCAACCCTAAATAACTAATATATTTAAATCAACCAGAAAACATTCAAATAAGCAACAACAATTATTTTTACCGAATAAAAATAATTCTAAATAACAGGTGAGTGAGATATACTCACCGTAATATCTTATTGCGATCTGTTCTGGTTCCATTTTAATTCCTGATTTGGATATCCCGCAGCTGCAGATTAAAACAACGCATTCCGTTCGATCAGATCTTAATTTATGTTTTCGTTATCTCCTTCCTTACTGCAAAATCCGAACTTGTTGCACCAGACTAAGTTGTCCATTTGAATCTCTTTAACTTCTTCCTTTTGGATCAACAAGAATCACTCTTGGTTTCATTGATTATCTCACTGCATAAACGTTGCAACTAAGGACTGGCTTTGGTTTTCAAATCCAAATATTTGCATTAACCCACAACCAATTTGTCACTGTAAATTACCAAATCCCAACTGTGAACCGAATCCACTTCAACCCAGCGTGATCATCATGTCCCAAAATCATTGAAATCCAGACCACCATCAAGATCTGTACCGTATAGATATTATACAAGCATTTTAAATTTTATTAAAACTTATCGCCATTGACTAAATTTAAAATTAAGATTAGTTACCTTAATCTTTGTTTAAAACCCATAGCCTAAACTTCTTCTTAACCATGTAACTGCACCCTCCTGTAGCCAAAACCCATTACAAAATTGTGAACAAATCCCTCCATCAAACATCATACTGCTGAACTCCACTAATCCACCTTACTGCTGCGTCCCTCCCTTAATTCAATCATCAGACTCCCTTTCCTTTAGACCCCATTTGCTCGAACAGTCCACACAAGCAAAGAACAACACGCCATTTTAAATCCCCAATCCTTACCATATTTGTAATGACCCGTATATTCTGCGATATATAATTAACTTATTTAATTATATAAATAGTGGTTTAGAATTCAAATGGTCGTTGAATTAAATAATAGTGAATATTTAATTAAAATAATGATTAAATAATATATTTAACTCTGAAATAATCAGAACGGGCTGAAATGGTGATATGGTGTGAATTGGGTAATTCAAAATATATAATTCAGTTTAAAATTGAATTACGATAACGAATATATTATTTGAACGACAGTTGAACGTATAAATTATATTATAATTATAATCGAGCTCGAAATGGCGCGGCAGTTCGCGATTTGGCGATTTGAACTTCAACTGAATGTACAGGATTCGTTTTAAATCGGATTACTGTGAAACAAGAAACGTATGGAGCTGGTGAAGTATATTTTTCTAGTGGAAGAGAAAAATCAGGATTTCGTCGTGTAGATTTTTAGTTATGTCAAAATTAAATATTTAGAAAAACAGTGGTATATTCGTTCGTGGCCATAACGGTTATTTAAAAATATTTGAATATCGGGTTTGAATTTAGATAAGGTTCTTTTGAGATGTAGTGATAATTTAATTTTTATAATTTTACTGTAATTTTTAATTAATTAAATAAACAACTTTTTATTTAGAGTATTTTGCACCCTTAATCAGCGATTTTGGGGTTTTACAATATGGGTTAATCTACCAGTATTATTATATTTTCGGGATAGGGATACATTGCTGATCACAACGGTATTTTTAATTTTGTCGATAGTAGTCTGTAGCAGTCAATAATAAACGAAATCTTGTGTAGTCGGTACCGTATTCACTTTAACAATATACCTATATAAGATTTCTTCCCTACTAAGTACTTACGGTGGCTGTTTTGTGCTACCCCTATTTACACGTGATGAACTTCATTACCACGCATCAGGAACAGCAAAGTATTTTCACATCCAAGAAGACAAAATCCGTGAATAAAACATGCCCATGCCACTCTACACTGAACGCCTACATGGTACAGTCCATGCCTTAAAGGCTTAAGCCTTCTCGTTTATAAAAATAAAAGCAGCTCCTCCTATATTTTCTTTTTAGATAACAACCAAAAGTTTGAAGCTTTTAATGGCTTTTGGAATCAAAGAAAATCAAATACAATTCTGTCGCAACCTTTTCTCAGACAGCGTGTGCAAGGGGACGGCGTTGTTATTTCTTGGGAGCTCAAGTGTTAGAGAGAGGGACGGTTAGCTATACTCGAATTAAAGAGAGTAGTTGGTGTTTTGTTTGTATGTGCCTGGAGAAAATGAGGAGGCTTGGGAGGAGACAGTGCGGTTTCATGGGAGATGGAAATACTGATGGCAGTAGTGGCTATTCTTTCGTGTGTGACCATGTACAGAAGTGTGGGACATTTTTTTTCTTATTTATAGAGAGGATGGTGACAAATAGTTGTCAACGGTGGAGGATGAGTGGAATGAAAATGGTGTACGGTGGTTTTTGGGTGAATAAAGGATACGGGTTCTTTAGAAATGAGAGTGGAGAAGATGGGGGGTGTAGCAACGGGTCTAGGCTTGGGAATTTGATGATGGGCCGGAGAAGGAAATGGGGTAAGAGCCCTTGATTTTTTATAATATAAAGTTCAAATTTAATTTATATTGTATATAAAACTTGTAACGTAAATATCTATATCATACGATATTAGAATCACGAACTGTTGGATCCGTTGGGATCGTATGGACGGTGGCTACACCATGGAACTGACTAGGAGTGAATCGAAGCTCAATACAATTTATCGCAAAATAAATTATCCGTCTGAATCAAGCGACGGTTATCGTTATTAACGATGATCGTCCAATGTGAGTAAAACTCACCAACTCTGAACAGTTCTATTTTTATAACGTATATTTAGAACTGATAAATGATGACTGACTGCTGTGTGTTAACTGTTTGGTTGGATTGCTTTTGTATTGGTTGAATTGTAGATAACGATATTTATATAAATTGTTAATCGAATATTGATTCTGTGTATCAGAGTACTTTATATTCGTGTTAATTGTGTTGTTTAACATCGGTGATGCAGGCAAACAGGTTGGAGGGACCTAACTAGGTTCCTCAATATATAAAATACTGTTTTGTTTCATATACTGTGATGTATGAAGTAATATATAAATCTGTTGTGGATTGTGTGTGTTTAAATGATATCGATCACCGTTGTTTGGTATTTTAAATACCGTAAGAAATACTGGGATGTAAAAGGGAATTTTCAAAGTTTATCTTGAAAATTGCTTATTTATATAAAATCAATGATTTTATATATAGGAGAAAAAGGATTTTATAAAAGGAAATAAATTATAAAATCAAAAGAATTGGAAAGGAAATATTTGTAAAAACAAATGAAAAGGAAAACATTTGTAAAACAAATATAAAAGAAAATATTTGTAAAATAAAATAGAAGAAGAAATATTTGTAAAACATTTACAAATAGATTAAATGGAAATATTGATTTATAGGAAATAAATAGAATGTTATAAATGAGATATTTATTTAGAAAACAAATAGAAAGATAAAAAAAGGAAATATTTATTGGTTAAATAAATAGAATTGAAAGGAATATTTATTTAGAAAATAAATAGAATAAAGGAATATTTATTTAGAAAATAAATAGAATAAAGGAATATTTATTGGGAAAAAAATAGAGTTAATGAAAAGGAGTTAATCGAATTTAGTATTCGAAGGAGTTAATCGAATTTAGTTATTCGAAACGAGTTAGTCGAACATGGTTAGTCGAGTCGAGTTAATCGATTGTATTTAATCGAAAGGAGTTAATCAAACATAGTTAATCAAAATGGTGTTAAACAAAAATTAGAAACTTACTAGAGATTAATAAGTTGAATGGTTTCCTGAGCATCGATCTGATGTTGGTTTCGGCCTTCGGGGTTTATACTTAGGAAGTTGTTCTCTTGTTAGTTTATGGTCGAGTCTGATAGATGTGGAAGAATAATGATGCGTAATTAAGCCATGGATATGTTTTCCAGTATTAATAACGTATATTTTCTAAACATAGAAAATAAGGATATATATATATATATATGTTTGATGATTGGATCGATAATTCCATTTGGAAATAAGATCGTTGTGTGTACACGGACATTTTTCATTTGATAGTTAAATCATAGACTATCAAAGTTTTTACCATTTTAACGTTGTTAATATGGAGAGACCGGTTGGATTATTATTCGAAGAACCACTCCGTATTGGCATAAGTGTTGCAAACCAAGTAAGCTGAATATATTGAAGACGGAGTAAAGTGCAAGTGCTATTGTATAAATCCTAGATAACAATTGCCTAAGATGGATGTACTGAATAGTGCCTTTGGTTTGTCCAGTCCTAGGACGACCTGTATGGAAGAATGTCTGACAGAGTATATTTAATAGATCGCGTAAGTTGATCTCTTCAAACGTATTTACATTTGGTGGCGGTGGAATTCGTTTCTCGTAGCTATATACCCGTGGTATTTTTGGGGAAATCAATTTGTGATTTGGCGGGTATGACGATGTGACATTCAAAGTGAATAAACATGTGATTTGTCAAAGATAAGCGTGGCCACTAGCCTCACAACCAAGAAATGACAAAAATCGGGCAGGCAACATGGCTATGTAGGTCGCACCTATTAGGGTGTATAATCACCTGATCTAGAGTTTCATCTACTTCTAAAAATCTATTGTCGATGCTGTCCCATTCGGGAAACGGTTGTTGATCCCAACCGTTGGTGATATACATTCGATACACTCAAGCGAAATGAGTGGTCGGTCATGTGTGGACCGGTTTCAAGATGTTCTTGTTGAACCCAGTGTATTCCTCTCTAGAGTTACACTAGCGAAAGGTGGTTCCATACCTTGTCATAGTTGGAAATCCATTACCCAATAAGTGCTTGCGGTTTTGGTTGTATACTATATATGTAGAACGTGAGATGAAAGCATTACTGCTAGATGATTATTATATTGTGGTTAATAGACACTATTATAATATCAAGGATTTTGATATAAAGATTTATTTGGATTCTCATAAGGGAAAAACCCGTTCTGTTATACGGTGTGGTCGTATGAGATATCATTTACTTGCTCAAACTGTTTTAAACTGTTTTACTCGTACCAGACCCATGATTGACCCGGAGTTTATTTTGTTTGTTTTCCCTAAACTTTTGGGTGCCCAATTTTGTACGGGCAGTCACGTAGTCAGGATTTTACAGATATACCTGGATAGCTTGGAGCAGGAGGCTTCAGGATTTTATAGCTATAGTTAATTCCGCTGTGTTGTAAGTGTTGCACTCTGATAATGTTACTGTATACATATACTGATTATATTTCAAGGATTTGTTATCTATTATATGTTGTTCGTTCCGTTGTGAGATACGTGTTACTCTGATGATGTATGTTCTTCTTCTTCTTCTATTCTAAGTTTATATCTTATCTATCCTCACCCTCTAACTTCTTTTTATTAGCTTTCCGGTATTTTTCGATGTTTGGTTAGTCGTCATGGAGTTCATGGCGATAAACAAAGTCGACAAAAACTGGGTCGTTACAGTTGGTATCATAGCTTAAGGTTAAATATTACCTTGGCTCTGTGGCGTGACTCAGTAGAGATGGGGTTAGTAGTACCCTAGATTGAGTTAAGTGTATATATACGAGAGAGCGTATTTGTTATTGATATTAAAAATTGTTTTATATTGTGGAGATTTATTGGTTGAGTTGTTTATGTGTTCTGGTCGATCAGTTTGATCCACTGTATCTGTAGGAGCTTCTAAACACTCGAATAGATGAACCGTCATGGTATGTTTTGAAAAGCGGGTAAACGAAATAATTTTACCCAATTTATATTTTGATATAAAGGATTTATATTGGTTGTTGTTATAATCGAGTAAGATTATAAAAAGTGAAATGGTTTCGTATATAACCAAATAATATTCGTATAAGTGTTACGAAATGAATTAAATCTAAATTTGAATCAAAATTGAAATTAAAACCCTGGAAATTTGGAACAGAGTTTGATTAAATATATGTAACTTTTAATATCCTGGGAGATTTTAAATTGTATTCCAATCATTTTTGAATGATATCTTGAACTGATTTCAAAATAAAAGTGTTTAAGAATGATTTTGAAAGTGATATAGTATTGAACTCACTTCGATAACTGGAAAATAATTATGATAATGACTGCAGCATAATCAGAGTTCATTTTCGAGTTCTAAGTGGTGGATTACTACCAAAGATTCTCATTTTGAATTGTTTTGAGAAAAACAAGTTGTTTAAAATCCTAAAAAGGAAAGTTTGGTTTTAGAAAAGCAAAGCTGTTTAAAAACTCCCAGAAAGAGACTGTTTGAATTAAAAACAAATTTAAATAAAAATTTGTGGAAATAAATTGGAATTGAATTGAAAACCAGTTAAGTGGAAACTGAATTGGATTAGAATGATATCGAGAAAATTGGATTTGTGAGATAGGAATTTGAAATGGTATTGGATTGGTGAGTTAGAGTTTGAAATCAAGGATGGAATTTGAGTTGAGATTGAAATTTAACTTGGGTATAAGTGAATATTTGTGTTGAGGATAAATGGATTGGAGTTTGAATTAAATGACATTGGTATATGTTCAGATGGAAATGATGTATTGGTATGCCCGACAAAAAGGTACCAGTTTATATTTTATATTGGATATGAGATTTATGAGCCGAATTGGTAAGCCGTTTGGCTGTTTGATTTACTTTTGGGTTGGAGATGGCCCAGAGAGGAGGGTTGGAGTTTGAGCTATTAACCAGTACAAAGGAGGTGCTGGTGAAATTTTTCAAAAAGTTAAGGTATTAGAAAATTTTCAGGATTTTTTGAAAATTTTCGTTGATTAGAATTAATTAATATTTAATTAAATTTAAATTGGTTCAGTTGAAAACTGAAGTTAAGAAGTGAACAACTAAGTTCTAACCGGTCGATAGGGTTTGTTTTCTACCTTAGCAATTTCGAGGACGAAATTATTTTAAGTGGAGAAGAATGTAACGACCCGTATTTTCTATGATATATAATTAACTTATTTAATTATATAAATAGTGGTTTAGAATTCAAATGGTCGTTGAATTAAATAATAGTGAATATTTAATTAAAATAATAATTAAATAATATATTTAACTCTGAAATAATCAGAACGGGCTGAAATGGCGATATGGTGTGAACTTGGAATTTCAATATATATAATTCAGTTTAAAATTGAATTACGATAACGAATATATTATTTGAACGACAGTTGAACGTATAAATTATATTATAATTATACTCGAGCTCGAAATGGCGTGGTAGTTCGCGATTTGGCGATTTGAACTTCAACTGAATGTACAGGATTCGTTTTAAATCGGATTTTTGTGAAACAAGAAACGTACAGAGCTGGTGAAGTATATTTTTCTAGTGGAAGAGAAAAATCGGGATTTCGTCGTGTAGATTTTTAGTTATGTCCAAATTAAATATTCAGAAAAAAAGCGGTATATTCGTGGCCATAACAGTTATTTAAAAATATTTAAATATTGGGTTTGAATTTAGACAAGGTTCTTTTGAGACGTAGTGATAATTTAACTTTTAGAATTTTACTGTAATTTTTAATTCATTAAATAAACAACTTTTTATTTGGAGTATTTTGCACCCTTAATCAGCGATTTTGGGGTTTTACATTATGGGTTAATCTACCGGTATTATTATATTTTTGGGATCGGGACACATTGCTGATCACAACGGTATTTTTAATTTTGTCGATAGCAGTCCGTAGCAGTCATTAATAAACGAAATCTTGTGTATCGGACCGTATTCACTTTAACAATATACCTATATAAGATTTCTTCCCTACTAAGTACTTACGGTGGCTGTTTTGTGCTACCCCTATTTACACACGATGAACTTCATTACCACGCATCTGGAACAACAAAGTATTTTCACATGGAAGAAGACAAAATCCGTGAATAAAACATGCCCATGCCACTCTACACTGAACACCTACGTGGTACAGTCCATGCCTTAAAGGCTTAAGCCTTCTCGTTTATAAAAATAAAAGCAGCTCCTCCTATATTTTCTTTTTATATAACAACCGAAAGTCTGAAGCTTTTAATGGCTTTTGGAATCGAAGAAAATCAAATACAATTCTGTCGCAACCTTTTCTCTAACAGCATGTGCAAGGGGACGGCGTTGTGATTTCTTGGGAGCTCAAGTGTTAGAGAGAGGGACGGTTATCCATAATCGAATTAAAGAGAGTAGTTGGTGTTTTGTTTGTATGTGTGTGGAGAAAATGAGGAGGCTTGGGAGGAGACAGTGCGGTTTCATGGGAGACAGAAATACTGATGGCAGCAGTGGCTATTCTTTCGTGTGTGACCATGTACAGAAGTGCAGAACGTTTTTTATTCTTATTTATAGAGAGGATGGTGACAAATAGTTGTCAACGGTGGAGGACGAGTGGAATGAAAATGGTGTACGGTGGTTTTTGGTGAATAAAGGATACGGATTAGATGGAAACGAGAGTGGAGAAGATGGGGGGTGTAGCAATGGGTCTGGGCTTGGGAATTTGATGATGACCCGGAGAAGGAAATGGGGTAAGAGCCCATGATTTTTTATAATATAAAGTCCAAATTTAATTTATACTGTATATAAAACTTGTAACGTAAATATCTACATCATACGATATAAGAATCACGAACGGTCGGATCCGTTGGGATCGTATGGATGGTGGCTACACCCTGAAACTGACTGGGAGTGAATCGAAGCTCGTTACAATTTATCACAAAATAAATTTTCCATCTGAATCAAGCGATGGTTATCGTTATTAATGATGATCGTCCAATGTGAGTAAAACTCACCAACTCTGAACAGTTCTATTTTTATAACGTATATTTAGAGCTGATAAATGATGAATGATTGCTGTGTGTTTACTATTTGGTTGGATTGCTTATGTATTGGTTGAATTATAGATAATAATATTTATATAAATCGTTAATCGAATATTGATTCTGTGTATCAGAGTATTTTATATTCATGTTAATTGTGTTTTTTAACATTTGTGATGCAGGGAAACAGGTTGGAGGGACCCAACTGGGTTCCTCAATATATAAAATACTGTTTTGTTTCATATACTGTGATGTATGATGTGATATATAAATCTATTGTGGATTGTGTGTGTTTGAATGATTTCGATCACCGTTGTTTGGTATTTTAAATACTGTAAGAAATACTGGGATGTAAAAGGGAATTTTCAAAGTTTATTTTGAAAATAGATTATTTATATAAAATCAATGGATTTTGTATATAAGAGAAAAGGGATTTTATAAAAGGAAATAAATTATAAAATCAAAAGAATTGGAAAGGAAATATTTGTAAAAACAAATGAAAAGGAAAACATTTGTAAAACAAATATAAAAGAAAATATTTGTAAAATAAAATAGAAGAAGGAATATTTGTAAACCATTTACAAATAGATTAAATGGAAAAATTTATTTATAGGAAATAAATAGATAGTTATAAATGAGATATTTATTTAGAAAATAAATAGAAAGATAAAAAAGGAAAAAAAATTTGGTAAAATAAATAGAATTGAAAGGAATATTTATTTAGGAAATAAATAAAATAAAGGAATATTTATTTAGAAAATAAATAGAATAAAGGAATATTTATTGGGAAAATAAATAGAGTTAATGAAAAGGAGTTAATCGAATTTAGTATTCGAAGGAGTTAATCGAATTTAGTTATTCGAAACGAGTTAGTCGAACGTGGTTAGTCGAGTCGAGTTAATCGATTATAATTAATCGAAAGGAGTTAATCGAACATAGTTAATCAAAATGGAGTTAAAAAAAATAGAAACTGACTAGAGATTGATAAGTTGAATGGTTTCCTAAGTATCGATCTGATGTTAGTTTCGGCTTTCGGCGTTTATACTTAGGAAGTTGTTCTCTTATTAGTTTATGGTTAGAGTCTGATAGATGTGGAAGAATAGTGATACGTAATTAAGCCATTGAAATGTTTTACAGTGTTAATAGCGTATATTTTCTAAACATAGAAAATGAGGAAATATATATATATATATATAAATGTTTGATGATTGGATCGATAACTCCATTTGGAAATAAGATCGTTGTGTGTACACGGACATTTTTCATTTGATAGTTAAATCACAGACTATCAAAGTTTTAACCATTTTAACGTTGTTAATATGGAGAGACCGGTTGGATTATTATCCAAAGAACCACTCCGTATTGGCACAAGCGTTGCAAACCAAGTATGCTGAATATATTGAAGACGGAGTAAAGTGCAAGGGCTATTGTATAAATCTTAGATTACAATTTCCTAAGATGGATGTACTGAATAGTGCCTTCGGTTTGTCCAGTCCCAGGACGACCTGTATGGAAGAATGTCTGACAGAGTATATTCAATAGATCGCGTAAGTTGATCTCTTCAAACGTTTTTACGTTTGGTGGCGGAGGAATCCGTTTCTCTTAGCTATATGCCCATGGTATTTTTGGGGAATGCAATTTGTGATTTGGCGGGTATGACGATGTGACATTCAAAGTGAATAAACATGTGATCTATCAGAGATAAGCGTGGCCTCTAACCTCACAACCGAGAAATGACAAAAATCGGGCAGGCAGCATGGCTATGTAGGTCGCACCTATTAGGGTGTATAATCACCTGATCTAGAGTTTCATTTCCTTCTAAAAATCTATTGTCGATTTTGTCCCATTCGGGAAACGGTTGCTGATCCCAACCGTTAGTGATATACATTCGATACACTCAAGCGAAATGACAAAAATCGGGCAGGCAGCATGGCTATGTAGGTCGCACCTATTAGGGTGTATAATCACCTGATCTAGAGTTTCATTTCCTTCTAAAAATCTATTGTCGATTCTTGTTGAACCCAGTGTATTCCTCTCTAGAGGTACACTAGCGAAAGGTGGTTCCATACCTTGTCATAGTTGGAAATCCATTACCCAATAAGTGCTTGCAGTTTTGATTGTATACTATATATGTAGAACGTGAGATGAAAGCATTTCTGCTAGATGATTATTATATTGTGGTTTATAGAAACTATTATAATATCAAGGATTTTGATATAAATATTTATTTGGATTCTCATAAGGGAAAAACCCATTCCTTTATACAGCGTGGTCTTATGAGATATCATTTACTTGCTCAAACTGTTTTAAACTGTTTTACTCATACCAGTCCCATAACTGACCCGGAGTTTATTTTATTTGTTTTCCCTAAACTCTTGGGTGCGCAATTTTGTACGGGCAGTCAAGTAGTCAGGATTTTACAGATATACCTGGGGAGCTTGGAGTAGGAGGCTTCAGGATTTTATAGCTATAGTTAATTCTGCTGTGTTATAAGTGTTGCACTCTGATAATATTACTATATATATACTGATTCAATTTCAAGGATATGTTATCTATTATATGTTGTTCGTTCTGCTGTGAGATTCATGTTACTCTGATGATGTATGTTCTTCTTCTTCTTCTATTCTAAGTTTCTATCTTATCTATCCTCACCCTCTAACTTCTTTCTATTAACTTTTCGGTAATTTTCGATGTTTGGTTAGTCATCATGGAGTTTATGGCGATAACCAAAGTCGACAAAAACTGGGTCGTTACAATACTCCAACCCGAGCTCATCTCCATCTATTCGTTCAACTTCAGTCACCCATTCGAAATTCAACATCGGCTCTTCCTTGAGATCGCAGCACCCAACTTCGACGATCTTGCCATCACCGTGTTTCTCTCAAATCGCACTCCCTGCCTGTATCGCGATAACCAAGTTCGAACCCTAACTGCGTTTAACCATCACGTTGAATTACCTCTCCCAAAATCGACCGCAACCCTAGCTTGCACCTCCACCGATCAGTTGTAAAGAACACGAGCTCCACCACTTTTGAAACTCGCGAGTGTCTCTGACCCTAAGTTGGGCTTCGGAAATTAGCTCGCCCCTTTGAACGGAGTTGATAGGATCGAGGATCAAGAGAACAAAAAAAATCCCAAAATAAATAAAGGTTTCGATTTGATTTCAAGTAGGGAGGGCTTTCAATTTTCCTTTGGATTGATTCGAGAGGAGGCTTGCGATCTTGATTTTAAAGAGAAGGGTGTGGTATCAAAATGAACAGCAAGGCCAAATTATTGAAGAGGAGAGAAAGCCACGGTGAAGTGAAAGAGGAGGGAGTAGCTAACGTGGGTTACAGTGTCCTTGTTAATTAGGATGGAAGGAAACTTTATTTTATAATTATTTTAATTATATTAAATATAGTTTGAACCGGTACGATTATAATTAAAATACTCTGTGATTCAGAACTGCTTTCTGAACCCAATAAATGACATTCCTAGGGTTACACCACTATTCTGAACACACTGGGATAGGTTACGAAGTCCAATTTGATCGTCTTGAACATATACCAATTTTAAATCAATATAAAATAAATTCAAAAAAATAATTCCCTTAAAATAAATTATTATTATCTTATATATTCACATAGAATTAATATAAATCATTTGAAATATTTTTATTCAGTTTTTAACTGTGATTTCAATTATTACGATAATTTAATATATTCGATATTTAATTGAAATCGATTATAAAATCGATAACTTAATTATAAAAATTCATTTATTATCAACTCAATATTTAAATCCTTATTGAATATTAAAAATTAACCGATGAAATGTCCGGGTCATTACAATGCACATAGACATAGCAATTGATTTGACACCAATTAATCTTCCCGCTAACGAGAATTTAGAGCATGGCCAACTAGAGATCTTAGCAGTGATTTTTTCATATAGCTGCAAGCATTGAAAAGTCTTGATTCTGGTGGTGCATAAGGGGACACCCAAGTAATAATCATATTCATCAAAAGGAGAAAGACCAGAAGATTGATAAATACGAGTTTTAACATGTTCAGGCACTCCAACAATCCTTATTTTGGACTTGCTTCTATTGATAGATAATTCGGTCAAACGATGCAGGTGAGATAAGATATTTAGTACACCACTAATCGATTTCAGATTGGGTTTAGAAAAGAACAACAAATCATCAGCAAAAAGCAAGGCAGATAGTGAAATTTTCTTACATAAAGGGTGGTAGTCCAATTGTTTGTGGAAAAGTGCACGTTTGGAAATAGCCGTAAAAACCTCCATCACACAAACAAAAATATAGGGAGACATCGTGTCCCCTTGACGTATACCTTGTGTAGCTTTGAAGTAACCAAAAGAAGATCCATTACATCTTAAAGAGTATTCAACAGTTGAAATGCACGTATATATCCAACATAGGAACAAGAATGGGAATTTCATTTTGTAGAGGATGTATATGATGGATTTATAGTGAATAGAGTCATAAGCTTTCTGTAGATCGAGTTTGGGAACACATCTAGGGGACACAGTATTCCTATTGTATCCCTTCATTAACTCAGCAGAGAGGAGGATATTGTCAGAAATATCTCGACCATGAATGAAAGCACTTTGGTTAGGGGAAATAAGGTCATAAATGATTATCTTCATTCTCTCAGAGATAACCCTAGCAATGCATTTATACACAACATTGTAGTAAGCAATGGGACGATAATGGCCAACATTAGTAGGTTGGGATATTTTAGGAATTAATCCCAGTCTCGTAGCATTTATTCCACCAAGAATTTTACCGTGCTTGAAGAAATTTTTAATTGCTTTTGTCACATCCCCACCTATAACACCCCAAGTAGCTTTATAAAAGTATGCATTAAATCCATCTGAACCTGGGGAACTAGTAGATTTCATACCAAAAATTGCATTTTTAATTTCGTCATCAGAAATTTCTTCAATAATTTTGCAATTCATAGAGGTGGAAAGTGCAGGTAGGTCAAGCGATGTAAGATTCAGGGAGGAAGAGAAATTGTGCAACGAGCCAAGGGAATTCTGGAAGAAATCAGTAAATGCTTTTTGGATGGTAGGTTTAGAGTTACAGATCGTACCATCCACGTCTTGAATATTGGAGATTAAAGAGTTAGCATTTTGGATCTTCAGAGTATTATGAAAAGTGGTAGTATTTCTGTCACCATGCAGATCCCATTTATTTTTTAATTTCTGCTTGGACATTTTGTTTTATTCTATCAATGCAGAGGATAATTGGTTGGTAAGGCATTTTTCTTCAATTAGAAGGTTATCAACATCAACATTACTCTGACTGTTTTGAATAGTAGACTGGATTTGTTGCAATTTTTCTCTTATACCAGAAGACAAACTGGATTTATCACTAAATTTCAGTTTAGCCCAGTATCTAAGAGTGCTTTTAATATGCTTGAGTTTTGCCTGCAATATAAACATAGGATTGCCAAAAATGTTAATGTTCCAGTTATTAACAATAATATTAATAAATTCTGGATGGTCTGCCCAATTGTTAAAAAATGAAAATGAGGGATGTCCTCTCTCATAGCTCAAACCCCAGTCAAGTATCATTGGAGAATGGTCAGATAGGGAAGGGGGGATAGTGACAATAAGGCTAGGCCAGGTGGTAAGGGCATTAAAAATTTGAAATGCTCTGCCTAGTCTACAGTAAATTCTAACCCCAGATCTGCTTGAATTATTCTAAATGAAGAATTCCCCCTACGAAGAAATGGGGAGGAGACTAGCATTATGGATGGCATTGTTTAGGGGTAGAGTTTGTCTATAAGTAAGGTGGTTGCCACCTTTCTTATCAGTAGATAACTGCATACAGTTCCAATCCCATAAACAATTCCAAGGTATATTGGAAGGTTGAAGAGGAGAGATGGAGTCAAGTAGTATTTTCCTGTGCATAACACTATTCTCAGCGTAAACAACAGTTAGCATGAAAGAGGTGGAGGTACTTAAATGAGTAATTTCAGCATGTATATATTGTCTATGAACAGTAGCAGGTTTAAGAGAAAACTTGGATGGATTCCATAGAATTAGAAGTCTCCGAAAAGGAGCTTGAGTAAGATTATGAATGTGTTGCCAGTCACGATGGATAATTTTCATAGCATTGGAAGTAGAAATGTGGTTGAGTTTAGTTTCTGCAATTATCATGAGGTCAATTTTATAGGATGAGATGAGGTTAAGGATTTCAAGTTGTTTATCAATAGAATTGGCACCCTTACATTCCAGTATGCTATTTTGTCTAACATTATAAACCAATGGAGGAAGAGGCTCTAGTCTTCACACCATAGGACGAATTTGAATGGTTTTTAGAGGATGACAATGGTAGTACACCAACATGATCAGCAGAATAATCAGTACCCTTATCAAGATCAGTGACAGATGAGGAACTAGGTTGTTGCTTTTGGGTGTTTCTGCCTTTCTTACTGAGAGTGTTAGAATCACCAGGAATATGATGAGGATTTGGTAAGATTGTTGATGATTTAGAAGCTGACAAATCCTTGAAGATGTGAGGACGTAAAGAAAGATTAGAATACGAAGACGTGGCTGGTTTTGGAATGGTTTGAATGCTAGGAGAGGTGTGCATGTCCCCATGTTGCGCAGAACAAATGTTGTGTGCATGTACATCACTGATCGCAGCAATATGATCAGTAATGTTCACAATGGATGGGGAAACTTATGAGTAGATAAACTTTCCTCATTTGATGTTGCTTGCCATTATTCACTTCATTTTCTTTGTTTTTTGGTGTATGTTTATCTGGATCATACTGGGTATCCTCTTGTTCACTAATAAAAGTATCAGCTAATAAGTCATCATTATCTCTTAACTCTAACTCCTCATCACTACTTAGCTCATTATCACTTTGCTCCACTTCATTTCCAATAGCTGGATTAATAAAAGCATTATCATCCAGTTCCTTTTCTAACTCATGTGATCCATTTTCATGAACCATTTTTCTACTTTGATCACAACCATTAAAAACCACATTTACTACATCAGTGTCATTTTTCTCTAAATTGATTTTATTTTCCTATTTTTTTCCAAGTTCTTTTGATATTCTAGTCTTCCTCCTATTTCTCATAACAAATTGCCATTTATCTTTGTCAACTCTTTCTTCCTTCCTCACTTGAGTTTTTTCCACTTTATGTTTCTTGTTTCCATCTAATTTCTTATCATAACTGGCATTCTTAACTGCCGCAACCCTATCACAATGACCATTGTCATGTCCAAATATTTTACAAGTTGTACAAATAAGGGGTTTCCATGTATATTCAATAAACACATTAGGGCATGAGTCATCTCCAACAACCAAGACTTTGGCAATTCCTTATCAAGACTAATTTCTATCAAACATTTAACATACTCGAATCTTTTCATCTTCTCTGTGTTTTCATCAAAGCAAATAAGTTTCCCTAAATGACAAGTAAGCCAATTGATGCCAATCAAAGACCATAACATAATGGGTATTTTGTAAAAATGCACCCAAATCGGTACAACTTTAATTGAAGCTTGAGCCGATGAAAGGGAAGGGACAATTCTGGATATGATAAACATTTGTCCCTTGATGAACATTGGATCTTTCCTCAAAATCATATTTTTATCTTCTTCACACGTAAATCTAAAGTAGTAGTTTTGTTTATCAAAGAAAACTCCATACGCCCCTTTCAGTTTCCAGTTCCTCTCCAAGAGCATTTTAACAGCCATGTAATTAACATTGCCAGCCAAGAAGGAGCCAAGCAAGCTTTCTGACCACTGCTGAACCCCACCATCAACAGCCACGGCAGGAGGGTCCATTGACTTATCGATGTAAGGGACATCAAAATGAACATGAACATAAGTTCCAGCATTTATTGGCTTAGATTGAAACAGAGAAGCAAAGGAAGGCCTGGGATGGAGAGAATCAGAGGTAGAGCAAGGAAGGACAGAGTTGATGGGAATTAGAGGAGGAGGTACAGGTATCGGAGGAGGAGGTACAGGGGGCGGTAGAGGGTTAAGAGGGATTGGACAAGGAGGAACAGGGGAAAGGATGGCTGAAGGGACGCAATGAAGTGACATAAGCACTTGTTATATATTTGAATAGTTTCCATTTTCACGAGTATGTATATGGAAATATAACTTGTATTAAATGGAAATAATATTATTACCACTATAGAAATAAATGTAATTGATTTGTTATATAAATAAAAAGGGTCATAAGTAAGGTAATCATTTTTGTAACCACGAATGTTTTGGGGAATTAATTGAATAAGATAAATATGGCTAAATGGTTTTAATCAATTTGTTATTTAGGGATAGAGATTGTAACTCCAACTAGGGAAATAAATAAATAATAAATTTATATATAAGTATTCAGATAAGAATTAAACTAAATTAATGCTGTAGTAATACTTTTGAGTTACAATAATTAAATTAAAGTTTGTATGGGACTGATATAAATGGCATTTAATAGAAAAATGAATGCCTTAGGAAAATACAACCGTTAGTGTTATAAATGGCAAATTGTCTAGATAACAGAAATAAATGGAATTGAAAAAGGGAATTAATAGGGATTGATTGGCGAATTAAATGCTAAGTCCAATAAGGAAATTATTAATTAAACATCCTTGGATAGGAAGTTATAGGTTTTCCTTATTTTATTCTAGTTAATCTAGAATTAGTATAATTAAGAATAAGGATTGGACTTAGAAGGTTAATGATGCGAGATCAGTTTCCTTATTTGAAAGAAATCAGCGCTTTCTAGCAGTTGGATATATGTACAACTGATGTGAGATATCATTAACCATAGGTACCCATGATGATAATTAATTGCGTAGCGAGAATTATTTCCTAAAATAATGTTTAATTCAAGTGGTTGTAGGATCCGCCTCCTGGTCAAAAGAGGGAACATTAATAAGAAAATAATTTATAAGCGTAAGCCTGCTTCGGGATAGAGGTATAAAGTTGTTAGATGCACCCTTAAAAAGGTTTTAAGTAATCGCATAGCTCGCCTCCCCATAAATAAGAAGTATTAAATCCCTATTGGATACGAGTTAGGTAATCTCCGTGTAGGTCCTCTTCCTATAAGTAGTAAGTGACTGGGGAGAGCCCACCTTGGGATTAGGTATTAAATGATAGTTACAAAGGTACCATGAGTCTACCTATTCTGCGAGAAGTATTAAGTGGCTAGGGGATCACCTAATAAGGTCAGCTAGATAGCAATATGAGGGTCCGCAAGAAGGGTCTTAAATGGTGTCGCGCTCCTACCTAATCCTGTTATTAAATGGCTAGTTACCGTCTCTTTCCTTATGTGGGGTTTTTGGGTATAAGCATGAATGACGGAAGCCTTAAATCGGTAGGACTTAGTAGCTAGTGTCCTATAATTTGTATTAGTGTAGAGTAAACCACCATTAAGGTATTAAGCATTTGAAAGGATCCACCGTTATCTTATATTGATACTGAGGTCTTAAGTGGTTATATAGAAATAATTAACCTTCGTATGGAATAGTGAGTAGTTGGGATCCCAACTTTTAGTGTTTGGTAGTTGGTTGAATGGTGGTTTAAAGGATTCATACTTATGCATAAACGTTCTATCTAAGTATTGCAGTATTGTTATCATTTAGGGACACTACCTTGGGCACTGGTAGTTCGTCGTCATGCGTAAATATTTACAAGGTTAGGTTAGAATTGCTAGCCTTGCTAGACGTATGTTTTGGTTCTGAACGAACGAGATACATTTGTGTATTGTGGACATTGTTACACATTTTCTACTTGTCAGGACTTTTTGTTCTAACACCCCTCCTCATAACAACTCTCAGATTATTCTGGGGTAAGACAAGTCTTAGCAGGGGTTCAGTTTGGTTTTTCAATTCTCGTTCACTCATGCTCGATATCAATGTGATGATATGATTTAAGGAAGTCTCCTTAGTTGGCATTAGTTATTTTATTTCATTTTCGCTGTGAGTTAGTTTTAGTTTACTTTGTCTATGGTCATGCTCATTATGTGCAGGTACCATATTTATACTCCCCGCATTTTGACGAGTTTGAGTTTCGATTTTTTACGAAATTCGGGCTCAGAAAATTGTGGGGTGTTACATTTGGTATTAGAGCTTAGGTTTAGATGATCGGAGGAATTAAAAATGTGGATCGGTGAGAGAACATATTCAGATTTCTTTTTTGTTTTCTTTTGTCTTTCTTACTCGACTCCAAATCATTTTGACAATGAGGTAGTTATGGGCCTATTTAATTAATATAGGTTTTAAACGACTATGAGTTAGAAGTATTTTGAGTTCGAGTATTCGGCTGTCTCCGATTTACCCAATGATATGTTTGACAATTTTGTTTTGAAGAGTACAAGGAAGACATACGATGAACCCTGTGGATTTGATTTTGGTGACTGGACGAAAAGCTAGCGACAACTGAGATAGTCGCTATTTCTTGTTTTTGGTTTCATTTAGGTGTTCCATTAGATGACCTTTTCTTGGTCTTGAATGGGGAAACTCACGTTAATGTGTCATTATAGTCCGGATATTCTTTTGATAGAATTAATAATTTGAATCCTTAGTCTTACATTCAGAGAGATTACAATTTTTAAAACTGTTTTTGAAATTGAAGACGATTTTCAGAAAATTTAAACTATGGTTTTCGAGAAATTGTTTTATGAACAAAGACTGGTGAAAATAAATAAAATATTAGAAATTTAAATCTAACCATGTATTGGGTTGCTGATATTCGTGTAAATCTAATAAATAAACTTTTTTGTAAAAAGGACTTTGAAAATGACAAGGAATAAGCTTCAAAATTCAGAAACTATAGTTACTTATTCCTTGTAATTTTAATATTCCTCTTTTCGGATATTTTGGATGATTTATAGAAATGATCACAAATAACCTTCTTAAGATTTAAAATTCTTGACAATCGAGAACATGGAGAGAATTTCCAATCCATAATATAAATTAGAATATAAATTATAAAAAATAGTGATTTATATTATATGACCCTTAGTTAAAAATAAAAATTTATCTCCAAAAGTTTTAAAAACATTCTCTCGAAAAAGACTAAGGAAAATTTCTATTCAGCTTGGGGTATTTGATTTCGTAAATCTTTTGAGTCGCTTGTCAGCTAGGTAAGGGGAAAATCCATTTTGACTTTATTACAAATTTGTTTTTGAATTTTTATTTGTTTCGGGAATTCGTTCATTTGTTGTGTGGTCGCAACCATTTGTTGAGACTACTTTGAGTCTTTGGAGATGGTTCGGAGTTTGGCTGCGGTCAATGATACCTCCATAATGAGGACAACTATTTTCCAGATTTGTGTCAAATCTTAAGAGATGACATGGGAAAATTAATATTTTAATCTGACCCATATAGGGTTAAGGTTTAACCTTTTGTCCAAAGCCCGTTTAACAGTTGACTGTTTAGCATTATACATAGAGTGGTCAACTAGTTGAAGAGTTTTGGTACAATTTGAACCTACCCATAAAAGTTGCGCCCAAATTTCCCTGTATAAACTTCTTTCTTTCGTCTTTCCTTCCTTATCTAGCCGTGCCATATTTTCTTCTTCTCTTTCTTTGTCGTCGCCTCTCTCCTCCTTTTTCTGCGCTAGTTTGTGCATTGATTTCACCCCACTATGACTCCGAGATCTAAACCCAATTTCTTCTCTCCGATTATTTCTTAGCCCATAATATCTATTTGCTCCATCTGATCTTTCTCGTGCCATTTAACTCTCATTCTTATGGCGAGTGATCATTTGGTTGGATCAGATTGAGCATGAAGTGTCTTCGCTTTAGGTCTAAGAGAATTAGTCGTGGCAATTGGACTTGCACCGGTCCTTTTCTTCGATTTTTTCGAGTAGGGTCATTGTTAGTGCTACTTCTGCCTTTGCCACATCTTGCTGGAATAGATTTTTACAAAGGCAATCATCGTTTCGAAAGTGAAGATTGAGTTGTCTTTCGATGGGTTTTCTAAGGAGAACCTCGACGGGGTTTTTAGAGGCATCTATGTTATACACAGACTTGAATGATCTTTGATTTGACTGCCTTTAGAGATTTTGCAGCAGATCTCTTCTTCCTAAATGTCGGTTTTTGAGTTCGAAAATATATGTTTGAAACTCCTATGTAGATGTGTAACTCATTTAGCACATTATTCTGAAGATCGGAAGTTACAACTAGATTTGTCTCATGATGCGGAAATCAATCTCTTCTTGGATTGGTGGTGTAACCATCATTTAGTATGCATCATCTTTGATTCATCTTGTTGTCCTTGTGTGTTGTTTCGCGGAGTTGCTTGCTGTATTTTCACCTATTCATTTTGTCTTTAGATAATGTTCGATGAATCTTCGAGAAAAGCAGTTTTGTGGTAGGTTTCTTTTGTCATCGTCAATTCTCTCTTAAGAGATGGTGACGTGGAAACCTCCAAAACACCAATAATGTCTGCAATACGGGATTGAGCATTTTGCTTCCATGATATGACTAACGAAAGATCATGGGCATGGTTTGAGCTCCAGTAGTGGAGCAAGGCATCTCCTTGTTTATAGGCAATGTTTTAGAGTTTTGGTGTTGTTTATTATTATTGTCTTTGTTCCTTTCCCTTTCCAGAGTTTTATCTTTGTTGTTGTAGTTGTTTTTTTTGTAGTCGTTAGTGTGTTGTTTCCTGTAAATCGCATGACGATGTAATGAGATTTCATGCGTGTTTGTCTTTCACGCTTTGTTGTATTTGAATTAGAAATGAAATCTCGTTTTCTTATCTAAACAACAATTGTCTTAGAGGTGGAAAGTATAGAATTCTGTGGTCGATAAATTTTAGCAAAGGACAGGTTTTTGCATTACGGGCTTATTTATTATTTATCGCTTATTTCTTTTTGAGCTAAAATTTATATTTGAGTTTGTATATGGTTTCGGTTTTCATATTTTTCCGCATGATTGACTTCCTTCTACGCAAATATGTGACTTGAGTCATTTAAATTTCTGCAAAAGATATTTTTTAAACTTTTTGCAAATGTTGTTTGAAAAAAATTGAGAATCCTTTTAAAAATTTTTTGATTCACTTTCTTTGAATCCGGTTCATGTAAAAACGTAGATTTGAGTACGGTAGTTTTCATATGTTTAAACTCTGTTTTGAATAAAATAGATGGTTTAGATATAAAAAAGTGCATGTTACCAAAATTCTATTTTTATGAAAATCCGATAAGAAAGTAGAACAATATCAAAAAGGATTTCAAAATCAACATAAGAATATTTTATTGGATATTTACTTTTATGGAAAAAATATATTTTTATAGTCACGTGTAAAGGGTAAGGAAAACTTTGGATGATTTATTTGCGCATTTTAGCGGTGCATTACGGACGATGATGCGAGAAGGCATTAATTGTAATAAGGGGAAGGATCGTTTTAGCCATAGAAACATTGTTTCCAAACCTTGTCGACGATGTGCGTGAGTTATTAATTCACTCATTTTACGTTTTGGAGCTTGTTTTACGCCTCCTTCCAGTCTATAGATGGAAATTTTCGGAGTATTTTGTGGCTATTGTGGTAAATTCTACTATAGGACGGGAATATGAACAATTATAAGATGAAATAATGTTGAACTTAGTAATCCACCCTTAAAAGGGTATTAAGTGACCGCGTAGCTCACCTCCCCATAAGTAAAAAGTAATAATTGGCTATTGGGTACGAGTTTGGAAATCCCCATGTAGGTCCGCTTCATCTAGGTAGTAAGTGACTATGGTGAGAGTCCACCTTGGGATTAGATATTAAATGATAGTTATGGAGGTACCATAAGTTTGCCTTTCCTGCGGGAACTATAATGTGGATAGGGGATTATTTTATAAGGTCAGCTAGATAGCAACATGGGGGTCTGCTAGAGGATTTTAAATGGTGCCGCGCTCTTACCTAAACCTGATGTTAAGTAGCTCGTTACTATCTCTCGCCTTATGCGGGGTTTTTGGCTCTAAGTGTGAATGAAGAAAGCCTTAAATTAGTAGGACTTAGTAGCTAGTGTCCTCTAATTTTTATTAGTGTAGAGTAAACCATCAAATAAGGTATTAAGTGATCGATTGGTCTGCCTTGGGTCCTAAGCGATCGAAAGGATCCACCCTTATCTTATATTGATAGCGAGGTCTTAAATGGTATATAGAAATAATTAACCTCATTATGGAATAGTGAGTAGTTGGGAACCTACCTATTAGTGTTTGGTAGTTGGTTGAATGGTGGTTTAAAGGCTTCATACTTATGTGTAAATGTTCTATCCTAGTATTGCGATGTCGTTATCGTTTGGGGATGCTACCTTAGGCATTGGTAGTTCGTCGTCATGCGTAAATATTTACAAGGTTAGGTTAGAATTGCTAGCCTTGTCAGACATATATTTTGGTTTTGACCGAACATGATACGTTTGTGTATTATAGACCGTGTTATACATTTTCTACTCACCAGGACTTGTTGTTCTGACCCTCTCTCCTCATAAAAACCCTCTGGTTTTTCTCGGGGAACACAAGCCTTAGCAAGTGTTCAGTTTGGTTTTCGGTTCTCGTTATCTCATTCTCGATATCAGTGCGGCGGTATGGTTCGAGGTAGCGCCTTAGTCGATATTAGTTATCTTATTTCATTTCTGCTGTGAGTTTGTTTTATTTTACTTTGATTATGCTCATGTTCATTATTTGCATGTACTAGATTTATACTCTCCGTAATTGGATGGGTTTGAGTTTCGATTTTTGTCAAATTCAGGCTCAGAAAAGCGTGGGGTGTTATAGGAAGGAACTTATGGTTCACTTAATGCACAATGGAAGTACTTTCGGCCTCGAAGTATTTTATGGGGAAATGCTTTCCTCTCTGTCTTAGGATATTGCTTCTTTATGGTTTCGGTAGTTAAAAAATGAATCGATTAATCTTGGAATGCTTTGGTTGGGAAATTCATCGAACAGTTCAGGGTTCACATTGCTCGACCTAAGAACATGATGACTCTTATGACAATTAGGTGAAGGACTGGCGAAACTTTGTGTAAGTTCTTGGAAATGCTTAATGCTGCAGTGGCTTTGGTCAATCAACCAGACCCTTCTATGGTTTTGATGGCTGCGGTTTTTGATGTTCTGGATAAGATTGAGTTAAATATCTCGCTTCAATGGGATCCACCAAGGGACCTTGGTGAATTCTATTTTGAAGTTGATCGGTTTCTTAGGAAAGAGGATGCGAAGACTGAAGAAAGTTCTTGAGGCTAATTCGGTTCAGGACGAGGGATTGTCCAATTTTGGTTACGGCACAGGAAAGGTTGCTCCCCACAATGATCGAAGTGCATGGAATCAACTTAAGTTCCCTTCATATATGGAGCTCACTCGCCCTCTGGATGAGATTTATCTGAAAGTACACCCGGTTGCTCCCTATAGGAAGCCTCCTACGAGGGAGTTAACCCAGAGGTAGAAGGATTCTGATAAGCCATGCTAGTTCCATGACTTGGATGATCACAACACCAACGATTGCAGGCATCTTTAGGATATGATAGAAGAGCGCGTCAAGCATGGGGAGCTGGCTGAATACGTTCGGAATCGAGTTGCAATACTGGGAGAGGTACAACTGCCTACTTCGGCTTAGGATAGGAACAGATGAGGGCCTGGTTCCGGCGGCTTGGTAATCAATTGATGTGGCTTTCTGAATTTTCTGGTTTCACAGTTCTTGGACTGTGGATTTCTTGGTTTATGGTATTCTTGGCTTTTTGTTTTATCGACTTTTCATCCTTCCGCACTCTGGGCTTATGCTTTGCGAACTCTGATCTTTGACATTCTATCTTTTAGATTCTGGCATTTACACTTTTGGTTTTATGGTGTGCTGGTCTTTTGGACCATGGTTGTGGTTATTTGGTCTTTCATCTTATGGATATGACGCTACTTTTCTCTGGATCTCTGGCTTTTGTACTTCGGCTATATGGTGATTAAAACTCCGGTTTTCTGTCTCTGGATTCTGGTTACATTGTCCCCGGCCTCATGGATATTATGCTTCTGGTTTATCGACTGCAGATGGCCCTAAGTTGAATCACACATTTATTGGTTTAGGTCTTAATCCCTAAACGTTCTCTATACTCGACTATGAACCACCTGCCTCATAATTAACTAATCACTCTGGTTTATATGAGTGTAGGAGCATGGAGGGCCAAAGTCCGCTTACATATGTACGGGATTAGGCTTTAATCCCTAGGCATGCTCTTTGTGGTTGAGAAACCGTCCAACCTCCTATGTTCATCTCTGAATTCACCTAGTTTGGGATTTCGGAGGGCTTAAGTCTGCCTACTCATGCACAAGATTAGGCCTTAATCTTTAGGCATGCTCTTTGCAGATGAAAAACCATCCGACCTCCTACGTTTATCTATGGTTATCTTGCTTGGGTTTCCTGAGGGCTAAGTCTTCCTACCCATGTACGAGGTTAGGACTTAATCCCTAGGCATGCTCTTCACAAATAATAAACCCTCAGGCTTCCTTCACCCATTTCTAGTAACCTGGCTTTGGTGTTCGGAGGGATAAACCCGCATACCCATGTATGAGATTATGCCTTAATCCCTTGGCATGTTCTTTATGGGCAATAATTTTTCCAATCCCCTTCGTTTATTTTTTATTTTTCATTTTCCAGTTTAAGATGGCTATGTCGGTCTACCCATGTACGAGGACCGGTGCAACCCCTAAGCATGCTCTGTACCCGATGCTAGTCCATCCCCTTCAAACTTAGCAGAACTAATGTAACATCCCAGAAATTTCGATAACTGGAATATGGAGTTAATTAAGTAAGTAACTATTAATAATTGATTTAATATTGATGTTTGAGTTAAAAATAAAATATATGGTTGTGTATGAATTTAGTTGAACTTTTAATTCTGAATAGTTGATTGGGAATCAGATATTTATTGTTGAATATTTGAATTGAATTGATTGAATATTTGAATTAGATTTGAAATTTGATTTAGAAATATAAATGGTTGAATTTAAAAATGAACGTTATTAACGTTAAATAAATTGGAGAATTTTATTTGTTAAAATATATGAAAATTATCTTGGATATGTGTATAATTGTATATATAAAGGAAATGAAATTTAACGTTCGAAATTTGGAATCGAATGGAGTTGTTGGTAAAGAAACAGAATTAAATCGGTGAATCGATAAATTATTTATAATTTAAAATAACTTCATGTACAAACGGAGTCGGCTTAACACCAAACTAATTTTATTGTAATCCCAATGCGAAGACGAAAATGTACATATAATTTTTGTCGCGGTACGAATATGGGCGTTACGTGACAAATAGCGGTAGGTTTTGATATTAAAATAAAATCTCGTTACCACCTTCCTCAGTTAAAATCGCGCAACATTGTTCTTATCCCTACCCATCTGCATCTTCGGTAAGCTTCTCTACTCCTTTATATTCCACCGCACTCTCCTTTTTCACGTAGAAAAATCATTTCTTTTCCCCAATCAAATTTCCCTAAAACCTAGCTGAAACCATTTTTCCCTAAATCGCTCCTCCCTTTTTGGCTCTAATCAAGGCCGAAACACTCCCCAAAGACTCGATTTTCCCCAAAATTTGATTCTCCTGTCAGAGCCATGCGTTGCTGCCATCTTGCCATTGTCGCCACTATCATCGAGATGTCCACCACCTTGAGTCAATCAAAACCACCATCGTCGGATCGCCATCGCCTCCTTCCTCTCGAAGCCGCAGTTGCCAACAGTAGGTCCAAAAGCCATCGAAGCTCCAGTTCTAGATCCATGGATCGAAGACTGTTGTCAAGATGAGTTCGTTGATTGTCTCAATCGATTCGAAGCAAAAGTCTAAATTTTCTGCTCTTCTTTCACTGTGCGAAGGTGAGTTTCTTTTGAAACTCACGATTTAAAACTTTATTCAAGTGATTAACAAATAATATGAACTGGTTATAATGGTTAATGTTGATTGCTTTGATGATTGTTCCTCATGTGTTTTGAATGTTTTGTTGTTTGATAGATTTAGGCTCTTGAAAATTTGGATTCATCGAACCCGTGCACTGTGTTATCATTTTAAAACTGAGTAGATACAATATCTTTTATTGTATGGAGTCTTGAATAAAATTCTGGAATTCTTATTGAGTACTCCTTTACCTGTAGTACCTAATATACAAATCATCCTGGGCCAGTGAACACATATTGAAACTTTAATACTCTTGCATATGAGTTAGAACCCAATATGCTTAATATTAGACATGTTTGGAAAGCAGATGCCAAGAATAGAATGAATGCCTGTTTTTTTGTCTGATTCAAAACCCTGTTGATAAATCAGTTAATTAGTATACCAAAATCAAATGAAAACAAACAAAGTTCACTCTTAATTCAACTGGCTCAGATAAGTCTAAAAATAAAATATAACTGTGCAGTTTCGGTAATTGAGAAAGCATAGATGTGAGAGATGTATAAATAAGTAGTTTAGGTTATTAAGAGGGTAAAATGCATGTGAATGTTGAAAAAGTAACAGTACTACCATTGCTTTGACCATACTGTAAATCATTAAGTTGTCTGCTTTATCCATAATATCATGACTATGGTCATTTGGATCACACTACATTGCGATATTTTTCAGTGAAAGATAAACTACATGTCTAGTTCCATTTAATTAAATGAATACGTGTGTAATTATATGAGAAATAAACAATGAGACCTGAAACTGTATATTGAAATGAGATATCCTGAATACCAAATTACTCTGAAAATTTTGAAATTACAGAAGTGAAAAATAGAGATTGAAACATATATTTAGTAATTCAGCCTTGGATCACAATTAAGAAAGTAGGCTTGTCATTTTATTTCAAGAAAATAAAAATATATGCATTAATACCCACGCCTCATTTTCTCAGCAATTCGATGTTATACTGCATTTACGCTTTATTCATCGCTATTCCTTGAGTTATAGTTGACAGGGTAGATCATTATTTTAGTCATCATTTTATTTGCAGACTTCATTGAAACTGATTTATTTGTACATACTATCGGCTAATTGAAACTTGAAATAAACTTATCTACGTATTAAGACTGCACAGGTTTATATATGCGTTAGGATACTTGTATATTTGTGTTTCCGAAACTTGCACATGCCAGGAAGTGTAAACCCCGCTGCCTTAAAGGTAACACAACTTAAATCTGTGTTTTATATATGTATATATTTGTATGTGTGTGACTGACCTGATGTTAGATTAAAGCCCAATGCCTTGCACTATTGTTGGAATCATTCTACACCCCTTCTGTAACACACCGTAATTTAAACATAAAAAAATTCACAAATTAAAGTATACTTAATTAAGTGAAATGGGTTGCGCAGAGAAATATATATATATTGATATAAATATATATATATATAATTGAAAATTTAATAAATAAATATGCAAAAATGTTCAAAACAGCGAATTAGGAGAGGGGAATAACCGAACCGGCCGATTTTTGAGGTCGACCCGAGCCCGCTGGGTCGACTAGGGGTTAATCCAGGGTGTTTGGCTGTTAACCCGTGGGCCGATTCGCTCGAATGCAGATTTTGCATTTGAATGGTTCTCATGGTTCAGCTTTAATCTAAAGGCCCTAAATGGTTCCTGCATGTGACTTCTTCCCCAAGACATGCTTTAAAGGCTAGGATTGGTTCTAGGGTTTATCCTATGGCTAAAACTATCCTAGTCTTCTATAAAAAGAACCCTAACCCTCTCCTAAAACCCTCATAAATTGATCCTACAACTAAACTATGCCAAAATGATTCCTCATCATGGCCTCCACTTCAACCCATGGCCTCTATCTTCTTCTTCATGATAGCTTAAGTGTTCTAAGCTAGTTTCAAAGTAAAGGAGCCTCTTTTCTTCATTCATGAGAGATTCTATGATCATTTGAGTGATTTCATGTTTGTATGAGAGTTCATAAGTTGCATTCTAGCCAAAGTTGCAACCTTTTCTTGACCAAAAAGCAAGGATCTTGCATGAGAGCTCATAAGCTTCATTCAAAGCCAAAGTTGAAACCTTTCTTCTTCAAAGCAAGGATTTTTATTGATATTTGCTCAAGGGTTTCATTTGGAGCTTGTTCTTTTGGGGGTTTTGGGTGATAGCATGAATGGCTTCGTCTCAATCTTTGTTTTATATGTTGATTTGTGCCTTCATAGCATTGTAAGCCCCCTCCTACTCTTAGATATTAACTATAAAGTTAAATGAATGTTGCAATTTTGGGTTTGATCATTAAGTATGATACATGCTATCATGTTATGCAAGTCTATAAAGTCATTACCTTGATCTTGTGGGTTAAAAGCTATAACCTTTATGTTGAAATGTTGCATTATGCAACATGAGAACCCTCATAACCTTTAGGTTAACTTGCATATGAAGTCATAACCCTTATGTGATGTTATATGCGAGTTACTTGTCATCATTTCATGTCATCTATGACCATGTATCACTTATTTGCCAAGTTTGAATGTTATGCATGTTTTTGAGGCTTGACAATGTAACATGCAAGTTTGTGAGCACATTTATGCCTCATTTCCACCATGTTTAACTTGTGGCCTTATACCCCTTTTGTCATGCCTTTGCCAAGTTCCTTCTTATAATCCATTATGTATTGTTGCGAATGTATATGCGAGTTTGAAAGCGTTGGGTTACGTTATGGGTAAAACTTTAATGACGTGAAACATGATTTGGGTAAATGGGTATAAACATGACAACATGTAACTTTGGCTATGAGCATGGGACTTGAAAACTTGACACGTATGGGTTGTAAGTGTAACAAGACACTAGACCAAACATGAAAATGGCCAACTCGAGGTTGGGTTGAGTTTGTAGCATAAATCTACCCGGACCCGCCCGGCTTAACTAGTGGCTACAAACAATAGGATCCAATGTGAGAAGTTGGTCATGTCGCGCTTAAGACCCGAGGTTAGACTAGGTTGTGGTGTAAAACTACCCGGACCCGCCCGGCTTAAGTAGTAACCACAACAAGGTCTAATGTGAGAGGTTGAGAGTGCATTAATTAAATTAATGCCACATGATAAGGTTAAGTAAATTTGATTAATGACACTTAACCGATATGACGCGAATGGGTAGGTTAAGTGGGACCGGGTTTGATTTCTTAATGCGACTTAACCATACAAGATGATTAGGGGATGGGGTTAAGTAATTTACACTTAACTAATCCGACTTGGTAATTAGATGGGGTTAAGTAATTAAGGCTTAACTAATCTAAACACGGTAATTAGACGGGATTAAGTAATTAAGGCTTAACTAATCTAAACACGGTAATTAGATGGGGTTAAGTAATTAAGGCTTAACTAATCTAAACACGGTAATTAGATGGGGTTAAGTAACATATACTTAACTAATCTAAACACGGGAATTCGAGGGGGTTAAGTTAAACACTTAACCAATCTAAACTTGGTAATTCAGTGGGGTTAAGTAACCAATACTTAACTAATTTAATATGATAATTTAATGGGGTTAAGTAACTTATACTTAACCAATTATACATGATGATTTGATGAGGTTAAGTAACCTATACTTAACTAATCTAATAGGTGGACCTGATAGGGTTAAGCCACAAGACCTTTTAAAATTAGGCTTAACCATTGTAATACGATTAGTGGATGGGGTTAAGCTAACCCATACTTAACCAATCCGACTCGATAATCTAATGGGATTAAGATAATCCATGCTTAATCAATCTAACATGAAAATCTGATAGGGTTAAGGCAAATAAATACTTAACCAATTTGACTTGATAGGGTTAAGTCATGAGCTTCTTGGTACACTTAACCAACTTGTATGGCTAAGCCTTGAACTTGAGTACTTAGCCAATCTTGACATGATTTGTAGGCGGGTCAAGTCACGAACTTGGATAACAACACTTAACCCATTTGACAAAACCCTAGCTCAAAGGACTAGGTTGGAAATCGTAGTTAACAAGGATAGCGGAAAGAGGGGCTAAATGGTAAACCTTAGTTAAGGGTAACTAAGTAATAATTCTTAGCTAAGGACATGGGACTAGTTCATAAAGAGATGAGTAACCTGGTACGGTAGGTCATCGCTTAGTATACGAGGAGGAGCAAGTTATCTGACTAGGATAAAAGCTCCAGCGAACTGGGTGACGAAGTGAAAGCTTCGGGGAACCTGAGGGTACTCTTGGTATCCCTCTGTGAGGTGGCGAGTGGTCCATGAAACCCGGCCTCACAGGGGTTAAGGTCTACGGTAGAAGAGCCAAGAGTATGCCTTGGTTGCTATGCGAGCGACCTAAAGACTGGGATGGATTAGCGTGGAGTCGACGATACTTGATTTTGCCCCGGGATAGCATGTCGCCGAATACCTACCATCTTTAGTTAATCGTGTACGTACGGAAAGGCAGGGAACTCCCAAAAGACCATATACTAGCTATCAAGTTATGGGTGAGGTTGGCTATCTGGAAGTGGGCATCGATGGGCCTTAGTGTAGTTCTCATACATGATTTTTCTTGGATTGCCTTTCAGTAGTTGAGGGAGGGGTCACGTGGGACCATAGCCACAGGTACAAAAACAGACCTTGATATCTGCATCAGCAGACGACTTAAAGCTCCCGACCGAGTCCCGTATTTCTTGATTTGCCCTGGCACGGAACTCGGATGGCACATTGAGGAACATGTGCATCTAGACATGGAAAACGATTCACGATATATACGTGGGATAAAGGGCGCGGTTGACGGGTGGCATAATCCCTAATGGCCCTAGGTGGCTGAACCCAAACCGAGACACGGAAACGTTCATTAGGTAGCATAATCCCTAGTGGTCCTAGGTGGCATAAATCCTAAGTGGACACGCGATAGTTCATGGTAAGAAAACATAACTAGATCAAGGGTAGCAGTCAAAAATAACTTCAAGGATAAGACGTTTACATGGGAAAGCCCGTATGGCCTACGGCAAAGGACTAAACTTATACATGGAAAGAAACATACGAGTTGGGAAAACCTACATATGTTATATATTAGGTTGACATGGACCATTACGTGGCGTTGGCCAAGGGACATTAATGGTTAACACATGACGCGGGTTGGGATACTAGTACGAGGGGTGCAGAGCAAATATACATGATATATACCTTAGGATGTTATACATGATAAATACCTTGGGATAGTATACTTGATAGAAACCTGACGATGTGGTACCTTGATTTATCTTGACACCGTAGTTTATCATGACACACTCGTTTATTTTGGTACCGTAGTTCATCCTGTTATTTTGGTTTAGCTTATCTATCTTGTCATCATACTTATGTTCATCTCAGTTCCTCATGCCAGTTAACTTTACAAGTTTATATACTGATAGTAGATAGGGCTTACCAGTCTTTATGACTGACCCCGTTTTGTTTTGCCACTTGTCTTCCGTTCCCCCCCCCCCCAGGTTACAGGGAGGAAGTGCTATTGTTAGTTTGGACTTCTTCTGTTTGAAGGTCATCACGCATGGCTTGGACTTCTCTTGGCTATGGCTACTTTACTGTTTTACTTGGGAAATAATTTATGAAATGGTTTTATGCTTCTTTATTATTGCAAGACAGGTTTTGATGTATTTTGATGTAAAAGGCTTTTAGACCTTATTTTATAAGGTAATGAAATTTGTTTTACTTCCACTGTTTTATATATATATGTTCTGTCTTGTAATATTTCTGTACATGTTTACCAATAATACCCCTCTAAAGCTAGTGCATTCCTTTGCGAGTGACCCTAGCGGAGGTGGGGTGTTACACCTTCTTATACAATTAGAATATTGTTGTCTTATGAACACATCTAGCATCACAACATGTACATTATACCTGTTTACTGAAATATATACAGACCCTTGCTGCCTTGATTTATTGAAGATTAGAATGTGTTTTGAGTATATATGTGGAGGTCAGTTGCGTATGTGTATATATGTACAAATGTATATGTATATGTGTACCTTCGGTATACGTATATACTCAACATGCACGCTGGATATCGCTATGGCCTTATTGTACCTTGATTACCTGCTTCTTGTTGTCTATTGTAGGTATAACTAATTTAAATATTTGGGCATTCTCTTTTCCATATACACATTTCTAGGTTGCCTTATATGGCACCTGCCAGGTATGTATTCCATTTCTGGGAAAACAAATGTAATATCCTAGAAACTCTACTTGAATATATTCACTACCCTTGATGAATCAAATTCGTTCCCTCATCGTGCCTTTCTATTGCTAGGTGTTAGATCATATAGATGCACAAGCCGGTTATATATGAGAATGTGTGCACACCCGTATGCACATGCATATCCAGTTTGGCCTGAGTTTCATTCAGTGTGAATTTGAATTCATGTATTATCGAGACTTGAATTTAAACTTCTAACGTTCACCATCTGGTATACTTGAAACATTGTTGAACTATTTGGCTTTCACTGCTTGTCGAGTTGTGTATATATGTAAATTCTGGAACATTTAAATATGGAACAACTTGCTGCTTTGCGTGGCCATTTGCATGCCATGTCCATATTGTATCACTTGGGCTTGCAACCTTAAACTGAACTTGCATATGGGTTAACTGTGGGTTTTATCACCTCATTGGGACCTGGCTTTGTCAATTATGTGTTGACATAAAGGTACGAATTTGGTAAATCTCGATTTCTACTGTCATGTTGAGTGCATTGTTTTATCACTTAGTTCATTGGAAACAGCACCCAGTTCATTGTAAAGAGCACTAAGCACTAAGTACGTGTGCTTATTATATTGTTTTAGCACTCAGTTCTTTGGGCATATATTATTTTACCTGTTCTCAACCTGTTTGTATTGATAAACTTTGATTTTATATGTTTATGTACACATATATATGAGTGTGTACATATGCATTAAATTATGTCCATTTGAGCTGCCCCTTGTTATTTATGAAAATGATGTTTGAACTATATCACCAGTCCCATAGATCTGGCCTGATATTTGTGGTTGTGGGATGCTGGGGCAGTGCACACGTGTACATATACACGTGTGTACGTGCAGGCTTTCGTAACCATTTGTCCCTGAAATAAAAACTAACATGCACATATATTATACTTGATACCGGTTAGATATTACACCTATGTGCACCTGACGTTTTACATAGGATAGGTTCACTGTTAGGATAAACTATTATATTTCAGTTTATATTGAAGTTAATTTACTTGAACTATGATTTAATCCTAACTCAATTGTTTTATGTTTTAGCATGGAACGCTCGGGTCAGACCCGACCTTTCAGATCTAAAGATTACAGCTTAGGATTCGAAGATTGGCGAAGCCGGGGATTCCTAGATGGCACACTCTAAATATTTAAACCAGTAAATATTTTTATTGTATTAAACTATATTTTTTTCATACCGTTGTGTAGAAAAATCTTTGTATCAAAAATTATGATTATATATAAAAGCTATACCGCTATTCAATACCGTGTTATTTATTTGTATTGTGTTTTCTGCGTCGATTCTGTTTTTAAACTCTGTAAGCTAAATAAGGATTCGTCATCTTGAACGTTTTAAGTTGGTTTACTTACTGATTTGAAATGGTCGAAATGGTCAAAATGTTGGGATGTTACAACTAAACTTAAAATCGATAGCTGCTAAGTCGACTCAGCCACATACGGGATTAGGCCTTGACCCCATGCGTGCTCTCTGCTCGACAATAAAGTGTTATGTTTTCCTTCGGATTTATTAGAAACTCCAACCATTGAAAACTTTAATAAAAACTATTTCCCTTGTTGGGACGCTACTTGTGAAGTAAGGAAAACTGAAATTGGAACTTCAAACTTTAAGGACTTAGCATAGTAAGGACTTTGCTCGCTAAATATAAAAATCCTAGTCCCCAAGTAAGGACTTTGCTTGGGAAGGGGAAGGCCGTCTTTTTAGGACTTGGAAAGACCACCTCGCCTAGTGGTGGGTAGGACCCTAAGCGTTAAGCTTATCCTTGGTCCTCTTGTCAGGTCTTGGCAAGGGCGCCTTGGACTTTTCTGGCTTATCTTTGGTCCTCTTATCAGACCTTGAGAAGAGCATCTTGGACTCATCTGGTTATCGGTTATTCTACCTTTCATATTCATTCAATCATCTAGTTTGGTTCTCTAGTTATTGGCTATTTTGGTGTTTGGATTTCAGTTTACTCTAATTTCCCGATTATTGGTTATTCTGGTTATCTTGTTTGTCTCTCGTAATACAATTCGGAGTGATCGTCAAGTCATTTTAATTTTGGTCATCTGGTTAGCACGATCCGAAGCACTCGTCGATTTTCTTTGTTTATATTGATCTTTGTTTTCCGTTAATACGATCCGGCGCAATCGTAGCCTTTTGTTTTCTTGTTCTCGGCTATTAGATTTCTATGCGAACTTCTTTGGGTTCGCGACATCTGGATACTTGAATTTCTGGATTATCGCAAAACACATCACCCCTTTCTCAAGGGAGACATATTTTGGATGGTAAAGTGTTAACCACTTTTTGACAAAGCGGTCACACGAAGGATTCACGATTTTCTATGTACTCGAAACTCAAATACGTTCTCTTGGATAAGCACGCAGCGATTTAGTTGAAATTTCCATGTGTTCGGAGGAAGATTGGAAGTATGGTCAATTCTCGTATTGGTGCACTCGATTCGATAACACTTCAGATCTAATTGGATTCAGTAAACGGATATGGCAAACATAAGTTTTGGTGTGCACGAACTCGAATCATCCCCAAAACCCTTGCCATAGATGTGTTGATCACGATAGATCAATTGATCACATCAGGTTGGCATGGGATAGGATCAACTCAAATACGTGGTGCCAAACACGTATTGATCACCTCAAAACATGTGATCAAACCATGTGGATTACCCAAAAAAACATTACGTCACATCAGGCAAAAACCTAGGCTGATATTTGTATCCCAACTCTTGAATTGGATCAACTCAAAACACGTGAGCAACTCGAGCTGATCATACAAAAAGGCCTGCCTGCATTAGGCAGATAATCTGAAATATCAGGGCACGCTCAAGATTGTGATTTCATATCCTCTCCAAGGATACGAATTTACAGATTTTGTATCCCCCTCCGAGATACGAAATCATTATTTAGTATCCCCTCCTATGGATACGATACAAAATACTACCGAGGGTTTGGCACATTCAGAAAAGCATGATCAACACGAAGCGATCAACTAAAATCGTGAATTGGACACGGCATTTTTCAGACTTGGAACTTCGGCAATCGAAAAATTCTTGAAGAACACATATGGATCACCGCTTGAGCAAATCAGGTTTTTAGCAATGGCGAGATTTCTTGTTCTTGGATCGGAAATACGGGATATGAAATATATTGGTTGGACATAGCAATTTGGAAGCATGCCAGAGACATGCAGATCACTAATTTTTTGGTGATTTCCATGTGTGGATCACTTATTTCTTGAAAATCGATCGGGATACGAATTTTGGATAGGTACTTGGATTTTCGCTGTCCCAGGGAGTCGTTCCAGTACCAGGATTGGCAAAACTCCTAGGATATGAGATTTTGGGGATTAGCTTACAACTCCACCTATAAATGCCTCTCTCTTGGCATGAATAGGGGTTGGCTGTTCGATTTTTTTAACGCTATATTGCACACAAGAAAGCTCCCCTCGAAGATCTTTAATGGCTTCCACGGTGGTTTTTATGGCTTTGGACTATCTTTTGAACCTATAAACTCCACATAGAAGTTTATTCTCAACATCTGGACATTTGGATTGACACCTATCTCGCTTTTAGACATATTTGGACTTGGAAGCATATTTTACACATTTTGGCTTAAGGAAGATCATCCATTACTTTTTCTTTTTTTCTTTACTCGCTTCTCATTTATATTCTTCTCTCCAACTCAAACTAACCGATCTACCACTTCTTATATCCTTCTCCAATCTACCATGTTTATTTCTACGTGGATGAACTTCGAACCATATTTTTAGATCTGCCACTTTTACTCCTTTTTACACTCTACTTCATAGATCTGGAACTCATCCATACCCCTTATGTTCAATCCATCTCCTTCCTTAACTCTACTGCCTAATGCAGCGTTCAATTCTAGGGTTTCTTTTTCTCTTCAATTTGTCTAGGGCAGAATTGCTTTTGCGATTTCCAAGTCACTTTTACCTGTAATGTGCAATGCAAGGTCTCCTCGTGAGTTTGTGCTTTCCATTGCTTAGTTTTCTTTTGTCCTGCTATTATCTGGCCCTCGTTAGGTGAGTAAGGTAGTTCATGCTTATTGGGGTATTTTTGACTTGTACTAGATTGTGCAATTGGAGAAATTTTTGGAAATAATTTGGCCTGTAGAGTGGTGTTGTTTTCATCACTGTCATGGAGTTATCATTGGAAACTGCTCGGTCTGACGCCATCTCATGTACCACATTTGTGCCCACCTCCTTGCCAGGCATGTCGAGGCTTAAATCTCCTTATATATCAATGCTACATGGGAAGGCAATGTACCATCTCTTGCTTGGTGAGAAACTGAGATTCTCGGTATTTTTTGACTTGTTATGGTTGGTACTTGATGGTTCTTGAGTGGTGTTATGTATTGACTTTGTTTAATGTAGTTTCGTCTTGATGATGTATGAATTGAAGGTAGTTGTTTGGATTTGGATTCTTTGTCTAATGTGGTGCTCTATTCTGTTGATTTTGGGTGTAAGGATTCTAGTTGTGTTCCTGCATGGGTTTTAGATGATGTTTCCTTTTGCTTGGTTGCTTGAATTGGGTAGGAAGTGAGTTTGTTTGTTTGCTGTAATAAAGTCCCACCTTTTCCTTCTCTCTAAAAGCATGGTGAAGAATTCTCTCTCAATTTGTTAAGTATATTTTGGTGGATGATCCTTTACTCCTCTACTCATAATCTTACCCATGAAATGGACTTATGTTAGATTTTATCTAGGTGATGATGCTATGCAAATGCAATTTGTCGTGGGCTTTGTTTCTGCATGCAACTATGTTATTGTCCTTGGTTTGTGATATGCATATCTCGCTATTCTTTATGTATCATCGTCTCGGGTGTTTTCTTGGAGATAGGATGAAATGGGTGCTCCTATAACACTACTTGGAATATCATGCATGCCGGCATGTGTGATTGATGGTAAAGGATGTTGGTTTTTTTACTGTTGATGTTGCTAGCCATGTGTCGCTCAAGGAGTGGTACATATTTTATTTTTGAGTTGTTTGTACAATGTCCTTGTATGTAATTGGTTGACCATATCATTGTTTTTCCAGCCCCCTGCATGGGGCGCTTTGACTAGGATATTTTTTGTCAAGATTCTTTGGTTTAGGCCTAGTTCTGTAAGGAAATATAACTATCATGGACGGTCCAAGTTAAAAACCGTTTGTGGTGGACGATCCACCTTAAAAACTGATTGTAATGGTTTGACATTCTGCCAAACTCTTGCATTATTGTAATTATTATTTGTTATAATAATAAGTGTTTGTGGTCACATTAAACCAGTCAGCTTTGCAAAAAAAGATGATTATGGACTAATAAGAAACTAACAAAGACTTTGTTGTTCTCTAGCACAACTTTGTAAACTCAATGTGTTGAAACTCGGATAATTCTAGTAATTGTAACAATAATAATGAATTGTTACTATAAAGTGGACGTAAGTGTTTGTGCCGAACCACTATAAACTCGGTGTTCTTTACTTTTCTTTAATTCTATGTTTGGATATTTTGGCGTATTTGGGTTATTTGCATAACTTTAATGCATCGGGTGTTGGCGTGTGCGAGCGACTGATTCCCATGTCAACAGTCTTCTTTTAGCATAGCACTTCTCTAAATTTAAACATTTTTCCAGTAATTATATTCACAAACATTCTATTGTGATTTGTTCACTTGGTAAAATCACCTTTGATTTATGTTATAAAAAAAATTCAACCACATCATGGGCTCACAAATATTTTATTATGTATATATGAATTAGACAATATTTTTGCCTTTTATATTTTTCTTCATTCCAATACCTATTATAATGTTGACATAAATTTTACAGGCACTTATGTCATGGTAATTAGCTGAAGTTACTAGCCATATGAGATTGGAAATTAGATTTAAATCATATTTATTGTTGTATTAGTGTCTATGCGGAGGTTTGGTCTTATTATCTTTATGTACATTACTGTCAAGGGAACATAATTCGATTTGTATTTACATTTGTAAACTATTTATTATGAGTGCAATTTGTTCCTTTTAAACTATTTTTTTATGAATTAACTGTTTAATGAAGTTGTTTTATATAAGGCTGTTAATGGGTCATGTCGGGTTCAGATCGGGTCAAGTCGGGTTCGGGTTGATTTATAAACGGGTCGGATTAACCTATTTATTATGGGTCATTTTTTCCCAACCCTAACCCGACCCGTTTATAAACGGGTTGACCCGACCCGACCTGACCCGTGTAACTCGTTTAACTAAACGGGTCGTGTCAGGTCATGTTGGGTCGGGTTTACCCGTTTGACCCACTTGCAAATATTGTCCACTAATATAAATACAAAAATAACCAAATCACAAACAGGCAACCCTATTATATAATCAACATCAGACAACAAGTTACAAAATCACCAATAGACACCAAGTTACAAAATCACAAACAGGCAGCACATATATAAAGTATGAAATCACCATATCCAAAAATCATTCTCCATACATAAGAATATATAAACATACTGCATAGACAAAAGACTAACAGTATGGAAGAGATGTAGTTTTTATAAGTAAAATATAACTAATAACACACAAAAATAAATTAGTGAAATATAATAACTTACATAAGAATATATAAGCATACTAATTACTGCATACATAAATGACTAACACTAACATCATACATAGAAGACTAATAGTATGAAAGAGAAACAACATATAATCAGGTTTGGCGGGTCAAAATCGGGTTAACGGGTCAACCTTAAACCCACCCATTTATAAATGGGTCAAATTCGGGTTGATTCGAAAATGACCCGCCACCTAAATGGGTCGGGTTAACCTGCTAATTTCCATGTGGGTTTCGAGTTAGGTAGGAAATTGACAGCCCTAGCGTTATAAGAATTATATTATTAGTAATCTTTTTTTTTTTGACATTATCATGTTGAAATGTAATATGTACGTATATATTGTGTTGCATGCTTGTACAGTTAAGTTGGAAGGTAAATGGTTATACATAATATTCGCCTTACGCCATTCTTTGATTTATTATAAGCATATCATTAAGGACATATTATTGTGAGTATATTCAGGTCAGTGTATAAATTGTCCATAGCATTATAGGCATTTTGTATTCTCTTTGTTAAAGCTTGTATGTGTTGGAGAATGGAGTTTTGATGACAACAACCTTATTTCAATTATCATTGATTATAAAATATATACTAACACTTTTTGTATAGAATATAGATATACATATGCAGGAATTATATATATAATACTACTGAAGATTGTATAGTTTAAAGATGATATAAATTCAGAATTCAGACAAATTTCAAGACTCATGAGTATTCAAGATTTCAAGAGTTCAAGATTAATATAATTATAGAGTCTAGATTTTGTAAGACTCTAAATAGCAGTCCAAGTTCAATATTCAAATTCTGATTTTCAAACTCTGATTTTCAAATTCTATTTTCTATCCTCAATTCTCTCTACTTTTTTTTATCTTTTTTATTTTCATTTTTTATTTATCTTTGCTTGTCAAACTTAAGTTTATATGTTTATGTTTTTATACTTTATATTTATATAGTTTAAACCTTATAATTTTATAAATACGTTTATATAGTTTAAATTTATGTTTTCATATATTTTTCTACTTTATAATATTTATTTACAACACTATACTTTTATTTAAGAATTTTCAGAATTATATTTATATCAAAACACTTGAAAAATGTTTAAAATTCAAATTTACACTATAGTATGTCGACATACATAAAACACTATGTCGACATATAACTGTCAGAAATTTTAATTTCAAAGGAAGTGTCTTTCCACCATTTGAAACATTTCAGAAACGTTGCACACACTATAAAAAGGGCTTGAATTCGAATTTTTAATCATCTCTTCTTCTCCACTTTCACTCTCTTTCATTATATAATTATTCTTAATTATTTTTATGATTTCTACACTTATACTCTGCCGAATTCAATTCCGTTTTGATCAAACTTCTTCTCTCTATACTCTATTTTTCGTCTCTCTCTGAATCAAGTGTTGTTGAAGAGTTATAGGGCTGTTTGTAATTGCTTGGGTTGAGTAAAGTAGGAATCGATGGTATTCCTTGTAGAAATCAAGGAAGTAGGAATCAGTGTTTTCCTTGTAGCCATGAAATCAAGGAAGTTGGAATCTATGGTATCCCTTGTAGCCGTGAAATCAGGGAGGTTGTACTTGACTATTGATATAGTAATAAAACTCTGCGCAATCCAGCGTTGTGCGGGACTGGACGTAGGAGCAATCCGAACCAGTATAAAATCCGATGTGCTCTTTCCTTTTATACATTTTTATTTCTATTTATTTTGCATCTGTGTTTGAATCTGTGTCTGTGATTGTGTTTGTGGTGTTTGTTTCATTATGTTATTTACATAAGTTTTAGATTTTGTTTAGATTCTCACAAACACTATTCACCCTCCCTCTAGTGTTTGTTTTGCCTTAACGATCCATTCCGCAATCCCTAACAGTGGGTATCGGAGTAAGGTCTTTCAAAAAGTTCATAATCTAATTTTTGAAAATAGTGATAATGGCAAACAACAATGGTAGCAATAATTGTTCTCTTATAGAGGGTCAATCCACTTTTAGACCACCATTGTTTAATGGTAGTAATTATTCATATTGGGCATGTAAAATGAAAATATATTTACAGTCAGTAGGTTTAGACACATGGAATAGTACACAAAATGAGTATGTTGAACACACACCTGCATTTGCACAATGGACAAATGAACGAAAGGCTGCTGCACAGAGAAATTCTAAAGCCATGAATATGTTATTTTGTTCATTAGATAGGAATGAGTTTAATAGAGTATCAGTATGTAAAACTGCAAATCTGGAGAACTTTACAAGTTACTCATGAAGGAACTAGTAAAGTTAAACAAACTAAAATAGCGATGCTAGTTAATCAGTTTGAATTATTCAAAATGAACGAGAATGAGTCAATTTCAGATATGTATTGAAGATTTCAAGAGACAGTGCATTCATTAACAACACTTGGAAAAACTTATTCTAAAGCAGATCAAGTCAGAAAAATTTTGAATTCATTAACTCCAGAATGGGATCATAAAACTTTGGCTATTAAAGAAGCCAATGATATCAATGAAACGAAGATTGAGGAGTTAATCGGAAATTTGATGTCTTATGAAGTCCAATTACAGAAAAGAAAACAGATCAACTGAAAAGAAATCTATTGCACTTAGAGCAACAACAAATGATTCTGACTCGAGTAGTGGTGATGATGAAGAAACAACGCTTATGAAAAATCATTTTAGAAAATTTCTAAAATATAGAAGGAAGAGTTATAATCAAGGAAGTTCAAAAATTAATGATGTTCGATGTTTTAACTACAACAAACCTGGCCATATAAAGAACATGTGTCCATATCTAGAAAAATCTACTCAACAAACGGACAACAACAATTCGTCAAGGAATAGAAAGAAAGCATACGCAGCAACATTAGATGATTCAGATTAGTCATCAGGTGATGAAGAACCAGAAACTGAAAATACGAATACATGCTATACGGCAATTCAGAGTTCAGAAAATCATGATGAAAAGGATCTAAAAACTGGGTATGCATTAATTAATTTTTAATTTTGTTTGGTTGAATGGTTGCTTTGATTTGAATTTAAAACCTTAAAAACAAATTTTTGATATTTAAAATTCAAATTTGAATTTGAATTTTGAAATTCAAAATAATAATATAATATTAAATAACCAATAAATTAATAAAATAAATGGTTTGTGTGTTCATTAGGATTAGAATTATTTTCAGAAATCGTTAAACCTGAAATAAAAATCGATAATATATTTTTCAAAACACAAAAATCCAATTTCCTTTGAAATTAGACAAGTATGTCGACATATCTGACCAGTTTTGAAATTTAAATTTTGAATTTCAAAAGTTTAAACTTTCAAACTTCCCTCCAATCTTTTCACCAACTCCCAAGGTATGAAAAGGTGTCATTTCAATCTGAGAAGTTGTGCCTATTCAATTCATATCCATTCAATTTCTATATATACGTCTATCCTTTCTACCTTTCATTCACAACTCAAAACAATATTCTTCATATATATTCTCTTCAAAATTATCAATTCAATGGCTTCCTCAAGTTCATCTCAAAAATTGAAGATAACAAAACCATCAAAGGCTATCTTCATAATGACAAAGAGGCCATCAAAACCTATGGTAGCTATTTAGCATATGCTAAAGTTAACACGGGTGCTTTCGCCGTCTTTAGCGACTTTCCCTCTTATGATCTCGTCTCTCTTTTCGAACACAATGAAGTGTTGAGTCTAATTGACTCTTGTGATAACGACGAAGTATGTTATCCCAAATTTGTTAAGATGTTCTATGCAAATCTCAATCGCGGATCTTACGTAGGAAATGAAAATCAAATTTGGAGTAGTGTCAAAGGCACTCAAATTGTTCTCGATGTCGAACTCTTAGGCAGTACTGTAAATTGTAGAAGCGTGGGCTTGGATTTTTCAAATTTTGCTATCGAAGAAATCAATTTGGAATATCATGATATTTTCAAAGATGGTGCTCTAATGGAATTCAAAAATCATTTCTTACGCCTAAAAACAAGAATTGTCAACCTTCTCCTCCAACATACCATCACTGCCCATTCCAGAAATTTCAACAATCCAACTCTAAAATTCCAAAAGTCTCTCTTTGCTATTATGGGTGGATATATCATCAATTGGGCCGAAATGGTCCTAAATGAAATAAAGCTCATAGATTTATCTACAAGAGAAACACTCTCTACTATGGTGTTTATCTCACTCGCATTTTCAATTACTTTAATGTTGAACTTCATGGAGAAGAATTTGTGCCTAGAAAAGTGTTTAACGCATCAAACATTCATCTCATGCAAATTCCTCTCACTTTCAAACCTTATGAGAAATTTGAGGCCAAACAAGCTCGAATGCAACAAGAACAAGTGCCAATGGAAGTCGAAGTAGAAGAAGAGGATTCTATGGAAAGTATTGGCTATCCAACTTCTAAGCGCATTTACAAAGAGACGATTTCGTCAACAATCAAAAGAAGCTTAACAAGAGATTTTCCAAAATATCCAAATTCATGGTCAAAATAGGAAGAAAGTTTGGAATTTCATCTTCCTCATCATCATCTGAAAACTAGGCCATCTAGTTTAATCTATCTTTATGTATTCGACTATATTTCCTTGTATTTGCTTTCAAATCTCGTATTTAAAGTATGTCTTGATTAGTTGGATGTATTCGCTTTTTATTTAGTAATGAATGGAGTTTTATTTATGATAAAATAAACTTTATGTTTCTTGAAAAATTATGAAACTAATTATAATATAAGAGTTCAAAAAATTCAAAATTTCAAAATTTCCAATAATTTCACCATATTATGTCGACATAGGAAAAAGGTTATGTCGACATATAACTAACAGATTTTCAAATTATTTCAAATTTTAAAATTAAAATAACTACTCATGTCCATTCAAATTCCAATGAACTCCAGACCCTATTTAAGTCTATTTCTTTCAGAAAAATTTAGTTATTCTATTACTCCTTCCTTATTCATTTCTCGTTAAATTAATGGCAAATCCTATCCATAATCTTAGTGAAAATCTAGAAGAAACCTTGAATTCCTTCAAAAATATTCTCTCTATCATTCTACGAAATCAGCTTCATCTCGAACTAAGTCAAATAAAGATGTTCGAACAACAAGAGAAGCATTTTGATGCAATGCGATGGCTAATTTATTCTCTTTTTAGAGATGAAGATAATAATCTCGCAAAGGCTCCGCCAACCAAAGAAGATGAGGATTGGGAAATCATTAAGAAGGATCCTATCTTTAGAGAAGATGGTTCGGTTGAAGTTCCAAGAAACGTTTAATTATTTGGTATGATTTGATTGATTTGTTTAAATATTCTAAGACATATGGTGTGGTGTGATTTGATTTGGATTCTATTGTTTGAAACTTGTATATATTAAGACATATGGTGTGATTTGACTTGGTTTGGTTTGTATATATATATATATATATATATATATATATATATATATCAAACAAACATATTTAATGATAATACTTGGATTGGTTTGTATTTAATCATCATATTGCTAGTTATTATTATTCTAAGTTTGAATAGATTAAGGGGAGCATTCTACTTAGAAGTAGTTAATAGATTAAGGGGGAGTATCTTTATTGGGTTAGTTACTTAAGTTCTATTCAGAAAGTTATACAATTTAGGAAGGGTACATTTAGAATTTCTTTTTGATAATGCCAAAGGGGGAGAAATTATAAAATATGGACATAGTTTATAGGATTCTTACATACAGGGAGAGTATTAGAGGGATTATCATCAACATGTATATACAGATATGATATTTTATAAACTAATGTTGTCATCATCAAAAAGGGGGAGATTGTTGGGGAATTGATTTTTGATGACAACAACCTTATTTCAATTATCATTGATTATAAAATATACACTAACTCTTTTTGTATAGAATATATATATATATACACATTTGTAGGAATTATACACAAGAAATATTACTGAAGACTGTATAGTTTAAAGATGATAGAGATTCAGAATTCAGAAAAATTTCAAGACTCATGAGTATTCAAGATTTCAAGAGTTTAAGAGTTCAAGATTAATATAGTTATAGAGTCTAGATTTTGTAAGACTCTAAATAGCACTCCAGGTTCAATATTCACATTCTGATTTTCAAACTCTGATTTTCAAATTCTATTTTCGATCCTCAATTCTCTCTTCTTCTTTTTTAATCTTTTCTATTTTCTTTTTATTTAATTTTTTTTTCAAACTTAAGTTTTATATATTTATACTTTATATTTATATAGTTTAAACCTTATAATTTTATAAATATGTTTATATAGTTTAAATTTATGTTTTCATATGTTTTTCTACTTTATAATATTAATTTACAACACTATATTTTTATTCAAGAATTTCCAGAATTATATTTATATCAAAACACTTGAAAAATGTTTAAAATTCAAATTTACACTAGAGTATGTCAACATACATAAAACACTATGTCGATATATAACTGTCAGAAATTCAAATTTGAAAGAAAGTGTCTTTTCCCAATTTGAAATGTTTCAGAAACATTGCAACCTTTCACACACTATAAAAAGGGCTTGAATTTGAATTTTTAATCATCTCTTCTTCACCACTTTCACTCTGCTTCATTATATAATTATCCTTAATCATTTCTATGATTTTTACACTTATACTCTACCGAATTCAATTCCGTTTTGATCAAACTTCTTCTCTATACACTCTCTTTTCTTCTCTCTCTGAATAAAGTGCGACTGAAGAGTTATAGGGCTGTTTCTAATTGCTTGGGTTGAGTAAAGTAGGAATCAGTGGTATTCCCTGTAGCCATGAAATCAAGGAAGTAGGAATCGGTGTTTTCTTGTGGTCGTGAAATCAAGGAAGTTGGAATCGGTGGTATCCCTTGTAGTCGTGAAATCAACGAGGTTGTACTTGACTATTGATATAGTAATAAAACTCTTCGAAATCTAGCCTTGTGCGGGACTGGACGTAGGAGTAATCCGAACCAGTATAAAATCCGGTGTGTTCTTTCCTTTTCTGCATTTTTATTTCTACTTATTTTGCATCTGTGTCTGAAGCTGTGTCAGTGATTGTGTTTGTGGTGTTTGTTTCATTCTGTTTTTCACATAAGTTTTAGATTTTGTTTAGATTCTTACAAACACTATTCACCCTCCCTCTAGTGTTTGTTTTGCCTTAACGATCCATTCCGCAATCCCTAACAATATAGACATTTATTTTTGCCTCTAATAGCATAATATAGTGTAATGTTTACATGGTCTGCATTCAATTAGAGGAAAATAAAGTGATTGATATGCCTCAATTTGTTATTAGACGCAAGGTTTTTAAGGGAAAAAATATTTTACCTCTTATAATTATAGAGGCAACCTAATATTTGTTTTGACCGCTAATAACATTATTAGGGGTATATGTGAAATGCCTCAGCTAACTTTTTTTGGTAGTGACTTCAGTGTTAGAGTAAATCTAAGAGCATCTCCATTGGATTAAGTGTTAATATTCAGGGCGTTGAATATTCAGGGCTTAAGACCTGGGTTTTCCCCAGTAACCTAGTTCCCATTTAATGGGTGCCAGACATGATGCGCCCATTAAATAGGCGCTCAAGCACTCCTAACAACGCAGTTGCAACCACTATCGTTAATAGAGGGTGCAACTGTGTTGTTGAGGGGGCTTGTGCTCCCAATAAATGGACGCCCAAGCCCCGTTCAGGATCCTGAATTGAATCCTGAATGTAAGCTTTAATTTTCAGGTTAAATTCAGCCATAGGAGTTCATTTCGTGATATTAAGGCTTAATATTTCACCACTAGAGATGCTCTAACTAATAATGTACTATATTATACAAAAGCTCAATAAGAGTTTTCAAGAATTTTCATTTTCAGTTTAGTCAAAAAATTCTAGCACAGACACTTGTCTGTAGACTGCGAAAATGTCGTCGAATCCACGTTATAAAAAAATCACCCTGCCCAATCTAATATTAGAATAGTTTACACCTTGTCATTCTACTTCTCCTCTCAATCCTACTAAAAAGAAATCCATGTCCAGCCCCAATCTTAGGAAAATTTACATGATGCCATTCTCCTTCGCCTCTCTAGCACTCATTCTACTGTAGATCAGCCCATATTTCTTCTGTAGCTCTACATTCTTGTATTCTCTGTGTTCGATCGATGGGTGTTGATGACTGCTATAGACGAACTGTCTATCATATGCATGAAAGATGTACTTTCAGTGTGTTCTCTTCTTATCTTTTCATTTTTACTCTTTTTTTTTTGATAATTCCTTCATCTTATAATTTGAACATGTTCTTATTTGCTTATAATTGCGCCTTGACATCTTAGCTACACGATTGGCCCCTGCCGTGTTTTCTACCATGGCCATGGTTGATTTTGAATTCGCTTGAGTGTTTGTGGAAATGCAAGAAACATTGAATTTCAACAATGGTAGGAGAAGGGATTAAAATAATGATTTGATAGGAAAATGAAGTTCGAATTAACACTGGAAATTCTAGAATTTGGTAGCAAGATTTACCAAGAATAAGTAACATTTGCATAAAAGGGTGCAACAATGTAAAATGGAAGGAAATGGCATTCTAAGGGTAGAAATGAATATTGTATTTTCTAGAAACAGAGGTCAATATGACCCAATTGAACTGGAAATTGTAATCAATCAATCTAAGCTAAAGATTCAGGAATTAACAACTAGGTTCTAACCAACTAAATTGCAAAAATGAAAAGAAACAACAATACTGGAAAATAATGCAGAAATTAAAGAGATTATGCTACTACAATTGGAAATGAACTGCATGAATTAAGCAAGAATCTAAACTAAGAAGAGTTACTAATTACTGGAATATAAACCAGAATGAATAGATACAACTTGTCTATAGAAGCTGCTTTGTTCAGAATTTCGATCCCTTCTGTACAATGCCACCAGCAAGCCATATATATACATGGCTACCTCCTTAATAATACAATGCCACACTTAAAAATTTTAGGACACAACCCATTTTTTTCAGGACCAAAAGTTGACTCTTCATCTCAACACTATACATTAGTAAGTCGTTACAACTGATTGTCGCCTGCTGCATTTGCTGCCATGCCTATGGCAAATTTTGAATTTTCTCGAGTGCTTGTGAAAATGCAAGAAACACATAATTTCAACAATGGTAGAAGAAGGGATTACGATAGGGATTTGAAAGGAAAAAGGAGTTCGAATTAACATTGGATAATCTAGAATTCAGTAGCAAGAATTACCGAGAACAAGTAACAATTTGCACAGAAAGGTGCAACAATGCAAAATGGACGGAAATAACAACTTAAGGGTAGAAATGAACAATGTATTTGCTGGAAAGAGAGATCAATATGGCTGAATAGAATTGGAAATTGTAATCAATCAATCTGAGTTAAAGATTCAAGAATTAACAACTAAGATCTAACCAACTAAATTGTAAAAGTGAAAAGATACACCAATACTGGAAAATAATGCAGGAATTAAAGAGATTATGCTACTAGAAATGAAAATGAACTATAGGAATCAAGCAATAAACTAAACTAACAAGACTAAACTAATTACTGGAATATAAACTAGAAATGAATTGATACAAATTGCTAATAGAAGAAGCTTTGTTAAAATTTTCGATCCCTTCTGTACAAATGCCACTAGCAAGCTATATATATTGTTAATACCAAAAATGGCACTAACATCCTAAGAGGTGTATTAACACTTTAGTTCTATGAAAAACAAGGTTGAGAGCAAGTAAAATCAGAAAATAACACAAGTAAAGAGCATTTATAATGGTTCGAATTTAGATTTGGCTACGTCCATTATAAAGGATGATGTCATTATGATCTTCATTACAAGGTACATGATTTTCTTTATTTCGGACATTTTCTATCTCTTTTACAATAAATCTCTCTTATCTATTCATAATTCACGATGACTTTCAGTCTCTCGGTTTCTTCAAAGAAATACTTGAATTCTCGATGGAGATGTTTGAATCTCAATTGAAGATGCTTTAATGGAGTTGGAGATGTTGCGGTAATGTTCAAAATTGAAAATGGAAGCCCTTTGGGGTAGAAAATTCAGTCCCTTTAATGTGTGAGAAGGCAGGGTATTTACAGACGGAGTTTGAAGTGGTGTGGAGCTTAAAATGATGATGCATAGGACCCGGTACTTCGGGTTGCGTCCCCTATGGGTTGGCCAGACGACCGATGACTCCATCGCGCCCCATTTATCACATGCACGACTTACTTTGCAACGACCTATGCTCGGGTCGTATAAGAACGACCCATCGGGTCAATTGATTTTGCGGTGCGTATAACACCCCATGGCCATTAATGTCACTCACAAAGGGAATGCATTAAAGTCATGAAGCGTTATAGTAGTATAGAACAGATAAATTACAAGAGTAAATAAATAAAACACAATGGAAGATAAAACTTATTTCATAGCATCATAACTTCAAAACAAGCTTACATAAGTAGTCTCCAAAACCATTACAACAGGATCAGTTGTCTTTTCCAAAAACTTCAAAGTACATAAAGAAGCAAATACTTAAAGAACATAAATGCATAAATCCCCACTGAGCATAAGCAAAGCCATAAATATGAGAGAGTCCAAAGCGATACATCTACTCTTTTCAAGCAACTGAAAGAAATCGGCACTAAGCTGTAGTATTCCCTCCTTGCAAACCTGAGGAGGGGGGAAGGAAAGAAAAGAGGTGGAAACAAAATGGGTCAGACATAAAGTCTAGCGAGTCCTGTAATTTTAACAAATAATAGGTAAGGTAAATGATCAAGACATAAATAGGCATCATGATATGGCTGTAATATGGATAAGGTAGATAAAAAGGATGGACAAGATGATTCCATTCCTAAGTACTAAGACAATCCTGCACCATGGCTAAGCGAACAACCCTCTAAGTACTAACCCCGAAGACCGAAGTCAACATCAGACTAGCACCCAAAGGACTATCCAACTCAACCAACATGTATTTCGTTACACCATACTTTTGCTAAGTTACACCGCACATCTGCTAGTCTCTATTTACTAAAGGTTGATCCCTTCCCACTAACTGTACCCACATGACGTACTTGGTAGTTACTTGTACCTAGCTGCTATCGTAGCTGCCGGCTTGCCCCTACCACTGCTAAGTTACCCTTACCCTACCCATTCGATCGGCTCCCTAAACCCCGTAGGCACCCGTGCAGGCCCCACAGTGGGGTGTATCACTCCCCAAAGTGGTAACCCCGATACCAACATAAAATGCACAGCCATACCTACACGATGCAACATAGTCTTACCTACCAGCCCGGACCCATGCATGCACATGGACCCGTTAGACTTGCGTTGCCACTGCTATTCTCGTTTTGACCTCTTACATTCAAGTCCAGTAAGCGTGCCCCAACGCCGGCCTAGTACCGGGCCCAATTAGATACTCAAACGGGTTACTGGTTGAAACGGGTCCCCCATCCGACACAAGCCTCCCACCTATGCTTGGTCCCCACTAGGTTTTTCTCCCACTTAACCATTTTAATTTAAATGTCCATGTCTTACACATGCTATGGTTAAGTCCAATCTTACATGTCATAATTTAAATGTCTTATCTTATACCAGTTAAGTCCATATTTACATGTCATAATTTACATGTCACCACACTTAACCATCTTACCATACCCATGTCTTATTATGGTTAGTATTCCTTAATTCATTCCTTACGACGAACGGTGCATGACCTCCCACATTAGACCGAATGCTTTGTGGTCGCTGGATTTGCCGGGCGGTTCTGGGCAGTCTTACGCCACAAACCGGGTCTAACCACGTGTCATTAACCGTTGCGCCTACAATTCATACATTTGACCTCTCACATTAGACGTCCAATTGTGGCAGCTGGATTTGTCGGGCGGTTCCAGGCAGTCTTGCGCCACAATTGTGCCTAACCTCGTGTCAAAGGTTTATTAATAATCGTATTTCACCCATACCCAATTTTCATATCGTGTGTATACAATTAAACATATAATCATGTTTATAATATTGCCTATTCCAAATTTCACTAATTACATATTAATTAGCCTTAATTACAAATTCACAATCATAGGCAATTTCATCAATTCCATGTAATTCATACCCAAATATGCCAATTTCACATATTATCCAATTATCCAAAATGTCCAATAATATCCAATTTTCCATATTTCACATATTCCCCTCATTCCCACGTATTCGCATTCGCGCGTATTTTTAACATAGGCTCGAAGGTAGCCTAGATCCAAAAATAAAAGGAATAGGGATAAGAAGAGAGAATCAAATCACAGGAAATTAGAATTAACACAACATCATGAAATAAAGGGGCATATAAACTGGCATAGAGGCATAATGACAGATTCAACATGAATAAACTGATAAAGGTATGAACTTTACATAGAAACATAGGCATATGATGACATGAATCAAAAAGGTGAAGACTTGGATGAGATTTAAATTACATACATACATATGAGTCCTTTTTGCAACTTCATTATGTTACTTTTAATCCCATTATATTGTGAAAATCACCGTACTCATCTTTCATGGTTAAAGAATAGAATTATGCACTGAAATTGGTGTAGAAACGTTGCGGTGTTGACGATTTATCTTCTTGAATTGTTGTAGAAGCTCTAATCTTTAATTTGAGTTGAAGTTGAATACTTGAGATTTGATTTAGAGGTGGCGGCTAGGGTTTAAGAGAGAGCTTGACAGCATAAAGGTGTCACAGATAATATTTATGAATTAGGGTTAGGTCTTAGGGTGTATATATAGGTGTAGGAAGTTATTTAGGACCATTAGATTAACCCTGAACCATGAGAACCAATCAGATGCCACATCTACCTTTGAGCGAATCGGCCTGTAACACCCCACACCCGCTATGATCACTCGCTAAGGGAATGCCATAACATCGGTGGAGTATTTTAAGTGAATATAGAACAGAAAAATTACAACAAGACAGATATAAGTAATACTTGAAAATTTTAAAACATCATTTCATTTGCAGCGGAAAGTAAAGCATGTTTGGTTACATCACAAAACCATAATAAGAGTCAAGTACAAAATATCCATCCTGATAAATAAAAGTACATAATCCCAATACATGAACTGATAGCCATAAAAGAAGGGTAAGCTGAGCTCTACCCCTATGGTCCAAGCTCCAAAAGAGTATAAAGCAGCCTGATCAAAGCCCACTCGTACTGGGCCCACTCTGATAACCTGAGGGTTGGAAAAAGATAAAAACAACGAGGTCAGACACAAGTCTGAGCGAGTCCTATAACTTTAACAATACAATCATTAAAGTAACCAGAGAAGACATAAGCTTGATATACGGTAACGTCTGGGGATGAATGGCTACACTAAGCAGCTTGGTAGACTTAGGATAAACTAAGATAACCGTAAAGACGCATTTATCCACCCAAGGATAATTACTAGATTGCACCACCCCAGATCTACCCTCCCAAGGGTAATTCCTACACTGCGCCACACCAGTCCTACCCACCAAGGGTAATTCCTACTTAAAGGTTGACCCCACTAAGTGTACTTAGTAATTTTACCCAGTAGTTTTGTGTACCCCTACATAGGTGTCGTCTGCCCCTATCTTTACTAGGTGTACCCACTACTCCCAAGCGATCGGCTCCCTACCGTAGATATCCGTTCTGGCCCCACAATGGGGTGTATCACTCCCCAAAGTGGCAAGCCCGATACAACAAATGGTGCACGGGTTATATCTACACGATGCAACAACGTCTTACCTACCATCTTGGGTCCACACACGCAGATGAAACCCGTTGGACTCGCGTTGCCACCGCTACCCCGGTTTGGCCTCTTATAGTCAAGCCCAATATGCGTGTCCCGTCACTCGACTAGAGTCGAGCCCACTAAGATACGTTTGGGATATTGGTTGAAATGGGCCCCCACAAGCTACCACCTAAGCTTGTTATTTTATCTAGTGTATCCCACTTAACCCCTTTTTATAATCATGCCCACCTACATGTTAAGGTTTGGTTAAGTCATCTAATCATATTTCAATTGCCACTTAAGGCACCCACTAGATTTCCACATGCCACCCAAAGCACTTACTTAACCCTTTACCCATGTTTAATTACATGTTCCACTTTGGTTAAGTATTCTAATCGTATTTTCTATTGCCACCCAAGGCAAACCACTAGTCTCCTCATGCCACCCAAGGCACCCACTTAACCCCTCATGTCCCACTAGATGCTAATATGGTTAAGTGTTTCTTAATTAATTAAGACCGTGATCTCCCATAATGACCTCCCACATTAGACTGGCTTTTATGACAGCTGGTTAAGCCGGTAGGGTCCGGGCAGTTTTACGTCGTAACAGAGTCTAACCTCGTGTCTTTACTTTAATCACGTATTTAATTTGTGCCTAGGACCTCCCACATTGGGCTAACATTTGTAGCAACTGGTTAAGCCGGTAGGGTCCGGGCAGTTTTACACTACAAATGAGTCCAACCTCGTGTCTTAGTCGATTAATTACACCTAAGTAATCACCCCCATATTTATTAATTATCCCTAATTAATATTCATGTTTACAAGAATATGGGTAGACCTAACTCAATAGGTAAATTCCCAATTCCATAACATGGGTAGACCTAACTCAATAGGTAAATTCCCATGGGGTAGACCTAACTCAATAGGTAAATTCCCACTTATGCTTATTCATTTTATGGTATGCTTAATCATAACCATTTCACACCATTTCATTAACATGTCTATTAACCCCATCGTTTCCCACGTACTTATGCTAACACGACATATTTCCAAGAGAAGATTCTTTCACAATTAACATGGGTTTCACTTAGCATACGTTAGCATTAACATGGGTTAAAAGGTGTCCACTTACATCATGATATTAACCCAACTAACATTACTAAATAACCCAACTTGCATGAACATACATATGTCATATATAAAGGCAACTTGCATAAGTGTTCATAGGTTATACAAAGGTGAACTTGCACGTGTCTTAAAGGTGTGAACTTGCACAACATGTTACATGTTAACTTGCATAACATCATACACATAACTTGCATAATATCATAAACATAACTTGCATATCAACATACACATAACTTGCATAACATCATGCACATAACTTGCATAACATCATACACATAACTTGCATATGAACTTGCATAACAACATGCACATAACTTACATAACATCATACACATAACTTGCATAACATGTTGAGCTTGCATATAAGCATACACATAACTTGCATAACATGTTGAACTTGCATATGTGACTTGCATCTTAAAGGAGGGTAAACATGCATATATATATATATATACATAGCATATAAAGGTGTCATCTTGCGTATGTATGCATCACATTTAAAAGGGTAAACTTGCATGTCATGATTTATGCATAATACCAAACACTTAGCATGCATAAAACCACATACTTAGCATGCATAGAATCAATTACTTATTATGCATAAACCCACCACTTAACTTGCATAAACCCACATACTTAACTTGCATAAACCCACATATCCAACTTGCATATACTCACATATTCAACATGCATAAACATAGGATTAATATTAAACATAGATTAGCATATTCACATCATATCATATGACTTGAAAACCCATTAATCCTCATGCAAAACCATAGATCTCATCATATCTCATCTACTTAATTTAGCAATTGATCATCAAAGTGATAGAAACTCACCAAAACCTAGATTAGCAAACTTGTGAAGTGGAATTAGTTGCTTTAGTTGAAGAAGATGTTGATTAGAGGTTGATTAGCTTGCAACTCTCTTCATTGATTTGTGGAGGCCATGATCAAGTTTCATTTTGCCATAGTTTAATTACAAGATCTAATTATGAATAAATTAGGGTAGGGTTGGGGTCTTATTTATAGGCTTAGGTAGTGTTTTTAGACCATAGGATTAGCCCCAAATTAGATTAGGACCATCAGATTTCGGAACCCTCTAGAACACAGCCCAAGACTAACCCAAAAACCAGATCTGGTGCACCCAGATCAACAGGGCCGACACCCTGTGTCGACACCCCTGTCGACAGGGCTGTCGACACCCCTGTCGACAGGGCTGTCGACACCCCTGTCGACATGCCTGTCGACACGGGGCTAGGCGGGAGCTTTCCCGCCCTTTCCGCTTTTGGCTCCAAACTTGTTTTAGAACTGAATTTTAAATCTGTTTTTAACTTTGAATTTTCTGAAAACTTCATTGGGCCATAACCGGGCCATACGGACTCCGATTCTCGAAACTCGGACTCTATTTTGCGTATTTTTCCGAGACGAACGCAATGACGCAGCCCGTTTCCCCCAATTCTCACATTTGAGATTATTTATTCTGCAATTAGTGAACTTTAGCATTAACTGAAATGCGGGTTGTTACATTCTCCCCCCCTCCCCCCTTAAAGGATTTCGTCCCCGAAATCTCTAAGCTAAGGAGAATGCATATCCTACCATCCAAACAACCATCTACTCAATCCATCAAACACGGGCATCCATTGTCTTTAAAACAATTTCTAATGATGTATGAGCATATGCAAAAAGTGTGTGTATATGTTCCCTATCTAATGTATGAACATATGCAAACCATGATAGTGCCATGCATCCATTATGTATGCGAGAGAACCCTATCGACACATACAATATCTACATGAGTGCACAATCATTCACCAAAATGCATCATCCATATGATAATATAATCATTATACATCCATAAATATAGCTTCCTACACACAATTTTATGCAATATGCAATATGAAGTGATTGAGCCGATCTAGTGCCTAGAGTGTGTATATATGCATCCACGAGCAACCACTAGCAACCACTTGCATCCACACACATCCATCAAACATAACATGTCTCAAACACATGTTTCAACCATAGGTTTACCCTATCTAAAGGTCAAAGGTACTAATGAGAGGACATACTAAAGATAAGATAAGTACTAGACAAACGATAAAGGAGACGTTTAAAGGACATACCCTCAAAAAGGAATGGGTATAACGAACGCAGCATTGCTCTCTCCTTCTCCCCTTTACATTTTGACTAGTCGAACTTCTCTGTTTCTCAACTTCCCAATCCCTGACCTAAGGATGCGGGTAGGAGCTCGTCGAATAATCACATCACGCTCTACCTTTATTTCTCTAAGCAAGCTCGGCTCTACCGCCTCTGCGGTCTTATGTAGGCACCTCCTCAAATGTAACACATGGAATACGTCATGTTTCCTATGCAACCGAACTATTTCTCAAATATAAACTGGAGCTAGACATGGAACAGTCCTCTTGCTCTTCACGGGTACGAAATGGGCATACTTAGTAAGTCTGTCTACCATAACCCAAATTCCCGTATTACCCTTTCTCTATCTGGGTAACCCGTCCATAAAATCCATCGAGACGCTATCCCACTTCCATCGCGGAACTTCCAATGGGTGAAGCAACCCACCTGGTTTCTTTTGCCCCGCTTTCACCTGTTGGCCACATCTTTCTTCATACCGGCCCAAGAGAAAACTCGCTTCATGTCTTGGTACGTCTTGTCCCTACCGGGATGAATGGTCATCTTCGAACAATGTTCATCATCAAGTATAGCCTTCCTCAACCCTCGTCTTGCGGTACACAAAGTCTACCGTCTCTACACAACCACCCCTTACCATATAGGGTGTACCTACTCAAATGGCTGGACGACTCCCCTTCCTCATGAGCTTCTCTACTAACTCAACCAACTGTGGGTCGTCCCGCTGTACTCCGCCAACATACCCCAAAAGAGTAGACCTAACCTTCAAGGAGGCTAGCAAACCGGGTACAAAGTCAACGGAAGGTCTAAAGTCAAACATAGAAATAAACTCTAAGCTTCGTCGTTCAACGAACCATGAACTCGAGGACAACCTTTTTCTACTTAAGGTGTCTGCTACCATGTTACCCTTGCCATTGGTATACGCTATCTCAAACTCATAGAATGCTAAGAATTCCATCCTCCTTTGTTGTCTTAAGACAATGCGCTTAAAGAGTCTCCAACACTTCCCTAAGATGTAGGGCATGCTTTTCTCCACTTCTAGAGAAAATCAGGATATTCTCCCATGCAAAATCGTCACAACTGTCCATCTCTCACGCAGACCACCTTAGCCGAACTCGACATCCCAAAATGCAAGCCCCAAAGGCCTAAACCAATATCAGACAAACACCCAAGGGATACCTCCTTCGAATTCAGACGACCTACGTGAGATTATACTAGTAAAAACGGCTAAACAATTAAGCCCTTGTCCAACTCTGGATGTCCTTGCCAGTCTCACTCCAAAACCACCGTTCATTCCATAACTGGCTTTGCTCAACCTATTGAGCACATGCGAAAACTTATTTCGCCCCTAGAAAAGACCAAGATGTCATTTACAAAGACCATCACGAACTTATTTAGGTACTCCCTGAACACCCTTCTCATCAAATCAACAAAGTATGCGGGGGCGTTCGTCAAACCAAATGGCATCACCAGCCACTCATAAAAACCATCCGGAGTCCTAAAGACAGTCTTCTCTATACTATCCTCAGCCACTCTCAACTGATGAAACTCCGTGGCTGAGTCCACTGCGAAAACACTGAGGCGCCAACCAACTGATCAAAAAGATCATCAATCCTCGGCAATGGGTGTCTATTCTTCTTTGTTATCTTGTTAAACTCCCTATAACCTACACAAAGTCTGAGGGACCCATCCGCCTTCATAGCAAAGACCACTGGAGCACCCCACTCCGATATACTTCGTCTTATGAACCCCTTCTCAAGCAAATCGCCTACTTGCTTACGGAGTTCCCTCCTCTCACGAGGAGCCATGTGGCATCCTGGCCAAGATACTGGTTTGGCATTGTCTACCAGATATATTCGGAAGTCAATCTCCCGCTCTGGAGGTAAGCCCTTCACCTCCTCAAACACATCCGAGTATTCCCGGACCACTCTAACAGATTGCAAACTCTCGACCGACGTGTCAAGCGATTCTAGATAACTTAGCGTAACAAATTCCATGGGATTACAATTGATCTCGAGAGTGTTACCCAAGCGGGTCATAAGCCTAACAACTCTCCTTCCAAAATAAGAACGGCACTATTACTGGCTAACCAGTCCATGCCCAAAACTAACCCATAGCCTGTGAAGCCCAAAAAGCATCACATCTAAACTCAACGCTAAGTATAGAAACTTTCAAACCCAAACACATCATGGAGCCCCAATTGGGTTTGAAACAACTAAGGGATCACCTACTAAACTGGTGTCTAAGTGCAGTGACTCAACTAACAATGATGAGATAAACGAATTCAATGCGTCAAAATAAGGTACGGACAGGATGATCAAACAGGAAAACTAAACTTTCCACGGAAATAGTTCTACCTCTTCCTCGAATCGGTGGAGCTGCGAGAGCCTGAACTTGCCCCCTTGCCTGAGCTGGTGCCACAAGAGCTTGCACCTGTCCTCCTGAGGTAGACCCGTCCTTTGCCCTTTCTTAGGACAGTCTTTCACTAGATGTCCTGCTTCGTCACAGTGGAAGCAGCCAGTCTTCTTCTTCTTGCGACAATCCCTGTTTAGGTGGCCTAGTGTTCCACAATTGAAGCACTTCTTCTTTCCCTTGCCACCGTTGCCTTTCCCACCCTTGTTTTGCTGTTGCTGTTGAGGTTTCTTCTGATCTCCTTCCTTCTCGGGTGCTTTATTAGCATTGGGGCCCTTCTCTTCCTCATGCATAAGTGCCATGTCCACTAGCTTCTCAAAAGTGGCCCCCATAGGGATGTGAGACATAGCCAATCCGTGCATCGGTTCGTTCAAGCCTTTAACGAACCTCAGAGCTTTCTCTTTCGGTGTGTTTACCAAGTCTATGTTGAATCTCGCTAACTGATTAAACTTGTTAACATATTCTTTCACCGACAAGTTCCCTTGCTTTAAGTTCAAGAACCTTTCCACGTGCATATTTTCTTCCGCTTTTGAAAGAAACTTTGCTTCAAACCTTTGCCTGAAATCCACCCAAGAGTCAACAGGGCGTTCTCCATTAGTGACCTCCCACCAGAACGAGGCCTCTCCTTCCATTAACCAAGCGGCTAACTTGACTTTCTTTCCCTCTTCCACTTCCAAGATTTCCATCAATTCTTCCGTCTCATTAAGCCAATCCCTAGCTCCCACAAAAGGTTTCCCTCCCATAGCCTTAAACTTCTTACAAGTTTTAGCAAAAGTATCCGTGCGAGGAGGAACGGGTGCAACGGGTGGAGGAGGAACATTTGCTGGACCTACAGCGGCGGCCCTAGCCTCTAACAACCTCCTATACCATACTGGTACCGCTACACCGTCCGGAAGATAAAGATCTTCAGCCATGCTGAGACGAAAAAGGAAAGATTCAAAACGGAGGATTCGAAAGATAAAGATATGGCTATCGGGGATTACGCTTTTCTTTCAAAAACTTTTCTCTTTAAAGACATGTTTTTGAAAATATCTCTTCCAAAAATGTTTTTAGAAAAATAGTTTTCTAAAAATTTTATCTGTTCCAGTAACCTTTGCTCTGATACCACGTGTAACACCCCACACCCGCTATGATCACTCGCTAAGGGAATGCCATAACATCGGTGGAGTATTTTAAGTGAATATAGAACAGAAAAATTACAACAAGACAGATATAAGTAATACTTGAAAATTTTAAAACATCATTTCATTTGCAGCGGAAAGTAAAGCATGTTTGGTTACATCACAAAACCATAATAAGAGTCAAGTACAAAATATCCATCCTGATAAATAAAAGTACATAATCCCAATACATGAACTGATAGCCATAAAAGAAGGGTAAGTTGAGCTCTACCCCTATGGTCCAAGCTCCAAAAGAGTATAAAGCAGCCTGATCAAAGCCCACTCGTACTGGGCCCACTCTGATAACCTGAGGGTTGGAAAAAGATAAAAACAACGGGGTCAGACATAAGTCTGAGCGAGTCCTATAACTTTAACAATACAATCATTAAAGTAACCAGAGAAGACATAAGCTTGATATACGGTAACGTCTGGGGATGAATGGCTACACTAAGCAGCTTGGTAGACTTAGGATAAACTAAGATAACCGTAAAGACGCATTTATCCACCCAAGGATAATTACTAGATTGCACCACCCCAGATCTACCCTCCCAAGGGTAATTCCTACACTGCACCACACCAGTCCTACCCACCAAGGGTAATTCCTACTTAAAGGTTGACCCCACTAAGTGTACTTAGTAATTTTACCCAGTAGTTTTGTGTACCCCTACATAGGTGTCGTCTGCCCCTATCTTTACTAGGTGTACCCACTACTCCCAAGCGATCGGCTCCCTACCGTAGATGTCCGTGCTGGCCCCACAATGGGGTGTATCACTCCCCAAAGTGGCAAGCCCGATACAACAAATGGTGCACGGGTTATATCTACACGATGCAACAACGTCTTACCTACCATCCCGGGTCCACACACGCAGATGAAACCCGTTGGACTCGCGTTGCCACCGCTACCCCGGTTTGGCCTCTTATAGTCAAGCCCAATATGCGTGTCCCGTCACTCGACTAGAGTCGAGCCCACTAAGATACGTTTGGGATATTGGTTGAAATGGGCCCCCACAAGCTACCACCTAAGCTTGTTATTTTATCTAGTGTATCCCACTTAACCCCTTTTTATAATCATGCCCACCTACATGTTAAGGTTTGGTTAAGTCATCTAATCATATTTCAATTGCCACTTAAGGCACCCACTAGATTTCCACATGCCACCCAAAGCACTTACTTAACCCTTTACCCATGTTTAATTACATGTTCCACTTTGGTTAAGTATTCTAATCGTATTTTCTATTGCCACCCAAGGCAACCCACTAGTCTCCTTATGCCACCCAAGGCACCCTCTTAACCCCTCATGTCCCACTACATGCTAATATGGTTAAGTGTTTCTTAATTAATTAAGACCGTGATCTCCCATAAAGACCTCCCACATTAGACTGGCTTTTATGACAGCTGGTTAAGCCGGTAGGGTCCGGGCAGTTTTACGTCGTAACAGAGTCTAACCTCGTGTCTTTACTTTAATCACGTATTTAATTTGTGCCTAAGACCTCCCACATTGGGCTAACATTTGTAGCAACTGGTTAAGCCGGTAGGGTCCGGGCAGTTTTACACTACAAATGAGTCCAACCTCGTGTCTTAGTCGATTAATTACACCTAAGTAATCACCCCCATATTTATTAATTATCCCTAATTAATATTCATGTTTACAAGAATATGGGTAGACCTAACTCAATAGGTAAATTCCCAATTCCATAACATGGGTAGACCTAACTCAATAGGTAAATTCCCATGGGGTAGACCTAACTCAATAGGTAAATTCCCACTTATGCTTATTCATTTTATGGTATGCTTAATCATAACCATTTCACACCATTTCATTAACATGTCTATTAACCCCATCGTTTCCCACGTACTTATGCTAACACGACATATTTCCAAGAGAAGATTCTTTCACAATTAACATGGGTTTCACTTAGCATACGTTAGCATTAACATGGGTTAAAAGGTGTCCACTTACATCATGATATTAACCCAACTAACATTACTAAATAACCCAACTTGCATGAACATACATATGTCATATATAAAGGCAACTTGCATAAGTGTTCATAGGTTATACAAAGGTGAACTTGCACGTGTCTTAAAGGTGTGAACTTGCACAACATGTTACATGTTAACTTGCATAACATCATACACATAACTTGCATAATATCATAAACATAACTTGCATATCAACATACACATAACTTGCATAACATCATGCACATAACTTGCATAACATCATACACATAACTTGCATATGAACTTGCATAACAACATGCACATAACTTACATAACATCATACACATAACTTGCATAACATGTTGAGCTTGCATATAAGCATACACATAACTTGCATAACATGTTGAACTTGCATATGTGACTTGCATCTTAAAGGAGGGTAAACATGCATATATATATATATATATATATATATATATATATATATATATACATAGCATATAAAGGTGTCATCTTGCATATGTATGCATCACATTTAAAAGGGTAAACTTGCATGTCATGATTTATGCATAATACCAAACACTTAGCATGCATAAAACCACATACTTAGCATGCATAGAATCAATTACTTATTATGCATAAACCCACCACTTAACTTGCATAAACCCACATACTTAACTTGCATAAACCCACATATCCAACTTGAATATACTCACATATTCAACATGCATAAACATAGGATTAATATTAAACATAGATTAGCATATTCACATCATATCATATGACTTGAAAACCCATTAATCCTCATGCAAAACCATAGATCTCATCATATCTCATCTACTTAATTTAGCAATTGATCATCAAAGTGATAGAAACTCACCAAAACCTAGATTAGCAAACTTGTGAAGTGGAATTAGTTGCTTTAGTTGAAGAAGATGTTGATTAGAGGTTGATTAGCTTGCAACTCTCTTCATTGATTTGTGGAGGCCATGGTCAAGTTTCATTTTGCCATAGTTTAATTACAAGATCTAATTATGAATAAATTAGGGTAGGGTTGGGGTCTTATTTATAGGCTTAGGTAGTGTTTTTAGACCATAGGATTAGCCCCAAATTAGATTAGGACCATCAGATTTCGGAACCCTCTAGAACACAGCCCAAGACTAACCCAAAAACCAGATCTGGTGCACCCAGATCAACAGGGACGACACCCTGTGTCGACACCCCTGTCGACACCCCTGTCGACAGGGCTGTCGACACCCCTGTCGACAGGGCTGTCGACACCCCTGTCGACATGCCTGTCGACACGGGGCTAGGCGGGAGCTTTCCCGCCCTTTCCGCTTTTGGCTCCAAACTTGTTTTAGAACTGAATTTTAAATCTGTTTTTAACTTTGAATTTTCTGAAAACTTCATTGGGCCATAACCGGGCCATACGGACTCCGATTCTCGAAAACTCAGACTCTATTTTGCGTATTTTTCCGAGACGAACGCAATGACGCAGCCCGTTTCCCCCAATTCTCACATTTGAGATTATTTATTCTGCAATTAGTGAACTTTAGCATTAACTGAAATGCGGGGTGTTACACGGCCCACGGGTTGACAGCCAAACACCCTGAATCAACCCCTAGTCGACCCAGTAGGGCTTGGGTCGACCTCAAAAATGGGCCGGTTCGGTTATTCCCCCTCCCAATTCGTTGTTTTGAACTTTTTTTGCATATTTATTTATTTAATTTATATATATATATTTCTCTCATATGCATACAAACTTCAAGGCTTAATGACATCTTCATAAGGTATCCGTTTTGTGCAAGCCAAATATCTATCTTGACCCAAAATTTTGAAACGAACATAATAGCGCAACCCAATTCACTTAATTCTTTTCTAAAAATTGTGTATACTTTAATTTGTGATTTTTAATGTTATAAAATTATGGGTTGTTACATTCTCCCCTCCTTAAAGGATTTTGTCCTCGAAATCTCCAAGTTAAGAAGAATGTATCCTACTATCCAATCATCCATCTACTCAACCATCATCCACAAGCATCCATTGTCCTTAAAATATTTCTAATGCTTTTCGTGTACATATGCATAGTGTGTGTATATGTCCGTATACTAAAGCAATATCAGGCGGTCCACTAATTCAGTCGACCTCCTTAATGCAAAAAATGATAGTGCCATGTATCCATCATGTATGCAAAGAACCTTATACATATCATTACTACATGTATGCACAACCATTCATTTAAATGCAACATCCATATGATACACACATTCAATGTACACTCATTTTACTAAATACATCCATTTATATGCAATATGCAATATGAAAGTGACTGAGCCGATCTAGTGCCTAAAGTGTGTGTATATGCATCCATGAGCAACCGCTAGCAAACACTTGCATCCATATGCATCCACCATACATACATAACATTTCTCAAACACATGTTTCAACCATAGGACTACCCAATCTAAAGGTCAAAGATACTAGCGAGAGGACATGCTAAAGATAGAACAAGTACAAGCTAAGCGATAAAGGAGAAATTAAAAGATATACCCTCAAAAGAAAAGGGTACAATAAACGCATCTTCTCTTCCATCTCCCAAGTAGCGTCGCTCTCATCATCTCCCCAATGCACTTTGACTAGCTTGACCTCTCAATTCCTCATTTTCTTATTCTCTGACCCAAGAATGCATGTGGGAGCTCGTCGAATCGTCGCATCACGCTCTATCTCCACATCTATAAGCAAGCTCGGCTCTACCACTTCCGCGGTCACATGCAAGCACTTCCTCAAATGTGATACATGGAATACGTCGTGTACACCACTAAGTCTCTCGGGCAACTCCACTCTATACGCCATATGTCCAATCCTCTCCTTAATAGGAAATGACCCTACGAACCTTGGTGCTAACTTCCCAACAGACCCAAAGCGAACAACATTCCGTAATGGAGACACCTTGATAAAGACCATGTCCCCAATATCAAACTCAAGATCTGTCCTCCTCTTGTCCGCATAAGATTTCTGCCTATCTTGCGCCATCTTCATCCTCCTTCGAATCAAATCGATCTTTTCCAAAGTCTCTTTAATCATATCGGGCCCAAGCAAGATCTTATCTTTAATTTCCCACCAACATGTAGGTGAACGACAAGGCCTTCCATAAAGAGCCTCGAAAGGTGCCATGCCAATGCTAGATTGAAAGCTATTATTATACGCGAACTCCACCAAAGGAAGATGCTTCTCCCATGTACCTCCAAAGTCTAGGACACATAACCTCAAAAGGTCCTCTAGAATGCGATTCACCCTCTCAGTCTGGCCGTCCGTATGAAGATGATATGCGGTACTCAAACATAACTAAGTCCCTACCGCCTCTTGCAAACTCTTCCAAAACTCGCTAGTAAAGATAAGATCTCGGTCGCTTACTATGCTAGAAGGAACACCATGCAAACGAACTATCTCTCAAATGTATACGGAAGCTAACCATGGAGCGGTCCTCTTACTCTTCACGGGAATGAAATAGGCGCTCTTAGTAAGTCTGTCTACCACAACCCAAATCCCCGTATTACCCTTCCTCGATCTCGGCAACCCATCGACAAAATCCATCGAGACACTATCCCACTTCCACTATGGAACCTCCAATGGGTGAAGCAACCCACCGAGTTTCTTTTCCTCCGATTTTACTTGTTGGCACACCAAGCATCTAGTGACATACTCGGCCACATCCATCTTCATACCGGCCCAAAAGAAAACTCGCTTTATGTCATTGTACATCTTGTCCCCGCCGGGATGAATGGCCATCTTTGAACGATGTGCATCATCAAGAATAGCCTTCCTCAAGCTCTCGTCTCCTGGTACACAAAGTCTATGTCCCTACGCAACCAACCCTTATCATCTAGGGCATACCTACTAAGATGGCTCGATGACTTCCCCCTTATGAGATTCTCTACTAACTCAACCAACTGCGGGTCATCTTGATGTGCCTCACCAATCCGTCCCAAAAGTGTAGGTCTGATCTCTAAGGATGCTAGCAAACCGGGTACATAATCAATGGATGGTCTAAAATCAAAGGTGGAGATGAACTCTAAACTTCGTCGCTCAACAAACAAAGGACTCAAGCTCAACCTTTTCCTACTCAAGGCATCCGCCACAACGTTACCCTTGCCAGGGGTATATGCTATCTCGAAATCGTAGGATGCCAAGAACTCCAACCACCTTTGTTGCCTTAAGTTCAAGTCTTTTTGAGAAAACAAGTATTTTAGAGAATTATGATCCATGTACAATTCGAACTTTTCTCCAAGAAGGTAATGTCGCCAAGACTTAAGCGCAAAAACGATAGAGGCCAACTCTACCAGGTCATGTGTAGGGTAATTTCTCTCATGCACTCTCAACTGCCTTCCACCATAGGCTATTACCCTCCCCTCTCGCATTAAGATTGCGCCTAGTCCTGTCCCACAAGCATCGGTATAAACGACAAATGGCTTACTCTCATCTGGCAACACTAAGACTAGGGATGTGGTCAAAGCTCTCTTTAAACATTGGAACGCATCATCACAATCTACGTCCCACGTGAAAACTAGGTTCTTCTTCGTCTGACGTGTCAATGGGGCTGATATCTTTGCGAAGTCCTTGATAAACTTCCTATAGTAGCCAGCCAACCCCAAGAAACTCCTCACCTCGGTAGCATTTTTAGCGACCTTCCAATCTTGGATGGCCACCACCTTCGCGGGATCCACAGCTATCCCTTCCTTGGAAACCACGTGCCCTAAGAATCGCACTTCCTTCCTCCAAAAGTGACATTTAGATAATTTAGCTTTAAGGCTATGCGCTCGAAGGGTCTCCAACACTTCCCTAAGATGTAGGGCATGCTCTTCTTCGTTCTTAGAAAAGATTAAGATGTCATCCACAAAGACCACCACAAATTTGTTAAGGAACTCGCTAAATACCCTACTCATCAAGTCAACAAAGTATGCAGAGGCGTTTTTCAAACCAAAAGGCATTACCAGCCACTCATAGAAACCGTCCGGAGTCCGAAAGGCAGTCTTGTCTAATCTATCCTCAGCCACTCTCAAATGACGGAAACCAGTGGCTAAGTCCAACTGCGAAAATACTGAGGCGCCAACTAACTGATCGAATAAATCGTCAATCCTCGGCAGTGGGTGCCTATTCTTCTTTGTAATCTTATTAAGTTCTCTATAGTCCACGCACAGTCTAAGGGACCCATCCGCTTTCATGGCAAAAACTACTGGGGCACCCCACTCCGATATACTATGTCTTATGAACCCCTTCTCAAGCAACTCCCCTACTTGCTTATTCAGTTCCCTCCTCTCACGAGGAGCCATGTGGCGTATTGGCAGAGATACGGGTTTTGTATTGTCTACAAGATAAATACGAAAGTCTATCTCACGTTTTGGGGGTATACCCCTCACCTCATTGAAGACATCAACATATTCACGGACTATATGAACAGAATGTAAATCATCGTTGGATGCGTCAAGTGACTCAACATAACTAAGCATCACCGATCGTCTAGGGTCACATGACATATCTAGGGTCTTTCCACTACGAGTCAACAATTTTACTACCCTTCGTTCACAATCTAGGATGGCACCATGTCTGGCTAGCCAATCCATCCCTAGAATCAGCCCTTAACCCATGAAACCAAGCACAAAAGCATTACATTCAAAACCAACGCCTAAGATAGACAATCTCAAATCCCTACAAACCATGGATAAATGAGCCGACCCACCAATAGGATTTGATACTACAATGGGATCCACAACGAGACTAGTATTTTAGTGTAGTGTTTCAACTAATGATGTAGAGATAAACGAATGTGATGCACCAGAATACAATAAAGTACGGACAAGATGATCAAACAAGAAATTCAAACTTTCGACAGAAATTTTTCTACCTTACCCTTGTCCCGGAGCCGTGAGAGCATGAACCTGCCCTCCCGAAGTAGACCCTGCCCTTTGCTATTGCTTCTTAGGACAGTCCTTCACTCCATGACCCACATCACCACAATGATAACAAGCGAACTTCTTCTTCCTACAATCCTTCTTTAGATGACCGGGTATCCCACAGTTATGACACTTCCTCTTCTATTTGCCACCCTTCTTTTGTTGTTGGGCTTTCTTTTGATCCCCTTTCTTCTCCGGTGCCTTACTAGCATTAGCGCCTTTCTCCCCATGGGAATGTGGGTCATAGCCAGCCCGTGTAGCAGCTCATTCAAGCCTTAACAAATCTCAGGGCCTTCTTTTCGGGTGTGTTAACCAAGTCTAAGCCAAACCTCGCCAACTGATTGAACTTGTTGACGAACTCTTTTACTGATAGATTTCCCTGCTTCAATGCCCAGAACCATTCCATGTATAAGTTCTCTTCTGCTCGTGAGAGAAATTTCTCTTCGAACCTATGCCTGAAGTCCGCCCATGTCTTAACTAGACGCTCTCCATTAGTGACCTCCCACTAATACGAAGCCTCATTCTTTATCAACAAAGCAGCCAATTGGACTTTCCTCCTATCATCCACCTCAAAGATACCAAAAAGATCCTCTACTTCTTTCAACCAATTTCTAGCTTCAACGAATGTTTCGGACCTACTAAAAGGTTTACCACCCATCGAATGAAAGTCTTAACATATCTTGGAGAAAGCATCTCCACGCGAAGGAATGACTGGAGCAAGGGGAGGAGGAGGAGGAGGAACGTCGGTCGGGCCCACGGCAGCGGCCCTGGCCTCAAGATATTGACGAAACCAACCGGGTACATGAACACCCTCTGGTATCTCAGATGCTCCAGACATGCTGAAAAGAAAAAGAACGAGTTTCAAAACAAGGGAAGCGAAAGAGAGAAGTATGGCTTGCGGGGATTATGCTCCTTAAAGTAAACTTTCATTGAAAATAGCTTCTTTAAAACAAGTTTTCGAAAATACTTTCTAAGAAAATAATACTTTTGAAAACACTTTTCAAAACTTTTTATCTGTTCTTGTAAACTTAGCTCTGATACCACGTGTAACACCTCATGGCCATTAATGTCACTCACAAAGGGAATGCATTAATGGCATGAAGCGTTATAGTAGTATAGAATAGATAAGTTACAAGAGTAAATAAATAAAACACAACGGAAGATAAAACTTATTTCATAGCATCATAACTTCAAAACAAGCTTACATAAGTAGTCTCCAAAACCATTACAACAGGATCAATTGTCTTTTCCAAAAACTTCAAAGTACATAAAGAAGCAAATACTTCAATAATATAAATGCATAAATCCCCACTGAGCATAAGCAAAGCCATAAAGATGAGAGAGTCCAAAGCGATACATCTACTCTTTTCAAGCAACTGAAAGAAATCGGCACTAAGCTGTAGTATTCCCTCCTTGCAAACCTAAGGGGGGGGGGAAGGAAAGAAAAGAGGTGGAAACAAAACGGGTCAGACATAAAGTCTGGCGAGTCCAGTAATTTTAACAAATAATAGGTAAGGTAAATGATCAAGACATAAATAGGCATCATGATATGGCTGTAACATGGATAAGGTAGATAAAAAGGATGGACAAGATGGTTCCGTTCCTAAGTACTAAGACAATCCTACACCTTGGCTAAGCGAACAACCCTCCAAGTACTAACCCCGAAGACCGAAGTCAACATCAGACTAGCACCCAAAGGACTGTCCAACTCAACCAACATGTATTTCGTTACACAGCACTTTGCTAAGTTACACCACATTACTTAATTACACTGCACATCTACTAGTCTCTATTTACTAAAGGTTGATCCCTTCCCACTAACTGTACCCACATGACATACTTGGTAGTTACTTATACCTAGCTGCTATCGTAGGTGCCGGCTTGCTCCTATCACTGCTAAGGTACCCTTACCCTACTCATTCGATCGACTCCCTAAACCCCGTAGGCACCCATGCTGGCCCCACAGTGGGCTGTATCACTCCCCAAAGTGGCAACCCCGATACCAACATAAAATGCACGACCATACCTACACGATGCAACAACGTCTAAACTACCAGCCCGGACCCATGCACGCACATGAACCCGTTGGACTTGCGTTGCCACCGCTATTCACGTTTTGACTTCTTACATTCAAGTCCAGTAAGCGTGCCCCAACCCCGGCCTAGTACCGGGCCTAAATAGATACTCAAACGGGTTACTGGTTGAAATGGGTCCCCCATCCGACACTAGCCTCCCACCTATGCTTAGTCCCCACAAGGTTTTTCTCCCACTTAACTATTTTAATTTAAATGTCCATGTCTTACGCCACAAACCGGGTCTAACCTCGTGTCATTAACCGTTGCGCCTACAATTAATTCCTTTAACCTCTCACATTAGATGTCCAATTGTGGCAGCAGGATTTGTCGGGCGGTTCTGGGCAGTCTTACGCCACAATTGCGCCCAACCTCATGTCAAAGGTTTATTAATAATCTTATTTCACCCATACCCAATTTTCATGTCATGTATATCCAATTAAACATATAATCATGTTTATAATATTGCCTATTCCAAATTGTCACTAATTCCATATTAATTAGCCTCAATTACAAATTCACAATTATAGGAAATTTCACCAATTCCATGTAATTCATACCCAAATATGCTAATTTCACATATTATCCAATTATCCAAAATGTCCAATAATATCCAATTTTCCATATTTCACATATTCCCCTCGTTCCCACGTATTCGCATTCGCGCATATTTTTAACATAGGCTCGAAGGTAGCCTAGATACAAAAATAAAAGAAATAGGGATAAGAAGAGAGAATCAAATCACAGAAAATTGGAATTAACACAACATCATGAATTAAAGGGGCATATAAACTGGCATAGAGGCATAATGACAGATTCAACATGAATAAACTGATAAAGGTATGAACTTTACATAGAAATATAGGCATATGATGACATGAATCAAAAAGGTGAAGAATTGGATGAGATTTAAATTACATACATACATATGAATCCTCTTTACAACTTCATCGTGTTACTTTTAATCCTATTATATTGTGAAAATCACCATACTCACCTTTCATGGTTAAAGAATAGAATTATGCACTGAAATTGGTGTAGAAACGTTGTGGTGTTGCTGATTTATCTTCTTGAATTGTTGTAGAAGCTCTAATCTTTAATTTGAGTTGAAGTTGAATACTTGAGATTTTATTTAGAGGCGGAGCTAGGGTTTAAGAGAGAGTTTGACAGCATAATGGTGTCATAGATAATATTTATGAATTAGGGTTAGGTCTTAGGGTGTATATATAGGTGTAGGAAGTTATTTAGGACCATTAGATTAACCCTTAACCATGAGAACCAATCAGATGCCACATCTGCCTTTGAGCGAATCGGCCCACGGGTTGACAGCCAAACACCCTGAATCAACCCCTAGTCGACCCAACGGGGCTCGGGTCGACCTCAAAAATGGGCTGGTTCGGTTATTCCCCCTCCCAATTCGCTGTTTTGAAATTTTTTTGCATATTTATTTATTTAATTATATATATATATATATTTCTCTCATATGCATACAAACTTCAAGGCTTAATAACATCTTCATAAGGTATCCGTTTTGTGCAAGCCAAATGTCTATCTTGACCCAAAATTTTGAAACGAACATAATAGCACAACCCATTTCACTTAATTCTTTCCTAAAAATTAAGTATACTTTAATTTGTGAATTTTAATGTTATAAAATTACGAGGTGTTACAGTGCGCCTTACCCAATTGCGAGCGACCCAAAGCTAACCGACCCGACCTGTACCTGATGACCCGACCTTCATACGAACCACACACATGTGTTATCCATATGTGCCAATGACCTGTTTCTCACTGACCCGTTCTTCATATGCATAGAATCGACCCGTATGTTAACGATATTTTTTGTCAACACCGTTGATAGGTCTACGGAAGTGGACCTAAAGGGAAAAAATGGGGTTATTTAGTTTCCACAAGCTTGAGTTAGTTCACCGTTTCCTAGATATCAAGGTTTAAAGCCCAAAAGTTTAGTTACTCTTCCCTCAAAGGGGTGAGCGTCATGCTTGAGCAACTTAAAAACCAACAGTTATCTTGGGACAAGGGTTCCTCAAGAATAACACTCGGTACAAGGCTAAATGGCTTGTAGGGAGGTGTTTTGCAACAACTTTGCAGAAGGGTTTAAACTTGAAAATGAAACCGTGGCCATGTAGAAAGCATATAGCATGTTGTAGGAAATAACTAAGAAATCTTATAAGAAGCTCATCAAAAATATGCTAAGTGGCGATCCGCTATCTATTGATCTTTGATTCGGATTACGTAAGTGATTACAGTAGAAACCCCCAAATTTATTTAGAAATTAGGATTTACTCTAGAAGAATAGAGTACAAGAATTAGGATTGAGAAATTAGCCACGAAAATGAGACCCAAAGGTCTTATTTATAGACAAATCAGGGCCCCTTTTGTCATTGGGCCAGTAGAAGCCCTTGTCGGCCGCTTTTCCTTCCAGTTCCGAATGCTTTGGCTCTCAGCCGCTCTTTTGGCTTTTCATATCGCTTTTAAGGTGTCGGTCTTGGCTCTCGGAAAGATGGTCTCGGTCTTTGGAGCTTTTCTCTAATTTGATTTTATCTTCTTTGTATCAATACCAAGCATGTTGGTATGGATAGCTTTTGGAAAGGCTTTAGGCTTCCGGCTATGGACTTCCGATCATGGGTTTTTGCTCCTGTTGTTTAATCCTTCATGATGTTTGCCACTGTGTTCCAAATGAATGGTTATGGGATTCGTCACACCTTTCGGTATCGACACTAAGTGAATTAGTGCGGATAGCTTGTCTCTTGTAGAAAGTTGGGTTTACTTTCAGTAATCCTTCAGGTTGGGTTCCAGTCTTTTGGAAGGAATGCTTATGGAACGTAATTAGTGGCCTCTTGGAACTGCCTTTCGGTGGTCATCTGTTCCTTTTTAGTCCTGGTAACTAGCTTCGAGGAAGCTCCTCTTTACTTCAATACTTCAGCTCCTTCTTGTATCGACATTAAGCACGTTAATGTTGATACCCTTTTCGCTTCTTTTGGCTTCCGGCTATAGGTTCCCTTTGGATTTAGGCTTTCGTTGTTTACTTTGTGTGCTAGAGCTATCCTCCCGGTATTCCCCATTTTTCGTCAGCTTCAAGCTTCTCTCTTTGCTAATGGTGTCGGTTGTTAGCCATTTTGAATACTGTCCTTATGCTTTCAGTTTTATCCTATATCTTGTCCTTGCTTTCGGATTATCCTTTTCTGTTTGTGACGGTCCGATGCCCGTTCACCACCAGCCTTTCTCGGTGTTAATTTTGGTAGTAACACTGTGTTTGCACGACCTATTGTTGAACGACCCGAAGTCTTAAGATGTTGCTAACTCGAGTATGTACTTCACACATTAGCCATACACGACCCATGCTATGAATTCTTAAACGACCCATCATCTAAAATCGCGATTTTAGAGGGAATAACATTTGCCCCTCGAAGCATTTGTTATTGAAAATAATAAGGGCTTCGAATTGGATGATCTTTATACCTTTTTTGACGGACCGTGATTTGTTCATTAGAGTAACTGACACGTGCAAACAATGGTAGGTCGTTTGGGCCTTATCCAATGGGTCGTGTAAGCCCACGACAACTACTTTTATATTTAATTTAAGATCCACGTCTCTTCACTCTATTTTTCTTTTTAGAAAAGTTGATTAATGGTCGGTAGTCTCTCCTGAGAAAATTACTTCAATCCAGACTTGTTTCTCCATTTCCGATCAAACCCGACTGTTACCGACTGACTTTGCCACTACTGATCATCATCACCTAAGCCATGCCTGAAACCAATCGCTAGCTCGATTATGACCAACTTGACCCAATTTGTAATCAATTCAATCAAATCTAAAAAGCCTCGAGGTTGTCGAGTCCTCAGAAACTCCCATCATCAGACTTTGATCATTTCTGATCATCAACAATGAAATAACGTGATGATAACTTATGGTTTTTCTTGTCTTAGCCAATTTCAATCATTTTATGGTTTTACACAATCATGATTTAAATCTGGAATAGCACTCGACTTTCCTCATTTTTGATTGCTTTTGTATTTTAGTTCAAATTCAGAAACTTGATGTATGAATCTCAATATATGCTTATGTGAATCGGCGTATGAAATTCAATGTCCATTGCATGTTTTGGAGAATTTCTTTTTGATTAATCCGTGATTCTGATTGGATTTGAGTGATTTAGTATTCACTCCGAGTTGGGGAACCATGCTTCAAACCTCTTTTAACATTATTCTAAAATTTGCATTTAGTCAATTTCTTTGCTGATTGTATGTATTAGTTCGAGTTAGGCAATCCGTTATGTGACTGAAATCAACTTGTTTTCTTGTAAAACTTGTGCTTTGAACTCGTGTGTAATGGTTTGTGCGCTCTGCTGCTTATATTTCGATGAAGTACACCCAAGATTTTGTATGATAATCTTGTGTTTTTTATTCACCAATAATTGATGAACCACCTTCTTAAATGTCATACACACCGATTTACAATTTAAGGATGTTGATTTGTGCTTCGATGGTCGTGCCTTAACCTCGAATTAGAGTTTGTGATGATTGAATTTGCATGTGCATGTTGATGGATTCTCCCTTGGGTCGTAGATGATTTATACCTTTGGATCGCTGAACGACCCATCGCCTTCTGGATCTTTGAATGAGCCATTGCTCTCTGGTCGGTGAACGACCATTGTTCTTGGGTCGATGAACAACCCATGCCTTCAGCCACTGGAGCACACTCTTTAGGTCTATGACAATCGAGCAACCCAAATATACATGCGACCCATTCACCAACCATGAAACTTTAAAATTGAACGTGCACTTTTTCCTGCTACCTATCTTGCAATAACAAGAATACTCGCACATTTTTGGGCATATATTTCACCATCGATTGCCCACATCGACAACAGATTAGTTAAATATTAAAAAATGGACTACAACGAACCTTTAGACTTAAATAGAGTGAAGTGCTTATATAGAGTTGTTTCATTTAACCGTTTTTACCTTGTCAAACATTGCCAGCATAAACACGGCATTCTAATTTAAATTCATAATGTCGCTTGAGATTAACTAATCGATACACGCCGACCATGGATTTCAAGCTTGGTTTTTTTAATAATTTGTATTAATATGCACAACACTTGTCACTTAGGTATTGCATACTTGTAATTTATTTAAAAACACAATCCTTATGTAGAATGGATACCTGACAGAAATCTGATCACCGGTCTGAAGGAACAACTACGTCTACTCAATCCAGAGTTTCTCCTCAAGTTCTGGGGATATGATGACTGCAGCTCCCGAGTCAGTACCAAACCAGCCTGCCCCTAGTCCCCGTCCTCTCAGCAGTTCGCCATCGGAGAGATGCTCTACAATAATTATTCCATGTGTTTTTAAACAATTGTGTGCTCAATTTGGCATCCCCAAGGCTAAAGCGATACTACCGGAGAAAGACGTAACTGTTGATCAACCTCCCTTTAGCTTTGTAACAGTTAACCGTCAAATGTTGATGAGTGGAGTCGTTCCTCCTTTCAATCCATTTCTCCAGATGATCCTTCGACATTTAGTTGTTTCCCCATTTCATCTACATCCAAATGGCTATGCCATTCTAATGAGGATCTGTGTGCTTTTCATGACGACAAGGAGTTGTATGCCTACTTTCCATGATATCTGTTATTTGTGCTCGTTTAAAAGAAGGAAGGACAACCCTTCTATTATCTTTGTTGAAGGCGCCCGAAATTCCAAGCTTACACTTGATTTACCATATAGCGCTTCAGGATTTCTGAATCAGTTCTTTTTTGTTCGATGCCCGGAGAGCTTCCAAGGAATCTGGATGGAAGATGGTGAACATATTTGTTTAGAACTCTTCGTACAGTTTTTTCTAAGTCCTAACTATTAAATCTTTTTTCTTCTTTTGTAGAATTTCCATCTCTTGTCAAAGATTCAAAAGACACTGTTGCTTATAAGTCTGTTCTTGAGTCCTTAAGGGCCATCAAAGACGAAGAGAGGACTAAGAAATTTTTAATCAAAGAAGAATTTCTACGTCGGTATAATTTTCTTGAACCTTCATGGTCTTTTCTTTCCGGAGTAACTTCTTTAACTCCCCACTCAACACGTGAAGCATCAGGTGCCTCAGCTTCTGGAGGGGATATTACATTGAAGATTCCACTGAGGAGCTGGCTTTAAAGAAATGCTCGGATCCTACCGGTGGAGCTGGCTCGTCTGACCAGCCTAAACTGCCTCCCATTGTTGAGAAAGAGTTTGTGCAGCGTGAAGGTAAATCTATCTTGAAAACTGGCGAGCAGCTCGAGGAAGGAGAGATCGCGAGCAAAGGCGACTCTGTTGTTAAAAGAGATGACTCTATATCCACGTTTCCGGGCACCACTGAGGGTGATTTTTTGAATGTGTATGGGGATTTAAGCGATCTTAATGTCGTTTCGAGCGAGCTTGATATGAGTGATATTGTAAGTTCCAAACTAGCTGCTTTGGTTTCAAGGATATCTTCTGAATTGGCTCAAACTCCTCAAAAACCTGAAATTGCAACCTCTTTAACTCGAAAATGGATGAGCGGTTCGTTGTTTGATGCACGTTAGATCACACACCGCAGACATTTAGGGATTTAAATAGCTTGCATGTCCTTTTGATCCAACCCTAATACTCCTTGCTTTAAACACTAAACACTATTTTTTTTAATTTTAGGTCAAACCATGAACCATTCACATGGAGATGAGTTCAAACGCTATGGGAGTTCTTATAACTCGTGGCATTATGCTCCACCTCGTTCTTATGGAGAGACTGAAGAATAGAGGAAAGTGAGAAAAGGTCAGGAGGATCCAGATCGTCAGGATAAAGATGAGCGGAGCAGGAGATCTTGTGATGATTACTATGAATAGGATAGGCGGGATAGGACAACCGGAAGAGGAAGAGAGATAGAGATGACAGGGATAGGGATCAAGGCATAAATGATTCTCATAAACATTCTAGGGCAGATAAAGTTCCTGCCCCTATTGCTCACACTTCCTCGAATCTAATTCCCCTTTCACCTCCGTCTGCTACACCCACCCCTCTTGATATACAACAAATTATCAGAAGGCCAAAATACTCTCTTTATCCAACACCAAAGACACTTGATGAGCAATTTCCTTATTCGTTCTTGAAAGGAGTGTGATTCAACTTAGACATAAGCCCTATGGACCATGACGAAATCCTTAAGGATCTGGAGAAGACGAAGAGCAATGTTGAGAAGCTAACCCAGTGCCAGAAGCTGGCTGATGAGCTCCAAGGGTCAACAATGTAACATTTAAGCCATGTTGATCATGGAGAATGACAAAGCTGAATGGGATATAACTCTTAACGCCCGTGAAGCCAGCATTAAATCGCTTTCTGACAAGAATACTGAGTTGGAGGCTGAAAACCAAATGCTTAAAGACGAGCTTATTGTCGTTACCTCTTCTTATAATCAGAAAGAAATCTTGATGACTGCCCAAGTTAAGGATGCTTTCTGGATTTTTGGGTTTCACAGCTCTTGGACTGTGGATTTCTTGGTTTATGGTATTCTTGGCTTTTTGTTTTATCGACTTTTCATCCTTCCGCACTCTGGGCTTATGCTTTGCGAACTCCGATCTTTGACATTCTATCTTTTAGATTCTGGCATTTACACTTTCGGTTTTATGGTGTGTTGGTCTTTTGGACCATGGTTGTGGTTATTTGGTCTTTCATCTTATGGATATGACACTACTTTTCTCTGGGTCTATGGCTTTTGTACTTCGGCTATATGGTGATTGAAACTCTAGTTTTCTGTCTCTGGATTCTGGTTACATTGTCTCTGGCCTCATGGATATTATGCTTCTGGTTTATCGACTGCAGATGGCCCTAAGTTGAATCACACATGTATTGGTTTAGGTCTTAATCCCTAAACATTCTCTATACTCGACTATGAACCATCCGCCTCATAATTAACTAATCACTCTGGTTTATATGAGTCTAGGAGCGTGGAGGGCCAAAGTTCGCTTACCTATGTACGGGATTAGGCTTTAATCCCTAGGCATGCTCTTTGTGGTTGAGAAACCGTCCAACCTCCTACGTTCATCTCTAAATTCACCTAGTTTGGGATTTCGGAGGGCTTAAGTCTGCCTACTCATGCACAAGATTAGGCCTTAATCCTTAGGCAAGCTCTTTGCAGATGATAAACCATCTGATCTCCTACTTTTATCTATGGTTATCTTGCTTGGGTTTCCTGAGGGCTATGTCATCCTACCCATGTACGAGGTTAGGACTTAATCCCTAGGCATGCTCTTTAAAATAATAAACCCTCAGTCTTCTTTCACCCATTTCTAGTAAACTGGCTCCGGAGTTCGGAGGGATAAACCCGCATACCCATGTATGAGATTATGCCTTAATCCCCTGGCATGTTCTTTATGGGTGATAATTGGTCCAATCCCCATCTTTTCTTTTTTTTCCGGCTTAAGATGACTATGTCGGTCTACCCATGTACGAGGACCGGTGCAACCCCTAAGCATGCTCTGTACCCGATGCTAGTCATCCCTTTCAAACTTAGCAGAACTAATGTAACATCCCAGAAATTTCGACAACTGGAATATGGAGTTAATTAAGTAAGTGACTATTAATAATTGATTTAATATTGATGTTTGAGTTAAAAATAAAATATATGGTTGTGTATGAATTTAGTTGAACATTTAATTCAGAATAGTTGATTGGGAATCAAATATTTATTGTTGAATATTTGAATTGAATTTGATTGAATATTTGAATTAGATTTGAAATTTGATTTAGAAATATAAATGGTTGAATATAAAAATAAACGTTATTAACTTTAAATAAATTGGAGAATTTATTTGTTAAAATATATGAAAATTATCTTGGATATGTGTACAATTGTATATATAAAGGAATTGAAATTTAATGTTCGAAATTTGGAATCGAATGGAGTTGTTGGTAGAAAAACAGAATTAAATCGGTGAATCGATAAATTATTTATAATTTAAAATAACTTCATGTACAAATAGAGTCGGCTTACCACCAAACTGATTTTACTGTAATCCCAATACGAAGACGAAAATGTACATATAATTTTTGTCGTGATACGAATTTGGGCGTTACGTGACAAATAGCGGTAGGTTTTGATATTAAAATAAAATCTCGTTACCACCTTCCTCAGTTAAAAACGTGCAACATTGTTCTTATCCCTACCCATCTGCATCTTCGGTAAGCTTCTCTACTCCTTTATATTCCACCGCACTCTCCTTTTTCACGTAGAAAAATCATATCTTTTCCCCAATCAAATTTCCCTAAAACCTAGCCGAAACCATTTTTCTCTAAATTGCTCCTCCCTTTTCGGCTCTAATCAAGGCCGAAACACTCCCCAAAGACTCGATTTTTCCCAAAATTTGATTCTCCTGTCAGAGCTATGCGTCGCCGCCATCTTGCCATTGTCGCCACTATCATCGAGATGTCCACCACCTTGAGTCAATCAAAACCACCATCGTTGGATCGCCATCGCCTCCTTCCTCTTGAAGCCGCAGTTGCCAATAGTAGGTCCAAAATCCATCGAAGCTCCAGTACTAGAGCCACGGATCGAAGACTGTTGTCAAGACGAGTTCGCTGATTTCCTCCATCGATTCGAAGCAAAAGTCTAAATTTTCAGCTTTTCTTTCACTGTGCGAAGGTGAGTTTCTTTTGAAACTCACGATTTAAAACTTTATTCAAGTGATTAAAAAATAATATGAACTGGTTATAGTGGTTGATGCTGATTGCTTTGATGATTGTTGCTCATGTGTTTTGAATGTTTTGCTGTTTGATGGATTTAGGCTCTTGAAAATTTGGATTCATCGAACCCAAGCACTGTGTTATCATTTTAAAACTGAGTAGATACAATATCTTTTATTGTACGGAGTCTTGAATAAAATTCTGGAATTCTTATTGAGTCCTCCTTTACCTGTAGTTCCTGATATACAAATCACCCTGGGCCAGTGAACACATATTGAAACTTTAATACTCTTGCATATGAGTTAGAACCCAATATGCTTAGTATTAGACATCTTTGGAAAGCAGATGCCAAGAATAGAATGAATGCCAGTTTTCTTGTCTGATTTAAAACCCTATTGATAAATCAGTTAATCAGTATACCAAAATCAAATGAAAACGAACAAAGTTCACTCTTAATTCAGCTGGCTCGGATAAGTCTAAAAATAAAATATAACTGTGCAGTTTCGGTAATTGAGAAAGCATAGATGTGAGAGATGTATAAATAAGTAGTTTAGGTTATTAAGAGGGTAAAATGCATGTGAATGTTGAAAAAGTAACAGTACTACCGTTGCTTTGACCATACTGTAAATCAGTAAGTTGTCTGCTTTATCATAATATCATGACTATGGTCATTTGGATCACACTACATTGCGATATTTTTCAGTGAAAGATAAATTACATGTCTAGTTACGTTTAATTAAATGAAAACATGTGTAATTATATGAGAAATAAACAGTGAGACCTGAAACTGTATATTGAAATGAGATATCCTGAATACCGAATTACTCTGAAAATTTTGAAATTACAGAAGAGAAAAATAGAGACTGAAACCTATATTTAGTAATTCAGACTTGGATCACAATTAAGAAAGTAGGCTTGTCATTTTATTTCAAGAAAATAAAAATATATGCATTAATACCCACGCCTCACTTTCTCAGCAATTCGATGTTATACTGCATTTATGATTTATTCATTGTTATTGCTTGGGTTATAGTTGATAGGGTAGATCATTATTTTAGTCGTCATTTTATTTACAGACTTCATTGAAACTGATTTATTGGTACATACTATCGACTAATTGAAACTTGAAATATACTTATCTACGTATTAAGACTACACAGGTTTATATATGCGTTAGGATACTAGTATATTTGTGTTTCCGAAACTTGCATATGCCAGGAAGTGTAAACCCTGCTTCCTTAAAGGTTACGCAGCTTAAATTTGTGTTTTATATATGTATATATTTTTATATGTGTGACTGACCTGATGTTAGATTAAAGCCCAATGCCTTGCACTATTGTTGGAATCATGCTACATCCCTTCTTATACAATTAGAATATTGTTGTCTCATGAACACAACTAGCATCACAACATGTACATTATACCTGTTTACTGAAATATACACAGACCCTTGCTGCCTTGATTTATGGAAGATTAGAACGTGTTTTGAGTATATATGTGGAGGCCAGTCGCGTATGTGTATATATGTACAAATGTATATGTGTATGCGTACTTTCGGCATACGTATATACTCAACACGCACGCTGGATATCGCTATGGCCTTATTGTACCTTGATTACCTGCTGCTTGCTGCCTGTTGTAGGTATAACTAATTTAAATATTTGGGCATTCTCTTTTCCATATACACATTTCTAGGTTGCCTTATATGGTACCTGCCAGGCATGTATTCCATTTCTGGGAATACAAATGTATTATCCTAGAAACTCTACTTGAATATATTCACTACCCTTGATGAATCTAATTCGTTCCCTCATTGTGCCTTTCTATTGCTAGGTGTTAGATCATATAGATGCACAGGCCGGTTATATATGAGAATATGTGCACACCCGCATGCACATGCATATCCAGTTTGGCCTGAGTTTCATTCAGTGTGAATTTGAATTCATGTATTACCGAGACTCGAATTTAAACTTCTAACGGTCACATCTGGTATACTTAAACCATTGTTGAACTGTTTGGCTTTCACTGCTTGTCGAGTTGAACCATGTATATATGTAAATTCTGGAACATGTAAATATGGTACAACTTGCTGCTTTGTGTGGCCATTTGCATGCCATGTCCATATTGTATCACTGGTGTTTGCAACCTTGAACTGAACTTGCATATGGGTTAACTGTGGGTTTTATCACCTCATTGGGACCTGGCTTTGTCAATTATGTGTTGACATAAAGGTACGAATTTGATAAATCTCGATTTCTACTGTCATGTTGAGTGCATTGTTTTATCACTCAGTTCATTGGAAAGAGCACCCAGTTCATTGTAAAGAGCACTAAGCACTAAATACGTGTGCTTATTATATTGTTTTAGCACTCAGTTCTTTGGGCATATATTATTTTACCTGTTCTCAACCTGTCTGTATTGATAAACTTTGATTTTATATGTTTATGTACACATATATGAGTGTGTACATATGCCTTAAATTATGTCCATTTGAGCTACCCCTTGTTATTTATGAAAATGATGTTTGAACTATATCACCAGTCCCATAGATCTGGCCTGATATTTGTGGTTGCAGGATGCTGGGGTAGTGCACACGTGTACATATACACGTGTGTACATGCAGACTTTCATAACCATTTGTCCCTGAAATAAAAACTAACATGCACACATATTATACTTGATACCGGTTAGATATTACACCTGTGTGCACCTGACGTTTTGCATAGGATAGGTTCACTGTTAGGATAAACTATTATATTTCAGTTTATATTGAAGTTATTTTGCTTGAACTATGATTTAATCCTGACTCAAGTGTTTTATGTTTTTGCATGGAACGCTCGGGTCAGACCCGAGCCTTTCAGATCTAAAGATTACTGCTTAGGATTCGAAGATTGGCGAAGCCGGGGATTCCAAGATGGCACACTCTAAAGATTTAAACCAGTAAATATTTTTAATGTATTAAACTGTATTTTTTTTCATACCGTTGTGTAGAAAAATCTTTGTATCAAAAGTTATGATTATATATAAAAGCTATACCGCTATTTAATACCGTGTTATTTATTTGTTCTGTGTTTTCTGCGTCGATTCTGTTTTTAAACTCTGTAAGCTAAATAAGGATTCGTCATCTTGAACGTTTTAAGTTGGTTTACTTACTGATTTGAAATGGTCAAAATGGCGGGACGTTACAACTAAACTTAAAATCGATAGTTGCTAAGTCGACTCAGCCACATACGGGATTAGGCCTTAACCCCTAGGCGTGCTCTCTGCTCGACAATGAAGTGTTATGTTTTCCTTCGGATTTATTAGAAACTCCAACCATTGAAAACTTTAATAAAAATTATTTCGCTTGTTGGGACGCTACTTGTGAAGTAAGGAAATCTGAAAATGGAACTTCAAACTTTAAGGACCTAGCGTAGTAAGGACTTTACTCGCTAAGTATAAAAATCCTAGTCCCCAAGTAAGGACTTTGCTTGGGAAGGGGAAGGCCATCTTTTTAGGACTTGGAAAGACCACCTCGCCTAGTGGTGGGTACGACCCTAAGCGTTAAGCTTGTCCTTGGTCCTCTTGTCAGGTCTTGGCAAGGGCGCCTTGGACTTTTCTGGCTTATCTTTGGTCCTCTCATCAGGCCTTGGGAAGGACATCTTGGACTCATCTGGTTATCGGTTATTCTACTTTTCATATTCATTCAATCATCTAGTTTGGTTCTCTGGTTGTTGGCTATTCTGGTGTTTGGATTTCAGTTTACTCCAATTTCCCGATTATTGGTTGTTCTGGTTATCTTGTTTGTCTCTCGTAATACAATTCAGAGCGATCGTCAAGTCATTTTAATTTTTGTCTTCTGGTTAGCACGATCCGAAGCACTCGTCGATTTTCTTTGTTTGTATTGATCTTTGTTTTCCGTTAATACGATCTGGCGCAATCGTAGCCTTTGGTTTTCTTGTTCTCGGCTATTAGATTTCTATGCGACTTCTTTGGGTTCGCAACATCTAGATTCTCGAATTTTTGGATTATCGCAAAACACATCTCCCTTTTCTCAAGGGAGACATATTTTGGATGGTAAAGTGTTAACCACTTTTTGACAAAGCGGTCACACGAAGGATTCACGATTTTCTATGTACTCGAAACTCAAATACGTTCTCTTGGATAAGCACGCAGCGATTTAGTTGAAATTTCCATGTGTTCGGAGGAAGATTGGAAGTATGGTCAATTCTCGTATTAGTGCACTCGATTCGATAACACTTCAGATCTAATTGGATTCGGTAAATGGATATGGCAAACATAAGTTTTGGTGTGCACGAACTCGAATCATCCCCAAAACCCTTGCCATAGATGTGTTGATCATGATAGATCAGTTGATCACATCTGGTTGGCATGGGATAGGATCAACTCAAATACGTGGTGCCAAACATGTATTGATCACCTCAAAACATGTGATCACACCATGTGGATTACCCGAAAAAACATTACGTTACATCAGGCAAAAACCTAGGCCGATATTTGTATCCCAACTCTTGGATTGGATCAGCTCAAAACACGTGAGCAACTCGAGCTGATCTGCCTGCATTAGGCAGATCATCTGAAATATCAGGGCATGCTCAAGATTATGATTTCGTATCCTCTCCAAGGATACGAATTTACAGATTTCGTATCCCCCTCCGAGATACGAAATCATTATTTCGTATCCCCTCCTAAGGATACAATACAAAATACTACCAAGGGTTTGGCACATTCAGAAAAGCATGATCAACACGAAGCGATCAACTAAAATCATGAATTGGACATTGCATTTTTCAGACTTGGAACTTTGGCAATTGCAAAATTCTTGAGTAACACATATGGATCAGCAGCTTGAGCACATCAGGTTTTTAGCAATGGCGAGATTTTTTGTTCTTGGATCGAATATACGGGATACGAAATATATTGGTTGGGCATAGCAATTTGGCAACATGCCAGATACGTGCAGATCACTAATTTTTTTTGGTGATTTTCATGTGTGGATCACTTATTTCTTGAAAATCGATCGGGATATGAATTCTAGATAGGTACTTGGATTTTCGCTGTTCCAGGGAGTCATTCCTGTACCAGGATTAGCACAACTCCCAGGATATGAGATTTTGGGGATTTAGCTTACATCTCCACCTATAAATGCCTCTCTCTTGGCATGAATAGGGGTTGGCTGTTTGATTTTTTTGACGCTATATTGCACACAAGAAAGCTCCCCTCGGAGATCTTTAATGGCTTCCACGGTGGTTTTATGGCTTTGGACTATCTTTTGAACCTATAAACTTCACATAGAAGTTTATTCTCAACATCTAGACATTTGGATTGACACCTATCTCGCTTTTAGACATATTTGGACTTGGAAGCATATTTTACACATTTTGGCTTAAGGAAGATGATCCACTACTTTTTCTTTTTTTCTTTACTCGCTTCTCGTTTACATTCTTCTCTCCAACTCAAACTAGCATATCCACCACTTCCTATATCCTTCTCGAATCTACCATGTTTATTTCTACGTGGACGAACTTCGAACCATATTTTTAGATCTGCCACTTTTACTCCTTTTCACACTCGACTTCATAGATCTTGAACTCTTCTATACCCCTTATGTTCAACCCATCTCCTTCCTTCACTCTACTGCCTAATGCGGCGTTCAATTCTAGGGTTTCTTTTTCTCTTCATTTTGTCTAGGGCAGAATTGCTTTTGCGATTTCCAAGTCACTTTTACCCGTAATGGGCAATGCAAGGTATCCTCGTGAGTTTGTGATTTCCATTGCTTAGTTTTTTTTGTCCTGCTATTGTCTGGCCCTTGTTAGGTGAGTAAGGTAGTTCGTGCTTATTGGGGTATTTTTGACTTGTACTAGATTGTGCAATTGGAGAAACTTTTGGAAATAATTTGGCTTGTAGAGTGGTGTTTTTTTCGCCACTATCGGGGAGTTATCATTGGAAACTGCTCGGTCTGACGCCATCTCATGTATCACATTTGTGCCCACCTCCTTGCCAGGCATGTCGAGGCTTAAATCCCCTTATATATCAATGTTGCATGGGAAGGCAATGTACCATCTCTTTCTTGGTGAGAAACTGAGATTCTCGGTATTTTTTGACTTGTTATGGTTGGTATTTGATGGTTCTTGAGTGGTGTTATGTATTGACTTTGTTCAATGTTGTTTCGTCTTGATGATGTATGAATTGAAGGTAGTTGTTTGGATTTGGATTCTTTGTCTAATGTGCTACTCTATTATGTTGATTTTGGGTGTAAGGAGTCTGGTTGTGTTCCTCCTTGGGTTTTAGAAGATGTTTCCTTTTTCTTGGTTGCTTGAATTGGGTAGGAAGTGAGTTTGTTTGATTGTTTGCTGGAAAAAAGTCCCACCTTTTCCTTCTCTCCAAAAGCATGGTGAAAAATTCTCTCTCAATTTGTTAAGTATAGTTTGGTGGATGATCCTTTACTCCTCTACTCATAATCTTACCCATGAAATGGACTTATGTCAGATTTTACCTTGGTGATGATGCTATGAAAATGCAATTTGTCGTGGGCTTTGTTTCTGCATGCAACTATGTTATTGTCCTTGGTTTGTGATATGCATATCTCGATATTCTTTATGTATCATCGTCTCGGGTGTTTTCTTGGAGATAGGATGAAATGGGTGCTCCTATAACACTACTTGGAATATCATGCATGCTGGCGTGTGTGATTGATGGTAAAGGATGTTGTCTTTTTTACTGTTGAAGTTGCTAGCCATGTGTCACTCAAGGAGTGGTACATATTTTATTTTTGAGTTGTTTGTACAATGTCCTTGTATGTAATTGGTTAACCATGTCATTGTTTTTCCAGCCCCCTGCATGGGGTGCTTGGACTAGGATATTTTTTGTCAAGATTCTTTGGTCTAGGCCTAGTTCTGTAAGGAAATGTAACTATCGTGGACGGTCCAAGTTAAAAACCGTTTGTGGTGGACGATCCACCTTAAAAACTGATTGTAATGGTTTGGCATTCTGACAAACTCTTGCATTATTGTAATTATTATTTGCTATAATAATAACTGTTTGTGGTCACATTAAAATCGGTCGGCTTTGCAAAAAAAGATGATTATGGACTAATAAGAAACTAATAAAGACTTTGTTGTTCTCTAGCACAACTTTGTAAACTCAATGTGTTGAAACTCGGATAATTCTTGCAATTTTAACAATAATAATGAATTGTTACTATAAAGTGGACATAAGTGTTAGTGCAGAACTACTATAAACTCGGTGTTCTTTACTTTTCTTTAATTCTATGTTTGAATATTTTGGCGTATTTGGATAAGTTGCATAACTTTAATGCATCGGGTGTTGGCGTGTGCGAGCGATCGATTCCCATGTCAACAGTCTTGTTTTAGCATAGCACTTCTCTAAATTTAAACATTTTTCTAGTAATTATATTCACAAACATTCTATTGTGATTTGTTCACTTAGTAAAATCACCTTTGATTTATGTTATATGAAAAAATTCAACCACATCTTAGGCTCACAAATATTTTATTATGTATATTTGAATTAGACAATATTTTTACCTTTTATATTTTTCTTCATACCAATACCTATTATAATGTTGACATAAATTTTACACGCACTTATGTCATGGTAATTAGCTGAAGTTACTAGCCATGTGAGATTGGAAATCAGATTTAAATCATATTTATTGTTGTATTAGTGTCTATGCGGAGGTTTGGTCTTATTATCTTTATGTACAGTACTGTCAAGGGAAAATAATTTGATTTGTGTTTACATTAGTAAACTCTTTATTATGAGTGCAATTTGCACCTTTTAAACTATTTTTTTGTGAATTAACTGTTTAATGAAGTTGTTTTATATAGGGCTGTTAATGGGTCGTGTCGGGTTCAGATCGGGTCAAGTCGGGTTCGGGTTGATTTATAAACGGGTCGGATTAACCTATTTATTATGGGTCATTTTTTCCCAACCCTAACCCGACCCGTTTATAAACGGGTTGACCCGACCTGACCCGACCCGTGTAACTTGTTTAACTAAACGGGTCGTGTCAGGTCATGTTGGGTCGGGTTTACCCGTTTGACCCACTTGCAAATATTGTCCACTAATAAAAATAGAAAAAGAACCAAATCACCAACAGGCAACCCTATTATACAATCAACAGCAGACAATAAGTTACAAAATCACCAACAGGCACCAAGTTACAAAATCACAATCAGGCAGCACATATATAAAGTATGAAATCACCCTATCCAAAAATCATTCTCCATACATAAGAATATATAAACATACTGCATAGACAAAAGACTAACAGTATGGAAGAGATGCAGTTGTTATAAGTAAAATATAACTAACAACATACAAAAATAAATTAGTGAAATATAATAACTTACATAAGAATATATAAGCATATTGATTACTGCATACATAAAAGACTAACACTAACATCATACATAGAAGGCTAATAGTATGAAAGAGATACAACATATAATCAGGTTTGGCGGGTCAAAATCGGGTTAGCGGGTCAACCTTAAACCCACCCGTTTATAAATGGGTCAAATTCGGGTTGATTCGAAAATGATCCGCCACCTAAATGGATCGGGTTAACCTGCTAATTTCCATGTGGGTTTCGAGTTTGGTAGGAAATTGACAGCCCTAGCGTTATAAGAATTATATTATTAGTAATCTTTTTTTTGACATTATCAACATCCATGTTGAAATGTAATATGTACGTATATATTGTGTTACATGCTTGTACAGTTAAGTTGGAAGGCAAATGGTTATACATAATATTCGCCTTATGTCATTCTTTGATTTATTATAAGCATATCATTAAGGACATATTATTGTGAGTATATTCAGGTCAGTGTATAAATTGTCCATAGCATTATAGGCATTTTGTATTCTCTTTGTTAAAGCTTGTATATGTTGGAGAATGGAGTTTTGATGACAACAACCTTATTTCAATTATCATTGATTATAAAATATATACTAACACTTTTTTATAGAATATATATATATATATATATATGCAGGAATTATATATATAAAATATTACTGAAGACTGTATAGTTTAAAGATGATAGAAATTCAGAATTCAGACAAATTTCAAGACTCGTGAGTATTCAAGATTTCAAGAGTTCAAGATTAATATAGTTATAGTGTCTAGATTTTGTAAGACTCTAAATAGCACTCCAAGTTCAATATTCAAATTTTGATTTTCAAACTCTGATTTTCAAATTCTATTTTCTATCCTCAATTCTCTCTATTTTTTTTATCTTTTTTATTTTCATTTTTTATTCATCTTTGCTTTTCAAACTCAAATTTATATGTTTATGTTTTTATACTTTATATTTATATAGTTTAAATCTTATAATTTTATAAATACGTTTATATAGTTTAAATTTATGTTTTCATATGTTTTTCTATTTATAATATTAATTTACAACACTATACTTTTACTTAAGAATTTCCAGAATTATATTTATATCAAAACACTTGAAAAATGATTAAAATTCAAATTTACACTAGAGTATGTCGACATACATAAAACACTATGTCGACATATAACTATCAGAAATTTTAATTTGAAAGGAAGTGTCTTTTCACCATTTGAAACATTTCAGAAACGTTGCACACATTATAAAAAGGGCTTGAATTCGAATTTTTAATCAGTTCTTCTTCTCCACTTTCACTCTCTTTCATTATATATTTATTCTTAATCATTTTTATGATTTCTACACTAGTACTCTGCTGAATTCAATTCCGTTTTGATCAAACTTCTTCTCTCTATACTCTCTTTTCATCTCTCTCTGAATCCAGTGCTATTGAAGAGTTATAGGGCTGTTTGTAATTGCTTGGGTTGAGTAAATTAGGAATCGATGGTATTCCTTGTAGCCGTGAAATCAAGTAGGAATCAGTGTTTTCCTTGTAGCCATGAAATCAAGGAAGTAGGAATCTATGGTATCCCTTGTAGCCGTGAAATCAGGGATGTTGTACTTGAATATTGATATAGTAATAAAACTCTGCGCAATCCAACGTTGTGCGGGACTGGACGTAGGAGCAATCCGAACCAGTGTAAAATCTGGTGTGCTCTTTCCTTTTCTACATTTTTATTTCTATTTATTTTGCATCTGTGTTTGATTCTGTGTCTGTGATTGTGTTTGTGGTGTTTGTTTCATTATGTTATTCACATAAGTTTTAGATTTTGTTTAGATTCTTACAAGCACTATTCACCCTCCCTCTAGTGTTTGTTTTTCCTTAACGATCCATTCTGCAATCCCTAACAGTTGGCACCAGAGCAAGGTCTTTCAAAAAGTTCATAATCTGATTTTTGAAAATAGTGATAATGGCAACTAACAATGGTAGCAATAATAGTTCTTTTATAGAGGTTCAATCCACTTTTAGACCACCATTGTTTAATGGTAGTTATTATTCATATTGGACATGTAAAATGAAAATTTATTTACAGTCAGTAGGTTTAGACACATGGAATAGTACACAAAATGAGTATGTTGAACACACAACTGCATTTGCACAATGGACAAATGAACAAAAGGCTGCTGCTCAGAGCAATTCTAAAGCCATGAATATGTTATTTTGTTCATTAGATAGGAATGAGTTTAATAGAGTATCAGTATGTAAAACTGCAAATCTGGAGAACTTTACAAGTTACTCATGAAGGAACTAGTAAAGTTAAACAAACTAAAATAGCGATGCTAGTTAATCAGTTTGAATTATTCAAAATGAACGAGAATGAGTCTATTTCAGATATGTATTGCAGATTTCACGAGATAGTTCATTCATTAACAACACTTGGAAAAACTTATTCTAAAGAAGATCAAGTCAGAAAAATTTTGAATTCATTAACTCCAGAATGGGATTAGAAAACTTTGGCTATTAAAGAAGACAATGATATCAATGAAATGAAGATTGAGGAGTTAATCGGAAATTTGATGTCTTATGAAGTCCAATTACAGAAAAGAAAACAGATCAACTGAAAAGAAATCTATTGCACTTAGAGCAACAACAAATGATTCTGACTCGAGTAGTGGTGATGATGAAGAAATAACGCTTATGACAAATCATTGTTAGAAAATTTATAAAATATAGAAGGAAGAGTTATAATCAAGGAAGTTCAAAAATTAATGATGTTCGATGTTTTAACTGCAACAAACCCGGCCATATAAAGAAAATGTGTCCATATCTAGACAAATCGACTCAACAAATGGACAACAGAAATTCGTCAAGGAATAGAAAGGAAGCATACGCAGCAACATTAGATGATTCAGATTAGTCATCAAGTGATGAAGAACCAGAAACTGGAAATACGAATATATGGTTTACGACAATTCAGAGTTCAGAAAATCATGAAGAAAAGGATCTAAAAACCGTGTATGCATTAATTAATTTTTAATTTTGTTTGGTTGAATGGTTGCTTTGATTTGAATTTAAAACCTTTAAAGCAAATTTTTGAAATTTAAAATTCAAATTTGAATTTTGAAATTCAAAATAATAATATAATATTAAATAACCAATAAATTAATAAAATAAATGGTTTGTGTGTTCATTAGGATTAGAATTATTTTTGGAAATCGTTAAACCTGAAATAAAAATCGATAATATATTTTTCAAAACACAAAAATCCAATTTTCTTTGAAATTAGACAAGTAGGTCGACATTAAGAAATGTCTATGTCGACATATCTGACCAGTTTTGAAATTTAAATTTTGAATTTCAAAAATTTAAACTTTCAAACTTCCCTCCAATCTTTTCACCAACTCCCAAGGTCTGAAAAGGTGTCATTTCAATCTGAAAAGTTGTGCCTATTCAATTCATATCCATTCAATTTCTATATATATATCTATCCTTTCTACCTATCATTCACAACTCAAAACAATATTCTTCATATATATTCTCTTCAAAATTATCACTTCAATGGCTTCCTCAAGTTCATCTCAAAAATTGAAGAAAACAAAACCATCAAAGGCTATCTTCATAACGACAAGGAGGCCATCAAAACCTATGGTAGCTATTTAGCAAATGCTAAAGTTAACACGGGTGCTTTAGCCGTCTTTAGCGACTTTCCCTCTTATGATCTCGTCTCTCTTTTCGAACACAATGAAGTGTTGAGTCTAATTGACACTCGTGATAACGACGAAGTATGTTATACCAAATTTGTTAAGATGTTCTATGAAAATCTCAATCGCGGATCTTATGAAGGCAACGAAATTCAAATTTGGAGTAGTGTCAAAGGCACTCAAATTGTTCTCGATGTTGAACTCTTAGGCACTACTCTAAATTGTAGAAGCGTGGGCTTGGATTTTTCAAATTTTGCTATCGAAAAAATAGATTTGGAAACCTATCATGATATTTTCGAAGATGGTGCTCCAATGGAATTCAAAAATCATTTCTTACGCCTTAAAACAAGAATTGTCAACCTTCTCCTCCAACATACCATCACTCCCCATTCCGGAAATTTCAACAATCCAACTCTCAAAGTCCAAAAGGCTCTCTTTGTTATTATGGGTAGATATATCATCAATTGGGCTGAAATGATCCTAAATGAAATAAAGCTCATAGATTTATCTGCAAGAGAAAACACTCTCTACTATGGTGTTTATCTCACTCGCATTTTCAAATACTTCAATGTTGATCTTCATGGAGAAGAATTTATGCCTAGAAAAGTGTTTAACGCATCAAACATTCATCTCATGCAAATTCCTCTCACTTTCAAACCTTACGAGAAATTTGAGGCCAAACAAGCTCGAATGCAACAAGAACAAGAGCCAATGGAAGTCGAAGAAGAAGAGGCTTCTATGGAAAGTATTGACTATCCAACTTCTACGCGCATTTACAAAGAGACGATTTTTCAAAATCAAGTTAAAATCGTCAACAATCAAAAGAAGATTAACAAGAGACTTTCCAAAATATCCAAATTCATGGTCAAAATAGGAAGAAAGTTGGGAATTTCATCTTCCTCGTCATCATCTGAAAACTAGGCCATCTAGTTTAATCTATCTTTATGTATTCGACTATATTTCCTTGTATTTGCTTTCGAATCTCGTATTTAAAATTAGTTGGATGTATTCGCTTTCTATTTAGTAATGAATGGAGTTTTATTTATGATAAAATCAACTTTATGTTTCTTGAAAAGTTATGAATCTAATTATAATATAAGAGTTCAAAAAATTCAAAAATTCCAATAATTTCACTATATTATGCCGACATAGGAAAAAGGTTATGTCGACATATAACTAACAGATTTTCAAATTATTTCAAATTTTAAAATTAAAATAACTACTCATGTCCATTCAAAATCCAATGAATTCCAGACCCTTTTTTAGTCTTTTTCTTCCAGAAAAATTCGTTATTCTATTACTCCTTCCTTATTCATTTCTCGTTAAATTAATGGCAAATCCTATCCATAATCTTAGTGAAAATCTAGAAGAAACCTTGAATTCCTTCAAAAATATTCTCTCTATCATTCTACGAAATCAGCTTCATCTCGAACTAAGTCAAATAAAGATGTTCGAACAACAAGAGAAGAATTTTGATGCAATGCGATGGCTAATTTCTTCTCTTTTTAGAGATGAAGATAATAATCTCGTAAAGGCTCCACCAACTAAAGAAGATGAGGATTGGGAAATCATTAAGAAGGATCCAATCTTTGGAGAAGATGGTTGGGTTGAAGTTCCAAAAAACGTTTAATTATTTGGTATGATTTGATTGATTTGTTTAAATATTCTAAGACATATGGTGTGGTGTGATTTGATTTGGATTCTGTTGTTTGAAACTTGTATATATTAAGACATATGGTGTGATTTGACTTGGTTTGTGTGTGTGTGTATATATATATATCAAACAAACATATTTAATGATAATACTTGGATTTGTTTGTATTTAATCATAATATTGCTAGGTATTATTATTCTAAGTTTGAATAGATTAAGGGGAGCATTCTACTTAGAAGTAGTTAATAGATTAAGGGGGAGTATCTTTATTGGGTTAGTTACTTAATTTCTATTCAGAAAGTTATACAATTTAGGAAGGGTACCTTTAGAACTTTTTGATATTGCCAAAGGGGGAGAAATTATAAAATGTAGACATAGTTTATAGGATTCTTACATACAGGGGGAGTATTAGAAGGATTATCATCAACATGTATATACAGATATGATATTTAATATACTAAGGTTGTCATCATCAAAAAGGGGGAGATTGTTGGGGAATTGAGTTTTGATGACAACAACCTTATTTCAATTATCATTGATTATAAAATATATACTAACACTTTTTTTATAGAATATATATATATACATATGCAGGAATTATACACAAGAAATATTACTGAAGACTGTATAGTTTAAAGATGATAGAGATTCAGAATTCAGAAAAATTTCAAGACTCATGAGTATTCAAGATTTCAAGAGTTTAAGAGTTCAAGATTAATATAGTTATAGAGTCTAGATTTTGTAAGACTCTAAATAGCACTCCAGGTTCAATATTCACATTCTGATTTTCAAACTCTGATTTTCAAATTCTATTTTCGATCCTCAATTCTCTTTTTTTTTATCTTTTCTATTTTCTTTTTTATTTAACTTTTTTTTTTCAAACTTAAGTTTTATATATTTATACTTTATATTTATATAGTTAAAACCTTATAATTTTATAAATATGTTTATATAGTTTAAATTTATTTTTACATATGTTTTTCTACTTTATAATATTAATTTACAACACTATATTTTAATTCAAGAATTTCCATAATTATATTTATATCAAAACAATTGAAAAATGTTTAAAATTCAAATTTACACTAGAGTATGTCGACATACGTAAAACACTATGTCGACATATAACTGTTAGAAATTTTAATTTGAAAGGAAGTGTCTTTTCACAATTTGAAATGTTTCAGAAACGTTGCAACCTTTCACACACTATAAAAAGGGCTTGAATTTGAAATTTTAATCATCTCTTCTTCTCCACTTTCACTCTGCTTCATTATATAATTATTCTTAATCATTTCTATGATTTTTACACATATACTCTACCGAATTCAATTCCATTTTGATCAAACTTCTTCTCTATACACTCTCTTTTCATCTCTCTTTGAATGAAGTGCTACTGAAGAGTTATAGGGCTGTTTTTAATTGCTTGGGTTGAGTAAAGTAGGAATCGGTGGTATTCCGTGTAGCTTTGAAATCAAGGAAGTAGGAATCGGTGTTTTCTTGTGGTCGTGAAATCAAGGAAGTTGGAATCGGTGGTATCCCTTGTAGCCGTGAAATCAAGGAGGTTGTACTTGACTATTGATATAGTACTAAAACTCTTCACAATCCAGCGTTGTGCGGGACTAGACGTAGGAGTAATCCGAACCAGTATAAAATCCGGTGTGTTCTTTCCTTTTCTGCATTTTTATTTCTATTTATTTTGCATCTATGTCTGAAGCTGTGTCAGTGATTTTGTTTGTGGTGTTTGTTTCATTCTGTTATTCACATAAGTTTTAGATTTTGTTTAGATTCTCACAAACACTATTCACCCTCCCTCTAGTGTTTGTTTTGCCTTAACGATCCATTCCGCAATCCCTAACAGTATAGACATTTATTTTTGCCTCTAATAGCATAATATAGTGTAATGTTTACATGGTCTGCATTCAATTAGAGGAAAATAAAGTGATTTATATGCCTCAATTTGTTATTAGACGCAAGGTTTTTTAGGGAAAAATTATTTTACCTCTCATAATTATAGAGGCAACCTAATATTTGTTTTGACCGCTAATAACATTATTAGGAGTATATGTGAAATGCCTCAGCTAACTTTTTTTGGTAGTGACTTCAGTGTTAGAGTAAATCTAAGAGCATCTCCATTGGATTAAGTGTTAATATTCAGGGCGTTGAATATTCAGGACTTAAGATCTGGGTTTTCCCCAGTGACCTAGTTCCCATTTAATGGGTTCCAGACATGATGCGCCCATTAAATAGGCGCTCAAGCACTCCTAACAACGCAATTGCAACCACTATCGTTAATAGAGGGTGCAACTTTGTTGTTGAGGGGGCTTGGGCTCCCAATAAATGGACGCCCAAGCCCCGTTCAGGATCCTGAATTGAATCCTGAATGTAAGATTTAATTTTCAGGTTAAATTCAGCCACTAGCAGTGCATTTCGTGATATTAAGGCTTAATATTTTACCACCAGAGATGCTCTAATTAATAATGTACTATATTATACAAAATCTCAATAAGAGTTTTCAACAATTTTCATTTTCAATTTAGTTAAAAATTATAGCACAGACACTTGTCTGTAGACTGCAAAAATGTCGTCCAATCCACGTTATAAAAAAAATTCACCCTGCCTAATCTAATATTAGAATAGTTTACACCTTGTCGTTCTACTTCTCCTCTCAATCCTGCTAAAAAGAAATCCATGTCCGGCCCCAATCTCAGGAAAATTTACATGATTCCATTCTCCTTCACCTCTCTAGCACTCATTCTACTGTAGATCAGCCCATATTTCTTCTGTAGCTCTACATTCTTGTATTCTCTATGTTCGATCGATAAGTGTTGATGACTGCTATAGTCGAACTGTCTATCATATGCATGAAAGTTGTACTTTCAATGTTTTATCTTCTTCTCTTTTCATTTTGACTTTTTTTTTGATAATTCCTTCGTCTTATAATTTTAACATGTTCTTATTTGCCTATAATTGCGCCTTGACATCTTAGCTACACGATTGGCCCCTTCCATGTTTTCTACCATGGCCATGGTGGATTTTGAATTCGCTTGAGTGTTTGTGGAAATGCAAGAAACATTGAATTTCAACAATGGTAGGAGAATGGATTACAATAAGGATTTGATTGGAAAACGGAGTTCGAATTAACACTGGATAATCTAGAATTTGGTAGCAAGATTTACCAAGAATAAGTAACATTTGCATAAAAGGGTGCAACAATGCAAAATTGAAGGAAATGGCATTCTAAGGGTAGAAATGAATCATGTATTTTCTAGAAACAGAGATCAATATGACCCAATTGAACTAGAAATTGTAATCAATCAATCTAAGCTAAAGATTCAAGAATTAACAACTAGGTTCTAACCAACTAAATTGCAAAAATGAAATGAAACAACAATACTGGAAAATAATGCAGGAATTAAATAGATTATGCTACTACAATTGGAAATGAACTGCATGAATTAAGCAAGAAACCAAACTAACAAGAGTGACTAATTACTGGAATATAAACCGGAATGAATAGTTACAACTTGTCTATAGAAGCTGCTTTGTTCAGAATTTCGATCCCTTCTATACAATGCCACCAGCAAGCCATATATATACATGGCTGCCTCCTTAATAATACAATGCCACACTTAAAAAATTTAGGACACAACCCATTTTTTTCAGGACCAAAAGTCGACTCTTCATCTCAACACTATACACCAGTAAGTCGTTACAACTGATAGTCCCCTGCTGCATTTGCTGTCGTGCCTACGGCAAATTTTGAATTTTCTCGAGTGCTTGTGAAAATGCAAGAAACACAGGATTTCAACAATGGTAGAAGAAGGGATTACGATAGGGATTTGAAAGGAAAAAGGAGTTCGAATTAACACTGGATAATCTAGAATTCAGTAGTAAGAATTACCGAGAACAAGTAACAATTTGCACAGAAAGGTGCAACAATGCAAAATGGAAGGAAATAACAACTTAAGGGTAGAAATGAACAATGTATTTGCTGGAAAGAGAGATCAATATATCTGAATAGAATTGGAAATTGTAATCAATCAACCTGAGTTAAAGATTAAAGAATTAACAACTAAGATCAAATCAACTAAATTGTAAAAATGAAAAGATACAACAATACTGGAAAATAATGCAGGAATTAAAGAGATTATGCTACTAGAAATGAAAATGAACTGTAGGAATCAAGCAATAAACTAAACTAACAAGACTAAACTAATTACTGGAATATAAATTAGAAATGAATTGATACAAGTTGCTAATAGAAGAAGCTTTGTTCAAATTTTCGATCTCTTCTGTACAAATGCCACTAGCAAGCTATATATATATATATATATATATATATTGTTAATACCAAAAATGGCACTAACATCCTAAGAGGTGTATTAACACTTTAGATCTATGAAAAACAAGGTTGAGAGCAAGTAAAATTAGAAAATAACACAAGTAAAGAGCGTTTATAATGGTTCGAATTTAGATTTGGCTACGTCCATTCTAAAGGATGATGTCAATATGATCTTCATTACAAGGTACATGATTTTCTTTATTTCAGACATTTTCTATATCTTTTACAATAAATCTCTCTTATCTCTTCATAACTTCACGATGACTCTTAGTCTCTCGGTTTCTTCAGAGAAATACTTGAATTCTCGATGGAGATGTTTGAATCTCAATTGGAGATGCTTTAATGGAGTTGGAGATGTTGCAGTAATGTTCAAAATTGAAAATGGAAGCCCTTTGGGGTAGAAAATTCAGTCCCTTTAATGTGTGAGAAGGCGGGGTATTTATAGACGGAGTTTGAAGTGGTGTGGAGCTTAAAATGATGATGCACATGACCCGGTACTTCGGGTTGCATCCCCTATGGGTTGGCCAGACGACCCATGACTCCATCGCGCCCCATTTCTCACATGCACGACTTACTTTGCAACGACCTATGCTCGGGTCGTATAAGAACGACCCATCGGGTCAATTGACTGTGCGTGTAACACCCCATGGCTATTAATGTCACTCACAAAGGGAATGCATTAATGTCATGAAGCGTTATAGTAGTATAGAACAGATAAATTACAAGAGTAAATAAATAAAACACAGCGGAAGATAAAACTTATTTCATAGCATCATAACTTCAAAACAAGCTTACATAAGTAGTCTCCAAAACCATTACAACAGGATCAATTGTCTTTTCCAAAAACTTCAAAGTACATAAAGAAGCAAATACTTAAATAACATAAATGCATAAATCCCCACTGAGCATAAGCAAAGCCATAAAGATGAGAGAGTCCAAAGCGATACATCTACTCTTTTCAAGCAACTGAAAGAAATCGGCACTAAGCTATAGTATTCCCACCTTGCAAACCTGAGGGGGGGAAAGGAAAGAGGTAGAAACAAAATGGGTCAGACATAAAGTCTAGCGAGCCCAGTAATTTTAACAAATAATAGGTAAGGTAAATGATCAAGACATAAATAGGCATCATGATATGGCTGTAACATGGATAAGGTAGATAAAAAGGATGGACAAGATGATTCCGTTCGTAAGTACTAAGACAATCCTACACCTTGGCTAAGCGAACAACCCTCCAAGTACTAACCCCGAAGACCGAAATCAACATCAGACTAGCACCCAAATGACTATCCAACTCAACCAACATGTATTTCGTTACACCGCACTTTTGCTAAGTTACACCACATTACTTAATTACACCGCACATCTACTAGTCTCTATTTACTAAAGGTTGATCCCTTCCCACTAACTGTACCCACATGACATACTTGGTAGTTACTTGTACCTAGCTCCTATCGTAGGTGCTGGCTTGCTCCTACCACCGCTAAGGTACCCTTACCCTACCCATTCGATCGGCTCCCTAAACCCCGTAGGCACCCGTGCTGGCCCCACAGTGGGGTGTATCACTCCCCAAAGTGGCAACCCCGATACCAACATAAAATGCACGGCCATACCTACACGATGCAACAACGTCTTTCCTACCAGCCCGGACCCATGCACGCACATGAACCCGTTGGACTCGCGTTGCCACCGCTATTCCCGTTTTGACCTCTTACATTCAAGTCTAGTAAGCGTGCCCCAACCCCGGCCTAGTACCAGGCCCAATTAGATACTCAAACGGGTTACTGGTTGAAACGGGTCCCTCATCCGACACAAGCCTCCCTCCTATGCTTGGTCCCCACTAGGTTTTTCCCCCACTTAACCATTTTAATTTAAATGTCCATGTCTTACACATTTTATGGTTAAGTCCATACTTACATGTCATAATTTACATGTCTTATCTTATACCGGTTAAGTCAATATTTACATGTCATAATTTACATGTCACCCCACTTAACCCTCTAACCATACCCATGTCTTATTATGGTTTGTATTCCTTAATTCATTCCTTATGACGAACGGTGCATGACCTCCCACATTAGACCGAACGCTTTGAGGCTGCTGGATTTGCCGGGCGGTTCCGGGCAGTCTTACGCCACAAACCGGGTCTAACTTCGTGTCATTAACCGTTGCGCCTACAATTCATTCCTTTGACCTCTCACATTAGACGTCCAATTGTGGAAGCTGGATTTGCCGGGCGGTTCCGCGCAGTCTTACGCCACAATTGCGCCTAACCTCATGTCAAAGGTTTATTAATAATCGTGTTTCACCCATACCCAATTTTCATGTCATGTATATCCAATTAAACATACAATCATGTTTATATTATTGCCTATTCCAAATTGTCACTAATTACATATTAATTAGCCTCAATTACAAATTCACAATTATAGGCAATTTCATCAATTCCATGTAATTCATACCCAAATATGCCAATTTCACATATTATCCAATTATCCCAAATGTCCAATAATATCCAATTTTCCAAATTTCACATATTCCCCTCGTTCCCACGTATTCGCATTCGCGCGTATTTTTAACATATGCCCGAAGGTAGCCTAGATCCAAAAATAAAAGGAATAGGAATAAGAAGAGAGAATCAAATCACAGAAAACTGGAATTAACACAACATCATGAAATAAAGGGGCACATAAACTGGTATAGAGGCGTAATGATAGATTCAACATGAATAAACTGATAAAGGTATGAACTTTACATAGAAACATAGGCATATGATGACATGAATCAAAAAGGTGAAGACTTGGATGAGATTTAAATTACATACATACATATGAATCCTCTTAACAACTTCATCATGTTACTTTTAATCCCATTATAATGTGAAAATTACCATACTCACCTTTCGTGGTTAAAGAATAGAATTATGCACCGAAATTGGTGTAGAAACGTTGCGATGTTACTGATTTATCTTCTTGAATTGTTGTAGTAGCTCTAATCTTTAATTTGAGTTGAAGTTGAATACTTGAGATTTGATTTAGAGGCGGCGGCTAGGGTTTAAGAGAGAGTTTGACAGCATAATGGTGTCATAGATAATATTTATGAATTAGGGTTAGGTCTTAGGGTGTATATATAGGTGTAGGAAGTTATTTAGGACCATTAGATTAACCCTAAACCATGAGAACCAATCAGATGCCACATCTGCCTTTGAGCGAGTCGGCCCACGGGTTGACAGCCAAACACCCAGAATCAACCCCTAGTCGACCTAGCAGGGCTCGGGACGACGTCAAAAATGGGCCGGTTCGGTTATTCCCCCTCCCCAATTCGCTGTTATGATTTCTTTTGCATATTTATTTATTTAATTATTTATATATATTTATCTATCTATATATATATATATATCTCATATGCATACAAACTTCAAGGCTTAATAACATCTTCATACGGTATCTGTTTTGTGCAAGCCAAATGTCTATCTTGACCCAAAATTTTGGAACGAACATAATAGCGCAACCCATTTCACTTAATCCTTTTCTAAAAATTAAGTATACTTTAATTTGTGAATATTAATGTTATAAAATTATGGGGTGTTACATTCTCCCCTCCTTAAAGGATTACATCCCCGAAATCTCCAAGTTAAGAAGAATGTATCCTACTATCCAATCATCCACCTACTCAACCATCGTCCACAAGTATCCATTGTCCTTAAAATATTTCTAATGCTTTTCATGTACATATGCATAGAGTGTGTATATGCCCGTATACTAATGCAAAATCAGGCGGTCCACTGATTCTGTCGACCTCCTTAATGCAAATAATGATAGTGCCATGTATCCATCATGTATGCAAAGAACCCTATACATATCATTACTACATGTATGCACAACCATTCATTTAAATGCAACATCCATATGATACACACATTCAATGTACATTCATTTTACTAAATACATCCATTTATATGCAATATGTAATATGAAAGTGACTGAGCCGATCTAGTGCCTAAAGTGTGTGTATATGCATCCACGAGCAACCGCTAGCAAACACTTGCATCCACATGCATCCACCATACACACATAACATGTTTCAACCATAGGACTACCCTATTTAAAGGTCAAAGATACTTGCGAGAGGACATGCTATAGATAGAACAAGTACAAGCTAAGCGATAAAGGAGAAATTAAAAGACATACCCTCGAAAAGAAAAGGGTACAATAAACTCTTCTTCTCTTCCGTCTCCCAAGTAGCGTCGCTCTCCTCATCTCCCCATTGCACTTTGACTAGCTTGACCTCTCGATTCCTCAACATCTTAATCTCCGACCCAAGAATGCATGTGGGAGCTCGTCGAATCGTCGCATCACGCTCTATCTCCACATCTCTAAGCAAGCTCGGCTCTACCACTTCCGCGGTCTCATGCAAGCACTTCCCCAAATGTGATACATGGAATACGTCGTGTACACCACTAAGTCTCTCGGGCAACTCCACTCTATACGCCATCTGTCCAATCCTCTCCTTAATAGGAAACGACCCTACAAACCTTGGTGCTAACTTCCCAACGGACCCAAAGCGAACAACATTTCGTAATGGAGACACCTTGATAAAGACCATGTCCCCAATATCAAACTCAAGATCTGTCCTCCTCTTGTCCGCATAAGATTTCTGCCTATCTTGCGCCGTTTTCATCCTCCTTCGAATCAAATCGATCTTTTCCAAAGTCTCTCTAATCATATTGGGCCCAAGCAAGATCTTATCCGTAGATTCCCACCAACATGTAGGTGAACGACAAGGCCTTCCATTAAGAGCCTCGAAAGGTGCCATGCCAATGCTAGACTGAAAGCTATTATTATACGCGAACTCCACCAAAGGAAGATGCTCCTCCCATGTACCTCCAAAGTCTAGGACACATAACCTCAAAAGGTCCTCTAGAATACGATTCACCCTCTCAGTCTGGCCGTCCGTCTGAGGATGATATGCGGAACTCAAACATAACTGAGTCCCTACCGCCTCTTGCAAACTCTTCCAAAACTCGGTAGTAAAGATAGGATCTCAGTCGCTTACTATGCTAGAAGGAACACCATGCAAACGAACTATCTCTCGAATGTATAAGGAAGCTAACCATGGAGCGGTCCTCTTACTCTTCACGGGAATGAAATGGGCGCTCTTAGTAAGTCTGCCTACCACAACCCAAATTCCCGTATTACCCTTCCTCGATCTCGGCAACCCATCGACAAAATCCATTGAGACACTAACCCACTTCCACTGTCGAACCTCCAATGGGTAAAGCAACCCACCGGGTTTCTTTTCCTCCGCTTTTACTTGTTGGCACACCAAGCATTTAGCGACATACTCGGCCACATCCCTCTTCATACCGGCCCAAAAGAAAACTCGCTTCATGTCATTGTACATCTTGTCCCCGCCGGGATGAATGGTCATCTTTGAATGATGTGCATCATCAAGAATAGCCTTCCTCAAGCTCTCGTCCCGCGGTACGCAAAGTCTACCGTCCTACGCAACCAACCCTTATCATCTAGGGCATACCTACTAAGATGGCTCGATGACTTCCCCCTTATGAGCTTCTCTACTAACTCAACCAACTGTGGTTCATCTAGATGTGCCTCACCAATCCGTCCCAAAAGCGTAGGTCTGACCTCTAAGGATGCTAGCAAACCGCGTACATAATCAATGGATGGTCTAAAATCGAAGGTGGAGATGAACTCTAAACTTCGCCGCTCAACAAACAAAGGACCCAAGCTCAACCTTTTCCTACTTAAGGCATCCGCCATAATGTTACCCTTGCCAAGGGTATATGCTATCTCGAAATCGTAGGATGCCAAGAACTCCATCCACCTTCCCTGCCTTAAGTTCAAGTCTTTTTGAGAAAACAAGTATTTTAGAGATTTATGATCCGTGTACAATTCGAACTTTTCGCCAAGAAGATAATGTCGCCATGACTTAAGCGCAAAAATGATAGCGGCCAACTCTAGGTCATGAGTAGGGTAATTTCTTTCATGCACTCTCAACTGCCTTCCACCATAGGCTATTACCCTCCCCTCTTGCATTAAGATTGCGCCTAGTCATGTCCCACAAGCATCGGTATAAACGGGAAATGGCTTACTCCCATCTGGCAACACTAAGACTGAGGCTGTGGTCAAAGCTCTCTTTAAATGTTGGAACGCATCATCACAATCTATGTCCCACGTGAAAACTAGGTTCTTCTTCGTTAAGCGTGTCAATGGGGCTGATATCTTTGCGAAGTCCTTGATAAACTTCCTATAGTAACCAGCCAACCCCAAGAAACTCCTCACCTCGGTAGCATTTTTAGTGACCTTCCAATCTTGAATGGCCACCACCTTCGCGGGATCCACAGCTATACCTTCCTTGGAAACCACGTGCCCTAAGAATCGCACTTCCTTCCTCCAAAAGTGACATTTAGAAAATTTAGCTTTAACGCTATGCGCTCGAAGGGTCTCCAACACTTTCCTAAGATGTAGGGCATGCTCTTCTTCGTTCTTAGAAAAGATTAAGATGTCATCCACAAAGACCACCACCAATTTGTTAAGGAACTCCCTAAATACCCTACTCATCAAGTCAACAAAGTATGCGGGGGCGTTTGTCAAACCGAAAGGCATTACCAGCCACTCATAGAAACCGTCCAGAGTCCTAAAGGCAGTCTTGTCTATGCTATCCTCAGCCACTCTCAAATGATAGAAACCAGTGGGTAAGTCCAACTGTGAAAATACTGAGGCGCCAGCTAACTGATCGAATAAATCGTCAATCCTCGGCAGTGGGTGCCTATTCTTCTTCGTAAGCTTATTAAGTTATCTATAGTCCACGCACATTCTAAGGGACCCATCCGCCTTCGTGGCAAAAACTACTGGGGCACCCCACTCCGATATACTACGTCTTTTGAACCCTTTCTCAAGCAACTCCACTACTAGCTTATTGAGTTCCCTCCTCTCACGAGGAGCCATGTGGCGTACTAACAGATATACGGGTTTTGCATTGTCTACAAGATAAATACAAAAGTCTATCTCACGTTTTGGGGGTAGACCCCTCACCTTATCGAAGACATCAACATATTCACGGATTATACGAATAGAATGTAAATCATCATTGGATGCATCAAGTGACTCAAGATAACTAAGCATCACCGATCCTCTAGGGCCACAAGAAATATCAAGGGTCATTCCACTACGAGTCAACAATTTTACTACCCTTCGTTCACAATCTAGGATGGCACCATGTCTGGCTAGCCAATCCATCCCTAGAATCTACCCATAGCCTATGAAACCAAGCACAAAAGCATTACATTCAAAACCAACGCCTAAGATAGACAATCTCAAATCCCTACAAACCATGGATAAATGAGCCGACCCACCAATAGGATTTGAGACTACAATGGGATCCACAACGAGACTATTATTTTAGTGCAGTGTTTCAACTAATGATGTAGAGACAAACGAATGTGATGCGCCAGAATTGAATAAAGTATGGACAAGATGATCAAACAAGAAGATCAAACTTTCGATAGAAATTTTTCTACCGTCCCCTTGTCCTAGAGCCATGAGAGCATGAACCTGCCCTCCCGAAGTAGACCCTGCCCTATGCCCTTGATTCTTAGGACAGTCCTTCACTCCATAACCCGCATCACCACAATGATAACAAGCGAACTTCTTCTTCTTCCTACAATCCTTCTTTAGATGACCGAGTATCCCATAGTTATGACACTTCCTCTTCTCTTTGCCACCTTTCTTTTATTGTTGGGCTTTCTTTTGATCCCCTTTCTTCTCCGGTGCCTTATTAGCATTAGTGCCTTTATCCTCTTCATGCATAAGCGCCATGTCAACCAGCTTCCCAAAGGTGGCCCCCATGGGAATGTGGGTCATAGCCAGCCCATGTAGCGGCTCATTCAAGCCTTTAACAAATCTCAGGGACTTCTTTTCGGGTGTGTTAACCAAGTCTAAGCCAAACCTCGCCAACTGATTGAACTTGTTGACATACTCTTTTACTGATAGATTTCCCTGCTTCAACGCCAAGAACCTTTCCATGTATAAGTTACCTTCTGCTCGTGAGAGAAATTTCGCTTCGAACCTTTGCCTGAAGTCCGCCCATGTCTCAACTGGACGCTCTCCATTAGTGACCTCCCACCAATACAAAGCCTCATCCTTCATCAACCAAGCAGCCAATTGGACTTTCCTCCTATCATCCACCTCAAAGATACCAAAAAGATCCCCTACTTCTTTCAACCAATTTCTAGCTTCAACGAATGTTTCGGACCCACTAAAAGGTTTTCCACCCATCGAACGAAAGTCTATACATATCTTGGAGAAAGCATCTGCACGAGGAGGAATGACTGGAGCTGGGGGAGGAGGAGGAGGAACGTCGATCGGGCCCGCGGCAGCGGCCCTAGCCTCGAGATATTTACGAAACCAACCGGGTGCATGAACACCCTCTGGTATCAAAGATGCTCCAGACATGCTGAAAATAAAAGGAAAGAGTTTCAAAACAAGGGAAGCGAAAGAGAGAAGTATGGCTTGCGGGGATTATGCTCCTTAAAGTAAACTTTCTTTGAAAATAGCTTCTTTAAAACAAGTTTTTGAAAATACATTCTAGGAAAATAATACTTTTGAAAACACTTTTCAAAACTTTTTATCTGTTCTTGTAACCTTAGCTCTGATACCACATGTAACACCCCATGGCCATTAATGTCACTCACAAAGGGAATGCATTAATGTCATGAAGCGTTATAGTAGTATAGAACAGATAAATTACAAGAGTAAATAAATAAAACACAGCGGAAGATAAAATTTATTTCATAGCATCATAACTTCAAAACAAGCTTACATAAGTAGTCTCCAAAACCATTACAACATGATCAATTGTCTTTTCCAAAAACTTCAAATTACATAAAGAAGCAAATACTTAAATAACATAAATGCATAAATCCCCACTAAGCATAAGCAAAGCCATAAAGATGAGAGAGTCCAAAGCGATACATCTACTCTTTTCAAGCAGCTGAAAGAAATCGGCACTAAGCTATAGTATTCCCTCCTTGCTAACCTGAGGGGAGGGGGGAGGAAAGAAAAGAGGTGGAAACAAAACGGGCTAGACATAAAGTCTGGCGAGTCCAGTAATTTTAACAAATAATAGGTAAGGTAAATGATCAAGACATAAATAGGCATCACGATATGGCTATAACATGGATAAGGTGGATAAAAAGGATGGACAAGATGATTCCATTCCTAAGTACTAAGACAATCCTACACCTTGGCTAAGCGAACAACCCTCCAAGTACTAACCCCGAAGACCGAAGTCAACATCAGACTAGCACCCAAAGGACTATCCAACTCAACCAACATGTATTTCATTACACCGCACTTTGCTAAGTTACACCACATTACTTAATTACACCGCACATCTACTAGTCTCTATTTACTAAAGGTTGATCCCTTCCCACTAACTGTACCTACATGACATACTTTGTAGTTACTTGTACCTAGCTGCTATCGTAGGTGCCGGCTTGCTTCTACCACCGCTAAGATACCCTTACCCTACCCATTCGATCGGCTCCCTAAACCCCGTAGGCACCCATGCTGGCCCCACAGTGGGGTGTATCACTCCCCAAAGTGGCAACCCCGATACCAACATAAAATGCACGGCCATACCTACACGATGCAACAACGTCTTACCTACCAGCCCGGACCCATGCACGCACATGAACCAGTTGGACTCGTGTTGCCACCGCTATTCACGTTTTGACCTCTTACATTCAAGTCCAGTAAGCGTGCCCTAACCCCGACCTAGTACCGGGCCCAATTAGATACTCAAACGGGTTACTAGTTGAAACGGGTCCCCCATCCGACACAAGCCTCCTATCTATGCTTGGGCCCCACTAGGTTTTTATCCCACTTAACCATTTTAATTTAAATGTCCATGTCTTACACATGTTATGGTTAAGTCCATACTTACATGTCATAATTTACATGTCTTATCTTATCACGTGGTGGACTAATTACTGCGTGGAACGAAAGTATCTGGAAGCTTTGTCACACCTCATATCACCCTTCTGTTTTGCACGTGATCCTCCTCCACAATCCCACCAACACTTTCTTTCACTTCACCAATGTTTATGCTCCCAATGACCCTCACCTTAGATCAGAAGTTTGGCAATTCTGCCTCAACTTGTCTCATAATATTAATGGCCCCTGGATCATTGGTGGTGACTTCAACACTACTCGATTTTCCTTTGAACGTAATTTAGGTACCCCCTCCCCAGATTCCGACTCTTTTAAATCTCTCATCAATTCCTGCCATCTCATCGACCCACCCATTAATAATCGTAGATTCACTTGGTCCAGCAGAAGAGACAATCCTTCTTTATCAAAAATTGATAGATTTTTCTTTAATTTAGCCTGGGAGGATCTCTTTCTCCTCTCCTTGGTCAATGGCCTCGCCACAACCATTTCCGACCATTGTCCAATTGTCCTTGATACTCAAGATAATGCTTTGATTAAGAGACCATTCAGATACGAGAGATTGTGGACACTTGAACCCTCCTTTAATGATTTCATCAAACACATTTGGTCACAACCATTGAATTGTAATTCGGCAACAACCAGAATGGTTTGTAAGTTTCGCTCTCTACGCAAATTGATTCGCCCTTGGGCTAAGAACATTTGGAATTCTTTGAAATCCAGAATCTCATCCACTCAAGATGCCATTTTAAACTTGAACATCATTGAGGAGAGTCATCCACTAACTGACCTTGAGAAACATAACCTGAAAAACCATGAATTGAAATAAGAGAGACTTATCAAACAAGAAGAAATTGGATGGAAACAACGATCCAAAGCTAGATGGATTAATGAAGGAGATAAAAACACTGCATACTTTCACCGATTAGCTAATGGTCAACGACGTGCTTCATTCATTTCTGAAATAATGCACGCCAACAACTCATTTTCTGATCCCAAAGAAATTTGCTCCCTTTTCACACAATTTTATAGAAACATTCTGGGTTCACAACCCCCTCCATCCCCTACGATTGATTGGCACAATCTTTATCCAAACCCTAAGCATAATGCCATTGATCACCCATTCACAGAAGGGGAGATTTGGGCTGCAATCAATGACATGGCGGCAGACAAGGCTCCTGGGCCTGATGGCTTTGGCCCATGTTTTTTAAGCATTTTTGGCCCACCATCAAATTTGACCTAATTGAGATGTGCTCTGAATTCTACTCTGATCCATCTGCTATTGCTAAACTTAATTATGCTAATATCATCCTCATTCCTAAATTCCTTGGAGCTAACACCCTTCCATCATTTAGACCCATCAGCCTCCTCAATACTACTTTCAAAATCATCACCAAAATATTATCTAACAGACTCCAAAATCACATTTCTGAGTTAGTGGGTATTGAACAATCCACCTTCATTCTGGGAAGAAATATATTAGACTGTGTTGCTGCTACACAGGAGATCATCTCCTTCTGCCACACCACGAACTCCCCTGGAGTGCTTCTCAAACTTGATTTCTCTAAAGCCTTTGATTCGATTAACTGGTATTTCATCCTGGACCTTATGTCTCACAGAGGCTTCCCCATGAATTGGTGTAATTGGATCAAGCATATCCTATTCACTAGCTATTCAACGATCAATATTAATGGAGAAATTGGCGGTAAAATTAAATCTAAAAGAGGCTTACGACAAGGAGATCCACTTTCACCTTTGATTTTTGTCTTGATTGCTGATGTCTTTAATCAGATGGTGAAACTCTCATTAACTCACAACATCCTCTATGACATTTCTCTTCCTAATTCCAACCTCTCCACAACCAACTTACAATTCGCGGATGACACGATTCTCTTTACCATTCCTTCACCTCAAAACATCCACAGCCTTAAAGTTCTCCTTTACATGTTTGAACTCATCTCTGGTCTTTCTATCAATTTCAATAAAAGTTCTGTTATAATGCTGGGAAATTGTTCTTCACTCAGTGCCCCTATTGCCAAATGTCTAAATTGCAAGGTTGGATCTTCCCCATTACTTATCTAGGTATACCCCTTCGTCCTACAAAACTTCATAAATCAGATTGGATTCCTCTTATCTCAAAGATTGAATCTAGACTTTCATCTTGGAAGGCAAATTCCTTGTCCTCTGCAGGTCGCCTTGTGCTTCTCAAGCATGTTCTCTCCTCAATACCAACATACTGGATGTCGTTTCACAAATTACCCATCTGGGTTATCAGTAAGATTGATTCTATTCTAAGTTCTTTCCTTTGGAATGGTGATAAGCTCAAAAGGCTAGTCAACTGGCATACAGTTTGTCTCCCTTACTCTCATGGAGGATTGAATGTCCCCCAGCTTACCTCCTTCAATCAAGCTCTCTTGACTAAATGGATTTGGCGTGCTCTTTCCCCTTCTCATTTCATATGGAAAGATTGGATCTTAATGCGGCTTTACAATGCAAACCCAGCCTTCATTCTTCACTTCAGTCCTGCCTCTAATCCATCTCCGTTCTGGAGAGGAGTTTTATCCTCCCTCGCGAGAGTTAAACCGCTTTTCCATGTTAAAGTAAATAATGGTGAATCATGTTTGTTTTGGCAAGATATTTGGTTCGGAGAACTTCCTCTTTCCTCCTCCTTGCCCAACCTTGGATCTAGTAATATTTCTAACCTACAGACAATTGCTGAAGCCTTTAATTTGGGCCCATTGGGCTTGTTTCCCAGTTCACTATTTGGGATGTCCAGTTTACAAGAGTTGACTAAGATCGAGATACTCATTGATTCTTTTCAACTCTCGCCTGGGCCTGACTCTTTCTATTGGGGTTTGGGCTCTTCTCGAAAATTCTCAGTCAAGTCTTGTTATGATTATTTGATCCATCCTGGTCGATGTTATTCTTTCTCCAGAGTCTGGAACTGTCATCTCCCCCCACGCATCATTTTCTTTCAATGGCTCTTAATCCACAATCGCATCAATTCAAAAGACAGACTCTGCCGCTTTGGGATCGATGTCAACCCTATTTGCGTTCTTTGCAACCTGAGTAATGAATCTCTCACCCATCTTTTCTTTGATTGTGACTTTTCTTTTGCGGTTTGGGCCGATGTTAGCTCATTCATTCTCGGTTTCGTCCCTTCTTTTCGCTCTTTCTTCGATTACTGGCAGCATAACCCCCCTGACCCCTCGTCTGACTCTCTGGTAGCGATCTTCTCCTGGTGTATCTAGTTAGAACGAAATGCATATGTATTTGGAAGACCCAAAAAGTCATTCTGGGGAACTTGTTTTCATATTCTGCATCTCTTCAAATTATGGACAGGCTCGGTCAGGCACGCTCGCTTCAGACTTTCCCTCCCCCAGCCTCGCTCGCCTAGATCTCAAGAAAGCAGCTCGTTATATCCTCTGTGATCAAGTATAAGTATGTAGTTCTATTTTGGTAGTGTATTTATCACTCAGCTGTGTTGTGGTTGCTATATGTACATCTTATTAGTACTCCTCAGACTGTATTATATATGACCATCTTGGTCTGTTCTTAGTTTGCTACTGGTTGGGCCTGTCAAGCAGATATTATTACTAGCTCTTATGCATCTACGCGTAACAGACTGTGTAGTGCCCGCTACACACCCGTTATCCTCAAAAAAAGTCCATATTTTCATGTCATAATTTACATGTCACCCCACTTAACCCTCTAACCATACCCATGTCTTATTATGGTTTGTATTCCTTAATTCATTCCTTATGACGAACAGTGCATGACCTCCCACATTAGACCGAACGCTTTGTGGCTGCTGGATTTGTCGGGCGGTTCCGGGCAGTCTTACGCCACAAACCGGGTCTAACCTCGTGTCATTAACCGTTGCGCCTATAATTCATTCCTTTAACCTCTAACATTATACGTCCAATTGTGGTAGCTGGATTTGCCGGGCGGTTCCGGGCAGTCTTACGCCATAATTGCGCCTAACCTCGTGTCAAAGGTTTATTAATAATCGTATTTCACCCATACCCAATTTTCATGTCATTTATATCCAATTAAACATATAATCATGTTTATATTATTGCCTATTCCAAATTGTCACTAATTACATATTAATTAGCCTCAATTACAAATTCACAATTATAGGCAATTTCATCAATTCCATGTAATTCATACCCAAATATGCCAATTTCACATATAGTCCAATTATCCAAAATGTCCAATAATATCCAATTTTCCATATTTCACATATTCCCCTCGTTCCCACGTATTCGCATTCGCGCGTGTTTTTAACATAGGCTCGAAGGTAGCCTAAATCGAAAAATAAAAGGAATAGGGATAAGAAGAGAGAATCAAATCACAGAAAATTGGAATTAACACAACATCATGAAATAAAGGGGCATATAAACTAGCATAGAGGCATAATGACAGATTCAACATGAATAAACTGATAAAGGTATGAACTTTACATAGTAACATAGGCATATGATGACATGAATCAAAAAGGTGAAGACTTGGATGAGATTTAAATTACATACATACATATGAATCCTCTTTACAACTTCATCATGTTACTTTTAATCCCATTATATTGTGAAAATCATTGTACTCACCTTTCGTGGTTAAAGAATAGAATTGTGCACTGAAATTGGTGTAGAAACGTTGCGGTGTTGCTGATTTATCTTCTTAAATTGTTGTAGAAGCTCTAATCTTTAATTTGAGTTGAAGTTGAATACTTGAGATTTGATTTAGAGGCGGCGGCTAGGGTTTAAGAGAGAGTTTGAAAGCATAATGGTGTCATAGATAATATTTATGAATTAGGGTTAGGTCTTAGGGTGTATATATAGGTGTAGGAAGTTATTTAGGACCATTAGATTAACCCTAAACCATGAGAACCAATCAGATGCCACATCTGCCTTTGAGCGAATCGGCCCACGGGTTAACAGCCAAACACCCTGAATCAACCCCTAGTCGACTTAGCAGGGCTCGGGTCGACCTCAAAAATGGGCCGGTTCGGTTATTCCCCCTCCTAATTCGCTGTTATGAACTTTTTTTTTTTTGCGTATTTATTCATTTAATTATATATATATCTATCTATATATATATATATATATCTCATATGCATACAAACTTCAAGGCTTAATAACATCTTCATAAGGTGTCTGTTTCGTGCAAGCCAAATGTCTATCTTGACCCAAAATTTTGGAACGAACATAATAGCGCAACCATTTCACTTAATTCTTTTCTAAAAATTAAGTATACTTTAATTTGTGAATTTTAATGTTATAAAATTATGAGGTGTTACATTCTCCCCTCCTTAAAGGATTTCATCCCCGAAATCTCCAAGTTAAGAAGAATGTATCCTACTATCCAATCATCCATCTACTCAACCATCATCCACAAGCATCCATTGTCCTCAAAAAATTTCTAATGCTTTTCATGTACATATGCATAGAGTGTGTATATGCTCATATACTAATGAAAAATCAGGCGGTCCATTGATTCTGTCGACCTCCTTAATGCAAATAATGATAGAGCCATGTATCCATCATGTATGCAAAGAACCCTATACATATCATTACTACATGTATGCACAAACATTCATTTAAATGCAACATCCATATATTACAAACATTCAATGTACATTCATTTTACTAAATACATCCATTTATATGCAATATGGAAGTGACTGAGCCGATCTAGTGCCTAAAGTGTGTGTATACGCATCCACGAGCAACCGCTAGCAAACACTTGCATCCACCATACATACATAACATGTTTCAACCATAGGACTACCCTATTTAAAGGTCAAAGATACTAGCGAGAGGACATGCTATAGATAGTACAAGTACAAGCTAAGCGATAAAGGAGAAATTAAAAGACATACCCTCGAAAAGAAAAGGGTACAATAAACGCATTTTCTCTTCCGTCTCCCAAGTAGCGTCGCTCTCATCATCTCCCCATTGCACTTTGACTAGCTTGACCTCTCGATTCCTCAACTTCTTAATCTCCGACCCAAGAATGCATGTGGGAGCTCGTCGAATCGTCGCATCACGCTCTATCTCCACATCTCTAAGCAAGCTCGGCTCTACCACTTCCGCGGTCTCATGCAAGCACTTCCTCAAATGTGATACATGGAATACGTCGTGTACACCACTAAGTCTCTTGGGCAACTCCACTCTATACGCCATCTGTCCAATCCTCTCCTTAATAGTAAATGGCCCTACGAACCTTGGTGCTAACTTCCCAACGGACCCAAAGCGAACAACATTTCGTAATGGAGACACCTTGATAAAGACCATGTCCCCAATATCAAACTCAAGATCTGTCCTCCTCTTGTCCGCATAAGATTTCGGCCTATCTTGCGCCGTCTTCATCCTCCTTCGAATCAAATCGATCTTTTCCAAAGTCTCTCTAATCATATCGGGCCTAAGCAAGATCTTATCTGTAGATTCCCACCAACATGTAGGTGAACGACAAGGCCTTCCATAAAGAGCCTCGAAAGGGGCCATGCCAATGCTAGACTGAAAGCTATTATTATACGCGAACTCCATGAAAGGAAGATGCTCTTCCCATGTACCTCCAAAGTCTAGGACACATAACCTCAAAAAGTCCTCTAGAATGCGATTCACCCTCTCAGTCTGACCGTCCGTCTGAGGATGATATGCGGAACTCAAACATAACTGAGTCCCTACCGCCTCTTGCAAACTCTTCCAAAACTCGCTAGTAAAGATAGGATCTCGGTTGCTTACTATGCTAGAAGGAACACCATGCAAACGAACTATCTCTCGAATGTATACGGAAGCTAACCATGGAGCGGTCCTCTTACTCTTCACGGGAATGAAATGGGCGCTCTTAGTAAGTCTGTTTACCACAACCCAAATCCCCGTATTACCCTTCCTCAATCTCGGCAACCCATCGACAAAATCCATCGAGACACTATACCACTTCCACTGTGGAACCTCCAATGGGTGAAGCAACCCACCGGGTTTCTTTTCCTCCACTTTTACTATTGGTACACCAAGCATCTAGCGACATACTCGGCCACATCCCTCTTCATACCAGCCCAAAAGAAAACTCGTTTCATGTCATTGTACATCTTGTCCCCGCCGGGATGAATGGTCATCTTTGAACGATGTGCATCATCAAGAATAGCCTTCCTCAAGCTCTCGTCCCGCGGTACACAAATTCTGCCGTCCCCAAGCAACCAACCCTTATCATCTAGGGCATACCTACTAAGATGGCTCGATGACTTCCCCCTTATGAGCTTCTCTACTAACTCAACCAACTGTGGGTCATCTTGATGTGCCTCACCAATCCGTCCCAAAAAGTGTTGGTCTGACCACTAAGGATGCTAGCAAACCGGGTACATAATCAATGGATGGTCTAAAATCAAAGTGGAGATGAACTCTAAACTTCGTTGCTCAACAAACAAAGGACTCAAGCTCAACCTTTTCCTACTTAAGGCATCCGCCACAACGTTACCCTTGCCAAGGGTATATGATATCTTGAAATCGTAGGACGCCAAGAACTCCATCCACCTTTGCTTCCTTAAGTTCAAGTCTTTTTGAGAAAACAAGTATTTTAGAGATTTATGATCCGTGTACAATTCGAACTTTTCTCCAAGAAGATAATGTTGCCAAGACTTAAGCGCAAAAATTATAGTGGCCAACTCTAGGTCATGTGTAGGGTAATTTCTCTCATGCACTCTCAAATGCCTTCCACCATTGGCTATTACCCTCCCCTCTTGCATTAAGATTGCGCCTAGTCATGTCCCACAAGCATCGGTATAAACGACAAATGGCTTACTCCATCTGGCAACACTAAGACTAGGGCTGTGGTCAAAGCTCTCTTTAAACGTTGGAATGCATCATCACAATCTACGTCCCACGTGAAAACTAGGTTCTTCTTCGTCAAGCGTGTCAATGGGGCTGATATCTTTGCGAAGTCCTTGATAAACTTCCTATAGTAGCCAGTCAACCCCAAGAAACTCCTCACCTCAGTAGCATTCTTAGGGACCTTCCAATCTTGGATGGCCACCACCTTCGCGGGATCCATAGCTATCCCTTTCTTGGAAACCACGTTCCCTAAGAATCGCACTTCCTTCCTCCAAAAGTGACATTTAGAAAATTTAGCTTTAACGCTATGCGCTCGAAGGGTCTCCAACACTTTCCTAAGATGTAGGGCATGCTCTTCTTCGTTCTTAGAAAAGATTGAGATGTCATCCACAAAGACCACCACAAATTTGTTAAGGAACTCCCTAAATACCCTACTCATCAAGTCAACAAAGTATGTGGGGGCGTTTGTCAAACCGAAAGGCATTACCAACCACTCATAGAAACCGTCCGGAGTCCTAAAGGCAGTCTTGTCTATGCTATCCTCAGCCACTCACAAATGATGGAAACCAGTGGCTAAGTCCAACGGCGAAAATACTAAGGTGCCAACTAACTAATCGAATAAATCGTCAATCCTCGGCAGTGGGTGCCTATTCTTCTTTGTAAGCTTATTAAGTTCTCTATAGTCCACGCACAGTCTAAGGGACCCATCCGCCTTCGTGGCAAAAACTACTGGGGCACCCCACTCCGATATACTACGTCTTATGAACCCCTTCTCAAGCAACTCCCCTACTAGCTTATTGAGTTCCCTCCTCTCACGAGGAGCCATGTGGCGTACTGGCAGAGATACAGGTTTTGCATTGTCTATAAGATAAATACAAAAGGTTATCTCACGTTTTGGGGGTAGACCCCTCACCTCATCGAAGACATCAACATATTCACGAACTATACGAACAGAATGTAAATCATCATTGGATGCGTCAAGTGAATCAAGATAACTAAGCATCACCGATCCTCTAGGGCCACAAGAAATATCAAGGGTCTTTCCACTACGAGTCAACAATTTTACTACCATTCGTTCACAATCTAGGATGGCACCATGTCTGGCTAGCCAATCCATCCCCAGAATCAACCCATAGCCCATGAAACCAAGCACAAAAGCATTACATTCAAAACCAACGCCTAAGATAGACAATCTCAAATCCCTACAAACCATGGATAAATGAGCTGACCCACCAATAGGATTTGATACTACAATGGGATCCACAACGAGACTAGTATTTAAGTGCAGTGTTTCAACTAATGATGTAGAGATAAACGAATGTGATGCGCCAGAATCGAATAAAGTATGGACAAGATGATCAAACAAGAAAATCAAACTTTCGACAGAAATTTTTCTACCTTCCCCTTGTCCTGGAGCCATGAGAGCATGAACCTGCCCTCCCGAAGTAGACCCTGCCCTATGCCCTTGCTTCTTAGGACAGTCCTTCACTCCATGACCCGCATCACCACAACGATAACAAGCGAACTTCTTCTTCTTCCTACAATCCTTCTTTAGATGACCGGGTATCCCACAGTTATGACACTTCCTCTTCTCTTTGCCACCCTTCTTTTGTTGTTGGGATTTCTTTTGATCCCCTTTCTTCTCCGGTGCCTTATTAGCATTAGCGCCTTTCTCCTCTTCATGCATAAGCGCCATGTCAACCAGCTTCTCAAAGGTGGCCCCCATGGGAATGTGGGTCATAGCCATCCCGTGTAGCAGCTCATTCAAGCCATTAACAAATCTCAGTGCCTTCTTTTGGGTATGATAACCAAGTCTAAGCCAAACCTCGCCAACTGATTGAACTTGTTGATGTACTCTTTTACTAATAGATTTCCCTGCTTCAACGCCAAGAACCTTTCCATGTATAAGTTCTCTTCTGCTCGAGAGAGAAATTTCGCTTCGAACCTATGCCTGAAGTCCGCCCATGTCTCAACTGGACGCTCTCCATTAATGACCTCCCACCAATACAAAGCCTCATCCTTCATCAACCAAGCAGCCAATTGGAATTTCCTCCTATCATCCACCTTAAATATACCAAAAAGAACCTCTACTTCTTTCAACCAATTTCTAGCTTCAACGAATGTTTCGGACCCACTAAAAGGTTTTCCACCCATCGAACGAAAGTCTTTACATATCTTGGAGAAAGCATCTCCACGCGGAGGAATGACTGGAGCTGGGGGAGGAGGAGGAGGAACGTCGGTCGGGCCCGCAGCATCGGCCCTAGCCTCGAGATATTGACAAAACCAACCGGGTGCATGAACACCCTCTGGTATCTCAGATGCTCCAGACATGCTGAAAAGAAAAAGAAAGAGTTTCAAAACAATGGAAGCGAAAGAGAGAAGTATGGCTTGCATGGATTATGCTCCTTAAAGTAAACTTTCTTTGAAAATAGCTTCTTTAAAACAAGTTTTTGAAAATACTTTCTAGGGAAGTAATACTTTTGAAAACACTTTTCAAAACTTTTTATCTGTTCTTGTAACCTTAGCTCTGATACCACGTGTAACACCCCATGGCCATTAATGTCACTCACAAAGGGAATGCATTAATGTCATGAAGCGTTATAGTAGTATAGAACAGATAAATTACAAGAGTAAATAAATAAAACACAGCGGAAGATAAAACTTATTTCATAGCATCATAACTTCAAAACAAGCTTACATAAGTAGTCTCCAAAACCATCACAACAGGATCAATTGTCATTTATAAAAACTTCAAAGTACATAAAGAAGCAAATACTTAAATAACATAAATGCATAAATCCCCACTGAGCATAAGCAAAGCCATAAAGATGAGAGAGTCCAAAGTGATACATCTACTCTTTTCAAGCAGCTGAAAGAAATCGGCACTAAGCTATAGTATTCCCTCCTTGCAAACCTGAGAGGGGGGGGGGCAGGAAAGAAAAGAGGTGGAAACAAAACGGGCCAGACATAAAGTCTGGCAAGTCCAGTAATTTTAACAAATAATAGGTTAGGTAAATGATCAAGACATAAATAGGCATCACGATATGGCTATAACATGGATAAGGTAGATAAAAAGGATGGACAAGATGATTCCGTTCCTAAGTACTAAGACAATCCTACACCTTGGCTAAGTGAACAACCCTCCAAGTACTAACCCCGAAGATCGAAGTCAACATCAGACTAGCACCCAAAGGACTATCCAACTCAACCAACATGTATTTCATTACACCGCACTTTACTAAGTTACACCACATTACTTAATTACACCGCACATCTACTAGTCTCTATTTACTATAGGCTGATCCCTTCCCAATCACCGTACCCACATGACATACTTAGTAGTTACTTATACCTAGCTGCTATCGTAGGTGTCGGCTTGCTCCTACCACCGCTAAGGTACCCTTACCCTACCCATTCGATCGGCTCAAAAACCCCGTATGCACCTGTGTTGGCCCCACAGTGGGGTGTATCACTCCCCAAAGTGGCAACCCCGATACCAACATAAAATGCACGGCCATACCTACACGATGCAACAACATCTTACCTACTAGCCCGGACCCATGCATGCACATGAACCCGTTGGACTCAGGTTGCCACCGCTATTCACGTTTTGACCTCTTACATTCAAGTCTAGTAAGCGTGCCCCAACCCCGGCCTAGTACCGGGCCCAATTAGATACTCAAACGGGTCACTGGTTGAAATGGGTCCCCCATCCGACACAAGCCTACCACCTATTCTTGGTCCTTACTAGGTTTTTCTCCCACTTAACCATTTTAATTTAAATGTCCATGTCTTACACATGTTATGGTTAAGTCCATACTTACATGTCATAATTTACATGTCTTATCTTATACCGGTTAAGTCCATATTTACATGTCATAATTTACATGTCACCCCACTTAACCCTCTAACCATACCCATGTCTTATTATGGTTTGTATTCCTTAATTCATTCCTTATGACGAACGGTGCATGACCCCCCAAATTAGACCAAACGCTTTGTGGCTACTGGATTTGCCGGGCGGTTCCGGGCAGTCTTACGCCACAAACCGGGTCTAACCTCGTGTCATTAACCATTGCGCCTACAATTCATTCCTTTGACCTCTCACATTAGACGTCCAATTGTGGCAGCTGGATTTGCCGGGAGGTTCCGGGATGTCTTACGCCACAATTGCGCCTAACCTCGTGTCAAAGGTTTATTAATAATCGTATTTCACCCATACCTAATTTTCATGTCATGTATATCCAATTAAACATATAATCATGTTTATATTATTGCCTATTCCAAGTTGTCACTAATTACATATTAATTAGCCTCAATTACAAATTCACAATTATAGGCAATTTCATCAATTCCATGTAATTCATACCCAAATATGCCAATTTCACATATTATCCAATTATCCAAAATGTCCAATAATATCCAATTTTCCATATTTCACATATTCCCCTCGTTCCCACGTATTCGCATTCGCGCATATTTTTAACATAGGCTCGATGGTAGCCTAGATCCAAAAATAAAAGGCATAGGGAAAAGAAGAGAGAATCAAATCACAGAAAATTGGAATTAACACAACATCATGAAATAAAGGGGCATATAAACTGGCATAGAGGCATAATGATAGATTCAACATGAATAAACTGATAAAGGTATGAACTTTACATAGAAACATAGGCATATGATGACATGAATCAAAAAGGTGAAGACTTGGATGAGATTTAAATTACATACATACATATGAATCCTCTTTACAACTTCATCATGTTACTTTTAATCCCATTATATTGTGAAAATCATCGTACTCACCTTTCGTGGTTAAAGATTAGAATTATGCACTGAAATTGGTGTAGAAACGTTGCGGTGTTGCTGATTTATCTTCTTGAATTGTTGTAGAAGCTCTAATCTTTAATTTGAGTTGAAGTTGAATACTTGAGATTTGATTTAGAGGCGGCGGCTAGGGTTTAAGAGAGAGTTTGACAGCATAATGGTGTCATAGATAATATTTATGAATTAGGGTTAGGTCTTAGGGTGTATATATAGGTGTAGGAAGTTATTTAGGACCATTAGATTAACCCTAAACCATGAGAACCAATCAGATGCCACATCTGCCTTTGAGCGAATCGGCCCACGGGTTGACAGCCAAAAACCCTGAATCAACCCCTAGTCGACCCAGCAGGCTCGGGTCGACCTCAAAAATGGGCCGGTTCGGTTATTCCCCCTCCCAATTCGTTGTTATGAACTTTTTTTTCATATTTATTTTTTTAATTTTATATATATATATATATATATATATATCTATATATATATATATATCTCAAATGCATACAAACTTCAAGGCTTAATAACATCTTCATAAGGTGTCCGTTTTGTGCAAGTCTATCTTGACCCAAAATTTTGGAACGAACATAATAGCGCAACCCATTTCACTTAATTCTTTTCTAAAAATTAAGTATACTTTAATTTGTGAATTTTAATGTTATAAAATTATGGGGTGTTACATTCTCCCCTCCTTAAAGGATTTCATCCCCGAAATCTCCAAGTTAAGAAGAATGTATCCTACTACCCAATCATCCATCTACTCAACCATCATCCACAAGCATCCATTGTTCTTAAAAGATTTCTAATGCTTTTCATGTACATATGCATAGAGTGTGTATATGCCCGTATACTAATGCAAAATCAGGTGGTCCACTGATTCTGTCGACCTCCTTAATGCAAATAATGACAGTGCCATGTATCCATCATGTATGCAAAGGGCCCTATACATATCATTACCACATGTATGCACAACCATTCATTTAAATGCAACATCCATATGATACACACATTCAATGTACATTCATTTTACTAAATACATCCATTTATATGCAATATGCAATATGAAAGTGACTGAGCCGATCTAGTGCCTAAAGTGTGTGTATATGCATCCACGAGCAACCGCTAGCAAACACATGCATCCACCATACATACATAACATGTTTCAACCATAGGACTACCCTATCTAAAGGTCAAAGATACTAGCGAGAGGACATGCTATAGATAGAACAAGTACATGCTAAGCGATAAAGGAGAAATTAAAAGACATACCCTCGAAAAGAAAAGGGTACAATAAACGCATCTTCTCTTCCGTCTCCCAAGTAGCGTCGCTCTCATCATCTGCAGATTGCACTTTGACTAGCTTGACCTCTCGATTCCTCAACTTCTTAATCTCCGACCCAAGAATGCATGTGGGAGCTCGTCGAATCTTCGCATCACGTTCTATCTCCACATCTCTAAGCAAGCTCGTCTCTACCACTTCCACGGTCTCATGCAAGCACTTCCTCAAATGTGATACATGGTATACGTCGTGTACACCACAAAGTCTCTCAGACAACTCCCCTCTATACGCCATCTGTCCAGTCCTCTCCTTAATAGGAAACAGCCCTACGAACCTTGGTGCTAACTTCCCAACGGACCCAAAGAGAACAACATTTCGTAATGGAGACACCTTGATAAAGACCATGTCCCCAATATCAAACTCAAGATATGTCCTCCTCTTGTCCGCATAAGATTTCTGCCTATCTTGCACCGTCTTCATCCTCCTTCGAATCAAATCGATCTTTTCCAAAGTCTCTCTAATCATATCGGGCCCAAGCAAGATCTTATCCGTAGATCCCCACCAACATGTAGGTGAACGAGAAGGCCTTCCATAAAGAGCCTCGAAAGGTGCCATGCCAATGCTAGACTGAAAGCTATTATTATACGCGAACTCCACCAAAGGAAGATGCTCCTCCCATGTACCTCCAAAGTCTAGGACACATAACCTCAAAAGGTCCTCTAGAATGCTATTCACCCTCTCAGTCTGGCCGTCCGTATGAGGATGATATGCGGAACTCAAACATAACTGAGTCCCTACCGCCTCTTGCAAACTCTTCCAAAACTCGCTAGTAAAGATAGGATCTCGGTCGCTTACTATGCTAGAAGGAACACCATGCAAACGAACTATCTCTCGAATGTATACGGAAGCTAACCATGGAGCGGTCCTCTTACTCTTCACGGGAATAAAATGGGCGCTCTTAGTAAGTTTGTCTACCACAACCCAAATCCCCGTATTACCCTTCCTCGATCTCGGCAACCCATCGACAAAATCCATCGAGACACTATCCCACTTCCACTGTTGAACCTCCAATGGGTGAAGCAACCCACCGGGTTTCTTTTCCTCCGCTTTTACTTGTTGGCACACCAAGCATCTTGCGACATACTCGGCCACATCCCTCTTCATACCGGCCCAAAAGAAAACTCGCTTCATGTCATTGTACATCTTGTCCCCGCCGGGATTAATGGTCATCTTTGAATGATGTGCATCATCAAGAATAGCCTTCCTCAAGCTCTCGTCCCGCGGTACACAAAGTCTACCTTCCCTACGCAACCAACCCTTATCATCTAGGGCATACCTACTAAGATGGCTCGATGACTTCCCCCTTATGAGCTTCTCTACTAACTCGACCAACTGTGGGTCTTATATTGATATGCCTCACCAATCCGTCCCAAAAGCGTAGGTCTGACCTCTAAGGATGCTAGCAAACTAGGTACATAATCAATGGATGGTCTAAAATCAAAGGTGGAGATGAACTCTAAACTTCGTCGCTCAACAAACAAAGGACTCAAGCTCAACCTTTTCCTACTTAAGGCATCCGCCACAACGTTACCCTTGCCAAGGGTATATTCTATCTCGAAATCGTAGGACGCCAAGAACTCCATCCACCTTTGCTGCCTTAAGTTCAAGTCTTTTTGAGAAAACAAGTACTTTAGAGATTTATGATCCGTGTACTATTCGAACTTTTCACCAAGAAGATAATGTCGCCAAGACTTAAGTGCAAAAATGATAGCGGCCAACTCTAGGTCATGTGTAGGGTAATTTCTCTCATGCACTCTCAAATTCCTTCCACCATAGGCTATTACCCTCCCCTCTTGCATTAAGATTGCGCCTAGTCATGTCCCACAAGCATCGGTATAAACGACAATTGGCTTACTCCCATCTGGCAACACTAAGACTGGGCTGTGGTCAAAGCTCTCTTTAAACGTTGGAACGCATCATCACAATCTACGTCCCACATGAAAACTAGGTTCTTCTTCGTCAAGCGTGTCAATGGGGATGATATCTTTGCAAAGTCCTTAATAAACTTCCTATAGTAGCCAGCCAACCCCAAGAAACTCCTCACCGCGGAAGCATTTTTAGGGACCTTCCAATCTTGGATGGCCACCACCTTCGCGGGATCCACAGCTATCCCTTGTAAACCACGTGCCCTAAGAATCGCACTTCCTTCCTCCAAAAGTGACATTTAGAAAATTTAGCTTTAACGCTATGCACTCGAAGGGTCTCTGTAACGACACGGGTTTCGCCCGACCGTAATCGATCGCAAAATCGACCAAGACCGTTCAAAATCCGCATACGTTAACTTTGGGACTACAACACATCAGAACAATAACAGCAGACTTTTATTACATCATGATAATATAACATCAGAGTACAGAATATATTAGAGTACATCGAAATTAAAATACAGCGGAAGGAAATTTTTCAATAAATTTAATACAGTGCAGCGGAAATAAAATAACTAAGGCAGCGGAAGGCTTCCAATGTTCTGGACACAGCTTTAAGCTTCAATCCAGGATCCTGCTAAAAAGATAAACCTGTAGACAAACTACTCGACTGCCCGTGTGGAAAGAGGGCACCCGAGTTTGCAAAAAGGTGGAAACAAACAACGGGTCAGTCGTTGGACTGGTGTGAGAATTCTTAATTAATAAATCACTATTAATAGGGCAAATCCAAAGACCACGCCGCTAATGCGAAACGGGTTTACTCTAATGGATTGCCGTGCATAACTTAAAGTAAATCGTAAAACAACGCAATGCTTTTTAGAAAAATGAAATCACCATAAGACTCAGGTCCCATCACACAATGCAACGCACACCAGAGGATAAAGTTTTACCTTATGGTGATCAAACATGATAAATACGGCAAATACGAGTTTGATATTATTATTAGTGTGTATATGTTTTAAAAACACAATTTCAATCATAATGTATCAATCCTAGGAAGCATAGGTACCATATGCTATGCCTCCGTACTAGTAATACAGTCAAAACCGAATGGCGCGTATTGGAAATTGGTTTCCATCATGAGTCAAGGCTAGGGAGGAGCTCCTTACTGATTCGAGACACTCTAGCTAATGCCTCAGGATTACCCGCAGTTAACCCTTGGAAATGGCAGGGCCGGTCCTCAAATACAGCTTAGATGATTGGCAATTCCTAAGCACACGTTCCCCGGTCCTATAGGACCTATCCGAGGCGCCTCATTCCATCATCCACATAAGTAAAATGTCAGGGCTGGTAGGTCACTGACACCACTCTAGCTAGAAAGAAACGTGCTGCTCTCCCTGCGTTCCCTTCTCCCGTTTTAGACTCTGCCGGTGTGTGAGGCTCGTGAAGTCATGTCATACACAAAGCTATACCTAAACAGGTTATGCTTTGATCATCCCACAAGGCCTTCTTTTCAACAAAGCCTTGATCATATGCATCTTAGCATGCCACATCATCACTCCATATCACACTACCAATCCTTTGCCGAAATATATGAATGGGTGTTAAGCAAGAGAATAAATTCTCCGCCACCAAACATCCATACATTCGACAGAAGATTAATAACATGATATATAATGGAGTACGATGTCAGACACACAATCCATTTATAAGCTTATGCTTTGGGTCTGCGCGAAAGCCAAATCTGTTCAATCAACGTGTTCGTTCGGACGATGACCATGACCTTGACTTGGGAGCAAATCAATTCAAAGTCTCAATCGCTGTCCTCCTGAGGGGAAGATTGACGGTCTTCATTAGTCGTCTTCTTCTTCAATTCTCATCGTCGTTCGATTATTTGGAATGAGATTAACTCGGTCTTCCCAAATAATCTTCGTATATATATTGAAAACTCTTCCTTATCGTTATTTCTAATTTATAACGATTATTTCTTATTTTATTTAATTAAAAATAATTAAATCTTTAATCAACGACGATTCAGGTCAATGGCGATTTTGGTGCTGTTTTCAACCAATTTTGATTTTCACATATCTCAAAATCTAACCGTTGGATTTTGACGCATTATATATCGTTGGAAAGATCTTTCCAAGACGGTCCTAGCGGTTTCAGTTTCGGGAAAATCCGACGGTCGGATCTTCCAGTATAGTCGTTTAAAAGTTCGATTTCAAAACGCGAACTACCGCGCTCGATTCGTTTAATTTTATATATATATATATATAAATATATATAAATATATATAAATAATTCTTTTAATTCATCGTTCTTACATACATCTCCCCTTTTCCTTTATTCTTTTTTTTTCCACTTCTTAATCTTACATGAAAATGTAATTTATAATTAGACGGCGAATTATTCGCTTTTATTTTATTTTTATTTTAAAATCTTTATAATTTACATTAAAATGTAAATTATAATTCATCGCTCTATTTATTCCATTTCATCTTTCAATTATATTATGATTCCATTTATATATATAAAATACTCATTCTCTTTCTAAATGCATTCTCAATCTCAATTACATCTAAAATGTAATTTTATTTTACGATGACATTTCCATTCTATTCACATTATAAATAATGTACATTTCCTACGATGAAAAATTCTCTTTTAATATACATTAAAAATAATGTATTTTTATCCTACGGTATGTTTTTCTTTTCATAATGTTACCTTAACATACAATGCATTTTCTATTTTTATTAACATTGAAAATAATATTAATTTTTCTATCTTTACATTACACATGAAAAATGTATATTTTGATACATCGCAAATTCCTACTTTATATTTACAAAATAAAGAGTAAACCTTGTCATGCGGTGAATTCCTACCTTATTTTACAAATAAAAAGTAAATCTTATCATATAGTGAAAATGCCAACTTACTTTTACAAATAAAAGTGTACATCTTATCCTGTGGTGAAAATACTCTAATATTAACATTATAAATAAATGTTAATGCCAATTTCTCTTACAATGTAAATTTCTCTTTTTATACATACATTAATAAAAGTGTGTTAATACATACGGTGCAATCTTCTTTTTAATCAATATCAAAAATAATGTTAAACAATCTTTTCTTTTTATATAACATTAAAATAATGTTAATAAATCATATGGTCCATTCTCTTTTAATATTTACATTAGAATAATGTAAATCAATCTTTCCTTTTCATATACATTTATAAATCATGTCCATTTTTCTTACGAGGTAAATTCTCTTTTGTTTAACATTATAAATAATGTTAATCTTACATACGGTTCAATTCCTTTTTATTAACATTAAAAATAATGTTAAATTTACATACGGTTTAATTCATTTTTATTAACATTAAAAATAATGTTAAATTTACATACAATGCATTTCCTATTTATTAACATTAAAAATAATGATAAATTTACATACAATGCATTTCCTAGTTATTAACATTAAAAATAACATTAAATTTACATACAATGCATTTCCTATTTATTAACATTAAAAATAATGATAAATTTACATACAATGCATTTCCTATTTATTAACATTAAAAATAATGATAAATTTACATACAATGCATTCCCTATTTATTAACATTAAAAATAATGATAAATTTACATACAATGCATTTCCTATTTATTAACATTAAAAATAATGATAAATTTACATACAATGCATTCTCTTTTTATTAACATTAAAAATAAGTGCTAATTTAACATACGATACATTCTCTTTTTATTAACATTAAAAATAAATGCTAATTTAACATACGATACATTCTCTTTTTATTAACATTAAAAATAAGTGCTAATTTAACATACGATACATTCTCTTTTTATTAACATTAAAAATGAATGCTAATTTAACATACGATACATTCTCTTTTTATTAACATTAAAAATAAATGCTAATTTAACATACGATACATTCTCTTTTTATTAACATTAAAAATGAATGCTAATTTAACATACGATACATTCTCTTTTTATTAACATTAAAAATAAGTGCTAATTTAACATACGATACATTCTCTTTTTATTAACATTAAAAATAAATGCTAATTCAACATACGATACATTCTCTTTTTATTAACATTAAAAATAAGTGCTAATTTAACATACGATACATTCTCTTTTTATTAACATTAAAAATAAGTGCTAATTTAACATACGATACATTCTCTTTTTATTAACATTAAAAATAAATGCTAATTTAACATACGATACATTCTCTTTTTATTAACATTAAACAAAATGTCAATTTCTTATACCATGTAAATTTAATCTTTATATTAAAATGCAAATTCAATCTTCTTGTACAATGTAAATTTCCACTCTTCTTATTACATTAACAAGAATGATATTTTCCTACGATGAAAATTATTTTATTCTTAACATTAAAAATAATGTTAATCAATCATACGGTGAATTCTTTTAAATAACATTAAAATAATGTTAAACAATCATGCGGTATCCTTCTTTTTAAATTAACATTAAAATATAAATGTCCATGAGTCATACGATGTAAATCTTCTAACATTAACATTAAACAAAAATGCCAATTATTCATACGATGAATATTTTCTAATTTAACATTAAACAAAATGCCAATTATTCATACGATGAAAATCTTCTAATTTAACATTAAACAAAGATGCCAATTATTCATACGATGTAAATCTTCATTTTGAAATTGATAAGTTAAATCAATCCAATCCTAACACAAGGGATAACATACAAATGGTGACCATTATATTCTCTTTTACTTTACACTGAAAATTGAATCAATGTAATTTCAACCCAAAGCGATATAACATGTGATAGTGATAACATGACAGAGTATAAGCATGAAAATCAGATGGATCTATACTAGCTACTCAATCAGAGAACAATCATCATCAAACAAGTCCAAACAAACAGATCTAAACCTTATTTTTAAATCACATCATATACTGAACAGTTTATTTAAATATAAATTTTAAATAAAGGATTCTCACCTTGTTTGGATAAAATTATAATAAATCCAAGAAATGTTCAGAATGTTCCAGTCAATCACAGCAGGTCCTAATCGTCGTCACGGTTCTAACGGTTCTGAAATTTTCAGAATCGAAGTTCATATGCATTAGTTATCAATGTTTTAAACATACTGGTTTTTAACAACTGCTGCAGTCACGCTTAAAAGCGTCGCAATTTCTGAAATAAGAATTACCTTAGAACCCACTTTTGTTCAAAAATTCAAATCCGATTTTCTGGAGTTGCAGTTGATGAAACGACGAGCCGTTTGTTGGAGAAGGACCGGCTTGGAGAGGGCTTTGATCGGCCAGAGGGGGGTGGCGTTCGGCGGCGGCGTGTGGGGCCCAGGGGGGCGCGACGGCGGCGGCTTCTCGGCCTTGGTGGCGGTGCTACGGTGCACGAGGGAGGCTGAGACTTGTCGGAGATTGTAGAGCTTGGAAGGAGCTTCGATACGAGTATGAGTTTGTTGAATTTCGTTGAGTATAGAAGGAGAATTTGGAGCTCAAAATTTCGAGCTATTATGGGTTACGGCGGCCACAATTTGAACGGGGAAGAAGAAGATGCTGTACCGTATACGGGCGTATTTATACCAGTATTTTAGGGTTTAATTTTTTTATTTTATTAATTAATTCCAGAAAATAGTGATTTTCTGTCCGAACTCCGATTCGCGCTCAACGACTGTCGATCTATACGTTTTGGCGCCTTCTGAACGTGATGGCGCTATTCCCAATGTTCAATTCTGAAGTTACAGTATGTTTTCTTTTATTTCCAATATAAATCTTTTATTTTTAATTCAAACGTAAATATAATTTTTCCGGGGCCACATACGAAGTCGGAAAAATCGGAAAAAATTATTTTTGGCTTTCTTATGACGATACGATTCCAACAAAATTTATTTCGTGGAATTCCGAGACTTTTTGAAAAATGACTATTTTTAAGGCCAGTATATTTAATATTAAAAATACATTTTTAAACAAATAATTTTCGTAACTCGAAATATATGAGTGTTTACTGTTTTTCAATGCAGAAACATCATTTCGAACTCAATGGAAGTGGTTTCGAGTCGAAATTCCTTCGTATGTAAAAAGTAGTGTTTTTGACCTTTATATTATATATATATTTTTCATAGCGACCTTTCTGAATTTTCATTTTGACATAATTTTTATCTTTTAAAGTAAAATTTCAATTTTTCCAATTCGTAGGAAAGGTATTCTTAAACAGATTTATATATTTTTGGTTTCACTCAAATTCGTTTTATTTTTAGTCCTGTACATTCAGTCAAAGTTTGAAATCAAATTTTCAAACTGCAGCGCTATTTCTAACTCCTTATATAATAAAATTAATTTTTTTACTTGTTATTATTTAAAATAAATTATTTTAAATATCAAAACCCATTAAAATAAATTTAAAATAAATTTTAAATTTACCCCAAAATTCAGGGTTGTTACAGTCTCCAACACTTTCCTAAGATGTAGGGCATGCTCTTCTTCGTTCTTAGAAAAGATTAAGATGTCATCCACAAAGACCACCACAAATTTGTTAAGGAACTCCCTAAATACCCTACTCATCAAGTCAACAAAGTATGCGGGGGCGTTTGCCAAACCGAAAGGCACTACCAGCCACTCATAGAAACCGTCCGGAGTCCTAAAGGCAGTCTTGTCTATGCTATCCTCAGCCACTCTCAAATGATGGAAACCAGTGGCTAAGTCCAACTGTGAAAATACTGAGGCGCCAACTAACTGATCAAATAAATCGTCAATCCTCAGCAGTGGGTGCTTATTCTTCTTTGTAAGCTAATTAAGTTCTCTATAGTCCACGCAGAGTCTAAGGGACCCATCCGCCTCCATGGCAATTACTACTGGGGCACCGCACTCCGATATACTACGTCTTATGAACCCCTTCTCAAGCAACTCCCCTACTAGCTTATTGAGTTCCCTCCTCTCACGAGGATCCATGTGGCGTATTGGTAGACATACGGGTTTTGCATTGTCTACAAGATAAATACAAAAGTCTATCTCACGTTTTGGGGGTAGACCCCTCACCTCATCGAAGACATCAACATATTCATGGACTATACGAACAGAATGTAAATCATCATTGGATGCGTCAAGTGACTCAAGATAACTAAGCATCATCGATCCTCTAGAGCCACAAGAAATATCAAGGGTCTTTCCACTATGAGTCAACAATTTTACTACCCTTCGTTCACAATCTAGGATGGCACCATGTCTGACTAGCCAATCCATCCCTAGAATCAACCCATAGCCCATGAAACCAAGCACAAAAGCATTACATTCAAAACCAACGCCTAAGATAGACAATCTCAAATCCCTACAAACCGTGGATAAATGAGCCGACCCACCAATAGGATTTGAGACTACAATGGGATCCACAACGAGACTAGTATTTAAGTGCAGTATTTTAACTAATAATGTAGAGACAAATGAATGTGATGCGCCAGAATCGAATAAAGTATGGACAAGATGATCAAACAAGAAAATCAAACTTTCGACAGAAATTTTTCTACCTTCCCCTTGTCCCGGAGCCATGAGAGCATGAACCTGCCCTCCCGAAGTAGACCCTATCCTATGCCCTTGCTTCTTAGGACAGTCCTTCAATCCATGACCCGCATCACCACAATGATAACAAGCGAACTTTTTCTTCTTCCTACAATCCTTCTTTAGATGACCGGGTATCCCACAGTTATGACACTTCCTCTTCTCTTTGCCACCCTTCTTTTGTTGTTGGGCTTTCTTTTGATCCCCTTTCTTCTCTGATGCCTTATTAGCATTAGCGCCTTTCTCCTCTTCATGCATAAGCGCCATGTCAACCAGCTTCTCAAAGGTGGCCCCCATGGGAATGTGGGTCATAGCCAGCCCGTGTAGCGGCTCATTCAAGCCTTTAACAAATCTTAGGGCCTTCTTTTCCGGTGTGTTAACCAAGTCTAAGCCAAACCTCGCCAATTGATTGAACTTGTTGACGTACTCTTTTACTGATAGATTTCCCTGCTTGAACGCCAAGAACCTTTCCATGTATAAGTTCTCTTCTGCTCGTGAGAGAAATTTCGCTTCGAACCTATGCCTGAAGTCTGCCCATGTCTCAACTGGACGCTCTCCATTAGTGACCACCCACCAATACAAAGCCTCATCCTTCATCAACCAAGCAGCCAATTGGACTTTCCTCCTATCATCCCCCTCAAAGATACCAAAAAGATCCTCTAATTCTTTCAACCAATTTCTAGCTTCAACGAATGTTTCGGACCCACTAAAAGGTTTTCCACCCATCGAATGAAAGTCTTTGCATATCTTGGAGAAAGCATCTCCACGCGGAGGAATGACTGGAGCTGGGGGAGGAGGAGGAGGAACGTCGGTCGGGCCCGCGGCAGCGGCCCTAGCCTCGAGATATTGAAGAAACCAAATGGGTGCATGAACACCCTCTGGTATCTCAGATGCTCCAGACATGCTGAAAAGAAAAAGAAAGAGTTTTAAAACAAGGGAAGCGAAAGAGAGAAGTATGGCTTGCAGGGATTATTCTCCTTAAAGTAAACTTTCTTTGAAAATAGCTTCTTTAAAACAAGTTTTTGAAAATACTTTCTAGGAAAATAATACTTTTGAAAACACTTTTCAAAACTTTTTATCTATTCTTGTAACCTTAGCTCTGATACCACGTGTAACACCCCATGGCCATTAATGTCACTCACAAAGGGAATGCATTAATGTCATGAAGCGTTATAGTAGTATAGAACAGATAAATTACAAGAGTAAATAAATAAAACACAGCGGAAGATAAAACTTATTTCATAACATCATAACTTCAAAACAAGCTTACATAAGTAGTCCCCAAAACCATTACAACAGGATCAATTGTCTTTTCCAAAAACATCAAAGTACATAAAGAAGCAAATACCTAAATAACATAAATGCATAAATCCCCACTGAGCATAAGCAAAGCCATAAAGATGAGAGAGTCCAAAGCGATACATCTACTCTTTTCAAGCAGCTGAAAGAAATCGGCACTAAGTTATAGTATTCCCTCCTTGCAAACCTGAGGGGGGGGAGGAAAGAAAAGAGGTGGAAACAAAACGGGCCAGACATAAAGTCTGGAGAGTCCAATAATTTTAACAAATAATAGGTAAAGTAAATGACCATGACATAAATAGGCATCACGATATGACTATAACATGGATAAGGTAGATAAAAAGGATGGACAAGATGATTCCGTTCCTAAGTACTAAGACAATCCTACACCTTGGCTAAGCGAACAACCCTCCAAGTACTAACCCCGAAGACCGAAGTCAACATCAGACTAGCACCCAAAGGACTATCCAACTCAACCAACATGTATTTCATTACACCACACTTTGCTAAGTTATACCACATTACTTAATTACACTGCACGTCTACTAGTCTCTATTTACTAAAGGTTGATCCCTTCCCACTAACTGTACCCACATGACATACTTGGTAGTTACTTATACCTAGCTGCTATCGTAGGTGCCGGCTTGCTCCTATCACCGCTAAGGTACCCTTACCCAACCCATTCGATCGGCTCCCTAAACCCCGTAGGCACCCGTGCTGGCCCCACAGTGGGGTGTATCACTCCCCAAAGTGGCAACCCCGATACGAAGATAAAATGCACGACCATACCTACATGATGCAACAACGTCTTACCTACCAGCCCGGACCCATGCACGCACATGAACCCGTTGGACTCGCGTTGCCGCCGCTATTCACGCTTTGACCTCTTACATTCAAGTCCAGTAAGCGTGCCCCAACCCCGGCCTAGTACCGGGCCCAATTAGATACTCAAACGGGTTACTGGTTGAAACGGGTCCCCCATCCGACACATGCCTCCCACCTATGCTTGGTCCCCACAAGGTTTTTCTCCCACTTAACCATTTTAATTTAAATGTCCATGTCTTACACATGCTATGGTTAAGTCCATACTTGCATGTCATAATTTACATGTCTTATCTTATACCCGTTAAGTCCATATTTACATGTCATAATTTACATGTCACCCCACTTAACCCTCTAACCATACCCATGTCCTATTATGGTTAGTATTCCTTATTTCATTCCTTATGATGAACGGTGCATGACCTCCCACATTAGACCAAACGCTTTGTGGCCGCTGGATTTGCCGGGCGGTTCCGGGCAGTCTTACGTCACAAACCGGGTCTAACCTCGTGTCATTAACCGTTGCGCCTACAATTCATTCCTTTGACCTCTCACATTAGACATCCAATTGTGGCAGTTGGATTTGCCGGGTGGTTTCTGGCAGTCTTACGCCACAATTGCACCTAACCTCGTGTCAAAGGTTTACTAATAATCGTATTTCACCCGTAACCATTTTTCATGTCATGTATATCAAATTAAACATATAATCATGTTTATAATATTGCCTATTCCAAATTGTCACTAATTACATATTAATTAGCCTCAATTACAAATTCACAATTATAGGCAATTTCATCAATTCCATGTAATTCATACCCAAATATGCCAATTTCACATATTATCCAATTATCCAAAATGTCCAATAATATCCAATTTTCCATATTTCACACATTCCCCTTGTTCCCATGTATTCGCATTCGCGCGTATTTTTAACATAGGCTCGAAGGTAGCCTAGTTCCAAAAATAAAAGGAATAGGGATAAGAAGAGAGAATCAAATCACAGAAAATTGGAATTAACACAACATCATGAAATAAAGGGGCATATAAACTGGCAAAGAGGCATAATGACAGATTCAACATGAATAAACTGATAAAGGTATGAACTTTACATAGAAACATAGGCATATGATGACATAAATAAAAAAGGTGAAGACTTGGATGAGATTTAAATTACAAACATACATATGAATCCTCTTTACAACTTCATCATGTTACTTTTAATCCCATTATATTGTGAAAATCACCGTACTCACCTTTCGTGGTTAAAGAATAGAATTATGCACTGAAATTGGTGTAGAAACGTTGTGGTGTTGTTGATTTATCTTCTTGAATTGTTTTAGAAGCTCTAATCTTTAATTTGAGTTGATGTTGAATACTTGAGATTTGATTTAGAGGCGGCGGCTAGGGTTTAAGAGAGAGTTTGACAGCATAATGGTGTCATAGATAATATTTATGAATTAGGGTTAGGTCTTAGGGTGTATATATAGGTGTAGGAAGTTATTTAGGACCTTTAGATTAACCCTGAACCATGAGAACCAATCAGATGCCACATCTGCCTTTGAGCGAATCGGCCCACGAGTTGACAGCCAAACATCCTGAATCAACCCCTAGTCGTCCCAGCGAAGCTCGGGTCAACCTCAAAAATGGGCCGGTTCGGTTATTCCCCCGCCCAATTTGCTATTTTGAACTTTTTTTGCATATTTATTTATTTATTATATATATATATATATTTCTCTCATATGCATACAAACTTCAAGGCTTAATAACATCTTCATAAAGTATCCGTTTTGTGAAAGCCAAATGTCTATCTTGACCCAAAATTTTGAAACGAACATAATAGCGCAACCCATTTCACTTAATTCTTTTCTAAAAATTAAGTATACTTTAATTTGTGAATTTTAATGTTATAAAATTACGAGGTGTTACAGTGTGCCTTACCCAATTGCGAGCGACCCAAAGCTAACCGACTCGACCTATACCTAATGACCCGACCTTCGTACGAACCACACACATGTGTTATCCATAAGTGCCAATGACATGTTTCTCACTGACCCGATCTTCATATGCAAAGATTCGACCCGTATTTTAATGATTTTTTTTGTCAACACCGGAGATAGGTCTACGGAAGTGGACATAAAGGAAAAAAATGGGGTTATTTAGTTTCCACAAGCTTGAGTTAGTTCACCATTTCCTAGATTACAAGGTTTAAAGCCAAAAGTTTAGTTGCTCTTCCCTAAAAGGGGTGAACATCATGCTTGAGCAACTTAAAACCCAACAGTTATCTTGGGACAATGGTTCCTTAAGAACAACACTCGGTAGAAGGCTAAATGGCTTGTAGGGAGGTGTTTTGCAACAACTTTGCAAAAGGGTTTAAACTTGAAAATGAAACCGTGACCATGTAGAAAGCATGTAGCATGTTGTAGGAAATAACTAAAAAATCTCATAAGAAGCTCATCAAAAATATGCTAAGTGTTGATCCGCTCTTTATTGATCTTTGATTCGGATTACATAAGTGATTATAGTAGAAACCCCCAAATTGATTTAGAAATTAGGATTTACTCTAGAAGAATAGAGTACAAGAATTAGGATTGAGAAATTAGCCACGAAAATGAGACCCCAAAGGTCTTATTTATAGACAATTCGGGGCCCCTTTTGTCATTGGGCAAGTAGAAGCCCTTGTCGGCTGCTTTTCCTTCCAGTTCCGAATGCTTTGGCTCTCGACCACTCTTTTGGCTTTTCTTATCGTTTTTAGGGTGTCGGTCTTGGCTCTCGGAAAGATGGTCTCGGTCTTTGGAGCTTTTCTCTGATGTGGTTTTATCTTCTTTGTATCAATACCAAGTCTATTGGTATGGATAGCTTTTGGAAAGGCTTTAGGCTTCCGGCTATGGACTTCCGATCATGGGTTTTTGCTCCTGCTGTTTAATCCTTCATGATGTTTGCCACTGTGTACCAAATGTATGGTTATGGGATTCGTCACCCCTTTCGGTATCGACACTAAGTGAATTAGTGCGGATAGCTTGTCTCTTTTAGAAAGTTGGGTTTACTTTCGGTAATCCTTCAGGTTGGGTTTCAGTCTTTTGGAAGGAATGCTGATGGAACGTAATTAGTTGCCTCTTGGAACTGCCTTTCGGTGGTCATATGTTCCTTTTTAGTCCTGGTAACTAGCTTCGAGGAAGCTCCTCTTTACTTCAATACTTCAGCTCCTCCTTGTATCGACATTAAGCAAGTTAATGTTGATACCCTTTTCGCTTCTTTTGGCTCCCGGCTACAGGTTCCCTTCGGATTTAGGCTTTCGTTGGTTACTTTGTGTGCTGGAGCTATTCTCTCGGTATTCCCCATTTTTCATCAGTTCAAGCTTCTCTCTTTGCTAATGGTGTCGGTTGTTAGCCATTCTGAATACCGCCCTTATGCTTTCGGTTTTATCCTGTATCTTGTCCTTGCTTTCGGATTATCCTTTTCCGTTTGTGACGGTCCGATGCCGGTTCACCACCAGCCTGTCTCGGTGTTAATTTTGGTAGTAACACTGTGTTTGCATGACCTATTGCTGAACGACTCGAAGTCTTAATATGTTGCTAACTCGAGTATGTACTTCACACATTAGCCATACACGACCCATGCTATGAATTCTTAAACGACCCATCATCTAAAATCGCGATTTTAGAGGGAATTACATTTGCCCCTCGAAGCATTTGTTATTGAAAATAATACGGGCTTCGAATTGGATGATCTTTATACCTTTTTTGATGGACCGTGATTTGTTCATTAGAGTAACTGACACATGCAAACAATGGTAGGTCGTTTGGGCCTTATCTAGTGGGTCGTGTAAGCCCACGACAACTACTTTTATATTTAATTTAAGACCTGTGTCTCTTCACTCTATTTTTCATTTTGGAAAAGTTGATTAATGGCCGCTAGTCTCTCCTGAGAAAATTACTTCGATCCAGACTTGTTTCTCCATTTTCGATCAAACCCGACTATTACCGACTGACTTTGCCACTACTGATCATCATCGCCTAAGCCATGCCTGAAACCAATCGCTACCTCGATTATGACCAACTTGACCCAATTTGTAGCCAATTCAGTCAAATCTAAAAAGCCTCGAGGTTGTCGAGTCCTCAGAAACTCCCATCATCAGACTTTGATCATTTCTGATCATCAACAGTGAAAGTACGTGATGATAACTTAAGGTTTTTCATGTCTTAGCCAATTTCAATCATTTTATGGTTTTACTCGATCATGATTTAGATCTGGAATAGCACTCGACTTTCCTCATTTTTGATTGCTTGTGTTTTTTAGTTCAAATTCAGGAACATGATGTATGAATCTCAATATATGCTTATGTGAATCAACGTATGAAATTCAATATCCATTGCAAGTTTTGGACAATTTCTTTTTGATTGATCCGTGATTCTGATCGGATTTGAGTGATTTAGTATTTACTCCGAGTTGGGGAACCATGCTTCAAACCACTTTTAACATTATTCTAAAATTTGCATTTAGTCAATTTCTTTGCTGATTGTATGTCTTAGTTCGAGTTAGGCAATCTATTATGTGACTGAAATCAACTTGTTTTCTTGTAAAACTTGTGATTTGAACTCGTGTGTAATGGTTTGTGCGCTCTGCTGCTTTTATTTCGATGAAGTACACCCAAGATTTCGTATGATAATCTTGTGTTTTTTATGCACCAATAATCGATGAACCACCTTATTAAATGTCATACACACCGATTTACAATTTAAGGATGTTGACTTGTGCTTCGATGGTCGTGCCTTAACCTCGAATTAGAGTTTGTGATGATTGAATTTGCATGTGCATGTTGATCGATTCTCCCTTGGGTCGTAGATGATTTATACCTTTGGATCGCTAAACGACCCATCGCCTCTGGATCTTTGAACGACCCATTGCTCTCGGGTCGGTGAACGACCCATTGTTCTTGGGTCGATGAACAATACATGCCTTCAGCCACTGGAGCACACTCTTTAGGTCTATGACAATCGAGCAACCCAAATGTACATGCGACCCATTCACCAACCATGAAACTTTAAAATTGAATGTGCACTTTTTCCTGCTATCTATCCTGCAATAACAAGAACACTCGCACATTTTTCGGCATATATTTCGCCATCGATTGCCCACATCGACAACAGATTAGTTAAATATTAAAAAATGGACTACAACGAACCTTCAGACTTAAATAAAGTGAAGTGCTTATATAGAGTTGTTTCATTTACCCATTTTTACCTTGTCAAACATTGCCTACATAAACACGACATCCTAATTTAAATTCACAATGACGCTTGAGATTAACTAATCGATACACGCCGACCATGGATTTCAAGCTTGGTTTTTTAATAATTTGAACAAATATGCACAACACTTATCACTGAGGAAATGCGTACTTGTAATTTATTTAAAAACACAATCCTTGTGTAGAATGGATACCCGACAGAAATCTGATCACCGGTCTGAAGGAACAACTACATCTACTCAATCCAGAGTTTCTCCTCAAGTTCTGGGGATATGACGATTGCAGCTCCCGAGTCGGTACCAAACCAGCCTGCCCCTAGTCCCCGTCCTCTCAGCAGTCCGCCATCGGAGAGATGCTCTACAACAATTATTCCACGTGTTTTTAAACAATTGTGTGCTCAATTTGGCATCCCCAAGGCTAACGCGATACTACCGGAGAAAGACATAACTTTTGATCAACCTCCCTTTAGCTTTGTAACAGTTAACCGTCAGATGTTGATGAGTGATGTCATTCCTCCTTTCAATCCATTTCTCCAGATGATCCTTCGACATTTAGTTGCTACATCCAAATGGCTAGCCATTCTGATGAGGATCTGTGTGCTTTTCATGACGACAAGGAGTTGTTTGCCTACTTTCCACGATATCTGTTATTTATGCTCGTTTAAAAGGAGGAAGGACCACCCTTTTATTATCTTTGTTGAAGGCGCCTGAAATTCCAAGCTTACACTTGATTTACCAGATAGCGCTTCAGGATTTCTGAATCAGATCTTTTTTGTTCGATGCTCGGAGAGCTTCCAAGGAATCTGGATGGAAGGTGGTGAACATATTTGTTTAGAACTCTTCGTCCAATTTTTTCTAAGTCTTAACTATTAAATCTTTTTTCTTCTTTTGTAGAAATTCCATCTCTTATCAAAGATTCAAAAGACACTGTTGCTTATAAGTCTGCTCTTGAGTCCTTAAGGGCCATCAAAGATGAAGAGAGGGCTGAGAAATTTTTAATCAAAGAAGAATTTCTTCATCGGTATAATTTTCTTGAACCTTCGCGGTCTTTTATTTCCGGAGTAACTTCTTCAGCTCCCCACTCAACACATGAAGCATCAGGTGCCTCAGCTTTTGGAGTGGATATTACACTGAAGATTCCACTGAGGAGCTGGCTTTAAAGAAATGCTCGGATCCTACCGGTGAAGCTGGCTCGTCTGACCAGCCTAAACTGCTTCCTATTGTTGAGGAAGAGTTTGTGCAGCGTGAAGGCAAAGCTATCTTGAAACTGGTGAGCAGCTCGAGGAAGGAGAGATAGTGAGCAAAGGCGACTCTGTTGTTAAAAGTGATGACTCTATCTCCACGTTTTCGTCCACCACTAAGGGTGATTTTTTGAATGTGTATGGGGATTTAAGCGATCTTAATGTCGTTTCGAGCGAGCTTGATACGAATGATATTGTAAACTAGCTGCTTTGGTTTCAAGGATATCTTCTGAATTGGCTCAAACTCCTCAAAAACCTGAAATTGCGGCTTCTCTAACTCCAAAATGGATGAGCGGTTCATTGTTCGATGCACGTTAGATCACACAACGCAGACATTTAGGGATTTAAATAGCTTGCATGTCCTTTTGATCCAGCCCCAATAATCCTTGCTTTAAAGACTAAACTCTTTTTTTTTTAATTTTAGGTCAAACCATGAACCATTCAACTGGAGATGAGTTCAAACGCTATGGGAGTTCTTATAACCCGTGGCATTATGCCCCACCTCGTTCTTATGGAGAGACTGAAGAATAGAGGAAAGTGAGAAAAGGTCAGGAGGATCTGGATCGTCAGGATAAAGGTGAGAGGAGCAGGAGATCTTGTGATGATTACTATGAATGGGATAGGCGGGATAGGACAACCGGAAGAGGAAGAGAGATAGAGATGACAGGGATAAGGATCAAGGTAGAAATGATTCTCATAAACATTCTAGGGCAGATAAAGTTCCTTCCCCTATTGCTCACACTTCCTCGAATCTTATTCTCCTTGCACCTCCGTCCGCTACACCCACCCCTCTTGATATACAACAAATTATCAAAAGGCCAAAATACACTCTTTATCCAACACCAAAGACACTTGATGAGCAATTTCCTTATTGGTTCTTGAAAGGAGTGCGATTCAACTTAGACATAAGCCTTATGGACCAAGACGAAATCCTTAAGGATCTGGAGAAGACGAAGAGCAATGTTGAGAAGCTGACCCAATGGCAGAAGCTGGCTAATGAGCTCCAAGGGTCAACAATGTAACATTTAAGCCATGTTGATCATCGAGAATGACAAAGCTGAATGGGATATAACTCTTAAGGCCCGTGAAGCCAGCATTAAATCACTTTCTGAGAAGAATACTGAGTTGGAGGCTGAAAACCAAATGCTCAAAGACGAGCTTATTGCCGTTACCTCTTCTTATAATCAGAAAGAAATCTTGATGACTGCCCAAGTTAAGGATGCTTATTCTGCTAAGAAGAATGCTGAGGATAGATCATCCGTGGAGCAAAAAAAGATTGCTTCTCAAGAGTCCGAAATTTCCTTGTTGAGAGATAGGGTAGAAGGACTCAAGCGAGAGAAGAACCAGGCTCTTTTAGGTAAGGCAGCTACTGAGCAGGCACACACTAAGAGCAAGGCTGACCTTAACTCTACCCTATTCAGATTCTACCTGTTTCGTGTTATGGGGCGAGGTAGGTTATCATTTCTCCAAGGCAAATTCCCAATCACTTTAGCTGAAGTTTGGGAGGAAGTTCTCACACAGCTTGAGGGTGGCGGTTATCTAGAGAAGGAGCTCATTAAGCATTATCTGGATGATGAATCTCGTGCTGCTCTGGCCAAAGGAAAAGAAGAGCTCAGGAGGGAACGAGGCTTAACATTTAGTGTTGGATCTTCTGAGGAGCATGTACCTGACACAACTACTACCACTGCCGACCTTGCTTCCACTGAAATCAATGTTTCTCCTCCGAAGGTTGATATTGCACCTTTTAATGATCCCACTGCCAGTGCTGGAGAAAAGAAAGAAGTTGTTGAGGAGCATCCAGATGATGGTGATAACGATGACGACCCAAATGCTTTCTAAGTAAAGTTCAGAAGCTCTCATGTCTCAGGTAAAACCGACATTGATCAAGTCTTATAGAACTTGGACTTCTTTTGCACTCCATATGGGTATACTGAGCTTCTTGCTTATCATTCATTTGCATTAGGCCTGGTTACACCAAAGCCTTCTCCTGCTTTGCCTGAAGTAATGGGAATTGAAGCAATCTTTACCCCTTCAACCTTGGTAGAGACAACTGCTTTGACTATCACTCCTCCTCTAGGCAGTCCTTCTTTAGCTATTGCGTCTACTCCCGCTTCTGTTGCGCAGCCTGGGTCACAATAAGAGATGATTGTTGCTCTTGTTGATTTGGATGACCCGAACTACTCGCCGGAAGGAGGAATAGAAGAAATTAAGGATGTAGACGAGAGCTCAGAGAAGGATGCTAAGGGCCGCTCAGGGAAAACATCAAGTCTTCATCAAAGTAGCACAAGGGTAAACACAGTGCTCGCAAGAAGGCACTTTCTCTCTCCTCCTCCAAGGTCTACGGGATGATGAAGAAGCCAAGGATGAAAGCCAGCCTGCCATTACGCCTCCTCCTCCCAGGGTTCCCAAACTTACATTAAGGTCTAGCAGCGCATCTAAGGGCGGAAAGGAGGATTAATGCTCTTGGTTGTTTACTTTGCATTATGTAGCTTTCTTATTTGCAGTTTGCTTTAATCGGATGTTATGCGAGTGTCGGTCCTCGCTTTTGAATTTGTAAAGACTTGTTTCTGAAATTTTCTTTGATGTAATAATTCTTCTTCTGGTTTGCAGTACTTTAGCTCTTTCTTTAGCTTTGTTGTACTCCCATATATTCATCTCATTGTAGAATACAAATCTTTTATTTGTTAAGATGTCGCGATGAGCTGTGGTTTGCCTTCAAAGCGTTGTTCTAGTCCAATATGGTTGTGTTTCCCCCATACCATAGGTCATCAGGAATTGCATATGCTAGATGTGATCAACTTCATCGGGTTTGTTTGATTTTGGCCAAAGCACTCGAAGCATCCAATTTATTGGCGAAATCATTTCGCTTCAGCCAGTCTATTGAGAGCTTATGATCTTGCCACTGCATCTAGGAAACTCGGTTTTGTTGGTTGATCCTGTGCTTCTTCTTGGAGAAGTTTTTAGTACCTGTGCCCCTGCGTGGGAGGTCTTATATTTTGGGCCCAACGTTCGTCTACAATCCAGTTTAGTTAATTCAAGCATTGAAGACTTTCATCTACAATTAAACTGATTAGTTCAAGTGTCGGTAGACTAGATTGGGTGGCCCCGTAGAGTTCTTTGGTTTAAGCCCAATGTTCGTCTACAATCCAGCTAGTTAATTCAGGCATTTATGACTTTTGTCAACAATTAAACCGATTAATTCAAGCGTTGGTAGACTAGATTGGGTGCCCCCGTAGAGGTCTTGGGTTTAGGCCCAACATCCGTCGCAATCGGGCTGAATAAACCAGGCACTGGGGATCCTGTTAGGTGCCCTCGTAGAGGTCTTTGGTTTAGGCCCAACATCTGTTGCAATTGGGCCGAATAAATTAGGAAGTGGAGATCCTGTTGGATACCCCCGTAGCGGCCTTTGGTTTAAGCCCAATATTCGTCTACAATCCAGCTTATTAATTCATGCATTAAAGACTTTTGTCACAATTAAACTTATTAATTCAAGCATCGATAGACCATATTGGGTGCACCCGTAGAGGTCTTTTGTTTTAGGCCCAACATCCGTCGCAATCTGGCCGAATAAATCAGGCAATGGAGATCCCGTTGGGTGCCCCCGTAGAGGTCTTTGGTTTATTTGGGAAGCATACTTTATTGCGTTATTCTACGGGGAGTACGCTGGTCCTTTTGCCGGACGCTTGACTTGGCAAGCTATCACGGTTGGAGAACCAAGGCTCTGTGCCTCTCACTGGGAAAGCTGCCCCTTTGGTGGAACTTGCAATTCATTGTCTTTCGTTTACTTGTCACGCTTTTCACCATTTGTCTCCTAGCGATTTGACTTCTAGCGATTCCCTCTTTCAATCTTCAAGGTGGTTCTCAACATCCTTGCATAGATGTAGATGGACGCTTGTGACACTCGACACTTAATTTACTTTTTTGGGATGCGTTGTAAGTATCGCAAAAACATGTCGGATTTCGAGGAAGCAAGCGCTCTTTTGATAACCTAGAATATTAAATCAAGTTTAAGCAATTTTTGAACTGTTTAACAAATAATTGCAAAAATATCATCAACATAAGCAGGCATGCTTTCATTCATATATGATGTTTGATTACAATACTTGCAAAATATTTACAATCATTTTTACAAGAAATCAAACAAAGCATTATGAAAAATAATGACGTAGGTAATCGTTGTTCCAAGCTCTTGGGATTGGGATTCCATCAACTGTTGATAGTTTGAAAGTGCCATCCAATAGCTTCTGACTGATTATATATGACCCTTCCTAGTTTGGTCTAAATAATCTTGTGGCAGTCATCACTCTTTTCAGCACAAGGTCACCAACTTCGAAAATTCTCTAGGTGGATTTTATTGTTGAAATGCCTGGCTATTCTCCTTTGATGTGCTGCTATTCGAAGCTCCACTTCCTCCCTTCTTTCCTCAAGCTGATCGAGTGCCTCTAATAGCTGATCGTTTTGCGGTTGATTGAAATGAATTTTATGGTGTGTGGGAACCTCCAGCTCTACTGGAATCATTGCTTCAGAACCAAATTCCAAGGGAAAATAAGTGTGTCTAGTCGTAGATTTATGAGTCATTTGATACGCCCATAGTGCAAGAGGGAGCACATCCACCCAACCACCTTTAGCTTTCTCAAGACGCTCCTTGATGGTTGACTTTATGTGACACCCCCCGTCTATTAATGTCACTCTTTATCAGAATGCATTAAGTTTCGTGAAGCATTATAGGTAAACAGAAACAAAAAAATTACGAGACATATATAAAATAATAGCGGAATTAAAACATTATTTAATAGAAAAGCTTTGCGGTTCAAACCCAATTACATAATAAGTCTAGAATACTGAAAACATAAAACTTCTGCCTTGTACATAAATCATCATCAGAGTATAATAATACATAAAAAGAGCATAATCCCCAAAATATAGCCATAGTAGAGCAAATACGAAATCGAGCAATACATCTAAGCAACTCCAAGCAGAGGGAAAGAAGAATCCTGATCAAGCTTGAGTATTCCCACCCTAAGAACTTGGGGGGGGACGGAAGAGAAAGAAGAGGAAACAAAATGGGTCAGACATAAAGTCTGGCGAGTCCAATTACTTTTAGCATATAAATAAGTAAAAGCATCATGATAGGCATATAAGTTGGAGAGAGATATAACAATGTCATAAGGCAGGTATAACAAGGTAAACAGGATAAACAGAATAAAACATGCATTGCTCTTCTATAATACTTTTCCCTACACCAATACTAGTATAACAAGATGATCCCAACAAGTACAATACGGTAGACGTACGTGAACTTCTAGTGAGAGGTTTTACCCCATACAATAACAGGTAGCCCAATAGAACTGACAGGTGTCAACCCCCAACGACAAGAACGGACCCCTAAACAAGAAAGACTAGATGTACCCTAATTACAACCCCTAATTGATCGGCTCCCTAACTCGTAGATACCCTGTGCTGGACCCACAGTAGGATGTATCACTTCCTAAAGTGGCAACCCTTTGTTAACAAGATGTGCACAAACCATATCTACAGATGTCACAGCGTCTTATCTTCCCTAGCAAGCGGACCCATGCACGCACATGACTCCGTTGGAACGCGCCGTCAAACACCCTCACCCAAGTGACCTCTTATAATTAGCTCAGTAAGCGTGCCCAGACCCCGACCTAGTTCGGGGTTCCCCGTTTGATATCAAGATAGGTTACTGATTTAAAAGGGTCCGACAAGATAGATGATACAAGATCCCCCTAGGCTTGCATCCCCACTACTAGGATTTCAATAGGTTATGCCTACCAGTTTAACAAGATTGCATAAACCCAACAGGTTAAGCTTGTGGGCCTATATATAAATATTACCCACCGCCCCAAGATTTTACTTAACCCTCCCATTGTTTCAAGCAAGTTTACTTAACCCCTACTCAAGTTAACGGGTTCATGTAATCCTTGTGGATTCAAACAGGTTAAGTATTACTAGTTCATCACCGTTTATTCATTTATGGTTATAATGTGCTAGACCTCCCACATTAAGTCTACAACTTGTGGATGCTGGATATGCCGGTTGATTCCGGGCAGAATTCTTCCACAAGTCGGACTTAACCTCGTGTCTTAGCACTTCATGTGTTTATGCACTTAGACCCCTCACATTAGATTCGCCACTTGTGGACGCTGGATATGCTGGGCGGTTCCGGGCAGACTTCTTCCACATGTGTAATCAAACCTCGTGTCTAAGCGCAGTTACAGTTTCTAATTACTGTACATCTAGGCATGTTCATTACTAATCAATATTCATGTTTATCATGCCCCAAATCCTCGTCTACTTCCTGATATAAGTCATGCCCGATTAAGATTTAGGTCATGATATAAATTTTGCTCCAAAATCCTAATTTTTGGCTCAAGGTATAAATTATGCCCAAAATTCTCAATCACGTTTTACAATATGAATTATGCCCCAAATTAATCATTCCAAATTTCGTGCGTTCGCATATTTCAGCGATATACCTAGGCTTGAAGGTAGCCTGGCTATAAAAACAAAAAGGAAAAACAAGGGAAGAAGAGAACAAGATTAGGCATAACAAGTAAAACTGGCATATGATGATAGAATTGGTCATACTAACCGAATAGGCATAGTGATTTGGCAAACTAACATAATAGGGATATCATAAATAGGCATGATGAGATCTAAACAGTGGATTAGATATAAAACTAATAACAGATCTAATATGATTTCAGATTACTAATAGGCATAGGCTTAGATCCAAACTTATAGGCATGACAAGATTACCTATGATCCAAACTTACAGGCATGACAAGATTAATTTTTAGGTGTTTACATCTAAAATTAACATAGACCCACTGTGATTGGATCTAAAGAACAGGGAATTAATTGTAGATGTTGCAGCACAGATCTCTGAATTTGAATAACTTGTTGTTGAAGAAAAATAGGCTAGATCAGACTGAGTTAGGGAAGCACCTTGTTGTCGCCATTGATTTAAATGAATAAAAAAACGGGATTAAGGTCTTATTTATAGCCTAGGGTCAACGAATTTGGTCAGAAAACAAGTCCACGCACGCAAGCTGAATCTGGCTCGAATCTAGGGGGTATCGACACCCTGTTGTGGTGTCGACCCATGGGTCGACACCCATAGGGTTGGGGTCGACCCCCAACGGGCCGATTTCCCGCCCTTTCCCGCCTTCGATTGTCTGATTTTTCTGAAATGATTATAATGTTTATAAACTTCAAACCTTAATATCTTCTTCATACGATGTCCATATTATGCAAACTCGGAGTCTATACCAAGCAGAATTCCAAGATGTACACAATGGCGCAGTCCGTTTTACTTTTCCCAATATTTAATTAAGTATTATTTAGTTTATCATTATAGTGTGTTATAAAATTACAGGGTGTTACATTCTCCTCTACTTAAAGGATTTCGTCCCCGAAATCTCTAAGTTAAGAAGAATGTTTATCCTAACATCCATCATCCATCCACTCATCCACCAATCACAGGTATCCATTGTCCTTAAAATATTTCTAATGCTTATATGAACATATGCAAAGGTGTGTGTATATGTCCCTACACTAATGCGAAAGACCAGGTGGTCTACTGATTCAGTCGACCTCCTTAATGCAAGGTATGTTAGTGCCATGAATCCAACATGTATGCAAATAATCCTATTATAATATGTAAGTTCTATATGCGTGTGCAATCATTCGCCCAAATGCAACATCCATATGATGATACACCCACATTCATCCATTAAAAGAAGAAAAATGCACATACATCCATATGCAGTATGAGAGTGATTGAGCCGATGTAATGCCTAATGTGTGTGTATATGTATCCATAAGCAACCACTTGCATCTACTTGCATCCATCAAACATAACATATCTCAAATACATGTTTACATCCATGGGATTCCTACCTAAAGGTTGAAGATTCAATCAATAGGATATACTTAAATGATAGAAACAAGCATGAATAAAATCTTTGGAAAAAGAAATTAAGATCATATACTTGAAAAGAAAAGGGTACGAAGCGCGAATCTTGTCTTTGGTCTCCTAAGTTGCATCCTCTTGGTTATCTACCCACTGAACTTTCATTAAGTTGACCTCTCGGTTGCGTAGCTTTTTAACCTCTGAACCAAGAATACGGATAGGAACTCGTCTAACTGTCTCCTCCCGTTCCACCTCTACTTCTTCATGCATACTCGGTTGAATTACTTTTGTCGTACCTTACAAGCAATTCTTTAAATGAGAAATGTGGAAAACATCATGAATGCCGTACAACCCCTCTGGTAGCTTTATTCTATAATCCATTTGGCTAATCCTTTCTGTTATGGGAAATGGCCCTACAAATCTTGGTGCCAATTTCCCTACAGATCCGAAGCGAACCACATTCCTCAAAGGTGATACCTTGATGAAAACCATATTCCCACCTTAAACTCGATGTCAGTCCTTCTCTTATCTGCGTAGGACTTCTGCCTGTCCTGAGCTGTCTTTATACGCCTGCAGATGAGATCAATTTAAAGTTTCCCGAATCATTTCAGGTCCAAATAGAAGCCTTTCTATAGATTCCCACCAACAAGTCGGTGACCTACAGGGTCGTCCGTACAATGCTTCAAAGGGTGCCATGCCAATACTAGCTTGATAACTGTTGTTGTAGGTGAACTCTGCTATAGTAAGATGCTCTTCCCAAGTCCCTTCGCAGTTTAGGATGCACAATCTTAAAAGATCCTCAAGAAATCTATTTATCCTTTCTTTCTGTCCATCGGTCTGAGGGTGATAAGCGATGCTTAAACACAACTGCATCTTTAATGCCCCTTGTAAGCTCCTCCAAAACTCACTGGTGAAAACGGGGTCACGATCACTTACGATACTGGAAGGTACCCCATGTAGACAGACTATCTCACAAAGATAAACTGCTGCTAACCATGCTGCTTTCCTCTTACTCTTAACAGGGATGAAATGAGCACTCTTAGTAAGCCTGTCAACTATAACCCAAATACTGGTGTTGCCTTTCCTCGATCTAGGCAAACCATCGATGAAATCCATAGAGACGCTCTCCTATTCCATTGCGGGACTTCCAAAGAATGAAGTAAACCACCGGGCTTCCTTTGCTTAGCTTTAACTTGCTGGCAAATTAAACATCAAGAAAAAAACTCTGCTACGTCTTTCTTCATCCCAGCCCAAAAGAAAACCCTCTTCATATCTCTATACATTTTATCACCGCCTGGATAAATAGTCATCTTAGAATGACGGGCTTCCTTAAGGTCTGTCTTCAACAAACTCCCAACTCGGGGAACACAAAGCCTTCCATCTCGTCGCAACCACCCTCTATCATCCGTGGAATATATACTGGGGTGACTGGAAGTCTCCTTTTTACTGAGACTATCCAAGATATCTGCTAGTTGTGGGTCCTCTCGCTGCGAAGTTCCTATCTGGTCTAACAAAGTAGGCCGCACCTCTAGGGATGCTAATAAACCAGGTGTAAACTCGGTGGAGGGTCTAAAATCAAAGGTCGATATAAACTCCAAGCTTTTCCTCTCCACGAAATGAGGACTCAAGGTCATCCTTTGCCTACTCAATGCGTCTGCCACCACATTACCCTTGTCAGGGGTATAAGCAATTTCAAAGTCATAGGACGCTAGGAACTCCATCAATCTTTGTTGCCTTAAATTAAGATCCTTCTGCTAGAACAACTACTTGAGAGATTAATGATCAGTGTACAACTCGAACTTCTCTCCAAGCAAATAATGACGCCAAGTCTTAAGTGCAAATACTATGGCAGCTAACTCTAAGTCATGGGTATGGTAGTTATTTTCATGAACTCTTAGTTGTCTACCTCCATAACATATATCCTTCCTTCTTGCATCAGAACCGCACCAAACCATGTACCACATGCATCAGTATAAACTGTGAACACTTTGTTCCCATCGGGAAAGGTCACGACTGGGGCTGTTGTCAGAGCCCTCTTCAATCGCTGAAAAGCATCGTCATAATCTATATCCCAAGAAAATGTCAGATTCTTCTTTGTTAGCCTAGTGAGTGGGGCTGATATCTTTGCGAAGTCCTTAATGAACTTTCTATAATAGCCCGCTAATCAAAGGAAACTTCTCATCTCCCTTGCATTCTTTGGGATCTGCCAATCTTGAACTGCTACTCCCTTCGTCGAATCTACTGCTATCCCATATTCAGAGACCACATGCCCTATAAATCTCACTTTTTTCTCCAAAAATGACATTTGGAGAATTTCGCTTTAAGCTGGTACGCACAGAGAGTTTTCAAAACCTCCCTTAAATGTCGGGCATGCTCTTCCTCGCTCTTCGAGAGAATCAAAATGTCATCAACAAAGACCACAATGAAATTATTTAGAAACTCCCGAATTACCCTACTCATCAGATCAAGAAAATAGGCAGGTGCATTCGTCAGCCCAAAAGGCATGACGAGCCACTCGAAGAAGCCATCTGGAGTCCTAAAAGTGGTCTTGTCTATACTGTCTTCGGCCACCCTCAACTAATGAAACCCTCTGGCCAAGTCTAACTGAGAGAAAACAGATGCACCAACAAGCTGGTCAAACAGATCATCTATCCTCGGAAGTGGATGCCAATTCTTCTTAGTGAGTTTATTCAACTCCCTATAATCCATGCAAAAGCGAAGCGAACCATCCGCCTTAGTTGCGAATACTACTGGAGCACCCCATTCAGATATGATTCGCCTAACAAACCCTTTCTCAAGTAGCTCCCCTACTTGCTTGCTGAGTTTCCTTCTTTCTCTTGGAGCCATATGGCGCACAGGCAATGCAATTGGCTTTGCATTGTCCACCAAATATATACGAAAATCAATCTCGTGCCTCGGTGGTAAGCCCCGAACTTCCTTAAAAACATCAGGATACTCACGGACTACTGGTACAGATCGTAGATCATACATAGATACATCAAGCGACTCTAGGAAACTAAGCATGACAGACCCTTTAGGGTCACAAGAAATATCGAGGGTCCTCTCTTGGCAAGTCAAAAGTCTAACGACCCTCCTCTCGTAATTCAGAATGACACCATATATGGCTAGCCAATCCATCCCTAGAATCAAACCATATCCCATAAAACCAAGTACATATGCGCCGCATTTAAACTCGGCACCTAACACAGATATTCTCAAACCCTGACAAATCATAGACAGTTGAGCCGTACCCCTAATGGGGTTAGAGACAACAACGGGATCTAAAACCATACTGGTACTAAGATGCGGAGACTCAACAATAGAATCAGATATAAAAGAATGCGAAGCGCCAGAATCAAAAAGAGATCTAACTAGATTATTAGAAAAAAAATCAAACCTTTGACGGAAACTTTCCTACCTCTATCTGGTGCACTGGCCATGAGAGCATGCACCTGCCCTCTAGAAGATCCTGTCCTGGCATTCTGTTCGGGCAATCCATGACAAGATGTCCGAACTCTCCACAGGGAAACAAGCATTCTTTCTTTTCTTGCAATCCTTGATCATGCGACCCTCGCGTCCGCAATGATGACATTTCCTCTTATCTCGAGCTTTTTCGTTTTTCCTCCCTTCTTTTGTTGCTGTTGTTCTTTCTTGGGCCACACTTCCTTGTTTTATGTTTCCTCAACCTTAGCCTCTTTCTTTTCACCCTTATCTTCTTCATGCATCAATGCCATATCAATGATTTTCTCAAAAGTTGCCCCCATTGGAATATGAGACATAGCCAACCCATGGAGGAGTTCATTCAATCCTCTAGCAAACCTCAAGGCTTTCTTGTGCGGGGTATTCACTAGCTCCAAACCTCGCCAGTTGATTAAACTTATTAACATACTCCTTCATAGATATGGCTCCTTGTTTAAGTGCCAAAAACCTTTCCATTTGCATACTTTGCTCGGCTTGAGAAAGAAACTTCATTTCGAATCTCTAACGGAAATCATCCTAAGTCTCCATTGGACACACTGCTTGCGTCACTTCCCACCAGAATGAAGCCTCATCTTTTAGCTGCCAAACGGCTAACTGAATCTTCCTACGGTCATCAGGTCAATTCCAAACAAATCCTCTGTCTCTTTCAGCCAATTCCTTGCCTCTACAAAAGTCTTAGTTCCTCAGAATGGCTTTCCGCCCATAGCACAGAAATCTTTGCATACCTTAGAGAAATCATCAAAACGCGGAGGAGGAGTAACAACGGGTGCAGCTGGGGGAGGAACGTCTGCTTGACCTCCGGCAGGTGTCGTGGCCTTAAGATACCTACGGAACCAACTCAGTATCGTAACGCCCTCAGGAATATTAGGTTCCCTAGACATGCTGAAAAGAAAAGTAAAAAGGTATTAAAAAAGAGAATCAAGAGATAATTTATATGGCTTTGGGGAATATGTTTTCCAAAATAGACTTTTCTTTTGAAAATGCTTTCTTTTAACACCTTTTTGAAAACCATTTTCAAAATCTTTTATCCGATCTGGTAACCTTCAGGTCTGATACCAAATGTGACACCCTACGTCCGTTAATGTTACTCTTTATCAGAATGCATTAAGTTTCGTGAAGTGTTATAGGTAAACAGAAACAGAAACATTACAAGACAGATATAAAATAACAGCGGAATTGAAACATTATTTAATAGAAAAGCTTCATGGTTCAAACCCAATTACATAATAAGTCTAGAATACTGAAAACATAAAACTTCTACCTTGTACATAAATCATCATCATAGTACAATAATACATAAAAAGAGCATAATCCCCAAAATATAGCCATAGTAGAGAAAATACGAAATCGAGCAATACATCTAAGCAGCTCCAAGTAGAAGGAAAGAAGAATCCTGATCAAGCTTGAGTATTCCCACCCTGAGAACCTGGGGGGTAGAAGAGAAAGAAGAGGAAACAAAATGGTTCAGACATAAAGTCTGGTGAGCCCAGTTACATTTAGCATATAAATAAGTAAACGCATCATGACAGGAATATAAGTTGGAGAGGGAGATAATAGTGTCATAAGTCAGGTATAACAAGGTAAACAGGATAAACAGAAAAAAAACACGCATTGAGCTTCTCTAATACTTTTTTCTGCACCAATACTAGTATAGCAAGAACAAGATGATCCCAATAAGTATAAGATGGTAGACGTAGGTGTACTTCTAGTGAGAGGTTTTACCCCATACAATAACAGGTAGCCCAATAGAATTGACAGGTGTTAACCCCCAACGACAAGAACGGGCCCCTAAACAAGCAAGACTAGATGTACCTTAATTACTACCCCTAATTGATCGGCTCCCTAACTCGTAGATACCCTGTGCTGGACCCACAGTAGGATGTATCACTTCCTAAAGTGGAAACCCTTTGTTAACAAGATGTGCACAAACCATATCTATAGATGTCACAGCGTCTTATCTTCCCTAGCAAGCGGACCCATGCACACGTATGTCTCCATTGGAACGCACCGTCAAACACCCTCACACAAGTGACCTCTTATAATCAGCTCAGTAAGCGTGCCCAGACACCGACCTAGTTCAGGATTCCCCGTTTGATATCAAGATGGGTTGCTGACTGAAAGGGTCCCACAAGACAGATGATACAAGCTCCCCCTAGGCTTGCATCCCTACTACTAAGATTTCAACAAGTTATGCCTACCAGTTAGCAAGATTACATAAACCCAACAGGTTAAGTTTGTCGGCCTATATATAAATATTACCCACCGCCCCAAGATTTTACTTAACCCTCCCTCTGTTTCAAGCAAGTTTACTTAAACCCAACTTAAGTTAACAGGTTTATGTAATCCTTGTGGATTCAAATAGGTTATGTATTACTAATTCATCACCATTCATTCATTTACTGTTATAAAGCGCTAGACCTCCCACATTAAGTCTACAACTTGTGGATGCTGGATATGCCGGTTGGTTCCGGGCAGAATTCTTCCACAAGTCGGACTTAACCTCGTGTCTTAGCACTTCACGTGTTTATGCACATAGACCCCTCACATTAGATTTGCCACTTGTGGACGCTGGATATGCCGGGCGGTTCCGGGCAGACTTCTTCCACAAGTGTGCAGTTACAGTTTCTAATTACTGTACATCTATGCATGTTCATTAATAACCAATTTTCATGTTTATCATGTCCCAAATCCCCGTCTACTTCACGATACAAGTTATTCCCCGATTAAGATTTAGGTCAAGATATAAATTATGCCCCCAAATCAAACAAATCGTCCATGGTCTGTGGACGACAAGTGTCGGGAGCTGCTAAGCACCATCAGCATCCTAGTATATATTTTAACTAGAAAATAAATTTGAAGTGAGAAGTTCTCACATTGGTTCTTTGATTTCTGAATTTCGGTTCTGTTTGGATTTGAATTTGCACGAAATTCAAATTCGCTTTGTTTCCGTTCTGGTCAGTTCTGAAATGTAGTGCTTCTCAAGACGATTTCAACGGATCTGAATTTGCGAATTTTTGATAGTATATGACAAATATATGATCAATTTTACATTCATTACAATTTGAGAAAATAAAAATATAATTAAATAAATTAATTACATCGTTAATCCCTTAATTATATTATCTCCTTCATCCTTAGGTATCGCTCCAGGCTACAAAACGAAAGGAGCTCGCGCTAGAATTTCTTCACCGCACCACGTTAGAGAGGATCGGAGTCCAATCCAACACCATGGCGAGGCGCGCCTTCGCATCGCCGACCCACAGTGGGCTCCAGGTCCAACTCGAGGTCCCCCTGAACCCTAGGAATGATAACGAACTTGCTGACTTTGAGATGAAAATTCCGACTCCTTAGGCACTGAGAATTGATCTCCTTTGTATAGATTAGAAGATCATAGAATTCTACACAAAATTCCTTTGAATGATTTGAGCGATATTAAGTAATTTAATCGTGATTGAGGAGCGAATTTCTGAGCCATTTCCGCCCTTGGTTGGGAGGCTGGCCACTAGAGAACGAATTAGGGTTTCTTTGACCACTTCGACCGATTTTTTTTATATTTATACCATTTTTTTATTTATTTAATTCATTTACTAACTCCCTTCGTGTTTGTACTCCAAATCAAACCCAATGACTATCGCCCCTACCAAATACCCCTATTCCGAACCAAATGGGACATGTCCCGTACGCCAATTCGACTGTTACGATCATTTTTCGTTAAATTTAAAATATAAATTAATATAATAGTCAAACTTGACTTTAACGCACGTTTTAATTTACCGGGCCCACATATGGACTCTAAAAATTCTAAAAAATTATTTCTAGCTTCATATTGACGATACGGTCCTAACAAAACTAATTTCATCGAATTCCGAGACCATTTGAAAAATGGCCATTTTCTGGTCGATCGACATTGACTGAAACTGTCAAAACATGTTTTCTTTCGCCACGCTTACATATTGATTCAGAAAATTATGAATTTTGAAACCAAGCAATAATTTGACATCACGGATCCAAAAAAAGTGGTTTTGTCGAAAACAGAGGTCGTTTGCAAAATGGCTATTTTTTAAGGGCTTTATATTGTTAAAATATATATATATATAATTCCATAGCGACTTTTCTTAATTTTGATTTAGCCATAACTTGTGATTTCTTAAGTGAAATCTAAATTTCTTACCTCCATTAGAAAGATATAGTTAATATGCTCCTAACGTTTCTCGTTTCGTTTAATTCTGACTAATATTGAATTCTGAATATTCATTTGAAATTAGAAATCGAATTTTCAAACTGCCACGCCATCTCAAGCTCGTTATATAATTAAAATAAATTTATTCGTTTTAACTTCGTCGAAAATAAATTTATTGACGTTATTATTTAAAATAATTCATTTTAAATAATATAAATTCAATAAAATCGCCAAAATAAAATTTTTAAATTGGCTCAGATTTTCCGGGTTGTTACAATCACCCCTAACTTAAAATCTTTTCGTCCTCGAAAAGGAACGAAGCTGAAAGTTGTTTTATAATCAACTCAATTTTAATTATTTTAATTACGGATTAAGTTTTTCAACTTTTCAGTTTCTAAAAACTTTTCAAATTTTTCAAAAAATTGGCTAACACCCTAAATTTTCGAAAAAATTCACAATAACCTCCCCTGCACCGGGAGCATCGGGATATTTCAAATAGCCTCCCAGGGCCATCACAATCCAAAAGAAAAAGAAACAGCCAAGCGGCTAGCCAATTGGCTCATAAAATCATCAAAACCCCAAGAAATACAATAAACATATACCTATTTGACGGGCAAACAATTTTATTCTTCTTCTCTAGTCTCCTGCTATGACCTGTTCAATGTATACACATGTATATATACGCCATTTTCAAGAAATTTCAATTCAGTTCAATACTTGATCAATTTGACCAAATGGTTCAAAATTTTAATTAATCAAACCAATAATCAAACAACACAATCAACAAACAATTAGTTGATTAATGTTTCGAATTCATAATTTTTATATAGTCAAAAATCCAATTTTGGATGCCAAGTCACAACAATAAATTTTTGCTAAGTTTTGGTTCTCACACCAGTCTGTTGGAAATATATAAGTATCCCACTTTCGAGACTCGAACATAAATTTTGATGATGTATGTACTATAGCGATCATCAGAACCATCTCCAGGCGACTAGAATGAGATTATATATCTATCCAGTATATTAAAACTTCGAATACCTGTGGATCAGACGTATATGCAAAATCTTTATATACTCGATCATCCAAATCAATATAAAATAAATATTCAAATACGTAAAATAAGGTTTAAATTTTTAAAACAAAATTTGTTTTCATTTTTATTTTAAAAATATATCTTCACACTCATTCTAGGATACTACTGATCCTATCTCTAACGAGTCATCCCTATTGGATATTACTAATCCAATCTTTGATGAATTCTTTCGTTCGGTTCTAATGTGCCTTGTTCTCGAGCTTTGTAAACCAAAGCTCTGATACCAAATGTAACAAAAAGGATTTCGCCTCGACTTAATCGATCGCTAAACCGACCAAGACCGTTCAAAACCCGAATCGAATTGAGGACAAGACGAATCAAAACACAAACAGAAGAACATTTCATTGCTTATTACAACAATTACATCAGAGTACCAGAATATATAGAGTATGAATAAATGTTTTACATTTGACAAATCTCAGAGATATAATAATTTACAATGCAGCGGAAAATAATACAAAACACAACTGAAACAAATACACGGATACAGAGCTTTCCGAATAACATCCCAGCTGTAAATCGGGTTCTTGTGAATATAAATCTGCAAAACCAAAACTACTAGCTGCCCGTGCGAAAATAAGGGCACCCAGAGTTTAGGTTAAAACAATAAACTCCAGGTCAGTCATGTGACTGGTGTGAGAACTAAAACAGTTATAAATATTTATTTTAAAGTTAGGTAAATAAAGGGACCACGCCGTATAACACGGAACGGGTTTCCTCCCAAGAATACCAATGCATAAAACAAACAGCGCAATACTAAATAAAGAACAATGAAGTTATTATAAGACCCAGGTCCCATCACATAATGCAACGCAAGCCGGAGGATAGGGTTTTACCTTATAATAGCCAAAGAATGTTTGATACATGAAATTTGATCTTTTATTATTACTATAGGTGTATAGTGTCAAAAACAATTACAAATATAAGTGTATCAATCATAGACGGCATGGGTACCATCTATCATGTCGCCAATACTAGGCTCTACAGTTAAAATCGCAAAATGTCGTATTGGAAGTTGGATTTCCATCTGTGAACTGAGGCAAAAGATAGTCCTAACCGCTTCGAGACGCTCTGGCCCGTGTCTCAGGATCAAACGCATCGACCCTTGAATCATCAGGGTCAGTCCACTCGATGTGGATTAAATACCACCCTGAACAATACATCTCCCCGCCCTATGGGGCATAAATGAGCCAAATGACTCCATCGGACCCGGATCGTCTGATCTAACCGAGGCGCCTCAAAATCCATCATCCACATAAGTAATGCCAGCCAGTTTAAGCACTGACACCACTTCTAACTAGAAGAAAACGCATGCCCTGCCTGAGTCCTTCTCCCGTTTTTAGTTCACACCGGGGTGTGGGGCTCGCGAATTAAAGCTACACAAAGCTACGCTATACTAAAGTTGTGCTTTGATCATCACCACAAGACTCTGCTTTTCAACAGATGCCTTGATCATTTGCATCTCAGCATGCCACATAGGAAATTCACGCTATGCAACCGATATCACTCAATCACAAAGAATGAAATCCCATGTCAGACACACAGCCCATTTACAAATTCGTTCTGGGTCTGAACGAAACCGGAGGAACCCTATTCCTTGCATATCCATCGATCTTCAAGTACGTCTGGACGATCACCAACCGATTCCCTCCTCTTGGGTGTACAGCCCAATCAAGATCATCAGTAATTATCCAAACGATGTGAAGACCTCCGGTCTTCAATCACCGTCTTCATCTTTGACTTATCGCCGAATCAGTTATTCAGAATGGGTATAAATCCGGCCTTTCCGAATAACTCGCGTATATAATAAACAAGTATTACACAAACACAACATATGCCTCATTCCAATCCAGAATATTATTTTATTCAAATATTCTTATTCTTTGGGAAAGGTTCCTATTAATTTTATCAAAGATAACTTCTTTAAAATTTATTCTTTTATCTTCCATTGGATATCATTTCAAACCATTTTAAGGTTTTCCAACCTAGTCGTGATTAACGAACCTTACCGAAGTAATCCTTTATTAAATTTCCCAATCCCAACCTATTTATCCCCTGGAGCAAAACTGGTAATACTCCATATCTAACACCACGATGTTATCGGTAAATTTAATTACCATTTCACGTTCAAATCTAATTAAAGATTTAACTATCGCCTGGAGTAAAACTGGTGGTACTCCATTCTCGATCACTTCAATCTAATTAAAGATTCATTAAAACTCTAATCCAGTTTTAATCTCAAAAATCATTACTTAATGACTTTTTAAAGTTAAGAAATTAAACTTATCTGTAACTGGGTTAAAGAGCTAATGTCCTTTAAAACACAGCCCACGATAAACCCAAAATCACATTCCATTAATCTCTAACCGTAAATTAGTAAGAGAACAATTCCCTAACTATTAACCCCTAAGACCGAAACCAACATCAGATCAATACCCAGGAAGCCATTCGACTTAACTAATCTCCAGTTAGTTTCTAATTTTCTTAACTTCACTGGGTTTAAGAATAGTGTTAGTAAATACACCGTTCACGACAAACCTAACATCCCATTCGATATTAAGTATAAGGCTCTGAATAGAAAATATATCGGCTTATATTCAATATCGAATTCCGAAACCAACAAATAACGTATTGGAAATAACGATATAAAATATATATTTCAAATTTCCATAACAATACTTGTATAATCACGAAATCCAACATCGAAATATCCCGAAGATGATTTTAATTCAAATCCATTCCAATTCATATATTGGAAATTCTGGTTATTTTAAAACCCATTCTCAATCCCATTTATTTCTTTAAAAATAATTGGATTTTAATTCTAGTTAATAACTAGTTCAATTCGATAAAAATCTATTTTTATCTTTTCAAATATTGAGTTTTTCATTCCAATTCTTCCCAAATCATTTATTTTGATTTTACACAAGTTATTAATATTTTTAATAATTTTATCAAGGCCCGTACAGTCGATTTCCATCAACGGTCGTCGAACTACACTTACAGCGACCTTTTCCAAAATTGATTTGGATATAATTCCAAATCCAACCGTTAGATTTCAAATTTCTTATATTCGTTAGAAAGCTCTTTTCGTTACGAAGCCAACGGTTCCAGTTTTAGGAGAATCCGATGGTCGGATCTCCCGTAACACCAATTCGAAGTCAATGGTCGAAATTCGCGAATGGCCATGGCGTGGCGCGTTCTATTCATGCCATTAATATATATATATAATATTATATATATTTTGTTCAAACGTATTTTATAAATTCGTTTTAAGACGATTCCCACTTTTACTTCAGTTTTAAATCTAAATTGAATAATCTTTATCATTAAAATATCCTAATGATAATATTTTCTAAATATCAGATTTTGAAATCTTTTCCTTTTCGATATTCGTTATAAAAATGAATAAAATCGATATAAATATCGTTCGCGTCAAAATGGCGCAACTCTAATCAATACGGCTTCACGAATTTCAATATTTTAATCCTTTACTGAATATTATTTCAAAATATTCCTTATTTAAAATATTTGTTATTTTTGAACTGGAATCAGGCTCAATCAGCTACCATATAAGGTTAGTTATATGGATTTCATACACACATGAATATAATAAGCAAATAATTAATCAACTATCATCCAAAGTGCTTTCTACACTGTATAAGCCTTAAAATAAATAAATAAGGCTTATCACAGTTTGTCGACCAATCAATCGACATATCATTACACAGTTGGGATTTGTGTACGTCAAATATCATCCCAACACCCGTGTGGGGTTTCAACCAACAAATACTGAATATTATTTGTGCAGTTGGGCGATGTGTAAAGTTTATCATCCTAATCAATATCAGTCAAATCAGTGTACATAAACAAATCGTCTGATTTGTAAATGAATATTTATTTTATTCACATACACGTTAAAAATTATATTTTTAACAATAAAATATTTATTCGGTTCATTTACACATTAAAAATGATATTTTTATTTTTTTTAATATATTTTAGAAAATTTCGGTGGCATAACGGCGCGATACTAGGTCCGGGATAAGGTTTAGCCTTATCCCCAATCTACTAATGGCCCGCGCCATACTCATACTAATTCTAACCAATTCCATTTCATTTCCCAAACCCAATTCAGCCAACCGATTAAATCAACCCAAAAACCACAACACCATGTAACCAAACAAACACACAACGAAATAAAATCATACTAGTCGTCCATGGTCTGTGGACGACGGGTGTCGGGTGCTGCTAAGCACCATCAGCATCCTAGTATATATTTTAACTAGAAAATAAATTTAAAGTGAGAAGTTATCACATTGGTTCTTTTATTTCTGAATTTCGAATCTGTTTGGATTTGAATTTGCCCGAAATTCAAATTCGCTTTGTTTCCGTTCTGGTCGGTTCTGAAATGTAGTGCTTCTCAAGACGGTTCCAACGGATCTGAATTTTCGAATTTCTGATACTGTATGACAAATATATGATCAATTTTACATTCATTACAATTCGAGAAAATAAAAATATAATTAAATAAATTAATTACATCGTTAATCCCTTAATTATATTATCTCCTTCATCCTTCTGTATCGCTCCAGGCTACAAAACAAAAGGAGCTCGCGCTAGAATTTCTTCATCGCACTACGTCAGAGAGGATCGGAGTCCGATCCAACACCATGGGGAGGCGCGCCTTCGGATTGCCGACCCACGGTGGGCTCCAGGTCCAGCTCGAGGTCCCCCCGAACCTTAGGAACGATGACGAACTTTCTGAGCCCTTGAACGATGACGAACTTTCTGAACCTTAGGACGGATCTCCTTTGTATAGATTAGAAGATCATAGAATTCTACACAAAATTCCTTTGAATGATTTGAGCGATATTAAGTAATTTAATCGTGATTGAGGAGCGATTTTCTGAGCCCTTTCCTCCCTTGGTTTGGAGGCCGGCGGCTAGAGAACAAATTAGGGCTTCTTTGACCACTTTGACCGATTTTTTTATATTTATACCATTTATTTATTTATTTATTTATTTCATTTACTATTTCGCTTCGCGTTTGTACTCCAAATCAAACCCAATGACTGTCGCCCCTAGCCAAATACCCCTATTCCAAACCCAATGGGACATCTCCCGTACGCCAATTAGATTGCTACGATCAGTTTTCGTTAAATTTAAAATATAAATTAATATAATAGTCAAACTTGACTTTAACGCACGTTTTAATTTACCGGGCCCACATATGGACTTTAAAAATTCTAGAAAAATTATTTCTAGCTTCACATTAACGATACGGTCCCAACAAAACTAACTTCATCGAATTCTGAGACCGTTTGAAAAATGGCATTATCTGGTCAATCGAAATTGACTGAAACTGTCAAAACACGTTTTCTTTCGCCATGCTCACATGTTGATTCAGAAAATTATGAATTTTGAAAGCAAGCAATAATTTGACATCAAGAATCCAACAAAAGTGGTTTCTCGAAAACAGAGGTCGTTTGCAAAATGGCTATTTTTTAAGGGCATTATATTATTAAAATATATATATAATTCCATAGCCACTTTTCTTAATTTTGATTTAGCCATAACTTGCGATTTCTAAAGTGAAATATAAATTTCTTACCTCCATTAGAAAGCTATAGTTAATACGCCCCTAACGTTTCTCGTTTCGTTCAATTCTGACTAATATTGAATTCTGAATATTCATTTGAAATTTGAAATTGAATTTTCGAACTGCCGCGCCATCTCAGGTATAATTAAAATAAATTTATTCGTTTTAACTTCGTCGAAAATAAATTTATCGACGTTATTATTTAAAATAATTCCTTTTAAATAATCTAAATTCAATAAAATCGCCAAAATAAAATTTTTTAATTGGCTCGGATTTTCCGGGTTGTTACAAAACGTTAGGATCGAATTAACTATATATTTCTAACGAAGGTAAGAAATTTAGATTTCACTTTAGAAATTATAAGTTATGACTAAATGAAAATTTAAAATAGTCGCTATGGAATTTATATATATTTTAATATATATAAAACCCTTAAAAATAGCCATTTTGCAAACGACCTCCGCTTTCGACGAAACCACCTTTATTGGATCCGGAATGTCAAATTATTGCTAAATTCCAAATTGAAAATTTTTGGAATTAAAATGTGAACATGGCGAAGGAAACGTGCTTTGGCAGTTTCAATCAATTTGGATCGACCAGAAAATAGCCATTTTTCAAATGGTCTTCAAATTTGATGAAATTAGTTTTGTTAGGACTGTATCGTCAATACGAAGCTAGAAATAATTTTTCTGAAATTTTTAGAGTCTGTATGTGGCCCCGATACATTTTTATGTGGCCCCGGTAAATTAAAATGTATGTTAAAGTCAAATTTGAACATTATATTAATTTATATTTTAATTTTAACAGAAACTGATAAAAACATTCGAATTGGCTTGCGATACATATCCCATTTCATTCGAAATGGGGGTAATTAGCTAGAAACGACAGTCGTTGGGTCTCGTTTAGAGATCGGATGAGAAACAAGTATTTGTGGAAATTAAATAAAATATTAATATATATATATATAATAAACCCCTTTCCCTTAACCCCCTTTTCTCTTCAAATCGGGTCAACGCCTGTTATAAAAAAAGGAATCGATCGAACTGCTCCCCGTCGCTGCCCCCTACACGCCACCGCCGCGTCATCGTCGGCGTTGTTTCCCCACTCCCCCTCAGCGCCGCCGTCAGCCTCATCCCCCCTCCCTCCCACGTCCTACTCCTCCAATTCAAATCACGCCCTTGCCCCCTAAACCCGCCCAAACCTGTATATGACCGCCGCCTTGGCCTTGCCCAGCCCTCCGTGGACCACCCTACCCCCTCCCGACCGCCTGCGACCGTGCCTCCCCCGACCTCTAGACTCCACCCCGAAGCCCCCTAGCTCGATTCAAAGTAAGTATTTCAATTTGAATTTTGTTTTCAGATTTTTATGTACATTATAGCAAGGTAAAAATTAGATCTTTATATGTGTATTAGAAAGGTAAAAAGATTAAATTTTTTGGTTATAAAAAGATTAAATTTTGGTTATAAAAAGATTAGATTTTTTATATAATAAAGATTAGATTTTTTTTATGTAGTAAAGATATGATTTTTAAACAAATCAAGATATGATTTTCAAACAAGTAATTTTGTGATTTTTAATTCGAAAAAGTTATGGTTTTTAGTTTAGAAAAATATGACCTTTATATATGTAAGATTTGATTTTACATATGAAGTAGCGATATAAAAATATAATTTTTACATATGAAGAAGCGATATAAAAATATAATTTTTACATATGTAGTAGCGTTGTAAAAGTAGGATTTTTACATATACAGAACAGTAATAAAAATGGGATTTTTATCCATATAGCGTTAAAATAAAAATGTGATTTTTAATATAAAAATTCGTTTGAAACAGATCTCGTTGGAAACACGGTGAAGAATACAATGCTCGAAAACAAATCCAAATCCAAACCATCGTCCGCTAAAGAATGGAGGAGTGGAAACCCAAGGTGAGAACTTCTCACTTAAATTATTTACGTATAGTTATTTATTTTATAACTGTATATATGAACTGCTCCCCGTCGTCCACAGAACTTGTTTGATTGTATTGTGTTGTGGTTTTTGGATTGAGCGATTTGTTTGTTTGAATTTGGTTTGGGATGAGAATTGAATTGTTCGGATTGATTATTGTGTATGTCGCGAGCCAATATCAGGAGAGGGGTAATGCTAGACATTACCCGATTTCAATATCGCGCCGTTATAATGCCGAAATTTTCCAAAATAAAAAGTGTTAGTTCAAAATAGCATTTTTATTGAAAGTATGAATGGTTAAAAATAGTAAAGTGTTGAAATTAATATTTTAACATTAAAAATATAATTTTTAACGTATAAAGGAACGGCATAGAATTCTCCTGAAATGAAAATGAATATTCATTTAAAAATCGAATAATTTGTTTATGTACACCTATTTGACGGACATTGATTGGGACGATAAATTTTACACATCGCCCAACTGCACAAATAAAATATGTTTTTGTTGATTGAAACCCCGCACGGGTATTGGGATGATATTTGACGTACACTAATCCCAATCGTGTAATGATATGTCAATCGATGGGTTGACAGACTGTATGAGTGTTATTTATTTTAATGCTTATACAGTGGTAGAAGGCACTCTGGATGATGGTTGATTATCTATTATTGTTGTTATATACATGTGTTGTATTGACCCATATAAATAACATTATATGGTAATTGATTGGGTCTCATTCCAATTTGGAAAATAACGAATATTTTAAAATAATATTCAGAAAAAGGAATAATAATATTCATGTGTTGAATAAAATTTGTATTGATTAGATGTGCGCCACTTTGACGCGAACGATATTTATATCGATTTTATTCATTATTATAATGCATATCGAAAAGGAAAAGATTTCAAAATCTGAAATTTTGAAAATATTATTATTAAAATATTTAAATGGTAGAGATAATTCAATTTTGATTTAAAATTGAAGTAAAAGTGGGAATCGTTTTAAAACGAATTTATAAAATACATTTTGAATGAAATATATATATATATATATATATTATATATATATTAATGGCCTGAATAGAACGCGCCGCGCCGCGACCATTCGTGAATTTCGACCATTGACTTCAAATTGGTATTACGGGAGATTCGACTGTCGGATTCTCCTAAAACTGGAACCATTGGGTTCGTATCGAAAAGAGCTATCCAACGAATATAAGAGATTTTAAATCTAATGGTTGGATTTGGAATTATGTCCAAATCAAATTTGGAAAAGGTCGTTGTAAGTGTAGTTCGATGACCGTTTTTGGAAAGAATAAATCTTTTAATTAAGATTATTAATGTTTCCTGTAACGGCAAGGAATTTCGCTCGATCCGAATCGATCGTTAAACCGACTAAGACCGTTCGAAAACCCCTGATCGTTTGAGAACAGGACAAATCAGAACGCAAACGGAAGAACATTTCATTTTTATTACAACAATTCCATCAGATACAAGAATATACAGAGTATAAATGAATAAAATACATTCGATGAATATCAGAGATTACAAAAAATGACATAGCAGTGGAAAAATATACAAAACACAACTGAAAGTGATACACGGATACAGAGCTTTCCGAGCATCGTTCCAGCTGTAAATCAGGACCCTGTGAATATAAATCTGCAAAACCAAAACTACTAGCTGCCCGTGTGGAAAATAGGGGCATCCAGAGTTTAGGTTAAAACAATAAACTCCAGGTCAGTCATGTGACTGGTGTGAGAACTAAAACAGTTATTTAAAACTTTACTTTAAAAGAGAGTAATTCAAGGGACCACGCCGTATAACACGGAACGGGTTTCCTCCCAAGAATACTAGTGCATATAACAAAACAGCGCAATGCTCTTTGGAAAAATGAATCTATTATAAGACCCAGGTCCCATCACACAATGCAACGCAAGCCGAAGGATAGGGTTTTCCCTTATAATAGCCAAACATGCTTGGTACGTTTAAAACAAATCATTTGATACTATAATAAGTGTATAGTGTCAAAACAATTTCAATCATAAATATCAATCATAGACGGCATGGGTACCATATATCATGTCGCCATACTAGTTCTACAAATAAAACCGAATTATCATGTATTGGAAATTGGATTCCATCATGAGTCGAGGCAAGGGGCAAGCTCCTCTCCGATTCGAGACACTCTAGCAAATGTCCCAGGACCCCACTATGATCCTTGGATCTTCAGGGCCGGTCCTCTCTTACTTTTGAGGATTGGCAATTCCTGAACACACGTTTCCCCATCCTTATAGACTTATATCCGAGGCGCCTCGTATCCAACAACCACACAGGTGAAAATTATATAAATGTCAGGGCTGGTAGGTCACTGACACCACCTTAGCTAGAAAGAAACGTCGTGCTCTCCCTGCAGTCACTCTCCCGTTTTTGACTCATACCGAGGTGTGAGGCTCGCGAATTCACGTTATACACAAAGCTACGCCACACAGGCCGTGCTTTGATCATCAACCACAAGACTTTGCTTTTCAACAGAAGCCTTGATCAATTGCCACTTACGCATGCCACACTGGCAATTCACTCCATGCGACTGATGTCCATCGATATACAATCTATGAGCTCGTACGTCTCAGAGAAGGGCATTAAGCAAGGGAATAAATTCTCCGCTGCCAAACAGATGTATATTAAATAGAGATCAATCAACACAGAATAAAATCCAATGTCAGACACACAATCCATTTACAAGTTCGTTCTGGGTCTGAACGAAACCGGAGGCACTTTCCTCGCATATCCATCCATCTCCAAGTACGTCTGGACGATCACCAACTGTTTCCCTCATCTTGGGTGTACAGCCCAATCGAGATCATCAGTAATCACCCAAAACAATGTGAAGACTTCCGGTCTTCAACCACCGTCTTCATCTTCGACATCTCGTCGAATCGGTTATTCAGAATGGGTATAACCCGGCCTTTCTGAATAACCCACGTATATGATAAACAAATGTTACACAAACACAACAAACGCCTCATTCCAATTCAGAATATTCTTTTATTCACAAAATCACATTATTAGGGAAAGGTTCCCATTAATTTTATCCAAGATAAATTCTTCTAAATTTATTCTTTAATCTTCCTTCGGATATCATTTCAAACTAGTCGGGATTAGCGAGCCACGCCGAAGTAATTATTTATTTTATTTCCCAATCCCAACATATATATCCCATGGAGAAAAACTGGTAATACTCCATATCTAACACCACGGTGTTATCGGTAAAATTAATTACCATCTCACGTTCAAATCTAATTAAAGATTTAACTATCGCTTTGGAGCAAAACTAGTGGTACTCCATTCTCGATCACCTTTCAGATTTGATAATTTAAATTATCAATTCACATTTCAATCTAATTAAAGATTCATTAAAACTCCACTTAGTTTTAATCTTTTCAAAAATCAACATCCTGCCTTTAACTGGGTTAAAGAACCAATGTCACCTAAAACACGATTCACGATAAACCCAAATCACATTTGATATTAAATACAAGGCTCTGAATAGAAAATATACCGGCTTATATTCAATATCAAATTCTGAAACCAACAAATATCGTATTGTAAATAACGATATAAAATATATCTTTCAAATTCACATAACAATATCTGTATAGTCACGAAATCCAACATCGAAATATTCCGAAGATACATTCCATTCAACTCCAGTCCAATCCACGTATTGGGAATATTGATTATTTTTAAAATCACTTTCAACTTCAATTTATTTATTTCAAAAATAAATTGATTTTAATTCTAGATCAAAACTAGTTCATTTCGACAAAAATCTATTTTTATCTTTTCAAATGTGGAATTCTTCAGCCCAATTTTTCCCAAATCATTTCTTATGATTTTATACAAATTATTGATATTTTTAATAATTTTATCAAGGCATGTACAGTCGATTTCCATCAACGGCCATCGAACTGCACTTACAGCGACCTTTTTCGAATTTGATTTGGACATAACTCCAAATCCAACCGTTAGATTTCAAATTTCTAATATTCATTGGAAAGCTCTTTTCGATACGAACCCAACGGATCCAGTTTTAGGAGAATCCGACGGTCGGATCTCCCGCAACGTCAATTCGAAGTTAGTGGTCGAAATTCACGAACTACCGCGGCGCGGCGCATTCTATTCAGGCCATTATATATATATAATATATATATTATATATGGGAGCGTCTATTTTGACACGATTTGGTGACACAAATGGTGACACAAAAGATCTGCACCATTGGATCTTTTTGTCTTTACATGGGAAGGTGGAATTCAGGGGGCAATCCAATAGTGAGAATTCATTGTGTCACCAATTGTGTCACCAAATTGTGTCAAAATAGATTTTCCCATTATATATATTTCATCGATTTCCTTTTAAAACGAATTTTATAAATAGTTCTAAATTCGTTTCAAAAACAATTTCAACTTCATCTTCAATTTCAAATCGATTTGATTTCAATTCAATTCGAATTCATTTCAATTTCATTTAATTCGAATTCAAATTCGTTTCAATTCAATTCAAATTCTAATTCGTTTCAATTCAATTTGAATTTACCTTCTATTTAATTCAATTCGAATTAATTTCAAATTGATTTCAATTCAATTTCCGTTCGTTTTAAATTTCATTCAAAACGATTTCTATTCGTTTTAATTCAATTTCAATTTAATTCAATTTGAATTCATTTCTATTCAGTTTAATTCAAATTTACTTTCTATTCAATTCGAATCGAATTCATTTTCTGTTCGATTCGAATTCATTTCAAATTGATTCAATAAAATTTCAATTTGAATTTTAATCTAATTTAATTTGAATTTAATTTCAAAATATTAAATTTTGAAATCACTTTTCAATATTCATTATAAAACGAATAAAATCGATATAAATATCGTTCGCGTCAAAATAACGCATCTCTAATCAACACGGCTTTATATTTTTCAAAAACTTCTTTATTCTATTCAATAAATGAATATTTATTTTATTCAACACATGAATCTATATTTCTTTCAACACACGACTAATCTCAACACATGAGTACTGTCAACACATCACTATTTTTGTTATGTAAAATATTTTATAAAACTATGGTATCTATCGTTTGATTTTTAATTAGACTCCACCGTGAAGTAGTTCTAATTTTAAATATGATGAAGATGTAAATTTTATTGTTAAAAATATTTTACTCAACACATGAACATCGTCAACACATGACTATTTTTATATTCAACACATGAATTTCCTTTTTATAATATTCATTATTTTCCCGATTGGAATGAGACGCAATCAATCACCATATAATGTTAATTATATGGATTCCATACAACACATGTATATAATAGCAACGATAAACAATCAACCATCATCCAAAGTGCACCACACAACTGCATAAGCATCAAATATAATTAATCAACGCTCACACAATCTATCGACCAACCGATCGACATACAATTAAATAATTGGGATTAGTGTACCCAAATATCATCCCAACACCCGTGTGGGGTTTCAAATCAACAAACACAGATTTTTTTATTTGTGCAGTTGGGCGATGTGTAAAATTTATCGACCCAATCAATATCAGTCAAATCAGTGTATATAAACAAATCGGCCGATTTGTTTATAAATATTTATTTATTCATTTTCATGTTAAAAATTATATTTTTAACGACAATTAATTTATTTCAACCATCTACATTTTATTATCGATTTCACATCAACATCACAAACAATTTCACAACACATCAATTAAACAAACAAGCCATCCATGGTCTGTGGATGACGGGTGTCGGGTGCTGCTAAGCACCGTTTGCATCCTAGTATATATATATATATATAACTAGAAAATGGAAATTTGAGTGAGAAGTTCTCACCAATAGCTAATCCAATACCACGACTCTTCCTATGTAGAAAATATTGTCATTCTTGCCTTTCTTCACTTTCGTTGCCCGTAGCCACTACATATATAAAAATTGAATTTTTACTTCGCTATTCAATATATTAAAATCGAATTTTTACTTTGTTATTCAATATATAAAAATCGAATTTTTACTTTGTTATTCAATATATAAAAATCAAAATTTTACTTTGTTATTCAATATATAAAAATCGAATTTTTACTTTGTTATTCAATATTTAAAAATCGAATTTTTACTTTGTTATTCAATATATAAAATAAAAATCGAATATTTACTTTGTTATTCAATATATAAAAACCGAATTTTTACTTCGATATTCAATATATAAAAATCGTATATTTACTTTGTTATTCCATATATAAAAATCGAATTTTTACTTCGCTATTCAATATATAAAAATCGTATTTTTACTTCGCTATTCAATATATAAAAATCGAATTTTTACTTCGCTATTCAATATATAAAAATCGTATTTTTACTTTGTTATTCAATATATAAAAATCGAATTTCTTCCTAACAAAATCCAAATCTTTGCCTAATAAAAATGCAAACTTTTTCCTAGTAAAAATCAAATCTTTTGCCTAATAAAAATGCAAACTTTTTCACTGTTATTTCATACAAAGAAAACTGAAATTAAATAAATAAAAATAAAGGAGCTTACTTTGGAATCGGAATAGGAGGGGGAGAGGTTCGCTGCAGGGGGGCGCATCAGGGTGGAGGAGTAGCGAGAGGGTTTCGCGGTGTTCATCAGGGTGGCGGGACGCTGTCGTGGTGGTTGGAGGGAGGTGGAAAGGGGGCTGCGTTTGAAAAGGGGGGGCTAGAGCTCGAGGGGGATGGCGCCAACGTGGAGGAGGATCGGACGTAGGGGGTGGCGATCGGAGGCGGCGCACGTTGGTGGTGGAGGGGCGACGAGGTCTAGCGGGTTTTTTTTATTTCGTGAATCGACTGAAGAAAAAAGGGGGGGCCAGATTGATAAAAGGAAGAGGGAGATATACTTTTTATTTAATTATTTTTAATCCCAAAAAGTTGACTTTTACATACGACCTCTAAACGAGGCCCACCGCCTGTCGTCCATAGCTAATTACCCCCATTCCGAACACAATGGGATATGTATCGTAGGCTGATTCGATCGTTTCAATCAGTTTCCATTAAAATCAACATATAACTCTATATATTAAATTTGAACGCCCATTTCAATTTACCGGGGTCACATACTAACTCTATAAATTCCAGAAAAATATTTTCTAGCTTCGTATTGTTGATACGGTCCTAACAAAACTAGTTTCATCGAATACTGAGACCGTTGGAAAAATGGCCATTTTTCAGTCGATTAAAATCAATTGAAACTGGCCAAACGCGTTTTCCTTTGCCACGCTCACATATTGTTCGAAAAATTATGAAATTTGGAATCTAGCAATAATTTGACATCGCGGACCTAACAAAAGTGGTTCCGTTGAAATCCGAGGTCGTTTGCAAAATTCCCATTTTTAAGGGCCTGAATTCCATTGCGACTATTCAGAATTTTCAACTGGACATATCTTTTGATTCCCGCTATGAAATCTTGATTTTTCGGATTCGTTGGAAAGATAGTCACAATTAGATTCCATTATTTTTGGTTTCACTAAAATCCGGATTATTTTGCACCCGGAACATTCAATTGAATTTTGAAATCAGATTATCGAACTACCACGCCATTTTCAATTCTATTTATAATTATATATAATTATTTATATTATAACGACGATCTATATAAATATATAGGTTTGATTCTATTCAAAATAAATTTTCCATCGATATTATTTAAAATAATTCATTTTAAATGTTCAAACTTCGCTAAAATTGCCAAAATAAAAATTTTAAACTGGCTCGCATTTCCGGGTTGTTACATTCTCCCCCACTTAAAACTTTTCGTCCCCGAAAAGGAACAAAGTCGAAAGTGGTTTGATTAATCAACTCTACGTTCGATCTGGCTTCCATTCTCCAACTTTTCAGTTTCTAAGAATTTTCAAATTCTTTATAAATTTGGCTAACACCCGGAATTTTCGAAAAATTTCGCCATAACCTCCCCTGCACCGAGAGCCACGGGAAAATCCCGAAATTGCCATATAGGCCTTCTGATCTCAAAAAGGAAAAGAAAAAGCCAAGCGGCTAGCCAATAGTCTCATAAAATCATCATCACCCAAACAAAACAGTAAATTATAGTAAATATGTACCTATTTGTCGGGCAAACAAATTTTATTCTCTGCTCTAGCCTCCTTACTATGACCTGTTCAATGTATGTACATATATATGCAAGCAAATGCGACTAATTTTCAATACAATTCAATATTCGATACACTTAGGCTAAATGGTTCAAAATTATCAAATAAATAAACAAGCAACACAAACGTCAATCAATTAGTGAATCAGAGTTTCAAATTCATAATTTTGATACATATACAGAAAATCATGTTTTTGATGCCAATTCACAACAATGTATTCTAGCTATATTAGTTTTGGTTCTCACACCAGCCTAATGGAAATATATAGAAATCATACCTTCGAAACACGAACATAAATATTGGTGATGGAGCTCCATCATCAAAATCATCTCCGAGCGACTAGAGTGTGATTCTATATCTATCCAGTATATTAAAACTTCGAATATACGTTCATGAAGCGTATATGCAAAATAATCATATACTAGATTGTCCAAATTCAATATAAATAAATATTCAAATACGAATAAAATGATTTAAATTTTTAAAACAAAATTGTTTTCATTCGAAAAAATATACTCTTCACACTCGTTCTAGGATACTACTGACCCTATCTCTAACGAGTCATTCTAACTGGATATTACTAATCCAATATCTGATGAATTCTTTCGTATGGTTCTAATGTGTCTTGTTCTCGAGCTCTGTAAACCAAAGCTCTGATACCAACTGTAACGGCAAGGAATTTCGCTTGATCCAAATCGATCGTTAAACCGACTAAGACCGTTCGAAAACCCCTTATCGTTTGAGAACAGGACAAATCAGAACGCAAACAGAAGAACATTTCATTATTATTACAACAATTCCATCAGATACAAGAATATACAGAGTATAAATGAATAAAATACATTCGATGAATATCAAAGATTACAATAAATGACATACAGCGGAAAAATATACAAAACACAACTGAAAGTGATACACGAATACAGAGCTATCCGAGCATCGTTCCAGCTGTAAATCAGGACCCTGTGAATATAAATCTGCAAAACCAAAACTACTAGCTGCCCGTGTGGAAAATAGGGGTACCCAGAGTTTAGGTTAAAACAATAAACTCCAGGTCAGTCATGTGACTGGTGTGAGAACTAAAACAGTTATTTAAAACTTTACTTTAAAAGAGAGTAATTCAAGGGACCACGCCGTATAACACGGAACGGGTTTCCTCCCAAGAATACTAGTGCATATAACAAAACAGCGCAATGCTCTTTGGAAAAATGAAGCTATTATAAGACCCAGGTCCCATCACACAATGCAACGCAAGCCGGAGGATAGGGTTTTCCCTTATAATAGCCAAACATGCTTGGTACGTTTAAAACAAATCATTTGATACTATAATAAGTGTATAGTGTCAAAACAATTTCAATCATAAATATCAATCATAGACGGCACGGGTACCATATATCATGTCGCCATACTAGTTCTACAAATAAGACCGAATTATCACGTATTGGAAATTGGATTCCATCATGAGTCGAGGCAAGGGGCAAGCTCCTCTCCGATTCGAGACACTCTAGCAAATGTCCCAGGACCCCACTATGATCCTTGGATCTTTAGGGCTGGTCCTCTCTTACTTTTGAGGATTGGCAATTCCTGAACACACGTTTCCCGGTCCATACAGACCTATATCCGAGGCGCCTCGTATCCAACAACCACACAGGTGAAAAGTATATAAATGTCAGGGCTGGAAGGTCACTGACACCACCTTAGCTAGAAAGAAACGTCATGCTCTCCCTACAGTCATTATCCCGTTTTTGACTCATACCGAGGTGTGAGGCTCGTGAATTCACGATATACACAAAGCTACGCCACACAGGTCGTGCTTTGATCATCAACCACAAGACTTTGCTTTTCAACAGAAGCCTTGATCAATTGCCACTTACGCGTGCCACACTGGCAATTCACTCCATGCGACTGATGTCCATCGATATACAACCTCTGAGCTCGTACGTCTCAGAGAAGGGCGTTAAGCAAGGGAATAAATTCTCCGACGCCAAACAGATGTATATTTAATAGAGATCAATCAACACAGAATAAAATCCAATGTCAGACACACAATCCATTTACAAGTTCGTTCTGGGTCTGAACGAAACCGGAGGCACTTTCCTCGCATATCCATCCATCTCCAAGTACGTCTGGACGATCACCAACTGTTTCCCTCATCTTGGGTGTACAGCCCAATCGAGATCATCAGTAATCACTCAAAACGATGTGAAGACTTCCGGTCTTCAACCACCGTCTATATCTTCGACATCTCGTCGAATCGGTTATTCAGAATGGGTATAACCCGGCCTTTCTGAATAACCCACATATATGATAAACAAATGTTACACAAACACAACAAACGCCTCATTCCAATTCAGAATATTCTTTTAATCACAAAATCACATTCTTAGGGAAAGGTTCCCATTAATTTTTCCAAGATAAATTCTTCTAAATTTATTCTTTAATCTTCCTTCGGATATCATTTCAAACTAGTCGGGATTAGCGAGCCACACCGAAGTAATTATTTATTTTATTTCCTAATCCCAACCTATATATACCATGGAGAAAAACTGGTAATACTCCATATCTAACACCACGGTGTTATCGGTAAAATTAATTACCATCTCACGTTCAAATCTAATTAAAGATTTAACTATCGCTTTGGAGCAAAACTGGTGGTACTCCATTCTCGATCACCTTTCAGATTTGATAATTTAAATTATCAATTCACATTCCAATCTAATTAAAGATTCATTAAAACTCCACTTAGTTTTAATCTTTTCAAAAATCAACATCCTGCCTTTAACTGGGTTAAAGAACCAATGTCACCTAAAACACGATTCACGATAAACCCAAATCACATTTGATATTAAATACAAGGCTCTGAATAGAAAATATACCGGCTTATATTCAATATCAAATTCTGAAACCAACAAATATCGTATTGGAAATAACGATATAAAATATATCTTTCAAATTCCCATAACAATATCTGTATAGTCACGAAATCCAACATCGAAATATTCCGAAGATACTTTCGATCCAACTCCAGTCCGATCCACGTATTGGGAACATTGATTATTTTTAAAATCACTTTCAAATTCAATTTATTTATTTCAAAAATAAATTGATTTTAATTCTAGTTCAAAACTAGTTCATTTCGACAAAAATCCATTTTTATCTTTTCAAATGTGGAATTCTTCAGCCCAATTTTTTCCAAATCATTTCTTACGATTTTACACAAATTATTGATATTTTTAATAATTTTATCAAGGCCTGTACAGTCGATTTCCATCAACGGCCATCGAACTGCACTTACAGCGACCTTTTTCGAATTTGATTTGGACATAACTCCAAATCCAACCGTTAGATTTCAAATTTCTAATATTCATTGGAAAGCTCTTTTCGATACGAACCCAACGGTTCCGCTTTAGGAGAATACGACGGTCGGATCTCCCGCAACGTCAATTCGAAGTTAATGGTCGAAATTCACGAACTACCGCGGCGCGTTCTATTCAGGCCATTATATATATATATATATATATATATATTTCGTCGATTTCCTTTTAAAACGAATTTTATAAATAGTTCTAAATTCGTTTCAAAAACAATTTCAACTTCATCTTCAATTTCAAATCGATTTGATTTCAATTCAATTCGAATTCATTTCAATTTCATTTAATTCGAATTCAAATTCGTTTCAATTCAAATTCTAATTTGTTTCAATTCAATTTCAATTTGAATTTACCTTCTATTTAATTCAATTCGAATTCATTTCAAATTGATTTCAATTCAATTTCCGTTCGTTTTAAATTTCATTCAAAACGATTTCTATTCGTTTTAATTCAATTTCAATTTAATTCAATTTGAATTCATTTCTATTCAATTTAATTCAAATTCACTTTCAATTCAATTCGAATTGAATTCATTTTCTATTCGATTCGAATTCATTTCAAATTGATTCAATAAAATTTCAATTTGAATTTTAATCTAATTTAATTTGAATTTCATTTCAAAATATTAAATTTTGAAATCACTTTTCAATATTCATTATAAAACGAATAAAATCGATATAAATATCGTTTGCGTCAAAATAACGCATCTCTAATCAACACGGCTTTATATTTTTCAAAAACTTCTTTGTTCTATTCAACAAATGAATATTTATTTTATTCAACACATGAGTCTATATTTCTTTCAACACACGACTAATCTCAACACATGAGTACTGTCAACACATCACTATTCTTGTTATGTAAAATATTTTATAAAACTATGGTACCTATCGTTTGATTTTTAATTAGACTCCACCGTGAAGTAGTTCTAATTTTAAATATGATGAAGATGTAAATTTTATTGTTAAAAATATTTTACTTAACACATGAACATCGTCAATACATGACAATTTTTATATTCAACACATGAATTTCCTTTTTATAATATTCATTATTTTCCCGAATGGAATGAGACCCAATCAATCACCATATAATGTTAATTATATAGATTCCATACAACACATGTATATAATAGCAACGATAAACAATCAACCATCATCCAAAGTGCACCAAACAACTTCATAAGCATCAAATATAATTAATAAACGCTCACACAATCTGTCGACCAACCGATCGACATACAATTAAATAATTGGGATTAGTGTACCCAAATATCATCCCAACACCCGTGTGGGGTTTCAAATCAACAAATACAGATTTTTTTTATTTGTGCAGTTGGGCGATGTGTAAAATTTATCGACCCAATCAATATCAGTCAAATCAGTGTATATAAACAAATTGGCCGATTTGTTTATAAATATTTATTTATTCACTTTCACGTTAAAAATTATATTTTTAACGAAAATTAATTTATTTCAACCATCTACATTTTATTATCGATTTCACATCAACATCACAAACAATTTCACAACACATCAATTAAAAAAATAAGCCATCCAAGGTCTGTGGATGACGGGTGTCAGGTGCTGCTAAGCACCGTCTGCATCCTAGTATATATATATAACTAGAAAAAGGAAATTTGAGTGAGAAGTTCTCACCAATAGCTAATCCAATACCACGACTCTACCTATGTAGAAAATCTTGTTGTTCTTGCCTTTCTTCACTTTCGTTGCACGTAGCCACTACATATATAAAAATCGAATTTTTACTTCGCTATTCAATATATAAAAATCAAATTTTTACTTTGTTATTCAATATATAAAAATCGAATTTTTACTTTGTTATTCAGTATATAAAAATCGAATTTTTACTTTGTTATTCAATATATAAAAATCGAATTTTTACTTTGTTATTCAATATATAAAAATCGAATTTTTACTTTGTTATTCAATATATAAAAATCGAATTTTTACTTCGCTATTCAATATATAAAAATTGTATTTTTACTTCGCTATTCAATATATAAAAATCGAATTTTTACTTCGCTATTCAATATATAAAAATCGTATTTTTACTTTGTTATTCAATATATAAAAATCGAATTTCTTCCTAACAAAATCCAAATCTTTTCCTAATAAAAATGCAAACTTTTTCCTAGTAAAAATCAAATCTTTTGCCTAATAAAAATGCAAACTTTTTCACTGTTATTTCATATAAATAAAACTGAAATTAAATAAATAAAAATAAAGGAGCTTACTTTGGAATCGGACTAGGAGGGGGAGAGGTTCGCTGCAGGGGAGGCGCATTTGGGTGGAGGAGCAGCGAGAGGGGTTCGCCGTGTTCATCAGGGTGGCGGGAGGCTGTCGTTGTGGTTGGAGGGCGGTGGAAAGGGGGCTGCGTTTGAAAAGGGGGGGGCTAGGGCTCGAGAGGGATGGCGCCAACGTGGAGGAGGATCGGACGTAGGGGGTGGCGATCGGAGGCGGCGCACGATGGTGGTGGAGGGGCGGCGAGGTCTAGCAGTTTTTTTTTTCGTGAATCGACTGAAGAAAAAAGGGGGGGCCAGATTGATAAAAGGAAGAGGGAGATATATTTTTTATTTAATTATTTTTAATCCCAAAAAGTTGACTCTTACATACGACCTCTAAACGAGGCCCACCGCCTATCGTCCATAGCTAATTACCCCCATTTCGAACACAATGGGATATGCATCGTAGGCTGATTCGATCGTTTCAATCAGTTTCCGTTAAAATCAATATATAACTCTATATATTGAATTTGAACGCCCATTTCAATTTACTGGGGTCACATACTAACTCTATAAATTCCAGAAAAATATTTTCTAGCTTCGTATTGACGATACGGTCCTAACAAAACTAGTTTCGTCGAATTCTGAGACTGTTGGAAAAATGGCCATTTTTCAGTCGATTAAAATCAACTAAAACTGGTCAAACGCATTTTCCTTTGCCACGCTCACATATTGATTCGAAAAATTATGAAATTTGGAATCTAGCAATAATTTGACATCGCGGACCCAACAAAAGTGGTTTCGTCGAAATCCGTGGTCGTTTGCAAAATTCCCATTTTTAAGTGCATGAATTCCATAGCGACTATTCAGAATTTTCAACTGGGCATATCTTTTGATTCCCGCTATGAAATCTCGATTTTTCGGATTTTTGGAAAGATAGTCACAATTAGATTCCATTATTTTTGGTTTCACTAAAATCCGGATTATTTTGCACCCGGTACATTCAATTGAAGTTTGAAATCGGATTATCGAACTACCGCGCCATTTGCAATTCTATTTATAATTATATATAATTATTTATATTCTAACGACGATCCATATAAATATATACGTTCGATTCTATTCAAAATAAATTTTCCGTCGATATTATTTAAAATAATTCATTTTAAATGTTCAAATTTTGCTAAAATTACCAAAATAAAATTTTTAAACTGGCTCGCATTTCCGGGTTGTTACATTTCCAGTTAATTATCATTTAATTGGAATGAAAAGAAATGTTAATTTGATTTATCACGAATTGTGTTTTAAATAACACTTGTTCTTTAACCCGATTTACGGTGAAAGGGGATTTGGAATATATAAATCTTTTATTGAGATTTAATGGAAATTTTCCAAAGTAAAGTTTTCCAATTTAATAAAATAAATGGAATGGAATGGAATTCGATTTGGTAATAATCGAAGTGAGCTTCTATGGAGGAGGACTGTTAATATATACGGAATTTAAAAGGCTTTGTCGTTATTCCATTTATATTTTTAGTCGGAGACGGAATTTGACATCGATTATATATTGATATGTTTTCCGTGAAAATTCCATAATTAATGGAATGGGATTTTGGGTTTATCGTGAGTTGTACTTTAAATGACATTAGTTATTTAACCCAGTTAAAGATAAGATTAATTTCTTAACTTTGAAAATTCATTAAGTAATGATTTTTGGGATTAAAACTGAATTAGAGTTTTAATGAATCTTTAATTAGATTGAAATGAGAATGTGATAATTTAAATTATCAAATTTGGTAAATTATCGAGAATGGAGTACCACCAGTTTTACTCCAGGCGATAGTTAAATCTTTAATTAGATTTGAACGTGAAATGGTAATTAAATTTACCAATAGCATTGTGGTGTTAGACATGGAGTATTACCAGTTTTGCTCCATGGGATGAATAGGTTGGGATTGGGAAATTAAATAAAGGATTACTTCGGTAAGGTTCGTTAATCCTGACTAGTTTGGAAAACCTTAATATGGTTTAAATTATGAAAAGAATATTTGAATAAAAGAATATTCTGGATTGGAATGAGGTGTATGTTGTGTTTGTGTAGCACTTGTTTATAATATACGCGAGTTATTCGGAAAGACCGGGTTTATCCCATTCTGAATAACTAAATCGACGATAAGTCGATGATGAAGACGGTGGTTGAAGACTGGAGGTCTTCACATCGTTTGGATGATTACTGATGTCTTGATTGGGCTTTACACCCAAGAAGAGGTAATAAGTGTCGATCGTCCAGAAGTACTTGGAGATCGACCGGATATGCAAGGGCCTTTCTCCTGTATTGGACATATGGGAGAGGAATAAGGTGCCTCCGGTTTCGTTCATACCCAGAACGAACTTGTAAATGGACTGTGTGTCTGACATCGGATTTCATTCTATGTGATAGACGTCAGTTGCATGGCGTGAACTGCCTATGTGGCATGCAGAGAAGAAAATGATCAAGGCTTTTGTTGAAAAGCAAAGTCTTGTGGTTGATGATCAAAGCGCAGCTTTAATATAGCATAGCTTTATGTGTAGCGTTAATTCGTGAGCCTCACACCCCGGTGTGAACCAGAAACGGGAGAGGACTTCTGAGAGGCAATGTGTTTCCTTCTAGTTAGTAGTGTTGTCAGGGTTTTGCACGCCCTGACGTTTTACTTATGTGGATGAGGGATAGTGAGGCGCCTTGGTTATATCGGTCACTACGGGGCCGATGGTTTGGTCGGGATATGACCAGTTTACGCCCCATAGGACGGAGAAACGCAGTGTTCAGGCATTTTAATCCACTCTGTATGGACTGGCCCTGACAATCCAAGGCTTGCATGCATGCTTGCTTGAGATACGGGCTTGAGCGTCTCGAAGCGGTAAGGATGATCCCTTGCCTTGGTTCACAGATGGAAATCCAACTTCCAATACGTGACTTTGCGGTTTTGACTGTAGAGCCTAGTACTGACAACATGATATATGGTACCCATGCCGTCTATGATCGATACATTTATATTTGAAGTTGATTTCTTCACTTATATAATAATAAAAGATTAAATTTTGCGTATCAAGCATTATTTGGCTATTATTAGGTAAAACCCTATCCTCCGGCTTGCGTTGCATTGTGTGATAGGACCTAGGTCTTATAATAGCTTCACTGTTCTTTATTTAGCATTGCGTTGTTTGTTTTATGCACTAGTATTCTTAGGGGTAAACACGTTCCGTGTTATACGGCGTGGTCCTTTGATTTACCTAACTTTAAAAATCAAATTAATAACTGTTTTAGTTCTCACACCAGTCACATGACTGATGTGGAGTTTATTGTTTTAACCTAAACTCTGGGTGCCCCTATTTTCCGCACGGGCAGCTAGTAGTTTTGGTTTTCCAGATTCATATTTACAGGATCCTGGTTTACAGCAGGAATGATATTCGAAAAGCTCTGTATCTGTGTATTCCTTTCAATTGTGTTTTGTATTATTTTCCGCTGCATTGTAATTTGTAAATCTCTGATATTTATCAAATGTATATTATTTGTTCATACTCTGTATATTCTTGTACTCTGATGTAAATTATTGAAAAAAAGCAATGAAATGCTCTTATGTTTGTGTTTTGATTTGTCATGTCAGTCACTTGTCCTCTTTTAGTTAAACAGTTATTAATTAAATTTCAAAACTTCCCAACATTTGGAATACCGCTCTTTTACTCCTTATTTTGAAACCAATTTATTCAACTAATAATTCCTTGAATTATAGTGTGTGTGTGTGTATATATATATATATATCCTTTACGGAAATACTAATTTTAACTCCCTCAACTACCTTCGTTTCTAAACTAGTATCATCCTTGGATAATCATGAAGTCGTCACAAGTTGGGGTATTTTATTTACCTCTTAGACCTTGAGTCGACAACATTCTTATCTTCGGAATAGATAGAAGTTTATCAACGAAATCCCAAATGCCAATAACTAGTACTTCCATTTTCTATATAATCCCTTTTAAAAATCACTTATCTTAGTTTTGTTTCAAGTCAACTTCAATTTACCTCTAAACCATTTATCTCTAGATCCTTTCATTATATCTTCACCTTTATAATCGGATTCAACTTAAACTCCCGTTTGATTTAAACTTATACTAAATCCTATTTAAAACTTTTTTGAATCCCTTTCATAGAATAAATCTAAAATCTAACTCATATGAGTAAAACTTATTAAAATTCCTTTTAATTTATAAACAAGGTCTTAAGACCACCTTTGATTTACTAATCAAGTTCCGGTAACCATATCATTTCCTTGGTTAGGTTAAATAATAATTAACCTCACCCTTTTTCATTAAAAGGTTACTTTATCATTAACTGTAAATAAAATAATTAAATTTTACTTAAAGTTTATTTTAAATTAATAATTAACTTTAATAATTTATAATTGTTTTAATAATCAATCCTCGTTCAAACAATTGATTTAGTCATTTTTAAACAAGGTCAACTTCTTAATCAATTCTATTTATCCTTTCTTAAATCAATTTAAATAATTCAATTATTAACAATCTAATTAAATTAAATAACCGCATTAATTGTTTATTGAAACAATTAATTCAATCCTTAACCATTTGGTTAATTTCTACTCATTTGTTTATATAGCTCATCAACATAAGAATTTGCTTTATATACCTGATTTATACTCATTAGATAAAATAATTATTCATTTCTTTAATAAACTTTCATTTTAAAATAATCTATGTAAAATAGATTTCCAAAATTTATCTTTAGTTATAAAACAAATTTTATAACTTTCTTTCTATTGATTTACCTGACGGTAAATCAATTTCTATAACATGATTCATTTACAGGCCATCTGTCGAGAATTACTCAACCATTATATCTTATTGGTTAATATCAAACACGTGATGAATTTTGGTTCAACAATCAACAATTAATCAAATTGATTAACAGTTTATATAAACTACATATTTGAGGAATCCAGTTGGATCCCTCCAACCTATCCTTCCCTACATCACAATGGGTTATCTCACATTTAATACCACAGTATATTCATTCATTATGATAACTTAAAATAAACAGTTCAGCTAATAACGGTCAACCAAAATCTATAACAACTAACCAAACAGTCAATTATTTATTTAATACGTTTATATTATTATAAACGTAACCAACAAGGTAAGTTACCTTGTTTGGAGTTTAATCGTTAAAATAACAATTTAATTCGATTAAATTAAACAACCGTTTAATTTAATCGATGAATATTAAAAATATTCAGCACACATGCAAACAATCATTCAATTATCAACCATTAGCACACATTGCACACAAAATAAAAACCCGGTTTATAAAATATAAACAGTATAAACTGAGTGAGTTGAACTCACCTTGGTTTCATCCATCGTCAAATGGTTCGTTTCTAAAATCTTCCAGATGCGTTCAACTCCGTCTGTTCCAAATCAGTTCCATAATGTTCCATCCGTCGATACGGTCCCAACACTCCTTATTTTGTCTGATTCTGTATACATATGATACCGTTATAAATTTACGAATTATAGTATTATCCAACTTATATTTTGATATGGTTTTTAATATCAACTTTATAATTAAATAAACTTTATTTGTGGATTAATCCGGTTATATTAACGAATATAACTAAAACTTAATTCACAATGTAAATGTCCAATAACGATTATATAATATATTAAAACAGTCACATACGGTATGCTTATATCGGAAGGGAAATATACTTATTGTTTCAGCGTACTATTAAACAAAACAATAGACTCAATAGTTGGCAAATGAGCTTGTAAAACAAGGTTATTTTGGAATGTTCACCTATTAAAAATCAATTAAACGTAGTGTAAATAAAAATGGGCTTATCCGAAATATTGGTTCATTTATAGGATTAGGTAAATTCGAAAGTACCTGTAGGCCATGTTTTAAAAAGGGTCTTATGCAAAAATCATCCATGTTATAAAAACTATCGCCTTTATTTAATTATTTGGCATCTCATTGTTAAATGCATCGTATTTCCGTACCAGGCTACCAGAGATGGCATGTTAGATAAATCGAAAACTGGGGAAGTCTAGTAATGAAACTAAAATGACATGTCTAAAATCGGGCTTGTGCATTACGACTACGGTTGTTCATTTTAGGGAATTAGTAAGGCCATCTACTGCTGTTAATAACGTGATTGGGCAAAATAAAAGTTTACTTCTCATTTTCTTTCAGCTATCAAATATAAATAACTTAGGTTAGCAAACTAAACATGATTAGGTGCAACATTTTACCTTGCTGTTTTCTTCATACAATGAAACCATTAGCCGTACTGACTTTTCCTCCCTTTTCCCTTCGCATGTACCAAGGGCTCTCCGTCAACCTGCTTCATGCAACTCCAGCTACGAGAATTCAAACCGCATGCACTCTGTATAGAGCATCCATTAACATCGAACACCTCTATCACCGTCATCCGACTCTCTGTGAACACGCTACCCCGTCCGAAGCTTCACACCGCCCTTGTTCCACTGTTTTCGACCAGCGTTCACCACATTGAAACACCTGGCCTCATCACGCTGCAACTCCTCCGCATCGTCCTCCTCGGGTCCACCACGCTCGGCGTCTTCCCAACCATTGAGCCTTTGCACCCTGCTGTTTCTATTCTTCCTGTTTACCAACACAGGCAACACTCCATCATACCACAAACCGCTACTTGTTTTCTTAACCTCTCCAATGCCATATTTTTCTCTCTTCTTCGTTTGAAACTCCACAGATGCCCGAAACTCCAGGCAAACGAACTCCCTACCATGGCCAGTCATCGCCATGTAGTGTGTACGACCACCACTGCTTTCGCTTCATTTTGAATCCACTCACCATGATTTTTGTTTTTACCGTGAGCTTCCCATATCAAAAGCTTCACACAATAGCTTCATTTTGGAACCACGAGCTTCCCTCCGTGACACCAGTCCTTTTCGTCATCGTTTACATTGGCATCTACCGGTTCGAAACATCCACTTTCACATGCAACCATTCACTGACCTGTGCAGCCTTCATGCGAGCCAACCACCCTTTCCCTTCACCCAGCTTCCACCACCGCTGACCCCCGAGAAATTGCACATGAGCCTCACCATCAACGCACCAACTCAAATTCAACCCCGCTTCCTCGAAAACAACCCAGCAACCGCTCTCCTCATTTTGACGCCACCAACACAAATTATCATTGCAAACAAACCCCGCAACCAGCTTTCACCGATCACCAGAAGCACAAATACACAGCCGCCACTTTCCATCCTTCCTCCAGAACAGCATAGGACCTCGCCGGAACACCCGCGCCACCACGCCTGAACTTGGAACAGCTCACAGCACAATCTTCCTCACGGTTTCCCATGCAACCACCTCCTTGTGACTTTAGAACCACTCTTCGGTTATGCGGAGCAACTATTTCTATGGAGGGGCTTTCGGTTTATATGAAGAAGGAAGATTGATTTTATATTCTGCTGTGTTGTTTTATTTTTTTGTTTTGTTTTATGCAATCGTAGAAGACCCAGTTTTCTATTTATAGCAGGAAAAGATAAAATCAAAGTCTCTATAGGTGGTACGTGGTAGGTTATGGACACAGCAAAATAGGTTATGGACAGCACGTATATTTTATTAATGTGGAGAATACAAGACAATGTGTTTTCCTTTCAGTAGGTATGGCGTTCGCAATTAGTGAAGACACAGATAGGGTGCCGCTATTATTAGGATTGGGTGTGGTATTTGATATGGTAGCCCATTCCTTCATTTATTTAATTTGGCCTTTACAGATTAGGAGCAAGAAGTGGGGTTTGACATTATAACGTAGGCTGCCCTTGAATTGATAAATTAGCTGAAACGAAATGTTAGGGTAGACGTAGAGTAGTACACTTTGATCTAGGTATGTAAACTTAACATAGGAAAAAGGATAGAAACAAATTTAGGTTACCGCTATAGACCGTATACCGTTATATTACATCGATTGTTAAAATTGTACCGAGACACACGAACTCCAAAAATTACAAAAATGGACGTCATGGTATAATTTGATGTTACGGTCCCAATGAGACCAGTATCATTGAAAACGGACTCCGTTTGCACAAATGGCATGTTTTAATTCAAATTATAATCATAGGTTCAACCTTAAATTTCGCATACCAAAAAAACAACTCTGTTTGGCTCCAAACTGGAAATATAGCAATAATTAATTGTGCGCATTCCATTAAAACTTGTTTCGTCGAAAACGGAGATCGTTTGAAAATAAAACTATTTCTAAGGCCTATATATGGTCGATAAAATAAAATAAAATGCAAAACAATTAAATTTTAAATAATAATAAATTATTATTATCGTATATATTCCAATTTAAATGACCGAAAATCCAGGACGTTACATTATTCCCCCCTTAAAAGAATTTCGTCCCCGAAATTACAAGGTAAGAATAATGATCCGAACTCAATTATTTTAAATAATTAATTTTGAATTATTACAATTCAAACTCTCAAAGATTTTCGAAAATTTTGCCAGCACCTCCTCTGCACGGCTCGATCGGTACAACTACAATTGCCACTTTGGGCCTCAACTCCACTAAAAGAAAACCAAAAGCCAAATGGTTATTCAACTCCGTGGTATAAAATCAATTTCTCCAATCAATATATTAAGGTTTACCTCTTTATCGGGTAATTCAATTCCAATTTCGAAGCAAAACAACTAACTGCACTTCGTTTTCCAATCCGTACTTCAATCTCTGTAACCAAATTAACTCCACATCCTTCTGAAATCTGCACTTATCTCAATTTACAATGCAAACGACAATCCAGGGTTAAATTATTCAATCCATTTCATAACCGTCTTTATTTCAAACTAAAATTTGGTTTCCAATTCATTGAACTTCTTATTAACCTATTATATGGATTTTATTCGATCAATCCATCATCAAGATAACAAACAAACAGATCATTTGAATTATATTCAACATTGATACTTCTGGTCCGCGTTCACCTTGGTTTAACATACATTAATATCAATCAATTTATATCCGATTGATTTCCATTATCCGTTCGGTTTCCAGATTCTAATTTATTTAATTTTATTCCACTTAACCTTGCTAAGCATTATATTTAAATAACCAATTGGTTTCTAACCAATCCAATTCCATTCCATAATCCAATTCGAATTCAAATCCAATCAAGCATAACAACTAAACAACCAATTTTACTATTCTATAGAAAATTATTTTCCTTTTTCTATACAAATATAGTTTGGGCAAAATTATTTCATTTACCCCTTCACAAAACAATATCGTATCAACTGTCAGTTCAAAATTGAACAACCTAAGTAATACGATACAAAACATTTTTATGAAATATACAAATACGCTCTCTCAAATATATACACTCAAACTCAATCTAAGGTGTTACTAACCCCATTTCTATCGAGTTACGTCACAGAGCCAAGGTTACGACTCAACCAATAACTCTGATACCAACTGTAATGGCCCGTAAATCCAAACCAATTTGAGTTGACTAATATTCTACACATTCAACTCAAAGTGCACGAAAATACAGATCATTAATAGAAAGAAATAAGAGGATGAGGAAGATAAGATAGAACTATTAGAATAGGAGAATAAGAAGACAATACCGAATCAGAGTCTCACATCGCAGTGGAACAAAATATCATATAGAAATAAAACTTTATTGAAAACTTGAATAATATACTTACATTCATCAGAGTATAGCAGACAATCTAGACGGTTGTAATAACCTATCCTCATATATAAAACATAGCTGAATACTTTACATCATACATCTGGGCTCCTCCAGCTCGTCTTTGAACTTCACAGCATCTCATAAACTGAACCTGTACTCGGGCTGACCCGAGACATTACAAACACCACGGATCAGTCTGGTGAACCAGCATGAGGAAAACTCACTAAGTTTAAATATCAATCATGTTGCTTAAATTTAGAAATCCTTTTGAATGAAAGGCTATTAGTAAGATCAGCCCACACATAAACACGGACGGTTTTTACCTTACTATAATCAAACCATTTTTGGAAGTCAATACTATTCTGATACTTTAATAGTGATGTAAATCAAGTAAATAATCAAGTAGTAGAACGCTTGCATCTCATGCTCTACATATATAGTATAAAATCAAAAATCGTAGGCTCTTATTGGAGATTGGATTCCAACTAGACAAGGTATGGGATCACCTTACAATCAGTGTACTCTAGAGGGGATACACTAGGGTTCAACAAGAATGTCTTGCAACCTGGCTACACATGACCGACCAGTCATTTAGCTTGAGTGTATCGAATATATTACCACCCACGGTTGCGATCAGCAACCATTACCGAAAGCTGCATCAATGAAATATAGATTAAGAAGATAAAAAGGAATTTCTCTAGATGATGATAATACACCCTGCTTGGGTACGACCCACCTAGCCATGCTACCTGCCCGATTTTTGTCTTTTCCCGGTTGACGAGGCTTGAGGCTACGGTTATCTTTTGAACATCTGGCTACCATTCACTTCAAATGTCACTTCGTCAGATCCGTCAAATCACTAATTGACATCCACAAAAATACACAAGGCACGTTTGAATAGATCAATGTATGTAACCATCTGGAAATACTCTGTCAGACACTCGTCCATACAAGTCATCCAGGGACAGGATGAACCAAAGGCACTCTCCTACCGCATCCAAAGGATCAGTAGCGAGTAGTCCTTGCAATCCGCAAAATCCCAACCACGATCGAATCACAGTTTAAAAACCTCTGGTATCTAGCTAGAGATCCGTCAAATCACTAATTGACGTCCACAAAAATACACAGGGCACGTTTGAAGAGATCAATGTACGTGACCGTCTGTAAATACTCTGTCAGACACTCGTCCATACAAGTCATCCAGGAACAGGATGAACCAAAGGCACTCTCCTGCCACATCCAAAGGATCACTAGCGAGTAGTCCTTGCAATCCGCAAAATCCCAACCATGACCGAATCACAGTTTAAAAACCTCTGGTAGCTAGCTAGAGAAATTCAACAGCAATCCTTCCGCTTATGAAGATCCACGGTCTTCAATGCTCCATCTCGAACATCTTCTGATATCTCCAATGTTTGCGTATTTGTTGGTCGGAATGGTTTTCGAATATAATTCTGATCCCGGTCTTTCCGTACCAACAATCGATTTGGCCAGATTTTGATAGTCGAGGTTTTAACTATCAAAATAAACAACCATCACCCATAGAAAAATAAAGTGGATTTATTGGTTCAGTAAACAGCGTCACTTGGCCTCTTTTTGTTAAAGAATTATTAATTAAATTTCTAAATTATCCAACATTTGGAATACCGCTCTTTCACTCCTTATTTCAAAACAAATTTATTCAACTTATAATTCCTTGAATTATAGTATATATATATCCCTTACGGAAATACTAATTTTAACTCCCTCAACTACCGTCGTTTCTAAACTAGTATCATCCTTGGATAATCATAAAGTCGTTACAAGTTGGGGTATTTTATTTACCTCTCAGACCTTGAGTCAACAACATTCTTATCTTCAGAATAGATAGAAGTTTATCAATGAAATCCCAAATGCCAATTACTATTACTTCCATTTGCTATATAATCCCTTTTAAAAATCACTTATCTTAGTTTTGTTTCAACTCAACTCCAATTCACCTCTAAACCATTTATCTCCAGATCCTATCATTATATTTTACCTTTATAATCGAATTCAACTCAAACTCCCGTTTGATTTAAACTTATATTAAATCCTATTTAAAACTTTATTGAATCCCTTTCATAGAATAAATCTAAAATCTAACTCATATGAGTAAAAGTTATTTAAAATCCTTTTAATTTATAAATAGGGTCTTAAGACCACCTTTGATTTGCTAATCAAGTTCCGGTAACCATATCATTTCCTTGATTAGGTTAAATAATAATTAACCTCACCCTTTTTCATTAAAAGGTTACTTTATCATTAACTACAAATAAAATAGTTAAATTTTACTTAAAGGTTATTTTAAAATAATAATTAACTTTAATAATTAGTAATTGTTTTAATAATAAATACTCGTTCAAACAATTGATTTAGTCATTTTTAAACAAGGTCAACTCGTTAATCAATTCTATTAGTCCTTTCTTTTTTTTTGGCATAGCCGACCAGTTTTTATAGTGGTCCATAACACTTTTTTATTATAACCAATAATAAAAAATACAGTATAGTACAGGTGATTGTGGTTACAATCAACTAATTCGGTTTTTAAGGTGGACCGACCACCGCCTACAGAGTTTATAGTGGTCCGTCCACTCTAACTATCAGGCTTACAAAACTGGACGAAATATAATGGACCTTCAATAACCATTAACTATAGCCGCTTGACAGTGAATGGAGAGGACTAACACAGGCAAAATCCACTGCCTACCAAACTGCTAAGGTCAGCGCCATCGGCATCTCGTGTATAGCCGTTGGTCGACAGTGAAAACCCTGGCAAGTTGAACAAAAAACAATCAATGGTCATAGAATAACATTAACAGATCCAAGCCCCTCGTACCATGATATTACAAACCAAACACCACTTCAAAGTGCAACAACCAAAACTCAAAACTGAAAGTACAAGATCTACCAACTAGACGATAACATAATGCACAATGAATACCCAAAATGTGAAAAAAAAAAACCATCACAAACACACTGGTTGAAACGCTTATCAACTCAACAAAGTGGGAATTATTGCATACGATATTAACTCCATGCCAGTGCCTATCTACCCTCCAGACACCTGACTGCCAGTTGAATAACTCGTGTGAGTAGTTGCCTGAGAAGCCACGGCGAAGAGGAGGGAAGTATTTACAGTAACGAGTTCAAGGAGATGCACGATGAAGCAATGAGGCGATGAAGTTTGGGGTATAGACAGGGCCCAGATCATTTACAAGTGCAAAGCTAAGATTTGGAAAGTCGTTGTGGGAAGACGGTGAAGAACCACGTTTAGCGCAAGGTTTGAAATTCCGGCCGGCACGCCGGAAATCCGGCCATCCCGGCCCGGTTCCAGCGTGGACCGGACCGGAATTCAAGGAAAAATCCGGTTCCGGTTTCTTTAGACAAAAAACAGCAAACCCAGACTTAATTCATATCTCATTTTGTATCGAATTCGATCTTTGGAGCTTCGATCTGCCTTCGCTTATCGGTTTCTTCTTCGACTGAAATATTTGGCTCTGCGTTGGTCTGCCCCTCCACCGTCCTTCTCTTTCTCTGCCTCGAACAGGTTTTTTTTTTTGGATTCGAACGAATTAAAATTAGGGTAAGAAATTGGGATGTCGGCTGCGTTTTAGTTTGAATGATGAAGAGAATAAGGGGGAATAAAGGGTAATATTACGGGTTATGGGTATGCAGCAGGTCGGCTAATATTATCTATTAAACTATGGAAGGCTTGGCCCATGTTGTATTAACTTATTGACAGGTTGTCGCATATTGTACTAATACTTAAACATCTTGTACTATCAGATTATCATTGGCCCATGTTGTATTTACAACTTATTTCTTGGATTGCTTATGTAATTCGAATAATTTAAGAAAATTGATTATTAGTGCTTGAATATTTATTTGTGTATTTATTAGAAAGATGTAACGGAATTGGAAAACCGGAATTATGCCGGAATTTTCGGAATTTCCGGAACAAGACCGAAATTTTAAATTTTCTATTTGACCAGAACGGAACCGGAAACCGAAACTTCGAACCTTGGTTTAGCGAAAGCAGGACCATCGATGAAATGGAAGTGAGAGAAGATGTATGTGAGGGGAGGAAGATTTGAGTAGAGCGAAGAGGTTTGTGGTGCCATGTCGCTAATTACAGTTCTAACTGAGTTCCGTAGCTTTCGGATGGGAAGAAGATGACATAACAGAAAAGGAAACGAGATCTAAAAACACACGATGATGAAAACTTGGCAACAGAGAGACGCGGGTGGAAGAAAGAGGAGGTGGAGAGACCTGAGGTGAGAGGATTGAGGTGAAAGGAGGGTTAATGTAGAAAGAAGCAAAAAGGAAAAAAATGGGGAGGCCAAGTCGCCATTAACGTGTTTTCAGATCCAGCTCCTTCTTTTTATACAATAATATCTATTAGTCCTTTCTTAACTCAATTTAAATAATTCAATTATTAACAATCTAATTAAATTAAATAACCACATTAATTGTTTATTGAAATAATTAATTCGATCCTTAACAATTCGTTTAATTTCTGCTCATTTGTTTATATAGCTCATCAACATAAGAATTTGCTTTATATACCTGGTTTATACTTATTGGATAAAATAATTATTCATTTCTTTAATAAACATTCGTTTTAAAATAATCTATATAAAATAGATTTCCAAAACCTGTCTTTAGTTATAAAACAAAATTTATAACTTTCTTTCTATTGATTTACCTGACGATAAATCAATTTCTGTAAAATGATTCATTTACAGGCCATCTACCGAGAATTACTCAACTATTATATCTTATTGGTTAATATCAAAGACGTAATGAATTTTGGTTCAACAATCAATCAAATTGATTAACAGTTTATATAAACAACATATTTGAGGAATCCGGTTGGATCCCTCCAACCTGTCCTTCCCTGCATCAAAATGGGTTATCTCACATTTAATACCATAGTATATTCATTCATTACGATAACTAGAAATAAACCGTTCAGCTAATAATGGTCAACCACAATCTATAACCACCAACCAAACGGTCAGTTTTTTTTAATATAATTATTATACATGTAACCAACAAGGTAAGTTACCTTGTTTGGAATTTAATCGTTAAAAAATGATTTAATTCGATTAAATTAAACAATCGTTTAATTTAATCGATGAATATTAAAAATATTCAGCACACATGCAAACAATCATTCAATTATCAACCATTAGCAAACATTGCACACAAAATAAAAAACTGGTTTATAAAATATAAACGGGATAAACTGAGTGAGTTAAACTCACCTTGGTTTCATCCATCATCAAATGGCTTGTTTTTAAAAGCTTCCAGATGCGTTCAACTCCGTCCGTTCCAAATCAATTCCACAATGTTTCGTCCGTCGATACGGTCCAACGCTCCTTGTCTTGTCTGATTCTGTGTACGTATGATATCGTTATAAATTTACGAATTATAGCTTATATTTTGATATGGTTTTTAATTTCAACTTTATATTTAAATAAACTTTATTTGAGGATTAATCCTGTTATATATAACGAATATAAGTCAAATTTAATTCACAATGTAAATGTCCAATAACGATTATATAATATATTAAAACAGTCATATATGGTATGCTTATATCGGAAGGGAAATATACTTATTGTTTCAGCGTACTATTAAACAAAACAATAGACTCAATGGTTGGCAAATGAGCTTGTAAAACAAGGTTATTTTGGAATGTTCACGTATTAAAAATCGATTAAACATAGTATAAATAAAAATGGGCTTATCTAAAATATTGGTTCATATATGGGATTAGGTAAATTTGAAAGCACCCGTAGGCCACGTTTTAAAAAGGGTCATATGCAAAAATCAGTCCGTGTTATAAAAACTATTACCTTTATTTAATTATTTGGCATCTCGTTGTTACATGCATCGTATTTCTGTACTAGGCTACCAGCGATGGCATGTTAGATAAATCGAAAACTGGGGAAGTCAAGTAATGAAACTAAAATGATATGCCTAAAATCGGTGCATTACGACTAAGGTTGTCCATTTTAGGGAATTAGTAAGGCCATCTACTACTGTTAATAACGTGATTGGGCAAAATAGAAGTTTACTGCTTATTTTCTTTCACCTATTAAATATAAATAACTTATGTTAGCAAACTAAACATGATTAGCTGTAACATTTTACCTTGCTGTTTTCTTCCTACAATGAAACCATTAGCCGTACTGACTTCTCCATCCCTTTTCCCTTCGCATGTACCAAGGCCTCTCCATACAACCTGCTTCATGCAACTCCAGCTACGAGAATTCAAACCGCATGCGCTCTGTATAGAGCTGCCATTAACGTTGAACACCTCCATCATCGTCATCTGACTCTCTGTGAACACGCCTCCCCATCCGAAGCTTCACACCACCCTTGATCCACTATTTTCGACCAGTGTTCACCACATTGAAACACCTGGCCTCATCACGCTGCAACTCCTCCGCGTCGGCCTCCTCTGGTCCACCACGCCCGGCGTCTTCCCGACCATTGAGCCTCTACACCCTGTTGTTTCTATTCTTCCTGTTTAACAACACATGCAACACTCCATCATACCATAAACCGCTACTTGTTTTCTTAACCTCTCCAACGCCATATTTCTCTCTCTTCTACGTTTGAAACTCCACTGACGCCCGAAACACCAGGCAACTGAACTCCCTACCATGGCCATTCATCGCCATGCTGTGTGTACGACCGCTACTGCTTCCGCTTCATTTTGAACCCACTCACCATGTTGTTTGTTTTTACAATGAGCTTCCCATCTCAAAAGCCACACACAATAGCTTCATTTTGGTGTTGGGTCTAGATTAACCCTAAAGGGGGGTGAATAGTGTTTATACAATTTATCGCTGAGTTTAAAACTTACAGGATATTAAAATAATAAACAGATCACAGAATGCAGTAAAAATAAAAGTACAGAAAATAAATCACACACAGATATACCCAACTTTTGCAAAACCCTGCCTACTGATGCATTCCTAAGGTTTCTACTAGGTAAAAGAATAGATCCCGCATACAAGACCATGTACACTCGCGAACCCCTCGCTCTTATTCTGATCCTACGTTCAAAACCCCTGATTAATCTATATACCCTAGACTAGATTTTCCCCGAATTACAAACCCGTAATCCGTAACCCTTGATTTTACAGACTCAAGTAAACTTCCAGTTACACCCTAACTGGTTTCCTACATTTTTTCAAAATTCTAGAAATTTATACAGACAATTACAAAAGAAATTAAAAAAACAAAACAATAAAAGGAACTTTAAAAACCCTAGTTATAAAATGAATTTAAAACTCCCTTTTGAACCCTTCAACTAGAATAGGCCGGCCACTCTAAATTTGTTTAGCCCATTCCTCTTTTCAATGAAAAATGGCGGCGGCTCTCGAGAAATTCCAAGGTTTCTCTAAAAATCTAAATCTCGATCAGATATTGTTCTGGAAGATGCTATTTGTTGCTCGAATCTTTATGGCTTTCTGATGCTTCGATTTGAGGATAATAGCGATCGAAAATGATGAAGTATTTGGTGGGTTTCTCTGATTTAGAATTTGAATTTGCTCTTGAATTGTTGAGTGTTTTCGATAGGATAATTTCCCAGGGATGATTGGTTATTATAGGGTTAAAATGCAAACCCTAAATATCTGATTTCATGAAATATTACTTGTCTGATTTGCGGTTTCCTCTTTTGTGGTATTGTCTTGAATGAACTGGATTTGCTTGGATTTGAATGAAATGAATTTTGGCTTTTAAAAAACTTGCTACGTGATTTATGTTGCCATGGTTTCGATTTCATTTCTGGAAACAAATTTATCACTTGCCAAATATTGCTTCTTTTACATATTTGTGGAAGCACTTGATTTATAGCACCATTTCACCATGCTATTGCCAATTTTGATTGCTCTTGCTTGAATGATGAAAAAATTTCCTGAACTTGATCTTGGTCGAACTTCTTTTACAAAATATGGAAAGACATAAATTTTGTCCCTAAAATCATTCTTAGCTGGTCTGATTCCAATCCATAAATGTAGCTTGATTTCTAGACCTGTTTTAAACTCTTCCTAAATAAAAGATTAATTCTTGCGAATTTATTTATGCTCAATATGATTTCTAACAAGAACATGATTGATTGCCATTCCATAAATGTAGCTTGATTTCTAGACCTGTTTTAAACTCTTCCCAAATAAAAGATTAATTCTTGCGAATTTATTTTTGCTCAATATGATTTCTAACAAGAACATGATTGATTGCCATTTTAAATTGATGATTTCTGCATTGTGAGGAGAATACTCTTCTCATTACTGGAAATTTTGAAAAGAATTTTTGTCATGCCTGTTTATGCAGAAATGATATCTTGCCCGAAATGATTCAATAATTAAATTATTTTATCCACTCAACTTTCCAATAATAAAGAAATCTACTTTAATTTTTTTCCTACACTGAATCCAAAATGGTTCTCCACCATATATCTCGCTGTATTTGCAATACACTTGCCAAGTCATGCAGATTGAAATTTTTGCCTTGTACATGTTATAGAGTATAATTCACTTGAGTTAGACATGACATTGGTTGACCCTTTCTAGCATAGTTCTGTTGCTGTATCACAGTGTAGCTGAAAACTACTCCCTTATGTTTATTGCATTCACACTCCATGTACATGTTGCAACTGATGTATTGCACAGTTTTGGTTGACATGCTTTGTTTCGCTGTTGAGTATACTTGAAAATTCATGCATGCAGAATGTGTGTGCGCATCATGATATGATTTTTCCAGTCCTTGTTGATGCTGCATGTAATTTAGTCCGTCCAGTATTACACCATCCCCTTAACAGCTATAGCCATGCACGGGCTTGTTCACTTGAAACACTTTACTGTATAAACTGCCATGCTTATATGCTTTACTCTCACCTGTTCATACTTCCATGTATATGCTGAAGCTTTTGTACTGGATCATGTCTTTTGCCTTGAGATGTTGGCATGCTTGTGTTCACACTGCTATTACTCCTCAACCAAGGTCATGTTGCTATGTTGATCTGCCATGTAAAAACTGAACTGATCTTCACTACTGTGCTGATTTGCCGTGTTTATTTATCATATATTTGGGTTGCCTCGACCAATTTTGCTTTGAACCTTTGAGTTATGCTGACTTTGTATTGCGGCCTGGACTATTTCATACTTGCACTGATTTTGTTGCACTTTGACACTTGAAAATTCTTGTGTGAACTTGAACATTTTAACACATGCTGAGGCACTTTTGAGCTTTGACATATTTGTTGTTTCACCCATACAACATGCTTTAGCACCATGATCTTGTGCACCCACTTGAGACTGACTTGTTATTGCTCGACCACTTTGTTATGACCATACACTGTTGCTTTGACTTTTTGCACCTGCACTTGAAATGATTTCGGCAACGTTGAGTCCATGAACATCCTTGCTGGTTTGATGCTCGACACTGTATAGGTTGCGTGTATACATATATGTATATATATACATGTATGTGTGTATATATATGTATATATATGTGTCTATTCGAATATATATTAGCAGATGGCTACACTGTGTTGTGGTTGTTCAGAATCAACTGATTCTGATCAGCAAACCGGTGTAGTGTGTTGAGGCTGATCAGTGGATACTATAAATGTATACATATCAGATCAGGTCATGAAAAATGGTGAGAAACATACCAAAATTCTAAGGAAAATAAATTTAAAAATAATATTTGCTAGAATATGAAATTATTTCTGTTCAAGATTACTGTGTGTGTTTCTGTATGTGACAGGTATGAAGACTGGACTGACAGTGAAGTGCTGTGAAGACTGTGGACAGAAGTTGACAGTGAAAATATACAAAACCATCTGTATATGAGTGGAAGAGTCGTCTCATTTCCCCTAAGGATAAGATGTAATCAGATACTAGAAAATCCATCAAAAAATTTGAATGTATATATAAAATTGTATGACTGAGTGTGAGAGTTATAGAGAGGAACTGTGTAGTAATGAGAGAAATGTACGGATGTTTGTATTAAACAAATTTGACTGAAATAAAATATTATTTTTATTATGTTCAAACAAATTTGTCTAACATATTTAGTTTATATACAAGTACAATATCATGTGTAATATCTGTGAATGTGTACAAATAGTGGAGTCATATAATTTGTACTATTTGAATGTTGAAATATAATATTTTATTTAAATAAAATACTATATGAATATATGAATGTCTGTACAGTTGTATTCTATTTAAATATAAATATTATATTCCTGTCTGCGATGTATATATAGAACAGTACAATACCAAACACATTAAAATAATATTTATTTGGTTGTTATCATCAAACAAAAATCATATAATTGTATATACAACTACGTCATATACAACAATCTCCCCCTTTTGATGATGACAAACAAATAAAAGATTTTGAGCACAATAAATGTGTTTGACAGTGAATATTGAACTCCCCATATTTATTAGTTCCCCCTACAACTGTGTATGAGTGAAAAAAATGAATTTAATAAATTTTCAAATTAAAAATATATATATATAATATTCACTCATAAATCAAAATCTCAATCCATTCTCCCCCTTTTGTTATCATCAAAAGGATTCAGAATTTAAAATATAGATGGAAAAAATTGACTAAAAATATAATTTCAGCATAAGAGGAAGAACAGTCATCATAAATCTCAATCAGTCAAACAAAAATCATAATAAACTGAGAACGTGTGGCATATTTCACATTGTAGAATGACGGATTTACAATGAATTTTATAAAAATGAGGAGAGTTATAAAAATATGAATATTTTTCAATTATTTCCAAAAGAATTTTATAAAAATGAAGCTCATAAACAGTGATGGATTTGGACTACAATTATAAATTCAATTTGAGCGACAAAATAAAATCATCTCAAATCGCAATAGGTATCAATTAACAAATTTTAATACGTCATAAGATGTTAACACATTTCACAAATTAGAAAGATGGATTGATAGGCAGGTTTTAATACACCAAGGAGAATTTCAAATTAATTTCTATTTATAGCACACTATTTCCTTTTATTTATTTATTTAAGGGCACACTGACCACGCATAACCAGAGCTTGGATTTTTAAATGAGTTCAGTCACAGTTTAAATTATAAGTTGTCTCATAACCGTGCATGACCAGAGCTTGGATTTTTAAATGAGGTTAGAGACACACTTATGTACTAATTATATATTTATTATTTTCAGCTTTAAAAGGAAAAACTCCTCGGTATATAAAACAAATATGGATGATAGAAATGCGGTAGGAACAGAGATGGACTGTGAAATAAATTTCTAAATTAATTATATTATGAAATATGCTCGACTGTACCGGGATCATTGAAAATTTTCAATTATCACTAATTCTGAAAAATAATATAGTCCCATTTCTATCACAAATATTTTCACTATTTATCCAAAAAGATTAAAAAAATATTAACTCTCCACATTAATATAAAAACATAATGGATGACAGATGAGTGGAAGATAAAGAAGATGGTCGTGAAATAATCACCAATTATAAAACTGTTCAACCATCATGAAAATATAAATAAAATTCTCCTCTTGTTGTGAAATATATTGCAGTCACAATTCATCACAATTTCAAACTCTAATAATAATTTTGATGAATTATAAATACAATTCAATTTGGATATTGATTTCAATTTCTGAATGAATAAATAATAAAAAAATTAAAATTGAAAATCAATTGCAAGAGGAATTTAGAGAGATATATATAGGATGAGAATAAGATCAAAAAAAAATTCAACACTTCCTAATCTGATACCACTTGTTGTCTCTATTAACAAGAAATTTAAAAATGACACTTATAACACACAAAAGTATCTCTATCAGCAATAACCATACATTAAGCCCAAACAGACAAGATCACGGATTAGGCATATTTATAAGAGCAGCAAGCAGTTTTTCTCAAAACAAGCAGTTTCAAGAAAACTTTCAAAGGTGATTCCTTTTATCAGAGCAGCAGACAAAAATTAATCAAAGTAAGTTGTTACAAAGAATTTTTCAAGATCAATATCAGGGTATCACAGTTTTAAAACATACTTGACAAGAGAATGATGTTTCACTGCTTTTTTCAGAAATTCACAAAAGATGATTCATGATTCAGGATTTTAAAAATATAGCTTATTTTAAATCATTTGATGGAATATGAAAATATCAAGATTCAACGAATCGATCACACCAGATTATAAATTTTATATTCGAGATGTGTGAGAGATTCAAGGAATCAATAATTTCAAATGATTTGAAAGAAACAAAATATTTAAATCAAACAAACATGAAATAACAGTAAGTTTCAAGGACCAGATTTTTCAAAGATTTTTTTTCCACACATTTTCTGACAATCACACAAGAAATTTTTCAGAAAAGTAACATCAAGATTGAGCAATAATTCATGATTCAAACATTAGTAGTTTATTCAAAATCACTTGAACAAATGTAAATCTTGAGATACAATGAATCAATCACACATGATTAATAATTTCAGATCTTAGAGGTGTGTGAGATTCAAAATATCAGAAATTTCAAATGATCTCAAACAAATAAAAATCTAAACTAGATGATCATGCTAACAGTGAATTTCAAGATGTAATACAGATTCAAGACAAATCAAAATATCCAAGTCAATCTAAAAAATAATGAAATTATCACAACGGATAAATATTGGTGTGCCGTAATGAGTATATTATTTCAAGCCTTTCTAAAATGAATTAGAAGAAACCCAAAACAACAGAGATGTGTGGAATTTCATTAAATATTTAGATCTTCAAAAAATTATTAACAATGTTTAAGATATGACACGAATACATCAACACTTGTGAGGAATTCAGAAAATCAGAAAGCAAACTTCAAAACAATTGCAGGGATTTACAAGATTAAGTTCAAGATCTGGAAAAGATTAAAAAACATTAGAGTTTTATTCAAGAGAAGCAAATTTCCAGAAAAACATGACTTCTACAATTGGAAGTTAATGAAGCCCATAAAGAAACAAAAAAATATGGCAGTGATAAATCAAATCAGAAAAAAATGAAGAAAAATAGAAGGGTAGAGGAAGGAATAAACACGGAAAATGAAAATAGAGAGAATATACAAAGAAAAGTTTAGAGATCATACCTGAAATCAATGTAAACCAGAATCTCTAAACCATCAGGCTTGGCTAAGGAACTTTTGAATGATAACAGAAGTATTGAGCAGCTTGAATCTAATTCTCTTTTGCCTAGCAGTTCCTCAGCCTCCTCTAGTACCTAACGGTTTTAAGGTTCGAGTGGTCTAACAAATTAGTAACACCACTCATAGTTTTGTTCACGTCTTTCGGTACCCAAACCAGTGTGTATGACAACCCATTGGAATTTACCTTCGTGCCCTTAGGAACCCAAATCTATTTGACTTTAGAAGAATTCACTTTATTTCTTTTTGGGGTCCAAAATGGATTAAACAGATTGTTATCAAACAAAGTCTTATTTCGTTCAAGATTTAAGAATCCTTTGAAATTATCATAGTTTAAATTTTTCCAAATGATTATTTTCAAAGTAGTTTGAAGGATTTTAAAATTATTTGAGCTCCAATTTTCAAAATCATTATTTTTCCCAAAGCCAAGTCCACTTTTTTTTCCAGATGAAAATTGATTTTTCAATAACATATTAAGAGATTTTTCACCGTTAGAAAATTTAGCCAAAGTTGCTTCAAGTTGTTGAATTTTAAATTTAAGATCACCATTCTCTTTCATAAAATATGAACAACGGTTTTTAGTGATCTTATTCTTTTCAAAATCAGTTTTTAAAACCAAATTTTCATCTTTAAGAAATTTAATTCTGGCTTGAGATTCCGAGATTTCAAATTCAAATCGTTTTTGTTTTTCAGACTCAAAATTCTTGGATTTTTCAATCTGATTTTCAAGTTCTTTCAAAATCAAATCACTTTTCACCAAATTTTCATTTTCAGCAATTTCAAGTTTGGAATTTATAACAGCCTTAAAAATTAAAATTCCTTTTGCAGAAAATTATTCGAACTTGATAAATCAATCTTGTTTTCTTTTAAGATCAAAATTTCATTTTCAATCTTTTGAATATTTTTGTTGAGATGAACAAGATTGGTTTCCAATTTCAAACAATTTTTGCCGTCTGAATTTGAAGAGTTTTCAAAATATTCAAGTTGTGATTCCAAATCATTAATTTTACTGGTCAACTCAAGATTTTTAGATTTCAGAAATTTGTTTTTAGATTGGAGTTTATCAACAGACTTAGTTAGATCAGTACACATATAAACTAAAACTACGTATGAGAAATTTCCTGTCTCTTCGTTTGTTGAATCTCCATCGACTGATCCATCTGAATTATCAATTGTAAATCCTATTAAGTAGAATTCTGAATCTGAGTTGACTTTCTCGGGTTTTGAGCATCTGTTGTAAATTTGTCCATACTTCTTATTGAGAGTATTCCAAATTTCCTGTGCAGTTAAACAATGGGAGATAAGTTTAAATTGATCAATACTAAGGCAAGAATAAATAATGTCCATAGCATGAGTATTGATAACTTTATTCCTTTTATCTGACAAATCTCCTTCATTAACAATAATATTCCAATATTTAATATGAACAGATTTTACATAGATTTTCATTTTTATTTTCCAATTTAAAAATTCTGTTCCAATAAAAATAGTTGGAATGTTACTGGACTGACTCTCACTAGGCTGACAACTAGGATGACCCATGACTCTCGAGTTAAAGAAAATACCCGCTCTGATACCACTTGTTGGATCTAGATTAACCCTAGAGGGGGATGAATAGGGTTTATACAATTTATCGCTGAGTTTAAAACTTATAGGATATTAAAATAATAAACAGATTATAGAATGTAGTAAAAATAAAAGTGCAGAAAATAAATCACACACAGACATACCCAGCTTCGGCAAAACCCTACCTACCGCAGCATTCCTATGGTTTCTACTAGGTAAAAGAACAGATCCTGCATACAAGACCATATACACTCGCGAACCCCTCGCTCCTATTCTGATCCTACGCTCAGAACCCCAGACTGATCTATATACCCTAGACCAGATTTTTCCCGAATTACAAACCCGTAATTCGTAACCCTAGATTTTACAAACTCTAGTAAACTGCCATTTAACACCCTAAATGGTTTCCTAGATTTTTACAGAATTCTAGAAACTGATTCGAACGATTACAAAAGAAATTAAAAAGTCAAAATAATGAAAAGAACTTTAAAAACCCAAGTTATAAACTGAATTTAAAACTCCCTTTTGAACCGTTCAACTAGAATAGGCCAACCACTCTATAGCCTATTCCTCTTTTCCATGAAAAATGGCGGCGGCTCTGGAGAAATTCCTAGGGTTTCTCTGAAAATCCAAATCTCAATCGGATATTGTTCTGGAAGTTGCTATTTGATGCTCGAATCTTTATGGCTTTCTGATGCTTCGATTTGGGGGTAATAGCGATCGAAAACGATGAAGTATTTGGTGAGTTACTCTGATTTAGAATTTGAATTTTCTCTTGAATTGTTGAGTGTTTTCGATAGGATAATTTGCCAGTGATGATTGGTTATTATAGGGTTAAAATGCAAACCCTAAATCTCTGATTTCGTGAAATATGATTTGTCTGATTTGCGGTTTCCTCTTCTGTGATATTGTCTTGAATGAAATGGATTTGCTCGGATTTGAATGAAATGAATTTTGGCTTTTAAAAAACTTGCTATGTGATTTATGTTGCCACGATTTAGATTTCATTTCTGGAAACAAATTTATAACTTGCCAAATATTGCTTCTTTTACATATTTTTGGAAGCACTTGATTTATAGCACCCTTTCACCATGTTGTTGCCAATTTTGATTGCTCTTGCTTGAATGATGAAAAAATTGCCTGAACTTGATCTTGGCCGAACTATCTTTTGCAAAATATGGGAAGACATAAATTTTGTCCCTGAAATCATTCTTAGCTGGTCTGATTCCAATCCATAAATGTAGCTTGATTTCTAGACCTGTTTTAAACTCTTCCCAAATAAAAGATTAATTCTTGTGAATTTATTTCTGCTCAATATGATTTCTAACAAGAACATGATTGATTGCCATTCCATAAATGTAGCTTGATTTCTAGACCTGTTTTAAACTCTTCCCAAATAAAAGATTAATTCTTGCGAATTTATTTCTGCTCAACATGATTTCTAACAAGAACATGATTGATTGCCATTTTAAATTAATGATTTCTGCATTGTGAGGAGAATACTCTTCTCATTACTGGAAATTTTGAAAAGAACTTTTGTCATGCCTGTTTATGTAGAAATGATATCTTGCCCAAAATGATTCAATAATTAAATTATTTTATCCACTCAACTTTCCAACAATAAAGAAATCTGCTTTAATTTTTTTCCTACACTGAATCCAAAATGGTTCTCCACCATATATCTCGCTGTATTTGCAATACACTTGCCAAGTCATGCAGATTGAAATTTTGCCTTGTACATGTTATAGAGTATAATTCACTTGAGTTAGACATGACATTGGTTGACCCTTTCTAGCATAGTTCTGTTGCTGTATCACAGTGTAGCTGAAAACTACTCCCTTATGTTTATTGCATTCACACTCCATGTACATGTTGCAACTGATGTATTGCACAGTTTTGGTTGACATGCTTTGTTTCGCTGTTGAGTATACTTGAAAATTCATGCATGAAGAATGTGTGTTCGCATCATGATATGATTTTTCCAGTCCTTGTTGATGCTGCATGTAATTTAGTCCATCCAGTATTACACCATCCCTTAACAGCTATAGCCATGCACGGGCTTGTTCACTTGAAACACTTTACTGTATGAACTGCCATGCTTATATGCTTTACTCTCACCTGTTCATACTTCCATGTATATGCTGAAGCTTTTGTACTGGATCATGTCTTTTGCCTTGAGATGTTGGCATGCTTGTGTTCACATTGCTATTACTCCTCAACCAAGGTCATATTGCTATGTTGATCTGCCATGTAAAAACTGATCTGATCTTCACTACTGTGCTGATTTGCCGTGTTTATTTATCATATATTTGGGTTGCCTCGACCAATTTTGCTTTGAACCTTTGAGTTATGTTGACTTTGTATTGCGGCCTGGACTATTTCATACTTGCACTGATTTTGTTGCATTTTGACACTTGAAAATTGTTGTGTGAACTTGAACATTTTAACACATGCTGAGGCACTTTTGAGCTTTGACATATTTGTTGTTTCACCCATACAACATGCTTTAGCACCATGATCTTGTGCACCCACTTGAGACTGACTTGTTATTGCTCGACCACTTTGTTATGACCATACACTATTGCTTTGACTTTTTGCACCTGCACTTGAAATGATTTCGGCTACGTTTAGTCCATGAACATCCTTGCTGGTTTGATGCTCGACACTGTATAGGTTGCGTGTATACATATATGTATATATATACATGTATGTGTGTGTATACATATGTATATATATGTGTCTATTCGAATATATATTAGCATACGGCTACACTGTGTTGTGGTTGTTCAGAATCAACTGATTCTGATCAGCAAACAGGTGTAGTGTGTTGAGGCTGATCAGTGGATACTATAAATGTATACATATCAGATCAGGTCATGAAAAATGGTGAGAAACACACCAAAATTCTAAGGAAAATAAATTTAAAAATAATATTTGCTAGAATATGAAATTATTTCTGTTCAAGATTACTGTGTGTGTTTCTGTATGTGACAGGTATGAAGACTGGACTGACAGTGAAAAGCTGTGAAGACTGTGGACAGAAGTTGACAGTGAAAATATACAAAACCATCTGTATATGAGTGGAAGAGTCGTCTCATTTCCCCTAAGGATAAGATGTAATCAGATACTAGAAAATCCATCAAAAAATTTGAATGTATATATAAAATTGTATGACTGAGTGTGAGAGTTATAGAGGGGAACTGTGTAGTAATGAGAGAAATGTACGGATGTTTGTATTAAACAAATTTGACTGAAATAAAATATTATTTTTATTATGTTCAAACAAATTTGTCTAACATATTTAGTTTATATACAAGTACAATATCATGTGTAATATCTGTGAATGTGTACAAATAGTGGAGTCATATAATTTGTACTATTTGAATATTGAAATATAATATTTTATTTAAATAAAATACTATATGAATATATGAATGTCTGTACAGTTGTATTCTATTTAAATATAAATATTATATTCCTGTCTGCGATGTATATATAGAACAGTACAATACCAAACACATTAAAATAATATTTATTTGGTTGTTATCATCAAACAAAAATCATATAATTGTATATACAACTACGTCATATACAACAATCTCCCCCTTTTGATGATGACAAACAAATAAAAGATTTTGAGCACAATAAATGTGTTTGACAGTGAATATTGAACTCCCCCTATTTATTAGTTCCCCCTACAACTGTGTATGAGTGAAAAAAATGAATTTAATAAATTTTCAAATTAAAAATATATATATAATATTCACTCATAAATCAAAATCTCAATCCATTCTCCCCCTTTTGTTATCATCAAAAGGATTCAGAATTTAAAATATAGATGGAAAAAATTGACTAAAAATATAATTTCAGCATAAGAGGAAGAACAGTCATCATAAATCTCAATCAGTCAAACAAAAATCATAATAAACTGAGAACGTGTGGCATATTTCACATTGTAGAATGATGGATTTACAATGAATTTTGTAAAAATGAGGAGAGTTATAAAAATATGAATATTTTCCAATTATTTCCAAAAGAATTTTATAAAAATGAAGCTCATAAACAGTGATGGATTTGGACTACAATTATAAATTCAATTTGAGCGACATAATAAAATAATCTCAAATCGCAATAGGTATCAATTAACAAATCATAATACGTCATAAGATGTTAACACATTTCACAAATTAGAAAGATGGATTGATAGGCAGGTTTTAATACACCAAGGAGAATTTCAAATTAATTTCTATTTATAGCACACTATTTCCTTTTATTTATTTATTTATTTAAGGGCACACTGACCACGCATAACCAGAGCTTGGATTTTTAAATGAGGTCAGTCACAGTTTAAATTATAAGTTGTCTCATAACCGTGCATGACCAGAGCTTGGATTTTTAAATGAGGTTAGAGACACACTTATGTACTAATTATATATTTATTATTTTCAGCTTTAAAAGGAAAAACTCCTCGGTATATAAAACAAATATGGATGATAGAAATGCGGTAGGAACAGAGATGGACTGTGAAATAAATTTTTAAATTAAGTATATTATGAAATATGCTCGACTGTACCGGGATCATTGACAATTTTCAATTATCACTAATTCTTAAAAATAATATAGTCCCATTTCTATCACAAATATTTTCACTGTTTATCCAAAAAGATTAAAAAAATATTAACTCTCCACATTAATATAAAAACATAATGGATGACAGATGAGTGGAAGATAAAGAAGATGGTCGTGAAATAATCACCAATTATAAAACTGTTCAACCATCATGAAAATATAAATAAAATTCTCCTCTTGTTGTGAAATATATTGCAGTCACAATTCATCACAATTTCAAACTCTAATAATAATTTTGATGAATTATAAATACAATTCAATTTGGATATTGATTTCAATTTCTGAATGAATAAATAATAAAAAAAAAATTGAAAATCAATTACAAGAGGAATTTAGAGAGATATATACAGGATGAGAATAAGATCAAAAAAAAAAATTCAACACTTCCTAATCTGATACCACTTGTTGTCTCTATTAACAAGAAATTTAAAAATGACACTTATGACACACAAGGGTATCTCTATCAGCAATAACCATACATTAAGCCCAAACAGACAAGATCACGGATTAGGCATATTTATAAGAGCAGCAAGCAGTTTTTCTCAAAACAAGCAGTTTCAAGAAAACTTTCAAAGGTGATTCCTTTTATCAGAGCAGCAGACAAAAATTAATCAAAGTAAGTTGTTACAAAGAATTTTTCAAGATCAATATCAGGGTATCACAGTTTTAAAACAGACTTGACAAGAGAATGATGTTTCACTGCTTTTTTCTGAAATTCACAAAAGATGATTCATGATTTTAAAAATATAGATTATTTTAAATCATTTGATGGAATATGAAAATATCAAGATTCAACGAATCGATCACACCAGATTATAAATTTTATATTCGAGATGTGTGAGAGATTCAAGGAATCAATAATTTCAAATGGTTTGAAAGAAACAAAATATTTAAATCAAACAATCACGAAATAACAGTAAGTTTCAAGGACCAGATTTTTCAAAGATTTTTTTTCCACACATTTTCTGACAATCACACAAGAAATTTTTCAGAAAAGTAACTTCAAGATTGAGCAATAATTCATGATTCAAACATTAGTAGTTTATTCAAAATCACTTGAACAAATGTAAATCTTGAGATACAATGAATCAATCACACATGATTAATAATTTCAGATCTGAGAGGTGTGTGAGATTCAAAATATCAGAAATTTCAAATGATCTCAAACAAATAAAAATCTAAACTAGATGATCATGCTAACAGTGAATTTCAAGATGTAATACAGATTCAAGACAAATCAAAATATCCAAGTCAATCTAAAAAATAATGAAATTATCACAACGGATAAATATTGGTGTGCCGTAATGAGTATATTATTTCAAGCCTTTCTAAAATGAATTAGAAGAAACCCAAAACAACAGAGATGTGTGGAATTTCATTAAATATTTAGATCTTCAAAAAATTATTAACAATGTTCAAGATATGACACGAATACATCAACCCTTGTTAGGAATTCAGAAAATCAGAAAGCAAACTTCAAAACAATTGCAGGGATTTACAAGATTAAGTTCAAGATCTGGAAAAGATTAAAAAACATTAGAGTTTTATTCAAGAGAAGCAAATTTCCAGAAAAACATGACTTCTGCAATTGGAAGTTAATGAAGCCCATAAAGAAACAAAAAAATATGGCAGTGATAAATCAAATCAGAAAAAAAATGAAGAAAAATAGAAGGGTAGAGGAAGGAATAAACACAGAAAATGAAAACAGAGAGAATATACAAAGATAAGTTTAGAGATCATACCTGAAATCAATGTAAACCAGAATCTCTAAACCATCAGGCTTGGCTAAGGAACTTTTGAATGATAACAGAAGTATTGAGCAGCTTGAATCTAATTCTCTTTTGCCTAGCAGTTCCTCAGCCTCCTCTGGTACCTAACGATTTTAAGGATCGAGTGGTCTAACAAATTAGTAACACCACTCATAGTTTTGTTCACGTCTTTCGGTACCCAAACCTGTGTGTATGACAACCCATTGGAATTTACCTTCGTGTCCTTAGGAACCCAAATCTATTTGACTTTAGAAGAATTCACTTTATTTCTTTTTGGGTTCCAAAATGGATTAAACAGATTGTTATCAAACAAAGTCTTATTTCGTTCAAGATTTAAAAATCCTTTGAAATTATCATAGTTTAAATTTTCAAAATGATTATTTTCAAAGTAGTTTGAAGGATTTTAAAATTATTTGAGCTCCAATTTTCAAAAACATTATTTTTCCCAAAGCCGAGTCCACTTTTTTTTCCAGATGAAAATTGATTTTTCAATAACATATTAAGAGATTTTTCACCGTTAGAAAATTTAGCCAAAGTTGCTTCAAGTTGTTGAATTTTAAATTTAAGATCACCATTCTCTTTCATAAATCTGAACAACGGTTTTTAGTGATCTTATTCTTTTCAAAATCAGTTTTCAAAACCAAATTTTCATCTTTAAGAAATTTAATTCTGGCTTGAGATTCCGAGATTTCAAATTCAAATCGTTTTTGTTTTTCAGACTCAAAATTCTTGGATTTTTCAATCTGATTTTCAAGTTCTTTCAAAATCAAATCACTTTTCACCAAATTTTCATTTTCAGCAATTTCAAGTTTGGAATTTATAACAGCCTTAAAAATTCAAATTCCTTTTACAGAAAATTATTCGAACTTGATAAATCAATCTTGTTTTCTTTTAAGATCAAAATTTCATTTTCAATCTTTTGAATATTTTTGTTGAGATGAACAAGATTGGTTTCCAATTTCAAACAATTTTTGCCGTCTGAATTTGAAGAGTTTTCAAAATATTCAAGTTGTGATTCCAAATCATTAATTTTACTGGTCAACTCAAGATTTTTAGATTTCAGAAATTTGTTTTTAGATTGGAGTTTATCAACAGACTTAGTTAGATCAGTACACATATAAACTAAAACTACGTATGAGAAATTTCCTGTCTCTTCGTTTGTTGAATCTCCATCGACTGATCCATCTGAATTATCAATTGTAAATCCTATTAAGTAGAATTCTGAATCTGAGTTGACTTTCTCGGGTTTTGAGCATCTGTTGTAAATTTGTCCATACTTCTTATTGAGAGTATTCCAAATTTCCTGCGCAGTTAAACAATGGGAGATAAGTTTAAATTGATCAATACTAAGGCAAGAATAAATAAGTCCATAGCATGAGTATTGATAACTTTATTCCTTTTATCTGACAAATCTCCTTCATTAACAATAATATTCCAATATTTAATATGAACATATTTTACATAGATTTTCATTTTTATTTTCCAATTTAAAAATTTTGTTCCATTGAAAATAGTTGGAATGTTACTGGACTGACTCTCACTAGGCTGACAACTAGGATGACCCATGACTCTCGAGTTAAAGAAAATACCCGCTCTGATACCACTTGTTGGATCTAGATTAACCCTAGAGGGGGATGAATAGGGTTTATACAATTTATCGCTGAGTTTAAAACTTATAGGATATTAAAATAATAAACAGATTATAGAATGTAGTAAAAATAAAAGTGCAGAAAATAAATCACACACAGACATACCCAGCTTCGGCAAAACCCTACCTACCACTGCATTCCTATGGTTTCTACTAGGTAAAAGAACAGATCCTGCATATAAGACCATGTACACTCGCGAACCCCTCGCTCCTATTCTGATCCTACGCTCAGAACCCCAGACTGATCTATATACCCTAGACCAGATTTTTCCCAAATTACAAACCCGTAATTCGTAACCCTAGATTTTACAAACTCTAGTAAACTACCAGTTAACACCCTAAATGGTTTCCTAGATTTTTACAGAATTCTAGAAACTGATTCGAACGATTATAAAAGAAATTTAAAAGTCAAAATAATGAAAAGAACTTTAAAAACCCTAGTTATAAACTGAATTTAAAACTCCCTTTTGAACCCTTCAACTAGAATAGGCCAACCACTCTATAGCCTATTCCTCTTTTCCATGAAAAATGGCGGCGGCTCTGGAGAAATTCCTAGGGTTTCTCTGAAAATCCAAATCTCGATCGGATATTATTCTGGAAGTTGCTATTTGATGCTCGAATCTTTATGGCTTTCTGATATTATCTCTGATTTCGTGAAATATGATTTGTCTGATTTGCGGTTTCCTCTTCTGTGATATTGTCTTGAATGAAATGGATTTGCTCGGATTTGAATGAAATGAATTTTGGCTTTTAAAAAACTTGCTATGTGATTTATGTTGCCACGATTTCGATTTCATTTCTGGAAACAAATTTATAACTTGCCAAATATTGCTTCTTTTACATATTTTTGGAAGCACTTGATTTACAGCACCGTTTCACCATGCTGTTGCCAATTTTGATTGCTCTTGCTTGAATGATGAAAAAATTGCCTGAACTTGATCTTGGCCGAAATATCTTTTGCAAAATATGGGAAGACATAAATTTTGTCCCTGAAATCATTCTTAGCTGGTCTGATTCCAATCCATAAATGTAGCTTGATTTATGGACCTGTTTTAAACTCTTCCCAAATAAAAGATTAATTCTTGAGAATTTATTTCTGCCCAATATGATTTCTAACAAGAACATGATTGCTTGCTATATTAAATTGATGATTTCTGCATTGTTAGGAGAATACTCTTCTCATTACTGGAAATTTTGAAAAGAACTTTTGCCATGCCTGTTTATGCAGAAATGATATCGTGCCCAAAATGATTCAATAGTTAAATTATTTTATCCATCTAACTTTCCAACAATAATGAAATCTGCTTTAATTTCTTTCCTACACTGAAACCAAAATGGTTCTCCACTATATATCCCACTGTATTTGCAATACACTTGCCAAGTCATGCAGATTGAAATGTGTGCCTTGTACATGTTATAGATTATCATTCACTTGAGTTAGATATGACATTGGTTGACCCTTTCCAGCATGGTTCTGTTGCTGTATCACAGTGTAGCTGAAAACTGCTCCCTTATGTTTATTGCATTCACACTCCATGTACATGCTGCACCTGATGTATTGCATAGTTCTGGTTGACATGCTTTGTTTCACTGTTGAGTATACTTGAAAATTCATGCATGCAGAATGTGTGTATACATCATGATCTGATTTTTCCAGTCCTTGTTGATGCTGCATGTAATTTAGTCCATCCTGTCCCTTAACAGCTATAGCCATGCACGGGCTTGTTCACTTGAAACACTTTACTATATAAACTGTCATGCTTATATGCTTTACTCTCACCTGTTCATACTTCCATGTATATGCTGAAGCTTTTCTACTAGATCATGTCTTTTGCCTTGTGCTGTTGGCATGCTTTTGTTCACATTGCTATTACTCCTCAACCAAGGTCATGTTGCTATGTTGATCTGCCATGTAAAAACTAAACAGATCTTCACTGTTGTGTTGATTTGCCATGTTTATTTATCATATATTTGGGTTGCCTCGACCAATTTTGCTTTGAACCTTTGAGCTGTGTTGACTTTGTATTGTGGCCTGGACTATTTCATACTTGCACTGATTTTGTTGCACTTTGACACTTGAAAATTATTGTGTGAACTTGAACATTTTAACACATGCTGAGGCACTTTTGAGCTTTGCCATATTTGCTGTTTCACCCATACAACATGCTTTAGCACCATGATCTTGTGCACCCACTTGAGACTGACTTGTTATTGCTCGACCACTTTGTTATGACCACTTTGTTTCACCCATATTACATCGATCGTTAAAATTGTACCGAGACACACGAACTTCAAAAATTACAAAAATGGACGTCATGGTATAATTTGACGTTACGGCCCCAATGAGACCAGTATTGTTGAAAACGGACTCCGTTTGCACAAATGGCGTGTTTTAATTCAAACTAAAACCATCGGTTCACCCTTAAATTTCACTTACCGACAAAACAACTCCGTTTTGCTCCAAACTGGAAATATAGCAATAATTAATTGTGCGCATTCCATTAAAACTTGTTTCGTCGAAAAAGGAGATCGTTTGAAAATAAAACTATTTCTAAGGCCTATATACGGTCGATAAAATAAAATAAAATGCAAAACAATTAAATTTTAAATAATAATAAATTATTATTATCATATATATTCCAATTTAAATGGTCGAAAATCGGAGATGTTACATACACACACTACTAACTTACATCGTCATTCATAGTTTCAATAGTCTGTATTTATATATATATATATATACACAAAAATTCTGTTTTGTATTTCATCTTTTGTATCCTGCATTTTGAATTCTGAACTATATATGTATTCAGTATTTTATATCAAGAATATAATTTTTTTGTTTACAAATAAAATAACAATATAAAAAATAATTTTGTCTTTTTCTCAAAAGAATGCAATCCCTTTTATGAACTTGTTTCTTATCCAACATCTTCACTTTATGCATTTCATTTGCCCTTTTGAATAAAAAATTAATGCATTCATAATCATTTTTTTACTTAATCCAAAATCATTTCTAAAACTGGTCACCGTTGTTTTTAATGTCCAAACCAACTCTTATTTCTCCTTGAAGTTTCGAAATGGATGGACGGTTTAACATGAAGTAGTATTCTATTTCAGTCGTTCAAACAAAGATCATTTCATGCATTTGAGAACATAGAACAGCAAACAACAAATAGAAAACAAAACAGCGTTCGCAGTATGGAGTATCACATCTCACATTGATACGGGCCAAGAATTTGCTTTATCACCTTTTCACAAACAACTTTTTAATCCGTTTTCTTCTATGGTTTACTCCACCCTTCTCCTTCCAAATAATTTAGGGATTTGTCATCCGAAATTCCAGCACCAAAAAACTAAAATTAAAATGAAGAAACCTCCGAAAGCCAGTCAGAACCCATTATTCGAAGAAAAGGGCTCTTTAGACGGACGATGGAAAGAAAAGTCTCGAGTATAATTTGCTTTATGTTTGATAATTACGATTTATGATTATGTCGCATTAAAGGGTATAAAACTTCAAAGAAGGAAAATAATGTTATCTGATGTTTTCATGCGGATTTAATTAGGGCAAGGATGATGAAGTGGATCATAGGTCTAAAGGTCAGAAGTTCAAGCGCTCAAAAGAAAGGGAGACTGGTACTCCAGTAGGATTTAAGATTTACATGATAAAGATATTATCATTCTTAACATGATAACGTGATATATATTCAAAGCAACTCCTGTACTCCAGTAGGGATAAAAAGAGTTGTGTCACTGATGCTATCTGAATTTTGTAATTCATGCTCAGAAAACTCTGTTGTCTTCACGTGTTGATATGTAAAAGATAGTTGTCTTTGCCTCATGTCTTTTTCAACATTTGTCTCATCACTTCCTCTGCTGTGATTCCTTGACATACGTGATGCTGTGATTCCTTGCAATTAAATTCGACTTGTAGTTTCTTAAAATTAAAAGTGACACCATCCAATTCCTTAAGTCAGTGTACCTTCAATGCTAACATCCTTCAATAGGTTGAATTAGGGTTAGGAAGCTCTCGATGTTCTTTGAATTGTTTGATAAAATGCTTGAGACGCTTGCAGTTTTATTTCTATTTATATTTCTATCTCCAGTTATTAATACCGTTCTCAATACTTCCAAGAAAGTTCGTTATCATTCTACGTCTAGTCAGAAGGACGATGAGTATATGAATACAATATTAAATTTTATTATTGTTTCAATTCTACTGGCTGAATCCTGTCCTGTATTACTACTGTTAACCTTCCAGGTTTTGCAGAAAACTCTGCAGTTAACAATCCCATTTCTTCAGCAGAAAAATGATCAATAACCAGAGAAGTTCATCATGATTCTGTCTATAATAATAAGGATGGTAAATATATGATTAGTGTATTAAATTCATTTTTGTACCAGTTTCAATTGCTCCATCACATTCTACTATATTTCGACATTGTAGATGTTGATAATGAAAGCAAACATGCTCTGGTGATACCATTATCTAACAATGAGAACATAACACCATCACCATTTGTACCCTCCTCATCAACTAACACTAAATCTCAGGACTATGCAACTGAATTGGATGAGCTCAAGGAATCTACTAAGGAAGTTTCCTCAGCACCCTCATTGTCGCCCATTGCTCATCTATCCAGAATTAGTGAGGAAATGCATGACCTATGCTTTAACGATATCTTTTGCTGAACTTGTGAAAGACGTCAGAAAGTTGTCGCCTAATGCATCTGATGGAGAACTTGATGAAAGGTTCAAGATATTGGACTATCTCGAGATGTACGGGTTCAGTGTTCAGCAAATCAGGTATCAGCTTACGAAGCTCAGGGAGATGCGCGCAATGACTTCATAAAATCACAGCGAAATCGTCATGGTGAGTAGGTCCTCTTGAAATTCAAATATTTTATTTTATTTTTTCACCATGTTCGCATAGACTTAGGATTCATGCAGATTATTTGTATTCAACTATGTATATTGAATTTGAAAAATTCGAATATGTCGAAATACTCAGCCAAAGACATATTTTCAATGTGTCAAATATTAGTTATAAAATGTAATAAATGCTGCAGATACAAACCACATCCCTTGCGCTACGCTCTTTATGTTGTGTCTTAACATTTTAAAAAATGATATTTAAGATTGAAGTTCAAAGGAAATAAATAATATTTGAAACTTTTGAACAACGATTAAACAATGGTACTAACTAATTATATGTATATATATATATCCACGTTTGTAGTATTAATATCCTCTTTTTTGGTACTTTTTGTTCGTTTGTGTATAAATATTGTCGGCAGCATGCTTCCTAGTTAAGACTATAAACGTGAAACGTAAGATAAATAATCATGTAGATTGGGTTAAAGATAGCGCAGAAGTCACCACTTATGGTAGACATGATTGGAAACAAGCAAATTACAGTCTTATAGTTGCAAAGCTTGCAAGAGTTGTGTTTATCGTAATCTTTGTTGCTTTGTATGTATTTGACTATGAATACCAATCGACATCGTGCTTTGGGGTTAGACTAAAGTATTAATGACCTTTCGGAATAAATTGTTTTTTTTTCTTATCTTGTCACTTGTGGAGCTGGAATCTGAAAGCCAAATTACGGAGCCTATAAATGAAAACATCATGCACTTGACAAGTATAATACCCTCAATGTTTAATTTTTTAAAGATATAATTGCACAGATTTGTGGTCATGACCTACTCTAATTATTCATTTGTCCTAAGGACCCGTTTGGCAACGAAAAATAAGCAGCTTTTTTGATTTAAAAAAGTAGAAGCCTTTAAGTCCGCATGAATTCAATTAATATTTGGGGTAATACAATCTACTTTTTCTGCTTATCCTAGAAGGAGTTTTTTTTTTGGTCTTTGGTTTTCAAAATACAAAGCATCTTTGGTTTTCAAAATCCAAAGCATCAATTTAAGTTTTTGGCCGCATACCCTGAAATTAGGGTCGAAGGCGATTATTCTTTCTTCGTCCATCCAACATCGTTCGGATTTTCTTCGATACTTTTGACAAAGGTGTGCTTTTTCTTCTTCAATTCATTCTTATCATTTCCAATCTTGAATTGCTCGTTCTTTAATTTGGGGCTTTCTCTTGTGATTTAAATAAAAATCAAAAACACATGATCCGTTTTGTATGTTGCATTTATTTCAGACCAAAGCACTATATACCAAGGTTCAAGAACTCGGTTTCGGTCATTTGAATTTTTGTTAGTTTCGGATGATTTCAGAAGTTTCGGTATTATTTTGGTTTCGGTTCAAATTTCAGGTTTTTGTGGTTTGTTTTTAGATTTGCAGTACCCATAAGCAAAAGTTCATTGCTTTTTAATTGCTTAACGTTAATAACAGTTCAGGTTTAGGTTTTTGGCCCGAAAAAAGGTTAACGTCAGTCATTGCCTGTCCGTATACTTAACGTTAATTTACTGTGTGAAGACCCGCAACTTCCCCGTAAAGGAAAGCGTCGGATAGTTCGAGAACAGGCCACAGCAGAACGCATACAGAAGAACATTGCACTCTATATAACAACAGTGCATCAGATTACAAGAATATACAGAGTATAAATGAATAAATATTACACAGAAATATCAGAGTTTTAAATTACATTTAAATACATCGCAGCGGAAAATAATACAATACACAACTAGAAGAGATATACGGATACAAAGCTTTCCGGATATCGTTCCAGCTGTAAACCAGGATCCTGTGAATATAAATCTGCAAAACCAAAACTACTAGCTGCCCGTGTCGAAAATAAGGGCACCCAGAGTTTAGGTTAAAACAATAAACTCCAGGTCAGTCATGTGACTGGTGTGAGAACTAAAACAGTTATTAATCTTTATTTTAAATCATTAGGTAAATCAAGGGACCACGCCGTATAACACGGAACGGGTTTCCTCCCAAGAATACCAGTGCATAAAACAAACAGCGCAATGCTAAATAAAGAAAGATGAAGCTGTTATAAGACCCAGGTCCCATCACACAATGCAACGCAGTCGAGGATAGGGTTTTCCCTTATAACAGCCAAAGAATGCTTGATACGTTTAAAACAAATCATTTGATACTATAATAAGTGCATAGTGTATAAAACAACTTCAAATCATAAGTATCAATCATAGGCGACATGAGCGTCCCATGCCACTATGTCGCCATATATAGGATTACAAATAAAACCGCAAAGTCACGTATTTGGAAATTGGATTTCCATCTATGAACCGAGGCTAGGGGCAAGATCCTCAACCGATTCGAGACGCTCTAGCCCGTGTCTCAGGCAAGCGCGCAGGCAAGCCTTGGATCGTCAGGGCCGGTCCACCGATGTGGATTATTATGCCTGAACACTACGTTTCCCCACCCTATGGGGTGTCAGTCTGGTCCGTCAGCCGACCAGAAGCATCGGCCGAAACCGATATAACCGAGGCGCCTCGCAACAGCAACAACCACATAAGTCAAACTCGTCAGGGCGTGTAAAACCACTGACGCCACTTCTAACTAGAAAGAAACGCAAGTCCTCCCTGAGGTCCGTCTCCCGTTTTTGGTTCATACCTGGTGTGAAACACGCGAGGTAAACGTTACACAAAGCTACGCCACAAAGGCCGTGCTTTGATCATCACCACAAGACTTTGCTTTTCAACAGAAGCCTTGATCATTTGCATCTTAGCATGCCACACAGGCAAACCACCCTATGCAACCGATATCAGTCACACAGAATGAAATCCGATGTCAGACACACAGTCCATTTACAAGTCTGTTCTGGGTCTGAACGAAACCGGAGGCACCTAGTACCCCGCATATCCATCGATCTCCAAGTACGTCTGGACGATCACTAACTGTTTCCATCTTCTTGGGTGTACAGCCCAATCAAGATCATCAGTAATTACCCAAACGACGTGAAGACCTCCGGTCTTCGACCATCGTCTTCATCTTCGACTTATCGTCGTATCAGTTACTCAGAATGGGTTAAACCCGGTCTTTCCGAATAACTCGCGTATATTTTAAATAAGTGTTACACAAACACAACATACGCCTCATTCCAATTCATTAGTCACTAACCGTAAATTAATCAAGAGAATAATTCCCCAAATATTAACCCCGAAGGCCGAAACCAACATCAGATCAATATCCAGAAAACCATTCTGCTTGGCTAACCGCCAGTTAGTTTCTAAATTTCACATTCAAATCTAATTAAAGATTTAACTATCGCCTGGAGCAAAACTGGTGATACTCCATTCTCGATCTTTTCAATCTAATTAAAGATTCATTAAAACTCCACTTAGTTTTAATCTGTGACTGGGTTAAAGAATCAGTGTCATTTAAAACACGGTTCACGATAAACCCAAAGTCACATCCCATTAATTATCGGGTTAAAGAACAAGTGTTATTTAAAACACTGTTCACGATAAACCCAAAAATCAATATCAATTCAATTCCAATTAAATATCATTTAATTGGTGCACTTCATTAAATCTAAATCAAAAGATTTAATCTTTTCTCAACTGGGTTCAAGAACAGTGTTAGTGAAGACACCATTCACGACAAACCCAAATCACATTCATTAATTATCGGGTTAAAGAACAAGTGTTATTTAAAACACTGTTCACGATAAACCCAAAAATCAATATCAATTCAATTCCAATTAAATATTATTTAATTGGTACACTTCATTAAATCTAAATAAAAAGATTTAATCTTTTCTCAACTGGGTTCAAGAACAGTGTTAGTGAAGACACCATTCACGACAAACCCAAATCACATTCATTAATTATCGGGTTAAAGAACAAGTGTTATTTAAAACACTGTTCACGATAAACCCAAAAATCAATATCAATTCAATTCCAATTAAATATTCTTTAATTGGTACACTTCATTAAATCTAAATAAAAAGATTTAATCTTTTCTCAACTGGGTTCAAGAACAGTGTTAGTGAAGACACCATTCACGACAAACCCAAATCACATTCATTAATTATCGGGTTAAAGAACAAGTGTTATTTAAAACACTGTTCACGATAAACCCAAAAATCAATATCAATTCAATTCCAATTAAATATTCTTAATTGGTACACTTCATTAAATCTAAATAAAAAGATTTAATCTTTTCTCAACTGGGTTCAAGAACAGTGTTAGTGAAGACACCATTCACGACAAACCCAAATCACATTTGATATTCAATATAAGGCTCTGAATAGAAAATATATCGGCTTACATTCAATATCAAATTCTACGATTAACAAATGTCGTATTAGAAATAACGATACAAATATATCTTTCAAATTTCCATAACAACACCTGTATAATCACGAATCCCAACATCGAAATATTCCGAAGACAATTTCGATTCAAATCTACTCCAATGCAATCATTGGAAATTTTGGTTATTTTCAAAACCCTTTTCGAATTCAATTTATTTATTCAAAAATAAATAGAATTATAATTCTAGTTCAAAACTAGTTCATTTCGATAAAAATCTATTTTTATCTTTTCAAATATGGAGTTTTTCATCCCAATTCTTTCTAAATCATTTCTTATGATTTTTCACAAATTATTACTATTTTTAATAATTTTATCAAGGCCCGTACAGTCGATTTCCATCAATGGCCATCGAACTGCACTTACAGCGACCTTTTTCGAATTTGATTTGGACATAATTCCAAATCCAACCGTTAGATTTCAAATTTCTATTCTTCGTTAGAAAGCTCTTTTCGATACGAACCCAACGGTTCCGGTTTTAGGAGAATCCGACGGTCGGATCTCCCGTAATTTCCGTTTGAAATAAACGGTCGAAATTCACGAACTGCCGCGGCGCGGCGCGTTCTATTCAGGCCATTATATTATATATATAATATATATATAATATTTTTCGTCGATTTCTATTTAAAACGAATTATATAAATAGTTTTAAATTCGTTTCAAAAACAATTTCAACTTCCATTTCAATTCAAATCAAAATTGAATTCTTCTTTATAAATTCGTTTCAAAATTCATTTCTATTCAATTCAAATTTCAATTCAATTTGAATTCATTTCAATTCGCTTTCAATTCAATTTGAATTCGTTTTCAATTCAATTCATTTCGAAATCGTTTTCAATTCAATTCATTTCGAAATCGTTTTCAAAATCGATATAAATATCGTTCACGTCAAAATGGCGTCAATCTAATCAACACGGCTTCATATATTCCTTTATTTTCAAATATTCTATTTCAAATATTTCTTTTTCAAATATTTCTTTTTCAAATATTTCTTTTTCAAATATTTCTTTTTCAAAACTGGAATGAGGCCCAATCAATTACCATATAAAATTAATTATATGGATTTTCATACAACACATGTATATAATAGCATTGAAAATAATTAACCATCAACCAAAGTGCACTACACTGTATAAGCATCAAATATAGATATTCAACGCTTATAACAGCCTGTCAATCAATCGATCGACATATTTAATCAATCAGGATGAGTGAACTTCAAATTTCATCCTAACACCCGTGTGGGGTTTCAAACCATCAAACACATATTTTATTTGTGCAGTTAGGCGATGTGTAAAATTTATCGACCCAATCAACGTCATTCAAATAGGTGTACATAAACAAACCGTCTGGTTTGTAAATGAATATTTATTTATTCACATTCACGTTAAAAATTATATTTTTAACGATAACACATTTTATTTTAACATATGAATTTCTATTCAGTTCATTTTTCAAATAAAATGCTATTTTTATTTTTCTAACTTATTTTAGAAAATTTCGGCGGCATAACGGCACGATACTAGAAACGGGACGAGGCCTAGCCTTGTCCCCGGTCTAGTGAAGGCCCACGCCATTCACTCATCAATCAAATCAATTTCATTATGCAAACCACAAGATTTGGAGTAAGGGTCTAACCTAGCCTTACTCCTTCGCCTTATAACGGCGCACGTCTAATCCTAACCAATTCATCGATTCGATTTTTCATACCACCAATCACATTCAAACCAATATCGCAATCAATCGCCAATCAATCAAACAAACAAGTCCATGGTCTGTGGACGATTGTGTCGGGTGCTACTAAGCACCGTCTGCATCCTAGTATATATATATATAACTAGAAAATAAAATTGAAAGGTGAGAAATTCTCACTTATAGCTATCCTAGCTCCACGGCACTTCATTTGCAGAAGTCTTCGTCGTTTCGCCTCTTTTCACTTTCTTTGACCTTAGCCACTACATACATAAAAATCGAATTTTTATTTCGTTGTTCAACATATAAAAATCGAATTTCTAGTTCACTATTCACTATATAAAAATCGAATTTTTACTTCAAAGTTCAATATATAAAAATCGAATTTTTATTTCAAAGTTCAATATATAAAAATCGAATTTTTACTTCGCTATTCAATATATAAAAATCGAATTTTTATTTCAAAGTTCAATATATAAAAATCGAATTTTTAGTTCAAAGTTCAATATATAAAAATCGAATTTTTACTTCGCTATTCAATATATAAAAATCGAATTTTTATTTCAAAGTTCAATATATAAAAATCGAATTTTTAGTTCAAAGTTCAATATATAAAAATCGAATTTTTAGTTCAAAGTTCAATATATAAAAATCGAATTTTTAGTTTAAAGTTCAATATATAAAAATCGAATTTTTAGTTTAAAGTTCAATATATAAAAATTCTATTTTTACTTGGAAGTTCAATATATAAAAATTCTATTTTTCTATCGAAGTTCAATATATAAAAATTCTATTTTTCTATCGAAGTTCAATATATAAAAATTCTATTTTTCTATCGAAGTTCAATATATAAAAAATTCTATTTTTCTATCGAAGTTCAATATATAAAAATCGCATTTTTACTTCAAAGTTCAACATATAAAAATCGAATTTTTCTTTCGAAGTTCAATATTTAAAAATCAAATTTTCTTTCGCTAATATACAGAAAAGATTATATTTTTCCTTCATTAAAAACCCCACCTTTTTCTCTTTTCAAAACCATATCATTTCTTATACAAATAAGAATCATGTTCTGTTAAATTAAAATCATAACTTTCTAATGTATTTCATATCAAGAATCACATTTTATTAAAACAATTTTAATGAATCAAATAAGATAATTTATAAATAAATTAACTAAAGTAAACTACCTTCCATCATCATTCCACTCAGGGACCGTTGAACCCGCTGTCTTCATCTTTGGTTCGAAACATAGGGCCCCAATTCTCTACTAATCCGTGACACTTGAAGGCCATCAGAGTGTTTCACGATGTCAGCCTTCGAACAGGCTCTCCGGCGATGGCTCGACGTCGAGCTCGAAGTCCAGGCGGTGGGGGAAATGACGGTTGGCTGGTGGTGGCACTGTGGGTGGAGGCGGCTCGGTTCCAGTGCGTTAGGGATTGGGGGAGTCTGAAAATCGATGGAGAGAGAGAAGCGGAGGAGAGAGGGGGGGCACTGGTGGCGCGACGGCGCCCTAGGCCAGGTGGCGGCGGCCAACGCCAGGCGCGGCGGAGAGATGGAACGAGGGCGCAGTCTTTTCTGAGATCGAACGATTAGGTTTAGGGAAAACAAAATGGAGGGGGGGCCTATATGTAAAACTATATTTATAATTTTTAATTTAATTATTTTATTATTCTCTTTTAAGTTGACTTTTATTTTGAATCCCAATTCGAACCCACCGACTGTCGTCCATAGCGTTTTACCCCCATTCCGAACACAATGGGATATGTATCGTAAGCTGGTTTGATCGTTACAATCAGTTTCCTTTTGAATTTTCACTTAAATCTCTATATTGAATTTTAAACGTACATTTCAAATTACCGGGGCCACATACGAACACGAAAAATCCCAGAAAAATATTTTCTAGCTTCGTATTGACGATACGGTCTTAACAAAACTAGTTTCGTCGAATTCTGAGACCGTTAGAAAAATGGCCAATTTCCAGTCGATTAAAATCAACTGAAACTGGTCAAACGCGTTTTCCTTTGCCACGCTCACATATTGATTCGAAAAATTATGAAATTTGGAATCTAGCAATAACTTAACATCACGGACCCAACAAAACTGGTTTCGTCGAAATCCGAGGTCGTTTGCAAAATTGCTATTTTTAAGGGCCTGAATTCCATAGCGACTATTCAGAATTTTCAACTGGACATATCTTTTGATTCCCGCTACGAACTTTGGATTTTTCGGATTCGTTGGAAAGATATTCACTATTAGATTCCATTATTTTTGGTTTCACTAAAATCCGGATTGTTTTGCACCCGGCACATTCAATTGAAGTTTGAAATCGAATTATCGAACTACCGCGCCATTTTCAATTCTATTTATAATTATATATAAATATTTATATTCTAACGACGACGCGTATAATATATACGTTCGAATTTTATTCAAAATAAATTTCACGTCGATATTATTTAAAATAATTCATTTTAAATAATCCAAACTCGCTATAATTGCCAAAATAAAAATTTTAAACTGGCCCAGATTTTCCGGGTTGTTACAATCTCCCCCACTTAAAACTTTTCGTCCCCGAAAAGGAACAAAGTCGAAAGTGGTTTGATTAATCAGTTCTACGATCGATCTGGCTTTCATTCTCCAACTCTTTAGTTTCTGAGAATTTTCAAAATTTCAAAAATTTGGCTAACACCCTAAATTTTTGAAAAATTTCGCCATAACCTCCCCTGCAATGGGAGCATCGGGGAATTTCAAATAGCTTCCCCGGTCCTTCAGATCTCAAAAAGAAAAAGAAAAAGCCAAGCGGCTAGCCAATAGGCTCACAAAATCATCATCACCCAAACAAAACAGGAAATTATGTAGTAAACATGTACCTATTTGTCGGGCAAACAAATTTTATTCTCTGGCTCTAGCCTCCTTGCTATGACCTGCTCAATATAAATATTTGTATATGCAAGCAAATGCGACCAATTTTCAATATAATCCAATATTTGATTCAATTAAGCTAAATGGTTTAAAATTAGCAAACAAATGAACAAACAACACAAACATCAATCAATTAGTGAATTTAACGTTTCAAATTCATAATTTTGATACATATACAAAAAATCATGTTTTTGATGCCAATTCACAACAAGGTGTTCTAACTATATAAGTTTTGGTTCTCACACCAGTCTAATGGAAATATATAGAAATCACACCTTCATCACTCGAAAATAAATGCTGATGATGTTTCGAACCACCATCAGAACATTGTCGGGCTACTAGAGTGCGGTTCTATATCTATCCAATATATTAAAATTTCAAATACACGTGGATCAGACGTATACGCAAAATCTTTATATACTGGACTGTCCAAATCAAATATAAATAGATAATCAAATACGAATAATTGATTTAAATTTTCAAAACAAAAATTTGTTTTCACTTTCAAAAATATACTCTTCACACTCGTTCTAGGATACTACTGATCCCATCTCTAACGAGTCATTCTAATTGGATATTACTAATCCAATATCTGATGAATTCTTTCGTATGTTTCTAATGTGTCTTGTTCTCTGCTTTGTAAACCAAAGCTCTGATACCAACTGTGAAGACCCGCAACTTCCCCGTAAAGGAAAGCGTCGGATAGTTCGAGAACAGGCCACAGCAGAACGCATACAGAAGAACATTGCACTCTATATAACAACAGTGCATCAGATTACAAGAATATACAGAGTATAAATGAATAAATATTACACAGAAATATCAGAGTTTTAAATTACATTTAAATACATCGCAGCGGAAAATAATACAATACACAACTAGAAGAGATATACGGATACAAAGCTTTCCGGATATCGTTCCAGCTGTAAACCAGGATCCTGTGAATATAAATCTGCAAAACCAAAACTACTAGCTGCCCGTGTCGAAAATAAGGGCACCCAGAGTTTAGGTTAAAACAATAAACTCCAGGTCAGTCATGTGACTGGTGTGAGAACTAAAACAGTTATTAATCTTTATTTTAAATCATTAGGTAAATCAAGGGACCACGCCGTATAACACGGAACGGGTTTCCTCCCAAGAATACCAGTGCATAAAACAAACAGCGCAATGCTAAATAAAGAAAGATGAAGCTGTTATAAGACCCAGGTCCCATCACACAATGCAACGCAGTCGAGGATAGGGTTTTCCCTTATAACAGCCAAAGAATGCTTGATACGTTTAAAACAAATCATTTGATACTATAATAAGTGCATAGTGTATAAAACAACTTCAAATCATAAGTATCAATCATAGGCGACATGAGCGTCCCATGCCACTATGTCGCCATATATAGGATTACAAATAAAACCGCAAAGTCACGTATTTGGAAATTGGATTTCCATCTATGAACCGAGGCTAGGGGCAAGATCCTCAACCGATTCGAGACGCTCTAGCCCGTGTCTCAGGCAAGCGCGCAGGCAAGCCTTGGATCGTCAGGGCCGGTCCACCGATGTGGATTATTATGCCTGAACACTACGTTTCCCCACCCTATGGGGTGTCAGTCTGGTCCGTCAGCCGACCAGAAGCATCGGCCGAAACCGATATAACCGAGGCGCCTCGCAACAGCAACAACCACATAAGTCAAACTCGTCAGGGCGTGTAAAACCACTGACGCCACTTCTAACTAGAAAGAAACGCAAGTCCTCCCTGAGGTCCGTCTCCCGTTTTTGGTTCATACCTGGTGTGAAACACGCGAGGTAAACGTTACACAAAGCTACGCCACAAAGGCCGTGCTTTGATCATCACCACAAGACTTTGCTTTTCAACAGAAGCCTTGATCATTTGCATCTTAGCATGCCACACAGGCAAACCACCCTATGCAACCGATATCAGTCACACAGAATGAAATCCGATGTCAGACACACAGTCCATTTACAAGTCCGTTCTGGGTCTGAACGAAACCGGAGGCACCTAGTACCCCGCATATCCATCGATCTCCAAGTACGTCTGGACGATCACTAACTGTTTCCATCTTCTTGGGTGTACAGCCCAATCAAGATCATCAGTAATTACCCAAACGACGTGAAGACCTCCGGTCTTCGACCATCGTCTTCATCTTCGACTTATCGTCGTATCAGTTACTCAGAATGGGTTAAACCCGGTCTTTCCGAATAACTCGCGTATATTTTAAATAAGTGTTACACAAACACAACATACGCCTCATTCCAATTCATTAGTCACTAACCGTAAATTAATCAAGAGAATAATTCCCCAAATATTAACCCCGAAGGCCGAAACCAACATCAGATCAATATCCAGAAAACCATTCTGCTTGGCTAACCGCCAGTTAGTTTCTAAATTTCACATTCAAATCTAATTAAAGATTTAACTATCGCCTGGAGCAAAACTGGTGATACTCCATTCTCGATCTTTTCAATCTAATTAAAGATTCATTAAAACTCCACTTAGTTTTAATCTGTGACTGGGTTAAAGAATCAGTGTCATTTAAAACACGGTTCACGATAAACCCAAAGTCACATCCCATTAATTATCGGGTTAAAGAACAAGTGTTATTTAAAACACTGTTCACGATAAACCCAAAAATCAATATCAATTCAATTCCAATTAAATATCATTTAATTGGTGCACTTCATTAAATCTAAATCAAAAGATTTAATCTTTTCTCAACTGGGTTCAAGAACAGTGTTAGTGAAGACACCATTCACGACAAACCCAAATCACATTCATTAATTATCGGGTTAAAGAACAAGTGTTATTTAAAACACTGTTCACGATAAACCCAAAAATCAATATCAATTCAATTCCAATTAAATATTATTTAATTGGTACACTTCATTAAATCTAAATAAAAAGATTTAATCTTTTCTCAACTGGGTTCAAGAACAGTGTTAGTGAAGACACCATTCACGACAAACCCAAATCACATTCATTAATTATCGGGTTAAAGAACAAGTGTTATTTAAAACACTGTTCACGATAAACCCAAAAATCAATATCAATTCAATTCCAATTAAATATTCTTTAATTGGTACACTTCATTAAATCTAAATAAAAAGATTTAATCTTTTCTCAACTGGGTTCAAGAACAGTGTTAGTGAAGACACCATTCACGACAAACCCAAATCACATTCATTAATTATCGGGTTAAAGAACAAGTGTTATTTAAAACACTGTTCACGATAAACCCAAAAATCAATATCAATTCAATTCCAATTAAATATTCTTTAATTGGTACACTTCATTAAATCTAAATAAAAAGATTTAATCTTTTCTCAACTGGGTTCAAGAACAGTGTTAGTGAAGACACCATTCACGACAAACCCAAATCACATTTGATATTCAATATAAGGCTCTGAATAGAAAATATATCGGCTTACATTCAATATCAAATTCTACGATTAACAAATGTCGTATTAGAAATAACGATACAAATATATCTTTCAAATTTCCATAACAACACCTGTATAATCACGAATCCCAACATCGAAATATTCCGAAGACAATTTCGATTCAAATCCACTCCAATGCAATCATTGGAAATTTTGGTTATTTTCAAAACCCTTTTCGAATTCAATTTATTTATTCAAAAATAAATAGAATTATAATTCTAGTTCAAAACTAGTTCATTTCGATAAAAATCTATTTTTATCTTTTCAAATATGGAGTTTTTCATCCCAATTCTTTCTAAATCATTTCTTATGATTTTTCACAAATTATTACTATTTTTAATAATTTTATCAAGGCCCGTACAGTCGATTTCCATCAATGGCCATCGAACTGCACTTACAGCGACCTTTTTCGAATTTGATTTGGACATAATTCCAAATCCAACCGTTAGATTTCAAATTTCTAATCTTCGTTAGAAAGCTCTTTTCGATACGAACCCAACGGTTCCGGTTTTAGGAGAATCCGACGGTCGGATCTCCCGTAATTTCCGTTTGAAATAAACGGTCGAAATTCACGAACTGCCGCGGCGCGGCGCGTTCTATTCAGGCCATTATATTATATATATAATATATATATAATATTTTTCGTCGATTTCTATTTAAAACGAATTATATAAATAGTTTTAAATTCGTTTCAAAAACAATTTCAACTTCCATTTCAATTCAAATCAAAATTGAATTCTTCTTTATAAATTCGTTTCAAAATTCATTTCTATTCAATTCAAATTTCAATTCAATTTGAATTCATTTCAATTCGCTTTCAATTCAATTTGAATTCGTTTTCAATTCAATTCATTTCGAAATCGTTTTCAATTCAATTCATTTCGAAATCGTTTTCAAAATCGATATAAATATCGTTCACGTCAAAATGGCGTCAATCTAATCAACACGGCTTCATATATTCCTTTATTTTCAAATATTCTATTTCAAATATTTCTTTTTCAAATATTTCTTTTTCAAATATTTCTTTTTCAAATATTTCTTTTTCAAAACTGGAATGAGGCCCAATCAATTACCATATAAAATTAATTATATGGATTTTCATACAACACATGTATATAATAGCATTGAAAATAATCAACCATCAACCAAAGTGCACTACACTGTATAAGCATCAAATATAGATATTCAACGCTTATAACAGCCTGTCAATCAATCGATCGACATATTTAATCAATCAGGATGAGTGAACTTCAAATTTCATCCTAACACCCGTGTGGGGTTTCAAACCATCAAACACATATTTTATTTGTGCAGTTAGGCGATGTGTAAAATTTATCGACCCAATCAACGTCATTCAAATAGGTGTACATAAACAAACCGTCTGGTTTGTAAATGAATATTTATTTATTCACATTCACGTTAAAAATTATATTTTTAACGATAACACATTTTATTTTAACATATGAATTTCTATTCAGTTCATTTTTCAAATAAAATGCTATTTTTATTTTTCTAACTTATTTTAGAAAATTTCGGCGGCATAACGGCACGATACTAGAAACGGGACGAGGCCTAGCCTTGTCCCCGGTCTAGTGAAGGCCCACGCCATTCACTCATCAATCAAATCAATTTCATTATGCAAACCACAAGATTTGGAGTAAGGGTCTAACCTAGCCTTACTCCTTCGCCTTATAACGGCGCACGTCTAATCCTAACCAATTCATCGATTCGATTTTTCATACCACCAATCACATTCAAACCAATATCGCAATCAATCGCCAATCAATCAAACAAACAAGTCCATGGTCTGTGGACGATTGTGTCGGGTGCTACTAAGCACCGTCTGCATCCTAGTATATATATATATAACTAGAAAATAAAATTGAAAGGTGAGAAATTCTCACTTATAGCTATCCTAGCTCCACGGCACTTCATTTGCAGAAGTCTTCGTCGTTTCGCCTCTTTTCACTTTCTTTGACCTTAGCCACTACATACATAAAAATCGAATTTTTATTTCGTTGTTCAACATATAAAAATCGAATTTCTAGTTCGCTATTCACTATATAAAAATCGAATTTTTACTTCAAAGTTCAATATATAAAAATCGAATTTTTATTTCAAAGTTCAATATATAAAAATCGAATTTTTACTTCGCTATTCAATATATAAAAATCGAATTTTTATTTCAAAGTTCAATATATAAAAATCGAATTTTTAGTTCAAAGTTCAATATATAAAAATCGAATTTTTACTTCGCTATTCAATATATAAAAATCGAATTTTTATTTCAAAGTTCAATATATAAAAATCGAATTTTTAGTTCAAAGTTCAATATATAAAAATCGAATTTTTAGTTCAAAGTTCAATATATAAAAATCGAATTTTTAGTTTAAAGTTCAATATATAAAAATCGAATTTTTAGTTTAAAGTTCAATATATAAAAATTCTATTTTTACTTGGAAGTTCAATATATAAAAATTCTATTTTTCTATCGAAGTTCAATATATAAAAATTCTATTTTTCTATCGAAGTTCAATATATAAAAATTCTATTTTTCTATCGAAGTTCAATATATAAAAAATTCTATTTTTCTATCGAAGTTCAATATATAAAAATCGCATTTTTACTTCAAAGTTCAACATATAAAAATCGAATTTTTCTTTCGAAGTTCAATATTTAAAAATCAAATTTTCTTTCGCTAATATACAGAAAAGATTATATTTTTCCTTCATTAAAAACCCCACCTTTTTCTCTTTTCAAAACCATATCATTTCTTATACAAATAAGAATCATGTTCTGTTAAATTAAAATCATAACTTTCTAATGTATTTCATATCAAGAATCACATTTTATTAAAACAATTTTAATGAATCAAATAAGATAATTTATAAATAAATTAACTAAAGTAAACTACCTTCCATCATCATTCCACTCAGGGACCGTTGAACCCGCTGTCTTCATCTTTGGTTCGAAACATAGGGCCCCAATTCTCTACTAATCCGTGACACTTGAAGGCCATCAGAGTGTTTCACGATGTCAGCCTTCGAACAGGCTCTCCGGCGATGGCTCGACGTCGAGCTCGAAGTCCAGGCGGTGGGGGAAATGACGGTTGGCTGGTGGTGGCACTGTGGGTGGAGGCGGCTCGGTTCCAGTGCGTTAGGGATTGGGGGAGTCTGAAAATCGATGGAGAGAGAGAAGCGGAGGAGAGAGGGGGGGCACTGGTGGCGCGACGGCGCCCTAGGCCAGGTGGCGGCGGCCAACGCCAGGCGCGGCGGAGAGATGGAACGAGGGCGCAGTCTTTTCTGAGATCGAACGATTAGGTTTAGGGAAAACAAAATGGAGGGGGGGCCTATATGTAAAACTATATTTATAATTTTTAATTTAATTATTTTATTATTCTCTTTTAAGTTGACTTTTATTTTGAATCCCAATTCGAACCCACCGACTGTCGTCCATAGCGTTTTACCCCCATTCCGAACACAATGGGATATGTATCGTAAGCTGGTTTGATCGTTACAATCAGTTTCCTTTTGAATTTTCACTTAAATCTCTATATTGAATTTTAAACGTACATTTCAAATTACCGGGGCCACATACGAACACGAAAAATCCCAGAAAAATATTTTCTAGCTTCGTATTGACGATACGGTCTTAACAAAACTAGTTTCGTCGAATTCTGAGACCGTTAGAAAAATGGCCAATTTCCAGTCGATTAAAATCAACTGAAACTGGTCAAACGCGTTTTCCTTTGCCACGCTCACATATTGATTCGAAAAATTATGAAATTTGGAATCTAGCAATAACTTAACATCACGGACCCAACAAAACTGGTTTCGTCGAAATCCGAGGTCGTTTGCAAAATTGCTATTTTTAAGGGCCTGAATTCCATAGCGACTATTCAGAATTTTCAACTGGACATATCTTTTGATTCCCGCTACGAACTTTGGATTTTTCGGATTCGTTGGAAAGATATTCACTATTAGATTCCATTATTTTTGGTTTCACTAAAATCCGGATTGTTTTGCACCCGGCACATTCAATTGAAGTTTGAAATCGAATTATCGAACTACCGCGCCATTTTCAATTCTATTTATAATTATATATAAATATTTATATTCTAACGACGACGCGTATAATATATACGTTCGAATTTTATTCAAAATAAATTTCACGTCGATATTATTTAAAATAATTCATTTTAAATAATCCAAACTCGCTATAATTGCCAAAATAAAAATTTTAAACTGGCCCAGATTTTCCGGGTTGTTACATACTGCCTACCAGCACAACTTCACCCACATATTTAATTAAATGATTAAAGCCCAAAAGGCAGCCCAATTTATCGCCGGTTCATATCTTACCTACCCACGTTCCCTGCCAGTTAAAATTAACTAGGGCATTCCACTTCAAATGAAACGCGCAGATTAAACGACAAAAGAAAGGAAGGAAAAAACTTCACCATCGTTCAATGAATTCGCCTTCGATTGTCGCACAACTTATTAGCCTTCTCTACGCACAATTCATGGTGTTGTTTCTTTGCTTTTATCAAATTGCTTCCTTTTGGGGTTTTGATGATTACACTTTTTATGTCAATTTTATCTACGCACAAGTTCTCTTCTTGTCACCTTCTTCAATTTAGAATTCTTATGATATATATAATTTTTTTTGAAGAATGCCGAAACCGATTTTTTGCCCTAATTTCGGCTCGTTGAGGTCCGATACCGGTACGTTACCCCCAAAATTTCGGGGTACCAGCCGAAATCTTGAACCATGGTATATACACAAATTTGTGGGTTGCGTTTATGGACGTTTATGGTGATTATAGCAAGGAGGATGCTCGCTGTTTATTGAAGAACAAGCTGAAATCGTTAGGTCCTAAATCTGTTTATTTCGGTCCATGCTCTTTCTGTTCATCCCTTTTTTATTGATTGAAGTACACCTCATGTTTTGATATCTTAGAAGACGTCTGTATGGTCTGCGATGTAGGCTTCTCCAATCCTCCTAGATTTTGTTGTTGGATTTTTCTTCTCCTAGGATTACTATAAGATAAAATATAATTATAGGTCACCATTAACATGAGCATGTAAACAAGAGTCTTTATCCAACAGCTTTGGATGTGCTAAAAAATGGACTGAAGTGTGAATTAATCCATTCATGATGACTGTAGCTGTATGTTGGTGTAGACAAATTCAAAACATCTCTACAAGTCAAAAAAGTGAAATTTATAGAATGGCTCAGTCGCTTGACAGAGCAAGCTATTAGTTACAGATTAGATTTCATCTTTTTTGTTTCTACTTCATCTCTGTTTTGTTAGCTGTGTTTGTTTGTTATAACCGAACTTCCTGAAGATAGGTGTCGATTTCTCAAACTCTTCTGCTTTAATACTTGTGTTTCTCAATATTTGTTTCGAATCTCTTTTTAAAAGTTCGGTCCTGATCTAGTTTAGAATTTCAATTGATTGAATGTTCTACATGTTGTGGTCAATCCATATATGCCATATCAATTGATTGATTGGTTCAAGTAAAGCCTATAATTAGAGCAGTAGAGTATAGACCATAACCATACTTCATTGCAGTTAGTATCGATCTTATGATTTTATGTCACTTGGAGAGTATAGACCATAAATATAGCTAGATGTAAAAGAACTACTAATTTACCTTGGTTTTGAAACGTGCAAGAAATATACTGCTTATCATAGGTCTGTGTAATTAGTTTCCAAGTATTTGGATTCCATATTAATAAAATTCTTCCTTTTGAATTGTTGTTAGTTGCATTGGAGAGATGGTCCTATCAAGAACTTGAAGTTTAACAAGTAGATGCTCTTTGGTATAGTTTAGAACAACCAAGTACATTTAGAAATCAAAATGAATTGACTGTCATTTTCTAAGGTGAATTCTACATCCAAAAGTATGGTAATTATATCATGTTCGCAATAGGAAAATTGATGGCCAACATTAGTATTATTATTTGCATGTCGCATTTCTATATCATATCTAACTGTAAAAACGATTATGGTAAATGACCTCCCGATAATATAACTCATTGTACTAATCCTTCATATATTATTTGTTAAGTTGCTGACTTGTTTGCTTTAGATTTTAAATTAAGCTGGTATGGATGTTCACTGAATATTTCCTTTTCCAGATCTTAGGAGGGACTCAAGCTTTGCCTGGGATGCTGTCTTGTTTAAATTTAGCTTTTTTGAAGTATGGGTAACATTGTCTTAGTATCATTTTGTAACTATTTCAGATTGAAAAAAATGATTATGTTCATATTTTTGTATTAACTTTAAACAAAACTGTGCGTGTATGTTTTTCTTGCTTTGCAGGTAGTTAATCATTCCTACTTTATCAAAGCTTTGCAGCTGACTATAGATAACTACTGTGATATTGTGTGATTTATGTTCTCTTTGGATTCCTCCTTCACATTTTTTGTGATCTTTATTCCGAAATATCAATTATATGAATTTTTAGTTAACCGCTGTAATATAAACTTTTAAAAAATTGAATTATCTTATATTTTGTTTTAAGATTCTAGTACAAAAGTCAAAAAACTACTACGAATGTGTTTACTTCAAAATTGGAATACAGCACCAAAGGTACTCGAAAAGTACTTCAACAAATGGTAAGTGGAAAAAGTGGAGCTTCAAAATCCACTTGTTAAAAGCTTTCCGAACAATTAGATGACTTTTCATCGTAATGACAAGGAAAAAATACGTTAGTAAACTATTCAAAAGGAATTCTACTCAAAAAGTTTGCCACGGTTGATCCACCAACATCTCTAAAATTCTTCATTACAGCATTAAATCAGTTAAATTGTATGTGTAAGCACTTCATGCAAACGTATCCAACAACAACCTCTTTTTTGATTTGGAAAATTGAGATTTTAGAGCAATCTTTAAATTGTTGGTCAAATGATAAAAACAAGATCCATGAATTGAATTTGGAAACATCTTTGGAATAGCAACAAGAATAACAGGATGACGATCAGAAATGAAAACAAAGCTTCTACTACAGTCTTTAAGAAACTCTTTAAGTTAATCACAATACCAAATCCAATTATCTTCATCTTCTCCGGACATAATAGTAATTGCTATAGGGAAAAAACCTATGGAAAAAAAAACTAATTAACTAAAGAATAGAATAAACAACTTTAAAAAATAACAGCAAAACGTGCACAAATACTAAATAATTAAATAGCAGTTATACACTACAGCTAGGGCCGTCAATTTCTAAAACGACCCGAAACACGGCTCATAACCCGCACGATAAAAACCTGAACCGACCCAACCCATTTATAAACGGGTTAATTTCGGGTCAACCCTCTCTGACCCGTTTAATAAACGGGTTGACCCGACCCAACCCGTGAACCCGTTTCTGACCCGACATGACCCGTTTAATATAAAACGTATTTTTATTACTCTAAAATCTACAAAACATAGGCCCAGCCTAGTCCACTACCTATTTGTCTCTTTACCCCAATTTACCAGTTGCCGAGCATCCACTCATTCAGTCATTCTAATTTATGCGGTTTTACCTCTTCACTCCTTCAGACTTCAGGTTCCTCTTTCCTTTTTACACTGAACCCTAGATTCTATGATATCCTTCTGAAATCGCGCATCAAATCAAAGAATAATGGCAGCACCAGGAAAAAGCATCGGCAACAACATCGTCTCGAGACTCGAGCATCGTCTCGAGATTCTATGAGCACTTCGTTGTAGTATAGCCTTTTTTCTTTCTTAATTTATGCTACAAATACTCGATCAAATGCAGCCATCATTTGAAACCCGCAAAGTTTTTTTATACAAATATTTTTCTTAATGGGTTACACGAATCAAATCCGAAGCCCGCCCGATTATAAATGGGTCAACCCGAACCCGACCCGTTTAATAAACGGGTTGAGCTGACCCGACCAGAACTCAACTCGTACATGACTTGACCCGACCCGAACCCGACCCAATCCGACCCATTGACAGCCCTAACTACAACACAGATTTACAGCAAAATGGCCAAAGGGTCATAGTAAAAACTCCAAAAAATATAGCAAAAGCCTGAGTTTCACATACGATTGTCACTTGGAAATTCTTTTGATTATATCATTGTAGTTTCGATACTCCATATTGCGATAGATGGAGGTATTTAGACAAACAGTAGGTTTATCTCTATTGCAAACGTATAAAAGGTGCAGATGCATCCATACCTCGCTGATGGAGAGCACACAAGAGTCGTCTCACATAATAGTCCCTCAGGAACGCCTTCTTCTTGAACATCACCTTCCCCTTGGCTTTCTTGAAGTCAGTATAAGTGACCTAAAGAAAGCACCAGTCAGTTATCATAAATGAAAACGTTCTGTTGATTGATTATTGCTGGACATATGTTGACTTGTATCATGTATGCCATATGAAAGAATCCAACTTCAAAAACAAAAAAAAACAAATTACAGGAAAAATGCTTACAAAATTTTTGGTACAATATTTCAAAAGATGGTTGGGTTCAACGAGTAATCACAGCATAAATTGACCAAGTAAAGTATTATTACCTTTTCCATCAACAACAAAACTTCAAGTAAAATCAAGAAAGTCATGCTTAAATACCATGACAAACAAACTAATCACGTATTGTTAAGCAAATTCTTGACACCAATCTGAGTATCATCAGCCAAAACACCATAATAAACAATGTCATAGCTCACTTCACCAATCACATGATTAAATTTAACACTGTGAAATGTACAAGGCATACCCACATCAATTAAACACAGAAAACAACAGTGTATTTTGAAATCAATTAGAACAAAAAAACCTTTCAGATGATAAATCAAGGAAAGGATATGTTAGCAAAACGATTAGCCCATCAATGAGTATTCAGGGCATTATACAAACCTAAAATATCATCGGTAGAAGCTAACCTTACCTATAAACAGGGGTAGGTGTCGATTTGGGACTGGAAATAGGAACGGGTTCGGGGGAGAAGTCGAGATGGTCGTCGAGGGTGAAAGTGGGGGTGGAGGCTGAGATTCTGACAAGGCATCACGGCTGGATAGTCGTAGAACGGAGGCGGTGGCTGTTTGACTAGACGTGGCAAAGCGGGAGGCGGTTCGCCTAGTGATGGAGATTGGAAAAGCCAGATCTGAATTTCAGGAATAAGGTTCGCAAAACCTAGCGATTTGGGGGGAAAGAAAATGAAAAGAAAGCAGGGAATGAAAATGTTAGCGGGAAAGGGAATATAGTAGAGAGTAGATTGACGGATGGAATTTTATTTTAACAAAAGACGTGGATCGCTGAGGTGTCATTTTTTTTTAATCTTAATATATCTATTACTACTGCAACACAATTTGATTTCTATGCTAACATATTGAAATGTGTGTTGCAATAGACAAGAATCAGCATAGCTGTAGCAACATTTTAGCTAGCAACACCCTGCATTTTTGTTGTAGTTCTATGGCGTAGTGACCGAATACATGCATACTTATACGCAAATTTCCAGAATAGATGCTAACCAGTATGCACATATTCTAACAATAGTTGCATACTTGTATGCTCATATACACAATATCAGCATATTTTTATATACGAATTCAGAAAATAAAAAAATCCAATGAAAAATTCATAAATACGGATGTACGATCAATAAAAACAATAAAACTTTATACAATAACTATATTATCCATCGACAAAACTAGAGAATAAATAGAACATCAGAATAATCAATCAACAAAAATTGAAAAAAAATTGATACCGGTATACAAAAAAATTTGATAAAAAGTATAAGTTACCTTGAAGTGGAAACTTCCATTATATAAATCGACGATCGATGTAATTAAATCTCTGAACAAATTTTGAGTAAATTAAATATTAGATCGAAAGAATCCAAAGTCAAAAAATTAGATCGATGACGGCGCCGCCATGAACACAAAAATATATGTTTCTGGAAAAAATTAAATCTGTGTTACGTAATTATCGAACGGTAATTACATCGCTAGTTTGAAAGAGGGCATTTCTGGAACAATAACAGCCGTAATTTAAAAATAGGGATGCAATTTATATCTTTTAAAATGAGAGTATATGAGCTTAATTAAGTTTAATTTTAAGGATGTGAGCCTAATTTTCACTATATGAAATGTGTATACATATCAGATAAAACAATCTCTACCAGCAGTCCTATACATTTCACAATAGTTTATTTGTTTTGAATTTAACAACCATGAAACAATGTAGGTCAAGTGTGAGTTTATACAACTGCTGGTAGAAATTATTTTATTTGATATGCAAACACCTTTCATATATGACACGATATTCATATGACACGTAGGTGCACTAATGATATATGACTTATGATGTGATTGATGCCATGCAATTGTTGTTTATGTTACTGACTTCCCTAGTTTTAGGAAAAATCACCAAGGGTTGAAATGATATATACCCAAATGGACATTAGAATAGGGAAAAATTGTTATGGGTTGAAATGATAGACGTGAATTTTTTTTATTGAATTTGGAATTGCGGGTTGAAATGATATACCCGTAGAAATTTTATAAATTGCGGATTAAAATGATAAATATCCCTATCACTTGACCATAGGGTAGAAAACTATATACGGACGCCGTTGGTCATGTTTTTGAAGTAAAGTGATTTGGAAAATTTGACTTTTAAACAATAATTTCAGACTTTATATATATATATATTTTTAATATTTCAAACTTAAATTTTCTAAATTTTAAATTTTATGTTTTTAAATGATTTTATGAGTAAATATGGATTTAAATTCTTATTCAAGATTTTACTTATAATTTTATTTATTTTAAATTGTATAAGTTAATCATATTTGTATTTTTAAAAAATATTTTTTTATATATTACATTAAATAATTCTTTTAAAACTATTTTATATTATTTTATTCTCATATATGTTTTTATCTATATTTTATATTATTTTAGGTTAAAACAATAAACTCCAGGTCAGTCATGGGACTGGTGTGAGAACTAAAGCAGTTATTATTCTTTATTTAAAAGTTCGGTAAATTAAGGGACCACGCCGTATAACACGGAACGGGTTCTCTCCCAAGAATACCAGTGCATAAAACAAACAGCGCAATGCTAAATAAAGAAAAATGAAGCTGTTATAAGACCCAGGTCCTATCACACAATGCAACGCAAGCCGGGGGATAGGGTTTTCCCTTATAACAGCCAAAGAATGCTTGATACGTTTAAAACGAATCATTTGATACTATTATAAGTGTATAAAACAACTTCAAATCATAAGTATCAATCATAGGCGGCATGGGTACCATATATCATGTCGCCATACTAGTTCTACAATTAAAACCGCAAATGTCACGTATTTGGAAGTTGGATTTCCATCTATGAACCGAGGCTAGGGATCGTCCTCTACCGATTCAAGACTGTCTAGCCCGAGTCTCAGGATCAGAGCTCGAGTGACCCCTGGAGTGATAGGGCCGGTCCACCGATATGGATTAAAATGCCTGAACACTACGTTTCCCCACCCTTTGGGGCGTAAATGAGCCAACGAATGGCTCCATCGGACCCGGATCGTCCGATCTAACCGAGGCGCCTCGCAACAGCAACAACCACACAGGTGAAAAGTATATAAATGTCAGGGCTGGTAGGTCACTGACACCACCCTAGCTAGAAGGAAACGCATGCCCTCCCTGAGGTCCTTCTCCCGTTTTTGGTTCACAACTGGGGTGTGAAACTCGCGAAGTAAATGTTACACAAAGCTATGCCACGAAGGCCGTGCTTCGATCATCAACCACAAGACTTTGCTTTTCAACAGAAGCCTTGATCAATTGCCACTTAGGCATGCCACACAGGCAATTCACTCCATGCGATTGATATCCATCAATATATAACCCCTGAGCTCGTACGTCTCAGAGAAGGGCGTTAAGCAAGAGAATAAATTCTCCGCCGCCAAACAGATATATATTTAATAGAGATCAATCACACGGACTAAAATCCAATGTCAGACACACAGTCCATTTACAAGTCCGTTCTGGGTCTGAACGAAACCGGAGGCACCTAGTACCCCGCATATCCATCGATCTCCAAGTATATCTGGACGATCACCAACTATTTCCATCTTCTTGCGTGTACAGCCCAATCAAGATCATCAGTAATCACCCAAACGACGTGAAGACCTCTGGTCTTCGACCATCGTCTTCATCTTCGACTTATCGTCGTGTCAGTTATTCAGAATGAGATAAACCCGGTCTTCCCGAATAACTCGCGTATATTTTAAATAAGTGTTACACAAACACAACATACGCCTCATTCCAATTCATCAGTCACTAACCGTAAACTAATCAAGAGAATAATTCCCCAAATATTAACCCCAAAGGCCGAAACCAACATCAGATCAATATCCAGGAAACCATTCTGCCTAGCTAACCGACAGTTAGTTTCTAAACTTCACATTCATAGGGAAAGGTTCCCACTAATTTTAGATAAATTCCTTGAATTTATTCTCTAATCTCCTTTTGAATTTCGATTCAACTAGTCGAGATTAACGAACCTTACCGAAGTAATCATTTGTTTTAATTTCCCAATCCCAACCTATTCATCCCATGAAGTAAAACTGGTAATACTTCATATCTAATACCATGGTGTTATCGGTAAATTCAATTACCATTTCACATTCAAATCTAATTAAAGATTTAACTAACGCCTGGAGAAAAACTGGTGATACTCCATTCTCGATCTTTTCAATCTTTTTAAAGATTCATTAAAACTCCACTTAGTTTTAATCTTTAACTGGGTTAAAGAATCAGTGTCATTTAAAATACAGTTCACGATAAACCCAAAATCACATTCCATTAATTATCAGGTTAAAGAACGAGTGTTATTTAAAACATTGTCCACGATAAACCCAAAAATCAATATCAATTCAATTCCAATTAATTATTATTTAATTGGCACACTTCATTAAATCTAAATAAAAAGATTTAATCTTTTCTCAACTGGGTTCAAGAACAGTGTTAATGAAGACACCATTCACGACAAACCCAAATCACATTTGATATTCAATACAAGGCTCTGAATAGAAAATATATCGGCTAATATTCAATATCAAAATCTACGATTAACAAATGTCGTATTGGAAATAACGATATAAATATATATCTTTCAAATTTCCATAACAACATCTGTATAATCACGAATTCCAACATCGAAATATTCCGAAGACAATTTCGATTCAAATCCACTCCAATGCAATCATTGGAAATTCGGGTTATTTTTAAAACCCTTTTCGAATTCAATTTATTTATTTAAAAACAAATAGAATTTTAATTCTAGTTCAAAACTAGTTCATTTCGATAGAAATCTATTTTTATCTTTTCAAATATGGAGTTTTTCATCCCAATTCTTCCCAAATCATTTCTTATGATTTTACACAAATTATTGATATTTTTAATGATTTTATCAAGGCCCGTACAGTCGATTTCCATCAATGGCCATCGAACTGCACTTACAGCGACCTTTTTTCAAATTTGATTTGGACATAATTCCAAATCCAACCGTTAGATTTCTAATTTCTCACATTCGTTAGAAAGCTCTTTTCGATATGAACCCAACGGTTCCGGTTTTAGGAGAATCCGACGGTCGGATCTCCCGTAATATCCGTTCGAAGTCAATGGTCGAAATTCGCGAATTGCCGCGGTGCGGCGCGTTCTATTCAGGCCATTATATTATATATATATATATATATATATATATTATATATAATATATACTTCATCGATTTCTATTTAAAACGAAATTTATAAATCGTTTTAAACTCATTTTCAAAACGTTTTCGATTTCTTTTTCAAATTTAAATCAAAACTGAACTTTCCCTTTCAAATTCGGTTTAAATTCATTTCAAATTGATTCCAATTCAAATCGATTTTTAATTCAATTTCAATTCGTTTTCAATTAAATTTCGATTCGTATTCAATTCTATTAAATTTCAATTCGAATTCATTTCTACTCGAATTTCAAATCATTTCAGTGTATTTCGAATTTCAAATCAATTCAATTTAATTCGAATTTCAATTCACTTTAAATATAATTCGAATTTCAATTCATTTCAATATAGTTCGAATTTCAAATCTATTCAATTTCAAATCTATTCAATATTCATTGAAGAATGAATAAAATCGATATAAATATCGTTCACGTCAAAATGGTGTCAATCTAACCAACACGGCTTCATATGTCTCTATTTTCAAATATTCTATTTCAAATATTTCTATTTCAAATATTTCTATTTCAAATATTTTTATTTCAAATATTTCTTTTTCAAATATTTTTATTTCAAATATTTCTTTTTCGAGACTGGAATGAGGCCCAATCAATTACCATATAATGTTAATTATATGGATTATCTACAACACATGTATATCAACAACGATGAATAATCAACCATCATCCAAAGTGCATTCTACACTGTATAAGCATCAAATATAAATATTCGATGCTTATAACAGTCTGTCAATCAATTGATCGACATACAACTAACTATTGGGATTAGTGTATGTCATATCATCCCAATACCCGTGTGGGGTTTCAAACAATCAAACACAGATTTTATTTGTGCAGTTGGGCGATGTGTAAAATTTATCGTCCCAATCAATATCAGTCAAATGTGTGTATATAAACAAATCGTCCGATTTGTTTATTTTTATTTCATTTCATATATACGTTAAAAATTCTACTTTTAACTATAAAATATTTTCAACTATATAAATATTTTATTTCATTTCACATCACATCACACAATCAACTACACATCAAAATCAGACAATCAAGCATACAAGCCGTCCATGGTCTGTGGACGACGGGTGTCGGGTGCTACTAAACACCGTCTGCATCCTAGTATATATTTCAACTAGAAATAAATTAAAGAGTGAGAAGTTCTCACAGAATTGCTAATCCAACGCTTCGACTCTTCTTTGTAGAAAATCTTCGCCACTCGCCCTTTGTCACTTTCTTTGCCCGTATTCTCTACATATGTAAAAATCACATTTTTACTTCGCTATTCAATATATAAAAATCGAATTTTTACTTGCTATTCAATATATAAAAATCACATTTTTACTTTGCCATTCAATATATAAAAATCGAATTTTTACTTTGCTATTCAATATATAAAAATCGAATTTTTACTTTGCTATTCAATATATAAAAATCGAATTTTTACTTTGCTATTCAATATATAAAAATTGAATTTTTACTTTGCTATTCAATATATAAAAATCGAATTTTTACTTTGCTATTCAATATATAAAAATCGAATTTTTACTTTGTTATTCAATATATAAAAATCACATTTTTACTTTTTACATCATATAAAATTTTTACCTTTCGTATATATTCTTTTATACTCTAAAAATTAGATTTTTATAACACTAAAAATTGAGTCCTTACGCATCTTTATAACTGTAATCTATATAAAGATTTTCAGATCTTAAAACAACCATGTATACTAATTATTTACTGATTTTAAAACAATGAAAATATATTTAAAACTAAATTAACTAAAAAGAAACTCACCAACGAAGAGGGAGGAGACGGGATCGTCGGAGGGGGTGCCTAGGGATCGCTGGAGGTGGCGGTCAGCGTCAGGGTTCGGCGACGGTAGGCTTTGTTGCACTGGGTGGTGGCTGTAGGCAGAGAGAAGGAGGGAGAGCGGACTAGGGCGGAGCTGGAGGAGTGGCAGACAGAGGGGAGGGTCTGGGTGCGGTGGTCCTTGGCGGCGACTTCATGGTGGCGGGCTTGGGCTCTGGCGGCGCGGTTTGGGGTTGCGAGGAGGGGAGGTTCTCGTGAATCAAGGAGAGAGGAGGGCGTGCTCGTGTGGAGAGAGGAGGAGCAAGGAAGGGGGGCGGAATTCCGATCACCGACGGGGGGGGGGGGGATTTTCGGCGCCTCGATCGATTAAGGGATCCATTTTTTTTTAAAGAAAGAACCGACGGAAGAAAAGAAGGGGGGCATATAAAAGGTTTTTATATTTTATTATTTTTATATTTTATTATTCTTTATGTTGACTTTTTATTTGACCTCGAAAACAAGCTCACCGCCTGTCTTCCATAGCTAATTACCCCCATTTCGAACACAATGGGATATGTATCGTAAGCTGATTCGACCGTTTCGATCAGTTTTCGTCAAAATCAACATATAACACTATATATTGAATTTGAACACGCATTTCAATTTACTGGGGTCACATACTAACTCTATAATTTCCAGAAAAATATTTTCTAGCTTCGTATTGATGATACGATCCTAACAAAACTAATTTCATCGAATTCTGAGACCGTTTGAAAAATGGCCATTTTCCAGTCGATTAAAATCAACTGAAACTGGTCAAACACGTTTTCCTTTGCCACGCTCACATATTGATTCGAAAAATTACGAAATTTGAAACCTAGCAATAACTTTACATCACGGATCCAACAAATTGGTTTCATCGAAATCCGAGGTCGTTTGCACAATCTCCATTTTTAAGGGCCTGAATTCCATAGCGACTATTCAGAATTTTCAACTGGACATATCTTTTGATTCCCGCTATGAAATTTCGATTTGTCGGATTCGTTGGAAAGATAGTCACAATTAGATCCCATTATTTTTGGTTTCACTAAAATCTGGATTGTTTTGCACCCGGTACATTCAATTGAAGTTTGAAATTGAATTGTCCAACTACCGCGCCATTTTAAATTCCTTTTATAATTATATATAGTTATTTATATTCTAACGACGACGTATATAATATATACGTTCAAATTCCATTCAAAATAAATTTCTCGTCTATACTATTTAAAATAATTCATTTTAAATATTCAAAATTCGCTAAAATTGCCCAAAAAAAAAAAAAAAAAAAAAAACTGGCCCAGATTTTCGGGTTGTTACAATCTCCCCCACTTAAAACTTTTCATCCCCGAAAAGGAATAAAGTCGAAAGTGGTTTGATTAATCAACTCTACGTTCGATCTGGCTTCCATTCTCCAACTTTTCAGTTTCTGAGAATTTTCAAATTCTTCAAAAATTTGGCTAACACCGGGAATTTTCGAAAAATTTCGCCATAACATCCCCTGCACCGGGAGCCACGGGAAAATCCCGAAATTGCCATACAGGCCTTCTGATCTCAAAAAGAAAAAGAAAAAGCCAAGCGGTTAGCCAATAGGCTCATAAAATCATCATCACCCAAACAAAACAGTAAATTATGATAAACATGTACCTTTTTGTCGGGCAAACAAATTTTATTCTCTGCTCCTGCCTCCTTGCTATGACATGTTCAATGTAAGTACATGTATATGCAAGCAAATGCGACAAATTTTCAATACAATTCACTATTTGGTACAATTTGGCTAAATGGTTCAACTTTTCAATTAACAAACAATAATCAAACAACACAACCATCAATCAATTAGTTAATTATCATTTCAAATTTATAACTTTGATATATAGTCAAAAATCAGATTTTTGATGCAAAATCACAACAATAAGCCCTATCTAATTTTGGTTCTCACACCAGTCAATAGGAAGTATATAGATATCACACCTTCGAAACTCGAATACCAATAATGATGATGTTCGAACTATCATCAGAATCATCTCCGGGCGACTAGAGTGTGATTCTATATCTATCCAGCATATTAAAAGTTCGAATAGACGCTAGCTAGGCACATACGTAAAATCTTTATATATTGGAATGTCCTAATCAATATGAATTAAATAATCAAATACGAATAATTGATTTTAAATTTTCAAAAAAAAATCGTTTCATTTTAAAAATATACTCTTCACACTCGTTCTAGGATACAACTGATCACATCTCTAACGAGTCATTCTCATTGGATATTACTAATCCAATATCTGATGAATTCTTTCGTATGGTTCTAATGTGCCTTGTTCTCTGAGCTTTGTAAACCAAAGCTCTGATACCAAATGTGACAAAAAGGAATTTCGCTCGATCCGAATCAGTCGCTAAACCGATCTAGACCGTTCAAAACACCTGATTGTTTTGAGAACACGACAAAACAGAACGCATACAAAAGAACATTTCATTGTATATTACAAAAATGCATCAGATTACATGAATATACAGAGTATAAATGAATATTACACAGAAATATTAGAGATTTACATTACATTTAAATAAATTGCAGCGGAAAATAATACAATACTCAACTAGAAGAGATATACGGATACAAAGCTTTCCGGATATCATTCCAGCTGTAAACCAGGATCCCGTGAATATAGATCTGCAAAACCAAAACTACTAGCTGCCCGTGTCAAAATGGGGGCACCCAGAGTTTAGGTTAAAACAATAAACTCCAGGTCAGTCATGGGACTGGTGTGAAAACTAAAGCCGTTATTATTCTTTATTTAAAAGTTCGGTAAATCAAGGGACCACGCCGTATAACACGGAACGAGTTCTCTCCCAAGAATACCAGTGCATAAAACAAACAGCGCAATGCTAAATAAAGAAAAATGAAGCTGTTATAAGACCCAGGTCCTATCACACAATGCAACGCAAGCCGGGGGATAGGGTTTTCCCTTATAACAGCCAAAGAATGCTTGATACGTTTAAAATGAATCATTTGATACTATTATAAGTGCATAGTGTATAAAACAACTTCAAATCATAAGTATCAATCATAGGCGGCCTGGGTACCATATATCATGTCGCCATACTAGTTCTACAATTAAAACCGCAAATGTCACGTATTTGGAAGTTGGATTTCCATCTATGAACCGAGGCTAGGGATCGTCCTCTACCGATTCGAGACTGTCTAGCCCGAGTCTCAGGATCAGAGCTCGAGTGACCCTTGAAGCGACAGGGCTGGTCCACCGATGTTGATTAAAATGCCTGAACACTACGTTTCCCCGCCCTTTGGGGCATAAATGAGCCAACGAATGGCTCCATCGAACCCGGATCGTCCGATCTAACCGAGGCGCCTCGCAACAGCAACAACCACACATGTGAAAAGTATATAAATATCAGGGCTGGTAGGTCACTGACACCACCCTAGCTAGAAGGAAACGCACGCCCTCCCTGAGGTCCTTCTCCCGTTTTTGGTTCACAACCGGGGTGTGAAACTCGTGAAGTAAACATTACACAAAGCTATGCCACGAAGGCCGTGCTTCGATCATCAACCACAAGACTTTGCTTTTCAACAGAAGCCTTGATCAATTGCCACTTAGGCATGCCACACAGGCAATTCACTCCATGCGATTGATATCCATCAATATATAACCCCTGAGCTCGTACGTCTCAGAGAAGGGCGTTAAGCAAGAGAATAAATTCTCCGCCGCCAAACAGATATATATTTAATAGAGATCAATCACACGGACTAAAATCCAATGTCAGACACACAGTCCATTTACAAGTCCGTTCTGGGTCTGAACGAAACCGGAGGCACCTAATACCCCGCATATCCATCGATCTCCAAGTACATCTGGACGATCACCAACTGTTTCCATCTTCTTGGGTGTACGGCCCAATCAAGATCATCAGTAATCACCCAAACGACGTGAAGACCTCCTGTCTTCGACCATCGTCTTCATCTTCGACTTATCGTTGTGTCAGTTATTCAGAATGGGATAAACCCGGTCTTCCCGAATAACTCGCGTATATTTTAAATAAGTGTTACACAAACACAACATACGCCTCATTCCAATTCATCAGTCACTAACCGTAAATTAATCAGGAGAATAATTCCCCAAATATTAACCCCGAAGGCCGAAACCAACATCAGATCAATATCCAGGAAACCAGTCTGCCTAGCTAACCGACAGTTAGTTTCTAAACTTCACATTCATAGGGAAAGGTTCCCATTAATTTTATCCAAGATAAATTCCTTGAATTTATTCTCTAATCTCCTTTTGAATTTCGATTCAACTAGTCGAGATTAACGAACCTTACCGAAGTAATCATTTGTTTTAATTTCCCAATCCCAACCTATTCATCCCATGAAGTAAAACTGGTAATACTTCATATCTAATACCATGGTGTTATCGGTAAATTCAATTACCATTTCACGTTCAAATCTAATTAAAGATTTAACTAACGCCTGGAGAAAAACTGGTGATACTCCATTCTCGATCTTTTCAATCTTTTTAAAGATTCATTAAAACTCCACTTAGTTTTAATCTTTAACTGGGTTAAAGAATCAGTGTCATTTAAAACACAGTTCACGATAAACCCAAAATCACATTCCATTAATTATCGGGTTAAAGAACGAGTGTTGTTTAAAACACTGTCCACGATAAACCCAAAAATCAATATCAATTCAATTACAATTAATTATTATTTAATTGGTACACTTCATTAAATCTAAATAAAAAGATTTAATCTTTCCTCAACTCGGTTCAAGAACAGTGTTAATGAAGACACCATTCACGACAAACCCAAATCACATTTGATATTCAATACAAGGCTCTGAATAGAAAATATATCGGCTTATATTCAATATCAAATTCTACGATTAACAAATGTTGTATTGGAAATAACGATATAAATATATATCTTTCAAATTTCCATAACAACATCTGTATAATCACGAATTCCAACATCGAAATATTCCGAAGATAATTTCGATTCAAATCCACTCCAATGCAATCATTGGAAATTTTGGTTATTTTTAAAACCTTTTCGAATTCAATTTATTTATTTAAAAACAAATAGAATTTAATTCTAGTTCAAAACTAGTTCATTTCGATAGAAATCTATTTTTATCTTTTCAAATATGGAGTTTTTCATCCCAATTCTTCCCAAATCATTTCTTATGATTTTACACAAATTATTGATATTTTTAATGATTTTATCAAGGCCCGTACAGTCGATTTCCATCAATGGCCATCGAACTGCACTTACAGCGACCTTTTTTCAAATTTGATTTGGACATAATTCCAAATCCAATCGTTAGATTTCTAATTTCTCACATTCGTTAGAAAGCTCTTTTCGATACGAACCCAAAGGTTCCGGTTTTAGGAGAATCCGACGGTCGAATCTCCCGTAATATCCGTTCGAAGTCAATGGTCGAAATTCGCGAACTGCCGCGGCGCGGCGCGTTCTATTCAGGCCATTATATTATATATATAATATATACTTCGTCGATTTCTATTTAAAATGAAATTTATAAATCGTTTTAAATTCGTTTTCAAAATGTTTTCGACTTCATTTTCAAATTTAAATCAAAATTGAATTTTCCCTTTCAAATTCGGTTTAAATTCATTTCAAATTGATTCCAATTCAAATCGATTTTTAATTCAATTTCGATTCGGTTTCAATTAAATTTCGATTCGTATTCAATTCTATTAAATTTCAATTCGAATTCATTTCTATTCAAATTCAATTCGAATTCATTTCTACTCGAATTTCAAATCATTTCAGTGTATTTTGAATTTCAAATCAATTCAGTTTAATTCGATATTCAATTCACTTTAAATATAATTCGAATTTCAATTCATTTCAATATAGTTCGAATTTCAAATCTATTCAATTTCAAATCTATTCAATATTCATTGAAGAATGAATAAAATCGATATAAATATCATTCACGTCAAAATGGTGTCAATCTAACCAACACGGCTTCATATGTCTCTATTTTCAAATATTCTGTTTCAAATATTTCTATTTCAAATATTTCTATTTCAAATATTTTTATTTCAAATATTTCTTTTTCAAATATTTTTATTTCAAATATTTCTTTTTCGAGATTGAAATGAGGCCCAATCAATTATCATATAATGTTAATTATATGGATTATCTACAACACATGTATATCAACAACGATGAATAATCAACCATCATCCAAAGTGCATTCTACACTGTATAAGCATCAAATATAAATATTCGACGCTTATAACAGTCTGTCAATCAATCGATCGACATACAACTAACTATTGGGATTAGTGTATGTCATATATCATCCCAATACCCGTGTGGGGTTTCAAACAATCAAACACATATTTTATTTGTGCAGTTGGGCGATGTGTAAAATTTATCGTCCCAATCAATATCGGTCAAATGTGTGTATATAAACAAATCGTCCGATTTGTTTATTTTTATTTCATTTCATATATACGTTAAAAATTCTACTTTTAACTATAAAATATTTTCAACTATATAAATATTTTATTTCATTTCACATCACATCACACAATCAACTACACATCAAAATCAGACAATCAAGCATACAAGTCGTCCATGGTCTGTGGACGACGGGTGTCGGGTGCTACTAAACACCGTATGCATCCTAGTATATATTTCAACTAGAAATAAATTAAAGAGTGAGAAGTTCTCACAGAATTGCTAATCCAACGCCTCGACTCTTCTTTGTAGAAAATCTTCGCCACTCGCCCTTTGTAACTTTCTTTGCCCGTATTCTCTACATATGTAAATATCAAATTTGTACTTCGTTATTCAATATATAAAGATCGAATTTTTACTTGCTATTCAATATATATAAAAATCGAATTTCTACTTTGCTATTCAATATATAAAAATCGAATTTTTACTTTGCTATTCAATATATAAAAATCACATTTTTACTTTGCTATTCTATATATAAAAATCACATTTTTACTTTGCTATTCAATATATAAAAATCACATTTTTACTTTGCTATTCAATATATAAAAATCGAATTTTTACTATGCTATTCAATATATAAAAATCACATTTTTACTTTTTACATCATATAAAATTTTTACCTTTCATATATATTCTTTTATACTCTAAAAATTAGATTTTTATAACACTAAAAATTGAGTCCTTATGCATCTTTATAACTATAATCTATATAAAGATTTTCAGATCTTAAAACAACCATGTATACTAATTATTTACTGATTTTAAAACAATGAAAATATATTTAAAACTAAATTAACTGAAAAGAAACTCACCTACGAAGAGGGAGGAGACGGGATCGTCGGAGGGGGTGCCTGGGGATCGCTGGAGGTGGCGGTCAGCGTCAGGGTTCGGCGGCGGTAGGCTTTGTTGCGCCGGGTGGTGGCTCTAGGCAGAGAGAGGGAGGGAGAGCGGACTAGGGCGGAGCTGGAGGAGTGGTAGACGGAGGGGAGGGTCTGGGTGGTCCTTGGCGACGACTTCATGGTGGCGTGCTTGGGCTCTGGCGGCGCGGTTTGGGGTTGCGAGGAGGGGAGGTTCTCGTGAATCAGGGAGAGAGGAGGGTGCGCTCGTGTGGAGAAAGGAGGAGCAAGGAAGGGGGCGGAATTCCGATCACCAAGGTGGGTGGGATTTTCGGCGCCTCGATCGATTAAGGGATCCATTTTTTTTATTATTTTAAAGAAAGAACTGACGGAAGAAAAGAAGGGGGCATATAAAAGGTTTTTATATTTTATTATTTTTATATTTTATTATTCTTTATGTTGACTTTTTATTTGACCTCGAAAACAAGCTCACCACCTGTCGTCAACAGCTAATTACCCCCATTCCGAACACAATGAGATATGTATCGTAAGCTGATTCGACCGTTTCGATCAGTTTTCGTCAAAATCAACATATAACACTATATATTGAATTTGAACGCGCATTTCAATTTACTGGGGTCACATACTAACTCTATAAATTCCAGAAAAATATTTTCTAGCTTCGTATTGACGATACGGTCCTAACAAAACTAATTTCATCTAATTCTGAGACCGTTTGAAAAATGGCCATTTTCCAGTCGATTAAAATCAACTGAAACTGGTCGAACACGTTTTCCTTTGCCACGCTCACATATTGATTCGAAAAATTACAAAATTTGAAACCTAGCAATAACTTTACATCACGGATCCAACAAAAGTGGTTTCATCGAAATCCGAGGTCGTTTGCAAAATCTCCATTTTTAAGGGCCTGAATTCCATAGCGACTATTCAGAATTTTCAACTGGACATATCTTTTGATTCCCGCTATGAAATTTCGATTTGTCGGATTCGTTGGAAAGATAGTCACAATTAGATCCCATTATTTTTGGTTTCACTAAAATCCGGATTGTTTTGCACCCGGTACGTTCAATTGAAGTTTGAAATCAAATATCGAACTACCGCGCCATTTTCAATTCCTTTTATAATTATATATAATTATTTATATTCTAACGACGACGTATATAATATATACGTTCAAATTCCATTCAAAATAAATTTCTCGTCTATACTATTTAAAATAATTCATTTTAAATATTCAAAATTTGCTAAAATTGCCAAAAAAAAAAAAAAAAAAAAAACTGGCCCAGATTTTCGGGTTGTTACAATCTCCCCCACTTAAAACTTTTCGTCCCCGAAAAGGAACAAAGTCGAAAGTGGTTTGATTAATCAACTCTACGTTCGATCTGGCTTCCATTCTCCAACTTTTCAGTTTCTGAGAATTTTCAAATTCTTCAAAAATTTGGCTAACACCCGGAATTTTCGAAAAATTTCGCCATAACCTACCCTGCTCCGGAAGCCACGGGAAAATCCCGAAATTGCCATACAGGCCTTCTGATCTCAAAAAGAAAAAGAAAAAGCCAAGCGGCTAGCCAATAGGCTCATAAAATCATCATCACCCAAACAAAACAGTAAATTATGATAAACATGTATCTATTTGTCGGGCAAACAAATTTTATTCTCTGCTCTAGCCTCCTTGCTATGACCTGTTCAATGTAAGTACATGTATATGCAAGCAAACACGACAAATTTTCAATACAATTCACTATTTGGTACAATTTGGCTAAATGGTTCAACTTTTTAATTAACAAACAATAATCAAACAACACAACCATCACTCAATTAGTTGATTATCATTTCAAATTTATAACTTTGATATATAGTCAAAAATCAGATTTTTGATGCAAAATCACAACAATAAGCCCTATCTAATTTTGGTTCTCACACCAGTCAATAGGAAGTATATAGATATCACACCTTCGAAACTCGAATACCAATTCTGATGATGTTCGAACTATCATCAGAATCATCTCCGGGCGACTAGATTGTGATTCTATATCTATCCAGTATATTAAAACTTCGAATAGACGCTAGCTAGGCGCATACGCAAAATCTTTATATATTGGACTGTCCTAATCAATATGAATTAAATAATCAAATACGAATAATTGAATTTAAATTTTCAAAACAAAATTCATTTCATTTTAAAAAAATACTCTTCACACTCGTTCTAGGATACTACTGATCCCATCTCTAACGAGTCATTCTCATTGGATATTACTAATCCAATATCTGATGAATTCTTTCGTATGGTTCTAATGTGCCTTGTTCTCTGAGCTTTGTAAACCAAAGCTCTGATACCATATGTGACAAAAGAGAATTTCGCTCGATCCGAATCAGTCGCTAAACCGATCTAGACCGTTCGAAACACCTGATTGTTTTGAGAACACGACAAAACAGAACGCATACAAAAGAACATTTCATTGTATATTACAACAATGCATCAGATTACATGAATATACAAAGTATAAATGAATATTACACAGAAATATCAGAGATTTAAATTACATTTAAATAAATTGCAGCGGAAAATAATACAATACTCAACTAGAAGAGATATACGGATACAAAGCTTTCCGGATATCATTCCAGCTGTAAACCAGGATTCCGTGAATATAGATCTGCAAAACCAAAACTACTAGTTGCCCGTGTCAAAATGGGGGAACCCAGAGTTTAGGTTAAAACAATAAACTCCAGGTCAGTCATGGGATTGGTGTGAGAACTAAAACAGTTATTATTCTTTATTTGAAAGTTCGGTAAATCAAGGGACCACGCCGTATAACACGGAACGGGTTCTCTCCCAAGAATACCAGTGCATAAAACAAACAGCGCAATGCTAAATAAAGAAAAATGAAGCTGTTATAAGACCCAGGTCCTATCACACAATGCAACGCAAGCCGGGGGTAGGGTTTTCCCTTTTAACAGCCAAAGAATACTTGATACGTTTAAAACGAATCATTTGATACTATTATAAGTGCATAGTGTATAAAACCACTTCAAATCATAAGTATCAATCATAGGCGGCATAGGTACCATATTTCATGTCGCCATACTAGTTCTACAATTAAAACCGCAAATGTCACGTATTTGGAAGTTGGATTTCCATCTATGAACCGAGGCTAGGGATCGTCCTCTACCAAGTCGAGACTGTCTAGCCCGAGTCTCCGGATCAGAGCTCGAGTGACCCTTGGAGTGACAGGGCCGGTCCACCGATGTGGATTAAAATGCCTGAACACTACGTTTCCCCGCACTTTGGGGCGTAAATGAGCCAACGAATGGCTCCATCGGACCCAGATCGTCCGATCTAACCGAGGTGCCTCGCAACAGCAACAACCACACAGGTGAAAAGTATATAAATGTCAGGGCTGGTAGGTCACTGACACCACCCTAGCTAGAAGGAAACGCATGCCCTCCCTGAGGTCCTTCTCCCGTTTTTGGTTCACAACCGGGGTGTGAAACTCGCGAAGTAAACGTTACACAAAGCTATGCCATGAAGGCCGTGCTTCGATCATCAACCACAAGACTTTGCTTTTCAACAGAAGCCTTGATCAATTGCCACTTAGGCATGCCACACATGCAATTTACTCCATGCGATTGATATCCATCAATATATAACCCCTGAGCTCGTACGTCTCAGAGAAGGGCGTTAAGCAAGAGAATAAATTCTCCGCCGCCAAACAGATATATATTTAATAGAGATCAATCACACGGACTAAAATCCAATGTCAGACACACAGTCCATTTACAAGTCCGTTCTGGGTCTGAACGAAACCGGAGGCACCTAGTACACTGCATATCCATCGATCTCCAAGTACATCTGGACGATCACCAACTGTTTCCATCTTCTTGGGTGTACAGCCCAATCAAGATCATCAGTAATCACCCAAACGACGTGAAGACCTCCGGTCTTCGACCATCGTCTTCATCTTCGACTTATCGTCGTGCTAGTTATTCAGAATGGGATAAACCCAGTCTTCCCGAATAACTCGCGTATATTTTAAATAAGTGTTACACAAACACAACATACGCCTCATTCCAATTCATCAGTCACTAAACGTAAATTAATCAAGAGAATAATTCCCCAAATATTAACCCCGAAGGCCGAAACCAACATCAGATCAATATCCAGGAAACCATTCTGTCTAGCTAACCAACAGTTAGTTTCTAAACTTCACATTCATAGGGAAAGGTTCCCATTAATTTTATCTAAGATAAATTCCTTGAATTTATTCTCTAATCTCCTTTTGAATTTCGATTCAACTAGTCGAGATTAACGAACCTTACCGAAGTAATCATTTGTTTTAATTTCCCAATCCCAACCTATTCATCCCATGAAGTAAAACTGGTAGTACTTCGTATCTAATACCATGGTGTTATCGGTAAATTCAATTACCATTTCACGTTCAAATCTAATTAAAGATTTAACTAATGCCTGGAGCAAAACTGGTGATACTCCATTCTCTATCTTTTCAATCTATTTAAAGATTCATTAAAACTCCACTTAGTTTTAATCTTTAACTGGGTTAAAGAATCAGTGTCATTTAAAACACAGTTCACGATAAACCCAAAATCACATTCCATTAATTATCGGGTTAAAGAACGAGTGTTATTTAAAACACTGTCCACGATAAACCCAAAAATCAATATCAATTCAATTCCAATTAATTATTATTTAATTGGTACACTTCATTAAATCTAAATAAAAAGATTTAATCTTTTCTCAACTGGGTTCAAGAACAGTGTTAATGAAGACACCATTCACGACAAACCCAAATCACATTTGATATTCAATACAAGGCTCTGAATAGAAAATATATCGGCTTATATTCAATGTCAAATTCTACGATTAACAAATGTCGTATTGGAAATAACGATATAAATATATTTCTTTCAAATTTCCATAACAACATCTGTATAATCACAAATTCCAACATCGAAATATTCCGAAGACAATTTCGATTCAAATCCACTCCATTGCAATCATTGGAAATTTTGGTTATTTTTAGAACCCTTTTCGAATTCAATTTATTTATTTAAAAACAAATAGAATTTTAATTCTAGTTCAAAACTAGTTCATTTCGATAGAAATCTATTTTTATCTTTTCAAATATGGAGTTTTTCATCCCAATTCTTCCCAAATCATTTCTTATGATTTTACACAAATTATTGATATTTTTAATGATTTTATCAAGGCCCGTACAGTCGATTTCCATCAATGGCCATCGAACTGCACTTACAGCGACCTTTTTTCAAATTTGATTTGGACATAATTCCAAATCCAACCGTTAGATTTCTAATTTCTCACATTCGTTAGAAAGCTCTTTTCGATACGAACCCAACGGTTCCGGTTTTAGGAGAATCCGACGGTCGGATCTCCCGTAATATCCGTTCGAAGTTAATGGTCGAAATTCACGAACTGCTGCGGCGCGGCGCGTTCTATTCAGGCTATTATATTATATATATAATATATACTTCGTCGATTTCTATTTAAAATAAAATTTATAAATCGTTTTAAATTCGTTTTCAAAACGTTTTCGACTTCATTTTCAAATTTAAATCAAAACTGAATTTTCCCTTTCAAATTCGGTTTAAATTCATTTCAAATTGATTCCAATTCAAATCGATTTTTAATTCAATTTCGATTCGTTTTCAATTAAATTTCAATTCGTATTCAATTCTATTAAATTTCAATTCAAATTCATTTCTATTCAAATTCAATTCGAATTCATTTCTACTCGAATTTCAAATCATTTCAGTGTATTTCGAATTTCAAATCAATTCAGTTTAATTCAAATTTCAATTCACTTTAAATATAATTCGAATTTCAATTCATTTCAATATAGTTCGAATTTCAGATCTATTCAATATTCATTGAAGAATGAATAAAATCGATATAAATATCGTTCACGTCAAAATGGCGTCAATCTAACCAACACGGCTTCATATGTCTCTATTTTCAAATATTCTATTTCAAATTTTTCTATTTCAAATATTTCTATTTCAAATATTTTTATTTCAAATATTTCTTTTTCAAATATTTTTATTTCAAATATTTCTTTTTCGAGACTGGAATGAGGCCCAATCAATTACCATATAATGTTAATTATATGTATTATCTACAACACATGTATATCAACAACGATGAATAATCAACCATCATCCAAAGTGCATTCTATACTGTATAAGCATCAAATATAAATATTCGGTGCTTATAACAGTCTGTCAATCAATCGATCGACATACAACTAACTATTGGGATTAGTGTATGTCATATATCATCCCAATACCCGTGTGGGGTTTCAAACAATCAAACACAGATTTTATTTGTGCAGTTGGGCGATGTGTAAAATTTATCGTCCCAATCAATATCAGTCAAATGTGTGTATATAAACAAATCGTCCGATTTGTTTATTTTTATTTCATTTCATATATACGTTAACAATTCTACTTTTAACTATAAAATATTTTCAACTATATAAATACTTTATTTCATTTCACATCACATCACACAATCAACTACACATCAAAATCATACAATCAAGCATACAAGCCGTTCATGGTCTGTGGACGACGGGTGTCGGGTGCTACTAAACACCGTCTGCATCCTAGTATATATTTCAACTAGAAATAAATTAAAGAGTGAGAAGTTCTCACAGAATTGCTAATCCAACGCCTCGACTCTTCTTTGTAGAAAATCTTCGCCACTCGCCCTTTGTCACTTTCTTTGCCCGTATTCTCTACATATGTAAAAATCACATTTTTACTTCGCTATTCAATATATAAAAATCGAATTTTTACTTGCTATTCAATATATATAAAAATCAAATTTTTACTTTGCTATTCAATATACAAAAATCAATATTTTACTTTGCTATTCAATATATAAAAATCGAATTTTTACTTTGCTATTCAATATATAAAATTCGAATTTTTACTTTGCTATTCAATATATAAAAATCGAATTTTTTACTTTGCTATTCAATATATAAAAATCGAATTTTTACTTTGCTATTCAATATATGAAAATCGAATTTTTACTTTGCTATTCAATATATGAAAATCGAATTTTTACTTTGCTATTCAATATATAAAAATCGAATTTTACTTTGCTATTCAATATATAAAAATCGAATTTTTACTTTGCTATTCAATATATAAAAATCACATTTTTACTTTGCTATTCAATATATAAAAATCACATTTTTACTTTGCTATTCAATATATAAAAATTGAATTTTTACTATGCTATTCAATATATAAAAATCACATTTTTACTTTTTACATCATATAAAATTTTTACCTTTCATATATATTCTTTTATACTCTAAAAATTAGATTTTTATAACACTAAAAATTGAGTCCTTACGCATCTTTATAACTGTAATCTATATAAAGATTTTCAGATCTTAAAACAACCATGTATACTACTTATTTACTGATTTTAAAACAATGAAAATATATTTAAAACTAAATTAATTGAAAAGAAACTCACCGACGAAGAGGGAGGAGATGGGATCGTCGGAGGGGGTGCCTGGGGATCGCTGGAGGTGGCGGTCAGCGTCAGGGTTTGGCGGCGGTAGGCTTTGTTGCGCCGGGTGGTGGCTGTAGGCAGAGAGAGGAAGGGAGAGCGGACTAGGGCGGAGCTGGAGGAGTGGTAGACGGAGGGGAGGGTCTAGGTGCGGTGGTCCTTGGCGGCGACTTCATGGTGGCGGGCTTAGGCTCTGGCGGCGCGGTTTGGGGTCGCGAGGAGGGGAGGTTCTCGTGAATCAGGGAGAGAGGAGGGTGCGCTCGTGTGGAGAGAGGAGGAGCAAGGAAGGTTGGGCGGAATTCCGATCACCAACGGTGGGGGGGGGGGGATTTCCGGCGCCTCGATCGATTAAGGGATCCATTTTTTTTAAAGAAAGAACTGATGGAAGAAAAGAAGGGGGCATATAAAAGGTTTTTATATTTTATTATTTTTATATTTTATTATTCTTTATGTTGACTTTTTATTTGACCTCGAAAACAAGCTCACCGCCTGTCGTCCATAGCTAATTACCCTCATTCCGAACACAATGGGATATGTATCGTAAGCTGATTCGACCGTTTCGATCAGTTTTCGTCAAAATCAACATATAACACTATATATTGAATTTGAACGCGCATTTCAGTTTACTGGGGTCACATACTAACTCTATAAATTCCAGAAAAATATTTTCTAGCTTCGTATTGATGATACGTTCCTAACAAAATTAATTTCATCGAATTTTGAGACCGTTTGAAAAATGGCCATTTTCCAGTCGATTAAAATCAACTGAAACTGGTCAAACACGTTTTCCTTTGCCACGCTCACATATTGATTCGAAAAATTACGAAATTTGAAACCTAGCAATAATTTTACATCACGAATCTAACAAAAGTGGTTTCATTGAAATTCGAGGTCGTTTGCAAAATCTCCATTTCTAAGGGCCTGAATTCCATAGTGACTATTCAGAATTTTCAACTGGACATATCTTTTGATTCCCGCTATGAAATTTCGATTTGTCGGATTCGTTGGAAAGATAGTCACAATTAGATCCCATTATTTTTGGTTTCACTAAAATTCGGATTGTTTTGCACCCGGTACATTCAATTGAAGTTTGAAATCGAATTATCGAACTACCGCGCCATTTTCAATTCCTTTTATAGTTATATATAATTATTTATATTCTAACGACGACATATATAATATATACGTTCAAATTCCATTCGAAATAAATTTCTCGTCTATACTATTTAAAATAATTCATTTTAAATATTCAAAATTCGCTAAAATTGCCAAAAAAAAAAAACTGGCCCAGATTTTCGGGTTGTTACACAAATCCTTCGCTAAACATGTATTAGCGACGGATTTGTGACGGATAGTACTAGTCGGTAAATTTCACGTCGGTATTTTAGTGATCATTTTGCGACGGAAGTTAACGTCAATTTTCCGACACTTTACCGTCATTTGTCAATATATTTAAATTTAATTTCAAAAAAATTTACCGACATTTTACCGATGGATATACAATTCTTTATTATATATTTTATAAACATTCCGTCAGAGATCCCTTGCTAAACAGCAAGGTATTAGAAACGGATAATTTCAACTTTTGCTTCACCTTAGAAATCCGTCGGTAATTCATCACAAATGTTAACATTTTAGCAACGTTATTAGTTACAGTTGTTTTTATTTCCGTCGGCAATCACACGCAAATTTGAAAAACCCACTCATATTCCCTTTCTATTCCATCGGTAAATGTTACTACAATAAAATACTAATTTATGATTGACGGAAGCCAATGTTAATTAAGACATTTAGTTAATATTATCTCATAAACAACACCAATCATAATCATGTAAAGGCACAAAATATCAATTAACATACAAACACAATACATAATTAAGTTGCTAAATTCAATACACAATCAACACTTTCATAAAATTATGGAATAACAAAAGACGTTGTATATTTCATAGTGAAATTATACAAATACCGAATACGAAAACAAGAATAGCACACAGAAGCATCAAAATTGACCCGCCAAAGATCGCAAACCGCCAATGGAGATGGTTCCCAACCTGGATTTACATGGATAAAAGTTGTGACAACCCGGATTCCGACAGACCGAATTTTTCAAATTCGATCTATCAAAACCCGAATTGGGTGCTCTGGTATCCTGCAGAAAAAGACAGAGATAAAGAAACATGTCGGAACACGTAGAGCATCTCAAAGCGGAAGGAAATAAAATATAATATATTCAAAAATAGCTTTACCTTATAAATCATACTGTCTAACCAGTATCCAAAGCTATACCATCTCTGTCATGAACCTAACCTGGAAGTATGTAATGAGGAGGGGGTCAGAACACAAGTTCTGTGTGAGAGGACTTATAAAAAACTTCTGTGTAACACTACATATACCGTTCCGTATATTTTCTTAGTTATTAGGTTAATCTCGTCATTAGCACCTAAGGCTAAACTCATGTCGTTCTTATTCACATACTAGTATATTAACCTAATATCTCGTATATGTGGATACCCCCTACTCGTATTATCTTTTCCATGTATGTGTACAGTCCCTTTCCATTTATCGTATGGACTTCATTACGTAACTATATACTACCTCAGCGTAGTGCCACCATTTCCGTAATTGTTTGGACTGCCACGTTTCCTTAATTCGGTTAGGGTTTATGCCACCTAGGGCTACTAGGGATTATGCTACCTAACGAAATATGCCCTCTAGTCTAGGACACACTACCCAGAGCGATATATGATCCTAGACCTTCCCCGCGTAAGTATCATGAACCGTTTTTCGATGACTAGATGCACATGTACTCTATATGTGCTACCCGAGTCCCGTGGCAGGGCAAGTCAAGAAACACGGAACTCGGTCGGGAGCTTTAAGTTGTCTGCCGATGCAGATGCTAAGGTCTGTTTTTCTGGTGGCTATGGTCCCACTCGACCCCTCCCTCAACTAATGTAAAGCCATTCTTGAAAAATGAGATCTATATGCCGGCCCCTCTATGCCCCCACTAACCTATGGCCAACCGCAACCGCAACCACAACTAGATATCAAGTATATGGTTCGTAGGGGTTCTCCGCCTTTCCGCTGTGCGTATCTCGACTGACTCAAGATGGTAGGTAGACGACGAGTTGCTATCACAGGGCTACTGGTCTCGCCGAATCACGCTGGTCCATCCTAGTCTTTAGGTTGCCATTTATTGCAACCAAGACATACCCTTGGTTCTTCTAACGCAGACCTTAACCTCTGTGAGCCCAGGAGGATCATCTGCAGCCTCATAGAGGGATACCAAGAGTACCCTCACGTCCCCTCGAAGCCTCGGGCTTCGTAACCCAATTCGTTGGAGCCTTCTTTAAAATCAGACGGCCGTACGCTCCTTCTCGTGTTCTACTAAGGTTTACTACTTAGTTTCTTTAACTAAGGTTTACTACTTAGCCCTCTTAGTTTTTCACTAAGGTTTACTTAGTTTCCTGAATCATAGTTTTCTTAACTAAGGTTTACTACTTAGTCCTTTTAACTAAGGTTTACTACTTAGTTCTATCAATCGTTCATTTTTCTTAACTAAGGTTTACAACTTAGTCCACTTTAACTAAGGTTTACTACTTAGTTTTCTTTCTCGTTATCTACTTAGTTATTTTAACTAAGGTTTATTGCTTGATTCTCTTAACCAAGGTTTGATACTTAGTTTATGTTTACCGTTGGTTATCAACTGAATTTATACTTAACTTACTTAAGTCCATTGATAAGCCTTATAACATGTTGTCTTTCAATTTCATAAATTATTCCCTTTTTGGGTCACAACAACATGTTATATTTAATTCATTGTTAAGTATACCTTAACCCACATATATACTAATTGGGGGAACAACCCCCTAAATACCAGCCCCGAAGACCGAGATCAACATCAGACTGACACCTCGGGAATTACTCTACCCAACCAACATATATGATTCAAATTTTACTTCTTCTTCCTTTTCAAACCGCTTAATTTATAATTAAGTATATCTCCTCATATAAGTTATCTTATTCTTCCCTTTTTCGTTCCTATAACTTATCGTATCCCATAAGTCATATTTTCCCCTTTTGTCCCTAGGACAAGTCTAACCTATTATCCTTCTTTTTCTTATTCAAAATTGTAATAGGTTATTTATCATTCCCTATATTCCGCCATTAGTTCAAATTAACCTTTTTATTATTATTGTTTCCATATTTTACACATGTCTTACTACGGTTAAGTCTTATACTTACATGTTTATACATATCTTGTCTTACTACAGTTAAGTCTATACTTACCTGTACCCACTTAACCCTCTAACCATACCCTTGTCACCCACGTGTCTTATTATGGTTAGTATTCCTTAATGCATTCATTATGCCATAACGATGTATGACCACCCACATTGGACTAACATTTTGTGGCTGCTGGATGTGCCGGGCGGTTCCGGGCAGTCTTACGCCACAACTTGAGTCCAACCTCGTGTCATAAACCGTTACGCTCAAATTTCCTCCTTTGACCTCTCACATTAGACGTCCAATTGTGGCAGCTGGATTTGTCGGGCGGTTCCGAGCAGTCTTATACCACAATTGCGTCTAACCTCGTGTCAAAGGTTTATTAATATTCGTATTTCACCCAAACCCCCAAATTTCATGTTATGTAGTTCAAATTTACTTTTAAGCCTATTCAAGTGGTCATTAATTAGACCAATTTAATGTTGATTCATACCAAATTACACGTAACCCAATTACCCAACTTTATTCAAATTTACCAATTCCAAATCATTTATTTCCAATGGTATTCATATTTTTAAATAAGTTCGAGTCCTATAAAAATATGACTGACATATTAAATCCCCAAATTCATCCATGTTTTATTCTAGTGTCATAGGCTAATTAACAAGTTCAAATCTTTTCAATGATGACAATCTTATGCTAAAACCCAAATCGTGTTCATACTTATACTTCCCAACTTGGTTTAAACATTCAAACCTTGCTAATGGTATACTATACCCAAACCCCTTTGTAATTCATAACCAAACTCTCCAATTTATGTCATATCCCAAAATCTAGTGTTTCCCCTTTTCGTTTGCAATATTCAATCGTATTCATTTCATGATAGATCTAGGCTCGACATAGCCTAATTATAAAGAAATAAAGAGGGAAGGATAAAAGGAGGAACGTGACCATATAATAATTTAACATATGAAAACATTACAGGTCCAATCTTTCACAATAATTTCATCGCATGTTCTACATGGGGAATGTTTGAACGATAAATAATAATCTTATACAAAAGTTGTATTATAAACCACTCACATTGCTTGTCGTCTTCAAAATGAGTACTAGATAACTCTAGTATTGTTTTCCCTCTTTTGCTTAGCTTGGATTTCTATTTTTGAATCATCTTTGATTTCTCTTTGCGGCATAAATTCGCAAATCTGAATCCATTATCTTCTCTTTAGCTTTGAATCTCTTTTCTATTTCATTGTTGTTCTAGATCTTATTCTTTTTATTTTAAAGAATAGATGTTGTAGAGAAAAGAGGGGAGAATAGATCCAATATCTTTTGGAGAAGAAGAAAATGAGAGAGAAGGGAGCCATGGCTTCTCCACGAATTATTGTGAATTTTACAATGAGCTTAGGGTTGTTTATATAGGTACCAAACTACGAATCTAGCCCTGTTTTTATTTGTTAAAGAACATTAATGAAGATTTATTTAGCAAAACCATTCCTTTGTTTATACCTTAACCATATAAAATTTGTTTCCCTTTTTCTTTTATTTAAACAAGGCAACAATTTATTTTTCTCTACCTTTTTAACATAATTATTATTTATTTATGTAAATAAATACCATACGTTTACTTACACTCATGTTCTTATCAAATATGGTATCCAACTATGCCTTTATTTTTATTTTATTTTTATTCGTAGAAAATATAGTATGTGTTAACTATTTTACTAAAGGGAATTTAATATCTTTTTATTTTTATTTTATCCTTCTCATAGCCATTATTGATGGCTATTTATTCATTGTTTTTCTATTCATGTCATATTTGAAATGCCTAAATGCATTTACTACATGTACTCTTTTTTTTCATATTTAATGTAACCGTTATATTATCCCTAAATATAACATTAATGTCTTTAATTTACCAATTTCATTTCTTACCAGTAGAACAAATCCCCTAATCTCGAATTAGTGTTGCCTCTTATATATATATATATATATATATATATATATATATATTTATATTTATATATATATAATACCAAATACTTAACATTTAGTCAACCTCAAGCCAATTTATTAATGTCATAATTATGCATTAACTTTTTATTCTTTTTATTTTTATTTACATGTTTGCTATAAATAATCGTAGGTGCATGCATCTAGTCTCCTTAATCACAGGTGCATGCATCTAGTCTCCTTAATCATAGGTGCATGCATCTAGTCTCCAAACATTTAAATCGAAAAACGTGCCACATTTATCTCAACCTCTGTCGGTTCCAAAAAGAGTACTTAATGCTTTCTTTCTTTTTTCAAATACATTGAACCTTTTAAGTGCATGATAATCTCTACAATTTAAACTAAATTTATGAACGCGCATATGAATGTATTTCCATTCTCCTCTTTAAACGTGCATTCCTCATTGTATATTACTTTTCTTTTCATTAAATATGTCAGTGCATATAAAATATAAATATATTTTATCCTACGCGTATATAAACTTATGCGGCTTACAACTTCTTCATATGTTATCCGTTTTACGCAAACTTAGTATCCATCTGAACCAGAATTTTGAGGTGAACACAATGATGACATCTCTTTTACTTAATTCCTGATATTTAAATTAAGTATCTTTATTTTATTATCTTTTTCTGTTACATACATTGTTATCGTATAAATTTTCTTCTTTTCAACATATGTATTAATTTAAACTGCATATCACTATCATGCATATAAACATTTTTAATTACATTAAAAATGCGGGGTGTTACATTCTCCCACCCTTAAGAAATTTCGTCCCCGAAATTTGGTAAGGGTAAAATCAAATAATCCCTCGCATATTATATCATCCATCATGTGTATATCCATTTTTTCTCAAACATTGTGCACATGTGCAAAGTGAAACACATCATAGTAATGCATGTATGCCTAATTTGGTACCACCTATATGTATGCAAATTTTTAAAAACTCTTTCAAAATATGATGCTCACATCCTAAATATACTTGCAGTTCTATATGAATGCAATATTTTTGAAAAACCAAAACATTTTTCATCCAAATTTTCCCACACTCTAAAATAAGAGCACGGTTCATCCAATTTTTGCATCCAAACCCTACCAACCATCATTAAATTCGAAATTTAGAAAAATCTAATTTTTTCCAAATTTGATTTCTTATGTTACAAAAAGGTATAAAACGGAAAAATTTACATTTTCCGTTTTTCTTTTATGTACCTTTTCTAGTTGCACTTGGATTTTTACATAGCTATTCTATAAAAAGTTCCTATTTTCCTATCCGAGCACAATTACATAAGAAACTTTTTTTTTCAACATACCTTGGAGTAATTTCATATTTATTCATCTTTTTTTTTCTTTTTCTTAAGATTTTCAATTTCTTTTCCCGTCACGTTTTGTTGCTTGATTGATTCAGTTGTTTTCTTGTTAGTTAGGCTAGTCTTCTTCTTAAGTTTATTTTTCAACCAAGCTTTTCTGTTTTCTACTCAAACAGTATCTTACACAGCTACAACTATGGGCCTAGAATCTTAGGACTTTGTTACTTCTAACAATCGCGAGTCCACACAATAGGATCTATACACTTGCTTGCCATTCCCTACCTAGTAGTAACTACTAGTCCATGCTTTGTATTACTAGCCTATACTTTATCTCTTTTTCTCAAGCAACAAACCTAGGTTTCTCAATGTTTATGCATTCTATGGGAATTTTCCATTAGTTTTAACATTAGCTAATCTTTGACCGGAAATTGGTAAGAGAATAATTCTCTAAGCATCAACCCCGAAGACCGAAATCAACATCAGATTGATCCTCAGAGAATCACTCAATCCCACCAATCTCCAGTTAGGTTCTAATAACTTATCATTGGGTTAGACTCAAAGTGGTTCTTCAACTCACTAGGCTTTCCTAGGCACTTTCGCAAATCCAATTTTCTCGACTATATATATTCCCAATCCATTTTCCACATTTTTCAACCTTTTCTAGTTTATAAGGTTTCACTTCTAAACCCACTACTCTGAAATAATAACATTTCAGTTTTAACTCTATGGGATACTTTCTTTCCCTAATACCAAATCATATTGTACACTTTCCAGCCAAACCACCTAAGGGTCTCAAAAATTTCTATGTTTATTACTTTAGTGTACAAACTAAATATCCCAACTCTTTTCATGTCTAGTGGGCTACTATATGGATCTAGGTTTATATATATAATATATTTATATTTAAGAAAATACAAATACGTTCACTCATTATCTCCCTAGGAACACTAAACCGAAGCTCTGTTACCAGATGTGACAACCCGGATTCCGACAGACCGAATTTTTCAAATTCGATCTATCAAAACCCGAATTGGGTGCTCTGGTATCCTGCAGAAAAAGACAGAGATAAAGAAACATGTCAGAACTCGTAGAGCATCTCACAGCGGAAGGAAATAAAATATAATATATTCAAAAATAGCTTTACCTTATAAATCATATTGTCTAACCAGTATCCAAAGCTATACCATCTCTGTCATGAACCTAACCTAGAAGTATGTAAAGAGGGGGGGTCAGAACACAAGTTCTGTGTGAGAGGACTTATAATAAACTTCTGTGTAACACTACATATACCGTTCCGTATATTTTCTTAGTTATTAGGTTAATCTCGTCATTAGCACCTAAGGCTAAACTCATGTCGTTCTTATTCACATACTAGTATATTAACCTAATATCTCGTATATGTGGATACCCCCTACTCGTATTATCTTTTCCATGTATGTGTACAGTCCCTTTCCATTTATCGTACGGACTTCATCACGTAACTATATACAACCTCAGCGTAGTGCCACCATTTCCGTAATTGTTTGGACTGCCGCGTTTCCTTAATTCGGTTAGGGTTTATGTCACCTAGGGCTACTAGGGATTATGCTACCTAACGAAATATGCCCTCTAGTCTAGGACACACTACCCAGAGCGATATATGTTCCTAGACCTTCCCCGCGTAAGTATCGTGAACCGTTTTTCGATGACTAGATGCACATGTACTCTATATGTGCTACCCGAGTCCCGTGGCAGGGCAAGTCAAGAAACACGGAACTCAGTCGGGAGCTTTAAGTTGTCTGCCGATGCAGATGCTAAGGTCTGTTTTTCTAGTGGTTATGGTACCACTCGACCCCTCCCTCAACTAATGAAAGGCCATCCTTGAAAAATGAGAACTATATGCCGACCCCTCTATGCCCCACTAACCTATGGCCAACCGCAACCACAACTAGATAGCAAGTATATGGTTCGTAGGAGTTCTCCGCCTTTCCGCTGTGCGTATCTCGACTGACTCAAGATGGTAGGTAGACGACGAGTTGCTATCACAGGGCTACTGGTCTCGCCGAATCACGCTGGTCCATCCTAGTCTTTAGGTTGCCATTTATTGCAACCAAGGCATACCCTTGGTTCTTCTAACGCAGACCTTAACCTCTGTGAGCCCAGGAGGATCATCTGCAGCCTCACAGAGGGATACCAAGAGTACCCTCACGTCCCCTCGAAGCCTCGGGCTTCGTAACCCAATTCGTTGGAGCCTTCTTTAAAATCAGACGGCCGTACGCTCCTTCTCGTGTTCTATTAAGGTTTACTACTTAGTTTCTTTAACTAAGGTTTACTACTTAGCCCTCTTAGTTTTTAACTAAGGTTTACTTAGTTTCCTGAATCGTCGTTTTCTTAACTAAGGTTTACTACTTAGTCCTTATAACTAAGGTTTACTACTTAGTTCTATCAATCGTTCATTTTTATTAACTATGGTTTACAACTTAGTCCACTTTAACTAAGGTTTACTACTTAGTTTTCTTTCTCGTTATCTACTTAGTTATTTTAACTAAGGTTTATTACTTGATTCTCTTAACCAAGGTTTGATACTTAGTTTATGTTTACCGTTGGTTATCAACTGAATTTATACTTAACTTACTTAAGTCCATTGATAAGCCTTATAACATGTTGTCTTTCAATTTCATAAATTATTCCCTTTTTGGGTCACAACAACATGTTATATTTAATTCATTGTTAAGTATACCTTATCCCACATATATACTGATTGGGGGAACAACCCCCTAAATACCAGCCCCGAAGACCGAGATCAACATCAGACTGACACCTCGGGAATTACTCTACCCAACCAACATATATGATTCAAAATTTACTTCTTCTTCCTTTTCAAACCGCTTAATTTATAATTAAGTATATCTCCTCATATAAGTTATCTTATTCTTCCCTTTTTCGTTCCTATAACTTATCGTATCCCATAAGTCATATTTTCCCCTTTTGTCCCTAGGACAAGTCTAACCTATTATCCTTCTTTTTCTTATTCAAAATTGTAATAGGTTATTTATCATTCCCCATATTCCGCCATTAGTTCAAATTAACCTTTTTATTATTATTATTTCCATATTTTACACATGTCTTACTACGGTTAAGTGTTATACTTACATGTTTATACATATCTTGTCTTACTACAGTTAAGTCTATACTTACCTGTACCCACTTAACCCTCTAACCATACCCTTGTCACCCACATGTCTTATTATGGTTAGTATTCCTTAATGCATTCATTATGCCATAACAATGTATGACCACCCACATTGGACTAAAATTTTGTGGTTGTTGGATGTGCCGGGCGGTTCCGGGCAGTCTTACGCCACAACTTGAGTCCAACCTCGTGTCATAAACCGTTACGCTCAAATTTCCTCCTTTGACCTCTCACATTAGACGTCCAATTGTGGCAGCTGGATTTGTCGGGCGGTTCCGGGCAGTCTTATACCACAATTGCGTCTAACCTCGTGTCAAAGGTTTATTAATATTCGTATTTCACCCAAACCCCCAAATTTCATGTTATGCAATTCAAATTTACTTTTAAGCCTATTCAACTGGTCATTAATTAGACCAATTTAATGTTGATTCATACCAAATTACACGTAACCCAATTACCCAACTTTTATTCAAATTTACCAATTCCAAATCATTTATTTCCAATGGTATTCATATTTTTAAATAAGTTCGAGTCCTATAAAAATATGACTAACATATTAAATCCCCAAATTCATCCATGTTTTATTCTAGTTTCACAGGCTAATTAACAAGTTCAAATCTTTTCAATGATGATAATCTTATGCTAAAACCCAAATCGTGTTCATACTTATACTTCCCAACTTGGTTTACACATTCAAACCTTGCTAATGGTATACTATACCCAAACCCCTTTGTAATTCATAACCAAACCCTCCAATTTATGTCATATCCCAAAATCTAGTGTTTCCCCTTTTCGTTCGCAATATTCTATGGTATTCATTTCATGATAGACCTAGGCTCGAGATAGCCTAATTATAAAGAAATAAAGAGGGAAGGATAAAAGGAGGAACGTGACCATATAATAATTTAACATATGAAAACATTACAGGTCCAATTTTTCACAATAATTTCATCGCATGTTTTACATGGGGAATGTTTGAACGATAAATAATAATCTTATACAAAAGTTGTATTATAAACCACTCACATTGCTTATCGTCTTCAAAATGAGTAGTAGATAACTCTAGTGTTGTTTTCCCTCTTTTGCTTAGCTTGGATTTCTGTTTTTGAATCATCTTTGATTTCTCTTTGCGGCATAAATTCGCAAATCTGAATCCATTATCCTCTCTTTAGCTTTGAATCTCTTTTCTATTTCATTGTTGTTCTAGATCTTATTCTTTTTATTTTAAAGAATAGATGTTGTAGAGAAAAGAGGGGAGAATAGATCCAATATCTTTTGGAGAAGAAGAAAATGAGAGAAAAGGGAGCCATGGCTTCTCCATGAATTGTTGTGAATTTTACAATGAGCTTAGGGTTGTTTATATAGGTGCCAAACTACGAATCTAGCCCTGTTTTTATTTGTTAAAGAACATTAATGAAGATTTATTTAGCAAAACCATTCCTTTGTTTATACCTTAACCGTATAAAATTTGTTTCCCTTTTTCTTTTATTTAAACAAGGCGACAATTTATTTTTCTCTACCTTTTTAACATAATTATTATTTATTTATGTAAATAAATACCATACGTTTACTTACACTCATGTTCTTATCAAATATGGTATCCAACTATGCCTTTATTTTTATTTTATTTTTATTCGTAGTAAATATAGTATGTGTTAACTATTTTACTAAAGGGAATTTAATATCTTTTTATTTTTATTTTATCCTTCTCATAGCCATTATTGATGGCTATTTATTCATGGTTTTTCTATTCATGTCATATTTGAAATGCCTAAATGCATTTACTACATGTACTCTCTTTTTTCATATTTAATGTAACCGTTATATTATCCCTAAATATAACATTAATGTATTTAATTTACCAATTTCATTTCTTACCAGTAGAACAAATCCCCTAATCTCGAATTAGTGTTGCCTCTTATATATACATATATATATATAAAAATTTATATATATATATATATAATACCAAATACTTAACATTTAGTCAACCTCAAGCCAATTTATTAATGTCATAATTATGCATTAACTTTTTTTTATTTTTATTTTTATTTACATGTTTGCTATAAATAATCGTAGGTGCATGCATCTAGTCTCCTTAATCACAGGTGCATGCATCTAGTCTCCTTAATCATAGGTGCATGCATCTAGTCTTCAAACATTTAAATCGAAAAACGTGCCACATTTATCTCAACCTATGTCGGTCTAAAACGAGTACTTAATGCTTTCTTTCTTTTTTCAAATACATTGAACCTTTTAAGTGCATGATAATCTCTACAATTTAAACTAAATTTATGAACGCGCATATGAATGTATTTCCATTCTCCTCTTTAAACACACATTCCTCATTGTATATTACTTTTCTTTTCCTTAAATATGTCAACGCATATAAAATATATATATATATATATATTTTATCCTACGCGTATATAAACTTCTGCGGCTTACAACTTCTTCATATGTTACCCGTTTTACGCAAACTTATTATCCATCTGAACCAGAATTTTGAGGTGAACGCAATGATGACATCTCTTTTACTTTATCCTGATATTTAAATTAAGTATCTTTATTTTATTATCTTTTTCTGTTACATACATTGTTATCGTATAAATTTTCTTCTTTTCAACGTATGTATTAATTTAAATTGTATATCACTATCATGCATATAAACATTTTTAATTACATTAAAAATGCGGGGTGTTACAAAAGTAATATCAGATTACAGGATATTAATTACGAGTAAACATTTTTTTCCTTACCTATTTTACTTGAACGTGCTCATGGGGAACAGGGAAGAGACATCTATCTGGCTTGTTGGTTTACTTATTTAACTGCGGCATTAATGCTAGAACTTTGTAGAAAAAACAACATGCCAAATCAAGTGCAACACGTTAAAGGTGTATAAATAATAGGAAGCATGCTAATCCATTAAACTAAATGATACACAGGACAAAGTATAATAACAATAACTAAGGTGCAACTACTAAAGACAATCTGTAATGATGTTTAACCAAAATTGGTTCATAAGATAAATACGGCAACCCGAACTAAAACGGTAAATCTACTAAGTAGAAACACATCCAATTGATACGTCAACCATGGAATAGATCCAACTGATACGACATAAATGAAAGTATCTCATACTCAGGCAATATCTCCACCATATCCAAGTTTCAAGTTAGTGCATAGGCTATTTTTAATACCTGGAGTTGATAACATATTGTGCATTATGATGTTTTCATTTGCATTTGGCTATTACTGACAAGCTGATGGATTTTTTTTAATTTCTTTTTAAGTGACTATGGTAGTATTTTCAACAATTGACAGGAGGGCATAATAAACCTTGGAATCCACAAGCCATATCTTCTCTTGACATTCTTACAATGGAAGATTTGTCTGCATAATTAAAGAGAACTAATGAACTAAAAACCCAGAAGCTAAGTTTTAAATCAGAGAATTGTGAAAGCAATATAATATTAAGTGTAGTGGTAAGATAAGTTGCTTGCTTGTTTTGATATCTCAAGGGCAATAAGCTCTGCAATACCAGTACCAGCCTAAAGAAGAGACAGTAAATTGTATGGGAAGGCAATAACATGGCAAAACAAAACAATGAATATCAAAACTGACAGGTTACACAAACTAAATACTTCTACAAGTACAGAAATAAGATAAATAAACGTAGTGAGCATCACAAAACAACAGAGGATTGACCACTCTGACATTTGTTTTAAAATAGACCAAACTGTCAACTACAAAATCGAAAAAACTAAACCATGTAGTTATAACCAAAGATGGTGGGAGAGATTATAGCTAACTCGAGCAAAATAACGAAAAAGGAAAAAGATTTACAAAAATGAAAAAAATCGCAACTAGTCTAAAATATCTGGATAACTCTAAAAAAAACTCTTTTCAATATCACAATTCAAGATTTGGCAAATTTTATTTAAACACATGGTTGTGTTGAGTATTAAAGAAAAAAACATTGAGACTGCAATGGGCGCTTTCACAGTAAAGGAGACATAATAGGGAAAATATCATTTCATATACAAAAAAAACAAAAACCTCGTCAGCACCAAGGAACAGGAATTTATGGACTCCTAGTGTGATGACCCAAAACCCCCGTTCCACGGTGGCAAGGATAATCTTTGGAATATAACACATAAACAGTAACAGCAGAACAGAAATATATTATTACATAGATAATGTACATCAAAATACACTGGATAAATATAATCATCAGAGTTACACAGTAATAGGATCGCACTTAGTACAAAATACGGTTTCAGTTTTATATAAAATGTCTACAGCGGAATCAAACATAATATACATAACAAAAGCTGAACAACATAATAGAAGTGATAGAATCTATCTTCGGCTCCATAGCTATCCAGAAAGAGCCTGCTAAAACCTGAATACAAGGTTGCCCATGTAGAAAATAGGGCACCCAAGTTTGCAAGTGAAACAAACTACGAGTCAGTCATGGGACTGGTATGAGAAATCTTACTTAACTTATTCAATCATAAGGTCAATCACAGGACCACGCTGCTAACGCGGAACAGGTTTACTCCATTGGATTGCCCGTGCAAATCATAAGGTAAATCCTTAAATAATGCAATGCTTTTTAGAAAAATGAAGCCATTATAAGACTCAGGTCGCATCACACAATGCAACGCAAGCAGGAGGATAAAGTTTTACCTTATAATGGCCAAAATATGTTTGATGCGTATAAATCAAAAAGCTTTTGATATTATTACTAGTGTTTATATGTTTCAAAAAAAATTCAAATCATAAGTATCAATCATAGGCAGCATGGGTACCATATATCATGTCGCCATATATGTAGGTTTACAATCAAAACTGCACATGTCGTATTTGGAAATTGGATTTCCGCCATGAACCAAGGCAAGGGATCATCCTTACCGCTTCGAGACTGTCTAGTCCGAGTCTCAGGATCAGAGCTAGACTGGCTCAGGGCCGGTCCACACGGAGTGGATTAATATGCCTGAACATTGCGTTTCCCGCCCTAAAGGGCGTAAAATTGTCATATCCCGACCAAACCATCGGCCCCGTAACGACCGATATAACCGAGGCGCCTTGCTATCCATCATCCACATAAGTAAAATTTCAGGGCTCTTAAAATGCTAACACCACTCCTAGCTAGAAGGAAACGCATATCCTCCCTGATGTCCTCTCCCGTTTCTGGTTCATACCGAGATGTGAGGCTCGCGGATCAACGCTATACACAAAGCTAGCTATGTTAAAGCCGTGCTTTGATCATCAACCACAAGACTCTGCTTTTCAACAAAAGCCTTGTTCACTGCATCTCAATATGCCACGTTGTCAACCTACGACGTTAGACACGCATCCATTTACAAGTCCGTTCTGGGTCTGAACGGAACCAGAGGCACCTTATTCCTCTTGCTATATGTCCAATACGGAAGAGAGGCCCTCGCACATCCAAACAATCAAAAAGCGTCCGGACAACCACCAATGTAACCCTTTCAAGGCAGCAACTCCTATCAAAGGCATTAGTAGCCATCCATTCGATGTGAAGATCATCGGTCTTGCACCGTCTTCATATCTACGACTTCTTATCGTCGATAATTTATTTGAAATGAGAATTAACTCGGCCTTTTCAAATAATTTACGTATATTTAAAATTCGAATAAATTCTTTCCATTGTTAAATTATTTGACATCCATAATTCAATTCATTAATATAATTTTCATGTCAACACATTCAACCATCAAAATATCAAGCAAACCAAGAAAAATCGGTTTATTTCCATTCCATATCGCTTATAATATTTTATAACGATTTATCGCTATTTTTATTTATTTTAAAATAGCCTAATTTAATTAAACGACGTTTCAGGTCGCTACGCGGCCCTAGCGCTGTTTTCCATTAAATTTGATTTACACATATCTCAAAATCTAACTGTTGGATCTTAACAAACTTAGAATCGTTGGAAAGATATTTCCAAAGCGAACCCAACGGTTCTAGTTTTGGGAAAATCCGATGGTCGGATCTCCCGCTATAATCGTTTAAAGTTACGATTCCAAAACGCAAACTACCGTGCGCCATTCGTTTTATTTTAATATATATATATATATATAATTCGTTCGACGATTTCCAAACCGTTTATACTTCAAAAATTTGGCTAACGCCTTTAAATTTCCGAAAATTTTGCCATAACCTCCTTTGTTCGGGAAAGGGTTTGGAAATTTATTGGACCATATTAGGTACCCAATAAATCCTAAAAAGCATACACATATTTATAGTGATATAACTTTGTGTCCACAGGGGAGTGTGTTTAGATCATGACTCCAGAGAATAAATTCTCTTCACCCTTTAAATAATTTTTTGTACCTTAATGACCAGAGAGACGTGATTATTGTCAACTCCAGACCCGTGTGGGGTTTTTATTAATCTGGCAATTTACCGTTATATTGTATATAGTCCATATCAGTCTTCGGTTCAACCTGAAATATAGTCATCGCCATACAAGCCTCTCGCTTGTATGGTAAATCTTCAACCTCGTCACACAAGCTCCAAGTGCTTATGTGGTATATGATAGAGTATGCTATCTTCACGCAGTATGCCATGTAGTGTAGTTCAAAATTAATTGTTACTATCCTATGGCGACGTTTATAATCTCACACAAAACAACCAGCACTCTGCATCCAATGGAATTCACAGGAGTTTATATAATAATAAAATTGCGTAGCCAACTCATTAAGGTTTACCTATTTGTCGGGCACGCAAATAAATTCTTTACTCAGCGGCTAATCCATTTTCCTGTTCAGCATATGTACATACATGCCTAACTAAGCTAAAAACAATATTCTTAGCGTACAAACGTTTATTTCGACACATGGTTAATTTTAACACTTCCTATACATATTAAAAATAGTAATTCCAACTAACTAATATTTATTTCAACATGTGGTTATTTTTAACACTTCATACATCGTGTAAAAATGATATTTTTACCGAACAAAAATATATTTCAAGTCATGACTATTTTATTTAGTTCATAAAAATGTTAAAAATAATATTTATAGCGAACAAATATTTATTTCAACACATGTATATTTTTAGTGAGTCATACACATGATAAAAATGATATTTTTATTGTTCTAAGTATTTATTCAACACATGAAAATTTTTAGAACTCCATATACATGATAAAAAGGTTAATTTTATAGTTTTTCTATTTTATTCAACACTTAAGTATTTTTAGAACTTCATATACATGATAAAAAGGTTAATTTTATAGTCTCACTATTTTATTCAACACTTAAGTATTCTTAGCGACTCAACTATACAATAAAAATGTGATTTTTATTGTATAACTATTTTATTTCTAACATGAATATTTTATATACTTCATACGCATAATAAAAATGTGATTTTTATTATATAAACATTTTACGACACTTCATGAATATATTGTTAACACATGAATATATTATCAACACATGAATATATTTCAATACATGAATAAATTTTAAACACATGAAGATTTCAGAAAATTTCGGCAGCATAACAGTAGGGGGTTTAAAAACGGCACCGTCCCGAGTACGGCTCCTTTCGCTACCTTAGGCCTCGCGGCGTTCCATAAGGGGCTTATCTAAATGATCTAAGATCAATTTCATATCATATGAATTTTCCACAAATAATTCCAATTCGTTTTTGACCATAAACAATTATTTTCAACCATTCCAAACCACAATCCAAACAATCACAACCCAAACAATATATATCGTCCATGGTTTGTGGACGTGGGGAGTGTTTATATATATATATATATATATATATATAAACGTATATATTTCCATTTTAATCCCATATCGCTATATATGGTATATACAACGCATGTACAATTTATACATCGCTTATATAATTTATACAACGCCCATATATGAGGTATACAACGCGTATATAATTTATACTTCGCTTATATAATTTATACATTGCTATTTCGATCCAATTTGAATTTATAAATCTCATATTGGGTTCCACTCCTTCAAAAATTGTAGAAAGCTCCAAAAATTCTCCGGTCTCTTATAGAATATAGAAGACGTCGCCACAAGTCCAATGTCTCCGGTTTCACTGGATTTCGACAACATAGCAAAAAGATATGACTTTTATAGTGAAATCGTAATTCGTAGCGCTTTCAAGTGTTGTAAATGGTTTAAATAAATAAATCCGTACCTTTAAGCAAACCATTCAAACCTAGGTGTCGAATTTGCGCGAAAACCGTGAAGTATCACGACGATCGGAAGGTGCTGCGTCGAAGAGAGAGGAGAGGCGCAGGCACGCAGGGGATGGGGTCCACTTTGATCACCTCAGGCGATGGTGGTGGCGGCCTGAAGTCAGCGCCTTTGGAGCGACGGATCTCGAGATTCGCACGACGAGGGAGGGCGTAGTAGGTATGGATTTGAAGATCTTGGAGAGGGCTACAAAATTCCCAACATGATGGAGGTCTAATTTTGCGTGTGGAGGGAGTAATCGGAGGGGGAAGGAGGTGAGCAGTTCCGCCGTCGATCGCAGGTTACGGGAGAGAGAGAAAAGGGGTTTTTTGGAAAATTAAAATAATAAAAGAAATTTCCTGATTGGCCCGTATATATATTTATTTCTAAAATAGTTTTTATTCACCCGAACTCCAAATCAAACCCAACGATTGTCGCTCCTAGCTAAATACCCCCATTCTGAACACAATGGAATATGTTTCGTAAGCCCATTCGACTGTTTCAGTCAGTTTTTCTTCAAATTAAAATATAAAATATTCAAATATGGATTTGAACGTACATTTTAATTTGCCGAGGCCACATACTGATTCTAAAAATTACCGAAAAATAAATTTAGCTATTTTTGGACAATACGGTCCCAAAAAAACTTATTTCATCGAATTTGGAGACCGTTTGAAAAATGATCATTTTCTGGTCGATCCAAATTGACTTAAACTGACAAAACACGTTTTCTTTCGCCACGCTCACATATTAATTCCAAAAATTATGAATTTTGGAATATTGCAATAAATTGACATTCTGAATCCAACAAAAGTGGTTTCGTCGAAAACGGAGGTCGTTTGCAAAATTGCTATTTTTAAGGGCCATATTTATTCCATAGCGACCATTCTGAATATTCAACTGGCCATAACTTTTGATTCCCGCTATGAAATTTCGATTTTTCAGATTCGTTAGAAAGATATGATTAACCAGATTTAAATATTTTTTGGTTTCACTAAAATCCGCTATATTTTGCATCCTGTACGCTCAGTCAAAGTTCGAATTCAAATTTTCAAACTGCCGCGCTATTTCTAACTTGTTATTTAATTAAAATAAATTATTTTAATTACTCCAAATTCATTAAAATAGCCAAATTAAAAATTTTAAATTGGCTCTGGTTCTCCGGGTTATTACAATATCCCCCACTTAAAACTTTTCTTCCCCGAAAAGGAAACAACAGTAAAGTAGGAAACAAAACGGAAATGTAAATTATTGTAAATGTACCTTGCACCAGAGTTAGTCAGAGATGTCCACTCTGCAATTGGGATAAGCTTGCTTAATGCTCTCTTCAGTTTCCCAAGTACAGTCTCTAGGATCTCCACTCCACTGCACTTTAACTAAATGTACCTTCTTGTTCCTTATCTCTTTAGTTTCTTTGCCAATAATCTTTATCGGCTCTCTTCTCACTGCCAATTCTGAAGTAATATCCAAATCTTGTTGCGCGGCTTCTTCCACAATCAAGTCCGGATCATGTACATGCTTTCTAAGTTGAGATACGTGAAATACATCATGTACTCCAGGCAGCCAGTCGGGTAATTGAACTCTATAAGCGAGAGTTCCAATCCTTTCAAGTATAGGAAATGGACCTATAAATCTAGGCGCCAACTTCCCATTTTTGCCAAATCGGATCACTCCTCTCATCGGAGAAACTCTTAAATACACAATTCACGAACAGAAAAAGTCATATCTCTTCTTCTTGAATCTGCATAGCTCTTCTTTCGGCTTTGAGCTGTTTGTAATCATTTCTTGATGAAATCGGATTTGTCCGAAGCTTCACGAATCATATCGGGACCCAATACAAGTATATTGCCAGGTTCTACCCAACATGCGGGAGATCTGCATGGTCGACCATACAGTGCTTCGAATGGCGACATTTTCAGGCTTGTTTGGTAACTGTTGTTGTATGAGAACTCAGCTTAATGCAAGTGGTCTTCCCGTGATCCGCCAAAATCAATAATACAAGCCCGCAATAAATCTTCTAGAATACGATTCACCCTCTCAGTTTGGCCATCTGTTTGAGGGTGATACACGGTGCTCAGGTTCAATTTTGTTCCCAATTCTGCTTGAAATGCTTCCTAGAATTTACAAGCAAAAATCGGGTCTCTATCACTGACTATGCTGATGGGGACTCCATGCAGTTTAACAATTTCCTTGAAATAAATCAGCTCTAGACTTTGAGCGGTTCTATTGGATCTGAAAGGTATGAAATGGGCGGTCTTTGTGAAACGATCTAAGATCACCCATATACTATCATTTACTCTCTTGGTTCTGGGCAAGCCATCTATGAAGTCCATAGAGATTTGTTCCCACTTCCAATTTGGAATTTCCAACGGTTGCAACAATCCAGCTAGTTTATGTTGATCGCTTTTGACTTGTTGGCAAGTAGAACTCCTGCTAACGTACAAGGAAATGTCTCTTTTCATAGATCTCCACCAGAAAGTGCGTTTGATATCATTATACATTTTACTAACTCCTGGATGGATACTAAGTTTGGATTTGTGACACTCATCCAATACTTCTCCCCGGAGTTCAGGAATATTTGGAACACAAATTCGGCCTTCTAACCTCAGAATCCCATTGTTGTCAATTTGGAAACTTGAGGGTTCGCCTTTCTGAATTCTCTCTCTGATCTTCTTAATAAAATTATCGTCTTTCTGAAGAATAGAGATCTTGTCAATCAACAAAAGCGTTATAATAAGACTGGCGATGATCACATTCTTTCTGCTGAGGGCATCAGCTACAACATTGGATTTTCCTGGCATATACAAAATATCTAGATCGTACGGTGCTAGAAATTCTAACCAACGCTGCTGTCTCAGATTCAAGTCTTTCTAGGTGAACAAGTATTTCAATGACTTGTGATCAGTGAATAATTCGAACTTCTCACCCAATAGATAATGCCTCCAGATTTTCAAAGCAAACACAATGGCTAACAACTCAAGATCATGAGTCGCATACTTTTTCTCATGCGGTTTCAGCCGATGGCTAGCATAAGCAACTACTTGGCCTCTCTGCATCAATACTGCACCAACACCTTCAATAGAAGCATCTGCTCAGACTTTGAAGTCTTGATTTCCATCGATAATTGTTAACACTGGAGCAGTTGTCAATCTTAATTTCATCTTCTGAAAAGCTGCCTCACACTCTGGAGTCCAATTGAATCTTGCGTGCTTCTTTGTAAGCTTGGTTAAGGAACTAGATATCTTCGAAAAATCTTTAATGAATTTCCGATAATAACTAGCCAATCCCAGAAAATTTCGGACTTCTGTGGTAGTACTTGGCTGTTTCCAATCTTGAATAGCTGTGATTTTACCTGGATCTACAGAAATTCCTTCCTTTGATACGATGTGACCAAGGAACTTGACTTCTTCTTGCCAGAATATACATTTGGAAAGTTTGGCCTTTAAAACATTCTTTCTGAGAATTTCTAATACTGGTTCCAAATGTTTTGCATACTCGCTCTCTGACTTGGAGAAGATCAATATGTCATCAATGAAGACCAGTACAAATTTATTCAAGACATCCCTGAATACCCTGTTTATTAGATCGACAAAATAAGCTGGAGCATTACATAAGCCGAACGGCATTACTAACCACTCGTAGAATAAATCGGGACCTCTGAATGCTGTCAAAAGAACACACTCCTCGACAATACGAAGTTGATGGAAACCTGTAGCTAGGTCCATTCTGGAAAATACTTGCGCTCCATTCAAACGATCCAACAAATCATCAATTTGCGGCAATGGATATTTATTTTTCAACGTCTTCTTATTCAAGTCATGATAATCCACACATAACCGGAGAGTGCCGTCTGATTTTGGAACAAATACCACTGCTGCTCCCCAATCAGAGAAACTAGGCCTGATCATACCCTTCCGTACAAGCTGTCGAGTTCGATTGTCTAATTCTTCTTTCTCCTTTAAAGTCATTCTCCGAATAGCGTGCACTACTGGCCTTGCATTCGGAATCAAAGCGATTTTGAAATCAATTTCTCTACGCGGAGGTAAGCTAACAACTTCTTCAAACACATCCACATAATTCTTGACCATAGGAATATCTTTTATGGCGACCTGAATATTCTCTGTGACTACAGAGATATTTTCTATTTGAGCAGGAGAAACATCCAGAGATGACAAAAAGTCTTTCCTATCCGAATTTGGACCTTCGCATGGTATGGTTATATAATTCCCTGATTTAATCTTTGCCTTAACGACTCTGTCGGTGCATTTAACCTCAGCTTCATATTTGGTTAACCAATCCAATCCCAAAATAAGATCAAATTCTGTAAAATTCATGACGATCGAGATGGTAGGGAACCTATAACAGGAAAAAGAGTCAGGCACTCCATAAATCCAACTAAGATTGAGGGAACCCCAAACCGGATTATGGACAGTGATGGGTTCTTTGAGCTTTTTCAATTTCAAATCCAATTTCTTAACCACATTACTTGCAATAAAGCTTCGTGACGCACCTGTATCAAACAATACTTTAACTGGAATATTTTTGACAGTAAGCGTGCCTTCCAAAACATCTGGCCTTCCCTGACTAGCTGAGGGTCCTGGAGTTTCTGCCACTTCATTTACATGTACTACTTCAGATTTCTTTGATAGCTGGCAAGCCTTTGAAAGATGACCAGTCCGATGGCATTGATTGCATTTTCTATTCTCTTGAAACTTCTTATTGGATTTCGATCCATTCTTCTTCTGCATTTTTAAGCATTTACAATTTCTGGTCAAATTCCCTTGCTTATTGCAATTATTGCATATGGCAGTCGTTATTGGTTCTTTCTCAGCTTTGACCTTTTTTCTATTGAATTTAGGCTTCTTCCTGACCTTAGACTTCGTACTTGCCTCAGGCTGCGTACTTGTCTCTGGGCTATCAGTTTCGAACTTCCTTTTGTTGTTAGAACTGACTTCCTCTTCATCATACAAAAGATCTCGCTTATCAAGATCTTCGTACTGGTAAGCCATGTATATCATTTCAGAAAAAGGAAGCTTCACATGTGCAGTTACACTACTTTGGTACTTTCTTTGAAGCCCATTAATAAACCTCAGGTTCTTCCTCATTGGATTTTGAAATAGCTCCGGGGAAAAACAAGAAAGTTCATTGTATTTCTTATGATACTCTGGAATGGTCATATCTCCTTGTATCAGATTGTAGAATTCATCTTATAACCGCTCAGTTGTTTCTAGAGGAATAAATCTTTCTATGAAAATTTCTTTAGATCTATCCTAGGTAATTTTACCTTCTGGATTATCCTTAATAACAGTTTCCCACCAGATTAAAGATTCGTCTTTGGGTGCCAAAGATGCCAGTAATCTTTTCTGGTCATCTCTCAGCTTTGAACCTTCAAAAATTCTCTCAGCAGAGCGCATCCTTGCTTGAGTTTCAATAATAGATTCTTTGCCCAAGAATGGTACTCCACCCAGATTTCGATACTTCTTTAGTAGAGCTTCAATATCTGGTTCTGACTTTCTTCTTCTTCTTCTGCCACTCATTTTTCTATGTCTGCGAATAGCAGACAAAGTGTCAGGTCAATAGAAAAGATATTGTAAAGCATATAGACATATACTTTAAATGTAAATTTGTCTATTGGGATGTATTTCATTCTGCTATACTCATTTTAGGACCCTCCTGATCATATCTATATGAGTTATTTGTCTTAGAACACTACTGGTTCTATTTCTGATGAGTTCGTTAATATGTTATATTCCTGAGCTAAGATTAACCAAAGCTCTGATACCACGTGTGATGACCCCAAACCCCTGTTCCACGGTGGCAAGGATAATCTTTGGAATATAACACATAAACAGTAACAGCAGAACAGAAATATATCATTACATAGATAATGTACATCAAAATACACTGGATAAATATAATCATCAGAGTTACACAGTAATAGGATCACACTTAGTATAAAATACAGTTTTAGCTTTATATAAAATGTCTACAGCGGAATCAAACATAATATACATAACAAAAGCTGAACAGCATAATAGAAGTGATAGAATCCATATTCGGCTCCAAAGCTATCCACAAAGAGCCTGCTAAAACCTGAATACAAGGCTTTCCCGTGTAGTAAATAGGGCACCCGAGTTTGCAAGTGAAACAAACTACGAGTCAGTCATGGGACTGGTATGAGAAATCTTACTTAACTTATTCAATCATAAGGTCAATCACAGGACCACGCCGCTAATGCGGAATGATTTACTCCATTGGATTGCCAGTGCAAATCATAAGGTATATCTTTAAACAACGTAATGGTTTTTAGAAAAATGAAGCCACTATAAGACTCTGGTCCCATCACACAATGCAACGCAACCTAGAGGATAGATTTTTACCTTATAATGGCCAAAATATGTTTGATATGTATAAATCAAAAAGCTTTTGATATTATTACTAATGTTTATATGTTTCGAAAACAATTCAAATCATAAGTATCAATTATAGACGACATGGGTACCATATATCATGTCGCCATATATATATACATATATATATATAGGTTTACAATCAAAACCGCACATGTCGTATTTGGAAATTGGATTTCCGCCATGAACCAAGGAAAGGGATCGTCCTTACCGCTTCGAGACTGTCTAGCCCGAATCTCAGGATCAGAGCTCGAGTGACCCTTGGATCGTCAGGGCCGGTCCACATGGAGTGGGTTAAAATGCCTGAACACTGCGTTTCCCCGCCCTATGGGGCGTAAACTGGTCATATCCCGACCAAACCATCAGCCCCGTAACGACCGATATAACCGAGGCACCTCGCTATCCATCATCCACATAAGTAAAATGTCAGGGCTCGTAAAACACTGACACCACTCCTAGCTAGAAGGAAATGCATGTCCTCCCTGATGTCCTCTCCCGTTTCTGGTTCATACCGGGGTGTGAGGCTTGCGGATCAATGCTATACACAAAGCTAGCTGTGTTAAAGCCGTGCTTTGATCATCAACCACAAGACTCTGCTTTTCAACAAAAGCCTTGTTCACTGCATCTCAGCGTGTCACGTTGTCAACCTACAACATTAGACACACATCCATTTACAAGTCCGTTCTAGGTCTGAACAAAACCGGAGGCACCTTATTCCTCTTGCCATATGTCCAATACGTAAGAGAGGCCCTCGCACATCCGAACGATCAACAAGTACGTCCGGACAACCACCACTATAACCCTTTCAAGGCAACAACTCCTATCAAAGGCATTAGTAGCCATCCATTCGATGTGAAGATCATCGGCCTTGCACCGTCTTCGTATCTTCGACTTCTTATCGTCGATCAATTATTTGAAATGAGAATTAGCTCGGTCTTTTCAAATAATTCACGTATATTTAGAATTCAAATAAATTCTTTCCATGGTTAAATTATTTGACATCCATAATTCAGTTCATTAATATAATTTTCATGTCAACACATTCAACCATTAAAATATCAAGCAAACCAAGAAAAATCGGTTTATTTCCATTCCATATCGCTTATAATATTTTATAACGATTTATCGCTATTTTTATTTATTTAAAAATAGTCTAATTTAATTAAACGACGTTTCAGGTCGCTACGCGGCCCTGGCACTGTTTTCCATTATATTTGATTTACACATGATCTTAACAAACTTAGTATCGTTGGAAAGATATTTCCAAAGCGAACCCAATTGTTCCAGTTTTGGGAAAATCCGATGGTCGGATCTCCTGCTATAATCGTTTAAAGTAACGATTCCAAAACGCAAATTACCGTGTGCCATTCGTTTTATTTTAATTTATATATATATATATAATTTGTTCGACGATTTCCAAACCGTTTATACTTCAAAATTTTGGCTAACGCCTTTAAATTTCAGAAAATTTCTCCATAACTTTCTTTGTACCAGAAGGGGTTTGTAAATTTATTGGGTCGTATTAGGTACCCAATAAATCCTAAAAAGCATACACCTATTTATAGTGATATAACTTTGTGTCCACAAGGGAGTGTGTTTAGATCATGACTCCAGAGAATAAATTCTCTTCACCCTATAAATAGTTTTTGTGCCTTAATGACCAGAGAGACGTGACTATTGTCAACTCCAGACACGTGTGGGGTTTTTATTAATCTAGCAATTTACCGTTATATTTTATATAGTCCATATCAGTCTTTGGTTCAACCTGAAATATAGTCATCGCCATACAAGCCTCTCGCTTGTATGGTAAATATTCAACCTCGTCACACAAGCTCCAAGTGCTTATGTGGTATATGATAGGGTAAGTTATCTTCACGCAGTATGCCATGTAGTGTAGCTCAAAATTAATTGTTACTATCCTATGGTGATGTTTATAATCTCACACAGAACAACCAGCACTCCGCATCCAATGGCATTCACAGCAGTTTATATAATAATAAAATTGCGCAGCCAACTCATTAAGATTTACCTATATGTCGGGCACGCAAATAAATTCTTTACTCAGCAGCTAATCCATTTTCCTGTTCAGCATATGTATATATATGCCTAACTAAGCTAAAAACAATATTCTTAGCGAACAAATGTTTATTTCGACACATGGTTAATTTTAACACTTCCTATACATGTTTAAAATAGTAATTCCAACTAACTAAAAATTATTTCAACACGTAATTATTTTTAACACTTCATATATCGTGTAAAAATGATATTTTTACCGAACAAAAATATATTTCAACTCATGACTATTTTATTTAGTTCATAAAAATGTTAAAAATAATATTTATAGCGAACAAATATTTATTTCAACACATGTGTATTTTTAGTGAGTCGTACACATGATAAAAATGATATTTTTGTTGTTTTAAGTATTTATTCAACACAAGAAGATTTTTAGAACTCCATATACATGATAAAATGGTTAATTTTATAATTTTTCTATTTTATTCAACACTTAAGTATTTTTAGAACTTCATATACGTGATAAAAAGGTTAATTTTATAGTCTCACTATTTTATTCAACACTTAAGTATTCTTAGCGACTCAACTATACAATAAAAATGTGATTTTTATTGTATAACTATTTTATTTCTAACATGAATAATTTATATACTTCATACGCATAATAAAAAAAGTGATTTTTATTATATAAACATTTTACGGCACTTCATGAATATATTGTTAACACATGAATATATTATCAACTCATGAATATATTTCAATACATGAATAAAATTCAAACACATGAAGATTTCAGAAAATTTCAGCAACATAACGGTAGGGGGTTTAAAAACGGCACTGTCCCGAGTACGACTCCTCTCGCTACCTTAGGCCTCGCGGCGTTCCATAAGGGGCTTATCTAAATGATCTAAGATCAATTTCATATCATATGAATTTTCCATAAATAATTCCAATTCGTTTTCGACCACAAACAATTATTTTCAACCATTCCAAACCACAATCCAAACAATCACAACCCAAACAATATATATCGTTCATGGTTTGTGGACGAGGGGAGTATGTATATATATATATATATATATATATATATTTAAACATATATATTTCCATTCCAATCCCATATCACTATATATGGTATATACAACACATGTACAATTTATACATCGCTTATATAATTTATACAACGCGTATATAATTTATACTTTGCTTATATAATTTATACATCGCTATTTCGATCCAATTTGAATTTAGAAATCTCACATTGGGTTCCACTCCATCAACAATTATAGAAAGCTCCAAAAATTCTCCGGTCTCTTCTAGAATGTAGAAGACGTCCCCACGAGTCCAATGTCTTCGGTTTCACTATTTCGACAACATAGCAAAAAGATATGATTTTTATAGTGAAATCATAATTTGTAGCGCTTTCAAGTGTTGTAAATGGTTTAAATAAATAAACCCATACCTTTCAGCAAACCGTTCAAACCTAGGTTTCGACTTTGCGCGAAAACCGTGAAGTATCACGACGATCGGAAGGTGCTGCATCGAAGAGGGAGGAGAGGAGAAGGCGTGCAGGGGGTGGGGTCCACTTCGATCGCCTCAGGTGATGGTGGCGACAGCCTGATGTCAACGGCTTTGGAGCGACGGATCTCGAGATTCGCGCGACGAGGGAGGGCGTAGTAGGTATTGATTTGAAGATCTTGGAGAGGGCTACAAAATTCCCAACATGATGGGGGTCTAATTTTGCATGTGGAGGGAGTAATTGGAGGGGGAAGGAGGTGAGCAGTTCCGTCGTCGATCGCAGGTTACGGGAGAGAAAAAAGGGTTTTTTTGGGAAAATTAAAATAATAATAAAAAAATCCTGATTGGCTCGTATATATATTTATTTCTAAAATGGTTTTTCTTCACCTGAACTCCAAATCAAACCCAACGACTGTCGCCTCCAGCTAAATACCCCCATTCCGAACACAATGGAATATGTTTCGTAAGCCCATTCGACTATTTCAGTCATTTTTTGTTCAAATTAAAATATAAAATATTCAAATATGGATTTGAACGTACATTTTAATTTGACGGGGCCACATACTGATTCTAAAAATTACCAAAAAATAAATCTAGCTATGTTTGGACGATACGGTCCCAACAAAACTGATTTCGTCGAATTTGGAGACCGTTTGAAAAATGGCCATTTTCTGGTCGATCCAAATTGACTTAAACTGACAAAACACGTTTTCTTTCGCCACGCTCACATATTAATTCCAAAAATTATGAATTTTGGAATATAGCAATAAATTGACATTCCGGATCCAACAAAAGTGGTTTCGTCGAAAACGGAGGTCGTTTGCAAAATTGCTATTTTTAAAGGCTATATTTATTCCATAGCGACCATTCTGAATATTCAACTGGCCATAACTTTTGATTCCCGCTATGAAATTTTGATTTTTCAGATTTGTTAGAAAGATATGATTAAACAGATTTAAATATTTTTTGGTTTCACTAAAATCCGCTATATTTTGCATTCTGTATGCTCAGTCAAAGTTCGAATTAAAATTTTCAAACTGCCGCGCTATTTCTAACTTGTTATTTAATTAAAATAAATTATTTTAATTACTCCAAATTCATTAAAATGGCCAAATTAAAAAATTTTAATTGGCTCTGATTCTCCGCGTTATTACACCTAATGTTCCACCAATTAATTTAAACGCTGAAACAATCCCGACAAGCATTACTGAAGTCGTTCCCTGTAATGATATAATGCAACAAATTCACATCATAAACAGTCTTGTGTTAAGAATAATCTCACTAGGGCAATATGCACTTGAATATCGACGACACTTGCTTATCTTTCAAGTAATTCAAAAGCATTATGATTTGCAAAGTCTTCAAACTGCATGATACAATAGAAGAAATAAATTAACTAAAGTAATCAGAATTGTCACTTTGTCCGCATGTCTACAATAGCTGACCTGTAATAAGAACTTTCTCCCCATAATTCTGCTTAACTGCGGACATGAATGCATCAAGGAGTTCTGTATATTCCTATAATTGAATAAACATACTGATGAGATACACATTACATGTTGCGGGTGACTTGTAAAAATTTTGACTGTAGCACATTTGTACCTGACCAGTTGCACGTTCTCGCCTAAGCCCAATATATAACTCATCAGCTAACAACTTATTGTTGTTTGTTCCCACATCAATAGTTATGGGTAAGCACTGTAGCCATAAAAAATACAGAAGCAATGTTAGGAAAGTAAAATTTGAGCAATATCGCATAAGAAAAGAATGATTACCGTAGATGGACGAAGTCCACTTAGAGCAGTGTATAATGAAAGCTTTCCAACAAGAATTCCCATTCCCTTAACAACAAAACATTGTTTAGCATGTGATCTTACAATCCAATATGGCATGATACACTCCGATATTTTTCACTATATTATACTCTCCATGCCATTCATTAGAATTTAACATAAACGCATGTACACAAAATTGTTTACGAACATCAATTTATAGGTTTACGATAGTACGTAGTAAAAGCCTTGAGGAAGAACAAATGCAGTTTAATGTAATCTGTGGTTTTTTTAAAACAACAACTAATTTACACACAAAACCAATGCTTACTTGGCAGCCTAGGTCACCAAGCCCTAAAATTCTCTCACCATCGGTGACAACAATAAATTGAATTTTTCCTCTCAGGCCAATTATTCAACACTTCTACCATATGAATAAAGGACTCAAAAATTATTAATGAATATAGGAAGAAAAATTAGTTATGTTCGGAAGTTTTCTTAAAATGTGACATACAAATGTGAGACGCTTAGCAGTTACCATTTTTTTGTTGATTTACTGATTAGTTGCTACATTTTCAATGATTTATCTGCCTTATGAAGTGTGTTTTCTAGTCCTTAGCACAAATTTTTTTGAGGTAGATATTCCTACATAGAAGAAATTTTACACATATGACATCTCACTAAGTAGCTCATCATTTAGGATCAATACAAAGCTAATTTATTAATTTAAGACTCCCATTCGATATTGTATCTTTTCTGTTTTAAAAATCAATTGTCAATAAATCATATTTATTAGCTAACATAGTCTCCTTATAGTTAATGTTCGCACTATAAGCTACTGAATTATCAGTGAGTAGTTTGTTGTAAAGATTGAAAAGTAAAACAAAGGAAGAAGTTTCCTGGAACAAAAGTTTTGGATTACAATATGTTGTTACAGAGAAGATAGAGGTGCAATATGGAATACAAACTTACTCACTCAGATAAAATATGTAGGATAAATATCAAAATATAAATACAAATTACAGTTTTCAATTACATCAGATAATTGTTTGGAAACCTGGCAATTCAAGTACATTTTGAAACCATTTACTTTTATCTAAAGCATAAATTTCCATCTTTTGTTAAGTTTGAAGACAACATATGACAGATATCAAACATGGGCAAGTAGGATGCTATAACTAGCATTCAACTCAAATAGTAGATTTAGAACTAAAATAGATCACTGGAAATATAAAATTAACTTTCCAAAAATTAAAACGTAACTAGTATACCCTGTTAAAGAAAAAAGAAATCTAAATAAACAATTCAAATCAATTAGAAGAACCCTTAAATAATCCAATCATAACCTAAGAATAAGTAGATTACTGTAACTTTATGGCGATGAACTCGAAGGGAAATAGTCACAAGGCCTTAATCTGAAACTTAAATTAGATGAGGAAATGCTTTTGAAAACAAATACCGATGGCAAATAGGAAAGATTTTATCAGGAAGTGATAAATAGAATCAAATCGTCACCTGCAGCCAAATTGACGAGATCTGGACGAATAATTCTGCTTACGGAGAAATGAGAAAAGAAGATCGAGGAGATCTGAACAAATTTCTCTTATGTGCAGAAAAATGAGGAAAATGGGCGAAGCTTTGAGAACGGAAGAGCATTAGGTTGAAATCTGAACCGCTGTTTAATAATTTATCCAATGACTTAGAGAGCTTGAGGCATCGAAAGCATGGATTGGTAAAGCATACAAGGAGTAAATTATAAATAAAATATCATTAATTGGAACCAAAATTTTGTTATTTGTAAATCAATCCACAAATAAGTTTGAATTAATAAATTCACAATACTAAAAAGATTCTAAGATGTTAAAATTCAACAATATCTCATAAATCTTAGCAAGAAACAAAATATGATACAATTTAGAAAATTCATTGTAAAATTTTGTTTTTAATAACTATTTAGAATAACATTGTAGAATTTAGTTTTATTACAATATCTATTTATAAAACATGGTTCATATGATTAATTACAATGTTCTTTTCAAAATAAGGTGTTAAAACTTTGATTTTTCGCAACATTTTATATCACCGTTGTAAATTCTTAGTTGTAAAATGATACTTTTGTTGTAGAATATGAAGTATTATACAATTTAAATTAAACTATTAATTGAACTTTTTCAATATTTTAAAATTCAGAAATCTTGGTTATTTTGTGTCAAACAATAATTGGTTTTATAAACTTTATGATTTATTTCAATTTTATTCAAGATGATTTCAAAAAAATTAATTATTTTTGAAATATAAAATATAACTATCAACTATAATTATAGAATGTAAGTATCAACTATAATTATCAACCGTAATTATTAAATACAATTATTTAAAATTAAATATTGAATTCTAGATATTTTTCGTAAGTATTAAATTTTATTATTAATTATTAATTATTATAATAAACTAATATTTTCATCTATTGTAGATCTATGTTCTATTTTGTGGACCTAATCCGTTTAAACAAAAAATAAACAGTTCAATATTAGGCTGAAACCGTGTAATCCACGGAACCCATTCACCCTATTTTGCACTAACCCTAGGTTTTGTTTCTCTTGGAACACGATATAAAAAAATGGCGACAAAGAGAGGCGATTGATAGTCTTTACAAGTTTTCGATGAGCGCCGTTTCAGATCACTGACGATAACCTTCATCTTGGCTTCAAACTAGTTCTTTTTGTCTCTGTGCTGCTTTTGCTTCTTCCTTCTAGAACCTCGATTTGCTGATTCTCAATGTCGTTTAGAAAGGTATGTGCGTAGTTATTGTGCTTCGATTTTTCAGATGGATTGAAGTGTTTATTATGTGCGTAGTACTTTTCCTTGAAATTGATTTCATTTTGATCCATGTTACTATTTGTTCCAAACCAAAGAAATAAGAAATACGAATGACATTTTCAGTTGTTATTAGGAGAGCATGAATCAATATTGTGTAACGTAAATAATCATTGTATTCAGTTCATGTTCTTTGTACCGGTAATTTTTTGTTTGGCCTTTTTCGACTTTTACCTACCTTATGATTCTTAATCTTTGTCAGTCATATATCATCTGCTTATTAGAATTCCCAGTTTGTTCCTTTCAGCGATGAAAATGGAACTGGTAAACAGAAATGGAAAAAATAGTAGTTCGTAGAATTATTGAATTTTAAAAGGGAGGTGGAATAATAGATAACCAACTAAATGCATTGGCAATGCCAAAATTATAAGAAATTGGTTTTTATTCCAACCTAAATTATTTCTCTTTTTATTTCAGATATATGTAGGTTTAATATTGATTAAAATAATTGATATTATTGGGAACGATAACGAAAATTTATGTTAGCACTTCCGGAAAAAGATCCCAAGCTAAAATCCAAGCTTACGAGAATGAAAATCTTCTTCAGACTAATTTGATTTCTGCATAGTATACTTTAACCCAAACCGTGTTGTCTTTATTATTTATTAGCATGAATTGGTTGTATAAGCTTAGTTTTAATTAAAAATTGCATTCACTTTCTTGTTGTCAGAAACGTTATTGTTGGGCATAATGTATATTTATTTTTTCATGTTGGTCATTTTTTCACTGATGCAAAATAACATATGCAGTACAATTGTTTGTGTAATAACCCGGAAAATCTGGGCCAATTTAAAATTTTTATTTTGGCGATTTTAGCGAATTTTGAACATTTAAAATGGATTATTTTAAATAATATCGACGTGAAATTTATTTTGAGTAGAATTCGACGTATATATTATATACGTCGTCGTTAGAATATAAATATTTATATATAATTATAAATAGAATTGAAAATGGCGCGGTAGTTCGATAATTCGATTTCAAACTTCAATTGAATGTACCGGGTGCAAAACAATCCGGATTTTAGTGAAACCAAAAACAATAGGATCTAATTGGTGATATCTTTCCAACGAATCCGACAAATCAAGATTTCATAGCGGGAATCAAAAGATATGTCCAGTTGAAAATTCTGAATAGTCGCTATGGAATTCAGGCCCTTAAAAATGGACATTTTGCAAACGACCTCGGATTTCGACGAAACCAGTTTTGTTGGGTCCGTGATGTAAAGTTATTGCTAGATTCCAAATTTCATAATTTTTCGAATCAATATGTGAGCGTGGCAAATGAAAACGCGTTTGACCAGTTTCAGTTGATTTTAATCGACTGGAAATTGACCATTTTTCCAACAGTCTCAGAATTCGACGAAACTAGTTTTGTTAGGACCGTATCATCAATACGAAGTTAGAAAATATTTTTCTGGAATTTTTAGAGTTAGTATGTGACCCCGGTAAATTGAAATGTACGTTTAAAATTCAATAAAGTGATTTAAATGTAAATTTAATAGAAACGGATTCAAACAGTCGAATCAGCCTACGATACATATCCCATTGTGCTCGGAATGGGGGTGAAACGCTATGGACGACAGGCGGTGGACCTCGTTTCGAGGCCGTATGTAAAAGTCAACTATTTGCAAATAAAATAATTAAAATAAAATAATAAAAAAATAATAATAAACCCTTCCCTTTAACCGTTCTGGCCCCCCCCCTCATATTTTCAATCGAATGAATAAAAAAAAAAAAAAACAAATCGCTCAGGCGATTAACGCCGCCACCGCCACCGTGGGCCAGCCGCCGTCCAACCCTCCATCTCCCCTTCCTCCGACCTCTGCCAGCACCCTCTCTCCTCCCTCCTCTGATCAAGACTTTCCCCAGCCCCAAAACCGCACCCAAATCGGAGAACCACCGTGGCCCCCCCTCGCCCCAAATCGCCACCGCACTCCTCCTGGCGCCGCCGTGAGCCGCGAAGTACCCCTCCGAGCCGCCGACGAGCCCCCCCCCCCCCTGTAAGTTCCCTAAGGTTCTTTTTTATTTTATTTACTTTAAACGTTTTTTTAATTTACTTTAACTGTTTTTTTTATTTTTTTTACTTGAAAACTGATTTTTAAAAAAAAGTTTAAAAACTGATTTTTATTTATTTTTAAAACTGAATTTTATCTACTTTAAAAATCTGATTTTTATTTACCTTAAAAACTGGTTTTTTATTTATGTTGTAAAGTGATAAAAATGTAATATTTTATATTGTGGAAGTAAAAATATGATTTTTATATTTTTAAAGAATTAAAAATATGATTTTTATATTTTTAAAGTATTAAAAATATAATCTTTATTAAGTGGAAGATGTAAAAATATGATTTTTATATTTTTAAAGTATTAAAAATATGATCTTTATTAAGTAGAAGATGTAAAAATTTGATTTTTACTTATGTAGTGGATTAAAAATATAATTTTTACATTTTAGGAATATTAAAAATAGCATCTTTATATGTGTAGAAAAATAAAAATGTGATTTTTATAATGAGATTTTTATATAGGTGAAATCTTTAAATTAGAAATGGTGAAATCTTTAAATTAGAAAAGGTGAAATCTTTAAAGTAGAAAAGGCGAAATATTTGAAAAGACGAGATCTTTATATAGAAAACATCGTAGTAAAAAATTCGATTTTTAAATGTATGAAGCGATTATTAAAATATGATTTCTGAATTGAAAATGAATAAATAAAAATATGATTTTTATTTTAAAGACATCAGCAAATATAAAAATGTGTGATTCTTATATATGTAGTGACTACGGGCAACGAAGATGACGAAGATGCGATAGCGATGAAGATTTCTATCAATGAAGTGCCGTGGAGCTAGGATAGCTATTTGTGAGAACTTCTCACCTTTCAATTTAATCTTTCTAGTTATATATATATACTAGGATGCAGACGGTGCTTAGTAGCACCCGACACAATCGTCCACAGACCATGGACTTGTTTGTTTGATTGCAAAAATTAGATAGATTATTTGATTGAATTGAATTATTTGGTGAATTGAAATTGATTTGATTGATGTGTGAATGGCGTGGGCCTTCACTAGTCCGGGGATAAGGCTAGGCCTTGTCCCGTTTCTAGTATCGTGCCGTTATGCCGCCGAAATTTTCTAAAATATGTTAGAAAAATAAAAATATCATTTTATTTAAAGAATGAACTGAATAGATATTCATATGTTAAAATAAAATGTTTTATCGTTAAAAATATAATTTTTAACGTGAAAGTGAATAAAATAAAATATTCATTTACAGACCAGACGGTTTGTTTATGTACACTGATTTGATTGACATTGATTGGGTCGATAAATTTTACACATCGCCCAACTGCACAAATAAAATCTGTGTTTGATTGTTTGAAACCCCACACGGGTGTTGGGATGAAATTTGAAGTTCACTCATCCTGATTGATTAAATATGTCGATCGATTGATTGACAGGCTGTTATAAGCGTTAAATATCTACATTTGATGCTTATACAGTGTAGTGCACTTTGGTTGATGGTTGATGATTTTTCAATGCTATTATATACATGTGTTGTATGAAAATCCATATAATTAACTTTATATGGTAATTGATTGGGCCTCATTCCAATTTAGAAAATAAAGAATAATATATAATAAAGGTTCATGTGTTGACTATACTCATCCGTTGATATTAGTCATGTGTTGAACGAATTATTTTTATAATAAAATTTACATCTTTATCAATATATAACAAAGGTTCATGTGTTGACTATACTCATCCGTTGATATTAGTCATGTGTTGAACGAAATATTTTTATAATAAAATTTACATCTTTATCAATATAAAATAAAGGTTCATGTGTTGACTATACTCATCCGTTGAGATTAGTCATGTGTTGAACGAAATATCTTAACAAAAATAGTCACACGTGGACGGTACTCATTCGTTGAGATTAGTCGGGTGTTGACAAAAAGAAATATTTGAAATAGAATATATAAAGCCGTGTTGAATAGTGATGCGCCATTTTGATGCGAACGATATTTATATCGATTACATTCGGAATTGAATATATAACGATTTCGAAATGAATTGAATATATAACGATTTCGAAATGAATTGAATATATAACGATTTCGAAATGAATTGAAAATATAACGATTTCGAAATGAATTGAATATATAACGATTTCGAAATGAATTGAATATATAACGATTTCGAAATGAATTGAAAATATAACGATTTCGAAATGAATTGAATATATAACGATTTCGAAATGAATTGAATATATAACGATTTCGAAATGAATTGAATATATAACGATTTCGAAATGAATTGAATATATAACGATTTCGAAATGAATTGAATATATAACGATTTCGAAATGAATTGAAAATATAACGATTTCGAAATGAATTGAATATATAACGATTTCGAAATGAATTGAATATATAAAGGATTTGATTTCAATTGAATATATAATGAATTGGATTCAAATAGAAAACGAAATGAATTTGAATCGAATAGAAAACCAATTTGAATTGAATCGAATAGGAAACGACTTTGAAATTGGATTGAATTGAAAACGAATTCAAATTGAATCGAAAGCGAAGTGAAATGAATTCAAATTGAATCGAAATTTGAATTGAATAGAAATGAATTTTAAAACGAATTTATAAAGAAGAATTCAATTTTGATTCGAATTGAAATGGAAGTTGAATTTGCTTTTGAAACGAATTTAAAACTATTTATATAATTCGTTTTAATTAGTAATCGACGAAATATATATTATATATATTATATATATAATATAGTGGCCTGAATAGAATGCGCCGCGCCGCGGCAGTTCGTAAATTTCGACCATTTATTTCAAACGGGCATTACGGGAGATCCGACCGTCGGATTCTCCTAAAACCGGAACCGTTGGGTTCGTATCGAAAAGAGCTTTCTAACGAATATTAGAAATTTGAAATCTAACGGTTGGATTTGGAGATACGTCCAAATCAAATTCGAAAAAGGTCGCTGTAAGTGCAGTTCGATGGCCATTGTTGGAAATCGACTGTACGGGCCTTGATAAAATTATTAAAAATATCAATAATTTGTGTAAAATCATAAGAAATGATTTGGGAAAATTTGGGATGAAAAACTCCATATTTGAAAAGATAAAAATGGGTTTTTATCGAAATTAACTAGTTTTGAACTAAATTTAAAACCCAATTATTTTTAAATAAATGAATTAGATTTAAAAAGGGGTTTTAAATAATCGAATTTCTAATATATTTGATTAAATTTGAAATGGGTTTATCGTGAACAGTGTTTTAAATAACACTAGTTCTTTAACCCGATAACAAATAGAATGTGATTTGGGTTTGTCGTGAACTGTGTTTTAAATAACACCTAGTTCTTTAACCCAGTAAAAGGAGTTCTAACGAATCTGCAATTAGATTGAAGTGTGAATTTATAATCTAAATTATTAAATTTAGAAATGAGCGAGAATGGAGTATCGCCAGTTTTGCTCCAAAGCGATAGTTAAATCTTTAATTAGATTTGAACGTGAAATGGTAATTAATTTTACCGATAACACCACGGTGTTAGATATGGAGTATTACCAGTTTTGCTTCATGGGATGAATAGGTTGGGATTGGGAAATAAAATAAATAATTACTTCGTTGTGGTTCGCTAATCTCGACTAGTTGGAAAAACCATAATTTGGTTTTAAATGACATCCAAAGGAATATTACAGGATAAATTTTAAAGAATTTATCTTGGATAAAATTAATGGGAACCTTTCCCTAAGAATGTGGAATTTAGAAACTAGTTGTAGGTTGGCTAAGAAGAATGGTTTCCTGGGTATTGATCTGATGTTGGTTTCGGCCTTCGGGGTTAATGTTTGGGAAATTGTTCTCTTGCTAATTTGCGGTTAGTGACTAATGAATTGGAATGAGGCGTATGTTGTGTTTGTGTAACATTTGTTTTTAATATACGCGGGTTGTTCGGAAAGTCCGGGTTTATACCCATTCTGAATAACCGATTCGACGATAAGTCGAAGATGAAGACGGTGGTCGAAGACCGGAAGTTTTCACATCGTTTGGATAATTACTGACGATCCTGATTGGGCAGTACACCCAAGAGGATGGAAATAGTTGGTGGTCGTCCAGACGTACCTGGAGATGGATGGATATGCGAGGAAAGTGCCTCCGGTTTCGTTCAGACCCAGAACGGACTTGTAAAGGGATTGTGTGTCTGACATTGGATTTTATTTTGTGTTGATTGATTTCTATTAAATATACATCTGTTTGGCGGCGGAGAATTTATTCTTTTGCTTAACGCCCTTCTCTGAGACGTACGAGCTCAGAGGTTGTATATCGATGGACATCAGTCGCATGGCATGAATTGCCTGTGTGGCACGCTAAGATGCAATGATCAAGGCTTCTGTTGAAAAGCAAAGTCTTGTGGTTGATGATCAAAGCATGGCCTTTGTGGCGTAGCTTTGTGTATAGAGTGAATTCGCGAGCCTCACACCTCGGTATGAGTTAAAAACGGGATACGGACCGCTGGGAGAGCACGACGTTTCTTTCTAGCTTTGGTGGTGTCAACGACTTACCAGTCCTGACATTTATATACTTTTCACCTTTGTGGTTGTTGGAACGAGGCGCCTCGATTATAGGTCTGTAAGGACCGGGAAACGTGTGTTCAGGCATAATTAATCCTCTAACGTAAGTGAGGACCGGCCCAGCCGCATCCAGGGGTTACCCAGTGTGCGTAATCCTGAGGCATTTGCTAGAGTGTCTCGAACGCGGAGAGGAGCTTGCCCCTTGCCTCGACTCATGACGGAAATCCAATTTCCAATACGTGTATTGCGGTTTTAATTGTAGAACTAGTATGGCGACATGATATATGGTACCCATGCCGTCTATGATTTATATTTATGATTGAAATTGTTTTGACACTATACACTTATTATAGTATCAAATGATTTGTTTTAAACGTATCAAGCATGTTTGGCTGTTATAAGGTAAAACCCTATCCTCCGGCTTGCGTTGCATTGTGTGATGGGACCTGGGTCTTATAATAGCTTCATTTTTCGAAAAAGCATTGCGTTGTTTATTCTATGCACTGGTATTCTTGGGAGGAAACCCGTTCTGTGTTATACGGCGTGGTCCCTTGAATTACTCTCTTTTAAAAGAAAGTTTTAAATAACTGTTTTAGTTCTCACACCAGTCACATGACTGACCTGGAGTTTATTGTTTTAACCTAAACTCTGGGTGCCCCTATTTTCCGCACGGGCAGCTAGTAGTTTTGGTTTTGCAGATTTATATTTACAGGATCCTGGTTTACAGCTGGAATGATATCCGGAAAGCTCTGTATCCGTATATCACCTTCAGTTGTGATTTGTATTATTTTCCGCTGCTATGTAATTATTGTAATCTCTGATATTTATCGAATGTAATTTATTCATTTATACTCTGTATATTCTTGTATCTGATGGAATTGTTGTAATATACAATGAAATGTTCTTCTGTTTGTGTTCTGATTTATCCTGTTCTCAACGTTCAGGGGTTTCGAACGGTCTAGATCGGTTTAACGACTGGTTCGGACTGAGCGAAATTTCAGGCCGTCACATTTGGTATCAGAGCTTTGGTTTACAGAGCTCGAGAACAAGACACATTAGAACCATACGAAAGAATTCATCAGATATTGGATTAGTAATATCCAATTAGAATGACTCGTTAGAGATAGGATCAGTAGTATCCTAGAACGAGTGTGAAGAGTATATTTTTCAAATGAAAACAATTTTGTTTTGTAAATTTAAATCGTTTTAAACGTATTTGAATATTTATTTATTTTTGAATATGGACAATCGAGTATATAAAGATTTTGCATATACGCGTCATGAACGTATATTCGAAGTTTTAATATATTGGATAGATATAGAATCATACTCTAGTGGCCCGAAGATGATTCTGATGATTGACTAGTTGTCATTAGTATTCATGTTCGAGTAACGAAGGTGTGATATCGATATATTTCCATTAGACTGGTGTGAGAACCAAAACTTATATAGTTAGAACACATTGTTGTGAATTGGCATCAAAAACATGATTTTTGTATATGTATCAAAAATTATGAATTTGAAACTCTAATACACTAATTGATTGATGTTTGTGTTGCTTGTTTATTTGTTTGATAATTTTGAACCATTATGCCTAATATAACCAAATATTGAACTATATTGAAAATTGGTCGCATTTGCTTGCATACATGTATATCTTTTGAACAGGTCATAGCAAGGAGGCTAGAGCCAGAGAATAAAATTTGTTTGCCCGACAAATAGGTACATGTTTATTACATAATTTACTGTTTTGTTTGGGTGATGATGATTTTATGAGCCTATTGGCTAGCCGCTTGGCTTTTTCTTTTTCTTTTTGAGATCTGAAGGACCGGGGAAGCTATTTGAAATTCCCCGATGCTCCCATTGCAGGGGAGGTTATGGCGAAATTTTTCGAAAATTTAGGGTGTTAGCCAAATTTTTGAAATTTTGAAAATTCTCAGAAACTGAAAAGTTGGAGAATGGAAGCCAGATCGAATGTAGAGCTGATTAATCAAACCACTTTCGACTTTGTTCCTTTTCGGGGACGAAAAGTTTTAAGTGGGGGAGATTGTAATAACCCGGAAAATCTGGGCCAGTTTAAAATTTTTATTTTGGCGATTTTAGCGAATTTTGAACATTTAAAATGGATTATTTTAAATAATATCGACGTGAAATTTATTTTGAGTAGAATTCGACGTATATATTATATGCGCCGTCGTTAGAATATAAATATTTATATATAATTATAAAGAGAATTGAAAATGGCGCGGTAGTTCGATAATTCGATTTCAAACTTCAATTGAATGTACCGGGTGCAAAACAATCCGGATTTTAGTGAAACCAAAAACAATAGGATCTAATTGGTGATATCTTTCCAACGAATCCGACAAATCAAGATTTCATAGCGGGAATCAAAAGATATGTCCAGTTGAAAATTCTGAATAGTCGCTATGGAATTCAGGCCCTTAAAAATGGACATTTTGCAAACGACCTCGGATTTCGACGAAACTAGTTTTGTTGGGTCCGTGATGTAAAGTTATTGCTAGATTCCAAATTTCATAATTTTTCGAATCAATATGTGAGCGTGGCAAATGAAAACGCATTTGACCAGTTTCAGTTGATTTTAATCGACTGGAAATTGACCATTTCTCCAACAGTCTCAGAATTCGACGAAACTAGTTTTGTTAGGACCGTATCATCAATACGAAGTTAGAAAATATTTTTCTGGAATTTTTAGAGTTAGTATGTGACCCCGGTAAATTGAAATGTACGTTTAAAATTCAATAAAGTGATTTAAATGTAAATTTAATAGAAACGGATTCAAACAGTCGAATCAGCCTACGATACATATCCCATTGTGCTCGGAATGGGGGTGAAACGCTATGGACGACAGGCGGTGGACCTCGTTTCGAGGCCGTATGTAAAAGTCAACTATTTGCAAATAAAATAATTAAAATAAAATAATAAAAAAAATAATAAACCCTTCCCTTTAACCATTCTGCCCCCCCCCTCATATTTTCAATCGAATGAATAAAAAAGAAAAAAGAAAAAAACAAATCGCTCAGGCGATTAACGCCGCCACCGCCACCGTGGGCCAGCCGCCGTCCAACCCTCCATCTCCCCTTCCTCCGACCTCCGCCAGCACCCTCTCTCCTCCCTCCTCTGATCGAGACTTTCCCCAGCCCCAAAACCGCACCCAAATCGGAGAACCACCGTGGCCCCCCCTCGCCCCAAATCGCCACCGCACTCCTCCTGGCGCCGCCGTGAGCCGCGAAGCACCCCTCCGAGCCGCCGACGAGCCCCCCCCCCTGTAAGTTCCCTGAGGTTCTTTTTTATTTTATTTACTTTAAACGTTTTTTTTTATTTACTTTAACTGTTTTTTTTTTATTTTATTTACTTGAAAACTGATTTTTAAAAAAAAGTTTAAAAACTGATTTTTATTTATTTTTAAAACTGAATTTTATCTACTTTAAAAATCTGATTTTTATTTACCTTAAAAACTGGTTTTTTATTTATGTTGTAAAGTGATAAAAATGTAATCTTTTATATTGTGGAAGTAAAAATATGATTTTAATATTTTTAAAGAATTAAAAATATGATTTTTATATTTTTAAAGTATTAAAAATATAATCTTTATTAAGTGGAAGATGTAAAAATATGATTTTTATATTTTTAAAGTATTAAAAATATGATCTTTATTAAGTAGAAGATGTAAAAATTTGATTTTTACTTATGTAGTGGATTAAAAATATAATTTTTACATTTTAGGAATATTAAAAATAGCATCTTTATATGTGTAGAAAAATAAAAATGTGATTTTTATAATGAGATTTTTATAAAGGTGAAATCTTTAAATTAGAAAAGGTGAAATCTTTAAATTAGAAAAGGTGAAATCTTTAAAGTAGAAAAGGCGAAATATTTGAAAAGACGAGATCTTTATATAGAAAACATCGTAGTAAAAAATTCGATTTTTAAATGTATGAAGCGATTATTAAAATATGATTTCTGAATTGAAAATGAATAAATAAAAATATGATTTTTATTTTAAAGACATCAGCAAATATAAAAATGTGTGATTCTTATATATGTAGTGACTACGGGCAACGAAGATGACGAAGATGCGATAGCGATGAAGATTTCTATCAATGAAGTGCCGTGGAGCTAGGATAGCTATTTGTGAGAACTTCTCACCTTTCAATTTAATCTTTCTAGTTATATATATATAATAGGATGCAGACGGTGCTTAGTAGCACCCGACACAATCGTCCACAGACCATGGACTTGTTTGTTTGATTGCAAAAATTAGTTAGATTATTTGATTGAATTGAATTATTTGGTGAATTGAAATTGATTTGATTGATGTGTGAATGGCGTGGGCCTTCACTAGTCCGGGGATAAGGCTAGGCCTTGTCCCGTTTCTAGTATCGTGCCGTTATGCCGCCGAAATTTTCTAAAATATGTTAGAAAAATAAAAATATCATTTTATTTAAAGAATGAACTGAATAGATATTCATATGTTAAAATAAAATGTTTTATCGTTAAAAATATAATTTTTAACGTGAAAGTGAATAAAATAAAATATTCATTTACAGACCAGACGGTTTGTTTATGTACACTGATTTGATTGACATTGATTGGGTCGATAAATTTTACACATCGCCCAACTGCACAAATAAAATCTGTGTTTGATTGTTTGAAACCCCACACGGGTGTTGGGATGAAATTTGAAGTTCACTCATCCTGATTGATTAAATATGTCGATCGATTGATTGACAGGCTGTTATAAGCGTTAAATATCTATATTTGATGCTTATACAGTGTAGTGCACTTTGGTTGATGGTTGATGATTTTTCAATGCTATTATATACATGTGTTGTATGAAAATCCATATAATTAACTTTATATGGTAATTGATTGGGCCTCATTCCAATTTAGAAAATAAAGAATAATATATAATAAAGGTGCATGTGTTGACTATACTCATCCGTTGATATTAGTCATGTGTTGAACGAATTATTTTTATAATAAAATTTACATCTTTATCAATATATAATAAAGGTTCATGTGTTTACTATACTCATCCGTTGATATTAGTCATGTGTTGAATGAAATATTTTTATAATAAAATTTACATCTTTATCAATATAAAATAAAGGTTCATGTGTTGACTGTACTCATCCGTTGAGATTAGTCATGTGTTGAACGAAATATCTTAACAAAAATAGTCACACGTGGACGGTACTCATTCGTTGAGATTAGTCGGGTGTTGACAAAAAGAAATATTTGAAATAGAATATATAAAGCCGTGTTGAATAGTGATGCGTCATTTTGACGCGAACGATATTTATATCGATTACATTCGGAATTGAATATATAACGATTTCGAAATGAATTGAATATATAACGATTTCGAAATGAATTGAATATATAACGATTTCGAAATGAATTGAAAATATAACGATTTCGAAATGAATTGAATATATAACGATTTCGAAATGAATTGAATATATAACGATTTCGAAATGAATTGAATATATAACGATTTCGAAATGAATTGAATATATAACGATTTCGAAATGAATTGAATATATAACGATTTCGAAATGAATTGAAAATATAACGATTTCGAAATGAATTGAATATATAACGATTTCGAAATGAATTGAATATATAACGGATTTGATTTCAATTGAATATATAATGAATTGGATTCAAATAGAAAACGAAATGAATTTGAATCGAATAGAAAACCAATTTGAATTGAATCGAATAGGAAACGACTTTGAAATTGGATTGAATTGAAAACGAATTCAAATTGAATCGAAAGCGAAGTGAAATGAATTCAAATTGAATCGAAATTTGAATTGAATAGAAATGAATTTTAAAACGAATTTATAAAGAAGAATTCAATTTTGATTCGAATTGAAATGGAAGTTGAATTTGCTTTTGAAACGAATTTAAAACTATTTATATAATTCGTTTTAATTAGTAATCGACGAAATATATATTATATATATAATATAGTGGCCTGAATAGAACGCGCCGCGCCGCGGCAGTTCGTAAATTTCGACCATTTATTTCAAACGGGCATTACGGGAGATCCGACCGTCGGATTCTCCTAAAACCGGAACCGTTGGGTTCGTATCAGAAAGAGCTTTCTAACGAATATTAGAAATTTGAAATCTAACGGTTGGATTTGGAGATACGTCCAAATCAAATTCGAAAAAGGTCGCTGTAAGTGCAGTTCGATGGCCATTGTTGGAAATCGACTGTACGGGCCTTGATAAAATTATTAAAAATATCAATAATTTGTGTAAAATCATAAGAAATGATTTGGGAAAATTTGGGATGAAAAACTCCATATTTGAAAAGATAAAAATGGGTTTTTATCGAAATGAACTAGTTTTGAACTAAATTTAAAACCCAATTATTTTTAAATAAATGAATTAGATTTAAAAAGGGGTTTTAAATAATCGAATTTCTAATATATTTGATTAAATTTGAAATGGGTTTATCGTGAACAGTGTTTTAAATAACACTAGTTCTTTAACCCGATAACAAATAGAATGTGATTTGGGTTTGTCGTGAACTGTGTTTTAAATAACACCTAGTTCTTTAACCCAGTAAAAGGAGTTCTAACGAATCTGCAATTAGATTGAAGTGTGAATTTGTAATCTAAATTATTAAATTTAGAAATGAGCGAGAATGGAGTATCGCCAGTTTTGCTCCAAAGCGATAGTTAAATCTTTAATTAGATTTGAACGTGAAATGGTTATTAATTTTACCGATAACACCACGGTGTTAGATATGGAGTATTACCAGTTTTGCTTCATGGGATGAATAGGTTGGGATTGGGAAATAAAATAAATAATTACTTCGTTGTGGTTCGCTAATCTCGACTAGTTGGAAAAACCATAATTTGGTTTTAAATGACATCCAAAGGAAGATTACAGGATAAATTTTAAAGAATTTATCTTGGATAAAATTAATGGGAACCTTTCCCTAAGAATGTGGAATTTAGAAACTAGCTGTAGGTTGGCTAAGAAGAATGGTTTCCTGGGTATTGATCTGATGTTGGTTTCGGCCTTCGGGGTTAATGTTTGGGAAATTGTTCTCTTGCTAATTTGCGGTTAGTGACTAATGAATTGGAATGAGGCGTATGTTGTGTTTGTGTAACATTTGTTTTTAATATACGCGGGTTGTTCGGAAAGTCCGGGTTTATACCCATTCTGAATAACCGATTCGACGATAAGTCGAAGATGAAGACGGTGGTCGAAGACCGGAAGTTTTCACATCGTTTGGATAATTACTGACGATCCTGATTGGGCAGTACACCCAAGAGGATGGAAATAGTTGGTGGTCGTCCAGACGTACCTGGAGATGGATGGATATGCGAGGAAAGTGCCTCCGGTTTCGTTCAGACCCAGAACGGACTTGTAAAGGGATTGTGTGTCTGACATTGGATTTTATTCTGTGTTGATTGATTTCTATTAAATATACATCTGTTTGGCGGCGGAGAATTTATTCTTTTGCTTAACGCCCTTCTCTGAGACGTACGAGCTCAGAGGTTGTATATCGATGGACATCAGTCGCATGGCATGAATTGCCTGTGTGGCACGCTAAGATGCAATGATCAAGGCTTCTGTTGAAAAGCAAAGTCTTGTGGTTGATGATCAAAGCATGGCCTTTGTGGCGTAGCTTTGTGTATAGCGTGAATTCGCGAGCCTCACACCTCGGTATGAGTTAAAAACGGGATACGGACCGCTGGGAGAGCACGACGTTTCTTTCTAGCTTTGGTGGTGTCAGTGACTTACCAGCCCTGACATTTATATACTTTTCACCTTTGTGGTTGTTGGAACGAGGCGCCTCGATTATAGGTCTGTAAGGACCGGGAAACGTGTGTTCAGGCATAATTAATCCTCTAACGTAAGTGAGGACCGGCCCAGCCGCATCCAGGGGTTACCCAGTGTGCGTAATCCTGAGGCATTTGCTAGAGTGTCTCGAACGCGGAGAGGAGCTTGCCCCTTGCCTCGACTCATGACGGAAATCCAATTTCCAATACGTGTATTGCGGTTTTAATTGTAGAACTAGTATGGCGACATGATATATGGTACCCATGCCGTCTATGATTTATATTTATGATTGAAATTGTTTTGACACTATACACTTATTATAGTATCAAATGATTTGTTTTAAACGTATCAAGCATGTTTGGCTGTTATAAGGTAAAACCCTATCCTCCGGCTTGCGTTGCATTGTGTGATGGGACCTGGGTCTTATAATAGCTTCATTTTTCGAAAAAGCATTGCGTTGTTTATTCTATGCACTGGTATTCTTGGGAGGAAACCCGTTCCGTGTTATACGGCGTGGTCCCTTGAATTACTCTCTTTTAAAAGAAAGTTTTAAATAACTGTTTTAGTTCTCACACCAGTCACATGACTGACCTGGAGTTTATTGTTTTAACCTAAACTCTGGGTGCCCCTATTTTCCGCACGGGCAGCTAGTAGTTTTGGTTTTGCAGATTTATATTTACAGGATCCTGGTTTACAGCTGGAATGATATCCGGAAAGCTCTGTATCCGTATATCACCTTCAGTTGTGATTGTATTATTTTCCGCTGCTATGTAATTATTGTAATCTCTGATATTTATCGAATGTAATTTATTCATTTATACTCTGTATATTCTTGTATCTGATGGAATTGTTGTAATATACAATGAAATGTTCTTCTGTTTGTGTTCTGATTTGTCATGTTCTCAACGTTCAGGGGTTTCGAACGGTCTAGATCGGTTTAACGACTGGTTCGGACTGAGCGAAATTTCATGCCGTCACATTTGGTATCAGAGCTTTGGTTTACAGAGCTCGAGAACAAGACACATTAGAACCATATGAAAGAATTCATCAGATATTGGATTAGTAATATCCAATTAGAATGACTCGTTAGAGATAGGATCAGTAGTATCCTAGAACGAGTGTGAAGAGTATATTTTTCAAATGAAAACAATTTTGTTTTGTAAATTTAAATCGTTTTAAACGTATTTGAATATTTATTTATTTTTGAATATGGACAATCGAGTATATAAAGATTTTGCATATACGCGTCATGAACGTATATTCGAAGTTTTAATATATTGGATAGATATAGAATCATACTCTAGTGGCCCGAAGATGATTCTGATGATTGACTAGTTGTCATTAGTATTCATGTTCGAGTAACGAAGGTGTGATATCGATATATTTCCATTAGACTGGTGTGAGAACCAAAACTTATATAGTTAGAACACATTGTTGTGAATTGGCATCAAAAACATGATTTTTGTATATGTATCAAAAATTATGAATTTGAAACTCTAATACACTAATTGATTGATGTTTGTGTTGCTTGTTTATTTGTTTGATAATTTTGAACCATTATGCCTAATATAACCAAATATTGAACTATATTGAAAATTGGTCGCATTTGCTTGCATACATGTATATCTTTTGAACAGGTCATAGCAAGGAGGCTAGAGCCAGAGAATAAAATTTGTTTGCCCGACAAATAGGTACATGTTTATTACATAATTTACTGTTTTGTTTGGGTGATGATGATTTTATGAGCCTATTGGCTAGCCGCTTGGCTTTTTCTTTTTCTTTTTGAGATCTGAAGGACCGGGGAAGCTATTTGAAATTCCCCGATGCTCCCATTGCAGGGGAGGTTATGGCGAAATTTTTCGAAAATTTAGGGTGTTAGCCAAATTTTTGAAATTTTGAAAATTCTCAGAAACTGAAAAGTTGGAGAATGGAAGCCAGATCGAATGTAGAGCTGATTAATCAAACCACTTTCGACTTTGTTCCTTTTCGGGGACGAAAAGTTTTAAGTGGGGGAGATTGTAATAACCCGGAAAATCTGGGCCAGTTTAAAATTTTAATTTTGGCGATTTTAGCGAATTTTGAACATTTAAAATGGATTATTTTAAATAATATCGACATGAAATTTATTTTGAGTAGAATTCGACGTATATATTATATACGCCGTCGTTAGAATATAAATATTTATATATAATTATAAATAGAATTGAAAATGGCGCGGTAGTTCGATAATTCGATTTCAAACTTCAATTGAATGTACCGGGTGCAAAACAATCCGGATTTTAGTGAAACCAAAAACAATAGGATCTAATTGGTGATATCTTTCCAACGAATCCGACAAATCAAGATTTCATAGCGGGAATCAAAAGATATGTCCAGTTGAAAATTCTGAATAGTCGCTATGGAATTCAGGCCCTTAAAAATGGACATTTTGCAAACGACATCGGATTTCGACGAAACCAGTTTTGTTGGGTCCGTGATGTAAAGTTATTGCTAGATTCCAAATTTCATAATTTTTCGAATCAATATGTGAGCGTGGCAAATGAAAACGCGTTTGACCAGTTTCAGTTGATTTTAATCGACTGGAAATTGACCATTTTTCCAACAGTCTCAGAATTCGACGAAACTAGTTTTGTTAGGACCGTATCATCAATACGAAGTTAGAAAATATTTTTCTGGAATTTTTAGAGTTAGTATGTGACCCCGGTAAATTGAAATGTACGTTTAAAATTCAATAAAGTGATTTAAATGTAAATTTAATAGAAACGGATTCAAACAGTCGAATCAGCCTACGATACATATCCCATTGTGCTCGGAATGGGGGTGAAACGCTATGGACGACAGGCGGTGGACCTCGTTTCGAGGCCGTATGTAAAAGTCAACTATTTGCAAATAAAATAATTAAAATAAAATAATAAAAAAATAATAATAATAAACCCTTCCCTTTAACCGTTCTGCCCCCCCCCCCCCTCATATTTTCAATCGAATGAATAAAAAAAAAGAAAAAAACAAATCGCTCAGGCGATTAACGCCGCCACCGCCACCGTGGGCCAGCCGCCGTCCAACCCTCCATCTCCCCTTCCTCCGACCTCCGCCAGCACCCTCTCTCCTCCCTCCTCTGATCGAGACTTTCCCCAGCCCCAAAACCGCACCCAAATCGGAGAACCACCGTGGCCCCCCCTCGCCCCAAATCGCCACCGCACTCCTCCTGGCGCCGCCGTGAGCCGCGAAGCACCCCTCCGAGCCGCCGCCGAGCCCCCCCCCCCCCTGTAAGTTCCCTGAGGTTCTTTTTTATTTTATTTACTTTAAACGTTTTTTTTATTTACTTTAACTGTTTTTTTTTATTTTATTTACTTGAAAACTGATTTTTAAAAAAAAGTTTAAAAACTGATTTTTATTTATTTTTAAAACTGAATTTTATCTACTTTAAAAATCTGATTTTTATTTACCTTAAAAACTGGTTTTTTATTTATGTTGTAAAGTGATAAAAATGTAATCTTTTATATTGTGGAAGTAAAAATATGATTTTAATATTTTTAAAGAATTAAAAATATGATTTTTATATTTTTAAAGTATTAAAAATATAATCTTTATTAAGTGGAAGATGTAAAAATATGATTTTTATATTTTTAAAGTATTAAAAATATGATCTTTATTAAGTAGAAGATGTAAAAATTTGATTTTTACTTATGTAGTGGATTAAAAATATAATTTTTACATTTTAGGAATATTAAAAATAGCATCTTTATATGTGTAGAAAAATAAAAATGTGATTTTTATAATGAGATTTTTATAAAGGTGAAATCTTTAAATTAGAAAAGGTGAAATCTTTAAATTAGAAAAGGTGAAATCTTTAAAGTAGAAAAGGCGAAATATTTGAAAAGACGAGATCTTTATATAGAAAACATCGTAGTAAAAAATTCGATTTTTAAATGTATGAAGCGATTATTAAAATATGATTTCTGAATTGAAAATGAATAAATAAAAATATGATTTTTAGTTTAAAGACATTAGCAAATATAAAAATGTGTGATTCTTATATATGTAGTGACTACGGGCAACGAAGATGACGAAGATGCGATAGCGATGAAGATTTCTATCAATGAAGTGCCGTGGAGCTAGGATAGCTATTTGTGAGAACTTCTCACCTTTCAATTTAATCTTTCTAGTTATATATATATACTAGGATGCAGACGGTGCTTAGTAGCACCCGACACAATCGTCCACAGACCATGGACTTGTTTGTTTGATTGCAAAAATTAGTTAGATTATTTGATTGAATTGAATTATTTGGTGAATTGAAATTGATTTGATTGATGTGTGAATGGCGTGGGCCTTCACTAGTCCGGGGATAAGGCTAGGCCTTGTCCCGTTTCTAGTATCGTGCCGTTATGCCGCTGAAATTTTCTAAAATATGATAGAAAAATAAAAATATCATTTTATTTAAAGAATGAACTGAATAGATATTCATATGTTAAAATAAAATGTTTTATCGTTAAAAATATAATTTTTAACGTGAAAGTGAATAAAATAAAATATTCATTTACAGACCAGACGGTTTGTTTATGTACACTGATTTGATTGACATTGATTGGGTCGATAAATTTTACACATCGCCCAACTGCACAAATAAAATCTGTGTTTGATTGTTTGAAACCCCACACGGGTGTTGGGATGAAATTTGAAGTTCACTCATCCTGATTGATTAAATATGTCGATCGATTGATTGACAGGCTGTTATAAGCGTTAAATATCTATATTTGATGCTTATACAGTGTAGTGCACTTTGGTTGATGGTTGATGATTTTTCAATGCTATTATATACATGTGTTGTATGAAAATCCATATAATTAACTTTATATGGTAATTGATTGGGCCTCATTCCAATTTAGAAAATAAAGAATAATATATAATAAAGGTTCATGTGTTGACTATACTCATCCGTTGATATTAGTCATGTGTTGAACGAATTATTTTTATAATAAAATTTACATCTTTATCAATATATAATAAAGGTTCATGTGTTGACTATACTCATCCATTGATATTAGTCATGTGTTGAACGAAATATTTTTATAATAAAATTTACATCTTTATCAATATAAAATAAAGGTTCATGTGTTGACTGTACTCATCCGTTGAGATTAGTCATGTGAATTGAATATATAACGATTTCGAAATGAATTGAATATATAACGATTTCGAAATGAATTGAAAATATAACGATTTCGAAATGAATTGAATATATAACGATTTCGAAATGAATTGAATATATAACGATTTCGAAATGAATTGAAAATATAACGATTTCGAAATGAATTGAATATATAACGATTTCGAAATGAATTGAATATATAACGATTTCGAAATGAATTGAATATATAACGATTTCGAAATATAACGATTTCGAAATGAATTGAATATATAACGATTTCGAAATGAATTGAATATATAACGGATTTGATTTCAATTGAATATATAATGAATTGGATTCAAATAGAAAACGAAATGAATTTGAATCGAATAGAAAACCAATTTGAATTGAATCGAATAGGAAACGACTTTGAAATTGGATTGAATTGAAAACGAATTCTAATTGAATCGAAAGCGAAGTGAAATGAATTCAAATTGAATCGAAATTTGAATTGAATAGAAATGAATTTTAAAACGAATTTATAAAGAAGAATTCAATTTTGATTCGAATTGAAATGGAAGTTGAATTTGCTTTTGAAACGAATTTAAAACTATTTATATAATTCGTTTTAATTAGTAATCGACGAAATATATATTATATATATAATATAGTGGCCTGAATAGAACGCGCCGCGCCGCGGCAGTTCGTAAATTTCGACCATTTATTTCAAACGGGCATTACGGGAGATCCGACCGTCGGATTCTCCTAAAACCGGAACCGTTGGGTTCGTATCAGAAAGAGCTTTCTAACGAATATTAGAAATTTGAAATCTAACGGTTGGATTTGGAGATACGTCCAAATCAAATTCGAAAAAGGTCGCTGTAAGTGCAGTTCGATGGCCATTGTTGGAAATCGACTGTACGGGCCTTGATAAAATTATTAAAAATATCAATAATTTGTGTAAAATCATAAGAAATGATTTGGGAAAATTTGGGATGAAAAACTCCATATTTGAAAAGATAAAAATGGGTTTTTATCGAAATGAACTAGTTTTGAACTAAATTTAAAACCCAATTATTTTTAAATAAATGAATTAGATTTAAAAAGGGGTTTTAAATAATCGAATTTCTAATATATTTGATTAAATTTGAAATGGGTTTATCGTGAACAGTGTTTTAAATAACACTAGTTCTTTAACCCGATAACAAATAGAATGTGATTTGGGTTTGTCGTGAACTGTGTTTTAAATAACACCTAGTTCTTTAACCCAGTAAAAGGAGTTCTAACGAATCTGCAATTAGATTGAAGTGTGAATTTGTAATCTAAATTATTAAATTTAGAAATGAGCGAGAATGGAGTATCGCCAGTTTTGCTCCAAAGCGATAGTTAAATCTTTAATTAGATTTGAACGTGAAATGGTAATTAATTTTACCGATAACACCACGGTGTTAGATATGGAGTATTACCAGTTTTGCTTCATAGGATGAATAGGTTGGGATTGGGAAATAAAATAAATAATTACTTCGTTGTGGTTCGCTAATCTCGACTACTTGGAAAAACCATAATTTGGTTTTAAATGACATCCAAAGGAAGATTACAGGATAAATTTTAAAGAATTTATCTTGGATAAAATTAATGGGAACCTTTCCCTAAGAATGTGGAATTTAGAAACTAGCTGTAGGTTGGCTAAGAAGAATGGTTTCCTGGGTATTGATCTGATGTTGGTTTCGGCCTTCGGGGTTAATGTTTGGGAAATTGTTCTCTTGCTAATTTGCGGTTAGTGACTAATGAATTGGAATGAGGCGTATGTTGTGTTTGTGTAACATTTGTTTTTAATATACGCGGGTTGTTCGGAAAGTCCGGGTTTATACCCATTCTGAATAACCGATTCGACGATAAGTCGAAGATGAAGACGGTGGTCGAAGACCGGAAGTTTTCACATCGTTTGGATAATTACTGACGATCCTGATTGGGCAGTACACCCAAGAGGATGGAAATAGTTGGTGGTCGTCCAGACGTACCTGGAGATGGATGAATATGCGAGGAAAGTGCCTCCGGTTTCGTTCAGACCCAGAACGGACTTGTAAAGGGATTGTGTGTCTGACATTGGATTTTATTCTGTGTTGATTGATTTCTATTAAATATACATCTGTTTGGCGGCGGAGAATTTATTCTTTTGCTTAACGCCCTTCTCTGAGACGTACGAGCTCAGAGGTTGTATATCGATGGACATCAGTCGCATGGCATGAATTGCCTGTGTGGCACGCTAAGATGCAATGATCAAGGCTTCTGTTGAAAAGCAAAGTCTTGTGGTTGATGATCAAAGCATGGCCTTTGTGGCGTAGCTTTGTGTATAGCGTGAATTCGCGAGCCTCACACCTCGGTATGAGTTAAAAACGGGATACGGACCGCTGGGAGAGCACGACGTTTCTTTCTAGCTTTGGTGGTGTCAGTGACTTACCAGCCCTGACATTTATATACTTTTCACCTTTGTGGTTGTTGGAACGAGGCGCCTCGATTATAGGTCTGTAAGGACCGGGAAACGTGTGTTCAGGCATAATTAATCCTCTAACGTAAGTGAGGACCGGCCCAGCCGCATCCAGGGGTTACCCAGTGTGCGTAATCCTGAGGCATTTGCTAGAGTGTCTCGAACGCGGAGAGGAGCTTGCCCCTTGCCTCGACTCATGACGGAAATCCAATTTCCAATACGTGTATTGCGGTTTTAATTGTAGAACTAGTATGGCGACATGATATATGGTACCCATGCCGTCTATGATTTATATTTATGATTGAAATTGTTTTGACACTATACACTTATTATAGTATCAAATGATTTGTTTTAAACGTATCAAGCATGTTTGGCTGTTATAAGGTAAAACCCTATCCTCCGGCTTGCGTTGCATTGTGTGATGGGACCTGGGTCTTATAATAGCTTCATTTTTCGAAAAAGCATTGCGTTGTTTATTCTATGCACTGGTATTCTTGGGAGGAAACCCGTTCCGTGTTATACGGCGTGGTCCCTTGAATTACTCTCTTTTAAAAGAAAGTTTTAAATAACTGTTTTAGTTCTCACACCAGTCACATGACTGACCTGGAGTTTATTGTTTTAACCTAAACTCTGGGTGCCCCTATTTTCCGCACGGGCAGCTAGTAGTTTTGGTTTTGCAGATTTATATTTACAGGATCCTGGTTTACAGCTGGAATGATATCCGGAAAGCTCTGTATCTGTATATCACCTTCAGTTGTGATTTGTATTATTTTCCGCTGCTATGTAATTATTGTAATCTCTGATATTTATCGAATGTAATTTATTCATTTATACTCTGTATATTCTTGTATCTGATGGAATTGTTGTAATATACAATGAAATGTTCTTCTGTTTGTGTTCTGATTTGTCCTGTTCTCAACGTTCAGGGGTTTCGAACGGTCTAGATCGGTTTAACGACTGGTTCGGACTGAGCGAAATTTCAGGCCGTCACAGTTTGTATCAACATGATATCACACATGGGTAATTAATTTGCAATTTGTTTCTATTGAGAAGTGCAGTCTGTCTCTGCCCTCTAAGGGGAGCATTTTTCAGTTGCTCTTTTGCAACTTTTTTATTTCTCTTGCTATTTCATTTCACTTGCAGCTGTTTTTGCGCAATTGCTTCTAGATCAATTGTGTCAGAATATTGCAAACCCTTTAAACTAAATCATAATATGTCAGTTGATAGAATTACCGACTTTACTAGTTTCCTAGATTAAACAATTGGTCTTTAATCCGGAGTGCATATGCTTGTTTGGTTTCCATGCATTTACATTAAATTGCGATGATTTGTTCTTCAGATGTCTCTGAATACATATGTCATGTATGTGTGTGTAGTTCATTCTGCTATAGGTGGACAAAATTTTCTTATATATCATGCATTTAAGTACGTATCATATATTTACATACAGTAATACATATCATGCATGTATGTTCACATAATAACTTTATATATGGATTGTATATTGTATGTGGTATATCTAGTTACTTCTCTGACTAACAAATTTTGTTCTTTGGTTGCTAAATTTCTTTTTCCTCCCATGCAGGGTGAGATTTCGGAATCCCTGTCAGATATTGATGGCCTTTCAAGCACTTTTGCAAAGGTTTGTTTTTTCCCAAATATATTTTTAACCTATTTTAAAAATCTCAGTATAATCTTATATCCCAAAGTTTTCAAGATCAATATTGATTACAACTTCTACTATTTCCATCATTCATTCTCTTTTATTAATTTCTGTACATGCTTCTATATGATATAATTGGTTCTGAACTGAAATATAAAAAATGTTGACACTGACGCGGAGCAAGCAATATAGGTTCACTTTGGGTGAAATGAAATGTCACTTGCATATCTTATTCATCTACAACTCTCTTCTAATTCATAATTTCTGTTTTCAGTTAAATAAAACTGTCAGTAAGCCAAGGACTGCTGGTATAATAGGCGATAGAGGATCCTTCTCGAGAGAAAGTAAGTACACGATAACCTACGCTTCCATGTAATCACTGTATAATTTCACCTTCTCCTGCGATGTTTTACAACACCTTGTCAATTACTTGATTTTTATAATTAAATATCCCTTTGAACTGTAGACTAGATGAAATGAAATGCAACTTTATGCATCCATCAAGTTCTAAAATGAAATGCAACTCTATGAAATTATGCAGGTTAATCCGTAGCTCTACACATATTTATCGATCACTCTAAGTTTCATCCAGGAATTTATCTTTTCTGACAGCATTCAGATTTGGAATACCCTTATAAGTGACCCCGAAACCCCAAGGTAATGGAAGTATATTCTCTTTAGTTTTTTTTTTGGATGTTTATTTCTCCTTATACTTGTGAAACTGAAACTATACATATTTGAGTTTAAGGTGATTGATTAATTAATGACTGATTTGAACTTTAATTTCCTAATTGATAATTCCAACCATGGATAAGTTTTTCTTGGGCCCATTCTGTATCCATTTATTTTATTAATCTACAATAAGAGGTTAAGAGATGCCAATTTGTCCACGTCCAGAACTCCCACCATATATGCATACTCACTCATCACTCCTTTCTTTTCTATTGACCTTCAATTAAGGGAAATGTCATCTCTTTTGTTTTTAGAAAACAACGAACACACATCCACATGACAGATTAGAAACTATAAACCCTGTGATGGATGATTTATTGTAAGTGTAAATTTGATATTTTTAACCCATTAACAAAGTGTTAATCCTGGATTTTGGCAAACTGACATAACAATAGTAGTAATGAAATTTGCAGAAATTACCCTAAGACACGTTGGTTTCTTAAAATATTATTTATTCTCGGCACTTATATAGGTAAACGAATGTTTGCTTATAGTTGTAGCAAATCATCTTGTAAAATACAGAAGATTCTCTCTAATCGATTGCAGTTTCACTATTGAAATAAATTAATACAAGTTATCGTATGAATGACTGCACTACACAATTTTTAAGTTTATAATATGCAGTATAAAAAAACCGATATATTATTTTAGAAAGCAAAATCAATGGATTTTTAATTTTTTTTGAATCAAATTCTAGGAAATGGTAGCTCGTATTGTTAATATGTATTGTCTTCCTTTTCAACTTAAGAAAAAAACATTTGACTATCCAACTGCTCCAAGTTTTTCTTCTATGTATCGTATATTTAAGCAAATATAGTTTAGAATATCCTATAACTTGACAATTCATATACTCACTTTTTCATCTCCTTGTTATTTCTCCTCCTTCAAACAAAATAAATCTACTCAAACTATTCACTATCCTATATTTAATTTTTGTTTTTGGTAGCTACAAATGTTAATACATGTAACTTCCTTTGTCATACCAAAATTAAATCACATATGCCTCTTTTATTTACCTTTTTCCAAAAAAAATGTTTGTGAAACAATTAACATGGTTTCAGTTTTGGATTTATCTTCTGATTATTCTTCGGCGTAGGAATATTTAAGAATCTCATGGTCCATCATATGCATGTGTGTATGATTTTATTTTACAAGAATTGGACTAGAAAGAGGTGTCATTCATTATGCAAGGATTAGCGGTCTCTAATGGTTAAATACCTTATTTATATAAAGGCATGTGAAAAGCCACGTGATAATTTAGTTAACTAATTATAAGCAACTTTTATCCCTATCATGAATTTGAATAATGAATTCAACGCGTAATGATATCATCTTTAGGACATAAACTATTGTTTTATGTATTTATATAAATTATGCCCCCCATTAGGAACTTAATAACTCCCATTACCTTGGGGATGGATGGTATGATTAACACATAATTAATTGCGTTAACTGTGAAACTGAAACTAAAACAAAAGAGTAAAAATATATATGTAATTTCTTCCTTTTTTCTCCTCCATTGGATCTTAAGGCTTTAATATATTGTCATGCACATATACATGCATTTGTGTGTCTATTTACAGTTTGTAGCATTTTATAACTATTTTTCTTTGTGATTTTAAGGTGATTGATTATGAATTTGGTTGAACATGATAACGTTGTTATGGAGAATATGGAGAATGATCCGGATTCGGTAAATAGTTCCGTAGGAAAAAAAGCAAGTTAGGAGTACTCATTCTGAAGTCTGGAGTATTTTCAAAAGAATGAAGTTGCTGAAGGGGAAAAACAGACATGTTATTGTAAGGAATGCAAGACGTCATACATTTGGGGGGGGGGGCAAATATGGTACTTCAAATTTTAGAAAACACATACCGAAATGCTCATTGATAAGTGCCAAAGCATTGAAACAAAATCAAACTATTTTCAGTCAAAATAAATATAGAGAATTAATGGCTAAGGTGGTCATTAGACATAATCTGCTATTTATGTTTGTTCATTATGAAGGCATTCGTGATATACATTTATATCTTAACAACATAGTTTTACCCTTTTCGAGAAATTCATCCCGTGTAGATGTTTTAAAAATATATGAAAAGGAAAAATCCAAGCTTAAATGTTTTTTGAAAACTTGTACGGGGATGGTTAGTTTGACAACCGATTTATGGACATCGGTTAATACAGACGGCTATATCACTCTAATTGCACACTTTATAGACAATGAATGGAAATTGCAGAAAAAATTGCTTAGTTTTTGTCTTATGCCACCACCCCATTCCGGAGCTGCTATTTTTGGAAAGATATGTAGTCTTTTACTTAGTTGGGATATTGAAGATAAAATATTTGCTTATACATTAGACAATGCTTCATCCAATGACAAATTTGTAGAGCTATTAGAGTCCCACCTAACTTATCGTAAAGCCTTGATGGCGGATGGAGAGTATTTGCATGTGCGATGTACAACACATATTTTAAATTTAATGGTACAAGATGGTTTAAAATGCATTGCTTCATGTTTAAGTAATATAAGGGAAAGCATCAAGTATATTAAAGGTTCGCAATCAAGAAAGAAACATTTTATAGAATGTATAGGGGATCTATCTTTGGATAACAGTAATAAAGGATTGCATCAGGATGTGCCAACAAGATGGAATTCGACATTTATTATGTTGAAAAGTGCTATATATTATAAACAAGCACTTACTCGGTTGGAGCTTGTCGATAAGAATTATATTTATTGTCCTACACAAGAGGAATGGATGAAGGCAAAAAAAAAACCGAATTTTTGGAAGTATTTTATGATGCCACTTGTTTATTTTCCGGAACGAAGTATCCAACTTCTAATTTGTTTTTCCCGAAAGTTGTTATGGTTTTGTTTACATTGCAAAAGTGTATGGGATCTGATGATTTTATGTCTGAAATGGAAAGTAGCATGTTTTTAAAGTTCAATAAATATTTGAGTGAGTTTAATACATTGCTTTGCATTGCTTGCATTCTTGATCCGCGATATAAGATGGATTTTGTTAAGTTTTGTTACAAAAAGCTTTATGGAAATGATTATAATGAAAGGGTTGAGAAGGTAGAGGCAAAATTAAAAGGTCTTTATGAAGAGTATAAAAAAATTAGAAAAGGAATCTAACAATGAAGCAATTGGGTCTAAAGAATTGGATTGTAGCGATTTGTTTGTAGGACCTTATTCTCAAGAGTGTGCCAATGTAATGGAAGAATTTGACATATTTAGAAATTCCAAATCTGCTGAAAGTTCTCATAATTCAGAACTTAAGTTATATCTAGAAGATGGGTTGTTAGATCGTAAGTTGCCGTTGGATATTCTCTCATTTTGGCAATTTCAACAACTCAAATATCCTATTCTTCCACTCATGGCGAAAGATGTTCTAGCCGTGCCTATTACTACAGTTGCCTCCGAAAGTGCATTTAGCATTAGCGGAAGGGTTTTAGACGATTATCGGAGTTCTCTTAAGGATGATATTGTGGAAGCATTACTTTTCACGCATGATTGGTTGTATGGAAATGCTATTGCGTCAGAAGTGGAACAAGAGAATGAAGATATTTCAAAATTTCATGCTGATGCAGAACAACTTGTTCAAGTTTCTACTCTATCTGATTGTCTTAGTATAAGCCTATAAGGTACTGACATGCACACTCAAAATATTAGATGTTTTATTCATGCATTTCTAATGTTTTTTCATTTTTGGAATCATTGACAGCTTATTTCTCTTACCTGTCTATCAGAACATGGCTTCCGAAGTGAGTAATTATTTTTATGCTTATCAAATCATTATTAACTGTCAATGATTTTTTAATGATCCAAAGCCATAATTTTCAACTACTGCCAAAGCTATATTGGTTATTATATGTATAGAAACATTACCATTCAACATAGAAGAATGAATCATGTAGTGTTCATTAAAATCTTTTTAACATATTTGGCTGACTTTTTCTCTGCTTCACTCAATGCTCAGCCTTTGTTCTTGAAAGATTGGAAAATCAAATTATGGTCTTTATTTTTCTGCCATTCAGTAGGAGTTTGATATGATGTGATCATTAAGGTATGTTTTGTATTACTGTACTTGTTACTATAAATTTATTTGTTATTTTTTAAGTAGAGTCTGTGTGAAAAGTAATCTTTATAAACAAGAGTATAATGGATGATACTGATATAAAGATCATCATATAAGAATAGTGGAGAATGCCACAGCAAAAAAAAGCCGATACATTTCAATACAGAATATTTTAACAGTTAAACTTAATGCACGGCTCTGAATTCACTCCTACTTCTTAAGCAGTTTCAGAATATTTTAACAGTTAAACTTAATGCACGGCTCTGAATTCACTCCTACTTCTTATGCAGTTTTACCATAAGAAGTAAAAATGAATCATCCTTTCCTATCAGCCACAACTGTGTCCGCGTTTAATAATTACAGCAAGATTTTAAATCTCATAAACTTTTATAAAATCTTCTCTTGTAATAAGAAAAGAGAAAATTAAATCTGTTATAACAGGAAAGTGCGCCATATATAAAAACATAAGCACTGTAGCAACCATTTCTCCAAAATAAAACTGAAAGTAACCAGCACAGTTAATGTCTAACGTAAAAGCTCTGTCACTGCCATTCAACCATCCATACAAGAAGTTTACCTCTCTAGACTCAAAAGCAAATCAAATGGTCAGCATGTGAGTATATTTACCTCGTTACTTTACCGCCACTTCTGTGCCATATCACCAGAATTATCTAGACCCTTTGTCTCCACTTGCTGTCAATTGAATTGATTTGCAATTGTTGAGCAAATTCTATAGCTTCTAAAGTTAACATGTGAGTATGTTTAAGCAATGTTTTAGTAAAATGTGATTCCAACGTCAGTTAACATTACACAAGTTTATATTTCATTCAAGCAAATAGTGCAGTTCTTCAATTTTTTATGTTTCTAGGTGAAGAAGTAATTTGATATGTAATTCAACTTCCACCTTTTTTTTAACTGCAGATTGTTTCACATATTAAAAGTATTTTTTTTCCCTTTCAATTTTAGTATTTTAATTTTATTTTAAATGATGCATGCTAGCTATTTGTGTAACTGTCATTTAATGTTTCAGACAGTCAACCATGAATTGAAGACATTAGTGCTTTCATTTTGCCTTAAATGTGTTCAAACTAGTTGAACGGTTTTTCCTATCTAGCCTATAGGTACTTGGAATTATTTGGATCGTCAATTGATGAATGTCAAGTAGATTTTTCTTTTTTCTAAGTGTTTGAAGTATCAAGAGTTGAGTAGTAAATTTGAAATGGATGGCATGCAGCAATCATTAGATCATTTTCTCTCTGCACGTATTTTGTTTCCATAAGTCGTATGATTGGCCAGAGTTGTTGGTATAGCATGATGCACTAAAACAATCCAGGGTGGAATTTTTTTAGAAGACTGTTCGACTAGGACAATAGATATCATATGCAACTGAGATAAATAATCACCATTCATACAGACTTACAGTTTGTATTACTGTAATTATTAAACGCAGACACAGTTTGTTTGAAGTGCAATTTACAATATGGTAAAACTGCATATGTTAAGTGCAATTTAAAATATTATTATTTAGCAGTTATTCCATGAAATAGGAGCCATTGTTCCGCATATAAACACCACATTTGAAGTAATGGTTCGCTCCACCCACGTCATTTGTTTCTACTCTAAGATCTTCATCAATGAAAACTTTGGCTATTGCTTTAGAGGTGTCATGGATGACATTCACTTTGAACCATCTTCCATAAATTTGATCAGCAATTAGCACTCTTCTATAGTACATTAGCACACCATTATAGGTTCTTAGCATTAGAGTTGCAGCCCTATTAGGAATACCTGAGCCAAATATTTGCATGATACACACCCTGCTTGTACCTATTGGAACATATGTGTGTCCTTCAAATTGCCACACCACTGTTGAATAGTCATGCCCCTACGTGTATATATTTTTGTCAAAGATTTGGTGAAGTAACAGCATGTTATGACCTGCATAGTTAACTGAATTAGGTTTAATCACACTTCTGCTATGTTTCATGATTCAGATTTCCACAAGTAACCAATTTTTTTTTATGTTCTGTTTCTTTTTCTCTCATTTCCTTGATGTTCTGATTAGGGTCTCTAACTTTACTTTCATTATTATTTTTTAGGTGGCTTGGGTTTGGATGTTGGACAAAAGCAGTGGAACTTTCTGTATTTTCATTTTTATGAGTTTGCACTGAAACGTTTTAGTTTCATTTCTGTATGTTCATGATACTTCCGAATCTTTTAGTTTTAGTGTTGCAGTTTGTAATTATATGATGCAGAACTTTCAAATATTCTAGTTGTTGTAATATCTAGTTCAGTTTTCCTATTTGTTGGAGCAAAATTTGGGTTTTGTGTTGAATTAGCAGTATTATAGTGCAGTTTTCCATTTTTTGGTGCTATTTTTGATAATATGATGTGCACGTTTTCTTGTGCAATTTTTTTTAATGCAGAATTGATAATGAACATTGTATTTTTTCAATTTTTAAAGTTGATCTTAATGCTTAAGCTGCGGTTATTGTTAACGGGTTGGATTGGGTCAACCCTTTTATTAATCGGGTCGGGTTGACCCATTTATTAAATGGGTAAAATGGATTGGGTTTGTTTATGTCTTAAATAAGTCGGGTCAAATTCTACCCAACCCGACCCATTTGACAGGCCTAACAATATACAACAGTAAGCTATTACACCGCAACTGAGTTTTGCTTCAATCTATGCTTCGTTTGAGATATTTTTTACCATATCGCATGACTTTTGGTTCCATGTTTCCTTTACTCTATTCTCATTTATGCTTTTTTGAGTCCTCTAATCCCTTTTTTCGTTCCTTCAAGCTCGATGTGTACCGATGCTGATTTATTACAAAGTTTGAAATAGTTTCAAACTATTTCTTCTTTACCTACTTTTTATAAATAACTTATGAGGAAATGTTATTTGAATTATTTTGTTCAGACTTTTAGTTTGTTTCTTCGGTTCTTTTTTATTTTTATGCTAACAAGATCCACTCGCACGTCTCATTATTTTCACTAATCATTGCATTTATGTCAGTTGTATGCGTATTTATGGATGCTCCACTATTAGGATACTGTAATATCCAACGACCGAGAGGATTGTCATATAAAAGCATGATGCGAAATTATTAGCCTCATAATCTTCCACTATATTTAATCCCATTGTCTGCTGCTTTACATTAGCTACCAGAGTTATTGAAGAGGTGTAACATGCAATTTACTAATTTGTTTCCTCCAATCAAATTTGTAAGTTCGTATTTTGTTCCGTCTTCCTTATCTACTATACTTATTTTTTATATTGAAATTGTTTCAATGTTACATATTAAGTTTAGTTAGCTCATGCTTGTTTTCAATAAACAATGTTATTTATAACTTCAAAATATTTATTTCAATTTTCTACCTCCATGAACAGAATAGAAGATCCGTTAGGTAGCTAATGCTTTATTTTATTTTTTAGAGTTTTTATCTATATTCTTTAAGTTTGTTTTCCATGATCCTAAGAAAATCCAACCAACTTTGCATTTTATTTACCACTATTTGATTTTAAAACACATTGGTTAATCTTATATAGTAGTGACCTACATGGACTTGTTAAATAAAACATGTTCACTTTTCTCAAGTATTATTAGAGAAATGCAGAAAATGCTTTTGATTTTATTGCTTAATTGAAATTTCGAATGTACAGAGAGATACATATATGTAGCGATTTGTATATTTGCATTTGGGCTAGAATGTGGCCTATTATACAATATGGGTATGAACCCAGTATACATAGCCTATACATAGCTGCATTATTTTTTATTTTCTCTCATACCCCCAGCAAACCTAACAACGAGTTAGGGTTTGAGGAAAGAATAAAAATGGCTTCCGCCGCCGCTATTATCTTCACTAACTTGCTTCAATTCCGATAGATATTTTTTCTCTTTGCCAATAAGACTAGAATGAGAGGTGATAACTGCCTTTGAGGTGGATTCATGGTTATCAGCTATGAATCTGCCACAATTGGTCAACTTATGCTCCTTCTCTGCTTTGTGAGACTTCGATTTGACTTCTGCAGTAGTCCTGTGCTTTTGAGATGATGTTGATTGAATAATTTCTCTATACAAAGCTTGTCTCTTAAGGTTTCAAATCTGTGTTTCGAGGGATGCTTTGTTAGAGTATCCGCATTTGGTAAGTGGAAGGTACGAGGTTAACATCGAGTTTTCCCTTTTGTACCAACTCTCTAACGAAATAAATACCCAGTTCTAAATGCTTTGTTCTAGAATGTAAAACTGGGTTTACAGCAAGGGCAAAAGAACTTAGCTTATCACACCTGACCATTGCCTTATTGACTGTTCTAATTTTTAGCACCCATAGGAGAGATTGTATCCACATTATTTTAGCAGTAGTACTTGCTATGCTATGATATTCAGCTTATGTACCTGATACATATACCGTGTTTTGTTTCTTTGCACACAAAGAGATGATATTTTTTCCTAAAAATATACATTAACCATTTGTAGATTTTCTACCATTATAGTCATTGGCCCAATCAACGTCTAAATAGGCATTGATGTTGAGATTATTGCTTGATTTCATGACCAACCCTTGATTAATTGAACCTTCACGATACCTTAGTACCCTTTTCACTGGCTTCCAGTGGTCACTTAATAGTCCTTGCATAAACTAGCTTGCCTTGTTCACACTATATGATACGTCTGGTTTGGTAATTGCAACATATTGAAGTGCTCCAATGATTCTTCTGTACTGTTTTTCGTTGCATATGGATTCACTCTTTTCTTTACTAAGATGCAGATTGGTTATCGTAGGAGTAGGAAGTGAGTTTGCTTTGTCCATTTTTGACCTGGCTAAAATTTCTAATATGTACTTCTTTTGGCTTTAATGTAATTCATTGTCCTTTGTTCTGGAAACTTCTATCCCCAGAAAATATGATAATTCCCTCAGATCCTTAACTGAGAATTCACTGTTTAATTGTTCAGTAATGCTCATGATTTCACTTTTACTGTTACCTGTAATTATGTAATCATCAACGTAAATTAGTATATAAGTAACAATGTTAATTAAACTCAGCAAATAGTAAGTTATCAGATTTGGTGGGATTGCATCCAAGCTTTGATTATGTTGTCTTGACCTTGTCAAACCGCACTCTAAGTTCTTATTTGAGGCCATATATAGCTTTATTTAGCTTGCACGCCAGACCCACATTTACTTTATCCTTGAACCCAAGAGGTTGTTCCATGTAAGCTTCCTCCTATAAATCACCATTTAGAAATACATTATTAGCATCAGCTTGCTTGATGGTCCAGTTTTTATGCAAGGCTACGGTTAGTATGATTCTAATAGAGGTTGGTTTCACAACAGTAAGAATGTTTCATTAAAGTCAATTCCACACTGTTGTGAGTACCCTTTAGCTACCAACTCTACCTTGTATTTAGGTATGGTAACTTCAACATTTATTTTTACTCTATAGGTCCACTTACACCCTATGATATTTTATCTTTTAGTGGTCGTACCAAACACTAAGTATGTTTTCTATTAAGAGCGTATAACTCCTCTTTCATGGCTGACCTCCACTTATCATTAAGAACAACTTGACGATAAGTGGATGGTTCTTCTCATTCAATTAAGTGCAATAAATTGAATATACTACTTTTTGCTCAAGTCACCGTTGACGGCAAAAAATGTTGTAACACCAAAAGATTCTTAATTGCTTAAAAATATTGTTTCGCATAGGAAAATAAAATGTAGAAATCAGTAAATAACACAAAGATTTATAGCGGTTCGGTCTGTGAGGGGCCTCCATCCACTTTGAAGGAGTTCCTTGATATTTTATTCACAAAACTGAGTTATAAGCATTGAACGTCATTTAGGCATTCGTCTACAAGTCCGTTCATGTATTTTGGAGTCATAGTTGTCGTATGTTAAGTCTTGGAAAATAGTAATTTGTGCTTCTTCTTTCTCAAAAACTAGGTTGCCATTAATGAGTTCTAGGAGATTCAAGAGATGTCAAATCAGCCATAATCCAACCCTTGTGAAGAATGAGCAAGGGGTATTTATTGGCGATATGTTAGGTGATAGTAGGTAGGATTTGGGACCACACAGCAGAATTTCGTATCCCTGGATAGCCATCTTTAGAATTTCGAATACTCTTGAAGTGCACAGGAAAATTCATATCACTGCCGAGGATAACGACCCAACTTTCGAACACATCGGAAGTCGTGTCATTAATAAGAATATGAATAGATAGAAGATAAAATCACAGAAAAACATCAGAATCTCACAGCGGATTTTTTTTACAAAGGATAATACTTCATAACATTTCACAGCGGTACATATTACATTAGAGCATCATATCTCTAGTGATACAAGCCATTCATAGTACATCTTTAATTATACATATCATTGATGACCAAACTTGCATACTTATAAATATACAGTAGATATGATAAGTGGACTAGCACACAGACAGTTCCATTCCAGCCTTCCAAGTTTTATCCAATCCTGATTCACTTGTCTATTCATAACAAGTGTTATGAATACCCAAGAGTTTAAGGGAAACACAGAAAAATAAAATCCGGGTCAGTCAGGGGACTGGTATGAGTAAACAGATTAAAGAAATAAAAATATCTCATAAGACCACGCCGTGAATACGGAACGGGTTTTTACCTTATGAGACAAAAACACTTTGTATACTTGAAATCAGATATTATCATAGTGTCTATTAGTTTTTCACAAATAATTATGAATCTAGAAGAATGCTTGCATCTCACATTCTCCTATATAGTATACAAATAAAAACCTCTTGGCGCTTATGGAAATTGGATTTCCAACTATGACAAGGTATGGGACCACCTTCTGATGATGTATCTCTAGTGACGAATACACCTGGGTTCAACAAGAACTTCCTGCAACCCGGCCCACACATGACCGACCACTCATTTCTCTTGAGTGTATCGAATATATTGTCACCCACGGTTGCTAGCAACATAACCATTCCCGGGAGATACAGAATTGGAAGAAGTAACAAATATGAATATTCTCTAGATGGTGACAATACACCCTAATGGGAGCGACCCACATAGCCATGTTGCCTGCCCGATTTTGGTCATTTCCTGGGTGTGAGGCTTGAGGCTAGACTTACCCTTTCTTCATCACAGTTTATTTCTTTTAAATGCCACATCGTCAAATCTCGCCAATCAGTAATTGACTTCTCCAAAAATATATTATAGGTATAAAGTGAGAGAAACGAATTCCTCTACCACGATATAAATACATTTGAAGAGATCAACGCACGTGATCAGTTAGAATTACTTTGTCAGACATTCGTCCGTACAAGTTGTCCTGGGATTGGACAAACCGAAGGCATTATAAAAAAATAGTCCTTGTATATCGCCGTCTTTAAAAAAAATCTATGACGCGCAACGTATAATCAATTCAAAGTGGAATGTTAATCCGGTCTCTTTGAAATGATTAATGAATATATTTCTTTTAATTATTAACCTAATATGATTATAATCTAATTTACATAGATAATTATAGTCAACTAAATAGTATATAATCATCTTGCTTATATCCGGATATTTTGATCATCTCATACAAATGGACAATTTCAGTGTGCGCGCCGCACGCAGTCTTTCCTTCCATTTTATTCGTCAATGTATAAAATATATACTTGCATTATTCTTAAGAAATAAATTTTCCATAATTACTTCTTAATCCAATTATTCATAAATGAATGAAATTTATGATTTTTAATTCAATTTACAGCTTTTACACTTTATATTGTTTTCATCAAATTCCCTTTTGATCCCTTATACTCGATCTACTTCTTCTTTCTATATATTAATTCAAATAAAATTTCTCTTTCTAAATCATTAATCTAGACATGATTAAAAATTTAGTTCTTATTTTATACATTACAGAACAGTATTTATCTTTGATAGGAAATTCAGATTACAGTTTAAACTGGCAATTTATCGTATGTTTTGCACACGGTTTCTCTTTCATTTTGGTTGTTTAAAATTTAAATATTTCATTAGAAAATAAATTCTAATACAAATTATAAACTAAATTAAAATTTAATTTAGTTACAACTTCTGCATTTTCCCAACCTTTGAAGAAAACTACACTTGATTCTAATTCACTTCTTTTCCCCACTTACTAATTTAAATAAAAATTATGTTTTTATTTATTTCATTTATTTCTCCCCTATATTTAATTTATTATTTCATTAAAAAATGGTTTAATTTAATTTGTATTCAAAAATCCTTATTGGAAAACAAATATGGCAAAGTACCACTTTTGGTCGAAGTACCAGTTCGAAATCATGATGCGCGCGCCTGAAAACTGGCCTGGCTCTCACGTTTTTTCAAAGTACCACTTGAGCACCCAAACACCAAAGTACCACATCGCCCCAAAGTGCCACTTCCAGACCCCGACATCACTTCACCCGATCAGCTCCAGCCCCCGTGATTTCACCACTACCAAGTAGTACCCCTGGTGGTACCAACCCCTCAAAACCATGGCCGATCACACCAAAACTTCGGCATTTCTTCTTCATTCACACCCCCATGCACGTGCACGTGCACACACGCAGGGGACCACGTCCACCTCCGACGACCATCCACGCACGTCACTCGTCCTCCGCTGATTCTTCTCCACCACCCTGATCGCCACCTCCAAGCCGCTAAAGTGATTTCACCATCCAATGCACTTTCCAGCAAAAACCACCATCCAAGAAAGCCACCGCCCCTCCTCGCCTTGACCATGTGCCACCGCCACCTTCTTGCCACGCCATCACCACTTCCTAACGTCCCTTTTCCCCCAGGACCGCACTCCCCTAGGCCCGTCGTCGGAGAGCAGCTCGGCGGTGAAAAACAGAACCCAAAACCCCTCTTTAAAACCTATTTCGATCCATTTCTCAAAATCCATGTATTAAAAAAATGATTAGCATTTTTCCCTTAATCTATAGCCTCTCCTACCCCTTCCTGCCAATCGCCACCACGTCTAGTCGAGCAGTTCACCAGAGATACCCGAAAATGACTTTTCCGATCATCCTTTTTTTCTCTTGATTTACACATTTAAAAATTCTGATTTTACTTTTAAAAATCATTAATTTGATCCACTATTATGATTATGTAATCAAAAAAGGTTTTCAAAATATTTGATAAACCACTTTGGTTTTGAGATTGACAGAGAACTTCTGTTATCATCCTGTATCCATATACAGTGTTATCTAGGAGTATTTCCTTACTTTCAGGCAGTGATTGTGGTGAGTGTGATGGTTTAAGATTAAAGTAGAAGTACATTTATATAGATTCCACTGATTTGAGGATCATCGGTTTGTTTTATCAACACAACAGGAGTGATTAACTTGCCAGTATAAATTCCTAAACTAAATGATAATTAATGAATTAATGAACTAACATACCCCCTCACTAACACTTTGTTTTAGACAAATAGGATGATTTAAACCAAGTGTGCATTCAACAACCATAGCAAAATAACTGCCAAACCATACACAGTCCAAAACAGGAAGAAAATATTGAAAAGTTTACTCACCTGTTTTGGTTAAAAGCCCTCAATTCTTCTTTACTGATTTTATCCAAATGTCTTGGTGTTGTGAATAGAATGTGTATGCTCAAGTCTATTTATAGGTGTAGGAAATATTAAAATAAGTGGTGCATTAAATTCTGTTTTGGAAAAATGAGCAAAACAGTTTCAGTTCTTGTTGTGACAAATGAAAGACAATATAAACAAAACATTTCTCTCACAAAATCAAAGCACTATTACCTAAAATCACATGGCTCATATCAGCTCATACTCACACTGAAATCACCTGCACATGCCACCCATTTTCTCCCGTTGGCCTCCTATGAACCATCACCTTAAATACTAATGACACAACCATGTTCTCCTCATATCTTTTCTTGGTTCTAATGAATATGGTACCTTCCTTTTGGTACATAAACGCTCAGTTTTATTGGGTTTTTAAATCATATGACAACATGATTTAACAACAAATCATAAAATACTTTTACTTGGCTTTCAAGGTAATCTAAAATATGAAAATCCTTGTACCATTTTGATCTCGGCCATGTGATGATTTAACATGTAAAAATCTTAGAATATCTATGCATTAGTAATTATCTAGTGTAGGAGAAATCTTGGTTTATATTCACAAGATTTTGTAAATCTATATGCACATGCTTTTTGACAAAAGGGACATGTTTTGGAAAAATAACAAGAAAGAGTATTTTCAGAAAATCCTAAATAAGAAAAAGAAAGATTTCAAACTGAAATAATTTGATACAAAATGATCTTGCCATGTGAAAGTACTTCTTTCTAGATTTTCTCTACTAGTTTTGTACTAGTGTAGGTGTCATCCTCAAATATATATATATATATGAAACATTTTTGCAAAAAGGTAACGGCACTTTCATGTTTTAGGGTGATGTACATGTGAAACAAAGAATGTTCATTTGAACTTGCTTTTGCCAACAAAAATTGGTTTTAGCATGCTTTGGTCAAGAATGCTTCATGGTATAAAAACAAGGATTTTGCTTAAAGAAAATATAAGGATTTGAACCCTTAAAAAACAAAGCATATGTAAAAAGCGACATTTTAAATTTTTCTATGTACAAGTGTTGTTATCCATACATGTGTAAAATAATTTTAAACAAACGTTATTTAATACATGCTATCCTACATAAAAGTGAAAAACGTATTTTACTAAATGATGTGATCCATGCATATGCAAATGTTATTATACATGTAAAAGAAATGCAATTAAACCTTTTGATATGTTTTGAAATATTAAAAAATATGGATTTTAACTCGTATTTGTAAATACGATACCTACGATCAATTTATATTCGTGTCAGTGATATATGTAAAAACCGGGTCATTACATTCTACCCCCCTTATAAAAATTTCGTCCTTGAAATTTGTAAATAGTAGATTTAGAGTTATCGACACACATCAATAAATATTTTATTTATAACAGCTATTTCCATAACTGGATATATCTGTTAATATGATTGGAAAACATTTCTATTATTGCATTACTACTTCTTGTCTTCCATCAACTTCTAAATATCCTTGAAATAGATCTCAATTCTTATTCACTTCATTGATTTGAATCAATCTTGCTCAAGCCTAGGTATCTGTCTAAATTCCTTTTTAACTCATCAGTCAACCCACTTAACTCTGTTAAGTATTATCCACATTCCCCATTGATTTATCTCCATCTCGGGACTTACAAATATGATGTAATTTCACAAAACGACCAGTTCACCTTTCCTGAGTCATATCCAACTAATACTTAAGTCTAGACTTAATTACAGGAAATCCAAATTTAATTCAATTTAAAATTCTAACTCGATTTCCTGTATCAATATGATTGAATATTATTCTAATTTAATCCAACCATATTTAATTTATCCTAAGGCTAACCCTGGTTAATTAACTCCTTTTATCAAAAAAAGAGTAAGGTACCTTCTGAAGCTCCTTCTATTTTCTCATTCTCAGAAATCGATGACTTATCCATTAAAGCATAGACCTTTGGTTGCTGAGCCTTTTTAAGTGGACAATCTCTAACCAAGTGCCCAGGCTGACGACAGTTATAGCATGAAAACTTTTGGGGAATAGCATCACTTGTTCCCTTTGGTTTAGGTTGCTCCGGCTGCTGACTTTGCTATTGCTTTTCCGCTGCTGGCTTCGTACAAAACCTAGAAATGTGTCCTTTCTCCTTGCAGTTATGGCATTGCGTATCTTTATAATGCTCTTTGGCTTTCTCCCCATCTTTGGTATTCCCTTGTTGTTCCAGTTCAGATTAAATTTCCTTTTGTTGGAATTCTCGCCACTGGGTTCTCCTGTCTGCTGTTTTGCAACTGGCTTCTTTCCCTCTAGTGCCTCATAACAAACTGCCATATCCACCAGATCGACAAATGGAATTTTGAGATGCCCAATCATTTGAACTTGCAGGCTATCCTTCAATCCTGCTATAAACATCTCGTTCTTCTTGAGTGGGGTATTAATCAGTTCTGGCCCGAAACAAGAAAGCGAATTGAACTTGTTCTCATATTCGGATATTTTCATGTTCCCTTGCTTGAGATCGATGAAATCCCGATACATTCTAGTCTTTCCTACAGCAGGAAGAAATTGTGCTTCGAAAGCTTCTTTGAATTTTTCCCAAGTGAAATCTTCCTCAGGAACATTTATAGTCTGAGCATCCCACCAAATAGCAACAGCTTCTTGAAGTTGCCACGAAGTTAAGAGACATTTCTTCTCATCATTCAATTTCAGTCCTTTGAAAATCCTCTCACAGGATCTCAACTGTAACAACCCGGAAAATCTGAGCCAATTTAAAATTTTTAATTTGGCTATTTTAATGAATTTTGAATATTTAAAATAAATTATTTTAAATAATAACGACTAAAAATTTGTTTTGATCGAAGTTATAGAGAATTTATTTATTTTAATTATAAAATAAGGCCTGAAATGGCGCAACAGTTTGAAAATTTGAATTCGAATTTTGACTGAATGTACAGGATGCAAAATAAATCGGATTTCAGCGAAAATAGAAACATTTAAATCTGTTTGAAAATATCTTTCTAACAAATCTGAAAGATCGAGATTTCATAGCAGGAATCAAAAGTTATGGCCAGATCAATTTTCAGAAAGGTCGATGTGAAATTAATATAGCCCTTGAAAATGGCCATTTTTCAAACAGTCTTAGAATTCGACGAAACTAATTTTGTTGGGACCGTATCGTCCCAACATAGCCAGATATAATTTTTCTGTAATTTTTAGAATCAATTTGTGAGTGTAGCAAAGGAAAATGTGTTTGGTTGATTTTAGTCAAATCGGGTCGACCAGAAAATGGCCATTTTACAAACGGTCTCAGAATTCGACGAAATCAGTTTTGTTGGGATCGTAATGTCCCAAAATAGCTAGATAAATTTTTCGGGAATTTTTAGAATCAGTATGTGGCCCCGGCAAATTAAAATGTACGTTCAAAACAGAATTTGAATGTTTTATACTTTAATTTGAAGAATAACTGACTGTAATAGTCGAATTAGCCTACGAAACATATCCCATTGTGTTTGGAATGGGGGTATTTTGCTAGGGCCGACATTCATTGGGTTTGAATTGGTGTTCGTATGAAGAAGAGGGTATTTTTGGAATTAATAAATTAAAATATAGAATCTCCAGCCAATAACAATTCTCCGTCACTTCTGCCCAAACACGCTTCTCTTCAGAACCAACGACGATTAAAGCTCCTCACCTTCTCTCCTCCTTTCCTCTCGATCCACGCACCATTACACTTCGTCGTCGTTCAACCTTCAAAGATCCTTCCTCCCTCTTCAAATCAAGACCAACCTCGTCGTCCATCGTTTGTCCATCGTCGAGCACGAGCTCTCCAAAGATCGGATGTTGAAGCCGCCGCCCCGCCTCATCCACGCCGTCGATCTGAGCGCCATTGGTGGCGCCGGAAAGCTGTCACCTCCCTCTACGACGTGCAACAATCCGATCCTCCTCAAGCCTTTTGGATTTCACGAAAAACTGAAACCTAGTTTTGAACAACTTCAGAAAGGTATGGCCTGGTATAAATTAAACTGATTTCAACACCTTTAAAGTGTCGCAAACTTTGATTTCACGATAAAAATCATATCTTTTTCGTTTCTTGTCGAAATTCAGTGAAACAAGAGACGCCGGGACCGTGAGGACGTCTTCTACATTCTAGAAGAGACCGAATATTTTTGAGTCTTCTACAATTTCTGGAAACGCAAAAAACAATATGAGATTTCTAAATTATAAACGATAGCGAATGGTTGACTAGAATTATTTGTGGTTGAGATTGTTTGATTGTGGTTGAAAAATACCCATTTGTGGTTGAGAATTATCTGGTTGAAACCACATAGGATTAGTTTGTGGAAAAGAAAAGAAAAACATGCTCGCCTGCGAGTGAACTAGATGCATGAAATCCCCATTGTCAAAAACCGCAAGATTTTAAGGTAGAGCGAGGAGTCGTACATCGATACGGTGCCGGTTTTAACTACCCTGCCGTTATGCTACCGAAATTTCCTGAAATATTCATGCGTTTGATTTATTTTCATGTGTTGAATTATTTTCATGTGTTGAATAAATTGTTTAGATAATAAAGATCACATTTTTTTTATGCGTATGAAGTATATGAAAAATTCATGTGTTGAAATATTCACGTGTTGAGATATTCATGTGTCGAATAACATTCATATATTGAATAAATTCTTTAAAAGGTAAAAATCATATTTTTACTATATATAGAAACTGTATAAAATATTCTTGTTTTGAATAAATTGTTTAAACAATAAAAATATCATTTTTATCTTATGTATGAAGTATATGAAATATTCTTGTTTTAAATAAATTGTTTTAACAATAAAAATCACATTTTTAAAATATATACGAATGGCTAAAAATCTTTATTTTTGAAATAAATTGTTTTAACAATAAAAAAATCACATTTTTATTATTTATATGAACTGTTAAAAATAGTCATGTGTTGAAATAAATATCTGTTGGATAAAAATATCATTTTTATCACATATATGAAATGAAATGGTTTTTGAAATCGAAGAACGAATTATATTTATATATGAATATATAAATATAATTAAAATAAATCGAATAGTGAAGCTACAGTTTGTATTTTGAAATCGTGATGTAATGACCCGCATTTTCCAGGGGTATGATTAATTTATTTAATTGTTTAAAATAGTGATATAGGGAATTTAATCGTCGTTAATTAAATAATATGGAATATTTAATTAAATTAAATAATATATTTAATTCAGAAATAATCAAAAATATTGGAAATCACAATATTCTGTGAACAGGGTCATCCCTAGAATTTAATTCAGCTTAGAGTTGAATAATATTGACGAATATATTCAATCGACGACAGTTTGAACGTATAATCATATTATAATAAAAATCGAGCTTGAAATGGCGCTGCAGTTTGCGATTTGGCGATTTGAACTTCAACTGAATGTACAGGATTCGTTTTAAGCCAGATTTCTGTGAAACAAGAAACGTTTGGAGCTGGTGGAGTATATCTTTCTGGTGGAAGAGAAAAATCGGGATTTCGTCGTGTAGATTTTGATTTATGTCCAAATCAAATTTTAGAAAAGTCGCTGTGGAATTCCTTTATAATTCGTAACACTTTATTTACGTTATAAATGGATTTTTCAATATAAATTGAATATTGATTCAATCTGGACTTGGAATATCAAATATATAATTACTCTGGAGTTGTATGATATTCCTCGGTGAATATATATGATAATATTAAATTATTAATACTTAATTTAATTTATTTAAATATATTTATATATTTAAATGGGCTATTTAGAGCTTTAAAAATAGCCACTTTTGCAAACGAAGTCGGAATTCGACGAAACTAATTTTGTTAGACCCACAACATCAAATTATTGCTAGATTCCAAGTTTCGTGATTTTTAGAGTCACTGTGTGGCCGTACGGATTTTTAGAGTGAAAAACAGTCAGCATTTTGACAGTTAAAAATACGTTGTGTGAGCATACGGAGTCGGAATTTGTCGAAACCAGTTTCGTTGGGACCGTAATGTCGAACTCTAGCTACATGTCCAGTTTCGTGATTTTTAGGTAGCGTGTGTGAGCACACGGATTTTTAGAAGATGAATTAACAATTGAGAATATACCGGGAATATTCCTTGTACAAAATATCTAGATATTTGTCTCCACTATAAATACCACACCCCATCCCTTAACCTAATTTCCATTTCAACTTTTCCGCCATTGGTTCTCAAATGCCAAACCCAGCACAAAAATTCAAAAACAAAAATCAAAAGAAAATCATGAAAATTTCTACAAATCAATACACAAATAGATTTGGGATCCACACAACTTCCTCTTTATTTCCATATGCGTTTGGATGAGTGCGACGCAACATTTGATTCGCTTTTTTTGGTACAGCGTGGCTAGGGTTCACAATTGTGGTGATGTAAGCGTTGATTTCATAGATTTGAGGTTCGATTGGTGTTTGAAATGAATTTCCGCAAGTGATAGTTGGAGTTTCGATGGTGTTTGAGAATTTTTGTGTCGATCAAAACCATCACCGCGTGGGGAGAGCTTCAGGTCGCGGTGTGTTCCAAGGCACCGAGCGGATTGATGAAGACATGGTGTTGAAGAGGAGGAGATGAGGAGTTTGTTGGTAACTTTCATTTGATTTTAAAGGAAGTAAGGAGGGGAGCTTTTGATTGGAGAAAAGGCGAAATGGCCATTGAGGAAATCGCTGGAGAACAGGTTGTCTTCGGTGAAGGAAGAAAGGGAATTAACGGTCTGTGTTTGGAATTTGAATGGGTCGGGTTAGTAACGGTGTGAGGCCCATTTAAACTTTTAATTTAGTTTAATTTGTTTAAATCTATTCATTAACTTCTGAAGGTCATAACTTGTTCATACTTTAACGAAATTCAGCGAAACAAGATCCGACAGGATCGTATGGACGGGCACTACCACATGGCACCGACTGGGAGTGGATTTGAGCTCGTACGAATTTATGGCGAATTTAACTGTTTGATTCAAATCAAACAAACAGTTTATTGTTCTTTAACGATGAACTGCAAATGTGAGTAAATCTCACTAACTCTGAACAGTTTATATTTTCATGTTGTATTTTTAGAACTGTTAAATATTGACTGATTGATTGCGTGTTGACTGTTTGATTGAACTGCTAGCCAGTTAGTGAATATTTTATATATATACATATAAATATGTATATATATAAACAGTTAAATAGTTATATATTGATTCTATTAACAGAATATTTCATATTTAACTGGAAGTGATGTTGATTTTACTGTGTAACATCTGTGATGCAGGGAAACAGGTTGGAGGAATCCAACTGGATTCCTCAACAGTTATTTTACAGTGATTTATATATGGTGATATATAATGTGATATATAATCTGGTGTTGATTATGTGTGGTTGGACGATATTTATCGGTGTTATATGGTATGTTAAATACCATAAGAAATACCAGAATGTGGAAAAGGGATTTTCAAAGTATATTTTGAAAATAATGTATTTATATAAAATCAATGGATTTTATATTATAAAAGAAAAATGATTGTGAATAAAAGAATTATATTTGTAAATCAAATATAAAAGAATTATATTTGTAAATCAAATATAAAGGAATTTATATTTGTTAATCAAATATAAAGGGATTTTATTTGTTAAACAAATATAGAGGAGATATATTTGTGAAATCAAATATAAAGGAAAATATTTGTAAAACAATATATAAAGGAAAATATTGTCAAGACAAATAGAAAGAGGGATATTTGTAAACCATTTACAAATAGATAAAAATGATTTATTTATTTAGGAAATAAATAAAGGTAAAAGAATTTATTATTTAGGGTATAAATAAAGTTAAATGATTTATTTATTTAGGGAATAAATAAAATAAAGGAATATTTATTTGTTAGAATAAATTGAGTAAAGGAGATATTTATTTGTTAAATAAATAGGATTATAAGTAAATATTTATTTAGGAAATAAATAGATTATAAAAGAAAATCTTTAAAAAGGAATAAACGTTATTAGCGAGTAAGTTAATCAAATTGAGTTATCAGGTTAGTTAATTAAAGTAATTTGATTAGTTAATCAAAGTGAATTAGTTAAGTTAAACTAAGTGAAGTGGTTAAGTTAATCAAAGTAAATTGGTTAAGGTAATCAAAGTGAATTAGTCGAGTTAATCAAAGTGATTAGTTCAGTTAATCGAGATAAGAAAAATCAAGCTAGGTTAATCGAGTTGAATTAGTCAGTCGAGTTAATCAATTGAGTTAGTCAAACCAAGTAAAACCAGTTAGAGTTAACCAGTAGAGTTAATCAGTTAGGGTTGACCAGGCAGAGTTAATCAGTTGGAGTTAATCGATCTGAGTTAAGATTTTCGAGTTGATAATCGAGTTAAGTTATCGAATACCACTTATTCGAAGTAGAAGCTATCAAATATAGTTATTTAAGATAGACTTAGTCAAACAGAGTTATTCAGGATAAGTTGCCATCTCGTACGACTGCTAGCGTAACTCGCAGGGCTGTAAATAGCCTACGGCGGTTGGATGTTTCCTGAGGGAGTCAGGCGTAACCATAGTGATCGCTGCAATCTAGAGTCAAGCGAATGGAGTTTAATCGAATATTAGTTATTCGATAGGAGTTAATCGAGTTGAGAAATAAGTTAAGTTAAATAAGTTGAGTTGATCGGGTTGGTCGACCAAGTTAGTCGAGCCTAGTTAATCGAATCAAATTGGTTGAACCAAGTAAGTCGAGTTAAGTTAGTCAAGTTAATCGAGTTAAGTTAGTCAAGTTAATGGAGTTAAGTTCGTCAAGTTAAAGTTATCGATGTTAGTTTCATCGAAAGGAGTTATCGATGTTAGTTTCATCGAAAGGAGTTAATCGATGTTAGTTTCATCGAAAGGAGTTATCAATGTTAGTTTCATCGAAAGGAGTTATCGATTATAGTTTAATCGAAGAGAGATTATCGAATATCGTTTATTCAAAAAGGAGCAATCGAATATAATGTATTCGAAAAGAAGGAGTTAATCGAATATAGGTTATTCGAAGAAGAGTAATCAAATAGAGATTACTCGAAAGAGAGTTATACGTCGAACTCGGTTATATCGAATTCGGGAAAGTATCCTTTACTTTCCAGTCTTTAAAGCAAGATTTATTTATTTATAAATAAATCAGTTGTTAAGTAAATTATTCGAATTTAAAGAATGTAAGTTAGATAATTCGAAGGTAGGGATTATAACGTTATCGCTGAAATAAATGTTTTAATAAAGAAGTAGATACGTAAATAGAATACGAGGGTTATGTAAAGAAGTTGTTAAAAGGTTTAAAAGATAAACTTGACCATTTCGAAATTATAACGTTGTTTAGTTAAGGCTGAGAGGTAATTATACCCCAACTTGATTGGTTTCCTTCTTAACTAAGAAATGGTAAAGTTTGATCGAAAAGGAGTTTTGGAAATGTTTTCCAAGTAAGAATCAGAAATGTTTTCTGATAATTAAAAATACGAATCTAGAATATATAGAAACAGAAGATAAGTAAATCAATGAACTAAAGAGATAAATGTTAAATGATGATTGATCGATATAATTTCCATTTGGAAATAATATCATTGTTTGCACACTTGTTTTTCTTTGATAGTTAACTCATCGACTATCGAAGTTTTTGACCATTTTAACGTTGTTAATATGGAGAGACCGGTTGGATTATTATCCAAAGAACCACTCTGTATTGGCATAAGTGTTGCGAATCATATACACCGAAGATAATTGAAGACGGAGTAAAGTGCAAGGGCTGTTGTATAAGTCTTAGATAACAGTGACTAAGATGGATATACTGAATAGTGCCTTCGGTTTGTCCAGTCCCAGGACAACTTGTATGGATGAAGGTCTGACAGAGTATATCCAATGGATCGCGTAAGTTGATCCCTTCAAACGTATATACATTGGTGGCGGAGGATTTCGTTTCTCTTAGCTGTATACCCGTTGTATTTTTGAGGAAATAAATTTGTGATTTGGCGGGTATGACGATGTGACATTCTAAGTGAATGAAGGTGGATGTCTGACAGAGTATTTCCAGACAAGCACGTACATTGATTTCTCCAACCGTACCAAGAGTGGAAGCGGAGAAGGAAACTTCTTTTAGCTAACACATAATGTATTGTTGAGGACGTCAATTGGTGATTGGATGGATTTGATGGTGTGGCATTTAAAGTGAATCTGATGTGAAGATAAGCGTAGCTTCTAGCCTCACATCCGGTAAATGACAGAAATCGGGCAGGTAGCATGGCTATGTAGGTCGCACCTATTAGGGTGTATAATCACCTGATCTAGAGTTTTCATTTGCTTCTAAAAATCTATTGTTGATGCTGTCCCATTCGGGAAACGGTTGTTGATCCCAAACGTTGGTGATATACATTCGATACACTCAAGCGAAATGAGTGGTCGGTCATGTGTGGCTGGGTTGCGAGATGTTCTTGTTGAACCCAATGTATTCCTCTCTAGAGGTACACTAGCGAAAGGTGGTTCCATACCTTGTCATAGTTGGAAATCCATTATCCAATACGTGCTTGCGATTTTGATTGTATACTATATATGTAGAACGTGAGATGAAAGCGTTTCTGCTAGATTGATATCTATTTGTACTTAGACATTATTATAATATCAGAATGATATTGCTTGTCGAAGATGTTGGATTCTCATAAGGGAAAAACCCGTTCCGTATTCACGGCGTGGTCTTATGAGATATCATATACCTGTTCAACTGTTTAGACTGTTTTACTCACACCAGTCCCATGACTGACCCGGAGTTTACTTTGTTGTTTTCCCTAAACTCTTGGGTGCCTAAATTTGTACGGGCAGTCAAGTAGTCGGGATTTACAGATATACTTGTAGAGTTTGGAGCAGGAGGTTTCAAGATTTTATAGCTATTGTTTTTTTCTGCTGTATTGTAAGTGTTATATTCTGATAAAGTGCTATTGTATACATAACTGTTATATTTCAAAGTTATGTTATATATTATATGTTATTCGTTCCGCTGTGAGGTTCGTGTTACTCTGATGTTGTGTTCTTCTTCTTCTTCTATTCCAAGTTTCTATCTTATTTATCCTCACCCTCTAATTTCTTTCATTAATTACCAGGATTTTCGATGTTTTGGTTATCGACATCGAGCTTATGTCGATAACCAAAGTCGCTAAAAATCCGGGTCGTTACACGTGATTTCAAACGATTATTGCGGGAGATCCGAAAATCGGATTTTCCCGAAACCGTTGGGTTCGCTTTGGAAATTTCTTTCAACGATACCAACTTTGCAAAGATCCAACGGTTAGATTTTCAGATATGTGTAAATCAAATCTGAATAAAAAAACGCCAGAATGAATTATATATATATATATATATATAATTAAAATAAATCGAATAACGACGCTGGAGTTCGTATTTTGAAATCGTAACTTCAAACGATTGTACCGGGAGATCCGACCGTCGGATTTTCCCGAAACTGAAACCGTTGGGTCCGCCTTGAAAATATTTTTCCAATGATATTAAATTTGTAAAGATCCAACGGTTAGAATTTTTGATATGTGTAAATAAAATCTGAAGAAAAACAGCGCCATGGCCGCCTTATGGCCTGAAGCGTCGTTTAAATAAAATGGGCTATTTTTAATTAAATAAAAATAGGGGAAAATCGTTATAAAATATTATAAATAATGTGGAATGAAAATGAACTGATTTAAATTCTAAATGTACATGAATTAATCGAAAAGGCCGAGTTAAATCTCATTTCAAATAATTGGTCGACGATAAGAAGTCGATGATGAAGATGGTGGTCGAAGACCGGAGAGCTTCACGTTGTCTGGATGATCACTGACGTCTTGATTGGGTGGCATCTCAAGATATAGATAATTAGTGGTGATCGTTCAGACGTACTTGGAAATCGACCGGATATGCGAGGTACTAGGTGCCTCCGGTTTCGTTCAGACCCAGAATGGACTTGTAAATGGACTGTGTGTCTGACATCGGATTTCATTCTGTGTGATTGATAGCCATCAGTTTCATGGCGTGAATTGCCTGTGTGGCATGCTGAGATGCAATGATCAAGGCATTTGTTGAAAAGCAGAGTCTTGTGGTTGATGATCAAAGCACCGCCTGTGTGGCATAGCTTTGTGTATAACGTTAATTCGCGAGCCTCACACCCCAGTATGAACTAGAAATAGGAGAGGACATCAGGGAGGACATGCGTTTCTTTCTAGTTAGAGGTGGTGTTAGTGCTTAAACTGGTTGACATTTATATTATTTTCACTTGTGCGGTTATTGCTGTTGTGAGGCGCCTCGGTTATATCGGTCGATCCAGGACCGATGGAGTCATTCGTTGGCTCACTTATGCCCAAAAGGGCGGCGAAACGCAGTGTTCAGGTATAATAATCCACATCGGTGGACCGACCCTGTCGATCCAAGGGTCGATGCGTTCTGATCCTAAGACACAGGCTAGAGCGTCTCGAATTCGGTAAGGACTATCTTTTGCCTTGGTTCATGACGGAAACCCAATTTCCAAATACGACATCTTGCGGTTTTGATTGTAAACATATATGGCGACATGATATATGGTACCCATGCAGTCTATGATTGATACTTATGATTGAAATTGTCTTTGAAACATTTATACACTAGTAATAATATCAAATGACTTGTTTTTATACGTATCAAACATATTTTGCCAATATAATGTAAACCTCTATCCTCCGGTTTGCGTTGTATTGTGTAATGGGACATGAGTCTTATATCGGCTTCATTTTTTTCCAAAAATCAATGCGTCGTTAAAAAAGATTTACTTTGTTACCTGCACTGGCAATCACTGGAGTAAACCCGTTCCGCGAAAGTGGCGTGGTCCTATGATTTGCCTTATTATTATTATTTTAACCTGTTAAGTAGATTTCTCATACTAGTCCCATGACTGACTCGTAGTTTGTTTCACTTGCAAACTCGGGTGCCCTTATTTTTACATGGGCAGCCTTATGTTCAGGTTTCAGCAGACTCATTCTGGGTAGCTATGGAGCCGGAGATGGACTTATCATTTCTATTTACTGTTTCCGAATCTATTATGTATATTTTGTTTGATTCCGCTGCAGACATTTTATATTGCTCTGAAACTGTATTTTGTACTAAGTATGATCCTGTTATACTGTGTAACTCTGATGTTGTTATGTTTATCCAGTGTATTTTGATGTTCAGTATCTAGTGTATTTTTATATTACTGTTCTGCTGTTTCTGTGGTATATTCCAAAGATTACCCTTGCCACCGTCGTACGGGGTTTGGGGTCGTCCCATGTGGTATCGGAGCTTTGGTTAAGCTTAGTTCTGGAATATAACATATTAACGAGTTCATCAGAAATAGAACCAGTCGCGTTCTAGGGCGAATAACTCATTACAGATAGGATCAGCAAGGTCCTAGTATGAGTATAGCAGAATGAAATACACCCCCAGTAGATACATTTACATTCAAGTAATTTCTCTATGCTTTATAATATCTTTTCTGTTGACCTGACACTTTGTATGCTAATTGCAGACGTACTAGAAAATGAGTAGCAGAAATAGAAGAAGTAATACAGACCTAGATATAGAAGCTCTATTTATGAAATATAGAAATCTGGGTGGAGTACTGTTCTTGGGCGAAGAATCTATTATGAAAACACAAGCTTGGGTTTGTTCTGCTGAGAAAATCTTTGAAGGTTTAAAGCTGAGAGATGATCAGAAAATATTACTGGCATCTTGGGCACTCAAAGATGAAGCTTTGTTTTGGTGGGATTCGATTATTAAGTATAATCCAGAAGGTAATATTACCTGGGATAGATTTATAGAGATTTTCCTAGAAAATTTTACTCCTCCAGAAGCAACTGAGCGGTTATGTGATGAATTCTACTATCTGATACAAGGAGATATGACCATTCCGGAATATCATAATAAATTCAATGAACTTTCTCATTTTGCCCCGCATCTAATTCAAGATCCAAAGAGGAAAAATCTAAGGTTTATATATGATCTTCAAAGAAAATACCAGAATAGTGTAATGGGGCATGTGAAGCTTCCTTTTTCTGAAATGATATACATGGCTTACTAGTATGAGGATCTCGACAAGAAAGGTATGTTGCGCTACGAAGGGGAAGTCAGTTCTAGTAACAAAGGGGAGTCTGAAACTGATAGTCCTATGGCCAGTACGATGCCTGAGGTCAGTAAGAATCCTAAAGCCAATCGGAAAAGGGCAAGATCTGGGAAAGAACCAGTAACGACTACCCCGTGCTCTAACTGCAATAAGCAAGGACATATGTCGATAAATTCCGGACCCTTAAAGAAACGAAGAAAGAATGAATTTAAATCCGAGAACAAATTTCAAGAGAATTGAAAATGCATTCGATGCCATCAGACTGGTCATCTCGCCAAGGATTGTTGGCTCATAAAGAAGCCTGGAATAGCACATGTAAATGAAGTGGCAGAAACTGGAGGACCCTCAGCTAGTCAGAGAAGGTCGGATGTTTTGGAAGGCACGCTTACTGACAAAAACATCCCAATTAAAGTATTGTTTGATACAGGCGCGTCACGAAGCTTTATTGCAAGTAATGCGGTTAATAAATTGGAGTTGAATCTAAGAAATCACAAAGAACCCATCACTGTCCATAATCCAGTTGGGGGTTCCCTCAATCTTAGTTGGATTTGTGGGGTGCCTGTCTCTTTTTCCTGTTATAGGTTACCCACCATCTCTATCGTCATGAATTTTACTGAATTCGATCTTATTTTGGGATTGGATTGGTTAACCAAATATGAAGCTGAGGTTAAATGCACTGAAAGAGTTGTTAGGGCAAAGATTAAAAAGGGGAATTATATAACCATACCATGTGAAGGTCCGAATTCTGATAGAAAAGACTTTTGGTCGGCTCTTGATGTTTCTCCTGCTCAATTAGAACAAACTCCTATCGTCAAAGAGGATATTCAGGCCATCATAGAAAATATTCCTGTCGTCAAGAATTATGCGGATGTGTTCAAAGAAGATGTTAGCTTACCTCCGCAGAGAGAAATTGATTTCAAGATTGCTTTAATTCCGAATGCAAGACTCGTGGTGCACGCTATTCGGAGAATGTCTTTAAATGAGAAAGAAGAACTAGACAATCAAACTCGACAGCTTGTATGGAAAGGTCTGATCAGGCCTAGTTTCTCTAATTGGGGAGCAGCAGTGGTGTTTGTCCCAAAGTCAGACGGTACTCTTAGACTATGTGTAGATTATCGTGACTTGAACAAGAAGACGTTAAAGAACAAATATCCATTGCCGTGAATTGATGATTTGTTGGATCGACTGAATGGCGCACAAGTATTTTCAAGAATGGACCTAGCTACAGGTTTCCATCAGCTTCGTATTGCCGAAGAGTGTGTTCCCACGACAGCATTCAGGGGTCCAGACTTGTTCTACGAATGGTTGGTAATGTCGTTCGGCTTATGTAACGCTCCAGCTTATTTTGTCAATCTGATGAATAGAGTGTTCAGAGGAGTCTTGAATAAGTTTGTTCTAGTTTTTATTGAAGATATTCTAATCTTCTCTAAGTCAAAAGCCGAACATGAAAAACATTTGGAACAAGTTCTAGAAATTATGAGGAATGTTTTAAAAGCTAAACTGTCCAAATGTATATTCTGGCAAGATGAAGTAAAGTCTCTTGGCCACGTTGTATCAAAAGATGGAATTGTTGTGGATCCAAGTAAAATCACCACTATTCAAAATTGGAAACAGCCTAGTACTCCCACAGAAGTCCAAAGTTTTCTTGGATTGGCTAGTTATTATCGGAAGTTCGTTGAAGATTTTTCGAAGATATCTAGTCACTTAACAAAGCTTACAAAGAAGCACGCAAAATTCAAGTGGACTCCAGAATGTGAGGAGGCTTTTCAAAAGCTGAAATTATGATTGACAACCGCTCCAGTGTTAACAATTATCGATGGCAATCAGGACTTGAAGGTCTGGACAGATGCATCTCGAGAAGTTCTGGGTGCAGTATTAATGCAAAGAGGCCAAGTTGTTGCGTATGCTAGCCGTCAGCTAAAGCCACATGAAAAGAATTACGTTACTCGTGATCTTGAGTTGTTGGCTATCATATTTGCTTTGAAAACTGGAGACATTATCTTTTGGGTGAGAAGTTTGAATTGTATACGGATCATCAGTCGCTAAAGTATTTGTTCACCCATAAAGACTTAAATCTGAGACAACAGCGTTGGCTAGAATTTCTTACAGCATACGACTTTGAGAATTTGTACACTCCAGGGAAAGCCAATGTTGTGGCTGATGCGCTAAGTAGAAAGAATGTAATAATCGCCAGTTTTATTATTACAACTTCATTGATTGATAAAATATCTGCTTTTCAGAAGGATGATCACTTCATTCAGAAGATCAAAGAAAGAATACAGAAAGGCGAACCCTCGAGTTTTCAGGTTGATAACGATGGGATTCTAAGGCTAAAAGGTCGAATTTGTGTTCGTAACATTTCTGAGCTCCGGAAGGAAGTACTGGATGAATGCCACAAGTCAAAGCTCAGTATCCATCCAGGGGTGAGCAAAATGTATAATGATATTAAGCGTATATTCGGGTGGAGATCGATGAAGAGAGATATCTCTTTATATGTTAGCAGGTGCGCTACTTGCCAGCTAGTCAAAAGTGACCAACAGAAACTTGCCGGACTATTGCAACCGTTGGATGTTCCAAGTTGGAAGTGGGAGCACATTTCTATGGACTTCATCGATGGTTTGCCTAGAACCAAGAAAGGAAATGACAGTATTTGGGTGATCGTAGATCGTTTCACGAAGACCGCCCATTTCATACCTGTCAGATCCAACAGAACTGCTCATAGTCTGGCACAGATTTATTTCAAAGAAATTGTTAAACTACATGGAGTGCCACTCAGTATAGTCAGTGACAGAGACCCAATATTTACTAGCAAGTTCTGGGAAGCATTTCAGATGGAATTGGGAACAAAGCTGAATCTGAGCACCGCTTACCACCCTCAGACAGATGGCCAAACGGAGAAGGTAAACCACATACTAGAAGATTTACTACGGGCTTGTATTATTAATTATGGCGGATCATGGGAGGACCACTTGCATTTAGCTGAATTCTCGTACAACAACAGTAATCAAGCAAGCTTGAAAATGTCACCGTTCGAAGCCTTGTACGATAGACCTTGCAGATCTCATGCTTGTTGGGTAGAACCTGGCAATAGACTTGTATTGGGGCCAGATATGATTCGTGAAGCCTCAGACAAAGCCGATCTCATTAAGAAACGATTACAAACGGCTCAAAGCCGACAAAAGAGCTATGCTGATTCTAGAAGAAGAGATTTTTCATTTTCTGTTGGCGAATATGTATATTTAAGAGTTTCTTCGATGAGGGGAGTAATCAAATTCGGTAAAACTGGGAAGTTGGCACCGAGATTTATTGTTCCCTTTCCTATTCTTGAACGGATTGGAACTCTTGCTTATAGAGTTCAATTACCTGACTGGTTGCCTAGAGTACATGATGTGTTCCACGTCTCTCAACTCGGAAAGCATGTACAAGATCCGGACTCTATTGTGGAAGAAGCAGCTCAACAGGACTTGGAAATTACTCCAAAATTGGCAGTTAGAAGAGAGCCGATGAAGATCATCGGCAAAGAAACTAAAGAGCTGAGGAACAAGAAGGTTCACTTAGTTAAAGTGCAGTGGAGTAGTGATCCTAGAGACTGTACTTGGGAGACGGAGGAGAGCATTAAGCAAGCCTATCCCAATTGCAGAATGGACATCTCTGACTAGCTCGGGTGCAAGGTACATTTACAATACTTTGCATTTCCGTTTTGTTCCCTACTTTGCTATTGTTTTCTGCTTTACTATTGTTCCCTTTTCATGGACGAAAACTTTTAAATATATATTTGAAAAGTTAATCAACCAATTCATTGTTGTTTGTATATTAATTGGACTAATCATATATTGGAATGATACTTAATCTAACCAATAAGAGGTAAAGTAAACTAGAACGAATCAAATAGTGAACTGAGTTGAATTTGATTGAAATGCATGCATGCACATATATATGTATGTATAATTAAACAGGTCATAGCAGGTACGCAAAGAAAAGGAATAAAATTGTATGCCCGACAAATAGGTACATGTTTATCATATTTCTTGGGTTTGGATGATTTTATGAGCCGATTGGCTAGCTGCTTGGATTTTTCTTTTTCTTTTTGAGATGAGAAGCCTGTGTGCCGGTTTGGGGATTTTCCCGATGCTCCCCGTTGAAAGGAGGTTATGGCGAAATTTTTCGAAAATTTAGGGTGTTAGCCAAATTTTTGAAGAATTAGAAAATTCTTAGAAACTGAAAAGTTAAAGAACGAACGCCTGAATGAAAGTTGAGTTGGTTGGTTAAACAACTTTCAGCTCTATTCCTTTTCGAGGACGAAAAGTTTTAAGTGGGGGAGATTGTAACAACCCGGAAAATCTAAGCCAATTTAAAATTTTTAATTTGGCTATTTTAATGAATTTTGAATATTTAAAATAAATTATTTTAAATAATAACGACCATTCGCTATCAAACTGTTGAAATGGAAGTGAAATATACTTATATATATGTATGAGTTATATAAGCGTTGTACACCTCATGTATAAGTGTTGTAAAAGTTGTATGTGTGATGTATAAGTTATATATGCGTTGTAAAAATTATATATGTGTTGAAATGGAAGTGAAATATACTTATATATATGTATACGCCCCTCGTCCACAAGCCATGGATGATATTTATTAGTTGTGATTGGTGTGAAAATTGGTTGATAGCGAATGGTTGACTAATATTATTTGTGGTTGAGATTGTTTGATTGCGGTTGAAAAATACCCGTTTGTGGTTGAGAATTATTTGGTTGAAACCACATAGGATTAGTTTGTGGAAAAGAAAAGAAAAACATGCTCGCCTGCGAGTGAACTAGATGCATGAAATCCCCATTGTCAAAAACTGCAAGGTTTTAAGGTAGAGCGAGGAGCCGTACATCGATACGGTGTCGGTTTTAACTACCCTGCCGTTATGCTACCGAAATTTCCTGAAATATTCATGCGTTTGATTTATTTTCGTGTGTTGAATTATTTTCATGTGTTGAATAAATTGTTTAGATAATAAAGATCACATTTTTATTACGCATATGAAGTATATGAAAAATTCACGTGTTGAAATATTCACGTGTTGAGATATTCTTATGTCGAATAAAATTCATATATTGAATAAATTCTTTGAAAGGTAAAAATCATATTTTTACTATATATAGGAACTGTATAAAATATTCTTGTTTTGAATAAATTGTTTTAACAATAAAAATATCATTTTTATCTTATGTATGAAGTATATAAAATATTCTTGTTTTAAATAAATTGTTTTAACAATAAAAATCACATTTTTATAATATATACGAATGGCTAAAAATCTTTATTTTTGAAATAAATTATTTTAACAATAAAAAAATCACATTTTTATTATTTATATGAACTGTTAAAATAGTCATGTGTTGAAATAAATATCTGTTGGATAAAAATATAATTTTTATCACATATATGAAATGAAATGGTTATTGAAATTGAAGAACAAATTATATTTATATATGAATATATAAATATAATTAAAATAAATCAAATAATGAAGCTGTAATTCGTATTTTGAAACCGTGATTTCAAACGATTATTGCGGGAGATCCGACCGTCAGATTTTCCCGAAACCGAAACCGTTGGGTTCGCTTTGGAAATATCTTTCCAACGATACCAACTTTGCAAAGATCCAACGGTTAGATTTTCAAATATGTGTAAATCAAATCTGAATAAAAACAGCACCAGAATGAATTATATTTATATATATAATTAAAATAAATCGAATAATGACGTTGCAGTTCGTATTTTGAAATCGTAACTTCAAACGATTGTACCGGAAGATCCGACCGTCGGATTTTCCTAAAACTGGAACCGTTGGGTCCGCCTTAAAAAGATTTTTCCAACGATATAAAATTTGTAAAGATCCAATTGTTAAAATTTCGGATATGTGTAAATCAAATCTGAAGAAAAACAGCGCCATGGCCGCCTTATGACCTGAAGCGTCGTTTAAATAAAATGGGCTATTTTTAATTAAATAAAAATAGGGGAGAATCGTTATAAAATATTATAAACAATATGGAATGAAAATGAACTGATTTAAATTCTAAATATACGTGAATTATTTGAAAAGGCCGAGTTAAATCTCATTTCAAATAATTGGTCGACGATAAGAAGTCGATGATGAAGACGGTGGTCGAAGACCAGAGAGCTTCACGTCGTCTGGATGATCACTGACGTCTTGATTGGGAGGCATCCCAAGATATAGATAATTAGTGGTGATCTTTCAGACGTACTTGGAAATCGACCGGATATGCGAGGTACTAGGTGCCTTCGGTTTCGTTCAGACCCAGAACGGACTTGTAAATGGACTGTGTGTCTGACATCGGATTTCATTCTGTGTGATTGATGGCCATTAGTTGCATGGCGTGAATTGCCTGTGTGGCATGCTGAGTTGCAGTGATCAAGGCTTTTGTTGAAAAGCAGAGTCTTGTGGTTGATGATCAAAGCACCGCCTGTGTGGCATAGCTTTGTGCATAACGTTAATTCGCGAGCCTCACACCCCAGTATGAACTAGAAATAGGAGAGGACATCAGGGAGGACATGCGTTTCTTTCTAGTTAGAGGTGGTGTCAGTGCCTAAACTGGCTGACATTTATATTATTTTCACATGTGCGTTTATTGCTGTTGTGAGGCGCCTCGGTTATATCGGTCGATCCGGGACCGATGGAGTCATTCGTTGGCTCACTTATGCCCCCAAAGGGCGGGGAAACGCAGTGTTCAGGTATAATAATCCACATCGGTGGACCGACCCTGACGATCCAAGGGTCGATGTGTTCTGATCCTGAGACACAGGCTAGAGCGTCTCGAATTCGGTAAGGACTATCTTTTGCCTTGGTTCATGACGGAAACCCAATTTCCAAATACTACATCTTGCGGTTTTGATTGTAAATATATATGGCGACATGATATATGGTACCCATGTAGTCTATGATTGATACTTATGATTGAAATTGTCTTTGAAACATTTATACACTAGTAATAATATCAAATGACTTGTTTTTATACGTATCAAACATATTTTGGCCAATATAAGGTAAAACTCTATACTCCGGTTTGCGTTGCATTGTGTGATGGGACTTGAGTCTTATATCAGCTTCATTTTTTTCTAAAAATCAATGCGTCATTTAAAAAGATTTGCTTTGTTACCTGCACTGGCAATCACTGGAGTAAACCCGTTCCGCGAAAGTGGCGTGGTCCTATGATTTGCCTTATTATTATTGTTTTAACCTGTTAAGTAGATTTCTCATACCAGTCCCATGACTGACTCGTAGTTTGTTTCACTTGCAAACTCTGGTGCCCTTATTTCTACACGAGCAGCCTTATGTTCATGTTTCAGCAGACTCATTCTGGGTAGCTATGGAGCTGGAGATGGACTTATCATTTCTATTTACTGTTTCAGAATCTATTATGTATATTATGTTTGATTCCGCTGCAGACATTTTATATTGCTCTGAAAATGTATTTTGTACTAAGTATGATCCTGTTATACTGTGTAACTCTGATGTTGTTATGTTTATCTAGTGTATTTTGATGTTCAGTATCTAGTGTATTTTTATATTTTTGTTCTGTTGTTACTATTTCTGTGTTATATTCCAAAGATTACCCTTGCCACCGTCGTATGGGGTTTGGGGTCGTCACATCAACCATGCTTGGACTTCAATGAAAGATTCCCTCCCTTTGAAAACTTTTCCTCCCAGACTTGTATATTCTTTACAAATAGTTTCAAAGCTTTTGTCTTGTTGAACTGGTGCAACTTCCTCCACAGTTTCTCCTTGATCCAGTATTACGACCAGTATTAGTGGAAGTTCCACTAGCCCGACCTCTTCGTCCTCGATTACTCATTTTAATCACCTGAATGTAACAGGTCATCATTCCAGACTTGAGTGGATATAACTAACTTAGGTATACCATCCGAGTTGATTTAAATTTATTTTAAATTTTTATATAAAAATACGCTCTCCTACACTCACCTAAAGCCTAGGTAATCAGTAACCTAAGCTCTGATACCAACTGTAACGACCCAACTTTCGAACACATCGGAAATCGTGTCATAATAAGAATAAGAATAGATAGAAGATAAAATCACAGAAAAACATCAGAATCTCACAGCGAATTTTTTTTTACAAAAGATAATACTTCATAACATTACACAGCGGTACATATTACATCAGAGCATCATATCTCTAGTGATACAAGCCATTCATAGTACATCTCTAGTGATACAAGCCCTTTTGATCCCTTATACTCGATCAACTTCTTCTTTCTATATATTAATTCAAATAAAATTTCTCTTTCTAAATCATTAATCTAGACATTATTAAAAATTTAGTTCTTATTTTATACAATACAGAACAGTATTTATCTGTGATAGGAAACTCAGATTACAGTTTAAACTGGCAATTTATCGTATGTTTTGCACATGGTTTCTCTTTCATTTTGGTTGTTTAAAATTTAAATCTTTCATTAGAAAATAAATTCTAATACAAATTATAAACTAAATTAAAATTTAATTTAATTACAACTTCTGCATTTTTTCCATGACGAAAACTACACTTGATCCTGATTCACTTCTTTTCTCCACTTACTAATTTAAATAAAAATTATATTTTTATTTATTTCATTTATTTCTCCCCTAAATTTAATTTATTATTTAATTAAAAACTAGTTTAATTTAATTTGTATTCAAAAATCCTTATTGGAAAACAAATATGGCAAAGTACCACTTTTGGTCGAAGTACCAGTTCGAAATCATGATGCGCGCGCCTGAAAACTGGCCTGGCTCTCACGTTTTTTCAAAGTACCACTTGAGCACCCAAACACCAAAGTACCACATCGCCCCCAAAGTGCCACTTCCATACCCCGACATCACTTCATCCGATCAGCTCCAGCCTCCATGATTTCCCCACTACCAAGTAGTACCCCTGGTAGTACGAACCCCTCAAAACCATGGCCGATCACACCAAAACTCTGGCATTTCTTCTTCATTCACACACCCATGCACGTGCACGTGCACACGCGCAGGGAACCACGTCCACCTCCGATGACCATCCACGCACGTCACTCGTCCTCCGCTGATTCTTCTCCACCACCCGGATCGCCACCTCCAAACCGCTACAGTGATTTCACCGTCCAATGCACTTTCCAGCAAAAACCACCATCCAAGAAAGCCACCTCCCCTCCTCTCCTTGACCACGTGCCACCGCCACCTTCTTGCCACGCCATCACCACATCCCGATGTCCCTTTTCCCCCAGGACCGCACTCCCCTAGGCCCGTCGTCGGAGAGTAGTTCGGCGGTGAAAAACAGAACCCAAAACCCTTCTTTAAACCCTATTTCGATCCATTTCTCAAAATCCATGTATTAAAAAAATGTTTAGCATTTTTCCCTTAATCTATAGCCTCTCCTACCCCTTCCTGCCAATCGCCACCACGTCCAGTCGAGCAGTTCGCCAGAGATTCCCAATAATGACTTTTCTGATCATCCCTTTTTTCTCTTGATTTACACATTTAAAAATTCTGATTTTATTTTTAAAAATCAATAATTTGATCCACTATTATGATTATGTAATCAAAACAGGTTTTCAAAATATTTGATAAACCACTTTGGTTTTGAGATTGACAGAGAACTTCTGTTATCATCCAGTTTCCATATACAGTGTTATCTAGGAGTATTTCCTTACTTTCAGGCAGTGATTGTGGTAAGTGTGATGGTTTAAGATTAAAGTAGAAGTACATTTATATAGATTCCACTGATTTGAGGATCATCAGTTTGTTTTATCAACACAACAGGAGTGATTAACTTGCCAGTATAAATTCCTAAACTCAATGATGATTAATGAACTAACATACCCCTCACTAACACTTTGTTTTAGACAAATAGGATGATTTAAACCAAGTGTGCGTTCAACAACCATAGCAAAATAACAGCCAAACCATTCACAATCCAAAACAGGAAGAAAATATTGAAAAGTTTACTCACTTGTTTTGGTTAAAAGCCCTCAATTCTTCTTTACTGATTTTATCCAAATGTCTTGGTGTTGTGAATATAATGTGTATGATCAAGTCTATTTATAGGTGTAGGAAATATTAAAATAAGTGGTGCATTAAATTCTGTTTTAGAAAAATGAGCAAAACAGTTTCGGTTCTTGTTGTGACAAATGAAAGACAATATAAACAAAACATTTCTCTCACAAAATCAAAGCACTATTACCTAAAATCACATGGCTCATATCAGCTCATACTCACACTGAAATCACCTGCACATGCCACCCATTTTCTCCCATTGGCCTCCTATGAACCATCACCTTAAATGCTAATGACACAACCATGTTCTCCTCGTATCTTCTCTTGGTCCTAATGAAAATGGTATCTTCCTTTTGGTACATAAATGCTCAGTTTTATTGGGTTTTTAAATCATATGACAACATGATTTAACAACAAATCATAAAATACTTTTACTTGGCTTTCAAGGTAATCTAAAATCTGAAAATCCTTGTACCATTTTGATCTCGGCAATGTGATGATTTAGCATGTAAAAATCTTAGCATATCTATGCATTAGTAATTATCTAGTGTAGGAGAAATCTTGGTTTATATTCACAAGATTTTGTAAATCTATATGCACATGCTTTTTGACAAATGGAACATGTTTTGGAAAAATAACAAGAAAGAGTATTTTCAGAAAATCCTAAATAAGAAAAAGAAAGATTTCAAACTGAAATAATTTGATACAAAATAATCTTGCCATGTGAAAGTACTTCTTTCTAGATTTTCTCTACTAGTTTTGTACTAGTGTAGGTGTCATCCTCAAATATATATATATGAAACATTTTTGCAAAAAGGTAAGGGCACTTTCATGTTTTAGGGTGATGTACCTGTGAAACAAAGAATGTTCATTTGAACTTCCTGTTGCCAACAAAAATTGGTTTTAGCATGCTTTGGTCAAGAATGCTTCATGGTATAAAAACAAGGATTTTGCTTAAAGAAAATATAAGGATTTGAACCCTTAAAAAAAACAAAGCATATGTAAAAAGTGGCATTTTAAATTTTTCTATGTACAAGTGTTGTTGTCCATACATGTGTAAAATAATTTTAAACAAACATTATTTAATACATGTTATCCTACATAAATGTGAAAAATGTATTTTAGTAAATGCTGTGATCCATGCATATGCAAATGCTATTATACATGTAAAAGAAATGCAATTAAACCTTTTGATATGTTTTGAAATATTAAAAAATATGGATTTTAACTCGTATTTGTAAATACGATACTTACGATCAATTTATATTTGTGTCAGTTATATATGTAAAAACCGGGTCATTACATTCTACCCCCTTATAAAAATTTCGTCCTCGAAATTTGTAAATACTAGATTTAGAGTTATCGACACACATCAATAAATATTTCGTTTATAACAGCTATTTCCATAACTTGATATATCTGTTAATATGATTGGAAAACATTTCTATTCTTGCATTACTACTTCTTGTCTTCCATCAACTTCTAAATATCCTTGAAATAGATCTTAATTCTTATTCACTTCATTGATTTGAATCAATCTTGCTCAAGCCTAGGTATCTGTCTAAATTCCTTTTTAACTCATCAGTCAACCCACTTAACTCCGTTAAGTATTATCCACAGTCCCCATTAATTTATCTCCATCTCGGGACTTACAAATATGATGTAATTTCACAAAACGACCAGTTCACCTTTCCTGAGTCATATCCAACTAATACTTAAGTCTAGACTTAATTACAGGAAATCCAAATTTAATTCAATTTAAAATTCTAACTCGATTTCATGTATCAATATGGTTGAATATTATTCTAATTTAATCTAACCATATTTAATTTATCCTAAGGCTGAACCTGGTTAATTAACTCCTTTTATCAAAAAAAAGAGTAAGGTACCTTCTGAAGCTCCTTCTATTTTCTCATTCTCAGAAGTTGATGACTTATCCATTAAAACATAGACCTTTGGTTGCTGAGCCTTTTTAAGTGGACAATCTCTAACCAAGTGCCCAGGCTGACGACAGTTATAGCATGAAAACTTTTGGAGAATTGCATCACTTGTTCCCTTTGGTTTAGGTTGCTCTGGCTGCTGACTTTGATGTGGCTTTTCCGCTGCTGGCTTCGTACAAAACCTAGCAATGTGTCCTTTCTCCTTGTAGTTATGGCATTGCGTATCATTATAACGCTCTTTGGCTTTGTCCCCCATCTTTGGTATTCCCTTGTTGTTCCAGTTCAGATTAAAATTCCTTTTGTTGGAATTCTCGCCACTGGGTTCTCCTGTCTGCTGTTTTGCAACTGGCTTCTTTCCCTCTAGTGCCTCATAACGAACTGCCATATCCACCAGATCGACAAATGGAATTTTGAGATGCCCAATCATTTGAACTTGCAGGATATCCTTCAATCCTGCTATAAACATCTCGTTCTTCTTGAGTGGGGTATTGATCAATTCTGGCCCGAAACAAGAAAGCGAATTGAACTTGTTCTCATATTCGGATATTTTCATGTTCCCTTGCTTGAGATCGATGAAATCCCGATACATTCTAGTCTTTCCTGCAGCAGGAAGAAATTGTGCTTCGAAAGCTTCTTTGAATTTTCCCCAAGTGAGATCTTCCTCAGGAACACTTGTGGTCTGAGCATCCCACCAAATAGCAGCAGCTTCTTGAAGTTGCCACGAAGCTAAGAGACGTTTCTGCTCATCATTCAATTTCAGTCCTTTGAAAATCCTCTCACAGGATCTCAACTGTAACAACCCGGAAAATCTAAGCCAATTTAAAATTTTTAATTTGGCTATTTTAATGAATTTTGAATATTTAAAATAAATTATTTTAAATAATAACGACCAAAAATTTGTTTTGGTCGAAGTTATAGAGAATATATTTATTTTAATTATAAAACAAGGCCTGAAATAGCGTGGTAGTTTGAAAATTTGAATTCGAACTTTGAGTGAATGTACATGATGCAAAATAAATTGGATTTTAGCGAAATAAGAAATATTTAAATCTGTTTGAAAATATATTTCTAACGAATCTGAAAGATCGAGATTTCATAGCAGGAATAAAAAGTTATGGCCAGATCAATTTTCAGAAAGGTCGATGTGAAATTAATATAGCCCTTGAAAATGGCCATTTTTCAAACAGTCTCAGAATTCGACGAAACCAGTTTTGTTAGGACCGTATCGTCCCAACATAGCCAGATATAACTTTTTTGTAATTTTTAGAATCAATTTGTGAGCGTGGCAAAGGAAAATGTGTTTGGTTGATTTTAGTCAAATCGGGTCGACCAGAAAATGACCATTTTACAAACGGTCTCAGAATTTGACGAAATTAGTTTTGTTGGGACCGTATCGTCCCAACATAGCTAGATAAATTTTTCAGGAATTTTTAGAAACAGTATATGGCCCCGGCAAATTAAAATGTACGTTCAAAACAGAATTTGAATGTTTTATACTTTAAGTTGAAGAATAACTGACTGTAACAGTCGAATTGGCCTACGAAACATATCCCATTGTGTTCGGAATGGGGGTATTTAGCTAGGGGCGACAGTCGTTGGGTTTGAATTGGTGTTCGTATGGAGAAGAGGGTATTTTTGGAATTAATAAATTAAAAATTAAAATATAAAATCTCCAGCCAATAAAAATTCTCCATCACTTCTGCCCAAACCCGCTTCTCTTCAGAACCGACGACGATTAAAGCACCTCAACTTCTCTCCTCCTTTCCTCTCGATCCACGCACCATTACACTTCGCCGCCGTTCAACATTCATAGATCCTTCCTCCCTCTTCAAATCAAGACCAACTTCGTCGTCCATCGTTTCTCCATCGTCGAGCACGAGCTCTCCAAAGATCCGACGTTGAAGCCGCCGCCCCGCCTCATCCACGCCGTCGATCTGAGCACCAGTGGTAGCGCCGGAAAGCTGTCACCTCCCTCTACGACGTACAATAGTCTGATCCTCCTCAAGCCTTTCGGATTTCACGAAAAACAGAAACCTAGTTTTGAACAACTTCAGAAAGGTATGGCCTGGTATAAATTAAACTGATTTCAACACCTTTAAAGTGTCGCAAACTTTGATTTCACGATAAAAATCATATCTTTTTCGTTTCTTGTCGAAATTCAGTGAAACAAGAGACGCCGGGACCGTGAGGACGTCTTCTACATTCTAGAAGAGACCGGATATTTTTCTGAGCCTTCTACAATTTCTGGCAACGCAAAAAACAATGTGAGATTTCTGAATTATAAACGATATGGAATGGCGATGTATAAATTATACGGTCGATGTATGAGTTATATAAGCATTGTACACCTCATGTATAAGCGTTGTATAAGTTGTATGTGCGATGTATAAGTTATATATGCGTTGTAAAAATTATATATGTGTTGAAATGGAAGTGAAATATACTTATATAAATAAATATATATATGTATATATATATATACACACGCCCCTCGTCCACAAACCATGGACGATATTTATTGGTTGTGATTGGTGTGAAAATTGGTTGATAGCGAATGGTTGACTAGAATTATTTGTGGTTGAGATTGTTTGATTGTGGTTGAAAAATACTCGTTTCTGGTTGAGAATTATTTGGTTGAAACCACATAGGATTAGTTTGTGGAAAAGAAAAGAAAAACATGCTCGGCTGCGTGCGAACTAGATGCATGAAATCCCCATTGTCAAAAACTGCAAGGTTTTAAGGTAGAGCGAGGAGCCGTACATCGATACGGTTTCGGTTTTAACTACCCTGTCGTTATGCTGCCGAAATTTCCTGAAATATTCATGCATTTGATTTATTTTCATGTGTTGAATTATTTTCATGTGTTGAATAAATTGTTTAGATAATAAAGATCACATTTTTATTAGCGTATGAAGTATATGAAAAATTCATGTGTTGAAATATTCACGTGTTGAGATATTCATGTGTCGAATAACATTCATATATTGAATAAATTCTTTGAAAGGTAAAACTCATATTTTTACTATATATAGGAACTGTATAAAATATTCTTGTTTTGAGTAAATTGTTTAAACAATAAAAATATCATTTTTATCTTATGTATGAAGTATATAAAATATTCTTGTTTTAAATAAATTGTTTTAACAATAAAAATCACATTTTTATAATATATACGAATGGCTAAAAATCGTTATTTTTGAAATAAATTGTTTTAACAATAAAAAATCACATTTTTTTATTTATACGAACTGTTAAAAATAGTCATGTGTTGAAATAATTATCTGTTGGATAAAAATATCATTTTTATCACATATATGAAATGAAATGGTTTTTGAAATCGAAGAACGAATTATATTTATATATGAATATATAAATATAATTAAAATAAATCGAATAGTGAAGCTGCAGTTCGTATTTGAAACTGTGATTTCAAACGATTATTGCGGGAGATCCGACCGTCGGATTTTCCCGAAACTGAAACCGTTGGGTTCGCTTTGGAAATATCTTTCCAACGATACCAACTTTGCAAAGATCCAACGGTTAGATTTTCAGATATGTGTAAATCAAATCTGAATAAAAACAACGCCAGAATGAATTATATTTATATTTATATATGTATATATATATATATAAATATAATTAAAATAAATAAAATAACGACGCTGTAGTTCGTATTTTGAAATCGTAACTTCATACGATTGTACCGGGAGATCCGACCGTCGGATTTTCCCGAAACTGGAACCGTTGGGTCCGCCTTGAAAAGATTTTTCCAACGGTATAAAATTTGTAAAGATCCAACGGTTAGAATTTCTGATATGTGTAAATCAAATCTGAAGAAAAACAGTGCCATGGCCGCCTTATGGCCTGAAGCGTCGTTCAAATAAAATGGGCTATTTCTAATTAAATAAAAATAGGGGAAAATCATCATAAAATATTATAAACGATACGGAATGAAAATGAACTGATTTAAATTCTAAATATACGTGAATTATTTGAAAAGGCCGAGTTAAATCTCATTTCAAATAATTGGTCGACGATAAGAAGCGATGATGAAGACGGTGGTCGAAGACGAGAGAGCTTCACGTCGTCTGGATGATCACTGATGTCTTGATTGGGAGGCATCCCAAGATATAGATAATTAGTGGTGATCGTTCAGACGAACTTGGAAATCGACCGGATATGCGAGGTACTAGGTGCCTCCGGTTTCGTTCAGACCCAGAACGGACTTGTAAATGGACTGTGTGTCTGACATCGGATTTCATTCTGTGTGATTCATAGCCATCAGTTGCATGGCGTGAATTGCCTGTGTGGCATGCTGAGATGCAATGATCAAGGCATTTGTTGAAAAGTAGAGTCTTGTGGTTGATGATCAAAGCACCGCCTGTGTGGCATAGCTTTGTGTATAACGTTAATTCGCGAGCCTCACACCCCGGTATTAACCAGAAATAGGAGAGGACCTCAGGGAGGACATAGGTTTCTTTTTAGTTAGAGGTGGTGCCAGTGCTTAAACTGGCTGACATTTATATTATTTTCCTGTGTGGTTGTTGCTGTTGCGAGGCGTCTCGGTTATATTGGTCGATCCGGGACCGATGGAGTCATTCGTTGGCTCACTTACGCCCCCAAAGAGCAGGGAAACACAGTGTTCAGGTATAATAATCCACATCGGTAGACCGGCCCTGACGATCCAGGGGTCGATGCGTTCTGATCCTGAGACACGGGCTAGTGCGTCTCGAATTTGGTAAGGACTATCTTTTTCCTTGGTTCATGACGGAAACCCAATTTCCAAATACGACATCTTGCGGTTCTGATTGTAAATATATATGGCGACATGATATATGGTACCCATGTCGTCTATGATTGATAATTATGATTGAAATTGTCTTTGAAACATTTATACACTAGTAATAATATCAAATGACTTTGTTTTATATGTACCAAATATATTTTGGCTAATATAAGGTAAAACTCTATCCTCCGGTTTGCGTTGCATTGTGTGATGGGACTTGAATCTTATATCGGCTTCATTTTTTCTAAAAATCAATGCTTCGTTTAAAAAGATTTGCTTTGTTACCTGCACTGGCAATCACTGGAGTAAACCCGTTCCGCGAAAGTGGCGTGGTCCTATGATTTGGCTTGTTATTATTGTTTTAACCTGTTAAGTAGATTTCTCATACCAGTCCCATGACTGACTTGTAGTTTGTTTCACTTGCAAACTAGGGTGCCCTTATTTCTACACGGGCAGCCTTGTGTTCAGGTTTCAGCAGACTCATTCTGGGTAGCTATGGAGCTAGAGATGGACTTATCATTTATATTTACTATTTTAGACTCTATTATGTATATTATGTTTGATTACGCTGTAGACATTTTATATTGCTCTGAAACTGTATTTTGTACTAAGTATGATCCAGTTATACTATGTAACTCTGATGTAGTTATGTTTATCCAGTGTATTTTGATGTTCAGTATATGGTGTATTTTTATATTTCTGTTCTCCTGTTACCGTTTCTGTGTTATATTCCAAAGATTACCCTTGCCACCATCATACGGGGTTTGGGGTCGTCCCATGTGTTATCGAAGCTTTGGTTAAGCTTAGTTATGGAATATAACATATTAACGAGCTCATCAGAAATAGAACCAGTCACATTCTAGGGCGAATAATTCATTACAGATAGGATCAGTAAGGTCCTAGTATGAGTATAGCAGAATGAAACACACCCCAGTAGACACATTTACATTCAAGTAATTGTCTCTATGCTTTATAATATCTTTTCTGCTGACTTGACACTTTGTCAGCTAATTGCAGACATACTAAAAAATGAGTGGCAGAAACAGAAGAAGTAATACAGACCCAGATATAGAAGCTCTATTTATGAAATATAGAAATCTAGGTGGAGTACAGTTCTTGGGCGAAGAATCTATTATGAAAACACAAGCTTGGATTCGTTCTGCTGAGAAAATCTTTGAAGGTTTAAAGCTGAGAGATGATCAGAAAAGATTACTGGCATCTTGGGCACTCAAAGATGAAGCTTTGTTCTGGTGGGATTCGATTATTAAGGATAATCCAGAAGGTAATATTACCTAGGATAGATTTATAGAGATTTTCCAAGAAAGATTTACTCCTCCAGAAGCAACTGAGCGGTTATGTGATGAATTCTACTGTCTGATAAAAGGAGATATGACCATTCCGGAATATCATAAGAAATTCAATGAACTTTCTCATTTTGCCCTGCATCTAATTCAAGATCCAAAGAGGAAAAATCTGAGGTTTATATATGGTCTTCAAAGAAAATACCAGAATAGTGTAATGGGGCATGTGAAGCTTCCTTTTTCTGAAATGATATACATGGCTTACCAGTATGAGGATCTTGACTAGAAAGGTATGTTGCGCAGCGAAGGGGAAGTCAGTTCTAGTAACAAAGGGGAGTCTGAAACTGATAGTCCTGAGGCCAGTATGATGCCTGAGGTCAGTAAGAATCCTAAAGCCAATCGGAAAAGGCCAAGATCTGGGAAAGAACCAGTAACGACTGCCCCGTGCTCTAACTGCAATAAGCAAGGACATTTGTCGATAAATTGCGGACCCTTAAAGAAACGAAGAAAGAATGAATTTAAATCCAAGAACAAGTTTCAAGAGAATAGAAAATGCATTCAATGCCACCAGACTGGTCATCTCGCCAAGGATTGTTGGCTCATAAAGAAGCCTAGAATAGCACATGTAAATGAAGTGACAGAAACTCCAGGACCCTCAACTAGTCAGAGAAGGTCAGATATTTTGGAAGGCACGCTTACTGTCAAAAACATCCCAGTTAAAGTATAGTTTGATATAGGCGCATCACGAAGCTTTATTGCAAGTAATGCGGTTAATAAATTGGATTTGAATCCGAGAAAGCTCAAAGAACCCATCATTGTCCATAATCCGGTTGGGGGTTCCCTCAATCTTAGTTGGAATTGTGGGGTTCCTGTCTCTTCTTCCTGTTATAGGTTCCCTACCATCTCTATGGTCATGAATTTTACTGAATTCGATCTTATTTTGGGATTGGATTGGTTAACCAAATATGAAGCTGAGGTTAAATAGCTGAAAGAGTTGTTAGGGCAAAGATTAAAAAGGGGAATTATATAACCATACCATGTGAAGGTCTGAATTCTGATAGAAAAGACTTTTGGTCGGCTCTTGATGTTTCTCCTGCTCAATTAGAACAAACTCCTGTCGTTAAAGAGGATATTCAGGCCATCATAGAAAATATTCCTGTCATCAAGAATTATGCGGATGTGTTCGAAGAAGTTGTTAGCTTACCTCTGCAGAGAGAAATTGTTTTCAAGATTGCTTTATTTCCGAATGCAAGACCCGTGGTGCACGCTATTCGGAGAATGTCCTTAAAGGAGAAAGAAGAACTAGACAATCAAACTCGACAGCTTGTATGGAAAGGTCTGATCAGGCCTAGTTTCTCTGATTGGGGAGCAGCAATGGTGTTTGTCCCAAAGTCAAACGGTACTCTTAGACTATGTGTAGATTATCGTGACTTGAACAAGCAGATGTTAAAGAACAAATATCCATTGCCGCGAATTGATGATTTGTTGGATCGATTGAATGGCGCACAAGTATTTTCAAGAATGGACCTAGCTACAGGTTTCCGTCAGCTTCGTATTGCCGAAGAGTGTGTTCCCATAACATCATTCAGGGGTCCAGACTTGTTCTGTGAATGGTTGGTAATGTCGTTCGGCTTATGTAACGCTCCAGCTTATTTTGTCGATCTGATGAATAGAGTGTTCAGAGGAGTCTTGAATAAGTTTGTTCTGGTTTTTATTGATGATATTCTAATCTTCTCTAAGTCAAAAGCCGAACATGAAAAACATTTGGAACAAGTTCTAGAAATTCTGAGAAGGAATGTTTTAAAAGCTAAACTGTCCAAATGTATATTCTGGCAAGATGAAGTAAAGTCTCTTGGCCACGTTGTATCAAAAGAAGGAATTGCTGTGGATCCAAGTAAAATCACCGCTATTCAAAATTGGAAACATCCTAGTACTCCTTCAGAAGTCCAAAGTTTTCTTGGATTGGCTAGTTATTATCGAAAGTTCGTTGAAGATTTTTCGAAGATATCTAGTCACTTAACAAAGCTTACAAAGAAGCACGCAAAATTCAAGTGGACTCCAGAATGTGAGGAGGCTTTTCAAAAGCTGAAATTAAGATTGACAACCGCTCCAGTGTTAACAATTATCGATGGCAATCAGGACTTGAAGGTCTGGACGGATGCATCTCGAGATGGTCTGGGTGCAGTATTAATGCAAAGAGGCCAAGTTGTTGCGTATGCTAGCCGTCAGCTAAAGCCACATGAAAAGAATTACGTTACTCATGATCTTGAGTTGTTGGCTATCGTATTTGGTTTAAAAATCTGGAGACATTATCTTTTGGGTGAGAAGTTCGAATTGTATACGGATCATCAGTCGCTAAAGTATCTGCTCACCCGTAAAGACTTAAATCTGAGACAACAGCATTGGCTAGAATTTCTTACAGCATACGATTTTGAGATTTTGTACACTCCGGGGAAAGCCAATGTTGTGGCTGATGCGCTAAGTAGAAAGAATGTAATAATCGCCAGTTTTATTATTACAACTTCATTGATTGATAAAATATCTGCTCTTCAGAAGGATGATCACTTCATTCAGAAGACCAGAGAAAGAATACAGAAAGGCAAACCCTCGAGTTTTCAGGTTGATAACAATGGGATTCTAAGGCTAAAAGGTCGAATTTGTGTTCCTAACATTTCTGAGCTCCGGAAGGAAGTACTGGATGAATGCCACAAGTTAAAGCTTAGTATCCATCCAGGGGTGAGCAAAATGTATAATGATATTAAGCGTACATTCTGGTGGAGATCGATGAAGAGAGACATCTCTTTATATGTTAGCAGGTGCGCTACTTGCCAGCCAGTCAAAAGCGACCAACAGAAACTTGCCGGACTGTTGCAACCGCTGGATGTTCCAGGTTGGAAGTGGGAGCACATTTCTATGGATTTCATCGATGGTTTGCCTAGAACCAAGAAAGGAAATGACAGTATTTGGGTGATCGTAGATCGTTTCACGAAGACCGCCCATTTCATACCAGTCAGATCCAACAGAACTGCTCAGAGTCGGGCAGAGATTTATTTCAAAGAAATTGTTAAACTACATGGAGTGCCACTCAGTATAGTCAGTGACAGAGACCCAATATTTACTAGCAAGTTCTGGGAAGCATTCTAGAAGGAATTGGGAACGAAGCTGAATCTGAGCACCGCTTACCACCCTCAGACAGACGGTCAAACGGAGAGGGTAAACCATATACTAGAAGATTTACTGCGGGCTTGTATTATTAATTATGGCGGATCATGGGAGGACCACTTGCATTTAGCTGAATTCTCGTACAACAACAGTTATCAAGCAAGCTTGAAAATGTCACCGTTCAAAGCCTTGTACGATAGACCTTGCAGATCTCATGCTTATTGGGTAGAACCTGGCAATAGACTTGTATTGGGGCAAGATATGATTCGTGAAGCCTCAGACAAAGTCGATCTCATTAAGAAACGATTACAAACGGCTCAAAGCCGACAAAAGAGCTATGCTGATTCTAGAAGAAGAGATTTGTCATTTGCTGTTGGCGACTATGTGTATTTAAGAGTTTCTCCGATGAGGGGAGTAATCAGATTCGGTAAAACTGGGAAGTTGGCACCGAGATTTATTGGTCCCTTTCCTATTCTTGAACGGATTGGAACTCTTGCTTATAGAGTTCAATTACCTGACTGGTTGCCTGGAGTACATGATGTGTTCCACGTCTCTCAACTCAGAAAGCATGTACAGGATCCGGACTCTATTGTGGGAGAAGCAGCTCAACAGGACTTGGAAATTACTCCAGAATTGGCAGTTAGAAGAGAGCCGATGAAGATCATCGGCAAAGAAACTAAAGAGCTGAGGAATAAGAAGGTTCACTTAGTTAAAGTGCAGTGGAGTAGTGATCCTAGAGACTGTACTTGGGAGACGGAGGAGAGCATTAAGCAAGCCTATCCCAATTGCAGAATGGACATCTCTGACTAACTCGGGTGCAAGGTACATTTACAATACTTTGCATTTCCGTTTTGTTTCCTACTTTGCTATTGTTTTCTGCTTTACTATTGTTCCCTTTTCAAGGACGAAAACTTTTAAATATATTTGAAAAGTTAATCAACCAATTCATTGTTGTTTGTGTTGTGGGTATATTAATTGAACTAATCAAATATTGGAATGATACTTAATTTAACCAATAAGAGGTAAAGTAAACTGGAATGAATCAAACAGTGAACTGAGTTAAATTTGATTGAAATGCATGCATGCACATATATATGTATGTATAATTAAACAGGTCATAGCAGGTATGCAAAGAAAAGGAATAAAATTGTATGCCCGACAAATAGGTACATGTTTATCATATTTCTTGGGTTTGGATGATTTTATGAGCCGATTGGCTTTTTCTTTTTCTTTTTGAGATGAGAGGCCTGCGTGGCGGTTTGGGGATTTTCTCGATGCTCCCCGTACAAAGGAGGTGATGGCGAAATTTTTCGAAAATTTAGGGTGTTAGCCAAATTTTTGAAGAATTAGAAAATTCTTAGAAACTAAAAAGTTAAAGAATGAACGCCTGAATGAAAGTTGAGTTGGTTGGTTAAAAAACTTTCAGCTCTGTTCCTTTTCGAGGACGAAAAATTTGGGGAGATTGTAACAACCCGGAAAATCTAAGCCAATTTAAAATTTTTAATTTGGCTATTTTAATGAATTTTAAATATTTAAAATAAATTATTTTAAATAATAACAACTAAAAATTTGTTTTGATCGAAGTTATAGAGAATATATTTATTTTAATTATAAAACAAGGCCTGAAATGGCGTAGTAGTTTGAAAATTTGAATTCGAACTTTAACTGAATGTACAGGATGCAAAATAAATCAGATTTCACCGAAACAAAAAATATTTAAATCTGTTTGAAAATATCTTTCTAACAAATCTAAAAGATCGAGATTTCATAGCAGGAACCAAAAGTTATGGCCATATCAATTTTCAGAAAGGTCGTTGTGAAATTAATATAGCCCTTGAAAATGGCCATTTTTCAAACAGTCTCAGAATTCGACGAAACCAGTTTTGTTGGGACTGTATCGGCCCCATATAGCCAGATATAATTTTTCTATAATTTTTAGAATCAATTTGTAAGCGTGGCAAAGGAAAATGTGTTTGGTTGATTTTAGTCAAATCGGGTCGACCAGAAAATGGTCATTTTACAAACGGTCTCAGAATTCGATGAAATCAGTTTTGTTGGGACCGTATCGTCCTAACATAGCTAGATAAATTTTTCGGGAATTTTTAGAATCAGTATGTGGCCCCGGCAAATTAAAATGTACGTTCAAAATAGAATTTGAATGTTTTATACTTTAATTTGAAGAATAACTAACTGTAACAGTCGAATTGGCCTACGAAACATATCCCATTGTGTTCGGAATGGGGGTATTTAGCTAGGGGCAACAGTCGTTGGGTTTGAATTGGTGTTCGTATGGAGAAGAGGGTATTTTTGGAATTAATAAATTAAAAATTAAAATATAAAATCTCCGGTCAATAAAAATTCTCCGTCACTTCTGCCCAAACCCGCTTCTCTTCAGAATCGACGACGATTAAAGCTCCTCACCTTCTCTCCCCCTTTCCTCTCGATCCACGCACCATTACACTTTGTCGCCATTCAACCTTCATAGATCCTTCCTTCCTCTTCAAATCAAGACCAACCTCATCGTCCATCGTTTCTCCATCGTCGAGCAAGAGCTCTCCAAAGATCCGACGTTGAAGCCGCCGCCCCGCCTCATCCATGTCGTCGATCTGAGCGCCAGTGGTGGCGCCCGAAAGCTGTCACCTCCCTCTACGACGTGCAACAGTCCGATCCTCCTCAAGCCTCTCGGATTTCACGAAAAACTGAAACCAAGTTTTGAACAACTTCAGAAAGGTATGGCCTGGTATAAATTAAATTGATTTCAACACCTTTAAAGTGTCGCAAACTTTGATTTCACGATAAAAATCATATCTTTTTCGTTTCTTATCGAAATTCAGTGAAACAAGGGACGTCAGGACCGTGAGGACGTCTTTTACATTTTAGAAGAGACCGGATATTTTTCTGAGCCTTCTACAATTTCTGGCAATGTGAAAAAGAATGTGAGATTTCAGAATTATGAACGATATGGAATGGCGATGTATAAATTATACGGTCGATGTATGCGTTATATAAGCATTGTACACCTCATGTATAAGTGTTGTATAAGTTGTATGTGCGATGTATAAGTTATATATGCGTTGTAAAAATTATATATGTGTTGAAATGGAAGTGAAGTATACTTATATATATATATATATATATATACGCCCCTCGTCCACAAGCCATGGACGATATTTATTGGTTGTGATTGGTGTGAAAATTGGTTGATAGCGAATGGTTGACTAGAATTATTTGTGGTTGAGATTGTTTGATTGTGGTTGAAAAATACCCATTTGTGGTTGAGAATTATTTGGATGAAACCACATAGGATTAGTTTGTGGAAAAGAAAAGAAAAACATGCTCGCCTGCGAGCGAACTAGATGCATGAAATCCGCATTGTCAAAACCCGCAAGGTTTTAAGGTAGAGCGAGGAGTCGTACATCGATACGGTGCCGGTTTTCACTACCCTGCCGTTATGCTGCCGAAATTTCCATGCGTTTGATTTATTTTCATGTGTTGAATAAATTGTTTAGATAATAAAGATCACATTTTTATTACGCGTATGAAGTATATGAAAAATTCATGTGTTGAAATATTCACGTGTTGAGATATTCATGTGTCGAATAACATTCATATATTGAATAAATTCTTTGAAAGGTAAAAATCATATTTTTACTATATATAGGAACTGTATAAAATATTCTTCTTTTGAATAAATTGTTTTAACAATAAAAATATCATTTTTATCTTATGTATGAAGTATTTAAAATATTCTTGTTTTGAATAAATTATTTTAACAATAAAAATCACATTTTTATAATATATACGAATGGCTAAAAATCTTTATTTTTGAAATAAATTGTTTTAACAATAAAAAAATCACATTTTTATTATTTATATGAACTGTTGAAAATAGTCATGTGTTGAAATAAATATCTGTTGGATAAAAATATCATTTTTATCACATATATGAAATGAAATGGTTTTTGAAATCGAGGAATGAATTATATTTATATATGAATATATAAATATAATTAAAATAAATCGAATAGTGAAGTTGTAGTTCGTATTTTGAAACCGTGATTTCAAACGATTATTGCGGGAGATCCGACCGTCGGATTTTCCCGAAACCGAAACTGTTGGGTTCGCTTTGGAAATATCTTTCAACAATACCAACTTTGCAAAGATCCAACGGTTAGATTTTCAGATATGTTAAATCAAATCTGAATAAAAACAGTGCCAGAATGAATTATATTTATATATATATATAAATATAATTAAAATAAATCGAATAATGATGCTGCAGTTCGTATTTTGAAATCGCAACTTCAAACGATTGTACCGGGAGATTCGACCGTCGGATTTTCCCGAAACAGGAACCGTTGGGTCCGCCTTGAAAAGATTTTTCCAACGATATAAAATTTGTAAAGATCCAACGGTTAGAATTTCAGATATGTGTAAATCAAATCTGAAGAAAAACAGCGCCATGGCCGCCTTATGGCCTGAAGCGTCGTTTAAATAAAATGGGCTATTTTAATTAAATAAAAATAGGGGAAAATCGTTATAAAATATTATAAACTATATGGAATGAAAATGAACGGATTTAAATTCTAAATATACGTGAATTAATTGAAAAGGCCGAGTTAAATCTCGTTTCAAATAATTGGTCGACGATAAGAAGTCGATGATGAAGATGGTGGTCGAAGACCGGAGAGCTTCACGTCGTCTGGATGATCACTAACGTCTTGATTGGGAGGCATCCCAAGATATAGATAATTAGTGGTGATCGTTCAGACGTACTTGGAAATCGACCGGATATGCGAGGTATTAGGTGCTTCCGGTTTCGTTCAGACCCAGAACGGACTTGTAAATGGACTGTGTGTCTGACATCGGATTTCATTCTGTGTGATTGATAGCCATCAATTGCATGGCGTGAATTGCCTGTGTGGCATGCTGAGATGCGGTGATCAAGGCATTTGTTGAAAAGAAGAGTCTTGTGGTTGATGATCAAAGCACCGCCTGTGTGGCATAGCTTTGTGTATAACGTTAATTCGCGAGCCTCACACCCCGGTATGAACCAGAATTAGAAGAGGACATCAGGGATGACATGCGTTTCTTTCTAGTTAGAGGTGGTGTCAGTGCTTAAACTGGCTGACATTTATATTATTTTCACCTGTGTGGTTGTTGCTGTTGCGAGGCGCCTCGGTTATATTGGTCGATCCGGGACCGATGGAGTCATTCGTTGGCTCACTTACGCCCCCAAAGGGCGGGGAAATGCAGTGTTCAGGTATAATAATCACATCGGTGGACCGGCCCTGACGATCCAAGGGTCGATGCATTCTGATCCTGAGACACGGGCTAGAGCGTCTCGAATTCGGTAAGGACTATCTTTTGCCTTGGTTCATGACGGAAACCCAATTTCCAAATACGACATCTTGCGGTTTTGATTATAAATATATATGGCGACATGATATATGGTACTCATGCCGTCTATGATTGATACTTATGATTCAAATTGTCTTTGAAACATTTATACACTAGTAATAATATCAAATGACTTTGTTTTACACGTATCAAACATGTTTTGGCCAATATAAGGTAAAACTCTATCCTTCGGTTTGCGTTGCATTGTGTGATGGGACTTGAGTCTTATATCGGCTTCATTTTTTCTAAAAATCAATGCGTCGTTTAAAAAGATTTGCTTTGTTACCTGCACTGGCAATCACTAGAGTAAACCCATTCCGCGAAAGTGACATGGTCCTATGATTTGCCTTGTTATTATTGTTTTAACCTGTTAAGTAGATTTCTCATACCAGTCCCATGACTGACTCGTAGTTTGTTTCACTTGCAAACTCGGGTGCCCTTATTTCTACATGGGCAGCCTTGTGTTCAGGTTTCAGCAGACTCATTCTGGGTAGCTATGGAGCTGGAGATGGACTTATCATTTCTATTTACTGTTTCAGACTCTATTATGTATATTATGTTTGATTCCGCTGCAGACATTTGATATTGCTCTGAAACTGTATTTTGTACTAAGTATGATCCAGTTATACTATGTAACTCTGATGTAGTTATGTTTATCCAGTGTATTTTGATGTTCAGTATCTGGTGTATTTTTATATTTCTGTTCTCCTGTTACTGTTTCTGTGTTATATTCCAAAGATTACCCTTGCCACCATCATACGGGGTTTGGGGTCGTCCCATGTGGTATCGAAGCTTTGGTTAAGCTTAGTTCTGGAATATAACATATTAACGAGCTCGTCAGAAATAGAACCAGTCGCATTCTAGGGCGAATAACTCATTACAGATAGGATCAGTAAGGTCCTAGTATGAGTATAGCAGAATGAAACACACCCCAGTAGACACATTTACATTCAAGTAATTGTCTCTATGCTTTATAATATCTTTTCTGTTGACCTGACACTTTGTCTGCTAATTGCAGACGTACTAAAAAATGAGTGGAAGAAATAGAAGAAGTAATACAGACCCAGATATAGAAGCTCTATTTATGAAATATAGAAATCTGGGTGGAGTACCGTTCTTGGGCGAAGAATCTATTATGAAAACACAAGCTTGGATTCGTTCTGCTGAGAAAATCTTTGAAGGTTTAAAGCTGAGAGATGATCAGAAAAGATTACTGGCATCTTGGGACTCAAAGATGAAGCTTTGTTCTGGTGGGATTCGATTATTAAGGATTATCCAGAAGGTAATATTACCTGAGATAGATTTATAGAGACTTCCCTAGAAAGATTTACTCCTACAGAAGCAACTGAGCGGTTATATGATGAATTCTACTATCTGATACAAGGAGATATGACCATTCCAGAATATCATAAGAAATTCAATGAACTTTCTCATTTTGCCCCGCATCTAATTCAAGATCCAAAGAGGAAAAATCTGAGGTTTATATATGGTCTTCAAAGAAAATACCAGTATAGTGTAATGGGGCATGTGAAGCTTCTTTTTTCTGAAATGATATACATGGCTTACCAGTATGAGGATCTCGACAAATTTCAGTGTGCGCGCCGCACACAGTCTTTCCTTCCATTTTGTTCGTCAATGTGTAAAATATATACTTGCATTATTCTAAAGAAATAAATTTTCCATAATTACTTCTTAATCCAATTATTCATAAATGAATGAAATTTATGATTTCTAATTTAATTTACAGCTTTTAGACTTTATATTGTTTTCGTCAAATTCCCTTTTGATCCCTTATACTCAATCTACTTCTTCTTTCTATATATTAATTCAAATAAAATTTATCTTTCTAAATAATTAATCTAGACAAGATTAAAAATTTAGTTCTTATTTTATACAATATAGAATAGTATTTATCTGTGATAGGAAATTCAGATTACAGTTTAAACTGGCAATTTATCGTATGTTTTGCACACGGTTTCTCTTTCATTTTGGTTGTTTAAAAATTAAATCTTTCATTAGAAAATAAATTCTAATACAAATTATAAACTAAATAAAAATTTAATTTAACTACGACTTCTGCATTTTTTCCAACCTTTGACGAAAACTACACTTGATCCTGATTCACTTCTTTTGCCCACTTACTAATTTAAATAAAAATTATATTTTTATTTATTTTATTTATTTCATTTATTTCTCCCTTATATTTAATTTATTATTTAATTAAAAACTAGTTTAATTTAATTTGTATTCAAAAATCCTTATTGGAAAACAAATATGGCAAAGTACCACTTTTGGTCGAAGTACCAGTTCGAAATCGTGATGCGCGCGCCTGAAAACTGGCCTGGCTCTCACGTTTTTTTAAAGTACCACTTGAGCAACCAAACACCAAAGTACCACATCGCCCCTAAGTGCCACTTCCATACCCCGACATCTCTTCACCCGATCAGCTCCAGCCCCCATGATTTCCCCACTACCAAGTAGTACCCCTGGTAGTACTAACCCCTCAAAACCATGGCCGATCACACCAAAACTCCGGCATTTCTTCTTCATTCACACACCCATGCACGTGCACACGCGCAGGGGACCACTTCCACCTCCGACGACCATCCTCGCACGTCACTCGTCCTCCGCTGATTCTTCTCCACCACCCTGATCGCCACCTCTAAGCCGCTACAGTGATTTCACCGTCCAATGCACTTTCCAGCAAAAACCACCATCCAAGAAAGCCACCGCCCCTCCTCGCCTTGACCATGTGCCACCGCCACCTTCTTGCCACGCCATCACCACTTCCTGGCGTCCCTTTTCCCCCAGGACCGCACTCCCCTAGGCCCGTTGTTGGAGAGTAGTTCGGCGGTGAAAAACAGAACCCAAAACCCCTCTTTAAACCCTATTTCGATCCATTTCTCAAAATCCATGTATTAAAAAAATGTTTACCATCTTTCCCTTGATCTATAGCCTCTCCTACCCCTTCCTGCCAATCGCCACCCCGTCCAGTCGAGCAGTTCGCCAGAGATTCCCGAAAATGACTTTTCCGATCATCCCTTTTTTTCTCTTGATTTACACATTTAAAAATTCTGATTTTAGTTTTAAAAATCATTAATTTGATCCACTATTATGATTATGTAATCAAAACAGGTTTTCAAAATATCTGATAAACCACTTTGGTTTTGAGATTGACAGAGAACTTCTGTTATCATCATGTTTCCATATATAGTGTTATCTAGGAGTATTTCCTTACTTTCAGGTAGTGATTGTGGTAAGTGTGATGGTTTAAGATTAAAGTAGAAGTACATTTATATAGATTCCACTGATTTGAGGATCATCAGTTTGTTTTATCAACACAACAGGAGTGATTAACTTGCCAGTATAAATTCCTAAACTCAATGATAATTAATGAACTAACATACCCCTCACTAACACGTTGTTTTAGACAAATAGGATAATTTAAACCAAGTGTGCATTCAACAACCATAGCAAAACAACAACCAAACCATTCTCAGTCCAAAACAGGAAGAAAATATTGAAAAGTTTACTCACCTGTTTTGGTTAAAAGCCCTCAATTCTTCTTTACTGATTTATTCAAATGTCTTGGTGTTGTGAATAGAATGTGTATGCTCAAGTCTATTTATAGGTGTAGGAAATATTAAAATAAGTGGTGCATTAAATTCTATTTTGGAAAAATGAGCAAAACAGTTTTAGTTCTTGTTGTGACAAATGAAAGACAATATAAACAAAACATTTCTCTCACAAAATCAAAGCACTATTACCTAAAATCACATGGCTCATATTAGCTCATACTCGCACTGAAATCACCTGCACATGCCACCCATTTTCTCCCATTGGCCTCCTATGAACCATCACCTTAAATGCTAATGACACAACCATGTTCTCCTCGTATCTTTTCTTGGTTCTAATGAATATGGTATCTTCCTTTTGGTACATAAATGCTCAGTTTTATTGGGTTTTTAAATCATATGACAACATGATTTAACAACAAATCATAAAATACTTTTACTTGGCTTTCAAGGTAATCTAAAATCTGAAAATCCTTGTACCATTTTGATCTCGGCCATCTGATGATTTAACATGTTAAAATATTAGAATATCTATGCATTAGTAATTATATAGTGTAGGAGAAATCTTGGTTTATATTCACAAGATTTTGTAAATCTATATGCACATGCTTTTTGACAAATGGAACATGTTTTGGAAAAATAACAAGAAAGAGTATTTTCAGAAAATCCTAAATAAGAAAAAGAAAGATTTCAAACTGAAATAATTTGATACAAAATGATCTTGCCATATGAAAGTACTTCTTTCTAGATTTTCTCTACTAGTTTTGTACTAGTGTAGGTGTCATCCTCAAATATATATATATGAAACATTTTTGCAAAAAGGTAAGGGCACATTCATGTTTTAGGGTGATGTACATGTGAAACAAAGAATGTTCATTTGAACTTGCTTTTGCCAACAAAAATTGGTTTTAGCATGCTTTGGTCAAGAATGCTTCGTGGTATAAAAACAAGGATTTTGATTAAAGAAAATATAAGGATTTGAACCCATAAAAAAAACAAAGCATATGTAAAATGTCATTTTAAATTTTTCTATGTACAAGTGTTGTTATCCATACATGTGTAAAATAATTTTAAACACGCGTTATTTAATACATGCTATCCTACATAAATGTGAAAAAATGTATTTTAGTAAATGATATGATCCAAGAATTTGCAAATGCTATTATACATGTAAAAGAAATGCAATTAAACCTTTTGATATGTTTTGAAATATTAAAAAAATATGGATTTTAACTCGTATTTGTAAATACGATACTTACGATCAATTTATATTCGTGTCAGTGATATATGTAGAAACCGGGTCATTACATCGTATCCCTTGGGATACAAAATAGCGTATCCCTAGAAGGACACGGTTATTTCGTATCCCCAGGGGATACAAGTTTTTGGTATCCGCCAAGGGATACGGTTATTTCGTACCCCTTGGGGATACGAGTTTTTCGTATCCCCTTAGGGTTTTGAACTCATATCCCTGGGGATATGTTGGAAAGCATCTTGCGCGATGGGATTCAAAATGTCTTGAACGAGGCGGAGGGAGTCGAATTTTCTTATTTTGAACCCATGGATTCGAAATGTTTGGCATGCAGGGGGAGAGATTCGAAGCCTAGGGATTCGAATAGGTTGGTATGGCATGCTTTGAGGGATGCGAGGTATACGTTGAGGGGTTCGAAATGGATGGAGTCGAAGTCCTCTGGGGGATTCGAACTTTGGTGACGCGTTGCACTTTGAGGGGTTCGAAATGTGAATGATGAGAGATTCGAAATCCCCGAAGTAAGGGATTTGAAAAAAGGCTAGGAATATTATTTTGAGGAGTTATGAGGCTATGTTCGTACAACTCCTCTCGGGCTTGAATCCTTGATATTTTGGCGGCGCTTCGGGCTTTGATGCCACTCGATGTGTCGAGTTAAGCGGGCCTGGTATACTTTTGGGAATCAGAACAAAAGGCCGGTTAACAGTCACTATATGATGCTTATCATGCGTCTAATTATTACTCCTACTCCCTTCTTCTTAGTGCTTTCAGTGTTATTACCATGATCATTGTTATCACTTTAATGTTGTGAATCTACTTCATTGTCACTAGTAGAAACTCTACACTCTTAACCTTATCCATAGCTGAATAATGTGTGTTGAGGTGTATTGGTAGTTTGTGTTACTGTATATGTGTCATGTTGTCACTAGAATATAACACGTACACGATATCATCAGCTTGTTCATGAATGGGTAAAATAAAATATCTTGGGTTATGAATTTTCTTTGCTGTCATGTATGTGGGATTACTGAACGGATTTTTTTTCATTAAGTACTACATGCCTAGACATGTTATTTTTCCACTGCTATCTAGACACTTGTAAGCCATGTGATTAGCAGCATACGTAGGAAATGTACGTGGTAATGATCTAAAATCAAACCTGTGTCCGTTAAATGGTCTTAATTAAGGAAAGCATAAAATCAAAACATTTTCAATTCATTATATGTTGGTTTAACCTTTGTTAATGCTTCAGTAGGACACTTGAATTGTAACACTTTTGTTGGTAGTTGGTCTATTAAATACACTGCAATGGAAGAGGCATTAGGCCTGAATTTTAGTGGTAATGATGCACGTGCAAGCATTGTTAAACCAGTTTCGACAGTGTGTCTGTGCTTCCTTTATATAAGACCATTTTATTCAGATGTGTGTGGATATGTGAGTCTATGAACAATACCTTTTTTATTAAAGTAATCTTTTGAAGATAAAAAATCTTTTCCACCATCACCATGAAGTATTTTTACCTAATGATTCAGTTGCCCTTCTGCACTAGCTACAAACTGCATAATTGCATTGTTAGTTTCAGACTTTGACTTTAAGAAATATACCCATACAAATCATAAGTATGCATCAATAAATGAGATGTAATACTTGAAACCATAAACAATGTCAGTTGGTGCTAGTCCCTAAAGACCAACAACAATTAACTCCAATGGTTTTATACATTTGGTTTCAGAAAACTGAAAAAATAATTTGTGACTTTTTCCCATTTGACAGTAACTACATACATAATATTCAGGAATTTTAATCACAACATTATTATCATTCAATACTTGTCTTACAATTTTTATACTAGGATGTCCTAGTTCATAATGTCACATATCAAACGTCAACAATTTTCTTTTTCGTTTAATTCTATCACTTTATAGAAGGGTTAAATAGAACTTCAATTTCCAATGTCAAACTCGTGTAGTCCATTAATTTCTTTACCCTACAATAGAATTTCTCTGGTTATAATATCCTTAACTAGGCAATACTTTGGGTAAAACTCAAAGAATACACTGTTATCTCTAGCACACTATAACACACTTATTAAAATTTTCTACTATGTGGTGCTTTAAAAGATTGTTCAAATAAATCTGTTTGACACCCTTGATGCTAGACAGTCCAGCGTGAGTGATAAAAATTGATTTAGCATTATGCATAAGTAGAGAGTGCTTACCATTGTACTCTCTATTTCCGAGATTGAGATTATTCAGATTGTTTGTTACATGATATGTGACTCCTGGGTCTAGGTACCATGCTTTATCTTGAATATCATCGATTTTGTCTATATCAAATGTACCCTCTTAATTGTTTTTACTATCAGATTGACTGCTAACTAAATTTGCATTAGGCTGATTGTTTCTGTAGTTGTTAGCTTGCTAGTTGAAATTGAAATTTTAGTCAAATCTGAAGTAGCATCTGCTTGCAATATGGCCAATTTTGTAGAAACAAGACTAGAGACAAAATAACTGATCATGGCATACGAACTAAAACAAATATATTTAACTTTAGCGTGTGCATTACCATGTCCTGAACAACAAAATTCAACTGCTACTAGCCTATAAATGTAACAAGGCCACATAATAAAGGGAGAAAATAAACCAACAAAAAACTCACCATCACTTTGAGTCCCTGTAGTTCTAGTAATATTCGCACTTCCAGTTTAATCTAATTGCATCTCTTTACACAATTGAAACCTGTCATGCTCATGGACACCTGAAAATTAATTCTATAGTGTTATCTACATCAAAAGAGAATTACGGAATTGCACATTAGATGATTGATGTGAAGGTAAACAAATCATAAGGACAGGTTTTGGGGTTGTAATTAACTGGGCATGCCAAGCAAAGAATAAGAAAAATAAACACACTATAAAGCAATTAACATATATTGTTCGCTTCTACGTCCTTCCAAACATGGTTGTCATATTTGAATAATATCACTTCATAGAACAAATGTTGTGGTAAAATAGACTACTAATTTAGCATTAGCCAGGGAAAGGTATTGGATTTATTTGCAATCAGTGTTGAGCAACAAAAGCATACATAAGGAGGGCTTATCTAGTAACCAGTATAGGAGAAAATAAAATATATTCCCATAGGTGGCTTTTATCAAAGACCGATGTGAACATGCTCAGTTTTGTTTTGTAAAAGGGTTAGCGATAAATTGCTAGATTTTCTCTGATGTATACCAAGTGTCCAAAAGTATTATTAGCTTAACTATGTGTTTGAAATTCTAAATTATAGTAGTAATCTCATTATTTACACCAAAAGAAGATGGTAACTAAATTTTTTGGACTAAATCGGCATAGTCGCATAGACATACAACATTCAGTATAACTCTTCAAATCCAAGTCCAAGCTTGTAACACTTGGACATGATATATTCAACAATTTAAATCAATAAAGAAGTAGCATTTAAAATAGGCAAATTCTATTCAAAAACCGCAAATTTCTTTAACTACACCATGTGATTTTAAATAAAATTCAGACCAAAATGACCTTATTAAAAAAGAATCAATATTAAAGAATGAAAATATATGCAATTCTCCCTTGTTTGCATTATGTATACTCAATATAATTTCTCTTGTAAAGTTAGTATATTATAAATTAATTTATATCACTGGTTAAATTAATTTTATATTTCTTTTGAGGATTAAAATATATTCATATCGTTACAAGCAACATTTATATATACTCAATTTTAACAGTTTTAACTTTAGTTAAATATAAAATTTAAAACTAACTACTAAAATTAATGTTATACAGAGTACCAAATTCTTCAATCTTTCATTCAAATCTAATCATGCTTAAATTTAACACCAAAATTTAACTAGTTTAACTTTCTAATATTTAAAAAAATAAGTTCAAATTTCCATCATCTAAAATTAAAAGTGACTTAAAAATAAAACAATCAAATAATTTAAGATACTAGTGTTAAAATAAAAGTTTTAGGTAAACATATTGCAATGAATTCCTTGTTTTATGTAATTTAGTTTTAAGGTTAAAGCGAGAAAAATTATTGAAAATATAAAAGGGTAATTTTGTGAAAGACATGGTGTATGAAAAGAAATTTTTGGTGTATGCTATTTTATTTCATTTTACGGTGTATGTTAAGAAATTATAGGTGTATGAATAGAACTAGCCTTTAAAATATTCATGACAGAACTTGTAATTTAATATCTATAGCACAACTTAAAAATCTACTTTCTAAGTTCAACTTACCCAATTTGGAATCTCATTTCAAGTTTATCCTACTCTCAAGTTTGTAGTAAAGCCCAAATCTCAAAGCCCTCAATAGAATGTTATATAAAATGACACTTCCATATCTGTAACAAAAAAGAATTCCCACATCAATAGCTGCATAATTTTCTAAGTAATGCATATCTAAGTGAAACACATAAAATAAACAAAGCTTGAGCATAAATGATCCTAAAATAATAGGAAAATGTAATGAAAATGTAATAACCCCAATGTATTGTTTCACATGAAGTTAAATCATTGTTTCATAATATCCAACATGACTCCACAATGCTCATCGCAAAATAACACAGAATGCACACAAAATTCTGTTCACAGGCTACTATTGCCACTTTACATTTATTTTGCTTTATTTTTCCATTGCTCATTCTTCCACCTGAAGTAGGTTATTTTCCATTCAAGCCAATAGAACTTGATTTCCTTGCAAGACGACTAGATGTTTGTCTATAGTTATACAAACCAAAATGAAAAATATACGATATAATTTAATATCTGTCTAAAGCAGGTCAGGTGATGTAGAGTTTGATGAACTCAAACTAAAGTGAATTTCTATCTAGTGAAATGGGTATCTGGAAAGACAAAGCATTTGAAAAGAGGATTCTCATAATTGTTATGATGTACTAATTATTCATTTATTGAAAACTCAGTATTTATCTAATTTATTGTTTATCTTAACACACTCACACACACTTGCGCACGCGCACGCGCACACACACACACACACATATATATATATACACACACACACACATACATACATACATATGTATATACATACATAATGCACATACTGGTCAATGGGTTGAAGGAGTTGAGATGTATACTTCTTAAAAGGTGGTTGACCGCTAATCTGCATGTAAGTGTTTTTATCAAAAACATTCTTTAGCAAGTACTTTGTTAACAAATTTCGCTTATTTAGAAACTTCCAAGCAATTCGGGTATCTTATTAACACATGAATGCTGCTATTTTTCAGTTTATATGAATTCCAGTTTTGAGAAACATCGTGTTCGAAACATTTTCAGTTTTGAGAAATATCTTTTCGAAGATCTGATTTCAGTCACCATTAAATCTACCTTGATTTGCTAATGCTGAACTATAATTATCAATCTTCGAAAATACTAATAACAAAATAAACTACAGAGATAATGTTGATAGAAATCAACTTAAAAACACAGGCATTATTCACTGATATAGTAGGACCAGGGCCGGTCCTGGCCTAGTGCCAGCAATGCGGCTGCACAGGGCCCATTAGTTCAGGGGGCCCATAAAAAACTATATTATCTTTACTAGAGCAAGGAGATATTTAACTTGTACTGCATAGAATTGTTGAAAGAGTGAATCTAGGTGGTGAATTATATGTAAGCATGTAGAAAGGATTGAACCTAATGGGCCATATGGGATAATGCATGCTTATCATATTATCCTTTGTATGACTTAAGGGGTCCTATGGGTAAAAAAATTATGAATTTGCTGAGACACGCAATTTTCCCAATGGAGATGCACAGTAGAAAAAGTACATTTTCACGTAACTTCAATTTCATAAAAAAAATTAAGGCCTCAAAATTTTCTTCCCGCACTAGGCCTACAAATACTCAGGGCCGGCCCTGAGTAGGACTTAACTAAAAGCATGACTTAATAATGGACTGCAGGCTAATTTACCATAAAACTTTTGAACCTAGCTATAAGTGTATACAGAACGTGATAAAGGACCATAAAACTAGAAAGATAAGGTCTAGACTAATTAATGTATAGTCCAGCTTATATTTGGAAATGGCTTCAGTAAATAATTTTCATAATACATGTAGCAATGTGGTTATTACAACATCTTTTATATTTTCATCTAACTGGAACAATTGGCTTTTGACTAAATTTAGTTTGCTTCATATCTTACTAACACTAAGATCATCTAAGTCTCTGACTATAAACTCAGAATGCACAATTACCTTTTTCAATTTTGGATGGGTCTACCAATTGGATGCTGGTAAACAGTCAACTAAATTACTCTATCACTGATGTAATAAAACAAGTCAGATCCTATAAATAAGTAAATTTATTACTCAAAAGGTTATTCTAAATCACGTACGAATATTGAAGTCTGAAATTCACCATCCAAAATTGTTATATGTGAATGAGCAACTACATCATAAATCTACGAAGTTACAGGAAGAAACATTGATAATAGAGTTGGTTATTGCTTACGTTCAAAATTTGACTGACTTTTTAACTCCAAAATGCATGATTAATACAAAGAAATCGTAATTTCACTGAAGTTATCATGATTGTATATCACCTCTGGTTCACAAGTTGACTGACTTTCATTTTCATTTTTGACGAATAGAGTTTTCAAAATTGTAGACCCATCCAAAATGCATATGCCAATTTTGTTTTTGGTGAATACGGTTTTCAGAACTGAACTCTTTCTTCCCCAAAAAAATGGGCAAATAAAGACAAAGAAAGAAAAGAAAAAAGAATTTAAACACAAAAACTACAATAGCATCAATCAATTTGGTATTAATACGAAACCGTGTTTGAATTGTGCACATAATAGGGCATTGTTATTCGCACTCCAGTTTTGGTTAAGGGGCTACCTATTTTAAGGGGACTCTTGGCAAAATAGAATCAATTTAGAGGAAACTCAAATTGAATAGGTAAAATACCACTATACCCTTAAAACAAAACCCCTATTACATTGTCAAACTCACCCGCGTTTACAAGCCTGCAGCATACAAAAAGACACGAGCTTCAGTCTCACCATCATCGTATTTCATTTGCTCTTCACAGCACTCTAGCTTTAAGGTAGCATACTTCGATTTCACGATGGTCCAATTCAAGCAAATGAAGAGGAAGACGACGGAGAGCATTGTCAAAGAGCAAAGCGTTGCCAAGAGCTGCGTGTTTAGCCATTTTTTTTCTGTATTTGTGTGTTCGTGCATCGCAGATTAGGGTTAGGGTAGAGGTTGTAGTTTATTGGGGAAGAAGAAGAAATCGGGGGTTGTTCTGTAGTATGGCATGAAAAAACGGTGGAAATTGATTGTATTTAAATGTTTAAAATGGTAGATTCTTACCGTTTTAAACTTATTCTGCAAATGGGTTGTCCATAGGTTAATTCGACAATGGGATTATGAAAACAGTTTGGGCTTGCCGTCTAAATATCATTTTGTAGTATATTGTCAATGTGTCGATCAAGCGTTGATATTATATGTTGTATCAAAATATTGAGACATATATGCACTAAGTGAGACATACAAAAATTTTTAGTGCATGTACAAAATTATATGTTATAACAAAATATTGAGACATACGTACACAAAACGAATATGAACACAGCGCATGTACAAAATTGATTGACATATCAAAATATTTAGTGCATGTACACAATGAGACACATGCATTGATATTGTGTCCCATTTAGTGATTGTGAGTTATACTAACTTAATTTCCACTTTTAGAAACGTCGTCTTGGAAAAGTCATATAAATTAACCAATCATGTGCACCTAGCGAGTCAGCCGATCCAGCATTACAAATGGTCGAGCGAATAGGGGATCACGAACCTTCAGACTTATTTGGGGAGCAATTGGTAGATGATGAAGATGACGTTGATGCTGGGCCGACAAAGGGTAAAGCTAAAGGAAGACGTGGGAAGAAAGGTGCAAAGAAGAAGAAACGAAGAAAAAGTAGATTGAAATGGTAACTGCTTGAAAATTTTTGATGGTGTGACTTGGTACAGTTGTACTTATTTTGGCTAACATTATATGATATGTGTAAATTTTTAGTGGGTGTGGTGTGATATTGTCTGCAAACACTATGTTTGGTGGATGTGGTGTGTGATATTGTCTATAAACACTACGTTTGGTGGATGTGGTTTATGCTTGAATTTCATATGTTGCTTGAATTCCAAATATTGTTTGCAATTTCAAATGTTGCTTGAATCCCTAGATTCATTCTCATGTTTTGTTCTTAGAAATTGATCAGAAGGTAACAATGTGATTCAAATCCTGATTATGTGATGGCGTGCTATGTGTTGTCTAAATTGGTCAAGGCATACCGTGTTTCTTTATAAAAATCGGCACTATGTGGTTGTTTTTGAGTATATGAACTATATAGCTTACCTAAAAACCGATACGGTAAGCCAGTGTTGTATAAGCACTTTAAGTACGGCGATGGTATGCCGAAAACTTTCGGGTTAAACATATTTGTGTTTGGCATGTGCAGTCGGTGGATCTGTGTTGTGAAGTAAGGATGAAAATGGTAATATCCCGCCGTTTATTGAATACGCAATTCTCTAAAAACATAAAACGGTAACAACCCACCGTTTTTTGTAAAGAAAAACGATACCCGTGGGCCATAAAGTCTCGGGTTGAAGTTTATGCTACCGTTTTTCCACTGACACCAAAACGGTGAGTTGCTAGCTAAGTAAGGTTATTCTGGTCCAACAATTATTATGTTTTAAGGGGGGTCTAACTCTAAATGTCCTCCCATTAATAATTTTTTAAAAACAAAAAAATAGGTAGCCCCTTAACTAAAGATGGAGTGCGAATAACAATGCCTACACAGTATACTTTCCAAAGGTTTGATTGCTAACACAAAGTAGAGAAAATACGCTTGTAATAGACCAGAAAAAGAGAAAAATCGTTACCTCAAACCTTTTGTTCTAATTATTTACGTCTTTCATCACCTGCAAATACCTTGCCAAGGTTCATTCTTCCTACCTTCAGCTATATCAAAAGATGATTCTTAATTAGTATCCGGGGTCCATATCAGTATTTTTTTTCCTGACTCCACCACTGGTGGCTATAGAAGGGCTCCACATTTGGTTAAGGGGAGAATAATTTTAAGGGGACTCCAACTTAATTTTTTTTATTAAGGGGGGGACTAGTTTATTTATTTATTTTTTAAAAAAAGAGATCAAACTACCTTTGGATCGTCACTTATGTTAAACCCTAACTTACTACATTCAGCGCAAGTAACAAACGTGTGAATTACTAAACATCCCGATTACACAAATTCAGTACAACATATTAGATCAAAATTTTCGTTTCTGCATTTATTTTAAATTAACCATACCAATTCCAATATGAAATTACAATTAATTACCTAATCTGATGCCTTCTAATCACCTACAAAACTTTCTTTTATCTCTATTACATTAACTATATCCATTTTTTTATGTGCAGCGTTAAATTATAAGCATTAATTAAGATTTAGGTTTTATGGTTTATATTAATGAGGATTATAGGGGTTAATATCGGACTTTTAATTTATATGTTTAAGGGGAGGCTAATTTATAGACATTGACTCAACAACATTCTTATCTTCAAGATAATAGAAGTTTGTAAATGTAAAACCTGGTATTAAGTAAATGTCGCAATAATTCCATTTGCTATTCAATTCAAATGAGATTTAAAATTCATTTTTCTGATTTGAAATTCTCTTTCCAATATAAACATTTTTACTTAATTCATTTATTAGTAAACCTCATTTAAACCATCACATTGGCTTTAAATCTCTTTTGTAAACCTTGTTTATAAAACTAGGACTTATCATAACATCGCTTTCTAAGAACCCGTTGTAAAATTCACTTAAAATTTTATTATAAAATTGGATTTCCCTTTCTCTATAAACTTCAAATATTACCAAGTCTTGTTTGATTTTAAAATAAGTCCTTTATAATTTATTTCGAAATCAAATTAAACGGTTATAAATTCTTTTATGAATATCTAACTTTTTATATATTTTGGTTCTGAAATCCAATATCATTCCTGTGCCATTTCACATGTTCAAAAAAATTATTATTAAACTTGTTCAAAACAGCTGGAATCACTTATAAACTCATTTAATTACAAAACAGGGTCATATAACTTCATAACCTATTTATAAAGCTTAGTTAATTTTAACACTCGAAATCTCCAATCATAATCTTATTTATAATACAGCAGTTTGCAATACAAATCGTTTATAATTAGTTTATAAAATCAACTATAAATATTGATTTATTTATGACCCATTATTTTATATAACTTATATAAAATAAAATTTAATACCTTGTGTTTTGTTATAAAAATAAATTTTACAACTTCAACTTAATCAATACGCCTGATAACGAATCAACACTTAAAAATATGGATTTTAGGCCATATGCTACCTATCACTTAACCAATACCGTTTATTGATTAATAACACATCAATGTTGAATTTAGTTCAACAACATCATCCAAATCATGTTTCAATATGTTAGGCACAGTTCACACATATATATATATATATGAAAGAAAGTAATATTCAAAATATTGAGGAATTCTGTTAGACCCCTCCAACCTGTATCCCTGCATCATAGCTCATATATTAGTTAATATATGCACATAAATTAGATAATCTTATTTAATTCATTTAAAATGAATCTTCCGCTTAGAAGCATGTACTGTAAAAGGTCACCCACTCACAAACGAATATATATATATATATATATTGACAACCATCAACTAAAGCAATAAATCATCCAAAACATCCAAACACACATCACACAAATAAATATCGATTTAACAATAGATATTTATAACATGATATAATATAGTTGTATTCCATGAAGTGTGAGTTGTCAACTCACCAGCCATTCCAAATGACGATTCGATGTCCATTTATATAATTCCAAACAAGCGTTTGAAATTACATAAAATTACAAATAGCTTCAAATCACTCCAATCCAACTCGTATGTGTATTGTTAACGAATGCGAACCCAACGCAACTTGTTTCGCCTAAAACTGATATCGTATGAATAAGATACAATCGTTACAAATTATATAGGATTAAAACATCGTTAACCATTATAATTAATTAACTAACCCTCCACTAAAATCTTCTACCCCGATTCAAAATACATACTCCCTCCCTGTAAAACCATACCATGGTTGTAGCTTCTCTCCTCAATCCCTCCTTCAACTCTTGATGAAAATCATCCAAACTACTTCCAATGTTTTTCTCTTCATCTCCTCTCCAACCCCATCACCACATCATCAATCATGCAATCACCTTGTGAAACGCGTTCACATCCCCTAACACATACACCAAAAATAAGTTGCGACAACTATTCATGGCATTTTCCACCAAAAACTTAAGGCAAGTGCTAATCTCCACCATAAACAAGAATCCAATGCTCGATTTGTAAAACAATCACCATAGCTCTCAAGGATCTAAACCCTATAAAACTACCCTCACTTGGGCTAAACCTGAAGCTCCCCAAAACAATGTTGCACCTACCAAAACCCACATCAAAATGAAGGCCAAGTTCTAAGGATTCTAAAGATCCAAGTTTTTAGATTTTAGGATTTTTGAAATAATTGTTTTGAATTTTTATAGTTACATTTCCTATTGGTTTTCAAAATGAAACCCACGTCCATGAAAAAAGAGAAGAGCGAGAGAGGAGGCGTGAGTTGTCTAATTTTTAGAGGGGTAGAAGGATATTTATAGGCACAACTTATTTATATAATATTCATGTATTTCAAGCATTACAAGCTCGCATGACTACATATAAGCTTTGATCGCTATGAAATTTGAGATCATACAATTATTTAATATTCCGGACCCGATGAAACCGATTTCATCAAATTCCGAGACCGTTTGCATAAACACTATTTTTAATTTCAAACTGTTAATCGATACGCGTTTATATTGCGCAAGATCACACAACAACTCCTATTAACCCAAAACTAGAAATATTACAATAATGAACCATTATTGTTTTTATAAAATTGATTTCATTGAAATCCGAGGTCGTTAGGAAATTGATTAGTTTCATGTGTTAAATTGAATTGATAAAATATAAATCGATTTCCAAACACTCCCATTCACCGATAAAAATTTCTTATTATCGTTTATATTCAAATATAGTTTCCTATAGCTTCAGAATAAACTTAACTAGATTTTAAACTCAATATTTTCAATCTCAAGTTTTTAACATTCGAATTCTCACATTAAATTTAATTCTAATCATTAAATCTTTTTTTTGAAAGGAAAGCAAAATTTTATTAATCTCTACTAAAATTTACATCGTTCTCAGTTGCAATTCTCTAATTACATCTTCAAAATACAAAAGAAAACTTATAATAACAATGCACAGAAACTACGATATACACACCTAAGCTAACGTTTACATAGAAAACTCACTGGACCAGAAACAAAATTACATAGCCTCTTCACAAAAATGTTTTTACATCCCTCAGCAATCTAATATGTACTACACTGTAAAGTTGGTTTGCATTCATCATTCCCATCCCAAAAACTCTACAATTTCTTTCTGTCCACACTACATAAACAATTCTCTTTAGTATCTTTAATAGCAACTTGTTCTATTAGTCTTCCATCGTGTGGCTTTAAAGATGTTATACCATTCAATATAACCCGAATTCGTTGGACTATGAAATCCTCCAATAGCCAGAAGCCTGCTCCATACTTGATGCACAAAAGAACATTCAATGAATAAGTGCACATTCGTCTTAGCCTCACATTTACATAATACACACAGATTATCTGGGACAATTCCAACAGAATAAAGCTTTTCCTTAATGTTCAAGGCATTAGCCGTTACATTCCACAAAAGAATATTCTCTTTTACAGAGCTTCCAATGTTCCAAACCTCGAAAACCAAGGAAATGTTTGCCTATCTGGGTTCATCAATTTATACACATGCTTCACAGTGTGTGACTTCCCATTCCACCTAATTGCACTATCTCCATCAACTTTGAAACTAACAGAAACGTCATCCTACAGTTGTCTTAACACCACACAGCTTGAATTTGGAAACATTAGCTGATCTTCATTCACATAATCATCAACTACAACATTTTATGGAATGCCTGAATTCACTCTCAAATTATAATCCACCACCTTATTCATTATCAATCCAGGTTTTTCCCATAGGTCGTTCCAAAAAGACACACCATTCATTATTGTGTAGTTATACTGAATATATGGTAAGAAAGCATCTCTAAGCCTCAAAATAATCCTCCAACTCCAACTCAAATTCTGAGGGATTGACATAGTCCAAAAGTGCTTCCTCCCAATTAAATTATGATGTACCGATTGTGACCGAAGGCATTTTTCTATTGAGAGGAGCTTATCAAAATAGACAGAAACTGCTGCCTTATTCCATAAGTGTAAGTTTGTAATACCCAGACCACCATTTCCCTTATCATCATAAAGTTTACTAATAAGAAGCAAAATGGAAATAGTGGTGACTTTGATGATTTGAATGATGGTAATGATTTTAAGCCTGATGAGGTACTGCCAAATAATACTAGTAAGAGATATTCATCAAGAAACACTAGGAAGAATCCTTCCATAATCAACTTATATGTTTATCTGAAACTAAATTTGACATTAAATCTACTGAAAGAATGGCAGCTTTTATTTCATCATTTTGGAATTATGACCATAATATGGCAGAGGCAAGTTTTGGTAGGTTGCTAACTTTGTGGAATCCTTCATTTTTTGAACTTTCAAAAATCTCCAAGTCTAATCAGTTTATCCATTTTTCATGCATTCATATTCCCTCAAAGTCTCAGTTTCTTTTGACTTCTGTTTATGCTCAAAATGCTATTGCATTAAGACATCCATTTCTTGAACACATTCGTCATCTTAATTCTGCTAGTGTACCATGGTTAATGGGTAGTGACTTCAATTGTATGTACTCTTGTCATCAGAAATTTGGTGGTTGTGCCTTGTCTGTAGGTGATATTTAAGCCTATCTATTCATTATAGTCATGGAGCTTCTTAATTCTCTGTTAATTCAACAGGTGGAGAATAGGAATTTGGAGTTACATCCCAGGTGTTAGGTACATAGAATAACACATTTGCTTTTTGCTGATGATTTAATCATTTTTACAAAGCCATCGCTTCATAACATTCAGCGCATTATATCAACTCCACATCAGTTTTACACTCTGAATGGTCTACAAATTATTGTGAATAAGTATCATATTCTAATTGTTGATCAGTCGTTTGATAAAAAAGAGGTAGTTATTAGATGCTCTGGGTTGATGGAATTGCCACTTAATTCTTTCTACTTAGGCCTACCACTAATTTGTTCTAGAATCACTAAGGATAAGTATATGCCTTTGTATGAAAAGATTATCAATAAGTTGCAGCAATGGCCTAGCTGCAAGCTCTCATAAGCTGGTTGGCTAACTGTAGCGCAATCTGTTGTCGTTGCCATGACCACTTATTGGACACGACATTATATCTTACCAGTTAAGCTCATTAGTAGGGTTACAAGTGCCCTTAATAAGTTTTTATGGCACAGAGACCCATTCTTTAAGAAAATGATTCCCATTGCTTTTCTTCCTGCCTCTCTTCGCTGAATTAACATTAGATTTGGATGGAGAGGCTACCAGTGGAGGGAGTTGTAATGCCCCATATTTTTTGTAGCCAAATATTTAATATAACTTATTATTTTAAATATTATATTTGGAATATAAATGGTTTTAATATTAAATTCGTTTGTAAAAACGAATTTTAAACATTAAATTTATATATAATTTAAATCGAGCTCGAAATGGCGTGGCAGTTCGTAATATTGAGTTTTGAACTTTAATTGAATATACAGGGTCCGATATAAGTCGGATTTCGGTGAAACAAGAAATGTTTGAATCTTGTTGATTATAATTTTCATATGGAAGAGAAAAATTCAGATTTTGTGTTATAGATTGTTAGTTTGTCCAAATCAAATTTTAAAATAGTCACTATGGATTTCGTTAATAAACGATAATGTTATTTAATAAATTTAATAAGGATTTTTATATAAATTTGGATACCGTTAACTAGAATTTGGTGATATTAAGTTGTATAATTTATATTTGAAGCTATACATATTTTATTTAGGTATATTTATGAAAATAATAATTTATTATTATTTAGTGGAATTATTTTAGAGTTTACTTATATTTATTCGATATTTTAAAGGCCTTAGAAATAGGCAATTTTCAAATGACCTCCTTTTGCGATGAAACGAATTTTATTGGATCCGGAACGTCAAAACGTAGCATGCTGCGAATTTTAAGGTCAAACTGAGTTAATATGTGAGCATACGAAAGTTAATTGTAAACCGACAAACAATTTAAATTATAAAATATCGTCGTTTTCCTAACAGAGTCGGATTTCGACCAAACAAGTTTTATTGGATCTGTATTAGTAAGTTATTGTTACGTTTCAAATTTGGTAGCAATTCGATTAACCATGTGACGGTGGAAGCGTCAAACGCCCTTGTTTTTATTTAATCGTTTATTTTATTTTGGCCAATTTAGACAGGGGTAACTTTTAAGGAATAAACGAATGGCCAAATGAACTCTGGTTTTAATGACATAAATTTCATTGGATCCGTAAGGAGGAGTTCTAGTAGGATTTCAAACTTCCAAGTTGATTGGATTCATTTTGTGATCATGGGAAATTTAAACGCGTGATTTTTAGCCTGTGATTTATAAAGGACTTTTCATAAACGACCTTGGAATTCGACGAAACCTGGTCCATCGGGTCCGGAATATTTTTTATGCTACGATTAGGAGTTTCATCTCGATTGAAGATAGTATGTGGTGGTTTTTGCATGATACTTCACAATGAAGTTCCGTTGAATATTATTATATTCAATTGGTTCCCTATATATACCCCTATATTGAGTCAACAACCCAAAATAATTCCTTCCGTGTTCAACATAAAACTAACCAGCGCCTCCACTATTTCTATGGCCTCAAAACTTTCGAAACTACTCCCTCCGATTTGGGCCAATCGACACATTAAATTGAAAAACTTCCAACTGTAAAATTCTTGAGCTCGGTGAGATCGACACTTCCAACGACTGTGATGGGTTATCACTGATCGAGGTGGCCGGAATGCTGTCTAAAAGAAGGCACGATTGTAGGGTTTTCTGAAACAACTGGTGGGGTCAGGGAAGCCAGGGTTTTGGGCAAACGTCATGGGTGAGATGACGTAGGGGTTGGCGATGTTCTGATGTAGGTACGACGGTCAGTGGTTGCAGGGATGGAGTTGAATTCGTCCATGGGTCTATAAGTAGTGTGAGTTAATGTTTTTGATAATAAGGAAGCCTGGAACAAGGGCATATAGCGCCGGTCTCTGGTGGCACACCGGTCGAAGGTACGTGGCGCAACAGGCTGAAGTACAGTGTGGCGGTGGTTGATGTCTAGCATGTTTGGTATTTTGGGAACAAAGCTGATACATGTGAGAGCTGAGTTGTTCGAGTGTACTAGAGTGGGCATCGGGGGATTGAGCTGGCATTTTTCAATGACCCTTCGATGGTCAGAACGGAGGGGCGGCATCGGGTTGAGGAGTGGCGCAGGGGATCGTTGAAGGTTGGTAGAATAGTGGATTGTTTAGAAATAGATGAAGACTTAGGAATAAAGAAAACGTGCATGGAAAGGAATTCTCGAGCAGTTTAAAACAAAGCAGTACGTAGAGAGCTACTTCAGTTCGATGTTGGTGCAGCGAGAGGCTTTGCTGGTGTACCACGATATGGTGACTCGCCTGGAACAAAGTTGTTACGAAAAGATAAAAAGCAGAAAGAATTATAATTGGTTTGGTTCAATGTTTTCAAATATAATTGGCTCAACCTGGACCGAAACTAACGAGGTAGCAGTAAAGTGAAAACCGGCCTGTTATATTAAATCAAAGAAATTAATAAATTATATATTTTAGACATTGGTTAATAATGTGCATGTTTTGTTCCAGATCGAAGAACATGGGAAAGCATTACTTGAACGGACCGTGCGTAAGGATAAAATGGGGTCGGCATATTAAGTCTGTTACAAAAGTAATTAATATAAAATAAGTTAATATTTAAGAAATTATTAGTTAATTAAAAATAGCATTATATTTAAACATTAATAATATTTTGATAGGTTATTAGAATGGAGTAAACCAAGTAGCATTGGAATCGTGACGACGAACCGTACATTATGGAACCGTTTTGGATGGTGATGGAGACAGCTGAAATTTACAGTTAAATTAAACGATTGTTTAATCTAACTGTTAAACGAACCACTTCAACGAATGTAATCAAAGTGAGTTAAACTCACTCAGTTCTTCCCACTTATATTTTATATAAGTCGGGTTTTTATTTTGTGTGCTATGATTGCTAATGGTTGACTCTTTGTTAAATGTATCTTCATCTATTGATTGAACCGATGAAATTAAATGTTGTTTAATTTCAGTGAAAAATCAAATCGTTATTATAACGGTTGGATCCAATAAAGGTAACTTAACTTATTGGTCACGTTTACTAAATAAATGTGTTTAATTGTTTGAATTTTTTTGCTAATTGGTTGATGTTAAATAATCATTATTTACTGTTATAGAAATTATGGGTTAAATTGAATTGACTGAATTTATGTGAGATAATCTATTTTAGTGCAGGGAAAAACGGGTTGGAGGGATCCAACCGAATTCCTCAAATATGTTAGATATTATTTATTCTCATATTATCATTATATGAACTGTGCTGATTGAATGATTGATTGGGTTGTTGATCGTTGACTGGAAATTCAACGGTTGTTTTGTTCAAACCAATGAGTAGAATTGGTTGAGTAATTGGCAATAAATGGCCTAAGAATGTGTAACGACCCACATTCTATGCATTGAAGGATCGTAGGATATTTATTTCATTTTCATATGAGGTCGTATTGTCGTGTAACTTTGGGGAACGATTATTAGGGTCATTTCCCATGTTCATGATTTTTGCCAATTTTTAAATGACCGTTTTGCCCCTGACAAATCTTGTTTTCCCTATAACTTTTGATTGGTAAGGAGTTTTGACCTAAAGCGACTTTCATTGGATTCGGATGATGGTTTACCTTTCCGTAGAGTGGTCACATTAGCCAAACGGACTTACAGTTTGAAAGATAAGGCTAAAACAAGGTCTGGAAGGTGAAAAACAGCTTAACCAGGCCTAATTAAGGTGATTAGCAGTTATGCCCATAACCCATTACAGGATTAGGGTTATGGGAGGGCTGATAGGGTTAGGGAAAACATTTCATTTCAGTTTTCCTGCCGCCATTTAAATCCTTGAAACCCTAGCAATGGCCTCCACCTTCTAAATCACTCCCAAATCACTTTCTAATTGTGTATTAGCTTAATCTACACCAAATCAAGCAAGATTAGTGTCAAATCAGAGTTGGAGCTGTTGTGTTGCATTGGAAACCACGCCAAAACAGTAGAGTTTCAGATCTAAGATCTTATTTGTGGCTAAGGTGAGTGATTTGCATTGTTTTTCACTAATTGCAGCTAATTAGGGTGATTAGTGTTAATTAACGAAATTATGCATGTTAAAATTCTGGAAAAATATCTAGAAATTTCGAAATATTATTTTATACCTCTATTCGAAATTTGGGTTAATTTGGACATGTTTTGCTAATCCTAATGTTAGATTTGATTAAAACATGATTAAGGGGAAAACATGGGTTTTGGGAATGTTTGATCCATAATAACTTGTTAGATTGCTGTTCTGATGTTTATGGTCAATCCTATTTGTTGCTATTACTATTTGGAATGATCTATGATTGCATAGAAAAGTTAGAATGGTTGAAAACACCGTCGTATGGCGTAAATAGCTAGCTGGAAAAGTTGCAGGAAATTAGTCGTACCCCGTTCGTGAGGCACCCTAGCGACCTGACCCGCTCGCACCAGGGTAGCACGACCCGACTCGACCGTGACACCATCTCCCACGAGCTGGCTCTTCACGAGCAAGACACGAAACAAAGTTTGCACCACGAACCACCAGGAAGCATCACCATGAGCCAGAGCCTGGAGTCATGACCAGGGGCCACGAGCCGGAGTTGAGGACGAGTCGCGAACTGGGTTGGAGCACCATCCACGAACCGCTCCACCATGCGAGTCACGAACCGTGCATACCTGAACTGAAGTACAGACACGAATGGAAACTGGAGTACAAACGGGAAGAGACCAAAATTGGAGATGCAAAGGTAGTTCAAATAGGAAGTAGAACTCAGGATCCAGATGGGAACCAACTAGTTGACTTCATGAGTTGGACTTTCCTGTGGGACGTGTGCAAAGGGGTTATCGATGTCTATAGCTTTGACTCACCACTGAGAGATGGATTATTGGCTACGGATCAGTGCAGTGGAGTTGTCATGACTCCATGGGGCAGAGTGATCGTAGCAAGGTTATGAGCCAGTGCAGTGGAGTTGTCATGACTCCATAGGGCAGAGTGGACATAGCAAAGATTAGTGGCTATGGATCAGTGCAGTGGAGCCGTCATGACTCCATGGGGCAGAGTGATCGTGGCAAAGGATTAGGTGATCAAAGTGGTAGATATTGTATATTTTACGCACTGAGCGAGAGATGTGAGGATGATTGCTATGTTTGATGTTTGCTATCACCATGACACGCATGCCACCTTCCCATTGTTTTCACACCATGTGTTAGTGTCACCTAAGAGTACTGTACATCCTGTTGTGCTAACCCTTTGGTTGCAAGTCCAGGTTCAGGTATGGTTATGTATACCTGTTATTGTTATGTTTTTGCTGCTTATCGCTCATACCAGACTTTTGTCTGGCCCAGAGTTTTATGTATCTTCTTATTACTCTGGGTGCTCCTAAACGAGTAGACTAGAGACAGGTTAGCTGGTTATGCACAAGTAGCTGTCCGGAGACGAGCAGGAGGCTTACACGTATCATTTCCATATATTCTCCCTGTGTTGTTGCTGGTCACTATTTTGGGCATTGGTAGTGTACCTTCCTATTTTGCTTTAGAGACAGTTTTAAAAGTTGTAATAATGATGGTTTGGATCATAAACTGTATTTTAAATTTTCGCTGCTATGATGCTTTAGTTTTCAGCTTATGCACTTTCTCGCCTGTTTTATATCAAGTGATGTTATTATTATATTTTGTTCCATGCGCTGTGAGATATACTACAGGTTCTTTGATGATTCATCGTTTCAAAATCCTTTTCCTTTAACGACCGTCCCGTGCTGGTTAGACATCGGCACAACGCATTTTAGGGAAATGTCGGCTGGTACGGGGCGGGCCATCACATTTGGTATCAGAGCTCTAGGTTGCGTAGTTAACCTAGGGAAAGACATCTGAGAGAGATTGTGTACGTATATGAGAGCACGTATTTGTGATATTTTGGTTTTCAAAAACTATATATATATATACTATTAGTATATTTAAGGATGAAGTCGCATTGCACTGGCACCACTAAGGAGATGGTTAATAGTTTTCTCTTTACAGATTGAACGATGAGCCGTTATACGAGGGGCACGGGTTCAGGGGCCAATAATAGGAATGTCCCTGATATGAGGATGATGTTTACTACTTTCATGAGAGAGATGCTTCGGGATGTTCAGGGGCCAGTTCCTAATGTTGCTAACAGTGGTGGTGCAGGCGCCTAGAGCCAATTTCTCCAAGCTATGCAAGGATTAAACTAGTCTTGGTGGAAAGCCGTTCCATGGATTGGAATCGGCTATGGATGTTCAAGATTGGCTCGATAGTTGTGAGCGCATCTTTGAGGACTTAGGGATCGATGATGCAATGAAGAGAAAGCTGGCATCGCGTCAACTGCAAGGACGGGCTATGAATTGGTGGAATGCTATTAAAGCAGCTACTCCTGAGGATCAAGTTACTTGGAATCAGTTTAAGACTCGCTACAATGATAAGTTTATCCCAACTGTTCTGAAATCCGAATTGTTCGGGAAATTTTTGGAATTTAACCAGAATGGTAGGGCAGTCTCGGAATATATCGCTGAATTCGATACTTTATCGAAATATTGGTTATCTCTTATCGATACTCCTGAAAAGAAGAATGAGAAGTTCATAACAGGCTTAGATGAGTACTTGGGGGAAAGACCGATAAATCATATAGATGAGACATTTGAGTCTATTATGGGAAAGGCATTGAGATCTTAGAGCCTTTACCCTAAGTCGAAGACCGAGGTCGCTATTACATCTGCAGGGGAGCCAAAGCCGCAAGCAAGCGGTGGAGGCAAGAATAATTCCCAGACTAAGAGGAAGTAGAACCAAGCTAAGGATGGTCAGAATAAGAATAAGAATTATGGTTAGTGCTTTAGCTGTGGCAAGAAGGGTCATTATGCTAAAGAATGCCGAGCAAAGCTAGCGGACAGGAAGTGCTTCAACTGCGGCCAAGAGGGACTGTAACAACCCGTATTTTTAATAACATGTTATAACATAAATCAAGGCAGAATTAAATGTTAAAATCTGAAACAAGGGAAACGGGCTGTGCCATTGCGTTCGTCTCGGAAAAATACGCGAAATAGAGTCCGAGTTTTCGAAAATCGGAGTCCGTATGACCAAGTTATGGCCCGTCAAAGTTTTCAGAAAATTTCAAGTTCAAAAACAGTTCAAATTTGAATCCAGAATTCAAATTCAGCCCAAGCAGGACAGGCGGGAAAATTCCCGCCAGCCCCAAGTCGACTGGGGTGTCGACTTGGGAGTCGACACACCCCAGGTGGTGTCGACTGCCCAGTCGACACCCCTGTCGACTTGGGTGGTCGGCCAGTTTGGCCTGGTGTGCCTGTTTTGGCTCCTGGGTCTTGTTTTGTTGGCTTGTGACGTGATTTGATGGCTCAGATCTGAATTAGGGTTAATCCTATGGCCTAAACTAACCTAAACTTCTATAAAAAGACCCTAAGACCTAGCCTAAACCCACACAAATCAATCCTACAACTAGGTTATGCCAAAATGCTCCTTGATCATGGCCTCCATCTCCATAACATGGCCTCCATCCTCTTCATGAAAGTTTGAGTGTTCTAAGCTAGTAAAAGAGCCATCATTCTTCATCAAAACAAGGATCTTTCTTCATACAAATCAAAGGAGCTTCTTGTTTCTCAAGACAACTTGGAGCTTATATTCATTTGGGGATTTCTAGTGTGGCTTCGTCTCAATCTTGTTTATTTTGTTCTAGTCTTCATAGCCAAGCTTTGTAAGCCCTATTCTACTCTTAGATTTAAACAATGAAGTTAATATGATCATGTAGCAAGTTGAAATGTGACTTTTGGGTATAATACTTGTCTTTGGGCTATATTTGTATGTACAGATCCATGTATGACTCTTTTGATCTATGATGGTGGCACTATCATGAACTTAGTATCATTTACCTTGATTTTTGGGTAGAAAGCTATGAGCTTTATTTGTTGGTTATGCATAATGCAACATAGAACTTGGTAGTTATGCATAAATGCAACATAGAACCATCTTAAAACCTTGATGTTAACTTGCATATGATGTTATGAACCTATATGCTAATCACAAGTGTATCACCCTATTTGCTAAGTTTAATGCCATACATGTGTAGATTGGAATTGGACCTAAGTGCAATATTTGCCTTGAACCTATCATTGTATGCATAGATCTATTCATGCCTCTCTTGATCTATGATTGGGGACCTATCATGAACCTAGTACCGTTCATGTTGACCTTTGGGAAAAATGCTAAGAAATGGATTATGGCTTATGCATGTTAACAAACCTTAACCCCTCATGTTCCTTAACATGCATATAATGATATTGAGCCTATTTGCTATTATGCATGCTTGTGGCCAAATCACCCTTATGCTATTATTCATGCTTGAGGCCAAAGCACCCTTATGCTATTATGCATGCTTGGGGCTGAATCACCCTTATGCTACTATGCATGCTTGAGGCCAAAGCACCCTTATGCTATTATTCATGCTTATGGCCAGATCACCCTTATGCTATTATGCATGCTTGAGGCCAAAGCACCCTTATGCTATTTGATATGTTTGAGGCCAAGTCACTTTTTATGCTGTCATACATGTTGAGGCCATATGCTAGTATGTTGAACACTTTTGTCTCAAATATCACCATGTTTAACTTGTGATAGCCTTTGCCATCTTGTCATATTCTTATGTTCCCCTTTTTGATCTATTTGTGTTGATGCGAACTTACGTGCGATGGGGTTACGTTATGGGTAAACTTAAATGACATGAAACATGACTTGAAAATATGACATGTGATTATGCTTGAAACATGAACGTGGACATGACATGTAGAAAACATGAAAGTGGCCAACTCGAGGTTGGGTTGAGTTTGTAGCATAAATCTACCCGGAACCAACCGGCTTAACTGGTGGCTACAAATAATAGGACCCAATGTGAGTAGTTGGTCACATCGCACTTAAAACCCGAGGTTAGACTAGGTTGTGGTGTAAAGCTACCCGGACCCGCCCGGCTTAACTAGTAACCACAACAAAGTCTAATGTGAGAGGTTGGGGTGCATTAAGTTAATTAATGCCACATGGTAGGGTTAAGTCATGGACTACTTGAATACTTAACCAATTAAACACGATGGGTTGGTAGGGTTAAGTCATGGACTACTTGAATACTTAACCAATTAAACACGATGTATTGATAGGGTTAAGTCATGAACTACTTGGATACACTTGACCAACTCAATACATGGTTAGGATAGGGTTAACCACACTTAACCCGCTTGAAATCCTAGTTACGTGGTCCTTTTCAGCAGTAACCCACTTGGGAGTATCTGGATACCCTGGACTAGGCTAGGGTGGGGCACGATTACTGGACTGATTGTAAGAGACCAAAAGAGACGGCTGAATGGTGCACCGGTTGTTCAGGCGGACCATGGTCGTGCACATTAAGTCCGGAGTTGAACATGGGCACCAGTAGGTTTAAACTGTGCATGCTTGATTTGTGTCTGTGGTTTACACCTTAGGGCTGGATACACCCTAGGGTGGACCTTGCACAGTTTACTACATTCCATGGTTAAGCCGTATGACACCGATACACGACGAGTTAGGCTTATAGGGAGCCGATCGACTAGACCGAGTAGTTGGACCTTGATTTAGGTCATCTCATGATGTTGGACCAACTTTGGGCCAAGGGATCATTTCTTGTTTATACTTGACATGGATTAGAATACTAGTACACCTGGTGCAACTTAACCTTGTATATGCGATGTCACACTTGATCTGTCTTGTTAACTTTTCACCATGCCAGTTATCATCCTATGTTTCATCTCTGTTTTACATGTCCAGTTAACTTTATTAGTTTTTATACTAATAGTAGGTAGGACTTACCAGTCTTTATGACTGACCCTTTTTCTTTCGCCTCTTTTCTTCCGTTCCCTCCCCCCCCCCAGGTTCTTAGGGTGGGAACACTAGCACCTAGCTTGGATCTTTAGCTTGCTTACTGGATAGCTCATGTACGGTTTGGACTTGAGCTCGCTATGGCTTTACCACGTCTACTTTGGGGATAGTTTACTTTATGTTATTTCCATTTTTTAGTTTATGTTTCTAGACTTGTAGTAGTTGGAAAATAATGACTAAGTACTTTGATGTAACTTGACTATCGTTTTGAAATAGTAGTTTTTATCCGCTGCTTTATTTACTCTGTTTTACTTATATGTTCTGTCTTATGATATCTCATGCATGTTTACCTTGTCCAACACCCCTCCAAAGCCAGTGTACTTGCAAGAGTGACCCTGGCGGAGGTGGGGTGTTACATTTGGTATCAGAGCATAAGGTTTACGAGATTGAACAAAAGGTTTTTAAAACTTACCTTTTGAAAAACTATTTTCAAAACCAATTAAGTATTTTCCAAGAAAAGTTTAGTTTATTTTAAAAGGCTATTCCCCAAAAGCCATTAGCACTATCCTTTGTTTCCTCATTCTGAATATATCTTTTTCTTCGTTTCAGTATGGCCGATAATTTTGCCATTCTGGAGGGCGTATCAGTACCTATTTGGTTTAGAAGGTACATGGAGGCAAGGGCGAATGAAGCCGGCCCCGCGGACATTCCTCCTCCTCCCCCCGTAGCTAACATTCTTCCTCCTCCCGTAGCTGAGGTTCCTTCTCCTCCTCCTCCTCAGCATCCACAAGCGGATTTCGCGGAGATTTGCAAGGACTTTAAGGCGATGGGTGGCAAGAATTTTGTTGGGACAGAGACTTATGTGGAGGCAAGAAACTGGTTAAAGGAAACTGAAGACCTCTTTGCTATCTTTGATATAGAAGACCGTAGGAAAGTTCTGTTAGCAGTATGGCTGTTGAAAGGGGAAGCTGCATATTGGTGGGTAGTCACTACCACTACTAGGCCAATTCAGACTTGGGATGACTTTAGGAGAAGGTTTGGACTGAGGTTTCTATCATCGACAGAAGAGAACCTTCAGATGGAGAGGTTCCTATCACTAAAGCAAGGGGACATGACCGTTAGGGAATACGTGGATAAGTTTAATCAACTTGCTCGGTTCGGTTTAGACTTGGTTAACACAGCTCAGAAGAAGGCCCTACACTTTTCTCGAGGATTGAACGAGCCATTGCACGGTTTGGCCAAGTCTCATAACCCATGGGGGCGACCTTCGAGAGTTTGGTAAATACGGCCCTGCTTCAAGAGGAAGATAAGAGTGGCAAGAAGGAGGTTAGGGCGAATGAGTCTCAAGGCCAGAAGGTAGATTCCGGGAAAGGAGGCAAGAACAACAACAACAACGGCAAGGACAACAAGTCAAGAGAGAAGAGGAAATGCAACTTCTGTGGGATCACTGGGCACATAGTCAAAGACTGTAGGAAGAAGAAGAGGAAGTTGGACAAATGCTTTCATTGTGGAGAGTCTGGACACTATAGCAAGGATTGCCCGAAAAAGCGAGGACAGGGGAAAAGGAAAACTCGGCGAGCAGGACCCTCTGGAGGGCAGTTGCAGGCTCTCCTCGCTCTTCCAGCTTTTGATCGAGGTAGTGTTTCTATAGAAAGCCATGTTTACATTTCTGATTTCCCTGTTCGTACCTAATTTGATTCTGGCGCATCGCATAGTTTTATTTCTGATCTTGTTGAAAGTTTGCACCTAAGTACTAGTCTAGTTGAAAATCCCGTTAGTATTTCAAATCCGATTGGGGGTTCCGCCCATCTATCTCTGATTTGTATGGATTTGAAAATCTCTATCTTGAGCGTAGAATTCATGTGTAATGCTTATGTTCTCGGGTTTATGGGACACGGGTTGATTTTGGGCATGGATTGGTTGTCTAGTTATGGAGCCATTCTCGATTGTGAGCATAGGGTAGTGAGGCTTATGACTCGCCTTGGCAATACCCTAGAGATTTCTTGTAACCCTCTGGATCCCGTAATGTTATGTTATCTTGAATCCCTCGACTCGTCTATTGACAATCTTCAATCTGTGAGGGTGGTCCGAGAATATCCTGATGTTTTTGATGAGGTGAAGGGGTTACCCCCTAAACGCGAGATAGACTTCCGTATTTATCTGGTTGATAATGCCAAGCCAGTTTCATTGCCTGTTAGGCACATGGCCCCGCGAGAAAGAAGAGAACTTAGCAAGCAAATCAAGGAGTTGCTTGCGAAAAATTTCATTAGTCGAAGCATTTCAGAATGGGGTGCTCCGATGGTATTCGCTACGAAGGCGGATGGTTCGCTTCGTCCATGTGTTGATTATCGTGAGTTGAACAAGCTGACAAAGAAGAATAGACACCCGTTACCGAGGATTGATGATCTCTTTGACCAGCAGGTTGGTGCTTCTGTTTTCTCTCAGCTCGATCTAGCCACCGGATTCCATCAGCTTAGAGTGGCTGAGGACAGTATTGATAAGACTGCGTTTAGGACTCCAGATGGATTCTTTGAATGGCTAGTCATGTCGTTCGGTTTGACTAATGCACCCGCATACTTTGTTGATTTGATGAGTAGGGTGTTCAGGGAGTTCCTTAACAAGTTTCTAGTTGTTTTCGTGGATGGTATTCTGGTCTTCTCTAAGGATGAGGAAGAACATGCTACACACCTCAAGGAGGTTATGGATACGCTTAGAGCTCATCAATTGAAAGCCAAGTTCTCTAAATGCCATTTTTGGAGAAAGGAAGTTCGGTTTCTTGGACATATAGTTAGGATGAAGGTGTCCACTTAGTTGACCAAACTTCTTGGGCTTTATGGGATATGGGTCATAGTTGATAGACTTACGAAGAGTGATCACTTTATTTCGGTAAAGAGCAAGAGGACCGCACCATGGCTAGCATCTGTTTATCTTCGAGAGATAGTGCGGTTGCATGGAGTTCCTTCTAGCATAGTTAGCGATCGTGACCCAATCTTCACTAGCCAATTTTGGAGTAGTTTGCAAGAAGCGATGGGTACGCGATTGAATCTAAGTACAGCCTATCACCCACAGACGGATGGCTAGACCGAAAGGGTGAATAGGGTGCTAGAAGATCTGTTGAGGCTATGCATTCTTGACTTTGGTGGCACTTGGGAAGACCACCTTCCTCTCGTAGAGTTTGCTTATAATAACAGCAACCAAGCAAGCATAGGAATGGCACCATTCGAAGCTTTATATGGGAGGTCGTGCAAGTCACCAACATGGTGGCGGGAGACGACGGATAAGCTTATACTTGGGCCAGACATGATAAGGGACATGTCCGAGAAGGTTAAGTTGATTCGAACGCGGATGAAAGCGGCCCAAGACAGACAGAAATCCTATGCAGACAAGCGAAGGATAGACTTAGAGTTTGAAGTTGGAGATATGGTTTGTGAAGGTTTCTCCTTTACGAAATGTGGTTCGTTTTGGAACAGTTGGGAAGCTGGCACCAAGGTTCGTAGGACCCTTCCCTATCATAGAGAGGATTGGGAAGATGGCTTATAAGGTGGAATTGCCCGAGAAGCCGGCCGGCGTGCACAATGTTTTTCATGTCTCGCATCTCCGAAAATGCCTACATGAGTCAGCCGAGGTAGTTGAGCCTAGCATTCTTGAAGACATGGAAGTAGAAAAAGAGGCAACTTTGAGACGAGCTCCAATTCGTATCTTGGGAATGGAGATCAAGAAGCTGAGAAATCGAGAAGTCAAGTTAGTAAAGGTTCAGTAGAGTGAAGCCGATGAAGATGCAACTTGGGAAACCGAGGAGAAGATACGTGGGCTTTATCCATTCCTTTTTGAGGGTACATTCTCAATCTCTTTTCCTAGTTAGCATATCTTTCCTTTGCTATCCATGTTTATCTTGTTATCTCGTTAACCTTGTCATGAGAACCTTAGGTAGAAACCCTTTGGATGAAACATGTATTTGAAAAATGTTATGCTTGATGTTTGCAAGTGGTTGCAAGTGTTTGCAAGTGGATACTCGTGGATGCATGATACACATTAGGCACTAAGATTGGCTCACACACTTTCATATTGCATATGCATGAGTGCTTATACTTATTCATGGATGAAACTTGTTATGTTATCACGTGGATGTTCCACATGGATGAATGTTATGTGCACTCATGTAGAGATTATAAACTGTGTTAGGAATTTGCATACATATGGACTCATTTCACTAACATACCTTGCATTAAGGAGGTTTACTGAATCAGTAACCTCCTGATTTTCGCATTAGATAAGTACATGTACACACACCTTTCGCACATGATCATACAGCATTTAGAATCTTTTAAGGACAATGACTGCTCGTGGATGATGTTTTGAGTAGATGGATGATGGATGGTAGGATACGAACTTCCTAACTTGAAGATTTCGGGGACGAAATCCTTTAAGGTGGGGAGAATGTAACAACCCGTATTTTTAATAACATGTTATAACATAAATCAAGGCAGAATTAAATGTTAAAATCTGAATCAAGGGAAACGGGCTATGCCATTGCGTTCGTCTCAGAAAAATACGCGAAATAGAGTCTGAGTTTTCGAAAATCGGAGTCCGTATGACCAAGTTATGGCCCGTCAAAGTTTTCAGAAAATTTCAAGTTCAAAAACAGTTCATATTTGAATCCAGAATTCAAATTCAGCCCAAGCAGGACAGGCGGGAAAATTCCCGCCAGCCCCAAGTCGACTGGGGTGTCGACTTGGGAGTCGACACACCCCAGGTGGTGTCGACTGCCCAGTCGACACCCCTGTCAACTTGGGTGGTCGGCCAGTTTGGCCTGGTGTGCCTGTTTTGGCTCCTGGGTCTTGTTTTGTTGGCTTGTGACGTGATTTGATGGCTCAGATCTGAATTAGGGTTAATCCTATGGCCTAAACTAACCTAAACTTCTATAAAAAGACCCTAAGACCTAGCCTAAACCCACACAAATCAATCCTACAACTAGGTTATGCCAAAATGCTCCTTGATCATGGCCTCCATCTCCATAACATGGCCTCCATCCTCTTCATGAAAGTTTGAGTGTTCTAAGCTAGTAAAAGAGCCATCTTTCTTCATCAAAACAAGGATCTTTCTTCATACAAATCAAAGGAGCTTCTTGTTTCTCAAGACAACTTGGAGCTTATATTCATTTGGGGATTTCTAGTGTGGCTTCGTCTCAATCTTGTTTATTTTGTTCTAGTTTTCATAGCCAAGCTTTGTAAGCCCTATTCTACTCTTAGATTTAAACAATGAAGTTAATATGATCATGTAGCAAGTTGAAATGTGACTTTTGGGTATAATACTTGTCTTTGGGCTATATTTGTATGTATAGATCCATGTATGACTCTTTTGATCTATGATGGTGGCACTATCATGAACTTAGTATCATTTACCTTGATTTTTGGGTAGAAAGCTATGAGCTTTATTTGTTGGTTATGCATAATGCAACATAGAACTTGGTAGTTATGCATAAATGCAACATAGAACCATCTTAAAACCTTGATGTTAACTTGCATATGATGTTATGAACCTATATGCTAATCACAAGTGTATCACCCTATTTGCTAAGTTTAATGCCATACATGTGTAGATTGGAATTGGACCTAAGTGCAATATTTGCCTTGAACCTATCATTGTATGCATAGATCTATTCATGCCTCTCTTGATCTATGATTGGGGACCTATCATGAACCTAGTACCGTTCATGTTGACCTTTGGGAAAAATGCTAAGAAATGGATTATGGCTTATGCATGTTAACAAACCTTAACCCCTCATGTTCCTTAACATGCATATAATGATATTGAGCCTATTTGCTATTATGCATGCTTGTGGCCAAATCACCCTTATGCTATTATTCATGCTTGAGGCCAAATCACCCTTATGCTATTATTCATGCTTGAGGCCAAAGCACCCTTATGCTATTATGCATGCTTGGGGCTGAATCACCCTTATGCTACTATGCATGCTTGAGGCCAAAGCACCCTTATGCTATTATGCATGCTTGTGGCCAGATCACCCTTATGCTATTATGCATGCTTGAGGCCAAAGCACCCTTATGCTATTTGATATGTTTGAGGCCAAGTCACTTTTTATGCTGTCATACATGTTGAGGCCATATGCTAGTATATTGAACACTTTTGTCTCAAATATCACCATGTTTAACTTGTGATAGCCTTTGCCATCTTGTCATATTCTTATGTTCCCCTTTTTTGATCTATTTGTGTTGATGCGAACTTACGTGCGATGGGGTTACGTTATGGGTAAACTTAAATGACATGAAACATGACTTGAAAATATGACATGTGATTATGCTTGAAACATGAACGTGGACATGACATGTAGAAAACATGAAAGTGGCCAACTCGAGGTTGGGTTGAGTTTGTAGCATAAATCTACCCGGAATCGACCGGCTTAACTGGTGGCTACAAATAATAGGACCCAATGTGAGTAGTTGGTCACATCGCACTTAAAACCCGAGGTTAGACTAGGTTGTGGTGTAAAGCTACCCGGACCCGCCCGGCTTAACTAGTAACCACAACAAAGTCTAATGTGAGAGGTTGGGGTGCATTAAGTTAATTAATGCCACATGGTAGGGTTAAGTCATGGACTACTTGAATACTTAACCAATTAAACACGATGGGTTGGTAGGGTTAAGTCATGGACTACTTGAATACTTAACCAATTAAACACGATGTATTGATAGGGTTAAGTCATGAACTGATTGGATACACTTGACCAACTCAATACATGGTTAGGATAGGGTTAACCACACTTAACTCGCTTGAAATCCTAGTTACGTGGTCCTTTTCAGCAGTAACCCACTTGGGAGTATATGGATACCCTGGACTAGGCTAGGGTGGGGCACGATTACTGGACTGATTGTAAGAGACCAAAAGAGACGGCTAAATGGTGCACCGGTTGTTCAGGCGGACCATGGTCGTGCACATTAAGTCCGGAGTTGAACATGGACACCAGTAGGTTTAAACTGTGCATGCTTGATTTGTGTATGTGGTTTACACCTTAGGGCTGGATACACCCTAGGGTGGACGTTGCACAGTTAACTACATTCCATGATTAAACCGTATGACACCGATACACGACGAGTTAGGCTTATAGGGAGTCGATCGACTAGACCGAGTAGTTGGACCTTGATTTAGGTCATCTCATGATGTTGGGCCAACTGTGGGCCAAGGGATCATTTCTTGTTTATACTTGACATGGATTAGAATACTAGTACACCTGGTGCAACTTAACCTTGTATATGCGATGTCACACTTGATCTATCTTGTTAACTTTTCACCATGTCAGTTATCATCCTATGTTTCATCTCTGTTTTACATGTCCAGTTAACTTTATTAGTTTTTATACTAATAGTAGGTAGGACTTACCAGTCTTTATGACTGACCCTTTTTCTTTCGCCTCTTTTCTTCCGTTCCCCCCCCCCCCTCCCAGGTTCTCAGGGTGGGAACACTAGCACCTAGCTTGGATCTTTAGCTTGCTTACTGGATAGCTCATGTACGGTTTGGACTTGAGCTTGCTATGGCTTTACCACGTCTACTTTGGGGATAGTTTACTTTATGTTATTTTCAGTTTTCAGTTTATGTTTCTAGACTTGTAGTAGTTGGAAAATAATGACTAAGTACTTTGATGTAACTTGACTATGGTTTTGAAATAGTAGTTTTTATCTGCTTCTTTGTTTACTCTGTTTTACTTATATGTTCTGTCTTATGATATCTCATGCATGTTTACCTTGTCCAACACCCCTCCAAAGCCAGTGTACTTGCAAGAGTAACCCTGGCGGAGGTGGGGTGTTATAGGGACATCACAAGGATAAATGTCCACAACCTCCTAAAGAGAAGCAAATTGTGAATGCATATGCTATTAATGTTATTCCTTCTTCGTCTAATGCCCCAACTGTGGCAGAGAAAGGAAAGAATGTCGTCATTCAAGGTATGCTTTCTATTTATGATGTTCCTGTTCGAGTACTGTTTGATACTAGGGCTTCCCATTCCTTCATATCTAGTGACCAAGTAGATAGTTTGGGATTGGAACCCGAGATAATCGATAGACCTTTAGCGGTGATGAACCCGATTGGTAGTTCGACTAGCCTTAGCATGATTTGTCGAAATTTGGTCTTATAGAGTCATGAATGTATGTTTGCTTGTGATTGCTTTGTTTTGAGCTTTACTAGGTTTGGCATTATTTTGGGAGTCGATTGGCTCTAAAGGTACGGAGTGGTGGTAGACTGTGAGGGATTTTCGGTGGCTATTAGGGCGGATGATGGGCGGAGGGTAGTGTTTGGTGGCCTATCTAGTGATGAGGTGATGGCTAGTTTTCTAAATTCCCTCGACATTCTGCAGGACTAGTTATCAGGGGTTCCCGTTGCTAGCCAGTATCCGGATATCTTCGAGGAAGTGACCGGACTTCCACCACACCGAGAGATTGAGTTCCGTATTGATTTAGTAAAAGATGCCAGACCTATAGTGATGCAACTTCATCGTGTGGCACCAAGGAAGCAGCGGGAGCTCGGGGTGCAAGTAAGCGATCTTTTGAAGAAGGGATTTATCAGAAGAAGTGTTTCCGAGCGGGGAGCACCAGTTATGTTTGCCACTAAGGCAGATGGTTCCCTTCGTTTGTGTGTGGACTATCGCGAGTTGAATAAGGTGACTAAGAAGAATAAATATCCTCTTCCGCGGATAGATGATTTGTTTGATCAACTGGAAGGAGCAAGGGTGTTCTCCCAGTTGGACCTCGCGACAGGATTTCATCAGCTCCAAGTGGCAGCGAGAGTATTCCTAAAACGACATTTCAAACGCCGTTTGGATTCTATGAGTGGTTGGTCATGCCATTCGGGTTGACTAATGCACCAGCATATTTTGTGGATCTTATGAATAGGGTATTTAGGGATCAATTGAATAAGTTTGTTCTTGTGTTCGTGGACGATATCCTTGTTTACTCGAGGACAGAGGAAGAACACAAGGAACATTTGAGGATAGTGATGGAGGTGTTGAGAAAACACCAATCGAAAGCAAAATTTTCTAAGTATCACTTCTGGAGGAGGGAAGTGAGATTCTTGGGCCATGTTGTTTCAGAGAATGGGATTGTCGTGGACCCTACGAAGGTGGCTACGGTACAAGATTGGTCTACGCCCAAGAATGCAATAGATATAAGAAGTTTCTTGGGGTTAGCTGGATATTATCATAAGTTCATCCAGGACTTCTCCAAGATAGCGGCACCGTTAACTCAGTTGACCAAGAAGAATCAAGCTTTCGTCTGGGACGAAAGGTGAGAGAATGCATTTAAGGGTCTAAAGGGGAAGTTGACGAGTGCACCAGTGTTAATTATTCCTAAGGGGAACGAAGAGATGACGGTATACACGGATGTCTGTGGTACCGGACTAGGTGTTGTACTGATGTAAGGAGGTAGGGTCGTAGCTTATGCTAGTCGGCGACTGAAACCGCTAGAGAAAAGATATCCTACCCATGATTTGGAATTGGCAGCGATCGTGTTCGCGTTGAAGATGTGGAGACATTATCTCTTGGGAGAAAGATTTGAGTTGTTTACCGATCATAAATCGTTAAAGTATATTTTCTCTCAGAAGGATTTAAACCTCCGTCAGCAGAGATGGTTAGAATTCTTGGCTTCCTATGATTTCGATATCGCATATACACCAGGGAAGGGCAATGTGGTAGCTGATGTATTAAGTAGGAGACATGCCAGTTTAGGGGCTATGTTTCTTGAATGGAAGCAATTGGAGTATATCGCAGGGTACGATTTCAGACCAAAGTGCGAATTGGATCCAGAGATGTTAGCAAATTTGACGATCAGACCCACTTTGATTGAGCGGATTGGTTCTAGTTAGAGGGACGATCCTAACCTATTGGAAATCATCTCCAAGTTAGAGATGGGTATCGACAGTGAGGAGATGAACAAGTATGGGCTTGATCGAGAAGGATGGCTTAGAAAGAATGGGAGACTAGTTGTACCTAATGTCAATGGATTGAGAGATGAAGTGCTTGGAGAATGTCATCACTCAAAACCAACTATACATCCCGGTGGTAATAAAATGTATCGAGACATGAAGAAGACCTACTACTATGAAGGAATGAAAAGAGACGTTAGGAAGTTTATATCCAAATGCATGAACAGCCAACTAGTTAAAGCTTAGCAAAAGAAGCCTAGTGGGTTGTTGCAACCATTAGAAATTCCCGAATGGAAATGGGAACAAGTCTCAATGGATTTCATTGATGGTTTACCCAGGACTAGATCGGGCCATGATAGAATTTGGGTGATTGTGGATCGATTGACCAAAAGCGTAAGGTTTATACTGGTAAAGTCGACCAGAACGGCGGCTAAGTTAGCAGAACTGTATATGAAGTGGGTAGTGAGATTTCATGGAGTACTCAAAAGCATTGTGAGTGACCGAGATCCGTTGTTTACTAGTGGGTTTTGGAAGAGCTTACAAGATGCATTAGGGTCAGAATTACATCTCAGTACTGCGTACCATCCTCAAACCGACGGTCAGACAGAGAGGGTGAATCGTATATTGGAGGATCTCTTAAGATCTTGTATATTGGATTTTGGAGGGTCATGGGATGACCATTTGCATCTTGTTGAGTTCGCATATAAAAATAGTTATCAGTCCATTATTGGTATGGCTCCATTTGAAGCTTTTGTACGGAAGACCGTGCAACTCACCATCATGTTGGTTGGAAACCGGTGAGAAGTTTGTGCTTGGACTAGATGTAATAAGAGAAACTTCAGATAAGATCAAGGTTATTCAACAGCGAATGAAGGCTGCCTAAGATAGGCAGAAGAGTCATGCTGATAAGAGGTGAAGAGATTTAAAATTCTCCGTTGGCGACTTGGTGTTTGTCAAGATTTCTCCGTTAAAGAGCGTGATTCGATCTGGTAGGAGAGGCAAGTTAGCACCACGATATGTTGGTCCATTCCCAGTTCTCGAGCAAGTTAGGAATTTGGCATATAAAGTTGAGTTGCCTGACAAGATGGTGGGATTTCACAACGTATTTCATGTTTCCCAGTTAAGGAAGTTCGTGCACGATCCTGGTATGGCTATTTCACCGGATCAGTTGGATAACATCGAAGTAGAACCCGAGGCGGTTGGGAACCGCAAGTCGATTCGTATTGTCGAGTACGATACGAAGAAACTACGAAGAAAGAGGTTGAAACTGGTCAAAGTCCAGTGGGGTGATAACGAGAATGACTGTACTTGGGAAACATAGGAGAGGATAAGGAAGTCTCATCCAGAACTCTTTGCCTGGTAAGATTTTAATAGCGATAATTATTCCCTTGTTAGTAAACCGCATGTTAGGATAGACTTGTAGTGTTTTTATGTGTGTTTGATTGTTTATAAATGGTTGTTAGGAATGCGGGACCCAATGTATGTTTTAATTAAGGAATTTCGGGGATGAAATTTCTTATGGGGGCAGAATGTAACGACCCGCATTCTACGCATCGGAGGATCGTAGGATATTTATTTCATTTTCATATGAGGTCATATGGTCGTGTAACTTTGGGGAACGACTACTGGGGTCATTTCCCATGTTCACGATTTTTGCCGATTTTTAAATGACCGTTTTGCCCCTGACGAATCTTGTTTCCCCTATAACTTTTGATTGGTAAGGAGTTTTGACCTAAAGACACATCCATTGGATTCACATGATGGTTTACCTTTTCGTAGAGTGGTCACATTAGCAAAACGGACTTACCGTTTGGGAGATATGGCTGAAACAAGGTCTGGAAGGTGAAAAACAGCTTAACCGGGCCTAATTAGGGTAATTAGTAGCTAGGCCCATAACCCATTTAGGGATTATGGTTATGGTAGGGCTGATAGGGTTAGGGAAAACATTTCATTTCAGTTTTCCAGCCGCCATTTACATCCTTGAAACCCTAGCAATGGTCTCCACCTTCTAAATCACTCCCAAATCACTTTCTAATCGCTTATTAGCTTAATCTACACCAAATCAAGGAAGATTAGTGTCAAAGCAGAGTTGGAGTTGCTGTGTTACATTGGAAACCACGCCAAAATAGTAGAGTTTCATATCTAAGATCTTATTTGTGGCTAAGGTGAGTGATTTGCATTATTTTTCACTAATTACGGCTAATTAGGGGTGATTAGTGTTAATTAATGAAATTATGCATGTTAAAATTCTGGAAAAATATTTAGAAATTCCAAAATATTATTTTATACCTCTGTTAGAAATTTGGGTTAATTTGGACATGTTTTTCTAATCCTAATGTTAGATTTAATTAAAACATGATTAAGGGGGAAACATGGGTTTTGGGGATGTTTGATCCATAATAACTTGTTAGATTGTTGTTATGATGTTTATGGTCGATTCTATTTGTTGCTGTTACTATTTGGAATGATCTGTGATTGCATAGAAAAGTTAGAATGGTTGAAAACTTCATCGTATGGCATAAATAGCTCGCTGGAAAAGTTGCAGGAAATTGGTCATACCCCGTTCGTGAGGCACCTTAGCGACCCGACCCGCTCGCACCAGGGTAACACGACCCGACTCGACTGTGACGCCATCTCCCACGAGCCGCCTCTTCAGGAGCAAGACACGAACAAAAGTTTTCATCACGAACCACCAGGAAGCATCACCACGAGCCAGAGCCTGGAGCCACGATCGATGACCACGACTAGGGGCCACGAGCCTGAGTTGAGGACGAGCCAGAGCCTGGAGTCACGACCGATGACCACGACTAGGGGCCACGAGCCGGAGTTGAGGACGAGCCGCGAACCGGGTTGGAGCACCATCCATGAACCGCTCCACCATGCGAGTCACGAACCATGCATACCTGAACTGAAGTATGGACACGAATGGAAACTGGAGTACAAACGGGAAGAGACCAAAATCCGAGATGAAAAGGTAGTTCAAATAGGAAGTAGAACTCAGGATCTAGATGGGAACCAACGAGTTGACTTCATGAGTAGGACTTTGCTGTGGGATGTGTGCAAAGGGGTTATCGATGTTTATAGCTTTGACTCACCACTAAGAGACGGATTATTGGCTATGGATCAGTGCAGTGGAGTTGTCATGACTCCATGGGGCATAGTGATCGTAGCAAGGTTATGAGCCAGTGCAGTGGAGTTGTCATGACTCTATGGGGCAGAGTGGACATAGCAAAGGATTAGTGGCTATGGATCAGTGCAGTGGAGCCGTCATGACTCCATGGGGCTGAGTGATCGTAGAAAAGGATTAGGTGATCAAAGTGGTAGATATTGTATACTTTACACACTGAGCGAGAGATGTAAGGATGATTGTTATGTTTGATGTTTGCTATCACCATGACACGCACGCCCCCTCCCCATTATGTTCACACCATGTGCCTAAGAGTACTGTACATCCTGTTGTGCTAACTCTTTACTATCACCATGACACGCACGCCCCCTCCCCATTATTTTCATACCAGACTTTTGTCTGACCCAGAGTTTTATATCTCTTCTTATTACTCAGGGTGCTCCTAAACGAGCAGACTAGAGACAGGTTGGCTGGTTATGCATGAGTAGCTGTCCGGAGACGAGCAAGAGGCTTACACGTATCATTTCCATATATTCTCCCTGTGTTGTTGCTGGTCACTACTTTGGGCATTGGTAGTGTACCTTCCTATTTTGCTTTAGAGACAGTTTTAAAAGTTGTAATAATGATGGTTTGGATCATAAGCTGTATTTTAAATTTTCCGCTGCTATGATGGTTTAGTTTTCAGCTTATGCACTGTCTCGCCTGTTTTATATCAAGTTATGTTATTATTATATTTTGTTTCATGCGCTGTGCGATATACTACAGGTTCTTTGATGATTCATCATTTCAAAACTATTTTCCATTGACAACCGCCCCATGTTGGTTGGACATCAGCACAACGCATTTCATGGAAATGTCGGCTGGTGCGGGGCGGGCCATCACATAATGAATCGTTTTGTTTTTATTGATTTACCGTCAGGTGATTGATAGAACTGAAGTTATAAAATTTACTTTATAACTGGAGATAGATTTTGGAATATATTATTTTGAATAAAAGTTTATTTAAAGGAAATAAATATTTATTATTTATTATTTAAGTGTAAGTGATTATTAAATGATTTTATAAAATAAATTCTGATGTTAATCAGATTTGTAAGCCAAAGAGTAGAAAATTAACCTAGCGGTTAAGAGTTGGATAATTGTTCTAAGAAATAATTTAATGGAATTTATTTAAATTAATTATATAGTTAATTAATTTAAAAGAAGGACTAATTGATATTGGTTAATGAGATAACCGTGTTTTAAGTTGACTAAGTCAATCATTTTAACTGGGATTAATTATTTAATTAGTTCGTTTTGAATTAATCAAATGTAATAGTTTAACAAATATTTGTTTTAATTTTAATAATATTTTAAAAAGGAATTTACTATTTATTTAAGTTAATAAAGAAGTAACTACTTTTATAGTAGTTAATGATGTAGTAGATTATTTTAAAAATAATTTAAGTGAAGCTGTAATGACATCTAAGGGAATAGTGAAAGGTGTATGTGACGGGTTTTATACCAAAACCTGAGTTTTTATAACAAAGTTATAAAAAGGGTTTTCAACGAATACGATAACATATATTAAATGTTTATTTAAAATTTGAATTAGATAAAGGGAGATTGAGATGGAAAGGGTTTATATTAAACCTGAGTTTTGTAAATAAGATTTTAGAAGAAAAAAATGTGAAGTAAAAGCGTTAATTTTAAAATAACGTTATTAAATAATGGAATTGAGAGAAATAATAGGATCGATATGAGTATTCCAAAAGGAAAAGAATAAAAGGGATTTGTAAGTGAATTTGGTAAAGGATTTAGTAATGGGATTTGTGTAACGACCCACTTTTTAGTACCGTTTAAGCCGACATTTATCAAACCATGTCAACTTAAATTATACAGAAAAGCAGATAGCTATTAGAAAGAAATTAGAGGGTGAGATAAGAAAGAAAGAAATATTAGAATAGAAGAAGAAGAAACACACCATAAACAGAGTCTCACATCATTGTGGAATAAAATATAATATAGAAATAATCTTTACTGAGAGCTTGAAAATTTAAAACTTACGGTCATCAGAGTACATCGACACATCTGGATAGTTATAATAATCTGTCCTCATATACAATCATACAGCGGAAAAATATATTATATAATATCATACGTCTGAACACAACCAGCTCATCTCTGGACTTCGCAGCATCCGATAACCTGGACCTGACACCTCGGTTTAACACCGGGTCAGTCTGGTGAACCAGAGTGAGAAAAACACACTAATTTAAGGTATCACACAACTTGATTTTAACGTAAAAATCTTTTCATAAAAAAGGATAATCGTAAGACCGAATCCACACATAAATACAAACGGTTTTTACCTTACAATAACCCAAGCCATTTTTTTTAAAAACAATAGTATTCTGGTATTATGATAGTGTCTAAATACAAATAAATATCAATCTAGTAGAACGCTTGCATCTCACGCTCTACATATATAGTATACAATCAAAACCGCATGCTCTTATTGGAGAATGGATTTCCTGGCAAGGTATGGGGCCACCTTTCCGACAATGTACCTCTGACCGGCCCTTCACTTCGCTTGAGAGTACCGAACTTTTTCTTTTGGATTGATGAGGACCCTGTGAGGCTAGTTTGGGTTTTACCGATCAGCTCGTACAAAGGAGGTTGTGGCGAAATTTTTCGAATATTTAGGGCGTTAGCCAAATTTTTGAGAAATTAGAAAATTCTTAGAAATAGAAAAGTTGAATAATGAAAGCCAGAATTAAAGTTGAGTTGGTTGGTTAAACAAATTTCTGCTCCGTTCCTTTTCGAGGACGAAAAGATTTCAAGTGGAGGAGATTGTAACAACCCGGATTTTCAGAACCAATTAAAAAATTTTATTTTAGCTATTTTAATGGATTTTGGATATTTAAAATGATTTATTTTAAATAATAACGACTAAAAAAAATTTGAATCGAAGTTAGAATGTATAAATTTATTTTAATTATAAAACGAGCCTGAAATGGCGTGGTAGTTCGAAAATTCGATTTTAAATTTTAAACGAATGTACATGATTCAAAATAAATCGGATTTCAGTAAAACAAGAAATATTGGAATCTGGTTAATTATATCATTCTAAGAGTGTGGAAAATCCAGATTTCATAACGGGAATTGAAAGTTATGTCCAGTTTAAAATTTAAAATAGTCGCTATGGAATTTATATATATTTTAAATATATATAGCCCTTAAAAATAGCCATTTCGCAAATGACCTCCGTTTTCGATGAAACCACTTTTGTTGGATCCAAAATGTCAAATTATTGCTAGATTCCAAATTTCATAATTTTTGAAATTAATATGTGAGCCTGGTAAATTAAAACGCGTTTGGTAATTTCAGTTTGAATTTAATCGACTGGAAAATGATAATTTTTCGAACGGTCTACAAATTTGACGAAATTAGTTTTATTAGGACCGTATCGCCAAAACATAGCTAGATTTATTTTTCTCTAATTTTTGGAGTCAGTATGTGGCCCCGTTAAATTAAAATGTACGTTTAAATTTAATATATATTGATTTATATTTTAATTTTGATAAAACTGTTCAAAACAGTAGAATTGGCTTAGGAAACATATTTCATTGTGTCCGGAATGAGGGTATTTTGCTATGGGCGACAGTCGTTGGGGTTCGTTTGGAGTTCGAATGGTTAAACTTCAATTTTCACAAATAATAGAATTAAAATATTATTTAAATAAAAGGGTATAAAACCCTAAACATTGCCAAACCCTAGCATATACCAGAGCCGCCACTATCGTCCTCAAAGGCTGAAACACTCCGAAACTTATCCCTTAAAAATCCCCAATGTAGTTCGAATTTATTCTCAGATCCTAAACGAAGTTCGTTGAGATTTTTCTTCTCTTCAATATCATATGAGGGTGATCGATTCTCGAGGCCTATAGCGCTGGAATTTCCATCTCAAAGTCTGTAAGTTCGTCGGCGTTTCTAGGGTTCAGGGGGACCTCGAGCTGGATCTGGAGCCCACCGTGGGTCGGCGATGGAAGGCGCGCCTCACCATGGTGTTGGATCGGACTCCGATCCTCTCGGAAGTGTGCGGTGATGGGTTTTATGGAGTGAAAGATGGGTTCGTTCGTTCGGGCAAATCACGAAGAAGGGATTGTGTAATTAAATGGTTAAGTTATCCTAATCTTAATTAGTTTAATTAATAACATTATTAATCTAATTTTGTGATTAAACTTTGAAACGTTCACATCTTTTTCGAACGACAACAAGATTTCAGCAAACCTGGATTCGTTGGAACCGTAAAAACGAACGCTACAACATGGAACTGACCAGAACTGAAACGGAGCTTGTTAGAATTTGAGGCGAGTTTAAACCCAAATGGTTCTGAAATCATCAGTTAAAGACTGGCGGAGTGGAAACGGATGTGAGAACTTCTCACTATAATTTTTTGTATAGTTATTTATTTTATAACTACATATACGCACTGCCAGTATTGATTTGTATCAGTTTTTAATTATCACAAATTGTATATGGTGCCTGTTAGCTCACCTCCCTATCGTCTACAGACCATGGACGATTTAATTGACTATATTGTGTTGTGATTGTGATGTGAAATGAAGTAAATAATATATATATATATATATATATGCAATGTGAATAAAATATATATATATATGAAATGTGAATATAATATATATATGAAATGTGAATAATATATATATGAAGTGTGAATAAAATACATATATATGAAGTGTGGATAATATATAATATATATATATGAAATGTAAATAAAATATATATGAAATGTGAATATAATATATATATGAAATGTGAATAATATATATATGAAGTGTGAATAATATATATATATACGAAATGTGAATAATATATACGAAATGTGAATAAAATATATATGCGATATGAATAAAATATATATATGAAATGTGAATAAAAAATATATATGAAATGTGAACAATATATATATATATATATGCGATGTATAAAATTGTCATGTAATAGAATATTCAATTTTGATTTAAAATTGAAATGGAAGTTGGACTCGTTTTTTTAAACGAATTTAAAACGATTTATAAAATACGTTTTAAATGGAAATCGATGAAATATATATTATATATATTAAATGGCCTGAACAGAACGCGCAGCGACCGTTCGCGAATTTCGACCATTGACTTCAAATTGATGTAACGGGAGATCCGACCGTCGGATTCTCCTGAAACCAGAACCGTTGGGTTCGTATCGAAAAGATATTTCTAATGAATATATGAGATTTAAATTTGAATGGTTAAATTTGGAATTATGTCCAAATCAATTTCAGAAAAGATCGCTCTGGATGCAGTTCGGTGGCCATTATTGGAAACCGATTGTACGGGCCTTAATAAAATTATTAAAAATATGAAAAAATTGTATAAAATCATAATAAATGATTTGGAAAGATTTTGGATGAAAAATTCCAAGTTTTGAAATGATAAAAATATATTTTTATCTAAATGAACTAGTTAATAACTAGAACTGTTGGCTAGTTTTGTGACTAAGCCACCAAGAAGACAAATATCCATATGAGAATGGAGAAAGGCTCATATACAAAAGTTCAAGACAGATTTACCTTGGTTCATGAAGCACTATAACCCGATCGTGAACCAGCTGACTCCACCCGCTCATGATCCCCCTATCGCGACCCGCTCGTGACCCAGTTCCTCGACCCGCTCGTGAGAAGCTACCCACGACCCATTCGTGATATAGGGTCACGAACCGACCCTACGACCAGAGAATGGTGACCAAGACTTGGTCATTCACGAACCGAGATTAAAGGATCTTGCGACACCTGTCCATAACCGCCATTTTGATTATTTCTCCATTAAGCCACGAACCAGTCCGAGATCCTCGGGATCCGTGCCACGTGTCTTCACGAACCGCCTGCAGATATCACCTATAAATAGCCCCATACTTGGCATTTTTTAGGATCTTTTGGCAATTCTGAGTATTGTTTCCACCATTACTGTTTCTCCATTATTTCTAGTCAGTATTATCTCGAAATTACTGAGTGAATCATCATTGTAAAAGTGAGTTTGAGAGAAATCATTAATTGTACTTGCATTCAACGTATAATCAAAGACATATAAAGTGGATGTAGGCTCGTTAATGCCGAACCACTATAAATTTGGTGTGTTCGTTGCATTTTCTTTTCATTTCTTATTATTATTCTCTGCAATTCTAGACAATTTGGGTATTAAAGCCATAATTTGGTCTAACATCTTGGCACTTTCACTGAGAATTCAAGTCTCAGCGTATTGGATTATTGCTCTACTGTTTGGATATTCAAGTCTGAAGAAAGTAGTCCGAACTTCCACTATTTTGGTTTTTGAAGATTTCAGCAAAGTCAAGACATTATGGCTAGAAAGAAGTCCAAGGATCTACGAGCTTCGCGAGAAAACGAAGCTGCAAACGAAGCTAATGAAGAAAGTGTTCACGAGCAGGTTGAAGTGGAGTCCCCGGCTCGTGGCTCGCGGGGGCGATCTGACCCAAGGAAGGGGTCACGACCCGGTCGTAGGATGCCATCACGAACGACCCTCAGCAGCAGCTCACGAGCCGACCTCAGGGAGCCACCACGAGCCGACTTCAGGAGGACATCACGAGCCAGGAGCCTAAAGAGGGAATCACGAACCGCCTCACCATAGGACCACGACTCGGCCCGGAAAGGAAATTATGGCTCGTCCTGTTCGTGCTGGCGCTTCTGCTCGACCTAGCTCGAGTACTTTACGTCCAAGAGCTAATGCTGATGATCAGTTACGTGTATCTGCTCCGGTAACTGAAGGAAATCTCTCTCGTGCGCTTGATATGTTGGATAGGACGAATGATGAGTTGGCAGCCCAAAGGCAAGAGAGTTCCTTGTTACGACAAAATATTACTGCACTGGACAAACGAATTGATGATCTCCAAAGGCAGAGGACACCTCCGCTAGCCCGTCCTCTTACTCCAGAGTACTCATCCTCGTCGGAGGAGCCTCCAAGACCTCCACGAAGACCACTGGAAAGGGCTAAAAATGTGGAATGAATTCAATTTGGATCACTTCCTTCTCGAGAAGAGGCGGCCCTCAATCTGGGACCTGACAATCGTAACTTGAATGATCCCGCTCCGCTACCTAGGAATGGAGGCATTGTTGACCCTGTTCATAATCAACCATTACCACCCCCTCGCTGCGTGATTGACCGTGGCAATAGGGGACAAGGAAGTTCTGCTCAGGCCCCAGACTTCGCGGTAGCATGTCGAAGAGATATTAGAGGGCCCCGCCGGGCAAGGAGTGATGATCCTGAATCTACATTGACCCATGCTAGTGCTGAAGCAATGGTTAGGCAAATCATGGTGGATATCCGTGGATAGAGGAATGAGAATTGGGGTATAGACCGTAGTCATAGCCCTTTACTGATGACATATTGGACGTCTGATTCCCAAGGAAATTCAACATGCCATCTATGAACCGCTATTCGGGCAGGACGGATCCAGTTCAGCATCTAATGAGGTATTCAAGGTACATGAATGCTGCCACCTCTCCTGACACAGTAAAATGTAAAGCATTCCCGATATTCCTGGAGGATGTAGCATTAATGTGGTTTACCAGCTTGCCAGCACGATCTGTCTCCAGTTTCAGGGAATTGAGTGAGCAATTCATACATCAATTTCGGCTTCATGCTCAGAGGTCTTAAAATGTCATCGAGTTATCCCTCATTAAATAACGCCCTGGTGAAACTTTGAGGTCCTATTTAGATCGTTTTGACTTGGCGGTCATGGAGGTTAGAGATCCTCACGAATAGACTGTCTTGATGGCCTTGATTGACGAAGTAGACAAAGATACCGAGTTTGGAAGATACTTAGCCGGCAAGCCATCGTTGACCAGAGAAATATTCTATGAAAAAGCTAACATCCGTCTATGTCAGGAAGAGATATACGCTAATCGGAAGAGAAAGGTTGCCGATAAAGAAGATATACAGAGTAACGTGGCCATCAAACAATCCGGCGACAATTCCGAAAAGGTAGAGGTTAACGTTGGAAATAAGAATCAGGACAATGGCCGCCAATCTGGGAATAATAGTCGGAAGAAGAATCGGGGGAATGATTCTCATAAGAGACCTCGGTTCAAGGCTTTTGAAAACTTCACACCGTTGAATGATACATTAGAATATATTTTCTTGGATACCTACAACGTCCTTCAGTATAAGAGGCCTCCACCGAGAGATTCAACGGAGAAAGAACGTGAGATAGGAAAGTTCTGCCTTTTCCATCAGACCCATTTTCACTCCACCAATGAATGCTGTCATTTGAGAGACGTCGTCGAGAAGCTACTTCGTGAAGGAAAGTTGGACGAATACAAGGTTGCTCCGAGAGATAGGGGCAAGCTGGGCAGGCCCCGAACCAAAACCAACCTACTGCTAGGCCTACTTCTCAGCAGAAAAGAAAGAACATTGTCATCAACACAATAGTAGGAGGACCTCATCCTGCTGGACACAGCTTTAGGGCAATGGATCAATATGTGAATGCAGTCAAACACCTCGAAGTAGGGGAGTGCAGTAATCCTGAAATTGCAGCCCCGTTAAAGCAGCACAAAACAATGTCCGACGATGTCGTCTTTCGTGATAGAGATAGTGTTGGAGTTCACGCCCCCATTGAGGACCCTTTAGTGATCATGGCGACTATCGGTCCTGCTCTGGTCCACAAGGTGTTGGTGGACAATGGAAGTCCAGCAAACATTTTGTTTAAGAAAGCATTTGATCAGATGAAGCTTGAAGCGAAATCTTTGAAGCCCTGTGATGGATGGATACGTGGCTTCAATGGAGCCTCAACATTCCCGATTGGATATGTGGAATTGTAAGCAACTTTGGGAGAAGGAGATCGCCGGAGAGTGAGAATTCTTCCATTTGTGGTATTGGATATCGAGTCACCTTATAACGCCTTCTTGGGCCGACCGACTCTAGCAAAATTCAGAGCTTTTATTGTATCCTGGTGCCTATTGTTAAAGTTCCCAACAAATGCAGGAGTGGGAGTAGTCAGAGGTGACCAAGTCACAGGACGAGCCTGCTACATAGCAGAGTTGAAGTTGTTTCTCAAAGGATTAAACATCATCATTTTTACTAATGGTTGTCGTCGATCCATTCGTAGACTGTTGGGTCTTATTCAACAGTATGAGAGATGCTTGGGGCAACTCGTTAACTCTTCTTAAAGGTGTTTCGTCGCCGCGAAAGACCTGTCATCGATTAGATCTTCCTGGATCGAGACATCCATAGGTTTCACGTCTGCCTCGCTTCCGCTTCCTTACCTCGGTATTGTATTGTATTATATCGAGGCAGGAAGCTCAACGCTATCTTCGACCCCCTAATTGATAAAGTCAGGGGTAGGATTATTCGGTGGAATACTACCCATCTCTCTCAGGCTGGCAGACTGGTTCTCATTAAGTCTGTCCTTGACTCTATGGGATCTCATATCTTTGCTGCTATGACCCCCACTGCTTCCTTCTTTCGCTCTTACCGATCCTTGGCGTCTGCTTTTTTCTGGGGAACCATGGACAACGCTTCTCGCCACCATTGGATTTCTTGGAAGTCCATTTGTCGTCCCAAAAATGAGGGAGGCCTTGGCCTCCGTAATCATAAGGACATTTGTTCGGCCTTTGCTTGCAAGCTATGGGCGAGGTTTGGAGCGAACAACTCTCTTTGGGCGACGTTCCTCCATGCCAAGTACCACAGGCTGGCTGGTACGAATTACACCGGTATCCCATCCTACTCCAGTGAGACGTGGAAACGGATGCAATCCGTGAAGGCCGTAACGGATGCACATGGGGGTGGTACCTTTTGGGACGGCAGTCCCTTCTCGCTTAAGGCGGCGTGGATTTCTTTGCGGTCTCCTAGTCCATTCTCCATCTTTTCTCTTTTGTTTGGAATGTCCGTATTCCACCGAAGGTCTCTCTATTTATGTGGAAAACCTTGCATAATGGTTTATCAATAGATGAGAACCTTCAGAGAATAGGCATCCCTTTCGTGTCCAAGTGCAGATGTTGTAGTTCTGGATGCTCCGAATCCTCTTTTCATTTGCTTCTTTCTGGGGTTTGTGCCAGGTCTGTCTGGAACTACTTCGGGAATCTGATGGATTGCCGAGGTAATGCCTCCTCGCTTGAAGATTTACTGAGATTTTGGTGGTCCGGCATCTCAGGTAAATCTTTTAGATCGATCCTTCTTCGTCTGATTCCTTGTCTTATATGCTGGCACATCTGGTGCTCGTGAAATAAGGCGGTGTTTAACGAAAAGCCTATGGACCCTCCTACCATTATTCGGAAAGTAAGGAACGATGTGTTCCTTGCGTTTCGAGGTAGGCCTTTCAGAGGCATCTTTGGCCCCCGCTCTAGGAGGTTGGCTGTTACCTTTGATGTTACATCGGTAGCGGCCACTCCCACGGCCGGTATAGGTTGATTTTTGTTTATGTTTTCTTCTGCTTTTATCTTTCTCTTATACTATCTTGTTTTTTTGTTTAAGGTTATTGTTGCTTTTATTATTCTTTTACACTTCCTCCCTCCCTCCCCCCTCCCCCCCCCCCAATCGGTCTTATGTCGTTTTCTAGTTGTGCAGATTATATATTATAGGTGATGGTTTTGGTCCGTCTGGCGCTGGATTTCTGATGCTTTTTGCAAGTATCGCTTGCTATCTTGGATAGGATGGAGCATGTAGGGCTGGAGGATCCGAAGGTCCAAGACCGACAGTTTAGACTTCTCGGCCTTTGCTAGTGGCCATATTTGGATGGCTCGTCCGTTGATCTAGCTGTATGTCCGCCATCTGCGGAGCTTGGGGTTTTCTTCGCCTCTCTTCTCTTTGGTGTCCGTATGCTGGGGATTCTTTTACCTTGACTGCTGCTTCGCTTGCTCTTGGCTTTAGACCGGGTTTTGGTTTTTGAAGTATTTTGCCCTGTTTCATTTGTTTGTGTGTGTGCACGGTTTCTGCATTATGTGGAAACCGTTTTTGTAAGCCATTGGAGAATGGATAGATTCTCCCTTTTGTTATGTTATATTTTGAAAAAAAAAAGATAATTAATCAAGTGGTAGGCATGTTATTTACTCTTTGGATTGTTGCTGTTTTGCATTAAATTTCAAAATCGATATTGAAAATTTTGAGTAAATGTAGTAATTGGGTAACAATGTTCAAAATCATTTAACATTGAGTAAATGTGGTAATTGGGTAACAATGTTTAAGATCATTTATTAGAATATGCTTTGAGCTTTTACATGTGTTTTAAATCCAATGTGGTTATGAAATTTGACTTTAATTTTTGGGAAAAAAAAATCAAAGGATTAAACATAGAACCAAAGGGCACTCCTCCACCCGTAAAGGAGGATTCAGCATAGCAATTAAAGACGGCCCCGCAGGAGCTGCCCAGAGAACTGCCCGAGGATATAGATCCCAGAGAGGACGAGGAACCTGGGGGCAGAATGGCGACTCCAAACGAAACGACTGAGGATATTCCAATCGATGATAATGACCCAGGGAAGGTCTTAAAGATTGGATCCCAGTTAGACCCCTTCGTGCAAAAGAATTGACCGACTTCCTAAAGGCCAACCCGAATGTGTTTGCCTGGACCCATGCTGACATGTGTGGGATATCCCCATCAATTATGCGTCACTTGTTGAGCATCAACCTGAAGCATCCACTTGTTAAGCAGAAAAGGCGAATGCTTGGCCCGGAGAGGTCAGCAGCCTTAAAGGAAGAAGTCGAGAAGTTGAGGAGCAATGGATTCATTAGAGATTCAACTTACCCGGAATGGATTTCAAACCCGGTTTTGGTAAAGAAGGCCAACGGAAAATGGCACACCTGCATCGATTTTTCAAATTTGAACAAGGCTTGTCCGAAAGACAGTTTCCCACTTCCTAGAATTGATCAATTGGTGGATTCGACGGCGGGTCACGAACTCCTCTCCTTCATGGATGCATATTCCGGATATAACCAAATTCCCATGCATGTTCCGGACCAGGAGCATACCAGCTTCATCACAGATTTGGGATTGTACTTCTATGTAGTGATGTCTTTTGGCTTAAAGAACGCTGGAGCTACATATCAACGACTAGTAAACCGGATGTTCTACAGTCAAATTGGGAAGACGATGGAAGTGTATGTTGATGATATGCTTGTGAAATCCAGACAATCATCCAACCATACTACCGATTTAGCAGAAATGTTTGACATCCTTAGGCAATACGGAATGAAGCTCAACCCTCTAAAGTATTCATTTGGAGTCGCCTCTAGAAAAATTTGGGCTTTATGGTTAGCTTGCGTGGAATTGAAATCAATCCAGACCAGATCGCAATAATCAGGAATATTCAAGAACCAAGGCAAATCAAAGATGTGCAAAGCCTCGCTGGGAAAGTAGCCGCGTTAAGTAGATTCATCTCCAAAGCTACAGATAAGTGCATTCCATTTTTCGATTGGATAAAGCGAGGGAAGCGCAATTTCAAATGGACTCCTGATTGTGTAGAAGCAATCCAGAACCTACTGAATCATCTGGAAAAAACCCCGATATTGTCCAAGCCGATAGATCACAAGGACTTGTTCGTGTACTTGGCAATATCATACCACACAATAAGTTCAGCCCTGGTGAGGGAAGAAGATAAAGTCCTGAGACCAGTGTGTTACTTGAGTAAGAAGCTAGCAGCAGCAGAGCGGAACTACCCAAAAATAGAAAAGCTTGCATACAGCCTGCTGATCGCATCTCGAAAGCTTCGCCACTATTTTCAGGCTCATCCCATCACTGTATACACTGACCATCCGCTCCGACAAGTGTTACAAAGACCAGAGGCATCAGGAAGGCTACTCAAATGGAATATCGAGTTGAGTCAGTTTACCTGAACTTTCAGCCCCGAATATCGATAAGGGGGCAAGTGTTGGCAGATTTTATAGCAGAATTCACTATCCCAAAGGACGACGTAGTGAGTGAAGAGGTTGGTACCCCAAAACCACTAGTTGACCCTAACTCCTGGAAGTTATATACTGATGGAGCCAGGAATGACAGACGATCTGGTGCTGGAGTTGTACTTGTAACCCCTGAAAAATGATCGATATACTATGCTTTGAGATTAAAGTTCCACGCCACGAACAATGACTCAGAGTATGAAGCCCTGATTGCCGGGCTCAGGCTTGCAAAGGAGTTGGGGATAGCGAAACTGGATATCTTTTGCGATTCCAAGATAGTTGTAAACCAAGTCAATGAAGAGTTTCAGGCCAAAGGGCCAAGGCTCGTTTCATACTTGAAGGAAGTAAGAAAATTGCTGGATGGCTTCGAATACTATAGCATAACACATATCCCCCGATCAGAGGGAAGATAAGTTGGTCAAGATGGCTAGTTCTGATAACTCTGAGGACACAGGGATGGTCCCAATAGAGGTACTACAGTCTCTAAGTATTGATCAGATGGAAATTGATCATGTACTGGAGACTGGGCCGGAAAGGGAGTCATGGATGACACCCTTAAAGAACTTCCTGATAAATGGGACACTTCCCACCAAAAAGAGCGAAAGGTGTGTCGTCATTCGTAAAGCCTCCAGATATGTCATGCAGGGCAAAGTCTTATACCGACAAGGGTTCTCAATGCCGCTCCTACGGTGTATATCCCATGACGACATCGAACGAGTGTTGAGAGAAGTCCACGAAGGTGAGTGTGGCGACCACACTGGAGGACAAACACTAGCGAAGAAGATACTGCGATATGGCTATTTCTGGCCTACTGTGAACAAAGATGTGGCTAAGTATGCACGACGTTGCGACGCATGCTATAAGTTCTCGAAGATTCCCAGCGCGCCTCCTAGCCAGTTGAAGATGATGATGAGTCTGTGGCCCTTCGCTGTGTGGGGAATTGACATTATTGGAAGCCTCCTTATAGGGAAGGGCGGAGCGAAATTCACCATTGTAGTCGTGGATTACTTTACTAAGTGGGTCGAAGCAGAATCGTTAACCACGATCACAACTAAGCGAGTGATAAACTTCGTCGTCAGAAACATCATATGTCGATTTGGAATTCCGAAAGTCATCATAACAGATAATGGGACCCAATTTGACAGTACCGAGTTTCGGGATTTTTGCCAGAGATATCATATCGAGAAGAGATTCACAACTGTGGCGCATCCGCAATCAATTGGATAGGTAGAAGCGACAGACAAAGTAATCAAGTCCATTTTGAAGAAGCGACTGAAACGGGCCAAAGCCATGTGGGTCGACGAGCTACCTTTGGCATTGTGGGCCTACAGAACAACCTTCAAATCAGCCACCGGGCATACACCCTTTTCCCTTGCTTTCGGGTCTGAAGCAGTCATCCTAGTTGAGTTAGAAGTACCGTCTAACAGGGTCACTTACTACGACCCAATGACTAACAATGAACTGCTCCTCGAATCCCTGGATATGGTAGAAGAGAAAAGGGACGAAGCAGACCTACGTGCCTTGAGGAACAAACAACAAGTCGCTCGGTATTGCAATAGAAGGGTCCGAGCTCGAACCTTTGAACCTGGAGACTTGGTTCTAAAGCGTGTCTTTCCACCCCCAGTACATTTGAGCCTGAAATGGGAAGGACCCTATACCATCCTACAGAGGCTTGATAATGGATCTTTCAAGCTAGCGACCGTGGATGGAAATGAAATCCCCAGAGTGTGGAATGCCCAGCATTTGCGGCACTACTTGACATGAAATTGTCATTTTTTACTCTTTTGTTTTTAGGACCATGTAAAAAGGCACTACTTGCCTAGAATAGTCCGGTTATATAAGCAAAAGATTATAAAGTGGATGTAGGTCATGATTCGACCGAACCACTATAAAATGTCGTGTGTCATTTACTTTTACCGCACCATTTCTTGTTTACTCTTTCGTTCTTTATTTACATGAATCATTATAATCATTTAAATTTGCTATAAACCTTGTGACAATTTCGAAGCACGTAACTCAAAGTGCCTTCTCTCAGATCAAAAGGTCAACAGTATGCAGAGCATCGAGGGTGCAATAAAGTAGACGACACAACTACCGAAGCTCTACTTCTCAGGATCTGAGAGAGAGTACATAGGACAAGGAGCTAAATTGTCCATGAGGCGTAAAGGTGCACCATGATTATAAAGACCGTCTCGACTGCACTCTACCCTTGGCATTCGATGGGAGAGTATAAAGGCGCCAATTACAGAGCGCCACAAATGGACTCCTACCCCACTGAAAGATTGGGGAGCAAATTGAAAGCTGAGTTCGAACTCTATCCTGGGCATACGACAGGAGAGTATAAATGCGTTTTGATTAAATGCCGCGAAATGGCTCCTTTCCCGCTGTTGAATTGGGAACAAGAATGAAAACTGAGCCCGACCCCCTCATTTCCGAACATGGGGGGCAACCTATATGACTCTAATCAATCCTCAATAAGCCCTGGCCAGGCACTATATTAATGATTGATTGGGGGCATATTCAGACGCATATACGCATAGTGCGGAGTTTTAATTTTTTTATACTGCATATAATTCTGAATTAGATGTGATGTATGACTTAGTATGATAAACTTGCAGGTACGCAATAGTACAAAAGAAACAGATTTTCATTTACTAAGTGCAGATTTACAAGACAAGGCTAGACAAAATGCGAGGGCCGAAATCGCGACTACATCATAAGGCCAGTGGGACAACTAAAAAGAGAAAAGACCTAAACAAACTGGCTCTACTTGGGCTTTGGGGACGACCTTGGCCTCTTCTCCTTCTTCTGTTTCTCCGGCCCCTCCTTGTCGGCATCAGATTTATCGTGCTTCTTCCTTTTCTTTTTATCCGAAGGAGGATCCTGTGGAAGGTAAGAGGATTGAGATGCAAGCTGTGTAGTTATCGACTTAGTGGATAGCTTTATAATCAACCCAGATTTGGGGTCAGCTACTGAGATGGGAGACACATTTAGAGGCTCTTGATCCTCTATTTTTAAGGCCAGCTGTTCATCCTTTTTGGCCTTTATGTCGGCCAGAGTTATGCTGTCATCATCTTTGGTCTCCCCCGTGATGGTGACCTCCTCTTCTTCATCCCATGGCCACCGTCGGTATCCTGTAAAGCTTCAATGATTTCAGCATCCTTGGGAACATCGGTGCTTGATACCGCAATGGCCTTCTTGGTTGTTGTGCCCTCAATTTGCTTTGGGACTTCAGGAACTTCAACACTAGGGGGTATGCTGACTTTCTCAACCTCTGCTTGCTTTTCTGCATCCTTCTCGGTCGGTTTGCACCTATATTATGAGAAGCAAGAATTATTAATTTAGGAGAAATTATGGTCTTCTCGGCTGTTTGCTCCACAATGCGATGACAAGTTATAATAGCTTTGACAAATTGTTGAGAGAATATGGAGATACCTTCTGCTGACTCTCCGCCAGAAGTTGCAATAGAAACCCCAATAGTTAGAGGGATGGGGACTTCAGAGATCAATGGATCATCTGGATTATACTCCTCAACCTTAGAGGTCTTGGGCTCCCCAGTTAAGCTTGAGCCTTTATCAGCTTTGTACTTGCCCTTGAGTTTAACCCTCTCTTCCTCCACCTCCTCTTGTATTTGGCGTTTACCCTCCGCTAAGACCTCGGGCTCCCTACCCCTGAGGAAGGTCTGCATAAGCTGGATCTCGTCGACCTCCTCGACCTTTAAGTGTTGCTTTTCACCCTCGACGATCATATCCCATACGTTAGCCAAGGTGGTACGATAGTTTTTAATCCAAGAAATGTCTCGAGTTCGAATGACTTGAGCAAAAAAGTCCATCAATAGTTTGTCGAACCATTCGATCTCCTGTTCAGCCGCAGCAAGCTTAGCAGTGGCAGTGGAAGCCGACTCGAGGGCATCATTGGCGTTACTTTCGGCAAGAGTTGCCTGTCCTTCAGCATTAGCAAGTTTGTCGTTTATACTTGCATTTTCCTTCTCAGCATGAGCAAGTTTGTTAGTCAAGCTCGCCTTTTACTTCTCCCAAGCAGCCATTTCTGTAGCAAAGCGGTCCTGTGATGTTTTCAGTTTAGTATTTGCCATCTTGAGATCTTCTATCTCCTTTTTCAAAGCCACGCGCTCTTGGCTGTTCGAATCGAGCTCGAGATGGAAACGTTTTTTTTAGCATTCTCCAACTCTGTTTTATATTTTTCAGCATCCCGCTGAGCTAAAGCAAGCTGAGCATGTGCATCTTCAAGTTCCTTCTCAGCCTTACTCCTGGCCTTGGTGTCATGATCAATCTTCACCCTAGCCCTCGATGCATCTATTTCCAGGAGGCGAATAACATCTGAAAGACTCTTGCCATGTCTCTTCATCGCCCTATATTGTTTAGCCACATGACCGACTTGGCCCATAACTTCTGTATCCCATTCCTCAGGAACCGGTTCAAGATCTGGGACGAAAACCATCCTTTCAAAGTAAATATCGGGGAACTGCTTTCGTAAGTGCTCCAGCTTCGCCTTAATTTCAGAAGTAACGGCGCCCTCCTGTACAGTGGTAGTGTCCAACTGGTGTTGGCCAGAAGGAACAAGAGCTTCCTTCTCCTTTTCTGAATCTTTGCTAGGATCCTTGTGTTTGTCTTTGGGCTCATGATGTTTTTTGGAAGGTTTGCTTGGAGGAGGTATACCCTTCGGGGGAGTCAGAGCCTTGGGAAGTTGTTTGCCCCCCGCGTGTGGCACTTGGCGACTGTGATATTTCCCGGGATCTTGCCTCGAGGGAGAGCGAGAGCGTGTAGAATAAGACTGATAAGAATCATGATGCCTTTGACTATCTCTTCCTCAACTATCACTGCGATCATGCTAAGCTACGGAAGTGAGCCTGGGTGTATTCTCACGAAGGTCACGATGAGAGTAGGAATAGCGGCGAGGCATTTTTCTTGTAAATAATAACGAACAGACATAAGGATCGTGAATACAACTAGCATACGGGTGTTGTGACAAGTGGTGCATGTGATTTGTGTATCCCGTGTGATACCCCTAACAGACCAGGGCCCGAAGCTTGGCTCGTCTATGCAGTATCTTTATTTTAGGTGGGAGAGGTTTCTTCCTTGGAGACAGGGAAGAACGGTTTCTCTTCGAAATCTTCAGATGTGTAGATGTTATCTGGTAGGGGGATTTTTCTTAACTCCCCAAATATCTGCTCCTCTGTCAATGTATCATGAGTAGTAGGCTCTACTGGTGGTGGCATCCTCGGGGTAGAATGCCCCTTAGAAACTGAAACCTTCTTTGGCTTGTCGACTCGGATTTCATCCCCTTTGTATATATTCAAATCCTTATCATCCTGATCAATAATCGGTGAAGGACTCTTACAAAACTCAGTCGTCTTCGTGGCTTTTATGGTCACTTCTCCCTCGGCCTGGGGCACGCTACTAGATTCCCCAACTGTCTGAGTAGGGGGCACGTATTTGTAAGGCTTGACACCCGCACCAAGCCCAAGTCGTATGTCTAAAAGATGATGTTTGTGAAGATTCTCGTCGGTTATACACTCCCTGATTCTACAAAAATCAGACTTGCTCTTTAAAAGACGGGACAATCGATCTTCGTATACCGAACCTTCTATCTTTTGGAAATTATGAGCTGTACAGAGAAAGAAAAATATTGACACTTCAACCATATAATGGGAATATGTAATGAAGGATTCGGGACCTACTTGAGTGCAGCCATTTCCTCGTACATCCAGCTTGATGTTTTATGTAAAACCAGTCAGACTTAGCATCTCCTAAATTGCTATGTCCGTCCAACAATACCTTCCTGGAGGGGATCGATTCAAAGAAAAGAAGTTTGGAGTTCCCGTGGAGCGATGCTTGAAATAGTAATAGAAGTTCAAATCTTTGAATGTAAGCTCGGTCTCTAAAATATCTGCATATGCAATATATAATGTGGACAAAGCTGCATAAGCATTGAGATGGAGCTGCATAGGAGCAATGCGTAGTCGTCTTAGAAGATCAACAACAATTGAAGGAAACAGAGGAATGGCGCCTACCAAGCACATGACTCTACTAATAGCCAAGTACCCCTCCGGAGCGGAATGGGGTTTATCTCCATCCTTTGGAGTTTTCACGTCGATCTAGGGGATCCCATGTCTTAAGCATAGTTTCGTTAACTTTATATCATCCAATTTGGAAGCTATAGAGTCACTCAGTTTCTCTTTCTCTACTTCTTTAACACCCTCGATTTCGTCGGGAGCTCAATCATCTCCTCTTCCTAAAGTGACGTGCTCTCAGAAGATGCTGATTCTGTGTCAAGATCTGTTTTGAAATCGAAGTCAGAGTTACTCCAATCTGGATCTGATGGGAGTAGATCGTGATTATAATAGTTTGACGACTCTGGATCTGCATTTTTCTCTAATATTCTTGTTGAGCGTCTATCAGGCATGGCTGTTTTGTTAATAAACAAAAGCAGGAGGGATTAGAAGGCAGTCACCCCTGAATCTCGTGTATGTGCAAGTGCTGGTGTGTGTAAGTATGTACGGTGCTAAAAAGAAAAATACAGAGGCAATCAGATAAGTATGAAATTAGTCGTTAGTTGCATCGAATTTAGGTCAGAAGGAAAGTCAGTTCGTTGGTTACAATGATCTGTTAGGTTTTAATACACGGCTTGTGGCAGAGAAATTGGCTCGTGGGGAGAAGCTCGACTCGTGATCAGGATGCGGCTCGTAATTGAGCACCATCATAAGCATGACGCCAGCTCGCCCTGGGTGGCTCATGAAAGAATGACCAGGTCGTGAAAAGGGGCCTGCCTAGAGGCCAAAATTGCGAAACTCATCGACTCGTGAATGAGCGGCTCGTTGTTCATTCTCACGACTCGTCTTACTGTCCTTGCCCACGAACCGTACCCCTTTTTCATCCACGAACCAACACTTTGCCTTCATCCATAACTCGCCTCACTTCCTCCATCTCATCATCATCACGCCATCCACGAATTGACCTGTTGGAGCTTGTCTTCCTCCTTGACAACTCTTTCTCCTACCAATAAATCCATGCCCTCCATCCGAATCGAAACCAATACATCATCTCCACCTTCAGGCCTCGACACCGCAAACTCCACTGCCATCATCGGTAGTGGCTAGCGACGACCTCAAGAATTCGCGGCAAACTCGATAGAATTAAAGAAAAATGAAGGAGAAAATAAATTGCAGTCGAGATCGCTTTGATTACCTCTTTAGAACGGATTAAGGGGGCATTGCTGATTTTGGGGGAAAGGATGAGTTAGGGTTTCGAGCTGAAGGAATAAGGTTGCGGCGGCGAGAGTGAAAAGGTAGAAAGAAAAAAGGAGAAAGGGAGGGGACTGGCTTATATAGCTTACACAAGGGCTTTTGGTCTCCTCTATTTTGTCTTATCGGATCGACCAAGCCTAGTGGACTACAAACGCACCAATGCGCCCACCGTTTGCTCGCGCAACAACCTGATTTACTGCATGTTCGTGATACACACCCAAGGCGCACGAATAGTGGCATAGCCTGGCGACCCAGACTTTGATGCGACTACTGGATTGGAAAGCTAGAGGTTCCTACTTACTGAATCAAGGAAGTTATTTAAACACTATTTTTACAAAAGTTTAAGGACTCACCTAAAGAATTGATCGCAATGTGTTCCGGAAATTAATAAATCAAAGTCAATCAATAAGCAGAGAAATAATTGGAAACCTAGCCTGGTATTTATACTCATCAAAGGACACGGCTATTCGAAACATCGTAACCGTACAAGCAAACGTAACTGTTGATCCACACCCTTCCAAGAAAAGGTACTTCGACAATTTCAAAGCATGTTCCATCCCTGATAAAACATACTTCAAGGGGGCAAAATGTTGGTTAGTTTTGTGACTTAGCCACCAAGAAGACAAATATCCATATGAGAATGGAGAAAGGCTCATATAAAAAAGTTCAAGACAGATTTACCTTGGTTCATGAAGCACTATAACCCGATCGTTAACCAGCCGACTCCACCCGCTCGTGATCCCCCTATCGTGACCCACTCGTGACCCAGTTCCTCGACCCGCTCGTGAGAAGCTACCCACGACCCGTTCGTGATACAGGGTCACGAACCGACCCAACGACCAGAGAATGGTGACCAAAACTTGGTCATTCACGAACCGAGATTGAAGGATCTTGCGACACCTGTCCATAACCGCCATTTTGACTATTTCTCCATCAAGCCATGAACCAGTCCGAGATCCTCGGGATCTGTGCCACGTGTCTTTACGAACCGCCTGCAGATATCACTTATAAATAGCCCCATACTTGGCATTTTTAAGGATCTTTTGGCAATTCTAAGTATTGTTTCCACCATTACTGTTTCTCCATTATTTCTAGTCAGTATTATCTCGAAATTACTGAGTGAATCATCATTGTAAAAGTGAGTTTGAGAGAAATCATTGATTGTACTTGCATTCAACGTATAATCAAAGACATATAAAGTGGACGTAGGCTCGTTTACGCCGAACCACTATAAATTTGGTGTGTTTGTTGCATTTTCTTTTCACTTCTTATTATTGTTCTCTGCAATTCTAGACAATTTGGGTGTTAAAGCCATAATTTGGTCTAACAAGAACGATAATCCAATTATTTTTAGAAATAATAAATTAGATTGAAAAAAATGGTTTTTAAAATATCCAGAATTTTCCAATGAATAAATTGGAATGGAAATAATCTTCAAAATATTTCGATATTGGATTCAGTGATTATACGGACATTGTTGAGGAATTTGGAAGATATATATATCGTTATTCCCAATACGATATTTGTTGGTTTCAGAATTTGATATTGAATATAAGCCAATACTATTTCTATTCAGAACCTTATATTTAATGTCAAATTGGATTTTGGGTTTATGGTGAACAATAATTTAAATAGCAGTCGTTCTTTAACCCAGTTAACAGTGAATATATGATTTGGAATTTATAAATCTTTTTATTAAGATTTAACGGAAATCTTCCTAAGTAAAGTTTTCTAATTTAATATATTAAATTGGAATTGAATGGAATTCGATTTGTTAATAATCGAAGTGAGCTTCTGTGGACGAAGACTGTTAATATATATGGAATTTAAAAGGCTTTGTCATTATTCCATTTATATTATTAGTCAGATACAGAAATTGATATCGATTATATATTGATCTGTTTTTCGTGAAGATTCCATAGTTAACAGAATGTGGTTTTGGGTTTATCGTGAACTGTGTTTTAAATGACATTGGTTCTTTAACCCAGTTAAAGGCAGGATTAATTTCCAGAAAGTTGAATAATCATTAAGTATGATTTTTGAGATTCAAACTAAGAGGAATTTTAATAAATCTTTAATTAGAATGGAATGAATGAATGGCAATTAAATTTACCAAAACACGAGATGTGGTATAAACCAAATATGCTTGGTTGTTGATATTGATCTGATTGATTGATTATTTTGATTGTGCTCGACCTGTTTATGAGCAAAATATGCTTTTACATTTAGCATTGGGTTGGGTAGAAATATTTGTATGCTAACATCTTGTGAAACACTTCACGATTTGACTATGAGATGTTTAGCGATGTCGTTGAGTTCATTTCAAATTCAATGAATGATTTTGAAATGATATTTTTCTTAAGTGAAAATATATGTATTCCCGATTTTGGACAGGGAATGTTTTATAAAACAGAAAGGATTTCGAGGGCTAAACCCGGTGATTTTGAAATGATTTGGAAATGTATTATGGTTTTACATTATGGTTCATCGCGTATCCGATTAATTGCTATTGATGATGTATCTGTTTGGTGGCGGAGAATTTATTCTCTTGCTTAACACCCTTCTTTGAAACGTACGAGCTCAAAGGTTTTGTGATTAATAGTGACTAATCATATGTGTGAATTGCTGATGTGAAGTACTATAGTTTGAAAGTACTTGTGATTATTATGTTGTGAAATGATTTTCCCCACTTCGGGATATAAAATGATTTAGCAAGTATGTGGCTAAAGATTCGGGTAACCCGAGAATGACTAAAAGTATGGGTGTTATAGCCTTAAATGGCTTTGAGCGGTGTATGCTTCCATGCGTGGGAGGTGCATCGTCAGTGTAGCCTGCTCCATAGTGGGAGGTGCACGTATATATATCGAGTTGGAAGGGCGCGTACAGCCTGGTCTGAGGGTCGTGCATGATATTTGGTTACATACTTGTTTGTATGCATTGTTATGTTTTGGAATTCATATTTCCAAAGATTTTGGTTTGAGATCCCAAAGTGAAATCTACTTTGATATGAAAGTTAGATATGTATTTGAGATGATTTGAAATAAGAATCGGGAAATGAAGTCCAAAGGAATTATTTCTGTAAAGTGAATTGGATTTCGAAAATCTATGTTTAGGATTAAGCCTAAATGGGTAGATTGGAAAGTTGCATGTTGTTTGATGCATTGTAGATCCATATCTCTATTATTGGTTGTTGTTTGTGCACTGGCATTCATGGGGGTAAACCCGTTCCGCATTAGCGGCGTGGTCCTGTGATTTTCCTTATCATTTATATAAGTTAATTTTAAATGAAGAGTTTCTCATATCAGTCCCATGACTGACTCGTAGTTTGCTTTTCCCTTGCAAACTCGAGTGCCCCTATTTTCCACACGGGCAGTCGAGTGGTTTGTTTTGCAGACATTTATTTATTGAGCAGGATTCTGGATTGAAGATTAAAGCTGTGTCCAGAGCATTGATAGTCTTCCGCTGTGTTAGTTTATTTGTTTCTGCTGCATTGTATTACATTTATTGTAAATTTATTTTCCGCTGTAAATTATTTTCGATGCGTTGTTATTCAGTACTCTGATGTAACATCATTATGATGTTTATAAAAGTCTTCTGTTATTTGTTCTGATGTGTTGTATGCCCAGAGTTAGCATATCCGGGCTTTGAATGATCTTGATTGATTTAGCGACCGATTAGGTCCGAGCGAAATTCGTATCATTACAAGTCCCATTAGTGTGCATGGACAGTTAGTAAAGATTTGAGGAAATTTTGAAAAGATGTTTCAAGTGGTTACTGTTTAATAAAAATAAGTAAAAAATAAATTTAAAACTTGCATGGTTCAAGGAAAAAGGATAAACAGGAAATGAACAGGAAAAAAGCAAGTTGAGATTTCTATAAGTAAATTTATGACATGGTTAGTTATTAATAGATATCCTTTTTAACACCCCTTGAGAAAATAGAAAAGTTTTCTTTTATTATAGATTTGCATTCTCATGTAATGTTCTATTTTAGAAAAATAGAATGGTTTAGTGAGATATTTTCTTCCTAGGTGTTTGTGGTGATCGTTAGGTAAGGATAAAAACATAGGATATTGTGAATAAAATAAAAATAAAGGTAAAAGATGAACAACTAAAAGAAAACAAACAAAGACGACAACTGCAAAAATTGAAAAGAATTTTTTCTTGTGTAAACTGTGCTCGGGATAGAAAATAGGAATTTTGTAAAATTAGCAACTAATGTTTCTAAGTACAAGAAAAAAGATGCGTAAAAGTTGATGGAAAATATGTAATTTTTCATTTTTTTACCTCTTTCTAAAATACAAAATTGAATTCATAAAGTTAGACTTTTCTGAAATTCGCAAATTTAAAGTTGGTTGGTAGGACTTGGATGCACAAGATGAACGAACTACGCTCTTACTCTGTAAGAGTGGGAAAAATTGGATGAAAAAGTGTTTTTGATTTTCAAAATATTGCATTCATATAGAAATTGCCAGTATATTTAGAATGTGTGCATCATGTTTTCAAATGGTTTCAACTTTTTTTTTGCATTTATATAGGAGGTACCGCTTAAACATTTATTACATTCATGTATTTTTATGTTGTGTTACATTTTGCACAAGTGCACGAATGGTTGCAAAAGTTGGATGTACAGATGATGGTTGTAAATTATGTAAGGAATTACTTAATTTTACCCTTACTAAATTTCGGAGATGAATTTTTGTAAGAGTGGGAGAATGTAACACCATGCATTTTACATTAAATAATAAAATAAAATTTGTACTATTTTCTGAATTTGGTCACAGAATTAGCGTCATTGCGTCCATGACAAATTTTTGATCAATTTAGACCTATAGTTTGCAGAAAACGAATTTAAAACGAAGAAAATATCATTAAATGAAGTTTCAGAACAAACACGCAAAAAAAGGAAAAATAAAAGGAACATGCATAAGACTAAGACTTTCCAATGTTCTAATTTCGTGAATAAAAAGTAGTGTGGTTCAACGATTGACCACTTGTCTCCCAAGTTGTAGCATGTGAGTGCGAATCCCATCAACGTCATGTTTATAAATTTTAAGAGGGCCAACCAAAAAGATGCATTTCTAAGAGAAAAGTATATGTGCATGTACATATAATGAAAAATTATATATATATATATATTGAAAAATGGTTAATATACCAACATGGTGATCAGGGTAGGCCTCGAACTCCTGACCTTCTACCAAACAGAAGCACGTCTTTCCACTTTGCCACATTATGTTGGCAAAATTATATATAGATGAGTGTTATATATATATATATATATAGGGAGAGAGAGAGAGATGAAATTCAACAGTAATATGCAACTAATCAAAACAAGTAAGAAATGAATTTTGGGATAATGTTGTTCGAATTTCGAAATCAATAGGGTTATGCATGAATATATACACGTAGATTTAAAATTGAAAATTTAAAGTGTAAACTAAAAAGGAAAGAATCAATGAAATAGTTAGAAAATAATAACATTTAATAAACAAAATTTACGCAGCTATTAACAGTTGAAATTTTATGGAGTTGTGTGTAAATACATACGCGTAAGAATTCCAAAAATAAACGCGTTTGAAATTTGAAATTTAACGTATACTGAAAACGGAAGATAATAATAGTATAATGTATGAAAATAGGAAAGAAGATAACGTTAATGGAACGTTTTAATTACAACATAAATCACGTAGAAGGGACTCATGTTTGGACCATGATCTATTTTGTGTGAACGGTTCAGATTTTATTTGTTATGATCAAACGAACAACATTCTTTTTCGCAACTATAAATAAACCACCAGGGCCTAGCCTCCAGTTCATATTTTCTAATAGGGCGTCAGAGCTCTGTCATTTCCTTTTTCCTTCAAATTCTTCAGAAATATATATAAGGAGCGGCTATTTGGACATAAAATTAGACGCAAACATAGAGACACAAAGCCTCGACCATTGGATTTTTGTTCTTATATGGAGGGGTGGAATTCAAGGGGCAATCCAATAGAGAAGAAGATTATAGATTCCCAGATCCTCTGTCAAAACAGATCTATAAATCTGAATTGAAAAGAAAGCAGCGCAGATCCAAATTAGATCCAAAATATTAAAGCGCAAATCTCAGCTGAGTGCATTTAAATTATACTTTCCGATAATGGTACATTGTATTATCTGATTTCTATTGGAATTTACAATATGTTCTTCTTTTTTTCTTCTCTTCTGCATTAGAATATATCGTTTATGTTAAATTTTAATTATGCGCAAAATGAATAAAATTGTGATTATGCGTAAAGAATAAAATTTTGTTTATGCACAAAATAAATAAAATCTTCGTCATGTGCAAAATAATTAATTATGATTAGACACAAATTTATTTGAATTGTTGTTACGCGCAAAGTAATTGAATTGTGATTAGGTGCAAATTAAGTTAATTGTGGTTCTGTGCAAATTAATGGGAATTGTGATAAAAAGGGAAAACTTAATGATTTGGGGATAAATGAACGTATTATGCCAAAAGTGTAATAAAAGGAAAAAGGGAAATTTGAAAGTAGGCAAACTTGGTAAGGCTTGCTAAATTAATGTGACAAATATTGATATGGCATAAACAAAGTTGTATAAAATAAATTTGCAGCAAAAAGGATAAGTATGAGAATTTTCATGTTATTTGTAAGAAATCACTTTTCAGATTTAAAATGAAAATAATGCAGAAATTGTAGGAATTGAAAGAAAAAGTAGGTAAACCCAATTGTGTCCAATTTTACTATAGTTATGCAAAATAAAAAGAAGAAAATAAGTTGGAGACAGGAATTAATGTATACCAATTAAATTAGAAAGTTAGCAGTATACTAAGTTGATTGGTTAGGAAAAATGGGATATATTTCTATAATTTGGTTTTAAAAGAAGTGGAAAACATAATTGCAAGTTTAAAAATAAATAAAGATGCATATTGGTGCGAAATAGGATTTTTTCCATACTACGCACTGTTCAGTAGCCTAAAAATAATTGAAAGAAATGTTTTGCAATTATGGGTTTCCATTGCAGTAATTGCTTAAGCTATGGAAATGGATTTTGTACGGCTTTAATAACCAATCAATTAGGAATAAGTCAAATTTCCTAAAAACTAAATTGTAAAGACGGAAAAAAGAGGTAACATTAGTGAAATGTATTATGTAGAGAAAACGGAATAAGAAACCTGTGAAGTACGTAATGAACGGGAAATGTAACCTATTATAATAAATTATATAAGAAGGGAATGTAATACATATAATAGGTAGGCTTCTCATAGGTAGGGCTATAAATCGGTCAGACCGGACTAGACGAAGGTGTGTTCAGTTTCTATCCTAAAATAAATTAGACCGAACATAGATCGGACAAAAAAATTTCTCGAACAAATTTTGTTGTCCTAATTCGTGTCCTAAATAAAATCGGTCGGACTCGAACATATGTTTTTCGGACATAGACACGACCGGACCCGGTCGTACATTGCTATTTATATCACATTTTATACTTTTTATTAGATTTTGTGTCAACTATATACCGAATTACAAGGAATTCAGACAAATTCGAACGAACACAGACCGGACGTGATTTTTTCTCATATAAATTTTGTTGTCCTAACTCGTGTCCTAAATGAGAATCGGACGAACTCGGACGAACGTTTTTCGGTCATGGACACGAACGAATGTCAGACATTCGTACAAAATTTACAGCCCTACTCATAGGGACAAGTAGGACTATAACATACATGTTATAATTAGAAGACAAAATGAGAAGATAGAGGCTTATTATGATTGAACTTAAATTACGGAAAGTAAGTTTAATAAGAAAATCCACTAATATATTTGCGGTAATATTATAACACGAGGTTATAATTAAATGGAAAAGAGTAGAATAGGCTTGGTGTTAATAAACTTATAATTGAGGAATTAAGTTTAATGAATATAATAATAAGTTGTGGTCCATTCCGGTAGTGAAAACTGATTATAAAAAATAAGCGGCCAACTAAGTCTAATAAACAAATAAGTTAAATGCAGAATAAACAATTTAATGTTTAAGTTAATTAACAATGCGGTAAGTAAAACAAGCGTGTAGTTAAAGATTAGACATAGGGTCTAATAAAGTAATGATGAGATGCGCTTGGACCAGTACGTACATATTTGAGATGAAGAGCTCAACAGGGAAGATCATCGCTGGTGTCCGAAGACACGAAAGGAGCACATACAGCTTATTATTCGATGGGACTGGAAGGAAGTGCGGGACATCTACAGGGCATGTTGATACTCTGAGATGACCCTCTGTGGTAGGCCTAATGAAGCTGTATCCACAGAGGTATGGTCTGTACGGTTCCATCCGATGAGTATGGCTTGGCTGCTTCTTTAATGGTAGGACACCTAAAGACTAATGGGGATGATCTTAGGATGATTCAGCGGCTGCCTCAAGGGGGAGGCTTCGTGGTCGGGATCCAACAAAGGATAGTAGGTCGTCGGATACCTGTCATCGTCAGTTGGAGCGGATGCGAGAAAGACTAGAGCTAAGCCAAGAAGCCAATAATCTTTTACTATCGGGTCATTAGATGAGGGACCACATGTTTGTTTAGATTGGATGGTAGGGCGATCATTTAGCTCTTTGAATAGTCTTTCATTAGCATAGGGGTAGGCTGGGTGAGGCCTTGGAGAGCCGCCGAAAGAGACAGACTGTGACGGCAAGGAATTTCGCTCGGTCCGAACCAGTCGCTAAACCGATCCAGGCCGTTCGAAACGCCCTATCGTTTGAGAACACGACACAACAGAACTCATACAGAAGAACGTTTCACTGTATATTACAACAATGCATCAGAATACAAGAATATACAGAGTATAAATGAATATTACACAGAAATATCAGAGATTTAAATTACATTTAAATACATAGCAGCGGAAGATAATACAATAGACAACTAGAAGTAGATATACGGATACAAAGCTTTCCGGATATCATTCCAGCTGTAAACCAGGATCCTGTGAATATAAATCTGCAAAACCAAAACTACTAGCTGCCCGTGTCAAAATAAGGGCACCCAGAGTTTAGGTTAAAACAATAAACTCCAGGTCAGTCATGGGACTGGTGTGAGAACTAAAACAGTTATTAATCTTTATTTTAAAAGTTAGGTAAATCAAGGGACCACGCCGTATAACACGGAACGGGTTTCCTCCCAAGAATACCAGTGCATAAAACAAACAGCGCAATGCTAAATAAAGAAAAATGAAGCTGTTATAAGACCCAGGTCCCATCACACAATGCAACGCAGTCGAGGATAGGGTTTTCCCTTATAACAGCCAAAGAATGCTTGATACGTTTAAAACAAATTGTTTGATACTATATAAGTGCATAGTGCATAAAACAACTTCAAATCATAAGTATCAATCATAGGCGGCATGAGCGCCCCATCCCACTATGTCGCCATATATAGGATATACAATCAAAACCGCAATTGTCACGTATTTGGAAATTGGATTTCCATCTATGAACCGAGGCAAAAGATAGTCCTCAACCGATTCGAGACTGCCTAGTCCGAGTCTCAGGATCAGAGCTCGAGTGACCCTAGGAGCGACAGGGCCGGTCCACCGATGTGGATTAAAATGCCTGAGCACTGCGTTTCGCCGCCCTTTGGGGCGTAAATGAGCCAACTAAGTGACTCCATCGGTTCGAGAACGACCGATCAATCCGAGGCGCCTCGCAACAGCAACAACCACATAAGTCAAACTCGTCAGGGCGTGTAAAACCACTGACGCCACTTCTAACTAGGAGGAAACGCAGGCCCTCCCTGAGGTCCTTTCTCCCGTTTTTGGTTCATACCGGGTGTGAAACTCGCGAAACAAACGTTACACAAAGCTACGCCACAAAGGCCGTGCTTTGATCATCAACCACAAGACTTTGCTTTTCAACAGAAGCCTTGATCATTTGCATCTTAGCATGCCACACAGGCAAACCATCCTATGCAACCGATATCAGTCACACAGAATGAAATCCGATGTCAGACACACAGTCCATTTACAAGTCCGTTCTGGGTCTGAACGAAACCGGAGGCACCTAGTACCCCGCATATCCATCGATCTCCAAGTACGTCTGGACGATCACTAACTGTTTCCATCTTCTTGGGTGTACAGCCCAATCAAGATCATCAGTTATCACCCAAACGACGTGAAGACCTCCGGTCTTCGACCATCGTCTTCATCTTCGACTTATCGTCGTATCAGTTATTCAGAATGGGATAAACCCGGTCTTTCCGAATAACTCGCGTATATTTTTAAATAAGTGTTACACAAACACAACATACGCCTCATTCCAATTCATTAGTCACTAACCGTAAATTAATCAAGAGAATAATTCCCCAAATATTAACCCCGAAGGCCGAAACCAACATCAGATCAATATCCAGAAAACCATTCTACTTAGCTAACCGACAGTTAGTTTCTAAATTTCACGTTCAAATCTAATTAAAGATTTAACTATCGCCTGGAGCAAAACTGGTGATACTCCATTCTCGATCTTTTCAATCTAATTAAAGATTCATTAAAACTCCACTTAGTTTTAATCTGTGACTGGGTTAAAGAATCAGTGTCATTTAAAACACGGTTCACGATAAACCCAAAGTCACATCCCATTAATTATCGGGTTAAAGAATAAGTGTTATTTAAAACACTGTTCACGATAAACCCAAAAATCAATATCCATTCAATTCCAATTAAATATTATTTAATTGGTACACTTCATTAAATCTAAATCAAAAGATTTAATCTTTTCTCAGCTGGGTTCAAGAACAGTGTTAGTGAAGACACCATTCACGACAAACCCAAATCACATTCATTAATTATCGGGTTAAAGAACAAGTGTTATTTAAAACACTGTTCACGATAAACCCAAAAATCAATATCAATTCAATTCCAATTAAATATTATTTAATTGGTACACTTCATTAAATCTAAATCAAAAGATTTAATCATTTCTCAACTGGGTTCAAGAACAGTGTTAGTAAAGACACCATTCACGACAAACCCAAATCACATTCGATATTCAATACAAGGCTCTGAATAGAAAATATATCGGCTTATATTCAATATCAAATTCTACGACTAACAAATGTCGTATTGGAAATAACGATATAAATATATATATCTTTCAAATTTCCATAACAACACATGTATAATCACGAATTCCAACATCGAAATATTCCGAAGACAATTTCGATTCAAATCCACTCCAATGCAATCATTGGAAATTTTGGTTATTTTCAAAACCCTTTTCAAATTCAATTTATTTATTTAAAAATAAATAGAATTATAATTCTAGTTCAAAACTAGTTCATTTCGATAAAAATCTATTTTTATCTTTTCAAATAGGGAGTTTTTCATCCCAAATCTTCACAAATCATTTCTTATGATTTTACACAAATTATTGCTATTTTTAATAATTTTATCAAGGCCCGTACAGTCGATTTCCATTAACGGCCATCGAACTGCACTTACAGCGACCTTTTTCGAATTTGATTTGGACGTATCTCCAAATCCAACCGTTAGATTTCAAATTTCTAACATTCATTAGAAAGCTCTTTTCGATACGAACCCAACGGTTCCGGTTTTAGGAGAATCCGACGGTCGGATCTCCCGCAATGTCCGTTTGAAATAAATGGTCGAAATTCACGAACTGCCGCGGCGCGGCGCGTTCTATTCAGGCCATTATATTATATATATAATATATATAATATATACTTCGTCGATTTTTATTTAAAACGAATTATATAAATAGTTTTAAATTCGTTTCAAAAGCAATTTCAACTTCCTTTTCAATTCAAATCAAAATTGAATTCTTCTTTATAAATTCGTTTCAAAATTCATTTCTATTCAATTCAAATTTCAATTCAATTTGAATTCATTTCAATTCGTTTTCAATTCAATTCATTTCGAAATCGTTTTCAATTCAATTCATTTCGAAATCGTTTTCAATTCAATTCATTTCGAAATCGTTTTCAATTCAATTCATTTCGAAATTGTTTGATTTCAAAATTACTTTTCAATATCCATTTTAAAATGAATAAAATCGATATAAATATCGTTCACGTCAAAATGGCGTCAATCTAATCAACACGGCTTCATATATTGATATTTTCAAATATTCCCTTTCGAATATTTCTATTTCAAATATTTCTATTTTAAAACTGGAATGAGGCCCAATCAATTACCATATAAAGTTGATTATATGGATTTTCATACAACACATGTATAATAGCATTGAAAAATAATCAACCATCAACCAAAGTGCACTACACTGTATAAGCATCAAATATAGATATCTAACGCTTATAACAGCCTGTCAATCAATCGATCGACATATTTAATCAATCAGGATGAGTGAACTTCAAATTTCATCCCAACACCCGTGTGGGGTTTCAAACAATCAAACACAGATTTCATTTGTGCAGTTGGGCGATGTGTGAAATTTATCGACCCAATCAATATCAGTCAAATCAGTGTATGTACAAACAAATCGGCCGATTTGTTTATAACTATTCATTTATTCACATTCACGTTAAAAATTATATTTTTAACGATAAAACATTTTATTTCAACCTATGAATTTCTATTCAATTCATTTACACAATAAAATGATATTTTTATTTTCTAACATATTTTAGAAAATTTCGGCGGCATAACGGCACGATACTAGAAACGGGACAAGGCCTAGCCTTATCCCCGGTCTAGTGAAGGCCCACGCCATTCACACATCAATCAAATCAATTTCATTTTGCAAACCACAAAATTTGGAGTAAGAGTCTAACCTAGCCTTACTCCTTCGCCTTATAACGGCGCACGTCTAATCCTAACCAATTTATCGATTCGATTTTTCACACCACAAACCACATTCAAACCAATATCACAATCAATAACCAAACAGCCAAACAAACAAGTCCATGGTCTGTGGACGATTGTGTCGGGTGCTACTAAACACCGTCTGCATCCTAGTATATATATATAACTAGAAAAATAAATTGAAAGGTGAGAAATTCTCACCTTTAGCTATCCAACCATCTCGACTCTTCTTTTGCAGAAGTCTTCGTCGTTTCGCCTTTTTGTCACCTTCGTTGCTGCTTTCACTACATACGTAAAAATCGAGTTTTTACTTCGCTATTCAATATATAAAAATCGAATTTTTATTTCGCTATTCAATATATAAAAATCGAATTTTTATTTCGCTATTCAATATATAAAAATCGAATTTTTATTTCGAATGCTATTTTCTATTCTAAATCCATGTATTTTCCTATTCTTATTTTCAAATTCAAACTTTTTATTCATTCAAAAAAAATCAGTTTTAAAATCATTTATAAAATCAGTTTTTAACATTATAAAAAATCAATTCAGTTTTTATCTTTTATAAAAACAGTTTTACTTTTATAAAAATTTCTGTTTAAAATTCTTTTATAAAAACAGTTTTACTTTTATAAAAATTTCTGTTTAAAATTCTCTGTTTTTAAAAATCGAATTTTTACTTCGATGTTCAATATATAAAAACTATATCTTTCTATCGAAGTTCAATATATAAAAACTATATCTTTCTTTCGAAGATATCGTCTTTCCACATTTTAAAAATCTAACTTTTTGCATTTTAAAAATCTGTTTATAATCATTTTAAAAATATGTCTTTAACATTTTTAAAAAAACTGTTTTAAACATTTAAAAAAAACTGTTTTTAACATTTCAAAAAAAACTGTTTTTAACAAAAAAAAAAACTGTTTTAAACATTTAAAAAAAACTGTTTTAAACATTTAAAAAAAACTGTTTTAAACGAAAATAAATAAATAAATAAAACAAAACTTACAGGGGGCGCTGGTCATAGGCGGTGGCGGCGGGCTGTGATGCTCAGGGCGCGGCTAGGGTTTGTGGATTGGGGGTCTCGCGATGGGGTGGGGGCTTCGTCGTCGATGCTGTTCTCGATGGATGGAAGAGGAGGCGGAGGAAAGGGGAAGCAGGGGGGCGCGCGCCTCCTGGCGGCGGCGATCTGGTAGAGGGGGGTGGCGACTGGAGGTTTGTAGAGGGGGGCGGCGATCTGGTAAAGCGGGTTTTTTTTTTCTTTTCCTTTCTGAAAGTAAACGAGAAAAGGGGGGGGCCAGAGTGTTTTAAGGAGGGAAGAAAATTTTTTTTTATTATATTTATTTATTTATTAATTATTTAATTTGCAAAGAGTTGACTTTTACTAATGACCCCTAAACGAGGCCCACCGCCTGTCGCCCATAGCGTTTTACCCCCATTCCGAACACAATGGGATATGTATCGCAGGTTGATTCGATCGTTTGAATCAGTTTCCGTTGAATTTACATTTAAATCACTATATTGAATTTTAAACGTACATTTCAAATTACCGGGGTCACATACGAACTTTAAAAATCCCAGAAAAATATTTTCTAGCTTCGTATTGACGATACGGTCCTAACAAAACTAGTTTCGTCGAATTCTGAGACCGTTGGAAAAATGGCCATTTTCCAGTCGATTAAAATCAACTGAAACTGGTCAAACGCGTTTTCCTTTGCCACGCTCACATATTGATTCGAAAAATTATGAAATTTGGAATCTAACAATAACTTAACATCACGGACCCAACAAAACTGGTTTCGTCGAAATCCGAGGTCGTTTGCAAAATGTCCATTTTTAAGGGCTATATATTATATAAAATATATATAAATTCCACAGCGACTATTTCTAATTTTAAACTGGACATATCTTATCATTTCTAAAATGAAATCTCAGTTTGTTAACTTCGTTACAAAGATATAGTTATACAGATTCAAATATTTCTTGTTTCGTTCAATTCTGACTTATATTGAATTCTGTATATTCATTTGAAATTAGAAATCGAATTTTCGAACTACCGCGCCATTTTCAATTCCTTTTATAATTATATATAATTATTATATATTCTAACGACGACGTATATAAAGATATTCGTTCGAATTCTATTCAAAATAAATTTTTCGACGATATTATTTAAAATAATTCATTTTGAATATTCAAAATTCGCTAAAATGGCCAAAATAAAAATTTTAAACTGGCCCAGATTTTCGGGTTGTTACAATCTCCCCCACTTAAAACTTTTCGTCCCCGAAAAGGAACAAAGTCGAAAGTGGTTTGATTATTCAACTCTACGCTCGATCAGGCTTCCATTCTCCAACTCTTTAGTTTCTGAGAATTTTCTAAATTTCAAAAATTTGGCTAACACCCTAAATTTTCGAAAAATTTCGCCATAACCTCCCCTGCAATGGGAGCATCGGGGAATTTCAAATAGCTTCCCCGGTCCTTCAGATTTCAAAAAGAAAACGAAAAAGCCAAGCGGCTAGCCAATAGGCTCACAAAATCATCATCACCCAAACAAAACAGGAAATTATGTAATAAACATGTACCTATTTGTCGGGCAAACAAATTTTATTCTCTGGCTCTAGCCTCCTTGCTATGACCTGTTCAATGATATACATGTATATGCAAGCAAATGCAACCAATTTTCAATATAACTCAATATTTGATGCTATTAGGCATAATGGTTCAAAATTAGCAAACAAATAAACAAACAACACAAACATCAATCAATTAGTGAATTTAACGTTTCAAATTCATAATTTTGATACATATACAAAAATCATGTTTTTGATGCCAATTCACAACAAAGTGTTCTAGCTATATAAGATTTGGTTCTCACACCAGTCTAATGGAAATATATAGATATCACACCTTCGAAACACGAATATAAATACTGATGATGTGGCCACATCATCAGAATTATCCCCGGGTGTCTAGAATGTGACTCTATATCTATCCAGTATATTAAAATTTCGAATACACGCGGATCAGACGTATACGCCAAATCTATATATACTGGATTGTCCACATCAATATAAATGGATAATCAAATACGAATAATTGATTTAAATTTTCAAAACAAAAGTTTGTTTTCATTAGAAAAATATACTCTTCACACCCGTTCTAGGATACTACTGATCCTATCTCTAACGAGTCATTCTCATTGGATATTACTAATCCAATATCTGATGAATTCTTTCGTATGGTTCTAATGTGTCTTGTTCTCTAGCTTTGTAAACCAAAGCTCTGATACCAAATGTGACGGCAAGGAATTTCGCTCGGTCCGAACCAGTCGCTAAACCGATCCAGGCCGTTCGAAACGCCCTATCGTTTGAGAACACGACACAACAGAACTCATACAGAAGAACGTTTCACTGTATATTACAACAATGCATCAGAATACAAGAATATACAGAGTATAAATGAATATTACACAGAAATATCAGAGATTTAAATTACATTTAAATACATAGCAGCGGAAGATAATACAATAGACAACTAGAAGTAGATATACGGATACAAAGCTTTCCGGATATCATTCCAGCTGTAAACCAGGATCCTGTGAATATAAATCTGCAAAACCAAAACTACTAGCTGCCCGTGTCAAAATAAGGGCACCCAGAGTTTAGGTTAAAACAATAAACTCCAGGTCAGTCATGGGACTGGTGTGAGAACTAAAACAGTTATTAATCTTTATTTTAAAAGTTAGGTAAATCAAGGGACCACGCCGTATAACACGGAACGGGTTTCCTCCCAAGAATACCAGTGCATAAAACAAACAGCGCAATGCTAAATAAAGAAAAATGAAGCTGTTATAAGACCCAGGTCCCATCACACAATGCAACGCAGTCGAGGATAGGGTTTTCCCTTATAACAGCCAAAGAATGCTTGATACGTTTAAAACAAATTGTTTGATACTATATAAGTGCATAGTGCATAAAACAACTTCAAATCATAAGTATCAATCATAGGCGGCATGAGCGCCCCATCCCACTATGTCGCCATATATAGGATATACAATCAAAACCGCAATTGTCACGTATTTGGAAATTGGATTTCCATCTATGAACCGAGGCAAAAGATAGTCCTCAACCGATTCGAGACTGCCTAGTCCGAGTCTCAGGATCAGAGCTCGAGTGACCCTAGGAGCGACAGGGCCGGTCCACCGATGTGGATTAAAATGCCTGAGCACTGCGTTTCGCCGCCCTTTGGGGCGTAAATGAGCCAACTAAGTGACTCCATCGGTTCGAGAACGACCGATCAATCCGAGGCGCCTCGCAACAGCAACAACCACATAAGTCAAACTCGTCAGGGCGTGTAAAACCACTGACGCCACTTCTAACTAGGAGGAAACGCAGGCCCTCCCTGAGGTCCTTTCTCCCGTTTTTGGTTCATACCGGGTGTGAAACTCGCGAAACAAACGTTACACAAAGCTACGCCACAAAGGCCGTGCTTTGATCATCAACCACAAGACTTTGCTTTTCAACAGAAGCCTTGATCATTTGCATCTTAGCATGCCACACAGGCAAACCATCCTATGCAACCGATATCAGTCACACAGAATGAAATCCGATGTCAGACACACAGTCCATTTACAAGTCCGTTCTGGGTCTGAACGAAACCGGAGGCACCTAGTACCCCGCATATCCATCGATCTCCAAGTACGTCTGGACGATCACTAACTGTTTCCATCTTCTTGGGTGTACAGCCCAATCAAGATCATCAGTTATCACCCAAACGACGTGAAGACCTCCGGTCTTCGACCATCGTCTTCATCTTCGACTTATCGTCGTATCAGTTATTCAGAATGGGATAAACCCGGTCTTTCCGAATAACTCGCGTATATTTTTAAATAAGTGTTACACAAACACAACATACGCCTCATTCCAATTCATTAGTCACTAACCGTAAATTAATCAAGAGAATAATTCCCCAAATATTAACCCCGAAGGCCGAAACCAACATCAGATCAATATCCAGAAAACCATTCTACTTAGCTAACCGACAGTTAGTTTCTAAATTTCACGTTCAAATCTAATTAAAGATTTAACTATCGCCTGGAGCAAAACTGGTGATAGTCCATTCTCGATCTTTTCAATCTAATTAAAGATTCATTAAAACTCCACTTAGTTTTAATCTGTGACTGGGTTAAAGAATCAGTGTCATTTAAAACACGGTTCACGATAAACCCAAAGTCACATCCCATTAATTATCGGGTTAAAGAATAAGTGTTATTTAAAACACTGTTCACGATAAACCCAAAAATCAATATCCATTCAATTCCAATTAAATATTATTTAATTGGTACACTTCATTAAATCTAAATCAAAAGATTTAATCTTTTCTCAGCTGGGTTCAAGAACAGTGTTAGTGAAGACACCATTCACGACAAACCCAAATCACATTCATTAATTATCGGGTTAAAGAACAAGTGTTATTTAAAACACTGTTCACGATAAACCCAAAAATCAATATCAATTCAATTCCAATTAAATATTATTTAATTGGTACACTTCATTAAATCTAAATCAAAAGATTTAATCATTTCTCAACTGGGTTCAAGAACAGTGTTAGTAAAGACACCATTCACGACAAACCCAAATCACATTCGATATTCAATACAAGGCTCTGAATAGAAAATATATCGGCTTATATTCAATATCAAATTCTACGACTAACAAATGTCGTATTGGAAATAACGATATAAATATATATATCTTTCAAATTTCCATAACAACACATGTATAATCACGAATTCCAACATCGAAATATTCCGAAGACAATTTCGATTCAAATCCACTCCAATGCAATCATTGGAAATTTTGGTTATTTTCAAAACCCTTTTCAAATTCAATTTATTTATTTAAAAATAAATAGAATTATAATTCTAGTTCAAAACTAGTTCATTTCGATAAAAATCTATTTTTATCTTTTCAAATAGGGAGTTTTTCATCCCAAATCTTCACAAATCATTTCTTATGATTTTACACAAATTATTGCTATTTTTAATAATTTTATCAAGGCCCGTACAGTCGATTTCCATTAACGGCCATCGAACTGCACTTACAGCGACCTTTTTCGAATTTGATTTGGACGTATCTCCAAATCCAACCGTTAGATTTCAAATTTCTAACATTCATTAGAAAGCTCTTTTCGATACGAACCCAACGGTTCCGGTTTTAGGAGAATCCGACGGTCGGATCTCCCGCAATGTCCGTTTGAAATAAATGGTCGAAATTCACGAACTGCCGCGGCGCGGCGCGTTCTATTCAGGCCATTATATTATATATATAATATATATAATATATACTTCGTCGATTTTTATTTAAAACGAATTATATAAATAGTTTTAAATTCGTTTCAAAAGCAATTTCAACTTCCTTTTCAATTCAAATCAAAATTGAATTCTTCTTTATAAATTCGTTTCAAAATTCATTTCTATTCAATTCAAATTTCAATTCAATTTGAATTCATTTCAATTCGTTTTCAATTCAATTCATTTCGAAATCGTTTTCAATTCAATTCATTTCGAAATCGTTTTCAATTCAATTCATTTCGAAATCGTTTTCAATTCAATTCATTTCGAAATTGTTTGATTTCAAAATTACTTTTCAATATCCATTTTAAAATGAATAAAATCGATATAAATATCGTTCACGTCAAAATGGCGTCAATCTAATCAACACGGCTTCATATATTGATATTTTCAAATATTCCCTTTCGAATATTTCTATTTCAAATATTTCTATTTTAAAACTGGAATGAGGCCCAATCAATTACCATATAAAGTTGATTATATGGATTTTCATACAACACATGTATAATAGCATTGAAAAATAATCAACCATCAACCAAAGTGCACTACACTGTATAAGCATCAAATATAGATATCTAACGCTTATAACAGCCTGTCAATCAATCGATCGACATATTTAATCAATCAGGATGAGTGAACTTCAAATTTCATCCCAACACCCGTGTGGGGTTTCAAACAATCAAACACAGATTTCATTTGTGCAGTTGGGCGATGTGTGAAATTTATCGACCCAATCAATATCAGTCAAATCAGTGTATGTACAAACAAATCGGCCGATTTGTTTATAACTATTCATTTATTCACATTCACGTTAAAAATTATATTTTTAACGATAAAACATTTTATTTCAACCTATGAATTTCTATTCAATTCATTTACACAATAAAATGATATTTTTATTTTCTAACATATTTTAGAAAATTTCGGCGGCATAACGGCACGATACTAGAAACGGGACAAGGCCTAGCCTTATCCCCGGTCTAGTGAAGGCCCACGCCATTCACACATCAATCAAATCAATTTCATTTTGCAAACCACAAAATTTGGAGTAAGAGTCTAACCTAGCCTTACTCCTTCGCCTTATAACGGCGCACGTCTAATCCTAACCAATTTATCGATTCGATTTTTCACACCACAAACCACATTCAAACCAATATCACAATCAATAACCAAACAGCCAAACAAACAAGTCCATGGTCTGTGGACGATTGTGTCGGGTGCTACTAAACACCGTCTGCATCCTAGTATATATATATAACTAGAAAAATAAATTGAAAGGTGAGAAATTCTCACCTTTAGCTATCCAACCATCTCGACTCTTCTTTTGCAGAAGTCTTCGTCGTTTCGCCTTTTTGTCACCTTCGTTGCTGCTTTCACTACATACGTAAAAATCGAGTTTTTACTTCGCTATTCAATATATAAAAATCGAATTTTTATTTCGCTATTCAATATATAAAAATCGAATTTTTATTTCGCTATTCAATATATAAAAATCGAATTTTTATTTCGAATGCTATTTTCTATTCTAAATCCATGTATTTTCCTATTCTTATTTTCAAATTCAAACTTTTTATTCATTCAAAAAAAATCAGTTTTAAAATCATTTATAAAATCAGTTTTTAACATTATAAAAAATCAATTCAGTTTTTATCTTTTATAAAAACAGTTTTACTTTTATAAAAATTTCTGTTTAAAATTCTTTTATAAAAACAGTTTTACTTTTATAAAAATTTCTGTTTAAAATTCTCTGTTTTTAAAAATCGAATTTTTACTTCGATGTTCAATATATAAAAACTATATCTTTCTATCGAAGTTCAATATATAAAAACTATATCTTTCTTTCGAAGATATCGTCTTTCCACATTTTAAAAATCTAACTTTTTGCATTTTAAAAATCTGTTTATAATCATTTTAAAAATATGTCTTTAACATTTTTAAAAAAACTGTTTTAAACATTTAAAAAAAACTGTTTTTAACATTTCAAAAAAAACTGTTTTTAACAAAAAAAAAAAACTGTTTTAAACATTTAAAAAAAACTGTTTTAAACATTTAAAAAAAACTGTTTTAAACGAAAATAAATAAATAAATAAAACAAAACTTACAGGGGGCGCTGGTCATAGGCGGTGGCGGCGGGCTGTGATGCTCAGGGCGCGGCTAGGGTTTGTGGATTGGGGGTCTCGCGATGGGGGGGGGGGCTTCGTCGTCGATGCTGTTCTCAATGGATGGAAGAGGAGGCGGAGGAAAGGGGAAGCAGGGGGGCGCGCGCCTCCTGGCGGCGGCGATCTGGTAGAGGGGGGTGGCGACTGGAGGTTTGTAGAGGGGGGCGGCGATCTGGTAAAGCGGGTTTTTTTTTTCTTTTCCTTTCTGAAAGTAAACGAGAAAGGGGGGGGGCCAGAGTGTTTTAAGGAGGGAAGAAAAAATTTTTTTATTATATTTATTTATTTATTAATTATTTAATTTGCAAAGAGTTGACTTTTACTAATGACCCCTAAACGAGGCCCACCGCCTGTCGCCCATAGCGTTTTACCCCCATTCCGAACACAATGGGATATGTATCGCAGGTTGATTCGATCGTTTGAATCAGTTTCCGTTGAATTTACATTTAAATCACTATATTGAATTTTAAACGTACATTTCAAATTACCGGGGTCACATACGAACTTTAAAAATCCCAGAAAAATATTTTCTAGCTTCGTATTGACGATACGGTCCTAACAAAACTAGTTTCGTCGAATTCTGAGACCGTTGGAAAAATGGCCATTTTCCAGTCGATTAAAATCAACTGAAACTGGTCAAACGCGTTTTCCTTTGCCACGCTCACATATTGATTCGAAAAATTATGAAATTTGGAATCTAACAATAACTTAACATCACGGACCCAACAAAACTGGTTTCGTCGAAATCCGAGGTCGTTTGCAAAATGTCCATTTTTAAGGGCTATATATTATATAAAATATATATAAATTCCACAGCGACTATTTCTAATTTTAAACTGGACATATCTTATCATTTCTAAAATGAAATCTCTGTTTGTTAACTTCGTTACAAAGATATAGTTATACAGATTCAAATATTTCTTGTTTCGTTCAATTCTGACTTATATTGAATTCTGTATATTCATTTGAAATTAGAAATCGAATTTTCGAACTACCGCGCCATTTTCAATTCCTTTTATAATTATATATAATTATTATATATTCTAACGACGACGTATATAAAGATATTCGTTCGAATTCTATTCAAAATAAATTTTTCGACGATATTATTTAAAATAATTCATTTTGAATATTCAAAATTCGCTAAAATGGCCAAAATAAAAATTTTAAACTGGCCCAGATTTTCGGGTTGTTACACAGACCTATCTTTGAATATATGTATTGTAGACCTAACAAGAATGTCCTTTACAGATATGTAGAAAGCCCTCGACTGAGTTCTATGGAGAAATTTAGGGATTAGAGCGCCCTTATGGTGCAGCAGTAGAGGCTTATTCACTTTCGCAGCGTAACCTACTACCTTTCGTGGCATATCGTTGGAGGTCCAATATGTTTTATAGTACGACGATGGAGACCACTCTAGGAGGGTACTATGGGGAGTACCTTGATATATCGGGCATATAGCTACATATATATTATTATTTGGTTAATCTATTGGGAAGTAGATGAGTACGATTTATGCGGAAAAATCGAAAATATACTATGAAATAAACTTGAATAACTTAATAAATATGAATCTGTGGTAGAACGGTACATGTAGTGTTATTTGTAGAGAGTATAGTTTGTCCATTCACAAGAACTTTATTTCTGACCCCCTCCTCATAACAAACCCGCACGATAGGCGGGTGACTGAGATTCTACAGCTTAGAGACACTTGTTCGATAGTGTCATTATACTGGTAAGTGTTACCTACTATTATATTTTTATTCCCTTCTGCTATGAGATTTTTATTATGAGCTCTGATATATTTATCTTTGACTTTCTACAAGATACCTGACAAACCTAGTCGAGTTTCGATAGATTTGGATTTAAAAAAAAAAAATTGGATTTGTCGAAATTTAAGTTGTTACACACTGTACTTAGAAAATCAGTTGGGATGTGCCCTTGTAGCCCTGAAATTAAGGATTGTAATTTGTATATTATTTGAAAAGAAATCCACATCAACCCAGTGTTGTGTGGGATTGGATGCAGAGTAACTCCGAAGCTGTATAAAATTCCGGTGTGTACTTTCCTTTTACTGCTTTTATTATTATTTGCATCTGCGTTTGATTTCATGATAATTCATATATGTGATTTGCATAACATTCTGATAAACTCAAAAAGATTTCAAGAAATTAATAAAATCCATAAAACATTATTCACCCCCTCTAGTGTTTGGTTTGTCTTAAGATCCTTAATCCACACCCCAACATAATGGTACCAATCCATCCAAATTACAGTTTCCTTCATAAAGACCCAAAACTTGAAGACTTGTGTAAATCTGAAGAAAGAAGTGGAAGATTGACCAAAAAATGGATCAGTACCGGTGTACAAATTTTGTAAATTGTGCAACTTTGGCTTTTCTTCTTTCTGGATTCTCAAATTCGACCATTAAAGTGAATCATATGTAGAACTGGCATTTTGTCTACAAATAGCAAATTAGAGGACATGGAAAAGAACCTTTGATCATTTTTTTAAGGGAACTCTACAAACTTTGAAACCAAGCAATTTTACTCTCAAAATTAACTTATGTTTTGTTGTAATAGCAAGTAATGTTAATAAAAATTTATAAAGACCTATAGTTCCTATACTATAGAATTGCCAAACAACTATTAAAATTTGTGCGCTCTTTCTTTTCTATTCACATTTTGACTTTTAATTTATTTTCCAGTCATTTGGTACCGTACGACCTAATTTCGGTTATGTTATTCTTTTTTAATATGGATATGTTTAGATTATGGGGTTCTTCAATTTAGAATAAAAACAAATGGCAAGGCCGGCAATGAGGAATCGATGGGTAGCAATGACTATGTTTCTCTACTAACGAAGTTTTGTTCTATGTATTGTTTGTAAATTACCATGCTATATATGTACCTATATCTATGAGACTTATACTTATTTTTCGCTAGCCACTAATATCGGTGTTAATCGGACATGACAGTCCGTCATACCATTTAGGAATGACAATCGGGCGGGTTTCTCTTGCTCCAGACCTGACCTAGAATTATTCAACCTCGCCCCAGACCCTCCCCTAAGATTCGGTGCGGGTCTGGTATTTTGCCCTGTACTCGAAACCCGTACGGGTCAGGGTAGACCCGACCCGTCCCATGGTCCGATGATATTGTGTTCTAATGTACACAAATTTATATACTGTTAGCCCACTTTGTGAACTGGGCAACACAAAGTCAAGATGTGAAATATTGAAGAGCTTGAAAAACACTGAAGCGGGTCGGATCGGAGCAGTGTAGCGGTTCGGATCGGATAAAGTCTGCTGTTCGGATCGGTGAGCTATTGTTGTTGGAATTAGAGAGGCACGTCTGTTCGGATCGGAGAGCAATCTATTTCCAGCTGGAGCGGAGAGCAATAGATTTGAGCGGAGCGGAGTAAACACGGGAAGTAGTCCTAAGTCAATCCGGGTCGGATCGGGTACTCCGATCCGAACCCCTTGTGCATACCCCTTCGACCCGAGCCTGTCTTCAACGTCACTCTCCTGCATGAGCGCCTGGTTATTCGGATCGGCTGTGACCAGTTCCTACCCTCAACGTCCACTACTCTGATGCGTTGTCAACATAGAAATTCATCTGAACCCGAGGCTGATGGGATGGACGACACGTGGCTCCGATCCGGATCGGGTTCTGAGCAAATTTTCACCTATAAATACCCCGTCTGGAAGCAAAGAAAAGGATCCTTTTTTCTGACACTTTGAGAGTTCAACCACCTTCATAACCCGAATTCCAGCACTCCCGTAAAATCCAAATCTTCTTTCATTATTTGTTTTTAGACAATTGAGTGATTGTAAGTGAGTTGTGAGAGAAATCAAGTGAATATTTCATTGTATTCGCAACTAAATCATTGAGAATAGTGAAAGACAAGTGGACGTAGGCATTTCTTCGCCGAACCACTATAAATCCTGTGTGTTCATTTTTATTTTTGATCTCATTTCATTTTGCTTTTAATCAATTTGGGTGTTAGAACCACTTTTTGGTCTAACATTTTGGTGCTTTCACTGAGAAATCATCTGAATTCTTTGTTTTTCGGGATTATCGTTCTACTTTTTGGACCATTGAGTTCAAAGAAGTTAATCCTCAAGTTTCAACGCCCTTGGATATTTGTTGAAGTGATTGTCGAAGAATCATGGCCAAAGGAAAAGGCAAAGAAGTTCAATCTGGTCGAGGAAATGGAGCTGGCGAAGATCAGCAAAATGCGGTTGTAACAAGGTCTCGTGGGCAGAGTTCAGCAGCAGGACGAACCGATGCAGGAAACCCGAACCGCCTTCAGGGGGAGAGCTCCGATCCGATCCGGGTAGGAGATTCTGAAGCAGTGCATTCCCCCAACCTGAACCGACCCAAGCAGCTTGCCATGTACCGACCCGACCAGGCTCCCCAGCTCCGAACCGACCCGATCTCTCATCTCCGATCCGACCCGACACTTGGTGATGTTGGAACCTCTACTCGAGTCCCTACGAATGCTCCAATTCCAGCCGCCAGGGTCAATGATCAGGTCAATCCATCTGCGCCCATAACTCAAGGAGATTTCTCGCACCTACTTGACATGCTTGAGAGTACTAGGGAGGCTATGAAAGTCCACGAGCGCACCAATCTCATGATGTAGGAGAATATGAGACTCATGAGCAGGGAGATTAGCGAACTCCGTAGACAGAGAATCCCCTCACCGGTTCGTCACACACCAGTGGATCAGTCTTCTTCTTCCGAGGAAGAGCGGCCCCGTGAACGAAGGCCGCTCGAACGACCTCAGAATTTGGAGCAGCTGACATTCGGATCTTTGGAGTCTCGCGAGGATATTGCACGAGCACTAGGAAATAATGATCCCACTCAGGGGAAAAGGCTCCAGTCCCCTCCTCTCGAGATCGACCGGGAGCATAGGGAACGGAATAGAGCAGAAGCAGCTCGAAGAAGAAGGGCATCTCCTGAACAAGAGCCCAGAAGGAACCCAGATGCCAGGGCCAGGGAACCTGAACAGCCCCTAACTAATGCTGATGTACAGGCAATGGTGCGCCAGATTATGTCCGAAAGCCGGAACTATACCAATGAAGATTATGGCATTGAGCGAAGCCATACTCCTTTCACTAACGATATCCTCGACTTTCAGTTTCCCCGGCGTTTTAACCTGCCGCAGATGGACAAGTACAATGGGAGAACTGATCCGGGACAGCATTTGATGCGATACTCGTGGCTCATGAATGCTGCTGCTGCCCCTGATGCAGTGAAGTGTAAAGCATTCCCGATCTATTTAGAAGATGTGGCGCTGTTCTGGTTTACCCGACTTCCCCCTCGTTCGGTTTCGAATTATAGGGGACTAAGCGAACGTTTTATGAATCAGTTCCGACTCCATACCCGAAAGTCCAAAAGTGTTATCGAATTATCAAGAATTAAGCAGGCGCCAGGAGAGTCTTTGAGGTCATATCTTGACCGTTTTAACTTAGCAGTGACTGAAGTTAGTGACCCACATGAGCCCACCATTCTGATGGCATTAAAGGAAGGAGTCGATCCTGAATCCGAGTTTGGAGATTACCTTTCTGGGAAGACTCCCTCCACGAGAGAGATATTCTATGAAAAGGCCGATATTTATTTAAGATGAGAGGAAGCCAGGGCAAACCGAAAGAGAAAGTCTGAAGCGGCATCAAAAGAAAATGTTCAGAGTAACGTCGCCGTGAAGCAGTCTGGGGAAAGTTACGGAAAAGTTGAAGTGAATGTGGGAAACAAGAGTGGAAACGACAATTCTGGAAATGGGGGCAACAACAATAACCGTAATGCGAACGGTAACAGAAGAAATAGGAATAGGGGAAGTGATCCTAGCAAAAGGTCCCGGTTGCAGACTTATGAGAACTATACACCGTTGAACGACACTCTTGAGAATATTTACCTGGATACATACAATGTTTTGCAATACAAAAGACCGCCACCTCGTGACTCGACCGAGAAAGAAATGGCAACTGGGAAGTTTTGTTTGTTTCATGGAACTCATGGGCATTCAACCAATGAATGTCGGCATTTGAGAGATGTGATTGAGAAGCTGCTGCGTGAAGGGAAACTGGATGAATATAAAGTTGCCCCGAGGGACAGAGGGCAAGGAGAGCAGGCTCCAAAACAGATTCTACCTGCTCCCAAGCCTACAACGCAGCAGAAAGGCAAGGGAATTGTTATCAACTCCATAGTGGGTGGACCTCACCCGGCAATCCGTAGCTTTAGAGCAATGGATCAATATGTAAATGCTGCCAAACACGTAGATGTGAATGAAGGTGATGATTTGGAAGATATCGCCCCCATAAAACAACAGAAGACAATGTTTGACGACGTGGTATTCCGCAGCAGAGATAATACTGGGATTCAATCACCCACTGATGATCCGTTGGTCATTACTACCACCATTGGGCCGGCCTTGGTTCATAAGGTGTTAGTAGACAACGGAAGTTCCGTCAATATTTTGTTTAAAAAATCATTCGATCAGATGAAGCTTGAATCTGAGGATTTGAAGCCATGTGAAGGATGGATCAGAGGCTTCAACGGGGCGTCAACAGCTCCCATGGGATACATAGAATTGCCCGTGACCTTGGGGCAAGGAAAACGCAGAAGAGTGCGGATGCTTCAGTTCGTTGTGTTGGACGTAGATTCGCCTTATAATGCATTTTTGGGGAGGCCTGCCCTTGCTGAATTCAGAGCTTGTATCGCCCCTTGGTGTTTATTGCTTAAGTTCCCAACCGAAGCGGAACTGGAGTAATGAGAGGGGATCAGGTTTCCGGACGGGCCTGCTATGTTGCCGAATTAAAGATGTTGATGAAAGGACTTAACATCGAGAGTAAAGATGCCTCGCCTAGCCCAAAGGGGGGCTCGGCGTAGCAATTAGGGAAATCGACCCCGAAGGAGTTGCCCAAAGGAACGCCTGAAGACCTGGATCCCAGAAAAGACGAGGAACCAGAGACTAGAAATGCAACTCCTAATGAAGCGACAGTGGAAATTCCCATTGATGAAGCTGATCCGACAAAAGTTTTGAAGATTGGTTCTCAATTGGATCCACGTCGAGCCAAAGAACTGACGGACTTCTTGAAGGCAAACTTGGACGTGTTTGCGTGGACCCACGCTGACATGTGTGGGATACCGCCATCCATTATAAGTCACAAATTAAATGTAAACCCGAAACATCCTCCTGCGAAGTAAAAGAGACGTATGCTGGGCCCAGAGAGGTCGGCTGCTCTCAAAGAGGAAGTGGAGAAGCTGAAGCAGAATGGATTTATTCGAGATTCGACATATCCCGACTGGATATTGAATCCCGTCTTGGTAAAGAAGCCGAATGGAAAGTGGCGGACTTGCATTGATTTTTCAGATTTGAACAAAGCTTGCCCAAAAGATAGTTTCCCACTTCCCAGGATTGACCAGCTTGTAGATTCGACAGCAGGTCATGAACTTCTCTCTTTCATGGACGCATATTCCGGATATAATCAAATTCCTATGCACGTGCCAGATCAAGAGCATACGAGCTTCATTACGAATTTGGGGTTATATTGTTATGTTGTAATGTCATTCGCATTGAAAAACGCCGGAGCCACTTATCAGCGCTTGGTGAACAGAATGTTTTATAATCAAATGGGGAAGACTATGGAAGTTTACGTGGATGATATGCTTGTCAAATCGAAACAGTCCTCCAGCCATACGCAAGACTTGGCGGAAATGTTTGGTATCCTGCGAAAGTATCGGATGAAGTTGAATCCTCTGAAATGCTCATTTGGAGTGGCATCGGGAAAGATCCTAGGCTTCATTGTGAGCTCCCGAGGAATTGAAATCAATCCTTGCCAGATAGCAGCGATTAGAAACATTGAAGAGCCGAGGAGAATTAAAGACGTCCAAAGTCTTGCAGGGAAAGTAGCTGCGCTGAGTAGATTCATCTCCAAAGCCACAGACAAATGCATTCCGTTTTTTGATTTGATTAAAAGAGGAAAGAAGAACTTCGAGTGGACTCCGGACTGTGTTGAGGACTTTCGAAATTTATTGGAACTGCTAGAGAAACCGCCGATTTTGTCAAAGCCAGTGGATCACGAAGAATTGTTTGTTTACTTGGCAGTCTCGGCTCACGCCGTTAGCACAGCTCTGGTTCGAGAAGAAGACAAAGTACAAAGGCCAGTATATTATGTAAGCAAGAAATTAGCAGCGGCAGAGCGCAACTACCCAAAGATTGAGATGCTCGCTTACAGCCTCCTAATCGCATCCCGAAAACTTCGTCACTATTTCCAAGCTCATCCCATAACCATATACACTGACCAGCCCCTAATGCAGGTGTTGCAGAGACCCGAAGCATCGGGAAGGTTGATCAAATGGAATATAGAATTAAGTCAGTTTGATTTAAATTTTCAACAACGAAGGTCGATCAGGGGGCAAGCTCTGGCAGACTTTATAGCGGAGTTCACCATCCCAGAGGAGGAAGTAATCGATGACAAAGTGGTTAAGTCCGAGGATGAGTTAAAGATAGATCCGTGGAAACTGTACACAGATGGAGCCAAGAACGACCGAAGGTCCGGAGCTGGAATTGTCTTAGTCACTCCTGAAGGACGGTCGTTATATTACGCTCTACGATTAGAATTTTTGGCGACTAACAATGACTCTGAATACGAAGCCCTGATTGCCGGGCTGAAGCTTGCTAAAGACCTCGGAATAAAAATGTTGGACATATTCTGTGACTCTAAAATCGTTGTTTGCCAAGTGCGAGAGGAATTTGTGGCTCGGGGACCTCGACTTATCGCCTACCTCAGGAAAGTGAGAGAGCTATTGAGCAACTTGGAGCGGTACAATATAACACATATCCCGAGAGCCGAAAACCAGAAGGCGGATAGGCTGGCAAAGCTGGCTAGCTCCGACAATCCAGAAGAGACTGAAATAATTCCAATTGAAACGTTGGAATCGCCAAGCTTTGAGTCGATGGAAATTGAGTTCGCTTTTGAAGCGGAACTGGAGAAGGAATCGTGGATGACCCCAATTAAGAACTTCCTTAAGAATGGGACACTCCCGTCAAAGAAGAGTGAGAAAAGGGCTATAGTTTGCAAGGCTACCAGATATGTCATACAAGATGATATTCTTTATAGGCAAGGATTTTCTATGCCCCTGTTACGATGTATTGCACACGACGACATCAAACGTGTACTAAGAGAAGTGCACGAAGGTGAGTGTGGAGATCATACAGGAGGTCAGACTTTAGCAAAAAAGATATTGCGATATGGATACTTCTGGCCCACAATTAATAAAGATGCAGCTGATTATTCACGACGCTGCGATAAGTGCAAGAGATTCGCCAAAATCCCCAGAGCACCGTCGACCCAACTCAAATCAATGGTGAGTCCTTGGCCATTTGCCACGTGGGGAATTGATATCGTTGGAGTTCTACCAATTGCTAAAGGAGGAGCGAAATATGCAATAGTCGCTATGGACTATTTTATGAAGTGGGTGGAAGCTGAGCCCTTGACCAAAATCACGGCAAGAAAGGTGATAAGTTTCGTGGTTAGAAATATTATATGCCGATTTGGGATCCCAAGGACCATTATAACTGACAACGGAACCCAGTTTGATGGTACTGAATTCAGAAATTTCTGCCAGAAGTATAAGATCGACAAGCGATACACTGCGGTTGCTTATCCGCAGTCGAATGTGCAAGTTGAGGCAATAAACAAAGTAATAAAATCCATCCTCAAGAAACGGTTAGAGCGCGCAAAGGCAAAATGGGTTGACGAATTGCCCCTAGCTTTGTGGGCATATCGGACAACATTTAAGACGGCTACTGGTCACACCCCTTTCTCTCTCTCCTTTGGCTCAGAAGCAGTAATTCCAGTTGAGCTGGAAGTTCCTTCCCACAGGGTGACGTATTATGACCCGATGACGAATTGGGCACTCTTACTTGAGTCTCTTGATGAAGTCGAAGAAAAAAGGGACGAAGCAGATTTGCGTGCGGCAAGACATCGACGTCAGATGGCACGCTATTACGACAAAAAAGTTTGCCTTAGGACTTTTGAACCAGGAGATTTGGTGCTAAAGAGAGTTTCCATCCCTTCCTCACCTCGTCCAAAGTGGGAAGGACCCTTTGCCATCCAACGGAAACTTGAAAAAGGAACCTTCAAGTTAACGACCGTAGATGGCGAAGAAGTCCCTAGAGCATGGAATGCCCAACACTTAATACGATATTTGGATTAGAAATGTTGTACTCTTTGTTATTTTTCTTATGAACTCCGTAATAAGGCACGACTTGCCTTTGGAAAATCTGACGATATGAATAAAGGACTATAAAGTGGATGTAGGCTACGACTTAGCCGAACCACTATAAAAATATCGTGTGTTATTTACTTTTATGCATTGTATATATACATTCATCGATTATTCTATTGTGATTATGGAATACAGGATGATTCAAAACCTGAAAAGGTTGAAGACAGTTTAAACATAAGAAAAAGCACAACGACTATTTGTGCGACAAGACATAAAAGAATGAGAAAACGGCATTCTTAACTCTAACTCTCCAGAGAGAGAGAGTATAAAAGCGTCTCCGACTGAGCGCTGAAAAAGAAATCCTTCCCCTAACTCTAACTCTCCAGAGAGAGAGAGAGAGAGAGTATAAAAGCGTCTCCGACTGAGCGCTGAGAAAGAGATCCTTCCCCGCTGAAAGACCGGGGAATGAATAGATTGCTGAGCTCGAACTCTAACTCTCCAGAGAGAGAGGAAGTATAAAAGGACGGGAAGACGACGTCCTCTGAGGCACGAAGGTGCACCCAGACAAGGGACCGCCTCAGTAAGAACTCTAACCTGGGTATAAGACAGGAGAGTATAAAAGAAATGCCAGAAAAAATGACAGGCACTGACGACACAGGAAATGCTATCCCGTCAGAAAATCGGGAGCATTCAGATTGCTTGATTAAGCCTTAAATAATTTGTGAGAATTGACTGGGGGCATATGTGTATACACATATTTCCTCGCTCCGTAACTTCATTTCATAACTATAGTATGACAGACATTTTAACATAAGTGCAGAACTACTGACGAACAGACATTGCAGAAAATGAATTATTTTTTATTTACAAATGAATGAATTTGTACAGGAAAATAGCTAAAAAAAAGAAGATGCAAGAGCCACTCTTGTAGCAGCAATTGTTGGTTCGCTAAATGCTAAAATGACACAAGGCAATCCACTATTTAGATTTCGAGTGAGCCTTGGACTTCTTGGCGGCTTTCTCCGCATCCTTTGCTTCTTTCTCGGCCTCTGTCAATATTCGTTTTGATTTCTTCTTTCCTGAAGATGCGGCGCTGGAACCGGTAGACTTCTTCCCGGAGGGCGGAGCGCTGGAATCAAGAGAAGATTTTTTAGCGAGTTCCTCTGTAATAGATCTAGTTGAGAGCTTAACAACTAACCTTGATCCCGCATCCACAACTGCGAGGGGCTTAAGGGCTTCAGGGTCTATTTCTTCGGCTTTTAATTGCAAGCGTTTGTCTTGATCAGCTTTCATTGCAGCCAAAGTAACATCATCAGCATTTTTTGACTCCCCGACTATTGCAACTTCTGGTTCCTCCTCATGACCTCCGTCACCGCCATCATCCTTTAAAGCTGCTATCATTTCTTCATCATGGGGAGTGTCGGCCTTAGTCGGCTCACTTCCTTCTCCCAAGTCTATAGGAGCAGCCTTGTCCTCCCCTCCTTTTGCCTTTTCCGTAGGCTCTACCCCAGCGGTGGCTCCCTGAGTCACATCTGTCTTTCCGGATGGCTCAATACCTACAGAATGAGAAGCAACAGTTATCAACTCAGGCGAAAACAATGGGTTTTTCATCGATTGCTCAATCACGTGGAGAAAGGTAGAAATAGCCTTGATAAATTGAGGAGAAAAGGTAGGGATACCTTCCGAAGACTTCTCAGCGGGGGTAACTGCTGTCTCTGATGCCATTTCAGGGATTGGAGATAGCAGAGTTGTTCGGGGGATTCCCGGATTTTCAGGGTCATACCCCTCTACTTCCGAAGTCGCAGGGGCAGCAGAAGAGGAACCAGTCTCGGGAATGTTTTTCTGTTTAATCCTCCGCCTCTCTTCTTCCATAGCCTCAGCAATGAGGCGACGCCCTTCAGCTAGGCGTTCTGGCTCATCATCCCTCAAGTAATTTTCCATTAGCTTATCCTCATCGATGGAATCGACTTTGAGCTCCTCTTTTTCCCACTCAACGATCTGATTCCATACTTGAACTAGAGTGGATGGGTAATCTTCGATCCAAGAAATGTTTCGGCGACGGATGATATGTGCGAAGAATTCAATCATTAATTCGCCAAAACCCTGAATATCAGCCTCCGCCTCTGACAATTGTTTGCGGGCTTCCTTCGCAGATTTGATAGCACACTCAACATTGCCCTCCGCCAGGGCAGCTCTGTTCTCTGCCTCCAATAGCTTTGAAGCCAAGTCAGCATTCTTCTCTTCTAGTTCAGCATTCCTCTTCGCTAACTCGGCATTTTTCCGTTCGAGGTCAGTATAAGCAAGGCGCGTCTTAGCAGCTTTTGACTTAGCATCATCAGCTTGCTTTTTTAACTCAGAACGCTCTTGAGTGTGAGATTCAAGCAAGTCATGATAACGTTTTTGCATATCCTCAAATTGTTGTTTGAAGTTGGTAGCGTCCCTCTGAGTAATAGCAAGCTGGGCCTGTGTGTCCTCCAAATCTTTACCTAGGTTCTTTAAGGCCTTAGCATCTTCTTCCGCGGTTTTTTGCATTGAATCAGCATTCGTGATTAGAGTACGGATAATTCTGGAAAGATTGCGTGAATATTTAAACATCTCAGAATACTGTTTTTCAACCGCGTCTATCTTTGCTTTGGCCTCATCTGCCCACTTAGAAGAAACAGGTTCAAGGGCAGGTAAAAAAGTCAAAGTCTCGAAGTAGTGTTCGGGAAATTGCTCCTCCAAATACGCCCGCTTTATTGCAGTTTCCGCATCTAGTGGGGGAGGAGCGGGGATCGTCAATTCAGTGTCCCTGTGTGTGGAGGATTCAGTAGTTTCTTTGTCTGTCCTAGGTCGTTTACTAGCAGGGACCTTGCGCTTACTTCGAGACTCAGTATCTTTTGGAGGGCTTCTCTCTCTGCTGCGCTTTTCGTGGGAAGAGGTGGAGTCTTTTGATTGTGGCCTGTCCTCTTCCCTACGGATTTGATAACCTTTGTATTTCTCTTGTTCCGACCGAACGGGAGAGCGAGAACGTGAGGGTCGAGAGCGATAGAGATCATAAAGCCTTCTCTCCTCCCTACCGCGATCATCGCGGCGATCATACTCGATATCCTGAGGTGGATTAGACATGCTGCGGCGAAGCTTCCTGATATCAGAGTAAGATCGAGACATCGTGCCTGCACAATAAGACAAACGAAATTCAGAATCAATGGATTCACGGAGAAAGAGGTGCAATGAATGCTAATGTTGTTGTATAAAGTGTGTCCTAAGTGGTGTGTTTCCCCCCAACCAACCCGAATCTGAAGCTAGACTAGTACGGGCAGGCTCTTTGGCCTTAGCAGGAGTGGTCTCTTCAGAAGAGGTGAAGACTAAAGGATCCTTCCTAAAATCCTCTGAAGTGTATATAGTTTCAGGTAAGGGGAGATCCCCCAAACCCTGAAATATTGGGTCATCAGTACTAGGGACATCTCCCTCGGAAGCATTAAGTGGCGACTCTTGGGAGGATGTTGACTTTTCCAGAGAAGTAGCCTCCTCGGGGGCAGTATATCCTTCACGATGCTTTTCGGCCAGGTTAGCCAATTCGTCATCCTGAGTAGAAGATGGAGAAGGTGAAGTTTGAAGAGGCACTGTAGGAACTCCCGAGCCTTCTCCTGTCTCTGGGACTACATCCACTGGAGGAATATATACGTATGGAGCCGTCCCATGACCAATACTACGAAAAACGGATAACAGCCCATGAAAGTGAAGATATTCGTCCTTAAGGACTTCATCGATAGTCAAGAATTTCTGATCGCCATTAAGAAGTTGGTGCATCCGGTCAAAGAACACCTGATCTGATATTTGTTTTGGATTGTCGACTGCAAACAAAAAGGAAAACAAGTTAAGGTGATGACTCGAGTGTATAGAGCCCGGATTTAGAAAATCAGTGCTTTACTTGATTTCGTCCACCTCCTGGCACATCCAGGCTGTCGCTTCACATAGAACCATTCCAGTCTGGAATCTCCAGCTTTACTGCTGAATGGCGCCGAAATTATCTTCCTCTTAGGAACAGACTCAAAATAGCAGAAAGATGGAGTCTCCCGAGTCCGATGCTTGAAGTTATAGAAGAAATGAACATCATCGAACGTGAGCTCTATGCCTAAGATCTCACGGTATGCTATGTACAAAGTGTGCAAGTAGGCATAAGAATTGGGATGCAACTGCATAGGGGCAATCCGCATTTGTCTTAGAAAGTCAACGATGAAGGGAGAAAATGGAGGGATAGCGCCGACCATGCACATCAACCGAGTGACCGCCATATACCCTTCTGGAGGGAAAGGCACTAGAGTGTCCCTTTTCATTATCCCATATTTCAAACAAATTCGGGTAAGTCGGTCATTATCAATTGTTGATTCAACAGAATCTTGGGGCGATTCCAATATGACAGCCGATTCAAACTCATCAGGAGCCCGGTCATCGCCAATCCCTCCTTCCTCTTTAAAACCTAAAGAAACTTCATTCTCTGAAGACACTTCGTCACTTTTACGATTTCCGACTTTGTAGTCTAAACCCTCATTATCCCATTCTGGATCCGACGGAGAAGATATGTCCTCGAGAGTAATTTTGTTAGAGGTTTCCGGGGCTTCTTTCCTCTCAGCTAGTCTGGAAGAGCGTCTGGGTCTCATGGTCATAAAACTATTGAAGAAGCAATAGCACAAATTAGAGCAAATTAGCCTGTATCCCCCGTGCATGTGTGCAAACTAAAGTGTAAACAGTGTATACGGAAAGTGCAAAGTAAATTTTTAAAAGTGCGACGAAAAAGTTTGGCAAAATATAAAGAGTTGAAGTAATTCTTGATGTCCAGTCACGTTCGCAAGGCACTATCCTAACTGTCCATTAAATTGAAGATTATGCCGAAAGTTGATTGGGCCAGTTAGACGAGTTTTTATGCGTTAAGGTAGACTGTGCTTCGGTTCGGTTCGGGTGCATTCATTGGGATCGGATCGGGGGTGTGGCCTTAGGCTTGGATATCTCATTGAAACTCAGAAATCAAAATCGGATCGGATCGGAGGCAAAGTCCCCTAACGGTTCGGATCGGATCGCGTAGTTATACTTCTCCTCTGGTCCGACCCGATCCGGTTAGGTAGGCTCCTTTCCCCCTTCTTTAAATACTTGCTCCGACCCGATCCATCTCCTGGATTTCTTTTCTTTTTCCTTTCTTTACTTGCCCCGACCCGGTCCGATTTCCTGAACTCCCTTCCTCTTTCCCTCATTTTTTTCAACTTCCATATCCCTCCGAACCGAACCGATTCTCCATTATCTTCTTCTTCTCCTTCACCCTCTTTCTTCCCTAACCGATCCCAAGGCCAATTCCGTGCCAGCCACTCAAATCAAAACCAAGCAATTATATGCTGGTGCACTCAACTACGGATTCTCATCCCCTCCGTTCCAACCTCAAGAGGGCGACGAGTCTACTGGCGACGATGACGAGGGGGGGGGTCACGGTGGCAAGGTCATCAGAGTTTCATACTCAAATCATCCTAATCGCTCACGAATCCGAATCGAGAATGATTAAAGAAGGAATTGTTCAAAGTTTTATAACCTACCGATGTAATTACTTCGAGAATTAAAAGGAGTTTTGATGCTTCACGAATTAGTTTTTTTTTTCTCTCGTTTTGCAGAACTTCGGGAGTAAAACAGTAAAAATGAAAGGAGGAAGAAGGCAGTGTTTATATAGAAGAGAAGAGTGTCTATTCGTCTCCCCATTCGGATCGGCAGCCCCGTAGAAGAATTCTCGTTCGGATCGGATGGACAGCCCAGAAGCGAAGCTTGGCCCAACAGTCCAGTGAAAAATAGAAAGGAGAAGGGATCTGTTCGGATCGGAATCCGAACCGAACCGAGTTCTTTAGCTCAGCAACGAATTAAATTGAAATCTGAAGAAAAAGATGAGAACACAAGGAAAATCAAAAGAAAAATCACCTCGAAGAGCGCTGTGCAATGATAATCAAAGCATGCTCCGTCTCCAACAGAAGCATCCTTTGAGGGGGCAAAATGTTAGCCCACTTTGTGAACTGGGCAATACAAAGTCAAGATGTGAAATATTGAAGAGCTTGAAAAACACTGAAGCGGGTCGGATCGGAGCAGTGTAGCGGTTCGGATCGGATAAAGTCTGCTGTTCGGATCGGTGAGCTATTGTTGTTGGAATTAGAGAGGCACGTCTGTTCGGATCGGAGAGCAACCTATTTCCAGCTGGAGCGGAGAGCAATAGATTTGAGCGGAGCGGAGTAAACACAGGAAGTAGTCCTAAGTCAATCCGGGTCGGATCGGGTACTCCGATCCGAACCCCTTGTGCATACCCCTCCGACCCGAGCCTGTCTTCTACGTCACTCTCCTGCATGAGCGCCTGGTTATTTGGATCGGTTGTGACCAGTTCCTACCCTCAACTGTTGGATCTAGATTAACCCTAGAGGGGGGGTGAATAGGGTTTATCACAGTTTTTAAACTGAATTGAAAAACTGACAGGATATTAAAATAATAAACAGATCACAGAATGCAGCAGAATTAAAAGTGCAGAAAATAAATCACACACAGATATAACCAGCTTCGGCAAAACCCTGCCTACTGCTGCATTCCTAAGGTTTCTACTAGGTGTTATAAACAGATCCCGCATACAAGACCATGTACACTCGCAGCGCCTGCTCCTGTCCTAACCCTACGCTCAAAACCGTAGACTGACCGATGTTCCCTTAATCAGATTTCCCCGAATTACAACCCCGTAATCCGTATCCCAGAATTTTACAGACTCTGAAACTGACAGTCAACACCCTGACTGTTTTACCTAGACTTTACAGATCTAGACACCCGTTCGTTTGACTTTTACAACACGAACTAAAAACAAAACAATTAAAATAAACAAAAGAAACCCAAGAGAAAAAACAAGGAGTTTAAAATGATGGGTCATCCCCTTTTCTAATTAAAAAGTTGGCCGGCCCATTATCTACTCTCTGTCGCCCGATCTCCTTTGTCTCTAAAAAAATGGCGGCTAGGGTTTTTCTGGATCCCAAATCTCGATCTCAACAGATGACTTAAATTAGTTCTCTGATCCTTGAATTCTCGTTGGTGTTCTAGATCGATTACTAGTGCTCCTCTCTTCACTGATTTGGGGTCTTGCTTTAGCGATCGAAAACTGTGAGTTTTCTGAATTTTCTTGCTTTGAATTTGCTTGCCTGTTGTTTGTGGTTTCGATCTCTGGTTTGCCTGTGATGATATGCGTGTAATATAGGGTTAAAATAAAACCCTGATTGCTCTGATTTCTTGATTAATGGCTTGACTGATTTTCGTGTTTCCTTCTTTGAAAAAAAAAAACTCGGTTGCCCCTTAAATGAATTCGGCCTTGATTGCCACGATTTGATTTGTGAGATTTTTTGTGCATTCCCCTTTTGGTTCGATTGAATGACAGTCATACAAGAATGTTGTGGATCTTTGGTTTTAATGCCGTGAATTGTAGAAAACTTGCCACATATATAATCCGAGATTTCTGTCCAAAAAAAAATCTGGAAACATTTCGAAATTAAAAACTGTGCTTGTTCCTATGCCAAGATTTAAATATTGATTTCTAAAAGAAACTTCTTGCCATGTATGCTTGATGACAAATCTGGAATTGTCAATTAGCATGCCTCCTTTTTGTTGCCATGAATTGATTCCACCAGATTTGAAAAACTTGCATGATTCCTGCCTTAAAAGAAAAATGTATTGATTGACTCAACACTGATTGGGATTCTTTAAAAAAAATTGCTGAATCAATTTATATAAATCTGGAAATTTATTTGTTTGTTGCCAAGCTTAAATCGGTTTTAAATTTGCCTAAACAATGTTGACTGCAATTCAAATCGGTTTGCCCCCATTTTCCATTTGTATTTCTTGCCAAAAATGAATTCTTTGATACATTCCTTTTCAGGGGATTCATTGAATGCTTTTCTCCCATTTGAAAATTTGGTCAATTCCAAACTAATCTCTTTCCCAGTTTTTGCTGAATGAATGCAGACTTTGTGCATTTAAATTTGAACACCATTTTTGGGAAGATATGAATGATTTTAATCTCAAAAGAAAAAACATTTTTCTGCTCATTTGAACACCATTCTGGAATTTGTTTAGCCGAGTGATTGCAAACTTGCCAAATATATATGTTGTGATTTCTGTCTCGGCTTGTGCATTTTCACTAGTCCATGCTGCCTTGCCAACTAGGCTGCACCATCATTTTGAATCCGACTTGTACTTGTGATGAGTGAAAACTGAATTACCATGATTGTCTTCCCTCCTTGTCTACTCCCTACTGCTCTGCATTTCTGTGTTTACTGGCATGTGCTCTTCCACCATGTATTGCGACCTTTGCATCACCATACTGCTTATGCTCACCCCCTTGGCTACTTATATGTTGGTCACTTGATTACATGCATTGTGCATGTGTCTACTGTTACATGTGCTAAACACATTGCTTGCTTCACATGAGCTTTGTTGCTTTGACACTTTACCTGACATGTATTTTTCCTTGCTGAATATATATAATACTTCGACATACACACATTTGTTGTTCACTGAGTCTCGACCACTTTGGCACTTGAACTGTCTTGACACTTGCTTGTCATTTCTGAAACTATACTTGAGGCTTGATTAACTGAAACTGGCTCGATAATTTTGACTGTAGCATTTGAATTTTTGTTGTACCATGTGCATCTCTGACTTGCATTTCATGTTGACTACTTGGTCGTGGCAGCATTTACATGCTGAAAGTCTTTGCAGTTCCACATTGCTGAGTATGATTTACTTTGAGTACTTGCATTTTGCATTATACTCGACCACTTGTATTTGCTGTTTTGCACTGAGTCGAGCAGGTCCACGTGGCTACTCCTCAGTCGCAACACTGATTGGAGAGGCAGTGCACACGTGTATATTCATGCACGTGTGTACATGCAGCCATCAGACGAGTTTTCCTGTCCCTGCACTGTAATATGTGTATATACATACACATGTATGTGTATACATGTATCGTGCGCGTGCTATATTTATATATCAGATCAAGTCATGAAAAATGATGAGAAACACACCGAAATCTGAGGCAAATAAAATTTTAAAAACAAAATTTATATTTGCATATATTCAATATTATTTCTATTGCAGTATACTGTGTGTTTCTGTTTCATGTGTGACAGGTAAGCGGGGATGACTGGACTGACTGTGATGACTAGACTGAACTGACAGAAGACTGGACAGACAATGAGCAGTGAAGACTGAAGATGAAAAAAAAAACAGTGAATGAAGCAGTGTCAGAAAAAAAATGTCTGTATAAGAAAATGTATGTAGAGTGATGAAATGTAATACAAAATTGTATATCAGTGAATATATACAAATAGTGGAGTTTTATAAATTTGTACTGTTTTGATAGTGAAATAAAATATTATATTTAAATAAAATACTGTGTGAATATTTATATTTCTGTACAGTCGTATTTTATTTAAATATAAATATTATATTCCAGTCTGTGATGTATAATAACAGTACAATATCAAATACATTAAAATAATATTTATTTGGTTGTTATCATCAAACAAAAATCATATAATTGTGTATACAACACCGTTATATACAACAATCTCCCCCTTTTGATGATGACAAACAAATATGAAGATTTTGAATATAATAAATGTGTTTGACAGTGAATATTGAACTCCCCCTATTCGTTTGCTCCCCCTACAACAGAAACTCCCCCTGTAACTGTGCATGAGTGAAATGAATGATATGAATAGTAATAAAATTTCAAAATTAAAATATTTATAAAATATTCACTCATAAATCAAAATCTCAACCCATTCTCCCCCTTTTGTTATCATCAAAAGGATATAGAATTTAAAATACAGATGAAACACGACAAAAAAAATATAATTTCAGCATAAGAGGAAGAATAATCATCATAAATCTCAATCAGTCAAACAAAAATCATAATATTCTAAGAACAGGTGGCATATTTCACATTGGAAAAATGACGGATATACGATGAATTTTACATAAAATGGAGAGAGTTTTAAAAACAATTCATTTCCAATTATTTTCAAAGAATTTTTATAAAAATAAAGCACAAAAAACAGTGATGGATTTGGACTATAATAAATAATTCAATTTAAGTGACAGGATCGAATAATCTCAAATCCCAATATCTATCAATCAACAAATCATAATACGTCATAATATTTCAACACATTTCACAGATAGAAGATGGATTGATAGGCTGGTTTTTATAAACACCAAGGAGAATTTCATATAAATCTTTATTTTATCCAAATTATTTTCTTTTCTTTTTCTTTTAATTTAAGAGCACACTGACCACGCATAACCAGATCTTGGATTTTTAAATGAGATCAGTTGCAGCTTAAATATAAGTAATCTCGTAACCATGCATAACCAGAGCTTGGATTTTTAAATGAGGTTAGAGAAATACTTATGAACATTATATTATTATCTTTTTCTGTTTCAAAAAGAAAAACTCCTCGATATATAAAATCAATATGGATGATAGAAAAGTGGTAGGTACAGAAATGGACTATGAAATAAATTTCTAAATTAATTATATTATGAAATATGCTCAACTGTACTGGGATTATTGAAAATTTTCAATTATCACTAATTCTGAATAATAATAACATAGCCACAATTCCATCATAAATATTTTCACTGTTTATTCAAGATAAATTTTTTTTAAAAAAAAATATCAAACTCTCCACATTAATATAGAACTATCATGGATGGCAGAAAGATGATAGATAAAGTAGATGATCGTGAAATAATGGCCAATTCAAAGATATTATAATAAATATTCAACCATCATGAAAATCCAAAAAAAAAATTCTCCTCTTGTTGTGAAATATACTGCAGTCACAATTCATCACAATTTCAAAATCTAATAATGATTTTGATGAATTATAAATACAGTTCAATATGGATATTGATTTCAATTTCTGAATGAATAATCAATAAATAATTTTAAAATTAAAAAAACAATTACAAGAGGAATTTATACATATTTATACCAGGGAAAAAAAATGTGTATGGTGTCTATACAAGGTGAAGATTCAAACAGATGGATGAAAAAGCTGATACCAATTGTTGTCTCCCTTATCGAGGAATTTTATTCACACCCTAGATATCTCAGATTAAAGAAATTTCAAAACACAAAGCCCAAACAGACAAGATTACAAATTTGGCACAATTATCAAAACTGCAGACAAGAACAAGCAAACAGTATCAGAGCAGCAAACAATTCTTCTCAATACAATCAGTCATTTAGAGCATTTTCACACCAGTATCAGAGCGGCAAAAAAAAAACGTTTCAAAGCACACTTGTCAAGTTATTTCTGATGGTCACATAATACGATTCATGATCCAAGATTAAAAGTACTGTTTATTTGAAATCATTTGATGGAAGATGAAGATATCAGGATTCAATGAATCAATCACACCAAATTATTATATTCATATTCAGGAGATGTGTGTGATTCAAAAAATCAATAATTTCAAATGATTTTGAACAAACAATCATTCAAATCAAATTATCATGAAATAACATCGACTATCAAAGACCATTTTTCAAAAGAAGGTTTCAAGATATTTCTGACAAGTATAAGAACAATTTCAGATCATTTACATCAGACTTGAGAAATATTCATGATCCAGAAAAAAATAAAATAATTTATTTGAAATCACTTGAATCTATGTCAAGTTTTAGATATAATGAATTATTCACACAAGATTGATAATTTCAAATTTAGGGGGTATGTGAACTTCAGAATATCAAAAATTTCAGATACACAAATTTCAACCATACTAATCATGAATACAAAATAAATTTCCAGATGTATCACTGATTCAAGCCATTCAAAAAAAATTCCAAACCAATCTGAAAAGTAATGAAATTATCACAACTGATAAATAGCAGTGTGCTGTAGTGAGTATATTATTTCAAGCTTTTCTAAAATGAATTAGAAAAAAAAACTCAGAATAGCAAATTTGTGTGAAATTTCAATTGTTTTTCAGATCTTCAAAAAAAATTAGAATTCAAATTAACAGCGTTCAAGATATGACAAGAATACATCAACACTGTTATGAATTCAAAAATCAGAAAATAAACTTCACAGCAATTGCAGATATTTACAAAGTTAAAAATTCAAGATCTGGAAAGATTATAACATCAGAGTTCTATTCAAACAAAGCAAATTTCCAGAAAGTCATGATTACTGCAAATGGAAGTTAATGAAGCCTAAGAAGAAATAAAATTACAGCAGTGACAAATCAAAGAAAATGGACAGAAGAGATAGAAGGAGGAAAATAAAATAAAAAAACAACAAAAAAAAACAAAGGAAATACAGAAGAATGAGTATAGAGATATACCTGAAATCCATGTAAGCAAATGAATCTCTAACTCAACAAATCTTGGCCAAGGAACTGTACAGAATACAGAAGTATAGAACAGCTTGAAATCAATCTCTTTTCAGCATAGCAGTTCCTCAACCTTCACTAGTACCTAACAGTTGAGTGAATTAAGTGGTCTAACAAAATTTGTAAAACCACTCTGAAATATGTTTACCGCTTTTGGTACCCAAACCTGTTTATATAACAAACCATCAGAATTAACCTTTGCTCCCTTTGGAACCCATATCTGTTTGAATTTAACAAAGTTTGTTTTATCTCTTTTTGGGATCCAGGATTGTTTAGATGAATTATTACAAAACAAATTCAAATTTTGCTTTTGATTCAAAAATCCTTTGGAATTAACAAAGTTCAAATTATTAAGATGGATCTTTTCAAAGAAAGTTGAAGGATTTTTAAAATCGTTTGAGCTTCTCCTTTCAGAAAACTCAGATTTCCCAAAACCAAGTCCACTTCTATTTCCCAATGAAAATTGATTTTTTAACAACATATTTAAAGATTTCTCACCATTTGAAAATTTTGCCAGAATTGTTTCAAGTTGTTGAATTTTAGTTTTAAGATCACCATTTTCTTTCAATAAATCTGAACAATTATTTTCAGTGATCTTACATCTTTCAAAATTAGATTTCAAAACCAAATTTTCATCTTTAAGAAAATTAATTTTGGTTTGGGACTCAGCAATCTTAGATTCAAAAAGTTTTTGTTTTTCAAACCCAAATTTCTTGGATTTTTCAATCTCGTTTTCCAGTTCTTTCAAAATCAAATCGGATTTCAACAAATTCTCCTTTTCAGCCATTTCAAATTTGGAATATATATCAGTCTTAAAACTTTCAAATTCCTTTTGCAAAAGATTATTTAAATTTGATAACTCAGTCTTGTTCTCATTTAAGATCAAAATTTCATCTTCAAACATTTGGATATTTTTATTGAGGTGAACAAGATTGGTTTTCAATTTCAAATAATTTTTGCAAACTGAATTTGAAGAATTTTTAATATATTCGAGTTGTGATTCCAAATCATCAATTTTGCTGGTCAACTCAAAATTCTTAGATTTCAAAGACTTATTTTTCAGTTGGAGTTTTTCAACAGGTTTCGTTAAGTCAAGACACATGTAAATGAGATCTTCGTATGAAAGATTTTCAATTTCAGCATCTGTTGATTCTCCATCGTTTGATCCATCCGTTTCTCCTTTTAAGCACAGATCTGAATCTGAGTTGACATTCTGGGGTTTTGAGCAGTCGTCAGATTTTCCATAGAGTTTGTTGAGAGTTCTCCAGACATCCTGCGCAGTCAAACAATGAGACACGTGAATAAACTGTTCTGTACTGAGATAATCAAATATGATATTCATAGCACGAGAATCGAAGACAATGTTTCTATTATCATACATATCACTCCCATTGATAACAGTATCCCAACATTTAATATTAACAGATTTTAAATAAAATTCTATTTCAGCTTTCCAGTTTGGAAAATCCGTCTCATTGAAAATAGTTGGAGATGAACTGGACTGACTCTCAGAAGACTGACAACAAGGATTACCCATGACTCTAGAGTTAAAAGAAAATACCTGGCTCTGATACCAAATGTTCTCGCTTTCTCGAGGATTTTAATGACACCCCGGTGGCAAACAAAGGTACCTCAGAGACTGATTTCACGTCCTGCCTCTCGACATGGACAACCACCCACGGACATGTAGGGATAAGAGTCACTACTTCGCCACTAGATCATAGAGCGAGAACTCCCTATCATGTTGTAACCTTATACCAGCTCTGATACCAAATGTTGGATCTAGATTAACCCTAGAGGGGGGGGTGAATAGGGTTTATCACAGTTTTTAAACTGAATTGAAAAACTGACAGGATATTAAAATAATAAACATATCACAGAATGCAGCAGAATTAAAAGTGCAGAAAATAAATCACACACAGATATACCCAGCTTCGGCAAAACCCTGCCTACTGCTGCATTCCTAAGGTTTCTACTAGGTGTTATAAACAGATCCCGCATACAAGACCATGTACACTCGCAGCGCCTGCTCCTGTCCTAACCCTACGCTCAAAACCGTAGACTAACCGATGTTCCCTCAATCAGATTTCCCCGAATTACAACCCCATAATCCGTATCCCAGAATTTTACAGACTCTGAAACTGACAGTCAACACCCTGACTGTTTTACCTAGACTTTACAGATCTAGACACCTGTTCGTTTGATTTTTACAACACGAACTAAAAACAAAACAATTAAAATAAACAAAAGAAACCCTAGAGAAAAAATAAGGAGTTTAAAATGATGGGTCATCCCCTTTTCTAATTAAAAAGTTGGCCGGCCCATTATCTACTCTCTGTCGCCCGATCTCCTTTGTCTCTAAAAAAATGGCGGCTAGGGTTTTTCTAGATCCCAAATCTCGATCTCAACAGATGACTTAAATTAGTTCTCTGATCCTTGAATTCTCGTTGGTGTTCTAGATCGATTACTGGTGCTCCTCTCTTCACCGATTTGGGGTCTTGCTTTAGCGATCGAAAACTGTGAGTTTTCTGAATTTTCTTGCTTTGAATTTGCTTGCCTGTTGTTTGTGGTTTCGATCTCTGGTTTGCCTGTGATGATATGCGTGTAATATAGGGTTAAAATAAAACCCTGATTGCTCTGATTTCTTGATTAATGGCTTGACTGATTTTCGTGTTTCCTTCTTTGAAAAAAAAAAAACTCGGTTGCCCCTTAAATGAATTCGGCCTTGATTGCCACGATTTGATTTGTGAGATTTTTTGTGCATTCCCCTTTTGGTTCGATTGAATGACAGTCATACAAGAATGTTGTGGATCTTTGGTTTTAATGCCGTGAATTGTAGAAAACTTGCCACATATATAATCCGAGATTTCTGTCCAAAAAAAACCTGGAAGCATTTCGAAATTAAAAACTGTGATTGTTCCTATGCCAAGATTTAAATATTGATTTCGAAAAGAAACTTCTTGCCATGTATGCTTGATGACAAATCTGGAATTGTCAATTAGCATGCCTCCTTTTTGTTACCATGAATTGATTCCACCAGATTTGAAAAACTTGCATGATTCCTGCCTTAAAAGAAAAATGTATTGATTGACTCAACACTGATTGGGATTCTTTAAAAAAAATTGCTGAATCAATTTATATAAATCTGGAAATTTATTTGTTTGTTGCCAAGCTTAAATCGGTTTTAAATTTGCCTAAACAATGTTGACTGCAATTCAAATCGGTTTGCCCCCATTTTCCATTTGTATTTCTTGCCAAAAATGAATTCTTTGATACATTCCTTTTCAGGGGATTCATTGAATGCTTTTCTCCCATTTGAAAATTTGGTCAATTCCAAACTAATCTCTTTCCCAGTTTTTGCTGAATGAATGCAGACTTTGTGCATTTAAATTTGAACACCATTTTTGGGAAGATATGAATGATTTTAATCTCAAAAGAAAAAACATTTTTCTGCTCATTTGAACACCATTCTGGAATTTGTTTAGCCGAGTGATTGCAAACTTGCCAAATATATATGTTGTGATTTCTGTCTCGGCTTGTGCATTTTCACTAGTCCATGCTGTCTTGCCAACTAGGCTGCACCATCATTTTGAATCCGACTTGTACTTGTGATGAGTGAAAACTGAATTACCATGATTGTCTTCCCTCCTTGTCTACTCCCTACTGCTCTGCATTTCCGTGTTTACTGGCATGTGCTCTTCCACCATGTATTGCGACCTTTGCATCACCATACTGCTTATGCTCACCCCCTTGGCTACTTATATGTTGGTCACTTGATTACATGCATTGTGCATGTGTCTACTGTTACATGTGCTAAACACATTGCTTGCTTCACATGAGCTTTGTTGCTTTGACACTTTACCTGACATGTATTTTTCCTTGCTGAATATATATAATACTTTGACATACACACATTTGCTGTTCACTGAGTCTCGACCACTTTGGCACTTGAACTGTCTTGACACTTGCTTGTCATTTCTGAAACTATACTTGAGGCTTGATTAACTGAAACTGGCTCGATCATTTTGACTGTAGCATTTGAATTTTTGTTGTACCATGTGCATCTCTGACTTGCATTTCATGTTGACTACTTGGTCGTGGCAGCATTTACATGCTGAAAGTCTTTGTAGTTCCACATTGCTGAGTATGATTTACTTTGAGTACTTGCATTTTGCATTGTACTCGACCACTTGTATTTACTGTTTTGCACTGAGTCGAGCAGGTCCACGTGGCTACTCCTCAGTCGCAACACTGATTGGAGAGGCAGTGCACACGTGTATATTCATGCACGTGTGTACATGCAGCCATCAGACGAGTTTTCCTGTCCCTGCACTGTAATATGTGTATATACATACACATGTATGTGTATACATGTATCGTGCGCGTGCTATATTTATATATCAGATCAAGTCATGAAAAATGATGAGAAACACACCGAAATCTGAGGCAAATAAAATTTTAAAAACAAAATTTATATTTGCATATATTCAATATTATTTCTATTGCAGTATACTGTGTGTTTCTGTTTCATGTGTGACAGGTAAGCGGGGATGACTGGACTGACTGTGATGACTAGACTGAACTGACAGAAGACTGGACAGACAATGAGCAGTGAAGACTGAAGATGAAAAAAAAAACAGTGAATGAAGCAGTGTTAGAAAAAAAATGTCTGTATAAGAAAATGTATGTAGAGTGATGAAATGTAATACAAAATTGTATATCAGTGAATATATACAAATAGTGGAGTTTTATAAATTTGTACTGTTTTGGTAGTGAAATAAAATATTATATTTAAATAAAATACTGTGTGAATATTTATATTTCTGTACAGTCGTATTTTATTTAAATATAAATATTATATTCCAGTCTGTGATGTATAATAACAGTACAACATCAAACACATTAAAATAATATTTATTTGGTTGTTATCATCAAACAAAAATCATATAATTGTGTATACAACACCGTTATATACAACATCAACGTCCACTACTCTGATGCGTTGTCAACATAGAAATTCATCCGAACCCGAGGCTAATGGGATGGACGAAACGTGGCTCCGATCCGGATCGGGTTCTGAGCAAATTTTCACCTATAAATACCCCGTCTGGAAGCAAAGAAAAGGATCCTTTTTTCTGACACTTTGAGAGTTCAACCACCTTCATAACCCGAATTCCAGCACTTCCGGAAAATCCAAATCTTCTTTCATTTTTTGTTTTTAGATAATTGAGTGATTGTAAGTGAGTTGCGAGAGAAATCAAGTGAATATTTCATTGTATTCGCAACTAAATCATTGAGAATAGTGAAAGACAAGTGGACGTAGGCATTTCTTCGCCGAACCACTATAAATCCTGTGTGTTCATTTTTATTTTTGATCTCATTTCATTTTGCTTTTAATCAAATTGGGTGTTAGAACCACTTTTTGGTCTAACATATACTTATATTTTTTATCACTAAATGATAAATTATATACATATTATAACGTGTTCACAATGATAAGAGAATACAATAAAATGAGTTGTAAGATAATAGTTCAAAATGTTTGCATTTGTTATTGTATGATTTCATCGATGCAACTTAATATTATGAAAATTTATAGTTTTTTGATTGAAAGAATATAATATTCAAGTTATAACCATGTATACCTAAGAAGATTAACAAGTAATAACTATAGTTATAAAGTGTTTCAATGATGTTTCAATCATGCGGGTCGGGTTGGGGCGGGTTAGTCGTGCCCCAGACCCGGACCTCCAAAAGCAGGTTGCGGGTCTACCCTCCCCGAAGACCCTATGGGGCGGGTTTAAATGGGTCAAAATAAGGGCGGGTCAAGCGGGTTTGGACCCTAAACCCGCCCCATTGTCATCCCTAGTACCACTCAGTTCAAGACTGTAAGATATCCGATCCATATTCTCACGATTCTAATTGAAGACACGAATTATAAAGAAAAGAAATATATGAAAATTTGTCCATTCAAATATGTTCGATATTTTTCTATTGTTCATCCATTGTTCGGCTCGTACTAACAGTGTCCGAGTCAACTCCTCGTCCTGTCTGTATACATACAGAAGTTTTATAGGATATGATATGAACACTACTTTATCCGGTCTGACCGCCCGATTAATGGTCCTAGTGGCCAAGCGTGTTGGTCGATATCCATGTATTTTGAACTCATAACTTTTATAGTTGATGCATGATATGGTTTTGCGCTTGTACTGCGTATCATTTTTTTTAAAAGTTGGTAGAAAACATCTGTCTTTTACTATAACGTGCACAACTAATTCTCGCTAGGGCTGTTATGATAACTGTAGATTTATCATTACCTTACCATTATCAGGCAATTGGTTACTACTTTCTAATAATATCAGTATACCAGCATTATTGGCATGGTAACGGTTAATTTACCATTTTCTACGATGCGAGTAATACATTTTCAAAACCAACGACAGTCAATTTACATTACATAAATATTCATATCATATGTTGTACTATAGGCAGTTAGAAGCAACAAAATAATTTAATTTAATTAAGTAATTTAGTGTAAATGACGTTAAGTATATTTTTTTGTCTTTTTCATTGATATCGTCTACTGAATGACAGGGCCGACCCTGAGTATTTGTAGGCCTAGTGCGGGAATAAAATTTTGGATTTTTTTTTTTTAATGAAATTGAAGTTAAGCGAAAATGTGCTTCTCCAATGGGAAAATTGCATGTCTCGGTAAATTCATAAAGTTTTTACCCATTGGGTCCATTAGGTCATACAAAGGATAATATGATAAGCATGCATTATCCCATAGAGCTCATTAGATTCAATCCTTTCTGCATGTTTACGTACAATTCACCATCTAGATTCACTCTTTCAACAATTCTATGCAGTACAAGTTAAATATCTCCTTGCTCTAGTAAATGTAATATAGTTTTTCTTTTTATGGGCCCCCTGACCTAATGGGCCCTGTGCAACCGCACTGCTGGCACTAGGCCAGGGCCGGCCCTGCTGAATGACAAGATAAAATGTATAATAAGACATCGTTACAGTGTGAATCTATGTTGAACAACTGACTTTCTAGATAAACGGTAATTTATCATTACCAGTTTATCAGTCTTCGATATACCAGTTAATGTGTAACGATAATGGTAAGCTAGTTTAGTTTATTGGTGAAAAATATTTGTTAAATACTAATTTCCACAATCCAGTTATCTCTTAGCACGTAAATAAGGGAAGGCAGGCCGGGTCAGAAAACATTTCACCCATCACTTTCTCGTTGTGTAAATCCAAGTAAGAGCTTCAAGCGCTACGCCATGCTTCTCCAGCACCAAAACCCTAGTGCCGCTTGTTTATCTTCTAGTCGGATCCTAAGATCATGGCCGAGCAAGTAGCATACTCAATCCAAAACTCTTATAATTTTACGTTTTCGTTATAATGCAGTTAAATTTATAAGTGAAATTGCTTCATGCTACAATTTGTTCAGGCCGAGAAAGCATTTTTGAAACAGCACGAGGTTTTTCTTCGGTAATCTATTAATGAAAGATTTAGAATATTGACATATGCATTGTTCGATTTACATTCATATGTGATCCATTATTGTTTTTGTTATTTAGTTCGAAGAAATATGGGAGCGGGGAAGGACCTGAAAAAGGAGGGAATTGATTCTGGACAACGTTGGTCTTGGATTTAGGACTCCACCAGAAGCAATTAAAGGTTTTATTAAAACTGTTATTTTATTGTTTATTCTTTATTTAAAAAAGAGATAAAGTAATGGTTTACTGATCAGTATGTTGTTTTTACACTTCATTATAAGCGATTGCAATAACAGCAATACATTTATCATAGGGTGATGACATTTGCATGATTTGTGGCTTATCCCATTAAGTGTGCACATTATTGGTAAAGATGAATCACATTGTTTCCAACAATTAAATAATCAAAAAAATAACAAAAAAAGTGGACAAATTTAGTAGTTTGCTCTACAATTTTTTAGCCTTTTTTAAGTTTTCGTAATAACCAGCTCTAAATGCTAATTTTGGTCATAGAGGAGTAAATTTAGAGCTGTCAATGGATGCATAAAAAATTCGAAATCCGTTCGCATCCGCATCTGCATTCGAAAAGAAGATAAATATCCAGTGTTCGAAAGAAAGATTGCGGATACGATATAGACACATCCGCATCCGAAAATTATCCGACCATTTTTCTATGATTATAATTTAAATTATGTATATTTTAGCATAATGAAATATACTAATTTATTATTTTGTTAATTTGAAAGTTTATGTTATAAACACTAAACGCGTATTGATTGTTCAAAATCATTTATTATTATTATATTTTTTTTCACCTTACTAATCAATTGGATTGAATTTTTTTATGTTAGGCCAAAATTTTCCATTTATATTCCTTGAAACATCTATCGTTGACGGAGCGGATAATTATTCGATATCGGTACGTATTCTCAAATGCGGATATTCGATATTCCAAAATGATTTCTGATGTGGATATGTCATTGTCCACATCCGAAAACATCCGTTGACAGCCCTGTAAATTTCTTATCCCATGTACTGTAATAGACTAGTAGTTTATTATCACAAGTTAATTATTCCTATCGCCTATGCACTATTGTCTTCTTGCTTCTAGAATATTCATTTAGCATTGTTATTTCATCACACTCAGCCTAGATTGAACTTTATTTATTGCATAAAGCAATATGGAAATATTTTTTCTTCGGTACAAATGAAAGTGAACAAAAACATATGTATTCAGTGTGTTCTCATATTTCTTCTAATTTGAAGTGTTTTCTAGCAATTTTCCCCTCTCATATCAAACGTATTCAATGTTCTTTATAGAGTATATATCTTTTTTTTTGGTGGAAATTGGTTCTTATATATACAAGTTTGCAGTACATAACATACCACATGACAAATGGATTGGACAACACAAGTCGATGATCTAATCCGTGATCTCTTGCACCATATCCAAGTGTTCTCTTCAGTTTGGACAAGGTGCTTGTCATCTATAGCATTATTATTACCATTTATATCTACTTGCATTCGGTCAGAAACAATGTTCCCTCTTCCATCACAGACCTAGGTTTTTGATTTTGGATTTCGATCGCATTTTATATTGGATATTTTAGAGAGTCGGTCTCATATTAGGGGAGATATCGGACGAGATAAATGCATCTCAGACATCCATATCAAATTTACATTTCAGATCTCAAGGTTTATCTTTGGAATTTGTTGTAGTATGACTTAAATTTGATTTGATTTTACAACAGTGTTTACAAATACCAACATAATTTTTTTCGGAAAAAAAAAAAAACTAACTTGATATGCATAATCTCACTCTTGTCATCAATAGCTCAAGTGAACAGGCATACAGTACTTGAACCTACATATGCATATTAATCTAAAACTGCTATGACTATTTTGTATGTAAAACACTTCCTAAAATCACATATTCTAAAACATCATTTTGTGCATATACTAAAACTGTATTTACTGGGGTGTACATTTACACAAACTTAGTTACTACTTACTCCCTTTGTGTCCAGCCATTTCCAGCTATTCAGGTTGACGTGACTTAATGATTATCAAGGTTAACTATCCAATGAAATAGTATGAAGACCCAGGTATCAAGCTTGGATACAATCATAAGACAATGGTCGAAAGAGTCTAGCTCAAAGCAAGAGATTATTACCAATCCGCGACGAACCAACATGATAACTCAACTTCAACAACAACATGCCATATCTCTCCAATAACAAGACAAATTCACCTCAAACTTAGAATGGTTCAAGACACTATAAGGGTCCCCCAGTATTGATTGCTGTCCACAATCCCTTGAGGGATCATTATTGATCCCTATCAATGAGATATGTACCATCTCCTACTTAGGGGATTCGTGGGGCAGGCCCCTTTCAAGCCTCTTCTATGACATCTCTCTGACTTTTTTGGAGTATGTCTGCCCATGTACATCTATAAATAGCAGCTGCATTTGAGAGAAATAGATCTTTTGGGCAACTTGTTTACTTTGTTTTATATGCTTTGGATTCATATCGGTCTGAGATCTTGTAATTCTCAAAACACCAATAAAGTATATAAAACCTTCCAATTAGACAAAGGCACAACAACGTTGAACCACTACAAGTCTCAGTTGTTATTTACTGCATTTCTGTTGATATAATCCTCATTTTTCATTTATTTCATCAATTTAGTTAATTACTGAACTATTTGGGTGTTGTGCCAACATTTTGGTACTAAAATTCTGATGGTTTCATTAAGAATTAAACTCAAAATTTTTGGATTTTCTACTTCAAATTTCCAACTTTTCTCATATCCTTATAGATCTACATAGGAAGCTTGATACAATTGAGAAAAAAGAATTCTAATGTTGTTGGACCTTCTAATGTTGATGTCTTATCCAGTAACAACCTTATAATGATGATCATATTCTTGCCGCATCCGATGTGGCCACAACTAATCCTGATGCTTCGGTTACTCAACCTCAATTGGAGAACGTAATGAAGAAACTAGAAGAGATCTAGATGCAGTTCAATACTCAGATTAAGAAGAATATAGATCATATATAGCAGCTGCAGCTTGCCTCTGGAGCCAATGTTGATTGACTCAAGAGAAACAAGAAAACTCCAATCCTTATCATCCATGTTTTAGAGAGCTCCTCATCCTGATCACTACCCAACAACCAAAAACAAAGAAGAAGATTGTTAGAAGATGACGCGAGAGCCGTTACCACTGAGGGAACGAACCAGTCCGATCGTTCCTAATTCGGTACCAGTCCCTTCCGAAGGACTGACCCCGAATCCTCTAACATGGCCCCCCACGCCTGACAATCCAAAACTCGGTCCTCGGACTTTCTGATGTCAATTGTAACCAAGCAACTCCCGTGCAGACTTCACGGAATAAACAAGACGATGCTATTCAACTAAAGAGGCAACACCAAAGACACCATACCATGCTGGATTACGATCATCGAAATTCGATGGGGATCCCAACTCCCGACCTTATCATCATGATCCATTAGATCATGAGAGAGTCGCAGAGCCAAACTGACGACGATTGAGAAACTGGATCTAGGTGAAATTCCTTCACAAAAGATATCCTGAACGCCTAATGGCCTAGACAATTCAATATGTCAACTATTCCTGCTTATTTAAGCAAGATCGATCTTCGACCCTTCCTGAATAGATACGAATGGCATATAGCCTCGGCTTGCGGCACAGATGCATCGAAGTGTAAATGTTTCCTTGTGTTCCTCGAAGGCGTAGTCTGGCTATGGTTCTCTCGACTTCCACCGAGAATCATACATACTTTCGATCAACTTGCAAAAAAGCTGGTGGAGCAGTTCTGCATGCATACCCGACCCAAGGACATCATGTCCATTTCTAATATCATCCAAAAGACTGGAGAATTGCTTAAAAGCTTTCTAAAACACTTTAGTATGCCTTAATGGAGGTCGATAACCCCCCAAAAACATGTTTTTATTGCGCTTATCAAAGGCATTCATCTTGAAACTGACTTTAGTGAGCAGCTCGATAGAAAGCCTCCAAAAACATTGAAATGCTTTTACGGAAAGGCGAATCAGTACCCGCATCAAGAAGAAGCATGCATGAGCAAAGCCGATGAGGACTATCCTCATACGTTACAACTTGACACTTGTCCAAATTAAGGTTGCAGCAAAGCACATTAGTGAGAGTTTCGATAAAGCCAATATTGAAACCTAAAATAAACCTAGTCAAGACGGCAACAATGGAGGCAGCTGTGACAAAAAAAAGGATGCCAAGGAGCGGTCAAGATTTCCATCGTATGACAAAACACCCCACTTAGTAAAACCTTCGAAAACATCTACCTCGAGACCTGTAATATACTCTAGTATCAAAAACTTATTCCTAGAGAATGTTCGGAGAAGGGAAAACAATCCGGAAAAATTGCAATTTCCATGAAATGGATGGCCATGACCTGAACGTTTGTCATCACTTAAGGGACGCTATTGAAAAGCTTATCTGCCAAAGAAAACCAGAGCAATACAAGCAGGCTCCCTAAATGAAGCTTCAGAGACTTCCAGTCCCGTCGAACGACAACCCGAAAGGACCTCGATCATAAACTAGACCCCCAGGGATCGATTTCGGGCTTAACAAAGTTGAAGCGGGATTAAGTGGCTTAGACAATCGATGCTATGCCTTTTGTTTCATTCGTTTAGATTTCTCTTCAGCACAGACTTCGTTGTTTATTTTATTTCAATAAACTCTTCGATTATAAACTTTATTTTGACATACTGCTTGAGTTATTGACATGACCGACTTATATAAAATCTTGTGTGAAACATGCAGGTATCCGAAGTCCGGTGCCAACAAAAACCTTTGTAGTCCACCAGTGACCACTGAAGCGCCGTTATGACAAGTGCAATTGAGTCGTCCGACGTCTAACCTTTCCCTCTACACCGAGGGTAGGGATTCAAGTCTAAATGGATGCGACACGACTTACTCATGCTACACATACTTTTTATCGTCCATCGACTTAGCTTTCAGTCCGTCAAGTGGGGTACGAGCTCGGATGGATGTGACACGGTCGATTTATGCTTCAGCATGCTTAGGAGTCCATCCATCGACTCGATCTTCAACCCATCGGGCATAGTGCGATCAAAGATGAATGCGATCCGTCCATTCACTTACCAAATCGTGCTCCCGATAATTCTTTGATATGCGTAGTATGTTAAGTTGTGATACGACCAACTTACATAAATAAGCACAATACTCAAAGAATATGGTGCCTCAAGGCTTAGCATCGATTCACTCTTCCAAGTCAATTACTGGGCCTTAACAATATCGGCGTGATCCGATCATCCACTAACTAACTCGAGCCTTGAATAAACGACAAGGGCGAGTATAAACAACTCACGATGCTCACGGCTTGAGGGTCCAACCACTAATTTTATGTCTTCGAACTTAGGGCAAATCATTCATGCTTAAGCGAATGTTATATCGACCGTTCGTTTGGCAAACTCTAACCCTAACAAAACGACGGATGAATATAAAGGGTTGACCACGACGCCGAACTCTGAATTTCACACGACTTGGGGTCAACAACCGCAAGGAGTTCTCGAGAGTGAAGCCTTTAAACATCGAATCCCACACGACTTGAGATCACGTCCAAAAGGACATCTGAAAAGTGAGACTCGCCACTCTAAGTTCCATACGACTTGGGGCCAAATATCAAAAAGAGATTTCGGGAGTGAAGCTCTCAACTCCGGGATCCACACGACTTGGGGCCAGTGACCTAAAGTAGGTTTCGAGAGTGAAACCCACAACTATAGATTTCACATGACTTGAGATTGCAACCGAAAAGAGATACTGAGAGTGAAGTCCCAACTCTAAGTTCTGTACGACTTAAGGTTGAGACCGCAAGGAAGCCTTGAGAGTGGAATTTCGCGACAATGGACCTCACGACTTGAACCCATGATCGAAAGGAGGCTTCGATAATAATCCACGGAACCAACGCTTGAACTTTCGAGCAACCAGTCTAAGTTTAAGTGTATTGACGAGTAACAACGCACAAGTACATTTAGTGAAAATTTCACAGACTCGAACTCTTTGACAGATTCACATAGAATGAAAGAAAAATCCAACTTTTATTCATAACGGCATTTCGCCAATAAGCTAAAAGCGATGAGCCGAAACCTAAAGCTAGGGGTGCACTCGCACAAAGTTGGCCAACAAAACAAAAAATGCTTCTACATCGCCAAAAACTACTTCCACCAGTTGTCTCATTTCCCTTTTGTGGGTTTTCTCTTTGGCGATTTATCTTTGGGAAGTGCCATCTTCCTCTTTGTCCCACTGCCGCCCTTCTTCTCTTTGGCAGGAATCGCCTTGGGATGGACGACAACAATAAACTCATTTTCAGAGCATAGTAGTTAAGGCGTAAAGGTGCAAGGCTTGAGCATTGGTTTTTTTTTGTGCGACTTTTATACAAGTACGAGTTTTTTTGCTAAAAAAAACTGCACTACAAAATGCTACTAAAAATGATAAATTTAGTGATGAAAATAACATAGATTAATTAGTAGGCACGAAGTCATAAATGCAATTTTGGAATGATCACAAATTCAATAAATTTAATTATTTAAAACATAACCTTTTAAACTTTAAAACTAAAACAGAACTCAAATTTTAAAACATATCTAAATTTTAATTTAAAATTTAAAACATAACTCAGTAAATTAGCTAACAAGTTTAGATTAAAGTTTAAACCTTTAAACTGATTAATTTAAATGGAAAACAATTTAAAAAATTGATGCTGATATTTGATATATATATATATATGTATGTATGTATGTATCTTGCTTGAGCCTTGGGCTTTTTTTGTGCGACTTTTATACAAATATGAGTTTTTTTGCTAGAAAAAAACTGCACTACAAAATGCTACTAAAAATGATAAATTTAGTGATTAAAAAAACATAGATTAATTAGTAGGCACGAAGTCATAAATGCAATTTTGGAACTAAAATGATCACAAATTCAATAAATTTAATTATTTAATACATAACCTTTTAAACTTTAAAACTAAAACATAACTCAAATTTTAAAACATATCTAAATTTTAATTTAAAATTTAAAACATAACTCAGTAAATTAGCTAACAAGTTTAGATTAAAGTTTAAACCTTTAAACTGATTAATTTAAATGCAAAAAAATTAAAAAATTGATGCTGATATTTGATATATATATATATATACATATACATATATATCTGATAGTGGCAGCAACAGCGGTGGATGCAGAACAATTTCTTTTAGTGTCGTATGCGTTAAAATGAAAGGAAAACCCTAAAAATCGAACAAAACCATTCGAATTTGATAGCTGGGAGTCGGATTGGGTCCAAACGAAAGTGGACTTGGCATAAATTTAATTATTTCTCGAGGCGAGCCTATTTGAGCCTCCGTGCCTCGAGAAAAAGTGCTAAAGACGTGCTTTATTTGCGTCTCGATTAGCCAAGGCGCCTCGAAGGCCAGTGAGGCGCAAAGCTTGCGCCTGAGCCTTAGGCGCGCCTAAGCGCGCACCTTAACACCTATGTTTCAGAGTCGGACTTCTCTTCATCACCGCCTGTTCTTGATTATTCATCGGGATGACAACCAATGGCTGAGGGTCAAAAGTAGCCTTTTGCGCCTCTTTCGTATCTTTCTTTTCCTCTTCGGCTTTCCTTTTCTCCTCTCTGGCATCCTTCATTGTTTCAGTCTTCTCAGACATCTTTTTCAAATCGTACTTGCTTGTGGGATCACTCCTTACTAGCCAATAATCTTGCATGGCTCCATCAAAGACTCTATGTCCCCAGATTTAGCCTTCATGAAAGCTTCGTTAGCGACATCATCCTAAACAATGTTTTTCATCTAAGCACTAAGTGAGGGGAGAACCGGAGAAGGGATCCAGAAGTTGGGATGATTGGAGCAGTCAGTGGCGTCTTTATCGCCCGAGTATTTGTAACATGATGACTAAACAAATTAGCTTTTTCTTTCTTTGGAGACTTTATGAAAAGCTAAATGATTTTTTTCGCAAGCTTTTATCATTTGTTTAAAGGCAGCGGAAAGAGTGGATATAACCTCTGCATCATGTTCTTCACCTTTCGCTGGAGTTTTGGCTTCAAGAATAGAAGGTAATGCAATCTTAGAACCGAGATTGGGATTCTAGGGTCATATCCCGGATCGATAACATTTTTTTGAGAAGAACCTCTCGCAGTAGTGGTTGGGGCGACAATGATTTGGGCAAAAGTCTCTTGACTTGACGATTGGTTAGCCGAGCCAGAGCCAACATCATGAGCAATCACAACATCTTCAATGACAACAATTTTTCCCTCATGCTGAGCTCGACGTTACTGCCTCCTCTTCTCTCAATAGCCATCTTGCCTTCCTCTAAAATACTCGGTACGTCACCTCTCAAATATCTAGTCACTAACTCCTCGTTGACCTCATCGGTTTTGGTGTAGTTAGCCTCATCGTCCAAGAATCGCTCCGATGTCATGGCAAATGTCTTTTCGTATTTGTTTAGCCAAAACAAGTCGTCGTGGTGGGTAACTTTAACGTAAAACCCCATGGTGATCGAATTTAGCCTTTCTTTGTTGATTTTCGCCTTTTGAGCTTTAGCCCAAAGTTCATTGAGTTCAGCCTCAAACTTCTTTCTGACTTTTTTGGCCTGGTCAAGAGCAGATTTGCTTATTTCTTCAGTTGTCTTCTTTACTTTTTGGGTCGATTTGGCTTCTGCTTTACTGATCGTTTTTTCTTTCCTAAGCTTCTCGAGCTCTTTCTTCATTTTCTCATTTTCAATCATGAGGAGCTTGTATAAATTTTCAAGAGAAATCATCTTAAGAGGAACGATTTAATTTCCCCCGAAATTGGTTCCGAACTTGTGTAGCCTCGTCTCTCATTCTGGCCACTGTCATATTGGCCTCTTTCAATTGTCGTTTATATTCAATCGTCTCCTCATCCATAGCCTTTATCTTCCTATATTCCATGCTAGCTTCAAGCTTCTAATTCTCAATCTCAACTTCCTGATATGTAATATTCTCTAACAATTTTTCAGCATATTTCATGGTCACTTTATATTGGTTGTAAACATCAAACACGTAATTGGTTTCTTTACCTATCTCTCTCGGAATTGAATGCATCCGTGGTACAAACATGGTGTTATCAAAATAGAGCGTTGGAATGTAAGATTTGAGTACCCGAATTTGTTCTTGAGGAGTTTTAGTGAGCACGGGTGTAATTTCAGAACTTTTCTTCTTCTTGGAGAATAACGACCTTTTCATAACCTCTGAACTTATGTCTAGACGACTACAATTATAGTCTTTTGGCGGTGGTGGGGCAAGTTTCGGAGGGAGAGGCGGGGTATGACATATTGTCCAGTACTTCTAGAATCTCCACGCCGATCTGAGTCACTCGACTGCCTTTTCAGAGGTAGTGACCTCGAGCGTGGAGGATAATCGTCGCCACGATGATACTTGTCGCCACGATGATTTCCATATCGATGAGAGCATTCCAGGAACCTCTTGAATCTTGAGGTGTAACGGCGTGTATCATACTCATGGATACCAACGTTGAATTCCTTACTCATATAAACTTTGTCTGTGTCTTTGCCTTCTCTGTCCTTCTCTCATCCCATTGTACCTGCATAAAGAGAAACACGAGTCATGAACAAGTGTTGTACCATGCAATGCTTATGAGTTTGTGTCCTATTGTCTCCCCCAGCAGGGCAGTCGTAGCTTGCTTGAAGCGGTTATCTCCCTGATACTTGGTACTGAAGCCGCCTTTAAGCTTGGAAGAAAGCTCTCGGTATTGACGTCATCAAAATCAAACAGGACATGCCTAGAGGGATGCCATCGTTCTTTTTAAATTGTCCCTCAGTTTCCATTGATTTCTCCTTTTCTGCATTGAAGCAGGAGACACGGGCTTCGAAGCTTGCCCTTTTCAAGATTCCGCCATCGGAGAAGCAAGAGGAGCGTGGGGCGCTTCACCTTCCTGATCAATTTCCTCTTCACCGACTACATCTCCACCTTCGACGTTCCTCTGAGTTTCTTTTGGTCCTTGCCGAGGGCACGACGGGGGCACACCGCCTGCTCCTTCCTATCCTCCGATTTCTACTCCAATCTCCTTCTCGACCGCTTCTTTATCACCATCATGGCCGATTGAACGTTCTTCTCCCAATAAATCCACTGTATGAAGAAGATGGTCGGAAATCAGTGTTTGCACGTTTCAAAACTTTTGAGCGACTTCCTTCAGGGTCAACCCCCTTTCTATATATTTTTGGCCGACCGCCCTCAGAGGATTGCCTGCATAATTTAAACCCAATGTTAGTTTAGAGTTTACGATTCAATTGGCATGGAGTTGCACAGATAAATGACAAATGCACTTGTGTCCTTTGATCCAACGGCGTGCAATTCTGGGTGAACAACGCACGAAGAATCAATCGTGCTTGAAATCACTTAGCTTATTCCATGCCTCGAGTATAACACGACAGTTGGACTGTGATTTTAAATAAAAAAGTGACGGTGCGGCCTTCTGACGCTTCAAATTGATTATATCTCACGTCCTCTTTGATAGACTCCCGATCTAGGTTCTCAATGTATAACATGTATGTTTCGAGCAGAAAAGCAAAACTGTTTGGATGAAGTTGCGTCGGAACAATCTCATAAAGTGCAGCATCTCCCGGATGAATAGACATAACGTGGGTACGCATCCCATTGTATACATGTACCTATTGCATGTCATGTAACCCTTCGAAGGTCTATGTGCTCTATCTTTTCGCTCAGCCACTCGCACATCTTTTGGGGGATGTCATGTTTCATACAATTTCTCATCAACATCGGTCCGTCAACCCTCAACGCAACCAAGTCTACCAAATCTTCCAAAATCGTCACTCCTTCAATGTATCTGGAGCTGGCGAAACTACTATATCAACCTCCATGTTTTTGTCCTTTTGCGGGCTCTCCCCCGCCTGCTGTGGACCTTTCTTGACATGCGATGAACCCTTGCGTTGTTACTTTTCAGACTGCTTCATCTAATGTTATCCTTCGTGTTAATCTGCATGTTGAGGCAGACTCGTCTCTTCAAATGCCAAGTGAAAGCTTGTCCTGGGACTCGATCCGCTTGACGACTGATTAGGTTGTGAAGTTCTTTTTATTCTTTTAGCCTTCTAGGCTTTGAGTCGATTGGATCTTCTTGACCCATAATTTATTTTACTCAGAGGTGGCCCAGTGGGCAGCCCATAGGCTTGGGCAACTCATTGGATAGGGGCAACAAAAATTTGGAAAAGATAAAGCCCAATAAAAATTTATGCAACAACGCACTTTAGTCAAAGGAAAAAAAGAACAAGCCGACAACCAAACAAGCATTCCTCTTTATTTCCACCATTAAAACAAAAGAAATAGCGTTTCAATTCAATTTTGTTCTTGCTTCGTTGCATCTACAGTAGTGTTGTCGTCCCCTCTCCTCCTACAGTCGCCTCTGTCTAAGCCAACATCACACTTCATCAATAATCTTGCGCGTGCGCCTCTCTCCCGTCCTTGTCATTCTCAAAACTAAAATTCAAGGTTAAGCTTGTGTTTTTATTTTTATTTTTATTTTTTCACATGATTTAAATTGGTAAAATTGGGATCTCAATGTTTGGATTAATGAAATTTGTTTTGAGTTATACCTGTTTGGAAGTTGAATGTTTAATATTAATGTTTTAATTAATTAATGAAATGGTATTTGGGAATGATAGCAAATTTTGGGGTGGTTCATTTTTATATTATATAAATCATAATAAAATTTGAATGGTTTATGCTTAAATGTGTAAAATGGTATATGCTTAAATTTGTAAAATGGTATATGCTTATGTTCTAATTAGTGACATGGTATTTTAGGATTACTAAATAAAATTTTAGATGCTATTCTAATTTAGTTGTAAAACTATGTTGAGTATTTTCTAAATAATGATTATATTAGTAAAAATAATTTGTTATATGTTAATTGTTTAATATATATAAATAGATTCTACACTGGAAAATGAAGAACGTAAAAATCGATTGTGGTTTAGAAAACAAAATTCTAGAGTTTATAATAGAAGAGTGAAGTAGCATCAAGATGTGATATCCGCATCATTGGTGGGTTCAATTTCTAAGTTAACATTGGCACAAGTCAAGCGGATGGAACTAATTTTCTAAAAATGTATAGTATTGATTTTGTGTGTGACAAATTTTATTTTTGTTTAACATTACGTTACTTTGCAAAAATGCAACGATATTGTTATTTGTGTTGGAGGGCAACCAAAATGCAATATGGCTTGGACAGTGGATTGTTTGGGCCGCCACTGATTTTACTCGCAATTAAGTGCAGTTAACGCGATTTACCTTTGCCCTCTATGGTTAGTGTAAACTAGTGTAGAACATACGGTGTTGTGCATGCACATGCAATTCAACCAGATTCTACAGTAAGTGGTGACGAGATTAAATTTATAACTGGAGCGATCATCATCGTTGTGGTCTTCTCATCATTCAGATTGAGAATTGTGGGGTTTCGTCGAGACTCGGGATTAGAAATTGGAGTTCGAGTTCATTTGTTCATTCATATGTCCATACTTTTGTTTTATGCTCTATCATATGTGCATATCAAGAATTTGGAGTTAATTCAGGTTCAAAGGTTTATACTCGTGTGTAATGGAATTGGATTAACGTCGCGACAACGGTAAAGTGAAAATCAAAGTTTTGATTCATATTCAATCCCTAACTTCAACTTTTTATTCAACCCACAACCGCGACAGTCTAATCCGATCCCATTTCATGCCCTACACCGATATGATCTCATCACTTCGGTTACACCATCCGTGCATACCGATCTGGTCTCCTTGTGTCAATATGAGCACGTTACTTCGACAACCGATCTAATCCACTAAACTTAATGTTTGGTTTCATCGATCCAATCTGCTACTTTTCTCTCATTCTTTCCCTCTCTTTTCCTTTCTCTTTCCGTTAGCTTTCCTCTGACTTCCCTCTGATTCCACCACATCCGGTTGAACAGACCCAAGTTCCCAACACACTTGATTCGAACCCACGCGTTGCTTCTTCCCCGTGTACCTCGAGCGTCCAACACCTCCGCTTGCTACTTCATATCACCTTTCTTCCTCAACCGTCAACAACACCTTGTGACCACTAAAAGCTCATCGACTATAAATATATGAGGGAGCTGCCTGCATACGAGTTGTGTTGAACTCAAGGAAATAAGGGAGCAGCGACAGAAGCTATGGAGATGGGGAAGGAATTGCGATGGGTTAGAGTAGGGATCATGGTAGTGTTTCTCAATTGAGTAGACAAGGCTTCGGTTCAGATGGAGAGTGATAGCGTAAAGGGGAGAAAAGAAGTGAAATTTGTATGCATGTGTATGTGTGTGTGTATATGATCGAATCGATCCCTTATTATCCAAACATCTGGAATATTGCTCAAGTGAGGGATCGATATCGATTCCTCTAAGGGAATTTTATATGTACACAACCATAAAAAACAGAGAGCCTACATGCCTATGTGACTTCATGAGCATAATAACTCAGGACATACGTACATACATACATGCTCGCACATACATGTGCACTTCGATTTTGACCGAAGTGCATGTATTTACGTTTACAATTATAACTTGGGTGTGTACATGTGTGTGCTAACGTTAAGCATGCCAAGTAAATCATAATTTGACTCATGTGTGTACGTGCAATATCCGGACATAATTGATTATGAACACCAATATGTTGTGTATACTAACACACATTTCATCTACATGTACATTTTCATACGTTATTTACAGGAAATTTCAAGCGTAGCGCACAAAATCACGTACGTACAGGGGCAATTCCAGACCGAAAACGACCTACTTACACTCAGGTGTATGTAGAAGCTGATGACTAACAACCGATTTCTTAATTCGACAGAAATTAGATGTTGACTTGTGAATTTCGGATGAGATCCGGACCAGACGGTGGAAATTTAACAAATAAATTGGACCATCAACGAAGCTGAAATGACCTACTTATGCCATCAAGAGTTCGATCAAGAGTGGAGTCCATTCCTATAGGCAGGTCTTGTTATGATTCAAAGCACGTTATGTTCATACAAGACGTACTTTGGGGTGTAAGTATTACCCGACCTTTGTGTCCTGGCCATTTCCAGCAATTCAAATTGACACAACTCGATGATTATCAAGGCTAACAGCCTAGAGAGATGATCTGAAGGCCTAGATTTCAAGCCTGGATAGCATCATAAGACAACGATCAAATGAACCTTGGTCAAAACAAGTGATCGGTACCATTCCAATACGAACTAGCAGAACAGCTCAACTTCAATCAACAACACACCATGTCTCTTCAACAACAAGGCAAATTCACATCAAACTTTAGGGAATGGTTGAAGACACTAGAAGGGTCCCACTGTATAGACCGCTGCCCACAACCTTTTGTTTTGATGGATCGGCACCGATCTCTATCAATGGGATTGGCACCGATCCCCTATTTAGGGGATTCGTAGGTCAGACCCCTTCTGAGCCTCTTCTACAATGTCCCTCCGACTATTTTGAAATATTTTCACCTATCTACTTATATAAATACTAGCTACGTTGGAGAAAAAATGGATCTTTTGGGTGATTTATTTACTTTGTTATGTACGCTTCGGACTCATTCAGATTCGAGACCTTATAATTCTCAAAACACCGATAAAGTATACAAAACCTTTCAAATGAATGTAGGCACAACAATGTCGAACCATTATAAACTTTTTTGTTCTTACTTACTGCATTTCTATTGGTATAATCATTATTTTCCATTTATTTCATCAGTTTAGTTAATTACTGAACTCTTTGTGTGTTGTGCCAACATTTTGATGCTAACAGATACTGCGAAAGTGCATAATTTAAAAAAAAAATGTTAAGAAACTTAAGATATGAGAGTTCTTAAAGTTTAATAGAGAAAAATAAAGTAATCGAACTAATAAAGATGAAGTCAACAAACGAACTAGCAAAAATGAACTAATAATTAATACAAATCCTTGAGGGGCCTAAATAAATTTCAAAAAATAAACTAATCATAAATGAACTTGCATTAGCAGAACAATTTTTTAAAAATAAATTTAAAAATTCAAGAAGAAGAAGAAGAAAAAGGCTATTATCGGCTAAGATCTTGCAAATTGTATCTTAGCTGATATACTCAAAATGGGATTTCCTCCTATTTTTAATGTTTCATTTTGCGAGGATAATAAACCATGGTCTCTGAGATTTGAAACAATGTTACAAATCACTCCATTTTGCTTGAAATAAACAAAGCATTTCTAGTAATTCAAATATTCCTTAAGCGGAAGCATCACCTTTCTTTGAACTAAGGGGAAACCTAAAGTATTTTTACTGCTGCTCTTTACTTAGAATTCTGCCCCTATAATTTTGAATGAAATGAACAACAAAGAATGAATCACTTTGTCATTAATCGAAATGGCGTTGAGAAGAAGAATCCTCTTCTATTTACTTCTGAAATATGGTGGTGGCATATGCAACTTGCCCAATTTGACATGTTAATGTGAACTAATAACAAAAATGGCTTAATAAATAGAGTCAACATTAGTTTTCTACTTACAAGTTATGTGGCGGTATAAAAACATAAGTCTTAGTGGCAAATTAGCTTTGTCTAGTTGATGTTGTGTTCTATGTTGTTTGTGTAATCCAGAATCATTTCCCTTTTCACATCCGTACTTCACTCATTTTGGCATCCATTCTTGATCTTTTCAGATTATGTTTTCTCAACCTATAAAGAGCCCCCTTCATCATTAATATATTGACATATTGTATATATGATGGAGTCAAATTATCAGAGTTGACCTGAAAATAAAATGACCCTTTGCCGATCTTGTGTTCAAAATCAACAAGGTGCTTCCACTAATTGGTTTGTGCTCTATTTTCTCTTGTGCAATACGGTTCAACTCTCTTTTATCGTATCGTTACTTCTGTTATTTTAACCCCTTGCTTCACTTTTTAGCTTAGATTTTCAAAGTCTACAAATAGCCTCTTTGCACGAACAGTATATGCAGGAGTCAAATTAATAGAATCACCAGGCTCCGGAATGAACCTGGCTCTACCCTGTGAACGGTAGTTATGATAATGATTATCGTTATCAATATGGGAAAATCTTTACCATACCGTTACTCCTTTGATAGAGATCAATCTTTTATGGTTCGTATGCTTGGAATTGGTTTTGACATTTGAACTCCTACATTTAAAACAAAAACTCAAATTTCTTGGTTTTTATACTCTTCTTCTGTTTAGAAAACATTAGAATTGGAATTGTAAATCCAAATAAGTATGTTAAAAATATCATGGATTGAATGATTTTTCATTACTTTGGTATTAGTTGTCGATTTTAATGGGATGTAAATCAAATCGTAAAGGGGTAGACCATCACGATAAGGGATTTGGATCGTATGATTTTAGGATTTTTGGCTACAGTGGTCATTGTAAATTTACCATTATCAATGATTTTTGTGTTCTGACCGTTTTATTTTGTTGTTAACTGGTAAATTTAACGTTACCGAATCTTCAATGCATTTTTTCTTTCTGTTTTATATGTCGACTCTAATAACAGTACATTTTTCTTTCACTGTTACCATTTCTGTTTTTGCTTCGAAATTTGCAGACACACCTGTTTGCCACTACCATTGGCTGTCTAATTTTCTTCTATTAGAGGTAATTTGATAAATAAAATCATACCGAATCTTAAGTAAAAGTCAATGAAGTAATTTAGACATAATATTGGGCGTAGAATACCGAGTTCTGATTATAATTGCTTCTAAAAATGTTAGACATAAGCATAACATATATTACTTACTGCAGAGACTTACATCGGTAAGAAATGCCCCTTCACTGATATTGCGTCGATTAGTGGCTGCATCATCGCTGGTACCTGCAAAAGTGCAAAGATGAACAGAACTATCATTATCAGTAGAGACTTACTTCATTACCTAGAAAAAATATATCAGAGGTTAGTTGATGTCCATCATTCAGAAACTAATATTTTCAAGTTTAATATGTTTTATTCCTCCATTATTACTAGATTGTCTTCATGTGTAAAGGTATGAAAAAAGGCATTCAAATATTTATGCACACATATCTCACTGCTTCCGTGAACAGAGGAGATCATGTGATCGTCAGCTAGTGCAGGTATAAGGTTACTTTTTTTTACCTTGGTCTCTAAAATGATTCCTATTGAGAAAAGTATGAATATTGAAAATGAGCTATATATAATCATACATGCATTTACGCCCCCCCCCCCCCCCCCCCTCTTTTTTTCTATTTTTTCCCCTCTTTTGTGGTAGGTGAGTTTAATGAATCATAGAACTTTACATTTTGCACATGTGTTGGTTTTTAGATCTGAATTCAGTGCAGGTCTATTATACTACGGTTAACTGTCCTACTTATTCATTTCCTCTGATGTTTTATTGTTTTATTGTTATGTGACCTAGATTTCATTTTTGGTAGATTGTAAGATTATTAATCCTTACATTTAATTTTATTTTAGCAAATGCGCGTTTTATATAGGTTGTCATATAGTCACTTGTTTTATCTGATGTCTTAAGCTTGTTGCACAAATTTTCAGCTGGCAGTAAATGTTCCAAAATTTAAGGAACCAGTGTTGATTATGAATATTAGGTCTATGTCTGCACACTTTTTTTTTTTTTTTTTTTTTACTTTCTTAGCTTGGTTTTTCTCTATGAGATGTTATGTTTATCAGGAAGTTTTTGAGATGTTTTTTAATTGCAATACTGGCAAAATTACCATTCTGTATACATTTTTGGACTTTAACAAATTATTCAATGTAAGCCAGTTTTGCAATTTTGAAAATATATTATTGACATCTAAACATGGCTATCGTTATGTAGTATTACTGAGTTAAACACATCGTAGCTTATTATTTTAATGCAGACTTTTATGGTGATTACATTCTAAAAATGCAACCTAGCTTATTATTTAGCAGCATCTCTTTTGTTTAAGTTAATATTCTTTTGCAGGCCTTCGTCTAAAACCATGAGACTCAATGTACTGAGAGTTATTCCAGCTGGTTCTAGGGGAGGTGGTGATGGAGGTGGCAGGAAAGCTTTCATTGCCGCCTAAATTGTAGTTCTTTTCTTTAATAAACTCAACATCATATATATATATATATATTTATTTATTTATTTTATTTCAACATTTTTCATTGAGGTCTAGCTTTTTAATCTTGTTTATTTTTGAAGAATGCTCAACTTCTTAGTTATTAGTCTTTGGTTGATATGGTTAGCTTATAGTTTTGGTAGCTATGTTATCAATTTTGTAGACGGATTTTATGTAGGTTTCGTCGGCCTTTTACGTATAGTTTCTAATGGTAGTCTGTCATGTAAATGCTGAAGGGTTATTAAATGAATGTTAAACTATGACAATGATATGCTACACTTCTTAAAATGAAATGTAATCCAAATATTTATGCATTGCTATAAATGGCAAATGATTTAAGATGCGGTTGACTTAACATGTTGCTTCAAAGAAATGAAATAAAAACGATTATATTACAAGGTATCAGAAACCTGGCCTTGCACTTCAAGCACTGCGCTTGATATATATTTGCTCACTTTCCATTCATTAAACTTCACCTGTGCTCATTATGGCAATCCGTGCATCAACTATTGGCCTTACAATATTGAGCGCTATTGCTCTTACTCACATATCAACAAATTTCATACTTAACCACTCTTCCAGCTGCCATGATTTCTTCTTCAATCCTTCATTTGTAAAGTTTTACAAATGCTTTGTTGACATGACCTCAGGTCACCATAGGAGGCCCAGTATACCAACACAGTCTGTATGTGACAGTTTCCCCCCAGGAATACCACCTCCTGACACAGACACGACCACTTTTCTATGTGTCGATCCCAACAGTTGCTGTAACTTCACCACCGTTCAGGCTGCTGTCAATGCAGTTGCCAATTTCAGCCAGAAGAGAACGGTCATTTGGATCAACAACGGAATGTATCTGTAAGTTCCGTTTTAAATATTTAGTTCACAACAGTACTAGTAAATATAGTAAAATTTGTTTCCATTGTACAGTGAGAAAGTATTGATACCAATGACAAAGCAAAATGTGACGTTACAAGGACAGGGGTATACAACGACCGCAATAGCATGGAATGACACTGCAAAATCAGCCAATGGTACGTTTTACAGTGCTTCTGTGGCTGTTTTTGGTAGCAATTTTATTGCTAAAAACATAAGTTTCATGGTATGTTCATAACTTGATTTGTACATACTTATTGCAAATTTGCGCATAGTGTGTAATTGAATTTGATGTGCATTGTGTTAGAATTTGGCTCCTATGCCACAACCTGGTGATGTTGGTGCTCAGGCTGTTGCAATCAGAGTTGGTGGCGACCGATCTGCCTTTTGGGGATGCGGTTTTTTTGGTGCACAGGATACTCTACATGATGATAAGGGCAGGCATTACTTCAAGGAATGTTTTATTCAAGGTTCTATTGATTTTATCTTTGGAAATGGAAGGTCCCTTTATGAGGTATACCTATCCCTCATTACATTCCATCGTTCCTTTATTTCTTATTCCTTTCTCTTTTATTTATTAAGGTTTAAACATCCATTATATATTACATGTATACCAAATGCACAATCACTTGATATTAACGTGCCTACAGACTTGAGTTCTATAGATTTAATTAACCCCTTTCTTAATCAATAAATATATAATCAGAACAACCTTCCATTTTTTATACATCTCTGTATCAAAGCATTGTACAAGCTTAAATTAAGAATTTTGTTTACCAAATACATATACATACATACGTGTATGTATGTGTGTGTGTCTACACACACGCGCGCGTATGAGGATAGGATCAAGAGCATCCCAAACAGTGCAGCATCCTTTTTAGCCTTCCTGGTTTCCACCACATTTTGGTTTTTTTCTCCTTCCAGTAACTCTCTCTCCCCTCACTAACTTATTTTCTTATAAATGAGTGGCTCACATTACGGTGTAAAAGGATGCTATAAAATAGGGATGCTCTGGAACCCTTATATATGGAAAACTCTATTTGGACACAAAATGATAGGGGTGGGCACGGTTCGGTTCGGTGCGGTTTGGAGCTCAAACCGCTTCCACACCGCATCAAACGGTTAATCAAAAATACAAACCATTATACTAACGGTTCAATTTCAGTTCGGTTTCGATGTAATACGGTCCGGTTTTGGTTTGGTTCGGTTCGGTTTGAACTCGTATTAAATATGAAACAAGAGAATTACTTTCATCAGCAATCAATTTATGATTGTATGACGTGTCACCTGAAGGTTAAAACACATAGTGTTATCTTGAATTGATATAACTACAACATACGCTGAAAATAGAATATATATAGTTAAAATAAAAAGTTAGACAGGAATTTGTTAATTTTTTATCGTAACATTACCAGTGTAGCTATGCGGTTCGGTTCGGTTTAATATGGTTTGGTAATAGTTCAAACCGCAACTGAACCGTATCGTTGCGGTTCGGTTTGGGTTGTTAGCTTTAGAGAGAGAATCTGAGGCGGTTTTCCGCACCGTTTGTGCTGTCCGGTCTGGGCGGTTTCCGCATTGCGGTGCGGTTTATGCTCACCCCTACAAAATGATGATACAAAATTAAACACAACAAATCTCAATCACTATAGCCTTCCATGAATTCTACTTTTCACATAAAGACAAACAAATCCAACAGTTCATGATACAAAATTGAGATTTGTTGTGTTCAATTTTGTATCACCATTTTGTG